>OU744794.1:150377-5150377 GCA_916614155.1 Mesoligia furuncula
TTGCCATTTTGTGGTGGCGGCCATCTTGGATTTGAAATTTGTAATAGCGTATAGTATTCTACTAGTCAAGCCCTTTCATTTGATACCATATTGAGGGAGTTGTGAAAAAAAAATGTAATTCGCCATTTTGTGGTGGCGGCCATCTTGGATTTGAAATTTGTAATAGCGTATAGTATTCTACTAGTCAAGCCCTTTCATTTGATACCATATTGAGGGAGTTGTGAAAAAAATATGTAATCCGCCATTTTGTGGCGGCGGCCATCTTGGACCGATTTTCATCAAACATAGCTAAGAACACTCTCGACTAATTCACCATTCAAACAAAAAAAACAAAATCAAAATCGGTTCACCCGTTCGGGAGCTACGATGCCACAGACAGACACACACACACACACACCCCCCCCCCCCCCCCCCACACACACACACACACACAGACACGTCAAACTTATAACACCCCGTCGTTTTTGCGTCGGGGGTTAAAAATGACGGTCCGGAAAACCACGTGGAATCACTACTAAGTACGTAATCGGTATTCTTCGTTCCCAAGTCGGCTACGTTTACGTCAGTAGGCACATAGTGCCACTCGTCAACCTTGCTTAACTCATCAATTTCCCCCGAGTCTATTTGCAATGAAAACTTTATAGGTTCGACATTGATTCTTAATCCAATATAAAACTGTAGTCGAATCCGACCAATAGTGTACCTACTGAATTCGGTTGCAAACTGTGCTCTTTTTTATGCTATTAGCTAATTTACACGGCTAATACGGCTCAACTCCAATCGCGGCACGGTTTCAGGGGAGTAACTTTGCATTTTGCTCGCGATGAACGATACGGTAACGCGTCCGTTGATGCTTTCGCGCCGCCAGTAAGCAACCGCGGCGTACGCACTCGGTGATGCATCGCAAAACATATGAATTTCCAAACTTGCTAAACTATCGTTTAACTTTGTTCGGTCAGTCGAAAAATACCATCGCGGAATTCGAATATTATTAATTTCCTGAGCTTGACTAATCCACTCTCTAAATAAATCATCGCTTAATTTATCATCCTAGTTAAGATTCTTTCCCAAACTTTACGCATTATCCCTTTAATTGTGAATGGACTTAGGTAACCGTGAAAGTCATAAATGGACATAACTAGGTATACATAATAGTTCGCGTTTTGTCGGTATCCGTTTCAGAAGTAATTATACCTCTTGCTTAATTATATATCGGTACTTGGAAACCATAACAGCCCAAGTGCTTGTTCCTGTTGGTTATCTATATTGAACCTTATTGCCTTGTCATTAAGGGCTTCTTTGGGGACTTCACTTAATACGGTCGGTACGTTAGGTACTTAACCAATTACGCATCTCGAATCCACCTTGTGTGTGAATAAATAGCTTTTTTATTGTTTTTGTAGCTATGTTTAAATCTGTAAAGCTATATATATAATCATCCATATACTTACTGGTTAAGTTTAATTGCGTTAACAGCGTCAGGCATTTGCTCTTGAAAAAGAGAAGCATTCTTGTCTTGGTTTATGAAATGTGCTCTATAGGGAGAACAATTAGCACCGAATATGAGTGACGTCATGGCGTACTTATTGACCTTGTCGCTCCCTTTCTCTCTCCATAAAAATCTTAATGCGTTTTGATCATCATTTTTAACCCCCGACGCAAAAACTACGGGGTGTTATAAGTTTGACGTGTCTGTGTGTGTGTGTGTGTGTCTGTCTGTGGCATCGTAGCTCCCGAACGGATGAACCAATTTTGATTTTGGTTTTTTTGTTTGAAAGGTGAATTAGTCGGGAGTGTTGTTAGCTATGTTTGATGAAAATCGGTCCAAGATGGTCGCCGCCACAAAATGGCGGAATACATATTTTTTCACAACTCCCATAATATGGGTATCAAATGAAAGGGTTTGAATAGTAGAATACTATACTGTGCGGGACAAGTGAACAATCGTGTAGATAGCGAAGTGTTTATAAGTGAATAGTGTAAACAAACTGATGAGGACAGTGATACCTATCTGATAGTCTAGTAATATAGTTTATAGAGTTTACCGATGTATGTTATGTTTAGTTTTCATGTTGAATTTATTTTTTATAGATAGAAATAAGATAGTAGAATAAGAAAATATATAATTTGTCATATGTTTTCATAGAAAAACTTAACGAAAAACGCGAATATTGTCACGCGGCTCTCTTTACGGTAAAGTTCTGTTGTACTTAAGCAAACTGTGTCGAAACCGCCCTTTTTCTGATTGGTCCTTGTCGTATGCCCACCTACAGAGGGCCATCATCCGATCTTTAAGATCAAATCACTATGTAGCCTCACTGGCATTCAAATAGAAAAGCCCAGAAAGAATGGCATCGTTGGGCAATGTCACCGCTGCCAACTCTATGGCCACTCTCAGCAGTTCTGCCATGCTAAACCCAGGTGCGTTAAGTACCTGGGCGCGCATAGCACCGACGCGCGACGGTTGCCCCCGTCTAAAAGACCGAAATCTCTGTACAGAGCCACCAAGCTGCGTCCTCTGTGGCGAATCTGGACACCCAGCAAATTACCGTGGCTGCCCCAAGGCCCCAAAATCGACATCCCCCAAGTTGTCTAAGCGTGCAGACGCCCGTCAACAAAGGGAGACCCCTTCGTCAACCACCCTACTTCCAGAGAGGCTAAGTCCTCAAAGGCCTAGCCCCTGGAACTATCTTAACCATCAAAGAGCTTTCCCAGCTCTAATGGCTAACTCTCAACCTCCCCCGCCTACCCCCCCCCCCCCCAATAGGATGAATCCTCGCATCCGTTCAACCGTGCCCCCCACTACCCCCGCGCCCGCCCCTATGGCCGCTCCCCCCGCCCCCACTGTAGCCTCCCCGACAGCAACTGCCCCGGTAGTCGGTCCTAACCCCCTTGACCCCTTCAACATTATCTTAGGCACTTCCACGGCCTTCCTAACCCTTCGCGCCAGAAAAATGGCAAACGAAATAGTCGCTGCCAGAAACTCTGGCGACCTATATAGGATACAGGCAATATACAATGCCTATCCTGATATAACGCAAGCCCTAACCTCCTTCGTAACCAAACCCAGTAATGGATAAAGGAACCATTGCCAGAACAAAACCTCAATCCTTAAACTTAGCCTATTTCAATGCCAATGGCATTCAAAGTCAAAGAGATGAGATCGTGACCTTCCTTCGCGACCATCAAATTGACATCTTCCTCGCTCAAGAGACCTTCCTCAAGCCCAATCACCGTCCGTAACCCTTCAATTTCAAACTATCGCATGGTTCGCAATGACAGATCGCGGTGTCACAAAGGCGGCACTCTCATTTATTACAAAAAGGAGCTATACTGCATCCCATTAGATCCTCCCCCACTGTCACGACTTGAAGTGTCCAGGTGTCGGCTAGGCATGTCAGGTCATCAACCGATTACCTTAGTTTCAGTTTACCTCCCACCCCAAAACTCGACAGAGAATTCCCAACTCTTGTCAGACGACCTCTCCGCTATCCTAAGCTTGAGTGACTCCGTTATCATAGCGGGTGACCTCAACGCTAAGCATCCAGCCTGGAACAGCACCAGGATCTCGACCAGAGGCAAACTGCTGTTTGACCTCTCCCCAATTCTAAACTTCGACGTCATCGGGCCGATGACTCCCACCCACTTTCCACATGACCCCAATCATACCCCCGACGTCCTCGACGTGGTGCTTCTAAAGAATGTCAACCTTCGGTTAGACGCTATAGAAGTGGTACAAGAGCTATCCTCAGACCACCGACCAGTCATCATCAGAATGGCCCCCCGCTTTGGTCTCCCAGATCCCAGCCAACCTCCCCTAACAAAAGTGGTAACCTCCACTGGTGGTGGTGGGACTGGAGGAAAGTAAGTGAATGCCTGAAATCCACCACATCCCCCCACTTAGACTCTATCCCCGACCAGTTCAACTCTATCGCGGACACGACGGCCGCGATCGACTCACTCACGGAACACGTACAGTCCGTCCTGAGTGACTGCTCAAGGAAGATTCCAGAGATGGACGACCATCGCTGGAAGTTGCCTGACGACTTGCGTGAACTGCTGAGTGAGAAGAACGCGGCTGTCCGTGCGTACAGCAGCTTTCCCTGTGATGCGAACAAAGCCCATATGCGTTACTTACAGAGATTTGTAAGGACTCGCATAGCGGAGTGGCGTGAAGTCAACTGGGACAAGACGCTGAGCGATCTCGAACCCACTCACCAGGCCTTCTGGGAACTTCAAAGGAGGCTAAGATCCCGAGACACAGTCTCTATGCCCCCACTGGTCCGCCCCGATAAAACTATCGCCTTTGACGATACTGACAAGGCCGAATGCCTGGCCGACAGTCTCGAAGCCCAATGCTCACCGAGCTCCCAACCTGTAGACCAAGCCCACCTTTCAGAGGTCGACGCTGAAGTTGAGCGCAGAGCCTCCCTCCTTCCCGTCGAAGACCCTGATAACCCACTTCCTCCTGTCACTCCAGAAGAAGTACAGGACATCATAAAGGGCCTCAAACTTAGAAAAGCCCCTGGTTCAGACGGAATCACCAATAGAGTGATTCAGCTATTCCCTGCCCAATTAATAATGCTTCTGGCCACCATCTTCAATGGTGCCATGAACAACAACATTTTCCCACAATCATGGAAAGAAGCCACAGTAATTGGCATTCCTAAGCCCGGCAAGCCCAAATCCGAACCTTCGAGTTACCGCCCCATCAGTCTGCTCAATGTCCTAGGTAAGGTCTATGAGAGGCTTATTTATAAGCGTCTTAGAGACTATGCCGAAACAAAGGGCCTCATTCCCAATGAACAATTTGGTTTTCGAATCCAACATACTTGCGTACAGCAAGTCCACCGTATCACCGAACATATCCACGCAGGATTCCTACGTGGAAATATGAAAGGTGCAATATATTTCGATATAGCGAAAGCGTTTGACAAAGTCTGGCACAACGGCTTATAATATAAGCTATACAAACTCGGTGTGCCTGACCGCCTCGTGCTCATCCTACGAGACTTTTTGTCGAACCGCACTTTTCGCTACAAAGTTGAAGGAGCAATATCCCCCCCACACCCCATCCGAGCAGGAGTCCCCCAGGGCTCTGTGCTAGCCCCACTCATTTTCACGCTGTTCACTAGCGACATCCCCAAAAATAAAAAGGCCCAGCTGGCTCTGTTCGCAGACGACACAGCCATTTTCTACACCGGCCGCAGCCTAGTCCAGATGTCTCACACCCTCCAAACCACAGTCAATAAGCTCGCTGCTTGGTTTAGGAAGTGGAGAATAGAAGTCAATCCCGATAAGAGTCAAGCGGTTCTCTATTCGAAACCGCGTCACCGACCCATCCCCCCCCCGACCCATCACCATATTCGGCAAGCCGATCCCTTGGGAAAAGCGAGCCAACCCAACTAGCAAAAAGTGGTTTTTATACTGTCCTAGAACCATCATCTATCGAGGACTATATGAGACTTATATCCACATATAAGTCGCGAAAAGGGCCCACTTTATAAGTCTACTTTTGCTTATAACGTATTTATATTAGACCGCTGAAATGCCATAAATACGCCTATATTGCTCCTGTAATTGAATTACGACAATGCAAATACTCCTGTTAATCTTAATATAAGTAAGTTATAGTAAAAACTTCGATTAATACGCGCCTAGAAATGCTTCCTTAAGCTCATATATTGTGAACAGTCGAAGTGAGTGTATCGGACATTATTGTGCTCTGTAAAAAAATATTTTTAACATCTTGAGGGCAAGTAATAGATATATGAATCAGAATTTATTAATGTCAACCATAGTAGAAAAACAAAATGTTATTGTTGTCAAATTGTTAGTCTTATAGCTTATTCGTAGGGGAACATGAATTTTCTGTGAAATCTATCATGGTTTTGATTACAATATTAAAGCGCCTCTTGAAATTTGCTTATTTACATTTTAGTATTAATTAATATTAAATTAATATTATGAAGGCAGTAGACATTTTCTTAGTAAGCATTTCCAAGTGTGACATAGTGCTAAAATAAGTATTTTTAGCATTTCCAAGTGTGACATAGTACCAATATAAGTATATTGGTTCTATATTGGGTTATCTCAAAACCGAAGAAGATTCGCCATTGTTACCGATTACTGTATGGGTCGTTACAAGCAAAAGTGGCTTCTTAAGAGTTTTAACCAGGATTGATTGAGATTACTTAGACAATAACACTACTGTGGAATGCCTATATAAATATGTCTAGGTTTAAAACGGCATACGATAAATCTAAAAAAATAAATATTGAGAACATTTTATCCTACCGAGTGCTGTTATAATCTTGGTGATTTATTATTTTTAAAACGTGGATATGAAATTCATTTAACAGTTACTTCTAAGCTTTTGTTAAACCAAACCAGATACATAAATGACTTACAGTAATTTAACTTTAATTTACTTATATTGGCCACAAAATATTAGCTTATATGAGGCTATAAGTAAAAATAACAAGAGTAATTGCTCCTCAGTGCATGTCTTCCTGGTACATGCTCCTACAGGAGTATTAAGATTTAAATGGCCCGCAGATGTTATCTTATAGGCGCATTTAAGTCTGACTTACCGGAGTAATTACTCTTGAGTGTAATTACTCTTATTTCATGCTTTTATAGGAGTCTTGATCCTATATTTGTCAGGAAATATGATCCTATATACGGATATAAGTACAAATTATAGGATACAACGTACTTGAGTAAAAACAGCATGTATTTATGCTGTTGAAAGCGTAGTAGCAACCACCAAAACCATCATCGGAGTTTTATAAGTCCACGTAGCATTATAAAATCGCATTCCAGGATTATTTTGCTAGTTGGGAAATACCTAGGTGTAGTCCTCGACAGGCACCTCTCCTTCGCAGAGCATATAAAGACGGTCCGTTCGCGCGCCGCCTTCGCTCTCGGCAGACTCCACTCCGTTCTCAATGCACGCAGCAAATTGTCACTAAGGTGCAAATTGCGCATCTACACAGCGTGCATTCGACCAATAATGACCTATACCTGTGTAGTCTTCGCTCACGCAAAGCCCAACATATCCATAGGATGCAGATCCTCCAAAACCGTTTCCTCCGAAAGGCTACAGGATCCCCATGGTTCGTCCGAAATGAGATCCTCCATCTTGACCTCAAAATCCCCAATATCCATCAATTCATGAAACGCCTCTCCAAGCGCTTCTTCGATACCGCCGCCAAACATCGCAACCCTCTGGTTGTCGAGGCCGCCAGTTATACTCCCTCCAAAATCAGTAAATGTCGCCGTCAAAGGCATGTTCTCATCGACCCTGATGACCCCATAACCCTCCTCTAGGAGAGCAATAGGGCAACCAGTACAGTACACAAAAACAAAAAACCGTCATACCGACCTCGCGATGCCCCCAAGTAAATGCCCCCCCCCCCCCCCCCCCCCCACCCCCCCCGACCCTTGCTCGATGTAGTGCCAGCCCGCGCCGCAGCTGAGCCTGTAGAATTAAATTCCCGACTGTGACCTCTGAGTTTGTTTCGCCTTTCTTCTCAGAGTAGTCAGATAGGAAAAGCCGATCTCATCAAGCTTAAATAATAATAATAATCTGATCCAGCCTGTCCCATCTTGCTGCCCTCTCCCCAGCGACGCCCTAAGCCGAGGTTCGTACCCCACAGGGGGTGCCCTTAGCGTGTAGTCGCTTAGTATAGTAGATAATTGCCCCTGGCTGGAGGCTTTGAATTTACTTAAGGTAACCACAGGATAGTCCGGTTAAGTAGTCACGACCTCTCAAGGTCAACTACGAGATGCCATAGTCTAAAAAAAAAACAGTACCAGAAGAAAGAACAAACAAGAAACACTAGAAGAAAGAATAATGTACGGTTTACGTACAATGTATTAATTAATTCATGAGGTATGGGTAAATAAAAAACTACTCCATGGAAGTAAGCGGAAGTAAGGGGCAACATTTTGATTTGTCAAATGACGCTATTTTTTTTTTTTTTGGCTTCGCACAGTTCGCACGGTTTGTGCATTTAGCCAACGTCACGTTTTGTTTTTTATTACGAAGGAAATAAAGGTACGGAAACAAAAATATTATTATTCGAATTAGTTATAACGGGATATAGGGATAATAACTATAGGATCATTATTTATAACGGATATAATATTGCCAGAAGTTACGTGTTACCAGTGTTACCACACAAAATCACTTTTTTATTTTTTATTGGCAAGGTGGAGAGGGTTTGCCCTTGTAGGAGTTGTACGCAGTGTGACCATTTGTGGCATATTTCTGCCATTTTCGCAGATTTCGCTCTTAAATTTTGTCTGTGGCAGATCATGCTGACGATTTACAAAAGTGGCAGATTTCGGCAGATTTAAAAGATTTCAAGAAAATTCACGTTACTTTATTTGAATTTTCAATGAATTCATCTTTTTAGGGTTCCGTTGCCAAATAGCAAAAAAACGGAACACTTATAGATTCGTCATTTGTCTGTCTGTCTGTCTGTCCGTCCGTATGTCACAGCCACTTATTTCCGAAACTATAAGAACTAAACTGTTGAAACTTGGTAAGTGGATGTATTCTGTGAACCGCATTAAGATTTATGGTTATCATATCCACATAGGGTTAAGATTTTCACACAAAAATAGAAAAAAAACAATGAATTTTGGGGTTCCCCATACTTAGAACAGAAACTCAAAAAATTTTTTTTCATCAAACCCATACGTATGGGGTATCTATGGATAGGTCTTCAAAAACTATGTTGAGGTTTCTAATATCATTTTTTTCTAAACTGAATAGTTTGCGTGAGAGACACTTCCAAAGTGGTAAAATGTGTGTCCCCCACCCTGTAACTTCTAAAATAAGAGAATGATCAAACTAAAAAAAATATATGATGTACATTACCATGTAAAATTCCACCGGTAAATGGTTTGAACGAGATCTAGTAAGTAGTTTTTTTTTAATACGTCATAAATCGTAAACCGCAATTTACCTTTCATTCAACAACTCAAATAAATAAAACATTTAATTTCATAAACATAAACCGTATGCATAAACCCGGATGTTACGGAACCCTCGGTGCGCGAGTCCGACTCGCTCTTGCCCGGTTTTTTTTAAAGTAATTACATCAGGTTTTTTAGACAGGGTGGCAGGGACATCGACGCGCAACCGCTTACCATGGATTCAGTACATGATTCTGGACCCCCCTGCGTTGAAATTTTTCGTCTGCTTTTTCTTAATTTTTACGTTTTTTTCTGCAATTTTTTTTACTGTAAATTAATTATGAAGAGAATACGACAAAAGAGTATTAAGGAACACGGAGACTGTGTCTCCTTTAAACCAACTAAAAACATGATCAAAAAGAGGTCGTCAAAATTTATGCGAAAACGACAAAAATTTGGAGGCAAATGCGGATACGTAGAGTAAGTAGTGTATAGGTATAATAATGCATAAGAAAATTGTAGAAATTTCTATGAATTCATTGTGTATTTTTTCCGTTTCCATGAAGGCATATTTTTGGCAATTTTGGCGCCAATTATGGCAGATTATGGCAGTTTTTTTGCCTAGTCTGTGGCAGATTCGCCATTTATATGATGGTCACACTGGTTGTAGGTATTTCGTTCGTTCCGTACCATACAAAGTTGACAGCTAGCTAGGCTGATAGAGTCCAAAGAGTAAAGTAACTATATAGAGTCCATTTATATATATTAGTCTATGATAGAGTCGCAGTCACTCAGTATTGTTGAGATTGATTTTATAAATTTTTATTTTTCTTTCAGTCTCATTTTATTTTGCTAATTTATTTTACTTTTTTGTTAATATACAGATAATGATCTGTTAGTCCTTTAGAAAACGTACTATATAAAGTAATTTTAGAAAATATTAATAATGAAGGGTGCTAAGTTGTTAACATGTGCAAATCGTTGCATAGCAGGGAAATCAACTCAGAAGCCGTTGCCCTTGCACAGGTAACTATTCAAACCAGCCAGCAAACTAAACTTTTGATCTAGTCATTGCACTTATTGCCATGGCCTTGTTGTTCCATAGTCCACACTCGCCTTGGACTTTGTACTTCAACCTCATTATTTATAGGCAAATGACATTCTCGTGTCAAAATAATATCTCGGAATACGGCCAACATTTGCACGAGATTATGCGTACTATTCCTACTCTTCTTGGATTTTAATTCCAAACATAACATCATTGATAAAATATTTTCGTTTACCTATTTACAAATGATTGAAAACATTACCTAAAATGAATATGAGGTAGTTGTATTATAATGGTCTAATTAAAGAATAAGTCAAATATTGTGAACAGGTGAGCACTAGTAGAAATGTTTGATGTTTAAGGAACTTGTAACTCAGAGCATGCAGTCGCTCTTGCGCTAGAATATCATTCATTACAATATCCATTTCTAGACTCCCAAGAACAAAAATCAACACTTCAAAGTGATGGTTTTACAAGCTAACAGGCAATAAAAATGTATGGTTATCATATCCACATAGGGTTTAGTGTCCCGCTAAGTGTTATTCATTATCTATTTGGAATATTAATTTTGCTGAAATTCACCCCTAAGACGACACACTGACTGACATTTGAAGAACTTGCCTTCAGCTTTGTAAAGATCTGCACAACAATATTATTATAATTGATAAGTAAGTTTACTGCATTTCTATACTTAAGTAAGTTTACTGCATTTCTATACTTTGTAGATAAACATACATAGTATTTGAGCCCATGTACAAATATAAGGTCCCACATTTCTACATTTACCAAAGATGTAAACAACAATGGCGTTTGAAATCGAATAAAATCGATAATAGAATGTTTATTTTAAGTAATGTTTGTTTTCGTTTATTATCTTTGGCAAATTTAGAAACGCCAGACCTTAATGTGCTGAATGTGCAATGACCTGAATGTACAATGGGGATAGTGGCTCTCAGTTGGGTAGTTGTGGTTAAAATTCTTACATTCCAGGAAAATACAAAAGTTAAGATTTCTCACTGGGATCATCATTTGATACCAGAAATGTGTCTGAAATAACTATCGCGAAAGTATATTACACATGATTTGTTGGCTTTGATTTTGACATTTTGTGTATACCCTTGCAAACAGCTTCATACAGTCCTTTCAGTTATTTTAACCCTGCTTTACATACCCATGAAAATCAAAGTGATCTTTATTCTTATTGCAATAAGGTTGCTGTTGGGTTATTGCTGTCAGATGTGAAATATGTGTGAAAGGAGTGTAGTTTATGGAGAAGTTAACATGTGAATGTGGCAGCTGCAGATGGCTGGCCACGGAGGCGCGCTCGGCGCCGGCCAACAAGCGCGGCGCGGCGCGCGAGAGCGGCTCGTTCACGCTGAACCTGTTCCGCGGCCGCCTGGAGACGGCGCAGGTGTTTCCCTTCCCCGAGCCGCTGTCTGACGACCAGCGCCAGATGCTGCAGGAGCTCGTGCCGCCCGTCGAGAAGTTCTTCCAAGAGGTTCTAGTTTTCAACTATTCAATTTGTTTTTATCACTTTTTATTATTTTCGCCTCTGGGGATAAAAACTACCAAATGCTCACTTCAGATTGTCACTTCCATCATTAGTCTATAAAGACTGCAACCTGTATGTTGCGTAACATTTTTATACAGTCGAGTTCAATAATATATTGGCCCTTTCTGGCTTCAAAAATATATAAACGTCAAAAAAGTTCATAATATTGTGACAACTATGTTTAGAGTTTTATGAAACTTACCATTGCCTATATATTTTTGATTCTTGAACATGCTCTGATATTATAAAACTCGACTGTACATGAGCTACTTCATTTAAATAATTATTTAATATGACTCTTTGGCATAAATACGGGACACAATTTAATTCACAAATATTTTAATATAAGAAAATTATGGGAGAAAGCTGCAAAGCCAATAGTTTTCTGTTAAATCTGCTCTTTTACCAATGGTCAATGATATTTTATGTAAAAAGTGGCCAATGGCAGACACATTTCTTTTCCTTAATTGATTTTGATAACAGGTCACTCTACAAGGCGCACACATTTTTGTTATTACAAAAACCAACAAAATAATGAGAGTAAGTGACATTGGTTATTTTTGTGGCGCAGGTGAACGATCCCGCCAAGAATGATGCGGACTCGAAGATCGAACAGAACACGCTGTCAGGGCTGTGGGACTTGGGCGCCTTCGGGCTGCAGGTGCCGACGGACCTGGGCGGCCTGGGCCTGTGCAACACGCAGTACGCGCGCCTTGTGGAGGTGGTGGGCGCGCACGACCTGGGCGTGGGCATCACGCTGGGCGCGCACCAGTCCATCGGCTTCAAGGGCATCCTGCTGTTCGGCACGCCCGAGCAGAAGGCACACTACCTGCCGCGCGTCACGGGCGGCGAGTACGCCGCCTTCTGCCTCACCGAGCCGTCCTCCGGCTCCGACGCCGGATCCATCAAGTGCGTACAGCGACGCGCGACGCCGGGCGGCCCGCCAGAGTCTGACGACTGTGTGTTGCAGGTCGCGCGCGGTGCTGTCGTCCGACGGGAAGCACTTCGTCCTCAACGGCTCCAAGATCTGGATCAGCAACGGAGGCATCGCCGAGATTATGACCGTGTTCGCGCAGACACCCATCGAGAAGGACGGCAAGACTGTTGATAAGGTGCATACACTTATTGTGGCCATAAAATTTGTCTTACCACCCTAAGGCCTAGGCCATTCCTGTACATGACGCGGGAGCCGTACCGGCGCCGTGCCGGGACCGCGTGTGCATGGCATTGATGCAATATTCATTTGTAAACACTTACTTGTAGTCTGGCGTCGTGTACATAAGAGAGGTTTCGCACCACATCCGATCCGAATCCGAGAAATACCGGTCCGAAGGGATGAGGGGTTGCGCACTAGATCCGAACTTTATCTGTCCCAATTTGGATTGAAGTCTGATCTTTAATTCGGATTCGGACTACATTCGAGTGCGAAACCGCTCTAAGGGTGAATGTCTGTTGCACATCATCAACAATAACATCTATTTTTGCATACATACATGATCAATCTTTGTAGATTATTTAATTTGACATTAGAGCTGCTGTCATTACATAATTTACTATCTTTTGATCACTACTTAGTTTCATACTCAAAGCATGTTCTTTGCTGTCAAGTTTTGAATGAAATATCCTCAGATATGCGCTACAGGACTTGAGTCCTGTAGCGCATATCCGAGGATATTTGCCAAGATAAAGTTAAAGTTAAAAACAAAAAAAAAACAACCGACTTCCAAAAAACACTATAAAGTGAAAAATAACTTTAATTTCGGAAGTCGGTGTCTTTGGGTTTGTAATTTAGTTTTTTGCCACCGACTTCCGAAATTAAAGTTATTTTTCACTTTATAGTGTTTTTCGGAAGTCGGTTGTTTTTTTTTTGTAAAAAAGTTTTTATTTTTCACTTTTTAGTGGGTCAGTTTGTAATTTATCTAAGTTACAATAGCCTAATGTCAACTGCTCATCACCTTTTACAAAATATTGCTTTACCCGATGCAGGGACGTTAATTGTTGAGGAGTTCCCCTAATAAGAGCCAGGAGAACTGGAGCTGTTTGAGAATTCACCATCAGCTCCATTCCACCATATGCATTGTAACGAGTATAAATTGCTTAGCAACCATATTAAAGTAATCGAACCGCAACCCGTGAAATATTTGTCATTGAGTAGTTCCGATAGCCATCTGTGGCCTTTATCATCAGCTCCACTTTACCAAATGATGATTTCCGAGAGCAAATGCTCAAAAAAGTATTTTCCAAATCGGTTCGTAAACGACGGAGTTATGAAATATGAAAAGATCGTTGATGTAGATAAATTTTTAGGTTTTTGTTGATTTTTCAAAAATTACTTGTCCGATTTCGATAAAATTTTAATGGGACCATTTGGGAAGCATACCCTTTCCAACAAAAAAAAAAATTTTTCAAATCGGTTGGCAAGCGACGGAGTTATGCGCGAACAAACATAAAAAAATACAAACATCCGAATTGAGAACCTCCTCCTTTTTTAGAAGTCGGTTAAAAATAGCATGCAAGAATCACTTCTTCTCCTTTTTCTTCTATCTCGGTTGTGATTCAGTTCATTATTAATTAACGGCATGCGCCACGCAGGTGACGGCGTTCATCGTGGAGCGCGCGTTCGGCGGCGTGTCGTCCGGCCCGCCCGAGAACAAGATGGGCATCAAGTGTTCCAACACCACCGAGGTGTACTACGAGGACGTGAAGATACCCGTGGCCAACGTGCTGGGCGGCGTGGGCAACGGCTTCAAGGTGGCCATGAACATCCTCAACAACGGGCGCTTCGGTATGGCGGCCGCTCTGGCCGGCACGCAGCGGGCCGCCCTGCGACAGGCGGCCGAGCACGCGGCCACGCGCGTGCAGTTCGGCAAGCGCATCGCCGACTACGGCACCATCCAGGAGAAGCTGGCGCGCATGGCTCTGCTGCAGTACACGACCGAGTCGCTGGCCTACATGGTCAGCGGCAACATGGACTCGGGCGCGCAGGACTACCACCTGGAGGCCGCCATCTCCAAGGTGTTCGCGTCCGACTCGGCCTGGACCGTGGTGGACGAGGCCATCCAGATCCTGGGCGGCATGGGCTTCATGAAGGCCACCGGGCTGGAGCGCGTGCTGCGCGACCTGCGCATCTTCCGCATCTTCGAGGGCACCAACGACATCCTGCGCCTGTTCGTGGCGCTGACAGGTGAGTGTCGCCGACGGGCGAGCGTCGCCGACGGGCGAGCGTCGCCGCGCGGTTCTGCCCGCCCGCACTGGCCGCGCTCTGCCCGCCCGCACTGACCGCGCTCTGCCCGCAGGCATCCAGTTCGCGGGCTCGCACCTGCAGGAGCTGCAGCGCGCCTTCAAGAACCCCACGGCGCACCTGAGTCTGATCTTCTCCGAGGCGGGGCGGCGCGCGGCCGGCGCCGTGGGGCTGGCGCGCGGCCCCGACCTGGCCCCGCACGTGGCCCCCGAGCTGCGGCCCCTGGCGGCCGAGCTGGGCCGCTGCGTGCTGGAGCACGGGCGCAGCGTGGAGGCGGCGCTGGTGCGGCACGGGCGCCGCATCGTGGACGAGCAGTTCGTGCTCAACCGGCTGGCCGCGTCCGCCATCGACGCCTACACGGCCGCCGCCGTCATGTCGCGCGCCTCGCGCGCCGCGCGGCTGCGCCTGCCGTCGGCCGCGCACGAGCTGCGCCTGGCCGAGGCGTGGGCCGAGGAGGCCGTGACGCGCATGCCCGTGTTGCTGGCCGCCACGCGCGACCCGCGGGCGTTGCGCCAGTTCGCGCGGCTGGGCGAGCTGGGCGGCGCGGTGGCGGCGGCGGGAGGCCAGCCCACTCCCAACCCGCTCAACCTGTGACGTGCCGGACCGAACCATAGTGTCATTTATTTTTCGAATTGTGTATATAATAATTTAGCGAATATTAACTATATTTTTTTATCGACGTTCTGACCGCTCGCTTTCGCGTCGGATCGACCTATATATTTCGATTTGATATAATACGAGAATACGTCGCACTCGTCGTCTTCGTCGCGTCTCGATACGAATAATCCAAACCAAGAAGATTAAACAAAATAATGCAAATGTACATAGTTATTATCTTTAGGCTAAGTGAAGTAGTTTTTATTTTCGGTCATACTCATCATAACATAGACGTAGTCGATTATAATGACATTATTATGTCTGCACTGCATACTGCCCTGTTTCTCAAAACCAACTTGAAAAGAAAGGAGATTATGCATACGTCCCGTATTTTTTCATATACGTACACCGATTTTATTTATAATTCATCTGAAAAAGAGGCGCTCAAGTAGGTCTTACAAAAACGATTGAGCAGACTGTTTTACTAATGGGAATTCACAAATAGATAAATACCTTGCAACTGTAAAACAATCTATTGTAGACACCAGATGAAAACTGATTCTATTATCTGAATAAGATTTTTAATGTATGATGTTCACAAAGTTTTTTACAAACGGATTGAAGAAATGATTGAATTGAATCATGGTACAGTTATATACTGACTTACTTATATTAAATAAATTATTACCCTATTACGTTGTTTTATTTTATTGATCTAAATCTATACTAATAATAAAGAAATGATTGAATTGAATCATGCTACAGTTCTATACTGACTTATATTATATAAATGATTACCCTAACTATTAATTGTTTTATTTTATTGATATATACTAATAATAAAGCTGGAGAGTGTTTGTTTGAACGCGCTAATGTCTGGAACTACCGGTCAGATTAAAAAAATATTTTTGTATTAGCTAAAGCCTTTAAAAAGCGTAAAAATATTTTTTCTAATCAATGTAGGTATGTACAGAGTTGGTATCAAAATGATCAACAGCCATGTTGAAGGCCATACTGCTGAACAACTCGCTCAAAGCTTATCAGTAGTTCGGTTATTTAGTCCGGTCCCGCAATACGGGCGGACTACAGAGCCTGATAGTTCGGTATCGATAACGGACCAGCACTAATAAGGAAAGACTGAAGTATCGACATTATCACTCCGGACCCACCATACCCCTGGCCATACCCCTGGGGGTAGAAAGGGACTGGACCATACCACCATAGAGATGTGCCACCAGAGAAATAAAATAAATGAAATTCAGAAGTTATTTTCAAAAAACATGGATGAAGCCTGATTTTATAAATAAATGGTGCGTGTATGCTGAGCGTGATCGCACCAACAATGTTGTAGAAGCCTGGAATTTTACACTTAATGGTCCGATCCATAAAAATCCAAGTTTGTTGCGTATTTTGAACGTCCTGAAGGATGATGACAATCTCGCAAACAAGGTCGGACAAATTAAAAGATTTGGAAAAGCAATGTCGAAACGAAGCAGAGTGAATATAGAAAAGGACGATTTTATTCAAGAAATTCAGATGCAGTTAACTAGTGCCGAAATAGATGTATCAATTTTTTTGTAGAAAATTGCGTTGTACTTGGCTTGAGATATTTAAAGTAAAAAATATTTTATTACATGTCGACCTTTCAGTCTTTCCTTAGGGCCCCCACACATTTGTCAGACCGCTGGCAGTCCGCCGGCAGGCGGTCATACATAAAAACAGTTTTTGACAGTTTTTATGATTGATCGCCTGCCAGCGGACTGTGTAGTGTGTGGGGCCCTTTACTAGTGCAGGTCCGATATCGATACCGAACTATCAGGCTCAATAGTCCGATCGTATTACATCCACGAACTGCTGAGACGAAAAGTCTCAGCAGTCCGGTAACCGGACTAAACAAACCGAAGTACTGAGAATAGCGGCTAATAATAATAAAGAACAAAAAAACGAGAAAGTGACTGATGACAAAACCAAATGTCAAGAGTGGACCCAGACAGAAGTCTCTACACGGAAGACATCGCCAAGATTTATGCCAATCAAATGTCGACAAAGATGCGTCGAACGCGTGGTTGAATCAATCGAGGCGAACTATTCCCGAAGACAGAAGGGTTCATACTTGCAATTCAGGACCAAGTAATTGAAACCAAGAACTACAGAAAATATATTATAAAGAATTTAACAACCGATATTTGTAGAAAATGCAATAGTTCTCCAGAAACCATCCAACATATCACTGCCTCACTGGCGCCTGCAAATCAATAGCCCAGACCGACTACAAACATCGACACGATCAAGTAGCCAACGTCATACACCAAAAACTAGCCCCTATATACAAGCTTTTATAGACACTATAGTACCTTATTACAAATACAACCCTGGAACTGTAATAAAGAACCCCACAACAAAACTGTACTTCGACCGAGCCATACTCACAGACAATTCACTTTAATAGACCAGACATCACATTAATTAATAAAATAAATAAAACTGGGTTCCTTATAGACATTGCCGTGCCAAATACGCATAACGTACCGACAACAATAGCCGAAAAATTATCCAAATACACCGAACTAAAAGATGAAATAACCCGACTATGGCATCTTCAAAAAGTCACAATAGTCCCCAAGTACTATCTACAACAGGAGTAATCCCAAAACAGCTTCATCAGTCCCTTAGTTCCCTCAACCTAACACCTACCACCTGCTGCAGAAGGCAGTGATTCTTAACACATGCAGGCTAGTTAGAAAATTTATTCAGTGTGAATCGGACAATTTACACCAATACTCCCACATAAATATTGTTTCATCTACCACACAGTCTACTTATAATATTACTTCCACACTTAACCCCACTGTTGGACACTTGGCTTAGGCTTAACCCCGCCACGTCCGCCGCCCCCCACACATCAGGACCCGAGGTGGCGGCGCGTAGTGTTCCACGCGCGCCCCTCTTAGACGTCACGGGGGGAGTCAAACACCTCACTCCCCCCCCTGACCCGACGAGGCCCGCAGTGGCGGGCCGGCACCAGCCGGGGGTTGCGGAAGGATCGAACGTTCCCGCGACCCCTGGCCGTAGGTGTGAGATGGAACACCGGGGTGGTTTTTAGTCAGTAAGAGTCTGACAGACCCCGTCGCCCGCCCTAGGGCGGCGGACATCCATGAGGATTTTCCACCCCGGAACAAAAAAAAAGGCTTAACCCCGCCCCCCCCGGTGGGTTCCCGCATTGTCGAGGCGGGGGGGCTCAGTAGCCGTGGCTTGGACAACCACGGTGAAGCGAAGAGGAACCCGAGGAGGGGCCGCTCGTCAGGGCTTTTGCCTGTAAGCCGACGACGTAGCGGCCAACAAGTAGGTTGCGGTGCCGCTTCGGCGACATCGCAACTGAGGCGGGCCGCGATGTCGTATGTGAGGCATCGCGGCTGAGGGTTGGAGGCCGCGGCGGGAGAGGAGTGCCGGTATTGCGGTGCGCCGCTCTCCCTACCTACCGCGGCCTTGACGGGGTCGCCACCGTCTGATGGCGGACGCGGTGGGGCCGCAGGGGAGGAGGAGTGTCGGTATGACGTTGGCCGCTCTCCCTATCCTCTGCGGCCGAAAATTGGCAGGCGGCGGGGCCAATGATCTGACCCGTCGAAGGGGGACTAAGGGTGCCCAGACACGGGGTCGTCTGGCGCCCATGTGCTGGTTTGGTCCCTGGGGTGGTCACGGCGTGCTATGTGTTCTGGTGCGCCGGTGATGGGGAATAGGGGAAAGGTGTACATAATGATCCCTCGAGGTAAAATGATTCCCCGCAGTTCTCAATAAACTACTGGAACCATCTATCGGATTTAATTGTAAATGTCCCTCCCGACACCCGATCAGTCGCCCAGTGAAGTGTCATGGCGGTGTGAGTGCAGTGCGTTGTTCCATGATCAAAAATATAAAATCGGTGCTGTTTATCTACGGTAAGAAACTTTTCAGTGTAAGATTATTTCCATTTTACTAACTATTTTTAAATGACGGTCTTAATCATGGTTTCTATATACGTTTGATAACGTTTTTAAGTATATTTTGTTATTTATAGTGATGTTTTAGGTTAGTTTTTGAGCGATGTGTGCAAATATTGCACTTGGGGTCAAATGATCCCTTTCATTCTGTATAAAATGAGCCCAGGGATCATTTTACCCACTACTTTTATTTTATTGCAGATCATGTCGCGTGGTTACATTCGGAAAACAACTCGCCAAAACTGGAGTGAGGATGCCATGCTGAAGGCACTAGACGCTGTGAAAGAGGGAATGCCCTTTAAAACGGCCAGTAGCAGCCTTGGGATCATTTTGGACACCTATGTGTTCAAAATGATCCTTTAGTAAACTTCTGAGAAACATTAAATAACTTAAAAAAGACACATAAATCTAAAAAATAGGGTACGGCATTACGAAACCAGATAAATAAATTAAGGTGAATGCTCCAACCAGCCCGCGAAATTCAAATTTTCTTACGTTTTTTGCAATTTGCAGGCCAGTGCTAGGTTGTATGTTGATTAAAATATTATTCGCGGTTGTAAGACATATATAGGTACAGAATTATAATCATGAAAATCATCAATAAAACGCTCTAAGTTCATAAAGCTGTTAGAATTACTTTTTCTGTTTTTTTTTGTTCTTACACCTTTATGAAGTTGGAGGGTTGTATTGGTGATTTTGATTATTATAATTCTGTAACTACATACGTCTTACAGCCGCGAATAATATTTTATTCAACATACAACCTAGCACTGGCCTGCAAATTGCAAAAAACGCAAGAAATTTTGAATTTCGCGGGCTGGTTGGAGCATTCCCCTTAACCAAAACTACTTTTATATTACAGATAACTTAAATATTTTGGCTACAGCATACATCTTCCCTTAGAGGGATCGTTTTGTACACCTTTCCCCTACCTACTCCCCAGAGGAGGGTCCGGTAACGGACAGCCGCGGCGGGTTCACGGATGAGTGCTAACGCGTGCCCGTGTTCCCGCCGTAAGCGGCAGAGGAGGATACCGTGGAGTTTTAGTGGGTTAGAGTCCCACATAACTGCACTACCTCCCCGTGGTAGTGCAGAATGCATGAGCATTTCTCCACGTAAAAAAAAAAAAAGGCTTAACCCCGCCGCCGTATCTCTACGTTGACGCCGTGGTGGGACTTGCGCGCTCCGAACTCTGGCCTATGCCGGAAGAGTTTACTTTGCTGGAACAGGTCTAAGGTGAGGAGCCAGACCAAGAGAGATACAGAAATCCGCAGGGCAGCATGTTGCGAGCTGTTGGGCAGTAGCGACCCCACGGACCCTATCTTCAGGGAGAAGTCTTGTTCCTCACCTCTGGCTTGCCTTTATTGGCCGGCTTGAGTGGAGATTCGAAAGAGCAAACGTGCTCGGTGGAAGGAAGTATTCCAGTAAGATGCTGGTAGAGATCTTGACCGTACTTCCGGGATTGTCCTGATAGCCGTGGAATACCTCTCCACTCCTCATAAGCACCTCAGGACATGTTGCCCCCTTGTTGCTACGTCACTATGTGCTAGCGACCGTTTCCGGGGGCCCATTGTTGAGTGTGCAAGTCACCCCCTGCCATTTTATCCGTGTATATACAAAACATTGATCAGGCAGGGGTCATAGTTATTCCATAGTTCTTGGTAACCAGTCCACTTTAGCCACCCAAACCCATAGTCCAACTTTTTATTTTTCCATATCCTGCAATATTCCTACACCAAGGGGTTATCCTTGGGTGCACTTGCATAGCTATGTTTATGCCATTCATATCTACCGGAAAGATTAATGCGTACTATTGTTGTTCCAATTATTAAAAACAAAACCAGTGACTCTTCTAAGGTGTCAAATTATAGACCAATTTCTCTCGCGACTGTAATTGCTAAAGTTCTGGACAGTCTGCTTGGACGCCAGCTGGACAAGCACTTAAAAATTAATGACGCTCAATTCGGCTTTAGGCCTGGCTTGTCCACTGAAAGTGCTATCCTATGCCTCAAGCAGACTGTTCAGTACTACACAGCAAGAAAGACACCAATATACGCCTGTTACCTAGATTTGTCAAAGGCATTTGACCTAGTGTCATACAATATATTGTGGGACAAACTAATTAGGGAAACCGCGGTACCACCGGAAGTGATAGGCATATTTAAATTTTGGTATGGAAACCAAGTGAACCGTGTGAGGTGGGTGGACTCTTTGTCGGAAGAGTATAGGTTGGAGTGCGGGGTGAGACAGGGGGGTTTGACCTCCCCCGCGCTCTTCAACCTGTACATGAATAGTCTGATCGAGGAGCTCAGCGGCACCGGGATCGGATGTCATATTATTTATTTATTTATTTAATACTTCAAGCACATAAATGTACAGAGGCGGACTTAATGCCATAGGCATTTTCTACCAGTCAACCTTTGGGTGATGCAGAGACAAAGAGTGGTAGGTGCAATCAAGAACATTGAGGAATAAATATTTTAAATATAAAAATACGCATATACCTATTAAAACTATGAATATAATATATACCTAATTACATATAAATATAAGAACAAATAAATATACATAAATACATGAATATACTTACTAAAAAGAAATAAGACAAACAATGAGAAAATATTACCGTTGTGATGATACTGCCAGCTTCTTGCGAATGTGCTCGCGAGCCTTAACTTTAAAAGATAATCGGTTGGTTGCCATCCTGATTTCCTGGGGGAGCGCATTCCACAGAGAGATAGACTGAACGAAGAAGGAAGAGTGAATGAAGTCTGTGCGGTGAGTGGGACATAGGAGAAGACGATTGTGTGATGAACGTAGATTTCTATTGCGGTTGGCGCAAATGTACTGAAAATGGGGGGCTAGATAACTAGGGGAAGATGGAGAATTAAGAAATGAGAACGAGGTGGTCAGCGCCCGAAGCTCTCTGCGCTGGCGTATGGGTAACCACTTTAGAAGCGACCGATGCGCAGAGACATGATCATATTTACGCAGATTGAAAACGAATCGAATGCAATTATTGAGAAGGCGGTCAAGTTTGTTGAGGAGATCTGCATTCAGGTCATAGTAGCACACATCACCATAATCGATGATAGGGAAAATAAGGGACTGTACAAGCATTGTCTTCGTACTTGATGGTAATAGATTTTTCAACCGGTACAGAGCCCGCAGCGTTCCAGTAACTTTCTGACTCACCCTAGCAACTTGAGTCCGCCAGTTTAGAGTACAATCAATGTGCAAGCCTAAGTCCTTCACGTCAGTACCAAAAGGAACGATCGTACCATTGAATAGAACTGGCGGCAAGGTTGTACTATCTACCTTGCTAATACTACGAGAACTGCCAATGATGATCGCCTGACACTTCGTAGGGTTTACAGCTAAGCCAAATCTATCAGACCAGGTTTTTATGGCTATCAAGTCCTTGTTTAATTTGTCGATAGCGCCAGGTAATTCATCAACCTTTCCTTGATAGTACAACTGCAAGTCATCTGCATACAGATGATACGCACACTGAAGTTCGGAAGTTATAAGATTAATAAAAATTGAAAACAGAAGAGGAGAAAGTATACCGCCTTGAGGAACGCCAGTTTCCAAATTACACCAGTTAGAAGAAGAATCTCCAGCATAAACGGACTGCTGACGTTCCTGAAGGTAAGAGGAGAACCATTCCAGTGCTTCGGGAGAGACCATAATGTAGGACAGAATGGCTAACAGGATGTCATGACTGACGGTATTGAAGGCATTTGAGAAATCAACCAATACTAGAACAGTAACTTTGGTGTCTTCCAGTCCTGCCCTTATATCGCCAGTCACTTTAAGAAGTGCGGTAACAGTGCTGTGCCCAGGCCTGAATCCAGATTGAAGAGGACTAATAATTTAGTTACAATGAACAAAGTTGGAGAATTGTTTGTGGACACAGGCCTCGAGCACTTTGGATAGGAAGGGAAGGATAGAAATTGGACGGAAGTCGGTAGGAAGAGAGGGATTGGAAACCTTAGGTAGTGGACGAACATAGGCTTTGCGCCACAGGGAAGGGAATACTCCGGAGTACAAGGAAAAGTTTATAATGTGGGTAATCGCGGGTAGGAGATGATCCAGAATAGTAATAATCATACCACGGGTGATATTATCACATCCCACCGCTTTTGATTTGATGGAGAGAATGATCTTTCTAATCTCTCCCGGTTCAACTGGAGTGAAACTGAAAGAATTAGTATGAGGACGCGATAGACCAGAAATTAAAGAAAGAGTTTGTTGCTTGGTTAGACGATCCATGGTAGAAACAGTGGAGAAATGCCGGTTGAGATCGTCTAAGTCAATTGAACTAGGAAGATCTAAATGTCGCGATTTGCCGATACCAAGAGTTCCAAGAAATTTCCAAATATCGGCAGAAGACGAAGAATTGATAGTATCAAGAATATGGCGGCGTTTAGCATTGCGTATCATCTGATTACATCTATTTCTTGCAGCCTTAAATGATTTCCAGTTTTCGTCAGTACGGTCCTTTTTAAATTTACGGAACGCGCGGTTCCTACGTCGCATTGCCATCTGTATACCTCTAGTCATCCATGGTGCAGGTGGGCGTTTTAATTTAACCTTTTTGACGGGGGCATGGATGTTATAAAGGTTAACTACAACTTCATTGAAGATGGCAACCTTGTCGTCAACTGAAGTAGCTTCCGCCATAGGCTCCCAATCGACCACAGATGCATCTTCTTTGAGCTTCTCGACGTTCATGCGCGCAAAACAACGCCTGTACAGAACCTTGGGCTTAGGTTTGGGAGGTTTCAGGATATATGAAAGGAAAATCATGTCGTGATGAGAAAAGCCAGGAGCGTCATGTTGACCGTGGGAAGAAACGAGGGAAGGATTCGAGGTGAGGATCAGGTCGAGCCAGGTGTCTTCGCCAACAGTGTTGTGATGAGTAGGTTTGAGCGGCAATACGTGCAGACTAGCTGACTCGATAAGATGGAGGAGCTTACGGGACCGAGGGGAGTTGAGGGCAAGGAGGTTTGTGTTGAAATCACCCATGATAATGTGATGTGCATACTCCGAACCTAATGATTCAAGTACTGATTCGAATTCAGTGAAGTAATCAACAGTGGGAGGACAGTAGGTAACACCAATAATGGTTTTGGCTCCTTTAATACAGACTTCAAGAAAAATAAACTCCGCAGAAGCAGAATAACTTGAAGAGGAAGTAGCAAGTATTTTGTAAGGAAAATCAGAGCGAAGGTATATGGCCACACCACCCCCTCCTTTACCAATCCGATCATTTCGTATAAGAACGAAATCAGTAAGAGGGTAAGTGGTGGACAGGAGATGTGGTTTGAGCCAAGTTTCAGAGATCAGGATGGCATGGACATTGCTGCTATTAAACGCGTCGTACAACTCGCTGTAGTGGCTTGGAACACTTTGAGCGTATTGATGGCACTTGTATTAATAATATCAGTTATGCCGACGATATGGTGCTGCTGAGCCCCTCGGTTGGAGCAATGCGGAGGATGCTAAGTCTTTGCGAATCCTATGCAAGGGCCCACGGGCTCAAGTACAATGCACTCAAGAGTGAACTGATGGTTTTCAAAGCTGGTAATAAAAGCTACTCTAAAGTACCACTTATCACACTGGACGGCATACCATTAAAAAGAGTTACTAAATTTAAGTACTTGGGCCACTGGGTGAGTGAAGACCTGAAAGATAATTTAGATGTGGAAAGGGAGCGCAGGTCGCTGGCTGTCCGATGCTGTATGTTGGCCCGTAGGTTCGCCCGTTGTACTGCACCAGTTAAGGTAACGCTTTTTAAAGCCTTCTGCCAATCCTTTTACACGTGCAGCCTGTGGGTGAACTTTACGCAGAAGGCATATAGCGACCTGCGCATCCAATACAACAACGCTTTCCGGGTGTTGTTGGGGCTGCCGCGTTTTTGCAGCGCGTCCGGTATGTTTGCCGACGCAAATGTTGACAGCTTTTCAACCGTCATGTGCAAGAGATGCGCATCGTTATTATATCGGTTTCGCGCCAGCCCCAACACTATCCTGAGGACGTTGGCTGACCGATGGGACTCTCCGATTCTAGGACGCTGGATACGACTCCATGCGGTGAAGTAGATTGGGATGGGAAAGTCTCTAGCGGGTGTACTTAGTTTAAAATTTATTTAATTACCCGTTAGTTTAGTTTATTTACTAACACTAGATATAAGGCATTTTATACTTGTACTAACAAACTATGGAACTTGATTCTGAAATAAATGTTTATTATTATTATTATTATAGCGCATACAGGGATAATCGTCGGTTGGTGCCGCATTTAATTAAAATTTCCTAAGGGGCCTCTGCGAGTTGGCTTCGGCCCCTCGTACGCCTTCCAAAGGACCGAGACCCAATGGTTCCGAGATATATAAATTCATAATAATAAAATTTATTCAAAAATATAAAGACTAGCGTAAATACAGTTTTTCTTAAATCTATGTCGAGTTCACCCATGATTTGTGCCTGAACTAGGTAATCCTGTGTTTCAGGCATACTGTATTAAAGTTTACTCATACTCTACAGAAAAGGGAGGATTGTAGGAAAAGCACCATAACTCTAGCTCCGTTTGACATTAGTTAATTATAGCTTAAGAAAGTACTGATTTTTTAGGGTTCCGAAGTTCTGACAAGGAACCCTTATAGTTTCGTCATGTCCGTCTGTCTGTCTGTCTGTCCGAGGTTTTGCTAAGAGACCGTTAGTACTAGAAAGCAGTAATTTTGTAGGAGTGTGTATATCACCCCATTGTGTGGGGTATCGTTGAATAGGTCTTCTAAAATGACTTGGGGGTTGCTAAAATTATTTTTCGATGTAATGCTCCATTTACGAAATATTAAACTATAAGTGACAATTTTTGTTCCAGTAGGGTGTCGTCCCCCTCTGTAAAAGTTAAACTGCTGGCTTGAAAAATCTGGAAAAATTCTCGTTGATAGTGCATTTAATGAACTTTAAAGGAAAACTATAGCTGTTAAGATAACTTTATTAGTTTAGCAGTAATAGTCGTTGAAAAAAAAATATCCAACACTCAAGGTGTTGGATAATTTTGTACCAAATACAAAATCCTTAGCATTATAATAATAATATAAAAATAAATTTTATTCAAAAAATATTAAGACTAACTGTCGAGAATATCACGCCGCGCCGGGCGACCGCGGGCGGGGAGCTGCGGTCGCGGAGGGGGCGCTCGACGTGCGGGCGCGCATCAGCCCTCTATAGTTACTTTACTCTTTGATCAGCCGGCACAGCAGACTAAAAAAAAGTTATTTAAAAAATAAAATAACCCGACTGCCAAACTGAAAAGCTACAAACAAGCCCATTTTAAATTAAATAAAAGTTGGAAGCAGGCGGGACCCATACCATTTTTATTATATTTTCAAATTCAAATGGGTCCCGCCTGCTTCCAACTTTTATTTAATTTAAAATGGGCTTGTTTGTAGCTTTTCAGTTTGGCAGTCGGATTTTTTTATTTTTTAAATAACTTTTTATTTCCAGCTTTTTAGTTTACAAATTTGAAAGATTTCACAGACGATTTAGTTCTTGGTAAGTGTTTTTTACGATTTGTCACTTCGAATTACTTTTAACCATATAAATTGTATATATTTTTGTAATCACCTTTAAAAACCCTTTATTTTGATACCCCACTCGACAGCTTTCGACAAAAAAATTTTTTTTAAAGACAATATTGCGCCAAAAATCGGCCATTTTATATTTTTTTTCAATTTTGATATACCCAGTGACACTCGCGCTACCAAGACAAATCTAAAGACGTATAATTTATCCAAATCCGTTCATTCGTTTAGAAGTTACGTGGGAACAAAGAAACGGACATACATACATACAGGTCAAACACATAACCCTCCTTTTGGGCTTCGCCGCAGTCGGGTAATAAAGTTTTGACGACGAAAATGGTTTAGAGGACATGCTAGCGACTTTTGCAGTAGGCATAAATTAAATCAGTTCTAGAGTAATTTAATGTTTTTTATTGTAATTTTGATTATTTTTATTTTTTATTACAAATGCAAATGCATTTTTCCAAGTATTTTTAATAATAATAATAAAACATTTATTTTCAGGTAACAAAGACCCATAGATACATACCTTAACCTAAGTATACATAATAATACAGTAACAATTTTGTTAGTAAATAAAACTTAATAACTATATTAGTAGGTATCACTTAGTTGCACTAAGTCTTTGTGCTTTCTGGTGGCACTTGTCCGCGAAAGCGGCGGAATACCACATCCTGCGGCCAAAAGCTTTCTTACATCACATTACATCATTCTTACATTACATCACGGTGCAGGTAGCATGTTGGTATGCGCACCACGAACGCCTTGAAGTGGACGTTGCGGTGCGATTCCAGTAACTGCACCCTCGGCTGTGAAGTGTAGAGTAGCTAGCCAATAAACTAAAAAGAAATAAGTAATGTCTATGGTAAAATGTCAAGTCGTACAGTAAAGTCTACAATTGTCTATTGCGTTTTCCAGTTATCAAGAAGAACCATTTTCTCCACCGAGTTTTATCATATTATAATAAATAATTCACTACTGCGCTATTGTTTCACTCTGCTAGCCCATAATTATTACATCGGCGCGTACCTCGTCCTTCTGGCGCACGTACTCCACGATGTCCTCCGCCTTAGTGGTGTAGTGTAGGCGGGAGATGTACAGCGGTGTGTTCGGCTTTGCGGCACGCAAGCTGACATTGGGCTCCGTAGGAGCTTTGCCGCAGCGGTTCTTGTTTGTTCGCGACGGGCGCTTCCTCCTTTGCACCAATCAATTTCAATTTATGTGATTACAATGATTATATAATATAATTAAAAGTTTTTTTTTTTATGTAGGTACCTATATTGTACACGATGCGTATTTAAATTATAATCTAATTACTTATGTACCTACTTTTAAGTTTTTTCACATATCCCAACCTTTCACACTGCATGTCGGTGGCCTCTTCTGCCTCTCCCATACAAAATCCTGCGTCCGCTTCTGGTGGAATTAGTTTTAGCGACTTTCTAGCGACTTTTGATGTTGAGTCTAGCGACTCGAACTTCTAGGAGTTGGCAACACTGCGGCACAGGACTCCGTCATCTTCCGCGCTATTGAGCGATCGCATATATCTTTTATCGCCAATTTGAATCTTGTTTTTATCGTTTGTTTTCTCCTGTTTAATTTTATAATACAGTCCACTAGAATCAAGTCCCCGAGATTTAGTCCTCGTACCACCTGGAGGATAGGTATTACCCAATTCTTCTTTATGGTCCTTCGACGTGTAACTGACCAGTTACTGGGAATGACAAGCGGTTTTTCAAAATTTGAAAACGGCCGTTAGAAAACGACTTCAAGATCAAGACGGCTTCTCGCCCTATGTTCTATGTTCTATGTTATAGGTTTGGTTTCCGCACTTAGTCCTGCAGTGGACCATTGTGCGTGGGCCATGGCGGCCGTCGGTGGTTATTCCAACCAGCCCACCTCCCTCCAGAAGCTGATCAAGTCTCCTGGTCTGTTTAGAACATCTGTGTACGATCTGGGTGTCCCGAGGGTTTCTGACCTTATCTGGGTGACGCCTGTGCACTCAAAGAGCACATGCGCAATGGTTTCATCAGCCTCCATGCAAGCCCTGCACAGGGGACTATCTGTTATGCCCAATGTGTGAAAGTGTTTATTTAGCGAGCAGTGTCCCGTGATGGTCCCCGTCACCAGGCGCAGTCCTTTCCTGTCCAGTCGTAAAAGACGCCTGGTTAGCTTGCCATCCAGTGACGGCATGGCTTCTTTGGACTGCCTGCAGCCTGGTGACGACGTCCACCAGCTTTCTGCTTGTGTGTGGGTGTGCTCCTGTAGCCACCTGCGCAGTTGGTTGAAGGGGATGGGCACGATAGGTTCCGGTCCACAAACTGACATGCTGGAAGCCCTTCTGGCTAGCTCGTCAGCTGCGTCGTTGCCTAGCGATCCACTGTGTCCTTTTATCCATTGTAGTGTCACTGAATTGCGGTTCGATACAGTTACCTGCTCAAGCACATTGTGACATTCTAGTATTAGGTTCGATGTGATGCATTTTTTATCTAAGGATTGGAGGACTGAGGCGCTGTCGGAGAGTATGCGAACATGGGTGTTTGTAACTCTCCTGGCCGCTAAGGCATAGGCCGCCTGCATTATGCCCACGCACTCTGCCTGATAGACCGTGTTGAGCATTCCCAGCGGCTTGGATATTTTTATGTTGAGATCGTGTGAGAAGACTCCGACTCCAGTTCCGCAGTCGGTCTTTGAACCATCGGTGTAAATTCTCAGTTCTTTCGGTCCTGAGTGGTCGCACTGCTCCTCTTCGAGCACTATGTTATAATGCTTTTGAAAGCAGTATTGTTTCGGGGCTTTGTCGCAAGGTGATGCCATCATTGGCTGCCGTTTGATCGCATCTTCTTTTAAGCGTGTGTGTTTGACCCTAGAGTCTTTGCTCAGGGTCCCTGATTTGGAGAGCCTAAAGGCAGCCAGGGCCGCCTCCTCCCGCACTATAAGGTGTAGAGGGGGCAGTCCAAGCATAGCCTGTAGGGCAGCAGTGGGTGTAGTTCTCATGCAGCCAGTGATCGCCACACACGCAAACCGCTGCAGCTTTTCAAGGTCTTTTTGGGCTGTGCTCAGGTCTGTTCTGGGCCACCAGACTAGTGAGCCGTATGTAATTATCGGTCGGATGACTGTGGTGTATAGCCAGTGAGTGACCCTGGGGCTTATCCCCCAATTCTTGCCAAGCATTCGCTTGCACTGCCACAGGGATATACTGGCTTTCGTAGTAATGTAGCTGGTGTGTTTTGCCCAGTTCAGCTGTTTGTCCAGAAATATGCCCAGGTATTTGGTTTCAGTTGAAAGGCTTAGGGTTGTACCAAAGAAGCGTGGTAGCTGTAGTGTCGTCAGTTTCCTCTTTTTTGTGAAGAGAACTAATTCGGTTTTCGTGGGGTTCACTGATAAATGGTGTTTACCACACCAGTTTTCTATTATTTTCAGTGCCTGGCGCATTAGATTGCACAGGGTGTTTTCGTGGGTGCCATTTATTATTACGGTTATGTCGTCGGCGTATCCTACGGTGTAGTAGCCTTTGTCGTTGAGTTCTTTTATTAGACTGTCTACGACCAGGTTCCATAGAAGCGGCGACAGGACGCCCCCTTGCGGGCAGCCCTTCGCCACTATGGCCCTTGTGGTGTCGTTTACGGTCACTTGTACTGCCCTCCGTTTGAGCATGTTGGTGATCCAGCCGCTCAGGGACGGGTCTATTTTGTGTCTCTCTAGGGCCGTGTTGATGCTGTGGAAGGTAGTTTTGTCAAAGGCGCCCTCGATGTCAATGAAGGCTGCCAGTGCAGAGCATTTGTGGTCCACTGCGCATTCAATTTTGGATACCACGCTGTGTAGCGCGGATTCCGTTGATTTGCCTGTGGAGTACGCATGCTGTTGTTTGTGGAGTGGCTTTGCCCGAAGAGGTCCATCTCGGATGTGTCGATCACATAGCCTCTCAAGGGTCTTTAGTAGAAAGGATGTGAGGCTTATGGGTCTGTACGCCTTGGGTTGTGTGTAGTCGGCTTTGCCCGGTTTTGGTATAAAGATGACTTTCACTTCGCGCCAGGCCAGGGGTATGTACCTGAGTGCTATACAAGCCCGATAGATTTCTACCAGGCTTGGGGTGATGAGGTCAACACCCCATTGTAGTAGGGCTGGGAAAATGCCATCTAGTCCTGCGGACTTATATGGCTGGAAGGTGTTGATGGCCCACTTTACTCGGTCTTCTGTTACCAGACTGTGGGCGCTGGACCAGTCTTGTGCCGTTGGGGTCCAATCTGGCTCAGCCTCCCAGGTCCTATCCTCTAGGAGTTTGCAGTCGGGGAAGTGAGTCTCGAGTAGGACCTTGCTGGTTTCATGGTCTGTCAGTGTGTATGAGTTGTCGGGTTTCTTCAGCGCGCCAAGGGTTCGGTCCTGATCTGTTGATAAGATCTTCCTTACTCTTGCGGCTTCATTGTTGGTTTCGATGGATTCACAGAATTTCCGCCATGCTGTCCTTCTGGCGGTTCTGATTTCCTTTTTGTATGTGTATTGGGTCTCTTTGTATAGCTCCCAGTCTTCCGGGAGTCTGGTGTTTTTGGCTCTGTTAAATTGCTTCCGTAGTGTGTTTCTGAGTTTACTAAGGTCGGCGTTCCACCAGGGATTCCTCTCACTGTTGGTTCGTGGTGCCCTTAGTTTGCAGCATGCATGGTATGCTTCGGTCAGGTATTCTGACAGTTTTGTCACCGTGTATTCAAGTTGTGCAGGTTCTGTTATAGTTATATGTGATAGGTGCCTAGCTAGAAGGGCGGCAAGGAGGCGCTTGAACCCGGGCACATCGGTGCGCCGTGGGTTTCGTCTCGATATGGGTTTCCTTATATTGGTAGTTAAAGTGAAGCGGATTCTTCTATGATCTGAGCAAGAAGGTTCGTCCGATACGTGCCAATTTGTTATAAGATTTGTCGCGTTTTCTGTAGCAAGTGTTAGATCAATGATCGTTTGCCCTCGGACTGTAACCCAAGTGGGTTCAGAGCCTCGGTTAACGATGTTAAGGTTAGTAGAGAATAAATAGGTGGATAGTACCTCTCCTCTGGAGTTTGATGCGTCGCTGCCCCAGAGCGGGTGATGGGCGTTCGAATCGGTGCAGATGATCAGGTCTAATTTGGTGCTCTCGCAGTGCTGTACCAGGTCGGCCATTTCTTTCGGCGGGCAGTCTGTGTCTTCGCCCGGCATGTATACCGAGGCCAGTACAACGTCTGGGAGTTCACCTTCGGTCTGGAGCCTGAAAGCTGTCAGGTCTCTGGAACAGAATTGAGTGAGTAGCGTGGTAGGGATATCTTTGGGTATATAGGCGCAGGATCTGGGTTTGTCTGAGCTGTGTGTGTTGAGAATTAGCTTACCTCCGATGTTACTGAGACCGCAAATCCTGTTGTTCCTGATCCACGGCTCTTGGATCAGTGCAATCGTTCGGGGGTTAACCTCCAGTGCCCTGCGTAAGCTAGCCGTAGCAGTTTGGCTATGTTGGAGGTTAGTTTGGATAACATTTAGTGTTGTAGACGATGATGAGGGGGGGGGGTTAGTCGGTGATGGATCCATCGGACAGAACCTCCGCCTCCTCTCTGTACTGGCCTTCGAGTTGTTCACCCGGCGACGATGCTAAAAGTTGCTCGTTCCAGCCGGGAGATGCGGGTGGTATGCTGGCTACATCGTCAGCCATCGCCGCGCGGGCCATGACCTCCTCTAGTTGGGCGATGTCTGTGTCGTCCGTCTGTGTCACTGTCGGTGTCGTCGTCGTCGGGTCCGTCTTGTTGTCCGAGGGCTGGGTCGTGGGCCAGAAGCGTACGTATATCGAACCCAGCAGGTACGATATGCGTCGCTCCCGCCCCATGACCTTTTCCACTTCCTCCGGTGGCACACCTAGGGTCAAATAAGCCCCGTAGTTGTCACCACCGACGGTAGTTGCCCTGTATAAAGACCATCTGGCAATGTCGTACCACCTGTTCTGACGAATCAGAATGCTGTGGAGCCTCTGTATGTCACCTCTATAGCGAGGGACGAACAGGGAGGCTCTGACGCGGGTGGGCACTTCTGATTGCCGGAGCACTGTCAGTGTACGGTCGATGTTGGGGAGTTTAAGGAGGGATACGTTGTTGGTCAACCAAGTCAGGGCGTAGTCGTCCTCGCACCATATTTGTACTGTGCCCTCCGCTACCCGTGGGTATCCTCGGAAGGCAGGGAGTGGTGCTGTCGAGTCCGTGTCCATTAGAAGGTTTTCCAGGCCGGCTTTGACAAGCTCGGCCTCGTCCTTTGTCAAGTCTCTAGAGGGGGGAGGGAAGCAGATTGCTACGGCGAGCCGCGCAGGAATGTCCTTTGTGGCCCGCGCGTAGGTCCTCGGCTCCCCCTGGGCGGAGTGGACCCGTACACGTTTGGCGTCCCCCTGGAGCGTGCTCGGTGAAGCCGAGTCATCGGGGCGTTCCCTCTTTGCCGGCCCTGTACCACTCGGTCCAGGCTGCGGCATGGAGGTGCCTGGCAGGGTGGTGGCGTCTGGGTGCACGGATCCACCTCGCTTTCCTCTGTGGTGTCTGGGTCGGGAAATGTCGTGGGATGTGTCTGTGTTAGCGTCGTGGGGTCGGTTGGCGCCCCCGGCAGACTCTGTCGTGTGCAAGGGTTTTTCGCGCTGGGTTTCCCCTTCGCGGACTTGCCCCTGCACGCGCGGTTCCGCGTCCGGCTGCTTTTCGCGCTGGGTTGCCCCTTCGCGGACTTGCAGCTGGTCGCGTAATCCCACGTTTGGCCGTTTTTCGCGCTGGGTTTCCCCTTCGCGGACTCGCGGCTGTTCTCTTTTTTCCGCGTCCAGCCCTTTTTCGCGCCTGGTTTCCCCGTCGCGGACTCGAGGCCGGTCGCGTACTACCTCTTCGGCGTCCGATCGCGCTTCGCGCTGGCTAATGCCTTCGCGGGTGCTGCGCTTTCGGTCGCCTACTTTCCTCCCCCGGGTGATTTTTCCGCGCTTCTTCAGCAGTCGTACTCTATCAGCCGGGAGAGTGGTAGGGTCGCTAGGTTCGCCTTCCTTCCCCAGCACTTTCTGTCTGTGTCCGTCAATGTCAGGGTTGGTGATGCTATTCCGCACGATGCTCTGTTGCCAGAGGCTCGAGGGAGGCATGCACGTCGTAATCGGTGTTGGCGCGTGAGTCGCAGCCGTGGTGGAGGTTGTTGGCGCGTTGGTCGCAGCCGTAGGTGTATTTATGGGCGCGGTAGTCGCTGCCTGGGTAATGGGCGCTAAATCAGCAGCCGGCCGTGCTGAAGAGCACGGCAACGTCGAGCAGTTGGTTGCCCCCCCCAGAATACGTTGGGGGCTGACCGCCGTAGCGGTGTGGGATTCCCCGGCTTGGCCGGGACCCACCTGGGTAGTTTCTTTTACCTTCTGCATAGTTTATCATTTTTGAGGGGGTGGGCTTTTTTGGAATCGAGGTTACCCGTCCTCTGGGACCGATGGGATGTAGGGATAGGAGGGAGGGTGTTTGGTGGTGGGGTATAGGTTACTGGGGGGTCACCCTAGGTCGGGGATTTGGCCTAGGGATTTTGGGGATTGACGGGATCTTATGGATGTGGGAGGGTTGGGATGTTCAGGATTACTTGGTACATGGGACAAGGTATATGGGTTACCCTAGACCTGGGACTTGGTGTTCGGGCACTTCTCTTGTCCGGGATCTCTTCTGAGATGCTCCGGGTGCGAGATCGACTGTATGCAGTCGGTCCCGCCGCCGGAGTTGGGCTATCCGCAACCTGCCCACCCGCTCGGTTGCAGGAGAAGAAGTGCCCGGCAGTCTGGGTCGCTCCACCACGGATGTACGTATACATTCGCGTTGGTTCGGTCCAGCTAGCCCCGAGGGCTTCTCGCCCTTCGTGCGAACCAAGTTCCAGTCTTCATCATCATCATCTTCGGCACCTTTGTGAAGAGGCGCAATTGTTGGAGCAAGCCAGTTCTTCAGTGGTCATCGTAGCTGGCCCTCCAGCTGACCCTCAACGTGACCAAACAGTAGACGACTCAGTCGTCGCCGTTAAATCTGCTGGTGGGCACCGACGCGGTAACCCCCGTCATCAGGTCACAGGTCCATGATGTCGCTTTGGAAGGTGTACAGTCGAATTGTGATGCACAAAGAGAGTTACGCCGAGTACGCGTAACTGATCTACTAAAACAGAGCCAGTCACGATAGGACGATTGTGTAAATCGAAACCGACGCATACCAAAAGTTTTTAATGTGAATGATTTGGTTTTCGCAGGCAACTGGAAAGATGGACCACGGGATGCGAGGGCCTTACAGGGTCACACGCGCGCTGCCGAGTGGGCGGTGTGAGCTGCGCTTGTTGACCGGGCCTTACAGGGTCACACGCGCGCTGCCGAGTGGGCGGTGTGAGTTGCGCTTGTTGACCGGGCCTTACAGGGTCACACGCGCGTTGCCGAGTGGGCGGTGTGAGCTGCGCTTGTTGACCGGCTCCTGGGGCAAGACGACGCAAGCAGCTGCTCAGTACATGGTACTCTGGAAAGGGGAGTGGTGTCCCGAGACTTGCGCTGCATTCTTTGAGCGTGAGTATGCTTGCGTATCGTGAGAGGTCTGCATTGCCATAGAGGGTTCTGCAGATCTTGGGGTGAGACAGTAGACGGACTGCGAGACGTCTATCAGGTAAACTGCGAGGTACCTGACCGGTTTCACCCTACACGATAGGTCGTGTAGAGGACGGACTGTGAGACGTTCCTTTCGGTGATTTGGTAATTTCACCCTACACGATAGGCCGTGTAGAGGACGGACTGCGGGACGTTCCTTTCGGTGATTTGGTAATCACCCTACACGATGGGTGTGTAGAGGACGGACTACGAGACGTTCCTTTCGGTGATTTGGTAATCACCCTACACAATGGGTCATGTAGAGGACGGACTGCGAGACGATCCTTTTGGCGCTAAAACAACATCATCATCTTCATCATCATTGTCATCTGTCTTGCATGATGTATGAATGTCGATGACATGCGTTATGATGTTTCTATGTGATGAATGGAACTTTAAGGAGTAAAGATGACGTCTTGGTATTCCGTAGACTGTTTAGCTAGTCAATTTATGTGTCTGATGAATGAAAGAAAAAGGCCACATAAGACGAATTGACTGCAAGCAAAAGAATAGGCCAATGTGTGTGCTCTCCGAGGGACGGTAGTCTTTCTTATTGGTTTCACAGAAGACACCACTTCCGCTCATCGTGCTGCAGAGCCAGTCGCTGGGCCTTCCCGTCCATCTGACGAAACCCATGGAGCAGCCATGCAAAGCTTGCCGGACCTTTCTGGTGCTGTCGAGGACGACGCATGATCAGGATGGCCGTGTTGGATACTACTACCCGGCCCAGGAGCGCAGGGGACGCGCTCACTGAAAGAAGGCTGCCGCAGGCGGCAAGCCAGGCTCTCTGGTCTTTGTTTGACGGTCTATGGTTTTTGACAGCGAGCGTTGCGTGCACAGAGTACATTATAATTATGGTTGCGTGCAGAAGCGCTAACCATCAGCCGTCAGCCGTTCGGAGCGATCTGGTTTCTCAATAATCTCTCGTTGATTTCTTTAATTTGATTAGTGATGATTTTGTTCGTCTGACTGTAATTTTGCTATGATTGATAATTATTTTTATAATTCATGTGATTAGTTTTTAGCATATCAAATAATTCTCCTATTTAATTGTGATTTCACTTCTGTCCTAACAATATAATAACAGTAAAAAATAAAAACCTTTTTACAAAAAAAAACAACCGACTTCCAAAAACACTATAAATAAAGAGAAAAATAACTTTAATTTCGGAAGTCGGTGTCTTTGGATTTGTATTTTAGTTTTTGCCACCGACTTCCGAAATTAAAGTTATTTTTCTCTTTATTTATAGTGTTTTTGGAAGTCGGTTGTTTTTTTTTGTAAAAAGGTTTTTATTTTTCACTTTTTAGCGGGTCAGTTTGTAATTTATCTAAGTTATAATAGCTTAATGTCAACTGCTTATCACCTTTTACAAAATATTGCTTTTCCCGATGCATGGACGTTAATTGTTGAGGAGTTCTCCTAGTAAGAACCAGGAGAACTGGAGCTGATTGAGAAGTCACCATCAGCTCCACTTCACCATACGCATTGTAATGAGCATAAATTGCTTAGCAGCCATATTAAAGTAATCGAATCGCAACCCGTGAAATATTTGTCATTGAGTAGTGCCATTTGTGGTCTTCATCATCAGCTCCACTTTACCAAATCATAATTTCCGAGAGCAAATGCTCAAGTTACTTTAATAATAGACTTAGGCAAGAAAAATTTTGCTAAGGGCCAAGTTTATGTTACGCTTAGTCGTGTAAAGACGCTGTATGACATTGTATTATGCGACTTGGAACCTACCAAATTGCTAAATAGACCACATGACGAAAAGGCATTGCGTGAAATGCAACGATTGAGGCTTTTATAGATCATCATCAGCCAATTGCAGTTCACTGCTGGACGTAGACCTCCCGAAGTTTGCGCCAACGTTCGCGATCCTCCGCTTCTCTCATCTAGGTGGCTAGATGAGAGAAGCGGAGGATCGCGAACGCCCTAACAAAGGTTGCCGGTAGTGGTACCGGCAACCTTTGTTAGGACAATTATACAGAAGAAAAACTCGCAAAAGTATTTCACTTTAAGAAGTATTTATAAGTTTTTAGACTAGATGCTGATAATCCTGGCTGCAGCATCAGGCCAGACTTATGTCAACATTGCATTGAACTTAAAATTTAGTCCTGTTTAAAATGAGCCCAAACACGACTACGGTGCTGTAATTTCAAGGTTTGTACTTTTTCTGATGCTCAACTGGCTTCAGCATCAGGTCTCTATGTACTTCGGTGTTCCTCATTAACAGTACGTTTATCCACACATCGAGCCCTTTTCAATGAGCCTAAACACGATATATCTGCTGTTAGTTGTCGAGGAGTTAGGTACTCTGCAGACTATCCTGACTGCAGCATCAGGTCATAACTTGATGATCATGAGACCAAATGTGGCAAATGCCCTATCAAACATCAAAACAATTTACTAAAACAGTCCTTGCCTGTTCGAGTAACTTCTTACTGTTAAGGAGTTGAACCTTCCATCATCAGCCCAGCTACCTGAGATGGTGACAACCGTACGCAAATACACAAGATACTTCATAAAATATGCGAAAAACAATAAGTGAGCCTATAAAATTTGAGGGTTGCTCTCGATTTCTCTAAGATCCCATCATCAGATCCCCACTTGGTGACAATGGGACCACCTCAGAACTATCAACTTTCGAACAAAAAAAGAATTTTGAAAATCCGTCGACAGTTGGCGGAGTAATCGATGAACAAACATACAAAAAAAAAAAAAAAAAAACATACAAACATCCGAACATAGTACCTCCTCCTTTTTGTGAAGTCGGTAATAAAATAACTTAACTTCTACCTGTACCTAGGCCGGAGCAGGGGGTCTACTCCCTAAGCACGTCGGCCTTCGTTACGGGCGTTTCCTACCCCCTAAGGCCAACGGACGGATGATTAGCTCGGGGCCCGAGCGAAGAAAGAATTTCAACGCGATTTGACAATTGTCCCTACTCCCGATGTGTTTTTGCCCGTCCAAACAGTTGAACTTGACATTGGTTTCGACGGATAGTTATGTCAGTTGATACGACATCAAAATAGTTCTCGTGCTGTAGACGAAAGTTAAGAATTTGAACTATGGCTGCTTTTTCAATTATTGAAGAAACTTTACAGGAAGAGCGGAGGCAACGTCGATATAATTTTCGCAAAAACTTTAGGTTGGCGAGTATTCCCGACGTTGAGTTCATAGGGAACTATAGGCTCACTCGGGAATAATTCGAGGACTTATGTGCGGATTTAATTCCTCTTTTGAAGACATACATACATAAGTACATAAATATAGACTGATAAACATATTACCCTCCTTTGCGCCGCGCAGTCGGGTAAAAAGAGACAATGTTTCGGGATTTTTCCATTAGAGTTTAGTACATGCTAAGTTTTGCCAATATTGGATTTTTTTTTTGGAATAAAACAATGAATTAACTTTAATCGTTTATTTCATTTATTTTCATTATGCACCACCAAGAGTTGGAAGGTCCATCTTAAGTTTTCCTCAGTGGATGTAGAGAGTTGCTCCTGGGAGAGTGGGTCGGCACGTGTAGGAGCATGAGTGGGTGAGGTAGCTACTGGCTCTGGATCTCTTACAGGAAGCTGTGCAACAAAAACTGAATATCATTGACGGATACATCAAAACATAGGTATATAATTGTGTAGTTATCTGTAATTTATTATTATTTAATAAAATAAAGTCACGGGAAAGACTCATAATTATAAATACAATACTTATTGCTTTTAGTTTTTTTACCATTGAACAGACTTACTATCATAAATTATAAATGTAATTCTTACCAATGGAAAAGCTGGCACTCTTGCTCCGGTTTCCAGCTCTCTAAAACCCTCTCCCATTATCGATAGTATCTTTAATTCCACTTGGGAGAGGGTTCAGAGGGGCCTCCACTTGCTGACCTTCTGGCAGCTCCAGCAGCCTTTTTGGCAAGGCGTTTTTTGTCAGACCACACCTAAAATTTGAATATTTGGTTAATTTTATGAAGCTATATAAAAACCACTATACTCGTAAGTACTCCTACAGATAAGTATTTGGAGGATGACTGATTATTATCATTGTATTCACTTTACTGATGACAAGACCTTAAAATCATATTATTATTGACGAGTAATGTATAAAACTCACCCTTAGCCACTGCTAGGCGGACTTAGTGCAACTTCCCATTGAGTTATAGGAGTTGCATAGGTTTTCGTACAGCCGTTTTGAGCGAACTCTCTCGTCGGCACCCCTCGATAACCCGCGAGCTAATTCATGGTTCTCAACCATAAAATCGAGCAGGGCCTCAATTTGCCCGTGTGTTGCTGCAGCGGTTGAGGTCATATAAACAAAATTAACTAGTAAGCATAATAAAATATTGGAAATTTTAAAACTTCCCGGTTGACAATTTGACATTTCGTTTGAAAGTGTCAAAAGTAGTCTGTGGAAAATGTCCTTCAAAAAGTAAACAGGCAAAGGTATCAACAGGATGATGCCGGTTTCCGGACAAAAATGGCAAAAATAATTCAATTCTACCTATATTTAAAGACATAATAAAAAGGATATTTTTTTAAATGTGGTAATTTTCTAACGACAAAAGTATTAATTTTTGTTTAATAAGCTAGAAAACTACCAAATAAGTAAACCGGTAATCGACCGGTAAAATAGGGCAACTCTATCGCCATGCGTCGTTCGTTCACGAATATTGTCTATGATTCCGTTTGAAAGTGATGAATCCGAAATCGTTAGGGAGCATATGTCAATGTTAGGGAGTAGGGTTTATTCCGACGTATCGGACTACTGTCGGACGGGCACATTACTTCGTTAACGGACTTAGGGAGTAGACCCCCAGGTCTGGTCGATGTCTCGAACAAGAAATTGCCTCTGCCACTCGGAACTCCCCCTTTTATTACCGACTTCACAAAAAGGAGGAGGTACTATGTTCGGATGTTTGTATGTTTTTTTTTTTTTTTGTTTGTTTTTTCATCGATTACTCCGCCAATTGTCGACGGATTTTCAAATTTTTTTTTTTGTTCGCAAGTAGATAGTTCTGAGGTGGTCCCATTGTCACCAAGTTAGGATCTGATGATGGGATCTTAGAGAAATCGAGAGCAACCCTCAAATTTTATAGGCTCACTTATTGTTTTTCGCATATTTTATGAAGTATCTTGTGTATTTGCGTACGGTTGTCACCATCTCAGGTAGCTGGGCTGATGATGGAAGGTTCAACTCCTTAACAGTAAGAAGTTACTCGAACAGGCAAGGACTGTTTTAGTAAATTGTTTTGATGTTTGATAGGGTATTTGCCACATTTGGTCTCATGGTCATCAAGTTATGACCTGATGCTGCAGTCAGGATAGTCTGCAGAGTACCTAACTCCTCGACAACTAACAGCAGATATATCGTGTTTAGGCTCATTGTAAAGGGCTCGATGTGTGGATAAACGTACTGTTAATGAGGAACACCGAAGTACATAGAGACCTGATGCTGAAGCCAGTCGAGCATCAGAAAAACTACAAACCTTGAAATTGCAGCACCGTAGTCGTGTTTGGGCTCATTTTAAACAGAACTAAATTTTAGGTTCAATGCAATTTTGACATAAGTCTGGCCTGATGCTGCAGCCAGGATTATCAGCATCTAGTCTAAAAACTAATAAATACTTCTTAAAGTGAAATAAAACTTTTGCAAGTTTTTCTTTTGTATAATTATCCTAACAAAGGTTGCCGGTAGTGGCTAGATGAGAGAAGCGGAGGATCGCGAACGTTGGCGCAAACTTCGGGAGGTCTACGTCCAGCAGTGAATTGCAATTGGCTGATGATGATTTATAAAAACCTCAATCGTTGCATTTCACGCAATGCCTTTTCGTCATGTGGTCTATTTAGCAATTTGGTAGGTTCCAAGTCGCATAATACAATGTCATACAGCGTATTTACACGACTAAGCGTAACATAAACTTGGCCCTTAGCAAAATTTTTCTTGCCTAAGTCTATTATTAAAGTAACTTGAGCATTTGCTCTCGGAAATTATGATTTGGTAAAGTGGAGCTGATGATGAAGACCACAAATGGCACTACTCAATGACAAATATTTCACGGGTTGCGATTCGATTACTTTAATATGGCTGCTAAGCAATTTATGCTCATTACAATGCGTATGGTGAAGTGGAGCTGATGGTGACTTCTCAATCAGCTCCAGTTCTCCTGGTTCTTACTAGGAGAACTCCTCAACAATTAACGTCCATGCATCGGGAAAAGCAATATTTTGTAAAAGGTGATAAGCAGTTGACATCAGGCTATTATAATTTAGATAAATTACAAACTGACCCGCTAAAAAGTGAAAAATAAAAACTTTTTTACAAAAAAAAACAACCGACTTCCAAAAACACTATAAATAAAGAATAACTTTAATTTCGGAAGTCGGTGGCAAAAACTAAAATAATAATCCAAAGACACCGACTTCCGAAATTAAAGTTATTCTTTATTTATAGTGTTTTTGGAAGTCGGTTGTTTTTTTTGTAAAAAAGTTTTTATAGTCGTGAACAAACAACTTTGACGTTTCTATCTACCGTCATTCAAAATATCTACGACATAAAAGGTGGATATCCGTTAGGAATATTTTCTATGTTTTGCTACACTATTTCTTAAGATTTTAGCTAGTCTACTTTTACAAACATTCTGAAATAATGAAAGAATTATTGAATAATGTAAATTAGGTATTAGATACTTGTTACAAAGTTCTAGGTTATGCAAAACATTACTATTTTATCAAGTTTTTAACAGTAAAGAATAAGTATCTATGATAACAATAACAATACCTATAACTAGGATAATCTATTACGCGCGTTTACAGTTGTATAGGATTTTTTGGTAAATGTGATTTTTTACATAGGATCACCATAAAAAAAAACTAAAGGGGTGAAATCTTGAGATCTCGCAGGCATCTGATTGTGCCGAAATTTGATCCTTATGAATGACCCTATCGATTGGCGTCATAAAAGTACAGGATGCTATTTTTTCGGATTTTAGTCGGTTCGATTCCCGGGTGTATTCTCAAAAGTGTACCTAACCGTATTTTCAAAAATCTTTAATTGCCGTTTTGTTTCTTTTTAAAAATAAAGGAATGTTTCCTTTCGATATCCGTGGTTTCCTTTGAGTAAAATTTGCTTTCTTCAGTACCTATTTAGAGTACTTTCCCTCCAGGTACGCTTCGAAAATTCCACCCTACCTGTCGATTCTGTAAAAATCTCATCGTGAAAACTGAGGTGAAGTGAGCAGTTATTCCACCAGCCGGTCGATTCTGTAAAAATCTCAGCGTGAAAACTGAGGTGAAGTGAGCAGTTATTCCACCAGCCGGTCGATTTTGTAAAAATCTCAGCGTGAAAACTGAGGTGAAGTGAGCAGTTATTCCACCAGCCGGTCGATTCTGTAAAAATCTCAGCGTGAAAACTGAGGTGAAGTGAGCAGTTATTCCACCAGCCGGTCGATTCTGTAAAAATCTCAGCGTGAAAACTGAGGTGAAGTGAGCAGTTATTCCACCAGCCGGTCGATTCTGTAAAAATCTCAGCGTGAAAACTGAGGTGAAGTGAGCAGTTATTCCACCAGCCGGTCGATTCTGTAAAAATCTCAGTGTGAAAACTTAGGTGAAGTGAGTTTGTTTTTGCTAGGAATTGACACTATTTGACCGCTCACACCACCCAAATATTTGCGGTGAGATTTTTTACAGAATAGTACCGCTGTAGGTATATTAATAGTATGTCTACCTATCAGATTTAAATTATGTTGAGCAAGTTAAAAATTAAGGGATATACAGCGTGTAACAGACATGTGTAGTCGCGACAGGGCGACATTGCCGCGTTGGTCCTGTCTAAAGCCTCCACTACACGTCGACAGATTCATCAGCAGTTGGTCATCTGCGAAAGCGTCCACCGACGTGTAGACGGGGTAATTTACTAGTCTGTGGTAGGTATTTGACGTCGGCAGATGCATCTGCCACCAATAGAGATGGGCGGTGGGTAAATACCCATCGGGTATTTACCGGGTAAATACCCAATTTGGGTATAAACAGGGTTTTTACCTGGTAAATACCCAAAAGCATGGGTATAAACTATAAATACTTTATGGAACGTTTTATTTAATAAAGTTTATGTGAATTTTAGCCCGTTTTTTTTTTAACACATCCATGTTATAAGTTCGGCTACTTTCATATGTTTTTCGTCTCAAAGCCTGATTAAATTGCTTTATTAACTGATAATAACTGTAATTTTAGCATAAATGTAAAATTTCTTTAACTGATTTGATGAAGTTTCTATATAGTAAATGACATATATAGGGTGACTGGTAATTAGTGAACGACACTTAAACACGTGATTGTAGTCATGAAAACAAACAACTTTTACTATGGGACCAAACCTGAAATCGCGAAAAAAAAATCTGCTGGTCAGTACATTTGTGTTCGCCTAACTGGTCAAAATGTACTGAACTTGGCTGATTTTCCTCTTTATATAATATCCTTTCATTATACAATGTGTTGATTTGCATCCTAGTCAAATTCAAGGACGTAATTATGCTAATGATTCTCGACCCAAATCAACAATAAAATGAGTAGGTATTTTTTTATTTTATTTTCTTATTTAAGGAAATCCGTAAGTGTGAACCAGCCGTATTTAAACGCGGCCCGTCTGTTACTAGCCCTATAACCGCGCTTCACACACACACAAATGCATACCATTCATGCAATTCTCATTCGATAAATTCGTAGGTAATCAATCCCATCCTCCAATCACACTCCCCGCGCTGCTCCTAGCCACGCCCCTTTTCCCCGTCTTTCTGTCGGCGCGGCGCGCGGCGCCGGCGCCGACAGTGTGATTGAACTTGCCGAAGTTTTCGCAAGTGCGCTTTGCGAATTTCCGTACATCGAGACGTAGTTACAAAGTGTGATGGACAATTACTCAAATGCCGAGTTGGTGGAGATGGTCGCCATCAGTGGAGACAGCCTACGTGGAGCCATCCGGATGTTCGTGGAAATGTATCCCGATCGGGCACAAGACATTCACCCAGGTGATAATGCTGTGCGGGTTACATTTTGGTCGCTGGTTCCTGGAACACCAAGACGCCAACATCCTGTGGATGGACGAGTGTTTACCTAAGAGTTGAAAGTAAGTACACCACGTACTTATACTTAACTAGCACGTCTTTCCATTTCATCAAACGTAGAAAACATCATTTTTAGACTTAGTAGATCGGTACACTAACTAAGGTAGGTATTATTGCCGGCCCTAAGCCCGTTATGTAGGAAGGAAAGTTTCAAATCAACCAATTTAATCCACAAATAAAAACAAAATCATTTAATCATCTGATAACAGGTCAGTGAACTTTTCTTTGGCGCACTAGTATTACTGTCATTAGTAAGATTTCCGTATTCCAATGATGCTCAAAAATGAGTTAATTATCAAGCGAAATTTTTGACAATAATGTAGGTGATTTTCGAAATAAAATTAGGTAAAATTATTGCTACCGGTCGGGTCATTGCTACGCGTGGAAAAACAGCTGCATGCATTGTCGCTGTGTGCGTAGTCGGGTGATTCTGTTTTATTTGTATTGAATTAAGGGTGTAATTCTGAAATACTGTTAAATTTCAACAACAAAAAAAAAAAGCAGCGCTTACTAGTTATTGCCCCATAACGTACTTCAATTGATTATTTATGTATTTTATGACAACCTCCTGAACTTTGACGAGGATGCAAATCAACACATTGTATATTCATATATATTCAGGGATATAAATAAGGAAATAAGGCATCTTTAATCTATAAATAAGTACGGTACCCGAAGGATGTAAATATTACATAAACATGAGCAAAACTGCGGGAAAAAGCTAGTTAGTCAAAAACTCATGAAAGTATAGAAATAAATGAACGCTGAAGTTGAAATATTTTTAACAGATAATAATGGCACGCACTTTTTACTGCCAGAGAATTTAAATTTAGACTAAGACTAGAAAATGATTTATATCCTTTTTTTAGGGTTCCGTATAAAAACGGAATCCTATTACTAAGACTTCGCTGTCTGTCCGTCTGTCTGTCTGTCTGTCACCAGGCTGTATCTCAAGAACCGCGATAGCTAGACAGTTGAAATTTTCACAAGTTATGTATTTCTGTTGCCGCTATAACAACAAATACTAAAAACAATATAAAATTAATATTTAAGGGGGGCTCCCATACAACAAACGCGATTTTTTGCCTTTTTTTGTTCGATATCAAAAATGGCAACAGGTAGGCACTTGAAATATTCACAAAATACTCAGTTGTATTTTAACTTTAATAATAAATAATAAAATTAAAATAAAATAAATATTTAAGGGGGGCTCCCATACAACAAACATGTTTTTTTCGGCGTTTTTGCCTTGTGGTACGGAACCCTTCGTGTGCGAGTCCGACTCGCACTTGGCCAGTTTTTTATAAAATGTTTTAGGTTTAACTTACACAATGCCATTTAAACAATTTAGTAATTAAAAAAATATCGATCTGTTAAATAGTAATTAATAACAGATTTTATTATTTTGGTATTGGTATCAAAACAATATTATCCATTTAGGTGATTTTTAGCCACCAAAACATATCTCGAGAATACTTAAATTCGATTTACAATAAAGAAAGTTTGTTAAAATACCAGTAGATAAGCGTTTCATGTGAACTTTTTAAAAATTAAATAACTTTCTTTGGTATATCTACTGTAGTTTAGTATATTTTCTAAGGTCTAACGTAAATTGTATTGCATTCAATTAAATATACATATATGAATACAATATAAATTATACTATGGTAAAAATCTTACCTTTGATTTTAGAAATATTCCCAAAACCAGTTTTAGTCGTTAGCACCAGCAAAATTTTGTATCCTGATCCAAAATGAAACAGTATGAGATATCACTTCTACGTGCGCACTCTTTAGTAATTCAAAAACAAGTGGAAGTAGTAAGCATAATACGTATACGCGGAGAGAAGGCGAAGAAGCGGGAAGGGTTGATGTGCATATTTGTAAGGATTGAGGGACCGCTGGCCAGCTAAATGCGCCGACTGACGGACTTATTTTATCAATTAAAAGTCAACTTTAGAAACTTTAACGTAAGGTTGAAACGCCGCGAGCTGCACCACGCCAGCATTTTTTTAAATATTAATTTCAATCTTATACGCTAATGTAGTAGATTTTTAGTTAATAACAAAGTATCTTCATCGTCACTAGTTCTGAGCATATACGCGAGTTTGCCAGATTTTAGTTCTTCATCTTACATACTCAAGAGTTTGATGATTCACGTTTATTTAATGTATTTTATCAATAAATATTTGTTACGACATGCTGTGATATTCAAATAGTCTTTAATTTAAAACTACTATAATCAAATGTAATAGAAACCACGTAATATAATATGTAAAAAATACAGACGTACAATTTTTATATGATTTGTTAGTAGAAAACTATTCTTTGCTGACACCATTTACATTTCATGCATAAAACACATTTGATAAACATTTTTTATTGCTTAAAGTGTATAAAAGACTTAAAACAATAATGAAAAAGTAAATACCCACCATTTGGGTATTTACCTGGGTAAAAACCCTGCATTTGGGTATTTTGGGTATTTACCGGGTAGAAACCCATCTCTAGCCACCAACCCGTTTGTTGTCGGTTTTTTTGCACGGATCAAAGGGTTTCAGCGCGAGCGCCCGGCGTGTGTCAACACGTTTGATGATCGTAGTCCTGAATGAGCTGAAATGGCTAATATGAGCACAGACGAAACATTTAAATTTCTTGGGTTATATCAAGGAGAAAACTGCCTGTGGAATCCGAAAAATAAGTTCTATAAAAATGTTGTAAGACAGGGCGTCCCACGGCTATGCCACATGGAGGGAAAGTACCTTGAATATTGTCGATGGAACATTTTACTGAAAGCAGACATTATTTTAATTAAAAAATCAATTTAAACTGCATTCATAGATTTTTAAATAATTGCATGGTTGAACCGGGAATTGAACCCGCTACACGAGAAACAAAATTACCCTGTAGCTTTATCATTCCGATCGAAGGGCTTCATCATAAGGATTATGTTTTGCTAAATAACATGGTGTCAGAAATAAAAGGAAGACCATGAATTTTAACATTTTTAATACAAAATTAATCAAAAGAGTGCGACTTTGTATTCAAGTATGGGACTTATTTTGAGCATTTGATAAATTGCTTGGTTGGCCACCCACGGTGAAGCTGGCATGGACCCCCACGGTGAAGCGAAGAGGAACCCGAGGAGGGGCCGCTAGTCAGCGCTTTTGCCGGTAAGCCGAAGACGTAGCGGCCAACAAAAAGGTTGCGGTACCGTTTGGGCGACATCGCAACTGAGGCGGGCCGCGATGTCGTATGGGAGGCATCGCGGCTGAGGGTTGGATGCCGCAGTGGGAGAGGAGTGCCGGTATTGCGGTGCGCCGCTCTCCCTACCTTCCGCGGCCTTGACGGGGTCGCCACCGTCCGGTGGCGGACGCGGTGGGGCCGCAGGGGAGGAGTGTCGGTATGACGTTGGCCGCCCTCCCTATCCTTTGCGGCCGAAAATTGGCAGGTGGCGGGGCCAATGACCTGACCCGTCGCAGGGGGACCAAGGGTGCCCAGACACGGGGTCGTCTAGCGCCCATGTGTTGGTTTGGTCCCTGTGGTGCTCACGGCGTGCTATGTGTTCTGGTGCGCCGGTGACGGGGAAAGACATTAGTGAAAGTGCAAAAAGCTTAGGGAATATTTATTTTTAACATTAATTTATTTTCTTATTTTTGTCTATTCGATATAGATAGGTACTACTTATATATGACTAATATTTACAAAAACACAGATGTCAGATGAAACATTTTCCTAGAAAACTAGTAAATAGAAAAATGGTCTACATTCTCGGCGGCGGCTTCTTTCACGTCGGGCACTACAGTCTATACGTCGATCTGCAGCGACGAGTCCCACGCGCGCGCGTTCACCTGGCGCAGCGTCGAGCGCAGCGCCGCGCCCGGGCCCAGCGCCAGCGTCAGCGGGAACGTCTCGCTACAGTCTATACGTCGATCTGTAGCGACGAGTCCCACGCGCGCGCGTTCACCTGGCGCAGAGTCGAGCGCAGCGCCGCGCCCGGGCCCAGCGCTAGCGTCAGCGGGAACGTCTCGCCGCGCGGCCGCGCGTACAGCGCCTGCAGCGTCTGCTCCCAGCGCACCGGCCGCGACACGTGGCGCGCCAGCTGGCGCCGCACGCCGGCCGCGTCGCGGTACGCGGCCGCGTCCACGCACGAGAACACCGCCAGGCGCGGCGCGCGCAGCTCCACCGAGCGCAGCGCCTCGCGCAGCGCCGCCTCCGCGCGCGCCATCAGCGGCGTGTGGAACGCGCCCTCCACGCGCACGCGCGCCGAGCGCCGCACGCCGAACTCGCCGCCGCTCCGCTCCAGGAAGCGCAGCGCCTGCGAACGGGAAGCTCGTCCGTCACTACGTCGGCGCCCGCCCCGCGCGTCCCGGCGCCCACTGACCTCTTCGTCCCCGGCGACCACCTTGCAGGCCGGGTAAAGGTAGTTGGCCACCTGGCACACCGGCGCCTGCACGCCCCGCTCGGCCGCGTGCTCGCGCGCGCGCAACAGCGCGAAGGGCAGGTTGGCGTCCGTGGCCAGCCACACGGTCAGCATGCCGCCGGGCCGCGCGGCCGCGGCGGCGCGCATGGCGGCGGCGCGCAGCTCTACGAGGCGGAGCGCACGCTCCAGTGACAGCGCGTCGGCGAACACGAGCGCGGCGATCTCGCCGAGCGAGAAGCCGGCGGCCGCACGCACGCGCTCCAGCGCGCCCGGCCGCTCCTCGCGCACGCGCTCCAGCGCCGCCAGCGACGTCACCAGCACGGCGGTCTGGCAGCGGCGCGCCAGCTCGTCCTCGGGCCCCTCGGCGCACACGCGGGCCACGTCCCACCTGGACCGGTCGGTTCGCCGTTGTTATCGAAAGGTCATCCCAGGCGACCTCCTTTGTGAAATGTCGGACTGACCGACGCGACGTCCCACAAAGAAGATCAAAATAATAATAATACTTAATAATAAAACCATTATTTTCAAGCTACTTTGGCCCATAGATAAATAGGTACCTTACAGACTAACATATATATGACGGAGATGGTATGTTTGTCTCGTCATCATCAGGTATATTTCAATCAATGTGGGCATACTGTGGGCAGTGCTGGTTATTGCGCAATAGAAAAACTGTCTACAGTTCAAATCAGATTATAATTTTACGAACAAATTAATCACACTAGCGAATTACACACTGTAGGTACACAATTCAACTACTATTAGACAATAACAGGCTGGTATGATGATGATGGTTTCAACAAAACGTAGGACAGTTCCGAAGCGTCTGCCTGCTCGATCACCGGGATCAGGAATGCGCCACTTGCGCGTTCTCTTCAACCCCGTAACCGAGCGGAAACGTCCCGACTCTGTCAAAACACGCCAACTAGTCTTGATAGTTGCCGCTAGGTGGCGTGCCTTGTTTTGTTGTAAACGTCAATTGCCGTTAAATAATACAAAGTGTGTTAGTGTATAAACTTAAAACTATGTTAGTAAAACACTCACTCGAGCACTGTCTTTGTGCGTTCGTGTGGCACTTGTCCGCGGAAGCGACGAAACATTACACCTTGCGGCCAAAAGTCCTCTGCCATGACGAGGAGCAGGTAGCATGTAGGTAGTAGGTACTCGCACCACGAACGCCATAAAGTTGACGTTGCGGCGCGATTCAAGCAACTGCACTCTCGGCCTGTACTTGGTTCTTTGGCACACGTACTCCACGATGTCCTCGGCCTTAGTGGTATAATGAAGGCGCGAAATATACACGGGCGTGTTCGGCTGGGCGGCTCGTACAGGGATGTCGGCTTGATAGGAGCTGTGCCGCAGCGGTTCTTGTTGGTTCTTTGACGAAAATATCAAACCCATATACATTATACCCTTGAGGTCCATGAAATCGAGACACATGCAGCCATACAGGCAGGGCCCGATCTAGCTATTTAGCCGCTCCGGGCAAAAAATACATTCGCCGCCCTTTACACTAACTCCTTATCTCAATTCGAAAATCATTACATATCCACATTATAACTAGGGACATGAAAGGGTATTTCATGATAGTCCCATTGCAAAAAAAAGGGGTCTGAATAGGGCCCAAAGGGGGGGGGGGGGGGGGGGCGTGGCTAAATAATAACAGCCGCACAGGTCGATCAATCAGGTTAAGCTACGCTTGCCGCGGTTGGTCTGTGGATGGGTGACCATCTTTACATTCCGTGACCCCTCCGTGCCTCGGAAAGCACGTTAAGCCGTTGGTCCCGGCTGTCATTTGTGGATCTTTGACAGTCGTAATAGTTGGGAAAAGGCGAGGCAGATGATGAATAGGGCCCAATTAAATCCACTAAGTACATATTTTAACTTAAAAATAAGAACATATCGTTGCATAAAAAGTCCTTTAGAGACAAGCTAAATAAATAACTTTTTCATTTATGAGTAAAATAAGAAACACTCTCAAATTTCTTCATACATTTTCTACCCGCGTTCGGCGTTCGGCGTTGGTCATTCCGCGCTCAGACGCGCTCGTGGAAGCACGGCTGTGTCCTGTGTCGCTTTCTCGCAAGAAAAGTGAGTTCCGTTTTGTGTACTCCACATTACGAAGTTGATACTTTTTCAAACCGAAATAAAATTAAGTACGATTTTTGGAATTTGTTTTAGGAATAAGTACATACTTAGTTGTAATTTTTTGTTTAATGGATGTAGATGTAGATATCGCACAGGTCGAACGATCAGGTTAAGCTACGCTTGCCGCGGTTGGTCTGTGGATGGGTGACCATCTTTACATACCGTGACCCTTCCGTGCCTCGGAAAGCACGTTAAGCCGTTGGTCCCGGCTGTCATTCGTGGATCTTTGACAGTCGTTACAGGTAGTCAGAAGCCCGAGTCTGACAACCAGTCTTACCAAGGGGTATCGTATTACCCAGTAACTGAGTTGTGGAGGTCAGATAGGCAGTCGCTCCATGTAAAATAATGGTATTCAGCTGCATCCGGTTAGAGTGGAAGCCGACCCCAACACAGTTGGGAAAAGGCTAGCAGATGATGGATGTAGATGTAGATAAAGATTGTATTGTATATTTATGTTCTTTTCCATAGGAAACGACCAATTGGAACCGTGCACCTAGCTTCTGACGTTTCATAAGTGCCCATGTAGGTTTATGTGAAATAAAACATTTTGATTTTGATTTTGTTAATAAATTATAATCAAATAAAACTGACGGAAGAATTTTTTTTAGATATCGTACTATAGTCGATTTTGGGGCGGTGATTACGAATATCACTATATCTCACATCCAATTTTTTTATTAAATATGGCGAGTGTATTTTTAACCGACTTCCAAAAATGAGGTTAGGGAGGAGGAGGTTGTATGTTCGGGTATAACTCCGAGACCACTGACCTCTATAATACAAGTACGCTGGACTAACGATACTCTACGACATGACAGTTGTTTTTTGTGCCGATTCAAAGCGCCCCGCTCGTAGCCCCAAGGAACTAAAATTGACACGTTCTTTCAAATGGACGTTGATTTGTTTACTTTGTCTCTGATGATTGAGGTCTAAATCGTGAAAAACTAGTTTATTTGTGTATTTTGTGTTTACTACGTGATATTTGGAACGTTTTTATTATGAAAGCATGCGGATTTTGTAAAACTCGCTGCCAAAAAGACAGCGGATTAACCTTTCACAAGTAAGTGAATTTTACGACTATAAATGTTTCGATTGCTTATGTGAGCATTTTTATTACTATCTTATATTTAGAATAACTGTTTTCATTAATATCCCATCATATTTAAGTGTAATTAGGGCTCAGTTTTCACATTTAGTGAATACAATAATTTGAATAGGGTTGTAAATGTTCCATGTCGATAATGTGTCGATAGTTTTCTTCAGACAGTTAATAATTTAAAACTTACGTCTTTCAAAGAGAAAACTGTCGCCAGAAATTTCTGCAATTTGATTACCTACCTAAAACAAATGAGCAAATACTAGTTTCTAATTTCAACAGATAAATCCATACTTATATTATAGGTAAATTCGAAGGTAACTCTGTCTGTCTGTCTGTATGTTACATTTTCACGCCTAAACCACTGAACGGATTCCAATATTTGGCAGAGTATAGTTTTTATCGACATATCTCGCGGGCGAAGCCGCGAGCGGAAGCATAGTATTATATGTAATGTGTACTTGTTTCCGAAGTAAAGACCTGACATCAAAATAAAACTTGTCACTTACAATGTACTGTATATTTTAGTCAGTTTTACTTTAATTAAATACTTAATTTCAGATTTCCCACCAAATCAACTAAGCAGGGCTCAAAAACATGAAAATGGAAAATTGGAGTCCTAAATCGAATTATCATCTTTGTAACAATTTCACTGCGGACTATTTCGTTAATTTTTGTTAAACACTCTACACTTACGCTCTTCTCCATACGAACACGGCCTTTTGGAAGACTAGAATCAATTCTATTTTATTGTATGTTTGACATTCAAAAGTGCCTATGTACCTATTTGAAATAAAATAATGACGTTCAAAAGTGTCTATTTCATTTGAAATAAATTATTTGACTTAGACTTTGTTATTACTTGTGTTTTTTCCATTAGTACGCACGCAATAATGAAAATGGAATCCCTCTCCTTTCCGCTAGTAATAACTACATGGTAATGTTACAAGGTTCACTTTAGGCATTCAATTTGAGTGGATTTGATTGAATTTGTATGGACGCTGTTTGTTGCTTTTTGTTTCCTACATGGTTCAATTCTTCCAAATTGAACACCAAAAGTGACAACACAAAGTCACGAAGAATACAGCTGCCATTGGATTTACTAGGTTAGAGCGAAATGGCAACATAGTTTTTAGTTCATATTGCGAACTAATGTGACCCCAGTTCAGATTGTAAAACTAGTGTAGTTGAGCCAGGAGATATTAATAAATATATTCGACCACTATATTTATAGCGTGCGATCTGACCGCGCCCTAATGAATTTTCAGATAGGGGGCCGGCGAACTACGCATGCTAATGCATAGTTCATACAAACGTAATACCAAAATCATTTGTAATTCAAACATATTCTTAAGGTAGTGTGTATTTATTCCGATTAGATTACAGAATATCTAGGTTCCCAAATATATATTTTGAATGGACTCTATAAATATCCTATATAATCTCTTGATATAAAGACGAGACTGAATTTCATATTTCTATAAAAAACTTATTTTTCTCATAACTCGTCTTAAAATACTGTATTTTTTTTTTATTAATGTTCAAAAAATATCGCAGAGTTTAAATTATGATCTAACATACTGAAAAGCCACAGAAGCCTTTGATGGCTTATACATGGCTAGTGAGTTCGGAAATAATGATAAGTATACAATCTAATATTAGTACTACAGAAACAAAATAAAGAAACAAATTTAGACGGTAAGTTTGTGAGTTTAACATTCAAAGGATATAATTTAATATTAGTACTATAAAAACAAAAATAAAGTAAATAAATTTAGACGGTAAGTTTGAAGTTTAACATTCAAAGGGTACAATCTAATATTAGTACTACAAAAACAAAAATAAAGAAACAAATTTAGACGGTAAGTTTGTAAGTTTTACATTCAAAGAATATTTGGTATTCAGCTGCATCCGGTTAGACTGGAAGCCGACCCCAACATAGTTGGGAAAAGGCTAGGCAGATGATGATGAACTCGTCTTTAAATAAGTGTCCATTCAAAATATATATTTGGGAACCTAGATATTCTGTAATCCAATCGGAATAAATGCACACTACTTTAAAAATATGTTTGATTTACAAATTATTTTGGTATTACGTTTGTATGAACTACGCATGCCCCTTAACTTTTGCAGAGCAATTACACTATTACTTAAAAATGAAGCATAAAAATAACTGGGAGTGATCCGATATTATTCTCTTAAGTAATAAATTATTCTCAGTGGTTATAACGGTCGATAAAATTCATAAAAGTATTTTTTTATCGTAGGATATATCCCATCTCTAATATTAGTTCTATGGTCCCTTCACTCTGCTATCAGCGTCAAAATGGCGAAAATCAAATGGCTTCAATCTGTCATCCATAGTCTGCAGTCCAGCGTACTTGTATTTTAGAGGTCAGTGTCCGAGACGGATTTGCATAATTCTTTTTTTGTTCGAAAGAGTTTTATTCCGAAACTAGCTTCGTACGCAGATCCTGTTGCTTATGCCAGCGACAACGGGGTCGTCAAAATCGAAAATCTGAAACGTCTGATGTCGAATTCTAAGAGCCCGGGGACGGGAAAACAATGGGTGCGCGAGACGATTCGAGACTTCCAGATCTTTCGTTTTTGTAAGTCAACAGGAAATGCCCATCAGACAAAAAAACTACACTTTAATCAACAACACTAATTACAACTCAAACACACTAATTATGAAATACAATTGCACTACTGATCGCTTTAAGTCGCACTTGAAGATCGCTTCGGATGTTATCGCTTGTATCACTTTATCACAGTATCTAAAAGTGCCTTAAAAAATATCCTGCGTAAGCACTATTTGGGTCTGTGTCCCTAGCGCTAGAACCTAAATTTTTAAGATGTCGCTTTGCTTTAATAATGTTAAAAAAAAAAAAAAAGGATTGTGTCCACGAGAACACTGCCGACAAACTGTCCTGCAGTTTGGCAGAAGATTTGTGAAATACATGTACTATGTAACTGTGTTGAAATAAATAAAAAAAAAAAAATCCAAACTGTCTCGGTCGTGGCGCGTCTTGGCCTTATATAGCTTCGAAGATAGTTCTAGAACCTTCCATTGTAGAAACATCTAGAATGTTCGAGTACATGTCGGTTCCGACTGATCAGATGTTGATAGTTCGAGAAAGTTCTATAAAGTTCTCGCATCGAAATTTCTAGAAGGATCTTGACTACTAGTTCTGCTACTCGATACTAGATGGCGCTAGTGGTAACTAATGTCACCATGTACCAGGCATTAATTGTGGCGCGCAACAGTACCATTTTTAGGGTTCCGTTGCCAAATGGCAGAAAACGGAACCCTTATATGTAGATTCGTCATGTCTGTCTGTCTGTCCGTCCGTATCTCACAGCCACTTTTCTCCGAAACTATAAGAACTATACTGTTGAAACATGGTAAGTAGATGTATTCTGTGAACTGCATTAAGATTTTCACACAAAAATAGAAAAAAAACAATACATTTTGGGGTTCCCTATACTTAGAACAGAAACTAAAAAATTTTTTTTTTGTCAAACCCATAAGTGTGGGGTATCTATGGATAGGTCTTCAAAAATGATATTGAGGTTTCTAATATCATTTTTTCTAAACTGAATAGTTTGCGCGAGAGGCACTTCCAAAGTCGTAAAATGTGTGTGTCCCCCCCTGTAACTTCTAAAATAAGAGAATGATAAAACTAAAAAAAATATATTATGATGTACATTACTATGTAAACTTCCACCGAAAATTGGTTTGAACGAGATCTAGTAAGTAGTTTTTTTTAATACGTCATACACCGTAAACCGCAATTTACCATTTATTAAATCAACTCAAATATAAAAAAAAAACATTTAATTTCATAAACATAAACCTTATGCATAAGCCCGGATGTTACGGAACCCTCGGTGCGCGAGTCCGACTCGTTCTTGCCCGGTTTTTTGTACCTCTTATAGTTTGGCTGGTCTGTTGCGGTTCTGCATCAGGTGTTCAAGTTTCGGAGATAAATTATAGCCTATATGTTGCCCAGACTTAATACCTATACAACAAAAAATTAAATTGAAAATTTAAAAAACCCCCGACACAAAAAAATAATAAAATTAAATGTAAGTCATTGGAAAAGGATCAAATAATTTAAAAATCCCCAACTTAAAAAATCTAGGTAACGAGACTAAAACAGATAAATTCATATGGCAGTCGGGGGACCTCTTAGCATAGGTGTTCCACAGAACGGTCCCCCCGACTTCCATATGAATTTATCTGTTTTAGTCTCGTTACCTAGATTTTTTAAGTTGGGGGTTTTTAAATTATTTGATCCTTTTCAGTCGGGGGACCTCTTAGCATAGGTGTTCCACAGAACGGTCCCCCCGACTTCCATATGAATTTATCTGTTTTAGTCTCGTTACCTAGATTTTTTAAGTTGGGGGTTTTTAAATTATTTGATCCTTTTCCAATGACTTACATTTAATTTTATTATTTTTTTGTGTCGGGGGTTTTTTCAATTTTCAATTTAATTTTTTATTTCATGCTTTTTGTAGGGACTCCTTAATTTTTTTGTATTTCATTTCTTTTATTTTCTTGCGTTTTAAGATTCAGGTTCTAGTCATCACTCCACTTTCCTCATCATTCTAGAGTATTGATCAGACAAAAAAATATTTTCAAGTTTTTGTTTTCATTTCGTTAGTTAATATTCCTCATTTCCTTTCAATATACTGTACATTATTTTACATGTAAAGCCCTTGCATTTGATACCTATATTGAAGAAATTGAGAAAAAAAATTGTGTGAAAAAACATTTTGTGGTGGCGGCCATCTTGGATTTGAAACTTGTAATAGCGTATAGTATTCTACTAGTCAAGCCCTTTCATTTGATACCCATATTGAAGCAGTTGTGAAAAAAAATGTAATTCGCCACTTTGTGGTGGCGGCCATCTTGGATTTGAAATTTATCATAGTGTATAGTATTCTACTATTCAAGCCCTTTCATTTGATACCCATATTAAGGGAGTTGTGAAAAAATATGTAATCCGCTATTTTGTGGCGGCGGCCATCTTGGACCGATTTTCATCAAACATAGCTAAGAACACTCCCGACTAATTCGCCTTTCAAACAAAAAAAACAAAATCAAAATCGGTTCATCCGTTCGGGAGCTACGATGCCACAGACAGACACACACACACACACACAGACACGTCAAACTTATAACACCCCGTCGTTTTTGCGTCGGGGGTTAAAAAGAAATCTTTCAAATTCGTCCAGTAGTTTCGAAGATTAGCGTGTACAAACAAACAGACAAACTGCCAGTTTTTTTTTTGGATTCGTTCTCTATTACTGTTTCTAAGCCCCCCTCAATTTTTTTTTAATATATTCAATGTACAGACACATTTTTTTTACTGTTTTATTATATGTAGGTAGGTACAGATAAAGGTTCACTGCTCGTTCCCCGTAGGTGATAGCGTGATATTATGTAGCCTATATGTTGACCCGACTTCTTAATAATATTCGTACCAAATTTTAAGTAAATCCATGCAGTACTTTTTGAGTTTATCCCGGACATACATACAGACAAACAGACAAAAATTCTAAAAACTATTTTTTGGCTTCGGTATCGATTGTAGATCACACCCCAATTATTCTTTTAAAAAAGTATTCAATGTACAGTTTTGACTTTCCTACCATTTTTAACCGACTTCAAAAAAGGAGGAGGTTTCTCAATTCGACCGTATATACAGGAAAAGTTTTTATCCAGTGCGCAAATTTTGACATAATAAACTTGAATATATTTTAATAAACACGTATTTTTTGTTTTGATATGTTTCAATAGTAAAAAATTAAGTTAACGCTTACGAGACTTGTTTACTCAGAAATTTATTTTATGGACGTCGCTTGCCAGTCCGTCGACCGGTCGCCCGATTCACGCCGCGCGTCGACCGGTCGCCTGACGCGCCAGCTGCTATCAGAAGTACTCACGCGCGCGCGCTCGCTCTAACGACGGCGGATTATTGACCCCAGTTTAGCGCTACAATTTTTTAAGTTTAGACTGTGTAAAGTTATTTGTAAACGTAATTTTTCGTAAATTCCAATTTATCCTTCATACTTTCATGGGCTTAGGACCATCAAAATGCAGAAAATAAATCATAATAAGTAAGAAAGTAATACGTTTTAGTCCATTCAAAATAAAACATTTAGGTATGATAGGTACTTAGACATGATACAATTTGCGTCAATGTCTAATCAAAGAGAACCTAAGACACTAAGATTGTTTATAATTTCTTCTTACCTCTACATTTTATTAATCACAACACAATAATTTTAGGTAGGTATTGTTTGAAGTGACCTCCTTTTTTCAAGGCATAAACGTGCACGTTTAAATAAGTAAGCATTTAGTTTGTTTAGGACACTAACACCACTTTTTACTTCAATGAAAGCGTTAATTATTTTTTCTTTCAAGTCATCTAGGCTCAGCCGGCATTTCACTTGTTTCATACACCTTGGTTTGCTACTAAAATTGTCCTCTCATTAGGGACCGTGGGATTGAGGATCCTTTGGGCTCGCATACGAGGTACGCTCTCCCTTTCGTATCTTCTTCGTGCTGCTCGTAAATTTTCATTGCTTAACAAATACACTCGCACTATTTCATAATACTCGCGGTGAGTAAAATGAGACATTGTCACTACGCTAGTCTAGTACGCGGCACGCGCGCAGGGACGGCGAAGAGACATCCGACCTCCGCTTCCGCAAGTGACGTACTGCATGTGCATGCGTTTTGTTTATAAAACGCCGGCGCCGCGCCGCATGCCCCCGCACCCCCGCCCCGTCTCGTGCGCTGGGCGTCCAGCGGCCGGCGGCCGGCCTTCGTGTTTTCATTCATGCTCATTCATAGTATTACTATTAAATTATATCCATGTCTTGCTTATTTCAAATTGGGACAAAGTGGAAAAATGAAAAAAAAAAAAGTCATAAACTAAAAATGGAAATGTGTTCTATTGCTTACACCGAGCCACCAAAAAAAATTTGCGCACTGGTTAAAAACTTTTCCTGTATATACAACATGTCCCAAAATTCAACGATAAGCCAGCACCGGAGGATAGACCTGCCCATGACTACTCGGGGAAAAAAAGAAAAAAAATATATATCTCTTTTTTTTTGAAGTTATAAAAAAAAAGAAGAAATTCTTAAAAAAGTGAGACCTTTTATGATATTTTTCACTACCATGACCACACTTTTTTAAATATTTCTGTTATTTTTTTTTATAGGCAACCTGAATAGCACTGCTATCTACCACAATTCTTAAAAAATCCAGAATACCTCTAGTTTTTTCACGTAAATTAATGAAACTTAATTTATTCCCTAAATTTTTTGAAGATTTTTACTTTTAATCAACTTTAACTCATCGTGGTGTAAAAAAAAAGTATGAACACTACTATGGCAAGTTTTTTTATAAATTGACGCAACTAATCAAGATTCCAAAATGGTATAATACTCTAGGAAAATCAACCACAAAAAAATTATATCCATACTAGTTCAAAACAAGAACCAAATTCCTTAAATTATAGTTGACAGTAATCACTTTCACTGCGTGCCCAAAATGGGTTCTTGTTACAATTTCTAGGAATTTGAGTGGGGCATACATACCTTAGAAGTTAGAGAGAGATAGATAGATAGAGATATTTACGTTAAAAAGAGACAACAACAGGGCAGGTAGTGGGTTCTTGTTACAATTTCTAGGAATTTGAATGGGGCATACATACCTTAGAAGTTAGAGAGAGATAGATAGACAGAGATATTTACGTTAAAAAGAGACAACAACAGGGCAGGTAGAGAAGCTGTTATTATTCTCAGAGCAAGTCAGTTCAGTACGCTCTGCTCCTTTGTTTACTGCGCACCGTTCCGTATTCAACTGACGTGGCTCTCGTACGTACTAACGACTTTTGGCTTGGCTTTTTGGACTGGAATCGATCTGCAAACTGAACTGACCTGGCATTATCTTGGACTACGATTGTGTGTTTTGTGACTACGATTGTGAGTTTTGTGATTTGGAGTTCTGGCGCATTTTGGACTGTTTAACGATCAACATGCCGCAACCATACACACCACAGGAATACGCAAATATGCACCTCATCTATGGAGAAACCCGATGCAATGCTAACGCTGCTAGCAGACTGTATCGAGAAAGGTACCCAAATGCTCAAAGATATCCTGATTATCGAGTGTTTATTAATGTGCATCAAGCGTTTTCGGAGGGTCGTATGCCATCCAGTAGGAGAAACGCTGGAAGACCTAGTTCGGATCGTGATGAAGAAGTTCTCAATGAGATAGAAAATGATTCGACTACTTCGGTACGCGCCATAGAAGAAGCTACAGGAATCCCGAAAAGTTCTGCACATCGAATTTTACAACGTCACAAGCTTCACCCATATCATTACAGGCGTGTGCAGACGTTGTTACCGCGGGACTATCCATTAAGAGTCACATTTTGCCGTGTGATGCTGCAAAGGCACAGGGAAGATCCCCAATTCCTGGACAAAATTCTATGGTCGGATGAAACAACATGCAAGAAAGATGGATATTTAAATCTACACAACCTACATAGTTGGAGCAATGAAAATCCGCACTTGATGAGACAAGACAGATCCCAATATCAATTCAAGGTTAACTTATGGACCGGCATATTAAATGGAAAAGTAATTGGGCCCTTTGAGTTACAAGGAAACTTAGATGGCAATAGTTATTTAAACTTTTTACAAAATGACTTGCAAGAATTGCTAGACGACGTGCCCTTAAATGATCTCCAAAACATGTGGCTCCAAAATGATGGTTGCCCAGCACACTATGCCCGCCCTGTGCGAGAATATTTAAATCAAGAGTATCCAGGGCGTTGGATCGGGCGACTTGGTCCTATCTTATGGCCACCTCGTTCACCCGATTTGAACCCCCTGGACTTCTTCTATTGGGGTTGTCTTAAAGACAGGGTCTACTCAAAACCCATTGCGTCATTGGACGAGCTTCGTCGAAATATCAGTCAGGCTGCGGATCATATTAATCGCAGAAGATATGCAAGACAAATAAAACGGTCATTTTTAAGGCGATGTCGTGCATGTATTATTGCTGGTGGCAAACAATTTGAACATTGGTTATAATGTTAATAAATTACATGAGAAATTGTTTGACCATTTATTTAAATATTAAACATTTTCCAAGAACTAATACTTTTTATTACCAGACCGTCATTTGGCCCCTGTTTAGAAATAATAGGAACATTTTTTTTTTTAACTTGTTTGCCTAGAGTATTATACCATTTTGGAATCTTGATTAGTTGCGTCAATTTATAAAAAAACTTGCCATAGTAGTGTTCATACTTTTTTTTTACACCACGATGAGTTAAAGTTGATTAAAAGTAAAAATCTTCAAAAAATTTAGGGAATAAATTAAGTTTCATTAATTTACGTGAAAAAACTAGAGGTATTCTGGATTTTTTAAGAATTGTGGTAGATAGCAGTGCTATTCAGGTTGCCTATAAAAAAAAATAACAGAAATATTTAAAAAAGTGTGGTCATGGTAGTGAAAAATATCATAAAAGGTCTCACTTTTTTAAGAATTTCTTCTTTTTTTTTATAACTTCAAAAAAAAAGAGATATATATTTTTTTTCTTTTTTTCCCCGAGTAGTCATGGGCAGGTCTATCCTCCGGTGCTGGCTTATCGTTGAATTTTGGGACATGTTGTATATATTTTTTTTTTTTATGTGTGTTCGCGGATAACTTCGTCGTTTATGAACCGATTTTGATTATTATTTTTTTGTTGGAAAGGGGATATGTCAAGGGTGGTCCCATGATAAGGAAACCAGGATCTGATGATGGCATCCCAGTGAAATCGAGGGGAACTTTCGAAAATCGTAGGAGCGACAAGTGCGTTTGTTAATTTTTTCATTAAGTATTTTAAAGCACTACAATTTGATGAAGGTCTGGAGTCGATCTGATGATGGAGCCGAAAGACAGTCGAGGGGACTCCTCAACGATTTACAGCAGTTACCTTGTGTTTGGGCTTGATTAATTTGTATTGATGTGAACTTTACACCTAGATGGGTTGCGACTGTCATTAGGGATCTGATGATGAAGACGAAGGACAGTTAAGGGAACTCCTCAACAGTTTACAGTAGCTACCTTGTGTATGTTCACCGATTACTCGAAGACGGCTGGACCGATTCCAAAAGTTCTTTTTTTATTTGAAAGGGTATACTCTCGAAGTGGTCCCATTATCATCAAGTTGGAATCTAATGAGAGGATTCCATGGAAATCGAGGGAAACCCTCAAATTTTATAGGCAAAGCTAAAGCGATTTGGATATTTTTTAAAGTAACTTGAGCATTTGCTCTCGGAAATCATCACTTGGTAAAGTGGAGCTGATGATGAAGATCACAGATGGCCATCGGAACTACTCACTGACAAATATGTCACGGGTTGCGATTCGATTACTTTAATATGGTTGCCAAGCAATTTATGCTCGTCACAATTACGTATTGCGAGTGATTGTTGAGGATCTCCTGGTTCTTACCGGGAGAACTCCTCAACAATTAACGTCCCAGCATCGGGAAAAGCAATATTTTGTAAAAGGTGATGAACAGTTGGCATTAGGCTTTTGTAACTTAGATTAATTACAAACTGACCCACTAAAAAGTGAAAAATAAAAACATTTTTACAAAAAAAAAACAACCGACTTCCAAAAAAAACACTACAAATTGAAAAATAACTTTAATTTCGGAAGTCGGTGTCAATAAACGAAAACGCGGAACCAAAGACACCGACTTCCGAAATTAAAGTTATTTTTCAATTTGTAGTGTTTTTTTTGGAAGTCGGTTGTTTTTTTTTTTGTAAAAATGTTTTATTATATTTGTATAGATGGTCTCATTTAAATTTCGTAATGATAAATATGATGATGATTTTCAGAGACAGACAACGGAATTCTCCAATAAATCAACCGCGGTTGCTGCTATCGCATATCTATGCATTGTTTACGCGGTTTATTCCCGTTGTCCCCGTATGCCGTGTCCCCGTCATACGGGGACAGCGGTACTTTAATTAAATATTTAAAAATACTTCCCGTTGTCCCCGTACACTGTCCCCGTTAATATAGTTGAATAAAATACGTAAAAATTATTGCCCACAGTCCCCGTTTTTTCTTTTTTCAAGAGCGAGCAAAGGGCACCCCGAGGTTCAGTTTGGTTAGGTTACTTTAAACACTTTACACAGAATTCTCTTTAGCCGAATGTATGTTATGGGGATAACGGGAAATAAATTTAATCACGTCCCGCTGTCCCCGTGACGGGGACACGGCGTACGGGGACAAAGGGAATAAACCGTTTAGTAGGTAATATTTGACAAAATCACTAGTCAGTTGAATTCATTACCCAACTACACTGGAGGCCAACTCGTACAGCTGCTTGGCGGCGGGAATGGCCTGCAGCGCGCGGCCCATGCCCAGCTGCTGCGCGCCCTGCCCCGGGAACAGCAGCACCGTGGTGTCGCGCGGCTCCACGCGCGGCGCAACCCGCTGTTGCGCCTGCGCGCGCGCCGCGTACGGCTGCGTCGCCCAGCGCAGCTCGGGCTCCGCCGCCTCTGTCGAGGCTTCCCCGAACGAACTAGCATCGTCTAACAGACGGCGGAGCGGAGTCTCGTCTTTTGCGCCGTTTGCTTGTGTCCCCTTGGAACGAGATCGCGCTAACACCCGCGGCGAGTAGACATCACGGAACACCCGAGTGATACGCTGCATTGATCTAAAATCTAAACACCTAGCAGCAATATCAAGTTGGAGAATAAGATTGAATAATGTGCAATATTACATTGTTTTTATTTATCAAATGTTGTAAAACCACAACATTATTTGAACGAAATAGATCGGTAAGAAAGAGAGCTTTCGGCTGTTTTTTATACTTACTGAAGAGGTTACACAGTTACGCTCGTAAAGACTAAAGTAGTCAATCATCAATGTAGCAGAAAAGTATAAAAAAAACCTTTGTATTAATGTTTATTGGGAGCTTGTTGAGAGTTACAAACTTATTTGAGGTTATTTTTATGTTGTTTTCACATTTTTGAATATTGACACATTGACACAATTGACACCCACACCATTGCGATAGGAAAAACTTTTCTATATCAATGATTGACACTGAACTTCTTTTTTTTTTTTTTTTCCTTTTTGGCTTTGCACGGTTTGTGCATTTAGCCAATGTCACGTTTTGTTTGACACTGAACTTCACTGCCTGAAGCTGAGGACTGAAGCATAGATTATACAGTATATTATTCGTAGACTGAAGTCTAAAGATGTACATACACTTTTTTTTATACAGGAAAAGTTTTTAACCAGTGCGCAAATTTTGACATAATAAACTTGAATATATTTTAATAAACACGTATTTTTTGTTTTGATATGTTTCAATAGTAAAAAATTAAGTTAACGCTTACGAAACTTGTTTACTCAGAAATTTATTTTATGGACGTCTCTTGCCAGTCCGTCGACCGGTCGCCCGATTCACGCCGCGCGTCGACCGGTCGCCTGACGCGCCAGCTGCTATCAGAAGTACTCACGCGCGCTCGCGGATTATTGACCCCAGTTTAGCGCTACAATTTTTTTAAGTTTAGACTGTGTAAAGTTATTTGTAAACGTAATTTTTCGTAAATTCCAATTTATCCTTCATACTTTCATGGGCTTAGGACCATCAACATGCAAAAAATAAATCATAATAAGTAAGAAAGTAATACGTTTTAGTCCATTCAAAATAAAACATTTAGGTATGATAGGTACTTAGACATGATACAATTTGCGTCAATGTCTAATCAAAGAGAACCTAAGACACTAAGATTGTTTATAATTTCTTCTTACCTCTACATTTTATTAATCACAATAATTTTGGCATTTCACTTGTTTCCATACACCTTGGTTTGCTGCTAAAATTGTCCTCTCATTAGGGACCGTGGGATTGAGGATCCTTTGGGCTCGCATACGAGGTACGCTCTCCCTTTCGTATCTTCTTCGTGCTGCTCGTAAATTTTCATTGCTTAACAAATACACTCGCACCATTTCATAATACTCGCGGTGAGTAAAATGAGACATTGTCACTACGCTAGTCTAGTACGCGGCACGCGCGCAGGGACGGCGAAGAGACATCCGACCTCCGCTTCCGCAAGTGACGTACTGCATGTGCATGCGTTTTGTTTATCAAACGCCGGCGCCGCGCCGCATGCCCCCGCACCCCCGTCTCGTGCGCTGGGCGTCCAGCGGCCGGCGGGCGCCCTTCGCGTTTTCATTCATGCTCATTCATAGTATTACTATTAAATTATATCCATGTCTTGCTTATTTCAAATTGGGACAAAGTGGAAAAATGAAAAAAAAAAAAGTCATAAACTAAAAATGGAAATGTGTTCTATTGCTTACACTGAGCCACCAAAAAAAATTTGCGCACTGGTTAAAAACTTTTCCTGTATATTTTAATGGCCTGGTTGCTGGGACCTTTTAGCTAAGTCCAGACCATTGACATAGAAAAGTATGGACTGGAAATACCTACAAAAAAAGGGTGCATACCTACAAGGATCACCACTGACCTCTATAATATAGAGGTAAGTGGCTCCCACACACATGCCTGTAACTTGAACAAAAGTATGCAAGTAGCTGGCATACCATACCAGTATGATATTCACCAACCAGAAGTTGTTATGGCACAGTTTAAAACAGTGTAGACAGTGGTTTGAAACCAAATTCGTCGTATTTGGTTTTAAACCACTGTTTACACTGTTTGAAACCACCTTTTCAAACTGTGTATATCGTGCTTAAGAAGAGCAGTTTGTGGTTCAACTAGTATGTATGTTAGTTATCTGTGTTCAATGCAAGATTCATTATCTCTAAGTGATCTGTGGATTCATTTCTCACAGTTCACACCTCTATATTACTATACTCTTTGGTTCACACTTTCACATTAAAAATTTTCAGCCAATCCATCTCTCATTCTCATCCATCCATCCAGTCTCTCGGCATTTTATCTTTATTTCGGTTAGATTATTAGTTTGTGGTATTTGATGACATACGTGCTAAATACCGAACAATACATTACTGTTTTGGTGTAGACACGGCTAAATTGGAATCGTTAGAAAGTTCGAGGTACGAAAGCTTTTCAATAAGGTGTTTTTAGGCTTTGTTACTGCACATATTTTAATTATTATAACTTACCGTGGAATTTCGTAGGTATTTAAAATCCTCGCAATCTACTTGGTACCTGTTCGACCAAGTTTAGTTGTTTTCTAATAACATCTTGCTCATTTCCCTTTCTTTTTACGTGGACGTTGCTAATGTAACCAATAAAAAATCAAAGTTATAATGTTTATTATGTCCACGTAAACAATGATATGGTAATGAACAACACTCGAACTCTCACACAATATTCTGGCTAATCTATAAAATAAGTACCTTATTTATTCTGTTTGAGGTGTAGGTATGTGTGTAGTGATCTTAATAGTCTGATATTTTATAGTAATACACATTGTGCTTTACTTCCAGGATTGAAGGATGGCACGCGGGCAGCAAAAACTTCAATCACAAGCAAAAGCTGCAGAGAAACAGTCCAAAATGAAGAAACAGCAAGGCCATAGTGCCAATGACCAGAAGAAAGCTGCACAGAAAGCCCTCGTCCATGTGTGTGCTGTCTGCAAGGTAATCATTTGTTGTATTCATTTAACACAACAATCAGTCAATGGTTGCATGCAATATGTATGATGATGGCACAACAAGTAGAATGCATCTTATAGATTTGTATTATTTACTTTATTTTGTAACACCGCTACCAACCTGCCCCTGCTTTGCATGGTTTATACAACTTGGCAACACATTGAGATTTCGGTGTTAATATCTAAGATATATGTAGACATAAACTTTCTTGAATCAATTCTCTAACTAAATGATGGTGAAAACCACATCAAAATCTGTTGAGTAGTTTAGAAGAACAATGTCACACAGACAGACACTAAAATTATTATAGTACCTATGTATAGATTTCATAAACATCTTGTACTCCACAAGAAATGTTTTAGATTGCTTAGATGGGTATAACATGAGTTTGTGGGAGTACCACTATATCTATAAGTGCTGTTGTAAGGCATGTATGTGAGTAAGTTTGAAAGATTTTTGTAATGGGTTGCCAAACACTCAAGGTTCTCATCTAATGGGCCTCTAATATAAAACTTCTACCACACTAATAATATTTTGACAGTGTAACTATTCAATTCAAACTTAAAATTCTGCTTACAAATAACTGTTGGACTGAGCCAAGAGATTATGATATATTGTAATATCATAATCTCACCCACTCCCATGTTAAGGCCTAATACAATAAATACACTTGACCAGTGATTGGTGAAAGTTAAGTGAAGTGTTATTTCTAAAATAAACTTGTGCTTATAATAATTATAATACTCAAGCTAGATAATATGTAATTTGGTTTCAGGCGCAGATGCCTGACCCTAAGACCTACAAACAACATTTTGAAAACAAGCATCCTAAGAATGACCTACCAGAAGATTTGAAAGCTATCTAACACTTCCAACTTGGCTGTAGATTTAACATTTATTTAACTTTTAAGAATTGTAAAATATCTTCATATTAAAACTGCATTTGTTTATTTCATTATGTTTGATGCTATGTTTTTAATGAACTAAATGGAATGAGCATATGAACTAGCATGTTTTTTCTGGTTTCATGTAGTAGTCCATTGTTGGGAGTACTTTCACACTTGAGGAGCAGGACAGTGTCCACTGTGCTTCACTGTGCCTTGTGGCTGCTAGTGAGAGCACACGCCGCTGTGTAACGTCGCAGCACGTAACTATTGTTTCTTTTTCACTTCTCTATTTTGGTACTCGTGGTTGTTTAAAAAAATATTTTATTTATTTTTATAAATACTTATTTATGTACCTATCAAAATGTTGTTGCTGAAAGTATACAGCATATTATAATAGTGATAAGTCTTAGTGATAGTAACCTTTAACCTGATAGGTTTAGCTAAAGATAGAGATAATTTATACTTAATTACATTCAAAAAAAGCGAATCTTTTAAGCACTTTTGTGAAATAATGATGACTGGACTTTCTTTGTTATTGTTCGTCGAATCGTTGAGCTCCATAAGTCTTGAGTTGATCTGCACTATTTCTGACAAATGCGTGCACTGACTGGACAGGTCCTCTCAATCTGTGTGGTTCTTTCCTCAAAAGACCATCTCAGACATCAATCTACATGGTCTTCATCTCTTCATATACCTACCTGACCAAGATTATGTCTGGACTTCAAAAGAGGTCTAGGTCAGAATGACGGGTGTACTGTTAAAGAACTGAATATGTTATATATGAAAGGAATGTACCAGCAATGTACCTGAATGTAATAGGTATCTTATGGTTACCTAATATTTACCATAGAAATGTACCTTCAATGTACCTCATAAAAATATAATCTGAAAATATAATGCGACGAGTAATTAACGAGAAAATCAAGAAAATAAATTTTGACGCCTACCAATAATTTTTAATAGCAATGTGAGTATAGTGTTATTTGCTCGAATTAAATTGAACGGGATTATGAGAGGATTATTTACATTTTTCACTGCTTTTCATAAACGTTGAGTAAATGATAATTCATTTTCTAATCAATATTTGTTTTATTTATCAAATCACATATACAGGCTGTAAGTGTAATCACCGTTATCCTCTTAAGGGGTCATTGTACTCATCATTATGAACAACTTTTACTATGGGGCCAAAATTGAAATCGCGAAAAAAAAATCAGCTGTTCCCTACATTTATGTTCGCATAACTCGTCAGAATGTAGGGACCAGCTGATTTTTTTTTCGCGATTTCAGGTTTGACCCCATAGTAAAAGTTGTTCATAATGATGAGTACAATGACCCCTTAAGAGGATAACGGTGATTACACTTACAGCCTGTATATGTAAAAAAAATGTAAATAATCCTCTCATAATCACATTCAATTCTCAATACGAGCAAATAACACTATACTCACATTGCTATTAAAAATTGGTGGACGTCAAAATTTATTTTCTTGATTTTCTCGTTAATTACTCTTCGCATTATATTTTCAGATTATATTTTTATGAGGTACATTGAAGGTACATTCCTCTGGTAAATATTAGGTAACCATAAGATATCTATTAAATTCATTATTAGTATTCACCCGTCATTCTGACTGTCAGGACTGCGGCTCACTTTATTATTTCAATTGTTCTTGTTTCTTGGAGGTACATTGAATTTCATTAAAGGTACATTCAGGTACTTACATTCCTTTCATATAATATAACATATTCAGTTCTGTAACAGTACACCCGTCATTCTGACCTAGACCTCCGAAGGACGTGTTTTTTTTATCCTCACTGAGAACATCTCCAATTCTTACACATTGGGTACGATCTTCTAGATAGCTCTTAAATAGTTTCAGCTGGGTGCCTCTGATACCTATGGTTTCAAGCTTGTGCAACAGAATAGGAATAGAAACCGTGTCAAAAGCTTGGCGAGGTCCAGGAAGATTCCTACTGTGTGGTTACCATTATCAAGTTCTTGTCCTAGATAGTTAGTCAGATGATGTACGGCATCGTTTGTTGACATTTTAGGCCTAAATCCAAACTGCCGCTGAGACAAAATTAATTTATCCTCCAAGTATTTGTAAAGCCTTTTATTTATAATTTTTTCTAATATTTTAGACATAGAGGCAGTAACGAAATAGGTCTATAGGTTGGTGTGTAGCCTTAGGGGCACTATGGCGCGAGGACTTAGACAAATTGTCGAAAAATTTTTTTTTTCTTTTTTTGGAAATCTGAATTTTTTTTTGCAATTTCGGGTTGACCTTGACCATAGAAACCATTTAGGTTCTGAGGACTATGGCCCTACGACGCACCGTTTCCGAATTATGGACCTCCGAATTTTGTTCTATTTTGTATAAAAAGCTCTATATTTCCAAAATGGTGGCTCGGATGAAAATCTTTTCAGGAAAGAAATTGTTGCTCTAGTCGAAAACCATGAGATGGTATAAAAAAAAACCCGAGAAATATTAAGAAAAAAATTTTTTACGAAATTTTCTAAGTGCTGGCCGATCTTTCAGCTTGAGTATTCTTAGGGGCACAGGACTTAGTCAAATTTTCGGTGATTTTTTTTTTTAACAGATTTCGGCCATTTTTCTTGCAGCACCTTATTAACCTTGTCCATAGAAACCATTTAGGTTCTGAGGACTATGGCCCTACGACGCACCGTTTCCGAATTATGGACCTCCGAATTTTGTTCTATTTTATATAAAAAGCTCTATATTTCCAAAATGGTGGCTCGGATGAAAATCTTTTCTGGAAACAAATTGTTGCTCTAGTCGAAAACCATGAGATGGTATAAAAAAAACCCGAGAAATATTAAGAAAAGTTTTATACGAAATTTTCTAAGTGCTGGCCGATCTTTCAGCTTGAGTATTCTTAGGGGCACAGGACTTAGTCAAATTTTCGGTGATTTTTTTTTTTTAACAGATTTCGGCCATTTTTCTTGCAGCACCTTATTAACCTTGTCCATAGAAACCATTTAGGTTCTGAGGACTATGGCCCTACGACGCACCGTTTCCGAATTATGGACCTCCGAATTTTGTTCTATTTTGTATAAAAAGCTCTATATTTCCAAAATGGTGGCTCGGATGAAAATCTTTTCTGGAAAGAAATTGTTGCTCTAGTCGAAAACCATGAGATGGTATAAAAAAAACCCGAGAAATATTAAGAAAATTTTTTTTTTACAAAATTTTTTAAGTGCTGGCCGATCTTTCAGCTTGAGTATTCTTAGGGGCAAAGGACAGCCAAATTTTCGGAGATTTTTTTTTTCTCAATATTTCGCGGGGTTTTTTTTACACCATCTCATGGTTTTCGACTAGATCAACAATTTCTTTCCTGAAAAGATTTTCAATCGAGCCACCATTTTGGAAATAGAGAGCTTTTTATATAAAATAGAATAAAATTCGGAGGTCCACAATTCGGAAACGGTGCGTCGTAGGGCCATGCTTCTCAGAACCTAAATAGTTTTTATGGTCAAGGTTAACCCGAACCTGCAAAAAAAAAAATCAGATTTCCGAAAAAAAATTATTTTTTTTTTAATTGACGTCCAAAAAATTTTTTTTATACAAAAAATTTTTTTTTTTGTTTTTTTGCTGCTCATAGTGCCCCTAAGCGTATACTCCAACTCTAACAAATCCGCCCCTAAGACGACCCACTGACCGGTCTATAATTTGTGACTTGATCTTTACTGCCTGATTTATAAACGGGGACAACAACAGCTTTTTTTAGGCACTCGGGGAAAAACACCTGCAGATAAACATTTTTGGAAAATATAAGTTAGTGGCGGTACCAAAATGTGCTTGAACTGTTTAATAATTTTATTTGATATGTTATTCCAGCCAACTGCACAGTCGTCTTTCAAACTCATAATTATCATTTCTACCTCAGTCTCGTCAGTGTCTAGCAATGCAAAGGATGATAAAATAGTGCTACACGTAAATGGTGTGCTTGTTAAATATTGCGATTGGCCCCGAACTTTTTCAGCCAAACACTTTCCCACGTTAACAAAGAAATGATTTGCAATGTTGGCAGATGTTAGCTGTGATGAGTGTGCTTGTAATAAGCCTGAAGATGACTGATTTTGTTTCGAATTAAACGTTACACTTTTAATAAAATTCCAGATTTTTTTACTATTTGTACCAGCCTTTTCTAGTGCAGTTTTATCGTAGTTGTTTTTTACTTTTTTTAGAAGATCTTTACGATACCGTATACGATACGACAGTTTCAAAATTAAATTATCTGGATTGAAAATAGAGATAAACTGCATATTAAATATGCAGTTTATCTCTATTTTTCATACAGCGAATAAGTCCTGTCGTGATCCATGGTTTTATATTGTATTCTTTGTTTTTTAGCCGAGATATGACAGTATTCTTCTGAATTGCATATTGTACATGTAAACTGCGGATCAGCGGAATCGTATACTGGGTCACAGTATTACAATATTTCCTAACTGGGTCAAATTCGATATTGAGTAAGTCTTCAAGTTTGTTTACATTTAAACGCGAAGTTGTGCGAGTGTGTGTGTGTTGTTGTACTTTTGGTAATTTACAATTTAAAATAAGTAGGTTAGCACTGTGATCGGTTATTGCTGAACTGGTTACAAGGACAAGTGCGGGGAAATTCGACTTGAGTATTATATGGTCCAAACAGGAGCCACTTTGATGTGTAGGAAGCGTGTGAGCGGGAAGCAAGCCATGGAAAGCGCATAGGTTAAGGTATTCCTCAGCGGATGCGTCAGCACTTTCTGAAAGAATATTGATATTAATATCTACAATTAGAATTGTATTTTTGAAAGATGATAGGTTCTGCAAGGTGTCGTTTAGAATGTGCATTTCGATTGAGTGATCTTTTTTATTTCGTGACAAAATCTGATTGTACATTTAGTCAAAAATAGTCAAAACTCATAGCCCAAAGTAAAAAAATTTTCACTCTCAAGGGTCTTCAGTTATTGCCGAAAATGTGGATCACTCAATTCAGACATTTTGCAAAAACGGCTATGAGCTAAATCTCAACAAAAACTTACTCTACTGACTAAATTTATATCTCAAAAATTAGTCACAACATTTTTTAAACCCATCAAGGCATTTAAAGCTTCTTCCAGGTATCTTTGGACAGTATCATTGCATTTACTCAGTACAAACACCACTTTGTCTGAGAGATCGTTGTCAGGTTACAGCAACAATCGACTGTTATTTCGTAAGCAATAAGCAATGGATTAGCAATTTGCTTCAAAATTATTCAGATTCCGATTGATAGTGTGTTACGCAATTAGGGTGCTGAGTGCATTAATTGATATTACAACTGACGATTATATAGGTAGGTACTTACTGTATCATTTATATTACCGATGATCTCATATTATATGGTCACCCTACCTACTGCACTTTTCCCTAACAATAAAATTAAAAACGTAATATCTCGTAAATTAAGCTGTAAGTATATGTAAATTATTTTTATGTAAAACTTTAGTCACAAAGTTGTACAAAAATTAATCGTAGTTTGTGTAAATCAATACGAAACAGCATTTCGATTCTGTAACCATCTCACCGTGAAAACTTAGGTGAAGTGAGCGTGGAGTGAGCTGTCAATAGTGTCAATTCCTAGCAAAAACAAACTCACATCACCTAAGTTTTCACGGTGAGATTTTTACAGAATCGACCGGCAGGTAGTTAGCTATAAGACATTCTTATGGATCACTCAGTTCAGCAAATTCAAAAACATTAAGTCACTCATAAATTTTTAACAAAAGGTATTTGTGTTATGATATTTATTGTAAGTACAAATATATTCGGAACATGTACATTTTAGGATAAACAATAGATCTATAGAAAAATTCATCCGAAACCTTATTACAACGATCTCTCAGACAAAATGGTGTCTGTACTGAGTGGTCCAAAGATACCTGGAAGAAGCTTTAAATGCCTTGGTGGGTTTAAAAAATGTTGTGACAAATTTTTAACAAATTTTTGAGATATATATTTAGTCAGTAGAGTAAGTTTTTGTTGAGATTTAGCTCATAGCCGTTTTTGCAAAATGTCTGAATTGAGTGATCCACATTTTTGGCAATAACTGAAGACCCTTGAGAGTGACAAATTTTTTACTTTGGGCTATGAGTTTTGACTATTTTTGACTAAATGTACAATCAGATTTTGTCACGAAATAAAAAAGATCACTCAATCCAAATGCACATTCGAGAGTCGGTGAAATTGTTTAGGTATATTTCTAAAAGAAGGAGGTCGATATAAGGCAAGTATCGCTAATTCTGACCCAATTTTGATTAACAATCTGTTACAGTCGTGCATATTTGGTTCCTCGACAGACACATTGAGATGGTTTCTTGCGTAAACTACCACCCCATCGTTCTGATTGTAATTTATATTACTTTTATACATATTATATCCCGGAATTAGTGGTATGTTATATTGTTTGGAAAGCCAACATTCGGTTAAGACAATAACGTCACAGACATACTAGACGTATAAAAATGTTAAAATTGTCGAAATTCTTAAAAATACTGCGAATATTTTGGGTTAGAACGGTTAGTGGACTAGTGTAGGAGGAGAGATATTGTTTACAATGCTCTACGTCACAAACACGGCATTCAGATACAGAGAAATTATCTATGTCACTAATTACCTAAATTATTAATCATAATTATAACTAAATATAAAAAATAAAAATAACAAACAAAACAAACAAGGCTAGAAAGATACGTTATTAACGGCGCTCTTAGGCGCCTCCATAATCAATAGTAAGTATTTATGTACCTCTTTTCAGCCATTATAGTTTCGCCGGACAGTCAACTGCACTTGTCTTGTGATTGCTCGGCTTTTTGAAGTGCAAGCAAGTAGCGCATTTTGGTTCCTCAGCCTTCTTTGTGCATTCTTTAATGGAATAACCCAGATCACCACAGTGGCCACAGGTAGGTGTACATGCCCGTACTGCTGGCACATATAACAGTGTGTGACTAGAGTAAAGTCTCTTACAGGGCATGACGACCAATTCACAAACACTCTGTCTTTAGATATCAGGGCTTTGCGTATGTCTGCAGATACTTCTACAGTGAAACCTGGTTAAGTGAGACATCAAGGGACCTGCAATGTCGTTTCACTTATAGAGGTATTCCACTTACCCAGTGTCTCAGATATACAGGTATAAATAAATATCTGTCTCATTTACAGAGAGCTCCTTTAATAGAGGTGAGAATACAGGTTATTTCAGTTATACAGGTGCGATCATTAAATAAAGTTACGAAGTTGCTTGACCCATGTTAGCCAAACACTGTTCAAGTTCTGATAAACGTACACGTTTTAGTTTTCCTTGTCCTTCAGAACATTGTGATTCAATTTTATGTTTACTCTGAATTATTCTACAAAGAGTAGATTTTGGCACATTAAATTCGGCACAAACTTCTTCGCGTGTCTTCCCACTTTCATTAACGGATATTAACTTCAGTTTTTCACGTAATGATAACGATTGTAGCTTTCGTTTTGGCATTTTTCAAATAAACATCTGTGTGATAGTAAAGCGAAACTAAAACTGAAGGTAATTGAAGCTCAAAATTACTTACGTACTTGGAATTACGTGTGGAATTTGTGGGTAGAATAAGAATGAGTAAACAAACAATGTTATCTCAGTTACAGAGGTTTATGCATATAAAATTTACTCGCTGTCTCAGTTATAGAGGTAACTATGATGATAAATCGAAAGAACAAATCCCAGATATAGAGGCTTACTTCGTCCCACTAACAGAGGTAATTTAGTGCCAAAGTGTTGGGACCTCAGCATGAGTTCCAGTTATGGAGGTTTCTCACTTATCCAGGTCCCACTTAACCAAGTTTCACTGTATTATATAATTACAGGTCTCAGCGTCCTTCTTACCCGACTTATGGCTTAACTTAATGGAGGTCAAAAAGGTCTCGAGGCTGTAGTCCTGTAGGTTCTCGGCTAAATTCTGGTGGAACAAACAAGTAAAAACTTCCTTCTCGGACGACGGACGGACGAGGATGGACGAGGGCACTCCGATAACCACTACTCTAGGCTTCCTTTTTGGGGGCTCGTCAACAGTAAGGCCTGAATTTGATAACTGCATCGATTTTTTCACCTTCTCACCTTCTTCTTCTTTGGTCTTCTCCTGGTAACTGTAGTAAAACCTTCTTCACTACTATCTTCACTCTTTTCCCTAGGTCTCTTCTCCGTTAGTCTTGCATCAGTTTGTTGGTCCGCATCCACCGTTCCCGTCATTGTCATCATCTCACGCTCACGCTCATTTATAACCTCAGTGTCGCTTTTATCGGTCAACGCTGCTTCATCCGTACTACCTCCCTCCATTCCCACTATTAGCGAGTTCACCCGCACCGAACGTGATTAATACACCAGCCGGAATGTTTTGCGATAAGCACGTGCATACAAAACACCGCCTCACGCGCAACTGTGGTACGTCATGAAGTGCCTTCCTGCCTGCAAGGCATTGTCGGGGCATACCTACGCGACGGGCACATTCGCTATGTGGGCCGGGACGGTAGCGTTCAGCGGAGGGAGATTACGTGTGGGGTTCCGCAGGGATCGGTTCTAGGCCCTCCCTTGTGGAACCTAGCATACGACCCGGTACTGCGTGTCGATCTCTCCGTCGGCGTTAATATCGTTTGCTACGCAGACGATACTCTGGTGTTGGCCGGCGGGGACAACTTCGAGGAGACCATCCAGCTTACCGAGCTCAGGGTGGCAAAAGTCGTGGCGGCAATCCGTGGGCTGGGTCTGGAGATAGCGCCTCAGAAAACTGAGGCGTTATGGTTCCATAAACTGCCGAGGAGAAGAGAGCCACCCAGCTCGTTGGTCCATGTCGGAGATGCGCAAGTCCAGGTGGGGCGATACATAAAGTCCAAGATACTTTCCTCACCCTGGACGGTCGGTGGGGCTTCGAAGTTCCCCGGATCGAGAAGGCAGTGGGTGCTTTGCATAGACTGCTGCCCAATCTCGGGGGACATCGGGAGGAAGTTCGCCGCCTCTATGCGGGTGTCGCGCGATCGATGGTCCTGTAGGGAGCGCCTGTTTGGTCAAGCAGACTGTCAGGCGTCCGACGCTGCAGGACTAAAGTCAATAGGCTGCAGCGGAAAATGGCCATTCGTATCGCACGAAGGTATCGAACGATATCCTTTGAGGCGGCAACTCTCCTGGCGCGCTTTCCGCCGCTGGACATCCTGGCGGATATGGACACGAAGGTCTACGACCAGATTTGCGATATCCGCCAAAGCGGGAATAGTGTGCCAGGTAGAGCATTTGTAAGGCTGAGGTGGCGAGAACGGCGAGACACGCTCGAGCGGTGGCGCGAGCGGCTACAGCAGCCACAAAATTCGCTCAAGCGCGTTGTCGAAGCCATTCTGCCGCACTTCGGAGCCTGGCTGAAAAGAGGGGAGCGCATACTTCAGGCTCACCCAGGTGCTCACCGGACAAGGTTGCTTCGGTGAGTACCTGAACAGAATTGGGCGAGCGACACCGTTGCGGAGGCAGCCTGGATTACGCACTTTGGGGTTGCGGGCGCACAGAATGGGGACTCTGTTCGCCCACCAAGTGACCCCAGGGAAGACGGTGGCACAGGGTCACGTGCTGTCGTGCATAGCGAGGCTCAGGGGAGGCCCCTTTACAGTCTCCCCAGGGATGTGCCTTACAGGCGTTGCACGGGGGGGTTCCGGAATTGGTCTTTTAAGAGGAACCGGGACCACCCCTATGTGCTGATGGTGACAACAGGCGTGGTTTTAGTCTGGTAAAAATCCCACAATCCTCGACCTCCCTCCCCGAAGGTCGGGTGCCTTTTGAAGTCCAATGGCGAATCGGTCTTAAGAGAACGGTTGCGGAATCGTTTTTTTCGGTACGGAAATTATTTCGGTAAAGGTATCAGTAATAGGTATAACGATACCGTAAAAAAATATGTGTATAATTCTTTTTTTAACGGTACCACAACCTAATTCTCAACCGTTTTGGTTCTACCTTTAAATCGAAGCTGTATCGTAATTCTATACCGGTACCATACCCTTATACCTTTACCGCTTTCAACCCCTGCTTGCAGTACTGCGACAGATCAATTTGGTCTTCGAGTGTTTGGACGGTGGTGTGGGCCCGGACAGCATTCATCTTCAGGGATATTCACTGATACTGAACGGCCATCTGCGATGTGCCGTGACGAACTTTTCGGCATAGGGTACTTACACGCAGTTTTTGCTCCATGTTTAATTTGCCCTCTGCTGCTATAGAGCACACTTCACTTAGGCACTGCTCAATAGACGACATCCAGTTCTGTATTTATCGCTTCCATCATGACGTCGTCTCTCTGGCTGGGCGGTTGAGGGTGAGGTGTGGGTACGGGCTCGGGTGCAGGTGCAGGTGCTGGTGGTGGTGCGGGCACAGGCGTAGGAGGTGGGCTCCGAGGACATCTGCCACAACGGCTGAAGGGACTGGATGCCATTGTGATACAAGTTATGCACTTGTTAATCACTTATTACACATTTTCACAGAAACGATTTACACGTATTATGCCTACGACAACAGTTTGTTTTACTACCGGATATTTGGTAGATCTAGGTCACGACTCAGCAAGTGATTATTTATTTATTTTAATAAATCTTCGACACGTCCGTTCACAACAAGAGTGCATATATCTCTATATTAATATCACTTAAAGACAAAACCACATTGGAAATGAAGGATCATCTGCAATAGTGACAAATGTCCAAAGACATTTTTGTACCTATCTTAAATCTCTTTGTAAATGTCCTGCATATAATATCGTTCTGAGATAATCGGGTTTTAAGGATAGAAACGGTGCAAAAAAAAAACTGTTACAGATAGGAAAATAGTTTTTATTTATGATAAAGGGCATGTATTATAGTAATAGTTCTTTGGAAAATAATCAACTACCTACTACTACCTAATAAGTAACTTTAAATAATAATAAAAAAAAAACATTATTGCCGTGAACACCTGTGACGTTGAGCGCTCTAACCGTGCAGCCAAATATTAAAAACTCAATTATCTCGGAGACTGGAAGCGATATTGCTAAGTTTGTAAACGTGATCATAAACTGCATATATCAAGTAACCGAATGACGGTATTAGTTTAAATTTTAACATTTTTGGACATTTATCACTATTGCAGTGGATCCACCCTTCAAATATGATCGCCAACCCCCTCATCGCGGCCGCAAGACAGAGCGATGCGGGGGTTTGGCGATCCACGCCGCAATGTACAGCTTTTTTGAAGTCGTTTAAAAAAGATGACTTTCGTACCGTGATATACCATATCCAACTAAATAGTTTCATAAACAAGGTGGATTATGTCTAAGTAAATTCCTGTATAAATTATTCGAATCGGAATTTTTGGTTAGAAGTTACGACGGGTATAAAAATGCTAAAAGTAAGAAAAAAATCCGCAGTGAGTGAATAGCCCTAAGCTTTTGATTGATGAATTTTCCAAAATTTCTCTTTAAGGACCTGAAGTTTGAAGGGGAAAGTATGAAATCCGGGCGAACCAAGTCCCGGGCGAAGTGTTAGTAATTAGATAAAGGGCGGAATCGCGAATGGTATTTTTGTGCAGCATTCTGAGTGATACGAAATAGAAAAGAAAAACAATCCATAGAAGATCGGTTGAAAAGATGGGATATAAATAATAGAAACCATGACTGTACACTGCAAAAATGTATAAGGTCATGAGGTATTAATAAACGGCACTGATTTAAAGAGGCAGTTGTAAATAGCGGTTTTGGTAAGTTAAGGCCAGGATATTCGAGCGCAGTAGGCATTTAGCGTTACCTCCCTCCGCGCGTGGCAAGTTCCGCGAGCGCGCAATTCGAATGAACTCGGTGACCCCGCTGCTGCCACGGTAATTTCATCTAACAGTATTGTGACTCGGCCCTATTCTTGAAATGTAGGGCTGCTCGCCTACAGTATTTTAATTTCATCATCCTACTTTAGTTTCTTTCTAGTTTTGTGATTATAATATTATATTTTTTTAATATTATGTATAAAATTTATGTTAAAATATTTCTGGTGTCTAGTTTTTAGGGAAATATAAATATAGCAACATAATTAATTTTATTACCTACCAAAAATTTTCTTTTTAGGGTTCCGTACCAAAATAGTAAAACGGAACCCTTATGGTGAGACTCAGTCTGTCTGTCTGTCTGTCTGTCTGTCACAGCTGGACATGTCAAGAACTACTAATGCATCAACTTGAAATTTGGAATAGTTTTAGATGACGTTTGCTCAACTATTTTGCAAATAAGAAAGAAATAAAAATATATGTACGTTTTTTGCAACAGGGCCTGAAAGGAAGTCTGAAGAATTCGAAGTGGGGCTACTAGAGCACGTGGGGTATCATATGAAAGAAAACAGTTTGCACATTCTCAAACATTTATTCTTTTTTTTGGGTTGCATTGTTTTCGACTTTTGATGTAAAATGCAAAAAAAAACCTTTCCCGCCCTTATCTCCGAAGTTTGCAAACAGAAAAATTTGAAATTATTTTATGTGATAGAAGTTTATGTAAAGATTACAGGAAAAATAAAACGAAGTCTCTTAATAGCATACTTGTTCAGAAATCATCAATAAAAGTTATATTAGTTTCACTATCGGTCAAGAGATGGCGCTGACATAAAACTGCAATATTATACACCGCAGTGCACAATGTTAAAATTCTCTAATGAATATAGGCCTCGTCAATGAAAATTTAAAAACATATGATGGTACGGAACCCTCGTTGCGCGAGTCCGCAGTCTGGTGCGCAGTTTTTTAATTGCTACCTAATCTTTTCTTTCATGACTGTTATATCGCTTCCGCACTACCCTTATGAATGATCCGTTTTGTCGAATTTTTGTCTGATAATAAACTACTGAAGGGATTTTATGGCAAACCCCCCCCCAAAATTGGGGGAGGCCTGTGTCCAGCAGTGGACGTCTATCGGCTGAAACGACGAAGGGATTTTAATGGAAGTTTCGATATTCTGTAGCTTTGGTTTTCATCCATCACATAGGGTATGTTTAATAACTAATTTATAGTCCACGAAGTCGCGGGCATAAGCTAGTTATTTATTATTAGTTATATACTTTGGACTAAATAAATTCTGATAAAACTCATTACAATACAATGCACAGGATAATAAATTCTTTATTAGAAATAAGAAATACTAAAATACTGCTCTGTCAAAGACGTACCGAAATCAAATAATACACAAAATGTTAGTTAGGTATTCATCCAAATTTATTTTATCCCCTTCAAAGTATGATCCTTCAGAAACGACACACTTACACCAACGAATAACCAAATCATAAAAACATTTTTTAAACGCTTTTTCCGGAATTGAGCTTAGTTTACGCCGCGAATTCTCCTTCGTTCGCTAAAATTCGTTCACAGTGATGGCCTTGTGCGAAGGCGCAATATCGTGGTGCAAGATCCAACAGTTTTCTTTCCACAAATCTGGCCTTTTTTTCGAATTTACTCTCTCAAAAGCCGCATATCGCTCAAATAATATATTTTATTTAACGTTTGACCTTCCGGTATGAATTCCGAGTGTATAATACCGCGATAGTCAAAGAAAACAGTCAACATGACTGACTTTTGATCGACTTTGGCCGTGGCGTGGTTTTTTCGGTTTCAGTTCAGTTGGAAGGCGCCACTCCGAAGCTTGTTGACTAGTTTGCATGTCAAACTCGTCTCGTCACCAGTAACAATGCGTTTCATGAATGTTGGGTCGGAGTTGACTCGTTCTAGTATGTCTTCAGCGACTCATAAGCGATTGAGTTTTTGGATCACGTTCTCCAGCTCCATCTCCACCGGTGCTTTCCGTTGCTTCAGAGTGTCAGTGCTTTTGCAGTGAGTTTGCTTCAGTGAAAGATAGATCAATGCTAAAAAAAAAACCTACTATAGACGCATTCGCAAGCTTATCCTATTACTAAGTTTTATAAGTAATTAGGTAGGTACCTATGTAATGTATATTATAATAAAAAGATCATCTATAAATTGAGCCATCGTGAGAGGCCTCCTGGCAGATGTGAAACATCGAAATTATTTTAGACGAGCTTGCCCCGCTGTTTTACTCGCGTAATTCAATTTCCCGCAGGAAGTCAGTCAGTAAGTCGGTAAGTCAGTCGGTAAGTCGATCGGTAAGTCGAGTAGTAAGTCAGTCGTTAAATCAGGAGGTAACAAATATCTACGTACACTCTACTATCAACAACCTTGCATTATTATTATAATTTATAGAATAGATACAGTAGGCACGGTAATATTATCTATACAGTATACTATCTTCATACAAACGGTCGGAACGCGAGTTATACCTACGCGCCTAGAGTCCGGTTTACACTCGGTAAACAAACAGTCTCGAATGCTCCGCAGTGATGAACGGACGCCGGACGGTGTGATCGTTTTATAAGCAGTAAGCGTGCTATTTGTGACAAATATTCATTGAAATAATTAATACAAGTACTTACTTAATAATATGGTAAAGAGCAATTATAGACTATATTGTGCTGTTTTTGGTTGCTTGAATTCGTCAATAAGTTTTTTTTTAAATTAAATCTACTAATAAAAAAAAAACAAAAATATGTATTGTTTTTGAACTCTCCCTATTTCATTCACAACGAATTTCATATTTTTAAATAAAAAATATAATATTTTACCTATACAATCACAAAACTAGAAAGAAGCTGGCAGGTTGATGAAATTAAAATACTGTAGGCGGGCAGCCCTATTGCGTGTTTACGGCTGTAGGTCTGTAATTATTTCTAGAAGAGGGCCGAGTCACAATACTGTATAGATAATAGTGTGTACATGTCTGTCGCTCACGTAGTAGTAGCTATTGCGCCTGAGCGAGAAGCAAATACTGCCGTCGCGTCGGTCGTCATTCTAAATCCCATTCTCTAACTAAAAAAATCGAGTTGTAGATTATGTAGTTACTGTTCGCCTGTGCATTTTTAGGGTTCCGTTGCCGTATGTCATAGCCACTTTTTTCCGAAACTATAAGAACTATACTGTTTGGTAACGCCATCTCTTGAGGGTTTGATAATAAATTAATATCGGCCCTAGTAAGTTCTTTTGACATCATTGTCGGAACAGGCGATATCTCTTTCTCCCTTCCCACCAAAGCACGCCTAATTGGCGTCGGATTCGACCGTGAACCGCGATAGCGAGTAGCCGTGTAAGAACTGCTCGCCACCGCTCCGCTCGCTTTATTCGCTTTATCCGCTTCCGCAAGAAAAAACTGTGTTTGAACTAATAACGACCGCCCGCGGGTGTGTTTGAGTGATTCAGTGTGAGATTCCTGTGATCAGCTTCAAAGCAGGTTCGCCAGCCGCCATTTTGCCCTGGACACGTGCAGCGAGGGAAGACCTTGGTCTTCCCTCGCTGCACCGCGCGTTACCTTGGTAAGGCGTGCTCTCCTAGTACCTATTCCTCACAACTGATCGCCTGTTCATCATCTAGTTTTTCTAGGCGATTACCGCCATCCTTGAAAAACAGTCCACTTAAATTAAAACCCATCTTTTTCAAATCGCCTATATGAATATGGTAATTTCCATAACACTGTTTAAACTTGGTAAGTAGATGTATTCTGTGAACCGCATTAAGATTTTCACACAAAATTAGAAAAAAAAAAACTGGCCAAGTGCGAGTCGGACTCGCACACGAAGGGTTCCGTACCACAAGGCAAAAACGCCGAAAAAACATGTTTGTTGTATGGGAGCCCCCCTTAAATATTTATTTTATTTTATTATTATTATTTATTATTAAAGTTTAAATACAACTGAGCATTTCGTGAATATTTCAAGTGCCTACCTGTTGCCATTTTTGATATCGAGCAAAAAAAGGCAAAAAAATCGTGTTTGTTGTATGGGAGCCCCCCTTAAATATTAATTTTATTTTGTTTTTAGTATTTGTTGTTATAGCGGCAACAGAAATACATAATTTGTGAAGATTTCAACTGTCTAGCTATCGCGGTTCTTGAGATACAGCCTGGTGACAGACAGACGGACAGACGGACAGACGGACAGACGGACAGACGGACAGACGGCCAGACGGACAGACGGACAGACAGCGAAGTCTTAGTAATAGGGTTCCGTTTTTATACGGAACCCTAAAAACAATAAATTTTGGGGGATCCCCCATACTTAGAACTGAAACTCAATTTTTTTTTTCAACAAACTCATACGTGTATCTATGGATAGGTCTTCAAAAATGATATTGAGGTTTCTAATATTTTTTTTTCTAAACTGAATAGTTTGCGCGAGAGACACTTCCAAAGTGGTAAAATGTCCCCCCCCCCCCCTGTAACTTCTAAAATAAGAAAATGATAAAACTAAAAAAATATAGGTATGATGTTAAGTTCCACCGAAAATTGGTTTGACGAGATCTACTAAGTAGTTTTTTTTTTAATACGTCATAAATCGTAAACCGCAATTTACCTTTCATTCAATCAACTCAAATATAAAAAAAACATTTAATTTCATAAACATAAACCTTACGCATAAACCCGGATGTTACGGAACCCTCGGTACGCGAGTCCGACTCGCTCTTGCCCGGTTTTTTTTTAAATACGCCTTTAGATCTTGGTATCGATGAACTGCAAAGATAAAAAGTTTTATTAGCAAAAATTATCTTTGTTGTAGTTGTGCTACTGTTTTGTCTATAAACTGAAATATTAAAAACTAAAATATCAACTAGTTTATATTTACTTTGATATTACTATACTTAATTTTATTGTAAATTTATGGTACGCCAGCACATTAAGCTACTACAATCTGTCAAATTTCTTTAATAGATTTTCAACTTTAACGCTAAAGCATAAGGTTCAAAGTTGATTGGAAAAATTTGACAGTTTCTGATATCTTGATGTGCTGGCATCTGTACCTACCTGCTACTGCTAGTACTGTGACGAAAGCAAGTAGGTACCTAATTACATAAACAACTACAATATTGTTCTGTCCCGTCGACTTTTACAAATAGGTAAGTTGTCATAAATACGTAGAAAAATAATAATCATACTTACTTTATTTCTTTTAAGCTCCCGCAGTTCAATGCTGGACATTTTTTCTTCCTTCTGTTTTTATTCCCCATAATTTAATCTTAATTATCACTATATAATATACCTACTACAACATAAACTAATCATCATCTGCCTAGCCTTTTCCCAACTATGTTGGGGTCGGCTTCCAGTCTAACCGGATGCAGCTGAATACCAGTATTTTACATGGAGCGACTGCCTATCTGACCTCCACAACCCAGTTACTGGGTAATACGATACCCCTTGGTAAGACTGGTTGTCAGACTTTCGGGCTTCTGACTACCCGTAACGACTGTCAAAGATCCACAAATGACAGCCGGGACCAACGGCTTAACGTGCTTTCCGAGGCACGGAGGGGTCTCGGTATGTAAAGATGGTCACCCATCCACAGACCAACCGCGGCAAGCGTAGCTTAACCTGATCGATCGACCTGTGCGGCTGTTATTATTTAGCCACGGGCCCCTCAACAACATAAACTAATATCTAGTTTAATTATTAATACTAGAACCTACAACAATATTTACAGACTGATTTTTAAAACGAATACACAAACACGGTAAATAACAATACTGCATTATATTTCAGTCTGTGAACGTATATTTCGATCGATTAGCGGGGGAACGCAGCGAGCCAGGAAAAGCGACACAGGTCCTACCTCGGTGACGCCTGGCAGGCTACTGAAGCGATGCGCGCGGGCCGCCTTGTTATATTATATCTTGTTAAAACAATAAAATTCAGTTTTGAGAAAAATTTCCCGTAGAATTTTCTTCTATACATCATTGCCTATTTTTTGACATATTTTTTGTGAGTAAAAGTTTGATCTACTTCAAGTAAAACTTGAAAAACGATCAAAAACTTCCTTGTTTTCGATTTGTTTGCGATTTTTTATGATCGAGTGAAGTTGTAAATATCGTGTTTTGAACCGTAGAAGAATCAAGAGTGTTAATTGAACTGCAACATATATTTTTTTCAGATTAAAACAAAGAATATTTGATTGTTAAATGTTGAATCAAAAATAGGTCAATTTTGAGAGTCCTGGCCTTAAAAATTATAAATGGCACGTTTAATAACTTGTTCAGCAGTTAAAACTAAGCAGTAAAGTAAACAAAAATGAGTAATAAAAAATAATGAAATGGACCAGTGAATATATAATTGAGTGGGAAAATAATTAAATGGGCGGTAAAAATGAATGAATGGGCAGTTACGTGTGGGCAGTAATAAATCGGAATTTGTCGGTAATAAATCTCATTCTAAGCAATTCTATAAACAATGAGGTGGTAAAGTAGTTTTGGGTGTGTAGTCGACGGAGCCCCGCTTCGCGGGGCCCCTATTTCTGTCTACAGGGTTTAAGGTGAATGCTCCAACCAGCCCGCGAAATTCAAATTTTCTTACTTTTTTTTGCAATTTGCAGGCCAGTGCTAGGTTGTATGTTGATTAAAATATTATTCGCGGTTGTAAGACATATATAGGTACAGAATTATAATCATGAAAATCATCAATAAAACGCTCTAAGTTCATAAAGCTGTTAGAATTACTTTTCTGTTTTTTTTTTTGTTCTTACACCTTTATGAAGTTGGAGGGTTGTATTGGTGATTTTGATTATTATAATTCTGTAACTACATACGTCTTACAGCCGCGAATAATATTTTAATCAACATACAACCTAGCACTGGCCTGCAAATTGCAAAAAACGCAAGAAATTTTGAATTTCGCGGGCTGGTTGGAGCATTCCCCTTAAAGGAACCTAACACGAAGGGGATGACGGGGGCTCGTTCGCTCGCTTTGCTCGCTCACTCGAGCCCCCGTCATCCCCTTTGACCCTAACCTGTCCGAGTCGGGGTGCCCCAAGTCCCGAGCTCGCTTCGCTCGCTCTTGCATCCGCTATGATCTGCCGAACTATTTAGCGAACCGCCCATTCCGTCATTTTTACCGCTCATTTAGTTATTGGACTGCTCAATTATTTTTAGAATTGACATTGTATGATAAAATAACAGTCTAATTGATCTTTTATTACTGTCCATGTTTTACTGTCGCAATAATTAATCAACCGCCATTAAATTAAATAACTGCTCAATATGTTTTTCAACTGATCATAATAACATCTCGAATATTTAAATAACAGCTCAAAAAATTAGTTCCCTTAATAAACCCATATTAGCAAATAAATGATTTTGAATTTGAATAAAATAATTTTACATGGTCACGGATATTATTTTAAGATTTCACATTTTGATCCAACGGCAGGCAGTACCGCGTGCACGTATTACATCTTCTCGTAGGTCTCGACGTGTCCGCAGGCGCAGGCGCGCGAGTACTGGTCCGCGTCCGCGTCGTACTGCTCCGCGCCGAACTCGTGCTCGTGAGTCGCGCGCGTGCGGTCGAACAGGCTCGAGCGCACGTCCATGCGCAGCGCGCGCAGGCGTCGCGCCGTGGTCGCCTGCCTGCTGCGCGCGCGTGCCTCGTCCCGCCGCGCGCGCTCCGCGGCCAGCGCCTCGGGCCCGCCCCACGCCAGCCACGCGCGCGCCTCCACCTGCGCGCGCAGGTACAGGCGCATGTCGCCCAGCCGCGAGCCGTGCGGGTTGCGCCGCCGCACGAAGCGCAGCGCCGGCGGCCGCAGGTCCAGGTCGCAGTCCTTCAGCAGGTACAGGCTCTTCGCCTCCGTGCGCGTGACGAGCGCGTGCGCGCCGTCGTCGTCCCTGCGGCGAACGTATCGTTAGCGGGCGGCGATCGCGGTGCGGGACGTTCGTGCGGCGCTCTTTACCGACCTGCACTCGTCGCACACGTCGTGCCCGAACGTGTCGAAGAGGTAGGACTGAGGGAAGCGCCGACCGCACTCTCGGCAGCCGGGGCGCTCCGCCGGGTCCTGGATGGGCGCGGGCGGCGGGCGGGCGCGCGGCGGCGGCGCGGGCGGCTCGTCCTCCGGCAGGAAGCCGCCCCCGCTGTCGGCGGGCGGCGCGGGCCGCGCGCTGGCGCCGTCCCTGCGGCACACGGTTACTGAGCGCGCGCGGGGCGGCACGCGGGCGCTTGGTGGGCTGCGCGATGCTCACGTGTGTCGCTGCACGAGTCGCGCGTCCCTGCGCTGGCGCGCCTGCAACCGGTTCCGCTCGATGCGCGCGCGCTGCGCGGCCGACAGTTGTTCTTGTGTGTCGTCCGTTGCGCTCTCCGCCGTCTCTGGCTCTAAGCGGGGTGCGTCATTTATCTCAAATGACGCCATCGATGTTTTGAACCTAGATAAATACAAAAAAAAACCGGTCAAGAGCGACTCCATCATGTTTTTATTAAATTTTCATCGGCGAGGCCTATATCATAGTATAAAGATGGGAAGTAAGTTATCTTCATACAAACGCACCGCTCGCTGCTTGTAAGTGTGCGCTAAAGTATCTATGCGTCGCCGCACACACACTTAAACAAAATCTCGACCCGTTTCTCAGGGCGCCAGTCGAAGCTAACATCGCACGAGGTTTGCGCGTCACGGCTTTTCGGCACCGCTAAATGAATGAAAAATGTGTGATAATCGCAGGAGAACGTATTGCTGTGTGTTTGGATGTCTTAATATTTCATCGATTCCAGAATTGTCTCTGTTCAAATTACCTATTGAACAGGAAAGATAAGCCAGTCACTTATTCAAAAAATTTACTTGACGATGAGATACCTACTTACTTTTTTTTTTGTATTAGTTTTCTATCACAGAGGAAGTAGGTAGGCCTACTTTGCCACTAGAAAGCATTAGGTACTTTTGATCTGTCAATTGATTTGCCGCTATTGCTTTGTTTACGATTAGTCGTGCCGGTTTATTTTATCCCTTTTTAGAGTTCCGTAGTTCCTACAAGGAACCCTTATAGTTTCGTCATGTCCGTCTGTCTGTCTGTCAGTCTGTCCGAGGTTTTGCTAAGAGACCGTTAGTACTAGAAAGCTGTAATTTTGTAGGAGTGCGTATAACAATTACGCCGACAAAGTGGTAAAATAACATTTTGGAAAATATTTGAAGTGAAAACTTCTTTAGCGGCGTTGTAGGTATACTTTTTTTGTAATGGGTAAAAAATGTTAAACTCGCGTCAGGACACGTGACCCTGATCGTAAGATTCGTAAGATGACACGCGACCCTGATCGTAAGATGACACGTGACCCTGATCGTAAGATGACACGTGACCCTGATCGAAAATTCGTAAGATTCCAAAATATCAAAAATTGAAAACAAGTATACAGGATCAAATTACAGACAGACAGACAGGCACAGACGGGCACAGACAGACACAGACAGGCACAGACAGGCACAGACCGGCACAGACAGACAGATGTGAAAGACGGCACGGTTGACATCTGTCATCTTTCAACACGTTAAAATAAAATAAAAAAATTAAAGGAGATTGACCCAAAGTAGTACCAAAAAGTCTGATGCATCAAGAACAAAATATTGTAGTACCTAATTATTGTCATATATTTTACGACATTACGCGTCGGGGATTTAATTTTTGAAGTGAAAACTTCTTTAGCGGCGTTGTACTTACACTTTTTTTGTAATGGGTAAAAAATGTTAAATTCGCGTCAGGGCACATGACCTGATCAAAAATTAAGATTCCAAAATATCAAAAATGCACAACGTTAATATTCAAGTCTTCACTTCTGCCGGCACTCACGGAGTGCAACCCGTCGTTTTTTTTTTTAGGGCAGCTCCCCTACGTGTGAAGTGGGGATGAATATTTTTTTCGTTGTCTACCCCATCGTGTGTTGTTGAATAGGTCTTCTAAAATGACTTGGGGGTTGCTAAAATTATTTTTCGATTTAATGCTCCATTTACGAAATATTAAACTTTAAAGTGCAAGTTTTTGTTCCAGTAGGGCGTCCCCCCCCCCCCTCTAAAACCTAAACTGCTAGCATGAAAAATTAGGAAAAATTCAAGTGCATTTCATGAACTTTAAAGGAAAAGTATAGCGGTTAAGATAACTTCATTAGTTTAGCAGTAATATTGTTGAACTTGGGTGTTAGATAATTTTGTACCAAATACAAAATCCTTAGCATTAATCCTTTAAAGTGACTAAGATGAAGTAGTTGCTTGTTTATAACGGGTAAAGACTTGCATTGAAAAACAAAACATGTTTATTTTTATTTTTTTGTATTTAGAATAAAGGACAACAGAATCGTACTACATTGTGATAACGGGCTACTACGGAACCCTACACTGTGCGTGGCCCGACACGCACCTGGCCGGTTTTTTTAATAAATAATACTGCTCTGAATCTAGAATACATTTCTATATTTGTTAGGAAAACTATTGTTGAACTTTATTGACTAATAACCACTGTATTAGTTATACAGAGATGTGTTATCTTTGGCAAGGGCCGGGCTTTAAACGAATGAATTGGTGACAGTACTATCAGTAACCTACCGTTTACTCGTGTTCATCACTGCCCCGCGCCGCCCGTTGCTCTTTCTTTCACCGTGAAAGGTTTCATCATCGTTTAGGTAAAACCGACCTCACAAACCCTGTACCCAGACAATACAAGTAAAAAATACAACTTCCCGACCCTTGCCAATTTATAGGCACAGAATTAAAATTTAGCTAAAAGTGACAACCCTGACACAGTAGGCAATTATATCGCGGATTGGGCCGGAGATAGCCTACTTCCCTCTTTATACTATGCCTATATTCGTCAGAATTTTTTTAACACTGCGGTGTAGAATATAGCAGTTTCAGGTCAGCGCCGTCTCTTGACCGCTATTGGAACTAATGTAACTTTTGTTTTCCTTTTTACCATTTTGGTACAGAACCCTAAAAGCATTGCCCATTAATAATATCTTATTTATTATTGTCACGAATAACATGGAGACTTTAAAAGTGATTATGCACCATTATCACTAACCACTTCATTTCTATACATATGTAGTATAAAACAAAGTCGCTACCGCTTCTTGTTAACTTAGATCTTTTAAACTACACAACAGATTTTAATGCAGTTTTCAGCAATAGATAGAGTGATTCAAGAGGAAGGTTTATTTATGTATAATAATATAATAATTATTATAGTAGAGAAAAGCCGAGAAATTCAAAGATTTGTAATGTGATGTATTTTTGTTTTTTTTTATGGTAATTGAGCCGATGTCGACTATTCTGCCAGTGTCGCGTATAGACATGAATGAATGTGATGTTGTAACAAACATTTTTGCGCGCTTACATTGCAAACGCTGGCTAAACCTTACGAGATAGATCAATGTACTAATTTATGTACTACGGAATTGTATATCTTAAAAATATCTTTATAAAAGTCCGCGATGGTATATGTTTATCTCCTAAGGATAACCCTCAGTAACCATTTATATCTTTTACCTCTACCAAAAAAATTATGGGTTGTTTACCAAGCTATTTTAAACAATACAGTATTATTCATATTTAATTGGATAAGGAATAATACCTTATCCAATTAAATATGTTGTGCATTTCATAGAGATCAAAATTGCCCTTTGCAGCACATCATTAAAATGAGTATCTTAGAGGAAATATAAGAGATTTAAAAAGTTGGAGCAGCTGGTGGAGTGGTACGAAGTTCGCCGGGTCAGCTAGTTAATTATAAATGTTGCTTGTCACTTAACTTTAATCATTGTTTATAAAGAAACTCCATTAAGGTAAGCCGCTTCTAAATAAATTACAATTGTGGCAGCAATATTATCAGCTTGGTTTGGTGGTTGGGCGATACTTTGCATGCATAAGTATTTAAATTTATGCTTATGTGTTTACCTACACAATACTGGGCCTAAAAAAATAACAGTTAAAAAATATGGTCCATTTAGAAATGCTTGACTGGGATACTTAACTAATAAAAATAAAAAAGTACAGTAGAACACACGCTATTAAAAGTGAATAGTTGTAAGCAACAAATCGCTATAATCTGGATATAAATATTAGCCAATTAAACCACTTGCTTCATCAGACATTCAGCTAAAGTTATCAATTGCTTGTCAATATGAAGTTTTTTAAAATTACTAACCTATTACATTTTAGAATCAAAATTAATGTAGGTAGGTAAACGTTTGAGCTTATTTATTTATACATCGCGGTCACATTAACTCGGACAAAGACAAAGAGAAAGGCCTAACACTTGCTGGGCGAGCTAAGGAATGCGAGACTCGCATTCCAGAGATGCCGCCCCTAAGACGACCCACTGACCATGCGTCGAGTTAATGTGACCGCGTTGTAGTCAGAATTTAAAACGGGGCTTAACTTACTGTACCGCCAAAACACTAGGTAATAATGTACTTTCTAAAACTGTTTAGTGCTGTTCTGATCACCACATTTCATTCCGCTACCACACGAAACATAATTTCCATTATAAAGACGAGACATTTGTAGGTACCTAGTTCATTCTTTGTATTCGTAGGTAATTCTGTAGGTTATATTTTGTTCTAGTTACAAAGCCGATTACAAACAACACAATGAACTACCCCATTATTACTTTACTCGTATCTCTTATCTGTGCTCAGTGTTGCCAATCCTACTGTTTTAACAGTAGATTTACTGTTTTCACGATGACATCCCTGTTTTCTGTTTAAGTGCCAATTTCTACTGTTTTACGATTATATTTACTGGTGATTTCGTCTAAAACGATAAAACCTCCATTTAAAATAACTAGCTTCATGATATGCATGTAGGTACATTTATCCGAATTAATTTTTACCTATGTCTAACAAAACAGCAGTAAACATTTTGAAAACTAAACTAAGCAATAAAATCACGACGACAATCAATAAAACCGAAATAAAGGAATGCTACAGGTACATTTAACGCGACTGAAAAGCGAAGAAATTCAATAAAAGTATGTATGATTTTAATAAAAAAAAACGAAGCAGAAAATATCGAAGACAGAGAAATTGAAAACGATAAAAATTATTTGTAAGAATATTTCTAAGAATTTGTCAATTATTCGTATTTTTAACTTATTAAATAAATAATATTGATTATGTACTTGCGTTTTCAATTCTATTAAGGGTTTCATTTTTAATTCTCATATAGTAGTAGACTTAAATGTTTTAAAGTTACCATTTTACTGTTTTCTGCTGTTTTTTTAAGGCTGATCTGCTGTTTTATGCTTCGGTTAGGTTGGCAACACTGTCTGTGCTTTACTCTTTCTTTGCAATGAACACAAAACCAATGGAGCCAGAACCTTAAAAAAAAAAAAAAAAACACAAAACCAGTCAAAGTCAACACAGATCAGCGTTGCCAATGCCTATTTTCCAGATTCCCCAAAATCATTGGTCAAAATCCCCGAATTTGGGGAGAGTAAAATCCTGATTCTCCACAAAATTCCCACAAAATTATTTCATAAAATAAACTCATTTCTTTACAAAAAATCAACAATATTTAATATTATCAAAACAAAAATATTCAAAATATTGAACTTAATAACAAGTCAAGGAGCACGGACCTTGATATTTTAAAGTCTGTGAGAAGGAGTCGGTCGTACGTAATAGAGTACCGTATTATTATTGAGCAGGCTGTCTTTCAATATCTTTGTATTTTCCGTCTCGTTTTATCTCCAACATGAACTGTTGAGATAAAACGAGATGGACCAACACGTATGTGGTATTTATTGTGCCATACTTTCTTTCTCACACAGCTACATCTTAGCAGGGGTTTCCACCAGGCCCGGGGTAGGTTCCGTTTGATTGATTGATCGATTGTTTGATTCGCTGATGACCGGCGATCATCACATATCTTTTGCGATTGTATAATAATTATGTTATACTGCTGTTAGTGATGAGCGGGCGTCGGCGGGCGATCAAACGGAATGCAGCCCCGAAGATTCATTGAAATTGACGTAATGTTGCCATAAAAAAATTGAGACTGGAATTTACTGTATATATGTTTAAATCCCTGCATAATCCCCGGAAGGTGCCTCTCCCCGTTTCCCCACAAAATACCCTGTGGTACTGAGATTCCCCGCAGTTTGGGGAAATGCCCACAAATTGGCAACACTGACACAGGTGTTGACAGGTTGACATTGACAATTTGACACTGTTGACAGTTGTACAGTTCACTCATCATCACTGATCACTTGCTTCATAAATTAATATCCTACCTAACTAATTCATTGTTGTGGTTAATCCATAGGAGTATAGTGTTCTGTGTCCATGGCGGTGTTCTGTACTTCTGCACCAAACCAAAGATTTTCAAAGTAACTTCTTAATTATCTTAAAACAAAATTGTCTTGTAAATTGTAATTCATTGATTTAACCAATAACCATGTCAACATTTGATGCATTACCTGTTATCTTGATCAGCGCAATCAATGAGACCGCTGCTACAGCGCTTATTTCTGGTTTGTAAGCATTTACTTAGGCAAGTCATTGTTCTGTTTGATTATATAAATTCAAAGTTATTTCTACATTATATTATAATAATTGCTTTTAGAATTAATAGACAATGATGTGACGGATGATTATATGAAAGATCACACAACACAATCCCTCGACCGTGTTTGGAGACTGGTCAACAAATACTATACAGTGAACGTCAGAGTTCACGCGCTGTCGGACCACGAACGACTCGAGGTGGACCCGGACACTATAGAGGCGCACGTCATACACATGACAGAAGAAGAGGTAAGTTTAATGTTGAATATTTTCAAGAAACTGTTTGAATCTGTAAAACTATCACTAGCGTGATTTACTTACTGCCTATCTCACAATTTCAATTCAATTTATTCAATAATAATTCACACGTAAACAATTCACATTACGTTCGAATATAATCCAGCATGAAACATTAACAACATTATTAGATGTAATGTAGGTACAAATATATTCATAGAAATACATGCGATTCAATTTAAATTAGAAAATATTCTTCTTCATAGCATGTTGATGTCAATCTAAATGGACTCAACCCAGAATTCGGCTACTTTATACACATATGTATTCCGCTGTCGGATTAACCTGAAACTCGGTACTACCAAAACAATAAAAAAAGTATGTGTTTTAGGGTTTTTTAAAAACTGGCCAAGTGTGAGTCGGACTCGCACACAAAGGGTTCCGTACCACAAGGCAAAAACGCCGAAAAAAACATGTTTGTTGTATGGAAGCCCCCCTTAAATATTTATTTTATTTTAATTTTATTATTTATTATTAAAGTTAAAATACAACTGAGTATTTTGTGAATATTTCAAGTGCCTACCTGTTGCCATTTTTGATATCCAGCAAAAAAGGGCAAAAAAATCGCGTTTGTTGTATGGGAGCCCCCCTTAAATATTTATTTTATTTTGTTTTTAGTATTTGTTGTTATAGCGGCAACATAATTGGCGAAATACATAATTTGTGAAAATTTCAACTGTCTAGCTGTCACGGTTCTTGAGATACAGCCTGGTGACAGACAGACGGACAGACAGCGAAGTCTTAGTATTAGGGTCCCGTTTTTACCCTTTGGGTACGGAACCCTAAAAATTGACACCTACCAAGGTGGAAAAGGGCATTAAAGTTTAAGGGGTGGATTTTACTGCTTGCTTCCATTAACTCGAAAATTGGTATCTGGGTCAAGTGGTCAAAATGGGTGGCGTGTCAAGTTATGAACACATCTCAAACAATTTTTCAAAATTCCACCCCTGTGGGCGTGAAAAGCGAGGGGCATACAGTTTATTTGAAAAATCTGATCCCTTTGATCTATAAACTTAAAAGTTGGCCCGAATGCATATTAATTATCTAAATAAATGATAAAGATCATAAACATAGATTTCCGAAATTTTTAGAGGAAAGTACTTTCACGCGGACAAAGTCGCTGGCAGAGGCTAGTGGTTTATATTTTGGATGTGTTATTTTTTTTTTGGTAATGTAATAACTAGTAGAAACGTTTAAAACAATAAAAAAATACGTACATGTTCCCTATTCTTTTTCTAAAATAAAAGTAGTCTAAGTTACTCCTCCCCATAACATCAGCTATCTGCCTGTGAAAGTCCCGTCAAAATCGGTCCAGCCGTTTCGAAGATTAGCCAGAACAAACCTTACCACCGTCTTAAGAACCCTATTATTTATTCATGCAGACACAAAACCTCCCAGTAGGCCTACGATCGTTTATAGCCGGTGCATGCGAGCGAACGTCGTCGAGCACCGCTCGCACTCGCACTATGTCGCGAGAAGCGGAAACAGCCGGGCGGCAACGATAACGTGAACGGGTTTACAGCTGTCGGACGCTCCGCTCGCGGTGGCGCGGGCGGAGGCGCGCGCGGCTCGCGGCGGCGGAGCGTGGCGCCGCGCCGGCGTGCGCCTGCTGCTGGCCGAGGGCGCGCGCGAGCCGGCCGCGCTGGGCGCGTGGGCGGCCCGCGCGCGCGCCGAAGTGCTGGCGCTGCGCGGCGCGCCCGACGCGCCCGAGCCCTTCGCGCAGGGCGGCGGGCTGCAGCGCGCGCGCGCGGCCCTGCACGCGCACGTGTGGCCCGGCCTGCTGCGCACGGACCGCGCCGCGCGCCTGCCTCCACCAGGTGAGTGTGTTACGTGCGCCTGCTGCTGGCCGAGGGCGCGCGCGAGCCGGCCGCGCTGGGCGCGTGGGCGGCCCGCGCGCGCGCCGAAGTGCTGGCGCTGCGCGGCGCGCCCGACGCGCCCGAGCCCTTCGCGCAGGGCGGCGGGCTGCAGCGCGCGCGCGCGGCCCTGCACGCGCACGTGTGGCCCGGCCTGCTGCGCACGGACCGCGCCGCGCGCCTGCCTCCACCAGGTGAGTGTGTTACGTGCGCCTGCTGCTGGCCGAGGGCGCGCGCGAGCCGGCCGCGCTGGGCGCGTGGGCGGCCCGCGCGCGCGCCGAAGTGCTGGCGCTGCGCGGCGCGCCCGACGCGCCCGAGCCCTTCGCGCAGGGCGGCGGGCTGCAGCGCGCGCGCGCGGCCCTGCACGCGCACGTGTGGCCCGGCCTGCTGCGCACGGACCGCGCCGCGCGCCTGCCTCCACCAGGTGAGTGTGTTACGTGCGCCTGCTGCTGGCCGAGGGCGCGCGCGAGCCGGCCGCGCTGGGCGCGTGGGCGGCCCGCGCGCGCGCCGAAGTGCTGGCGCTGCGCGGCGCGCCCGACGCGCCCGAGCCCTTCGCGCAGGGCGGCGGGCTGCAGCGCGCGCGCGCGGCCCTGCACGCGCACGTGTGGCCCGGCCTGCTGCGCACGGACCGCGCCGCGCGCCTGCCTCCACCAGGTGAGTGTGTTACGTGCGCCTGCTGCTGGCCGAGGGCGCGCGCGAGCCGGCCGCGCTGGGCGCGTGGGCGGCCCGCGCGCGCGCCGAAGTGCTGGCGCTGCGCGGCGCGCCCGACGCGCCCGAGCCCTTCGCGCAGGGCGGCGGGCTGCAGCGCGCGCGCGCGGCCCTGCACGCGCACGTGTGGCCCGGCCTGCTGCGCACGGACCGCGCCGCGCGCCTGCCTCCACCAGGTGAGTGTGTCCTTGTACAACGGATACTCCGCAGGTCGTTGATCTCACGATGTTTCCTTCGATGTTTTGAAATAACGCCTATTGCTTACTCTTTATGACGACATGTTGTGAAAATGTTATTGCGAATGTTCTCTTTTCTATTTCAGTGGCATCGGGTGGCTCATCGTGCGCGAGCTCCGACGACTCGGCGTGCTCAGACGAGTCGGACTCTGAGGCGGAGGAGCGGCGCGCCGTGGAGCAGGCCGAGGCTTTCGCGGCGGCGCTGGGCGCGCTGGGGCCCGCGCTGGCGGCCCGGCCGGCTCCCGCGGGGCCCCCGGCGGGGCCCCCGGACCTGCGCCGCGAGCAGGCCGAGGCGCTCGTGCTGGCCTTCTGCCGTGCGTTGGGCTTGGAGCCCGACGCCTGCTGAGTGCGCACTGCTGACCGATATTCACCGATCACGTTACCTATTGTTGGCGTAAGTGAATTTTGAGTCGGAATGATTCATATGACATCCACATTATATTACATTATTCATAAGTGATTCTTCAGAGATGACAGACATGAATAAGGTCTAAAAGAACAATGAATAATCATGTATGGGCGCGTACCCAAATGTTACTGTAGCATTAGAACTATGTCTGTATTTAAAAAAAAAATATTACTGTAGCATTAGAACTATGTCTGTATTTTATGTTCTCAGCGTACTATACAGGGTGAATTTTTCAAGTAGGCGTGGATGGTCAAATCTGAAACTATGAGGAATAGCGAAAAGTAATTGAAGGAGTCTCGGGCTCGATTTTGATGAAAACTAAAACTGCATCATTGGATTTTTTTGAAATCAATATTTCTAGCCGGTATCGAACCAGTTAATTTTGAAAAAAAAACACTGTATTATTACACCATTCGATAGAGTCGCTAATAAGGATCCCACAAAAACATTTCATGTTAAATGTTGCCAAGACGAGACCCGTGTAGCTCGTACTGTCAAAAAGTAATCAGATCTCATGTAGAGCCAAGCTTCTAAATCTACAAGGCCTAACTTCCCAAACTCTACACCTTAGTCACAATATATGGCTTGGCCGTTTCGTTACTACAAGAACCATTAACAGTATGAGAGTTTTTCACCTTACGCTCATGTGAATGTAGCAAAATGGCCAAGCCATATATTTTGACTAAGGTGTAGAGTTTGGGAAGTTAGGCCTTGTAGAGTTAGGGCGTGTAGAAGCGAAGCGATAAGGCCGCCCATTGTATGTTTTGTATTAATAATTGTATTTTTTTGTTATGTATTTTCTGGTAAATGATAAATGATTTTATTTTTGTAAGTAGGTTTGTACAAACACTTTTACACGTCAATCATGTTTTTTTTTTAAACTAGATGAGGTCGGCGTTTCCTATCTGACTACTCTGAGAAGAACTGGTGTACAATAAAGTATATATAAATAAATAATAATAAATAAATAAATGTTTTTGTGGGATTTCATTTCTTTTTAGGGTTCCGTAGCCAAATGGCAAAAACGGAACCCTTATAGATTCGTCATGTCTGTCTGTCTGTCCGTCTGTCTGTCTGTCCGTCCGTATGTCACAGTCACTTTTCTCCGAAACTATAAGAACTATACTATTGAAACTTGGTAAGTAGATGTATTCTGTGAACCGCATTAAGATTTTCACACAAAAATAGAAAAAAAAACAATAAATTTTAGGGTTCCCCATACTTAGAACCGAAAGTCAAATTTTTTTTTTTCATCAAACCCATACGTGTGGGGTATCTATGGGTAGGTCTTCAAAAATGATATTGAGGTTTCTAATATCATTTCTTTCTAAACTGAATAGTTTGCGCGAGAGACACTTCCAAAGTGGTAATATGTGTGTGTCCCCCCCTGTAACTTCTAAAATAAGAGAATCGTAAAACTAAAAAAAAATATATGATGTACCTACGTTACCATGTAAACTACCACCGAAAATTGGTTTGAACGAGATCTAGTAAGTAGTTTTTTTTTAATACGTCATAAATCGTAAACCGCAATTTACCATTCATTCAATCAACTCAAAAATAAAAATAAAACATTTAATTTCATAAACATAAACCTTATGCATAAACCCGGATGTTACGGAACCCTCGGTGCGCGAGTCCGACTCGCTCTTGCCCGGTTTTTGTTATTGTAAGTTGCTTCTAATATATATACGAGTATTTTTTCTGCTGTTCATTTTTTCTTTCTTTTTTTGGGGTTTATTTTAACAAGGACCCACTATATACATTTTCAGACCTCTAGCGTCAAAATTTACGGAAGTCTCATACAAACTTTCACCCCCTAGTTTAAGGGGTTGGGGGGGTAAAAGTTTCAAGTTTTAAGATTTTTTTGTTGTTTGTGTACTATTACTAGCTTAAATACCAAATTTCAGCTTTCTAGGACTTCAGGAAGAACCTTAAGAATATTGATGATCATCAGTCAGTGAATCAGTGACGAAATCGAAGTATTTTAGATATCAATAAAATCTAAACTACAGTATGTTAACTAACAGAGGGCGTTCCCGTTAACCCGCAATAGTATAGCATCTATACATGCTAAAAAAAATATTACCATTCGAAAACAAAATGTTTTTATTTTTTTTTTATATCAAAATATTCACTAAAAATGTTAAATTGATACTTTAAAGAAACACTCTGTACACGCGTACTTGAAGGATAGCAATGTCGCGATTTATTTATGAATGACGGGCCGCGTGTGCGGCGATCTAATTGATGCGCATAGCCCCGCCCCCTGCCCCCGAATGTCCACCTAATTTTATTCGGAACTAATCTCACGCGCTGACCGGACGTGCATTATTTTCGCATTGCAACATCTTGCGTCATTCTTGTGTGAAAAATGCCGCATTATCTGTTCAGTGCTCAGGAGTAGGTATGTGAACATGGTGCTCATTTATGCTGAGTGTAATTATGATGGTGCACGTGCTCTGAGGATGTATGCTGAGAGGTACCCCAATGCACATCAACCGCGGAATTCTCGTGTTATTGTGAGTGCCGCGTCGTTCTGGTGGCCCCCGACCCGTGATCTCTGTGCGGCAGGAAGAGAACGTGCTAAAGCATTTTGAGGAGGAGCCCGGTTCAAGCATTATAAGAGCCGACCGCCTGTTAAACACGAGTCACGTCGTCGCAGCCTTTAAATGTTAAAGAAAAACTTGCCAGGCAGTGGGCACTTCAGTGATGCGTGTTATTGAAACGTGGCTTAGATAGGTAGGTACATGAATTTATGTTTTTTTTATTTACTATGTTTGCCAATAGGTCCTTCCAAGCCCAAGGTTGTCAGCCGGGCATTTGAGACGGGTTGTTAAATGTTATTGCTAAAACTAAACATACTTACATAAATGTCTTTGTAATTCAATACGCCGCTTTTATCAAAAATGCCGCTCGCCATTCAGCGCGGCGCGCGGCGCGGGCGGCGGGCGGTCGGCTCGCTCGGGTTCGTGAACTCTCGGAGACGCTCGGTCGGCTTCGTGCTACGATAGCGTACTACAAGTACTATTCCGCGCTACTATTTTGATTTTAAACAGGAGGTTTCGAATTTATTGTCAATTAATTATTTTTTTGAATTCGGATTATTTTATGCTTATTTTTCTATGCTGACATTTTTATTTTATTCTATTAATGATATAGATTAACGAGTTTAAGGGAACGCCCTCTGTTATTTAACATACTGTATAAGAGCTACGCAATTGAAACTTTATAGGTTTAATAAGTTAACCACTGACATCATATCCCGAAAATTTTGTATATCTGGTATAATCAAAACCCCAGTTAAGAGGGTTCAAAAATACGACGAAGTGCTTCGAGAAAAGGTAGGTAGTGCCCATGCGCTTCGCTTGGCTCGTCTTGGCGGGGGCACTCCCGTGCCCCCAGATAGAATTCTGGGAAGTAAAGACAATGAAACAGTGTAGTAGTATGTGTGTTTGTGTGTGAAAGTATGTCTGAATTCATTTGGAGAAAAAAGATATGTAAGGAAGTAAGATGGATTTAATTAAAGGAAATATTTAAGTTATTCTCTAAAAAAACTTGACCTGCTGATGATGGACCCTTTTTGAAATGAATGAACCTAAAACTTTTTGCGCTTCCATGATGATGATGGGACTCCTTTTTCCGCACTTAGACTCCCATTCGGTCCGTTGTGCGTGGGGATTCTGGCCATCAGAGCTAGCCTAGCTCCGCCCAAAAGCACAGAAGCTTACTGGGAGCTTCACAGGCTTCGCGGAGCGACCTCATTGTTCCGAGGATTTCTGCACGTTGAGAAGTCACGGTCTCGCATTCCAGGATGACGTGGGCGGCTGATTCCTCGATGTCAAGGCAGCCCCTACAAATGGGGCTGTCTGTGGCGCCTATGTTAAAAAGATGTTTCATAAGGGGGTTTGGCCGTTTGGTTTGTTTATGGTCCGTAATTGTTCCTATTATTCTAAGGTTATTTCTACTCAAACTGAGAAGTATTTTTGGTTAATCGCGGGTGTAACATTGGAAAAGCCAGTTTTGACTGTCTACAGTCTGTTGCCCGTGACCATCTCTTGTTATGGAGTTCGGTCGATCTTTGCCGAATCCACGCTGGAAATTGTGAGAAAGGCAGGGGGAGAAATGGGTACGGGCCTAGCACCTTCATATCAGAGCCTCTCTTCACAAGTTCATCTGCAGCATCATTGCCCAACAATCCACTAAGCCCTTTGATCCACTGGAGAGTAATACGATTGAACGTCGATAAACTCTCCAGAGCTAGATGGCACTCAAAAATTAGTTTGTTTGTTTCCTAAAGCTTTGAGCACAGATAGGCTGTCGGATAGGAATTTAATGCCGTAGTTCCGGATGCCTAAGCGCTTTACTGTTGTTGCGGCTTGTGTTAAGGCAACACATTCACATTGAAATATCGAACTGTGTGTGCCTAGTGGTATGTAAAAGTTAAGGTTGAGGTCAAGGGAGTGTACGCCAGCACCTGAACCATATTGTGTTTTTGAGCCGTCTGTGTAGATTCGCACTTCATTGGCTCCTGACTGAGCCCATTCTTCCTGAACTGTTTGTATAATATACTTTTTGTTGAACATCGGTTGGTTTGGTGTTCTATCACACGGGGCAGCGATGAAAGGCTGGTACTCAATCGCTCGGTCCAGAATGTTGCGTGTGGACTGGTAAGGTTTAGGCCCCACATGCGCAGAAGTTAGCGTGTGGACTGGTAAGGCTTAGGCCCCATTTGCCCAGATGTTAGCGTGTGGACTGGTAAGGTTTAGGCCCCATCTGCCCAGATGTTAGCGTGTGGACTGGTAAGGTTTAGGCCCCATCTGCCCAGATGTTAGAGTGTGGACTGGTAAGGTTTAGGCCCCATCTGCCCAGATGTTAGAGTGTGGACTGGTAAGGTTTAGGCCCCATCTGCCCAGATGTTAGAGTGTGGACTGGTAAGGTTTAGGCCCCATCTGCCCAGATGTTAGAGTGTGGACTGGTAAGGCTTAGGCCCCATCTGCCCAGATGCTAGAGTGTGGACTGGTAAGGTTTAGGCCCCATCTGCCCAGATGCGTTAGCCTGCTGCTGTATGTACAGTACGCCTCAATAGTGCTTAGGCGCGCTATGGTTGAAATTTCTGTGAACATGCTTCGCGCCGTCCCCGCGCCCGCGCCGCAGGCCCGTATTTACATCTGTGTGTGTACACTTGCTAACGTCAAACGAAACAAAACATATCGTCATCGCTTTTTCACACGCGCGGCGTAATTACGTATGACCTTGGTTGGTTCATACCACTGCTAAAATTCACAATTTCATAACAAGTGCTGCTAGCGGATAACGTAGCGTATAGGATTAGTAAACAAGTAGGCCTGGGTTCGAATCTCGAGATGGAACTTTGAATTATCTTTTCAACAATAATCTTATCTTTTTTTATTATTCGATAAATTAATACACGAGAATAATAATGTAATATTTGTTTTATTTGTATTATTATATTGTTATTGAAATATGCGGGGTAAAAATTAAAAAAAAATTAAGTGATTTCAAAAATTTTATTCGTTATAATTTGATAAATAAACTTTTAAAACAGTTTATTTTCTCATAAAGAACAATTTATTGAAGTAAAGCAGGTAATCGGTGAGCTACGACCATTAGACTTAAAATATTGTAACTATCTTAGTAATAAAATAATATTGTGCTTTAATTGCGGATATAGCTTAAGTATTCATTTTCAAAATTCATTTTGAAAAGAAGATTGAAACTATAAACCTCAAAATAATCCTTAAGTATTACGGATATGACACAATAATATTTTATTTAATATTACTAAAATCAATTTGTAATTTATAACTTAATACGTTGTATAACCCCCATTATTATCCATGCTATCAAGTAAACGCTGGCGTATGGATCCTGTAATGTTTAAACATATATCTTCATATTTCCTTGCAATGCAACTTCATCTGGTAGGTCACTGGTTGGTTAAAACCACTTGTTTCTTATTCACTGACTGTACTCTTCCTTATATCTTTTGACCCTCCGACTCACAGTAGGTAATTTCTCTAAAACAAAAAAGGAATATTGTAAGGCTACTAGCAAAATTATAAAATATTAAGTAGATACCTACTTATTACTTTTTTAAACAAAATTATTTTGAAAATAGTTCAAATGTTACAAAATAATTATATTATAATTTATACATAATGCTATATTCATCATTCCAAAAGTAAATAAATAATCTCTTGGAAATATTATTTTTTTCTTCTATTTAGACCCTATGGTAAATACAAAACGTTTAATAAAATAACTACAAGGATCAGCAGTTAAACTTTAATTAGCTAAATGTTAGATAAAATAATTAAATCATAATACTCACAGTCAGTCCGGTTTCATCAATTATTTGTGATATAATAATATATTAAAACCACTTTTACGCTGCGCGATAATATCCGCTTTCATCTCAAAGCTTACATTTCAAAATGAACTATTACACAGCTATTATAATAGATTAAACACACGTCACTAACCCACAATATCAAAAACCAATCAAGAACAAACAACATTCTATTAGACGCGGTGAATGAGCGGTAAGTTACCTGCTCTGTCTACCATACCTAATTTATTTATTTAGATTTCTGTGGGTATACTCAAAAGTTTTACGAATTATGTGAACAAGACGAACATGACACGGAACTATATTCAAAAGCGTGATTATTCGAGTAATATGCGGGTGTGTGTGTCAAATTACTCATTAAAAGAAGGTCGTAAGTCAAACTAAACGTTAAGCAATTAGTTTTGAAGTTGCGTATGGACTTTTGGCGTGGATAGTACTTGTACAGCTCGAGGGGAGTTCACTGAAGGGCTGCTGTTGGGTGGCTCTCATGCAGCCAGTGGTAGCTGAGCAGGCCAGTCGTTGGAAGCGTTGTAGTCTGGTGATGCTGAGTTCAGTCCTCGTCTACCAAACTAGAGCGCCATAAGCCAACATTGGCTTGATCAGCGTTATGTATATCCACAGAGTAATCTTCAGCGGTATAGCGGTCCTAATCTACTGGCGACCGTGTGTTCCTAGCTCTGTTGAACAGTCTTCTCAGCTTGTGACGGTGTCTTTCCAGTTCAGGACTCCACCAAGAATGGGGAGCTCCCTGCCTGGGTACCGTGAGGCGACAAGAATGTTCATAGCTAGATAGAAGGATGGATGTGATGTTGTTTACATGTTCGTCTAAATTGGTTACTGGTATTTCAGCCGGAAGGGCGGGTAATCTGCCTAGTTCAGCCTCGACGAGTGCTCTTTTGCGCTTCTAATAATGCCCTATTTTAAAATAATTGAGCCTCTTTTTAACTTTCTGGCCCTTTGTCATAGTTAGTGGCAGTAACTAACAAAATTTACATTATAAATATATTATTTAGATGTAGGTTAAGATTTAGGATATAATAATATGTAATTTTATAGAATGTAGTTAAGGATTTAGCATGTGAGGCCACTCCATCGCATTGGATCGCTGTTGTAGGTAAGATTTGCATAAATAAAATAATAAATAAACTAAGCTAGGGTACCTCGACCAAACGGGTTAGGTTGGAACTGTGACCAACTGCGCAAGCCGCGCCAGAGTAGCGAGCGCTGCAACCAAGTTGGTTGCAGTTACTAGGCCATTTAGTATTTTTAGGACTTCAAAATAGGTATGAGGTTCACAAAAACAGGCGCCCTTATTATATTAGAGTGTTCAATAGTATTTTTAACAGCGCATGATGAGAATTATTAAAGGTTCGATTAAATACATGCATTCTTTTGTGCACCTCAAAAATTACAGAACGTTAAAAAGAGGCACAATAAAACTATTAATAAAGTGCATCAATAAAAGCAAAAAAAGTTTTTAGAGGCTCATTAATTTCAAAAAGTGTCGCATCTAGCAGGTCTATAAGTTTTCGAGAGGTTAAGTTAATATGACCCTTTATTAAATGAATTTAATTTCCTCACATAATTATCTTTTTTCTCCAAGTGAATTCAGACATGCTGTCTTAGGATTAATTAAACTAGGTACTCCATGAGGGCAACAAAAATCAACATAGTTCATAATGCTACAATTAAATTTTGTGTCTGGGTACGGTGCTGCCCATTCTCCTTTATCAAATTAACCTTTAAGTATGGACGTCATTTTTTCTTAACACTACTGCGGATGTGGAGTCTCACAGGCTCCTATATGCACACACCTTTTTTTAGGGGAATTTGATATAAGATCGCTTTAAAACTGTTTGAATATTAAAGTTATGGGATTTAGTAACAAAATAACGGGCTGATATAATCAACTTTTATTTAAAAAATTATAGAAATTTGAAAAATCAAAAATTATGGCACTTTTCAGTCTAAATCTACTTAGGTTACATTTTTAGGTATTAAAAACAGCCAAACTTATTCCTTTAACAAAATGAGTCTTTTTTTCTCAAAATATAATATATAAGAAACCAAAAACACGAAACACCTACTTCAGGTAACAAATATAAAAAATTTTGACAACTAACAACTAATAGTTACTTTTCGATAACTCCGATAGTGGAATATTGTCCGAACTATCACTACCTGACTTTTCTCCTAGGTCCTGGTCCTGGTCCTGATCTTCATAATTGTCACTTTCATGGTTTTGTATCAGTTCGAACTCCAATATAAAAAAATCTTCAATATTCTCTTCATTGTCAGACTGATCCAAAGCTAAGAACAACTCACTCATTTTTGTTCGAAAGATGGATCTGCTGCACGCAAAGTTTTTCTCGCAGGGCCCTGAACAGAACTCGTAGATGGTCGTTTTGATTTAGAACTACCGGCTTTATTGTTTTTTGAGATTTTGTACTACAAAATCGGAAACAAACATAATCGCCCTTATAAAATATATCATAGGGCAACAATGGACGTGTAGCCTGACAGGCTCCGGTCAATATTTTGATGGTCATTACTTACGTGATATTCATCGGAAGTCGCAACCTCCTCCCTCGTTGGTAGTTTTACATGTAAAACAAAAGCTACTGAGCCGCTCAATCGCGAGGAGTGGGGGAAAGTAGGTGAAACTAAGAAAACGACAACATCGAGTAGCCTGTGAGACTCCACGTCCATACTTAAAGGTTAATAAAACCAACAAATTGCGCATGTTGCATAATAATATATTTTTTCGATTCAAAACTCAGTTACATTTACATGTTTACGATAATTATTGTCAAAATAGTTTGTGCTAGAGCTACTGAAGTACTGCCCCCGCATCGCTGCTACTGCTACCCCGACGCTACTGCGACGATCGTTGGAGGACTGCCGCTGAGCGCGCATCGTTGTACATATTTTCTCTACTATTACAAATAAATTATTATGCATCGGTGACCGTAAATATAAAAAAAAATCGATTTCTATATCTATCTTCTATCTATACGTTATTTGCTTTAATAAAAACATTGACACCAAAAAGTTTGTTTGTTCAATTTAGACCCACGATCGTGTGTCCAGCCAACTTCGACGAAGACACCCGTGTGTTATCTTACGAACCATTTCGAGTCACTGTCACTCATAAAAAATTGTAAAATGCGCGAATGTTTAACGAATTCCAGCCTCCCGAATAAGGCGGATTCCGAAAAGGCTTCAGCGTCGTAGACCTCATATACAGGGTGTCCCAGAAGTTAACGTCAAGGCGGAATCGGGTAATAGGCCAAGTCATCATAATAGTTATGAGAAAAAAAAAATCTAAGTTGTGTACATACGTTTCGCAATTAAACTTGTCAACAAAACCACGCTTAGTATAAAATTGGCCAGCCTGTGCGACGGTTGACAACAGCGCCATCTAACGAAACCTTAGCAAAAAAATAATGTTTGATTCTCGATGGTTCATGAAATATCCTGTAGAGGGCGTGCCTCCGTCCGAGCACACATACAGACATTTATCGTGTTTTGTCAGGCCTAGATATAGATATCCTACAAATGGTTTTTTTTGGAGATTTGTGACGATATGCGTCAATAATAAACCATAACAATTTAATATACGTGCTTTTATTCTGCAAACATTGTTTATGTATCGAGATTTGTACCCCCGAAAGAATGTATGAACAAGTGTCACCACCCAATCACCTTGTTATTGTTTATGCCTGCCCATCAGGGTCTCCATGGCTCAAGTACAGTTTTAAGTTAGTAAGACAAGTAAATCATTAAGACTCTTGACAGCTTGGGGGGGGGGGGGTTGGTCATGACCCCCTACGACCCGCGGACCCCTCGGACCGGGCCTGTGTGCAATTCTGTGGTACTTGTCCACGGAAGAACGAAACACCACGTCCTGCGGCCAAAAGTCTTCTTACTTTGGAAGCTTACGACAATTTGGCGTGTCCAACTGGCGACACCGGTCTCGCGAAATCCACACGCTTTTGTATTAGTACGGAATTCTACTAGCCCGTGTTCAATTCGCGTCAACTGAGCACGCCTATGTGATAACGTAAAAAAAAAACTGGCCAAGTGCGAGTCGGACTCGCACACGAAGGGTTCCGTACCACAAGGCAAAAACGCCGAAAAAAACATGTTTGTTGTATGGGAGTCCCCCTTAAAGATTTATTTTATTTTAATTTTATTATTTCTTATTAAAGTTAAAATACAACTGAGTATTTTGTGAATATTTCAAGTGCCTACCTGTTGCCATTTTTGATATCGAGCAAAAAAGGGCAAAAAAATCGCGTTTGTTGTATGGGAGCCCCCCTTAAATATTTATTTTATTTTGTTTTTAGTATTTGTTGTTATAGCGGCAACAGAAATACATACTTTGTGAAAATTTCAACAGTCTAGCTATCGCGGTTCTTGAGATACAGCCTGGTGACAGACAGCGAAGTCTTAGTAACAGGGTTCCGTTTTTACCCTTTGGGTACGGAATCCTAATAAAGTAACCTAACCAAACCTAACCTCGGGGTGCCCTTCGCTCGCTCTTGCATTCTATGTCGACGGAGCCCTGCTTCGCTGGGCCCCTATTTCTGTGAAAAGGGTTTAAAGTAAACCGAACCTCGGGGTGCCCTTCGGTCGTTCTTGCATCCTACGTCGCCTATCGACCGACCGCAACCATGCAATGTAATTATGTAAGTAAAACCATGTAATTCCCAAAAAATAAAAAAACCTTTTAAACTCTACCATTATGCACTATGTAAACAAGAAACATAACAGTAACAAACAACGGCTCCCGTCAGCTTCAGCCCGCACGATTTATTCCGAGCATTTACGAACGCGCTAAATCAGCACGATTTGTTTCGAAGAGACCAGTTAAAAACCGTGTTCAATTCAATCGCACACTATTTTGTAAAACCTCTTATAACGTTGCTTGATCGCAAAAACGTGCGCAGTTGACGCGAATTGAGCACGGGTTGGTTGAATTGTGTAGTAATACAAAAGCGTGTGGATTTCGCGAGACCGGTGTCGCCAGTTGGACACGGAAAGGGAAATACGCGACAAGTTGAATGCAATGTCTGCGAATAAACCTATAATTGAAATTATGTTCTTCACATGATTTTGACTACTTTGAAGGCTGCAATCTATCTGATGCTAACTGTACTTATACTGATAATCATAATATATATTTTATGAAAAAAAATTGTTTGTGATTACAGTTCTTCTATCACATTCATTATATTGATCATGATAATTCTGATGAATTTTTCCATTTTGTATGTTAGTATCTGTATTACTGATGTCCATTTCATTAGGTGGGATATCCTCTCCCTTATCTATGCAGATATTATGTAGTATACAACATGCTACAATCACATTGACTGCTGTTTGCAGATTGATCCGCAAGCTAACAGCGAGGGCAGGGAATCGGCGTTTCAACACTTCATGTTGTCTCTCTACTGTATTTCTTGTCATAGTTTGGCTATGATTATATTGCTTCTGTGATTCTGTGTTTAGTCGTAAGTAGGGTGTCAGTAAATACTTCTGTTAACAAAGACAAAAACCAGATGAGAAACCAGCAGACTGGCAAACATGTATATAATAGATTTTTATAGATTATATTATTATTATTATATTTATTTGAAATGGGTTTGCTCTTGACTCTAGTCTAGGTCAGAGGTGACAAAGACAAAGTCGACGATGGAGTGAGCTTACCCAGAAGGAGCCTGTTCCCTCTTACTTTCAAGAGATTCAGGTTGTATGCGCTCGGAAACACAGATGCAGGTAGTGTTCCAGTCTTGCTGTGCGCATTATAAAGGACATTTGAAAACGCTTAGTGCGAATTGGTGAAATAGCAACTAGGCAGGGATGGTAACTTGCAGTGCGTCTAGATGTCCGAAGGTAGAAGGGGGCCGGTGGAATGAGGTTGTGGAGTTCTTGGGCACACTCACCGAAGTACAATCTGTAGAAGACCGTCAAGCAGGCAACCTTGCGGCGATGAGCCAAGCTGTGAAGCTTGGCATTCACCAGTTCTACGTTGCCAATGAGCCTCTTAGCTTTGCGTCCCACCGAGCCAAGCGCGGCAAGTTGGTATTTCGCTGGGCCATCCCAAAGGTGGCTGCAATACTGCATGCAGGATCGGACTTGCGCTTTGAAAAGGATTAAAAGCTGTCCAGGCGTAAAGTATCGCTTTGCCCTATTTAGGATGCCCAGCTTCTTGGCCGCAGTTTGGGTTTTGCACTCGATAGTGGCGCCGAAGTTGAGACTAGATGTCAACTCCATGCCTAGGAGCTCGAGCTGATCTGGATCAGATGTACCCCAAAAAGTAGCAGTCTGATCGAAACGACTCCTTTTGGCAGTAAAAAGACGCCTGTGTTTTGGTGCCGTTAAAAGAGACCCCATTGAGAGACATGGCCTCTCTCAAGAACCGAACTTCGGCCCTGCTGACTTTTGCGCTGGACAAGTAGGTATCTCTCTGAAACAGTACTGTCATCTGCGTACCCAACAATACCAGGCTGAAGTAGGTCATTGATGTACAGCAGGAAAAAAGGTGCAAAGAGAACAGACCCCTGAGGAACACCGGCATCAATAGCCATAAGGTCAGAGGAGCAGCCGTCAACAACTACTTTGAAATCTGTAAGTATATTATTTATAAATTACACAAATTGATATTACATAATAAAAGAATAAATTGATGTTATAATTATTTTATCTACCTTAAGTGGGTATCTGCCATCACCCAACAAACATGAACTTCCATAAGCTCCCATCTCAAAATCACGACATAATTGACTATTATTAAAAATTGCTGAGTCGGGAGTGGAGCCGGGCATGTGTGCCACCACATTCCTCACTTTCAGTTGTGCATCAGACACAGTCTGTACATTGACAGAAAAGTAGCCCTTGTTATTTCGGAAAAGTTTTGCATTATCTCCGCCTGTTAACATATTAAACGTTAATCTGTAAGGAAATTATGATTGAAAAACACTTTAAACTTTATCATCAAAGTGCTAACATTAACATTCTGTCTGACTGTACAGAATAACACTTTCCACTATAAAAAGCCGAACGCTTAAATATAAAGTACACACCTGGTGATTGGATTTTAATGTGAGTGCAATCTATGCAACCAACAACAAATGGAAACTTTGCAATGTTAAAAAACTCTCTCTGGCAATAACCTATTTCCTCCTGTGATGATGGCATTCGAATGTATCTTGGGTGTAGCTTCACTATAGCTTTTGATACCTTTTTCACCACTCTACTAACAGTGGGTACACTTACTCCATGACTATGAGCTATGGCCTGGAGATGAGTTCCAGTGGCATAAAACCTGAGTGCTATTAATAACTGTTCCACTGGAGCCACACTTTCATTTCTGGAAAGTGATGACAAATGTTAAGTAACTTTCTTTACAACATATTCAGGAATGTCTGTATCATCTGTATCATGAACAATAGCGAGGAATAAACATTGTAAATATTATATTGATATACAGGATAGTAAGTATTAAAAAAAAAAAATTTATTTGCATCTTCAAGTAATAACATTTTCTCTACATAGAATGGTTAGTCAGAGATATGAAGTTTTATGTTAAGAAGAGATGCTGATCCTCAACAGAAAACCTATGCAAACCATCTATTTATATCTGTAATCTGATACAAATGATAAATAATATCTTCTAACATATAAAAATCTTGTGTCAGTGTTTGTTATCGATCCCCTCCGAAATGGCTCGACTGATTTTTATGAAATTTTTTTTGTATATTTGGTAGGTCTGAGAATAGGTCGAAGGCTATTTCTTTTTCGTCTTAGGGGCGGAACGTTTGCAACGTTGCGTTTAGTTTTACTACAGAAATCTAGGACTTACCTGTCACTGTTGAATTCCAGCTCTTCGTTAATTTGATCTAATAAAAATAAAACTGTGTTCTTTGACATCCTGTATATTTTGAAAAAGTCTACATCATCATAATTTTGAAAATTTTCAGTTCGAGGCCGAGTCAATCGTGGAATATTATAAGGGAAATGAGAAGGTAAACTCGGTCTAATATCAAATTCCATATCAGTTACGCTGTCTATAAATTTCAAAAAATTTAACAAATCATTAGTACTCATTTTAATGACTAAATTATTATGTTTATTTAATTATATCTGTGAAAACAGGTGAGCAGTGGTCTGCTCAAAGAGTAAAGCACAGAGTACTTTTTGATTGGAGTAAAGTAACTATAGAGGACGAAGGTCTGCTGCGCAGAGCTCCGCTAGGTAGGAGGAGTAATAGTGTTCTGTGGCTGAGAGCAATTTAGAGCATTTAACACTAACACTTTAGTCTGCCTGCTGCAGTAACTATTTAGTAATCTGTGCTGCTGCTGCATAGACATAATTATAAAATACAAGTATATTTATAGGCTTGCTGCTGTTTTATTTCTATTCTATTTTTTTAAGGTTCTGGCTCCATCGGTAACGTTCGATGATTTTGCCAATGTCAAGGTATGAGAAGATACTTAATGATCGTAAACTGTTACACAATTATTGATCAGTGTTTGTAGCGGTGGCAACCATGGATCCCCATGCTAAAAAAGGACAAAACATTTTTGATTAGTATATATGTAAAACGTCACAAAATAACAGTTAGAACATTCAGTAAATAGATATATCAACTATAACTGGATTTTATTAATGCTAATGAATTTATAAAGGATTTTAACTGCAGGGGAATGGGCCAAAGATAATAGGAAAGGAATGTTAATTGGGCGGGGAACATCAGAAGGGAGTATGTCATAGAGGGGAGTGGTTAAACGAGGACAGGAGAAAAACAAGTGCTCCAATGTACCCTCCTCCAGACCGCATTCACACAAAGAAGAGTCCCTCACGCGGATTTTGGCCAAAAAAACTGGTGTGCAAACAAACCGAAGTCGGAGCCTAATTATGACAGAGGTGGCTATTTTGCTAGAAAATTTTTGTTTGCTGAACCAACATTTGGGTGGGATGGATGGTTGTATAGAGCCATAAAATCTACCCTTCAATAATCGAGTTTTTTGCCAATGCTCATTCCAATCCCTCATCATCTCGGGTTTAACAAGACAGCGCAGATCTCGGGGATAGCAAGACGGATGAGATTCGATCCCATTCCGAGTAGCCAGTTTGGCAATCGAATCCGTAAACTCATTATCAGCAATTCCAGAGTGGCTGGGGATCCAAGCCAGTGCAATCTCTATGCCTAAGCAGTGGCATCTATACAGGAGTTGTTTTATCTTTAGGGTAAGGGGGGAATTGTTACGAAAGGGAAAAGGGGATTTTATTAAATCCTGTAGACAGCTAAGAGAATCCGAGAGAATAAGGCTTTTGTTGAGACCATGTGATTCAATGTAGGAAACTGCCTCCAAAAGAGCTATTGCTTCCCCTGTGAATATCGAGCCAAAAGCAGAACTACGAAAATTAAGCATAATTTTGTATTTTGGTATCCACACAGCTGATCCGACATTACTATTATCGGACAACTTAGAAGCATCTGTAAATAACGTCAGCCAATCGTGCCAGTCCTCTGCCAGTATCCTATTGAATTTGACATTACCAGCAGGGTCATGTTTGGATATACCAAAGTTAAAAATAATTTTTGGTTGGAAGAGCAAGGAATCAAAATTTACTTCAAATAAGGGGTTTTTATCTAACTGGAATAATGAAATGTGCAAATTATTGAATTTACTGGAGCTGTTAACGAGAAGTGGAGTATTTTTATGAGACCAATAGCGAGATGTTGGTATTAACTGAGAGAGTGTACGAAGACGAGGGAGTAGAGGATGACATTTATTCTGGATGACTTTATAGAAAATCTGTCACAGAGATATTGTCTACGTAAGTGTAGGGGCGGCTCTAAACATTCTACCTGAAGGGCATTAACATTTCATAGCACCCGTGATAATACGCAAGCATTTGGATTGAATCCTTTCCAGTTTGGCCAGGGCTATTTTGTTGCATGGTTCCAACAGAAAGATTCCGTAGTCAAAGTGACTACGAACTATGGCGTTATATAGAATTTTCTGAGAAGTTGGATGAGCTCCCCAGCGAACTCCAGAAAGGGCGCGTAAGACATTAACGCCTCTTTCGCATTTTTTTAAGATGTAATCCAGATGATAGAGACCAGATAATTTTGAGTCAAGAATGAGACCAAGAAATTTTACTTTGTCACGGTTCAAAATGGGTTCATTTTCTACATACAGATTAATAAGGGGAATATTACGCTTGCGAGAAAAGACAACTGCACTGCATTTGGAGACTGACAAACTTAAGCCGTGATCGATCAGCCACTGGTTTAAGTAGTAAAGGGCAGAGTTTAAGCGAGATGAGGCATCTGAAAAGAAAACTGAATTAAAGTAGAGAGCAATGTCGTCGGCATATTGTAGGATTTTGCAGAAACAACTCACTGAAGACTCCAAATCATGTGTGTAGCCTGTGTATATATTATAAAGGATGGGGCTTAAGACCGACCCCTGGAGAAGACCCTTCCACACTAGACGGGATGGGGAGAGATAGTTTTGATGACGGACAGAGATAGAACGGGACATAAGGAGACTACAAATGATGTTGACCATCCTCACAAAGATACTCAGCTGTAGCAACTTTTGCCTGAGTATTGGAAGTTGGACATTATCATAGGCTGAAGCTATGTCTAGGAAAACACCGAGAACACTTTCATTATTAGAAAAGGCAATGCGGACATCAGACATGAAGACACTTACACCCATATTCTAAGAAGTAACTTCGAAAGTTCCTCCACCTCCACTCATTCGAGGTTACCTTAAGGACTGCCTCAAGGAATCCTCGAAATCGGTATTCTTAGTTAAAACTCGGTCTTGTCATGAGGTAATCTTGAGGATCCTCCAGTGAGGTTGAGTCGAGGTCGAGTCGAGGTAAAACGTCATTGAATACGTCATTGAATCATAGATTACAGTATACTCTTTGCTTTTTTTTGTCTATGGTTACTCAAAAGTTGTTAGATTGCATTTTTTTTCGTTGTTTCTATTTCAACGCGAAGTCGCGGGCAAAAGCTAGTACCTAATGTATAAAAGACAAGTAAGCATTACCTTGTGTGTTTGTGTAGCTATGTACGTGATATTCTATGTTATACTCAAGTTTAGTCTAATGACTTTAGCTGAGTACTATAATTAGTAGGTATACTTAAATAATATGTATATCAATTAATGAAACCTACTTTATTATAAACACTCACGGGATATTCACCATGTTTTTCACTTGATTTGAGGCTCCGAAATTTCGGCACTGTTGCAAGCACATCATGTTCTCGGATACAAACCAAGTGAAAAACATGGTAAATAACCAACCTATATATAGCAATGATCTCTGATGTTTTAGCCATAATAAAATTTTAGATGTTACGGATTGACTTAATTTGTGCAAATCTCTACAAGCTGTAAAGTAAAAATGTTACATAAATAATAATTATTAAAACATAAAGAAATGGTTTATAGACAAGGCAAACATCAAGATTTTACTAAGGCACTTGAAAATTTCCATTTGCATAAAATCTTAACGCAATTAACAACTGAATTATAGGCAGAATGGGTAGTCCTCTGTTACTGGGTAGGTTATAGTACTGTTATTGAACACAAGCGGTAACAACTTATTCAACAGTTTCTTGCCTAAAATAGCGTCTTTGGAATTCTTCATTGTCATAAAATTCTATGGGCATATTTCTGCATCCCGCAAATAACGGCGCACAGGGTAATCGTATGGATTATCATACAGATAATTCCAGAAACTGTTGGAAATCCATTGAAAACACTATTGGAAAACTATTCAAATAAATTCATCACTTCTGTTTATAAGCGTGAGCCAAATAGTAGATTAAACAACGTAAAGAATGGCGTAAATCTTCCTTGAGTGTTCCTTAAGGTACGTCGCGATGTACCTTGAGTTTGACAGTTGTTTCCTCACCTCGACTGAGGAAAAATGTAGAGGGACTCCAAGTGGAGGTGATTTTTTACAACTGTGAATACCGATTTCCTTGAATGAGGTTGAGTGGAGTCGAGGAAGTTTCGAGGAAACGTCTTGGAATATGGGTGTTAGGCTATCTAGAGTTCCCATACCTCTTCGAAAACCGAACTGAGATCTGGATAAGAAGCATTTAGTCTCTAAGATCCATTCAAGTCGGTTCTTGATGAGATTCTCCATAATTTTAGCCAAGACAGAAGAGATGGCGATAGGACGTTAGGAAGTAGAATCTTGTGGGTCTTTCCCAGGTTTCAAAATTGGGATGATTATTTGGGTTTTCCAAGACTCTGGAACTTGGCCAGTAAGGAAAAAGGAATTGATTAGGTTAGTTGGAAGAAGATTTAGAAATAAAGGAGTAGGGTATACCATCGACCCCTGGAACAGAATCCCGGAGATGATCTAAGGCACAAATAAGTTCCGAATAAGAGAAAATGTCATCAAATCTATCAGAGGGGGAGTAGGAAGGAGGAGGATCTATAATGAGAAGGCACTCGGAGCTAGAAACAAAGGGGGGGGCTAATTTGGATATAAAGTCTTCCAACCAGGTACTGTGGTCATTGGTAGAAACATCGGGAGAGTGGCTGTCACAAGCTCTGCGGTAGATTTTATTTTTTTTCCATACAAGGGAAACTGGAGTGCGTGGAGACAGTGGCTCGCAAAACTTGAGCCATCCACATCTTTTCTTTCTTGCCAATAACCTACAAGTAGTTGCAGAAGTCTTTTTAAAATTTAAATAGTCGGGCATATTTATACTAGAGGAAAAGGTGTTTTCGGCTTCTTTACGTTTACGGACGCCATCAGTGCATTCAGCATCCCACCAAGGTGGAGAAGGTATTAGGTGACGAGCAGTTTTTTAATGGGATTGAGGAATTCAACAAAATCACTGTATACAATTAAGGAGTTGGATGAATTTATTTGGGGAAAATTTTGAAGTTCTGCGTCCAAATTGGACAAGAACTTAGTCCAGTCAGCTTGGGGTAGGCGATATTTTTGTCCCCCCCGGTGGGTTCCCGCATTGTCGAGGCGGGGGGGCTCAGTAGCCGTGGCTTGGACACCCACGGTGAAGCGAAGAGGAACCCGAGGAGGGGCCGCTCGTCAGGGCTTTTGCCTGTAAGCCGACGACGTAGCGGCCAACAAGTAGGTTGCGGTGCCGCTTCGGCGACATCGCAACTGAGGCGGGCCGCGATGTCGTTGTAACGGAGGCATCGCGGCTGAGGGTTGAAGGCCGCGGCGGGAGAGGAGTGCCGGTATTGCGGTGCGCCGCTCTCCCTACCTTCCGCGGCCTTGACGGGGTCGCCACCGTTCGATGGCGGACGCGGTGGGGCCGCAGGGGAGGAGGAGTGTCGGTATGACGTTGGCCGCTCTCCCTATCCTCTGCGGCCGAAAATTGGCAGGCGGCGGGGCCAATGTCCTGACCCGTCGCAGGGGGACCAAGGGTGCCCAGACACGGGGTCGTCTGGCGCCCATGTGCTGGTTTGGTCCCTGGGGTGGTCACGGCGTGCTATGTGTTCTGGTGCGCCGGTGATGGGAAGTACTCCCCAGAGGAGGGTCCGGTGACGGACGGCCGCGGCGGGTTCACGGATGAGTGCTAACGTGTGCCCGTGTTCCCGCCGTAAGCGGCAGAGGAGGACACCGTGGAGTTTTAGTGGGTTAGAGTCCCACATAACTGCACTATCTCCCCGTGGTAGTGCAGAATGCATGAGCATTTCTCCACGTTAAAAAAAAAAAAAAAAAAAGGCGATATTTTTGTAGTGGTTGGATGGGAGGAGAACGCGGGTGAGTACTTGGAAAAGAGATTAGGATAGGAAAATGATCACTCCCATATGAGTTAGGGAGAACAGACCAGGAAAGAGTTGATACTAAGGATGGGGAAGAAAAAGTAAAGTCAGGAACACTAATATTTTGGTTAGGGGAAACCCGGCGGGTAGCAGATCCATCATTAAGAACACAAAGGTTGCGATCATCTAAAAGGTCTAGCAAAAAGCTGGAGGAAGGGTCATTACAGTGAGAGCCCCAAAGGGTGTGACGGCAATTAAAATCACCTCAAAGGTGGTTAACACAATCAAAGGGCCAGGAATAGAAGAAAGGATAGAGTTAAATTCAGACAAAATATTAACATTGGGATGGGGAATGTAGGCAGTTACATAGGATATATCCATGGCTCTAATGGCCACAACTTGTAAACCAGGGTCATGATGGGGAAGAGGAATCTGGGAAAAAGTGATAGATCTGCTAACCAAAAGGGCGCAACCCGCCCATCCGTCATCTCTATCGTCCTGAAGACATGAATAACCAGGAACCCTAAAGAGAGAACCAGGCCTGAGCCATTTCTCCGACACAGCAAAGACAACGGGTTTATATCTATTTATAAGATAGATTATGTCGTGCTTTTTCATGCGAATGGATCTACAGTTCCACTGAAGGATTTTTTCCGTTTTGGCGAATCCAAGTTTCGAGGAGTTGTTGAACTAAAATAATGACATTGTTCGGTTTCGGTATTGCATCACTAAATTTAGACAATATGTTTATAAGGGAGCAAGTCAGGAGCTCTATCAAATTGTCATTAGGTGTGGGAAGGGGAGTGGATTCAACGAGAGGGGGATTCAGAGCACAGCCATTAGGCTGAGAAGAATTAGGGGTATAAACTATTGAGTTATGGGCTTGAGTGTCATATGACTTGCCTAATTCTGGCCTAGGTCTTGGGGAACAATAAACCGTCATGGTATAGGTTTTAACAGGGGATGCATATGGAGAAGAAGAAGGAGTGTTAAGAGGAGACGAGAAGAGAACGGGTTCAGAAGGGTAACCTTGAGGGAGTTTAGATTGGGAGGGACCTGCAGTAACATTGGAGTATGGCAATTTACGGGGACGGGGAAACCTAGCTGATGCCTCACAGTAACTTAAATTTTCTTGAGACATTACCATCATCATCATCATTTCAGCCGAAAGACGTCCACTGCTGGACTTAGGCCTCCCCCAAAAGGGGGGGTTTGCCATAATCGCCACGCTTGGCAGGCGGGTTGGAGAGTGTAACGAGTCTTTTAAGCCTGTTACATGATAGCGCGTTCTTTGCTTTAATTTGTAGGCAACATGGTGTTGCCATGTAAAAATTCATTTTTTTGAATCGGAAGTCGTGTAGTGGTCACACTGATTTTTTTTGATGCTGTCAGTTGATTTTGATATGTCACTTTCCGGCCGAACTTTATATAAAATGGAGTAATTTTAGAGCTCCAATTAAAATCTGGAAGTTGATACTTCCAATGGACTACATCCAGTCCTAATTATGTTGTGGCTGATTTGCCCTTGACGGCATCATAATGGGATTGTCCATATTTTGTAAAAGGATCTTTTGAACCTTATATATATTGGATTAATTCATCTACTGATGTAAAAACTTCCTTTGGAAAAGAAACGCCGTGAGGCGTTTCTTATTTATTTTTACTTCAAGACTTAAATTTTTAACGCTAGCCCCTACCGACATATATCATGGACCGCCTGACGTCCCCGCGAAGATCAAAATCACCAGGGTTTGCCCATTCGGTTTGTTAGTTTATTCGCCGGAATATGGTATGGTTTATAATACTTAACTTAAATTGACAAAAGTGCAATAATGACAGGACAAAAATTAATTTCTATTCCATCTTAGTTTTACACCAACTGTTAATATTAGAAAGGAATTTTCTTGTATATTGAGACCAGCAGCCTTCGGGTAATAAAATCGTTCAATAACTTTTGTGTCGATTTTTATTGATACTCCCCGCTTGAAGATTAAAAGTTTCCAGTTACCGCAGGTTAGTCTATCCTTGGCATAGTTTGGTGTGTGCTCCTGGCGCCCGAATTTTCACTTCTACTTATTGTTTATTTATTTGGAGTACAACACACACATTTCATAATCACATTTTTTAATAACATCCATACACTCACTTAAATTATATTTTTTATTATTACAATTGTCGCTAGATTAAATATTTTTTTAATATTACAATTGTCGCTCTGCGAACAGGGACATGAAGTAGGTTTGTCTGGTACCTTATACTGTCATTATTGCACTATTAATTAATTAACTTATGAGTCTATTGTTTGCATTGGTTTGTTCTACATTGTTACTTTAATAACTTTGTGTTTATTTTGATTTTTGACTCATAAGTAGTACTTAACTTAATTTGGTGAATCTTTGTAAACAATGTTTGGTGTTTACAATTGATGCTTTTGTTTAATATCATGTTTTTTTCTTAGCAAAACCAACAGAAATGTTTAGCATAGACTGCGTTTTGTTGTTCTCAACAGTAAAGTTATTTTAAAAACTAAGTTTAACTTTTTAAGTAAATAATTTAATCTAATTGTTAAGTACAATATTGTGCATTTAATTTATCTAGATTTAAACTGCTTGTAAGTGATTATTGCACTTTTAAAACGATAAAATTAACATAGTAATTTTTTATGGGATTACCCACATTGACTTTTATAATTAACCTCAAACTTGAGAATTTATTTTCAAACATTTAACTTTTTGAAACTTAGTTTTTGCTTTTCGTTTGCTGTTTGTTCATCATGGACAAGGGAGTTCAGTTTCCGCCGCTTCAGGATTCGGGCCATGCTTATGCTCTCAGTTGATATCATAGGAATTCTACCTAAAACTTATTCTGGTCATAGGTACATACTTTCGGTCGTAGACGTTTTTACTAAATATTGCTGGTTCTTTCCAATGATCAATGCTACCACTAGAGTAATTTGTAAACATTTTGAAAAAGAAATATTTCTCAAGTTTGGTTGTCCAAAAAGAGTAGTTTGTGACAATGGAACTCAATTTACTTCAAAACATTTTGTAGATTTTTTGAAAGGTTTTAATATAACCAAAATATTTTATAATACTTTGTATACGCCTCAAAATAATCCTGTTGAGAGATATAATAAAACGGTCGAAACCTGCATATCGTGTTTTGTTAAAGATGAACATAGAACTTGGTCAAGTTTTTTGCCCAATGTTCAATTAGCTTTAAATAATAGTGTAAACCTTGCTACTGAGTTTACTCCTAACTTTCTGATGTTTGGTAGGGAGCTTATTCTTGATGCGTCATTACATCACTTTAGTAGTTCTGTTGATAACTTATCTCAACTAGAAATTTCAAGTAGAAATGCTTATGCAGTTTCTCTTAATTCACTTAGTGATATTTTTGTTAAAGTTCAAGCTTACTTGTTAAAGGGGTATAAGCGTAATGCCGCTTATTATAATAAGGGTCGGAAAGTCATTTCTTTTGATGTGGGTGATATGGTGTGGAGAAGAAGTTTTCTTCAATCTAATGCACAAGCATATTTTTCAGCTAAACTTGCACCTAAGTTTGTAAAATGTAAAATAACTGAAAAGGTTTCAGATAACGTTTATGTTTTGAAAGATTTAAATAAAGGTTCAGTGGGACGTTATCATGTTAAAGATATTATTAAATTTTAATTTGGTTTCCAAGTGATAGTCTTGATTTTGATAATTTTGTTTGAAGGTCACTTTTGACAGTGTGATGTACGAGAGGATGGATGATAGGTTATCGGTGATTTGAAAGATGTATTTATTTATTTATTACATTTATAACATTATAATTGTATGTTAGGTAACTTCTTATAAATTTGTTGAATTTGAGACATTCTAAAAATAAAACTTAGGTCATTCTGGTTAATTTAATACTATTTTTTTCACACCAAATATTTTTCACATCGAAGGATCTTATTTTATGTTTTGTTTGTTTTGGTTGGACTGTCTAAGATCTTATTTTTCTTTTTTAAGGGTAACCTACCTGTTTATATTTTATTAAGATCTTATACAACCCTACAGTTCAGGTAATTTCTACCTTGAGGTTAAAAAACTTAAATTCAATTTCAAGTTTTTGTAATCTTTTTTCTCATAGTTTAAAATCATTCTATTTCCTCTTCGTCATAAATAGTAATCGATTTTTAAATCTATTTTGTGCTGCTCGTTGACAGAATTGTTTCTCATTTTTACTGGAGTTTCATTCTTTTTAATGATCGGATTTGACTTTGTTAGTAACGCGTTCATCCTGGACTTTACTTTTTAGGGTCATTCTGTAACCTTTGTTACAAAATGCCTTATTATTTTTTGGATCTTGGTGTAACTTTTGACCTTGATTTCGACTTTTTTCCATTGTGTTGGACTTTGTTGTTCCAATCACGATGCGAGATTTTGTTTTGACTTTCGTCATCCTTTTTCCTTTGCGTTCGGAAGTTCGGTGGTGGTATGCCGGTCGCATTGTGAAACTTTGGCTTTCGCCTATTTGTTATTGAGATTTCTCATTGGAGATCTCAATGTTTTTGTGTTTGTCTGTGTTTGGGAGATTGGTAGTGTTGAGCCAGTCACAGCATTCACATTCTTTTACAGCTATTGTGCTCGGGAATTCGGTGGTGATGAGCCGATCACAATATGCTTTCCTTTGTCTCGTTGCAGGTTGTGCCTGTAACAGAATTTTAAATAAGGTCTTTCAGCTTTATTTAAAAACTTTTGTTCGGAGTTTCAAATTTTTTGGATTGTTGAATACGGAGTTAGTCAGTGGCAATAGAGCCTAACTGCACTCATAGAGATGGTTGTGTTGGAAGCGGTTGACATAGTAGTCAGTGGCGATAGTGCCTAACTGCACTCAAAGTCGTACTGTTCCAAGGTGTTTGAAATTTTTAGTCAGTGGCGATGGTGCCTAACTGCACTATAAAAATTGTAGTTTGTTTAGGTAAATTGTCCGAATTTGTTTGAAATTTTTAGTCAGTGGCTATAGTGCCTAACTGCACTGTTTTGGAGTTTTGGAGCTCTAAGAGATTTCTCTCTTCGTTTCATTTAATGAGTTTTTATAACTTATAATTTTTTGTTTTTCACTATTTCGTTTTTGACTTTTTGTCATTTACATTTTTTTACTTTTATTAAATTCTTGAGATTTTGTCCTTTGACATTTTCAGAGTTGATTTGCACTTTGAATCTTATATGATTCTTTTTCTTTTTTTGAATTAAAAAATTAACCAGTCTTAACAGGTTTATTTGGTTGAAGATTTCTTTCTAATAAAAGAAAGTTCCTTTCTTTTATTTTCGGGAGGGGATGTAATGTAACGAGTCTTTTAAGCCTGTTACATGATAGCGCGTTCTTTGCTTTAATTTGTAGGCAACAGGGTGGTGTTGCCATGTAAAAATTCATTTTTTTGAATCGGAAGTCGTGTAGTGGTCACACTGATTTTTTTTGATGCTGTCAGTTGATTTTGATATGTCACTTTCCGGCCGAACTTTATATAAAATGGAGTAATTTTAGAGCTCCAATTAAAATCTGGAAGTTGATACTTCCAATGGACTACATCCAGTCCTAATTATGTTGTGGCTGATTTGCCCTTGACGGCATCATAATGGGATTGTCCATATTTTGTAAAAGGATCTTTTGAACCTTATATATATTGGATTAATTCATCTACTGATGTAAAAACTTCCTTTGGAAAAGAAACGCCGTGAGGCGTTTCTTATTTATTTTTACTTCAAGACTTAAATTTTTAACGCTAGCCCCTACCGACATATATCATGGACCGCCTGACGTCCCCGCGAAGATCAAAATCACCAGGGTTTGCCCATTCGGTTTGTTAGTTTATTCGCCGGAATATGGTATGGTTTATAATACTTAACTTAAATTGACAAAAGTGCAATAATGACAGGACAAAAATTAATTTCTATTCCATCTTAGTTTTACACCAACTGTTAATATTAGAAAGGAATTTTCTTGTATATTGAGACCAGCAGCCTTCGGGTAATAAAATCGTTCAATAACTTTTGTGTCGATTTTTATTGATACTCCCCGCTTGAAGATTAAAAGTTTCCAGTTACCGCAGGTTAGTCTATCCTTGGCATAGTTTGGTGTGTGCTCCTGGCGCCCGAATTTTCACTTCTACTTATTGTTTATTTATTTGGAGTACAACACACACATTTCATAATCACATTTTTTAATAACATCCATACACTCACTTAAATTATATTTTTTATTATTACAATTGTCGCTAGATTAAATATTTTTTTAATATTACAAGAGATTACCATTTTAATTGATTTCTGTCTTGAGTGTTCAGGGCATTTGTTATCCTGTGGCCTTATGGCTTCCACCATCACACAAAAGACATGAGACCTGCGAGTCGGGAACATTACAGCTATCTCCAGGATGAGGTTGAGCGCAATGGTAACAGCGTGGATTAGATCTGCACTGAGTGCTTATATGGCCAAATCGTAAGTAGTTGCAGGTGGATAGAGGGGAGTTGATAGGTAGAGACAGGGAGAGAAACATTGTAACAAAATACTTTCTCTGGGAGGATTTGGCCAGAGAAAGTGAGAACCACAGTCGAAGATGGGGACCAAGTAACAGAGTCCTCCTTTTTGTTTTTAAAATTGAGCCTCCTAGCCCTAACTACTTCTCCACAATTGCGAGGGGTTTCTATCCCGAGGACTAGCTCCTCTAGTGTCCAGTCCGTAGGAATATCCCTAACAACCCCCATGCGACTCACATGAAAGTGAGGGATAATTGCTGTGTAATTGAATTCTGTTAAGGTTGGATTGCTGAATGCTGACAAAATCACTTAAAGTAATAAAGTCAACAGAAATCCTGTTACGGCCCAAAGACCTGACACTGCCTTGGACAACACCTTTAAAGCCTTTGTTGAAAATAAATTGGGCAAACTTAGGAGGGTTGAAGGTTAGGCCTTGCTTAGGGTCTGTTTCCACCCTTGAGACAAATACCGTGAAGGGGGTTCTGTTACTCTCACTATAAAGCATTTTAGAGTCGTTCTCGAAACCTGGCTTAATGAACACGGACTGAATAGAGTCAGACGGCGGCTTATTTCTTTTCGCGTCACTAACAGAATGTTCAGGACCTCCGGGGCGGTTTCTTACATCTGGTCTCACGCGAACAGTGTTTTGGGAAGACTCCACAACCTCCATAATATCTGGAGGAATCCCTCCACCCCCATCAGGGGGTTCCTCGGCAGTGCCAAAAAGCTTAGAATACCTACCTTATACCCAAACCAGACCACACAGGACAATCACAACACTATAAACAAATATCAAACAGATTTTGTTATCAAAATAAAGTATGAGGTTAAGAATCGCGTGCTTAATCTCACCAAGACAATTGCAAAATCCCTGCTGCTGTTTGTTGACACAATGACACTTGACAGCTCGACAGTGAGTGACAGCAATGCATTGTCATAGAAAAGTATGGACTGGAAATACCACTGACGTCTGGAAATACCTACAAAAAAAGGGTGCATACCTACCTACAACTGGTTTTGTCGCATAAAATGGCTGCCATTGCTAGGGTTGTGTCAATCAAGGAACATAGGTGTTACTATTATCGAGTATCGATACTAAATATGAGTCTTACTAATTATCACGTTTGGATCATAATAACTTACTTTTTTTTTTTTTTCCTTTTTGGCTTCGCACGGTTTGTGCATTTAGCCAATGTCACGTTTTGTTTTTTATTACAAAGGAAATAAAGGTAGGGAAACAAAAATATTATTATTCGAATTAGTTATAACGGGATAATATAGGAATAATAACTATAGGATCAGTATTTATAACGGATATAAAAATGAGCTAAATACAATGATGAAACATTATAACTTAATATGAATGAGACTATACATTTATATACAGAAAAACTATTTGTACAAAGTAAAGAAAGTATTGAGGTAGGAAAAGGAGTATTGAGGGACAAGAGGTTACTAAGAAAGGATGAACGGTCATATAAGGGACAGGAGAAAAAAATGTGATTTAAGTCGCCTACGTCTGTGCCACACAGACAGATGGGGTCATCGATGATATGAAGTTTGGCAAGATGGGCTGGAGAGCAGACATGACCCAGTCTCATCCGTATTAGAATGGAGGTCTCCATCTTGCCAAACTTTGCCCTGCCAAACCACGGTTTTTCCGGAACGTCGGGTTGGATAAGAGAAAAATAACGACCCTTCGATTTGCTTCCGATATCCCAAGCTACCTTCCAGGTGTCTCGAAGAAAAGTCTTTGGTAACGTCATGAGGTCATAGCAAAAATTTATATATGGAACTAGGTCCCCACATTGCACCGCATCACCGGCAAGTGTATCAGCCACTTCATTCCCATGGATTCCAGCATGGGCTGGAATCCACACAAATTGCAGTGTATTACCCTCAGAGATGGTTCTAAACGCAAATTCTCTTATTAAATAAATTATAGGAAATTGTGATTTGTGTTCAAAAGGGGATTTATTGATGGCTAGAAGAGCACTTTGAGAATCAGTAAAAATTATAGTATTTTTAAGTTTTAAAACACGAATATATTCAATGGCTTTTAAAATTCCGAAACATTCCCCCGTAAAAACAGAAGTCTCAGGAGGTAGTTTTATTTTTTGTACGATGTTGTATTGCGAATGGTAAGTACCTATCCCAACACAACCCGTCGGAGAATGCTTCGCAGCATCCGTAAATATATGGTGGTACTCTAAGTGTTCAGCCAGAAAATTATTAAAACTTGATTGGCAATCGGGATCTGATTTACTTACACAGTTATATTTTATGATGGGACTGAATTGTATACTCTCATAACTACTGCTAAATATAGGAAGTTTATTGGAACGGTGAATAGGAGAAGAAAGTGAAAGGAATTTTTTGTAGCTTACAACTAAACAAGGAGCACGTTTATGGGACCAGTAATCTGAAGATTCAATCTGCAACACTAATGAGTCCAGTTTAGGAATGAGAGGATGAGTTGAGATCTGAAGAATCCGGAACAAATATTTGTCAGATAGGAATTGTCTTCTAAGATATAAAGGAGCTTCCCCGCATTCAACTTGTAGTGCATTAATGGGACTAGACTTCATGGCACCCGAAATAATGCGTAAAGCCTTAGACTGGATGCGATCCAATTTCTTAAAAGCCATAACACTACCTGGTTCAAAAACGAACGTTCCATAATCCAGAGTGCTTCTGATGATTGCATTGTAAACGAGTTTCAAAGAAAAGGGATGTGCACCCCACCACACGCCAGAGAGGCACCTAAGCATGTTTAGGTGATTTTCACATTTGTTAACAATATAATCACAATGAGGAACACTACTTAATTTACAGTCAAGTATTATACCTAGATATCTGAATTTATCTTTCACTGGAATAAGTACTTCCTTATAAAAGAGATTTACTAAAGGAATATTTCTTTTCCGGGTGAATAAAACAGCTGCGCTTTTAGACGTGGATAAATCCAAACCGTTTAAATGTAACCATGACTCCAAAAAGGATAAAGCAGTATTAATAGCATAGCTAGCTTGATCAATAGATTGGCTTGAAGAATATAATAATAAATCATCAGCATATTGAAGAACCTTAACATTGTTAGTTAAGGACGAGTCTAAATCAAACGTATAAATATTGTAAAGAATGGGACTGAGCACAGAACCCTGTGGGAGACCTCTCCATACAAGACGAGATACCTCATGTTCTCCTATTAACTGCACTGAATTTTAGTGTGACCAAAACGACAGCAATTGAAACATTGTACAGTAGGGAAAATATATAAATCCACAGGTAATGCATTATAGCACATAAAAATTCTTTTCGGTAGAACCTGTCCATCAAATGTAAGAACTATGGATTGAGAAGGTTTCCAAATGGTTGTACCATCAGCAATGGTTTTAAAATTAAGGCGTCTGACTTTCAAAATTGGACCACAACCAATTGGTACCGTTATATTATCAATAACTTCCTCCGGAGACCATTCCGCAGGAACACCACGCACTAAACCCATTCTAGTAACATTAAAAGTAGGTATAAAAGCTTTGTAATTGTATGTTACGAGACTATTTTTTGTAATAAAAGAATTTGCGTCCAGGAAATTTGAAAAAGATAGAGATATTTTATTGCGGCCGATTTTTTTAACGCTACCGTTAATTATATTCTGGAAGGCGTTGTGTTTTAGGAACTTGCCAAATGTGATTGGGTGCAGTGTTGTCCCATCATCGGGTGAAATTATATTTTTTTGGACATGAATAACATATGGTGAAATATCGGTTTTATCATAGGTTTTTCTACCAATCTGAGTAGGAACAACCAAGGACGGAGCAGGAATATCGGATTTTTTGTTAATAGGTATAGGATCAGAGCAGATAGGCTCTGATGTAGTAGTTAGTAAGTCCGTGCAATCACAACCCGAAGACTCAGAACCGTGGTTTTTGCGGGTACGGCGGCGTTTATTGCAGTGCTTGCACACATGCACTCGGCTTCTTTTTAAAACACGGGCCGACGATGACCCATCGGTATCCATGCCCGATTCGTTTGATGCAATGGTGACAAAATTGCCTGCCGGGGGCACAATGTCCCCCGGGTCAGGCGGGTCGTTCATCTTACCACTAAAAAATTACAAAAAACTTACCCCTACCGAAGAAAATAAAATAAACTAAAATTAAATGAAATGAGAAAGAAAATAGAGCACTAAAACTACGACTACTGATCTTATAAACAATATTTTAAAATCTTTTATAAAAAACCGCGTCCGTTAAAGTCCTTTGTAATTAGGGTTGCCAACTATACTTTATATTGGCGCCGATTCTGTTGTTCACAAGCTAAACTAAATTTAAGTTAGGGCATCTTTTTCTTTCTATTTCATTAAGAAAAGGACAGAAGATAAATATTAGTTTAGTCATGTCAAATTAGTCAGCGCCTGACGTAAATTGACGTATTTTTAATAGCCAACTTTTAATCTATTAAAATTTATTAACTTTTAATCTTTTAATTTATTAATTTTAAATTGTCTATGGAGTATCTTAATTTGACAGGACTAAACTTATTTTCGATAAAATATACTTTATAGTTTTGCATAAAACTATAGTGTGCGAAAGTACTTTATTTCTAATCTTTTGTGATGGGTAAAACGAAAGACTTATGGTTAATTACTGAACTATTTATCGATAGGTGCATACAAGTCAAAAAAGAAATCTTTTATTAAAGTTAGAATTTTCAGAGAAAAATATTATAGTTATGCTTAAGACAAACCAGTTATGAAGACAAATGGCAATATAATAAGATACCTACTTATAAATGCATCTGATAGCGTAAGTACCAAATGTAAAAACAAAATATTTCTTATTTACTCTCTGTTACCGTCACTTCAGCTTTTTAACTTCAAATTTAATCAAAAACGGGTTACTTATGTATTAAAATCAGTACCAGGTACTTAACAAATTAGAAAACATTGTAAAAGCCAATTATTTTTAAAAGAAACAACCAATTGGAACCGTGCACCTAGCTTCTGACGTTTCCAAAGTAGCCATGTAGGTTTATGTGAAATAAAATATTTTAATTTCGGTGCTGTGAACCAAAGGCCGGACCTGGCAAGGTCACTCGGACCGAATAAAACACAGGATTATTTATTATTGATTTTGATTATTTTCACATCGCAGAATATACCGATGACGTTTCAGCGGAGGAACTGGTTTACGGAAACTATTACGGCAACGGTACAACCCTATTCCATTTGACATATTATTTTAAACAAATATACTAAAAAGGTCTGTTATACGGAAATTACCCCAAATATCAATACTTTAGACATAAATTCATGATCGCGTTACAACTGTATCATCGAATGTGTATTATTAAATGTATTATTGCATGAAAACCGGCTATTAACCTGTGCAAAGACATTAGAGGTTGATTTTCATTCTTTCTTGCACCACACTTCACAATACAAGACACAGACATGTTGAATTGTTGTTTTCCAACATTTGCATGCAGTTTTAAAAGGTAAAATCCTTGTAATTTTCTCGCAAAACTCAATAATACAAAAAGTAAACAACCATTTGACAGCAAAACTACCACGAAACTTGTCGCAAAAGATGGCTGCTACGGCACCTTACCTACAAGTACTTTATACGTCACGTCAAAATGTTGCCAAAATGAGCAACAACTTAAAATATTGTTGTCTCTTTTATCAAATACGATTGTCGTATTAGAAAGAACGAGACAAAACCGAGATATTTCGTATTCTGAATCATATTTCTTTCCCTTTATAATAATAGTACTCTATGCATATTTCACTCATATTTGTATAAGCAAATGTATGTATAGAATAACGCGGCCTCTCCATGTTTTTCCCTATCTCAATGCAATCCTTGATTGTGGTAAAACTGACAGCAAAACCTACCGTACCGTTTATTGGGCGCCTCTAAGACATGACCACAGAGCAAATGGACATGACCAAAGAGTAATATAATATATGTGATTAGTTTGAAAAAGTGCTCTGTGTTGTGTTAGTAACTTTGTTAGCAAGAGCAACCCAGCAGCATTCACATCACACAGCAGAACAATTATTACCCACAGATGTGCACAGACTACAATATAATCAGCAAGACAGCAAGTTAATGATGATAGACTTATAAACAACTGTTTTATTTTAGGCGCACTTGGTGCTTATATCGAGTGAATTCCGCAATTATTCTTGGCAGCCTGTAATGTTTTGCCTAAACATTACATAATTTTGTGGCATCTTTCTTACCATTAGTGTTTACAAAATGGATAGCATAAAATCATGGACGGCAGAGGACGAGGCAATCATTGCGACTAACACAGACGCTACGGAATGTAAGCGATGCGCCGTTGAGCTCGGCTACTGGAAGGATGACTACATCTCGTACTTTGCACGACACACTGACCGCAAAGCGCCCGAGATTAACCGCGGCTACTACGCGCGAGTCAGAGCTATGGAAATATTTATTCATCAGTTCTTAGAGGTTAGAGGCATCATCATGTACCGCAACTCAATCATGCAGAAGCTTTGACATCAAAAACTTTAAAATCACTCACAGCTGTTTTGTTTGTTTTCATCACAGTGAGTAGTAGTAGAGGTGATAATGGAGAAGCATACTGGCACATTACTCATCACAGTTTGTGTCTGCGGTCATCAGTGACCACTTGCCATCAAGTGGGCCACATGCTTGTTTGCCATGCAATACCATTAAAAAGAGATTGTATTGTAGTTTGTGAATGTATTTAGTGAGGCCATACAGTTAACAATGTGTAATATTTCCAGCGTTGTGGCACCAAATGCCAGATAATAAACTTGGGCTGTGGTTTTGACACATTATACTGGCGCCTCAAGGACACAACACAGGCAGTGGGCAACTTCATAGAACTGGATTTCCCAGCAGTCACTTCTAAAAAATGGCACATAATTAAGCGGAATAAGCAACTACTTCAGAAAATATCAAATGAAGGTATGAAATGTATATTTAATTTTAATCATCAACACTTGATTGAATCACTTGTTTCACATGTGTTACTGTAAGGGTTGTGAATAGCTATGCTGGACAATTTATTTATAAAATTAAAGTTATGGAGAATTTAAAAGTATTAAAAACTCAACAACTGGATGTAATACCATTCAGAACCATTGCAACAAAAAAGTACTACTGTACTGTCTTTAATTTCTCTAATCTAGAAAAAAATATAATTACTGAAAGATAAACAGATATGGCCGCCTGTTACTCTGACTGGAGCACACTGCTCATCTAGATGATGTTAATAAGTTGTTTTAGAATAAGAATGATTTATTAGTGAAACAGGTAGTGTCATACAAAGATCTTAAAAATTGGTAGTGGTTCTATGCTTTGCCAATATTGATATACAAATGATTAAAAACAATTAAATGAGTGGGTACTATTAAATTACAATGATAAATTTATTACAATATAATATAACTAGTATTTCAGTACCAAATTGTATTAATGCATGCATACAAATTAAATTTCAATACAGTTCATATTCAATTTCATTTCATAATTTAATGTAAGTTCAATTCAAAAGATTAGTAAATTAATGTAAAGTTTTTATTTTTCACTTTCCTGCTCCACAACAATCTTTTGGACACAACAATAAGCCACTGCTTTGTCTGATACGAGTGTATCTGTTTAGCGTGATGATACACTTTTCTGGTGGGTGTCTCATTCCATTCTGACGAATCTATCTTTTAGGGTTGGGACACTATGGCTCTTCAATCTGAGACACTTCTCGGGTGGGTGTCTCATTCCATTCTGACGAATCTATCTTTTAGGGTTGGGACACTATGTCTCTTCAATCTGAGACACTTCTCGGGTGGGTGTATCATTCCATTCTGACGAATCTATCTTTTAAGGTTGGGACACTATGTCTCTTCAATCTTGTATGTTGAAGGCCTTGATCTCCACTGAGTTTGAAGGCAAGCTCATTTTTATGGTTTAAGAGTCTTTTTTGGTAGTTGGTGCTCTATTTTGCAATCTCCTGTTTGACAGTTGGTACATTTAAGTCAAGATACTGTTTTTTTTTTCTCTAGATCTTGCAATCAGTTTTCAAAACTATGAGCAGAAGAGCTGTAGGAATATCTGGCAGGGAAGAATTACTCCTCATCAGGAGCAACTCTCTTATTAGTAATGCAGTCTTCTACAGGTTATCTAATTGTAGAATGTTGCGTCTTTTGAATCTGCTGACACAAGTTGGTATTGTGAGTTGAGAGGCCAATTGGTTGGGGTGTCTCTCCATTCTGGACTTGTACTTTTGTGAGCATGAACTTATTTTTCCTTGACCGTTTTCATGCTCAGGTGTTCGTGGACTTCAGTATTCCTAATAAACCATGGCGAATTCGATATCTGTTTTAAGATGTTGTTCTGAGTTCTCTGAATCATGTTGTTATTTGAGTCAAGTCATGCGGAGCCCCACAGTTGAATGCCGTAAGTCCAGATGGTAATATGGTCTTATAGATCAAAATCTTATTATCCAAGGACAGCTTGGAATTCCTACCCAGAAGCCAGTACATGCCCTTGTATCTAATGTCGAGCTCTTTTCGTTTTGTTTTGATGTGTTTCCTCCACGTCAGTCGTTGGTCCAGATGCATACCAAGGTATTTGACGCAGTTGCTTTGTGGGAGTTGACTATGACCAAGTTTCACCGGTGGACATTGCTCGTGTCTTAGTGTAAACATGACCTGGACCGATTTCGATGTATTGGCTCGTATCCTCCATTTGACCAGCCAGTTGTGAATTTCATCTAGACTTTTTTGTAGGTATTGCGACACTCTGTTGGGACAACTGCTACATGCCAGGACCGTGGTGTCATCTGCGTAGGTAGCAATTGTCACTCCAGGAGTTTGCGGTAGGTCTGCCGTGAAGATAGTGTACAACACTGGTCCAAGAACAGAGCCCTGAGGTACGCCTGCTAGTATGTTATGGAAACAAGAGGTGCAATCATCTTCCTTTACCTGAAATATTCTATCAGCTAGATAAGATTCCAGAATTTTGTAGTAACAGTGTGGCAAATGTGATTTTATTTTACTTAATAGGCCCTTATGCCATACTCTGTCGAAGGCCTGTTGTACGTCAAGGAAGACTGAGAAACAGTATTGCTTGGTTTCTAGGGCATTTCTGATGACGCGGCATACTCTATGTACTTGTTCTGTAGTGGCATGATTTGGTCTAAAGCCAAATTGATGGTCGGGAATTATCGACATTGAACCTAGAAGTCGGCACAACAATATTTTCTCAAAAACTTTGTGAGTACGGGCAGCAGACTAATGAGTCTATAGGACGTCACTTCATGAGGCGGTTTTCCTGGCTTGTGTATCATGATGATTTGTGATACTTTCCACAGCAATGGGTAGTATTCTACCCTAAGCATACTATTGAAAATAGTTGTCAGAAGAACGATCGCCTTTGCAGGTCTGGAGCCTTTTTATCATCCACTACGCAGTACGTACATTATTTCGGCATCATTCTCCGGTCTCGATTCAGGAAATGGTTGAAACACGTTGCTAAGGTGTTCACCAAAGAGTGTAGCCTTCTCCGTGCCTGACCTGGTCCAGTTCCCGTCATTTTATCTAATAGGAGGGATGTGATAATTGGGACGTTTTAATCTCTGTGTTGCCTTCCATAGTGAGTAATTTGTGTCTAAACTTGAGGTCAAATTAGAAAGGAACGTTTGAAGGTTATTATTGGTAAAACTTTTAATAACATAATTTTTAATAGAAATTCGTCACTAAAAAAGTAATCTAGAGTATATACAGGGTTAATTTTTCAAGTGGGCGTGGATGGCCAAATCCGAAACTATGAGGAACAGCGAAAAGTACTCAAAGGAGTTGCGGGCTCGATTTTGATGAAACTAAAACACATCATTGGATTTTTGAAAAATAAATATGTCTAGCCAGGAATCGAACCCGTTGATTTTGAGAAAAAAAAAGACACTGTATTATTACACCACTCGACAGTGTTCCTAATAAGGGTCAAATTCTGGGATGTAATGACATTATGGCAAACTTAAGGAAAACGTTGGATTTTAATAAACTGCTTCTTATTTTAAAGTATTGTTGCGCGCCACAATGAATGCCTGGTACGGTCACCTGCAAAAGTGCATGGATACCCTAATGGCTATTTTCCTGTGAACGTTTGAGTTCAAGTTTTCTAAAATAAACTAGATGGCGTTGGTTTCTTCACAACTGTGACTAATTTACGAAACGTAAGTAAACAGTTGGGAAGAAACGTATTGAGAAAGGAGTTACACAGCTAATATATTTATGTAACTTATTACATTTGCTAGCATATGAAAAAAAAATTCTCGCTTCACACGATTATATTTCTGAACTATTCATGCACTTTTGCAGCCCTACTGTACATGGTGACATTAGTCACCACTAGCGCCAACTAGTATCGAATAGCGGAACTAGTAGTCAAGATCCTTCTAGAAATTTCGATGCGAGAACTTTATAGAACTTTCAGTCGGGACCGACATGTACTCGAACATTCTAGATGTTTCTACAATGGAAGGTTCTAGAACTATCTTCGGCGCTTTATAAGGCCGAGACGCGCTACGACGACCGACACAGTGTTAGATAAGCGACAGAGGCGAAAACATCCGAAGCGATCTTCAAGTGCGACTTAAAGCGATCAGTAGTGCAATTGTGTTTTGTAATTAGTGTATGTTGTAATTTTTTTGGTTATTAAATCGGCAGTTTTTATTGTCACGAACCCGAAGCTCGTACGACACGGAGGGTATCCGTACCCGGAGTCAACGCCAGCAGAGACAGACCAAAGGCGATTCGGTGGAACAACGACACTGGGGTCGGAAGGCCAGCCACCGACCGCGGAGGCCGGCCCGTCCACAGCTGCTCCAGCATCATCAGCGCCAGATTTTGCTGCTCTGATGATGATGCTGCAGGAGCAGTCCCGCCGACAGGAGGAACAGGCTCGTCGGTTGGAAGAACAGCTCCAGCGCGATAAGGAGGAACAGTCCCGCCGTCAAGAGGAACGAATACCTGCAGCAGTGGGCCCTTGAAGTGGAGAAGCTGGTTCGTAAAGCTTACCAGTCCGTACCTGCGCTTATTGGTGGGAACCTGGTGCAAGCATTCATCGACGGCATTCGCGACCTTGAGGTCAGAGCTGCTGTGAGGCTCGGTCACCACGAGACGCTTAAGGACGCCTTGGCCCATGCACTGGAGGTGGAAGCTGTGCGGCAGGATCATCGTTCCCATCGCGTCAGGGAGTTTGCAGCGGCTACAGTTCGCGACCGCAATAAAGGATACTGCCCTAGGTGCTACGGCTGTGGGGAAAGGGGCCACCTTCGATCCAGTTGCCCTAAGCGAACTGCAGAAAAAGAAGATTGCCGATCTCCAGGGGGCAGTGCGGCTAACAGCACCGCCCAGCACCAGCAGCAGGGAGAGCCACCAGCAGCATTCAAAGAGCCCCAAGGGTTTCGATCACACAAACCCATGACGGGAACAGCCTAATCATCAAGGGCGAGGTCAACGGAACGCCGTGAAAGCATAGACACTGGAGCTTCTCGCACGGTTGTCAGTTCCCAACTTACAAGTCGGTCCTTTGGGGACTCCGCATACAACCGAGAACGCATTAATTTGGTAACAGCCACAGGTCAGCGCATACCCGTCCATGGAGAGAAGAAGATGGAATTGAAACTAGGCAACAGAATCTACCTGCATAATGTCATCGTGGCTGATATAATGGACGATTGCATCCTAGGCCTTGACTTTATGAGGAAGAATTGTTGTGAAATTGACGTCAAGCAAGGTGTTTTGAAATTTGGACAAGAGGGAAAAGTTCCTCTTGTCCTTTGAAGGGGCGTTACCAGGGAATGTGTACAGCCTTAAGAAGATTGTTCTTCCGCCGAGATCGGAAACGATTGTGCCGGTTAGTCTTCCTCGGAATCCTGGGCAAACACATCGTTGTGTACTCGTGGAAAGGGTAGACAATGACTTTCCATGGAAAGTGGCACGAACTTTGGTCAGAGCCACTGACATCTCAGCTGCTGTGCTGAACCTTTGTGATCAGGAACAGATTATAGAAAAAGGCACACTAGTTGGTACTTGCGAGGAAGTGGATTGGTTGCGTCGATGCAAATATCTATCGACTGGGACCCTCAGCAAGGATGCACAAACACAAGTGACCACACTTTTAGAAGACTGCCGCAGCGCTTTGTCCCAAAATGAAATGGTCAAGGCGAAGAAGATGTTATTCAAGTTCGCCGATGTTTTCTCGTCAAACGAGGCTGACATCGGGAAGACTGGCTTAGTTCAACACAAAATAAACACAGGAGAAGAATTGCCTATCCGTCAGCGGCCAAGGAGATTGCCGGTAGCACGTGAAAAAGAAGTGGAAACCATGATTGAAAGAATGGTGAAGGATGGTGTTATTGAACCTTCATCTAGTCCATGGTGTTCACCTGTAGTGCTAGTAAGAAAGAAGGACGGCAGCATGCGGTTTTGTGTTGACTATCGTCGTCTGAACGACGTTACAAAGAAGGACAGCTATCCTTTGCCAAGAATTGATGACACGCTGGACATGCTTACTGGAGTAAAGTGGTTTAGCACACTAGACCTGAAAAGTGGCTACTGGCAAGTTGAAATCGATCCTAAGGACAAGGAGAAAACTGCATTCTCGACTGGAAAGGGTCTGTGGCAATTTCAAGTTATCCCGTTTGGATTGTGCAATGCTCCCGCAACGTTTGAAAGGTTGATGGAACTTGTACTTACCGGACTAATTGGCGATGCCTGCTTGGTCTACTTGAATGACATCATCATCGTAGGCCGCACTTTTGAAGAACATCTTCAAAATCTGGAACGCGTGCTCATGAAGATCCAGAGTGCCAACCTCAAGTTAAGTCCGAAGTAGTGTACACTATTCAAACGACAAGTTAGATTTTTGGGATATGTAGTGTCTGAAGAAGGTATCCGCACGGATCCAGAGAAAATCGCCGCTGTCAAGGATTGGCCAGTTCCAAGAGACAAGACGCAGGTCAGAGCAATTCTGGGTTTGTGCTCCTGTTATCGGCGAATTGTCAAGAACTTTGCAGATATAGCCAAACCCCTGCATAAGCTAACCGAGGAGAAGCGACATTTCTGCTGGGATGAAAGTTGCGACATCGCATTCCAGGAGCTAAAGGACCGTTTGTGCAAAACACCTATTTTGGGGTACCCTGATGCGGGCAAGGAATTTATAGTTGACACAGACGCAAGTGACATAGGACTTGGCGGAGTGTTGTCTCAACGTAATGGTGATCAAGAGGTTGTGGTAGCATACTTCAGCAAGTCATTGTCGAAACCTGAAAGGAACTATTGTGTTACGAGACGGGAACTGCTTGCTGTGGTAAAATCATTGCAGCACTTTAGCAAATATCTTCTGGGGCGGAAATTCCACCTACGAACTGACCATGCTGCACTGAAATGGCTATTGCAGTTCAAAAATCCAGAAGGACAAGTTGCAATATGGATTGAACTACTGCAGGAATACGACTTCGAGGTCGAACATCGCAGCGGGAAATCTCATGGCAACGCGGATGCATTGTCAAGAAGACCTTGACCTGAAGACTGCAAGCATTGTACTAGGCAAGAAAGTAAAGAAGTCGTACCTGTGAGGATGCTCAAGACAGACCTGAGCAACGAGTGGAAGGAAAGCCTACAACGTGCACAGCAGAAAGATTCGGACATCAAGCCGATTCTGGAGTGGATGAAGGCCAGAGCTCCTAAGCCCAGGTGGAGCGACGTCTCGGCAATGAGTTCGTTCACAAAAAGCTATTGGGCCCAATGGGACAGCTTGGTGTTTCAGGATGGAGTTCTGTGCCGTAAATGGAAAAACGCTCGGGGAGACAGCTGTCATTTGCAAGTGGTTGTCCCTAAAGCTCAAGTACCGGATGTTCTACAGCTGTACCATAATGGTTGTTCAGGAGGTCATCTGGGAGTAAAACGGACTCTACTGAAGATACGAGAACGGTTTTACTGGGTTCACTGTCGGGACGATGTCGAGGACTGGTGTCGCAAATGTACAAGTTGTGCGGCTGTAAAGGGACCTGACTCGTAGTAGAGGTGCATTGAAATTGTACAATGTTGGTGCACCATGGGAGAGGATAGCCCTTGACGTTGCGGGGCCGTTTCCGGAAATTGAAAGTGGTAACAAGTATTTCATGGTTGTGATGGATTACTTCACTAAGTGGCCGGAAGTCTTCGCCATTCCAAACCAAGAAGCTTCAACAGTTGCAGATAAACTGGTTCATGAAGTCTTCTGCCGTTTTGGAGTACCCTTGGAGATTCACAGCGATCAGGGAAGGAATTTTGAGTCCCAAATATTTCAGGAATCTTGCCGAGTAATGGGTAGTCATAAAACGAGAACAACTTCTTACCACCCACAATCGGATGGAATGGTGGAACGATTTAATCAGACACTGGAGAGCTACCTAGCCAAAGTTGTGGAAAATCGGCACCGAGATTGGGACAAGCACATACAATCACGTTTTTGTTGTCATATCGAAGCGCTGTTCACGAAAGTACATCGGTGACACCAGCTTTCGCAAACTTTGGAAGAGAATTACGGCTACCTGCAGATCTGATCACCGGGATACCACCTGATTCCCCACGCAGTATAACCGATTATGCGAATGACTTGCGGAACAAAATAAATGACATTTATGAGCACATCAGACAATCGGGACAGCAAATGTCTGAAAAGACGAAAACCCGTTATGACCGCAAAATGAACAATAAAGGGTTCGACTAAGGTTCACTAGTGTGGTTGCACAATTCAGTCCGCAGCACAGGAGAATCTCATAAGCTTCAAGCTAAATGAAACGGACCATACCGGATTGTGACAAAGATCAATGACGTAACCTACCGGATACAGAAAGGTGCAAGAGGTACTCCTAAGATCGTCAAAGTGGATCGACTGGCGCGTCATTATGGGGCCGATAATGCTCGGGACGAGCATGTCTTAGGAGGGGGCAGTGTTGCGCGCCAGAATTAATGCCTGGTACATGGTGACATTAGTTACCACTAGCGCCATCTAGTAACGAGTAGCGGAACTAGTAGTCAAGATCCTTCTAGAAATTTCGATGCGAGAACTTTATAGAACTTTCTCGAACTATCGACATCTGGTCAGTCGGGACCGACATGTACTCGAACATTCTAGATGTTTCTACAATGGAAGGTTCTAGAACTATCTTCGGCGCTATATAAGGCCGAGACGCGCCACGACCGACACAGTGTTAGATAAGCGACAGAAGCGAAAACATCCGAAGCGATCTTCAAGTGCGACTTAAAGCGATCAGTAGTGCAATTGTGTTTTGTAATTAGTGTGTGTTGAGTTGTTATTAGTGTTGTTGATTAAAGTGTAATTTTTTTGGTTATTAAATCGGCAGTTTTTTTGTCACGAACCCGAAGCTCGTAACAGTATTTATACCGACATTACCTGTACCCTGTACCTTGTTCGGAATGTTGCTCAATACACCCGCAGCGCAGTCACGTTCGCAACATTATGTGAGACGTCGAATCCAGCTATGTATTGAAAACAATGGTCATCATTTTGAACAATTAATCAGTTAAGGTAACATAAGAAAAAAATAATATTTTGTTAAAAATGAGCTCTTTTCTTTAGTTTACCGTATGTCATTACTTCCCAGAATTTGATCCTTATCAGCGACACTATCGAATGATGTCATAACACAGTGTTTTTTTTTTCAAAATCAACGGGTTCGATTCCTGGCTAGTAATATTGATTTTTCAAAAATCCAATGATGCAGTTTTAGTTTTCATCAAAATCGAGTCCGCGACTTCTTTGAGTACATTTCGCTATACTTACCTCATAGTTTTGGATTTGGCCATCCACGCCCACTTGGAAAATTCACCTGTACACACCTTTCAAGCAGGAACCCGTTGTGTTTTTTTAAACTTCTGTAATGGCATACATTTTATTTCATTGGGTATTTTATTGATATTGTATACGTGTGGAGCAACATTAAAAAAGCTTTTCTTCATTAGAGAAGTTTTACATTTCACAAGGCATAATTCATTTAAGTATTGAGCACGCATCGGTGTTTTCTTTACTGCACATGGTTTTTTGAACAAATGCGGATTTATTTTTACAAATAATGCAGTTTCCAGAATGTATAAAGCTGGTAGGGGTAATATTTTTATGTTTATAAACCACACATTAAACGCAGATATCTTTTGTGCATCCTGAAAACACGGTCCCGATCTGTTGACTGCCCCCAAAAAATAACACCATAGCGCAGGACTGAGGCGACTAGTCCATGATAGGCTGTTAACCGTGTATCAATATTTACTTTTTTTGAGAGTTGGTTAGTCTTTTATAAAAATGTAAGAAGTGTATTGAAATAGAGGGAGATTAAATTGAAAAATATTTTTTGTATACATTTCTATCAGCGTTTTTAATACTCTAGGCTCAAAACATTTCGGCTTCCCCGCGTAGTTAGCTGCTTTGGGTTTTACTCCCTGTTGACAAAAATGAAGCTTACTGACTCCTTCGTACGACACGCCCCACCAAACCATGACTGAGGCCGAGTGATGTCCTTTTTCCACCTTGGCTACCTTTTCAGAAGCTTCTTGAGAGCTGTGTGCATAGGCCCTGTCATTTTGACGGTTGAATTTTCCCTCTATGGTGAAGATTTTCTCATCCGTAAAAAGGATTTGTCGATATCCGTTTTTTGCGTGCTGCTGCCACAACTGCTTCGCTCTGGTGATTCTGATGCTGCGTAAAGCAGCCGTCAAGTGATGTCCAGTACTTCTTCGATAAGCGCCAAGCTTTAGGTCTTGTTTAATGATGCGAGACAAGGTCCAATCTTCATTTCTCTGGCCACGATTTTCTGTTTGCGGAGAGGATTTCGGCGAATTCGCTCACCAACGGCTTTGATCGCTGCTGGCGTCCTTGTATTTATTTATTTAATACTTCAAGCACATAAATGTACAGAGGCGGACTTAATGCCATAGGCATTTTCTACCAGTCAACCTTTGGGTGATGCAGAGACAAACAGTGGTAGGTGCAATCAAGAACATTGAGGGATAAATATTTTAAATATTATAAAGATACGCATCTACCTGTTAAAACTATGAATATAATATATACCTAATTACATATAAATATAAGCACAAATAAATCTGGGGGCACGGGAGTGCCCCCACCAAGTCGAGCAAAAAGGGGCACGGCCGTACCATCCTTTTCTCGAAGCAGTTCAGGCCATTTTCGACACCCTATAACTTCGTTGTGGATAAAACTAGAGACCTGAATTTTCTGAAATCAAGCAGGCATTGTATAAACACGGTATATTTCAAATTTCATTCAATTTGAACCAGTAGTTTAAGAATTATAACTAGTCAAAGTTTCTTAATTTTGTCACTCACTCACTGACTGACTGACTGACCGAGCATCAAAACTCTAAGGCACTTCTAGCAGACATAGAAGCTTCAAATTTAGAATACAATTAGGGTTTAGTGTATAAATCAAGGAAAAACTAAAATATTTTGCAATTTCGTTCCACTTTTCTAGATACACCAACTGCATAAATAACTTTGTAATCCTATATAAATATATAGTATTACAAAGTTACATTTGCAATTAATGAATCAGTGTACCTGTTTATCACCGCTAGTGATGGTAAATTCCCGAGAATATTCTCCATGAGAAACATAAACATTTACTTGTTGTACTTAGGATATCGGGTGCTACTTACTCCTAGTTAGTACTGATTAGACGACGTAACAGATTATTACGGGTTCTGACCTTCTGCTTCGTTTTGTAACAGTGTCACTTACGGCCGAACCCAATAACCTATTTTCAGTTAAAAGTCAGATCGCTACTGAAGGTAGCCAGAATAATCATAAGGCGATTCTCACACTGCACCGCATCACGCAGCGGGGCGCAGATAACGCACCCACGCGCGTGATTTTTTACATACAAATTCAATAAAAACGAACTCACGCGCGTGGAATTTGGCTCCGTTTCCCGCTCACCGCTGCGTGAAACGCAGCAGTGTGCCAATCGCCTAACTGCCAGTATAATTTATTCATAAAGATCGCTACTGATATAGTTTCTTGGGACGTCAAACCAGAGACAGATAGATTTTTCTACCTCCAGTATGCCAAAACTGGTGATAGCTAAGTAATTGGTTTCGGCCATTATACGTTAGTGCCCTATCTAACGTTACTAATATATAATAATACTCCTAAGTGTTTTGGGTTTGAGAAATGTTGAACTTTAGTTCCTCGCCACGTGATGTTCAGGGCCCGGTTTGAGTATCTGTTGCGGAGATGGAATGAGCATGATTCGGTCTTAGACGGGTTCGGTCGGAGAGTATTGCTGTCGTAGTATTTTCCTAGTAGGTCGAGTGCCAGTGACAATTTATCTTCTACGTCAGTATAAGTCGCCAGAGCCAATTTAAGTCGTTCGCGTACAGGAAGCGCTCAGTGTGTTTGGTAATAGGCTGGTCGTTTGTGTAGTAACGTTGGCGTCAACCATAGAAGTGCCAACACACTGAAGGAAAAGCGTTCTTATGCCATCGCCATCTACTCTTACCACACTGGAAGCAAACCTGCAAGTTGCGGTTGAGTAGTAGAAGTTCGCGAAACCCTGGTCGTTAGTAAGGCGCTTAGGCAAGTATAGTCTTTTGATGTTAAAGGTGTCGCAAGCTGCTGAGAAGTCAACAAATACGACAACCCACAAAGTATTACTTCGTTGTCAGTCTGTCAAGACCCTTTTTCTCAGCAACGCGTGAAGGAATTAAGTTGAAATTAATATCAAATACGTAAGTTTACGGTCCCTTGGAGCTCATAAAACAGTCAAACTTCTAAGTCCACGCAATAAAAAAATACGGCCATCTAAGCGACATATTTTGATACTCGCAAATAAATCAAAACCTGTAGGGTCGTTCCTGTTGACTTAGAATCATGAAATTTGGTAAAAAGCAAGGTCTCGCAGAGCAGAGGTAAACGAAAAAGTCCAAAATTCGTTAATTTAATATAGTTTTATTCAACTACAACGTTAAATTTGTTTTTGGGATATCGGGTCAGTTCAGTTTGTGTGGGGTAGACCTCAGACGCAGGGCTGCAAGTAAAAGCTAAAAGCAAAAAAATTATATCAATTGGACAAAAAAATTATAGTTGACGATCGTCGATCGATGAGAGTAATGTAACCAATGAAAAGAGTTGTTCTGTCAGTCGGACGAGTCACGACAGCGATCGGTTCGGTTGCAGACGGCGAGGTGATGATCCGCGAGGGCGACCTGCACTCGGACGGGTACCACCTGCTGGGCTGCGACCTGCGCTGCCTGGCCGAGGTGCGGCGCAAGCTGGCGGCCGCGGGCGCCAGCGCGCAGGTACCGACCCTGCTGCTGGCCGAGTGCGTGCTGGTGTACCTGCGGCCCGACGCGGCCGAGGCCCTGCTGCGCCACCTGGCCGACAGCTTCCCGCGCGCCGCGCTGCTGGTGTACGAGCAGTGCAACCTGGGCGACAAGTTCGGCGAGGTCATGCTGCGCAACCTGATGGCGCGCGGCTGCGTGCTGGAGGGCGCGCGCCTGGCGCGCTCGCCGGCCGCGCAGGCCGAGCGGCTGCGCGCGCTGGGCTGGGCGGGCGCGCGCGCGTGGGACATGGAGGCCGTGTGGCGCTCCTTCGCCGAGGACGACCGCGCGCGCGTGGACAGGCTGGAGATGCTGGACGAGCGCGAGCTGCTGCTGCAGCTCAACACGCACTACGCGCTGTGCGTGGCCACGCGCGGCGACATCTTCGCCGACATGGACCTCAACGCGTAGGCGCCCGCGGCCGCCCCGTACGTTGCTTACCTGCGAATCGCATCCGAGCGTCGTCGATGTTTCGTGTAATATTTCAGCGATGACAGCGTTGTTGTAATTGTATGTATGGTCGATATCGAATAGAAGACGATTCTGCTATCCTTTACGACTCGTTAAATTATCAAACGAATTGCTGCAACGAGTAACTGCGCATATATTATTCGTCATAAAGACACTGAATGTTGCAGAGATTTACTTGTGCACGAGAGACGCTGTATAAACAGGGAGGAAAAAAGGGGGTCAGGGATCCAAAATTGTCGATAGAGAAAAATCCTTTAATTTTATAAATACGTAATGATTTTTGAATTAAAGCTTGCTTCATCTGGAAAGCAAGCTAAGCGAACACAAATTCGAATAAAATAATAATATCTTATATATTTAGCCACCAAAATGACAATATCACTAGATTTAGGCAAAATAATTGTTACCTGATTTGTTTTTATTTTCATAGGATTGTTTATTGGATGTTTTAATGTTTGTTAAAGATATGGTTGACCCTTTCGATTAGTGGCAAATTGTAGTATTTTACACTTTTGTCCATATTTATTTATTCGGATCCTGGGAGGCATGGGAGAGATTTAAAGCTTACAATTCATTTTCTACTGATTGGAAAACGAACTTATTTTACTCACAATAGATCCGTTTGTCTGAATACTTCGAACAACTTACAACTTTCATTTTTATATAAGAAAATCGGCCTTCTGGCTGAAAAAGCTCAATTCCTTAAAATGCAGTTAAGTATTAAAAATACCTCCCATACCTGATTACAGTTGAGTATTTTTTTAAATTTGCTTAAATTAATTTTAAAATGTAAGAAGAGGGACCACTAGCCATCTTGTTTTCTCCCTGTCAATATTATGACAGAAGGTGCAATTTTATTCCAGAAATCTGGAATTTGGTATTACTTAAATTCGCATTGTTTATGTAAATAGCATACCTAAGCAATTAAAATAAACGGTCAAAATTTCGCTAAATTAAAAATACTTCATAAATCATTTCGTGCGTAAGTGTTTGATGTGCGCTAATAAACGAACCTGTTGAGCTAGCAACTGACGCTTGCAACGTAACGCACTGCACGTTATGATCGCGACGAGCGTTGTACAGTCAGCACCGCGCGCCAAGCGCCAAGCGCCAGGCGCGAGCTCCGCGGGCTTCATCTGCGGGAAATTGCGTAACACATGGCAATGCCATTCATTTGACAATTGAACAACATTTATTGCGTTATTTACGTTGTCGAGCAGATGAATTTTTCAAAAGTATAATAATAATAATAAGAAGAAACAATCGATTAGGAATTCCCTTCAAAATTCTTCGGATTGTGATAGAAATGTGTGTTAAGTGTGCAATCAGGGTGCTGGTTGTCGGTTTTTGGCTTGATCCCTTTGAGTGTTCAGGTGTGTCCAGATCTGGCGAATGCGCCGCTCGCGAGCCGCTTGCGAACTGCGCGTGTGCGGCGGTTACAGCCTACTTTGTGTGCGTCACCCCAGCCAGAAATGGTCGAAAATCGTCATCTAAGTGCAATAGATAATTAGATAATTGTACAGCTTCTGTAATTGGTAAGCAGATTTTTAAATTAGGTAAGCTGATTCCGGCTGGAGTAACGTTACCGCAGCCAGATCTTTTGTTTTCTAACGGGTATGTTGAAATAAATGTCATCTAAATAATTAGATACCTATCAATTTGAAATAAATGGTACAACTGAATTTGTATTTGTATTTGCTATGGTTGCGAAGATATTTAAAATCCTGCTGCGGTAACGTTTACACGATTGCTGCATCCCGGAATTGACTAATTTACTAAAATAACTTCAAAACGGTGTATTAGTGTGGATTCTTTTATTGCGTAACAAATTATAACTAACTAGTTGACCCGGCAAACGTTGTTTTGCCATATAAATTATTTCTAGCTGCCCGGCGGTACATCGTTCGCATGGTGTCCTACCCCTTACCCTACCCTCCTCCTACCCCACTCCTACACTACTCCTACCTTACTCCTACACTACTCCTACCCTACTTCTACCCTACTCCTAACCCCTACTCCTACCCCACTCCTACACTACTCCTACCTTACTCCTACACTACTCCTACCCTACTTCTACCCTACTCCTAACCTACTTCTACCCTACTTCTACACTACTCCTACCCTACTCCTACACTCCTACTCCTACCGTACTTCCACCCTACTCCTAACCTACTCCTACCCTACTTCCACCCTACTCCTAACCTACTCCTACCCTACTCCTATCCTACTCCTACCCTATTCCTACCCTACTCCTAACCTACTCCTACATTACTCCTACCCTACTCCTACCTTACTTCTACCCTACTCCTACTCTACTCCTACACTACTCCTACCCTACTCCTAACCTACTCCTACACTACTCCTACCCTACTCCTATAAGTAAATAAAAGTATTAAAAAAAAAAAAAAGTATCCTATGTCCTTCTCCTGGCTCTCAACTACCTCCCTGCCAATTTTCAGCTAAATCGGTTCAGCCGTTATTGAGTTATAAGTGGAGTAACTAACACGACTTTCTTTTATATATATAGATTAGCCAGATGTCCTCTACAAAAATTATAGTCGTCCGTTTAGTCAATTCCGAGATGCAGCAATCGTGCAAACGTTACCGCAGCAGGATTTTAAATATCTTCGCAACCATAGCATATACAAATACAAATTAAGTTGTACCATTTATTTCAACATACCCGTTAGAAAACAAAAGATCTGGCTGCGGTAACATTACTCCAGCCGGAACTGTTTTTATCAAATAATTAAAAAACTATCAGCTTACCAAATTTAAAAATCTGCTTACCAATTACAGAAGCTGTATATCTAATTATCTATTGCACTTAGATGACGATTTTCGACTTGTTCTGGCTGGGGTGACGCACACGCCTACTTTAGGTGCGCCGCTGTAGTGCAACTCCGGCCAGGCACGAGTGGGCCGCGCGAGCAGCACGCGCGTAGCTCATGGGTTCTTTCGCGTTTGAACTATGAGCCTCATTTGTGAATTTGCTTGCGCCGCTCGAGTACGGGTCGCGGACGGCTCACGCTCCGGTCTACGTACGAACATGAAATGCACGCGCGCAGTTCGCAAGCGGCTCGCGAGCGGCGCAGCCGCCAGGTCTGGACACACGACCTCGAGGTACGTTACGTCTAAAGGCTCCTACACACATGCTGGCGGCACAGCCGGCGAGTTTTTGCCGCGCGGGTAGCCCGGCGGCTCGAATACCCGCCGGCACTGTGTGTAGGAGCCTGAAGTGATAGGGCGGAGTATCTCCTTAATGATGGAGCACGGCCCCGGCCGAACAAAGTACCTAAAGTAAAGTAAAGCTTTCCGTTAATGCTCCGTTACGATAGGACGCCAGGTTTAATAAAACGAGCGGCCCTTGTGTCTTAGGTACTGGAGGCCGTCGATTGTATGGCAATGGCGCCGGTGCGGCCGGCGGCGGCGCGACGTGACGCGCGACGGCTCGCTATGTGGTGTAGATAAGATCTAATAAGGAACTTATTTATCAAAAAAATAAGATGCGTATTTCCTTTAGACGAAAGCGCTAGGGCAGCCCGCGAGATTCAAAGGACGATGGACAATACTGTACGAGACCCGTACCACAAAAAAAAAAAAAAACTGACTATAGCAAATCTGTCTATAACTAAGTCTATCTTTTATGCCCTCAGGAAGTAGTTTCATTAATCTTATGAAAGCATGTCTGAATTCTCTTGGAGAAAAAAGATATTTGAGGATTAAGATTGATTTTATAAAGGGAAATATTTAACTTATCCTTGCTGATAATGCACCCTTTTTGCAATTAATGAACCTCCAAAAACCTTTTTGCGCTTCTAGTAACGCAATTTAAAAAAAATATTGAGTCTCTTAACTTTCTGGCTTTTTGTCGCCGTTGGTGGTACAATTACCGGCACGTAACTTGGCAAGAGATTTTCGTAGTGGGGGAAGTTCGCGCATATAAAAATGTATGAAATTGTGCATGCGCAAACTTCCCCCACTACAAAAATTCTTGCCAAGTTACGTGCCGGCAACTATAGTAACTAACCATGTACGTTTGCCCCGCACGGCCCCCCAGAATTTGCGATTTAGGTGTGCACCAATGCAATGTACTCGCCTCTAGGAGTATATGTACCGGTTTCTTTTTCAATGTACCTCTGTACTTTTGAAGAAATATGCAAAAAAAGGGGGCCGTGCCAGCCAAACGTTTTCAGCACGGCCCCCGTGTAACTTGAAAAATATATAGCGTATTAAAAAGTTTCATAAACTCAAGGAATGTACTTTAATAGCACGTTCTATGTACCGTAACAGATATTGTGAATTCGTAATAACAAATAATATATAGATGTGGATAGGGGGCCGTGCTGAAAAAAAAGAAATAAGAAAATATCTAAAAAAGACAAAACAACCTTAGCCAAAAACTATTAAAAAGTAATTCATGTTTGGCAAGTAACATATGTACCGCATTGGTTTCTCATACAACTTGCTAAATTAAAAAAATAAACGAATTTTAGTTTATTCAGCACGGCCCTCTATAGTTGCCTATATCTTTTTAAATATGACAAGTTTGTTTACAAAATTCGACTTCCTGAATTATGTATAGGAGTACATTCGTTCCAAATAAATTGCTATTATGGTGTATTAGTACTCTAAAAGATAAATTGAATCAAAAATATCCTAACATACAACTGATGGGGTGACCATGGTTTCATAAATTAGGTACAGGTAGGATATTCTATACCTATATTAATGAAATTATGTGACTTGCTGAAAATAACAAAACACAGAGTTGACATTTTCTTGCAAAGACATATTAATTACTTAAAAGGAGAGCTAAATATTGCAGCGAGTCAATTTTATGTAGAACCTAACACAGTAAAAAGAACAAATCGCAGGTCGAAAAAACGCACAAGTAAAAAACAACAAAAACCAAAACGACAATTTGTTCAAGATTCAATATTTAGCGATAAACCAACATTTGTAGAAAATTGGAGAGGTCAAGCAGACGAGGCCGTTGATGTAAAACCACATAACGATATACAATTTATAAAAAATGGTAACATGGTCCAAAATTCATCTGTGGTTAACACATGCGGTTTTGATGCAATAATGTTTTTGATTGCAATTGGCTTAAAGTCGTTTTCTAATTTCAAAATGGAAATTGAGCCAAAAGAAAATAAACTTCTGGACTATGTAAATCTCACGTTAAACGAAAAAGTTGACAAAGTCACGGTATATGAAATTAGAAATTACATTTGTCACGAATATTTTGACCGGCCATCGCATGTAAAGCAAATAAAAGATTTTGAATGCAATGTTGCTAATTTGTTTGAACAAATGTTTGCCAACTTACTTTACAGTGCTCAGTTTAAAAAAGCTTGCACAAAAGAAGAATGCCAATATTGTGTAAAAATGATAAGACCTTTTATACCTTTGAATATTAACGTAATCAACATGTTTGGCATTTTTGCATTAGAAGAGTCACTTGCTATCGAAACTACTTCTCAAATTTGTAAAAATGATTGCGATGGAACTGTCATTTCAAGCTATAAATTACAAAATATTATAACCTTTGACTTAAATGGAACAGACGCAATGGTTTTGTGTAATATTCCGGTCACTATTAAATATTAAAAACCAAATTTATGAAGTCGTTGGTGCTATTGAATATGTAGGGAATTCAATGGGGAATCTGGGCCATTATAAGTGCCATACGCTTAACCATGAGAAATGGCTATGTTACGATGATTTGGCCTTGAAAACTAACAACAGTACAGTAGATTCAATATTCGTACACACGGTACCCTTACTTACGTTTTAGCGAGTGATCTTTGATGTTTTATAATTATGTAAAAATAATAACAATATTCTAATTATTACAGTTGCTTGAAACACTACTGTGATTACGTAGGTTAAATTAGTTGCCTGTGATTATTCCAAATAATTAATGTGATTAATGTAAGTAATATTATTGTAATGTAGGTAAGGTTCAATGAGTGATTTGTTGGAAACATATGTGTGATTTTTTAAGCCTTTTAAGCTCTGTAGTGTTAGTGACACATAGTTTTTCTGCGATTATTCCATAGGTAAACGTAACTAATACTGTGAAATGTAACGAAACTGTAATTTTATTGTAATGTACCGTACATCAACCCGTGTGATTTATTGGAAATATATCTGTGACTTTTTAAAGCCTTTTGAGCTATTTAGTCTTAGAGACACTTGTTGTTTAGTACGAATACGATGCGAATACCATGATTTCACGTGAGAATGGTTAAAAAAGCTTCTGCATAAATTGAGTAAATCTTTAATAAAATAAACGTTTATTTTATTAAAGATGAGTAAATCTTTAATAAAATAAACGTTTATTTTACGAAAGATTTACTCAATTTATGCAGAAGTTTTTTTATCCATTCTCACGTGGAAACATGGTCACCCCATCAGTTGTATGTTAGGATATTTTTGATCCAATTTAACTTTTAGAGTACTAATACACCATAATAGCAATTTATTTGGAACGAATGTACTCCTATACATAATTCAGGAAGTCGAATTTTGTAAACAAACATGTCATATTTAAAAAGATATAGGTAGGCAACTATAGAGGGCCGTGCTGAATAAACTAGAATTCGTTTATTTTTTTAATTTAGCAAGTTGTATGAGAAACCAATGCGGTACATATGTTACTTGCCAAACATTAATTACTTTTTAATAGTTTTTGGCTAAGGTTGTTTTGTCTTTTTTAGATATTTTCTTATTTCTTTTTTTTCAGCACGGCCCCTTATCCACATCTATATATTATTTGTTATTACGAATTCACAATATCTGTTACGGTACATAGAACGTGCTATTAAAGTACATTCCTTGAGTTTATGAAACTTTTTAATACGCTATATATTTTTCAAGTTACACGGGGGCCGTGCTGAAAACGTTTGGCTGGCACGGCCCCCTTTTTTTGCATATTTCTTCAAAAGTACAGAGGTACATTGAAAAAGAAACCGGTACATATACTCCTAGAGGCGAGTACATTGCATTGGTGCACACCTAAATCGCAAATTCTGGGGGGCCGTGCGGGGCAAACGTACATAACTAACCTAGGGTCAATCAATAGTCAGCCTATTGCAGTCCACTGCTGGACACAGGCCTCTGCCTACACTACATCCTATCCTCCGCCTCCCACATCCAGGCTGTCCCAGGCACCTTTTTGAGGTAATCTGTCCATCTAGCTGGAGGGCGTCACACACTACGCTGGCCGATACGCGATCTCCACTCCAGGACTCGTCTGCTCCATCGGTCCTTCGACAAACATGGCCAGTGGCCAAACACTGCCACTTCAGCTTGCTTACTCTGCAAGCTGGCGGCATACTCATAGAGAAGCGAACCTACGATGTGGTTTGACTTAGAGAAGCGAACCTACGATGTGGTTTGGACTCGGCAAAAGGCGTGCGAATTATACATGACTTTCGTCTTGTCCAAATTCATGCCGAGGCCAACCAGCCGAGAGGCTCCACTTAGACTATGCAGCATCTGTTCCAGCGTCTCTGCCGTTATGACCATGTCATCTGCAAAACGAAGGTGTGAGATGTAGTCCACGTTCACGTTGATACCCTCTCTAGCCCAGTCCAGCGTCTTAAAAACGGCCTCTAAGGCATTCGTGAACAGTTTCGAGGATATCACGTCCTGTCTCACTGCCCTGAGTAGTTGCATGGGGCTGGTTTTCATATCCTGGATCTGGACAATCATCGTGGCAGCGTCATACAAACACCTCAACACTTCGATGTATTAATGAACTTATGAATATTACTTTATTATTATTATAAAATCAATTCGTCATAGTTGCAAAGAGGCCGGAACTGCCCATATTGCTATGGACTCGAAGGCTTTCTCGTAATCTACAAATGCCATATACAGTAGCTGGTGGTACTCTTCGGTCTTCTGCACAATTTGCCGAACAGTTTGGATGAGGTCTACGGTAGTGAAGTCTTTTCGAAAACCGGCTTGTTCTGGTGGCTGAAACTCGTCAAGTCTCCTGACGAGACGGTTCGTAACCAGCTTGTATACGTGGCTCAGAAAAGAGATGGTCTCTAGTTCTTCAGCAAGGTTTTGTCACCTTTTAGCTAGCGTACTCCGACCAAATGGGTATATTAAGGTTGGAACTGTGACCAACCGCGCAAGTCGACCGAGCGCTGCAACCAAGTTGGTCGCAATTACTGTGGTATTCAGTATTTTTAGGACACCAAAATAAGATTTAATTGAGGTTCATAAAAAAAAGGCGCAATCATTATACAATACAGGAAAAGTTTTTAACCAGTGCGCAAAGAAGGATGCCCATTTTTCACCTGACAATGTATAGAAATGAAATAAATATTAAAATTCAGCTAATTTAATTGTACATTTATTACGCTAATCACAATTTTAAAAGAAGGCCAGGAAAAAAATATTTATTAATTTTTCTTTATGCTAACTCGTATGTCTTATTACCTTATTTTGAACGCATTTCAATTACCCTGAACGCATCCAACTACTCGTTTTTTACAACGTTCCGTTTTGCAAACTGCTTCTTGACTTTGTTCAACTCTTTTTCTGAGTTTTATATATTATTTTAAGTTTTATTTAATCAATAACTATTTTTTATTAGTCTATGCATAATACAGATCAATTCAAAATAACATGATAATTAAATAAATTAATTATGCAGATTATAATTGAGTTCGCACGAGTGAAACGGATTTTTTAGATATTTTGACAGTTCTGCGACTTCGTTGTTGCGCTTGCGTCAAGTTGTGTATTGTGCCATTTTGTGTGTGTAACAACTGAGATGGGCTAGGTTTCAAGACAATATCTCTGCTCCAGCAGAATTTCTGGATGACGTAGTAGGTAGGTATATATGTACTGCGGTCAACGAAATGGGTAGGCAAGTTTTTATAAATGTAAACAAACTATCGTAAAGGCAAATCCTAACCTAAAAAGTAACATTAATATTTTTTGGCCTTTGTAGACTTTAAATCGTAAAAATGACTATATGACATTATTTTCTAATCTTACAGGTACTCTTTCTACTATACCTTCTACCTATACATTAACTTTCATTATCAGGTTTTTAAATGTATGGAAAGTGGGCATTGTTCTTTTGACATAATAAACTTGAATGTATTTTAATAAACACGTATTTTTTGTTTTGATATGTTTCAATAGTAAAAAATTAAGTTAACGCTTACGAGACTTGTTTACTCAGAAATTTATTTTATGGACGTCGCTTGCCAGTCCGTCGACCGGTCGCCCGATTCACACCGCGCGTCGACCGGTCCTGACGCGCCAGCTGCTATCAGAAGTACTCACGCGCGGTCGCTCTATGCGACGGCGGATTATTGACCCCAGTTTAGCGCTACAATTTTTTAAGTGTAGACTGTGTAAAGTTATTTGTAAACGTAATTTTTCGTAAATTCCAATTTATCCTTCATACCTTCATGGGCTTAGGACCATCAAAATGCAGAAAATAAATCATAATAAGTAAGAAAGTAATACGTTTTAGTCCATTCAAAATAAAACATTTAGGTATGATAGGTACTTAGACATGATACAATTTAGATTGAAACAATTGCATTTTGGCGTATTTAAAAAATTGGAATCAACTAAGTAGGTATCTTACAACAATGTCTAATCAAAGAGAACCTAACACACTAAGATTATTTATAATTTCTTCTTACCTCTACATTTTATTAATCACAATATTTTAGGTATTGTTCGAAGTGACCTCCTCCTTTTTCAAGGCATAAACGTGCACGTTTAAATAAGTAAGCATTTAGTTTGTTTAGGACACTAACATCACTTTTTACTTCATTGAAAGCGTTAATTATTTTTTCTTTCAAGTCATCTAGGCTCTGAGCCTCTTCTACATACACCCGGCATTTCACTTGTTTCATACACCTTGGTTTGCTGCTAAAATTGTCCTCTCATTAGGGACCGTGGGATTGAGGACCCTTGGGCTCGCATACGAGGTACGCTCTCCCTTTCGTATCTTCTTCGTGCTGCTCGTAAATTTTCATTGCTTAACAAATACACTCGCACCATTTCATAATACTCGCGGTGAGTAAAATGAGACATTCTCACTACGCTAGTCTAGTACGCGGCACAACGCGCAGGGACGGCGAAGGGCGCGACGAACATCCGACCTCCGCTTCCGCAAGTGACGTACTGCATGTGCACGCGCGCGTTTTGTTTATCAAACGCCGCGCCGGCGCCGCATGCCCCCGCACGGCCCGCACCCCCGTCTCGTGCGCTAGGCGTGGTCCAGCGGCCGGCGGCCTTCGCGTTTTCATTCATGCTCATTCATAGTATTACTATTAAATTATATCCATGTCTTGCTTATTTCAAATTGGGACAAAGTGGAAAAATGAAAAAAAAAAAGTCATAAACTAAAAATGGAAATGTGTTCTATTGCTTACACTGAGCCACCAAAAAAAATTTACGCAGTGGTTAAAAATTTATCCTGTATGTAACAAAAACCCTGTTGTTCCTTCTACCTAAGTTTTAAGAATCGGTATATGTAGGCATACGCCATAAAGGAAGTCATTTATAAAAAAAACGGTTCAACAAAAATAATTGTAATAAATATTTTTGTTGAACCGTTGGAGTATATATACGCTTAGGGGCACTATGAGCAGCAAATAAAACAACAAAACATTTTTTTTTTCGGAAATCAGAATTTTTTTTGCAGTTTCGGGTTAACCTTGACCATAGAAACTATTTAGGTTCTGAGAAGCATGGCCCTACGACGCGTTTCCGAATTGTAGACCTCCGAATTTTATTCTATTTTATATAAAACGCTCTATATTTCCAAAATAGTGGCTCGGATGATTTTTTTTTTTCTGGAAAGAAATTGTTGCTCTAGTCGAAAACCATGAGATTTTATTTCTTGGTTTTTTTTACACCATCTCATGGTTTTATACATTTTATATTTTCACCCGAGCCACCATTTTGGAAATAGAGAGCGTTTATACGTCCCTAAAAGGAACAACAGGGTTTTTTTTTACATATTGTATTAGAGTATTCAATAATATTTTTAGCAGAGTAAAGTGATTATTATTAAAGGTTTGATTAAATAAATGCTTTCTTTTGTGAACCTCAAATAATTACTGAAAGTTAACAAGAGGCTCAATTATTTAAAAAAAATGCGTCATTTGAAGCGCAAAAAGTTTTTAGAGGTTCATTCATTTCAAAAAGTGTCCAGCATTACCCGGTCTATATGTTTTGAATGGATAAGTTAATAAATAAATATTTCCTTTTACTAAATCAATTTAATTTCCTCACATAACTTTTTTCTCCAAATGAATTCAGACGTGCTGTCTTATGATTGATTAAACTACTCCATGAGTGCGCAATAAAGATCAACATAGTTCATAATGCTACAATTAACTTTGTGTCTTGGTACGGCCTTACCCATTCTCCTTTGATCTGTTTTAATTTTAGTTTTTATTCCAGTTATCTTATCTTTTTTGTACTTAAGCATGTGTTTCTGTGACAAATAAACATAGTTTTCTTTCTTTTCTTTTTTGCAATTTGTAGTTCAGTATCAGGTTGCATTGGTAATAAAAATACTCAATGCCCCCCTGTCAATATCATTCAAGCGCCAAACAATCTTTTTAGATTTAGAAATAAAACAATCTCTTCGACTAATTCTAACTTACAATGCCACAACATTTTTATAGCGCTCTGGTTTTTGAACTCACGTTATTGAGCCCGAGCAATGAGAATCCAACAGAGCGCATTACACGGAGTCGAAAAAAGTTTCCAACTCTCGGCGCTAAGCAGGTGCGTTGAAAAACCAGTGTTCTAAAAATGACACGTTAAAATATATTATTTGGATGACGCCGCATACACCGCACGGCGCTGCGTGCACAGCGGTGCTATTCTGTAAAAATCTCACCGTGAAAACTTAGGTGAATTGAGCGTGGAGTGAGTGAGCGTGGAGTGAGCTGTAGTATCAATTATTCCTAGCAAAAACAAATTCACTTCACGTAAGTTTTCACGGTGAGATTTTTACAGAATCGACCGGCTGATGCTATTATTGAAAGTTTATTGTTGTCTGTCTTCAAATGTTATGTGGCTGCTTTGTTTAAAAAATATCACGATGTAATGTGGTGTTTCCATTTTTAAAATTTAAATTGTATAGTGCCGTCTGGCGTGTTGGCGCTACTCATTATAATAAATATTATGTATTTGAACCTTGGTTTTGTCATTTTGTTACAATTCATAAGTACAAGAGTACAGTCGTTAGATATTTTATGTCCTACACCGCAAGAACAGTAATACTTGGACAACGAAAGCCGTCCTGCGACTGATTATAGACGCCATCGCCAGTCTCCTCGTTGTTACCACAGACGTGCGCGGTGCGGTCGACCGTACCCCCTCGTGCTGTAGTACTCCGACAGCTGGCAGGTCAGGCAGATGTTCATTTACCATCAGGTGATAGCCAAACGCAAGTCTATCAAATGTAAGTACTTAATAACACTAGAAAATAAAAACATAAGTAAATGAATACAACATAATATGTCCACCTCATCAGTATCTACGCACCCATGATAATATAGCAAAAATCTATCGGGACCTAGGGAATTCCACCACAAGACAAAATAGTCCTGCTGGGTGACTTTAATATATATACCTACATATTATTGTTATTATGGATTTTAATCTGAAATAAATTTATTATTATTATTTTTATTTTACGTATCTCGGGACCATGGGGTCCTGGTCCATTGGAAGGCGTATGAGGGGACGAAGCCAACTCGCAGAGGCCCCTTAGGAAATTTTAATGAAATGCGGCACCAACCGACGATTATCCCTGTATGCATTTTGCAAGTACACCCAAGGATAACCACTTGGTGTGGGACTATTGCAGGATATGCTTGGACTATTGGTTTGGGTAGCTAAAGTGGACTGGTTACCAATGGCAGGGGGTGACTTGCACACTCAATAATGGGCCCCCGGAAACGGTTACTAGCACATAGTGACGTAGCGACAAGGGGGCAACATGTCCTGACTCAGGTGCTTATGAGGAGTGGAGAGATATTCCACGGCTATCAGGACAATCCCGAAAGTACGGTCAAGATCCCTACCAGTATCTTACTGGTATACTTCCTTCCTCCGAGCACGTTTGCTCTTGCGAATCTCCACTCAAACCGGCCAATAAAGGCACGAATGTGGTGGGAGCTCTGGTCCTCGTCATTGTTCACTCCAACCGGCCAATAAAGGCAAGCCCGAGGTGAGGAACAAGATTTCTCCCGGGAGATAGGGTCCGTGGGGTCGCTACTGCCCAACAGCTCGCCACATGCTGCCCTGCGGGTTTCTGTATCTCTCTTGGTCTGGCTCCTCACGCTAGACCTGTTCCGGCAAAGTAAACTCTTCCGGCACAGGCCTAGAGTTCGGAGCGCGCAAGGCCTACCACGACGCCAACGTAGAGATACGGCGGTGGGGTTTATTATTATCATTATTATTTAATGCACGCGTTGGTTCTGACCACGAAGTATGGCCTGGTGTCCTTGGTCGTCATGGAGTTGGCTTGGAGCTTCTGACTTTGTGTGCAGAGTTTGATCTGTGTCTGACCAATGGGTACCTTCTTTTGTCTACCAGGAAAATAAATGACTGGATCTGGGATGCATCCACGAGGTCATATATTTTCCAATACAATTGCGTAAATTGCAATTGTACGCAAAAGAGACCGTAACGACGTTTTGATAACAAGAGCCGGCTGCGGGGTGCAGAGTGTTAGTTAGGTCATCGGCTTATTCGATTGAAGATGCGTCTGGAATTAAAACCTCCTCAACGCGCAGGACATAAGAAACCAGTGAATGCAAGTGTTGCTCCACTGGTTCACTCCGGGACCTGGTTAATCACTTCGACAAGCACAAGCATCATGGACTTATATTACAAGTGACAAGTATACTATAAATTAGAAGATTATATCCAAGATAAGAACGCTTGGAAACATGCTGGTCCTGCTCCATAATAGTGGAATGGGCGACTAGAATCAATTCTATTTTGTAGTAATTTTTGACGTTCAAAAGTGCCTTTTATGTGCCTATTTGAAATAAATGCTTTGACTTTGATACCAAGATGGAGAACGTTACAGATAATCTTGATGAAGCGTGGCATTCATATGCGTTTACCTTCGTGATAGCATCTCAAGCACAATACCAAAGCCGCAGAAGAGAAACGAGTATTGGTTCAATTACTCAGACGAGGTAATCCGAGCATTACTGGAGAGTCTCAGACTAAGAACTCTATCAAACACCGACAGACGAAGATCCATTCAACGCGAGCTGAAAATCAATTCGTGACCTCAAAAATCAATGGTGGCTGGACCGATCAAAAGATCTGCAACTTTTTGCTGACACAAACCAGACGGTCAGGTTTTTCGAAGGCCTGAAGCAATTTGCGGACCTAAATCGAGAAAAACGGCACCTGCAATATCTTCTCGTGAAAGGGACTGTAGACTGACAGATCATAAGCAAATTCTAGATAGGTGGGCACTGTGGGCAGAAAATTTCAATGACGTCCTGAATCCCTGCTCACAGGCAAACTGATTTATCGTATGTTGAAGATCTTGAATGCCGTCTCGTTAAGGAAGACCTAGCCAACCTTTGATGAGTTCATGTCAGCCATTAAAAGATTGAAGAATGCCAAAATACCAGGCAGTGATCGGAAGTCTTAAGGTGGTCCACATATACAAAGCAGGCTCTTCAATTTTGTGCTTAAGGTATGGGAAACCGAAGTGATACCTCAAGACTGGAAGGATGCCTCCATTTGCAAACTTTATAAAGGCAAAGGTGAATTTTATCTGACTGTGGTTCCTACAGGGGCATCTTAATCCTGTCTTTTGCTGGGAAGGTACTGGCGCATATTATCAATCACCGCTTGGCAAATCTTGCTGAGCAGATACTTCCAGAGTCGCAGTGTGGTTTTATACCTGGCAAAGGAACCGTTGACGCCATTTTCATAGTGAAGCAAATGTCGGAGAAAAGTCTCGAACAAAACCGTCCTCTCTACATGTGTTTCGTTGACTTAGAAAGGGCCTTTGACCGCGTGCCACACGCTGCTCTTTGGGTAGTGCTGAAAAAAGCTAGATGTCCTGAGAAATTTGTCAACATGATTCGTCAGTTTCACGAGACGGTATGACAGCGCGTGTTCAACATGAGAACGATTTTTCAGACCCAATTCTCGTAACCAGTGGTGTGAAGCAAGGCTGTGTCATGGCTCCCACGTTGTTCGAACTCTATTTCTCAGCTGTGTTGAATGATACATTAAAGCAGGGGTCTCCAAACTTTGAAGTCTTAGAACCATAATGATTTTATCAGTATGTTTCAAGGGCCAAAACAGAATAAATTTTCTGCCTTTAACTATATTTCTAGACTAGTCGCAAAGTTCGCGACCTAAGCAAACATACGCTTTTTTTGCATTTCAATTAATATTGTGTATTGTGAATTTGTGACACTTAAAGACATCTAGTGGCGAGTAGTGATAATATGACGTATTGTATTATGTATCTACTATCTATTTCAGCTATTCACTAACAGGTGGCATTAGTTGTAATTAAATATTTAATATAGAAGTTGTATTTGGTTCGAGAAAGTTCTGGTTCTGGCTAGTGTATTCCGATCAGTACGAGATGGCAGTAATTGCATGTAAAAAGGCTAGCGGCGCAACCGCGACTCCGCGAGTCAGTTTGCGTAGGAAAGGCGTAGGAAGCGAAACTGTCTATTGTGAAATAAAGGAACACCCGTGCTTATCAGTATTTAGATTTGACTTATTGTTTTTATGTGTGATTTATTAGTATGGAAAAGCGAAAAATAAACAGTGAATGCAGAACATATAAAGACAAACGGAACTTTCAGTATTTTGTGATTGAGTCCAGTAAGTAATAGGGCGCTATGTTTTATTTGTAATGAAAGCATAGCTGTTCTCAAAGAATATAACATTAAACGACACTGAATCGAAACATCTTCAAAATTACTCCAAAATTGTTCTGTTTCTGGTACTATTTACTTGTGTGAGAAAACGTTTTCCAAGATAAGTACACAAAGAATGTTTACAGATCTAAATTAACCGATGAGCAGTTTAAATCTCTTTTATTATTGGTAAGTACAAGTAAAATTGATCCACCTATTGTCGGTGGAAAATCACAATTACATAAAACTCGTTAGTGTTTTTTGTTTTACTGTGACTCATTTCAATAATTTGTTAGTTATAAATATGCTTAAGCTTAGATACTTATTAATATGTTAAGTTTTCTGAGTAAATAAAACCGAGTAATTATCATTCTGTGTTTTCTTCTTCAACTTATCACAGCAATAGGACTGTCATACTGAACTTCGAAGTTCAAAATACCGATGTACTGTATTCATAAAGTTTTAAATTACGAATTACGTGAGTTAGAAGGTACGCTATAACGAATTACTTGATTTAGAATGTTCATGATCGCGATGTACGGAACTTCGAAAGTTTGTTATGACGAATTACTTCATTGAGAATGTTCATCATCGCGATGTACGGAACTTCGAAAGTTTGCTATAACGAATTACTTCATTGAGAATGTTCATCACAGCGATGTACGAAACTTCGGAAGCTTGCCATGATGAATTACTCAATTTCGAATGATCATTATCGAGAACCAAAATGTAGGCACTGCATTTATGCACAATAGCAATTTATAATTTCGTAATTAGACATTATTTTTCTTGTTAGTAATTGATATTTAAGGAAATAATGTGTAGGTATTAATAACGTGCATCACAAAATTGAATAATGCCCTATTTTCTTTTGAGTAGTTTAATATTATACTGTTTTATGTTATTTTCTGATTACAGTCAAATTATTTTTACGTTCATACTTTGTCTAAAGGGAGGTGTTAATTAAGTTCAAAATTACCTGTTCGTAGGTGGCATATTTTGAATTGATTAAACTTGGTACCATTACTTATTTACACTATGATTTTTTTTATTTACATCGCGATCGTGAACATTCTAAATCAAGTAATTCGTTATAGCGTACCTTCTAACTCACGTAATTCGTAATTTAAAACTTTATGAATACAGTACATCGGTATTTTGAACTTCGAAGTTCAGTATGACAGTCCAGCAATAGTAACAACAATAAGACATTGGCTGTCGCGGGCCAGTTTGATGGCACTAGTCTTAAGCTGTCGCGGGACGGATTGATGGCACTGGCGCGGGTGTGGCGGGCCGGATTTGGCCCGCGGGTCGTAGTTTGGAGACCCCTGCACTAAAGCATAGTGTTGGACAGATTGAACTAAACGTCCGCACTGATAAAAGTGTCTTCGACATTTCACGCTTCAGAGCGAAGTCATAAAATCATAGCACACGTATCAAATTTGAAAGGGATCGGCACCGTATCGCCTTTCGCCTCGGCGGCGTCAAACCGGCGTCAACCTAACGTAAGCACGTAAACAAAGCTGGTCAGAAGCTCCGATACGTCGTCTCGGCTACTGCTAGGCGGCGCCGCGCTTACGGCTCGCCGACCGCTGGTTGATGGTGCAGTAGGCAGGCCGGAGGGGTGAGAGGGGCAAGGGTGGACGAAGAGACGTAAACTCGGGTACGGAGAGACGTAAGCGCGGGGACGACGAACTGTAAGCACCAGGACGACGAGCCTAACGCACCGAACCGCGGTTCGTGAGCTTGATCCGAGGCGAGGCGATTACGTTACGATTCCAATTTAGTGTGTGTTGCAGTAGAGAGTTTCATACAAAGAATACTGAACGGCTCGAGTTGATACGGTGCCGATCCCCTTCCGGTTTGATACGAATGCTATGAGTCGAGGATTTTTAAGGGCACCTATACTCAACGCGGACGATGAAGCCAGCGGGGCATAGTGCAGATGACCATCGAGCCGAATCACATCACATCGTAGGGCATCCCGGATATCGACCTATGCGAGATTAGGGCGACTCTCGAGCAGCTAAAAATCAAGGCACCTGGGGATGACGGAATAACGAAAGAGCTCCTTAAAGCGGGCGGGGCTCTAGTCCTGAAAGAGCTAGCGAGTCTCTCTAGCTCCGTTGTTCAAGAGGGTACAACGCCCGAGGCATGGAGCTAAGCAAATCCTTGCCGAAGAACTATAGACCCATCTCACTTCTGAGCCACGTATATAAGCTGTTCTCGAGAGTCGTAACGGACCGTGTCGCCAGAAGACTTGAAGAGTTTTAGCCGCCAGAACAAGCCGGTTTTCGAAAAGGCTTCAGTACCCTAGACCATACTGTTCGACAAATTGTGCAGAAGGCCGAGGAGTACAATTTGTGGACTACGACAAAACCTTCGACTCCGTCGAAATATGGGTTCGGTTCTGGCCTCTCTCCAACGATCTCAAATTGACTGGCGCTACATCGAAGTTTTTAGATGTTTGTATGACGCTGCAACGATGACTGTCCAGATCCAGGATCAGGACAGCCCTATACAACTGCTCAGGGGTACAGGGGATGTAATATCCCCTAAATTGTTTACTAACGCGTTGGAAGACGTCTTCAAGACGCTGGACTGAACTGGACAGGGTATCAACATAAACGGCGAATAGGTACATCTCACATCTTCGATTTGCCGATGACAACGTCATAATGGCAGAGACGCTGGAACAGTTAGACCAAATGCTGCACAGCCTAAATGGAGCCTCCTGGCGGGTTGGCCTCGGCATGAATTTGGACAAGACAAAAGTCATTCGCACGTCTTGCCGAGTCTAATCCACATCGAAGGGTCTCTTCTCGAAGTAGTAAATTATAGTACAATTATGTCTACCTAGGGCATGTCATCCAGCTCGGTAGACACAACTTTGAGAAAGAGGCCGATAGAAGGATCCAGTTGGGTTGGACAGCATTTGGAAAACTTCGTCAAGTCTTCTCGTCGCCTTTTCCGCAGTGTTTGAAGACTAAGGTCTTCAACCAGTGCGTCCTGCCCGTCAAGATATACGGTGCTGGTGGAGACCGCGTATCGGCAAGCGTAGTGTGGGACGCCCCCCAGCTAGATGGACGGACCACCTAAAGAAGGTGGCTGGGGTAGACTGGATGCGGAAGGCGGAGGACAGGGTGTTGTGGCGCAGTCTGGGGAAGGCCTACGTCCAGCAGTGAACTGCGATAGGCTGAGTTGATTGATTGATGTGTGCTATGACCTTAATAAGACGTCTACGGTCTTATTCATAAAAAAAGCTTATAGAAGGTTTAAAACGTTCATTAGTTAAAATGCTCGATAAGCCTTTAAAACGTTCGATAAAATTTTGTATTCATAACCGCTTCATAAACCTTCTATAGTTAGAGTGTCCTATAACTTCAATATAAATTTTGCCATTTTATTGAAGTCATCCAACAAATTGGCCAACACATTGAGTTGTCAAACGAGAATATCTGCCTACGCACCGAATAATTGTGACCATAGACATTATGACGTACTGAAAACTAATTTATTGTCTACTGTTTCGACAGTTTTGCCGCGTTACCATGGTAACCATGGTTTTTTAAGCCAATGAATTTGATATTGTTATTTTATTGTCAGGCGAGCGAAAACCTTTGAATATATTTTTGTATTTAAAAGAAATGGAATTAAGACCCGTCGGTGCTCCATGGACCAATTCAAATTTGTCCAATTGGACTGAGGGGAAAATGACATGTTTCCATCGTCCAATTACCAACTGGACTATGGAGAATTGAGAAATGTTCCGCTGTCCAGTTTAATAGTATAGTAAAGCCTTGTCCATACTATTTAAAAAAAAATATCAGAAACAATTATTTTTGAAACCGCTTAATAATCATTTATTAAATAATTACGACATAAAATTCATTCAATTCAAAGATTAGGTACAAAAAAAAAAGAATGTTTGTGAAATTGGTGCTTACCTTTGGTGCGTGCTTTAAATCTGATCGGGGTCAAGAGCGGGCACGTGTAGTAATAAAAAAAAAAAAGAATGTTTACTTTTTTCTTATCTTTTCATTGAAGTTTCTATTTTATTTAACTATACTTAATTAGCTATCATTATATTGTACCTATTTATTTATTTATAATATTTTTGAATTCAGTATGATGTGAACCAAAAAATATAACAAAAGCTTCTTTGAACCGAAAGAATAGGAAACTGGTGTGAACTAAGGGTTATAATGTTACAATGGAACATAGTTTTGGTTTACGTCCAGCGTTCTCCATAGTCCAGTTGGTAATTGGACGATGGAAACATGTCATTTTCCCCTCAGTCCAATTGGACAAATTTGAATTGGTCCATGGAGCACCGACGGCCATGCCGCCTTTTTCGCGTTGGTGTCAGTCAGTATGTGTTTTTATTTTCTATCTTCTTCTTAGTGTGCCCAGAATTCGGCTACTTGTTTGGCGCCATCACCAGGGTTGGATTTAGGTACAGTACGCCTCAAAAGTGCTTAGGCGCGCTATGGTTGAAATTTCTGTGAACATGCTTCGCGCCGTCCCCGCGCCCGCGCCGCAGGCCCGTATTTACATCTGTGTGTGTACACTTGCTAACGTCAAACGAAACAAAACATATCGTCATCGCTTTTTCACACGCGCGGCGTAATTACGTATGACCTTGGTTGGTTCATACCACTGCTAAAATTCACAACTTCATAACAAGTGCTGCTAGCGGATAACGTAGCGTATAGGATTAGTAAACACGTAGGCCTGGGTTCGAATCTCGAGATGGAACTTTGAATTATCTTTTCAACAATAATCTTATCTTTTTTTATTATTCGATAAATTAATACACGAGAATAATAATGTAATATTTGTTTTATTTGTATTATTATATTGTTATTGAAATATGCGGGGTAAAAATAAAAAAAAATTAAGTGATTTCAAAAATTTTATTCGTTATAATTTGATAAATAAACTTTTAAAACAGTTTATTTTCTCATAAAGAACAATTTATTGAAGTAAAGCAGGTAATCGGTGAGCTACGACCATTAGACTTAAAATATTGTAACTATCTTAGTAATAAAATAATATTGTGCTTTAATTGCGGATATAGCTTAAGTATTCATTTTCAAAATTCATTTTGAAAAGAAGATTGAAACTATAAACCTCAAAATAATCCTTATTACGGATATGACACAATAATATTTTATTTAATATTACTAAAATCAATTTGTAATTTATAACTTAATACGTTGTATAACCCCCATTATTATCCATGCTATCAAGTAAACGCTGGCGTATGGATCCTGTAATGTTTAAACATATATCTTCATATTTCCTTGCAATGCAACTTCATCTGGTAGGTCACTGGTTGGTTAAAACCACTTGTTTCTTATTCACTGACTGTACTCTTCCTTATATCTTTTGACCCTCCGACTCACAGTAGGTAATTTCTCTAAAACAAAAAAGGAATATTGTAAGGCTACTAGCAAAATTATAAAATATTAAGTAGATACCTACTTATTACTTTTTTAAACAAAACTATTTTGAAAATAGTTCAAATGTTACAAAATAATTATATTATAATTTATACATAATGCTATATTCATCATTCCAAAAGTAAATAAATAAACTCTTGGAAATATTATTTTTTTCTTCTATTTAGACCCTATGGTAAATACAAAACGTTTAATAAAATAACTAGAAGGATCAGCAGTTAAACTTTAATTAGCTAAATGTTAGATAAAATAATTAAATCATAATACTCACAGTCAGTCCGGTTTCATCAATTATTTGTGATATAATAATATATTAAAACCACTTTTACGCTGCGCGATAATATCCGCTTTCATCTCAAAGCTTACATTTCAAAATGAACTATTACACAGCTATTATAAAAGATTAAACACACGTCACTAACCCACAATATCAAAAACCAATCAAGAACGAACAACATTCTATTAGGCGCGGTGAATGAGCCGTAAGTTACCTGCATCTGTCTACCATACCTAATTTATTTATTTAGATTTCTGTGGGTATACTCAAAAGTTTTACGAACTATGTGAACAAGACGAACATGACACGGAACTATATTCAAAAGCGTGATTATTCGAGTAATATGCGGGTGTGTGTGTCAAATTACTCATTAAAAGAAGGTCGTAAGTCAAACTAAACGTTAAGCAATTAGTTTTGAAGTTGCGTATGCACTTTTGGCGTGGATAGTACGTTGAAAAAGATAGCACAAAAAAATGAAAAGGATAGTATTTATCAAAAATTATAGTACACTTTCATTATTTCTAATTTAACATAATATTCATGAAAATCAGCAAACTTTACTCAGAATTTTTTTCTTTGGGGTGGATACTTCCGGTCTATCGTCATTTTCATGACCATCACTGCCAGTTTCCTTTATAAAAACACAAAAAAACGTATTATTTTACACAAAAATTCGCAAACGATTGTTGTTACTTTGATTGAATTTCGAATGGAATGGAAGGAACGAGATTAGTGGAAACTGCAGATGATAATCGGGTAATCTCCGGCCATCGACACAGGAAACATCGCAAGATCCGAATTCGGTCAGATACACCTACGGTCGAAATATTCATATGACGTAAAACTAAGCATTCGGGAGCAAACTTAAAATTATAGTATTTTAACGTACTATCCTTAGATGTGAATAGTATATAGTACAAAGGGCGAAATTATAGTATAAATACTATAATTATAGTACAAAATCCAACCCTGGCCATCACCAGCGTCCACCTTTATTTTCTATTATGGAAACCCTCTCCCTGACCAATTCTTCTAAAAGATCTAAGGAAAAGCAAAAGCAAGCATAAGTATAAGAAATTAAGAATGTTTACAAAACAAAACTTACTTTGAACATAACTGCTTTGAACACATTTTAGTTGTAGGTAACAAGTACACACCTTATCGTCCTCCAACCAAAACGAGTATTCACTTCTTTGGCCTTTCTTGGACTAGTCTACGGTCTTAACGTCGGTGCTCCATGGACCAATTCAAATTTGTCCAATTGGACTGAGGGGAAAATGACATGTTTCCATCGTCCAATTACCAACTGGACTATGGAGAACGCTGGACGTAAACCAAAACTATGTTCCATTGTAACATTATAACCCTTAGTTCACACCAGTTTCCTATTCTTTCGGTTCAAAGAAGCTTTTGTTATATTTTTTGGTTCACATCATACTGAATTCAAAAATATTATAAATAAATAAATAGGTACAATATAATGATAGCTAATTAAGTATAGTTAAATAAAATAGAAACTTCAATGAAAAGATAAGAAAAAAGTAAACATTCTTTTTTTTTTTTATTACTACACGTGCCCGCTCTTGACCCCGATCAGATTTAAAGCACGCACCAAAGGTAAGCACCAATTTCACAAACATTCTTTTTTTTTTGTACCTAATCTTTGAATTGAATGAATTTTATGTCGTAATTATTTAATAAATGATTATTAAGCGGTTTCAAAAATAATTGTTTCTGATATTTTTTTTTAATTAGTATGGACAAGGCTTTACTATACTATTAAACTGGACAGCGGAACATTTCTCAATTCTCCATAGTCCAGTTGGTAATTGGACGATGGAAACATGTCATTTTCCCCTCAGTCCAATTGGACAAATTTGAATTGGTCCATGGAGCACCGACGGGCATGGCATGATTTACGAATTAGGTGCCTATCCAATTTACTTATAAGTTACAAAGTTCCTGAGTAAGAATGTCAAGAACTTCGTTTGATGAAGAGAAAGAATTATAACATTCATTTTGTATTACAGGACAGTAGGAAGGATGGTGCTTCACTACAAATAGCAGAAACTGAAACGGCCTACAGAAGAGGTGGCATAGATGGCAAATGAAAAGAAACATTTTAAAAATATTGTTCTGCTAGCACAAGTTCTAGAAGCCGAATTAAAGTTTAGAGTACTTATTTAAAAATAAATCAATTAAACTGATATCTGTTTAAAAGCTTTTTATTAATGCACAACTCGCTAAAATGTCTCCTCTTTATCTTCTTCGTGTCGCAGGGACGACAGTATTTCAGATCTTGTTGGCCCAAAACTTTGCTACTTCCACAACGTCGTCAGTGGCAGCGCAGAGGTCACTTTGACTGCGTGTTTAGGGACGCATAGGGTAGGATAGGAGGAGGAGCATGGTTTGCTACATAGCTTCACAACCACTCCCTACTGCCGCATCCTACTGGAGCATCTCCCTGCAGGGTGTAAACTTCCGTGATCCACACAGAAGTCCCTGAACCGTCTCCGGACACAAGTGGGAAGATGTACCTCTAACCTGGTAAAGTGAGGCTATCTCGGCGGAATGTTTCCTGAAAAGTTTGTAAAATAGCATTTGCATTTCCCCTTGCAACTTCTTGGGCTGACTTTGTATGATATTCATTGATATTACTACCCTCTAACTGCATGTCTCCATGGTCAACTGCAATATTGTAAAGTACTGCTCTAGCCACTATGGTTGTTTTCACATTTCCTAGTTTGCATGTATGCCATATAAAAGACATTGAAAAGCGTTGTTTCCACAGCCCAAAGCAGCAGCGTCCCACAGTAATTCTTGTTGCAATCATTTATGTGCTTCGTTATATTTTTCCTCGTTTCTATTTTGCATTGTAGGTGGTATAATAATAAACTCAATTGGTTAAACAGAAGTGCAACATTAATTAAATACAACTGCACATGTTTCATTTGTAGGTCAAACGTCATTTTCTATCAGCTGGTGTAGAATCGGCCATTTTTTTCCCTTATAGTACTGTTATAGTAGGGTTCTGGGTTTCATAACTTTATAGTAGGTTTAGAGAACGTTTTAGTGCTAAAATGCGTTTATGAATAAAAATTTTTGACAACGAGACATTAGCAAGCCTTTAGATGTTCTATAACTTATTATGAATAAGACCGCTAAGGTTTCCGTACTTGACGTACTCTATGCCAAAGACGTGTGCCTGTTGGCTGACTGTATGGAAATACTCCAGGTCTATATGAAAGATCTTCAAGCCTCGTGTTGTAGATTTAACTAGTAATTAGCGTGAAAAAGACCCAAATCCTAACAAAGGGGATGTGAGCTGACAGCTCAACTGTTAGGCCTCTGCCTCGAATCTTGCGGATAGCGGGGCGGCGGCGCGGGCAACGCAGACCCGTTCTCGGAACCAGCGGGCAGATCGCGCAGCACTAACCAAGATCTGTTTGACAATCGAGAGTTTGGAGAGTTCGGAGGCGCAATCGCACATGGTCGGAGCTATGTGACTGCCAAGCAAGCATGCAACTCTGCAATTTCCGCTTAAATGCATACCGACTGGTTGCCGTCCTGATATCAAGAGGAAGTGCCTTCCAAAGAAGAATGGACTGAATATGAAAGGAAGAATGAACAAAGTCAGAAGTATGAGAAGGACAGTGAAGGAGCAGATTGTTAGAAGAATGCAGATTCTTAGCGTGAGAAGAACATAGATATTGGAAGTGAGACACGAGATAAGAAGGAGTGGGAGAGTTGAGAAGGGAGAAAAGCGTGGTCAAAGCGCGCAAACTTCTTCTTTGGCGAATGGACCTTCATTTGAGCTCAGACCATGGTCATATTTCCTCAGGTTGAATATGAACCGGATACCATTGTTGAGCAATCTGTCGAGCTTATCCAGCAAAACTGCGTTCAAGTCAAAGTAGCACACGTCACCATAGTCGATTATAGGGAAAATCAAAGTCTGCACAAGCATGGTTTTCGTCTTAGCGGGCAAAAAGTTTCTCAGACGATACAGGGATCGCAGAGTACCTACCGTTGACCCTTTGACTAATACTAGAGACCTGGCGTTGCCAGCTAAGTGTAGAGTCAAGATGCAAACCGAGATCTTTCACAGTAGGGGTAATAGGTATGACGTTACCATTGAAATTAATAAGAGGAGGAAGAGAGCTAAGCGTCACCCTACTCATCATGCGTGAGCTTCCAATTACAATGGCTTGACACTTCGAGGGGTTTACCGACACCCTGAAATTATCAGACCACTTCTTGATAGCATCTAAGTCTCGGTTTACATCTGCTATAGCGTCCGACAAACCTTCTACCCGCTCAGCTGTATATAATTGAAGATCATCAGCATATAGATGATACGAACATCGAAGATAGTGAGTTATAAAATTAATGAAGATGGAGAATTACAATAGAGAAAGAATACCGCCTTGTGGAACACCAGCATGCAGGTTACGCCAACTTGACGAACTCTGATCAACGCTAACCGACTGCTGACGTTCCCGAAGATAAGAAGAGAACAATTTCAGAGCCTCATTTCGAAACCATAAGGTGAGAGAGGATAGAAAGGAGAATATCGTGGCTGACGGCGTTAAAGGCATTGGAGAAATCAATTAAAACCAAAACCGTAACTTTGGTATCCTCCATCGACAACGGGAAGTAATTTTAATAATTTTATTAAATTCCCTTTGTCCCCGTTAAAGGGACAAAGGGAATTTAATAAGAATATCTCGTAAACTACTGGAGTACTAATTTTGAATTTTGGGTACCTATTATTTTTTATGTAGGTTTGAGGAAAGCGACAAGCTTCTCTAACTTGGAATCAATATTCAAAGTCGTGGTTCTGCTGAACAATTGCGAGAAAGTTATCATCGTTGATTTCTCGGTAAATACAAAAGTTACAGTTCTGCTTTTTTTAACGAAATAAATCACATATAAGGGTACTAATTATTTGTATACTTAGAATAGCTGTAGCATGCCCCCTTTATCGGCGCTCATGGTGGTCCTGCTGAAGGGAGCGTGACTATCGCCGGACCACCCTCAAAGTCGATTTTCTCGAAAACTACTAAGGTACCAATTTTGTTTGAGTACTAATTATTTAGCAAATATGGAAGCGATTGGCGTTGGTGGTCATGGACATGTTACAAGTAGGATGTTAATGTTGACATGTTACAGATAATTTTATATTTTTGGGAATAGATTCCTAGGTTACATGTTTTCCCATATTTCCTTAACATAATTATGATGTTTCCTTCTTTTATTTCTAAAAATAAGTAGGTACCTAATAAAATTATAAATTAATAATGTGGAAATAAGATAGTCTAACGCTCACTTAAAAGTTCGTCGAAAAAGGGTGTAACAAATAATAAAACTAGTATCTAGTCATAAATGTAGATGCTATAATATAATAAGTATTTATAATTAAGTAAGGCGGCGCGCGTACACTGTGGTGTGGCGTCTTACGTGTGGTGTGACGTCACATGTGCGGCACGCAGGCGGCGACGGCGCGGCGTAGCGCCTGCCGCACGTCGGCGTCGCCCTCAGAACACGTGCGTGCGGTGTGACGTCACACGTGCGGTGTGACGTCACACGTGCGGCAGGCAGGCGGCGATGGCGCGGCGCAGTGCCTGCCGCACGTCGGCGTCGCCCTCACAGAACACGTGCGTGCGGTGTGACGTCACACGTGCGGCAGGCAGGCGGCGATGGCGCGGCGCAGTGCCTGCCGCACGTCGGCGTCGCCCTCACAGAACACGTGCGTGCGGTGTGACGTCACACGTGCGGCAGGCAGGCGGCGATGGCGCGGCGCAGTGCCTGCCGCACGTCGGCGTCGCCCTCACAGAACACGTGCGTGCGGTGTGACGTCACACGTGCGGCAGGCAGGCGGCGATGGCGCGGCGCAGTGCCTGCCGCACGTCGGCGTCGCCCTCACAGAACACGTGCGTGGCGTGCCGCTCCACGTGCACCAGCGTGTCGTGGCGCGGCAGGTGCACGATGCAGCCGTCGGCGCCGCGCTCCACGCGCGCGTCCGCCACGCCCTCCCGCGCCAGCGCGCGCACCAGCGCGTCCACGTCGGGCGCCGCCCAGTCCAGGCGCGGCGCGGCCCCGCGGCCCGCGCCCGGCGCGCCCGGCGGGGCCACGTCCAGGCTCACGCGGCTGTCGCGCACGCGCAGCGCGGCCGCCAGCGGCGCGGCGCGCAGGCCGGCGCGCACGTCGCGCGGGGCCACGCGGGCCGCCAGCGCGCCGCTGAGCGTGGCGCGCGCGCGGGCCCGCCGCACCTGGGGGGCCCGCGCGGCCCCGCGCCGCAGCAGCACGGTGGGCACGTCGGCCGCGATGTGCGGGCGCGGCGCGGCCCCGCCCGGCGCGGCCGCGTACTGCTCGGGCAGCGCCAGCTCGCGCGGCCGCAGTTCGCGCACCAGCTTGTTGGCCTGCGAGTAGTTGAGCGACGTGTCGATGGGGCAGTGGAACGCTTTCATGGCGAGCGGCTGGAACGGTGCTAGCGCGTCCGAGTACGGGAAGTCCGGCTCTGCAGAATTGTTAGCATCGGTTAGATTCGCAGTTTTGGAAATACGATTAAAAATGAAAGTGCGGCAACTCACCCGTGAATATAATAGCATGCGCCGGGTTAGAGGCCCACAGCTCTACGAGGTGCACGGCGGCGCCGAAGCGGAGACTGGGGTGTCCGCAGAACACGACGCAGGGCTGCACAGAGAACACACGTTAGCGCGGGCTGACAGAACAGTCAGTCTCCTAACTCTAGACTGTGACTGTACTGTCTGGACTTTAGGTCTCAAATCAAACGTTTATTTGCTAGAAATACGTTGTTTCTAGACTTTAATGAACCATACAGTTAGACATTACGTTTGAAGGTAACTAAAAACCCGACACCACCTACACAGTCGAAATGAGCCACTTAAATTACCACCTACGAAAGCACCTATAACACTACGTGACTCAGCACAGGGTCGAACTTGGGCTCACCTGTCGGAAGTCTGCGCTGAATGCGTCGTCGTGCAGCGAGCGCGCGTGCTTGAGCCGGCCGGCGCGCACGAGCGCGGCGTGCGGGAAGGGCTCCTCCGGCAGGTACACGCGCGCCTGCGTACATACACACACACTTCAATCTTTACACCGCATATCACTGGATAATATATGTTGATTGTTCTTTAGGGGAGTGAGGTATGTATCATTCATAATATTTCCTGATATAATTGGCTATAAGAAACTGATTGACGGGCGTTTATGCATTTAAGCAATACTTAAATTGAAATTTCATGGAGAATAGGCTAATTGACAATAAGAAAACTACCTTGAGTTTCAGCTCAATCGGATGCCAAGAAGTGCTTCGAAAATGGATGACATAGAGAGTAACCGGAAACACATATGAACGAAGCAAGTGCAGCATCTGATGATGATTCGTTTTACTCTGCCATTGATTCCTCTAGCTCAACCTCTAATGCAAGTTTTGGCTCTTTGACTGACACACTTGGGACTTTGTGCGTCGGAACTTCAGCCAACAGAAAGGTCATTTGTTTAATGTCTGCCATATAAATGCGCAAAGAGTCCCAAGTCACTACAGTGACCTGTTGGACACCTTTTCTGACGCCAATGTCCATGCCGTTCTGGTTTCTGAGAGTTGGCTCAAACCTCACCTCCTCTCCACCACCTACTCTCTCCCAGGTTTCACTCTTATCCGCAATGATAGAATTGGAAAGGGAGGGGGTAGTGCAGCTATCTATCTTCGTAGCGATTTCCCTTTTAAAATCATTGCTCACAATACTATGCTTCCGCTGAGTACCTCTTTTTGGAGGTTTACGTCAAAGGCGTCAAGACCCTTCTTGGTGTTGTCTATTGTCCACCCGCCGTTGACTATTTTTCTAACCTCGAATTGGCGCTTGAATCCGTAGGGTCACATTGCGTCATCATGGGCGATTTCAACACTGACCTTGCTCATCACACTCCCCGATCCCGTAAACTCTTTCACATCATTGAGTCCGTTAGTCTCCATCACGGATATCGAGGGATATGGCATAGAGGCGTGGGGCGTGTCGCCTCGTTAAGTGTAACCTGACCATAAGTTGGTACGCGCGACGGCGGCGGCGCGGCGGCGGTAAGCACTGTAGTCATAATTATGTTTGTATCGAAACGTGTAGTGTCATTTCGTATTTTTACAAAATATCGAATTGTTCCGTCCTTATTTGCAAAAATAGAGCAATCACAACAAACCTTAAGACAATTGGAGTGTCCTACCACCGGTAAGTACAGGATTTTACAAATATCTTGTTTTGGAATATTTTGACATGACATGAGAAAATTGCCTAGCAACCGACCCATGTCATTAGTGATGCTTAGCACTGAGATATGTATATCGATAATTGTTAGTTTTTCTAAATACAAAATTTTATTATTAAGAACCTATTTTACAAGAATTAATACATTTTATTTCAGTTTCCCGAAAGATCCAGAAATGAAAAATAAATATAATAAGGATAGAATAAACTAAACAGACGGAAAATAATTGGTTTGCCTCAAATCAAAGTGTAATTTGTTCTTTACACTTTAAAGAGGATTGTTTTATTCCGCCCGCGAAAATACATGCTTTTAAGTGGGCTGTAAGTACCTATACTCAAATTAAGATACATATATGAAACCATAAGTTAACTTTTATTAGTACAACCACGTGCAAAAGTATTATGCATGTTTACTTGATAATAAAAACAAGAAATAGGAATTTCAAGTTTTTTTTCGCGATTTCAGGTTTGGTCCCATAGTAAAAGTTGTTTATAGAGTGATGAGTACAATGACCTCTTAAGAGGTTGTTAATGTTTTACCAATAACCCTGTATGTATATCGATTTATATAGGTTTCATGAGTGGCCGCCATTCTGAAAAAAAAATCACCATGGCGGACAGATAAATATGCCACGGATCTTCAAAGCCCTTTGAAGTTAAAAAATTATTGAATATTATTGGCTGACTGGTAGAAAATGCCTATGGCATTAAGTCCGCCTCTGTACATTTATGTGCTTGAAGTGCTAAATAAATAAATAAATAATTAGGTGTTATTATAAATAATTTACTTATTCATATGTTCAATATGAAAAGATAAAAGTCTGCTCCACGGTCCACCGTATTTCTAGATGTGGCACAAGCTTTTGATAGAGTTTGCCATAAGGGTTTGATATACAAGCTAAGCTGCTGCCCAATGATTTTGCCGGTATCCTGCAAACATAATTACAGATAGAACTAGCCTCTGCTGCGACTTCGGCCCCGTGAAATTTCACCCTCTTAGGGGTGGAATTTCAAAAAACCCTTTCTTAGTGGATACCTACTCTTCACAAAGAACACGCCCTCCAAATTTCTTGTCTCTATGACCAGTGGTTTAGGCTGTGCGTTGATATATCAGTCAGTCAGGCTCAGGACTTTGTATACTATAGAATTATAGATAGATGTTTCGAGTAAGGCACGAGGATGCCTTTTCTGGGTTAAAAAATATTAAAGCTAGCGTGCCACAAGGTAGTTTGTTGGGTCCAGTGATCCACTCAAAACCCAAAAACACTTCTATTTTTTGTGGTTGATTTCTATCGATATTTTTATCGATCAAATATTTATATTAACCCATCTTCCATAGTTGATGCTAGAATTGCACGTGTTCATTCAGTGACTATATCTAGACTTTCTAGTGCCCGCCCCTTTTGAGCATGTGTGCAATAAGATATCACAAAAGTGTTACGCTTGTTTTCTTGTGTGCGTGCCAAAAAAGCCGCCCCTTTTAATCATGTGTGCCGTATCTAAATCTTTTGGTATTGAGTGACTTTCCGAGGTGGGGAAAATATGGCGACACTTGAACTTGAACAAATATGATTAATATATAAATACTAGAAACAAACACAAATTTGTTGTACCTACAACAAGGCTCAAGAAAATAGGTGGCTCGTTCAGATGCCAATGTATACGCTTTTATAATAAACTACCAAGCCACGTTCAAGATCTAAGCCTTAATAAATTCAAATCATTCATTAAACGTAAGTTGTGCCAGAAAGCCTTTTATACCGTTAAAGATTATATTGAGGACAAAAAGGCTTGGGATGGAGCTGTTTCCAATTTCTGCATTTTGAATGTTTTTTTTTATATACATATACACATTGACATTTTTTTTTTTTATAAACAATGACATTTGCTTACTTTGTAAAGTATTATTTATTTTATTTATTGTGAACGTGAAGACGATGTGGGTCATTTTATTAATTTTATTTTTTTTATTATTCCCTCTGTTCTGTTAGATTTTTTTTTTGTTCATTGTCTGGCAGTTTGAGTAATTTATGTGGCCTACCCAAATGTCCTTTCTTTGGTATTGTTCGTCGAATCGTTGAGCTAGTGGTGCATCGTCAGTATACGTTTGTATGTAGGTCAAATATTATAATAATGAAATAAATAATTATACATTTCAGTGATGTATGTACTTGCACTCGCCAGAATCGGTTGTTTTATTTACATGACTCGCAACACCTAATATACACGTACACAGTAGGTACACTTACATCTGGTGACCCCGATATCGAACAGTACTAACACACGCCGCGATTTAAAAAGTGTTCTCGTATTTTCCCGTGTCGTGATAACTGCACTGCACAACCTTATCAGCCTTCCACAAGCGGATCTCCCTGGTTTGGTTTACAAGAGGCACATAGTTATCGAAGACATGAACTTAAGTGGAGATTGTGGAAGTGGGACATCAACATGCGGAGCGGCGGGCGTCGATCAGGCCGAAATTGCAGCACTAGGAATATCCTCGAAGATACCGGATTTTTGGATCGAGATGCCCAGAGTGTGGTTCGCTCAATTCGAGACGATGATGGCTCCCCAAAAACAGGGCGACGAAGCAGAATACGGCGTCGTGCTTTCCAAGCTCCGCAAAGACGCTGTAAGCCATGTGGCCGACATAATAATGTCACCCCCTGCCACTAATAAATATGGTGCCATTAAGGAAAGACTCCTAGCCGTGTACGAAGAGTCAGAGGAGCGACAGTTCCAAAAGCTGGTCAGTGAAGTGGAATTAGGCGACCAAAAGCCGTCACAACTGTTGAGACGAACGAGGGAGTTGGCACGTAAGAGTCAGGTGGCCGAAAAAACACTGCATAGCCTGTGGATGTCAAGACTCCCTGATCACGTTCGAGCAGTGTTAATGGTCAGTCAAGATCAGAAACTCGATAACCTCGCCGCTATAGCAGACAAAATTTTGGAAGGACGATCAGGTGAAGTGTCGGAAATATCAAGCGGTCAAACACAGCTTATGGTTGAATTAGTTAATCAAATGAGCAAGCTGACCATGGAAATAGAAGCCTTGAAATCCAACTCATACAATAACAGACGTCCTAATTATAGGCGAAATCGAAGCCAGTCGCGCTCAAGATCCCACTCGAGGGCGAGGATAACACCCGACAGTCCCAATTAGTTATGCAAGTATCATCTTCGGTACAGGAATCGAGCCCGGAACTGTGAAAAACCATGTAATTGGGATAAACCTTCGGAAAACTAAATTCAGCGTTGACAGAGGCGGTCATCAGCGCTATCATACCTTCAAACCGCCTTTGCGTTACCGACCGAAAAAGTGGGTATCGTTTTTTGGTTGATACTGGCGCTAATATTTCAGCAATACCTAGAAGAGGAAACCGCTTAAAAACAGACGACACATATTAAAATATACGCTGCAAACGGAACGCAAATTAGAACATACGGCGACAAAACGCTGACGTTAAATCTGAATATGAGACGGCCGTATCGATGGACTTTCATCGTGGCTGACATTACGCAACCAATATTGGGTGCCGATTTCCTAGAGAAAAATAACATTTTGGTGGATATTCGAAATAAACGTTTAATACATGGGACGACTGGACTTCAGAGAAACGTAAAGTTAATGAAGTGAAGCACACCAACACTTCGGACCGTAATTTAAGCGAAGATTAAGCAGATATTTTAGCAGATTACCCGAACATTTTGAAACCACTTGACGCTCAGTCACAACCAAAGCACGACGTAGTTCATCAAATCATCACCAACGGACACCCTGTTTACTCCAAGTCAAGACCTTTGCCGGCGGATAAATATCTAAAAGTGAAGAAAGAAATAGAACATATGCTGGAGACAGGGTTATACAGGCCTTCCAAGAGCCCGTGGGCAAGCCCTTTGCACGTGACAACAAAGAAAAACGGTGAGTTACGGCTATGTGGTGATTACAGGAGATTGAACGCGATCACTGTACCGGATAGATATCCTATTCCGAGAGTACTAGATTTCACATATCTATTACCAGGAACCAGTATATACTCAACGATCGATTTAAAAAGGGCATATAACCAAATCCCGATTCAAGACGTAGGAAAAAACGCAGTAATCACCCCGTTCGGTCTATTCGAATTTCCAAGGAAGCCGTTCGGACTACGAAACGCAGGTCAAACCTTTGTCAGATTCCTGAACACAGTCTTCGGGACTCGACTTTATGTTTATAGACGACATACTAGTGACGTCATCATCCATCAGCGAACACCGACGTCATTTACAAGAATTGTTCAAACGGTTGGACGCACATGGCATCGCAATAAATCAAGCCAAATGCGTACTGGGCAAACCGCAAGTAGAATTCGGAAATCAGATCACAAAAGACGGTATCAAACCATTACCAGACAAGGTCGAAGCAATCGCCAAATACCCAACACCAAAAACTGTGCAAGAGTTACGAAGGTTTTTAGGCATGATTATTTTTACCGGAACAACATACCACAAGCAGCCCAACATCAAGCTCGGCTGAACAAATACCTCATTGGCTCGAAGAAAAATGACAAAACTGAAATACAATGAACTCGAGAGGCACTAGAAGCATTCGAACAATGTAAAGCAAGTCTAAGCGACGCTGTTACATTGACTTCACCAACAACGCATTCACCGCTATCACTCATGACAGATGCGTCTCAAACGTGCGTAGGCGCCGTTTTACAACAGTATGAAAACGGAAACTGGAAGCAGCTTTCCTTTTTCTCAAAGGGACTGAGTGAAACGCAATCAAGATACAGCACATATGATCGAGAATTGCTGGCAGTTTATATGGCAGTAACGCATTTTCAACCTTATGTCGAGGGACGAGAGTTGATAGTATACACCGATCATAAGCCGTTATGTCACGCCTTCACTACGAAACAAAACTCCACAAGTAAAATGATCCTAGAGTTCATTGCACAGTTCACGACAGACATACGTCACCTATCCGGTAACATGAACCCAGTGGCCGATGCATTATCGCGAGTCGAACAGATAGATTGCCCGACACCTGTGGATTGGAATGAGTTAGCAGATATTCAACGCAATGACATTGAACTCACTCAGCTGTTATACAAAAACAACCTTAGCTGGAAAAGTATGCAATTAACAGGAACAAGACAACTACTTTGCGAAAATACAAAAACAAATTTACGACCGTATGTGCCGAAGTCACTTCGAAAACAAGTATTCGACACTATGCACAACATAACACATCCCGGTATAAGAGCATCAAAGAAAATAATAATAATAATAATCATTTTATTATCAGGCAACTAAGGCCCATAGACAAAATACATAAAATAATCTTATAAAATCATAAACTAATACATATTAAAAAACCTTAAAACTATGAACTATATACGTAAAGTTGTGGGCGTCGTGTTTCGCTGCGTGGTGTCGCGTAACCGTCCTCGGAAACGTCGATATACGACACCTTTCGGCCAAAAGTCCTCTTTCAGACAGGTCTGTAGATGTTGGGTTGGAACTCGTACCACGAATGACTTAAAATTGATGTTGTGGCGCGATTCCAACCTTTCGACCCTCAGAGTCCAGTTGGTCTTCACCTTCAAATACTGCACGACTTCCTCCGTTGTCGTGGAGTGATGCAGACGCGAAAGGTACAGCTGCGTCGTAGTTACAGCAGGGCGCAGCAGCATCCTGGTGGCGGGATGGCGGGACAGGCTGTCACGCCCTACTGCCGGCCTCAGCACCATCGAGGCGGTCCGGCCAGTACTCGAGCCCTGGCTCGGGAGGAGGCACGGCTCCCTGTCGTTTCGGGTGACGCAGGTGCTCTCGGGGCATGGTTGCTTCGGGAAGTACCTGTGTCGCATAAACAGGGAGCCGGACGCCCGGTGTCACCACTGCGTCGACTGCCGGGAGGACACGGCGTGGCATACGCTGGCAGAGTGTGCCGCTTGGGAGGAGCCGCGCCGTGCCCTCGTCTCAGAAGTAGGCAGTGACCTGTCGCTGCCGGCCGTGGTCGAGTCGATGGTCGGCAGCGAAGAGTCCTGGGACGCGGTGGTTTCCTTTTGCGAAACAGTCATGTCGCAGAAGGAGGCTGCGGAAAGGGAGAGGGAGATCTCGTCCACTCACCCTGCCCGCAGCAGGCGCACCGGGCGTCGGCGGAGGGCGGACAACGCCCTCTTCCAGCCCCCCTAAATGGGTCCAGGGGCGACGGACTCGGGGACGTCCGCCGCCCCCCCACACATCAGGACCCGAGGTGGCGGCGCGTAGTGTTCCTCGCGCGCCCCTCTTAGACGTCACGGGGGGAATCAAACACCTCACTCCCCCCCCCCCTGACCCGACGAGGCCCGCAGTGTCGGGCCGGCACCAGCCGGGGGTTGCGGAAGGATCGAACGTTCCCGCGACCCCTGGCGTAGGTGTGAGATGGAACACCGGGGTGGTTTTTAGTCAGTAAGAGTCTGACAGACCCCGTCGCCCGCCCCAGGGCGGCGGCCATCCATGAGGATTTTCCACCCCGGAACAAAAAAAAAAAAAAAAAAAAGGGCGCAGCAGCATGTTGGGTCCACTCGGTGCGGTGCCAGTGCCACACAAGTTACGAGAACAGGGCTTCTTCTTCTTCCTTTCTACTTTTGTAAAACCCTCCTCATCAACTTGGCTGGCTCTTGGCAAAGAGCAACGTACCGCAGACAGGGCAGGTTGAGCACCCTTTACCAGCTTTTCCCCTTTTCTGGTTTGTCGCTTAGGCTGCGACGCATCAGATTTGCCGCTGGTGACAATAGCAGCGTAGGCACGTTTAGGGGTCGACGTACCTACGCGTGACGTTTCCGCAGCCGGTGTTGTGGCGCGGGCGACGGCGGCGGCGGGCGGCGCTTGCTCAGCGTTATCGGCAGCTGGTGACGCACTTGTGTTCGCCAATTCAAAAATGCCGACGGATGCATTTTGCGCCCCTCGTCGTGTGTTCACCTTTGAGGCCTCAGGTGACCCAATTACCGAACCAATGTTGCGCAATGATGCTATTTCTGCACGTAGTTCAGTATTGGATTTTTCTGATGCCTCCATTCTGGACTGCATCTTGGTCATCTCCACCTTCAAGGAAGTGATGTCCTTTAGCAGCCGCGTAACGTCGACGTGATCGAATGTGACGGGGGGCAGTTTACTTAGCTCCTTCGCCACGAAATCTGGCACGTCGTCCGGGTCATTTTTCTTCAACATATCGATGATATCTTGAACGAAAAAAAAAAAAAAAAATGAAAACCGATCACCGAGCGCTTCTTTTGGCCACACATTAATATTGACGTTGGTATTTGGGCGAAAACATGTGAGGCATGCCAGAAAAGCAAGACACACAGGCACAACTCGGCCCCAATCGGAACTTTCCCACCAACAGCACGTTTAGATCACGTGCACATAGACATTGTCGGCCCATTACCAGAATCCAGCGGCAACATTGATACATTGACAACAAGATACATTGTGACAATGATCGACAGGGAAACAAGATGGCCGGAAGCTGTACCAGTAGCAGAGATAACGGCAAAAATAGTAGCGGAAGTTCTCATAAATACCTGGATAGCGAGATTCGGATGCCCAAACACCATAACCACGGATCAAGGTCGACAGTTCGAGTCAAACTTATTTATCGCTGTAACCAAGACACTTGGTATTAAGAAAACCAGGACTACCAGTTATTATCCGCAGTCAAACGGCGTAGTAGAACGCTGGCATAGATCAATGAAAACCGCGCTAATCGCGCGCGGTAATACGACAAACTGGTCGAGCGAATTACCCATGGTGCTGCTGTAGGATTACGAGCAGCACTACGACTTAAAGAAAAGATAAGCCCAGCACAAATGTTATACGGAACAAACATACGTCTGCCTGGAATGTTTATCGAGCCGAAAACGCAAGATACATCTCCAGAAACTTATGCACAAACTCTCCAGAGGACAATGGCGAAACTAAGCCCGTTTAATAACAATCAACACGACACCAGTCACAAACCATTTATTCACCCAGATATGAAAGCCTGCGAATATGTATACGTCAGAACGGATGCTGTGAAGAAACCGCTGACCCCGGCCTACGAAGGCCCCTATAAAGTGTTAGAAAAACAAGAAAAACATTTCAAAATTCAAATGCTGAAGAAAACATCAATAGTAACAGTGGACAGATTAAAACCAGCATACATTTTAATTGATGAAAAGGTAAACGAACCTTTAGCATACCTGAAAAGTAGCAGTAGCCAAGTAAACGACACCAATAATGTTGAGCCAGCGGAAAATAATAAGGTCGCGTCAAACACAACACGTTCAGGTCGCGTCATACGTCCGGTGGTACGATTTACAATACAGCCAGATCATAAAAATCAAAAGAAAAAGACGAAATGAAATAAAACTTAATCGTCCAACACATACAACACAACAAATATTAGAAAAAAAGCGATCTTCAGAAATATGGGAAGCTGGGGCTCAAAGGAAGAGATCGTAGTGGCTCAAAACGCTGCTGCCGCCGGGTCTGGAGGATCCAGCGTTTCAATCACGGAAATCACCATGGGTGGCATTTTCGTCATCGCCATCGCAGCATTAATGTTCTGCCTGTACAAAAAGTGTAGGAAAAGGTTCTACAAGAAGGTGATACGTCATATTGATAGCAGACATCAGAAAGCTCAGGCGGTTCCGGTTCCAACGGTCTCCATGCGTTGCAGTCACCACCCAAACGGAGCACAAGGAACACAAAACGTATGAAGAACGTCCCAAAACGCGATGTCTGCATCATTTTTTTTTGTGGTGTTTAATAACGGCAATGACAAATTTGGACTATTATATCGCTTAGTGTGTTTTAATTAATAAGTTAACAACTACATTGTTATGTAGGTGTACTTACGAAAGGTGTAAAAAAAAAAAGGGGGGGGGGAAATAATGTGGTGCATCGTCAATATACGTTTGTATGTAGGTCAAATATTATAATAATGAAATAAATAATTATACATTTCATGGATGTACTTGCACTCGCCAGAATCGGTTGTTTTATTTACATGACTCACAACACCTAATAAACACGTACACAGTAGGTACACTTACAAGCTCCTTAGGTTTTGAGTTGAGCTGCACGATTTCTGACAAATGCGTGCACTGACTGGACAGGTCCTCTCAATCTGTGTGGTTCTTTCCTCAAAAGACCATCTCAGACATCGATCTACATGGTCTTCATATAACCTGACCAAGATAATGTCTGGACTTTAAAAGAGACTGTGACCTCTGAGTTTGTTTCGGCCTTTCTTCTCAGAGTAGTCAGATAGGAAACGCCGACCTCATCTAGTTTTAAAAAAACATGATTGACGTGTATAAGTGTTTGTACAAACCTACTAACAAAAATAAAATCATTTATCTCTATGACTCCTTGGATGACGACAGGGGTTCGAATGGCGATGAGGCGCAGGGATCGGGCCTTTTGTAAATTTAAAAAGGATCGCAGTGAAGAAAATCGCAACTTATTCAAAGCTCCTAGAAATCGGTGTAATCAGATGATACGCAACGCTAAACGTCGCCATATTCTCGAGAACATTTCTTCTTCTTCACCTGCTGATATCTGGAAGTTCCTTGGTACTCTTGGTATCGGCAGACCACGGCATGTGGATTTTCCTAATACAATTGGCCTTGATGATATCAACCGTCACTTCACATCCACTTGTCATTTGGATTCCCAAATGTTGTCCCAGACGATCGATTTCATTACTGGCCTAGCGAGTCCCATCATAGAACCATTTCATTTCTCTCCGGTGACCTTGGACGAAATTAAAAAGATCATCCTGTCCATAAAATCCAAGGCTTTGGGCTATGACGGCATCAGTCGTAGTATGGTCATTTGGATCCTTGATAGCCTTCTCTTTTTGTGCGAAAATCACACTAATATTATAAAGGCGAAAGTTTGTGAGTGTGTGTGTGTTTATATGTTTGTTACTTCTTCACGCTCAAACGGCTGGACCAATTTTGATAAAATTTTGTATGGAGGTAGCTGACACCTTGGATTAGGCTACTTTTTATCCCGATATTCCCACGGGATCGACAATTACGCGGGTGAAACCGCGGGGCGCAGCTAGTATTAAATAAATAAGCAAGTTAATATAGCTTGTATTAAAGTAATATTAATATTATTAAATGTTCCATCAAGTCTTAAAACCGTGCGAAGCAGAAAAACTTTATGCATCGAACAAAGTTTTTTTTTGCATTAGGTACTAATGGACGTAAGTAAGAAAAGAATAGTCCTGAAAGATTCAAAGATATCTCGCAGAATGTGGCACTAATTATTGATCTACAAAATTAGTAAGATTCAGTAATTTGTGACGACGATTTCCGTATCGTCGAACTAGGAAATGGAAATCGTCTTACAGTCTAATTATTAATTTGTTTACTTTGAATATAATTTGCTTTTATATTTTTACGTTGCGAATATTATTATTATAATCCGACACAAGTAATAAATGAAGTATGTGTGCGGGCAACACTGAAATAACTCACAGGTTTGACAGAATGCAAGTTGGTGGGTAATGTCACAAAATACAGATAGTACAGAAGTCAATCTACATACAAAGTGCGCTCGAGCAACGCACACATAGACACCGTTCACGGACACGTTATCTCAGACGGGTTGGGAGCAGTGCGAGCGCGCGTGTCATCCACTTGAGACACGCGTCTGTGAAGTGCAAAAATGGAGCAACAAAAAATGGCTATATAAGCTCGATTTATATAATAGTTTCCTATTTTAAATCAGTATAAACAAAGTAACTTTTTGTAAGGTAAATTCATGCCACCAACTATTACGTAAGTTGAAAACATAATTTTTTGTTTGTCTAGATATTGTGTTGTTTTTAGTGTCATTTGATAGGTTTAGGTCTTAAACGGATAGGGCAAAATAAATTGTGTAAATAGGGTAATCCGTTTTGAAGTTATTAGGGATTTTCGATAGTGAAAATTGACAAATGTAAAATTTTATATGTTTTGTATTGTAATACTATGTTTATTGTTTTGTTTTAATATTTTAGAATAAGCTCAACAATAAATCAAACAACTAGATAAGAGTGCCACTACCACAATCGTTTTTTGTGCATAAGCCAAAGTTGACAACCATAGCGCGACCGCCGAGCGTAGGTATGATAAAAACTTTTTACAAAAAAAAAAAAAAAACAACCGACTTCCAAAAAAAACACTACAAATTGAAAAATAACTTTAATTTCGGAAGTCGGTGTCTTTGGTTCCGCATTTTCGTTTAATGACACCCGACTTCCGAAATTAAAGTTATTTTTCAATTTGTAGTGTTTTTTTGGAAGTCGGTTGTTTTTTTTTTTTTGTAAAAAGTTTTTATTATTCACTTTTTGGTGGGTCCGTATGTAATTTATCTAAGTTACAATAGCACTACACACTTGTTACAAATTATTGCTTTTCCCGATGTTGGGACGTTAATTGAGCATAAATTGCTTAGCAACCATATTAAAGTAATAATCGAATCGCAACCCGTTAAATATTTGTCATTGAGTAGTTCCAATGGCCATCTGTGGTCTTCTTCATCAGCTCCACTTTACCAAATGCTGATTTCCGAGAGCAAATGCTCAAGTTATTTTAAAGAATACCCAAATCGTTATAGCTTTGCCTATAAAATTTGAGGGTTTCCCTCGATTTCCATGGGATCCTCTCATCAGATTCCAACTTGATGATAATGGGACCACCTCGAGAGTATACCCTTTCAAACAAAAAAAGAATTTTGAAAATCGGTCCACAATTGGCGTAGTAATCGCGTAACAAACACACAAAAAAAACATACCGTCGAATTGAGAACCTCCTCCTTTTTTGAAGTCGGTTAAAAAGTGAAGTACATACACGTTATTGACTTCTGTGCTATCTGTATTTTGTGGTAATGTGATGAATGATAATGACGTCACTCAAAACAACATGACAGTAATCCAATCCCATTTTGACAATGAAACTTAAATTGCGTTATAAAAATTTGTTGGTGTTTTGCTGATTTCATAATTTGAGTCAAATAGACCACAAGGAACATTATTGTGAATTAGTACGAGGGCTGCCTTTTAAGTTGTGTCGTTTGAAATAAGTATAGACAATCTAATAGATTATTACCATTTATTGTTTTTCAAAGAATTCTCCGCGATATTTAATACACTTTTGCATGCGTTCGAACCAGTTTTTAAAACATTTATTCCACTCCGAAGTAGGGGTAGTCATAATGGCCGATTTGTATGCGTCAACAGCTTCTTCGAGTGAGCTGAAACGTTGACCACGAAGACTTTGCTTAATTTTGGGAAACGTAAAAAAAATCGTTAGGGCTCAAATCATGTAAGGCGGGTGATCTAAAATTTCGACACTTTGGGTGCTCAAAAACATCTTTGCACACCGCCTGCGAGGGGCGGTGTGAGAACTTGCATTGTCATGGTGCAGTTATCATACGACGTCTTGAGTTGTTTTTTCGAAACTCGGTGATGAATTGTGGCAAACAAACAGTGGTATACCAGTTAGCGTTAACCGTCTTGCGATCTTCTAGTACAAGAGTGGCGACGTGACCATCCTTTGCCACAAACGAGGCAACCATTTTTTTTTTTGAAGTGCTCCGTGAGCGTATGACTTTGGTCGGTTTTGGCTCATCTTGGAAGACCCAGACAGATGACTGCTGCTTGGAATCTGGATCGTAAGCATATATCCAAGACTAGTCACCACTAACCATATCATAAATGTGTTTTGACTCTCCTCGGTTGAATCAACACGGGCTGCTTTTTGGTCGTCGCTAAGCAAATGTGGTATCCAACGGGAGATCAACTTTCTTATGCCGAGTTCTTCGTGCAGGATTTTTTGGATAGTAGTCCCTGAAATGCCCATGCTGCCTCTATTTCACGGTATGTCACATGACGATCTTCGACGATTAGCTGCCGCACGGCATCGATATTCTCTTGCGTCATGGCGGTTTTTGGACGATCTTCACGTGGCTTGTCACTGAAGCTAGAGTGCCCACGTTGACATTCTAAATACCAGCGTTCTACAGTCCTAAGACATGGTGCTGAATCACTAAACACAGAAGTTATCTCCTCAAAGCACTGAAGTCGCGTTAATCCCCTTTGAAAGTTGTAGAAAATTATCGCACGCATATTTTTTCCTTTGACCATTTTTACAACCGACTTGTCTCCTTCGAATAGACGTGGAATAGACGCTACAATAAAACTATTCTACCGATCAAAAAACATTCTTTTGTTTTCGAATTCTATATTAAAAAAAATGAAAAAGCCATGTTTTTTTTAATAATTGTGGGAGGTTTGCAAACGACACGACTTAAAAGGCAGCCCTCGTATATTCAGATATATACAAAGTTTCGAGTCCGGGCATCAGCACGTACCTGCTTGCCGACGGAGACCCACTCGGCGAGGATGTTGCTGTAGGCCAGGGACGAGTCGGCCACCGGCGACACCACGTACATGGGCACCGTGGCCAGCCCGGCCGTGTCCAGGTGCGCCGACAGGCACTCCAGCAGGTCGTACAGCACGCCCGACGGGTACACCGGGCACAGCACCGAGCCGCCGCCGCGCAGCGTCACCGTGGCGTGCACGCACAGGTCGCCCAGCATGTGGTCCGGGTTGTGTGCCGGCGTCTGCGTCAGCGCGGCCAGCACCAGCAGGTCCGCGCCGCGCAGCGCCGCCTGGTTGATGGGACGCGGGTGCGTCGTCAGCGTGGACGAGCCGCTCACGTACGCCACCTGCGCAATGCCAGCGGTGAGCGCGCGCCCGGACGTGCCGGCTGCGACGCGCGACCGTATACGTTACCTTCTCGTGTGCGGAGCGCAGCACCCAGTTGGCGGAGCCGAGGCAGAACCCGGAGCTGACGGCCGTGGCGTCGAGCGCGCCGTAGATGTCCACGCGCTCGTCGTAGCCCACCACGCGCACGCGCGCCAGCGCCCGCGCGATGTTGGCGGGCGCGAACAGGCGGCGCCAGGCGCGCGGGCGCGCGGCGTGCGCGAGCGGCGCGGGCAGCACGTGCAGCAGCTCCTTCCAGCGCCGCGCCGCGCCCGCGCCGCCCGGCCCGTCGCCGCCCGCGCCCGACACCCACTCGGCTAGCTCCTCGAGGTAGAAGCGCCCGATCTGCAGCGTGGGCTCGGTGGCGTACACCTGGCCCTTAAACCCCGTGTCCTCGGTGATGAACGGGAGAGCCATCATGCATGTGTAGTTAGAAATGAGGATCACGTCCAGTTGTGAGAAGTCCACGACCTTGTCTAGTGGTGGACAGAATTCTGGCATGCTGTCTACGAAAACACGCCCACAGCATTCTTTTAATTCCTAAAAAAACAATAAACCATCTTAAGAAACTTAATTACCTATCTAATTGTATTTTTCATCTATTGCTACATAATCACGGAGGGGCTCGTGGCTAAATAATAACAGCCGCACAGGTCGATCGATCAGGTTAAGCTACGCTTGCCGCGGTTGGTCTGTGGATGGGTGACCATCTTTACATATCGTGACCCCTCCGTGCCTCGGAAAGCACGTTAAGCCGTTGGTCCCGGCTGTCATTCGTGGAAAATTGACAGTCGTTACGGGTAGTCAGAAGCCCGAAAGTCTGACAACTAGTCTTACCAAGGGGTATCGTATTACCCAGTAACAGGATTGTGGAGGTCAGATAGGCAGTCGCTCCATGTAAAATACTGGTATTCAGCTGCATCCGGTTATACTGGAAGCCGAACCCAACATAGTTGGGAAAAGGTTAGGCAGATGGAGAATCACCGACGCTAATACGGCATTCAAGGCCCAAAAGAGATGTTTTTAGATCTATGTTTGGGCTAAAAACGGCTGATACCATGTAAACCATATTTTAAAAGGTACAAGCATCGATCACTAATGATTAGTGATCGATGGGTACAAGAATATTAACTCTTCCGTGATATATGTCCTTGAAACCGCAATGTTTGTCAAAACAAGCCCCATCTATTCACACATATGAAGGATGTTGTACCGAGTAAGAGACGGGATATGACCATTCTTCGCGTCTACCCAGCATAATGGCACTCATGCGCAAAACTACTGTATTGTTATACCCTAAATCTGCCTGGCATTCTTTGGGGGGTGTTGCCATAGCTTCCATCACCACGCTTGGCAGGCGGGTTGGCGATCGCAGTATGGTATGGTGGTGGAATGCATAGGGAACGCTGCTACCCATTCTCCGGTACGACCCTTAGTCGTCTTTTACGACACCCACGGGAAGTATGGGGTGGTGCTTTTCTTTAAGTCCGGCACCACACAGACCAGGAGAGGGCTATGCTTGGAGTTTCCCTGTGTGATCGAATCAGGAATGAGATGATCCGCAGGAGAACCAAGGCAACCGACATAGCCCGAAGAATTGCCAAACTTAAATGGCAGTGGGCAGGGCACATTGCTCGCAGAACAGATGGCCGATGGAGCCGAAAGGTTCTGGAGTGGCGACTGTGCACCGGAAGACGTAGCGTTGGAAGGCCTCCCACAAGGTGGTCCGGCGACCTTGTGAAGGCCGCAGGAACCAGTTGGATGCGACAAGCACAGAACCGGTCGAAGTGGAGGTGCTTGGGGAAGGCCTATGTCCAGCAGTGGACGTATTTCAGCTGAAATGATGATGATGATGATGATCCTAAATCTGTAGGGGTTAATGCTAGATCAGCGCCTCGTCGGCGCTGCCAGCTTTTATCTACTTTTCGGCTAGACATGATCTTTTTGAGTCAGTTGACATTCAACCTATGTAGCAGACGGTTCTGCCCAAGGGTCTCGCGTGGTATCTTAAAGCATTGTCGGCGGCGTTGCCATGCGTCATTTCTCTAAGCTGTAAACAACACGTGCACCGATCACGCCATCGACAAGTACGTCACACGACTTCTCCCACCGTCCCACTGCTCGACTTGTTTTGCTACCAGTATAAAAGAGCGAGCAGCGATGCGGCGTGTGACTTGACCAGTGGACATCGTACGGACAACATCTGCTCAGAAACTGTCTCGCGATCCGTATCTGGTTGTATCGTGTATCTACAGTAGGGAATGCAAATCCGTTCTGTTTTAAAATCCGGATTGGTCGTTTCCTATGGAGAAGAACCGGCAAGAAACTCCATGGTTACTCTTTTTAAAAATAATTGGCTTTTACAATGTTTCCAGATTACAGTAGGTATGGGAGGACAGCGCAGGCCTGTCAACAAGTACCAAGTACTTGATAAAATAGAAAATGGTCTACAGATCTAAAGTCTATAAGGCCTACAAAGTCCTCACATTTACAAAATAAGAATTTATCAAAAGTTATCCTTTTGATAAATAGTAGTAATAAAAAAAAAGTAAAAATAATAATAAAAACCAACTAAAACCAAAGTTCCCATTAAAACCACTAATAAAGAGGTGAAAAATTTCAATTTTCTGTATATAATAATAAATTATGTCAAAAAGTATGTAAAAAAAAAAAAAAAAAAAAAAATTAAACATCGTAATTTTAGAGCAGTTAATAGTAGTTATGCCGTTAATGAGAAGCCAGGGAAGCCACATGTGCAGAAGGAATTATTGCCAGACTACCTTGTCTTCAACGTAGTCTTGATAATTATAATATTATGCTTTTTTGATAAGGACACGTTTGATGAGGGTTTTGAACTTTCCATCGCTAAGTTCTGTAACCGGCTTTGGCAACTTGTTATAAAAACGGATGCTGTTTACAAGACAGACTTGCTAGTTTTAGTTAATCTAAATTCAGGTAACACAATTTCATTTTTACTACGTGTCTTTATATTATGGAAATCGCTTCTTATTTTGAAGAGTCCTAAGTTTTTGCGAACATACAAAATACTTTTTAAAATATAAAGCAGAGTCAGTATATCAATTTCTTTGAATTTGTTTCTAAGAGACTCGCGAGGACCCATTTTATAGATTGCGCGGATTGCCCTCTTCTGTAAAATGAAAATTGTATCTACGTCAGCTGCCGATCCCCACAACAGAACACCATAAGACATAATACTGTGGCAATAAGCAAAGTACACTAACCTAGCTGTGGCTATATCTGTCAACTCCCTTATTTTTCTTACTGCATATGCAGCTGAACTTAATCTACTTGAGAGAGCTCTAATGTGTGCGCCCCATTGTAATTTTGAATCTACAGTAATTCCTAGAAATACAGTTTCCGTAACAGCATCTAGTCTTTTGCCATCAAGTTCTAAATTCAGACCCACTTGAGGTACATTTGGTAATGAAAACTTAAGACATTTAGTTTTGTTCGCATTAAGTAAAAGATTATTAGCTGCAAACCATTTCGAGAGAACAGCCAGACTATCGTTAACATGTAAGACATCCGTATCTTTTCTATCTATTTTAAAAATAAGGGAAGTGTCATCAGCGAATAAAATGATATCCGACAAGTAAGCCATCATGTAAGGAAGGTCATAAATATAATAAAGTAGAAATAGGAAAGGGCCAAGAATTGAGCCTTGAGGCACGCCCATCTTAACTAGAGACCCCGAAGACGTCGCCCCGTTATCGTTAACTTTTTGCTGCCGCTTTGACAGATAGGAAAGAACAAGATCAGCAGCTAGTTCACGAATTCCGTAGTGGTATAATTTACAGATCAGTGTATTATGGTCAACGCAGTCAAACGCTTTTGAGAGGTCACAGAAAATTCCAATTGCATCCTGGGACTTCTCCCAGGATGTAAAGTTCTGATGAGTTTTACTCCCGCGTCTGTCGTCGACCTACCTTTCGTGAAACCAAACTGGCGACTATGTAAAATCCCATTTCAATTAAAATGTGACAACATCTGGTCAAGCAAGATTTTTTCATAGATTTTGCTCAATGCTGGTAGCACAGACAATGGTAGTCTATAATTGGAGCGATTTATATTTTTACCCGACTGCGGCGAAGCCCAAAAGGAGGGTTATGTGTTTGACCTGTATGTATGTATGTATGTCCGTTTCTTTGTTCCCTCGTAACTTCTAAACGAATGAACGGATTTTGATAAATTATACGTCTTTAGATTTGTCTTGGTAGCGCGAGTGTCACTGGGTTTATCAAAATTGAAAAATATAAAATGGCCGATTTTTGGCGCAATATTATGTCTTCAAAAAAAATTTTATTTTTCTCGAAACCTATCGAGTGGGGTGTCAAAATAAAGGGTTTTTAAACGTGATTACAAAAATATATACAACTTCTACGGTTAAAAGTAATTCGAAGTGACAAATCGTAAAAAACACGTACCAAGAGCTAAATCGTCTGAGAAATCTTTCAAATTTGTAAACTAAAAAGCTGGAAATAAAAAACAAGTAATTAAAAAAACTAAAAAACCCGATTGCGGTAAAAAAATTAAGTTAAAAAAAACTGAAAAGCTAAAAACAAGGCCATTTAAATTAAATAAAAGTTGGAAGCAGGCGGGACCCATACCATTTTTTTATTACATTTTCAAACTCAAATGGGTCCCGCCTGCTTCCAACTTTTATTTAATTTAAAATGCCCTTATTTTTAGCTTTTCAGTTTTTTTTAACTTAATTTTTTTTGGTGTTATAGTAAAATATTCTTATTATGCTTCTCTTTTGTCGAGTCTAAAAGTTTAAAGAATGAATTACAGTATTATTAGAAGTACTAGATAATACTGTTTCGTCACTTAACCTAGTCTCAGTTAAATTATCAATAACTGCGTGTATATTGTAAGCTAACAAAGTAGCCAGTACATGTTGACTTTTCTTGGGAAGAAACATTATGTTCCTGAACTAATACAAAATCCCTAACAAAATAGTTTGTATCAAAATACAATAAACGGTCACTATGATGACATGTCAAAATATGCATTAAGTTGTTTAAACTATAAATGTAATCGTTTTCTGCATCATACAAATTATCAGAATATGGCAATGCACATAATATTAATTTACCTAGTTTTAATTTAAGTAGGGTGTGTCAATACCATTAACTATGACCCTTTTTGTTACGCTCAGACTGTTTCCAATTAAAAGAACTACAGTAGTCTGCTCATTCATTTGTGTATGTTTTATTTTATGAACAAGCTCATTAAAATGCAGGATATGATAACAACAATTAACTTTAGAATTATTCCTGAATTGTAACAATATAGATATTCTTTGTTTGACAGAACATTGGCTTAAAAGCCACCAGTTCATGTTCAATTTTAGTAATCACCAGGTTGGTAGTTCATTCAGCAGAGTAAATGCTATACATGGTGGCTCATTAATTTTAATAAATAACCAGCTTAAGTTTAAGGACCGAAAGGATATCGTAAGCCTCTCTGTTGAGCGAACAATTGAAATAGCCTGTATAGAATTGGAGCAGTTCATTATATTAAGTGTATACAGACCACCTTCAGGATTGTATGATTGTTTTGAAAAAGTTATGGATGAAGTGTTGCACAAAATCTGTAATACAAAGAAGTCTATCATCACTTGTGGTGATTTTAATGTTAATTTGTTAGAAAATTCTGGGTTAAGTACTAAAATTATAAGTTTGTTTCAGTCATACAATCTTGCTAACCAATTTTTAGAGCCCACTAGAATAACTCCTACTAGTGCCACATGCCTAGATAACATTTATACAGATGTTATACCGACCCACAAAGAAATTATTAACTTAATAGACTCAGATCATTGCGGACAATTGATCAGTATTCCAAATTACAACAAAAAAGTTACTAAAAAAGATATCACTGTTAACCCAAAAACAACTAATCGCTTGGAAACATTTAAAACTAAACTCTTGGGTAAATTACCACTTTTATTCACTAATGATGACCCTAATCAACAATATAATGATTTTTTTAATATGTATTGCACACAATTTGATAACACTTTTATTTCAAAAAGATTATCGGTTAATAGTAACGCTTCCTTCAGTGACTGGGCCACCATTGGTATACATAAAAGTAGAAAACGACTTTATGAATTATATGAAGAACGGATTTTTATAAACACTGCTGAATTTAATTTATATGTTAAGAATTATTCTAAAATATTTAAAAAAGTTTGTAGTATTGCCAAGTCACGTTATTTGAGTTCAAAAATTAAAAATAGTAGCAACATTATTAAAACGACTTGGAATGTCATTAATAGCGAAACGGGAAGGTCATGCACCCGAAGTAGTGACTACAGCCTTGCTATTGATGACAATATAATTAAATCAGATTCTCAAGTCGCCGCGGCCTTTGAAAATTTCTTTGCAGAGATTCCAGTATCAACTACTAAATCTCTTAACTCATCACCCGCTGCCGCAGAGTCTTTACTTAAAGAAAACGTTTCAGTTTGTGATTCTGAATTTCACTTTGAATATGTAACCTGTAACGATATAATTAAAACCTTTCACACGTTAAATGTTAAAAAGACCGCAGATCTATGGGGTAATTCTGTGGATGTTGCTAAGTCGATTATAAACATTGTAGCACCTACTTTAGCTGTTATATTTAATAATTGTATTGACCGTGGTGAGTTTCCTGATCTTATGAAAAACAGTAAAATAATACCGTTGTTTAAATCGGGTAGTACATCAGACCCTACTAATTATCGACCTATTTCAGTACTACCTACCTTTAGTAAAATTTTTGAAAAACTTATTTTGAATCAATTGCAAAGATTTTTTAATAACAATAAATTACTGCATAATAAACAGTTCGGTTTTACAAGGGGTCGTTCGACTACCGATGCAGGAGTTGAACTTTTAGGACATATTTATAATGCATGGGAGGACAAATGCGATGCCTTGGGCGTCTTTTGCGATTTGTCCAAGGCATTCGATTGTGTTCTTCATGACACATTAATCAGGAAACTGCACCACTACGGAATCCGGAACGCCTCTCTGGATCTTCTTACTTCTTACTTGAGTGATAGGATTCAGAGAGTTGATGTTAACGGAAAAAGGTCACCCGGATCTGTAGTAAGAATGGGGGTCCCCCAGGGCTCAATTCTTGGTCCTTTCTTGTTCCTTATTTATATCAATGACTTGCCGTACCTCATAAAGGATAATCATGATATAGTGTTGTTTGCAGATGACACTTCTCTTTTGTTTAAAATCAAACGTCAGCAGCTGGTTACTGACAATGTAAATAACGCCCTTGCAAAAGTAGTTAACTGGTTTAATGTCAATAACCTACTTCTTAACGGAAAAAAAACGAAATGTATTAAGTTTACGATACCCCACGTTAGACAAGTAGAAACTAGTGTTCTCATTAAGGATGAAGAGTTAAAACCCGAAGATACCACAGTATTCTTAGGCATAACGTTGGATGCCAAGCTTCAATGGGGCCCCCATATAGATAAATTGTCAAAAAAGCTTAGCTCTGCAGCATACGCGGTTAGGAAAATTCGTGATTTGACTGATTTAGAGACAGCCCGTTTAGTTTACTTTAGTTATTTTCATAGTGTGATGTCGTACGGTATTCTGTTGTGGGGAAATGCCGCCGATATTCAGACAATTTTTATTTTACAAAAAAGGGCAATTCGTTCTATTTATAAATTAAGTCCTAGACACTCCCTCAGAGACAAATTTAAAGAGATTAATATAATGACTGTGCCTTCTCAGTACATTTATGATAATCTTTTGTATGCACATAAAAATATTAATCTGTTTAAAAAATACAGTGATATCCATAACATAAATACTAGGAACAAACACAAATTTGTTGTTCCTACAACAAGGCTCAAGAAAATAGGTGGCTCGTTTAGATGTCAATGTATACATTTTTATAATAAACTTCCTAGCCACATTCAAGAACTAAGCCTAAATAAATTCAAAGCTTTTATAAAGCGAAAACTATGCCAGAAAGCCTATTATACTGTAAAAGACTATATTGAGGACAAAAAGGCTTGGGATTGAGCTGCTCCAATAGGTTTAGACAGTGAATGTTATTTTGCAATTTTTACACTTTAATATTTTCTTTTTTTTTTTTTTTAAGTATCTATTTACTTACACAATGACATGTACATTTACTGTATAAAGTATTATATTATTTTAATTATTGTGAATGTGAGGACTATGTGGGTCATTGTTTACATTTTAATCGTGGTCTGGCAGTTTGAGTAGTTTATGCGGCCTACCCAAATGTCCTGTCTTTGGTATTGTTCGTCGAATCGTTGAGCTCCTGAAGTTCTGAGTTGAGCTGCACGGTTACTGACAAATGCGTGCACTGACTGGACAGGTCCACTTAATCTGTGTGGTTCTTTCCTCAAAAGATCTTTTCAGACACTAATCTACATGGTCCTCAAAGATTATGTCCGGATTTTTATATACACATTGACATTGATGAATTTTATTTAGACAATGACATGAATATTTACTTTGTAAAGTATTTTTTATTTTATTTTTCTTTTCATTTAATTATTGTGAATGTGAGGACTATGTGGGTCATTTTTTTTCTGTTTTCCTTCTTAGTTTTAATCATGATCTGGCAGTTTGAGTAATTTACGCGGCCTACCCAAATGTCCTTTCTTTGGTATTGTTCGTCGAATCGTTGAGCTCCTCATTTCTGAGTCGAGCTGCACGATTTTTGACAAATGCGTGCACTGATTGGACAGGTCCGCTCAATCTGTGTGGTTCTTTCCTCAAAAGACCATTTCAGACATCAATCTACATGGTCTTCACACGATCTGACCAAGATTTTGTCTGGACTTTAAAAGAGACTGTGACCTCTGAGTTTGTTTCGGCCTTTCTTCTCAGAGTAGTCAGTTAGGAAACGCCGACCACATCTAGTTTAAAAAATATGATGACGTGTAAAAGTGTTTGTAAAAACCTACTTACAGAAAATAAATCATTTATCATTTATCAAATAAATCATTTATCATTTATCATTTATCATTTATCATAACTGTAGTATGTTTAGAGCGGTTATTTAATAATGATCCAAAACCTGATCCTAATCTATCAGAAAATACCAAAACATTACTTTGAGTGGGATAGATAGGTTCTATAAGAAAGTCTACAGTAAAGTCAATTACACAGAAGCAGATGAGTCACATGTTCAGTTGAATGGTATCAACTTCGATAGTTGTCAAATGTGGGTGCTAGCTTATGATGTTAACCTGTTGAATACCGTAATTATAGAAACAATTAAAAGCCATTGTTTATTGCGTAGATCCATGTCCCCAGCATACGCAGGGTTAAGGTTCATCTGAATGGGATGTCAGTGGCTATGGAGGTGGACTCCTCACTCGTGAACAAGCACATGTAGAGAGGCCTGAGCAAGCGCTGCCTGTGCGCAGTACACAACAATCTACGTACCTGGATGGCGACACCGGTTATTGTGGTTGGTCAGACAGTAGTGCACGTAAACTTTATAGATATTAAGTCTAGTTAATCGGACCTCACGTTACAATTTTTCCATACAAACTTTGAAACCCCTCCATCCCCTTTGAAGTTATTCTAAGTCTTTAAAAATTAAAAAAAATTAAAATAATAACCTTTGTATATGTTATTTCAATCGGTAATCATTTGTTTATTTTCAATCAATAGAAGCTTGGGATGCGCCCCAGCTAGATGAACCGACAACCTTAAGAAGGTGGCTGGGACAGACTGAAAGCGGAAGGCGGAGAATAGGGTTTATTTTTATTGGTTATAGGGTGTGGACTGCAATAGGCTGAGTTGATTGATTGAATCAATAGTATGCTGATTAATTGTTACTAATAATAAATAAAATAAATATTTAAGGGGGGCTCCCATACAACAAACGTGTTTTTTTCGGCGTTTTTGCCTTGTGTGAGAGTCCGACTCGCACTTGGCCAGTTTTTGCTTAGCTCTTAGGAGTCCTAGCATGATGATAAATAGCCTATGGCCTTCCTCAAGTATTGAAATCTAGTTTTTCAAATACGTCTCAGTTCCAGAGATTAGCGCGCGTTCATAAATGATAAAAGATGATAAATTATTATTTTATTTTTGTAAGTAGGTTTGCACAAACACTTTTACACGTCAATCATATTTTTTTAAACTAGATGAGGTCGGCGTTTCCTATCTGACTACTCTGAGAAGAACAGCCGAAACAAACTCAGAGGTCACGGTTTCTTTTAAAGTCCAGACAAAATCTTGGTCAGATCATGTGAAGACCATGTAGATTGGAGTCTGCAAAGGTCTTTTGAGGCAAGATTGAGTGGGCGTGTCCAGTTAGTGCACAAATTTGTCAAAAATCGTGCAGCTCAACTCAGAACTTGAGGAGCTCAACGATTCGACGAACAATACCAAAGAAAGGACATTTGGGTTGGCCACGTAAATTACTCAAACTGCCAGATCATGATTAAAACTAACTAAGGAAAACAGAAAAAAGGAGGAGTTACTTCCAGAGAGGTAGTTCCAGTAGTTCCAGAGATTAACGGGTTCAAACAAATACACCCTTGTGTTATGCGACAGATACATCATCATTTCAGTCGAGAGACGTCCACTGCTGGACATAGGCCTCCCCCAAGCACCTCCACTTCGACCGGTTTTGTGCTTCTCGCATTCAACGGGTTCCTGCGGCCTTCACAAGGTCGTCGGTCTACCTTGTAGTAGGCTTTCCAACGCTGAAAGGGGATTGAAGATATGGGGCCTGGCACTGGAGTACCTTCGCTTCATTCTGGCCCCTTCTTGAAATGTTTGTTGTGAAGTGTTGTGCCAGTAAAAGCAATTATTAAAAAACAATTATTATCTTTTCCGTTTAATAGAAAATGCTATTCTCATTATGTTATCTCTATCTCCAGACGGATATGTACTTAGAAACTGTCAGTGTCCGGTGTTTATGGCTCGTCCGCAATCTGTCTGTGCCGGTATGACTGATCCTTGAGTGAAATAGTGTATAGTTGGTAGTTTTTAAGGTTACTTTTTACTATATTATTTGTATTTAACAAATGCTTCTCGCCATCAAACTCTAAACTTTGTAAAAAAATTTTTTAAGATTTTTTTCCCTCCTTTTTACACTCTTAACTTTTACATTGCTTAAAAATAAAATACTTAAAACTTTTTATTTCAACAAAAAATTGGTGAAAGTTTAAATAAAAGTTCGTAAAACATTCTTAAGTTTTTTCAGCTGTATCCTCGCTGCCACTAAACCTCTCAACGCCACAGGAAAACGAACGCAATATAGAAAGAGCAACGGGAAACAAAAGCGTTATAAATCGTCCCCTCCCCCCCCTTCTTAACCCCATTCTTTCCTTTTATCTCTAACATAATGACGGCACTTTAATAGTTGGGACTCTAATTGAATAATTCGGTACATCCTCGGTCGGCTAATAAATCTGACGTCACTGAAATACCAACTGCGGATTAGCGTGAGCTCTAAAACTTGGATTAATTGGCTGTCTGTTACACCGAAGTGTGGGTTTTAATAAAAGCTATGTTTGTTTGTTACATTTTTTTTTGTTGGGGTGTTGTGTTTGAGAATTTTAGTAGTAAGCCTTCGTATCATTGGGCTCTTGATACCATATAATAAATAATTGCAAAAAATAGTTTTTTAATGGTTTTGTGGTGTTTACTATGGCACAAAGTGAAACAGAACTTATAAACTGTGTGAACTAATATTATTAAGAACTTGGGTGAACAAATTATCATGTTTCTAACAAAAATGCAAACTACAGTGAACCAGTGAACAATTTTACTTACTAAGAAGTGTTGAAAGCTATTTATGTAAGTAGAAGCATACAAACATTACCAGTATATGAGTGTCATTCTACCAACTATCAAGTCTCTGGGAACAAGTGATTAACATTTTCAATTCAACTGCTCGTTGTTTTTATTTGAATTTAAATTTCGGTTAGTTGACATCTGTCGATAATTGGAATAGCGACATCTGTTGACGAGTAGCAGAACACAGTTGACAACTGACACAGGATTGCGCATGTATATCATTCATTCTTTTCACTAATCTGGAACATAGCATTTTGGTACGTCAAAGAAATTGACAGATGATAGTGTTGCCATATAGCCTGTACAGTGTGCCCAGTGTATCCTGTTCCTCTATAAGTTATTACGACAAAAATCTATCCAAATAAGGGAAAAACCTATTATGTCGGCTAAAAGTACTTCAAAAATTGGCTGCAAGATGGCGCCAGAGAAAACTACTTGTTTTAAATGCAAGAAATCCGTTGATATTAAAAAAACCGCGTTAAGGCTCGTACACACAGGCGCGACTTGTCGCGCGACACGTCGCGTGGCGATTCTGCGATATTATCGCGCCGCAACACCTTTCACACAAGCGCGACGCGAATCGCGGCGCGACGAGTAGCGCGACACCGTGTAGCCGCGATATCGCCGCGACGCCATACAAAATGAACATTTAGTATGGTGTCGCGGCGATATCGCGGCGATATCGCGGCCGCGGCGCGACACGAGAGTTCGAGAGTATAAAAGGCAGTGCAATCCAAGCTGAGCTCAGTAGCAGACGATCTTCGTCAGAGGACGAAGGCAGGTCTGTGCGTGTTTGCCCCGCGGGGGGATAGGTTCGATTCCCCGGTCCGCCAACATAACCCAACCTAACCTAAGTAGGTACCTACTTAGGTTAGGGTTTAGGTACCTAAGCTTGACCACACAAGCACGAACGACGACACTGGTGAATTCAGACGTACCTACTTTTACGAAGTATTTGTTTACTAACCAAGATTTTTTAATTATAATTCTTAAGATTTATTTTTTACGGATTTCTCGGTTTCAAATTTATGTGATTTCGGATAAATAACTTTAATTTCTACTTATTAGGTAATGCGTACTTTTGTCTGCAACACATTTGTATGGCCTTTATGAGTAGGTGGGTAGGTATATACTTACTTATCATTTTGAAATCAGTGGATATTTGTTAAAGTGGAAACAACATACGAGTACTTAAATTGGAACTAACCTAGGTAGATACTTACTTCTAATTAACCTACTTAGCAAACTAATTCGATAGGTATCTACGCGAATTCTTCTCCAGTAAAATTATGCTCAATAACTATGTTTAAGCATAACTGGTGAAATGTGAGTGCATCTACTAACCCTTTGGGGGGATTACAGGCGTGATGTTATGTATGTGTGTATGCTTAAGAAATAATCAATTATAACTTATTATGTGTAATGATTAACCGCTTGTGCCGTAATTACAGAAGCCATTGTGTCTCGCGTAGATCTACGTTCCGGCAGACTAAGGGTTAATGAATGAGTGACCTAATTATAAATATAGTAGTGATAAACTAACAGACTGCCTCGTTGGTGTAGTGGTCGCAAGTGCAATTGCTCGTGAGGTTCTGTGGGAGCTGTAATGTACCTGAATGTACCTAACACAGCCGTTCGCATTCAGACGTCGAACTCGAACTGACTCACGCACAGCTGCTAGCACTAGCACTCGACTGCTAGCGGAGCCCAAACTACTTAGGACGGGTTGTTTCACGTTCACTTAAAAATAACGCTAACTACTTACCGTCAAACCTTTGATTATACATATATCTAGATAGAGCATCAAATGCGCGCAAACGTGTCAAAAAATATCGGTCAACTGTTGGGCACGATCGGCACTAATCGGCGGATAAGAACTTATTCTTTCTTACCCGCCGATTAGTGCCGATCGTGCCGCTTTAGTGTCACTACCCACGTATTACGCGCGCTAAGTAATAAACAAAAAAACCGGGCAAGAGCGAGTCGGACTCGCTCACCGAGGGTTCCGTAACATCCGGGTTTATGCATAAGGTTTATGTTTATGAAATTAAATGTTTTTTTTATTTTTTTATATTTAAGTGGGTTGAATAAAAGGTAAATTGCGGTTTACGATTTATGACGTATTAAAAAAAAAACTACTTACTAGATCTCTTTCAACCCAATTTTCGGTGGAAGTTTACATGGTATTGTACATCATATATTTTTTTTAGTTTTATCATTCTCTTATTTTAGAAGTTACGGGGGGGGGGGGGACACATTTTACCACTTTGGAAGTGTCTCTCGCGCAAACTATTCAGTTTAGAAAAAAATGATATAAGAAACCTCAATATCATTTTTGAAGACCTATCCATAGATACCTCACACGTATGGGTTTGACGAAAAAAAATTTTTTTAGTTTTAGTTCTAAGTATGGGGAACCCCAAAATTTATTGTTTTTTTTTTCTATTTTTGTGTGAAAATCTTAATGCGGTTCACAGAATACATCTACTTACCAAGTTTCAACAGTATAGTTCTTATAGTTTCGGAGAAAAGTGGCTGTGACATACGGACGGACAGACAGACGGACAGACAGACAGACAGACATGACGAATCTATAAGGGTTCCGTTTTTTGCCATTTGGCAACGGAACCCTAATAACAGCGATAAAATGACGGTATGTGCTATTAAACTGTACTGGAATTATAAAGGAAGGGTAAAAAATACCAAACACTTCACTTAACATGGATAAGTAACCAAAAAACTATATATTTATTTTTTGGTTTTAAGAACACCAAATTACGCCATATTTTATCAGTGTTGCCAGTTTCTTGTTTCATTCTCCCAACTTAACGTCATTTTTTTGTGGGTAAATTAATTGATTTATGGTTACGTTTATATTATTTAGTTGGTGTACTTTTATTAATCGATTTAAAAAAAGGTGGAGTTTTTCAATTCGTCTGTACTTTTTAGGGTTCCGTACCCAAAGGGTAAAAACGGGACCCTATTACTAAGACTTCGCTGTCTGTCCGTCTGTCCGTCTGTCCGTCTGTCTGTCACCAGGCTGTATGTCAAGAACCGCGATAGCTAGACAGTTGAAATTTTCACACATGATGTATTTCTGTTGCCGCTATAACAACAAATACTAAAAACAAAATAAAATAAATATTTAAGGGGGGCTCCCATACAACAAACGCGATTTTTTTGCCCTTTTTTGCTCGATATCAAAAATGGCAACAGGTAGGCACTTGAAATATTCACAAAATACTCAGTTGTATTTTAACTTTAATAATAAATAATAAAATTAAAATTAATTAAATATTTAAGGGGGGCTCCCATACAACAAACATGTTTTTTTCGGCGTTTTTGCCTTGCGGTACGGAACCCTTCGTGTGCGAGTCCGACTCGCACTTGGCCAGTTTTTTATAATAACATAATGTTACTATACTGCGATCGCCAACCCGCCTGCCAAGCATGGCGATTATGGCAAACACCCCAGAAAGAATTGGGGGAGGCCTTTGTCCTGCAGTGGACGTCTTTCGGCTGAAATGATGATGATGATGATGACAGGGTCTGTAATTTATGATGTGAGTTGTGCTTCCTACAAAGACAACAGATTAAAAGACAGGCTATGGAGGCAAATTGCAACGGAATTGCAATCAACACGTAGTTAGGTAGCTATAAGGACTTTTTTACTATATAATGATTAATGAAGTAATGACCGACCATTGCATTTTTTTTGATTGCCCGGTTTCGATTGAAGTTAATTTTAACTACATAATTAAGTATCCCTAAGTAATTAAAAAATCTTGATTTTTTTATTAATATTTAAGTATCATAAAAGCACGTCCGAATTCGCTAGTTTCCTTGTTCATGCTTGTGTGGTCAAGCTTAGGTACAGTTGTTCTTTCTCACGAAGGAGGGTGAGCAATACTTGTAGTTGTGTAAGTAGTATAGACAGACACGCGCATTGTGTGCGTAACTGCATGTAGCTTTAGCAAGTTCATCGTTATTGAACAAAATAATATAAGTAGGTACCTACCTAGTTAAATTTGTGTTTCGTTTAGTGATGAAATAATTTTTTCATCTCTCATACTCGGAAAGTAGTGTTTGTTTGATCCGAATAGCGGGTGGAAAACTCTGCTTCCCACCCTTGGGCGGGAAAGTCTCATAGAAATTGCTTCCCTCCCTAGGGCGGGAATGAAATTTAAAAATAGAACTAAATTTAGTTAGGTAGTCAGCTCAGTCAGACATACGTCACCCTTAATTGATTATGTAAATATTTATTATGCTACCCATCAAATCTTATGAATGTGCGTTAATTAGGAGAGTTGGATAAAAAGCTCATATGTTAACGCCATTAAATCTTTCATATTTAGCGCACAAGTTAATAATTTACCTTGAATAAATTCAACATACATAGGTACGATAATCGCCATTTTGATGGCAGTTGTGGTCGAGGCTAAAAAACATAAAAATTGGGGATTTCGAACATCCTGACTTTACCATATGGGCCTGTGAATATATATCATTTAGTTATTTGACGAATTTATCCATAGTTTAAGGTAAATAAGTAGTGGTAATGAAGTTTTTTTGATATCTAATGTCGAAGTTTCGCGCCAATCGTGTGTTTTTTCACAAATTTCACACACACAGATGTAGATAAGATTTAAAATGTGACAAATGTTATTGATAATACACACATCAAAAGTGTCTAGGGATCAACATATATTTTTGCAATAACTTTTCTCCTGATTGATATTAATTAAAATTTTCTTTAAGGATTCATCAAATAAAGTGTTTTCGTTTGTCACAGTAACGATAAACCAAGTCACCTTTGCATTAATAAAGAAATTTGCCATTTTCCTAATAAAGGGATTTTTGACATTTGAACCACTAACACAAAAGTTCGAAAAAAAGACTGAAATAACAGTTTTCTTTAAAATTTTATTGGGTAACTTAAACAATTAATAATCCGTGTTTCTACCGCGAACACTAACAACACAAGAACATCGGTTTGGCATACTCAAAATGAGTTCATCCAAATCACGCTGTGGAATGGCCGCCCATGTTCGTTGCAACAACAAAAAAAGGTCTTCTTGCGACTGGATACCCTCCATATTCGGCAGAGCTCTTCTCTGTAGCATATCCCATGCATGCTCAATCGGGTTCAAGTCTGGCGACTGAGCAGGCCAGGGCAGGACATTGATGTTAGCTGCGGCGAGAGTCTGTCTTACAACTCTTGCGGTGTGCGGTCGTGCATGATAATGCATTAACTGAAATAAGGGACCGATTTGCACTTGTAGAGGAACGATGACGTCTGATACAATCGTCTCAGCATAAATTTGAGCGTTGAGGTTGCCTCTGATCCAAATCAACTCAGTTCTTCCGCCGATCCAAATACCCGCCCATACCATGATGGTTCCACCACTATAAGGATGGACTTCCTGGCAGGATTTTAATCGCTGTTGGCGTCCAGGGGTTCTCCAGTGTCGTATACGTCTTGTATCCGGTCTCATACCAAAACGAGACTCATCAGAAAAGCACACGAAACGCCATTGTTCTTCTGCCCAATTTCTGTGTTCAAGAGCCCATTGATATCGAATCCTACGATTGTGCATTGCTATAGGTGGTACCCGTAGCGGTCTTCGGGAATGAAGGTTCACTTCATGCAAGCGGTTTCTGACTGTTTGGTCGCTAATTAAGTTCCCTGAAGAGTGATGAAGCCTCACGGCTAACATCATGGCGGTTATTGTTGGAGCTCTTCGAGTTAAGATTTGAATGTATCGGTCTTGTCTCCGTGTGGTGCAGCGATACCTTCCTCCATGGCGCTCAGCCACGGTACCAGTGCTTCGGTAACGTGTCCAAAGTCGACTGATAACACTCTGACTTGTATTCAGAGCTAAAGCCACAGTACGTTGCCGGGAACCAGCTTCTATCATTCCCACGGCTCTGAGCATTTCTTCCCTGCTTAAATGACGTCGCCGCTCCATAATAACGTTGGTTTTAATCAGTAGTAGGGAAACAGTAGCACTAATAATGTCTTCAATGCGTTGTATGTTTTTATATGGAAAATATTGACAGCTGATTTTCATCTTTTACTCGAATTTGATTCACAGTTCCTGATTCAAATTATGAAATGCACCAAAAAGGATTCATATAAATTTATAAAATCATAAATTTATTACAAAGCCACATCTCAATCTCAAGAAATCCGCATAAAAATGCTTGATCCCTAGACACTTTTGATGTGTGTATTATAAACAACACGAAAATGCCCAGGTTTTAACGTAATATTCAAACACAGGTTCAATCATTACCACTAGGTACTCAATTTGTGTTCAAAATCGCCGACTATTATTGTTTTTTTTATTGCAATGATGTGTGAAAGCGATTATTCCAAACAATTTTTTTTTTTAAATTTCGATTGACTCGAGTAATTAATATGACGAATGTAATCGATATTGGAAAATAAAATAAAATTATTTTAAGCAATAAATACAATAAGCGTTGTTTATAATAATGATTTATGCTTTTCTAATATCATTTCAATCTCTTCTAATAATATCATGTCAACAACAGACAGGCCATATAGGTACCTCAGTTACTGAATTTCGCGCGCCGAAATGCTTCTATAATTGAATTTATATTCGGAATGCGCTCGCTGTTTAAAATTATTTTAATTTATTGGACAATTATTTATTGTGAATTTTATTTTGGATACTTTCTAATAGTTTACTACAGAATTCCCAGTAAACATTTTTTAGGTAGGCTTGCCAGAAGTTTTTTTGAGAATGATGATAATTAATTAATTCTATAGATTGGATATTCTGCAAACACTACATTTCAATACATTTTGTTAGTTTACAGAGTCTTTATTCAGTTTCGACAATTTCTGTTTTTATTTTTTTTATTGCGAGTATCGATTAGGCTGTATGCAAGTTTTGAATCGAAATAAGAAAGTTGGGTGGACGGTCAGCACTAAAAAGTGTCACGTCGCAACACAATTTTTAGTAATTTTTATCAAGATTATCGTGTTTTCTAAGTAATTTATGAAAAATGGTAAAAGTAGGAATGCAGACAGAATGATAATAATACGGGCCCTAGTAAGCGGGACGGCCCGCGGTGGTGACACAGAATCTACTCATGTGGCGGTGACGTGGTGTGTTCCATACTTCAAATTTAAAAAAGACTAATAAAAAGGTACTTATTATTCGTGTAATTATTATCAATAAATATTTTAGAAAAACTACGAGTTTTTACTTTCCTTAAATTCGAAATGAAAAGTAGAGTGTTTAACGCGGGTGAAAGTCATCAATTCCCACTCGGACTATAGCCGCCCTCGCTGCGCTCGGGCGTCTAAATGCCTCGTATGGGAATTGATTCCTTCCGACCCTTGTATAACAATCTACTATTTCATGATCTATATTTATTTACATATATTAACAAATAAAATTAAGATACATTCGGTACCTATCACAGTATTTAATATATTCAGCTTCTTTATTAATAAAATGCAAATTTGCTAATTGCATGTATGTACTACGCCAGGTTTCGCTAGTTGTGTTTTCAAAACTTTCTGGAATAAGCTTTTCTGTATTGTCATATTTCGTTGTTTTCTTAAAACAACATATAGCTCTAAGAACCCCATTATGTTCTCTATAGCATTTGAAGATTCTAAAACAAACAATGCATCATTACAATCACGTAGGTATTAAATGTTACAATTAAATATTTAAACATTGCTTACTGACCTCACTGTGAACAGCTTTTCTCTGTTTACGTTTTTCTATGTTGATGGTACGCGATGGAAAATTTTGGCGCGAAACAAGTGCAGTAGTAGCCCGACCGGGCGACCGGAAGTTCGGGCGGGAGTCGATACTGATTCATAGAACAACTGTACCTACTTAGGTTAGGTTGGGTTATGTTGGCGGACCGGGGAATCGAACCTAGGACCCCCGCGGGGCAAACGCGCACAGACCTGCCTTCGTCCTCTGACGACGATCGTCTGCTACTGAGCTCAGCTTGGATTGTACTGCCTTTTATACTCTCGAACTCTCGTGTCGCGCCGCGGCCGCGATATCGCCGCGATATCGCCGCGACACCATACTAAATGTTCATTTTGTATGGCGTCGCGGCGATATCGCGGCTACACGGTGTCGCGCTACTCGTCGCGCCGCGACCGTGTCGCGGCGCGACAAGTCGCTCCAGTGTGAAGTGTCGCGCGCGTTTCCATAGAAATTGTTCTACGGATATATATCGCAGAATCGCGTCGCACTGTCGCGTCGCGCCTGTATGTACGAGCCTTTATGTTCAACTTGTAACAATCGGTATGAACCAGACTGCATTGGCTATCCGGAGCAAACTTACCGTCTATTGGACCAGGAATCTAAGAGAAAATGGAGATGTACTGCGTGTATCAAAAGTAAAAAAGTCTTAAATGGTAACCAGACTTCTAACATTACTACAAGGAAAAAACCGCAAGTAAATCGCTCTTCACCAGAACAGATACACCAATGTGTCCGGGAAAGTCCACAACCTCAAGCAGCAAATTCCGGAACACCAAATAGCTACAAAATCTTAGACTCCCATGTACTGTCTGAATATGAAACATCGGATGAATCGTATATCACTCCTAGCAAGCTGTCTAAAAGCGTAGACGGTACCATATCGGAAACCTTGACTATTCTAGAAATGAAAGACACAATAACGGAGCTGACACATAAACTTGATAGTACAGAAAATGAACTAGAAAATACGATTCTTGAAAATAACAATCTTCGCCAACAGTTGAGCAAGTTAACTACAGAAATAAAAATGTTAAAATCACTCTGCCATTCTCCACTTGAAAATAATCCGGATATCAATATCAATATTAAAGGAAAGAGACACTCCTTACTACAGCAGAAAATCTCTCCTCTACCTTCTACTCCTCTTACAAGCAAAACGAATGCAGATAGTTATAAAAGCATCAAAATTATACATCTACAACAGAAGATCACCAATCTACAACAAGAATTACTAAACGCACAACAACAGATTGAAACCTTTAAGAAGAAAATAGATTCGCTAAGACAGTACGATAACAAAAACCCTGTACAACCCCAGGTGCAAAAGTTCTGCCTTCAAACGTCTGCGGGTACTGAAGACCAAGAACGTGAACCGCCAAATAGAATTCTCATCTTCGGCCCTCAACAATGCGTCGGCTTAGCAGCAGCGATTATAGATTCAAGGGAGAATACACAGTATGAAAAATATAGCGTTATCTCAGAAACAAAACCAAATGCTTTAAGTAGTCAAATAACAATTAACTGTCTTCATGCTAAGCTAAATTTTAATGATAAACTGGTAATTTGTTTGGGAGAAAATGACCACAGTTTAAGGTATGTTCTATCACATTTGCAAACTGTGCTAGAGACATTTTATAATAACACGGTTATAGTATTAAATGTATTTAAAAGTGAATACTTAGATATAAATAAGCTTAATTATCGCATAAAAAATGTATGTAAAAACTACAAAAAATGTGAATTTCTAGAAAGTGGAACTTCTAAGACGTCCGAATTGTGTAATAAGATAAATTACCTTATTGATTGCAATGATTACAATAACAATTATTTAAATCCAAGGGAACTTATTAAGAAAATAGCGAGTAACAAACCAAGCCTCAAATTGAGTAATAAACTAATTGAACCCAAAAAGGGAACAATTCCGTTCTATTTTCGCCGTATGAGTTCTAACTTACAAAAACAGGACACAGGACTTATAGATTCGGTAGGAAAAAGTCACAGAGGAACCATTCCGTATTATTTTCCGATTATAAAACGGAGCACTACATTTTTTCGAGACCAAACCCCCTGTAACTTATAACCTTAATAACCTTACAATTCTCCATCAGAATATTGCCAGCATTTTATGTAAAAGAGAAATTCTTGAAATAACTTTACAAGAACTACGTGAAGCGCATAATGACCCAGATGTAATATGTCTCTCAGAAACCTTTATAAAAAAAGGATACGAAAGCTACATTAAAATTCATGGCTATGAAATGGCAGCTAACTACTGCAGAGAAAAGCAAAGAGGTGGCACTTGCATCTTAATAAAAGAAAATATTTTCTTCAAAGACCTGCCATTTGTAAAAGCCTACGCCACGCAAAATACATTCGAGGTTTGTGGGATTGAACTTACACATCATAAATTAATTATTATTTGTATTTATAGAACACCTCAATCGGATCCCACCCAATTCCTAAGTAAATTAAATAGCCTCCTGCACAATCTAACGCAACAGTATAAATCTAAAATGAATGTAGTTTTAGCAGGTGACTTTAATATCAACACCTTAAAAAAAGGTTATATTACTAATCAATTACAGGATTTGGCATATAATTATAACCTGAAATTTCACATCAATGGGCCAACACGTAAGTTATCATGTATTGATCACATTCTTAGTAACATTCCTGACGCTACTGCTATTGTAATGCCACTTCACTTATCTGATCATGACACTGCACAAATGTTGACCATTCCACTAAAATACAAGACACAAAAACTACCAACATATTATACATATAAAAGAGATTTCAGGATGGATAATATTCGAAAGTTTAAGGAATGCTTACGTAATTTATCTTGGTGTGAGATATATACAGCTAATGACGCAAACGTAGCATTTAATTATTTTCATGAAATGTTTTGCTTACTCTACAATCTTTGTTTCCCTAAATTAAGAGTAAAAGTTAATATAAATAACAAAAAGAAACAAACTTGGATAAGTAAGGGCTTAAAAAAAAGTTGTAAGACAAAACGTTCACTACGTCATAGATTCTATAAAAATAAAACAGCAATTAATAAGATCAAATACATTAACTACTCTAAACTCCTTAAAAAATGCATCTTTAACTCCAAAAAGAATGCAAATACTAGCTTTATTGCTAAAAGTGACAACAAATGTAAAGCCACCTGGAAGGTTATAAATGACGAGCTTAACAATACAAATTCTAAAAGTAATATTGAGAATATAAAAATTAACAACACATTAATTTCCAACCCAGTTGAAATAGCATCCGCTTTCAATAACCACTACATCAATACAACTAATAAGTTAATAGATACAAACGTTAAAAGTAACTGTGGGAAAAATGTAACTGTCAATTCAATGTTCCTTAGGCCCATGACAGCAAATGAAGTTAGACAGGAAATAACGCTTTTGAATAATACCAGTTCCGAAGGCTACGATGAACTCAGCACAAAAATTATTAAAGGATGTGCTAACGAAATCATTGACGTATTAACATACTTAATTAATTTGTCATTTAGCTGTGGAATTTTTCCAGAAGCGCTGAAGTTTTCCATTATTAAACCTCTGTATAAAAAAGGAGAAAGACACGACATGAATAATTATCGCCCTATTACACTAATACCCATTTTATCTAAAATATATGAAAAATGTATGTACAAAAGACTCCTACATTATTGTAATAAATTTAATATAATAACAAAGGAACAGTATGGGTTCCAACACGGTAAGTTTACAACATTAGCCATCTATGCCCTCATGAAAGTTGTATTACCTAGTATCAATGATAATAATCTAACCACAGGTCTATTCTTTGATTTATCAAAAGCTTTCGATCTAGTTTCCCACGATTTACTATTACAAAAACTAGAATCACTTGGAATCAGAGGGCCACCCTTAGAATGGATAAAGTCATACCTTCATAACAGGCAACAATGTGTTACTATACCAAATATTAATGACGATAAGGACGTAATATTATATGCATCTGAATATATTTGTAACAGATTCGGTGTTCCTCAAGGAAGCATACTGGGGCCAATCTTATTCTTATTGTACATAAATGACATCACTCAAATAACAAATCATAAATGCATCTTATTTGCGGATGACATTTCTATTATTGTGACATCTAATAAAAAAAATAATACAATTTATGACCATGAAGCTGACATTAACAACACAATTGACATCTTAATTAAATGGCTTAATATTCAAAATTTAAAAATAAATCTTGACAAATCAGTATACATACAATTTAATAAATGTAATAATAATAAATCTAATTTCAGTCTAAATATACCCAAACTCAAATCTGTGACACAAACTAAGTTTCTGGGTGTAACTATTGATGAACATTTAAACTGGAAAATGCATGTAGACAATGTCTCTAGTAAAATAAATAAATTTGTGTACGCGCTCAGACAAGTCAAAAAAGTTACTAATTTAAAAACAGCCATATTGGTTTACCACGCATACGTAGAATCTATACTGCGCTATGGACTTATAATTTGGGGCAACAGTACCGACCAACATAGAACATTTGTTGCTCAAAAAAAGTGCATTAGAGCTCTATACGGACTCCAACCTGACGAATCATGCAAACCAGTATTTAAAAAACTTGGTTTGTTACCGCTACCTTGCCTATACATCTACGAAATATGCATGTTTGTATGGAAACATAAAAAGTTATTTAAAACAGCGAACGATATATGTGCTCGAAACCGACGAGACCCTTATAGGCTCGTACTAAGCAATGCTCCTAGGCTTGCAAAATATAACAAAAGCTGTTTAGCTATGTGTGTACGGATTTATAATAAATTGCCTGGTGACTTTAAATTGTTGAATACGACATACTGTTTTAAGCGGAAATTGAGCGCATGGCTAAGCCAATATAACTTTTATAGTCTGAAACAGTTCTTTGACACAAAGTGTTAGTAAGTTACTTTTATTATTATTTTTTGTAAATTTTGGAATTTGCATGCTGAGGCTAAGCTCGGCAAAACATGTTTGTACTATTTTTAACTGTAAGACCTGTTATACCATGTTTTGAGCAAATAAATATATTATTATTATTATTATTATTATTATCACTTACGACAACGTGGATCAACTGTGGACTCGCACACGAAGGGTTCCTTCCGTACCACAAGGCAAAAACGCCGAAAAAAAACATGTTTGTTGTATGGGAGCCCCCCTTAAATATTTATTTTATTTTAATTTTATTATTTATTATTAAAGTTAAAATACAACTAAGTATTTTGTGAATATTTCAAGTCTACCTGTTGCCATTTTTGATATCGAGCAAAAAAGGGTAAAAAAATCGCGTTTGTTGTATGGGAGCCCCCCTTAAATATTTATTTTATTTTGTTTTTAGTATTTGTTGTTATAGCGGCAACAGAAATACATCATGTGTGAAAATTTCAACTGTCTAGCTATTGCGGTTCCTGAGATACAGCCTGGTGACAGACAGACAGACAGACGGACAGACAGCGAAGTCTTAGTAATAGGGTCCCGTTTTTACCCTTTGGGTACGGAACCCTAAAAATAGAACATAAGGCAGGCAATGCAATGCAAGATATTTCTTAGATATTTTTTATCTTGAAAGGAGTAATTTACCATGCCGAAGAATATTTGAGTGTTGTTTTATGTTCAATGAAGATAAACAAACCCCCTCAAGAAGTGGATCGTTGAGATGCGGCGGCGTGTAGTTGGGCAGCGAGGCGAGGCGCGTGCTGGGCACGGGTGGTAGCGGTAGGAAGTTGAGCACGGAGTGCGCAGACAGCCCGCAGTCTAGCATGATCAGCAGCTCCTTGAACGACAGCACGAAGCACGGCTTGGCCGCATCGCTGCTCAAGCAGTACTGTTGAAAACAGCGACTTTAAGAGCACTATCCAATTACAAACACATCACAAACCTTCAAACTGACTTGATTGTGATGGAGATACTTACGAGCTTCATCTTTGTCTACGATAAAACTTTGTATAACCTATCAAATTAATTTCATTATCTCTGCTGTTCACCGAGTCTGGATTGTAACGAAAGCTTAGCTTTGAATTACATGAATTAACACCATATTTAAAGTTTTAATTATCACTGTTTCACATGAAAACAAAATACATACAAAGTCGAAGTCACTCATCCATCAACAAACAAAATACCACAGAGTACAATAACTATGTAACAAAATACTATGAATACCTTAGACAAAGAAAAGTATAGACGGCGGGTAGCTCCATTTCATTTCCACAAGAAAGAGATAAAGTATTGAGTTATTATAAGTAACAGAAAAGGATAAAGCTATACTATTTCCGTCTCTCACTGCGTGCCAGTTTTTTCAAGGCAGCTACTTATGTAGCCTATGTTAGTTAAGTTAGTTTTTTGTCTCATGTGTGGCCACGCTACCCGATGCTCTATTATAGCTTTCTTACTCTAAGATGAATACTGACAGATACGAACTGACTGTCTGACAGACAGCAGGGCTGCCAGGTGCAAAAAAGGTGTCATCGTACGCCAACTATAATAAAATCGTATGCCAAGGAAATTTTGAAATGAAAAGATCGTACAACCTAGAAATACAAAAATTTTATTGAAAATAATTAATATTCGTTTAGTTTTAGAAAAGAAATGCAATAAAACTATTCATTAGATTAAGGGCTGATTTTTCAATCGACAGATAATTTTTATTTGTGGAATAAAATTGACTTCTGACAGTTTTTGTATGGAAGAACTGTCAAAATTTAAAAATTATTTCTCTGTTAAAATTATCTGGCGCTGGAAAAATCAGCCCTTAAACAAATTTTATATTTATACTACGTACGAGACTGACGAGGAAAACAGGTTTTTGACAAATCGCAATTATTACCGAAAGAAAATAAGAATAAGTTTCATAAAATTCAAACAAATACATCCTTTAAATAACTATGCAAAGAGGCTTCATTTAAGTAAAAGGTCTAGGTACGCGTTAGGTTGTTGTGGAATTCCCCGAAACTATAAATGCCAGTGGAGCACGTTCGTTTCATTATGAAATGTTGCCAGGTATGTAAAAATCGTACATTTTCCGTACGATCCTGGCCTAGTGATCGTACATGAGTAAAAATGCCAAAAAATCGTAGGAGTACGATTAAAATCGTACATCTGGCAGCCCTGACAGACAGTGACTTCCTCTAATACTTACCTGGCATAGGGGATACCGTGATCAATCAAGTGACTTCCTCTGTTTTTCCTATCACAATGCTTTCTCTATAGTTACTTTACTCTTTGACAGTGACTGACCAGACTGACCAAAGAGTAGGTACCTAAAGTAACTATAGACTGACTGACCCTGTGTTCCGAGTTGGGAAATAATCGATTTGAGCGTGTTTAAACTCGTACCGAATTAGCGTGAGCGCGATAACGGTGTCCCGTGAATCGTCATAGATGACGTCATGACATGCGCCATCTTGCGATAACGCCGACCATGCCTTAGAATAATATCACCGTGAGCGCTGTCAAAAATGACAGTGTGTGAGAATGTGTCAGTGTGCTTTGTTTTGAGTTGCATCATAATTATTTAAATTAAACTAACGTGGCATTTTCGAAATTATGCTTCTGGCTGACAATCGCCACCTAACCAAAGAAGAAGAACTGAAGAAGAAATGGGGTGTTTATACAAAGAACTACTGTAATAATATCGTGAGTAGGCACTGTGAGCGCGTTCACAAGCGTTCCGAATTGTTGACAGCTCTCAGCTGTCTTAATCGTAATATCTAAATCGGAACGCATGTGAGATGATGTGAGCGCTGGTGAGGATCCCTGGCCTTTATAATACAAGTACGCTGGACTCACTGACCTCTATTAAAATAGAGGTCAGTGGCTGGACTGCAGACTATGGTTGACAGATTGAAGCCATTTGATTTTCGCCATTTTGGCGCTGATAGCAATGTGAAGGGACCGTGGAACTAATATTCCTCCTCCTCAAGTCGTATTCCTCATTACTGAGGGTCGTGATCCTCCCTTGAAAACATCTTTTCCCTGACGATGTTTCGCCATCTCTGTCTATCCTTGGCCAGGTAAAGCGCATCATGAAACTTCGTGTCAAGAGAAGAGCTTATCTGGTCCGACCATCGCAAGGGGCTGCGACCTCTTGGACGTTTGCCTTCCACCTTGCCGGTAACCGTAAGTTGTTCAAGGTTACTGCCATCTTTCCTCGCTATATGGCCGAAAAATTCCAAAACTCTGCGGAGACAGGTCGTAGAGAGCCTGGTCTTTATTCTGAGCTCGCTTAGGATAGACTCGTTGGTGCGGAATGCAGTCCATGGTATCTGAAGCAACTTCCTCCAACACCACATCTCGAAGGCGTCTATACGAGCTCTGTCGGCCTTTCTCAAGGTCCAAGTTTCTGCTCCGTATCCGAAAATTGAAAAAACCAGCGTGCTGACCAATTTCACTTTGGTATTTCGTGAAATGTTGCGATCTCTCCATATTTTTTGAAGCTGAGACATAGCATTCTTGGCCATGCCTATACGTCTACGGATTTCTTTTTCGCAAGACCCTGTGTTAGATATGTTAGAGCCCAGGTAAATGAAGTCATCGACCGTTTCGAGATTAAGAGCGCCAGTAAGCTCTAATTTATGTGCACGGTCCACCACCATTCATTTGGTCTTTGTGTGGTTGATTTGTAGGCCCAGTTCCATGCTGATACGTTCCATCCTTCTAAGGAGTTCTACCATTTCAGACTCTGAGGCTGCTAGGAGAGTTGTGTCATCAGCGTAGCGGAGATTTACTAGGAACTAATATTAGAGATGAGATATATCCTACGATAAACAATACTTTTATGAATTTTATCGATCGTTATAACCACTGAGAGTAATTTATTACTTAAGAGAAAAATATCGGATCACTCCCAGTTATTTTTACGCTTCATTTTTAAGTAATAATGAAATAATTGAATAGTATAGCGGAAGACGTTTCCGAACGCTCCCGTTTTCCTGGACGTAAGAGGGCCAATAGAGGTAAAGCGCCCGAACGATATTCGCCAACGCGCTAGCATGTTTGCTTCGCGCCGGCCAATCAAGGATTTGTCGTCGCGCTGCTACTCGGCCGCTGATTGGCTTAGTAGTTTTTAAGGTTGGTAGAATTGGGAGAGAGATGGCGAACGTTTGAAGATTGTGAGGTTGATGTACAGATCTTCGAGTTTTATTAAAGTTTATGCCGATAACAAAGCCCTTTTAATTGAGAACTGACCCACCCCGACTATATCTTGGCGCCCAACGTGTGTTTTGTGTATTAAAACAAGGGGTCGGAGTTTTTGTTGTGCGGATCAAACTTTTCGTTCGTTGCAAGTTTTTTCAAGTCAAAAACTTTGGTGATACGGTGAAAAACGACAGACAAGTGCAGAAAAACTGTGTATAGACCACTGTCTATACACAGTTTTTCTGCACTTGTCTGTCTGGTACTTTGCCTGTGTTTTGTGTCTACGTGTGGATTATTGCTGGTTGGTACAACCACGAGCCGTGTATTGTCGCTTTTTACGAAAAGTAGGTACTCCGCGGTTTTGCAAAATGCCGCGAAGACGCAAGTCGCTGCCCACCGACGCCGACGACTCGGTTCACGAGGAATCGGAACCAGAACAGCCAAGCAACATAACGATGCCGCAAGAAGTCCTTGCCAAGCTGTTAACATCGATTCAACAATCGCAAGCAGAATTTTGTCAGCAACTCTTGCGCGAAGTTCGTTCGTCGACGCCATTACTCGCGTCGGTAGATGCAAGTACATCTGCCGCCACGGGTCGCGAAGGGTCAACAATTGTACGGAATTACCAGTGGTGAACAACCTTTTAACGGTAATCGTGACGTTCGATCTTTTCCAAGGCCCGTGCTAAAGATTAGTATTTTAGGTGAGAATGGTACCGCGTTACTAGATTCGGCAGCTAAAAGCTGTGTTGCCGGTCATACGCTATACGCTCTCCTAAAGGCCAAAGGTCATCCTATGTCCTCTAGTGTGGAAAATGTAAAACTTGCAGATGGTGTACTTAGGTTAATGAATGTACTTACTACCGAAGTGAATGTCACTCTTGAAGGTAGAACCAGGCTCGTTCGTTTTTTAATTTTTCCGGACGCGGACAATAATGAATCACTTTTAGGTATAGATTTTTTAATAAATTTTAGTATCTGTGTTGATTTTAGTAGTTCTAAGTGGCACTTTGCTGACAGTGCTGAGCAGTTCGATCTCCCATTTGAAAAAGCCGCACACCAGGTTAAGAGTGTGCCTATCAGTAGTTTGCTTAGGGACGAGGAAGCTTCAAAGCTTAGCCACGAGCAACGTGAGGTTCTGGCCCAGTTCCTTTCTGAAAATAAGGATGTGTTTGAGTTACGGGGCGAACCGACTGCTTTTGCGGAGCATGTCATTGAAACTGGTGACCACGCTCCAGTTGCAGTCCCTCCATATCGGCTTACTCCTGCTAAAAAAGAGATCATGCGGTCAGAAATCGAAAAGATGTTGGCTGATGATATTATAGAGGAGTGCGAATCGGCATGAGGATCGCCTGCATTGTTAGTGCCTAAAAAGAACGGTCAAGTTCGGTTTTGCGTAGATTATAGAAAAGTCAACGCCATAACTAAAACCGATGTGTACCCAATGCCGCTTATAGACGAGCTGGTGCAGTCTACTAAGCGAAATTGCATCATGAGTACTTTAGATATGCGTAGTGGGTTTTGGAATGTTTCGGTCAAGGAATGCGATCGAGATAAAACGGCCTTTTTGACGCCTTTTGGTACGTATCGTTTCAAAAGGATGCCGTTTGGGCTCAAAAACGCTCCGTCAACATTCCAACGGCTCATCGACAGGTTGCGCTCTGGCGCCTCACTTCAGAATGTGACCCTGTTGTGCTATCAGGATGATCTGCTCGTAATATCGGAAGGATTCGATCAGCATGTCGCTGATCTACGTGCAGTGTTTGAAAGGCTGCGTATGTTCAATCTTCGCGCCAATCGCGAAAAGTGTGTTTTCGCGCGCGAAGAAGTGAAATACTTGGGTCATGTCATTACTCAGGATGGAGTTTCACCTGATCATGACAAAGTTCGCGCAGTGGCGGACATGAAGGCACCAAGTACTGTACGCCACCTCAGAACGTTTATTCAGACGTGTTCGTGGTTCAGAAAGTTCATTTTGAGCTTTTCAGAAGTCGCTGAACCTTTAACTCGTCTTTTGAAGAAAAATCAGACTTGGGTATGGGGCGCTGAGCAAAATCAGGCGTTTCAGGAGCTGAAAAAGCGCTTAACGTCTGCGCCCATACTCGTCCAAGCTGATTACAGTAAACCGTTTATCTTGCGTACGGACGCAAGTAATTACGCTCTTGGTGCAGTATTGCTGCAAGGTGAGGGGAAAGACGAAAGGCCGATCGAATACGCGAGCCGCCTTTTAAACCCCGCCGAGCGTAACTATTCTACTACAGAGAGGGAAGCTCTCGCAGTAGTTTGGTCCGTTGAGCGCTTCAGAGGTTATTTGGAAGGTCAACAAATTATTGTATGTAGTGATCACCAACCTCTCAAATGGTTGTTGAGCTTGAAGTCGCCATCAGGTAGATTAGTTCGGTGGGCACTGAAGTTACAAGAGTTCAATATTCAGTATGAATACACTCCGGGTAGAGCCAATGTTGTGGCCGACACGCTGAGTCGTCCTACTTGTGAAGAAAGTAGCAAAGATCAATGTGGTATTTGTTCAGTAGTTGTTGACTTACCTACGAGAAGTCCTGCCGATTTGCGACCTGCTCAGTTAGACGACCCGGAACTAGAAAAGATAATGACTGGTCTTGAAAGTAATGACGCAGTTGAAGAAAAACGCTGGTCTGAGCGCGGTTACTTTACGCAGCAAGGAGTCCTATATCGTTACAACCCTGACGTCGACGTTGAGGAAGCTCAGCTCGTTCTTCCGGCGAGTTTACGTCTGGACGTTTTGAGGGAATGTCACGATACTCCTATTGCTGGGCATCAAGGTATTGATAGGACCTTACATAAGCTTTCACAGCGATTTTTCTTCCCCGGAATGAGACGGTTTGTCGCAGACTTTGTTAAGTCTTGTGCGACGTGCCAGCGGTACAAGTCGTCAAACATGAAGCCTTCAGGCCTTTTACAGACCCCAGTATTGAATCAAAGGGGAGAGGTCTTGGCGATTGACTTGTTTGGCCCGCTCCCTCCTGGAGAGAAGGGGGAGAAGTACATTTTATTAGTCGAGGACACAGCTACTCGGTGGGTCGAGCTTTTTGCTTTGGTCGACGCCACCTCGGAGGTCTGTGCTCGGACACTAATCGAGGAGTATTTCCTTAGGTACGGCCTTCCGCGTCGCATTATCTCAGATAATGGGGTACAGTTTGTCTCTGCGGTTATGCAACAATGTATATACATTTTAGGAATTGAACAGGACTTGTTACCCTTATATCATCCGGAGGCAAACCCAGCAGAACGAAAAACGTGCAGCTAGCTCAGTTGGTCGACACCAAGCATTTTTCATGGCCTGACCACTTACCGTCAGTTCGTTTCGCTATGAACTCAGCCTTGTGTCAGACAACAGGTGTTACACCAGCTTTTCTCACCTTAGCTAGAGATCTTCGTTCACCAGTTGATGTTCATTATGATATTAGGGCCGTCCTGAAAAAGGATAACTTTGTTCCTCAGATAACGCCCTACCTAAAGAGGTTTTTAAACTCTTTTGTTTCGATTAGGGATAGGGTAGAGAAAGAACAGGATAGACGTAAAGATTACGCCGATAAGGGTCGAAAACCCCTAGATTTTGAAGTCGGTGATCAAGTTTTGGTAAAATCGCACGTATTGAGTAACGCTGCTAAAGGATTGTCGGCTAAGTTTGTACCAAAAAAGGATGGTCCCTATGAGGTCGTTAAGAAAGCCAGTCCTACGACTTACCTAGTATCTAAAATTGATTCTCCTAAAGAGGTCTTAGGCAGGTTCCATGCGTCCCAATTTACGCGCTTTGTCAATAGGGACGATACGCCGCCTCTTCCTGTTATGCCAAAACGTAATCGAGGCCGGCCTCGTCATGTCAAGCCTGTTTCTGTCGATCATGAGCGGGTTCCTGAGCGAGGACGCCTTCACGAACCCGAGGGGGAGTGTATAGCGGAAGACGTTTCCGAACGCTCCCGTTTTCCTGGACGTAAGAGGGCCAATAGAGGTAAAGCGCCCGAACGATATTCGCCAACGCGCTAGCATGTTTGCTTCGCGCCGGCCAATCAAGGATTTGTCGTCGCGCTGCTACTCGGCCGCTGATTGGCTTAGTAGTTTTTAAGGTTGGTAGAATTGGGAGAGAGATGGCGAACGTTTTAAGCTTAGACAAAGAAAAGTATAGACGGCGGGTATCTCCATTTCATTTCCACAAGAAAGGGATAAACTATTGAGTTATTATAAGTAACAGAAAAGGATAAAGCTATACTATTTCCGTCTCTCAGTGCGTGCCAGTTGTTTCAAGGCAGCTACTCATGTAGCCTATGTTAGTTAAGTTAGTTTTTTGTCTCATGTGTGGCCACGCTACCCGATGCTCTATAGCTTTCTTACTCTAAGGTTTTAAGATTGTGAGGTTGATGTACAGATCTTCGAGTTTTATTAAAGTTTATGCCGATAACAAAGCCCTTTTAATTGAGAACTGACCCACCCCGACTATAATAGCTGAATAATGACAACACAACAATAATACAGACATACTTAAATAATTGAATAGCGAAAAATTAAATAAACAAATACCAAATAAACAAATACCCAGACATACTTGAATGATTAACTAAAAAATACAGACACACAATGACATAGCCTCCTTCACAGACATTATACCTACACAATTACTTAGAGTTAATTAATTATAAGAATGTGCATGCGTCAAAATGTTATGACTTAAATAATTAGACTTAATCCTACTTAATGATAGAAGGTAATTATGAATTTCATTGTGTCGTTATAGTTTAAATGTTTGCTAGTTAGCCCTCAAGTTTGCGATGCCTGGAAAAGGCCGCTAAGTTGTAAGTACCTGCATTTGTAAACAACACCAAAATGTAGTATGCAAATAAATCTTTGACTTTGACTTTGACGTAATAGAATAATTGCTCTGCAAAGGTTAAGGGGCCGGCGGAGCATGCGTAGTTCATACAAACGTAATACCAAAATAATTTGTAAATCAGACATATTCTTAATGTAGTGTGTATTTATTCCGATTGGATTACAGAATATCTAGGTTCCCAAATATATATTTTGGATCGACACTGATTTAAAGACGAGTTATGAGAAAAATAAGTTTTCTATAGAAATTTGAAATTCCTCATATTTCGTCTTTATATCAGAGTCCTTTCAAAATATATATTTGGGGATCTAGATATTCTGTAATCTAATCGGAATAAATACACACTACCATAAGAATATGTACCTATTGTTTGAATTACAAATTATTTCGGTATTACGTTTGTATGAACTACGCATTAGCATGCGTAGTTCGCCGGCCCCCTGAAATCTGAAAATTCATCAGGACGCGGTCAGATCGCACGCCATAAACTAGTGGATAGTGTGAATCCTAGTAAAGTTATAGCGCATGACAGTCAGATCAGTGAGCTTAAAAATATATGAGGATAGGCTTAGAACTTAGCCTAAAAACTACTATGGTTGAGCTAATATCTCCTGGCTCAACTACACTAGTTTTACAATCTGAGCTGGGGTCACATTAGTTCGCAAAGTGAACTAAAAACTATTGAGCTATTATGTTGCCATTTCGCTCTAACCTAGTAAATCAAATGGCAGCTGTATTCTTCGTGACAGTCAGTTATGGTGTTCAATTTGGAAGAATTGAACCATGTAGGAGAAACAAAAAGCAACAAACAGCGTCCATACAAATTCACTCAAATTGAATGCCAAAAGTGAATCTTGTAACATTACCTTACCATGTAGTCATTACTAGCGGAAAGGAGGATTCCATTTTCATTATTGCGTGCATACTAATAGAAAAAAAACACAAGAAATAACAAAGTCTAAGTCAAATAATTTATTACAAATAAGCACTTTTGAACGTCATTATTTTATTTAAAACAGGTACTCGTAAATAGGCACTTTTGAACGTCAAAAATACAATCAAATAGAATTGATTCTAGTCTTCCAAAAGGTCGTGTTCGTATGGAGAAGAGCGTACGTGTAGAGTGTTTAACGAAACAGTCCGCAGTGAAATTTTGCTACAAAGATGATAATTAGATTTAAGACTCCAATTTTCCATTTTCATGTTATTCAGCCCTGCTTAGTTGAGTTGGTGGGAAATCTGAAATCAAGTAGGTATTTAATTAAAGTAAAACTGTCTAAGTGTAAGTGTACTGTCTAACTAAAGTATAAGTTACATTGTAGATGGCAAGTTTTATTTTGATGTTAGGTCTTTACTTCGGAAACAAGTACACATTACATATAATACTAGCTTCCGCTCGCGGCTTCGCCCGCGAGATATGTCGATAAAAACTATACTCTGCCAAATATTGAAATCCGTTCAGTGGTTTAGGCGTGAAAAGGTAACATACAGACAAACAGACAGAGTTACTTTCGAATTTACCTATAATATTAGTATGGATTTATCTGTTGAAATCAGAAACTAGTATTTGCTAATTTTTGTTAGGTAGGTACCTAATCAAATTGCAGAAATTTCTGGCGACAGTAAATTTCTATTTGAAAGACGTAAAAAAATTATTAACTGACTGAAGAAAATGATCGACACATTATCGATATGGAACATTTACAACCCTATTCAAATTATTGTATTCAATATACGTGAAAACTGAGCCCTAATTACAATTAAATACCATGGGATAGTGAAAACATTTATTTTAAATATAAGATAGTAATAAAAATGCTCATACAAGCAATCGAAACATTTATAGTCATGAAATTCACTTACTTGTGAAAGGTTAATCCGCTGCCTTTTTGACAGCGAGTTTTACTAAATGCGCATGCTTTCATAATAAAAATGTTCGACACGAGGACAAGAGGTTACTAAGAAAGTATGAACGGTCATATAAGTGACAGGAAAAAAAAACCGGGCAAGAGCGAGTCGGACTCGCGCACCGAGGGTTCCGTAACATCCGGGTTTATGCATAAGGTTTATGTTTATGAAATTAAATGTTTTTTTTAATTTTTAAGTTGATTGAATGAATGGTAATTGCGTTTTACGATTTATGACGTATTAAAAAAAAACACACTTTGGAAGTGTCTCTCGCGCAAACTGTTCAGTTTAGAAAAAAATGATATTAGAAACCTCGATATCATTTTTGAAGACCTACCCATAGATACCCCACACGTATGGGTGTAGAAAAAAAAAAAAATTGAGTTTCGGTTCTAAGTATGGGGAGCCCTAAAATTTTTTTTTTTTCTATTTTTGTGTGAAAATCTTAATGCGGTTCACAGAATACATCTACTTACCAAGTTTCAACAGTATAGTTCTTATAGTTTCGGAGAAAAGTGGCTGTGACTTACGGACGGACAGACAGACAGACAGACAGACAGACGGACAGACAGACAGACAGACAGACAGACAGACAGACAGACAGACATGACGAATCTATAAGGGTTCCGTTTTTGCCATTTGGCTACGGAACCCTAAAAATGTGATTTAAGTCGCCTACGTCTGTGCCACACAGGCAGATGGGGTCATCGATGATATGAAGTTTGGCAAGATGGGCTGGAGAGCAGACATGACCCAGACCTTCATTCTAATACGGATGACATATTAGAATGGAGGTCTCCATCTTGCCAAACTTTGCCCTGCCAAACCACGGTTTTTCCGGAACGTCGGGTTGAATAAGAGAAAAATGACGACCCTTCGATTTGCTTCCGATATACCAAGCTACCTTCCAGGTGTCTCGAAGAAAAATCTTTGGTAACGTCATGACGTTAGGTACCAAAGATTTTTCTTCGAGACACATGAGGTCATAGCAAAAATTTATATATGGTAATAGGTCCCCACATTATCATATTACCCAGTAGCTGGGTTGTGGAGGTCAGATAGGCAGTCGATCCATGTAAAATACTGGTATTCAGCTGCATCCGGTCAGACTGGTAGCCGAAAAGGCTAGGCAGATGATGAATTGGTCCCCACATTGCACCGCATCACCAGCAAGTGTATCAGCCACTTCCTTCCCATGGATTCCAGCATGTGCTGGAATCCACACAAATTGCAGTGTATTACCCTCAGAGATGGTTCTGAACGCAAGTTCTCTTATTAAATAAATTATAGGAAACTGTGATTTTTGTTCAAAAGGGGATTTTGTGATGGTTAGAAGAGCACTTTGAGAATCAGTAAAAATTATATTACCTATTTTTAAGTTTTAAAACACGAATATATTCAATAGCTTTTAAAATACCGAAACATTCCCCCGTAAAAGCAGAAGTCTCAGGAGGTAGTTTTATTTTTTGTACGATGTTGTATTGAGAATGGTAAGTACAGTCGGTGACCAACATTGTCTGACCCACCCAACATTGCCTGACCCACTGGCATATTAAGCCATTTTAATCATTATCTTCTTGTTGTTAAAGTTGAAAAGATTTTAAGTAGGCCATACTTACTAGGTACCTAATCTTTAATTTCGCGTATTCTCAACCTGTCATTGTGGCTTCGCGGTTCGATGCTGGATTCGCGACGAACAACATGTGGGTTCGAAAACACAATCCACCTTATATCAATTTCTTTATAATTTCTTTTTCTTTATTTGTTTTCATTTATGATTTCTACAATATTTCTTGCATCATTATAGAACGACCAATATGATTTTTGCCTAACAACTTTTCTGGAAAACAAGTGGGTAAATAAAAAAAACTATAAGTCCTCAAATAAGTAGGACGAAGTAAAAGTTTACATCGTGGGGTAGATGGATACTAAATTAATCAAAGTGACAAAAGTCAGTCTACCTATCGTGAAAAGTATTTTTAATGAATTTGGTGTAATCAAAGCGTCATGTCGCAACTTAATGACTATACAAAACATTGCTGGCTGGATGGTGACGTCCTGCTGCCGACTGTGCGAATTGCCTATCCAAATACAGATATTTATTTCGTGCAAGATAACTGCTCCATCCACCGTGCAGAAAAAGGTGTACGGTAACTGTTATTTACTGGCCATCTAAAACTCCCGATTTGAACCCTATAGAAAACCTATGGGGTCAAATGGTTTTAAATTGGGACACATCCGAAGTGCGAAATAAAAACAATTTGGCTGAGATCGTGTCATCGACATGGGAGCACATGAGAGGAAAAAAATTGTGTTGGAACATGGTGTGCGGTATGCGTAGCCGCTTCCAGCAAGTTATAGAAGGACGGTGCGCCACTTCGCTACTAACTAATCTACTTATAATTATTTTGAAACACTATGTAGGTAAGTAAATGCTCAATTGAATGAATGCTAAACCATTAAAATGTAAGATTCTGTGGTGATGTTATTGTTATAAATGGAAATGCATTTTTCTATTTAAATAACATGTTGATTCACTACATATACTTAGCTATAAATCTGTAAAACATTTCACAAATTCATTCATTTTCTCGCATTTACCTATACATCGATGTGTATCGATGTTTTCTCGATAACACACTTCCAAGCAATTACCATTAGCATGACTTTTTTTAAATGTTTATAAATGGTTAGGTTTGGATATGATATTAAATTATAAAATGTATTAATTTAAGAGCATTTACTTATTTATTACCTATGTATATTTTAATGAATTAATAAACATTTTTATTAAGTACTTGCAATGATTTTGTTTTATTTCTATACAAACTGCCCATTTAAAAAATATATTTCCCGACTTCGTTCGTTAAAAAAAAGTAAAAAATTAGATAATAATAAAAAACAAAACATTGCTAACAAAAAACTGTTAGGTTTTTCCTAGTTTCGAACGCAGACAACGATGAATATCGAGCTGCCTTAGTGACCACGAGACCAACACAACTCTTGTATAACCTTTGATTATAATAAATGTCTAGATGGAGCGTCGAGTGCGCGCAAACGTGTCAAAAAGTGTCCGCCAACTGTTAGCTCACAAGTGCTTACCTGCCGATCAGTGCAGATCGTGTCGCTTCACTGTCAATTGTAGGTATTACGCGCGCCAAGTAAAAAACAAATATCAGCGACAAAATGACGGTAAGATATGCTATTAAATTGTGCCGGAATTATAAAGGAAGGATAAAAAATACCAAACACATCACCTACCATCGGTAAGTAACCAAGAAACTACATATTTATTTTTTGTTTTTATGATTATCAAATCACGCCATATTTTAAAAGTGTTGCCAGTTTCTTTTTTTTACTCTCCCAACTTAACGTCATTTTTGTGGGTACATATTAGTTGGGTTTTGGTTACGTTTATACAATTTCGTTCGTGTACTTTTTCAAAAAACTGGCCAAGTGCGAATCGAACTCGCGTGCAAAGGGTTCCGAACTAAAACATTTTTCTTACAATGTTAATTTTTAAATCGTAGATAATAGCTTTTCCTGGGCAAGAAATTTTTTTTATGTCTTGGCTTTAATTATATATATAATTTTTATTTAAAGATGCTTTTAAAGCAGTCGGGTTTTTTAATTTTTTAAATGATTTGTTTTTATAATAAATAACATAATGTTCGCGTATAACTTTTTGTTTATGAGCCCATTTTAATGATTATATTTGCTTTGGGTATATTAAACCGATTTCAAAAGTGCCTAGATTACCTAATTTAATAGCATTAATTTATTAATTCTTTCTTTACATGATTTTGAAGTCGGTGCCAAGTAAAAATTGTCGTGTAAGTATTGTTTTATTAGCTAGGTAAATAATTTACCTGGTTCCGACTTTTCGTTCACATTTTAGTAATTATTAATAAGTGGGAGAATTGTAGTAGCTGGTATCACTATTTACGCACACAGAGACGTAGACGCACAGTGTAAAACGACGCCTGCACGCACACATACTTGAAAATGTTGACTCGTTTTCTTTGATACGATTGTAGGGCGACGCTCCATCTAGACATTTATATAATCAAAGTCTTGTAACATGTTTTGAAATACGAACTTAGTTGTGATGACAGACGCAATATTCTAAAGAATTTGAACCATATCGTATATTTTCATAAAGTTCATTATCGCACAATCACAACCAGCTATTAAAATGAATCACGGAATTTAGCTATTAACCGTAGACACTTTTAAAATGTTACTGATGCCCGATATTTTTTTTATTCACCCTCGCCTTGGTTTTTTTTTAGTAATCTTGAAACTCATTAGCCTTTCAACCTTAACAACAACAATATAATGATTGAAATCGCCTAACAACATGATTTATCGAAATGATTGCACGGAGTATTCCAAATGTTCACGATAAGGTTCAAATTCGCTATCACTCAAGTGGGTCAGTTAATGTTGGCCACCGACTGTACCTTACCCAACACAACGCGTCGGAGAATGCTTCGCAGCATCCGTAAATATATGGTGGTACTCTAAGTGTTCAGCCAGAAAATTATTAAAATTTGAATGGCAATCGGGATCTGATTTACTTACACAGTTATATTTTATGATGGGACTGAATTGTAAACTCTCATAACTACTGTTAAATATAGGAAGTTTATTGGAACGGTGAATAGGAGAAGAAAGTGAAAAGAATCTTTTGTAGCTTACAACTAAACAAGGAGCATGTTTATGGGACCAGTAATCTGAAGATTCAATCTGCAACACTAATGAGTCCAGTTTAGGAATGAGAGGATGAGTTGAGATCTGAAGAATCCGGAACAAATATTTGTCAGATAGGAATTGTCTTCTAAGATATAAAGGAGCTTCCCCGCATTCAACTTGTAGTGCATTAATGGGACTGGAATTCATGGCACCCGAAATAATGCCTAAAGCCTTAGACTGGATGCGATCCAACTTTATAAAAGCCATAACACTACCTGGTTCCAGAACGAACGATCCATAATCCAGAGTGCTTCTGATGATTGCATTGTAAACGAGTTTCAAAGAAAAGGGATCCCACCACACGCCAGAGAGGCACCTAAGCATGTTAGGTGATTTTCAGATTTGTTAACAATATAATCACAATGAGGAACACTACTTAATTTACAGTCAAGTATTATACCTAGATATCTGAATTTTTCTTTCACTGGAATAGGTACTTCCTTATAAAAGAGATTTACTAAAGGAATATTTCTCTTCCGGATGAATAAAACAGCTGCGCTTTTAGACGTGGATAAATCCAAACCGTTTAGATGTAACCATGACTCCAAAGAAGATAAAGCAGTATTAATAGTATAGCTAGCTTGATCAATAGATTGGCTTGAAGAATATAATAATAAATCATCAGCATATTGAAGAACTTTAACATTGTTAGATAAGGATGAGTCTAAGTCAAAAGTGTAAATATTGTAAAGAATGGGATTGAGCACAGAACCCTGTGGGAGACCTCTCCATACAAGACGAGATACCTCATGTTCTCCTATTAACATATTAACAAAGCGTTCAGTCAGGGTATTAATAATGAAATTTGATAAATTCAATGGGACTTGTAAGGCTTTTAATTTATTTTGTAAAACGGATAATACAACATTATCATAAGCTGCATTTATATCAAGGAAAACTGCAACGGTGGATTGGTTATTAGAGAATGATAACCGAATATCGGATGTTAAAATACTTAAACAGTGAGTTGTACTTCTAACTTTTCTAAAGTCATATTGTGACTCTGCCAAAAAAACCCTTACTTTCAACATACCATTCTAGGCGATTTTTAATTAAGTGTTCCGCTAATTTCATCAAAATTGAAGACAAAACTATGGGACGCCTTTTGGCAAACGAGTTCATAACGTTGTGTTGACTGGTATTGGTGAAACACGTGTATTCAGCATAGAACAATAATAATTCTTATGACATGCTCGTAATGTCAACTTGAGATTTTATAACATTTCTACCGGACATTTACTTGCAAAGTAATATTATGATACTATGCGAAATACTGAACCTAGGCTGTTCGATCAACATGTCGTTTAATTTTGTTTTGACTCGGGTACTGAGTGCTTCCCTGGTAAACAACAGAAAAAAAAATGTTTACATTGCTAGGTATAGCCCAGTCTAGTTTGCAATGCTATTTTTAAACACGTTAGGCTGCCCGCCCACGTCAGACTTTTTGTAGCACCGATAATCGGGCCGATTTAGTTAACTTCACTATGTCTGACCTACTTTTTGTAGGACGTGTGCGTTGCACTATTGCTATCAGTGTGTTCTATTTTTCTCCTACAAAAAATCGGTCACCGATTATCGGACGTGGGCGAGCGGCCTTCTGTTTATTATGATCAGGGTTGGATTTAGGTACGTTGAAAAAGGTAGCACAAAAAAATGAAAAGGATTGTATTTATAAAAAAATATAGTATACTTTCATTATTTTTAATTTAAACTAATATTCATTAAAATCAACACCACTTATGGCAAACTCTACTCAGACGTTATTTCTTTGGGGTGGATACAAGTGTATCCACCCCAAAGAATCTTGGCAGTGATGGTCATGAAAATTACGAGAGACCAAGTGGTCTCTCGTAATTTTCATGACCATCACTGCCGCTTGCCATAATTAAAACACAAAATTTCGCAAGCGATTATTGTCACTTTGATTGGATTTCGAATGGAATGGAAGAAACGAGATTAGTGAGGAGGATTTAGGAGGATAATCGGGGCATCCCCGGCCATCGATACAGAAGCTAGCTAGAGTAAATATGTCCCTTGTACAGAAAATATCGCAAGATCAGAATTCGGTCAGATACACGCACGGTCGAAATATTCATATGACGTATAAGAATAAGAAATTTTATTTGCTTAAACATGTGTATGAATACAGAATTAAAATAATACATGCGTGCAAGATCTTAAATAAAAGTGGCTCACGACATGTCTGCCATTTCTCATGGCGTGCAAATATCTTGAGTATCTATTATATTATTATTATTACTAAATAATTAATTATTTTTAAAATTTGACGCTTATACATAAAATATCAGCAATACATTTATACATTATCAAATTATTTATTTTTTACTATTATATTATCAAATTAATTATCACAATTAATATATTAATGATTTTAATTATATTAAATAACGTTCAATTATAATAATATTAATAATATAGGCATATTTCAACTACCTACCTTAATTACAAAAATGTTAGTTCTTATAGTTATTACCCGACTGCGGCGAAGCCCAAAAGGAGGGTTACGTGTTTGACCTGTATGTATGTATTGCAGCATTAACAAATCCTGCATTTTTTTTTTCTCGTCATCAAGCCTTCTTGGAGTTGATATTCAACCTCGTTTATAATACAGGCCATGTATTACTTAGTTTTTTTCATATTACGAATCGTTGATAAGTCAGATGGCATTTTTTATGGTGCTAAAGTTGACTTGAAAGAAATCTGTTGACTTGGAAAATTATATTTTTTTTCTTCTCGATCTAAACGAGAAGATTTTCTCTGATTTTTATTTATCTGAAAGTGTTTTTGTATTGAAATCTTGGTGCGTATTTACTATTTTTTGGGTTATTCATTGTTTTATTTTTTTCATGTCGCAATATTTTTAATCGCTTTCGTTCTTTACTAAAGGTTCCTCGCTAGAAGACGTTTTTGAAAGAGTCTCCACTGCTGTTGGAAAATTAAAAGTTCTTTTTCTCATTCATTGGTACGTAATAATTATGGTTCTATTATCCTTCTTTTGGGTATATGAGATTCTGCTTGCTTCACGGGTTCTTATGGATAAATTTTACTCCAGATTAAGGCCCGAACTCAGAGCAAGCCGATACACTCGGCTCCACCCCGGCACCCAGTCGCTTGCCAATAAGTTATCCTGAAATTCCCCGGAGCAACAGCCGATTCGTAGGTACCGATACGGAAGAGCAGAGCCGTGCTGAGCCAGATTTGCCGGTCGTGTTCGCCAACGGACAGGAACCTGCGTTAAACAGATATTTTTATTTCTCCCCTATTCTTGTATTACCTAGTATGTTGTAGGTAGTTTGATTTTTTTTTATTTTAACTGAAATACGGCGGGTGTGATACCTTACCTATTTTTGCGGACCTTTTTAAGCACGCGAACGGATTAAAATTGATTGCAATCACGTTTTAAATTCGTCGCGTTTTCAAATTTTAATTTTTTTTTTGGTACAATCCCTAGGTATTCCTTCTTTTATATAACCAATTTTCACGTCACGGATTCCCAAAATATTTTGTCATCATTTTTACCTGTACCTATATTTTTATAATTTTTTTTATAATCAATATTTGGATTTTAAAGACAAATTAAACGTATTAGTTAGCGAAAAGTGTTTCTTTCCGTCTATTTTCGCTACAAAATGGCGCCCGAAGTAAAAGTAAGTATTTTTATTGATTCTAATTACTGAATTAACCTTTTTTTGTCGGGAGGGGGTGGTTGCTCCTTCCGAGCAAATAATATTTCATTTCTGTATGTTTACAGGTTTATCAAGAACAGAAATACAGGAATTTTTCTCCTTCTGTCAAACAAGATCGTTGCTATGGTTACCAGAGATATGCTGTGATTGACAACTTCGGTTAACCCTTCTATTGCTGATGGTGTTCTTTATTATAATGTGCTATGTTGTGATGCAATATAAATAATAATTTTGTAGAACCATAAAACATATAAAACGCTTTTATTTCTTCCCTTTAAATACATCTTTATCCTGGGTTTTATTCCACTCCTTAGTTAGAAGTAGTTTGTGTCCTGTAGTGTGTGTTTGGTGTGCGAATGATTTAGGCTTCGTGGCTAAGGTAAGCGTTGATTTTTGCACGGTTGTCTGCTAGATTCTATTTGTCTTTTTTGTGATTCTAGCCCACCTGTACGTATTAGTTTTTTTGGTGCAGATGGTTTACTAGTTTCAATTTGTTTTTCTTTGAATTCTTAGCCCAGCCGTTCCTGTGATGTCACGTCGTCAAACCATTCCTCCATCAGCCATATTACTCGTAACCTAACACTGTTACCTGCTACGTGGAATCTGACCAGTATATTTGTTAGTTTTGTCTTTACTATGGCAGTTGAGGGGTATTTTTTGTTGTTTCCTGACTGCCTTAGCTTTTGATTTTTTCAGCGTTGTGATTTCGTTTAGTGTTAGTTTGTTAGGGACTGATGCTTTTATTTTGCCATTCAGTTCCCCATCAGACTGATCATTGGATTTATAGCTTTTTCTAAGTACATTCATATTATACATTTGCCAATTTTGTTTTGTCCTTGTTGCATCCTAACATAGCAGACGAAGGTTATTCCTATCTCTATACTAAAAACTTTTTAGACAAAAAGACCGATTTTAGAGAATTAGTCTTTGGGCATTTTTTCAATTTACCATATTCTTTCTAACTCTAAAAACCTTGGCCCGATTTACTTATTTCAAACGGGAATATTAGTTTTAAGCGTAATCCTCTCATATGACACTAAAATTACGCAAATATTCCTATAAACTAAAAACCTCGTTTTCATGTTACGTAATTATTCCATCATTTTTCTTAATAGGTACATTAAAATTTTCTAAATTTCTACTTTAATTATTCCTAACAGATTCTAATACGAAAGGCTAATAACAGAGTCCGTATTTATAGTTTGTTCCTTTTTTTAACCGACTTCAAAGAAAGAGGTTAAAATTTTTTAATTTAAGATTTCCTTTTAACTATTCTCAAACTCGAAGCATTTATTTCAATTAAACCTTGTACAGGCACTTTTGAATTGTCAAAATTAAATAGTCTGTCAGTTAGTCAGAAAGTTGAAGCTAGTTGCCCATTCCAAAACGTAGATCTCTATGGAGAAGAACGGGCAAGAAACTCCATGGACACTTTTAAATCAAGTCATTACAAAATCCTGGGTACATTATTCTTGTTGCTTCTATATGTGAGAACAATTTAAAAAAAAAAGACAATTCATGAAGAAACAATTCAAAATATAAGATTAAAAATAAGCCTTGGCAGTTAAGAGATGACCAGTCTCAACCGACGGCACCCGTTCACGAACATGACGCGTGGATCAGCACCATTCAGCCCAACCATTTTGTAGGGAACCGAATAATCCAACACACGCGCCACCATCGGTGAGACATTTAAGTGAGCATGACACGTTCTCAACTGCCATGCTCTTTCAAGTCAACAACAAAAAAAAACCATAATAAACGGAATCATGGTTCTTACATTTACAAAATTTCTCTATGTATGGTAGGGAAGTTCTTATGCGTTCCACCCGTGCATATGGTCAGACTCTAAGCGTCTATTTAGCTGAAATTCGGGCTCAAACTCGCGTGGAATCATTCTTCCCTTATCAAGTTTTATGAGAATGTTTCATAATGTTATCTCAACTCCTGTATTAATTTAGCCACAGGTTTTTCACCAAACCTCCTGATGTTTGGTAGAGAAGTTCTCATGGTTCCTATTCGTACTAATAGTCAGACTCAAGGCGTATATTTAGCTGAAAGTCGGACTCGGTACGCTTCGAACTTATCACAATTAGCAGAGGTTTATGCGAAAGTCGCTGATAATCTTTCTATGGCTTTCCTCCGTAATTCACGAGCTTATAACTCGCATCGTTCAGACGTCACGTTGAATGTTGGTGACATTGTATGGAGAAAGAATTTTTCCAGATCTTCTGGTAATGATTATTTTTCCGGGAAGTTAGCTCCTCGTTTTATTAAATGCCGTGTGAATAGAGTTATTTCTAGAACCACTTATGAACTTCATGATTTTGATTCCCCCCATTCTGGTAGATATCATATCAAAGATATTCTTAAATAATTCCTCTGTAATTTCAAAACTCCTAATCCTATTAATTTTTTCCATTCGGAATGTTCCATTCCAATTATTGTTACGTTTTTTCACCCCTTTTAATTCCCTTAATATTTAATAAAATAAATAAGCTCATTCATAAATGTCTATTTAATAAAAACATTAACTGCGTCATCTAGTTGTTTCTAATTGAAACTACTTGTTTATAACTTCTCTGTAATGTCAATGCTTATAAGTTCCGTTTTTCGCCCGCAGATGTCGTTGCGACTGTCATTCCCATAATGACATAATGACAGCGCTTAGTGTTGGGATACGGACGATTAACACGTATCGATAATTTAGTTTAGTGCTGAGACATTGTCGATGTACTCTTATCGATAAATCACAATAATTATACGGTTAACAATTTTCTTTTTCCCTTCTTTTGTTTATCATTGCTATTATTGATTACCCTCTTTCTATTTATAAGAAGCAAGCATAAGCTTCTTATTTCTTCGAAGTTCTTTGACTAACAGTCCTTTGATCGGCTTTAGTTCTACATTAGATTTAAGGTTCCTTTTTTGATTTCAAGTCTTTTGTTTGACTTAGTTCTTTGGTTGTTTTATGTAGTCTCTTTCATTAGTCCTTTCTCCGACTTAGTCGTTAATTTAACTTTTGTCGTTACTTTTGCCCTTGAGTTATATTTCATTGGGATCCTTTTTTACTTAGGTCTTAAGTCTTTAGCTTTTAAGTTAGGCTAGTCTTATTAGTTTTTAGGTTTCTTACTTTCTTTCTAGATTTAGTCAACGCGTCTGCAGTTTGCACTGATAACGTTTAGATTGAAATCGATTTCGTATTTATTCAGTATCAGCTGCACTTCCATGTCGTTTATTTAGGTTTAATTTCGATTTCTTATCTTATCGTCTTATAGGCTAAGTTAGTTTATTTCTTATAGGGTTCTTATACCTCTGAATATTTTTTTTCTTTCCTCTTCCTCACATAATTTTTTTTTTTGGAAAGGGGGTACTGCAGCATTAACAAATCCTGCATTTTTTTTTTCTCGTCATCAAGCCTTCTTGGAGTTGATATTCAACCTCGTTTTTAATACAGGCCATGTATTACTTAGTTTTTTTCATATTACGAATCGTTGATACGTCAGATGGCATTTTTTATGGTGCTAAACTTCACTTGAAAGAAATCTGTTGACTTGGAAAATTATATTTTTTTTTCTTCTCGATCTAAACGCCTAAATCTCTGATTTTTATTTATCTGAAAGTGTTTTTGTATTGAAATCTTGGTGCGTATTTACTATTTTTTGGGTTATTCATTGTTTTATTTTTTTCATGTCGCAATATTTTTAATCGCTTTCGTTCTTTACTAAAGGTTCCTCGCTAGAAGACGTTTTGGAAAGAGTCTCCACTGCTGATGGAAAATTAAAAGTTCTTTTTCTCATTCATTGGTACGTAATAATTATGGTTCTATGATCCTTCTTTTGGGTATATGAGATTCTGCTTGCTTCACGGGTTCTTATGGATAAATTTTACTCTAGAAATCTATAAATTCTACTGTTACTTACTACTAGAAATCTATAAATTAAACTCTATAAACTTACTACTAGAAATCTATAAATTAAACTCTATAAATTCTACTCCAGATTAAGGCCCGAACTCAGAGCAAGCCGATACACTCGGCTCCACCCCGGCACCCAGTCGCTTGCCAATAAGTTATCCTGAAATTCCCCGGAGCAACAGCCGATTCGTAGGTACCGATACGGAAGAGCAGAGCCGTGCTGAGCCAGATTTGCCGTTCGTGTTCGCCAACGGACAGGAACCTGCGTTAAGCAGATATTTTTATTTCTCCCCTATTCTTGTATTACCTAGTATGTTGTAGGTAGTTTGATTTTTTTTATTTTAACTGAAATACGGCGGGTGTGATACCTTACCTATTTTTGCGGACCTTTTTAAGCACGCGTACGGATTAAAATTGATTGCATTTACGTTTTAAATTCGTCGCGTTTTCAAATTTTAATTTTTTTTGGTACAATCCCTAGGTATTCCTTCTTTTATATAACCAATTTTCACGTCACGGATTCCCAAAATATTTTGTCATCATTTTTACCTGTACCTATATTTTTATCCTTTTTTTATAATCAATATATGGATTTTAAAGACAAATTAAACGTATTAGTTAGCGAAAAGTGTTTCTTTCCGTCTATTTTCGCTACAGTATGTATGTCCGTTTCTTTGTTCCCTCGTAACTTCTAAACGAATGAACGGATTTGGATAAATTATACGTCTTTAGATTTGTCTTGGTAGCGCGAGTGTCACTGGGTATATCAAAATTGAAAAAATATAAAATGGCCGATTTTAGGCGCAATTATGTCTTCAAAAAATGTATTTTTCTCGAAACCTATCGAGTGGGGTATTAAAATAAAGGGTTTTTAAAGGTGATTACAAAAATATATACAACTTATATGGTTAAAAGTAATTCGAAGTGACAAAACGTAAAAAACACGTACCAAGAACTAAATCGTCTGCGAAATCTTTCAAATTTGTAAACTAAAAAGCTGGAAATAAAAAACAAGTAATTAAAAAAACTAAAAAACCCGACTGCGGTAAAAATATGAAGTTAAAAAAAAAGTTGGAAGCAGGCGGGACCCATACCATTTTTTTATTATATTTTCAAACTCAAATGGGTCCCGCCTGCTTCCAACTTTTATTTAATTTAAAATGGCTTTATTTTTAGCTTTTCAGTTTTTTTTAATTTCTTTTTTTTACCGCAGTCGGGTTTTTTAGGTTTTTTAATTACTTGTTTTTTATTTATTTATTAAAATCACGGAGTCATTTTAAAATTCTGAAATACTGTAATAGGCTTTCTGTGCCAAGAACAATTTCATTGTTTGTTTAAGTTTAGGTACCGTTTGTTCTTTCCAACTTTTGGGCAATTCATTATAAATAATTGGTGCCATGCAAAAAACACTCTTGCGCATAAGTGCAGTTTTTGATGTATGTAAACATAGTTGGCTATCAACACGTCTATTTCTTGGAAATCTGTCTGCCATACGAGGAAACAAATGTGGATTTGTTTTTACGAACATTGTTATTTCTAATATATACAGTGAAGGTAATGTTAATATACGATATTTAGTGAAGTAATTTTTACAGCTGTCGGTAGTTTTGAGATTAAACATAGATCGCAAGCAGTATTTTTGTCTTTTAAAAATGACATCCCTATCGGTTGAGTTACCCCAGAAGATAACACCATATCTAATGACAGATTCTACCAAACCATAGTACGGTCTACTATGGTTGGTTTTTAATAGCGCTTCTATATTTAGAGTGCGAGATAATTTATATAACGCATATGCCGCACTGATTATTCTTTTGGCTAGAGCTTCAATATGCGCTTTCCAATTTAAATTTCTGTCGATTGTTAGACCTAAAATTTTTGTAGTATTAGCTGTCTGTATTTTATTATTATTATATTCGATGTCAAGATTAGAGTATAATGATGGTCGTTGGCTAAAATGCATAATCAAACTTTTATTTATATTAATTTTCAAATTATTATTATTGAGCCACGTTACCGCTTCAGTTAATGTATTTCTTATCTCCGATTCATAATTATTTTTATTATGGCATGGTATAGTTATCGTACTGTCATCTGCAAACAGTGTCATGGGATGTTTAATGACTTTAGGGAAGTCATTAATATAGAGAGTAAAAAGGGGTGGTCCAAGTACACTACCTTGCGGAACTCCATGAGGAACGGTACGTTCACATGACGTGAAAACTTCTTCACGTTTGGTGCTCACATTTATTCTACTAATTTGAGTTACTTGTTTTCTGTCATGTAGGTATGATTGTATTAGATTACATATACACACATCAAAAGTGTCTAGGGATCAAGCATTTTTATGCGGATTTCTTGAGATTGAGATGTGGCTTTGTAATAAATTTAAGATTTTATAAATTTATATGGATCCTTTTTGGTGCATTTCATAATTTGAATCAGGAACTGTGAATCAAATTCGAGTAAAAGATGAAAATCAGCTGTCAATATTTTCCCTATAAAAACATACAACGCATTGAAGACATTATTAGTGCAACTGTTTCTCTACTACTGATTAAAACCAACGTTATTATGGAGCGGCGACGTCATTTAAGCAGGGAAGAAATGCTCAGAGCCGTGGGAATGATAGAAGCTGGTTCCCGGCAACGTACTGTGGCTTTAGCTCTGAATACAAGTCAGAGTGTTATCAGTCGACTTTGGACACGTTACCGAAGCACTGGTACCGTGGCTGAGCGCCATGGAGGACGGTATCGCTGCACCACACGGAGACAAGACCGATACATTCAAATCTTAACTCGAAGAGCTCCAACAATAACCGCCATGATGTTAGCCGTGAGGCTTCATCACTCTTCAGGGAACTTAATTAGCGACCAAACAGTCAGAAACCGCTTGCATGATGTGAACCTTCATTCCCGAAGACCGCTACGGGTACCACCTATAGCAATGCACAATCGTAGGATTCGATATCAATGGGCTCTTGAACACAGAAATTGGGCAGAAGAACAATGGCGTTTCGTGTGCTTTTCTGATGAGTCTCGTTTTGGTATGAGACCGGATACAAGACGTATACGACACTGGAGAACCCCTGGACGCCAACAGCGATTAAAATCCTGCCAGGTAAGGATGGTTTGGATCAGAGGCAACCTCAACGCTCAAATTTATGCTGAGACGATTGTATCAGACGTCATCGTTCCTCTACAAGTGCAAATCGGTCCCTTATTTCAGTTAATGCATGATAATGCACGACCGCACACCGCAAGAGTTGTAAGACAGACTCTCGCCGCAGCTAACATCAATGTCCTGCCCTGGCCTGCTCAGTCGCCAGACTTGAACCCGATTGAGCATGCATGGGATATGCTACAGAGAAGAGCTCTGCCGAATATGGAGGGTATCCAGTCGCAAGAAGACCTTTTTTTGTTGTTGCAACGAACATGGGCGGCCATTCCACAGCGTGATTTGGATGAACTCATTTTGAGTATGCCAAACCGATGTTCTTGTGTTGTTAGTGTTCGCGGTAGAAACACGGATTATTAATTGTTTAAGTTACCCAATAAAATTTTAAAGAAAACTGTTATTTCAGTCTTTTTTTCGAACTTTTGTGTTAGTGGTTCAAATGTCAAAAATCTCTTTATTAGGAAAATGGCAAATTTCTTTATTAATGCAAAGGTGACTTGGTTTATCGTTACTGTGACAAACGAAAACACTTTATTTGATGAATCCTTAAAGAAAATTTTAATTAATATCAATCAGGAGAAAAGTTATTGCAAAAATATATGTTGATCCCTAGACACTTTTGATGTGTGTATTTCCCCTTATACCATATGCATCTAGTTTATTTAGTAGTATATTATGTTGTACGTAGTCGAATGCCTGTGTCATGTCACAGAAAATGGCCCAAACTGGTGTGTTTTTATCCATGTTTGTCATAACATTATGCAAGAAGTCATATATGGCCAAGTTAATTGTCTTTTTCTCCCTAAATCCTTTCTGTTCATCACAGAGTATATGATTTTTTTCAAAATAACTATTAAGTTCTTTATACAGGGTGTTTGGTGCATCGTTTGCCAAATGGAATTGGCCGAAAGAAGAGGTCATTTGCTATCTCTTAAGGCCCAGTAACTCATTCCTTGTTTCACTGGTTTTTTTAAAATGACTTTTTAATTTTTATTTGGAGAAATACAAGAACTCTGCATTTAAGCTTAATTTTTTTTTAAAGTTATCAGTATAACCTTCAAATTTTATTTTAATTCTTATGTTTACTCTTGTATGGTTCTATGAAATTAAAAATTTACTTGCTAATAACATCTAGTTCCTTTTTAATAACTCCCAAAGTTTTTGAAAAAAGGAAAAATACACTTAACACTCAACTTTAAATTGCGGTAAAAAAAAAAAAAACTAAAAGTGATCGGGATCTTCGAATTCTTTTAAAAGGTTCTCTAGTTTGTCCCCTTTCCAACGGTGTGCAATATACCAAAAAAAAACGTTTAATAACTTCAGTAATTCACTAAATGTGTAAGTAATCGAGACACATCAGGCTGATATTCAGTATTAAGGTATATACACTAGTTTTAACATAAATAACATACTTTAAGTAGGTGGATAGTGTTATCTCACTCTTACGCAGTCTTTTATCTCTTTCTAGGGTTCTAACTTTCCTCGAACTTGAAATAAAAAATAAACTTTTATTTAATAAGTACCTAATTATAAATTTTGTTCAAATTGTCCTCCACTATTGCGTACACACGCGCGACATCTTCGTCTTATCTCGACTGTAGTGGTGTGTTAACGTATTTCAGCTTTGATAGTGACGAAAGCCGCCTCAATGCGTTGGATTAAATCATCCCTAGTCTCAACTTCCGTGGAGTAAACAAGTTCTTTGGGCCATGCCCAGATGTAAAAATCTAACGGAGTCAGGTCTGGGGACGGAGGCCAAGGAATAGGGCCATCCCTCCCAACCAATCCATGATTCTGGGAATGCAATATTTGGATGTTGTACTCCCTGGCGGTTAATCTCCAGTGAGCGGGATAATCGTTTTGATGAAAAACAAAAGACAGGTCTTCACTGAAAATTGGTAGCTGACCTAATAATTAGGGTAAGTCTGTTTGTAGAAATTCTTTTTAAAAAGTTCGGATCATCCACGTCCGAGTGTAATAAGAAGATGTCGCGCGTGTGTACGCAATAGTGGAGGACAATTTGAACAAAATTTATAATTAGGTACTTACTTATTAAATAAAAGTTTATTTTTTATTTTAAGTTCGAGGAAAGTTAGAACCCTAGAAATAGACAAGAGACTGCATAGGAGTGAGATAACACTATCCACTTACTCAAAGAATGTTATTTATGTGAAAGGCGAATTACTGAAGTTATTAAACTTTTTTTTTTGTATATTGCACACCGTTGAAAAGGGGACAAACTAGAGAACCTTTTAAAAGAATTCGAAGATCCCGATCGCTTTTAGTTTTTTTTTACAGCAATTTAAAGTTGAGTGTTAAGTGTAGGTATTTTTCCTTTTTTCAAAAACTTTGGGAGTTATTAAAAAGGAACTAGATGTTATTAGCAAGTAAATTTTGAATTTCATAGAACCATACAAGACCAAACATAAGAAATAAAATAAAATTTAAGGGCTATACTCCTAACTTAAAAAAAAAATTAAGCTTAAATGCAGAGTTCTTGTATTTCTCCAAATAAAAATTAAAAAGTCATTTTAAAAAAACCACTGAAACAAGGAATAAGTTACTGGGCCTTAAGAGATAGCAAATGACCTCTCCTTTCGGCCAATTCCATTTGGCAAACGATGCACCAAACACCCTGTATATATATTTTTCGATAACTTTTGACATTATTGGTATTAATGATATAGGCCTATAAAATTCCACTAGCTCCCTATCCTGTTTCTTAAACAGAGGTTTTATAATCGATTTTTTTAGCGCAATAGGAAATATACCTTCACTGATGCTTAAATTAATAATGTAGCTTATTGGGCTACAGATTTCATGTGCCACCGACTTAATAATTTTTGTATACAATATGTTGATTTGCATCCTCGTCAAAGTTCAGGAGGTTGTCATAAAATACATAAATAATCAATTGAAGTACGTTATGGAGCAATAACTAGTAAGCGCTGCTTTTTTTTTGTTGTTGAAATTTAACAGTATTTCAGAACTACACCCTTAATTCAATACAAATAAAACAGAATCACCCGACTACGCACACAACGACAATGCATGCAGCTGTTTTTCCCCGAAATGATAGCGGCGTCGCGCCGCCAAGCAATGACCGGTAGCAATAATTTTACCTAATTTTATTTCGAAAATCACCTACATTATTGTCATAAATTTCGCTTGATAATTAACTCATTTTTGAGCATCATTGGAATACGGAAATCTTAGATACTAATGACAGTAATACTAGTGCGCCAAAGAAAAGTTCACTGACCTGATAACAGATGATTAATAATATCCTTCAACCTAAAGTTTTCGTAGTGATTTTGTTTTTATTTGTGGATTAAATTGGTTGATTTGAAACTTTCCTTCCTACGTAACAGGCTTAGGACCGGCAATAATCCTACCTTTGTTGGTGTACCGATATACTAAGTCTAAAAATGTTTTCTACGTTTGATGGAAATGGAAAGGCGTTCTAGTTAAGTGTAAGTACGTGGTATACTTTCGACTCTTAGGTATTAATGGCGTAGGTAGTTAAAAATTAGAAATAACTTATTTACACTAATAAAATTGATTAAGCTAACAACGTATTTACAAAATGTACAAATAAATAAATTACCTACCTATGTTACCGGAGGTAAAGTTGCCACCATCACACTCTTGGCGTACGTACTGGTTTTCCTTCAGCTTATGTAACACTAACACATTCTTTTTTAAAGTGTCGAAAGCGCTTGATCCTTGCACGTAATTCTGTTACACTTACCTACCACCTGGGTGAATGTCTTGTGCCTTGCGGTAGTGGAACGGGTGTTGCAGTTCACGCTTCAGTATGCGCAACACTGGTGTGGTGCATAGCAGCCAGCATGACGCTCTGTGATGGGGGTTCCCGATCGGGAAACATTTCCCGACGGACATCTCCACCGCGGACCATCTCCACCAGCTCGACATTTGAATTGAACACTTTGTACCTACGTCTCAACGATGTACCGAGAAGCGGAATTCGCAAAGCGCACGAACGCTGCGGCGATTTCAATTACACTGTTAGTTCCGGGGCCGCGGGGGCGTGGCTTAGGGTGCGCGGGAGACTAAGTACCCGCATCGCCGCGCCGTGATTGGGGGATGGGATTGATTACCTACGAATTTATCGAATGATAGATTCTAATGCGCATTTGAATGTGTGTGTGCGCATGAAAGCGCGGTTATAGGGCTAGTAACAGACGGGCCGCGTTTAAATACGGCTGGTTCACACTTACGGATTTCCGTAAATAAGAAAAAAAAAAATAAAAAAAATACCTACCCATTTTATTGTTGATTTGGGTCGAGAATCATTAGCATAATTACGTCCTTGAATTTGACTAGGATGCAAATCAACAGCCTGTATATACCATCGTATCCTACACTGTTTGTATTTTTTAAGCCCATTATAATTTTTAATACATCAATTGCTAGACTAGGGGCCATGAACATTGAGTCCTTTCTAGCTAAAATATGTTTAGTGACTGTGGTTCCCGAACTAGTTATAGGTTTAATTTTATCTATAAAATAATCGTTAAATACATCTGCAATAATTTTGGGGTCAGTTAAAGTTTCATTATTATATCGAATTTTGTCTATAGTGTTTTTTGGTATATTTAGTTTTGATTGATTAATTATTTCCCAAGTAGTCTTAGATCTATTATTTGATGTTTTAATTTTATGTATATTTTGTACTCGTTGAGTTAAATAAATTATTTTTTTAAGTAATTTTGAATAACTTTTATATTTATTTTTATTCGTATCGGTCGGTTTTTGTCTATATAGCCATAATAATTGGCGTTTCCTTTTGCTACATATTTTAATACCACGAGTGACCCAACTAGGCCCTCTTTTTACATTTACAGAGACCAGAGTTTCAGGAAAACACTGAGTATATAAGAAAGAAAACATTTCTGTGAAGGTATTGTAAGCAATGTTTGGGTCTTTCGCTTCGTATCATCAGCAAACGATAGGCTATTGAGGTAGGATTTAAATTTGTCCATAATTTCTTTACTGTAGTCCCGTCTAGTGGTCCGCCAACGATTTCTAGTGCTTGCAGTGCTAATAGGGCAATTGAGTAGTTGTGCCGTGTGGTCAGACAAAGCCAATTCCAAAACAATAGCTTTACGAGACAAATTAAAATTATGCGCAAAATTGTCGATGCATGTCTTGCTCTTTAAACGAGTAGGTTGACGTATGGATAGTTTTAAATTAAAATGTAATAGTAAATTTTCAAATTCTAGAGTCTGTTTATTTTTTTTCAATATAATATCTATATTAAAATCACCCGCCAGTACAACATTTTTAAATGGTTTTTTAATCAGAATACGTAGTAACATCTCTAATCTACTCATAAATTCATCAAAATTAATGGAATTTGGTACTCTATATATACATACAATTGCAATTCTATAATTTATAAGTTCTATAGCGCAAAATTCAAAAATACCCGTTATAGATAATTTAGCTATTTTCGGTAATTCTCTCCACTGATAAGGGTAAATCTTGAGATTGAGAATATTCAGTTGATTCCCGTGGCGCATTTTTATTATTTTTTTTTTTACAAACTATAGTTTAGTATGATTTTTAGCCGAATTATAAACACGTTTATCAAATAGGGGTCAGTTTTGAACGACGCATTACAAAGATATTTGAAAACATATTTTTTGGGCCAGGGGAATCAAAATACGATGACAAGGGAATCAAAATGAAAACCAAAGTAAGTAATAAAACATACTATTTATTTAATAATCGGTCACTTGTTCTCAGTTATTGGCACTTTTACACCTAATTATCAATCACTTTATTCCTAAGTAATAATGATAAAATGTACATACTAAATAATAAAAATTTAAACTATAACTTTTCTTTTTAAACATAATCAAAAATTTTAACAAAAATTAGGAACCTTTCTTTGGATGACACTATTTAAAAAATATATAGTAGTCAGATCAGAATCACAACCTTGTTTTATTACCTATTGTCTAGAAAATATTTAAGTCAAAATCAGAATCACTGGCACTGGAATGTTCGCCGTGAAGAGCTGTCAATACAGGTTAGTTGTAGAAGCTGACAGATTTTCATTTATTGAAGGAACTGAAACAGTTCACAAATAAATGTACTTGACGAACTAGAAAATATTGATTACCCTGGCAAAAACGCCAAGGGAATCAACACCAAGGTAATCAATAAAAGTTTGTTTTTTATCGATTACGTAAAAAGTTAAAAGTTCTAAGCAATAATAATAAGATTATTAAATCAATAATAACAAGATTAGTAATAATAACAAAAAAGATTAGTACAGATATATCCGAGAAAAAACTTATACATTTTTTTATGCCGTCAGGGTAATCAATGACCTAGTGAAACAAAACCAGGGGAATCAAATGTGTACCTTCGTAATTTCGTCCACGGGCAAAGTGAGACGCTACCTTCCACCACGGCATTTTAAGCGCGACTAGAGCTCGCACGAGAACGAATAAGTGCGCTTCGCAACCGCTCCACTAGGGATCTATGTCTAGTTATGTAGCGCGCCACAGGAATCACTGTTTAGCTCTGGACAAAACTTTAAATCTATTTCTATGTAAAACTATGGGATAAAATAAAAACTGTATATTTTTATTTTCAACACATACTAATCTAGTTGTTGAAAAACTACATAAATTGATCATTTTACATTTATAAATTGGCGACTTCGGGTTGTTTTCATTAAAAAATGTGTAAAGGACGCGCCAGGGTTATCAATTTTTGTGCCGTTTTGTTTTTTTTTTAGATAATTACACCCAAATTAAAAAGAGTAACTATTGTGCATCAATTAGATACCATAGTGATAAGACGTAAAAAAAATACTTTGGGTCTTTATTTCAATATTGCGGGTACTTTATACCTCCGGACATCATAAATTGAGCCTCTCAAGATTCACCCATAACCATTTTTTATGAGTACACAAGCACCACCTCTTTTATTTTTCGTGCGACTAAAGCACGTAAAACTAAGTACTACGTAAAACTAAGCATTCGGGAGCAAACTTTAAATTATAGTATTTTTACGTACTATCCTTAGATGTGGATAGTATATAGTACAAAGGGTGAAATTATAGTATAAATACTATATTATAGTACGAAATCCAACCCTGAGGTGTGCGAGTAGGTAGCCGCGGCGAGCGGACGTGCGCGCGGAGGTCTCTCGCGCTCATTGCCTCGAGTGACGCAATATTTTTATAAGATTACCCACATCATATTTTTATGAGTGTGGAGACTAAGGGAGGCCCTTTAGGGCCTCCCGGAAACAGTGAAACTAGTGAAATGGACACGGACAGTGTAACTGTGAACAATAAAAAGAACAGTGACTATAAATTAACGTGTGTAAGTGAACTTTCCCCGGACAATGAAGGACAATATGCAGTTGCTTGTTGGTACTGCACAAAAATTAACGTAATTAAAAAATTCCATGAGTGGCAGGGACTCCAAACTAAGATTAAACAATTAAATTGTAGATTGTGTAACAAGAGAAGTGCCGTGAAATGTTTTATAAAAACTTCTGCAAATATTTCAAACGGACACCTAGTGAACAGTGTAAACGAAATTAATATATTTTCGTGTAATATAAATTTCTGCAAAATAAATAAGATAGACTGCCGCAAGTGCAACGGACAGTTAAATGTTAGATACATGCCAATTATAGGACTTGAAAGTGAAGAAAACGTGACCTGTGAATGTGGCACAGTGAACAAAATAGTATCGAAATATAGAGAGGTACCCAGGACCCAAAGTTCAAGGGCTGAGCCATCGCTGTGTGGGTCGGGCCGCCCTGCTCGCCGGACACCGCGTTACGTCTTTGGTGGAGCGATTGCTGCGACGGCGCCCGGCAGCGTCGCCGCTAGCGCCGCGCGAACGAATCCAACCGAAGCCACCGCTGTTGCGCGAGCTCGCAATGTCGCCCCCGACGCACGCGCGCGCGAAGACTTGACCAACTCGACGCTTCTGCGCGCCGACTCCGCAACTCAGTTTGGTCACGCGACGGCGCAAGCGCGCGCCACCAGTCCGACCGTCGTCGCCTCGCAGCGACTGCCCGGCATAACAACAAGCAACCGCTTCTCATCACTCTCCGTCGAAGAGGAGTACAAAGAGGAATCGGAAAGGGAAAAAGACTGCGCCCACGCGACTTTTACCTCACCCAAACCCAAGAAGAGAAAGAGAGGTGCAGTCACTCCTAACTCGACAGCGACTCAGCGACAACCGAGAGTGATCACATCAACCCATCACATCCCCGACATAATCATAACAGACGTCAAGAAAATCAACGATCTGGAATATCTTAACAAAATTAGAAAAATAACCACAGACCATGGAGCAAGACACGCCATGGCTAGTAACAAAAGAACCATCACGATCCGCGTATACACCGCGGACATGAGGAAAATAATTATAGAAGAGTTGAGGAAACTTGACGACGGACTCCGCTTCGTGGCACGCGTCTTCGTGGCCCAGCAGATCCATCAGACGAAGGTGGTGCTCATCACGAACATCTACGATGAGACGAATGAGGCATGCCTTGAGGAAATGGAGAGGTGCATCGGTGTGAGACCGATCAAAATGAGAACAATTAAAGGTAACCTACAATTATTTATCTATGATGGTTCCCACTCATACGATGAAATCGCCACGCTTATGAAGACAACAAAGCATGCGTACTTCGGAGCCTTCAGCATGAAGCCTCAGGAATACAAAGATGACCCCAGGAGAGTAGTACAATGTAAGAAATGTTTCCTCTTCACGCATGCGACATCGGCGTGTCACGGTGAGAAGAAACACCCCACCTCCACAATTCAAAACGAAGAAGGCATAGATATCGAAATATGCACAGCATGCAAAAAACCGGGCCATGGGGCCAACCAAGCCAAATGCGAGAAGTTCCAGAAGGCAGTGGACCGTCAATTGGCACAACACGAAGAAAAAGAAAGGAAAAAAAGAGAAGCAGCTGAACGTAGATACGCAGCACTGAGATACCGTCGGGAAAACGTCTCGTACGTGAACATAACCTCCACTTCACAATTTCCACTGTTGCCCAAACAGGCGCCCCAATCACAACCACAGCACCAGCCACCAGTGCAGCTAAATGAACACATCACAAATAAAGAAAACAGCATGGAGCCCCTAGGACAAGAGCTACAAACAACTATGAAACAAATATTACATCAACTACAGCTACAACACGAAATCCTCATAAAAATTCTCAACAAATAATCCGAGAAATCGATATCATAAGTTGCGCATACTGCACCTCAATGCGCAAGGATTGAAAGGTAAATTCCTCGAGCTAAAATCCTTAGCCGACCGTTACAAACCACATATAATCGTAGTCAACGAGTGCCGGGTAGACTTTTCCAAAATCCGCATGGATCTCCTGAACTACGACAAGATCACGCACTCAATCGCGTCGCATCTAACTACAGCCATGTATGTGATGCGAGGAATACGATGGAGTCAGACCGACGTAACCCCAGGGACCGAAGAAAGAGACCGCCTCATCGAAGGCGTCGCTATCAACCTCACTTATGATCATCTGACCGGTGATTCCCTAAAAATTAAGGGGATATACATACCGCACAGATCAGAGCGTTTCGACGCCGCAGCGCTTAATGACGAGCTAGAAGACGTCATAACCGAAGCTCCAAACATCACCATCGGGGATCTCAACCTTAAAATGACCGCACTCAACCAGACGAGAGACGAAGGGGCGGGAATACTGGTCCGCGACCTCTGTAACTCCGACGTCTGCACCATACACCACACGGGCCTACCCTCACGACCTAACAGTGCGGGCTATGGCATCCTCGATGCAGCCATCTTCTCGCACGATGCAGAAGCTTTCGATACCATAACATGCCGACAAGCAACACCGGTTGGCTCCGATCATATGCCCTGGCTACTGGACCTAAGCATAGTGGTGGACATAGAGAAAACACTGGTAAGAAATACCCGCGCTATTGCAAACAACGAAGAAATCAGACAAAGATTCCAACAAACCCTATGGGACAAAACCACGCACCTACCAAAGGAAGTCACAACCGGCGCAGAATGCGAGGAATATATACTACAACTAGAAAAAGCCATCACAGAAACCTTGGATGAGTATGCGCCACTACATGAAAACAACAGAAGAGATAAACTTCCAGAAGATATTAATGAATTGATCGACAAAAGAAACCAAGCAAAAAGTAAAGCGTGGCGACTACGCCTCAACCAAGACAGAATAACGGAACTAAGAAGAAACTACAATCTTCTGAAACGCCAGGTCCAGCAAGCACTCGTGGAAGATAGCTGCGAAAAATGGACCCAGATAATAAACAATCCCCAGAATAACAGAGCCTACATGTGGCAAATCCAACGCAACCTGAAGGCTCCAGTACAGAGACTCCCCCACATTGAGGGTTGCAACAGTGAGAAAGAAACCATCGACACCCTGGTCGACGCAGCGATAGTCACAGAGGCCGAGATAAATAACGAAGATAAGAGCACAGAGAAGACTACACCGTTCCAGCCTCTCGACCCCACATCCATAGAGGAAATCAGATTCGCGCTGAGACGCTTTAAAAACAAGAAGGCGCCTGGCCCGGACAAAATCAAAGCAGATGCCCTTAAACTCGGAGGCGCCTCCTTTCTCATCAGGTACAAAGTGATAGCTGACTACCTGTTACTGACAGGTTATTATCCGAACAGATGGAAAATCGGGGAGTGCATCTTTCTACATAAAGCAGGCAAGAATCACCGGGACGCCAAATCGTACCGACCCATCACTCTCCTAAACATCATGGGTAAACTACACGAACGCCTGCTTTTGTCACGCCTGCAGCAAACGGCCGACAGACTACAACCGCCGTTCCAACATGGCTTTACCAAGTATAGAGGAACAGGAACACAGATCCTTCGCACCGGCAAGTTTATCACAGACGCGCTGGAAGCGAAGGAAAGTGTGGCCATGGTCCTGACGGACCTTTCGAAGGCCTTCGATTCAATAAACCATGAAGGTCTGACGAAGAAGCTTCAAACAGCTAACGTCCCGAACAACATCATCAAAGTAATAGAGAATTACCTGAGCGGTCGCAAAACCTACGGACGCTTCAGAACCACCAACGGCGACGAAAAACCGGTGCCACACGGGGTACCCCAGGGCTCTATCTTGGGTCCGGTCATTTTCAATCTATACGTACACGACGTTTGGGACCAACGGGACCATATCCGCGGACTCAAGCTCTCCCAATACGCCGATGACCTGTGCATCCTTAACAGGTCTCCCGACCCAAACTGCGCAACACACCGCGCGGGTTGGGCCGCTGACACCGTCATCGACTACTACCGTCGCTGGGGGCTAAAATGTAACGTAGACAAAACGGAGTGTGCTATGTTCACTCACAAGAGAAACTACCGCAGAACCATTCGCATCAAAGACGAGATAATCGAATATAAAAATAGCATAAAATATCTGGGCGTACACTTGGACAACACCATGACCATGGGCAAACAGGCGGATTACGTCGTGCAGAAGGCGCGACGAGCACGCGGCGCGCTAGCCCCTATCATAGGCTGGCACGCCAAGACGCATATGACTGTGAAACTTGCTGTCGTTCAGGCCTGCCTACTTCCTATATTGGATTATGGCGTGGTACAACTACTTTCACGTTACAGTAAGAGCAACTTACTTAAAATTGAACGCCAATACCGCATGGCTCTCAAGACCAGTGGACAATTCCCAAGACGCCTAGAAACCTCACTACTCTGGGATATGCTCGATTGGGACCCATGGCACCTCCGTGCACAAGACTTAAACGAGGACATGCTGCGCCGACTCCGCGAAATGCACATCGAGGATCTAGAGACCCCTGGTGACGCCTACCTCGGATACGGACAGCACAACCCCCTCCTAACTAATACTAGACTAGGTGAAATCGATTATGTACCAAAAAAAGACAGGAGTCGGCTGCTCAGCAAGCGAACGACCGCTCCACGTCCCCATAAACTGTAATCAACTGTAAATAGGATAGGGCAAAATAGAACAACACTATAAATATATATAAATTTATTCTGTACATACTAACAAGCTCACAGCACACACTACACGACACTTATATAGATCTCTTTCAGACAAACATAGGTAGACTGTAAGTAGCTGACACACCCACAGGCCGAATACACCACCGACCTGTGGACATAATGTAACATATGAACCAGGGAAATAAACATCTTTCTATTCTATTCTATTCTATTCCAACCCTGATTATGATGCCAGTAGGATTGAGGGTATAATTACTTTTCAAATGGTTTCGTTTTCGTGCCGATCCGCTTGTGTGTAATTGTCTTCGTCGTAATATTATCCAATTTATTAAGTTTTTAACCAGTTAATACTATTAACCGATGGTATGGTTAATGGTTCGATTAACAAGTTTTTTGAAGGCTGAAAGTGTTGTTCTCTGGGAACAGGAAGAAAGCATAAAGAAAAAAGCGACGAGATATGGTCATAACGCTTTGATTATAATAATGTCTAGATGGAGCGTCGCCCTACAATCGTATCAAAGAAAACGAGTCAACATTTTCAAGTATGTGTGCGTGCAGGCGTCGTTTTACACTGTGCGTCTACGTCTCTGTGTGAGTAAATAATGATACCAGCATCTCGCATTTTCCCCTAAATCACATTAAAAAAATAGACTTATTAAATAAGATAAGTTTTAGGTGTATGTATGTAGTGTTATTCAGTTTTAGTGTGTTTTAGAGTCTTTTTATTCAGTTGTTACTTTTTTAAATAAATCAAAACCACTAATTTAATTAGAGTATGGTGGTTGAATGTTGCAGTTAAATCAACTAAGTTAATTAATACTTAGTTAAATCAACTAAGTAGTTGAATCAACTAAGTTAATATACAAGGTGTTGATTTGCATCCTAGTCAAATTCAAGGACGTAATTATACTAATGATTCTCGACCCAAATCAACAATAAAATGAGTAGGTTTTTTTTTTTCTTATTTAAGGAAATCCGTAAGTGTGAACCAGCCGTATTTAAACGCGGCCCGTCTGTTACTAGCCCTATAATCGCGCTTCACACACACACAAATGCAAACCATACATGCAACGCTCATTCGATAAATTCGTAGGTAATCAATCCCATCCCCCAATCACACTCTCCCGCGCCGCTCCTAGCCACGCCCCCTCTGCCCCACCGGCGCCGCGGCGCCGGCGCCGACAGTGTGATCGAACTCGCCGAAGTGTTCGCGAGTGCGCTTTGCGAATTTCCGTACATCGAGACGTAGTTACAAAATGTGATGACGGACAATTACTCAAATGCCGAGTCGCCATCAGTGGAGACAGCCTACGTAGAGCCATCCGGATGTTCGTGGAAATGTATCCCGATCGGGAACCCCCGTCACAGAGCGTCTTGCTGGCTGCTACGCAGAGACTGCGGGATCATCGGCAGTTTGACGTTCCCCGGCATGCTCAAGCTCGCGGCAGCGTAGGCCTGCCTGTCGCCTTGCAGGAAGACATCCTGGAATACTTCCAGCGAGACCCACGGGCAAACACGCGGGAGGCTGGTCAACGCTTTGGAGTGCACCACACTACAGTGTGGCGCCTACTGAAGCGTGAGCTGCAACACCCATTCCACTACCGCAAGGCACAAGACATTCACCCAGGTGATAATGCCGTGCGGGTTACATTTTGGTCGTTCGTTCCTGGAACACCAAGACGCTAACATCCTGTGGACGGACGAGTGTTTACCTAAGAGTTGAAAGTAAGTATACCACGTACTTAACTTAACTAGCACGTCTTTCCATTTCATCAAACGTAGAAAACATCATTTTTAGACTTAGTAGATCGGTACACTAACTAAGGTAGGTATTATTGCCGGCCCTAAGCCCGTTAAGTAGGAAGGAAAGTTTCAAATCAACCAATTTAATCCACAAATAAAAACAAAATCACTACGAAAACTTTAGGTCGAAGGATATTATTAATCATCTGATAACAGGTCAGTGAACTTTTCTTTGGCGCACTAGTATTACTGTCATTAGTAAGATTTCCGTATTCCAATGATGCTCAAAAATGAGTTAATTATCAAGCGAATTTATGACAATAATGTAGGTGATTTTCGAAATAAAATTAGGTAAAATTATTGCTACCGGTCATTGCTAAGCGACGCGACGGCGCTACCATTTCAGGGGAAAACAGCTGCGCATGCATTGTCGCTGTGTGCGTAGTCGGGTGATTCTGTTTTATTTGTATTGAATTAAGGGTGTAATTCTGAAATACTGTTAAATTTCAACAACATTGCCCCATAACGTACTTCAATTGATTATTTATATATTTTATGACAACCTCCTGAACTTTGACGAGGATGCAAATCAACATATTGTATATAATTAAAGTCAAGACATTAAAAAAAAAATGTCTTGACCAGGAAAAGCTATTATCTACGATTTAAAAATTAACATTGTAAAAAAATTCGCACTATTCGATTCGCACTTGGCCAGTTTTTTGAAAAAGTACACGAACGAAATTGTATAAACGTAACCATAAACCAACTAATATGTACCCACAAAAATGACGTTAAGTTGGGAGAGTAAAAAAAAGAAACTGGCAACACTTATAAAATATGGCGTGATTTGATAATCATAAAAACAAAAAATAAATATGTAGTTTCTTGGTTACTTACGGATGGTAGGTGATGTGTTTGGTATTTTTTATCCTTCCTTTATAATTCCGGCACAATTTAATAGCACATACCGTCATTTTGACACTGATATTTGTTTTTTTACTTGGCGCGCGTAATCGTATTGACAGTAAAGCGACACGATCTGCACTAATCGGCGGGTAAGCACTTGTGTGCCAACAGTTGGCAGACACTTTTTGACACGTTTGCGCGCACTTGACGCTCCATCTAGACATTTATATAATCAAAGGCATAACGGTAAGATTTACGTTATACTTACACATATACCTATTTATTGATGCAATCATGTTGCATTATTACTTACAAGTTGGATTTTTTTATGTACTTATTTCTAATATTATTATTTTCATTACAGAGAAAAACAGTTCGTATGTGGGTACAAAGGTATCAAGTGACGGGTGATGTGAAATTTGATCGCCAAGGCCAGAGTAAATACAAATGGAGCGACAACGTAATATTGTGAAAGTTCACTCAGGCCACCCTTCAAAACTACGCATTCAAGTGCAGACCCTGACTTCAAGAAGTGATAGACAGTGACATCCTCTCCGTTATTAATAGGCAATTTACTCGGCGGATGGATTGTGTAACTTATCTGATAAAATTGCATTGGAACATATATGAGCAAGTGTTAATAATTCCCAATATTTGAGGGATAATTATCTCGTAGTTAATCAAAAACAAACAACCTTTATAATTATCAATCCAGTTATTCTTGTTTACAAGTAGTATTGTAATGTGTTAACGATGCACCATCTGACCTCACATATTTGTCTAATGTTGTGTTAAATAAGGGTTATCAGAAAATGTGATAAAAGAGAAGGATGTACCTACTCGTATATTGCTATACTATTATAGTTTAGCATGTTGGTCCTTTCTCTGTAATTCACAGACACAAATGACAACATTTCATTTTATAACCAGGCTTTTTTCCGATAAGATCATACAGAATAACTTGTATAAAAAATGTATGTTTTCACAACTTTAAATAAATAAATATTATTGTAGTTATGTTTCTAGAAATATCTATAAACGAACCGTTATTAAACGTTAACCGGTACCGTTAACGTGAACCGTTGTTAAACGTTCTAAACCTCATCCAGGGTATCTATTTTGTCTTTAGTTAATATTCTAAGTAAATAACCCCAATTTGTAAAAGAGTGGAACTCTTTACCTGCGTCTGTGTTTCCGAGCGCATACAACCCGAATCTCTTCAAAGTAAGAGTGAACAGGCTTCTTCTGGGTAAGCTCACTCCATCGTCGACTTAGGTTTAAATCATTTATTCTCATAAAAGACAAAAAAGCCACTTACATGAGAACAGACAAGATACATTCAGTAAACTTATTTTAGGTAACCGTCACCAAAGTATATGTATAGTATTAATTATTCTATACTCATTCAGCAGTTCAACCCTCAGCCATTCAAAAACATTGAAGGACTTTCCAAGGACTAGCCAAAGTACATACATCTTTTATGGGGTACTGTGTTAAATGTTACAATAAAATACCTAATGATATATGTATTGCAATTAAATGAAAGAAAATTTAAAACTCACATTAAACGTACACTTACAACAAACGTAAACAAGCGTACTATAAATTAGAAGATTATATCCAAGATAAGAACGCTTGGAAAAGTGCTGGTCCTGCTCCATAGGACAATCTAGAGTCAAGACAAAATCAAACTGGTTGCTAATTGTAAAATTTATTCTTTGTTCTTCTTCTTTTTTTTTACATTGATTTACATTCTGTAATTACTTTAACTCAAACCCTGACTTATTACCATTTTTTTTTTTTTAATGACAATCGTTTATTTTTACCATGCTTGTAAATAAGTGAGCACCATGTATCTATCAGATAATTAATTTATATGTTATGGTTTTATTTTTAATTCTTTTACCTATTGTGGTACAGTAATTTTATTTTAGGTGCATCGTCTTCACATATATATTATATAATTAATGTACATGCAAAATATTGTAAAACATTTTAAAAGAGTAACGGTGGAGTTTCTTGCCCATTCTTCTCCATACGAAATCAACCTTTTGGAATGGGCGACTAGAATCAATTCTATTTTAGTAATTTTTGACGTTCAAAAGTGCCTGTTAAGTGCCTATTTGAAAAAAATGCTTTGACTTTGACTTTAGTCAAGGCAGTTTTCAATTATGTGTTTGGATAACCGAGACCTAAAACTGCTGAGAGAGCTAACACTTTTTATGTAAGTAGGTAGATTATTAAATAGTTGTGCTCCTTCATACGTAATGGTCTTTCTAGCGTACTTAGTGCGTATTCTTGGCAAAACAAGTAGACTTGGTCGACGAAGACTGCGTTTAGTAATTTGAGATTTTTTTGTAAATGATAAGTTAGTGTGGATGGTTCTGTCTATAATTTTTCTAATCAGAACGCAAGTATTATATGTGTAGAGTTGTTTGATATTCATTACTTTTGTTTCTTTATACATTTTACAGGTTGATGTTAGATATGGATAGCGAAACAATATCTTTATGACCTTATTTTGTACTCTTTGTAATTCTTGCAACTTCGTTTTTCCGGCACTTCCCCAAATTTCTATGAGATATAATAGATGCGACTTAATAAGGGAATTATAAATAATATAACGTATCTTTTTAGGTATGCACTGGTTTATACTATGAAGTGATCTTGTGAGTGCTGATAGTTTATTTTTAATATGGTCTATTTGATTGTGCCATGTTAAGTGATGATCTATTCTCGAGCCAAGATACTTTTCGCAGGTTTTTTGATCTAGTGGGGTGTTATCAATAGTTAGTGTGTCGTACTGTGGATTTTTTTATTTTTAGCTCTGAAGACAACGTAACAAGTTTTAGAAATATTTATGGTTAGTAAATTATATTTGAACCACTCGAATAGGACATTGAGATCTTCTTGGGCTTTCGAAATAACGTCGTGCGTGTTAGCTCCGAAATAAAATAAGCACGTATCATCTGCACATAAAGTTATATGACCATGTAGATTTAGTTCTGTGATGCTATTTATGTAAATCAAGAACAATAGTGGCCCCAGTATAGATCCTTGCGGGACTCCGTATGTGACCGGCAATGTACTACTCTCAAAACCACCTATTTTAACTATCTGAAATCTATTGGTTAGATAAGATTTTAGCATTTTAAATGCGTTGCCTTTGATACCTATGTTTTCTAGTTTTTCTAATAGTAGTTGGTGACTTACGGTATCAAAGGCTTTTTTCAAATCAATGAAGACACCCAGCACATACTGTTTTTTATCGATGTTTTCTTTTATTTTTGTTGTTAAATCAATAGTAGCTGCAGTTGTGTTGTTTTTAGCTCTAAAACCATACTGACGATCAGATATTAGGTTAAAGGAGTCAAGATATTTAAGAAGACGACTGTGCAGTATTTTTTCTAAGATTTTTGACAATATGGGTAACACAGAGATCGGACGGTAGTTCCCTGGATCGGTTTTTGGTCCCGATTTGTAGATCGGTGTTTTGACTTTGTCTTTGTTTTGACTTTGTCTTTGTCACCTCTGACCTAGACTAGAGTCAAGAGCAAACCCATTTCAAGTAAAAAAAAAAAAAAAACATAACACAGATAGAAAACTATACTCAACCAGGAAGTCCTGGTTGAGTTCTAATTACATTTCTAGGACTTCATGGAATCCAAGTGGATTCCATGAAGTCCTAGAAATGTAATTAGAAAAATAAATGAATATTGTTTAAAAAATGCCTAGCTTTTATTACAAACCTCCATTTGATTTCTTAAATAATAATTAACGAAAATCACTTATTAAAGAAACTAAAAAAAGGGTAAATAAATAAATAATATAAAGGAAAAAAAAATCATCTCATCCGCGGATTTGAACTCGTGACCATTGCATTGCCAAAGCCGCAGTGTTAACCATTAGACCAACACGCCATTTACGTTACATTACCAAAAACTTAAATAGGTTTTGGTGCCGGACTAGTCTGTGTGGTGCCGGACTTAAAAAATAGCACCACCCCATACTTCCCGTGGGTGTCGTAAAAGGCGACTAAGGGAGACCGGAGAATGGGCAGCAGCGTTCTCTGTGCATTACACCATCATACCATACTGCGCTCGCCAACCTGCCTGCCAAGCGTGGCGATTATGGTAAACCCCCCCCTAAATTGGGGGAGGCCTATGTCCAGCAGTGGACGTCTTTCGGCTGAAATTATGATGATGATGATGATGAAATAGGTTTGATGTCAATACCAGGGGGGGTATCCGTTTCTCTGCAGCGAACTGTACTAGTCGAAGTATGGTGATCATAGTAGTGATGCAAGCCTAAATTATGGGAACCACACGAGTGGGGGTTCTCTATTGGCCGTAGTAAAAAGTGTGTAGTCATTGGGTGATGCACACGGATCCATGCGCTGGATGTTTGACAGCAATGTGATTGCTGCTCGGCTAGAGAGCCGTGGCGTTAGAGTGGTTTACTCGTGTGTGGGTTTCCAGGTTCATAATGGAAAAGATTATAGTAAATGTGGATAACGATGGGTACATGGCTCTGGTAGATGATTTTTACTATGATTATCAAGATTTGTTTACATGGCTCTGGTAGATGATTTTTACTATGATTATCAAGATTTGTTTACATGTCTCTGGTGGATAATTTTTACTATGATTATCAAGATTTGTTTTCATGTCTCTGGTAGATGATTTTTACTATGATTATCAAGATTTGTTTTTATGTCTCTGGTAGATGATTTTTACTATAATTATCAAGATTTGTTTACATGGCTATGGTACTTAAATGATTTTTGCTATGATTATCAAGATTTGTTTAAATGGCCCTGATTGAATCAAGTATTCACATGATCGTTTACGAAAAATGCCTGAATGTCCAGTTGCCGTTGATGACGTCAATGATGACGATGATGATTGTTCCGTTACTGACACACAATAGTTGAAATTGACAAGATGTCTAAATTGACTCTTGTTCAGGTTGTCTATTTTGACACCTATGATGGTTGTCTATTTTGACGCCTATGATGGTTGTCTATTTTGACGCCTATGTTGGTTGTCTATTTTGACGCCTATGTTGGTTGTCTATTTTGACACCTATGATGGTTGTCTATTTTGACGCCTATGTTGGTTGTCTATTTTGACGCCTATGTTGGTTGTCTATTTTGGCGCCTATGTTGGTTGTCTATTTTGACGCCTATGTTGGTTGTCTATTTTAACGCCTATGTTGACGCCTGGTTGTCTATCTTGACGCCTGGTTGTCTATGTTGACGCCTGGTTATCTATCTTGACGCCTGGTTGTCTATTTTGACGCCTATGTTGGTTGTCTATGTTGACGCCTGGTTGTCTATCTTGACGCCTGGTTGTCTATGTTGACGCCTAGTTGTCTATCTTGACGCCTGGTTGTCTATGTTGACGCCTATGCGGGTTGTCTTTGTTGACGCCTATGCGGGTAGTCTATCTTGTCTTGACGCCTATGCGGGTTGTCTATCTTGACTTGACGCCTATGCGGGTTATCTATTGAACTCCGATTAGTCGAATCCCATGGTGGGATTTCGGCTAGGATACTATGTATCTACTTTAATTTGAGCTAAGTGTTGTCTGTAACGGTATGGTTATTTGAAGCACTGTGACATGTGCTATAAGAATAATTTATGACAGAATCGGATTTTTTCGTTTTAATTTTCTTTTGCTTGTCAGAAAGGCCGATCGATATTCACCATGAGATTTTTTCCCAGAATGACACGAGGCCGTGTAGAACGTCAGTTCTGGCCGTGACGGAGTTGGCTTCAATTATTACAATAATTGTGGGTAGTCAACTTAATTTGTTATGATTTGTTGTTTTTATTATGAACTTAAGTGATTTTTTTACTATCAATTATTGTCTAATAAATTGTAACATAATTGATTGAGTACTCGATGTACTATCCACGCCAAAAGTCCATACGCAACTTCAAAACTAATTGCTTAACGTTTAGTTTGACTTACGACCTTCTTTTAATGAGTAATTTGACACACACACCCGCATATTACTCGAATAATCACGCTTTTGAATATAGTTCCGTGTCATGTTCGTCTTGTTCACATAATTCGTAAAACTTTTGAGTATACCCACAGAAATCTAAATAAATAAATTAGGTATGGTAGACAGATGCAGGTAACTTACGGCTCATTCACCGCGCCTAATAGAATGTTGTTCGTTCTTGATTGGTTTTTGATATTGTGGGTTAGTGACGTGTGTTTAATCTATTATAATAGCTGTGTAATAGTTCATTTTGAAATGTAAGCTTTGAGATGAAAGCGGATATTATCGCGCAGCGTAAAAGTGGTTTTAATATATTATTATATCACAAATAATTGATGAAACCGGACTGACTGTGAGTATTATGATTTAATTATTTTATCTAACATTTAGCTAATTAAAGTTTAACTGCTGATCCTTGTAGTTATTTTATTAAACGTTTTGTATTTACCATAGGGTCTAAATAGAAGAAAAAAATAATATTTCCAAGAGTTTATTTATTTACTTTTGGAATGATGAATATAGCATTATGTATAAATTATAATATAATTATTTTGTAACATTTGAACTATTTTCAAAATAATTTTGTTTAAAAAAGTAATAAGTAGGTATCTACTTAATATTTTATAATTTTGCTAGTAGCCTTACTATATTCCTTTTTTGTTTTAGAGAAATTACCTACTGTGAGTCGGAGGGTCAAAAGATATAAGGAAGAGTACAGTCAGTGAATAACAAACAAGTGGTTTTAACCAACCAGTGACCTACCAGATGAAGTTGCATTGCAAGGAAATATGAAGATATATGTTTAAACATTACAGGATCCATACGCCAGCGTTTACTTGATAGCATGGATAATAATGGGGGTTATACAACGTATTAAGTTATAAATTACAAATTGATTTTAGTAATATTAAATAAAATATTATTGTGTCATATCCGTAATAAGGATTATTTTGAGGTTTATAGTTTCAATCTTCTTTTCAAAATGAATTTTGAAAATGAATACTTAAGCTATATCCGCAATTAAAGCACAATATTATTTTATTACTAAGATAGTTACAATATTTTAAGTCTAATGGTCGTAGCTCACCGATTACCTGCTTTACTTCAATAAATTGTCCAGGGTATCTATTTTGTCTTTAGTTAATATTCTAAGTAAATAACCCCAATTTGTAAAAGAGTAGAACTCTTTACCTGCGTCTGTGTTTCCGAGCGCATACAACCCGAATCTCTTCAAAGTAAGAGTGAACAGGCTTCTTCTGGGTAAGCTCACTCCATCGTCGACTTAGGTTTAAATCATTTATTCTCATAAAAGACAAAAAAGCCACTTACATGAGAACAGACAAGATACATTCAGTAAACTTATTTTAGGTAACCGTCACCAAAGTATATGTATAGTATTAATTATTCTATACTCATTCAGCAGTTCAACCCTCAGCCATTCAAAAACATTGAAGGACTTTCCAAGGACTAGCCAAAGTACATACATCTTTTATGGGGTACTGTGTTAAATGTTACAATAAAATACCTAATGATATATGTATTGCAATTAAATGAAAGAAAATTTAAAACTCACATTAAACGTACACTTACAACAAACGTAAACAAGCGTACTATAAATTAGAAGATTATATCCAAGATAAGAACGCTTGGAAAAGTGCTGGTCCTGCTCCATAGGACAATCTAGAGTCAAGACAAAATCAAACTGGTTGCTAATTGTAAAATTTATTCTTTGTTCTTCTTCTTTTTTTTTTACATTGATTTACATTCTGTAATTACTTTAACTCACACCCTGACTTATTACCATTTTTTTTTTTAATGACAATCATTTATTTTTACCATGCTTGTAAATAAGTGAGCACCATGTATCTATCAGATAATTAATTTATATGTTATGGTTTTATTTTTAATTCTTTTACCTATTGTGGTACAGTAATTTTATTTTAGGTGCATCGTCTTCACATATATATTATATAATTAATGTACATGCAAAATATTGTAAAACATTTTAAAAGAGTAACGGTGGAGTTTCTTGCCCATTCTTCTCCATACGAAATCAACCTTTTGGAATGGGCGACTAGAATCAATTCTATTTTAGTAATTTTTGACGTTCCAAAGTGCCTGTTAAGTGCCTATTTGAAAAAAATGCTTTGACTTTGACTTTAGTCAAGGCAGTTTTCAATTATGTGTTTGGATAACCGAGACCTAAAACTGCTGAGAGAGCTAACACTTTTTATGTAAGTAGGTAGATTATTAAATAGTTGTGCTCCTTCATACGTAATGGTCTTTCTAGCGTACTTAGTGCGTATTCTTGGCAAAACAAGTAGACTTGGTCGACGAAGACTGCGTTTAGTAATTTGAGATTTTTTTGTAAATGATAAGTTAGTGTGGATGGTTCTGTCTATAATTTTTCTAATCAGAACGCAAGTATTATATGTGTAGAGTTGTTTGATATTCATTAGTTTTGTTTCTTTATACATTTTACAGGTTGATGTTAGATATGGATAGCGAAACAATATCTTTATGACCTTATTTTGTACTCTTTGTAATTCTTGCAACTTCGTTTTTCCGGCACTTCCCCAAATTTCTATGAGATATAATAGATGCGACTTAATAAGGGAATTATAAATAATATAACGTATCTTTTTAGGTATGCACTGGTTTATACTATGAAGTGATCTTGTGAGTGCTGATAGTTTATTTTTAATATGGTCTATTTGATTGTGCCATGTTAAGTGATGATCTATTCTCGAGCCAAGATACTTTTCGCAGGTTTTTTGATCTAGTGGGGTGTTATCAATAGTTAGTGTGTCGTACTGTGGATTTTTTTATTTTTAGCTCTGAAGACAACGTAACAAGTTTTAGAAATATTTATGGTTAGTAAATTATATTTGAACCACTTGAATAGGACATTGAGATCTTCTTGGGCTTTCGAAATAACGTCGTGCGTGTTAGCTCCGAAATAAAATAAGCACGTATCATCTGCACATAAAGTTATATGACCATGTAGATTTAGTTCTGTGATGCTATTTATGTAAATCAAGAACAATAGTGGCCCCAGTATAGATCCTTGCGGGACTCCGTATGTGATCGGCAATGTACTACTCTCAAAACCACCTATTTTAACTATCTGAAATCTATTGGTTAGATAAGATTTTAGCATTTTAAATGCGTTGCCTTTGATACCTATGTTTTCTAGTTTTTCTAATAGTAGTTGGTGACTTACGGTATCAAAGGCTTTTTTCAAATCAATGAAGACACCCAGCACATACTGTTTTTTATCGATGTTTTCTTTTATTTTTGTTGTTAAATCAATAGTAGCTGCAGTTGTGTTGTTTTTAGCTCTAAAACCATACTGACGATCAGATATTAGGTTAAAGGAGTCAAGATATTTAAGAAGACGACTGTGCAGTATTTTTTCTAAGATTTTTGACAATATGGGTAACACAGAGATCGGACGGTAGTTCCCTGGATCGGTTTTTGGTCCCGATTTGTAGATCGGTGTTTTGACTTTGTCTTTGTTTTGACTTTGTCTTTGTCACCTCTGACCTAGACTAGAGTCAAGAGCAAACCCATTTCAAGTAAAAAAAAAAAAAAACATAACACAGATAGAAAACTATACTCAACCAGGACTTCCTGGTTGAGTATAGTTTTCTATCTGTGTTATGTTTTTTTTTTTCTAAGTACATTTCTAGGACTTCATGGAATCCACTTGGATTCCATGAAGTCCTAGAAATGTAATTAGAAAAATAAATGAATATTGTTTATCAAAATGCCTAGCTTTTATTACAAACCTCCATTTGATTTCTTAAATAATAATTAACGAAAATCACTTATTAAAGAAACTAAAAAAAGGGTAAATAAATAAATAATATAAAGAAAAAAAAAATCATCTCATCCGCGGATTTGAACTCGTGACCATTGCATTGCCAAAGCCGCAGTGTTAACCATTAGACCAACACGCCATTTACGTTACATTACCAAAAACTTAAATAGGTTTTGGTGCCGGACTAGTCTGTGTGGTGCCGGACTTAAAAAATAGCACCACCCCATACTTCCCGTGGGTGTCGTAAAAGGCGACTAAGGGAGACCGGAGAATGGGCAGCAGCGTTCTCTGTGCATTACACCATCATACCATACTGCGCTCGCCAACCTGCCTGCCAAGCGTGGCGATTATGGTAAACCCCCCCCTAAATTGGGGGAGGCCTATGTCCAGCAGTGGACGTCTTTCGGCTGAAATTATGATGATGATGATGATGAAATAGGTTTGATGTCAATACCAGGGGGGGTATCCGTTTCTCTGCAGCGAACTGTACTAGTCGAAGTATGGTGATCATAGTAGTGATGCAAGCCTAAATTATGGGAACCACACGAGTGGGGGTTCTCTATTGGCCGTAGTAAAAAGTGTGTAGTCATTGGGTGATGCACACGGATCCATGCGCTGGATGTTTGACAGCAATGTGATTGCTGCTCGGCTAGAGAGCCGTGGCGTTAGAGTGGTTTACTCGTGTGTGGGTTTCCAGGTTCATAATGGAAAAGATTATAGTAAATGTGGATAACGATGGGTACATGGCTCTGGTAGATGATTTTTACTAAGATTATCAAGATTTGTTTTCATGTCTCTGGTAGATGATTTTTACTATGATTATCAAGATTTGTTTACATGTCTCTGGTGGATAATTTTTACTATGATTATCAAGATTTGTTTACATGGCTATGGTACTTAAATGATTTTTGCTATGATTATCAAGATTTGTTTAAATGGCCCTGATTGAATCAAGTATTCACATGATCGTTTACGAAAAATGCCTGAATGTCCAGTTGCCGTTGATGACGTCAATGATGACGATGATGATTGTTCCGTTACTGACACACAATAGTTGAAATTGACAAGATGTCTAAATTGACTCTTGTTCAGGTTGTCTATTTTGACACCTATGATGGTTGTCTATTTTGACGCCTATGATGGTTGTCTATTTTGACGCCTATGTTGGTTGTCTATTTTGACGCCTATGTTGGTTGTCTATTTTGACACCTATGATGGTTGTCTATTTTGACGCCTATGTTGGTTGTCTATTTTGACGCCTATGTTGGTTGTCTATTTTGGCGCCTATGTTGGTTGTCTATTTTGACGCCTATGTTGGTTGTCTATTTTAACGCCTATGTTGACGCCTGGTTGTCTATCTTGACGCCTGGTTGTCTATGTTGACGCCTGGTTATCTATCTTGACGCCTGGTTGTCTATTTTGACGCCTATGTTGGTTGTCTATGTTGACGCCTGGTTGTCTATCTTGACGCCTGGTTGTCTATGTTGACGCCTAGTTGTCTATCTTGACGCCTGGTTGTCTATGTTGACGCCTATGCGGGTTGTCTTTGTTGACGCCTATGCGGGTAGTCTATCTTGTCTTGACGCCTATGCGGGTTGTCTATCTTGACTTGACGCCTATGCGGGTTATCTATTGAACTCCGATTAGTCGAATCCCATGGTGGGATTTCGGCTAGGATACTATGTATCTACTTTAATTTGAGCTAAGTGTTGTCTGTAACGGTATGGTTATTTGAAGCACTGTGACATGTGCTATAAGAATAATTTATGACAGAATCGGATTTTTTCGTTTTAATTTTCTTTTGCTTGTCAGAAAGGCCGATCGATATTCACCATGAGATTTTTTCCCAGAATGACACGAGGCCGTGTAGAACGTCAGTTCTGGCCGTGACGGAGTTGGCTTCAATTATTACAATAATTGTGGGTAGTCAACTTAATTTGTTATGATTTGTTGTTTTTATTATGAACTTAAGTGATTTTTTTACTATCAATTATTGTCTAATAAATTGTAACATAATTGATTGAGTACTCGATGTACTATCCACGCCAAAAGTCCATACGCAACTTCAAAACTAATTGCTTAACGTTTAGTTTGACTTACGACCTTCTTTTAATGAGTAATTTGACACACACACCCGCATATTACTCGAATAATCACGCTTTTGAATATAGTTCCGTGTCATGTTCGTCTTGTTCACATAATTCGTAAAACTTTTGAGTATACCCACAGAAATCTAAATAAATAAATTAGGTATGGTAGACAGATGCAGGTAACTTACGGCTCATTCACCGCGCCTAATAGAATGTTGTTCGTTCTTGATTGGTTTTTGATATTGTGGGTTAGTGACGTGTGTTTAATCTATTATAATAGCTGTGTAATAGTTCATTTTGAAATGTAAGCTTTGAGATGAAAGCGGATATTATCGCGCAGCGTAAAAGTGGTTTTAATATATTATTATATCACAAATAATTGATGAAACCGGACTGACTGTGAGTATTATGATTTAATTATTTTATCTAACATTTAGCTAATTAAAGTTTAACTGCTGATCCTTGTAGTTATTTTATTAAACGTTTTGTATTTACCATAGGGTCTAAATAGAAGAAAAAAATAATATTTCCAAGAGTTTATTTATTTACTTTTGGAATGATGAATATAGCATTATGTATAAATTATAATATAATTATTTTGTAACATTTGAACTATTTTCAAAATAATTTTGTTTAAAAAAGTAATAAGTAGGTATCTACTTAATATTTTATAATTTTGCTAGTAGCCTTACAATATTCCTTTTTTGTTTTAGAGAAATTACCTACTGTGAGTCGGAGGGTCAAAAGATATAAGGAAGAGTACAGTCAGTGAATAACAAACAAGTGGTTTTAACCAACCAGTGACCTACCAGATGAAGTTGCATTGCAAGGAAATATGAAGATATATGTTTAAACATTACAGGATCCATACGCCAGCGTTTACTTGATAGCATGGATAATAATGGGGGTTATACAACGTATTAAGTTATAAATTACAAATTGATTTTAGTAATATTAATTAAAATATTATGGTGTCATATCCGTAATAAGGATTATTTTGAGGTTTATAGTTTCAATCTTCTTTTCAAAATGAATTTTGAAAATGAATACTTAAGCTATATCCGCAATTAAAGCACAATATTATTTTATTACTAAGATAGTTACAATATTTTAAGTCTAATGGTCGTAGCTCACCGATTACCTGCTTTACTTGAATACATTGTCCAGGGTATCTATTTTGTCTTTAGTTAATATTCTAAGTAAATAACCCCAATTTGTAAAAGAGTAGAACTCTTTACCTGCGTCTGTGTTTCCGAGCGCATACAACCCGAATCTCTTCAAAGTAAGAGTGAACAGGCTTCTTCTGGGTAAGCTCACTCCATCGTCGACTTAGGTTTAAATCATTTATTCTCATAAAAGACAAAAAAGCCACTTACATGAGAACAGACAAGATACATTCAGTAAACTTATTTTAGGTAACCGTCACCAAAGTATATGTATAGTATTAATTATTCTATACTCATTCAGCAGTTCAACCCTCAGCCATTCAAAAACATTGAAGGACTTTTCAAGGACTAGCCAAAGTACATACATCTTTTATGGGGTACTGTGTTAAATGTTACAATAAAATACCTAATGATATAATTGTATTGCAATTAAATGAAAGAAAATTTAAAACTCACATTAAACGTACACTTACAACAAACGTAAACAAGCGTACTATAAATTAGAAGATTATATCCAAGATAAGAACGCTTGGAAAAGTGCTGGTCCTGCTCCATAGGACAATCTAGAGTCAAGACAAAATCAAACTGGTTGCTAATTGTAAAATTTATTCTTTGTTCTTCTTCTTTTTTTTTTACATTGATTTACATTCTGTAATTACTTTAACTCACACCCTGACTTATTACCATTTTTTTTTTTAATGACAATCATTTATTTTTACCATGCTTGTAAATAAGTGAGCACCATGTATCTATCAGATAATTAATTTATATGTTATGGTTTTATTTTTAATTCTTTTACCTATTGTGGTACAGTAATTTTATTTTAGGTGCATCGTCTTCACATATATATTATATAACACAGAAAAACAAAATCGAACTTTTTTTTTGTTGCATGCAATTTTTCTACTGTTGTTTACTAATTTAGGTGCGCTGATTTCGAATCTACCCTCAGATTTTTTGTAGCAGCTCTAGTTAGTGAGATACAGGTACCGTCTTGAATTTACTTGAGCAGTCGATAATTTCTATCAACAGCAGTGTAACTAAACTAGTTTCTATATAAATTTTATTATGTCTTCCTCAAGAAGGACGTGTTTAAACAGCCCTGACTGTTTTTGTGTTATTTGTGGAGAATATATGTTCAAAAAATTCCGTTTGAACGTGTCGGACATCGTGAAAAATACATACTTTGACTACTTTGGGTTTCCTTTGCCGACTAACGCCAAGCCCTGGATACCTAGTTTGGTATGTAAAACTTGTGTTGAGTCTTTGAGATTATGGGCAAACAAAAAAAGACCCTCTTTTAAGTACAAAGCTCCTATGATCTGGCGTGAACCATCCAATCATCACGATGACTGTTATTTCTGTGTTACGAAAATCATAGGAATAAACCATAAAAATTGTTCGAAGTGGGTGTATCCCAACTTAAAATCTGCTATAAGACCAGTCTTGAATACTAGTGACACACCAGTACCACAGCAGCCATGTACATCTTCAGAACATCCAGATGAGTGCAGCCAACAAACCAATAATGACGACTGTAGTAGCGACAGTGATTTTGATTGCTTCGGTTATCACCGACCACTAAATCGAGATGATATAAATGACTTGATCAGAGACCTTGGACTGTTTAAGACTGCATCAGAAATTCTTGCTACCCGATTAAAAGAAAGAAATTTGTTGACAAACGAAACGAAGATATCGTACTACCGTAACAGGGAAAAGGATTTACTCCCTTTCTTTACTGAAGAAGACAATTTTGTGTTTTCTTCTGATATTCCGGGCCTTATGACTGCTATGGGACAGTATGATCCAAGTGAATGGCGTTTGTTCATAGATTCGTCAAAACGAAGTCTTAAATGTGTACTTTTGCATAATGGTAACAAACTCGGTTCTTTACCTATTGCTCATTCTACAAAAGTTAAAGAAGAATATCCAACAATATCCCTAGTTCTGGATAAAATAAAGTATCATGAATATAACTGGGTTTTATGTGTTGATTTGAAAATGGTAAATTTCCTCTTGGGGCAACAAAGTGGCTACACAAAGTATCCCTGTTTCCTATGCTTATGGGACAGCCGAGCAAAAGCCGACCACTGGAAAAAAAGAACCTGGCCTTCTAGAAACGCACTGATTCCCGGAAAGCAAAATGTGATTAATGATCCGCTAGTTTCCAGAGACCGAATTATATTGCCTCCTTTGCATATAAAACTGGGGTTAATTAAACAGTTCGTAAAAGCTCTTGACAAAAACGGCCAATGTTTCAAATACATTGAAAAAGTATTCCCAAAATTGAGTAGTGAGAAAATCAAAGCTGGCATTTTCGATGGCCCACAAATCAGGAAGTTGATAGATGATAAAAATTTCATCAACCATATGACAGATATCGAGAAATGTGCATGGGAAGAATTTGTTTGGGTAGTGAGAACTTTTTTGGGGAATAGAAAGTCTGATGGCTACATTCAGCACGTTGAACAGTTACTAATACACTTTCAACGGCTAGGATGCAACATGAGTGTTAAGCTTCACTACCTTCACAGCCATCTAGAATATTTTCCTGAAAATCTTGGTGACCTAAGCGAGGAGCAAGGAGAGCGTTTTCACCAAGATATTCGTACCATGGAGGAGAGATGTCAGGGTTACTGGAACGAAAATATGATGGCTGATTATTGTTGGAGCATTCAAAATAGTAATCCTAACACACCTCACGCGAGAAAGTCATATAAAAGAAAATTTCATTCAGAATAAATATATTTAATAAATTTTTATACCTTAAACTGTGTGCATTATTAGTGAAAACCCCCGTCACTTCATAGCCGCTAAACTAGAGCTGCTACGTAAAAACGGCATACGTATATGAAATCAGCGTGTAAAAACTATTCAGATTCATGAAAAAAGTTTCATGCAACAGACATGCTGTTTTCCTGTGTAATTAATGTACATGCAAAATATTGTAAAACATTTTAAAAGAGTAACGGTGGAGTTTCTTGCCCATTCTTCTCCATACGAAATCAACCTTTTGGAATGGGCGACTAGAATCAATTCTATTTTAGTAATTTTTGACGTTCCAAAGTGCCTGTTAAGTGCCTATTTGAAAAAAATGCTTTGACTTTGACTTTAGTCAAGGCAGTTTTCAATTATGTGTTTGGATAACCGAGACCTAAAACTGCTGAGAGAGCTAACACTTTTTATGTAAGTAGGTAGATTATTAAATAGTTGTGCTCCTTCATACGTAATGGTCTTTCTAGCGTACTTAGTGCGTATTCTTGGCAAAACAAGTAGACTTGGTCGACGAAGACTGCGTTTAGTAATTTGAGATTTTTTTGTAAATGATAAGTTAGTGTGGATGGTTCTGTCTATAATTTTTCTAATCAGAACGCAAGTATTATATGTGTAGAGTTGTTTGATATTCATTAGTTTTGTTTCTTTATACATTTTACAGGTTGATGTTAGATATGGATAGCGAAACAATATCTTTATGACCTTATTTTGTACTCTTTGTAATTCTTGCAACTTCGTTTTTCCGGCACTTCCCCAAATTTCTATGAGATATAATAGATGCGACTTAATAAGGGAATTATAAATAATATAACGTATCTTTTTAGGTATGCACTGGTTTATACTATGAAGTGATCTTGTGAGTGCTGATAGTTTATTTTTAATATGGTCTATTTGATTGTGCCATGTTAAGTGATGATCTATTCTCGAGCCAAGATACTTTTCGCAGGTTTTTTGATCTAGTGGGGTGTTATCAATAGTTAGTGTGTCGTACTGTGGATTTTTTTATTTTTAGCTCTGAAGACAACGTAACAAGTTTTAGAAATATTTATGGTTAGTAAATTATATTTGAACCACTCGAATAGGACATTGAGATCTTCTTGGGCTTTCGAAATAACGTCGTGCGTGTTAGCTCCGAAATAAAATAAGCACGTATCATCTGCACATAAAGTTATATGACCATGTAGATTTAGTTCTGTGATGCTATTTATGTAAATCAAGAACAATAGTGGCCCCAGTATAGATCCTTGCGGGACTCCGTATGTGATCGGCAATGTACTACTCTCAAAACCACCTATTTTAACTATCTGAAATCTATTGGTTAGATAAGATTTTAGCATTTTAAATGCGTTGCCTTTGATACCTATGTTTTCTAGTTTTTCTAATAGTAGTTGGTGACTTACGGTATCAAAGGCTTTTTTCAAATCAATGAAGACACCCAGCACATACTGTTTTTTATCGATGTTTTCTTTTATTTTTGTTGTTAAATCAATAGTAGCTGCAGTTGTGTTGTTTTTAGCTCTAAAACCATACTGACGATCAGATATTAGGTTAAAGGAGTCAAGATATTTAAGAAGACGACTGTGCAGTATTTTTTCTAAGATTTTTGACAATATGGGTAACACAGAGATCGGACGGTAGTTCCCTGGATCGGTTTTTGGTCCCGATTTGTAGATCGGTGTTTTGACTTTGTCTTTGTTTTGACTTTGTCTTTGTCACCTCTGACCTAGACTAGAGTCAAGAGCAAACCCATTTCAAGTAAAAAAAAAAAAAAAACATAACACAGATAGAAAACTATACTCAACCAGGACTTCCTGGTTGAGTATAGTTTTCTATCTGTGTTATGTTTTTTTTTTTTCTAAGTACATTTCTAGGACTTCATGGAATCCACTTGGATTCCATGAAGTCCTAGAAATGTAATTAGAAAAATAAATGAATATTGTTTATCAAAATGCCTAGCTTTTATTACAAACCTCCATTTGATTTCTTAAATAATAATTAACGAAAATCACTTATTAAAGAAACTAAAAAAAGGGTAAATAAATAAATAATATAAAGAAAAAAAAAATCATCTCATCCGCGGATTTGAACTCGTGACCATTGCATTGCCAAAGCCGCAGTGTTAACCATTAGACCAACACGCCATTTACGTTACATTACCAAAAACTTAAATAGGTTTTGGTGCCGGACTAGTCTGTGTGGTGCCGGACTTAAAAAATAGCACCACCCCATACTTCCCGTGGGTGTCGTAAAAGGCGACTAAGGGAGACCGGAGAATGGGCAGCAGCGTTCTCTGTGCATTACACCATCATACCATACTGCGCTCGCCAACCTGCCTGCCAAGCGTGGCGATTATGGTAAACCCCCCCCTAAATTGGGGGAGGCCTATGTCCAGCAGTGGACGTCTTTCGGCTGAAATTATGATGATGATGATGATGAAATAGGTTTGATGTCAATACCAGGGGGGGTATCCGTTTCTCTGCAGCGAACTGTACTAGTCGAAGTATGGTGATCATAGTAGTGATGCAAGCCTAAATTATGGGAACCACACGAGTGGGGGTTCTCTATTGGCCGTAGTAAAAAGTGTGTAGTCATTGGGTGATGCACACGGATCCATGCGCTGGATGTTTGACAGCAATGTGATTGCTGCTCGGCTAGAGAGCCGTGGCGTTAGAGTGGTTTACTCGTGTGTGGGTTTCCAGGTTCATAATGGAAAAGATTATAGTAAATGTGGATAACGATGGGTACATGGCTCTGGTAGATGATTTTTACTATGATTATCAAGATTTGTTTACATGGCTCTGGTAGATGATTTTTACTATGATTATCAAGATTTGTTTACATGTCTCTGGTGGATAATTTTTACTATGATTATCAAGATTTGTTTTCATGTCTCTGGTAGATGATTTTTACTATGATTATCAAGATTTGTTTTTATGTCTCTGGTAGATGATTTTTACTATAATTATCAAGATTTGTTTACATGGCTATGGTACTTAAATGATTTTTGCTATGATTATCAAGATTTGTTTAAATGGCCCTGATTGAATCAAGTATTCACATGATCGTTTACGAAAAATGCCTGAATGTCCAGTTGCCGTTGATGACGTCAATGATGACGATGATGATTGTTCCGTTACTGACACACAATAGTTGAAATTGACAAGATGTCTAAATTGACTCTTGTTCAGGTTGTCTATTTTGACACCTATGATGGTTGTCTATTTTGACGCCTGTGATGGTTGTCTATTTTGACGCCTATGTTGGTTGTCTATTTTGACGCCTATGTTGGTTGTCTATTTTGACACCTATGATGGTTGTCTATTTTGACGCCTATGTTGGTTGTCTATTTTGACGCCTATGTTGGTTGTCTATTTTGGCGCCTATGTTGGTTGTCTATTTTGACGCCTATGTTGGTTGTCTATTTTGACGCCTATGTTGACGCCTGGTTGTCTATCTTGACGCCTGGTTGTCTATGTTGACGCCTGGTTATCTATCTTGACGCCTGGTTGTCTATTTTGACGCCTATGTTGGTTGTCTATGTTGACGCCTGGTTGTCTATCTTGACGCCTGGTTGTCTATGTTGACGCCTGGTTATCTATCTTGACGCCTGGTTGTCTATCTTGACGCCTGGTTGTCTATGTTGACGCCTAGTTGTCTATCTTGACGCCTGGTTGTCTATGTTGACGCCTATGCGGGTTGTCTTTGTTGACGCCTATGCGGGTAGTCTATCTTGTCTTGACGCCTATGCGGGTTGTCTATCTTGACTTGACGCCTATGCGGGTTATCTATTGAACTCCGATTAGTCGAATCCCATGGTGGGATTTCGGCTAGGATACTATGTATCTACTTTAATTTGAGCTAAGTGTTGTCTGTAACGGTATGGTTATTTGAAGCACTGTGACATGTGCTATAAGAATAATTTATGACAGAATCGGATTTTTTCGTTTTAATTTTCTTTTGAGGGTAGATGGCGCTGCGCCAAGTAAACATTAGCTCTGTGATTATAATTAATAAAAAATAAAAATTTCGACTATCTGAGGTTGAAAGTGGTGTTAATGTGTTAATTTCAACTGGGAATAGCTGTCCTATCGTTATCTGGATGCCATCTGTACCCAGAAGTGCGAAAAATTGAACTAAAAGTGTTATGTGTTAAAACGTTAAAACAAGACTTTCGTGCAAAAAAAAAACCTTATTAGAATACAGTGTTTGACTCTCAAAACAATCTTTCAACATAAGAAGTTCGTGAACTATTTAAAACATAACAAAATCATGTGTTCAAAATGTGCCATGAATCGTTGTGACAGTGCAAACATTTATGCAGCATGAGTCACCTAACGACTGTTTAAAGTTCAAAAATTATTAGAAATTAGAACAGATTTACTATTTTAAGTCTATGAGCACCGTTCAAGTGGCTAAGTATAAAAAGGACCGACACAAATTAAGGTGTGAACGACTGACCGCTGGTTCGAATCCCAAGAACAGAATCTCTTTTTGGCCATTTTTTATTTGTTTGCAAATTATTCTATTTGAATCGATTAGACATTAAGTTCGATTCTAACCTACTCACATAAATTCTGTTTTATATTACATTTTTTTACAACCAATTATGGCGAGTGGAGGCTACAGTAACGTAACATTAAGGAAAATACAAAAAACGCACTCTCATAATAATGTGTCAGTTATGAACACATCAGACTCGTCACTTTTTGATACCTCGATCCAAAGTCTACCTGACCCATGTGAGACTTTAGAAGTACGTGACTTGCAAATAAAATTGGCATCTATACAGGAGGAATTGATAATTGCAAATAACGAAATTGATAATTTGAACACAGAAAATACTAATTTGAAAAAAAAAAAAAAAATTTGAAAATACCCCAGCAATGGAACAGAAGAACCAAGATATGGCACATCCTGTGCATAATATACTACCAAAAAATATAGTACGTCAGAAAAAGTTATGCATTCTGAGTACAAACAACAGAAATAAAATCTTAACGATTGCAGAAAATACATTCCTAGATTACAAAATCTGTCACTATTTAACACCGGGCTGTGGTATAGAGAAGCTTATTAAGAACTTGGATCTTAAATTGAAGAACTACACTATGGATGATTACTGCCTTATCTTCATCGGGGAGGCAGACTTTCGCCGAACTAACAACTATGTCGATCTCATAATTACTTTACGTGAAACTCTTTTAAAAATCGATTATACTAATATTATAATATGTTCACCTACATTTAAATTAGATGACTACTCCATGATATTTAATGGACGAATAGAAACATTTAACAGTCTCTTATACTTAGACGCTTGTACTTATCAATATGCATATTTGTTTGATTCTAACTTTTATTTGTCTTATGACTTTAAAATGTTTTCACCAAGAAGTTTATCAGTGAATAATAATGGCTTAGTGAACATATTCAAAAATGTTAATTTAATGCTAGACGAGATCAGTAGTCGCGAAGTTTTTCACTTAGTTGATGGGGATTATGGTAAGTCTCCTCCTATTTCTCTCACTTGTACAAAAGATAACACGATTGATTTTTTTCTCTAATAAATATATTATAATGCTACATCAAAATATTGCTGGTTTAGCAAACAAAGCAAATATTCTTACTGTATGTTTAGATGAATTGTCCGAAAAAAAGATAGATGTAGATGTTCTGTGCATAACGGAACATTTTATTATGGAGGGATGCCAACAGCAATTGTATGTACCAAATTACAGTCTGGCTGCCTATTTCTGTAGAGAAGGGAAAAAAGAGGAGGGGCTTGTATTCTCGTGAAAAACGGTCTTCAATATAAGGTATTACCAAAAATTTCGAAATTATCTTCATCGGGCATTTTTGAATGTTGTGCAATTGAGCTTACTTATTTTAAGATAATTGTTGTTTGTATTTACAGAGTACCAAATGTAAATAATCTCAATCACTGCTTTGATAAAATGGAAACGCTTCTGCGTGAAATATCACGCACACGATACAACAACATTGTAATAGCTGGGGACTTTAACATAGACATGCTTAAACCTAATAGCCATTCAAATGCTTTTGAGTGTCTTTTAATGAGCTATAACTTAAAACTAGCATTAAAGCAGCCCACTCGCATGGCCAGTATGACATGCATAGACAACTTTGCTCACAATTTTAGTAAAGTGTGTAAAACGGACGTATTGGAATTGGCTTTGTCAGATCATACGGCACAACTGCTTCACTGTCCAGTTCAAACCAAATGTCTCATAAATTATTGGTACACGGCTAAAAGAGACTACAGCCTTGAAAATATTTCTAAGTTTAAAAATCATATAAAAAATCTATCTTTTGCAGAGATTTATGACACAGATGATCCGAATGAAGCCTATAACAAATTTCTCGATTTATTTAAATTAATATACGACTTGTGTTTTCCAACTAAATTGGTCAAAATAGATGTCTTAAAAAAACCTAAATGGTTGTCAAAAGGAATCAAACTAGGTAGTCAAAAGAAAAGAAAACTTTTGTGGCAATATAGATTAAACCCCAACAAAAATAATAAGTACACGTTCTCAACCTACTCTCGTTTACACAAAAAAATTATACACCTAACACAAAAGGCGCAAAATAATCATAAAATAAAATCTTCGAAAAATAAGTCAAAAACCACGTGGCAAATTATTAATCGTGCAAAATATAACGTACCAAAATCTAGTATTACAAAAATTATAAATAATAATAGTACTCTATCAAATCCCAATGACATTGCTGAAGCTTTTAACAATTATTTTATCGATAAAGTACAAGGGAAACTTGATGTGACCAGTAAACCAAAATGTAACAAAATTGAAACAAATAATAAAACAATGTTCATGGCCCCTAGTACACCACAAGATATAGAGAGAATAATCAATTCATTAAATAATTCAAATAGTGTAGGATATGATGGTATTGCTACAAAAATATTAAAACATGTGTCTGTGGAAATAAGCGGTCATTTAAGCTACATTATTAACCTAAGTATTGGCGCAGGCATATACCCTGATGCGTTAAAAATATCAATAGTTAAGCCACTTTTCAAAAGAGAAAATAGAGAACTTATGGAATATTACCGACCAATTTCATTAATTCCAGTTATATCTAAAATTTTTGAAAAGTATATTTATAAGGAACTTTATAAATTCATAGATAAACATGACATTCTGTGTGAGGAACAGAAAGGTTTTCGAATTCACAGGACTATTAATATGGCTATTTATGATTTTATTTATAATGTCATTAAAAATGTTGATCAACGGAATCCTGTTTGTGGTATATTTTGCGACATGACCCAGGCATTCGACTATGTGCATCATGCTACTCTTTTAAAGAAACTCGAAGCCTACGGGATTAGGGGCAATGTCCTTAATTTGCTTAATTCGTACTTACAAGACAGAAAACAAATAACTGAAGTCAATAAAATTAATATAGTAAGTAAACTTGAAGAGATATCTCGGTCTTCGGAGCGTAAAGTATTATTTGGGGTACCGCAGGGGAGTGTTGTAGGTCCCTTTGCATTTATTTTATACATAAATGACTTGCCGAAATCTATTGAACGGCCTATAACACTATTTGCGGATGATAGCACGATCACAATAGCTTGTAAAAGTATAGATACGTATGAGAGTGAAATTAATAATAGTTTAAAACAGATGGTAAACTGGCTAGATGCAAATAATTTAAAAATAAATTTTTGTAAAACTAAAGTAATCCATTTTAGACAACAGACCTCTAGTATTGACTTAAATATACACTATAATAATGATACTATAGAAGAAGTTGAAACTACAAAATTCCTGGGTCTCGAAATAGATAAAAAACTAAACTGGAAATTACACGTTGAGTCTTTATGCAAGAAAATAAGTAAGTCTGCATACGCTCTACGTTCATTATCACCTATATTGAACACGGATGCTCTTCTGACTGCTTATTATGGGATAACAGAATCACATTTACGGTATGGGATCATATTTTGGGGAAACTCTACTAAAAGAGAGACCGCTTTCAAGGTACAAAAAAAATGCATTCGAGCAATGTTTAAACTTAAACCCACTGACAGTTGTGAACCGTATTTTAGAAATTACAAAATATTAACATTACCTTGTTTGTACATATTTGAAATAGCTGTGTTTGTAAAGACAAATCCGAGTCGTTTTAGACGACTATCAGAAGCACCTCGCAATAGACGTGATAATAGTGTGCTATGTCTAGAGCCAGCTAAGACAGCACTTATGCGCAAAAGTGTCTACTGCATGGCGCCAGTCATCTATACATATAATAAATCTGTAGAAGGGTCAATTCTGTACATTGAAAATATTGAAAAAATAAATAGCGGGGGGTGTTGCTGGATCGATACCAAACCCAAATATGTGATTAAAAAAATTTTTGTCTGTCTGTCTGTCTGTCTGTCTGTCTGTCTGTATATGCAGGCATCACGTGAAAACTAACGGTTCGATTTCGATGAAACTTGGTATAATTATACCTTATTATCCTGGGCATAAAATAGGATACTTTTTATCCTGGAAAAATACGTAGAAAAAAAAAATCTTATTTTTCAGTTTTATTCATAGACGTTGTTCTGTAGAACCGCGAACACACGTTGCATTACCCGCAGTGGATAATTTTCCATTTCAATTTAAGAGAATACAGTTTCCTGTAGCTTTGTGTTACACCATGACAATAAATAAGGCTCAAGGTCAGACCCTAGGAGTTGCTGGCGTAGATCTTACCGCGAGTTGTTTTTCACACGGGCAACTTTACGTAGCTCTTTCCCGTGTGAGCAGTCCAAGAAATCTTCATGTTCATATTCCGGACGAGCTCACTAACAATGTTGTGTATGCTGAAGCTCTCAATTAATTTTCTGTCGCATTGTCACGATCACTTTTTTATTATTGCAAACTTTTCGTCACTGTCAGTAATTTACTGCTACATGCTACTTATCAAGGTCGGAATTACTATGAAAAAAATACTTACTACAGAACGCGAGCTCAACAGCAGTAGCTCAATAGAGGGATCTCCTTAATTATTATAGGCTTAGCCGTATTTGGGTCCAATAGATATTTATAAGATGTCATTGTCAGAGTTACTCAAAATGGAGAAATAAACCATCCACGCGAAGACCGACATCCGCGCGGACGGAGTCGCGGGCGGAAGCTAGTTTATAATAAAATACTATACATATAATAAATCTGTAGAAGGGTCAATTCTGTACATTGAAAATATTGAAAAAATAAATAGCGGGGGGTGTTGCTGGATCGATACCAAACCCAAATATGTGATTAAAAAAATTTTTGTCTGTCTGTCTGTCTGTCTGTATATGCAGGCATCACGTGAAAACTAACGGCTCGATTTCGATGAAACTTGGTATAATTATACCTTATTATCCTGGGCATAAAATAGGATACTTTTTATCCTGGAAAAATACGTAGAAAAAAAAATCTTATTTTTCGGTTTTATTCATAGACGTTGTTCTGTAGAACCGCGAACACACGTTGCATTACCCGTAGTGGATAATTTTCCATTTCAATTTAAGAGAATACAGTTTCCTGTAGCTTTGTGTTACGCCATGACAATAAATAAGGCTCAAGGTCAGACCCTAGGAGTTGCTGGCGTAGATCTTACCGCGAGTTGTTTTTCACACGGGCAACTTTACGTAGCTCTTTCCCGTGTGAGCAGTCCAAGAAATCTTCATGTTCATATTCCGGACGAGCTCACTAACAATGTTGTGTATGCTGAAGCTCTCAATTAACTTTCTGTCGCATTGTCACGATCACTTTTTTATTATTGCAAACTTTTCGTGACTGTCAGTAATTTACTGCTACATGCTACTTATCAAGGTCGGAATTACTATGGAAAAAATACTTACTACAGAACGCGAGCTCAACAGCAGTAGCTCAATAGAGGGATCTCCTTAATTATTATAGGCTTAGCCGTATTTGGGTCCAATAGATATTTATAAGATGTCATTGTCAGAGTTACTCAAAATGGAGAAATAAACCATCCACGCGAAGACCGACATCCGCGCGGACGGAGTCGCGGGCGGAAGCTAGTTTATAATAAATTGCCGAAGACATGGAAAGAGCTTCCGCTATCATTATTTAAAAAGAAACTCCGAAGCTTTTTAGTGGCGAAAGCATATTATACTATTAAGGAGTTCCTAATTGAGAAAGAGTTTTTTAGCTAGTTATGTATAATTAATTAATATTTTAAAATTGTATTTTGTGTGTAATATTTTAAAATTGTATTTAGTTATAAGTTTATGTTAAATCTTTTGCATGCCTACGTGGTAAAATATGGCTGTACTATTATGTTTTTTCTGTCATCCTTATGTTACCCATATTTGCAAAATAAAATTATCTTTATCTTTATCTCTTTGCTTGTCAGAAAGGCCGATCGATATTCACCATGAGATTTTTTCCCAGAATGACACGAGGCCGTGTAGAACGTCAGTTCTCTCCGTGACGGAGTTGGCTTCAATTATTACAATAATTGTGGGTAGTCAACTTAATTTGTTATGATTTGTTGTTTTTATTATGAACTTAAGTGATTTTTACTATCAATTATTGTCTAATAAATTGTAACATAATTGATTGAGTACTCGATGTACTATCCACGCCAAAAGTCCATACGCAACTTCAAAACTAATTGCTTAACGTTTAGTTTGACTTACGACCTTCTTTTAATGAGTAATTTGACACACACACCCGCATATTACTCGAATAATCACGCTTTTGAATATAGTTCCGTGTCATGTTCGTCTTGTTCACATAATTCGTAAAACTTTTGAGTATACCCACAGAAATCTAAATAAATAAATTAGGTATGGTAGACAGATGCAGGTAACTTACGGCTCATTCACCGCGCCTAATAGAATGTTGTTCGTTCTTGATTGGTTTTTGATATTGTGGGTTAGTGACGTGTGTTTAATCTACACACATCAAAAGTGTCTAGGGATCAAGCATTTTTATGCGGATTTCTTGAGATTGAGATGTGGCTTTGTAATAAATTTATGATTTTATAAATTTATATGGATCCTTTTTGGTGCATTTCATAATTTGAATCAGGAACTGTGAATCAAATTCGAGTAAAAGATGAAAATCAGCTGTCAATATTTTCCCTATAAAAACATACAACGCATTGAAGACATTATTAGTGCTACTGTTTCCCTACTACTGATTAAAACCAACGTTATTATGGAGCGGCGACGTCATTTAAGCAGGGAAGAAATGCTCAGAGCCGTGGGAATGATAGAAGCTGGTTCCCGGCAACGTACTGTGGCTTTAGCTCTGAATACAAGTCAGAGTGTTATCAGTCGACTTTGGACACGTTACCGAAGCACTGGTACCGTGGCTGAGCGCCATGGAGGACGGTATCGCTGCACCACACGGAGACAAGACCGATACATTCAAATCTTAACTCGAAGAGCTCCAACAATAACCGCCATGATGTTAGCCGTGAGGCTTCATCACTCTTCAGGGAACTTAATTAGCGATCAAACAGTCAGAAACCGCTTGCATGAAGTGAACCTTCATTCCCGAAGACCGCTACGGGTACCACCTATAGCAATGCACAATCGTAGGATTCGATATCAATGGGCTCTTGAACACAGAAATTGGGCAGAAGAACAATGGGGTTTCGTGTGCTTTTCTGATCGAGTCTCGTTTTGGTATGAGACCGGATACAAGACGTATACGACACTGGAGAACCCCTGGACGCCAACAGCGATTAAAATCCTGCCAGGAAGTCCATCCTTATAGTGGTGGAACCATCATGGTATGGGCGGGTATTTGGATCGGCGGAAGAACTGAGTTGATTTGGATCAGAGGCAACCTCAACGCTCAAATTTATGCTGAGACGATTGTATCAGACGTCATCGTTCCTCTACAAGTGCAAATCGGTCCCTTATTTCAGTTAATGCATGATAATGCACGACCGCACACCGCAAGAGTTGTAAGACAGACTCTCGCCGCAGCTAACATCAATGTCCTGCCCTGGCCTGCTCAGTCGCCAGACTTGAACCCGATTGAGCATGCATGGGATATGCTACAGAGAAGAGCTCTGCCGAATATGGAGGGTATCCAGTCGCAAGAAGACCTTTTTTTGTTGTTGCAACGAACATGGGCGGCCATTCCACAGCGTGATTTGGATGAACTCATTTTGAGTATGCCAAACCGATGTTCTTGTGTTGTTAGTGTTCGCGGTAGAAACACGGATTATTAATTGTTTAAGTTACCCAATAAAATTTTAAAGAAAACTGTTATTTCAGTCTTTTTTTCGAACTTTTGTGTTAGTGGTTCAAATGTCAAAAATCCCTTTATTAGGAAAATGGCAAATTTCTTTATTAATGCAAAGGTGACTTGGTTTATCGTTACTGTGACAAACGAAAACACTTTATTTGATGAATCCTTAAAGAAAATTTTAATTAATATCAATCAGGAGAAAAGTTATTGCAAAAATATATGTTGATCCCTAGACACTTTTGATGTGTGTATTATAATAGCTGTGTAATAGTTCATTTTGAAATGTAAGCTTTGAGATGAAAGCGGATATTATCGCGCAGCGTAAAAGTGGTTTTAATATATTATTATATCACAAATAATTGATGAAACCGGACTGACTGTGAGTATTATGATTTAATTATTTTATCTAACATTTAGCTAATTAAAGTTTAACTGCTGATCCTTGTAGTTATTTTATTAAACGTTTTGTATTTACCATAGGGTCTAAATAGAAGAAAAAAATAATATTTCCAAGAGTTTATTTATTTACTTTTGGAATGATGAATATAGCATTATGTATAAATTATAATATAATTATTTTGTAACATTTGAACTATTTTCAAAATAATTTTGTTTAAAAAAGTAATAAGTAGGTATCTACTTAATATTTTATAATTTTGCTAGTAGCCTTACAATATTCCTTTTTTGTTTTAGAGAAATTACCTACTGTGAGTCGGAGGGTCAAAAGATATAAGGAAGAGTACAGTCAGTGAATAACAAACAAGTGGTTTTAACCAACCAGTGACCTACCAGATGAAGTTGCATTGCAAGGAAATATGAAGATATATGTTTAAACATTACAGGATCCATACGCCAGCGTTTACTTGATGGCATGGATAATAATGGGGGTTATACAACGTATTAAGTTATAAATTACAAATTGATTTTAGTAATATTAAATAAAATATTATTGTGTCATATCCGTAATAAGGATTATTTTGAGGTTTATAGTTTCAATCTTCTTTTCAAAATGAATTTTGAAAATGAATACTTAAGCTATATCCGCAATTAAAGCACAATATTATTTTATTACTAAGATAGTTACAATATTTTAAGTCTAATGGTCGTAGCTCACCGATTACCTGCTTTACTTCAATAAATTGTTCTTTATGAGAAAATAAACTGTTTTAAAAGTTTATTTATCAAATTATAACGAATAAAATTTTTGAAATCACTTAATTTTTTTTTTATTTTTACCCCGCATATTTCAATAACAATATAATAATACAAATAAAACAAATATTACATTATTATTCTCGTGTATTAATTTATCGAATAATAAAAAAAGATAAGATTATTGTTGAAAAGATAATTCAAAGTTCCATCTCGAGATTCGAACCCAGGCCTACGTGTTTACTAATCCTATACGCTACGTTATCCGCTAGCAGCACTTGTTATGAAGTTGTGAATTTTAGCAGTGGTATGAACCAACCAAGGTCATACGTAATTACGCCGCGCGTGTGAAAAAGCGATGACGATATGTTTTGTTTCGTTTGACGTTAGCAAGTGTACACACACAGATGTAAATACGGGCCTGCGGCGCGGGCGCGGGGACGGCGCGAAGCATGTTCACAGAAATTTCAACCATAGCGCGCCTAAGCACTTTTGAGGCGTACTGTACCTACGCATCTTATCTAGATATAAGAACTTTTGATAAGTAACCGATGTTTTTGCTCAAAACAATTGATGACATGTTATTTTGATTTTAAAATGATTGACTTTGTTAAATCTCCATTGTTTATTTAAGACAAATTATTCTTGTAATATTTGATCACTTATAATGTAGTTAAGTCTTATTAGATTTATCACATTTTAGTATTTTGTATCAACTCAAGTAAACACGTTGACGTACTTCCGTGCCTCATCGGACAGAGTTGTTGTGGGGCGAATGCGTAGTGGGGACAAACCCCTTCTAACTGAGCGCATTCGTTTGTGCTAGGGTCAGTCGGTCTTCGGACTCGACTCCTGACAGAGCACTAGCTCCCGACAAACCTGTCGGTTTACTAAAGTTCAGCCTTATACCTGTATTCTAAATACGCTATATTTGGGTGACTCTGTCACTATAAGAACAGTAATCGATCCTTCGATTTGTTCGCAATTACTTTGTTACTGTACATCATTATTTTACTGTGTATCTAGTTGTGTCATGTACCTACAGTGCATGATTTGCTAGTGTGATTAATTGTTCATGAAATTATAATATGATTTGAACTGCAAACCGTTTTTCTATTGCGCAATAACCAACACTTACCACACTACGCCCACAGTAGTAATTAAAATATGCCTGCCTGATATCGAGACACACTAAACCTACCTGATCCGATATGTATATAATGAAATAAAGGAAATAATTATTGTGATAGTAAAAAAAGGTATTTGTGTGAACATTTTGTACAGGGATATTTAATTGTTTTGGGGCCATTCTGGAGATGAATATATTCTCTTTAATTTGAAACCAAGATATCCCCGCAATTGTGACTCCGATTCGTTAAAATGGTACCTGAAAAACACGTGGAAACATGTGATAGCGTCCTTAAAACAGAAGGTCCCTTAAGAGCGTTTACGCCGTACGTGTTCATACAAACTTTCAAGCCCTTGTTTTTCAAAATGAATGAAACGATTTTAATGAAACTTCATACGCATAAGCAGGACACAAAGGTCTAAAAAGTTACTTAAGAACATTTTCGTAATGTCTTATTTAAAAAAATATAACTGGAAATCTCTGTTTCTATGGAAAATTTAAAATCGGTCTAATTTGGCTGTAACACTATTTTTCGAAAATGTTCGTAAGTAACTTTTTAAACCTTTGTATCCTGCTTATGAAGTTTTATTAAAATCGGTTCATTCATTACGAAAAACAAGCGCAAGTTTGTATGAAATGCCGTACGGCGTAAACGCTCTAAGGCCAGGACTCTCAGAATCGACCTATTTTTTATTCAACATTAAACAATCAAATATTCTTTGTTTTGACCTGATAAAAATATTATGTTGTAGTTCAATTAACATTCTTGATTATTCTACGGTTCAAAACACGATATTTACAACTTCACTCGATCATAAAAAATCGCAAACAAATCGAAAACAAGGAAGTTTTTGATCGTTTTTCAAGTATTACTTGAAGTAGATCAAACTTTTTCTTACAAAAAATATGTCAAAAAATAGGCAATGATGTATAGAAGAAAATTCTACGGTTAATTTTTCTCAAAACAGATTTTTATTGTTTTAACAAGATATAATATAACAAGGCGGCCCGCGCGCATTGCTTCAGTAGCCTGCCAGGCGTCACCGAGGTAGGACCTGTGTCGCTTTTCCTGGCTCGCTGCGTTCCCCGCTAATCGACCGAAATATACGTTCACAGACTGAAATATAATGCAGTATTGTTATTTTCCGTGTTTATGTATTCGCTTTTTAAAAATCAGTCTGTAAATATTGTTGTAGGTTCTAGTATTAATAATTAAACTAGATATTAGTTTATGTTGTAATAGGTATATTATATAGTGATAATTAAGATTAAATTATGGGGAATAAAAACAGAAGGAAGAAAAAATGTCCAGCATTGAACTGCGGGAGCTTAAAAAAAAAAGTAAGTTTGATTACCTATTATTTTCTACGTATTTATGACTACTTACCTATTTGTAAAAGTCGACGGGACAGAACAATATTGTAGTTGTTTATGTAATTAGGTACCTACTTGCTTTCGTCACAGTACTAGCAGTAGCAGGTAGGTACAGACGCCAGCACATCAAGATATCAGAAACTGTCAAATTTTTCCAATCAACTTTGAACCTTATGCTTTAGCGTTAAAGTTGAAAATCTATTAAAGAAATTTGACAGATTGTAGTAGCTTAATGTGCTGGCGTACCATAAATTTACAATAAAATTAAACATAGTAATATCAAAGTAAATATAAACTAGTTGATATTTTAGTTTTTAATATTTCAGTTTATAGACAAAATAGTAGCACAACTACAACAAAGATAATTTTTGCTAATAAAACTTTTTATCTTTGCAGTTCATCGATACCAAGATCTAAAGGCGTATTTAAAAAAAAACCGGGCAAGAGCGAGTCGGACTCGCGTACCGAGGGTTCCGTAACATCCGGGTTTATGCGTAAGGTTTATGTTTATGAAATTAAATGTTTTTTTTTTTATTTTTATATTTGAGTTGATTGAATGAAAGGTAAATTGCGGTTTACGAATTGACTTAAAAAAAAAACTACTTAGTAGATCTCGTCAAACCAATTTTCGGTGGAACTTAACATCATATATTTTTTAAGTTTTATCATTTTCTTATTTTAGAAGTTACAGGGGGGGGGGGGGGGCCATTTCACCACTTTGGAAGTGTCTCTCGCGCAAACTATTCAGTTTAGAAAAAAATATATTAGAAACCTCAATATCATTTTTGAAGACCTATCCATAGATAATTAGATACACGTATGAGTTTGATAAAAAAAAAAAATTGAGTTTCAGTTCTAAGTATGGGGATCCCCCAAAAATTTATTGTTTTTTTCCTATTTTTGTGTAAAAATCTTAATGCGGTTCACAGAATACATCTACTTACCAAGTTTAAACAGTATAGTTCTTAGAGTTTCGGAAAAAAGTGGCTATGACATACGGCAACGGAACCCTAAAAATACACAGGCGAACAGTAACTACATAATCTACAACTCGATTTTTTTAGTTAGAGAATGGGATTTAGAATGACGACCGACGCGACGGCAGTATTTGCTTCTCGCTCAGGCGCAATAGCTACTACTACGTGAGCGACAGACATGTACACACTATTATCTATACAGTATTGTGACTCGGCCCTCTTCTAGAAATAATTACAGACCTACAGCCGCGCGTAAACACGCAATAGGGCTGCCCGCCTACAGTATTTTAATTTCATCAACCTGCCAGCTTCTTTCTAGTTTTGTGATTGTATAGGTAAAATATTATATTTTTTATTTAAAAATATGAAATTCGTTGTGAATGAAATAGGAAGAGTTCAAAAACAATACATATTTTTGTTTTTTTTTTATTAGTAGGTTTAATTAAAAAAAAACTTATTGACGAATTCAAGCAACCAAAAACAGCACAATATAGTCTATAATTGCTCTTTACCATATTATTAAGTAAGTACTTGTATTTATTTCAATGAATATTTGTCACAAATAGCACGCTTACTGCTTACAAAACGATCACACCGTCCGGCGTCCGTTCATGACTGCGGAGCATTCGAGACTATTTGTTTACCGAGTGTAAACCGGACTCTAGGCGCGTAGGTATAACTCGCGTTCCGACCGTTTGTATGAAGATAGTATACTGTATAGATAATATTACCGTGCCTACTGTATCTATTCTATAAATTATAATAATAATGCAAGGTTGTTGATGTTGTTGATAGTAGAGTGTACGTAGATATTTGTTACCTCCTGATTTAACGACTGACTTACTACTCGACTTACCGATCGACTTACCGACTGACTTACCGACTGACTTACCGACTTACTGACTGATTTCCTGCGGGAAATTGAATTACGCGGGTAAAACAGCGGGGCAAGCTCGTCTAAAATAATTTCGATGTTTCACATCTGTTAGGCCTCTCACGATGGCTCAATTTATAGATGATCTTTTTATTATAATATACATTACATAGGTACCTACCTAATCTATATATATAAAAGAAAGTCGTGTTAGTTACTCCACTTATAACTCAATAACGGCTAAACCGATTTAGCTGAAAATTGGCAGGGAGGTAGTTGAGAGCCAGGAGAAGGACATAGGATACTTTTTTTTTTATACTTTTATTTACTTATAGGAGTAGGGTAGGAGTAGTGTAGGAGTAGGTTAGGAGTAGGGTAGGAGTAGGGTAGGAGTAGTGTAGGAGTAGAGTAGGAGTAGGGTAGAAGTAAGGTAGGAGTAGGGTAGGAGTAATGTAGGAGTAGGTTAGGAGTAGGGTAGGAATAGGGTAGGAGTAGGATAGGAGTAGGGTAGGAGTAGGTTAGGAGTAGGGTGGAAGTAGGGTAGGAGTAGGGTAGGAGTAGGTTAGGAGTAGGGTGGAAGTACGGTAGGAGTAGGAGTGTAGAAGTAGGGTAGGAGTAGTGTAGGAGTAAGGTAGGAGTAGTGTAGGAGTGGGGTAGGAGTAGGGTAGGGTAAGGGGTAGGACACCATGCGAACGATGTACCCCCGGGCAGCTAGAAATAATTTATATGGCAAAACAACGTTTGCCGGGTCAGCTAGTTACCTATAAAACTTAGTAATAGGATAAGCTTGCGAATGCGTCTACAGTAGGTTTTTTTTTAGCATTGATCTATCTTTCAGACACTCTGAAGCAACGGAAAGCACCAGTGGAGATGGAGCTGGAGAACGTGATCCAAAAACTCAATCGCTTATGAGTCGCTGAAGACATACTAGAACGAGTCAACTCCGACCCAACATTCATGAAACGCATTGTTACTGGTGACGAGACGAGTTTGACATGCAAACTAGTCAACAAGCTTCGGAGTGGCGCCTTCCAACTGAACTGAAACCGAAAAAACCACGCCACGGCCAAAGTCGATCAAAAGTCAGTCATGTTGACTGTTTTCTTTGACTATCGCGGTATTGTACACTCGGAATTCATACCGGAAGGTCAAACGTTAAATAAAATATATTATTTGAGCGATATGCGGCGTTTGAGAGAGTAAATTCGAAAAAAAGGCCAGATTTGTGGAATGAAAATTGTTGGATCTTGCACCACGATATTGCGCCTTCGCACAAGGCCATCACTGTGAACGAATTTTAGCGAACGAAGGAGAATTCGCGGCGTAAACTAAGCTCAATTCCGGAAAAAGCGTTTAAAAAATGTTTTTATGATTTGGTTATTCGTTGGTGTAAAGTGTGTCGTTTCTGAAGGATCATACTTTGAAGGGGATAAAATAAACCTAACTAACATTTTGTGTATTATTTGATCTCGGTACGTCTTTGACAGAGCAGTATTTTAGTATTTCTTATTTCTAATAAAGAATTTATTATCCTGTGCATTGTATTGTAATGAGTTTTATCAGAATTTATTTAGTCTAAAGTATATAACTAATAATAAATAACTAGCTTATGCCCGCGACTTCGCACGCGTGGACTATAAATTAGTTATTAAACATACCCTATGTGATGGATGAAAACCAAAGCTACAGAATATCGAAACTTCAAAATCCCTTCAGTAGTTTATTATCAGACAAAAATTCGACAAAACGGATCATTCATAAGGGTAGTGCGGAAGCGATATAACAGTCATGAAAGAAAAGATTAGGTAGCAATTAAAAAACTGCGCACCGGACTGCGGACTCGCGCAACGAGGGTTCCGTACCATCATATGTTTTTAAATTTTCATCGACGAGGCCTATATTCATCAGAGAATTTTAACATTGTGCACTGCGGTGTATAATATTGCAGTTTTATGTCAGCGCCATCTCTTGACCGATAGTGAAACTAATATAACTTTTATTGATGATTTCTGAACAAGTGTGCTATTTAGAGACTTCGTTTTATTTTTCCTGTAATCTTTACTTAAACTTCTATCACATAAAATAATTTCAAATTTTTCTGTTTGCAAACTTCGGAGATAAGGGCAGGAAAGGTTTTTTTTTTGCATTTTACATCAAAAGTCGAAAACAATGCGGCCCAAAAAAAAGAATAAATGTTTGAGAATGTGCAAACTGTTTTCTTCCATATGATACCCCACATGCCCTAGTAGCCCCACTTCGAATTTTTCAGACTTCCTTTCAGGCCCTGTTGCAAAAAACGTACATATATTTTTATTTCTTTCTTATTTGCAAAATAGTTGAGCAAACGTCATCTAAAACTATTCCAAATTTCAAGTTGATGCATTAGTAGTTCTTGAGATGTCCAGCTGTGACAGACAGACAGACAGACAGACTGAGTCTCACCATAAGGGTTCCGTTTTACCATTTTGGTACGGAACCCTAAAAAGAAACAATTGTTGGTAGGTAATAAAATTAATTATGTTGCTATATTTATATTTCCCTAAAAACTAAACACCAGAAATATTTTAACATAAATTTTATACATAATAGGTATTAAAAAAATATAATATTTACAATCACAAAACTAGAAAGAAACTAAAGTTGGATGATGAAATTAAAATACTGTAGGCGAGCAGCCCTATATTTTAAGAATAGGGCCGAGTCACAATACTGTTAGATGAAATTACCGTGGCAGCAGCGGGGTCAGCGAGTTCATTCGAATTGCGCGTTCGCGGGACTTGCCATGCGCGGAGGGAGGTAACGCTTAATGCCTACTGCGCTCGAATATCCTGGCCTTAAGTAGGGACTGAATAAATTAACCGACTTGGTATTACATGGTTCTCACAACTTTTTACGGTAGGAGAACTGGGTTGCGAGACTTGGTTTTTAGAGTTCCGTACCAAAATGGTAAAACGGAACCCTTATGGTGAGACTCAGTCCGTCTGTCTGTCACAGCTGGATATCTCAAGAACTACTAATGCTATGAACTTGAAATCTATACATATAATAAATCTGTAGAAGGGTCAATTCTGTACATTGAAAATATTGAAAAAATAAATAGCGGGGGGTGTTGCTGGATCGATACGAAACCCAAATATGTGATTAAAAACATTTTTGTCTGTCTGTCTGTCTGTCTGTATATGCAGGCATCACGTGAAAACTAACGGTTCGATTTCGATGAAACTTGGTATAATTATACCTTATTATCCTGGGCATAAAATAGGATACTTTTTATCCTGGAAAAATACGTAGAAAAAAAATCTTATTTTTCGGTTTTATTCATAGACGTTGTTCTGTAGAACCGCGAACACACGTTGCATTACCCGTAGTGGATAATTTTCCATTTCAATTTAAGAGAATACAGTTTCCTGTAGCTTTGTGTTACGCCATGACAATAAATAAGGCTCAAGGTCAGACCCTAGGAGTTGCTGGCGTAGATCTTACCGCGAGTTGTTTTTCACACGGGCAACTTTACGTAGCTCTTTCCCATGTGAGCAGTCCAAGAAATCTTCATGTTCATATTCCGGACGAGCTCACTAACAATGTTGTGTATGCTGAAGCTCTCAATTAACTTTCTGTCGCATTGTCACGATCAATTTTTTATTATTGCAAACTTTTCGTCATTGTCAGTAATTTACTGCTACATGCTACTTATCAAGGTCGGAATTACTATGAAAAAAATACTTACTACAGAACGCGAGCTCAACAGCAGTAGCTCAATAGAGGGATCTCCTTAATTATTATAGGCTTAGCCGTATTTGGGTCCAATAGATATTTATAAGATGTCATTGTCAGAGTTACTCAAAATGGAGAAATAAACCATCCACGCGAAGACCGACATCCGCGCGGACGGAGTCGCGGGCGGAAGCTAGTTTGGAATATTAGTTTTAGATGACGTTTGCCCAACTGTTTTGCAAATAAGAAAGAAATAAAATGTATATTTTTTGCAACAGGGACTGAAAGGGGGTCTGAAAAATTCGAATTGGGGCTACTAGATCATGTGGGGTATCATATGAAAGAGCGTAATTTGCGCATTCTCAAACATTTTTTCTCCTTTTTGGGCCACATAGTTTTCGACTTTTGATGAAAAATGTAAAAAAAAATACCGTTTTCCCCCCTTATCTCCGAAGTTTGCAAATAGAAAAATCTGATGTGCGTGTGGTTAAAACTCTTTGAAAATGTGCTTAGGATTTAGTGAACATTCCCAAAGAATTGTGAAAGTTGGTATCAGATTTTGTGAAAGTCTAATAACCGAGTTATAGACTGTAAAGTTGGGCCCTCAGTTCTCACATAGAGGATTGAGGGCCCACCTGAAACTGATAAACTATGGACACTACAGAAATTAAAGTCTTTATGCCAAAATTTAAGCTAACTAATGCCAAACAAAATTCGTGAAAACAAGATATTATCGCAAAACACTGTCCTACTTTGTATATCTTCGTACAACATGGGCCCTCAATTCTCATACACTTAAAAGTTTATTACGCAATTATAATGAAATCATTAACTTACAGCTACTGTTTGAAATCCTATATGCTAGATACTAAATAAATTTTGAAAATTTATAAAAGCAAGAACGGTTCCCTATCCATTTGCATAAAATTTTAAGACCTATAACTTAGCATAATTTTGTTTGGCATAATTATGTTTTCGCATAATATTATTACGCATAATAGCTTACGCATAATTTTTTAAGCATAATTTCTCTAACCATAATAATGATTAAGCATAATATTCTAAAGCATACATTTATTAAGCATAAAGTTCTAAAGCATAATTTTTTCAAGCATAGTATCCTAAAGCATAAATTTGCCCGAAGAGGATATACAAATTTATTTCGACGATTGGAAAAAAGCCATATCTCCTGAATACTAGGTATTATATAAAATATTAATATAATATAACGTATTGAACAATTTTTGGGGTTTTTTTTCGCTGTAGGAAGCATGAAGCAAGCAAGCATAAAGCATGCAAGCAAGCATACAGCTTGCAAGCAAGCATGCAAGCAAGCATGCAGCAAACAAGCAAGCATGCAGCATGCAAGTAAGCATGCAGCATGCAAGCAAGCATGTAGCATGCGAGCAAGCATGCAGCATGCAAGCAGGCATACAGCAAGCAAGCATGCAGCATGCAAGCAAGCATGCAGCATGCAGCATTCAAGCGAGCATGCAACATGCAGCAGGCAGGGTTTCTGTCACGGCTCCGGCGCTGCGGGCCTCCGGCGGCCCCACGCGTGCTAATCGTCGCAGACTTGCCCCTACGCGCCTACGCGATTTTAAATTACACTCTAGGGGTAGCCGTAGGGCAGACAAGACTACGTGGAGTCGGTTTTGCAGCAATTCGGTTCTGTCATTAACTTTTGTTGCACAGCATATTAAATTTAATTAATTGTATGCCTAAATATTACTATGCTAATAGTCATTAGGCCTACTAACGTTATGCGAATCAAATTTATGCCAAAACAAATTAGTCTTTAAGATGATTATGCCAACATAAAATGTATGCCTAAAAAAATTATTCCGAAGTATTATTATGCCAAAACAAATTGTGCCAAAATCGTTATGCCAAAGTATATTAGGAAAAAGAACATTATGCGAAAAAAAGGGATCCCAGCAAGGACAGGTCACAACTTTTTGTTGTTTGAAAGTTATCCCTCAGTCCTCCTTTTCTTTTGTTTTCGATTTATTACGCTTATCGTATGAAAGATAAGACAAAAACAAAATTGTCTCTTTTTGTGTCAAAATTGTGCAACAAATTAGATACCAGAAAGAAATTAAAAGACCCTTTACTGTATAAGAAAATCGAGTTTTATTTTTATCATCTGAATTTGCAAATAGGGTGACCACAATTTCTTTTAGATTGCAGTAAAGATTAGTAAATGTAGAGTATAAGTTTTAATAAACTTTCTTAAATTTTTCGCTTATTATCGTCATAGCATTTGTACTCAAGTTTCGTGATAAAAAAAAAATTCGGAATTCGAATTGTCACAAAAAAAAATACTGTTACCCAAATCATTTTTGCTTGAAATATCGTTCGGTCAAGATATCAAACATTCAAGAGAAGTTTGTATAAACTTACCTTGAATGTTTGATATCTTGACCGAAGATGATCGAGTGTCAAGACACACTATGTTGGCGCCTGCTCATTTTGTTTGGGCAAATCATCATCCGCGTGTTTTGCGTCTACATGCAATTATTTTATTTTTTTATTTTTGTTGGTGTGTCGGTAGACGGGAAGAAAAGCCTTTATACAGATTCATTGTTCGGCTCCGCTATAAATGTTCAAAAATTATCTAAATTATAGAAGTTTCAATTTCAAAAAAAAAACAAAAAAAATTGCATGTAGACGCAAAACACGCGGATGATGATTTGCCCAAACAAAATGAGCAGGCGCCAACAACATAGGTAGGTACTCATAATTTTATAAGTTCGTAATATTTTACTAAATAGTACTTAGATAGTCACTCTAAGAATTGTTTAATTCAATTTCACCTATTTATAAATTGTAAAGTTTTTAAAGTAAAATATAATCTATCTATACATATAATAAATCTGTAGAAGGGTCAATTCTGTACATTGAAAATATTGAAAAAATAAATAGCGGGGGGTGTTGCTGGATCGATACGAAACCCAAATATGTGATTAAAAACATTTTTGTCTGTCTGTCTGTCTGTCTGTATATGCAGGCATCACGTGAAAACTAACGGTTCGATTTCGATGAAACTTGGTATAATTATACCTTATTATCCTGGGCATAAAATAGGATACTTTTTATCCTGGAAAAATACGTAGAAAAAAAATCTTATTTTTCGGTTTTATTCATAGACGTTGTTCTGTAGAACCGCGAACACACGTTGCATTACCCGTAGTGGATAATTTTCCATTTCAATTTAAGAGAATACAGTTTCCTGTAGCTTTGTGTTACGCCATGACAATAAATAAGGCTCAAGGTCAGACCCTAGGAGTTGCTGGCGTAGATCTTACCGCGAGTTGTTTTTCACACGGGCAACTTTACGTAGCTCTTTCCCATGTGAGCAGTCCAAGAAATCTTCATGTTCATATTCCGGACGAGCTCACTAACAATGTTGTGTATGCTGAAGCTCTCAATTAACTTTCTGTCGCATTGTCACGATCAATTTTTTATTATTGCAAACTTTTCGTCATTGTCAGTAATTTACTGCTACATGCTACTTATCAAGGTCGGAATTACTATGAAAAAAATACTTACTACAGAACGCGAGCTCAACAGCAGTAGCTCAATAGAGGGATCTCCTTAATTATTATAGGCTTAGCCGTATTTGGGTCCAATAGATATTTATAAGATGTCATTGTCAGAGTTACTCAAAATGGAGAAATAAACCATCCACGCGAAGACCGACATCCGCGCGGACGGAGTCGCGGGCGGAAGCTAGTTTGGAATATTAGTTTTAGATGACGTTTGCCCAACTGTTTTGCAAATAAGAAAGAAATAAAATGTATATTTTTTGCAACAGGGACTGAAAGGGGGTCTGAAAAATTCGAATTGGGGCTACTAGATCATGTGGGGTATCATATGAAAGAGCGTAATTTGCGCATTCTCAAACATTTTTTCTCCTTTTTGGGCCACATAGTTTTCGACTTTTGATGAAAAATGTAAAAAAAAATACCGTTTTCCCCCCTTATCTCCGAAGTTTGCAAATAGAAAAATCTGATGTGCGTGTGGTTAAAACTCTTTGAAAATGTGCTTAGGATTTAGTGAACATTCCCAAAGAATTGTGAAAGTTGGTATCAGATTTTGTGAAAGTCTAATAACCGAGTTATAGACTGTAAAGTTGGGCCCTCAGTTCTCACATAGAGGATTGAGGGCCCACCTGAAACTGATAAACTATGGACACTACAGAAATTAAAGTCTTTATGCCAAAATTTAAGCTAACTAATGCCAAACAAAATTCGTGAAAACAAGATATTATCGCAAAACACTGTCCTACTTTGTATATCTTCGTACAACATGGGCCCTCAATTCTCATACACTTAAAAGTTTATTACGCAATTATAATGAAATCATTAACTTACAGCTACTGTTTGAAATCCTATATGCTAGATACTAAATAAATTTTGAAAATTTATAAAAGCAAGAACGGTTCCCTATCCATTTGCATAAAATTTTAAGACCTATAACTTAGCATAATTTTGTTTGGCATAATTATGTTTTCGCATAATATTATTACGCATAATAGCTTACGCATAATTTTTTTAAGCATAATTTCTCTAACCATAATAATGATTAAGCATAATATTCTAAAGCATACATTTATTAAGCATAAAGTTCTAAAGCATAATTTTTTCAAGCATAGTATCCTAAAGCATAAATTTGCCCGAAGAGGATATACAAATTTATTTCGACGATTGGAAAAAAGCCATATCTCCTGAATACTAGGTATTATATAAAATATTAATATAATATAACGTATTGAACAATTTTTGGGGTTTTTTTTCGCTGTAGGAAGCATGAAGCAAGCAAGCATAAAGCATGCAAGCAAGCATACAGCTTGCAAGCAAGCATGCAAGCAAGCATGCAGCAAACAAGCAAGCATGCAGCATGCAAGTAAGCATGCAGCATGCAAGCAAGCATGTAGCATGCGAGCAAGCATGCAGCATGCAAGCAGGCATACAGCAAGCAAGCATGCAGCATGCAAGCAAGCATGCAGCATGCAGCATTCAAGCGAGCATGCAACATGCAGCAGGCAGGGTTTCTGTCACGGCTCCGGCGCTGCGGGCCTCCGGCGGCCCCACGCGTGCTAATCGTCGCAGACTTGCCCCTACGCGCCTACGCGATTTTAAATTACACTCTAGGGGTAGCCGTAGGGCAGACAAGACTACGTGGAGTCGGTTTTGCAGCAATTCGGTTCTGTCATTAACTTTTGTTGCACAGCATATTAAATTTAATTAATTGTATGCCTAAATATTACTATGCTAATAGTCATTAGGCCTACTAACGTTATGCGAATCAAATTTATGCCAAAACAAATTAGTCTTTAAGATGATTATGCCAACATAAAATGTATGCCTAAAAAAATTATTCCGAAGTATTATTATGCCAAAACAAATTGTGCCAAAATCGTTATGCCAAAGTATATTAGGAAAAAGAACATTATGCGAAAAAAAGGGATCCCAGCAAGGACAGGTCACAACTTTTTGTTGTTTGAAAGTTATCCCTCAGTCCTCCTTTTCTTTTGTTTTCGATTTATTACGCTTATCGTATGAAAGATAAGACAAAAACAAAATTGTCTCTTTTTGTGTCAAAATTGTGCAACAAATTAGATACCAGAAAGAAATTAAAAGACCCTTTACTGTATAAGAAAATCGAGTTTTATTTTTATCATCTGAATTTGCAAATAGGGTGACCACAATTTCTTTTAGATTGCAGTAAAGATTAGTAAATGTAGAGTATAAGTTTTAATAAACTTTCTTAAATTTTTCGCTTATTATCGTCATAGCATTTGTACTCAAGTTTCGTGATAAAAAAAAAATTCGGAATTCGAATTGTCACAAAAAAAAATACTGTTACCCAAATCATTTTTGCTTGAAATATCGTTCGGTCAAGATATCAAACATTCAAGAGAAGTTTGTATAAACTTACCTTGAATGTTTGATATCTTGACCGAAGATGATCGAGTGTCAAGACACACTATGTTGGCGCCTGCTCATTTTGTTTGGGCAAATCATCATCCGCGTGTTTTGCGTCTACATGCAATTATTTTATTTTTTTATTTTTGTTGGTGTGTCGGTAGACGGGAAGAAAAGCCTTTATACAGATTCATTGTTCGGCTCCGCTATAAATGTTCAAAAATTATCTAAATTATAGAAGTTTCAATTTCAAAAAAAAAACAAAAAAAATTGCATGTAGACGCAAAACACGCGGATGATGATTTGCCCAAACAAAATGAGCAGGCGCCAACAACATAGGTAGGTACTCATAATTTTATAAGTTCGTAATATTTTACTAAATAGTACTTAGATAGTCACTCTAAGAATTGTTTAATTCAATTTCACCTATTTATAAATTGTAAAGTTTTTAAAGTAAAATATAATCTATACATATAATAAAATTGTAGAAAAGTGGTGTCTGTACAATGGAAATATATTAAAAAAAAGTAGCAGGGGTTGTTATTATATCGATGCCGAACCCGAAAATGTAATTAATTTTTTTTGTTGTCTGTTTGTCTGTTTATCTGTTTGTCTGTTTGTCTGCTGTGTTTGTGCACGCTAATATCAGAAACGGCTTATTCGATTTAGATGCGGTTTTCACTAGTATATTGTAGTAAGCTTCACTTAACATTCAGTGTTTATTTCATGTCAATCGGTTCATAAATAAAAAAGTTATGTCAATTTAAAGAATCACGGCGAACATTTGTTAAGGTATTCTATCAGAGTACGTAAACGCCTCGCGCCTGCGCGTCCGTGGCTATATATACAAGGTGTAACGGAAAGGGGGTATCAACCCTGAAGGAGGTGGATTAAGATGAAAAAAAAAATTTGGACCTCCCATAGTAATAGCACATCAATGATTTACTATTACTATGGGAGGTCCAAATTTTTTTTCATATTTCGACCTATGTTCTTTGGGGAAATTTGTTCAGTTTCATGAGCACATTCACCTCCTTCAGGGTTGATACCCCCTTTCCGTTACACCTTGTATAAAGCGCGCTGAGAGCCGCGCCGCTGCCATAATTCCGATCCAGCCTGTCCCTTGCTGCCCTCTCCCAGCGACGCCCTAAGCCGAGTTCTGTACCCCACAGGGGGTGCCCTTAGCGTGTAGTCGCTTAGTTTTTAAGTTTATATTGTGTAGTTAAGTTGTGTATTATGCCCTGGCTGGAGGCCTTAATTTATTGAGGCATCTACAGGAAAGCCAGGTTAAGCAGTCGACAACCCCTCAGGTTGAACTGCGAGATGACCATTTCAAAAGAAAACGCGCCGCTGCCATAAGGATTCAGTTATTCGTAGCGAACGCACGTATCCTGGAGAGTATAGGCGAATAGTTGGATTCGATTATTGCGATTCACTTGAATACTGACTGTTTGCATATTTCATTTATTTATATTTTAGGGTTTGTAGGTTAGGTTCTTTTTCTTAATTTTCTTTCAAATTTTGTAAGTATTTGGTATAGGTTAGGCGGTTCTTTCCTTGATTATTGGGTATTTACTTATCTTAATTTTTATTTAGGGTTTTGTAAATAAATATTGTAAGCATTTATTATTGGTTAGGCATTTCTTTCCCTGATTTTCGGTATACTTATCTTAATTTGTATTTAGGGTTTGTATATAAATATTATAAGTATTTGGTATAGGTTAGGCATTTCTTTTCTTGATTTTCTTTATTAAGTATAAGTTCATTAGCTTAAGTTAGTAATTATTTTTTCTAGCAATTCTTTTGTTTTATAAAGTTAGTACGTTTGTCTGTGTAGAAGAATAGCACCACCCCTTACTTCCCGTGGGTGTCGTAAAAGGCGACTAAGGGTCTCACCGGAGAATGGGCAGCAGCGTTCTCTATGCATTCCACCACCATACCATACTGCGATCGCCAACCCGCCTGCCAAGCGTGGCGATTATGGCAAACCCCCCCAAAATTGGGGGAGGCCTATGACGTCTATCGGCTGAAATGATGATGATAATGACGTTTGGTTTACACGTCTTAACACTTATTACTTAAACTGTGATAATTTTAGACTGTATAATAATCTGTAAGTATTTATAATTTAATTGTTTACGATAGTACGTGTTTACTAAATAACTGTGTGTTAAGTAGTAAGTACTATTTTATTGTAAGAATGCCTCGAAGAAGATCCAACCTCACCCAATGTAGCAGAAATGCTAAAAGGATGAGATTAGTTCGATCACAGGAATCTGAGGAAGGTCGTGAGGCAAAAGGCTCTCTGCACCAGGCTAGGTTTCGTGCTGCAGAAACTTCGACTCAGCGAGAATCTCGACTGAGTTCAAATCGTTCTCGAATGATGACAACTCGAAATAGGGAAAACGGGGAACAACGAAAGGCACGTTTATCTGTCGATCGCGAAGCTCACGCGCTATCGCGTGAGTCTGAGACTTTTGCTGTCAGGGAAATCTGCCTGAGCTCCCAGAGAGTACGGACAACAAATGCTCGATTCCAGGAGACACAGAACGAACGGGAAATACGTCTCACTGCCGATCGTGAAGCTCATACACTATCACGTGAGTCTGAGACTTTCACTGATAGGGAAATTCGTCTGAGTTCTCAGAGGGTTCGGACAGCAAATGTTCGGTCTCAGGAAACACAGGAAGAACGAGAAATACGTCTCACTGCCGATCGTGAAGCTGAAGCACTAGAGTCTGAGACTTTCACTGAAATTCGCCTGAGTTCTCAGAGGGTTCGGACAGCAAATGCCCGGTCTGTAGACGGTATAAGTAATTCAATATATGCTGCCCGAAAAGTCACTATTCCACGCGAATGCGACGAAGTCGCGGGCACAGCTAGTTATTTCATAAAAATCTTTGTTATTGTGCAAGCACCTACCTAGGAATAAAAAAAACATCCAGGAACGCACTGCTTTATTAGGTACTAGCTTCTGCCCGCGACTTCTTCCGCGTGAAATTCGAAAGTCACGTGGCTCCATCTATTATCATAATAACGTTATTGTTGTTTTCCTCGGGAACAGCACTTTTTTCGGGATGAAAGGTTCAGTGGTTTAGGCGTGAAAAGCTAACAAACAAACTTACTTTCGCATTTATAATATTAGTTAGGATTATATTTAGCCTACTTTGTCCCATTGCTGGGCAAATGTCCTTATAAAAATAATAAATAAATTATTTGATTATTGTCATTAGTTTTTTCGGAACGAACGATTTTTCAAGCAAAAATGATTTGGGTACTTAACAGTATTTTTCTATGTGATCGTTCAATTTCCGAAATATTTTTTTTTTATCACGAAACTTGAGTACAAATGCTATGACGATAATAAGCGAAAAATCGAAGAAAGTTTATTAAAACCTATGACTCTACATTTACTAATCTTTACTGAAATCTAAAAGAAATTGTGGTCACCCTATTTCCTAATACAGAGAATAAAAATAAAACTCAATTTACTTATACAATAAAGGGTCTTTTAATTACTTTCTGGTATCGCATTTGTTGCACAATTTTTTTCACAAAATGAGACAATTTTGTATTTGTCTTATCTTTCATACGATAAGCGTAATAAACCGAAAACAAAATAAAATGGAGGACTGCGGGCCCGAATTTTATCAAGGTCATAACTTTTAAACAACAATAAGTGGTGACCTGTTCTTGCTTTCATAAATTTTCACAATTTATTTAGTAGTATATAGGATTTCAAACAGTAGCTGTAAGTTAATGATTTCATTATAATTGCGTAATAAACTTTTACGTGTATGAGAATTGAGGGCCCATTTTGTACGAAGATATACAAAGTAGGACAGTGTTTTGCGATAATATCTTGTTTTCACAAATTTTGTTTGGCATTAGCTTAGATTTTGGCATAAAGACTTTTTCTGTAGTGTGCATAGTTTATCAGTTTCAGGTGGGCCCTCAATCCTCTATGTGAGAACTGAGGGCCCAACTTTACAGTCTATAACTCGGTTATTAGACTTTCACAAAATCTGATACCAACTTTCACAATTATTTGGAAATGTTCACTAAATCCTAAGCACATTTTCAAAGAGTTTTAACAAAGTGGCCCTCACACCTCACGCACATAAAATATGAAATTATTCTATGTGATAGAAGTTTATGTAAAGTTTACAGGAAAAATAAAACGAAGTCTCTAAATAGCACACTTTCTCAGAAATCATCAACAAAAGTTACATTAGTTCCATTATCTGCCAAGAGATGGTGCTGACATAAAACTGCAATATTCTACACCGCAGTGGACAGTGTTAAAATTCTCTGACGAATATAGGGCTCGCCGATGAAAAATTAAAAACATGGTGGTACGGGACCTTCCGACTCGCGCTTGACCGATTTTTTACAAGTTATGTTTTTGATGGCATCTCACTTCTTTTTGTAGATAGTCCTACTTTTTTTCCTTTCCGGTACCTAATTACATTTTTTTTTAACATAATCCGTTGACCATTTTACAAGTTACCTTTGAACATAATTATATCTAGGTACCTATCTACACCTATTATTCCATTATATTTATATAATTATATTATATAATTATACAGGTACACTGATTCATTCACTGCAAATGTAACTTTGTTTGTATATTTATATGGGATTCATCATAATCAGCCTATAATGTTCCCACTGCTGGGCCACAGTCCTCCTCACAGTGAGAGGGAGTGGGCCGTAATCCGCCACGCGGGCCCAGTGCGGGTTGGTGAATGTCACATGTCTTCGAATTTTTGGTTCTAGGACATTTCCTCACGATGTTTTTCTTCACCGTTTTGAGAGCAGTGGTGATGAATTATTTGACTTTGACTTTATTTATGAAGTTGGTGTATCTAGAAAAGTGGACCGAAATTGCTAAACGGGTGCAGGTACGGGTGGGAAAATCGATTATTCGATCCACCCCAGCTCCTCAAGGAAGGCCAGCAACGCCTTGATGTTGCTGACCGTCTCGCGTAGGGTACCTGGGTTACCGAAGTACTTTGCCCTGTACGTGGTGATCACCGGGCAGTTTAGAAGCACATGTGCCGCTGTCTCGTCATCCTCCATGCAGGCCCTGCACAGCGGACTGTCTGTTACTCCTATGACATAGAGGTGTTTATTAAATGACCCGTGGCCAGTTAAAGCTGCCGTAACTATACGCAGCTTTTGTTTAGTTATACGGAGAACCTGTTTCGTGAGGCGGGGATCCAAAGTGGGAAGTGCTTCCCTAAAGCCAAGTGTTTCCAGTTTTAGCTGATCACGCATTGTATATAGGTTTTTCGTACAATCAGAAGTCAGCTTATACTGGTTAGGTATAGCTTGATATGTTGCCGTGCGTACACTAAACACTAATTGTATTCTTAATTTGAAGCAGGCATAGACCTGCTAGAAGTTCCTTAGAGTTTTGATGATCGGTCAGTCAGTCAGCGAGTGACAAAATTAAGAAATTTTGACTAGTTATAATTCTTAAAGTAGGTACTGGTTCAAATTTAATGAAATTTCAAATATACCGTGTTTATACAATGCCTGCTTGGTTACTACAAAATTCAAGTTTCTAGTTTTTTCCACAACGAAGTTATAGGGGGTTCGAAAATGGCCTGAACTGTTTCGAGAAAAGGATGGTACGGTCGTGCCGCTTTTTGCTCGACTTGGCGGGGGCACTGCCGTACCCCCAGATTTGCGTTAGATTATAGGTACAATACAGAGACAAAGAGGAACCTCGAGCCAGGGCCTGATCTAACGGAGGGCAAGCCGGGCAAGCAGGGCCACAGCGCCAAAAATAAGAAGCGGCAAAGCATACGGAAGGTAGACTGTAGGCGAGGTGCATCGCGTCCCGGCAAACAGCGAGTCTCCTGCGCCATCCGTGTCACTCGGTCAGTTGCCAGCCAGAGAGTGAAGGGCGCCTCCCCGAGCCAGCGCGCCGCACGCGCACCCCGGGCCCGAGCCAGACACTCGACAGTCCCCAGCCAGCCGCCGCCAGAGCAACCCGCGCGCGACATGGCCACCGCTAAGTTCACGCGCAAAGAGGTCGAGGCGCGCAACCACCGCAAGGATGCCGCCATCATCATCGATAACGTGGTGTACGACGTGACGCAGTTTCTGGACGACCACCCGGGCGGCGTGGAGGTGCTGCTGGGCAACGCCGGCAAGGACGCGTCGCAGTGCTTCCACGACGTGGGGCACAGCGAGATCGCGTTGGAGTGGCGCGAGAAGTTCGTGGCGGGCGAGGTGGTGGACGAAGACCGCTGGGAGGTGCGCGCGCGCGATGCGGGCGCAGCGCACGAGGCGGAGCCGCTGACGCTGAGCGCGCTGCTGAGTGTGTGGGGTCCGCCGCTGGCGCTCGGCGGCCTCGCCGCGCTTTTCTACATGTATGTGTTCCCGTAGCAGGCGTGCGAGGAGCACTGCGGCGCAGTGACTTACGCTGACCGATCCACCCTATTGAAGGAATGTGTCGCTTTGTGACATTCGCAGCAGTGGAGACATGGGTAAGGTGGGGTTTGTGATTTATTTGGGACCCAATAAGTGTATTTCCAGTTAATAAAACCAATGAAAGTCGAAGTCGAGTATGAGCACTTCGGCCAAAGCCCTGCTCAGCCTGACGTGAGTGCGTGGCGAGTGGCGACTGTGGCGGTCTCTCGGTCAGCCGTCGGCGGACACTCGACGCGGGTGCTGTGACGTGCTTGTTACAATAAAAAAGTGAATGTGAACAGTGCTGAGTCTTTGTGTAATTATAGAACATCATTGTTTTTTGTGATATCTTAATAGTTTTATGGAATAAAGGTTGTGTTTTATAATACGCTTGCGGTGTTATTTCTTGAATTCGAGTTTTGCGTCAAAATTACTTAGTTAAGTTAAATTACTTGGTTAGACTTGTTTTGATATGCAAATATGCACGAGCACCATGACTTTTGACACAATCATACCTACGTAGGTACATGCATGCATATATGACATGAGTGGACGCATCAGTGTGTGTCAAGACAATGATGTGTGTGTGGGGAGGGGGGGTGTATGCCGCCGCGCCGGTGCCCTCAAGGTGAGCCGCTCCTCTCACGTGTATAGTAGGTACATGAGTAGTAGTATAACATCACGCCACACACGCATCCTACTTCCTACAAAATTAGTTAATATATTATAATGTATACAATGACGTGTTACAAAGTGCGTACGTGTCAAAACAATGGTAGTTTATCGAATGTATGGAGGTTAAAAATTTTAACCTCTCACACAAAATAGAAGTGGAGGTTAGCTAAGCGGGGCACGCTCTTCTTTGTGTGTGTGTATTTGTGTTGGTCGATACCTGATATCAATCATCGCCTAAAAGTCAATTTCGCAAGCAGTGGCTATTGAACATTTACTGACATGTTTCGTATATTTGTAATATTTTGGTATGTAATATTTTGGTGTGATTATTATGGTATGAGACGAGACAGACGTCATTGTTCATACTTTAAGCGTTTGATTGAAAGAAAGACGGTGCTCTTCTGGTCGTCAGTTATCAGACAAACTGCTTGTCTGATAACTGACAGCCAGTTCGAGGCTCTAGTCAGAAGGCCTCGTAGTCAGTACAACTGTAGGTAAGTCTTGTACGCAAGTTATTCAATTCAATTCAAAACATTTATTTCAGACTTATTCAGTTATAGAGTGTTAGTAGTACATCAAGATACACAAGAGAAATACTCATGTCAGCCTACAACACATGCAATCTTATCCAATGCCTCCAAATGGGACTATGGATGTATTCCGCAATTAGGTTACCTGATTGTATTAGTTATTTCGGAAGTCGGTGTCTTTGGATCTGTATTTTAGTTTTTGCCACCGACTTCCGAAATTAAAGTTATTTTTCACTTTGTAGTGTTTTTTTTTTTGGAAGTCGGGTTTTTTTGGTAAAAAGTTTTTATTTCTCGCTTTTTAGTGGGTTTGTTGATCATGTATCTAAGTTACAATAGCCTAATGTCAACTTGTCCATCGCCTTTTACATAAAAACTTTTTTACAAAAAAAACAACCGACTTCCAAAAACACTATAAATAAAGAGAAAAATAACTTTAATTTCGGAAGTCGGTGTCTTTGGATTTGTATTTTAGTTTTTGCCACCGACTTCCGAAATTAAAGTTATTTTTCTCTTTATTTATAGTGTTTTTGGAAGTCGGTTGTTTTTTTTGTAAAAAAGTTTTTATTTTTCACTTTTTAGTGGGTCAGTTTGTAATTTATCTAAGTTATAATAGCCTAATGTCAACTGCTTATCGCCTTTTACAAAATATTGCTTTTCCCGATGCATGGACGTTAATTGTTGAGGAGTTCTCCTAGTAAGAACCAGGAGAACTGGAGCTGATTGAGAAGTCACCATCAGCTCCACTTCACCATGCGCATTGTAATGAGCATAAATTGCTTAGCAGCCATATTAAAGTAATCGAATCGCAACCCGTGAAATATTTGTCATTGAGTAGTGCCATTCGTGGTCTTCATCATCAGCTCCACTTTACCAAATCATAATTTCCGAGAGCAAATGCTCAAGTTACTTTAATAATAGACTTAGGCAAGAAAAATTTTGCTAAGGGCCAAGTTTATGTTACGCTTAGTCGTGTAAAGACGCTGTATGACATTGTAATATGCGACTTGGAGCCTACCAAATTGCTAAATAGACCACATGACGAAAAGGCATTGCGTGAAATGCAACGATTGAGGCTTTTATAAATCATCATCAGCCAATTGCAGTTCACTGCTGGACGTAGAACTCCCGAAGTTTGCGCCAACGTTCGCGATCCTCCGCTTGTCTCATCTAGCCACTACCGGCAACATTTGTTAGGATAATTATACAGAAGAAAAACTCGCAAAAGTATTTCACTTTAAGAAGTATTTATGAGTTTTTAGACTAGATGCTGATAATCCTGGCTGCAGCATCAGGCCAGACTTATGTCAACATTGCATTGAACTTAAAATTTAGTCCTGTTTAAATTGAGCCCAAACACGACTACGGTGCTGTAATTTCAAGGTTTGTACTTTTTCTGATGCTCGACTGGCTTCAGCATCAGGTCTCTATGTACTTCGGTGTTCCTCATTAACAGTACGTTTATCCACACATCGAGCCCTTTTCAATGAGCCTAAACACGATATATCTGCTGGTCGAGGAGTTAGGTTAGGTTAGGTTACTCTGCAGACTATCCTGTCTGCAGCATCAGGTCATAACTTGATGATCATGAGACCAAATGTGGCAAATGCCCTATCAAACATCAAAACAATTTACTAAAACAGTCGTTGCCTGTTCGAGTAACTTCTTACTGTTAGGAGTTGAACCTTCCATCATCAGCCCAGCTATCTGAAATGGTGACAACCGTACGCAAATACACAAGATACTTCATAAAATATGCGAAAAACAATAAGTGAGCCTATAAAATTTGAGGGTTGCTCTCGATTTCTCTAAGATACCATCATCAGATCCTAACTTGGTGACAATGGGACCACCTCAGAACTATCTACTTTCGAACAACTAATGATATATTGCAATTAAATGAAAGAAAATTTAAAACTCACATTAAACGTACACTTTGTAAACAAGCGTACTATAAATCAGAAGATTATATCCAAGATAAGAACGCTTGGAAACATGCTGGTCCTGCTCCATAGGACAATCTAGAGTCAAGACAAAATCAAACTGGTTGCTAATTTAATTGCAAAATTTATTTTTGTTCTTCTATTTTTTTTTTTACATTGATTTACATTCTGTAATTACTTTAACTCACACCCTGACTTATTACTATTATTATTATTATTATTTTTTTAAATGACAATCGTTTATTTTTACCATGCTTGTAAATATGTGAGCACCATGTATCTATCAGATAATTAATTTATATGTTATGGTTTCATTTTTAATTCTTTTACCTATTGTGGTACAGTAATTTTATTTTAGGTGCATCGTCTTCACATATATATTATATAATTAATGTACATGCAAAATATTGTAAAACATTTTAAAAGAGTAACGGTGGAGTTTCTTGCCCATTCTTCTCCATACGAAATCTACCTTTTGGAATGGGCGACTAGAATCAATTCTATTTTAGTAATTTTTGACGTTCAAAAGTGCCTGTTAAGTGCCTATTTGAAATAAATGCTTTGACTTTGACTTGACTTTGACTTTGAACAAAAAAAGAATTCTGAAAATCCGTCGACAATTGGCGGAGTAATCGATGAACAAACATACAAAAAAAAAAAAAAAAAAAAACATACAAACATCCGAACATAGTACCTCCTCCTTTTTGTGAAGTCGGTAAAAATACTGACGTTAATTGTTGAGGAGTTCTCCTGGTATTCCACCATCAGCTCTATTTCACCATTCGCATTGTGACGAGTATAAAGTGCTTAGCAACCATATTAAAGTAATCGAATCGCAACCCGTGAAATAATTATTATTGAGAAGTGTGGTCTTCTTCATCAGTTCCACTTCACCAAATTGTGGTTTCCGAGAGCAAGTGCACGAGTTACTATAAAAAATACCCAAATCGCTATAGCCAAAGCAAAGTGCCTATAATATTTGAGGAGTTCCCTCAATTCCTCATGGATCCCATCATCAAAACTGGATTTTGAAAAAAATGGGACCAATCTGGAAGTATATCCTATTGAATAAAAAAAGAATTTTCCAAATCGGCTTATAAAAGACGCCGTACTGAAATAACAAGCACAAAAAAAAAACATACAACCGAATTGAGAACCTCCTCCTTTTTTTTTGAAGTCGGTTAAAAAGAAAAGTCCTGACTGATTGACTCATCAACGCCCAGCCCAAACCCTTGGACTTAGAGAGCTGATTTTTTGCACAGAGGTTCCCTTTATAATTAATGATAAAACGAACTTACCTGTACGTGAAGTTCTATCATAATTATGCGAGCTGCTCAATTCGAAGCGGGCAGAGCCCGGATGGTGCAACTAAAAATGAGATTGACTTCATTATGTCGACGAAGAAGCAAGTATTCAATAATGTCTCTGTGATCCACGCGATGAAAACCGGAAGTGATCACCGCATGGTAAGAGGCACATTGAGCTTAAATATCAAGCTGGAAAGATCTCGACTGATGAGGTCTACCCTCCACCCAGCACCAAAACTCCGAGAGCTTTCAGCTGGAACCCCAGAATCGTTTCGAATGCCTAGGGAGCTCCGTGGACGATTATAACGATGGGTTCGTGGAATCTGTCCATACGGTCGGGTCTAAGATCTTCAAGATTCGTCGTACGAATTCAAAAAAGAAGCTCTCTGATCCTACTTTACGGCTCATGAAGGAGAGGCGCGAGATGATCCTGCAGCCTTCAGATGATGCGCTAAATTACCGACAACTCAATAGACGGATCTCTAAGTCCTTGAAAAGCGATCTTCGCCGCTTTAATACAGACCGTATTAAGGACGCGATAGAGCAAAATAAAGGCTCCAAGGTATTTGCTAGAGATCTGTCTATTGGGCAGAGCCAGCTTACGAAACTGAAGACCGATGATGGCAGGATCGTATCCGCCAAACCTGAGCTGTTGAGAGAGATCGAAAGGTTCTATGGACAGTTATACACGTCAACAAGTAACCCCGTTATGAATCTGGCAAACGACCCAAGAGCTAGATTGACCCGACACTATACCGAAGATATCCCGGACGTCAGCCTGTACGAGATTAGGATGGCTTTGAAGCAGCTCAAAAACAACAAAGCGCCGGGTGATGACGGAATTACGGCAGAGCTCCTGAAGGCCGGCGAAAACCCGTTCTTAAGGCCCTTCAGAAGTTGTTTGGTTCCGTCATACTCGAGGGAAAACACCACAGGCATAGAACAGAGGTGTGGTGATACTTTTCTTTAAGAAGGGCGACAATGCCCTTCTTAAGAATTATAAGTCCATCTTACTTCTGAGTCATGTCTACAAACCGTTTTCGAGAGTCATCACGAACCGTCTCGTGCGCAGGTTTGACGACTTCCAGCCTCCCGAACAAGCCGGATTCCGTAAAGGCTTTAGCACCGTTGACCACATACATACGCTGCGACAGGTTCTACAGAAGACCGAAGAGTATAACCTGCCTCACTGCATAGCGTTTGTGGACTACGAGAAAGCCTTTGATTCGATCGCGACATGGGCTGTGCTGCAGTCTCTCCAACGGTGCCAGATCGACTATCGGTACATCGAGGTACTTAAGTGTCTGTACGAAAACGCCACTATGTCAGTCCGACTCCAGGATCAGACCTCGAAATCTATCCTTCTGCAGCGAGGTGTGAGACAGGGAGACATTATCTTTCCGAAACTGTTCACCGCTGCACTGGAGGATGTCTTCAAGGCTCTGGACTGGAAAGGGGCTGGCATTAACATCAATGGCGAGTACATGACTCACCTTCGGTTTGCCGACGATATCGTAGTAATGGCTGAGACTATGGAGGACCTCAGTACAATACTCGATGACCTCAGTATAGCATCCGAAAGAGTGGGTCTTAAAATGAAAATGGACAAAACGAAGGTCATGTCAAGTGCCCATGTAACACCCACTCTCATAAAGATCGGAGACGCTACACTCGAAGTCGTGGACGAGTATGTTTACCTAGGACAAACCGTCCAGTTAGGTAGGTCTAACTTCGAGAAAGAGGTCAATCGTCGAATCCGACTCGTCTGGGCAGCGTTCGGGAAGCTACACAATATCTTCTCGTCCCATATACCGCAGTGTCTCAAGACGAAAGTCTTTGACCAGTGCGTGTTGCCAGTCATGACTTATGACACTGAAACGTGGTCGCTCACAATGGGCCTTATAAGAAGGCTAAAAGTCACCCAAAGGGCAATGGAAATGGCTATGCTTAGAGTTTTCCTGCGTGATCGAATCAGGAATGAGGAGATCCGCAGGAGAACCAAGGTAACCGACATAGCCCGAAGAATTGCCAAACTTAAGTGGCAGTGGGCAGGGCACATTCCTCGCAGAACAGATGGCCGATGGGGCCGAAAGGTTCTGGAGTGGCGACCCCGTACCGGAAAACTGGTTGGAAGGCCAAGGTGGTCTGACGATCTTGTGAAGGCCGCAGGAACCCGTTGGATGCGAGAAGCACAGAACCGGTAGAAGTGGAGGTGCTTGGGGGAGGCCTATGTCCAGCAGTGGACGTCTTTCGGCTGAAACGATGAATCGGGGTGTACTAATCTATACATATAATAAAACTGTAAATAACCTGTGTCTGTACATTGAATATATTTTGAACTTTTAATGGGGGTGTAATAAGTAATCAATTTAAATATCAAATCACCAATTTTTGAACATTTTGTCTGTCAGTTTGGTGAATGATTCTCATTTTTGTTTGTGCATGCATCACGCAAAAAGTATGCGACGGATTTTGATTAAATTTGGTATGGTGATAGCTGAATATTCTGGTGAACATTTAAGGTAATTTTTACTGCAGGAATATGTCTAATACCGACGATAAATCAATACGGCACGCGAACGACGTCGCGGGCATATTTTTAATAAATATAGAGACAGACTCTCTAATAAGACTTATCGATTCATGTAAACCACATTTCGTAAATTTCAAGATTTTAACACTGCCTGCTCTATTTATCTACCTGGCCTCAATTTTAGTTAAATCAAACATTACAAGCTATGATACGTTAAAAAGCAGAAGACTTAAACATACCTTAAGAGATAAAACGTCCCACACTAGAGCGTACAGTAATAGTGTTTTCTGTATGAGCACAAAGATTTATAACAAGCTACCTATGGACATCAAGATTATAAATTCAATTATTATTTTTAAAAGAATGCTGAAAATTTTCTTAATTAAAAAGGCCTATTACTCAATAGCAGAATTTCTTGAGGAAAAATAATTTTGTTCAATAAAGTACCTATCACTAAAGTGAATATAATTCAGTAAAATATTTTTAAAAGGATTATGATAATTAATATTAAATGATTACAATACTGTGACATAATTGAATTAATGAATAATGATAATTTTTAAATCAGGTAACTCATGACATGTGTATTTTTATTTAGGTATGACTTTAATCATTTATAATTAATATGATGTAAATGATAAAATTATATAATGTAATTAAAACGATGTCCTATATAAAATTTAATATTTATAACTTTTTTCTTTTTAATTAATGAATGTAAATAATGCATGTTCAACTGTTACTGTTACAAATATAAGCATAATATGCATGATGAAATTGCAATGCCCTAACAGGGCCACTATGTTCTAAGAACTGATATCCTCTGTTAAGAACTTTATTTATGTACACATAGTTAGCAATAAAGAATTTGAATTTGAACAATTGAATCACACTAGATATTCATCACACACGGTAGGTCCACGACACATCCAGATACGTAGCGAGATCGTTACCGGGCTGGCTAACCAAATTGACCTCTGTTGACTGTCCCTCAAGGAACCTCTCTCTTCTAGCGGAGTTCTCACTGCTCCTCTTTTCCAATTTCCATCATACACTCCTCTCATCTCGGGAAACCCTTCTTCAGTTCCCTTCAAAACAATGCTACCAACCTAAATAATACCAAAACCAGTATTGCCAGCCCAGTCGCGAGCTCACTCAAGCGATTCGCTTGACGGTTCCGAATGAGGCGATTTCCGAACTAAGCTCTATTGCTTAAACCGACTTAAACGTCAAAACCGAGTGACATCTGTCATCTTGTTCTGACAGTTCGAAACTTCAAAACAAACAGCGCCAACCGCCTCACGCTCCGGAATATATGTATTTACAGAATTATAGAAGAATAGAATCTTTAAGATAAACTTGTTCCCTAAGAACTTTAAAAGTTCTTATGGAACAAATCTCTTATGGAAAGTTACAAATTCTAATGATTATAATTTCTGTAAAGACGTACCTGTTATAGTCGCAAATCATATTTCGATCAAGATACAACCTGACACTGACCTGAAAATTGCAAAAAAAACCTAAGAAAATTTGAATTTCGCGGTCTACCTTAAATTGTCCATGGTTCCTGGTAAATAAATATTATGTAGTTCATTTTGGGACCAAGGACAATACAGACTATTAAAAAAAAAAGTGTAATATGGCCCGCGGATTTCTTTTGGCATGAAGTCTTTTTGATGAGATTAAATAAAACCAGTCAAGAGCGAGTCGGAGTTTTTCATTTTTTTTTCATCGGCGAGGCCTATATTCGTCAGAGAATTTTAACACTGTGCACTGTGGTGTAGAATATTGCAGTTTTATGTCAGCGCCATCTCTTGACCGATAGTGCAATTAATGTAAATTTTGTTGATGATTTCTGAAAAAGTGTGCTATTTAGAGCCTTCGTTTTATTATTATTACAAGCTTTTATTTAGCTTGCACTGTTCGTATGTATTTAAGTTGTCCGTCAAAATTTGTAAACCATTTTTTGACCATTTTTTGGTATCGGATTGAGCTGAAATTTTGCATACACCTTTAGTTCTGGTAACAATACAATGTGCAATACTCAATATTGTAATAATTTCAATATGGTCGCCGCTCCAAGATAGCGGATTATATATTTTTTCTCAACCCCCTTAATATGGATATCAAATGAAAGGGATTGAAGAGTAGAAAACGACAAAGATAGTAAAGTTACACTAAATTCAATATGGCCGCCGCTCCAAGATGGCGGATTACATATTTTTTCTCAACCCCCTTAATATGGGTATCAAATGAAAGGGCTTTAAGAGTAGAAAACGATAAAGTAAATACATCACACTAATTTCAATATGGACGCCGCTCTAAGATGGCGGTTTACATCTTTTTCAATCCCCTAATATGGGTGTCAAATGAAAGGGCTTGAAGAGTAGAAAACGATAAAGTAAATAACATCACACTATTTTTAATATGGCCGCCGCTCTAAGATGGCGGCTTACATTTTTTTCAATCCCCTTAATATGGGTATCAAATGAAAGGGGCTTGAAGAGTAGAAAACGATAAATTTAGTAACATTACACTAAATTCATTATGACTGCCGCTCTAAGATGACGGATTCAAAAAAAGATTTACAAAACAAGCTGACCATCTTTCATAGCTAAAAAAAAGAAAAAAAAATGATAATAATAAATTTTTAAGACTAAAAAGTAAAAAAATAAAGCGAAAAAAAAAAAAATTAAAACAAGCTTTTATTTAAATAAAAACGTAACCTAAAAAAAAGATTAGCGCGAAATAAAATAAAAAAAATAAATTTAAGTGACACTCATTCATCTGAGTGAAAAAATTAAAAAATTTTAGTGACGTCATTTTAAACTCTTGAAGCACTGTTATTGTGTAGTAGGTACCTGTATAACGGATACCGTACATCAGTGCCTCAAGCTTTCTTCATTTATTTTCTGTAATCTCTACATAAACTTCTATCACATAAAATTATTTCAGATTTTTCTCTTTGCAAACTTCGGGAATAAGGGGGGAACGGTATTTTTTTTACATTTTTCATCAAAAGTTGAAATCTAAGCGGCCTACAAAAAAAAAAAAAATTTGAGAATGTGCAAACTGCGCTCTCTCTTATGATACCCCACATGCCCTAGTATCCCCACGTCGAATTTTTTAGACCCCCTTTCATTCCCTGTTGCAAAAAATTTATATATATTTTTATTTCTTTCTTATTTGCAAAATAGTTGGGCAAATGTCATCTAAAACTATTCCAAATTTCAAGTTGATAGCATTAGTAGTTCTTGAGATATCCAGCTGAGACAGACAGACAGACTGAGTCTTCCGGGTTATAGGACGTCTTCCGGGTTGTAGTAACGGATAAGGGTTCCGTTTTACCATTTTGGTACGGAACCCTAAAAAGCGCGCTTCTCTGACTAGTAAATAGTTATCTGTGGCGTTAATGCACTAGTAGAAAAAACGCGACACACACACACACGCACATAAAGAAAAAGCACGCGTTTTTCATACACTGCATTATGGACCTAAAAGCAGTTCATTAAGAGCCACTTTACGATGTGTTGAAAACCTATCTATGTTTTCTCTATGTGAATTGTAATTCTTTTGAGAAAATAATACGACGAGAGTTATGTTGGTGCCCGAACGCAAGCGAGGGCATAACACGAGTGCATTAAATAGGTACTCACTTTAGCATGGTGCGTAATCTACACACATCAAAAGTGTCTAGGGATCAAGCATTTTTATGCGGATTTCTTGAGATTGAGATGTGGCTTTGTAATAAATTTATGATTTTATAAATTTATATGGATCCTTTTTGGTGCATTTCATAATTTGAATCAGGAACTGTGAATCAAATTCGAGTAAAAGATGAAAATCAGCTGTCAATATTTTCCCTATAAAAACATACAACGCATTGAAGACATTATTAGTGCTACTGTTTCCCTACTACTGATTAAAACCAACGTTATTATGGAGCGGCGACGTCATTTAAGCAGGGAAGAAATGCTCAGAGCCGTGGGAATGATAGAAGCTGGTTCCCGGCAACGTACTGTGGCTTTAGCTCTGAATACAAGTCAGAGTGTTATCAGTCGACTTTGGACACGTTACCGAAGCACTGGTACCGTGGCTGAGCGCCATGGAGGACGGTATCGCTGCACCACACGGAGACAAGACCGATACATTCAAATCTTAACTCGAAGAGCTCCAACAATAACCGCCATGATGTTAGCCGTGAGGCTTCATCACTCTTCAGGGAACTTAATTAGCGACCAAACAGTCAGAAACCGCTTGCATGAAGTGAACCTTCATTCCCGAAGACCGCTACGGGTACCACCTATAGCAATGCACAATCGTAGGATTCGATATCAATGGGCTCTTGAACACAGAAATTGGGCAGAAGAACAATGGCGTTTCGTGTGCTTTTCTGATGAGTCTCGTTTTGGTATGAGACCGGATACAAGACGTATACGACACTGGAGAACCCCTGGACGCCAACAGCGATTAAAATCCTGCCAGGAAGTCCATCCTTATAGTGGTGGAACCATCATGGTATGGGCGGGTATTTGGATCGGCGGAAGAACTGAGTTGATTTGGATCAGAGGCAACCTCAACGCTCAAATTTATGCTGAGACGATTGTATCAGACGTCATCGTTCCTCTACAAGTGCAAATCGGTCCCTTATTTCAGTTAATGCATGATAATGCACGACCGCACACCGCAAGAGTTGTAAGACAGACTCTCGCCGCAGCTAACATCAATGTCCTGCCCTGGCCTGCTCAGTCGCCAGACTTGAACCCGATTGAGCATGCATGGGATATGCTACAGAGAAGAGCTCTGCCGAATATGGAGGGTATCCAGTCGCAAGAAGACCTTTTTTTGTTGTTGCAACGAACATGGGCGGCCATTCCACAGCGTGATTTGGATGAACTCATTTTGAGTATGCCAAACCGATGTTCTTGTGTTGTTAGTGTTCGCGGTAGAAACACGGATTATTAATTGTTTAAGTTACCCAATAAAATTTTAAAGAAAACTGTTATTTCAGTCTTTTTTTCGAACTTTTGTGTTAGTGGTTCAAATGTCAAAAATCCCTTTATTAGGAAAATGGCAAATTTCTTTATTAATGCAAAGGTGACTTGGTTTATCGTTACTGTGACAAACGAAAACACTTTATTTGATGAATCCTTAAAGAAAATTTTAATTAATATCAATCAGGAGAAAAGTTATTGCAAAAATATATGTTGATCCCTAGACACTTTTGATGTGTGTACTTGTCTTTCAACTACTAACCACCTACCATGATAAAATATACCTATTCAAAATAAAACAGTTTTCCTAAGCTTTTAAATATTTATCCCGCGAGTTTTGCGGCAAAAGGTTATTAACAATTTTATTTGCAGCTGTTTTTATACTTTCTGGAGTTGCATTCATATCGCTATCGCTATTTGCATTTTTTAAATCTTTTGTTGCTAAATATGAAGTAGGTATCAAAGTTTTATAATGGTACAAAATGCGCGCCATTTGTTTTTTTTTCAGTCGATTTTTATTTTCAGCCAGTATATTCTTTTTGATGTAATGCATGCATCACTACATAGTATAAAACAAAGTCGCTTCCCGCTGTCTGTCTGTTCCTGTGTATGCTTAGATCTCTAAAACTACGCAACGGATTTTGATATACATAATAGACAGAGTTATTCAAAAGGAAGGTTTATATGAATAATACATGCATATTATAGTAGAGAAAAGTCGAGAAATTCAAAGATTTGTAATCCGATGTCGTAACAAACATATTATGTTTGTACGCTTACATTACAAACGCTGGCTAAACCTTACGAGATACTTAGATCAAATTAATTTACTACGGAATTGTATATCTTAAAAATATCGATGAAAAAGTCCGCGATGGTATATGTTTATATCCTAAGGATAACCCACGGTAATCATTTTTATCTTTTACATATTACTAAAAAGTTATGGGTTATTTATCAACCTATTTTAAACAATACAGTATTATTTATTTATTTATTTAAACTTTTCGCACAAAAAGGTACAAAGGCGGACTTAATGCCTTAGGCATTCTCTACCAGCCAACCAAGGGTGGTGAGGGTGGTGATTATTCCTTATCCAATTAAATACATTAAATACGTTGTCCATTTCATGGACATCAAAATTGCCCCTTACAGCATATCATTGAAATGAATATCTTGAAGATATCAGAGATTTAAAAAACGGGGGCAGAGCGGCTGGCGGGGCAGTACGAAATTCGCCGGGTCAGCTCGTTTTATTATACAGACATTAAACCTCTGTGGTAAATTTATATCTAAATAAAAAACAGTGCATTAATGAAAAACAGTGCAACCAATGAGATTTCATACAACATTTCTGCACTGTTTTGGTTCTAAGCAAAAAATACGTCCTTTGTGATCGGTTTTGAAGTGATTAATGATAACATTACTACGTACTTGAAAGAAAATATCTTTAACCGTAATCGCAAACGAGTAGACCGTCCTACTTACTTTCACTTTATGAAGGTTGCTGAGTTGAAGAAAACTATTCAGTGTGATATTTGTATGCACCAGTTCGATACGCTTTAGCGGCTGAAGACTATTACTTAATAGTCTGCAAGCATTTTGCATTCACAAGTGTTAATTTTAACACTTGTGAAGTGTTCATTTTAACACTTGTGAATACAAAATGCTTGTCTAAACACAGTATAGTCATGTGAGTACAGAGTAGGCATTGCAAGTAGAAAGGCCGCGCGCCGCCGCGCGCGCCGCGCCGGTAGATCCATGGATATTCACTCACAAATCCCCTTATGCAGTAGGTACGCAACTAGAATTTAGTTTATTCATATTGATTAAGAGAATTGCTGCGTCAGCATGAGAGATGATTCTGGTTTTAATGATAGTGGTTATCAGCAGGAGGCGGCGCGTGGCGCGGGGAGAGGAAGCAGCGCGCGCGTCGCAAGTGCCGTCTGTATTCATCCAGTCCATCGCCCCGCTCCGATACGACCGCGCGCGCAGACATGACCGTCAGGCAGTTCACTCGGGAGGAGGTCTCCAAAAAGAGCAGCAAAACTGAAACCGTATTTATCATCGACAATGTAGTGTATGACGTCACCAAGTTCCTAGACGAGCATCCCGGCGGGCACGAGGTGCTGGTGAACGTGGCCGGCAAGGACGCGTCCGAGGACTTCGACGATGTGGGACACTCGCTAGACGCCAAGGAGCTCATGCAGAAATACGTGGTGGGTGAAGTGGTGGAGGCGGAGCGCGTCAACGTGCAGAAGCGCCAGATGTCCTGGGAGGACAGCAAGCAGGAGAGCGAGGCCAGCTTCACGAGCTCGTGGAAGTTCCCCGTGCTGCTAGGCATCGTGGTCACCGTGCTCTACACATACCTGTTCGGATAGTGCCCCTGTGCCACTCTGTCGCTGATAGTGTGTGAACGCGAGTCATGTCCGACCGCTACAGACTGCCGTTAGATGTATGTAACAAGGTTTTGTGCATAATTTATATATATTGTGATAATTTAATTAAAGTCATTTTATAACGTTGGCGATTGTTTTATCACTCCGCTGTGCAGACCCCAAACGTGAGAGTGGCCCCGTCTTCCGGCTCGTTGCTGGCGAACCGGTCGCACGCGCCTGTGTGCCATAATGCCTGTGTCGCGCGAGATCTGTTCATTCACCATGACACAGCACATTCCAGCTCCGCCGTGTACCCAAAACGCAGATACGAATGAGTTGCTTCACCAAAAACAACCATTTATATAAATATTATGTAATATGGTTGTGTCCGCGTCGGCGTCGCACTGTCGTCTGTCGAGCGTACATTAGATAACTAAGCGTGATCTAACAAAAACTCTGCTATTGAGACATGCATGTTGTTTGGTGAAGGTCGAACCGGCGCGGCGGTCGGCGAGTTGTTTCTTACTCAACAGGAAAACAAATAATGATAATATTGTTATTAGTAGCCCTAAATATGGACGATGTTGAATGAGAATAGAATAGAGTAAGTATATTTTATTCATATAGTCGACTTGAGACCTACAAACGTTACCGTGATGAGGTGACATTGCCTTAAACCTAATAAAGGTCGATAAAGGCGTGGTGGACTCCAGGGCTCCGAGCTCACAGTTTTTAGCACGGCTCGGGATTGAAGAATAACGCCAGGGGTTTTGTTTATATATTTGCTGATTACTCCGGACTTCTGGAGTTTGCCAGTGTAGCATAGTTTCACCTAGTTCTCAAAGCATCCCGTGAACATGATAGATAAATTTTTTAATATAACAAACGACTTCTTAGTTAAATTATTTTAGAATATTAATAAATTGTGTTTATTTTGTTTTAAAACTATTGTTTATCGTAGAATCTTAATATAAAGTGTATCACGCAGTGTTTGTGCCATGTTTATTGTTGTGATAATCCACAATAATCGATATTACGGAAAATCATCTACCGGCTGTCAACGTTTGGATTGCGTATTTGAATTCATCGAACCCGGGGAGTATTTTGTTTTATGTTAATCATTATTTGTAGTTGTATTTACACACTGTACATCATCTGTAAACACTGCTCAGAGTTATGAGCAACGTCCAGTACACACCGGCACCGTTTATGTCTCCTTTTGCTTGACAAATTGTGGAAGCAGAATCGACGACACACACACACACACACACACACACACTATACACTGTACACTCACTATATTAGTGCCACATATTAGTTCGAACTACTATTACTCGTATCATTAAGAAACTCTTCTATGCTGTAATAACATTTCTTCAATAACAATGACTTTAATTTTCTCTTGAATTCGTTTGGATTCATAAAGTTTTTAAATTCTACAGGCAATTTATTGTACAGATTTACTGATTGCACTCTTGAGGCATGTTTAACAACATTAAGCTTAGGCTGTATGAAATTAGGTAGATCCTTTCTACGCGTTTTTATTAGGGTTCCGTAGCCAAATGGCAAAAACGGAACCCTTATAGATTCGTCATGTCTGTCTGTCTGTCTGTCTGTCCGTCTGTCTGTCTGTCTGTCTGTCCGTCCGTATGTCACAGCCACTTTTCTCCGAAACTATAAGAACTATACTGTTGAAACTTGGTAAGTAGATGTATTCTGTGAACCGCATTAAGATTTTCACACAAAAATAGAAAAAAAAAAAAAATTTTAGGGCTCCCCATACTTAGAACCGAAACTCAATTTTTTTTTTCTACACCCATACGTGTGGGGTATCTATGGGTAGGTCTTCAAAAATGATATCGAGGTTTCTAATATCATTTTTTTCTAAACTGAACAGTTTGCGCGAGAGACACTTCCAAAGTGTGTTTTTTTTTAATACGTCATAAATCGTAAAACGCAATTACCATTCATTCAATCAACTTAAAAATTAAAAAAAACATTTAATTTCATAAACATAAACCTTATGCATAAACCCGGATGTTACGGAACCCTCGGTGCGCGAGTCCGACTCGCTCTTGCCCGGTTTTTTTTTCCTGTCACTTATATGACCGTTCATACTTTCTTAGTAACCTCTTGTCCTCGTGTCGAACATTTTTATTATGAAAGCATGCGCATTTAGTAAAACTCGCTGTCAAAAAGGCAGCGGATTATCGACATAATGAAGTCAATCTCATTTTTAGTTGCACCATCCGGGCTCTGCCAGGTCCACTTTCTATGCTCACGTTTTCTGAAGAAGGAATTCATCATAAAGAGGCCTTCCTTCTCTATAAAACTGGCCAGTAGGTGGCCCCGGTGGTTCCGGCATCCAACTCCAAATTGCCCCACTCGCAGCTCATCATCGTTACGTTTACCCAGTTTCGCGTTGAAGTCCCCCATGACAACGGTAAAGTGAGTTTTAGAGCCATGCATGGCTCTGGAAATATCCTCATACATGGTCTCCACCTCATCGTCGGGGTGTGACGAGGTCGGGGCGTGAACCTGTACGACCTTCAGCGAATACCTTTCGGATATTCTGAGTATAAGGTACGCCACCCTGGTCGACACACTCTCGATCTTCACCACGTTGCTCACAAGGGACTTATGGACGATAAACCCGACACCACCTTGGGACTGCTGGTTGCCCTCCCGGAAATAGAGCAAGTTTCCGGATTTAAGGATTATCGAGTCCTCCCCCTCTCTTCGGACTTCAGATAACCCCACTATACTCCATCGTATCTTGCTGAATTCTTCCTCGAGTTCGGTGATCTTTTCGTCGGTCCGGAGTGTACGCGTGTTATATGTTGCCAGGTCCAGTTTTCGGTGATTGTGGTAGCCGGATCTCTTCCGGGGATTCTTAGCACCCCTTGCCTTACCGTGGCCTACCAAACCGTAGATTACCAAACTTGTCAAAATCAACAATTATGAAATCAATGATAGACCATTCTGACACTATTGTAATAGCAGAATTGAGGCCCAGGTAACCAGGTAATATTCCATACAGGGATAGCATGTCAAGGTAAGTATTTCTGTTCCTGTGTTCAATGAAGATTCTGTATTTTTGGGTCTTATGTTTATATTAATGTCTCCCCCTATAATAATATTTTTCTGGGTTTGTAGAGTATCTAGAGGGGTACTTAAGGAACTGATAAAAGCCTCAGTGTTCATGTTTGAAGGGGATCTATAAATGCTTATTACAATATTATTCAGTATGTTCAGCTGCAAACAAGACGCCTGAGATAATTTTATTTCTTTAACTTTAGATTATTTTTAGGGTTCCGTCCCTCAAAAGGAAAAAACGGAACCCTTTTAGGATCACTCGTGTGTCTGTCTGTCCGTCCGAAAGTTGAAATTTGCTACACATATGAATCTCTGTCACCCAAACACAGACAGAATGAATTTCGAATTTATTTTCATTTTTGGGAGGCAAAGAAAAAATACACAAAAAAATTCGCAATCTGTACCGTGTGACATATCATATAAGAAAGGGCTTACTGTAAGGATCTTAAATATGTTTTTTTCATATCGTTAAAGTAAATTGTATACCTAGGTAACTTATTTAAGAAAAAAAAATTAATTAAAAAAAAAATCCCGACTGCGGTAAAAAACTTAAGTTAAAAGAAACTGAAAACCTAAAAACAAGCCCATTTTAAATTAAATAAAAGTTGGAAGCAGGCGGGACCCATACCATTTTTTTTATTATATTTTCAAATTCAAATGGGTCCCGCCTGCTTCCAACTTTTATTTTAAATGGGCTTGTTTTTAGCTTTTCAGTTTCTTTTAACTTAAGTTTTTTACCGCAGTCGGGTTTTTTTATTTTTTTAAATAACTTTTTTTATTTCCAGCTTTTTAGTTTACAAATGTGAAAGATTTCGCAGACGATTTAGTTCTTGGTAGGTGTTTTTTACAATTTGTCACTTCGAATTGCTTTTCAGTATAATGTTGTATATATTTTTGTAATCACCTTTTAAAACCCTTTATTTTGATACCTCACTCGATAGGTGTTGAAAAAAAAAAAAAAAAAGATTTAATATGGCGTCCAGTAGTCGCCATATTGAATTTTCACTAACGTCATGTCTTTAGTGACACTCGCCGGACTTAGGGAAATCGATTAACGTGTGAATCATAAAAATCGGCCCAGGCGTTTGGTCTGTATAGTGCTTCAAAGGAACATACAAACATACATACATACATAGGCTGATGAACACGTTACCACTCCTTTGCGTCGCGCAGTCGGGTAAAAAATTGGCCATTCCTCCTTATCTCCGAAACTAATGAGCAAAAATTTTGAAAAAAAAAAAAAAATTGTTCTAAGAATACCTATAGATTACAGGAAAACCTATAAGAAGTCTATCATGGTAAATCTCTCAATAATGTGCCGTGTGCGTACAAACTTATATTTTCAGTTGGAATGTATGTATGTTCTTCAATTACAATGTTAAGTTTGTTTGTAACGGACAAATTCATACCAAATACGGAACCCTTCATTGTGCGTGGTCCAACATGCACTTGGCCGTTTTTAGGGTTCCGTAGTTTTATATATAGGCAACTACCCTATCGTTTTGGTTCAACTGGTGGGACGTGTTATAGGACGAGTAATCATTGAGAGGGATAATTTTTCCAGGAGTTAGATGCATATTGTTTAGCGTGTCATCATTTAGTGTAACGATCACTCACGAACGGCACGCAAGCTTGTCCTCTGGTCGATGCCGTCAGCCGTCAGCCGTCAGCCGACAGCCGACAGCCGACAGCCGACAGCCTGGCACTCCGCCACCACTCGGTACCAACAATCAATATACTTAAGGAGTACCTATCTAGATACCTAATCCGTAAGTATATTGATAATTTGATATGTAAGAGATAATAAAACGATATCATCGAGGTCATCGTTAGGTACCTACACACCGCTGCAGCTAACGAAGCGAACCTACAGTTTAATAATAACTCATTATTAATATGTACTTACTTGTATTGTGTAAAGTTACGTCATTACGAAATCACTTTATTGTCATATAAGGATTAATAAAAAATAAAACTACCACTAACAATAAATACTATAAATAATGAGATTAAAAAAAAATCTTTTTTGAGTTACCTACTTAATTATTTATTATTAAAATATATGACTAAGTATTTATGTTAATTATTTATTTGTGTTAAATTTCCACACACCTAACTTCTCGCAGAATAAATTTAACATAAAATACTTCAGCTTTTAGATACCTAACAAATTGGATGTTAACCTTTGCTCTGCGCTCATGGCCGCGGCCGTGATCATGGTCCGTATTGGTAATACTCTATGACACAATCTACGAAACCGCGCGAAATCTACGCGAGATTGGCGGGTGACGTGGCTCCGGATTGAATTAGGGCCCTGTGCCAGCCTGTGCTGCTAACGGTTTGTTCATGGCCATTGGGCGCCGAAACCACAGATACTAACCCAGGGATATGGCATGGAGGCGTGGCGCGTGTCGCCTAGTTAAGAGCAACCTGACCATAAGTTGGTACCCGCGACGGGGCGGCGGCGGTAAGCACCGTTGTTATATGAGAAAACTGCCTAGCAACGGACCCATGTCAAAAAATGCATTAGTGATGCGTTGCGCTGAGCGGTGTGGAACCTAAGATACAAACACGCTTGTACGATACAACTACATACAGAAAGCAAAGCTCATAGAAATCTCTATTCCTAGACAGCACGTTTCGCCGAAAACTTTGTTGATAGAAAACATTGTTCGTAGACATCTCGTTGACAGAGTTCTCTGTTGACAGAGATCTCTGTTCATAGATAGCACTTCTTGCCATAAACTTTGTTCATAGAAACCACTGTTTCCAGATACCTTGGTTCACAGAAAGCGCAACGTAGGATGCAAGAGCGAGCGAAGGGCACCCCGAGGTTAGGTTTGGTTAGGTTACTTTAAACCCTTGACACAGAAATAGGAGCCCCGCGCAGCTGTCAATAGTGTCAACCCCTAGCATCAAGTGGAGTGACAGCTCACTTTAAGCTTAAAGTGAGCTGTGAATAGTGTCAACCCCTAGCATCAGGTGGAGTGACAGCTCACTTTAAGCTTAAAGTGAGCTGTCAATAGTGTCAACCCCTAGCATCAGGTGGAGTGACAGCTCACTTTAAGCTTAAAGTGAGCTGTCAATAGTGTCAACCCCTAGCATCAGGAGGAGTGACAGCTCACTTTAAGCTTAAAGTGAGCTGTCAATAGTGTCAACCCCTAGCATCAGGTGGAGTGACAGCTCACTTTAAGCTTAAAGTGAGCTGTCAATAGTGTCAACCCCTAGCATCAGGTGGAGTGACAGCTCACTTTAAGCTTAAAGTGAGCTGTCAATAGTGTCAACCCCTAGCATCAGGTGGAGTGACAGCTCACTTTAAGCTTAAAGTGAGCTGTCAATAGTGTCAACCCCTAGCATCAGGTGGAGTGACAGCTCACTTTAAGCTCGCTTCTCCCAAGTTATCACGGTGATATTTTTACAGAATAGCATTGCTGGACTGAGCGCGAAAGTGGCGGCTTTCGATTTTTGTACGTAAGCTGGTGCGATTTCTGGCACGCGAAGTAGTTGCTCTTGCGTTATCTAGGTGTTTCTATGTTTGTGGCACTATCTGCGAATCAAATAAAGCACACGAAATTTAGTTTTGTCAGTAGGTACTGAAAGTGAGTGGAATTAAAAGTAATCAGAGAGCCAAAACGTTCATATCTGTGTGACAACTAGTGATAGATAACTGATAATGTTGTTATTGTTGGAGCAGTGGCGGTCGGTCGGCCCGGGTCACAGTATAATAAAATAAGCAGTATTATGTCTCGACAGTGTCCTTCAAATAATTACCTACCACCGCTCGGTAGATAAACACGCACTAGGGTTGCACACTGACTGTGCCTCTTGTGTTGTAACTGTATTTTGTAACTTCGAAAAATGTTATGTTGGGAGAGTATTCTTTTTTTAAAACCTTGCGATTTGCTGTAGGTGCTACGTCCTGTATAATAAAACGTTCTTCACAAATCCGGTAGCTTGTGATGTTAAGTTTGTTTGCTAAATAATCTCGGCACATCAGCCGAAGCCATTACGTTATTTTTTTTAGCGATATTGATGAATTCAAAAATCCATACATACATTGGACAAAACGGTCGATGACTTTATGCCATATTATTTCACGTAAATAATTGTGCGGGAGCGTCTTCACCGTCCGCGTCATGATGTACACCATGATTTTGAAGCGCGTCATTTCGGCAGTTTTATATGAAAGAAAGAAAGAAAGTTTATTTGGACACAGTAAATATAATTTAATATTTATAATATATTTTAATATTATTTATATGAAGACGTAATACTGCTTACTTTATTATACCGTGGCCGGTTGGTGCGTTGTGTCATCGTATGTCGTCATGGAACCCTCTGCTGACGCGACATCGCTTGTTTATCAATTGAGGAGGCCCGAGGACGAGCGACCTAATTACATTGTTATTGACAACTCAGCTGCCAGTGCTGGTATGAGTTGCACTGTGTGGACAAGCTACTCTTTTTAGGACTTTTATATTATACCTATATGAACCTGGTTTAGGTGACTGCATCTATCATGTCATAAATAATAATGGTTGAGCGAATGGTGCTTATCTGTGGTGCTTATCGATGCATCATGCGTCATGCTCGAGAAAGGGCGCCTTCGCTTGGGAGTGGTCATCTCTTAGCTGCCACGGCCCACGGCTCGATTTAATTATTTTATTGTTTTAGTTGTTTCTATTTGCTGAACTCTGGGACGATTTTAACGTGTATGTCTTTTCACGTCGTTCTCACATATAATTTTAAAATCAACATTAATGATGTAACTAATATTTTGTAACAATATAATTTAAAAGATATGGAGATGGAGCTTCATGCCCGTTCTTGTCCATATGTAACTACTATGCTTTGGATGTTGATGCCAGCCCCTTTCCAGTCCAGAACCTTGAAGACATCCTCCAGTGCAGCGGTGAACAGTTTCGGAGAGATAACGTCTCCCTGTCTCACACCTCGCTGCAGAAGGATAGGTTTCGAGGTCTGATCCTGGAGTCGGACTGACATAGTGGCGTGTACAGACCCTTCAGCACCTCGATGTACCGATAGTCGATCTGGCACCGTTGAAGAGACTGCAGCACAGCCCATGTCACGATCGAATCAAAGGCTTTCTCGTAGTCCACAAACGCTAAGCAGAGAGGCAGGTTATATTTATTGGTCTTCTGTATAACTTGTCACAGCGTATGTATGTGGTCTACGGTGCTAAAGCCTTTACGGAATCCGGCTTGTTCGGGAGGCTGGAAGTCGACAAACCTGCGCGCGAGATGGTTCGTGATGACTCTCGAAAACAGCTTGTAGACATGGTTCTGGAGTGAGATGGGCCTATAATTCTTAAGAAGGGCATTATCGCCCTTCTTAAAGAAAAGTATCACCACCCTTTGGGTATAGAACCCTAAAAACAGCTACTTTTTGAAAATTAATTACCTTAATTTTGGTTTAAACACCACACTACTGATCCGATTTTGATGAAATTTCTATGGGACCAATCTGAAAGTTAATCCCTTTAAATAAAAAAATAATTTTGCAAATCGGCTTATAAATAACGGAGTTCTGAGGTAACAAACATAAAAAGAAACAATCGAATTGAGAACCTCCTCTTTTTTTTAAGTCATTTAAAAAAATCAGTCTTTCTGTTCCGGCTAATCTCAGAAACGGCTGAACCGATTTTGATGGGTATGGAGATACTTTGAAACCTATATTCGGACTTTTAATTAGCTGCAGTAAAATGACAGGTTATGTATTAGGGTAAATCTTGAGATTGAGAATATTCAGTTGATTCCCGTGGCTCATTTTTATTATTATTTTTTTTTACAAATTATAGTTCAGTATGTTTTTTAGCCGAATTATAAACACATTTATCAAATAGGGGTCAGTTTTGAACGACGCGTTACAAAGATATTTGAAAACATATTTTTTTGGGCCAGGGGAATCAAAATACGATGACAAGGGAATCATAATTAAAACCAAGGTAAGTAATAAAACATACTATTATTTAATAATCAGTCTCTTGTTCTCAGTTATTGGCACTTTTACACCTAATTATCAATCACATTATTCCTAAGTACCTAATAATGATAACATACTAAATAGTAAAAATTGAAACTAAAACTTTTTTTTTTAAACATAATCAAACATTTTAACAAAAATTAGGAACCTTTCTTTGGATGACACAATTTAAAAAAAATATAGTAGGTAATCAGATCAGAATCACAACCTTGTTTTATTACCTATTGTCTAAAAAATATTTAAGTCAAAATCAGAATCACTAGCACTGGAATGTTCGCCGTGAAGAGCTGTCAATACAGCGTTAGTTGTAGAAGCTGACAGATTTTCATTTATTGAAGGAACTTCTGCCCAGAAGTTATCATCGGAGGATACACGTAGGTCCTTTTTGGTAATCTCTGCGTGCAATAGGTACAAATCGCATAAAGATTCGATACAAACGGATTATAACTTATTTGAATAAATACTTAGATAACCAGGCAAAACAAAACACTCAACACTGTCTGAGCAGACCGTGCAATTTGGAATGAACAAATAAATGTACTAGACGAACTAGAAAATATTGATTACCCTGGCAAAAACGCCAAGGGAATCAACACCAAGGTAATCAATAAAAGTTTGTTTTTTATCGATTACGTAAAAAGTTAAAAGTTCTAAGCAATAATAATAAGATTATTCAATCAATAATAACAATATTAGTAATAATAATAAAAAGATTAGTAAAGATATATTCGAGAAAAAACTTAGGTATACAATTTTTTACGCCGTCAGGGTAATCAATGACCTAGTGAAACAAAACCAGGGGAATCAGATATTTACCTGCGTAATTTCGTCCACGGGCAAAGTGAGACGCCACCTTCCACCACGGCGTTTTAAGCGCTACTAGAGCTCGCACAAGAACGAATAACTGCGCTTCGCGACCGCTCCACTAGCGATCTATGTCTAATTATGTAGCGCGCCACAGGAATCACTGTTTAGCTCTGGACAAAACTTTAAATCTATTTCTATGTAAAACTATGGGATATAATAAAAACTGTATATTTTTATTTTCAACACATACTAATCTAGTTGTTGAAAAACTACATAAATTGATAATTTTACATTAATAAATTGGCGACTTCGAGTTGTTTTCATTAAAAAATGTGTAAAGGACGCGCCAGGGTTATCAATTTTTGTGACGTTTTGTATTTTTTTTCGATAATTACACCCAAATTAAAAAGAGTAACTATTGTGCATCAATTAGATACCATAGTGATAAGACGTAAAAAAAATACTTTGGGCCTTTATTTCAATATTGCGGGTAGTTTATACCTCCGGACATCATAAATTGAGCCTCTCAAGATTCACCCATTATTTAAATTACTGAAATCGGCGTCTTTTTGTTTTTTCGCGGCCATCAACCAAATCTGGGGGCACGGGAGTGCCCCCGCCAAGACCAGCCAAGCGAAGCGCAAGGGCACTACCTACCTTTTCTCGAAGCACTTCGTCGTATTTTTGAACCCTCTTAACTTGGGTTTGGATTATACCAGATAAACAAAATTTTCGGAATATGATGCCAGTGGTTGACTTATTAAACCTATAAAGTTTCAATTGCATAGCTCTTATACTTTAGATTTTATTGATATCTAAAATACCCCGATTTCGTCACTGACTCACTGACTGATGATCATCAAAATTCTTAAGGTACTTCCTGAAGTCCTAGAAAGCTGAAATTTGGTATGTAAGCTAGTAATAGTACACAAACAACAAAAAAATATTAAAACTTGAAACTTTTACTAAAAAAAAAATCCGTAAATTTTGATGCTAGAGGTCTGAAAATTTATATAGGGGGTCCTTGTTATAAATAAACCCCAAAAAAAGAAATAAAAAATGAACAACAGCAAAAATACTCGTATAAATATCATAAGCAACTTACAAAAAGAAATGAAATCCCACAAAAACATTTCATGTTAAATGTTGCCAAGACGAGACCATGTAGCTCGCACTGTCAAAAAGTAATCAGATCTCATGTAGAGTCAAACTTCTAACTCTACACGCCCTAACTCTACAAGGCCTGACTTCGCAAACTCTACACCTTAGTCAAAATAATATGGCTTGGCCATTTCGCTACATTCACATGAGCGTAAGGTGAAAAACTCTCATACTGTTAATGGTTCTTGTAGTAACGAAACGGCCAAACCAGATATTTTGACTAAGGTGTAGAGTTTGCGAAGTCAGGCCTTGTAGAGTTAGGGCGTGTAGAGTTAGAAGCTTGACTCTACATGAGATCTGATTACTTTTTGACAGTGCGAGCTACATGGTCTCGTCTTGGCAACATTTAACATGAAATGTTTTTGTGGGATCTTGTTTTTCTAGTACAGGATAGTGTAACAAACGAAACTTATTTGACATGCATATCTCTAAACTCAGTCCGAAATGAGTTATTAAGTGTCATTTTACTGCAGCTAATTAAAAGTCGCCTATAGGAGAGGATATAACTCTTTATCGACATGCCACGCGGGTGTAGCCGCGGGCGAAAGCTAGTTTTATAGAATTAAATATTCTAATGTGACTTATTTTTATCTATGGCTGTAACTACCAGTCGCCGTCAACACGCGTGAGGCCAGTAGGGTTACATGCTCTGTAACTACCAGTCGCCGTCAACACGCGTGAGGCCAGTAGGGTTACATGCTCTGTAACTACCAGTCGCCGTCAACACGCGTGAGGCCACTAGGGTTACATGCTCTGTAACTACCAGTCGCTGTCAACACGCGTGAGGCCACTAGGGTTACATGCTCTGAAACTACTAGTCGCCATCAACACGCGTGAGGCCACTAGGGTTACATGCTCTGTAACTACCAGTCGCCGTCCACACGCGTGAGGCCACTAGGGTTACACGCTCTGAAACTACCAGTCGCCATCAACACGCGTGAGTCCACTAGGGTTACATGCTCTGAAACTACCAGTCGCCATCAACACGCGTGAGGCCACTAGGGTTACATGCTCTGTAACTACCAGTCCTCGTCAACACGCGTGAGGCCACTAGGGTTGCATGCTCTGTAACTACCAGTCGCCGTCAACACGCGTGAGGCCACTAGGGTTACATGCTCTGTAACTACCAGTCCTCGTCAACACGCGTGAGGCCACTAGGGTTGCATGCTCTGTAACTACCAGTTGCCGTCAACACGCGTGAGGCCACTAGGGTTACATGCTCTGTAACTACCAGTCGCCGTCCACACGCGTGAGGCCACTAGGGTTACATGCTCTGTGGCCACTAGTCAGATTGAGTGCATCTACAAGGATTTTGAAGTTGAGTAGGTAAGTACCTACTTGCGCAGTACCGATCAGCTGAGCAGGTAAATAGGAATGAGCAATACCTACAGTCTACATGCGCAATTGCGCATATCCATTATGCAAAACATTAGAAAATGCAAAAGTATTTATTCATAAATAGATCAGCGGTATGAGCGGCACTGTGGTTGTGTTAATGGCTAATGGTGGACGTCAGCTTAGCGACCCCGTGACACTCGACCCACGATCACCATTACTTAAAGAAGAGACAATTAGTCTCTGTAATGATGCAGACACGCGGTGCAAATGTTCTGTTATTCTGATCATTCTACGTTGTTCTCAGAGCTTGTTATATTTGACGAGCGTCATAAATATAGTTAATATTTAATTCATCATGTAGCTAGGTACTGTTACTGCGCCGAAGGAAGCTATCAAGCGAGCACGGTATAATATTTAGTTTCTTAATTTGAATTCCCATTATAACACGCAATACCTACGTCAGAAGGCCACGAGTGCCACGACCGAGCGGTTGTATCGGTGCGAGCACTCGTGTGTGCGAGTGCAGCCGTGTTACACGGTTACACCCCGACCACCAGCGCCACGGCGCGGCGCGGGCGCGGCGCGGGTGGTGTCGTGGCACAAAATACAGAGAGTACAGAAGGCAATCTAGGTACATACAAAGCGCGCTCGAGGAACGCACACATAGACACCGCTCACGGACACGTTATCTCGGACTGGTTGGGACTAGTGCGAGCGCGAGTGCCATCCGTTTGAGACATGCATCTGTGAAGTGCAAAAATAGAGCAACAAAAAAATGACTATCTAAGCTTTGATTTTTTGAATCAGTATAAACGAAGTAACTTTTTTGTAAGGTAAATTCACGCCACCAATTATTACGTAAGTTGAAAACATGATTTTTTGTTTGTGTAGATATTGTGTTGTTTTTAGTGTCAATTGATAGGTTTAGGTCTAAAACGGATAGGGCAAAATAAATTGTGTAAATAGGGTACCTAATCCGTTTTGAAGTTATTAGGGATTTTCGATAGTGAAAATTGACAATTATGTAAAATTTTATATGTTTTTGTTCTGTAAACTTTTTGTATTGTAATACTATGTTTATTGTTTTGTTTTAATAGGTATTGTAGAATAAGCTCAACAATAAATCAAACAACTAGATACGAGTGCCACTACCACGATAGTTTTTTGTGCATAAGCCAAAGTTGACAACCATAGCGCGACCGCCAAGCGTAGGTATGAAAATTGAAGTATGTACATACATATGATTGCCTTCTGTACTCTCTGTATTTTGTGGTCGTAGTGTGTGTGGCCGTCGTTACACGTGTTCGCGCCGTCGCTCGCTGTGCTTGTAATCGGTTAACCTGTTTGTTTCTGTTTGTCCTGTCGCCACGCGCCATTCGAGTCTCCGTTGCGTCAGCAGACTGCTTATTGGAATAATGCTGTGGAATAATGGATGTAGTACACATATTGTGGTTCACATGAATACTCATAATACCTAATTACCTGCTTATAGTAGTAACCTATTCGATCTTTAGTAACACATTATTATCTTTTGTACAAAATAATTTGTACTTAGGGTTTTTTACTTGGTACCTCTTCATGTATCGCATTCTTAGCGAGTGATGTAATTTTACAATCATCATTCATTAATACATTAAAAAAAACATTATTTACTTGAATAAGTATACAATTTCCTTGTGTTTGCTAACCAAAGGCCGGAAGGGGAACTAAGAATGTTTTTTTACTTAAAAAGTTTTTTAAGTAAACATAGGTGCAGAATCTTTTGTAGGATTTGACTAGTAGGTATCAATACAATAGAAAGTAGGTATCTAGGTACCTATTTTTCTATATACATATTATAATTCCTAAACAAAATAGGAATGTAGGTAGGTAGTATAGAAAGGTAGGTATGTAGGTACATACCTACCTTTCTATACTACCTACTGAGTAGGTACTCAGGTAAGTATTTTATTTGCGAAATGTGATGGTTGACCGCGACGCGACGAGGGGACGGTGGGTACACGAAGAACACGCAATCGAAATTACATACTGACATTGGTTAATCATGTTTCCTTATGTTTTTCCTACATTCTGATGAGCGAGTAGGTACCTACCAGTGATCACTGTACAAATGCAGATCATTGACTGCACGTCTCCTTGACCGCCGCGCGCCGGGAGCCGCGACAGTGATGCTGTGATGTAACATCAGCTGCTACGCTTCAGTCGGATACATCGCACATTATCGTACTACGGTACTACCCGCCACCCGAAGGTTATCACGGTTATCAGCACGTCATCGATACCGACTGCCTTCTAGAAATAACTTCCAACAGGTGAAGTCATTGAACTGACTCAAACTTGCACGGCAGGAAAACGTCAATGAAATAAAACGATGATTTCTATTATGTTATGTAATCACTTATGTATGATCTATACGTGTAGCATACCGTGCAGCTGCCACACTGCCACTGGCACACTGGCACTGAGCTCAGCGCTGATCTATACGTGTAGCATACCGTGCAGCTGCCACACTGCCACTGGCACACTCGCACTGAGCTCAGCGCTGGTCTATACGTGTAGCATACCGTGCAGCTGCCACACTGCCACTGGCACACTGGCACTGAGCTCAGCGCTGATCTATACGTGTAGCATACCGTGCAGCTGCCACACTGCCACTGGCACACTCGCACTGAGCTTAGCGCTGGTCTATACGTGTAGCATACCGTGCAGCTGTCACACTGCCACTGGCACACTGGCACTGAGCTCAGCGCTGATCTATACGTGTAGCATACCGTGCAGCTGCCACACTGCCACTGGCACACTCGCACTGAGCTCAGCGCTGATCTATACGTGTAGCATACCGTGCAGCTGCCACACTGCCACTGGCACACTGGCACTGAGCTCAGCGCTGATCTATACGTGTAGCATATTGTGCAGCTGCCACACTGCCACTGGCACACTCGCACTGAGCTCAGCGCTGATCTATACGTGTAGCATACCGTGCAGCTGCCACACTGCCACTGGCACACTGGCACTGAGCTCAGCGCGCACTACATGGCAATGGTCTTGCACTGATAAGACACTTGTACTTAATAATCATTGTTGGAAGGTATAAGTATTATCAAAACAGGACTGAGTTACGAGTACGTAATAATAAATAGTTACATATTACCCGTTTGTGTACCTATGTACGAATAATATCTCAGAATATAACGATGTTTCCTTTAAGAGCTGAAGGCTGAGGGTAGACTCGAAGACAGTGTCTATAAACATAAACCTGCGTACGCCAGGTACCTAGTATAAGCGCAGACATCAGCTGGGCATCAGGAAGACAGGATATAAGCGGGAGCTGGCGATCAGTAGGCATGTCTGAATACGCAGCAGGACCCTACGTTTAATCAGATTGAAAGGTAAAGTTTAACGTGCGTAGTATTTAGTACCTTTCGAATCGTATAATTAAGTAAAAAAAGTAATAAGTAAGTAAAAATAGTAATATAATAAAAATTAAATCGACTTCAAAAAGAAATAACTCAAAATAATTATGAAATAACTTTAATATCGGAAGTCGGTGTCTTGGGATCTGCATTTTAGTGGATTTAATTTTTTTTAATTACTTTTTAATTTCGTAATAAATAGTTTTAAGTAAAAACTGGAATATATGTTTTTAATAAGTAGGTAATAGTTTTGTTGTAAATATTGCACTAGAATTTGACCAAGGATTTGAGATGACCCTTCGACTACACCCGTAGCACAAAATACTGATAGTACAGAAGGCAATCTGCATACAAAGTGCGCTCGAGCAACGCACAATTATAGACACCGCTCACGGACACGTTATGTCGGAGTGGTTGGGAGTAGTGCGACCGCGGGTGCCATCCGCTTGAGACACGCGTTTGTGAAGTGCAAAAATGGAGCAACAAAAAATGCCTATTTAGAAACTATTATATAAATCGAGCTTAGGATCGATTTATATAATAGTTTCCTAATTTGAATCAATATAAACGAAGTAACTTTTTTGTAAGGTAAATTCACACCTCCAACTATTACGTAAGTTGAAAACATGATTTAAAAAAAATAAATTATATCAATTGTGTAAATAGGGTAATCCGTTTTGAAGTTATTAGGGATTTTCGATAGTGAAAATTGACAAATGTAAAATTTTATGTTTTTGTTCTGTAAACTTTTTGTATTGTAATAAGTACTATGTTTATTGTTTTGTTTTAATATTGTAGAATAAGCTCAACAACAAATCAAACAACTAGATACGAGTGCCACTACCACGATAGTTTTGTGCATAAGCCAAAGTTGACAACGAACCTGTCAACGAAGACAGGCCGTCACATATAAACGTATTTGTCAATATGGCACTGTTCCATAATTATGTTGAAGTAAATGTAAGCCAATATCTGTGTGGTTCTTTCCTCAAAAGACCATTTCAGACATCAATCTACATGGTCTTCACACGATCTGACCAAGATTTTGTCTGGACTTTAAAAGAGACTGTGACCTCTGAGTTTGTTTCGGCCTTTCTTCTCAGAGTAGTCAGATAGGAAACGCCTACCACATCTAGTTTAAAAAATATGATGACGTGTAAAAGTGTTTGTAAAAACCTACTTACAGAAAATAAATCATTTATCATTTAATAAAAAAAAATGGTCACGATCCGATTAATAGTTGGGGAGAAATGCGTGGACAAACATACATACATACATCTATAAAATTTTGTATATTTGTTTGGAAGCCCTAATAGATTGTCTTATGTGAATATAATGCAGTTCCAATAATATTACATACACACACTTACACACTTTTATCACCTTTTCAGTGACACTATTATTTTTGTGGCTCATAAATAATAATGAGTTTGAGGGTAGATGATTCCAGATTAAATTATGTAATTCTTAATATTAAGTATTGAAATTTTAATTTGATTTGGTTAATTATTACTTATTTCAATTTTTTTTTTAAATTTTACCGATGTTAAATACACAGATCCTAATTCAGAGTTTTATTAAAGTCATAAGTTAAGTCATAAGTTATTTATTTCATAACAAAATACAATGTGTTGAAAATATTACAGTGATGATAAATAAAATAGGTAATAATAACCAACGAAAAGAAAAAAAAAATCATTAATTACTTTCATATTAAAAAATTCAGTAGCGACTACGCATTCAAACAATAATAAATAGTTGTATGTCAATAATTCAGTAACATAAAATTAAATAATCACCAAAATTACATAAATATGAGTTTGAAATTCATTATCCAATAAAAAAAAACAAAAAAATCATATGAACACAAATAATAATTCACAAATCATTTAATTGTGGCTGTCGTTTGTCATCTATGAACTCGTCGATACTTTAATAAATATGTAATATTCAATAAATATGTTTTTAATTTCTTTTTAAACAAGATAATGCTCTAGCTTGTCTTTCCTCATTAGTCTCGTTCAAATTCTTAACCAAGTTGGTTAACAACACTAGAATATACAGACATGGCACTGTTAAGATGTTAAGTCTGATGAAGTGGTCTCTGCACGACTCTATCTGTTTCATGCGGAGCATTGTCCTTAGGGCTCTTTTTTGAATTACCTGAGTGGACGTTGTACTTGTAGCTGTTGCCCCAAAACTCAATACTATATCTGAGCCTAGACTCAACCAACGCAAAGATGTGAGAGATGAGATAAATGTTGTGTACATACAAATAAAACAAATACATCTACATAGACCGGTTTAAATGAATATAATTTTTAAAGAAGAGTTAAAACAAATTGTCTGCTAAAATATGTACAAACTACTTGTATTAAACGTAAGGTTATTTGAAAAGTACTAATAAAATGCTGATAAGAAGAAATATGACTGTCTGGGCTGAAAGCGTCGAAACAGAATAGGGTCCCGCTGGCATGATAAAATTTTTGCAGGTGCATTCCTCATAAAATAATTATTATTTTAAAATAAAACTAGGGTCTTTTTAAAGTACTAATACACCGTTAAATGGGCCCATATAAGATTGGTCTGAAGACCTTCAAACAGCAGAGGGTCCTGTTGAAAAATAATTTAAGATTTCGCTGTAGCAATTAAGGTATCTACTATTTTTTTACTTATACGATTCCAAAGGTACTAAACTAAATACTTCGCACGTAGTCAGCAGGTGCGTGTGTGGTGTGTGGCCCAGCCCGCCCCGCCTCACAGGGTGCACTGGTGACCGAACTTGCATTGTTTCACTGACTGATGTCTTTTCATGAGGTATATATTCAGCTGAGCATATGATTATGCCTTCCATATAAATAGCTGCTTCATGTGGTAAGTGTTTGTGATTGCTGGGTCACCCTGCCTCGCTCTTTTTTGCCGAGTGTCATTAGTAGAGGCCGCGAAGATTGCCAACTAAACATGACTCGACAGAATAAAATGAAACTCAACCTGAATGAACATAAATCATACATAGATACAAACAACTGCGACTTGGTACCTATTAAAAATAATATAATCGAAACGATTTAAAACTGCGTACTTGTCGTAATTAATTAAATGTTTGAATCTTTTAGATAGATAAGGACTTGTTATGTACAGAATTATTAAACACTAGCTTTTGCCCACGGCTTCGCTCGCGTTAAGTATTATTTAAAAAAAACGAATACATTTACATCCTCCATCATCCCTTATTTTATCCCCATGGGGGTGGAATTTATCAAAATCCTTTCTTAGGCCTACGTCATAGTAGCTATATGCATGCGAAGTCTCAGCCCGATCGGTTTAAAATTGACAAAGTTTCATACAAACTTTCATCCCCTATTTTACCCCCTTGAGGGTAGAATTGATCAAAATCCTTTCTTAGCGGATGCCTACGTCATAACATCTACCTGCATGCCAAATTTCAGCCCGATTCCTCCAGTGGTTTGGGCTGTGCGTTGATAGATCACTATGTCAGTCAGTCACCTTTGAGTTTTATATATTTAGAGATTATGTAATCAAAATATGCAGATCTTACCTAGTTATGAACATGGCTGCGGTGTCGGCCAGTCCGCCAGTCCGCCAGTCTGCCAAAGGTAAGTTCTCTTCTTAGTCTGTGGTCTGCCAGTAGGCTGGATCCGTGATGCATCATGTATGTAACTAATGTTACTGTTGTAACGTACTGCACAAGTACTGACATGTTACACGATATCACTACAATCTAACTGAAATAATTTAAAATAAAGTCATTAATACACACAATTCGTGAATATAATTAGATACTGAAGTGCGACGATTCTGATAATATCGGGGCTCGTAGCAGCCGCACGGGGCGATCCAAGGTTCCAGGTAAGCCTGTCGAGGTCGGTTCTGTAATGGGTTACCATCCATAACAAACCGAGACCCCTCAGTGCCACGTTAACTTGTTGGTCCTAGCTGTCATTTGTGTTTTTCTTCTCCATAGGTCCTACGCTTTGGAATGGGCAATAAGATTCATATTTTCTGACTGACCGACTTCTTGACAATTCAAAAGTGCCTGTAAATGGTTTAATTGAAATAAATGTTTTGAGTTTGAGTTTCAGTTTGAGACATTTAACAGTCGTTACGGGTAGCCAGAAGCTCGAAAGTCTCATAGTCTTACCAAGGGTATTGTGTTATCCAGTTGCGAGTTTTTTTTTGTGGATCTCAGATTGCCAGACACTCCATGTAAAATACTGGTATTCAGCTGCATCCGTTAAGAGTTGAAGCCGACCCCAATATATGTACTCGTAGTTGGGAAAGGCTAGGCAGATGATGATGATTCTGATATCATCCGTTGAGTCGGAATAAGGAAATATAGCTTCCTACGCAAGGTACCTACTGTCTTTGAAGCGGTCACATTCCTACACTTGTCGTAGTAATCTTGAAGGACGCCAGCTGTGTCCGTGACAGTCAATGTGCGTGGAAGGCGCCTAGCGCCTGCCTGAGTCGCGCGAGCAACAGGTACTCCTCAGTAAACTGATTGATACTCCGTTCACAGTGTCGAGCGTCGTGCCTCGTGCTGCTCACGTGTTCTAGCACGTTCATGGGTTTTACTACGGAATCCTAAAATGGTAGGATTTTAAAGCAAAATTTGTTAGCGTCAAGGTTTATTAACAATTTCTGCTTTATTTTACCTACTATTTATGACTACAAGACTGGGACTGTTGGAACTGGAAATGTTATTTTTATTGACAATGCTGTGCAATTTCAAGACTAATCCATAAAAAACAAAAGAGTATTACAAGGAAATGAAAACAAATGATTATTAAATGTAAACATTGCACTCGGCACGTATGTAGTGAAGCACACAACACGTGGGAGTGTATTGATGCACTTCAGCGCCGTTGTACTGCTATTGTAGAGTACGGCGCGCGGCGGTGCGGGCTCGAGCGTCGAGTGTCGAGCTCGTATTCCCGCAGACTCCTCTCTCTGTGCGGGCTCGAGCGCCGGCCAAGTGTTTAGCTCGTAATCCCGCAGACTCCTCTCTCGGTGCGGGCTCGAGCACCGGCCGGGTGTCGAGCCCGTAATCCCGCAGACTCCTCTCTCGGTGCGGGCTCGAGCGCCGGCCGAGTGTCGAGCCCGTAATCCCGCAGACTCCTCTCTCGGTGCGGGCTCGAGCGCCGGCCGAGTGTCGAGCCCGTAATCCCGCAGACTCCTCTCTCGGTGCGGGCTCGAGCGCCGGCCGAGTGTCGAGCCCGTAATCCCGCAGACTCCTCTCTCGGTGTGGGCTCGAGCGCCGGCCGAGTGTCGAGCCCGTAATCCCGCAGACTCCTCTCTCGGTGTGGGCTCGAGCGCCGGCCGAGTGTCTAGCCCGTAATCCCGCAGACTCCTCTCTCGGTGTGGGCTCGAGCGCCGAGTGTCGACCTCGTAATCCCGCAGACTCCTCTCTCCGTAGTTCGCCGGGAACAGTAGGGAATGCTGGGAACTAGATGTGTATGATGTGTTCCTGAATGTTTGATAAAAGAAAGGCTTAAGGTGAGTATAGACTAGAGCATTTACTTGTAACAGAACAACGAGCCGCTCTATAATATGTACTAGTGTATCACCCTTCACGAACCAGACGTCGAGCACGCTCGCCCTTTTGTTACAACAATAATTGTAAAAACCAACGAGCGTATTGGTGTAACATTTCGTCGAGCCTTTAGCCTTAAGGTGAGTATAGACTACAAGATTTTCTCGAGCATTTCTGTGTAATGTAACGTTCTTACGAATGTTACAATACAGGCAAAAGCTCAGTTTCCAAAGCATTTCCATGTAATGTAACGTTCCTGCGAATGCTCGGCGTTATGTTACGGGTAAATGCTCACAGCAAGTGGTGTGCATTTACCAACATTTCGTTGTACCTTGCGTGCTCGACTTAATTTATACGTGTCTCAGCGTTTTTGACAAAACTACCCCCGAAGGGCTAAAAAGGGGGATGAAGTTGTGTATGGAAAGTCCCTAATTTTCGAAGTAAAAATCACTAAATTTATTGTCTAGGCTTATGGTTGGAAGCTAACGGTGTGGTTAGAATTTCAACCCTTAAGAGGGTGAAAAGGGGGATGAAATTTTTTGTATTTAATTATGTAATCTATATTACCTATATAAAATTCAATGACCTGACCTGAGATATCAACGCACAGCCTAAACCGCTGGTCCTAGAGACATGAATTTTGGAGGGTGTTCTTTGTGAAGGGTAGATATCTACTAAGAAGGGCTTTTAGAAATTCAACCTTTAAGGAGGTAAAACGGGGGATTTTGTTTGTATGAAAAATCTTATTCCTTGAGTTAATAACCTTGAAACTTGGCACGAATACTTATCGAAATAAATTATGAAGTTTGGCATTTTTTGTTTTTCTAAACTACCCTCTATCCCAAACGATTTTTCAAAATTCCATCCCTATGGGGATAAAAAGAGGGGATACAGTTTATATGAAAAATCTTATTTATTTGGTTTATAAACTTTATAGACTTCCAAAACAACACTACAATGTGAAAAAAACTTTAATTTCGGAAGTCGGTGTCTTTGGATCTGTATTTTAGTTTATTGCCACCGACTTCCGAAATTAAAGCTATTTTTCACTTTGTAGTGTTTTTTCGGAAGTCGGTTTTTTTTGTTAAAAAGTTTTTATTTCTCGCTTTTTAGTGGGTCTGTTTATAATTTATCTAAATTACAATAGCCAACTTGCTCATCGCCTTTACCAAAATATTGCTTTTCCCGATGCAGGAACATTAATTGTTGAGGAGTTCTCTTGGTATTTCACCATCAGCTACATTTCACCATTCGCATTGTGACGAGCATAAATTGCTTAGCAACAATATTAAAGTTATCAAATCGCAATCCGTGAAATACCTACTTATTATTGAGTAGTTCCAGTGGCCATCTGTGGTCTTCATCATCAGTTCCACTTCACCAAAAAGTGCTTTTCTCACCTGGAAAGTATATCCATTCAAACAAAAAAAAAATTCAAATCGGTCTAGCCGTCTTCGAGTAATCGGGAACGTACATAAAAAAAAAAGATTCCGGCGAACTGACCTCCTCCTTTTTTTTTTTTTTTTTTTTTTTTAATCTTTATTTAAAGAGCTTTTTCGCTAAATGCGAATATGACACTCTATAGGTATACAAAAGGTTAACATTAATTTACATTAGTGCATTTTACAGCTAGGTTCTGGGTCGGTTCTTCAAGGCGAACTTAACCATATTTATTATAGGAATTATAATATCCGATAGCGGGTTTGATAGGTTTATGTTATGCGCGCCAATTTGTGTTCTGAGCGATTGATTCCGGACACATCTCATCAAAATATGATACGTGTCCTCATCTTCGTTACACGTACTGCAAACAGGTGATGTTAACTTATTCATCATAAAACCGAATTTATTGAGAGGCATATGTCCTGAACGAAGCCTTAATAATATGGTTAAGTCCTCCCTGGTAACAAAACACTTATCAATCCAAGGTGAATATGAAGGTTGTGAATGGATTGTTCTATACCAAATGCCTTTTTCTCTGGAACGAAGATCAAAGTAGTCTTTCCAATTTTGTAGACATATATTTTTAAGCACAGGAATGTAGTCCGTGTAATGAGGATTAGCTATAAAATCTGTGCCATCCGAACATGCTAGTTTTGCCAAATAATCTGCCTTGTCATTACCATCTATGCCTATATGGGACGGAATCCACTGAATTATTATTTGTTTACCCTGAGATTTTAGTTTTAAAATTGATTTTATAATTGTGTAGGCTATCGGTCTACCTCGAAAGGACGAGGTGCATCGAGCCAGATGTTGAATGGAACTCTTTGAGTCTGTATAAATAATATATTTGCCTTGGCCCAGGGATTCAATAAATGATAACGCTTCAGAAATGGCTATGAGTTCGGCGACCATGATAGACACCTTGGTAGAAATTTTAAATTTCACGAAACATTCAGATTGTTCGTCATAGAATGCGCATCCTATGTGATCTCCGTCTTTTGATCCGTCCGTATAGATTTTATAAAATTCTGAATATTTAGACATACATTTTAATGTTTCTTCTTTTACTTTAGAAATACTATATTTATTCTTTGCTTTATTAATTAAGTCTAAGTTTGGTTTTAATACATTATTTAAATCAATATCAGCCATCCATGTGTCAAAGGAAAACATTTCTAGTTGTTTACAGGAGGTGATTGGAAATTCTTTTAATTTATTGTGAATGATGGCGAGCAGGGGCACTTTTTTATTTCTTTCATTATGATACTTGTCACTTAATTTTTGTAATGTTGACGTAACTGTATTAGAATTATAAGAGTTAATTTTTAACCAAAATTTCCCTGACAAAAACCATCTTCTGACCTCCAATGGTGGTAAACTAAGCTCGCATTCCATGACATGAGTAGGTGTAGTCCTAATAAATCCTCCAATTACCCTCATACATTGGTTTTGTGTAACATCTAACTTATTTAAATATTTTGTGGCACTTGTATTGTACAAAAAACTAGCATAATCTAAACGACTTCGAATAACTGATATGTATAACCTTCTTAAGTGCTTTTGGTGTACCCCCCAACCAGATCCGGACAAAACTTTAAACACGTTAAGGAATTTGTGGGCTTTCTCAACAATTTCATTTAAATGTTTCCCCCATCTAAGGGAACAATCCATCCACAGACCCAAATACTTAACAGAGTCAACTACAGGTAAGGAAGTGCCATTTACATTAATATCAATTGGATATCTAGAATATTTACGACCTTTATAGAAGAGACAGACTTTACTTTTGGAAGCTGATATTTCAAGACCCAAACCTGCCAGAATAGATATAGTGTTGTTCAGCATGTGTTGAATATCAGTTACGGCGTCTACAATACTATGGCTTGTTACATACATAACTATATCATCTGCATATTGAGACACAGCTACGTCATGATAGACTTGTTTACAAATCTGAATGGTTGCCACATTAAATAGTAATGGTGATACCGGATCCCCCTGCGCTAATCCAATTCCTGTATTTCTGTGCATAGATATAGTGTCACATTTAATGAGCAAAGATCTCTCTTTTAAAAAATTAAACAAATATGAACATATTTTAGAACCCGCTCCTAAATTGTCTAGAATTATCAATAAATTATGTATATCGACATTATTATAGGCATTATTTATGTCTATAAAGCAAGATAGAGTAAATGAATTCATAGCAAAGCCATGCTGTATTTTAGATACAAGACCAGAAAGACAATCCAGACAAGAGCGTGTTTTCCTAAACCCCACCATGTTATTAGAAAAAAAGTTGTTTTTTTCCATGTACCACTCCAATCTTTTATTAAGAATTGTATGAAATGTCTTGCACAAGCAAGACATCAAGGATATTGGCCTAAGTGAATCTGATGAGTCGGGATTTCTTCCTGGCTTTGAAATGGGGAAAATACGTATATCACGCCACTGCCTGGGGACAAAACCGTTTTGTAAAAATAAATTGTATAATAATAATAATAATAATAATAATATATTCGACAACTATCACACAACGCCGTCTAGTCCCAAGCTAAGCAGAGCTTGTGTTATGGGTACTAGACAACTGATAAACATACTTATATATTTCTAAATACATACATATCTATACTAATATTATAAAGAGGTAACATTGTTTGTAAGTTTGTAAGTTTGTATGTAGGGGGTAATCTCCGGAAGTAATGAACCAATTTTCAAAATTATTTCACTGGTAGAAAGCTACATTATTCGTGAGTGCTATAGGCTATAAATTATAAAGATATCATGCATATTAGCTGAACTATCTCAATTTTTGTCTAGCCAGGCGGAAAAAAATTGCTCTCACAACAGAGTTATTTGCATGCGCTGCCTTAACAGTTGTATATAATTGAAAACAATGTATGGCAACCTGGTCCGCTTTGAATAGTTCTACAAAAAAGTCCGCGACACCATATTTTTATCTTTTATATTTTAGCAGATATAGTAGCTTTTATGTGTTAAAAAAAGTAGTTTTCGACGTACTTACCTTTGGACGATTTTTTAAACAACAAAATATTAAAGCTTATCGAAAAAAATATTATTTTGAGCACAAGAACATCATAGAGATACGATTTGCCCAAAACAGTATGCCAATTGGTTAAATAGTTTCGAAGATAATATAAAATTACTAAATCACAAAATGCCGCCGTCCATTCACGAACCGCATTAGAACAAGCTTCTTACGGACGTTTTATCCATTTACCCATAGATGGCGTTGTTTAAGTTTCGTCGTTAGGTAGGTGTGTTGTACGCGGTTGGTTGGATGTCGTTGGTCTTTAAAATTGTTTTGGTTGTTGGTCTTAAAATTGTTTTGGTTGCTCGGTTTCTTAAAACACAAACACTACTTCGTTCTCATTCTTCGAGTTCGAAGTTGTGCCAGCTATTTCTGATTTTGGGATATCGGACAGTTTCAGCGATTGTTTGTCATGCCTAAAAGGAAATCACAACTTTCCCGTCAGACATCCCAGACAAGAGCAGCTCGAGTACGCCGTACGGAAGAGTCTGCTCTTGAAAATTATCAGCGCCTCTCGAGGAATAGAGAAAATATTTCGCAAGCACGCGTTAGTGAATCTAGCTCCGAGCGTTCACAGCGGCTTGCTAACCAAAGCTGGAGAACATCGCAGGTCCGTGCTCGGGAATCTAGCGCTGAACGTGCGCAGCGTCTTTCTGATTTAAGGCAGCATGTCTCTGCAACAAGGGATAGGGAGTCTAGCGCTGAGCGCTCGCAGCGGCTCGCTAGCCAAAGCGCGAGAACATCCATAAGTCCCAAGGTCAAACATTCTCTTTGGTGGGCATTGACCTGAGAAAGCAGTGTTTTTCCCATTGGCAGTTATATGTTGGCTTATCTCGGGTTGGAACTCCTGAAAGACAATATATTTTGGTACCAAATAATAGCATTACATCTAATATAATATACAGAGAAGTTTTGAATAATTAAATTTAACATAATTTATTCAATCATAATCATTTCATTTACTCATTTGAAACCCGGTAATATAGCCAAAGTGGCATGCAAATACATACATACATATATAATAAAACAATAAAAATATGCAATAAAAACAAAACCCTCCTTTTGGCAGTCAGGAAATACATCATAGCACTCAGTACTAACCGAACCACACTCATAATTTCATCACAAGTTAAAATGTTTACCGCCCAACGAAGTGGGCGCGGGTCAGCTAGTTATAGATAAATTACACCCAGACACAGAACAAATGATCATGCTCATCACACAAACATTTGTCCTGGGTGGGAATCCAACCCACGACCTCCAGCATAGCAGTCAGGGCCACTAACTACTAGACCAACGGGCCAGTCAAACTACTGTATAAATTAAATAATTAAACTAATTAAACTGTATAAAATTAATTAAACTGTATAAATTAACTAATATAAGTTTAGCATTAGTAGGTAGATTTTTTAACATTGAAAACGATATACCGTCACAACCTGGAGCTGTATCTGATGATTTTATACTTTTCTCTAATTCATGCTCGGAAATACATTTTTCTAAATTTAGATTACAGGATTTAAAACTTGGCTCCTTATTACTAACATAATCAGGTGTCAGACTTTGTAACAATTTAATTGCTTGAGTTTCACTTACATACCGGTTTCGATTATTGTGATAGCCTTTATACCATTTCATTTTTCTCCACATATCATTAGAACAGGTTGAACAATCAATTGATGAACAAAAATTTTGAAACGACTCACTTCTCGCTCTTCTCAAGTCTCTTTGCGCGATACTAATTTTAGATTGTAACAACGATAAATTATTAGGAGTTGGGTTACCACGAAACTGAGCCAGTGCAAGTCTTCGTTCCGCCACATTTTTGGACAACGCGGTAGTCCAGTAGGTTTTTGGTCTGAAGTTATTGCTAGGGTTTTGATTTATTTTTATCACTGGAATGTGGTGCTCCGCTGCTTTATTTAAAATATCCAAAAAATTGTCGTATGTCTGTTGCAAATCATACATGATATTAAAATCATAAAAGGCCTCCTCCAGATATAGGCGGTACTGCTGCCAATTAGCCTTCTTAAAGTTTCTTCTAACATCAGGATGTCTGGATGATACACAGTTGACTGAGATTTTAATGATAAGGTGGTCGCTTCCTAGGCATTCATTGGTCACGGTCCAGTCATACTTCACAGCGATATCTGTGGTTATGAGTGACACATCAGGGGATGATCTTTGTAAGCCTCCGTCTACCCATTTAATTCTGGTCGGAGCTCCATCATTCATCACTGTAAAGTTGTGACCCAACAGGGAATCAAAAAGTTGTTTGCCCCTTGTGTCATTTTTACACGACCAGTTACTATGGTGACCATTAAAATCTCCAAGCAGCAGAGTTTTATCATCACAGATTGATAATAGATCATCCCAATCCTGTAGACACGTGCGAACGGAGGGTGGGCAGTAAACGGATATAATATTATTCAGGGACTCACAATTATATACCTTCACGCGTATGATTTCAAAGCCGGGATTTCCAGTCTGACATTGAGCAACCTGGGCTTTAATTGAGTGGTGGACTAAGATTAAAACTCCTCCATAACCGTCCCATCTATCTTTGCGATATACATTATATCCACTAACTCGCAGGTTGAACTCAGGTTCCAACCAGGTCTCCGTCAGTGCAGCAATATGTATCTTTTCTTGACAAAGAAAGGCTTCTAATTCATTTAACTTTCTTTTTAGGCTTTGGCAGTTCCATTGAATAATTTTTAATTTATAATTACCTTTAGTTTTCTGAGCCATTGTTTGCATAGAACTGAAAACCGGACAAGTCATAAATTTTATCTAAAGTCAATTGTATGAACCACTCAAATAGTATGTGAAAACAAGTTTTAATTTTATTAGTTATAGTATCTTTCTTCATAAAAATAACTGCCTTAATTTTTTTAAGTAACTCCCTTATTTTGTTAGTTGTAGTGTCTTTTTTGTAGTTTTTAGATTTTTCGGTATCTTCTTCTTCTTCCTTTTTGCTATTATCACAATCCGAATCAGAACATATACATTCCCACTCATAGGATAAACCCGTATCAATATTTTTCTGACTATGTTGCTTTTTCTTTGGTTTGTTAGTACGTGAAGTGGAGGGAACTACTGGATCTGCTGAACTTTTAGTTACTTCAATTGTCGACAAATTGGGTAGACAAGCAGAAGAATATAACTGCCGCGGCGTTTTTTGAAAAGGGGTTGTACTTATATGTTCAGTCACAGATTGGGGTACAGAGTATGGTGCAGAATGAACTGTATTATAGGTTTCTTTCTCTGGAATTGGAGTCGAAGATGGAAACGTACAAGGTAAGAGCTTTTTTGTAGGTACAGTTAAACTGAGACATCATACTTCTAATTTTCTTCTCCTTTTCATACATAGGACAAACTTTACTCAGTGCCATGTGATCCCCTTTACAATTAACGCACATATATGAAGTCGTTTCACAACATTCGTGGTCTTTGCTACATTTAGGGCAAACAATTTTCTTGTTGGGACAAATTTTTTTGTAATGACCGAATTTCCAACAATTCGAACATTGTGTGACTGGATAGACATAAGGCTCCACATTTATTCTAACACCATACATTCGTATATACGCCGGTAACGAGGAACCTTTAAAGCATACTCTCAAAGTCTCACTCTCAGTCCATCCAGAGCCATCTGTCTGTCTGCGGCTAAGCCGGTTAACAGATATTATTTCTGTATCAGACGTCAAACTATCTATTATTTCTTCCTCTCTGCAATCGAGTTCTATGTTTTTAATTATCCCGTAAGTTTTTTCCACTTCCATAGTTTTTGAGATAGCCCATTTCTTTTCCTTAAATTCTGTACAGTTAATTAACTTTTGTAACTCTACCTCACTTTCAAATTGTAACATCACTTTGAACTGATTAACATATTTTATTCGTGAAATACGACTGATGTTGTTAGCTTGCAATAGTTTAGCTAATTTAAACTGTTTAGGTAGGGCTTCCTTACAAGTGACTGAAACTTCTATTTTATCTTCGTTGTCTAGGGTAGCCAGGTTACTTAAACTCTTGTATCTTTTTCTGTTTTTATTTTTGTTAATAACAGTCCAGTTATCATCTATATCATAAATTGTTCTTTTATTTCGTGTTTGTAGGTTATCATTTGTTTGTTGGTCTTCTAAGTTTATCTCCATCTCGTCTAATTGTGTATTGTCTTCTCTCTCTTGGGCATTCGTCTGAATGTTAATTGTGTCAGTATTATTCACTAATGGGTTGGGACTCGACATTGTTTACACTTCGCGCGGCCACACAGCAGCAGCAGTTATCGCGACGCCGACCCGAACACGTGCGGTGCCGGTGGCGTCACAAAAATAGTTTAAACGACAAGTAATTAGCTTGTTATTGTGCACGTCAATCTCGACCGTTGGACGAACACACACTGCTCCTTTTTTTGACGTCGATTAAAAATAAAAAAGTGTATTTTAGGGTTGTTCAAAAATCGACTCCTACCAAGTTGGAAAAGGGAATAAAGTTTATGGGTTGGATTTTACTGCTTGCTTCCATTAACTCAAAAATGGGCCATGTTTTTGAGTCAAGTTATGAACGTATCTCAAAAGATTTTTCAAAATTCCATCCCTGTTGGGGTGAGAAGCGGATATAGTTCCGCGGTATAGCGGTATACAGTTTATTTGAAAAGTACAAAAACTCATTGATCTATAAACTTAAAATTGGCCCGAATACTTATTTATCTAAATAAATGATAAGATCATAAACATACATTTTCGAAATTTTTAGAGGATAGTACGAATTTCACGCGGACGAAGGCGCGGGCAGAAGCTAGTACGAACATAAATGTAGAGAACAGCTGATTTTTTCTTCGAGATTTCAGGTTTGGTCACATAGTAAAAGTTGTTCATAATGATGAGTACAATGACCTCTTAAGTGGTTGTTAATGATTTACCAATAACCTCCTCCCGCTCTGGGTGGAGCGGATGGGAGTGTCAGACTCTTACTGACTAAAACCCACCCGTGTTCCTTCCTTAGCCCTTTATGTTCCGGGGCAGCGGTAACCCTTTCGTACAATCCCGCTGGCCCGGCAGGCTACGGCCCTAAGGCCTCCTCGATGCTGACATCTCTTTGAGGCGCGCGTGGAACACGTACGCGCCGTCCGGCACGGGCCTGGTCCTGATCGGGCGGTGAGCTACCCATTACTCTCCGGCCGCAGGCCCGCGCCTACGGTGGCCGGGAGTCGTCACGCGGCTCCCGACGCCGGGGGCGTCCCCCGCGGCGGCTGAGACGGGAGGCTCTCTCCCTGAACCGTCCCGCCACCTCCTTCGCTAGCATGACTGCTTCGCAGAAGGAGGTGACTGCCTCCCACTCCCCCTCACCCCGGACCATGGCTTGCACCAGTGCCGGACGCGAGAGGTCGCCACCGCTGCCGATCGCCTCTACGAGGACACGGCGGTGCTCCCCCCAAGCGGGGCAGACCTCCACCGTGTGCTCCACCGTGTCCTCTGGGCGATCCTGGCAATGGTGTACCAATAACCCTGTATAATAGAGAAATTTCGATGTTATAACAAGTCGTAAAAATCGAAGCAAGCCAAGGGCGGGTCGTTAGTAATATTATAATAAACTCTGCTTTATTAAGTGTGGGTTGTTATCTACGTTGTTAATTATCAACAGAGATCCGATTTTTAACGTTCAACTCGTACCAAACTACAGTTTGAGTAGTAAAAATACACTATTTATGATGCTCACTCCAAAGTACGCAGAGATAAGCAAATAGTTTCTCCGAGTGAATTACTCAGAATGATTAGTTTTCTAACATATATTTATGATTGCCATCTCGACATCGCTTAACGTTTTTGAGAAATTACATAAAATGTAATAACTCCCATACAAAAAAAAAAATTAAATATTTTTTTTACGAAACATTATTTGAGGTACCTACGACAGTAATATTTTTTTTGTCTTATTTGTTATCACTGCCACAACATTAGAAAAAATATCAGCGCTCTAGGATCAATGTCCATTTTTTATTAACTCCGGACCAGTGCCGCCGGCGCGTCGCGAGAATCGAATGACCGCGATTCGAATCGACATGACGGACAGAAGACACACTCCTTACAACGAGCGTAACATATTTATTATGAATGTGTTAAATGGACCAGAACAAAACAGAACTGACAGTACAGACCAGTACACGGACACAGGGCTCGGATATTTCAAGTTTATACTTAATTATTATGTGACCCTCGGATTGCTATGGGTCTTTTTGCATCCGTTGTAATGGTGCGTTGTGAGAAGTGCTACTTCTGTATAAAGCATGTAGCCGTCCCGCAGTGACAGGGACGGGCGTGTGCTACTAATATAATAATGATAAAAGATGGGCGCCCCCGGCCAGGACATTTGTCAGGAATCTAATTAGCGATCATATTAATAACCTCCCCGGGCCGAAAGATACTCCTCACGGTACCGCGGGCGGGCGCCGGCGCAGGCCGCCCAGATGGACACATTTATTTCTTAAAACCGAATTTTACGATACATTAATATTATAAATACAATCTCTCGATCTCCCGCCTGATACCATTGTGTAAACCAAGATGGCGCAGTTACCAGTTAGAGTACCAACTCATGTTACACTGGGTAATATTTATTGGGTCATTGTTACAAAAATTGGGTCATTGTTACTAGCCCGAAAGAATGACAACCTGTCTTACCAAGGGGTATCGTATTACCCAGTAACTGGGTTGTAGAGGTCAGATAGGCAGTCGCTCCATGTAAAATACTAGTATTCAGCTGCATCTGGTTAGACTGGAAGCCGACCCCAACATAGTTGGGAAAAGGCTAGGCAGATGATGAGTAATACTTACTTGTTATTGTATGCTCACTGCAACTAGTTTTACTACCATAGCTTTTGTACAGTGGTCTATTCAAATAGCTATGCTAGTGGGCTACGCAAACAAGCAGCACCTGTCTCGGCGTCAGGGTTGCATCTATATCTATAACAAACTAGGCAGCACCTGTTTCGGCGTCAGGGTTGCATCTATATCTATAACAAACTAGGCAGCACCTGTCTCGGCGTCAGTGTTGCATCTATATCTATAACAAACTTGGCAGCACCTGTCTCGGCGTCAGGGTTGCATCTATATCTATAACAAACTAGGCAGCACCTGTCTCGGCGTCAGGGTTGCATCTATATCTATAACAAACTAGGCAGCACCTGTCTCGGCGTCAGTGTTGCATCTATATCTATAACAAACTAGGCAGCACCTGTCTCGGCGTCAGGGTTGCATCTATATCTATAACAAACTAGGCAGCGTCTGTCTCGGCGTCAGGGTTGCATCTATATCTATAACAAACTAGGCAGCGTCTGTCTCGGCGTCAGGGTTGCATCTATATCTATAACAAACTAGGCAGCGTCTGTCTCGGCGTCAGGGTTGCATCTATATCTATAACAAACTAGGCAGCGTCTGTCTCGGCGTCAGGGTTGCATCTATATCTATAACAAACTAGGCAGCGTCTGTCTCGGCGTCAGGATTGCATCTATATCTATAACAAACTAGGCAGCGTCTGTCTCGGCGTCAGGGTTGTATCAGAATCTGTATCTATAACAATCTAGGCAGCACCTGTCTCGGCGTCAGGGTTGCATCTATATCTATAACAAACTAGGCAGCGTCTGTCTCAGCATCAGGGTTGCATCTATATCTATAACAAACTAGGCAGCGTCTGTCTCAGCGTCAGGGTTGCATCTATATCTATAACAAACTAGGCAGCGTCTGTCTCGGGGTGAGAGTTGCAAGTTGCATCTATATAGATATGTATAACAGTCTAGGCAGCGCCTGTCTCGGGGTCAGGGTTGCATCTGTACCATAACATAACATTACGCCTATACTCCCCGAAGGTTTAGGCAGAACCGTGCGAAGAGGGGTGGGTGGGTCGATAGTCATTTTATAATTCAACACATCGAAAACATGTAACATTGCATTTCTCGCACATTCTTGGAACAAAACTCGAAACTGTCACTCAATACTTCATTTGTAAATAAGTACCTAAGCACTTTTTTTTTGAGGATAGGAAAATAAGTAAGGGTAAGTACTTATTGCAGCTTTGTAAAACTGTCCCTGTTTGACGTTTATATCTAATAAAACGTTTTTGTGTCATAACAAAAGCTAAAAAAGTTAGTTTGACAACCTGCTTTGACTAGAAAGACGCTTGTAAGGGAGACCACTTTAATCACGGTTTCATTTGTTTTCAATTCATCAAGTCATTCACGAATAAACACGGACATCTGAAAATCTGCAATCATCACGGATTTGTAGATAGATCATGTAGGTATTTAAATTACAAGGTCACTTCACTTCCACGAAACCTTCATTGATCAGCACCATTCAGCTCAACCTTATAGCATACCTATATCTATGGCTTGGACACAACAAACAAACACATAAGTAGGAAACTGTGTTGCTCCTCAGTACCAAACAACCCGCAACGCAGTAGAGTAAATTATTTACAGACTGACCCCTTTACTCATACACGTTGCTTAAACTTAATATCTATACATATAATAAATTGTAGAAAAGTGGTGTCTGTACAATGGAAATATATTAAAAAAAAGTAGCAGGGGTTGTTATTATATCGATGCCGAACCCGAAAATGTAATTAAATTTTTTTTTGTCTGTTTATCTGTTTGTCTGTTTATCTGTTTGTCTGTTTGTCTGTTTGTATGCTGTGTTTGTGCATGTCAATCGGTTCATAAATAAAAAAGTTATGTCAATTTAAAGAATCACGGCGAACATTTGTTAAGGTATTCTATCAGAGTACGTAAACGCCTCGCGCCTGCGCGTCCGTGGCTATATATACAAGGTGTAACGGAAAGGGGGTATCAACCCTGAAGGAGGTGAATGAAGATGAAAAAAAAATTTGGACCTCCCATAGTAATAGTACATCAATGATTTACTATTACTATGGGAGGTCCAAATTTTTTTTCATATTTCGACCTATGTTCTTTGGGGAAATTTGTTCAGTTTCATGAGCACATTCACCTCCTTCAGGGTTGATACCCCCTTTCCGTTACACCTTGTATAAAGCGCGCTGAGAGCCGCGCCGCTGCCATAATTCCGATCCAGCCTGTCCCTTGCTGCCCTCTCCCAGCGACGCCCTAAGCCGAGGTCCGTACCCCACAGGGGGTGCCCTTAGCGTGTAGTCGTTTAGTTTTTAAGTTTATTTTGTGTAGTTAAGTTGTGTATTATGCCCTGGCTGGAGGCCTTAATTTATTGAGGCATCCACAGGAAAGCCAGGTTAAGCAGTCGACAACCCCTCAGGTTGAACTGCGAGATGACCATTTCAAAAGAAAACGCGCCGCTGCCATAAGGATTCAGTTATTCGTAGCGAACGCACGTATCCTGGAGAGTATAGGCGAATAGTTGGATTCGATTATTGCGATTCACTTGAATACTGACTGTTTGCACATTTCATTTATTTATATTTTAGGGTTTGTAGGTTAGGTTCTTTTTCTTAATTTTCTTTAAAATTTTGTAAGTATTTGGTAGGTATAGGTTAGGCGGTTCTTTCCTTGATTATTGGGTATTTACTTATCTTAATTTTTATTTAGGGTTTTGTAAATAAATATTGTAAGCATTTATTATTGGTTAGGCATTTCTTTCCCTGATTTTCGGTATACTTATCTTAATTTGTATTTAGGGTTTGTATATAAATATTATAAGTATTTGGTATAGGTTAGGCATTTCTTTTCTTGATTTTCTTTATTAAGTATAAGTTCATTAGCTTAGGTTAGTAATTATTTTTTCTAGCAATTCTTTTGTTTTATAAAGTTAGTACGTTTGTCTGTGTAGAAGAATAGCACCACCCCTTACTTCCCGTGGGTGTCGTAAAAGGCGACTAAGGGTCTCACCGGAGAATGGGCAGCAGCGTTCTCTATGCATTCCACCACCATACCATACTGCGATCGCCAACCCGCCTGCCAAGCGTGGCGATTATGGCAAACCCCCCCAAAATTGGGGGAGGCCTATGTCCAGCAGTGGACGTCTATCGGCTGAAATGATGATGATAATGACGTTTGGTTTACACGTCTTAACACTTATTACTTAAACTGTGATAATTTTAGACTGTATAATAATCTGTAAGTATTTATCCCAGCAAAAACATATAATGTTGAAAAAGGAGGCCAACTTCCTTACTTCATGTAGATGTTTGACCAGCAAAAGAGTTGAAATCGAAACCAACGCCAAGTTTTAAGCCATTTTCTTTGCACCGGCCTTATTTTGCAATTCTGTTGTAAGTAATTCGTGTTTGAAACTTTTTAGATATCAATACAATAATATTGTTCCATTTAAACTTGGCGGGTTTTCAGAAAACCATAAAATAATATGCATGAAAAATAACTATAACACAACGAAAACCCGCCAAGTGTAAATGGAACAATATTATTGTATTGATATCTAAAAAGTTTCAAACACGAATTACTTACAACAGAATTGCAAAATAAGGCCGGTGCAAAGAAAATGGCTTAAAACTTGGCGTTGGTTTCGATTTCAACTCTTTTGCTGGTCAAACATCTACATGAAGTAAGGAAGTTGGCCTCCTTTTTCAACATTAGGTATATGTTTTTGCTGGGATTTCAATTCTTTTTGCCAAGTGGGTAGATACACGTGTAGGATTAAATTGTATAGCCTAGGTTTTCTTTTTTTTTTGATAATTGTGGTTTTTTATTATTTTTTCTCTTACGAGGTGTTTTTTAGGGTTCCGTACCCAAAGGGTAAAAACGGAACCCTATTACTAAGACTTCGCTGTTTGTGCGTCTGTCCGTCTGTCACCAGGCTAGATCCCAAGAACCGCGATAGCTAGACAGTTGAAATTTTCACAAATTATATATTTCTGTTGCCGCTATAACAACAAATACTAAAAACAAAATAAAATAAATATTTAAGGGGGGCTCCCATACAACAAACGCCATTTTTTTGCCCTTTTTTGCTCGATATCAAAAATGGCAACAAAAAACTCAGTTGTATTTTAACTTTAATAATAAAATTAAAATAAAATAAATATTTAAGGGGGGCTCCCATACAACAAACATGTTTTTTTCGGCATTTTTGCCTTGTGGTACGGAACCCTTCTTGTGCGAGTCCGACTCGCACTTGGCCAGTTTTTTATTAAATGATGAGCCCGCTGCAGTTTGAACTGCGGCAATGTTTGGACGTATAGACCATTCCATATCAGCTGTTTTTTTTAAAAGTTATTCTTTTTCACACACATGTTTTTTAAATCCGGTCTATAGAGCGACCTTAATCTGTTGTACTCAACAAAAGCACTTTCTTGTGCTTTGATCTGGCTAGGATCGATATTTATTAAATGGTCACCACTCAAATTTTTTATCCTAGATAATGGTACGTAGGCTTGACCACAAGTGAATATAGAAGAACCAATATCAATTAAAGCATTGTCCAAGCTCAAACCTTGACTCTTATGAATGGTGATTGCGTAAGCTAAACATATCGGAAACTGCTCCCGGCAAACAAAAGCACGGCTCAAAACTTCAAGTTACAATTTGAAATATTAATGATATTAGTTTTACTTTAAAACAATATACTTTTAGAAATAGAAATATGACAAAACGATTTAAAAGGGGTTAAAATAATAAGTATTCTTAAAAAATATTTTGCGTTTATATCTTATGATAAACGTCATTTGACATGTTTTAAGGTTTTTAATAATTTATCTTTCTAAGAAAGTCTCATACTTACCTAAAAATTAAGCTTATTTTTTTTTAATACGGAACACGGATTACAGAATATGTGATAGCCGAACTCACACTTGACCGCATTTTTATTTTTACTTTAGCTTCGTGCAAAATTACAAGTTTCTAGCCCGACTATAAAAAAATTTAATACCTACGGAACCCTCTGTGCGCGAGCCAAACTCACACTTGACCGCTTTTAAAATTTTTCTTTTAGTTTCATGGTAATGTCCAGTTCCAGATTGAAAAAAAATCATACGGGACCCTCTGTATGCGAGCCAAACCCACACTTGACCTCTTTTTAAAATTTATCCTTTAGTTTCATGTTAATGTCTAGCTTCGTGCCAAATTTCAAGTTTCTAGGCCGGCTAGAATAATAATTTAATATTGAACCCTCTATTCGCGAGCCAGACTCACACTTGACCATTTTTTTAATTTTTCCTTTAGTTTCATGCTAATGTCTAGCTTCGTGCCAAATTTCAAGTTTCTAGGCCGGCTAGAATAAAAATTTAATATTGAACTCTCTATGCGCGAGCCAGACTCACACTTGACCATTTTTTTAATTTTTCCTTTAGTTTCATGCTAATGTCTAGCTTCGTGCCAAATTTCAAGTTTCTAGGCCGGCTAGAATAAAAATTTAATATTGAACCCTCTATGCGCGAGCCAGACTCACACTTGATCATTTTTTTAATTTTTCCTTTAGTTTCATGCTAATGTCTAGCTTCGTGCCAAACTTCAAGTTTCTAGGCCGGTTAGAAGTTTCCAGGCCGGCTAGAATAAAAATTTAATATTGAACTCTCTATGCGCGAGCCAGACTCACACTTGACCATTTTTTTAATTTTTCCTTTAGTTTCATGCTAATGTCTAGCTTCGTGCCAAATTTCAAGTTTCTAGGCCGGCTAGAATAAAAATTTAATATTGAACCCTCTATGCGCGAGCCAGACTCACACTTGACCATTTTTTTAATTTTTCCTTTAGTTTCATGCTAATGTCTAGCTTCGTGCCAAATTTCAAGTTTCTAGGCCTACTAGAAGTCCCTAAACATTTTGATTAACTCTAAGTGAGTGAGTCAGTCAGTCAGTCAGTCAGTCAGTGCCACTTTAGCTATTTTGAAAAGTCCATAACTTTGAATCTATTAAAGCTACAGTTATGAAATTTGGTATTCGAACTAACAGCAGTTATGGTATTATGTATGTGAAGTTTGATTCGATTTCGTGTGACAAATAGTTAGATACAGGGTGGTCAAAAGTAGCTCGAAGCGGTTCGGGTAAATAGTGCACGGCGTACGTGCGGCCACTTGCTGGAAATTGGCCTGCGCACTGCCGTGCGCTTCGATAATTTAATTGTTTACGATAGTACGTGTTTACTAAATAACTGTGTGTTAAGTAGTAAGTACTATTTTATTGTAAGAATGCCTCGAAGAAGATCCAACCTCTCCCAATATAGCAGAAATGCTAAAAGGATGAGATTAGTTCGATCACAGGAATCTGAGGAAGGTCGTGAGGCAAAAGGCTCTCTGCACCAGGCTAGGTTTCGTGCTGCAGAAACTTCGACTCAGCGAGAATCTCGACTGAGTTCAAATCGTTCTCGAATGATGACAACTCGAAATAGGGAAAACGGGGAACAACGAAAGGCACGTTTATCTGTCGATCGCGAAGCTCACGCGCTATCGCGTGAGTCTGAGACTTTTGCTGTCAGGGATATCCGCCTGAGCTCCCAGAGAGTACGGACAACAAATGCTCGATTCCAGGAGACACAGGACGAACGGGAAATACGTCTCACTGCCGATCGTGAAGCTCATACACTATCGCGTGAGTCTGAGACTTTCACTGATAGGGAAATTCGTCTGAGTTCTCAGAGGGTTCGGACAGCAAATGTTCGGTCTCAGGAAACACAGGAAGAACGAGAAATACGTCTCACTGCCGATCGTGAAGCTCAAGCACTAGAGTCTGAGACTTTCACTGAAATTCGCCTGAGTTCTCAGAGGGTTCGGACAGCAAATGCCCGGTCTGTAGACGGTATATGTAATTCAAAATATGCTGCCCGAAAAGTCACTATTCCACGCGGACGAAGTCGCGGGCACAGCTAGTATAGTAATAAACGTAATAGTGATTGAGGGGCCCGTGGCTAAATAATATACAGCCGCACAGGCTGATCGATCAGGTTAAGCTACGCTTGCCGCGGTTGGTCTGTGGATGGGTGACCATCTTTACATACCGTGACCCCTCCGTGCCTCGGAAAGCACGTTAAGCCGTTGGTCCCGGCTGTCATTCGTGGATCTTTGACAGTCGTTACGGGTAGTCAGAAGCCCGAAAGTCTGACAATCAGTCTTACCAGGGGTATCGTATTACCCATTAACTGGGTTGTGGAGGTCAGAGAGGCAGTCGCTCCATGTAAAATACTGGTATTCAGCTGCATCCGGTTAGACTGGAAGCCGACCCCAACATAGTTGGGAAAAGGCTAGGCAGATGATGAAACGTAATAGTGATTAGCGACTGTTTAACCATACATACAGTTTTGACGTTACACCACTTAACTTTAACCATCGCTTATAAATAAACCAAGGTCTCAAGGTTTCCAATAAATCATTCCAGTACATTGCTCGTAAGGTATATTATTGCAGGTACACAGTGACGCTCGCGCAAAGACTACAAATATAATGCGGTGTCGCTCGCGTGTTGTCAGCGACATGAACACATGGGCCACCAATGAACCAAGCCTCGTCCCCGTCCCACACTGTCCCACACTACTGTCGTGTGACGCTGGCTCAGGCTACAAGCCTTCAACAACCGACTCAGACTGTGCTGTCCTCTAAGGGCGGGCCTACACACACGTAGTGAGAAATGCGTGTCCTCTGTTATAGTAGTTCGCGTTACGTTTGATAGATGGCATCTTATGTTCTGTTTGTGACATCTAAATTAAATATGTATTATAAATATTTTTATACAATGTAAGGTGTCGAGTCTGTTATGTGTAGCATATTCATTATAACATTTAATAAGAATAATATTTCCTGTCTTTATACATATTGCCATGATTTCCCATATTTCAGACGCATAGGTACAATAAAATACTTCCCCACATACTCCAACTCAATGAAACGAAATTCAGATCTTACATAAAAAGCACACTATGCAGCCAAGCATATTTATAAGTTCGGTTCGGGCTGACAAAAATGCTTGGCTCAACGCTGGTCCTGCTCCACAAGGGCGCATAAACTAGGGGACGATGGGGGAATTGCGGACGTGGGGTAAATACGGACTAACATAATTATATCTACTCTATCCCTGCTGCCCGCGTCCAGCCGCCGCAATCTTACGTTCCGCCATCTTTAGTGCCCACCAAACATTCCCGACGGAGGGCTGCGCACACGTTTCAAGGTACCTAATTAATTTTTTTTTTTTGTAATTTTTGGTATTAACTATTTTGAGTGTTATTCAAAAAGAATAAGACAAGTGTCAGTAAAAAAGTCATATTTTCTGTCGATTGAGATGTTAATGACGAGTAAACAGTACAACTGATAAATTTTGTTAACCTAAAAATTTTGGTGTTGTACTTTTTCTAAATCGTTTGGGTCAATTGCAGACAAATGGCCGCCAAACGCCTAGGGTAAATACGGACGTCCGTACCCCATTATTTATCAAAACTAGTTATTTTTATATTATTTTACATTATTTTTTGTAATTACTCTATTATCTATCAAAACCTATAGCAATATTTCTATATTCAGTTCGGCCGGTGCAGGTCCGTATTTACCCCAAGAGCTAAGGGTAATTACGGACATATATGTTTTTGTTTTTGATTAAAATTTAATAAATGTTGATTGATCTCATATAATAATTAATGTTGATTTGATAGGTAAACAACTATAGTTTAATAATTAATAAAGACAGACTGATTATTATTAATAGTTTGAGTTTTATTTGTGATTCCGCTTAAGCGTCCGCAATTCCCCCACCTTCCCCTAAGTAATTAGCATTCGAAAATATAGTTGTAGCTGCTGAAGATCTCTTAGTATTGTATAATTACATAGCACACGTGTGAGCACTATGTACCTAAATTATAAAGCTACCATGACTTGAAGGTTCCCTGGCGGCTGAGAGAATGTCATGCTCATGCTCACTCAAATGTCTCGCTGGTGGTGTTTCACAATGGTTGAGGTGAATGGTACTGATCCATACGTCATGTTCGTGAACGGGCGCCGTCAGTAGGGACTGGTCATCTCTTAGCCGCCATGGCTTATTTTAATTTATTTTAATTTAATTTTTTTTTTTTTTTGTTTTTATCTTTTTTATTACGGACGCTTTTAACGTGCACGTCTTTAACATTCGCAATACAAACTTTAGCACCTCTTAAAGTCCCTTTGAGGCGTAGTCATGAAAAACTAATAATGACAAATGTTATTATTCGTTTAAGAAGGTATTCGAGCTAAGTTTCAAGTTAATATACTCAAAAAACTTATTTAGGTGGTAACGGCCGTAACTTACGAGTTATAGGCTGTTGGTTCGAACCCAGACAGGCGGTTTAATTTGTGTAAATTATTTCGTCACCAGAACCTGCTCTCAAAACGGTGAAGGAAAACATTATGAGGAAACCAGCATATCCTAGATAGAACCAAAAATTTGAAGACATTTGACATCTACCAACCCGCACTGGGCCATCGTGGTGGATTACGTACGGCCCACTCCCTCTGACAGGGAGGAGGCCTGAATCCCAGCAGCACATTAGAGGCTGATCATGTTATATATACATAGATTTATATTTAGGTAGGTGTATTAGGGCTAAGATAACACATAATACGCCTTGTTTCCCCGAAGGGCTGGACAGACGTGTACCTATAGTACTGGGTGTACTATAGGTATATTCATTTTGCCAGTTATATTTAAGTCACATGTAATAGGGGGAGAGCCAAGTTTTAAGTTTATAGATCAACGAAATAAGATTTTCTTCGAATAAACTTTTTCCCCTCTTTTCACCTCCCAAAGGTATTTATTTTTGAAAATAGTTCATGGCTTGGCTTGCATTGTTTGACTTATAAAGAATTATAGAAAAAGCCAAGCTATAAAATCCTCCTCTCTAACACGTACTTGCTCTTGTCACTCCTTTAGGGGTACGTTTTCCAAAAACTTTGATATACGTTATTAGCAATCTCGTATTTATTAGTCTTAATAAATACCAAGTTTCGAGTTTTCGGTCCGCTCATTAAACTTCTTCCAGATAAAATGTTCAGCCCTTATCCCGATTTAAGGGTGCCTAGTTTAAAAAAAAAATGAGGTGTGGCTGTGTCATGGACACAGCCACACCCCATTTTGCGGATGGGCCGTGTGTTGTACGTGAATACGTTTACGTAACGGGGTTGATCCGCTCGGCCGCATTCATTCTTTTACGTTCCCGGCACTGCTTGACTCGGTCATAAGGTGTTTTATTGATACCATTCGATTGCCCTTTCCAACCGTATCGAATCTCTTTATTTGGATTTGGCTTTTTGACGCGTATAGGCCGACATTATATATTTTTGATATTATTTTTCTTTTTATTTTAATAAATACATTATATTCACTTTCACTATTTTACACTAATGTTTTGTATACAATCGATAGATTTTGACAAGAGCTGACGATTGAAACTTAAACGAACGTCATAGCTTTTCCGAGTCAAAAGTTATACTAACTGGAAATCTCGATACGCAGCAAAATGACCTTAAAATGGCGGCCGCCTCCACCGCGCGCGAGGGGTCACAGACTCACAGTCCTCATTTGGCGTAATGAATTTTTTGATCCTTTAGCTATCCAATGATGTAATTGAATTTAGGATGGCGATGATAGATATTTATTAATTTAAGCTATGCCCGCGACTTCGTCAGCGTGGAATAGTGACTTTTCGGGCAGCACATTTTGAATTACATATACCGTCTACAGACCGGGCATTTGCTGTCCGAACCCTCTGAGAACTCAGGCGAATTTCCCTATCAGTGAAAGTCTCAGACTCACGCGATAGTGCTTGAGCTTCACGATCGGCAGTGAGACGTATTTCTCGTTCTTTCTGTGTTTCCTGAGACCGAGCATTTGCTGTCCGAACCCTCTGAGAACTCAGACGAATTTCCCTATCAGTGAAAGTCTCAGACTCACGCGATAGTGCATGAGCTTCACGATCGGCAGTGAGACGTATTTCCCGTTCGTCTTGTGTCTCCTGGGATCGAGCATTTGTGGTCCGTACTCTCTGGGAGCTCAGGCGGGTTTCCCTGTCAGCAAAAGTCTCAGACTCACGCGATAGCGCGTGAGCTTCGCGATCGACAGATAAACGTGCCTTTCGTTGTTCCCCGTTTTCCCTATTTCGAGTTGTCATCATTCGAGAACGATTTGAACTCAGTCGAGATTCTCGCTAAGTCGAAGTTTCTGCAGCACGAAACCTAGCCTGATGTTCCCGAGTTGCAGAGAGCCTTGCCTCACGACCTTCCTCAGATTCCTGTGATCGAACTAATCTCATCCTTTTAGCATTTCTGCTACATTGGGAGAGGTTGGATCTTCTTCGAGGCATTCTTACAATAAAATAGTACTTACTACTTAACACACAGTTATTTAGTAAACACGTACTATCGTAAACAATTAAATTATAAATACTTACAGATTATTATAGAGTCTAAAATTATCACAGTTTAAGTAATAAGTGTTAAGACGTGTAAACCAAACGTACTAACTTTATAAAACTAAAGAATTGCTAGAAAAATTAATTACTAACCTGAGCTAATGAACTTATACTTAAGTAATAAAGAAAATCTAGAAAAGAAATGCCTAACCTATACCAAATACTTCATCATCATCATTTCAGCAGATAGACGTCCACTGCTGGACATAGGCCTCCCCCAATTTTGGGGGGGTTTGCCATAATCGCCACGCTTGGCCGGCGGGTTGGCGATCGCAGTATGGTATGATGGTGGAATGCATAGAGAACGTTGCTACCCATTCTCCGGTAAGACCCTTAGTCGCCTTTTACGACACTCACGGGAAGTAAGGGGTGGTGCTATTCTTTAAGTCCGGCACCACACAGGACAACAACTTCTACAATACCAAATACTTATAATATTTATATACAAAACCTAAATACAAATTAAGATAAGTATACCGAAAATCAGGGAAAGTCATGCCTAACCTATAATAAATGCTTACAAAATTTATTTACAAACCCTAAATAAAAATTAAGATAAGTAGATACCCAAAAATCAAGGAAAGAACCGCCTAACCTATACCAAATACTTACAATATTTATTTACACAATTTTAAAGAAAATTAAGAAAAAGAACCTAACCTACAAACCCTAAAATATAAATAAATGAAATATGCAAAATGTCAGTATTCAAGTGAATCGCAATAATCGTATGCAACTATTCGCCTATACTCTCCAGGATACGTGCGTTCGCTGAATACCTTAACAAATGTTCGCCGTGATTCTTTAAATTGACATAACTTTTTTATTTATGAACCGATTGACATGAAATAAACACTAAATGTTAAGTGAAGCTCGAATGAGCCGTTTCTGATATTAGCGTGCACAAACACACAGACAAACAGACAAAAAAAAATTAATTACAATTTCGGGTTCGGCATCGATATAATAACAACCCCTGCTACTTTTTTTTTATATATTTCCATTGTACAGACACCACTTTTCTACAATTTTATTATATGTATAGATAGAAGATTAACTCAACATCACTATCATTACAGGAATTTCCTATTTCAATAGTGTGGCCATTATATTATGAAGCTGCCACACCGAACTGTATCCCACGATTTTGTAATCATTCGTTTTTTTTACTTGCCTCCCACTATGGAAGGAACTTGAAAGACGTACTTACGTCAAAAACATAAATTACAAGGGTACCAAGTTTCTTGTTTATTAACGCAAGGAATAAGATTTTTAATACAAACGAAATTTCCCCTTTTCACCCCTTCGATGGGATTTCCAAAAATCTCTTCTTACTTTCTTAGTGCGTGCCCAGTGTGGCATCGCTCCGCTCACGCCAAGGAAGTACCTCGATGTTGCTCTGAACGAAACATGCCGAACGATACAGGCTGCCTCACTGCGGTCAGCGCACCATACCCCACAGCTGGCATGGAGAAACACAAACAGGCACAGTTTCTTATAATCAAACAAACTCTATAACTTTGTTAGATTACTTAGTAAAATAATATGTAATAAACAACGTTATTTTCAGTATGTGCGAAACCCAAAACACGTGTCTAGTATTTTATGTGAAGAATCTAAGTACAAAATTTCAAAACTGTATCATGAAAAATCACAAAGTTAGGTATAAGCTTGTTAAGTTACCTGCTTTTCGGTACAAAAACATGCTCACCCGCGCCGCTCGCGCCGCGCCGTCTTGCGCTCATTGATAATAGTACCTAACCGTTCGGCGCGGAGATTGGATAACCTACTTAGTGTCGCTCGGTGTCCCACTTTTAACCTTTTTAGGGTTCCGTACCCAAAGGGTAAAAACGGAACCCTATTACTAAGACTTCGCTGTCTGTCCGTCTGTCTGTATCTCAAGAACCGCGATAGCTAGACAGTTGAAATTTTCACAAATTGTGTATTTCTGTTGCCGCTATAACAACAAATACTAAAAACAAAATAAATTAAATATTTAAGGTGGGCTCCCATACAACAAACGCGATTTTTTTGCCCTTTTTTGCTCGATATCAAAAATGGCAACAGGTAGGCACTTGAAATATTCACAAAATACTCAGTTGTATTTTAACTTTAATAATAAATAATAAAATTAAAATATAATAAATATTTAAGGGAGGCTCCCATACAACAAACATGTTTTTTTTTTGGCGTTTTTGCCTTGTGGTACGGAACCCTTCGTGTGCGAGTCTGACTCGCACTTGGCCAGTTTTTAAATATTTTTGGGACTAAATATAACATGGGGTAAAAATTATTGGAATCGATTCAGTTACTTCAAATTCAGGTTTCGCATAATACTAAAAATAACGTTGTATAGGTATATATATTGTTGCGAACGAGAAGAACTCATGAACCAAGCCGTATATAAAGGAGCGCTGTCCCACAGCGCGCCCCTTTCGCTCGAGAGCCGTCGGACTATCAACACGCGCCGCCATAGCGACCGATATTTTTATTTTCTTAATTTCGTGTGTATTTGATTTGTTTTTGCTAATTGCTAAATTTATTAAATTATTGTTGTAAGTTTGATATTTTTGCTTTTTAAAAAAAATAACTTGCCATTTAATTTGCAAGATCAGAAGTGGGATTCGATCCAATTTCTGTTTTTGTTAATTGGCTTTGTGCTTAAATAAAAAATAACGAAAAAAAATGTCGGATCGCTGTCGAAGTCGTCGCCATAGCCGTGAGTCAGGTAGGAGACATAGCAGACGTAGGGATCGCACGCAGACTCCGGAGGGTGACCTACAGCGGGATCTGCAGGTCATGCGCGCGCGTTTGAAGATGTTAGAAGATCGAGCATCGTTCGTACAGCCTAAACGCTCGCGCAAACGGAGGGTATCTTCACATAAGTCACCGCGAGCCGAGTCGTTCGAGCGTGGCGCGTCGCCGCCGCCGCCTGCCCGGCGCCAGACGACCCCGACATCGCGTCACCATACCGAGCGCGTCATGTCGCCGTTGCCAGGACGATCTGCGCGGGCGCCGCGGTCACGTACGCCACCCCTGCCGCCGTCTGCGCCGCCTAGCGTGCTCCGTGCCGGTCATACGACAGAGTCCTTATTAGAACACGCCGGTACAGCTAGTGACACCACCGCAACGGACCGTATAGTGGACGCGATCCGTTCCATCAACAACCGGGCGAGATCTGACCAACATTTCTTTATTTCTTGTTTCGATCCTAGTGTGAATAATATTACTGATTGGTGTAACGAAGTTGATCGGGCAAAACTTTTAAATAATTGGAGCGATCATGAGTGTCTTTCGCGAATAGGTAATTGTTTAAAAGGTGATTCTCGTACGTGGTTACGCGAGTGGGTTACGAGTGACCGTACGTGGAGTAATTTCAAAAAGGAATTTACGCCTTTGTGTCCGAAAACGCCAGACATTGCAAACATTTTATTCGATGTAATGAACACAAATTCGGATAATTACTCTACGTATGCGGACTACGCCCGACGTTCGTTGCTTCGATTACGCATTGTGCGCGGACTCAGTGACGAGCTTATCTCTGCAATTGTTGTCCGGGGTATTGTGGACCCTCACATTAGAGCATCAGCTATTAATGCTAAGTTGTCCCCTAACGACATAGTTGAATTTTTGTCGATTTATATAAAACCGTCTACCTCTAAGACACAAAATTCACGTCCTCATACTTCACAAAATAATTCTGTTAAAAGTAATCATGCGAGTAATTTAATTAGAAAGCGTAGACTTGAGGAGGGCAAGTGTTTTTCGTGTGGTGTGGCCGGACATAAACAGGCTGCTTGCAATAAGAAAGCTAAGTTCGATTCAACCGAGAGTTTGAACCCCAGTGGTTCAAATAATTCCGCCTCCAAACCAGTGTTCGTGCCTTTAAAATCTGAACCTTGTTCTTTTTGCAAAAAGCCTGGCCACAAGCTAGATAACTGTTTCGCAAAACAAAAATCAGAGTCGCGCAATAAAAATAACGTTAATTTTTGTCTAGAAAATATGACTACCCACAATAATGATGTTGTAGTAGCCGTTATTCAGGGTATACCGGTGGACGTATTGATCGATAGTGGATCAACCATATCTCTTATATCATCGTCGTTGCTGAAACATTTCAACTGTGCGCACAAGCCAGCATTTCGTGTATTACGGGGATTGGGAAGTCAAGAAATCGAGAGCACCTCATATGTTACTCTACCGATTGAGTTCGATGGTTTAACACTCGAAGTAGATTTATTTATTGTGGCACCCCAGTTTATGAATACGCCAATTATTGTGGGAACCGACGTGCTCAATAGGGAGGGTGTTCGGTACATTCGCACGCGTAATTTTCAATCGCTTACTAGAAAGGTAGACAGTGAGGAAAATGTAATGACTGTTCGGTACGATGAACCAACACCAATTAACACGCCTCTCGTAGGTGATCAGCTACAACGTTTACTCAACATGATAAATGAGTTTTCTGCATATTTCATATCCGGTACCGCGACATCGACTGTCAATTCAGGGTGCATGACGATTAAACTGAGCGACACTACTCCCGTCAACTACCGACCTTATCGAATGTCTCATGCAGAAACCCTTCGTGTTCGTGAGATAATTAAAGATTTGATTGTCAAAGGTGTTATTCGCGAATCGGAATCCGACTACGCAAGCCCAATTCTTTTGGTTAAAAAGAAAGACGGATCGGATAGGATGTGTGTAGATTTCCGTAAGTTAAATGAAGTCACGGTTAAGGATCGTTTTCCGCTGCCACGAATTGACGACTACATAGACCGATTAGGACGTAATAAGTACTTCACCAGCCTCGATATGGCAACTGGCTTCCACCAAATTAAGCTTCACGAGGAATCTGTTCCACTCACCGGATTTGTTACGCCTGAGGGGCATTTCGAATATCTGAAAATGCCTTATGGTTTGGCGAATGCTCCGGTGGTATATCAACGCATTATCTCAAAAACACTGCGCAAATTCATCGATTCTGGTGATGTACTTGTTTACATAGATGATGTCTTGGTTTTGAGCCAGACAGTCGACCAGGGTTTTGACCTTTTGTATCAGGTACTTAAAGCTTTAACACAATCTGGGTTTTCTGTCAATTTGAAAAAATGTTTCTTCTTGACGACTGAAATTGAGTATTTAGGACGTAGAATTAGCCAAGGTCAGGTACGACCGAGCCCCAGTAAGATAAAGGCCCTAATTGATTCCCCTGAACCGAAAAATGTGAGACAGGTTCGTCAGTTTCTGGGCTTAGCCAGCTATTTTCGTAGGTATATAGCGGGTTTCGCTCAGAGGGCTGCTTGTATCGCTGCTCTTACTAAAAAAGGGATAGAATTTAATTGGGGAAAAGAACATCAGGCCGCTCGTAAAGAAATAGTCGAATGTCTTACTAATGAACCTGTCCTAGCGATATACGATCCTTCCCTGCCTATAGAAGTCCACACGGACGCTAGTTCCATTGGTTATGGAGCTGTCATGTTCCAAGTGCACGATGGCGGTCACAAGCGAGTGGTTGCCTACTTCAGCAGGCTGACACAAGGCGCGGAAAATAGGTATCACTCATATGAGTTAGAAACCCTCGCTGTGGTTAAAGCTTTGCAGCATTTCCGACCTTATCTTGTGGGTGTGCGTTTCACTGTTGTTACAGACTGTAATGCATTGAAGCTCACACAGCGCAAGAGAGATTTATTACCCAGGGTAGCCCGATGGTGGGTCTACCTTCAAGATTTTGATTTTGGCTTAGATTATCGCAAAGGCACACTTATGTCCCACGCCGATTATCTCAGTCGGAACCCTGTCAATGTGTGTACAATTCAGAAACCTCAGAATTGGGCACAGATTGCGCAGGCTGCCGACGAAGAAACTCGGGCTCTTATTCAGAAACTAAATGACGGGCAATTGGATGCCACGCGATATATTGTCAAGAACGATGTTCTTTACGTAAAGTATTCCGCCACCGGCGAATCCTCCCGTTTCCTTTGTTACATTCCTAAAGGACATCGGCTTAGTTTACTTCGTGTGTTCCACGATGAACATAATCACTTTGGGGTTGATAAAACGTTTGATTTAATTACAAAGCACTTTTGGTTCCCTGGGTTGCGAAATTTTGTTTTAAAATATATTTCACATTGCCTAGTGTGCATTGCGCATAAGAAGGTCGCACGAGCCTCATACCAACCTATTAGTTCTTGGGAAAAGCCCGACCTACCTTTTGAAACCATTCATATAGATGCCTTGGGACCTCTCCCTGAAGCCGATGGGTACCGTCATGTCTTAATAGTTATTGATGCATTTTCCAAGTTTTGCCTCCTTTACCCTATGTATCGGCAGGATGCAAATGAGTTAAAGCAACATTTTAATAATGTGATATCCCTATTTGGAACCCCCAAATTAATAGTAGCCGACAGAGGCCGTATGTTTCAAAGCGCTGAATTTCTTAACTGGGTTAAAAGTATGGGTTGTGATACACACTTTATAACGCCTGAGATGCACCAATCTAATGGGCAAGTCGAGCGTTATTGTCGAACGGTTTTAAATATGATACGTGTCGAAACTAACTATCGACAAAACGTATGGCCGGCTGTTATTTGGAAAATTCAGTTGGTACTAAATATTACCAAGCACAGAACTACACAATACTCTGCTCTCAACCTGCTGGCGGGTATTGAGGCAGCAACTCCGCTTATAAGAAGTTTGGTACGTGATGTTGCGCTCGAGGGTTCCAGTGCTAATCGAGAGACCCTACGTGAAATGAGTAGACAGAGAGCAACAGAACGGCTTAGGCAGAATCAGCGTCAGCAAGATGCTTACGTTAATCAAGGGAGGAAGCCTCCCCGAGCGTTTGACCTAAACAGTTTGGTTTTTGTGAGAAAGCAGGCTCAATCGACCGGGAAGTTGGATTCCTGTATGCGAGGCCCCTACCGCATCGTGAAGACGCTGCCACAAGGGCGCTACGAGCTCCAACTCCTGGCCGGCTCCTATGGGAAGTACACGCAGGCGGCTGCGGAGTACATGATTCCTTGGCGTGGAGAGTGGACTCCTGAAGTATGTGCTGCTTACTTCGATGGTGAGTGCTTTATGCCACTTTTGTATATGAAGCTTCATATGTGTTTGTGTTGTGTTGGGATAAGCTTCACGTAGTGCCTCTATCCTGACCAAATCGAGTTACGAGTACGCCTCGCGGCTAGCCTCTGACTCCGCTAAGTTATGCCACACTGTGGGGCTTTTTCTTAGCTGAATATCAAGATGTGCCTTGATATATGACTCACCCGCTAATTTGTCGAGACAAGCTTCACGTCGTGCCTCTATCTCGATAAGCTTAGCGTGTACCAGACAACAATCAACGATGTGCGTATACGCAATGTGTAGCGTTGTGCATAGAGCACATGTTTTTCAATGTCCTGTGCAGATGCAGACCATGACGATGAGGAGTCTACACTCGAGTTAATCTTGCCAGCCGACCAGTCTGTCTCCCAGCTACAACCTGGTACCTCCGGGACCCAGGCCGAGACTTTGCAGCCCGTTGAGCCTGAGCCGGTGCAGCTTCAGGTGGAGGCTGAGCCGCTGCAGCTTCAGGTGGAGCCTGAGCCGGTGCAGCTTCAGGTGGAGCCTGAGCCGCTGCAGCTTCAGGTTGAGCCTGAGCCTCTGCAGCTTCAGGTTGAGCCTGAGCCTCTGCAGCCTCAGGTCGAGCCTGAGCCACTACAGCTTCACGACGAGCCTGAGGGACCTCCAGCAGACGAAGAGCTCTCCATGCCCGTGCTGGAGACCGACCACCAGAGCTGAAGACATCGAGAAGGAGCCCGGGACGGCCTCCTGTCAGGAGAGGCCGTGTTGCGAACGAGAAGAACTCATGAACCAAGCCGTATATAAAGGAGCGCTGTCCCACAGCGCGCCCCTTTCGCTCGAGAGCCGTCGGACTATCAACACGCGCCGCCATAGCGACCGATATTTTTATTTTCTTAATTTCGTGTGTATTTGATTTGTTTTTGCTAATTGCTAAATTTATTAAATTATTGTTGTAAGTTTGATATTTTTGCTTTTTAAAAAAAATAACTTGCCATTTAATTTGCAAGAATATTATATATGTCGGAGTTGGTTCTCAATTACTAAGCGAGCTGTTCGATCAATATAAAACACTCCCTCAGAGACAAATTTAAAGAGATTAATGTATTGACTGTGCCTTCTCACTATATTTATGAAAATCTTTTATATGCCCATAAAAATATAAAATTGTTTAAAGAATACAGTGATATCCATAATATAAATACTAGATACAAACACAAATTTGTTGTACCTACAACAAGGCTCAAGAAAATAGGTGGCTCGTTCAGATGCCAATGTATACGCTTTTATAATAAACTACCAAGCCACGTTCAAGATCTAAGCCTTAATAAATTAAAATCATTAATTAAACGTAAGTTGTGCCAGAAAGCCTTTTATCGAAGCGCACGGCAGTGCGCAGGCCAATTTCCAGCAAGTGGCCGCACGTACGCCGTGCACTATTCAGTGCGCAGGCCAATATCCAACAAGTGGCCGCACGTACGCCGTGCACTATTTACCCGAACCGCTTCGAGCTACTTTTGACCACCCTGTATCTAACTATTTGTCACACGAAATCGAATCAAACTTCACATACATAATACCATGACTGCTGTTAGTTCGAATACCAAATTTCATAACTGTAGCTTTAATAGATTCAAAGTTATGGACTTTTCAAAATAGCTAAATAGCTAAAGTGGCACTGACTGACTGACTGACTGGACTGACTGACTCACTCACTTAGAGTTAATCAAAATGTTTAGGGACTTCTAGTAGGCCTAGAAACTTGAAATTTGGCACGAAGCTAGACATTAGCATAAAACTAAAGGAAAAATAAAAAAAATGGTCAAGTGTGAGTCTGGCTCGCGCATAGAGGGTTCAATATTAAATTTTTATTCTACCCGGCCTAGAAACTTCTAACCGGCCTAGAAACTTGAAATTTGGCACGAAGCTAGACATTAGCATGAAACTAAAGGAAAAATAAAAAAAATGGTCAAATGTGAGTCTGGCTCGCGCATAGAGGGTTCCGTATTAAATTTTTATTCTAGCCGGCCTAGAAACTTGAAATTTGGCACGAAGCTAGACATTAGCATGAAACTAAAGAAAAAATGAAAAAAATGGTCAAGAGTGAGTCTGGCTCGCGCATAGAGGGTTCCGTATTAATTTTTTATTCTAGCCGGCCTAGAAACTTCTAACCGGCCTAAAAACTTGAAATTTAGCATGAAGCTAGACATTAGCATGAAACTAAAGGAAAAATTAAAAAGAGGTCAAATGTGAGTTTGGCTCGCATGCAGAGGGTCCTGTATGATTTTTTTTCTAACTGGAACTGGACATTACCATGAAACTAAAAGAAAAATTTTAAAAGCGGTCAAGTGTGAGTTTGGCTCGCGCACAGAGGGTTCCGTAGGTATTTTTTTTTTAAATAGTTGGCCTAGAAACTTGTAATTTTGCACGAAGCTAAAGTAAAAATAAAAATGCGGTCAAGTGTGAGTTCGGCTATCACACATTCTGTAATCCGTGTACCGTATTAAAAAAAAAATAAGCTTAATTTTTAGGTAAGTACCTATGAAGTCTCATAGGTACTTACCTAAAAATTAAGCTTATTTTTCTTAGAAAGATAAATGATTAAAAACCTTAAAACATGTCAAATGACGTATATCATAAGATATAAACGCAAAATATTTTTTAAGAATACTTATTTAACCGCTTTTAAATCGTTTTGTTAAGCAGATTCATATTTCTATTTCTAAAAGTATATTTTTTTAAAGTAAATCTAATATCATTAATATTTCAAATTGTAACTTGAAGTTTTGAGCCGTGCTTTTGTTTACCGGGCGCAGTTTCCGATATGTTTAGCTTACACAATCACCATTCATAGGAGTCAAGGTTTGAGCTTGGACAATGCTTTAATTGATATTGGTTCTTCTATATTCACTTGCGGTCAAGCCTACGTACCATTATCTAGGGTAAAAAAATTGAGTGGTTACCATTTAATAAATATCGATCCTAGCCAGATCAAAGCACAAGAAAGTGCTATTGTTGAGTACAACAGATTAAGGTCGCTCTATAGACCGGATTTAAAAAACATATGTGTGAAAAAGAAAAGTTAAAAAAAAAAACAGCTGATAGGGAATGGTCTATACGTCCAAACATTGCCGCAGTTCAGACTGCAGCGGACTCATCATTTAATAAAAAACTAGCCAACCGCGAGTCGGACTCGCACAAGAAGGGTTCCGTACCACAAGGCAAAAACGCCGAAAAAAACATGTCTTTTGTATGGCAGCCCCCCTTAAATATTTATTTAATTTTATTATTTATTATTAAAGTTAAAATACAACTGAGTATTTTGTGAATATTTCAAGTGCCTACCTGTTGCCATTTTTGATATCGAGCAAAAAAGGGCAAAAAAATCGCGTTTGTTGTATGGGTATAAAATGCGTAATAAAATCAAATGGACCGGCCCTTGAAAACAGCGGCGGCGCGGAAGCGGGCAACGAGCGGTGCACTCCAGTCAAGCGGTGACCGCCCGTGCGTCTGCATTAGGGATCCACTTCTTCTTTTGCTCACAATTAATCGAGCGTTAGGGATAAATTTGAATAAAATAGATGTTGTCGCCGTTGTTCAGACATTTCGTTCGCGAATAAAAACAAATATCTCGATGACACAACCACGAACACAACACTACGCCACTATAGTGCCGCGCGATCTGCCCGCGCTGGTTTCGAGAACGGGTCTGCGTTGCCCGCGCGGTGTTTACGAGGTGTTTTTTAGGGTTCCGTATCCAAATTGTAAAAACGGAACCCTATTACTAAGACTTCGCTGTCTGTGCGTCTGTCCGTCTGTCCGTCTGTCTGTCTGTCACCAGGCTGTATCCCAAGAACCGCGATAGCTACACAGTTGAAATTTTCACAAATTATGTATTTCTGTTGTCGCTATAACAACAAATACTAAAAACAAAATAAAATAAATATTTAAGGGGGCTCCCATACAACAAACGCGATATTTTTGCCCTTTTTTGCTCGATATAAAAAATGTATTTTAACTTTAATAATAAATAATAAAATTAAAATAAAATAAATATTTAAGGGGGGCTGCCATACAACAGACATGTTTTTTCGGCGTTTTAGCCTTGTGGTACGGAACCCTTTTTGTGCGAGTCCGACTCGCACTTGGCCAGTTTTTTATTAAATGATGAGTCCGCTCCGCTGCAGTCTAAACTGCGGCAATGTTTGGACGTATAGACCATTCCCTATCAGCTGTTTTTTTTTAAACTTATTCTTTTTCACACATATGTTTTTTAAATCCGGTCTATAGAGCGACCTTAATCTGTTGTACTCAACAATAGCACTTTCTTGTGCTTTGATCTGGCTAGGATCGATATTTATTAAATGGTCACCACTTAAATTTTTTACCCTAGATAATGGTACGTAGGGTTGACCACAAGTGAATATAGAAGAACCAATATCAATTAAAGCATTGTCCAAGCTCAAACCTTGACTCTTATGAATGGTGATTGCGTAAGCTAAACATATCGGAAACTGCGCCCGGTAAACAAAAGCACGGCTCAAAACTTCAAGTTACAATTTGAAATATTAATGATATTAGATGATGATGATGATATTAGATTTACTTTAAAAAAATATACTTTTAGAAATAGAAATATGAATCTGCTTAACAAAACCATTTAAAAGGGGTTAAATAAGTATTCTTAATAAATATTTTGCGTTTATATCTTATGATATACGTCATTTGACATGTCTTAAGGTTTTTAATAATTTATCTTTCTAAGAAAGTCTCATAGGTACTTACCTAAAACTTAAGCTTATTTTTTTTTTAATACGGAACACGGATTACAGAATGTGTGATAGCCGAACTTACACTTGACCGCATTTTTATTTTTACTTTAGCTTCGTGCAAAATTACAAGTTTCTAGGCCGACTATAAAAAAAATTTAATACCTACGGAACCCTCTGTGCGCGAGCCAAACTCACACTTGACCGCTTTTAAAATGTTTCTTTTAGATTCATGGTAATGTCCAGTTCCAGTTAGAAAAAAAAATCATACGGGACCCTCTGCATGCGAGCCAAACTCACATTTGACCTCTTTTTAATTTTTCCTTTAGTTTCATGCTAATGTCTAGCTTCATGCTAAATTTCAAGTTTTTAGGCCGGTTAGAAGTTTCTAGGCCGGCTAGAATAAAAAATTAATACGGAATCCTCTATGCGCGAGCCAGACTCACACTTGACCATTTTTTTCATTTTTTCTTTAGTTTCATGCTAATGTCTAGCTTTGTGCCAAATTTCAAGTTTCTAGGCCGGCTAGAATAAAAATTTAATACGGAACCCTCTATGCGCGAGCCAGACTCACATTTGACCATTTTTTTAATTTTTCCTTTAGTTTCATGCTAATGTCTAGCTTCGTGCCAAATTTCAAGTTTCTAGGCCGGTTAGAAGTTTCTAGGCCGGGTAGAATAAAAATTTAATATTGAACCCTCTATGCGCGAGCCAGACTCACACTTGACCATTTTTTAAATTTTTCCTTTAGTTTTATGCTAATGTCTAGCTTCGTGCCAAATTTCAAGTTTCTAGGCCTACTAGAAGTCCCTAAACATTTTGATTAGCTCTAAGTGAGTGAGTCAGTCAGTCAGTCAGTGCCACTTTAGCTATTTAGCTATTTTGAAAAGTCCATAACTTTGAATCTATTATAGCTACAGTTATGAAATTTGGTATTCGAACTAACAGCAGTCATGGTATTATGTATGTGAAGTTTGTTTCGATTTCGTGTGACAAATAGTTAGATACAGGGTGGTCAAAAGTAGCTCGAAGCGGTTCGGGTAAATAGTGCACGGCGTACGTGCGGCCACTTGTTGGATATTGGCCTGCGCACTAAATAGTGCACGGCGTACGTGCGGCCACTTGCTGGAAATTGGCCTGCGCACTGCCGTGCGCTTCGATAATTGATTGTGTAGTACGTTCTAATTTATGAAATGCAAGTGGGTGCGCGACTGTGTATCTATTGCTTTTACTAAACTACATGTATAATAGTGGCGAGGTGGTGGGGCCAACCTAGCGACATCGGGTTTTTTATGTATTTTCAACTAACGAGCATATCGCCTTCTTTCATATATCTATGAGTGAGCCATATCGAAAGTACCTCTTTCTGTATTTTACCTTTTCACACCTAAACCACTGAACGGATTTCGATAAAATTTGGCAAGGAGATAGATAGCATCCTAGGGAAGGACATGGGCTACTTTACCGGTACATAGATACACCGTCGCCCGCACTCCCGCGCTCGGCGCTAGCCAACAGTGGACGCAGGAACGCGAGTCTGTACGACACGCTCGCGACCCGCATAAAATAGTTCTGAGGCTTTAGTGTGAGTTTTTTCGACTCACGTTCGATTGCGAGCGCGTTAGAATTTTATAAAGGAACTAGCTTCCGCCCGCGACTCCGTCCGCGCGGATGTCGGTCTTCGCGTGGATGGTTTATTTCTCCATTTTGAGTAACTCTGACAATGACATCTTATAAATATCTATTGGACCCAAATACGGCTAAGCCTATAATAATTAAGGAGATCCCTCTATTGAGCTACTGCTGTTGAGCTCGCGTTCTGTAGTAGGTAAGTATTTTTTTCATAGTAATTCCGACCTTGATAAGTAGCATGTAGCAGTAAATTACTGAGTGACGAAAAGTTTGCAATAATAAAAAAGTGATCGTGACAATGCGACAGAAAGTTAATTGAAAGCTTCTGCATACACAACATTGTTAGTGAGCTCGTCCGGAATATGAACATGAAGATTTCTTGGACTGCTCACACGGGAAAGAGCTACGTAAAGTTGCCCGTGTGAAAAACAACTCGCGGTAAGATCTACGCCAGCAACTCCTAGGGTCTGACCTTGAGCCTTATTTATTGTCATGGCGTAACACAAAGCTACAGGAAACTGTATTCTCTTAAATTGAAGCGGGTAATGCAACGTGTGTTCGCGGTTCTACAGAACAACGTCTATGAATAAAACTGAAAAATAAGATTTTTTTTTCTACGTATTTTTCCAGGATAAAAAGTATCCCATTTTATGCCAAGGATAATAAGGTATAATTATACCAAGTTTCATCGAAATCGAACCGTTAGTTTTCACGTGATGCCTGCATATACAGACAGACAGATAGACAGACAAAATTTTTTTTAATCACATATTTGGGTTTGGTATCGATCCAGCAACACCCCCCGCTATTTATTTTTTCAATATTTTCAATGTACAGAATTGACCCTTCTACAGATTTATTATATGTATAGAAAAGTTATAGCGCCACCTGGTGGTCACTAGGAGAAACCTAATTTCCATACAAAATTGGAATAAGATTAAATTTTCTTTGGCTCAATCATCGGTCAGGCCAGCAATATACATAATTAAAAAATTATACCTATATTAAAATTTACTGAAATCGATTCAGTAGTCAACTATGAACAAACTACTTCCAGGTCTTGCGTTTATTCTGTTACACCTAGTATTTTTTACCCATATTTCCTGTTTCTGCCCCTATGCTGTGTTTTAAAATTATAATTTTACTGATACGTGCGATTTAAATAGACTCAACAAACGCCCCTGTGATAAATTTCCCTACATAATTATGTATATTTAATTTGTAGCTTCCACCAGTTCCACCAGAAGCAATAATCTGCCATGAGTGCTTCTCGCTATTGAACCAGCATTGTCCACATGGAAATATGGATGCTGGCTAGAGAACTGAGCCAAACACGTTTGTCTAGAATGTGAACGATCTGTTTTGGAAGGAAGAAGACGTGTGAGATATCATACAGTTGAAGCCAGTGATCCAATAATAGTCATTATACTTTCATGGGTTATGCACTTTGAGGTCAATAGTAATTTTTAACTAACTAGCCAGTACCTGTCACTGTACACATGGGACATGTTACTTCTTCATAATAATAGCATAGAACAACACACATACACCAACACTATTATGAAAATCAATATTGAAAACTTCCAAGTTAGTTACCTATATCTTTCTATTCTTCTAAGAAAAATAACAAAATACGTTCAAATAATCATAATTGTTATGCATTTAAATAATATTTTTCTTTCCAGTTAACATCAAGTGATGCATACGTTAGCCATTTATGTTGGATGCGTGCTACTCTCCAGTTAGCACAAAGTGACACAGATGAACATGCTGAAATAGAGCTTCAGTTGGGCCAGAACAATGGCTGGTACCTCAGCAAGCAATAATACCATTGCCTCCACCACCACCTCCACCAAGAGGTTCCAACAGCATCAACTGATGGAATAATTCTAGTCATACTATGTTATTTGGGTAGGGACTAACCCTAAATAAGTAGTTTCTGTAATCGCAGAATGCCCTCCTAGTGATTGCACTATAATAATAACACATCAATAATTTATTTTAACAACTAGCTTCTGCCCGCGACTTCGTCCGCGTGAAATTCGTACTTTCCTCTTATAATTTCGAAAATGTATGTTTATGATTTTTATCATTTATTTAGATATAGCTGTGCCCGCGACTTCGTCCGCGTGGAATAGTGACTTTTCGGGCAGCATATTTTGAATTACGTATACCGTCTACAGACCGGGCATTTGCTCTCCGAACCCTCTGAGAACTCAGACGAATTTCCCTATCAGTGAAAGTCTCAGACTCACGCGATAGTGCATGAGCTTCACGATCGGCAGTGAGACGTATTTTCTGTTCGTCCTGTGTCTCCTGGGATCGAGCATTTGTTGTCCGTACTCTCTGGGAGCTCAGGCGGGTTTCCCTGTCAGCAAAAGTCTCAGACTCACGCGATAGCGCGTGAGCTTCGCGATCGACAGATAAACGTGCCTTTCGTTGTTCCCGTTTTCCCTATTTCGAGTTGTCATCATTCGAGAACGATTTGAACTCAGTCGAAATTCTCGCTGAGTCGAAGTTTCTGCAGCACGAAACCTATCCTGATGTTCCCGAGTTGCAGAGAGCCTTGCCTTACGACCATCCTCAGATTCCTGTCATCGAACTAATCTCATCCTTTTAGCATTTCTGCTACATTGGGAGAGGTTGGATCTTCTTCGAGGCATTCTTACAATAAAATAGTACTTACTACTTAACACACAGTTATTTAGTAAACACGTACTATCGTAAACAATTAATTTATAAATACTTACAGATTCTTATACAGTCTAAAATTATCACAGTTTAAGTAATAAGTGTTAAGACGTGTAAACCAAACGTACTTACTAACTTTATAAAACAAAAGAAATGCTAGAAAAATTAATTACTAACCTGAGCTAATGAACTTATACTTAATAAAGAAAATCAAGAAAAGAAATGCCTAACCTATACCAAATACTTATAATATTTATATACAAACCCTGTGTGGTGCCGGACTTAAAGAATTGCACCACCCCTTACTTCCCGTGGGTGTCGTAAAAGGCGACTAAGGGTCTTACCGGAGAATGGGTAGCAGCGTTCCCTAAAAGAAAAAGAAAAAGAAAAAGAACCTAACCTACAAACCCTAAAATATAAATAAATAAAATATGCAAACAGTCAGTATTCAAGTGAATCGCATTAATCGAAAGCAACTATTCGCCTATACTCTCCAGGATACGTGCGTTCGCTACGAATAACTGAATCCTTATGGCAGCGGCGCGTTTTTTTTTTTGACTATGGCATCTCGTACCGCCTGACGCAGGTCCTCACCGGACACGGAAGTTTTGGGAGGTTCCTGCACATCATCAGGCGGGAGGAAACGCCCGGGTGTCATTGCCAGGATCGCCCAGAGGACACGGTGGAGCACACGGTGGAGTTCTGCCCCGCTTGGGTGGAGCACCACCGTGTCCTCGTAGAGGCGATCGGCAGCGGCGGCGACCTCTCGCGTCCGGCCCTGGTGCAAGCCATGGTCCGAGGCGAGAGGGTGTGGGAGGCAGTCACCTCCTTCTGCGAAGCAGTCATGCTAGCGAAGGAGGTGGCTGGACGGCTTAGGGAGAGAGACTCCCGTCCCAGCCGCCGCGGGAGACGCTCCGGGTGTCGGGAGCCGCGTGACGACTCCCGGCCACCGTAGGCGCGGGCCTGCGGGCGGAGAGTAATGGGTAGCTCACCGTCCGATCAGGACCAGGCCCGTGCCGGACGGCGCGTACATGTACCACGCGCGCCTCAAAGAGATGTCAGAAACAGAGAAGGGGCCCGACAGGGCCGAAGCCTGCCGGGGCAGCGGGATTGTCCAAAAGGGTTACCGCTACCCCGGAACAAAAAGGGCTAAGGAAGGAACATGGGTGTGTTTTAGTCAGTAAGAGTCTGACACTCCCTTCCGCTGCACCCAGAGCGGGAGGAGTCATTTGATGATTCCCACCCGAAAAAAAAAGCCTCCAGCCAGGGGCAATTATCTACTATACTAAGCGACTACACGCTAAGGGCACCCCCTGTGGGGTACGAACCTCGGCTTAGGGCGTCGCTGGGAGAGGGCAGCAAGATGGGACAGGCTGGATCAGATTATTATTATTATTTAAGCTTGATGAGATCGGCTTTTCCTATCTGACTACTCTGAGAAAAAAGGCCGAAACAAACTCAGGCGAGCTTTATATAGCCACGGACGCGCAGGCGCGAGGCGTGTACGTACTCTGATATAGAATACCTTAACAAATATTCGCCGTGATTCTTTAAATTGACATAACTTTTTTATTTATGAACCGATTGACATGAAATAAACACTAAATGTTATGTGAAGCTTACTACAATATATTAGTGAAAACCGCATCTAAATCGAATAAGCCGTTTCTGATATTAGCGTGCACAAACACACAGACAAACAGACAAACAGACAAAAAAAAATTAATTACAATTTCGGGTTCGACATCGATATAATAACAACCCCTGCTACTTTTTTTTTATATATTTCCATTGTACAGACACCACTTTTCTACAATTTTTAACCGACTTCTAAAAAAGGAGGAGGTTTCTCAATTCGACCGTATATATGTTTTTTTTTTTTTTTTTTTTTTTTTTATGTGTGTTCGCGGATAACTTCGTCGTTTATGAACCGATTTTGATTATTCTTTTTTTGTTGGAAAGGAGATATGCCAAGGGTGGTCCCATGATAAGGAAACCAGGATCTGATGATGGCATCCCAGTGAAATCGAGGGGAACATTCGAAAATCGTAGGAGCGACTAGTGCGTTTGTTATGTTTTTCATTAAGTATTTTAAAGCACTACAATTTAATGAAGGTCTGGAGTCGATCTGATGATGGAGCCGAAAGACAGTCGAGGGGACTCCTCAACGATTTACAGCAGTTACCTTGTGTTTGGGCTTGATTAATTTGTATTGATGTGAACTTTACACCTAGATAGGTTGTGACTGTCATTAAGGGTCTGATGATGAAGACGAAGGACAGTTAAGGGAACTACTCAACAGTTTACAGTAGCTACCTTGTGTATGTTCACCGATTACTCGAAGACGGCTGGACCGATTCCAAAAGTTCTTTTTTTATTTGAAAGTGTATACTCTCGAGGTGGTCTCATCATCATCAAGTTGGAATCTCATGAGAGGATCCCATGGAAATCGAGGGAAACCCTCAAATTTTATAGGCAAAACTAAAGCGATTTGGGTATTTTTTAAAGTAACTTGAGCATTTGCTCTCGGAAATCATCATTTGGTAAAGTGGAGTTGATAATGAAGACCACAGATGGCCATCGGAACAACTCAATGACAAATATTTCACGGGTTGCGATTCGATTACTTTAATATGGTTGCTAAGCAATTTATGCTCGTCACAATGCGTATGATGAGTGATTGTTGAGGAGTTCTCCTGGTTCTTACCGGGAGAACTCCTCGACAATTAACGTCCCAGGATCGGGAAAAGCAATATTTTGTAAAAGGTAATGAACAGTTGGCATTAGGCTATTGTAACTTAGATAAATTACAAAGTGACCCACTAAAAAGTGAAAAATAAAAACATTTTTACAAAAAAAAAAACAACCGACTTCCAAAAAAAACACTACAAATTGAAAAATAACTTTAATTTCGGAAGTCGGTGTCAATAAACGAAAATGCAGAACAAAAGACACCGACTTCCGAAATTAAAGTTATTTTTCAATTTGTAGTGTTTTTTTTGGAAGTCGGTTGTTTTTTTTTTTTGTAAAAATGTTTTTTATTATATGTATAGATATAGATTATGAACCGATTGACATGAAATAAACACTAAATTTTAAGTGAAGCTTACTACAATATATTAGTGAAAACCGCATCTAAATCGAATAAGCCGTTTCTGATATTAGCGTGCACAAACACACAGACAAACAGACAAAAAAAAAAATTAATTACAATTTCGGGTTCGGCATCGATATAATAACAACCCCTGCTACTTTTTTTTTATATATTTCCATTGTACAGACACCACTTTTCTACAATTTTATTATATGTATAGATATAGATTATGAACCGATTGACATGAAATAAACACTAAATGTTAAGTGAAGCTTACTACAATATATTAGTGAAAACCGCATCTAAATCGAATAAGCCGTTTCTGATATTAGCGTGCACAAACACACAGACAAACAGACAAAAGAAAAATTAATTACAATTTCGGGTTCGGCATCGATATAATAACAACCCCTGCTACTTTTTTTTATATATTTCCATTGTACAGACACCACTTTTCTACAATTTTATTATATGTATAGATAGATATAGATTATAAACTGCACCTAACCTACAATCAATGTCATTATTGTTTTTAGATTTAAACAGAAACCGCAAATTCTACAGGCATTAGGACAAATGTTTAGTTATCAGTAATACATAAGCAAAGATGCATGATTATAAATGACTTTTATTGACAGAGGCAAAGTTCTATAGATATGAGAGTGCGTCAAGCCCCATAAGAAAAAGATCAAGGGCCAGAGAGGATAGGTAAACAAATCCCTCAAAAAAAAAAACTAGTGACGCAGTTACTTCGATTCCAGGACCATCAGCATCGGCATCTGAGTTTATTACTGAGCTTATGGAGATTAGTGAGGAAGGTGACAGCATGGCTCCGTTATATGAATCCATTGCAACATCAACAGGAACAAGTCTTCAGAGACAGGATGCCAGTGGAATGTTGCCCATTGGTATTGACATCATAAGAAATACGAAACAGTTTAGAAGTTGTAAGACAAAAATAATGCTTTACAATTGCTTGGTCCGAAGCGTGTTGGAACGTTTGGCGACCGCACTATGCAGCACATTCGTTGCGTCTAGAACGTGTTCAAAAGCGTTTTCTGTGGCATCTGGCGTTTTCTAGGGGCATAGCTAAGAAAATACGTTCTTACAACAATAGATTGAGACATTTCAAAATGATCTCCCTAGACAAACGCCGAAGTCTAAATGACGCGACGTTTGTGTGCAAAGTTATGGCTCACAAGATTGACTGTCCACAAATACTGAGCGCTTTCAATTTCCGTGCACCTTCAAGAATTCCTCGCAGCCAGATAACTCCACTGCGTCCACCGCAAAGAAGAACGGTTTTAGGCTCCAATTCTCCTTACGCGAGATTTTGCAAGGTTATCAATAGTTGTAGCGACATAATCGATCTGCACTGTAACTCTTTAAGCCAATTAAAAACCATTCTTTATAGATACCATCTCGATTTGGATTAGACACTCATGAAGTCACGTGATTTCAATAATAATTTTAGAATACCTAGTTTGGTTAAGTTAGCTTTTTTTTTTTTTCTTTTTTCTCTCATATATGCAACTTATCCTTAAAGCATGCGGAGTTTACCTATAAGTGATTGTTACACTATTGTATTATATTCTATTGCATGTTACCTTTAGCATAATACCAGAGTAAACAATTGTTGGTGAACCAATAAATAAATAAATAAATAAACATTCATAGACTCAATAGTCTATGAACGTCAGTCATGTTCTAAAGAAGAAACTTTCTGACTTATTTAACTTAGACATAATCAAGAGATACACATCATTCCTACAGCAAAACTGACTTGAGACTTGGCAATCGCATTAAACAATTTAATTTAATATAATATGTATTACTTGTGAGATACATTGTGTTTTCATGCGATGGCCAAGTCAATCTATTTAAAACATGACAACAGATGAAAACAGAAAAATATCGTCGGCGAAACGCAGGTTGGTTAACCTTTTTTTTGCCGACGACAACTCCTTTATTGACAGGTTTTTAAAAACCTCTTCATGGGTGGCAGTGAATAGCGAGTCTCCCTGCTTGAATCCTCTTTCGATAGGGAAGGATGGTTCAGTGGTGGAGATTTTGATAGCGGCTGTACTCGTACTACTGTGGTAGATGTTCTGCAGGATATTTATATAACAGGTGTGTAAAGACACTTACCGAAGCCGAGAGTCACTTGTACTCCCCGTCATTGTATTTTTTTTTGTACTGGACTCGAGAACCTTCTGGCTACGAAGATAATGAAGATCAAAATTCCAACTTTTCCTGCGGTTTTTTTTTAATGAAAACAACACGACTTACTGTCAAACGTTTTGGTGTATCCGACGAATGCTAGATAAGGAGGAATTTTGATTCTGTGCAGTTCTCGATTATTAGGTTAAGGGATTTTAGGTGGTCAGTGGTGGAGAGCTCGTTCGGAACCCTGCTTCTTCAGGTGGCTGGTGGGAATAGAATTGGCTTGAAATGCGGTTCGCTACAACTTTTATAAAAGCTTTGTATAAATGCGACACCAGACGTATGGGACGGTAGTTGCTGATTTCAGATGTTGTCACCTTTCTTGTATAGCAAAATGATAGTGGACTGGCAGAATTGAGCGGGAAACAAACTAGTTGGCAGTATTGAATTAAACAAGTGGTGGTGTGAGGAAGTAGTACGGGCTCTCCGATTTTAAGGGCTTCTGTACAGACGTTGTCTTCGCCGGGGCTTTTACTGTATGTCATACTGCGAGGAGCGCAATAAACTTCAAAATCTGTAATTGTAGGTGCACTTCATAATAGAAAAACATGATTGTATATCTGGGAGCAGGGAGATTCATCATCCTCGGCAGTGAACAGTGATTTATAAAAATCTGTGCATATTATATTCAGAACGTTGTCTTTATCGGTGTTTAACCACCCAGCTGGTCTTTGATTTTAGTTATCGTGGATCGAACTTTATCGGCACCCTTTCGAGCTAATTTTAACGATCTGTTGCTTTTCAGAGCCACTTGCACAAGTTTGTCATTAAAGTAATGTCTCTTCGGAAGCACCTTTTGACCTGCCTGTTTCATCATCTGCCTAGCATTTTCCCAACTATGTTGAGGTCGGCGTCCAGTCTAACCGGATGCAGCTGAATACCAGTATTTTACATAGAGCGACTGCGTATCTGACTTCCACAACCCAGTTACTGGGTAATACGATACCCCTTAGTAAGACTGGTTGTCAGACTTTCGGGCTTCTGACGACCCGTAAAATAAAATGTCGTAAAACGACTGTCAAAGATCTACGAATGACAGCCGGGACCAACGGCTTAACGTGCTTTCCGAGGCACGGAGGGGTCTCGGTATGTAAAGATGGTCACCCATCCACAGACCAACCGCGGCAAGCGTAGCTTAACCTGATCGATCGACCTGACCCCCCCGGAGCCTGACCTGCCTATTTATTTCTCTGAATTCGGTTGTGTTAAAAACTAGATCTTGTCTCACTTTTATCAGCTTTAGAGTCATTCCACTAAGTTTAAGAAGGTTTCTCTTTACCGGTTAAATTATTGTACAGTTGCCAGCACATCAACTTACCCCACTTTGACCTTGAACGCGTTATGAGCAACAACAGCGAGAATCGTGCGAAAGAGATATATAGCTTTTTGTCTGTCCTTACTTGTAATGTTTCGTGCTGCAGTGCGTACAGTCGGTGACCAACATTGTCTTAGTCAAGTCGGCATATCTTGTTAAGTCATTTTAATCATTATCTTCTTGTACTAGCACTTTTAATACTGTTTTTAATATACTAAGTACTAGCACTTTTAATACTGTTTTTAATATTTTAATATTGTTTCTCCACGTCATCTACATCTGGTTTGCTATGGATATCAAAGCTGTTTCTAAGTCCCAAGTTGAATTTATGTCCATAGATGATTAAAGAAGTTTAGTCTAATCGTTTTATGCTATTTCGAAATATTTGAGTAAGGTAAAAAAAAAATTGGAGAAAATCAATTTCAGCATAGATTCCTCCTAGAAATTAGAGGGTATGTAGATATGCGCAGTTTACAATTTGACTTACTTAGAACGTTCGCCAGAAGGACAAAAATGAGACGACGATGTACAATATGATATTGATGGAGTGCCAACGGACACTCACGATCGCTGGTCGCTGGTCCAAGCAGCTGGCAGCAGACGGACCGTGGTCGCTAGGGATTGTTTCCGGCAGTACGCTGAATAAAAGGTCACTTTACTTAAATATTAAATATTTTATTTGAAAACAAACTTATTCTGTTTATGTATACATATAGTTTTATGTTTCACATACATATATAGTCTCCATATCATACAATCGTAGTGTCCGTCTCTACTTAGATCAATTTTATTGTAAAACTTTGTATCTATGTCATATTTACAATTTATTCTATACAAAAACGAAGGTTCGTAATTTACAGTTGCCTATCAGTTACATTAGGTTCTTATGACTAAACGTTTTCAAAAACGCCAGAACAATATTTTATATTTACTAAAATATATTTATAGTTACATAGTAGGTAAGCGACGACCATGCTCGAATGTTCTTTCAGTTAATGTTTTTATAATTTCTACAAAACATCGGTTACCATCATTTGCAGAAACTTTGTGTGTTTTAAACATATTCAGGTTTCTGTTCCACTAAACAAATGTTTCAATAATATGATAATAACATACACTACACGAACTTATTGAGCTTGTGTCCTTTTATTAGAATTATGATTTCGAAAACATGCTTCAGTACACGTTATGTTCTGAATATTTAGCAATGTCGTTACTCACTACCTACTGAAAGTTTTCTATGTGACATGAAATGATATAACACGTAAGAGCAGTCGCAGGGGTCGCCGCCTCCTCACGTTCACGAGTAGTCTATGTTAGAAAGTATCGGATTATCACTAGTATGTTACATTACACTCGAGCGAGTGCAGTCGCGGCGGGACGCGGCCAGGCGGTCTCCGCGCGGCCGCGACGCGTGCGGCCCGCGTGCACGAGCTTGCGAACATCCAGGGAGCTCAATTTACAAATAGTTCATATTAATAGTAAAATAACATTGTATAAAATTAAGCCTAGGTTCAGACGGGCTTCAAGCAAACGTCGCACTGATTGAAGCGCGATGTTATGATGTCAGGGGAACGCTGCCATGAATCGCTCGCGTTTGCGTTACGACACGTTACGACATCGCGTCAGCGTGCCGCTCTGAGCTTCAGATAAATGCGAGTTGTACTTATTTACATGTTTAATAATTGATATTGAGAAAATGTGTGAAAGTATGATATTGAGAAGGTGAGGTTGCGTAACAGAATCACCATACCCGTACCAGAACCCAAGCTTATTCATTGTGATCACTAAAATACATAACTAATTAATTTATAATTGGCCATGGAACAATTTGACTTTCTTTTAGTGGCTCAATTATTAATAATAAAGTAAGATATGAAATCATACCCATAACTTGCAAATATTTTCATTGAAAACATTCGAGTACGTCCACACGATGACACGATACAACATTAGATTTGAATAAAATGTCAACATTCACCATCTTTGATGCATGATATTGTTGTCTTTAAACTGTTTATGTGTGAAAATTTGTAAATACTTACATAATATGGTATATTTTGTTGGTGAGATGTAACGATAATGGAGATGTAGGTAATACCTATTACATGTAGATAGGAGTGCGACAAGACAGTACAGACACGTAGTCATATTTTGGTATAAAGGTGAATGAGTTACAGTTATAATTTGAAGTGACAACACTTAACGCCTCTCGACGTAATAACAATAAAACTTCTATTGTGTCTCGTTCAGTGTCCTTCAATGTGTTAAGCTGAGATTAATAGACGTTACATAGCTTGTGATTTGACGAAACCGTGGCCAAGCAGTATTCCTGTCACTATCGTGCAACTGACAAAGTACAAGATAGAGACGGGAACATAATATGTATCTATTATTATCTAAGCCAAGGACGTGCTTAGTAAAGATTATTAATCTCGGCTTTATAATCACAACCAGTTTGCCTTCAATACCATGAAGGATTGGTTTTTTCACATTAAGAAACGCGACTCCGGTCTGAAATTGTGAATGCTCACATACTACCTAAGCGTTATGATACGTACAAACTGTAGAATGCGTGGCGAACACGCGCGCCACGCATATGCCTACGCATATGCGTGGCGCGCGTGTGTGGCGTGCACGTTCGTCGCACATTCGTACATGTGTAGTTGTGTACACACCCTAATGTTTGTTTGTACCAAAGTGGAGCAACACCGCACTCAAGGAAATGGAATGAATTAATCTAATGACACGGGATGTCATATAAACTGTGATCTCTCTAACGACAATATTATTTAAATACATTATGTTCTCGTCATTAAAACAATAAATATATTTACAATATTCAGTAGCAACAAACGCTATATATTATGTTAGAGTTCAATTCATAAAATTTCTCAAGTCCACCGTGTATCTCTATGTCAACCACACAGTAATAATCTTATTATTTCGACGTCGGTTCCGAGAGAGATTGAAAATGAATCACAGTGGTTCGACGTTACGTTAATCCGCTTCTCATAAAAATCTTAACGGTATTTACTTAACTCAATTTTATTTGTTTACTTAGCTAGTCGAAAACTAAGTTTTCGCGTTAAAAAGTCGAGTGAAACCGACGTTCAGAAGTGTTCGGGTCCCGCCGAGCCGGCGCACCGCACCACACTACACTCGCGTCTATCAGCTGGCGAGCAGCGCCGTGCGCAAGCGCGCGTGCAGCGCCGCCGCCGCCAGCAGCGCCGCCAGCACGCGCCGGCAGTCCGACAGCCCCGCGCTGCCCGTCTGCATGGCGGCCGGCCGCTCGCCTGCTCAGTACAAGGGAGTCAACAGCAGAATACAGAACAGACTGGAGGCCTACGGTCATCATTCCATGCCACGCATCGTGGCCAAAGCAATAAAAAACCTCTCTTTCCACTTCTTCTTTCTTTTCGTAATAATTATTATGGCTAGCTTTTTAAAAATTTTCTTCAAACATGTTTCTTCATTAGCACAAGCAAATATTAATAAACTAGGCGGACATACTTCAGAAAAAAAAGGGTTTAACAAATGACAAAGTAACTACTCCATTTAATTTGAATTTTCCTGTTGCCTCAGCTCTATACGTGTTGACTTCTGGTTTGACCTGTATAGTTAGTTCTCTGAATATGTAAACAAATGACCAGAAAACGTATACGTGGATGACGTTTTGTAGTGCAACTTAAAAATTGACCCCTTTATTCATTAACGTTACTAAACATTAAGTAGTGATTAGCGACTGTTTAACCCATACATTAGCGACTGTTTAACCATACATTTTTGACGTTCGAACGTCACTTAACTTTAATCGTCATATATAAATAAACCCCTGAATGCTTCGAATTGATTATTTGAATTTCTCACCCCGAAATTGTAAATTGTCTGAAATATGTTTTTCATTTGACAATTGAAGTTAGTTTTATAACCTCAATTTTTGTCGTTGAATTTTTCTGTTACAATGTCATAATGTTATTCAAACAGTGTGTTGGAAAAAGTGCTTAGATATAAAGTTGACACCTTATAAATACAGATATGACTAAATTAATAAAGACAGAATGTGTTACTAATTCTCTTAGTGAGAGAGTAATAATGTAACCGGCATAGCTACTCACAACCATTCGACAGGCTATCGTATCGAAAATGACACATTTCAATAACCTGATTTTTCTTGCCCCCTTCAGCAAACAGCTGCCGGACGAATAGCGGTCGTCTGTTTAATTTAAACTGACAAAATTTTTGGGTTTTGGACTTATGAACAGCGTTTGGAGGACTCCTACGATAACATTGATACGGTACGGAAGCGAATCGAATGGTTGTGAATAGCTATGGTGACCATTTGTTAACACTTTCTTCAGATACTTTTGGAACAGACAGTAGGCGGGGGAGTGGCTACTCACCGTTGAGCACGTGCACGCGCACGGAGGCGACCTCGGCGTTGGAGGGCGAGCACGAGTAGCGGCCCGAGTCGGCGGGCGCGGCGTCCTGCACCAGCAGGTACGACGTGGTGGCCGCGCCCTTCTCCGTCACCACGGACACGCCGCCGCGCGACGAGTCGTACGATATCACCTGCTTCACAACCGACACCGCTCCATTGTTATATCTACTCCCATCGCACAGTATTACTTCTCCATATCACTTGCGGACGACATTGTCGACGACATCGCTACTTTACTAGGACACTGTGTCAGTTCAGTTTGTCGATGTGTTGTTCGTAGTGTGCAATCTCCCTGTTACCTACAAGTTCTGGTGTGTGTGTAATACATAGCTGCTCTGTGTTGTATAGTAAGTAATGTGCCTACGTCCGGGTGTGCTTGCGTCAGTCTCGGCTGCGAGCCAGTTATTGTGCACAGCGACTGGTCCTCCTGCCACTACCGCGACTGCTTTCAAAATAGATTCGTGCTAGGCTTCCTGCAGCGCCCCGAGGATGTACCCTCTCCTCTAAAACTTTAGTCTATAAGCCGCCCACTGTCTATCATCTAAACAAATAAAGCGGATTCTTTTCGTGCATTTATATTTACTTTCGTCACTGAAGATCCTGTATTATTCAAAATGTCGGCCTATTTAGATATAATATAGTGAGTCGCGCAGGGGAAGAGTCCGTGAACCGACAAATCCCCGGAGATTTCGGTCACTATACCGCGCTGTAACAAATCAGACGCAATTTCTTTTATTTGCAGCTCAAAGAATATATGTTATGTACGCACTCGGAGATCAGCAATAAACATTTAATCCAATGCGTAAGGTCAAAGACACCGCGCCGCTGGCGACTGACGGAGGACTCAGTTATGAACAGCGATTAGTTGGGAGCTAAGCGTTAGTGTTAATCACTCGTGAAGTAATAACGCGCGGGTGTCGGCCGCCGTACGACGTACACACTAAATTAATACGCGTCAAGTTATACGCGACACGCGCGATATAGTGTGACATGGCGCGGCGTGGCGCGACACAATTTAGTGTAAGTATAATTAGGGAGCGCGCTTTATTCAAATGTCGTGGAGACTGTCTGTGTCATGTCCACACATGCGAGCGGCTCGCGTTTGTCTATCTAATCTATAGCGAGTGGATCTCTGTCGACATTATAATGATAATAATCTTATTTCGCATCAGTAAAAGCTTATTTGCGGGATTTATTTGACGCTGATTAATTATCTGTTATCTTAAAATTGGTTGCGGAGAGCCATTTTAATGTTTTCGCAAATTCTGTTTGTAATGAACAATAATAATGTTACTATCAGGATGATGCGGTTTGTACTAGCTTTGATCGGTGTACGTGTTGGAATCCATCATGTGTTTGTATGTGTATTTCCATCTAAGTTGGATCGAACTGCATCACAACAAGTCCAGTTGAGTTGTTCTAGCGTTAACAACCGGGCAGCGCGCGCGTCGCTCGGCAGCGCACAGCGTCGCATGTTAGGATTACTTCCAACCGATAATGCGATTAAATGTGTTTTGATTCATGTTTCAAGTAACGGTAAGTTGATTTGAAAGTAAGTGTTAGGGAATGTGTGTTTGTACACGTAGCTGCTATAACTCCATAAAGCCTACGCGCGATTGGTAGGATGAAGTCTCACTGGTGGAATTAATTAGGTAAACAATACTGCCGCCATAAAGGAAAAGGGCACAACTAATATTTTCCAAAATTGAGTTATTTATACATATTTGGAATCAGAAAAAAAAGGCACAATGCCAGTTTTTACCTCAATTTTGGAAAAAATGTTAATTGTGCCCTTTTTCTTCATGGCGGTAGAATATCTAATTAAATATATGACACATCGTCGTTAGGATATCCAAGATTTACAATTATCGGCACGGATCTTGAGCGCTGACCTTCACCTGCGCAAAAGTGAGTTATTGGGTCCCTTTGGTGGTATGAACTGAGGTGCGGGAGCGGGGTATATAATATTGTCGTACAGTGACTATGATAATAATAATATTATTATTATATAATATTATGTTTTATTTTGCCATAAGTATACGATGCGCAAAGCGATCCCCACTCTACCGCCGAGCGCTCTAGATCCGTGCCGGTAACTATACTGCAGCCTAAGATAAACCTGTAAATATTTAATAAATGACTATTTTATAACAATATTAAACCAACCAGTGTGCTACGCGACTACGGCGCGTAGCAGAGCGCTACGAATTCTTGCAACACGCTACGGAGAGCAGAATTCGTAGCGTTTGTAGCAATTTCTTGAGTTATTTCGATAGGCTTTTGTTCTAGTTTGTGTTTATATTTATGAGGCGACTTCCACAAAAACACCTGCAGGTGTACATAATTGTCTGCAATATATATCTACCGCTTAAATTGAAATTATTTATAAATAACTACAAAGTTGAATAGTGTCCCATAGATGCATCTGCCTTCTGGCCCATGAGTCCCATCCAATCTGGTAACTTTGGCTTGTTTTATTAGAAGTCATAGTATCATTGCCTCAATGACTGCGACCACTTAGTATCGTTCGCCTTATCCCACTCCCACAGTGTAACTATTCTAACATTCATACTTACTACAAAAAATCCATGTGTATAATTACTTTGCGTCCGCTCACCTCGTCCTCGTGGTACCAGAATATGTAGGCGGGTGGCTCCGGCGAGAACTGGATGAGGCACGTGAGGTTGATGGTGGAGCCCATGTCCACGTGCAGGTCGGGCCCGCCCAGGATGCGCGCCGACGGCACTGCAACAAGCGAGCACGACGGGTTACAGTGGGCACGGCACTGACGGGCGGGACGAGGACGTGGCTTTATATTGTAACATAATATATTCAGTTTAGTTGGAAAAGTTTAAAAAAAATAAAAGTCATCATCTGCCTGCCTTTTCCCAACTATGTTGGGCTCGGCTTCCAGTCTAACCGGATGCAGCTAAATACCAGTAATTTTCATGGAGTGACTGTCTATAGTGCCTATCTGAACTATGTAACCCAGTTACTGGGCAATACGATACCTCTTGGTAAAACTGGTTGTCAGACTTTCGGGCGTCTGACGACCCGTAAAATAAAATAAATAAAAATAGCCTTTATTTCGTCTGACCCTTTTTAGGGTACCGTATTTCCTACAAGGAACCCTATTATAGTTTCGTCATGACCGTCCGTCTGTGTGTCTGTCCGAGGTTTTGCTAAGAGACCGTTAGTACTGGAAAGCTGTAATTTTGTAGGAGTGTGTATATTAATTACGCCGACAAAGTGGTAAAATAAAATATTGGAAAATATTTTTTTTTATGGTAGCTCCCCTACATGTGAAGTGGGGATCACACACATCTGCAACACTTCAGAGAACGCCACACTAGCTGACGCACGAACCTTCATACATGAACTTCTGCAGCATTGTGTAAACTGTGTACATACTATATAATTATACTGGTATGCAACATGTTACATTACTCTGTACATACTATATAATTATACTGGTATGCAACATGTTACATTACTCTGTACATAGTATATAATTATACTGGTATGCAACATGTTACATTACTTCGGGCACTGTAGTCGGCGCTGTTCGGCGATCCTTCGGCGGCGGGGGTTAATGTTCTTTAACGTCGTGAGGATAGTATTATTACAGCGGGACGTGAGCTCTGTTCCGAATATCAATCGTTGTGTAAATGTGTGAGTGTTTTATCGTAGCTCGCTCGCTACTGTGTCGCGTGTACGTCGTGTACTCGTCGCCGCCTCTCCACTAACAGTGTCGCGCTAAACGCGAACACGCTCCGAGCTCTCCGAAGTGATTGGATTTGATATTCGTCTCCAGATACAAAAATATTCCCCATATTTTTCGCAGACAGACAGATTTATTTATCGTGTTTTGCGATTCTGCTGTGGAGTCAAAAGTCCCGCGTCGCTTTAGCGTTCGATATCGGCTTCCGTTTTGTTTTGTTTTAAATAAACATGCACCTAATGTGCTGCAGTTTTATGAATATGATGCTATGTATCAGGCGGCGCGGAGCCTTGTATCCAACAGTTTAATTCAGGAGAGTTAAATACATTATGCAGGTGAGAGGGGGGGGGGGGGCAGGAGGCCCCTGGGTGAGGGGCGGGGGCGAGGTTAGAGTGACACATTTGCAGTTCGCTGTGCTCATTATATCCAGCTGATTACGCTTACTTTCAAGAGCATGCCCCGCCGCCGCTTAGCCCTGAATAAACGCGTAGATACACTTCATTACGGGGAAATGAAAAAAACACTGAATTCAAATGGCGGCGTCAAGTAACGGTTACGCTCCACTCTGACATCTGTGTCACACACGCACCAAAACCTGCACCACAGCCTGCGCTCCCAGTCTGGTAGGTATTCTGCGCAGGCGCATACATAAGCAGCCTTCATGTTGTATCTGGGACTCAAACCGCGAAGTGAGCTTTGTACTTTCCCGCTGGGTCTAAATCGGAGAGAGTGCTAGTGATATGCGGTGTAGGTATCATCTTTATCCAACCGGCTTATGATGCTTTCAACCACATACATTGGACGGACGTTTCACGAATAACTTCACGAGCGGCGGACAACATCAAGAGCGCGGTGTTTAGTGCGGCGCAAGCGCGCGGGCGCGCGGGCGGAGGGCGGGGCGTGACTGTTTGTACGCAACTTACATTAAACCCTCGTGCGACTGCGCGACTGCACGGCGGCCATTTGGGGAAATGTTTGTGAAGCCTTAAACCTAAAAATGAATGACGTCACTTGTTTACTCGCAACCTTCACGGAGACACACCGAGTCGAACAAATTGAGAAATGTGGCGACGTCTGACGTCACTGAGCTGTAGGGTCACACTCTGTTTCTTCGCACGTTACTAAGTTACCAACAGTCTACTCAAAATGTAAGTAATAAGACACATTAGAGTGGTCCATAATATATACTTGTTCGGTGTCAACTCATGAAAACCGTTACCAGTTAGCACAATAGCACTAACCAAAGTATTTATATTTCAAGTTACTTAGTTATTATTTTTATTGTTATTTTCAATGTGGTGGGTGATTCCTTTTATTTTCGCGGTAAACTTGTAACTGTTTTCATGACTCTGAAGTATTGTGGACCACTCTGAGTCTGGGGGAACGAATAGCTCGTGCTGAAATGTTATGTATGTTTAGTTCAGCGTGTATGTGCCACCGTGCTAGTGCATGCTATGTGTGGCACTACAGACGTACATTCACGGCGAAGCAGCCTACTTCGCTCGACACATTACAGTGGAGCGCACAAATTAATGTCCCCACTCGCGAGCACTGATGTGCATACATTAATATTATGTACAGAATGTGTGCTCCATTATGAATATGCAAACATAATGATCGTGGTAATGTAGCTTCCTAAAATAAAATGTATCATAATCGAATTGGATATCGCCGCTAGTCGGTAGCGGCTACGAACGGGCCATTTCAGTTAATTTCGTAGTTTATGACGTCATATTTCGCGGAGGGCTAAGAAACACCGCTGGGCAGTGACTACCGGGGAGAGGGGGGGGGGGAGCGGCGGTGTTCACTCACTCGGCAACACAAAGAACAGGAGCATTCGGAGCCACTTTGTGTTAGTGAATTGGTTTAATGAGGCCTCGTCCATGACGTCGCGCGTATTTTGTGATGTCTTGTGCACCTCACGCGCGTGCGCTATCACGCCAGGTTTTGGCACTTAACTGTCGAACGTTGTGCTGTCAAAGTAAATAGAGCAGTGACTTTGTAAAACGAACTAGAATAGCGGTTCTATTCCCATTTTTAAAATTAAAGAATTCAATACATACGAGTACCTACATCTTATTTCAGTATATCTACCACTGTGCTCAACCTGTGTCGTTTGGATAAATAAACATTATTTATTGGTCGAGCCCACTGCACTTCAATCCTACACAATAACAGTCCATCGGTAGTGTGACGCACACACGCAACCCTGGCTGGCGCTGTGGAGAGCGCGCTGCCAAAGAATTATTCAACCCTCCACCGCAGAGCACTTTGTTTGGCAGGTTTTGCTCGCTCCGCTCCGCCGCTAATTGGTTGAATCGCTCGCTCTTTGTTGCATTAAGCTGCGCCACGAGAACTATTACTCAGCCTGGGTGTCATGGGTGCTGATCCTGTTAAGGGGAATGGTAGTTGAGACCGCGAAATTCAAATTTTCTTACGTTTTTTGCAATTTGCAGGTCAGTGTCAGGTTATATCTTGATCAAAATATGATTCGCGACAATAACAGGCAGGTATTCTAATGATTATAATAAAATATGTACATATTTAGAGAATTATAATCATTAGAATCATTAATACATCTTTCTAAGTTGGATTTCTACCACTAACACTTTTCTATAAGAGATTGGTGGTTGGTGGTAGAAATCTAATTTAGAAAGATATATTAATGATTCTGAAGGCTCGGTGCGATGCGGTGCGGTGCGGTGTGGTGCGGTGTGGTGAAGTGCGGTGCGGTGCGGTGCGGTGCGGTGCGGTGCGGTGCGGTGCGGCGGCATCGAGAGTGCAATCAATAGCCGCGAGAAAGACACTGCATGAGGATGGAAACGTGTTGCAACATTACCTGCAGCCGTGGGCTGGCACGCTGCTATTACACCTGCACTCGCCACAGCTATGCCACGGCTACGCCACTGCACAGCCGTGTGCTGCAACATTACCTGCAGCCGTGGGCTGGCACGCTGCTATCTCACCTGCACTCGCCACAGCTATGCCACGGCTACGCCACTGCACAGCCACGTGCTGCAACATTACCTGCAGTTGAGGGCTGGCACGCTGCTATCTCACCTGCACTCGCCACAGCTATGCCACGGCTACGCCACTGCACAGCCACGTGCCGGGTGTTATACAGACGAAATAATAACTTCGCGCACACTTGCACCACGGAACTAACAATAATATTTGTGAAGCATGACGAGTGTTCCATCATTTCGTCTAACCACCGCACCTGCATCGCACTGGTGGTGGCGCCACAGGATGGCTAAAACAAATCCTCGTGTTTTCTTCTTGTAAATTAGGTTTTCATCAAGTAGTTGTATGTTGTTGTCATTCGAGAAACAAGTCCCACGACGACTGATGACGAAGGCCGACCACTAGTGAAGGCTAGCAAGAGAGAGAGCTCGCGTCGGCGACTTTATGGGTGCAGCTCAGTTTCTATTTTATCCAATCCATTAATACAAAGTAGCTATTTACTAAAAACTTTTGTATGTCCTGCATTTGCTGTACCTACTGTGCGAACAACTCTAATCTAATAGCTTATATGAAAACTTCTACCCATGCGATTAACTAAATAAATAACTGCAAAAAGCTCCATACAGTTGCCAAATGTGAACGTGTTAAGTCGTGCGTAAACCTCGTACGTAAACTTTGTACCGCGAGTCCGCGACGGTAGGAAGCGCCGCCGCCCGCTGGAAAACGTGTGAGTTTTCATAACAACGCAAATTTTTGACGAGCTCATCTCTACGCCCCTGCCCGCGCCCCCCGAGCGCAACACGCGTGCGTGTGATTGTTATAAACAAGCCAGGTGTCGCCGCTCCACAGTGTTTCAGGATTGCTTGGGAGCGGACATGTTTTAACTAATAGCATATATCGATGTAGTAAGACCTAATAACAAAAACTGCAGAAGAAACCCTATGTCAATTATTCTTAGTTTTCAAGAAAAAAAATGCTAAAGTTGCTAGTTCAGAGTATGTGTCAAATAGTAAAAATGTATTTTTTCTTGAAGAGTCAAAACTAAAAGTAATATTTAATAACCTCGTTTTAACACATAAAATGATATATTATTTAAGCTTTACACTAGCTATGAAATGTAAGTAAGTAATTACGAAGATATTAGGAAAAAATCGAATTTTCGTTTTTATTTTTTATTATGTTAATGACATCATTTCCGCACCAAATTTTCTCCTAAAGGGTAAGTTGACCTTTTGTTCTTGCTGTATAAAAAAAATCAGCCTTATAACCCGCAGCATTAAGAAGTTATTAAAAATTTAAGAAAACACTCAGCGCCTATATTTTTAGAAATAGCAAAAGTACTGTGTACTAAATTCTATATTTGTTTGATCGTCTTAGTTTAATTGTACGCCTGTCTTACTTTTAATAGCAAACACATTTTAAATCACACAGTACTTTTGCTATTTCTAAAAATATAGGCGCTGAGTGTTTTCTAAAATTTTTAATAACTTCTTAATGCTGCGCGTTATATGGCTGATTTTTTTATACAGCAAAAACAAAACGTCAACTTACCCTTTAGGAGAAAATTTGGTGCGGAAATGATATTATTAACATAATAAAAAATAAAAACGAAAATTCGATATTTTGCTAATATCTTCGTAATTACTTACTTACATTTCATAGCTGGTGTAAAGCTTAAATAACATATCATTATATGTGTTAAAACGAGATTATTAAATATTACTTTTAGTTTTGACTCTTCAAGAAAAAAATACATTTTTACTATTTGACACATACTCAGAACTAGCAACTTTAGCATTTTTTTTTTCTAGAAAACTAAGAATAATTGACTTAGGGTTTCTTTTGCAGTTTTTATTATTAAGTCTTACTACATCGAAATATGCTATTAGTTAAAACATGTCCGCTCCCAAGCAATCCTGAAACACTGTGCGGTCGCGAGTTATACGCGCGTTATATCAACTTTATTCGCACGTTTCGCACGCTAGCATTACGGGGTTAGAAATACTTGTTAGTTGCAGGCGAAAGCTGCGAAGAGCTGTGCGCCTGATGGTCCTACAACACAAACGACGCGCGATTTGTGACGTAGAGCAGAAATGCTGCCATGTAGACAAAGACACTGTGTCTGGATTTTAAGCATTTTAAACCCGCCGCCGCGCGCGCGTGTTCGTCTATGAAAACTTTTGTGGCAATATCTTAGCACATACATATTAGATTAAAGGAAACTGTATTCAAAATTACAAAATAGATGCACTACAGTGACGATGAATGGTTTCTGTTCACAACACGCACCCCAGTGCTACCACGCACACTACGCACACTACGCACACTGCTCGCTACAAGCAGTTATTGAGTCGCGACTCGCGGCGCGCGCTTAATGGAGACACTTTATACGTCGCGGCGACACACTCCAGATTAGCTCCCTCGCAATATAATATCCTAGCGCCAGCCTATTGAACAAACTTTTACGTCTCCGCACCGCAGCGACATGCTACTGCGATCCCATGTTTATTGCGACACTTCCGCATCAACTCAACAGTAATGTGCGTCGACAAGGCGAACATAAAACTTTGCGAAGAAACCTCCATTCATCGATATTGAACAAATCACTGTTTAACCAGTTGAATGTCGTAATTACAGAAACAATTAAAAAGTCATTGTGTCTCGCGTCGATTCACGTTCCGGAGGTAGGGTTAACGAACAGTGAATAGGAGTGGTGGACGCCTGCTTAAAAGAGTTCTCATTCCACCCGAAAAATTGACGTCACAATAATGCTTGGTTGTGTCACGGTCAAGTTCAACGTCCTGTCTCTAATCCCATTCACTGCACTAACATAACTACGTTAAGCGGTGAGTACCGCGGATGAGGACCCAGTTACTCGCAGTCGCGGCTTCATTACCGCGAGTTCAAAGCAGGCAGACGAACGCCGTGCCATTGTGACGTTCCGCCAGCGCGCGACGACCGCCCGGGGCCGCGATACCACCGCTGCATCGGCGCCGAACAGAAGGTCCACCACTAATAAGACGCCAGGATAAGCACGAGTAACACTTTAGGTGTGGAAAAGGAAACTCGCGCGGCGACAATCGTTCGAGACAGCTCAGTTTTGCTGAAACGTATAGAGCGCAAACTATGTGCGGGCAAGAGTTACTTCCACCTTCTGTGTCTTCACATGATAGTGATCGTGCATGCAAGGAGAGAGATATTTTCCGCGCGACGCGTTTGCCGACGCTCTCAGCAACACCCCGCCCGCCTAAGATTGCGATGAGCAACATCAGTAGAATTATTTCCTAGATGGACAATAAATTGAACAGGTCCCGACAGCCTGTTGAATATTTAAAGCGAAATCCTGAAGGTTTCAGAACTCTGAGCCTTTCGACGGGAAATTAAAAAAAAAGTGCAATCATTTAACGAAGATGAGAGGTGCCGATAAACCGTAGCGGATATAATCCGACGACAATAAATCAGCGGAACAAAACGCTCCCAACACCGAGCAGCGCGCCGCGCCGCCGTGCCGCTGCCCCCGCGCCGCCGCCGCCGCGCCGCTGCCGCCGCGCCGCCGCCGCCGCACCGCCGCGGCCGAGTTGAAGTTAAATGAGAAAAAACCCGCCAATGTATCATCTATCATATTTTTAAAGTCGCCTGTCGAGTGTCGGGAGGAAATCGCTCCTCGGCGAGGGAGTTATTGAATTTCCAATTTTTCACGAGGAATTTTATTTTATTTGTGCGGGTAGTGCGGCGCCGCCCGACCGACGCTCTGTGTAAACAAAATGTAAGCTTCAAAAACAAAACGGAATCGATCACTGAACAGACAGACAAAGTTTCAATTTAATTGAAACCATTCGTTAGGGCAGAAGTTCATGGAAATAATTTCTCTACGGATAAAATACAATTGAAAGTTTAGTAGGAACGTATCGCGTCCGTATTATTGGAACGAAAAATTGGCACCAATACAAAGCGCCGATCCATCAATTAGTGAATTACTAATTACTTTTCAATTGAGTTCGCTTTGCTCGATAACAATCTGCTTGGTATCGAATGAATAGCGCGTGCGCGTGCGCGTGCCTGTGCGTGCGCTGTGTCTACTTTTGCACAATGTCACGTGTGGAGGTGTTCCCATGATAATCTTTTACATAATCGTAACTACGAGAAAACGATATCTCAGAAATTCTTGATATCTCACTTCAGTATTAGATACTACTGATACTAGACACAAGTGTAGTTGTGGAGCAAAGCAGTTTGCTTACTAAATTATGACATTTTCTAATATAATATCCAGTGATTGACATTTGCGTAGCGGTGTCGCATGTCGGTGTCCGTGTCGGCGTCGGCGTCGGCGTCGACGAGCTAAGTGTTCGTTCCTATTACTTGTTCATTAGGTTGACAGCTGTACGTGGGCTGTAGTCTAGCTAGAGTGTGCATTACAACTACTGCGAGTGTCGGTTACGGGCACGGGTACGACACGCCTGCCCACCGAATATTTCAATATGTACAATGGGCTGCATCAATTGGGTACCCGAGTTGTATGAACATTTTAATACAACTGGGGTACCCAATTGATGCAGCCCACCGTACATGATGATTTAATGGAGATACGAAATTATTTTGAAAAATATAAAATAATACTTTTGTGGTGGTAAGATGTTATCAATTTTACATAACATTGTACAGGTACAATTTTACGTTTATGCTCAATTACATTTTTAAATAACCAGATCAAATCAAAATAACCAAAATCAATGTTTATCATACTAATATTATAAAGGCGAAAGTTTGTGAGTGTGTGTGTGTGTGAGGGTGTGTTTATATATTTGTTACTTCTTCACGCTCAAACGGCTGGACCAATTTTGATAAAGTTTTGTATGGAGGTAGCTGACACCATAGATTAATAGGCTATTTTTATCCCGATATTCCCACGGGATCGACACTTATGCGGGTGAAACCGCGGGGCGCAGCTAGTTACTAATAAAAGGCTAATTATTTCCCAGGCGACTAACAACTTCAAGGGCGACTAACTATATGCTACTAAATATATAACTTGGCAGCGATTAAATATTTTAGCAATAATTTATATTAGATGAGTTTCAAAATGCAAGGAATTATAAAAACGAAATAATGGCTGCTACTTTAATGTAGCGAACATATTAAGTTAAACAGCGCCAATTGAAATCATAGACGAGGTTACTATAAATAATGACATGGCGACTGATATGAACAGTGGGATAACAAACATTGTAATAAAGGCAACTATAGGCATCTCTGAAGACTTATTCCCAGAAACACAATATTGAACTTGAGAACTTAGAATGCAAGAGCAGAGGACGAGCTCGGGACTTGGGGCACCCCGACTCGGATAGGTTAGGTTCGAAGGGGATGACGGGGGCTCAAGTGAGCGAGCGAACGAGCCCCCGTCATCTCTTCCTTTAAACCCTCTAGACAGAAATACAGGCCCCGCGAAGCGGGGCTCCGTCGACTACGTCCTATTATTATTAAAGACAATTAGTTAATTTTATAGTATACAATCTCGTTGTATAATTTAAGAATTCCCATTTTCTACTTTTTATCCGCCGTCAAGTGTTCGCTTAACAATACATTCAGATCCAAAACAAAAACTCGATGCCAGTTTAAATTAAAACAAAGCCAACAACTGATCATTAAGCTGCTACTTTCTACTTCAAATAATCCTTCGCTGTAGCCTGTAGCCGCCAACCTACTATTTTTGCTGCCAGCTTTAATTATTTTTAATCCCAGATTAATTTGACATGATTAATATAACATTGTCAGTTACTCTTGCTTGGTCAGAGGAGCAAGTGAATGTGTCACGACTGAAATCTTCGGGCAACACAGTGATGCAAATCGAAAAAATATTAATACATTTTAAGAGTATTGCGCCGACGCCTTTCACCTCGAGGTGTGACAGCAGTCTGTGTCACACGAACAATCAGGTTTGCTTTATAATTGGACTCTTTATCTGTTTTCAGTTGAAAACAGATAAAGAGTCCAATTATACCAGTAGTCCAGCTTACGGCTCTGTTTACTATTTACTCTGTGAATACAAACATCAAATATATTTGTAGAGTACCTACATTCTTGGCAGTCTTAATATGCAAAGATTGATCAGCTTCACTTTTCAAGATATATGGAAAAGGTAAAGCTTATCAATCTTCAGAGAGCTAAGTTTGTAAGATGAAGTAAACCTGACGTGATATGAAGCTTATGATTGATTCATCTTGCAACAACTTTCACATATGGAGAGATCCGATGAATGTTGAAATGTGTGTCTGTTTGACTGTATCTGTATCAGTATGTGTGTTGGACGCTGCCAACGGACTGAAGGACGTTCAATAAGAGGGGCAAGTGAAATATTTAAAGCGCAAGTGGCTTCCACAGTAAGGCGGCGGTACCTGCAGGACGTCACGTCGTGCAATCAATAGGTATGTGCAGCATCCGGCCGGTTCCGCCCGGGGCCGCGCGGCACCGACCGGACACCATCTAGGCCAGTTCTCAGCTCACATCCATTCCTCGCTTCTTCTAATGCCTACCGCTTTAAAATAGATAACATTCCGATCAAGTACTGTCGCCTCTTATCACTAAATTATATTGAACCGTCACGTGGGTCACTGAATAGGTAATAGAGGAATGACTACATGAATAAAGTGCTTAAAATGATGAATGAACGTCTCGCTTGCAACTGAGGAACATGAGAACGTTACTACTTATTTATAACAACCCTTTGATATTGATAGGTGGTTTACTCTGACTCTGACAATTTATTACCTATGGAAGTAGGTAGTTTATGAATGTTTTAGGCTTTTCAGTGATCTTTAGTAGAAAGTCGCCTTTTGAGACGCATCTACCTCTTTAGGTAAAGGCAGTTACTACAATATTGTATATATTTAACTGTGTATCTAGTTTATGATTAATAGCAAGTCTTTACCTTCAATTTCTAGCCAATTCTAGAGAGAATGAGCTGTGCAATGATCAGCCGACGATAGCGCCATTGTACCAGTGTTTGTACAATCTACTCCGCTTTTCGGAATCCTAGTCTACTCATTACTACATACTGGGGCTCCTGCGCATTCCACTTTGAGCTTTACTTCTTTGTGTCACAGATATAAATAGCTTGGCTTGTGAGCGGGCGACAAACGCGCTCGTTCTGCAAATTCCTCGTTATTAAATCTCGTGACCGTAAAAACAAGGTGAAGTAGGTTTTCTTTACTCCCCCCGTGCCGCCCCCGCCCGCAACCGCGCCCGCGCCCCCTCCCGTGCCTCGCACCTCGCCCCCGCGCTCGCCCGCTGTCGCAGTTTACACGTCGGGGTCTCTTTGTTCCGGTTTATTTAATCTTTGAAAAACTTTAAACTCACCGGTGCCCCCAGGGTGAGCGTTTTGGTTCGTAATAGAAAAGGCCGTTCTGTCTATCATAAATTGTGGTAGAGAATAGCTTGAGCAGACCATCAGCTTGCTGTACAAGCTCAGTGCTAGTAGCGGGTTCCCATGGCTATCCATGGCCTCAGGCGTATCCATTTAGTTGGATGTTCCAATGTAAACATTACATTGCCGAGTTAATGTCGATTATCTTATTCGGACGTACACACAAGTTAATGTCGATTATCTTATGCGGACGTACCCACAAGTTAATTACTTAAAGGATAATTATAGAGTTAGTTATAATAATGGTGGCCTTTTCAGATTAAATTGAAGGGTCGCGGGTGTTTTCGGACCAAAACTTTGAACAATTATGACTTTTTTATGAAATTAATATTTGTTTTATTTAAAAGTTGTTAATGAAATAGGCATTGTATAATAAAGTCGTTATAGCAATGTGAGTGCTGGCAATAGAACTGATAACACACGAACAAGTCGCCGCGCGCCGCCACACGTGCACATTATATCAGTGTAATTGAGCCAACTAGTCAGGAAAGGCTACTATTTGAATTCGGTCCAGTGCGAGGACTGCGAAGATGCACTGAACAGTCAGCTGCAGGAGGTTCACTCTAGCAATGAACGGGAAATTGCTGCAGTCGCCCTTGTCACTAGTCCTAATTCTCTGTGTATTTTGGCTGCTGCTTATTTTGTATTTTATACTTGTGTACCACCTTGACCCATTCAACAAAGTCAAAATGATGAATTTCCTGTTCTAATGACAATTTCAATACAAATTTGGTCAAGTTTTTCTCTTTTGCAGTTAAGTAAACCTTTCAAAGTTGGTTTTTACAAAAATTACAAGAAAAACGTGTAACTTTTATAAAAGAAAAACAAAATAAAACCACATTCATCATACTCGGCCTGTTTACATACAGACGAAATAAAAATCCCTCCAAACCCGATATAAACCACCCTTTGACCCTTTCTTAGATTGCTATAAGAGTGACGTAAACGTGTGTGGCGGCGCGCGGCGCAACAAGGAAGAGGGACGACGCTAGCCGCGACCTAACCTAGATAAAACTCGCATGCAGATATTTTACGAGAGGCGGAGAACGTGTTCGTTGCAGTAAAAGGCGCGAACAAGCGGACGCGTTGAGTGCACGTGGTGCGACGGTTTATTAGATATCCGCAGTCGGCGCCACGTCGCTCCTCTGCGCTCCTTGCCGCTCGCTCCCGGCTCCGGCTCCGGCCCCCGCCACCGCGCCGGGCCTCAAGACCGCTCCCGTGCGGACATTTTGCGCGATAATAGCGTTGCACTGCTCCAGATTTTAGTATAAGTGCTGTTGTATTGGAACTTAACGCTTTGTTTTTTGGCTCAGGTGCCTTCTCAACTGTACGGTGCGGTACAAAGAGCAAACAGGATAAGCAATCATTAAATAGCACCAATTACGAGATCAAACTAATAAAATCAAAGCTTTGTCTAAGCTCGGCGACATTCCTCAGTAAACCGCGTCCGTTCTCCTTTTCTGGGTAAAATCATCTAAAGTGGCGCGAGTTATATTCGTCGTGTCACAGCACTCACCGCTAATTTATGTAGCTGTTAAGCTGATGAGCGTGTTACGAGCGATCACGTGCGGACGCGGACGGACGCGGACGGACGCGGACGGACACGGGCGGGTGGTGACTTTAAAACACGCGTCGCGTCGCGAGTAATGAATGCACTAAGCTAAGCTATACTAAATTATGCGAACATTCTTGAGTAAATCCGTCACTTCTTTAACAAAATGTCGGATGAAAGCACGCGAAAGCAAACCTTATTACATAGTCTATTCAAACTTATGTTTCAAATTAATATTATCTATCTCAAGTTAAACAAATATCAATTTTATTTTGATGGTAATTATGTTGATTTCAGAGTGACTAGCACAATTGAAATAGTTACAAAAATGTTTGAAGTTGTAGCGTAAACTGAACTTTATAGCGTAGGCTTTAAAGTTATTTTTCCATAAACTCACATTTTTTTACGTTTTTGGCAAATAAATCGCGAATGTAGATTATCTACCCGAGCTCACGTTTCGTCATCATCGTCATTTCAGCCGATAGACGTCCACTGCTGGACATAGGCCTCCCCCAATTTTGGGAGGGTTTGCCATAATCGCCACGCTTGGCAGGCGGGTTGGCGATCGCAGTATGGTATGATGGTGGAATACATAGAGAACGCTGCTGCCCATTCTCCGGTACGATCCTTAGTCGCCTTTTACGACACCCACGGGAAGTAAGGGGTGGTGGTATTCTTTAAGTCCGGCACCACACAGACGTCACAGAGCTCACGTTTACTTAAATAAAATCTAAAATTATTTTTATTTGCACTAAACCTGAGTTGGACCACTAACTGTTAATTTTAAAATAACATAACGATGCAGTTCACCATTCATTTATACATAAGTTCATAGATGAACAAAAATAATTTTACCAATAATACCGCACGAAGCTAAGCAAACTATTGAAAAGCATACATAAGATGAGTTGAATTCGGTAAAGAACATACGATGTTTTGTAAAGCTTGCTAGGGTTCGATTGTTGCCGCCAAAGTGAGGAGACACAGGACAAATTAAAAGTCATGCAATGTATGTGGGAACATGCATCCGACCGCAGACCGAGGACATCGCACAATACACGCAGAAGGAACCTGCATCCGGCCGCAGACCGAGAACATCGCACTATATACGCAGAAGGAACCTGCATCCGACCGCAGACCGAGGACATCGCACAATGCATATAGAGGGAACCTGCATCCGACCGCAGACCGAGGACATCGCACAATACACGCAGAAGGAACCTGCATCCGTCCGCAGACCGAGGACATCGCACAATACACGCAGAAGGAACCTGCATCCAACCGCAGACCGAGGACATCGCACAAAATGCACACAGAGGGAACCTGCATCCGACCGCAGACCGAGGACATCGCACAATGCACGCAGAAGGAACCTGCTTCCGACCGCAGACCGAGGACATCGCACAATGCACGCAGAAGGAACCTGCATCCGACCGCAGACCGAACATCGCACAATACACGCAGAAGGAACCTGCATCCGACCGCAGACCGAGGACATCGCACAATACACGCAGAAGGAACCTGCATCCGACCGCAGACCGAGGACATCGCACAATACACGCAGAAGGAACCTGCATCCGACCGCAGACCGAGGATATCGCACAATGCACTCAGAGGAAACCTGCATCCGACCGCAGACCGAGGACATCGCACAATGCACGCAGAAGGAACCTGCATCCGACCGCACACCGAGGCATCGCACAATGCACGCAGAAGGAACCTGCATCCCACCGCAGACCGAGGACATCGCACAATACACGCAGAAGGAACCTGCATCCGACCGCAGATCGAGGACATCGCACAATGAACACAGAGGGAACCTGCATCCGACCGCAGACCGAGGACATCGCACAATGCACGCAGAAGGAACCTGCATCCGACCGCAGACCGAGGACATCGCACAATACACGCAGAAGGAACCTGCATCCGTCCGCAGACCGAGGACATCGCACAATACACGCAGAAGGAACCTGCATCCGAGCGCAGACCGAGGACATCGCACAATGCACACAGAGGGAACCTGCATCCGACCGGAGTCCGAGGACATCGCACAATACACGCAGAAGGAACCTGTATCCGTCCGCAGACCGAGGACATCGCATAATACACGCAGAAAGCGGACGAAGCAGAAAGAACCAGAAGAGGAATAAACTTTAACGATATGTTTTACCAATTTTGTTTTATTTTTGAAAACATCCGCTTTATCCCCTTCCCATAATTCAGCATCAGTATTATATAAGAATATTTGTTATCATTCCGCTTCTGGCGATAGGTACCTATTATTCTATCCCACTCTGTACAACATGGGTAATTATTGTTGGTTTATTACAAGGGTTATTATGTGAAGCGGTTTTAAATGTGGATAACGTAGTACCTACTCCCTCAGCCGTGCACTGTGTATACAGGTAAAGGTTCAGGAAGAGAGAGCCATCTTTGTTTACAATAAGTGATGATGTCACGCTTGTCTTCCCCGAAGGGTTAGGCAGAGGTGTAACACATGTCATATCGCCACTTATGTTTAAGTGTGATAGTGAGCCTATTGCCATCAACTGGGCACGCATCCAGACTCCGGGCTGCTAGTGAGAAATTATAGATGGAAACACTCAATAACACTTTTCCTAACCCGGGAATCGAACCTCTTTCTCAGGACAGGAATGATAAATAAGCCAACAATAATAATATTATTGCATAAAAGACTCCAACTGCATGATGATTGATGATCCTACGTGCAGTTATAGTTACCGGCACGGATCTTGAGCGCTCGGCGGTAGAGTGGGGATCGCTTTGCGCATCGTATACTTATGGTAAAATAAAACATAATATTAAATAATATTTTAATGATATATAATTTTAATGAAATATATATTTTATGATAATAATAATATTAAATAATATTATTATTATCATAGTCACTGTACGACAATATTATATACCCCGCTCCCGCGCCTCAGTTCATACCACCAAAGGGACCCAATAATTCACTTTTGCGCAGGTGAAGATCAGCGCTCAAGATCCGTGCCGATAATTGTACTTGTAATGATCGTTTGTTACGACTTCAAAAAAGGAGGTTATTATTTATTCGATTGTTTGATTGTTTGGAATTTTATTGCAACATAAACAGTACCTACGGAATATCAATGTTCGATATGCTTAAATTAGCAACTAACAGGCAATTAGGCCATTAGCATCAATATTGCAGCGAATCTAAACTACAATACAAATGAATTTCCAATATTTTTGAATATACATTTGATTCAGCGCTTTGTGTGCGTCGCGAAAAATTTCCGCATTGGTGGCGTCACGGCGTGCGGTCGAAATGAAGAAGAATTCCTGTGATGTGGTGGCGAGCAGAGCAGGCGTCGCGCGGGGGAACCGTGCGCGGTGCGGTCACAAAGAGAAAACGTGTGCCCACTGTGTGGTGTCACATGGACGCTGGCCGAGTGGCTCTGCGCGTATTGTTCACTACACAATACTTTTGGCGTGTGTTTAGTTTGGCGTCACACTCTGTTATGCGACTAGCTGTTCGAAGTGTAACTTTTCTATGATTGCTTACGTTTTCACAAACTTTGTTTAGGTATTGTTTCGTGCAATGTTGCAAGCACACTCAGGTGAAGTAGGTGGGTACGCAAGTAGATGTAAATCAAGCCTGCACTGCAGAAACTTACAATTAAGAAGTACCTGAAAAGCTCATTGTCGGCGCTTTGAAAGTACTTTAAACTGTTTCTTGAGTTGTTTCTCAAGTTCCACGTGTATCGACAGCATCGCACCGCTCTGCTGGGAGAGCAGCAGAGCAGGAACGGTTTAGAACAGACTGACGTATACATAGGTACATTATAAAGGTTCAGTGATTTGACCACATAGCCCGCTGCCACGTAGTATATTTTTACCGACATAGCTTGAAGAGTAAGCAAACTGAAGTGGTAGTGGGCTATGTTTGTCGAAGGATCGATGGCCGGTGGAGCAGACGAGCCCTAGTGGAGACCGCGTATCGGCAAGCGTAGTAGTGTGGGACGCCCCCCATCTAGATGGACCGACGACCTTAAGAAGGCGGAGAACAAGGTGTTGTGGCGCAGCCCGGGAAGGCCTATGTCCAGTAGTGGTCTGCGATAGACTGAGGATTGAATAATTTGACAGCGAAACCGTATTTCCAAAAGAGACACTTAAAAAATGTACTGAAGTTACCCATTTAAGTAAGAATCCCCAAATAAGTTTCGGTACAAACAATATAGATTTACGAACGATATCACATTGCACATACCTTGGAGTAGGTATTGCTTACAGCGCCAGTATCCAGTAAACCGGATGAGCACCGCACTGACATGTCCAGTTTTTCTGAACTAAGATTTAATCTTGCGTCAGACCGGAACCGTTTTTTGTGCAATAAAAACGCGGTTCGCTTTACGAACGGACATTAACGTGGATTTAACTGCAGTTCGCGGGTCGCGCTGTGGGGCTGTGGATGACGCAGCATCGTTCCTGATTTTACGAGTAATGTTTGGTTACTCTGTCTTCAATCATTTCGCATAATATCCGTGAGTAAAAAAAACCAGGCAAGAGCGAGTCGGACTCGCGCACCGAGGGTTCCGTACCATCATATATTTTTAAATTTTCATCGACGAGGCCTATATTCATCAGAGAATTTTAACACTGTGCACTGCGGTGTAGAATATTGCAGTTTTATGTCAGCGCCATCTCTTAACCGATAATGGAACTAATGTAACTTTTGTTGATGATTTCTGAAAAAGTGTGCTATATAGAGACTTCGATTTATTTTTCCTGTAATCTTTACATAAACTTCTATGACATAGAATCATTTCAGATTTTCCTCTTTGCAAACTTCGGAGATAAGGGGGAGAACGGTATATTTTTTATATTTTTCATCAAAAGTCGAAAACTATATAACCTAAAAAAAAAAAATTGTTTGAGAATATGCAAATTGCGTTCTTTCATATGATACCCCACATGCCCTAGTAAACCCACTTCGAATTTTTCAGACCCCCTTCAGCCCCTGTTGCAAGAAATATACTTACATATATTTTTATTTCTTTCTTATTTGCAAAATAGTTGGGCAAACGTCATCTAAAACTATTCCAAATTACAAGTTGATAGCATTAGTAGTTCTTGAGATATCTAGCTGTGACAGACAGACAGACAAACAGACAGACAGACTTAGTCTCACCATAAGGGTTCCGTTTTTACCATTTTGGTACGGAACCCTAAAAAAGTTGCATTTTCAAATAAACATAACCCACAGCTACGGGTTCACCTACAACAACAATAACTTGGTTAACTCGGGGGTCGGACTCGTTACTTTATTGGAATATGTAACCTCCTCCTATTTCGTACGAAGAAAGTAGTTAACTATAAATCAGATAATTCTTCTATTCATAATTTTTATTTCGTTCTAATATATCTAACTAGCTTCTGCCCGCGACTTCGTCCGCGTGAAATTTCACCCTCCCCCCATTCACCCTCTTAGGGGTGGAATTTCGAAAAACCCTTTCTTAGTTTTAAGAATTTAAGACACAGCGCTGATGCTTCAACAATGCATATGGTCTACACTGCTCTATGTCAGTCAGTGTTAATTTATTGTATACCCGTATGGGGTGGAACCTATAAGACTCTCTTGCTTGTGCTGGAGAGGGCGCAGAGGGCAATTTTAAAGGTGATCCACTTCAAACCACGGCTTTACCCGACTGACAAACTGTATGCCGAATGCCAGGTCATGACTGTGAGACAATTATATTTTAAAAACAGTACTTCGAAGGCATTCGCTACTACCACTGGATGACAAAAGCAAAAAAAAACGCTCCGGTGCAGTTGTTTGCCCTGGTGTACCTTGTAGAACAGCTTCTGCCAGTAGGCAATTTGACGCAGTAAGCTCGAGACTGTATAATGCAGTCAATAAAACCATCAACATTTACAGCTTAACTAAACACGAGGTTAAACATAAACTAAGTAATTGGTTGCAAACTTTAGATTATAATAAAACTGAGATGCTTTTATGTATAAAAAACCGGGCAAGAGCGAGTCGGACTCGCGCACCGAGGGTTCCGTAACATCCGGGTTTATGCATAAGGTTTATGTTTATGGAATTAAATGTTTTTTTATATTTTTAAGTTGATTGAATGAATTTTAAATTGCTTTTTACGATTTATGACGTATTAAAAAAAACTACTTACTAGGTCTCGTCCAAATATATTTATTTATTTCTTTTTATTATTATTTTTATTTTTGTTTGTATTTTTTAGATAATGTAGATGCTATAATTTATTTCCAATTGTATATTACAGAATTTTAATTTAATTTATTTACAGTAAAGCGTTTGAAGTCAATTTCTAGGCTACAAGGTTGTGCCTATGTATGCCCTTCGTCATAAGAACCACTAACTCCCAAAATACAAGTTGACTTAGTTTGGGAGTTGGTAGATCATCAATTACGTGCTGATGTACAACCATCAAATAGGTATTTAAATTGATACATAGATGTTTTTGTTGTACTTTGAAAGCGAAATATATTATTATTATTTATTAGTGGATACCTACTCTACAGCAAAGTCCCCAAGCCACAAAAACCCGATGGCGCTTGCGACGATATTAGCAAACCGTTCAACCTTTCTGATATCGTCACAGCGATTGGGGGTCTTAAGTGTGGTAAGGCCTCTGGAGTGGACGACATATCAGTTGAGCAAATCAAACAGCTTGGCCCAGTTGCTGTGTCGTGGTTGCTATATCTATACAACAACTGTCTGGAATTAGCTTCAATACCCCGTCTCTGGAGAAAATCAAAGGTCATAGCAATTCCGAAGCCAGGTAAAGTAACGGACGATCCAAAAAACTTTCGTCCAATATCTCTGCTCTGCCATACGTACAAATTGTTTGAGAGAATGCTGCTGAACCGACTGAGTGTTATTGACCCGAAGTTAATCCCGGAGCAAGCTGGTTTCAGACCCGTCAAGTCTTGCTGCAATCAGACCCTCAAACTTGTTCAACACATTGAGGATGGTTTCGAGATAGGAATGGTCACAGGCGCTGTTTTTGTGGATCTGTCAGCTGCCTATGATACAGTCAACCTCAAACGGTTGCTATGAAAGGTGGAGACATTGATAAGCGATCAGAACTTTGTCCGAATACTCCGAGAATGTACGGTGCACGTTGCGAAGAGTGGTTGATGCAATTTCATGTTCTGATTAACCAACTTGAACTAAGTACGAGTGAACTAAATTATTACAACGAATTACTGAGGTCGCAGCGATAATTCAACACAGGTTCAAAAGAGGATTGATCGATGGAGTAGGATATGTTGCAAATTCGTTATTTGGAGTGTTAGATCAACATTTTGCAGAACAATATGAACAGGATATCGACACAATCCAACATAATGAAAATCACCTATTCCAATTGCTTAAAAACCAGACAAGTGTTCTGGAAACCGAGAACAACATTGTACAGCGTAACGAAGCAACAATGGTGAAGCAGTTCACTTTAATCAACGATCACCTTACGTCCCTAGAAAACAAGACGCTCAAAGATAAACTTGAGAGCTCACATGCATTCTACATCATTACATCGGCCATAGCTGCAGAAAGAATGGCCCAAAACTTAAAAGATATTCAAGAATCACTCATCAACACCCTGACAAATATGTACCAAGGACATATGGACGTACATCTATTATCACCAACCCAAATGCAAAGCGAACTAGATAGAGTAGCTCGACTACTACCTCGTGATTCTACACTACCTGAAGTTCGTAATGACTAAAGAGACATCTACAGGCTGTTCAGAATACATGCGCGTGTTAGATTTAACATTTGATATAATTATAATATTAGAATATTGTTTGTTGGATAATGGTATCTATCACATTTACGAAGCTTGAGACCGACATAGAAGTACATAATTTGACTAGATACTGTGTTTACAAAGAAACAATAGTCTTAACTTGTCAAAATCACTTAAATGTTATTACTATAAATGATTATGTAATATTTGATTATACTTGTAGTATATCTTAGATTTTATATTGCTAATTTAATATAATAGGCTGTTTCAAACGATTGGCACAATACTGTCAGTTGATGTTGATATTCTTTTTAATGATGTCTAAGAAATACGAATTAACTCTTATTAAATTGCTTAATTACCTTATAATGTTTTAAAACGGTTTCACTAAATAAGATTCATTTATTATTACCTGTGTTAAAAGATATTAAGCCAAAATATATGATGATCTGTGATTGGTTCAAATTGGCGGTAGATGTTTGACCTAAAAGACGTTGGTTTATAGGATATAAAAAGGATTGTAATGACTACCAAGTCAGTTGTTGTTCGATAGATGTTCAGTTGATAAGTACTAGTGCCGTTATTATGTGGAATATGTCTACCAGGTGTCATGTAAGTTAATTGATATTATTATCTTGATTATTATTGCTGATAACCATGTTGTTCTGTATTTGTTAAAATATGGCGAATATGGCTAATGTTTTAAAGTATATGTATAATGGAATATTCCTAGCTATTGTTATTATGTTGCTATTATTCTGAGTTCCTTGGACCATTGTGCAGGAGATAGAATTAATCGTTTTTAAAATAACGATAATTTATGAGAATGTAATAAGTAATGTTGATAGAATACTTTAATACTGATTCCAAGGAGTTTCTTGTCCTTCTTCTCCTTGATGACCTAGATTTGGGACGGACGACTAGCTTTCTGATTAATTACTGACAAGCGTAAATTGAATTAAATGTGTAGCCTTGTCTTTCTGTGCTTTATTTCATAAAATCCTTTCCCTACATACACACCATATTCATGGGTACTTTTACACACATTAAATAACTAGTAACCATTCTGATATTCAAAGCTTTATTTTTGGGTAATATACATACACACTTATAGATAGTTTATATGGTTAATTCCTAACATCAGAAGTGGGATCGTAAACCGCTTACTAATACATTTTATTTTTCTATTTTCATGATCGATGTTGGAGCTTTGCCGATCTTCTGGAAGCCGTTGGTCGAAGGGTCGCTGAATCCACTCACACCATAATGATGACATCGTGCTGCAAACTTCGAGAGCGGAACTACGAAGCTGCAAGTTGCTGTACGAAACCCATTCCAAGGATTAAATGGAACAGCAGTACCTACCTACGAATTTGCATAAGTCGGTAAGGCCCTGGGAGGCTCTTTTAGATCAAAGCGAAATAATGATGTAGCGTATCATTTAATTTTGACATAAACTACATTATGAAGTAGGTACTTAAAACATTATGTTTACATTAACTATACATAGAAAATTCAATCGGTTTTTCGTTCAGTTATTTATTTTTAAATAATACAAGTATAAAAAGAAACGGTCACTTTAGGTCCGTGATACTTAGCTAGTTACGTCGTCACAGTTAAACGATAGATACAGTTTCATTTACCGCGGAATTAGAAAAGTATATGAAGAAACCTATGATTAGGTTACAAAATCAGTTAAAAATTTCGGAAATTTGAGAAATATAACAGTTATCAAAGAAAAATTTCGTCTTTGGCCTGGTAATTGGGTTGAACCAAACACTAGTGCGGAAGATAATCTTGTCGTGTGTATAGTTTTAATTAACCGACTACAAAAAAGGAAGAGGTTCTCAGTTCAATTGTTTTTTTTTTGTGTTTTTTACGCGATATCTCCGGCAATTGTAAATCGATTTAAAAAAAAATTAATGGTTAGAGTCTGCCACAGGGTTGGTCCCATATAAATTTTAATAACTTTGCTTGGGTAGTTTTTGAGTTGGCTTCAATGTGTATTTTTGCTACTCAGTTTATATCGATGATGTTGTAGCTTCGATATGTTAGTGGTGTTGTGCTAGTTTGTGTGGGGTAGGTACGACTCAGGGGCGAAAAATAAAAACTTTTTTACAAAAAATAAAAATAAAAACAACAGACTTCCGAATAACGAAAATGCGAATTTATTATTTAGATTACAATTTAAAGATAACAAACAATAGAGAAATAATCTTAAAAGCACATAAAAGTTGTAGACTGGTTGGATTGCAGGTCATAGATACATGTAAATCATTGTTTATTAAGGGGCTTACAGGACCTAAACGCAAAAAACGTAAGTTACAGTAAACAAAATCAGAAAAATATGCTTTAGGATATATGCTAGGTAGACAGTGAGTTGAAAACATAATACAACTAATTTGATACGATAGAAAAAAAAAATCATGAAGATACCTCTAAAAACTTTCTTTTTACAATAAAAACCATACTAATATACATAAAATAATTATGATTTTTGTCAGATTATTCTACAAGCAACATACAAAAAAAACTAGTGTGTAGACCAAACAATCTTTTCGTAAAGAGATAATTGCTTTATATTTTGCAATGAATTGCCAGGGTTGTGTCATAGCGCTTCTTTCTTTTTTATGCAGTCCGACAAAGACCACGCTTTAGGTCATGTAGTCGCCCTTAAAATATCTTCTATCCTTATAATTATATTTCGAGGTTGTTTAAAAAAAGGTGTCGTACCGCATAGAATGTCAGACATTAGTAACCGAAGTCGACGGGATAACAATAGCTTCTGCGTAAGAAGGTCCCACACAACATTAATGTACAAAAATGTATTTTGCATGGCGCCAGTCATAATTAACTGTTTACCGTCGTCAATCAAAAAATTTAACATGAGCTTATTTAAGAAACTGCTAAAATCTTTACATAAGAACAAAGCATATTACAGTATTTCGGAATTCATAACAGACAAAGTTAATGACAGAATGTTGACATGCTAATAAATGACTTATGATAAATAACTGGCTGTGTTCATGGCTGTGCCTGTGGTTTTGTGGCTGTGCCTATTGCTGTGGCTGTGCCAGTGGCTGTGCCTGTGGCTGTGCCTGTGGCTGTGGCTGTGCCTGTGGCTGTGCCTGTGCCTGTGGCTGTGCCTGTGCCTGTGGCTGTGCCTGTGGCTGTGCCTGTGGCTGTGCCTGTGGTTGTGCCTGTGGCTGTGCCTGTGGCTATACCTGTGCCTATTCCTATGACTGTGCCTGTGGCCGTGCCTGTGGCCGTGCCTGTGGCTATACCTGTGCCAGTTATATTACTGTGCCTGTGCCAGTTACATTACTGTTCCTGTAACTGTGCCAGTTACATTACTGTGCCTGTGGCAGTTACATTGCTGTGCCTGTGCCTGTGGCTGTGCTAGTAGCTGTGCCTATGACTGTGCCAATAATACAAATAAAAACCAAAGTAATTGATTGTCAGAAATGTAGGTACTTCAAGGACGAAGTACAGTTCAGAATAGCCGTGATAGATTATTTTCAAATTTATTACTATTTTGATGATCATTTCGGTAAAATTCAGTATAACAGAACGTTCAAACGATACATTGACGTAGATTCGATATATTTTTGGATAATAATTATGTTACTTAAGAATAACTAATTGTGAATTTTAAATGTAATAACATCCACCAGTTGTGATTGGCTTACGGTCTAATGTCGTCAGTTCTCAAATGGTTTCCTTTATCAAATCAAGATACATCAGATGGTAAGGAACCAAGATTAAAAAAAAAACAATTTTCTTCGAAGTTTTTGACTCGTTTGCTTTTATTATTGGTTATCTGTGTTGTTGTTAAGTACCTATTGCTTAAAGTTTTTACTTCCAAAATGAAATAATGTTTAGTGAAGGTTTAGTGGCCATGTTAAGAGTTTGTTAAAATGTTAACAGAAAATGTGTTTGTTGAATAATATTGTCAGATTGACCGAGCGATGAGTTATTTGGATTATTTTCATGATCGCTGGTTATTGCTTCGGTTCGGAAGCTGTTGAATATGAATGACTTACCAAATTGTTGCTATTCCAATTTTATATTAGTAAGTGTAAATTATACCGATAAGCAATTTATTATTTGCTAAATTGTATAGGTAGGTACTTACTTAACGTTTTTCAATTACATTATTAGCAGAAGTTGCTAAAATATTTAGACATAATGGTAAAATGATTATTATTGGCTCTGAGCACCTAAAAACTTTTTGTTGAGTTGATCAATATCAAACGTTGTCGTTTTGTGAGACTGTAGATTCATAAGTACTTGAAGTACATGTCAGTATGGCCGTGTTAGATTTAACATTTGATATAATTATAATATTAGAATATTGTTTGTTGGATAATGGTATCTATCACATTTACGAAGCTTGAGACCGACATAGAAGTACATAATTTGACTAGATACTGTGTTTACAAAGAAACAATAGTCTTAACTTGTCAAAATCACTTAAATGTTATTACTATAAATGATTATGTAATATTTGATTATACTTGTAGTATATCTTAGATTTTATATTGCTAATTTAATATAATAGGCTGTTTCAAACGATTGGCACAATACTGTCAGTTGATGTTGATATTCTTTTTAATGATGTCTAAGAAATACGAATTAACTCTTATTAAATTGCTTAATTACCTTATAATGTTTTAAAACGGTTTCACTAAATAAGATTCATTTATTATTACCTGTGTTAAAAGATATTAAGCCAAAATATATGATGATCTGTGATTGGTTCAAATTGGCGGTAGATGTTTGACCTAAAAGACGTTGGTTTATAGGATATAAAAAGGATTGTAATGACTACCAAGTCAGTTGTTGTTCGATAGATGTTCAGTTGATAAGTACTAGTGCCGTTATTATGTGGAATATGTCTACCAGGTGTCATGTAAGTTAATTGATATTATTATCTTGATTATTATTGCTGATAACCATGTTGTTCTGTATTTGTTAAAATATGGCGAATATGGCTAATGTTTTAAAGTATATGTATAATAGAATATTCCTAGCTATTGTTATTATGTTGCTATTATTCTGAGTTCCTTGGACCATTGTGCAGGAGATAGAATTAATCGTTTTTAAAATAACGATAATTTCTTGTCCTTCTTCTCCTTGATGACCTAGATTTGGGACGGACGACTAGCTTTCTGATTAATTACTGACAAGCGTAAATTGAATTAAATGTGTAGCCTTGTCTTTCTGTGCTTTATTTCATAAAATCCTTTCCCTACATACACACCATATTCATGGGTACTTTTACACACATTAAATAACTAGTAACCATTCTGATATTCAAAGCTTTATTTTTGGGTAATATACATACACACTTATAGATAGTTTATATGGTTAATTCCTAACACGCGCATAACCCAACACTACCTGTTGATGGAAATAAAAGTACCAATCTTGAGTGATGCCCTATACGAACTTAACAGACTTATCAGCATTCCTCAACGTATTGACATAAATCGGGTACTGTATGTTATTCCCAACTCTGCGTTAATAGCATTTAACGCCATTCAATACTCATTTATACCTCTAGAACAATATGACATTAATGAATGCCAAAAATTACATGACCAATCTCTACTGTGCAAACTAAATCACCCTATATATAACACCGGTGATCGTCACAAATCTATTTGCGATGTACAGCTGATTCGAGACAACGAAGAAAACAGCGTTTATTGCCATACGGAAATAAAAATATGCGTCGACAAATGGGTCAAATTACATAAACAAAACACCTGGTTCTATTATTGTTGTGACACGTGCGAAGTACAATTAGTGTGCGGCACTCAAATGACATCGGAGACGTTACGTCACTCGGGTCTGATAACGCTGAAACAAGGATGCAACTTGCAAGGCGACTCATTCACATTGCACGCATATATGGAACATACAAGTGACATTTCAATGAACCATATGCGATGATCGTGCCCACAATCTCTCCAATCAACAACATAATCAATACCTCGATTCGTAACTCATCGTTGCATATTGAAACGCACGAAGAGACGTTCAAGAAGATTGACACGCAACTACGCTCTATAGAAGAACAGTCTAAGCTAGACACCTTATCCTCTCACGACGTTCATCACTACATTGCAATCTAAATGGTTGTTGCGATTAGCATTGCACTGTTTGTAACATCGGTGTACTTTTGGCGAAAGATGGCCACCCAAAGACAGGGGGAGGGTCCGCAAGAGGCGAGAAGCAGAAGCAGACGAGAAGAAGATCACGACATCGAGGACAGGAACAGCAAGATCGACAAACGGGACTCAAAAGTGAATAAAGTGTCGTGTGCTAACCCTACCTCGAGTGAAGTGAAATTTGACACTGAAAAACATAGTGAGGTGGGCTAATTTATTATTATGGTGACATTCTATTTATAGACTTTAGTTATATTTCTACATAGTAGTCCTAGATCAATCATATTTACATTAGAGTCCTGCATTTTTACATTATTTTTTACATTCTTATTTTATTATAAATACATATTTTGGGATTGTTTTATTTAGTTATTCTCTTTCTGTGTTGTGGCAATATGTACGGTGCACGTACATGGGTTTTAAAATATATTTATTACAATAAGTTAGCCAGTAGGCTCGCATATTTGCACTTTGGACGCGACCTACATTTGGCAGTGCATTAACACTGACATATTGCATTGTTCGATGCATTTTATGTATATTACATTTTAGTGTTCAATTAGACGTGGTTTGAGTCGGACAACTTGCATTTTTATTTAGATTCATCCCGTTGAGCATTCACTGACACTTTCTGCATTTAAGTTTAAATTTGACATTTTAAATTTGACATTTTACATCTGCATGACATTACTTATGTTAGGGAAGCATCCTACAGAGAACTCCTCCACAATCGTCGGTTTCAGGTCCACCTTCTCTCGGAAAGAAGTCGTTGGAGAGCGCAGAAAAACGGCATACCTCAAGGTAGTGTACTGGCACCGCTTCTTTTTAATATCTACACCAACGACCAACCATCCAGCCCTAATACGTCCCGCTTCCTGTATGCAGACGACCTTGCCCTCACGTCTCAAGCTACCACCTTTGAGGAGGTTGAGGCCCACTTGTCAGATGCTCTTGGTGACTTAGTCACAAATTACTCCGCTAACTTACTCAAGCCCAATCCGAGCAAAACCCAGTCTTGCATATTATTTCATCTCCGCAATAGAGAGGCGGGCCGCAAACTTAACATCGTTTGGGGTGGGGTGCCCATCGAACACAGCAACTCCCCTAAATATCTTGGTGTTACCCTGGACAGGTCTTTAACCTTCAGCAAAAACTGCAAGAATATCAAGCAGAAGGTGCACACTCGCAACAGTCTTCTTCGTCGACTGGTCTCATCGAAATGGGGTGCTTCGCCTGACGTTGTGCGGACTACTGGACTGGCGCTATCTTTTTCTGCGGGAGAATTCGCGTGCCCCGTGTGGAGCCGTTCTGCCCATGCAAAGCTGGTGGATACAGCTTTGAATGAAACGTGCCGGATCATCACTGGCTGCCTAAAACCAACCCCGGTACAAATGCTGTATCCGCTAGCAGGAATAGCGCCACCAGTGGTTCGCAGAGCGGTGGAAAGCTCCAGCGAAAGAGCCAAAATGGTCTCCGACACACGACACCCTTTGCACGACAACATCCTTGTGCCACAAAGGCTGAAAAGCCGAAACAGTTTTTTAAAGTGTGTCGTTCCACTCTCTGGCGGAGCATCACAAGAGAGACTGAAGCTGTGGCGAGACAGTGCTACCTTACCCAAACCGTTCGTCCCACCCGCTGAAGACCTCCCAACTGGACATGAGTTACCTTGGATAATCTGGAAGTCTTTAAACAGACTCCGGACCCAGGTAGGCTGAAGCAAGGAAAACCTGTTCAGGTGGAGATTCATAGACGACTCCGCCTTGGAGTGTAAATGTGGTGCTGTCCCACAAACGATGGGACACTTAATATCGTGTCCTGCGTGTCCTGTCAGCTGCACGTTACAGGAACTGATGGACGGTGATGAAGGCGCCAAACAAGTAGCCGAATTCTAGGCCGAGTACATTTAGATTGCTATCGACACGCTAAGAAGAAGAATTCGCATTTTAGCCGACAAACAGGCAGATAAACAAACAGACTTTCGCATTTATTTTATTAGCAGGATAAGATTAACTTCATGTGTTAAATATTGTTTTATAGGATACAATTTTTGTAAAAAAAGTTACTGAATTAGAATAGAATAGAATACTGTTTATTATGTACACCATATAAATTACAGACATATAAATCTAGAAACTGTGCAAAGGGTGACACAATGGGCGGTCTTATCGCTAAAAGCGATCTTTTAAAGACAACCTTTGGATGGATTAAAAAGGGAAAGGACAGACAAATACTGTAGGTAGTCTGTGGTGTACCATTTACATACATAAAGTATATTATACTAATGTATATAAATATATACATATAATAATAAACATGAAACATGAGCAAAGAAAAATAATGATAATGTTTAAGGAGATAGGAAGTGCTTTTTCATCTCTCATACTCGGAAAGTAGTGTTTGTTTGATCCGAATAGCGGGTGGAAAACGCTGCTTCCCACCCTTGGGCGGGAAATACTCATAGTAATTGCTTCCCTCCCTAGGGCGGGAATGAAATTTGTAAATAGAACTTTTAGTTAGGTAGTCAGCTCAGTCAGACCATACGACACCCTTAATTGATTATGTAAATATTTATTTATTTTATTTATTTATTTATTATAAGTTCACATCATGCAAAAAAAAGTTACAAACTAAGCCCCACAAAACCGTAGTAATGGTTTGACTGTAGGGTCTGAAGAGTCTTTTAGACACACTTACAAATTCGTACTTTAGACTTAGGTATAGCACTTTATAACATTTCTGAATAACATCTTTTTAATTTATTTTTAAACCTGCTTTTATTGGTTTCGCTCCTTATGTCTGCCGGCAAACTATTCAATAAATATGGTAATGGTTTTTTTAAAGTTCTGTCACCAAAGTAATTGGTGACTCTGGGTACATTGAATTTGCCGGCAGCCATAGATCGCGTATTATAGTTGTTGAGTACATGAGTTAAGTTATGCTCTTGGGTTCCATGGTGGTTAACTGCTAGAAGATATTTATGTTTTAAACTAATCGGTAAAATTTTACATATTTTGAATAGCTTTCTATAATCGCCTTTACAACTGTTTTTAGTTTTTTGAGTAACAAGTAGTTTTAAGAATCGAATTTGAAGAGCTTCTAATTTATTCAAGTTAGTTTTAAATGTTAATCCATAGCTGTCAAGAGCATAGCTAATGATGGAATCTACTAATGACATGTATATACATCTTAAAATACTAGTAGTAACTTTAAAGCTTAGATGGTACATTTTACTTAATAATATTCTTAATTTACTACAAATGTAATCTATGTGTAATGACCAAGAGAAGTTCTCATCTATTTTCATGCCAAGGTAGGTTACACAGTCAACTCTTTCAATAGGTTTACATTTACAGTCCAGTAAGTTAGTATGGTGACATGTGTAATCGTGGGCAAATAAAGGCGGAGTCAAACCATGAGGTCGTAAATATGGCGAATGAATTAACAATAGTTTAGTTTTATCAGCGTTTAATATAATGCCGTTGTCGTGCGACCATTTAACAACAGAGTCTATATCCTGTTGAACTAGCTGGCAAGCATCATCTAAGTTAGTTCCGGAGCGGAGTATGCACAAGTCGTCAGCAAACATATACGCTGAACAATGCTGCAGCACACGGCACAAGCTGTTGACATGCATAAGATAACAAATCGGTCCACATCCCGATCCCTGAGCCACCCCACTCCGCACCACAACTCGGTCACTAAGCGCGTCTCCCACTCTCACACGATAGGAGCGCGCGGTGAAGTAATCACGGAACCATGGGTTCAGTGGTTCTCTAACCCCGCACTCCCCCATTGCGTTGAGGATGGTACCGAATTGTAAAGTGTCAAACGCTTTCTTATAGTCGAAAAATATTGCAATAACAAATTTTTTATTATCTAGGTGACTGTTAATTTCGTCTGTGAATTTTGATAATAATGTATTTGTGTTTTTTCCTTTTAAAAAACCGTGTTGACACTCGTTAATAATGTTATTTTTTTGTAGATAGTTACTTAATTGGTTGACGATACACTTTTCTATAATTTTATCTATACTAGATAGAATTGATATAGGTCTGAAGTTTAACACATTTTTGCGATCACCTTTTTTGTGGATTGGGCGGACTATTGCCTCTTTAAGCTTGTTAGGAAATTTGTAGTTCTTGACAGTTAGGTTTATTAGTTTAGCTAACACGGGGCTCACTTTATCAATAATTACTTTTAGGTCAGACATTCGCACTAGGTCGCTGCCCGGTGATTTATTTATATTCATGTTTTTTATTATGTTTTTTACATAATTAGAGCTTACTGGTTGCCACCTCATGGATAAGTCCGTGGCTTTTACATAGGTCTGCCTGTCCATCCAAACCTCACGACATTTATGTGTTATATCTTCTATTTCTTTACAGAAGGTAGAAGCAAATTTGTTACTTATGTCTACAGAACTTCCTTGTCCATCCATATTTGACAGAATTAATTCATCTACCGATTGTTTATTGTTTCCCATCATAGTATTTATCCTATCCCATATTTTTTTAATGTTATTATTACACTCTAATATACTATTTTTATCGTAGATATTTTTACTTTTACTAATGGCTTTTTGGCATTTATTTCTAAATTTGGTATATTTAAGTCTCTTTAGCATATTCTTTGGCTCATTGCTCCATACCTCAAATAATTTGTCTTTTTCTTTTATCATAGACTTCAACCTATTATCAATCCATTTTTTGTTGTTTCTATTACTGGCAGAAATACGTTTATTTACGTAACAGTCATCATAAATACCCACAAATATTTGTTTAAATGCTTTATACAATTGGATAGGACAATCTATTGACATTAAGTGGTCAAAATCAGTGGTAAGCAATTTCTCTCGAACTTTGTTATTGTCAAGGACGCGCTTAGTGGCCGCGAGTCGTGGCGGAGACGCTTGTGACGCATTTATTATGCTACCCATCAAATCTTATGAATGTGAGTTAACTAGGAGAGTTGGATAAAAAGCTCATTATGTTAACGCCATTAAATCTTTCATATTTAGCGCACAAGTTAATAATTTACCTTGAATAAATTCAACATACTTAAGTACAATAATCACCATTTTGATGTCAGTTGTGGTCGAGCCTAAAAAACATAAAAATTGGGGATTTCGAACATCCTGACTTTACCATATGGGGCTGTGAATATACATCATTTAATTATTTGACGAATTTGTCGATAGTTTAAGAAATAAGTAGTGGTAATGAAGTTTTTTTGATATCTAATGTCGAAGTTTCGCGCCAATCGTGTGTGTTTACATTTTTACTTTTCACAAATTTCACACACACAGATGTAGATAAGATTTAAAATGTGACAAATGTTATTGATAATATTATAAACAACACGAAAATGCCAAGGTTTTAACGTAATATTCAAACACAGGTCCAATAATACGTATTAATCATTACCACTACTCAATTTGTGTTCAGAATCCAGAATCGCCGACCATTATTGTTTTTTTTTTTTATTGCAATGAGGTGTGAAAGCGATTATTCGAAACAATTTTTTTTTTAAATTTCGATTGACTCGAGTAATTAATATGACGAATGTAATCGATATTTGAAAATAAAATAAAATTATTTTAAGCAATAAATACAACAAGCATTGTTTTTAATAATGATTTATGCTTTTCTAATATCATTTCAATCTCTTCTAATATCATGTTAATAACAGACAGGCGGACATAGGTACCTCATTTACTGAATTTCGCGCTGAAATGCTTCTATAGGTAATTGAATTTATATTCAGAATGCGCTCGCTGTTTAAAATTATTTTAATTTATTGGACAATTTATCGTGACAAACGTGACAATTTATCGGGACAAATTTATTGTGGATTTTATTTTTGATACTTTCTAAAAGTTTACTACAGAATTCCCAGTAAACATTTTTTAGGTAAGCTTTCCAGAAGTTTTTTTTGAGAATGATGATAATTAATTAATTCTATAGATTGGATATTCTGCAAACACTTTACATTTCAATACATTTTGTTAGTTTAGAGAGTTTTTATTCAGTTTCAACAATTTTTTTTCATTTTTTTTATTGCGAGTTTCGATTAGGCTGTATGCAAGTTTTAAATCCAAATAAGAAAGTTGGGTGGATGGTCAGCACTAAAAAGTGTCACGTCGCTAGACAATTTTTAGTAATTTTTATCAAGATTATCGTGTTTTCTAAGTAATTTATGAAAAATGGTAAAAGTAAGAATGCAGACAGAATGATAACAATACGGGCCCTAGTAAGCGGGACGGCCCGCGGTGGTGACACAGAATCTACTCATGTGGCGGTGACGTGGTGTGTTCCATACTTCAAATTTAAAAAAGACTAATAAATGGGTACCTATTATTCATGTAATTATTATCAATAAATATTTTAGAAAAACTACTAGTTTTTACTTTCCTTAAATTCGAAATGAAAAGTAGAGTGTTTAACGCGGATGAAAGTCATCAATTCCCACTCGGACTATAGCCGCCCTCGCTGCGCTCGGGCGTCTAAATGCCTCGTATGGGAATTGATTCCTTCCGACCCTTGTATAACAATCTACTATTTATTAACCATAATTTTAAAAGTGGACAAAGATTGAGCACGCCTTACCGACACGGGCAAGTCATTCCATAACCGTACTGCTTGAACTGTAAAAGATTTGTCGTAGAAACTGGTGGAATGCATCGGCATCTCTAGTCTCAGGTTTTCCGATGACCTCAGATATCTATTATGTGTGTCATGAAGGAACTTGAAACGTTCTTTAAGATAAGTAGGGGTTTTAGGATTAAACAAAATACTGTAGAGCTGAAACAAGATATGAGAATTCCGACGAAGACGTATGGGAAGCCACTTGAGCTTTGTACGAAATTCTGAAATGTGATCATATTTGCGCAGGCCAAGTTTATCTAGTTGTGCCTCAGTAAGATCTGGATAACTGACATCAGCGTAGTCAAGGATGGGAAGTAAAAGGGATTGTGCAAGCGCAGTTTTAGTGGCAGTTGGAAGAAAGTTCCGCAATCGTCTCAGTGACTTACCAGATGCAAAAATTTTGCGACTTACCTCCTGTAGCTGAGGACCCCAAGAAAGATTTTTGTCGATCCAAACCCCAAGGTTCTTAACCTTTTCGCTGAAAGGAATAGCAGTTCCGTTAAATTGAACCTGGGGAAGTTGCGACCAGTTAATCTTGGAGATCATCCTTGAGCTGCCAACAACAATGACTTGAGTCTTCGATGGGTTAACCTGCAACCCATGCGCCCCACTCCACTCACAGATTGACACCAAATCCTTGTTGATGATATGAACGGCATCAGCAAAATTCGAGAAATCAGCTTGCTTATAAATCTGAATTAGAGCTTCTCTATAAACAACATCCTACTTTGCCTGTCGCCACGGGCCGCGGAGCGCAGAAATAGTATTATGTTGATTTCGCCATAACTTTCAAACCAAACGTCCAATTTTAATGAATTAAAGACTAAATATTATCTACATAAACAGTACTTTGAGAAAATAGTTTATTTTGATAAGGAGTAATGACATGTGTAAAATAAATGCGTTTAAATGAAGTCCTAAAAAAAATTAAGATGTTTAAATAAAAAAATGGTGGTTGTGCTTAACTCGAAATAGATAGGTGTAGTGTGTCCCGGACTTTTTTGTAGATATTTTTAAGGTCTTTAATTAATTAGAACATTGTATGTTTCTATCTTTTATAGTTTAGGCGGCGTACGCCAAAAAAGGAACTTTTATGGATGATTTTTTACACCTTGGGTCCGAAAAACCCAAATATCTTACGGACCCCTTTTTTTTCTAAAATAAAATATAGCCTATGCTATTTGCAGATAATGTAGCTTTCTAATGGTGAAAGAATTTTTAAAATCGGTCCAGTAGTTTTTGAGTTTATCCATTACAAACAAACAAACAAACAAAAATACAAATTTTCCCTGTTTATAATATTAGTGTAGATAGAAAAATAGACAGGAAAATTAGTCTACAAAAGTAACAAAACTTGGTTCGAACCCCCAAGTAACAAGCAACCCCCAAGCTTGCTGTTCGAGCGGCTCGCGAGGGCGCCGCCGCGCCGCCGCGCTTGCATGAGGCGGCTCATAAAACCTTGCGTCGAGTATTGAAGCTCCGCACATGAACTCATCAAAATTAGCTTCGCGAACTTTCGGGAAGTTTCGTAAAACACACAAACTCCTCCGTTATTTAGTTATATAATAGAGCTGGAAATAATATAACATTATCAGTAAACCCATTTCACGGGTCACTTGTCAAAGTGAAACTCCCGAGTTGGGACGTGCCTGTGTCGTACTCGTGCCAGCAGCTCGCGCCAGCAACTCGCGTCAGTAGCTCGCGCCAGCCACTAGCGCTAATGCTGCGCTCGCAATCATTAATAGACTCGTAGAGCACGGTTCAGTTGGTTATTAGATTCATTTAATGCAATATAGCAATTAGTGAAATAAATGGGAACACGAGTACCTACGCACATGTACTGTTTCATGTTCCCGCCGACATAGGAATTACAAATCAGATTAATATTACACCGCCATAAAGCGTTCATTTATTTGATTACTGCTTGGTTTGAGTACGAATGATTTCAAACACTTGTAACGAATACTCGCTGTGTTAAATATCGTTGATCATAATTTACCAACGTTTGTTACAATCGAGGAATGCAAATGCAGTAACTATTCATCCCCGAGCGAAGTGGAGCAGTGTGTTGAATTGCAATCAGTACCGCAGCAGTTTGTTTCGCTTGCCAGTAGCTAGTCGCCGTCGGTTTCGGTACATGAGGCGCGCGATGCTTGCACAAACACACCCCGATTAGCAAACACTTCGTCTGCGCCCTACACTGCCGTACTTTCAAATATAGACTAAATGTTACTTTAGATTTTGATTGTCCTCATTCACATGTATTTTAAGTTTTAACCTTAATGCCCCCGACATAGCATAAAACTGTGGCGCTGCATTTGGAGCATCTGAGCAGTAGCTCTAAACGGTCCAGCTAGCAGACAAAACCCACAGCAGGGCGTTTGGTTGGCGGCGGAAGAACGATTGCATCAGCAATAGTCAACGGCGGCGGCGGCAACTGAAGGCCGAGCTGGAAGGCTTACAGCGCAAGTGCGCACCCCCACCAACCCGCATTAGACAAGCGTGTTGGATTCACTGTCCGTCAGTCATCCAAAGATGGTGGGAGGAATGTTGGCAGGCAAAAATAAACACGGACGCGTTTCTTTCTACGGGGCGGTTTAAACGCCGTGTGTAGGTACGGTTTTTCAGTGTTGTATGGAGCTTGTTCACGAACGGCGCGGTTTATACGCCGGCGCCGTACTGTAATAAAACTGTGCCGTGTACAAAAGGCCTATTTTCTTTTATAAATAGAACAATACATTAACAGAAAGAATTGAACTTCGTTTGTCTTTGACGCGTTCATTAAGTAATAAAGCTCGTTTCATTATATATTCTCATCATGATACGTATTAGCTAAGTACGAAGTACGAGTGTAGTAAGTGAAGTCATTTATCAATAGAATACATTACCCGAAGACATTCTAATATCCTCCAAACATGAGGTAATCTACTGTTTCATTCGTTTTTCTTGTTGATTTAGGATCACTCATTTCCCCCCCGGTGGGTTACCGCATTGTCGAGGCTGGCTCAGTAGCCGTGACTTGGTCACCCACGGTGAAGCGAAGAGGAACCCGAGGAGGAGCCGCTCGTACGGGCTTTTGCCGGAAGCCGACGACGCAGCGGCCAACAAATAGGTTGCGGTGCCGCTTGGGCGACATCGCAACTGAGGCGGGCCGCGATGTCGTATGGGAGGCATCGTTGCTAATGGTTGGAGCCCGCGGCGGGAGAGGAGTGCCGGTATTGCGGTGCTCTCCCTACCTTCCGCGGCCTTGACGGGGTCGCCACCGTCTGATGGCGGACGCGGTGGGGCCGCAGGGGAGGAGGAGTATTGGTATGATGTTGGGCGTTCTCTCTATCCTCTGCGGCCGAAAATTGGCAGGCGGCGGGGATAATGACCTGACTCGTCGCAGGGAGACCAAGGGAGCCCCGACTGGGGTGGTCACGGGGTGCTATGTGCTAAACTTCTAAAAAAGTTAATAGATCTTTTTCTTAGCGTATCAATGGCAAAAAGTACAAACATCTTTGGCCCAAAATTCACCTGCGCGAACTCCGCTCACTGATACAGTCATAAGATCATCAAGTGCACAGGTGACAGGGCATGCGGCGCAAGATGGAAGGTGGGCCATTTTCTGTAGGGAGGTGTCCGTGAACCCCCGTCTCTAGAGATTGTCTTTGCTTCAGTCGAGTTGGGTTTGTACAGCTCACACCATAGATTATATCTTGCTGAGAAGGCGTTACTATTGGCTAGACTAGCCGACTACCCACGCATCCAGGAAAACTTGTTCGGGTGACGTGAGTCAGCTTGTAGTTTCGCCCTCTTGATGCGGCTGGCTATGGTTCTTCGAATGTTTGGAGGCGCAATGTCAGTCAGTGGATACATCATTCATGCTGGGGTCGGTTTCAGGCAACCTCTAATTCAATTCAATTCAATTTAAAACATTTATTTCAGATTTATTCAAAATCAAAATCATCAAAATCAAAATATTTTATTTCACATAAACATATATGGACACTTATGAAGCGTCAGAAGCTAGGTGCACGGTTCCAATGGGTCGTTTCCTATGGAGAAGAACCGGCAAGAAACTCCACGGTTACTTTTTTTTAATGTTTTCGGCTTTTACAATGTTTTCAGTAGGTATGGGAGGACAGCGTAGGCCTGTCAACAAGTACCAGGTACTTGATGAAATAAAAATGGTCTACAGATCTAAAGTCTACAAGGCCTACAAAGTCCTCATATTTTCAAAATAAGAATCTATCAAAAGGATAAATAAAATATAAAAACCTACTAAAACTAAGCGATATGATTCCCATTACAATAAAGGTGGTAATCCCACTAATAAAGAGGTGAAAAATTAGAATTGTCCGTATATAATGTCAAATAATAAACAGATTATGTCAAAAAAGTATGAAAAAAATATATAAAAAATAAACATCGTAATTTGAGAGCAGTTAATAGACGTTTACATAGTTATACCGTTAATGAGGAGCCAGGGAAGCCGCAGAAGCCTGTGCAGAAGGAATCATTGCCAAACTACCTGGTCTTCAACGTAGTCTTTAATCTTATAATATGCTTTTTTGATGGACACGTTTGCTGTGGGTTTTGAACTTTCCATCGCTAAGTTCTGTAACCGGCTTTGGCAACTTGTTACAAAAACGGATGCTGTTTTTAACACAATTTCATTTTTACTACGTGTATTTATATTATGGAAATCGCTTCTTATTTTGAAGATTCCTAAGTTTTTGCGAACACACAAAATACTTTATAAAATATAAAGAGAAGGCACAGTTAGTAAATCAATATCTTTGAATTTGTTTCTAAGAAACTCGCGAGGACCTATTTTATAGATTGCGCGGATTGTCCTCTTTTGTAAAATGAAAATTGTATCTACGTCAGCTGCCGATCCCCACAGCAGAACACCATAATACTGTGGAAATAAGCAAAGTATACTAACCTAGCTGTGGCTATATCTGTCAACTGCCTTATTTTTCTTACTGCATATGCAGCTGAACTTAATCTACATGAAATAGCTCTAATTGTAATTTTGAATCTAAAATCATTCCTAGAAATACAGTTTCCGTAACAGCAACTAGTTTTTTGCCATCAAGTTTTAAATTCACCCACTTGAGGTACATTTGGTAATGAGAACTTAAGACATTTGGTTTTGTTTGCATTAAGTAAAAGATTGCTGCAAACCATTTCGAAAGAACAGCCAGACTATCGTTAACATGTAAGACATCCGTATCTTTTCTATCTATTTTAAAAAGAAGGAAAGTGTCATCAGTGAATATAGTGTGATGATATGATATCCGACAAGTTAGCCATCATGTAAGGAAGGTCATTAATATAAACTAGAAATAGGAAAGGGCCAAGAATTGAGCCTTAGGCACGCCCATCTTAACTAGAGACCCCGATGACGTCGCCCCGTTAACGTTTACTTTTTGCTGCCGCTTTGACAGATAGGAAAGAACAAGATCAGCAGCTTGTCCACGAATTCCATAATGGTATAATTTACAGATCAGTGTGTGGTTTAATATTATTATGTTATTATTATTATGGTCAACGCAGTCAAACGCTTTTGAGAGGTTACAGAAAATGCCAATTGCATCCTGGGACTTCTCCCAGGATTCCAAAATGTGACTGATGAGTTTTACTCCCGCGTCTGTCTTCGACCTACCTTTCGTGAAACCAAACTGGCGATTATGTAAAATCCCATTTGAATTAAAATGTGACAACATCTGGCCCAGCATGATTTTTACATAGATTTTGCTTAATGCTGGTAGCACAGATATAGGTCTATAATTGGAGGGATCAAACTTACTACCCGATTTGAAAATTGGTACTACTTTACTATGTTTCATTAAGTCAGGAAACGTAGCGCTGTCTAAACATTGATTAAATATGCCTGTTAGGGCAGGGGCAATTGTGTCAATAATATCTCCTAGAACCTTAACAGAAATCCCCTATAAATCTTCAGTGTTTTTATGTTAAGACTTTTAAATGCTTCTTTAAGTGTGGCAACAGAAATGGACTTGAATTCAAAGCTTGGAATATCCTTATTAAAGTTTTCTTTAAGAAGAGCTTCAGCTAATATTGGTGATGAGGGGAGATACTTTGTAACCTCTGTTGGGATGTTGGTAAATACATTTTCTGGTGTCTCAGTAACTTTTAACTTATCTGAAATGGTTTCATTATCAATTTTTAGGGACAACTCATTCTGATCTCGCTGTTTTGTGTTTCCAGTTTCTTTGTTAATTACCTGCCACACAGCTTTTATTTTATTATTAGACACACTAATTATGTTATTTATTAATTTAGCCTCAGCGCAGACGCTTTTGAATATTTTAGAATAGTTTCTTACATAATTATGAAGGGCTTGATCAGAAATTAATGATTTCTCGTGATACAGATGATATAAAATATCTCTGCTTTTTCTAATGCCAGCAGTGGCCCAGTGAAATAAATGGGAACACGAGTACCTACGCACATGTACTGTTTCATGTTCCCGCCGACATAGGAATTACAAATCAGATTAATATTACACCGCCATAAAGCGTTCATTTATTTGATTACTGCTTGGTTTGAGTACGAATGATTTCAAACACTTGTAACGAATACTCGCTGTGGTAAATATCGTTGAACATAATTTACCAACGTTTGTTACAATCGAGGAATGCACATGCAGTAACTATTCATCCCCGAGCGAAGTGGAGCAGTGTGTTGAATTGCAATCAGTACCGCAGCAGTTTGTTTCGCTTGCCAGTAGCTAGTCGCCGTCGGTTTCGGTACATGAGGCGCGCGATGCTTGCACAAACACACCCCGATTAGCAAACACTTCGTCTGCGCCCTACACTGCCGTACTTTCAAATATAGACTAAATGTTACTTTAGATTTTGATTGTCCTCATTCACATGTATTTTAAGTTTTAACCTTAATGCCCCCGACATAGCATAAAACTGTGGCGCTGCATTTGGAGCATCTGAGCAGTAGCTCTAAACGGTCCAGCTAGCAGACAAAACCCACAGCAGGGCGTTTGTATCAGCAATAGTCAACGGCGGCGGCGGCAACTGAAAGCCGAGCTGGAAGGCTTACAGCGCAAGTGCGCACCCCCACCAACCCGCATTAGACAAGCGTGTTGGATTCACTGTCCGTCAGTCATCCAAAGATGGTGGGAGGAATGTTGGCAGGCAAAAATAAACACGGACGCGTTTCTTTCTACGGCGCGGTTTAAACGCCGTGTGTAGGTACGGTTTTTCAGTGTTGTATGGATCACTATGGAAGCTTGTTCACGGACGGCGCGGTTTATACGCCGGCGCCGTACTGTAATAAAACTGTGCCGTGTACAAAAGGCCTATTTTCTTTTATAAATAGAACAATACATTAACAGAAAGAATTGAACTTCGTTTGTCTTTGACGCGTTCATTAAGTAATAAAGCTCGTTTCATTATATATTCTCATCATGATACGTATTAGCTAAGTACGAAGTACGAGTGTAGTAAGTGAAGTCATTTATCAATAGAATACATTACCCGAAGACATTCTAATATCCTCCAAACATGAGGTAATCTACTGTTTCATTCGTTTTTCTTGTTGATTTAGGATCACTCATTTCCCCCCCGGTGGGTTACCGCATTGTCGAGGCTGGCTCAGTAGCCGTGACTTGGTCACCCACGGTGAAGCGAAGAGGAACCCGAGGAGAGGATCGCAACTGAGGCGGGCCGCGATGTCGTATGGGAGGCATCGTTGCTAATGGTTGGAGGCCGCGGCGGGAGAGGAGTGCCGGTATTGCGGTGCTCTCCCTACCTTCCGCGGCCTTGACGGGGTCGCCACCGTCTGATGGCGGACGCGGTGGGGCCGCAGGGGAGGAGGAGTATTGGTATGATGTTGGGCGTTCTCTCTATCCTCTGCGGCCGAAAATTGGCAGGCGGCGGGGATAATGACCTGACTCGTCGCAGGGAGACCAAGGGAGCCCCGACTGGGGTGGTCACGGGGTGCTATGTGCTAAACTTCTAAAAAAGTTAATAGATCTTTTTCTTAGCGTATCAATGGCAAAAAGTACAAACATCTTTGGCCCAAAATTCACCTGCGCGAACTCCGCTCACTGATACAGTCATAAGATCATCAAGTGCACAGGTGACAGGGCATGCGGCGCAAGATGGAAGGTGGGCCATTTTCTGTAGGGAGGTGTCCGTGAACCCCCGTCTCTAGAGATTGTCTTTGCTTCAGTCGAGTTGGGTTTGTACAGCTCACACCATAGATTATATCTTGCTGAGAAGGCGTTACTATTGGCTAGACTAGCCGACTACCCACGCATCCAGGAAAACTTGTTCGGGTGACGTGAGTCAGCTTGTAGTTTCGCCCTCTTGATGCGGCTGGCTATGGTTCTTCGAATGTTTGGAGGCGCAATGTCAGTCAGTGGATACATCATTCATGCTGGGGTCGGTTTCAGGCAACCTCTAATTCAATTCAATTCAATTTAAAACATTTATTTCAGATTTATTCAAAATCAAAATCATCAAAATCAAAATATTTTATTTCACATAAACATATATGGACACTTATGAAGCGTCAGAAGCTAGGTGCACGGTTCCAATTGGTCGTTTCCTATGGAGAAGAACCGGCAAGAAACTCCACGGTTACTTTTTTTAATGTTTTCGGCTTTTACAATGTTTTCAGTAGGTATGGGAGCACAGCGTAGCTAGGCCTGTCAACAAGTACCAGGTACTTGATAAAATAAAAATGGTCTACAGATCTAAAGTCTACAAGGCCTACAAAGTCCTCACATTTTCAAAATAAGAATCTATCAAAAGGATAAATAAAATATAAAAACCTACTAAAACTAAGCGATATGATTCCCATTACAACCACTAATAAAGAGGTGAAAATTTTCAATTGTCCGTATATAATGTCAAATAATAAACAGATTATGTCAAAAAAGTATCTATGTAAAAAAATAAATAAAAAATAAACGTCGTAATTTGAGAGCAGTTAATAGACATTTACATAGTTATGCCGTTAATGAGGAGCCAGGGAAGCCGCAGAAGCCTGTGCAGAAGGAATCATTGCCAAACTACCTGGTCTTCAACGTAGTCTTTAATCTTATAATATGCTTTTTTGATGGACACGTTTGCTGTGGGTTTTGAACTTTCCATCGCTAAGTTCTGTAACCGGCTTTGGCAACTTGTTACAAAAACGGATGCTGTTTTTAACACAATTTCATTTTTACTACGTGTATTTATATTATGGAAATCGCTTCTTATTTTGAAGATTCCTAAGTTTTTGCGAACACACAAAATACTTTATAAAATATAAAGAGAAGGCACAGTTAGTAAATCAATATCTTTGAATTTGTTTCTAAGAAACTCGCGAGGACCTATTTTATAGATTGCGCGGATTGTCCTCTTTTGTAAAATGAAAATTGTATCTACGTCAGCTGCCGATCCCCACAGCAGAACACCATAATACTGTGGAAATAAGCAAAGTATACTAACCTAGCTGTGGCTATATCTGTCAACTGCCTTATTTTTCTTACTGCATATGCAGCTGAACTTAATCTACATGAAATAGCTCTAATTGTAATTTTGAATCTAAAATCATTCCTAGAAATACAGTTTCCGTAACAGCAACTAGTTTTTTGCCATCAAGTTTTAAATTCACCCACTTGAGGTACATTTGGTAATGAGAACTTAAGACATTTGGTTTTGTTTGCATTAAGTAAAAGATTGCTGCAAACCATTTCGAAAGAACAGCCAGACTATCGTTAACATGTAAGACATCCGTATCTTTTCTATCTATTTTAAAAAGAAGGAAAGTGTCATCAGTGAATATAGTGTGATGATATGATATCCGACAAGTTAGCCATCATGTAAGGAAGGTCATTAATATAAACTAGAAATAGGAAAGGGCCAAGAATTGAGCCTTAGGCACGCCCATCTTAACTAGAGACCCCGATGACGTCGCCCCGTTAACGTTTACTTTTTGCTGCCGCTTTGACAGATAGGAAAGAACAAGATCAGCAGCTTGTCCACGAATTCCATAATGGTATAATTTACAGATCAGTGTGTGGTTTAATATTATTATGTTATTATTATTATGGTCAACGCAGTCAAACGCTTTTGAGAGGTTACAGAAAATGCCAATTGCATCCTGGGACTTCTCCCAGGATTCCAAAATGTGACTGATGAGTTTTACTCCCGCGTCTGTCTTCGACCTACCTTTCGTGAAACCAAACTGGCGATTATGTAAAATCCCATTTGAATTAAAATGTGACAACATCTGGCCCAGCATGATTTTTACATAGATTTTGCTTAATGCTGGTAGCACAGATATAGGTCTATAATTGGAGGGATCAAACTTACTACCCGATTTGAAAATTGGTACTACTTTACTATGTTTCATTAAGTCAGGAAACGTAGCGCTGTCTAAACATTGATTAAATATGCCTGTTAGGGCAGGGGCAATTGTGTCAATAATATCTCCTAGAACCTTAACAGAAATCCCCTATAAATCTTCAGTGTTTTTATGTTAAGACTTTTAAATGCTTCTTTAAGTGTGGCAACAGAAATGGACTTGAATTCAAAGCTTGGAATATCCTTATTAAAGTTTTCTTTAAGAAGAGCTTCAGCTAATATTGGTGATGAGGGGAGATACTTTGTAACCTCTGTTGGGATGTTGGTAAATACATTTTCTGGTGTCTCAGTAACTTTTAACTTATCTGAAATGGTTTCATTATCAATTTTTAGGGACAACTCATTCTGATCTCGCTGTTTTGTGTTTCCAGTTTCTTTGTTAATTACCTGCCACACAGCTTTTATTTTATTATTAGACACACTAATTATGTTATTTATTAATTTAGCCTCAGCGCAGACGCTTTTGAATATTTTAGAATAGTTTCTTACATAATTATGAAGGGCTTGATCAGAAATTAATGATTTCTCGTGATACAGATGATATAAAATATCTCTGCTTTTTCTAATGCCAGCAGTGGCCCATTCGCTAAAGTTTTCAGTCCATAGAGTGTTAGTAGTACATCAAGATAACTTAGTAACTTACACACACTCACACACACAAGATAAATAAGCATGTCAGCCTTCAATACATTCAATCTTATCCAATGCCTCCAAATGGAACTTTGGATGAATTCCGCAATTACACTCAGGTAGCTGTTGGAACCGCCTCTAACCCTATGCATCATCGAAGCTGCTCTCTTACGTATAATGGCGTGAAAGCCGTCCACTTGAGCTTCAGCAAACATCGCTGACGCACTGCAGTAGCGAGGCAATCCTATCAGCAACCTGAAAGCATTGTTATATTGGACCCTCAAGCCACTGATCTAGCACTTCTCATTTAGAGCAATGTATACTAAGTCAGAGTGGGCAGAACGGTTCCATACTGGACACGATTTTTTACCAACAAAAAAGCAGAGCGCCATTCCAGTTGTTGGCAGGACTTAGGGAGACTCCCCCCATCTGGTGGATGTTTATTTTATTTATTATTTTTTATTCATTTACTATTACAACTTACATTTGTGTTTACAGGTGGGAACCCAATACAACAATGTAGTCACAATTTCCACACTCGGAGACATCACCCAAAAACCAATTAAATAACACCACCAATAAAAATGAAATGTTTTAAACTGTTCTACTGACGACGTACTTACTGACTTTTTACGCAGTGTAGCAAGTTACATATTTCTGGCATGAACTTTCAGTTTTACATTTCGGCAGTTATTCTTGTAGGTAAGTGACTGGTCCAGAGTAATGCCGAGGTATTTTGGGTGAACACTATGAGTAATTGCTACCTGTCATGAGATGTTCAGTCTACAACCCGCCTGTCTGTTACGGGGTGGAAGACATATAATTACGTTTCTGAGGGATTCGTTTTCAACGCGTTTTCAGCAAAAAAGTGGCTGAGATAAGCGAGAAATGTGGACAGATTGGCTTCAATCTCCTCAAATTTAGTAACTTGACAAGAGTAAGTGCCAGGTTGTCAGCGTATAGAAAGCGGGTCGTGTTCGGGCTAATCGGTTGGTCGTTAGTGTTGTTGAAAAGTAGCGGGGATAGTACGGTACCTTGAGGGAGTCCATTTTTTTGGGGTCGACATCTACTTCTATCTTTAAGAAGGTACGCCTGAAATCATCGGTTACTGAGCAGTTCTCTAAGAATTCGTGTAAAATTTAGAACCTCTGTTAGGTTGGTAACCTTCCACAGCAAGCGTTTAATATTTACTCTGTTGTATGCTGCTGACAAGTCCACGAATATTGTTTCTTTGTTTCAAACCCGTCCTCGATATGTTGAGTAAGGTGAAGCACCTGGCTGCAGCAAGATATGCCTGGTCTGAACCTAGCTTGCTCTGTAATTAGTGTTGAGTGGGTCTAAAAGGTTTGTGAGACGGGCTAACAATAATCTTTCAAAGAGTTTGTGGGTGTGGCAGAGTAGGAATAATAATAATAAAAAGTAACCAGAGTTAAATTCAAATAAAATTGTCTTCATGAAAATATTTCGCATTGCTTTGTCAGAGTAGTAGAGTCGAGGTTGTTGTTATTTCTATTACTGATTTCGGTAAAACTGAAAGCTTGTAGGATTTTGAGGAAACATCATCCATGTGGCATTACGTGGTGGAAGTAATCCTCTTACAGCAGATGCCTGCAGCATGTAAGTATCATACACAAGCGTGGCGTTCATTTTTCACGAGCTGTGGCGCAACTCGGCGCAAGACACGGGCGCAATACACTACATTTTCTTTATTCAGTGCGACTTTATTTGGTCACCAGGATCAACAGTACCCAGGTTATTTACTAATAAATAGATATGCTCAAGTTACAAAAAACAAATTAAGCACTTACACGTGAACATACTCTAAAAACTAAGTGTATGAAAGATAACAGAATCTACAAATAGGAACGTTGATATGTTTCAGGCTAAATTGAAATCACCGGTGATGTGTATGAAATGACGTGTTGTGCTGTGTTGTACAGTCAGGGCGGAGTGAGTGCGGTGGTGGAGTGCTAACGGGCATCACTGCCCTATAATCATATTTTGATTAGGTAGTTAATAAATGTTATTTCTTATAATAATAGTTATTTCCTAATAGTTATTTCTTTGATTATTTAGATTTCATTTCGACAAGACTGCTAAGACTTAAACTTAATTTTCAAAATGGACTCTTGCAGCGATCTACTTGACTTTTGTTTTGAATTCTGCTATTGTTTGTTGTGGCCTCGCGAGTGAAAGTCACATCCACTTCACAAGCACACGGACTATTCTGAGACGGAGGCGTCGAGCGGGCTGCGGGCTGCGTGGTCAAAGTAATTCTCTCGACGTAATCCCGGAGTGAAACCAGAAATAAATTCACTCGGAGTCTTGTTAATAACTTGTGTAAGGCCCCGGCACCGGCACCGGCCGGGATAATGGCCGTTATTAGAGTTTTATTTCAGCCACTAGTCGGCTGACAGTGCTCGCCGCTGCGATACTGCGACACAGCAATAAGGGACTCGAATTACGTATTTATTCCCATCCGGAATTCGGGCTACATTCCACAGTCGTCCCTTTATGGGCGGAACGACATTCCGGCCGCTCCGAAACCTGCGGCGAACTAGCCGGGAGGCTTAGTAAAAAATGAATGGGATAAAGTAGAGGCGTAATTGAAATCGGCCGAGGAGACGCTAAGTCGTCGTGAGGCACGCCGGCCGGCCCCGACAGCCCCGTCGGCGCTGACAGCCCCGCAGTCACGGTACCTAATAATTTTAGGGACAAAGAACGGCACTGATCAGCATAAGAACAGGTTTGATCTTCAAGCATAATGTTTCTCTTGATCCCTGTACTATGTATGTACATGGTCTTTTGTTTGTGAGTTTCCTTTGTTTGTTGCTTACGTTTAGTCTCGGCCCCTCAACCCCTTACTCCATTTAGTACTCCCATACGCATGCTGAAAGGTAACGTCTCTTGCAAGCACACAGTTACAGATTAAATGATCAGAAACAAACGAGAGGCTCCAGAATGTAGTTCGATAGACGAACCTTTGTTAGAAATGCGTTTACTTGAAAGTTGTTGACGTTATTGGTATGATTAGTGCGCCTGCGACAGCGTTGGTGACCTGCGAGTCCCGGGACCCGGGTGACTGTGCGCGGACATGGCGGACAAGGTGCGCCCATGAGCGCGTAATTCCGCCCGCACATTATGTTGAGCATCGTCTCTGATCCCGCATTTATCCGCGGGATTTGATAACACTCACCTCACTAGTACCTAAAGGTGAATTATTTACATAATATGATAATGTAGGGAAACATTATGGAATATTGTTTTGAATTTTTCTTTGCGTAGGTAGGTACCTATTTTCATTACGAGTAGAAATGACGCAAATAACTAAGCATGTCTTCAGACGTAGAGGAAAATGTACATCAAAAGGATATTGATCGATATTGTTATCGTTGATAAATAATATGATCCCACCAAAAACATGCGTTCACCGTTAAAAAGTTATCAGATCTAAGGTAGAGCCAAGTCAATCCTTACATCTTGCTCAAAATGTACGCGTTTTAATCTGGGGGCTTATGGTTAGAAATTAAGTTACTGTCATGCAATGGAACGGCAAAGCCATGTTTATTTTGACCAAGATGTATGGTTTGTAGAATTAGGTCTTGCAGAGCGGCAGATAGGTAGTTAGTAAATATAACTCTCTAACTGTCTATCGTAGGACACAAATAGAAGTCACAAATCAAAAATTTGTACTCGGCGAGAGGGATACGGTAAACGAATCTATGTAATAAGCGTGGGTGCTGCTGTCTCGATTGGTTCGTTCCGTAGCACTGCTCCCCCTGCTGACGCGCACTCTAATTCACTTTTCACCCCCCAGCAGGATGGCAAGCATTTTGGATAACAGCAGGATCGTCTAAATTCTAATAAACGTCATAGTTCTTTAGATTTCTTTATAAAACCTGGAAAGTATTATATAGCTAAAGATCGTTTCTTATTTATTTGAGGAATATTGGAAGTTGCTTGGCCGTGTATGCTGGTAACCCCAGCCCTTCCTGGCAGATATGAAGTATGTTGTCGGCGTTACATACACTGGTCGACAATAGTAAAAAAAATTGTTTGTTATATTTATGGCGCGAGTGGTGCAGCACCTGACAGCGTCACCTTATTGTGACACTGTAGTTTAGGGCCACAGCAGATAAGCTACTTTTAGCATCGGCGATCGGCGATTAACAATACCATTGCAAATCGGCAAACATCGATAGTCGACTATCGATCGGCAACACTACGCCGACCCGATCCAGCATCGGAGCAGTCGCTAAAACACGCGATTCCGATAAGATTATCAGCAAAATCGCAGATCGCCGATGCTTAAAGTAAGCGTGTAAAGCGTGTGTGCTTTGGCCCTAAGAGATTAGCTGGAGTACTTAGACGGTCACGTTCCGATGTTGTCGCTTGTTGGCTCTTACAGTTTGGCTGAATTAAAAGTTGTTTTGTCACTTTTACTCGCTTAAATAGCATAGTTTTTAAACTCCTGGATTTATATCCTTTTTAGCTTAACTTTTGTTTGTAACAGCTCACAATAAGAACATTACGGGAATAATTTTTGAAGTCGATTCGTGCAGAAGCGATTACTTCTATTTGAGCGACATCAAAGAAAACATCTAACTGAGATGGCCGCTTGACACCTGACCGCTACCAGACTTCTACCACGACTGCTGACTTGCTCCATTTCCCTTCATATGATAAATACGACAAATCATCAGATCAAACAAACAATAACAGAACATAAGGAGGCGTTTCCTCTTGTAAAAAATGATCGACTGTCGAAGGTCCTACTCCTTGTTTGATACTAGTAGGTACCTATTGGTTAATACAAATAAGTTTGGCAACAGGCATTTTCAGTATAAGCTTTACTGTGTTTTTCTAATCCAGATAAGACAGACACGTGCCAGCAATAGAGACGTTGCTAATGTGGGTGTGGTACAGGGTAGGTGTGTTCAAGCGAGTGACGTCACAAATCTGCGTCCGTGATGCACGTTCGGAAGCGACGCCTTGGACTGCAGCCGACAGAGACTAATGGAGTTTTTAGCGCGAGTTACAGTAGCCAAAGTAAGTTAGGACGTAAGATTAGAAGAGGGATGAGTGTCCGCTTTTGGTTTCGCGAAACACTTTTCAGATATTATGTTCGGGCCAGCTATGGCTGGTTGGAGAAAGGAATTGTTGTATCAATTGTATGAGATTGTCTTTATTTGAAAATTTTTAATTTTTTAAAGTGACTGCATCGGTATCCTGCCTGATGTAATAATAGGTCTTTACCTATGAAATTGCCGTTTTGCAGTGCTGGTCATTTCAAATCAAAATAATTTTTGTTTGGCTAATAATTCTAATTTCAAATTAATCTTATTTTAAAAACATGGAATATTTTTCCAAAAGTAGTCATTTGTTTATTGATTAGTGTTACATTTTCATCGCATTTCAATCTTTTTCGTCATCATGGATACGTTAAAAATTCGAGTAATTATGGAATATGAGTACCGTCGTGGCAGCAACGCGGCACAAGCGGCACGCAACATCAACGACATTTACGGAGCTAACACTATAAACCAACGCACCACCTGTTATTGGTTTGCTCGCTTCCGTTCTGGAAATTTCGACCCGAAAAATGAACCTCGACCAGTCTTCGGACGACCCCGAAGACTGGTCGACAATGACGAAATAAAGGTGATTGTGGAAGCTGATGATACAGAATCTACGGCTAAATTAGCAGCAGCTTTCGACGTTAGCGTCAAAACAATATTTCATCCAGGAAAAAAGCAGATCCTATACATATACTACGGCTAGAACAAAAAGTTGGAAATTTACAGCAGCTGCTACAAGACGCAGAACAAGAAATCAAAAACCTCAATCAGCAAATAACATCCTTATCGCAGCGTTTGCTTAATAATACCAACATAAACACAACGAATATAAATACGAAGCCCAATAAAGTATTACAATCGCAACCATATTCAGATCATCCACAGACTCCTGGTATAAAAATACAATGCGGAAAATCAATATTTTTATTTGGTTCCCAGCAGTGTGTGGGTCTTGCTGCGGCTCTAACATCCTCTAGACTGAACACCAAGTATGAGAAATACGGAATTGTCGCCGAAACAAAACCCTACGCACCTACATACGAACTAATAAACAACTGTAAAAACCTCAAACTGAGACCAGATGACAAACTTATATTATGTGTGGGAGAAAATGACTATAATCCAAAACAAGTATTATCAAAATTACAGTCTATACTAGATACGTTTAGAAGTAATAAAATTATAGTGCTAAGTATCAAAAAAAAATATTCTTTTAGATGTAAATAAAATAAATAATTCCTTGAAAAACCTATGTAATAGTTATAAAAATTGTAATTTTATAAATTCAAATCTACCTAATTTATGTAAGTCAATCAATTTATTTATAGATTATTGTGATTACAGTGCTAAATATCTGGACCCCAGAGCACTTAGACAACTATTAGGCAACAAACCAAGTCAAAATCTAAACACTAACATAAATGAACCTAAGAAGGGGACCATCCCCTACTATTTTAGCCGCTTCAAAGGTTTTAACACTGGTCAAATTAATAACACCCCACCACCTGTCCAAACAGTCCAAAAAGGCACGATACCCTTCTACTTTCCAGTAATAAAAAAAAATTATACTTTTTTTCGAGCCTAAAATACTCACTAACCCTGACACTTCCCCTACGTTGAAATTTAGAATATTGCATCAAAATATCGCCAGTATATTGTCTAAACAGGAACTACTGGAGATCACACTACAGGAGTTGAGGAAGGAACACGAGCCTGACGTAATATGTCTTTCTGAAACTTTCATTAAAAAAGGTCACGAATCCCATGTAAAAATTCATAATTACACTATGGCAGACAGTTTCTGCAGGGATAAGCAACGAGGAGGAACGTGTATTCTAGTAAAAAATACCCTTACATGTACAGAAATACCACTAATAAAAAACTTCTCGCAAAATACATTTGAAGCATGTGGCATAGAGATCCCTAAAAATAATTTAATAGTTATCTGTATCTATAGAACACCACAGTCGGACCCTACGCAATTTTTAAACAAACTAAACGACCTTTTATATGTATTACTTAAAAAATATAAAACAAGAAAACACATAGTTATAACTGGTGACTTTAATATCAACACGCTTAAAAGAAGTAATGTGACATCTGAATTACAAGACATATGCAGCAATAATAATATGAAAATACACATTAATGAACCTACGCGCAAATTATCGTGCATTGACCATATACTGAGTAACATATCGGGTGCAACTGCAACAGTCCTACCGCTGTATCTTTCTGATCACGATACGGCCCAGATGCTTAGTTTTCCCATTAAGTATAAATCTCAAAAACCTGCAATATACTACACTTTCAAAAGAAATTATAACACAGAGAATGTCCGTAAGTTTCAAGAATGCCTGCAAAATTTATCGTGGTCGGAAATATATAATGAAAGTGATGCGAATGTGGCATTCAGTAAATTTCACGAAATAATATGCCTTTTTTATAAACTCTGTTTTCCTGAAAACAGAATAAAAATTAACTTGTGTAACCAAAACAAACAAAACTGGATAAGTAAGGGCCTAAGACTAAGTTGTACAACAAAAAGAAAATTACGGTTTAAATATTATAAAAATAAAAATATTGCCAATAAAACTAAATACTTGACATACACTAAACTTTTACAAAAATGTATATATACTTCAAAAAAAAATGCTAATATTAAAATTATAAGTAATAGTGACAATAAATGTAAAGCCACATGGAACATTATTAATAATGAAATTCGTGATACTGCTACAAAACACAACATTGACTGTATAAAAATTAACAACCAAATCATGACAGGACCCACAGAAATAGCCTCTACCTTTAATAATTATTATATTAATAGAAAACATGACACAACACAGAAATTTACAAATGGCAATTGTAGTAAGAAAATAATACCTAACTCAATATTCCTTAAACCAATGCTGGAAAGCGAGGTTAAACAAGAAATAATGTCACTGAGAAATACGAATTCGGTAGGCTATGATGAAATCAATACAAAAATCATAAAAGCATGCACGGATAAAATAACTGGAATACTTACATACTTAATTAATTAATCATTTGCACAAGGTGTTTTCCCAGACGCATTAAAATTATCTACAGTTAAACCGCTGTTTAAAAAAGGAGAACGAAGCGATGTAAATAATTATCGTCCAATAACGCTTATACCTATTTTATCAAAGATTTATGAAAAGTGCATGTATAAAAGAATAGTTAATTTTTGTGACAAATATAATATAATTCGGAAAGAACAGTATGGTTTCCAAAAACATAAATCAACGTCTCTCGCTATCTACGATACCATAGATTCCATCTTAACTAAACTCAATAGTAATCACCTGACCACCGGGCTATTCTTTGACCTGTCTAATGCCTTCGACCTTGTTTCACACGACATATTACTACAAAAGATAGAAAGGAACGGGATAAGAGGGAATGCATATCAATGGATATCGTCATATCTCAGCAACAGACAGCAATGTACTGTGATATCGAAAATCGATGGAAAAAAGGTACTCCGAACGTACAAGTCTGAATATAAACAATGCATACGCGGCGTTCCACAAGGAAGCGTACTGGGACCGATTTTATTCCTATTGTACATTAATGACATCGTAGAAGTGACCAACCATAAATGTACACTATTTGCTGACGATATTTCAATAATAGTAACAACAGATAAAAAAAAATATACAGTTAAAGACCACGAAAATGACATAAACAACACAATAGACAAATTAATTAATTGGTTACAAATAAATGAACTTAAAATAAATCTTGACAAATCCGTATTCATTCAATTTAATAAATCTAATAATAAAAGACATAATATTATTCTTGTCATACCAAAAATAAAGGCTGTAACGCATACAATATTCCTAGGAATAATCATAGACGAAGACTTAAATTGGAAATTACAGACAGAAATTGTATCCAAAAGGTTAAATAAATTTGTGTACGCGTTAAGACAAGTAAAATACATTACCAATTTAAAAACAGCTTTAATGACGTATCATGCGCATGTACAATCAATACTACGTTATGGACTTGTAATGTGGGGAAACGGCACAGACCAACACAAAGCATTTGTAGCACAAAAAAAATGCATAAGAGCAACGTATGACATGCAACCTGACCAATCATGTCAACCAATATTTAAGAACCTTGGTTTGTTACCTCTACCCTCACTTTACATTTATGAAACATGTATGTTCGTAGCAAACAATAAAGATTTATTTAGAACTGCAAATGATGTAAATCCAAGAAATCGTAGAGATCCATTCAGACTCGTACTAAATGACATTCCTAGATCTACAAAATACAATAAGAACTGTTTAGCAATGTGTGTACGTATTTATAATAATATACCGAGCAACTTAAAAACGTTGACTTCTAGAGCATTTAAGCACAACTCATATAAATGGCTAAATACTCAAAATATTTATTCTATTAAGGAATTTATAGAGACTAAATATGCTCCAACAATAGATATTAGGTGATGTAATGCATACCGACAAGTTTGCATGCTATGTATGTAAAGCAAAACATGTAAGCACTAATTTTAATGTAACATCTGTAATACCATGTTTTAATGCAAATAAATTATTTGATTGATTGATTGGTCCATTTGCGACAAATTGGCAAGATAAAAAAGCTTGACAAATGGGTGCCCCACGAACTCAATGATCGCCAGCGCGAAGTAAGCGTCGAGACGTGCCTTGCACTGCTCAACAGACACACAAATGAAGGAATTTTGAACCGCATTGTTACCTGCGATGAAAAATGGATTCTGTTTGATAACCGCAAGCGCTCAGCAAGTTGGTTGGATCCTGGTTCAGCACCTAAACAATGCCCTAAACGAAAACTTACCCCTAGAAAAGTGATGGTCACTGTTTGGTGGTCCAGCGCCGGTGTGATTCATCACAGCTTCTTACCAAACGGGGTGAGTATTACTGCAGATGTGTACTGTTAAGAACTGAACACAATGATGGAGAAGCTGGCACATCTCCAACAAGCATTGGTCAATCGCTCGTCTCCGCTGCTCCTGCACGACAACGCGCGACCTCATACTGCACAGCAGACGGTCTCCAAGTTGCAAGAACTGGGTTTGAAGCTCTCCGTCATCCGCCCTACTCACCAGACCTTGCGCCTACAGACTACTACTTTTTCCAGAATTTGGATAACTTCTTGGCGGGAAAAAAATTCAATACCCGAGAGGCAGTACAAAATGCCTTTGAAGAATTTGTTGCCTCCCGTCCAGCTGATTTCTTTAAGATGGGCATCCATAAACTGCCACTGCGTTGGCAAAGATGCATTGATTGCATGGGTGATTACTTCAATTAATACAAATCAAAAATACATGAAAAAAAATCGTTTAAATTTTTTCATACAAACCGGAAATTTCAGTAAAGACCTAATATTAAGACACAGGGAGTGGACGAAAACTACTGTGAACTACACTTCTGGACACATCTATCGGCCCACCTTGTATTTTCAGTTTCGTTTGGTCCTAGCTAAAATTTTATATTAGGTCGAGCAAAAAGTTTTTATGCAGTTTTGAACCTGGCACATTCACAATTTCATTCAATAGTCTTTTTTTGAATTTCGAACACAGAATTTAAAGAAACAAAAGACAATTTGGAGCCTGTTTGTTGATATCAAACAATCGAATACTAAGAAAACTTGGTTTTATTGGTTTACTTGGATTTAATTCTTGAAAAAGTGATTGATATCTTTGGTTTTGCAACAAACATTACTTATTCTTAACATTAAGGTGAGGTTCTATCAATAATCTATGGATACTTCACCTGAAGTCGCCGCCCAAGCTGTGGCACTTATTTAGGCCGGACACAGCCAAAGAAACGTGAGTGCTCAACTCAATTTAAGTCGATCTGTGGTCCGAAATGTTTATCGGAGGTACCTAGAGACTGGCAGCTTTGTTCGTCGCCAAGGAAGGCCACGATCTCGGGTCACAAGTGAAAGGCAGGATCGATTCATCGTGACGACCAGTTTGAGAAATCGTCACCTTACCTCCATTGAGATACAAAACCAACTTCGCGACTTCCACGGAGTATCTGTGAGCGCTCGAACTGTTCGGAGAAGGTTAAAAGAACGCGATATGGTACCACACAAGCCAGCTAATGGGCCCAAACTAACGCGAGCCCACCGTACAGCGCGCCTTCATTTCGCACGCAGTCATTTAAATTGGACACAGCAAGATTGGAGCCTTGTACTCTTTTCTGATGAGTCTAAAATTGTGTTAAATGGCAATGATGGAAGGAAGAAGGTCTACCGACGTAAGGGAGAGCGTTTCGCACAATGCTGCTTTGAAGAGAGGGTTGCTTATGGCGGTGGCTCATGGACTGTCTGGGGCGGTATATCCGCGAGCGGCAAAACTCAACTTGAGGTTGTTACAGGACCACGGCTGCCAACATTAAATGCTGAAAGGTACATTCGTGAGTGCTTAGAACCTCACGTGATACCATACGCGAACTATGCGGGCCCAAATTTCCTTTTTATGCATGATAATGCAAGAGCCCATGCGGCCGGCATCGTCAGGGAATATCTTCGGGATGTGAACATCACAGTTATGGACTGGCCAGCCAGAAGCCCAGACATGAACCCCATTGAGCACATGGAGCTAAAAAGACGTGTTAGGGCTCGTCAGCCAGTTGCCCAGACGATGCAGGAGTTGAAAACTGCCATAGAAGAGGAATGGGAGATGATCCCTCAAAATTTCATAGAGCGGTTGATAAACTCTATGCCTAATCGTATGAGAGCTGTGGTAGATGCCCATGGAGGCAACACGCGTTATTAAATTAAACCTTTATTTGATAAAACATGTTTTTTATTCAAAAATCAATTGCCTTTAACAAGGCGCATATCCGACTTGTTAGGCGTAGCTCCATGTCGTATGGTATTCTGAATTCAAATTTAAAACAATACGATCGAAAAAGATGGTAAAATGTATCAGGTTTAAGACTGCATCAACAGTTTTTGTTCAATCTAGCAATCATATTTCGGTAGGGGCCATCGAAACCTAAACTCTAAGGTGGGCCAATAGATGTCTCCAGAAGTGTATATTACTGACATTAGCTTGAACGGTTTCCTTTGACAAATCTCTCCACCGAACTATTACTAAAGTCTAGGGTAGATAAAGGTGCGAGTTACGCGACTTTTAAATCATAGCTCCGGTCAGTAGTGCAGGCCACGAGTCCAGCACATTATGTTAAAGAAGGTATACGGGGTGTAGCCCGCGCGGCCGCGGTGACGACGCCTGAGACCCTGAGACTGAGTTACCGTGCCATTCATTAGGTTGAGGCGCGCCCCCCGCCTCTCGCCCCCTGCACCTCGCACCCGCTAATATTTAGGAGCTTACTTTTCTAGCGATTTCAGGGGCAACATTGCTTATTCTCTGATCGATCACGGATTTGATCCGACAACTTACAAATACCGGAATAGTTAGCAAGTACAAGGAAGATATTTCATATCAGCTACTTGCCGGTCTTGCATACATCTCTAAGTAGGACGACGACGACTACGCGACGGCGCGTGATTCTAAATTATGTAAATAATGCAAATACTCTGCATATCATCTTAATGCTAGTTTAGAAGTGAACATAACGCTACAAAATATTTATCATCGCGAAGCGTCGCGTTCCCAGGAACGCACTAGTTTCACAAAGTTATTAATGTTGCCAGAATTTCCGTTATAAAAATAACTAGAGTCCAGCTTTAATTAAAACTTCGTGCCTCTAGGATGTTATTTAACATTCCATTTTTACTTAATTTCCCAACAGAGAAATAAGAGTTAGGACGATCATTATCAGACGTGAATTTTAATCTGTGGAACATTTTCACATACAATTGGCTATGTTGTGTAGACGGCGCGCGGCGGCAGTGATAGGTAGCGCTTACTCTGCCGAAAGGAGACTTGATAAATTGTTGATTGTAGGAAATAACGTTGAGCATACGCAAGTATTTCTTCGCCGTCGCGCTCAAGATTAGAATCTGAGAAAATAAAACATACAAGAGTCAGATAATTTCGTCAACTCGCCCCCCATCCCCTTCCCCCCCTAGGCACGGCCGCTCTCTGACGCGCATTTTTACTGTACTCATATGTCTTTTGACGTGTTAAATAATGTTGGCCTTGGCACACACAGGTGCACAGTGATGCTGTGAAATAATGATAAGCAGGAGCTGCACTGCTGCAGTGGGCAGTAAGACTTGGGCTGGTATAAGCTAGAAGCTTAGCTTTAATACTTGATGCCTTACAAGTTGCTATACGACTCGTGTGCCGGTCATTGCCTGAGAACCTTATTATTTCATTTACGGCACTTTTATTTCAACGCCCGGACTCTAGGATCGCAGTCTATGTTGGTGCGAGTAATCGGTAAAGTATGAGGCACTCATACGTTATATAATGTGGAGCTTAATTTGCTTTATAGACGACGTATCTGCAATTATTTGATTATTGATAGCAATGGACTCGCCAATATGAAAAATGGATGTAGGTACTATTCTCCTCTGCGTACTGCTGCAGGCATGCAGATCTTTTTTTTTTGGGTGGGAAATGATCAAATACCTTCTCCCGCTCTGCTCGGAGTGGGAGTGCCAGAGGCCACGGTATCTCTTTCGAACAACCCGCGACCCTGCCAGGTATCGGCCCTAGTGGACCCGTCAGTTAATGCTGACATCTCTTTGAGGCGCGCGTGGAACACTATGCGCTGTCGACCCAGGCCTGGTCCTTACCGGACTGTGAGCTGCCCATTGCTCGCAGTCCGCAAGCCCGCGCCTACGCCGGTGGCTGGGAATCGGCTGTCGACCCGCGACGTCCAGGGCGTCTCCTGCGGCGACTAGAGGCGTGAGGGCGCAAAGATTGCTTCTCCCTCATGCGTTCCGCCCCCTCCTTCGCAAGCATTACCGCTTTGCAGAAGAAGGTGACAGCTTCCCATGAACTCTCGCTCCATACCATGACCTGGACCAGGGCCGGACGCGAGAGATCGCCGCAATTGTGACGTGTCCAAGGGAATGCAGTCCTCATGTTATGTACAGGCTAGTTTCCGAAACCTTCGTCAGTTTCCTAAAACTTTTTTACACCTGTGGCATCTACACCGCTACATGCAAACTACGCATCATACCTACTGACGTCGTACAAAATCCTGCTTCGCGCATGCACAGTTTACCGCGCGACTAAGATATTTACAACATTCCGACATCTATCGTGAGGCAGTTGCCCACCAGACACGACACTGTCTGGTTGGAGTTCTTCTATAGAGGACGAGTGACCAGCCTGTTCCTTATACACCTAAACGGAATATACAGTGTTCGATATTATTGATTGCACTACAGGGCGTGAATTAATTATTTCATTTAGTACTTAATATTTACAAGTTACCTAATCAAAACCGCGAAATATTAGACATGTATTTCCGACGTTGGCAACTTTCTGAATACCCTTGGGTGACAAAGGATTTTTACTGTGGCTGTATAATGCTGTTGCGACTAATCTGTCCTGTTGGATGAATGGGCGCCTATTTGTTGAATATCTAACCATTCGCTATTTCTGTTAAGCCTGCCTCGCTCGCCCGAGACAGCGCATAGACATACCAAGAGATTTGTATTGCTGCATGTATCGGTAAATCGGCGCAGATATACTGCCGCTCGCAAGTGATAGCTAAGCTGAAGTTATGCTCTTGCGCGGAGCACCCAAGTACCCACGAAGTGCTAGCTTTTTCGGGAGCACACCTTAAACATACCTACCTGTATATTGATGGCTGTTTTTCTATGAAGTAAAGTTAATATTCTATGAACCTTCCACGAGCATAGTACTGACGATATTCCGAGGTTTGCAGTCGAGCACGGATCGCAGTACAAATATGACCAATATGACGAGGCATTGTGCTGCCTCATATCGCTGCTATTGACCGAGTCACCGAGCGCCGCGCTCGGCCGAACTCGGGCGCAGTCGGGCGCGCTCGTGAGGACTCGCAGCCATTCATTTATTTGTTCTAAACTTGTTCGGATATAACACAAAGCCGGTATAATGTATGTGCACTTCTTTCTCTACTCCATCTTGTATAATTATGTTTGTTTTGCTCAGCGCGCGCTCGCGGGCGTGCATTAGCGCCGCTCCGTGCGGCATTCATCATGCAGACGCGGCCATAGATTAAAGAATTACTCGCCGCCGCGCCGTTGGCTATGGATGCCACTTTAAGTAGCCACATTAAGTGCTGCTTCCAAAACACGTTTTAAGAACAAAAAAGTTGGCATTCTGTTCGGTCTCGTCGAATACTTTAGTTGAGCTCTTTTGTGGACTACAAACATCCACTGGTTTATTGGGGTAACATCGCCGTCTAAACATATTTATGTCTATTTATCATCTTTACTTATTAGTTATTTATAAAAGTTGCATTTGTGTACATGCATGTGCATCTACGGGTTGTGCGTCGCGAGTCTGGGGACAGCACGCGACGCGGCGCTACGACAAGCTGGGGCCTGTAGAGCGCCGCGTCGCATGTTGGCACGTTCGCTTTGATGAGTTTCATTCCCGTGATGCGTCGTAGATAACGTAAGTGGATACGCACATTAAATTATATCGCAATCACTCGCGCCGCGGCAACGCTCGCGAAAGTGTTCATCTGCCGCGCTTCGTGTGCGATCATAGCTTCACTTGTAACTAAACACTAATGTAACTAACAATGTACCTAACAAAATATTAGAAGTAAATTTTAACCTACCTACTTATAATTGTCGTATCGAAATGAAACTTTGTAGGTGTAGTTCAGAAGACAAAACTATAATTTGGTATTTTGGAGCTGGTCTGATGACGGAGCCAGGAGGTGGATAGTGGAACTCTTCAGTGGCTAAGTACTAGTAAATCCCTCGAGTTTGGGCTCATATGATTTGTTTTGACGAGTTCAATAGATTGCACTTGGAGTCGAGGGTCTGATGATGGCGCCAGGAGATGGATAGTGGAACTCTTTAGGGACTACCCGAAAATCCCTCGAGTTTGTTAGTAGCCCCTAATCGTCATAACTTCGTTGACTTTGTACTTATTAACTTAATGAAGAATAGGTATACTTACTAGATGTAAAAGTTAAAAATAAAAATATGTAGTTAAAACAAAAGAACACGCTTTTAAAACAAACGACAAGTCTAAATAGCAAATAAATCATTAGAAAAACAAAAAAAACACGTTTTTAAAACGCACTAAAAAATATAAAATAATTATATTTAAGTACCTAAATTGAATTCTAAAAGCGTGAAGCGCTTTGTGAATTAATTAAAAGTGCGCTCCACGCTTTTAGAATTCAATTTAAAAAACGTTCTTTAGTTTTTATAATTATTTGTTTGCTATTATTCAATCTCTATAGTTATGGCATCATACATAGTTATGACATGGCTCCTAGCTCAGGAGTCAGGGCTTCAAATTAAAATGTACTTACCTTTTTATGTCAATTATTTTTTTTTTTTATTCCTAAAAAATCGATATTTTCGAGCTTCTTTTTTAGGGTTCCGTACCCACAGGGTTAAAACGGAACCCTATTACTAAGACTTCGCTGTCTGTCCGTCTGTCCGTCTGTCTGTCACCAGGCTGTATTTCAAGAACCATGATAGCTAGACTGTTGAAATTTTTCAAAAGGTATGTATTTCTGTTGCCGCTATAACAACAAATACTAAAAACAAAATAAAATAAATATTTAAGGGGGACTCCCATACAACAAACGCGATTTTTTTGCCCTTTTTTGCTCGATATCAAAAATGGCAACAGGTAGGCATTTAAAATATTCACAAAATACTCAGTTGTATTTTAACTTTAATAATAAATAATAAAATTAAAATAAAATAAATATTTAAGGGGGGCTCCCATACAACAAACATGTTTTTTTCGGCGTTTTTGCCTTGTGGTACGGAACCCGTCGTGTGCGAGTCCGACTCGCACTTGGCCAGTTTTTACATTTTGTACCGGGTACAAAATTAACACTAAAGAGACTGTATAAACAATCTAATCAAGAATTACTTTCTAAATAGTCACATGTTGATATCATAATTTTAATAGTACGTAACACTAAATGTATAAATGTCAAGAAAGTTACTTTTGGTTCGTAAAATCACGTGGCGTCCTATAACACAGTTAACCTTACGGCGCAGAGCGAGCGCGGCGACTGAATGCAAGCGGGGGAAGCGTTGCCGGGCTGTGTGGTCGATGGTTCCCGGCTATCTCCTGACGGCAGCGGGGCGGCGTTTCGACTATTTGATAAGCCTACAGAGCATTTGTTACTTGCTACCCGCCGTTACTTTTGTACCCGGTCTCCCCTACTATTATTTATGATACGAGTAGTACGTAGATATAATGTAGATACGCAGAAAAACATGACGTTTAGGCCTCTTCTGTCATCATTGGTTATAATAGAAACAAACATCCATTGTTAGGTGACTGTTAATGAGAACTCCCGTGTGTTTACAATCTACTGTTATACCTATTACTTTAGTGATAGCTATTCGTCAGGAGAAATGTAACAATGCATCAGTTAGAGTTGTGCCAATAGGTAGTATGCAGGAACGCAGGCGTTCATTAATTCACAAAAAACTAAAAGATTTTCAAGCAATGGGAAATTACTTCTGAAGGCCGCGGGTGTCCAGCTCAGGGCGAGCTGCACGAACAACTATACGTCGCTTGCTCCCGCGTCACCAGCCCTGACTTTCGGTAGATGTTGGCTGCGGAGACCAAAATTACAAACGTAGTATACAGGAAAGATTTTTATTTTAGAAATGTGGCTGTTATTTTAGTATATTATGTTGTTGACTTGTACGCGAACGTAGTCGTGGGCAGAAGCTAGTTATGAATAAAGTCTCCTCTATCTTGAGCTTATGTATTAGTTCATGATTGCAATAATTAGGTTCCCTACTTATATCGCGTGTGTTAGATAAAATGGATCGCGCGACGTGATCGCGATTTATCACCCCGTGAGGAATGCCGCGCGAGCACTGAACGCGCGAGCACCGCTCGCACGGCATCGCACGCGCGAGCTATGAATGCCTGCTTGCATACCAGCCCGCGGTAACTGTGTAAGGCGGTGAGGAGTGTACGAAGTCGAAACGTTACACACTCGTTGAGAATGTGTGACTGCGGTTGTGTGTTTTACCTGTATATCTTAGGAAGCCATATTGTGCAAGCTGTAGGTACCTGAGCTGAATATTTAACGTCCGTAATTATGTTAATAGTACCTCGGCTACATTTTTCCCCGCGAGTACTCGGGGTCACAGTTCGGCCCGACCCTTACGACCCGCATTAAATCGCTAATCTTATTAGAGGTCCATAGCGCCCTCTCTTTACAACCAGAGAGGGGATTACAATGAATACAACCTTTTCTTGGAACGCACACCAAAGACAATGATTTGCGGTGAACAAGAATTATGTCGCTCGTTTACTCATAATGTGATCGAGTATCTCAAGCGAAATAAGCGATTATAAGGCTCAGCGAGACATCCACCCGCGTAGTGCTTAAATAATATTTCGTATTTAGCACAACGGGGCTTCAAGAGATGCTTCTTGAGGCCCCGGCAAACTTCTCACGTAATAAATCAAAAAGTAGGTACCTAACTACTTACAATGTGTTCTATTAAACATTCAATAATTGTTATGTATTTGCCCTAAGAAAATATCGCCCATGTTACATACAATACTTAATTAATACGCAAGATTTAAAAGCAAGCGATTTTCTCATAAGATTTTGATGGATATTTCATGGTGTTACGAACATAGTATGTACCTACTATCGAAACCATACTGAGGGGGTGTTATGCAGCATTCACAAGACCGTGAATATCGCACTCACTTCAGTAATATGTTCCCAAAATTCCTAAACGAATTGAAAAAGATCCAATTTTTTTCAACAAATCGGTACGAGTGAATAACCCCATTTTGATCACAGAGGATTTGTAAATAAACAAAATGTTCGCTATTGTGAAGAAGAACAACCTTTGTTAACCCTCGTAGGACCCCTTAATTCTTTTTGTCTGACTAGGTGGAGTAATTGCACCATTCTTCCATGAAGCGGCTACAGGACAGGTCCGGCTGGCAATCGCAATAGTGCCAACTTTTTTAATATTTTATTTTATAAAATCAATTAGTTAGACCTAGAAAACACGTAGTTCCAATAAGATGGAGTTAGAAACCATGCAGCACAGAACATAATCGAATGTGGAAACATTCGATTATGTTCGAAAAAAAATAATTCCAAGAAATGTTGACATTAATTAACCCTCAAATCCACCATATTCGACAGGTCCTGACTTTTTCTGTAGGGTAAAGGGACATGCTGCAAGTTGAATACATATTTGTGACTTTGATAGTATAATAATATAGTATAGTTTGATAGTATAATAGTATGCGAAGATTTTGTGAAAAAACCTTTTTATAAAAAAAAAAAATGCAGAACCAACGACACCAAGTCGGTTTTTTTATTGTAAAATAGTTTTTACTTTTTAGTTGTACAGTCACGAGCAAAAGTATGTAGGTATATACTTGGCTTTATTCAAAGGCGATTTTCTCCTTGATTTTTGAATTAAATTTTATACTCGTATTAGTAGGAACATAGTATTTTCGAACCCATACGTACCTATACATGTCCCAAAATTCAACGATAAGCCAGCACCGGAGGATAGACCTGCCCATGACTACTCGGGGAAAAAAAGAAAAAAAATATATATCTCTTTTTTTTTGAAGTTATAAAAAAAAAGAAGAAATTCTTAAAAAAGTGAGACCTTTTATGATATTTTTCACTACCATGACCACACTTTTTTAAATATTTCTGTTATTTTTTTTTATAGGCAACCTGAATAGCACTGCTATCTACCACAATTCTTAAAAAATCCAGAATACCTCTAGTTTTTTCACGTAAATTAATGAAACTTAATTTATTCCCTAAATTTTTTGAAGATTTTTACTTTTAATCAACTTTAACTCATCGTGGTGTAAAAAAAAAGTATGAACACTACTATGGCAAGTTTTTTTATAAATTGACGCAACTAATCAAGATTCCAAAATGGTATAATACTCTAGGCAAACAAGTTAAAAAAAAAAATGTTCCTATTATTTCTAAACAGGGGCCAAATGACGGTCTGGTAATAAAAAGTATTAGTTCTTGGAAAATGTTTAATATTTAAATAAATGGTCAAACAATTTCTCATGTAATTTATTAACATTATAACCAATGTTCAAATTGTTTGCCACCAGCAATAATACATGCACGACATCGCCTTAAAAATGACCGTTTTATTTGTCTTGCATATCTTCTGCGATTAATATGATCCGCAGCCTGACTGATATTTCGACGAAGCTCGTCCAATGACGCAATGGGTTTTGAGTAGACCCTGTCTTTAAGACAACCCCAATAGAAGAAGTCCAGGGGGTTCAAATCGGGTGAACGAGGTGGCCATAAGATAGGACCAAGTCGCCCGATCCAACGCCCTGGATACTCTTGATTTAAATATTCTCGCACAGGGCGGGCATAGTGTGCTGGGCAACCATCATTTTGGAGCCACATGTTTTGGAGATCATTTAAGGGCACGTCGTCTAGCAATTCTTGCAAGTCATTTTGTAAAAAGTTTAAATAACTATTGCCATCTAAGTTTCCTTGTAACTCAAAGGGCCCAATTACTTTTCCATTTAATATGCCGGTCCATAAGTTAACCTTGAATTGATATTGGGATCTGTCTTGTCTCATCAAGTGCGGATTTTCATTGCTCCAACTATGTAGGTTGTGTAGATTTAAATATCCATCTTTCTTGCATGTTGTTTCATCCGACCATAGAATTTTGTCCAGGAATTGGGGATCTTCCCTGTGCCTTTGCAGCATCACACGGCAAAATGTGACTCTTAATGGATAGTCCCGCGGTAACAACGTCTGCACACGCCTGTAATGATATGGGTGAAGCTTGTGACGTTGTAAAATTCGATGTGCAGAACTTTTCGGGATTCCTGTAGCTTCTTCTATGGCGCGTACCGAAGTAGTCGAATCATTTTCTATCTCATTGAGAACTTCTTCATCACGATCCGAACTAGGTCTTCCAGCGTTTCTCCTACTGGATGGCATACGACCCTCCGAAAACGCTTGATGCACATTAATAAACACTCGATAATCAGGATATCTTTGAGCATTTGGGTACCTTTCTCGATACAGTCTGCTAGCAGCGTTAGCATTGCATCGGGTTTCTCCATAGATGAGGTGCATATTTGCGTATTCCTGTGGTGTGTATGGTTGCGGCATGTTGATCGTTAAACAGTCCAAAATGCGCCAGAACTCCAAATCACAAAACTCACAATCGTAGTCACAAAACACACAATCGTAGTCCAAGATAATGCCAGGTCAGTTCAGTTTGCAGATCGATTCCAGTCCAAAAAGCCAAGCCAAAAGTCGTTAGTACGTACGAGAGCCACGTCAGTTGAATACGGAACGGTGCGCAGTAAACAAAGGAGCAGAGCGTACTGAACTGACTTGCTCTGAGAATAATAACAGCTTCTCTACCTGCCCTGTTGTTGTCTCTTTTTAACGTAAATATCTCTGTCTATCTATCTCTCTCTAACTTCTAAGGTATGTATGCCCCATTCAAATTCCTAGAAATTGTAACAAGAACCCACTACCTGCCCTGTTGTTGTCTCTTTTTAACGTAAATATCTCTATCTATCTATCTCTCTCTAACTTCTAAGGTATGTATGCCCCACTCAAATTCCTAGAAATTGTAACAAGAACCCATTTTGGGCACGCAGTGAAAGTGATTACTGTCAACTATAATTTAAGGAATTTGGTTCTTGTTTTGAACTAGTATGGATATAATTTTTTTGTGGTTGATTTTCCTAGAGTATTATACCATTTTGGAATCTTGATTAGTTGCGTCAATTTATAAAAAAACTTGCCATAGTAGTGTTCATACTTTTTTTTTACACCACGATGAGTTAAAGTTGATTAAAAGTAAAAATCTTCAAAAAATTTAGGGAATAAATTAAGTTTCATTAATTTACGTGAAAAAACTAGAGGTATTCTGGATTTTTTAAGAATTGTGGTAGATAGCAGTGCTATTCAGGTTGCCTATAAAAAAAAATAACAGAAATATTTAAAAAAGTGTGGTCATGGTAGTGAAAAATATCATAAAAGGTCTCACTTTTTTAAGAATTTCTTCTTTTTTTTTATAACTTCAAAAAAAAAGAGATATATATTTTTTTTCTTTTTTTCCCCGAGTAGTCATGGGCAGGTCTATCCTCCGGTGCTGGCTTATCGTTGAATTTTGGGACATGTTGTATGTAAATTGTTGTAAAAACCCAATTTAAAGTTGCCAAGAGTCGACATATTGGTGATCGTGACAGTACCTACCCCACATAAATTCATATAACACTACTTGCTATGTAAATATCAATGACAGGAAGTTATTAAAACATCATCAATATAAACTAAGTGGTAAAAAATTCCTATCATTGAAGCTAACTCAAACACTACTCAAGCAAAGTTAATAAAATTTATGTGGGACCACTCCTGAAGCATACCTTATCCATGAAAAACTGAGAGAATTTAGCAAATCGATCATAATATATGACGGAGTTATGCCCGAACTTAGATTTAAAAAAAAAATATTATCAACCAAATTGAGAACCTCCTCCTTTTTCTGAAGTCGGTAAATTAAATCAATTCATAAACAAAAAAGTTATGCCCGATTTCACTTGCAAGATTAGAGGTACCCCAATAAGGGGCCATTACGTAACCACTACAGGGGGGCGGGGGTTTTTTTTTGATGACATGGGGGATGGGGGGTCTGGATGGCGATTACTTCAGCAGTATTTATTTTTTTACTTTTTCGGATTTTCTACAAAATTTATTCTTTTAATAATAGTTAATAATTGCAAGAAATCTGCTTACGTAATACTTGAACGGCCCCTAACAACTTTGACAGAAATGTGGTTGTACCGTAGTATACTGAACACATCTGCGTATACCCCTTTAGAGGGTACAGGCGTGATGTTATGTTGTGTGATTGCGTAAACAATGCATAGGTTTGCGATAGCAGCAATCGCAGTGGATTTGCTGGTATTTACTCGTATTGAAGAGTTCCGTATACTCGTATATAAACCAAATAAGAATTTTGCAAATCCGTCTAGTATGAAAGAGTTATGCCCGAACATACATAAAAAAAGTATAAATATCCGAATTGAGAACCTCCTCCTTTCTTGAAGTCGGTTAAAAACACGATGAAAAGCGATCACATTTTTAAAAGCAAAAAGATAGAGATTTGGCGGATTTTATTTTTCATATAAAATTACCAAGCTTGTATTAACTGTCTCGTAAATTAAAAAAAAAAATTATATACGAGAAAGTTTATGTGTTCTTAAGGGGGAAGCGCTAAGGTAGCCCGCGAAATTCAAAATTTCTTACGTTTTTGCAATTTGCTGATCAGTATTAAGTTGTACGTTCATTAAAATATGATTCGCGGTCGTAACAAATACTTATGTATTTACAGAATTATAATCATTACAATCAGTAATACAACTTGTTAAGTTAGTATAATCCCCAAACGTCAAGATTTCATGAAATAGTCATTCTTTGGGATTACTTGGTTTTAGAGAGTTGTGTTGATGACTTTAATGATTATAAATTCTGTAAATACACATTTGTTACAGCCGCGAATCATATTTTAATCAACGTACAACTTAATACTGACCAGCAAATTGCAAAAAACGTAAAAAAAAAAAAAAAAAATTATGCGTGCTACCCTGTGTCGCGCGTGTGTACGCAATAGTGGAGGACAATTTGAACAAAATTTATAATTAGGTACTTATTAAGTAAAAGTTAATTTTTTATTTCAAGTTCGAGGAAAGTTAGAACCCTAGAAAGAGATAAAAGACTGCGTAAGAGTGAGATAACACTATCCACCTACTTAAAGTATGTTATTTATGTGAAAACTAGTTTTCTTACCGTAATATCGAATATCAGCCTGATGTGTCTCGATTACAAATTTAGCGAATTACCGAAGTTATTAAACGTTTTTTTTTGGTATATTGCACACCGTTAGAAAGGGGACAAACTAGAGAACCTTTTAAAATAATTCGAAGATCCCGATCGCTTTTAGTTTTTTTTTTTACAGCAATTTAAATTTGAGTGTTAAGTGTATGTTACCTTTTTTCAAAAACTTTGGGAGTTATTAAAAAGAAACTAGATGTTGTTAGCAAGTAAATTTTTAATTTCATAGAACCATACAAGAGTAAACATAAGAATTAAAATAAAATTTGAAGGCTATATTCATAACTTTAAAAAAAAATTAAGCTTAAATGCAGAGTTCTTGTATTTGTCCAAATAAAAATTAAAAAGTCATTTTAATAAAAAAAGCAGTGAAACAAGGAATGAGTTACTGGGCCTTAAGAGATAGCAAATGACCTCTTCTTCCGGCCAATTCCATTTGGCAAACGATGCACCAAACACCCTGTATAAAATTCAAAGTCCAGACTGAATATATTAACGCACAGCTTAAACCGCTGGTCCTAGAGACAAGAAATTTGGAGGGTGTGTTCTTTGTGAAGAGTAGGTATCCACTAAGAAATGGTTTTTCGAAATTCCACCCCTAAGTGAATGGGGGGAGGGTGAAATTTCACGCAGAGAAGTCGCGGGCTGAAGCAAATTTTATAATATAGCATGACATTTTGTTCTTCAAAATTAGTCGTTCATTTGCTGTCCCGCCCTTCGAATTATTTTAATATCGTTGTTTCTGTAACCACGGAAAAATCGAAATTGAGCGCTATTTTCGATTACAGCACCGCACAACGGGCCGTCTCAAAACTATAGGAGTTGCGACTCTGCGGCACCCACCTCTCACTCACCAATTTCCATTGTTATTCGGGATTTGGATTACAGGGGAAAAAATTCAAATCTAACGAGGCGGTGATAAATGCCTCTAAAGAGTTCTATAGCAGAGCTATCAAAGAACTACAACTAAAATGAAAAAAAGTACATCTTCACTAATGGCCAATAGCTGGATTAACGAAATACAAAATTTACAATTATGGGAAAATACTTGGTAGTGTTCGTTAGTTAAAAAAATAATAATTTAAAGTTGTACATTCGAATTGACCATCCTTTCTAAATTATGAAATATAGTTTAAATATTATCCCAAAGATACAATTTTGATTTCACGAGAAAAACGCTTTTGACTTATGCGTAAGTGTAAGGTAGGTACTTGATGCTCGTGACGTTACTCACGGTACCTGTGTGTTTACGTAGTAACTACCTTCATTCATATATTAATAAGATCCGTTATTTACAATTTAATTTCAAACTAAATACAAATGATTAGAGGTTTTTCTTCAGTACAGCGTATTTTCGAACATTTTCCGCCAATCAGAGGTCCGGCTTATGTCGATCAATCTCGGAGAGCCGCGGATAATCTTCGCTTACTGACCCTGATGTCGGGCTTTCTATGGCCATAGATTTAGTCACCTACCACAATATTAATAAAAGACTAGGGGAGGTAAGCCTAAAACGGGTAGCCCGCCTAAAACGGGTATGCTTTTTAAATTGCGCACCGTTATTGCTAATAAGAATGTGTGCGTGCAGTGCGCAGCGCCTGCCGCTCGCCAATCACAGGGAGTCGTCGCGCTTCTCTGGCGGACACGAGTTCACGGTAAGATAAGAAAGAAGTTTTTTGCTATTTCTACTAAAAAAAATTGAGTTACATTACTTTTGAATACTCGAAAATGGTTTACAATATGGTCTTACTAGTTTTGTGTTATTATTTTGCAATAAATAGACGTTTTATTTGTGTAATAGGTTGGCGTTTATTATTTGGGTTTTTAGGATATGAGTCGATTGAAAAAAATACATGCTTATGGGCAAAAAGGGTAGGGGTAAAGCGGGTGCCCGTTTTGCCCATACCGTTCTTTTATTTTTGCAGATGGTTAATAAATACAAAAGAAAGACTGCAAATGCATCGTGGGATGAGGGAGTTATGAAGCTTGCGATAGAAGAAGCTCTCAAAACTTCCGTCAATGGTGCAGCAAAAAAATATTGCATTAACTTATCGACTTTACAGATACATGTAAAGAAAGGATGTCAAAAAAATCTAGGAAGATTCACAACAGTTTTTACAGCAGCTCAAGAATTAGAGCTAAATGAGTAGGTATCTATTTCATATGGATTATCTGTTTACGTTGCCAACTCATTACGTTGTCTACAAAGTGCCGCAACCATTCCAAGAATACTGGTCCATTGATCCAACCATTATCACTGCAAGTAGCTGATGATCCTGGTGGAGCTCCATCTGAGTTATGATTGTTATGAAACAGTTCTAATCATTGATTGACGTTGACCTAATGTAATTCAGTCCCTACCCGCTTTGCCCAAAAGCCCTACCTGCTTTAGGCCCCCCCTACGGGCAAAACGGGTAATTCGAATGTTAAAGATTTTTGTTATTTTTTTATTCTTAATGTACAAAACTACTAAATATGTCATTTATTTTATAGCCCTTGATAACTAAACATTTCAAAATGTACAAATAAATGTTCAATTTGTATCTATAAATTGTTTTTATTTATCATCAACCTTAGCTTACCCGTTTTGGGCTACTCTCCCCTACTACTTGACTACATGATCTGACCAAGTTTTTGTCTGGACTTTAAAAGAGACTATGACTTCTGAGTTTGTTTCGGCCTTCTCAGAATAGTCAGACAGGAAACGCCGACTTCATCTAGTTTAAATAAATATCATTGACGTGTAAAAGTGTTTGTACAAACCTAAAAAATAAATCATTTATCATTTATTATGTATATCCAGTACGGTAATGATGTTACTTTCAGTCTGATCGCGAGATGGAAATAGAAATAATGAGGAGCTTTTATTTGTGAGCACGTTTGTGACTAATGTTTTTTGAACGGAAATTTTGGCGAAATGAATTCATAATTATGTTAGTTAGATATCCTTCCAGTGTTACAGCCTACGGGATCATTACCGGATATAGCTGAATTATAATCATTTATATAATAGATGCAAAGAAAACTTAAGTTGGAGATTAGCATTTACCCGTTTCTAAGGACGGAGAAAGTCGAGAACTTAGGTACATATACAAGAATTGCAACCAGCTAACGGTCTCAGACAAAGTTCTTAACAAAACTCAGTGCTACACGTTATATTCATGGAAGTAAAAGATACAGATGTTCAACTACGCGTATACACGAAACTACGACCGTCATAAGTAAAGTTCACAATATCCTAATAGTGATAAGTCTATAAGTGATTACCGAGTGAAGCCGTGCGTAGTACATCATCAGTGAGGCTGCTGCGGCGGGCGCTCACCGCTACTTGGACACAACGATGTATGTATTGTTACGGAGATGGACCGAACGCCCACTTATCGCGAGCCTCATTAGACCTCAACCTTGTGAGCACTCGGTGAGACCTTTTGCTAACCGGTGAAGCTGCAGAAACTGACTGTGACTGTTATGCGTGCTATACACTTGTTCGGGTTGGCCTGATTGGGCACTGCTGACATTCGATATTGTCGTCCGGCCTGTGCCGAATCATGCCATTTCAAGCCGACCCGAATATGTGTGTGATTCTGACCGTAAGAGTATTATTATTCTTATCATCACCCTTACGACGCACGGTGATGATAAGAAGTTACTTCTGGCACAGTACTGCGAGTAGACATTATGTTTCCTCTCCGTTTGTTGGCGTAACTTACATACTCCGGGCTTTATAGTTTAGCGGACTTCCAGGAGTTGTGCTTGGCGCTCAGGGACACAGATAGTGGCGGGAACTTTGTGACTGCAGCCTTCTAAACCTCCTCAATAGCGGGAAGTGCATCGGTTTGCTTTATCTGCCAAGACTAACCGTACGAGACATTTCCGTATAAATATGGTAGGTAGGTCTATCTTTAAAAGTATTAACGTTTGCAGCTAATAGTTGAAACGTGACGGCAAGCTTCATTTGTTTCATTCCTTGAATTTTAAACGACGTATTACATATTAAACTCAAACACTTTAGTAAAATGTTCCAGAACTATAAGTGTGAACAAATTATTTTAGAAGTTAAACAATACCGTACCGTACCATATTTGAGAGCAGAATGTATGGACAAGTAGCGGCAGTCGTTGAGGCACAGTTAGTCAATTTAATTTTCTTTTAATTCGGGCTTGTAATATCAATTTGTAGGTGGCGAGCGGAGCCGGCGCTAGCCCCTTCACAATTTATTGCTTTTCATTTGATATTTCGTACACGTCTGTGATAAAGAATGTGATAAATGTCTATAGAGTTGGGTTTGAGGAAAGTTTACTGAGTGAATTCGAATAAGGGGAATAGGTAGCTTGTTTCGAAACGGTGCTAGCAACAGGCATTTAGTTATATTATCATTAAATATTACACAAGATTTTTAAATTAGTGTTTTCATGTGTATCTCAAACTATGTGTTTATTGTGGGGCAGCTTATAGTGTCGATACTTTCTATCTCAATTCGTATTTATGCCTTAGGGGGGGCTGTAAGCTCAGGGATATGTGCTGCGAATGTCCACATATCTTCGTTTTAGCTATATAGTTAGTTGAACCAATGTTGTTCAGAAATTCAATTTCTTTTATTATTTTAATGATTATAATTCTGTAAATAATAATTTTATTGTATTTAATTGTATTCGGAAAGCACAGTAAGCGTTGGTCCCGGCTGTCATTCGTGGATCTTTGACAGTCGTTACGGGTAGTTAGAAGCCCGAAAGTCTGACAACCAGTCTTACCAAGGGTTATTATATTACCCAGTAACTGGGTTGTGGAGGTCAGATAGGCAGTCGCTCCATGTAAAATACTGGTATTCAGCTGCATCCGGTTAGACTGGAAGCCGACCCCAACATAGTTGGGAAAAGGCTAGGCAGATGATGGATTTAATTGTATTTGGTACTAATTACGGTCGCGAATCATTATTTTTTCAACATACAACCTGACACTGACCTGCAAATTGCAAAAAACTTAAGAAAATTTGAAGTACGCGCTACCTGGCACTTCCACCTTAATAACAATCACTATTTTAAGTGTTAAGTTAAAGCGCTTCAATTGACGCACGATGTGAGAATATAGGAGTTCACAAGAAACAGCGCGGAAACTTGTGGCTCAGCCACCGACTACCTAAGTAAATAAGATTAAATAAACACGTGTATTCGCCACAGATACGTATATCCGGGACATTCTCGGAAATAATAACGAGAACCTATTCCAAGAACTCTAAATGTTTGTGTATCACCTAGCCCGATTGACCGTTACATAATAACGATAATCGCGTCAAATCTTAACTTTTCCCTAATAAAGCTAGAAAGCAGCTTGCCCGGACTGGGGCGCCGGGCGGCGCCGGGCACCGCCTCGCGTCGTCCTACTCACTTCGCAGCGACCATGCTTGTACATACGTCGTACTGTTTGTTCGGTTTCCAGCTATTGTATGAGCCACGGAAGGTGTAAATAGACAACTATTCATGCCTTCCATGGCTCACACAATAAATGGTTCCGTGTCTCATACGATGGTGTCGAAATAATATGGATTGTCGAGTTGAGCTGAAATTTTGAGATTTTTTACCTACTTGCTAATTATTCCTGTAACTTCAGGTACCTACAATACTCAATTATCTAGTATCATTCATCTAGTATCTAATTTAACGAAAACATTGGAAGACGATATTACGTACTTGGAGACTGATGACTGCCAGTCTGCATCATCCCAGTGGTAATGACTGTCAGTCTGCATCATCCCAGTGCTGATGACTGCCAGTCTGCATCATCCCAGTGGTAATGACTGTCAGTCTGCATCATCCCAGTGCTGATGACTGCCAGTCTGCATCATCCCAGTGGTGATGACTGTCAGTCTGCATCATCCCAGTGCTGGTGACTGCCAGTCTGCATCATCCCAGTGCTGGTGACTGCCAGTCTGCATCATCCCAGTGCTGATGACTGTCAATCTGCATCATCCCAGTGCTGATGACTGTCAGTCTGCATCATCCCAGTGGTGATGACTGTCAGTCTGCATCATCCCAGTGCTGGTGACTGTCAGTCTGCATCGTCCCAGTGCTGATGAATGTCAGTCTGCATCATCCCAGTGCTGGTGACTGCCAGTCTGCATCATCCCAGTGGTGATGACTGTCAGTCTGCATCATCCCAGTGCTGGTGACTGCCAGTCTGCATCATCCCAGTGGTGATGACTGTCAGTCTGTATCATCCCAGTGCTGGTGACTGCCAGTCTGCATCATCCCAGTGCTGATGACTGTCAGTCTGCATCATCCCGGTGCTGATGACTGTCAGTCTGCATCGTCCCAGTGCTGATGACTGTCAGTCTGCATCATCCCAGTGCTGATGACTGTCAGTCTGCATCATCCCAGTGCTGATGACTGTCAGTCTGCATCATCCCGGTGCTGATGACTGTCAGTCTGCATCGTCCCAGTGCTGATGACTGTCAGTCTGCATCATCCCAGTGCTGATGACTGTCAGTCTGCATCATCTTAGTGCTGATGACTGCCAGTCTGCATCATCTCACTGCTGATTCTCGAAATAGCCGCAAGTAAAAATGATCTCGAGCCATGTTCACGTGCAGCTATTTTAGACGATAATTAATTATATACCTAATAGAACATTATGCCTTGTGCGGTGTGTCATTGTGAACATGTCATTAATCCTCCATTCTCATGTAATATTCGAAATAATGTAGGTATAGGTGTGCGTGACATTAAGTCGAAAAAATCGCGACGTAGATACTTTATCATCGGATTGATGGCAATCCGCTTTGACACATTATGTGTGTAATGTTCGGAAGTCGTTCGAGGCCGCTCTCTACTGATATGGAGCAGGACGTTAGGAGTGCTATGTCAGAGACATCAATAAGGGCGTGCTCGGAGCGGAAACACTCCCATGTTGTATGTTACATTCCCCGGACCGCGATACTCTAACTGACGCTCACCAACTCACCAGCGCGCAGCAGGCCACGTACTTACATTATAGCAATCGTTCGGGACTGGCTCAACGGGCTCAACGGCCACAAGCGCGGTACTGAAAGATGACCTGAGTTCAATCCAAATGCTTCGTAGTAGTAAGTAGTACAGCTCTTAGTATCTTCGCGGAATAAGAAAGAACACGTTCATGAGTTTCGGTTATAAAATTTGATCACAATACTAAAATAAGTACCATGAGAAATAAATCAATGTACTGGTCCAATCCACTTGGCCGTCCAATTTCTTCGAAATGTTTACTATTGGTAATTTCATACGAAACAGTCCGCAGCAGCGTGGTTCCGTCTCACGAATAACAAAGCTAACGTGTACAGAAAGGTGGAAAGGGAAACACAATGAACACACTCTGATATCCACGTATAAGTGTCTGTGTGTATATTATTATAATTTGAGAGCTGGAATCTGAGCAGGAATATCAATTAGCCGGCTCCGTGATATAATTGAGCAATCTCGCTGATTGTCGACGTGACAGCCCACGCCTGAACTACATACACACACCTACACAGAAGGTCCGCTATATTTACTACATTACTACGATAACTAACTACCCGCGTATGAAGTCCTTCTCAAAATTACCTACTCATTTCATCCTTGTAGGTACGAATTGTATGTATTCGCGCTATGAAGTTTGTGATAAACAAGACGAGACCGTCGTTTGATCAAAAATAGACACTTATTGAACGAGGTGTACATCATGTTTGGTCCTAAAATATAATTATATTCCGCAACACTCAAAGCTTTACAATTAAGTTGGCCTCATGAAATCACACTCAAACACTGCAAAGCGTTGTCTTCACACAATTATATACATTTCCGCCGGGTTCACCCATAAAGCAGGCCGGTAAACACATAACGTTAAATTTTTAGCGCGTGCAGCGTTACGAGCCGCTAAAACACGCTGTATAACGTAATCGACGCGCTGTAAATCACCCGCAAACAGAATAAACGTCGCGCGCAACGATTAGCTCGCTCCGAGTGCTCGGCGCGCTCTGTGCGCTCGCTCACTCACCTTATCAACCCGCTCGCACAGTTCCCTCTGGTCGCGCACATCATAAGCAGGCGCTTGTTACACATGTGCCTAATTGTCGCATTAACGATGCCAAATGTTCGCGTTGTACTCATGATTATGTTGAAAACGTTTGATGTTGAAATGCTGCGCTAATGCGTGAACTAATTCCGGAACATTTGATACCGAAGCAGAACCTAATGTTGTGAATATGCGCGTGTTTCAACGACACTAGCAGCCGCTAATGTCGCTGTTGAGTGTATCTTTGCAAGCTAGCTAGTACCTCACTGGGTTATAATGAGCACCGGAACACGTAGGTACGATCCACTGACAGATTCCTTATTAATTTCAGTTGTACAAAAACACTTATCTAAACACTATGCAGCGTTACAACTAAGGGATAGAGTGATTTCGATGAACTCTGGCACCCAAAGTAAGATTCAACAGATTTTTTTTGTAAGTAAGGTTTAAAGGTAGTTGTAGGAAGAGCACAGTATATTATTATGATAACTACTTACTAGTAAATGCATAGATGTGGCCTATGAAAGTACCTATGTGTATATGTATATTGAGAGAGAGATAAATATGGTGAAAACTTGTGTTTATGTAATCCTGTATAAATATATGACTTTATTACCTACATTAGGTCTCAGATCTCAGTATTACAGCAAGCTCTATCTGCCTTACACATCAGAACCTATTCCGTCGTGGAAAACACCATTATACCTGCCCTTTCAAAGAATACTAACAAAATCTAAATTACTTCATTGATCAAAATTGAAAGCCTTGGTGTTCATTAGATGTATTTGATATCCCAGAGAGCGGCTCGTCAAGCCACTGAATGTTATAAATATGATCAGCGAGAACCCTCGCCGCCGCCGCGCCGCCTTCGCCGCCCGCGTCAAGGAAAAACAAGTTTCGCGAGTGGAGGCGACTCCAATATAAGCCGGGAAAGTTTTTTGTGCGGGTTTTAGATGACTTATGTCGTCGTTATCCGGTTTTGCGGCGATCTCTCCTCAACTGTGGTAGGAATATATATGTAGGGCACACAGTCACTCACCGACGATGCGACGCAACGCACCACCATACCGACCAGTTTATTGCACACGCGCCATGATATAACTTAGCGAACTGACTTCATACTGGAACGTTGTACGTACATGCTTTGTGATAGGTACCTGTGTTACAGGAATCAGACCTAGGTTTGCAAGCAGTCGTCGAACTTTTAGGCTTTGCGTTGTTGGTAGACGACTAAGGTAGCCGGTCTTATAATATTATGTCATGAATTCATGATTGATTGCTTAGCTCCGTAAAGGTATAGCTGGATGATAAAAATGTAATTATCTGCTATAATCGTTCCCTAATTAGTCTAGTGAAGTAATGGAATAATTTGACTGTTGTACACCCTTGGCGTATTGTGTTTTCATCTCTCATACTCGGAAAGTGGTGTTTGTTTGATCCAAACAGCGGGTGGAAAACGCTACTTCCCACCCTTGGGCGGGAAAGACTCATAGTAATTGCTTCCCTCCCTAGGGCGGGAATGAAATTTAAAAATAGAACTAAATTTAGTTACGTAGTCAGCTCAGTCAGACATACGACACCCTTAATTGATTATGTAAATATTTATTATGCTACCTATCAAATCTTATGAATGTGCGTTAATTAGGAGAGTTGGACAAAAAGCTCATATGTTAACGCCATTAAATCTTTCATATTTAGCGCACAAGTCAACATACATAGGTACGATAATCGTCATTTTGATGTCAGTTGTGGTCGAGGCTAAAAAACATAAAAATTGGGGATTTAGAATATCCTGACTTTACCATATGGGGCTGTGAATATACATCAATTAATTATTTGACGAGTTTATCCATAGTTTAAGGTAAATAAGTAGTGGTAATGAAGTTTTTTTTGATATCTAATGTCGAAGTTTCGCGCCAATCGTGTGTGTTTACATTTTTACTTTTCACAAATTTCACACACACAGATGTAGATAAGATTTAAAATGTGACAAATGTTATTGATAATATTATAAACAACACGAAAATGCCCAGGTTTTAACATAATATTCAAACACAGGTTCAATAATACGTATTAATCATTACCACTACTCAATTTGTGTTCAAAATCGCCGACCATTATTGTTTTTTTTTTATTGCAATGATGTGTGAAAGCGATTATTCCAAACAATTTTTTTTTAAATTTCGATTGACTCGAGTAATTAATATGACGAATGTAATCGATATTTGAATATAAAATAAAATTATTTTAAACAATAAACACAATAAGCATTGTTTATAATAATGATTTATGCTTTTCTAATATCATTTCAATCTCTTCTAATATCATGTCAATAACAAGCAGGCCATAGGTACCTCATTTACTGAATTTCGCGCCGAAATGCTTCATATTTGAATTTATATTCGGAATGCGCTCGCTGTTTAAAATTATTTTAATTTATTGGACAATTATTTATTGTGGATTTTATTTTTGATACTTTCTAATAGCTTACTACAGAAATCCCAGTAAACATTTTTTAGGTAGGCTTGCCAGAAGTTTTTTTGAGAATGATGATAATTAATTAATTCTATAGATTGGATATTCTGCAAACACTTTACATTTCAATACCTACATTTTGTTAGTTTAAAGAGTTTTTATTCAGTTTGTACAATTTTTTTTCATTTTTTTATTGCGAGTATCGATTAGGCTGTATGCAAATTATGAATCGAAATAAGAAAGTTGGGTGGACGGTCGAAGCACTAAAAAGTGTCACGTCGCAACACAATTTTTAGTAATTTTTATCAAGATTATCGTGTTTTCTAAGTAATTTATGAAAAATTGTAAAAGTAAGAATGCAGACAGAATGATAATGATACGGGCCCTAGTGAGCGGGATGGCTCGCGGTGGTGACACAGAATCTACTCATGTGGCGGTGACATGGTGTGTTCCATACTTCAAATTTAAAAAAGACTAATAAATAGGTACCTATTATTCATGTAATTATTATCAATAAATATTTTAGAAAAACTACTATTTTTTACTTTCCTTAAATTCGAAATGAAAAGTAGAGTGTTTAACGCGGGTGAAAGTCATCAATTCCCACTCGGACTATAGCCGCCCTCGCTGCGCTCGGGCGTCTAAATGCCTCGTATGGGAATTGATTCCTTCCGACCCTTGTATAACAATCTACTATTTCTCATCTTAGTTTCATTTCCTACGAAATGTATAGGATTTTTTTTTGATCCTAATTCCTAACCCATTTGCGCGCCTTTTTACAATTTGCGGAGAAGAATACAAACATAAAGCAATATTGCTCATCCCCCATTGCAAATTGCGTGATAGTTTATAGCCTACAGGCTGTCTACATTTATAGGAAATATGCATGCATAATTTAAACAGAATTTATCTAGTAGTATTCGCGTGATGCTGGAACATACCTACATTCAGATAAACAGATACAACAGACAAACATTTAAAAAACTATATTTTCAGCATAAGAATCGTTCCCAGAACTTGTAAATATTTCTTGAAGAAAAAACAATGAACAGTTTTCATTCCTCTACGATTGTATTATATTTATGATTGTGTAGATATATTCGTGAAAAACAAGCTGTTGATGCCTTTTAATTGAACTTGACCAAAGATACGAGACTTGTTTACATGAAGCAGATTTTATTTTTGAAATGTAAGACAATTCGTCTCCATATATTCTAGAGATAATCAATGAACCATATATTCGCGAATCACCTATTTTGGTAGTTGATATTAATTCCATATTTTCCAATTTTCACTTCAATCATTACATAAGTATATGTACTTAAATATAGAACGCGATACGTAGTAGAGCAGGTTCCTTCCGAATGGTGCTCATTGCGTCCGCTGTAAAGTTCCTCGAATAAAAAATATAAGTGTGCCACGCCAACCTTTGAAGTTTATTACCATTTTGAATTGATTAATTCTATAGAACTTTTGTATGGCCGAGCCAAGAATAAAGTTGAAGGAAAATATGAATTTCCCCCGCGTTTCAGTCACTCAGCAGATTTATGTATATGTGCGAGTGGGAGAGTGGGGAGGCGGCGCTTGTTATTGGTGTTGGCTAAACTTGTAACAGAAGAGCTTTTCGCAGTGGAGCAGAGAGTGCTGCGGCGCCGCGGCTGGCTGGCAGCGCGGGTGTGGCCGAAACACTACAGTATAGTGTGGGCCATACGTTAAGGCCAAGGGTTCAATATTTATGTTCAATAGAGTCGTAAACGTGTTGTGTTCGTATCATGTTAATAAGTGCAATTCAATTGATGATTTATAATGAATCGACACACGTGCTCATGTCTCAGGTGATGAACAGTAACCAAGCGAGTCGCAGGAAATGAGCTGAAGCATACATCATACACCGAGTGGTGTGGAATGAGAGGTGTCCTGCGGACGTGCGTCCTCCCCGCATCACACCCGTTAACAGCTTCCCCGTGAGAGCCTAAAATATTATAGAGATTATGGATTAGAACAGTAGTAGTAATAACGTTTGCTAATTTAGCAAAACCAATATGGAGTAGAGACTTATTACTTTGGTAAATGATAAAAGAGACAAACTCTGTACTCTGTGGTGTCACATTCGTGGTTTCGTGTGGACTGCGGAGCGCTCTCGATGCAACCCTCGCAGCGGTCGCACTTGACGGCGACTGGAGTCACACTCGTGGTCTAGCACCATGTGGACTGCGGAGCGCTCTCGATGCAACCCTCGCAGCGGTCGCACTCGACGGCGACTGGAGTCACGCTCGTGGTCTAGCACCATGTGGACTGCGGAGCGCTCTCGATGCAACCCTCGCAGCGGTCGCACTCGACGGCGACTGGAGTCACACTCGTGGTCTAGCACCATGTGGACTGCGGAGCGCTCTCGATGCAACCCTCGCAGCGGTCGCACTCGACGGCGACTGGAGTCACACTCGTGGTCTAGCACCATGTGGACTGCGGAGCGCTCTCGATGCAACCCTCGCAACGGTCGCACTCGACGGCGACTGGAGTCACACTCGAGTAGTAGTGATACGCTGGTTCTGGCGCACCGATCTGAGGGCGGGTGTGCCAGAACCCCAGAACCTAAAAAAAAAAAAAAAAAAAAAAAAAAAAAAAAAAAAAAAAAAAGTTTTGGGGTGCTCTGATCACGTTTCTGCGATCCGTTTTTGCGTAGGATGCGCGGTTCCGGAGATGTGCAAATCAATTAGCTGATTTATCTAATTGATTTCCGGTGCTACGAACCCTCATTAGTGTTTCATTGTTAATCCTCTTATCTATTCAACCTCGTGCACCCTCATTAGCGATGCATTGTTCGCCTAATCCTTGCATTCCTTGGCGTTCTTATCTACTATTACTCATTGCTAACCCTCAACTGCTTTTCTGAATCATCAATAAAACACATTCCTTCATTTTATTACAACATTTTATTTCTTATTTTCTACAAAATATGTGCGGAACATTTCATCCACTAAAATATCATTGTACAGTGTGTTCCCCGTAAATATGTTCGTAAAACTATGCATTGAACATCCCTGAAACTTATATAGCAAATACATTAAGCAATATTCACCACAAACTGAAGTCCAATCATTCTGAATCCTATCAACATTCCAGCCCCATCTTTTGCAATTCCTTTTTAAAAACTCGAGATAATATTGCGTAGGGGTTCGTCCATATGAATCAAAATATTGACCGATGCCATTCGTATCGATATGAACAGCTACCCAGTGTGAGCCTGGTTTATCATCCGTATCCAAATTGCATATTATATACGTCGGTACATGGGTATACATAGGTAGTCTATTAGCAGCATAAACATTTTTTTCTAGACTGGGATGGATCTTTTTTAGATGTTGTTGTACTTCTAGTGTATCCATGATATTACTGCTATTAACAGATTATTACAGTACCAATCTGTTCAATGGTTGCCATAGGAATGTTCAATTATAGTGATTTTTGTAAATATATCGCATTCTTTTGAGTGACTCAGAAAACAAGCTGATGCCTGATGGGAACAATGTGCGATAACTTTGTTGACTCATAGAGTCACTATCAGTTTCGTTGAACTTAGGAATTTGCTTTAGATAAGAATGGTGCTATATAAGAGCGAACAGTTGCAGTCATGAAATCAGTCTATGGTCGTTTGACCACAGTGAATTGTATACCGATACTACGTTTGTAGTACTTCAGCGCATCAATAATCATGGAGGTAAGTGTTTATTCTATTGACAAACTTACTTGTATATCTTTTGTTGTTCTTTTGTTCTTTCCTAACGTGTGTGTGTGTGTGTAATCACAATGTAAACAAATTGATATTAACATGATATCTCTGTTGTTGCAGAGATCATTCAGCTTCGCAGACGATAATGAAAATACCTATAAACAGTATTACTACTCACCGCTCTCCCCTCAACATGAAGAAGAGGGCGATGATATTGTTATTAATAACACATGCGATGGTGGAAAAAGGAAATCGCAACCGATTGATAATTTTTTTGAAGTGGTGCCAAAAATAAAAAAGAAGAAACAGTTATCGTCAACCGTGGCACGAGCCGCTAGAGATGGTGTATCATACATTTCTACTAATTCTGACGACGGAGCCCAAGCGACGCATCTCATAAAAATTGAAATGTACGATATGAAGAAGCTATGTAAGATTCCAACTACCGATCATTGGAAGCACGCTACCACGAGGATTAAATATTATGTAAAGAATAATAAGGATAGCATCTACGACAACACAAACGGCCTCGTATACAATATTACAAAGACAATAGCAGAAAGTGAAAACGTTAAAAAATACTTTTTTAACAATGATAGCCATTAGCTGATTAGTGAATGTGATTCTGTTTACTTAAATTACTTCTGTGTACTCATTAGATTCTATCTGTCTTTCTAATCCTTTGCTAGACTATAAATATTGAACATTATTTGAAATTGGGTATCATTGGTCTACCGACACTTAACTGTTACTTACTGTGCTCATTCGACAGTGAATTCGATCAGGAGATGTCAAAAGTTTGTGATGAAATGGAGAAGCGTGAACTGTTCGATTCATCATATGATGATGAGTTGTATAATCACTGTGCAATGGTTGAAACAACGTTGATGTAAGTATTAAAAGTACAAACTCAATAAGAAATATTATTGTAGTAATGTTTTATTTTAAGATTTATCTAATAATTTTCTTGTTTTTTGTTACAGTCAACCACAAGTTGGAAGAGGTAACAAACGAAGTATCACTACTGATGAAAATATGAGTACCAAGAAAACAAAATTTGATGAAGGAGCTTCTACATCATCGATTGAAACCAATAACGTGGACAACAATAAGGTGGAATGTGACACATGTCATGTTTTTATTAATAAAAGGTATCTAAATAACCATTTAAAAAGCAATTCTCATAAAAATAATCTTTTAAAATCACATAGTTCATTAACAAATGTAACAGTTGTTGAAACCGCTTTTGGTAACCGAATTTTAACATATAGAATTAATAGTAAAACAACTCAATCGATGCAATATTTTGAAACACCGGAATCGTTTTTAAATTCATTAAAAATTGATATCTTATTTTTGATAAATGAATGTATTCAACAACATACAATTCTTAAAATAAACTTCATATTGCATGCTGATTTCATACAACAAACTAAAGACATTAAGAATACATTTGATTTTCAAACGATTAATTACATAATTTGTCAGGGTGACGACTTAAATATTTTTTATTCATCATTAATAGACACTGTAGTTGGTAAAATTTGTCAATTTGAAAAAAAAGATAGTGGTTGGAGTCTTAATCAAATTAAATACATAGACATGAATGTTAACAAATTCAACCCCCTACGTGGTAGTTCATATATCGATCTTCCTCAAGATATTAAATCAAAAAAAGCTGTAATCAATGTTAAAAATAATGATAATATGTGCTTCAAATGGGCATTACTCTCTGGTTTATATCCTGTATGTAAAAGTGTAGATCGGGTAACATCTTACACAATTCATGGAAATAAACTTAAATTTACTGGTATTTCTTTTCCGGTTAAAATTGCAGATATATCAAAAGTAGAGAAATTAAACAATATTAGTATAAATGTTTTTGGTTTAGAGTATAATAAAGAAAAAAAGTGTAATTCTGTTGTAGGTCCTTTATACTTAACAAAATGTCGTACCCCTAATCATATCAACCTACTATATATATCAAATGGTACTAACAATCATTACTGTTTTATTAAAAACTTATCGCGATTAGTTAGTTCACAAATATCAAGTCAACATCGTGCAGTTTATATATGCGATTCATGTTTAATTCATTTCCCATCAGAGGAAAGACTTAATAACCATCAACAATATGATTGCGCTCACATTTGTACGGAATTACCCAAAGGTGAAAATTCCAAAAAGGATTGGTTTGGTAACGCAACATCAAATAATAAATTAAAATTTGATAAATTCACAAAAAAGTTGGAAATGCCCTTTGTGGTTTATGCAGACTTTGAGGCCTTTTTGAATCCGATAGAATCATGTAGTAACGATCCCTCCAAGCCTAGTACAATGAATATTCAAAAACATGAAGTGTATAGTTTCGGATATTACATTAAATGTTCATATGATAACAGATTATCAAAATATGAGACGTATAGTGGACCAAACTGTGCACAAGTGTTTATGAATCGCCTTTGTGAAGATGTGAAAACAATAGTTAAAAAAAATAGCTTCCAAAAATGCCCCGTTCCATTATCAGATGAAGATAAAATTAAATTTTCAAATTCAAACATATGTCATATTTGTGAAACTGAGTTAAATGAAGATCCTTTTTACGATTTTGATTGGCACACTGGTAGTTTAAGGGGTGTTGCACATCAAGTGTGTAGTTCTAAGTTCAGAACCCCTCGTCATGTTCCAATATTTTTACATAACCTCAGTCACTACGATGCTCATTTTATTGTCCATGCATTAAACCTCGATGATGGCAAAATTGAAGTTATTCCACAAAATAAAGAACGATACATATCATTTTCAAAACAGTTAACAATAAATAATCAACCAGTAACTTTAAGATTCGTAGATTCATTGAAATTTTTATCGTGTAGTTTAGATCAACTAGCTAAAAATCTTAATGATGATCAGTTTACAGAACTAAAAAGAAACTATCCTAATAATGAAGATTTTTTACGTTTAAGACGGAAAGGTATTTATCCTTATGAATTTATGCGTAATAGTGATTGCTTGAAACATCCATCACTTCCTGATCAACACCAGTTTTATAGTTCACTCACAGATTCGAATATTTCAAATGATGATTATAATCATGCAAAAGATATTTGGCAACATTTTAAGTGTAGTAGTATGTCTGATTATTCCAATTTGTATTTAAAAACTGATGTTTTACTTTTGACCGATGTGTTCGAAAACTTTAGAAAGCTTTGTATTAAAACTTACGGATTAGATCCTGCCCATTACTATACTGCTCCAGGTTTAAGTTGGGACGCAATGTTAAAATTTACGAAAATAGAATTAGAATTGTTAACGGACTATGACAAAATTGCTTTTTTTAAAGCTGGCATTAGAGGGGGTGTATCTCAGTGTAGCAATCGTTTTGCTAGAGCAAATAACAAATTCATGGAGGATTATGATAGTGAAAAACCTAATTCATATCTAACATATTTTGATGCGAATAATTTGTATGGTTGGGCAATGTCCCAATCCCTTCCTGTTGGTGGTTTCGAATGGGTTAATTGTAATACGGATTATAATGTGTCGGATACGTCTGATTTTGGTTATGTTTTAGAAGTTGATTTGGAATATCCTGATGAACTTCATAATTTACATTCTGACTTTCCGTTATGTCCTGAAAACATATGTGTGGGTAATACTACAGAAACTAAATTAGTTCCTAATTTAAATAATAAAAATAAATACATCATTCACTACAGGAATTTAAAACAATGCATTGAAATGGGAATGATATTAATTAAAGTACATAGAATTTTAAAATTTAAACAGAGTTCTTGGTTAAAGAAATACATCGATTTAAATACTAGTTTGAGAACGTTAGCCAAATCAAACTTTGAAAAAGACTTTTTTAAATTAATGAACAATTCTGTCTTCGGTAAGACTATGGAAAATATTGAAAAAAGAGTAAACGTTAAACTACTAACTCACTGGGATAATCGTGGTAAAGTTTTAGGTGCTCAGGATTTGATTGCAAAACCAGAATTCCATAGTTTATCAATATTTTCAGAACATTTAGTCGCAATACAATTACGAAAAACAAAATTAATTTATGATAAGCCAATTTATTTAGGATTTTGTATTTTAGATATATCTAAGACCCTTATGTATGAATTTCATTATAACTACATGATTAAAAAGTTTAAAAATAAAATTAAGTTATTGTACACCGATACCGATAGTTTGATATATCAAATTTTTACAGACAATTTTTATGAGGATATAAAACCAGATCTACTTCACTATTTTGATACATCAGATTATCCAGAAAATAATATTTACGGTTATCCAAACATAAATAAAAAAAAGTTAGGTTTTTTTAAAGACGAGAATAATGGTAAAGTATTGAGGGAATTTGTAGGGTTGCGATCAAAAATGTATGCCCTGGAAGTAGAAGATAAATTTATAGCAAAGGCAAAAGGGGTTAACAAAAGTGTTACCAACAAAATGAATATGAAAAATTACAAATCGTGTTTGTTTAATAAAAATGTACAATATTGTAGTATGCTTCGATTTAAGTCAATCAAACACACTATTTTTACACAAAAAATAAATAAAGCATCTTTATCATATAATGATACCAAACGATGTATTATGGACAACAACATTGATACATTGGCTTGGGGACATTATAAATTACGCTAAGTGTTGATGTCAACTTTTTATTTTTATTTCTGTGTATGTACAAAATTTGTATCGATTGTAAAATTCTGATGTACTAATTGTGTTAGAGTTATAATTATTCGATTGTAAATAATGTTATATAAGTAATGATAAAACTGTGAACATACATTTGAGAAGATTGTAAAATTCTGATGAGTACTAATTGTGTTAGAAATAGTATGCGTATGAATAATAGTTTTTTTTCATCAATTTTATGTTTAATATAATTTTAGCAATATATACTTAATTTTTACAAAAACATTTTCATTTTTTATTTCATCCCTTTGAACTCCAGACGTGTGAAATGTTTCACTTTATCCATCCGTTTACTGCTATTGTGGCAGGGCCAAGTGGATGTGGGAAGTCAAATTTTGTAACAAATTTCATAAAATCAGTTAAAAAAATATGTAATTGTGATTTTAACCAGATCACATGGTGCTTTGATGAAATGCAACCTTTATATAATTTACCAAATGTTAACTATCATCAAGGAATTCCTAATCTTAATATGTTTGATGGTGAAAACCCACATCTTGTTATTATTGATGATCTAATGAGAGAGTCTGATGGAAGAATTGTGGATATATTTACAAAAGGTAGTCATCATAGGAATCTTAGTGTATTTTATTTAACACAAAATTTATTTCATCAGGGTAAAGGTCAAAGAGACATTTCTTTAAACTCAAGTTATATAATATATTTTAAAAACCCTCGAGATAAAACTCAAATAAGATATTTAGCACGACAAGTGTCGCCAGATAACCCAAAATTCATTGAAGATGCCTACAGGGATGCAACTTTAGAAGCGCATGGATATTTAATGGTAGATTTAAAACAGAATACCAATGATTTTTGTCGCATCAAGACAAATGTCTTCCCATTTAATGGACACTGTACAGTCTACGTCCCAACAAAAGAGTTTAAATACATCAAGAATCAAACAATTCAAATCATTTCTAAATGATGCATCGTCGACTCACAACGCATAAACATTTGCTAAGCGCTTTGCATACGCTTAAACCAAAATATCAAAAAGCGTTACTTAAAACATGTGATGAAGAAGAAATAAACTGTATTTGTGAATGTATTCATAACGTTTTACAAGGAAAAGTACCTCTTAAAGATCAAGATAAACAAAAATTGAATAAACACAAAAATATACTCCGTAAACTGGTGCATAAGTGTAAACATAAACTAAGAAAAAATATAATCATACAAAAAGGAGGGGCTTTCTTACCAATAATATTAGGTGCAATATTGAGTGGATTAGTAAGTGGACTAGCCAGTTAACATGGAAAATGCAAAGAAAATGATACTTATTGAACCTGGATTGATTGAAAAATTAAAACAAGAAAATAAGGTTAATAGTAATTTGTCTCGATTAGATATTGAAATGCAAAATATTATGAATAGTAAGACGGAAGACCGTAAGAAGTGGATGTTATATTTACAAACACTACAAAGATACCTTCACTTTACCGAAGAGGATCGACAACCACTCAGATTACCAATTTATTCTGATACATCTAATGAAGATCTAAATGAGTCTAAAATTGACTTTAAAAATAAAGATAGAGAACTAAAAAGTATAGTTGATGCTGAATCTTTGTTAGAGGAGAACGGATCCATGAAAAGTAAAGAAAATAACACAAATCCGCTTTACACACCAACTCAAATACTCAGTTTAATACCAAAAAGTTATAATAAAAAAGGTGAGTTATTATTAAACTTAGTTGGAACAAATAAAAGTAAAATACATTGGGATAATGAAGGCACAGTCATAATTGATAATGAAAAAATTCCTGGAAGTAATATTGTTGATTTAATAAATGATTCACTAAGACCCTTAAAAAGAAGTGATCCAGTTGGGTGGGATAGATTTGCTAAAGCATTAAAAGATATTAAAGTACCACTCACTTATGTCGGAAACCCAAAGAGATGTGAGTTTATTAATCAGCTTCAAGCAAAAGATCTGAACAAAACCTCGGAGATTGAAGATCAAGAGTTTTCTACACCGAACAGTGGAGATAAAAAATTTATAAATAAAATACGTAAAAAGGTCGATTGGGAAAAATGGACCCCGTACTAGAAGAAATTAATAGAATTTATTATGACCCATCTAACCCCGCTGGTTTTAGTAGTATTGATAAATTATCAAAAGCCATGAAGGGTAAAATGGATAAAAAGCAAGTAAAGGAATGGTTACAATCACAAGAAACATACACTTTACATAAACCTATTCGGAAAAAATTCCCGCGTAATAGGTACATTCTATCGAATATTAATGAACTGTGGCAAGCTGATTTAAGTGATATGCGAACTTATTCTCAATATAATGATGGTTTCAACTACATACTTTGTGTTATTGATGTATTTAGTAAATATGCTTTTGCAAGATCAATGATTAAAAAAAACTCAGAAACAACTAAGGAATGCTTTGAAAGTATATTTACTGAAAGTAATTCAACACCTACTCACATACAATCTGACAAAGGTACAGAATTTGTTTCAAAAGATGTACAAAAATACTTTAAATCCAAAAAGATTAATTACTATACCACCAACAATCCTGATATTAAGGCCAGTATTGTTGAGCGATTTCAAAGAACTCTAAAAATGAAAATGTGGCGTTATTTCACTCATAATAATACTTATAGATACATAGATGTTTTACAAGATTTAATATACTCTTATAATCACAGCATTCACTCTAGTATTAGGATGTGCCCATCTGATGTAAACTCCAGCAATATTATGACAGTTTGGACTAATCTTTATGATAGGAGGTCAAACAAACTTTCTTTAGAACACCCAAAACCAAAATTTAATATGGGTGATTATGTCCGAATAACTAAATATAAACATGTTTTCCAAAAAGGGTATGAATCAAATTGGAGTGATGAAATATTTATTATATCTTCAATAATTGATAGATCTCCATGGGTTGTATATACAGTAACAGATTTACAAAATGAACCAATAGTTGGTACTTTTTATGAAAGAGAATTACTTAAAGAGGTCACTTACAACCCCACCTCACAATATAAAATAGATAAAATAATTGACTCTCGTTATTCTGGCCACAGAAAAGAAGTATTAGTGAAGTGGAGAGGTTATCCAGATAAATTTAACAGTTGGGTTTTAGCTTCTAGTTTAAAAGAAATATGAATAAAGAAAGTTTTTATTTAACTTTGCTCAGCAATAGTTCAATGGACTACTTTCCTGATAACAAGACCACAAATTTTTCAACAAAATTACCAAAAGCTATTAAATTAGAAGGTGAATGGTCGGTTGGGGTTGTCGAGTTTCAATATCCATGTACAATGTTTACTGTTCAAGATCATGAAAATGTTATATACATTACAAAAACCATGTTAATGCCTACTGAAGATAAACCCTCAACAGTGTACTACAAAAAACATATTCCAGCTACCAACTATGATAACGTCGAGCATATTTTAAAAGCGTTAAATGGTATCAGAGAGAAATTAACATTTCGTCAAGATGAAATAACAAAATTTGTGTATGTTTGTTTTGGATAAAAATATAACATCCGTTACATTATCACCCAAATTAAGTTTACAACTAGGCTATGAACCAAATAAAAATCTCTTGGAAAGAAATTTTGGAAAGTGCCCTGCTAATTTACACTTAGGGTTACCATCTCAACTATTTGTGTATTGCGACATAATCGATCCTCAGATCGTGGGCGATGTCATGACTCCTTTATTAAGAATAATTTCATTAGATCCTTCAAAATATATTTATGGTGCAAATAAAATGTATGTTTTCTCTCCACCTCACTACTTACCTGTTATGCGAAGAGAGTTCGATACGTTGGAAATAGATATAAGATCGAGCACAGGACAAAAAATACCATTCCAGTTTGGAACCGTGTGTATTAAACTACATTTCCGAAAATTATAATAATGTATTCTCTTCGTGATCATCATAATTGTCCATATGAAAATTATTATACACATCAAGCTGGATCAGGAGTTGGAGTAATTTATAAGGGTTCACCATATCAACGCGGTCATGGTATTGGGAGCTTCTTAGGGGGTTTATTTAGATCAGTTTTACCTTTACTTTCAAGTGGTGCTCGAGTGATTGGTAAGGAGGCATTAAACGCTGGAGTTGGTCTTTTATCGGATATGGTTCAAGCGCGTCCTATGGAAACCTCAATAAAAGATCGTCTAAAGCAAGTTAGTACAAACTTAAAACGAAAGGCTGATGATAAAATTGATCGATTTAACATGACAGGATCTGGGTATATAACTAAAAGAAAACGACGGTCCCCGTTCATTCCACAATTAGCTGCTAAAGTGAAAGCTGCGAAAAAACTTGGTTTAAAACCAAAGAATATCAAAGATATATTTTCAAATTAAATATGTCTTTTCTTCATAATCATTCTTGTGAGTGCGCTAAGTCAGAATTGGATTTGTTTGCACTACCGTCTACACAAACAAGCATTGAAAGTGGATTGTGGATACACTATAAACCAATTTCATCTCTTGCTGATGATGGACCTATCGAGTTTCAAGTTCCTGGTACAGGCGATGACTACATAGATTTGTCTCATACATTAATCCACATAAAGGCAAAAGTATTAAATCAAGATTCAACTAACTTGGTATCGACTACAGTAGTAGCACCTGTAAATAATTGGTCGCACTCACTTTTTAGTCAACTTGATGTTTATTTAAACCAAAAACTTGTATCACCACCTAATAATACCTATGCCTATCGAGCATACATGGAAACCCTTTTAAACTATGCTCCTGCTGCTAAACAATCTCATCTTACTTGTAGTCTTTGGTATGAGGATACAGCAGGAAAAATGGATTCTACAGATGGTAAAAACATAGGATTTGTTAAAAGGCAAGAATTAGTTACTGAAAGTAAGGAAATAGAAATGATTGGACATCTTCATGGTGATATTTTCAATCAAGATAAATTTCTAATTAATGGTGTTGAAATGAGTGTAAAATTAGTTCGATCAAGAGAGAGTTTTAATTTAATTGCTGGGTCAAACGATGTAAAGTTTAAAGTTTGCATTACAGATGCAACTCTTATTGTCCGAAGAGCACGAATTAATCCAAGTGTATTACTTGCACATCAGAAAGTTTTGGCTTCTACTACTGCTAAATATCCTATTACTCGAGCTGAAGTCAAAGTTTTAACAATTCCTTCGGGTGTTCAAGGAAAAACTCTTGATAATATATTCTTAGGACAGGTACCCAAAAGATGTATAATAGGGTTTGTGAATAATTCTGCATTTAATGGTTCCCTTACTAAAAATCCATTTAATTTTGAAAACTATGGTATTAATTCTTTCAGCGTATATATTGATGGTCAACAAATACCTTCAAAAGCTTTGCAACCATCTTTTAATAATAGTATATTTACATCAGCATATCATACTCTGTTCTCGGGAACTGGTATCCACTTTCTTAATGAAGGAAATGCAATCTCTCATGAACAATATGCCAAAGGTAACTGCCTATTAGCATTTGATTTAACTCCTGATTTATCAGCTAACTCATCAACTCATTGGAATCTCATAAAGCATGGTAGTGTAAGATTAGAAGTACGATTTGAATCCTCACTAATACAAACAATTAACTGCATTGTTTATGCTGAGTTTGATAACATTATTGAAATAGATAAAAACAGAAATGTTACTGTAGACTATAGTAGTTAAGGTTATATGTTAAGGTTATATTGTGTGTTAGATTTATGTGTTATGTGTAATGCATGTTGTCTATGTAACTATGGGAAACATTATAAAATTAAATAAAACAAATTGTATTTAGTATACCATTTTTTATTTCTATAAAAACCTCCATTTAGTCTTATACAAAACACTGTCCGAGTTTAAACTTTACATAAGCACACTGACTAAACCACTGAACATGTTGTTGCCAAGGATCATCATCATCTTCCCAATCTTTTAAACCGCCACCACAATGGAAACACTTGACCCTGTCTCCGTGGCCGGTATAAAAGAAACCGGCCTCTGCAAGATCTTCAGGCTTCTGTAGCATAACGAGAGGCCAGCCTTCAAAACTGAGAAACCGTCTAGATTTTGAACTGAAGAATGGATATTCAGCTCTTGTGTACTGCATATTTTTCTCATTTTCTTCTCCACTCAGTGTTGTAGCTTTGCTATTCAATGACGTGTTCTGTACACGTGTACCACACTCATCTCTTCCTTCTGTTGTTGGCTTTCTCTCAGCATCACAAGACGACAGCTCCCTGTACACACCTCATTATTAATATAAATGAGTACACAGAAGTAATTTAAGTAAACAGAATCACATTCACTAATCAGCTAATGGCTATCATTGTTAAAAAAGTATTTTTTAACGTTTTCACTTTCTGCTATTGTCTTTGTAATATTGTATACGAGGCCGTTTGTGTTGTCGTAGATGCTATCCTTATTATTCTTTACATAATATTTAATCCTCGTGGTAGCGTGCTTCCAATGATCGGTAGTTGGAATCTTACATAGCTTCTTCATATCGTACATTTCAATTTTTATGAGATGCGTCGCTTGGGCTCCGTCGTCAGAATTAGTAGAAATGTATGATACACCATCTCTAGCGGCTCGTGCCACGGTTGACGATAACTGTTTCTTCTTTTTTATTTTTGGCATCACTTCAAAAAAATTATCAATCGGTTGCGATTTCCTTTTTCCACCATCGCATGTGTTATTAATAACAATATCATCGCCCTCTTCTTCATGTTGAGGGGAGAGCGGTGAGTAGTAATACTGTTTATAGGTATTTTCATTATCGTCTGCGAAGCTGAATGATCTCTGCAACAACAGAGATATCATGTTAATATCAATTTGTTTACATTGTGATTACACACACACACACACGTTAGGAAAGAACAAAAGAACAACAAAAGATATACAAGTAAGTTTGTCAATAGAATAAACACTTACCTCCATGATTATTGATGCGCTGAAGTACTACAAACGTAGTATCGGTATACAATTCACTGTGGTCAAACGACCATAGACTGATTTCATGACTGCAACTGTTCGCTCTTATATAGCACCATTCTTATCTAAAGCAAATTCCTAAGTTCAACGAAACTGATAGTGACTCTATGAGTCAACAAAGTTATCGCACATTGTTCCCATCAGGCATCAGCTTGTTTTCTGAGTCACTCAAAAGAATGCGATATATTTACAAAAATCACTATAATTGAACATTCCTATGGCAACCATTGAACAGATTGGTACTGTAATAATCTGTTAATAGCAGTAATATCATGGATACACTAGAAGTACAACAACATCTAAAAAAGATCCATCCCAGTCTAGAAAAAAATGTTTATGCTGCTAATAGACTACCTATGTATACCCATGTACCGACGTATATAATATGCAATTTGGATACGGATGATAAACCAGGCTCACACTGGGTAGCTGTACATATCGATACGAAGGGCATCGGTCAATATTTTGATTCATATGGACGAGGACCTACGCAATATTATCTCGAGTTTTTAAAAAGGAATTGCAAAAGATGGGGCTGGAATGTTGATAGGATTCAGAATGATTGGACTTCAGTGTGTGGTGAATATTGCTTAATGTATTTGCTATATAAGTTTCAGGGATGTTCAATGCATAGTTTTACGAACATATTTACGGGGAACACACTGTACAATGATATTTTAGTGGATGAAATGTTCCGCACATATTTTGTAGAAAATAAGAAATAAAATGTTGTAATAAAATGAAGGAATGTGTTTTATTGATGATTCAGAAAAGCAGTTGAGGGTTAGCAATGAGTAATAGTAGATAAGAACGCCAAGGAATGCAAGGATTAGGCGAACAATGCATCGCTAATGAGGGTGCACGAGGTTGAATAGATAAGAGGATTAACAATGAAACACTAATGAGGGTTCGTAGCACCGGAAATCAATTAGATAAATCAGCTAATTGATTTGCACATCTCCGGAACCGCGCATCCTACGCAAAAATGGACCGCAGAAACGTGATCAGAGCACCCCAAAACTTTTTTTTTTTTTTTTTTTTTTTTTTTTTTTTTTTTTTTTTTTTTTTTTTTAGGTTTTGGGGTTCTGGCACACCCGCCCTCAGATCGGTGCGCCAGAACCAGCGTATCACTACTACTCACTCGTGGTCTAGCCCCATGTGGACTGCGGAGCGCTCTCGATGCAACCCTCGCAGCGGCGGCAACGGCAAATAAATTGCTTATCATTGCACTGAATCTTAACGCCACAATATTGGACGTGTAAAACTGCTCTGTAATACCGTTTGGCCCCCGTGTCCGGCCCCTGCGGCCCCGCGGCCCCCGTTGGCCCCGCTGTCTCAGCGCCCCTTAATTTCGAAATGGATGGCATTCAATTAACACGACTGGATTAAAAGGTTTCAGATCGGTGACGTCACAGCATGGAATCGAATCTGTGACCACAGATGAGAGCATACTGAAGAGGTTTGTTTGTAATCGATCGACGTTGAGGTTTAAATGTGATTAAAATTTGTAATTTTTGCCTTAAAATATTGATGATTGTAATTTTCCATGCGTTATAGTCGTTTCGAAATGAAATGTTCTGCCCGGGGACGATCTTGGCTGTGTTTGCCAGACGTTGGCTACGTTCTAGACAAAGAAAGAACTTCAAAAACAAGTGCACAAACTGATAAGTCATAATTATTGTTAGCTATTTCTATTTAAAACAGAAAACTCACCATAATAACCCGAAAACAACGAAAGTTAGAAAACATAATTAGTGAACGCATGTGTTAGATCACAGCACTCTGCAGGCTGTTAGTATTCACGACAAACAGCACGTCAGCGGGTTGGCAGTCAGCAACTACGCACCGCCAACCAGCTTGTTAGTCACAACCACTCGCTCAGATCACAATTATAGAAACACTCCCACGTGTGAAGACACATTAGGACTTAACCTCGGAAAACATTTATCTATATTTTAGCTCGACATTGTAGGTAGTAGGTTGTTCAACCTTGGAAAATTATATTTCTATATAAAATATTAGAGACTCTAGAAGGATTAATCCAGAACTTTACTGAATATTAAGGTCCAAGAGGTTGTACGCTCCAAAATGCTAATTATTTATTAAAATCAAGCTAATGATGCCCCATTTACTAAATTTCCGAGGAAACTAGTAATATTATGTTCGTAATTATGTCCCACAAGATAGCAACAAATTCCTCTCATTTTCTGTAAAGTAACTCAGCCAGCAGTAGCAGCAGAAATAAACCAGCGGTCGTTGTACAGCGTCCGATGTTTTTCCGGCGCTAATGAAGACAAACAACACATGCGGGGTTAGCGCACGCACACACGACGCGCGCCAGCGACGGGCGCGCGACCTACGTCACGCACCTGCGTCCGAGAACATCCGCTGGTAGATCTCGTCGCAATCTGCCGGGACAACAATAACGTTAATAAGTTCCGTAATTAAAGTAAATACTCGCTCTATCGGTAATTGATTCCCGTTGAGTCAACTTCCACGCGCACAGTTTGTTGATTACTGTTTCCAATCTGTAGGTACTTTGTGTTGAATTAATTTATCTTTAGTTATCTGTATTGATTTAGGGATCAAAGGAAAACGTACTTAATATGCGTAATAATAAGTCTCCGCCTGCCGCCGATCTGTTTGTTACTGCGGCGACAATTACTACGTGTTGTTATTGTAGCGCTGATTGACGCGAGACGAGTTCTCAATTTCATGAAACATTAAAGGTTCGGGAGTTTACTTCGAAGTTAAAAGATAAACACTCCTGTTACGTTGGAGTCAGCTATAATTAACATTCGAGCAACGTTGGACGGTTTCATTTAAGGAATAAATGGTGTAAATAATACCAATAGTAGATCTGTGAGTCTATTACTATGAGCACTGGCGGCAGTGGCAGTGGGCTAGTAGAGTTGGCGAGTGTCCAGCGCCAGTGACTAGTGGAGCGCGAGTGGCCGGGCCAGTGGCTGCGAGCTGCGACTGTCGACTGGACTAAGTAACCGAGCCGACGCGCTCATTTGAAACGGATCACACGGTGTCCGCCTTATTGTTTGTTTATTTAAAATGATGGTATCTTTACAGGTTCAGGGGGTGCGCTGGTCACTTACGTGAATATAATTATAGCGTTCGTATTTAGGAGCTTTGAATAAGAGTAGCCGTACGGATTCACTTATTTACTGTCGTGGACGAGCTTACCGGGTATTACTTTGAACAATAATGAGATTAAATATTATACTCACTAACAAGTTATATTTAGATTTTAAATTATGATAATTTATTTCTTCTTTAGATCAGTCTGTGGCAGAAAGTCCCTTGAAAGTAGTTTTTTATTAATTATATCCAAACACTTTCTAAATATCAAACAAGTCTACTAGCGTTAATTGTTATATCATAGGTATAAATAAGCTAGATCTAACAAAATTTGTTTTTATTTTATTCTTCTCATATTATTTATAGGTACCTCATCAAAAGCGCTCTGGTGGAATGAAACCCTCGGGCGCCTGACACAAATGACGTTTATAAGTTAAGGAGGACACTGCGGGTCGAAGTGTTGTCATCGTGTGAACGTGACGCGGACGTGCTCACAGCGGCACATCGCCAGGGACTGATCTAGCTATTTAGCCGCTCCGGGCAAAAAATACATTCGCCGCCCTTTATACTAACTCTATCTCAATCCAAAAATCATTACACAGCCACAGAATAACTAATATGACATAGCGAACGAGTTTGTTCCTTCTTTCGTATTTAGGTATTTCTTCTACTTTCTTTCGGCTTGGCTTGCTTAGTGCTGTCTTATAATTGTCACAGGAGACAGCACTATGCAAATAATAAGACACTAGCACTTTTCCCGTGACTTCGTCCGCGTGTAGAGATTTCATACCTTTCTCAAAAAATTTCGAAAATGTATGTTAATGATCTTTATCATTTATTTAGATAAATAAAAAGTAGGTATTAATTTTTAAGGGGTCAATTTTCAAGTTTATTAACTAAATGAATAAGATTTTCCATATAAACGATATCCCCTCTTTCTATCCCCATTCCCAATAGGGGTGGAATTTTGAAAAATAATAATAATAATAATATCGTTTATTTATAAAAATGGTGCAGATTTACAATAATTTATCTTAAAAATTATAAAGAACACAGTTGCTCATTTGCCTGAACTAGGTAGAACCTGTGTTTCAGGCTAGAAAGGTGCTTAGAAATTTAAAATATATAAATAAATAACAAATGAGAAAACTAATTGAAAACTAATATTAACTTAAAAGACTTGCATGTTCTATTTACAGACAACGAGTAAATCTTCTGTCTCACTGTATGCTAAGTAAAAATTGCAGAATAACCTTTTTGCAGTCGTAATTATTTAATTTATAGATACTTAGTTTCCTATTTAATTTATTGTATAGAAATGGGCCTAAAAATGTATAAAATCTTTTTACAAAGACATATTTAGAGGATGCATTTGACTCACATACAATATCATTCCGTCTCTTATTAGTACTTTCAGTGTTAAAGGAGAGCATGGTGTGCTGTTTTAATACCAAGTGCGTTATGAAAAGCTGGCGAACAGTCAGCACGTTACAGGATTTGTATAGCAGATCTGTAGGATAGAGAAAGGGATGGAAGTTAGCTACTTTTAAAATTGCTCTCTGTGCTCTTTCAAGAGGCAGTAAGTAAGTTTTAGGTGCTCCACCCCATGAAGTAATACAGTACTGTATTACAGATTGACCTAGGGCCAAGTAAACTTGTGACACTAGTTTTTTATCTGCAATTGTTCGCAATTTTTTAAAAACAAAAAATAACCTGCGCACTCTTGTAACCAAACTGTCAATATGTGGTCTAAATGAGAGCAACTCGTCTATTTGAACCCCAAGATATTTTATGTTACATGTTTTAAGGATCAAAGGACACTTACATATGCTGACTGAGCGGAGTCCGCAATGATGGGCATACAGATGAGAGTTAGTAATATTTAAATGCGGTTTGCGGATGGAGAAGTGAATATATTTTGTCTTGTCGGCATTTAATGTTAGTAAGTTGCTTTGAAGCCAGTTAGACACAGTATTGAAACCAGTTTGAGCATATTCGTACAATTCGGTATTTGTTTTAGCGGTGAATATTAACGCCGTGTCATCTGCATACGATATAATTTTGCCTTGATTAATATTTATACTACACAAATCGTTAATATAAATCAGGAAAAGGGTGGGGCCCAAAATACTTCCCTGGGGAACACCAAAACCTGTGTTTTTTTGTTCGTCGCTACTAATATTGTCAATATTAACACATTGATAACGATCGTCTAAGTAGTCAGCAAAAAGTTTCAGCGGCGTTCCCCTTATTCCTAAGGCCTCTAATTTGTACAAAAGCTTCGAAATGGAGACTGTATCAAAAGCCTTCGCCAGATCAAGGAAGATCCCCAGGGTCTGGTTTCCTTTACCAAGTTCTTCTGAGACATAATCTGTTAGACTGTGCACTGCGTCGGCTGTGGATAATTTGGCTCTAAAACCAAATTGCGCAGATGATAAGAGTTCATTTTTCTCTAGATAGTTAACTAATCTGCTGTTTATAATTTTTTCTAGTATTTTAGATATTGATGGGAGTAATGATATTGGCCGATAATTGCTCACTAGGTCTTTGTTTCCGGATTTGAAGATAGGGATTACAATTGCTTTTTTTAGACATTTAGGGAAAATGCCTTCAGAAAAACACATACGAAAAATATGTGTTAAGGGAGGTACAAGGATATGCCTAAAGAGTTTAAGGGTCTTGTTGCTAATGTTATCCCATCCAACAGCACAGTCATCTTTTAGTCCACAGATTATTCGGGTAATTTCGTCTTCGTCGGTGTCTAGCAAGGCAAAAGATTTTAGGGTACATCTATTTTCACACTTTTGGGAAGAAGGTTGAACACAGTCAGGTTTTGGAATCTGCTCAGCAAGAGTTTTCCCAACATTTACGAAAAAATGATTCACTTCGTTGGCTGACAGGATAGGTGAAGGATTAGAAAGCAGTAAACTTGAATTTGATTCGCGCTGATTTGACATATAGGTGACGTTTTTGATATGTTTCCAAAGTTGCTTGCTATTGTTTCCCGCTCTATTTAATTCATTTTTATCGTAATTTCTCTTTATGTCCTTTAGAAGTTTGTTGCAAAAATTCCTGTATCTGGTATAGGTGACTTTAGTGACGAGATTGTCTGGGTCCCTCCTATGTCTTTGATGAAGTTTGTCTCTATGTCTTATGCACCGAATTAGGCCAGGAGTAATCCAAGGTTTTATATTATAATTTTTCTTGTTTACTGTAATAACGGTCGTGTTGTGTAATATAGCTGATTGAACATGTTTTATTAAGTACGATAAAGCAAAATTAGCGTCAGGTGTATTAAAAACTGGGCTAAAATCAATTTTGCATAAATCATATTCAAGTTTGTTTGTGTTTAGTTGCGTTTTGGTCAGCGGGCGATTTTGCTTAGGCAGCGTTAAGTTAAGGGTCAGTAAAACTGCGTGATGGTCGGTAATTGTAGAGTTAGTAACAAGCGTAATAAACGAAAAACTGGATTTGATTATCATATGATCGAGGCAGGAACCGCTTTGATGAGTAGGCAGTGTATGTGCGGACAGAAAACCGTGGAATGAGCAGATATTAAGATAGTCTTGGATTCCCGCATTGCAGTTATCTGAGTTAATGTTTATATTTATATCACCTGTTAGTATAACATTCTTAAAAGTGGCTACTGCTTGAAAAATTTGGTTTAAGGAAGCATGAAAAGCATCCAAGTTTCTAGCAGAAGGGGATCTATATATAGCAATTATTGCTGCTGTTGTACCAATTTTGATAATCAAGCAATTACTCTTACAGTCGTATAGATTGGGTTCCTCGACTGTGACCATTAAAGAATCTTTTGAATAGACAACCACACCATCATTTTGATTGTTATTGATTCTGGTAAAAGATACGTTGTACCCTGGTATTGCTGGAAGGTTATTCTGGCGATTAGATAACCAACACTCGGTTAGTATTATTATATCACAATTAAAGTTAAGTCTATGAAGAAAAATGTTAAAGCTATCCATGTTCTTATAAATACTACGAATGTTTTGGGTTAATATGGTTAGTGACTTTTGATACACGGAAAGATATTGTCTGCAGTCCTCAACCTTACATGACTTTGAAACAGTTTGAAAACTATTATCTATGTCCGTAATTAAGGTACTATCCATAGTATACTAAAAATAAAAATAAAAAGTAAAGTCTACAATAAAAACAGGTATGTGGCGCTCTTAGGCGCCTTCATAGTCGATTGAGTTAATGTACCTGTTTTCGGCAGACTTTTTAGCTGGACAATCCTGATCTCCCGTTTTGTGGCTCGCTGGTTTTTTGAAGCGCAGACATGTTGCACATTTTGGCGCTTCTGCTTTCTTTGTGCAGTCTTGAATGGTGTGCCCTTCTTCACCGCAATGACCACACGTAGGGGCAGTGGCTTTGCAGAACTTGGCTGCGTGGCCGTACTGCTGGCACTTGTAACATCTGGTTACCAGAGTGAAGTCACGTACTGGACAGGAGGTCCAATTAATAAATAGTCGTTCCTGGGTGATCATGACCTTCCGAATGATGGCTGGAACTTCTAGTATATAATTGCAGTTTTCAGCATCTTTTCTCCCAGATTTGTGGCTTATTTTGATTGAGGTCATAAAAGTATCTCGGGACATAGTAGGCAGTTTGTCAGCTAAATTTTGGTCGTATAGACATTTAAAGACCTCATTTTCAGTCATAGATGCGGGCACTCCAATTACTACAATTCGAGGTTTGCGCTTTCGGGGTTCGTCGACGGTAAGCTCTGACGAAGCAGTTTGGACTGTTCGCTTGAGCTTGTCCAGATCATCTTTAGTCTCCGTGCTGATTATGAGACCTCCTTTTCCGATTTTGCGTACGCCTCGTACTTTCAGCTTCATTTCACCTGGGCATATGATGTTTTGGACCATGTTCCTGGTTTCGTCGCTGGTCTTTGAGTTGTCACATGGGAAAATTGCCACGGAGCTAAGTTGGTTCGGGCGAACAAAATTGTTGGATCCCTTCTTCACCATATCGGCAAAAGATGTGTCACTCCTCCCTGCTCCTTGCTTGGTACAGGACTCCTGAATGGTGCGGTTCATCTCTGTAAGACAGTCTGCTAGGTCTCGAGCTTCAGTCATGTTTTTAAGGGCGGTATGTGTTTGAATGGCACTTGATTTCAACGACTGGTATCGCACGGCCATTTGAGAAACTCCGTGTCCAACTTTTCGGCAAAGATTGCTGATTCTTAACTTCTGGTCCGAATTGAGTTTTCCTTCATTAGCAGTGGCACAGACTTCATTCAAGCATTGTTCAATGGACGCCAACCAGTTCTGGATTTCCGGAGTGGGGATAGGTTCTGCTGGGTCATAGCCACTTCTTGGTTCTGCTTGGATTGTTGAGGTGATCTTGGTGTTGGTGTCGATGGGGGACTGCGCGGAGTCAACCCACTCCGAGGAAAGGGGCTGCCGTCCATATTTCAGATTATAAAAATTGTATATTATTATAATCTAGTCAGATCATTCTTGATTACAACATTACTCGATTTATAAAACACGCTAGTACACTATAAAACTGGGTCAGTATTTATGCAAGTGTTAATTTATTTATTTTTATAATGCATTGATGTGCACGTCTGTATGCGTTAACCGATCAAGCACCCATCATTCGTCTGGGATGTTTCTATAACTTGACTTAAAGATTATTTGTACCAATTTTTCAGCTAAACAAGCCACGTAATAAAGTACTCCCCTGTGAAATTGACTCCCTCTCTTCACAACGTTGGGGGTAGATTTTCGAAAAACCCTCATACACTTTATTATTTACTAGCAGCGTCCCGCAGTTTCACCCGCGTAAGTTTCGATCCCGTGGGAATATCGGGATAAAACGTATCCTATGTCCACTAAACGGTCTATATAAGTGCCAATTTTCATCCAAATCTGTTGGACGGTTTACGCGTGGTTGAGTAACAAACATCCAAACATCTTCACAAACATTCACATTTATAATAGTAGGTAGGATTTTTGTCTTACATACTATGAGTTTCGTGTTAATTGGACCGCGCGTTAAAATTCTTCCATACAAAATTTGACACCCTAATCTCCCTTTAGGGTACCTTAGAATTCCAAAAAATTACGAACTGTATAATTTACTTAAGTATTTGTAACAAGTTTCAAGTTCAATTAATACATTTAAAAAAAAATTAATCTAGCCACTCACTAAAATCCCCTTGAAAATCGAATTACTACTTTTTGCCCCGTCAGGGGTCAATTTTCGAAAACCCACTTATTATTGATTATTTTCCGTCAAAAGTGTTAATACTGAGTTTCGAGTTAATCGGATCGCGCGTTAAAATTCTTCCACACAAACTTTAAGTTGCCCCCTAACCCCAAAATAAGGGGGTTTTGGGGTGTTAACGTTTCTTTCTTAAATCGTAAAAATGTAAATTTCTCAATCGTATCTTGCACTAATATTAGGAAGATATTTTTTGAAATCCAAAGAATTTACAACCAAAATACGAGTATTTGTTTCTCATAATTGAAAAAAAGCAACATTATTCAAGATACCCTTATTTTTAATGGAGTAGCTTCGCTTAGTTAAATTTAGATGAATTGTTTAGTATAATTCTTCCATAATTTAGTAAAATAGTTACCTAAATATTCACTAGCCATATACCAAGTACATTATTAAGTCAAGGATTTTTATGTGTATAGGAATTCGTTTGAAACAAACGTTCGCAGAACGAATTACTTTTATAATGTACCTTAAATTCTAATTTATTTTAAATTGTGCCCTAATGGATGTGGCTTTATCAAATATAAATGTTTTTGGTGTTTTCAATCATGTACTTGAATTATAGAGAGCCACTCTCCTTTCATTACATTTTTAGCAAATGAAAAAAAAAAAAACTTTTTATGTAATTAAATTACTTATTCAATCTATGTCTGTGACGTTTTAAACGAACATAAATGTGAAATGAGATTATAATGAAGAGTTTTTCGCAAATGTAATACATTAATTTATTGTAATCATGAAGTGTGTGCTCGGCTCAGAGCTGTCAATCAAGGAAACCAATCCTGAGACAAATATATGATGTATATGAAAGAATATTGCATGATAGATCCATAGCAAAAAAAAAAAAAATCAAAAAAACTTGTCGAAAAAAGCTATAAATTTTTAATGTCGGTTTGATAAGCATGGTAATTTTTGTAAGATTTTTCTCTTCTAGTGAGAAAATTAAGGACTCCGTGCAACCTTTAATAATAAACTTTTGTCGGTGTCCTTAATTTTGCCGCTCTAGGCATTTGCCCGGCTGCCCCCCCTCCTAGATCGGGCCCAGCCATGGCCCTGCACATCGCTCCACACCGCTGCGTGACGGCGATGTGACGCGGCACGGAGCGATACGTTGCGATATAATATGATGATTAGTTATGAGAGATGTTGTAAATCCAATGTTTTCCGTTTTGAAAATGAAAGACAAATACTGTAATGATTACTTAAACTTTTGAAAACCTTCGTACAAACGAGTTTTAGACACACAAAGGGAAAATTAAGGAATATTGGTTTTTCAGGGAGTGAATACATTAAGAGTTTGTTTGTATGTAGCCAGTAATGAATGTTTAGCTTAGTTTGTAGCGTAGCCGCGGACGGCCATACAGAATCCTGCTTTTATCTCCGGATTTACAACAAATTGGTGTTTTGGGCGCGCGAGCTACCCGATTAATTCAAAGCACGCCCATTCGCTCCAATAAATATGTTAAAATGTTCCGTGACAATGGCTCGGTGCCGATTTCGCATCGCATTTTCGAGTCGCCGGCGTTTGTTCAAATTGTTCGCGCCTCCTACCCGCGCCCCCCGCCCCCCTCGCGCCCACTCATCGTCGATGAAGCGAGACAGCCCGCGCTGAACGCAACGCAAACAGTGTCCGCGACTAATCCGACAGATCCGACGTCACACAAGACGACTATAAAGCATTCACGACGCGCCGCGATGCTGTGGCCAGCTAGAGGTATCATTCACGACGGAGCTCGACATGCGCCGCGCGCCGGGACGCTGTGACCAGCCAGAGGTATCAGTCACGACGGAGCTCGAGATGCGCCGCGCTCCGGGATGCTGTGACCAGCCAGAGGTATCATAATGTTATGTAAATCTCAGATAGTGGAGCGCGCGCTGCTGAAGTGTGGGCGGAATATATTCCTACGCTGGTTTATAGTTAGATCCTTACCTTTATAATGTAAACAGCATAAATAAAAATATTAAATATTTGTTTAGTTTCATCCATTATAAAGCAGCGCACTCACCGACGACATGCAGCGTGACGAAGAAGGAGCGCACGGGCTGCGTGGACACCTGGCACTCGTACACGCCGGCGTCGCGCTGCTGCGCCCACTTGATGTGCAGCGTCCAGTCGTCCGTCTGCGGCGAGTGCGTCGCCTGGAAGCGCTGGTCCGACGTGTACGTGTAGCCGCCCACCGTCAGGATGTGCAGGTCGCGGTGCCGGATCCATGACACCTGCGGACCAACAGATGGTGATATGTAGTGCTTGTGTGTTGACAGCGTGAAGCACGTCATCAATCCTTCATGGAATAGTATGTTTGAGACATGGCACCCAAGTATTAAATGATTGAAAGCTGTTACGCACAGGTTTCAATCACTTACGTTTAAAGCCTTGGTTTGGCGCTTAGTTCAGTGGCTGATAAAACGAAATCATATTCTACAAAAATACTCCAATAAATAAAGAGCAGTTCATTGAAAGGAGCAACTTAAGTATTGCTTATTGCTCACTTATCTTGAAACTTTACGCAATACAAAGCCGGAGATCATTCAACAAATTCAATTCGCTGTCGCGATTTTTGTGATTTCCCTCAGAACAGTCGGCGCTGCTGTAGCTATAGTTATATTTTGTAAACATTCATCAAAGCTAACAAAAGTCTTTCGGCAATGTGGCGACATTTATCACGCTCAAACGTCGGGAAACCGAGCCCGATCACTCAGCAAAGGCGTTATTGAATGTGAGCTCAAAGGGGCCACGTGGAGCGCCGGGGCCCGCAGGAGCCAGGGGCCACGGGGCCCGTTTAAAGTATTTTTTGGCATTAATATTCGTCGGCGGTTGTTTTAGGCGCGGCGGCCATTGGCATGCAAATCAGCCGTCTCTATGAAAATTGCGAACGGCTCTTTATTACTCATTCCTTTTATTTACTGTTGGCATGTACGAGTAGAGCTCCCGGCTTCAGCTCTTTAATTATCTCGGGTGCGTTAAAACTCCACGTTTTTTTACTTAATTTACCCGTTGAAATTCCTAGTACATTTAGAACGGGCCCGTCTGATTATGCGAGCCTTTTTTTCTTATTTGCGTGTCTGAGTAAACCGGCTTATCTCGACGTTAAGAGCTTTTGGCATACTGGGCTCGATGACGTTACGGAGCCTGCCGTGCTTATTAAACGAAGATAACTGGAACAGGTCGCTTGTTGAAAATTACTCAACTTAAACTTTAATTTGTAAGTCCGTATCTCAGTGACAGTAATCATTTTAGTTTATACAATCGAAAAAGATATAGTTTCTTATCATCATAAAAGGAAGGCACGAGATCGAGCCAAATGTTTCGAGACAGTTCTGAAAACAAAAACACAACACAGCTACAAAAAAGCCTCATTACATTATAACTTTGAGTCGTTGTCCTTCGTCATACAATATTATAAATATAAAGTGATCTAGACTAGTCTATGTTCATCAGAGTCCTCCAAGTAATCCTACAAATGATGTGGCATTTCTTCCACTCAAGTTTTTGTTCTCATGACGTTGTCACAAAGGCGCCATTCTTTTTATTCGTTAGTTTATTTTTCAAATGGATAACTGAATAGTGTCGTCACGTCATCAAGGCTCAGGATTGAGCCACTTTTTGTACGTCTACGGCGGATTGTAGGACCCGTTGTTTTACAAAACCGCTAGTTGTTTTACAATACAAAGCTAATCCGAAGCAGTTACTACATAATTAGATTCGATTTTGCCTCCCGGCTGTGCCGATTAATGCCGACCCGAACAACTGTGTGGCGCGCCTACATGGACAACACGATATACTAGTAAATAATTAGAAGAAGACACATGGGAGGCGCTCCAATGACGCTCCTTTAGAAGGGGCTATGTCGAACGACAGACTGTTGACTGGGACTGGGACGGGGGGACTGTCGGTCCGTCTGTGCTACAACACAGGCTCATAACGTTAGCCTGGACTGCGACATGAGAAAAGTATACCTACTTAGTAACGTGAGGAGACATAATATTAGGCATATTTTATTTATTCGGGTAAACAAATAATGAAACATTAAGAAATACAAAAGTATAGGATACAAATGTGAAATCAATCACGTTCTCCACAGAAACACAATGAGGCAATTTGGTAAATTTTAAGACTGGCGTTGTAAACGATAAAAAGCGAATTATTAATAGTAAAGTATCAACGAGACATAAAGCTGTTAATAGTGCCGCTTAAGTGGAACAACAGTGTCACATTAATTTTTCAATATGTTAAGTAACATAACTTTCTATGCGGTTGTTCGTCTTTTTCGTCTGTTTTCCTACTCTCACGAGTACGTCGTACGTTGGACGTCGTCGAAACGAGGAAGTAAGAAATATTTAACCTATGGTGATGATGACTTCAAGTTATGGGGCTTACGTGACCTAAAGCGCGGTCGCTGTCGGACTGCATAGAAAAGAAAAAAGCGCGATGACACAACGCTGGTAATTTAGAACTGTTGTAAGGTTAAATATTTCTTACTTCCTCGTTTTCTGTTTAATTTTTCGTCACTTATTATTTTTATCATAATCTTGGTAATTGCCATTAATAAAAAAATAACAGTCGTTTGTATTTATTGTCTTGTGATTTCATGACCGCGGCGTGTTTTTCTTGAATCAACTTTGTTGAAAGTCGTAGTACTGCGCCCGCGGCACCCGTTAGAGAAATATTTTGATACTTGAGCGTTCATACAAGTTACATATTTAAATGGTTTATTTAGAGATTCTGTATCTATTGTTAAAGGGCAACAACACACGTCCTCTGACCTAACTACGACATTGTTAAGGGGCAACAACACACGTCTTCTGACCTAACTACGACATTGTTAAGGGGCAACAACACACGTCTTCTGACCTAACTACGACATTGTTAAGGGGCAACAACACACGTCTTCTGACCTAACTACGACATTGTTAAGGGGCAACAACACACGTCTTCTGACCTAACTACGACATTGTTAAGGGGCAACAACACACGTCTTGTGACCCAACTACGACATTGTTAAGGGGCAACAACACACGTCCTCTGACCTAACTACGACATCGTTCAGGGGCAACAACACACGTCCTCTGACCTAACTACGACATTGTTAAGGGGCAACAAGACACGTCCTCTGACCTAACTACGACATCGTTAAGGGGCAACAACACACGTCCTCTGACCTAACTACGACATCGTTAAGGGGCAACAACACACGTCCTTTGACCTAACTACGACATTGTTAAGGGGCAACAACACACGCCCTCTGACCTAACTACGACATTGTTAAGGGGCAACAACACACGTCCTCTGACCTAACTACGACATCGTTAAGGGGCAACAACACACGTCCTCTGACCTAACTACGACATCGTTAAGGGGCAGCAACACACGTCCTCTGACCTAACTACGACATTGCTAAGGGGCAACAACACACGTCCTCTGACCTAACTACGACATCGTTAAGGGGCAACAACACACGTCCTCTGACCTAACTACGACATCGTTAAGGGGCAACAACACACGTCCTCTGACCTAACTACGACATTGATGAATGACAGGTGAGTTAAACTCGAGCATTAGTAATATTCATATGAGAGTGGATTAGCATTCAGAGCTGACTACATTACGTGTCACAAGCAGGCGTGACGTGGTACAATCAGCTGCAGTCTGTTAAGTTTGGAACTCATTAAAGTTATGAGACGAGCACGTGGCGCCGCCTGGCGGCCGCCGCGGTAGGCGTGGGTAGGTATCAGTAGCGAAGGGTCAATTTTTGTAAGAAAGCCGGAGTAGATCTTTAATATGATTATATTAGTCTATAGAATACTGACTGTGCCATTTTTCAAAGAGAAGCCGGTAGGAATCGAGTTGTATGGAACCTTCGCCACTCGTAGGTATCAAGGGGTCGAAGGCTGATAGTGGTCGTAGGTGGTCTGATGTCTCATGTGTGGTGACCCGTTACAGCTGCCGGAATTAAGAGAAAAGTTTGTCTCGGTTTGACCGAAGCTCTAGGGAATCTACTTTGATTTCAAGAGAAATATCTGTTTATTGGTTCGTCTATATTATCTGGAAGTGAAAAACAGGTACACTCCAGTTCTGAACTGCTATTGTTTTTAGAAAATCAGTCTAGTATTTGTTTGTCCTGCGATCCAAAATCCCTACAGGTGCTTATGTTAAACTGAAATCACAAAATATTATGTAGCTTGATATGTTGAAGTATTTGTCTTCACACTCATTCAACTATTTGTGATGTTGTTTTCATAATGCTCAAGTGAAATACCACCGCCGCCGCAGCAATAGCTTCGCCGCCATTGCTCGGCGGGCGTCGTCTCCGGACTGAAGATAAAATACCTAGCATTGACGCATTCCCGGCGCTTCACAAATACCAACAGTTAAGAATACCCGCCGTTAATTAATTCGTCAGCTTTAATGAATAAACAATACTCTGTCAGGCAGGGACAACCTTTTGCGGAATCTCTTCATTTCCCTCCGTTAGCCGAAAGGGTTGAACAAGTTTATTTTAGTACTTCTGCTGGGCGTGGGCAGCCGTGGATTTGTGTCTGAAGTAAGGTCCCATTTGTGTCTGAAGTAAGGTCATATTTGCGTCTAAAGTAAGGTCACATTTGTGTCTGAAATAAGGTCACATTTGTGTCCGTGTTCCACCGTATTTTTAAAGAGTCAATATAGTTGGTCTGAGAGGATTGAGAGACACGCGGCAATGACGTTACAATGTCAAGACATGACTTTAAAGTCGCGGTCGAAAATAAACGTAAAGATAAGACTGGTCGGAAATAAAATAGTGTGTCTCTTGACCTTTTACAAAAAGCAAAGTGTACATAAAGTAACGTGATGATACAAGTCCCGTAAGCATTACGATCTGTCACTATCACTACATCACATACTGAAGTGTACACTATAGTGTCACTACTGCTTGTTCATTAAATGTCAATAAGTATATTTCTACTGTGCTTAATCTCGCATCGAACCGCTATTAAAGTAAATTGCTTTTTTCTTAAAGTAAGATATAAAAAAAATCGTATCCAATGTTAATCAAGGGGTCACGTCGTGGCGTTTGCGAACTAAATAAAAATGTTATGGGGTAAAACCGCCACTGGACAAGTATTAGATAGCCTTGAACCCAGAACCTCACACGAGCAGCAAAATTGGGTTTAACTGTGATGAACGCTTTTGTAGGAGCTGAGATATCAGGAAGACGCTGGCAAAATAGGATCTACATGTAAAGTACTCGTAGGTGTAGTAAATAAATACCGTATTAAAATAAAAATAATACCTACCTATAATTATGTAACATAAAACCTCTGTACTATCCATCTAGCTTCTGTTCAATATCGGTACAGACGTGACTACGTATTAATACTCTCCATACTTTGAAGTCCGTGAGCAGCGAGCAGGGCGTCTCATGATACACTCATTTGAACAGTGAGCAGGACATGTCTCATGATACACTCACTTGTCCAGTGAGCAGGGCATGTCTCATGAAACACTCACTTGTCCAGCGAACGGGGCATGTCTTATGATACATTCACTTGTCCAGCGAGCGGGGCATGTCTCATGATACACTCACTTGTGCAGTGAGCAGGGTATGTCTCACGATACACTCACTTGTGCAGTGAGCAGGGCCTGTCTCATGATACACTTACTTGTGCAGTAAGCAGAGTTTGTCTCATGATACACTCACTTGTGCAGTGAGCAGGGCATGTCTCACGATACACTCACTTGTGCAGTGAGCAGGGCTTGTCTCTTGATACACTCACTTGTGCAGTGAGCAGGGCATGTCTCATGATACACTCACTTGTGCAGTGAGCAGGTCTTGTCTCATGATACACTCACTTGTGCAGTGAGCAGGGCATGTCTCATGATACACTTACTTGTGCAGTGAGCAGGTCTTGTCTCATGATACACTCACTTGTGCAGTGAGCAGGGCATGTCTCATGATACACTTACTTGTGCAGTGAGCAGGGCTTGTCTCATGATACACTCACTTGTGCAGTGAGCAAGGCGTCTCATGATACACTCACGCCAGCACAGCAATCTACTACAATCTGTCAAATTTCTTTAATAGATTTTCAACTTTATCGCTAAAGCATAAGGTTCAAAGTTGATTGGGACTGGTAGCTCGATGTGCTGGCGTCTGTACCGACGAACTGTACGCGCACATTTATTTAGAAATCGCGGGAGCGGGTTAATCTCCTAGGAGGATACGCAGAACTTAGCTGAAGTAGATACGCATTGTATTACAGGATATAGAACATAGGTATAACTCGTATTGTATTTGTCTAAAATGATGGATGAGGCCGTGTGTTGTTTTTGGGACAGTAATTGGATTACGTTCAATATATACCAGAGAAGCGTTAACTTTATTCAGTTTGACTTAAAAGGCTATGAAACTAGTATTAAGATGGGAGTACCTAGACTATTCGGAGTCCTTATGAGCCTAATTAGAAACGTGTATTATTGTATTAGCGACACGTCTCAAAGTTATGATCAGTTCAGTCATTTGTCTGGCGTTATGAAGTAGGTACAAATTGGAGTGGACTGATGTTGTATATGGAGGGGGGGGAAGGGGTGTGGCAGTTGAATGTGAAGGATATCAGAATTCAGAAGTGTGCGTCGTCTAAGTAAGCGTGGCGTTTTGAGCTCCGGCGGTGTACGTTCGCACGGCGCGCGGCGGCCCGTCGGGCGACCAGCGAGTATTAATTGCATCAAATGGCAGCATCTACTTTAAACATTTTGGAGTCTTATAAGATCTAGGTATATACAAATATGAATATTACCTATTTCTTCATTTGATACTAATGGTAAGCACTTGGAAGGTCTTGTGCTCTCAGCCTTAAACTACATATTTAAGATATTTTACATAGTTATTTAATTGTATTTCTTTTAATTCGCTTCATTGATTTACTTACTCATTTTTATCAGGCTACAGAGGTCCATAGCTACAGATCTGCCCATTACTTTAAAACTTTTACTATCAATAGTTTACGTCTCCAGTGTCGCCTAACTCCTGGCTCTATATCCGAATCCCCAATAAAAAACACCGAAGACGTTCATTGAACCCTTGATTTTAATTTCACGTCGGAAGGAAGCTCAGTTTTATTCAAATTCATTCGTCCTCGGGGACAGCAGGCTATCGCGGGAGGGTATCGCTGGTAACCACAGAGTAGATACACCCACAGAAGGCCCACTTAACTTTCACGTTAAATTCTCAATTAAACAAATAGTGATTAAAGCCTGGCTGCAGCTTTGGATCATGTCATAACATTTTGTGAAAAAGTGGCGGTTAACGGTTTTGTGAAAAAGCGATCCGCGGCAACTAATTTATTGATATTTTCTACTGGCCTCTTTGATAATATCGACAATCGTATACAAGTTGATGCAGAGTACACGGACTTTCAAAAAGATTTTGACAGGGTGGATCATGAATTGTTGCTGAACCGAATAGCTTTCAATGGTATTCGTGGTAACTTGCTGCGATGGTTCATTTCTTACATCACTAACCGTTGTCAACGGGTTGTTATTAATGGATACCACTCTCATGCTACTCGGGTTACATCTGGTGTCCGGCAGTGCTCTATTCTAAGTCCTCTTTTATTCATTATTTTTATAAATAATATTGCTAACTGTTTTCATCATTCCAAATTTTTGTTATATGCTGATGACCTCAAAGTATACATACCTATTCATAGCATTCAGGATTGCTACCTTCTCCAAGAGGACTTGGATCGTCTCACGGACTATTGTAACACTAGTAAGCTCCGTCTGAGCATTCCCAAGTGCAACTACCTAAATTACACCAAAAACAAGAACATCATAAGGTTTCCATACTCATTATGTAATATTTTATTGAATAATGTAAACTCAGTTCGTGATCTTGGTATATTGCTTGACTCGAAACTCTGCTTGGATTTGCATATCGATCAAATTGTAAATAAAGCATATAAGATGTACGGATTTATAATGAGATCCACTCATGACTTCAAGCGGACCTCTTCGTACCTCTGTCTGTATAAAACCCTAGTCCGTTCTCAGTTCGAATATGCGGCTATCCGTCTGGAACCCGTACTATGGCAAATACATTGACATGATAGAAAATGTCCAGCGTAGATTTCTTCGTGCAATGCACTACAGGTGTCATAAAACGTATCTGCACTATAACCAGTTGCTCAGTAAGTACAAGATTTCGACGCTCAGCTCTAGACGTAAACAATTGGAAGCAATGACATTGTATAACATTGTTAATGGCAATTTTGACTGTATTGATTTAAACAATGTATTGTGCTATGCAGTCCCCAGAACTGTCCATAGACGGCGGGTGCGCGCTAGCAAACTCTTTGCAGTAGGTACCTGCCGATCTAACACTGGTCTACGTTCGCCAGTTCGGCGAATGGCAGCAACCTACAATGAAGTATTCGAACACATATTTACATGCTCTTTGAAAAGGTTTTGTAGCATTTTGCATGAGACACTTGAACTCTTAGACTAATTGTTTGTTGTAGTTGTCTTAAAAATACTGTTTTGTTTTATTTTTTCATTTTATTGTTTTTATAAATTAGCGTAACTGTCATGCATGAACAGTTCACCTCCTAGTGATTAAGGTTTTATTTATTAATGGTAATCTGTGAACAGCGCTGTGGGTTACATTATTACTTATGTAATTTATGTTTTTTCTGTTTATAATATTGCATAATGTAGCTGTTTGTTGTTCCTATTTAATAAAATAAAATAAAACAAGCCCAAATTCTCGATATTTATCCAAGATTTAAAACTTTTTAGATGAAAAACGAAGTGATCGAAAATAATATATTTTTAGTTAATACAAATATTATAATTAAAAGAAGTTGACAACTTCGTATTGGTACGACTGTTTTATTTTACGACTTAAATATGTTCAGTCACGAAGAAGGACTAATGGTCACAATCGAAGTGATCTTTGACAGGGCATAGTTTGGAAAGGATGTTCAGCACCATGCTGATCTGTGTCCATTCGAGGTATCGTGCCGCGCGGCCCGCACTGGAGACATGGGCTTATAGTCTACGATCGGATTCTTTATTCAGTTCTGAGGGTTTGCGTTAGTGAAGTCCTTTTATTTTCTTGGGTCCACTTTTGAAGATTGAATGCTAGTTTTGTGGGTCAAAAATGCAAAAAGTATGGTTAAATAAGTATGGTTATTCAAAACGTGTCGAAAGCTCTGTGACGAACAAATGTTTTTCGCCAGATATTATACTTACGGTATGAAAAATAAAGAATCTCTTCTGCTATGCAGCGCAAAAGCAATAAAAGCACGAGCCAACACTTTATAGCTGGACATAACGCAATAATATCCCGTCGTCCTGGCTGCTGATCCCGCAGGCGAGGCGCGATGTTCAGCGCGGAACACACTGTGCACACACTGGAGTGCTGAGACTCTCGCGTGAATACTAACGCGGCTAGATGAGTAGGTACGTGTGTGTAGCGCCATGTTTGCTCTCCATCCGTTTGTTATTCACGCCGGAGACGTCGCCACTTGATAAAGCACTGTATGTACATTCTCCAATGTGTGCTGTGTGTGTAACAGTGCTTTTCTTTCCTTTGACATCATTATAAAGATGAAATACATAAAACATGGCTTGTATGGTAATCAGGACGAGTGAAACATTGTGCTTGAGTAGCGCCAAGCGTGATAATTGAAATTACCCCATACATTACCTACATTATATAATGATTAGCTTCGTTCCACAGAAAAAAAAACAATGAAATAGGTAATATATAGTGTGAATACGGATATATATTGTATATAAATATTTATGTCTTTGATACAAAATATCATAATGGTCGAACATTATATTAAAAATATTTTGTCTTTTCGTGTTCCGTATTTGTTTGTTGTAAAATTGTTTATAATGAAAATAGTAAACAATAGCCGTCTTGTTGCAAGCGAGGCCGACAGTTCGGTGAAACGTATAGAATTCACTATTGCACAAATCAAATAACAACAGTTATTGTCATAACCGTTACATACCTACTGCATTGAATACTAAATTCTGTTATGTGCAACAGAATTTAGTATTCAATGAGTTGAGGCATGAATAATTTTCTGGCTACAACTTATAGTTATTGATTAAACTGAAATTGTTTTACAGTTTCGTCCTATAACATACAAAAGAGGCCAATTTACTTCTCGATATGTTGGTTCACCGTAGTTAAAGTTTAGAATAACTTAACTCGAAAATATCTCACAAAAAAATAGTGCGGCAGACCGCAACCTTTGACATAAAAAGCCACTATGACAAGTTTGACATAACGTTACATAGGTGACAAGTATTGATAGGTTTGAAAGTTTCCTGGATACTTATATGACACGCGTACCGCGCTACGTGGCAGGGCGCTAAAACTACGTGTAATAACGGGTAAAGGGTGGCTTTTTTTTATTGTTTCATCATTTTTTTTTAAGTATTTTTCTAGTACGCTACTTGATAGTGCCGTGTTTTCCTATAATTTAGATACTTGCGAGATCTTTACTATGACAAAGACTTTGGGTTAATGCTGTATATGTGTTTAGTTGGTAAGCCTTTAAATAAATAAATATATGTACGCAAGTCTAAATAGCAGACGACGTTTACGTATAGTATTTATATAACTTCTTTTGATCGTACTACGAAACCATATGCTATGTGCCGTATTCTGATAGCGTACTAGATTCTATCTGTGCTAGTCTGATGCTTTTATAAATTTTGTTGAAGTGCCCAGGTTGAAGATCTGGAGGCCAAAACTGTAGGTACTTAAGATCTGGAGGCCAAGACTGTAGGTACTTAAGATCTGGAGGCCAAAACTGTAGGTACTTAAGATCTGGAGGCCAAAACTGTAGGTACTTAAAAACGTTCAAATTCAAGTCACAATCTCATCTCCGCGAAAATCAATGTCAGTTATTTTATAAAAACTGGCCAAGTGCGAGTCGGACTCGCACACGAAGGGTTCCGTACCACAAGGCAAATACGCCGAAAAAAACATGTTTGTTGTATGGGAGCCCCCCTTAAATATTTATTTTATTTTATTATTATTATTTATTATTAAAGTTAAAATACAACTGAGCATTTCGTGAATATTTCAAGTGCCTACCTGTTGCCATTTTTGATATCGAGCAAAAAAAGGAACAAAAATCGCGTTTGTTGTATGGGAGCCCCCCTTAAATATTAATTTTATTTTGTTTTTAGTATTAGTTGTTATAGCGGCAACAGAAATACATAATTTGTGAAAATTTCAACTGTTTAGCTATCGCGGTTCTTGAGATACAGCCTGGTGACAGACAGACAGACAGACAGACAGACGGACAGACGGACAGACGGACAGACAGCGAAGTCTTAGTAATAGGGTTCCGTTTTTATACGGAACCCTAAAAATGTAGGTATTGTAAACTAGACGTCTTATTGACATATTGAGACTGAAATTAGAATGCGAACGATCATTTAAATACGCGAATTGCCCTTTAGAACCTTATTGAGTTTGTTGGTGTAAAGTGAGAGACATCTTTCAAATAGTGTAAATCAGTTTTTTGTTTTTATCTTATCTTGTTACATTTGCGATGACTACAGAGTTGTACAGCCGAGTGATCTTCATTGTTATTGCCACGAGTTGATACATTGGCAAGGCGCCCCACGTCGTGCTAGTTCTGCGAACTCTGCGCTGGTAGCTGGGACATCCCGGATCCCCCCGGGTACACGTGCACTTGACCACTAACGTCCAGTTGTATTGTATCTAGGAATATGTACAAGTGTGGGAGTGGAAAACTATAATATTATAATATTCAAAATTGTTGGCAAAGAGGATTTCAGGTGCATTACTATGTAAGTTTTAATCATTTTTTCTTTTCATATCTAAAGTCAAATACCTATATTACGGAAGAAGTAATTTTGGTTACGAAAGCAATTGTGGCCCAATTTCTGGTAATTCATACTCGTACATCTCAATGTGACATTACGTATGAAAACTAAATAATTGAAAGATAATTTCTTCGGCCTGTATTTACTTTATTGAACTAAATAATGGCTTTAAAGAGGACCTCAACATCAATGTAAACTGATAACGTTTATATCATACAGTACATTAATCACGTTCGTCAGTAAGAATAGAACTGTTAGCTTCAGCGGTAACGTACTATGACAGTAACGTAACATAACGGTAACGTGATGTGTGAACTATGAAATACTTAAATCCATTTTATTTAGTGTTGTGCATCGAACGTGACCTGAATGGTTCACCCCGATGTAGTTATATAGCGCAGCATGGAGTACCTAACGGATGCATAGCGATGTGCTAAGAGCACCTGAAATAAATTGATTTTTATTTGAACGATTTAGTTTGCTTCATGGGTGACAATGTTGAAGTACAATAACTACGGTTTGGAATCCAAAGAGCCGTACTTCGGAATTGAAATTTTTAGACACATCGACACACTTATCTGATTCAAGAACTTTATAAACAAAGATTGTTCAAAAACAGGCTGCTGTATAATATTACACCCTCAAAACATTAAGATCATCTTATAAGTTGACCGTTAGTTCTCCCCACATACTTGCTACTTCGCAAAACGTTGATAGCCTTGTAAATTGAGTGGCACATGACAAACTAAATTACTACCTCGCTAGAGTGGGGTAACCAGCCGCCGCCTGCGCCCGCCCCGCATCCCGCACCACACCGGACACCGTACTGCTTTCATTTAGTTTACATGCCTGTAATTCCTGGCGCCATATAGGTCCAACTATTTGCATGACATTCCCGACAGTGATTATGTGCCCCTGGAGTGACTGAACACAATAAAGGTTGACGAAGTATACGTGACGTCATTAATAGAGGTTAACTGGGTGTTAGCGTCGCGTGGGGCAGGACTCCAGTGCGGACAATGGAGATGGAGGCACGTAGTTTTGAATACTATTTGCAAGATCAAAGCCGTAACAAAGTTCAGTTGTCGTTTTCAACACTCGATAACAAAGAACTCACCAAATTGTATTTACATTCTGGTATGAAAAGCTACACCTGAGAGAGAAATCTCGCGAATAAGTAGGTAAGAGGCTCACCACACTGCGCATTACAAATTCTATTTTAAATCTCAAGTTAACGAAAGCGCAGATAATGTTGTATTGGGCAGCCCTGTAAGTGGTGCATTTATATTCTGGCTCACGCCGCCACCTCGTAGCCGCCCCGTAGCCGCCCCGCAGCCGCCGCCGCCACGCCCGCGGCAGTTTTTGTTTACATACTGTGTAGTATACTGTTGCCACAAACGTCACTCAGTTAAATTCTAGAAATAAGTTGTAAAGAACACAAAGTTGTGCTCGTTCACTTGTGAAATTTAAATTAACTCGCTGTGATTGCGAAGGCAAGTATTTACTTTGTATATCTATGACTTTAGAGCTTCATTCAGTTGGAAACAAACTACGCAGTGAACCTCATCGGGAAGTTAGATTAAGCCGAAACATACAGAACGCGTGTAACTCTTAAAAGATTAAAAGTTGTGAATTGATACATCGGCGGCGCTGTGGACGACGTTCGTCGACTGATAAGAGAAGGCTCCGCGATAGCACCTCACTCGGGGATCCGACACGATCCGAGGCGTTACGTCTACCCTCGCATATCTGATCTGTTGGAACACTTTCAATTTATCCGCGTAGTTTGTACTGTGGGTTGTTACGGACGCGGGACGCGGCGATCATACAGCTCGCGATATCAAGTATTCCAACATTTCTGGACACATAATATTGTCGGTTTTGCTTAAATTAGCTACTGATAAGAACTCCATCACTAAAAGTTTAAACAATAGTAATGTGTTGTCACATTAAAATTGTTTAAGCTTGGTTTCGTGACATGGACTTTCAGAACTGAAATCTGTTGAAAATAAATTTTATTATTATTTCAAGTCAGTATTACATACATTTGGATAGGTACGTATAATTACGCCCACCAGTATAGCGCTACATATCTGTAAAATTAATTTGTTCATTTTTATCCAGCTGGGGCCGGGGGCGCCAATTCTTAAGTATCCTTTAAGTCTTTCCTTAAAATAAACCACAACCTCGCGTCCTCCGCCGCAGTAGGTGCTACAACCATCACCTCGTGTGCTCCGCCGCAGTAGGTGCTACCACCCACTGCACACTGTTGAACTTGGTTGGCAACAGTTATGAAACGATATCGCTGACAGAAATGTGACAATGTGCTAGTCTATAGTTACCGCTAGAAACTTTACAAGTGTAATATAAGGTTGCTTTTTAATGTCTCCGCTTTACCGCACTGATGACCATTAATGCTATTATTTAAAAAAATGCCTGTAGAGGTACAAAGTCTCTGAGCTGATATATTTGACTTTCCTTTGCTTCTCTTCGTTTTGAAGGTTTCTTAGCAAAGTTCACGTGAAATATAGGGATTATTAATACTAAGCTTGGAACCACAATCATGAAGATACGAATATATCCTTATTAGATTCTATTAGAGAACCACTTCAAGTAGCTACCGTGTGACAATTTAAATTGGGCAAGTATAAATAAATGACTGTTGTTACCTGTTCCATCACAAATTCTTATAATTCTTGTTTAAATAACAGCTATACCCCATATTTTTTATTCAAATGAGACTTTATTTTCTTTTTATTAAAGATATTCTCGCAAATTGTCACTCAAAAACCTCTTTAGGAAAATTGCGAGCTTGAGGTTTTGTGCCCCAATGAGAAAAACCCCGAAACAAAGGGTAATAGCCGCCGGGGGACGAGGGGTGTCCGGCGCGGGGGGCGGGGAGCAGGGCGAGGGGGCAGCGTGCTGCGAGGTAATCGACTTACTTCCGCTTCCGTTCTGCCCGTCTGATGGCCGCGGTATTAGAGGTTTACTTTTGAACCTGTCGCTGATGTCTTCATACTTCTTCATATGTTATTGTGTTCATCAAATCTGTGTAAAATGTCTAGTCAATGTCTCGTTACGTATCATTAGGATTTTATGAGGCAGTCATTAGCCTCACTCAACTGTTTGTAATAATATGGATTGATGCAGTAACAGTTTGCGCGGTGCACTCTATATAAATAACAAATTAATGAGTTTACCTAACTAATATAAATATTTATTAGCAAATAATAAATAACTAAGAAAATAATAGAAGATGAAAAGAAAGAAGAAAGAATAAAACAGAATTGAATACTCTTTATTATGTACACCATATAAATTACAGACATAATTAAAGATAAATAATAGAAGCTTTGAATTGAAACATTACAGCCTGACCTCAGTAAACAGTGTCAATGTATCGAGACGAATGTTTGCGGAGCTCATTGCGCATGCAAAATGTTCTGTAAACACATAACTGAATAGTTTACAGCCTCGTTTGCATGTTACACGCGCTAAGATGGCTACGACTCTGTTACGGCTTGGCTACGAGTTGCTAAGCCGTAGTCCCGCTACGCCGTAGCACTGCTGCGATGTTATTATGTTGTATTTATGAATGTGCGATTAATTTGGAGGTCGTAATGTTGAATGGCGTCCTCTATGGATGGAAGACGTTATGTAATATACAGATATATTGTCTCATTTATGGATGGCATTATTCGTCTTGACTTTGGAGTTCAAATTGGTATTGTACTAAGTTTGATTCAGTAGCTATGTAAAAAACAGAGTTCTGCACAAAAGTCTTATTCCATTCAATTATTACGCTAACTACTAATTGCAAAAATATAACATTTGTATAAACCAAGTACAAAGTCGTAATCCTAATCTAAAAGAAACGTTTTTTTAATCATTTCTCCGCATGTCGTAATCCTAAGCGGCTCATAGTGATGCGATTGTGGAGAGTCAACAGCCTCGTAATGAAAAACGTAGCTAAAGATGTCAGAACACCCTTTGTGACTGTACTACTTCAATAGTAAGACGCTGGGGTAACCTCTCAGAGTTAAGCGGGGGAGGGTTGGAGGAAGGGGGGCGGCAGTATAGAATGTGTTAGGAATTAGTAATAAATCTAAGACGTAGGTACTAACAGTTTCAAATGTATTAGTTACCAACATAGATAGTGTTGTAAGAGTGATTAATGAAAGTGCCTCAGAGATAGCGAGCGATTTCAAACGTATTTATTTTTTTCGAGAGTTGTCATTTCTCACAAATTGAACCTTTTGCTTTGAATCTATTTCGTTTATCTACGACTTCAACAATTGGAAATTCTTACCTAATTGCTTTTGGCAGCTGGATTAGTGCTGTAAAGCGTAAATAGATGGTGACAGTAGTTGAAAGGCATTTAAAAAAAAAAGTTTTTAAAAACAAGCCTTTATTTAAACAAAAATGTATCCTTAAAAAGAAAGAACAACGCGAACTAAAAAGAAAAAAATATTTTTAAGTGACACTGTCATTTTAAAATATATGTATATAAACTTTAAACGCTTGAGGCACTGTTATTGTGTAGTAGGTAGGTACACCTGTATAACGGATACCGTAAATCAGTGCCTCAAGCTTTTAAAATTTATATATATTTTAAAATGACAGTGTCACTTAAATTATTTTTTTTCTTTTTAGTTCGCGTTGTTCTTTCTTTTTTAGGATACATTTTTGTTTAAATAAAAGCTTGTTTTTAAAAAGTTATTTTTATTTTATTTTTACTTTTTAGTCTTAAAGATTTATTATTAACTTTTTTTTTAAATTTTTTTTAGCCCTGAACGGTGGTCAGCTTGTTTTGTAAAACTTTTTTTTAATCCGTCATTTTGGAGCGGCGGTCATATTGAATTTAGTGTGATGTTACTAAATTTATCGTTCTCTATTCTTCAAGCCCTTTCATTTGATACCCATATTAAGGGGATTGAAATAAATGTAATCCGCCATTTTGGAGCGGCGGCCATATTAAATTTAGTGTAATTTTACTAACTTTATCGTTTTCTACTCTTTTCATTTGATACCCATATTAAGGGGATTGGAAACAATGTAATCCACCATCTTGGAGCGGCGGCCATATTGAATTTAGTGTGATGTTATTTACTTTATAATTTTCTACTCTTCAAGCCCTTTCATTTGATACCCATATTAAGGGGATTGAAAAAAATGTAAACCGCCATCTTAGAGCGGCGGCCATATTGAATTTTATGTAATTTTACCAGTTTTATCGTTTTCTACTCTTCAATCCCTTTCATTTGATACCCATATTATAGGGATTGAAAAAAATATATAATCCGCCATCTTGGAGCGGCGGCCATATTCAATTTAGTGTGATGTTATTAACTTGGTCGTTTTCTACTCTTCAAGCCCTTTCATTTGATACTCGTATTAAGGGGGTTGAGAAAAAATATGTAATCCGCCATCTTGGAGCGGCGGCCATATTGAAATTATTACGATATTGAGTGCAATACTCAATATCGTAATAATTTTGTATTGTTACCAGAACTAAAGGTGTATGCAAAATTTCAGCTCAATCGGATGCCAGCAAATGGTCGAAAAATGGCTTGCAAATTTTGACGGACAACATACATACATACGAACAGTGCAAGCTAAATAAAAGCTTTTGTAAAGAGTATTAAATTATAATATTAAATAAAAATGAAAATACTATTTAAGATTTTAATGTCCTGTTGTACTAATGTGACATTTTGGACAAAACTCTTTTAAATTCAAAAGAGTCTACAAAAAATACAACCGACTTTAAAAATGTTTTTTTTTTTTAAATCGGTTGTATTTTTTGTAGACTCTACAAAGTGAAAAATAACTTTAATTTCGGAAGTCGGTATCGTTGGTTCCTCATTTTCGTTTTTTGACACCGACTTCCGAAATTAAAGTTATTTTTCACTTTGTAGTGTTTTTTTCGATGTTGGTTGTTTTTTTTTTGTAAGGGCTGATTTCTCAATCGTCAGATAATGTTTATTCATGGAATAAAATTTACGTCTGACAGTTTTTGTATGGACGAACTGTCAAAAATTCAAAATTATTTCTCCGATAAAATTATCTGGCGTTGGAAAAATCAGCCCGAAATAAAATACGTAAAAAAATATTTATAAGTTAAACGGTTTTAATGAAAATAAATTTAATATGTAGACAGTGAACTAAAAGCTAAAAACTAATTCGGTAGGTCCTAGGTACCAGTCATCACTCCACTTTCCTCATCAATCTAGGGCATTGATCAGACAAAAAAATAAAATCGTGTGGCGCGTGAAATTTCTATCAACAGTCAACCGCTCATTACAAATAATATTATAAATGCTGTCTCAATATTTACTCAGGTTACGTTACGCCACAAAATTTTATTTTTTGTCTGACCTATGACCTAGATTGATGAGGAAAGTGGTGTGATGACTGGTACCTAGGACCTACCGAATAACTTTTTAGTTTTTAGTACTTAAACTCAGTGGAAAAAATTCGTATTATTGAAGTTAACTCAAAAACTACCCAAGCAAAGTTAATAAAATTTAAGTATATGGAGACCCATGAGAAATAACGCATTCAAAAAAAAATGCAAATCCGTCTATAAATGACGGAGTTATGCCCGAACATAAATAAAATGATCTCGGTTACAAAAAATATATATATAGACATCCGAATTGAGAACCTCCTCCTTTTTTGAAGTCGGTTAAAAAGATATTATTATTATTTTGAATTTATATATCTCGGAACCATGGGGTCCCGGTCCTTTGGAAGGCGTACGAGGGGCCGAAGCCAACTCGCAGAGGCCCCTTAGGAAATTTTAATGAAATGCGGCACCAACCGACGATTATCCCTGTATGCGCTATGCAAGTGCATCCAAGGACAACCCCCGGTTGGTGTAGGACTATTGCAGGATATGGAAAAATAAAAAGTTGGACTATGGGTTTGGGTGGCTAAAGTGGACTGGTTACCAAGAACTATGGAATAACTACGACCCCTGCCTGATCAATGTTTTATATATACACGGATAAAATCACACATCATCTTACAGCATCTTACTGGAATACTTCCTTCCTCCGAGCACGTTTGCTCTTGCGAATCTCCACTCAAGCCGGCCAATAAAGGCAAGAATGAGGTGGGAGCTCTGTTCCTCGTCATTGTTCACTCCAGCCGGCCAATAAAGGCAAGCCAGAGGTGAGGAACAAGACTTCTCCCTGAAGATAGGGTCCGTGGGGTCGCTACTGCCCAACAGCTCGCCACATGCTGCCCTGCGGATTTCTGTATCTCTCTTGGTCTGGCTCTTCACCTTAGACCTGTTCCAGCAAAGTAAACTCTTCCGGCATAGGCCTAGAGTTCGGAGCGCGCAAGCCCCACCACGGCGTCAACGTAGAGATACGGCGGCGGGGTTATTATTATTATTATTATTATTATCAGCCGTTTTTGTCTCACTGCAGGGCAAAGGCCTCCCTTCCCTCCTTCCACTTATCCCTATCCAGTGCTGTTATACGCCAATCCCTGTGGAAAGAGTCGAGCTCGTCCCGCCATCTCTTTCTGGGCCTGCCGCGTTGTCGTTTGCTGCTGTTTGGGACCCATTGTGTGGTTGCTTTAGCCCATAGCTCCTCCGGCATGCGACAGATGTGACCAGCCCAGTTCCATTTAAGCTTGGTAAAAAGATAAGTCACCTCAAAAACATTTTACCCAACCTGTGAATCAAACCCCAATCAATGAGAGAATGATACCTAATTGACTATTTTGCAATTTTTTTTTCTTTCAGTTTGGTATGTAACAAACTAACCAGAACAACTAACAAACACCCGGAAACGGCATAATATTATGAACTTTAAAAACTAAGTAACATCTCTGAAGCAATAATCTGACAAATAAATGAACTATTACGAATCCAAGGGCTCACGGTCAAATATAGCGCTTCTGACAAACACTTCGGATACCTTCAGTACGTACAGGATTTAGGGTAGTTGTAATGGAGATGAGAGCAGTTTTGGGATGAACCGTCCCAAAAAAGCCGTTGAGTGTCTGTCCAATCCCGGCGCCGCATTATTACGTCGCACAATGCGTCATGTTTCAGCTCTAAGTCCTGAAGCTTCGGCAATAAATTAAATGAGAGGCTCGCAATTGTGATGCAAATAGTAACCAGGGGAGGGGTGGGTTGGGGTCGAAGGCGCGCACAATACCAGGGTTCTTTCGTCCCGGTAATATGTGGTAGTATTGTAGGAGATACAAATAGAAGCTATTAGTGTTATTATTTTTGTGAAGTAGTTCAATCTAAGACCATTTAAATAGACTTTTACAAGAATGTAGTTTTTTCACTTAAATTCTAGGTGTTATTAAATGCAATAAAAAACTAAAATGTGTTAGAAATTGGAAGTTAGTACAAATAATATGTGAGCTAAAATCCCAGGTGTCAAACAATTCCAAAGTCCCACAAAATTAACAGAAACTGTGCGAAAGCACTGCCAGAGTCATTAAACTATAATGAACTAGTGTCGCAACAATCCCGGAATGTTGCGGGTAAGCACGTTACGGGATTGAAGCGACGCAAGTCACCGTCTGCCGCTGAGCGTGGGGACCGCAACGCCGCGTTGATTGCGACTCGTAGCGTCTCTGCTACGCCGTAGCCGCGTAGCCACGTAGCGGCTACGAAAGTCGTGACGTAATGAAATTGATGCAGCCTTGTGAAATAGATTGCAATGCCTGGCTTTGTCTTGTGGGGTACTGTTCCATACCTCTGTGGGGTTGTTTGTGCGGTATTCAAGTTAGTTTTTGTCCGGATGATTTTGCAGTGGAAACATTATAATATTCAAACTGTGGTCTAAAGTTTGCTCATAATCACGGTTTTTGTGGTGTCTGGCTAATTGATGTCATTTCTAGACAAAACACTAGTATTTACATTTATAAATTATACAACAGTCAGCCAAATTTCAACAAGAGCAAAGTAGAAACGTTAGTACAAGATAAAAGTTAATAGTCCATTACTTAAACGAAACATAACATTGTAATCGTCTCCGATATAATTACGAGCAGACATATTTATTATTCGACTTTTCACTAAGTCTAAGAATTTACGTAATTCTTAAGCCTAGTGAAAAGTGGTTCATTAAATTGTGTTTCAAAAAGATAAATGTGGTACCATTTACATACAATTTGTTATTTGTGAATTAAATAAAAGTTAACTTTCATTAATCACACTAATAAAAAGTGTTAGTATAGTGACGTTTAAAAAGTGTTTAATTTTTTTGCTGTTCAATTTCACTTAAACTGAATAAATAAACAACATTAACATAACTAGTGCTTGTTAGTTTAGCCGTATAGTTAAATGATAAAACTTAAAAAAATTGAACTGATAGTTGAATAATCTGCATGCCACACGGGACAATGTACTGAATTCAATGATGTGTGTTCTCATGCGCATCAAACATTTTACATGAACCTGCCAGGGCACTGTTAAACACAATATTAGTTTGGTCTTGAGTAAGTGTTAATTATGAATTGCCTATGTCTTTTTTGTCACCTACATTCTTTGCAAATAAATGATTCATTCTGATCCTGAAAATAAATAATACGATATATGAATAAGCAGAAAGACAAACAAAATAAAAAAATGGAAAAGCAAAGTATGCAAAAAATACTGCTGTAAATGTAATAGTGATACCTTAAGACGAACAATATTTCTCCTCGACGTGCTATAAACAACTCGGGGAGGAGGATGGTCGAACCTGCACTGATCTGCTGAGTGAAGTATTGAAGCCGCGCGCTAAGTACGTACTCGCTGATGTACAAATAGTTTGTAGCAGGTAACTATTAATTAGTGCATCGTACACTAATTTTGTTAACGTTAGCTTTAATCTTCATGAAACTGATGTACAAAGCGAGGATAATATTGTGTGCTCTGTTCCTAAACTATCAGATGAAAGTGTGAACAAACACTTTCAGGAGAAATTCTGATGCAGTCACTCATACACGGAATTATTAATACATTCATCTATTTTTAGAAGGTTTCATATTCTTCATATCTCGCCAAAGAGAATATAACCACCTCGCCTATCTCGCTTATAATTATTTACAACTATTATTGTTTGAATAACATTACGAGTATTAAATCGACGACGAAAATTTAAGTTATAAAATTAACCTCAATAAATTGTCAAATGAAAAAATCTATAATGTGATTTAAAATTAAAATTGCTGCTTTAAATCAAAGCTTCAAATTGCACGGTTGTGGGTACGTTTTCTGATCAATTTGCTTAAATATTCATCAAATACTTTTGGAACAAACTATATATACCTACGTCAATGAACAAACATATGATATTCCTATCAAGGTGAACAGAGTGTAAGCAATCGTGCATCGGTTGTGTTCAATTTGTTGTAAGTTATAATGAATCTTTTGTTCTTACGTTCATATTTTCAACACTACTTGACTAAAAGGTTTTCTCTGCCCGTAAATATATGTATGCCATCTCGGCAGGGTCCCAAACCGCTGGATAAAGAGCTTTAAGGCACAGTGCGCACCGCGGGTGGTACTCCGGGCGGCGGGGTCAATGACTGCCGCTAAGCTTCGCCCTTTCCCGGCTACACGCACTATCTAACTTCTGGCTTTTAAGCGGCCCTAGGTAGTGTAGAGAATATACATAGTAACTGCTTCTTATAAAGTACTGATACATTTACGAGTAACACATTAATACCTAAGAAGCCGATCACACTAATGGTTACCTGTAAAAACGCTTATATATATATGACAATTATTAAACTAGTATTAGGATTGAAATAGCATTGAACAGAAAATAAAATTGTTATTTAATAATGATTTAAGAATGTTTGCTTTAGTTGCTAATTATTCCTACAAAATATCGGTGTTGACCATTTCCTAACAATCTGTAATCGAGATTTTTCTTTCATATAAGAGACCGTAGACGGTGTTTTAATCATTTATAATTTGAACGATTAATGTCATACTAACTGAGTGTCACATGACGTCTGGCATATAAAGGGTGTTTTTTAGAGGTATATAAATTCAAAATGAAATAAAACATCTAAAAATAAATTTCATTATCATGGGTATTGGTTTTATTTAAAAGATACGCGGCAAGTGTTGGCTTCCAAGTGGTCCAACGTCTATGGATTATCTGCGTAGACGTGTGACTTCACACTTATGGAATATTACCGACCAATTTCATTAATTCCAGTTATTTCTAAAATTTTTGAAAAGTATATTTATAAGGAACTTTATAAATTCATAGATAAACATGACATTCTGTGTGAGGAACAGAAAGGTTTTCGAATATACAGGACTATTAATATGGCTATTTATGATTTTATTTATAATGTCATTAAAATGTTGATCAACGGAATCCTGTTTGTGGTATATTTTGCGACATGACCCAGGCATTCGACTATGTACATCATGCTACTCTTTTAAAGAAACTCGAAGCCTACGGGATTAGGGGCAATGACCTTAATTTGCTTAATTCGTACTTACAAGAGAGAAAACAAATAACTGAAGTCAATAAAATTAATATAGCAAGTAAACTTGAAGAGATATCTCGGTCTTCGGAGCGTAAAGTATTATTTGGGGTACCGCAGGGGAGTGTTGTAAGTCCCTTTGCATTTATTTTATACATAAATGACTTACCGAAATCTATTAAACGGCCTGTAACACTATTTGCGGATGATAGCACGATCACAATAGCTTGTAAAAGTATAGATACGTATGAGAGTGAAATTAATAATAGTTTAAAACAGATGGTAAACTGGCTAGATGCAAATAATTTAAAAATAAATTTGTGTAAAACTAAAGTTATCCGTTTTAGACAACAGACCTCTAGTATCAACTTAAATATACACTATAATAATGACACTATAGAAGAAGTTGAAACTACAAAATTCCTGGGTCTCGAAATAGATAAAAAACTAAACTGGAAATTTCACGTTGAGACTTTATGCAACAAAATGAGTAAGTCTGCATACGCTCTACGTTCTTTATCTCTGCTATGCTCTTCTGACTGCTTATTATGGAATAACAGAATCACATTTACGGTATGGGATCATATTTTGGGGAAACTCTACTGAAAGAGAGACCGCTTTCAAGGTACAAAAAAAATGCATTCGAGCAATGTTTGAACTTAAACCCACTGATAGTTGTGAACCGTACTTTAGAAATTACAAAATATTAACATTACCTTGTTTGTACATATTTGAAGTAGCTGTGTTTGTAAAGACAAATCCGAGTCGATTTAGACGACTATCAGATGTAGCACCTCGCAGCCAGCCAAGACAGCACTTATGCGCAAAAGTGTCTACTGCATGGCGCCAGTCATTTATAACAAATTGCCGAAGATATGGTTAGAGCTTTCGAACTTTTTAGTGGCGAAAGCATATTATACTATTAAGGAGTTCCTAATTGAGAAAGAGTTTTTTAGCTAGTTATGTATAATTAATTAATATTTTAAAATTGTATTTTGTGTGTAATATTTTTTTCACAATTTGCAAAGCGCTGTTCTGAAGTAAGTCTATCCATTGTGAAATGGCAACGTACTGACCACAAATATACCGCCAACTGTCAAATTGACAATCACTAGAAACAGTGTTGCCAATTTAAAAACCTCTAAAAAAAACACCCGTAACATATTATGACCTCACTCCTCGAACCTCGTCTAATGAAGTAGTTAGTACGGTTCAAGTTCTGCTCAGGCGCCGTTACATGTGAACGCCCCATTAAACCGACGGCCGATGTATTCTCCTCGTTATTCTTAATGTAAGGGTTATCATTGCCATATTGTCGTATTTCAATGTTGTGATACGAGTGTGGCATATTATGCAACATTTTCGGGTTTGTTTATAATTTTCATCGTTTCAAATGTAGCTGTGTAAGCACTGAGTAGTTGACAGAATCGAGTTGACGACTTACAAATGAAATGGGCCACTTTGTTTATTAAAAAAAATAGGAAAGTGTTGTGAACGAAGTTAGCTGAGAACGTTGGAAAGAGACAGAAGTGCGTCTATAATAATAAGTTTAAAATTTTTACAACAAATCAAATCAAGCATGTTAATCAAGAATCTTAAATTGAGTAGCCAGTGTCTTGTTTGTGCGCCGGAGTGCTCGCGCGAGTGGCTCGCCTAACGAAGCAGAACTGTCTGATATACATCAGCTATCAGCAATGATTTGTTCACCTGAACTACCCTCGTTATCTTGATAAATAAATTAGTTAAGAATTGTTATGAATAAATAAATAAATGACAGAGAATCCGTAATATCTCACTGAAGTTATTTTGTTTTTAGGGTTTTAAAAATAAATATTTATCTGTTACATTCTTGTGTAGTGTATTTATATACAGCTTAAGGTTTTATTAAAACTGTATTTCCAACTTTTTATCGCTATTTCTCCAAGCGATTCTTCTGTTTGCCCGGAGGCTACCTATAATAAAATAAATAAAGTTCACAACATCTTCCCACTCACAAAACATCTATGCAAGAAAAGACTTAATGGATGGCTTATGACTCTGGACGATGAGACAACCGAAACTCTCATTTCTATTTCAAAATAGTCCGCATTCCGTCTATATTTATCTCTACCGCAGGCACTTAATAATATTTTTTGGTTAGACACACTAGCAGCTAATTAGCATAAAATTATATAGCTTGTCTGGTCTGTGTGGTGCCGGACTTAAAGAATACCACCACCCTTTACTTCCCGTGGGTGTCGTAAAAGGCGACTAAGGATCGTACCGGAGAATGGGCAGCAGCGTTCTCTATGTATTCCACCATCATACCATACTGCGATCGCCAACCCGCCTGCCAAGCGTGGCGATTATGGCAAACCCTCCCAAAATTGGGGGAGGCCTATGTCCAGCAGTGGACGTCTACCGGCTGAAACGACGATATAGCTTGGAGATATTGAATCTGTCCAGACGATTCTTGAACCAGTTCAGTTTACATGGGACCCAACAATGTCACTGGTGAACTGTAGTGGACGTACGAAAATTCACCTCTGCCTAATTTTTTGGAGATATGCTGGCGTGATGATGTTACAAATAAACCAACGTAGGTAGACTTCAGAAGTCGATCAGCTCTTATTTTAATAGCTTTTCGTTCCGATAATATTAAATGTGAATTTAAAATACAAAACCACATAAACCTAAGTAAGTACATCTCCTCCTTAAAGTATTAAGAAAAGGAAACTAAGTACGGTTAAAAGAAATCATAATCACACGTACCACACATCTGTAACAACCAGGCAAGTGCTAATAAACAGATGACGGATGCGAATCGAATTCGCATAGGTTAATGACCTCTGTGAGGTTAGAAGTACGTCGATTCGTATCCGTCAGCTGATTGTTGGTTGATGTGAACTGTAAGAAGTCTTAAGTGCGTAGCGCGGATTTATTTGATAAAAATCTTAACAGGGATAGGCAGTCGAGGACTTACGAGTAACTACTGTTGTAGGTGGTGTACACGCTGTTTTTGAGAATTTTCTTTACCTACAGAAAACCAATGTCGTTGCACAACTGAACCGGAGAAATCACATCACGATCGGCACTCGCGAGTTAGGTACTTAGGATACTTGTTACTAGTGGCTCCCTAGGATACTTATTATTGTAGCAAACCATCACGTTTTGGTACTTCTGGTTGATACGAAGCCCGACTCCTGCTAAGGCGCGTGCCGCGTGCAGTACGACGTGCGTACTGGGTGAGACTGCTGAGACGCTCGGGGGAGGGAGGTGCGTCGTAAGCGCTCGCGCGGTTCACTTTTGATCATTCATAAAACGGCGGCCGTGGCGGACCGCTTCAATGACAGTAAATAATTCGTAGAAATCAGCGTAATGGAAGTTAAAAATTAAGAAGGTACTACTTGACGCACATAATAAATACTGGCTGTATTTATTATGTGCGTCAAGTAGTAGCGAAGGGTCAATTTTTGTAAGAGGTAAGCCGGAGTAGATATCTTTGATATGATTATATTATTTGTCTATATAATAGTTGATTGTGCCATTTTTCAAAGGGAAGCCGGTAGGAATCGAGTTGTATGGAACCTTCGCCACTGGTGTCAAGTAATATTAAATTATTTAATTTTAAAAATAATACTTAGATACCTATTTGTTTCGTTACTATAGCTTCTATCATGTGGTGTTTACCTTTAAGTAATTGTTGCACTGTGTAGAGTTTAAGCGCATGTTTTATCTTTGTTTGTAAATTAGTGTAAACAATTGTTGGTAGACCTAATAAATAAAATAAAATAAAATATCATAAGCACTTGTAGGTGTTATCTTAAACTATTTTGTGTATGAATAGATACACCTTATATAATAAGTCGCATGGAGGACATAACGCTTTTTCGGTGCGTGATGGTTTCTGCCAGTTTACTAAATAAATAATAATAATTATTAATATATTATTATTAATATAGAAGAATTAATAGAGAAGGGAAAATGTCTTAACGCCGACTATGTAATAAGTCGCCTGATACTTAAATAAGTTTTGACTTGTAAACTTCGTCACATCCCCGCGTCACCGAACTACTCCTAGTCACACGTTACATCAGTAATCCACTTTTAATTAGTGACCCTCGCCTCCCCCCCGCAGCGTAACACGTGAAGACACCGAGCTAGAACTTTTAATAGGCCGTTACCCCCGAAGCTACTACTGACCTTGTGGAGGCGGGGGCAGTGGTCAGCGGGACATTAATCTCCATCCCTTTGGTGTGGACGCTTTTTAATCGTGAGTGATGTTTGTTAACAAGGAGACGTTGTTTAGATGAGATTGGATGCGATGTTATGCTAATTTAGAGGCTGTGGCTTCAGTAAGTTAGGGGTCCTGATAGTTTGTGAGTGTGACCTATTTACAAAATTAGGTTGTGTTTCATAACAATATTTATTCTAGAACTAAAACTACACAAATCAATAGCCATAATAATAACGAAAGTTTAAGGCCGTTCATTCGTGTTGATTATCTCTTACCGAGAACTATATGACTGGTTCCAATAATCAACAACAAGTCTTGAAATTCAACATAAAATATCAAACTCTGCGATACAATTTCAAGACACTTCAACTTAAATGGACAATAAGCTTCATTATAAGGATATACCATGGAAGGAAGTAGTATGGATGTCAGTAGGTCAGTGAGATAGTCGCAGTCGCACGCTTTGATTATTACGACCTCCCTATTATTAATACTATTGTTTATTATGTATTGTTACGGTCATAACTTGATATTAATATAACAGAACAACAAAGGCGAGTCACTCTCTTACATAAGTCCTATAGTTAGTTAGTTCTCTCACTTAATTGGCACTAAAATGACAAGGACAGGCACGTTTTTAAAGGTTTATGAATGACGTTTGTTTGCGTTTGGCATTATATACTGCAGAAACTAGAGAGCGGCGGTGACCCAGTAGAAACGGCAGAAACTTACGAGTAAAAAAAAAACTAGTAAGTCGCGGCTGTCGGCGGTTTAAATTATTTCATCACCACTGCTCTCAAAACGGCGAAGGAAAACATCGTGAGAAAACCAGCACGTCCTAGAACAAAAAATTCGAAGACATTTGACAAACCGAACTGTGCCCGCGTGGTGGACTACGGCCCAATCCCTCTCACAGAGAGGAGGCCTGTGTCAGCAGTGGGATCATTATAGGCTGACTCTTGTATACCTACTGATGGTGAAATATTGTATCAGCATTAAAAGCTCGCCCTCCCTAGAATAAAAAAAAAAAAAAAGCAGGACATTTTTCCGTTTCCTGGTAATTATAATATAAATATACATAGAGGTAGCAATATAAAGAGATAAAAAGAAACACAAGGGCGGCCGGCAACGCTACGAGACGAGCCATTCCCCTTTTTAATCGAAGCTTTAATATTTACGAGCCTGAAATATTTAACTCTCATTTTCGAAATACGTTCTTAATCGCTGCCCGTTTACCAGGAGCCCGAAACAAATAAATTTAAATAGGTATAAAGATATTAATAATATGATAAATACCAGTTGGAACCTGCACTCTTAGGGCAAGTTAGTAAAGATAATTAAAACTAACGATTTTTATTCTACATCTCTTGGAAATAGAAAAACCAACGCTGGCCTAATTACTATTTATTTATTTATTTATAATTAATTACAACGAGTATATTTGCATTGAAAAATGTTTTGTTCACAGTTAAAAGTTGTTAGTTGCTATGGTAATGAGAGGAGAACGGAGAATGTTTTTGTCAGTTACTAGGCAACAGTCAGACCTCGAGTTTCTGCTATCTTATACAAGTACACTATCATAAACTCAACTAAACAAACGGAAAATATTATACAATTTACCAGAAACAAATTCTTAGGCTGCCATCAGACGGACTGCATCGCAGCAACCGCGCGCAGTCGATATATTCAACTGCATGCAGTTATCTGCAGTCAGATCGGACTTTTTTTTTACTGAATTCCAAATGCTTACTTTACTTTTTATTAAAGAAATAAATAAGTCGGTATCAAAATTCAATTTTATTTAAACCGTTCGACGCGACCGACGCGCGTTATGCTCCTTGACTAACTGCACTGCACTAACTGTATGCGGTTAGCGATGGACAGCGTGTGTCGACACTACACGACTGTAGCCGACCACGTAAAGTTGAAGTCACGACTGTATGCAGTTAATATTGACTTCACACGACTGCAGCCTATCGCGTGAAGTTGATATCATGACTGAACGAAGTCGAGCATACAACTGCATGCAGTTGAATATAACGACTGCGCGCGGTTGCTGCGATGTAGTCCGTCTTATGGCAGCCTTAGATGTAACATCAGTCTACAGAACAATTGATTGTTGGTTGGATGTAACATGTTCTGGTCCATTTGTAAACAAGTTCGTCGGAATTAGATAAGTTGTGGACGCGTACGCACACTCGCTAGTGCCGTCTGGACGATACTGACAGACTGACGGCTAACGGAGAAGTTCGGCGGTGACTACAAGCTTTCTACAAGCAATCGTAATTGAAGTCCAAACATTACTCTTGATTTATAAATAAGTTACTGCAGCACAATGTTGGTGGAATTGAATGTTAAGTTCGTGATACCTTTAAAGGTACATAAGCATAGGATAATCAGCAGCTGAGTTGAGCTACACCATCCCTGCCAAATGCTTGCACTTATTGAACAGATCCACTAAAATGTGTTTAGTTCTTCCTCTAAAAACCATCTTAGACATTAAACTGCATGGCAGTCATAATATGGCCAGACCAAGATTATGTTTGGACAAAAGACCTGTGACCTCGGAGTTTGTTTAAGTCTTGCTTCTCAGAGTAGTCAGTTAGGAAACACCGAACTCATCTAGTTTTAAATCGTAAGTAATTTTTGACGTGTAAAAGTAGTTTTCTTGGACCAATTTACAGAAGTAAACATCGTTTATCATTTAGCCTAGTTCAGTGCGGGCAGCGGGCACGCTGTGGGATGTTACATGTCTTCAAATTTTAGGGAAAAAAAGGTTTAGTGTTATTTTTATATGGGCGTATATCCTAATGGCATAGGTTTTACTTAGTTAGTAATACTTTATCATTTTTTCCTTATGTCAAAGTTAAATATAAGCAAAAGCGAGTTGTTAAAAAAAAAACCATTTCGTACTGTAGTTACCGAAGTCGGGTAATAGAAGTGGTGACGGCCACCAACATTTCGGTCAAACAACACTAACAAAAAAAACTCGGCGAATGCAAAACCTCCTCCTCTTTTGACATCGGTAAGTAACGCAAAATCGTCGATCATTTATTTTATTCCTGTTTTCAATTCGGAACCTCAAGTTAAAGTTATTAACTAATTGCGTGTTTTTCTTAATTATTCATTAATTTTTCACGTGCCCGTTTCCCTCAGTCGCGAAAATGTTGAAGTTTTCTTGAACAATCTTGTTGAAGGGCTTCAGTTACCTCGGCACGTGTTTCAGATACCTTGTTAAAATTTGTAATTTTTCGATACAAATAGACTCACATTTACAATGGAAATGTTCCTTAAGAAACTTTTTGTAACTTGTTCTTGTAATTTTTAGAATTTAAATTTTAAACATTTGTTTATTGCAGCATATCTGTGATTGCAGCTGTCAAAAAATTAATTTAGTAGTTAGAATGTGGCAACTTTTAGAAAAGTACTTCAATTAAAATTATACTATAAGTAGTGACTATTTAGAAGTCTGTTACATTGCATTTTTTCTTTTATTTTCGACTTTTATTGAAATAAATGTCTCTACGCGAAGAAAGGTTAAGTGATGTCAAGACTTTTACTAAACTTGAGAAGCAGTAAGTGCTGAAAGAGTGCACCTTCAACCTAATGCTCATAATTCTCTCTGTAAGCTCTTGACAAATCACCCACTATTCTATTCTATTACGAGTACATTGTAGCCGCAAAAAGTGTAATCAAGAAATTAAATATTGTTTTCAACGGCTCTAACTTGCAAGTTGGCTCTCATGTTATAGGTACACTCATCTCTATATACTTTTTCAGTTTAGTTCGAAGAGTTTTGATATTCTGTCAAAGACACCTTTGTCAGGATCAACTTTCTCGGAATCGAATACAATAAAAGTTCGTCTTTTCAATCTAGATGCAGACGATTGTTGTGTTTCCTTGAAGTTCTTATAAAGGCACAAAAACAAACATACAATATCATACAGTATCGTATTGGCAACTAAAATACTTCATGGAAGTTTAGCGGCAGTGGCCTTCGATTATTTTAATTTGGATTTAATTTAATTTAATTTATTTAAGTATTATGTTTTGTATGAATTTATGTCGTGTGATAATGGGTGTTCTTTGCCTGAAATAAATGAATTTATTACCGCTAATCATAGATTTATTCTTATTATAAGGAAAAAAGGAAATATCACCAATTAATTGAATGAATGTACAATTCGTTATAAAAGTCTGTTGCTTTTATAAAGAAAACGAATGAAGGATCGCCATCTTCGTTACCTAACCTGGCAGACAATTCAGATGATGATGAAATACCGCTAATCATAGATAGTGAGATATATAAAGCCATACACTCTCAAAAATTTCGAAAGGCCCCTGTTGATGATGGAATTTCCATCGAACTTTTAAAAGGTTCTGCTGAAGCCATCGTGAAAACACTACTAGTTAATGGAGAAAGGGGGCCAGAGAAGTGAAAAATGGTATCCCAGAGAAGGAAAGAGGAAAAGAGGAAGAACATTTCAAAGATGGGAAGATGACCTGAAAACTACTGCGGGAGGAGAAAAACTCACGATCGTGAGCTATGGAAAAGCCTGCGGGAGGCCTATGCTAAAGAGTAAAGCAATCTTGAGATTTCGGATGTCTAAACTCTTCATTTAAATATAGGAAGAGGTGCTCCCCTTTTTCTTTTTTAATATTTCTGACATTACGAACATAACTTTTTTATTTTATTCAATCCAGTTTTAATTGTTGAATACTGCAATATTAGATACCTCTTCCTGTTTGGTAGTAAATTATATTAACATCTTAAATAAATTTCAGACTATAGCTTTGTATAATTTAGAAGCATTTTTTTTTTTAATTTTGTAAATGTAAGAACCATGTTTCCGTTTATTATGATTTTTTTTTTTTTGATGTTGACTTGAAAGAGCATGGCAGTTGAGAACGTGTCATGCTCACTTAAATGTCTCACCGATGGTGGCGCGTGTGTTGGATTATTCGGTTCCCTACAAAATGGTTGAGCTGGATGGTGCTGATCCACGCGTCATGTTCGTGAACGGGTGCCGTCGGTTGAGACTGGTCATCTCTTAACTGCCAAGGCTTATTTTTAATCTTATATTTTGAATTGTTTCTTCATTTGTCTTTTTTTTTTTACATTGTTCTCACATATAGAAGCAACAAGAATACTGTACCCAGGATTTTGTAATAACTTGATTTAAAAGAGTGTCCATGGAGTTTCTTGCCCGTTCTTCTCCATAGAGATCTACGTTTTGGAATGGGCAACTAGCTTCAACTTTCTGACTAACTGACAGACTATTTAATTTTGACAATTCAAAAGTGCCTGTACAAGGTTTAATTGAAATAAATGCTTTGAGTTTGAGTTTGAGTTTGATAGGTATTGTTAAACTAGTTTGTAAGATTGCTAATAAAGGTTAATTGAATTTTAATATAAACAAATGTGTATTTTGAGATTTTGTCTACATATATCCTTAAATAACACCTTTACACAAAATAAACGTTTCCTACATTCATTGTTATAACTAAACTGAACACGCACAAGCTACGTAGTTCGTTCATCTTTGACTCAGATTTATCATGTTTATAGCCAATAGAACTTATATGAGAGCACATGTACGGGGACATTTGTCTCAAGTACGTAGTGACGCGCCGCGTGATCCCGGCCGTCCCGCGGGATCCCGCGCTTACACCTCACTACTTCTCCGCACTTCGACAACTATCCCTCTCTAGAGGCACCGACATCTTCCATACCGTGAGGTGAGAAATCTTTTCAGAAAGAAATAAGGCCTAACGTTATTTCGCGTGAAAGGAGCTATAAAAGTGTTGAATAAAAATACGAATACAAGTAGGTTTTATAGGTTTTTTATGCAGGTACCTATTCGTGTGATCTGATGGATATCATTAAACGAGAGGATTTACAAGCACCCGAATCTGCCGAATATACCATATTGTAGCAGTCGAACGTCCAGCTGCTTTGCCATCCGCGTGGACCACGTTATCGACGTGGGTGTTTAATATTTTACTAAAAATATGTCTGTTATAAACATAGATAGAATGAACAGGAAGTCCCCGGTCGCTAAGTGGCGTGTCTCTGCCCCTGGGACAGACAGCGAACTAATAACCCCACTCATTCACTACTACTTACACGAACTAGTAACCCCATTCATTCACTACTACTTAGACGAACTAGTAACCCCACTCATTCACTACTACTTACACGAACTAGTAACCCCACTCATTCACTACTACTTACATGAACTAGTAACCCCACTCATTCACTACTACTTACATGAACTAGTAACCCCACTCATTCACTACTACTCACACGAACTAGTAACCCCACTCATTCACTACTACTTACACGAACTAGTAACCCCACTCATTCACTACTACTTACACGAACTAGTAACCCCACTCATTCACTACTACTTACACGAACTAGTAACCCCACTCATTCACTACTACTTACATGAACTAGTAACCCCACTCATTCACTACTACTCACACGAACTAGTAACCCCACTCATTCACTACTACTTACACGAACTAGTAACCCCACTCATTCACTACTACTTACACGAACTAGTGACCCCACGCATTCACTACTACTTACACGAACTAGTAACCCCACTCATTCACTACTACTTACACGAACTAGTAACCCCACTCATTCACTACTACTTACACGAACTAGTAACCCCATTCATTCACTACTACTTACACGAACTAGTAACCCCACTCATTCACTACTACTTACACGAACTAGTAACCCCACTCATTCACTACTACTTACACGAACTAGTGACCCCACGCATTCACTACTACTTACACGAACTAGTAACCCCACTCATTCACTACTACTTACACGAACTAGTAACCCCACTCATTCACTACTACTTACACGAACTAGTAACCCCATTCATTCACTACTACTTACACGAACTAGTAACCCCACTCATTCACTACTACTTACACGAACTAGTAACCCCACTCATTCACTACTACTTACACGAACTAGTAACCCCACTCATTCACTACTACTTACATGAACTAGTAACCCCACTCATTCACTACTACTTACACGAACTAGTAACCCCATTCATTCACTACTACTTACACGAACTAGTAACCCCATTCATTCACTACTACTTACACGAACTAGTAACCCCACTCATTCACTACTACTTACACGAACTAGTAACCCCACTCATTCACTACTACTTACACGAACTAGTAACCCCACTCATTCACTACTACTTACACCCTTTTGTCTTACATTTTGAAATTATTTCTCACTATGCGAATTGGAAATAACTTCTCTTCTCGGTACTCGTAGCTCTTCGCTTCAATAAATATATTTCACAAGTAGTTTTAGTATCGGAGCCGTCGTCGTGAGACTGAATGTTCATATTGCTTTCCTTTAGAAATATTTTAGTCTAGCAAACTAATATCGGGAAAATGCTATGCCTGATCCACTGAAGTAATACTGTAATAGTTTGAGTTTTATTACATAACAGGTATTGTACTAAACTGTTCGGAATATACCAAAAACATTGCTCAAGGTTGACGCTAAATAATACTGCGTCTAATAAATATAAACTAGCGCCGACTTGCTTTTATTTTCGGAACACTAAAACATTTCAATTTGTAGTTTTCTCATAAAACTACCGAATTTCTTAGAGAATGCTAAAGATGCAAAGAGTAATGTGTTTCTTGTTGTTGACTTCACAAACTTTAAATGAAAGGTTGAATTCAACTAATTTCTTGACTTGAAAGTATTTAAGTTTTAGCGGTGTATGTAAAATGTCTGAACTTATTTCCCTTTTATCAGATTACTTTAAAACTAAAATCCTTCGCGTTCGCTACTTTGTCAAAAAAGGTGTCAATACCCTTTGTAACTGAAAGGAAGCTGAAAGAAGTAGATTTTTTTTCTGGAAGTAAATCCGTAACTTCTCGTTCGACAACCGTGCTCACATCAGCGAGTATTTCCCTTAAAGTTTGGTTACTCACCGAACAGCCAATCAAACTATATGATAGTAATACCAGCCAGCGGTTAGGTTAATTCGTCGACAGTTAGTGCGCGTCTAGACGCTCACAATCGTGACGTAATGATCTAACCGGCGCGCGGCGAGGACGTACGGTCATACAGATAGGTACCTACCGCCGCCCGGCGTCAGTGGTCCCGAATACATATTACCTAACACTACGGGTCCGTTAGGTAATATGTTATCGGGATTTTCATTCATATCTAATTATTTTTATACAAAAAGTACTTATTACATGACTGAACTAGCTTCTGCCCGTGCCTTCGTACGCGTGAAATTTCACCCTCCCCCCATTCAACCTCTTAGGGGTGAAATTTCGAAAAACCCTTTCTTAGTGGATACCTACTCTTCACAAAGAACATACCCTCCAAATTTCATGTCTCTAGGACTATCGGTTTAGGCTGTGCGTTGATATATCAGTCAGGACTTTGAATTTTATATATATAGATGGTTCAAACACTAGATTTAATTACACTCTGATCGAAGAATTCAATCTACCAGATTATCATTGTGTAAAAATTATTACAGGACGCGCGGATTACTCGCGAGAGCTGGCTCGTGGTATCCATCATGTTTTGTGCTCTTTTTTGTGAGATGATCCGAGGCTACCATGCAGGGAATTACTTGATATGGACTTATTTCGTGGTTTCAAAGTATACGTAGGATAAAACGTAATGATAAGCCATTATTACAATTATCAAGTTTGCGTAATTTTTTGGAGGATAATCTAATCCCAACACTTTATGCTATATATATAATGTAAATAATCTAATTTGCTGTATTTGCTTTAACTTGATATAAAAATATCGCTCTAGCGTAGTATGTAGATAAAACACTGTTTACTATCACTATACGAGCGGTTACAACGACCCTTCTTCTATTTTACGTCACCTTGATCCGTGAAATAACCCTTAAAACGCACAGACTCTTACGCTGTTTTTCTTCTGTATCTGCTAAGATGTTTTCATCGGTTACACCTGACACTAGGAAGGTAAAACGTCGTAGGCGACTGTTTCTTTCAAGAGCTCAGAGCCTGGGGCTCAATAAATAGGCTTGCGATATTCGATGGAACATATTGTGCATATCCCACTACGTTATGTGATGTGCTATAGTTTGTCAGCGTCGGGTAAAGACGGTATTATGTAATATATCCGCTCACTCCGGAACACGTGAAATATTGATGATGTGCGATTTGTTTCAGACTTATGACATTATTTTCCGTTTTTTGAAAACTCTGAGTGCTTTAACCCTGTTCTTGTAAATAAAAAGCTCTTTGTGAAACAGTATGTTATTGAAGATGCGGGTCCATGTTCGCTTTGTTTAAACATCTCTAACAGCATTTTAACTTAGTCTTGTCTATTTGAAGAGGTTCTGATTCTACTTGATGTCTAAATGTTGCTTCAAAATAATATAAAGTTTTTTAGTTTCATTGTCATCATATTGCCATAGATACCGACCGACATACCTCGTCTGAACCATATTTAACTGCTGAACTAACACCATTACGTTTATTTGCTGTTTCCCCCTCTTTTTGTCCTTATTGATGTCCTAAATAATTCCCTTACCATCTGTATAATCGCTATTCCGATGGTGTGCAGTCTTCCGCCATTGCTAGCTCGATTACAATAATAATGACATGGTGTGCGAGCGGCATTTGTCAGACGCAAAAACTGCCGTCCGGGCCCCCCACTACCTCTGACTATGTATGTACGCATGGATTAATGATACATCCAGCTCATGAGCCGAAATGAGATCCGTCTTCATTTGTGATGGTGGATGAGTGAAGCTGGACTTCTGTAAGCCTTGTATATATATGTGTATAAAGGTAAACCTTTGCTTGGGTGTGTAATTGCGTATGTGTGTAGTATGATTTTAATCCGATTAAGGTTGCTAATGACAGCGTTCTATTTCTAGCAATGATTGGGTAGGTAGGTTGGGTATATATTATAATATTCGACTTGTTACTAAAACTCCATTGTCTTTTAATTTCATATACGTGAAAATTACATAAACAGGTTGAGGTAATGAACAAAGAGGCTTTAAACGTAGGTATTTCAACCACGTTCAGGTGTAAAGTCAACATTTTAATATTAATCCTCGTACTAAAAGTAGCTAAGGTGAATGTTCCCAGTTGAGAACAGTACAATGTTTTATTTAAATAGTCCGCAGGTCATCGCAGTAGCCAGCTCGTGGCTCATGGCTCGTGGTTCATGGCTCGTTGCTCTATTGTTGTACATCACATAATGCTAACATTCCAACCTTACCTTTTTTCTTTTAAACTCTACTTAACCCTTTGACTGCGGAGTGGGATTCCTATTGTTACTACACTAAAAAAGGATTCGCTTTTTACTAGTTATCAAAGCAATGCTTGTATTATACGAACTATTAGGTCCACCATCTTGTAATGCGAGTAAGTAATTATTAAATTGGTTTATATTCCATCCTTTTTAACTAAATTTCCATTTTACATAACTTTGAGACATTTCTCGTGTATAACACGATAATAATATGTATTAAAGTTATGAGGCTGTAACTGCAGGCAGCTGTATTATATCATGTGACGTCACTGTGTGGTCATTAAAACGCAGTTCAGTCTAGTTGTCGCAGTGTGTGTATATCTCGACTTGGAGCCGTGTTCACCAGCACGTATGAAACATATCGCGGTTATGACCGAAGCTCACCCGCCATAGAACGTTTCTACGAGATGTAAAGATCGCACACGCCTATTCGCAGCCTCCCTAATCTAACCTTAACATGTAATTCATCTCAAATTACTGGTCCCGGCAACCCCAGATAAGTTATCTATGTACGTCGCGCGGAGGTCAACGGTTCGCTTTTTGTACGCTCGTCGCTCGCGTCAACAAGATTAATTGGTCGCGATATCGCGGCGTGGCACATGTTCACGCGGGTGACTGTACCGTGTACAGAGTGCGACCACACCCGCCTGTAAACAATTTGCTGAGACGTGTACACGTCTCAGCAAATTGTTTGCAAAACTAAGCCGAATGAAACGTCATGAATATTTGAAGCGGTTCATGAATATAAATAAAACGATTCGTTTACGTTTTATTTCCGAGTCGTAACTTGTAAAACTGCTGGTTTGATTTCGAAATGTAGGTATAACTGAAGAATTAATTAGTGAGTAACGCAAAGCTTTGCTACGCTGCTACGACGTAGCGTGCGTAGCGCTTGTGTCGCTCGTAGCCCGTAGCGGCGTAGCAACAAAAGTGCGGTTGTCTGCACGCCACAGTCATTCTAATGAGCGTTTTAACTAACCGCACGACGAGTTAATGTTACATTAATTAACGCTTGTTAATATATTAAGTTACGTTTTGAGTTCAACCGTATGTAGTAATTGACAACGAGTTGTGTGACCTTTTTAACATCGTTCTCACATATAATTATAAATTCAAAATTAATGATGTAACTAATATTTTTGTAAAAATATAATTTAAAAGAGTATCCACAGAGTTTCTTGCCCGGTTTTCTCCATACTACGCTTTGGAATGGGCAACTAGCTTCATATTTTCTGACTGACCGACTTCTTGTAAATCAAAAGTGCCTGTAAATGGTTTAATTGAAATAAATGCTTTGAGTTTGACAATTAGGTACTATGGCTCGTATAATACTTGAGCGCACAACAAAAGCTATTACCGCTTAATATTGTGTTGTTTTTCACAACAAACAATTCATTTTTGAATTACACAACTAAGTGTCATTGGACTGAAATAAATAGAACTCATAGCAACAGCGTTACGTCTCAGACTCCAGATAACTCGGTGAATGTTAACCTTTTTTACTAAACTAGAACCTTCCTAATCTACTTCCCCCCTCCCTCTCCCCTCGGCTTGCTATTCCCCCCTGGTCCTCACAAAAAGATAGCGTATCTCGGCATCGCGTCGAAAGTTGCGTCTTTTCATCACATCGAGCGTGTTTACGTTAGATGACGGCCTTCGGTTAAAACTTACACAATACTGAGCAACATCGTTCAGTCATGTGTAAATAGAAGAACTGTTATAATAAATTAGTGATAGTCTATAAAGAACTAATAACCATTAAATGTAACATGTGAATTGTTAACATAGTAGGTATATAATGCAATTTAAATCAGTACTTTATCATTTGTTAAAACCTATGTTACTCTAAACAGAAGTTGATACGGTCTATCATTTAGACTCTTCCAAAATGGGAAAATGGCAATGGTGACTTTCCGGCTTCCAGCAAAAACTAACAATCACCAAAAAGTGTCATAACGACCATGATTGGGGAACCAAGTCCCGACAATGGACGACACGATGACAACCTCGAAACGTAAAGTCCTTTACTCAAAGGATCCTGACGGTTGTGAACCGATGAGGAAAATTGACGAAATTGTGCGGCGACGCATACCGTGACGTCACTCAACTGGAAAAGTGTTTGTGCGTTCTAGTGTGTGTGTGTGTGCGCGTGTGCGTTTTTATTAATAGAAAATATTGCTGTTATATTTTCTAGTAATAAAAACGCACGCGCACGCCTATGTCTATCGGTGTGTGTCTTTGTGAAACATTAATGACAGTGTTCAAAGTAAAATCAATCTGCCTTTTCCAACTATGTCGGGGTCAGCTTCCAGTCTAACCGGAATGATATTCATATGTGTGGGTACTAATTGAAATATACTTTGGTGTTGAGTTTTCCCCAATTATATTAATATTTGAGCTGGCAACATTTCAGCGCTGCACAAAGTAATAGAGTACGGTACTTATTTCCATTTCTTCATTCACATTAAGTTGAAGTTTCGTTTTATTTACATTTCTACTGCGAATTGCCAGACGTTTATGAAATAATATTTCAAGTGAACACTTAAATATTATGAACAGCTCAATACAGTCCATCTCCTAAAGTGAAATTTATTACTTAACGTTGAGTCATAACATTTCACTCCCGTTTAATAGCTATCATCAATCATATGAATTAAAAGTTACCACCGATGGTCAAGTCATAGTACTCTATAAACTATTCACGCAGTTATCACTCCTAATTGAAGCGGTTAGTGTCTATTATTGCGTGACAGGACTTAATCCAACATATCTGTTTGTGTCTAAGGTAAGCACTGGGAAGGATTATATAATCACTCAATCGAGTTCACGCGAAGTGCCAGAAGGAACTGTGTTTCCGTAAAAATAGGGTTGAAATTGCATTGTGTTGGTATGGACTGCTAATTATGACTAAAATATGAGTTGATCTGTGTGAGGGCGGCGGTAATGGACCGGGCTGCTGACGGATTAATCACTGAGGTGCGGAGATATTACTCTCGGCTTCATTCTGACAAAATGTGCAACACTGAAGGACTATTTAGGATAGTGAAAGACGGAAATAGTGAGTGAGCTCTCTCAATTGCATTGCAGAACTTTGGTTTGTGATCAATGGAAACCAAAGCATCTTGTTCATGAAGAAAATCTATGAATTTACATTTCGTACTAAGTAGGTATAAGGACTTTTAGCAAACATAATGTGTTTAACGTTATTTAAGTTGAAATATATTTAAGATGTTTTCAATTACTTAGCGTATACGTGTTAAGTGATGAGATATTTTGCAGAATTTCAGTTATACTGTCATCAGAATTGCCAGAAGATTCCAATATTGTGTTACATAACATGTAATATGATATTGGAAGTGACACAATATTGTAATTAAAATGTACTAAGTAATTGAGAACTTTTCCAATATACACATATTTAATCTGAATTAATACACAGAAAAAGAGCAAAGATACCATCGCGTCAGTAAATGCCAGTGAGGGGCTGTACCGTCAAATCTCAGCGGCTAACACCCGCATAAAAGTATTTAATCCGCCCTCGACTCGCGGCTGCGTAATGAAAGAGCGACAAAGACCAAGAGGGATGGGCGGGGGATGGGGGGGGGGTAAGGAAACCGTAACGTCACAGTGAGGGGCAGAAGGCCTAGAACCATGCTGCTCAATAAAAGTGGCAATAGCTCAATATCTATATATTTATAGTTATTTATAAAATTAAATTAACTTTAAATAGTTCTAATTTTACATAAAAAAACCTTGTCATAACTGCCAAATAATTTTGCAATTTCCCCATTATTTTTTTACAATCAATTCATTAATTCCCCGAATGCGCCAGAAGGAGAGTTAGGTATGTTTTTCGAGTGTATGTATATAATTATGTAGGTATAATGTATACAGCTTGGAAGCTTGCTTGGGGGAGGCCTATGTCCAGCAGTGGACGTCTTTCGGCTGAAATGATGATGATGATGAATGTATACAGGGTGAAATTGATACATGCGACAAATCGAAATGGGAGATTGTACTCATCATTATGAACAACTTCTTCTATAGGACCAAACCTAAAATCGCGAAAACAAAATCAGCTGTTCCCTACATTTATGTTCGCATAACTCGTCAAAATGTAGGGAACAGCTGTTTTTTTTTGCGATTGTAGCTTTGGTCCCATAGAAAAAGTTGTTCATAATGATGAGTACAATCTCCAATTTCGGTTTGTTGCAAGTTTTCAATTTCAACCTGAGTATATTTCTTTGGCACGCTCTGTAGCCTAAACGGCTTGATCGATTTCAGCTTGAGAGTTGCCGTTAGATTCGTCTTAGGTGTGAGTGACACTGGGTATATCAAAATTGAAAAAAAAATAATTAAAATGGCCGATTTTTGGCGCCATATTGTCTTCAAAAAAATTTTTTTTTTCTCAAAACCTATCGAGTGGGGGTATCAAAATAAAGGGTTTTAAATAGGGAATAATATATACAACTTATATAGTTAAAAGTAATTCAAAGTGACAAATCGTAATAAACACGTAAGAAAACATTCACATTTGCAAACTGAAAAGCTGGAAATAAAAAAGTCATTCACATTTGTAAACTAAAAAGCTGGAAATAAAAAAGTAATAAAAAAAAATAAAAAATCCGACTACAATAAAAAACTTAAGTTACAAAAAAACTGAAAAGCTGAAAACAAGCCCTTTATACATTAAATAAAACTTGAAAGAGGGCGGACCCATACCATTTTTATTATACACACATCAAAAGTGTCTAGGGATCAACATATATTTTTGCAATAACTTTTCTCCTGATTGATATTAATTAAAATTTTCTTTAAGGATTCATCAAATAAAGTGTTTTCGTTTGTCACAGTAACGATAAACCAAGTCACCTTTGCATTAATAAAGAAATTTGCCATTTTCCTAATAAAGGGATTTTTGACATTTGAACCACTAACACAAAAGTTCGAAAAAAAGACTGAAATAACAGTTTTCTTTAAAATTTTATTGGGTAACTTAAACAATTAATAATCCGTGTTTCTACCGCGAACACTAACAACACAAGAACATCGGTTTGGCATACTCAAAATGAGTTCATCCAAATCACGCTGTGGAATGGCCGCCCATGTTCGTTGCAACAACAAAAAAAGGTCTTCTTGCGACTGGATACCCTCCATATTCGGCAGAGCTCTTCTCTGTAGCATATCCCATGCATGCTCAATCGGGTTCAAGTCTGGCGACTGAGCAGGCCAGGGCAGGACATTGATGTTAGCTGCGGCGAGAGTCTGTCTTACAACTCTTGCGGTGTGCGGTCGTGCATTATCATGCATTAACTGAAATAAGGGACCGATTTGCACTTGTAGAGGAACGATGACGTCTGATACAATCGTCTCAGCATAAATTTGAGCGTTGAGGTTGCCTCTGATCCAAATCAACTCAGTTCTTCCGCCGATCCAAATACCCGCCCATACCATGATGGTTCCACCACTATAAGGATGGACTTCCTGGCAGGATTTTAATCGCTGTTGGCGTCCAGGGGTTCTCCAGTGTCGTATACGTCTTGTATCCGGTCTCATACCAAAACGAGACTCATCAGAAAAGCACACGAAACGCCATTGTTCTTCTGCCCAATTTCTGTGTTCAAGAGCCCATTGATATCGAATCCTACGATTGTGCATTGCTATAGGTGGTACCCGTAGCGGTCTTCGGGAATGAAGGTTCACTTCATGCAAGCGGTTTCTGACTGTTTGGTCGCTAATTAAGTTCCATGAAGAGTGATGAAGCCTCACGGCTAACATCATGGCGGTTATTGTTGGAGCTCTTCGAGTTAAGATTTGAATGTATCGGTCTTGTCTCCGTGTGGTGCAGCGATACCGTCCTCCATGGCGCTCAGCCACGGTACCAGTGCTTCGGTAACGTGTCCAAAGTCGACTGATAACACTCTGACTTGTATTCAGAGCTAAAGCCACAGTACGTTGCCGGGAACCAGCTTCTATCATTCCCACGGCTCTGAGCATTTCTTCCCTGCTTAAATGACGTCGCCGCTCCATAATAACGTTGGTTTTAATCAGTAGTAGGGAAACAGTAGCACTAATAATGTCTTCAATGCGTTGTATGTTTTTATAGGGAAAATATTGACAGCTGATTTTCATCTTTTACTCGAATTTGATTCACAGTTCCTGATTCAAATTATGAAATGCACCAAAAAGGATCCATATAAATTTATAAAATCATAAATTTATTACAAAGCCACATCTCAATCTCAAGAAATCCGCATAAAAATGCTTGATCCCTAGACACTTTTGATGTGTGTATTTTCAAATTCAAATGGGTCCCACCTGCTTCCAACTTTTATTTAATTTAAAATGGGCTTGTTTTTAGCTTTCAGTTTTTTTTTAATTTAAGTTTTTGACCGCAGTTGGGTTTTTAATTTTTTTTATATAATTATCAACACAATCTTAGTACTAAAATGGCAAAAGTTTATTCGTCGTAAATGATGACACAGGACCTTCTTGTAAATGTGTAATCCACTGCCTACGTGCCTTATTTATATTATAACTTCAAGTTGCCTTTCGTGTCTGACTGTGTGACCGCATTGTTCTTCTAAACTATTATTAAACTTACAACAAACCTTGCGAAGCAGGAGTGGGTGGCTAGTAAATAAATAATTCTATGGTGTGTTGACTGGCAATAGAAAGGTGATGAGCTTGAACCCACCCTTTACACCTGTTACAGATCATGTACCTAAAGTTGAAGTTGAAGGGATTCACAGTGATTCTTGTGATGTGCAAACTAAGTCAATCAATCAATCATTATACTCGTATGTATGACTGCAATTGCACAAAACCGGTCGAAGTGGCGGTGCTTGTCCTATGTCCAGCAATGAACGTCTTTCGGCTGAAATGATGATGATGATGTGACTGAAAAACACCATTAATGGCCTCGTTCTGTAATGTATGATCGTATGCGAAAGATTCACAATGATGATGACCCTATACTGATCTACACTAAATAGTACAATAAAGTTGCTTCTCGACCGCTTAGTTTTTCTAAACTACACAATGGATTTTAAAGCGGTTTTCACCATAGTTTAGAAATTTTGCATATGAAGTTTTATGTGTATATAATACGTTTATTTCATGCAAACTAGCAAGCCCTTGTTTTTCGAACTAATGAACCGATTTTAACGAAACTTCATACTCATAAGCGGGATACAAAGGTCTAAATTTTCTCACACTCTCGCTTTCAAAATAGATGCTTGCTCCCTTGTCAAACTATCTAATATTTCAAACATCATTTATTATTATCATTTATAAAGGACAGCTAAACAAAGATTAAACAAATATTTATCTATATTTGAAAAATCTAATCGCGTCTTATTCAGAGTTGTCTTTCTGTACTATGTTGTACGCGTGTCCAAAGTTGTTATTTTGACAGCGACAATGAAACGTCCCGCCTGCTTGTGATGTTGTCGCGAAAAAATAAACTTTTTAACTTGTTTTGTGCGACTCCCCCGGCCTGGCTTCCGCTTTGTTTGCCACCAACATTAAATAATGCCATTCATTACAATTTACCGTTTTAATTTGTTGTAACGTCCGTGTTGCTTATTGAGTGTTTGCTTACATCTTGGAAAAATACATTAGTTTTATTTTACAACGACGTGCCCTGTTTCATGTTGAATTGTTCGTGGTAATTTCAAAAACTCCTCTGTTTTCCAAAATATTTCTGCATAAAATACTTGAGTGCCGAATAATATTTTCAAATATAGTATTATTTAAAGTAGTTTTTAAAGCAATAAAGTTATAAAATCTCCTAAATTATCATAGAAATGTTCAAACATAAATCCCAGCTGTAACTATGTAAACTCAACACTAACTAAAAGCAAGCCAGATCATGTACCTAAAGTTGAAGTTGAAGGGATTCACAGTGATTCTTGTGATGTGCAAACTAAGTCAATCAATCAATCATTATACTCGTATGTATGACTGCAATTGCACAAAACCGGTCGAAGTGGCGGTGCTTGTCCTATGTCCAGCAATGAACGTCTTTCGGCTGAAATGATGATGATGATGTGACTGAAAAACACCATTAATGGCCTCGTTCTGTAATGTATGATCGTATGCGAAAGATTCACAATGATGATGACCCTATACTGATCTACACTAAATAGTACAATAAAGTTGCTTCTCGACCGCTTAGTTTTTCTAAACTACACAATGGATTTTAAAGCGGTTTTCACCATAGTTTAGAAATTTTGCATATGAAGTTTTATGTGTATATAATACGTTTATTTCATGCAAACTAGCAAGCCCTTGTTTTTCGAACTAATGAACCGATTTTAACGAAACTTCATACTCATAAGCGGGATACAAAGGTCTAAATTTTCTCACACTCTCGCTTTCAAAATAGATGCTTGCTCCCTTGTCAAACTATCTAATATTTCAAACATCATTTATTATTATCATTTATAAAGGACAGCTAAACAAAGATTAAACAAATATTTATCTATATTTGAAAAATCTAATCGCGTCTTATTCAGAGTTGTCTTTCTGTACTATGTTGTACGCGTGTCCAAAGTTGTTATTTTGACAGCGACAATGAAACGTCCCGCCTGCTTGTGATGTTGTCGCGAAAAAATAAACTTTTTAACTTGTTTTGTGCGACTCCCCCGGCCTGGCTTCCGCTTTGTTTGCCACCAACATTAAATAATGCCATTCATTACAATTTACCGTTTTAATTTGTTGTAACGTCCGTGTTGCTTATTGAGTGTTTGCTTACATCTTGGAAAAATACATTAGTTTTATTTTACAACGACGTGCCCTGTTTCATGTTGAATTGTTCGTGGTAATTTCAAAAACTCCTCTGTTTTCCAAAATATTTCTGCATAAAATACTTGAGTGCCGAATAATATTTTCAAATATAGTATTATTTAAAGTAGTTTTTAAAGCAATAAAGTTATAAAATCTCCTAAATTATCATAGAAATGTTCAAACATAAATCCCAGCTGTAACTATGTAAACTCAACACTAACTAAAAGCAAGCCAGACTCTGCTAGCAGCTCCGTATGCTAATTTTCGTAAACATTATTACGTTCTCTCGACAAAATTATGAAGGTGTTCGCACCAACTTACTTGTAGTTTTAATATCACCTTGTAGAGCCGGACTCTGGGAGGACTTGGAAAACGAATTTCTTTCCTTATAACGTCACGGTGAGAGTTTCAGACACACAGTATTATAAGATGGAACAGAAAGGCAATGCAGAAGGGCTATTTTTATCATTACGTTTGAGGAGAGAAGCCACGATAAACAATCGCTACAGTATAGTTAACACGGAACGGTTTTAGAGGTACATAACGGTTATAGATATTTCTTTAAATCTATTTAAAATATCGCTATTCGCTCTTATTAGATCTTTTTGTTTTGTAGGTTCGCTGGATTTTGCTGCCGCGCATCAAAGAAGTTGAAACTTCTGCAAAACGCACCCTGGTTTGTCAGAAACACCGAAATACATGAGCACTTAAAAATACCAACAGTGAAAGAAGAACTATGCAAAAAATACAAAACATATAAACAGAGACTGAAGAAGTACAGCAATGTTTTAGCCAAGAACCTTCTAAACACACAAGGGGATATCATCCGCCTAAAGAGATGGCAAATCCTAAACTTGGACCAGAGACAATGAAAATTTAAAATTATTTTAGTACTAAACCACATAATGTGAATGTTTAATGGAACACGACAAAAACAATCTCACACGAAGACCTCATCTGATTATGGCTAGAAAGCCGATCGCAGATATAAAGGAGAACAAAAAAAAAAAAAATTAAAATATCGCTATTCGCTCTTATTAGATCTTTTTGTTTTGTAGGTTCGCTGGATTTTGCTGCCGCGCATCAAAGAAGTTAAACCTTCTGCACTTCTCCTTGCTGTCACCTAAATATTCCCGGGATCAGTGTTGCGACATCTGGGTCCGTGTTCACCCCCGGACAGCACCACCCGAGGCCCAGGCGCCCAGGGTCCGGGCAGCACCACCCGGGGCCCAGGCGCGCAGGGTCCGGCCTCGGCAAGTAAGTCAGAGTGACGTGGTCAGCTCGGTCGAAGCCAGCTTTAATTGGGTCTCGTTTGCGCCGCGTCATGATATGCATATAAATGGCATGTTAAAATGCACATAATATTATTATATGCACATACATAGTAACAACTTGACGATGAGGGGTTTAATTAGTGCAGCCACTACAGTGATGATATTTCTGTTCATTCCGTTTGAAGGTATACTTTATTCTTCCTAAGCTAAAGTTATTGTTTTAGTTTGTGAACTAAAATATTTTACTTACTATCTACTTCTATTTATTTTGTGCAGCAAATCGGGATTGCTGTTTTCTAAAACAGCAATTCCGTAAATTATACTTTTATACCTCTGGTATCAAAGTATAGTTTCAGGCTCATGAGGTGTTGAACTCACTCTTACGTTTTAAATGTCTCGACAAAAACCTTATGTTCCGAACCATTGGTTCCAGTAGAAGTCGGTATACCTACTTCACTTGACCACAACAACAGAAGACAAACGATCCCATCTATGTACAACGGAAACAATCGGTCGGTATGTTAACTAGCGGTCAGCCCACAGCTCCACAAGCCCAGCCAGCATATTCGAAGTTAATGAAGAATTCCCGCGAAGACGGAGCGCCTGCGATTAGCGCGCGCGTTTTTGTGCGCGTGACAAATGGCGGGCGGCGCCGCGCGGTGCGCTTGTAACTTATCGCTTAATTATAGCCTCGCATGCAGGAAGTATCGCTTTTTGTGGGGCTCTCCATTCTGCGGATGTTCCGCGGTCTGTTCGCAGGTAATCGTAGGCTTTCCTGTTTAAAACGGACTGCCAATTGTGTAGGCTTGTGTTGTTCTATGCAGTGTTGTACGCTGTCTAGTTCCTGACATATAGATAGCCACATCCACTGTGATGACGTGAGAGCATCATTTCAGCCGAAAGAAGTCCACTACTGGACATAGGCCTCCCCCAAGCACCTCCACTTCGACCGGTTCTGTGCTTCCCGCATCCAACGGGTGTCTGCGGCCTTCACAAGGTCATCAAGGGTAGGCGGGCCGCCGGGTACTAGGGGCCTAGTGATTTTTGTGCTTGTCATTCTTGGGGGGGTTTTGCCATAATCGCCACGCTTGGCAGGCGGGTTGGCGATCGCAGTGTAGTATGGTGGGACGTGAGAGCGACTGAGCGATTTAGTGAACACCACCTCACTGCCATGAATATAGTGATTAAAAAAAAATGTAAAGTATGTTCTTATATATTTAAATCTAGGTCAATGTAACATACTACAGCTTAATAAATACATGATGTAGGTATTCAATCTATAACAAAATCAAATCAAATAAAATTACCAAATCGATGCAAAATAACCGGGACAGAACCTAATTCTCAATATATATACATGAAGTAACGCAGACAAGTTATTTGTGTTAGTTCAGCAGTAAGTAGGGCACGGGTTGGGAAATAATAATATATTCAAATAACGAGATGGGCTTCAAGTTGTTTCTCAAAGGAAACCTAATATGAACGCAATTGAAGGGAGGTTTTAGTTGATACTAGTTTTGACCCTCGCTCCACCTGCCAGATTTATACATTTTCGGATCATCTCGGGAAATGGAACCCCTTGGAGAGTACCTGGAGAGTAGGGTGACTAGGTGTCATTCTTTCAAGAACTAAAGAAGGACATCGTTAAGTTCTTGGTCGGGTACCAAACAACTTCTGTGTTAAATCGGTTCAGTAGTTTAACTTCGAAAACAAACCAAACAGACTAAATTCTCATTAGTGAGGGTGGCAACAGTTTCTGTCTGTTTATATCTTCGACACATGCAGGGCGCCGGGACATCCACGCGGATCATGTTACCGTGTATTCAGTACATTATTCCGAAACCCCCTGCGTACAAAATTATTCGTAGGTTATAAAAAAAATGCTACTCCATATTATATTTTGCATTGAATTCACGGTTTCAGTTTGCGCGCCGACCGACGTCCCCGCCCCCCTGTATTACTACAGTCGCTCGTTTACCTGCGATGTCTTCTTGGTAAGCAAAATTCCTGAAAGCCATTATTCACGTTTTGGAGGTTGTTCACACATCCATAGGCATTTACAATAATAGTACGAGGAAAACCTTTTTAGCGTCACAATCCGTGCGTATTTATTTTCAATATAATTTTTCGTTCGATTTATCTCTATGACTTTATTATTCATGTATGATTTTATGGAAACAAAGGCTGTTTTGCAAAGGGTTTACTAGGACAATAACTCTTATTATGAAAGTTGCAATGACGATCATCATCGATGAAAAAAAGAAAAAACATTAGTAAGTACCTACAATATAATACATAAGGACTGCCTCGTCAGTCTCGTGGTAGCAGGCGCGACTGCTGAGCGTGGGGTTCGATTCCCGGGCCGGGCAAAGAGTTATTGGGTTTTTCCATTGGTAATTTCTTAGTAACAACTCGGAGTTTGGAAGTTGGCGGAGTGATTGATGAGTGACTGGACATAGATGTACTGAGCCCAGTCACGTTGTCAGCACACCCAGGTGTTGCGTACATTTGTATATAAAATAAAAAAAGTTAACATCATTCGTGGATTATATGGATTCGTGGAGTGGGCGCCGGGGTCCGCCATAAAAACCTTAGTGATTGTCAGCATATTGTCGCTAGGTAAGAATGAACAGAAGGACTAATTATGTGGTTATTAAATAATAGGTATCTGCGATAGTACTTAGCAGTCGCTACTTCTCTGCCATTTTGGTAAAACGAACCAAACAAATTAAAAGGTAGAATGTGGAACTACTTTTTTATGAAAAAAACACTTTATTAAAAAAACTTAGTTTATTAAAAAAATTTTAAGTAAGGTCCTAGTTTTTTATAAATTCCCTGGAGCCCACACTGCGATTCCCTGGATCGTGGGATCCAGTCGACACTTGTGTGTAGAGCCAGCAATGCACGCTACTTTGGTGATAAAAATGTCTGTAGTTAGTTGTTACCACTACACACTTGTCACCACTGCTGGCGCTCTACCTGACGAACAGTCAGGTAGAGCGCCAGCCAGTTAGTCAGCATATATAAAAATAAACGTACTAAACAATTACGGTACCGGAGTACAGTTAGCAGATAACGAAGGGGAGTCGCGTATGCAAAGAGGTTATATTAAACTGTACATGGTAATGACTCTATCGAGTGGATCTTGGGACTAACCTCTAGGGCTCCGTAACATTAGGTAATCTGTGAGGCCATGTCCTAAGTACACACATGCCTAGCCTGGCTACCTAGAAACATACCGACAGCATACGTGATGGCCATAAGTGAACGTGACGACGCGACGTCGACCACTAGATCGTACCAAACAATACCAATATACTGTGTCTGAACCATTCTATGAACGTGGTAAGTTAGATAGGTAGTAGTTCATATAATACAGTTATGTGCTTTGTTTATTACAAACTGTAACTGTAATTAGACGGGGGAAGCCCTACGAGGACAAATTGGTGGTGTTCATCAAAACGGTCAGGTTCAAAGTACTCGCAACCGGCGTGTGTGTGTGACCAGGTGTATGAACGTAAACCAGGCAAACGGAGTATGTAAGGATCGTAGCAGGTGGCGATCTGTAGTTCCTGCCTACCCTCATGGGAAGAACTGGTGAGTTTATTTATATATAGTGTAACTATAATTAAGTCATTTTTAGGTTTCAGCAAGAAAAACACAAAAATAAATCAGCCACTACGGGCCTTATGGATCTATAAAACCTTACGTGCACATATCCGATTAATATTCGGCAAATTGTCGTCCTTAGACGATAGCATGTGGAACTCCCTTAGAATACGACGCCGAAGTCAAGCGACGTTCCTGCGTGGACGTGACGATGCCGAGTACAGCGCGGTATTAGGATAATATCCTAGGACGACGCGGACCGGCCTAGGCGCGTGCAGACACGTCCTTATGAAAGTTGTGCCATAAATAATGTAACTGAGCTTACTTAGCTGTAGACTTCTGTTTTGTTGACAATGTTCACAAGTCAGCTGTGAATATTATTATCTTAGACTTCGTAAGTATGTTTGTGTGATAGTCCATATCGGCTAGACAAGTTTCTAAGTTACGTGTCGGTCTAACGAACATACCAACAAACACTAGGTCGTAATAGGTTCGTTTTGCTTTTAGACTACAAAGAAAAGTAACTTAATTATTTAGTTTTAACGAAGTGAGATCCGTACTACTACGTAGGGGATGAGAATATGTATCGTAATTAATGTTTGGAGTTCGGTTAGGTTCAAGCAAACACAACGCATGCGCTAGTCATTTTAAGTGATATAATTAACTTCGCCACTAAAGTTCTGAAGACCCGAATTCCCGGGATGTTTGTGTTCCTTCGAACTTTAGTCATCTTTATCACTGTTTTCGTTAAATGGTTGAACAACTATTTTAGTGGATTGTAATTGTAACGTGCGACCACGAGCAATAAATAGAAAGTGATTAAGTTAGCGTCGCGTAACAAGAGAGCCGAGGTAACTAGGCTAGTACGGAGCTGTGGTGGGAGTGAGTGACAGACACGCGAACTGGTCATATTTATGAGTCCGTGAGCCGGGAGCGACATAACTGTTGCATTGACTCACTTATCTTAATGGTGAGTAATGTCGCACGCTTCTATTTCTTAGTTCCTGAATCAGTTGAAAGTGTAATACAATGTCGGGAATGTTGTTTTTTATTATTATAGGCATAGCGATAATGCTATGATATTGCAGGTTTGTTGATTTATTGAGTAAGATGCGATGGCCGACGTTTTGGATTTGTTTTCCAGAAAATGTTAAAATTATTTGGTTTTTCTGCTAGTAGTTTCCAGGAGCAGCCCATGGAATATAATAAACCATGTAATAAGTTGAATACGTTCTCGTCGTATATTGAGTCGCTTTATTAGCTATACGGCCTACTTTTTGTAAAAAAATACCACACAATATCTCACGTTTTATTGCTAAAACTATAGCATTCTTTTGCCAAGCAAACAAAACTAAGTGATAACAACATTACATGAATTGAGTATTTTATTTAACACTGATTCGACTGTCTCACCGTAAACCGTAACCTCAATAAGTGAGAACACAGAACTCAGTTAAGTACATAAGATCACAAGTACGCTGTGTACGTATAAGTGAGTAAGTAGTGCTAGTGATGTGTATGACGACGATGTTTGAGGCTGTCTGTAATCATGTGCTTCTGAGAGGTACATCACTAATGTAGACTAGTTTCTCTAAAGTAAATGAATTGTAAGTAAATAATGCAATTAACTTCGTGTAGGTATAGGATAGTAGCGGCAAATGCTAAAAGCCTTCACAAAGGAAACCAGCTCAAAAGCTTAGGACATGCAAAAATTAATGGACTTGTAATTTCCATTTTTAATTAAAAAGGTAAACGGAAAGGATCTTTTTATTATCTATTTGCTCCTATGGCACTGGTAACTAAGCTCTAATCCTCTTGTCCGTTCAAACGGAAATGCTTGCTAGAATTATTTGAAGTATAATCCAATTACAGTAAAGTCTTGAAATGAAACCAATGCAGCAACATGATAAATGACTAAATTCAATTACAAGAACCGCCTGTAGCGAAACGTGCCCAAGTCAACAACCCTCACTACTGCGCCCTGCCCCAGTAGGTGCACGCAAAAAGTGAATTAGTCACATGTGACGCGTGCCAGCGTGCGCAGCGTGCTCGCAGCGTGTTAGCGGCGTGTTAGTGGCGTGGCGGTCATTTGCGTGAAAGTGTCGGAGTGCCCGCTGACACGTCGCCGCCATTACTCACGTATGTGAGAGGCTGGTAGGTACGTATCACATATGTAGGATAGAAGGCGTATGTTTGGCACTGGGTTGCGGCGGGGTGACGACCAGAAAACTATGAAAAGTGGTTTTGGAACTATTGCTGCATTGCAAAACTATCATAATAATACATAAGTGTGTAAAATGGTATTAGAAAACTGGCCGATCAATTATATTATTACTTATAGTAGGGATAAAATACAATCTTATGACAAAGTTGAAAATGAGTGGAAATTGTTATGATTTATTTATACCTACAGAATATTCGAAAACATGATTTATTTCTATATTATCTATCTTGTAGGTAAAACCCTTTCTAGTGACAACATGCAAAACTGTTAAAAGTTTGTTCTCTGCGATGTTAGTGCCATTCTAACACTTTACGATTATATTCGTTTTTATATCGTTTGATATGTGTTTCAGAAGTCAAAGAGCTGTTTTGTAAAGACACAGCACACGAAGGAAAAGTTGGTGAAACATTGTAGTTTATGAGCTTACGTACGTCGCTATCGCGAACAGTGCCTTGATTGTAATAGTGTCAATGACACTATACGATTAATAATTTCTCAATTGTGATTTCTCTGCAAAAAGTGACATTTATAGATCTATAAACATGTTAGATAAACACAAACGGAATGAACTGACAATCTACAAAAGGTCGCGGAGAGCAGTCGCGCTAACTTGGAAATCTAAAGGGAAGGCCGAAGTCTAGCAGTGAAAATAGCTGCAATTAAGGTATTGTAGACTCTGAGTTAAAAAAGCGAGATAAACATTAGATACAAGACATTTTATTTGCTCCAACATGTTTACATCAAAGTCAAAGTCAAAGTCAACACATTTATTTCAAGTAGGCACTTAAAAGGCACTTTTGAACGTCAAAAATTACGAAAAAATAGAATTGATTCTAGTCGCCCATTCCAAAACATAAATACCTACATAAAAGCAGCCTATAATGTTCCCACTGCTGGGACACAGGACTCCTCTCTGTGAGAGGGAGTGGGCCGTAATCCACCACGCGGGCCCTGTGCGGGTTGGTAGATATCTAGGACATGCCGGTTTCCTCATGATGTTTTTCCTTCACCGTTGTGAGAGCAGCGGTGAACAAATAAACAACATATATATTTGTTCGTGGTACCCCATACCACGGGCAAGTAGGTACCGATGTTAACATGACTAATAATGATGTTTGTTTTTGTGAATGTCTGACACAACATTCATTCTACTGCAACAAATAGCACAAACATTTAGGTCTCGTATTGTTGAATAGAGAATCGATCATGTAGCGAGACGTTTACTTAACTTGGGTCGTCACTCGTCAGTAAGCAGTAAATAACAAGTCAAGGTTAAGGGCTGGCACACAACGTCGTCGCTCGCCCTTTCACAGGGATGCCTCTGAAAACGATACCATTTGTTTTGTCCTTCTAGAGGTCAGTAGGGTTGTGCAGGCCACACGAATGACGGGGGAATTAGAACAAATCTAATGCCGTAAATTTTTTGTATGAAATGAATACCTGAACTTATCCCGAGGTGGTAAAATAGGCTTTATTTTCTATGTTTTAGAGCGAGTGTTCCGAAACCTGTAGGTGTTAAGTAGTTATTTATTCATCTTTATTTGCGATCCATAATGTTTAACAAAATGTTACATTGGCACCAATTCCCTTGTTCACAAACTAAAGTAAACTTAAGTTCAGTGCATCTTTTTCTTTCTATTTCATTAAGAAAAGGACAGAAGATAAATATTAGTTTAGTCCTGTCAAATTAAGATTCTCCATACCAAGTTTAGACGTGATTAAAAACATGACTACTAAAAATACTTCATTTTACGTCAGGCGCTGTTTAATTTGACAGGACTAAACTAATATTTATCTTCTGTCCTTTTCTTAATGAAATAGAAAGAAAAAGATCTACTGAACTTAAATTTAGTTTAGTTTGTGAACAAGGGAATCGGCGCCAATGGCTAATTTGACTAATAAAATTTCAAAAAGTAACAATACTAGGTGCGCGGGAAGAGTCACAGGCATAGGAAGACCTAATAAATATATGTATGTATATTGCTTAAAGGTCACAATTATAACTATGTGTTTTAATTATGGTTCAACGTGAAAATAATGGGTTACTTAAATAACCGATACATCAAACACTATCTGAATAATTATGTACTTTATTGTACATATTCAGAAAGTGTTTGATGTATCGGTTGAATATTTTAGACATGATCTTATTACGACGAGAGCTGTTTGAGACAGGTGTTGAACTCGAGCTAATGCCTATATTAGATCCCATATAGTTCTTGGAATAAGAAACTGATTCAAATTGTTCCTATATGTGTCTGCTGAGGATTTCTCGAAACCATTACTTCCCAGAATGGTGTCTCTTGAGCTTTCTGAACTCAATATTACTTTGCGACAGTTAAAACTTATTTATTTTATTTATTTATTTAAGGATTACTAACGAGATACATTAAAATTATCTTTTAACATTATAGAACTTGTATAATATACATTATCCTGTAATGCACACTCAATTACAGATAACCACAGCTTATAGATTATCGAGTATACTGAATACATAATTAAATTATAAATATGTAAAAAAAAACAATAACGTCCTAATAAGAGATTTACGTGCTTTAAAAGTTAAAAAACTACATTTATTAAATACAATAAAACAAAACAATAAAAATATAGGAATTAAATAACATACGTAGTCTAAAATGAAATTAAAAATGATAAATTATTTAATACATTATTTAATCATTAGAGTTATAGATCAAATGTCCTCCAACCGAAAGTGCTTAGATAGTTTACGTTTAAAAGTGTTAAGACTGTCATGATTTACATCTAGTTCAGCTTTGCGGCATATACCATTGTACAATTTGGTAGCCCTCGTAAGGGGAGAGTTGTCACCTAAATTGGTTTTGTGCAAAGGTTGTCTGAAAAGATTGTAGGTATGTGACCCTGGTAACCTGCGAGGAACATTGAAAGATATTTTTGATAGTAGTTCAGTGTTTAGTTTAGATGTCACCAATTTGTGAAGGAAACAAAGATCTAGAACTTTTCTACGATTGGTGAGGCTTTGGAGTTTGAAGTGCTGAACACGCTCCTTATAGGAATTTAATTGTATCGCATTTTTGCTTTGTAAGGATAGATGATACAAGAATCTCTTTTGAACTCGTTCAATACGCTGCATATGAACGTTATAACGGGGTGACCATACCTGTGAACAATATTCCAAATTACTGCGAACCAACGTCTCATATAGAATAATTTTGGTTTTAGAGTCGAGATCGTTTTTTAGGCATCTTTTCTATTGTTGATTACCAACAGCTTGTTTTGATACCACCGGACAAATTCCCGTTAGGTAATTTGGCAGATAATGCTATCGAAATAATAACATTCAGACCCTTAATACAATAACGTTTCGATGAGTTACATGGCAAATCACCTTCTTACCTTATTTATCTTCCCGATCCAGTTTACCTATCCATAAGTAATATGACCATTACCTTAGCTTTATGCTCGTGTTTGTCACCCACCCCCTATAACTGTGACGTCACACGCTTTTACCTATGTTATCATTGGATTGGATCAGGACGTAAGCCGTTGTTATTGAACTTTATTAGACGATTGTACGAGGAGGTCTGAACGGTGGAAGTGGAGAGGATTCTGTTCGTCTGCGTCTGTTGTAGTAGCTGGTAGCTGTCGGAATTTTCAGTTAGCTAATAGTCGACATTGACTCAAACCAAATAACTTTTTTAACATATTTGTGGTATCTTATTTACAGTAGAAAAATAACAAAATGATACATTTTTAGAGTTCCGTACGCAAAGGGTAAAAACGGGACCCTATTACTAAGACTTCGCTGTCTGTCCGTCTGTCTGTCACCAGGCTGTATCTCAAGAACCGCGATAGCTAGACAGTTGAAATTTTCACTAATTATGTATTTCTGTTGCCGCTATAACAACAAATACTAAAAACAAAATAAAATGAATATTATAACAATATTAGAACAACCGTGTTATTTTCGGCGTTTTTGCCTTGTGGTACGGAACCCTTTGTGTGCAAGTCCGACACGCACTTAGCCAGTTTTTTTAAATTGCTATGTAATCATAGTACCTATAAAATTATTAGAAAGTACTAATTTATGAAAATAAATCGTAGGTATTCGGGCTAACAAGTAAATGCGGTCCTATTTAATTGTATTCAGGGTTATTGGTAAAACATTAACAACCTCTTAAGAGGTCATTGTATTCATCATTATGAATAACTTTTACTATGGGACCAAACCTGAAATAGCAAAAAAAAAAATTGCTGTTCCTTCAATTTTGACGAGTTATTCGAACATAAATGTAATGGAACAGCTGATTTTTTTTTGCGATTTCAGGTTTGGTACCATAGTAAAAGTTGTTCATAATGATGAGTACAATGACCTCTTAAGACGTTGTTAATGTTTTACCAATAACCCTGTACAGACAAGCATATTATAAGTTGGATGATTATATCGTATATAAAAATGCTTGGTTTAGTGCTGGTCCTGCTTCATAGGCACTTGGGCTCACTAGTTAAAATTATAATATTTGGAAAAGATGCTTCCCTTTTTTTGTTTACTACATTACGAACTTAATGTTTATTTTTTATTTTATTTTATTCAATCAAGTTTTAATTGTTGAATACTTCAATGTTAAAAAATATCTCTTCCAAAAATGCAATTTATTTAAGTGATGAATAAAATTTCACTACCAAATATGGTAGTGAAATTTTATTCATCACTTAAATAAATTGCATTTTTCAATTTTGTAAAAGTAAGAACCATGGATTCATTATTAGATATAAATGCTTTGAGTTTGAGTTTATGTTGTACCTTTCCTATGTATGTGGGTAATGAAAGTCGTTGTAAAACAAATAATTATTATTACATGGAAATATCAACAATTACAAAAATGCCCTGCATTTATAAATAATGTATTACCTGAAAGCTTTCAGTTTAAATATAGCACACTTTATGCAAATACAGTTTTTAATGGAAAAGTGAAAAATTAAAAATAACATTAAAACTTAAGCCAAGTGTAAAGTAAACACGAACTACTGCAATAAATACTGAAGCAAAAACAAGGAATAGCTTTACATAAAGACGCGGAAGTGAGTCGTCGAAGTAAACTTCGCCGTACACTGCGGGGTGTGTTCGGGGCTATTGAACGTGGTTGTTGAGCGAGCACGCGGTGTATCCGCAGCGATGGAGTGCGGTCGCTCACGCGCGCCGTTTCCGACTCAGATTACCGGGGCGGCACGCGACCATCCTTGTAGGGGTGGCTAGCTTTGTTAGTGTTTTCTAGACCACAAATTTAACCATTATCTACGTTTGTTTATACTTTAAAATGTTTAGACACCGCTAAACAGGTTATAAAGAGTATCAAAATATCATACAAATGTAACAAATATTTTTGTAAAAATGTTTTGCGTCATTCAGGTATGAAAATGTTCAATGTGAGGGTCTTACCTAGTTATACATACTAATGTGCAGTACTCTGCTTACAAGCGATAAAATGCAAAATTTGAAGCCGTAATTAGCAGTAATTTTATGTGACACATAATTATACACCCTTATATTTTGATCGTTTTAATCCATATAAGGGGTAATTGTACTCATCATTATAAAAAACTTTTACTGTGGGACCAACCCTGAAATCGTGAAAAAAAAATCTGTTGATCCATACATTATTTCGAGTTATGCTAACATAAATGTATGGATCAGCTGATTTTTTTTGTCACGATTTCAGGGTGAGATGATGAGCACATTTACCCCTTATAAGGATTAAAACGATCAAATGTAATAGTGTATAATGTGTATATACTTATCTACAAAATAGTGCAATATTTTCTAAAGCCGCGTCACTCAAGGAAGCTCGCTGAGTGCGTGCGCGTGTGCGTGGCAGCCCTGCGCGGCGGCTGCGCCCGACGCCGACTATTTATAACTGCGCTTTGTTTCTCTTCACCGACGGGAAACTGTTCGCTATCATATTTACACTTTATCTTGCGCTGTCTTTAGGCCTACTGAGCGAATAGATTTGTGACTACGATAAACAAAAATCACAGTAGGTATACGTTTTTTTTTATTCAGTAAAACTACTCTTTTAAAAATGAAAATAAGCATCAAGACTTATCCTACCGATAAAACTCACTCCACTGTGCTCAAGACGCATCAAGCGTAGCAGTTGGTTGCTACGAGCTACGAACGAGTAACTGACGTAGCAATCAGCTACGTCGTAGCAAATATGTAAACAACGCGATTTGGATCTCTTTACAACCAGTGTGACCTCAGCTAGAAGGTGCTTAAGCCTCAATTTTTTTAAATAGGTAGCTGCAGTGGTTTTTGTTATATTTTTTTCTTTTTTCTCTCACTTTTTAATTGCAAACACAAGTAATTTTAATAATTCTGACTATTAAATAGAGTATAGTGATTTATGTTACTGCTTGTTTTTTCACAACACAAATCTATATATATAAAATTCAAAGTCCTGACTGACTGATTGACTGACTGACTGATATATCAACGCACAGCCCAAACCGCTGGACCTAGAGACTTGAAACTTAGAAGGTGTGTTCTTTGTGAAGATTAAGTATCCACTAAGAAAGGATTTTTGGGAATTCAACCCCTAAAGGGTTAAAATAGGGGATGGAAGTTTATATGAAAGTCCGACAGTTTTGAAGTTAGGATCTTCTAATTTTGTACTTAGGCTGACAATTGAAAATTAATTTATACGTATCTCAGCGTTTTTGATAATTCTACCCCCGAAGGGTTAAAAAGGGGGATGAAGTTGTGTACAGAAAGTCATTAATTTTCGACGTAAAAATCACAAAATTTATTATTTAGGCTTATGATTGGAAGCTAACACAACGCTGTTGTTAGAGTTTCATCCATTAAGGAGGTGCACACACACAGCCTAAAACGCTGGTCGGTACCGCTGGGTAGAGAAATTAATTTTGGAGGGTGTGTTCTTTGTGAAGAGTAGATATCCACTAAGAAGGGGTTTTTGGAAATTTAACCTTTAAGGGGTGAAAAAGGGGATTTTGTTTGTATGAAAAATCTTATTCCTTGAGTTAATAACCATGAAACTTGGCACGAATACTTATCTAAATAAATTATGAAGTTTGCTTTTTTTTTTCTAAACTACCCCCTGAAGGGGGTAGTCAAAGTTTGTATGGAAGAATTTTAACGCGTGGTCCGATTAACTCGAAACTCAGTATTTATACTTAAGACCGAAAATAAAGAATAACGTGTATCATGGTTTTTCGAAAATTTACCCCTAACGGGGTGAAAAGTTAATTTTATAGGGGAAGACTTTACTGCGTGGCTTGATTAACTCGAAAATTGGTATAAACAATCTTTGAGTCGAGTAATGAACACATCCCAAACAATTTTACGAAATTCCACCCCTGTGAGGGTGAAAAACGGGGATACAGTTTATAAGAAAAATCTTATTAATTTGGTTAATGAACTTGGCAAGAATACTTGCCTAAGCAAGCAATAAAGTTTATCATTATTCGTTTATCAAAACACCGCAACACCCTTTGTGTTGGGGTGTTAAAGTTTGTGTGGAATAATTTTAATGCGCGGTCCGATTTACTCGAAACTCAGTATTAATACTTTTGACAGAAAATAATCAATAATAACAGCCGCACAGATCGATCGCTCAGGTTACGCAGGCTACGCTAGCCGCGGTTGGTCTGTGCATAGGTGTCCATCTTTACATACCGTGACCTCTCCGTGCCTCGGAAAGCACGCTAAGCCGTTGATCCCGGTTGTCATTCGTGGATCTTTGACAGTCGCTAGGGGTGGTCAGAAGCCCGAAAGTTTGACAACCAGTCTTATCAAGGGGTATCGTATTTGGGTTGTGGAGGTCAGATAGGCAGTCGCTCCATGTAAAATACTGGTACTCAGCTGCATCCCGTTGGACTGGAAGCCGACCCCAACATAGTTGGGAAAAGGCTAGGCAGATGAAGAATCAATAGTAAGTGTATGGGGTTATTTTTATTGACCCCTGACGGGACAAAAAGTGGTAATTCGATTTATAAGGGGATTTTAATGAGTGCCTTGATAAACTCAGAAAAAATGGTTCAAATAAATTTGGACTTGAAACTTGGCACAAATAATTATAAAGTTCGAATTTTTTTGGAATTCTAAACTAACCCAAAGGGGAGATTGGGACTCTCAAATTTAGTATGGAAAAATTTTAATTCGCGGTCCAATTAACTCAAAACTCAGTACCTATCTAAGACCAAAATAAATAATAAAGTGGTTCAGGGTTTTTCGAAAATCTACCGCTAATGGGGTGAAGAGGGGTAGTCAATTTCACAGGGCAGAATTTTATTACGAGGCTTGATTAAATGGAAAATTGGTATAAATAATCTAGATTATGTTTCGAAATTCCACCCCTATGGGAATAGAAAGAGGGGATACAGTTTATATGAAAAATCTTATTCATTTGGTTAATAAATTAGAAACTTGGCAATATTTGGGTCAGTAAATAATAAAGATTGTCACTTTTAGTTTAAAAAATCCCTCACAGAGGATTTGGGGGGTGACAAAGTTGATGGATTAGAAAAATATCCGCTGTCGGATTAACTCGAAACTCGGTACTACTAAAACAAAAAATACTTAAAAAAAGTGACTTAGGGTTTTTCAAAAATTGACTCCTACGAAGGTGGAAAATTCTACTGCTTGCTTCCATTAACTAGAAAATGGGTATGGGTCTTTGGGGGTGACAAAGTTGATGGATTAGAAAAATACCCGCTGTCGGATTAACTCGAAACTCGGTACTACTAAAACAAAAAATACTTAAAAAAAGTGATTTAGGGTTTTTCAAAAATTGACTCCTACGAAGGTGGAAAATTCTACTGCTTGCTTCCATTAACTCGAAAATGAGCATGGGTCTTTGAGTCAAGTTATGAACACATCCCAAACTATTTTTCAAAATTACTCTCCTGGGGGTGTAAAAAGCTGGGATACAGTTTATTTGAAAAATCTGATCCCTTTGAGCTATAAACCAAAAAATTGGCCCGAATACTTATTGATATCTAAATGAATGATAAAAATCATAAACATACATTTTCGAAATTATAAGAGGAAAGTACGAATTTCACGCGGACGAAGTCGCGGGCTGAAGCTAGTTCTATTATAAGTCTAAACGTGAAGACGTGTAATTGACTTTCAGTCGACTATTGTTTTCTTTTTTTTTTTGTTTTCTTTAGCTGTAAGTCTTCCATGATGTAATAAATAAACACATATGCAATACGTGTTTAAGATGAAGGTGGAATTTGACTATGCATCGTATGTGTATATTTACATTAAATATAAACGGAAAGTTATGCACTTACTTTATTTACACGAGCGTAAAGTGTAAAAAAAAATTGTGATAACATTTCATAGATAAAACGCGAACTGAAATAAATCACCAGCCACAGATTACATTCACACCGTACTATCTATTGCAGCACACAAAACAACAATTTGGACCTACGTAATATAAAATAGTGCAATTTTTCAGTCGCCACGCCTGACCGCTCGATTTAAACTAGAAACACACGGCGACGCGACACGCGCGGCCGCGCCCGCGACACGTAGTTACACTTGCACTAAACACCAAATAAAATAAATCAACAGCGGACACCACGCTAAACTATCTGTCACAGAAGTAATGTATTGCCGCGAAACTATCGCTTGCGAACGCTCCGGCGAGGTAACAATTTGAATTTATGTAGTTTAAACTGACGCTATTCTTCACGAGGTGGAAACATACGAGCGTGCGGTTGACGCTGACGTGCTGTGTATGTTCGCCTAAAATATAAAGTGAATGAATCAGGCGGTAGTGGATGGAATTCATAAACAATAAATAAAGCGTATGTGCAAAAGTGTGTGTAGCGTTAAACTATGTTTCATCACGCCGTTACATGAAACACAGACGCGACGAAAACAACGTCACTCCGAGGTAACAATTTTCAATTTATATGCGGTTGGAAACGGTGCGATTTCTCACGTGTGTTTTGTTGAGTTAAGAAATGCAATTTCAACAGGAATGTCTGGAACGTCGTGTTTATAAGAGATGTTTCTTCTACTGCAGGTCAGTACACACCTCACATACAGACATTAATTGAAATAACACTGAGATGTAACTAGTTACAAATAAAATACAATATCATAAATTTTTATCGCTTCCTGATAGTAATGTCTGTCTATATGTGACCTCCATCTAAATAAACTAATAGGTAATGAACTCTTTGTTTGAAAACGTATTCTTTGACATTGGAGGTTCTTTTAGAGTAGGATTTTTCCTTTTTGCTCCTAACACTTTGCTTACTACAACTATAGTATTTTTATGTCACGTAGCAACTCGTGCGTTACTTGTGGTAACCCAGTATACAAACATGCTGTGAATGTGTGTGTAAACTCAGGAGCTCACGGTACCGTACGAGACAAGAGAGATAAAAATGCTGCGTGTGTGTGCTCGGTGTCGGAATATGATATAAAATCGTGTCAACAATAAATAAGGTATGTATATGTATGAAAATCCTAAAATCCTATCCAATTTGATTAAATTCACAGAAACTCGTAACATGATAATTATCACTATAATGGTATGAAAATTTGAAAATGTCGTGATGGCTCAGTGGTTCACGCCGGGCAAGTACCTACCTACCAATATTATTTTTGTTTTTTTTTAATGAACTTTCTGAGTTTATCTTCGACATTACTGATATTGGTAAAACATCTATTTTATAAAAACTTATCATGAATTGTCGCGGAAATTAAGTACCACTTCCAGCACAAGAACCGTATATGGATCCAGCCATCCGCCATGACTCTCACGGCACACTCCCTCGCGTCAGCGGCGCGCAGTCAGGCGGCCGCGCCGTTTGTCTTGTCTCGGAGACAGGTGACTTCGCTGCCTCCCCCTACTACCCCGCCCCCTGCGGCATAGGGCCCCGTGATAGCTGGCATCTTATCTCACTACTGATACTCGTATCTTGTGTGAGACGAGTAGCAAGCAGATTTGTAAAAACACCTTAATGCTTGATTTATATAAAGTGATTCTCTAATGATGAACGAAGACGTTTCTTCATTCAAACGTTTTATAACTATAATGATTACCTATGTTAGAAAGCTGCATCTACTGAAGAAACCTGTATAGCTATTCACAAAAACCGAAAATTTTGTCAGTTTAAATCAAACAGACGAGCGCTATTCTTGCGACAGCTATTTACTGTCGGGGGCAAGGGAAAACAGGTTATCAAAATGTGTTAGTTTCGTTACGATAGCTTGTCGTATGGTTGTGAATAGCTAAGCTGAAGTCGTAGAGGCTACCGTTAGTCACAACCGCAACAATAGTAGACGAGAGAGAACAAACTGTCATGGCACCATACAAGTCACCGTGGAACTTTTATTTACAAGCATGAGTAGCACCCATAAATACCTTCTGTGCGAAACTTTAAATCTCAATACCTCATCCAAGTGTACCTAGTTCTTTTATCGATACTCAGTGTTTTGTTTCCGCTGAGTATCAAAAGCGTGGCGTGTATTTGCGTAGCGTTTGCTGCTGCACAAATACAGGCTACCCGCATGAGTGGTCACCAGTTAGTCTGTGAGCAAACAGCTGAGCGGCAAGTCGTGCCGTGTGCCGTGTGCCATGTGCCCGAGTGTGCCGTGTGCCGCGACCAAATGCGAGCAAGAATTCCGTTTGTAGGTGAATAGGGATGTGGGGATGTCGATATTTTTCTTAGTTTTCATTTTCCATACCAACTTTGAATTGTTGTAAAAACAAAAATTAATAACAAGCTTGCATGCTTGTGACTGAAAAGCTTCCCAACATTTATTTTAAATAATATAAAACAAAATACATTATTATACATGGAGCCAGTCGGTAATATATTACTTTCAAACAAACAATTACCTACTCGTAGGCATGAATATTGGCATGAATATGAATATTACATTCGTGAATTCAACAAATTCCTATTGCGCGCAAATTATTCTACTAAAATGCACAATTTATACAAATCGGGACATCAAATAGAAACTTATTCTACATTGCTAATAATTAACAATGAACAGAATAGAATAGAATTCTCTTTATTACGTGCACCATATAAATTACAGGTATACATAATTGCATTCCACATCGTCATCTCTAGTTTCAGATTTTCGGATGACCTCAGATATCTATTATGTGTGTGTCTGTCTGTGTGTGTAACAGAGTATTTGATTTCTAATCATACCAACCAACTTCTTAGCTACTATATCCGACGAATAAATGTCTTTGTCTTTATCATTGACCGAATATCGGAAGGTTTAATGTCATTTGATATGCTTGATAATTCCTATTAACAATCCCTGCACATCAGTGGTCATCGCTAATGGAATTATAACAATACGCGATCAGCCAGCGATATGTACTAACTATGATCGTGATGACAATACAGTCAGCAGGATGTATGGAGGACGTACCATTCAACAAATTGAAACATAACCTATTGTAGTCCCGACAACTAGCAACCGTGTTCTGGTATATCAATGATCTATTCAACATAGACTAACATGAACCAGATCACTGTATTTACTGCTGAGTTTTGGCCTTTGAAAATGGATATTATTTCGAAAACTAACTTCACCGTTAATACTAAGAAACGTTCGTACTTGCGTACGATCTAAATATACATTCACTTTATGGAAGTTATACACTTGCATGTATAATCTAACTATAATTTGTATAACTGTAGACGTATATAAAACGTAGATGGTACCTACCACACTATAATTATTTACGTCTACAATAATTGGACAAGTTTATCGTCTTTGTCCAAAAAAATCAAACTTCCTTCTATAAAATATTACTGTAGTTAATAAAATATGTTCTTCGTGACACAGTTTGCTGCTCATTAATAACTACAGTCTGTTCAACTGTCGATGTCGACGTAGGTGCCGCAGCGCACGGAGCAGCCCTCCGACGACATTGCGACGCGGCGACGTTTGTGCGAACAAGTATGCAGGCAATGCGGCTCAGATTCCCGCACCCATTACCGTGAGTACAATTGGGCAACAATAGCGTTGAGTGTCTTGACGTGCAATGCGCGCTATCTTCCCCTCCGCTCGCGCCGCCCGCATCCACCCGGTAATGGAAAGCGACGTGTTTTGTTATGCTAATAGTTCGTTAGTCCGGTTGTACGCGTCACTCGGAGCTTATCTTATATTATACAGATCGGAGCTTATATTATACAGATCTCTGATCTGATACGTCTTGCATGTACGTGTGAAGAACAAATGGAAGATGATGAATATATAGCTACATTGGTATTTCCAATATGAAGTGCTTGTGCTGCAACACAATTCATGGTATTACCAAATAATCACAAATTAAGTTTAATTTAGTTACATACTAAAATAAAGAAAAGGTCCCACGGCTAGAATGTTAATTGTTATTAATTATTTTCATTGTGTATGTTTAAAATACGAATTGCAGAATACGTGGTAATCGCGCCACTGTATAGACACTCAATGTCTTTGTTGTTCCTTTTTGTTAGGAAGCCGAACTAGACCAGACTTTATACTTACTGTGCTTTGAGATCTGGAGGCAATTAAATGCAAATAAATATTTGACTTTGACTTTGAATTAAAAACCTTCAAAATCAAGCCGCAATCACATCTTACCAACAATAAATGTCAAAAACTTGTCAAAATTGTAGAGAAATTAGAGGTATTTTTGACAGATTGAGACAGATCAGACTGTGAACTTTCGGACAATTACGAGAATAGCCCCTCTGATTCAGAGCATATGAGTAGGTAATATTCTGTTTGTGTGCAAATGAAAAAATGCACAAGAATTTGCCTTTTCAGAGATTAAAAATGATGAGCGCCATGCATTGTCAGCTCATGAACGAAATATAAAACGAAACCTCAAAAGTAGTAGTAAGATGAAAAAAATCCATGACCCGAAAACACGAGATGTAAAATTAAGGAGCGACACTGCGGCTGCTAATTAGGGATTGCAGCCGTTGCTCAATGGAAATCCGACTCAACTCGCTTCCCGCAGTATTTTAGAACTTATTCCAGAAATGCCCAATTTTCTTTCAGAGGTTTCGAAGCATCATGTGTGTGACCTCGCTGGTAGACAGCATCATGTGTATCGACCTCACTGGTAGACAGCATCACATGTGTCGACCTTGCTGTTAGACAGCATCATATGTATCGACCTGGCTGGTAGACAGCATCATGTGTATCGACCTCACTGGTAGACAGCATCACATGTGTCGACCTTGCTGTTAGACAGCATCATATGTATCGACCTGGCTGGTAGACAGCATCATGTGTATCGACCTCACTGGTAGACAGCATCACATGTGTCGACCTTGCTGTTAGACAGCATCATATGTATCGACCTGGCTGGTAGACAGCATCATGTGTATCGACCTCACTGGTAGACAGCATCACATGTGTCGACCTTGCTGTTAGACAGCATCATATGTATCGACCTGGCTGGTAGACAGCATCATGTGTATCGACCTCACTGGTAGACAGCATCACATGTGTCGACCTTGCTGTTAGACAGCATCATATGTATCGACCTGGCTGGTAGACAGCATCATGTGGATCGACCTCACTGGTAGACAGCATCACATGTGTCGACCTTGCTGTTAGACAGCATCATATGTATCGACCTGGCTGGTAGACAGCATCATGTGTATCGACCTCACTGGTAGACAGCATCACATGTGTCGACCTTGCTGTTAGACAGCATCATATGTATCGACCTGGCTGGTAGACAGCATCATGTGTATCGACCTCACTGGTAGACAGCATCACATGTGTCGACCTTGCTGTTAGACAGCATCATATGTATCGACCTGGCTGGTAGACAGCATCATGTGTATCGACCTCACTGGTAGACAGCATCACATGTGTCGACCTTGCTGTTAGACAGCATTATATGTATCGACCTGGCTGGTAGACAGCATCATGTGTATCGACCTCACTGGTAGACAGCATCACATGTGTCGACCTTGCTGTTAGACAGCATCATATGTATCGACCTGGCTGGTAGACAGCATCATGTGTATCGACCTCACTGGTAGACAGCATCACATGTGTCGACCTTGCTGTTAGACAGCATCATATGTATCGACCTGGCTGGTAGACAGCATCATGTGTATCGACCTCGCTGGTAGACAGCTGGATTAATTGTGTTGCTTTTTTCGTATCTGCTCTGTCCGAGCTCAGGTTCGTTAATATCTAATTAGCGCTCCGTCCTGTAAGTGCGCCCGATGCGCTGCGCACTAATCCTCCGTGCGCTCATAGTTCTCGAAGTTTATCTGACTCCGACCCTTATCTGTCATATATAGGTTGCGAGCAAAAAAACCTCTTATAAAGAGGTCACAATGGAGCAATAATTTCTTTCTCACAAAGTGGTCATCGGAGCACATTTCTTTGATTTGTGCCGTAGATCTGCGGAGATATGTTCCGTCATATTGGGAATGGTATATTGTGCGAATACTCGTCCCGGGCCGCTTGTGTGTGTACCAGACGTAATGTTGTTCAGAGGCGCGCGTTTTTGTGTACGTTGTGTCGTTTGAAATACTCACACGATAGCTTTGGTCCCGGGGGCGCTCCATGAATCAAATGAGACGCTCATGCAATGTTTGTGACTGTTATTTTCTGTTTTCAAAAACATTTATATATAATAAATTTAGCACTAAAATTGGCTGTTTAATAAGATCTGTTTATATTATGTACTAGCTTCTGCCCGCGGCTTCGTTCGCGTGGAAGTCGTAAGACCCCATTGCACAACGTACTAAAATAATACCACATTTTTATAAAACTTCCCTCTATACTATGTTTGTAGTTTACGCAGGTGCAAGCGACGTACAGTTGTCCGTGTGAGAAGCAGCTCGACCTGAGGTCGACACCCGCAGCCTTTAGTAGTAATTTCCCATTGCCTGCTTTACTACATAATGGCACAACACTGATACACTGACTGATTTTTCGTGACTAACAGCTATCTCTAAAATAATATAACAGCATATTGTAAATACACGGGATTTCTCATTAACAGTCATTAACACGCTTTCATTAGGTCGACCTGTATGTAACTAACTATGTAATGGAATCTAAGGTAACTAATTTAACCATCTTCCAAGGGTCGAAGCGTAATGAAAATTGGCAGCTGTTTGTAGTTCTGATGTCAATACAATAATATTGTACTGTCGAACTGATCTGATGATGGAGCCGGAAGATATGAACTGGAACTTCATGATGGAAAATCGTATCATAGCTGCTTTGGATTTCTTAGAAAAGTCTTGTAATGAACTTTGACCACGATTAGGTTTCAAGGTCTGGTGATGAAGCCGGAAGATAGGCACTGGCATTCCATGATAGGATATCGTACGTGCATTTATAAAAGCGTGCTTTTCTAGTGTTTATTAAACTATTAATTTATTTTTAGTCACACAGTCATTATAACCAAAGATGACAGAAGAGGCTTAACCTAACCTATCCTATGTGTTTTTCTGTGTACGTTCTACGAACTAGCATAATTATAATAATATAACAAAATGTAAAATAAGAAGCACACAAAATATCAATTGCTAGGAATCGAACTTAGGTTTGCAAAGAAGTCATCGAATAAAAGATTATGTCATGATTGACTGCTTGGCTCCTAAAGGGGCTTACAAGACTTAAAGTGTGGTCACTGTCGGACTGCCTAGAAAACATAGATATCCGTTAGAAAAGAAAGAGAAGCGCGATGACACAACGCTGGTAATTTATTGCAAAATATGAAGCAATTATTTAAAGACAAAAAATCTATTGTATGGACTAAAAAAATAAAACACTAGTATTTTAGTATATTGCTTGTAGAATAATTGTATGTATATTAGTATGGTTTTTATTGTAAAAAGAAAGTTTTTAGAGGTATTTTCATGATTTTTTTATATCGTATCAAATTATTTGTATTATGTTTTCAACACACTATCTTCCTAGCATATTCTGAAGAATATCATATATTTTTTTTAATTTGTTTACTGTAGTCGATCATATACTTTTATTGTTTCTAAAACTAGCGTTTTTTGTGTTTAGGTCCTGTAAGCCCCTTAAAGGTTGTTGAATCTGTAACTAATTAACCATCTGCTATATTCATCTGCTATATTCATCTGCTATATTCGTGCCCTAATGAACCCAGTGAAGTAATCGACTGTCGTTATACAATGGTATATTGTGTTCTCTCTCACCTCAGTTGGTCCGACAGAGTTTTTAGACACATAACAGAATAAGATTGGCCTCAAATTATTATTTTTTGTGTTTGCCCATGTTCTTGCTGACTGTAATTTTTTTTCAAAATCTGTTAATGCAGATCAAACTGTTTCAAAAGGTTAAGAGCAGGGTCCTGAGACCGTTTTCTTGTAGCTCTATCTCAAAAATCCACTCTTTAGGTATATGTCATGAATGATTGACTGCTTAGCTCTATAAAAGTATAGCGTGAGGATAATCATTTAAAGGTTAAATCTGTAACTATGTGCAATATTTTGGCTCGTATTTTTACAATTCGCGGTAAACTATACAATACGAACAAATTGCAATATTGCTCATCCCCCCTATCAAGTAGCGAGAAAATTTATAGCCTACATACAGACTGACCAGACTTATTTAAGTAAATATTGCGTGATGCTGGAACATACATTCATACTAACACACAGATAAACAGACAAATAGAAAAATAATTCATCATTAGAATCGTTCTAAGAAATAAGTATTCAATATACAGTTTCGAGTTCGCTACAATTTTATTGTATGTATGTATGTATTTATATACCTATAGATAGAAAATAGCTGAGACAACTTCACTCAGTTATTTCTCATAGTAACCTAGATGTGATTACGTAATAGGTACCCATTGAAGAAATTTACAATAATAATGTCAAAATCTGTTGGAACTGTAAACGCAGCTTTGTGACCACACTTCCTGCTAACAACTGTGTGACGATGGCAAAGCCGCGTTTTCTTGCTAAAAGTCCCGAGCATTTCCTGATAAACAATATTACAGGGAAGCATAATCCTTGCACAAACGTCATTAGCCATGTTCTGGAGACAAAGCCGTGTTCATTCGTGCTTAAGTCGACACATGCAAGCTCCGGCCGCGCGCGCGCCGCTCCCTAATCCCGGCAGGTGGCGCCATTATCGTGTCGGCCGGTTTAGTGTGTCACGCCTCTAATGGTGGCGGATTATGGCACTGTCAGATTGCCGTTTGTTGATGATTTTTAAATCTGGTCCTATCCGGTGGTAGTGGAGGTAATTAAGGGTCTTTTGAAAAGTTCTACAGTTTGTGAGGCAAGGTAAGCAACAAGACGTAGATTAGTTATCTCTTATAGCCCTTACTAGTAAACGTATTAGGTATATCAGACCAGCAGCGCCCCGCGGTTTTACCCGTATAAGTGTCGATCCCGTTCGAAAGACATGTGGCGCCTTTTATTATCATAATAACGTTATTGTTGTTTTCCTCGGGAACAGAACTTTTTTCGGGATGAAAGATATGTACCTTACTTATACCCGTTTCTGTACACCTGACAACGTAGGTATATGCAAAACTTCAGGATGATCGGTTCAGTGTTTTAAACAAACTTACTTTCGCATTTATAATATTAGGATAATTCTAGTTAGGATGAATGAATAGTTACACACCGATTTCTCTCTTTCAGTCGTCAGTGATTTGATTTTCGAAAGAAGAAGACAAAGCGTTGTGTAACCATACACATGTTATAATATAGTTACAAAAAAAAGGAGGGTAAATAATAAGTTTAAATAATAAATAATACAACGTTTATTAGTAATGGGTATTAGTAAAGGGTTTAGGTTTGATATTGAAAAAAAAACTGCTTGATCAATCTTGCCTTTAATCCATTCATGTGTACTCCATTGCTCGATTGAAAAATCTCTAAGAAATATACCTGCAGAAGTAACTCGGCAAAGATCTAAATTACGGACGGCTCCAGAACAAACAGCTATTGAAAAGGCGACGCTGCGTTGCGGCCGCGACAGGTGATGTCGTCGTCAATGGCTTTAAGTTGCGAGCGCGCACCCCGCGCTCCGCCCGCGCCCTGCTCGCGCCCTGCCCGCGCCCGCCGGCGACTAGACGTGCACGCGCCACTGCATACAACCTCCTGTCTACACGACACCTAGCCCCCGCCTGCACTTCAGCCCACCCCGCACCCCCCGGCCGCAGGCCCAAGCCACTCGCCAAATACACTCGAGCATTTCAAAGCGAATCCCTGATTTCGCACCTCGGATTTCCTTGGGCGTATTTTAAAAAATAAAAATTCTATTTGGAAAACGAAATTTAAACTGCCGTTTTGGATGCCGTGCGCAAACAAAATTGAAAATTGTGGCGGCAAGTAAAATAAAGGGAACTCTCCTGCGATTCGACGACAAATTGGATAACCGGATAACCTGCTCCGCATAGTTTTACATTTTTAGTGAACGCAGTTTCTACATTCACATAGCTACGTGGGCATTAGCGTCAGCCAGCAGCGAGCTGGCTACCCCACTAAGCCTCACTCTACAAAGAGATTCGGCTTTTAAAAGTTATTATAAAAACCAAAAATACGAATATCCATTTACCTTTTAAAGGATTTAGGTCATATTTGTTTCTTTAGTGCAAACACTCTCGCATAAAAAGGGCTCGTTTTGTATGCGAATATTTCATCAAAGTGCTTCCAATTACTATCTTATCAGACGAAATATTTTGTTGACAGGGCGACATACATGGGAGGTTAATCGAATTCTTTTCGCAGCTCTGTTGTGTGCTAGCTACACAATAAGTGCTAATATTTCCAGCTACATGTGAGTACAGGTACGTATGTGAGTCGGTCGATCGTCTACCCTCTGCATAGTAATTCTCTCGGTCATATTGTCCAATAAGATATATTGCGTTTGATCTCACATGATCCTGATCTCACATGATCCATGCTAATAACATTTTATGTCTGAAGAATATGATCCTACATTCCTGATTCTATATTTTTGTGACTAGCTTGTATTTATTACGCGTATGTAATACAAGTATTACATACGCGTAATAAATACAAGCTAGTCACAAAAATATTAACGTTTTCTCAAACCTCCAAGCTTCATAATGTACAAAATATTTTTCATTAAACGGTTATTGGTTATTTTTCTCCTATTGCCGTTTAGGAAAATAAAGTTTGTTTATAGTTTTATGACACACACACTGTCTCTACACTTATTATTACGTTGAGATAATCCTACATTTCTTTTCAATTGCAACTACAACCGCCCATAAATCATTAGCTTATTTCACACAGTAAACGATTTTCTTAACATATTCAGTATTCACACGAGTCCAGCATCGTTACTACGAACAGTTTAATAAATTCGAAATACCGGTACAGCTAATAAATAGCTGCAATTTGTGTCTCATTGAGCCGATCAGAGTCGATTGGTTCCTACGTTCATACACTGAGATAAACGACGCGACTCAAAAGGATAATATCAACATTTATGTAACGCTCGTATCAGCTGTTTCGCCCGGCGGCCATGTTGCTCGTAAGTAGCTGCTTGTTAGCACTTTGTGCGAGTATTATATTTCTAAAACATTGTTTGAAAGTGTTTTCGGGATTAAATGGTTGTATGTGACGACCCAATTGGCGAATTGGCTTAGGTGATTGGTTTAGATGGCTTTTCAAGTCAAACGGCGTAATTTTATTATCAAGACGAAATCGATCACATTTCTAAGTCCAAGTTCTCCACAATATTTAGTTTCAGACTTGTCCAGCTCTCTCATATTACGAACAACCTTGTATCCCGTTGTGTTCCATGCAGCTAGCAAAGAGATTGTACCAGTAGATTGAAATTACTAGATACCAGTAAGCATTCTGTTTCGGGTCAGTAGCTTCATTTTATTATGAAAACTTTGTGAAATATATAAAGGAATTCACTTAAGAAATAGTTGTGCTTCTCAGCTGAAATGGTGCTATTCCGATCGACGATTCGAACAACGTTACAAGTACAGTTAAGAGTAGACATAAGTGCACGTGCAGGGAACATTAAACTAAACCAACATTTGCATTTTAACAGCTGAGCTTGTGCCGATTGATTTCATTTTGTGCTTGATAGTTCTTAATCTAACAATATCAATGATGAAGCTTCGATGTTCATTGCCTGCTTGCATGCTTCACTATTCATTTATATACATTTCACGAACAATCAGGCGGGCACATAGATACCTACCTTCGTGGAACATAATTTAAGAGAAAGAAGAAAGCCTGTGGTTTATCAAGTTTAAGTTTCATCAAAATCGAATAAGAAAGTGGTTTAGCCGTGGGCGTCATAATTAGATTCAGGCAAACTAACTTTCGTGTTTGTGGTAATGTTATTACCCAAGTAGTGAGAATTTGGTTTTATCTTTAGGTACTAGTTTTCTATAAAAAAGACAATTTAAGAGCGATACTACGGGGTAATAATCAACACTAAATTCATGTTTTGTATTCCACAATGTGAACTCAGGTAGGTTTTTAGAAAGACATGCTAAGGGTTGGTTTAGTTATGTGGGTTGGTTGGTATAGGTTGGTAAAGTAATTCCAATTCTAAGGGTCTCAACTTAATTTTCGCTACAGCATAGACTGTTTTTTTGTTGCAAACTGAGACTAGCACGTCAGAAAATAAAATTAGCTTCAAATCAATTGAATTGCAAGATACGAGTATACAGTATTATTTGTTTTATACAACTAGCGACGCTTGCTTCGCAAGGTTGTTACGACTTGACAACACATCAAGATTTCTTTATTTTAATATTAATGTATTATAAACATAAACCTTCCGAAAGAAATCCTTTGAATGATGGTCTCAACAGAAATCAAAATCCGTAGCGTAGTTTTTGAAGAACAACCCGGTTCCACAGGCAGACACGTTATATATAGGTATGTATCACTACAATGGCATATGTCCAACTTGCTGTTTCCCAAAGAGCAAGACCGTCGAGAAACTCAGTTAAACTTCAAAGAAACCGGTTTATGTCTTACTTAAGTTAAACTACCTTCCGCCACCGATCAGCACTACGACGTACCTAAGGAGTGCGATGTAAATGTGTTACATATATCAATAGCCGGCACTCCGCTGATAGCGGAGGGTCACAAATGGAAATTGTCCGCTTAAGCCTTTGCTACATGTTGCGGTGACAGTGCCACCCCCTTCACCCCCACACCTTCTCACCTTGACACTACCGGGCGCAAGGATCAGGGAGTAGAACAAGTTTGCAAATATGTACATCATTATTATTCTTTATCAATTGAACCGGCTTGTGGCTAAGTAATAACAGCCGCACGGATCGATCAATCAGGTTAAGCTACGCTTGCCGCGGTAGATCCGTGGATGGGTGACCATCTTCACATATCAAGACCCCTCCGCGCCTCAGAAATCACGTCAAGCCAGTCCCGGTCCTTTCTGAATTTTTGGCAGTCGTTATACGAGTCGTCAGAAGCCCGATAGTCTGACCACCCAGTCTTACCAAGGGGAATCGTATTTCCCAGTAACTGGATTGTGGAGGTCAGATAGATAGTCACTTCATGTAAATTACTGGTATTCAGCTGCATCCGGTTAGACTGGAAGCCGATCCCAACATAGTTGGAAAAAGGCAGGCAGATTATGACATTTGCGTACTCAAACACTCACACTCAAACAATGGTAGATATTCAGCCAAATAGAGGTTTTTGAAGTCAGGCGTAGTCAGCTCGTGCCACGATTACACGTGGTGTACCTACTTATTACTGTATTGTTGAATCAAAGAGAATTCAAATAAAGAGCATTGTAATCAAAAAGTAATACAAGGGTCCATATTGGCTCACCTAAAGTTCTTTACCCGAAATTGTTCTTCCTAATGATTTGTAATCCGAATGATCAGTCTTCCTAAAATTTTTCACCCTAAAGTTTTCATTCATACTATTTGTAGTGCTACCGGCGATGTTCATAACACTCATGTTTCCGAAAATTGTAATTAATAATATCATTAATGTAAATATATTTTAACTCCTACTGTTTTTTATCATAACGCTTTTATCCCTAAACATAATTACTATAATATTAGAAGATGATATTTATAGTTTAATTTGAGGGTATGATTATTATTTGGGGGTATGCTTTACATAATGTACTGAGTTGTGTCTATGGAACCACTGTACTTCCACACCCGGCGCTTTTTGATAGTAGCTATTTTTTTTTTGGATAGAATAGATTCTTTTTAGTGTAAATTTGAAAACCGCAAAGTTTTTTTTTATCTACAAAAATATGTGATTAGGCGTAGTCGACGGAGCCCCGCTTCGCGGGGACAGAAACGCGGGGAAGACAGAAATAGGGGATTTCTGTCTACAGGGTTTAAATGAACCTAACACGAAGCTCGCTCTTGCATCCTAAGTTGTCATTACAAATGTGTTACTTTTGTATATTATGTTGGTTACCGCTATAAATAAAATTTAAACAAAAAAAAATCTATAAAAAAAATCTAAACAAAAAAGATATGACTTTGAATAATAGTGTAAAAGATGGTTATGTTGAGAAAATATAGGAAAACAAATAAAAGTATAATAGATGTTTATTGCTACTGACATTATGAAGTTGAATGCTTCGGAATTATGAACATTAGAGACAGAGTAGTTAGGAATTGTGATTAAAAAATTGGGATGAAAAATTTTAGGAAGAACATTTTCGGATTTCCAATTATGGGAGTTGAAAATTTAGGTGAACTTTGGCGCACCCGTAATATAATTGATAGGAATCCACTTGTCTCTGCTCTATGGGAAAGGATGATTAAAAGAAAAAGCGACACATTGTTCAGAACCGTACCTTGTGAGTTTTCTTCATAACATTTTTTCAAAGTAAAGTGTGTCGTGTCACTTGCTAATCACACTTTCCTTTGAAAAAAAGTTATGAAGAAAACTTAAGGACTTCACACACCGTCAATCATGAGATGAAAGGTAAGCTTGAAAAGGCTGTTAGTAACTCGCTTTATCATTTATTTCGATCAACTGCTTCCAATATCGAGAAAAATTAAATAGTCTATAACAAAAGATGAAAATCAATTCGTACACACTGAGAGAAATTGAATGATTTCATATTTTGGTTGAGTGCGTCTGATGTTTTACGAATGAATTTATTCTGCGAAACCAACTTTAATATTAAAGGTTGAATACAATTTCAATCAGCGGTTTCAGTAACAAATTAATTACACCTTTATATTTATTAATAAATAAGGTTTTCATTAAAATAAATGCTGTTTTTCTGTGTCATTAATATAACTTATAAAATTTTTGATTTCAGTAAAATAACATTTTTAAAGTTGAAATTAAAATAATTCGTTATATAACTGCTCACTACTAAGTAGCAATGAGGGTTGCACATTACAAGTATTATAGCTAAGCCCTCGAACTCGGCTAAATGTGCTTTGCCAACGAGCCAGCCAGCCAATTCAGCTAATCCAACTTAGCTAAAGCCGTTGTTGGACTAGCGTTTAATAACTGCTATTTACTCAATTTTATCAATATGTTCTTGGGAAGTATTTATAAGTATCTACACGATAGAAGTTTGGTTCACAATTCACATCAATGGCCACCATTTATAGCTAGCTCTTAGTGCTCAGTGTTTGCTATGATGGGTACCAAACGAGCGGAGCATTGGTAGCCGCGTCTCAGGTGTAGTGGGCAGGAAATGGATTCCCGGCGAGGTCGCGCTGTCCGGCGCTGTCCGCCACAGTGCTCGCACTGGAGCCCGGACATCGTATCTCGGACATCGGTATACATAACAATTTGAGCAGTATAAGTAACTTAGTTCAATAAGCGTTACTGATCTGGGTGTGTCCAACAGTCTGTGCTTTGGTCTCAATAGCACAATGTGCTGTTACTTAAGGAACAATCGTCAGCATTACCATTAGGTTCCTCTTTGCTGGGGCATCAAGATCAACTATTGGTATGTGACTGTTGTTAAAATGATCATTAGCAAATAATAATCACACACATACCTATATCATACATATCTATTATCCTACGTTATTAAAATCTCTTTGTTTTGGCTATACTACATTCGGATAAAGTACCTACCAGTTAATACATAAGTACCTACATAGGACAACAGTTCTAATAACAAACCCTTTACAACGTCGTATTCGAATTAGCATCCGCAAGTGTGTGGTATATGTGGGCTATATCTCAGGTGGACACTGCTAATGAAATTCCGCCGCCCGGCACCGCTGCGCTCTGTCCGGCACTGTCCGACACTGTCCGCTACTGTCCGGCGTCCGACAATATTACGTGCAAGTATTAGAGACCATTCTCATTTGTTTGGCAGGTGTAGCGTTTGTTTCGGACACGTTGTAAAGGTGTCCTTCAAAATTGTGGCATGGTGCTTCAAACCTGAGTTCATGCTTGAAAAATGGGTGTGGGAAAAGAAAAGAAACTGACTGCAGGCTAATCATCGACTCTGATCTATGTAAGAACATAGGAACAGAGTCGGTCTTTATAGCCCATAAGTCATTTATAGAATCTTTTCATCAACTACTTAAAATCAAACTCATTGTGCACTCGCAATGCGCGATCGTAATTAATGCGAAAATCTTACACACAAAATGATGACGGCAGTAAGGAACGAACTGTACGTATGCTTCGTGGCGGCCATATTGTTTCGAGTAGCGAATGGGGACTGTGTACAACTTGACACAGACTTCGTAAAACATACTTCACTTTGTTTCGCTTTCATTTGCAAATTGGCAATCTAGTAACTTCGATTGTTATCTCGATTGGATTTTGTCATTTGAAATACAAAAACTTTCAAATAACAGTCTTGTATTGTGACATAACGATGACTGCTTAGGTAATTTTAGCCTCCGCTACAACTAGCAAGTGCCGGCTGGGAAATAAATAAGATAACGCTTTAACAAAGTAGGCAGGCATTCTTAAATGTAACTTAATTGGTTCAAAGAATTATATTTATTTAGGTACTTAGTTTCTAAGATTCCTCAATTAGTGAATTCAAAATTTAAATTGACAGAATAATTTAGCAACACGACCGAGTACGTCAAATGGATTCATTCACCAATGCAACGCGAGCTGATAATAATATCTTGGTTTTAATATTAAATGAAAGCAATTAGTATTACCGGCTGATCGTCTTGCCTACATCCACTAAGTCTTACTGAACCGGGTGTAGAACGACGTCGGTTATAGTCAAGTTCAGTTGACTCTACTATACGTACCCGATGTTAATCCGCTGTAGATTGTTATGTATCCGGACCCCCCACATGACAATAAAGCTGGTGCTAACTTCGTTAGGGGGTATTTAGGTGAACGTCTCGCCGGCACACCTGGCATGACCGCCGTAGAAACGGCTTTTGTTGACGGAAAAATAGACAAAATGACAGATTGTAGAAATATTTGTACGCATTCTACGCGTCTAAGCATGGCAATGTGTCATTTTGTCTATTCTTCCGTCGACAAAACGTCGTCATGCTACGCGTGCTGGGAGTGGTTGTGTTGACGCGTTCGGCTACACCTGCGTGGTGATTCATGTCAATCGTCTCGGGCCCCTCGACGGTGCCAGATGCTTGCATCTACGTATTAGCTGTTATTGTCTTGGCAACTGTCATGCAAGTTGACTAGTCAAGCTACTACAAGTGACTTGCGTTATGTGGGTGATCGTATTGTTGTGCTGATTTTCGGTTTAATGTTTAAAGTTGTCTGTTCTTTACGGCTCACAAAGGTCATAATAAAACTTTCACAATGCCGCTCAATAGACATAAAGATAATAATAACTTGAAGAAACTTGTGCTATTCACACACAAGTGAGCTGATACTCGTATCGCCGAACGGATTTCTAAATCGCCAAATTCAAAACATCGCGGAAATGGAAAATGAATACATAATGCCGTAATAACAGTATCATAGCGGACTCACTTACTCTGCGGCGGAAGATAACAACTTTCAATAGCAACGTTATAGTTCTATGGGATTGTCCACGATTTGGTGTGGGCTGTGGGTGTGGGCGAGCTCTCGCCACAGAGGAGATAGATAGCAGTAGATCTACATAGAATTACTTCGGTTTGGAAACATACATTGTCAAACGGTGTGTAAGCAATTCAAGGAAGATTTCTTAGATCATCACATAGTTTTGGTGTATTTAGCTTGAGGTGCATTGCATGAGTGTAATTAAAGAGCAATAGGCTTCTCAAGGCAAGGCAGTGGTGGGCCAGTGGTAACGGCGGCAACTTACGAGCTGTCGAAGTCCGAACCCAGTCAGGCGCTTTACTTTGTGTAAACTATTTCATCACCACTGCCCTCAAAACTCAAGAGGAGGCCTGTACTGTCCCAGCAGTGGGAACATTACAGGTTGATTATGAGGCTTATCAAAATGATGAATGTTGCCTTATGTTCGCATGCTCATTCTAGTGAGTAATTAGACTGTTGTACTGACCTACTCATCAAGAGGAGTCGTTCATCGCAGTGTGTTGTGTCAGCCTTTCTCATTTTTATTCCTCATCTTGAGTAGGTAACCTTTGCATTAGGCGCGCGATGCGCCTCTCGACGCTTATTACCGGCATTAAGGAGTTCTACATCAGATGATAATCACCCTCCCCTCTTCATTCCGCCCCCCTTATAGCCCATTTATTCCCCCACACTTGTTGGCTATTGTTTTTGTTTGGCGTTATTCTAGTTATTGTTATCAGTCTAGCGCTTTAAGTGTTGGGAGTCGGCTTTGAGCCTCACCTACCCTCTCTTTGCGGACTTGTAAATAGATAAGTGTTCGCTTAACATGTTTGGACCATGTGTTTATAGCATTAAGTTTTCAATTTATTTGTTTTGATTAACGACCCACTCGCAGAAAGCTTCTATACATTCTATACATTTTGTAATTCTATTTATAACTAATTATAATTGTTCCTGTATAGCGCCCGGATCGCAAACAATCGGCACTACCTACTGTGATACAGGTCCCTCTCCAACACGGTATTGTTTTAAAAAGCAATAGGGTTGGGACATAGAAATGTAAAAAACAGGAAAAGTGGGTTGGAAGTAATCCTGTTTGTGTTCGCTTCATGTTGCTCTCCCTCAATCAACATCCACTGTTGATGGTCTCTGTAATACTGCTGAAATTTAATTCGCGCTCCGTTTGTTGAACAGTGGTACCACACAATACAAACACAATGATACAAAAAGTCCACTGTACAAGAATATCAGCAGTCTTATTAAAACCTGACTATAGTCACAGATAACTAATATATATACTAGTACTACAGTGCTATCAGGCACAAATCTCAAAAGACCATGTGTGTGCCACTTTAATTTGTCACCTTGACTTGGCCTGGAACACCGACCTCATATAGTTTACAAAATATTATTATTTCTGTTTGACGTGAAAATGTGTTTTGTAAAAGCAATTTACATAAACATACGGTATATAAGGAGAGTAAATATGGTATATAAGGTACAATTTTTCAGAAATAATGTGTTAAAGTAAAATTAGTTTTTCAAAAGTTGATAGAAGCAGGCTTTCTGAATTGTCTTAGTATACGACTATTATGTGTTCAGGTAATACGCGGGCAGGTCAACGAACTTTATCACGTAAAACGTTATTTGTCAGTTTGTACAAATGTGTGTGTATTTTCTGTGAATTGAGTACAATTCCGTTTTTAAACCTTGTTTTGTTTTCGACGGTTGTTATTTTATAAAGTTTTCTAACTGACCCGACAGGCGTTGTCCTGTTTTTGATTCGAAAGACACGTGGCGCCATCTATTGTCATAATAACGTTATTGTTGTTTATAATATTAGTTAGGGGGTACACTACATAAATACGAAAAACTTTATTCCGACAGTCACAAATACGAATATCAAAATACCGATTTTCATAATTCCGAATGGTTCAAAATTCCTAATATAACAACTCCGATCTATCAGTCATCCTATTTTTATGATTCCGAAATTTTAATATTCCTAACGTTTATAATTACTATTCTCAAAGTACCGAGTTTCAATAGATCGAATAACAAAACGACCGAATTAATGAAAATTCAAAACATTAAAAATACGAATTCCGATTAATTAGAATTCCGAAATAAAAACGCATTGTAAAACTGAATAGCAAGACAAATATACGAATAGAATACGGAATTTCGACGCACAAAATATCGATAAATGCTAATACGATGCTACAAAATTGCGATGCACGTTACTGCGAAAGACCGTCTCTGCGACGCCACCACTGCGATACTATCGGTATTGGGGTATTTGTATTCAAAAATACCTTTACCGTGCATCGAAGTCATTCGTTCATTCGCTCGCTCTTGCATCCTATGTCGCCTATTGCGTTCGTTGTATGATTGTTTACTTTTGAATATAAAAAAATCCTTCCAAAAAAACATTAATTTTCTTTCGCTGGTCACAATTCTAATCTAACGTAATCCAAATGATTCACCAACAATAGAGGGGATCTGGCGCTCGGCGGCCGCTGCGGCGGCACGCTCGCCTTCGCGCTTTGATGGTCACAGTTCTAACCTAACCCAAATGATTCACCAATAATAGAGGATGAACTAGTTCTCCATGTCGACGGAACCCCGCGTTGCGGGGCTCCTATTTCTGTGTAAAGGGTTTAAAGTAACTTAACCAAACCTAAGCATGGGGTGCCCTTCGCTCGCTCTTGCATCCTATGTGGCCTATCGACCGACCGCAACCATGCAACCGATGTCACCTGAAGGGTTTGTCCTATCGCATTAGTGAGAACTGGTTTGGCCTAGGCGAAACTAGTTCATACTAAAATCGGGTTTGGCCGCTAACATATTTATGGAGAAGAAGAAAACACATAAAAAATATAGGTATTAATACACAAATGATAATAACAAAGTAGACGATTTTAAATTTCGTTAAACGTTCCATAAAGATTTCGAATTTATGTACCTACGTAACTGAATATTATACTAATTGAATCAGAATCCTAATTTTATCAGATTATTCGGAAAATTGAAAATCGGAATATCGTTTTTCGGACCGAGAACTCATCAAGCATTTGATTCTTCGAACATATGAAAATCGAAAAACAAACAAATCGCATTTATGACTTTCGGTAAAATAAATTTCGTGATATTTAATAATAGACATTATAATTCTTAGGTATTATGAAATTCGGACTTTTGAAAATCGGAACATCGAAAATTGGAATAAAATATTTCGGAATATTTGGGCGTTCCCATTAGTTAGGATGTATTGTATATCAGTGGGAATTCAATACCCCATGCATACAGATTAACAGCGGTTACCTAATTGACGTCAGAAACTACACGCGCCGCTGTTCTCGGAGTAGTGTGACCATGTATTGTATTATAATAACTACACGCGGCTTGTGTCGCCCGCCGCTGTTCCCGGAGTAGTGCGACCATGTATTATAATAACTACACCCGGCTTGTGTCTCCCGCTGCTGTTCCCGGAGTAGTGCGACCATGTATTATAATAACTACACGCGGCTTGTGTCTCCCGCTGCTGTTCCCGGAGTAGTGCGACCATGTATTATAATAACTACACGCGGCTTGTGTCTCCCGCTGCTGTTCCCGGAGTAGTGCGACCATGTATTATAATAACTACACGCGGCTTGTGTCTCCCGCTGCTGTTCCCGGAGTAGTGCGACCATGTATTATAATAACTACACGCGGCTTGTGTCTCCCGCTGCTGTTCCCGGAGTAGTGCGACCATGTATTATAATAACTACACGCGGCTTGTGTCTCCCGCTGCTGTTCCCGGAGTAGTGCGACCATGTATTATAATAACTACACGCGGCTTGTGTCTCCCGCTGCTGTTCCCGGAGTAGTGCGACCATGTATTATAATAACTACACGCGGCTTGTGTCTCCCGCTGCTGTTCCCGGAGTAGTGCGACCATGTATTATAATAACTACACGCGGCTTGTGTCTCCCGCTGCTGTTCCCGGAGTAGTGCGACCATGTATTATAATAACTACACGCGGCTTGTGTCTCCCGCTGCTGTTCCCGGAGTAGTGCGACCATGTATTATAATAACGTTTTTGTAGGAATTCATAGATCTATATTCGAAGAACATCATAAATATATAAATAATTAATCGTATTGTGTGCATTTAATATGTACTTATATTAGGCTCAGAATATTCTGTTTCAACTTTACAATGAATTAGTCTCAATTAATTATTACCCCCGTAACTATTATGTTGGAATGCGATATTCCAAACTAAATGTTAGTTTGGAATATCGCATTCTAGTTTGGAATATCATAATAAATTATGAATACGTAATACCTACCTAAAGATTTTCTATCTGTTATGTAGGTACATGTCACGTGTAACATCTACACCACAGGACCGATTTTGTTGAAATTTAAGTGTGCGTCCACACTGCAAGCCTAGCGCGGTTGCGATGACGGGCGCGAAATATCAAACAAATTGAACGCGCCTTTGTGTCCATAGTGCAGTGACTAAGGCGGGAGCCTAGCGCGACGGGCCTGAGCGAGTTAGCGCGCGTATTTTTCCAACGTTCCTATCCGCGCGTTATGGCCACACTACGGGCCTAGTCAACAAGCGACCTAATGCGCGGGTAGCGGGGATATCAAATCAGTTCGGTCTTGTCGCTCGGCGTTAGGGCGTTTGCATTAAAATGTTTGTATCATTTTTGGTGAGTTTAGGTGACATTTTACTTAGGATGTAGTCAAATGTTGACACGGACATTCGAGTGTACTTAAAAAATTTTCTAGGGTATAATTTCAATTCTTCGTATAAATAAGTTAAAATATTCACCACTTATTTCTCTGTTTTTATTTATTTCGTGCACACCATCTCAGGATCGGACTGTCTAGTATCCTCGTCCATGGTCTGCTACCCCTGAATCACGTCCAAACGCTACAACAGCTCGCGCGTCAATGTGGCCACCGTACCGCACCGCTTGTCGCGCCCGCCACAGGCCCCAGCCACCGCGCATTCAATGTGGACGCACACTAACAGTGACACTCTTAACTGTTCTTATGAGATTAGGCTTAGTGCAGAACTAGTAAAGCATATCAGTTCATCATTTCTTCATGCCCCCAAACACCGCCACTTCGACCGGTTCTGTGCTTCTCGCATCCAGCGGATTCCTGCGGTGTTCACCAGGTCATCGGCTCATCTTGTTCCGAGGCCTTCCAACGGTATGTCTTGCGGTAAGCAAGTCAGTTAAAACGAGCAATTAAAACCAAGATGTCTAGTCTATCTACAATCACCATCGTCAATATTCAGCACCATTAGGTGTTTACTTAGCGCGCTACTCTCCTCTCCTCTCGGCAATCAATGCAAATCGCGTTCAGAAACAATGGCGGGAATCTATCCGTCCTCACAAAGCGCTTGTCAACCAGTCAGCCGTATACCACGCGGTAGGGCGATGCAGAAGGAACATAGGGTTAAACACTGAGAAAACTCAGAATTGGTAGAGCACTGATTAAATATAATACATGCTGAAGTTACTTGACGTCATCGTAAGAATGTTATTTCAATTCGCAAAAATTCTGATCGTTAACTACTCATAAGTGTTGTAAGTTGGTGTACGCATATAAGACACTTGTAGTTTGTAACTATTTGGTTTTATTCTGTAGCGACAGGCGTATTTGTTTTCCATCGCGACCTATTGCCCTCACTCATTAACAAAATACCAAACTCGATCATCTGTTAATCTGCTGTCCTTCTGCACTTCCACACTGCCTGGTTATAGTGAAAAACATCCGTATCCCAGATACCATCAATTACTTCAACAGTCTCGGAGGACAAAGCTTTTGTTCCGCGCCTCTGAAATAGTTCAATGTTCACCGGGGAGGGGAGACTGGAGCGGGGACTATCTCAGCCTTACTTCATCTTTTTTAGCGAAGTCGATAGAAATCTAAAGTGATTATTAGTTTCCGGGCGACGGAAATTTTAAGTAATCGAGTTCTTTTGGAGGAAAGGAGCTTCGGAGGAGAATGTCTTTTGTTTTAGATTGTTAGTACTTATACCTACATAACGAAGTCTATCTTAGACGTTGTCGTTACTGTTTCTGAGGAAATACCTATGATTGTGAGAAAGAACGGGATCAGAATTTAACGATATACTTAAACAGTACCTACTGTTAAAATAGTTGGACTCGTAGATTTAAGGTCAATATTACGAAGTTATAATAGAATAAGGGGCCGGATTATACTGGTATGCTTACCACTGACGTGCGGCCTACTGTACATACATAACATAGTACTTTGGTTCCTTCGTAACTGTTGCAGCCTAACATCGGACAATGACAGTGTGGCAAGAGAGTGCAGCTGTGTCTGCGCACACACGCCTGCACTATAATATCTCCCGCGCCGAAGCCTGGAGAATCATAAAATGAATTATAATATGGCGAAGACAGTCCGTGTTTTTATTTTTTTCGCTGCACTACGTAGGTACAATCAAAGAGATTGGAATTGGATTTGGATTGGATTGATTGGTATTTTAGCACAGACAAAAAAAAAAATAACAGAAAAATGCTTCACCAATGGGATTTGATACGATTGACTTAACAGTTAACTGTCCATTATGTTATCATTTATGATTCTGCCAAAGTGACTTTTTTAGGCCCCCAGGTCTCCGCTGAGATTGGTCGCAATGACCGACATTCGGTCTGGAGGACTACACGTCGTGTAAATGTATGCATTTACACGACGTGTAGTCCTTCAGACCGACTACTCTAACATACATCGTGTAAATGCATACCTAATCTAACATACATACATCGTGTAAATAGATACCTACTCTAACATACATGGTGTAAATGCATACCTACTCTAACATACATCGTGTAAATACATACCTACTCTAACATACATGGTGTAAATGCATACCTACTCTAACATACATCGTGTAAATGCATACCTACTCTAACATACATCGTGTAAATACATATGTACCTACTCTAACATACATGGTGTAAATGCATACCTACTCTAACATACATCGTGTAAATGCATACCTACTCTAACATACATCGTGTAAATGCATACCTACTCTAACATACATCGTGTAAATGCATACCTACTCTAACATACATTGTGTAAATGCATATCTACACTAACATACATGGTGTAAATGCATACCTACTCTAACATACATGGTGTAAATGCATACCCACTCTAACATACGTCGTGTAAATGCATACCTACTCTAGTTTACTAAAACATATTTCGTTGGGGAATTTTAGCACTAGCCACAGTTAGTGCGGGAACTGGCTTTGTCCCAAGCTCTAAGAAGTTAGAAGCTGGCACACTGCGGTTCAGTAAATATAAGTTTTACATTGATTTGTTCTCTTAAGTTCGCCTCAGCCGTAGTTTTTCAATAAAAACCTCCCATCAGTATGTGGGCCGCACAACGTTAGTATGTGGGCCACACAACGTTAGGCACACAGCTCGCGGCTAATATTGACTTGCAGAGTCTGTGGGCATGAAACATTAAGGAGAAAACTGAGTATTTTAGTTTTTGAACGAAAATAATCAATATTCTATAATTACATTGACTCCTAAACTGTTATCCTACTTTGCGAAAACTTATATGGTAGAAAAACCTATTATTGATCGGTGGAAAAATAAATGTAAAAGCCAAAGCAAACAATTTGATACCTAAAGCTGAAGTTTCATCCCTGAAACAGCTCAGTTAATATTTTTCGCGTACCGTAAACGATCAACATTATCGACAGAAACCATACAACAGAAAGGGTAATCTTTCCATTATAATAAAATAACATGTTTTTACTAAAGATAAAGAGGGGTAAGTAAAAATAAACGCAGTTACCTTGTTTCCGAACCTTTTGTGCCGGTATAAAATAGTTGGCGGCCCTTTCATGTTGGTTACCAATATGTTAGCTCATATTTGTGATACCTTTGATCCGCAAGTTTGCATGAACTGGGCTAAAATACCAATAACAGTGGATCTGCATCTTAATCGTTTTTCTTTAGAAGGATTTCCTTTTTAACCGACTTCAAAAAGGAGGAGGTTCTCAATTCGTCGGAACCTTTTTTTTAATATTTTTTTTATGTATGTTCCCCGATTACTCGAAGATGGCTGGACCGATTCCAAAAATACTTTTTTTGTTTGAAAGGGTATGGTCTCGAGGTGGTCCAATTGTCACCAAGTCGGAATCTGATGAGGGAATCCCATGGAACTCGAGGGAAACCCTCAAATTTTATAGGCACACCTATATCGATTTGAGTATTTTTTGTAGTAACTCATGCATTTGCTCTCGGAAAGCACCATTTGGTGAAGTGGAACTGATGATGAAGACAGTAGTCTTCATCATCAGTTCCACTTCACCATGGCCATCGGAATTACACAATAATAAGTATTTCACGGGTTGCGATCGATTAGGTACTTTAATGTGGTTACTAAGCATTTATGCTCGTTACAATGCGTATTTTGAAGTGGAGCTGATGGTGACTTCTCAATCAGCTCCAGTTCTCCTGGTTTTTACTAGGTGAACTCCTCAACAATTAACGTCCCTGCATCGGGAAAAGCAATATTTTGTAAAAGGTGATGAGTAGTTGACATTAGGCTATTGTAACTTAGGTCAATTACAAACTGACCCACTAAAAAGTGAAAAATTAAAAGTTTATTACAAAAAAAAAACAAAAATAATGTTCTCGAATTCTCAATATAAACTTTTTAACAAAAAAAAACCGACTTCCATAAAACACTACAAAGTGAAAAATAACTTTAATTTCGGAAGTCGGTGGCAAAAAACTAAATTACAGATCCATAGACACCGACTTCCGAAATTAAACTTATTTTTCACTTTGTAGTGTTTTTTGGAAGTCGGCTGTTTTTTTTTGTAAGTAGAATTGTTACCTATTACAATGTAGGTACTAATAGCGAAACTTCTTTTTTATTGAAGTTTCGAAAAATGATTTTTGTAGGTTGTAGGAATAAGTATTATTATTGCATACGTTTTACCTGATGATTTTGCTACTTCGAAACCTGAAGAAATATTTGCTTACCTGAAACAAATAAAAGAAAAATATTAGAATGCATAACAACGTGATGTCACATGGTTATGATCGTCTATATGACGCCAGACTTTTTTAATTCGTCGTTCTTTTTTTAGTCGAGCCGCTAGCAAGTGGCATTTTGCGTACTTCTTTACGACTCATGAAGGGTGAGACATCGCCATTAATTTAATTATCTACGTCGTGTTAAAGTAAATGAAACTGTAGCGAAAATATTACTAAAGTAAGTCTAAGTACATAAATAACCCACCATCGGCGATTGATCCTACTCTATTACCTAGAATCTGGAACGTGAGAAAAAGCTCAACAAAATAGTTGTACATTTTGTGAGCGGCTCGTACTCATAATGATGGCAGTCGTCTGGCAGCGAGGACGTGACGTGCGAGATGTGCGCCATGCACAGTCAGTGCAAGTGTGCATTTGAGTGGGACCCCCTCCCCCCGCGGGCCGCCCTGCACCGCGACGTCTCAGCCAGCGGCACCGTGCGATGTGCACCGATACGCCGCCGCCTCTCGATAAACACCTACACGACCCCTAATAGATACGTTTTATTTCATTCACCCACTTTTGGACCGCATCCAAGTGCTGCCCAACCTTTTAATGTCTGAATTCTTGATTTCCACGCTCTAATCGTTAGTTAAAATGGGTCACTCGTACGTAAGCAAAATGAAAAATGGTAATACATAACAGAATCGCTGCAGCGATACTTCAGACTAATTGAATGGCGCCGTTACTTATTTGTGAGCGGACTTCGATCCGGTTGACGGCGGATTAAATAATAAAAGCGAGTAGCCTGCTCGCCGGGACTCTTTTAAATTCAACATTTGCATTAGAACGGCGGAGTTTTAATGCAGAAATATTCTGGAGTGGAACGCGCACAAAGGACAAATTGATTCGTTTCCGATTCGTGCTCTGCTCGGCGCGAGATGAAACACTTGCGCGCCACCGAACTACCAGCGACACACTCTTAGCTGCCATACCAGTGGAACCACTGGAACCACTGGAACTAGGGGAACTTTTTGGTTTAGTCATTTGTTAGCTAGAACAAATTATTTTTATACTTACGTCTTTCTAGATGCTGACAAGTTAACAAAACCTCTCAGGACCTGAATATCAGCGTTAGGTTTTAAGCGGATAAAAGTCAACAGGTCTGGAAACATGTATCAATAAAAAGAAGCAGTATTTCAATCTACAATTAATTGCCGCTTGGATTATGAGTTTTGGTAGCCGTGTTGAATTGAAATCAACACGGCTACCAAAACTCATAATCCAAGCGACAATCGCTCCCAGTATTCACAGACACAACCGTTTAGTCAATTATATCGAGTCGGCCATCGAGGCACGTCGGCACAATTTCCCACCAGCATAGCCCACACACACAGGGCCACTCGATAAAAGTCCTGCCCCACTCCACACGCTTATTGGCAGGACGTGGCCACAACGACGGCTTAGAAAAGATTTAATTAATGCCTAAACGCTTTCTGAATTTACCAAAACCATTTTTAACGCAGTGCTATGTTGAAGTTTTTGGATCCTATGATAGACAAATGATAATCAATAATTGTTATTTTCTGTTAGCAGTGAGTGATGTGTGAATGAGTTCCTAAACGACAAATAGTAAGGCTATGAGTATTCCAGTAGAATTTTCGAATGTAATTTGATCGCGCCGATGGCAAGGCGCGGAGATAGGACGTGTCTGCAGATCGAACGCGTGATAATGTGGCAAGAAAGTTAAAAGAAGACGTGATTCAATAGGAAGCACGCGGGAGGAGCTCATACCTTGCAGTTCCTCTCAGTTCACATATACATACGTATAATTATGTAAAATACTGCTTAAATTGAATTAGAAATGTGAAGTATATTATGTCCCATTTTAATCAACCTCCTATAACAATAATATGCATCTCTATTTCTTTGTACGATATTATTGCTTATAGTCAATAATTAAATATTCAGATATTTACGGCTACAAACAACTGCATGTAGTCGTAACAGACAGCTGCAATTCCCAGAACACATCACCACATTTATCATTTACTAGTTAAATTTACCGACCTGCCCGAAAATCTAGAAATAGATTCCAATTCTACGTGGAATCTAATTCCAGTACCTACATTTGCACACCGCGGGGTTGCCGCGTGACACGTTAAGTGCTCCCTATTATTGTCACGGTACACATTTGCGTGCGATACATTTGCGTGAAACATGGATCGTTTGTCATGCACTGTGTCTCGATATCGGTCGTTCTCGTGATGGATCGCCGCAGATATGGGCCCCAGCCGCTCGGGGGCACATAAATAAGGTCGGCGTAAAAAAGACGATGCACGATGGTAGCCGGAATAGGTACTAAATAATACAGTGTCATGTGGAGAGCAGTCGGCCGCTGATGGACGCGGGAGTCGAATGTTGGGCTACAGCGACCTTGACATGCGGTTGTGTTAGTATGGTGAATACTTTGAGTTAAGTTAGGGATGTTGCCAGTTAATAATATTTACTGACTCTTTTTTTTAAAGTGGTTAAAAATCATCGACAATTTAAATAGATGAAAACTTTTTTTTTACGTTTATGTACAATCGACATACAATTTTTATTGAGTCATATTCATGGATTGATCATAATATTTCAATTCGAATTACTTGATTTTTAACCTTTGAATATTGAACATCAGTAACATGCTAGTTGGCTGTGAGACTATTGAACCCGAGCTGTCGTCGGCACTTGTACACATTTTACATTTTCATTTTCAAATTATGTATCTCCACAAAACGCAGTGTTTGGAAATAAAATTCAAACTGAATGAGTAGGTATATTGGTTTTCGAGATTGTTTACTTCAAACATACATGGTGTATGTATACAATCTATACAATGTATGTTTGATCGTGTGTACTTCTTTGTCTCGATGGAATTGAAGAGAAACATCGTCAGTGGCTGCCTGCTTGTGTTTTGTTAAAGAAAAAGAAAGACTGGGCATGCTAGTATATATTTATTGGCACACTGCTCACTAGAAAAGCAAAGCAAAAAGTATAAAGTAACGTAACAAAGAAACCCGCGAGTCTCACAAATACTATTATTTGCTGACAGTATTTATAGCTGCCAAGATCGAGGTCTTTTTTTTTTTTTGGATGGGAAATCATCAAATGACTCCTCCCGGTCTGGGTGGAGCGGAAGGGAGTGTCAGACTCTTACTGACTAAAACCCACCCGTATCCCTTCCTTAGCCCTTTATGTTCCGGGCCAGCGGTAACCCTTTCGGACCATCCCGCTGACCCGGCAGGCTTTGGCCCTAAGGGGCCCCTCCCCGATGCTGACATCTCTTTGAGGCGCGCGTGGAACACGTACGCGCCGTCCGGCACGGGCCTGGTCCTGATCGGACGGTGAGCTACCCATTACTCCGCCCGCAGGCCCGCGCCTACGGTGGCCGGGAGTCGTCACGTGGCTCCCGACGCCTGGGGCTTCCCCCGCGGCGGCTGAGACGGGAGGCTCTCTCCCTGAACCGTCCCGCCACCTCCTTCGCTAGCATGACTGCTTCGCAGAAGGAGGTGACTGCCTCCCACTCCCTCTCGCCCCGGACCATGGCTCGAGATCGAGGTCTCAAGTTTAACTCCTGGGTAGAGGAACTTCAGTGGGTTTCTCTGTTAGGACAGTCTCTGCCTGTACTGGTAACCCAGTGAAGGTAGTTTAACCGGTATAAATAGATTAAATCGTCTTGTAAATGGGATGTTATGGAAGACCACCTTTTATGGTAAATTTTAAAATTATCTTATCTAATATCTATATTCGTTTTTATACAGAAGTTTTGTTAAAGGCACTCTATTTACAGAGTTGTGTTATACCGAAATTTCAGATGGCTGAATTGACTATCTCACTATTTTCGGTGGATATTTCAATACCACACGAAACGGATTGAGCCCCCGTTCTCCACACACTACACACAGATGCTATTTACCTGACACAACACGCAGTCACCTCTGACGTTACTGTTGAATAAACACTCCGACTCACAGATATCTTACGTATCCTACACTAAACCTATCCCAATACTGTAACCCACAGCGTGCGTCTGACGGAGACCGCATATATTCCTGCGAGGGTGTCTTGTACACTCGCCTATAAAACACAGTTATACACACGTATGGTCACACAGCTTGTGTAAGTAGAGCTGACACGATCACGAAACATAACATGGTTGGTTCATCCGTAAAATTGGACAACTAAACAGTTATTGGCTTTTAGCGTTGGGCCAATCTGACAGCCAAATATTGGCTCCAAGTCTCCAACATTTGATAAAGTACGTCAAAGATTGGTCCGCTGTTTGAAAAGATTTGTAAGTATCCTTTATTATCCTTATGATCTGTATCGGATTATTCTGTCTGAAGCATGGCAGTTCGTTCGTACAGTTTTTTTGGTCGGTATGTAAGGGCCACGGATAAACAGAAATTAAATCATACAAAATACGGGAAACAACTACTTTAATGAGGACTGTTATTTAGTCTTATCGAGAGGTAGTCATAACGCTTCTAACCCGGATAAACAGGTAAAATTACACAAAAAACACGCCAACATTTGCTCAAGTCCACCAACATTTTCCACACCAATATTGGGCAGTCGTCAATCCCGCGCCAACGCCAATAATAGTCGGACATTAGTCGTTTTAATTACGTAGGTACCGAAGTTCATCTGCTCTCGTTATTTCCCCCGGGACGCTGCCGATAAAGGATTAATGTACCGGATCAGTGTCGGATCAGTGCCGGATCAAAACCATGGACGGCATATAATCTTATACGTATCTACCTTTAATTGAGTAGCTCAGGTAAAGATTGGTTGTGAAAGAAACTGTTGATGTTACGTGACGGTTGGGCCTTCAGATCACACAGATTCAGAGTTTTTACAGGAACTGGTTTTAAGTAATACTGTACTGTTTATAATATTATAGGTACAGACGCCAGCACATCAAGCTACTACAATCTGTCAAATTTCTTTAATAGATTTTCAACTTTATTGCTAAAGTAGGTATAAGGTTCAAAGTTGATCGGGAAATTTGACAGTTTCGGGTAGGTTGGTGTGCTGGCGCCTGTAAATAACGATTTTGTTTGTACAAAAAGTTTGAATTGAAGAGTCCATCTAAATTCAAGTGATGTTCTTATCAATGCTACATTTATGCTAAAACATGTACCTGAGCCATGGAAGATCGCTGAAGTCATTATGATAGCGAACTCTAGGAAACCCGAATGGAGCATCATCGTTTAGACCCTTTGCCTGCAGTTGCTCGTATTATCCAAACTATTTAAAGAAACTGTTATTAAAACGGTTTAACTTTAAACCAAGTATTTGTTACTCGGAAGGAAATCCTGTCTATCAATCCCCATTAAATTATATTACACAAGCATATTCTTATGTCAATTTAGGCGTATGGAATCAGACTTTTAGGCTGTATTGTACTTTAACAATTCAAAAATAAAGTACTCAGGGATGCTGTGAATGCTCCATGGTACATTAGAAATGACGACCTTCACCGTGACTATAAAATGGAACTCGTCACCACCATCATCTAAACATTTGCTGAAGCCCACGAATACAGACTTCATCGACATGTGAACGTCGAGGCAGTTCAGCTTCATAGATGTACCTAACAAATGAACAAATTGTTTTTATCGTTTATCAGACCTAATAAAATGCTACGGAATTGTGTAAAAGTGCAAATTGACACAATTCTTAATTACAACATAATATATTACCTATAATAATGGGTAAGAGTTAAATTCCTTATCGTCTGATCGTAATAAAAGAACACTTAAGTTCTTATTAAAACAGAAAAAAGTAGGTACTGTTATTTTGTTTAAAGTAATGTCATAAAATATTAAATATAAATAATGACTCAGTTTTCCAAAGCGTAAAGCAAGTCTTAAATAAAATCCACGTTTGGATGTCACATGAAACTTTATACTCGTTTAACTCGACCACAGGTACTGTTGCAACGAGAAGTTAGTTATTTATGATAAACTGCCTGATTGGCATTTTGATTTTTAACCTGTCCGAGAATAACAGCAGTACCTACTCTAAATATTGAACTACCGTTTGAGGTTGAAGTAGTGTTATCATTGCATATCCTGCATTATGCTGGTAATCTGCTAATGCCTTCTTTAAATATCCCTCATAAGCCTAACATGTGGATGTGTTGTGTCGCTTCCTGCCATACCTGTACCTTATATTGGAGAAATTGAGTTTAGTGTAAGTTATGACACTAATAACATAATACAAGTAATTAATTTTATTGAGAAACTAGCTGCACCCCGCGAATTCACTCGCATAAGTCTCGATCCCTTGGGGATATTGGAATGAAAAATCCTATGTCCTAATCCAGGTCATGTTGTACCCATGCCATGTATCAAATTTTATACATATAGTCAGGTCAATTTAGACATCCAAGGTTACAAAAATTCACACTTGGCTGTAAATTGATAGGATTGTTCAAAACACTATTATAAATGAAATGTGAAAATTCCTCATTAATCCGACACCTGGAAAAAAGTTTACTCGGGGTCAAAGGTCACAAAAACGGGGTTTTCGCGATTTTCATCAAAACAGTAAGTTTTATCATAAAATTAGCCTTGACAAAAAATGTAGATCAGATCTAAAAAAAATGTCTCAATACTTTTTCCTAAGAACCACCGTTTTTGAGATGATAATGATTCAAAAAGTTGAAAGAGTTTTAATCGTCATAATATGTACACGTTTTCACGCCACATTGAGGTAGTGTACTTAGCGCGGTTTTTTTAATGTGGTTTCCCCGGTATGCCTATTCCATTCTCTCTCAATCTGTTGTGATTCGTGGTGGCGGTGGTGGAAAAAAGTATTTAGACATTTTTTATACATCTGATGTACAATTTTTGTCAAGGCTAATTTTATAGTAAAACTTACCGTTTTGCTGAAAATTGCGAATAACCCGTTTTTGTGACTTTTGACCCTGAAATTTTTTCCCAGGTGTCGGATCGATGAGGACTTTTCACATTTAATTTATAATAGTGTTTTGAACAATCGGTAGGATTTCAGCCAAGTGTGAATTTTTGTAACCTCACCCCTATTTTTGGTCTAATTTGACCGGACTAATATTTATTGGCTTAATTAGTACTCAGACAGATAATCTGAAAACTAATTAAACCAATAAATTTGGATGAAATTTGGTACATGGGTAGCAAGTTTCTAAATATTTCAAAGCGACAGTTCACTAAAACGAAAACAAGTTACAAATTCATTTTATACTTTACGTCAGCTAGCAATTTAAATTAAACGAAACCTGAAAATGAAGTTAGCTCAAATATAAATGCCTTCAACCATAAATAATAACTTGAATATTTGAGCAAACGAATTCAGTCTCAACGTTGACAATTTTACACATTGCTAGACATTTATTTAGTCAGAGGGTGTTGTGAAATTGGGCAACAAGTCTATTTGACTGCGGGGAGCGATAACGGCCCAGAGATGTGGGCGCAAGCCGCGAGCCGCGAGCCGCGTGGAGTTTGAACACAAACTGAATTCGACTGTACTATACGCGCACGTATGGGGCTTGCGAGCATCGACTGGCGTTTTGATCATAGTACTGATGGCGATCTGTACTGATGGCTGATGCTGCATCGACTAAATATTAATTCAAATGCAGATTAATAATAGTAAAATATATAATAGTAATTCTTCTTCAAATAGTTCTACATTGCGTGGTTTTCACTCTCATTGTCTAGAGAAATACAAACAGCATCAGTAATACACAATTAAAATGCGATACAACCGCTGCATCCTGCTTTAAAAAGCAATCCCGATCGCTGATGCTGAAGGTATCGCTAGCTACGTTTGTGTTGAACCCATCGGGATCCGAACGAAATGGTTTCACGCGGATATTCCTAGGCGTTACCCACGTAAGCTAGCCAGACTTCGAGCCAACCAGAATATCCATATATCGTTCTGAAAAATATTTCTGTATTTGCAAAAGCAGTTGGAAGTTTAGCTCTTAAATAAAAGTGGCTTATTTCTTTTTCTTGTATGTTCATCTGGGGACTGATCATTTGTTCGCTCTTGTCCTTTATATTTCTTAGAGGTCTCCAGAGATTAATGCTCCTCGTGACATATAGGCAGTTTCAATAGTTTAAATCTATACAGATTTGTTTTTGAATAGAAATAATGGTAGGGCTGGATCGTCTACTACTTTATGTTTTTTATTTCACTTTTTCTTGCCGAAGCTTTATATTACAGATTCAAACAGACAAATCTCATAAATAATCTCTTTATCTGACAGTAAAAGATCGTAATTTTGTGCACACAGCACAATTTAAACTTGCCAACCATCAAAGTGATTCCCAAATTACGAGTTCCTTAGGTGACGTCACAGTTATTAAGAAGACATTTTATAACAAAATTTTATAGCAAGCGAAATTGACTCCCTTTTCTCGTTAAATTATGATGATGAATAACTGACTCATCCATTTCACGTAATAGCTGCTTTATCTTTATTATGTACTAATTCTATAAAATTTGCGTAGGTAAAGTAACTTTGCAGTGCCTGGGGTCGGGGCGCCACTGTACATGTCAAAGTTCAGCATGATTGTTATATCGAAAGTATTTATGTACGAAATTGGCTGTAATACTGTAACAGTGTCTAGCTACTCTTCTTATAATAAGAAACCTGTCTGTGCTGGGAGCCGTTTAATAAAAACCATACTTTTAACTATTCAACTGATATTTAGGCCTGTGTATTTAATGCCTCTTGTTTAATTAATAGAGTATCCAAGAGTATACTAACTACGAGTAAACTTACTACCGTACGTATTTTACCGCAGTAAGTTTTTGACTTGTTAATTAATTCTTGTACTTAAGTATAATATCTTAAAGAAGAAAAAGAAGATTTTTCATAAGAACGTGTCATTTCTTTGACACTAACACAGTCAATCAACTCACAAATTCATATTGTAATATCGATTGGATTCGTATCGACGACTACAGTCAGCACGAGCTTTAGTTTATCGCTGAAAAAGTAGCGCTCGTGTGATATATTGGAGAGCAGAGAAAATATTATGTTAGGATTGGATAACTGAGTTAGAAGCGAGATGTATGTGCGCGGCGTGATCCAGTTTAACATTTAAATGTTAAGATGAAGCATTTGAATGGGATTGGATATAAGAATGAAAGTTTGTAGAGTAGAGAATAGCGTCAATCAATGCTACGAGTTAAATAATAAAAAGTGTTCGGTTAGATGACTGAAAAAATATCCAAATGTGACTATCTACTAGCTCGTCTCGCCACATACCTATACGTACCTATACCACACTAGTTACATCTAGTTGACTATTTCCCGCGCGCCGCCGTGAGAGAAAACTGTAATTTAATATAGCTCTCAGCCCCAGGCAGTGCAGCCAGTGCAGGCAGTACAGACTGACAACTACTGAACGAAACATGGATGTGACAGTCTTTTCCCTCGTATCGGCACCAACTGCTACATAAGGTAACACTGAGGTAACAATATCAGCCCGTCGGCACAGTGGCATCAGGACATTGATAGGTATAGGTGCTAATTATAAAATGAGTTGTAGCTATTATAATAGTCGATTTTAAATAACTGCTCATCGATTTTGAGATAAAACGTGGAAAATATGGTGTGCGCCTATTTAAATAATATTAACTACGTTCACAATATCAGATAACGTGAGGCTCGCATAACTGAATATTGAGCGCGACGCGAACTGCCTCGCCGCCGCCGTGTTCAGCGAACAATTAATTGTTCCGGCGTCACCCCCAGACGACCATAAAAACTACACAGAAGTTACAACGTAAAATTTAAAATACCGCAACAGCATCGCACCTAAGGAAAATTTCTTTTAAAAACGTGAGTTGATACTTCACAATTTCCTACATCAAAACTTTTCATGTTCCACCATTAAAAGTATTTGGTAAATTCCGGCATCGACAGCTCGGAGCCCGCGAGCGGTGAGGCTGGGCGGCGAGCGGCAGGCGACAGTTGGCTGGAGTCAAGACTTGGGCACTGATATAGGTTACAAGGCGAGTGCATGTATGCAGGGAACCAGGTCGACACAGACTCTGCGGCCGTATCGATTGGCGGCGCGCGCACCCCCCGCGCCCAGCGCGACTCTCTCGCCGGCGCCTCCTCCAGGGCTCCATGAGCGCCGCGCACAGCTCGCCAATCTGTTTGTGAACACGCCATGTATAGCGTAATAGAGGATTCAGATTTTGAGAGGTCCGATCATGTTGAATCGGTGGGGGGGTGATGTAAAGTGATTGTGTGCGGACGTCGAGGCGGGCCGGCGGTGTAAGATGAAATAAAATTAAGTTCGGATGTAAGGCTAGGCTAGATTTGCATCGGAATCGAATGTTTCTAGTGTCGATTACTCGTCGAGTGGCTCCGTCCGCCGGCGACTGCAGGGTGATGTCGTCTGAGAGCTGATTGCGGATAGCGACGGAACTTATGTCAAATTGATTTTGAACTTCATTCGGTTTTAACATTCAATTTACAGATATATGAATAGTTCGCGTTTGAGTTAGTAGAGTTCCAGCTTGTGCTAGTAAACAACAAGTTGTTGCCATGCTACACATTTGTTCTTGTGATTACAGTGCACTAAGACGAACGCTTAGAAATGCATTGCTATTCTCAACTTCAGTAATAAAACATTTTCTGGAGCTTATCCTTAGAGAAACCGAGCAACTTTAACTTCCCATTTTACTTCCACATAAAAATAAATCTACCACGTAAGTACACATTATTGGTAACGAATTCCTCGTTTTCCAGTGCCGTGGAAATTAATTTCACTGCATTTTCGATAAATGGAGCCATGCGGAGGGAAGAAGTATGGCGAACAAAATGCTGTTTCATTTGCTCCCCGAGGAGTTTATTGATGAAACAGTTCATGCAAACTTGTGGAACATGTATTATGTTACTTTTGGGTAAATGAAATGTACATTAATAATGATGGATAGTGAAATAAATAGAGGTAGTATTTTTCGGCGCCATGCCAATATTTAGCTGTCGATATAACATGATGGCTACCTACAGAAAGAGAGGGTTTAAACAAGATTAATAGTACGACTACAGGGAATACAGGTTCTAAGAGTAAAAGGCACGCCATTTCCCCGCTTCCCATATTAAAGTCCCAATACTCTCCACAAACATACTCCTCACGGTGCACACCGCATATAATAGGCTCAGACACAAAAACATGCAGACACACAAACGCACAGACGCACAGACACACAAGCATGCGTAGTCAGCCATTAGCCGAGCCGCTTCATCGTGTAGTCCGCTTGTACCGCGTCAGTTGTACGACTCGGCTCTAAAGCAAACCACCCGGTACGTACTGACGCCCGAGGAACACTTGGTCGAGAGGATTGAGATATTTACCTAGCTGTTATTGTTTTATAAGCTTTGAACAATAGAGCATTGCATGGTAACAGGAACATGCTTGTTATTGTAGTTTATGTGTATTTCCTTGTTTAGTCGACGAACTGTTAAAATGACTTCCTACACGATTTAAATATTGAAGATGACGATTCATTAAGTATCTATAGTGTCACTTTCTTACTAAAGATTTGGATGAGATAGGTTACTCACAAAATCCAAGCAACAGGTACCTTCATTTTATTCATTCACACCAAAAACTAAAATCTCATTAAAATTATTTCAAAAAGAAAATCTCATTGCTCTTGCAGCTTTCAGACATTCACGAAAAGTACGAATGCAAATAAGTCAATAAAACACATTCGTGAGTCCCCCGAGCGTTGGGGGCCACGAGGCCCCGAGTGCCAGGGGACCCTGCCGGGACTCCGCCGAACCCGTTCGGGTGTGATAATAATTGTACCGGAGTCGGATATTAATATTGTGCACTTACACCACCGTATGCAAGCTAATCGCGTCGCTTGAATGCCAATGTGTCCACGTATCGTTGGGAAATGGCGCGAGAGGAACTGATTCAGCTTATTACTTCTGAAGTGGAGAATATGGTTTTTCTTACATAGCGCAAGGCACTTAGATTTTATTTGAATTCTTGGCAACGTCAGGTAAGTTTAAAGTCAAACTTTTGAGGATGAGACCTTACCTATAGGATGATGTAAACATACCATGACCATGTTGATAAAGTATGTGCTTGAAGATATTCGAGATCACTCGTCAAACTGTTTTCTCACAGAGTACTTTTTGATAGACTGCTGTTTTCTAGTGTTGTGTGGCTTTTTATCTCCAGCACGCGTAGCTTGACCACCTTAGCAACGGGTTTTGTTAACGGAAGAATAGACAAAATGACAGATTGTAAACATAGTCATTTTGTCTATTCTATTAGTGGCCATGCTTCACGTGCAGATCGCGTATCTTATTCTTGACTAAACTCAGTAGGTACTTTCTCGTTTAATGAAACAACACCCGATGATTACTAATTGCGTTTGTTAGAGCTCCAGCAGCTGTCACGTCTAACTCAATTAACCAATCAACGCTGTTTGATTTTTCTTTATTGTTTTATGCAGTATTTGAACTAGAAATTAGTTTACAATTTATAATGAAAGTTGATAGTAAACTTGTTTATGTAAGACATTGCTAAAAGTCATTCACGAAACAGAGCTTTCATCTTTTAATTTTATTTTGAGTTGAGACATCTTACGAGTTGTACAGAAGATATTTCTCGCTGCCTCGGCGACTCTCAGCCCCTCCACTCATAAATCGGCTCACATTTTGTCGCTTGTTTTAAATGCCCATTTAGATTAATTTTCTCGCATTAAGATTACGTTACATTGCGCGCTCGCGTCGTAAACGTTTTCCGTGCGACATTACTGGCGCGGCGATGTACGTCGTGATGGCGGCGCGGCTCTTGTTCCTGCTAAAATATCTTTCCACCCCATAAACCGACGTCGTTGTAACGCCACAAATTGAATTGCTCCGCGTTGTTCGTCGCTCGATTATGACGTCACTCGCACGTGCAAGACTGACGTCATGCCGTCAGCCGCCACTTAGCGTGAACATTATACGAGTACATATGACATAGTGCACCAACGCTCAGTTTATTAAAACGGTGCATCCTGCGTCACGTCACGAAGTACGTGCAATTACAAATGGCAAACGCGACGTAACGTCAGCGCACCGAACGCTTTGCAAATATTGGATTCTAGTCGTACCGTATTGGAAATTGTAGAGGGAATTTCGCACTTCAGTTACGACACCGGAAAACTCAGTCCAAGGAACACCGAGCACGAGCAGCTCTCGCAAAGCAAAACTTTCCCCCGGGAGCGCGACCTCGGAGCCGTACAAGTCATTTGTCAAAAAATAATAAACGTCACATTGTCTTGGATTTATAATTTGTTGAGTCGATACAAATTGCAATTTCGTCAGTCGGCCTCCCAGCCTGGAACTTGGAACAACTTATTGGTTTGGCACAAACTTACGTTCGGTGGGCCGTTCACACCGCGCTTTACTCGACCCACTACTCGAATGTTCGAAAACCTACTTGATAAGTTTTAATTAAATAAGTTCCCCAATGGCGGCGGGATTCTTGCGAATTCAATTTATGCATGCAGTTTCGCCAAATAAAAACTGAAATTGGATTAATTAGGCAAATAAAGTTGACGACCAAGTTAAACTGAAAGCTTTCTAGTTCGTGCGCGGAATTCTAGTGGATTAACTAAACTTACGTAATGTAGAGTCAGTGCTTTAGTTTTTACACCCACTGTTTAGTTTGGCTGTAATTGGTTACATTTGGTATATTTAGTCGAACGTGTCGAATGTCGATGTACGGCGTTTGGTTCGAGTGACTGGCTCGAGTACTGCACCGCGCTCGGCCTGTTCTCCATTGAGTTATGACGGCCCGCCCAGGAAATCCTTCGACGGAGCAAATACAAAATTAAATTCGCGAATGGAAGCCTTGCTGTTAGGGTTACCATGTGAAATTCGGGTGTTTCGTCATTTCCTATTTAATTAATAACATACATATATAATAATAATTTATATTATAATTTCTTAGAAACAAATAATAGTAAAAAAGCAAGCAATAGAAATGTATAATCTATAGATATAAAATGGTAAAATGACTGACTGACTGGGTGATATATCAACGCACAGCCGAAACTACTGGGACTAGGAATGAGAAATTATGCACACGGCTTCCTTTTATAATGTAGGGAAGCACTAAGAAGGGATTTTTGGACATTCAACCTTTAAGGGGGTAAAAAAGGGGTAACTTTGTTTGTATGAAAAATCTTATTCCTTGAGTTAATAAACATGAAACTTGGCACGAATATTTATCTAAGTAAATTATGAAGTTTGGCATTTTTTGTTTTTCTAAACTACCCCCTGAAGGGGGATTGGGGGGTGTCAAAATTTGTATGGAATAATTTTAACGCGCGGTCCGATTAACGGTCTCAAGTATAACGTGAATCGGGCTTTTTCGAAAAAGTACCCCCAACGGGGTGAAAAGGGGTAGTTAATTTTACAGGGGAGGATTTTAAAGCGTTGCTTCATTTACTTGAAAATTGGTACAAATAATCTTTGAGTCAAGTAATGAACAATCCCAAACGATTTTTCAAAACTCCACCCCTATAGGAATAAAAAGAGAGGATACAGTTAATATGAAAAATCTTATTCATTTGGTTAATAAATTTGAAACTTGGCAGTATTTGGCACAGTAAATAATAAAGAATGTCACTTTTAGTTTAAAAAAAATCCCTCACAAAGGATTTAGGTGGTGACAAAGTTAATAGGTTAGAAAAATATGTAACCCGCTGTCGGATTAACTCGAAACTCGGTACTACTTAAAGAAAAAAATAAAAAAGTACATATGTGTTTTAAAGTTTTTCAAAAATCGACTCCTACCAAGGTGGAAAAGGGTAATAAAGTTTTAGGGGTGGATTTTACTGCTTGCTTCCATTAACTCGAAAATGGGTATGGGTCTTTGAGTCAAGTTATGAACACAATAATATATATAATATTTACTCAGAAACAAATTCAAAGAAATTGATATACTAACTCTAACTTCTCATTATTAATATCTTAGAAAGTATTTTGTATGTTCGCAAAAATTTAGGAATTTTCAAAATAAGAAGCGATTTCCTTATAAATTACACGTATTAAAAACGAAATTATGTTACCTAAATTTAGATTAACTAAAACTAGCAAGTAATTTCTTGTAAACAGCATCTGTTTTTATAACAAGTTGCCAAAGCCGGTTATAAAACTTAGCGATGGAAAGTTCAAAACCCTCATCAAACGTGTCCATAACAAAAAAGCATATTATAAGATTAAAGACTACGTTGAAGACAAGGTAGTTTGGCAATAATTCCTTCTGCATATGCGGCTTCCCTGGCACCTCATTAACGGCATAACTATGTAAATGTCTATTAACTGCTCTCAAATTACGATGTTTATTTTTTATTTATTTTTTACATACTTACTTCTTTGACATAACCTTTTTATTATTTGACATTATATACAGACAATTCTAATTTCAACTTTTTATTAGTGGTTATAATGGGAATCGTATTACCATAACCATAACCATAATCATCAGCCTATAATGTTCTCACTGTTGGGACACAGGACTCCTCCCGGTGAGAGGGAGTGGGCCGTAATTTACCACGCGGGCCCAGTGCGGATTGGCAGATGTCACATGTCTTCGAATTTTTGGTTCTAAAACATGCCTGCCTCATGATGTTTTCCTTCACCGTTTTGAGTTACTTGGTTTTAACCGAGTCGAGCTGAGTCGAGCTGCACGATTTTTGACAAATGCGTGCACTGATTGGACAGGTCCGCTCAATCTGTGTGGTTCTTTCCTCAAAAGACCATTTCAGACATCAATCTACATGGTCTTCACACGATCTGACCAAGATTTTGTCTGGACTTTAAAAGAGACTGTGACCTCTGAGTTTGTTTCGGCCTTTCTTCTCAGAGTAGTCAGATAGGAAACGCCGACCACATCTAGTTTAAAAAATATGATGACGTGTAAAAGTGTTTGTAAAAACCTACTTACAGAAAATAAATCATTTATCATTTATCATTTAACCCCTCAAGTGTCAACGGTACAGCGTATGTACATAAAAAAAGTGCTCGAAATGTCAACGGTACAGCGTACGTACACAACGAAAATTATGAAAGTGAAAACATATCACATCACTGCGACGTAAGGTCAGTTTGATTTGCTTATTGAATGGTATAAATAGTTAGATAAACTCATAACGAAGCCAGGAAGGTATAATATTATACCATGATGGCTATAAATTGCCGATTTCTCAGTTTTTCTGAAGGAAAAACTGAGAAATCGGCAATTTAAAAGTACAATCCAAAAATCTAAAAGTACGTTCAACTACGCTGACACTTGGGGCGTTTCGACAGGCGGGCGGCCAGACGTGTGAGGGGTTAATAGGTTTTTATATTTTATTTTTTATTACTCCTTTTGATAAATACTTTTATATTTTGTTAATATGAGGCCTTTGTAGGACTTGTAGACTTTAGATATGTTGAACATTTTTAGGGTTCCGTACCTCAAAAGGAAAAACGGAACCCTTTTATGATCACTTCGTTGTCCGTCTGTCTGTCCGGCAGTCGAGACCCTTTTTCTCAGGAATGCTTGGAGTTATCAAGTTGAAATTAATATCAAATAGTCAGGGCTGCAGTTCCTTGAAGCACTCTATACTCTAAAAATCAAACTTTTAAGTCAACGCAATCAGAAGATACGGGCGCTTATGTTCCGAAATCAAAACTTATAAGGTACTTTCCGTTGATCTATGATCATGAAATTTGGCAAGAAGCAATGTCATGTAGCACAAGTAAAGGAAAAAATCAGAAAACCGTGAATTTATAGTTACATTAAAAAAAAATTCAAACTATTTACATACTCACATATTTGTACGGAGCCCTCGGTGCGCAAGTCCGACTCGCACTTGTCCGTTTTTTTTTGTTTTATTAAGTACCTGATACTTGTTGACAGGTCTACGCTGTCCTTCCATACCTACTGTAATTTAAAAACATTGTAAAAGCCAATTACTTTAAAAGAGTAACCATAGAGTAATTTTTAAATGACAAATCTATACGAATTTTCTTTATATTATTGACTAATTATCATAGGTAGAGCTGTTTTATGTACTTGCTATAGGTTAGAAGAATATGGATATTCCCTTTTAGTTACGAAGTTAAGTTTAGTTTCGAAGTTACTGTTGGTAAAGAACTGAATTCTAGTGGCGCAGAAAAAAACAAAAACAGGTGCGTCACTCTAGCGACAATAAAATCCCGTAAAAATCCCGTAGTTAGTATCAGTCGGAATCCCGTGGAATATCCATATTAACATCAATGTTTGCGGTCAATGAACCTAAATAGCTCTACCTATTCCGACCACTGCTAATTATTAACTTACTATTATTGACGTTATATTGATTATTGGGTAATGTATTGACCATTTACTGACTAATTATTAACTTATTATTGACATTGTAATATTGACATTTTTTTTTTTTAAGATTGTTTAATGATAATTATTCTACTAATAAAAAAAAACAATTTTGCATGCCTGACGGTAGAATGTACTGGATCCTTCTTTTACTTAACACCATATTTTTGTACCTACATTCTTGCAAATAAATCATCATTTCATTTCATTTCATTAGAGTTTCTTGCCGGCTCTTCTCCATAGGAAACGACCAATTGGAACCGTGCACCTAGCTTCTGACGTTTCATAAGTGCCCATGTAGGTTTATGTGAAATAATAATAAACATTTTGATAGTCCGTTGTGTTTCTTGGCAGTTAATAATTTAAGGAAATTCGTTAATTTATTTATACTCTGTTTTGCTAACGAAACGGCTTGCTCATTATCGGTTATCTGTGGTTGTTATTGTTACTGACAGGTTTTAGAATGCCTAATCATGTTATACCTATTATAATCGTCAGACGAACATAGCCCTCATTTTAAACTCTTCCCTCCTAGTATGATAACTATGCTATGGCTATGATGGAAGACTATGCTTCCACAAACAGACCCTGCATCTTATTCCGCTGCCAGCCCTACACGCGTGCGAGGTGCGAGCGTGCGAGGCTGCGTCCCTCAACGCAGCTGTTTACTTATAGCAATTAACTGCCGCAGAGTAAAAAGCAAAGAATCCCGGCTCATTCGCTCACTTCTGTAACACAATTAAACGCTTTGCAGCGCTGTATAGCGTATTCTGCAACGTCGTAAAATGGAAGGCTCTTTGTGTTGCGTATACCGAAGCGAATAATAATATTGCAATACTGTTATTTATTCTTGTTTAAATATTGACAATTACTGTTTATTATTTCAATGATTTTTTTTCTAACAAATTGCGCCAATCCTGCGTGCTTTGTATGGGGTGGTTCCATTGGTATTTAAATATTTTCTATGTCTGATTTGAATAATTGATTTTCCTATTGAAAAGCAATTCTACTGAATAAACGAGTGCTGATCACAGTGCATTGTGAATCTGACTAATTTTGGTGCGACCCCTAACATAAAAATGAAATTGGATTTAGACAACAACAATAGGAAGTTAATCTGTTATGATTCAATGCACACAATACTGGTTATTTGCACAGTTTGGTTGCCGAGCAGTTCCACTCGCAACCCACCATTACTAGATCATAAATTAAAAATTAAGCCGCCAGTTTCTGGCTCGCCCCAATTCGGCCAAACTCGGCGATATTCGTCGATATTCGGATATGTTCGGGTATAGCTCGGTGCTCAACTGAGTTAAGTTTCATTGCTCATTTGGCGAATTGAGGGCTGGTTTACGACACCAGGCCGAATAGCCGCGCACCTCTTATGTCTAATCTTTATGTTCGAATAAAGCGAAACACAAAACGTGGCTGGGGGTGCAGGGGGGCGGGGTTTGACCCAGGTAAGTAGCTATAGGCAATATATTGAATCAGCGATGCGATCGGAATTAGTTCTCGTTTATGACCGAAAGCTGTACTAGACTCGGCGATAAGATTCATTTGATTGTTTACTACGAGTATATCCGCCATTCTATTTGTAAGGTAAGGTGTAAGTAGAAAGGTTTGCAATGTTCATGCGTGTGCGCCTACACTAGCAGAATTTAAAATAGAAGCAATCGATATCACCTATAGCGCCTGAGAGCAGATACTGAAGAGTTTATTGAGAACATCTTGTTTACATTGATTTAGTAGATTTACCTTAATAACAATATTTGCTAAATAATACTATTAAGGTCGAAATATTAGCAAGTTTGGGAGACTTTACTTAAGCTTCAGATTTACTATTACATTAAAGCATAATTTAGTTATAAAGCAAGTAAGCCGCTTTGTCAAATAGTTGTTTACTGTAAACTAGTAGTTTCATGATTGAAAATTTAAATAAAACAATAATATGATGACTGACTATTGAAAGTTTTTCTTGGCATGTTTTTCAATTTCATTTGGATAATGTTAATAAAGTATAAAGTTAGAACGTACAAAACTGTTATCATAACTAGACGAGAGAGTTCCAAAAGATGGTTTTATTTTAACGGTTACTTTTATTTAAATGGTCCACGTAAATTAATGGTAGATCTGAATGTTTACGATATCAACACATATTGCAGACATTATGGTTTTATTGGCGAACACGTAAATTATTAATTGTTTACGTGATAAAAACATTTTAATGTTATTTTAATTAGCGATTAAAAATATTTATTAGCGTTTGAATTCTTAAGAGCATGCGCACAAGCATCAGATATCTATTTACTTTCAGAACAAGCTACTAGTACTTTAGTGTTGTATTATTGTTTTAATAAAGTGTATTTTAAGAGTTAGAGCAATGCTTATACAAGTTGATAACGCAGGACGTGACCAGATGACATTTATGCCTTCAACCCCTTAGATAACAAACAAGCCTAAAGCACTAGCCGACAGTGTTGTGCCTACGACGGCGACACATTCCTGTGGCAAGAAGTTACATCCGAGGCAGTCCCGTCTTCGTTAATTAAATGAGACCGCCGTGCAGAGGTTATAGTCTTGCGTGTGATTGTATTATGCTGGTGGTAACACTTACAGTTTATGTATTGGTATAGCGTCTGAGAAACTCAAGTACTTATAATGTCTAAACAGGTACTTATAATGTTTCAAATAATTTGGTTTCAGCTGATATTTTGTCTCTACCAATCTACATTTGCAAAGATTTGAGTTTAAAAACATTTAACAGAGTATTGTTAAAATAACACACAACATCCAAGAAAAACGACTATCGTTTTTCTTGGGGTGCGTCCACATCTGGCGAAAGTGCCGCGAATGTGCAGCTCGTGAGCCGTTTGCGAGCTGCCCGCGAGCGGTGCGCGTGCAGTCACGGCAATAGTTTGGTGCGCCTCTTTAGCGCAACTCATGCAAGGCTCGTATAAAGGCGTGCGCGCGGCGCGTGATCTGCGCGCACTCAATTCTCGCACTTACTGGCTCAGTACTTTCGAAGATGTCAGACGACACTAGTGCTTTTAATAAAATTGCTGCATCATTAGCTATTATATGACTGATAAAAAGGAAAAAAAGAGACAACGGCGTTGGTGGCGTTGGGGTGCGGGGCTTGAGGGGCGGGTGGAAGGAAGACGCGAGCCACTCCTGCGCCGCCCGCGCGCTCATCGCGTACGGCGCTTAGGTCGCGCGCGAACAGCGCGCGGGCGGCGCAGGAGCGGCGCACGAACAAAAATGCACGCGCGCAGCTCGCGGGCAGCTCGCGAGCTGCACATTCGCGGCACATTCGCCAGATGTGGACGCACCCTTGGATGTTGTGTGTCATTTTGTATGCAAGTAAGATATTTGGTCAATTAAAGCAAAATAATATGCAAGTAAGATATTTGGTCAATTAAAGCTCAGAGTCGTGGATCGTTTGCCACGCTTGTATGGCACTGCGTGTCTGCGCCCGGCGCACTGATTTCTGTTCATTAAGTGGAGCAGCCGAGCGCACAGCTACGCCTTCCATTTACTGTTTATTTTACATCGATATTACTGCCCGTGATCTCTACAACTTCCGGTAACATCGGATGTAAGGTTATGCTAGCAGCGATCAGTCCGTGGATGGGTGACCATTTTTGCACGTGGATTATAAAATCTATAGTCATAATTTTTCTGGAAAGCCTGGCGAGGTTCTACCAAATCGTAGCAAAGCGTCAGCTACGCCGTAGCGCACTGCACGCTACGCCATAGCGCACTGCACGCTACGCCATAGCGCACTGCACGCTACGCCATAGCGCACTGCACGCTACGCCATAGCGCACTGCACGCTACGCCATAGCGCACTGCACGCTACGCCGTAGCGCACTGCAAGCTACGCCGTAGCGCACTGCACGCTACGCCGTGGCGCTCTGCACGCTACGCCGTAGCGCACTGCACGCTACGCCATAGCGCACTGCACGCTACGCCATAGCGCACTGCACGCTACGCCATAGCGCACTGCACGCTACGCCGTAGCGCACTGCACGCTACGCCGTAGCGCACTGCACGCTACGCCATAGCGCACTGCACGCTACGCCTTAGCGCACTGCACGCTACGCCATAGCGCACTGCAAGCTACGCCATAGCGCACTGCACGCTACGCCGTAGCGCACTGCACGCTACGCCGTAGCGCACTGCACGCTACGCCGTAGCGCACTGCACGCTACGCCGTAGCGCACTGCACGCTACGCCGTAGCGCACTGCACGCTACACCGTAGCGCACTGCACGCTACGCCGTAGCGCACTGCACGCTACGCCATAGCGCGCTGCACGCTACGCCGTAGCGCGCTGCACGCTACGCCGTAGCGCACTGCACGCTACGCTATAGTGCACTGCACGCTACGCTATAGTGCACTGCACGCTTCGCCATAGCGCACTGCACGCTACGCCATAGCGCACTGCACGCTACGCCATAGCGCACTGCACGCAACGCCGTAGCTTGCTCATAATAGCGGCTCGTAGAGTAAGTCAAAACAATTAAAAACACTTCTTTTTATCTTTGAACGAAAGTTTAAGATACCTTCCGTGTACAAACTATAGGACCCAGCTTCTTTGGTGGTAGGTACCCAATACATATAGTCCTTTGAATATGTTGAAGCCCCTGTCAAATGAAATGAGCGGCGCGGCATGTTAGTTTAGTTTGTCCAGTTACGGTCGTAATGTGCGCTGTTCAGATAAGTTAGACAAGCGGCTGCCCCGGATGTTAGTAATTAATTGTTACACATGTTGGGTATGCGTGGACCCCTTGAACTATGGGAAGTTTTGGAACTATTTAATCTAAAGAATAGATTGAAGAGCAAGAAGACAATAGACGATGCTAGAACCAGAGTGATCTAAGTGACATTTTTGGCAAAAATGTTTTTTTTACACAATTGCATGGAAAAATCATAATTCTTTCATGCCATACTGATCTAAGTGCTTCCCAGTATTATTTTAATAATTTTTAATAATACTGGGAAGCACTTAGATCAGTATGGCATGATAGAATTATGATTTTTCCATGCAATTGTGTAAAAAAACCATTTTTGCCAAAAATGTCACTTAGATCACTCTGGTTCTAGCATCGTCTAATGCATTTTATTAGAAGTTATAACTTGGTTATTGTGTTTTTCAAAACTGTTTACTTTATTCTAAAACTATTTACTATAAATTTAGACGACATATGAAACGATTTATAACAATTACTTCCAGATCGTAACACCTACTCACATACCATTCAAAGAACTCATGAATAAACATCGTAAAATACCTCCTCTCCTACACTTTACCGTTCATAATCAAAGTGTGGCTTTACGCGCAATAACCTTTTACACGAAATAATAACAACTATACTTTTTTATATACAAATAAATATAAAAGTTAGTTTCAGTGAGAGCCTGCTTCGTTTTATTAATAAGTAGGAGAGTTACGAGCTGGTCCTGGGGTCCGTGTGGTGAGAACACAGTAATTAGATTTAACGCGATTCGTAAAAGCATCGCGTGTTGAACTGAGTTGTATCGCAAATGTACGAGGATTCATATTTTTCTATTGTTGTTTCTTAGGAAATTATGTAAGGTAAGTATTATGGGTACCACTCTGTCAATACGATCACATAAGTTTCAAAGCACTTCATACACCTGTCTCGCTCTATAGCCCCTGTTAAGTTCTCTCAGGGATACACAAAGAGAGCGGGCATCAAGTATTCCCTCAAGCCTGCTCGTAACGTAGATATGATGGATGGCTGCCCTGTTACAGCGACTCTGTGATGCATCTGATAAATCTGTTTGCGCGGCGACATGGCTCCTCACGTGTAGACGCTATCCGATCTCGGAAAATAACGTTATGTACCGGATCCGGATTTGACGACGTCGCTCAGTGAAGGACGGGATATAGGGGCAGTGTATCGAACGGAACTTTTTATTTTGCTTGGCAGCTTGTAAATATTTGAACATCAACCCCATAAGGACAATACATAATTAATTATCTCTTTTGCGACGGTGAGAATAAGCATAGTTACAGAAACAAGAAAAAGATATGAAAACTGCCTGAATCTTCCAAGATGTATCGAAAATAATTGTTAAGCAATTATTGATTACCAACTTAAATTGTTATATTCAAATCGCAAATAAATTTTTTGTCGTAGGGTGTAGGGTTTGCTTAACATTTATTTTTCCCTGACCGTACGAAAAATATGGAATCAAAAGATAGTTGAAACATGAAATTGTCGGTGCAATTTTGTATACATCCGCTCAGGGAGTGTCTCGACCCTGCCTCGGCGTCCCCCAGGACTGCTGACGGCTGCAGGCTGCGGCAAGGACTTGCCTCTCCTCGTGCAACGACGCTAGACGCTGGCGACTAACTTAATTCTAGCTTGGAAGGATAAAGTTGCTGAGTGTTTGTAAATAAATTTTGTATTTTACGTTGCTCGGAAATTATGATGCATGGCTCGGAGTTTTAAAAAATATTAATAATAAAAATTACGCGAATCCTTTGCATTCATTTAATGATTCACCTGTTTCAAAGTATGTATTTTCCAACGAATCTTATGTTTTGCAAGTAAACTAAAACAAAGTTCAATTGTATACAGTGCAGAAAGAAGTCTACACCTGCAAAATTTCACATCAAAATATCTAGAACAAGACCTAGGTATAAGGCAGTACAGGCCGCCGCCCGTCTCCCAGAGACAAAGTTCTTAGGCTACCATATTCTTAGTTATCAAAGTTGCTATTGACGCCGCGATTTACGTGGCCATTTGTGCGCAAAATTTATGTCTATCGAAACCTTTTTTTAGGATTCCGTAGTCAACTAGGAACCCTTATAGTTTCGCCATGTCTGTCTGTCCGTCCGTCTGTCTGTCTGTCCGTCCTCGCTTAATCTCTGTGACCGTTAGCACTAGAAAGCTGAAATTTTGTAGGACTACGTATATCAGTTACGCCAACAAAGTGGTAAAATAAAATTTTGGAAAATATTTTTTTTTAGGGTAGCTCCCCTACATGTGAAGTGGGGATGAATATTTTTTTCATCATCTACCCCATCGTGTGGGGTATCGTTGAATAGGTCTTCTAAAATGGCTTAGGGGTTGCTAAAATTATTGTTCGATTTAATGCTCCATTTACGAAATATTAAAGTTTAAAGTGCAAATTTTTGTTCCAGTAGGGCGTCCCCCCCCCTCTAAAAGCTAAACTACTAGCTTGAAAAATCTGGAAAAATTCTCTATGAAAGTGCATTTCATGATCTTTAAAGGAAAAGTATAGCGGTTAAGATAACTTTATTAGTTTAGCAGTAATAGTCGTTGAACTTGGGTGTTGGATAATTTTGTACCAAACACAAAATCCTTAGCATTAATCCTTTAAAGTGACTAAGATGAAGTAGTTGCTTGTTTATAATGGGTAAAGACTTGCATTGAAAACCAAAATATGTTTTTTTTTTACCTATTCAGAATAAAGAACAACAGAATCGTACTACATTGTGATAACGGGCTACTACGGAACCCTACACTGTGCATGGCCCGACACGCACTTGGCCGGTTTTTTATTATTTATTTATCATTTATAAAAAAGAATACAGGATTATTCATATGAAATAGCAACGAAAAATCACTAAGGTTTAAACTTGTGCTATCATGAGTCTATCTCAATATCGAACTAAGTATACAATGAAGCTTTTTATATGTATGCGTTATAGTCAATACAATAAAATGGAAGAAATGAACTAAATTGTATTGAATTAGATGTGGAGAACAGCTCAAATGAATGCAAAAAAGCGTGACCTGTCTGGCGGGTGGTAGGCAACAGATCAACAATCGTCATCAACTCGACACGCGGCAGCCGACGCCCGGGAGCTGACTCACTAGGGTTGACAATAACATACGTCTTTGATGTTAGAGGACAACAGATATTTGACCCTTTTGGTAACGGGTCAAATATCTGATGTCCTCTTACTACTTTTAGATAACTGAAATAACATTTTTTTGATTGAACAGTGCTAACTAGGTCCTATATAATAATATATTCCAAATACAGCAACATAAATAAAAAGTATACCACATTTTCATCATACTTACAACTCCACAGTTACCAAAGGTATTTCATACGTCTAGTAGCTATTCACAGAACCGGAAAGTGGATCCGTCACTTCAAGACGATCTACTTTTCAACTAGCCAAGTGAAACCTGAAGCGTGGCAGCCCCGCAGTGAAGCGACGTAAAGCGCAGGAAGCGCGGCGATGAGCGCGGCTCAACTGTCGCGAAATTATGATCATATTTCACAAACATATTTTTACGCACTTCTTATTACCTGTCACATTTTTGTGAAACAAAAATACCGTAGAATTCAGAGTTAAGGTAAAACAATATTTTGTGGTTACTTGCAAAAATTGGTGCTGAGAGTCAAATGTTTTATTAATGACACGTCAATGTCATTACTTTTTCGCGTTTGTTTAGAGTTCTATTCAACCATTTGCATTAACTTGAATCTTGCACTTCGGTTTTCAAAAACCTTACCTATATTCAAAAGGTCCAGGAAATATATAACAAGGCGACATAAAAAGTCTACAATGCCTTGCGCGTCCAGTATAATGATGTGTTCAGGGCTCTGTTTTGGCTCCCTCGATATTGCAGTACACCAATGTTTGCTGACGCCAGCGTAGATGACTTCTACGCAATTCTGCGTAAAAAAGTTGCGTCGGTGGTGCGACGAGTACGGGGGAGCCCGAATAGCGACCTGGGGCCTTATTATGAAGTATTAATGCCATCATGATTCCAGTGCGAAAAAGGGATGGTGCTATCGGTCATGTATAGCTCCGTCTCTCTTTTACACTGGAATCATGATGGCATTAAGCCGTCATAATACGGCACCTGAAGATGATTGGCGAGAGAACCGATACTGTTCTGCTCAGTAGGTTCACTGAACTCCATGTGTTGCGAGACCGATGAGCATACTGTGCAGGGGTAGGTGGTGTGTTTATTTTCTTCTTTTTTTACATTTTAAATTACTAACATTAGTTATAAGCTAAATTCTTGTTACTAACATCCTTGCCTTGCCTATGGACTTTTTTGTTTGGCATACTTTAAAAAAAATATATACACCTAAATATTTGCAATAATAATCTGATTAACTTATTTCTCATCTAGGTATTACAATGCATTGGCATGATTCCTGAGAATCACAAAAGCGAGCACATTTTACATAACACACAAGCTTCATTCTCTACATGAACCTGTTATAAAAAAATAAAAAACAATGTTGAGCAAAGCGAGTAAATTAAGTGGCTAATAGATATTGATGTGCCCTCGCGATGATTTATTGAAGGGCAGGCTCGCGGGGGCAGGTGCCTGCTAGTGCTCTGTGCTCACACGTCGCTGGTTGTACATAATAAATGTTAAGGCACATCAGCCTATTACGCAGAACGTGTGTTCTTAACGAAAGGTCAAGGATTTCCTGTTACTTTTTTATAGGAACAGGGCTTCAAAGTGTGGGTTTACGATGCGCAAATGGTCACCACTTTGTTTTAGTGAGCGGCATGAAGAGTTACTTTGGCGTTAAGTCGAGAGAATCATAGGATGTGAAAAGTCCATTTGATAAACGTGTTAGTATGACAATAATACGGTCATACTCTCTTAGAATTGGCAGGAAAGAAAAATATTATAGGATTCATTCAAAATCGTCTGTTTTTGCACATTTTGAATCTAATACGTTCGCCGTACATTATACAGCCCCCTAAAATTCCACGCCTCGCCGCTAGCTACTGCTTGTAATATCATCCGCTCTACACTGCATTTAATGTCAGCAGCAACTCTGTGAGCTCAAACTAATATATTATTTAAATCTGCCATAACTTACAGCGATCAATTCAAATTGATGGCTGCAGGGAATCAATGTTCGAGCCATAAAGAGCGCTTATGTGCAGCATCGCCGACACGGAGCACAGTCGGGTCATTTACATATATTACAGGATTCAGCCGGTGACCTTGTAATGGCATCCGCAATTATTATAAAAAAGCCCTTCGCCCTTCTAATGTGGAATGAATTGCTTCTGCCGAAGTCCGAAACGCCTTCTTTACCCGCCCTCTCGAAACTACTTGCTACCTCAACCTACCTTCATAGAACGGTAATAAAGTTTACATTCCTATGATTCAGACGCAAGTGTAGAGTTGTCTAATGCAGTACTTTGACTTTTCACTCCATTTCACAAACGTTTTTATTATTGTAATGTTGGATGCTCGTTTTCCGTTAGTCACATTCCGGGAAAAAGTTTAGTTTTTTCTGTTACTAGCAGCGCCCCGCGGTTTCACCCGCATAAGTGTCGATCCCGTGGGAATATCGGGATAAAAACTATCCTATGTGCAACTATCCCGGGATGCAATCTATCTCTCTGCCAAATTTTGTCGAAATCCGTTCAGTGGTTTAGGCGTGAAAAGGTAATATACAGACAGACAGACAGACGGAGTTACTTTTGAATATAATATTAGTATGGATGTAGCGCGGGCCCCTTTTTATGGGACGTACGCAATGATACGCCTATGGTATCGTGTAGTAATTCAAAGGGTTTTAAGTGTTTTTAAGTAATAGTCGTTGGAGCTTTGGGTTTTAATAGTCATGGATAATAACCATTTATTTTATAAATATTTTTATGATATTAAAGACTAAATTTTACCTGAATTTCATACCTGGATGTCTCAATTAAAAAGTCCTTGTGACCGTCCAAACAGACAAAACTAAATTCCCCGGCAGTGAATAAAACAATAATCTCAACATATTGTAATATCAAAGGAATGTATGGCCAATTAATTCCGTGACGGTTGGAATTAGCGACAACGCCGGGCCGGGGTCGAGCGATGAAGGGTTAACACGAACCCTACCGATGAGCGTGGCGTGACATGAAACAAGGTTCTGAGGTACCGGTACCGAGCGAGGGGGATGTGCGATGTTGATGGGTGACTAAAGTTACACTAAAGTTATTAGAATTGCCTTAAAAGTTAAAGTGGTCGGTAGTGTAGTAGTCTTGGATCAAATTTCTTGTTGGGTAAGTGTGTAAGAAAGTGACAGTAAAACGTTGATGGTCTGGAAAATAAATAAAATACTTACCTCGAAAGCCTATCTGGTGTTTAGCCAGAATGCGTTAAAGTTTACATTGCAGTTTGTTTTTTTTTTGGGGCAATTTGAGTATTAGTTAGCTAAGATCACAGATTAAAACTGACCAACTTTTATAATTACCAAATACCTAGGTACTTACCTATTTTAAGTATAACAAGCGTGACTTGTATCTATTCTTATATTCCTCCATTAAACCTCTTTTCTTGTAATATATTACAAGTAGTAACATCAAATCAGCCGTTAGGATGTGTCGGTCATTCGTTTTTATGTAACATCTCCATCAGCCACGACTCAAGGACGTTTAAGGTCACGACAACATGCGATACTGTCATCTGGAATGAGGGACAACATGCGGAACATGTATTTATTACAGGCAAGCGTCAATACAAAAGGTGGAAACTAGAAATGTTAAACGGTGAATGCGTGATTTTATGTAAATGCATTGTTTCTATGACGTTAAAGTTTATAGCGACGTGTGTTTTTTGTATCTTTAGTATCGCAACGTATTATACAACGGTATTCAGTGCTTGTGCTTGTGATTTAGTTGTAAACTTGTTGACGAAATGCATAGGTACCATCACTCTATCTAGATTCACTGCATGGAAGTGCCAAACAAGTTTTTACTTGAGTCTGCCGTATAAAGTGGTCCTTCTGTTTGCATACGGCTTGCGTCCATGTGACGTCACGGAGACGCCGTCGCCTGTACGCAAGCACTGCTCTCGCCATATTTTATTACCGCCTCACACATTACCACCGATACGGAAATTATTGCCGAACAAAAAACAAACAACTCGACTTTCGCCGGCACGTAAACACTGCGCTCTATCACAAGCACCACATCCCATCTCCATATCAACTGATAACCTAAAATCAATCTTGCTACTACGCAATAAAATTGATATTGGATCGACGTCGAGGGGCACGTTTGTCTCTGTGGGCGGCACACAGATTTATGTTTAACGGGAGCTACTTCAGTGGCCGTATTTGCATAAGTTTGTTTATGAAATTCTCGTGTACTTTGTCAGTCGGCGCGACTGCCACTTAGCTGGTTATCATCTGTTTATTCAAGGGAATGGAACACAAACAGAATGGTGCAGATGCCCGTGAAGTGTTAATTATTTTTATCTGTGGTCTGTTCCGAACAGTCAGTGAACTGGTGTTAGGAGCGTTCCAAAGATACGTTCGGTTAGATAGATTGCGAGGCTAACGTCTATGTGCTTCGAAAGACCGTTTTTCCCTCCATAGACTTCAGTATTCCGTGTGAATGACAAGTAGCCGATAGTAGTCAGTACATATTATCACAGTTCTGTAATACAGCAGAAGGTATATTGAAGCGTATGAGTTACTATAACCTTATTTTTTTAGAGATAAGAAAAACAAACTCACTAAACACTTTCAAATTAATTTATTTTAGGTCGTAGGTAATAAGGCCCGTCATAAATATTTCCGTTCCAAGGAGGTAGGCGCGAAAAGTACTCTCCTGGCTTTACGCTGAAGAAGACGCAGGAGCCGAGGAGTTATCCCTGGATTGGTAGAGGACCGCAGGGTTGATGGACGTGGTGCCAGATGTCCCTTGTGTAGGCCGCCCGATGTCACGGCAGTACGGCAGCGGTTTACGCGGGCAAATGAACCCGGAACTTGAAACCCCAATACGGGGAAAACACAGTTTATATTACTAAACTTTTTTTAACTTTACTAATAAGTATTAAGTACTTAATGTATAGTTAGTAAAAATCTGAGCTTAGAGTGTTTAGAGTGAGACTGCACGTGTGACGTCACGCACAAGTGTAGTATGCGTGAACGCGCGTCTCAACCGACCGTCCTCAAGCCGATCGTGGCTCGCGGCGCGCATAAGACGTGTGGAGTGGGAAGTAAACCGGTTCCTATGATCGTGAGCGAGTGGGACAAAACAAAGGCGCATTAAGTGATGAGAATGAGTTGGAACTATATCACAATGACTTGACGATTTGGATTGCTTGCCTATTTACTAAAATAATAGTTAACAACGTTACAATATAAAGCCACACGCACCTGTTTCACTGACAACAACGCGTACAAACTTGTGTATATTTGCGAGCCCTTTCGTACTGCAATTTAAAACTATGATTAAACAGCACGGCACGGCTTGCCGGATGCTCGTTAAAAGTTTTGCACAACGCAACGCTCGACCGCCGTTAAAAAGTTCCACCTGCCGGACAGAGTGGCCAGCCGGCAGCGGGCGGCTCCGGACGGCACCGGACGGCACCGGACGGCCCGACGAATCTCGGTAAAACAAGCTTACGCGACACGCATACGCTTAACATTTGAGATGTTATGCAAATGTGCGCCCTAATGGAATGACCGGCACAATTTGTGCCGATTCAGTTAAGTGGGACATTTGTTTTTAAGGTCGCCCCGGAAACGGGTCAGTGAGTTCAACTTTCGATAATGGGTTTCAAATTAAGGTGCTCTGAATTCAGTTCAGCAGTAATACAATATCTAAAGTATTCATATTATGAAGGTACCCGTGTTTATTCAGTTCACTGTTAACTAAACTTTCTACTGTTGTTTGTTCATCTCTTGAACATGGAGGGCATTCAAGCCACTTGCCTTCTACGCCATTATGTACTCTCCTCAATCTAGTCCAGGTTTTTATGACCAGCTTAATTAAACAAGTTTAATCTATTGCTTAAATGAAACTAAGAAAAACTTTTACGGACATTCTTCTTAGCTTCGAATACGTTGACTTTTAAGGCCGAAATTATCCAGCAATTTGAGCCCACAACATAAGTCTATAAAGCTCAACACAGCCTCAAACTACGTCCCAACAAAAAGTCCAGGGGATTGCTCTATTAATAAAGATTATCACGCAAAGCCGTCTCAATAAGGCTGGCGTTAGTTTTTACGCCGGCGGCGGTGACCGGCGACCGTACTGCGACCAGGCGGCCAGAGAGTGCCGGTCGTAGAGCGCGGGCGGCCGTAACATTTTTTGAGGCCGCAATAGCACAACACTACAGTGCACTCGTAGGAGCTGTAATGGCACTTTTTAGGTTGTTTTTATTCTCTTATTATTTGGGGTCGAGTTGTGGGCTGTGTGTCAACGTGCGGTGCGGGTTGAATAAGGGGTTTAATCCCGTTGAATTTATGTTTGGCTTGTGCGGTCAGTTCTGGGTAGGAATAATAGACCTTTGGCAATCTCTTACAACAATTTAAAAATAAAAAGCTGTAGGCTTAGAGTATTTTGCTTAATTTGGGGTACAATAAGTTAATATTTAATCATACTTATAGGATTATAACCTTTTACGTCTGCATAATTACAGGAGATATATTATATTACAAAACTTTTGAAGAGCCAATCACAATGGCGTCCAGTACTAATTGATTTTAATAAAATATGGAAAGTCAGTACTTCCTCAAGCTCACACAACGTTTGTGTCCAAACACGGCAGTGAATCATAGAGAAACTACCGAACTGATATAAAACGTATCATGGAAGGGATACATTTCACATAGAAAAGTTTTCCCCCTACCAATTCAATAAGTAGCAGTCGTTTTTAGAGGAGTTCTATAACAATGGTCCCTTTTTGCAAAATATTCTTTAGGAACAACACACCGTGTTTGTAGCTGGAACACGAGTGGTCCATTCTGTGTCTATAGGAGAGAATTGGACAAAGATCACTCTATATCAAGGTGACCGTAATTGTTTCGTTACTGCGCGTGTGACAATAGTCTACGTTTCAGGATTGACAGTTGGTAGTTGTGTCAATGCAGTTGAAAATAAAAGTGTCAATTATTGTCTTTTCAATGCGTCTAACCCACTGACCTCTACTAAACAAGTACAACACAGGTCAGTTGCCACCCAATGATATAGGTATAAACAACCGTCATTGCTCACTGGTCTAACCCTGCGTAGATTTGCGCCTATGTTCACGTGTAAACAGTTAGCTTAAGCCATTATTTTTTTTATTTTCTTTCGGCCTGCGAGTTCTCACAGTGTATAAGAAGTTCTCAATGTGTCCTAAGTGCCGTAATGCCGACATACGGCGCCTGAGTGCGATAATGCCGCGCAAGTGGCCCTGTGTTATGATAACACCGCTCTCTGCGATCGTAAACGTATATTGTCTCATATTGCGATACAATTATATGGGTTATTTCAGCATTAAGATGGTCATGAATCTTTTTTCCCAGATGCTGGTTATTTATGGATACAAGTAGAATCCATAGTAGGTAGTCAGTTTATGCCAATATGTGTTGTTTTTGTTGTCAGTCTTTTTCAATATAATTAGGGATTTGAGATATAAAATATTTTGCTACCCCCGGCTTGGTATGATAAAATTCTCAATTTTAGTTTTTGTCTAGATATTTATTTTATAGATTCAGGTAGTAAGTAATATCTATTGAATAGAAGTTAGTTAAGTATTCCATAAAAATAGGTACCTACTTAACTAACTTATTAACATTAACCAAAAATGATTTAAGATTCTGAAATCACTCACGTGTAATAAAAATAAAGTTAGATTAGTTATATATATATATAGCTCAAACATACGAGTCAACGAGTGTTTTCAATAAAAGAAAATATTTGAGATACTTTGTAAATGTTTCACAGAAATATTTGTTACCATTAATAAGTATCAGGGTGTAGAAAGTATGCTCATGACGTGGATGACATGCAGAAAACAAAATATGAATTTTCTAAAACTCATGACAAGTACAAGTACCTCACACACAACACCACCTTGTATGTGTGTATAGATAGCTAACAAGACGTGCTACAAGCTACAAATGTAAACGAATATTATAAAGAGCTAAAGGCTGCGGGATGCGACATTAATGTGGGCTTCCCTTAAGAAATCTCTGGAAGTCCGAAAATCTGGAATCCGGGTACTAAAGTATTTTCCCTGATAGAAAGATACACAAAGCTGTTTATACCATAGGATGCTTTATAGTACTGACTTCTAAGCGGACGAAGCCGCGAGCAGAAGCTGGTTTTCAATATTTTCAAAATAATTACAGTATTTTTGTCTCACGAAGTGACGCGCGCTTTATTTGTGTTACCCAAGTGTAAAAACATGCTGTGAATGTGCGTCAGCACATAAAAACACACACACACTTCCCACTCATGGCGGAGTGGGAAGTGTGTGTCTCGGACGCTACCAAGAGCTCCTGCGCTCACACACACATTTATAGGGTACATGTACACTTGTTAACCACAAATAACGGCAGATTTACACAGGGTCAGTTGCTGACTCCAACTGAAGTTAGTGCTGGCGCCGAGAACTGACTCGCACTGTTTACATGTAGTCACTATTCGTGGTTATTTCTTCTCAGTGTACGCACGTTATTGAAGTAAGTGATACATCATCGAGAATCTAGTTTATAATCTGTAATGGTTTTACTCGGAAGCTGTGATTAACTGCAACAACAAGCCTATTAGGCGATTCTCGGAACTAACTGCTGAACCTACTAACGTTTCTCGAAATAATTATTGAATAAGTAGAGTAATGCGATAAAGTCAGCTGACAGTAAGCAGTAGAAAACCAGTGTTTTCAATTTGTCAGTTTTTGCTAGAGAGCTAGTGCTTAGATACTTTTCGAATTTATTATTTTGTCACAAATTAACTTTGTCTATAAAAATGTTATGAACAGCGTAGGTGGTTTACTCTGAAAGGCCTCATTTTGTATTTGCACAAAATTCACTAAGCGCTGAATATTGACTGAAAGCTAATGGAATACTCAAGAAAAAGTAAATAAACAAAATGTTAATGTAACGTTGCCAGTTGGACATTTCCATGCTTCCCAATGAGACAGATCAAATGGCACTTCGTTTATCAAAATCAGCTTAGCAGTATACGAAAATACTCGAGCACCACATACATAAAACATGAACTCATGAGCCTCACTTTTGTTTTATCCGAGAAATACGAGAAGAAAATACCGTCCTTATAATAATAGAGTTCGATGGGCGTTTGAAGGCAATCTTCGGTTAATCTTACTGCCGATGTCTATTACCATACCTAACTGTAACGATCTCTTCGGAGTCATTCAAATGCAGATGAGTGGGACCTGGCGGACTCCTCATATCTCGAGGCGTCAGTTACAATAGCATTAATGTTGATTGATACCGATTGATTCGGCCGTCCATCAGTTCTTACGATTGAACAAAAACATTGGATTGGTCCTCGATCATTTATCGCTAGAAGCGAACGCATTGACGGCTCGTCAATCACAGAGAGCGACCATAAATTGATTGTACGTATCATGCGACACATAAATATTTAGCGAGCGTTGATTGCAGTTTTGTATCGGCCGTGTGTAGGTGGCCTAAGCCGGTATCGGTTCCGGTACCGATACCGATACCGGCCGGTATGCGGGCCTATTGCCTTGTGAATGCGCTGTATGGGCGCAGGTGAATGCATGATTGCGTAGGGTATTGGGTATTGGGTCCTTACTTCGGATTCCTTTATCTACTGTCTTGATAGTCGATTGTGGATATGACTATTGCAGACATTGTGGAGTATTGTATATGGACATGTTAGAGCATCGCTGAAATAGCAGCGGGTTTTTGATATGATGGCAAGAGAATTTTAATGTAGATTAAATTAATATTTTAGAAGGGTTACTGAAGGTATCAGCTTCTATCACTGTGCCACTTTATATCGTTCGAGGAAACGGATGTCGCATGGATATCAACTGCCATATTAAGAAATATGAATATAAAGCCGACAATATTGAGAGTTACAAGAACGATCGCTGAATTAAAGAATTCAGTTCTGACATCTATACAATCTTGGAAGTTTATCTCAATACCTACAAGTATTGACTTCACTATATGACAGCTCTTCACTTTTTAAAATTATAGCAATGAGGGATATTCTTTTTCATTTTTTTTTAACTCTTCCCTAGTCGCTGGATAGATGGTAAGTTACTGGAAGGAACGGAACGTCACATAATTTTTTTATTATTTCACTTGGATGTAATTTTGAGATCGTAAAACGAAAGCAAACGAAAGTGTCACTCAACGAGCGTATGTGACGTGACACAATGTTTTTTTTCCAAGCGTTTTGGCTTTGGTACCTAGTAACGTAGGTTCAACGCCATCTTCAGGGTTCTTGGAAACTGTTTTTTTTTAATGCTCAAAAGAAAAACCTCTCATTAAAATCAAGAGAAATTTATTCAAATTAGGCTGAGAATCAGGACTTTTCGAACGTCAAAATTACAAAAGACAGTCCCCCAAAACGCCTGCCCTTCACCACTTCCTAGTTCTTTCGTTGGGGAGAAGACGTGGCGCAACAAACTCCTCAGCAACACAGCTGTCTGTTCAGTTACAAAATACTTGATTGGATACAATACTAGGAATGCGAAGTAATGAACTAGGACCATCAAAGTAAAATAAATAAACAAGTTAGGACTAATAGCAACAATAAAACAAACGTCAGCAGGATGACCAGTCACCACAAGCAGCACCCGTTCACGAGCATAACGCAAAGATCAGCCATTACCCCCCTCGCCATATTTGAGGGGAGGGGGCAACCCGACCCCCGACGCTACCGCAAGCAGTGACATCTAGGGGAACATGACGAACTCGCTGTCGGTTGCTCAAGCAAGAATAATATGATCAATCGTCGAGGTTGCCTAGCTAACCACATATTGCAATCAACTCATCAAAAAAACCGGTCAAGTGCGAGTCGCGGAACGAGGGTTCCGTAAAAATTTGTAGGTAGGTATGTAAATATTTTATCACGGGAATCGTATCTCGAATATTTTTCCGGTTATTTCCGATTATGTTCTAAATTTCCCTCCAAAATCAGTCCCCAAAACGTATAATACAATATTTATGTCTTTGAAAGTAAAATTGTATTTTTTTTTATTTATTACATACGTATTGAATTTTAACTATATTTGTAAGTTCCTGTAATGTAACTACAGATTTTCCTTTACTTGTGCTACATGACATTGCTTCTTGCCAAATTTCATGATTCTAGGTCAAGTACCCATAGGTTTTGATTCCGGAACATCGTATCTGTTGATTGCGTTGACTTAGAAGTTTGATTTTCTCACTGCTTCAAGGGATTGCAGCCCTAAGTATTTGATATTAATTTCAACTTGACAACTCCACGCGTTCCTGAGAAAAATGGTCTTGACTAATGGACAGACAGACGGACAACGACCGACGATCTTATATGGGTTCTGTTGTTCTTTTGAGGTACGGAACCCTAAAAACATTGAAAGGACCATGCGTCATTTTGGGCCCACATTTTCAACATTGTTCAACAGTGATGTTATGTCATATGATAGCTCTTGAAGTGTACTTTATTTCATTCTATGGCAGCTAAGTTCAAATCTAGCGCAAAACTGGTTATTTTTTTTGCGTTTTTTTTTAAATGTTCAACATTGTTCAACAGTAATGAATTATATGTCATATGAAAGCTCTTGAAGTGTACTTTAAGTTCAAATCCAGCGCAAAAATGGTTATTTTTTTGCGTTTTTTAAAAATGTTCAACATTGTTCAACAGTGATGAGTTATATGTCATATGAAAGATCTTAAAGTGTACTTAATTTCATTCAATGGCAGCTAAGTTCAAATCCAGCGCGAAAACGGATTTTTATGCGTTTTTTAAATGCGTCATTTTGGGCCCGTTTTTCAACATTGTTCAACAGTGATAAATTATATGTCATATGAAAGCTCTTGAAATGTACTTTATTTCATTATATGGCAGCTAAGTTCAAATCCAGCGCGAAAACGGTTTTTTTTTTAATGTTCAACATTGTTCAACAGTGATGAATTATATTATATTATATTATACAAAAATTAAATTAAAAATTTAAAAAACCCCCGACACAAAAAAATAATAAAATTAAATGTAAGTAATTGGAAAAGGATCAAATAATTTAAAAACCCCCAACTTAAAGAATCTAGGTCAGGAGACTAAATCAGATAAATTCATATGGCAGTCGGGGGACCTCTTAGCATAGAAGGTGTTCCACAGAACGGTCCCCCGACTTCCATATGAATTTATCTGTTTTAGTCTCGTTACCTAGATTCTTTAAGTTGGGGGTTTTTAAATTATTTGATCCTTTTCCAATTACTTACATTTAATTTTATTATTTTTTTGTGTCGGGGGTTTTTTAAATTTTTAATTTAATTTTTTATTTCATGCTTTTTGTAGGGAGTCCTTAATATTTGTATTTAATTTCTTTTATTTTCTTGCGTTTTAAGATTCAGGTAATTTGGTGTTTAATCCGGTTTTTTATCCGTCAAAAAATAATTATTTATTTATAGTTGAAGGATAATTTTTAAGAATAAACAGATTTTTTTTGTTTTATTATATCCTTTTCCTAGTTCTTCCTTTAGTTATTCAACTTTCGTACAAGTATATCTTAGGTATTTCAGATCTAGTTTATAAAATGGGACTGCGACACTATCTGTGGGATTGTTCCATTCGTAATAAAATAGTCAAACTCAGTGGTCGTAGGTACCAGTCATCACTCCACTTTCCTCATCACTCTAGAGCATTGATCAGACAAAAAAATATTTTCAAGTTTTTAGTTTTCATTTCGTTAGTTAATATTCCTCATTCCCTTTCAATATAGTTCACATTATTCTACTTGTCAAGCCCTTGCATTTGATACCTATATTGAAGGAGTTGTGAAAAAAGAATATAATTCGCCATTTTGTGGTGGCGGCCATCTTGGATTTGAAATTTGTAATAGCGTATAGTATTCTACTATTCAAGCCCTTTCATTTGATACCCATATTAAGGGATTTGTGAAAAAATATGTATTCCGCCATTTTGTGGCGGCGGCCATCTTGGACCGATTTTCATCAAACATAGCTAAGAACACTCCCGACTAATTCACCTTTCAAACAAAAAAAACAAAATCAAAATCGGTTTATCCGTTCGGGAGCTACGATGCCACAGACAGACACACACACACACATACACACACAGACACGTCAAACTTATAACACCCCGTCGTTTTTGCGTCGGGGGTTAAAAAACTGCCAGATGTCAACTATATTCCACAAATAAAAACTATCGGTTGATTGAAAAATCAGCCCCTAATTGAATTGGACTATTTGCAATGGCAGCTAGATTGCTGTATTATGTGTTTGCGCTCGCATGTTTTTAGGAGATGGTCTGCGATTAGTCCACAGTTTGCTGAATATGTTCAGCAGAATGAGTTGATCGAAGTACGTACCTACCTATTGGTGTAATATATTTTGTTTTTAAAACGCAAAAAGAACCATTTTCGCGCTGGATTTGAACTTAGCTGCCATAGAATGAAATAAAGTATACGCCGAGAGCTGTCATATGACACAGGTTTCATCACTGTTGCACAACTTTGAAAAGTGGGCCCAGTGTTCATTCAAAAGTGCCCATGGTCCTTTGTAGATTATGTCAATAAATTAAAATTAAATTAAAGTGAATTGACTTATAAACATTTTTATGAACTCGTATAACCTGTCAGTAAGCTAATAGTCAAGAAAGTAACTTGGCTAATTAAGAGGCATCTCTCCTCTGAACATAATTAAAATAGAAAATAAAATTATTAACTTCCTAAAGAAAATTAAGGCGTGTTTAGGGTTAATTAATTATTTCTAAAACTCTCAATTTTCATTTAATTAGTCTGGAGATTTACTTCATGGAAGTTAAGGTATTAATTTTACTAACGTTAAGATACTTGCGTCAAATGTTACCTTCATAATTATGCCTCATCAAATGTTAATATACTTCTACGTTCGAACTGTTATTAAGATTAATTTAAATTATTTGAATCTATTCCGTAGAATTAGCATTTTACTTTTAAGTGCTGATTTTTCAATCATCTGATAACTTTATTGGAGGAATAATTTTATGATTTTGACAGTTATTTTCGTACAAAAACTGTCAAACGTCAATTTTATTCCTCGAATAAAAGTTATCTGGAGATGGAAAAATCAGCCCTAAATCCAATTATAATGTTTCATTTATTTATTGACAGCCATTTTTTTTCTGGATACGGATTACGAATAAAATATATTTTTGTTTGCATCAACTGATAAAATTGAAAAAAAAAGCGCGATTGTTTTCACAAAACAAAAAACTGTCATCGTTAACAAGTTCAAATTATTAATTCATGGAATTGTCACTATTGTTCTACGGAATGACAACTACAGAGCACGATGGCTCGTTATTGAAACATCGACCCAATACGTAATAGAGTTTGAGTCAAAAATTGAATGAAAGTGGAAGCTCGTTACTGTCGAGTTTCAAATGCAAAATAAAATATAACAGCAAATCATCTTTCGTACCTATTTATTATTGCTTTGCTCTGAGAATACAATTTATTTTAATGTTGAGATGTATCTGTAGAGTGAAGTAGAGTAGAGTGTAGCTGCTTACAAGAATATCCAGTGAAGTAGGTAGGTTATCTATAGTTCTCTGAAACATTGTTGGAAGAACCAGTATTTTTAATTAAATTTTTTATTTTACTACTTACTTACCTACTTTAGGTTTTACAGTTGAACTTTAGGTAGTGAGTGGATGTGTAAATATGTGCTTACCTGAAACAATAAAAAGAAAGAACATTAATAACAGAACAATGCAGCAAAATTATTATTACTGCCACGACAGACTAAATTTACTTTGAGACAATTAGTGATGATTTGTCATAAAAGGAGATTAATAATACTAGATAATTGGACTCTTATATCATAATAAAGTCGAAATAGAATTTCGCTGGCCAAGTCCTATCAATAATGTTTAACTTCTAATTACGATTCATCTTGATCTAGTTACACTTACAGGTATAACTTTTAGACATATTTTGTCCAAATAACTAACTGACTAGCTCACCGTTATTATGTGATAATTATTGATTTAGGTACATATTGTTCTAATTTACCTTTGTATCCATTTAAAATGATATAGTCTAGTTCTCATCTATATAATTATGATGTTATAGTCACCCCGTACCTTTATGGTATACCCATTTATTATTATTATCTTGACCTGTTATGGATTGCACATACACACATACACACATCGCCAAGGTTATCTTTATCTATACATACTGAAAATCCTTCGCGTAATTAGTGTAACACTGACAAGACAGATAATGTTATTATTTAATAAATGTCAAACTCAAAATTATCTTCTCTGTGACAGCTAGTTATGCGCAGTGCGCGCAGATAACACATTTTTTTGTGCTGTCTGTGCTGTGTCTCTAGGCATGTATTTTTAGATTATTAATTGTACAGAACAATGTACAGAAATTCCAAGGATGGCCTACCTTGAATAATTTCAATTTTCTGAAGAAAGCTCATGTACTTTTAGTGTCAAAGCACTCTTTGATATCACAGTCGATTTAAGTCGCGACGTAAACACTACTGAACTTGCTCTTAGCCTACAACAAAAAACATCAAAGACTTAGAATATTGAATTTATTTCAGCAAAAATGTTTTAATATGTATCAAAAATCCATATTTTAGACGCGATGTATTCAAATAAAATCCTATTGAGTCCGAAATAGCGCAAAAAGGGAGATAAAACAAGGTTTATTCGTGTCATTTGCATACACACACTATTGTATTTTTAACGTTTAACTTTACAAAGATAGGTAGGTACATAACGGATCTGAGCAGACAGTGAGTAAAACCCACGTAACAGTGATTGTTGTGTCCGCTCTGCGTGCAGGTATGGCTAATGTTATAGCGGGTTGTTGACGTGACATATACATGTATTACGAACGACGTTTCGGTGTTATGTTTAACAACGAAAAATGTAAAAAGGTACAACCAGTATTTTATTTTATCGACCATAGAAAGTTGTTTTATAACACGCATATTATTAAGTGCAAAAGAAATAAACATATTAATATGCGGGTGACATGAAATAAACGTATTTTCTTTCTTTCTTTCTCTATTTTTTATAGTTTGCTGATTACAAAACTGCAGCTGAAACATTCACTCCAGTTCACTAGATCAACATTTAAAATATAACCTCTCTGTAAACGGATCCCCATTAAGCCGCACATATTCCGCGCCGCATGAGTCCGGTGCATTCACAGGCGCCATGATGCGGTGACGTCACGCGGCTAAACAAGTGACAGACCCGCGGGATGCCTTTGAAGCACTGCGTCTTATTCACTAAGTACTGCAGAACTAGAGTAACAGAAGAGAAAAATATACAAACTGGTGTAATGTTGTAGGCTGTGGGAAACTAGTGTGGGTTGTTAACAATTGGTATATGTCATTAAAATCAGTGTGTAATTTGCATTACAACAACAATGCTCTATTTATATAGTCTAAAATTATAGAGGCATGAGGAACAGGGTGCAAATTCACTCATCCTCCATAGAAAAGAGAAGATCCTCTGACCGGACGGGTGTCGTGTGTGGTAGGCAACTGCCCAACGAATGATGTCGGGATGTTGTATATAATATGCTAGTCGGGCGATAAACTCTGCTTGCGCGATGCAGGATTTTGCGTGATGTCAATATGATGCGTAGTTCGTATATGGCACTGTAGATGGCGCCAAAAACTCACACCTTGAACTCTTCTGTAGGTAAGCAACTACAACAACCGTATAAATTTCGTTTTAATATTTTAGATTCCAGTAATTGAGGGCATGAATATTTTCCTCACACAAAGGCTTCCTTTTTCTATAACATTTCCTAAGATTTCTGCTCTAAAGGACGCTAAATTAAAAGACAACACTAAAGATAATTAATTTAGAGGAACTTAAACTAAAAAATATTCCTTTTTATTAGTAGGTAGCCTAGTAAAAGAAAGTTGCCGTCGCTTTCACTTTGAAGACGAAATTAACTCACTTAATAACTTTAAGTAAACTGGAAGTAGCATCAGATTTTATTTTTATTAAGGTTGTTATCTTTCTAGATTTATTTCGTGATATTAAAGAGTACTACAATAAATAAAATGCTCCCTACCTTATAGTTCCGGTTAGACTGGAAGCCGACCCCAACATAGTTGGGAAATGGCTCGGCAGATGATGATGATATTGGGGGAGAACGATACTTCTTAGTTTTCATAAAGAAAAGTACTTACAATGATCATCACACTATCTTCAAAGTCAAAGTCAAATCATTTATTTCAAATAGGCGCATAAAAGGCACTTTTGAACGTCAAAAATTACAATAAAATAAAATTGATTCTAGTCTTCTTGCGGTTACTAGACCTTAGACCATACAGTTAAATTTTTCTCAACGAGTCCTTATTATAAGCTATGATTTAACGATAAACCACCACCGGCACATGCTAGGTTCAGTTCTACCGAACTGTAACAATACCTCAAACCTCAGCAAAAACATAACAGGAGTAAAGTTAAATTTTAAACACTCGAGTAATATTTCACGAGCACGTCGACAAGTCGCTCGCCGGCTGCCACGAATTATTCACAGCCTATAAGAAAGGCTCCTTTCAGCTCGCGACTTAATTTATTAAGATTCGTATGCAGCTAACTTGCCGGATATTATGCTAATTCCTTGTAATGCACCGCCGCGCGCCTCCGCGCCGCCAACACTCACACTTGTCAACACAGTTGTTTTGGAGAAATGTGATGTTCAAACAAACGAGAAGGTGTTGATGTTATAATGTTAACATGCGAGGAGTTGTTCGTGTCTGTTTATACAGCAATAATATAAGGCAAAGTGATGTAAAAAGTAAACAGGGAGAGAGAGCGCATTGAGTGGTTTCGAAGACAAATTAGTTATTTTAATCAATTCCCCGCTAGCTAGTGAGACATAAAACATTCTCTAACCACATTCACTAACATCATGCAGGGCTGCGCAAACACAAAAGAATAATATGATTACACGTCTAAAGCGCTGCCCCTTAAGTAATGGATGCCAAATTAGCCCAATAGCAACAATTATGGGAAGCCCCCCCAGCCTCTAATCATGTTTGTGTGAGCACACCGAGCACGCTGGCGAGGAAATCGTCTTCTATTAGATTTGCCTATAACAAGGTTCCATCAAGGGTTTTTAACTTCGAATTCGCTTTTGGCGAGGGTTTTTATGACAAGTATTATCGAGGTCCCTTGAGCTCCCGACAATTTAATAATGGGAAAAGTTTGAGGAGCGTCGACACGTGGACTCAGTCTATCGTTTATGAACCGACAATGAATTTGTATGTACGCGGAAGTGATATTTAAATTCATTTCAGCTAAGCATTTTCCTGTGGGATAAAATGATAATCCCCCCTGTCGCGGGCGAGGACCGTAATAGGCAACGCCCCGTAACAGGATGATGGAGACTTAGTGAAAAAATTTGGCTTCCGACCAAGATTTCGTTCCGCCGATCCGTTCGCATAACGGCCCCTTTATTTCAGCGTGCCGTCGAACCTCTTCGTATATCTCGTAGAGACAGTTCCCACAAAAGGTTGACAATATAGGAGAACCCTTTGCGGACTATAAACTACAGGCGCTTACAAGGGGCGGCGACATCCCTCGCTAAAGTGTAAGAAATACGGCGGGGCTACTTGACGCGTGACAATCAGGCGCTCTTACTGCGCTCGCATCAAATATTCGGAGACGAATCGAGTAGAGCGCCACCTGACTGTACATTGCTTTTTAGAATCTCTACTCCAGAATTCAAGGCTCGAGAGAGCAATGAATAGAGACGGCGGTATGCGCTCGTACGGAGCAGGAGGAGGTGAGGAGCGGGCGCGGGGCGCGGGGCTCGGGGCGCCGCGCGCCGCCGTCGTCGCTGGCTCGCCGCTGAATATTTCATGCTCGCCCGATGTAGCGTCGTCGATATTTAATGCTGTAGGTGTTCGGACGTCTGCAACTACTCCCAAATTACATTGACATATCGTTGGAACTTTTCCTCATTTATTTATGCTAAGCGACAACGTTTGTAAGTGCTAGAAAATGTTAGAAAACCAACGGAGAAAGAAAATTCAGTGCTTCCAAAGTAGCGTAGAATTAGTTTGTACTTGCAGAGACATGTATCGGGAATGTATGTTTTATACAAATTTTGAGATGGAAACAAAACATTGGGAGCTCAGGTGATTCCAGAGACCATTCGTTTATCCTGCAGCAAGTTGTATGAAGGGAAGGGTCTGTGTAATGGTGCTCATGTACGAAGGGCGAGTAACTTATTCTCACCTGTGCCCTGTTTAATCTGCTCGTGTTTGTTCCGTAGGGATCACTTTTTATCTCGAGTAGGCGTGAAAGACTAAGTAATATGAGCACGATAAATCATTCCAGTCTCAGAACGTGATTTCACGGGCGTGGATATATTTCTGTATTTCCACTTGATATGTTTTGATTTCTGATATTTTAAGGTGGCTGAAATCCCTAGATTAATTTTCTTGCCAGTAAAAGTTGAATCGAGTTTTATTTTTCTGGGAAATCTTAGGCAGTATTCCGAAATTGCAAACGTTAAGCTTCACACACACACACACACTATAAGTTATGTTCACAGGCAAGTTTACGTATTGACATAATTATCTTCATTTATGCGTTCAATTATGCGACAGCTTATGTCATAATTATAACGATATCTCACTCTGTTATTCTACTGCTCTGTCATTGTATGCTTCACGTTAAATGATGTATTAAATTATTAACAAAACATTTCTCATCCAAAATCAGTTACAACAAATTCAAATTTTGCAATTTCAGTTCGACATCAAATCACCTATTTCAATTCTATTCGTTCGGTCCGCGATCGGGTCCAGTGCGATGTGTATATTGGAACTACATCTGAAGTTATGTAAGATAGCAGGCGCCCTCTGGCGGATCATTCGGTGTATCGCGGGATATTGGCCGCCCCGGGAATGTACCGAGATCAGTGGGACTCGAGCTGCGGGCTATTGGAACGAATTATGTGGGTTGTTTGAAGTCCGAGATTTGGCGTAACAAAAATAGGATTTTGGTAGATTGTGGAATCGCTTGTTAAAAGAAGAGTAGGTAACAGAAGAAAAGCAAGGTTAGTGAATATTCTATATATATATCTTTCTTTCTAAAAGTGTCATGTTGAATCTAACTTATTGCTCAAAAACAGTGAGTCTATTCAACAGCCATACTTGAACAATAATCGAATACCAATTCAACCATAAGTTTATTTGACTTGGCATTCTAACACATTGTTACTACCTCAAGTGGCAGTCAAGTAGAAGGGTGCAACACCCTTACGTGAGGGTAGTCTCATCCTCGCCGACGCGGTCAAGTTGATAAGTTGACCTGTATCAGACCTTACAAGAAGGACCAAGTTGAAAGTTGATATGGCTATGCGTTGTAACACAATTATGAGGCAGATTTCAACTAACATTTGTACTTCTGAAGAAAGTAAAACTTATAGGATTTAGCATTGGATATTAGTAAATTCATAATAAAAACACAATATGAAGGTGATCGAGGAAGGTACTCTTACATATAGGGTCATCTTATAGTACGACTGGGAAGTGAATCCTCGTCACTTACGTATAGACCTTAGTGACGAACATTCACTCTACACCTGAGATCTACACTTGGGTTTCCTAACGCTACTCACTTATAACTTGCGACACGCAGGTCCAACCCTCCGGGCCCAGCCAAAGCTCTAACACGCACATTTACATAAAGGGCCCGTGCCAGCCGACTGCGACTTATTGGGAGGAGTGGACCGGTATCAAAGGTGTGATACCTTTTGTATATATTTTAGGCAATGCCCCCATTGCAAAAAAGTTACAGAGTTGCAGAAAGTTAATAATTCCAGAGGGGTTTCGATGAGTGAGTTAAGAAAAGTTACACCACCACAGACTGAACATGAGAAAATACAAAACAAAAACAAATATAGCTAGCTGTACTGCTCAGTAATAACGAGCTACATTTACTAGCCGCCCAAAAGGACCATGTTACGCGATCTTCATCGTCTATAGGCCATTAAATACTTGTCTCGATCCCGAATCGATCGAACCCTGGACACAGCTGCCGTTCTCCGTCAATGAGCCATTTAGGTCAACTATAGAACAATTCACAATATCACTCTCATTTTTATCGCCACAATTAATATTGAATACAGTATAAATAGGGTAGCATAGTGCTTCGATAATTGTATCGTTTGTATAAATATCAAACGTTTTATGTAAGCATATTTATTTGTTTAGCTTGTTAAATATTGAATGCTGTTCGCAAATATTTATCTATTAGTAGTTGTTCGCATCATTTGTTCCATCGATAACGTCGGTTGCACGTTTGATTGCGGTGGGATCAGCAGAGGTGTCGCTTTGGGTGACGGACATGAATTCATGCACAATTTTGTGATTAACGCCCCGCTTTAATCCTATTGGGATTGATAATATAATTAATTGTAAAACAGATATTTTGTGACATGTAATATTACGTTTGTAACAGTCCCACAGTAACGTTTTATGTCAGAAGGGTACGTTGAGCTGTATAGCTAGTCATTTCACACCATTTTTAGTACTTTACAGGTTTCTTGTTTACCATAAGCTGATAGTCATAGGCGTAAGTAAATATAAGCGTAGCTACTCGTAGGTACAGAATGTGTAACTTGAAAGTCTAGCTAATTGATTTTGGAGATAGTTGCATTGGACAGTAATACGTTAATAGGTCAATTGAGACTACCCCGTTGATCTCGTGGTCAAAAGTGCGACTGATGAGCGTGGGGTCCTAAGTTCGATTCCCGGGTCGGGCAAGGCGTAATAACGCCTTGATTGAATACATTGAAATTACATTGATTATTTCGCAATTAATACATTGAAATTGTTTATTTCTGTTTCCCCATGCCTCGGATAGCACGCAATTGTTACAATCAATCTAAATTTGCCGTAAATAAAGTTAAAAAGTTAAAGTAAGTTTGTCATTTTGCCAATCGCAACGAGTCTCTCATTCGAAACTACTAACAACATAAACAACATATTATTAGCAGTCACGAAAGGCAGATTACAAATAAACTAATTCACCAAATCAAAAAGCACCAAATCTAATTATAAAACACCAATGAAACATTAATTAACCATTTAATAAACGTCGGACAGTTTGGCTAATTAACATGCACTACGAAAGAGGTTTAACGTTTACTCATTAACTAATGGGCTCAATCACCGCTCAGCCGATGTGTTAGCCGACAATAATTTAATTCATTTAATACTAATTTCATTCATTTAAATGCCGCGAATTATATTCGGGATCAATATCAAATTACTTACGGAGGTTGAATTTCGATTTACAATCGGATTTGGAATTTTAATTAAGTTAATCAGGTACCTCCGGATCTCTATGGATCTTTATCGCGTTCAACTCGAATTGTTTTTATTGATATCTCGATCAGATGAGCCGTTTAACTGTGTGAGATTGTGGTAGGATCGGATAAAGAAATTGAATGCGATTTAACAGTTGAACAATTTGAAAAAAATTGAAAATTTGAAATGCAATTTTTAATTTCTCGGGAAGTACAGGCGCTAGGCGTGGTGATATGTAAAACATACCGGAAGAAGTCAAAATCCATATGATTATTTGATTTAATTTAATTTGTTTGGATTATTTGACAGACAGAATTGAAAAATCTCTATTAATAATTGGTCACTTTGTGAAACAGGGTAAGCCAGGTAAATTACCTTTATTAGACTAATAAATCATTCGCATGTTTGTCCTTGTTTGCCATGGAACAACTCGCCTACAACATTAATTAGTCCACCATTAAATCAATAAAGCACTACAATAGTCTGCTAACTTCGCCACTTAGTGCTTAAAACTTCGCTACGTACAAGTACAACACATTCACTTTGCCGTGTGTACACTGTGCGCGTGCCCGCACCGGCCGCTCGTCAGTGTTTCTAGCTCAAACAAGAGCTGTTTATTAGCTTGTATAAAGTGCAAATTGAACGAACTGCAGCTTGAAATGCAGGTTTAGACTTGTGCAGTGTAGGTCTATGAAATAATGAGTGCTTTAACACTCTCACTGCCACTCGTATATAGGAATTTACAATTCTAGCAAGCCATGCGGGCCGCCAGAGGAGGCATCTTGGCGCATTTGCAGAAGCCGCGGTGAAAATGTTATAAAGAATGCGCGGCGGACTCACTGATTTTTCTTATTAGCAGGCCGTGCGGTCCGCTACGATCTCGCATATTCATGTAATTTTTTTAGAGCGCGGCGACATGCCTTACTGGAAAACTTACGACCCGCTGGTGGACCGCATGGCGGTGAGTGTTAAGAGTGACTTTTTATTTTGATTTCGATTGCTGATTTAATGTTATGAGGAAAGACTTTTTGTTACTAGTTTTGTTATGTATGAGATTTATTATGATTGATTACCTTAAAATATTTTCACAATAATTGAAAGATGTCAAACATAAAATTCACATCCAATCATTTTTAAAACACCCTACTCAATTTACAAGACGAATAAAGGTGGAGCAGCAATAATGTGAATTTGAGTTTATCTTATGCATACCCCCGACCATATCCCTTGAGTGTCGAACCATAAATATCGTTCAAAGGTCGAGGTACGTATTTACGAACTTGACCACATAGCTTCCATTTTTCCACACGTAAACACTACAATTAGGTACTTAGGTTTATTCGACCTCGTCACTGCTTGTTCACCCTAAGGTGTGTTACATGCACGTCATAAAATGCCAGGGTATATGTGTCTATGTGACAGTCAGATAGTTTCCACCCTAATGAAGTACCAATTAAGTGGAAATTGTTGAGGTCAACTATACATAAATCGACATAATCATATTCGATTAAAACTAGCTCAGAAACCTTGCCCATATTCCTTCCCACTCGGTCAGCATTTCACACATGATCTTAAGAGCGTCCTTGAGCGCTGAAGACCGGCACTCCAGGAGGGGTGCAACTGAGCCAAGGTCAGGGAAGTGACGCTCGGCTGCACAGGGGGGGAGGAAAGGCTGAAGCACAGCCATGTACCGGAAAGAGGGAGGGTTAATGGTTATGTGTGGCAGGATTGTGAGTGGACTAGAGAGGTTTCCCTTTTTTCCAATACCTACTGAAGTTATTGTTTAGCCATCAATCATTGTGATTCGTGATTAAAATAAGGCATTTTATTCAGGCCTGCGTACATTGAAACATTGAGAAAGAGCTGAATCTATGAACGAGGCTACTTATATAGATTTTATCCAAAAAATAAAACGTTTGGTAGTCTTTGGCGCTTAACCTTTACGAAAGTAAAGCCCATTTTTTTGTTGAATGTGTTTTGAGTTATTTTAAAGAAATATACTATTTAAAGCAGATACTAAGAGATTATCTTTAAGAATAGAATTTTAGAAGTAATTCAAATTATCTTCAGTAGCTAGATGGTACTATAGCTATACCCAAAAATGATCTTCAGTAAGAATTCCGTGCCCCATCATAGTGACGCTCTAGTGCCTACGAGCCGAGCCAGGGCAATTACCGGTCCATTCGATATCGGGGCTGCAGTCAAAGTAGTCGGGAATCGGGAGTTATTGAACTGGTTATCGGGACACGTTTAATCGGCAAAGTTGGGGAAGTTATTCTGTAGGTAATTCATATTAATTGCGAGATTCGAAGTAATAAAATGCTATAAGTTTTTGAATTACGTGGTTATAACGGGTTACAAGTATTCTGAGTGGGGCCCACGGTGCGGCCGAACCCCATGTTAAGATCTCGAATCGGTATCATGTTGCGGCTGTTTCTTTTACTCTCATACTTAGTTACAAATTAATTCTTAACCTTAGTTCAATCAAGTTAGAAAAATAAAAGAATACACGCTATGAACCAAAAAGTTCCAAAACAGAACATCGCAAAATTTACAAACCGTAAAATAAACCGTAAAACCAGCTTCATTGCACACCGGTAAAATTATTTCATTTCGCTGCCATCAATAATAAAACACACAGACAGAAAACAACAATAAACAGTTCACCGTTGCCAAAATATTGCAATACCGAGTATCCCGGGACCGAACCAACTCTTGGTACCAACTACAACTTTATAATTCAGCGAGCGCAGTGTTTGTCCGCTCCGCTGCAGCGCTTTGTCAGAGCGCCGTCTAGCGAGCGACAGCGCTGCGGCGCCATACGGGTCAGGCCCCATTTACTCGTAGTTTCGGATCAAAGGCTCACAGTCCTTGTTGACAAAGGACCAAATTAGATTCATATTTATTAGTTCAGTGCTAAACCTGTTGTTAATATTGACCGGTTCGGCATTGACAAGGATTGATTTTAATTAAAATGGAAATTCTTCTTCTTAAATCGCCTTGTACTTTCTGGTTAAACACAAAGAATAATTGTGATTTAAAAACGCTTTAGAAATCTTAACTATTCAAGTAACTTTTGTAATTAAAATGAGTCGGCGATAGAGAATGGAACGTTTTAGTTATGGAAAATGTATGAAGCGTTTATGAATATGAAAATAGGTCTTTTGCTGAGATAGTAACACTATAATTTAGTGTTAATGGCTTAAAACGATGTTGACCTAGTGCTGACCCAGAGGTTGGATCCTTACGGAATAGAGGAACAGGAGGAGGATTTCAGGTATATCTGAAATAAATACCAGTTACTCGTATTTTAGATATTTTTTATGTATCCGAAATAATGGAATTATTAATTTAACCTAACACTTAAAAAAAAACCGGTGGCGTAGTAGATTACGTAGCGGACACGTGCGGAGTGGATTTTGTTGTACTTAGACTGACTTAATTATGGAAACGTCAGTTGAGAACAATTACTGATAATTAATTAATATGAAAAATACTTTTTATCTAAATACTGTAACTTGATAGAGTTCTTGTATCGTAACAGTATTTAGATAAAAAAAGTATTTTTCATATTAATTAATTATCATTAAGAGTTCTCATCTAACGTTTCCATAATAATTAAGTCAGTCTAAGTACAACAGAATCCACTCCGCACGTGTCCGCTACGTAATCTACTACGCCACCGTAGCAAGCGTAGCAGTGGTGGCCGCTACGCCGTAGCATCCCATTACTTTGAACACTTCCTATTTTAACACTACGGATCTTCTGTTATCTGCGCCTATCAATCCCAGTCAATCTCCGCTCAGCATCCCTCATTGTTCCGGCGATATATCAGGATGTTATCTGTTAGATAAATGATGTTTTTATATCAGCTGTAGCCGCCAGTGTATCCGGCTGCGTTGTCTTATGCTCCTAATACCACCATCAATTTGCAGATGTTAGAGTTGAGGTCAGCTCGTAGGTACGAGCCTACGAGGGGAAAATTAACTGTTGAAGTAGAAAGATTGAGTACAATCTTTCTGCTCGATCGTTGTGTCTTTGATACGTCATCAACACAAACCAAATTACGCGAGCCGTCCATAATTTGCACGGTTTTTATGACCCAACAAAATATCGATATTCCTTTATTTTAAGCAAGTTTAATGTTAATGTTTTATTTTTACCTTGCGGAATGAATTCTCTAAGTGCTAGTGGAAATTATTTTTTTTATGCTAATTGTCGGGTTGGTATGCTAACAAGTCAAAACCAATACAAATTTCTGTCTCACTCGTTTAGTTTACTAAAAATCTGTAATATTTACCTACACATCACACGCAATTGCGCAACGAACGACCCAATTAACTCGGTACTTCACAAGGTATCTATAAAAGTACCTACTCACACGAACATGTACCTACGCTCAGCTCAGTGGTAGTCGATTAAACAGCAGATTTAGTTCAAGTGCTGTAAACAAGCCCCTGTGCCCCGGGCCCCAGGCCCCGGGCCCCGGGCAGCAATCGAGGTACATAACACATCGGCGCGTGAACTACATACCCCACATTTCGTTCAAGTTAATGAGTTTATTCTCTTGTATATTTAGGGAACCATTGCCGCGGGATATGTGCCTGTGTTTATGTTTTAGATACACTAAGTATGTAATAGTATATAAGACCCATATTAGTGGTCTAAGTACACACACTATATAAACTTTATTAACCAAGAAAATGGCTATGAAGTTCATGATAAGTACCTATCATATTTTATAGTTTGTATGTTGATTGATGGCACCACATACGGTATTAATTAGTAAGCCCAGATCAAATAATCAAACAAGTATTCGCTAATCAATTCTGAAAAAGTACCATGTAGTGGCTCTTTTGACACTCTGTATACTAAACTTCTCCAACTTTTATACATAATATATGGAGTACCTACATTTCCAAGTTGTGTTTGCATGGCCGTCAGCCCTAGTGTCACGACACCGCCGACACTGGCGACAATGTTTGCTCGATATGTTCTCGATAGTAACCATTCGTCTTTCCTCTGTCGCTGTATTTATCATTGGACCGCGATTCGAGTTGACGTCGCTTAGATTTTTAGTATTTTCTTTGTAGAGGGCAAATGTTTGTGTTATTTTTCTTATCATGTAGTTGAAAATGAGGGGCTATTAAAACTGGTATTATGTGGCAGTGGATTACGTATACATACAGTGAAACTCATCTGCTACTTACCTGTTAAGAGTTTATGGAGCAGTCTTTAGAAATGTTTGCTCATAAATAAATTGTTCAAGCAAGTCAGATCGCGTTGTCAAAAAGCGTTCATTATATCTTAGGCTTTGTGCAGCGCTTTGTTGCATACAAGCTCATGACACAACTAATAATACAGTAGAAATCCTACCTATACGACGTCCCCATCCCTTGCATGACGGTAACCTCACAAGTAGCTAGTTATCGTAACTGTATTATAATTGTAACTGAATTCGCGCTGTCTAATGGGAATTGAGTGTTTAATATGTTTACAAACTCCCCGAGGCCGCGAGGGCTGAGTCAATCGCTCCTCGTGTATAATTAATTACTTATATCACTGCGAGTATTTAGAATATATTATTTTGTAAATAGTTAATTGAATTACGGCTATCATTCCGTAGCGTTTTCTTTGCTACAAATATTCATTATTGTAGGTACTAGGTAATTTATTATCTAGTATACTAAAAACCAAGAAAATTAAAGCTCGCATTTGAAGGCAAATTTGAAAGCACAAGTAACGTGCTCTTTATTCTAGATATAAACAAAACATTATAAATCTGTACGGTGCAAAACTGTAAATAATCCGCATTCATTTAAAAATCCAGTTAAAACTTAATATCCAGCTCCGTAATTCCATGCGACCTCCTCTCTGAGCTATCGTATATAAAATCAACACAAAACAAAAGACAAACGGCACTCGTACACTCGTATGATCATTACGAAGAAACTTGCGAACAAGTCGCGATGACGAGTAATTACCAAGTACGTTTGAGCCTCAACAAATAGGGGCGGTACGCAATGCGTCACTCCGCGGGCCCTAATTGAATATGTTATGTGTACAGGGTTGCCTCCGCCTGGAAATTAGTCAACTGAAAATTTGGTCTTTCGGTCCGTGATGATAAACAGCTTTGGTGGCAATCAAAATACAATGGCTCAAAGTCAAATATTTTATTTTAAGTAGGCCATTAAAAGGCCCTTATGAACGTCAAAATTTACAAGAGACTGGAATTGATTCTAGGTGCCCCTTCCAAAAGCTTTGTATGGAAAAGAATGGGCAAGAAACTCTTTACTTAATATTTTAAAAAGTTCTACAACATTTTGCATTCATAAAGTATAATTATATGTGAAGACGAAGTTGTTAGAATAAAATTACTTTGTTACAATAAGTACAGTGTATTAAAAGTATTATCAGATAAATTAATATACATAATTCTCACATATTTATAAATATTGCAACCGTAGAAGAGTTCTTCTAACATTTCGAAAAATAATCAATATCTGAGTTAAGATACTTACATAAAAATGATAAATTATCTTATTAAATTAGCAACCAGTTTGATTTTGTCTAAACTCGAGATTGTCTTATCTATATTATGATTTGTCTGTTTCTTAAAAGTATAATTGTGGTGCCAGAAATACTTTTGTTGTAGTTTAAATCCCTGATCTTCTTAAGAGAACTATACAAACCTTACTTATGTGCCATTTCATGATTTACACAATACACAATAATATTTCTGTGGATGGTCCACCCCTACAAAAATACTGTCTTCACTGTCCATCGTTACCTTACTCCTAACTTGCTCACTTTTTCAACATAGAAACTTTAAAGAAAAGTCTTTTTAAATAGGTTAATTGTGTTATTAATGTAGCCTTCTCTGTCAGCCCTAGGAGACACTGTTGCGGGCTTATTGTAGAGGAAGCATTACAACTACTTCGGTAAGTAATAACGCGGCGTGAGTGGAGCAACTTGCGCAGGAACTTTGTGACGTTTGTGTTGTTGGCGCTTGATGATAGGCGCCGCCGGGAGCATACTGATGAGGAAGTACATCCTCGGCGGGACCGCGTGTCAGTGACAACTATAGGTATATTCTGGTCCTAGATTATTGAGCCTTTGATACGAAATGATAAAGATACAGTCGTGTTTCACGTTCTATTGCGACATCTCATTTGTGGCAATTATGATGTAAGGTTTATAACATAGGTACCTACGTAAAGGCGTCGAACTTTTGTGTGTTAAGGTCAAATCCTGTTCCTTGTACTGTTTACAAATATAGAATACAAAGTTACAAGTACTGTGTTTGGACTCTTTATAAAGAAACTGCAAGTTGTAGGTTTTCATCCAAGATATAATATTAATTTATTATTCGTACTAGTAGATTTAAGTATATTGTATTTCTGCATACAAAAATTTTTTGATCATCGGATAGAACAAATAGCATTCAGAAACAATTTACTTGATAAATCTCTGCTACGAATTTCACAGTTCGATAATCGAGCTAACCCGTTCAAACTAAGGAAGTACGATAAAGAAAGCTTTATTTTATGAAACAGTTTCAAAGTGTTGATTAAATTATTTATGAGCGCCGTCCGCTGCTAAGTGGAGGTCCAATGTTACAACGGGCTGACATTTAGCATATCTACTGATGAATGAGTGTTCCAAGACATGAATAACTAACTCGCGCTGAGTGCTAATGTGCTCAAACTACGAACAAGCCACGAAAATAAAAAAGTTTAAGGAAACTATCAAAATATTTTTGTACAAACGCCAGCACATCAAGCTACCTGAAACTGTCAAATTTTCCCAATCAACTTTGAACCTTATGCTATAGCGATAAAGTTGAAAATCTATTACCTAAAGAAGGCAGGTTGTAGTAGCTTAATGTGCACCTAAAGAATTTATTCTTATACAACCTTCTTTATATAAACATAAGTAACTTCTTATGCCAATTTCATGAGAAATCTAGCGGCATAAAGTTTCATTTTACCCCTAGTTATGCACCGGTATTCGTAGGGCTTGCTTATGCAAGCCCTACGAATACCGGTGCATAAAACCGGTGTCTGTGAAAAGTATGAAGTACCATTTAGAAAGAATTATTTGATACTGTTTTTAACCCCCGACGCAAAAACGACGAAGTGTTATAAGTTTGACGTGTCTGTGTGTGTGTCTGTCTGTGGCATCGTAGCTCCCGAACGGATGAACCGATTTTGATTTAGTTTTTTTTTGTTAGAAAGGTGAATTAGTCGGGAGTGTTCTTAGCTAGGTTTGATGAAAATCGGTCCAAGAAGGCCGCCGCCACAAAATGGCGGATTACATATTTTTACACAACCCCCTTAATATGGGTATCAAATGAAAGGGCTTGAATAGTAGAATACTATAATTATACTACCTATGATAAATTTCAAATCCAAGATGGCCGCCACCACAAAGTGGCGATTTACATTTCTTTTTTTCACAACTCCCTCAATATGGGTATCAAATGAAAGGGCTTGACTAGTAGAATACTATACAATATTGGAAATTTCAAATCCAAGATGCCCGCCACCACAAAATGGCAAATTACATTTTTTTTTCACAACTCCTTCAATATAGGTATCAAATGCAAAGACTTGACAAGTAGAATAATGTACTTAAACTATATTGAAAGGGAATGAGTATTCCTCATTCCCTTTCAATAACTAACGAAATGAAAACTAAAAACTAGAAAATTATTTTTTTGTCTGATCAATGCCCTAGATGGACGAGGAAAGTGGAGTGATGACTGATACCTACGACCACTGAGTTTGACCATTTTTACGAATGGAATTATTTTCGTCGCAGTTCCATTTTTAACCGACTTTATATAAACTAGATCTGAAATACCTAAGATATCTACCTAATAGCTATGAAATACTTGTACGAAAGTTGAAGAACTAAAGGAAGAACTAGAAAAAGGATAAGTATAATATAACAAAAAAATCTGTTTAGTCTTAAAAAATATTCTTCAACTATAAATTAATAATCTGGGGGCACGGGAGTGCCCCTGCCAAGACCAGCCAAGCGAAGCGCAAGGGCACTACCTACCTTTTCTCGAAGCACTTCGTCGTATTTTTGAACCCTCTTAACTTGGGTTTGGATTATACCAGATAAACAAAATTTTCGGAATATGATGCCAGTGGTTGACTTATTAAACCTATAAAGTTTCAATTGCATAGCTCTTATACTTTAGATTTTAAAGATATCTAAAATACCCCGATTTCGTCACTGACTCACTGACTGATGATCATCAAAATTCTTAAGGTACTTCCTGAAGTCCTAGAAAGCTGAAATTTGGTATGTAAGCTAGTAATAGTACACAAACAACAAAAAAATATTAAAACTTGAAACTTTTACCCACCCAAAAAAAAAAAAAATATTCCGTAAATTTTGATGCTAGAGGTCCGAAAATTTATATAGGGGGTCCTTGTTAAAAATAAACCCCAAAAAAAGAAAGAAAAAATGAACAACAGCAAAACTACTCGTATAAATATCATAAGCAACTTACAAAAAGAAATGAAATCCCACAAAAACATTTCATGTTAAATGTTGCCAAGACGAGACCATGTAGCTCGCACTGTCAAAAAGTAATCAGATCTCATGTAGAGCCAAGCTTCTAACTCTACACGCCCTAACTCTACAAGTCCTGACTTCGCAAACTCTACACCTTAGTCAAAATAATATGGCTTGGCCATTTCGCTACATTCACATGAGCGTAAGGTGAAAAACTCTCATACTGTTAATGTTTCTTGTAGTAACGAAACGGCCAAACCAGATATTTTGACTAAGGTGTAGAGTTTGCGAAGTCAGGCCAGTCAGTGTCGGAGGGTTTTTTAAATTTTTAATTTAATTTTTGTTATTTAGTCTTGGAGAATTCACTTTGAGTTCAGATATTAAGAAAATGTTCCGCAATATACTAGTGAACCCGGAACACACTTCACTCTAGAACATTCTATGGCGTGACGACCCTAGTCAGGCTATAAAATCGTTTACTGGGCTGCATTCAAGGTTTCATGTTCTATAATAAGCCGAAATTCATTCCTTATGTACGGCAGAGTTCCATTTCACGTGAATGACGAGGAAAATTTCTGTCCAACGACCGCGACCGTGTGAAATCACTTAAATATACCTATACGATTTTTACGTATTTTTGCACCAAAAGCAATTTCGATACGATCTCTCGGTCTCTGACGCAGCGATAATAAACTAGCAACAATATTTCAATCAAGCTCATCTCGCAAAGTGGACAAACACATCCATTCTGGACCTTTCTGAAGCATCGAGAAATATCATAAATATTTGAGCACAAACACGGCGGTACATCGCCATACATCAAAGGGCTGTGTGCCAATACACTGCTGGTACCGCTGACCTTTTGTCTCTTTCACTCAAATATTTATGAATGAAGAGCTTCGTCGTGCGAAGTCGAGCTGTAATCAAGAACGACGCACTATGGCCGAGTGGAGGTTTGTGAGAATTGTCGTAACGCACGTATCTGATGGTTTATAAAGCAAATGGAAACAAGACTTTCATTTTGTGTGAGTTGTTTAAATAACAATTTTGCAAACAGATACGTAACTGTAATTAATCTGCTAATTAAACAACGAACTGTTAATTATTTCATATAACGTTTCCGGTTAAACATATAATAATAGGCATATAATTAAACTATCATACCTCAAATTTTAACTTCCCATCATGTCTTTACAATAGCCAGATTCGACGTACTCATTCCCGAAGCAATGTCGTCTACCGAAGCACAAACGCTCAACAATAACACCTGTCCGGCTCAGGTGAGCTGAATAGGAAGTTGTCGGTGACGTCAGTGTCACGGAATACATAGGAACAGAAAGCCAGCTCCATAAAACAAGCAAAAACCCTATCACACATAAAAACTTTACATGAACAGCAAGTGCAAGCGCACTCGCGACTGGTGTTCGACTTAGATTTCCGACGTTTGCGCCTCTGTGCGCGCGTATTTTCGCTCGTTAAATGGAGTCGCTCTTCTGTACCTATCTACTCTGTGGCAGTGTGCTCAACTGCCAGGGGACTCGACGTGATTGCTCGGTAAATGAGTCACGGGCTAATTAGTCGGTCGGCATTAAATTGTCGTGAGCTGTATGAGGAACAAGTTATTGTGTCGTTGTGTTTTGTTGCTATTGTCTGTTTGATGAGTTTGGGAAGTACGCGCTGTTATTGCTTTGAGTTGAGTTTCTATATTGTTGGTAGTTGGTAGGGGACTATTCGTTGGTATGCTTCGTGGATGAATCTCATGTGAGAAAATGGAAGTTGGGATGCGCATTTTGTGAATCAAATATAATATCCATGACATTGGCTTTCAGAAAATCTTAAAAATAATAATGGAATGGATGAAACCCACTGATGAACTTCATTTTAAAATATATTTTATTTATTCATAATGAATCCTGTCGCCATGGAGCAGCGCGCATCTCTGGTTACATTGTCAGCATGTGTAACGTTAAAGCAGATAAACTTTAATTAAATGTCAGTGTAATGAGCAGCGGTTAATCAATGCGCCGGCACTATCTTATACGGTTTATGTTGAATTAACTTCTGCTGAATTAGCAAGCAGTATGCAAGCTAACGATAACAACAACATAAACATGTGGGATATTTATTTTTAAAACAAAAGCGTGGTTTAATAGAATCAATGCAATCGCGCATTGGTTCTATTATAACAACGCTTGCAATCCACTAGAATTTCCAATCAGACTGAAGTGCCTTCCTTCTCAATTCGCAAACGGTAAGCATTTTCGAGTAAATATTTGTTATTTACTCCTCTGATTATGTCAGGTACAACAAGATACATCTGTTCAATTTTAAACATCCTGTGCCCACGAATTCTCTCGGTTCCTTTGCTATTCCAAAGGATGCATATACTCCTGGCGTCAATTCTTCAATCTTCATGTAAATTCTCACCCGAATGCATTTAAATTATATGTTTTAAACATCGTCTGCTTGACGTCTCTCAGTCTTAGAGACGTGTGTATGTACACCTGTGACTTTCTCAGTCCAGTGACTAAGACAGTCACAGGTGTACATACATACCCACGACCTGAGGTATAAGAAGTGGCCATAAACCCGCCGCACATCCTCGAGTTTTACCTCGTGGCCATCGTAAACCAAACAGTTAGTATGTATCCTCGTGCGCTATATATTTTTATTTGCTCGCTCCGTATGCGGCACAAAGTAAACACAAGCTCAACTAGAATTCAACGCTTGACCACGAACAGAATTAAGTTTGTGGGACACTACATCCCGGCTGCTTTGCCGTAATCCCAGCACTGGGCAACCGGCCCCACGTCAGAGAACTAACTCCGCCTGAGCTTACCTAGATTAGAAACAAGCCGGCTAGTAAACAAGCCTCCGTTATGGCAGCTCCGAGAAAACTCTACACTTTAAGTAGTTTCAGCGAAATAAAAAGACCAACAAAATCTTGTTTGAAGGCTTTCATGCTTAAATAATGTGTTTGTGACGTCATACTGCGGCAATCTGAGCTACTGAAAAGTTGATGTGCAACCAGGTAGGAGGTTTAGGTGTAGCATTTATAATAGAAAAATTGCAGAACATTCAAAATAATTGAAATTGCTGTAGCTTTAACTCCTGTATGGTCATCACTTCAGTCTCTCCAGTCGATCACACAGTGTATGTGTGAGCCTTGTAACTTAGCATCCTTTTTAGGGTTCCGTACCCAAAGGGTAAAAACGGGACCCTATTACTAAGACTTCGCTGTCTGTCCGTCTGTCCGTCTGTCCGTCTGTCTGTCTGTCTGTCACCAGGCTGTATCTCAAGAACCGCGATAGCTAGACAGTTGAAATTTTCACACATGATGTATTTCTGTTGCCGCTATAACAAAAAATACTAAAAACAAAATAAAATAAATATTTAAGGGGGGCTCCCATACAACAAACGCGATTTTTTTGCCCTTTTTTGCTCGATATCAAAAATGGCAACAGGTAGGCACTTGAAATATTCACAAAATACTCAGTTGTATTTTAACTTTAATAATAAATAATAAAATTAAAATAAAATAAATATTTAAGGGGGGCTCCCATACAACAAACATGTTTTTTTCGGCGTTTTTGCCTTGTGGTACGGAACCCTTCGTGTGCGAGTCCGACTCGCACTTGGCCAGTTTTTTCTATTCCATAATTGCGAGTCTTGCTTTTTCTTAGGCTATTCGAATAAAAAGCTGCCCAATTGTAGAATACGTTCTATTCTCGACTTTCCCTAAGATATCAGTCCGTGGATGTCCCTCCCACATCAGGCCGCGTATTTATCCCATCTTCCACCATAAAATATTCTCTTCCTTGTTGACCCTCGCAATAGAGAGTTCAACGGCTGATAAAGACGGGGTCCCTTCCGCCGGATATGATGACACTCACATGTAGGTAGTTGTTCTTGTAAATTACACAAGGAACTGACCATCGGATCTAAGACAATCTAAGAAGTCATCTAAATCTGCTGTCAGATCTCATGACATAATTATGTACTCGGTGACGGTCACTCAATAACAATACTGTTTATGTACTAGCGACTCGCCCCTGATTTGCACGGTTATGATGATTAGACAAAACATCGAAATTTTTTCAATATATATTTATTCATGGTCGGCTTCCAGTCTAACCGGATGCAGCTGAACATCAGTATTTTACTTGGAGCGACTGCCTATCTGACCTCCACAACCCAATTACTAGGTAATACGATACCCCTTGGTAAGACTGGTTGTCAGACTTCCAGGCTTCTGACGACCCGTAACGATTGACTGATTTTTCAATCATCTGATAACTTTATTCGAGGAATAAATTTGAAATTTTGACAGTTATTTCATACAAAAACTGTCAGACGTCCATTTTATTCCTCGAATAAAAGTTATCTGGCGATGGAAAAATCAGCCCTTAGAGAGATACCGCTGATCAACTTGTGTCTGATGTAGAACTTAAGGTAAGTCGTATCGATATTAATTAATTAAAATCAATTTACTGCTTCACTACACTAGGTCAATAATACTGCAACTTGAAACAAATTAACTTTGTGAATTCATTAATTGTTCAGTTACAGAAATTACAGATATAATTAATCCGTTAAATAAATCAGCATTATAATAATTATTGTTCGTTTATATTTTAATATTTGTAATAATTTTAAATTATTATTGCTTCTGTATTGTTTCAATGTTACAATATTTAATCGATGTTTACGCGTGGGTCGGTAGATGTTATTTTGTGTAACCCTTCGTCCGTCGCATGTCGGGACTGATGTGTTTCAACGGATAATGGTTCGTAAATCCTCCGCGGAAGCTTAATTAAATCATTACGCCCCATTTCCCGAGTAGGATGAGTAGGGATGTGTGAGGTTTTAGCGTACAGCGAGGGATATTGTTTTAAAACATATTGTGTGAAAATATTTTTGGGTTGGTCGGAGTGAAGTTGGTTTTGATGGACTTCCAAAATTCCAAATTGCTCTTTGTGTCCTGATTCTGTTGTTGCGGCGCTTTAATTTAAAATCTTCTGCTGCGTTTTATAATAAAATATCAGAAGCATGTGCAGACGCCAACACATCAAGCTACTCGAACTGTCAAATTTTCCCAATCAACTTTGAACCTAATGCTGTAGCGATAAAGTTGAAAATCTATAAAATAAATTTGACAGATTATAGTAGCTTGATGTGCTTGCGTATGTACAAAGAATAGAAACACAAATTGTTCTAAAGCGGTGAAGGCTCTTCCGTATAGCAATCTGATGCTAATAGCTGAAAAGTTGATCTCTTATCTAGCGGTATGGTTGCATTGATCTCTAATCTAGCGGTATGGTTGCATTGATCTCTAATCTAGCGGTATGGTTGCATTGATCTCTAATCTAGCGGTATGGTTGCATCGATCTCTTATCTAGCGGTTTGGTTGCATTGATCTCTAATCTAGCGGTATGGTTGCAGTGATCGGTAATCTAGCGGTATGGTTGCATTGATCTCTAATCTAGCGGTATGGTTGCATTGATCTCTTATCTAGCGGTATGGTTGCATTGATCTCTTATCTAGCGGTATGGTTGCATTGATCTCTAATCTAGCGGTATGGTTGCATTGATCTCTTATCTAGCGGTATGGTTGCATTGATCTCTAATCTAGCGGTATGGTTGCATTGATCTCTTATCTAGCGGTATGGTTGCATTGATCTCTTATCTAGCGGTATGGTTGCATTGATCTCTTATCTAGCGGTATGGTTGCATTGATCTCTTATCTAGCGGTATGGTTGCATTGATCTCTTATCTAGCGGTATGGTTGCATTGATCTCTAATCTAGCGGTATGGTTGCATTGATCTCTTATCTAGCGGTATGGTTGCATTGATCTCTAATCTAGCGGTACGGTTGCATTGATCTCTTATCTAGCGGTATGGTTGCATTGATCTCTTATCTAGCGGTATGGTTGCATTGATCTCTTATCTAGCGGTATGGTTGCATTGATCTCTAATCTAGCGGTATGGTTGCATTGATCTCTAATCTAGCGGTATGGTTGCATTGATCTCTTATCTAGCGGTATGGTTGCATTGATCTCTTATCTAGCGGTATGGTTGCATTGATCTCTAATCTAGCGGTATGGTTGCATTGATCTCTTATCTAGCGGTATGGTTGCATTGATCTCTTATCTAGCGGTATGGTTGCATTGATCTCTTATCTAGCGGTATGGTTGCATTGATCTCTTATCTAGCGGTATGGTTGCGTTGATCTCTTATCTAGCGGTATGGTTGCATTGATCTCTAATCCAGCGGTATGGTTGCATAGAAGACACTTGTGCTTTTCAAAATTCTTAGCATAATATATCATCACTTTGTAATTGAGCCCTCTGAAGTTATAGGTATATTTTCGATAGCCCTGAGGAAGCAATCTTTAACCATAGCCATTTCCCTAGAATGCAAAACATCTAACTCGTCACTTTCAGTGTAGCGAAAATAAACAAAACATCAATCAAATACAAAACAAGGAACACGGCAACATGATCACGGGCATAAAGCAATCAGTAATTAAAAGTTGGAAGATTCATCCCATTCTATTATCATCATAATGGAACGCCGGGAACCTATTAAAAACATAAAGTTTTCACTAATTAACTTGGTGCGAGAAGGGGTGACCGAGGGTGACCGGGGGTGACGCGGGGTTTATAAACTCGTAAGCTGAATTGTATCAACATTAATTCATATTCCGTAATTCGTTTTATTGTCATTATAATTGAACTGGATTTTGCCATAAACAGTCTTTGATTGAGTTTGTAAATGTTGGCTGCTGTTGGTGGAGAGATTATAATGATTTATACCAGAAATGGTTTGCTATTATTTATATATCAGCTTGTGAATGCCTATAGGCATAAGGGCTATCATAAAGATATAAGGCAGCAAACAGGAAAAAAAAAAATTGAAAGCGCCCTAACACCTACCAAGGTGTTAGGGCGCTTTCAATTTAGACGGACCGCTGCCGCACGTTTACCGTGCCGCTAGTTATAACCCGCTGCCGGGCTGCTGCAGTGTTTATTTATTTATTTATTTAATACTTCAAGCACATAAATGTACAGAGGCGGACTTAATGCCATAAGCATTTTCTACCAGTCAACCTTTGGGTGATGCAGAGACAAACAGTGGTAGGTGCAATCAAGAACATTGAGGAAACAATATTTTAAATATAAAGATACGCATAAACCTATTAAAACTATGAATATAATATATACCTAATTACATATAAATATTAGCACAAATAAATATACATAAATACATAATAATAATAATAATAACCCCGCCGCCGTATCTCTACGTTGACGCCGTGGTGGGGCTTGCGCGCTCCGAACTCTAGGCTTATGCCGGAAGAGTTTACTTTGCTGGAATAGGTCTAAGGTGAGGAGCCAGACCAAGAGAGATACAGAAATCCGCAGGGCAGCATGTGGCGAACTGTTGGGCAGTAGCGACCCCACGGACCCTATCTTCAGGGAGAAGTCTTGTTCCTCACCTCTGGCTTGCCTTTATTGGCCGGCTGGAGTGAACAATGACGATGAACAGAGCTCCCACCTCATTCTTGCCTTTATTGGCCGGCTTGAGTGGAGATTCGCAAGAGCAAACGTGCTCGGAGGAAGGAAGTATTCCAGTAAGATGCTGGTAGGGATCTTGACCGTACTTCCGGGATTGTCCTGATAGCCGTGGAATACCTCTCCACTCCTCATAAGCACCTCAGGACATGTTGCCCCTTTGTTGCTACGTCACTATGTGCTAGCGACCGTTTCCGGGGGCCCATTGTTGAGTGTGCAAGTCACCCCCTGCCATTTTATCCGTGTATATATAAAACATTGATCAGGCAGGGGTCGTAGTTATTCCATAGTTCTTGGTAACCAGTCCACTTTAGCCACCCAAACCCATAGTCCAACTTTTTATTTTTCCATATCCTGCAAGAGTCCTACACCAACCGGGGGTTATCCTTGGGTGCACTTGCATAGCGCATACAGGGATAATCGTCGGTTGGTGCCTCGTGCCTCGTACGCCTTCCAAAGGACCGGGACCCAATGGTTCCGAGAAAAAAGAAAAAACAAATAATAATAATAATGCTTTATTGAAAACAAACATGAATATACTTACTGAAAAGAAATAAGACAAACAATGAGAAAATATTACCGTTGTGATGATACTGCCAGCTTCTTGCGAATGTGCTCGTGAGCCTTAACTCTAAAGGATAATCAGCAGTACGGTAGCAGTCCGATACCAACCGCCTAAATTGAAAACGTATTTGACTGCCGTGCGTTTGTATGCTAGTGTTAGTGTATGTTAGTGTTAGAATACGACAAACACACCGCTTCCGCACCGCAGCGGGCCGACACGAAACGTCTACATTGAAAGCGGCCCTTATACATAGTTATTACCATATATATAGTTGTTATCATTTAAAGAAGTTATCACAAAGTCGTCTACACAAGTTGCTGATATTATAACATTAATTCCGCCTAAGTATTATTTATTTAAATTCATTACGCAGGAGTCTATTCACTCGTTTTCTTTGTTGTGTATCTTAATTATTTACGTAGTGAAGGACTATAATGTACTTACAAAGTGAGTAAATTAATGTAATTAACTTCTGTTAAAGAAAGTTTTGAGAGATAGTTAATTCTGAGAAAACCTGAAGGTTGTGTCAACAACTTAAAAGTCGCCTGTTAATACTTTACACGAGCAGCTAAAACTAATACCTACCTAATATTTTCGTTATGCGTCTGGCCTTATATTGTTTCTCAGACTATTAGCACTAACTACTGAACTATGTGTTTTGGTCATTCAAGATGTCTCAAGGACTCTGCTCTTCATATGAAGTGGCACAACTTAGGTAGATACTTACTTACTGGAAAATAGTTTATCCTGTGATTGAAAGGTAGTCTAGGCTAGTAGTAGTAGACAGGCAGGGTTGGAGGAGAGCTGATTGCACAGTCACTACTTACCTAACGAAGGTTGAACATCCTGATCGTCTAAAAGTCGATTGCTGACCATATTCTACTCCAAAGAGGAAAAAGGAATGATGGAATATGTCTCACAATTTAGTAAATTTATTACGACTATTTTATCATTAGACTAGCAGGCAAAGATAATAATGTATAATAATATGTTTTCAAAGTCCAGAAGTAACCAATTCTTGGAAAATTCATATACGTTCTTAGTTTTACTTTATAGTTTAAAACTAAAAACATAAATATTTCCAACACAAACCACTTTCACAAATCCTACCGCAGTCCTAGTGGCAATAACACTATTAGACGGCGATGGCACCGCCTCCCTCCATCAAATACCGTGCTATTCCCCCATCAACACAAGGTCAGCTAGTGTGATGTCCCCCATTGCCCCCGTTTGCCAATATTCGCGATAATATAGTCGTTACACAGATAGCTCGGTCACAGGATAGATAGATACAGAAGGCTGGCTGACACATAGACACGTAAGACGATCTCAACCGAATGCCCCTGCGTCCTAACAAAAAGATGGCCGCGCTCGTTTGTATGAATATTATGAAGTACAAACGCGACTAGATTGATCGCGCGGGTATGTCAGATTCATATAAACGAGCGCGACGATAGCTTTTGGTTAGGACTCGGCCTGTCAGTCACGTTGCAGAATGCACAGCTCGATGTAGGTAGACGCGTGTCTATGCTTGCGTGCTTCGGTCGTTGTATGGAGCCGACCTTCTGTACTATCTGTTCTGTGTCTCGGTGGTGGCGGTGGACAGTGTCGGGAGACACGACATGTTGCGTGATCGACACCAACAGACAACATGTGTGTTGTGTTTATTTAAATTAAAAACTAAATTGATTTTTGAAAACTTTTTGATTGTTTCTGCGGAAAGGGAATGTTACGATTTAATCTGTTTTTATTATACTATTGAACTAAGGGAATTGATAAAATGGAAATTATTGTTTTTGGGTGTTTATCCTTATAAGTAGCAGATAGGGTGCCCACTGTCCATGGAAAGTTTTCATGTACGGGGTGGTCCTCGCCTCAGGAAGAAGATACACATAACCTCCCTCATGTGTATCTTCTGTGTGTTAAAAGTTATTGATGGTTTAGTTATTTTGTAAGGAGGTTTTAATATATTATGTTACCTCATATTATGGAGGTAATTGAAACGATACTGTATTGGTCTTGATATTACAGTGTACCCAGAACAACGGCGAATGGCCTCAGGTCTCAACAATACCAACAACCTCAGCTTCCTTTATTAAAAACAATATTATTGGGTCCTGTGTACAGTACATAACTTATTCGTAAACTAGCCTTTCCTCTGTAAACAGGTACGGCAAACTAAACTCTAAGTAAATAGCCGTAAAGTCCTGTTTGCACTGGGGATTTAAATTGGGAAAGTTACGCCATGTAACCGCGACGCAAACTAACAAAGGGGTTCGGATAACATTTTATGGTAGTTTTAGCTTTGAGTTTTGCAAGCTGATTTAGGAATTAGGGAACGGAATTGCTGGTAATCTTGAATTTATAACCTTTTCTAGTAGTCCTAAAGTGTGCGGAAACATCCCTGAGACTGAGACACCGGTTAGTTGATAGTCTGGGACTACCGTTGTGCTGTCTCTTTGTATGGGAAGAGAACCCTTCAGTGGAACTTACAGGAGTGTAATGTTTTTTTAACTAGAAAACTAATAATTATGATACTAATAATAAGAAATCGATCTTAAATCTTGGAACCAATGGATTCTCTTGGACTGCATTTGGTTAAAGACTAATTTGCGTCAAAAAAGAGTTTGTTTACAAAATTACATCCTAGTTAAACTTAAACCTTAAATGTCTCACCGATGGTGGCGCGTGTGTTGGATCATTCGGTTCCCTACAAACTGGTTGAGCTGGATGGTGCTGATCCACGCGTCATGTTCGTGAACGGGCGCCGTCGGTTGAGACTGGTCATCTCTTAACTGCCAATGCTTATTTTTAATCTTATATTTTGAATTGTTTCTTCATTTGTGTCTTTTTTAGGGTTCCGTATAAAAACGGAACCCTATTACTAAGACTTCGCTGTCTGTCCGTCTGTCCGTCTGTCCGTCTGTCCGTCTGTCCGTCTGTCTGTCACCAGGCTGTATCTCAAGAACCGCGATAGCTAGACAGTTGAAATTTTCACAAATTATGTATTTCTGTTGCCGCTATAACAACAAATACTAAAAACAAAATAAAATTAATATTTAAGGGGGGCTCCCATACAACAAACGCGATTTTTATTCCTTTTTTTGCTCGATATCAAAAATGGCAACAGGTAGGCACTTGAAATATTCACGAAATGCTCAGTTGTATTTTAACTTTAATAATAAATAATAATAATAAAATAAAATAAATATTTAAGGGGGGCTCCCATACAACAAACATGTTTTTTTCGGCGTTTTTGCCTTGTGGTACGGAACCCTTCGTGTGCGAGTCCGACTCGCACTTGTTTTACATTGTTCTCACATATAGAAGCAACAAGAATAATGTACCCAGGATTTTGTAATATCTTGATTTAAAAGAGTGTCCATGGAGTTTCTTGCCCGTTCTTCTCCATAGAGATCTACGTTTTGGAATGGGCAACTAGCTTCAACTTTCGGACTAACTGACAGACTATTTAATTTTAATTTTGACAATTCAAAAGTGCCTGTACAAGGTCTAATTGAAATAAATGCTTTGAATTTGAATTTGAATTTGAAACACATAGGTAGAATTTAAGTAAAAGCTACAAAGCTGCGATTGGCAATTGTATTCCTGAGTTAAAATCCTTAATCCCTAACGCAGCTTGTTCGCTTTAGTCGGTTTCAAAAGAGCAAGCATCAGTCTTTGATATACCCCAAAGTTGTGCTAAGACTGAGCCAAAGAGAATGTGTAGTTTTGTTTTAGTAATATCCGCAGCGAGCAGCTGTTGTGTGCTCAGTCTTTTTGATACAGCGTTTCTTTAAAGAAAACTAAAAAATATGAACGGTTTAATGTTCAAGAAATGTTGTGTTAGTCGTTTTTATTGTTTCCTTATTCACTAGTACCTGTGTCTAAGCTTATAAACGGTGTGCTTAGGCACGAGAAGAGGTAGGTTATTATGTAAGTACACGTATTTCCGACATTTCTTGGCATTATAGGCTACCAATTTTGTGCCAACATCTTTCCCAATGATGATCTTTAAATTTGTCGCGCAACATGGTTACTAAGTTCGAAAGATATTTGACCGAATTTCATTTGACCTAAAACTTTTCAATTATTTTTGTTTCGTTTTTTTTTACTTTATCGAAGTCACGTCTGCCAATGTATCAGTTGACCTATTATCAATTCGATTTTTTCGTTACTCCGACGTTTCATTTGGTCGAAAAACTTTTTACCGTCGTTACACTTACCCGAAATAACATTTGTTCAAAGTATTATGCTTCCAAACATTCATTATATCACTGTTTTAATTACCATATTTTCATTTCACCAAGCGCCTAGACTTGTCTATGTGGTGCCGGACTTAAAGAATACCACCACCCCTTACTTCCCGTGGGTGTCGTAAAAGGCGCCTAAGGATCGTACCAGAGAATGGGCAGCAGCGTTCTCTATTTATTCCACCACCATACCATACTGCGATCGCCAACCCGCCTGCCAAGCGTGGCGATTATGGCAAACCCTCCCAAAATTGGGGGAGGCCTATGTCCAGCAGTGGACGTCTATCGGCTGTAACGACGAAGCGCCTAGAAAGTTTGTGCACACTATTTCATCTATCAGCATGCAAATAGGGATGCTTGCAAAAATAAGGATGAAGGAGTAGGGCAGACAAGACTGCATGAAGTCGGTTTTGCAGCGATTCGTTTCTGTCACTAAATTTTGTAGCACAACTTATTGACTTTTTATGACACTATTTTAATTTAATATTAAAAATGCTACCAAGTAAACGGGGTCTGCCTTGTTTCATCAAAAAGATATTGACAGATTATCACTTCCCAAACATTTTTCCGAATAATTTCATTTGGCAAATCATTACCTACTTAGCAAATAAATTTTTCACAAAAAAATGTAACGCAAACCCAATGTTTGGCAAGTGAACGTTTAATCAATAACTTGCTTACCAACTATTACTTTTACTAATTTAAAATGTAGTCAAATATTTCAGTTGGTATAACTAACTAAAATATATTTAACGCAAAATAAAATAGGCCAATATTTAATATTGTCGGGGCCCCTATTTCTGTCTGCCTATGTTTTCAATTGGGCCTGTTTAATATGATATGAGGTAAAGATATTTTTATTCTCATTCTCTCGCTCTTGCATCCAATGTCGACGGAGCCCCGGTTCGCGAGGATCCTATTTCTGTGAAAGTAACCTAACAAAATCGAACCTCGGGGTGCCCTTCGCTGGCTCTTCCATCCTACGTTGCCTATCGACCGACCGCAACCATGCAATGTAATTAAAAAGTAATTATGTAAGTAAAACCATGAAATTTCCAAAAAAAAAAACATATTGTCTACATATTTTTTTTCATAACAAATCATTTGACTAAATGTTTACTTTCTAAAGATTGTTTGCTGTAATAAATCATTTGATTAAAGACCAAATTGGCATAATGACATAATTATTCCTGGTAAATATTCCCAACTAGCAAAGAGATCGTATAAGCAATTACTCTCACGACTATGAATGGAAAAACACTCGTGTGAAAGATCCTATTATTTCAAAAAGCTGTTTAAAAGCAGCTGTCTAGATATTTTAGCCTTCAACGCTTTTTGACTCTATAAACATGTCTAGTAAACGTGAACTCGAAGAATTCATATTGCATTTACTCGATAATATTATATAAAGATATCTCTCGATCACCTTCATGCAACCGTAAGTCCTATGACAGCTCTTTGAAAGCAACTGAATTGCTAATTTGTCGTAAAACTAGCTTTTATAGCACTATCTTTCGACATGTATTTATTTCAGCATAATTATAGAGTAAACGCTGTTTATTCGACAAAATAGCATCTCAGTTACTATACCGGCACTTAATGTCATATAATAGCTTTTTACAAGGCTTTCATTCCGCTTAATTTTTGACGTTGAGAAAACGCTTTAAAATTATCTATTATAGCCCCAAAGGTGCTCTAAACATCATTTGAAAGTCGTCTTACAGCATAATTGTGGTATGAAAGTGGAATAATATTCACTCATTTAATAAATAATAAAAAAATCCCTCTGTAATAAAAATCACTAAAATATTTTGTGTATGTTTAATTTTCTTTTAAATTCCTCTGGAGTATTAATAACAGTATTTTGATCTAATATTAAGGATTTAACATTTTGCGCTAAAGAGCCCCACACTAACTGCAATGGCGGTCTAAGAAGTCGTAAAGTTGAAACCTCATTTCTATTTCTCAGCTAAAAACCGAGTGAATGCTTTGTGATGATAAGTGAATTGCTATTAATGGCGAATTAGATAAACTATTAAATTAATATTATTTGTAATTCATTATTTACTAAGAAATCTTACGGCCCATGAAAATATTAACTAAAATGTAAGGAATATAGACGAAAAATTTAACCCCGCATAGGAAAGTAAACACCTTTGAGCTAACTTTAGGTCACGAATTTTCAATATGACTGTAAAATTGTATGGCACAAATAATATATCAAAATTTAAATTTAATTATTTTATTTCATTTCACAAACAGCTCCGGTAACTGAAGAAATAAAATGGTCTATGAATGCTGCTTGGTTGAATTCACACGATCAAAGAGTCGAGTGATTGCAACCGCACTGCTATATTACAATAAATTTGTCGAATGAAAGAGCTTCTACCGACTTGGGAAAAGTTAATGTGTTGAAAAATAGCATACTGCATGATGATTAATATAATACTAGTAACTTTCGAGTTGCGATTACTCTATATTCTTTCGACTATTTGGCTATTCAGAGATAATCTTACGATATAGTGCGCCCAAATCGCGTTGAGAGAATGTGCACAGATCATTTAATCGACATTTTCTCACCACCAATAGCTGAAATAGAAACGTGCTGCTGGCATTTTTATGACATCTTTTGCTAGTTGGGTTATGCCGAGTGAAAATTTGACCAAATGAAAATGTGCGTACCTACTAAAATCATACCAAATATTGCATTGGTATAAAAAAAGGTTGCTAAAATTTGTTTGGATAATGAAATTTTGCCAAAATCTTTTAAGCAAAACGGTAGGATCCCAAGTAACCGGCTATATATTTGTGACCAAATAATATTACGTAAAATGTTGTTTCGGTGTGGTGAAAATATAGCAAATAAATCATTTGGCAAATGAAAAAAGTTCAAAAGAGGGTTCGGCCAATAGCAAAAAATTAATTGGTAAATCGGCGAAATATAGTTCGGTAAAATAATACCTATGACACATGATAAAAAGACTTCGGTCAAAAGTTTTCGGTAAAATGAACATGAACAAAAAAAAAATTGGAAAAGTGATCGGTTCCCCGCGCAACATGCATGCACTTGTGACCAAAAAGAAAGTTGACGTCCGCAAAGAATTCAACAGACGACTCATATCAATAGCACAAACGCTTGTATGACAGGCACGGAACAAAGCACAACTTCTCTATCTGAAAGCATGAGTGAGACTGACAGAACAACAGAAGTAAGATCAGACGTGAAAAACATTATTCTTTTTTTTAAACAACGTGCGCCAAAAACGTGCTGCGGAAACGGCGAAACAGACTTTTTATTGTTCTGCTTAAACTTTGAAAAGGTCGCAATGTTTTGTTGAAAAAATACAGGCCAACAACAGTGGTTGTAAAAAAGAAAATTATCGTGGTAACCGACCCTTTGTTTGTGTAAGCGTTTATGAATTTCAGCCGTTTTCAATGAAGACGGTTGCGATTCGTCTTCGTTAATGATTCAAGGTTAAAGCTGTTTGGTTGTGATATACGAGTAGTTGCTATGTGGGAAAAGTATGTGTGCTTTGTTGCAGCCCACTCCAGAGTCACAGAGAGGAGGCAGTACCTGTTCACCTTCTCGATTCTTGAATATAGAAATCTTTAGAAGTGTTGTGTTAAATAAATAAATAAAAATAAATCTTTACGCAGCGCAGGCCATTTTATTGATATTTTTCTAACAAAAAACTATTGTTTCATCCACACAATTGATTTGTAAAACCTACCTACATCTACACGAAAGTCCCAGAACATTTCAATGAGAGCACTATTTCTATTCACCTCAATTTATCTCTTCAACTGACCAAACTTGACACACTTCTCAGTCCAGTCGTCAGCTAAAATGGGGTGTCTTTGTGATTTTTCACATTCGTTCTGGGTGAAGGGCACGGGGTATTATCGGGGGGGGAAAGGGGGTGGTCAGTACAATGCGCTCGTTAGCTGTCGCCCCCTTTGTCTCGACACCACCAGCTATTTTGTGGCGACTCTTACAGGGAAACCTCGTTTCGTTACTGACCGTTTTCGGCGAAGTGGCGAGTTAGAGGAACTGTGGGGGGCGTTGGTGAGGTATGACGGTCGTAAGTGGTTATAAAGTGCACCATATTTAGATATATCCGTTGAACGGTACCTAAATTACAATGCAGTATTGTTCTTAGTAGAAACTTACTTGCCAAGACCAAATAAATAAACTGTAGCTGTAGCAGTAAGGGACATTTTTGGAGAATTCTTCGTTTCAGAAAATCTTAATATTCAATTTGATTGAAGAATGCAATTTTATTATGTGATTTCCTTTTCAGTGATACTAAACACCTTCATATTTTTTGCATGAAGGAAATATCAGAGAGCCTTCTTCTTCTTCGTGTATCGGTAGCAATCTAAATGGCGAGTGCATTTAGATTGCTTGCCCAGAATTCGGCTACTTGTTTAGCGCCATCACCAGCGTCCACTAGTTCCTGTAACGTGCAGCTGACAGGATATGCAGGACACGATATTAAGTGTCCTATCGTTTGTGGAACAGCATCTCATTTACACTTCAAGGCGGAGTCGTCTATACATCTCCACCCACTCACATAGCTCTAGGAGAGCTATTTCTTCGACTTTGTACAGTATCTTTTATAGAAAACAGTTTTGTGTAAGTCTCGAGGCAAAATGATAAAGGTTTTGTTCCTGGTGTAATTTTTTGTTTAATAATATAACTATACGAACGATGTTGATGTCGTTGTATACCTTATGAGCCTATCTAACTATAAAGGTTGCTTTAATACAATTTTGTTTTGGAATGAATGCGCTACAACCCTAAGCCCTTAGCTACATGGCTCTATATATCTAGTAGATACTTACCCCGGTCTCCCCTATATATCTAGTAGATACTTACTTCAAGATGTACAACTACCTACGTTATAGTTATCTAGTCCAATAGCCGGGAGCAGTCCAATTAACTACTACAATTAGTAGCACGACGCGCATAATATTCTGTGTTGATGTTTTTGATTAATTTCTATCCTATTGTTAGCATTATACAGACATCGCATAATTACAAAGTGAACATTAAAAAGACAGGAGAATTATTCTAGAAGCTTCTTCTAAATAAACGAAGCTAGGTACATTTAACAAAGATCAAACGAAGTTGCTAATTCAAATTCTGACAAGAATCTCGATATTTTGTAAATGTTACTAAACTCGAGTTCGTCGCGACTTTAACAGAATTCTAAGAAGCTAAGGCTCTTCGACTTTTTTTTATTTGGTCTAACCGTGATAGCAAAACTAACAGAACTTACTTTATTAATGAAAACTCTTTGTTATTTTTAAGATCAACATGATTAAATTAAAGCGATCTTTGAAGTAGATTCTAGGTACTTATCAATTTATTTTTTCTACTCAATTTGGTTGTTGTACATTCACGACAGAATTTAATAAAATTTTCATTTATCAGCTCGCCTAGATCGGTACAACCCTTGAGAAACGTAAGGTTCAGCTTTTATAAATTACCTCAATGCTAATTAGCGACCGTTTTTGATTAAATCTAACACTATAAAATAAACACTAAACCATGTAATGTAAACCGTACCTTCAAAGTAAATTCTCGAGATATTTCGTTGATATTGCCTTAAACATTAAGTTAAGATGTAGAGATTACAGCAAGGTCGGGTGCACGCGTACGACTCGTCGCTTCCTGGGTGTGTCGCTGTCTGTCGCTTGTTTCTGTCGCTTCATGTCGCGCTAGATTGATGACGCGGCGACGCTTCGGGTTAGCGCACACGTGTCTTACCTGCCGCCGTCTAAGTGATTGTCAACGGGGAAAGAGTAGGATCCGTATTTGTTAAACAAAAAAAAAACGAAATCATCTTTCCACGTGTAAATATTCAGGTTTGTTACGGAAAATATGAAATAAGTACAACAGTAATATTTTATTTTAGGTGTTACACGACCACTATTTAATGTTTTTTAAGATACGAGTATAATGCCAGCCTGTATGTAGCACCGTTAGTTAGGGACAAGAAAATAGGCAGATAATTAATAGTAACGAAAATAATCGGAGCGTCTCCTAAATCCCCACATGTAGGTGGGCGCGGGTGTCAGGGGCGCGTTGGGCGGACGCGTATAAATGACGATATTATTTTAGTTAATTAGCGAGCTCGCCGCCGCCGCCGTGTCATGTATTAGTTACTGAGAATCATACGATACATGTTGCGTAGATCTACAGTGTCAGCAGGGCGTTACAAGAATACAAAGGGAACTCGGATTTTGTTATTATGAATCGCTTCCGACGGAAAACCATAGTTTAATCATTTTAAAACTCATAAGTGTAAAATAGGCATAGTGCGCGTATTCTTGTAAAGTCACGCTGTCGAACAAACATAACAAATATTAATTTATTATATTTAAAAAAATACTTAAAGATTTAGTTACTAATTAAACTAGCAATCATTTACCTACAATATTTTCGTGATTTAAAGAAATCCTCTGTAAAGAACAGTGAAAATATGTGAGGTGTCTGAACTAACGTTGGAGCTAACACAATCAATCTTATGCTAGTGACAGACGACACGGCGACCGTGTTCAGAAAGTGAACCACGCGGCTCATAGGCAGGGAGCTGGCGCGAGCACTGAGCTTGTTTGCCCATCGTATTTAATTTAAATATCAATGCTAGGTACTTTAGTTGCAATTATATTTCCCGTGTTTTATGTTGTTTGTTTTTTGTATACCATAATAATGACAAAGATTTAAACAACTTCTTTGTTTACTTTCAAGAGAGCGAAGTTACTTAGTATGTTTTCCTTTACAGATAAAAGGAAAACGAAGGTTTTCATGAAGGGATTCTTTTTGAGTCATGAGTCTAAACTGTTTTACCATTTAAGTATCTAGGTAAACCATTAATCATTGAAATAACAAGGTTTTAAACAGACGTTTTTCAAATCTTCTGCATCATTTCATGCATTGTATAAATAAACTACAAACAATAGAAGTAAATTAAATAGGAAAATAAAACAAAGTGAACAGTTTCAGTTGAGTGCGATTTAAAAAGTAAATTGAACGGAACGGTTAACTCGGAGTATTAACCGGTTCGGTCCGGTTCAAACTGTGCATAGTGGCCTTGCAAGCATCGAGTCGTTGCATCGAGCTATATCGATTGGAATTACGTTGTGATACTGAAAAATAAAGAAACATAACGGTTTTATAATAAACTAGCTTCTGCCCGCGACTTCGTCCGCGTGAAATTCGTACTTTCCTCTTAACATTTCGAAAATGTATGTTTATGATCTTATCATTTATTTAGATAAATAAGTATTTGGGCCAATTTTTAAGTTTATAGATCAAAGGGTTTTTCTATTTTGCAAATAAACTGTATCCCCGATTTTCACTCCAACAGGGATGGAATTTTGAAAAATCGTTTGGGATGTGTTCATAACTTGACTCAAAGACCCATACCCATTTTCGAGTTAATGGAAGCAAGCAGTAAAATCCAACCCTTGAACTTTATAACCCTTTTCCAACTTGGTAGGAGTCGATTTTTGAAAAACCCTAAAACCCCCTTATTTATTTTTACCGACGTCAAAAAAAGGAGGAGGTTTTCAGTTCGTCGGAATCTTTTTTTTTTAAGTACGTTCCCGATTACTCGAAGACGGCTAGACCGATTTGAATGTTTTTTTGTTTGAAAGTGTATATATACTTTCCAGGTAGTCCCATTGTCATCAGGTCAGGATCTGATGATGGGATCCTGGAGAAATCGAAGGAACTCTTCAAATATTATAGGCACACCTATAACAATTTGGGTATTTTTTATAGTAACTCGTGCATTTGCTCTCGAAAAGCAATATTTGGTGAAGTGGAACTGATGATGAAGACTACAGATGGCCACCGGAACTACTCAATAATAAGTATTTTACGGGTTGCGATTCGATTACTTTAACATGGTTGCTAAGCAATGTATGCTCGTCACAATGCAAATGCACAATGCAATGAAATGGAGCTGATGGTGAAATACCAGGAGAATTCCTCAACAATGAATGTCCCTCACCTCCTTAAAGGCTGAATATCCAAAAACCCTTTCTTAGTGGATACCTACTCCTTACAAAGAACACACCCTCCCAAATTCATATCTCTAGGACCAGCGGTATAAGCTATGGGTTGATATTTCAGTCAGGTCATTGAATTTTATGTAATATAGATTATATAATTAAAAACATAATGTTATCCCCCTTTTCACCCCCTTAAGGGCTGAAATTCTAACAACACCGTTGCGTTACCTTCCAACCATAAGCCTAGATATTAAACTTAGTGATTTTTACTTCTAAAATTAAGGACTTTACATGCACAACTTCATCCCCCTTTTTAACTCTTCGGGGGTAGATTTGTCAAAAACGCTGAGACACGTGTAAATTAATTTTCAATCATCTGCCTAAACACAAAATTTGAAGATCCTAACTTCAAAACTGACGGACTTTCGTATAAACTTCTATCCCCTATTTCACCTTTTTAGGGGTAGAATTCCCAACATCCTTTCTTCGTGGATACTTACTCTTCACAAAGTATACACCCTCCAAGTTTCATGTCTCTAGGACCAGCAGTTTAGGCTGTGTGTTGATAGATTAAATAATTAAAAACAAAATTTTATCCCCCTTTTCACCCCCTTAAGGGTTGAAATTCTAACAACACCGTTGCGTTACCTTTCAACCATGAGCCTAGATAATAAAATCAGTGATTTTTAGTTCTAAAATTAAGGACTTTCCATACACAACTTTATCCCCCTTTTTAACCCTTCGGGGGTAGTTTTGTCAAAAACGCTGAGACATGTGTAAATTAATTTTCAATCCTCTGCCTAAACACAAAATTTGAAAATCCTAACTTCAAAACTGACGGACTTTCATATAAAGTTCCATCCCCTATTTCACCCCTTTAGGGGTAGAATTCCCAAAATTCCTTTCTTAGTGGATACTTACTCTTCACAAAGAATACACTCTCCAAGTTTCATGTCTCTAGGACCAGCGGTTTGGGCTGTGCGTTGATATATCAACAATCAGTCAGTTTACCATTTTATATATCGCACCTTTAGTATTATAAAGACCTAATTCGAAATTTGAAGATTTCAACTTGACTCATAAAAACCTTGGACGACCATCTTCATCGAATCTTAATAAAATATATTAAGTTAGGTTTGACAAATCTGACATACAAGACTCACATAATTATTAAGTCTCTGTTTTATTAAGATTCGATGGAGATGTTCGTGCAAGGTAATTTTATGAGTCAAAGTTGAAATCTTCAAATTTCGAATTAGGTCTTTATAATCGCTCGCTTCTCGAGAGATGGGTGCAATTACATGCTTGCAAATAATGTCATGTCATACATGCTCAGTGTGCGGGGCGTCACATCGGGAAAAAAAAAAAATCTAATAATGTTTTACTAACACTAGTTTCTTAAGTTCTGTCTTGTAACTAACAAAATGTGGATACTCTTTCTTTCTTTTCAAATGTCTTGTGTTGTGGATAGTTTTAAGTATTACTAACACTAGTCTATAAGAACATTGTTACTAACAAAATGGGCACCATGGTCTGAAAAATAAAGTATTATTATTATTATTATAATACTAAAGGTGCGATATATAGATTAATACAAGCTCGTCAGTAATTGAAATCGCCTAAGGTCGTTAAAGCACAGGTGGACCCTCTACTAATTAAATAGAAGAATATCACTTAAAATACTCTTACTATGCAATCTCGAGCCAAAGTATAGGAGAAAAGTGCTCCCCATTGATGTACAAATACCCTGTTATGTATCAATGGTACCCTCTCAACTCCCTGAAGCATCGTTAGGAGGCTCTAAAATTTCCTGCTTGGAGAGGCAGTGGCGTCTACCTGTATTATAACGAAGTTACTATTAACCTTCCAGACTTGACGGTGGAAAAATGCGTTAAAAATAACGCCTTAAAACGAAATCACAATGTGTACAATTGGTCTTTAGAATGGCAAATTCAGATTCTACACGCAGTGACTATTAAATTCAGTATAGGCTAGTTCGATAAAGTTAACAAACGGTGCGAACCTTCCAACCACATGTCATTTCCCATCAAATAACTTCAGCCGCACCTGGTCCCCTTCACCTGCTAACGCGAAAAGGTCGCCTACAACTGTACCTAGGGGAACACACCGTCTCTTTAGTATATCAATATTCAAGGCTGTACCTCCATATTTAGGATAACCCTACTATTCATAACATAATACCCGGCTGATACGACGCCGACGACACAGATTTTATAAATGAGCTACGAGGGTGGAATACGCGGCGCGAACGGCGATAGTCCTTACCAAAGTTACGTAAACACGCGTTACGTTTAATTATATAATTAAATTATTACAAGGAGCGTTCGCAGCGAGCATAAATTCACGTAGTACTGCTTGAATTGTTAATATTGTATTTAAGACCGCCATTACGCTAAATATTTATGGTGCCAGATTTCCGCCGTAATCACCGTCAATGTATGTGATTAATTAGTGCGTTTGTTTTTGTGTGACGCGAGTTAGAGAAACTAAATGGAATACGCTCGTTCCTCGTTAGTTGTTTCACAATCAAATTTACCAAATGTGAGGTGAGGAATAGAAAAAACAATCCCATGTCGTATATTCCCAAAACGAGTCCTACGCAATCAACATTGCTATTGAGTGCTTACTTGACCTGACACCTGAATCAAACCGAATTATTAAAAATATGAACCAAAACCTTCAGCGGGAACCGAATGAAACTCGAATCAGATGCAGTAAATGGCACTACAACTTACCATTACACCGTTCAGAGCATATTTACTCGGATTGGCCGCCATACACAACCGCCCTTGCCGCTATTATTCCGCACATTAACACTCCATTCGCCCACTACTCTGCGGCCAATAATATGATTATTGCGTATGTACGTGTGTGTGTGTGCGAATATAATGTGTGTGTCAGCTGCCGTTTCCCACGCTGTCGAGCGACGGTTGTGAAATTAATTACGGCATCTAAGTAAGCAGGTTACTCGTCATTACGATACCTTTGAATCTTTGAACATGTTTTGATTTTCAGTCGCGATTCGCGTGTGATAAGGATAAAGATTTTTCAGGTGTTGGTATGTTATATATACCTACATGTCTAATTAATACTAATTTAATAATTAGTATTAATTAGACATGTAATGTTATTATTATTAAATCATTAACGTGGCTCTAACTATGTACCTATGACGTACGTATGACGACGAAGCAATAAGTATTTTTTCACACCACCTGCTCGAAAATGTCAAATTATATGTCAAGCAACCTTAACCTAAAGTGAGTCATTAGTGGCCGGGGGCACAGCCGGTCAATAATGTTCTACTGGATTTCATTATGACCCGCTGGTCAATAATGTGATTTGAATTTGGAATCTCACATGCTCAGCTAAATTGGCAGTATAGTACTAACAAACACCCTTTGGTGCCAGAAAGAGGAAAGCTATTCTCGAAACCTTTATTACGCGTGGATGATATTCTCGATTTCCTACAAAATCATAACGACTGCTTCTTCATATCGTTGCCATGTTTTCGAAGACATAATATTGTAAGAATAATTAGATAACTACGAACCATTTTTTAAAAGGAATGGAATAACATTAAAACTGGCATTAATAATAACAAATACCGTACCGCGCCGTAATACCGTAATAGTAATTGGCTGTAACATTAGTAACCTATCTATACTACAGTCGATTAATCACATTTTATCAAAAATACTCTATTTTCACGAGCGTCTCCAATGACTTTCTAAATTCAAAATGCATACAGCCAATCCTCAAAAACCATTCTAACAGCCCTGTATAAAGCTTAGTTTACACAAACGCCACTTCCATGAGAGTGATATCAATAGACACACACGACAAAACCGTAGAAGAGAATTTTTTTTTTTGAAAATCGAATTGATCGTGTCTTGGCTACTTATTGGTAGACGCAATAAAGGCGCGAATTTTCGTACTATGGCTATTATTTTCTCACAGTAGGTGTAAAAAGTAGAGTATCCTCCTCTGGGCTAAAGGTGTCTTTGCCTTGGGCTAAAGGTGTCTTTGCCCTCGCTGCATTCAGGATTCTTGTATTAACTCCCTCGCTTCGCTCGGGAGTTAAATCCCGAATCCTTCATTACGCTCGAGATTCAATATGACGCCCGTGACATAAGACACAACTTTAGCCCCTCGGTGCATAATCTACTATTAGGGCACACGAGTCGCTCCCAGGTTGCGAAACAATTTGCTCGAAAAATGATAATGTAAAACAAAAGAAGGCGGTCTCTTAGACCACTGCTAAACAATGGGCGGCGCGGCGCGCATGCTGCGGGTTCATTCGGGAGCGTTTCATGAAGCGCTACTATTAATACCAGAGACATTCGTCCAACGACGCACTGGGTAATTGCGAGAGCATGTTATTTCTGTCTGTAGGAAATACAATGACTGAATTAAGCAATAGTGGTATGTGGTGTACAGAAAGACTCGATCTCCAAAACTAATTTTAAAATAGTCTGACTGTTGCCGGAAAAGTTCCTGATTTGTATTGTTGTGAGCGTAAATTAATATTGTCACAGTCATAGCGATGTAGTCGTCGTCATTATTTATTCGTAGTGTTACTTACTACCTCGTTTACCAATGAGCTCGAAGACAACTTCTTACTCGTAGATGCCTAAGAACAATGGCGAGGAAATTGTTGATGGAATTATGATAGATACCGACGAAATAGTTGAAAACTTAATTGACTAGTTTATTTAACAAATAATCATGGTGTAGTTTTCTTTTTCTGGCTTGACTTCATGACTTTTGGCTAAGCTGAACTTTTAATGTTGCCATGTAATAAAAATCATGTCAAGTTACAAAAAATGCTTTGCTTTACGTATTGCATTAATAGGTAAAGGACTAAAGAAATACATGTCTGCATCAGAATATAAATGTGAAAATAAAAATAATTGTTTGTGCTAAGAATATGCAATATGCATCGTTTTTAATACATAAATTAAATCGTAGTACAATTCGAGTATGGCAACATCACCAACAAAAAACCTGACATTTCATCTATCAACCGGCCTACTGACACCAGGGGGCCTAAAAAGGCCACTTTGGCAGAATCATAAAAGGATAACAGAATGGACAGTTAACTGTTATGGTAATCGTATCAAATCCCATTGGTGAAGCATTTTTCAGTTATATTTTTTTGTCTATGCTAAAATACTAATCATCCAATCCAAATCCAATCCTAATCCCTTTGATTGTACCTACGTAGTGCAGCGAACCAAAGGAAAACACGTTTATAATTCATAATGTTATCCTTTTAAGATTCTCCAAAGTGGCCTTTTTAGGCCCCCTTGTCGTTCGTTGCTTGCGCATGTGTCTAGTTATTTGGTGTTTTCCATCGATTTTCTATCTTATCGACTGCTTTTGCATAAGGACTGAGATTTACTGTTCTTTATGTGACTACTAATATGCCTAAGGATTCTGATTATTTTCCTATACATTGACATTTTTCTTTGACTCTGGATTACGATTCTGCCTGATACCTTTGATTTTGTTGTGTGTGCAACGGCTTGTTTATCACAATAGGAAGCCGTGTAAGGCCTACCACGCATCATATGTGTCAACTGCAACATAATTATGTGTCAATAAATTGCTGAATTGTTTAGTTCGGAGACGAACTGTTGGGTGTTGCGCTCATACAATGACTGAAGTGGTCTAGAATGGGCCAGACATCAACCATAATATTGTAGCACCCGCAGGTGGTTATTCTTGATGACGTTGTGGTTCGGGATTATGAAGAATAAATATTAAAAAATATAATATTATTTTATTTATCCAAACCAAGCTATAACCTACTACCATAATATAATCTATATCTATTTACTAATAATAAAGCTGAAGACTTATAATTCTTAATACGTAGTCCGCAGTTTATTTTGCTGTGCAAAACGCATTTCTATTAATGATATTTTAAGGGCGCATTCCACCAAACATTTATACATAGAATAAGTCTTATACTGAGAATAAATTTTGAATTTTTGACAGTTTCTCCATATTAGAACTGTCAGACGTCAATTTTAATCCACGGATAAAAGATATCTGACTTTGGTAAAATCAGTCCTTAGATGTAAGTAGGTATTTCTATATATTTCTTATTCGATTAGGGTATGTTGTTGATAAGACATAACTTCTAGAACTTTAAACTGTAATATGTAATATATTATCTTTAATTCCTGACTTCCTATAAAAGCATAACTGAAAACAAAACTGTCCAGATTTTCAAACTCACATTTTAACATGTTTTTCATCGGAAGATGCAAAAAAAGGCAACAAAAATTAGCTAGGGAGTTCGCCATTGTTCTTTAGCATTTTGCCAGCATCTGTGAAGATAAAGATGTACCACAAAAAGAGATAACGTGTATTTTAGGAATAACCGAACCAAGTCAATCAGAAATTCATGTTACACGAATTACAATAATACTTATCAGAATTTGCGAGTAATAAAAACAGTGTGTAGACAGCTTAGTTTCTGAAACCTACCTACCTATCTGCCTATCTACACTACGCAATCTCCGCAAGTTAGGACATAAAGGTGACATTCCACAGTGTCATAATACGGTAGAATTTCGCCCGCTAAGGCTTCCACACGTGCGAAATGTACGTATGTACGGAGGCAGGTTTAAAGCGCGGCTTTGTCTCTTAAGCACATAATCTCGTGTGAATGGCTCTCATGTATTCCAGCACTAAAAGAATTGCCTAAATCCTTTTATACTGTTTTAGTGAGATCGGATAATGCGCAGAAAATCACTTTTACGACAATCCTTGGTGTTGGTTCAACCTTCAGTGATGTGCCGAGTAAAAATAGAACTGTTATTTTGTCAATAGGTAGATCTTGTTTTGATTAGAGCCTCTATTCAACGATACGTAGTAAAGAGATGGTGTGGTGATGAAAATTATGTTTTCTCCCTAACATACCAACAACTTTAGAAGTCGACCTTCAGCGACCTGCAAGGTTAAAAAACCAATAATAACTTTATTAATGACATATTTTGAATGGCACCACCTGAACTTTGTCGGCGGTTCATTAGTTCGGAAACAACGACAAAACAACTGACGACTACCGAGCATTGACCGGTTGATAACCGAGGTTCACTAGCCAACAGTTCTGTAACATTCATGAACCCTGAGTAAGTACTTTCTGAATAGCACATTAATATCAACGAGAACTTCACTATTCATTATAATTTAAATGTATTTAGTTCGTGGAGAGCAAAGTAATTATTTATTATTGAATACAGAAATGAAACTGTTTCTTCGTATATTATTTGCTTTTAGAGTTTATGCTACACACATTTTCATATTTCCACAGAGTTTTGTTTTGCGAAACCCTTTGATTTCTGTAAGGGAATTATTTAGCAGCAGTCCCGCATTCAGGTAGGTTGTTATTCACATCGGGAACAAAGGACGCGTGAAATAAATTCCGTCGTTCATCCCCTACCTACGAGTACGAGAGCCTACAGGGTGGCGCTACAATTTATAACTTTTATTTATAACATTTTGTACCACAGTCCCTTAGACAGTAAATAAGAAACAGAAGGTGCGATACTGAAGTTATCTTATCGTGGAAGACTGTTGTAAGTGGAATCTGACCCTAATTGCGTAATACGCTTTCATTCACAAGCTGAATGATTTTGAAGGATATTACTCATCCATTGACTTATATGTTCGAAAAGTTTCTTTGCTCAGCAACTTAAATAACGCAATGGATGTTGTTAAACTGTCAAAATGAAAGCCATTGTTACTGTTAGTGTGTTATAACCCCTGCTGGTAGGTGTGCTTTGCAAAACAGAATCTGAGCTAGCTTAGGAGCGTTTACTCCGTACGGCATTTCATACAAACTTTCATGTCCTTATTTTTCGGAATTAATGAACGGATTTTAATGAAACTTCCTAAGCATAAGCAGGATACAAAGGTCTAAAAAGTTAGTAGAGAACATTTTCGAAATGTCTTATATAAAAAAAGATAACTGGAAATATCTGTTTCTATGGAAAGTTTAAAATCGGTCTAATTTAGCAGTAACACTATTTTTCGAAAATGTTTTCTACTAACTTTTTAGACCTTTGTATTTTGTAAGTTTCATTAAAATCGGTTCATTCGCTTCGAAAAAAAAGGGCTTGAAAGTTTGTATGAAATGCCGTTCGGCGTAAACGCTCTTAAATAACTTCAAGTACTTAATACACATTACCATCATAATTACTAATAGGTACTTTAAACATAATTTCGCACATTTATGAATAATTACCACCTTTTCTTAGCGATTCTGGGGTTTGTTCACGTGGCCACACAAAGGCGACAGAAAACCTTGACTTTTCAAATGAATAATTGTATTGTTATATTGTTTTCGCAAATTTTACAAATCAATGCAATTATGTTATTTTCAGAAAATACCTGTGTAATACCGGACATTGTGTGGAGTGTACCTTCTGCATGTACCTTCATAAATAACGATGTGAGTGTACATGTGACAAATAGCGTCCATAGCTACGGTAGGTAACGAGTAATTATGTCGTAAATGGATACAAGGGTTTGGTCGCGATCGGTCGTGTAGCCGGCGGTTTATTAATCGCCGCGTTATGGCCATGTCACATGTCCGTCGATGTTCGGTAATGTTCGGCAATGTTCGGTAATGCGGCCGATTATGTGATGTTGTGGCGCATGTCTGCGGCTTGTGTTAGGTTTTGATTGACTGAGCAATATCTTGTTTGATTAAAGTGTTTTTCAAATAAACTTGCGATAAATGTCATTCAACCACCCTGTACCAAAAAGTCCAAATAACTTACGATAGATATCGTTCGTCATACAAAACTGTCGCTAACATTGCATCGGTTGAGTTTCATAATACCAAACACGGAGTAAGTCAATGTTTTGATCGTGTTACCGACACTGCCCGTACATTTTTTTCGTATGGTTTGGAAATATTGGGATACATTAGTAGAAGGAGGTGAACAAACTTTATCGCAAGTTTATTTGAAATGAACTTTAGTACCGTGAATAGTGTGGGTTCACATATGCACAAGAACAATATCAGAGTTGGTACTGATTTTTGTTAAAACCGAACAGTACCTAGATAATCAAAGGTACCTAAAATTAGCGTAACCTCCATGTAATTGAAACAAAACCTTTAATTATCGTGAATTGTAATAATAAAATGTTAATAGGCGCGAGTTTAGACAAAACTGTAGCGTTTGAAGATATTCAGCTATGAAGTGAGTTGTTTACACTTTAAGGGGTAATTCCACTTGGTAATTACTTTTTAATTGAACATTGTGAGATTTTAAACGAGAATTCTTTTACTGTTTTTCACTTTGGACTAGAAGGAAACTCTTTAGGTGACTTTGCGCTTCTGGTTTTAGTTTGGGCTATATTTTTTGGGCCTAGCTACAGCGTACGAAGATTGCCTGTATACAATTATCGACTTAAACCCGCTAAGTCGATAATTTATTGGCTATAAAATATAATGTAGCGAAGTCTAAACTGTACGAAAATATAGTTTAAGAATTTTTGTCCGTTTGTCTGTTTGTCTGGATGTATGTTCCGGATTGGCGCAAAAACGGCAGAATGTATTGGATGAAATTAGTCACACAGATTGTTTATAAGCTGGTTTAACACATACGGTACGTTTAATCTCGTTAGTACATTCCCGCGGGATATTTTCCGACATCTATGCGGACAAAGCCGCGGGCAAAAGCTAATGGCAATAAAATATAAGTAAGTTATATTTAAAAAACGTTAACCCTAGAAATATCGTGCCATATATTGTGGCATCTCAAAGGAAGGTGCAGATCTGAAGAAAGCGATAATGCACCAGCAATAATTAAGTAAAACGTAAAGGTACCTACTATGGTAGAACCATCCTTAGAACTCAGCTGAGTCGGATCCCACAGTCACACGCACCACACGTCCCACCCTGACCTGATGTATGTGTGAAATACTTATTTCCCACATCTAGCATCCTCACTCTCAGCTGCTCAGGGCGTCTGAAAGGAAGAGAATCACCACTTGCCACCACATTACGAAGCCATAGCCGCCATTTTAGGCGTGTGCGCAAATTTAGTGATGTGACAAATGCAGGGCGGGATTGGCGAGGATCGGGCAGGGACGCGGGACGGGCGCGGGAAGAGCCCATTGCCCGATTTATGGATCCCGGGCTACTTGCGATTCAAGTGGCATACACCGCCTTATAAAGATATAGGGCGCATTGTACTTAATGTTTTTGCCCGTATTTATGCTGTTAGCCGCTCGAATCGGAATCAGTTTAGAGATTTGCGCGGTTTACTGCCGCTTGCCCCTTTGTGTTGGCCACCGTTATGATAAAATGCGGACGTAAGTGGCTCTTAAAGACGTTGTTGCTACACGCCGCAATTTGTGTGGATCTATCTGGTTCCTTGGAAATGATGTTAAGTGCTTCTGCTTTATTACCCTTGGTAATTTAACTTTTTTTTTGTAAGGATTTAATACTAAGGTAGATTATGGAATGAAATAAATATCAGGTTAAGAACGAAAGTATGTTTTCCAAATAATTAATGTATTTAAAGAAACTTTTATTATTCTTTCCCAACGAGCAAATTAGCAAACGTACTTCGTAGTTAACGTAAATTAAATGACGTGTTTCACATTCTCAAAAAAAAAACAATTAAAAACACATTACGCCCCAAAAGACCGTAATTATCTCCCCTTTAAAAGCAGAATAAACAAAGCTCAACAAACAGACGTAACCGAATCACTGCGCAAACTCTTTGGCGCCGACTCGATAAACAATTAAAATCCCGCACGACTCGGAGTCGGAACTATTCCCCATTAACAATTAAATTAGGGAATATCCCGGATCATCACAATTTCAACGCGCCCTACATTGATGGGACTCGGTCAGTGGTGGAAGTTAAATAAAAGTTCTCGGGGTAATTACGGAACTGTGTGCTTGAAAAGCTTCCCGCAAATTAATATTAGTTCCAACACAACAGTGTGGATGTTTGTTAGTAAAGTCCAACTAAAAAGCTTGTTCAGCTTGTTGAAAGTAGCGTTACCCTCAAATATTTAAAAAAAAAATATGCCTTAATTTTTAATTACATTTCCTTGAAAGTCTAACACTTATCTCTTAATTCCCATTTACCTGATTCAGTTATAACCCAACCGCCGAGCTAAACCACAAATACATTAAATCGTTTGCCAGAACAAAGCGTCGTCGTAGCGAGCTCAGTAAAAAGGTGAAACAGCGGAATTATACGAAACATTTCCGTGCGTTGCGACTATAAAACGCGGCAAGTTCCCGCGCTCCGGTCACCGCCATGCATCATTCGTCGTGCACGGAAGAGACATGGCCGAGGAAAACTGACCGTCCCTTGTGTGTAAGAGTATCATGGGGATCACGTCTTATGTGGTGTGTCAAGATTGTTAATGGAGTCATTTTCCCCATTAAAGAATCAAGCAAATAGGTAACAGTTAACAACCAATAAAACATTTGAATACAGACTTTGAACTTTTATTTGAAACAAAACAATTTGTTGAACCTAGAAAAGAATGTTAACCATTTATCTGAGTGACATATTTGCTTTTGAAATGGGGTAGAGAGTATCTAGTAGAGAGATCTAGAGAAAGATAGTGAAAATGTCTTTAATTAAATAGCAACGAAAATAAATTAAACAGAAAGCAACATGACATCGTCGAGGTAAGCAGTCCGGCGCCCCTTAGAACGATGTCCTCGACATGCAAGTAAATCTAGATAAGTCCAAACAATGAATATATTAAAACGAAACAAATTGCATTTTAAAAAGGCGCATTACACGAAACGTTTCCGTGTGTCGTAGCAATAAAACGGGGCGCGCTTCCCGGGGCCCGGGATCCCGGAGTCGTACATCACTAGCTGACGAGTGAGGAAAGCCGCTCTTTATTTATAACGCGAGTAAATACTGGCCGACTAACTCGCTGTCTTCTGCTGTATGTGAAGAGACTTTGTACTTTAATTTATGAAAATAAACAAGAAATAAATCAGGATTATAGCACTTAAAAGCGTTTTACTGAGCGCAATTATTGTGGTGTAGTGGGCAACTAGGGATTACTACAGAGTAAGAAAAATAAAAGGTCGTTTTCCTAGGCAAAATGATAGTTTTTAAACGACCTACTTTTTAATGGAGCCTTACTATTACCGAGGCAACGAAATCTTTAGTATTATTATAAAAGAGAGATGAAAGTTGGCTTTTTAACTCGGATAATATTTTAATATCGAGGAGAGCTATAACAACCCTAGTTTGGACACTAATACACATGCATGCAAAATATTTCAGCGAGTTTGAAAAAGTGCAGGACATAAACAATATTCACGAGTTACGGGTTCACGTCCCATAAAACTAGGTGAGTGAATTTTAATAGAATTTCCACTCCTTGCAGAAAGGGTTAAATGATTAATAAACGTGTTCCACGCGAGCGAACCAGTAAACATGAACAAACTACGAACCAATATACCGTATTGTTGATTAACTAACCATAATTAAGGTTTATTTGAGGCTCATAGAGATATAAGTAGCGTCCTTAGTTTAATTACTTTGAAATAATTTGATGTAGCTCTCCGTAATCTCCTTTAAACTAGGTGGATTTTCGCCGTGCGGTTGGTCGCTTACCAAATCGCCACCCCATTTACACAGGTCGATGAAAATCGCAGGTGACTAGTTCATTAGGTACGCATCAAAATGTCGACCTTCATGTGGCGGGCAAATGCCTGCGACTGAGCATTTTTACGGTCGATTTTAGGAGTGAGGCATATTTATCGTAACAGATAGAAATAACAGATATTTAAAAATAACAAATAACAATTGTTCCTACCAATATAACTTATCTGTTACTTAAAATAACAGACCCTCAAAGACTGTTACCACGGCTGTTACTCATAATTCAATAAATCAGTTCCCACACAGGCTCACAGACTGTTACCACGGCTGTTGCTTTAATACTCACTCACACACAGGAAGGAAAATAACAAGTTTATCAATTTCTCTCTATTCCTCATTAAAGAATAGCCCTTGCTTAAAAGAGAAAACCCTATTATTTGCATCGAAATATGTTTACTTCTCACTCTTACTTAAGCGGTTAAACTAAGCTAAAAAGAGAAGCCCTTAGTATTTATTATCCCTAAAATACAGTTACAGTACACACTAACAAGGACCGACTTAAAACGAAAAGAAATAAAAAAGATATTGAATTTATATTTTAATAATATTTATCGTTGGCACAAAAATAACAGGCAATTATTTTACCAGATATTGTTATTTTTGTGTAACAGTAACAGTGATAACAGATATCGTGTTTAACCGGTTACAACTCATCTCTCAGATTTTAATCACCCGCCGCATGTGAACTGTTGCCGCATGTCTAAAGTCACCTACTCTACTTTGGTACTTGCGATTTTAGTCACCTGCAGCCCAGCCGAAATACTATTTCGGTAAAAATCGTTCGGCTAAGTGTGTGTGTAAAACCCGCAATAGTGCAGTGAAAATGTAGGTTTGACTCGCGGATTTATAGTTACAAATTATTATTTCATGTGAAAAGCGATCGCAACAAGAATACACGAAGATAAGATAAACATTTATTTGTGCGCAATCTGCATTTATTTGTGTTCTTTGGTAGGAGATAAACAATGCCTCATTAAAACTAAAATAGATTGGTTATTTATGTCAGAAAAGTAAATATCTATTACCTACAGAGCGTTGTGATCAATTGTTTATTTTTCTTGTCATGTTCAAAGAACGAACACTCATCCATAAAAAAACATACTTATCACTGTCAAATAAATATTTGCGACGTATACTTTTGACTGACACTCCAGAAGTGCGTCAGACTCACAGATGTGACTAATAGTGCCACAGACTGGCAGAGCTCCAACACAGGAGTGCTGCTAATCGTGCGTGAGAGAAAAACGTCACTCTTGCTTATGCTTATGTTGTTTGTGATACCTAGTGTTGGTTGGCACTCAGAGGAGGGATTTTTCATGGTAAAGCAGGGGCCAACCTGATGGTATGTGGTCACCATTCACCAACTCATCAGCTGCCTAGCCTTCACCAACAGCTGTATTGGGGTCGCCTTCCAGTCTAACCGGATTCACTTGGATACCAGTATTTTACTTGAAGCGATTGCCTATCTGACCTCCACAACCCAGTTGCTAGGTAATACGATACCCCTTGGTAAGACTGGTTGTCACTGTCAGGCTTTCGGGCTTCTGACGGACCGGCTGTCAAAGATCCACGAATACCAGCCGGGGCAAACGGCTTAACGTACTGGCCGAGGCGCGAAGGTGACTTGGTATGTAAAGATGGTCACCCATCCACGGACCAACCGCGGTAAGCGCGGCTTGACATGATCGATCAACCATTGCGGCTGTTATTACTTAGCCGCAACCTTTCTCCCAATATGGATAGATATGTGGGATATGTAAGGCATCACAGATGTGCATGTTACAGTCATAGCTGAAACTCCTCATATGCTTGTCAATACCCAATAACTTAGAGGTAGAACCTTCCATTGTCTCAACCTTACTGTGGTTTGAATTTCCGAAATATTACAAGATATTTCGAGAATATATTTTTTTTTCATATATATGTTAACGGAAAAGTGTGCAATCCGTCATTCTATACAATTCCTAGGAAATGTGTACAATTCCTAAAATAGATAGGAAATCTATGATATATTTTTTAATATGCAATTTTCCTAGGAAATCTATACATTTCCTAAATAGCAATTGGAAATCTTAAAAATTCAATATGTTGTGCTGCTAGATGACGTGGATGCAAGAGCGAGCGAAGGGCACCCCGAGGTTCGGTTTGGTTAGGTTCCTTAAACCCTGCAGACAGAAATAGGAGCCCCGCGCAGCGGGGCTCCGTCAACCTGACGTCGACATCGACGACGACGTCGTTAGAAATAAAACATGCAGCATGCTAAATTTATGATTTAGAATGTTATGCTTAATCATTATTATGATCAGAGAAATTTACAAACGTGTTTTATTTCTTTTAGTCACAGAAAGCATTACTTTTTATACATTTCCTAGTATCATCTTGGAATTGCATACGATTCCTAGGAAATACATACATTTCACAGGAAATGTGTGTATTAAAGTATCTTTGAAAGATTATTTTACACGTTTCCTAAGTAAGCTCGGAATTGCATATATTTCCTAGGAATTGTGTAAAATTCCTAGGTTTAATACAATTCCGGTAACATATACACTATCTAACCCTTTAAACAGGTACACAGCAAATTCTGCTTAGCGACACAATTTCGTATGGCGGCAGTAGTTCCCCGGTCGAGTGTCAACAAAGAGTCCTGGCTACTACTGCTGCTACAGTGCTGCTTGAAAGGCTATATTATAGTTGAAATACTATTCGTGTTTCAACTATTAACGCAGGATTCACTTGTTTACCCAACCATTCTTTTGAAAAGAATATTTTTTCCAAAAAGCGTTTCTGTCTGGCTTTTTCATCAAGAGTCGACAATAGTCTTTCTGGTTTCAATAAAATTGTGTTTGGCTTCACCTTTCACTACATTTTGGTGCTTCCAAGAAATTTATTGTCAGAAACATTCCGATTCGATATACACGGTACAAAGAGACATATTTATTCCACATCTTTATACCGTAAGACTTAAAACCATCACTGGTAAACACAGAGTTATACACAACAAAGAGGTATACAAAACAACCCGTCTGCAACATTCTTCGGGAAATCAAGAATGTTTCAAAGAAATATGTCATTTAATTCAATTTCAGGAAAAGGTGTTTGAGAACGAGGACTTCTTAGCAATAAACAGTCTGCAATATAGAAGTCAGTCAACCTTTTATCAGCAAAACAACAAATTTCCCAACAAAGGAACCAATTCAGTTCTCCTATTCTGTAAGGTCAACCACTGAAGCCGAACTACTTCGGAGCCCAAAGTAATGTAGTTCAACGCACTGGTCTGTTTGACAAGCTGTTGGCAACATTAGCAACGTGCTGGTACCGCCACGCCACCAAGGAGGGTGGCAGGCCAAGTACAGCACCATTTGGCACGCCAGAATGATACAAAAGCAAGTTTCATAATAATAATATGGAAATTGCTAATTTTGCATGTGTCAATTTCAATATTTTATTGATAATTTGTGCGTTCATGTTCATGATTTTAGTGACAAAAAATAATGATAAACATTCAAAAATATTATTTTCATGTATTATTGATATATCTGTGACACCTGCCACTCAGTAGCACGAGGTAAACCCGCAGTATTACCTTGTCATGTTAACTGAGTTTAAGATTAAATACTGCATGTCTGCTGAGTTGACGAGAACCGTCTCCCAAGTCTAACACGTCTACAAGCTCTCAGAGCAGTCAGCAGTTAATGCAAGTGATAGATTATAAGTGATTGTTTGCAAGAAGCGAGCTTACTTGAGCACTTAGTGTGTTAGGTTATGTTCGGTATGATGTGAAATATCTAATGGTATTTTCTAATGTTTCCGACGAACAGTTAGCTGTTTGTGAAACTTAGGTCTTCGGAAGGCTAGTCCGAAAAATGTACCAGAAACAGTGAGTCTTATAATAAAAATAAAGTTAACATTAAATAAGAACATTCATAAACCCCACACATGTTTCATTTCACACCGCGTTACCCTCAAACTATACTTGCATCTTTCACCCGCAGGAGCAGAAAAATCACAACGTTTAGCAAAAAGTGAAGCACACGAGGACACGGACAGTGCGGCAGTACGGGCACTAGCCACCTGCCGCCTGCCGCATGCCGGGGATTCTCAGAATTACCCGTGCCTTGGTGTACGTCGGAGAAAAAATGTATTTGCTTCGTAATTCCTGGACGCTTGTTAACAGACTTTTTGTGATCGTTTCAAATTTCGCTTCGTGGGGAAATGTGCGCTAACGAAACTGCCTTTGTGTATCATATTCATTACTAACGGCAATTATACGCAACGGACGGATGGATTAGATGGATCACATTTCTCGATCGGTACAAACATTTTAATCTTTTTTTACCGATAGAGAATCAAACAATTTTTAACAACAAAAATCATGAAGCAGGTTCATAATTTTTGTTGTTAAAAATTGTTTGATTCTGTATGATCTACATTTTATTTTTGCTGCACCCAGTTTGAATATTTTTTGTTGGCATCGTTCTGTTTTTCTGTTTATAAAAAAAAAAAACATAGCTTTACCTTTAGGCTGAAACCATTGTCTAACAATGGTTTCAGCCTAAATCCTTTCACTACATTTCTATCGAGGCCCACACACCTAAAAATAACTACACGAGCCAATTTTCATTCAACATTCACGTAGGACTAACATTTCACTTCTATGCTTTCATCGTGTTGTGTCCCTTTTACCAATTTTCGGGAATATAAGCCAATAAAATGTTATAGTTAGGTAACACTAAAATATTCATTAAAGACTGAATGAATGAGAATTGGAATGAGATCGTTACCTACAAATGTTAATGTGGTTGGAAGCAATTGTTTTAACTGACGGAAATATGATAAATAAAGAAAGAACCATTCTTTCTTTATAGGCTCGATTGTATCGAACTTATGGGTCCTACACATTACAATTGTAATAATAAAGAGTTATAAATTATATTCGAAGCAATTATAACTCAAAGACGAACGAAAGGGCGAGAATAGGACGCGAAAACTTTAACACTGCACATGGGGTTGGCCTTTGGAGAGTAGGGGATATTTTACTCTTCCTCTTGTCAAGGAGTATTTTTTTTTGAGTAAACCTTTTTTACGAATCTGTAATGTGTCGGTAACGCGCGGCTAATTGCCGGGTCGATTATGTCACAAGGAGTACGTGCGTCCGTGACACGAAATGAGCACTTTAGTCGAAATAACTTTTAGGGGGAGAGTTCCAGGCAGTGGAGGATTTTAATACATTGATTTTTATTAAAGTGTAGAATCAGTAACAATGCTGAGAAAAGCGGTCGATAAAATATAACAAAGTTTATTTTATTCGCGTAGATACAAGCCCATAGTCCGATGGGGTTTGACATCGGAAAAATGACACGATGAATGGCATGATGAATGTGAGGTTGTCACTTTAGGGGATGAATTTTCATCTATTCTTCCTCAGTGCTTAACTTCGTATTATCAACTCATGTTTCTAGACCGCCGCGGCTGAGCCTATGCGTTGTCTGTCAGTGCATTAATGAATTTAAGGGTACTGCAGGACCTAAACGCAAAAAACGCAAGTTTTATAATGCCTAAAAGTATATTATGATCGAATAAAGTAAACAAATCAGAAAAATATATGATATTCTTCAGGATATATGCTAGGTAGATAGTGGGTTGAAAACATAATACAACTAATTTGATACGATAGAAAAAATCATGAAGATACCTCTAAAAAGTTTCTTTTTACAATAAAAAACATAGTAATATTACAATTATTCAGATTTTTTGACAGATTATTCTACAAGCAACACTAAAGCACTAGTGTTTTAATTTTTAAGTCCAAACAATAGATTTTTTGTAAATAGATAATTGTTTCATATTTTGCAATACATTATGATAAGTAAATAATTAAAATAAATTATATAAATATATATTTATATAAATATATAATATAAATTAATTAATGTTAATATAAATAAGTTGTGTCATCGCGCTTCTCTTTCTTTTCTATGCAGTCCGACAGTGACCGCGCTTTAGGTAATGTAGTCCCCTTAAAAATATGATAAGTTTAGTTAGGTAAATACAGTTCTAAAAAGCGTTCCCGCGCTCTTAGATAAGTATTTTACTTTTATCCCGAAAGAAATGTTGCCTTACGAAGTCCTACCTACTATAAAGTAGGTACTGAAGAAATCTTAATGTTATTATGACACCACCAATTATAGTTTACTGGAAAAAGGTCCTACGTAGAGAAAAGATAGAGTATTTCCTGTGTCAAGTGAATTAATTTGTAGTAAGCTAACAAAATAATGTTTATGAGGTAGATGTGGAGCAGCGCATTACGTTGGTGACTTTATTCCGAACAAAACTGTTTGCTCTCAACTCAAACTCAAACTCAAACTCAAAGCATTTATTTCAATTAAACCTTGTACAGGCACTTTTGAATTGTCAAAATTAAATAGTCTGTCAGTTAGTCAGAAAGTTGAAGCTAGTTGCCCATTCCAAAACGTAGATCTCTATGGAGAAGAACGGGCAAGAAACTCCATGGACACTCTTTTAAATCAAGTTATTACAAAATCCTGGGTACATTATTCTTGTTGCTTCTATATGTGAGAACAATGTAAAAAGAAAAAGACAAATGAAGAAACAATTCAAAATATAAGATTAAAAATAAGCCTTGGCAGTTAAGAGATGACCAGTCTCAACCGACGGCACCCGTTCACGAACATGACGCGTGGATCAGCACCATCCAGCTCAACCATTTTGTAGGGAACCGAATAATCCAACACACGCGCCACCATCGGTGAGACATTTAAGTGAGCAAGACACGTTCTCAACTGCCATGCTCTTTCAAGTCAACAACAGAAAAATAAAAATCATAATAAACGGAAACATGGTTCTTACATTTACAAAATTAAAAAAAAAAAATGCTTCTAAATTATACAAAACTATAGTTTGCAATTTATTTAAGATGTTAATATAATTTACTACCAAACAGGAAGAGGTATCTAATATTGCAGTATTCAACAATTAAAACTGGATTGAATAAATTAAAAAAGTTATGTTCGTAATGTCAGAAATATTGAAAAGAAAAAGGGAAGCACCTCTTCCAAATATTGAAATTTTAACTAGTGAGCCCAAGTGCCTGTGGAGCAGGACCAGCATTAAGCCAAGCATTTTTATCTACGATATAATCATCCAACTTGTAATATGCTTGTCTACATAGTGTGCGTTTAATGCATGTTTTAAATTTCTTCTCATTTAATTGAAGAATATCGAATGGTATTTTATTATAACATTTTACACAGTAACCCATAAAAGAAGTTTTTACTTTAGACAATCTGAAACGCGGTTGATCTAATTTGTCCCTATTTCTAGTGTTAAAATTATGCCTATCACTTATCTTACTAAAAAGATGTAGATTTTTTCGAACGTACATAATGTTTTCATATATATATTGACATACTCTGTAAACTGCATTTAATAGCTTTGTAGAAAACGTTGTTTATTTATAAAAAGAACAATGCTCAAAACGTCCCGGGGACCCATGTAGCACTTTAAATCCTATGTTAATCGAAGGGCCTTATCCATCTGGTCATTTTATTTTATGACAGCGAAACTAAAATGTCCATCCGAAAAAACTTTTACCAACATGCAGAAACCGGAATAAGTCACAATTATATTGCCGTTTTATGTTCTTTGTAAATAAAAATATGACACAAAATATTCGCAGATAGGTTGCTGGCTAAGAAATAACAGCTGCACAGGTCGGTCGATCAGAATAGAATACTCTTTATTATGTAAACCATATTAATTACAGACATAATTATAGAAACTGTACAAAGGGTGACACAATGGGAACAAGTTAAGCTTGCCGCGGTTGGTCCGTGTATGGGTGACCATCTTTAAATACCAAGACCTCTCCGTGCCCTGGAAAGCACGGCCGTTTGTCCCGGCTGTCATTCGTGGATCTTCGACAGTCGTTGCGGGCTGTCGGAAGCCCGAAAGACTGACAACCAGTCTTACCAAGGGTAGGTATCGTATAACCTAGTAACTGGGTTGTGGAGATCAAATAGACAGTCGCTTCATGTAAAATACTGGTATTCAGCCGCACTTTGTTAGACTGGAAGCCGACCCCAACATAGTTGGGAATAGGCTAAGCAGACGATGATGATGTTGCTCGCGATGCTTTTCTTCTTTTATACCAAGAAACGTATTACTGTGGGATGATTAAATTTTATTTTATTTTATTTTATTTTATTATTTTTGGAAAACTTACAGCTAATCTGACACAATAGTTACTTAGTTTTAACATGATGAAGGCCAATTACAAGTTTTCACACATAAAATATCAATTAACTATGTACTAGGTAGCAGACAGTGTTACTTTAATAGACTGTATATTCGTATATAATGCAAGGGCTATGTTATTTTGTCGAAGAAGTGATTGCAAAGAGCCTTCTTTAATTTAGGAACACTAGTATTAAAAAGATCTATGTCGACTTCCTGGCAGGTTTCATTATACATACGGCTCGCCCTTATCATGTAGGAGTTTTGTCTATAAGTTGTTCTTGTTGTTGGTATGTGCAACAAACGAGGTTTACGCAACAATGAAGAACATACGCGCAGCCCAATTTTGCTCAGCAGCTCAGGGATGTCGTTGGATCCGTTTGCAATTTTGAGTAAAAATGCTAAATCGGAAATTTTTCTTCTTTCGTAAAGTGGAAGAACATGAAATTTTTTACACCGCACGTTGTAATTAGGTAGGTATGTTTTGGAACGAAATTGAATGTACCTAAGGAATTTTCTTTGTATGCCCTCTATACGATCGATATAAGTATTGTAGTTGGGATTCCAAACTTGAGAGGCATACTCGAGGTGAGTACGAACAAAGGAGCAATATAGTATCTTAAAAGTTTTAATACTTCTAAAATCAGACGAGACCCTGCAAATAAAACCTAGTGCTTTCGATGCTTTGCTGACAATATTATTAACGTGACTGTCGAAAATAAGCTTTGAGTCGAAAGTAATCCCGAGGTCTTTGATAGAATTGACTCTGGTTATTGGGGTATCTAAGAGTTTGTAAGGAAAATAGAAAGGGTGAGGTTTGCGAGTGAAAGAGCACACATAGCATTTGGAGACGTTTAAGTCCAACTTATTGATACTGCAGTAGGATTGAAAGTTGTCAAGGTCCTCCTGCAGTAAGAGAGCATCTGCATGGGAGGCAACCTGACTCATGATCTTGATGTCATCGGCATAAAGCAATATTTTAGAATGCCGAAAACATGAAGTCACGTCATTATTAAAAATATTAAATAACAGGGGCCCCAATAACGACCCCTGTGGAACTCCCGAGGGAATGCGCATAGCTCTAGATGAGTAACCGTTCAGCACCACAGTCTGACATCTGCCCTCAACATACGACGCGAACCACCTGAATAGATTACCCCTGATACCCATGGATAAAAGTCTACGCATTAAGATTACATGGTCAATTCGATCGAAACATTTGCTGAAATCGGTATATATGACGTCAACCTGGGACCGACGGGACATGGACTCTGAAAGAAAATCACTACAAGTAACTAAGTTGGTCGCGGTAGACCGACCTCTTGAGAAACCGTGCTGATGATCGCAGAGACTTTGATTCACAGCCGAATAAACTTGTTTATAGACAATCTTTTCCAGAATTTTTGCAAACACACACAATTTGGAGATCGGTCTATAGTTCTCGACGGAAGTCTTTGACCCCTTTTTGTGTATAGGTGTTATATATGCCGACTTCCAGATCGTGGGTACCACACCCGTGGCAAGTGATCTTTTGAATAGTATCGAGAGCGGGACAGCAAGGCTTTTGGTGCACTTCGCGATGAAAACCGGTGGAATGTTGTCTGGGCCTGCTGACTTATTCAAGTCAATTTGTTTTAGCAGCCTGTGAACCTCATCCTCACATATTTCCACAGAACTGATATCAGATGTGCACTGTGTCGCACTGCTATGATCCACGTCATGTGAAATAAGATCATAGCCAGCACCAGTGCCTAAAAGAAAATTAGAATGAAAATAGTCGCCAAACATGTTGCAGATTACGTCACCGTCGCTGGAAGACAGCTCCCCAAAGTGTAGAACTGAGGGATACGAGGTTGAATGTTTCCTAGCTTTAACAAAACGCCAAAAGGCCCGAGGATTCTTAATTATGTCTGATTCTATTTTTGTTATGTAATCTTCAAACATAACCTTTTCTAGATCTTTCACCCGTTCTCTCAATAAAGCAAAAGATTCAAAATCTGACAAATTTCCGTATTTTTTAAATTTAGAATGATATTTAGCTAATACCTTCGTTTGGAGTTTTCAAACAACTCTTTGGAATCAAAATGGTGAATTTTTACGTGTTTTTAGGTTTCATCATGCTGCCGTTTAAGTACATTAAACGGCAGCATATTGTGACTGATTCCGGTTTCTGCATGTTGATATAACTTTTTCGAATGGACATTTCAGCTTCGCTGTAATATAATAAAATGATAAAATGGCTGTGGTGGCCCTTCGATTAACTTAGGTTTTAAAGTGCTACAAGGGCGGGGACGGTGCCCATACATTTTTGAGCATTGTTCTTTGTTCTGGTTTAATATACCGTATCATCTATTTAGTAGGGACAGTTTACGAGTATTTACTCACAAACATCACTTTGTCACAGTCTACTTCTTGATAATTATTTGCCCAAACTATGGGCTGACTTATCGTAACATCACGCCTGTATCTAATGCCTGAAGGGTTAGGCAGAAGTGTAGCTATAGTACTTACACCCACATATCGCCTTTTCATTTGACATTATTAGTTTATTTGCACATAATATGACAACATAGCACCCTTCAAACTGGAGTACAGTACAATGCTGACTGGCAGTAGTACGTTGATAAGTCCCAGGAGTAGACGAACTCTTATTCAGTCAGTTCTACTTCTGCTAAGGCTGTGCGTTACCTCTGCACCGAAATGTAACACTTAAAAAACAGCACACACCTTAACATAAACCCATCACAAATCCCCTAAACATTCCAGTCTACCATTAAATTCGGCAGATCTGTGGACAAATATAGGTTAACGATGATACTGGGGTTAGACCAGGGTCTGACCGGCTCCCGTCGATAATGCGCCCATTAGAAGGTGACGAATGTGTGTACCGAGCCGTTTGCCGCACTCGCCCCAAATAAACGAGACGCGTTAAAAATAATGCCGTGTAGACCCCACTTTATACTGTGGCGTGAGGGAGGAGCTAATACATGGCTGTTTTATGTAAAGGTACATAAAACTGCCCACTGCTAGGGAGATGGCAATGAAAAAGGACTGAATTTCATTATGTAAGGAAAGCGCTGTTTTGTAAAAACTAACAATCCAATAATGTCTGAATTCGTAGTAAAAGTATAGTTTTTACACCGGTATTAATAACAAATAGTTCGGATGAAGTGAAATTGATACAGTTTTTACAGAGAAATGCAACATTTATAAAATATTTTTTTGCTTGGCACTATAATTTCATAAAAGTGTTCGTACCAAAAACGTCGAAAAATTATTTTAGCATTTTCGCCAGAGTTCCTGGAAATCTAGTCTTATTATTCTGTACCTGCACATTCAAAGCCCTTTCAGGTCCGTGTTTTATTTGAACACAGCCCGAATTATTCAAGAACCCATTTAGAGTAAGGCTCCTACGCCCGCGCTGGGCCTAACTACATAACATTTTGGACACTCAATTCATTCTTATACCCTAAGCCTTTTCGTGTACAAAAAAGCATATTTTTCCAAGTCTAAGTCTTCTAAGTTATTTTTATGATTGCCGCGCCATGTTTATGGGTGCATGAAGCGGGCGGCGCCGGCTGATAAGCGTATACCGCGGGCGAGGCGTTGCGTCACACATTTTATTTTGCTGATCATGCAGGTTTAAGTTTAACTATACGCTTTACTGTCGGGTTTTGATGGACTTATTATGTTGTTTTCAGAATCATTTTATGTTATATCGAGTGAGAGGTTTATGGATCTGTTTTTCAAGTTCCAGGTTGTGCGAAGACCCCAAAGGACCATCTGCAATACGCAACGAGCGAGAAGCCTCTTTAGACTCAGTCCGTAATTAACTGTTATTGATTTTTACTACGTGTGCATTGTTAGATACAAACAAGGTGTTGATATTCATGAGATTGTACAAGACAAAACACGGATCATGATGAATATGGCAATTTATTTATACACCTATCTTTACAACAATTATTACTGCAGTGCGATTCTGTAACCATCTCACCGTGAAAACTTAGGTGAAGTGAGCGTGGAGTGAGCTGTCAATAGTTTCAACTCCTAGCAAAAACAAACACATCACCTAAGTTTTCACGGTGAGATTTTTACAGAATCGATAGGCTGGTATAGGTACATACGTACCCAATGCGACAGTGCAGTCATTGTGGTCATGTCTTATCGAAACCCAAAAACGGTTTTTATTAATGGCACTTTTATTTGAAATGCCACACAGAGTCGCAAACCTATGAGAACATTTCGTAGTGGTCTGAAATAGAAGAAACATACTATTCGCATCGATTCCTACGCCGTGATTTTTTCTCACCAAACCCACATAAATGGTTATACCTACCTCCATTAGACGGGTTCACAAAAAGCCCTACCTAAATCTACAAAAAAAACACATTTGAAAATTCGAGCCATGCATAGTGTAATCCGAATTGATCAGTATCTCCCGCCATATCATTCGCGCGTTAAACAGACGCAATCGGCCACCATTTTGTTGCACGGTCCGCGCATACAATGAGTTTCGTTTACATTCGATAAACTAGTAGTGCATGCAGCTCGCAACAGCGCTATTCTATTAACCCAATTGTCGGAAAATCTTATATTCAAGGTCCTTTTGAAATGGGGTGAGTGTTTAAAGCTGCATTTACCTTGTAGAATAGGGACTCCATTAATGAACTCTGCCAGCCTGGTCTCTCCAAATGTTGAACGGCTAAACAATGTCCTTACGTGCATTTGAATGACGTCCGAAGTACCTACCTGGTAGTGAAGTAATGGATGGATTGAACCAATTCGCCGAACTTAGTTAACGTGGAATCCAGGAAGTCGCATTAGCCTTGAACTTTGTTATGTAAATTAAGAGTAACATCTAATAAACACTTAATTCTCCGTAATAACTAACATAATATGATCCGTATGATTCCTAGCGAGAAATAAAACTATTTGAACTGCTTACTTATTATAAATGATCTTGCTATATCGGTGTCTAAGAAAGGTATTAATTTACTTCAGCAGTGGATTAGATAATAGGCTCGCGTTTATCAGGAAATAAAATATTGTATTCAGGAAAGCGGATAAGCGGCTTTAAGGGTACTTTTTCTGAGTTTCCAGCACATCATCAGGCGGGAGGAAACGTCCGGGTGTCGCCATTGCGAGGATCGCCCAGAGGACACAGTGGAGCACACGGTCTGCCCCGCTTGGGCGGAGCACCGCCGTGTCCTCCCGGCCACCGTTGGCGCGGGCCTGCGGACGGAGAGTAATGGGTAGCTCACCGTCCGATCAGGACCAAGCCCGTGCCGGAGGGCGCGTACGTGTACAACGCGCGCCTCAAAGAGATGTCAGCATCGAGGAAGGGGCCCCTTAGGGCCGAAGCCTGCCGGGTCAGCGGGATTGTCCGAAAGGGTTACCGCTGGCCCGGAACATAAAGGGCTAAGGAAAGAACATGGGTGGGTTTTAGTTAGTAAGAGTCTGACACTCCCTTCCGCTCCACACAGAGAGGGAGGGGTCATTTGACGATTTTCCACCCGAAAAAAAAGGGTACTTTTTCTGAAGATGAAAGATTACCGACGTCATATTTGCATGTAGGTCAATGTTCAGCTGCTAAACTTTCGGAAGATACCAGGCTCACAGAATTCATCAAGAGGTTGAGTACACTACACAGTACATCATTCTTATTCACTCCGCCATCACATTTTACCGCTATAGAAATAAAATTACGCAAGTGCGCGAAAGGCGAGGCCGTCGAATTTACCTTTTATTTTACCGCCCTTTACTTTTTATTGAGCATGTCGTTTTTATACGAAGCCGCATATTTGCGTTCGTCCGATACGAGTGCTGTTAAACGTACTGCTACTGGAATTGGTACCTACCTACTGTTCTCGTGGAATATTTGCAAAATATTGTATGGATGTTTACTCTGGACTATGTTTTTAAATACTTCATTTTTTTAAGGTAATGGAGATTGGTCACGTTCGGCTATCATATCTTATTGTTGTGGCGTTTCATACAATTATGAGTTAACTAGTCGCGAGCTCAAACTCACTGGTGGTCATGGCCAAAAAGCAAGCTGTCTCACCTGGCTTCGTGTCCGACAGTGATAGTGATGAGCAGTTAGATGCTAGTCTACACGCACAACGTCTAGTTCTCACGCATAGAAACCGAACTGATAGGCGCGTAAAAAAAATCGGAAAATGCTTTGGAAAATCGAGTTTTATGAAAAAACCACTGCATAAATCAATTACAAATTAAGTTTATTGAACTCTTCGATAACTGAGCTTTGTCGAACTTTTATTATTTATTTACACCCAAAGTTAAAAATAGCAAGAAAAACGAATCTTTGTTGGCTCGTAACTTTTTAATGGCTTTTTATTTTACTATTCTGTTTCCGTACGGACAAAATTAATAATAAGTCAAAACGATATCATGTTTAACTTTGGATGCACAATGTCAAACAGTGGAGTAATAATCTACCGAAATTTGTATGGAAATAATATAGGTTTTTCAATCGATAAAATTTCTAATATCAGTAACGTTGATCGTGATCATGTTGTCCTAACTGCAATGGACTACTGTCTTCTTTTATTTTCGTTGCTTATACAATTTAGTATGTATGTATTTATGTATCTATAATTTTGGATATGTATATATCTGTGTATCTATTTTAGTGTATTGTATACATAATATTTGCACCAACGACAGCCCCATTTTATGTCCTGGAAAATCACTGTCCATTCCAAGGTTGCCTGGAAGAGATCGCAGAAAGCGATAAGGCCGCCCATTGTATATTTTATAGTGTTTGATGTATCTTTTTCATGTTATGTATTTTTTGGTGTACAATAAAGTATATACTTATAAATAAATAAATAAACGTTGTTTTAGCTCATTGCAGACAGTAGGTAAGTAATTAAAAATAAGTAAATATAAATTAAGTGTAAATACCTAATTGAATAATTATATCTAATACCTAATTATATTTTAAGTCATGGAAGTAAAACTAAAACTTTACTACCTACGTAACTGTACTAATGATGAAATTGGGCTGTGGGTCCAGTCGACCTATTCAAAATGTGATTGGATTGAGTGATCCCGTGGGTCCAATTGAAGAGGGTCCAGTTGACTAAAGACTCACGGCGGCGTGTGATTTCCTCAAAAAAACTAAGTTGCTATGGTAATATTTCCAGCAAATTGCGCACTTAACTAAATAATAATTATAACGAAATATAAAATGAATGTGCTGTACACAGTAAAGCCTCATACTTTTCTACTAAAGCCTTAAAAACTGTAGCCGAAGAAATATTAAAGTTATTTACGAACCACCCCCGCCTTAAGAACTTGGCAAAGATACATAACCTTTTTACGCCTCCGCAAAATTAATGTTTGCACATAAAAAAAAACACATGTAATAAAATTTATGATGATAAAAATACAGCATGGTAAACCTAATTTAATTCTTAATGAATAAACATCAGTGTGGCGGAAGTCGCCGGCTTTGAGTGGAACAACTTCTGGTGGAGCTCGCTGGAAGCCGCACGAAGCCTTTGAGCCGCGCCCCCTAGCGGCAGAAGTCGCAACTTTCTGGGTAATTAGGTAACTATGTATGTGACTAACGTGCTACAAGTTATGTTTTATATTAAGTTGGATATTTAACGACATGAGGTCGCTGACCTCTTTATTTCTCGCTGAGACTGTCACTAAGATTCGTCGAATAAACGTAACGTACCTCGCCGATGTTCATGCGTGCTTACATGTCGTTTTCGGGAAATGGATGGACAGTTCCTTCCCGTTTTTATCAGAGAAAAAAAATGCTAAGTAGTCACGACAAGAGGATGGGCAGTAAGCACCAGCAGCGTCCTCGTGTCCACTTATAACCAAACATTGTATTTCGATGGAAGGACTCGACATACATTTTGAATAAGATCAAGATAACGGTTAACCATCATTTAGCGAAGCTGGGATGGAAAACTTTATCTTGTTCTTTTTTGCCACATTAAAAATAATAACAAACAATTTTCGTCATCCTTAAAGGCTCTAAGGACCGAGCTCCTCAACCGTGCTTTATACCATAAGACCACGCATAAGTACTGCGTATTAAGCGTAGTCACACGGCTTAGGGATCGTGGGGTGTATATGCAAATGAGCTGCATATTGTCAACCTTATGGCTCGCTCTCGACCGCTCGTTAAAAGTTTATATATACCGACGTACTTGGGGTCTATGAATACAGAAGGTTATTAAAACGTGTTTTTGTTTGTGCTTTGTAATAAATTATGAGACGGCGGTGTTCTGTTCATAGCTTAGCTTACTCAGATATATAAAGGGCTCCAAATTCTATTTTCGGAACGGGATAGCATCCTTGTTATTCTAAATGCGAAAGAGTGTTTGTTCAGCAACTGTTTTAACTTTTGCACTGACACAGTTTATGGGCCGGAGAGTGTCAATAATGCGCTACTAATTATATGCCGAAAAATGCGCAGTTCCTGTGGGAAAGACGACGGGAACGAAGCCGCGGAGGAAAGCTAGTCAGGGCTCAATATTAGGGCTCAATATTGGGGCCATTCCTATTTTTAGTATATATAAATGATTTACCTCATTTACTGAAAAACCAACCACAAATGGTGTTATTTGCTGATGACACATCACTGATTTTTAAAGTAAGCAGACGTGCACAGGAGCTTGACGACGTAAATAACGCTATGCATGTGGTCCATAATTGGTTTACTGTGAATAATTTGGTATTAAATGAGAAAAAAACTAAATGCATTAGATTCGCTTTACCGAATGTTAGAAGTAATGAATGTCATGTTGTATTGAATAGGGAGACACTTGAATTCGTCGAAAATACGGTTTTTCTGGGGATCGCGCTTGACTCAAAGCTACAGTGGGGTCCGCACTTAACATCACTTGCAGGGCGGCTAAGTTCGGCCGCTTACGCTGTCTGGAAAATTCGCCAATTAACAGACGTGGATAGCGCGAGACTGGTCTATTTTAGTTACTTTCATAGCATCATGTCTTACGGTATTTTGTTGTGGGGACGGGCTGCAGATATTGATTCTATCTTCATTCTGCAAAAGAGGGCTGTCAGAGCCATCTACAAGCTCAGCAGACGCGATTCTCTACGAGAACTGTTTAAAGAAATTAACATCATGACGGTTCCTTGTCAATATATATATGAAAACATTATGTACGTTCGAAAAAATCTACATCTTTTTAGTAAGATAAGTGACAGGCATAATTTTAACACTAGAAATAGGGACAAATTAGATCAACCGCGTTTCAGATTGTCTAAAGTAAAAACTTCTTTTATGGGTTACTGTGTAAAATGTTATAATAAAATACCATTCGATATTCTTCAATTAAATGAGAAGAAATTTAAAACATGCATTAAACGCACACTATGTAGACAAGCATATTACAAGTTGGATGATTACATCGTAGATAAAAATGCTTGGCTTAATGCTGGTCCTGCTCCACAGGCACTTGGGCTCACTAGTTAAAATTTCAATATTTGGAAGAGGTGCTTCCCTTTTTCTTTTTCAATATTTCTGACATTACAAACATAACTTTTTTATTTTATTCAATCCAGTTTTAATTGTTGAATACTGCAATATTAGATACCTCTTCCTGATTGGTAGTAAATTATATTAACATCTTAAATAAATTGCAAACTATAGTTTTGTATAATTTAGAAGCATTTTTTTTAATTTTTGTAAATGTAAGAACCATGTTTCCGTTTATTATGTTTTTTTTGTTGTTGACTTGAAAGAGCATGGCAGTTGAGAACGTGTCATGCTCACTTAAATGTCTCACCGATGGTGGCGCGTGTGTTGGATTATTCGGTTCCCTACAAAATGGTTGAGCTGGGTGGTGCTGATCCACGCGTCATGTTCGTGAACGGGTGCCGTCGGTTGAGACTGGTCATCTCTTAACTGCCAAGGCTTCTTTTTAATCTTATATTTTGAATTGTTTCTTCATTTGTCTTTTTTTTTTACATTGTTCTCACATATAGAAGCAACAAGAATAATGTACCCAGGATTTTGTAATAACTTGATTTAAAAGAGTGTCCATGGAGTTTCTTGCCCGTTCTTCTCCATAGAGATCTACGTTTTGGAATGGGCAACTAGCTTCAACTTTCTGACTAACTGACAGACTATATAATTTTGACAATTCAAAAGTGCCTGTACAAGGTTTAATTGAAATAAATGCTTTAAGTTTGAGTTTGAGTTTGAATAATGGAAGCAATCACATGCAATGCATACATTCAGTCTCATGAATTTGCAGAACTGTCATAAATCTGCTCAAACCAGCTCCACAAGTCTCCATATCCCTACATCGATCATCTTATCCAGTTATCCAGCAGGCTTTAAAGGCAACCAGTGGTGTCGCAGAAATATCAGGAAGTAAATCTATGAGATTGGTTGGACGGTGAAACCGCGGGGCGCAACTAATAACCAATATACCCACTTATATTGGTTACTAGCTACGCCCCGCGGTTTCACCCGAATAAGTCTCGATCCCGTGGGAATATCGGGATAAAAAGTCTAATGTCCTAATCCAGATCATCACCCATGTCACAGAATAACTAATAGTAGTCCCATGTGTCAAATTTCATCCAAATCCGTCCAGCCGTTTTACCGTGCAAGCATATTAAACAGATAAAATATATTATAAAAATATTTGTTTAGAATACGATACTAGTGAAAATGTAATGGTTTTTGTTTGGCTTCAATGTGTATAATTCGTATTATATACATTGAAGCGAAACGTTGAACGTACGTTTATTATGAATAAAAACAGGAATTTCGACTTTCCTAGAATTATTTTGCAAAGCATTTTTACGGTTTCATAAAATACAATGTAGCCCGTAGGTGATGAATATTAAAAGTTCATAGTTTACCATTTATATTATTTATAGTTTACTATTTATATATTACTAATCCTTCAACTCTGCGTTTTTTTAAAACAACAGCTTTAGCCATTTATCTTTTCACAATACTACCTAGAAAAACAATACATTCCTATCAAATACGTGTTTTTGTAGCGCATTACAGCGGTGCTATTCTGTAAAAATCTCACCGTTAAAACTTAGGTGACGTGAGCGTGGAGTGAGCTGTCAATAGTGTCAATTCCTAGCAAAAAGAAACTCACCTCACCTAAGTTTTCACGGTGAGATTTTTACCGAATCGACCGGCTGGTATTTTCAGGAAGGTTTGACTACTGAAATAATATCTTTTGATCACTTTCGCTTGACATGTACGGATTCCGATGAAAATTTCCGGAAGGTATTCTGAGTAACTTCCTCACTCTGTACATACCTACTACGATGTGGGAGGAATTCTAGGAATACTTATGTGTGTTATTTATATTTTTATCAGATTTACATCATCTCTTCTCAAAAGACTTGGGTCAAAGGATTGCAGCATTAAATAGCATTGTTAACATCAATCAATCAATTTCATTTTAGCATTTCAACCAAACTGAAGCCACTAGAGCAAAATATTTCTAATAGCTCATTAACAAGATCTACACCGCTAAATACTAAAAAGGATTTCGACATGAAAATACATGACGTCATTTCGAAAACTCATTCAAAGCACGCTAGCATGGCACACACATACGTCACTAGCGCCATAAAGAAAGTTTAGTCGTATAACTGTCAAAGTGCAGATGCAAGTCTTAAGACATGGCTGTTCCAATAACATGGCTGATTTTATGAGACCCGTTAGATACCGAGTTTGTTACGACATACTATAATAACACTGCACTTTTATACCCTTGGGACCTTGACACGTTTTGTGGGTAGTCAAATAAAAGTATATATACGTTCTTATTTTTATGGTCTTTTTTCTATTGTGGCACGAACGAAACATTTAGTGAACGGAAATGGTGTTAAAGTGAGCAGTTATATGTTTGTGTTGTTGTACAGTACAGTCATATATACGTGACTCGTTCGAAAGACCGAAGTCTTTGGTCCTCTTTTTGGTATACAAACCAGAATAGGGAGTACAGATACCTGTAGTCACTGAAATGAAACGTATTTTAATAAGAAAGAAAGAAAAGTATCGTTGTATTCTACTTTAGGAAACGAAACAAAAGTCAAATCTTAAATTATGACAGTAAAATAAACTTGTTCACAAAAGTAATTTAAGGTTAAATAAACAAATAAGAAGAAAATAAGCTTAAACAGGAAAGATATCCCGAATATAGTTCGCTTATTCGTCTCTCTGGAAAATTGTTTGGTAACGTAAATTGGCATGTTTATAACGAAAATGAGGTCATTGAAGGGAACCACTTGGAACTTACGAGACGAATGGACTCGGTCCGCACTCGTCCTTAACAAAGGATGTGACATGACCTTGTCCTTTCATTCGTTTTGTATGGAGTTGGTCTTTCATCCACTTTTTTTTTGTAGTTTCCTAAAGGAATTGTTGTATTGTAGTAGATATATGCTAGGTTTGCTTTTATAAATAAACATGGGGCTGGTTTTTCTTTTATCTAAAGAGAAACAGAACAATACGATAGAGATCAAACAGCATAACTTACTGTTTAAATTGTTCAAGATAGTTATGTATAGTGTGTATATATAAATGTACAAAAGGAGCTTCTGTTACTGAACTGTTACATAATTGTTATGGAGCTTAAGGGCCTAAACACAAAAAACGGAAGTTTTAGAAACAATAAAAGTATATGATAGACTAAAGTAAACAAAATCAGAAAAATATATGATATTCTTCAGGAAATATGTTAGGTAGATACTGCGCTGAAAACACAATACAACTAATTTGATCCGATAGAAAAAAATCGTGAACATACCTCTAAAAACTTTCTTTCCATACTAATAATATACACATAATCGTTCTGATTTTTTGTCAGATTATTCAACAAGCAACATACTAAAACACTACTGTATTTGGAAATTTAATAATTGCTTCATATTTTGCAATAAATGAACAGCGTTGTGTCTTCGCGCTTCTCCTTCTTTTTTATGCAGTCCGACTGTGACCGCGCTTTAGGTTATGTAAGCCCCTTAAGTAATTATGAGGGAAATTTATTATTATTGGCTACACCCTTGAAATCGAAACCAGTAAACAACTAAACAGATACAGAATATATATTATTATATATTCTGTACATAGAAGGTCGCGCCTAATAGTCGGGATAATAGAGGCAGATATAATAAGCAGGCTTATTTATGGCAGACCCAAATACCGTCAGTTGAATATTTTGGAAACCTATTGTTGTTTCTAGTCACATCACTGGCTGGTAATGTGCGGACCTTCAGGTTTGAAAATAATTAAAATGTTTTGATAAAATTTTTCGGATTCTTTCAAAACTTTTTTACTATGTACTAGCTTCTCGAAAGGACTGTCCATTGTGTCACCCTATGTAACATTTGTACATTTATATCTGTAATGTATATGGTGCACACAATATAGAGTATTCTATTCTACATTTACCCGTGACTTCACCCGCGTGTAGATAGAACTTATTTACCGGAATAAAGTAAATAATGAGTATCCTACGCCTATACCTACGCCATGGTCTACCTATATACCAAATTTCATCCAAATCCAATCCGCTAGGGAGTTAAAAGGTAACATACAGACAAACAGCGTTACTTTCACTTTTATAGTATTAGTATGGATGGGTGTTTTAGTGTGATTAAATCACACAGCCTAAATTATCATAGATTGCCAGTATTTCCTTCTGTGTTCGGATTTTGTGAAAAATATTTATGTGTCTTTTTGTTTTATCTAATCGTATGCTGCACCGGTTGACGTCATCACGTCAACGTATCGCTGAATACCAGCGCTGGGGCTCTGTCTCGCATAGGGTCTTAGCATTATGCTGAGCGATGACCGTTTTGCGTAGATGTGACTCACGTTTTGCCCCAAATTGTTATTTTTTTCTTTCTTGTTTTATGTTCTTTTGATGCGTCATGTTGTATGTATTTTCTTTCTTTTTCTTTGTTTATTTTAATTACCTACTTACATGGTCTTATGAAAATATTGCCAGTAACGTACCTACCACCTACTTTCCATATTTGTCTAACAAACATAGATAATTGGGTAGATATCAGTTAATTATTCATACGACCCACGAGGGAGAATAACATGATATCATAATTGACTTAGTTTCCCTAAACACAATCATAAACATTTTAATCAAACATTGACTGTTGTCACGTCACAGTCGTATTGTCATGACAAACTAGCTGTCATGGCCGCTCGCTTCCGGCGCTCAAACATCCGGTACGTAATAAGTAAATGATTGAACATTATTCAGTCAAATTGTTTCGCTTTTCTATTGTGTCATTTGTCTCGTTATATTAATTAATAGTATGTGATATTGCTGGGAAACAACGTCATTATGTCTGTTTTTATCTCCACTCTTAAAAAAAAGCTTGCTTTTATACATTATATTATATCATGAAATTGTCAGGCAGGGCACACATTTCTCGCAGAACAGATGGCCGAATGGTTCTGGAGTGGACGACCTTGTGAAGGCCGCAGGAATCCGTTGGATGCGGGAAGCATAGAACCAGTCAAAGTGGCGGTGCTTGGAAGAGGCTTATGTCCAGCAGTGGACCTCTTTCGGCTGAAACGATGATGACGATAAAATTATTCATCTCCACAAAATGTTATTGCCATTTTATAAAGTTCTCATAAAAACTTAAACCAACAATTCCTAACTTAATTCTCAAAGATATCTTTCCAATCTTTTATTAAATTCGCTTCATATTAACCGTTATCTACAGAAATGGACCAGAATGCTGAGTTTCAGTACGAAACACACGAATAACCAATAAGTAGCAGTATTGAGTATGTCGCAAGCTCGGCCAATCAGCGGCCACTTCACGAGATGTCATCTACAAACCAAACAGCTCGCCGGTACACGGATAGGGTTACCAAACATGGCATTATCGGGGTAAAGGATACTATATTAACGATACATATAGTATGAGTATTATGTAGACCACTCAGATCCTTAGTATAAGGTGTGTTGTCCATTCTATGTGATGTTATTGGTGAAATAGTGAATCCTCTCTAGGTCATTAAGTCAGTAAAGCTTGGTGTTGCATTTTGCTCTGAAGTGCTCGATCGTTCTCTTTCATATAACACTACTAGCTTTTGTCCGCGGCTTCGCCCACGTGGATGTCAGAAATCACCCCAGGGGACGTACTACCGGGATAAAAACACATGTCCTTCCCCAGGATGCCATTTATCTCCTAGTCAAATTTTATCGAAATCCGTTCAGTGGTTTAGGCGTGAAAAGGTAACATAGACAGAGTTACTTACGAATTTATAATATTACTAGCAGTGCCCCGCGGTTTCACCCGCATAAATGTCGTTCCCGTGGGAATATCGGGATAAAAACTATCCTATGTCTTTTCTCGGGACTCAAACTATTTCTATACCAAATTTCATCGAAATCGGTTCAGCGGTTTAAGCGTGAAGAGGTAACAGACTGACATACTTTCGCATTTATAATATTAGTATAGTATGGATTATAGTAATGGAACATAATACCATATAAGTAGGATAAGCGGTACCCGGGTTCTACAACACCTAGCCTGTATATAAATAGCATTCCATAAACGACTCCATCTATGATACGTAACCTTCTAAGCTTCTCAGCTTGGTAACCCTACCGTCGATAGCTACGACAAGTATCCTCGCCGTGTTGTCACAGGGAGCGGGGAGGAGGGGGTCGCGCGGACCATGTCCACGGGAAATGGGCCCGATGCACCCACTCTACTCAACGTGTCGGTCAATAATGCTCTGCTGATCGTTGTACTGATGGATAAGCACCGTAGAGTAGCATGGTTCATTTTGGGAAGAAGAGGAAAATATCACATCTAGTGTACCTAGGTACTTTGCGCTTTTTTAAATTGATTTAGGACTAGCTTTTACTCCCGAGTAATTTCTTTCAGTCTCCGTTAGTCAAAGAAATCAAATTATTCCAATTGACCACTTTATTGGAAATTTGTTGATGTTCGAAATTCAAGGACATCGTTTAGCTAGAAACAGCTTTGATCGACAAAAACGATTTTATAAAAACAAAGCAAATATTATACCTAAGTTTTAACTTTGTGATCACTACATCTAAACTTGGTACACCTTTAAGAGAGCTGTGTGAGTTATGAACAAGTTTAAGTACACGTCTTAACTTGACGCAGGTAGGTACCTCGAGGGACCCCAGGCGTATCAATAGTTTTAAACTACAACTAGCGAACAATGAACTAATTACTCGTTATTTTGCATCTACAGCTGAAAACCTTGTTGTTTATTTAACACTCATTAATATGTACGTAGGACCAATAAGGAAAAGCTAATATTGAAATTTATAAAGTTAAGTAATTACAGCGCCTATTTAACGTCAACCATGTCAAAAGTCAAAAATTTATGACGTTTAAACGTCCCTTAACTTTAATCAATGTTTATGAATAAACTCCTTAATGTTTAATATTAGCACTGAATAGAGAGACATTATATGTATACAATGTTCAAAAAATTCCAATTAAATGAATGGACTGACCCGAATATGTGAAACGAATGAAGTAGGTGCACACATGATCCGATCAAACGAAGCAATTAGCAAAATATGTCAGGTATTTGCACTTCAGAAAGTTCCTAATCGGAAAACAAAGGGTGTGAAAAAAATCTATGTTTTAACCTATGATGCGAACTGCATGTGAAAACCATTTTTTTTTTTCAGAAAAAAATTATAAACTTGAGAATTTTATTTAGCTCAACGGGCGTTGTCTAAATAATAAGAGGAGCCCGTGGCTAAATAATAACAGCCGCCCAGGTCGATTGACCAGGTTAAGCTACGTTTGCCGCGGTTGGATTGTGGATGGGTGACCATCTTTACATAACGAGACCCCTCCGTGCCTCGGAAAGCACATTAAGCCGTTGGTCCCGGCTGTCATTCGCGAATCTTTGACAGTCGTTACGGGTAGTCAGAAGCCTGAAAGTCTGACAACCAGTCTTACCAAGGGGTATCGTATTACCCAGTAAATGGGTTGTGAAGGTCAGATAGACAGTCGCTCCATGTAAAATACTGGTATTCAGCTGCATCTGGTTAGACTGGAAGCCGAACCCAACATATTTGGGAAAAGGCTAGGCAGATGAAGGGCGTTGTCTAAGTATACCGGTCGCTTTTAAGCGCAATACACACTGAGCCCGCCGGGCCGCCGACCAATGTCGGCAACTTTTTGTCGTCGGGCTAGTCGGCGGCTTCACTTATTGCAAGTCGGAAAATTTTGTCGGCGGATCGAGATGAGAAATTTATTTGGCAGTTAGTGATTGCCACGTGTCGAAAAAGGCAACACGCGCGGGCGCATTGTGCCGACATGATTCTTTTCATATAGGCCGCCGGTTGTGTCGGCGGGCTGTGTCGGCGGCCCGGCGGGCTGTGTCGGCGGCCCGGCGGGCTGTGTCGGCGGCCCGGCGGGCTGTGTCGGCGGCCCGGCGGGCTGTGTCGGCGGCCCGGCGGGCTCAGTGTGTATTGCGCTTTGGGGTGACGCTAAGATAGTATTAGGTGTCGATGGCGTAGGTGCATTCATAGTCGTAGTCGTTATGTAAAGGTATAGCGACAAACTTTATTCATCTAAACTGACATAAACTTGTCAAACTCAAACTCAACTCAAACTCAAACTCAAACCATTTATTTCAATTAAACCATTTACAGGCACTTTTGAATTGTCAAGAAGTCGGTCAGTCAGAAAATATGAAGCTAGTTGCCCATTCCAAAGCGTAGGTACCTATGGAGAAGAACGGGCAAGAAACTCCATGGACACTCTTTTAAATTGTATTTTTACAAAAATATTAGTTACATCATTAATGTTGAATTTACAATTATATGTGAGAACGATGTAAAAAAAATACGTACGCGTTAAGAGCGTCCAGAGTACAGCAAATAGTAAGAAGACAACAATCCAAAAATAAAATAATTAAAAATAAGCCGAGGCAGCTGAGTGATGACCAGCCCCAACTGACGGCGCCCGTTCACGAACATGACGCATAGATCAGCACCATTCAGCTCAACCATTTTGAAGGGAGCTAAATGATCCAATACACATGCCACCGTCAGCGAGACATTTGTGTGAGCATGACATACTATCAGCCGCCATGGCACATTCAAGTCAATGAAAGACATATTACCCGATAAATGGTAAAGAAGGTATACTTACATAGAACTCACTTCTGTGCTATGCAGTTATACAATGCAAAGGAAATTGAGTTTATACAATGCAAAGATAATCTTACAATCTTCAGCAATCTTGTAATTTTGTTGTGTGTTGTTATTATATTTCAGCGTTTCATATAATGGCTAAGGGTTCATATTCTTTTAATTTTACTTCTGTTCCGATTTAAGTCAAATATTAAGCTGAATAATTAAGATTTAAAAAAAAGAAGTGTTAATCGGTTTTTGTCGCTGACTGTTAGTACCTGTCGTATCGTTGATAGGGAAACACGCTTCAAAAGTAGGTCTACCACGAAAGCCTAGGTACGCAACAATATCGATGGTAATACCAACACCGTGCACCGCAATGCACCAGCACACATCGCACGATGGGATCGCGCTCGTTAAGATCCATAGCTGATTGGCGACAGCAACGTGCACGCAACACCTTATGACCCAGATCTTCATTATACAATGCTATGACGTCAGCACGACTACATACTACCTGCATGGTACGAAGAAAAAATTGCTAGAATTTTATGATTAAAAGCCGTTTGTAACGTTCGATTTTTACGAATAGTTCTGGTTGTATCAATGAGTGGTTCAATGTTCTACCTGTACTGACCGTATCACGGTATCGGTAAAAACATGAAAATATTAAGTGAAAACTTTACCTGAGCGTTTGAAATGAAATGCAAACTAATAAGTGCCTTTATAGTTTTGCTTGTTTCCTGAAGTAAACTTAAGCAATTATTTAAAAAATAAAACAAACTTTATAAATGCATAAGTACCTACTTCGTAGATGCTATTAGTGAAAATGTACAAAAATTGCTTGCTTAAAAATGTTCAGACGCTGCTGTGAGCTCCGGTACCTGAAACTAATGACAATCTAGAAGGTCCTTTGGTTACTCAACACTGGAGTGTAACAGGCTATTAATCGCCTCTCTACGATCTAGGCGAGAAAATTATCTTGTACTAAGGACCTCTTGACCTGAACAATATGCTAGCTTATAGCTGTTTTTGTACTAAAGTAATAAGCGGTTTTATCAGGATATTTCATAGAATCTTATTATTTTTCTTAACGAGACATAGTCAGTCTATTGTCCAAGGTCAAGTGATCCTTATTCATTAGATGTCAATGATTGGTTTTAGTGTGCATTTGTCAAACTAAGCTCCCCTCAGTTAATTACCGATAAATCAGAACGTGAAAACAGATGATCTCATAAAAACATGAACAAAAACCCGCATCCAAAGGGCGCGAGATCGAATCAATCAGTCGGGGGGCAGGGGCCTGCAGCGCAACAAATTGACTGAACATTTTACTGTACAATTTTCTTTGTGTCTCCACTGAGCTGAGAGAGCTGCATTCCTACTTTTTGCATTGTCACTGGCTTTGTTCGTGACACTTCACTTTTGTCTACGTTGAAAATTGAGTTCCTCAACGCCAGTAATGTCCCGTGAATGTTCGCTCAAGTGCACACAAAACAACCATGTTGATGCTATCTGAGAAGTTGGTACTTTGGCAAATGAAAGGCGGGAGTCGATAGCAAGCGTATAATAAAAACTGACGTTCACACAAGTATGTCCTCTTATATACTACTCGACTATAACAGAACAAATGTGGGTAACCGAATATATTACAACTCTCCACCCTAAATAATACATAATCTCCTAAGAAAAAGAATCCTTACACACTAATAGATAGAACTAAAACAAAGCCAAACTAGCCTACAATACAATTATTCAAAGACTAACATACAATGCAACTAACATACAATGCTACTTTAGCTAATAAAATAATACATCAATAACCTTCCTTACGATTTACAACACTAATACACAGTTACAAATTTATTGACACTAAATTATACACTAATCAACTAGAACTACTCAACGATTACAATATTTTGGTGGTCGTTTTAACCGACACTCCCGTATAGGACGGGTTCGAAGTACTTCCGGAACAAAGTTCTCGGAATTAGGAACACTTGTACAGGGATCAGGATTGGGGACATTAGTGACAGAAACCGAGCTGTCCGCGGATGTGGACGGCAACACATCGACTGTCTCGGTTCGGTCCGGACTACACTCCCCTACGCTCCGAGGGGCCCGCGACTCAACATGTGGTACCTCAGTGCTGACAGGAGCTGGCGTCACCTCCGGCACCTTGGAACCCTCCGCCTCGAGAGAACTCCGTTCTGTCGTACTAGTTGGACAATTCAAAGAACTACGCGATCGCTGTCTTAACTGATCAATATGTCTATGTGTTTCCTTCCCTGATCCATCCACAACCCTATAATCAGTAGTCCCCATTCTTTTTACTATTTGGCCAGGCAGCCATTTTTCATTACCCCTATACTGCCTTATCCATATTTCTTCCCCTAACTGTAAAGAACGTTCCGTACCTACCCTTTGTTGCCGTTCCTGAACCTTTTTCACTTTCTCTTCCCTATTGGGCCTTAAAGCATCCAATTTTGTACGTAAATTCCTACCTAACATTAGTGTTGCTGGACTTTCCCCAGTAGAACAGTGTTCTGTATTCCGATAATGCAATAAGAAGGTATTCAAAAATAAATTAATATTTTGTTTTTGCTTAACCGCTTTTTTAATTGTTCTTTTCACAGTTCGTACTGCATTTTCCGCTGCCCCATTTGATGCTGGGTGGTATGGGGCAGAAAAGATATGTTCTACGCCATGATTTGTTAAAAAGTCTGATAATTCGTTACTCGTAAACGGTGGCCCATTGTCAGAAACGATTTGCCTAGGTAAACCCCATCTAGAAAAAACTTCAGTGAGTTTTTCAATAGTAAAAGTAGCAGCTGTACTAGGTACGGGAAATACTTCTAACCATTTCGTCCTTGCATCCACCATTACTAAATATATTTTACCTAAAATAGGACCTAGGAAATCCAGATGTACCCTCGCCCATGGTCTAGCGGGCCAGGGCCACGGCGTGGCTACGTGTCGCTGCGGTGCGTCCGCCTCCCCCGCGCACACCGCGCACTCCCGGCACGTCGCCTCCACCGCCTCGTCGATGCCCGGCCACCAAACATAGCTCCTAGCTGAGGCTTTCGTTTTTACAATACCCATATGGGGTTCATGTAACTCCGTAATACTCTAGCTCGACAGTTTCCCGGAATCACTACCCTATGTCCCCACATGACGCAACCTAACTCTTCGTACAGTTCCTTACGACGGTTAAAGTACGGTTGTAATTCCCGTATTTCATTATCCGTAGGCCACGTATCTCGAATGTAACTTATAACTCTGCTTAGCATCGGGTCTCTCATAGTCTGTTGCTTAATTATATTGTAATCAAGTAACAATGCATTTTGTGCGAAATGTAAATAAGTTTGCTCAGGGAGCGCATGTAATGACTCATCGCTACTACCAGGTACCGGTAATCTCGATAGCCCGTCCGCACCGTTTTGTTTTGTGTTGACGTATTCTATGTCATACGTATATGCAGATAAAATGATCGCCCAACGCTGTAATCTACTTGCCGCCATGGCCGGAACGCCGTGCTTTGGACCAAATATGCTCACTAATGGCTTATGATCAGTTTGCAAAGTAAAGCGTCGGCCATAAACAAACTGATGCAATTTTTTTAAACAAAATACTATAGCTAACGCTTCCCGATCTATCTGCGAATAATGTTTCTCGGCGTTATTCAACGCGCGTGACACATAAACCACCGGCCGGTAGCGGCCATCGGTGCTTGGCTGTGTGAGTACCCCACCTATACCACGTGCACTGGCGTCACACGTCAACACTAAGTGCTTATCTGGATCATAATGAGCCAACACTTCCGCGCCTGTTAATATTTTTTTAACTTTTACCATCGCTTCCTCACAATGATCACTCCAATTCCAACTTACATTTTTTTTTAAAAGTTCATAGAGTGGTGACAATATACTACTCAAATTCTTAACAAACTTGGCATAGAAATTTACTAACCCTAAGAAAGAACGCAACTCAGTAACATCCTTCGGCCTAGAAATTTTTACTATTGCATCCACCTTATCCGTATCTACTTTAATACCCTCTTTAGATATAACATACCCTAAATATTTGACCTCATCAACCATGAATAAACATTTACTTCTCTTAAGCTTCATGCCATGATCTTGTATCCTTTGAAACACTCTTTCCAAAGTTTCTAAATGCTTTTCCTGTGTCCCTGACGTACTTATGATTACGTCATCAAGAAATACTTCTACGCCAGGTATGTCGCTAAGAAGGTTCGACATAATCCGCTGGAAAATACCCGGGCTCGAAAACAAACCGAACACGAGTCTATTATATTTAAACAAACCTCTATGTGTATTTATTACTGTTAAATCCCTAGAATCATCCAATTCTATCTGATTATAAGCCTGGGATAAATCAATTTTCGAAAAGAACGTAGCCCCATTGATGCTCACTAACAGATCGTCTATTTTCGGTAGCGGATACCTATTGACCAGTAAGACAGGATTTAAAGTGACTTTATAATCGGCACAGATTCGAAGTCCCCCGTCAGCTTTACGTACCGGTACCAAAGGTGTCGCCCAGTCCGAGCACTCGACGGGCTCGATGATTCCAGCGCGCAGCATTGCATCCAGCTCCGCATCGACTTGACCCTTCAGAGCGTAAGGCAGCGGCCGCGCCCGGCAGTACACGGGGGTCGCTCCCTCCCGCAACTGGAGTGTTGCCTTACCGCCTGTGTACCGTCCCAATCCGCCGCTGAACAACTCTTTATACCTATTTAACAAAACATTTGCAGCATCAGATTTTGTTTTTACAATATTGCCATAATGAAGTGCTTGTTGAAATGGAGGTATTTTTATTTCCATTTCGGATAACCATTGTCGGCCTAATAAAGAAGTTGTACCTCCATTGATCACAAACAGTTCTAAATATTTAATTTTATTTTGGTACTGTACTTTCGGCCTAATAACACCCAACGGCTTGATATTGCTACCATCATAAAACTTTAACACTAAATTAAATGGCTCAATTGATCTAGTACTAAAATACCTGTCGTATGTTTTTTTACTTATACATGAAACAGCGGAGCCCGTATCTACCTCCATCTTAATATCGTTGTCATCAATACGCAATGATAAGCTTACCGGGCTATATCCGTTCAAACACAGTTGGTGTAATTCTTCCCCTAGCTCGTCCGAACTAGAACCGCCTCCTAGCTCACCCGGCTGCTCGCTCCCGGTAGCTTCGACGTGGTTCACCCTGCGCCTCTTCCCTCTTCCTGTGCTCGACCGAGAACACACGCGTCTCAAATGTCCCCTCTGCTTGCATTTACTGCATACGAAATTCTTGTAACGGCACTCATCAGAGGTATGCCCGCGCCAGCCGCACGCCGTGCAGCTACCCGCGCCTTTTTCCGTGCCCGGCGCAGCGCGCTCGCGGCCTCCCCGCTGATCACGCCCACGTGTTGTCCTAAACGCGTGAACGGTTGCCGGCACCTCCGCGCTTGCTTTATACTCAACCACGGCCGCATCTCGCTCCGCCGCTTCCAATCCACAAGCCAATTTCACTGCCCCTGAGTACGTCAGATCGTCTTCCGCAAATAATCTTTGTCTGATGACTTCACTCTTCACTCCGCACACAATCTGATCCCGCAGATTCTCCTCCAAATTCCCGCCGAACTCACAGGTTTTAGACAGTTTTTTAATCTCGGTTAGGTATTGCGTTATATTTTCGTCGTCCTTCTGCCTTCTTTGACGAAACCGGAACCGCTCCGCCATGACAGCTGGTTTCGGTTGAAGATGATTTTTCAACAGCGTGACGGCTTTTTCGTAAGTTAACTCCGCCGGTTTGCTTGGGCTGCACAAAGTACTCAGTAACTCATACGTTTGATCCCCAACGCCGGTGATTAAGATCGCCAACCACATGTTCTTGTCCACGTTATTGACTTAAAAATACATCTCCAACCTTTCCACGTACAAGGTCCAATTTCCTGTCGTCACATCGAAGTCCCTTATTCTACCAATTTGTCCACTCGACATTTTATTCTATTTAACCCGAACACAATTGTAGGAAGGTAGGTACTGTCCAATACTCGTCGCCACTGAGAAGTTGGTACTTTGGCAAATGGAAGGCGGGAGTCGATAGCAAGCGTATAATTAAAACTGACGTTCACACAAGTATGTCCTCTTATATACTACTCGACTATAACAGAACAAATGTGGGTAACCGAATATATTACACTATCTGTGAGTGTGGCTGGGAACATATCAACCATGTTGATGTTATCTGTGAGTGTTGCTGGGAACAAAACAACCATGTTGATGCTATCTGTGAGTGTGGCTGGGAACATATCAACCATGTTGATGTTATCTGTGAGTGTTGCTGGGAACAAAACAACCATGTTGATGCTATCTGTGAGTGTGGCTGGGAACATATCAACCATGTTGATGTTATCTGTGAGTGTTGCTGGGAACAAAACAACCATGTTGATGCTATCTGTGAGTGTGGCTGGGAACATATCAACCATGTTGATGTTATCTGTGAGTGTTGCTGGGAACAAAACAACCGTGTTGATGCTATCTGTGATTGTTGCTGTGAACAGAACAACCATGTTGATGCTATCTGTGAGTGTTGCTGGGAACAAAACAACCATGTTGGTGCTATCTGTGAGTGTTGCTGAGAACAAAATAACCGTGTTGATGCTATCTGTGAGTGTTGCTGGGAACAAAACAACCATGTTGATGCTATCTGTGAGTGTTGCTGGGAACAAAATAACCGTGTTGATGCTATCTGTGAGTGTTGCTGGGAACATATCAACCATCTTGATGCTATCTGTGAGTGTTGCTGGGAACAAAACAACCATGTTGATGCTATCTGTGAGTGTTGCTGGGAACATATCAACCATCTTGATGCTATCTGTGAGTGTTGCTGGGAACATATCAACCATGTTGATGCTATCTATGAGGAGTTCCTTCTATCTGGCAGAATATTGATGCTCCGAAATTTATTTGGAATAACACTCTTGGCATAATCTTCTTTAAACGAATATTTTTAAGGCATACAAATTATTTAACATCAATGGCATACTTTTAAGATGGCAGAATTTTAATTGGCATAATTTCACTTGGCATACTATGAAGATGGCAGAATTTTATTTGGCAGAATTTTACTTGGCATACTATGAAGATAACAGTAGAATAATTTTTTAAAGAAAATTGTTTGTTTGGTGTATTTTTCCATGGTATTTGAATGAACTATAAAAATAATGATTTCTGTAAGCGATCTCGGGACGGAAACCCTGACTTGGGTTAGGTTAGGTTCCTTTAAACCCTGTAGACAGAAATAGGGGCCCCGCGAAGTGGGGCTCCGTCGACTACGTCTCATTTATTATTGCTTGTAAACCAACTTAAACCCTAACTAATTATTTTAAAAAAATGGTTAGGTTAGGTTAAAACTGTGACTCCTGCGCACGAGCTCACGTATGCCAAAAGACGATTCTGACTATAAACTTTCTGCGATATGATGGTTCTACTTTTTAATTATTATGGATATGAAATTTATGCCTAAAGATGATTCTGACTTACAAAATTATGAGTTTTGAATGTATGATAAATGAGTGTATGTCAAACGATTTTCTGCGAAATGAAGTTTATGCTATCCGTTGTTAGGCAAAATAATATTATGACATAAAAAGTTCTGCTATAAAGGGGGACCCATCTACGAGTGTTGCTAGGAACAGTAGGAACGCTTTCTTCTAACTTTCTTCAACCTGAGTGTTAGGTTAGCTGCAGACGAGCTGTTGAATTTTGACAATGCTTATAACAATGGTTCCACGAAGCATATCGTCAAGTATCCGTAGGTTAAGTGCACTTAGCTGTAATATTACTCAATGTTTTTTCTTAGTAAAGAAAAATAAGAGCAAATGCTGATCTGATACGTCTACACTTCGATGCCAGGCATTTGCCACATGAAGACGACAACATGACGAAGATAGAGCTTGCTCACCTGCCCTACATGGTGTTCTATATAGAACTCCTATGACGTCATACACTGTAAAAAATATAATCTGTATTTTCGTAACGACATGTTCTCACGAATAGAAATGCATTCGTGATCCGAGACAGTTTGCTTGACACGGCTATAGCGCAGCTGAAATTGCTTTAGAAAATAATCAAATTGAGTACGCTCGAGGGGCGAGGGGTGAGGGGCGAGGGGTGTGCGTGCCGAGTGGCGATGTATGCAATTATGCTGGATTCAATTTTAACTTTTATCAGACTGCGTTGAAAATAACTTTTTCATAGGATTTTACGAGCTGGTTTTAGTAATTTTAAGTAAGTGCTTGGCCAGACTGCAAACGAGGGCGTGAGGCGCGGCGTGGCGTACTCAAACAATATATGAACTTCATTTGAGCGTCCATAGTGAGCACGCGAGCGCGGTGAGCGGCGCGGGCTGCTTGGCGCGAGGAGCGCGCCGGCAACTCACGCCACAGCTCGTTCATACAAGTGGCCGCAGTGAGTGCACGGATGGCCCGCGCGGGGACCGGGGTTCTTAAACTAGTTTAAGCTTTTTTCTAGTAAAAATATTAAGTCTTAGAAAAAAGCTCGAACTAGTTTGAGAACCTCGGTCCCCGCGCGGGACTCCCGCGTCCACCCCGCGCCCGCGCCGCGCACCCTCTGCGGCCACTTGTATGAACGAGTTACGGCGTGAGTTGCCCGCGCGCTCCACGCACGCTCCCCGCGCCGAGCAGCCCGCGCCGCTCACCGCGCCTGCGTGTCCACTATAAACACTCAAAGGAAGTTCATAATAATTCGTTGAGTTCCCCTCGCCGCGCCCGACCTGCGCCCGCTCCCCAGTCTGGCCAAACACTAGAGTCATTGGCATCGCTTAGAGCGGATTTTACTACTTAATGTTTCTACAATGAGTATCGCCGGGAAAGAATTTCGAATTATTATGACAATCTATGATGAAATTTTTTTTCGAGTTTTCTTTCAATATCGTTTTAGACGTTTATAAAAATAAGAGTTATCTATACTAGCCGACTGTGTCCTTCACAAAAAAATTAATATGTTGCCCGAGACAGTTCAATAACTTAGCGTTTGTAAGACGGCAACAAACTCGGTTAGATAAAGATGAAGATTGCTTCAAAACAGATTCCTCTCAGAAATGTAAAGTGTCTTTCGGCAAAACTTGCGACAACACATAAATCTAAGTTGGAGATAGCTCACGCTTCTTACGCGGTAAACACAATTTCGGAACAGAATCATTATAAATTTCTTCTGATCTTACATTGCGTGATATGTCTTTTATCTTACTTAATTACTTTTTGATTAACTTATTTTGTGACTTCATGTTATTACTTTCGCGTATCTATTTTGTCATTCATCTCTACATTGAATAAATGACGAACAAATTGAAAATCACTTTCCCACAATCAAATAGTTGTGAATATAATTAGGTAAGCACTTAGGTGCACATAGCACAAGCCAGGGTACAGGTTCTCCTCAGCCAACTTTATGGCCAAACAAAGTGAACCAAGCTTAGGCGTTAAAGATTGCAGTATCGCTTAAGTTATAATAGTTTAAAGCTTATCGCATCGTGCACCATTATACTCATAATCCAGTTTGCGTTTAACTTGGAGTTGCGTGGCGCGATAACGAGCTATGTTTTACATCGCCCCGCTGACGTGGTGGAATATTGGCTTTAATTCGGTGACTTTGTCCGAGTCTTGCCCTGAAATCCAAAGGTCGGCCTCATTTATTTTTCCAGTTTCTTTTTTTGACTTATATTTTATTATCAATGTTCATTTATATTTTTCAGTACAGTATAAGGAATTTTATTATGGAATAGAAAATATGTTATGTAAGTAGGTAATAGAGTGGCTGTAGACAAGGGAGAATAAAAGAATAAATGTGTAGCGTTGATCAAGTGAGGGCAGGAAGATTATGAGCTAAGCATGACAAGTTCACAATAAAAGGTCAGAATCATGGTACCGCTATAAACGAGGCTACCTTCGGGGAGAACAAAAAATGAAACCCCAGTCCAATCCAATCCAATGAAACTCTGAATCATGTCACTCGAAACTCTGACTCATGTTCTAAAACTGAAAACCCAGTTCCCGAAATAGCGCCTCAAAATACTAGCTTAATTCCTGACAGGTTCCCGACAAAATATTTACTCGTTATTACGAACTCGAATCTCGAACTTCAAAACACTGAGCCGAAACTGAGCTTGTCACTCCGACAGTAGGAACGGGACAGTTGTCACGACCGCCAACTGTGGTCGCGGCGCGGCGACCCACTGCCGCACTCACCCGACTTTCAACCTTGCTGCACTAAACATAAGGTGGTCTAAACCCAAGGTGGGAAGGTGGGTAGTAATTCAGTTTGCAGTGAAGTTATTATAGGGACATATCAAGCGGGTGTCAGCGGGCCCAGCGGAAGCAATTTCGTTTTTGACGCCCGTTTGTGAACTGTTCTTATAAACAGTGTTAGACAGACGTAATATATGTGGATTGTTTATGGAAGTAGCGTGCCGGTGTGTCTGAGGAGCAAGATTAATAGTTTTAGTACTGCGATGTTATATTGCATCCGGGTCATACGGAATTTTAACACAAGTGCTAGCTAAATAAACCTGCACGAACATGATGATATTTCAGCGCATGTTAAAGTAACATGCTATTTTTTAAACCATTTTAAAACTTCATGTCAAACTACAACGTAAGTTACGTCCTTTGATAACCGCACTCTGCCACGTCGTGCCACAGTCGCTCAACAGCTGCCAACATTCCACGAACATAACTTGCGAGCCAATTTTTGCATTTTGTCGGAGAATTTATAAAATAGAATATCTTGTTCGTATATCAAATTGCGCAAAATCTAGTTAATGGCTTATAGGTAAGTATAGGATTTAAAATAAATATTTATAGTCCATTCGCACTGACAAGTTTTAGTTAAAGTTTTTTTGATAAAAATCCTCGCCATTCCTATTCGGCTGATTTATTCCGCGGTGTAGAATAATAGTCAATGTAAAATGTACAAAGGAAGCATCTGTTACTGTACTGTTACATAATGGTTATGGGGACTAGAGGACTTAAAAGCAAAAAACGCAAGTTTTTTATAATGCCTAAAAGTAGGTATATTATGATCGACTACAGTAAACAAAATCAAAAAAATATATGATATTCTTCAGGATATCTGCTAGTTTGATAGTATATTGAAAATATAATACAACTAATTTGATACGATAGAAAAAATCGTAAAGATACGTCTTTTCACAAAAAGAACAATATAAATATAGGTACATACAATCATTCTGATTTTTGTCAGATTATTATACAAGCAACTTAATAAAGCACTAGTGTCTTAATTTTTAGTCCAAACAATAGATTTTTTTGTAAATAGACTAATTGCTTCATATTTTGCAATAAATTACCAACGTTGTGTCATCGCGGTTTTCTTCCTTTTCTAAGCAGTCCGACCGTGGCCGCGCTTTAGGTCATGTAGTCCCCTTAAGCCTCACAAATTGTAAAGTCTACTCATAAAACATGACCGCTTTCACTAACACTAAACGACGAAAAGGAATGAATGTCGTCATTTGTTTTTCAGTATTCCGAGGAGACCTCTCAAGCTCCGCTAATGAGACACAATTGATTTTCTATTGTAGCTATCGTATGACACAGGGTACGCGCGGAACTTGACGGGACGACGACGACATAAGGATAGTATGGTGATGGATATTCCTATATTTATTACCAAATACCTACTTCCAATGAAGGCTAATGAATGTTAGGTATCGGTAGACGTTAAACCCACGGCTACTATTCAAAGGGAATTGCTCACTTTGTTAGGGTGATCTGGCTAAGCGTGGACAAGATCTTTATTAATAAATAACTTGCATTTCAAAAATTACTTATCTATAGGAAAGTAAATATTATAATAAAGTTGTAGCAAGATGCAAGAATATGCTTCAACTGGCATGTGAAAAATTGGAACCTTGCCGGGTAAAATCTTTGTAATAAGCTTATTCTTTTCTATAATATATTATTTGCCAGTAGTATTTTGATATAATCTGATAAGAAAAACAAACGTTCGAAGCAGCGAGAAAACAAAACAATATCCACAGTGCACGAAAACAAAGCGAATGGTTTTTTCATTGTTACTGTTGTCAGATGTCATTTCACTTGACGTTAGAGATGTTCGATATGAATCGATACTCAAATGGGTCGGTAAAACAGATTTTTTTTGATTTTCACATCGATTCAACTACGATACGATCCACTACAGTAAATTGATAAAGGTTATTGTGTGTGAAAGTTAAATGAGAAAAAATGAAAATCTCAGGAAAAATAGTACTGTTAAGGCGGGCCGTTATTTTCCAAAAACACTCTTCTCAATCACAACTGACATTGGCAAAATAGTTCGGGCAAAATCGGGACTCTGCTTTGTTTGTCTGTCTGTTTGTAAGAAATTGAATGGAATTAAAGGCGAACATATTAAAAAATATTAATTAAAAGCGATTTTATATCGATACTCGGATCAAAATGAGTCATTGCGAAGCAGAATATCGATACAAAGCAACAGGATCGATCATCTCTAAAAGCGATACAGTAGGAGTTGCTAGGAAAAAAATCTGACAATAATCGATTTATAGAACCGTTATTCTAATCTAAAAAAAATATGTCACAATACTAATAACGTTTTCGATTGTTTTATTTTAAAACAATGCAAATGAGTATAATATTCTCATACATTATTGACCGGTACTCGTTTTGCAGACAAACACTTTTTTTTGCCATAATTATTGATTATCTTATCGATTACAGACTCAAATTGATGTTTTATTTCCGCGCTGGTAACACTGCGTCAAACAAATGGCTATGCTTTTTAACTGTAGGATACAATTTAAATACTCTTTATTTCGACTTTTTGTTCGTATACCTGGCTACTATGTGATGTGCAAAAATATTTCTTTTAGAATAAATAATATTGTTTAGTAAAAATAATTTTTACCGGGCATCTTGTCCACGCTTAGCCGAAACTGGTGATTCCCTTTCCGCAGAATTTCGAGCACGTTACTAAGTAGTGACAGGTTAGGTTAACCGCATAATAACCAACAGTCATCCAACTTTCACAATTACGGCTAACGATTAGTTACATTCTAAACGTCACACAGTGCTATCTGAAATAAAATCAGGGCTTGCAGTAGCGCGGGTGACGGGCGACGTCGCCGGGCAAACGAGGTTTCATTTCAACATGTACCACGGTACAGTTACTCCGCACTTTAATTATATTTTCAAACTGTTTTATTACTTTTTTTTTTTACTCTGCTTTAGAACATGGCCGAGTGTAGGATGTGAGGTTGACTGCAATTTTTTGGTGTAACTGGGAAATTATGTTTGAACAGCGGTCGACGGAAGAAGGGTTTTAATTGAATTGAAATGGGGTACAGTTGTGTGAAGGAATGTTTATTGTGGTTGGTCGTATTTTGGTGCTGAGGAAAGAATGGAATTGAAGAATAATGGGCATCATCAATAAAATTATTTTTGAAAACTACATAGTTACTGGTTTCTGTAATAAAACGCAATTCAAGGAAATAAATTATAAGTCTACGACGCTGACGTTACAAAGATACAAGACTTACATTTATTTCAAGACACTATGCAAGGCTCAAAACTTAACAACATTAAAACTTCAGAAAGTCTTAACAAAACAACACAAAACCCGTCACACGTCGTCAGCAGCTGCTGGGCCTCCGGGAGAAAAGCCGGCCCCCCACCTCCAGCGACGCTACGCAATATCGCAACCTATTTACATCGTGTAAATAAAAATGTGCCGACAAATGACGTCGGGCATGCAGCGCTCGCGTGACACCGGCGTTAAATAATGTGAAGGCATGAGCCCACGATTTATGAGCCGGGCGTAGCACGCGCGATCAACACGCTATGACGAGCGTGCTCCCGGAGCCGCGCGTCGTGCGCCGTGCGCCGTCACGCGGCAACGCGCGCCCTATTTATAGCGCACCTTGTTTTTATAGCGCAGTAAAAGCGGTGCAATTAAACCTTATGAACGTGACGTTAGATGGCGTGGTTAGCACACAAATGGCACAGTTGATAAGACGCGCCGGAGTCCCGAGGTTTATGTTGCAGATGAAGATTGTGTACCTGGAAGTGCTTCGGGATACCGTCAGCTTGCTTATATGAGAGACACTTACCTGAAACAAAATGAAAAAACAAATGAATACATTATTGCTTTTAAAAAATATCGCTTTAAAGACCCGTTTATTTGTACCTATTATATTTCCATAGCATTCCAAATTAATGAGAGTGAAATGGTAGCGAATTTTAAGCAAAAGGCCCGAGGGTGCAAGAACAGAAAGCCACACGAGATAATGACTTTAAAAATGTTTCTCCACAACAAACATTAATAGAATCAGTGATCCTTTAATATGAATTACACGTGCCGCCATTTGTTGAACAAAACGAATTGTCACGTAAATAAAGGTCACATCTCATATATGGAAGAGAGTATGTGTAGTTTTTTTTTGGCAGTAAGTAGCTATTTGTCAATTTCATCTATTTTAATCTCATCTTATGTACTGGATGCTGCATGGTTTTATTTGAAGGCTGGGAATAGATTGTCCACCAGTAACAACTTGATATAGATACACCGATGGAATTACAAACCTTTTATTGTCACTTACATGACCAACGTGGATTTAAGTCAGGCTTTATATAGGTATATCGTTCATTTCAATATTTTCAGCAATTTAAAAGTGAGTCAACTCTACACGTGGGCCCAGGGACGGATTGTCTCATTAAATTGTCATAATCCTTACATTTGAACGCGTTGTTGCTTCAAGTTTCAAAAATATGGACATTTAAATGAACATTTTGTACTCGTATGTTTCTCTTTATTACGAATTTGACAAATGAGGTGTTATTCAGTAACCTACGTAAAAAGTATTTCATTTCGCTGGCAACATTTAATTTAAAGGATGCCTAGTAATAAACATTTTTTATGCTCTATGATGAATATAACTTCTATTATGGAATGACAAAGGAAGTTTTGGGTTTGCATATTATTACCTATTTACTCTTTATTGTACGAGTAGGTATAATAAAGTCTTCATGTACAAATGATTGTATTGTTTATTTTTTAATTTTGAGCTGTCCTTGTGTGCGAGTGTGTAGTCAGTTTGTGCGTTATAACTCCCGAAAGATGAGTATCTCCCGTATTAAAGAGGGAAGAGTGCCTAAGAAGGGACTTGATATCGTAAGACTTCTCTTATTGGAGGCAATTTGCTACAGATACTGTAAGTCATTATAAGTCTAGGAGACTTACTAGCGTCCCAGTCGTTCTAGACTGAAATAAGAGGCGGCCATCAAATATAAGAATGTTATTCATTTATCAAGTTGATACCACAATGACAATTGACAATTCAGAAATGTATTATATCGAAAACTTTGTAAAACTTATGAATTCCGTTACATTTAATAACTTTGTTTTTCCTATTTATCTTATTTCAAGAATAAAATGGCACAAACCCAAAGCTAACGAAATCATCCGCCAAAACTCCGAAAGTATGATGAAACAGCCGACACAGTTACACAGAACTTACGTTCATAAAGTTAAAAATATAATGAAACCGCGCTCTGCGGATGCCCAGTAAACTACCTTTCATGTGGTTAGTTGGAGAGGCCCCCTCTCTCCCCCTAACCTCCTACGTGCACTGCAACCCGTATTTAACAAACTTTATAATTACTGTGGTCACCGTTATGCTACATAACATACTTATCACTATCCGCACTATGGCCCATCCAGGCATATCTATTATGCAGTCTCTCTGAGCTTCATAATATATAAGATTTAGCTTGAATAACTTATGTATATAGATTATTCAGCTGTCTAGGTGGGGCTAGGTATGTTATATCTTTGGATATTTTTTATTCATCAATGCTTACGATATATTATGAAGTTTGTAAGATCGGACCAAGTATAACACCTTGAGGCATGCCGTCGTCAGGTTAAATGGAGTGATGTTGAATCAATTTATTAATTAAAACGACGTAATTAAAGATGCATTGTTTGGCTTGCTTTGATTTTTTCTCGTCGAAAACATCTATTATCACGGCATTATTATCTTGGAATTTAGTTCACCGTAAAATGAAAATGACAGTCTACAAAACAAACAAATAAAACTTTCTAGTGTAATCAAGCAGAAAAAAGCAAAATAAAATAATCTGCAAAGGAACGGAGCGGAATTCCCGCAAAAGTAGAAAGACAAAGAGAGGTCCTGAAATATGACTTGCTCTTTATATATTCAGTATTGTAAAAGAAATTGAATTATCATTCCCGCAAGAATATAGGATTTTCAATAAATAGGATAGCGAAATGCTTTTAGATATTATGTCACGGCAGCGCGCGTGCGGTTTTATCGCATTCACATTGGATTTTATCAGCGGGAATATATGTTGTTTCATTATTACACTGCATATTATTTTCTTTAGTCATACTGAAATCTGCTTATTTTTTATGGAAGCTGGATGATGTTGCTTTTAACTTTTGATTTTTGTTTGGCTTTACTCATTCGCCTGCCTGTAAAAGTCTCGAAAGTTAAATAAAGAAAATGGATTTTATGTTGCTTTTATGTTGGCTTATCGGCTTTATACTGGGGTGCTTAGTTATTATTACAATTTTAAAACTTAGCACATTGTTGTGAGATGTTCAAAGTTGTGAAGCTAATAAAAGATAACAAGGAAACTTCATCGTTCTAAGATAACGCACTGGCCAGACAGACGCGCTAGCAGATGATACGTGCTTAGTTGTGATCCTGAAACGAGACATGGCAGTCGGTAGCTACATGTGGAAAAAGTGATTAAAGAAGCAGCTAAACAAAATCAAATATACCAATTGCACTGCAAGATTTATGTTCTAAGGATTATTTTATGGTGAAACCTCCCATTACCAGGCCACTCAGAAAGTATTGCGAAAAAAAATTTTTATGAGAGACTGGCCAGTTATAATCTAATAATTTTGAAAATATGATTATTTGTAAGGAAAAAAAATTAATTAAAAAATAAAAAAACCCGACTGCGAAACTGAAAAGCTACAAACAAGCCCATTTTAAATTAAATAAAAGTTGGAAGCAGGCGGGACCCATTTGAATTTGAAGATATGATAGAAATGGTATGGGTCCCGCCTGCTTCCAACTTTTATTTAATTTAAAATGGGCTTGTTTGTAGCTTTTCAGTTTCGCAGTCGGGTTTTTTTATTTTTTAAATTAATTTTTTTATTTCCAGTTTTTTAGTTTACAAATGTGAAAGATTTCGCAAACGATTTAGTTCTTGGTACTTGTTTTTTACGTTTTGTCACTTCGAATTACTTTTAACCATATAAGTTATATATATTTTTGTAATCACCTTTTAAAACCCTTTATTTTGATACCCCACTCGATAGGTTTCGAGAATATTTTTTTTTTTTTGAAAACATATTGCGCCATAAATCGGCCATTTTATTTTTTTTTCAATTTTAATATACCCAGTAGCACTCTCACAATTAAGACGAATCTAACGGCACCTCTCAAGCTGAAATCGATCAAGCCGTTTAGGCTACAGAGCGTGCCAAAGAAATATACATACATACATACATACATACATACATACATACATACACTCGAAAAACATAACCCTCCTTCTGACGCAGTCGGGTTTTTTTATTTCCAGTTTTTTAGTTTACAAATGTGAAAGATTTCGCAAACGATTTAGTTCTTGGTACTTGTTTTTTACGTTTTGTCACTTCGAATTACTTTTAACCATATAAGTTATATATATTTTTGTAATCACCTTTTAAAACCCTTTATTTTGATACCCCACTCGATAGGTTTCGAGAATATTTTTTTTTTTTTGAAAACATATTGCGCCATAAATCGGCCATTTTATTTTTTTTTCAATTTTAATATACCCAGTAGCACTCTCACAATTAAGACGAATCTAACGGCACCTCTCAAGCTGAAATCGATCAAGCCGTTTAGGCTACAGAGCGTGCCAAAGAAATATACATACATACATACATACATACATACATACATACATACACTCGAAAAACATAACCCTCCTTCTGACGCAGTCGGGTAAAAATAGGTCATCATCATCTGCCTAGCCTTTTCCCAACTATGTTGGTGTCGGCTTCCAGTCTAACCGGATGCAGCTGAATACCAGTATTTTACATGGAGTGACTGCCTCTCTCTCTCTGACCTCCATAACCCAATTACTGGGTAATACGATACACCTTGATAAGACTGGTTGTCACACTTTCGGGCTTCTGACTACCCGTAACGACTGTCAAAGATCCATGAATGGCAGCTGGGACCAACGGCTGAACGTGCTTTCCGAGGCACGGAGGGGTCACGGTATGTAAAGATGGTCGCCCATCCACAGAACAACCGAGGCAAGCGCAGCTTAACCTGATCGATCGACCTGTGTGGCTGTTATTGTTAAGCCACGGGCCCCCTAAGGAAAAATAGGTACGTTCCAATTTCGAAATTTCCCTCCACATTGTTTGCGAGCCAATTTAAATTATCGTGTCTTGTCTCATTGAAAAACTGGCCAAGTGCGAGTCGGACTCGCATGAAGGGTTCCGTACCACAAGGTAAAAACGCCGAAAACAACACGTTTGTTGTATGGGAACCCCCCTTAAATATTTATTTTATTCTGTTTTTAGTATTTGTTGATAAAGCGTCAACAGAAATACATCATCTGTGAAAATTTCAACTGTCTAGCTATCACGGTTTATGAGATTACAGCCTGGTGACGGACAGACGGACAGTGGAGTGTTAGTAATAGGGTCCCGTTTTTACCCTTTGGGTACAGAACCCTAAAAATGGATTTGCACCGGGAATATTATCGCGCTATGATTTTTTACGATTTCAAGTGTCGCCTGAAACCGGACGATAGACTTCAAATGGTATTCATGGATGAAGGCCCTTCAAAGGCAACCGTGTATCGTTGGTATAACGAATTCAAGCGCGGTCGACTAACTTTGGGGGATGAAGAAAGAAGTGGTCGCCCTCTGTCGGCTGTTACGGAAGAAAACGTGCTATCAGTGAAAAAATTTAATCCAAGACAATAGGCGAGTTACGTATCAAGAGGTTCTGTACATACAGCAGGTTGGATAGGGAAGCCGTCACGAAATTCTACACGTGCATCTTCGCGTGAGGAGGAGGAGGATAGTTTCACGCTTGATGCCGCACAACCTCACCGATGCTCAGAAGCAGGCCCGGGTGGAATGGTGCCGTGATGTGATAAACAAATTTGAAGCAGGCTCGTCTCGGCTTGTTTACGACATCATTACAGGTAATGAGTCTTATATTTATCAATACAATCCAGAAACGAAGCGCCAGTCGACGGTTTGGGTGTTTCAAAACGAATCAACGCCTACCAAAGTGAAGCGATCTAGAAGTGGGGCGAAGATTTTGATCGCGAGCTTTTTCAATTTGACTGTCTACTTGGTGTCAATTCCTTTACGGAACCAAAGGAGCATCAACATTGAATGGTATACTACCAAATGCTTGGCAGATCTTTTCTCTGTTGTGAGCAACAAGCGACCAAACACAGGGCTCCGCGGGCTACTGCTCCACCATGACAACGTGCTTTCGCACACCGCGCTCAAAACGAGGGACTTCCTGGACCGCACGCCGGTCAAACTCCTGGGTCACCCTCCTTACAGCCCTGACCTAGCACCCATGTGACTTCTTTTTATTCCCGAAAGTAAAAAAAAATCTGCTCAAAGAGATACAATTTTCGTCGCCGGAGGATTGCGCTGTCAGCGTTCGAGCAGGCTGTAAACGAGGTGTCTGCGGCGGACTGGAAAAAGTGTTTCGAAAACTGGTTCAGACGCATGAAACTTTGTATAGAGGCTAGTGGAGAAAGTACTTTGAAAAGATTTAATAAAAAATATTTATCTATAGAACATTTTTTTTTTCGCAAAACTTTCTGAGTGTCCCACGTAACACATCAAATTAATTGAAGATGTAAAACGTGTTGCTAATTTTTTCTTATTTAATATAGCATGAACTAACTTCTTTGATTAAGATTCCCTCGAAACCTTAAGCTCCACAAAGCTCATATACAGCATCATATAACATATACCCACATATGTACATGGCGCCGCCAAAACGAACTTGTCAACTAAAAACTTGATTAACACGACACGCAGGTTATCACAAATTAATCAAGTCGTGATAAGTCATTAGCCTGGCGTCGCCGTCGTGGAGGCTCGATCAAACTTGCAACTTTAATTAAAAGTGATCCGAGTAACTTGTAATGTGAAGCGGGGCCTTTTGAATTTAAATATTTATTGAGAGCGACAGAGGAGCGGAGAGATGATGAAGACGTCGCGAGCGCCGCAGCTGAACGTGCGGGGTTATGCGAAATTGAATAAGGAATATGGAGATAAATAAATGGGTTGTAAAGTACCTATACTTAATATTGTAAATGAAACTCCACCAAAAACATAATGTTGAAAAAGAAGGCCAAGTTCCGTACTTCATGTAGATGTTTGACCAGCAAAAAAGTTGAAATCGAAACCAACGCCAAGTTTTAAACCATTTTCTTTGCACCGGCCTTATTTTGCAATTCTGTTGTAAGTAATTTGTGTTTTAAACTTTTAGATATCAATACAATAATATTGCTCCATTTAAACTTGGCGGGTTTTCGTTATGTTATAGTTATTTTTCATGAATATTATTTTATGGTTTTCTAAAAACCCGCCAAGTTTAAATGGAACAATATTATTGTATGGATATCTAAAAAGTTTCTAGGCTGACTTTAAAAAAAATTAATACATACGGAACCCTCTGTGCGTCAGCCAAACTCACACTTGACCGTTTTTAACATTTTCTTTTAGTTTCATGGTAATGTCTAGTTCCAGCTAGAAAAAAAATCATACGGGACCCTCTGTATGAGAGCCAAACTTACACTTGACCTCTTTTTAATTTTTCCTTTAATTTCATGCTAATGTCTAGCTTCGTGCCAAATTCCAAGTTTCTAGGCCGGTTAGAAGTTTCTAGGCCGGTTAGAATCAAAATTTAATACGGAACCCTCTATGCGCGAGCCAGACTCACACTTGACCATTTTTTTAATTTTTTCTTTATTTTTATGCTAATGTCTAGCTTCGTGCCAAATTTCAAGTTTCTAGGCCGGTTAGAAGTTTCTAGGCCGGCTAAAATAAAAATTTAATACGGAACCCTCTATGTGCGAGCCAGACTCACACTTGACCATTTTTTTAATTTTTCCTTTAGTTTCATGCTAATGTCTAGCTTCGTGCCAAATTTCAAGTTTCTAGGCCTACTAGAAGTCGCTAAACATTTTGATTAACTCTAAATGAGTGAGTCAGTCAGTCAGTCAGTCAGTGACACTTTAGCTATTTTGAAAAGTCCATATAACTTCGAATCTATTAAAGCTACAGTTATGAAATTTGGTATTCGAACTAACAGCAATCATGGTATTATGTATGTGAAGTTTGATTCGATTTCGTGTGACAAATAGTAAGATACTGGGTGGTCAAAAGTAGCTCGAAGCGGTTCGGGTAAATAGTGCACGGCGTACGTGCGGCCTCTTGCTGGAACTTGGCCTGCGCACTGCCGTGCGCTTGGATTGTGCGAATAAGCCTCTGCAAGAAAAGTATGCTGTTAGATGATATGTCCGGTCGAAGTGGAGGTGCTTGGGGGAGGCCTATGTCTAGCAATGGACGTCTATCGGCTGAATGATGACACGTACACGCCTATTATTTTAATCAAGTTAACCAAATATGAAGAAAGAAGCCTCACAAACTGGGAAACACGTGGTCAAAATATTGATTACTAGACAAAAGAATATGCTACGTTTAATGTTGGCATTGCTAAAAGCAACATTGTATAATTAAAACTAGCTTCTGCCCGCGACTTCGTCCGCGTGAAATTCGTACTTTCCTCTTATAATTTCGAAAATGTATGTTTATGATTTTTATCATTTATTTAGATATAAATAAGTATTCCGGCCAATTTTTTAGTTTACAGCTCAAAGGGATCAGATTTTTCTAATAAACTGTATCCCAGCTTTTTACTCCCCCAGGAGAGTAATTTTGAAAAATCGTTTGGGATGTGTTAATAACTTGACTCAAAGACCCATACCCATTTTCGAGTTAATGGAAGTAAGCAGTAGAATTTTCCACCTACGTAGGAGTCAATTTTTGAAAAACCCTAAATCACTTTTTTAAAGTATTTTAGTTTTAATAGTACCGAGTTTCGAGTTAATCCGACAGCGGGTTAAATATTTTTCTAATCCATCAACTTTGTCACCCCAAATCCTCTGTGAGGGATTTTTTAAACTAAAAGTGACAATCTTTATTATTTACTGACCCAAATATTGCCATGTTTTTAATTTATTAACCGAATGAATAAGATATTTCATATAAACTGTTTTCCCTCTTTCTATCCCCATAGGGGTGGAATTTCGAAACATAATCTAGATTATTTATACCAATTTTCCAGTTAATCAAGCCTCGTAATAAAATTCTGCCCTGTGAAATTGACTACCCCTCTTCACCCCATTAGCGGTAGATTTTCGAAAAACCCTGAACCACTTTATTATTTATTTTGGTCTTAGATAGGAGTTTCGAGTTAATTGGACCGAGCATTAAAATTTTTCCATACTAAATTTGACACCCTCAATCTCCCCTTTAGGTTAATTTAGAATTCCAAAAAAAATCGAACTTTATAATTATTTGTGCCAAGTTTCAAGTCCAAATTTATTTGTACCATTTTTTTTGAGTTTATCAAGGCACTCATTAAAATCCCCTTATAAATCGAATTACCACTTTATGTCCCGTCAGGGGTCAATAATTTTCGAAAACCCCATACACTTACTATTGAATCTTCATCCTAGCCTTTTCCCAACTATCTTGGGGTCGGCTTCCAGTGCAACGGGATGCAGCTGAGTAACAGTGTTTTACATGGAGCGACTGCTTATCTGACCTCCACAACCCAAATACGATACCCCTTGATACGACTGGTTGTCAAACTTTCGGGCTTCTGACCACCCCTAGCGACTGTCAAAGATCCACGAATGACAGCCGGGACCAACGGCTTAGCGTGCTTTCCGAGGCATGGAGAAGTCACGGTATGTAAAGATGGACACCTATCCACAGACCAACCGCGGCAAGCGTAGCCTGCGTAACTTGATCGATCGATCTGTGCGGCTGTTATTATTGATTATTTTCTGTCAAAAGTATGAATACTGAGTTTCGAGTAAATCGGACCGCGCGTTAAAATTCTTCCACACAAACTTTAACACCCCAACACAAGGGGTGTTGGGGTTTTTTGATAAAAGAATAATGATAAACTTTATTACTTGCTTAGGCAAGTATTCTTGCCAAGTTTATTAACCAAATGAATAAGATTTTTCTTATAAACTGTATCCCCGTTTCTCACCCCCACAGGGGTGGAATTTCGTAAAATTGTTTGGGATGTGTTCATTACTCGACTCAAAGATTGTTTATACCAATTTTCGAGTTAATCAAGCCACGCAGTAAAGTCCTCCCCTATAAAATTAACTTTTCACCCCATAAGCAGCCTATAATGTTCCCACTGCTGGGACACAGGGCTCCTCTCGGTGAGAGGGAAATTAACTTTTCACCCCGTTAGGGATAAATTTTCGAAAAACGGTGATACACGTTATTCTTTATTTTTGGTCTTAAGTATAAATACTGAGTTTCGAGTTAATTGGACCACGCGTTAAAATTCTTCCATACAAACTTTGACACTTCCCATACCCCCTTCAGGGGGTAGTTTAAAAAAAAAGCCAAACTTCATAATTTATTTAGATAAGTATTCGTGCCAAGTTTCATGGTTATTAACTCAAGGAATAAGATTTTTCATACAAACAAAATCCCCTCTTTTCATCCCTTAAAGGTTAAATTTCCAAAAACCCCTTCTTAGTGGATATCTACTCTTCACAAAGAACACACCCTCCAAAATTAATTTCTCTACCCAGCGGTACCGACCAGCGTTTTAGGCTTTGATATATCAGTCAGTCAGGACAAAATTTCATCCCCCTTTTCACCCCCTTAATGGACGAAATTCTAACAACAGCGTTGTGTTAGCTTCCAATCATAAACCTAGATAATAAATTTAGTGATTTTTACGTCGAAAATTAATGATTTTCTATACACAATTTCATCCCCCTTTTTAACCCTTCGGGGGTGGAATTATCAAAAACGCTGAGACACGTGTAAATTAATTTTCAATTGTCAGCCTAAATACAAAATTAGAAGATCCTAACTTCAAAACTGTCGGACTTTTATATAAACTTCCATCCCCTATTTTAACCCTTTAGGGGTTGAATTCCCAAAAATCCTTTCTTAGTGGATACTTACTCTTCACAAAGAACACACCTTCTAAGTTTCAAGTTTCTAGGTCCAGCGGTTTGGGCTGTGCGTTGATATATCAGTCAGTCAGTCAATCAGTCAGTCAGGACTTTGAATTTTATATATATAGATGAACTTGACGACAGAATAAATTAAACTGTTAAAATAAAGGCATTTCCAGAGCCAACTATTCTAGCAACATATCTAATAGAAAAGCTTTTAATCCCTAATGAGATGCAATTTACTGCAAAGTCTTGTGAAATGAAACTTCATTTATGCAGTATAAGCTAGTACACCAGGAATAAATATCTCTATACGTGTAGTAACAAGAAAACAACAAAATTACAATGGGGCGCACACATTAGAGCTCTCTCAAGTAGATTAAGTTCAGCTGCATATGCAGTAAGAAAAATAAGGCAGTTGACAGATATAGCCACAGCTAGGTTAGTATACTTTGCTTATTTCCACAGTATTATGTCTTATGGTGTTCTGCTGTGGGGATCGGCAGCTGACGTAGATTCAATTTTCATTTTACAGAAGAGGGCAATCCGCGCAATCTATAAAATGGGTCCTCGCGAGTCTCTTAGAAACAAATTCAAAGAAATTGATATACTAACTCTGCCTTCTCTTTATATTTTAGAAAGTATTTTGTATGTTCGCAAAAACTTAGGACTCTTCAAAATAAGAAGCGATTTCCATAATATAAATACACGTAGTAAAAATGAAATTGTGTTACCTAAATTTAGATTAACTAAAACTAGCAAGTCATTTCTTGTAAACAGCATCCGTTTTTATAACAAGTTGCCAAAGCCGGTTACAGAACTTAGCGATGGAAAGTTCAAAACCCTCTTCAAACGTGTCCTTATCAAAAAAGCATATTATAAGATTAAAGACTACGTTGAAGACAAGCTAGTCTGGCAATAATTCCTTCTGCACATGTGGCTTCCCTGGCTTCTCATTAACGGCATAACTATGTAAATGTCTATTAACTGCTCTCAAATTACGATGTTTAATTTTTATTTAATTATTATTATTATTTTTACATACTTTTTGACATAATTTCTTTATTATTTGACATTATATACTTTTTGACATAATTTCTTTATTAATTGACATTGTATACAGACACTTGAAATTTTTCACCTCTTTATTAGTGGTTTTATTGAGAATCATAACACTTGGTTTTAGTAGGTTTTTATTATTATTTTTCTTTTTTTATTATCTATCCTTTTGATAGATTCTTATTTTGTAAATGTGAGGACTTTGTAGGCCTTATAGACTTTAGATCTGTAGACCATTTTCTATTTTATCAAGTACTTGGTACTTGTTGACAGGCCTGCGCTGTCCTTCCATACCTACTTACTGTAATCTGGAAACATTGTAAAAGCCAATTATTTTTAAAAAGAGTAACCATGGAGTTTCTTGCCGGTTCTTCTCCATAGGAAACGACCAATTGGAACCGTGCACCTAGCTTCTGACGTTTCATAAGTGCCCATGTAGGTTTATGTGAAATAAAACATTTTGATTTTGATTTTTTTTTTTGAAAACACAAATAATTATGAAACATAGTTACAGTCACCGACTTCATAGCACGGAATACACGAAAATGATATATTAATAAATACCTACACAAATATTTCTCGGAAACCTCGCGCCATTTCCCTAAGTTATATAAATAATACCCGAATATATTACTCTCATAATATTTCTAATAACGGAGGGGAAGGGGGCATTATCCCTGAATCATTGATTTGTGAGCGAAGTAGGTATTTATAACACTTTAAAATGTGATGTTATTAGAGATGGTAAACGAAGTCAAAGGAGTAAGTTAAGGTTGTGGTGGTGGCGTTCTGTAGTCTCTGCCTATCCCCCTGGAAAAAGGCGTGAGTTTATGTATAAGTATATTGTATTAGACACGGTATTTGGCTGCTAACTAATTTCATTGATATTATAGTTTCGTGTGTGGCTGTCGTTGTACAGATTGGACTCTCAATACAGGTCCCAGATCGAACGGAATGTGATTTGGAATTTCTAATTATTGGGAATCGGATTTGAGAAAATGTTCATGACTCTCTTGATACAAATTCAAAATTTAGGAATATTTAGGATTAATATCAGGTTACATAAGTCTCTAGCTCTAAACACAATGGTAAGTACTTACAATAGAGTATCTCCATAGGTATTAACTTATACTTATGACAACATAAATAAATGGAAAGGTTCGATCAATTAATTGCGACGCACATTCTTGAGTCAAACCAATATGATTTAATTTCAGTTTTAGTTATTGGCTTATAGTGAGAGCTTTTTGCGTAATGTGTAATATTTAGGTTCGTGGCAGATTATTTACCTAATAAATGTATCAGATACAAAATTATTCCCAGATACCTCTACACTACCACACACTATCACTTTACATTCAAGTTACCAAATATCTAAAATATCACCTTCACCCCTTCCTAACGGATTTGCGTGTATTTGGCAGGGGCGTGGCGCACTACCCCACGTATCGGGTAAAGTCAACATTTTAGCGCTCAGCACACAAACAACTAATGTTTGCTCGGCGTAGTAACAGTTTTAATCTAAAGGAAATTACTATGTAAAGTACCCATTACTTTAGCTAATATGCGAAGTGACTGGCAGTTAAACTAGCGTGTGTTACTATGAAGCCTGAGATTTACCTAGTTAATACGTATACGAGGTGAGCGTGGTTCCTGGTTGATTAAATAAATAATGTAGTAAACCTAGATGTTTAAGGGGCTTACAGGACCTAAACGCAAAAAACGCAAGTTTTATAAACAATAAAAGTATATGATCGGCTACAGTAAACAAAATCAGAAAAATATATGATTATCTTCAGGATATATGCTAGGTTGATAGTGTGTTGAAAACATAATACAACTAATTTGATACGATAGAAAAAAAAATATGAAGATACCTCTCAAAACTTTCTTTTTACAATAAAAGCCATACTAATATACATACAATAATTCTGATTTTTTGTCAGATTATTCTACAAGCAACATTCTAAAATACTAGTGTTTTAATTTTTTCGTCCAAGAATCGATTTAAAAAAATTAAATAATTGCTTCATATTTTGCAATAAATTACCAGTGTTGTGTCATCGCGCTTTTCTTTCTTTTCTATGCAGTCCGACAGTGACTGCGCTTTAGGTCATGTAAAAAAATTATTAAACTAAGCTAACATCACACTTAGAGGATGTCCCCCACATGCAAAAGGCGATGCTTAAAGGTTGACAAGAAACACACAGAAAGTTAGTTGAATAGCACTTTACTCTTTGTAAATATTTGAGCTCACTGTGAAGGCAACTAAATAATAATTGTGTAAGGATCGAATTCGCGACACAAAAGGCCAACGCTAAACCGCTATGACGTATTACCTAACACACAGGCATGCAGCTAAAACACTTCAGCATTGAGTTATTATCATATTAATAGAACCAATAAAACCGTTACGACGAATTATAATATAAAGTAGCCAACATTTATTATGAAAGGTATACAATTATTATTCCGGGAGACACGCTAGAGTACTAAATATATGGCACTAGTGAACCATAATAATGGCATTAAGAAGTTTAAGTGCCGGCCGGCGCCGTACAATGTGCGCCGGCGATTCTTTGAAGCACCAGCTAATATAGCTATAAGTGGAAGAACGCGCATTTACTACATTCTATTGGCATAATTATTCACCTGTAATATGTGGAATGGCTCATTGGGGACATGGTCATTATATTAATTGCGGTACAAACCGAATAAATACGTCAGCAGACTTGATTTTGGCTAAGAATAGACATCCACTTAACTGTCTCATATGTCATAGGCGCTTGACGCTTTAGAATTAAAGCAACTGAGAGCTTACGGATAGTATTATGTGCTAAGTCAAAATGTATTTGATGTGCATTGTGCACACATTGTATGGAGAACTGTCAATCAACAAGTCATTATTTTTTAGTTTTCGCATTTATTTAATTTGGCAAGGCTAGTGTTTATAATATACTAGTTTCTACCCGCGACTTCGTCCGCCTGAAATTTCTTGTTCCCCCGCTCTATCGCATCGCATCGCCTGCCCGCGCTTTTACTCCGTTTTCGCTTAGCTTATTTCTGACTTGTATTGTTGTTGCTCGGCAATCAAACAATTAAACGCAAAATAATAATAATAATAATAATAATCAATTTATTGACACACACAAGTTAGGAAACATACAAACAGTAACAATGATAGTTAAAAGAGTGCATAAGTAGAAGTAGCCGTGGGCCCCCAAACTAGGCACAGCCTGTATCTTGGTGGCCCAAGCCAAAAAGAGATCACAGATTAGCGCGTTCAAAGAAACAGAAAAAACAAACAAGTTCTTAACTTTATTATTAGTACAGATTATTCAAGAGAATTTTTATAGAAGAATTTATATTCTGAAGGATATTTATTTATGAGATACCATAAGTTTTTTTATTAAGTTTTGACAGACTCGATTTAGACTAGACACAACCACTTTAATATTTTATGATAGTTGTGATACTTTGGTGACAGTCGCAGTCTTGTGAAGTGTCTGTTATCATTTGAAAATATAAAAAACAAAGTAGAAAAAACTTGAAAAATGCATAAAACTGAAAGTAATATAAAGTTTTATTAGTTTTTAAATGTTGCATGATAACTCAGACTTACAAATATTTTGCACTTTTAGTGCAGTCGGCCATATTAAAATGATAACATTTTGCAACTCAACCTGTAAATAAACTGATCAATTTTCCCTTTAGCGTTGAAAGGAAAATCACTTAGAAAATGCTTTAAGCGAAAACATTGAAAAACTTAAGTATGTTCGTTGGAACCACAAAGGACACCATAAAGGTATGCCAGGAAAACATCGGTAAGTGATTCGCAGAAGTAGGCATGAAGGAATTTATAAGTTTTCTTTAGAAATTACTGGTCCCATACCTTTCAATGGGTAATTTATCGCGAGTGATAATCGGAGTTTGATGTTCAATGAATATGTAACTTTCGTAGTATTAAATGAAAATCTTACTCCTCGAGGTGCAATCAGCGTTAATAACGTAGTAAGATAATTTACTCCACATTTCTACAAAAACAAAACTGCAACCACAAGCAACCGTGAGAACCAAGCACTCACGCAGTTAATTAACGAGCTTACTTTTCTCCTCACTTTCCATTCTCCTCTGAACCAACAAACCTACAATTGTACACTGCCTTGCACCGAAGTCGATTTAAAGAAACCCTCTCCCGGCTCTCGGGCTCACACAATTTCTTACACAATTTATCAGCGCCTTCCTTTGTTTTCACACCTTAAACGCTACACACCTACTTTTATTTATAGAGTTTGTATTAGGAGTGGGTTGCATAGAGCTCGGGAGGTGTCTTACCCAATTTAAAATGTACGTTCTTTATTGGTTTTGGAAATGTGTTGGTAGGTAGGTATGTAAATACCTAACTAATCGTAAGAAGAATATTGCAATAAGTTGGTCAACAGAGCTTTTTAGGGTTCCGTAGTTCCTACTAGGAACCCTTATAGTTTCGTCATGTCCGTCTGTCTGTCCGAGGTTTTGCTAAGAGACCGTTAGTGCTATAAAGCTGTAATTTTGTAGGAGTGTGTATATCAATCACGCCGACAAAGTGGTAAATAATTTTTTTTTAAATATTTTTTTTTAGGGTAGCTCCCCTACATGTGAAGTGGGGATGAATATTTTTTTTGTTGTCTACCCCATCGTGTGGGGTATCGATGAATAGGTCTTCTAAAATGACTTGGGGGTTGCTAAAATTATTTTTCGATTTAATGCTCCATTTACAAAATATTAAACTTTAAAGTGCAAATTTTCGTTCCAGTAGGGCGTCCCCCCCCCTCTAAAAGCTAAACTGCGGGCTTTAAAAAATCTGGAAAAATTCACGATGATAGTGCAATTCATGAACTTTAAAGGAAAAGTATAGCGGTTAAGATAACTTTATTACTTTAGCAGTAATAGTCGTTGAACTTGGGTGTTGGATAATTTTGTACCAAATACAAAATTCTTAGCATTAATCCCTTAAAGTGACTAAGATGAAGTAGTTGCTTGTATAAAACGGGTAAAGACTTGCATTGAAAAACAAATATGCTTTTTTTTTGTATTTAGAATAAAGGACAACAGAATCGTACTACATTGTGATAGCGGGCTACTACAGAACCCTACACTGTGCGTGGCCCGACACGCACTTGGCCGGTTTTTACTTATTGTAAGAAGGTAGAATGTATGATTTTTGTATGACCAATTTCAAGACTACCCAGAGAAGTCGGTTTTTTCTGTTCCTATACAATTTTTCTCTACGAGAACATTGAAGGTTTGGTGGCGGAGATAAAGGCGGTTCTACCCTCGTCACGCGTTGTGGCTTTGTTTGTTTTTATCCGCAGCTCTCTAATCCGGAGCAGATTGTCGAGCCGAGAATTAACGTCATCTAGCGGACACTAATCATTAAGGAGCGATTGTTTCGAAGCAGCCTGACAGCCTCAAGTGTTCGAATTCATCTTAGAAGATTGGCTTTTGTAGAGTGGAGAAATGAGCTTATTAAAACGGTCTTTTCTTTCACGTTTAGGTTTTCGGACTGACATAGACTACATGAATGATGACAGTTTATTTGTATTTCAGTTTTGTGTCATAGTTTCCACACTTGTTGTTGATCAGAAATGGAAACATGAAAACGCCGCTGTCACGATACCTTCGTCGAACGTTCCAGTTCCAGTAGATAACGTACTCGTATACTATACGTTCCGTTCCGTCCCAAAAATAGAACGCTATCAAAAATATCGCCTCTGTTAAAAAAACGTACAAATCGAGTTACAAACGAACTGATAAACAGGCAAGATGCTCCTTCATCGCCTATAACGGTGCGGACGTGAGGAGCCCACATTCCCCGGGAATTGGCCCACATTACCCGGCTTGAACCCGCATTGACCGGCGCGACTAGCCGTTGCGTGCATTGGAAATTTTTATCTCTGCAAATGGCGACGGCATTTGTCCTGCAAATACTGCGAGGTATTGAGATGTGGTAGTAGATCATAAATAGTGATGAGCTTTGCCAATACAATTACTTAAAACTAACCTGCGCGTGTGTATATTTGTTTAATATAATTTTAGCGCTTATCATTGTTGGAATGAAATGTAACGACCCCAACCTACAAGTGGTCAGTTAGTGTAGGGCCGTGGGTTCGAACCTAACAAACCCATGTAGGCATTCACTTAACCTACTCGGTGCAATTTGTGTTATCACCACTGCTCTCAAAACAATAAGGAAAAAGAACATTTTGAGGAAACCAGCACGTAGAACCAAAAACTGAGCTTGCATGTTCGACATAAGGAAATCCATTACACGTGGATGTATGGCCCACGTGTGTGTTTTTCAATAACCAAGGCCTTGCCAACCACCGCCGCCGTTGCAAAATCTCTTTATTTATTTTTAACCCCGACGCAAAAACGACGGGGTGTTATGAGTTTGACGTATCTGGGTGTGTATTCTGTGTGTGTGTGTGTGTGTGTGTGGGGGGGGGTGTGTGTGGGGGTGTGTGTGCGTGTGTGTTCGTGTGTGTGTGTATGTCTGTGGCATCGTAGCTGCCGAACGGATGAACCGATTTCGATTTTGTTTTTTTTGGTTGAAAGGTGAATTAGTCGGGAGTGTTCTTAGCTATCTTAGCTATGTTTGATGAAAATCGGTTCAAGATGGCCGCCGCCACAAAATGGCGGATTACATATTTTTTCACAACTCTCTCAATATGGGTATCAAATGAAAGAGATTGAATAGTAGAATACTATACACTATGATAAATTTCAAATCCAAGATGGCCGCCACCACAAAGTCGCGAATTACATTTTTTTTTCACAACTACCTCTATATGGGTATCAAATGAAAGGGCTTGACTAGTAGAATAATGTGTAACACTATATTGAAAGGGAATGAGGAATATTAACTAACGAAATGAAAACTAAAAACTTGAAAATTATTTTTTGTCTGATCAATGCCCTAGATTGATGAGGAAAGTGGAGTGATGACTGGTACGACCACTGAGTTTGACCATTTTTACGAATGGAATTATCTATCTCTGGAGCTATGAAATACTTGTACGAAAGTTGAATATCTAAAGGAAGAACTAAAAAAAGAATATAATAAAACAAAAAAATCTGTTTAGTCTTTAAAATTATTCTTCAACTATAAATTAATAGTTATTTTTTGACGGATAAAAAACCTGATTAAACACCAAATTACCTGAATCTTAAAACCCAAGAAAATAAAAGATGTGAAATACAAAAATTAAGGAGTCCCTACAAAAAGCATGAAATAATTTTTTTTTATTAAAAATTTAAGAAACCCCCGACACAAAATAATAATAAAATTAATGTAGTAATTCTAATGTTTCTAATTTGCTCATTATGTTTTTATAACTCATAACTTCTGACGGAGATTTAATATCGAGACAGTAGACATTTTTCAAAAATCATACATTTTAATTTATAATATGTATATAACTATTGTGGTTGTTTTTAGTAGTTCAAAATGCGTGGAACCAATTTAAAAAAAAACCGACGAATTATATTGACATTGTTTCGGTACCACAAGCTCACGTATAGGTACAGAGTTGTTTCTGAAAAACATTGCAATTACTTTAAATTGTTATTTTCACACTATATCTACATATTCATGCACAAACATACCTATTTATTTTACAAAAAGCCTTTCACAAAAAACGGTCGAAAAACGTTCCCGATCACGATACTCGCTATCCAATCAAATATCGATCACGATACTCGCCATCCAAAGATCGACCATCAATTACGATAAGCTCTCGCCGGTATATACATATACAATCAGGTTCACGAACGATCAGGACTATTTCTATCTGAAACGAGCCAGAGTAAGGTTCTGCCCTTCAAAAATGACTGAACCTTTACAAGTAGGTAAGTGCCCATTTGGACAACTATTCTTTTCCCTTTTCAACGTTTAACCTTGAGTAAAATATAGAATAACCTGATAATAAAGACATCGCAAAAAATCTTTTACGAATAATGGTTATGGTGGCCTTACTAGACTAGCGACAGTCGCGAGTGGGGATGGGTGCGGGATCTAGTTTTTTTCTGGATACCACACAAACTTTTAGGAATTATGTATAAAAAGCTTTACAGTACACATACCTACATTTTGTATGATGTACCTATGTCTACTGTCCCACAGTTGGAATTCCGTTTGGGTGCGTCTCATAACATATAAAGTTATTTGGTATAAATATAACAAATAACTTTATGTGTTAAAAAATGTTATGAACGTTGTTGAAATGAAAATTCATTTCAATAACGTTCAGAAGATATAACAAACGTGAGATATGCCAACTGGTCGGCGGGATTGTCCGAAAGGGTTACCGCTGGCCCGGAACATAAAGGGCTAAGGAAGGAACACGGGTGGGTTCTAGTCAGTAAGAGTCTGACACTCCATTCCGCTCCGCCCAGAGCGGGAGGAGTCATTTGATGATTTTCCACCCAAAAAAAAGAAGATATACCAAATGTATAATTTCTTTACATATAACATTTACACAATCTAAAACTTATTTCATATAACGTTATAATATATATCCAATAAGGATATATATTATAACGTTTATTTAATCGAAAACCATTTAGTCTATCGTTTAAAATATTTGATACCGTCATTATGGTTAATACCCCGATTCAGAGTAATCCGACTCGGATAGGTTAGGTTAGAAGGCTAATGCGGGAGCGCAGCGGAACTCCCGCCTTAGCCTTCGTGGTTATTTTTTTATAACAACCCAGAAATAGGAGCCCCGCAAAGCGGTGCTCCGTCGAGCTATCTTGGCAGTTGGTGATCAGTAACTAGAAGTATCTCAGGTACTAACTATGATAGAAATAAAAAAAAGCGTTTTTATCATATTAGACTAAATAGGTTTTATGTCTTTTGAGTGGTTTATCAAACGATTTTATATTAATTGTCTGTTATGGTTATAGAAATTAGTTACTTTAAAATTATATCAATCGATTATTATATTAACTGATCGTTATATCAAACAAAATTATAGGTTCAGTTGTTATATCTTGTAAATATTAGAGGTTTTGTAATTATATCAAATATTACTTACCCCTTCCATTTTGTTTGTTATTTTGACTGGGCAATTGGCTAGGAAGACATCAGAATTAAATTGTGATCAAACTAGGTAGGTACAAAAAGGCATGAAAAACATAATTCACGCTCTAAACAAACACGTTCAGCAACGAAGGGCTGTCCAAAATCAATACATCCGTAATCCAGACAAGAACAGAAACTTAATAAAGGTGTTCTGTTCCGAAATAAAATGTAAATGAGTGAGATTGATGCCAGGACCATCGTTAACATGGGCTGATTGAAATATAAGGCGCGGAGAGACAGGTGGACCCGGGGGGGGGGGGCAGGGGGGCAGGACAGTGGGGATGATACGCGTTAATTAAATCCTGCGACGGAATAATTATGATGGTTTATGAATTAGGAATAGCTGCGTTTAGTGACAGCCTTTATGATTAAGTTAATAATTGTAATAAAACGATGGTGGAATTATTTCTCAAGAAGCCAAGAATTTCAGTAGATTTCTTAATCCCGAGAGATCTGAAGCCAAACAACTTTATATCAGAAACATCTATACATATAATAAATCTGTAGAAGGGTCAATTCTGTACATTGAAAATATTGAAAAAATAAATAGCGGGGGGTGTTGCTGGATCGATACCAAACCCAAATATGTGATTAAAAAAATTTTTGTCTGTCTGTCTGTCTGTCTGTCTGTCTGTCTGTATATGCAGGCATCACGTGAAAACTAACGGTTCGATTTCGATGAAACTTGGTATAATTATACCTTATTATCCTGGGCATAAAATAGGATACTTTTTATCCTGGAAAAATACGTAGAAAAAAAAATCTTATTTTTCGGTTTTATTCATAGACGTTGTTCTGTAGAACCGCGAACACACGTTGCATTACCCGTAGTGGATAATTTTCCATTTCAATTTAAGAGAATACAGTTTCCTGTAGCTTTGTGTTACGCCATGACAATAAATAAGGCTCAAGGTCAGACCCTAGGAGTTGCTGGCGTAGATCTTACCGCGAGTTGTTTTTCACACGGGCAACTTTACGTAGCTCTTTCCCATGTGAGCAGTCCAAGAAATCTTCATGTTCATATTCCGGACGAGCTCACTAACAATGTTGTGTATGCTGAAGCTCTCAATTAACTTTCTGTCGCATTGTCACGATCACTTTTTTATTATTGCAAACTTTTCGTCATTGTCAGAAATTTACTGCTACATGCTACTTATCAAGGTCGGAATTACTATGAAAAAAATACTTACTACAGAACGCGAGCTCAACAGTAGTAGCTCAATAGAGGGATCTCCTTAATTATTATAGGCTTAGCCGTATTTGGGTCCAATAGATATTTATAAGATGTCATTGTCAGAGTTACTAAAATGGAGAAATAAACCATCCACGCGAAGACCGACATCCGCGCGGACGGAGTCGCGGGCGGAAGCTAGTATAAAATATTAACTTGATATCAGAATCGTTTAACCCCACTCACTACTTATACAAATCTCTCATACTCGCTTATGAATAATTCCTAACAAGTTCGTTCAGCAGAGCGTTTGTTTCATCACTCATGTGTGTACTATTTGAGTTTAATATCGACGAGCCTGCTCATTGGTCCGGGGCATGGCGCGGAAAATATTGTCCAATAACAGTCTATGCACGCACAGGCCGCTCGCAATAAATTTACGAAAAAAAAAAGAAACTCACGCAAAAAGGTGCCATACGATTTTGTGGGGTTATTCTTTTTTTAAATTAATCTGTTTTATGTAATCCGGTCTTTATAATTGTGGTGTTCATGTTGTTCAGAATTGGGTATACCTACAGCGTTTTTTTTTTAATTTAACCAGTTTTATTTTATTTTAGAAATATCGATAACATGATGGTAATTTAATTTGTTAAAAAAAAATTACCATCATGTTATCGATATGGTAAGTACTCTGATATTTTTTAAGAATTTAAAATACAACAGTGTCTTTATGTGTACGGATAGGTACAGCATATCTGCCGATTTAAACAACGATACGTTTTAGAACTATGCGAAGTCATAAAATATCATTCTAGCCAATGTTCGTGGTTGATCAACTATGTGAAAGTGCCCAGAACGATGTTGAACAACTGCGCACAACTAGTTGTCCGACCACAATCGCAACTTGTCGCAACTGGCCGCACTTGATCGGACCCTGCCGCACTTCGCCGGACTCGGCTGTAGTTGTGTGTTCGAGGCTTTTCCCAAGACATTAATGTGGTGTCAGTGCGTTAGTTCACAAAGCTTTGCTTGACAAATTGACTCTTTAGCGCAATACTAATAGTTTACTGAAAAAATACACCTCGTTGAATTTACCCAACAACACAAGTACAACTCCAGTAATAGTGTCTCTCAAATATACCAAACCAAAACGACTAAACCAACTGAAGATAAAACATTAGAATATCGGAACACTCATACAATAGCCTGCTCCTAGGCAAACAAACGGTGCCGTAGCGCTGTGATAACTAACTACCCGCAATAAAACTTTTAACCCCTCCCCCCTTCTTACCATCCATCCTCTGAAAATAATCCTCACTGAAAAGTCAGTGAAACGGCATTCTTAAGGGGAATGCTCCAACCAGCCCGCGAAATTCAAAATTTCTTGCGTTTTTTGCAATTTGCAGGCCAGTGCTAGGTTGTATGTTGATTAAAATATTATTCGCGGCTGTAAGACGTATGTAGTTACAGAATTATAATAATCAAAATCACCAATACAACCCTCCAACTTCATAAAGGTGTAAGAACAAAAAAAAAACAGAAAAAGTAATTCTAACAGCTTTATGAACTTAGAGCGTTTTATTGATGATTTTCATGATTATAATTCTGTACCTATATATGTCTTACAACCGCGAATAATATTTTAATCAACATACAACCTAGCACTGGCCTGCAAATTGCAAAAAACGTAAGAAAATTTGAATTTCGCGGGCTGGTTGGAGCATTCACCTTAACAAAGGGAATTCGGCCGGCTTAAAGTTGTGCCCCACTGACAAGGCTGCGCTACCACGATGCCCCGCGATATATTATGGAGATTTTATGATCCCCCCTCACCCCCCCTGAGAGGGAAAGACGGCAAGGCTCTCCCGTAATATATGCATTTTCTTACACAGATTCATTTTAAAATGTTTTTAGTATCGCTAAGTTGGTTTGGCAAGAGTTGCTCATTAAGTTAAGCTCGCCTCTGATTGCGGAAGTTACGCGGAACGACGTAAAGAAACTTTTAATTTAGTTTTTGCGCTGTTCGCCACTATCAATGCAATGGTAGTCTAATTTAAAATTGTTTATCCAAACAAAATGAATAAAAATACAGAAAGACAAGCTCGAGTTTCTAACGGGAGCAGAAGTTAATTTCGTTATTTTCGTCGGAGCTTTAAAAACATGAAATTAGGATGTCTATCAAAACACATGGAATAAACTAAGTAGGTACCTAAATGTAGAAAATTATGCTGAAATGTAAATTAAACTCAACTGTAAGACTCTTAAAGAATTTTGTTAGAGAATGTTGTCCACGATTAATGTGGAACATTTTCATTCTTTGAATACCTTTGGAGACGAAGTATAACCATGACGAGCACTATATAATTTAATGATCCCAAAAAAAACCAAAAAAAAATCTGTTAATTATATGACCCAACATAATCTCATAATGAGAGGTTTTCTTTTTGAGTATTTAAAAAAAATCATAGTTTCCAAGAACTCTGTAGATGGCGTTGAACTGACTACGTTACTAGGTGCCAATGCCAAAATGCTTGGAAAAAAAAACATTGCGTCACGTCACTTACGCTCGTTGACTGACACTTTCGTATGCTTTCGTTTCACGATCTCAAAATTACACCCAAGTGAAATAATCAAAAAATTATGTAATGTTCCGTTCCTTGCAGTAACTTACCAAGTTCAGTGCAATCTATCCAGCGACTAGAGAAGAGTTAAAAAAGAAAATCCCTCATTCCTAGGTAGTTAACATCGCTGTTGGGCAAAACTCAGTGTTTATTGGCCGGGTCAGAAGTCACTACGTCAGAACACTTTTGTTCTTACTGACGTAGTTCATTGACTTACGCCCAGCACTATTCAGACCATAGACAACGTGACACAATGACGCGATGTCTAGATTAATGTGATCTAGTCATTATAGTTGTTGTACGCGTATAAGTGGAAATATTATGATTAGTTTATTATTCTTAAACGATAAGGAAGTTAGAAAAGGTCGAAAATATTACAGGCTGTTGAATAAGATAATGGATACGGGTAATTTATTTACCTAACTACTTTGTCGTTAGTTTTGGGTTGAACGTCTAATGAGAGATGAGATCCTAAGCAGTGCTCTGATGAAACTTGACGCACTCCAAACACGTTTTCTTTGTCTCTCTGCAAAGAATGCTGAAAAACTGTGCCAGTATCCAAACGGTAAATTAAGCAATACAGCATCGCGTAACTTCCACTGGTATTGTGCCCTATACGGCTAAAGATGTAGTGAGTAGTTTGAAGTTCAAACTTGTGTTTTCAGTGAGTTCTGTTCCGACTGAAACTTCAGAGGTGAGCGAAGGTGCCATTTACATTCGTTTCCGTTTCCTTATACATATTCCGCTTTTCGTAATTACATTCTTGTCTATTTTCTTTACCGTTCCCTAAACTCTGTAACAGAAATACAGCAATTAATTTAGTTACAGGAACAAGGACGGCAACATTTGCTTCTCAAAGAGATGTGAGAACATTGAGCTCTACTTATTTAAAATCATAACACGGAGTTATACAGGTTGGGAGGAACGTCGACGCGAAACCTGTTACCATGGATTCAACAATATTCTGGACCACCCTGCGTTGAAATTTTTGGTCGGTTATAAAAAAATGTTGTTCCATACATTTTGACCGCGTAAGTATTGCAATTTTGTAAGAAACAGCAGCAATAATGTACTCAATCCACTCTATATAAGACGAATTTAACATGACAAACATTGAACATAAACTGTAAAAAGCATGGTTTGTTTACCCCTTACTCATTTCATTATTACTCATACCAATAGACAAATGATGAAAGTCAACCGCCAGAGTGACACCCACCACATTTCTCACAAGAACACAAGGACAACACAGCGAAATGTAACCGATACATATTAACTCCACAAACAAAATGATTTGATTTCGTTGAGTTGACGTGAAGAACGGGAGCTAACAGTCTCCCTGTCACAGATGGATGCGAGTTTCAACGCAAACACCCTGTATGTGCGAGAGGAAAGGACACACAGTGACGAAACCGAATCAATACATAACTGAATTGACGGAGAAGGTCTTTGGGCACAGAAGAGAGCTCACTTTAAAGTTAATGTAATTTCAGAGTTTGGTTACTGAAAAGAACCGAGTATTGTGATTGTGGGAGATGATTTACGAGATCATTTGAGATGATTGTAGCTTTCTTCTTTTTATATGTGCCCTTAACAATAACAGTCTCTCGCCTATCCAAGAGGTGGTGCTCAGGAACCACAAGCGATAACATTGAACTTGCCTAGGAGTACAACGAGATATCTGCGCGTCGCTGATAAAATAACGCGCATAATAGCACACACAAATTATCACAATCACTTTTTCATCCTGTGGATCACAAGAAAACTTTTGAAATACTTTAACTATATTCGTCACTAGCTTCTGCCCGCGACTCCGTCCGCGCGGATGTCGGTCTTCGCGTGGATGGTTTATTTCTCCATTTTGAGTAACTCTGACAATGACATCTTATAAATATCTATTGGACCCAAATACGGCTAAGCCTATAAAAATTAAGGAGATTATATATTATTGAGGAAAATTAAGGAGACCCTCTATTGAGCTACTGCTGTTGAGCTCGCGTTCTGTAGTAAGTATTTTTTTCATAGTAATTCCGACCTTGATAAGTAGCATGTAGGTAGCAGTAAATTACTGACAGTGACGAAAAGTTTGCAATAATAAAAAAGTGATCGTGACAATGCGACAGAAAGTTAATTGAAAGCTTCAGCATACACAACATTGTTAGTGAGCTGTCCGGAATATGAACATGAAGATTTCTTGGACTGCTCACACGGGAAAGAGCTACGTAAAGTTGCCCGTGTGAAAAACAACTCGCGGTAAGATCTACGCCAGCAACTCCTAGGGTCTGACCTTGAGCCTTATTTATTGTCATGGCGTAACACAAAGCTACAGGAAACTGTATTCTCTTAAATTGAAATGGAAAATTATCCACTGCGGGTAATGCAACGTGTGTTCGCGGTTCTACAGAACAACGTCTATGAATAAAACTGGAAAAATAATATTTTTTTTTCTACGTATTTTTCCAGGATAAAAAGTATCCCATTTTATGCCCAGGATAATAAGGTATAATTATACCAAGTTTCATCGAAATCGAACCGTTAGTTTTCACGTGATGCCTGCATATACAGACAGACAGACAGACAGACAGACAGACAGATAGACAAACATTTTTTTAATCACATATTTGGGTTTGGTATCGATCCAGCAACACCCCCCGCTATTTATTTTTTCAATATTTTCAATGTACAGAATTGACCCTTCTATAGATTTATTATGTATAGAAGATTAATAGCGAAAATCTGGGATGATTTTTGAATTCATACAAAACATCAAACGACTGACATCCGTTTTGTCTCGTCGAAATTTATTTTTGTCATTGTACTAGGTGATGTGACAAAGAAGAGTATTTAATACACATTTATTGAAAAAACAATAATATCGTAGATGAATATCGGATGACTATATTAGCGTTTGGAGAAAATTGGGTATAATAGAAGGGCGGAGAAGAAGCCTTTCGCGAAGAAATTTTGCAAAATATTTTCATAAAATATTTTTTGTATTACATAAAATATTATAAATATTTTTTAATATTATAAAGGCGAAAGTTTGTGAGTAAGTGAGTGTGTGTGTGTTTATATGTTTGTTACTTTTTCACGCTCAAACGGCTGGACCAATTTTGATACAATGTTTTATGGAGGTACCTGGATTAACATATAGGCAACTTATATCCCGATATTCCCACGGGATCGACATTTACGCGGGTGAAACCGCGTAGCGCAGCTAGTAATATAGTATAAAGTGATCTATTAATCAAACCACTAAGGAGTTTGTCATAACAAAAACAAACGAAAGTTATCAAGATTTTAACTAATTTATGCGTAAGTACCTAATATAATTATAATCGAAACATGGATTACCCCTGAACTTAAAATTCATAAAACCACATCAATAAACCAAATTAAAAAAAAAAAAAACTATACGAACGGCCAATTTTTGGGAGTAGATGTTTTCTCTTGTGTAAGGTATGCGTGGTCAATTAATAAGAGACCTGACTGACCCTTTTGGGCCAAAAGTGGTAGGTATAGGTAAGTAGTAGATTGAGGTTATTGGTAATCGATCTTTAGCTACAGCAAATTGACTCATGAATAAGTTACTCAATGTTCTTAAATACGAAACGTAACTTGATTAGCATTTAACATTTCCAAAAGCGTTAAAAGAGACATAAAATACAGGCTACACCTTTTATTAAAGGCATAAAATTAAGAGTAACATCCTAATTTGCTTAATTACCAGCTGTTCTCGATCAAGCTTCTATTATCGCTATTATGGAATACTTCAAATGTTCACGTACATTATATTTTATATTCAACATTTTAAACGAATATAAAACAAAATAAGATAACAAATTATCCAAGAGAAAAGGAAATTAACGTCGGGTATCATAATTAATTGATAATAAATTAAAAGCGCTTCAGATTTTTATAGCGAATAAAATAAAGCTTCTCAAGCACCTACTGTGCTTCAGAATATAGTAACTAGCAAAGGTTTTTTATTTCGTTCAAAAGAAAAAATATTAAGTTCGAAAAGTAGCAATCTGCCATTGATTTGTTAAAATAACATCTATAAAAGCAAACACAGCAAATTATTAGTTTGTTTGCTAAAGATAAACCTAGCTAAAATAAAAGATTCTCTTTCACAAAATCTTAAAACTTATCAGGCAATCAGTAGGTACCTACTATCTTCTGTTAATAATACATTCAGACTTACATCGCTACGATCCTTACATACTCCTTTTGCCTCCTTTTACGTTCATACATCTGATCGCATGTGGGTTGCTAGTACTACGCACCTGACCTTTGACCTGAAGAACATGACCGATAAGGTCACTATTACGTCCATCTAAGACATGGGCTCCCTGCGTTTCCACTCCCATCTGCTTTGTACCTTACCTTAATAAATTTTGTTAGTTGCATCCTCTCATCGTGACCAAACCATCAAGATGATGGCGATGTAGTCACTGTCTCTGTGTCACTAAATCATCTTATAAACAGTTTCTTTTAACTTTCTATTAATAATACATAATAATCTATAATGTTCCAACTTGTGGAACACGGGCGTTGTTCCCCTCCTCCCTTGTATTAATAATATTTTACCAAAAATAGATAATAATTAGGACTGTATACCCATTTATTTGTACCTTTATAAGGGCACGGTACCTAAACTTACTCTCGTAAATTTTGTTTCACATAACAATACATTTTGATACATAATGCTATACCTACTTAAACACCGCACCTCTATGTTTTCATAATATCTTGTATCAAAGTCGACAAAGGGTCTCGTAGAGGAACCTAATGTAATGTTTTACTGCGGCAATTTATTTATAAACGTCGGTACCTATACGATCTTATGAAGACTTGCTCCGAAGAACACCTGTTACCGAGGTGACTGCCTAGAACTTTAATTTACTAGGACGGAATGAAAACCGGAAGCTTGAGAAATTGAAAAATTTTGCGCATATTTTATGAATGGTGCGCCGGGATGATCCGAATTTACTTTCTATCTTAAAATGTATTTTTAAAAGATCTGCAATGTTTGAAAACTCGTAAACTAATAAGTACTTACTACTAGAAAAAATATTACATACCTAACATAATCGATACACGATTCAACCTGCAACATATACAAACCAGCGCGTATTTAAAACGATAAAAAAATCTTAAAACTATGTTTATGTGGTTTTAAACATCAGCACGTACTTTGACATCATAATATGAGTCCCTAAATTAGTGTGATACAAATATATTCCGTAAAATAACCAGTGTCATGTGAACTGTTCCCCGTTCACATATATTAACAACACGACCCACACCATCGTCGTCAGCAATGTATGCTAAACAGCGTAGCATTAAAACGTGTAATTATACCAAACATTATGCCAACATTTTTCATATGAAAATGTTGAAAATTGCCAGCTTTGAGGTCTGGACATCCACTTGGAAGAGAATTGTACTTAAAAATTATTCTAATAAACGCTGTATAGCATCTGTATAGTTACACAACGCTTTCTCTTCTTCGTTCCAAAGTCAAATTCCTGACGACTGAAAGAGAGAAATCGGTGTGTATTCATCTGATATAATACGTTTATTAGTAAGGGGCCATGACCCCCCTCATTTATTATTTAAAAAATAGAATCTTTTCGTAGAGAGCCTTTTTATATTTTGGCGACCGAAATAAATCGAATGAGGCTCGTTTGTCACAAGTGAAAGAAGGGTTTTAGACAAATGGTGCACTACCACTCAATTTACTTTTATGTAGCTTGATTTTTTTTTTGTTCTTTTTCGTTTATGCTGATAAACTAGGTGATAAGAAAAGACTGTAAGTAGGTATACCTACCATTTTGATGATGATTCGTCTTGAAATACGGAGAATCGTATCATTGTCATGATAATAATAATTATCTATTGTATATTATGATTATTAAGCAACCAAAATCAAATATCAAAATATTTTATTTCACACTAGCAGCGCCCCGCAGTTTCGAAATGTCGATCCCGTGGGAATATTGGGATAAGAACTATCCTATGTCCTTCCCCGGGATGCAATCTATCTCTGCAAAATTTTATCGAAATCCGTTTAGTGGTTTAGGCGTGAAAAGGTAACGTACAGACAGACAGACAGAGTTACTTTCGAATTTATAATATAAGTATGGATAAACCTACATGGGCACATATGAAACGTCAGAAGCTAGATGCATGGTTCCAATTGGTCGTTTCCTATGAAGAAGAGCCGGCAAGAAAGTCCACGGTTACTCTTTTAATACCTTTTTTTTTTTTGTCGCTGAGAAATGACATTACGCATCTCCGCTCGTCGGGGGACGAGACGGAGTATGTGGGACTCCCTGCCAGAGTGGCAGTATACCCACTAAAACTCAGCGGTGTTCCCTCATCGCCTTACTCTTTTAATACCTAACCTAACCTACCTAAGCTTATACTCTGATATTCATTCTAGTAATTAGGACCAGACATTTCCAGTTTGATATGATTGATGTCTGCGAAAGGTCAACATCAATAGACAGCAGGTTAGGTAGGTAGAGACTAGACAGTAGGTAGGTAGCACATTATCATAAACAATTTTCTAATCAATTCTATTGAATATCAACATCCCACGCAGACGAACACAAATATATGTTCCTGAAAACCCAAATTTATCCGACACAGATGGTGAATTATTTTCAAATATCGTATTGCCAAACATACATAATACATTAGAGGGAAAGAAATAAAGGGATGGGAAAGATTAATCGATCAGATCATTATATATAGTTAATCGTGAGCCATCAAATACATTCCTTCCTGTGGTGACTTTTCCTTATTGTGACCTTCTTTGTTTTGACGGTAAAAAACCCGAACCATTTGACAATTGTTTTGTTAAGCGTTTTCTTTCATAAAGATGAAAGAAAACGCTTAACAAAGCAGTAGACAGTATTCAGTAGAAGAGTGAGTTTTCAGTAGTCAGTATTTAGTTTCGAAAATAATTGTTCTACCAAAAAAACAAATGATTTCATGAGAAAATTGATGTTTTTTTACGAGCTGAAAATAAAGTCAGTTTTTAATAGCTATAGGAAATTCTAATAATGTCTAAGGTAATTGCGAAAACTGATGAAATAGCGCAGAATATTCTTAGGGTAGGAAGAAGATCTGGCAGATATTTCATAATTATAAAATTGGGATTTCTACAGAAATAATCTCATGTAAGTGAAAACAAAAACGGTTCAAACAAATTCTAACAAACACCAAATATTCTTGATTCAGACATACTTAACCGAATTGTTTAAGAAAAGTATGTCAAACGATTCCATTTTACCTGAATTTGAAGACCCCAAAAAAGAGACGATGGCTGCTTACACACATGAGCGGACAAATCCTTTCGTTCCACATATTAAATAAGGAAGCTGCCACTCGAGTGTGGTGATGAGCCCCAAGTAGGGTCTATATCCCTCTGCTGTGTCAACGAGCCAACCTTACACATTCTGCCATGATTTTCTGGTTAAAGACATTTATTTCTCATAAAGAAATTTACATTTCACTTACATGCGAACAAATTTAAACATAAAGTAAAAACTAATCCTTGTCCTTGGACACTCGGACTTACAATTTACCTGACGTATTTGACTATAATTATATTACATTAGTATTACAAAATTATTTAGGTTCGCGGGTACTCTCAAAAATCCAACACTGTGCCACTATGCGTAACTACCCTGCCTTGAGATAAAGAGTGCGGTCCTGCTGTCACAATGCAGATAAATTAGTCAGTAGTACAACTTTTGTTTACAGCTGCTATTTTAATATGTTGTACAATTTTGTACAAGTAGTATGCAAATAGTTTAGGATGTCATAACCTTCTATTGTTATGACTGCTGCTTCAAATGAATTGGAACTTGCATAACATGAATAATCAGCCTATAATGTTCCCACTGCTGGAGACACAGGCCTCCTCTCGGTGAGAGGGAGTGGGCCGTAATCCACCACACGGGCCCAGCGCGGGTCGGTGGATGTGACATATCTTCGTCTTGTTCTCGTACACGTTGGTTTCCGCACGATGTTACCTTCACCGTTTTGAGAGCACAGTGGTAATAAAATAATTTACACAAAGTAAAGCGCCTTTCTGGGTTTGAATCTGTGACAGAAATAAATTCATTAGAATTAAAAGCATTTTCATGTAGAACATTAAATTTAAAATAATGTCCAATCTCATTACGATACCTAGCTTAAATTGTAATCAGTGCTTTTAAACTTTTTGGGACACTGATTTTACTTTCAATTGAAATAACACTTTCAGTGTTCATTTTCATACTATATTTCTTGAGTATTTTGACAATTGAGTATCTCAATTGAGTAGCTTTAAAGAGATATAGTTTACTTTAAAATAATCCATTTGCCCATATCTCTTGTTCTTATCCTACCACTTTCAATATTTTAAAGCTGGTCTCAGTATCTCGTAAAATTTATTATCCAGGTCCAGTATCTTGGAAATATATTGGTCGAAGGTTTTAATATTGTGTCGTCCATTCGTGCCGTAAAATCGTATTAATCTTCTATGTCAATGACGTCATGTGTTTTTAAACTCTTGCAGAAATACATTCTACAGTAACATAACGGACCACTGGGTTTGGGTCCAAGGACTTCCAATTCTTTTGTTCCTAAAATAACACGATCTTTTCCTTTTACCTTCCATTTTCCCCTTAACCAGTTTTAAGGTTTATGTTCGATGTTCGTCGAAATATATTTAATTTTACGAAATTAGTTTTTTAAGTATGAACTTCAAAGCTTTTAAACTCCGTCATGTCTTAAATCTTCAAAAGATGTAGCAGTTGTATGGGGCAGACTAATTTTAAAACTTCAGTAATTTTGACGACGTAATCCTTTGAAGGTTTTGTTTTTTGTATTAACCCTTAAGAGCGTTTATGCCGCCGTACGGCATTTCATACAAACTTTCAAGCCCTTATTTTTCGAAATGAATGAACCGATTTTAATGAAACTTCTTACTCATAAGCACAGGGCACAGGATACAGGGCTCACACTATTTCTTATTATCATTAGATAATATTTTAAAAACATTAGACTTAAATTTCGATTTGGAACACACAAAAATGTCAATATTGTTACGAGCTTCGGGTTCGTGACAATAAAAACTGCCGATTTAATAACCAAAAAAAATGACACTTTAATAATCAACACTAATTACAACTCAAACACACTAATTACAAAACACAATTGCACTACTGATCGCTCTAAGTCGCACTTGAATATCGCTTCGATGTTATCACTTCGATCGCTTTATCCAAACTGTGTCGGTCGTGGCGCGTCTCGGCCTTATATAGCGCCAAAAAGAGTTCTAGAACCTTCCATTGTAGAAACATCTAGAATGTTCGAGTACATACAGGCCCCGATCGACCAGATGTCGAAAGTTCGGGAATGTTCTAGAAAGTTCTTGCATCGAAATTTCTAGAAGGGTCTTCACTACTAGTTCCGCTACTCGATACTAGATGGCGCTAGGGGTAACTACTGTCACCATGTACCAGACATTAATTGTGGCGCGCAACACTGCCCCCTCCTAAGACATGCTCGTCCCGAGCATTATCGGCCCCATAATAACGCGCCAGTCGATCCACGTGGACGATCTTAGGAGTACCTCTTGCACCTTTCTGTATCCGGTAGGTTACGTCATTGATCTTTGTCACAATCCGGTACGGTCCGTCCCATTTAGCTTGAAGCTTAGGAGATTTCCCTTTGCTGCGGACTGGATTGTGCAACCACACTAGTGAACCTTCGTCGTACCCTTTATTGTTCATTTTACGGTCATAACGGGTTTTCATCTTTTCAGACATTTGTTGGCCCGATTGTCTGACATGCTCATATATGTCATTCATTTTGTTACGCAAGTCACTCGCATAATCGGTTATACTGCGTGGGGCATCAGGTGGTATTCCGGTGATCAGGTCTGCAGGCAGCCGTAATTCTCTTCCAAAGTTTGCGAAAGCTGGTGTCACCGATGTACTTTCGTGAACAGCGCTTCGATATGACAACAAAAACGGTTGTATGTGCTTGTCCCAATCTCGTTGCCGATTTTTCACAACTTTGGCTAGGTACCTCTCCAGTGTCTGATTAAATCGTTCCACCATTCCATCCGATTGTGGGTGGTAAGAAGTTGTTCTCGTTTTATGAGTACCCATTACTCGACAAGTTTCCTGAAATATTTGGGACTCAAAATTCCTTCCCTGATCGCTGTGAATCTCCAAGGGTACTCCAAAACGGCAGAAGACTTCATGGACTAATCTATCTGCAACTGTCGAAGCTTCTTGATTTGGAATGGCGAAGACTTCCGGCCACTTAGTGAAGTAATCCATCACAACCATGAAATACTTGTTACCACTTTCACTTTCCGGAAACGGTCCCGCAACGTCAAGGGCTATCCTCTCCCATGGTGCACCAACATTGTACAATTTCAATGCACCTCTACTACGAGTCTGAGGTCCCTTTACAGCTGCACAACTTGTACATTTGCGACACCAGTCCTCGACATCGTCCCGACAGTGGACCCAGTAAAACCGTTCTCGTATCTTCAATAGAGTCCGTTTTACTCCCAGATGGCCTCCTGAACAACCATTATGGTACAGCTGTAGAACGTCCGGTACTTGAGCTTTAGGGACAACCATTTGCAAATGACAGCTGTCTCCCCGAGCGTTTTCCCATTTACGGCACAGGACTCCATCCTGAATCACCAAACTGTCCCATTGGGCCCAATAGCTTTTTGTGATCGAACTCATTGCTGAGACGTCGCTCCACCTGGGCTTAGGAGCTCCGGCCTTCATCCACTCCAGAATCGGCTTGATGTCCGAATCTTCCTGCTGTGCACGTTGTAGGCTTTCCTTCCACTCGTTACTGAGGTCTGTCTTGAGCATCCTCACAGGTACGACTTCTTTACTTTCTTGCCTAGTACAATGCTTGCAGTCTTCAGGACAAGGTCTTCTTGACAATGCATCTGCGTTGCCATGAGATTTCCCGCTGCGATGTTCGACCTCGAAGTTGTATTCCTGTGTTCAATCCATCTCGCAACTTGTCCTTCTGGATTTTTGAACTGCAATAGCCATTTCAGTGCAGCGTGGTCAGTTCGTAGGTGGAATTTCAGCCAGAAGATATTTGCTAAAGTGCTGCAATGACTTTACCACAGCAAGCAGTTCCCGTCTCGTAACACAATAGTTCCTTTCAGGTTTTGACAATGACTTGCTGAAGTACGCTATCACAACCTCTTGATCACCATTACGTTGAGACAATACACCGCCAAGTCCTATGTCACTTGCGTCTGTGTCAACCATAAATTCCTTGCCCGCATCAGGGTACCCTAAAATAGGTGTTTTGCACAGACGGTCCTTTAGCTCCTGGAATGCGATGTCGCAACTGTCATCCCAGCAGAAATGTCGCTTCTCCTCGGTTAGTTTATGCAGGGGTTTGGCTATATCTGCAAAGTTCTTGACAAATCGCCGATAATAGGAGCACAAACCCAAAAATGCTCTGACCTGCGTCTTGTCTTTTGGAACTGGCCAATCTTTGACAGCGGCGATTTTCTCTGGATCCGTACGGATACCTTCTTCAGACACTACATATCCCAAAAAACTAACTTGCCGTTTGAATAGTGAACACTTCTTCGGACTTAACTTGAGGTTGGCACTCTGGATCTTCATGAGCACGCGTTCCAGGTTTTGAAGATGTTCTTCAAACGTGCGGCCTACGATGATGATGTCATCCAAGTAGACAAAGCAGGCATCGCCAATTAGCCCAGTAAGTACAAGTTCCATCAACCTCTCAAATGTTGCCGGAGCATTGCACAATCCAAACGGCATAACTTTAAATTGCCACAGACCCTTTCCTGTCGAGAATGCAGTTTTCTCCTTGTCCTTGGGATCAATTTCGACTTGCCAGTAGCCACTTTTCAGGTCCAGCGTGCTAAACCACTTTACTCCAGTAAGCATGTCCAGCGTGTCATCAATTCTTGGCAAAGGATAGCTGTCCTTCTTTGTAACGTCGTTCAGACGACGATAGTCAACACAAAACCGCATGCTGCCGTCCTTCTTTCTTACCAGCACTACAGGTGAACACCATGGACTGGATGAAGGTTCAATAACACCATCCTTCACCATTCCCTCAATCATGGTTTCCACTTCCTTTTCACGTGCTACCGGCAATCTCCTTGGCCGCTGACGGATAGGCGATTCTTCTCCCGTGTTTATTTTGTGTTGAACTAAACCAGTCTTCCCGATGTCAGCATCGTTTGACGAGAAAACATCGGCGAACTTGAGTAACATCTTCTTCGCCTTGACCATTTCATTTTGGGACAAAGCGCTGCGGCAGTCTTCTAAAAGTGTGGTCACTTTTATTTGTGCATCCTTGCTGAGGGTCGAAGTCGATAGATGTTGGCATCGACGCAACCAATCCACTTCCTCGCAAGTACCAACAAGAGTGCCCTTTTCTATTACCTGTTCCTGATCACAAAGGTTCAGCACACGTACCCCTGAGATGTCAGTGGCTCTGACCAAAGTCCGTGCCACTTTCCATGGAAGGTCATTGTCTACCCTTTCCACGAGTACACAACGATGAGTTTGCCCAGGATTCCGAGGAAGACTAACCGGCACAATCGTTTCCGATCTCGGCGGAAGAACAATCTTCTTAAGGCTGTACACATTCCCAGGTAACGCCCCTTCCATGAAAAGTTCCTCTTCTCCATATTTCAAAACACCTTGCTTGACGTCAATCTCGCAACAATTCTTCCTCATAAAGTCAAGGCCCAGGATGCAATCGTCCATTATATCAGCTACGATGACATTATGCAGGTAGATTCTGTTGCCTAGCGTCAATTCCATTTTCTTCTCTCCATGGACGGGTATGCGCTGACCGGTGGCTGTTACCAAATTAATGCGTTCCCGGTTGTATGCGGAGTCCCCAAGGGACCGACTTGTAAGTTGGGAACTGACAACCGTGCGAGAAGCTCCAGTGTCTATGGTCAGCTTACACGGCGTTCTGTTGACCTCGCCCTTGATGATTAGGCTGTTCCCGTCATGGGTTTGTGTGATCGAAACCCTTGGGGCTCTTTGAACATCAGCCAGCACCCGCCCCGCAGTCCTGGCTGTTACTCGTTTCCCTGCTGCTGGTGCTGGGCGGTGCTGTTAGCCGCACTGCCCTCTGGAGATCGGCCGTCTTCTCTTTCTGCAGTTCGCTTATTGCAACTGGACCGAAGGTGGCCCCTTTCCCCACAGCCGTAGCATCTAGGGCTGTATCCTTTATTGCGGTCGCGAACTGTAGCCGCTGCAACCTCCCTGACGCGATGGGAACGATGATCCTGCCGCACAGCTTCCACCTCCAGTGCATGGGCCAAAGCGTCCTTAAGCGTCCCATGGTGACCGAGCCGCACAGAAGCTCTAACTTCAAGGTCGCGGATGCCATCGATGAATGCCTGCACCAGGTTCCCATCAATAAGCGCAGGTACGGACTGGTAAGCTTTGCGAACCAGCTTCTCCACTTCAAGGGCCCACTGCTGCAGGTTTTCGCTACTGCGTTGCACGCGATCCTTGAGCTGCGCACGAAACACGTGTTCCAGGTGAGCGTCGCCATACCGAGCCTCCAATGCCTCGAGGAGCTGCTCGTAAGTCACTTCCTTACCGAGAGCTTCCAGGACAGTTAAGGCCTGGTCGCGCAGGCCTAGGGTGAGAGCAGTCATGGCCTGGCTTTTATTCCACCCGTTCGCCTTCATGACAGCCTCAAACTGGATTTTGTAGGCCGACCAGGAAGAAGTTCCGTCGAACGGTGGCACTTTGAATCCACGTAGCGAAGGTGTTGTAGCTACGGGAGCTGCGATTCCATCCCCAAGTTTGAGGTAATCCAGCGTTTTCTTCACGTCAGCCATCACGGTTAGCTTCACGTCAGCCATCACGTTGTCAACCCGATTATTTACTTGGTCGATTCGGGTTTCAGCTTCCGACAGGCGGTTGTCATGTTGAGCAACCTTATCCTTCACCTCCTTCATGTCTTTCCCGAAGGTAGCGTGAAGGTCCTTCATAAGGAGCATCTGCTCTTCCTGACGGCGCGCCTGCTCCTCCTTATCACGTTGGAGCTGTTCTTCCAGCCGACGAGCCTGTTCCTCCTGTCGATGGGCCTGTTCCTCCTGTCGACGGGCCTGTTCCTCCTTGTCCCGCTGGAGCTGTTCCTCCAACCGACGAGCCTGTTCCTCCTGTCGGCGAGCCTGTTCCTCCTGTCGGCGGGCCTGCTCCTCCTGTCGGCGGGCCTGCTCCTCCTGTCGACGGGCCTGTTCCTCCTTATCACGCTGGAGCTGTTCTTCCAGCCGACGAGCCTGTTCCTCCTGTCGGCGGTACTGCTCCTGCAGCATCATCATCAGGGCAGCCAAATCTGGTGCTGCTGATGCTGGAGCTGCTGCGGACGGGCCGGCCTCCATGGTCGGTAGCTGGCCCTCCGACCTCTGTGGCGTAGCTCCACCAAATCGCCTCTGGTCCGTCTCTTGCTGGCGTTGACTCCGGGTACGGATACCCTCCGTGTCGTCTTTGGGTAAAACCGGCATGATTTTTAATCCCCTCTTCTGACACCAATTGTTACGAGCTTCGGGTTCGTGACAATAAAAACTGCCGATTTAATAACCTAAAATAGGTGTTTTGCACAGACGGTCCTTTAGCTCCTGGAATGCGATGTCGCAACTGTCATCCCAGCAGAAATGTCGCTTCTCCTCGGTTAGTTTATGCAGGGGTTTGGCTATATCTGCAAAGTTCTTGACAAATCGCCGATAATAGGAGCACAAACCCAAAAATGCTCTGACCTGCGTCTTGTCTTTTGGAACTGGCCAATCTTTGACAGCTGCGATTTTCTCTGGATCCGTACGGATACCTTCTTCAGACACTACATATCCCAAAAAACTAACTTGCCGTTTGAATAGTGAACACTTCTTCGGACTTAACTTGAGGTTGGCACTCTGGATCTTCATGAGCACGCGTTCCAGGTTTTGAAGATGTTCTTCAAACGTGCGGCCTACGATGATGATGTCATCCAAGTAGACAAAGCAGGCATCGCCAATTAGCCCAGTAAGTACAAGTTCCATCAACCTCTCAAATGTTGCCGGAGCATTGCACAATCCAAACGGCATAACTTTAAATTGCCACAGACCCTTTCCTGTCGAGAATGCAGTTTTCTCCTTGTCCTTGGGATCAATTTCGACTTGCCAGTAGCCACTTTTCAGGTCCAGCGTGCTAAACCACTTTACTCCAGTAAGCATGTCCAGCGTGTCATCAATTCTTGGCAAAGGATAGCTGTCCTTCTTTGTAACGTCGTTCAGACGACGATAGTCAACACAAAACCGCATGCTGCCGTCCTTCTTTCTTACCAGCACTACAGGTGAACACCATGGACTGGATGAAGGTTCAATAACACCATCCTTCACCATTCCCTCAATCATGGTTTCCACTTCCTTTTCACGTGCTACCGGCAATCTCCTTGGCCGCTGACGGATAGGCGATTCTTCTCCCGTGTTTATTTTGTGTTGAACTAAACCAGTCTTCCCGATGTCAGCATCGTTTGACGAGAAAACATCGGCGAACTTGAGTAACATCTTCTTCGCCTTGACCATTTCATTTTGGGACAAAGCGCTGCGGCAGTCTTCTAAAAGTGTGGTCACTTTTATTTGTGCATCCTTGCTGAGGGTCGAAGTCGATAGATGTTGGCATCGACGCAACCAATCCACTTCCTCGCAAGTACCAACAAGAGTGCCCTTTTCTATTACCTGTTCCTGATCACAAAGGTTCAGCACACGTACCCCTGAGATGTCAGTGGCTCTGACCAAAGTCCGTGCCACTTTCCATGGAAGGTCATTGTCTACCCTTTCCACGAGTACACAACGATGAGTTTGCCCAGGATTCCGAGGAAGACTAACCGGCACAATCGTTTCCGATCTCGGCGGAAGAACAATCTTCTTAAGGCTGTACACATTCCCAGGTAACGCCCCTTCCATGAAAAGTTCCTCTTCTCCATATTTCAAAACACCTTGCTTGACGTCAATCTCGCAACAATTCTTCCTCATAAAGTCAAGGCCCAGGATGCAATCGTCCATTATATCAGCTACGATGACATTATGCAGGTAGATTCTGTTGCCTAGCGTCAATTCCATTTTCTTCTCTCCATGGACGGGTATGCGCTGACCGGTGGCTGTTACCAAATTAATGCGTTCCCGGTTGTATGCGGAGTCCCCAAGGGACCGACTTGTAAGTTGGGAACTGACAACCGTGCGAGAAGCTCCAGTGTCTATGGTCAGCTTACACGGCGTTCTGTTGACCTCGCCCTTGATGATTAGGCTGTTCCCGTCATGGGTTTGTGTGATCGAAACCCTTGGGGCTCTTTGAACATCAGCCAGCACCCGCCCCGCAGTCCTGGCTGTTACTCGTTTCCCTGCTGCTGGTGCTGGGCGGTGCTGTTAGCCGCACTGCCCTCTGGAGATCGGCCGTCTTCTCTTTCTGCAGTTCGCTTATTGCAACTGGACCGAAGGTGGCCCCTTTCCCCACAGCCGTAGCATCTAGGGCTGTATCCTTTATTGCGGTCGCGAACTGTAGCCGCTGCAACCTCCCTGACGCGATGGGAACGATGATCCTGCCGCACAGCTTCCACCTCCAGTGCATGGGCCAAAGCGTCCTTAAGCGTCCCATGGTGACCGAGCCGCACAGAAGCTCTAACTTCAAGGTCGCGGATGCCATCGATGAATGCCTGCACCAGGTTCCCATCAATAAGCGCAGGTACGGACTGGTAAGCTTTGCGAACCAGCTTCTCCACTTCAAGGGCCCACTGCTGCAGGTTTTCGCTACTGCGTTGCACGCGATCCTTGAGCTGCGCACGAAACACGTGTTCCAGGTGAGCGTCGCCATACCGAGCCTCCAATGCCTCGAGGAGCTGCTCGTAAGTCACTTCCTTACCGAGAGCTTCCAGGACAGTTAAGGCCTGGTCGCGCAGGCCTAGGGTGAGAGCAGTCATGGCCTGGCTTTTATTCCACCCGTTCGCCTTCATGACAGCCTCAAACTGGATTTTGTAGGCCGACCAGGAAGAAGTTCCGTCGAACGGTGGCACTTTGAATCCACGTAGCGAAGGTGTTGTAGCTACGGGAGCTGCGATTCCATCCCCAAGTTTGAGGTAATCCAGCGTTTTCTTCACGTCAGCCATCACGGTTAGCTTCACGTCAGCCATCACGTTGTCAACCCGATTATTTACTTGGTCGATTCGGGTTTCAGCTTCCGACAGGCGGTTGTCATGTTGAGCAACCTTATCCTTCACCTCCTTCATGTCTTTCCCGAAGGTAGCGTGAAGGTCCTTCATAAGGAGCATCTGCTCTTCCTGACGGCGCGCCTGCTCGGCCTTATCACGTTGGAGCTGTTCTTCCAGCCGACGAGCCTGTTCCTCCTGTCGATGGGCCTGTTCCTCCTGTCGACGGGCCTGTTCCTCCTTGTCCCGCTGGAGCTGTTCCTCCAACCGACGAGCCTGTTCCTCCTGTCGGCGAGCCTGTTCCTCCTGTCGGCGGGCCTGCTCCTCCTGTCGGCGGGCCTGCTCCTCATGTCGGCGGGCCTGTTCCTCCTTATCACGCTGGAGCTGTTCTTCCAGCCGACGAGCCTGTTCCTCCTGTCGGCGGTACTGCTCCTGCAGCATCATCATCAGGGCAGCCAAATCTGGTGCTGCTGATGCTGGAGCTGCTGCGGACGGGCCGGCCTCCATGGTCGGTAGCTGGCCCTCCGACCTCTGTGGCGTAGCTCCACCAAATCGCCTCTGGTCCGTCTCTTGCTGGCGTTGACTCCGGGTACGGATACCCTCCGTGTCGTCTTTGGGTAAAACCGGCATGATTTTTAATCCCCTCTTCTGACACCAATTGTTACGAGCTTCGGGTTCGTGACAATAAAAACTGCCGATTTAATAACCAAAAAAAATGACACTTTAATAATCAACACTAATTACAACTCAAACACACTAATTACAAAACACAATTGCACTACTGATCGCTCTAAGTCGCACTTGAATATCGCTTCGATGTTATCACTTCGATCGCTTTATCCAAACTGTGTCGGTCGTGGCGCGTCTCGGCCTTATATAGCGCCAAAAAGAGTTCTAGAACCTTCCATTGTAGAAACATCTAGAATGTTCGAGTACATACAGGCCCCGATCGACCAGATGTCGAAAGTTCGGGAATGTTCTAGAAAGTTCTTGCATCGAAATTTCTAGAAGGGTCTTCACTACTAGTTCCGCTACTCGATACTAGATGGCGCTAGGGGTAACTACTGTCACCATGTACCAGGCATTAATTGTGGCGCGCAACAATATCAATGAAGTTGCGATTATAAGACTCCACCATACGACGAACAGGGCAACGCAATCCTGAATTAGTCCGACAGGTATTAACAGCAAACAATGTACCTGCACGGACACTACGCTTATTTACAGTGCGGGGGACCACATAACATAACTTACTCGTGAGATCGATAGAATCGAACTGATTATGAACAATACCATGTAGTATGTTGGCTTCTAGCAACTTACGTCTAGATTCTAATGTTAACATGTTATATTTGCTTAGCAATAATTGCTAAGCAAAAGGTGTTTGTCATATTCACAATTATTGTGAATATGACAAACACCTTTTATAGCACCTATAGTACAGTCGGTGACCAACATTGTCTGACCCACCCAACATTGCCTGACCCACCGGCATATCTTGTTAAGCCATTTTAATCATTATCTTCTTGTCGTTAAAGTTGAAAAGATTTTAAGTAACACGGCCATACTTACTACCTAATCTTTAATTTCGCGTATTCTCAACCAGTCATTGTGGCTTCGTGGTTCGATGCTGGATTCGCGACTGGATTCATGTGGGTTCGAAAACAAATCCACCTTACATCAATTTCAATTTCTTTATAATTTCTTTTTCTTTATTTGTTTTCATTTATGATTTCTACAATATTTCTTGCATTATTATAGAACGACCAATATGATTTTTGCCTAACAACTTTTCTGGAAAACAAGTGGATAAATAAAAAAAAACTATAAGTCCTCAAATAAGTAGGGCGAAGTAAAAGTTTACGTAGTGGGGTAGTTGGATTCTAAATTGATCTAAGTGACAAAAGTCAGTCTACCTACGCCTAAACAGTGACTGCGGCGCACAAACATTTCTAAAACGTTTGACGTAAATCGTGAAAAGTATTTTTAATGAATTTGGTGTAATCAAAGCGTCATGTCGCAACTTAATGACTATACAAAACATTGCTGGCTGGATGGTGACCTCCTGCTGCTGACTGTGCGAATTGCCTATCCAAATACAGATATTTACTTCGTGCAAGATAACTGCTCCATCCACCGGCACCGTGCAGGCATTGTGAAGAATTGGTTAGCTGCTCAAGAAGGTGTAACTGTTATTTACTGGCCATCTAAAACTCCCGATTTGAACCCTATAGAAAACCTATGGGGTCAAATGGTTTTAAATTGGGACACATCCGAAGTGCGAAATAAAAACAATTTGGCTGAGATCGTGTCATCGACATGGGAGCACATGAGAGGAAAAGATTTGTGTTGGAACATGGTGTGCGGTATGCATAGCCGCTTACAGCAAGTTATAGAAGGAGACGGTGCGCCACTTCGCTACTAACTAATCTACTTATAACTATTTTGAAACACACTATGTAAGTAAATGCTCAATTGAATGAATGCTAAACCATTAAAATGTAAGATTCTGTGGTGATGTTATTGTTATAAATGGAAATGCATTTTTCTATTTAAATAACATGTTGATTCACTACATATACTTACCTATAAATCTGTATAACATTTCACAAATTCATTCATTTTCTCGCATTTATACCTACATCAATGTTTTCTCGATAACACACTTCCAAGCAATTACCATTAGCATGGCTTTTTAAAATGTTTATAAATGGTTAGGTTTGAATATGATATTATAAAATGTATTAAGTTTGAAAGAGCATTTACTTACTTTATCTTACTTATGTATATTTTAATGAATTAATAAACATTTTTATTACTTGCAAGGATTTTGTTTCATTTCTATACAAACTGCCCATTTAAAAATATATTTCCCGACTTCGTTCGTTAAAAAAAAGTAAAAAAATAGATAATAATTAAAAACAAAACATTGCTAACAAAAAACTGTTAGGTTTTTCCTGGTTTCGAACGCAGACAACGATAATAATAACAATAATAACGATAAATATCGAGCTGCCTTAGTGACCACGAGACCAACTCAACTCTTGTAATATATTTTGAAATTCGATCTTAGTTGTGATGACAGACGCAATATTCTAAAGAATTTGAACCATGTCGTATATTTTCATAAAGTTCATTGTCGCACAATTACAACCAGCTATTAAAATGAATCACAGAACTTAGCTATCAACCGTAGACACCTTTAAATTGTTACTGATGCGCGATATTTTTTTTTATTCATCCACCCTCGCCTTGGTTTTTTTTTAGTAGTCTTGAAACTCATTAGCCTTACAACCTTAACAACAACAATATAATGATTAAAATCGCCTAACAACATGATTTATCGAAATGCTTGCACGGAGTATTCCAAATGTTCACGATAAGGTTCAAATTCGCTATCACTCAAGTGGGTCAGATAATGTTGGCCACCGACTGTACATGGCTCGAAAAAATTTACGCTGGACTTTGTCGATCATATCTATATATTTCTTGTAAAACGGGTTCCAGATTGGGACAGCATATTCGAGCTGTGAGCGTACAAGCGTCTTGTATAAGTAGAGATAGATGGAGGGCCGTTTGAACTCAGTGGATCCAAACCATACATCTTAAATTAATTATTAATAATTCTTTCTACGTGTTGGTTAAGCGATAACTTATTGTCCAGTAGAACACCAAGATCTCTTACAATAGAGGTATTACTTAGCAAGGCATTATTTATCCTATACTTAAAATTTGTGAAAAATTTGTTTTTTGTGAAATTTATATAATGACATTTGGAGATGCTTAAGTGTAGTTTGTTGTCAAGACAATATGCTGAGAACCTATCTAAGTCTTCTTGAAAATTTAAGCAGTTTTCCATAGTAGTAATGGTTTTAAAAGCTTTCAAATCATCAGCATACATAAGAAATTTTGTACTTAAGAAGCATTTCCCAATGTCATTTATATTATATATTAAAAAGCAGTGGCCCTAGGATTGAGCCCTAAGGAACACCAGAAGTTATAGACACTGTATCAGACTGATGGCCACTTACAACGACCTTCTGTGTTCTATTTTTAACGTAGGATGAAAACCAATGGAGCAATTTTATTAAGTAAAATTTCGTGATCGACCTTGTCAAAGGCTTTTTTGAAGTCTGTGTATACAGCGTCCACCTGCAAACGTCTATCCATGTTTTCAAAAAGATAGTTGGTGAAGATAAATAGATTGGAAACAGTGGATCGGTGTTTAACAAAACCATGCTGTTCAGGAATTAATACGTTGTGCAGGATTGGATAGATTTCGTTATGTACGAGTCTTTCAAATAGCTTTGACAAGGTCGATAGAATTGAAATGGGTCCATATTGCTCAATATCATGTTTCGAGCCTCCCTTGTGTACGGGCGTTATATTGGCCTGTTTCCATATTTCAGGAAATACCCCTTCACACAAGCATCTGTTGTAAATTATATGAAGCGGTCTATAGATGCTATCAGCAGTAGCCTTAAAAAACATGGCTGGGATGCCCGATTCATCTTTACGATTTGATACGTAAGTCCAAAAGCATTTAACATTGGAGGTAAGATTATCCTCAACGGATTTAATGTATAGAATAGCAATTGTTACAGCTCTTAAACAGTTTCACAAATTTCTTTAAGATAAAAGTAACTGTTTTAAAATGTAACCTGCGTAACACGATCCACCCCTGCTATAATAATTCACCTCTTCAATTCAGATCGAATATTTCAGCTTCTTTGAAATTGTTTCCAAGCAATGGAAGGTTACGGAAAATAAATAAGGGTTGTTTGAAACAAACGGCACATTTGTCTCGCGTCACCTGAAACAATTATCGTTGGCTTCGTTGTCGCGCGACAATGCCCGCTCGTCGATCTTCTGGCATTACGAATATTTCGTGGAAAAATAATTTACGCGCACCCGAGGTGATTCATCTGCTATTTCGATGCCGCCATTTTTCTAATTATATGTTTCGTGAACATTTTTAATGATACCATTAGCATTGTATGTTTTATCATTTCAAGGGTAGACAGGCGTTTAACCTGACGCGTCACATAATGTACTCACACGTCGAATAAAAATGCTATTTTTTTTTTAGTTACGATATTGTTGTTTCTTGATATATTTGTTAAGTTTTTTTACACTTTTATTTAAAGTTAAAACGCTTTATAAGTTACGATAGGCATAATTTCATAACCACCCCTTGTGATGATAATCGAATCAGGGAGATGAAACATAACAAGCTTTTCTATACCTTATTAGTAATGTTACACCATATGATCATCTTGCAAACACAAACTAATTAACAATGTAATATGCAACCCACGCTTCCCAAAATAACTCACTAAGTAACAACCTCCATCAATAAAATACAGAAAGGAAATACAGATGAATGAATACCCCTACCCCCCACCCCCTTTCATTCGTCCTTTGATCATAATCAGTTATAAACATGGAATGCCAATGAATGGCGATTGAATTAACTCGTGCACGTCGGATACCGGCTGATTGTAGTAAACAAGATGGGGCACGTCGTTAGTCCCAATGCGCCGACACTGATTGCATGCCCCGACGACTTGGATAGGGTGACGACTGCACGGATGGACTTCGGCTACTTGTGGACCGTGGCTGAGGCTGATTATCTGATTTGCAGTGTTTGATGAAGGGTACCGATCGCAGATACAAGGACAAACATGTAAAATCTAATCGAATTTTAAGAGGAGAAAGTTCTGATATCAAGCACTTGTATGGAACTTGGCGTTAATGATCCAATAGCAAATAGAGTTGAAATCAGGTCACTGCATCTGTTCAAATCCAGTTAGTAAATGATTGAGTTCAAATTGGTAACACTGCAGAAAACAATAAGGAATGGTCGGGGTTGTGTTTATTTTGGTGCTGAGGTACTTATTCTGTTATTAAACCCGATCCAGAAATAGTGCTTCTGAATAATATATAGGTCAAGAGCTAGCCTGAGAATTTACCTAACGTTCTCACGAACATAAAAAAAATCTTTAATACCAGTAGCCAATAATTTGAAATCTAAACCGCAGTAGCATAGTCAGAGGCTGTTCTCTCAAACCACTTGAATCAATTTTAGACCCAAATAAACATTCCATCGCGATCTAAACATGACACTCTATTAACCAAACCTTGAATTGTAAGAATTTCTAATGGAAGCTCCGGATTAATCAGAAGCAAATGAAGTATTTATATTCCGAGATCTGATAATTCAATGTTACTTTGTAGACGTAGGTATACCTTGAACTGTTTACGGCATCTGATTAGCCAAGGTAATACCTACGTTGTTATTTGTGTGTTTATGGTATAATCTTTTGTAAGTCTTCTTCTATTCTATCGACACCACTAATTAATTATATTTAGTCAGCCTAGGATGTTGTTATACGAACTACACTGTATTCTTATAAAATATTGATGAAATTATAATTTCTACCTAGATTGCATCTACCTGTGACAGTTAGCATATCTAGAGTATCGATCGGAGCCCCGTTTCCTTCAGAATGCAATGCCATTCAAACAGTTACCTATATCGTATTTATGTGTGACAAGCGAGAACTGTTTGTTGTCACAGTTTATCTACATTTGTTCAAATGTATCGAAATGTAGGTAGTTAGGTAATAAGACTGGTTTCCAATTCACGGAATGGAAATTTTAAGTTTAAATGAAAGTGGTAATTAACATTTTAGAATAGGTAGGCTGTTTAGAAGGCGTTAAAATGAAGTAATAATGCATGAATACTGAAGGACCGAACGTTTCGTTCGAAAAATTATTATAAATGTTCTTTTTAAAAGGTCCTCCTTTTTTATAGAACATTCATAATTATTTTTCCATCAATTCCGTTTTTATACATTTTATGTTTGTTATTTCAGAACTCCGTTATTTAAAAGCCGATTTGCAAAATTCTTTTTTTATTTGAAAGGATATACTTTTGATTGGTCCCATAGAAATTTCATCAAAATCGGTTCAGTAGTTAGGTTTTTGAACCAAAATTACTGGTAAAAATTCAAGTAAACGACATTGTTTTTGTTGGATGCTACGCGATATCTCCGGCAATTGTAAATCGATTTCAAAAATTATTTTTTTAATAGGTAGGATATGCCTTAACTTTGCTTCGGTAGTTTTTAGTTAGCTTCAATAATACGAATTTTTTCCACTTAGTTTATATTGACGATATTTTAATAGCTTCCTGTCACTAATATTTACATAGCAAGTAGTGATATATGAATTTGTGTGGGGTAAGTACAAGTGAAAATAAAAAGATAAAAACTGTTTTACAAAAAAAATAACCAGCCGGTTTAAGATAAAAAAAAACAGTACAAACTGAAAAGTAACTTTAGTTTGGGAAGTCGGTCTTAAAAAAACGAAAATGAGAATCCAACGACACCGACTTCCGAAATTAAAGTTATTTTTCACTTTGCAGTCTTTTTTGGATGTCGTTGATTTTTTTTTTTTTTGTAAAAAGTTTTCTCTCTCAAAAACCTTATCCTAGTCCATTCCACAACCCATTTCCCCCAGACCTAATCCGAAAACATTGTATATTATCATTAATAACCGCGGCGGTGGAAGGTGCATTATTTTAACAAGCCACGAAGATGGCGGCTCAAAGGAGCGGCGGCGCGGCGGCGTGAAATGTGGCGGTCCTTTGACATCGGCTTCTTGACGCGCCGTGCAAATTGCTCGGCCGCCGCAATCAGCGGCCGGTAGGGTAAGCACAATGCCTGGATGGAGGATGAAGAGATGACGAGCTTTTTAAGACTAGTTAATTAGAAAAGCAATAGATAAAGAGTCCCAGCAGTAGGTCGATAAAAATAGAAGATGATGAGGATGACGAAAAACAGATTGTAAAATATACCTTGGTCAAATTAGTTTAAGATACAGTAGGAGAAAGCAGAACATGCTACTGCGGTTTTATTAGATTAAAAAGTTTCGTCTACTATTTTATTAACCGCATCGTTTGTTTCGTTCTTGACCTACAGAGCAAGCACTATTTCTAGGTGTAGCACACAAACACAGGTTGATGAATCTCATAATTCATTTTGTTTATTGAATAAAGATTCATAATTATGAGTTAATCTTGAACGTCACTGATCGGTGGAAAATACCATTCGTGGGGAAACTACGACATACAGCTAATATAAGTCTGAAATCGCAACCGTCGTGATCAATGCTCGTGCCTTCTCTGTTTGAGAAGAGCCCTTTGCTCGACAGTGGGACAGTAATGGTCTGGTATTTTTTTATTTGACTAAATATTGAATTTAAAACAACACTAAAGCTATAACTGGTTGACGAACCAAATCATCAAGGTATCGCATTAATGGCCGATTCCTATAATTTTCGGTTTTATAGGTTAAAATTAAGACTCCTTGTATCTTTACCAATAAAATAATGAAGCAAAGACCTCATAGTTTTGCATAGCAGACCGTCCCATATGGAAGTAGCTATCACAGGTAAAATTAGCTTACGAATCTATTTATATGCTCAGTTTGACAATAAAAATACTAGAAGCAAGTAAGCAATCGTTTTGCTATATGTAAGCAAAACTAGTCGTTATTGTTTATAGAATAAAAAACTTTTATTTTAGATAGCAGTCTGGTTAGTAACGATTTTACTTAACTTCTAGTGCTAGAAGGTTACAGACACAGATAAATAATTAAAATTCAGCGTGGAGCTGCATCCACCTCCGCCACTACTATATATATTTATAGGAACCGAGCATTAGCCATCTTGAATGTAAAATCATCTTTCCCTCTTCTTACACTACTACGATTTAAGTGTAACACAAATCACGGATGATTAATCTTTACTTAGAAAGTTCAACAGCACACGTCAACGGTTCCTGTAACCGCAGTCCGACACCCGCGTGTGACAGCCCTACCTCATGTCCACCTTATGTTAATACAGGACGATGAAGGCAAAATTGCAAGCGGCGATGATAAATTGTGCGGTAAATAGAAATGGCGCATGCAACGCTTTTATATAACATGATTTTCATGTCAGCGATCTTTATCGAGTTTTAAATTAGCCCGAATAGCCATAGTTCACTAACTCCTACACAAACGCGATGTTTGCCTAGCCTTTTTAAAAGCACGGCTATGATTTTTAAAAGTTTTGTACAGATTTTTGTTAAAACTTTACGGGTCGGTTTATTGAAATTTGTACCGGATATATTTTATAATCGAATTCCCAAAGCCGTTTTCGCGTCACTCAATGGTTTATGAAATAGTTTTGTACAATTGGACAAATGAAATATTCAACAAAACGGGGCAGCTCAATTGTATCACATTCACTGCCGCCTCACTAAGCCATCCAATAAAGCATCGATACGATTACCATACGCGGCACGTAATGTACGGCGAGTGTGGCGACTGTCGCCACATAATAATGGAGTGGAAGGACCAAAGTTTATACTGGTGCATTATCCGGCGCCCCCCTCCCCCGCTGGTGTCTCACCCGTGCGGGCCTGGCCCGCCCTGATATCACTTCAAATGATATATTTGGGGCCAAGTCCGCCTTTTTTCTTTGTTTGCAGTGAATTTATCGCAGTGTAGGAGCAGATATGCTTCCTCCGGGACCTACGTGCGTTAGCCGCGGATAAAACCACTCAGGCTTTACCAAAAATGAAAACCTAATTCACACTGGATGGATTTTTAGTAGTAAATGGGCCGTGTAAAGTGTTGAGATTTTATAGAGAGCGAGTCGCTGATAGCGAGTAAGGGACACTTTAGCTTTTAGCTTTAAACCGTTGTATTATTTCATGGCCCTAGTTTCAGTGGAAATGTTATCCTAGAATATGTGTTTGGTTTTCAACATAATGAACCGAATTATAAAAGGATTTCAGTCGTTACATTGTCCGTAAGCCCTACATTACCGGCGTCCATTTTGCTTAAAAGCATCGGCCGTACTTAAGCCGATTAAGTTTAGACAACACAAGAAATAAGAGACCTCTGAAAAAATAAAAAGCGTGATCATTACTTTTAAAAATCAATCGTCCCCTTTCTTTGTTTCTCTGCAAAGCGGCTACAGTTATATTTTACGTTCACTTAAAATTTCGTGGAAAAAATACTCCGATTGAAATTGATTTATGAAAAGCGCCTTTTGTTTGGGTCATTGCTTTTAATTAGTTTTCGAACCCCTTCCGTTTGTTTAAGAGCCTTAAGTCGTATTTTGGCCAACGTTATAATAATTATATCGTACATACCTAAGATGAAGATGTTTACTTCAGGACACTTAGAAAGATGAAGAAAGAAAATAAGGTTCTTTACTTATGGTGATTTAACTAACATGTGCAACTTAAGTTCCGGGGCAAAATGTTTAGGAATAATATCTGCGTTGGCAGGTGGCACATTCAGCTTATTAAGTTTAATAATGTCGTTCTCACCAATGATTAATCATTAATACATTATTAAAATTCCAAATTTAACAGCATAAACAGGTAGTGAAACCGATATCACGGGAATACATAATTCAGTTTACATACCACATATAAAGCTCGTAACATTTCAAACTAACCAAACCACAGCTTCTCAAAACAAAAAAAACCTCACGCTCACCATCTACATAAAACTCGTAGAACCAACATTTCGAAGCTTAAAAACTATCTCCAAAACTCAGCAGCGAGCACAAAGTCACGTAAATCGCATTTTTAAAAGAACTCCGCAAAAACTCAATACAAATATCCGGAGTTCCGGACGGAGGTTGTAGAACCGGTCAACTTCCAGGAGTCCTATAAAAGTTTGCGGCAACGATCGGGCAGATTAAAAACTATCGGCTAACGAAGGTGGTTTAATTAAAACTTGCTACCTCTTTGGGCAGCGGCAGGACCTGTGGGCAGGACCGGTGTGACGTCAGGTTGGTTGGTCGGCTCTCATTCGGTAATTATGCGTATAACTCGGGTAACAGTTAATTAGAATTTCTATCATGTTAAGGTTTAATATATATGGAGTAACTTTCGGCAATTTGTCAGAACTTCACGCCACTCGGTTATGAAATAAATGTTCAATATTATATTTGTTGTTGTACAAACGATACGGAAAACTAAAGTTAGAGCCAAGCCATGCCGTAGCTACGTAGCAAAGCTACGCCGTAGATTCGTAGCAACGCTACGCCGTAGCTCTGCAGCATTTGTGTGGTTTTGCTCTCTATGAACTTAATTAGCTAACATCCTATTTATCTATTATTATTATATATTTATCTATTTAGATATTGGGGCAGCTAATAATAATAATAATAATAATAATAATAAGATTTATTTTCTCACCACAATATTATAAAAGTACTTATGTTACATGGTATCAGAGTCAGATAACACTTTAATATTGTGGGAGACTGGTGCCTAAACTAAGCTCTAGGCCTGTGTTTCAGGACACCAGGTCTCCGCCCTTTTACAAAAAGATACATTTCATTTTGTTATGTACTTGTACACTGACAACCTTAAAGATAAAACATCAACATTATAAAAAGATTGGTGGCTCGAGTGGAAATTTTAAATTTTGAACTATACATGATTAAAAACTAAGCTTTTGTTAATTAGGTTATTTGTGTGTGGAAGTGTGTGTGTGTGTGTGTGTGGAGTGGTGTTGGTCTGTGTGAGCGACATGTTGGTGTGTGAATGTGCTGGCGCTTTTATGGGCGTGCGTGACTGAGTGATAGTGTTATATTATATTATATATTATGTGACTTAAAGGTAACTTTAGGACATGAGAATGATGATGTAAGTAGGTTTGTATTTTGTAAGGTTATAGCTATATCTGATATTACACCATAGAGGTAAGTATGTTTTCAGTATCCTCATAATTTAGTTTTTCTAGTAAGGCAGTAACCTTCTTTTTGCACATAGTTTTAGTGAGGTTAACTATAGGTGACATCCTGTTTATTTTGTTATATAGAAAACCACCTAGGTGGCAGAAAAACCGCTTTGAAAATTGTGTAGTAGATTGGTGCATTAGACGGCGGTCTACGGGGTTGTACCGTCTTTTGCGATGTGAAGCCGTGGGATGATAGGTAAGTAATGAGTGCTGTTTTAATACGATATTAAGAATAAAAAGTTGACGCACTGTCAAGACTTTAGCCTCCTTGTATAGGAGCTCTGTGGGATACCGGTATGGCAGGAACGAGGACACTTTTAAGATAGCTCTTTGGGCTCTCTCTAATTCAATAATTGTAGTTTTCGGAGCACCTCCCCAGACAGTGACACAATAGGTTAACAGTGACTGAGCAAGGGCAAAGTATACTGATTTCTTTAACTTGTCATCAGCTACTCGTCTCAAGGTTTTGAAAATATATATTAGCTTGCGTAACCTGGTTTTAAGTGTGTCAATGTGTTCCTGGAATCTAAGAGTACTATCGATTATAACTCCCAGATACTTAACGTGTCTAGTGCCTCGAAGGTGAGTGCAGGTACACATAGTGTTATCGTGCGGTTGTGGACAATTGTGTGTTATTATTGTGTAGGGCGCTGAGGAGTTTGGGACGTTACCATTTGCTCTAAGAGAGAAGGTCATATAGTTGGTTTTCTCCACATTGAGTGTAAGAACATTACTGCGTAACCAATTTGACACTGTATTAAAGCCCGATTGCGCGTATGAAAAAACTTCGTCCCATGTATCAGCGCTAAAGAGGAGCGCCGTGTCATCTGCAAAAGTTATGATCTTACCCTTGGGGAGTGTGAGCATACCCAGGTCATTAATATATATAAGGAACAGAGTGGGACCTAACACGCTTCCTTGAGGGACGCCATATGAGACTGCTCGTTCGTCACTTATGTGTTCGTTTATTTTAACGCACTGGGTACGCTCACTCAAGTAGTTCTCAAAAAGTTTAAGTTGAACCCCTCTTATTCCCAAATTCTCCATTTTTTGGATGAGAATGGGCACAGAAACCGTGTCAAATGCCTTAGCAAGGTCTAAGAATATGCCTAGCACCTTTTCCCCCTTGTCCAGGTTGGTCACAACAAAGTTTGTCAAATCGTGTACTGCGTCGGACGTTGATTTGCCAGACCGAAAGCCGTATTGTGTTGGAGATAGAAGGTTATGTTTTTCGAGATAATCAACAAGCCTTTTGTTCATTATCCTCTCTAGAACTTTTGACAGGGCAGGCAAAACAGCTATGGGTCTATAATTGCTGACACGGCTTCTGTCCCCACTCTTGTAGATCGGGTGTATGATTGATCTTTTAAAGACTTTAGGGAATTTACCTGTTGAGAGAGCTAGGTTACAAATGTATGTAAGCGGGGGCACAATTGTGGCTTTATGTTTTTTAATAATACTACTTGATATTCTATCCCATCCCAGTGCACAATCGCTACGAAGGGACATTAATAATTTTTCAACCTCATCTTCGTCTGTTGGTAGCAAAACCATTGAGTGCAAGTTCTTATTATTAATGACTTTGATTGGTTCTGGTGGGCTTGTTATTTTTTCCGCGAGCTGTTTACCAATTTGAGCAAAGTAATCGTTAACTGAATTTACCGATGTTTTTGGGGTGGGTGACAGAGCTAGGAGATGTGATGGAGTTTCTTTCTTTTTAGTCCTGTTTGTCAAATTATTTATTGCAGCCCATAGTTGCTTGGGGTTTGTTCCTGCTTTGCTTATTTGATTCTTTTCGTATTCTTTTTTTATTTTCTTTAATAATTTGTTACAGAAGTTTCTGTATCTGGTAAAGGTTATTTTTAGATCATCATTATCAGGCGCTTTTTTAAATTTTTTATGCAAATTGTCTCTGTGTCGAACACAGCGAAGAAGCCCTGGGGTTATCCATGGTTTCATAATTTTTTTACGGTTAGGTACTTTGGCAGTTTGTGAATTGGTCTCTATAACTCGCCCTATTAGATTAACCATAGTTTCTGCTGCTACATGAGGATCTCGATTGTTGTAGACTTCACTATAGTCTAGCTGGCCAAGGTCTATGTCTAACTGGTCGTGATTGACCCGGATTACTGTTTCTCTCATAGCCGTATTAGTGGTTTTCTTTGAGAGAAACAGCAAGACAGTGTCATGATCGGTCAGTGCAGAATGGGCAACAAGTGTAGAAGCAGGCCGCTGACTTTTTAAGGCAAAGTGATCAAGACATGCTTGTTGTCTAGTGGGCAGTGTATGGGCAGGCAGTAGACCATGTGACGCCAACAAGTTTAAGTAGTTATGCTTGTTTGGGTCACGGCATAGATCGTGGATATTAATGTTTATGTCTCCGCAAATTATTATATTATTGTAGCGTGCAATATTGGTTAAGGTATCATTTAATGAATTAAGAAAGTTAGTGATGTCTTTATAGCCTGGAGGTCGGTATATTGCTAGGAGTACTGTATTTTGATCTACTTTTATTTGGAGACAGTTGGCATTTAGGAATGTGGGTTCTTCTACGGAGACCTTGAGTTCCTTCCTAGCATAAACAACAACACCCTCATTTTGTGTAAGATTGCTGATAGTACTAAACCGATCATAATTGTCCAAATCAGGTATGTTGTGTGTACCAGGAAGCCAGCACTCTGTTAATGCAATAATATCCCATTCAATTTTTGTTCTAGCTAGGATTGTGTAGAAACCTGAAATATTTTTAGTAATACTACGGATATTTTGATTTAGTATTTTGAGTGACAAGTTTGGTTTAAAATTAGGCGGAACACAGTTGTCAAGATCACAGGTCGCAGAGTCAGAGACAGAGACTGAATCGATGTTTTGTATGTTGTTCTGTAAGTTATCGAATTTTAACGTTATATATTTCAATGTTCAATATTTTATTATTACTTTTCGTTGCGTGTTGCAAAGTTAGTACAACTACGACGCAGATAATGGATCTATGGGGAGATGATTTATCAACATTATCTGTTCTTGTAATCAGCCCAAGCAAGTAATTAAGTGTAAATATGAGGTATGTATGATGTATAATATAGTGTATAGTGTGTGCTTTATTTGTGATTGATAATGAAGAGCTGTTTGTATATTTATGTGACTGTATTTGGGTTATTTTTAATATAATTTTGAAGTAATAGTGTGTAGCTGACTGTCCAACATCGTGAAAAGCCTCGGTTTGCACCAAGACTGAAAATCGAAATGTTGATGCAACCAAAGCCATGCTCATTACTCCAATATTAATACTTGATGAGTTGGTATCTTCTCATGCCTTTAACCATTTTCAATATCCAAACTACATCTTCAACTATACGAAAAGGCAATCCGAATTTCTATTCAACACGTACAGTCAAAGAGACTTCGAAAACATTTCTAAAATATAATATTCTGCGATTGAAGTGAACTCTCCGAGTGCATCCTCTACACTTTGCAACTAAGAGTTTATATTTCGTTTGATATTCGCGTTAGCAGTTGCCAAGCAAATAAGAAGCAACTGCGACTGCAAGCGAAGTTGTCCAAGTAGCGACCGCGACAGACATGCGAGCTTCTAATTGTGTACATGTTCAGCAATTTTCGGAACGATGTTAGTCCGCACTTGGTTTTAATTGCAGTTTGGTTATTATGGGACTTTAGTGTCTAATACGAATATTTGTACTAATGTCAAATTATAAGGAAACAATAATAAGTTGTTATGCGTTATGTATGTCGCAAATACACGTATTTTCTTTCTTCTTTTTTTCTATATCTTTATCAAATCTCAGAAACACCTTTAAAAGTTTTTAAACCAAATAAACTAAAAACGCCTACTAATCCTTGTGCCAGCTGTGAGTGAACGTCTTCTGGCTGAATGTGCAGTGTTCATGCATGTGCAGTAAATGACATTAAACAGCAACAACTTGAGTACAGATTTCACCGCCTGCTCGTGGCGCGCTCGTCTGTCACAATCCGCTTATTGGCGGCGCCCACGCCGCGCCGCCGCGCCGCTTCGATGCCATAATACCAACTAACATGTTAACTAAGTACCAGGAAAATAGAAAACAGTTCATGTTTCTATTGGAAATATGGAGGAAGAAAATATCATTGGCTTTTTATAAAAGTAACAACAACAAATAACCAAATGTAAAACCAAAACCAAATGTAACCATTAAGTGGTTACATTTGGAACTTAATTAATACTTCACAAATGATTTATGGATTCCATATCTACAACTCCGATATGAAACTAAACAAAATTTTAAAACAGGTAAGTGGGTATATATCTGACATTCCAATCACAACATTTCCTTACTTCTTGTAAGGAGAAAAATATAAATAGGCAAATAAAATCTAAAGCTATCTCCACAGCCTATAAAATAATAAAAAGGAAGCACCAGTAAAATGCACAACAAGAAGATATTGTGGAAATACACACATACTTGATTCTTGCGCACATTTGAGCACAGTTGTGGGTGCATGAGGCACGGTGTGTGTGACTGTGCGATGATGAGGGGGTGTGAGAGTGTGTGTTGCTACACAGTGCACTTTGTGTGATAGTGTGGGGTGTGTGTCTGGAGCACGGTGCATGGCGTTATAAACGGATATTTAGTAGCTCCTTACCGCGCGCAGTAGCCGCTTATAGTCGCGTCTAGGCGACAAATGTTGGGCAAAATGTTTACGACGGCACGGAATGTTCTAGAGACGGCTCTAAAGGTTTTATATTTTGTTTTAAAACACGGAAAAGACAGGATTACATCCACCTATTGAATTGTGATTACACAAAGGTTAAGTTTTTGTTTTTGAGTATTTGGTAATAGCTTTTCTCGAGAATCGCTGTTTGTAAGGCATACAAGACAGTAACAAAATAACATCGGTTTCGGTTTTCATATAACCGGAGTCACACGTAATCTGTACGCCTATATATACCTCAATTTAGGACATATTTAGTAATTACGTGTGACTCCGGTTATACGAAAACTGAAACCGATGTTATTTCGTTACTAATGTCTTGTTTATATCTTTTTAGTTGGCGTTATTGTCGTAGTTGGGTTTTAGTTTTCAATTTTATTTTTAATTAAGTGTAAAGCCATATTGGATTTTATATAACATCATAATATCCGTCCATATAACCCGCGAAACCACATGACGCTTCCTACGATACCTCGTTCGTCAAATTACTACGAGCAATTTAGAAGTTATGATGGAACAGATGAACATACATACATACTCGTAGTATGCGTACATTTAAATAAATAAATAAATTGTTTAAATAAATAAATTGTTTATTGGGTCTCAAACAGTTACATATGCAGATGTGATTGAGACAGCCCCAGTAAGTCATTAATAATACTTGTGTTGGGGTCATCTCGCTCTTTCCCTTAATTGATAGCTTATACACTATTGAGACTCTGTAACAATTAAAATTAAACTAATAAAACTAATTCAACTAATTTAGAAACAAAGAGAAGAAAAAAATAGCAAAAAGTAATTAGCAGCTCTGTGTATTGTGCAATTGTGAGTAGGTATGTGTTAGTGTGACTGTGTCCGCGTCCTGAGTTGACCGCCCCTGTCTGAAACCATATTGTGAGTCGGAAATAATATTATATTTATTCAAGTAAGTAAGTTATTCATGTAAGCTGTTTATTTATAATTTTTTCTATTATTTTTGAAAGTGACGGTAAGACAGAAATCGGTCGGTAATTTGTTAACATCGCTTTTGTCCCCATCCTTGTGCACAGGCGTGATGATAGATCGTTTCAACCCATTACAAAATACACCCGTTTCAAAACACAGATTGGTTAGTTTGCTAATGAGAGGAACTACAAAGTCTCGAGATAACTTAAGGAAACTCACTGATATGCCATCCCACCCTGACGCACTTGCTGAATCAGGTATGTACATAGCCTGTTAAAATCACCGCTATCTTTTAGCTTTGCTGTAGTCGGGTAAAAGTGACTAAGCTTTACTAGTTCGCCTTGGTATTAAATGGAACAATTTTACAGATTGACATGATATCTAAAAAAAATGCCCTTGTATTAAGAACTGATAAGTTAATGAGTCTGGCGGTGGTCCTATCCTAAACAGCTGAACCTGGCAGCAGTATACACTGTACATCATTACTACATCCATGGACGATTTGGAAGCCTTCCAAAAACTATGCGAGACGTGAAACACAATCTACCTGCTTAGTTCTCTGGAAGAGAGTCCGCTATGAGGCGGAAGGCGAATTACTTTAAGTGTATCAGTTTTATATTTATTACTACTTCTATTTTGTCACTATCTAAACGTCACTATATGAATATTTGTTTCATAACTACTCTAAATCAATACTCCGACAACGTAGTTCAATATCAGTGTGCTGCACAAAACCAAACTTCAGTTTTAGGTAGAATTTAATATCAAACTTTATGGTAGAAACAAACAAGCGCACACGCCGGGACCCCTCAATCACTGCGTACCATTTTTCGGCCGACACAGACAAATACGTCCGATACAAATTCACTTTTCGTCTAAACACTCGGCGATATCGATAGCATATTTAGCGTGCATACAGAACTGGTTCCGTGCAAACGGTACAACTGAAAATTGGCTCCCGTTCTAGCGTTATCGATGGCGGCAATAAACTCGCAATGTTCCACAATAAAACTCTGTAAATTCGTGCTGGTTACGCGTTCATGACGCGATTGTGTCGCGTGCACATCGCCTCGGGGTACATGTGCGTTGATTCAACTGTTGGTTTATGTCTGTGCGTTAGTTAAGCGCAGTTTAATTCGGTTAGGTAAAATCCAAGGATTCTAGGTTCAAGGATTCAAGGATTCTAGGTTGGTCTTTCGAGACGGTGGCTATACAGAATGTGTTGATTGCTTGAATCTATTTTAAGGGCAGCAAAAGGACTCATTACATTTTGCGTTACGTGCGTGCGTAAAGGGAAAATATTTGATTTTTTGTATGTTTGTTTCTAATGGATAAACTCAAAAAATATTTAACCGATTTTCATAATTATTCTTTTACTAGAAAGTTACATTATCAGCATTTATCATGGGTTGTATTTTATTCTTTAAAAATAATTAGATATCCCCACGAAATTTCCAATAAGGTATAAAAAATTGCCTACGTGCGTTGTGAAAAATATTGATGATACATAAAATAATGTTCTACATGTTTATAGTACTCATTATTACCCACAAAAAGGCCGTTTCTTGTTCAAATTAGTCAATCAAAACCCAAACATGATGATAATCGTATCATGACATTAATCTTTATCTAACTAAATAGATGATGACTGATGGCCGATGGGGCCGATGGGGCCGAAAGGTTCTGGAGTGGCGACCGCGTATCGGAAGAGGTAGCTTTGGAAGGCTTCCCACAAGGTGGTCCGACGACCTTGTGAAGGCCGTAGGAACCCGTTGGATGCGAGAAGCACAGAACCGGTAGAAGTGGAGGTGTGGGGGAGGCCTATGTCCAGCAGTGGACGTCTTTCGGCTGAAATGATGATGATGATGATGATGAACTAAATATTATGTAACTTCACTTTATATTATTCAAAAAGTTAAATTATTCGAAAAGTTACGGGTATGCTATAAAATGCTATAAAAATGTTAAAAGTAGACTACTAGTTTATTTTTTTTTGTAAAGTAGAAATGGTAAAAAAAGGTTCTATTGGTGAATTTTTAGAAGTGCTCTTTAACAAAGGTTGAGGTGGTGTTGAAGTTTGAAGGGGAAGTACGAAATACGCGAACGAAGTCGCGGGCGAAGTGCTAGCAAACCTTAAAATGGTTTGCCGAATTAAGTTTAAGTTGTTATAACGAACATTAAAAATAACATTTTCAAGGAAGCTTTGCTACGAAAGAAATTAACGTAATCAGTGTAAGCTTACTTGAAAGATAGCTGACTGGGATACTTAAAAAGATTAGACTTGACCTGAATTGTGAAGGCGCACATTATGGCCGACAGTATTATGTCAGAAATTATTTACAAAGAGGTTATTGGAGCTAACTTGAAAGATTAATTTGCATTCACCGTTTGAACTTTATTCCGCTGACTTGTCGGCTTTCATTTCATCGTGAAAGGTTTAAAGTGTTGGAAAATACATTCTGCAAAATTAACGCGAAATAACCCGCGAAAAAAAAAATCAAATATAATAAGTAAATACCTATTAATGTTGAAAATAAACAAACTGCGTAAAATAGTAAGCTATGTACATTACATTAGCTAAGAACATTTATTTAGCAGTAAGTATCAGCAAATTGCGGCGGTGCACAAAGTTGAACTCTGATAAAGTAATAGTTAGTCAGACAGATCCGGGTGCAGTACGTACATTACGTACGGTACGTACTCCGGTAAGACCTAACGAACAAATGCAGACGTGTATTCAATAACAAATGTATCCCATTACCTCGGAGCGGATGCTTTGCCGCTGCGCGAGCACTACGCAGTACTGCTTAAAGTTCAAATTGGATCGGATCGATCGCAATTGTAAGATTGTAACGAACAATGCAGGATCCCGGCCGCGCTTCTTCTAGTTATTTACGAGGAAACTTGGTTGGACCCGACCCGAGCTCCCAGCTCCCAGCTCCCGGCTCCCAGCCCGGGTCCCGAGATCCGCACAGGTACACTGTCTCACAAACTCACGTTAAAAATCTTACTGTGAAATGAGGTAACAGATCTTAGACTTTATTCAGCTGTTCGTTGAAATTTTAAAAGTTAAAACGAAAGGTATTCTTAGGGGAATGGAGTTGAAGGTTCTCATTCTTTTAAAGAAAGACAATTCAGATGAAATGAGTTTATTTGTGAGATCCGAACTTTGCGCAAAGTGCAGGAAATGGGGAGCGGATTTTATGTGTTTTCGTTTGCTTTTTATTTTATTTTATTGTGTAAATATTCGTTTCCACAATTTTTCTTTTGAGTCTCTCTCTCTAAAACGTAATAATTATGTTTGTAGCACTGACATGACTGGCATAGTCATTATGTTATAATACACCAACCATTATAATTTGCCATGTGAGTCTACTTCAATCAAGACAACATTATAATTTCCCTCAAACCGATTTCTGTTCTCCTAATTCATTTAAGAGTTTGACTCAGAATCAGCAGGATTAATTCTTAATCTCTGTTCATTTACAAACATGCTGCGTTAATCCCGCTACATTTCGTCTGTAAATCTAATTTACTTGTGTATAATTCAAGTTTTAATTGACGTTCATTGATCAACGGTTATTCAGAGATAGAGGCGCCTTTGATAAAAACAACGCGCCCTGAGCTCTTCCTCCAAAGAACTGTCGATAACTGTCAACGAGTTCCCTTTTGAAAGAGAAATATTGCTGCTGCACTATAATCCAATAATCCATAAGCTAATTTTAACCTTAATCCTTTAACCCCTGGTTCAAAATCCAATGTGCATTTTAATTTATTTGGATGAATAAAATTGTCACTAAAAACAGTGGTGAAGCATGAATTATTTATTCTGGTTTGAACCAAAACAGTAGTGGTATCAGATTGACGTTACTTTGTAGGATATACTATGAAAGCTTCAATTGTGCAAATATTTCAACGAAAGTATATTTTAAATAAATAGATCGTATTTCGCAAAACAGTTGCAACGAGCGTCACTCATAGCATAGATTGTTATTTTCAAATAAGATAATATTTACAAAATATTATCATAACGGCATATTATCTGTGTTAAATTTTACGTAAATCGTTTGATGCGCTAAAGCTAATGTAACCCAATAAAATCACTTTGACGTTTATGATAATTTAGTTCAGATTATCACTTTACATGACCACGAAATCACGGCCACGACCGCCGCCAAACCAAAAAGTTCAAAGTTTCTATAAAATATGATACCATTCAGATTTGTAGGATATATTTCATCACAGTTATTATGAGGTTCACGCGAAGCTAGGCACTAATATCACGAAATATGTGCTTCATAAATTGCACAATCTAAAATCCAATTACTAGAAAATAATTCATATTGGTCGTCGATACTAATAACATTTCTCGCCGCCATCGCCGCTGGTCTTTATCAGAGCTTTCGGCTTTTAAGTGATTGTTATTAATGTCTGCTATAAATCTCTGGGAGGAAAGAATTTTGTGGTTTTAGTTTCATGAGGTGTGGAATTAAAGTCCGTTAGTCAATGCAAGTAAGAGATTGTGGTTTCATACTTAGATCCGGTAGTTATTAAAGCAAAACTAGCATAGACTGTCAACTTCATCATCGTCAGTTATGAATGACATTTTTAGTTTGATCACTTTTATATCGCGAACGTTACCATCAATAAATTACTTAGCACATATAAGTAAAAGGCAACACAAAAAGTAATCAATTTTCATTTCCCAGAACACTATAAACAATTCAGTACACAACCAGCAAAAACTAGAAAAACGATCACGTTGGAGCGCGTGCATCCATCTACCTGCTAACTGCGCCACCTGGCGACCAATTTTTCTCCAAAATGGAGGCGTAAGATGGGATTGATAGGTGTGCCATTTAGAAAGTGTCCTCCGTTGCTCGCTTAATTAGTGCCAAGCGGCCTCGCAGGGACGTGACCGGCTCGCCAATTACGTGGCACGGTGGTACGGTAGCACGGTGGCGCAGAATAGATTGGCACAGAAGGACGGCTTCATGCAACTAGCGAAAACAGAAATATACACGAGTGTACGTACAGACAGTGACAACGCACTCGCGACCGCATCCGTTTGAGATCGCAGTATGTATCCAAAATTACATTAGTGGAAAAATGCAAACAAATGGATCAGAAAATTTACCTGTGGGTGCCATTTTCAAATGTGACTTACTTTTGTTCTTTGATTTGATTACTTGAATATATGTAGATGTTTTTCATTTGAAAAATGAGGATAATATTATAACCTTAATTTTTGTCGACGACTTTTCAATTACAATTTAATATTGCTGATGAAGTAATATTTTGTTGGATAAAGTCATGAGATATACTCGTAAAGTTTGAATCTTCTAGATACACATGAATGTGTTACCACTTACTACTAATTCTCTTTAGTGAGTGATTGCGTAAGAATTTAACCTGAACATTGTTTACACTTTCATCAGATACTCCTTACGCGTCATGTGCGTGCGCCTGTATCCACTCGTTTTATGAAGCCGACCTTCTGTGCCTGTAAGTATCGTGGCGGCACGGTGGCACGCTGGCACGCTCACCCGGACACACGTCGTGACTCTGCAACTCTGCAATTCACGTTGTCGAATATTTTTTCTGTTATTTGTTTTTGGGAATGTTCAGGATCGTTTTGAGTGGAACGTTTGGAATTGTTAATGTATTGTGTAATGTTATACTTGAATGTAGATCATAATGTTACAATGACATATTTTTACGATTACCTCAGTAGCTAAGTTAAAAGTAAAAAAGTCATCATTTGCCCAGCCTTTTTCCCAACTATGTCGGGGTCGGCTTCCAGTCTAACCGGATTCAGCTGAATACCAGTATTTTACATGGAGCGACTGCCTATCTGACCTCCACAACCCAATTACTGGGTAATACGATACCCCTTGATAAGACTGGTTGTCAGAGTTTCGGGCTTCTGACTACTCGTAAAGACTGTCAAAGATACACGAATGACAGCCGGGACCATCGGCTTAACGTGCTTTCCGAGGCACGGAGGGGTCACGGTATTTAAAGATGGTCACCCATCCACAGACCAAATGCCTCGAAATAATCCGGTTTATTTTTCTTTTTAAACAGAAGGCACTTTTATTTTCCATCGTAAAGTTTAAAAGATAACATTCCAAAGAATAATTTGGAGGAATCTTACCGAACACGTTAAACTTTTGCATTTAAAGCAGCTTTGACCCGTGTTGAAAAGAAGTTCAGATTGTCATTGTAATTGTAAAACGTTATCATCAATTCGAAAAGATAAGTGTGCAATTAGTTTAAATAATTCAGATGCCAAGATGGGATTCACAACAACTATTTTAACTACAAAGACTTGTCGAGTCGACACAGTTCGCGAGCTGACGGCCATCTTAATCAGGAACAAGGTATGAATCTTAAGAAGGACCCAAATTAGTTCTACCTTAATAACGTCTCAGCTCTATTTTAGTTGAAGAATAACAGCACTACTCTATTATGCGAAGGCTGTTGCAGGAAAAGTAGGAAGTAGCTAATAATAGTTATAAAGACAAAAAAAAATACCGAAAATACATTTATTTAATAGGGAGCTTATAATGAAGAGATTGGGCACCTCTTTAGTCACGTAGATATTTTTAACAACAAGTTTAAAAGTATAATTAACAAATGTTACATCTTTCAAACCATTACTTATTTTTATACATACTCACACGTAAACTCAAGTATTTTTCCAGTGCGGTAGGTTATATTATTTTATTTCCATTTAACCTTCCCGTTAGGATATTTGCAGTATTTTCGCAATATTTCGCAGCTCGTCGCTCGGACAGCAGTCAATCAATATTTGCGCACTCTTCGCTTCCAAATTAACACGTAGCTACAAATCGTCTACGGCTCTGATTGGAAAAGGCTTACCGTTCGAAAAGCTATACCTACGCGAAAAAAGCCAAAACGTATCTCAAAGTCAACACCTACGTATACGTGTTCGGCAGAGGCAATGTAATGATACAGCGATCTACAGATTTATTAATACCTCAGTGTGAAATGCATGTCAGTGCCCTGGCTAGCCTGCTATATGATTTTTAAGAAAACTCTTGCGGTGCTTCGGGTGAAAGGACGCAATACTGTTCTGCTTACAATAAGAGGCCAGGTATTTGTGCGTGTTATGGCTAGTTAAATCTTAACCTTTCTTCTAACTTAAATAACGACGATACTTCTTCCATTTCGTTGACTTCCATCAAAGAGTAAAACCCCACTATTGCGATAGGCGAGAACTCCGCGAGTGTTTCATGGAACGTGCATTATTTACCAAGCCTAGTGTTCGTCAAAGAGAACGGACTTCGTAAAGACTTCGTCTAGACGTGACAATTATTTACAGCCGCTGAATTCTTCGCCACACTGAATTTAGTTCGCAAACGAACATAGTTTTGGGCGCTACGAGGCACTATTCTTTATTATACTTTTTATGGAGACTTTCGGTACAAGGTCACTGCAAAGACATAGTGTGCCTAATACGCGCACTCAACTGTGCCTCGATGACAACATAAATTGCGACTACTCTACTATTGTATGTAAGTCACAAACATGGACACTCTAACACACTTTTTGTTGTGGGAGTGTGTGGAGTATCCACTGACTCCCACACAACAAAAAATGTGCGTACAGCAAAAGTAATCTATGATCATAGCCGAACTACGCTATTTACTTTGTATTGGTGACCCTGTTTCCTTTAAAGCTTATTTATATCAAAACGTCTGTGTGGTGACGGACTTAAAGGATAGCACCACCCCATACTTCCCGTGGGTGTCGTAAAAGGCGACTAAGGGGCGTACTGGAGAATGGGCAGCAGCGTTCTCTATGCATTCCACCACCATACCATACTGCGATCGCCAACCCGCCTGCCAAGCGTGGCGATTATGGCAAACCCCCCCTTTTGGGGGAGGCCTGTGTCAGCAGTGGACGTCTTTCGGCTGAAATGATGATGATGATGATATCAAAACGCTGTCGCCTCTTTTCCTCCTAAGTTAAAGATGAACAGGTGAAAATAAACCAGAAGACCAATTCCCGTAATTAAAAACCGGGCAAGAGCGAGTCGGACTCGCGCACCGAGGGTTCCGTACCATCATATGTTTTTAAAATTTCATCTCCTTTCATCAGAATTTTAACACTGCGGTGTAGAATATTGCAGTTTTAGATCAGCGCCATCTCTTGACCGATAGTGGAACTAATGTAACTTTTGTTGATGATTTCTGAAAAAGTGTGCTATTTAGAGACTTCTTTTTATTTTTCCTGTAATCTTTACATAAACTTCTATCACATACAATTATTTCAGATTTTTCTCTTTACAAACTTCGGAGATAAGAGGGGTAACGGTATTTTTTTTTTACATTTTTCATCAAAACTCGAAAACTATGCGGCTTAAAAAAAAAAGAAAAAGAGAAAAGAGAAGTTTGAGAATATGCAAACTGCGCTCTTTCATAAAACACTCCACATGCCTTAAGTAGCCCCACTTCGAATTTTTCAGACCCCCTTTCAGTCCCTGTTGCAAAAAATATACATGTCGCATCACCGGGTGGCCGAGATGCGATACATCGGATCTCCTTCACGATCCGACATAGTTTAGATAGGTGTGGGCACTGCAGTGGGTACTCGAACGAAAAGATTATTTGAATTTACAGTAACTTTAATAAACTAGCTATTTACAACCGAAACGCACACTTGCGTCGGAAACAAACACGTGCGTTGGTATTGAGCGTTTGCCGAGACTGTCCGAGCTCGACGGTCGATTGTAGACTGTCGCAGCACTCGGTCTCTCCACCAGTCCTCGCTGCATCCCCTCCACCGACGATCGTGTCCAAGCGGTAGGGCTCGCTTGCGTTTCCGATCACATGATTCTTCGTTTACCAATCAAATTGTTAGATGGCGCTGTTCACTATACTGTGGCGTCATCTATCCACGACACGGCCATCCCTGACTAGCACCCGTCCTCGGGTGTAGTACCTGCGGACCAAAAATACTCACAGAGTAAACAAGCTCGGCTATCCTGCCAATACCTAATTACTAAGGTAACTGTATCTCATTGTTACTTTAATTTCTCTAGTCTTAATTTTACTTACAATGCCTTGTTGTCAAGGTTTCACACCTCATACAACACCATTCATTAGAAAAGGTTCGATCATTAAGTTGAACCAAAGAAAATCAAAACTGTAACGAATCAGTTACTATTTACCAAAATCTGTGAAAAAACACAGTCCAGAATCACACCAATGATTCTTACCAGATCAGTTGTCACATATGCTACGGTGCGGTCGAGACTCGTCACCACATGTGCTTACTACGCATAAGGCGCTCTGTGCACCTACACAAACATGAATCGCACCAACGATTCTCAAAAATCTAACGCAATAGGTGCTACAACACATAAAGCGCTGTGTGTACCAACACAGACAGGACTCGACCGATCAACAAGTTATACCATCACAATTGTTGTGACAAATCAGTTAGAATTTACCGAAATAAAATTCATAGGCAATGTATACTCAACTCATGAAACTTTTATTGTAAACTGTACACCAACACAGGTCAGAATCGCACCAACGACTCTTTACATATCTACCACCACATATGCTACAACACATGAGGGGCTCTGTGCACCAACACAGAAAAGAATCGCACCAACGACTCTTTAGATATCTAGCGCAATATGTGCTACAACACATGAAGCGCTCTGTGCACCAACACAGACAGAAATCGCACCAACGATTTCTTATAGACCCATCGCCACATGTTACTCATGAGGTGCGGTCTTAAGTTTTGAGTTTGAGTGTACAAGCCATTCTTAATCAGAGGTGGTTTCACTACCACTGTCCTTAACTGATGTAACTTGGTGATCGGGTACCCTCCTCACAAAATCATGAGGGCATTCTTAGGTTCGCTCAGTCAAGCGCCTTTAAAACAATAATTTAAAGCAAACTTAGAGACTAACTTTACTTTAGTCAAATCGAATGTTATCGTAATTGCATTTTTTTTAAGACCCCGTGTCACGTGGTCTACTATCTCATCTAAGTGAATATCAGTCAACTCATCATCAGTTGTCACTAAGCTAAGCCAATACAATTTGACGCAACACAATCTTTGATGATAGAGCGACAGAATCGTAATAAAATGGATGTGACTCACCCAGTATTCATCTGCTCGGATTGCTGACATAGCAAACTTGAACCGTATCACTCGCTACTAGCCGCTGCTGCAGGCGCTGGCCCGAAACCGCCTGAGCCCCTAGCCCTACTGGCGATGGCGCCTCCATCTTTGTTTCGTGGAAATCTCGAAGCAAAATGTCTGGTGTTGCCGCATCGAAAACAGATGCGGTCTGAAACTGCCATCCTGCTTGCACTCGTTCTCGTGTGTTAATCTGTCAACAAACATACAAGCAAAGTATCACATAGCTCGGTCACTCCTGACCAAATATGGTACAGGCAAAAAAACACAATTAAAATTTGAACAAAGTAAAAAAAATAGCAGAGTTCAGAGCATTACTCATTATTTGATTCCCAAATTTCAAGATCACAAAGTAAACAATCAACTAAGCCAATAAAACATCCTTAGAGCATCACAAAATACAAAGCAGGAAACTTATTCGTGGCCTGTGGCTTTTCATCAAGCCCAACCAACCTCACGTTTGTTTCTATGAATTCCTTTGAATTCCGAGTCCCACGGACTCTATGGTCTCTACAAGACCCGACCTCCGCCAGAGCCACCCGCGCACTGCGTATCCACGGACTACTAAAAGCAGATACCGACTTCTAACGGACTACGGCTACGAAATGGCTACTGGTACGGTTCCGACCAGCCGACCTAAGATTCACCACTATCACTCGACTTAATCTCTACTCTGTTTCATCAACAAGACTTTTACTTGGCTTTCCGTAAATTCGTTAGTAATACTCTGATTTACTGGCATTTTTCGCAAACTCCCATATGAAGACTGATGAGATCATTAAACGGGACTCGACTCTTTAAAATCTGTTTTATCAATTTGCAATAAGCATTCAAATTAGAAATAAAAAATTAGGCTAATCTAAGAATTTGAACTATCTAGTTTCGAGATTACCGAGACCAAGTACAACGTTTTCACACTACGTTAGTCAAAGAAAACAAAACCTCAGGTATCCCATTCACGGTCCCACACATTTGTCACATGCGCACTTCCCGCAGGAATGCCGAGTCATCCTTGACTCTACGGTCTTGGCTTCAAGGCTAGACCCGACCATACTACCCAGAGCTACCGCGTATACCACGTACTCACGATACTCTGGTACGGTCTCCGACCCAATTAACCGAGAACCTGAGTACACAAACTAAAGTGATGCCAGCTCATCATCCATTTCGTCTACAATCTCAATTGGTACTTGGCCCTCGGGCATCTTCCGAACACGGTCATAGAGCGTATTTGTAAGTACGCACCTAATTCAACCTACTGACCAAAAAAACACCAACCAGAGCCATGTACCATCGTTATCCACATTACAACAATAATCTTTTTCACTAAGAGCCTTAGACACCTGGAAACCCACACACGAGTAAACCACTCTAACGCCACGGCTCTCCGGCCGACTAGCAATCGCATTGCTCTTACACATCCAGCGCATGGATCCGTGTGCATCACCCTGTGACTACACACTTTTTACTACGGCCGATAGAGAACCCCTACTCGTGTGGTTCCCACTACTTAGGCTTGCTCATCACCACTGTGATCACCATCTACTCCGACTGGTACATGACCTACTGGCATCATTTGTAATCTATAGTGAGCGTCTTTAAAAATTGCATTTTAAACTAGACTGAGCTATAACTAACAATGTAACCATTTTTGCTGTTGTTTACCAGAGATGCACTCAGTATCCGAGTCAAAACCAAAATGAAAACGGCTCACCAAATTCGGTAGACAATAGATCTGTAGCTGGCTTAATGGTACAGACATTCACTAGCTGTCACTGGCTCCTTGGCAGAAGTCGCGAAGCTTCTTGCACGGAAAGCACCGTCCTAGATCAGCGATTATTCATGCAGGAGATCCACAGAGTGCAGCGCTCTCACTGCCATTCTGCTTGTATACGTCCGTGTGTGTTAACCTGTAACCACAAAAACAAACCAACAGCAGTGCATGTTACACTCGGCCAATTCTGACCACATTGTTATCGAAACGCATTACTTAACAAAATTTTTGTAAAAACGATAGCAATCATCGACAACAAAAGATTCCTCTAAGCCTTAGTAATAACAGGAACAGGTCAGGAACTATATCAATTTAGATCACATACAACGCTCATGGCCCTGCTGCCGCAGCAGCTAGTGACACTCATGCCACGCATATCGTCATCACCTCAAGTGATACGATCAACATACTGCACTTTACATAGAGTCCACAACTCCCAGGTCACTACAAGACCAACACAACAATAGTCTCCATTGAGACCCTGGTCCCCGCTGCACCACCAGCTGCCCATCGCTCCCTGAACAACTCACAAGTGAGTTGCAGTTACGACCACAGACAAGTGCGTACAGTGCGACTTAACCGTCTTCTACGTTTAACTCGTTAGGAACACTACTTAGAGGCATCTTTCGTATGCGACCGTGAGCATAGGTACTTGTAAGTACGGTTAGAATTTAAATCTTTTAACGTATGGGGTCACCATCCAAAACATCAACTAACTTAAGCGGACCTCTGAACTTCCGATCTAATTCTGATGATCTGAACTTAGTATCTGATTTTGCTACTCATTTTCTACTAACACTCAATCGCCAATGTTGTTATAGCTGCCTTTGTTCTATCATAATATTACTTTGTAAGTAAATGTCAGGTAAAAATGTAATAAAATCTCAATTTGTTGCTCACTAATAGCAACGCTACATATGGTTTGTTCTGTGCTGAATACACGCGTTTGACCAATACCCGTCAACACAACAACGGTATTAACTCGATTGCCACTTAATTTGGCTGCACAACTCGCTTTTACTAAAGAGCATTCAGCACCAGAATGGTAAACAAAACAATACAGCTCACCTTTATTTTGTAACGTGCCTGAGGGCAGATAAACGTCATCCACTCGCCCTTCACTACTTCCAGCACGTTGTCTACCATCAGCTTGGCTGCCACTGCTCGTGTTTCTCAGCACACGAAGGGTTTCACTGACGGCTGCGAGGCTGCTTGGCTCGATTCTCAAAGTCACTCCATGTCCTTATCCAGGTGAAATCCAGTCAAAGAAATATCGCACCGTGACGTCAACGCTCAATTCTCCATAATTTTTTTCAGTTCGAGTGTATCCCAGTTCTGATGTCGCATCACCGGGTGGCCGAGATGCGATACATCGGATCTCCTTCACGATCCGACATAGTTTAGATAGGTGTGGGCACTGCAGTGGGTACTCGAACGAAAAGATTATTTGAATTTACAGTAACTTTAATAAACTAGCTATTTACAACCGAAACGCACACTTGCGTCGGAAACAAACACGTGCGTTGGTATTGAGCGTTTGCCGAGACTGTCCGAGCTCGACGGTCGATTGTAGACTGTCGCAGCACTCGGTCTCTCCACCAGTCCTCGCTGCATCCCCTCCACCGACGATCGTGTCCAAGCGGTAGGGCTCGCTTGCGTTTCCGATCACATGATTCTTCGTTTACCAATCAAATTGTTAGATGGCGCTGTTCACTATACTGTGGCGTCATCTATCCACGACATACAGATATTTTTATTTCTTTCTTATTTGCAAAATAGTTGGGCAAACGTCATCTAAAACTATTCCAAATTTCAAGTTGATAGCATTAGTAGTTCTTGAGATTTCCAGCTGTGACAGACAGAACCCTAAAAACGTACAAAATCTAGTCATAACCTCATCTCAGCGACAATTAATGTCAAAAACTTGTCAAAAATGTAGGGAAATTAGAGGTATTTTTGACAGATTGTGACTGAGGTCAGACTGTGAACGTTCTTAAAATTATGGGAATTGCCCCTCTGATCTCAACTCAAGTGCATAATTATTGTACGACCACAAAGGATCAATGACGTCATTGGACAGGATCACCCACCACTACTGTCCACATTGTGTTGTTTCTCTCCGTAAACCAATATCGTATTTCCTCAGATCTATATATATAAAATGGTAAACTGACTGATTGTTGATATATCAACACACAGCCCAAACCGCTGGTCCTAGAGACATGAAACTTGGAGGGTGTGTTCTTTGTGAAGAGTAAGTATCCACTAAGAAAGGATTTTTGGGAATTCTACCTCTAAAGGGGTGAAATAGGGGATGGAAGTTTATATGAAAGTCTGTCAGTTTTGATATTAGGATCTTCAAATTTTGTGTTTAGGCTGAGGATTAAAAATTAATTTATACGTGTCTCAGCGTTTTTGACAATTCCACCCCTGAAGGGTTAAAAAGGGGGATGACGTTGTGTATGGAAAGTCCTTAATTTTCGAAGTAAAAATCACTAAATTTACTATCTAGGCTTATGGTTGGAAGGTAACGCAACGATGTTGTTAGAATTTAAACCCTTAAGGGGGTGAAAAGGGGGGTGAAATTTTGTTTCCAATTATATAATCAATCAATACACAGCCCAAACCGCTGGTCTTAGAGACACGGAACTTGGAGGGTGTGTTCTTTGTGAAGAGTAGGTATCCACTAAGAAGGGGTTTTTGGAAATTCAACCTTTAAGGAGGTGAAAAGGGGGATTTTGTTTGTATGAAAAATCTTATTCCTTCAGTTAATAACCTTGAAACTTGGCACGAATACTTATCTAAGTAAATTATGAAGATTGGCAATGTTTGTTTTTCTAAACTATCCTCTAAAGAGGGATTGGGGAAAATTTGTATGGAAGAATTTTAACGCGCTGTCCGATTAGCTCGAAACTGAGTATGTATACTTAAAACTAAAAATAAAGAATAATGTGTATCAGGGTTTTTCGAAAATCTACCCCTAACTGCGTGAAAAAGGGTAGTCGATTTCACAGGGGAGTATTTTATTACGTGGCTTGATTTGCTCGAAAATTGGTATAAATAATCTTTGAGTCAAGTCATCGAAACATCCTGCCGGGTCAGCGGGATTGTCCGAAAGGGTTACCGCTGTCCCGGAACATAAAGGACTAAGGAAAGAACATGGGTGGGTTTTAGTCAGTAAGAGTCTGACACTCCCTTCCGCTCCACCCAGAGCGGGAGGGTCATTTGATGATTTCCCACACGAAAAAAAAAGTCATCGAAACATCCCCGACGATTGTTCAAAATTTCATCCCTATGGGGATAAAAAGAGCGGACACAGTTTGTATGAAAAATATTATTTATTTGGTTTATAAACTTTATAGACTTCCAAAAAAACACAACAAAGTGAAAAATAACTTTAATTTCGGAAGTCGGTGGCTTTGGATCTGTATTTTAGTGTTTTGCCACCGACTTCCAAAATCACTTTGTAGTGTTTTTTTGGAGGTCGGTTTTTTTTTTTTTGTTAAAACGTTTTTATTTCTCGCTTTTTAGTGGGTCTGTTTATAATTTATCTAAGTTACAATAGCCTAATGTCAACTTGCTCATCGCCTTTACCAAAATATTGCTTTTCCCGATGCAGGGACATTAATTGATGAGGAATTCTCCTGGTATTTCACCATCAGCTCCATTTCACCATGTTAAAGTAATTGAATCGCAACCCGTGAAATAATTATTATTGAGTAGTTCCGGTGGCCATCTGTGGTCTTCATCATCAGTTCCACTTCACCAAATAGTGCTTTTCGAGAGCAAATGCACGAGTTAAGTACTATAAAAAATACCCAAATTGCTATAGGTGTGCCTATAATATTTAAAGAGTTCCTTCGATTTCTCCAGGATCCCATCATCAGATCCTGACCTGATGACAATAGGACCACCTGGATAGTATACCCTTTCAAAAAAACAAAAATACATTCAAATCGGTCTAGCCGTCTTCGAGTAATCGGGAACGTAAGTACATAAAAAAAAAAGATTCCGGTGAACTGAGAACCTCCTCCTTTTTTTGACGTAGGTTAAAAATAAAATGGTGTGTTTTAGGGTTTTTTAAAAATCGACTCCTACCAAGTTGGAAAAGGGTAATAAAGTTTATGGGTTGGATTTTACTGCTTGCTTCCATTAACGCGAAAATGGGTATGGGTCTTTGAGTCAAGTTATGAACACATCCCAAACGATTTTTCAAAATTCCATCCCTGTTGGGGTGAAAAGCGAGGATACAGTTTATTTGAAAAATACAAAAACTCTTTGATCTATAAACTTAAAAATTGGCCCGAATACTTATTTATCTAAATAAATGATAAGATCATAAACATACATTTTCGAAATTTTAAGGGGAATGTACGAATTTCACGCGGACGAAGTCGCGGGCAGAAGCTAGTATGGAAATAAGTGCATAGGTAATAACTCCTAATTTCTATTTAAAAAAATAAGCTTTCAATTTCCGATTTTTATTCCGCATTGAGCCTTTGTGAAACTAATGGAGAACTCTATATTTATTTATTTATTGCATTTTTTATCGAAAGTGGTTTTATTTCTGAATTTGAATCTATTGGTTTGAATCTATTGGTTTCTATTGGTTTGTATAAAATCGTGCGGCCATTACTTCGGGTCACTCCCGTTTGGTAACGCTACATATCACACACCTCAAAGTATAGTAGAGATGCCGCCAAGATGACCGCTGTTTTTTTCAAATAGATACGAATTTTCTTTACTGGATGACTTGACGATTGTCTAGAAACACCCTGAGAAACACCCTCTCTTAAAGATATAACTTTAATTACCCATAATTACAGTCGGCAACTCATTCTCTCTAACAAAGAGCGAGACTTTTTGTTCGCAAGGTTTCCTTGTAAGAAATAACTGAGTTTAAAGTTCGCACAACTAGTAACAGTTTGCTCAAGTACCTATACGTATAGGTTACAAGCAACACTGAGTTAACTTGTAACGTTAACTTTAACTTTTACTACTCTTTGACGGCTTAATTGGTGAAGTAGTGTGTTCAGAGGTGGTATGAGTTTCATGATTTTTATATTCGATAGTTTCTACATAGTATATTTATGTAAAAATGCCTTTTTGCTGTAATATTTGTTTACATTTGAACTTCTTCAAAAATAAGAATTCGTTTTTGTTCTCAATCCACTTAAAATCTTCGAAACAAATTGGATTGCTGACAAGAGCGTAGTTGAAAATATTTATTAGATAAATTGCTAGACGCGTTTGCTTTGAGTTATAACGGAATCAATGTTGAGTGGCAGTTACATAAGTCTGTCATTCTACACAAGAAAGAGCAGGGTTTTTAGACTTTTCAATCTAGTAATATTTTCACAGAATTTTCCTCAATCTTCTAACAGATATTAGTCGCGTGAAGGACTCACGAAGGACATATCAGCGTTGACGTGTAATTGAAGCTCCAAGCTACTTTGGGCCACAACTAAAGTAACTTAAGTTAGCGGACTAAGTTGGAACGTGGCCAGTCTTAAGCAAAGTGTAGAAGAATAAGTTAATTTCATTTTCAGTTCACTTATTCCAGTACAATGAAGCGAACGGTCTGACAGGCGAGGAAGCAAACTTAATGAAAAGTAGTCCAAAAGTTTTACAGATAGTATGATAAAGAAAAGTTGTGAAAAACACACAAATTATGTGAATACCTAAACATTTCTTTCAAACAATCAAAATATTTTATTTCACATGGGCACTTATGAAACGTCAGAAGCTAGGTAGCAATTGGTCGTGGTAGCACGGTTACTCTTTTTAATAATAATTGGCTTCAACAATGTTTTCAAATTACTGTAGGTATGGATCAATCTTTCAGTCAGGTACTTATATAAAATTGTATTTTGCCATTACACAGATCAGCCCGAACACATAAAAACACCTGTAACAATACAGGGCCACCTCATTCTTACCTCCAAGTACCATCAGCAACAAAAACATGTCAGACAATAGAACGACTGCCCTCGAAGTGAAGAGTCACCGGCAGAGTTGTAGGCCGTATCGCTTGTTATACCATCAGCGGCCGATTGATACCTGACCTACTTGTGGAGAGCGCCGAGCTTCGTTTTAATTACCGCGGACTACCGAGGGTGGTCGCCACCACCACTTGACACGACCCCTGCAGGGCTGATCCGGAAATATTGGACGTCTCAAATATTTGGACTTTAGATTTGAGAGGAAGGTGGGTTAGGAACGTTTGTTTGTAGAAGATAGGGACTTGAATGGAGGGAGGGAGGATAACGATGTGGCGGAAGTCAAGGTCAAGGGCTTGTATGAAGAAACAAAGGGAAGTGATCTTACATCAATAAATAAAACTACATGGACACAAACTCTGTGTCAAGAATTATTATACTTAATTCTATTTTTACAATGAGGATGGCGTGGTGTGATCAATATCACAACGAAGAAGAAAATAACAACCAGGAAATATTACACTTTATCAAAATCCGACTTAAGAAATTGTCTTGCGTTTAGTCCAAGATTTAGCTGAAACACCCAACAGCAAAATACGCTTTAGAACAGTTTCTGCATCAGCATGATTTAAGTGCAGCACAAGTAGCGAAGTTTTGTGAAATATACGGCACTAGCACAGCCCTAGGACTGCTGCAAACGGCATGGAAACCTTGCACTTTGCTACAAATATACGCTGAAATTATGGCGCAGCTCGGCTTACTATGTGCATATGTGTTGTATAAATCTCAGTACTTTGTATCAAGAACCGTCTTAGTTTAGCTGGCGAGGACTTAAAGAAAAACTTATGAGTTTGAAAATATTTTCCTTGTAGAGGAAGGATTATCGCAGATGGATGGATGTAATCTTGTTATGGTGCGTTGAAATGGGGAAAAATTGTTTCTTCACAGTTATATGCATCTACCTACTTCAATATCATGCACATTCATAACAGTAAACTGTGATAAGGTTTACAGTCTGTATACCTGCCTAGTATCGATGGGCATCAACTTACTTCGTGGTATCAACCATTTTATTTGGTTAATTAATACTGATCCGCTCATATTTTGTCCAGTTTTTATTTAAACACTATTCCATCTCAATAATACATAATGTCAACTTTATTACAGATGCAAAATGATGCTTTTATTGCAGATGTAAAAAGTTTTGACATACATAGATGACATGCTTTTCAGATGAAAGTTGAGATGCTTCATTTTATTTAACACCGAAAAAAAGATAAGAACTAGGTTTCAGTATCTTTTTGTCTATACATTTTTATGATTGTTCGAATATAATGAGAGGGAGCAGGATCTGGAAACCTTTAAGTTAGTGTAACGAAAGTCGTTGATGTAAATCAGCAGATACCTACAATGTTAAATCCATTTAATTTATTAAATGATAATTCAGACGAACAACGTTTAGTAATTAATCATTCCATAACTCTGTCCGCAACCAATATATCGCTGCTGATTTAGGATTCAACCAAAAATCATATAACAAAAGCGACATGTCCAATATCATAAACGACAACTTAATGTGCAATAGAACCGACTAACGAATATAAATGACATGCCATTCACTACCAAATGTGGGTTTACATTCAATCCAACCTCATTCACCCAAATGTATAATATGGCAGAACTTAAACAGATGGGATTATAACGTCGAGTTCCTCAGCAATTGCAAAGGGATTTATTAGAAGACGTTATGACTGGCACCGCGGCCGTGTCACGGGGAACCGTAAACCAAACTGATTTAGATGAATCACTGTACACAATAGACAAAGGAAATACATTATCTGGGGAGGGGTAGGCCGGCAAGAGAGGGGGGATACCTGAAAAATCCATTGAAAAGGAAAAAAGCCCCGCCTTAAACAAGGACAATAGAATGTCTACTATGTGTACAATTAAGCTAAACGAACCCAGATAAGTGAGAAATTTATCACTTTGCGAAATGGGCTAGCGAATTGTTTAGGGAAGAGATGTTTTGTTTAAAAGCTACGAAATTGCTGTAAACATTTTGGACAATACACTGGAGTGTTTACTTAGCGGAGTGGTGGGAGGCGCGATTTAGAACTCATTATGTGTGTACACTGAGAGTTTGCACTGCGGGCAGAGGGGGCGGGCAGGGCGAGCGAAACATGATATTTGTTGATACAAGATGAAGACATTGGCAATGGTAAATAGTGTGACATTGACTGTAAATGGATTCAAAGTGATATTTGGAGGCCATTATGATGTAACCATTGACATTTAGTTTCCGAGAAGATATAAGAAGCATTTATTATGTTACGTCACGATAGTGTACTGTAATGACTTAAAAATCTGGATTTCTTAAGCGAACCTTACACCTTTTATACGTACCGTACCGTACGTCTAAAAAGTTTTAATATTATAGAATCCACCGTTTTTCCATATTTTACCAACATAGACTAGTCTTAAAACAAACCCTATTTAAGTACTTTCAAGGCGATACGATCGATAACTGTTGCTAAGCCAACACTTCTACACAAAGTAGCTATATTACGGCAGATATCGGCCCAACGGCACTACGGCACCACGGCACAACTTAATAGGTGCCTTTGCATTTACGACTCCGTGGAGATTTCAGACTACAATGTTTGACGGCTCGTAGGTAGCGGGTAATACGGCGCTCGAACTGCGAATAAGAGCTTAATTTCAATGTAGCGGAGTATGTTGGGCTACCCGAATAGTGACCTCATTTGTTTTGATATAAAGGAGCGTGAATGGGATTTGGAATGGCTATTGACGCAAATTGTCAGTTTGTGAATGTTAGAATTAAGAACAGTGTTTTGAATAAGGTATTAGGTTCTAATGCGTTATTAGTATTACTAGAGGGTATTATTCGTAATACCTACAACCGTGGATTGCGTTAGTAATTAGAGTGTTTCATTGGTGCTTGCACACATCCAAATCACGTACCAAAACGCTACCCCCGATAAGTCATCCGACATATCGCCAACACATCGAGCTAATGCCGCGCGGCTAACGTACGACTGTCGCACGGCTGTCGCGCGTCCTCCACGTGACGTCACTGCACGACAATTGATTTACGCGCGCCGCACCGCCGATTATTGCCGACTCATGAATATGCCCTGATCTATGGCGGCCAACGATTTGCAGGTGTGATTTGTGTGACAAGCTTTGAGTGACAAATATGTTGTTGTTATTGCATTCTCGTGTTAATATGTCACCGGCTTTAGCGCGCTTAATGCAGGCCTTAACGTCAAATAGATTAAGGCGTGGTATTAAAAGTGGCGAGCTAAGTTTGGTGACGTAATAGGAGCGATGAAACGTGCTAAATGTTAGACACAAATGATAATATCTCTATAAAAAAGGAAAGATATAAAACATCAACATACTCATTATTGAAACTTCCAGAAATATGAGTACCTACCTAAGATCCGAAAACAGGAAATTATAATGAGCTATCAACATATTTTTATACAGCATTTAACATTTTTATACAACCAACGCCCAAAATAAAGAATTTAGTCTTTTTTCGCCAAAAAGCGCGTGAAGACAAGTTCATTTATTTTTTTATGATATTCATTATTTTTCTGATTTACTTTCATTGGCCGACACAACACAGCGCCTATGAATTGTATACTAACGCCAGTAAATTGCTTCGAGCGTGTAATATCCCACATTTATGCCTCCTCTACGCGCTCAGAATCTCATTCCAAATCTTACAACAATATGCCGCCTGCGCCCCCACTCCATAACAGGCCGTATTAGTGACTCACACATTTTCCTCAACGAGCAATACATTGTAATATTATATGTTACAAGTCAATCAACGCAATATAAATCATTCTGTTTTCCCACTTAAAAAGCCAGTGATACACAGGGCCGTCCATCACGGCTATCATCGCATTATTTATATCGTCCGCGTGAAGATGCGCACCGATGTTCCATTACAGAAAATGTACACACATCCGAAATAAAATAGCATTCAATTAAAAAGGGCCAAGCCGCTGACGCGCGCGAGATAGCGCTGCGTCAAACTCGACCATTGTTCAGTTTTATCTCGAGAGGGCTTTGTTTCATTTGAGGCCTTTTATTGGTTGTTGGGGTGTAAAAATGCGGATAGAAATTCGCAGTGGCTCGCGTACTCGCGTCCGATGCTATCCACGTCCGCACCAGATAATGAGGTGCCCAACAAAAAGCCTACAGTGCGTTTAGGGTTGCCGGTCCATCCGGTTGCCCCAAGAACAGGCCAAATATTTTGGGATTCCTTAATCCAGACAAGAGTGGCGTGGCATACATAGCTTTGAACAGTGTTCCCGCGTAAAGTTTTCTGATGTCCGCCAAAATATGTTCTTGTCACGCTTCCCAAAAGTGTTCGTATGCCCAAAGTCCACACCGCACCCTGTCGATGGCCGCACCGCGCCCGTCTGGCAGCCCTGCGAGTGCGCGCGTCCCGAGCCGCACTATTGTACATTCAATCTACGCCAATTTAGCCGGGCCGGCGTTACTGCCCCTTTCATTTCTCCATACACGTTTACACCGTCTAAAGTGTTGATTTGAAAACGTGATCCGCCAGACTGGACCATCTCGTTTATTATTACTTATTGGGTTCGCTTCTGTGAAGTTTTAGATTATTCATTTCAACTTGCTATATTTTATTCTGGAGTCTTGTGTGCGTCGATCAAATTGTTTATCATATTATCTATTTTTTTTTTTATTGACACAACATTGTGTAAGTAAAAATACTCTTATGGTAAAAATAACTAGTTCCATTGTTATTCAGTAATTCACTTAAATATTTGACTTCAAGAACGTAATAGACTTTCACGTTCTTGGAACCGACAGTTATGGTTATAATCCTTTGTAACGACTGCTCCTAGCGAAAGAAAAATAATAAGTATTTTTTATCGAGGGTCAGACTTCAAATAACAAAAATCTTCTTTCATTCTTACTTGGACTAGAAATATTATATTTTTGTATTTGAAATAGAGAAACCAGATGCAATATCATTTTGCTTGACTTTCTAAGTACTAAGAAGCAATTGAAAAGGTTTTTATGAACGTTCTTCAGGTACAAAATAAAGCAGAAACGTTTACTGAACCTGTTACCGTAACAAAAGCAAACGGTGTTGATATTTCAACAGAACATAACACAACACAATAAGAGGCAGTATTTGGCGCAAGTTGAGCGCTTGACGTTGTGTCCCCCGTTAAGCTAAGCGAACATAATACAACACAACAAGATTCAGTAAATGGCGCAAGTTGAGCGCTTGTCGTAATGTCGCTCGTTAAGCTAAGTGAACATAACACAACAAGAGGCAGCATGTGGCGCAAGTTGAGCGCTTGTCGTAGTGTCGCCCGTTAAGCTAAGTGAACATAACAAAACACAACAAGAGGCAGCATGTGGCGTAAGTTGAGCGCTTGTCATAATGTTACTCGTTAAGCTAAGTGAACATAACACAACACAACAAGAGGCAGCATGTGGCGCAAGTTGAGCGCTTGTCGTAATGTCGCTCGTTAAGCTAAGTGAACATAACACAACAAGAGGCAGCATGTGGCGCAAGTTGAGCGCTTGTCGTAGTGTCGCCCGTTAAGCTAAGTGAACATAACACAACACAACAAGAGACAGTATTTGGCGAAAGTTGAGCGCTTGTCGTAGTGTCGCCCGTTAAACTAAGTGAACATAACACAACACAACAAGAGGCAGTATTTGGCGAAAGTTGAGCGCTTGTCCTAGTGTCGCCCGTTAAACTAAGTGAACATAACACAACACAACAAGAGGCAGTATTTGGCGAAAGTTGAGCGCTTGTCCTAGTGTCGCCCGTTAAGCTAAGTGAACATAACACAACACAACACAACACGAGGCAGTATTTGGCGAAAGTTGAACGCTTGTCCTAGTGTCGCCCGTTAAACTAAGTGAACATAACACAACACAACAAGAGGCAGTATTTGGCGCAAGTTGAACGCTTGTCCTAGTGTCGCCCGTTAAACTAAGTGAACATAACACAACACAACAAGAGGCAGTATTTGGCGCAAGTTGAGCGGTTGTCGTAGTGTCGCCCGTTAAGCTAAGTAGCCATAATTTTTGGAGCATGAAGCGCCTTCAGGTAATGACCCGTTGTCAACGTTTCCCTCACATCTCCTGTAATTTGTGACGGAATGCCTTCGTTGAATATTTACTTGTATTTGCTCCATTTGGCTTTTCAGGGAATTATGTAGTCATTTTGTTTCGTTGGATTTTCATGTTAATTTTGCAGTGTGACTCCCTTGTAAGTAGCTATAACTTCATGTAAAATTAGCATTGGTGGATCGTGGATTTATTTCTCAGAAATATGTTTCTCTGTAAATTCCATTATGTACATGTTCGTATGAGACATTGTCTGTCATTATTTTGTTTGTACTCAAAGGTATCGGGAGACATTCTATTGATGGATGGGCGATGTGATAAGGGTAAAATGTTACAACATATTCCTTTATCTATTCTTTGGACATTCTTATCCTGAGAGACGTAACCATTTCAATCTATGAACCACAATACTAAAAAATAAAATGATAATAATATTATACAAAATAAAATAAAGATAGTACATAAACTGCTAAAACATAGTATCTACTTAGAATAGGGGCTTACCATAACATAGGTAGAACCTACTGCTTGGTAAGATCACACTCAGCGCGGTGACATCCAAATGCTAATAAATTCATAATAAATTTTCTGTTATTATCTATGATTATTCACATCAAACAAAAACAGCTTTGTGCTTCCAAGAAAACATCCGTTACCTAAGTAAATATTAGCTCAACATCAACTAAGTACCGAGAAATTTTATATTTCAGCAAACTTTGCCCAACTTAATTTATTTACCAAAGAATAAAACGAAATGTATTAAATTATACCTATAAAAAAATGGCGGCTCAAAATAACGTCATGTTTTCCGTGCTGAAAAATATGAACCCTTTTAGAAACTGAAAAGGGCTTAAGTGAAACCGACAGACAACAGTGATTCAGTGTTTTTAGGGTGCGAAGGCATCATCAATCATGGCCTTTCATCTCAGACCCTAATGATAAGCATCGACTATGATATCATTATACTGTAAATTAAGTGAAAATTTAATATAAAGCAGATTCTCCATTAATTTTGAGATGCACATAAAGCTGGCTTATGTGTTAGACGAGTCATGTTACTTTGTACATGATCGTGAATTCAATCACAGATTCAATTATGTAGAAGTTATATTAAACAATATACTTAGCTGAGTAAGCTATCAGTTTTAAGAACTACTCGATGTACTAGAAAGCTTTTGAAATTACTTTGTAAAAGCTGAATCTATAAATAGTTTTGCTTCCAAGAAAATTAATCATTTTAATAGAAGATAATATTTGTGTTAGCACGATAATAGTTTAGTTTAATAATTATGTTGATCAATTAACTAATACGTAATAGATTGCTTCTGAGAATGAAAACATTAAATATATTGTGTTGTAATCCCGTACATACATAGATAAACTCACCAGTTCGTTCCATGGGGGTATAGGCAGGAACTACAGATCGCCACCTGCTACCATCTTTAGATACTCCTTTTGCCTGGTTTAGGTCACACACGCGCGCAACTTTATGAAGATCATCAAAAATAAGGCACTAATGATGTCCTCCTATGTCCCGCCCCGGCGTTTCCTCTCACACCTGTCTTGTAAATACTTTATGTTTGTTACCTTTCATTCATCGTCTCAACATGAGCAAACCATCTAAGTCTTTTAAATAATTGTTGTCACTACATCTCCTTTTAAGTCGCACCGTTGCTTTATCACAATAATAAAAAGGAAAAGTAACTTCATCCGTATGTAACGCAATTATCGCCAAGTAAACTGGGTTATCGGCCATCGAATCCTGAAGTTTTGCTTGATCTACATCGACGATGTCCACTAGCGCCGAACAAGATAATTTGAAAGTTCTGACGAGTCGCGGGGGCCGGCTGATAGACTAAAGTTAATCTCGTTTCAAAACGACTTTCACGAAAAGGAAATACGAGTACGATCTCAATATTTGAAGTTTCCGGCCTTTGCCGCCATTAGAGGACGAATGTCAGCTTTGACATCACGGAGCTCGTTACCTAATGGATGAGCAATAATCGCTCTGATTACACTCATTTTTTTTCATTAGTCCACACTCTGATCCTGTGATTCAAATTTTATTTTATTAGATGACATGTAATGTCACAGACTCGGTTTTTACAGTTTTTATCTGAATATTTTCAGTGGCTATATTTTCTGTTCTTGATATAAACCTCTTAGAAATCAAGTCGAAAAATTTTTTAACGTTACGATTCCACTATAAATATGTTCCTAATTACATAATACACTATAACAATTTACGTAACTTCCTCGCAGACCACAAAAGAGAAAATTCAAAAGCGTTCGTGCATTTTCAACCACTAATACTAGGAGCTGTCTTAAAAATTATGGTGCGGAAACACCCAAACGATCTCTTTAGAAAAACAGGCTACTGAAAAAGGCAAGGTTATTTTGTTGCAGAGTAAACAATTGAAGCGCATTCAGTATTGTTTGTATAATAGTGAATAATGAATTCTTCTATTATGCTTCTTATCCGTGCGTTCGACGGAACCTGCGTCACGCCGCGGCCCGATAAACTGGCAGATTTATTGCCGCACCGTTTCGGATACGCGGATATTCGGATATGTTAGCTGAATGTTGCTTATACGGGACTTAAGTGGGTGGTGACGTATGAATCAGAGCTTGGGAGATTTTGCCTTTTTATTTCGCTTCAGACTTTCCTTGTAAATTAAGAGTCAAGAGTCAAACAGGAAAATCACAGTGGCAACGCTTAGGACACGATTTCTAGTCTAATTTAAAATAAAATAATGGGTGATTAAAATTATCCATTATTTACTGCCTTAACTTACAGCTCTCTATGATAACGTATAATATAACATAAACAATTGTGTTTAGTATTTCTAAAGAGAAAGCTCAGAATTTCGTTCACAACACAAGAAAATATACCACGACATAATTTTCCACTGATGTCACAACAAACATTTGAAACATCAAATATATTCACGACAGCAACCCATCAGCCTGTTTACCAACACATCGTCGCTTCCACCGACACAAAAACTGTCCTTGGCCAAACACCGACAATTGAATTATAACACGACAGAAGAGTAATAGGATAATGTCGTAGAAGATAAAAGCGTTCGCATGCCGCAATCTCTTACGCAACTCTCGTACGTAAATCATGCAAGTTGAACAACTAACGTTCGCGTAAACACTTCAACTTTTCCATTAAAAACAATAATACAACGGGGATTTGTCGAGAGTTGTAATTGTTGGTTTAATCTGGTATTAACTTCCTCTGTAGCGTGAGTAATGCCGTAGCGTTACATCTTGGGCCTTAACTTTTGTATTATGTTTAGCTTTGCTCAATTTTTTTTTTAGATTAATGTATACCTACTGGTTTGTACTTTATACCACCCTTTCTATGTCTCCTTTCTATCTCCCCTTTCCTGTCTCTTAGTTATATAATGAACTAGTCGATCAAACGGTTAGTTACCAACTTATTTATAAGTTAGGTCATGAAGTATACGACACACTTCAGGGTAATTATGTTGTAAAATTCATGCAGGCGACCGCCTTTACTCGGTCAAACAAAAAATTTATAATTAAGAGCACGAGTCACATGCTAGTTCAAGTACTAAATTCATTTCTAATTCACCTAAGCACTTTTTATAACAATGAGCCTAGACACCTATGAGAATCAAAACGTAATTTACCTAAACTAAAAGTTCCATCCCACTCATTCAAACTTCCATCACTAATAGCAAATTAACTCGTATATGAAATCTCGAATATTCACTTAAATGTACCTGATATGGTAAATGTTTTAAAGTAAACATGAACAGCTTGTGAATGTGCGGGAACAAACACACTTGCGGAATTGAATCCGGAACCTCCAGCGAGATGCGAAACATAAACTCCAGTAAGTAAACAGTTATAAGATACTTTTGGGACTACGAATATTGGAATAGGTATACTCTAGTTCCACATAGAAACAATATAGTGAGTGTTCGGGAGAATTTGTCAACTAACTCGGAGTTGAGAAGGAAGAATAATAACAAAAATCTGCTAGGTTTTCCTCCTAAGCAATGTGAATAAAGAACTTCTACAAGATTTGATTAAAAATATTTATATTGAGTGTCACATTTATGATTCAAATGACCATCAAACCATAATAACACAGTTTGAAAAAGGAGCGTTATAACAAAATTCCGATGTTTGACCATCCGAAATTCCGATGTTTGAAAATGAATTATATGATATAAATAAATTATTATTAATAAATAATATGTTTGCTGACCGATGTTATAGTCTTTAAAAGCTATTTTGATTAATAGATTTCACACCATATTTTATACTCCCAAAAATATCTGTTTTCATCATAAAACGCCGTCTGTGATTTATAATAAATAAAACAATAAAAGTATCTTCCGCGTAGCGAGGAATCAGATATATCCATTTGGAAGATTTGGGAAGCATTCAATTTGTCTTCTCACTTACGACATTTGTTTTGTAATGTGATACATACATCAGCATACACAAATATGCCTTCGAACACACCCTTGTATACGTATATTGGCGTATAAACATACTTCGTCTTTAAATATGGATGCCAGAGCTTTAACAGCACTTATATTTAAGCTTGTTTATGCACAAAGCTAAGAGAGTTTTTAGTGCCAGGCTCTCGCATGTCATCGACCTGGAACTCAGCCCAACTTTATTTTTCTCACATGAAAATATATTCGAACATTTATAAAAATGTTTAACTTTTATAGGTTGGCTCTGTAAGGATTTATGATATTTGTAAAATTGTGATACATTGAATTGACACTATTTGAGCGTGAAAATTGCTCAACCCAACACTTTAAACCACTATGGCGTGCAAATAAAGTAGGTAAACTAAATCCAACCATTTCAGCGATATGGAACCGTAAAAGTACTGAATAAGGATTTTATTTCAAGGTCGTGTCTGGATATTTAACAAGACTACAACTTAACATGAACTGCGAACAGGGAAAATATAGTTTGCAAAAATGCCTAACGAATATATCTGTCTCTGTATAGACATTTAAATGGAAAATACATTATAGTAATCGCGAATTAGAGTAAAGTTCCCTGTGTTATTTTTATATAAAAAAAAACATCTAACTAACCAACGCCTCATATTTCAGTTACAATAATATTATTTTCTAAACAAACAACAATTCACACTTCAACCGAGTTACCTACATCGTCCTCACATAAACTCTACAAAAGAGGCAATCCAGTGCGCCGTGTAAACGAAGGAGAGGCGATAATTCAGCGATAGAGCCTGAGAGGGCGGAGGTATCGATCTCCGGGAGGGAGGACCTCTGGCCAGGTTCCAAGGCAGCCGGCTGACCAGCACGGTACAGATTTACCGACACTCTTGCGAGTCGTTTGGATGGAGATATTGTTTTACACGCAGTTTGAAGGGCTGCCCATTGATTTTGATGTCCCTTTGTTTTATTGTTATTGACTGCGAGGGTGGGAAAAGGACAATTTGAAGAAGGCGTTTTAGTTTTGTTTTAGAATCGGAAATAATACTTATGTTACACTATGTTTCTGGAACATAACATGTTTTGTTGGGAGTAAATCTGAATAATTCTTCAAGGATACAAAGTAGGTACTGTCAGAGTAATAAACCAAGGAGCAAAATAATATAGTGCGCAAACGAAAGTAAAAGATACTAGAACCTTATCTCTTCACACAAGTAGTAAGCCGTAAAAATAAACTTTTACGACTGTTTCTAAAGAAAACAGTGACTGTTGTGTTGCGGTATTTACACAGAGGACAGGACAGGCTCAGTAGAGAAATATTGAACTACATAAAACATTACGATGGCGGACCGTAAGCTTTCAATCGTAAACATAAAGTATAAATAAGTACCTGCGTACGTTTTTGACATGTGAAATAGAAACGGAGTTAATGGAGCTTAGGGAGTTATGACCACTATTGTGAATATCACAATATTAGACGATAGTAAACACTATAACATAATATTAAGAACTACACAACTAACAACGAGCACTACCACTGCTCACATAACCACTAAACCCTGCGCGAACTCGCAGGGCTCCAGACTAACTAGCAGGGCTCCAGACTAACTAGCAGGGCTCCAGACTAACTAGCAGGGCTCCAGACTAACTAGCAGGGTTTCAGACTAGCCCTAATATCTTACAAACTGGCTAAATTCCGTCAAATTACGAAGAGGTTAATCCTGGGGCAGCAGCTGTTTAATAAAGCCCCTTGCCCATAGCTAATGTAAATTCCGCGGCTTCACCGCCGAAGAATGCCCGGGTCCTAAATAAGTACACTTCAAAGTACGTAGCGAGTGCCTTTCCGGCACAAAGAGCCAATTACATAATACCACCCCTCACAGTTAATGACGTGATTATGTTCCACGAAAAAATTACGCTTTTTTTTTTCACCATGTACAGCATTTGCGGGGCTTTGTGCGCCTGAAAGGAAATTTTGGAGTTATGGAATTAATTTTTTGGCTGATGAATGAGAATTTGGTTTGGGAAGCAGAGTGATGGAGGAAAGGAAATGCTTGGCAATGTCCCGCTTTAGATGAACTAATTAACTCGCGCAACCCGCGCACTGTAGGACAAGTCACATGAATGTCGTGAAAGGAAAAGAGAAAGTACCAAAGCATTCTAAAACTAGGCCATCTCCAGCACCTGCCCACATTCATGACAAGAAGGCATAATTTAATAAAGGTAGGTACTCAAACAATATTGCAGAGTCTACAATTCTAAAGGTACGCGTACGACACAAAATGGTAAGCAATCTCCGACGTTTTGTAAATAAAACTCACACAAAATTGCTGCTCAATTTCAAATTTTCTCCAGAAAAGATTTTTTTTTTCTGTTACAATAAATGCTACGTCTTAATTTATATTAAAAGGCAAAACGCCTTTATTTAGTAATTTTTATCAAGAAAAGTTTTTGTACAGCAGTCTATTGTGAAAATGTTTGACACATTTCGTAGAATAGAAGCTTTAGCTATAGAAGTTGTACCGTATTGTTGCTATGTAGGTGATGTAGGTAGGTAGGTATTAAAAAGGACTCGAGTGTGAATAATCCAATAAGTATCTTACAAGTACGTATTGAGTGACTTGTTGCTAAGTAATACAGTCGCACGAGTCTATCGATCAGGTTAAGCCATGCTTGCCGTGGTGGGTCCATTCCATGGATAGGTGGGTGACGATCTTTACATAATATCAAGACCCCTCCGTGCCTCGAAAAGCACGTTAGTCCCCGGTCCAGGTCGCGGCTGTCATTCGTGGATCTTTGGCAGTTACAGGTCTTCAGAAGCCCGAAAGTCTAACAACCGGTCCTACCAAGAGGTATCGTATTACCTAGTAACTGAGTTGTGGAGGTCAGATAGACTGTCGCTTCATGTAAAATACTGGTATTGCGCTGCATCCGGTGAGACTGGAAGCCGATCCCAGAATAGTTGGAAGCAGGCTAGGCAGATGATGTATCTTAGAAATACTGGATGTACGAATTACTATACTTTTTTACAAAGTTATTAATTGGTTCACTAATGTTTGACAAAAACGAATGACAAATGAGCATTTTAAGAATAAAATTATAAAAAGTAATCATTAGACAAACATCTCATTTCGCAAACCTATTACTTTATAAGTAATCATTTGACAAAATACAGATTTCGCAAAGTAATGTTTTACTTTGTAAATATTTCAAATGTTAAAATATTATTCCAAAAATATTCATTTGACCAAGTACCTACTTCGTTTGTCAAAGGATAATGGCGAACGCCCAAACAATTTTTGTTAACATTTTTTTTTGCGTCTGCTGATGAAAAATATGTTGAAATACGTTTGAATTTCTAAACGGTTTTGTCTTTAGTTATACTTTTATAGGAATTCAGTCATTTAAGGTATTTCAGTTTGAAGTTCTAGAGGTTATGTCCTAACAACAACAGACCCTAATCGAAAAGAAATCTAGAAATACCTACTTACCACTTATTGATAGAAATGCATTTTTACACCAAAATAAACTGCAGACTATGAATTCGGAATTATAAGTGTAGCCGACCCCGACGTCTGTGTGGTGCCGGAAGTCTGTGTGTTGCCGGACTTAAAGAATACCACCACCCCTTACTTCCCGTGGGTGTCGTAAAAGGCGACTAAGGATCGTACCGGAGAATGGGCAGCAGCGTTCTCTAATATTCCACCACCATACCATACTGCGATCGCCAACCCGCCTGCCAAGCGTGGCGATTATGGCAAACCCTCCCAAAATTGGGGGAGGCCTGTGTCCAGCAGTGGACGTCTATCGGCTGAAACGACGACGACGACGAACGACGACCCCGACGACGTGCACAGGTCTGCCACGTGACCTACTCGTACATGCGACGTGAGTAAATAAATGCTCAGAAGAATATTTATTTCATAATCTTACCCAACCTTTAAGACAGTTATAGATATATAAATATGATTAACTGTCTTCTGCCCGCGACGTCGTCCGCGTGAAACTTCTTGTTCCGCCGACGCATCCCGTCGCATTGCATCGCCTGACCGCACTATTACTTCGTTTTCGCTTAGCGTTCTTTCATTTTTTCTTTTTACTCGATTCCTCAGGGTCCTAGCTTGATGTTAAATAGCCTATTAGCCTTCCTCAAGATTTGGGCTATCAAATACAAAAATAATATTTCAAAGCCGACTAGAGATTAGCGCGTTCAAACAAACAAACAAAACTTTATTATTAGTATTAGTATACAGATATGATGATAGATTATGTGGTAGGAGTAGGTCATACGTTGATTGAAAAGCAAAATATTCTTTTTACCCGACTGCGCCAGAAGGAGGGTTGTGTTTTTCGAGTGTATGTATGTATATTTCTTTGGTACGCTTTGTAGCCTAAACGGCTTAATCGATTTCAGCTTGAGAGGTGCAGTTAGATTCGTCTTAGTTGTGAGAGTGACACTGGGTATATCAAAATTGAAAAAAAAAAATTAAAATGGCCAATTTTTGGCGCCATATTGTCGTTAAAATTTTTTTTTCTCAAAATCTATCGAGGGGGTATCAAAATAAAGGGTTTTAAAGGGTGATTACAAAAATATATATTTTCAAATTCAAATGGGTCCCGCCTGCTTCCAACTTTTATTTAATTTAAAATGGGCTTGTTTTTAGCTTTCAGTTTTTTTTAACTTAAGTTTTTTACCGCAGTCGGGTTTTTTATTTTTTTTAATAACTTTTTAATAATTATATTCCTCATCATCGCTACCCCCCTGCGAGTGCTACGACCTTTGGTTGATGTCTGGCCTATCCTAGACCACTACAATCATTGTATGAGCGCGACATCCAATAGTTCGTCTTCCAACTAAACAAGTAATTCCAACTAAATAATTAATGTGTGTCAATAAATTAAGCAATTTATTGACACACAATTATGGACTTCTGACTACCCGATCAGGCAGAATCGTAATCCAGAGTCACAGAAAAATGTCATCATATAGGATAATAACTAGAATCCCTAGGCAAGCAGTAGTCACACATGGAACAGTAAATATCAGAGTCCATTAGCAAAAGCAGTCGATAAAGTAGAAAATCACGGAAAATCGATGGAAAACACAAAATATCTAACGACCAAACGACCAAATGTCAGTAGGCCAGTTGACAAATGAATATTAAATGTCATGTTTTTTGGTGATCTTGCCATATGGATACAAATGAAACCACCAATGAACCATTCGATGGTTCATTGGTGGTTTCATTTACTTATGTATTAAAAACGATGACCGCTATATTCTTAAACTCAAAGCATTTATTTCAATTAAACCTTGTACAGGCACTTTTGAATTGTCAAAATTAAATAGTCTGTCAGTTAGTCAGAAAGTTGAAGCTAGTTGCCCATTCCAAAACGTAGATCTCTATGGAGAAGAACGGGCAAGAAACTCCATGGACACTCTTTTATTTAAATCAAGTTATTACAAAATCCTGGGTACATTATTCTTGTTGCTTCTATATGTGAGAACAATGTAAAACAAAGACAAATGAAGAAACAATTCAAAATATAAGATTAAAAATAAGCCTTGGCAGACCAGTCCCAGGCCAGGCCAGGCCAGGCCTTGATGACCAGTCTCAACCGACGGCGCCCGTTCACGAACATGACGCGTGGATCAGCATCATCCAGCTCAACCATTTTGTAGGGAACCGAATAATCCAACACACGCGCCACCATCGGTGAGACATTTAAGTGAGCATGACACGTTCTCAACTGCCATGCTCTTTCAAGTTAACATCAAAAAAATAATAATAATAAACGGAAACATGGTTCTTACATTTACAAAATAAATAAAAATGCTTCTTAATTATACAAAACTATAGTTTGCAATTTATTTAAGATGTTAATATAATTTACTACCAATCTTTTCATTAATGATGATTACTTTGCCAGACTTCGATAGGTCATAAACTTGATTTGATAAAACTTAGTAAATTATTTCTTCGATATCTATCACGGTGACATACTTAGACGCTCAATAATTGTATCAACAATTTCCTCGCCATTGTTCTTTGCAATTTTACAAAATGACGGTAGATACTTAATATTGTTACTTAATAATTGAAGTCCCCACCTATTGCCGTAACTATCACTGTCATTTATGTAATTTAACTATAAAGTATGTTTAAGTAAATAAAGAAATGGTATATAAAGTAAGGGTCAGTGGGTCGTCTTAGGGGCGGAGTAAAAACAAGTTGGTATACAAGCAATAATAATAAGACGTAGTCGGAAATAGGAGCCCTGATTCGCGGGGCCCCTATCTCTGTTTATAGGGTTTAAAGGAACCTAACACGAATAAATAACATCCCCTTTGAACCTAACCTGTCCGAGTCGGGGTGTCCTAAGTTCCGTGCTCGCTTCGCTCGCTCTTGGACCGACACTTATAAAAACTTATCAATTAAAAATTAAGTAAGTAAATAACAAGCATTACATTTTGTCAAACGTTATTTATGCTTTGCGTTGTTTTACCAATTAACATGATTGTAAAAAGATTAGTCAAATGACGTAATGAAATGTTGTCTTTCAATTATTTGTCAAATGAGATAATTACAGAAATAATAGTTTGTAAAGTGATAACTTTATCAAGTTTAAATTTACATATCGTTATTTTAAAAATAAAAATTTATGATTCGTTTTTGTCAAATGACAGGACACCATAATAAATACAAATATTTTGTCAAAATCCAGAGCATTTTCTGAATTCCTTATTTTGGCGCCAGCAAACACCACTATTTTAGATTATAATCGTAACATTTCATTCATTAACGTTATACGTCGTCTAAAAGTGCAAGAGCGTGATCGTGATTTGGACTCTAACAATATTTTCGATCCATCCAATTTCAAATCGTTATGTAATCTGTCAGGTTCACCTTGATCTCCTACCTTATCATTCCAATCATAATGTTTCCTGCACTATTTATCCAGCTTCATCATCTATTATGAACATTAATACACCTGCTCATAAATACGGCGTAGTGTTCAACTTTTTGCCTCACATTATGTAAGTGGCGAGCTTTGTGCGGCGGCTTAACGCTAACCGCCGCGTTCGTGGTTAGCTCCGACGTGAACGCACGCGTTTGCGTCCGCCGAACAAAGGGATTTCAGCCTGGAGGGCCTTTGATCTCGACCCATTAAACTGGGCTCACAAAACCGAGCAACACAAGTTTATGTGATACACTACAATTAAGTCTTATTAGGACTAGGCTTTTGCTGATTTTAAGCCACGGTTTACAAATCAAGTATTTCAAGGACTTTTTTGGGTTTGTGTAAATTTCAATAAATCTCTGCCTTTTGAGGCATAAAAGAAGTCAAAGCATTTATTCATAATAGGCGCTTTTCAACGTCAAAAATTACAATAAAATAGAATTGATTGTAGTCGTGAACCCATTCAAATTCAAGTGTTAAATTCATAAAACACAGCACAACAAAATCAGACTATCTGTAATTTTATTTAAAGTTACTACTAAAGCTAAAGTAACTACAGCTCTGTGGTAACAGGTAGGTACTGTTGCGAGGTCAGCACCTGAAGCACGGAGTACATTCGAGAGTCTGTTGGCATTCAACAGCCGCCGCCATTGTGCGCTAATTGTGCGAACCTCTTTGATTAATGCCCTAATCTAGGAAATAAATGTCCCGCTTAGAAAAAAACATTAATAACAAACGCCCATTTAATACATTTGCCCATTTCCTACAATTTATCACAATTTGGGTTTCTTACGGCATACGGTCATAATTACATTATTCAAATGGAATGTTGCCCGAAGGCGTGTAATTATCCACTCTATAAATTAATTTGGAAGCGTTTTCCTATGAATTATTCAACTTCTATGGCGACCTCGGCAGCCTTCGGGTCAGTATCGGATAACAATAAGGTTGCACAGGCTTTCTTTTGTTCCTCCTAACAGCTTCTCTCGTGGTTCGCATGGGTAGTGAATGTTTGATTTTCGATAAGAAATTTCATAATCTTATCATAAAACTAACATTAAAATATTAGTATAATATTAGTTAATATTAATATTTCTTTATATTATTATTTATTTAGTTACTATTAATATTTAGTAAAATATTAGTTTTCGATAGCTTGTAAGTCTAACATTTTAATAAGGTATTCAAATTGATAGGTTGATTTAGTTGTAATAATAATGTCAATGTTTGTCTGTAACTAGGGATAGGCACATTTGTATTGAAGCCTGTAACAACAGCCCGTTGTTAAGTGTAACTATTAATTATTTTAATCCAAACAAGTGATTCACTGAGGACATCGGATAGCGCGTGGGAGGCAGACAACTACATCACTAAATTAAACTTTAATTAATTATACACTTGAAAGTTAGAGTTAACCTATCATAATAGGCTGTTCGATCTATTTCAAAGAATGACGTAGCGTTGTGAAGACTTTTCTAGTACCTACGTCATGGTTTTAAAATAATAGCTTGGTTGTTGAATGCATCCATACGATCACCGAATAACTTGTCTTTGCACATGTTCATGATGAAATACACATTGATAACATACTAAGTACTCTCATCGTGTGTCGTAAGACTTTAGCAAGCGAGCCTAGTAGTGGCAATCTACAAGCTATAAGTAATGGGTGAGCTATTGGACTTTCCACACAATTTTTTTTGTTTTTATCATCATTCAAATTTTTTTCTAAAGTTTCGAAAATTGAGAACATTATTACGTAACTAATCAAACAATCGGTTGCGACACATAATGAATGATCTCTCAATCACTCTTTTTAACACCCTGTACTTCCCTTGTTTAATATAATTTCCTAATTATGCACAAAACGTGGGTATTAATTCCGAGCTCCGAATATAATAAACGTTCCATCATATCTAGCTCTCCATACTCCTACATGTTCTAACTTATGCATGTCTTAAGATCTGCGTAGTCTGCTTAATAAGTTTAGTCTGGATCAAGAGCTTAGACTTTATACCGACACTAATTGTGTAATCGCACTTATAAGAGGAGCAAGCGTTTGTTGAAGCGTTAATTGAATTTCCTGTATTCATAAAGGTAGATAAGTATAACACCTTCCGACTTCGGGACTATCTATATATAAACCAAGGTAAGAATAAGAATTTGAGAAAATGTGTTTCGCTTTGTCTGCTTAGGACATTGTCGCGAATGAACTACTAAACATATTTTGATGAAATTCGGCTGACGTAGGTTAGTACCTATAAAAAATTAACTATTATTCAGGCGTAGCTCGGAGCGCGTAGCCCGTAGCGCGTAGCTCGTAGCATGTGGCGTAGCCCAGCGTGACAGACACGTGCTAGATAAAGTACTTAGGATCGTCAGTATTTACTCCATTAGATTCAGACATCATGTGGGCAGAAGATGGGTTTCGTGCAATGAAAACACACTAAGTGCGATACACTGCTTTAATTAAAATTCCAAATCACATTAACTACACTTCGAATCAAGTACAATTCCGCGATATCTTAACTCCGATGTGATCAGGCACTGAATGTCCTCCTCGCCTCCTTCGTAGGCTTAAAGTATCACGACTCTGTAGAAGCGCGATGTAGGTCCACGGCTAATGTGATGTAATATCACCAGTGGTGGCGCGCTTGCGATTCGTTTGGCGTCCGTACTAATGACCGAATGCGACAAGTATATATTATTATAAACAAATGAATATGTCAGGGCTGTGAAATTCGTATACAGTGTTTTTGAGGATCAACAGTTTTTAGTAGTCGTGCCTGATAATCAGTTATAAGAACTACATTACTATGATAATAATACAAGTGTTTACTCCTTATATTCTTTGATGCAATAACACTATTAAAATAGGAAACCACAGAGATATTATTTTAGCACAATCTACGCAATCACCAAAAACCAACCAAAAATTTCGAACAACACGGAATCTTTAAATGAATCATGTGTCTGAATAATATTGAATGAGCGACGTTTTTCCCTGGGACAACCAATTTCCATGACAAACGACAATTTAACGATATTCATCAGGCAACACCATTTTCATTTTACTTTTACGAACCCAGGCACAATATTTTGCCATAATTGCATAATTATATAATCATGATTATACTGAATCATCCTGCATACGGTTAGACTGGAGGCCGACCCCAACATTCTTGGGAAAAGGCTAGGCAGATGATGATGAATTATACTGAAAAACGTGAAGAAAATTGAAAAAAAAATATGATAAGCTAAAGTTATTTTGATCAAGTATTAATCGAAAAATGTCCCTACAATAATAATTTTATTTAACTCCAGTAAAAATTTATTTTGTCTAGACAGCTAAGTGACATATTTTCGCCTAAAATTCTTAAGGAGAATATGCCTTCTCTGTTTGAGAAGAAAACTTCTCCTAGCAATGGAAATATATCAGGCATTGAATAAAAACTAATCTAGTGTTAGAATATAACCGTAGCTATTCATAATTCCAGTTTTTCTATGAACTACTCTCCAATTATCATTCCTAAAATCTGCGTTTCCCTAATAAGGAAGTTATAAACGATACATACATACATTTGTATAGCACTCAGGAAGGTAGGTAAGCAGAAAGTATTGACTCCTATTTACGTCCATAAAGATAGTAAAGAACATTTTATTCGGTAAACTAAGACACACAATGTAAGTGGATGGGGTTTCCAGTGTTGCCACCCTTGTTGGGCGATGTTAAAGAATTTCTCTGAAGATAGGCAGAATATAATAAAGATATAATTAATCGTGTGTCAGTTTGTGTAGGGAAATGTACTGAGCTGACAGAGATATTAAGTGTCTAGTACTCAGATGTGAACGTATTATCCGTAAGATGGTAACGTGGAAAATAGGTTTTAGAAATACAACCAAAGGAAACACCTTTACGTTGAACACCTTTATGGATTTACTTATGAACATCAGGCCTTTCGTTCACGACGCTACTTAACATGTTACAAACTCAAATCACCAATGAGTTGCCAGAATGTCAAAGCACTAGTATTTCAATGGCGGTTCGTCGTGGACGATAGGCCTAAAATGTTTTCATCTAGTGACGGTTGATAATGATGGTACCAAGTTTTGAAATTAGGTTTAATTTAAAAAAATATCAACGAATATTTTTGTTTAAGGGCTGGTTTTTCAATCATCTGATAATCTTATTCAAAGAATAATTTTGACATGTTATTTCATACAAAAACTGTCAAACGTCAATTTTATTCTTCGAATAGAAGTTATCTGGCGATGGAAAAATCAGCCCTAAAAAAGGCACACACGTGTTGTTTGCATTTTATTTCCGGAAAGCTACCTAATTATTTGCAGCGTGAAAACAAGTTGTAGTTAATTCATTTGCAGTTAACATAAACTTTTTGGGTATTTTCAATTATGGCAAGACTAATATCAATAAAAAAAACTGCGTACAAAAAGAGTAGGTACTCAACAAAGCACATGGCATTTAATATCACCCTGTTACACCACCTAGCCATTATACGCGCTCGCAACCCATAAACCATAGAATAAACTTCGTTACGCGTTAAAGAAAGTCACCCTTTAATACCTAAATCAACCCCTGGAATTTCACGCAAATTAAAGTTTTGGAGAGCACAAATTATCAGCCCCTGGGGGTGCAAACAAACAGAGATAAAGTATAACGAACCATTATAATTGAAATTCAACTTGGGGGCGTTAATTTTTAGCTGGTGATAAAGTAGAGTTGCATAGACATTTTCTGAAGGGGAGAGCAAGTGGCAGCAATGATAAGTTATGTGAATTATTATACTACTTTTATTTAAATGAAGGGGTTGGCAGAGGTGCATTATAAAACGACAGTTTGGAAGAAGATTGAAGTCCCATGGGGCATGACAAAATAATCAAAAAGCGACACTTCAAAAAACCCATCAATTTAATTTGTCCTTGTCATTAAAATGTCAAGGAGGTGAGTGAGCGATACGATGTAGCTGTAGTATTTTTTGAGATATTAGTTACCTATAACAGCGGTGCTATTCTGTAAAAATCTCACCGTGAAAACTTAGGTGAAGTGAGCGTGGAGTGAGCTGTCAATAGTGTCAATTCGTAGCAAAAACAAATTCACTTCACCTAAGTTTTCACGGTGAGATTTTTACAGAATCGACCGGCAGATAATAAGCTTGTTATCCCACAAAATGGGCAACAATTTCTAGTAAAAAAGAAAAGATTTCAAATTTATTTATTAATAATACAAGAATAGATTGGAAGGTGACCCCCAAACTACTTACTTGACTTTGACTTTACTTTACTTGACTTTTTTCTTTGTTTTGATTTTGACTTTGAAACTAGGCATTTGCCGTATCGTGTATCTTGTATATTCACTTGTACAAACATTAATTTTAACTTTTCTAATAATATAAGAAGGCACGAGCTTTGATCACCACGGCTCCTCAAGACGGGTTGGCGGTTTTAGACTTATCCATACTAATATAATAAATTCGAAAGGAACTCTGTCTGTCTGTCTGTATGTTACCTTTTCACGCCTAAACCACTGAACGGATTTCGATAATATTTGGCAGAGAGATGGATTGCATCCCGGGGAAGGACATGGGATTGTTTTTATCGACGTCGACGAAGCTAGTATCAACTACAAGTCCAGGTTTTCTCGCGAAGTTTTCGTGCACCGATGTCAGTACCTACTCAATTAAATTATTACCAATTCAAATTAATTTTCAATTTTACAACGTAAGTAATTAGGAAACTAATCTACTAAATAAAACTAAAGAGAATCAATATCTCTCTATTAAGTAAACAGTGAAACTGACAATATATACGCTGTCTCAAAAACAGCAATATCTTCTAATGCCTAGCAGACAATATAGTCGATGTTTGTACAAATAAGTTGGCTATTGGACAAACACACTGAAACACAAACACTGACCGAGACGGCTTATCTCTAACATCTGTCAACTGTCGGCTGAAAGGTTGCCGACTAACATACATACACTAACAACTATGGATTCCTGACGATTATTAAGTGATGTAAATATGTAACTTGTAGCATGGCTGGCCGACTTGGAAAGTTAATATGTGAAACTCACAGAAATCGATACAAATGGATTAATTTTTCGATCTATGTGTTCCATATAAATTCGTAATAATACAATCAAAAGACCAAAATATCAGATTTTGTCATATAAAAAATCTGCCAATTTGTCACACAAAAATTAGGTACAACGAGAAAGTAGGCGGTGACTTCAATATTGAAAACTTGTTATTAGTCAATTTATTAACTGTTTAATTATAACAACTTTAGAAACAACTTTTAACTAGAATATTTTGAACTGCTCAACCAGTTAGGGATAACAATGTTGAAATAGACAAAGTTTGTCGCAATAAAACTTTACAAAAACAACATTCATATTCTAAATACTTAAAACAACAAAGCCAGTTATCAGACTCGCTCTAATCCTACCCGTATTCATAGCCTCGCCCGAGAATATAGTCCTGACAAGACTGGAATATATTTACTTATTTAGCACGATTCATTGTGTAAAGCTGAAACGTAATTTTTACACGTCTGCGTATCAAATGTCGCATCGCTTCATGACTAAACTGTTTGTCTAGGTGGAATAAATACTAGGTCAGGTCTTCATGTGCTTCGTGTTTGCGATAAATCTCGGTGACGAAAACAGCGGGTTACATAAATCTCATAAGTTTATTCGTTTGCGTCTAAATCGTGGCCAAAACACGTTCGCATGGTGACTGTTTTATTTGGGCTGACAATATTATCTTCATAGACAATAAAGGAAGCTACAAAATCTTGTAAGAATTAATTATGCCTAAAGTTTTTCACTCGTAGGAATTAATTACACGATAATACTTAATTAAAACCAACGCTTCTTTACTTTTGTAGACAAAGAAACAAAAAATCTAGTTCCAGCTTAACCTTTCCTCGAGTTTCCTTCAAAGGAATTTTAAATTTATTTCAGAAGTGTCCAAGTTCAAGACCTTTCCGCTTTAAGGCCTGTACAAAAGGACTAGGAGTCCAGTGCTTCCGACTCCTAGCAGCGAGTGATCATCTTCAAAGAAAAGTCGTTAAAATGCTCCTAATGGTTACAGTTCGCGACAGTACTTATCCTGAACTGTTTGTTACTTGTAAGCGGAATTCCTACTGGGATTTTTAGTACAGCGCGTTTTTTTCATGTACCTATTATTTACTATTGTAAAACAGTGTCGTATAACTAAAAACAATAAGTAACGGAGACTTTGTTTCCATAATTGTAGTAATTTTATATTTTCCTTATTCAGAATTTAACACATTGAAGGACACTGAACGAGACACAATAGAAGTTTTATTGTTATTACGTCGAGAGGCGTTAAGTGTCCCGCAAAGTGTTAAACAACAATATTTCAACAACATTTAAATTAATGAATGTATTTAAACAACATTTCAGGTTATAATTTCGAGGAAAACGAAAACTGAGAGGGCTATTAAACGAGCTCAGCTGCTACTGGTTATGAATATATGAGAAGCTATCGAGAGTTTAGTCTCAAATTTGATTCCCAGATCAGGGAAGGGTTAAAATTGTTCATGGTTTATTATACCGAAATTCTTAGTGAAGGTCCTATTTTCCGGTTTAACTGCAATATTGTACTGGCTGCTGTTTACACTCACGTCTTGGTAACATACTTAATAATAAATTAGTACCTACCAACAGAGTTAAGCAAACTAACATAGGTACCTACCTAAAATTATTATATTTTTTTTACATTTTATAAGTATGTAGGTAGATGTTATTGCACAAAACCTCATATTTGAGACTGACGTGTTTTAACATTGAATTCTACTGGGAATCATTAGGTACCTAAACGTTATTTAAACATACAATATATATATATATATGTATATATATAACTGCTGACCACACCTATGTTTAGTCCTAACGCAGCCACGCAGCCCACTGACCGACCACAGCCGTCCCGAATGAGGCCCAACTAATATTTGAACAACTAACTCAACATTCTTAGCTTTCGCCTTAACAAAGCGTTTCAAATTATATAGTTATTTTAGTACCCATATACCACTCGACTTATGTTAAAAGAGAAAAGTTTTAAAAATACCTATGTATTTATAAAGATTTATTGTGTACGCAGGATAAGTAATTGAGATAGAACTGCAAGGCGTATATTGTATTGGCGTTTGTTGTATTGTTGGCGTATTGTTGTTGTCGTATATTGACGAATAAGAGGAGGATTAAGGAGTAAAATTTTCTTTCTTCAGTTTTTGAAAAACACTTTTCTGTATGTTCAAGAAAGCCTTTATTTTTTTTTTTGCGGATGGGAAATCATCAAATGACTCCTCCCGCTCTGGGTGGAGCGGAAGGGAGTGTCAGACTCTTACTGACTAAAACCCACCCGTGTTCCTTCCTTAGCCCTTTATGTTCCGGGCCAGCGGTAACCCTATCGGACGATCCCGCTGACCCGGCAGGCTTCGGCCCTAAGGGGCCCCTCCCCGATGCTGACATCTCTTTGAGGCGCGCGTGGAACACGTACGCGCCGTCCGGCACGGGCCTGGTCCTGATCGGGCGGTGAGCTACCCATTACTCTCCGCCCGCAGGCCCGCGCCTACGGTGGCCGGGAGTCGTCACGCGGCTCCCGACGCCCGGAGCGTCTCCCGCGGCGGCTGGGACGGGAGGCTCTCTCCCTGAGGCGTCCCGCCACCTCCTTCGCTAGCATGACTGCTTCGCAGAAGGAGGTGACTGCCTCCCACTCCCTCTCGCCCCGGACCATGGCTTGCACCAGGGCCGGACGCGAGAGGTCGCCGTCGCTGCCAATCGCCTCTACGAGGACACGGCGGTGCTCCGCCCAAGCGGGGCAGACCTCCACCGTGTGCTCCACCGTGTCCTCTGGGCGATCCTGACAATGGTGACACCCGGGCGTTTCCTCCCGCCTGATGACGTGCAGGAACCTCCCGAAACTTCCGTGTCCGGTGAGGACCTGCGTCAGGCGGTAGGTGAGGGCGCCGTGGCGCCTCTCTAGCTACTCCTATAGCCAGTCTTATCGCCGCTATTGCGGCGTGCCCTGCGCTGGGTTGCGACAGTCGCTCTTTCCATGCCGCCATGAGATCGCGCCGGAGATCCGTCCGCTCCGCAGCGATTTGCCGCGGAAGCGGATCCTCCCCCCGGCGTAGTGCCTCCGCGCGCCACTCATACAGGCGCGCGAGGACTATCGCCTCCAGATCCCATGGCGGCAGTCCGGCAAGGAGGCTTGCCGCCTCGCCAGAGATCGTGCGGTAGCCCCGGATAGCCCTTATGGCTACCACCTTCTGGGGCGCGTTCAGGTAGTGGGCGGCTCGCCGCCGCAGTGAACGCGCCCACACCGGGGCCCCGTATATGGCCATGGACCGCACGACCCCCGCGTAAAGCCTCCGGCAGGAGGCGTTTGGCCCCCTCAGGTTGGGCAAGAGCCGCTTGAAGGCGGCCCCGGCTCGTTCCAGTTTGGGGGCCAAACGTCGGAAATGCTCCACGAAATTCCACCGGCTGTCGAGGACGAGACCCAGGTATTTCATCGTCATCCCGACGCCAATGTGAACCCCTCCTACCGTTAGTTGGGATCCCGATGGCGGCGCGTTCCGGGGCCCATGAATTGACATGGCCTCGGACTTGTGCAATGCCACCTCGAGACCCAACTGCCGGATCCTCTCCACGACTATCGCAACCCCGCGTGTCATCGCGTCGGCCGCCGCCTGATGCGACCTCCCCTGCGCCAGGACCAGCGTATCGTGTCGTCAGCGTAGCATGTTCAAGAAAGCCTAATACAACCTTTTATCTATGGACATAATGTAGTCATTAATTTAATCACAGGGCCAAACTGTCAATGCTAACTGAACAATAATAAGGGTCATTTATGTGCCAATTTCATGATAAATTAATAACCATTAACCTTCAGTCATGGCTTCGTTTGAACCTAACTACCAATCATTTACCCAGCTTAGCTTTGACGTGCGTGACCCTGGATAACGGACAATGCATTTGGATAACAGCAACAAACCCTCGCAATTATCAAATGACTTTAAACCTAAATTTTGTTGAGAAACACTTTATGTCCTCTCTTATCTAGGAGTGGCCACACTCATTTATGACGCTAACATTGTGCGGCCGACGAGAGAAAGCGTTCTTGACACCTGTCAGTTTCATACAAACGATTACGTGTTTTGCAAATTTGATGTTTATTAATTACAAGAATTGTCGCCCTGACAGGTGTCAGAGACGCATTCTCTCGGCGGCCGGACTGTAGGTATAGTGATGCCCTTGTGCCTACAACTGTTGTTGTATTTTGTGTTTTGGAACATAAATCATAAGCATGCTCTCATATCTCCCCACACAAAAGCTTATACAATTACTTCCACATCCAACAACTAAATCGGTAACAATAAACAAAACAAAATTAATGCACAGCCCATAATTATAATGCGGTACGCAAGTGAAGCTTCAGGGTGCTTGAATATTCATCAGATCATTATCATAAGCAAATACCTCCGGATTGTTGCCTGTTTTCCTGTAACCCAGTGTACCCTCTATAGGAAAAATATTTCGAGGGCAGGGTCGCGGTATTAAGGGTGTTTATAGCGATATTGAGGAAGGTTTTGCTGATTAGTGTTGCTTAATGAACCGTCAATAAGGATGCACAAGGGATTTGCATAAATGTTTGAGTGTTCATGAATATTACATTTTCTAATGGAAGTTTGTGGCGAGACTCTGTACAGGTCAACGTCCTTCTGTCACGATTAGCGTAATATTGAAGTGCGGCAATAGTGATCTTATTGGGAGGTCGACTTAGCTATTTTGGGATAGCTAACTTATTATAATATGCTGGAATAAAATGCCACATTTTGGAAACCATCTGCTGTTTATGCATGAACAAATCAAACAAAAATATTTAGAAAAAACTTAATTTTGTTTGTCCAAAAATAATGGAGACAAAAATATATTCGAGCATGCATAAAGTAAGTGAACTTGATAGCTACAATACTGGGTCGAGCAGACGAGCAGGCTCAGCGGTCTACTTCTACCATAATTATGCACGAACCACCAACACCAGACTTATTCCTTTACATTTATTCAACAAAACGCACAGCCGCACTTCAGAAATATTGCTTCAAATTCTCTCTACTAAGAATTTATAATAATTAATTGTGGTACGAGGGCCAAACGGGCGATAATTTTAAACTTTTGACAAATTAAAAAAGGCGATTCTAATTCTAATTAATTTATAAATAGAAATGAATTAGAACCGCCTTGTTTAGCTTTTAGCAACATTTTAATCACAATAAAAGAGCTCCTAATGTAGTTTTGTGAGTTAGAATGATTAAGCTACTAATTCGGTAAAGGAATTGTGTCCAATTTTCTGTAAAATAATATTAAGTTAGTATTGTTTCTACTTGACACAAGCATTTTGTTACTTGAACTTGAATAACAACAATAATATTATGGAAATGGATAAACTACTCGAGAAACTATTTAGTTTTAGAATGTTAATGTCTTCAGCCAACACTGATTTAGTAGGTACTAACCAACATGAATTCGGTAATTAAAAACATAGCTATACTAAAATATATCCTCGCCCTTTGCAGCCTCAACACATCTTTTCTTTCCTCCGCCGCAGTCGGGAGCGGAAGGAGCGGAGCGAGCCGAGCTAGCGGAAGGCGACCGTCGCGCAATTATCGCGACAATTAGTCGCAGTCGCGGCGCGGCGCGGTTAGTACACGACCTCACGGTTAATTACGATAGGTATCGCGGATATACAAGAAGACTGTAAGGATTCGAGAAAAGTTAGGATGAAAAATGAAAAGTGTATTAAAATGGAAAAGTTTTAGGAGAAAGATGCGAAAAGAACCAAAGAAAAAATCTCTCTTCAAATTTCTGTTACATAACAATATGATGTTACTTTGCTTTCAAAGCTCACGCAGCAACGTCACTCGCTCCATTTTTTATGTCGCTTTTTTTTTTTAATTAGCGTGGAATGTACTTTCTATGTTGTTTAGGTATTCCAGTTTATTTCTCAAAGGTCTAAATTACTAGGTACTATGTCAGTCCAAATTCCATTGCAATATCAAAAGAATTCCTAGTCTATGAACCAGATTTTCAACTGAATTCAACATAGAGTGGGACATAAATAAACCATTAGTAATATGAAAACAGCGAGATGGTCGTAACTCACAGTCCTTTGACCAACTGACCGCGTAACTGGCGATCTGAGGATTATTGACTTGCAATATTGAGGACAAACAGCTACAGACGTCAGAACTGTGCTCGCATCACAATATTAAAGGATGTTTGATTTGATAGATTCCGGTGCAACTGTGTGGCTACTTGCAATTGTGTGCGACAGTGGGACGAGTGGCTAATCTTGTTTCAGACTGCATTCGTATGAGGCGAGTGGCGCTACGTGCAGGTGCAGTCACAAGTATAATAAATACTTATACTTACGCAACATTCTAAAGCGATTTTCTCCAAAATTATTGATAATAATCTTGTGGTGTTATGAACACATTATTTTCGAAACCGTACTGTTATGTTCTTCAGTTCTTAAAGTTGCAATCGTTATTTCACACGAGATTAATACCTTAGGAGTTAAGCGCCTGTACTAGCTTTCATACCGGGAATCTCGGTCTCAAAAATTTCGAGAATCTCGAATATTTTTTGGTATTTTTGAGACTCGAGACTAACATTTTCGGTTACTTAATTTTTTTTAATTTGCGTTTGTTTAATAAAGTACTTGATTAAAATATCTTGTTTGACTGCCTAAGTGCATAGGCTATAAGTAAGAAACCTTGTTTTTTTTAAATAGTCTCAAAAGTCTCGTTTTCCCCTGGAATTTCGAGACAACATCGAGTCTCGTTTTTTTTTCCCGGACTCAGTAATGTACCGAGACTGAAAGCCCTAGCCTGTACCGGCCGCGTGCCCGGGCTCTCTGCACCGTTACTATCCTGCTATGCGTCTTATTTTTGAGAAACGCGTATACAGCTTCAAATCGTGCCGAGAGTAGAGAAAAATATTTGGTAATAATATTTGTGTGTAGTTCAATGTCACAGCCAAATAAGAATATCAAAGATTCATAAAATCATGGGAAATGTGAAATGTCGAATGTTTCATTTTCTTTTGTGAAGAGTTTGATGAAACCCAGCTTTGCAATCGATGACTACGGAACCCTCAAAATAAGGATGTCAATCGTAGCCTTTGGTAAAAAATAAAATGGCCATTTTATGATGTGCGTGTGGTGTGAGGGCCACTTTGTTAAAACTCTTTGAAAATGTGCTTAGGAATTAGTGACCATTCCAAAAGAATTGTGAAAGTTGGAATCAGATTTTGTGAAAGTCTAATAACCGAGTTATAGACTGTAAAGTTGGACCCTCAGTTCTCACATAGAGGATTGAGGGCCCACCTGAAACTGATAAACTATGGACACTACAGAAAAAGTCTTTATGCCATAATCTAAGCTAATGCCAAACAAAGTTTATGAAATTAAGCTATTATCTCAAAACACTGTCCTACTTTGTACATCTTCGTACAAAATGGGCCCTCAATTCTCATACACGTAAAAGTTTATTACGCAAATAAAATTAAATCATTAACTTACAGCTACTGTTTGAAATCCTATATGCTTCTTAATAAATTGTGAAAATTTATGAAAGCAAGAACAGGTTACCACTTTTTGTTGTTTGAAAGTTATCCCTCAGTCCTCCATTACTTTTGTTTTTGATTTATTACGCTTATCGTATGAAAGATAAGACAAATACAAAACAGTCTCTTTTTGTGAAAAAAATTGTGCAACAAATTCGATACCAGAAAGAAATTGAAAGACCCTTTATTGTATAAGAAAATCGAGTTTTATTTTTATTCTCTGAATTAGGAATTAGGGTGACCACAATTTCTTTTAGATTGCAGTAAAGATTAGTAAAAGTAGTCATGGGTTTTAATAAACTTTCTTCGATTTTTCGCTTATAATCGTCATAGCATTTGTACTCAAGTTTCGTGATAAAAAAAAATAATTTCGGAATTCGAATGATCATAAAAAAATACTGTTACCCAAATCATTTTTGCTTGAAATATCGTTCGTTCTGAAATAACTAATGACAATAATCAAATAATTTATTTATTATTTTTATAAAGGCTTTTGCCCAGCCATGGGACATGTAGGCTAAATATAATCCTAACTAATATTATATTTCTTTCTGGTATCGAATTTGTTGCACAATTTTTTTCACAAAAAGAGACTATTTTGTATTTGTCTTATCTTTCATACGATATGCGTAATAAATCGAAAACAAAAGAAATGGAGGACTGAGGGATAACTTTCAAACAACAAAAAGTGGTAACCTGTTCTTGCTTTCATAAATTTTCACAATTTATTTAGTATCATTTAGGAGGGTGCGCCAAAGTTCACCTAAATTTTCAACTCCGATAATTGGAAATCCGAAAATGTTCTTCCTAAAATTTTTCATCCTAACAATCACAATTCCTAACTACTCTGTCTCTAATGTTCATAATTCCGAAGCATTCAACTTCATAATGTCAGTAGCAATAAACATCTATTATACTTTTATTTGTTATCCTATATTTTCTCAACATAACCATCTTTTACACTATTATTCAAAGTCATATCTTTTTTGTTTAAATTTCTTTTCATAGATTTTTTTTTGTTTAGATTTTATTTATAGTGGTAACCAACATAATATACAAAAGTAACACATTTGTAATGACAACTTAGGATGCAAGAGCGAGCGAAGCGAGCTCGGGACTTGGGGCACCCCGACTCGGACAGGTTAGGTTCGGGGGCTCGAGTGAGCGAGCAAAGCGAGCGAACGAGCCCCCATCATCCCCTTCGTGTTAGGTTCCTTTAAACCCTGTAGACTGAAATAGGGGCCCCGCGAAGCGGGGCTCCGTCGACTACGCCTAACCACATATTTATGTAGATAAAAAAAAACTTTGGGATTTCTTTTCTTGGCCACTATGTTTTTGCGAACTTTGCGGTTTTCAAATGTACACTAAAAAGAGTCTATTCTATTAAAAAAAAATAGCTACTATCAAAAAGCACCTGGTGTGGAAGAACAGTGGTTCCATAGACACAACTCAGTACGTTATGTAAAGCATACCCCCAAATAATAATCATACCCTCAAATTAAAACTATAAATATCATCTTCTAATATTATAGATAAAAGCGTTATGATAAAAACAGTAGGAGTTTATATATATTTAAATTAATGATATTATTAATTACAATTTTCGGAAACATGAGTGTTATGAACATCGTCGGTAGCACTACAAATAGTATGAATGAAAACTTTAGGATGAAAAATTTTAGGAAGACTGATCATTCGGATTACAAATCATTAGGAAGAACAATTTCGGGTAAAGAACTTTAGGTGAGCCAATATGGACCCCATTTAGGATTTCTAACAGTAGCTGTAAGTTAATGATTTCATTTTATTTGCGTAATAAACTTTTACGCGTATAAGAATTGAGGGCCCATTTTGTAAAAAGATATACAAAGTAGGACAGTGTTTTGAGATAATAACTTGTTTTTTTACAAATTTTGTTTAGCATTAGCATAGATTTTCGTATAAAGACTTTTTCTGTAGTGTCCATAGTTTATCAGTTTCAGGTGGGCCCTCAATCCCATATGTGAGAACTGAGGGCCCAACTTTACAGTCTATAACTCGGTTATTAGACTTTCATAAAATCTGATTCCAACTTTCACAATTCTTTTGGAATGTTCACTAAATCCTAAGCACATTTTCAAAGAGTTTTAATAAAGTGGCCCTCACACCACACGCACATATTTTATGCATCTATTTTTAGATATCAGAAGCAGCCACCTCACAATCTTGATTGAGGGATATTCAAACCGGTCCTCGCCAACAACACGGAAATAACACATACTTACTAGTGTTTTGTACAGGTTTATAGGTAATTAAGTGTTGACTTTCCACAGGATCAGAAATAGAGTGAAAAAAAGCTAGGTTCTACAGCTCTACAAATATTTAAAACGGTAAGGCTTAAAGTATTCCTACACCTAAAACAATTTCCAACGGATTGTAACATAGTGTTGGGTTGTACAGACCCAAGCTACCGACATCGTGGAAATGGTGGTAACCTCAACAATTTCAAACTTTCTCATATATTTTTGAACATTTACCTACATTTGAAAATTTAATGTACAACTTGTGGATAGTTGTGAAAGTTTAAATTGAATTCAAATAGCTACATAAGGCGTTGAATTTATCTTTGTAAGTACATACATACACTAGAGAGTAAAACTTCTAAGTAAAGATACCTGTACACCGCCCGTTCCAATAAGTGTATTGAAAGAACTCTTCAACCTATCGTCTAAATACTCATCATTAATATTTTAGTGGCCCAGGTGATTTTCCAGGAATCTCATAATTCCACGAGGTAAATTACTTACTTTCTAAAATAAAACTTTGACGGACTTCTGATTTCCAAATTCAAGTATTTAATGTATCCTACTTTTTATAGCAAATAGCTATCAATCATGGCTAGGTACAGATTATCGTATAACTAGAGAAATATCAAAAATAGCCTTAAAAACTAAACTAACCGTTCTGTTGCCCAGGTTCCGCACCCGGCAGCTGAGGTAGGCGGACTTGCCAACTAGCGCGGTGACGTTGCGCGGAGTGGCCGCGTCGAAGGACGGCGCCAGGCGTGCGCCTGCGCCGCCCGCCGGCAGAGAGTTCACCGACCCGGCCCCGCCCGCGACGTCGCATGCACCTGAGGAGAAAGATGACGTGGTTAAGTATCAAGATCTAATTGAAAGATCTAATAGAAGAAGACCTCCATTGTATTATTTTTATTGTATTATTTTGTGATGAGATTGGAAAGGACTTAGGTCACTTGTTGACAGATGAATATCCGGGACACTCGATAATAAATTACTGTATGCCTGGTTGTTCTTTATTTGATATTATGAAAGAAGTTATTAAACATAACTTTAAGCAGGAAACAACTTTATTAATATTTATGGGAAATAGGGGTAATTTAAATAAAGGAGAATTGCTCCAATATCATCGAACATTGTGCAACCTTAGATTAAGAAAAATTGTATTGTTTACATTCCCTTACAGTAACAGTTTGCCACAGGAAGAAAATAACTTAAGATTTGATATGAACATGACATTGCACAATTTGACATATAATGATAACCAATTCCAGTTAATTGATACTAACTATTATGTTGGTAATAATTTATATTTGACAAAAGATAGATACAATATTGTTATGTACTATCTTTCTAACTATCTTAAAAGACAGATAGCTGTGTCGCTATCATATTTTTTTTCAATTTCAGCCAAACATTTGGCTAAACAAATTGCTCCTATTGAGCAATGCAATGACTTTTTAAAGTATTCTGGCAATAATTTGGTCAAAATTAATGACATTAATCATCATTTAAATTAGACATTAAGACAATAGAGACAACCTCTTGCAAAAATGTAGCTAAGGTAAATAATAAGTCAAATGAAAGTGTAAAAAAATTAAATAGTATCAATCTGGTGCATCAAAATATTCAAGGATTTTTAAACAAAGAGTTAGAAGTAGAATTATTCCTGAATTGTAACAATATAGATATTCTTTGTTTGACAGAACATTGGCTTAAAAGCCACCAGTTCATGTTCAATTTTAGTAATCACCAGGTTGGTAGTTCATTCAGCAGAGTGAATGCTATACATGGTGGCTCATTAATTTTAATAAATAACCAGCTTAAGTTTAAGGACCGAAAGGATATCGTAAGCCTCTCTGTTGAGCGAACAATTGAAATAGCCTGTATAGAATTGGAGCAGTTCATTATATTAAGTGTATACAGACCACCTTCAGGATTGTATGATTGTTTTGAAAAAGTTATGGATGAAGTGTTGCACAAAATCTGTAATACAAAGAAGTCTATCATCACTTGTGGTGATTTTAATGTTAATTTGTTAGACAATTTTGGGTTAAGTACTAAAATTATAAGTTTGTTTCAGTCATATAATCTTGCTAACCAATTTTTAGAGCCCACTAGAATAACTCCTACTAGTGCCACATGCCTAGATAACATTTATACAGATGTTATACCGACCCACAAAGAAATTATTAACTTAATAGACTCAGATCATTGCGGACAATTGATCAGTATTCCAAATTACAACAAAAACGTTACTAAAAAAGATATCACTGTTAACCCAAAAACAACTAATCGCTTGGAAACATTTAAAACTAAACTCTTGGGTAAATTACCACTTTTATTCACTAATGATGACCCTAATCAACAATATAATGATTTTTTTAATATGTATTGCACACAATTTGATAACACTTTTATTCCAAAAAGATTATCAGTTAATAGTAACGCTTCCTTCAGTGACTGGGCCACCATTGGTATACATAAAAGTAGAAAACGACTTTATGAATTATATGAAGAACGGATTTGTATAAACACTGCTGAATTTAATTTATATGTTAAGAATTATTCTAAAATATTTAAAAAAGTTTGTAGTATTGCCAAGTCACGTTATTTGAGTTCAAAAATTAAAAATAGTAGCAACATTATTAAAACGACTTGGAATGTCATTAATAGCGAAACGGGAAGGTCATGCACCCGAAGTAGTGACTACAGCCTTGCTATTGATGACAATATAATTAAATCAGATTCTCAAGTCGCCGCGGCCTTTGAAAATTTCTTTGCAGAGATTCCAGTATCAACTACTAAATCTCTTAACTCATCACCCGCTGCCGCAGAGTCTTTACTTAAAGAAAACGTTTCAGTTTGTGATTCTGAATTTCACTTTGAATATGTAACCTGTAACGATATAATTAAAACCTTTCACACGTTAAATGTTAAAAAGACCGCAGATCTATGGGGTAATTCTGTGGATGTTGCTAAGTCGATTATAAACATTGTAGCACCTACTTTAGCTGTTATATTTAATAATTGTATTGACCGTGGTGAGTTTCCTGATCTTATGAAAAACAGTAAAATAATACCGTTGTTTAAATCGGGTAGTACATCAGACCCTACTAATTATCGACCTATTTCAGTACTACCTACCTTTAGTAAAATTTTTGAAAAACTTATTTTGAATCAATTGCAAAGATTTTTTAATAAAAATAAATTACTGCATAATAAACAGTTCGGTTTTACAAGGGGTCGTTCGACTACCGATGCAGGAGTTGAACTTTTAGGACATATTTATAATGCATGGGAGGACAAATGCGATGCCTTGGGCGTCTTTTGCGATTTGTCCAAGGCATTCGATTGTGTTCTTCATGAAACATTAATCAGGAAACTGCACCACTACGGAATCCGGAACGCCTCTCTGGATCTTCTTACTTCTTACTTGAGTGATAGGATTCAGAGAGTTGATGTTAACGGAAAAAGGTCACCCGGATCTGTAGTAAGAATGGGGGTCCCCCAGGGCTCAATTCTTGGTCCTTTCTTGTTCCTTATTTATATCAATGACTTGCCGTACCTCATAAAGGATAATCATGATATAGTGTTGTTTGCAGATGACACTTCTCTTTTGTTTAAAATCAAACGTCAGCAGCTGGTTACTGACAATGTAAATAACGCCCTTGCAAAAGTAGTTAACTGGTTTAATGTCAATAACCTACTTCTTAACGGAAAAAAAACGAAATGTATTAAGTTTACGATACCCCACGTTAGACAAGTAGAAACTAGTGTTCTCATTAAGGATGAAGAGTTAAAACCCGAAGATACCACAGTATTCTTAGGCATAACGTTGGATGCCAAGCTTCAATGGGGCCCCCATATAGATAAATTGTCAAAAAAGCTTAGCTCTGCAGCATACGCCGTTAGGAAAATTCGTGATTTGACTGATTTAGAGACAGCCCGTTTAGTTTACTTTAGTTATTTTCATAGTGTGATGTCGTACGGTATTCTGTTGTGGGGAAATGCCGCCGATATTCAGACAATTTTTATTTTACAAAAAAGGGCAATTCGTTCTATTTATAAATTAAGTCCTAGACACTCCCTCAGAGACAAATTTAAAGAGATTAATATAATGACTGTGCCTTCTCAGTACATTTATGATAATCTTTTGTATGCACATAAAAATATTAATCTGTTTAAAAAATACAGTGATATCCATAACATAAATACTAGGAACAAACACAAATTTGTTGTTCCTACAACAAGGCTCAAGAAAATAGGTGGCTCGTTTAGATGCCAATGTATACATTTTTATAATAAACTTCCTAGCCACATTCAAGAACTAAGCCTAAATAAATTCAAAGCTTTTATAAAGCGAAAACTATGCCAGAAAGCCTATTATACTGTAAAAGACTATATTGAGGACAAAAAGGCTTGGGATTGAGCTGCTCCAATAGGTTTAGACAGTGAATGTTATTTTGCAATTTTTACACTTTAATATTTTCTTTTTTTTTTTTAAGTATCTATTTACTTACACAATGACATGTACATTTACTGTATAAAGTATTATATTATTTTAATTATTGTGAATGTGAGGACTATGTGGGTCATTGTTTACATTTTAATCGTGGTCTGGCAGTTTGAGTAGTTTATGCGGCCTACCCAAATGTCCTGTCTTTGGTATTGTTCGTCGAATCGTTGAGCTCCTGAAGTTCTGAGTTGAGCTGCACGGTTACTGACAAATGCGTGCACTGACTGGACAGGTCCACTCAATCTGTGTGGTTCTTTCCTCAAAAGATCTTTTCAGACACTAATCTACATGGTCCTCAAAGATTATGTCCGGATTTTTATATACACATTGACATTGATGAATTTTATTTAGACAATGACATGAATATTTACTTTGTAAAGTATTTTTTTTTTTTTTTTTTCTTTTCATTTAATTATTGTGAATGTGAGGACTATGTGGGTAATTTTTTTTTTTTCTGTGTTCCTTCTTAGTTTTAATCATGATCTGGCAGTTTGAGTAATTTACGCGGCCTACCCAAATGTCCTTTCTTTGGTATTGTTCGTCGAATCGTTGAGCTCCTCATTTCTGAGTCGAGCTGCACGATTTTTGACAAATGCGTGCACTGATTGGACAGGTCCGCTCAATCTGTGTGGTTCTTTCCTCAAAAGACCATTTCAGACATCAATCTACATGGTCTTCACACGATCTGACCAAGATTTTGTCTGGACTTTAAAAGAGACTGTGACCTCTGAGTTTGTTTCGGCCTTTCTTCTCAGAGTAGTCAGATAGGAAACGCCGACCACATCTAGTTTTAAAAAATATGATGACGTGTAAAAGTGTTTGTAAAAACCTACTTACAGAAAATAAATCATTTATCATTTATCATTTATCATTTATTGCTAATTCATTGTTTGATAATGTTTGAATGATTTATCTGCTGGACAACGTAAACAACGCAATGAAAGTTGTTGGATTGTCAAAATGAATATAATATAGCATTGACATTGTAATTGTGTTACGCAATAACCTTTCTGGGTGTGATCCTTGCTGAATAGAAATTATACAAAGTGCTCATCAAACTCCAAAATACTAAAATGGAAGACGAGGTGTCAGCACAATACCTAACAGCCGAGTTAAGTGTCTGAAGACAGTAAGGTAATTAAATTTGTATTCAGTCAAGGAGCGACGAATCTAAGTATCAGGTAAATTTTAAAGGCACTTCCAAGTGACAAGGCAGTGATTCCTGTTACGAACAAATAGAGTTGGAAATCAAGTTTCAAAGTATAAAAAATTCTTTGATGACAAATATAAGCAAGATTTTACCGTCCTCTATATGTGCTATCCTGATAAATTATATTACACTATGAAATATATCTATCACAAATCTATAGCTACAATTTAGATAAAAGCTATACACAATCAAAATAACCGTGTTATTCATGTGCTATCACCATAGAAACACGTGTAACATCACCATAAATCCATCCAGCATCCGCAAAGTTTATGAGCGAATAAAATCCGTGCTCGTATCTATTGTGACAAGAGTATTTGTGTAAGACAAAGATGGCGGGCCATTGTAGTCAGCATTAATTAAACTATGTGGAGACGGTGTGCCTTTGTTCAAACGTGTTTTGATTTTACGAAGGAAGAAAAAAATAATATTGTGAAATGGAATTTGCTTTTTCAATGGTCTTTACGGTCTTTGGCTATTGACTTTTTCGCGTCTCTGGGTGAACTGAGAGTATTCGCGTTATACTCTGTACACTTGGCGAAACTAGACCGAAACACGTGAAACTTTTTAACCGCCATCACACTTTTTTTTCCTGTGCAACGATGATTAGGTGCTGTGACCATCCATAACATAGCTGCCAAATGTCATAATTAGTCACGATGGTAGTACTACAAACAAGTGCGAGGCAGCCGCTCTTAGTTACTCCAGACGGTAAGTGAGTACAAAAGGTTCTGAAATTAAATCAAGGTCTTCTATTTAGGTAATTTAGGCAACCCTCTGTGGGTGTATAAAATATCCTTTCAGCCTTCTGTTATACATTAAGCTTAACTTCATATACACAATAATAAATTCATTTTTACACCGACAATGAGAATATATCAAAGTAACTAAGATTCCTAATCTTTCCCATAAAGGGCAAATTACATACTTTCTTAAGTGATTCTTTGTCTGGCTGGAATTGCTTTTAGACCGCCTTTTGCACTGTTCATCTCATTTATGTAAATTCCCGGGGTACTTGCTTTATTTCAGTGTAATACAGAGTATCTAGCATATCTTTTTCAAAGCCTACTACTTTTTTAATAAAAAGTTTGAAATCTACAAATTGGCTTTAAGTTATAACAAAGGATCAATACCCTTAGAGACAAATAACAAGCACAGATATTGTCAGCTCAGCCAAGCATCGTTATGCACCGGAGACTGGAACGGGCACGGATGTCAACGAGGAAATCATTCCGCTTAGCTCCGCGCGGCGCCGGCTAAATACTTGATTGATGCGCACACTAACCCAGCTATTTGAATACCGCAGAGTACGTGGAAACAGAAGACTCATGTTTATTCTTATTCTTTTGTCAAACTTAGATGTTCGAGAATTGCTCATGCTTTTGTAAAAAGCCTAAGTAAGTTTGAAGGGCTGAGAAATACCTACTCGTAGGAACATACTTAATTACACAAGTACATCTTACTCGTGGTCATTCTTTTCTATGTCATGCTCACAAAGAATACAGTTATGACTTTTTAGAGCACATACTAGCTCTTTGTATTCCAATAAACATTTCAACAGTATTTAAAATATTTAACACCGTGCATAGAATAGTATTCCTATGTTCTTATATATATGTATAGTAATAGGGTTATGGGTACCGGTGAACAAGACAATTTAACTTTGTCTCTGGACGGAGTGCAACGCCGAACAGGACCTAATTGGCCGTGTCCTTCAGGCAGGCAGGTAGAAGTGTCCATTTCACATCAAATGGTGCATCTTACAGTCTCGTGGATTGTATACACAGTAAGCCTTCTGTTCTTATGTACTCTACGTGTCGTTATGGAACTGCGCATCCGGGCTAATTCCGGGATAGATCCGGAACTCCGCTGCGGCGTGATTTCCATGATTGATATGCGTTTTAATGATATTAAGGAGCCTGTATTAATGATCCCCTCTAATTATTTCGATTTAATAGCACTGTTGTGAATTAGAGTTTAATGCGCTTAGTTATTTGGTTAGGTACTTGATTACATAGTATTCGATAAACGTAGAAGTTTCATATCTATTATGTTATGTTTTAGTTTTAGTAATCTTTAAATCTATCATATTTTGGCAACTGAATTGTTTGCATTTTGATCGTATGATGACCTAAAGTTTACATTGCATTGTAGCGAACTGGCGATTGGCTACATTTTTTAACTGAAAAGTTAAGGTAAATATTACTCAAAATAATATTTGTATTTGGGTTACTACCAGGGGTCAACCTCCTGTTAGCTGGCATGCAGTGGAAATACCTACACGAAAGTTAATAAAAACATTTCCCTCGCCGATCAAATTCAATACACACTATATTTCATTAAAAGTGCGGTTTCAGCCACATAAATATATACGGAGCGCGATAGTTCCCAATAAATAAATATTAATTAATGGCGTTTTTTCAATGGCCACTAACAAAACCAATCAATCTCAGGACTACACCAAAAAATGGAACACAAACTTAATCAATGAGCCATCAATGGCCGGCCGTGATGGATGTACCCTTAATTAAGCAACAGAATAGATAACAGTACACGCAAATTCAACAAGCAAGAACATACCTTACCACTCCATAATAAGGTGCACACTGACCGCCAAATAAACGTTGTTTCGACTACAAGCAAGTGGAAACAGTATGCAATGTTGGTAAGCGAATTTCGTCTTTATTGTTCGAATGATAAGAGCTGTTGTTTGTGTGAAATTATTCGGTAAATTCAGGAACAGATTGTGGGCGCAGACGAGCCAATGAGAATGATAAAGTGACCAGTAAACCTGCCGCCGCCGCCATCAGTGTCAATATTTGCCTAAACAATAGAAACTAATTTGCACCTGTTACTTTACTATTACGGGGAATCATTCGTACTGCAGACTTAATTAGATTATGGGACAATGCACACACATTGCTTTAGTTGCAGGGATAACTATTTATTGTTTGAACTCATTTCAGAAACTACAAGTCTCTACTTTTATACAGCCTGCCAACCAACAAACAATTAAATATTGCAGCAAACACGACACTTATGTAATAATTCATTATCTTTGGTCATTTAACATTGAAGCAAGGCAATACTTAATGTTTTGAAAGAAAGAAAAATATTCTCTTTGGAGGACACACAGGAAATACAATTAATAACAAGAGGAGCAATTAAAAACAACAAACCAACATTAAAACAACCAAAAAAAAATACCTGCCGGTCGATTCTGTAAAAATGTCACCGTGAAAACTTAGGTGAAGTAAGTTTGTTTTTGCTAGGAATTGACACTATTGACAGCTCACTCACGATCACTTCACCTAAGTTTTCACGATGAGATTTTTACAGAATAGCACCGCTGGGCGAGGCCAAAAAGGCTTCTATCAGCATAATGCTGCGATATTTAAAAAAAAAAACTTGTGCCGTGTTTTTTTTTAATACCTAAATACCGCAGGACTGGTATCCGTTTTCACAAATTCCTCAAAAAACGTAGACATTAGATTTGAAAGGAAAAGTTAAATCAACACTAAAGAAAAAATGGACGGAGCTTTACTTACAAAGGCCGAGATACTAAAAGTTCCGTTATTATTATTATTATATGCGTCTATTTCAGTTCTGTAAATTTTCTGAACAACATTTCCGAGAACCTGAAGCTCCGTAACCTTCTCTTTGTTTGACTTTGTAAAGTAATAACATTAATTGATACTGTGTGTTTGTTAATTTACAAGTAAACCTGAAATTATTGGATTCTGTCTAAATCTTCTTTTAGAGGGAAGTTTAATTAAATGCTTGTAGAGGAAAGAGAAGACAAAGACTTTCATTGGGCTTCGTTTATTTTTCACAAATAAATGAATGAATCAGTGTTGGGAGCTTGTTTATTTTATGTTTTTCTATTGTGAGCGTGTTCACGTGCGATATGACTATAAAGCTGTCATTATTAGAGAGTAAGGGTGGGCGCACACTACGCGACTGTTTATTCATAGAACGAAAATGTGTTGCGATCGATAGCTCATAGCTAAGCTATTGTGTTCACAGATCTTTGTGACGCTTGTAGACAAACTATTACATAAACTACACAGTGTGTTAGGTTTAACGAAGGGATTGTAGAACTCATAGAATTGAACAACTTTTATTATGGGATCAAAACCTGAAATCACGAAGGTTTTCATTTTTAACCGGCTTTTTTTATGTCTGTTCCCCGATTACCTACTCGAAGACGGTTGGACCGATTTGGTAAATTCTTTTTTTGTTTGAAAGGGTACCTATACTTTCCAGGTGGTCTCATTGTCATCAGGTCAGGATCTGATGAAAGGATCCTGGAGAAGTCGAGGGAACTCTTCAAATATTATAGGCAAACCTATAGCGATATGGATATTTTTTTAGTAATCATCATCATCATCATTTCAGCCGATAGACTGGGTTTGCCATAATCGCCACGCTTGGCTGATGCCCATTCTCCGGTCTCCCTTAATCGCCTTTTACGACACCCACGGGAAGTATGGGGTGGTGCTATTCTTTAAGACACACACAGACAATTTTTAGTAATGCTAATAAGTAAAAAAAAACAAAATCAAAATCGGTTCATCCGTTCGGGAGATACGATGCCGCAGACAGACACACACATACCACACACACACACACACACACCGACACGTCAAACTTATAACACCCCGTCGTTTTTGCGTCGGGGGTTAAATAGTGAAAAATAAAAACATTTTTACAAAAGAAAAATCGACTTCCAAAAAACACTAGATGATCCCATAATCTATGATCAAATAGGTCGTTTTGAGAACCTAAAAGGGTGCTGTTGACAGGCAGGTCTTTGTTCTTCGTACTGTTCTATTTGATCTGATTATTATTATAAAAGTCAAGTCAAGGCAGTAAAAGTCGTCTCAAGGTTTAACAGCACCCTTTTGGTAACCTTTAGTGGGACACTATATTTCGAGCACTATGTTTATATGTATAACCAAACTTCATGTATTATCTATATGTATGTACGAGTGTTTATGTAAAATCAATTCGTTCGATATAAATAGGTATACACTATGTATATCGAACGAATTGAGTTCCCTGAATAACATGTATGTTTCATTGCTGATCTATATTAATAGTACGTAGATTGATTGAATTTCAATGAGCTTAATAGTATACATAGTGCGTATAATATTAGAAATAGATCCTTTGACAGATAACTTCAAAGGACATATGCATACAACTAAGCTACTGAGCAGAAGGTAGTTTCTAGGAACCATCTGAATGAGCATATGAGAATAGGTATTATCCTCATAGAATTCATGTCAATACAAATCATGACTGACACACAGAAGATGTATTTCTACTTACTCAATTATGAAAATCGTTTTGTTATTTAATAATAAAAAGTAATATAATAACATAGTTAATACTATATACAAAAAGATAACCGATACTTGAAGTTCAAAATAGTGAAATCAGCAAACATAACTTCCACAAATATAGGTTTTGAAAATATTTTTGTCCATAGGTAATATCTAATAAAGCAAAAGAGTTTGTATGTGATATGTATGCGAAGGGGAAACAAGTGAAACGACGGATAGCTGGTCAGTCAGCACACTGAGTTTATTTGACAAGCGACACAACTTATATAGAAGTGGATGCAACCACCCACATATTAACCACGAATATACAACATTCCTCCCCATAGCTTGACAACATAAACATGATAATATCATTTACTTAGTAATATTGTTGATAATCGACCCTAGGTACAGATCGCAGTTTTTTCCCATCACTCCTCTGCCTTTCTGGCTGTGGGGTCTGGCCCGAGCCTGCCTCCACTGGGGGTTCATCATGAGTCCCTTCTGTTGCCTCATAGAATTCTTCGTCTTCCTCTTTGGATGTGCCAGTCGGTGTTTCTGTATCCATGATTTTTTTCTCTCACTATTTCCCTCCCCTCCCGAGTCTGACTTCTTGTCGTCCACTGGGAAAATTGGGGTTGGTGGTGAAGTTCCTTGTGAAGTGATGTCTTCGACTTCAATAGGGCAATCTTCTGACCGGTGGGAAACTGTTGCTGTACCTGTACCACAAATATACAACAGTATGTTTGTTAGAACGCGGTATTTATCAGTCGGCTTTGCATTTGATAGCCCAATTCTTTAGAAAGGTTATAGGCTATTTAACATCACGCTACGACCATTAGGAGTCGAGCAAAATGAACTAAAGACAGAAGGAACGTTCAGCGCAAACGACGTGAAAGCGCGGGCGGGCGATGCGACGCGGCGAACCAGAAATTTCACGCAGACGAAGTCGCGGGCAGAAGCTAGTTATATTATACTTAGCAAACTACACTGGGTTAACAATAACAAATAACAGTCGTACATTTGCTTGATTTGTGAGATGTTCATAACAACCATAGACTTATAAACATCACGTGAATTCATAAGCTTTTTAAATCTGAATTCCTTTTTCGTATTTCACAAATAGCGCTCCACGCAAGGACAACGAAATAAACAGGGAAAAAACACGACTATCAACCAAATATTTGATGATGCAGAAGTCCTGATGTAATATGAAGTATTGTGTAAATCTGTGGACCCCAGGCGGGATAAGCAGACCTTGCGGAAACACCCCGGGGATACACCGCTAGATAGAACCCTGCTTCATCGTGTTCTTGTGTAGATTCTTTTGCAATATCAATATATATATATGATGTTTATCATATATATATCTATCTTGATGAATATGTAGGTAAGTATGTATATCTTCTTGTGGTCTTTATTGGTATAGGTACAATATACAGCTTTTATTATCAGAAGTGGTTGTATACACAGACTAGCTTCCACCCGCGGCTTCGCCCGCGAAGTGTTTCGATAAAAACTATCGTATGTCCTTCTTTGGGATGTAATCTATCTCTCTGCCAAATTTTACCGAAATCCGTTCAGTGTTTTAGGCGTGAAAGGGTAACATACAGACAGACAGACAGAGTTACTTTCTAATCTATACATATAAAATTCAAAGTCCTGACTGACTGACTGAACGCACAGCCTAAACCACTGGTCCAGACATGAAATTTGGAGTGTGTTTTTCGAAAGAAAGGGTTTTTCGAAATTCCACCCCTAAGAGGGTGAATGGGGGGAGGGTGAAATTTCACGCGGACGAAGTCGTGGGCAGAATATTAGTATGGATGTGATATATTATTAAATGTAGCGCACAACTCAATGGCGACATGGCGAATGGCTCTGTGGCGACTAGACGTTCCCTTTGAGTTGTTGTGTACTTACTGAAGTTACTGATAATTCAGTGGATTTATTCTAAACCCCAATAAGTGATTCTATAGAAATCATTAATATGAGTCTTACATCTTGTCTTGAGTACTTTGATAAAGCCAATTAAAATATAATGGTATTGAAGACAAGTTCTAACTCTTTGAACGATTGATGTGAATCGAGCTGCGATACAAGCGTACCTACTTGGTTATTGACTTAATTGGAAGGATTCAATGGCTTGTTGACATTTGAACTAATAATTTCAAGGAACTTTGCTCGAAGACGAAGATATATCATATTTGCTGTTACCGTATTGAACAAATATCCCTAACAGACAAACGAATATCATATCCACTCATCTCATGACGTTATTATAATAGTGCTTTTGTTCGCGGTTTTACTCTCTTACTCGAGAAACTAGATCAAAGTAGGTATCTTATATTCTAATAAAAGCCATAGTTTGCGAGCCCAATTATATCCAAATCCGTTTAGTCGTTAAATCGTGATAGAGTAACATACATACCAACGCACAAACATTCGAGCTACATTTTATAGTATAAGTACATATTTGCACATCCACGCTCCTACACTAACATAATCGTCACATATTATCAAAAGAGCTATTTAGACGCATTCAATAAACACCCTCTTCAAAACGATTACTACTAATTAGTGAGTCACGTAAGACAAAAGACAGACGCGATCAACGCGTGAACAACTTGGGAATAAAATAAAAATAGTGTGCGACTCCTGCGCCGTTGATGACGCCTGCAGTCGTCATTAGCACTCATCACCATAGCCCCTGACATTACACGTTACTTAAGAAGGAAACATATGGATGGAGAGTTGGGACCGGCACGCGAGATGTGGAAAGTTTGAATCATTTTATAGTTAGTAAGTATTATGATGCTGCTCATTTATGGTTTAAAAATCTAAAGTATATAATAGCGGTGTACGAACTCCTCCGTCCTAACGACGACGTCTGTGGTGAACTGTCACTAACGTGGCAGCCTGTCAGATTGACACTTATGATTTGAGCTTGGCACGTTAATGTTGTGTTTGTGGCAAAAATATAAAAGTTTTAATAACCTAACCCACCCCGACCACAAGTAGACGTTTTATATCAGATTACAAGATGTAAATGATTTGGGTGGTCTGGGGTGAATTAAATTATGTCAAATAGGGCTAATTGATTGATTTAAAGATTCCCCCTTTAATTAAAACAGCCCGATGTCTATGCCGCAATATAATCGCGTAAAATATAAGTCAAGTCTTGTACATCGAAAGCCTTTTGTTAAAACTCGCTTCTACAGACGCTCATTTTACTGTCTCTATGTTTGATACCATAATTTTTATTTTCATAATGTGTTGTGAAGATCTTTTCTATTCTGGCTAAACAGGTCAAGTAGGCAAGTTTAGCCGGATCCTTTGAGTAAACTGGTGAACTGGAAGAACACAAGACTAAAGGAGATAAAAATAGCGTCTACTATGATGGTCTCCGCCGAGAGCGTTCAGCATCGCTTGCGTTTGTCATTGACACTCATCGCCGTGACCCCTGACACCATGGAGTTATTGTATAATTTGTTTCGTTATGAAGTGAAAACATAAATATGGATGCCAAGTGGAAAAGAATGCACTTCAACTTACTAAACTATAAGTACGTGACATGTTCAATTTAGTTAGCATTTGTTTTCCAAATATTTAATGTAAAGCATGATATTACAAGACACATGTGCAATATTATAATTATACTTTTAATGAGTAATAATTTATGATTATTTATGAAGTTCCGATTATAATACTTCTAAAAAATCAGTCAAACGCGCTAGATGTACTTAAACATCGTAAAACAAAAAAAAAACAAACATTGCAATTGCTGCGCACTAAACTGCAATAACTGCAGCGACATTATTCCCGGCGCGTCCGCTCTGGCCGCACGCCCGTATATTTCGGCGGTCGGTTTCAGTTTGTGTTGGCAACTCCATCCAACTAGCTCTGGGTAACTTAAAACTTGTGTATTTGTTGTTTTAGGCGTGATTTATATTTGGGCATCCCCGGCCGAGTCCCCGGGATATTTTTGTTAACCGGTTATCTGTTCAGTGTCTGTGAATGTGTTTACAGTTTGTTGAGTGCCCTAATAAGGGATGAAAGACGGATTTGAATGTATTTTGTAGTGGAGGAGTGTGTTTTTTAGTTTTCATACAATTTAAATGTTTGCAAACAATAGTGAAGATGTTTATGCTACTGGGCTCACCGTTTAGGTGCTTAGCGTGAGGTAGAATTACAAACAATATTATCCTAATCAAACCTGTGTTTTATAAACAACATAATAATAATAAAACAAACTACAGTTTTATGTGCTTACATTCTATTTATTTTCTTACTTAAAATATATTTAATAAGTTAGAAAATAAATAAACGAGATAATAAAACAAACTACAGTTTTATGTAATTAGAATTACATTCCATCTGAAAGTAGTATTTAAAGATAACTCGCGAATGAGATCATCCGAATGTCACGTAAACAAAGCCACGATTTATCAGCCGAAAATAAATTTCAAAATCATCCAGCTATCTCCATTTTTATCTCATCGCAACTCAACCCTTTCACGCCCTCAATTTAGTGAAATTACACATTTAACGTTAAATTAGCTCGCATCATTACTCGAGCACGTAGGTACCACGCGGCGGATCCGCGAGCCGAGCCACAAAATAAACAACTGCGAGCGACTCATCGATCATTGTCGGGAGAGTGTCGGAAGCAAGCGACTGCGCAACGCATTTTGCAGCTGATTGGATGCGCGCTCTATGTTAATTAGCTATTTGCATATTTTATTGATATGGGTCAATTTTGAATAAAAATGTTTGCCTTATGTTAATTTTATTTATTTATTAAGCAGTTGTATTAAACTGACATCTGGTTAGACTGGAAGCCGACCACAACATATGTAGTTAGGAAAAGGCTAGGCAGAAGATGATTAAGCAGTTGTAAGCCTTGGTCTTTTTTGTCTGTGTGGTGCCGGACTTAAAGAATAGCACCACCCCATAGTTCCCGTGGGTGTCGTAAAAGGCGACTAAGGGGCGTACCGGAGAATGGGCAGCAGCGTTCTCTATGCATTCCACCACCATACCATACTGCGATCGCCAACCCGCCTGCCAAGCGTGGCGATTATGGTGGCAAACCCCTCCCCTCCAAAATTGGGGGAAGCCTATGTCCAGCAGTGGACGTCTATCGGCTGAAACGACGACGAATCTACCTCGTTCACTTTTGTTGGTTGGCCTCCCCCAAAAGGGGGGGGGGCCTTTTGGGGGAGGCCTATGTCCAGCAGTGGACGTCTTTCGGCTGAAATGATGATGATGATGAAGCCTTGATCTCTTTTTGTACAGCTATCTTGTAATTGTGCTTCCGATGACGGAAACAACTCCACCGTTTTTATGACCGGTAAGAAGAAAATGTGCTTTAATTTGCGATTCAACTCCAAGTACCTATACCACCGGAACGCAAGTACAAGCATTAGGTACTTACATAATTAAAATAGTGTATCTATGTATGTTGTGTCTGTATTGCAGTATAAAATAGGTTAAAAGTCCCACTAGCCAGTACAGTATAAATTGTTCCTTTTATTTCCTTGATTACTAGGTCAACATTTAAAATTCAGAAATCCGTCCCCAGAGACACGGCGCTTTTAAAGCATTTTTTGACAGCAAAATACAACGATGAGTTGCAGCCACACTCCGCCACAAGCACATGCACTACGTCACAATGCGCCACGCCACAAAAATCCCCGCATACACACGAAATTCTCGCCAAAAACAATAAGCAGTAAACTCATTCCACACACACAGGTAAATATTAGTTATAGGATAATAAATTTGAGCGCGGCCACAGTTTCGCTTTAATATCCTGCTATGCGGATGCGGAGATGACGCCCCCCATCCCCCTTAATTTGAGAAGTCTGCAATCTCCGAATAGTTGGTGTTGCTTGTGTGGTGTGCGAGAGCGGAGATCGCTGTAATCTCGTGCCGAGACTTGAGAACTTGTGATTGTATGCAGTGGAGGGTTATGTCGGTTATTTGATGATTGTAGGTATGCGATGCGGTACGTGCGAGTTATTAATTGTTTGATGGGTTTCTAGCAGCGTTTGATTCAGAATAAATACGGTATTTTCTCACTATACAGACCAATGCCATCTTGATAGAGCATAGTATTGCTTGTTAACTGCCCACTTAGTTTTTCCAGACATAGCCTAGCGGTTGATCGACTCTTCACGTGACCAGAGGGCTGGCCTATTTTTTGGCCAAAGAATCAGCATCGCCAAACAACGTGGCAATGCTGCCAGCCTTTTGGGCACTTTTCCTGTTGACAGCGATGCGGACGAATTTTTCGATGTCCTGTGATTCTTTTCCGACTTTTTTATATAAATGTAAAGTTTACTTTTGTTACCAATTAAACAATACCTACCTTACTAATTCACAAAGTAAGAATACTTTCAAAAATAAGTTTACTAACTTGTTATCTGCCATCCTGCCTTCATTAGCAGAACTTAACATAAATAAAGTAATTTGTTCCCGAACATTCCGTGTCGCTCGCCATGCGCTGTCAATGGCGGCTTTAGTTGACTGTCTAAGTTTTTGTTAACAATAATTCTGTTTGGTTCAATTAAGTTTGATGACTACACAAATTACTGGTGTTTTTAGTATTAATTTCCGGAGAGCCTTTTTCAAATGACTTTTTTTGTTCATTTAGGTACCTACATTTATATGGTGTGAGGATGAGCTCTTATTTTTCTGCCGCAGAAGTGTTAAAATAAATGTAAGGGCCAAAACAGTTGTTTATTTACTTCCAATTACTTTTAACTGAAGCTAAATAGTTAGTAATATTATTATTTATTGATAAAGCTATATAGTACACAGCAGTAATAGTCGTGGTATCGAGCACCTGCCGAAGCCGAGCAACTTGCCCCATCAATTACTAGTTAATAGGCGACCGTACAAGCGATAACCGCTAACTAAACTGTGAGTATGTTGGAATAGGACCGTCCCACGCCTGGGCTTTCACAATGGACAACTAGGTTTCTAAAAAGGCCGTAATAAAATAATGTATAAACATTTAGTATTTTAAAAAGAGAATTCTAAATAAGAAGAAACACGCAGAATTCTGAACGCGACACCTGATTTTTAGAAAAGTACATTTAGCGAAATACAGTAAAGTAAATGAGTACCTAAGTAAATGGTTTAAAAGTGGGGAGGGAAAAGAAGGATATTAGGATATAAGTGATAATTGTAATTGTCAGATACCTAAAAAGTATTTTTCTAGCGTAGGTACTGAATATAAAAAATGCTTTCTTAGGCTAAACACCTTCGCGTTACATGGCTATAATCATTTTAGAAGAGGCTGAACAATTCTTCATATAAAAATCTTACCGTGTAACTGAATAACACGTTCTTCTGAAGAAAATAAACTGTAAATCTTACGACTAACCTCGTAACGTTGGGATTAGCCGACCACGAGAACAATCACCGATTGTCGTACAAACACAGGCGGTGGTTAAGTTAAACCTGTCAACATTAACCGTTATATTTACAGTTAACTAACAAGTATTAAACATGGGTTTTATACTTGTCACCTTTTCTCCAGGGATTAGTGCCCGGTTCTGAGGTCCTTAGATAAACTCTCAACTGCTATTGATTCGATAAAGTTGTCTAGAAACGTCAAGATTTCGAACCAATAGGACTGTAATATCGGTTGGATTATACTAGAGAGTAGATTTTACTTCGCATACTTCTAGGGTTTTCGAGTTCAAGATAAAATAAAAATATACTTACTTTATTAAATAAAATAGTGACATATTACTTGTGATGAGTGTATCGGTATTACCGATAGTATATATGTACAGGTTGACACCATCGACGCTCAAGCTGTAACCATGAATTGAGCATGATTCCTAGACCCCTAGCTAAAAAAATGCTGTTCCATACATTTTGATAGAAAATAGAAAAAAAATATAAAATAGTTTATTTGTCACCAACAAGGATTACATATCAAAAGTAATGAATACTAGGTAATTATACTAATGTCATATACATTATACAATAATAATCCCGCAGCATTTGAGTGGGTAAAGAGAGGTTTACTTAGGGTATCGGTATTGACTCTATCTTCTGAACTAGGCGAGGATAACGATGGTATTGCACTTTTCTATGATATAGCTGTTTTTTTTTTTTTGATAAACGAACGAAACACACACAAACAGTTAACTGTTACGTTAATCGTATCAAATCCCATTGGTGAAGGATTTTTCAGTTATTTTTTTTTGTCTGTGCTAAAATACCAATCAATCCAATCCAAATCTAATCCCAATCTTTTTGGTTATACCTACACGTAGTGCAGCGAAAAAAAGAAAGAAACGGCCTGTCTTTGCCTTAATGTGATTCATAATGTTATTCTTTTATGATTCTGCCAAAGTGGCCTTTTTAGGCCCCCTGTTTATTAGCTGTGTATTGAAAAACACTGCCAAAGGGGTATTTCAATACACAATTAATTCATGATCATCATCATTTCAACCGAAGGACGTCCACTACTGGACCAGTTAGTCAGCAGGTGAGTTATAAGGTTATGTACAAAATATTCATTACAAATCATAATAAACAATGAATGAACCGAACAACCTAATTCTATTTCCAATTCACTTTTAGAACCGAACTGAGAATTGCACGAAACAAATGAAAATATAAACATTTCAGTATTGATTCAGACCCTGAACTTATCTACCAGTGTTAGCCAGAAATAAGTTAGCCGAAATAGCACGAAGGCATCTCCGCGTTCGGTCGATCCAGGCCGAAACACAGGCCGCACCGCAGGCTGACGGTTAGATTATATTTGTGTCCGACTATTTCTGTTTATCAACTTACAATAACTGTGCAGTATCTAATAAAATATTGGTTGTTATTTACTGATGTAGGAAATGGGAATATACTTATAGAAATAAATGTGTCTGTTAGTGCATTTGTGTGTTGGTTATTTATACATTACTGAGCACGAGGTTCCATGAGTCTGCTGCTGCTACAAATGTAAGCTACTTTCACAAAAACATGAATTTTAAGAGCAATTTGTGTAAGATTTCCCAGGATTAGTGTTTTCCTATTTCAACTTTATCAAGTATTTGTTGATAGCCCTGTGCTGCTGCAGATGTATATAAATGGCTCTCACCAGTCAACACTGTGCTACATACAAAAACCCTTTTGATATCAATCACATAACATAACATCACGTCTGTATTCTAAGGAGGGTTAGGAGAGGTGTTACTATAGCACACGCACATGGCGCCAGTTTTGAGTCCCATGTAACCTATGCCATGTGACCTGTTGTCATCAACCGGGTACATATTCAGAATCCAGGCTGCTACTGAGGAACTCCAGATAGAAAAACCCACTTATCCCGAGCCAGGACTTCATGCTCATTAGTAGTGCTTGCTACCACTAGAGCAACGAGACCGTGATATCAATAGATAAAATAGTATAGTGTTACAAAGCAATAAACTTTAAAAACTAAACTCTTCTTTATTACACACGGAAGTCTCTTCAAGTTCAAGAATTGTGAGCGCATAAATAACTTACTTATAACATTTAACTTAAGCTTAACCAAAATTCATCTTCACAGCAAACGTTCAACTCCTACATTCCCAAGCGCGGCCGAAAATGTACACAAGCCAAAAACAATGGAATACAATTCACGACTACGTTACGATAGCATAGTTAGCAAGCATAGTTGGCTAATTATTTCACCGTGCAAGACAAAGGGGCAGCCAACTTGCCCGGACAAGAGGCATAACTTCAAACAGCAATTAATGTTGCTGCTCAATGAGATTCTGTTGTGTTTTGCAGTTCTATTGGCGATCGCATTCCCGGCAGGAATCGTTTGGGGGCTATGCTTGGTTAACTCTGAAAACGATAAGGCTATGGTTTGGTGATCAATTTGTGAAATTAACTGAGAAGATGAATTAATTCCGCCAGTACAATTTAATTTTAGTCATGAATGTCCCACTACTAGACAGAGGCCTTTCGTACTCTTTCTCCAACTCTCCCTGTCCAGAGCTGCCAAGAACCAATTTTATTAAATAAATCCTCTCTTTCTCTCTTTATTAAATAAATCCTCCGCCTTTATTTGCCCACGATTACACATGTCACCATACTAACTTACTGGACTGTAAATGTAAAAACGATTACCATATTTATTGAATAGTTTGCCGGCAGACATAAGGAGCGAAACCAATAACAGCAGATTTAAAAATAAATTAAAAAGATGTTATTTAGAAATGTTATAAAGTGCTATACCTAAGTCTAAAGTATGAATTTATTTGTAAGTGTGTCTAAAAGACTCGTCAGACACATACACATTGACATTAATGATTTTTTTATAAACAATGATATTTGCTTACTTTGTAAAGTATTATATATATATATATATATATTTTTTTTTTTACATTGTGATTTGTGAATGTGAAGACGATGTGGGTCATTTTATACATTTTTACCCGACTGCGTCAGAAGGAGGGTTATGTTTTTCGAGTGTATGTATGTATGTATGTATGTATGTATATTTCTTTGGCACGCTCTGTAGCCTAAACGGCTTGATCGATTTCAGCTTGAGAGGTGCCGTTAGATTCGTCTTAATTGTGAGAGTGACACTGGGTATATCAAAATTGAAAAAAAAAATTAAATGGCCGATTTTTGGCGCAATAATATCTTCAAAAAAAAATTTTTTTTTCTCCAAACCTTTTGAGTGGGGTATCAAAATAAAGGGTTTTAAAAGGTGATTACAAAAATATATATAACCTTATATGGTTAAAAGTAATTCGAAGTGACAAATCGCAAAAAACACGTACCCAGAACTAAATCGCTTGCGAAATCTTACACATTTGCAAACTAAAAAGCTGGAAATAAAAAAAGTAATTTAAAAAATAAAAAAACCCGACTGCGAAACTGAAAAGCCACAATCAAGCCCATTTCAAATTAAATGAAAGTTGGAAGCAGGCGGGACCCATACCATTTTTATTATATTTTCAAATTCAAATGGGTCCCGCCTGCTTCCAACTTTCATTTAATTTGAAATGGGCTTGTTTGTGGCTTTTCAGTTTCGCAGTCGGGTTTTTTTATTTTTTAAATTACTTTTTTTTTATGTTTTATTTTTCTCTCTGTTCTATTACTTGTTTTATTTTTTTTTTCTCTCATGGTCTGGCAGTTTGAGTAATTTATGTGGCCTACCCAAATGTCCTTTCTTTGGTATTGTTCGTCGAATCGTTGAGCTCCTTAAGTCTTGAGTTGAGCTGCACGATTTCTGACAAATGCGTGCACTGACTGGACAGGTCATCTCAATCTGTGTGGTTCTTTCCTCAAAAGACCATCTCAGACATCGATCCACATGGTCTTCATATAACCTGACCAAGATTATGTCTGGACTTTAAAATAGACTGTGACCTCTGAGTTTGTTTCGGCCTTTCTTCTCAGAGTAGTCAGATAGGAAACGCCGACCTCATCTAGTTTTAAAAAAAAACATGATTGACGTGTAAAAGTGTTTGTACAAACCTACTTACAAAAATAAAATCATTTATCATTTACCCCACAGTCAAACCATTACTACGGTTTTGTGGGGCTTAGTTTGTAACTTTTTTTGCATGATGTGAACTTATAATAAAAAAAAAAAATACAAAGTAAAAAAAAAACAGTATTGCTTCTAAGTCTAAAACCACAGCCTTTCATCAGAAACGTGAAGACTATTCAATAATATAAGAGGTAAAACCAAACTATATATTTATCCTTCAAACCCAGTAAAAGAAATGAGCCAAGCAATGCATGGCTGCACTCCTCTAGATGCCATTCATAAATGAGAATAAAAATAGCCTGAATAAAAACTGCACGAAGAGTTCTAAACAATGTACGCGCACCGTACATTTGAGTTATTTTAAAATAGGGGTCGCAACATGAATTATTATGACAGTTTCACGCGGGACCGAGACAGCGCTATAGGACCACGTATCGGTTTCTCTCTTGCTCAACGGAACAATTATAGTTCTGACACTTCATTCATTGTTCGTTTATATCATAGCTACAGGGCGGCTCAAAATAGACTAAGCAGAAAAGTAGCCGCGGAATGTGTTTGTGTATTGTGTGGAACTAAAACGAAGCAGGATCTTACGGATTTAAATGTGACTTGGAGACAAGTAGCTGTTAGGAAAGTTAGTACTTAACTTAGTATGAACTAAATGGTGATTCCATTTAGTTCATACTATTTTGAGTATTAAAAGGGAAGTCTAAGTTTAGAGGTTCGCTTGTAAGTTGTAAATAGAGTTTGTGAAGTTCACATGAGTCGGTGTTGATGCGTGAAAGTAAACTTGATATATATTAAGTATATCTATCTGAATGAATAGTACTATTTTAAACATAATGTTCACTTAAAGAGCAATGGTGACCCATTGGTAACGGCCGCGACTTACGTGTTAAAGTTGTGGGTTTAGACCCAGGCAGGCAGTTTACTTTGTGTAAATTATTTTCATCACCACTGCTACCAAAACGGTGAAGGAAAACATCGTGAGGAAACCGGCCTGTCTTGGAACCAAAAATTCAAACTCGATGGCCCTCTCCCTCTCGCAGACAGGAGGCCTGTTTCCCAACAGTGCGCTGAATATGCTTATTCTAAACATAATTTGTCACAAATAATTAAATTACACTATCTTGATAAAAAACAAAAGAATGAAAATGAAATATAGGTGTCTAAGTTCAGGCCTCGTGAAACAATCCGACTCCAGCACCATTATAACATATTCTGCTGTCGTCCATCTTTATGTGTATTTATTCTGCGCACAGAACATGCCGTTATATACAGGTATATTACACATTATATACGGCGGATCTGATCCGTACTTCCAAACGTCGAGGATCTATAATTCATAAGATATCCTCATAAAATGCTAGCTGACCAGAATCCAGCGTTGCGTGGACTACCGTAGGTATGTAGGTCTTAATTTACTGGAAGAGGATTACTGGTTCATTTATTCAGGAACACAGGTCAAAAGGCTCTTGAATGTGATCCCTAGGTGACCTACCTCACTCTACCTATATAATCACCGAACGTTTGCTCTGACTACCCACAAAATTGCTTAGGCGCCTGAATAGGATAGGTAAGCACTTTAATTTCACTAAATAATAGCATATTATGATACATGTATGCTATGTTGATCATTGTACCAGAGGCATTCGCGCAAGCCACAGGCGAACGTGATAAGAAAGCCGAGTGTGTAATGATTAATGCACACGCGTTTCACACGACGTTAAACAGCCTATATAAAAAATATAATGAACACAAAATAATGTTTACTGATCGTAGTGTTTTTTTTTTCTTTTGGCTTCGCACGGTTTGTGCTTTCGGCCAATGTCACGTTTTGTTCTTTATTACAAAGGAAACAAAAGTAGGGAAACGAAAATATTATTATTCGAATTTATTATAACGGGATATAGGGATAATATCTATAGGATCATTTTTTTAGAACGGATAAAATAATGAGCTAAATACAATGACGAAACATTATAACTTAATATTATTTTAAGTAATGAACGAGACTATAAATTTATATACAGAAAGCTATTTGTACAAAATAAAGCATGTATTGTGGTTGGAAATCATCGTAGTGTTGTCGTAAGTCAAATTGTAGTTTAATTAGAATGGAATTAGAAAGTACTATTGGTATAGAGAAGTATACATCAGTTCAGTGACAATCCGCAATAATAGAACGCCAGTCAGGATCTTTTCCGTTTGGTGCCGGGAGGGACCACGGACAGTTTAAGGTAAATAAATTTTAGTTCATTTTGGGACCAAGGACAATAATTCAGACTACTTATTTAAATAAAAAAGTGAAATATGGCCCGCGGATTCCTTTTGGCATGAAGTCTCTTTGATGAGTTTAAAACCGTTTGGTAAAGACCCGTCAGTTTAAGACCGTTTAAGATCGTAAAACAAAACGTACCAACACGTTAACTTCGGCTCTTGTGATTTTTTTATGTTTAATAAATAGTAAAAGTGTTTATTTCGATATAAAAAGTGATTCAAATGAACAATAAAACGTAACACGGACTATAATAATAACAATGTGCAAAATTTTCATTAAAGTGAAAATAACACCGTGAAAAATATGACAATACAAATCAACAGCGTAACATCATGATTCGTTTTTTGTGTGAACATCAGTTTCAAAATACATATTTGGGAACCTAGATATACATTTTGGTATTACGTTTGTATGAACAACGCATGCTCCGCCGGCCCCATAAGGTGATATATTTATTTCCGAAAAAGCTTCTGCGAAGTAGGTTTCTGCTCGTTGACGTTGTTGCACCAAAATATTGCAGGTTTGAGGAACAAGTCCGATGCACTAACGATCTGCTTACAAGAATTATCGGACAATAACACTGATATTGATGTAATTTGTCTGACTGAACATTTAATGATATCGGAACATGAAAATATTTGTGTGATACCCAATTTCTGCCTAGCTGCCCATTTCAGCAGAAGTAATTCCAACAGAGGAGGATCGTGTATCTATGTAAAAAAGGACATCAAGGGAAAGATATTCCGAAATCGGTGTTATTATTATTATTCATTGAGTGTTCAATTTCTGAATGATCTGCAATAGAGCTGATAGCTTAAAATGATTATTATTTGCTTATATAGGGTTCCTTTAACTAGTAACGTAAACAATTTCTATGCAAGATTAGATAAGATGCTCAAATATGTCAATAAAACCAATAATACGCATAATATTGTAATTGCTGGTGACTTTAGTATTGATATTTTAAAACAAAATAATACCATATCTGAATTTGAATGTTTACTACTCAACTAACACTAAGGCTAAGGCTTAAGATAACAGAGCCTACCAGAAAAATAACACCTGCATAGACAACTTTTCTCACAACTATCACAAAAAGCAAAGAAGAAGTGATTGATTTTGCATTATCTGACTACACAGCTCAGATACTGAAGTGTCTTGTTAAAAAAGTATGCCTGGTTAAAAGTTGGAAAATTAAACGTAGAGACTATATAGTAAGGAAAATCTTATAAAGTTTAAAACTAATACAGAAAAATTGTCTTTTTCGGAAATAGCCTATAATCATCATTTCAGCCCAAAGACGTCCACTGCTGGACATAGGCCTCCCCCACACTTCGACCGGTTCTGTGCTTCTCGCATCCAACGGGTTCCTGCGGCCTTCACAAGGTCGTCGGACCACCTTGTGGGAGGCCTTCCAACGCACCGTCTTCCGGTACGCGGTCGCCACTCCAGAACCTTTCGGCCTCATCGGCCATATGTTCTGCGAGCAATGTGCCCTGCCCACTGCCACTTAAGTTTGGCAATTCTTCGGGCTATGTCGGTTACCTTGGTTCTCCTGCGGATCTCTTAATTCCTGATTCGATCACGTAGAGAAACCTCAAGCATAGCCCTCTCCGTTGCCCTTTGGGTGACTTTTAGCCTTCTTATTAGGCCCATTGTGAGCGACCACCCATTGTGAGCCTATAATATTTTCATTGATTTATTTATTTTACGATCTTTGCTTTCCATTTAAATATATCACCATTAATACTTATCGAAAAGCTCTTTGGGTAACGCGAGGTCTCAAGGCCTGCAGTATAAAAAATGTGAACTTTTATGGCAATATAGAAAAAAACCAAGTGAGCATAAAACTAAAATGACACAATATTCAAAAATATTTAAGAAAATAATAAGATTAACTCAGTGCGCACAAAATAATCATTCAATTAATATGTCAGACAATAAAAGTAGAACGGCATGAAAAATTATAAACCAAGCAAAAGAAAACGTACCAAAAGATAATATAACTAGTATTAAATGAATGATAGAACTATAACTGACCCTAGTATTAAAATTAATGATAGAACTATAACTGACCCCTGTGAAAATTTCTTATGTTTTTAATAATTATTTTGTCGATAAAATTGTACCTAACCATGATTCAAACAAAATGCAGTATTATAACTCATTTATATATGTCTACTAAACAAAATTCTATCCTTTTGAAACCATGCTTGCCACATGATACATTGCAGATCATTAGAAGTCTAAAACTGGAAAACTATCGACCCATTGTCTTAGTTCCAGTTATTTCTAAAATATCTGAGAAATATATTCACAAAGAACTTAATAATTATTTAGAAAAGAACAATATCTTTAAAGGAACAAAAAGGGTTTAGACCTAATAAAACCGTAAACATGGCCATCTATGACTTTTTAGAATTTGTTATAGTTAATATTGACAAAAGGATACCCGTCTGCTCTATCTTTATGAATATGACACTGGCTTTCGATTACGTTGACCATGATATATTAGTTGGCAAACTCAATGCCTATGGATAAAAGGTAATGTTCTCAAACTAATTGAATCATACCTCAAGGGCCGTAACCAATACACTGAAGTGAGTAAAGTGAATATTCATACTAAACAAGAAGAGACCTTTACGTCACATAAGCGAAAAATAAACAACGGTGTACCAGAAGGTAGCATTCTGGGTCCACCGCTATTCATCATATACATTAATGACCTACTCAACACTACAGATAAGCCTATAGTTCTCTTTGCGGACGATAGCTCAGTGACCGACAAATGTAGAGACAAACATGTTTATGAAGATGACTTATATAGCACCTTGAGCTCTATTATGAATTGGTTGAATTTAAATAATCTAAAAGCGAACTTAGGAAAACAAAACTACTGAAATTTAGACAGCGCATACCAACACAAAGCACCCTAAACGTAATTTTTAACAACCAACCTATTGAAGAAATAGACACTACAAAATTTCTCGGCGTGTATATTGATAATAAAATGACTTGAAAACCACTTAATGAACAATTACGCAAGCGAGTGAGTCGATCAGTTTATGTCCTACACGAACTGCATTTAAAATTAACATTAGTACACTCGTGATTGCATATCATGGGCTTGTGGCGTCTATACTCAGATATGGCATAATTTTTTGGGGGAACTCTACCAACAAAGATCTCATTTTTAAGGCACAGAAACGGTGCATTAAAACCAAACATAGCCCATGTTTGGTTTATAATCCACCGAGAGTTGTGTGCTTTTTTCAAGAAGTACTGTACCTACCTATGTATCCTACCTATGCCTTCACTGTACATATTTGAAGTAGCTGTCTCCGTGAAACAAAATCCTCAACTTTTTATGTTAGTATCTGAAGCTTTTAGTCGTACTCATAGAGATGAAAGTAGTCTCTGTGTTCGCAAAACTAATACTGCCTTAATGTATAAGAGTACTTTTCATATGGCACCAGTCGTTTATAATAAATTGCCAAAAGAGCTAAAAAAATTACACGTTAATTTATTTAAGCAAACATTAAAAACGACTTTTTTTTATTTAAAATGGGTTTGCTCTTGACTCTAGTCTAGGTCAGAGGTGACAGATACAAAGTCGACGATGGAGTGAGCTTACCCAGAAGAAGCCTGTTCACACTTACTTTGAAGAGATTCGGGTTGTATAAGCTCGGAAACACAGACGCAGGTAAAACCCACTCTTTTGCAGTGCGCTAATACGCACAGCAAAAGAGTGGAACTCGCACTAAGCGTTTTCATATGTCTTTTATAGTTAAAAGACATTTGAAAACGCTTAGTGCGAATTGGTCGAATAGCAACTAGGCAGGGATGGTAACTTGCTGTGCGTCTGGATGACCGAAGGTAGAAGGGGGCCGGTGGAATGAGGTCGTGGAGTTCTTGGGCACACTCACCGAAGTACAATCTGTAGAAGACCGACAAGCAGGCAACCTTGCGGCGATGAGCCAAGCTGTGAAGCTTGGCATCCACCAGTTCTACGTCGCCAATGAGCCTCTTAGCTCTGCGTTCCACCGAGTCAAGCGCGGCAAGTTGGTATTTCGCTGAGCCATCCCAAAGATGGCTGCAATACTCCATGCAGGATCGGACTTGCGCTTTGTATAGGGTTAAAAGCTGTCCAGGCGTGAAGTATTGCTTCACCTTATTTAGGATGCCCAGCTTCTTGGCCGCAGTTTGGGCTTTGTATTCGATGGTAGCGCCGAAGTTGAGACTAGACGTCAACTCCATGCCTAGGATATATACTCGTATATACGATGATATGTCAAAAATGTTATTATAGTGTCTCAGATTTTTTAACAGACAAATATTGAACTTTTTATATCTAGAAATTTTTAATATTACTTATCTAAAAAATTGTTTTATATAATTCTAATTTGACATTTTGACATATCTCTACAAAAATTATCTTTTTTTTTTCTTTTTTTTTTTGCGGATGGGAAACTGACTAAAACCCACCCGTGTTCCTTCCTTAGCCCTTTATGTTCCGGGCCAGCGGTAACCCTTTCGGACTTTTAAACTTTATTTTTAAACTTTATTTGGGGGTGCCAAAATCTCGCATTTTGTATTGACATGTTGCCAACATATTGTTTGTCGAGAAAAGTGCTTTTAAAGTTAGCAATATGTAACAAAAGCCAAGTAAGTGATGACAATCTTAATTTCTCACATTTTTATTTGATTATTGTTCAAGCGTACAATTAATTCCCTGTTGTTCAGGACAGTTTGACAGAGTGAAAATTGGTAGGTATTTTAAATATTTCAGGCAGTTTATTACGGGTAAAAATATTAATTTTGTAGCGTGTATATAATCCATTGAAACCATATTAAATAATATACTGTAACATATAAATACTAAGCACCTAAGTTGAAAAAGAGAGCCAACATGAAATATCCGATGATAGAATTCAATTCTGATTGGTGTTATTGTTCACTGTTTGGTGTGGTTGTATTCATTCTTGTTTTGCTTTGACTTCCATAGTAAAAGTTGAAAATATTTTTAAACCCTTGCACCACTGCCTTTCCAAACAATACTTTCGTGCAGGACTTCCCAACAAGAAACGCAATGTTATTTGCAGTAAACAAAGCAAACGGAGCATAGTAGTACCTACCTACTGTAGCTGTAATAGGGTTTTACGACATGTGCGTATAATTGCACGTGCACACCTGCGCCCGAGTTACATGTTGTGCTGTGTTTAGTCCTGTTTGAGACAATTCGCTATCATTCTAGTCCCTTTGTTAATATGTATATCATTCTTAGTCTGTGTGGTGCCGGACTTAAAGAATACCACCACCCCTTACTTCCTGTGGGTGTCGTAAAAGGCGACTAAGGATCGTACCGGAGAATGGGCAGCAGCGTTCTCTATATATTCCACCATCATACCATACTGCGATCGCCAACCCGCCTGCCAAGCGTGGCGATTATGGAGGCCTATGTCCAGCAGTGGACGTCTACCGGCTGAAACGACGATATCATTCTTGAATTGCTGGGAGGACGTCTTCCGTAGTGCTTCCATTCAAAGGGGGTTTCTTTATAATATGTATTTCTTTTACCACAAAAGGATAACATAAAAGGTCAAATAAATAATGTTGGTCAATATAAATAATGTTAATAAATACGTATTTATTAACATTATGTATATTGGTGACCATTTATGTTATCTACCTTAATATGACATTATAGTTTAGACATGCGGTCTAATTTCCTACAAATTTTTCACAATACACTATACAGTTTCTATTTGGTTTTTTTAACACGCATTTATTAACTTCACATGTAACTAAGTAACTAAAAATTTATTTCGAAGTAAATTTCAACCTACTTCTAATTTGTCGTATCGAAATGAAACTTTGTAGGTATATGTAGTTCGGATGAGAAAAATATAATTAGGTATCTTTGAGCTGATCTGATGATGGAGCCAGGAGGTGGATAGTAGTTTCAGTGGCTACTAGCAAACCCCTCGAGTTCATAATATGATCCGTTTTGATGAGTCCAACATAATGCACTCGGTGTTGAGAATCTGATGATGGAGCCAGGAGGTGGATAGTGGAACTCTTTAGGGGTACTTATTAGCCCCCCGAGTTTGCTAGTAGCCTCCAATGGTCATAACTTCGTTGACTTGATTCTTATCAACTTGATGAACAATGTTCTAGATGCCAAAGTCAAAAATAAAAACATTTACTTTAAAAAAAGCGCATTTAAAACGCGCTAATAATTATATTAAAATAATTCAATTGACTAAAATTTAATTTTAAAAGCGTGGAGCGCTTTTATATTAATTATAAGCGTGCTTTTAGAATTTAATGTTTTTTTTTAAACTACATAATTAATTAAAATGTTTTTTTACTTGTTTTTGTTTTGTTGTATATGTTGTGTTGTGTGCCTTTTAGTCATCTTCTTTCTTTCAACATTTAAAGTTCAACGCAGATGAAAAAATATTTCAGCAGTGGACCCGGCTACAGGATTTTTAGCCATAATAAACGTTAATTCGTTTTATATTTGGCAGCCTTAATATACCCTTATTAACTGTCTTAAGTCTCATAATTAAAATAATTAGAGTTCAACAACCCGCCGCCTAGCCATAATAATTGCTTCCAGTCGATTGAGCAAAAATCTTCGAAATGTATTTGAATCAGAACAATCATTTTATTACAGAATCGAGTAATAAACGGACTCCTAATAGAAAACATAAAAAGGTTCAAATTCAAATCATAATTTTATTCTGAGCTACCTTTTATGTCGCTTGAGCAGTTTTACATGAAAACGTAATCGAATTATTAACTCTTTATGTAGCTGAATAAGAAGAAGAGATTTTTGTAGGATTGTCTTATAAAATAATAATAATTTGGAATGAAAATATCTCATTAGAAACCTACTGGTATATGTATTTTGTTCTTAGGTTGGCATAGCTAAATAGGTACCCCACTAGGAGTAGAGATTCAGTTAGGTCAATCTAAGAACAACCTAACTACCTAACCAACCAACCAACCTAACTAATGACTGTATAAATATTAAAAGTGGCCTTTAGTGTAAATATAGACATGAAACAATGTTTGTTGCAGCACTTAAGTAAGTATAACGTATTCCGTGATATGAAGACATCAAAAGCTCATAATCATTACTGCGCTAATGTGTTCAGTCTTTTATACCTAATGACAATCTACTGAAAGGGATACAATATTGTTGTCTTGACAGAGTGGGCTAATACCTACACCAATTTATTGTATATATCTGTGCTCACGACTTCATCTGCGTGAAATTTCTTGCATCCCCGACCCACAGTACCACAGTAATTGTAATTGTACCTAAGATATTTGCACGCCATGAAAAATGGCAGACATGTCGTGAGTCACTCTTATTTTAAGATCTTGCATGCATGTATTATTTTAATTCTGTATGTATACACATGTTCGAGCAAGCAAATAAAATTTCTTTCTTTCTTTCTTTCCCACCGCGTCGCATCGCATCACCCGCCCGCACTATCACTACGTTTTCGCTTAGCGTTCTTTCTAACTTTTTATATTTTTGCTCTCCCCCCCCCAAAATTTTGCTGCTTGTCTGTGTGGTGCCGGACTTAAAGAATAGCACCACCCCTTACTTCCCGTGGGTGTCGTAAAAGGCGACTAAGGGTCGTAGTACCGGAGAATGGGCAGCAGCGTTCTCTATGCATTCCACCATCATACCATACTGCGATCGCCAACCCGCCTGCCATGCGTGGCGATTATGGCAAACCCTCCCAAAATTGGGGGAGGCCTAAGTCCAGCAGTGGACGTCTGTCGGCTGAAATGATGATGATGATGATATTTTTGCTCGGTTCCTAAGGGTCATAGCGTGATGTCAAATAGCCTTCTTGAAGAATTGGGCTATCAAATTGGTAAAATCCGAATGGTTTTTCCGTCCATATATAGAAGCTTACAAAGAAACATACTTCTTTATAAAAATTTGTATATATTTCAGCGAAAGTTTTACATTTCACAAATGTCTATTTCGTTTAATTCTCAGTCTTGTCACAATTGAACCTAGCTCGACCTGTCACTTACACTAACTATAATTCTAAAATACCTACCTACATAAAAGCCGACCTTCACGTCAAGCCAAGCAACGATGTTCTAGTAAAGCATTCTCCTAAATGACTGAATCTATGCTAATGGATCTCGGCGGCCGCATAAAGCCGCTGAGCTTCACAAATGTATCAAGGACAGCCACACAGCAGGTAAGCTTAACACATTACTTTGTATGGAGTTTCGGCAGTTCCAACCATAATGAATATGGCCGTGAAGTTAGGCGTTACAATCAAGGCTACTTGCTTGGTAGAGAATACGACGCTATTTTTGAAGTGAGTCTATCTGCCTAGCCTTTTCCCAACTATGTTTGGGTCGGCTTCCAGTCTAACCGGATGCAACTGAATAGCAGTATTTTACATGAAGTGACTGCCTATTTGAACTCAAAGAGCCCGTTAATGGATAATACGATACCCCTTGGTAAGACTGGTTGTCAGACTTTCGGGCTTCTGACTACCCGTAACAGCTGTCAAAAATCCACAAATGACAGTCGGAACCAAAGGCTTAGCGTGCTTTCCGAGGCACGGAGGGGTCTTGGTATGTTAAGATGGTCACCCATCCACGGACCAACCGCGGCAAGCGTAGCTTAATCTGATCGATCGACCCGTGCGGCTATTATTACTTGCCCCGTGGGATAGTGGTTGCAAGCGCGACTGCTGAGTGTGGGGTCCTGGGTTCGATTCCAGGGTCGGACAAAGTGTAGTTGGCGGTTTAATACCCCCGTGCCTCGGAAAGCACGTAAAGCCGTTGGTCCTGCGCCTGAACTCTCCCCGGTCGTGTCGGATTGCCGTCCCATCGGACTATGAGAGTAAAGGAACAGAGAGTGCACCTGTGTTTGCGCACACACTTGTGCCCTATAATATCTCCTGCGTACCTGGCTAATCTCCATTGAGATTGGCCGCCGTGACCGAAAACGGTCGGGGAGGCTATTATTATTATTATTATTACTTAGCCACAAGTCCCTTTTGAAACGAGTCTATAAAGCGTGTAAAAAAACTTTATGAAATAATATTATGTAAGTGTAAAAATATATTAAGTAAAATGGGTTTTTATTTAGTTTTAAAAACACTTTTTTTAATAACCACCTTTGTTCCATCCATTTAAGCTCGAGGAAAGTCTACTAAGCTAAATAAAACACAATTATATATGTTTTTTACTACTTAACCACTCGAGCCCGCCGTGGTACGATATCTGCCCATTACAATACAAAATCAATTGTGCCTCATTAGCGGTGATTAAGCGGTTAATAGGTAAAACGAGACAGATAATAATAAAGTGTATGCACATGTTTCGTGGTTTACAAGTTTTCTTTTAGTTTATTTAGCGCTACTGCTGGCCATGAGGTCCTGGGATCGGGCAAAGTGTTATTGGGTTTTTCGATTTGCTTACTAGCAGCCCGGAGTCTGGATGAGTCCCGGTTGATGCCAATAGTCTCGCCTCCTATTACATGACACATAACTGGCGAAATGTGGGTGTGGTATAGGTAGGTACCTACACCTCTGCCCTACCCTTTGACAATTACAGGTGTAAAGTTATGTAATGAAATCATACATAAAAACATTTGACTTAATGTAACTATTAAACCTAAGAAAAATGTATCAGTTAAGATCATCAATTCAATCATCGGTGTAAAAATCCATTAATGTATAATTTAATTATTTTACCATCAATTTTGTGAAACCATCGTTGATAAATGGCGCAAGGTATCATTTCTAAAATTAGGTTTACCCAAATTGCGATGCTCCAACTTGAAATACGGTGCCTCATAAAAACACATAATTACTTGGTAATCAAGCTAACGGCAGGTAATCCCGCTCCTAGGTAACATAATATTATTGTAATGATGTATCATTGCTTACGTACGCTCTTCTCGTAATTATGTTAAGACATTACAACATTTGCCATTGTCAAATAGGGGACGGGAAATGTTGCTTTGTATCTTTGTTTTTCCGACAGGTAAACAAAGAATAATAAGTAACTGTGTTTATTTTTTCTGTATCCTTCTCAATTCAGAAGTTTGTATAGCAATTTTTTTCTCGGTGAATCCACAGAGAACCCATCTCTCTATAAGTGATTTATTATTCCTCCTCCTACATCTATGGAAAATAACAATAGAAACGTAGTTTTATTTCTTGTTCGTGGAACTGTATGTGTGTGGCGTTGAATATGTTACCGTATAATTATGAACATCGTTAGTTTAATCTATCTCGCGAGATTATAAACTATCGAAAAATTGTGAACTACAACAAATCATTTACAATTTAACGCATTACAATTTATAATCGGTCCATAGCAAACCGGCAAATTGTGGACTTTTGAACTGGCATGCGACGGATCGCACCTTTCGCTAATACTAAATAGCCTAATAACTACGGCCAACTTGGAAGTAGCGCTCGCCGGCCGCTGCCGTAGCACAGCTCGCTTCGCTCGCTCGGCTCGCGCGCGGTTGTTCGCAGTTCTAACCTAACTCACTCAAAAAACATTCGAATAATCTTTATTTTACTGACTATTCAGAACTGTGAACCGATTTTAAGAAGGTATTTAATGTTTGCTTATTTGTGGCCTAAAGTTTTAAAATCTGACAGGACAAGGCAAACACCACGTCTCAAATAACCTTGAAGACAAAACATCATCATCTGCATAGCCTTTTCCCAACTATGTTGGGGTCGGCTTCCAGTCTAACCGGGTGCAGCTGAATACCAGACGACAAAACATAACTACCCCAATACGTATTCTAAAATTGTAGGTATTATCAGCCGTCGAACGAACGCTGTCGGTAATTAGCCACAGTACGAGCGGTAATCAAAGGCTCAGTTGGCAGCCACTGTTAGTGCCTAATTACGTTTCAATATATCAATATGACCCGTCACTCATGAAACCCTTGACTGGCCATAACAAGGGGTAATTAACGGCGACTGTTAGTGTTGCTATGACGACGGACTTGAAACAGAAGAGAGAAGAGAAGAAACTTAAGAAGAGGAAGAGATTTTCTGATAACTGATAAGAAATTCAAATATTCAAACTGTATTCAAATTAGGCTCTGTATTAGCAAGGTTTGGAGGTCAAAAGTTTAAAAAAAAAGCCCTCAAAAAGTCTATCCCTCACCATTTCTTAGTGTTTGGCAAAAAGAAGTGGCGCAATAAACTCCCGCATAACATGACTTTGTTCAGGTATATTTTTTTAGCCTAAAACTTAACCTCGTCAATGTTCTTTGAAGCTGCATACTATGTTATACAAAGCATGTAGAACTGCAACCGCTTGTCTAAACTTCGCGGCGAAATATTCAAGAGCATTCTTCACTGTTTGTGTCAGCAATATTTGGAAACAAAAGAAGGAGGAACATATTGTTGAGTGCATAAGTTGAGGTATCCTGCCTCACTCCATAGAGAAGAACTCGTAGTCACCTACAAAAGAACATTAGTCTGGGTCGCTGTCTCCGCATATGGTGAAGAGCTAGGACTATATACAATATGTAACATAATTAACGCAAGACCTCATACACCCCAATTAGAGTATTGAGTTAAAAGCATAATACAATGACCAAAACTTTTATTTTTAAAGCTAACTGTTATTAAGAAAGTCGTGTTGACCCTAACATTACTGTATGCATTTATGAGTCTTATTGCTTTGAAATAAGATTTAATTTTCTTTGGCTCAATCGGCTGGCATTACGGCAGAATATTAATTTTTGGAACAAATATCTTTGTTAAAAGTTACTGAAATTGATTCAGTAGTCAATTATGAACAAACTACTCTCAGGACTTGCGTTTATCCTGTTACACCTTGTATATTTCCTCTCAAAATAATAGGTAGGTATCAACTTTATGCTAGAATACATTAAGTTGATATTAGAATGACCAGAAAATCTATAAATTATGATATTGAAAAATTGAAGTTTGTAGCGCAAACTGAGCCTATTGTGTCGCTATTAAAGTATTTTTCCTACAAATAGGCATATTTCAATGACCAAATTAAGATGAGACATGAACACAAAAGAATTTACTTCAAAAATGAAGTACTACATGACGATTGTTCAAAACATAAGTTGAATGTAATAATGTTTAATTATTAAGTTGGTACATTATAATTATTTCAGTCGATAAGAATAAGAAATTTTATTTGCTTAAATATGTGTATGCATACAGAATTAAAATAATACATGCATGCAAGATCTTAAATAAAAGTGGCTCACGACATGTCTGCCATTTCTCATGGCGTGCAAATATCTTAAGTATGTATTATATTATTATTATTACTATATCGATAAGCGATGCTACAATGTTATAGCATAATCATAGCTTAATCAGCCTATAATATTCCCACTGCTGGGACACAGGCCTGCTCTCGGTGAGAGAGTACACCATCATCCACCACGTGGGTCCAGTGCGGGTTGATAGACATCACTTGTCTTTGAATTTTTGGTTTTAGGACATGCCGATTTCCTCACGATGTTTTCCTTCACCGTTTTGCGAGCAGTGGTGATGAAATAATTAACACAAAGTCAAGCGCCCAATAAGACTAATAGGTACAAAGAAATGCCATCAAACTCAACATCATTTTAATCATGATTCCTCTGCGCAAATACCAACTTCGTCTCCCATTTCCAATTCCCGAATTCATTATCAAAACCAAACTCGACATTAACTAACGAAACACTGTACAGAGCTTATAGCAACACCGGCCCCCTCCCGTTCCCCTCCCCACCCCCCCGCCTAATCACCGGAATCACCCAGTTACTAATCACCGGCCGTCGATTGAGATTGATACGTCATAGATAGTGCTTAATGTAATCCAGTTGTGACAGGCTCCTGTACGCCGTGCACTAAGCTTAGCTGCAATTATCCCGGCAACCACTAATGTGGGTCATTTAGTTTCCAGGGGCGTTTGGTGCAAGATTTTTGAACTGGTATGGAAGAATATGGGGAAATTATGCAGCCTTCCGGCAATACTTCTTAGAATGTGTATAGAAAAATGCACATCATTAAAGGGAGCTGAATTTTATTCCATTTGCATTCAGTTGAAATAAAAATCTAGGAAACTCGTTTATTCGGAATATCGTAAATATACATTGCTTTTCGCCTAAGTACTTGGAAAAACAACAAATATTTTCAAACTCAAAACTCAAACTCGCATTTATTTCAATTAAACCAATTACAGGCACTTTTGAATTGTCAAGGGGTCGGTCAGTCAGAAAGATGAAGCTAGTTGCCCATTCCAAAGCGTAGGTACCTATGGAGAAGAACGGGCAAGAAACTCCATGGACACTCTTTTAAATCAAAAATTATGTACTTAAATAAGACTTTGTAACCATAATTTGGTTACAAAGTCGTTTCAGCCGATAGACGTCCACTGCTGGACACAGGCCTCCCCCAATTTTGGGAGGGTTTGCCATAATCGCCACGCTTGGCAGGCGGGTTGGCGATCGCAGTATAGTATGATGGTGGAATACATAGAGAACGCTGCTGCCCATTCTCCGGTACGATCCTTAGTCGCCTTTTACGACACCCACGGGAAGTAAGGGGTGGTGGTATTCTTTAAGTCCGGCACCACACAGACATTGCACCTCAACTTTAAAGCACATATTACTCTCCTGACTGGCCGTGTCCGCAAACTGATTTACTTTTTTAAAACTCTAAGACACGTTGCCAATGTACATGTTATACGGTCCGTATATTTTGCAATGTGCCAGTCTGTTATTTCTTACTGTATTACAAGTTGGGGTGGTGCTGCTAAATCAATTCTTAAGCCTCTCGAGGTAGCTCAGCGAGGAGTCCTGAAGGTGGCCACTTTTCGACCAATACTTTATCCTACCTTTGTCCTCTACCAGAAATGCAAGGTCCTTACCGTCCGGCAAATGTTTGTACTCAGCACGCTTTTACAACAGCACACTGACACTCCAATTGCACGTCAGCCGACAATATCCAGAAGAAGAAATAGGATATGTACTGTACCTCATCCATACTTTAATTTTATAAAAAGATTATTTTTTTATCAAGGACCATTTCTATATAATAGAATAAATGCAATAATTCCACTGCAAACTTGTTGTAAGCTAACATGCAAACAGCGGATTACTGAATTTCTTTCTACCAAAAATTATGATGATACCGAATCCTTTCTTACAACAATGAAGTAACTCATAATACAGGAACACACACACTCACTCTCACATACACACACATGCAAACAAACACACACACACGCGCGCTCGCACTCAGAAATTCTTGTACTGGACTATTATTTTATTTGTTCGTTCAAAATGTTGTTAATAATCACAGGCCTGCAAAATGAAGGTCATAACTTCCTCTCTGGAATTTGATAGCTAATTCTGGAGTATTTTGATGCACTGATTACGAATATGTACTTAGTTTTTCTGCATCACCTCCTGATTTTTCAAAAAAGCTACAGATAGAAAATTGAGGAAGAAGGCAAGCTGTCACTTAAAAAAATTATATAATTAAAAAAGTATATAATATTTAACTTAAAAAACTATTAAAACGTAATAACAACTTATTACTGGGTTAAACTACACGTAAATTTTATTTGTGGAACCTGGTCCTTTTTTCCTGGAAGCTTCTGTTGTGCGATTTTCGCTTATATTTCCGGTTTGGATCATCACGCTTCAACAACCAACAATAGTCCGCCATCATGCTGACATTCCATCTTCCTTGATACCGGACTTCAAGCTCTTTTAAATCTTAGTGAAATCTTTCGCCTTGTTCTTGGCTAACGGCTCCTAGATTTTCTAGGAAGTAATCACTGTGCGAATTTAGAAAGTGAAGTTTAATGCTCATATTACAACCCATTACACCAAAATTCGTAATCATTTTGGCCACTATTTCTGTATAGTCAGCTTTTATTGTTCCCCAAAAAGTTTTTTACCATTTCCTTAAATGATTTCCACGCTTGTAACTCGACATCATTGAGTTCTAGTAAACAAGTCGAACAAATTTTTAGAGGTGCCCAAGTTTTGTCTGGGTTACTTATAGCATTTCCAAAATACCTTTTGTGAATATTTTTCACATTGTTGTTTCACATTTAATGTTGTTTCGTTGTTTTATCACCATGAATTTCCCGCAAATATAACAAAAACAGTTCGAAGAAGTTAAACAACTTCGCGACGAAATTTTAAAGTTTATGTTGCAAGATGCGCACTTCAACTGTTAATTTTCTAATTCAGTGTCGGTACTCATACAAAAAACCTTTAGTTTTTGTTCATTATACTCTTTTCGAACAACATTTACAACAATTAGGCAATATCACCTAAACATCGTGTATTAATGATCTCATTACTAAATGAAGCCAAAATGACTCGTTTTCAATATGGTTAATGCGAATTACTTATACTTGTTATGTAGTAATTAACAAATTACTGATTTGCATTAATTTCTATGTCGTCTTAAACTAATCAAATGCAATAAAAAATAAGCTGAAGTAATTTAGTGACGTTTTATAGATTTTAAAATGTAGGCGCTCAGACATTATTTAGTTAAAATCTTAAATATTCAATATCAAAGAATCCTGACGTGATGGATATTTTTTATTATTTTTCTCGTAATCAGCACATCAGAACCTATAGAAAACGTTAATCAGATCCCAGAGAGGAAAACCATTGCAGACCATCAAGTAACAGTCTAAGAAATACTCTTGTCCTATTTTCGGGAAATGAGGGCTGTTTGTCCTTAATACAGGCTACTAAGTAACCTAGCTAGGACATCAGATCGTAAAATTGTATTGTTACCTACTCATCTCAGATTTAAACTATTCCTAAGTTGTCATCTACGTTGTAACAGACTGTACCACTTTTTATGAAATAAATTATTATTATTATATTATTATTAAATTAAAATAAGCCATGGCAGCAAAGAGATGACCAGTCCCTACTGACGGCGCCCGTTCACGAACATGACTTTTAATGTGCAATTTGTGAAACCTGTAAGTACCTATTTCCCAGAAAATAAATTATGATTAAGTTATATGTAGTTAGAACACTTCGAGACCCAAACCAGTTTAACCAGGCCAGTGCAAACTGCGTGGTATTATAGGAGCTTCCATAATCAACCCCATTCAATTTCCGCCGCTGCCGAACATGGGCACTTACCATAAATCATAGAGCTACCATATTAACAGCGGAATTGTTATAGGTACTCGATAATTCTTGGCGATTTGAATGAGTCTTCGTGTGAACTTGTGAGATTCGGTTATGTTCCCGCATCGGAATTGGGAAACGAACCACCGATACCATGGATGCTGCGTAACGTGGGTGTTGAGTTACTTACATCTCATACACAATAGGTTCTTAGGTAGAGAGAAATGTAGGATCGTACTGTAGGTTCGCCCCTTAGGTTCGCCCCGTAGGTTCTTAGGTGGAGAGAATTGTAGGTTTGTACCGTAGGTTCGCCCCTTAGGTTCGCCCCGTAGGTTCCTAGGTGGAGAGAAATGTAGGTTCGAACCGTAGGATCGAACCGTAGGTTCGCCCCGTAGATTCTTAGGTGGAGGGAAATGTAGGTTCGTACGGTAGGTTCGCCCCGTAGGTTCTTAGGTGGAGAGAAATGTAGGTTCATACCGTAGGTTCACCCCTTAAGTTCTCATGTGGAGAGAAATGTAGGTTCGTACCGTAGGTTCGCCCCTTAAGTTCTCATGTGGAGAGAAATGTAGGTTCGTACCGTAGGTTCTAAGATGGAGAGAAATGTATGAATGTTGAATAACGTGGAAACATTGGCGGAAAGACAGGACGGTAGTCATTTCATATAAAAAATGATATCCGTATCTTAAAGATATGGCTATCATTTTGAAAGCAAGGTTGACAGCCGACCCCAACATACTCGGTGGAAATAGGTTAAGCGAGAGCGTGTGAAGTGCGTTATAATAAAAGCTCATAAAAATAGACTCCTTTCACAACTATCACTATCAACTATCTAAGATCACTAAGGTGGCGCTTCGCATACCACGCGTACGGCGACCTACTTTTAATAAGCTCATTAAACAGGTATCTAAAGGATTCCTCCATCCGATTCGATCCGATTTCGTTTTCCTTCCATCCTTAGAAGATCCTTTTCCCTTCTTAACGTCGGCCACATACAAACTTGAAGAACACTTTGTTTAACAAGTACGAAAAGTTACCTTCATTAACAAAAGACTTCTATAAATTGACATGACCTCCCTCAGACCTTAGGGGCACCATCAACAAATCGAATCAGCAATAACAAATAACCATAAATATTAAAGGGGACCCTAATCAGAGCAAAATACCTGTCAACCGGGGCCCAGCCATCACGCCAAACTTGTCTAGTTAGAAAACGATAGAATTAATTCATCCTACCCTCCGCGGGGCCCGGGGCCCGGGGTGCCTGGGGTGGCTAATGATCGGGCCGCGAGATTCGCCTGTTATTTCAATACAAACGTAAGCTTATCGACGAACCCTTTGCGTAATGATCTAGATAACCCTAAGTTTCTTCAGGGTTTATTTCCAATATTACTTACTTAGCGAAATGCTTATTCATTCAGAAATTGTTTCACTGTATTAAGAAAAGTAACGATCCATTTGTAAATGAATATTCGGATCGATACGCTAAGGACACTTTCTTGTTTCCTCTTTTTGGAATATTTGCTGGCTGTTTCCCTTCGTAACATTTTTATATTTATTACGAGTCACCTTGAGAAAAGTTTCATTTACTCTAAGAGTGCCGGAAAAATTTGATTAAAAACAATTTTATGATCCGTTTCCGGAAGTATTCTACCCGGAATATTTCCGAAAATGGATCATAAAATTAAATTGATGATTTAATCAGGTATATTAAAGCAATTATCATTATTGTGAAAAACATAGAACTAACTATAAAGACAGACATGTACAACGGGTGGTTTAAATTAAAATAGCTCTCTATCTATGCGATATTATTGCAGCTACGTAGGAAACTTTCACATGATCTCCCAGTTCTTTATAAGTTTCAGCTCGAAGACTTCAACCCTTTTTTTTTGCGGATGGGGAATGGGGAGCGGAAAGGAGTGTCAGACTCTTACTGACTAAAACCCACCCGTGTTCCTTCCTTAGCCCTTTATGTTCCGGGCTAGCGGTAACCCTTTCGGACAATCCCGCTGCCACAGCAGGCTTCGGGCCTAAGAGGCCCCTCTTCGATGCTGACATCTCTTTGAGGCGCGCGTGGAACACGTACGCGCCGTCCGGCACGGGCCTAGTCCTGATCGGACGGTGAGCTACCCATTACTTTCCGCCTGCAGGCCCGCGCCTACTGTGGCCGGGAGTCGTCACGCGGCTCCCGACGCCTGGGGCGTCCCCCGCGGCGGCTGAGACTCCCGAGGCTCTCTCCCTGAACCGTCCCGCCACCTCCTTCGCTTGTATGACTGCTTCGCAGAAGGAGCTGACTGCCTCCCACTCCCTCTCACCCCGGACCATGGCTTGCACCAGGGCTGGACGCGAGGGGTCGCCGCCGCTGCCGATCGCCTCTACGAGGACACGGCGGTGCTCCACCCAAGCGGGGCAGACCTCCACCGTGTGCTCCACCTTGTCCTCTGGGCGATCCTGGCAATGGTGACACCCGGGAGACTTCAACCCTTACAGGGTAATTGCGTACCACATTAGCAGTAGCAATTGCTTTCATTTTGACAGCATTCATTGTGTTTTACGTTGCTGAGCAGTCAAATTTTTCGAACATATGAAGCAATGGAATATCCTTCAAAATGATTCAGATTGAGATCGATAGTGTGTTATGGTGAAAATCTAACAATATTTTCAAAAACATAGGTCCTTCGACAGCCCTAGAACAGACAGATTAAGTCGGTAACGCTCGTCAGAGCTCGGTTACCCAATCAGGATTGAGCTGTACAGATGCGAGTAGAACAGTATTGTAAAGTTTCAGCCAATTAGCCAGGCGTCTGCCGTGTACAGGGCTAAGATGTGGCTGCTGCGGGCAGAGGGCTCTGTCTGAACTTTGATGATGTTCTTATTAGGATTTCAGACTAAAACTCGGATAAACCACAGACATAATTATATACCTATTTTGTTTGTATGGCTTCTTGTACTATCCCTTTTGAAGGAATCTAGGGTATTATCCCTAAATTCGTTTTGGTTTCGGATTTTCAAGGGCTTGCAGATTGTAGAAATTTAAATCTATTATTATAGCTACAGGTTTTTTTTTTTTGCGGATGGGAAATCATCAAATGACTCCTCCCGCTCTGAGTGGAGCGGAAGGGAGTGCCAGACTCTTACTGACTAAAACCCACCCGTGTTCCTTCCTTAGCCCTTTATGTTCCGGGCCAGCGGTAACCCCTTCGGACAATCCTGCTGACCCGGCAGGCTTCAGCCCTAAGGGAGCCCCCTTAGGGCTCCCCCTTAGTGACTCCTCGATGCTGAGATCTCTTTGAGGCGCGCGTGGAACACGTACGCATCGTCAGGCCCGCGCCTACGGTGGCCGGGAGTCGTCACGCGGCTCCCGACGCCCGGAGCGTCTCCCGCGGCGGCTGGGACGCGGCGGTACCAGGACACGGCGGTGCTCCGCCCAAGCGGGGCAGACCTCCACCGTGTGCTCCACCGTGACCTCTGGGCGATCCTGGCAATGACACAGTGTCCTGACACCCGGGCGTTTCCTCCCGCCTGATGATGTGCAGGAACCTCCAGAAACTTCCGTGTCCGGTGAAGACCTGCGTCAGGCGGTAGGTGAGGGCGCCATCGCGCCTCTCAAGCCACTCCTCAAAGAGGGGTCTTATCGCCGCTATCGCAGCGTGCCCTGCGCTGGGTTGCGACAGTCGCTCTTTCCATGCCGCCATGAGATCGCGCCGGAGATCCGTCCGCTCCGCAGCGATTTGCCGCGGAAGCGGAGTTTCCCCCCGGCGTAGTGCCTCCGCGCGCCACTCATACAGGCGCGCGAGGACTATCGCCTCCAGATCACATGGCATACCTACAGGCTGGCAGGGACATCGATGTGCAAACTCTTACCATGAATCCAGCACAATTATGTCAAAGTCAAATCATTTATTTCAAAAAAGGCGCTTTTGAACATAAAAATTTCCAAAAATAAATAGTATTGATTCAGGTTGATTGATGACTCTTACCCCTACCGTAGACATTTTTAGTCAGTTATTAAAAAAAAAACTGTTTCCTACAAAAGTACTTAGAAATCAGAATGTATGGAACAGCAGATTTACTTTTTAATAACCCACGATAAATTTAAAATCATGTGCTGAATTCATGATAACACTTTGCTCGTCAATGTTCACGATATTATATTTTGCCGACCAAAGAGAAAAGTTATAGAAACTGTACCCATTAAACCATAGGTAGGCACAAAAGTTCAACAATACAAACTATAAATACGAATACCGCGTATTATGATTCAACATTCAATCCACAGACGAACATCAAAGCGGTTTTGATCAAACCATCAGAAAAATGGCGGCCGTGACGTCACAGTGATTCGAATAAACAAAACTTGTCCGGCGGTGGCAAATTGAACTACTGTTGGTAGGAGCGATCGAGGGAAAAGAGGAGGCGGGCTATGTATGTGGTGGGATTCTCTATAAATAACCTCTATTTGTAGAGGAAGACTTATCTCAAACGCAAGATGTCGATTTAGTATTAAACATGGCAAAAATTTTCAAGAAACTATAGGTTCTTTATGTTATGAACTTGTGTCTGGATTATAACAGACAGGCGAACATTTATAGTTTTTCAATATTAGTTATATATGTATAAATTGGTATTCAACTGCATCCGGTTCGACTGGAAGTTGACCCCAACATAATAAACTTGGGAAAAAGCCTAGGCAGATGATGAGGTATTCTTTACGTTGTCCATAAAAAAATCCAAATTAAATCTAACACAAGAAGTAGTACTTAAAAAGGCTTCGTTACAAAGATATTTGTAATTTCATTTAATGGTGTTGTTTGCAGATGACACTTCTCTTTTGTTTAAAATCAAACGTCAGCAGCTGGTCACTGACAATGTAAATAACGCCCTTGCAAAAGTAGTTAACTGGTTTAATGTCAATAACCTACTTCTTAACGAAAAAAAAACGAAATGTATTAAGTTTACGATACCCCACGTTAGACAAGTAGAAACTAGTGTTCTCATTAAGGATGAAGAGTTAAAACCCGAAGATACCACAGTATTCTTAGGCATAACGTTGGATGCCAAGCTTCAATGGGGCCCCCATATAGATAAATTGTCAAAAAAGCTTAGCTCTGCAGCATACGCCGTTAGGAAAATTCGTGATTTGACTGATTTAGAGACAGCCCGTTTAGTTTACTTTAGTTATTTTCATAGTGTGATGTCGTACGGTATTCTGTTGTGGGGAAATGCCGCCGATATTCAGACAATTTTTATTTTACAAAAAAGGGCAATTCGTTCTATTTATAAATTAAGTCCTAGACACTCCCTCAGAGACAAATTTAAAGAGATTAATATAATGACTGTGCCTTCTCAGTACATTTATGATAATCTTTTGTATGCACATAAAAATATTAATCTGTTTAAAAAATACAGTGATATCCATAACATAAATACTAGGAACAAACACAAATTTGTTGTTCCTACAACAAGGCTCAAGAAAATAGGTGGCTCGTTTAGATGCCAATGTATACATTTTTATAATAAACTTCCTAGCCACATTCAGGAACTAAGCCTAAATAAATTCAAAGCTTTTATAAAGCGAAAACTATGCCAGAAAGCCTATTATACTGTAAAAGACTATATTGAGGACAAAAAGGCTTGGGATTGAGCTGCTCCAATAGGTTTAGACAGTGAATGTTATTTTGCAATTTTTACACTTTAATATTTTCTTTTTTTTTTTAAGTAAGCATCTATTTACTTACACAATGACATGTACATTTACTGTATAAAGTATTATATTATTTTAATTATTGTGAATGTGAGGACTATGTGGGTCATAGTTTACATTTTAATCGTGGTCTGGCAGTTTGAGTAGTTTATGCGGCCTACCCAAATGTCCTGTCTTTGGTATTGTTCGTCGAATCGTTGAGCTCCTGAAGTTCTGAGTTAAATTGTAGTTGAGCTGCACGGTTACTGACAAATGCGTGCACTGACTGGACAGGTCCACTCAATCTGTGTGGTTCTTTCCTCAAAAGATCTTTTCAGACACTAATCTACATGGTCCTCAAAGATTATGTCCGGATTTTTATATACACATTGACATTGATGAATTTTATTTAGACAATGACATGAATATTTACTTTGTAAAGTATTTTTTATTTTATTTTTTTTTCTTTTCATTTAATTATTGTGAATGTGAGGACTATGTGGGTCATTTTTTTTTTCTGTTTTCCTTCTTAGTTTTAATCATGATCTGGCAGTTTGAGTAATTTACGCGGCCTACCCAAATGTCCTTTCTTTGGTATTGTTCGTCGAATCGTTGAGCTCCTCATTTCTGAGTCGAGCTGCATGATTTTTGACAAATGCGTGCACTGATTGGACAGGTCCGCTCAATCTGTGTGGTTCTTTCCTCAAAAGACCATTTCAGACATCAATCTACATGGTCTTCACACGATCTGACCAAGATTTTGTCTGGACTTTAAAAGAGACTGTGACCTCTGAGTTTGTTTCGGCCTTTCTTCTCAGAGTAGTCAGATAGGAAACGCCGACCACATCTAGTTTAAAAAATATGATGACGTGTAAAAGTGTTTGTAAAAACCTACTTACAGAAAATAAATCATTTATCATTTATCATTTATCATTTAATGAAATTTAATTGAGCTATGCAGTAAGAAGGGGTCTTAACATATTTTTGACAAGTTTCAGCCCGCCACATCTTATGAATGAAAATACGTCGTTGCCAATTCGGATAAAGAGGCATGCATATCGGGTGATTTACGTCAAGGTATTTAGTTTGTATGTAAATTAACAAAAAATAAGTATTCATTAATGTGTCTTTAATGATAAATGCTTCTTTCCATGGACTGAAGATCTGGTCGAAGTTTATGCATAACGTCTGAAACACGGTGTATATGTATATACTTCTGATGTCGTAATGGGAGATGGCTTATGCTGTTTTCTACGAGTTTCCATTGTCAGGGATCAGGTTGTCAGCGAAGACACTTGTGTAGTTATACACATATATTACCGGACAAATAATACACCCAAAAATAATGCATGTTGCACACACGACAAGCAATAATAGCAGCCAAGGTTTATTGTCAGCCACATTTTTATTCAAATCAAAAAAGCTAAATTTCTCTATCCGAACTCTCCGCTAATCTGTTCAGCAGCCAAAGCCACTAACGAAACAAGTATTCTCCTGCCATCTTAATGCACATGAAACTTCGCAAAGCCTCTTATACACAAGTTGCAAGTCGACTTAGCGTGTTTCGAAGCACGTCACTACATGTCGGGTGCACGTGTCTTTTGAAGCCACTGACGTGAAATTGAATAACTTTTACAATATTTGTGAGAAAAATGCCGTCTTATCTACCTATGTGATTTGAATTTTTGTGCAGCTGAATCGGAAGTTCAGTTCGGAATATTTAATAGTTAGATGAGAGTCAAAGAAACTAGCGTTTCTTTATTATATTTCTGATTGATTAGGTCTTTGATGAACCTATAAAATATATTTCTAGGGAAAATAAATGACTTGATCAAAGTATGTATTTTTTAAAGATCAAATAAGGTCCACTGTGTTAGGAACAATATTATTTAGCCAATGTTAGTACATAATAACTAAAACTGATCTGGTTCGATCGGCCAACGCCCACTCAAGCGAGCGATCTGCCCGGGCGGCTATCGAGTGCAGAATGGTGTGACTGTGACTCCTATCGACTGTCACGCAACCTCCGAAGTAAAGAGGAACTCTGACGAAGTAATATGGAAATCAAAAATGAATAATCATGCCTTGTTTACTAATATTACAGCCAACTTTTTTCAACGGTGAACGGATCTGTACCGTGTAACCACATGTATTAGGTACGTCAGCAAACACGTTCGTAATTCCTTTCAATATTACGCAGAAGAATCTACTTGATGTAGTACGCATACGACATAAAAATACGGTTGCATATACAAAGATTATAAACTGATAGAAACTCCAATACAAAACAATCATCGATTCAGAAGTCCTAACACGCCGCTGTCAGCGTGTCACTTGGAGCCACCGACGTGCAATAACTCACACAAGTATTTGTTAGGAAAGTTGCAAGCGAGACAGAGCAACAGAGCAACTGAGCAACTGAAGCGGTCTCAAACTGTGGAGCTATTTATTTAGCAAGATTTATGGACGTTCCGTTGGTCCATACGAAAATCGAGCAAAACAAATGGTTGAGTTTAGATTTCGATCTTTTATTTGGTAAAAGCTTTTAAATCAAGTTATGACGAAAACTCTTTTACCAATCTAGTTTATCCAATTTCTCTAAGTTTTCATTGCCAACTAGAGTCATATTCTGAGCATCTAAAGGTCAAATGCGGTTGATGGTGAAACAGTAATTTCTTAGTTACACCTAGTTTAATTTTGTACTTCATAATTATTTTTTGAAACAGTTGATAATTATATTCAACCAACCTCTACAAGCCAAGATGTGAAGGTATAAAACAGCGAAGTTTATTTCGATAAAACAGTCTCGATAACCCCACCTAGTAACCGCCAGCAGAATAATTATCCTAATTATCTTTTCGGGAGAAGGCAATATCAATTAATTGCTTCCGTATTTATTACCAAATCACGCGATAGGATCGACAGCGTGACATTGGCCACCAACATTGGTTCAACAACTTGCGTTCGGAGCAGCTCAAGCGATTTCAGAGCTTATCAGAGCTATTTATTTTCTAAGATTTATGAATCCGCCTTTTAAAATCATTGCTCTTCTTTTTTATTTCATTTATTGAAAGGGCAATGTAATGCCCAAGTGATTGTTTTTGAAACATAAAGATTAATGTTACTTTAAGCTTTCGATTTGTTGTACAAATTGAGGCCGAAAAGCTTATTGTTCTACACGAGTTATTCGAGAGCATTATTTACTATTACAAGAGCGATAAATTGCGTTTAGTATCACATGTTATGGATAGTCCCTCGTATAATACACTTTTTAGAAGGTTTGCGAAAATGCTCTTACCTACTAAGCAATCCTTAATTAGTTATTTTTATTAAATTAGTTGCAAGAATGTCTGTCCCAAGGGTAGTAAGACGTAGAGAGCGTAGAAAGACTGTTAATCACTACAAAGTGTTTCAAGACATCAACAGCTCTGAACAAACCTCTGAACAAACCCATCCAATCTGTGAAGAACATTACCTCCTATATTTGCTATTTTGCCCCACCCTCTCATCAGCGTATCATTTGCAAGAAACAAACACGCTGACTACGGAACGAGTTCGTTATCATTTGAGCACTTCAAGTAAACACCGTGCCCCTGACACGCTCGGTTACAATCTACTAATTGACAGCGTGACAATGAACTGACCTAGAATTAGTTCTGTTTCCTTTGGAACGTGACATGTGCTAGATTTTCCTAATTTGACAGGAGTTTGCTAGGATTCAAGGTCTCTTTCATATCATGGAATTTATTGGTATTTTGTTTGTTATCTGGGTAGTGAGCCCCGCTAACATCAATGGTAAGTATTCATACCAAGGCATGAGGTCGTCGCGGAGGAAAATTGATGCTGTTTACCAGCACTGTAAGGTTTTACAAAAACATGTTTTTAATAGCATAATACAAAAGCACTGAACTACAAAATAGCTGCAACGAAACAAAAACCTAACTCTATTGAATCCAGCAAAACTTCGGAAGTGTACAAAAAGTTGCAAATCCGTGGAAAAAGTGCCGTTAGCTGTTAGATCCCACTGCAGTATTATAACCGCTAAACCGAATTTGATTGGGTTTGGCTCGCTGGATAAACGGAAACCACCACGCGGCTGCTCTGTGGGCTTTTTTAGTTATTTTCAAGGGTTTTTCTGTGAGAACAGTGCGGCGAGATTTTTTAATTGGACGTAGTCGTATTTCGCTAGTAGTGACATATTGTTAAAGGTGCTTTGTTTTTTTTTACTGAATGTGGATTTTAAAAACAAGCTTTTAAAAGCAATCTAGTAAGAATATAACTTTTTATTGCTAGAATCCTGTCATAGTGATCAACAATTAAATACGAACGAAAAAGGAACGGATAAACGAGATAGAAAGTTGATAAAACGAAAAGGAAGACAAATGAAGTCGTTATAACTTTTCACGGTTGCATTTTCAGCATTTATTATGTCATTAAGGCAGTGCCAACGTTTCTGAAATCCTCGCAAAAAATTAATGCTTGTAATTTTTCGTAAAATTAAATATGAACGGTCCTTTGGGAGGTCTGTCGGCAAAAGTGGACGTTAATGGAAATAGTAGTATAAAGTATAGTTTTCTTATGCAAGTAGTGACGTGACCACACCCATAAGAAAAAGTACTACACTTTCTGACTAGTAATATTATTTTAGGCGGAAAATTTGTTAGATGATAGTAAGTTTCTTGAGATAAACCAATTTTTAGAACTGTTTTACTTAAATCACGTACGACAGTAAATACGTTTACGAATGTTTTAAAATAAAAGCCTTTTTAAAATAAAAACTTCAAACTTGAACCGTGATCCTATAAAGTCAACTCATCTCAATTCTAACCCTCTTAATCTAGGAGTCGGTTTAAACCTCGCACTTTACACAAAATGTGATGTTTAAACCTGAGATTTTACAACTGAACGTGACTACTCTCAGCACAAGATGGTGACACGGGACACCTACTCGTAGCTTGAATGTCAAACACCTGAACAAATTAAAGTCAAACAAAAAAATAAAAGCTCTGTAAACGGTTTAAAACAGCCAGAAAAAGCTACTAAATAATTAATCTCGCTAATTGCAGTTTTGATAATGTTCTGCGTATCAGTTAATATTGCGAGTAATACCTGTGTTTCAAAATTAATTATTATTGCCGCAAATAAAATATGGTTATTACTTTACTGCGAAAAATTCAGCAGTGTTTTTCGCCGGTACGTTATTATGTACGGGTGTTATACACAAGAGAAATTATAGACATACGACATAAAGCTAAATCTGATTCAGAAACTAATCGATATATTTTGTGTCAACCAAACCACCGATAGAAATTCGGAGAGGAGCATAATCAGCCTATGATGTTCCCACAGCCGCCATGCAGGGACAACAGGCCTCCTCGCTGTGATGTTCCCACAGCCGCCATGCCGGGACAACAGGCCTCCTCGCTGTGATAGAGCCTCTGCCGCCATGCCGGGAAACAGGCCTCCTCGTTGTGATGTTTCCACTGCCGGGACAACAGGCCTCTTCGCTGTGATGTTCTCGCAGCCGCCGTGCCGGGACAAAAGGCCTTTTTGTTGTGATGTTCCCACAGCCGCTATGCTGGGACAACAGGCCTCCTCGCTGTGATGTTCCCACAGCCGCCATGCTGGGACAACAGGCCTCCTCGCTGTGATGTTCCTACTGCCGCCATGCCGGGACAACAGGCCTCCTCGCTGTGATGTTCCCACAGCCGCCATGCCGGGACAACAGGCCTCCTCGCTGTGATATTCCCACAGCCGCCATGCTGGGACAACAGGCCTCCTCGTTGTGATGTTCCCACAGCCGCCATGCCGGGACAATAGGCCTCCTCGCTGTAATGTTCCCACAGCCGCCATGCTGGGACAACAGGCCTCCTCGTTGTGATGTTCCCACTGCCGCCATGCCAGGACAATAGGCCTCCTCTTTGTGATGTTCCCACTGCCGCCATGCCAGGACAATAGGCCTCCTCTTTGTGATGTTCCCACTGCCGGGAAAACAGGCCTCCTCTACTCGCTGTGAGAGGGAGCGGATTATAACCCAAATTCACCACGCGGGCCCAGTGCGGGTTGGTAGATATCACATGCTTTCGCAATGGTGATGAAATAGTTTACAAAAGTAAAGCGCCTGACTGGGTTCGAACCTACGACCACTCGTAAGTCGCGCCGTTATCACTGGCCACCCCTGCTACTATTCGGAGAGTAGACAGCTTGCAAACAATGGAAAGTAGACAGAAAAATAAACAGCAATCCTTAAAAAACGTTACGTATGGGCAAAATGAGCACATTTTATCGAGCTGAAGTTAATTGACAATTATGATAACCCTGACAGCGCCGACACATAAGAGTTTGTACAATATTGATACTGGAACATAAGTATGTAACCGAACGCCTGATCGCAAAACCATTAGACCCTTATTGAACATAACTTTTTTCCGATATGGCTGTTTTTGAATGTATTACCCCCACACTGAGAACGCTTTAATTTATATCAGTCGTAACACCGTCCTGCTACCTATATACAATAAACGCGTGAACGTTTCCGACCTACTTGCCTCCCCCCCCCCTCTCGCCGCCACTCATTAAGGAGGTTTTATTCCCGTTGCCAGATGTTAATATTTCTGTTTATTTTACTTTCCCGTGTTTACGCGAGTTTTTAAAGGGTTCCAGTTGAGAGAGTGGGAAGCGGAGGAGGGGGAGGGGGGGGGGGGGGTTAGGTATAGAGCATTAATTAAAGAGTTTTTTTTTGGTGTTGTTTGTTGCTCACGGGGATGGAAATAAGAGCCGGCTGAACGAGCCGTTTGCCATTCAGCCTTAACCTGATTGTGCGTTCCGTGTTACGGGTTGCCGACATTATAAATAAACCATGAGCATATAACCTTTACGGCGATGTTCAAGGACCATTTTTTAATTACCGCTACAGGTTGTAAAGCGAGAGGATCGCAATAAAATTTGGCACTCTGTTATGTATTAGAGAATCGTAAATTAGATTTGTCAATATTTTATTAGCAACACCTGCGTGAATCATTGAGAGGGTCGTAAAATAACAAATTCTGACTTCCTAACGAAACAAACCCGTATAATAAACATATACAGCCACATAATAAACGCACAACAAACTCCTCAGCTCAACAAATAACTCAACATCACCGGAGCAAACTCAACAAATAATTTAATTCGTCTAATTATATTTACAACAACAAAAGTCCTGGCCACCAATCTTGTGTGTACAGCCCGTTGGCACACACAAACAGGCAGACGGCTAACGAAAAATATCTTTAATTAACACCTCCCCCTTAACTGAGGGGGAGCACCCACGGTCACCGGCTTAAAGAAAGCCAGATATTCAAACAAGCAGTAAAGAAGCGACCTAACACGGAGTAGAAAGTTTTTCGGTATTTTTTCCTCTGGCAAAGTTATTTCAATTTGAAGTTGGCAACATTAGCGAGCTGTGCAATTAACTTGCTAATTACATCTGTAATTCATTCTCTTGTTTACTGATTATGGATGGTGACAGACGCGAGCGTCAAGCTTGTTGGAGTTTGATGTTATTCTGGTCAATCAACAAGTATATCTTTTTGACAACTTTTAAGTTAACCATCTGATGACGCATCTACTACTCGCACTGGGCCCGCGTGGTGGATTTTGGCCACTCCCTCTCACAGAAAGAAGTGTGTGTTTTTAGTGAATTACGCTTTTTCATCTGATGACGTACAATCGTCGGAAATACAGTCAGAGGAAAATTTTCACTGGGACTTTTATAGAAGATTTTAGTAAAAAAAAACTTCATATTCTACTCCAAGAAAACGGTCCGCAAGGATTCATAGAATATCTAGAGTATGTGTGAAAAGGGTGAACAGCTTCGTTAGTTTCACATTCATGGTTCATTAAAGTTGTACGAAGGTTTCAAGCGGAGGTACAAGTTGGACCCTTTCGTTCGAACCTGGAGAGTTGAATGGCACTGGATATCGATCTGATAGCAGACACTTGGGCACCTACAGTTACGTTGGCAGCGAGTGTACCAACCTACAAGTTTCAACAGCCCTCATAGACCGACGTAAGTGAATGCATTGGGCCTGTATTCCTTTGAGCATCACGCTGCGATTGCAAATCTGCCCGATAGCTTGCAAATATGTTACTGTACGGAAGAGTCACTTCGCATTTATGAACCAATTTGCCATATTGTCTAGGTTTCCACATCTGTTTGGTAATCAAACCATCGACCTCCGAAGTACCTGCGCACAAGGCCAACGGTAATTGATGACAATCATAATTCGGTCGTTTAGTAATCTTCAATAAAAGTCCATTATTAAACAGACGAATGTCGATAATTACAAGCTATAATTATCGGTTAACGCATGAATTTATAGTGTAACCTCCCCCTAATTAACCAAATTAACGCCTACGCTATAGCGTGTCCAAAAACGTAATCAGTGTTTCACACTTGACACATTTGACAAAATAATATAACTTTTATCAACTAGATTGATTAGTGTGCCAAAGTGTCGCGTCACCATTCTAACTCCGGTTAGCAAAATTAATAGTGCTGGTAACGGTGACTGGTGTAACGTTAACTAATAGTTTGGCGTCATGGTGCCATCGACCCCGCTGTTAGTTTAAGTTCAGTGACAATAGTGGTCATGGTGGGTACATTTTTATGGCTGTGGAGTTAACACAGACTTCGGGTCTAACAATATTAATCGTTTTTCCGACACAATAGACATTTCGAGGCGAATAGTAAATGTAACGGCGTCATTTAATTACACGGGAATTTCGTTTGTCGATTTTTAGTAAAACATGGTCCATGTTTAGTTATATTTCAGGGCCATACACACGGTATCATAACAATACGACAGGTAATGAGTAAAACAGAAGAAAACAAACAAGTTAATTAAGCTGTCTCGTTGGGTAGCAGGCAGGCAGGACCTCTAGGTCCTGGGATCGCTTCTCGGGTCGGGCAAAGTGCTATTGGGCTTTTCCATCTGGAATTTCTCAGTAGCAGCACGGAGTCTGGATTTGTGCCCGGTTAAAGGCAATAGGTTCGCATCCTATTCCCCAGGGATGTGCCTTACAGGCGTTGCACGAGCGGGTCCCAGAATTGGTCTTTTAAGAGGAACCGGGACCACCCCTATGTGCTGATGGTGATCACCGGGGTGGATTTAGTGAGGTAAAAATCTCACACCCCCGACCTCCCTCCACGGAGGTTTCCCCACGACAAAAAAAGAGTTATTCCGTTCTGATCCCCTGAACCCCCCCTCCACCTTCCCGCCACCTCGATCCCCTCCTGGATCGTCTTCTGTTTTAATCTTTGTCTTATCCACTATAAACTTTCTCATACCGGTTTCATCCTATTACATAATGACTTAAAATAACTGGCGAAATGTAGGTGTAGTATAGATGCACCTCTGGCTGACTCTGTCAGGAATACCATTCTTCTCAAAACGACGATTGTACACGAAAAAACATCGAATATTGACAAGCATATTAGGTAACCTCCCTGATATCTCAGAAAAAGCCTCACAATCAGTCAACACAAACTCGACGTGAATGCGTGCCGGAGCCGAGGACCGCTCAGCGGGGCCGGGGGCCGCTCAGCCGGTCGGGTAACAAGAATGTATTGTGTTTGTCCCTAGGGCTACACTTGGGACCCATTGTACGATGGGCTTTTAAGGATATCAGTGTGGGTAGATATTTTTTCTTTATAGGTAAAAGATTTGAAAGGATCATGTAAAGAAGGTAAAAAGTATCTGTTGACAAATTATTACTAAAGTTCGCCACTTATCTGTGTCGTATTTATCTATATTATCGCAAGATGACAAAGCAAAAGTTAGACGATTTCGTATTCCCAACTTGGTGCTGCACCAACTTTCGGTACCGCCTTTTTCAGTATACTGATGAGATTGAGGATCAGTCTTTCTTTTCAGTTGATGATACAAGTACAGAGGCTTTCAGTAGAAGCTAAAAAACAATCAACATTCCTGCAGAAGTTTTGATGGCATTACTTTTCATATCATCTATGTAAAATCTTTCAATTTTGTGAAAAAAATGGGGTTTCTGCTTTTGCAACCAATAAGGTCAAATCTAGTAAACCGTTAGGCGTAGTGAGTAGCTTTTTTATTTAGATATTTGGTATTGCTAGTACAATACCAAAAAGCCCAGCCATCTTAACAAACTGTAGTCAGTTGTTACAATGAGAGCGACAATCTTCAGGGTTCTAAGGAACTATTATCCGTGTGTGATGTGCCCCAACTATTACCGCCAAGGACAAGCTTCGATCCTTTTTATATGTCAAATAACGACAAACTGACGCACAATGGCGGACAGGTATTTTGTTGGAGAGCCGCGGAGCCTGTTGTGTGAGGGTAGTGCAAATAATTGGGGATAAGTGGTGTGGTTTGGGAGAGATTTTCTTTGTATGAGCTGTTTTGTTGTTTGGCCGTGAATGTTAGGTGTCAGTAGCATTCAGTGTGTCTTTAATCAATAGGTCGTATATCTATAAATTTCCCAACTTTTTTTTAGGCTCCTTCAAACAGGCGCGACACGCGATAAAATCGCGCGCGACACAAAGGCACCGCAAGTCGCGCAACGAGCGGTGCCTTTACGTTGCGATTCGCGCCTGTTTGTAGAAGCACATGTTTAATCAGTTTCGAGAAGATCACTGAAAAAACCCACATTATTTAACAAATACTATGGTTCCAGCAACCTTTTCTTCCAAATGGATTTTTCTTATACTTATTACCTACTTCGAGACTGTCTAACTCAGTTTTCCCAGATTGATTGTCATCTATTTGCTACTTCAACGCTTAGATTACAAAATAATCAAACTTAAGTTCATTTCTTCGTAGTCTTGAACAATACAACTCCTTATTTTTCAACGATTTATTTCACTCAATAAGTCTTCTTGAATTTTAATTAAAATGTGAAAACAAATGAATGGTTATCAATTTTCAGAGTTAGGTCACTGCTCTCTAAGATTTATTCTTTCCCGTTTTCTTGTTAAAATAAAGCCGAAATGCAAAGACACCTAATCAAATACCTAGTTCAGTGTTAAGTGAAGCTTCGAGACGGAAAGCAGGAAGGGAAAAGGTTACTTTTATAACTTCAGGAAATAGAGGGTGTCAAGTTGTGTTATAATGGACATTCGTAGAACATAATTAAAACAAGTAGGTTGTATTATTAGGTACATTCAATAGATGGTGGGGGGTGGCATGAGTGGCGTAGAAACAAGTGGAAGAGAAACGAAAGTAGTAAGATAAATGCTTTTTAGGTTTCCGTACCCAAAGGGTAAAAACGGGACCCTATTACTAAGGCTCCACTGTCCGTCTGCCCGTCTGTCACAAGGCTGTATCTCATGAACCATGATAGCTAGACAGTTGAAATTTTCACAGATGATGTATTTCTGTTTCCGCTACAACAACAAATACTAAAAACAGAATAAAATAAATATTTAAGGGGGGCTCCCATACAACAAACGTGTTTTTTTCGGCGTTTTTGCCTTGTGATACGAAACCCTTCGTGTGCGAGTCCGACTCGCACTCGGCCAGTTTTTTTTGCACAATAATTTTATTCAAATAAGTACAAGTTACAATTGTCATCATAACAGTAAATCTTGTGTTTCGTCTGAGCCCCCAAATAGCCAGCAAGTATTATTTATGTGTAGTGGTGGTGACATCACAAACACTATCACAATGCTTTTCGTAAATCATAATCATGCTTTGCTCTCTTGTCCTACAACCACAGAGTGGATAAAAAGAACAGAAGAACCGCTCGATGCGAAAGAGCTTTTAATGGAAATACAAATGATAAATGTTCCAAAATTGTTGCTCGAGCAATCTGTGACGTTGTTTTTATGTTATACGTTTATATATCGACTCTCGACTGGATGGAAAATTCATTGCCGAGGTTTGATTAGGTTGATTTTTCGTTTTTTCTATGTAAGTATGTACTATACCTTATATACCATTTACCGGGTAAAATGTCTTTCATTGACTTGGAATGTGCCATGGCGGCTGATAGTATGTCATGCTAACACAAATGTCTCGCTGACGGTGGCGTGTGTATTGGATCATTTAGCTCCCTTCAAAATGGTTGAGCTGAATGGTGCTGATCTATGCGTCATGTTCGTGGACGGGCGCCGTCAGTTGGGGCTGGTCATCACTCAGCTGCCTCGGCTTATTTTTAATTATTTTATTTTTGGATTGTTGTCTTACTATTTGCTGTACTCTGGACGCTCTTAACGCGTACGTATTTTTTTACATCGTTCTCACATATAATTGTAAATTCAACATTAATGATGTAACTAATATTTTTGTAAAAATACAATTTAAAAGAGTGTCCATGAAGTTTCTTGCCCGTTCTTCTCCATAGGTACCTACGCTTTGGAATGGGCAACTAGCTTCATATTTTCTGACTGACCGACTTATTCACAATTCAAAAGTGCCTGTAAATGGTTTAATTGAAATAAATGGTTTGAGTTTGAGTTTGTTTGAAAGAGTGAGACTTTGTAGCCAAATTACTGATCAATATTCTTGACTTAACGACCTTACGTTTAAGCCCTTAGGGTAGCAGTGATGGACATTTGTGGTTGTATAAAGTTGGCCTTCTTTTTTTATTGTCCTCTGTCAGTTTTTTGTGCAAGAACTGAATAAGAAAATATAGGGCTGATACGCACCCATTTTAGGAATGAAGAAAAACATGATTGAAGTTAGTTTTAACAACTTCAGAGCCAGTCACGTTTATAAGATAAGTTTTTATTGTTTTACAAGGGCCGTTGCGAAATGCATTTAAATCATGTCAGGGGTCAAAACTGGTTATGTAATTGGAAAAAACTGGCCAAGTGCGAGTCGGACTCACACACGAAGGGTTCCGCACCACAAGGCAAAAACGCCGAAAAAAACACGTTTGTTGTATGGGAGCCCTCCCCTTAAATATTTTTTTTCTGTTTTTAGTATTTGTTGTTATAGCAACAACAGAAATAAAAATTAAATAACTGCTGCACTTACTTAACCAAGCACTGAACTGAATCTAAGTATATATTTAAAATAATATAAAAACAACGGTCTTATTTCAAAAAATCGTATGAGAGCCATTACTGTTTTGTTTGCAATGGAGCACTCATCCTATTGGTATAACTTGGACGAAACCAACATTCATTCAATTCAAAGGGACGAAACCAAGTTTGATTCTAAACCTAAATTTTTCTTCAAAATGGCTGGTGGTAATTGGTTTTTCGAGGTATAATGTAGTCCCAAAGTTAAAATATTGCCATTAAAAACACGTTTTTGAAAAGAGGTGCACACAACCAGTTTTGATTTTGTACCCCTAATTTGCAATATAAAATGGTTTATTTTTTTAATTCTGTTCGCAAATATAAATCTCTAATCAAAATAGCCATAACAAAAAACGTAGCATTAAAAATTAACGATATACCTATAATATATATTTTGCGTACATCGCAAGTTATAACAAACGAATGACACATTAACTTCTTACTTTGACGACATAGAATATTCAACAAAACTACTTTTTTGGAACTGTAATTCGATAAAAACTAACAATCTTGTTATAAATAATTCCAAGTGAACGTAATTAAAACCGATAGTTTCGTTTATGGTCAGTGAGTGTTCAGTAACAGGACATCAAGGCTGCGGGTCTCGAGCGGACCTCGGCGGAGGGTCACACTGACCTCACATAAACGTCCGTGTCTTTGCTTGTTTCGCTCACGGAAACTTTTCCCATTAATAAACAAGTGGCGCAGTTTGATGTTGTGACGTTTGATGGGATTCTGCATCATTAAAACCCTCATAACTTTCAAACTGCCGAGTGCTTTCATCGAGCAACTTCTCCATAACTTATTTATTAGAATTCTACATAGGATTGATCAACATCGTCGGTATTCGGAGCAGCGGAGATTCCCGAGCGGTTTACTGACGCGGGAAAACGCCTGGCTCTTCCTCTGACGTCACACGGTCGATCCTAGCACAACCTAACGCCTTTACAGCCGCTTCGTCACAATTCCAGGTTTACGATTTAATACTAAAATGATATTCTCAAAGTTACAGTATAACGAATTTTGCCGATCTAATCCGTTAAGCATTATTGTCCCCAGTTTGGTAGTATTCCTCAGTTGAGACCGTGACGCGGCTCGGGCTAGCCCCGGGGCCCTGGGGCGCTGGGCCCCTGGTCGTCCCTTCCGTATCTGAAGGTCCGCGTCCCTAACTTTTTACGATTAGGTAAATTTTATCGAGTTTATTCATAGAGCGAGCCCTCCGCGCCCCACTAGCAAACGCTTTTCAATTTCAGCAAGGATCGCCCTTTCTATCGGCGCGGTGAGGAAACTTTGGAGATAAAACAATTTTTGGCCGGTTGAGCATCAATTCCGAGTTTTATTGGCCATTTTAGAGCCGTGCTCGGCTAAATTTGAACATGAAACCCTTATCGCTCGAGTGTTTTGTCGTTACGACAAATAAAACCGATGAATATGAAAGGCTGGATAATATTTTTTGTGCGTTTATTTTTGTAGATATTCATGTATTATGTGATGACGCGAAGGACACTCAGTGCGAACTGTCGCATACTATACATATATCACTGTAAGCAGTTCTCTTATACATAACAGTAGAATAGATTCACTGTGATAATGTAATGCTGACATATGGTTGCTTTATTCAAAAACACAAAACTTTCCTTAGTGGAGTATTTCTTTAATACTGTAACAAAAGGAAACCCGACATGAGGAAAGAGAGCCGAATTATCAAAAGACAGGAAAATCAATCAATAAATAACCACAGATGACGGCCTCACAAAAGCGACCCCTTGGGCTTCCCTTGAGAAAACATATCGGAGAGAACAAAGGCTCTTCTATGATATGGCTGTAAAAATCAACGTCGTAATTGATTACCCATCCGAGGATGAGGGTTATAATAATGGTGTAATAACCACTACATTCAGAGTTCGTTATTATAGAAAAACGATTGAAAGAGATTACTTTTCAAGCGGCCGCTTCTAGAAGCAACATTGTCAATACTTTCCATACAAACCAAGCGTATCACAGTTTACTCGCACTAACCCGTTGTCGTAGGTGAACGACAAACGCGGTAATGCGACGCGACGCGACGCGACGCGACGCGACGCGACGCGACGCGAAAATATCAAATAGTCGTTATAGGTACTTGTGGGCTACGTTGTAGCCATAATCAGTGTGCGACGTAACGCGACGAATTGCCTTCTTTTTTTTTGCGGGACGAGACGCAACGCAGAGTTTAGTTTGTGATCTTCCTGTACGAGTCGCAATAAATACTTTTTCTTTCTTTTCTTTCTTTCAGAGTGAAGTAGGCTTTTTCTAGAAAAATTAGAGTGTATTTGATTTCAGAGAGGGTAAATAAAGAGTACAGATTAATAAACAAGAGCGAGTCGGACTACTCGCGCACCGAGGGTTCCGTAACATCATAATTATGTTTTTATATTTTCATCGGCGAGGCCTATATTCGTCAGAGAATTTTAACACTGTGCACTGCGGTATAGAATATTGCAGTTTTATGTCAGCGCCATCTCTTGACCGATAATGGAACTAATGTAACTTGTTGAAGAGTAATGGTGGAGTTTCTTGCCCATTCTTCTCCATACGAAAACTACCTTTTGGAATGGGCGACTAGAATCAATTCTATTTTATCGTAATTTTTGACGTTCAAAATTGCCTTTTATGTGCCTATTTGAAATAAATGTTTTGACTTTGTTGATGATTTCTGAAAAAGTTTGCTATTTAGAGACTTCATTTTATTTTTCCTATAATCTTTACATAAACTTCTATCACATAGAATAATTTCAGATTTTCCCTTTGCAAACTTCGGAGATAAGTGGGGGGGGGCGGTATTTTGTTTTACATTTTTCATCAAAAGTCGAAAACTATTCGGCCTAAAAAAAATGAAAAAATGTTTGAGAATGTGCAAACTGCGCTCTTAATGTGATACCCTACATACCCTAGTAGCCCCACTTCGAATTTTTCAGACCCCCTTTCAGTCCCTGTTGCAAAAAATATACATAGGTATATTTTTATTTTTTTCTTATTTGTAAAATAGTTGGGCAAACGTCATCTAAAACTATACCAAATTTCAAGTTGATAGCATTAGTAGTTCTTGAGATATCCAGCTGTGACAGACAGACAGACAGGCTGAGTCTCACCATAAGGGTTCCGTTTTACCATTTTGGTACGGAACCATAAAAAGAGTACCAATTATTCAATTTTATAAAATGTATTTTTTAGCACTTTCGGATATTAAATGATGAAACTCTCCAAACTTATTTATTTCTAAATATTATGATATTTGTTGTCTTCCTGGTATTCAGCTGCATCCGGTTAGACTGGAAGCCGACCCCAACATAGTTGGGAAAAGGCTAGGCAGATGATGATTTGTTGTCTTCCTTGTTTGTTTACGAAGTTTTTGTAGGGCTAAGTATTTAAAATATGAATATTCGGGTATACATACGCAGTATACATGCCTATGGTTAAAACAATAACGAGCTGAGATTGCCGTGTTTGTTGCTATCGAGTGACTACAAAATAGGACACACGTCGCGTGAAGTATTGGTCGCATTAAGTCGCGTCGCGTCGCGTCGCTCACTTATGACAACGAGTAAGACATTAATGGCGTACCTATAGAAACTGATGGATTTTAAGGCGATAGCTGGTGACAGTTATGCGCTCTACGCAATTTCAGGGCCACGAATTTTATAAATACTATATTCCGTGCTGTATAGATAATGGAGAATTTACTGATCCTGTGATTCACGCCACTTGCCAAATTCTCAAGCGTACTAGTAATCACGCTTCAGATTGTACACAAAATAGGTTTTCAGATGTAAAAAAAACTGTTGTACACTGACCTGGCGGCACTAGATGCGCCAGCAGCAGCAGGGCGAGGTGCGCGGCGTGGCGTGCGCGCATGTCGCTAGCGGGGCGGGCCCCGCGCGCCCCCCCTGCTCATGCCACGCCCCTGCGCGCGCGCACTAACGCGCAAGACACTCGTGTTCACACTCGCACTCACTCGCGCACTACACTGAGACCGCACTTACTGCCGGTACCGGATATCTGAAATGGTAAATAATAAAATTATAACTTAGTAAAAATTATCCTTCATAAATACATATATAATTATGCCTCTTAGATAACACGTATCTGTGTGAGAATTGCCATTCGCTGTACAACACTGGTTTAATTACACACAAACAATCATTAATCGGCCGCATGTTCTAAAAATTGCACACAGTAAAACTAAGTTGCCAAGTAAGTTGGAACTGACGACGAGAAAAAAACTATGAAATCTTAACTTGGATTTTTGTGGTAAAGCTTACCCCGATATATTTAAGTACGTGGATCTGCAAACAAAAATCGTAGTTGTAACTAACGGCATTATCTAAAAGCGAGTAGAAACGCGAGTCTCAATATAATATGTATAATATATCCCGTGAGATATATCAAGAGCATAGAAATGTAATAAACACAAGAGCCATGGTCAAGAGCCATGTAAGCCGATAAGTGATCACTTGACTGATCATATCATTCGATATCCGTACATGGACCCGAACCGAACCATGTTGATTGCTCATTGAGTTGATCCTCAATCACCAGTCAAATGATTCAATCCCATTATCGTCGTAAATTATAATCCCATACTCGACCTTTACGTCATCTACAGAACTATCAGACGCTGCATTATATTCCAATGACCCGAGAAGATTACGGTACCGTTTTCCACTATTACTAGCTACTTTGATAGTCACAATAAACGTAAAGTTCATATCTCAGGTCTTGTTTATCCTATGCCTATGTTATTAACCATTACAGACTTAAGCCAACAAACCTGAGCGCCGAACATTTAATTGATATAACAGCCGGGCCATCAAATACGTAGGTACCTATAACTTTGTGAAACAATAAATGATATAATAATATGAACTGATTATTATTCACGATGGACTCCTGCCAATCAACGGGGTTTTGTAGTAATCACTATCACATTTACAGAAATAATAATTTTAAGAATGCCTTCGTTATGGTTAATGTTTTTCGTTTTTTAGGGCGCCGGATTTAAATTTGCCGCCATTTTGTTAATACGAGTTGTTTGGTGATTTTTTTAACAGCTGTCACGTACAGACCACGCGTTTTAAGTCTATGGAGAAGTATTCAAACCAACAATGTTTAATTAATTATTGTAAAAATACATTACAAAACTGGTGAAAGTTTTGTGAAAACAGTTCGCCAGTTACGTCGAGTTTTCGGTCGCAATAATGCGCCAAATGAATTGACACAAACAGTTGAACATCTTAAAGAGGAAATACGGCGCGTTATTGGTGAAATACAGCCACATTTATGCGAAAACGTTATTCAAAATTTCAACAATATAATAACCCTGTGCCAGAGGTTTCGTGGTGGCCATTTGCCTGATGTTGTATTTCACGTTTAATCGGAACTATTTTTCTTTATGTTGAAATAAAAATGTTTGCTTAATTCAAAAATAAATGTCTATTTCTTTAAAATTAAATCCGACACTCTTGTTGGGACACCCTTTACTACCAATGCATGCTTAGGTACGTGTTTTCGTGGCATCACGGCGGGCCAACGGCTGATACCAACGCTGCCGCTGCGGTATTTATTTTTTAAATATCGCAGCATTATGCTGAGATAGGAGCCTTTTTAGCCTTGCGCTGATCTTTTTTTGTCAGTTTGAAAAAAATAATGTTAGTATTAGATGTTCCTTTTTTTGGGTTCCGTAGTTCCTACAAGGATCCCTTATGGTTTCGTCAAGTCCGTCAGTCTGTCTGTCTGTCCGAGGTTTTGCTAAGAGACCTTTAGTATTAGAAAGCTGTAATTTTGTAGGAGTGCGTATATTAATTACGCCGACAAAGTGGTAAAATAAAAATTTTGAAAATATTTTTATTTAGGGTAGCTCCCCTACACGTGAAGTGGGGATGAATATTTTTTTGGTCGTCTACCCCATCGTGTGGGATATCGTTGAATAGGTCTTCTAAAATGACTTGGGGGTTGCTAAAATAATTATAATTTTTCGATTTACGAAATATTAAACTTTAAAGTGCAATTTTTTGTTCCAGTAGGGCGTCTCCCCCTCTAAAACCTAAACTGCTGGCTTGAAAAATCTGGAAAAATTCACGATGATAGTGCATTTCATGAACTTTAAAGGAAAAGTATAGCGGTTAAAATAACTTTATTAGTTTACCAGTAATAGTCGTTGAACTTGGGTGTTGAATAATTTTGTACCAAATACAAAATCCTTAGCACTAATCTTTTAAAGTGACTAAGATGAAGTAGTTGCTTGTTTATAACGGGTAAAGACTTGCATTGAAAAAGAAAATATGTTTTTTTTTAATAAATAACAACAGAATCGTCCTACATTGTGATAACGGGCTACTACGGAACCCTACACTGTGCGTGGCCCGACACGCACTTGGCTGGTTTTACTGTTTGTATTTCTTATGCGTGTCGCAAATAGAATATTTTTCTTTCTTCTTTCTTTCTTTCTTTCAATGCGATTGACGATTGCAGGTCTATACAGGGTAGAGTGACGTCGACGCGTTAACCTGTAACTATGAATTCAGTATAGTATAGTTCAGTGTAGTAGTTCTAGAACGTAGAAATGTTGTCGTCTGTTATCAACAAAACATCAGTTGCTTCATAGAAAACTGCCTGCGCGAACAAAATGTATGGAACATAATTTTTTTTCGGGGTTCCGAATCAATTACTGAATCCATGGCCGCGCGTCGGTGGCCCTGCCGCCCTGCATGATACTGCAGGGCGATTCTGTAACCATCTCACCGTGAAAACTTAGGTGAAGAGAGCGTGGAGTGAGCTGTCAATAGTGTCAATAGGCGTGACGACAGTATCAAATAATCAAAAATTTAATGATGTTAGGGGAAAATACATATTAAAAGGATTTAAAACAGTGATTTAGTTTAATTTAAAAACTTGAGATTAATCGGATTTTCACTAAAATAAAAGATTAAAATACTGCAGTCGGCCATTTTGACTGAAACACCAATCACAGCGCATGACGTCACGCCTATGTAAACATCACTGTGGTTCACAGAGTACACTATAGATAGTATACTGACAACATTTGATGTTTACCTAGGCGTGACGTCGGATCCGACGCCATGACACTGTGAGCTGTTATCGCGCCGTATTGAAAAAATATTAGAAAAATGGCTTCAAACTTCATTAAACTTTAGTTTATTACCGAAATATAGTTGTTTTCGTAAATAGTAAATGTGTACACGTGACTAATTTTACAAAGGAACCGCGACACAGCTAGCCTAGCCGAAAATAATAAATAATTCACTTTGTTTACAGCTTTGTCGAACTAACAGCAGTCATTGTTTTCTTGAACTAACTCCAAGTTAACGAGTGGAAAGTTTTTCTCGTTACGAAAATGTTCTTGAACTAAAATACTAAGTATAGATCAAGTTATTTTTAAGCGAAGTAAACTGTTTAACGAAAACTCTCAGCATTATAAACTCATAACCAGCCTACAACGTTCCCACTGCTGGGACACACCTCCTCTCTGTGTGTGGGCTTGGACCATAATCCACCACGCGGGCCAAGTGCGGCTTGGGGGATGTCACATGTCTTCGAACTTTTGGTTCTAGCACACGCCGGTTTCCACAAAACTCTACAATAAGGTAAGTAATACTACGCTGTAGGTAATATGCTTTCAAAATTGGTTAACACAAATCGTAAATATCTATTGACTATAGCTGCGCCCCGCGGTTTCACCCGCATAAGTTTTGATCCCGTGAGAATATTGGGATAAAAAGTAGCCTTTATGTTAATCCAGGGTATCAGCTACCTTCACACAAAATTTTATCAAAATTGGTCCAGCCGTTTGAGCGTGAAGAAGTAGCAAACATATAAACACACACACACCCCACACACACACACCCACACATACACACACACACCCCCACTCACACACTCACAAACTTTCGCCTTTATAATATTAGTGTGATTAAGTATTAACTTTGAAGACAATCCTGGAAATTCTGAAAACCGATATCGCCTTTGAAAGAAAATATTTCTGACTGGCAATATTTTTTGTTTCGAACCGTTCGTGCCGACACGAGAGATAAATAAAACTATACAAAACCGAACTTAAATAAATAAAACACTATCATAAACCACAAAGTTTGTGTAAAGTTGGAAAGTATAACGTCGATACAAACTGTGCGCGATCATAAAAGTGTAAGAAGTGCAAGTTCGCCGATAAACCGGCCCTAATCGTGTAAACACTCCTTTACTGCTGATAAAACTGAGTGCTAGACCCACGTGAAGAAGAAACTTTCCATCGGTAATAGGTGAGAATGTTACATTAGATAAATGGGGGTATCGTATATTTAAAGTTTAGTTTTATAGTCTGTGAAACAAGTCACATTAGGGCGGGCGAGTTCAAAGTCCTAATAATAACTATACAGTAAACGATTAGTTTTTTTTTTCATAGAGAATACGTGTATACCCTGCCTTTTCAACATAGATAATTATGTATTTACTTAGATATTAGTATAAATAGTTAGAATACAAAGCAAAAGGATCATATCAGGTAGCGTTCCGTAGTTTCTTTGTACCCTCATGGAAAAAAGGTGTGACTTTATACAAGTACATGTATGTAATGAGTAGATATAAATCAGAATTGATAACATGGATGTTAAGCATAAAGTTTATTTTTTAAATAAAGCTTAAATAAATCAATCACTTATTAAATAAAAACTTGGAATCCTGTTGCACGGTTCCACTTTCTCGTTTACTTAGAATATGAAACGTCATGGTTTCTTTGTGAAGAGGAGTCGATCTGTGGTGATCTAGCATTACATGACGCATATTTTTTCACGATGTTGCTCACCTGGCACCTTTGTACACTTTAATATAAACAGGAAGCAACTGTGGCAACGTAGCACGTTTCCGGTCCCCACGTTTTGCCCATCCCTTGCGAGTCGGCGAAATACTGCCGAAATGCTGTTACAGAGTAGGCGAGAACAGTAGGCACACTACATGCGTAATAAAGCGCCGCACCTATTGCCGTCAAGTGAAACAAAAGCGAGTGCAAACGGCGACGGCAACAGTTCCGTTTTAGTTTTTATTGCTCACAACAATTTCGATTGGCTTTGGCAGCGTTGCGAACTAATTTAAACATGGATGTAGAACACTTGCTCTGGCTTCTAGGTACCTACCGGTGCAGCTGAGAATCGTCAAAGTTTTTACGGTGCCTTTTGTTTTTGGCGATATCAGCACAGTTCCATTTGCAGTTCAGTCCAATCTGAATGACAAGCAGAAATCGATTAAATTACTCTATCCCGAGACGGTACTCCTACTTCTAGCAAGATCATCCTTAAAATACCGCATCGTCACCGTTACGTGTCAACATCGACTGTAAAATAAAATTCTAACATTGCCACGAAAGCAAAGAAGCTTATCATAAATCACGCATAATGTATGAGAATGGTTGATAAAAAATGCGTTACTAAAGCATTATTTATTTATATCCTAACTTATAAATGCGAAAGGAAGTTTGTTTATTACCTTTTCACGTCTAAACCACGGAACGGATCATCCTGAAATTTTGTATATACCTTGTCAGGTGTAGGGTACCTTTCATCACGAAAAAAAGTGCTGTTCCCGAGTAAAACAACAACCTTATTACGATAATAGATGGCACCACGTGCCTTTCGAATCATTTGATTGTCAAATTCTAAATTAACGCGAGCGAAGCCGCAGGCAAAAGCTAGTTACTTATAACCTAGGTTCTTGTCGGGGGTATTTTAATCATCTAGATTAAAAGGTGAACTTCTGCATTTTCTCATACTGTGGCGTAGGGTTCTGCTATAAGTAAGCCATGTGTATAAATTGCAGCCTCCCAATGATGATAGGTTACCGAGTTTTTGCCTACCTACTACGTAATAAGCTTTTTCCTTTACTCAAACTTTTTCGGAGTGAAGGTAAGCAATTTATAGATAAATCAGTTTTGTAGGTAAATCGAGTGTGTTCGAAAGGAGGTCTCTATTAGCTAAATTACGGTACAGTATTTTTCTTTCAACGAAAACATAGTTCGTGCGTATACTGAGATTTTTATGGGAGAGAACTTTAATGGAACTATTTACAGATATTCTTTTTTTTTACATTGTTGGCCGATATTGCGATTACTTATGTATATTATTTTTATTTTCATCTAGCAAATGAATGAATGGCAAGATCGATGAGAGGCCTTTTGGAAGGACATACATATCTAATAACAGACCTTAATTCCCTTTACTCCGTCACTCGACATTATTGGAATCTCCGTTAAAAGTGCTCCTAAAAGCCGGGGGTACATTCGCGCGGCCATTAAGTTCACACAGTGGCGGCGGGTTATGGCGTGGAGCCTGCCAGTGCGCCCGGTGCCGGCTGACGTCAGGCGCTAAAATTACCATATTGATCCCGACTAGCGAGTGGCGAGTGTCCAGCGTGGAACATGTGGGTAGTACTGAGCTTATAGCGGGTTAGAAAGTGATGTGAGGTGGACTTTAGACCAAAAAAGTGGCGTACGATTATATGGCAAGTAAGTAAAGAGCCTCAGCAGTGACGGTACTTAGGTAAGTGTGCCCAATGGATATTATTGTCACTATAACTTTACAAGACGTGGATATGTTATGGGGAAATGTACAATTTATCCGCTACAAGGATCGCTACCTAAGAAATAAGCCTATCTCTTAACTATCGGGCACAATGCCAAGGTCAGAAAGACGTTCATTCAGCAAAAATACAGATAAAATCAACAACCTCTTACACAACACGTAACTGATTCAAACAAATAAGAAAACCCTGACCCTCCAAAAATACAAGTCAAAAAAGTATTAATGTCTTCCTCCCAGGCCAGTTTTTACCAAAACAAAAACAACAAAAAATGAGATTACTACGAAACTATAAAAGATGCAGAAACTTCGTCAAGTGAGCTCCCAAACTATGACCCAATAAAGTTTGCGAGAAAAACTCCCGAACTACACGCTATAGCCACTTGTAAATATAGCAGTAACGAACATGTCCGCTGTGAGCGAACTTTTAGCTGAACTCTTGTATTAGCAGGATCAATGGATGTGTGGAATTGCTGAGATTATAAGAGTTGCGATTTGTAAAGATTGTTAGTGTGTTCGGATCCTTACAAATTGGGTTCACCAAAGGACGTCTAGATGTAACTATAATTCTTCAAATAAATTCTTCGCAACGCTATGTACAGTTTTAAAATGTGAATGCCTTATCAATAATTCCAGACACTACGTGACTCTGTTTTATAGTTCTCAATAAACGAAATACGCAAACTAGACGCAAAGACAATTCCCATATTTATGTATATTTACGAGCAGACATAACCGCATGGCATAAATTTAAAATATTCGAATTGTATGTACGTTTGAAATAAAAACGCTCGTTTTGCCACAGTGCGGAATGTTGCAGCGGAACACACTCGACTCGTCCCTGACATGATGCATGGAGCATATTGCTACGCTGCCTGTGCGCTCGCCAATTTTTTCCATCTTGTCCTATCTTGTTTCAAAGGCCATAAAGATAAGCTTTCAGTAAGTTAATTAATATAAACATTGTGGAGGCTTTAGACTTGTTGAACGTGTTTATGTTTTAAAAATTAAATATTCACATTTAGTAGAAAAAAACCAAAAGAGAAATTCGCTGTCTCATAGGGATAATTAGTTAAACTAATCATAATTCCTAAATATAAAATTCTTAACGCATATTTTGCACAAAATGCGTTTTCATGTCAAACTTTATGAAAATTCCGACAAAAACACTACATCAGTGACTTTACTAATTACAAACTAAAGTGGTCGACGCCATTTCAACAAAAAATACTTTCAACGTTAATTTATCATTAGGTGAAAATATAATTCTAGAAGAAAACTATTTTACAGCTTAATTACTATTCATTAAGTGAAACATTGGTTCTGAGAGGCTCTGCCATTAAAAATTAAAAAGTTGACAGTTAATTCTTTTAGATTTCAAAGAGATTTTTGGATAAGTACTTATACTTACTTTAATTAATTAACGACTTTTATTAAAATGGGCAAAAGATTCAAACAAAAACTCAAAACCACACATTACATTCCACGTGTTTTTGTTGACGAGCGAGTTTAACGTCGTGCGAGCGAGTTTAATGTCGTTTCAACTTTAAAGTTTAAGACTTGAATGGCATTTACAGTCGTTAACGATGCACCAGTTAGAGAAAACCTCGTTCTGGATCACAATACCAACTGTCCATTACTTTATCCACAATTTATAGCAAGATTTTAACATGGTGTAAATTCAAGCTCGCAACACAGTTGAGTCACTGCGCAATGTGCACAGTGTCCATCAGCACACGCGGCGCACTCTCACTCGTCCCTTTCATCCTCCAAACGACGCTTTAATTTAAACAATTTCGTTCCACACCAAAATAAAGTTTTTAATCTTTCGATGTGGCGGATGTGACGTCAGAGAATCGAGGCCAAACAAAGACTCAAGAGTCGGATGTGGTGTTTTTTTTTTAATGTTTGTGCTCTGCGTGTCGAAGGATTGGACGGGGTGTGGCATACCTGATTGTATGTGCCCACGGGTATGGGAAATTCCTATGTTTGTATTCGCTGTTTCGGGAAACGAAGATGTTGTTTGGAAACAAAGTAGTAGGTACAGTGCGTTACTCAATACTCATGTCATTACACGTTACAATAATTATGTTTCAAAAAGACAACTTTATAATATAATGATGTCAACATGAATTGCATTTAACGCCAGGGAAAAGGCGCTAACCAATGAATGCAGGCGTCCGTGTGAAGTGCGCGGAATACTTCTAGACTAAACTAATAAATGTAACGTGCCAACTCGGAGGCGCAAGTAAACTTTGATAAAAACCAGGTGTCGCCTAGTTAGCAGATAACGATTTTTTACAAAGTTTCCGATCGAGGATGTTCCATCCTATTAACAATTTTGTTTCCGTGATTTATCGCATCAATAACGAGATCGGCAGCATCGTCACTGATAAATGTGGGAAGGTAGGGTTTCCTGTAAGATGTTCAAAGGTAGGTTGATAAAGATCCCCATATTTGATGTGGTTACAGATAGAAAATCAGCTACACCAAGAGGATTACTGATGCGCTGAACTATATAACATCAATATTAAATGTAATATTTCAATGAACTGTGTTTAACAACAATGTGTTTTCCAAGCAACATCCTTTTGAAAAAGTTACCTAGTTCGTATTATGCCCGACAGATTAAGAGAGTTTGTTTACTTATCTCAAGCCTACTAGGTACTTAATGTGTCTGTGTCCAAAATAATAAGTATAGTAAACAGAAAAATTATATCCATTATTTATGTTAGCACTCGTGACTATGAGTGCTAACATAAATAATGGATAATTTTCCATTTTTCATAAAAAAATAAAAAATAAAAATATTTGAATGAAATTTTATAGTATTTTCGAACCCATAGGTTTATGTAAAGTGTCGTATATCAACGTTGCATTCGTTATTTCGTGAAAAAATCGCAATTTAAAGTTGCCAAGTGTTGACATATTAGTGCTCGTGACTGTACAGCTTCATTATCACAACAGTCAATAAAAAAGACATAAAACATTATTGACACCACAAGTACTAACCCCGGCAATTTGGTAAACTAATAAGGGGTCTTATTACTTTACCAAATTGCCGGGGTTAGTACTTTTCAAAACAACATTAACGTCAAAATAAAAGTACTTACTTGAAAGGAAAACTATATCGAGTAAAGTTCAATAACACATCGATACAACGTACTCTCTGGAAATATATCAGAAACCTGCGTTTTATGACCTCAATTTTTCTTTTATTACTTGTGCATACAACTTTGCTCTCACAAAGGCGCCTCTTACATCCCTTACAGGCCCATTACGGTACCTATAAAGAGCCCATCGTGGCACACAACTTATGGGGGCTGTTTGGCTCCAAAAACTTTGGGAGTTCTAATGGACATCGATGTCTTTGGATGAAGTGATGCTCAGCGTAGAGTAGAAAGTTGCGAGTTGAGTAGAATCGACTTTTTCGCCAATTCTTGAAATTACTTTTGAAACGCAAAAGAAGAGCTATAATGTGCGTGCGCTCAGAATAAAACGACGTATGTGCCAAAATGAACTTTCTCAATCCACACTGGGCCCGCGTAGTGGATTACGTTCCACTCCCTCTCACAGAGAGAAGGCCAGTGTCCCAAGTTTCTTCAGGGTTATTGGTAATTCCGTAAAATAGGCCACACTAGAGCTAATTTACACCGTTTTTGAACCCAATAATTTGGGGTCTAAAACCTCATCAAAAAAGTGTTTGCGATAAGCATCTATCGTTTTTATCTTAGCTCGTATCTTTGTGTGTCTTATCATTATCATCTGCATTTTTATCAAATTTAACATATTGTATTTCATTTCTCTTTACCATTGTAATTATTTTATTTCTCACTTTATTTGTGAATTACTAATAACATGCATAAGTTAAACAAGGTGTACGACATGAGTCCATTACTTTCAGTTTTAGTTTTAGGCATATTGCTTTTAAATATTTATTTTCCTTACAGCTCCAATATCTATCGCAGGTATTCTTGACTCGCCTTTCTACTGTCAGTGTTGTTTTCCTAAATAAACATACCTATTATTCTAAATATTCTAAAGGTTGATATCTATTATAAAGCTTGGCTTTGTGTAGTTAGACATAGCGTTTGTTTATGTTGTTCATTTCGAGGCCTATTTGTCTACTAACATTGAGAAGAGATTCAATCATACCTTGTAGTTGAGAAGTCTGAAAGCAGAACTAGGTCATCTGCAAATCTAAGGTGGTTTAAATATTTGCCTGGCGTAAACAAGCCTTGTTTACACAAGCTTGCTAATGACAGATTCTGCTGTTGCGACATTTTAGGAGATAAGGGTCCCCTTGCCGAACTCCTCTTTTTCCTGGAAAGCTTGGACCAATAATTACTAGCTTGACTCGACTAGTTAACTTGTTGTATATATATTTCCCAAAATGTCTATGTACCTAATTTGTCTCTAAGTTTTGAGCTTCCAGTGTTTCCCAAGCGCTATCATGTGAAACGATTTTGAAAGCTTTTTAGTAATTAATGTGTTTGGTATTCCTCGTATAATATCAATTATTTATTTGCTCCAAAGTATATATGTGGTCTATGGTAGCAAAAAACTTTCTAAAACAAGATTGTTCCATGGGTTGCTTTTGCTCTAGTGATGCACTTATTCTCTGGTTTACGATAGTAGAAAAGAGTTCAGAGAAAAACTGAAGGAGATGAAGTTAAAAAAATAGTTTCATTGTGCTCACTATCGCTATTATGTTCGTGACGCTCTTGCATCGACATGTAGGTAGGTATATAATTATAATATGTATTGTACTACAGGTATGTACTAACGGATATTAAACACAGTATTGGTTAATATATTAGCGATTGCCAGATAAAAGTAAAACAACCAAAGTTTAATGAATAAATTAAAAATAATTTCCATAAAACACACTGAAAACGTTATTATTTTACAAATCGCCGCCGAGATCGTTGCGTTAATCGAATCCCATTCGATTCGGCATGCATCCGGAATCGATTCGTAATTTATTGCGGCAGCTCTGACCCGAACCCTGAAATTGTGCCCAAGACGATATTTTTTTGAAGTTTCTCCCCCTTCCTTCCCCTCTTTTGTGGCGTTGATCGCATCACAAAATCGTTTTACGCACACAACGGGCAATGAATCCTTGTCCAAGTTCGGCATACGATAGAAAAACTTGTTCCGTTATAACACTCATAGCGATAATGATTGATCATCGGATATCGGGGACTTTAATAACTGTGTAAAACAACCTAAAATTAAACCTAGAACTGAAAATGACAAGATAAGAAATTCTCGTGATATTACTCGAGCCTTAATTCCAGTGGAGATAAGGGTGCTTACGTCACAAAATAAAAGCCTCCAGACTAAAATTGGCGTCCGTAAAACCAAGGACAGCTTTTAAAGCCGGGCCTCGAGTTGGGCTAGATTTTTTCAGGTCTTGTATTTCTGCGGAGAGCGTATTTGTGTCTAAGCACCAATAGAATTTAATTTACTTTCCTGACTCTGTGATATTTTTATTGAATTACAGGATACCTGCTTTTGAAGATTAATAAAGATTCGCAGAGTTAATACCTTAAGTCCGGTTATTTTTTAGGGTCGTGTCGTAAAACAAAATCCTTTGTATTTCCAAGTTTTTATTGTCTCTGAATACTTTTATTAGGTAGCTAAGGAGAGACCAACGTTCAGAAGTGAAAACGGTCATACTCATGGCTGAAGTTAGATTAGGAACAATGTAATGCTTTTCTAAATGTTATTTAGTCTTACACTACGTGCACGTGAAATCTCCTTGTTGCAGGAGCCTTCAAAATCATATAACTGGAAGACTCAGTATTCTTCCCATATTATGGAAAATAAAAAACGTAATGTTCCACCCATTCCACTAATAACAAGTCTTGGCATCTAATTTGAACTCGTCACCCGGAAAAGTCAATTTCCACTTGTACCTCGATCATGACGCGGTAGGTACCTCGCACAGACGCTTATATACAGGACGACGCGCCAATAAAAACGTTCCTTTATAATGCGCCGTCGTTCCTCAGTATAGGACTCAATAATGGAGGGATCGAGGGAGAACCTCCTTGTATTTTAATTGTGTCGGGAGGTATATTCACCAATGTGTAGACTGATTCTAGGTTTGGTAACGTGTTGGACAAAATATTTGTTTTTTTTTTGTTAAGTACAGTGGAATCATGGTAAACTAACACTCATTTTCAATTCCAACTAATTAACTCTACATGAACATGAATTCTGTAGCTTTATTCCACCTTTCCAATCAACGCTGAATGGACAAGCATAAAAGCATGGCGGTATTAATGACATGACTTTATAAATAATAGTTCAAAATGTCTGATCAAATAATTATGTTAGCGTTGATTACTCAGTTACAGTAAATGAAACGTTAGATTAACAGTTTTTAAATATTTGTTTCATTCCAAGTCAATATTATTCCAACATTCCTGTCAATCAGTATGTCACGAACATTTCAAAAGCCGAAACGTACAGCGATCGGTTTAGACACGAAGGTCTTTACAACCCGCGAGGTCTTAACTACTCCGCAACCGCCGCTTATAAACCACACCGTAAACCTACACGTTAACGTATTGGTAACGGAAACGCAAACCACGAGATAACTTCCGTTACTTACGTCTTGATTTTTAATTAAAATAGTTAATAGTTACACGTGTAAGATATTAATGTTGCGTTTGGTAGTATTTGGAGCCGGATATCACATACCAAGCTGTAAAGTGAGTTGGGGAGTGGTAGTCATGTGCACTGTTTATTATTTATTAAACCACTAGCTACGCCCCGCAGTTTCATCCGCGTAAATGTCGATGCCGGGTAATCCAGGGTGTCAGCTACCTCCATACAAAATTTTATCAAAATTGGTCTCGTCGTTTGAGCGTGAAGAAGTAACAAACATATAAATAAACACACACACACTCCCGCACACACACACCACACACTCACAAACTTTCGCCTTTATAATATTAGTGTGATTATCCTAAACATCGATAGGATATAAAGCTTTAACTAAGTTAGAACTGTAAGATGAATGTTCGATCGATCTACCATGTCAATCGTCGCTGGCTGGTATTGATCCGTAGAAGACTGAGCAGCGGGGTTATCGCGTGGTTATCGCCTGGTTATCGCGTGGTTATCGCGTGGTTATCGCGTGGTTATCGCGTGGTTATCGCTTGGTTATCGCGTAAAACACTTACAATAGGAATGGCTTTCATTTTGACAGTTGAACAACATTCATTTCATTATTTACGTTGTTGAGCAGACAAATTCTTCGAACATATGAAGCAATGAATTAGCAATATCTTTCAAAATAATTTAGATTCTGATTGATAGTGTGACGCAATTAGGAGCAGCTCTAAACATCTAAACCTCTGCGCATGGTAATCAAAGAAATCATCTTAATAGTCGTTTTTAGAGTTCTGTGACCCAACGGGAAAAACGGAACTCTTTTAAGATCAATTCGTTGTCCGTCTGTCAAGACCCTTTTTCTCAGCAACGCGTGAACAAATTAATATCAAATACTCAAAGCTGCAATAAAATTCCTTGCAGCAGTAAAAAAATTCAAACTTCCAAGTCAACGCAATCAAAAGATACGGGCGTTTAGCCATGTTCCGTTTATGCCGCTTTGACACTCGCAAGGGAAACAAAACCTATAGGGTACTTCCCGTTGACCTAGAATCATGAAATTGGGCAAGAAACAATGTCATGTAGCACAAGTAAAGGAAAAAATCCGAAAACATTACAAAACAAAAACCCGTGATAAACTATTTACATACTACAAATTAGTACGGAACCCTCGGTGTGCGAGTCCGACTCGCACTTGATCGGTTTTTTCAACGGAATCCCTAGATTTTTGATAGATCTTTAAACTCAAACCACGTTCCCGTAAACTTGTTCCACCTTCACACAACAAACGTTAAGCCCCTCTTCCACGCGCCTGAGCTAATAACTCTGAACATTAAATCAGCTTTTACGACAAAATTTAACATAAACACTAAAGCATTTTAATTATGGGGGCCAGAGTTTGAGGAAATTGCCGTCTATTCAGCGGTATCTTGATCTAGTGACAGAGATAACGGCCTGAAAGGGGATGCTGCTAAACATTGAACTCGGCTCACTTTACTTTGTGTGCCATTTGAATTTATTTTGGAGTTGACTGTGTCACTAGGTCTCTAGGTCTCTTAACTCGTCGAGTTCCGCTAATGAGACACAATTGATTTTCTATTGTATTGTATCGTATTACGTAGGTTACGCGCGGACCTTGACCGTTTCATAAGTTTTCCTGGTATCAAAGATCAAGGAAAGTCGTCGTCGTCCAGCGGAGTAATTGATTAACTCACTAAAGGCTCCTTCAAACAGGCGCGACACGCGATAAAATCGCGCGCGACACAAGGGCACCGCAAGTCGCGCAACGAGCGGTGCCTTTGTGTCGCGCGCGATTATGGTCGAGCCTTTACAGTAGCGATGGCTTTCATTTTGATAGTACAACAAAATTCATTGCGTGTGAAGACAAATTTTTCGAATATTTGAAAATATCCTTCTAAATTATTCAGACTACGATTGATAGTGTCTTAGGCAATTCGGGTGTTGTTTAATTGTAGATAGATACATAGATAAATATCAAATACTATTTTAAGCACTACAAATTATATAGTAAGTATCATACTTCTTCTGTAAATGGTTGCAAAAATTCATTTGTTTTATCGTACCTAGATCTCTATTATACTGCTAACTACTGCAATGTTTCAGTATGCATGAGACAAATATCCATTTAAAATAACAAATAGACTTATAACGAAGCTAAAATTAATACATTTACAAACATCTCGCCCTCTTCACGAGATACATCAACAAATCAAAAATACAATTAAACTCATCCAATCTGTATAAAATAACGTGTTTTCAAATTAAAATGCAAAAGAAAAATCTCATTATTAAGTACAAACAAGTCAGAGAAGATAACTTATCAAATTCATCACTCATTTTACAAAAAAATCTTTGGAAATGCATTCATATTTATGGGTATTTTTAAAAGCAAATTTTCAATTTCTTTTTATTTTTCTACGGTAATGTTAAAGCAGTTTGACTGTTTTTAGGGTTCCGTGCCCAAAGGGTGACAAACGGGACCCTTCTAAGCCTCCGCTGTCCGTCTGTCTGTCAGCGGGCTGTATATCATGAACTGTAATAAGTAGATAGTTGAAATTTTTCACAGAGTGTGTATTTCTATTGCTATAAAAGAGAGTTTTTAAAGGGGGTGTCCATACAACAAACGTGTTTTTTTGGCGTTTTTTGCCTTGAATATTTCGTTTGTAGATGTGCCCCGCTAGCATCTCACGCTTCCCAATGTCTTGCCACCAGTATGATAATGTACCTGGTACCTGCTACCGTATTTAATTCAGTCGAGTTATGGTTACCTAATGGCAGCAATTAACATGCAAACCAGGGCTAAATAATAGTTAATAGTACTACGCCTAATGGGCAGAACCAGGTGTGGACTACAATAATGTAACTAAACATGTCTCGGTATATCACGGAGCTCAAATACTTACTCATTTTTTCAAAAAAATCCGAACGAAGTCGCTAGGGCTCGATAAAAATATGCGCGAACAAAAAACGTTATTAAACAAATTGCTGTGAACAGAAATAAATTAGTCGCAGAGCCCCGAGAAGACGTATTTGTTTGAAGTTTTTATTTATGGTACAGTACCACAGCACGCCTAATAGCTTGTAACTAATGGTTCGCTATAAAAATGTCTCTAGAACGTGTGGCGTCTACACTAGTCTTACAAAATCAATTATTCATTCTTTCAGATCTTGTAAACAGAAATTTCCCCAATTTTCCTTTGCCCCAGCAGTCGAAACATAGGCTGAGTATGTGTTATGTAAACAAAAATTGAATACCTCAAGTATACAGGGGCTTAGTTTAAACGAGGGACATAGTTTACTGGAGTGTTGTAGTAATGATGATAATGAACAACTTTTTTTTTAGTTTGGGTCATTTGATTCGAATTCAAATAGCGTGGAGCGGTTTTTAGCTGTGTGTACTTTTAAATAATTTAAATAAAGCGCTCCACGCTTTTTTAATTATTAACCCATTGGATACAATAGATGTGACAAGCTGCAAAGGTATCATATCATAACTAATACCAGTCACTTTAATTATTTATTTTATAATTTTAGTGCATGATAAAAGCGTTTTTTTTTTTAGTTTTTCTTAATCTACATATTTTGATTTTTACATTCATGAATCGTCTGCCATGGCTGTCTGAAATATGGTTTCAACCAACTTTAAAAGTGTTTTACTGTTATTTGTAAATCGAGGATTGGCCGCACAATTCTACACTATAATTATCTACATCAGATATTTTGTATTGAATAGCAGTGTACGAAATATTTAATTTTCTTAAGAAAGTACGTATTTTATGTAGATTTAAGACGTCTAAAGATAGCCAGACTCAGCTGTAGAGCCAGTAGCAGCACAGTGAGTGAGAGTAGAGGATAATGAATTCTAGCGTCTTCGGACGATTGCCTGACTCGCGCTCATTACATATGTAGGTAGTTGCGGCCTTTTGCTTTACATAATAATACCACCACACATTAACTAACTACTACATCGAAGTGGTGAGAAGAATTCCGTGTTTCTATATAAAGTTCGGTGACTTATTGTGTATTATTAGATATAGTTATTTCTGGATCAAGCTGATGCAAAACAGCGTTATCTATACATATAATAAATCTGTAGAAGGGTCAATTCTGTACATTGAAAATATTGAAAAAATAAATAGCGGGGGGTGTTGCTGGATCGATACCAAACCCAAATATGTGATTAAAAAAATTTTTGTCTGTCTGTCTGTCTGTCTGTATATGCAGGCATCACGTGAAAACTAACGGTTCGATTTCGATGAAACTTGGTATAATTATACTTTATTATCCTGGGCATAAAATAGGATACTTTTTATCCTGGAAAAATACGTAGAAAAAAAAATCTTATTTTTCGGTTTTATTCATAGACGTTGTTCTGTAGAACCGCGAACACACGTTGCATTACCCGTAGTGGATAATTTTCCATTTCAATTTAAGAGAATACAGTTTCCTGTAGCTTTGTGTTACGCCATGACAATAAATAAGGCTCAAGGTCAGACCCTAGGAGTTGCTGGCGTAGATCTTACCGCGAGTTGTTTTTCACACGGGCAACTTTACGTAGCTCTTTCCCATGTGAGCAGTCCAAGAAATCTTCATGTTCATATTCCGGACGAGCTCACTAACAATGTTGTGTATGCTGAAGCTCTCAATTAACTTTCTGTCGCATTGTCACGATCACTTTTTTATTATTGCAAACTTTTCGTCATTGTCAGTAATTTACTGCTACATGCTACTTATCAAGGTCGGAATTACTATGAAAAAAATACTTACTACAGAACGCGAGCTCAACAGGAGTAGCTCAATAGAGGGATCTCCTTAATTATTATAGGCTTAGCCGTATTTGGGTCCAATAGATATTTATAAGATGTCATTGTCAGAGTTACTCAAAATGGAGAAATAAACCATCCACGCGAAGACCGACATCCGCGCGGACACTTTGCACGGCCAAAAATGTAATTGACTAGGCTGATTTTAGAGTCGCGCTGACCGCACGCTGACCGTCGGCGCTGACAGCCGAAACATCCATTCCGATTTGACAGTTCAACAATATCCATTGCGTTGTTTTTGTTTTACGAATTTTTTAAATATTTATGAAGCAACTAGCTGTGCCCCGCGGTTTTACCCGCATAAGTTTCGATCCCGTGGGAATATCGGATAAAAAGTAGCCTATATGTGTCAGCTACCTCTATACAAAATTTTATCAAAATTGGTGAAGCCGTTTGAGCGTGAAGAACAAACATATAAACATACACACACACTCACAAACTTTCGCCTTTATAATATTAGCGTGATGAATATTGTAGCATTTGTACTGTTTGCCTTGTAGGGTGTGTGCCAAATACACGTATTTTCTTTCCAGTTTTCGAGAACCTACTTGCATTTGATACCATAGCAAATTTATTATATAAAATTCGAAATAAACCGAATAAAACAAGCTTGTTTTATATTTGTTTTCAATAAGCTCGACCGCAAATTGTTAATACATAGGTACTTTGGCAACTTGTACTTGATTAATCACTGTCCAGTGAAAATAAGTAAATAGCATTCTACTTATATGAACACTTCACATTACCTACAAACTGTTTGAAAACAAATCACCGTAAACTTAAAAAAAATACATGGCAAAAATAAAATAAAATTAGGCTCAAGTATCAAGTCGTGTCAGTTTACTCATAATTTCACCGCTTCGCGCATGTCGCTGTGTGTGTGAGCCGTGCACGTGTAGTAGTAAGACTCAATACCTAAAATTGAAGCGCGTCATTTCGTAAACGCGTCCTTAAGTCGCCTTAAATGTTAGTTGAATGTTCGATCGATCAGCTATGTCAATCGTCGCTGGCTGGTATTGATCCATAGAAGACTGAGCAGCGGGGTTATCGCGTGGTTATCGCGTGGTTATCGCGTGGTTATTGCGTAAAACACTTACAATAGGAATGGCTTTTATTTTGACAGTTGAACAACATTCATTTCATTATTTACGTTGTTGAGCAGACAAATTTTGCGAACATATGAAGCAATGAATTAGCAATATCTTTCAAAATAATTTAGATTCTGATTGATAGTGTGACGCAATTAGGAGCAGCTCTAAACATCTAAACCTCTGCGCATGGTAATCAAAGAAATCATCTTAATAGTCGTTTTTAGAGTTCTGTGACCCAACGGGAAAAACGGAACTCTTTTAAGATCAATTCGTTGTCCGTCTGTCAAGACCCTTTTTCTCAGCAACGCGTGAACAAATTAATATCAAATACTCAAAGCTGCAATAAAATTCCTTGCAGCAGTGAAAAAATTCAAACTTCTAAGTCAACGCAATCAAAAGATACGGGCGTTTAGGTATGTTCCGTTTATGCCGCTTTGACACTCGCAAGGGAAACAAAACCTATAGGGTACTTCCCGTTGACCTAGGATCATGAAATTTGGCAAGAAACAATGTCATGTAGCACAAGTAAAGGAAAAAATCCGAAAACATTACAAAACAAAAACCCGTGATAAACTATTTACATACTACAAATTAGTACGGAACCCTCGGTGTGCGAGTCCGACTCGCACTTGATCGGTTTTTTCAACGGAATCCCTAGATTTTTGATAGATCTTTAAACTCAAGCCACGTTCCCGTAAACTTGCTTCACACAACAAACGTTAAGCCCCTCTTCCACGCGCCTGAGCTAATAACTCTGAACATTAAATCAGCTTTTACGACAAAATTTAACATAAACACTAAAGCATTTTAATTATGGGGGCCAGAGTTTGAGGAAATTGCCGTCTATTCAGCGGTATCTTGATCTAGTGACAGAGATAACGGCCTGAAAGGGGATGCTGCTGAACATTGAACTCGGCTCACTTTACTTTGTGTGCCATTTGAATTTATTTTGGAGTTGACTGTGTCACGAGGTCTCTAGGTTTCTTAACTCGTCGAGTTCCGCTAATGAGACACAATTGATTTTCTATTGTATTGTATCGTATTACGTAGGTTACGCGCTGACCTTGACCGGTTCATATGTTTTCCTGGTATCAAAGATCGAGGAAAGTCGAACTTTGATACCAGTCGTCGTCGTCCAGTGGGGTAATTGAGTAACTCACTAAAGGCTCCTTCAAACAGGCGCGACACGCGATAAAATCGCGCGCGACACAAAGGCACCGCAAGTCGCGCAACGAGCGGTGCCTTTGTGTCACGCGCGATTATGGTCGAGCCTTTACAGTAGCGATGGCTTACATTTTGATTTGATAGTACAACAAAATCATTGCGTGTGCAGACAAATTTTTCGAAGATTTGAAAATATCCTTCTAAATTATTCAGACTACGATTGATAGTGTGTTACGCAATTCGGGTGCTGTTTAATTGTAGATAGATACATAGATAAATGTCAAATACTATTTTAAGCACTACAATGAAAAAATTCATTTGTTTTATCGTACCTAGATCTCTATTATACTGCTAACTACTGCAATGTTTCAGTATGCATGAGACAAATATGCATTTAAAATAACAAATAGACTCATAACGAAGCTAAAATTAATACATCTACAAACATCTCGCCCTCTTCACGAGATACATCAACAAATCAAAAATACAATTAAATCTGTATAAAATAACGTATTTTCAAATTAAAATGCAAAAGAAAAATCTCATTATTAAGTACAAACAAGTCAGAGAAGATAACTTATCAAATTCATCACTCATTTTACATAAAATTCTTTGGAAATGCATTCATATTTATGGGTATTTTTTAAAAGCAAATTTTCTATTTCTTTTTATTTTTCTACGTTAATGTTAAAGCAGTTTGACTGTTTTTAGGGTTCCGTACCCAAAGGGTGCCAACGGGACCCTTCTAAGCCTCCGCTGTCCGTCCGTCTGTCTGTCAGCGGGCTGAATATCATGAACCATAATAAGTAGATAGGTAGTTGAAATTTTTCACAGAGTGTGTATGTCTATTGCTATAAAAGAGAGTTTTTAAAGGGGGTGTCCATACAACAAACGTGTTTTTTTGGCGTTTTTTGCCTTGTAGTGTGCGAGTCCGACTCGCACTTGGCCGCCTTTTTAAATATTTCGTTTGTAGATGGTCCCCGCTAGCATCTCACGCTTCCCAATGTCTTGCCACCAGTATGATAATGTACCTGGTACCTGCTACCGTATTTAATTCAGTCGAGCACCTAATGGCAGCAATTAACATGCAAACCAGGGCTAAATAATAGTTAATAGTACTACGCCTAATGGGCAGAACCAGGTGGACTACAATAATGTAACTAAACATGTCTCGGTATATCACGGAGCTCAAATACTTACTCATTTTTTCAAAAAAATCCGAACGAAGTCGCTAGGGCTCGATAAAAATATGCGCGAACAAAAAACGTTATTAAACAAATTGCTGTGAACAGAAATAAATTAGTCGCAGAGCCCCGAGAAGACGTATTTGTTTGAAGTTTTTATTTATGGTAAAGTACCACAGCACGCCTAATTGCTTGTAACTAATGGTTCGCTATAAAAATGTCTCTGGAACGTGTGGCGTCTACACTAGTCTTACAAAACCAATTATTCATTATTTCTGATCTTGTAAACAGAAATTTCCCCAATTTTCCTTTGCCCCAGCAGTCGAAACATAGGCTGAGTATGTGTTATGTAAACAAAAATTGAGTACCTCATGTATACAGGGGCTTAGTTTAAACGAGGGACATAGTTTACTGGAGTGTTGTAGTACTGATGAAAATGAACAACTTTTTTTTTTTAGTTTGGGTCATGTGATTCGAATTCAAATAGCGTGGAGCGGTTTTTAGCTGTAAATAATTTAATTAAACTTTTAAATAATTTGAATAAAGCGCTCCACGCTTTTTTAATTATTAACCCATTGGATACAATACATGTGACAAGCTGCAAAGGTATCATATCGTAACTAATACCAGTCACTTTAATTATTTATTTTATAATTTTAGTGCATGATAAAAGCGTTTTTTTTTTAGTTTTTCTTAATCTACATATTTTGATTTTTACATTCATCAATCGTCTGCCAAGGCTATCAGAAATGGTTTCAACCCACTTTAAAAGTGTGTATTAATAATTTTACTGTTATTTGTAAATCGAGGATTGGCCGCACAATTCTACACTATAATTATCTACATCAGATATTTTGTATTGAATAGCAGTGTACGAAATATTTAATTTTCTTAAGAAAGTACGTATTTTATGTAGATTTAAGACGTCTAAAGATACCCAGACTCAGCTGTAGAGCCAGCAGCAGCACAGTGAGTGAGAGTAGAGGATAATGAATTCTAGCGTCTGCGGACGATTGGCTGACTCACGCTCATTACATATGTAGGTAGTTGCGGCCTTTTGCTGTACATAATAATACCACCACACATTAACTAACTACTACATCGAAGTGGTGAGAAGAATTCCGTGTTTCTATATAAAGTTCGGTGACTTATTGTGTATTATTAGATATAGTTATTTCTGGATCAAGCTGATGCAAAACAGCGTTATCTCAAATATAATTGTTTCAATACTCAACAGATTCTCAATTATTTCTTGCATCGACCTAGCTAGAATGTAACCCACGGGACATACCCGACATCCAGACGACCTACGGCCAGACGTTTAATCAGAGATAAGCCTCAAACACATTCATGCGAAAAAGGAATAATAGATAGTAGAACTTTCCCAGACAAACTCATTCTTAGTGCTTGGCCAGACTGGCAGCGTGGGCGCGGGGCGGGCGCGGCGTGGCGTACTCAAACATAAGAACTTTGAGTATCCATAGTGAGCACGCGGGCGCGGTGAGCGGCGCGAGCTGTTCGGCGCGGGGAGCGCGCGGGCAACTCACGCCATAGGTCGTTCATACAAATGGCCGCAGAGGATGCGCGGCCGGCCCGCGCGGTGACCGGGTTTCTTAAACTAGTTCGAACTTTTCTCTAGTAAAAATAAATCTTCTTTATCCATATTACTGTCTGTGTGGTGCCGGACTTAAAGAATTGCACCACCCCTTACTTCCCGTGGGTGTCGTAAAAGGCGACTAAGGGTCTTACCGGAGAATGGGCAGCAGCGTTCTCTATTTATTCCACCACCATACCATACTGCGATCGCCAACCCGCCTGTCAAGCGTAGCGATTATCCACACCCCCACAATTGGGGGAGGCCTATGTCCAGCAGTGGACGTCTATCGGCTGAAACGACGATCCATATTACATTTTGACAAACACTGGACACAACAACACGCAGAACGCAGCCGACCAGCGCTCGACTGCGGACAGGCAGATCGCGCGCGTTCCCGCACCCGCGCCGCTCCCCGCCCCGCGCTGCCAGTCTGGCCAAGCAGTACCTCAAAAATAGCACTAATCAAAATTAATCCGACACAAAATTACCATAATAAACAAATAATCACTCACATTTATGTATTTAAAAGCGCCAAAAGACAAAGCATTAACAGGGAGGTATAAAAATAACATGAGTGAAGACCGCGCCCTCTGCACACTCGACCAAATTAATGACAATAGTATTCATGGCGGCTCATAATGAAGGGTGTAAGGGCCGACACGGGTTACACTCACAACTGGCTGCTCGGAATTACACCTGCTTTGGAAACAGGACTTGTAACTGGCTTTAATTAAACCTTATCGTGTGGATAAATATTAGTAGAGTGTACAAGATGGAATCAAAGAAAGTCAATTACGTTCAATAAGTCGCTGAAACAAACAGGATAGACACTAGACAGTGTAAGTTATTGATTTTCAGAAATAATTGCAAACGTTCGTCTGAAATTGTCTACAGTTGCGCTGAATTTGTTTCTGAGTTGTTCTTTCTGAAATTGGTATTTTCAGAGAAAACAACTCGGTTTTTTTTTTTCCGAGTTGTTTTCTCTGAAAATAACAACACTCTGCTGACGGATTAGCGATTGCTGTAGATTATATTAAAATGCCGTAGGTATACCACAGCTAACTACTCATCCAACGAACAAAGAATAATAGTTTATCCACTTTTTTTAGACTATTAGTTATCAACGGTCCACAGTCGTGGTTAGACTCTTTCAGTTGACATTCTGTAAAAGCCATACATTTCTAAAATCGATAATAACCATGAATATGTAAGTACCTATAGCGATAACTTTTAATTTTATGAAGCACCAATTATATTTCCACAATCTAAAGCGATTTTATAAATAGCTGTATTACGGCACAGTTTTAAAAATGACACGAATGGTTTGGAATTAGTAATTTTTAGAGTTATTTTGAACAATATTATCAGACGGTACAGTCATATGTTACGATTTAGTTAGATCAATTTCGGTCATCACCATTTCAGCCGAAAGACGTCCACTGCTGGCCTACCTCAGGCACCGCCATTTCGACCAGTTCTGTACTTCTCGCATCCAGGGATACCTGCGGCCTTTACCGGTCCACCTTGTAGAAGGCCTTCCAACGCTACGTCTTCGCCACACTAAAACCTTTCAGCAGCATCAGATTTCTGTTCTGCGAGCAATCTGCCCTGCCCACTGCCACTTAAGGTTGGCAATTTTTCGAGCTATGTCAGTTACCTTGGTTCATAGACGGATCTTTTCATTTCTGATTCGATCACAACAATTTAGGTAAACATTTTTGGTCCCTTAACTTGAAAAGTTATCTAGTATGTTTTGTTTAAAGAAACGATTCTTAAAGTAACTTTCCATCCAAACAATAAAATAACTTAATTAAGATAACACCAAAACTGCACATTAAAACTCGTTATGGCAACATTAATTTAGCCAGAACAGAATGGATATCAGTCTAGACTTTAAACAGTTTAAAATTAAAATCTACCATTTAGATTAGCATTAAGGCGTTAGAATGGCAATATATCGTGGAGTTTAGCAACAATTGCCAACAATGGGCAACAACAAGAAACAACGAGCAACAGTGAGCAACAGTGACCAATTCAGTGTGAATGTTAATTGCCGTGTCGTTGCTACGGAATTTCCTGCAATTTGTCTGAATTCAGACGTCGCGTCACCCGCCGAGAATTTTGTGCGAGAAAATAAATTCGTTGTTAGACATAATTGTGTCGAATGAAATTAAGCGAAACAGGATTTTTTCACAACGTAAGTCGAGTAAATAATATAAAATGATATATGTTGGTTCACAACCTTGAAGACGTCTATGTACAGAAATGATTACATTAGGCCCATTCAAGCGCTGAAAAAGAAAGACCCGTTCTCCAGGCGAGTAACAAAAACCTTTAATCTTTTTTTCAGTAATTTATCATTCAGAAACGACGCCAGGCACTTTCGAAAAGCCGATAGTTCCAAACTCAATTCAAAGCAAATTATCGCTTTCTTACTTAAAGACATTTTAACAACCTTAAAGTCAAAGCATTTCAACTTAATGAAGGCTATAAAACTAATCTACGCGTAATATTTTTCCTTTGGGTTCTGGAGAGCGAGCAACAAGACGAACACACTAGTAATTAGCTTAATAAATCAGGCGACGCCTCACAGTGACGGACATACAGAAATACCGACATTGATTTATATGGCACTAACTAGTGGGGATCGAATAACTGTATTAATAGAGATGTGTAATATGCGAGTGTAGACAGATGACGATATTATTAGAGTCATTGTTGTTTCCACATTGTTGGGCTCAAAAGAAGTTGAATGAATTGGTAAATAAAATGAAATCGTGCTGTCGTGCACGAATGGACCACCACGACAATAACATTGAAGAAAAATAATTGTTTGACAGCAGTGAGACTAAGGCGGATCACACATTACAACGCGCCACGCGGCAGGGCGCGAAAAACGGAGCCAAATTCCAAAGGAAGCGCGTTTTTACTGAATTTGCTTGAATAAAAAATCACCCGCAGCGGCGCGTTATAGTGTATGATTCGCCTTAAGAATCATGATGATGATCAGTCATGATGTCGTAGCGTTGGAAGGCCTCCCACAAGGTGGACCGATGACCTTGTGAAGGCCGCAGGAACCCGTTGGATGCGGGAAGCACAGGGCCGGTCGAAGTGGAGGTGCTTGGGGGAGGCCTATGTCCAGCAGTGGACGTCTTTCGGCTGAAATGATGATGATGAATCATGATGATAGGGCATAACATGTACAGACAGGAGAAGATATTGTTTCTATAAAATATCTGTAAGACCTGTTCACCAAAAATCGCACTAATAAATACTTTGACTTTGATAAGCTACGTAATAAAATTTGGCTTTGCCTAAATATGGATTATTTAAGCAACCTAGTGGGCAAGAGTCCACTACACTGTCCATTCCAAATGATTTCAAGGTTGCCTGGAAGAGATCGCAAAAAGTGATAAAGCCGCCCATTGTATATTTTTAGTGTTCGATAAAATTATTTTTGTTATGTATTTTTGTGGTGTGCAATACAGATAAAGATGCATTTATTTGTTTAAACAATAAAATATATATAAATAAACAATAATTAAGAGTCAAGTATAATTAAAATAAAAGGAAGCTCTCAAAGTGATAATCTCCACAGCCACTAGTCATTTTGAGTTGAAGTCCCTCGTCCCTTTGAGTTAAAAATGTGAAGTTAATGACTTTCAACTCCTTTTTAGTCGTCGCTAATCTCAAGTTAATGGGGCAGCTGTAATAACATCAAATTAAACAGCTTTTTAATTAGGACACCGTCTGATTTTATAGCTGCAGACAATACGGGCGAGAATGAATGGAATGAGGAGAATATTGAGTGGCGATGCTGGAGAGATTGTTATTGGGATTGTAATGAATAGCTGCAAGGTACCTACCTGCTGGACCGATATAGACCGTTCAGGAAATACAGAAGAATGACGTTTTATTCTGTATTTCCTGAACGGTCTATGTACTGGATTCAGTGAATGCCTTAAGAAAACAGCTTGGTCGACAGTTGAATGCGAAAAGACCGAGGGTATTCGGGTTTCTAAAGAGACCGACGCACAGAATTGGACCACAACAGACTATATCTGTGCCAAAGTATAGTTTGGATACGAAGAGACGATCTTTGTATGGTTGTTGGTGATTACTGGATCGAGTTAAATGGCGTAAGATTGGAGGGTACTGTAAAGGGTGTATGAAAAGTCGACCTTATGTAGTGCAGACTGGCAGAAAAATTATTCTAATTGCATTCGAACAGTCAAACGAATTTAGAATGAACTTTCAGGTAATTTCTATTAGGTTTTTGTTTCGAAAACTAGCGATAGTAAGGCGCGTTCATGTTAACACGTACGCTTGAGATAGACACAGTAATTATAACGTTGTATCATTTTAACGCCCCCACACAATATTCCACACTGGACTCATTAATATCCAGCAGTTGTCTGCTATAGGATTATGAATACAGTATACTTAACACTAAAATACCCAAAACGTACAAATATAACCAAGAACATCCAACACTTGAAGGTATTTATGTCGTCTCAAAATAAAGCGAGTATTAACCGCACATCGCTTGTTCGCGCGAACACTTCATTTGCGTCGCACGCGCATTTAATTGCTTTATAAATAACGCACACACTTATCAGTTTCTGTGTGTGCATAGTCACTTGTTACTCTTAGGACTTTCGTGTTTTTAGTCTTAGGGCAATCGTCCACGACGCTACTCAAAGTGATGTGTTACAAACTCACTCACTCTCACTCACTCTCACTGGCTGCAATTTCACAGCAGTAGTATTTCAATGGTGGTCGGTACCTACACGACGCGACTTACAAACGCATTATTTAATCGTTTGTGATTGGTTGCATCATTGAAATATTATTGCTGTGACATTTTGGTTTATTCATCGGTGATTAAAGTTTGTAACTGGTTACTTTTGAATAGCGCTGTAAATGACGGGCCTTGCTTTCATTCAAACGAGCTGCCGTTTCGTCGGCTTGCAAATGTAGTTGGCAGCTGTAGGGCAATAAAATAAAAAGGAAAGATCTATCAAAAAAGTAAAAAAAAAATTGATTTGACTAAATCCTTATTTCGGTTGTACAGGGTTATTGGTAAAACATTAACAACCTCTTGAGAGGTCATTGTACTCATCATTATGAACAACTTTTCCTGGGACCAAACCTGAAATCGAGAAAAAAAAAATCAGCTGTTCCCTATATTTTTATGTTCGTAAAACTCGTCAAAATGTAGGGAACAGTTGATTTTTTTTTGATCTTTCGATGATTTTGTTGATTTTTAACACTTTGCCCGACCCGGGAATCGAACCCAGGACCCCAAGCTCAGTAGTCGCGCTTGCGACCACGAGACCAACGGGGCAGTGAAGACGAGTAGCGTCAATACAACATACACACTTCCTACTTCGCCATTGTCTCGGATGGTACTGAGAGCTCTCGCACTTTCACAAACATTCAAGGCGTGTTTGAACACTTGGTGACCACAAGTAAAGCGCGTGTCGCTACCGTGAGATAAAAATATTGTAACAGACATAATCGACAGATTAATCATAATAGCTTGTCGTCCAGCGTTCTTTTGGGAACAAATGCTTTTTTCTTTAAGCGTATTATTTCTTGAGTAAAAACCTTTGAACTGGCTCTGAGTATCGACTAGCACCTACAATCTCAAGTTCGTTACCATGGTGATTTCGAAATGAGAAACGCTTGAAGTATACTTGTGTAAGTCTATGATGGTTATAATGTTTCAGCACCACTTTTGAAGTTGTGAGAATACACAAAGAAAATTCAGGATTAAAAAACGAAATGAAAATGATTTTTCTTCCAATTAGCTTATCTAACTAATAACCCACTAAGTACCTACTTAGCTCCTTCATATTTTCAAAGACGTTCGATCTCATAATATTGTTTTAATCGTAACACTTCTACAATCACCAATTGGTCTATAAACCGTTATTATGTCCATAGAGGCTCTCTGCAGTGGATATGAAAACTGGTAGTATGCAGCTCTTTGGACACTGGAGAACATCGCACAGAACATTCGATAATACTCTCAATGCATTTCGCAAAACAAAAGCTTATGCTAGCTGGATCGTACTCAATACAAAGATACTTAATTACACAGTGGCAGCACACAAAAACAGCCTTTATTGTTCACGAAATAAGGTCGAGAGGTTGCGAGGTAATATGTGCAGTTGCAGAAGCTTAATGAGTACAATCAAAATGAGGCGTGCAGCGATTCAGCGCTTGTTATTACTCCCATACTTTGTTCTGAAGCGCTTTTCGCTTTAAGGTCGCTGTTATTGAATAACATTTTCATAAAGGTAAGTCATAAGGTGGGTAATAGAGGGATATATCATGGAAAAGGCCTGAGTCTACAGATTATGTCGGATTTATTACTAAGGACTGCATTCAGTTAAATAAAATATACCGTTCGTAAGTAAATGTTTCGGAAAAATTACCTCATCATCTGCCTAGCCTTTTCCCAACTATGTTGGGGTCGGCTTCCAGTCTAACCGGATTCAGCTGAATACCAGTATTTTACATGGAGCGACTGCCTATCTGACCTCGGAAAAATTACCTACCTACATTATTTTTATTTAATAAAATATGGGTCACGTTAAGCATTATGGAGCAATAAGAACTTCCATTATCGTGAATCATATAATAATCAATTATGTATATTATTATACATATTATGTTTTATACTACACCTGCTCGGAAAGTACCATATTACTTTTTTTAATGAAGCAGAAAGTACGTCATTACTTTTGTACAAATTTGAGGGTCAACAGATTGTATGAAAATGTATTGTTAACGTGCTGTGTTTTTTATTTATTATTTGAGGCAATTCAGTAGCTAACCTAATTAATATAGTATTATAGAGGTATGAGGAACAGTATGTAAAGTTCACTCAACCTCCATAGAAAAGGGAGGATCCTCAGACCAGACGGATGTTGTGTCTGGCGGGCAATTGCCCGATGATTCATGTCGGGCCGTTGCATCTATGCTAGTTTCGCGGTAAACTCTGCTTGCGAGATGCACGATTTTGCGTGACGTCAGTATGACACGTTGTTCGCATTTGGCTATGTCGATACCGCTACAGTATAATGCCAAAAGACAAAAGTTTTTATCGCCAAGCGCATTATGCGCGCACAAAATTATGCTGGCCACATACTTTTGCTGATCATTCAAACCAATATTAATTTGCCTGGCTTAAAGTATAACATTGATTTTAATAACTGAAATCATTTTAATAGAAACTTTACTTAAAAAAATGACTACCTCATAGGTGCAGTAAAAGCACTATGTATCAATCGGAAGAAAATGCTAGTCCCAACTAGTGTGTACTTAAGGCCCTTGACAGAGCCTCGTGCGTCAAACTACACTCTCGTTAGTAATCGGTCACTTTCTCTCCTAGGTGAACAATGTACTATTACTACCTACTACAGATGAGCGTTTTCAACAGAACATGGTTTTACATCGCCACTTAGTGTAAGCAGAGATCATAGAGTTTCCCTTGGACTGATAACACCTCTTTTCACCAATGGCATGGAATGCATGAAGGTTGTATGCAATTCCTTACATCTGTTTTGCAGATACGTGATCCTAACAGGCAAGGTACATCGGGCTTATGATAATGAGACTGCAGTAGGTATCCCGGACAGCAGGAAGATATTTCATTAAAGGTATGGCATATTGTCATAGGATAGGTTATTTTTGTACCTTTTTATTATTACCTACTTGAATCGTTGGAATAGGGCCAAGTACCCCAAGTACAATATTAGTATTCTAGTTTATTCCACACACAAAGAACCCTGCACTCAGTGCTTATCTCCCAAAAAAAGGACACAAAGTACAGAAAAACCGACAAAATAACACAACAGTGTATGAGACAGTTTAAATATAAAATGAAGTAGTTTTATTTGGGAGTCGTAAAGCGACAGGAACTGGTGGGTACCTCGTTTGTTGCAACTTTTTAATGTTGCTCGTAATCAAGTTTGATTGTGTTGTCTACATTGTTGGTGTTGTTCTGTTGTTGCAATGATATGGTACAAAGTGTTGGTGGAATTAGTCCTGTAGGGCATTGTAGGCTATGTGGGTGTGTGCTCTCGGAAAAACTGTTAAGCTACAAGAATTAAAAGAGCGATGAAAAATATTTTTGTTCTACCGAACTATTTCTGTTACCAAACGAACTTCTGGTTTGCAATTACCTTCTGAGTTTTACCATTTAACAATAAAAAACTAGTTCTCTCTCTTCTTCTTTTCGCATCGATGGTACTCTTGCTCATTATTTTTTTTAATATATAGTTTGTGCCCAGTAGCTGGCCACGTTGATTGCGCCATCATCACCACTTCATACTATATAGACCGCAATCATACCAAAAGTATCACCATCTAACTCCATAAACAGCAGTCACAAGAAGCACACATGACGTCATAAACATCTGAACACGAACTTTTCAAACGCAAAACAAATGCCTCTCATAATAATGTCGAATATTAATACGAAACGCCGAAAAAACCTTGAGAACCCCTGATATACGCGCAGTGCTGGCACAGCACGAACTCATATAGTATTCATTGAACTCCGACGAGGAACAAAGAGGTTCGTACCGTGCAATTTATAACGGGAGCGATGGAACCCTAACCCTTGCCAGGTTGAAAAAAGAACGCGTCAAAGGAGGTAGATTGATTAGTATTGTGTTCAAAAGGTCAGAGGTTGTCAATGTCAGGATATATTTGGTTGTTAAGAATTTGGAGACATCGGTCGTGAAACCTGCTAAGTAAAATATTATGAAAATGATATTTTCGTGCGCTAAATATTTCTATAACAAGGATCAAGCAAATGGAATGAATTGAAGTGGGTGTAATAAAGGGGATGAGAATACTTTTTAATAAAAAGCAGACTGTAGGTACCTATCCGAGATGGCTCGGAACAAAGTTGTAATTATCCGAAAACGAAAAAGGTCGGAAGGTACGCTCGGTACTGCCAAAAAAATAACAAATTCCTTTCAATCGTACCAAGTATACTTCAAACCGCAAAGAATTAACAAAAACCCAGATACAAACGTCGAACACTTCAAAGGCTCGAGTAACAAAATAAGAATAACAGACACAAAGCCACGTCTAAGGCAGCAGTTCCCGAATGCTGAGCTGAAGAACCCTTTCTGATAAAACTCGAGTATCTTGACACACAATATTTACCTGCTTTAATTCGGATTCCACAATATTGGAATTCCGGCCCCCTCCGGCTTCCTGTTTCTGGAAACGTAATCTTAGTGTGTACGCTATCAATGGAAAGGGTGAAGCTTCTACATTACGAAGGTCGGGGTGTGAAGTTCAATTTGATGCTGTTCGTAAGAAGAATATTTTAACATTATTTCAGACTAGCAATTTGCCCATACTTCCCGTGGGTGTAGTAAAAGGCGACTAAGGGGCATACCGGAGAATGGGCAGCAGCGTTCTCTATGCATTCCACCACCATACCATACTGCGATCGCCGACCCGCCTGCCAAGCGTGGCGATTATGGCAAACCCCTCCTCTTTTTGGGGAGGCCTATGTCCAGCAGTGGACGTATTTCGGCTGAAATGATGATGATGATGAATTTGCCCGCGACATCGCCCGCGTGGGTATCGTACTTTCCTCAAAAAAATTTAACACCCTCTCCACCTCCCCTTGAAAGGTAGTTTTCGAAAATTAATGTTTACGATCTTTATAACTAGCTTCTGCCCGCGACTTCGTCCGCATGAAATATTTTGTTCCCCCGACCCACCCCGTCGCATCGCATCGCATCGCCTGCTATTACTTCGTTTTCGCTTAGCGAAAACTTCTGACTTATTTTTCTTTTTGTTCAACTCCTAAGGATTCTAGCGTGACGTTTAATAGCCTAGCATTCCTCAAGAATTGGGCTATCAAATGGAAAAAGATTTTTAAAAATCCGGCCGGGATTAGAGCTTTCAAATAAACTCTTCAGCTTTATTATTAGTATTATTTTAAAACTATGATATCTCCTAAGATATTCATTGAAATCAAATGATGTCAAGGGCAATTTTGTTCAAAATTAAATATTTGTGATGTGTTTATTTGGATATGGATTAATATCATGTTTATAGAAACACCTTCGCAAATAATGCATTATTTTAGAACAAATTTGATTACCATAAAAAAGGTTATAGTGAGTCAACCTTAAAAGATAGTCTTATGCTGTCGTGGACTTTTTTTAGAGCTTTTAAAGGAAAACAATTCCGTCATACATGTTTTTTTCGTAACTTTAAGCAGTTACGCAGCGTACGCAACGGAAACTCTCAAAATAATTAATTTTTCCCGTTTTTGCAACATTTTTCATTGATGCTCCGCTCCTATAGGTCGTAGCGTGTTGCTATATAGCCTTCCTCGATAAATGGACTATCCAACACAGAAAGATTTTTTCAAATCAGTGAAGTAGTTTCGGAGCCTATTCAATTCAAATAAACGAACAAATCTTTCCTCTTTATAATATTAGTGAAGAAGTGTAGATGTAGATTGTAGAAAGATGATGGCATCTTCCTTAAATCAGGGGTCCTAAAAAGGCCAGTTTGGCAGAATCATAAAAGGATAACATAGTGGACAGTTAACTCTTAAGTTAATCGTATAAAATCCCATTGGTGAAATATTTTTCAGTTTTTTTTTTGTCTGTGCTAAAATACCAATCAATCCAATCCAATTCCAATCGCAGTCTCTTTGGTTACACCTACGTAGTGCAGCAAAAAACAGAAAAACACGGACTGTCTTCGCCATATTATAATTCATAATGTTATCCTATTATGATTCTCCAAACTGGCCTTTTTAGGCCCCCAGCTAAGGTAGTCCAATCCAGCTAAGCAACCTCGTCATTAGTAGACACCATGTAGTGTAGACGCGCTAAAGCAGCTTACATTTGGAAGTGCCACGACTTGTAATATCTATAAGCTATGAGGACCTTAACACTAAGTTACTATTTATTACGCTAATAAATATCAAACGAGGCCTCATTATTTTCTTGAGTTTTATTGGTATTTCTAGTTTGACGTACATACATATAAGTCAAACTAGATATATCAATAAAACTTGTTCTTGACGTTTACAATATCAACACACACCAAGGTAATCAAGAACAAACACAGTCCCAAACTCACTCAAACGCTACTCAAATCAACTCCCCCTCGAATTCTTCCACCTCTCCAAGAGGCCGCGTGTCGTAACAGTGCACCACACAAAAGGGGAGCCGTCGAGACAAATCTCTTACGATTTGTATCCACCAGTCAAATGTTCGGATTTATCCGCGCACGCTGCGGCCTGGGACGCATCGCCGGCCATTAGTCATGTATGTACGTCACTGGCGAAAATATATCGGTAAATAGCAAGTCAATGTACAAAGTGTGTATTTGAAGAAAGTAAGTCTTATGACGTAAATAACATAACATCACGACTTGTTTCTCCAAAAGGTTGGGCAGAGGTATATCCACATTTCGCATAGGAGGTGAGCCTAGCTTAGGTACATTTTCTCAGAAAAAGTATGTCAGCTTTCTTCTTCGTGTCACTGCCACGACAGTTATTTAAAGTTGGTTGAACCAAAACCCGGTCGACGTCTGTTGCAAACTATGGCAGGATATCTTTTCCCCACTTACTCACTATCTACCACCGTGGTCCACTTGGAAGCCCCTGAACCGTCTCCAAACTTAAGTGGCAAGATGTAAGTCGAAACTCGTAAATTGGGGCTACGTCGACGGAATGGCAGCAGGGTGTGGATGTGGCACTGTGTCACCAACTATGCTCCACCTCCTGTTCTGACCTTCTTGCCCCAAAACATGCAGTATTTCAGTAAAATTTACACTGACATACTGGATACATTCGAGGGGTCCGTAGCTAAATAATAACAGCCGCACGTGTCGATCGATCAGGTTAAGCTACGCTTGCCGAGATTGGTCTGTGGATGGGTGACCATCTTTACATACCGAGACCCCTCCGTGCCTCGGAAAGCACGTTAAGCCGTTGCTCCCGGCCTCCTTCGTGGATCTTTGACAGTCGTTACGGGTAGTCAGAAGCCCGCAAGTCTGACAACCAGTATTACCAAGGGGTATCGTATTATCCAGTAACGGTTGTCGAAGTCAGATAGGCAGTCGCTCCATGTAAATACTGGTATTCACCTGCATCCGGTTAGACTGGAAGCCGACCCCAACATGGTTGGGAAAAGGCTAGGCAGATGAATTAAATACTGTGATACTTTTAAACCACTAGATACATTTTTACCTGTCATATATGTTTTCATGCAGCATTTTAATCTCAGTAATTCTGCTTACTCCAGCAGGAATGTACCTAAGCGCATAATAAATCTCCGGGAAATCCGACGTTACTTTATTCATCTCGAAAAATAACCTCTTCTCTTATTCAAATGAAAATTGAATTCGTAATGCTAATATTTTTATACGTCCCGAGTCAAAAAGTACCTAAGTTTATTAAAACTTCTCCCTTTACTTGTAAAATTCTAAATGTATCTACATAGTAAAGTCGGGGCGTTAAAATGTTGCCAGACTTGCACACCTCTAACCAAAAGTTACAGTTGAACGCTTTCACAAGTAGAAATTTTGTATTCGAACCGTTTACAAACGAATTAAAGTTTTAGATTGAATTTGTATAAAAAGTAAATTGCAGAATATTAATGGTTCGCTTCAAAAACTATCATTCAATCGTTCAATCTTCAAAAGGTGAGATTCATTATTTTTTACTTTAGTTTTTAGAATTAGAGAAAAAAGGTTTTCTTCGCATGGAATGAACTAGTGCAATTAGAAATCTAATATTGGCTTAAAAGTTCAGCTTTTTAAGATTTAGATAAAGGTTTGAAAAAGAAATAAAAAAGTTTTACTAAGAGATCACTTATTATGAATTAGTTTAATGGAATTGAACTAAAATCTTTTGACAAAATAAGGTCGTGATAGCCCGATTTTATGAAGCAAACGCCTATGGGCATGGTCACTTGCCTATGTACTTATTTTTCTCTAACGTGAAAAGTAAGCACTTTATCGATGTAAACACTAACAGTACTACCGACATACAAAGGATGTCTTTAAACAGTTAACAATGTAAACACTCATTTGTCACGCTCTCAGAGCCCGGGGCCGGGACGTCAAGCACCTAATTACGCAATGTACCAAACTGTCCCCACGAGAGCATTGGGACATGCCGTGACCTGCTTGTGAATATCACGTTACGTTTGTCACGGCACACCGGTACGCTGACAGCGTGACCGTGAAGCAGCAGGCTTTTGAACGAATTAATATATTTTTTAATGTCAAGAATCGCGGAAAAAATAAAGTAGGTAACTACGCTAAAGCGTGACAAACTTGTGACTGTAACATTTGAATTAAAATTCTCGTAACTACGTAAAAATAGGAATCTTAAAGATTATTCTAATAGATGACTAGAGCGCGACCTAGGAACGTGGTGTTTGCGAATAACGAATACGGCTTCTCTCTCTCTCTCTCTCTCTCTCTCTTTGAATAGCTATAGCCACCAACGTTGATTTCATAACATATTTATATTATTTAGGTTTTACTGCTATATTAATCCATTTACGGTTTTGCAGCTAATCAATATCAATCACTTTCCTTTTAGATATCTATGTCACCCATAAAACTCGCGCTTTCACGCAAATCCTACTAGGCTTACACATATAGCAAAAGCAGATTGAAAACAATCGTGGTCAAGTGGTAACGGCCGCGACTTACGAGTTGTAGGTCGTAGGTTCGAACCCAGCGAGGCGCTTTCATCGTCATAGAATAGAATAGAATAGAATACTCTTTATTATGTACACCATATTAATTACAGACATAAGGTATAGAAACTGTACAAAGGGTGACACAATGGGCGGTCGAAGCTTATCGCTAAAAGCGATCTTTTAAAGACAACCTCATCATCATCATCATTTCAGCCGAAAGTATGGTATGGTGGTGGAATTCATAGAGAACGCTGCTGCCCATTCTCCGGTACGACCCTTAGTCGCCTTTTACGACACCCACGGGAAGTATGGGGCCAGGCGCTTTACTTTGTGTAAATTATTTCATCACCACTGCTCTCAAAACTGTGAAGGAAAACATCATGAGGTAACTGGCACGTCCTAGAACCAAAAATACAAAGGCATGTGACATCTACCAACCCGCACTGGGCCCGGGTGGTGGATTATGGCCCACTCCCTCTCACCAAAAGGAGGCCTGTGTCCAAGCAGTGGGAACATTATAGGCAATAAGTACACAAAGCATGCTTAAAAAGAACACCTATTGGGACTATTGCAAAGATACATACATACATAACATCAGAACACGGGATCTGGTCACGATCGATCATAATCCGCGTGACAGCGGCACAGGTGCGTGATCACTCAAAGAATTGACTAGTGTTCGAGCCGTGTTTGAAGGGTCGCGCCTAGCGCCTGGTACTGCTGAGAGTGATATGATACATTTGTAGGTATGTCAGTTGCGCAATCAAAGATTACGCAGGCGCCTTTCAAACTACCTGATCATTGTTTTTACAAACTAGTGATATTCTGAAGACTGGTTTAGAAACATATTATTTTATGTACATACATACATAAAGTCACGGCTTCTTCCCATGAGGGTAGGCAGAAAATACAGAGCGCCACCTGCTACGATCCTTACATACATCTTTTGCTTCGTTTACGTTCATACATCTGGTCGCACACGCACGGCGGTTGCGAGTAGGCACTTCGCGCTTATTTTATCTACTTTTGCCGAAATTCTACAATGTTTAATCTTGCATCGTTGTGATATTTATATGGTATTTGATTAACAACATTAATCAATACAATTTAATCTCATTGAAAATCTCCATCCCATCCTATATCATCACATTGTTTCTAACCATGGTTATATTAAATGACATGTATAAATTGTTGGTTGTGACAATATGTACCGTGGCTGTGTCGTGTAAACCAGTGTAATTGGACAAATTAAATGGTATCGCCTGAAATTGTTACACGAGCGTTATTTATGAACACGTTACGAACACACGGTCCGGCTGTAATTATTATACTGTGGTCGCAATACATCTACTATTAATAGTATTTAATTAGGGATTAGTTGGATCTGTAGTCTCGGACAATGTTTTAACGTAAAATCCATGTTTGTTAAATAACCCATTACATTTCATTTAATTTTAATATTCAGTTTATAATAACCAAAATGTCTAGCATAATATTTACGACCGACTAACATAATATACGATACATTACCTACATAACACGACCTGCATAATATAAGCAAAGCTCGAGGCACACATTTGCTTTTGTTTCATCAGATACACCGAAACCAATTTGTAACACAAAATCAAGCACGAGATCGCTATCTCGAGAGCCTGATGCGATCAGCGATCACCGACCATTACCGGTCGCCGATCTCGGGGCCCCAGACTTAACCCGCCTCAAGCTCCACAGCGCGACTATTGACCTGCTCAGTACTCGGAGCCGGACGACCGGTGCCCCGCAGTGCCGCACGGTGCCCAACGTCCGGCCCACACATCCACAACGCCTGCCAGAGAACTCCACAAACACAAGAAATAATCAAAATTTCTTCCACCAATCCAACTATGCAAATCGAAACAAAAACTTTTCTAATAAGCGTCGAGACTCCTTTGTTTTTCTTTTAAAACATCTTAAATTCACAGATGAAAAGACTTTCAGAAATCCGATACTACAGGGGCGACACCTTTTCATTCGGCGAGTGTACGCGCTTTATCTCCGCCCATTGTTGAACGTTTAGGTGACAAAAACAATAGAAAAAATTTAATTTCCTGTCGTCGTCATAAAATATTATTTTAATCCGGGCATAGCTCCGATGCTGAATATTCAATGAATGCGGACCGGCCATATTTTATTTGAGAGTTTTATGCAAAATAATACGGATTCGAAGCGGCCGTGCACCCCGGATATTTTTTAATCAACCCCCAGTGGTTCGCGTCCACGCGTCGCCGTGCGCCGCCGCACCGCGCGCGCAACTCACTATACTTGATTCCTTGTTCCTTCCTCTTTCTACAATCTATTAACATTTTGACGTTGTATTCATGTTAAGAAAATGTTATGTATATTCATTGATATTGGATTTGCATTTGAGGTCAAGCCCCAACGATCCAGCGATGAACTCTGATTGTAGATGTACCTACTCATACTGCATTGAGTAAAGTAGGAAAAGTCGTCACAAGTGAACACTGCGCTCTGTGTACCTTCTGATATTGTTTAACCTGTGGTTTAGTTTCATCCTCACAACACAAACAAAGGATAACCGAATAAAAATCGTGCATAATAATTTTGTTGCATAAAACGTGATATCGTAAACATTAAAACGTTTTCCCTTTCAAATCAACGTGACAAAATAAACAGGAAACATAACCCTAAAAGCGTCACCGAAACAGATTTATTTATGGAGATTATCGACGCAATAAGTTGGTGTAGGCGCGACACCCGCGGAACCTTTAGAAAAAGTTAAATCAAAAACGTGAGGTGGCGACAAACAAGTCTAAGGGGAAGAAGGGGGAGGGGTGCGGGTGGAAGCAGAAAAAGTGTCCGCACAAAGATTTATCGCGTCCGCAACGCTCGCGAGAAGCGCGGAGCTTGCCAAGCGCGCGAGGGGCGCGAGGTCAGGCGGCGACGGGTTAGCAGCGCCTAGTTAACGCTGTTAACTTAAAACTTTATCTGCATGTGCATCGTTGCAAGATTTTCGTACAGTCTGTTGTGCACCATTGTTTCGTTAGTTCAACTTAATTAAATCGTGCTCCATGTTTTTTGGACTGCAATTGTTCGAAATAGAGAAAGTAACTTGCGAGAATTACAATAGAATCTCGATTTTAACTCACTCACCTGCACAAAACCAAAACTCATCTCCAACAAAATATAAACTTCGCTACGCTTGCAAGTATCTAATTTACAAGCAATGAATGATTTGTTAAGTTAGAATATTTTCCAGACGTTTTATGAAAATTCATCTTCGTTTGATAAAGCCTAGGAACTACGAACGTCGAATACACGACACGTAGAGCTACGAATTGCGTAGCTCCGTAGCTCGTAGCGTCGTAGCACGGCGTAGATATAGCCTACAAACGGTGGAGCTACGTGCCCGCCGTAGAAATAACCTACGCGTGCTACGTCGCTACGAGGCTACGAATTCTTATTCTATTTACTTGAGATAATAAAAGGTGTTTAAACAGTTAGTTGCTTGAAGAATTTTTTATGCTGTTTTGTTACATACCGTATTTTTGGATGAAGGAAAACTTAGTAATTGTTATCCGTGACTTATTACGAGAACTTGACAGGAACTTTTCTTTGTGTAACCCTTAACATAAAACTGGTAAGGTCTATAGAACCTGATCGTGCAAGCAAATGGTCCCAAAGATTTAATTACTTCCTAACAAGTGTAATTAATAAAAGAGACGTTAGCTTTGAAACTGAATGCCAGTACAGAAAGTTTGCTTGTGAAAATCGCGTTAGAGATTTTTATTGAGAAATGAGGAATACTTTTTTATAAATGAGAACTTATTTATAAACATAATTAATTACTTTAGTAGTTGAATATTTACAGAAGCGATAGAATCACATAAAACTTATTTTTAAAAGAGTAAATTACTAGTATTAAAATAAAAGCGTTGGATATTTTATTAGCAACGTAATAACTGGGTTATTACGTCGCTAATAAAATATAGTTGTGACAAATTCATTTGGTTTTAGCAATAAATTACCGCGATATAAATAGGTACAGCCAGCAACATAAGTAGTTAAGTTCAATAAAAAGACATTTTATTTTATACCCAAGTTGAAATAAAAATATTCTACTATAATATATATTTAATAATCTATCTATCCCTCAAATTGCAAATTCTAACGGTAGCCCATTAGAATTTGCAAAATTCATATTATCGTCTACAAAGTTTGAACCACTAGGTTACAGTTTTGATAACCTAGTTTCAGTATGTTTTTGACTTATCAAAACTGCGATAAAATCATATTTTCACAAAATCTGTTGAATCTGAATTTTGATTACTTATATTGATAAATGATTTTATTTCTCTATGAAGGTCTGTACAAACACTTTTACACGTCAATCATATTTTAAAAATTAGATGAGATCGGCGTTTCCTATATCTGACTACCCTCAGACGAAAGGCCGAAACAAACTCAGAGGACATAAGAAGACCATCAGGAGGGTCAGATCATGTGAAGACCATGTAGAGTGATGTCTAAAATGGTCTTTTGAGGAAACAACCACACTTATTTAGTGGACCTGTCCAGTCAGTGCACGCATTTACCAATTATAGTGCAGCTCAATCCTATTATTTTAGAGGAAATCTATATTACGATCTACTGTTTTATTGGAGAAAGAGGTGAGGGAACATTTTCCACTTTAGGTATGTTTAGCGACTTTTGTTGCTGACCGTACCTACTCTGGTTATAATAGTGACTTGGTTAAAGTAATAATTTTCAGTAAAGGCTGTTATTAATGTAACTAACTTGCTACAAATAAAGCCTTGTTAATAACCCGGTCGCCAGAATTCTGAGCTTAAAATCTCGGCTGGACTAATAAACTATTTGGGAAAACATTTTTACATTAAAAACCCGTTGTAAAAGCGTGATAAAATATATAAATTCGAATTTAGAGAAGGTACCTTTATTTATCATGCGATCAAACAACCTTTTTATTCAGCTTCAGTAGTTTAGCCGTACAAGTGGCGAAACGACTGATAATTTCAGAATACGGGCAACTCTACGCGCGTATTTTGCGTACGGAAGAAACCCAGTTTTGCATTTATAAGTATAAATAAATAAACCACTGCCTGAAACAACACAATATCCTAAAGCCAAAATTATGCTCAATACTCTTAAGACCCAACACCAAAATTCAGGTTACAGACAACATTCAAAACAGGCGAATATATGTAGGTAACAAGCCCATAAATATTGTAAGCATAGAACACATCGCTGTTCCCACACCCTCAACTATAAGACGAGGTAGCTACTCAAAGCTAAGTGGGCTCAAAACATTACGTCCACATCCTAACTTATAAGTTATTGACAGCGCCCCCAAGTGTCCAGGGAGGCTAAATTATGCACGTTGGGTACAAGGCCTTAATATACGCAGGTAACCGACGGTTTCAATAACGTTCAGCGAAAAAATGCATATTTTATGGAAAATGGCGAGAAAGCTTCGGTCGGTGTGCTGGGAGTCTGAGACGTTATGCAGCTGATGTTTATTGGGAAGTGCTGCGAGATTTTAGGTGTTAGATTCTTATTTTGAGAGGAGATTATGTCCTTGGCATGGATGGTAACAATTCTGGTAGCAGTCAACTTATTGCAAATTCTTACAGCTACTCTATGAGAACCTCAAGAACTTGATGCTTTATAGAGGAACAACACTCAAATTGTCATAACTTATGAATATTATCATCAAAGTGTTGGGGACCGTAACACTAATTATAATATTATGAAAGTTATATAAGTTTCACTTTCATTAGTTTACTTACATACCCTTTAAAATATTGAACACCACTAACTATTTACACTAGGTACTAAATTAAATGACTAACTTTACAGATAAGTACAAAAACAAAAGGACACTTAGGCGTCGAAGTACTCGTCCGCATCGCTGTCATCCGGAAACGTGCCCAGAAGACTGGCAGCATTGCCACGTTGAATGGCAGTGCTAATTCTTTGCCCAAAGAACGACCCATTATAAAAGTACGTGTATTTTAAGTTTAGAAGAAAATAATTACTTAGCAATACTGTTTATTACTTTGACATATAAACTAATCGTAAATGGTAAAGCAAATTCTCAAAATAATTATGTTCGACAGTAATAAATATCGTTTTCTTTAATTCGCGAATCAACACGAACGCAAATAAAACTGGCTTTATAAAAGCTAATGCTTTTCAGAAATGTTTGAAGAAAGATTTACCACTTTCAGTAAAAAGTAATCTTTAAATTAGATTTGAAAAAGAAAACACATAGAAAGAAATGGAAAGCCAGAGTTATTTTAGACTGTAATAACATGATGCTGGTATTAAATTAGGGATTAATTACATATCTAAGTAAACCTAGGTATCACATCCTAGACCTTACGCTCGACAGACCTCAAGACCTCTAAATCTATCTGCCTTTGTTATAAAAACTGAACCTTTTGTTAGGCTCAAATGGTCATTGGTTAAGAAATGGTCTGTAAACTGAAGATATGAAAGTATTCAAAAGCTGATCGATGGAACCGCTCAAAGATTCTTCAGGTAACCGCCTCATCGGTGTGTTGTTAGCACTTAGCGGTTGCAGGCGTTTTAAAGGAGTGTTTCCTTTTAAAAGTTAACGTTATTCTGACAAGGAGATGACGAAGAAAATAGAAGCTCCATTTCTTATACTTAGATAAAATACAGTAGATGGAGTGGGGAGTTTTCTAAAAATAGTCTTTATCTAAGTTACTAGAGCCCGACATTGACAAATTATGGTCGATAAAGGTAAAAAAGGAAACTTTTCTTTGTGTGCGTTTCAGTAGTGGGTACTTACGTAGTCGCAGATGCTTGTTCGACCTAGATATATCTTCCCATTAATTAAATATACATGTAAAGTTATTTCAAACCTGCTGTATTCCATGAGTAAATTTCATACAACCATTTTTTATTTAAAAAATGGATTGTCTCTGGTACTTTCAATCGCCCATTCGTGCGAGTGGACGATTAGAATTCTATTTAGTCGTAAATAATTTCAAGAAACAATAATTTAAAACACATATCATAAGCACTACCTACATCTTCTAACAAATCAATAGAGATAGCGAATCTCTATTGATTTGTTAGAAGATGTAGGTATACATTATGTAAATCTAGTTAACATTGACGTATGTAAGTAATAACGCAGGAATTATCCGAAACTTCCGAAACAGACTGACACAACAATACTGGGTGCCTCATCATGTAGATTCTATTAAGATAAGATAAGATAATTTATTATTTGTCCAAAACATGAGTATACACACACATAGTATGCATCTTGCATACATGTTACATGAAAATTATAATTATGACAGTCATGTTTTGCCTGAGCGGCGTACAAATATAAGATGTCGGACGCTACACAGCATCAATTGATTTTAAATTCGTCCATTACACACAGTACAATAAAAATACAATCAAATAGTGTCATAAACTCATTATAGCAAATAATACAAAAATAAAATATAAAATTAAATTAAAAATACAAATGTTAAAGCAATTATTATTAAAATTAGGATGTCATTATAAAAGTCAAATTAATTTGTCAGTTAGAAATTCTTCAGTGCTGTAATAGACTTTCTGTAACAGACGGCTTTTTAATCCATTTCTTGATTTTTCAATAGTTAATTCTCTCCAATGTTTTGGCAACTTATTATAAAGAATTGGCGCCATACAGTATTACACTGTAATTGGGATTCTGCTACATTCATATTAATAACCAAGAAGTTTCAAATAGATAATTTTATATGCTAGATTGGCAATAAGACCCATAACGAGGGGTGTTTGACGTTGTATCAATGCCTTATTTCTTTATCCAGCAACTGTATATACCCCAGAAATGCCAAGATGATAGGACGACCTAAAAAGGTCGCGGGTCAGACCTGGATGCGACTCGCATGGATTAGGGCAGCATGGCAAGCCTGCCAATGATTGTGATTGTACCCCGGAGGGGTCATGTTACTGATTCGATGAGGCCATTTACAAAGAAGTACGAATTGTTCATGAGAAATAAAGAATATTAGAATGTTTTATTGACAAAAACTTCAGGCATCAATAATACCTGCTTAATATATAAATTTCATTAATATCAAATAACACACCCTGTTCTTCAGTACATGAAGAATAGGGTGTGTCACGATACTTACCGAACGTCAAACAATGAACTTAACAGGAAAAAGAAGTTAGTTGCCTTCGTAACTTGTTAAACTTTTTGTACTTAACTAAGACCCTCACAAAACACCATAAATAGAAAGAAAGCGAAGTACACGAAAAAGAATATTATATTAAACAAGTAAAATTATTTCAAAATACATATTTACTGAGAAAGGATTAACTTCTTGAGTACAAAGTCTTTTAATTATCATCTGAGTAATCATGTCCATTTAATTATCACCTGAGTAAACAGGTCCATTTCAAATACTCTCCGCGACTGTCACAGCGGGATTACATCTTTGTGAGACCCTTTGTACAGTGTGCATAGTAACAAGCTTTGCTTTGAAAAATAAATTAACACAGAAGTGAGACTGTCAGCGCTGCTCAAATTTGATAAGGTTCGTAGAGTCACTTATTACATTTTTAAAAAGGTTAAGTAGATTTAAACTCTCGTATAAAGTGAAGGCAGTGGTGGTCCAGTGGCAACGGCGGGCGGCCGCGACTTGCGAGTTGTAGGTTCGAACCCAGTCAGGAGCTTCACTTTATGTAAGTTATTTCTTCACCACTGATCTCAGAACGGTGAAGAAACACATCGTCAAGAAACACATCGTCATAGAACCAAAAATTCGAAGACATGCGACATCTACCAACCCGCACTGGGCCCGCGTGGTGGATTACGGCTCACTCCCTCTCAGAGAGAGGAGGCCTGTGTACCAGCAGTACATTATAGGCTGATTATGTTGTTGTTTCAGCCGAAAGACGTCCACTGCTGGACATAGGCCTGCCCCAAGCATCGCCACTTCGACCGGTTCTGTGCTTCTCGCACCCATCGGGTTCCTAGGACCACCTTGTTTGAGGCCTTCCAACGCTACGTCTTCCAGTACGCGGTCGCCACTCCAGAACCTTTCGGCCCCATCAGCCATCTGTTCTGCGAGCAATGTGCCCTGCCGACTGCCACTCGGCTGCTTCGGCTCATGATGTTGTTGTTATGTTATAAAAGTGAAAGTACTAAGACTTTAACGTCAGCCACACTTTCACCAAATAATATACAACAAATTTTGTCAAAAGTATTTAGAGAAGAGCCTTCTTGTTATCCAAGAACAGTTATCTAAAGTCAGACCACGAACATTAATATTTACTAACAGAAACATATGATAATAATAATAAATAATAATAAAATCTTTATTACTAGAAGAATGGATACAGTAAATCTCCTTAAAAACAAACAAATTAGGTCTTAAGTAATGTGCACTTAGGTGTCAAAGGAGTGCTTTGGCACTCGTACTAGGATTACCCTGTATCACGAATGCCATCACCTTCCTCCGGACTAATTAGGATAGTTCTTAAACAATTGAATTTTGAATAAATTCTAAACAAATAAAATAAAAGTTAGATTATAATTTACAAACAAAGATTTAAAAAAAATTAAATTAAAAATTTAAAAAACCCCCGACCTCTTAGAATAGAAGGTGTTCCACAGAACGGTCCCCCGACTTCCATATGAATTTATTTGTTTTAGTCTCGTTACCTAGATTCTTTAAGTTGGGGGTTTTTAAATTATTTGATCCTTTTCCAATTACTTACATTTAATTTTATTATTTTTTGTGTCGGGGGTTTTTTAAATTTTTAATTTAATTTTTTTATTTCATGCTTTTTGTAAGGACTCCTTAATTTTTGTATTTCATTTCTTTTATTTTCTTGCGTTTTAAGATTCAGGTATAAGTTTGGTATTTAATCAGGTTTTTTATACGTCAAAAAATAATTATTAATTTATAGTTGAAGAATAATTTTTAAGACTAAACAGATTTTTTTGTTTTATTATATCCTTTTTCTAGTTCTTCCTTTAGTTATTCAACGTTATTTATTTAATACTTCAAGCACATAAATGTACAGAGGCGGACTTAATGCCATAGGCATTTTCTACCAGTCAACGTTCGTACAAGTATTTCATAGCTATTAGATATCTTAGGTATTTCAGATCTAGTTTATAAAATGGGACTGCGACACTATCTGATGTAGAAATACCTACGCTTTTTAAGTGGGATAATTCCATTCGTAATAAAAATAGTCAAACTTAGTGGTCGTAGATACCAGTCATCACTCCACTTTCCTCATCATTCTAGAGCAGTCATGTCAAAGATACGGCCCGCGGGCCGAATCCGGCCCTCGGGCCATTTCGATACGGCCCGCGATCACAATATATCACAGATAAATGAATCTTTTTTTTAGAGATTTTAGACTGCACTCAATGCCTCCACGCAGATTTAAAAATACGAGCGCTTTACTTAAAAGTAATTTCAAGAGTAGCGCCTGACAAGACGAGTGAGAGAGTGTTAGTTATGCTTTTCTCTCTCTCTCGTGCGCGCGCGAAGTGGTTTACTATTTCGTCCGTGCAGCTAACGCATACTGCGCCCCTCCCTCACCCTCTTTCTTACTTTTGGTATGATTTGTAACAACTATATATAACTAAATAAATAAAGATGTTAAAATAATTTAGTATGTTTTAGTATTTTAATTTGAACCTGGCCCGCCTACACTTTCTAAATCTAATATATGGCCCTCTGCAAAATTGAGTTTGACACCCCTGTTCTAGAGCATTGATCAGACAAAAAAATATTTTCAAGTTTTTAGTTTTCATTTCGTTAGTTAATACGGACCCTCATTCCCATTCAATATAGTGTACATTATTCTACTTGTCAAGCCCTTGTATTTGATACCTATATTGATGTTGTGAAAAAAAAAAAATATAATTCGCCATTTTGTGGTGGCCTCCATCTTGGATTTGAAATTTGTAATAGCGTATAGTATTCTACTAGTCAAGCCCTTTAATTTGATACCCATATTGAGGAAGTTGTGAAAAAAAAATGTAAATCGCCACTTTTTGGTGGCGGCCATCTTGGATTTGAAATTTATCATAGTGTATAGTATTCTACTATTCAAGCCCTTTCATTTGATACCCATATTAAGGGAGTTGTGAAAAAATATGTAGTCCGCCATTTTGTGGCGGCGGCCATCTTGGACCGATTTTCATCAAACATAGCTAAGAACACTCCCGACTAATTTACCTTTCAAACAAAAAAAACAAAATCAAAATCGGTTCATCCGCTCGGGAGCTACGATGCCACAGACAGACACACACACACACACACACACACACACACACACAGACACGTCAAACTTATAACACACCGTCGTTTTTGCGTCGGGGGTTAAAAAGAAAAAAATAATAATAATAAAAAGTATGTGTGTTGGGGTGTGTGTGTGTGTGCGTGTGTGTGTATGTGTTTGTGTGTGTGTGTGAGGGTGTGTGTGTGTGTGTGTGTGGTATTGTTTCCAAACTCCGGAAGGTATGAGTAAATATGCGTTGGTGAAATAGTCAGTTAACCCACTAATTGTATAAGTCTCTCAGTTTCTTCGTAGGTGAGTCCACAGCGTCCCTGCATTGCCGTCGGGTAAGCAAGCAAATATTCAGAACAGCATTGAGTTTGTTGTAAACGCGTGAACCCAGTATCCAATAATGCCGCTAAGCAAGAGCTGTTCTATGTCTCTCCGTGCTACACAGTCTCGTTCTTTTGCGCTTGCCTTCTCGTAGCCGTAAGGAGTGTGGTATAGTGGCATGTTTGCGTAATGTTATTTGGAGCACAAAGAGTTGCCTAACAGTTAATACCTCACACTCTTTATAGAGAAGTGCGGTAGGATATCTGAAAGGTTTCCTGGACATGACCTTAAGAACTGCTCTTTGCGCTCTCTCAATTCATAACATACTGACAGCAAAGGTGCCACCCCAGACAGAGATACAGTAGCCAAGTATTGGGCAAGCGCAAAGTAAACTGTTTTCAGTGTTTTGAGATCTGCCACTGATCTGAGTTTCTTGAACACGAAAATAAGCTTGCGAATACGGGGGACGAGTTCATCAATGTGTCTTTTCCAGTTTAGCAGACAATCAACCTGGACTCCAAGGTATTTTATATTTGAGGTCCTCTTAATGCGGAGGCAGTCATAATGGGCGTTTGCAGAGTCGCAGCAATGCGCCTGAATTTTATACGTCTCTGGTTGAGGTTGGCTTTTTTGCGAAAGGGAGAAAGTTATGAAAGCTGTTTTGTCTAGATTAAGTGTTAAGAGATTGCCAGATTTAGTATGAGGTAGGGCTAACGTGCATAAATTGTTAATGTAAACTAAGAACAACGTTGGACCCAGCACGCTGCCCTGGGGCACACCGTAACTGACAAACTGCTCACTGCTGACAAGAGTACCAATCTCAACGGACTGACTGCGTTTCTCTAGATAGTTGCGAAATACATCGAGAGCAATTCCTCTTATGCCTATGGATTCTAGTCAATCGACAAGGATGGGCACCGAGACAGTATCAAAGGCCTTAGACAAATCAAGAAACAAGCCGATGCATTTGTTGCCATTATCTAGTGTCTTACTGATATGCTCTGTCAGATCAATAATTGCATCTTCAGTCAACTTACCACGTCTAAATCCAAATTGATTTTGTGCTAAAACCTTATTTGTGTTCAGAAAATCAACCAGACGTGCATTGAGTACTTTCTCTATTACTTTAGAAATTGTGGTCAATACTGAAATCGGTCTGTAGTTCGTGACGCTGCCTCTATCCCCACTCTTGAAGATAGGATGCACAAGAGCTCTTTTGAATACCCTAGGAAATTTACCATGCAAAAAGCACAAATTAATAACATGGGTCAGGGAAGGTAAAATAAACTTGCGTATTTCCTTTAAGAAATTGGCTGAGATTCCATCCCATCCTTTGGCACAATCGTTGCGGAGTCCCATGATGATTGTCTCAACCTCTCTCTCGTCAACATCTAGAAGAGCCATCGAGGTACCTGTCGAATTTGGATCGTGGCTATTCTTTGCCGGGGGCAGGGGAATCTGTGAGGAACTTTCATTAGCCTCATTTTGCTTACGCATGATAGACACAGCTAGATTTTTCCCTATGTTAACAAAGAAGTCATTAACTGTATTTATAGAAGAGGTTGGATCATCTGAAATGTTTAGTAGTTCGTCAGGTGTAGATTTTTGTTGTTTAAGCTGGGCAATAGTCTTAATAACATTCCACGTAGCCTTTGGATCACCCTTTGCTTTTTCAAATTCATTCTGTTCATAAGCTCTCTTTAGTTTTTTTAAAAGTTCGTTATAAAAGTTGCGGTAACGGGTATACGTGACTATTTTGGTCATATTTTTATTATCTTTTTCTGATTCTATGTGCAATTTATCGCGATTTCTGATACATTTTAAAAGGCCTGGTGTTATCCATGGTTTGATAATTATATTCCTATGTGAAATTGTGACATTTTTAGTATTTGTTTTGACTATAATTGGTAAAATGGTTACAAGGTTTTCAGCCGCGAAATCCGCGTCGTTTGATGAAAGAATTGAAGTGAAATCTGTATTTTTAACATCACCTATTGCGGATTGAGTGTCGAGTCTATTAACAATTGTCGTAGTTTTAGTCTGGTTCAGTTTAAGATCAACACAGAGCAAGGTTGGAAAATGATCAGTGATACGCGTATCCAACACAAAGACCGTTGAAATATTATTAGTTTTAAGCATCACATGATCGAGACAACTCTCACCCCGGGTAGGTATCTCATGTGCCGGTAGGAGGCCGTGAGAAGCTGTCAGACTAAGGTACTCATCGGCCCGAGGATTGTTCCTGTTAGGGCTTATGTTGATATTGATATCACCCATTATAATAACCGTATTGAATGAGCTTAAAGAAGTTAAAACATTATTTAAGCTACTCAAAAAGCTGTCAATTTGTTTGTACGAAGGCGAGCGATACACGGCAACAATAGCGATACTCTGTTGTTTGAATACTAGACAGTTTCCATCAACAAAGGTAGGCTCGGTACATGTACATGAGGCCAACTTAGAGGACACATAGACAACCACGCCGTCGTTTTGATTTGAAAATCTTGATTTATATGAGACATAACCATGAAGGACGGGTAAGTTGATTACTTTACTTAACCAGCATTCCGATAGCACAATTATATCGCAGCTTAAGTCCATGCTCATTAGTAAAACATTGAGCTTATCGTAGTTACAATTGAGACTGCGTATGTTCATATGTAAGATGTTCGTAGTTGTGCCATTCCTTAAATGTTTAGAACATTGACCAGGTTCGGTAACAAACGATGTGGCAATATTAATATTATCAATGTTATTCGCTACTGTATTTAAATTAAAGTTTAAAGTGGCCATTGATAAATAGATAAATTTAATGTAATTTTCTTTGTATGTGAACAAAATATGCTAAAATAATTCACATTGATTAAATTATGACTTAGCAGAATCACTGAATTAAAATGGGTCAGGAATAAATGTATCTCCGAGAACAAACATTCAAACAACAAATGTATAACATCGTTACAATAGTAAGAGATTATTTGTCTAAAGTTTATATTTTTATTTCCGATTGTGGGTTTTTTTATGAACAAAAACAAAACGCAAATCATTTGTCGACGTCATGCTTCATCATCAATTATGAGAACAAATGTGTGTATCGGGCATGGGCAGACCACAAGACCCTGACAAGACCCGTGCCATGTACCACCAACCACAAATAGAACAGAAATGTACCTGAATACTGGGTGGTTTCGCCAATGTCCACAGGCTCTATCTAACAGATAAATAAACTAATGGCACAGAGCTTGTATGAGACAAGCCATAAGAGTTGGAAGGAAAATAACTACATACTTACACCCCTAAATCTCCGTGTATCTAAGGAAATTTTAAAAACATTGGTAAGTTTTTGTTATCTCGTCTGGCTTTAGTGCTAACCTCTATTTTTTGGGGCAAAGATAGCTATTTTCTATAATAATATTTTCAACTTGCTATCACGTCCTCTTCTTAAACACAAAGAACATTATGCTGATCTGAAACTTCAAAATCATTATACGCGACACGTTAAAGTTTACCGCTTGAAAACAATGTGGATTCCGCATATTATGACATCGCTGAAAACGGCGGAGCTGGTCCATTCTTAGTCAAAAATCACACGGAATTCACGTACGACGAACTTTCTACTACAAATACCTACTTACCTGCTTACCTACTATAGTAAGCCATACTTTTCTATAATTTGGTTTCTTAGTATGTCTATCATAACACCTACACTATTGATTGTAGTTTGTTTTGATTAACCAATCACAACAGAGAGTCTATCCACATAACATCATGCTATAAAGAAAACAGCTTCTAAAATCACTGTGATATTAATAACATCAAACTGCAATTACCTTGACGATCCTTATCAACGAGGACCTTACAGTATCATGAAGCTATGTGTTATCAACAAACACCTCTACCAATCCCTTTGGAATAGCTGCCGTTATGGTAATGTCTTAGCAGTGATCACCTGCAGCCTCTCAAGCGGAGTCAACTCGACAATATCTTGTAAATCGATGGACGTAGCGAACTATGGAAACCGAGGGTTGGTTATAGACGTTTAACGTTGGTTATGGAGATAACTTAATGTATACTGCGTCTACTATGACCTAAAGTTATCGTAGTGTTGCTGGGACTAACTTTAATTAAAGTGCAGTAGTGGTTAAGGCACTACATCGAAAATGTAAAATCCTCGAAAACCTACTAAGCGAGCGAAAGTGATGCAATTACTTTTGAAACGCAAAAGAAGAGTGACGGCTATAATGTGCGTGCGCTCGGAATAAACGACGTACCTATTTGCCAAAACGAATTTACTCCTTTTTTAACAAAATAAATGAGTTTAATTTAAAAACTACTTTGAGTAAGCTTTGATATGATAATTCTCTATGTTTTAAAGTAAATTGCACTGCGCCATGATGTCGAAAAAGGTAAAAAAAATTATATAAAAATATATTTGCAATTTATTGTATCGAGAAAAATTCATTGAATCGTGTATTCTTTTTACATGATACTAGACCAAAGAGTCAAAAAACAATGTACCAAAATGCTAAATCCCTATTCCACATACTTAAAAAGTTACACGAAATAGAAAAACCATTTTTTTTTAGTACCTTAGGGTGTGGAACTAACGATGTGGTAGAGAATATTCTTGCACATGGAACTACCAACGTGAACCTTATCAAAAGCATGTTTAACTCACAGGGGTGTAGAGGAGTATTCTTGTCATCTGTTATACAAATAAGTAGAAATATGTTTTAGTCATAAAGATTATCATATTTTTTTCGAGAGACTGATCCCACGGTCTGTACCAGAATAATCCAAGCGTGGTTCTAGTTTAGTCAAGCGGCTGGTCAACTAGAATACACCAATCAACACTTAAACTAAATTGCCGATTTCCAATATCTCTATATCCTCGTCATCAACGAAGCCTTAAAATATTCCAGATGAGATGAACCCGATGACGCCCGTAAAAACACAAAGATGCAATTTACGTGGGATAAGAAAAAGAAACCTTATACGGGATACCTGATCTGCATAGGAATCCGCCCGGAATCCTATTCTAAAACCTAACGACTTTAATAGGGCTGACTCTGCGGATATTGACATTCTGAACACACATTTCATTACTAAGCATTTTGTACTGAATTGAATTTCAGATTATATCCGAAATCCGAAGAATAGTGGAAGGTTCATCCCTATCACAGAGATTCTTATCATATAATAACTTTGAGCTTTGCCTACGTTTTATAGGCGGTTATAACTTAAAATATGTCCTCATCACGACAGTAATTATGATTTTGTTTCGATATTCGTTTGTCTAATCGTTAGATAAATGGCTTCTCATTGCTGGGAGCTGGCGAGTGTGGCACGCAGGCAAAGTTGGTGCCACGCGCTGCCAGACACAACCCTGCCACTAATTCCTCCTAAAAACCTAATCAACCTTTGTCCTACACAGCGATGCCAACCTACGGATAATAGGACATATTTGAATTGTCAAATATCACCCAGTAGCAGCAGAAGTGCTGACATATCGATGTCAGCAGCTGCGCTAGGTGAGAGCTGACTAAGAATGTCATGTGAACTATGATCACCATTATTATATTTGTTGCTTTTACATAAAAAGTACGTTTCGCTACATGGTAAGTATACAAAATTATTTATATTGATCATATAAAATTACACGCGTTCTTAGAAATAAAGACTCTACCTCTGCTCCCTTCACTCGTAAGTTTCCTTATAGCATCGGTATAAGTGAAGGTAAGATTATTTTCGGACAAATTGTTCCTGTAACTTTTCCGGTGTCACCCCACCGAAATCATAGCGATTTTCCTCTTACTACGCCAGTACGTACAGCCCTGAAAAACGAACACTGAAATACAATTCTTCAAGACGTTAATTGGTTTCTAAATCATGCAAACGTATCGTAAATTTGCGTTTATTATTTACAATGATATTTATTTGTTCATAACTACTAATCACGAACGCCTTACGTAAACATACGGCCAATTAATGAACAGGTAGTCTTATACTCAACCGGCGGCGGCGGCAGGCTGACCACATACAGGTTACATAGAAGGGCACATATGATGGCAATTCTCACAGCACACACACACAATAATATGCATATTTAATAGTAACACAAGCACGGCGCGTGTACTGTACGTACAGAGGTGATCGTGGTGAGGGAACGGCAAGGCAGGCACACACGGGCAGTCGCGGCGGACGGCGGGCGCTCACTGCCGGAGCCGGCGCCCTGAACACCCCGCCTGCCCCGCGCGCCCCGCACCTCTCCGGAGGCTGAAAATCCCTTTCAGGCGCGAGTTCCGCTGAATTCGCCCTGTAATAAATTAAAAATTATGTTACAAGTACACTCTAAAATTAATAAATGGCTACTACTACCTGGTGCTAAATTGGCCTGTCGATTTTTTTACGCTGTTGAATATATAATTATTTTATATTCAGGAAATTATGTGCTCTCAATAAGTTCTCCTTGATACACAAAACCTAAAACACCTGTGTACAGCTTTTCGACTGTTTACCAGACATTTCTTCTTTACGTATTCATATTCAATGCATTGCTGCATTGTAACGTGTTTGAATATAAAACGTTTAAATCTCTAGAATGCTACAAAATGCGAGCATTATTTTGATAACCTTCTTTGAGATAAATCGAAATCAATCGCTGTACCTACGGGTCAAATAATGCGAGCAGCGACCGGCAGAGTTAGTATTAGGTATACGAAAATCCATATTCTGTCATGTTAGCAGCCGAATAAATTGCTATGAAAATTTATTTCTATCATGTCATTTATAGAACTTACTTACGAGTACTTTTTACTTCGAAAGACAGCCATTGGTTAGCCAAAGGTAACTTGCTAATAGAGCTGTTAAGATAAACAAATGAACATATTATTATTTGCGCGTATTTTTTTTATTGTAAGTAGTTTGTCATTGATTTTGGAATTTATAATTTCACATAAAAAAATGATTTTATTTAATTTTTCAATTTCACATACGTTAGGTACTACTTAGTTTGAACTTGACCGCAACCAGGCATTAATTATGGAATCACGTACGTGTGCCTGGGCTTCGCTTCGGCCCACATGTTCACGTTCGTCTATCAATGCCTCTTTTACCGGCCGCTGCAGTAATGTACTATTTTACACAAATTCGCATTAAATTCCTTAAAACAATGATATTCAAAGAGCTTATCTTACATCTATTACATACTAGAAAAATCTTTAGCAAAGAGCTAAAATGAATTCTAAATTCTAAGCTTGAAAGCTGTAAAAATTCAATAGCCTTTTAACCCACTGAATTAATAATTAAATCAGTGAATTCTGTCTCTTGAAAACCTTGGTAGAGAGCTTTAAAATTTAAATTAAGCGGTTGTTTTGACCTTGGTTTGACAGTGACGTCTGTGGCACCGAGCTAGCTAGACTAGTCAAATAAATGCGTCAATCCTGACTGCTATGGCGCCTGTAGCCGTGAACTATGGCCGCGATATCATTGATATGACTTTTTAATTGTTTCTGTAATTGCGGCATTCAACCGGCTAATAGTAAGTCATCGATCCATATCATTGATGAAATATACTTTATAATGACTCTTGTTTTCTTTATTTTCCTTAACACTTTGCGGGTCACTAAACGCCCCGACTTAATAACAATAAAACTTCTATTGTGTCTCATTCAGTGTCCTTCAATGTGTTAAATAACACCAGCTTTTAAGAAAATATCCGAACCGATATAAAAACGAGGTACCCGAACTAACTGAACACCCGAAGTTGAGCGCAATTTATCTGGCAACACACACTTTATGCACTACTATGTACATTATTTTATTTCGTTAAACAGGAATAACAGCATTCCTCATAAAGTTAGTTTTATGTTTGAAGATATCCCTGAGTGCCTGCCGCTTCCTGCATATAACATAACATAACGCTTGTTTGAAGATATCCCTGAGTGGCTGCCACTACCTGCACATAATATAACATCACGCTTGTTTGAACGCTTGTTTGCACGTTTGCTTGGTAGATAAGGATAAGCCTTACGGCTACCACCTTCTGGAGCGCGTTCAAGTAGTGGGCGGCTCGTCGCCGTGAACGCGCCCACACCGGGGCCCCGTATAGGGCTATGGACCGCACGACCCCCGCGTAAAGCCTCAGGCAGGAGGCGTTTGGCCCCCTCAGGTTGGGCAAGAGCCGCTTGAAGGCGGCCCCAGCCCGTTCCAGTTCGGGGGCCAATGCTCGACGAAGTTCCACCGGCTGTCGAGGTCGAGACCCTGGTATTTCATCGTTGTCTCGACGCCAATGTGAAATTCTCCAACCGTTAGTTGGGATCCCGGTGGTGGCGTGTACCGGGGCCCATGAAACGACATGGCCTCGGACTTGTGCAATGCCACCTCGAGACCCAACTGCCGGATCCTCTCCTCGACTATCGCAACCCCGCGTGTATTCGCGTCGGCCGCCACCTGATGTGACCTCCCCTGCGCCAGGACCAGCGTGTTGTCAGCGTAGCAAACCACGCTGACGCCATCAGGGAGGTCAGCCCGCAGCCCCAGTCGTAACCGATGTCCCACAGGAACGGCCCCAGAACTGATCCCTGCGGGACACCGCACGACACCTTTCGCCGTTTCCAATCCCCATGGCGACCGGGGTAGATGACGGCTCTGTCCGTCAAATACGCCTCGACTATTCGATGGAGGTAGGTCGGCACCCGGTGATAGCGGAGTGCCTCCACAATGCAGCCCAGGATGTTGAACGCGTTGGCGATGTCGAGTGACACCGCCATGACGATCCCACCCCGGGACACCGCATCCCGTCGTCTCACCTGCTCGAACCTGCATTGCCTGGTGTCGCGCGTCGACACACGCCTTGCGTAGCGTCTCCACCTCCTGCGACCACCAGTACACCTGACGTCGGGCGCGTCCTGGCCGGACTCGGGGCATTGCCACTTCACATATCTCGGACATGGCTTCCCGGAACCACTCCGCCTCATCGTCAATATCGGCAAGCCTGTCCGGTGATGACACCCAGGTCTGCACGATCGAGGCTTCCAGGAGGAGCTCCCGATCCAGATGCTTCAGCGCCCACCGCGGACCACTCGAGGCCTGTTGGACCAGCGCGCTAGGCATGAAGGGGTCTTAGTATGTGAAGATGGTCACCCACCCACGGACCAACCGCGGCAAGCGTAGCTTAACCTAATCGATCGACCCATGCCGCTGTTATTAACGACCACTCACATATTTTATGAAATTATGAAAAGGTTTTTTATCCGCAACTTAATTGGATCACCGTGAAATAAAGCGTAAAAGTACTACAACTTGGTAAAAATCCCTTTAAAAGTATACACAGGCGAAGTACTTACAATTTACCTTTAATATATTATACACTAGCTTCTGCCCGCGACTTCGTCCGCGTGAAATTCGTACTTTCCTCTTATAATTTCGAAAATGTATGTTTATGATTTTTATCATTTATTTAGATATAGCTGTGCCCGCGACTTCGTCCGCGTGGAATAGTGACTTTTCGGGCAGCATATTTTGAATTACGTATACCGTCTACAGACCGGGCATTTGCTCTCCGAACCCTCTGAGAACTCAGACGAATTTCCCTATCAGTGAAAGTCTCAGACTCACGCGATAGTGCATGAGCTTCACGATCGGCAGTGAGACGTATTTTCTGTTCGTCCTGTGTCTCCTGGGATCGAGCATTTGTTGTCCGTACTCTCTGGGAGCTCAGACGGGTTTCCCTGTCAGCAAAAGTCTCAGACTCACGCGATAGCGCGTGAGCTTCGCGATCGACAGATAAACGTGCCTTTCGTTGTTCCCGTTTTCCCTATTTCGAGTTGTCATCATTCGAGAACGATTTGAACTCAGTCGAAATTCTCGCTGAGTCGAAGTTTCTGCAGCACGAAACCTATCCTGATGTTCCCGAGTTGCAGAGAGCCTTGCCTCACGACCATCCTCAGATTCCTGTCATCGAACTAATCTCATCCTTTTAGCATTTCTGCTACATTGCGAGAGGTTGGATCTTCTTCGAGGCATTCTTACAATAAAATAGTACTTACTACTTAACACACAGTTATTTAGTAAACACGTACTATCGTAAACAATTAATTTATAAATACTTACAGATTCTTATACAGTCTAAAATTATCACAATTTAAGTAATAAGTGTTAAGACGTGTAAACCAAACGTACTAACTTTATAAAACAAAAGAAATGCTAGAAAAATTAATTACTAACCTGAGCTAATGAACTTATACTTAATAAAGAAAATCAAGAAAAGAAATGCCTAACCTATACCAAATACTTATAATATTTATATACAAACCCTGTGTGGTGCCGGACTTAAAGAATTGCACCACCCCTTACTTCCCGTGGGTGTCGTAAAAGGCGACTAAGGGTCTTACCGGAGAATGGGCAGCAGCGTTCTCTATTTATTCCACCAGCATACCATACTGCGATCGCCAACCCGCTTGCCAAGCGTGGCGATTATGGCAAGCCCCCCCCCCCCCCAAATTGGGGGAGGCCTTTGTCCAGCAGTGGACGTCTATCGGCTGAAACGACGACAAACCCTAAATACAAATTAATATAAGTATACCGAAAATCAGGGAAAGAAATGCCCAACCCATAATAAATGCTTACGATATTTATTTACAAACCCTAAATAAAAATTAAGATAAGTAAATACCCAAAAATCAAGTAAAGAACCGCCTAACCTATACCAAATACTTACAATATTTATTTACAAAATTTTAAAGAAAATTAAGAAAAAGAACCTAACCTACAAACCCTAAAATATAAATAAATGAAATATGCAAACAGTCAGTATTCAAGTGAATCGCAATAATCGAAAGCAACTATTCGCCTATACTCTCCAGGATACGTGCGTTCGCTACGAATAACTGAATCTTATGCCTGGCCTGCGGGCGGAGAGTAATGGATAGCTCACCGTCCGATCAGGACCAGGCCCGTGCCGGACGGCGCGTACATGTTCCACGCGCGCCTCAAAGAGATGTCAGAAACAGAGAAGGGGCCCGACAGGGCCGAAGCCTGCCGGGGCAGCGGGATTGTCCCAAAGGGTTACCGCTACCCCGGAACAAAAAGGGCTAAGGAAGGAACATGGGTGTGTTTTAGTCAGTAAGAGTCTGACACTCCCTTCCGCTCCACCCAGAGCGGGAGGAGTCATTTGATGATTTCCCCACTCGAAAAAAAAAAAACCTCCAGCCAGGGGCAATTATCTACTATACTAAGCGACTACACGCTAAGGGCACCCCCTGTGGGGTACGAACCTCGGCTTAGGGCGTCGCTGGGAAAGGGCAGCAAGATGGGACAAGCTGGATCAGATTATTATTATTATTTAAGCTTGATGAGATCGGCTTTTCCTATCTGACTACTCTGAGAAGAAAGGCCGAAACAAACTCAGGCGAGCTTTATATAGCCACGGACGCGCAGGCGCGAGGCGTGTACGTACTCTGATATAGAATACCTTAACAAATATTCGCCGTGATTCTTTAAATTGACATAACTTTTTTATTTATGAACCGATTGACATGAAAAAAACACTAAATGTTAAGTGAAGCTTACTAAAATATATTAGTGAAAACCGCATCTAAATCGAATAAGCCGTTTCTGATATTAGCGTGCACAAACACACAGACAAACAGACAAACAGACAAAAAAAAAATTAATTACAATTTCGGGTTCGGCATCGATATAATAACAACCCCTGCTACTTTTTTTTTATATATTTCCATTGTACAAACACCACTTTTCTACAATTTTATTATATGTATAGATTAAAGCAACTTCATTCCAGGACTAGTTTCAATAAAAATCCTGAAAATATGTAAGTTCAAAGTTGCACAAAAGACTATATTAAAAATTGTAGTCATAGCTATTACAATGAACGAAATATAAATAAAAAGAGTCCTCATTAAAATGTACATAAAATAATAATTTAAAAAAATACAAAAGTTTCGTCTGTCTATCAAAGGAGAGTTAGAAAATTACGGCTTTTCATAAAACTTTTCATGTATACGGGGAAGGTTTTTGAAATGGAATTGAATGACTAAAATCGGTACTTATAAAAGTGGCACAAAAGTATTCGAAGTAAACATTGAGCTCGATTTTAAATGTAAACTGAAAATTTGGTCTTTCATTAGATACATTTGGTCTTCAAAATACAATGCAATAACCAGATTTTCACCAGTTATACATCCACTCCTTCTAATAGTACGTAATACAGTTATCTAGTATTATGCATGATCACACACACACAATCAAAGTAAAACATTGCTAAATTATTATTATTGTAAGCTCTTATTTTCTTTAATTTACGGGTCACAGAGATAGACAATGAGGAATAATACCCCACAGTAACACAGTATCGATGAGTACGGTGTTGTGACTGTTATTGGCGGACAAATATTGTAATGTCAACAGTACACACAGAGAATGGCCTACCTTCCATCACCCTGCTCCGCATGCCCGGTCACCTGTGCACTTGATGATCTATGACTGCATCAGTGAGAGCAGTTCGCGCAGCTAAATTTTGGGCCAAAGATGTTTTAACTTTTTGCCATTGATACGCTAAGAAGAAAAAAAAAAAAGAATATTATTCTGATAATAATCCAGTCAGGGGAATGTGTAGTGATAGTTATTCAATAGGTACACACAGTATACCTATGTATTGTTCATTGTGTGAAGAGCGTTGAACTATGGCGTTATTGCATTTTTGCAAAGTATTGTTTTGAGTTTTAACGGAAAAGGTTAACTGGATATTCTGAAGGTATTTAAGCGATAAATTCAATTATTACAGTTGGTTGCTGTGTGTTTATTCTATTTTACATTCAGATACGCACACGTACAGATAATCACATATACATATTATATCTCCAACCCAATTACGGGCAATGTCGAGGTAAATAACAGCATTTTTATCTTTCTTTTTGCATTTTTCTTTAAAAAATTGAACAGCTAGTTAATATTGGAATCCTTGAATCGTGCCTGATTAATCTTAAACTTTTAATTGGCATCGAGTACATTTAGCAAGTTTCTGAAGTTTTTTTGTAACTGCTTATCATTAGGTGATGAAAGGGTAATAATATGCTCGATGTTTGCCCTCCAAAGAGTTTTATTTACTGTATAAATTTATGCACTGCATTATTTCGGCAGCTGTTTTATTATTTTAAATAAAGCCCATTCACTTAAACAGTGTCTAGTCAGTCTAGAACACAAATCCTAATCTCTCACACTTGCTACACTGGAATACCAAGTAATTATGCAAATGATTGTTTACAAAATAGCACAAGATTAGATATTCGAGCTGAGCACGTTCAGACGAGTTTAACTTACTATTATATTATCTTCTAAACGATGAGGTTCTTGAGTTAAACAAGGCCTTAAGTAAAGCGTCATCAACATTATAATAATATAGCAGCCTAGCAGCCTACAATAATTAATGGTGCAATGACTTTTTCTATAAAAAGGAGAAACCACTCTTAAAAAAACTACACGTGAACCTTGTCTGTTCCAAAAGTCTTTGATAAAAGTTGCCATAGGTTCTCAACCTTCCCCCCCGGTGGGTTCCCGCATTGTCGAGGCGGGGGGGCTCAGTAGCCGTGGCTTGGACACCCACGGTGAAGCGAAGAGGAACCCGAGGAGGGGCCGCTCGTCAGGGCTTTTGCCTGTAAGCCGACGACGTAGCGGCCAACAAGTAGGTTGCGGTGCCGCTTCGGCGACATCGCAACTGAGGCGGGCCGCGATGTCGTTGTAACGGAGGCATCGCGGCTGAGGGTTGAAGGCCGCGGCGGGAGAGGAGTGCCGGTATTGCGGTGCGCCGCTCTCCCTACCTTCCGCGGCCTTGACGGGGTCGCCACCGTTCGATGGCGGACGCGGTGGGGCCGCAGGGGAGGAGGAGTGTCGGTATGACGTTGGCCGCTCTCCCTATCCTCTGCGGCCGAAAATTGGCAGGCGGCGGGGCCAATGTCCTGACCCGTCGCAGGGGGACCAAGGGTGCCCAGACACGGGGTCGTCTGGCGCCCATGTGCTGGTTTGGTCCCTGGGGTGGTCACGGCGTGCTATGTGTTCTGGTGCGCCGGTGATGGGGAGTACTCCCCAGAGGAGGGTCCGGTAACGGACAGCCGCGGCGGGTTCACGGATGAGTGCTAACGCGTGCCCGTGTTCCCGCCGTAAGCGGCAGAGGAGGACACCGTGGAGTTTTAGTGGGTTAGAGTCCCACATAACTGCACTACCTCCCCGTGGTAGTGCAGAATGCATGAGCATTTCTCCACGTTAAAAAAAAAAAAAAAAAAAAAAAAAAGGTTCTCAACCTTATTTTGCCTGACTTTGAGAATATATCTGTTTTCATGGTTGTCGAGGGTGCCAACAGTGAGGTCAAAATGAATATCCAAGATGGCGGTTGCAGCATTAGCACCTTCGAAAATCAAAAAAAACGACATCCATGGTGGAAATTAGAAAATTTTCGCGGCCGCTATATTAGATTTTCATTTCGACCCCATCGACCCCCAGATCATAGTCATGTCCAAATAAAATGTTTGTCTTTTTAACAAGTAGGTCATTGTAAATTTGTTTTTAATCAAAATAGATTTTAAAGGGTGACAGTACTTATAATAATTCATATTTCCATTGGACCAAAATAGGTTTTGAGTTCACCAAATTCCATTTAATTGCAGATCGCTTCTGATTTAAAGGTTCACCTGTAGACGACCGGTTCTTTACCGGACGCACGGGTCAAGTAAACGTCATTACTTCATTCGAGAGGAAGTTGCTGAAAATTAGCGCTGTTGACGATGGGTTCGTCACTCACGTCACAGCATTTTGATGTACAGGCGCCAGCACATTAACCTACTACAATCTGTCAAATTCCTTTAATAGATTTTCAACTTTATCGCTGAAGCATAAGGTTCAAAGTTGATTGGGAAAATTTGACAGTTTCGGGTAGCTTGATGTGCTGGCGTCTGTACAACGACCTGAAGGTCAATTCTCGTAATTTAAAACGTTCAAAATCTAGTCGCAGTGTCATCTCGGTGACAGCAATGTCAAATACTTTTTAAAAATGAAGGATAATTAGAGGTATTTTTAATAGGTTGAGACTGAGATCAGATTGTGAACGTTCTTAAAATTACAAGAATTGCTCCTCTGTGCTTGTACAGATGCGACTTGATTGTTCTTGTTGTTGTTGTTTGTTACAAAAGTAGTTATTTTTCCACTCTGCAATGGGCATTTTGTTTTTGTTCTGATTGTTTGTTTGTTGTCATTTGCCAGTGTCGCAACACATAATAATTACGCAATGTATATTGTCTTTGGTCCCCGGGCCCTGACATAAAGTAATGAAAAAAATATATAAATTTTTTATTGCTTGAATACTGTTCGCTACTTTGTTTGTGGATTTTATGTAGATTTTATGTCAGTTTTTTTGTAGTATGCCATTTGGTTTGTGCAGAATAAACAATTTTTCTTACTTTCTTTCTTTCTTAAATAGGTAGTTGACCAAAAGTGATTAAATTATAGATGAATATGGATTTATTTGTTGATTGATTTTTTATGTTTACAAAAAAAAGCGCAAATAATAGATTAGAGTTTTCAATAATATTTTTAGGAGCGCAAAATGGGAATTATTAGGAGTTCTATTAAATAAATGCGTTATCAACTACAACTGCCTGGTGCGAACTTCGTTTTCCAGCAATTATTGTTTGTACTTATAAGATAAGGTTGCAATTGAAAAACCATCAACAAAAATTTTGCTTATTAGACAATTAGCCTCAACTGTCAGATGAAAAACATCTTGGAGGTGATTAAAAATAAGAATTTTGAGTTTAAGTTTTGAGATTATCAAATCAAAGCACACAATCTGTAAGTGGCATCGATGGCAATCTCAGGTCTAGTGTATCTATTTAATAGACATGTATATACTGTCACATTCACACAAGCGGGGTAGCTGCTGTCACTTATGTCACCTGTCTGTCACGAGGAATGGCAGGTCACAGAAAAGTGAAAAGACAGAGAAGTGAAGCAGTGTTTTTACGATAGCGCTTGATGTAGTAGTGAGCCAGTGAAGTGATATATTCAACATAAATACGGAATCAACAGGATTCTACATCAGGTATGTTTACTGATGGAATTGTTTACATAAATTTCCATCAGATAATTTTGGAACAGACCATACCTACGTACACGAATACATGATAATATTACCTCCCACTGGTGTTGGTCCGTCACTCGGGAGGCTCTTTTACTGCGGTCGGAAGGAACATTGATCATAAAGCCTTCCAGCACTGTATTGGAAAACACAAACTCAGGCTTCGCTTTACACGCTCATTTATAGCTTCCGCTAATCGAGACCGGACGATCCAAGCTTTTTCTTCAGAATTCAGTTTGACCACGGCTTTCGAGTCTAGATTGGTTTTGTGACCACCTACGTCGACTATGCGGTAGCATCCTCCTCGTGTTTCGCTTTAAAATCTCTGCTGATCCACGCCTGAAGCGTTGTTCGAAAAAAAATTCATCGCAATAACATCGCATCGCATAGTTCAGTATAATCCATTTTTCTCCGTAGGTACCCCTCAGTTACGTTGGATAAAACGTAGCAGGTGTTTTTTAGTTCCTAGAATATTTAACACTTTTAAAAGTGAAAAACTGGCTTTCTAAAACGATTTTTGGGTTGATTGGTGCAGGCAGATGTAGAGCGCAAGAATCATAATTATATTTCAATTTCCGGTTTTCAATTTCAATTTCTCATAAAGAATACAATTCACTTATCATGAGAAATACAAGTTAATCATAATACTTGATACACGAACTTATGAAGAACGGTAGGTACTCGTAAATAAACTAGTAAGTCTTGTAGTAGATGTGCAAATATTTTTTCTTACAACGCTGTGGGTAACAAGAAAAAGTTAGTGTAGGTAACATTAAATATCGTTTCTTAATGGCAAGTCATTTGGCAAAGTGGCTCATTATTCAGGGTCAAGGCGTGTCTGTAAGCCATGATACCAATAAAACCAGCATGTAGCAAGGTTTTATAAAAAAGAAAAAAATATCTACCTTAGTTGTGTATCAAACAGTTTCTAATTCCGTATGTCATCCCTTTTCCTTTTCACATAAAAAATGTAAAACCTTTTGGAGTAAACCTTCACACAGTCGTATGTCTCGTAAGTGATTCCTGCAAGTTGGGAGGACGGCACTACGGCACGACGGCACAACATCCACAATATATGCCAACCGGTCCCATGTGGGCGCCACTAAGAAACTTACTCTACGCAGAATAAATTGCACATACGAACTTACATACATATAATTAAGGAAAACTACAGTTTTGGATTTAATACTAGTTTTAATTTTTTTTTATGTGCAGAGGTTACGATGACATAAAAAATATTTTTTGTAGTAGGTATCTGTATCATAATACAGATACCTACTACAAAAAATATTTTTTTTTTGTTTATTATAAATTCAAATCATACAAAAACACTTACGAACTAGGCCCCACAAAACCGTAATAATGGTTTGACTGTGGGGTCTGATGAGTCTTTATACACACTTAAAAATTCTTACTTAAGACTTAGTTAGCACTTTAGAACATATCTAAATAATGTCTTTTTAATTTATTTTTAAATCTGTTATTATTGGTTTCATTCCTAATATTTAAAATAATAATAATAATAATATGTACATTTATATGAAAAAATAAGCAAAATAATCATAGGGCATCAAAAAATTCGTCCGCATCGCTGTCAACAGGAACAGTGCCCAAAAGGCTGGCAAAGTGAGCAATTTTCATTCCTTATGTCTGCCGGCAAACTATTCAATAGATATGGTACCTATTCGTTTTTTTAGAGTTCTGTCACCAAAGTACGACTCTGGGTATATTGAATCTGCCGGCAGCCATAGATCACGTTTTATAGTTATTGAGTACATTCAGCATGTGTAGGTGCCATTGAAGAAACAATATTTTAGCACTGGTTTCGATCTTGAAATTGAAACTTATCAAATTATTTTATGAAGCACAAACCACTATAAATCTCACCAAATAGAGACATCTAATGGTTACTATACACGCAAATAGATAAGATAGGTGCCAATTATTTTAACAACACAAATTATATTGTTAACTAGCTTCTGCCCGCGACTTCGTCCGCTTCAAATTCGTACTTTCCTCTTATAATTTCGAAAATGTATGTTTATGATTTTTATCATTTATTTAGATATAAATAAGTATTCGGGCCAATTTTTTAGTTTATAGCTCAAAGGGATCAGATTTTTTAAATAAACTGTATCCCAGCGTTTTACCCCTCCAGGGGAGTACCTTATTTTGAAAAATCGTTTGGGATGTGTTCATAACTTGACTCAAAGACCCATACCCATTTTCGAGTTAATGGAAGCAAGCAGTAGAATTTTCCACCTTCGTAGGAGTCAATTTTTGAAAAACCCTAAAAAATTTTTTTTTATATTAATTTTTGTTTTAGTAGTTTCGAGTTAATCCGACAGCGGGTTAAATATTTTTCTAATCCATCAACTTTGTCACCCCCCAAATCCTCTGTGAGGGATTTTTTAAACTAAAAGTGACAATCTTTATTATTTACTGACAAATTTTCCCAAGTTTCTAATTTATTAACCAAATGAATAAGATTCATTTAAATTGTATCCCCATAGGGGTGGAATTTCGAAACATAATCTGGATTATTTGTACCAATTTTCCAGTTAATCAAGCCTCGTAATAAAATTCTACCCTGTGAAATTGACTACCCCTCTTCTCCCCATTAGCGGTAGATTTTCGAAAACCCTGAACCGCTTTATTATTTATTTTGGTCTTAGATAGGTACTGAGTTTCGAGTTAATTGGACCGCGCATTAAAATTTTTCCATACTAAATTTGACACCCCCATTCTCCCCTTTGGGTTAGTTTAGAATTCCAAAAAAATTCGAACTTTATAATTATTTGTGCCAAGTTTCAAGTCCAAATTTATTAGTACCATTTTTTTTGAGTTTATCAAGGCACTCATTAAAATCCCCTTATAAATTGAATCACCACTTTTTGTCCCGTCAGGGGTCAATAATTTTCGAAAACCCCATACACTTACTATTGATTCTTCATCTGCCTAGCCTTTTCCCAACTATGTTGAGGTCGGCTTCCAGTCCAACGGGATGCAGCTGAGTACCAGTATTTTACATGGAGCGACTGCCTATCTGACCTCCAAAACCCAAATACGATACCCCTTGATAAGACTGGTTGTCAAACTTTCGGGCTTCTGACCACCCCTAGCGACTGTCAAAGATCCACGAATGACAGCCGGGACCAAAGGCTTAGCGTGCTTTCCGAGGCACGGAGAGGTCACGGTATGTAAAGATGGACACCTATCCACAGACCAACCGCGGCAAGCGTAGCCTGCGTAACCTGATCGATCAATCTATGCGGCTGTTATTATTGATTATTTTCTGTCAAAAGTATTAATACTGAGTAAATCGGACCGCGCGTTAAAATTCTTCCATACAAACTTTGACACCTCCCAATCCCCCTCCAGGGGGTAGTTTAGAAAAAAAAAGCCAAACTTCATAATTTATTTAGATAAGTATTCGTGCCAAGATTCATGGTTATTAACTCAAGGAATAAGATTTTTCATACAAGCAAAATCTCCTCTTTTCACCCCTTAAAGGTTAAATTTCCAAAAACCCCTTCTTAGTGGATATCTACTCTTCACAAAGAACACACCCTCCAAAATTAATTTCTCTACCCAGCGGTACCGACCAGCGTTTTAGACTGTGCGTTGATATATCAGTCAGTCAGGACAAAATTTCATCCCCCCTTTCACCCCCTTAATGGATGAAATTCTAACAACACCGTTGTGTTAGCTTCCAATCATAAGCCTAGATAATAAATTTATTGATTTTTACGTCGAAAATGAATGACTTTCTATACACAACTTCATCCCCCTTTTTAACCCTTCGGGGGTGGAATCATCAAAAACGCTGAGACACGTATAAATTAATTTTTAATTGTCAGCCTAAATACAAAATTAGAAGATCCTTACTTCAAAACTGTCGGACTTTCATATAAACTTCCATCCCCTCTTTTAACCCCTTAGGGGTTGAATTCCCAAAAATCCTTTCTTAGTGGATACTTACTCTTCACAAAGAACACACCTTCTAAGTTTCAAGTCTCTAGGTCCAGCGGTTTGGGCTGTGCGTTGATATATCAGTCAGTCAGTCAATCAGTCAGTCAGGACTTTGAATTTTATATATATAGATTGAGGTCAATGACCAAACCCAAAGGGATCTATTTGTAAAGAAGGCACAATAAGAAACCTTTAAACTAAAAAAGACCACATACATAAATAGAGCTCTATTCTTTTACCTATTTTGGCGGTAACAATAAAAAAATGACAAAGTTCAAACCGTGATTGTTTCCAGGCAAAAATGTCAGCCTTCTCTCCATCCACTAATTGGATGTTAAACGGTGAATGTTGAGCGGAATACCTTAACGATTGTTATTTTTAGATGGTCGGAATATTAGTTTTGAAGAGATTGTGAAGGGATGTCAAGTGGTTTTAACGACATAGACTAAACTTAAGTATACAAAACTTAGACTTCACAAAAGTGTCATAAAGTGAGTCCCAATCTAAATTATTTGATATCGTGTAGATCAATGACTATCATTCGAAACAGTCCAAGAGGCTAGCCAGTTGCGAAGTCTTTAATAAATCTTAAACCTGCATTGTTGTCAACCATAAACATTCATCAAACCGCTCGAAGAGCAACAACTAAAATACCTATCTATGTACCTACTCATCCAGACTAACCTCAAGCTGCCTTTGTGGCAGTCGATAACAGCTCACAGTATCCAATTGAAACCACAGACACAACACTACAGACACAACCATTAGCCACCCTCCTCACTGACAACCCTACAAAGGTTTAACATCGAGTATAATTTGGTATCGAGACGAAATCGTAATCAATCATCGATTTAAATCGGAAAGTAATTAAACTAAGCACGGCTTTGAACGTTACTCCCAGTATGGAAGTCGAATCATTCCCTCGTTATCGATAAGTAGAAAATAATTGTAAAAAGGTAATCAATTCGGAATATAATAAATGAAATTTTGAAGGTTGTAGTAAACTTTGAACATAAATTAAAGTAATAAGTAGTCGCAAATATAATAACGAGCAGAGCATATTTTATTTAAGAGCATGTTAGTGCTTAGCTTCGTTCGCTAGGATAGAAACTTTGACAGAATATGACTTCTAAAATTTAATAATGTAGGTTCTGTAAAAACATTGTATAAAAACTTGGGAGGTTTTCAACATTGAAAAGCTTAGACAAATACCTTCGTGTAGTCAAGAACTTTTAATTAAGACGTCTATATTTTAATGAGTTTCAGCAACAAAAACACGCTCACAAAATAGTTACGATTTCCTACTACCTGACTACTTGATTTCATTTAAGTGTGTAATTTTAATACTTAATTTATTTCAAACTAGCTGCGCGCGTTTTATCCGCATAAATATCGGAATGGAAAGTATCCTACGTTCTAACCCAAGTCATGGTCATGGAAATTTCATCCAAATCCGCTCAGCTGTTTTAGCGTGAAAGTGTGACTAAGAGACATACAAAAATGAAATATTTTCCCTTCATAATATTAGTGTAGATTTAGATACTTAACAAAAGGCACTTTTGAACGTCAAAAACTACAATATATTAGAATTGATTGTAGTTGCTTCTTACAAAAGGTACTGTGAAGAGCTGATGAGCTCTTCAGGGTACAGGAAGGAATCAATTAAACCACGGTTTATAACGTATATTCAATAATTATTTCTAGAAATCAATCTACGTAAACATCCTATTCATTTTGCTTGTCAGCCCAATCCGACGTCTAATCTCTTCTAATCTTAAACAAACTTCATGTTTGTCTCGTATTTCATATCAATAACTTTGAACTGCTGTCTCACGGAGGTTGCCGTAAACACCAAATAGGCTATAGTTTCTACAGTACTAAGACATTGTCTTACGTTCTATACACTACAATGCTGTATGAACATACATACCTACATAACATTGCCTCAATATAAAAGCCTACCTCCACCTTTCTCCGCAAACACGTAGATAAACGCAATAATTTAGTGTTCCCGACTTACGTGATCCAATTAGGAGCTGGCCTGATCTGCAGGAAAAACATCAGCCAAGAGATTGTCTGCCGCTCCAGTCGTAAAGGTTCTTCTTACATCCAAATTTATTATGTTTTCAGGGCATTGTAGAGATACCTGCTTTTTTATTGGGTGACTATAAAATCAAGTAAAACAACGTGCCTATATTCAATGATCACACTAAAACAATGTAACGTAGTTTTGTAAATGCTGAGTTGATTGATGCGCTTCATAATTTTATGGTAATATCGATACCAAACACAAACTTAATACGCAAACTGTAAAGAAAAATAAATTGTTAGTCAAACACCCGCCTTAAATACTTTCTGATTATACCACGGGATTCGGGAACCAAAATAATATTATTAAAAAATACACAAAATTAGCATTTAAATTAAATGTTGATAGAATTTGGAAGGCAATCTGGATTTATTAATATTCATCCCTCCAAAGTATAAAAGAAAAGTTAATCCAAATTAATTAAAGTTCCCGTAAACAAGGAAATCCCGGAGGTGGGTAGCATCGGTTGCCATGGCAACGACGCCACGGCGCGGCGGTTAAAAGAACTATGATTGCTAAGAAAGAATTTTATAGCACAAGCATAGCATAACCAGCCTATTACGTTCCCACAGCTGGGCCACAGGCCTGCTCTCTGTGAGAGGGAATGGGCCGCAATCCACCACGCGGGCCCAGTGCGGGTTGGTAGATGTCACATGTCTTCGAATATATGGTACTAAGCCATGCCAATGTCCGTTTCCTCACGATGTTTTTCTTCACCGTTTTTGGGAGCAACGATGATGCAATAAATTACACAAAGTAAAGCGCCTGGCCGGGTTCGAACCCACAACCTACAACTCGTAAACCGGGTCCGTTACCAATGTGCCACCACTGCTCTCTTCTGTAGAATTACATAATGTAATGTAAATGTTTACAGACTTTTGTTATCAGGACAACTCATAAACATAACGGTGCTGCTTTGTTAAAATGTACGGATTAGAAGTTGGAATTCCAATAATTCCTGTAATACATGGTAGATTCATACCAAGCATGACATAATCAAACGCTGGAATTTCGAATTACACCTAACAGTATACCAACAACAAATCACAAATTCCAACAATTTGGCGCCACAACTAAAGTGACAGGAGGCGTCATGTGTCATGGCGGCGTCGTGACGTCATCAAGTGTTGTAAGTGCGTAGTTAGAACTTTGGCTGTAACTTCCAAGGTGGGTAATTTCGCATAACTACAAAAGTTTTAAGTTCATGTTGAATTAGTTATTCTACACTGTGTTTTGGTAACGGGGTGAAGAGTAATTCAAAAGGGGTTTGTACGCAGATTCAGTGAGTTTGGAATGTAGGTTGATCTGAGAATTACATGAAGATGACGTATCGTCTACATACGGAACGTGGATCCACGCGAGACACAATACCTTTTTAATTGTTTCTCTAATTACGGCATTCAACCGGTTAATTCTCATTGTAAGAAACTATTACAAAATTGTCTGTGTGGTGGTGGGTGTCGTAAAAGGCAACTAAGACAGACCGGAGAATGGGCAGCAGCGTTCTCTATGCATTACACCATCATACCATACTGCGATCGCCAACCCGCCTGCCAAGCGTGGCGATTATGGCAAACTGCCCCCCAAAATTGAGTGAGGCCTATGTCCAGCAGTGGACGTCTTTCGGCTGAAATGATGATGATGATGATTACAAAAAAGCTAAGCTATAAAAAAGTAAAATTTTAACTCCATAAAAAGTTCATAAGTTTAAAATTTTAGATGTTCACAAGGCCATCAAAGAGTTGCGGTTCAATTATTCCGTTTTTACATTTTTATAATTCAGTGCGCAGAACAGTTTCAACTTGAAGTTTTATGGTGATTAATGAATACATTAAGGAAGCTTCCGGCTTCGTCTAGTCTACGGTGGTATTTGTACAAATTGGAAGAGAAAAATATAAGAATCAAGTTTATTAAACTTTTTTGTTTTTCTTCATATACAAATTTTTTTATCACCATCCAAATTTTTACAGGGTGTTCTACCCATGAATATGAACAACTTACACTACGGGACCAACTCTGAAATCACGAAAAAAATCAGCTGTTTAATACAAAAGTTTAATACTTATTTGACCAAAATGTATGCAACAGCAGATTTTTTTTTTCGTGATTTCAGAGTTGGTCCCATAGTGAAAGTTGTTCATATTTATGGGTAGAACACCCTGTAAACATTTGGATAGTGATAAAAATATCTTCCTGCATTGTAGTAATATGAAAACAAATGAGGTGGAGGCCGAGCTCAAAGCTAGGTACTTGACTGCTAAACGAATTGACATGTAAAGTTAAACTGTTCCTACCATGTCTTGTCTGAAGATGGGTAACGATCCTTTACACATTGAAAGTAGGACACTTTAAGCCCTCTACCAAGATAATCTGAGGTCATCGGAAAACCTGAGACTAGAGATGCCGATGCATTCCACCAGTTTCTACGACAAATCTTTTACAGTTCAAGCAGTACGGTTATGGAATAACTTGCCCATGTCGATAAGGCGTGCTCAATCTTTGTCCACTTTTAAAATTATGGTTAATAAAAAGCACTTCCTCTCTCCTTAAACATCATCATTATATTTTCTTTGCTCATGTTTCATGTTTATTATTGTATGTATATATTTATATATATTAGTATAATATACTTTATGTATGTAATTGGTACACCACAGACTACCTACAGTATTTGTTTGTCCTTTCCCTTTTTAATCCATCCAAAGGTTGTCTTTAAAAGATCGCTTTTAGCGATAAGACCGCCCATTGTGTCACCCTTCATACAGTTTCTAGATTTATATGTCTGTAATTTATATGGTGTACATAATAAAGAGTATTCTATTCTATTCTATCAGCCTGGACACAGGTGTTATCCTGTCGCGGATGTCGCTCCGTGTACTGGTACCTACCTATTTTGCGGCATCACGTTAAACCGGTCGTGGTTTCAAACCCAAGCATGCGCTTTACTTTGTGTAAATAATTTTATCACCACTGCTTTCAAAACGATGAAGGAAAACATCGTGAGGAAACCAAAAAGACATGACATGTGACATCTTGCAACTCGCGCTGGGCCCGCGTGGTAGACTATAGCCCACTCCCTCTCGAAGAGAAGAGGCCTGTGTCCCTCTGTCTAAGATGAACCGAGAGACCCCACAACACAGTCACTAGCTGGCTAGTATTGTCTACAACAGCCACAAAAGTTGTTCATCCATACCCAACTCCCCTATAATCTATTTCATACAACTGAACCTTGCATAATACTTTCAAAGGCCGGAACTAATAAAATATGATCGTTTCCACATGAACTGTAACTTCGGGATAACTTGGGCTTCATAACTTGCCCAGTTACCGCTCGTAGCACGGGCACTAACGGTTCGTAGTCGAAACGTTACGGCCCGGAGTACGGAGGGTTCCAGAGGTAGGGAGGATGTTATGTGCCGGTTTATGCGAAGTCATTCGCGCCACTCAAATATTAAACAGTACCGATCTGTGTACTGTTGTGTTACGTAACGCAGTGGGAACTGGTTTTGTATTAAACGCAGTGGCAACGTGCTGGGAAATTGAAGGTTTTGAAAATGTATATGGATTTAAACAGGTTATGCTAGAGGAAAGCGTAGTGAAAGTTGTTACTTACAGTACTTTTACAGTTCTGGGAAAAGAGAAAGAAAACGGAGAAAATAACACGGAAAGCCAACATTTTCCAATGAAACACTTGACACTTGACTTGATACACAAACGCTGAAGCAATTTTCTCAAAAACTGTTCAACGAAGTTCAGTGAAAATAAGCACACGTTCTGGTACAATTTAAGACGTGAACACTTTTTTATTTGGGGACTTATTATATGATTCGTAAAAAGAAAACAAAGATGACATATTATTTTGACGAACGAATAAATAATAATGACCATGTAGTATGCCAACCATTTCCGTCCTCTATATATAAAATTTCAAATCACCTTTTCCTTGCACTTTAAACGCAAACAACTCGTTAATTTTAACAAGGCACTCACTCGCTCAAAATCCTATAAAAGCTAAAACAAAAGCACGTTATGTGCCAATAAAATGAAATAGCCTTTACCTGTCAATATACAGAGTATGAAGAAGTCATCCGATTGGAAAGCGAGCGAAATGTAATGCTTTTGAATCGAATAATTTTACACTTGATTACATTTGAAATAATTTTAATTAAGCTACGGGTGATCTGGCTCATTACATTGTCTGCGACGATCCGGTACAAACGCTGTTGACAAACGGGTGAAACTATACAGGGTGTTTGTCTGCAGGATCGTGTGGATAACACTTTTTATTGGATAGGAAAATATTACTCGTGGATAAATATTTGTTTCCAAATGAATAATTTCCTTTTATCACGGAAAGTTTCGATATCCAAATTATGACAATAGGGTGATGTCTGGGGACAGGGGTGGTTAAGCAATTTAAACACCTAGTTTAGAATGCCTGTACTCAATAAAGCTTGTAGCCCTGCCCTACCCCCTCCCCCCCCCCCCCCCCGACCCTTTGGGAAATCACACTTGAAAATGAACACTCAAAAATCTATCCATAGCTTGATGAGAATTAATGAGAACTGTAACTCGTTAGAGACGCGGCTATAATTTAGTAACAACAGCATCATAACGGGCTCAGCCGCGACTACAAAGTAGTTTGGTATTCATGAAGTGGCCAATTATTGTCGACACTCGCGTTGTTTTGTGCTCGTATGAGGTAAACAGCGACTGCGGTTGCGTAACAGTTGCTTTTATCACAAACTACGACTTGGCCAAATGAGTTTTATTTCATGACGTTGATGCATGTATGTCTACACTACTATAGAGGTATGAGAAAGAGGGTTTAAGGTTCACTCATACTCTATGAAAAGGGAGGATCCTCCGATCATGTTGTGTCTGGCGGGCCCAATGATTCATGTCGGGCCATTGTATATGTGCTAGTTGCGCGGTAAACTCTTCTTGCGAGATGCAGGATTTTGCGTGACCCAAGTATGACGCGTTGTTTGCATGTGGCATTGTAGATACCGCTACACTACCTACTGGGTAGATAGTCAGTTAATCATTGGCATGACCTATTCACATAGTAGAAGAGATGCCGACAAGCGAAGAAGATGCACTATAGGGTAAGCTCACGGTACACTCAGCCTATCGCAGTCCACTGCTGAACTGCACCACAATACCCTGTCCTCCGCCTTCTTCATCCAGTATGTCCCAGCCACTTTCTTAAGGTCGTCGGTCCATCCAGCTGGGGGGCGGTATATAACTTGCACTAAGTAGACAAACTTCTTCACTATTTCGAGATGCGACCCTTCAATGTGGATTGGACTCGGCAAAACATGTGAATTTTACATGACTTTCGTCTTGTTCAAATTCATGCCGAGGTCAACCCGCCGAGAGGCTCCATTCAAATTGTGCAGCATCTGGTCTAACTGTTCCAGCGCCTCTGCCATTACGACGATGTCATCGACAAAGCGAACACACACTCACTAATAACCAGTTATGTCTCACGTAATATAAGCCCCATTCAAATATTTAACCGAGCACACATCTATAGCCAGGCTGCAACCTAGAATTTTCGAGTAAGTAAAAACTTAATGGAATATTATAAGAAGGGTTCTCTATAAAGCCCTTATTAGACGGTAAAACAAACGCCCTGATTCCACTACACTACCAGTTTATAATTTAGTGAACAATAAAATCGGCCCACTAGCCCTTACTTCAAATAAATTAGTTTTAAGGACCACTCGCGTTAATCTCATATAATAATTTTGATTGTTTTATAATTAATTTGAACCTTTTAAGAGGCATTAATCAGATTCTGTGCTACTTTTATAATATAATGTTGTGGCTATGTTTAATTTCGCTTTAGTTTATGGGTTTTGTGGATTTTAAATGGCTGTATTGTTATTGCTTATACCAATAAAACGTGTTGCTTATTAAATAGGTAATGTTTGTCAATGATATTACTTATCAGAATATTAAAATAATTTCCAAAATGACCTTCTGCATAGTAAGTACCTATGTATCTATAGCAGCCAACTAGCTTTTAATTATTAGCCTTTCAGTTAAGAGCCAAGCCTTTTTACTAAACGGCGCCGTTCAACTAGCGACCTGATTGATATTCAGCCGATGCATCTGATACTAAATTAAATGAACTCGCTGGCTGATGCTCACCTAAGCCATTTAATACAATAGGATGACCATGTGACGAAAACACGTAAAAAAAATCTGATGTTAGTTATTGTTTATGGCACTCATTTAAAGCGGCATTTGTTTATTATAGTTCTGGTAAATTTAAAATTTCAAAAATCCTCTTTATTATAAAAACTGAGCAATAAACAAATAAAATGAAATAGAACCTTTTCTTGCTAATACTTTTTTAATCGCACAACTGTACTCTTTCACAATCCAACAACGACTAGCTTTGCACTATATTTTACCATTTTAAAACGACATTTGCCCCACCCAGAAATAACGCTCAGTAATATCATCGCCGTTATTTCCAAGTGTTGCCAAAGTAAAATAATACATTTAGTTGCCATAGTGGAAATACATTTTAAAAGTTTGTTACAATATTAATCATTTGTACTTTGATAGTGTTGCCACAGTGGATATTATAATGCGGTATTAAAATAATGCATGTTTTTTTAAAAATTAAATCAATTAAATCACGACAACTCGGCCATCCGACGGCGTGCTAACTCCGAAGCACGCGCTAATCACGACCACGAAAATAAAATAAAATAAAATACGCCAAGATTAGATACTAAAATATTTCTGTAATACATCTAAGGATTTCTTATTTATTTCATATACATACTTCCTAAAATGGAAGTATTTATTTGTTATTCTTTGACATGACATGTATTTTGTGAGATTCTTTTTGAGTATTGCTAATAAATATTTTGGAAATGATTTTCCAAAATATCTATCAAAAACACAACCAATCCTAAGTGCTCTAAAAATCCATAAAAACGATTTATTAAAAATATTAAAAATATATTTTTATAAATGTATATATTTTTTTATTGTCAATAATCCTCTATTTTGTGGTTCGTAAATATTGACAAACATTTCGACAACGAGCTACTTTCCGCCTTTCTTGCATTGCAGGATGAATTCGTTCGACAATAATTAGTTCGACTTACTTCAGTTGGAACAAATAATTGAAAACAAATAGACATGGATATTGAGAGAAAGAAACCCTTGTATTAATTAACTTTGAACGTGTTTTGGCCAATCTAAAAACTTTTTAAAGGGCATAGTGTTTTATTTGTTTTCATTCCAATCATAAACATTGGCGTATTAACTATCTTAGCTATCGCTCAATATCTTGGGATCTACTATCAGGGTCAAAATCTGGGACTCATTGCAGCATATCTACATGGCTTATTAACAGCAAACAAATGGCTTACTAACAGCACACCTACATGGTTGCATAAGATCACATTAGCGCCTACGTTAAACTCAGAACTACAGTTTTGAACTACAGCTCACTTACATGGCTGCGCAAGATCACATAAGTACCTACGTTAAACTTTGAACTGCAGCTTACCTACATGGCTGCATGAGATCACATAAGTACCTACGTTAAACTTTGAACTGCAGCTCACCTACATGGCTGCAATAAACTATACGCATACATCTCCATAAAGCTCACTTACATGGCTGAAATAGAGTGTAAGCCGCATAGAACTCTAAACTATACTCGTACATATTCGTCTTTAAATCTGAACTACAGCTGGCCTACATGGCTGCAATAAACTATACGCATACATCTCCATAAATCTCTCTTACAAGGCTGAACTAGAGTGTAAGCCGCATAGAACTCTAAACTATACTCGTACATCTTCACCTTTAAATCTGAACTATAGCTGGCCTACATGGCTGCAATAAACTATACCCATACATCTCCTTATAGCTCACTTACATGGCTGAAATAGAGTGTAAGCCGCATAGAACTCTAAACTATACACGTACATCTTCATCTTTAAATCTGAACTATAGCTGGCCTACATGGCTGCAATAAACTATACGCATACATCTCCATAAAGCTCACTTACATGGCTGAAATAGAGTGTAAGCCGCATAGAACTCTAAACTATACTCGTATATCTTTATCTTTAAATCTGAACTATAGCTGGCCTACATGGCTGCAATGAACTATACGCATACATCTCCATAAAGCTCACTTACATGGCTGAACTAGAGTGTAAGCCGCATAGAACTCTAAACTATACTCGTATATCTTGATCTTTAAATCTGAACTATAGCTGGCCTACATGGCTGCAATAAACTATACGCATACATCTCCATAAAGCTCACTTACATGGCTGAAATAGAGTGTAAGCCGCATAGAACTCTAAACTATACTCGTACATCTTCGTCTTTAAATCTGAACTACAGCTGGCCTACATGGCTGCAATAAACTATACGCATACATCCCCATAAAGCTCACTAACATGGCTAAACTAGAGTGTAAGCCGCATAGAAATCTAAACTATACTCGTACATCTCTGAACAGCTCACCTCGTGGCTGGACCCGAGTGCACGCCGCATAGAGGTCTTAACTATACTCGTACATCTCTGAACAGCTCACCTCGTGGCTGGACCCGAGTGCACGCCGCATAGATAGAGGTCAAAGGTCAAAGTCACTATACTCGTACATCTCTGAACAGCTCACCCTCGTGGCTGGGCCCGAGTGCACGCCGCATAGAGGTCTAAACTATACTCGTACATCTCTGAACAGCTCACCTCGTGGCTGGACCCGAGTGCACGCCGCATAGATAGAGGTCAAAGGTCAAAGTCACTATACTCGTACATCTCTGAACAGCTCACCCTCGTGGCTGGGCCCGAGTGCACGCCGCATAGAGGTCTAAACTATACTCGTACATCTCTGAACAGCTCACCTCGTGGCTGGACCCGAGTGCACGCCGCATAGACAGAGGTCAAAGGTCAAAGTCACTATACTCGTACATCTCTGAACAGCTCACCTCGTGGCTGGACCCGAGTGCACGCCGCATAGAGGTCTAAACTATACTCGTACATCTCTGAACAGCTCACCTCGTGGCTGGACCCGAGTGCACGCCGCATAGAGGTCTAAACTATACTCGTACATCTCTGAACAGCTCACCTCGTGGCTGGACCCGAGTGCACGCCGCATAGAGGTCTAAACTATACTCGTACATCTCTGAACAGCTCACCTCGTGGCTGGACCCGAGTGCACGCCGCATAGATAGAGGTTAAAGTCAAAGGCCAAAGTCGGAGGTCTAAATTATACATTTTACTATACATATGCATGCTCATACAGTCATTAGACATTACCGCAACCAACATGATCAAACTTTTAGCTTAGCTATCAAACTATATACCTGCTCAGAAAATCCAATGAACGGAACAGACCTCTAAAATATCATTGTTCAGAGTGAATCTTGTAGCGAAATTCTCAACATTTACTTCAAGTTGTCCAATGCAATGATAACTCTATCGAGGAGTTGCCCCGACCAAGAGTAACACGTGCACTGGCTCAACTATTGACTTATTGTTTATAATTAGTCCAAGGCCATGATAACCCTATCGAGGAGTTGCCTCGACCAAAGGTACCACGTGCATCGGCCCAACTATTTACTTATATAATTATGCCAACACAGCTACAACCTTATCGAGGAGTTGCCTCGACCAAAGGCAGCACGTGCGTCGGCCTAACTATTTACTTATTATATTATTATAATTAGTCCAACGCAACGATAACCCTATCGAGGAGTAGCCTCGACCAAAGATAGCACGTGCATCGGCCCAATTACTATTAACTATGATTTAAATATTAACCGTCTGGGAAATACGCCACAATGATTGCTACCGAATCAAAAACTACGTAACAACCACACTTACCGCTCACTGAACTTATCTGGGACTAAAACAATGAAGTAAGGTAAAGAATTCATAAGACTACTTACGATTTTGCCGAGACATGGCTCGTGGTCTATAGCACTTCTGAATTAAAATGAAATAGAACCTTTTCTTGCTAATACTTTTTTAATCGCACAACTGTACTCTTTTACAATCCAACAACGACTAGCTTTGCACTATAGTTTACCATTTTAAAACGACATTTGCCCCACCCAGAAATAACGCTCAGTAATATCATCGCCGTTATTTCCAAGTGTTGCCAAAGTAAAATAATACATTTAGTTGCCATAGTGGAAATACATTTTAAAAGTTTGTTACAATATTAATCATTTGTACTTTGATAGTGTTGCCACAGTGGATATTATAATGCGGTATTAAAATAATGCATGTTTTTTTAAAAATTAAATCAATGAAATCACGACACAAAGCAGTAAGCAAGTTGACTGCGCGTGAAACGTTTATTTTCTCTTGACTGTACTTACCTGTCAAAAAGAGTAACCTAGAGAAAATTAATAAGACAGAGATTAAAACAGAAGAAGAACTAGCAAGGGATCCGGGGGGAAGGGGGTGGAGGGAGGGTTCAGGGGATCAGACCAGAATAAATCGGCTGCGACAATTGTAAATTCCTGTATTTACAGTCACTTGATCAAATACCATTTGACAAGCTAGACTAGCGACTACAATCAGTCTGTAGCAACAGCTCGACAGCAACAGTTGCACGACAGTCGCCGGTCCACATCACGCGCTGAGCTCAGCGTCGCCACACTCAGACCGCGCTCATTTATCATTTACTCAACTATACAGCGAGCCAGACTCAACTTCAACCCGTTTGTTAGAGGCTACGACTCTAAAGCTATTGTAGCTCTGCTCTGTCCCTGACTCGGTGTTAGGATTTCTATTCTGGATAACATTTCTATTTTAGCCTTGAACGGAAACATTTTGTTCCGTTCTTGTAATAAAAATGGTTGCCAACTCGACACTTTATCTTATTAAGTTTTCCATCTATAAAATATTATATTATAGGCAGTTTCAAATTAAAAAATGTAAATGCGGAGCAAAAGATTTACCAATTTCTCAAAACACGTAACCACCAGGTACACAAAATAAAAAAGAAATTACAATTTCACTTATTTTTCACGGTATCAATTTCGCCATTGTTGTTCGAACTAAACGTTCACAATAATTGGACAAATTGGATCTCCTGTTTCAATTATTTATTCTCAGTAAAAGCTTACTTACTTAACTTTTTGTTGTCCGTTAATAATGAAAATAACATTTCTATTTGTATGTCTGTGCCGGTAAAATGTTGATAATCTGCTTAGCGTGTCCATGGCCATTTAAATTGAGCGAGCTCAAAATTTGGCTACGAATTTGGCGCCTTCAGTAGCGTCCATCAGTTCCTGTAACGTGCGGCCACAGAACACGCAGAACAGGATATTAACCCCTAACTACTTGCCACCTATTATGGTCACACAACCACCTGCCATGCGCCTGTGGGACCCAGGAGTAAAATGTAGCATAGTAAAGTTTTGTTTTTAATTAAAAGTCAGTTTAGGCACATTTGAGATAAGATATTTATATATTACAATTTTTATAAGTAACGCAACCTGTCAGGGTTCTCTCAGACCTACGACGATAGTTTTTAGGGTTCCGTACCTAAAAGGTAAATCAAAACCAAAATATTTTATTTCAAATAAACCTACATGGGCACTTATGAAACGTCAGAAGCTATAGGTGCACGGTTTCAATTGATCGTTACCGATGGAGAAGAGCCGGCAAGAAACTCCACGGTTACTCTTTTAAAAATAATTGGCTTTTACAGTGTTTTTAAATTACAGTATGAATAGGTATGGGAAGAATGAGTAGGCCTCTCAACAAGTACCAGGTACTTAATAAAATAAAAAAAACCGGACAAGTGCGTGTCGGGCCACGCACAGTGTAGGGTTCCGTAGTAGCCCTTTATCACAATGTAGTACGATTCTGTTGTTCTTTATTCTTAATATAAAAACTTAAAATATATTTTTTTTAAAATCATATTTTGTTTTTCAATTCAAGTCTTTACCCGTTATAACAAGCAACTACTTCATCTTACTCACTTTAAAGGATTAATGCTAAGGATTTTGTATTTGGTACAAAATTATCCAACACCCAAGTTTAACGACTATTACCGCTAAACTAATAAAGTTATCTTAACCGCTATACTTTTCCTTTAAAGTTCATGAAATGCACTATCATCGTGAATTTTTCCAGATTTTTCAAGCCGGCAGCTTAGGTTTTAGAGGGGGGGGGGGGGGGGGGGACTGGAACAAAAATTTGCACTTTAAAGTTTAATATTTCGTAAATGGAGCATTAAATCGAAAAATTATTTTAGCTAACCCCAAGTCATTTTAGAAGACCTATTCAACGATACCCCACACGATGGGGTAGACGACGAAAAAAATATTCATCCCTACAACACATGTAGGGGAGCCACCCTAAAAAAAAATATTTACCAAATTTTATTTTACCACTTTGTCGGCGTAATTGATATACGCACTCCTACAAAATTACAGCTTTCTAGTACTAACGGTCTCTTCGCAAAACCTCGGACAGACAGACAGACAGACGGACATGACGAAACTATAAGGGTGTCTTGTAGGAACTATGGAACCCTAAAAAATGGTCTACAGATCTAAAGTCTACAAGGCCTACAAAGTCCTCACACTTACAAAATATAAAATAATCTATCAAAAATATAAGTAAAATATAAAAACCTATTAAACCCAAATGATATGACTGCCATTACGGTTGTAATGAGTAAAGAGTTGAATTAGAATTGTCTGTATATAATAATCAAACAATAAAAAGATTATGTCAAAGAAGTATGTCAAAAAAAACGTAATTTGCGAGCAGTTAATAGACATTTACATAGTTATGCCGTTAATGAGGTGCCAGGGAAGCCACATGTGCAGAAGGAATTATTGCCAAACTGCCTTGTCTTCAACGTAGTCTATAATCTTGTAATATGGTTTTTTGATAAGGACACGTTTAAGGGGTTTTGAAATTTCCTTATCTAATCGTAACTTGTTATAAAAGCGGATACTGTTTTTAAGACTTGCTAGTTTTAGTTCATTTAAATTTAGGTATCACAATTTAATTTTTACTAAATGTATTTGGTGCCAACCCTATTACTAAGCCTCCGTTGCCCGTTGGTCCGTCCGTCTGTCTGTCTGTCTGCAGGCTGAATATCTCATGAACCGTAATAGGTAGACAGTTGAAATTTTCACAGAATGTGTATTTCTATTGACGCTATTACAACAAACAATTTTTTTTTATTACTTTTATTACACGAAACGTTTTTTAGAAACTTTTTTTTTTGCGTTTTTGCCTTGTGGTACGGAACCCTTCGTCCAACGAGTTCGTTCGTCGTTTGCGAGTCCAACTTGCAACTCGATTTTCTTATCGTTATTAGTAATTAACAACTTATTGATTGTACTGTGATACAAATGTTACTCGTAAACTAGGACTGTTACTCAAAATCAGACTTCGAGTAACAGCTACCTATAATTATGAACATAATCCAGCATTGCATCGCCCTTTATTCCTAGAGGCTTTTTTTAGGTATTAAAATCTATCTGTGTTTTTTTCTGCTTTTTTTCTGTTTTCAATGTTTTTGTTGGTTTGGCATCGGCTAGCTGACATGGCAAATAATTTACTTAGGGCTGATTTTTCAATCGACAAATAATTTTTATTCCTGGAATAAAATGACGACTGACAGTTATTGTATGGAAAAATTGTTAAAAGTTCAAAATTATTCCTCCGATAAAATTATATATATTTTATAGAAAAACATAAACAAATACATTTTCACGATAGTTAAACATCACAATCAAAACATGACAGTGGCTGAATGCACAAACAGTGCAAAGCCAAAAGAAAACAAAAAAAACTGGGCAAGTGCGAGTCGGACTCGCACACGAAGGGTTCCGTACAAAAACACGTTTGTTGTATGGGAGCCCCCTTAAATATTTATTTTATTTTGTTTTTAGTGTTAGTTGTTATAGCGGCAACAGAAATACATAATTCGTGTAAATTTCAACTGTCGAGCTATCGCGGTTCTTGAGATACAGCCTGGTGACAGACAGACGGACGGACAGACAGCGAAGTCTTAGTAATAGGGTCCCGTTTTTACCCTTTGGGTACGGAACCCTAAAAAAACATCGCAAAGTTATATCAATTTTCCCCACATTTTCACAAAAATAAGAGTGCCAATTATCGTTATTAAGGCGCGCGCTATCGAATGGCATCAATAGTTACAGTGAAGTAAGCGAACAAGTAGTTTGATGCCATTCGATAGGGCGCACTTAATTAGCACATTACTTTGCACTCTTATTTTATCAAAAGTGACGATGAAGTTTTCAATGAAAACTTAGTTTTTGCTTATTTCACTCTATTTTATAAGCACGGGGTAAAGCATGCCACGCGAAAATTAGATTTTGTTGTAATGTTTTAAGAGACTCGGAATTGTATCATGTCGGGCGTATTAAATTAACATTTTTATATGCAGACTATTGGACTATGTTATCCAAATAAAATTCCACTAATTATTATAAGGAAGCGAGCATCACAAGTAAATGAACGTGATTCCAATTTGATTGAAAAAATCTTACCAATAGAATAAATATCATAGTATACCAACCAATATTCAAAACGCTTGATAGTACACCCAGCGTGTACATAAATCTTGTTTGTCTGTGTGTAGGTACTCTATGTAGAACAGTGGACACTTACCAAACAAACTAGTTGAACAAAACTTAGTTCTTGCTTGTGATTCACAAACTTGGTCAGTCAATTCCAGTTAGATTGGTAATTTATGCTTTGTTACCTCCACATCTACAACACTTTGGGTAGAAATCTAGGTTCAATTCAAACGACCTAGATTGTACCGTTTCGGTTACGAATGACTTAATGAATGAAGAAATTAATCGAGTCTAGCGTTGCTCTAATACAGCTTCAGGGAAATTCCGTAGATTTTGGTTAAATGATAAATTATTTATTTCTGTAAGTAGGTTTGAAACACTTTTACACGTCACGTTTTTTTTTAAACTAGATGAGGTCGGCGTTTCCTATCTGACTACTCTAAGAAGAAAGGCCGAAACAAACTCAGGGGTCACAGTCTCTTTTAAAGTCCAGACAAAATCTTGGTCAGATCGTGCGAAGACCACGTAGATTGGTGTCTGAAATGGTCTTTTGAGGAAAGAATACACACACAGATTGAGCGGACCTGTCCAATCAGTTCACGCATTTGTCAAAAATCGTGCAGCTCAACTCAGAAGTTGAGGAGCTCAACGATTCGACGAACAATACCAAAGAAAGGACATTTGGGTAGGCCGCGTAAGTTACTCAAACTGCCAGATAAGTTAGTTGTAGTCTCCTTTTTTGACACCTAAATCAGGGGGCAGAAAGCAGATTCTTTGCCAGACACCACGCAACTCTGGCATTCATGTTAGTTAAGCGTGAAAGAGAAATTACTTGTCTTGAAATTCATAATGATAAATAGTATGCTAGGTATAAACATGTAAAGTCTGGACAAAAAGTATAGGTACCTATCCACTTGCTATTATGTTTTGTTGTAAGGCCAAGGAGCGGGGGCTTATGTAGGGCTGACAAAACAGATCATTTTTTTTGTACTTTGTTCAAAAAACTTTACAACTTTTTAACTTCGCAGGTTTGACCAACTTTAAGTAGAGTTATTTATTTACGCTACGGGAGAGTCTTTGTCATGTTGAAAATTATGTTTTCTCAAATTCTCAGTCCCTAAAACGGAAGAAAAGTTTATGCTTCCTTAAGTTTGTGTCTCTGGTTTAATAAAGTCGACTTAACTCTCTCAACTTATTTCTTTAAGAATTATTAATTAAGGTGTTTTAATCCTCTGTAAAAGGTGCTATAAATGTCTAAGGCAATATTATCGTGACTAGGCTTCAGAGGACGAACTGATGCCCACGTAATAGCCTTGTGCATCTCACACAAACACAATGGAAACAAAAATGATTTTTTTATCGTACAATCTATTCAGCAAAGGCCATAAAGCTATTCCACAAGGCATTAAAACAATTCCCAACGATAAAAATACCAAATAAAACCGACTATAAAGCAAGCAACCCTAGGCAGGAGAGCAAGAAATGTAAGCGCTACTCATTAAGAATTAATTCCGACGATAAATCCGAGGATGCCAAGGTCGTCGCCCATACCCTCGGATAAGCTGCTCATCTGCATACCGGCTGAAGGCTGCGCATGAAAGTTTTTTGGCAACCAGTTTACTTTGTTGGAGAAATTGTCGCTTCTTTAGTTAACTTGGAGAAAGTGCGAGTCCGCAGTGTTTAAACACGGCTAATGCAATGGCGGAAATGGGTGAGTTCTAAGTAATAGATGCTAAAACAGACCAATAACATTAACATCATCATCATCATCATTTCAGCCGAAAGACGTCCACTGCTGGACATAGGCCTCCCCCAAAAGGGGGAGTTTGCCATAATCGCCACGCTTGGCAGGCGGGTTGGCGATCGCAGTATGGTATGGTGGTGGAATGCATAGAGAACGCTGCTGCCCATTCTCCGGTACGCCCCTTAGTCGCCTTTTACGACACCCACGGGAAGTATGGGGTGGTGCTATTCTTTAAGTCCGGCACCACACAGACTAAACATTAATATAGATAAATATATTCTATTTTGTTAAAATATTATATTGGACTTATTTTCGTTAGGCAAAATTGTGGCTAAAACTTTTAGCGAAGAAGTCTAACAAAGAAACCACACAGATCAAATTGGTTGCGACGAACTAATCTAATTAGTAGAGGCATGCGAAATTAAAATTAATTATATTTTGAATTGACTTTCCCCTCACTTTGTGCTAAAGCGGTACAAGAGGGTAACCTGCAGAGTCAATAGCACTAGATAACCTACACTAAGACGTTGTGACATTAGTCTGTAATTAAAAATGCGCGGAACAACAACTTGGTGAGGGTTAACTTTCATAATTATGTTGACCTTTTCTCTCTAAGAAGCAGTCCACCAAGAAATATTCTTATACTTTACTAAGAATTTATCTAACCCTAACTTTACTTTTCTACGAATTATCTTGAATTTTATTAAAGTGCAACTTGTCAATTCAATTCCCTTTACGTACAAGTAGAAAAAGAGGGATGAAGAACCTCCGACAATTTACGAGTTCTATTGTTTTTATCATCATTCAGATACGATCAATGGGGTCATAAATAAATTCTAAAAGCCTTCATGACGGAGCGAGTTTTTGCAACATTTGTATAACAAAAACCACTCAACACAAACCGCATTTCCATCGAAAACTAAATCTCAGTGCCTCTATATAATATGTAAATGAGTGTTTATAGAGTACTAAGAAAGTGTTAACTGTTTAATAGCAATCAGTTTGTAGCAACCAATTAGACAAACACTTTACGCATTGGGTAAACATGCAGTGTAATGATAGCAAACGGTTGACGTAGCTCAGAGGCGAGACACTCTGAATAGGTAATAAATTATAAAATTAATTACAAACCTCAATTATTTTTCTTGATAATAAAATCGCTAAATCGAATTCGGTTTGATATCGAATGGTTAGCGTAATCGAATGGTTATGGTTTATATAAAGGCTTTTTTTGTATTTATTTGTATAGTAAGTTAGTTAGTAATTTAATTTAGTATCTAGTGTAAATAGTTTGTATTTGTTTAATATGTATGTATGTTATTGTTCTGTAATAAACATATCCAGCTTAAAAAAATATGAAGGCTTACTAAGTTTAATCAATAAGATTGCTTTTTAATTCATGGATTTTTGAATTAAACGTCGCGTCGTCGTCGACATATACATTTAATAAAATGGAAGCGAAGTCAAGTCAATAATTTTTGAGACGCCTGAGAACGATTCCAATGCCGAATATATTAGATTTTTATTTTTTGTCTGTTTGTCTGAATGTATGTTCCAGCATCACGCAAAAATTACCACATAGATTTTGTTCAAATTTTGCATAGATGTTCCCTATAAATCTGATCAGCTTGTAAGCTACAACAATAGCACGCTATATTTTACTATGGGGGACGAGCAATATTGTTATTTATTCGTATTCTTCTACGCAAACTGTAAACAAACGAGCTAAAAGCTTAGAATAATATGATTCCTTATGATCCTTTATGGAGCTAAGCAGTTAATCACGATATATACAGGGTGGATTTTTGAGATGGGGCATTAAGGTGCCTTAACCGCGGTCACAACATGAAAACGGTTTTAGTAGATTAGACTGTGGTTTACTTCTTTTCTTTTGATCTTCGTTCACAGATTTTGAAAAAAAAATACAGTTAGCAAGAAAATTGTCAATTTCCACAAAAAAAATATTGATGCCAATCAGTCCTGTTTATTTTAAGGATTAAAAATCTGTATGGGGGTACTGAGGTCTAAGAACTAAAACTGTCAGAAATCACAAAAAACTTCCCATACATTTTGTAAGAAATGAGACTGAGATGAGAGAGAACACAATATGGCGTGTATGATAACAGTCGAATTATTCCATTACTTCACTAGGCTAAATAAGGAAGGAATATATAGCAGATAGTTACAGATTTAACCTTTTAAATCATAGGTTTTCAAGTGGGTGATAACGCGGGCGAGCACCCCTCTGGGGCGTTTGAGACTTTTAGGGGGGCAGTAGAAGACCCAGTGAAAATTGGATATCCTACCTTACGACAAATATATTTGAATTTTTACTTTTGTCTGTTTGTTTAAATACGTTTAAATATAATTGTATCAGATTCGAGACAGATGTTAAGTAAAAAAAATTGGGGTATGTAGAAAAAAGAGAGAATCGCGGTACGTCCGCTACGCGTAACGTCCGTTTATGGCCCTATTGTATTCTTGAAGGTGTTTTTTTCTCGGATCAGTCGCGTTACAGCCGTTCTACCTAAAAGTACACTCAACGTTAAAAGAGCTTATTATTAGAAAAATAACACACAGACCAAATTAACATTTTGTGAAGCATGATACTAGGCGAGCAGACTTATCAGGAGATACTTTTTGTCACCCGCAGATACGCACATTTTAATAGGTGTATGTTTGTAAACGCATTTCTCGGAAACTATCAGTCGGATTACTATTATAAGTATTATTTTAGTGATAGCTGTTCGTCAGGAATAATCTGTAAGAATGCATCACTCGGCGTATCAGTGTTATGCCATCAGGTAGTATATGCAGAAACGCAGGCGTTAATCACTTGACTAAAAACGAAAAACTTCGCAAGCAATGAGAAATTACTACTGAAGGCTTGCTCCGGGTCACCTGACCGGGAGTTCTGACTCTCTACATATTTTGGCTGCTGAGACCAAAACTACAAACGTAGGGGAAGGGGGGGCAAGATGGGGTAGCGGGTAAGACAGGGTACCTGCCTTACCTCAGAAACCAATTGACCAATCACGATTATTTTTGCTCATAACACACCGCCGCCATGCCAGTTGTTAGCCAGAAATGTCACAGGGCGACAGCACCACGTAATTTATTCTAAAATTGAAAAAAACAGTTTTTGGTGATTTGCTTGTAGTTTTTTCACTTTGGTTGGAACGTGATTGTATTGTTTAAAATAACATTTCAAAATACAAACAAGGTTATTCACATTCGTCAACAATCACACTTGCAGGTAAGCACTTGTTTATTTTTGTGCGGAAACGTTGTTTTTAGAGATCAATTTTTAAATTTATTTCGGCATGAGAGGGCAAGACGGGGTTTGGGGTACCCCATCTTGCCCGCATTAAAATAGTTTAAAAGTTTATTTTGCTACCTTTGTAAAAGTGCCAATAATTATTTCGTCGTCGTCGTCGTTTCAGCCGATAGACGTCCACTGCTGGACATAGGCCTCCCCCAATTTTGGGAGGGTTTGCCATAATCGCCACGCTTGGCAGGCGGGTTGGCGATCGCAGTATGGTATGATGGTGGAATACATAGAGAACGCTGCTGCCCATTCTCCGGCATGGCCCTTAGTCGCCTTTTACGACACCCACCGGAAGTAAGGGGTGGTGCTATTCTTTAAGTCCGACACCACACAGACTATTTATATAATTTAAATAATAATAGAGAATAATTATTTATATAATTTAAATAAATAAATTAATTGATTTATTGTGGCTATTCCCCAGCAAATCATGCCCTTTCCAGTACCACGAAAAGCTTCTCGCGTTATTAGAAAACGAGGAAAAACTGCAATTAAAACTTCATCGCTACATAAAAGAGAATTAGAAGATACGATAAAAAAACATAGAAAACTGAAAGAAAATCTGTGGATATTAAAATCGTGCTATTTAGAGACACCGTTTTATTTTTCCTGTAAAAACTTCGGATATAAAGGGGGGAACGGTTTTTTTTTTAATTTTTCATCAAAAGTCAAAAACTATGAGGCCTAAAACAAGAAAAATGTTTGAGAATGTGCAAACATCGCTCTTTCATATGATACCCCACATCCCTTGTAGCCCCACTTCTTTAGGAACCCCTTTCAGTACCTGCAGAAAAAAAAATCTCTCTAATATGGAAAATGGGCTACATGTGCTGAATACGGCATATAGGCTCACTGCACCTGTGCTGGTATAGATGATGAAGATGAAGATGGGACGTTTACTTGCGAATTCTGTCAACAAAAATAAATTGATTTTCGCAAACCAAATCTTGCCCCTTCGGGTACCCCATACCCGAGGGAGGGGGCAAGATGGGGAAATCTGACTTTTTCTACTTTTTGAGGATTTTCTATTTAATTACATAACATATGTTCTTAATTACATTGAATCATGGAAGAGTGATTACTAAAGATGATTATTAAACTAAAAATGATAATATAAACACGAAAATGTTAGTTTTATTGAGTTTCAAACGTTAAGTAAAAACTTTTCTGTATATGTAGGGGAGAGGGGGTAAGATGGGGATCTTACCCCCCTCTCCCCTACATATACAGAAAAGTTTTATAAAAATTCGGCTGATATTTTAGTATATTGTGGTGTCTAACGACTTCCATTAAGCTAGTATCTTTAATAAAATAATATAAGTATAATTTATTTGTTCAAAAATATACAAAAATTTCATTAATATGGTGATACACTTCATGACACTTGTTTCTATGAATCCCGAGGTTCATAGAAACGAAGTGTTATGAAGCAATTCCCGTATTTTTAACACGTTGAACGCCAGACAGCAAACACAATAGAAAATCTATTGTTCGCGGTCACCGGTGACCGCGTTGGCAGTCAAAGCCTTAAGAATTTTCGCATTAAAAAAAAACTCATATTATTTATTTCAAATAAACCAATTACAGGCACTTTTGAATTGTCAAGGGGTCGGTCAGTCAGACGTAGCGCCCATTCCAAAGCGTTGGGTACCTAAGGGGAAGAACCGGCAAGAAACTCCACAGACGCTCTTTTAAATTATAAAATTGTTACAACATAGTGGTTAAGTGCATCATGCATATTAAAATTATACATGTGAGAACGATGTAGAAAGACGTGCACGTAAAAAGCGCCCGTACTAAAGAAGATAAAAACCAAAAGATAAAACAAACAGAAATTAAAATAAGCCGTGGAGGCTAAGAGATGTCCAGTCCCATGACGGCGCCCGTTCACAAACATGACGTATGGATCAGCCAACACCATTCAGCTCAACCGTTTTGAAGGGAGCTAAATGATCCAACACACACGTCACCACCAGCGAGACATTTAAGTTGACATACTCTCAGCCGCCAGGGCACATTCAAGTCATAGAAAGACGTACCCAGTAAATGGTAGCTTAGGCTATTTTAATCTCAGTCGCAACCTGTCACAAATACAATCAATTTACATATATTTTTGACAAGTTTTTGATATTGATCGTCGCTGAGATGAGATTGCGTCTTGAATTTGAACGTTTTTTAAGTATGAAATTAGCATTCAGATTTTGAACATCTGTGTCTAAACTACATGGATAATAATATAAAATATCTGTATTTCAGATATCAGCGCTATTATGTTTTAGGCGACATTTAGCAATTAACTTTGTTCGACCTCTATATAAACTCGAACTAAAATAAGATATTTAAGGGTTTATCGGTAAATGTGTTATTTATTTTTTATATCAACAATGGATAACATATTATAAAAGATTATATATGTTATTAGCAGTGCATATTGCCAATAAATATTGGCAGTGAACGTATTACATTATTAATTCTAGAAAACAAGTAGAAATCTGTCATGGAAATCATGTTGTTTTTCGTAAGAAGGTATATTAACAAATAAAGATAAAAAAAATAAAAAAAAATAAAAAAATAAAGATAAAATAAAAATAAATTAAATTAAGCGGATTGCGGATTATTTAAATAAATAAAGTTTATTTATGCTTCAGTTTACATCAAGGGCTTAGTGTTTGGAGCCTCCTTTTAAGCAAACAATGCCTGCGTTAAGAGTCTCTGCTCTTCCATAGTCACACTAATATTATAAAGGCGAAAGTTTGTGAGTGTGTGTGTGTGCGTTTATATGTTTGTTACTTCTTCACTTCAAACGGCTGGACCAATTTTGATAAAATTTTGTATGGAGGTAGCTGACTCCCCTGGATGAACGTTTAGGCTACTTTTTATCCCAATATTCCTACGTGATCGACCCGCATGATTGACGACACTTATGCGGGTGAAACCGCGGGGCGCAGCTAGTACAGCATGATTACTGGTTAAAGGTTCAAATTAAATGATAAAAACAGCTGGTTGATTAATAATTATGATCTAAAACGGTGTCCTCTTTAAATTTTTTATAACAAACCGCGCCATAAACAATTGCGTAGCGCAGTGTTTACATGGTTCCCTATCCATTTGCATAAAATTTTAAGACCTAATATAACTTAGCATAATTTTGTTTGGCATAATTATATTTTCGCATAATATAATTACACATAACAGCTTACGCATACTTTTTTTAAGCATAATTTCTCTAACCATAATAATGATTAAGCATAATATTCTAAAGCATAAATTTATTAGGCATAAATTTCTAAAGCATAACTTTTTTAAGCATTATATCCTAAAGCTTAAAGGGAATTGCTCACTTTGTTAGGGTGATCTGGCTAAGCGTGGACAAGATCTTTATTAATAAATAACTTGCATTTCAAAAATTACTTATCTATAGGAAAGCAAATATTATAATAAAGTTGTAGCAAGATGCAAGAATATGCTTCAACTGGCATGTGAAAAATTGGAACCTTGCCGGGTAAAATCTTTGTAATAAGCTTATTCTTTTCTATAATATATTATTTGCCAGTAGTATTTTGATATAATCTGATTATTTACACATTATAGGGTTGTATTAGGGTGATTAAAATAAAACTTATTGCAGTCCATTGCCGGATTATTGATTACACTTCAATAAGCTGCAAAGTGTGTCTTCTGCGATGCATTACATCAAAGCCACAATTAACACATCGCATTGGTTCCTCATTCTCATTCGAATTACGTGTAGCAGAGGAGTCCAAGTTCGTGCCGTGGTTGTCATTTAAAGCCGGTTCGAAGTCCATAATAGCGCCAGGTTCAACGTGAGGTGCATTCAGTGTCCAAGGGCAGGGCCGGGTCATCGTGAGGAGCGGTATCGGAGCCCATGATAAGAAAAACAAACGTTCGAAGCAGCGAGAAAACAAAACAACATCCACAATCCACAGTGCACGAAAACAAAGCGAATGGTTTTTTCATTGTTACAGTTGTCAGATGTCATTTCACTTGACGTTAGAGATGTTCGATAACTTCGATATGAATCGATACTCAAGTGGGTCGGTAAAACAGAACTCGATTGATGTTCACATCGATTCAACTATATATACGATCCACTACAGTAAATTGATAAAGGTTGTTGTGTGTGAAAGTTAAATGAGAAAAAATGAAAATCTCTGGAAAAATACTATTAAGGCAGGCCGTTATTTTCCAAAAACACACTTCTAAATCACAACTGACATTGGCAAAATAGTTCGGGCAAAATCGGGACTCTGCTTTGTTTGTCTGTCTGTCTGTTTGTAAAAAATTGAATGGAATTAAAGGCGAACATATTAAAAAATACTAATTAAAAGCGATTATATATCGATATTCGGATCGAAATGAGCCATTGCGAAGCAGAATATCGATACAAAGCAACAGGATCGATCATCTCTATAAGCGATACAGTAGGAGTTGCCAGGAAAAAAATCTGACAATAATCGATTTATAGAACCGATCTAATCTAAAAAAAATATGTTACAATACTAATAACATTTTCGATTGTTTTATTTTAAAACAATGTAAATGAGTATAATCGAGTATAAAACATACAATATTGACCGGTACTCGTTTTGCATACAAACATTTTTTTTGCCATAATTGATTATCTAATCGATTACAGACTGAAATTGATGTTTTATTTCCGTGCTGGTAACACTGCGTCAAACATGGCTATGCTTTTTTTAACTATAGGATACAATTTAAATACTCTTTATTTCGACTTTTTGTTCGTATACCTGGCTACTATGTGATGTGCAAAAATATTTTATTTAGAATAAAGAATATTGTTTAGTAAAAATATTTTTTACCGGGCATCTTGTCCACGCTTAGCCGAAACTGGTGATTCCCTTTGCCCGAAGAAAATATACCAATTTATTTCGACGATTGGAAAAAGCCATATCTCCTGAATCAGGTAATAAATAACATATTAATATAATATAACGTATTGAACAATTTTGTGGGTTTTTTTCGCTGTAGGAAGCATGAAGCAAGCAAGCATAAAGCATGCAAGCAAGCATGCAAGCAAGCATGCAGCAAACAAGCAAGCATGCAGCATGCAAGCAAGCATGCAGCATGCAAGCAAGCATGCAACATGCAGCAGGCAGGGTTTCTGTCACGGCTCCGGCGCTGCGGGCCTCCGGCGGCCCCACGCGTGCTAATCGTCGCAGACGGCTTTCGCTCACCACCGCAGCCACCTGCTCCTCAGCCCGCGGGCCGCCTCGCCCCTACGCGCCTACGCGATTTTAAATTACACTCTAGGGGTAGGACAAACAAGACTACGTGGAGTCGGTTTTGCAGCAATTCGGTTCTGTCACTAACTTTTGTTGCACAGCATATTAAATTTAATTAATTGTATGCCTAAATATTATTATGCTAATAGTCATTAGGCCTACTAACGTTATGCGAATCAAATTTATGCCAAAACAAATTAGTCTTTAAGATGATTATGCCAACATAAAATGTATGCCTAAAAAAAATATGCCGAAGTATTATTATGCCAAAACAAATTGTGCCAAAATCGTTATGCCGAAGTATATTAGGACAAAGAACATTATGCGAAAAGAAGGGATCCCTGTTTACATTAATTGTTTTTAAGTAGAAAAAAAACTGAATAACAATTGAATCTTCTGAATAACAAATCAAATAATCTGATTATATTCAATCTAGGTACTAGTAAATGCGGTTGACTAAAAATATATCAATTGAAGATTTCTTTTTCGATCCATTACAGAGAAGTAAATATAAACAAGGGACATTTTCCTTTCAATTTAAAACGTATTTTATGATTTATTTAGTGGTATCATGGTATCCAATCTATAATAAGCGTCATTGGTTAGCAACTCCTAGTTGATTTTGTTCTCGTATCTCAGTGAAGGTTATTAATAGTCTAAGGTCGTCAGGTTTTTCAATTTTTAACCTTTTTGGGGTGACCGGGAATCGTTGGCAAACATTACTTTAGTTAAGAGTGGTGTGTATACGCATTAGGTTATGACTACAAGTTGATATATATTAATCTTGTGAAAAAAAACTTAATGTTAACCCCTTTCCGTCCATTATTGTAGATATATTTTATACATATAGGTATCTATATTTTATGGTACCTATAACATTAAAGAATATAATATCAGCTGTTGCATTAGTAAAGAGATTACTTCTGAAAAATTGCAAAAGTAATAGAATATCAAAGTTCTTTGCAGTACCGTTTATATTTTTATAAAACCATAAGTCTTTAAAAAATTGGTTTGTAATGACGAAAAATAAATTACATCTCACTTTTGTTAGACAGACTTAAATTCCAATCCACAGCCTGAAACAAAACCGTTTTAAACAATGTCAGCGAAACATAAAACTTTGTGATTCATAAATATTAATGATATAGTTTATTTTAACAACTATGCAGAAATATTGTTAAGAGTCCCCGAAACGTCCAATCGCAATTGATCAATTTTAATTGTAGTAATATTATCAATCGCTTCAATTGCATTTCGTAGACGAACAATTTGAGGTTTCAATGTACATCAATCACTTAAAAATTTTCATCGGGTACTCTTAAGTCACAAAAAACATACAAAATCACCCACTGTCATAAAAATACATCCTCACTTTCTACATACCCCCACACGAACTTCAAACATAGTTCTCGCACAAGTTCAAAGCTAATATATTTTGCCTGTATTTTATTCGAGAGACCACGCCAGAAACCAAACACCACATATAAGGCTTTTACTGAAATCAAAGCGCGCGTAGAGTGACGAACGGCTCGAGGCGGCACGGAACGGTGCGGCACGGTGCGGCCCAGCACGATAATTTTGGTGCGGTTGTCGCACAGACAGACACGTGAACAAACAAAGTGCTAATCGCAGTCGAACCTTGCGTCGGACTATCCAGTCAACACTCGATAGATGGAATATCGATTAAAGAATTAATGGGTCGATTGGTTGCTTGAACCTTAACATATACTTGCAATATTACGAGTTTAAAACTTCCTTTAAAACTTCCTCCACATACAGTTTGTGTTCGGAAAGTTTTATCCTGAAGCCTTCTGTCAACGTCCGCTTTAATAAAGGAACGTCCCCCAAAAGTTGCTAATGAGTGGATCATAATCTTCATCTTGTTCTGGGTCAACACAAAAACGAATCCCATTTGACCTTTGAAACTTTGTAAAAGTCAACCTTTTACATGAAATTGAGAGCAGTTTCAAGGCTTCAACAACACGCCCACCAAAACGGAATTTTAGTTATTTTCAAATAACAAAATCTCTTAAAATCCGTCACTGGAACACCCTTCACACATTATCGGACATCACACCATCAAACCCCAAAATTGCGAGCCACAATGACCGTAATATCCCTCCAGCAGACAATGAATCAGGGGCTGCACGCACCGCCGTGACACGCCATGATCAATACCGCTAGGAAATGGGAGATTCATCCCGGTTGACGGCCGGCGCGCCGCACCCGACCGATCCGATCCGTTACACTCCCAATCGTCTTTAACGAACATTTGAATTTAGAGTGGGGATTTAATTTTCGACGTTTTGGTGATTAGGTACGTGGGGAACGGAGTGAATAGGTAGATAATTCGAGCTCAGTACACCGCTTCCTGAAATACCTGTAGAATAGCTGGATTTACTTACATTCCCTCTCGCAAATTTAAAGGAGCGTGAATTCCCATGTCCGTTGCGAGTAAATGAAATTGACTCGCATACCCTAAGCTCTCGGAAATTCACGACTCAGCTCGAGATTTTAGCTATCTGAGAAATTCACTAAGTACTGGTGGAGGAGAAACTTGGTGTACGAACAAGCTGCCAAATAGACAATTGATATTGCTCAGAGTTTTGAAGTAGTTAACATCTCTTTGGAATTATACAGTATTGAAAACAATGATAGATCATCTGATCAGTTTGTAGACGTCCCTTACGGGATTCGGACGGCATCGGATCAACGGTGATCCATTAGTCTTAAGAGCATTAAGTGCAGATCGTGAAACTATTGAATCCTTCGGCTACGTCTACGGGCTGACGACTTGAATGTAAGCTACATCAGCGATTTGCAAGCTAGAGGAAACTGACATTTAGCTTTAACTGACATTTAGCTTTCAGTACACAAATCCTTCTTAGGAAGATATCCTATAAGCGGTAGGTGAAGTTCAACCTAAATTTTGGTTGAACTTCACCTACCGCTTATAAGATGGTAGGTCTGTACGTTGCTGCTACGACATTTATTTTTTAAATGTCGCAGCAACATGCTGAGATAGGAGCCTCTCGGCCTCTTAAAGGACTTTGTGTTTCATTTTTCTTTTTGTTAAATTTTTTAAATAACTCGGTTTTTTTATTTTTTTACTGTGTTTAGTTTAGTTTGTAATCTTCCTGTACGAGTCGTAATAAAAACTTTTTCTTTCTTTCTTTATATGATCACTAGCTGTTGTCCGCGGCTTCTTCTGCGATCCAGGATGAAAAGTAACCTTTCTCTAGGCCATTGTCTACCAATGCCTTTCATCCAAATCCGTCCAACCGTTTTAGCGTGAAAGCGCAACAAACAAACATACATACAAAAACATTTTTAAAAAAAACACAACCGTCTTCAAAAAAAACACTACAAAGTAACTTTATTTTCGAAAAAAAATAACTTTATTTTCGAAAGTCACTGTCGTTGGTTCCGCGTTTTCGTTTTTTGACACCGACTTCCGAAATTAAAGTTATTTTTCACTTTGTAAGTAGTGCTTTTTTTTAAGTCGGTTGTTTTTTTTTGTAAAAAAGTTTTTGTTTTTCACGTTTTAGCTGTACCTACCCCACACAAATTTAATTAACACTACTTGCTATGTAAATATCAGTTTAAACATCACCAATATAAACTACTTAAGTGGAAAAAAATCGTATTATTGAAGTTAACTCAAAAACTAACCAAGCAAAGTTAATCAAATGCATAGGGGACCACCCCTGAGGCATACCTTATCCATTAAAAATAAATAGATATACAATTGCAGCCAAGCGGTGCCAAGCTAAGGTGCATTGAAGAATTGAAGATACCGACTAGATTCTAGAAGAATCATCAAAATTCGCACAGAAACGCCGGAGATGCAGTACATTTATGCATATAAGTTCGTACGTAAGAATAATTACCTAATGTATTATATACTAAAACCTTCCTGAAAGTTTATCACGTTAGGTACTAAAAAAACATCAAAATTGGTTCATTAGTTTTTGAGCAAATCGCGGACATACAAACACACATACATACATACATACATGTATACATACATTCATACATACGGGTCGAATACAGAACCTCCTTTTTTGAAGTCGGTTAAAAAATCTAATCTTTTCTCATTATAATAACCTGGGCCGCAAAGAAAGCGGGTCAGTTATAATATATGAGCCATCCTTATAAAATAAAAACTAAATTAAGGTTTATTTAATTACAAACGTGGCCAGTATGCAGCCCAGACTGCAAACCCCGTCGAGCATGCCTGTGACGAACTGGGACGACGTGTACGCCAGCGAGATTCCCCAATCATGCTTCGTGAACTGAAAGAAGAGCTGATAGAGGAATGTGAGAACATTCTTTAGCATCGGCTCAGAAATCTGGTGAAAAGCATGCCAACAGTTTATCAGCTCGTGGTGGCAATACAAAATACTAAAATGTGTCAACATTGCGTACTTGATACCGTGGCTCATTTGATACCGTGGCTCATTTTTCGAAATCGAAAATGGTAATTTTTACTTACATAATCAGCCTATAATGTTCCCACTGCTGGCACACAGGCCTCCTCTCGATGAGAGGGAGTGGGCAGTAATCCACCACACGGGCCCAGTGCGGGTTGGCAGATGTCACATGTCTTCGAATTTTTGGTTCTAGGACATGCCGGTTTCCTCACGATGTTTTCCTTCACCGTTTTGAAAGCAGTGGTGATGAAAATAATTTACACAAAGTAAAGCGCCTACAACGCTACAACTCGTAAATCGCAATAAACTTCATAATCTTGAACTTTTATGACATTGATTTAGGCAATTTAAAATTATCTCCAATATTTAGGAAGCTATTGAGGTTTTTGTTACCGACCTCTCCTTTGCGGCCCAGTGTATGTTAAGATTATATGCGTTACCTGTCTATCCAATCAAATACCATATTAATTGAAACAAGCAAATATTAATAAGTGACTAATTAGTAATTAGAGCAGCTGCCGCCGATTGATCGGCTCAACAATAGACAAGAACAATGGTTGTGTCGCGCGAGGTAATCAGTTCAATTAGTTAACACGACATAGATATTGAGAGGGTAATACGCTCTTGTAAACATAGCTTAATAAACAGAGCGAACAGGAAAGCAGAGTGTATCGCTTTTGGATGTTCACTTGGGAGTGGAAACTAGTCATTTCCCTAAGATTTTACGGTAGGATATTCCAAATCAAAATATTTTATTTCACACTAGCTGTGCCCGCGACTTCGTCCGCGTGGAATAGTGACTTTTCGGGCAGCATATTTTAAATTACATATACCGTCTACAGACCGGGCATTTGCTGTCCGAACCCTCTGAGAACTCAGGTGAATTTCAGTGAAAGTCTCAGACTCTAGTGCTTGAGCTTCACGATCGGCAGTGAGACGTATTTCTCGTTCTTCCTGTGTTTCCTGAGACCGAACATTTGCTGTCCGAACCCTCTGAGAACTCAGACGAATTTCCCTATCAGTGAAAGTCTCAGACTCACGCGATAGTGTATGAGCTTCACGATCGGCAGTGAGACGTATTTCCCGTTCGTCCTGTGTCTCCTGGGAAAAAAAAATTTGGACCTCCGACAACAAATGCTCGATGCATTTGTTGTCGGAGGTCCAAATTTTTTTTTTCATCTTCATTCACCTCCTTCAGGGTTGATACCCCCTTTCCGTTACACCTTGTATATATAGCCACGGACGCAGGCGCGAGGCGTTTACGTACTCTGATAGAATACCTTAACAAATGTTCGCCGTGATTTTTTAAATTGACATAACTTTTTTATTTATGAACCGATTGACATGAAATAAACACTAAATGTTAAGTGAAGCTTACTACAATATATTAGTGAAAACCGCATCTAATCGAATAAGCCGTTTCTGATATTAGCGTGCACAAACACAGCAGACAAACAGACAAACAGACAAAAAAAAATTTAATTACAATTTCGGGCTCGGCATCGATATAATAACAACCCCTGCTACTTTTTTTAAATATATTTCCATTGTACAGACACCACTTTTCTACAATTTTATTATATGTATATAGATAAACCTACATGGGCACTTATGAAATGTCAGAAGCTAGGTGCACGGTTCCAACTGGTCGTTTCCTATGGAGAAGAGCCGGCTAGAAACTTCACGGTTACTCTTTTAAAATAATTGGCTTTTACAATGTTTTCAAAAGAGGACAGTGTAGGTCTGTCAACAAGTACCAGGTACTTAACAAAATAGAAAATAGTCTAGAAACGTACAGTCTAAAAGGCCTACAATGTTTTCATATTCACAAAATAGAAAAGAATGTATCAAAAAGATAAATCTAAGTATATAATATATAAAAATCAAAGTCCTAAAACTGACATATATCAACGCACAGCCTAAACCGCTGTTAATATTTAATATATATAAAAATTGCAAAGTTATAACAATTTTTTTTATTTTTTCGACATCACGGCGTAACGCTTAAGAGTTATTAAATGGAATTAACTTTAAAACATAGAGGATTATCATAAAAAAGTTTTCTCAAAGTAGTTTTAAATTTAATTCATTTATTTTGTTAAAAAAGGAGAAAATTCGTTTTGGCACATACGTCGTTTTATTCCGAGCGCACGCACATTATAGCCATTCTTCTTCTGCGTTTCAAAAGTAATTGCATTACTTTCGCTCGCTTAGTAGATCAGTCGCCCGGATTTATTTTTGAGGTAGCGCCCTATGTACCTTAGGCGTGTTACACACTTGTCAAGCATGCACTTCACACTACACACGTTCAGCAATGCACACTGGCTAAGCATGTCGACCAAAGTAAAATGTGAGTAAAATGTACTTGTATTGATGTTAAATTACATTGTTTTGGACGTGAATACGTCTTTAAAATGCTTCCATGGTGGGAGGCAAGTCAAAAAACCAATGATAACAAAGTCGGGGGATACGGTTTGGTGTTCTAGCTTCATGTCTATCATCTCCATCCTAAATTCAATTACACCATTGGATAGCTAAAAGATCAAAGAATTCATTGCGCTAAGTGATGAGAACTGTGACGCATCGCGCGCGGTAGAGGGGGAAGCGTCGCCATTTTGAGGTAATTTTGCTGCGTATCGAGATTTCTGCTTAGTATGACTCGGAAAAGCTTCGACGTTCGTTTAAGTTTTAGTCATCAGCTCTCGTCAAAATCTGTCGATTGTATACAAAACATTAGGTAAAATAATGACAGTGAATATAATGAATGAGTAAAAATAAAAAGAAAAATAATATCAAAAATATAATATAAAGTCTGCCTATACGCGTTAAAAAGCCAAATCCAAATACAGAGATCGTATACGGTTGGAAACGGCTTCTCAAGAGCAGTCGAATGGCACTAACAAAACACCATATGACCGAGTGAAGCAGTACCGGGAACGTAAAAGAATTAATGTGGCCGAGCGGATCTATCCCGTTACGTAAACGTATTCACGTACAGCACACGGCCGTGTCCATGACAAAACCACGCCGCATTTTTTTTTGTAGTGAAAGAATGTCGTTGTTTTACTTTTATCTCCCGACGATTTCGGCTCTTTGATAAACGCGCATTCGAATTAAGAAGACAGAAAAAGGAATTAAGAGTCAGTTTAGCTGCCAAGCACATGTCATCATATAAAAATATGTAAAATGAATTCACTAATTAAATAATTAATTCTAAACAAGTATTTTATTGAACCAACCTGGCAGTACAGGGACAAGGATTCCTGGTAGTACTTAGATCAGCTTAATCTGCGCACAACTGCAAGCTACTCACCTTTGTTTCATGCACCGTAACCCGTACGTAACAGAAGGAAAGTTCCCACTTTACAATTTGCAATACAATAAGGAGTTACACACAGCAATTATAACTTCAAACGACACTATTAGTCCCACAGGTGGGCAAATCTCGAAAGTCGTTTACGGCATCGTTATGATTTTAGTAGGGCGAAGTAATTACCGCGCAAGTTGCGCCGCCGCGACGTGAGTCGCGTACCAGTGTGTAAAGACCCTAACTCGGAAAGTCATACAGGTGACGATAATCATTATTATAAATATCTATGACAGTTAATAACTGTCTTGTAATGATAAAAATAGATTGATGTCTGTCTAGCGTGACAGTTTTGTCGTTTGGAATGATGACCGTGTCTAGTTTACTAAATAAGGTTCTCAATAAAAACAAAACGATTGTTTTTTTTGGAATTTAAGGGGATTGGCTACATGTTTTGTGTGCGTAGTATGAGATGTATTTATCCATGCATTCCGTTGCAGGAAGTGCTTAAGAAAACTTTTGTCAATAATACAATAAAAGTGGCGAGATGACCTGGACGCGTACCGTAGAGGGCCAAATTCGTTGATTGAATGGGACTTTCGTTTTTTCCACATATCACAACTCAAAGCCACCTACGCTACACTTCATCTAGTAACAAGACAGGGTAGGTATTAATCCACATCCAATCACTTCCTACGTGTAATGGTAATGGCGCTCAGCTCAACGACACACAAGGAATCAATCCCAGATCAGCCAAAATGAATTCCCCAAACACAAAAACATGCGACAAACAGCGTTGGGACTCGATTTATCACAATATATCAGCACAAAGGCAGCTCACGTCACTCGGAGCGGAGCTGAGCGAGCGATCACGAATTTTAATTAAATTATGTTTATTTTACTCCAATTCTAGATCCGTCAAAAAGTATATTATAAAATTGACAACACAGGTTGGTATGCAGGCAAGTAATACACTTGGGCGGAGTCCTATTGTGACAATGATGTGTGCATCCGACGAAAATGATCGTGCGATCGTGTGTTCACACATACTGATATCTAATGAATGGCCTTTAAACGTCACACGATGATGCGATGCGGCCAAATTGTCTTGTTTTCGTCGCGCGACCATCGACGCATTATATGATATAATATATATATACGCATCTTATTGATCGGACGATCGTCCGATCAATAGACGAGTTACACGAACATAAATGTAGGGAACAGCTGATTTTTTTTCGCGATTTCAGATTTGGTCCCATAATAAAAGTTGTTCATAATGATGAGTACAATAACCTCTTAAGAGGTTGTTAATGTTTTACCAATAACCCTGTATATCTATTAGCTTCTGCCCGAGACTTCGTCCGCGTGAAACATCCTCCCCCTATTCACCCTCCAAAAAATTCAAAAATTAGAAAAAAAAAAAATTATTATTATCCATAGGGGTGGAATTTTGAAAAACCCTTTCTTAGTGGATACCTAGGTACTCTTCACAAAAAACGCACCCTCCTTTCACGTCTCTAGGACCAGCGGCTTAGACTGTGCGTTGATATATCAGTCAGTCAGGACTTAGAATTTTATATAATTATATAGATTTTTGTTCTAAGACAAATACCGAGTTTCGAGTTAATCGGACCGCGTGTTAAAATTCTTCCATACAAATTTTGACACCTCCCAAACCCCCTTATAGGGGTAGTTTAGAAAAACAAAAATGCCAAATTTCATAATTTACCTAGATCAGTATTCGTGCCAAGTTTCAAGTTTATTATCGGTATGAATTAGATTTTTCATATACACTGTGTTCCTCTTTTTCACTCCCACTGGGGTGGAATTTCTAGAAATCGTTTGGGATGTGTTCATTACTTGACTCAAAGATTATTTATACGAATTTTCGAGTTAATCAAGCCACGCAGTAAACCCTCCCCTGTATAATTAACTACTCCTTTTCACCCCGTTAGGAGTAGATTTTAGAAAACCCTGATACACGTTATTCTTTATTTTTGGTCTTAACTATAAATACCGAGTTTCGAGGTAATCGGACCGCGCGTTAAAATTCTTCCAACAAATTTTGATACCCCCCAATCCGCTTTAGGGGGTGGTTTAGGAAAACGAAAAATGCTAAACTTCATTATTTACTTAGATAAGTATTCCTAAGATTTTTCATACAAACTTTAACTCCCTTAGGGTTTGAATTTCAAAAAATCCTTATTCCTTGTCTACATTATAAAGGGAACCTCTGTGCAAAATTTCAGCTCTCTAGGTCCAAGGGTTTGGGCTGGGCGTTGATGAGTCAGTCAGTCAGTAAGGACTTTTCTTTTTATTGATATAGATTACTGCCCCATTGCAGGGCAAAGCCCTCATCTCGTACAGAGAAGGCACGAGCAATGATAACCACGCTTGCTCAAAATAGGTTGACGATTTCGGTATTATATTAACTGTAGGTCCAGATTTCCTTCAGTAATGTCCAAGATTAAATCAAGAAGTGCAAATGAATTTAAAATGTCACATTGGTTCTTGCCCGGATTTGAACTCACAACCACGAGAAGCGAGGCTATAACCACTGGGCCATCACGACACCTTACATCATACCAGCTTGAGATTGTTGCACGTGCTGTTACCATAGGTACAGAGAAGTCTTTTATATTCTTTCAAATTGTACGCGTGGCTTTTCAGAACGGAATCGATCCATGTCAAATACTTGACACAACAAACTAGGCCAAAAATCTGTTACAGTTAGCTGCCAGCATACCTATCCGTTTTGTTGTGTGTGCGTAGCTAAGTAGTGCCTAGTTCTTTCAGTAAAGTTAAATTGGAATAACAGCCGTCAAAGAATAACAGAATGTATTTAAAAGTTAACGCAGTAAGCGGTAGACGTGCGCGCGCATAATTACGAGAAGTTGGTTTTTGTTGCGTTGTTATTTTGCTTCCAGCAGGTTTAATTTTGAAGATTTGAGTTATTTCTAAACTTCTTTATAGAGTAAAATCCAAAAGCTTTGTTAAGGATGGGATCTATACAAAACTGCCGAAGTATATTTTCTCTGAGTTCATTAGCCGTTCACCCTATAAAACCTTTTTACTCCATCCGCGTACCGAAAAGTACCAGAGCTTCATAAAATAGTGCAACAATATCGAGCTCAAATCGGAGGTATGCAGGCATATTGCCAGGTATGCAGCTGTGTGCACTCGTATACCTTCGAGCCGATGTTAGCGGCATTCTCGACGACCTCTTGAAGTCTCCTGCATTCCTGAGCACACAACGTCAATATTTTGTTACCTACGTAACAGCTTAGCCGTGAGTAACCTAAATAAAGTGGATAAGACAGAGATTAAAAGAGAAGAAGAACTAGCAGGGGATCGAGGGGCGGGGTGGATCAGACCGGAATAAATTGTGAATGTGAGCTACTCTAACAGATTTTAACGACGCATAAGATAAGAGAGCAGTTTCTTTGCGATGCCATTTCAACATCGAATTATATAGCCTTATGGTATATGAGTTTTCCAGTGACCAGTACAAAAGGATTTTCACAATCACCACAGCACACGGACTTACATAATCGTAGTGTTAACGCTCCAGCTCATACTGAGGACATCATTCGGTTAGGGGGGTTTCATTTACAAGTGCAACTGATATAATATATGAATTATAGACAATGGGGTCTGTGTGGTGCCGGACTTAAAGAATACCACCACCCCTTACTTCCCGTGGGTGTCGTAAAAGGCGACTAAAGATCGTACCGGAGAATGGGCAGCAGCGTTCTCTATGTATTCCACCATCATACCATACTGCGATCGCCAACCCGCCTGCCAAGCGTGGCGATTATGGCAAACCCTCCCAAAATTGGGGGAGGCCTATGTCCAGCAGTGGACGTCTATCGGCTGAAACGACGATAGACAATGGGGAGCTTTTTAAACTAGTATACCAGTTCATGTACTAAGGAAAACCTCAAAGTATTAGATTTATGTATGAAACGCTGCGCGCTGTGAGGTGAAAATCGAAGTATAAATAGAGATGACAAACCCATCTCGACTATTCTGCCGTGACCCTCAAGGTTAAGCTCACTTTCGTATTAACACTCAGTAAAAAAAAACTAACAAAAGTCGGTACGTGACCTAATTAAAAATTTCTCTTGCGAGTCCACAAAGTAACCTTTTTAGCTGAAAAGAAAACTTGTAGACACGAAGATAACAGAAAAGTTGTAGCGTGGCGGCTCCGCCCTCGGTGAGTGTAAGTGCTGGGCAGACGGGCCGGGCCGGGGTATCGCCCATCGGCTCTCCGCGGCCCACGCCCCTGATACCGTGATACCAGGCTTTTATTGTTTAGCGTTTGTTTGCTGCCGAGCCAACGTTGAAAGCGTTACTCTTTTAATTTAGATTTCCTTGCTCGATGCTCGTTAATCAGCTTGTAAAAGCTAAGTTTTAGAATGAGGTGTCGGAGCTTATGCCCGGTTCTGTTCGCAAAGTTTTTTCTTTATTTATTACTTTGTAGCTCGAAATGGCGTAAAACTTTTTGTTTTTGGCATGGGAATAGGTTTAGGTATCGTTATGATCATTCTAGACTCTAATGCATTAATATACTCCCAAACATTATCTACTTTTTAAATCGTTCTGACGTATTAGAGTAATACTAATTGTATTTTTCTTGTGGAAGGTCCTTCTACAATATTGTTGTCGATACAGCTACACCGCACACATTTTCAATTTAATAATTTATCAATAAATACATAGTAAATATTTCCGAGTAATAAAGTATTTTATAGGCAATCTTAACATCACAAACACCCACTAAAACGCGAACCATTTTCTCTTCATCTCGCATCAAAAGTGCTTCTCCATGCATTTCGTTCATACTTCAACAGCATACACTTAACATAAAAGAGCTCTCGAGAAACGATGCTGGAAAGTAAACGTTAAAAATAATGAATTTTGGCAGAAATGCATCTGAAATATATGGGACACGTAGATGATGTACTGCCGCCTTTACAGATGAGGACGGCGAGGGAACTTGGCTGCTATTGGTGGATTACATTATGCATGGCCGTCCTACTTCGCTATGGCTATGGTGAATGTTGAAATCGTGTTTGGTTACTGTGATATTTAAAAAAATTATGAAGAATTTTACTTTTATTGAGTTTTTTTTTCTGTATATTTTTGGATGATATATTAGCTTACGTGGACACATATACTGTTGTAGACAGGATTCCTATTATGTTTGGCAAATTGAGGCAGTAATAGGCTAAATAGAAATTTGATGAATAGGATGGGATTGTATGGTAAATTAAGTTGGCAATTCAAGTATATAGGGGAACATCTGGTAACACTGCTACGAAATACGATTTCTTGTAGCGCCATTGTATAGGTTAGTGCTACGAAGGAAAAGATCGTAGCATTCGTAATGCTACGGAGAGTGCTAGTCATTTATGTGTCCGAGTCATCGATTTAGAACGGAATCATAAAAAAAAAACAAATTATAAAGAAAGGACCGATACAATACTGTTACTCTTATCATATCATATCAATAACCGTAAAAGTTAATTATGCAAACACAATATAATTAAACAAAATACATTATCCCACGATAATACATCATAAATAAACAATTCTTATTAAAAGTAATATGAGTTCAAAACATATTGACAATAACTTGTTGTTTTATAAACACATTAAATATTATAAATCGATACTTAACTTCAATGGCTTGTTCAGTATAATAATAAAAAGGCAAGTTTAAATAAAAATGTACCTATTAACATTCAAACGCCCTGAGAGTGTTGTACTAAAACAATTCAAAGATAACAATTGGCAATAAAATTGAGATCAATAAATCATATATGAAGATTTTAAATTATAAATCATATATGAAGATTTTTAATTATTATAATAAGGACCTTCATCATCATCATCATCATTTCCCTCCCCCATAGGCCTCCCCCAATTTTGGAGGAGATTTGCCATAATCGCCACGCTTGGCAGGCGGGTTGGCGATCGCAGTATGGTATGATGGTGTAATGCATAGAGAACGCTGCTGCCCATTCTCCGGTCTCCCTTAGTCGCCTTTTACGACACCCACGGGAAGTATGGGATGGTGCTATTCTTTAAGTCCGGCACCACACAGACAATAAGGGCCTTCGAACAACAATAATAATAATTTGTTAATTGAATGTTAGCAACGCACCTGCATGTATATTATGTACAGTCGGTGGCCAACATTATCTGACCCACTTGAGTGATAGCGAATGTATCATCCCAACTAAGGTCAAATTTCAAAACATATTACTACAGTTGAGTTGGTCTCGTGGTCAATTAGGCAGGTCGATAGTCGTCGGTGTCTGCGTTCGAAACCAGGAAAAACCTAACTAAGCTTTTTGTAGCAATGTTTTGTTTTTAATTATTATCTTTTTTTCACTTTTATTAATGAACGAAATCGAGAAATATCTTTTTAAATGGGCAGTTTGTATAGGAATGAAACAAAATCATTGCAAGTAATAAAAATGTTTATTATTTCATTAAAATATACATAAGTCAGATAAAGTAAGTAAATGCTCATAGTTCAAAATTATTACATTTTATAATATCATATTCAAACCTAACCATTTATAAACATTTAAAAAAGTCATGCTAATGCTTGGAAGTTTATTATCGAGAAAACATTGATGTATAAATGTGAGAAAATGAACGAATTTGTGAAATGTTTTACAGATTTATAGCTAAGTATAATTATGTAGTGAATCAACATGTTATTTAAATAGAAAAATGCATTTCCATTTACACCAATAACATCACCACAGAATCTGCAACTTTTAATGATTTAGCATTCATTCAATTGAGCATTTACTTACATAATGTGTTTCAAAATACTTATAAGTAGATTAGTTAGTAGCGGAGTGGCGCACCGTCTCCTTCTATAACTTGCTGTAAGTGGCTACGCATACCACAAACCTTGTTCCAACACAAATATTTTCCTCTCATGTGCTCCTATGTCGATGATACGATCTCAGCCAAATTGTTTTTATTTCGCACTTTGGATGCGTCCCAATTAAAAATCATTTGACCCCATAGATTTTTTATAGGGTTCAAATCGGGAGTTTTAGATGGCCAGTAAATAACAGTTACACCTTCTTGAGCAGCTAACCAATTCTTCACAATGCCTGCGCGGTGGATGGAGCATTTATCTTGCACGAAGTAAATATCTGTATTTGGATAGGCAATTCGGACAAGGACGTCACGCAGAATCTCCAAATACTGACTACTATTAAATCGATCACCAACTTCTACTAATTGATCAGCTCCCATAGACGACATTCAGCCAGCAATGTTTTGTATAGTCATTACGTTGCGACATTACTCCACCGGATATCTATGATTACACCAAATTCATTAAAAATACTTTCACGATTTACGTCAAACGTTTTAGAAATGTTTGTGCGCAGTCACTGTTTAGGAGTAGGTAGACTGACTTATGTCACTTAGATCAATTTAGTATTCATCTATCCCACGAAGTAAACTTTTACTTCGTCCCACTCATTTGTTTTTTTAATTTACCCACTTGTTTTCCAGACAAGTTGTTAGGCAAAAATCATATTGGTCGTTCTTAAATAATGCAAGAAATATTGTAGAAATCATAAATGAAAACAAATAAAAAAAAGAAATTGCTAATAGATGGATTGTGTTTTCGAACCCACATGTTGTTCGTCGCCAATCCAGCATCGAACCGCGAAGCCACAATGACTTGTTGAGAATACGCGAAATTAAAGATTGTGTAGTAAGTATTGCCGTGTTACTTAAAAGCTTTTCAACTTTAACGACAAGAAGATAATGATTAAAATGGCTTAACAAGATATGCCGGGTGAGTCAGTCAATGTTGGGTGGGTCAGACAATGTTGGTCACCGACTGTACTAGCGACTTCGTCCGTGTGTTTCTTGCTCCCCAACCCACCTCATCGCATCGCATCGCCTGCTCGCGTTATTACCTCGTTTTAGCTTAGCGTTTTTACGACTTTTTTCATTTTGTTCAGCTCGGGAGCCTATTCCTTGAGGAAGGTTATAGGCTATTTAACATCACGCTGCGACTGGCCAAAATATTTTTTTTTTTCAAATCCGGCTGTTACTCGTAATTCTAGAGATTAGCGCATTCAAACCAACTCTTTAGCTTTATTATTAGTATTAGTATGTAGATTAGTATAGATAGATGATCACAGCACTAGCCACATAAATGTATATAGTGTTGGATACTACTACCCGGCCCAGGAGGGCAGAGGACGCGCTCACTGAAAGAAGGCTGCCGCAGGCGGCAAGCCAGGCTCTCTGGTCTTTGTTTGACGGTATGGTTTTTGACAGCGTTGCGTGCAGAAGCGCTATCCGTCAGCCGTCAGCTGTTCGGTGTGATCTGGTTTTTCAATAATCTCTTGTTCATTTCTTTAATTTGATTAGTGATGATTTTGTTCCTCTGATTGTAATTTTGCTATGACTGATAATTCTTTTTATAATTCATGAAAGACGTCCACTGCTGGACATAGGCCTCTCCCAATGTTGTGGGGGGTTTGCCATAATCGCACTTGGCAGGCGGGTTGGCGATCGCAGTATGGTATGATGGTGTAATGCATAGAGAACGCTGCTGCCCATTCTCCGGTCTCCCTTAGTCGCCTTTTACGACACCCACGGGAAGTATGGGGTGGTGCTATTCTTTAAGTCCGGCACCACACAGACAATAAGGACCTTCGAACAACAATAATAATAATTTGTTAATTGAATGTTAGCAACGCACCTGCATGTATATTATGTACTAGCGACTTCGTCCGTGTGTTTCTTGCTCCCCAACCCACCTCGTCACGTCGCATCGCCTGCTCCCGCTATTACCTCGTCTTAGCTTAGCGTTTTTATGACTTTTATCATTTTGTTTAGCTCGGAAGCCTATTCCTTGAGGAAGGTTATGGGCTATTTAACATCACGCTACGACTGACCAAAATATTTTTTTTCCAAATCCGACTGTTACTCGTAATTCTAGAGATTAGCGCATTCAAACCAACTCTTTAGCTTTATTATTAGTATATAGATTAGTGTAGATAGATGACCACAGCACCAGCCACATAAATGTATACCTACAGAATATTGTCCTGCTCTAAAATTATTTTCTTTCCACTACGTTTGTCAAGTGAATGGGGCATTAATGTGAGTGGTACATATGCCAATCTTCTTGATACCATTTTTTGACTGACTGGCTTGACAGTTGCTTTTAACATCAAATAGTAGCCTATGATTGGCCGCACTACGGGTAACACCCTCTTCTCACGCAGAGAAGCAACATGCACAGCTCACCACGTTTGCATGCTCTCCTCGCTTGCTCATTGCATTCTATTCAATCAAGTCCTCCCACTTTTCCTCGCTATATTTTCCTTCCTAAATCTACTTATCTGACAGATATCGGTTCGATGTATGTTACAGGCGTTACTTAGTGGATTGGTTCCTATCTCACCAAGTTTACCTTTCGCTGAGAGCATGTTTATCTTGAGAACGTTTAGTGAGCTGCTCTTGTGAATAGTTGGCAACTTTGCCATAGTGGAGAGATTTAGATGTTTGGGGGGTTGGACTGACTGCAGAGTTTGATATGTTAAAAGTGTTTTAGTTTTTAGGGTAATTACATGTCGTAGATACACACATAGACACGCACGCACATGCCAGGCATCGAGATAAACCCCCAAGCAGCCCGCGATGTCATAGCAGTGATATATCCTTCGGCAGTGTGTACGTATCTATTAGCATGCATTTGTTATACATGGAGGTGACATTGAGTAGCGAGCTAAGCCGTGGTCGAGAGGTGTCGCAATAAATAGGCATTTTCGGCATGTAATTATCCATAACCTAAAATACTTCAACAAATCAAACTCTATGAAGAAAAAGAAAAAAGAAATATTTTTTTACATGAACAACTGTTTTTCTCTTGAGTGTACTTACTTGTCAAAAATAGTAAGGGGATCAGACCTGCACGCGTAGCATGAACACTTCTATCTCTACGAAGAGTAGACACAATGCTTTCTATACAAAGTGACATTTCTTTTCTTCATTTTTGACATACCGCCTAGAAATCTTTCTACAATCTGTCATTTTGTCTTTCGTTTCAAACAAACTTTGTCTAGGTCCTTTTTTATGTAGACTATTTCAGAAGAAAGTTTTCTATCCCAAATGTCAAAATCACACTGACAACTGTCAGTTGTCTAAGAGATTTCATAATCGCTAAAGACAGTAGAAAAATTTGTACTCGACGGCCACAAAGTATATATGGTTATCTACAAAATCCTACGAAAAAAATAAACAAAATTCCACTGTCAAAGATACACGAATGACAGCCGGGACCAATTTAACGTGCTTTCCGAGGCACGGAGGGGTCTCGGTATGTACCTAAAGATGGTCACCCATCCACGGACCATCCGCAGCAAGCGTAGCTTAACGTGATCGATCAACTTGTGTGGCTGTTATTATTTAGCCACGGACCCCTCTTTATTATGTGACTTAATATCAGTAAAAATTAAGAATCAAAAAGAAAAAGAAATCGTATGATAAAACAAAGAATTCTGAGCCGAAATTAAGTAAAAGAGTGAATTTCGTAAAAAGTGCAGTTGACTCTTTCTACTTTGTTGCCGTCATAATGTCTACGCGGAACGTCATCTTTGTCTACTCTTCCGTCGACAAACCGGTGCTCATGCTACGCGTGCAGATCAGAGAGAGGGGAGAGGAGATCAGAGGGTTATAGTGGATAAGACAGAAATTAAAACAAGACTATCTAGCAAGGAATCAGATCAGGGGATCCGACCCAAAGCTCTTTGAACCGACCGGAATAAATCGTTCCGATGGGTATCGAGTCCCGTGAAACAAAAGACAAGCCTATTGCTTTTCACTGGCCTGATTGACAAATTGGTAAACAAGCAGGTCTGTTGGAACTTGATTAACAGACATGCACTAGCTACATCAAAGGATTTGCGGATGAATTGAAATATCTTGTATATACAGTAGGCCGTACGACAGTGGTAACAAAACCAGTACAAACTAGCCATATTCTATTGAAACTCCGAAACTAGTTCACTATCACTTTATGCCAGCTTAAATTCAAAGTGCAGTAACGTGTTGCATACTGTACCAATTATTTCACCGGTACTTGTATCACAAAGGATCACAGCAATTCTGTTTGGCGGCATTAACAGGTTCGACAGAGTTATTTCCCCGAAAAATTAGTGCAGGGGACCATTGAGTGGAGTGGGTCGATAATGACGTATCACTGTTTGATTCGTCGTGCAGCAGCTCTTCACACAAGTACCTACGTACTCTCAGCTTAATTGAATCAGTTAGCATTGATATAATTAGTTATATGTATGCAGCATAGATTGATCATTCCAATTCAATTATTGAAATTAACGAGTACAGATTGTAAAGCATACTCATGTATATCTAGGTAGGATATCTAACTATACTCTTGTAACACAATACAATGGAATCCCTTCTTTTCGCATAATGTTATTTTTCCTAAAATACTTTGGCATGACCATTTTGGTATAATTTGTTTTGCCATAATAAATTAGGAGAAACAAAAGTATGCCAAGCTATATTAGGTCTTAAAATTTTATGTAAATGGATAGGGAACCCAATACAATTCTCTAGATTTTGAAAGAAAAGAAAGAAAAAAAGTTTATTTGGACACAGTTCATGAAACACAAAATACAAAATTAACAAAAAATAAAAAACAACAATAGTATAGTATGTGCTTCACGGCTGCGCCAAAAAGGTTCATTTCAGCATTAATGCCAGACAGATGCTGTCTGACGCTGGTTTTCTAATGAACCTTAATGAACTTCTTTTGCATCCCTCTACTTACTGTAGGTACCTACGTGTTTTCACACTTGATGCTTTAAGATTTTGATCAAATCTTCTTAATCCTCATAAATAATTATCCATTTAAATCTACATGAGATACTTGGGAACAATTTGATAAAAATATAACAAAAGAACGAACGTGTTTCTAACTGGCTCACATTTTTATCTTATTTCTCACCTACACGACACAAGAAGATACAGAAGGTAAACTCTTCACAAACACACACATGCACAGAAACTACAGAACACCACGTGCTAAGAGGAACCTGTGATATCCCACAAAAACATTTTATGTTAAATGTTGCCAAGACGAGACCATGTAGCTCGCACTGTCAAAAAGTAATCAGATCTCATGTAGAGTCAAGCTTCTAACTCTACACGCCCTAACTCTACAAGGCCTGACTTCGCAAACTCTACACCTTAGTCAAAATATCTGGTTTGGCCGTTTCGTTACTACAAGAACCATTAACAGTATGAGAGTTTTTCACCTTACGCTCATGTGAATGTAGCGAAATGGCCAAGCCATATTATTTTGACTAAGGTGTAGAGTTTGCGAAGTCAGGCCTTGTAGAGTTAGGGCGTGTAGAGTTAGAAGCTTGACTCTACATGAGATCTGATTACTTTTTGACAGTGCGAGCTACATGGTCTCGTCTTGGCAACATTTAACATAAAATGTTTTTGTGGGATTTCATTTCTTTTTGTAAGTTGCTTTTGATATTTTTACGAGTATTTTTGCTGTTGTTCATTTTTTATTTATTTTTTTGGGGTTTATTTATAACAAGGACCCCCTATATAAATTTTCAGACCTCTAGCATCAAAATTTACGGATTTTTTTTTTAGTAAAAGTTTCAAGTTTTAATATTTTTTTGTTGTTTGTGTACTATTACTAGCTTACATACCAAATTTCAGCTTTCTAGGACTTCAGGAAGTACCTTAAGAATTTTGATGATCATCAGTCAGTGAGTCAGTGACGAAATCGGGATATTTTAGATATCAATAAAATCTAAAGTATAAGAGCTATGCAATTGAAACTTTATAGGTTTAATAAGTCAACCACTGGCATCATATTCCGAAAATTTTGTTTATCTGGTATAATCCAAACCCAAGTTAAGAGGGTTCAAAAATACGACGAAGTGCTTCGAGAAAAGGTAGGTAGTGCCCTTGCGCTTCGCTTGGCTGGTCTTGGCGGGGGCACTCCCGTGCCCCCAGATAAGAAGGCGCGATGTTATAAGTGAACATATCCGTTAAAAGTTTGTCAACACATCCCAGCGCTGATTTGGTTTTCTCGTCTACCGATCGTTATTTCTCCTGACAGTTCATTTTGTTTATATGTGTGTATGTATGTATTAGTATTTATTCTTGTATTTTATAGTTATTACCGAGCTATTTATCCCGTATGTTGCACCTACCATGTTTTGTTTCTACATCACCTTAAGGTTAACTGGTAGAAAATGCCTCACACACTAAGTCCGCCTTTGAACAGTATTTTTTTACTTGTGCATAAAGTTTTAATAAATAAATACCTAAGACATTTGCAATGAAAACTAATCAATCTGGTGAGCTTATAATTGTAAATTACAATATTTTGCTCAATTGCATACATAACTGAATGTGTAAGGTATTGCGACTGTTACCGGTTTATAACTCGGTGATATACTTCTATGCAATCAAGAACCTTTCTAAGAATGGATTCTCTGCCCCTTCTCGTATAGTGCTAGAAATCTTAACCCTGACCCAATTAGAGTTTCTCGCGAAGACCACAAGCACTTCCTAGCCACTAGACGTCTCGCCGTGAAGGTCGCACCCGACCACAACACGAAAATAGGCACGAAGTCAAACAATAGGCAGCGACTGAGAATATTAGTTAATGCAGATGAGATAGGTTAATCTTTTACTAGCTCCTGACCAGTTTTAACATAACACTCATGGCACTCGGCAATAGTATAGCGCCCACGACACGAGTGAATGATTTTTTGTAATTGGGTCAGTACTTTGAGGGAGAGTTAGATAAATATAATACCATTTATTATGTACACCATAAACATTACAGATATTAAGTACTCCAGATCGGCCATGGCGGCCAATCTCAACGGAGAGATGTTTATAGTGCACCAGTGTGTGCGCAGGCGCAGGTCTACTCTCTCTTCCCTCAATCTCATAGTACGATAGATTGGCAAAAACAAGACCAAAGAGAGATAGCGCGATTATTTCTTAGTAACAGCCCAGAGTTTAGAAGTTGGCGGTGTGATGCCCCGTGCCTCGGAAAACACAATAAGCCTTTAAAGTTGGTGCAGATATAAAAGTAGAAATGAACCAAAATGAAGACGAGTAGCGTCGGCACAACACACACACGCACACACTTCCGATTTTACCATTGTCTTAGTCGGTACCGAGTGCGCCTGCGCTTACACACATATTCACAGCGTGTTTGTACACTTGGCAACCGCAAGTAAAGCGTGCGTCGCTTCGTGTGATAAAAATACTGTACCTATCATAGTACCTATAGTCCAACCAGGCGAATGCCAGGTTGTGAGCTCAGACTCTACGCGTTGCATGGGCAATCTATCCATTGTAAATGGTTACATGGACAGATTCACTCGTGCACAGTATAAGCGTTCTACTAAGTTAGAAACATTAAAAGGACCACTAGTAAGTAAAGATTATCGTCGACTGTGCAAACACGAATATTATCAAATATTTCGGCCACGTGGTTCGTAAGGAACACTCCATGGAGCGAGTCGTTGTCCAGGGACAAGTGGAGGGCAAGCGGTCATGCGGTCGGTCACCTACGCGTTGGACAGACCTTATCAAAGCGTCAACACAAACTTCCAGAGTTCAGAGTCACCGAGACGCTGAAGACCGGAATAAGTGGAGGAGCATCGCGAGGGCTGCTTTGGCCAAAGAAAATGCAGAGTCATCAACCACGACCACTCTGTCAAGAGTGAACGACTAAGGATGAGTAAGTAAACCGTGAAGTAAACACAGATTACAAACAATGTCTTTAAATCTATATATATGTTACCGGCCAAACCCGATTTTAGGATGAACTAGTTTCGCCTAGGCCAAACCAGTTCTCCCTCGCTCTTGCATCCTATGTCGACGGATCCCCGCTTCACGGGGCTCCTATTTCTGTGTAAAGGGTTTAAAGTAACCTAACCAAACCTAAACTCGGTGTGACCTTCGCCTATCGGCCTACCGCAACCATGCAACCCGTGCAGGGAGAACTGGTTTGGACTAGGCGAAACTAGTTCATCCTAAAATCGGGATTGGCTGGTAACATATATCACACTAATATTATAAAGGCGAAAGTTTGTGAGTTTGTGTGTGTGTGTGTGTTTATATGTTTGTTACTTCTTCACGCTCAAACGGCTGGACCAATTTTGATAAAATTTAATATGGAGGAAGCTGACACCCTGGATTAACATTTATAGGCTACTTTTTATCCCGATATTCCAACGGGATCTAAACTTGTGCGGGTGAAACCGCTGGGCGCAGCTAGTTAATAATAAAGCCGAAGAGTTTGTTTGTTGGTTTGAACTCGCTAATCTCTGGAACTACCAGTCAGATTTGAAAAAAAAAATTGCAAGGAAGGAAGCCTAGGCTATAGGTTACTTATGATCGCGCTACGAACCTTAGGAGCTGAGTTAAGCAAAAAGAAAAAAGTCGGAAAGAACGCTAAGTGAAAATAAGGAAATAGGGCGGATGGGCGGTGGATGCGAATAATAAATTTCACGCGGACGAAGTCGCGGACAGAAGCTAGTAAAAAATAAAAGATTTTTGTCAGCAATTACAGGCTGATATCATTATTAGCATTGGCGTTTCAACTGAAGGATAATGATAAACATGTATACAGGACAAACTGAAAATAAATGGTATTGTAGTATTTCGTTTGTTGGTAATTGAGGCAGTGAATAGCCGCGGTGTTTGCCACGGGAAATTAAACTTCCGCCTTATTTTCCTGAACACCTTCCATATTGAGAGCCGCACTTAATTATTACTGACAGACGCTTCATTTCAATTCGGTTTTGTTTCGAATTGTACCTTTGTGTATTGAATTTTAAAGCTGCTTTATATTGAAATATTTTTGGGACGGTTGTCGAGGCAGAACGTTGTTTTGTTTTTGAGCTTCCTGATATTTATAATAGTGCGCTTTTTTCCTGATAGTGTTAGTGATAAGTGGAGGGAAAACTAGCAGAATTCATCCCATCGTAATCTGAGACTAAATCTAAGATGAGAGAAAATATAGAAAGAATGAGATTAATAGGACGTGACGCTACAGCATTATTGTGTATGCTAATAACATCAAGCTGAAATAACTAATTAGTCTGTAGGACATGGTGGTTATGACGTCGTACCAACCCGTCTATAAAAAGCTGCCCATATTTAGCAGGTATACCTGTTGAGAACAGTGTGGAGGTCTCGAAGATGGTGATGAGAAATAAGTGGACTGTATGATTTGCTGGTACAAACTGAATATATTTACAAAATCGACATATATACAACGCGGTGGCCCGTGGAGAAGTGTTCTGTCAGCGCGAGTGTGCGACGCCGCCGGCCGTCCCTCGCCGCCCGTCGCCCGCGCAGCCTGGTGCCCGCGTCCCCCGTGCCGCACTCCGCACCGCCTGGCTCAGCGGCTCGGAGGCGCTGCCTGCAGCACGCGAAGGTGTCGAGGTTCGATTCTCGACATACCAATTAATTAAAAACATTCAATAGGTATACAGTCAATTTGCCTACCCTTTTCCCAACTATGTTGGGGTCAGCTTCTAGTCTAACCGGCTGCGTCGCTTATCGAGGCGACTACCCGTAACGACTGTCGACTGTCAAAGATCTATCTACGCATGACAGTCGGGACCAACGGCATCACGTGCTTTCCGAGGTACGGAGGGGTCTCGATATAATAATGGATGGTCACCCATCCAGGAACCGACCGCAGAAACTGTAGCTTAACCTTCGATTGACCTTTGTGGTTGTTGCAACGCTGCAATCTGAATCATACCTAAACAAACCTAAACATATTAAAAGGCCCTCCTTTTAATGATAAGGAGGGCCTTTTAATAGGTTTCCAACATTCAATAAAAAATAAATAAAAAAAATGTAAGATGAAAATTAAGAATTAACAAAGGCAACAATCAATAATTTGAAATGTTAATTAAATTCAGATGTAGGCTGAGCTGATAGCAAACAGATAGTAGGTACCTGACATTGATCATTAACATTATTATTATTCAATAAGAGTTATTCCGGTCTGATCCCCAGACCCGCCCCCCTCCACCCCCTCTCCTCGATTAATGCCTCTGTTAACTTAGCTATAATATTGATCTAGATACGATTCCTGAGAAACCATAATGGACCACTAATAGGCAAAACTAATAATAGATAACTAGTTAGAAATCAATTAAATTATTAAACAAACACAGTCCGACTGAAAATTAATTGATATTTTCGGCCGAAAAGATAACTCGGCCTGATTTTCATTTTCCGCCGAAAACTGAAGACGAAAACGAAAAAAAAAAACTTTTATTTGACATTAATCTACATGGACCTCGCATGATCGGAGAGACTCTAACTTTGTTTCGTTATTTATTCTCAGAGTAGTCGGATAAGTAGGATACACCGACCTCATTTTGTTTTTACACTGCTACAAGTAAGTATATTTTGGCGTTCGACGACCGACATTGTCTCCTGACAACGTCGATCGAGCGCCAAAATATACTTGCGCTGCAGATGAACATTTTTGTAATTGTTTTATGAAATGTATTGAAAAAGAGGGTGGTGGAATTTTTGCCACTCGACAAAAGATCCTCGTACAGCTATAAATATTATTGACGTATTCAAGTGCTTATATAAGCCTACAGAAATAAACACCATTATTTATCATTTATAAAAAAGTTGTCCTGTTCTATGCTTGAAATCTACAGAAGGAGCACATGCGAGGCACCGACGCGGACTAAATTGGGAAAGGGCGCGAGGAAGATGATGCTAATGAACTTGAAATCCACCTACATTATATTATAATTTCAAATACCTACATAATTAACATAGACAATAAAAATAAAGAAAATACATTTATTTAGCAGACTAAAAAGCACACATTATAATTGATAGAATATAGGTACATCAGATTTAAAAAAACAAATAAAAAGTGTAAAGTGAGATATAATAAATTAACAGGAGCAACACATAAATGGTATTGGTACATTTAAGAGAGTTGTTACAACAATTTATCTATAAGATTTGTAACAAACTAACCACAGCTGCCTTTTTTTTTGTATCTTGGTATTTACACAGACCTGACATGTGGAAAGCAAAGTAAGGAAGCTTTTGTACATATTTTTAAAAGACTTCGATCTATAGCTGACAAAGATACTCTCAAGATGACTTACCTGACTTTATGTCAGTCTGTGCTTGGTTACTGTAGAAATCATAGGGTTTCGCCGGTAAAATTTATCTAATTACTGCTAAAAGTGCGCTCTCATAGATTAGAAATGCGATATCCCACTGATATGTTATATCGAGAAACGAGAGTGCCAACTGTAAATTTTATCAGTGCTACTTAAATTTCAAAAAACAGCAGCTGCCACAGAGGTAACGGATCAACGCACACGTAAAAACCCTGAGTGGAACAGACTTTTCTGCAAACTTAGATTTGGCAATAAGGCTTTCTCTCGTATTGGACCATACATACCTGTATGAGAAAGTTAACAAAAAGCTTAAAATCTTCCCCTGACAAAGTTTAGGTGCATACTGCTTGGGCTTAATTATGCGGAAATGGTAAATCTTTGATTATTCAACTATTCAAGTATTCATCATCACATGCATACTTACACGCATCACATACACACTCACACACTCATCACATACATACTTACCTACACTCAATACACACACATACCTTTTAGTTACCTTTTGGTCCTAAATTTAATTAATTACTTATACTGAAACCGTTGCATTTGCTAACATATCTTTAATGCAAATTATCTGTCGAGAGAGACTGGATCCAGGGTATCCTAGTGCGGAATCCAGTATCATATCTAATTATTGTAACACTTGTTTATGAATGTATAAACTTTATTATTATTATTAACTAAAAACATCAACCAGTAATTATCAATGATACCATCACTGAATTTAAAGCTTCTACGAATTTAAAAACAAACATAAATTCCAACAATAAGTCAAATAAACAAAGCTAAGGAGGCAGTTGGAACAAATAAGTATTTCAATAAAGTTTAGTAGTAATAAAGTAAAAAAATAAAACTATTGGAAGCGCTTACTCGAAGCTGTATAATTAAGAACACTCTACTCGTCCACCGTGCAAAAATAGATAAGTTTTAATTTTATATTAAAGCAAATGAGATTTTTCTCGAGTTAAGGCGCAGGACTAGAGGTCCTTTTCAGAGGTTGAGGCTGAACACCTGAGGGTCAAGATTAGCATACCGCCTTGTCACCAAGATATTGAAACTCATAAAGTAAATGAGACTGTAAAATTTTGTTTGTCGTGTCACGCTATAGTATCTTAATAGATAAAGTCAGGGAAAACATAATTGCTTATCAAATTGAATTCCAACTTAAATTGTCCGTATTATACAATTCACAAACTGTCAATAGTTGTATGAAATGGCTATGATACGGTTAATTGACATAGCGTAACAATTTGGTAAGCAATTAATTTCCCTGGCTGTACCTATTAATGATAATAAAGTAGATAGATCGATTACTACCTGCCTCTTTGGTCAAGTGGTCACAAGCGTTACTGCTAAGCATAGAGATCCTGGATTCGATTCCCGGGTCAGGCAAATTGTTATTAGGACTTTCAGTTGATGGCAATGGGCTCCCCCCTAATACATGTGACTTAAACATAACTGCCGTAATATGGGTGTATTATAGGTACTGTAGAGGCTACCTATGTAGCCTAACCTAATGTAGTGCACGCTGGCTATAATTAAGCGCGGGTTCCATTCGAACATTCAAGCAAGTTTAGAACGGGGTGTCAAATATTTTATAAGGTATTTTTGTTAAAGAATAGTCAGTGCTAGTTTAGTCGGGAATATTTAAAGACTTTCTGTCAATATAAATTTAAAGAAATCCTATCATCGTCCATTTTAGGTTTTTCCACAATAATTCAAATCAATGAAATTTTTATTTTTTATATTTCCTTGTTCTTTAAGTCGAGTGTAAATGTCAACTGTCATGAGTGCTTGAAAAATATGTTATATGTACGGTTTAACTAAAGAGTTAGAATTGTGCAGTACTTAACATGGAGTATTGCCGCATTAATTTGTACCTACCTAACTAATGAATGAGTCATTAATATGCGAGATAACAGTTTATCATTTTCTGTCCGTCTAGGATCTTCATCAGCACAGCACTACATTCACTTCATACAGTGGTATCGTTTAACTTTAAAAAACCCATCGTACCACAAGGGGTACGGTGGGTCTGAAGTGTCGTTGTTTAAATACTCTGTGGGGCTTCTCTCTCTTCTAGCCCCTCACAGTACCTTACCCTTCGGGGATTACAGGCGTCAAGTTATGTTAGATCGATTACTATAATCGCAAACTTTTTACAGCTAATATTTCCATTACCACTGTTGTTGATCCATCTTCGTTATAGCTAGTCACGATTTCAAATACATTTTCATTTTGTTATGATTGTCAGATTTTAGGGGAAGATAGCAACGAGCCAAATACCAAATCAAAATATTTTTTGAAAATTGTGAACCATTTTAATTAACGTTACATTATTTTGATTGTATATTATCATCATCTGCCTGCCTTTTCCGAACTATGTTGGGGTCAGCTTCCAATCTAACCGGATGCAGCTGAATACTAGTGTTTTACATGGAGCGACTGATTGATATTATAATATTGATAATATATTTATTGTAATAATTAGAAGAACTCCAAAAAATTCGAAGAAATTCATGGAAACTAAAGTCTTTCCAAAAATAACACCCCGTCGTTTTTGCGTCGGGAGTTAATAATTTGTATTCCAACATAAAGTCATTTTAAACTGACTTATAACTTAAATGACCTATGAATTCTTATTTATTTGTATAAAATTATTGAATATTGTAAGCAATCTGAATTTGTTATTTAATATTACAAATGAAAACGGCGAGCCTTAAGCATCTCGGGCGAGTAATTAACACAAGTAGAGCGAAATTGAATTGAACGAAATTGTCGAGTCAGCTGACGGGCGAGTACTCGCCACTAAAACACAACACAAGGACATGCAGTGGGCTCGTTTAGAACAACACAAGAGACTGGGATGAATATCAAAACATGACTAGTAATGTTTCGAGAAAACTCTCAAACAAAATATACAATGAATGCTTCTCACGTATACGTTACGTTAGCACTTAGCCAGCGACTTCATTCGCCTGATATAATTCCTTTCCCGTGGAAATTTCGAAAAATCCGGCCTTATTCCTTGTCTAAATCATAACCTTTGGTCCTCTGTGCAAAATTTCAGTTTTCTAGATCCAAGAAGCTTGGGTTGGGCGTTGATGACTCAGGCCTTTTTTTACTTAAGTATGTATTGATAATGAAGCGAGAAAACTACAAGTTGTGCTAAGCATCGAGTTGTCCTTCTGTATCCATCTCTTTGGATACTGACTGCAAGTTGCTTCGCCAGTCTGGTAAGGCAACCAGTGCGAGCCGTGCTATAACATTATCAAATCAAGGAAGAAGTCTCTAGTCTAAAGGGTTTAGTTTTTAAGATTTTAATCCTTCAGGCAGGTGGATAATTTAGATCCTCATATGTTGAATAACAAGAAAAAACGCTCGTCAATTATAACGATTGTCAAATTAAAAATAATTTCTGCTTTTATTGACCGTTACTCTGCAGAAAGATAAATTACGATGCACGATGAGTTCGGAGAGGACACACAAAACCTAGATACTGTGCAACGATATAGTAATGGTTTAAATACACAGTCAACACACACTCAATAACACAGTCTTCAGTGTCGATGTTGTTTGCGATATCTAGCTGGCAGTGTCCAGCCTGCCCAACCGCCTAGATTCGAGACATCCCACCAAGTTCCTGTTAGACGAACATTTCATCTTAATAACTGCGCCTCCTGGAAACGTAGGTACTGCGTGTAGGACATTTTGTTGCGTTAGTGTCAACTTATGTATGTCGTGGTCCGATCGTAGAAACGGTCATATCGTGATTTGCCTGGCCATTCCACGATACGCCGCCATTTCTTGATTTGGCCGGTAATATTACGATACACCTAATCGAAAGGCGGGCGGATCGACGAAAGCAACCTATTTATCGATATTCCCAGCTGACCACTGAGCATATCGCATTAAAGTAGTTGCATTTCACGGCGCCAGTGACTAACCGCGCCCGAGCCGAGCGAGCGAAGCGAGCGGTGCTGTGGCAGCGGCCGGTGACAGTAGGAATAGGTTGAACGGGAGTTATTACCCGACTGTACGGCAAAAAGCAAATCGTCGAACGCTGAGCATTAAACGATATGGCGGATGTCAAATCATGAAATGGCGAGGTATCATGAAATAGCCAGGCAGATCACGATGTGGCCGTTCTACGCTCGGACGACGACATGTATAATTATATTCTATTTGAATTTCTCAATCAATGGCACCAAGGTACACCATGGTATAAAACATGCATAGTGTGTCTATTGTTTACGTTTATCGTTTTGATACACCTATAAAGACCACTCAAAACTTGTAGGAAACATGTTAGAAATGACAAAAAGTTGTACAATATAGTTAATAAGACATAATTATCTAATATGAAGAATCCGAAGATACCCCTTCAATACATGTGTGATACAAGTTTCATACGCGACTTGTTTTTGACATGTCTTACAAGACTTGAGGAAAACAAGTCGGTGGAGAAAAACACGAACCTTTTACGTTATTCACAATTCACATAAAACGGCAGTAGATTGAACAACAACATAGATACCTGACATTATATGAGACACAAGCAACCCTTCAACAATTCAGGGTTATTAGTCACAACAAAATCGTTTTCCCCTGGGGCACTCGGGCGGGCGGACAAATTCATTACATATTTATTTGAACGCACCACTTTAGTACATCCCTGCTTACACCCCTGGGAACTACCGTGAGTTTAGTTGGTTATGAATTTTCAACGAAGATTAATTATATTAACTGGGCGGGCTCCCACGTGTGAAAATGACCCTAAAGTTTGCGTACCCCGCTTGAGGCACGTTAATAAAATATTAGCTATAACCTGATATGATCTCCTTGTTTGGTTAACTGTAAGTCAATCAGGGAATTTACGCAGTAGATTTCCTGAAAACAATCCTATTATCAAAGTTTTCATCCGTATCGGGCAACAGACAAACCTGAAACATAGTTCATGGAGATTTGTTTAGTGTTGGAATCAAACCCACCTTTCAAGCACATAACAGTCAAGCAATGCGATGATCTTAAGTTATCATGACGAATATTGTTGATTTTCTCATCTGGTATCTATCAGTCTAAAAGACGATAGGATATCAGCAGAAAGATGTCCATCGCTTGTACTCACGCTATCAATTCAATTAATACAACAACAATTAATTAAGGCAAGTCAATTAATACACCATTACAGATATCTATGAATAAGCTTGCATCTGCTCAAGTCAGGCTAAGTTCTAGGAACAAGTTTAACCATGGAGTAGTAAACTTAGGCTGGTTTACAGGTCAATGTGGCGGGTAGTCTGTCACAGCCGGAGCGTTCGACATCTCGGTTAGCAAGTTCGATGTCTATCTTGAACTTTTAATGTTTGGAAGTTCTTAGGTATATTATTTGTTAGGGTTCCGTACCAATTTGGTAAAACGGAACCCTTATGCTGAGACTAAGTCTGTCTGTCTCTCTGTCACAGCTGGATATCTCATGAACTACTAATGCTATCAACTTGAAATTTGGAACAGGTTTAGATGACGTTTGCCCAACTATTTTGCAAATAAGAAAGAAATGAATATATAATTATGTATATTTTTGCAACGGGACTGAAACGGGGTCTGAAAAATTCTAAGTGGGGCTACTAGGGCATGTGTATCATATGAAAGAGCGCAGTTTGCACATTCTCAAACATTATTTCTTTTTTTTTAGGCCGCATAGTTTTCGACTTTTGATGAAAAATGTAAAAATAAGTATAGGTACCGTTCTCTCCGAAGTTTGCAAAGAGAAAAATCTGAAATTATTCTATGTGATAGAAGTTTAGGTAAAGATTACAGGAAAAATAAAACGAAGTCTCTAAATAGCACACTTTTTCAGAAATCATCAACAAAAGTTACATTAGTTCCACTATCGGTCAAGAGATGGCGCTGACCTAAAACTGCAATATACAGTGCACAGTGCACCGCAGGGTACAGTGTTAAAATTCTTTGACGAATATAGGCCTCGCCGATGAAAATTTAAAAACATGACGGTACGGAACCCTCGGTGCGCGAGTCCGACTCGCTCTTGCCCAGTTATTATATAAATACATACATAAGATATCAATAAAATATCCATTTAAATAGAAATCCTCCATTTGTATTCATCTAAAGGATGGCAAACAATAGAATCTGCGCCGTAACTACGTAACACACGAACAGAAGCAATAGCTTTTATTTTGACAGTTCAGCAACATTCATTGCGTTATTGACGTTGGTGAGCAGACACATTTTTCGAACATAAGGAGCAATGGATCAGCAATATCCTTCAAAATCATTCAGATTGCTGATGGTGGTTTGATGGTGGTTAAATATTTTCAAATTCAACCTGAATTGTAATATTATGAGAGTTATATTCCAATAATGATTAGTTATAGGTAGTACCCAGTAGGTAACTGGGTTGTGGAGATAGGCAGTTGCTCCATAGATAATAGTGGTATATAGTATATACAGCTACATCCTGTTAGGCCAGAAGCCGACACCAACATAGGACAATGCCTATGTTTAGATTAAGGTATTTACCTATCTAACCCTCTGGGCTACCATATGGGCCTGTGTCGCCTGAAATAAATGGATTATTATTATTATAACATTCACTTTCGCATTTAATGAGACATCGTTAGATGCACTGATAGTAGACTAAGGGCTGATTTTTCAAACGACAGATAATTTTAATTCATGGGATAAAATTGACGTATGACAGTAAGGAACAACTGTCAATAATTCAAAATTATTGCTCCGATAAAACTATCTGGCGTTGGAAAAATCAGCCCTTAGACCACATAATACAAACAGACCAGAGTCCGCTTAAAATATGTCATTCACATAGCGGCTCTCAACCCACTCAATGTCACTAAGTGTACCTATGTATATGCGCACAGTAATGTATGCACACGCTATTATTAAGTGTAATGTGGCTATAAAGACCCTCATTATAGCCGAGACAGCGAGCTTCAATGCAGGGCTGCCGTGGGATCGCTATTTATAACGATGTCCGGAAAACGCAGGTTTCTTCGAAGAATGCGAAACGGACGATAGAAAATGAAAAATTTGTTTAAAAACGTAGTACTTAGTTGGGTTTGACAGCTAACTAGGTACCTGAAAAAAAATATAAGTATTTGACACTGAAGATTCCCAAATTATATGTAGATAGATAGATAGATGATAGAATACTTCTTAGATAAACATTTTGGCAAGATAGCATTGCAAATAAATCTTAATAGAAATATCTTCATAGTGAAATGTTGTATCTTCATAGTGAAAACCCTATTCCCAAACCAACATAATAATAACGAGAGCATTAACATAAAATTTTACGCAAACACTTTACACCCGAATAAGATTAGAGCTAGGTAAATGGGAACTGGGCACTGGGGCGCGGGTACCCGAGCTTACCGCAGACTTTTGTATTCTATAAACAAATTTCAATGTTCCCAGGAATTTCCCATTTTAATGTCGTTACAAATGAGAGTTCGATCAGTGTAGGGTTGAGGCACAGAACATTTCTTCAAGGTCATGTTAAAAAGAATTGTTAGATCCCCCATAACAAATTTTAATAGGACTATCATTACCTACTTATTACTTACGCTACAGATTATAACTACATCAGTGAATACACCCCATTTCTTGGTACTACTGAGTTATGTATGTCTATAATACCTACCTTAAGCTTTGAACATCCGCAGAGCTACATAAGTCTTAGATACAAAATAGGAAAACAGTTGAAGATCTCTTCTGAAGTTCAAACACCAGGGCCCTGTTTAATAAAGCTAACATTTCGACATTTAGATGGAAAAATGACAAAATTGTAGAATTGTCGCACTGAAGCTGTTTAATAAAAGTGACAAATAAGTCAAAAATCTACAGGTGAAATCTGCCAATATTTGTCATGCGAAAACGCGTTTAATAAAACTCGACATAATATTATGTCGAGTTTCATTGAGTAGTATGAGTTTTATTTATTATTAAAAATTTTGACATATTATGTCAAAAAACCACAGTCAAAATATTTCTGACAATTGTCGGTGACAATTGTCGGATTGTCGTGACAATTATGTCGACTTTTAACTTTGGTCAATAATAGTTATTGATCGAAGACTTTTGACATTGTATTTGCAAACAGTTTTGTTTTATGAAGCTAAAGGAGGGTCGGGCCAGCGGGATTGTCCGAAAGGGTTACCGCTGGCCCGGAACATAAAGGGCTAGGGAAGGAACACGGGTGGGTTTTAGACAGTAAGAGTCTGACACTCACTTCCTCTCCACCCAGAGCGGGAGGAGTCATTTGATGATTTCCCATCCAAAAAAAAAAAGAAGCATAAGGAGGGTAAAATAAAAAAGCGCATAAAATTTGTTTATCGGGTGTAAGTGCTAGGTTTCTGCTTGTAACGTGTTCAAGTCGATGACCAATTTTATCAATTAAATATTCTATGGTAGTTTTACATACTTACCCGAAATTTTTCTTTAAAGCAGAAATCTGTAATTGAGAAGGAGAAACGAATTCTGCTTTTTTAATGATCGTCGTTGCCTCCTCGTTTGTATTTGTTCCAAGTATTCATCATCACTACTCTCACTGCTCGATGTAAGTACTTACCTACCATTTTTTGTAATAAACCTTTTCAAAACACTTTCTTAGACCTTCAAAATTCAAATTACGATATCGCGACAGAGGGTAAGGCTCCTGTCAGAATAGTCGGATAATTCTACAAATATGTCAATATGTCATGACAATTTTCAGTTTGATAAAGCAGATTTGACAAGTTTTTCACGACAAATTGTCACCTGTCACTTAAATTTTTTTATTAAACAGAAAAATGTCGAATTGTCACGACAACCCGACATATTTGTGAATTTTCCACCACAACAATTTTGTTGCCTGTAAGTTTTATTAAAAAGAAAAATTGTCGAATTGTCACTTTTTGACATATGTCGGACTTGTCGGATTGTCAGCTTTATTAAACAGGGCCCTGTTTATCTCCTAGTTTAATACCCCCGCCGCCTCAATTACCCCACTAGAGGTAGTTGATCAGGATGTCTAATGTAATTTACCGTTGTACAAGGAATTTAAGTGAGTAATAGGGCTTCTTTGTCAGACGGATTGCGACGTTATATCGCTTAATCAGCCGATTGAAGCGGATCTGTTCTTATTGGTAATACGTATTTCTGATTTTTCTGGGTAAATGACGATTATTTCTTGAAGTAGGTAGGACGTTGGTTATTATATAGAAGTGTCTCATTATTATTGTTTCGTGATATTGAGTTTTAGCTCAAAAAGGTCATGTAAACCACCTTCACACCTTTTATATCCAATACTTATGTTTTAGACTAAATTATATTCTAACGCAATGTGAATATTGTTACTGTATAAATAAATAAAAAAAACCATACCTTCCTAATTGACTTTCGCACAAGATGAAAGAGTCCAATAAAATGAGATTGAAATCTTCATCTGTGTCGCGACTGGCTTCGTCTCCAAAATAATTGAACAGTAGCACGAACATCAATAACATAGAACTATTTATTTCTACAATAAATGTTGTATTTTGATCCAAATAAATGTTGACAAACGTATGGGAAGGGGTAGCGAGAAACTCATTTCGTAACATAGATCCATAACAATTTCCGATCTAGGAGAATCCATTCCATTTGTAAACATTAATTCTTTACTTTAATTCCAGCTCTGCAAATCCGATAACCCTGTGAATGGCGCCACCCGTCATTATGGACTCCATCAGGGCAATAAATGGAATCATCAGCGCATCGCGTGTCGCATCTATTGGACATTTTGTTATCAAAATTAATAAATCCAGCTTATACGGGCCGTTACATGGAATCTATCGGTTTTTATCAATACACTGTTAGGGAGAATTTACACTGAAATATGAAGCTGAAAATATTTTAAATTATGACTAGCGAATAAATTAATACTTGATCAGGTAAACTGAGGACGTCTTCACTAAGTAGGCAGCTATTGTTCCCTATGTAGGCAGGTATTGTTACCTATGTAGGCAGCTATTATTACCTATGTAGGCAGCTATTGTTCCCTATGTAGGCAGCTATTGTTAACTATGACATCACGCCTGTAATCTGAGAAGGTAACCCTTCTCAGATTACAGGCGTTTTTGTTTACATTACAGGCGTTTTTGTTTAGCTACACCTCTGCCTAACGGCAGAGGTGTAGCTTCGTCGTTTCAGCCGATAGACGTCCACTGCCGGACACAGGCCTCCCCCAATTTTGGAAGGGTTTGCCATAATCGCCACGCTTGGCAGGCGGGTTGGCTATCGCAGTATGGTATGGTGGTGGAATACATAGAGAACGCTGCTGCCCATTCTCCGGTACGATCCTTAGTAGTGGGTGTAGGTGTAGCTTAGTAGGTACCTACTAAGCTACACCTCTGCCTAACCCTTCTCAGACTAGGTACCTACCTTCACCCACATATTGCTAGTTATGTTTAAGTCCCATGTAACAGGGGGCGAGTCAGTTGCCATCAACCGAGCACAAATCCAGCCTCCGGGCTGCTACTGAGAAATTTCAGACGGAAAAACACAATAGCACCTAATAAACCATACTATTCAACTTAATGACTTAGTAGCATGCCTCTTATATCTATAACTTATCAGTAGTTACGTAAGAACGAGACCTATTCAAATAATTCTGTAATAGTCTGACGAGCAGACATCCCGCCCACATTCACAGGCATTGTTCGTAGTAAGTTATTGACTGAAGTTAAAAATAAACCTGTAATCTACCTCGTTCACTTTTGTTGGTTGATTGGTTTATTTTTCTGAAAACGTTATGTACCTATCATTCATAAGAATTCTAAGTAGGAAAGTACCAGCTACATTGCAAGATGGCTGATTCTACACATGCCATTCGTGTAAAACTAGCGAACTCACGCCACTGGTGCACGTGTATGTACACAGTGGTGTACAGTGTACACACACTGGGCCGGTGCATACCAACCGTAAAATGTAGTGCAGGCAGTACGAAGAGAGTAGATGTGACAGCTTTGAAAGCTCGGAATTTCATACTTACTTACTTATACTTACTGTTCTTGATAAATGATAAATTATTTTATTTTTGTAAGGAGGTTTATACAAAGACTTTTACACGTCAATCATATTTTTAAAAATTAGATGAGGTAGGCGTTTCCTATCTGACTAATCTGAGAAGAAAAGATGAAACTAACTCAGAGTTTCAACTTCATATAATTGATGTATCGACCGACCTTCTTAAAATGAGCGTAAAATTAGAAATATTCGCTGCAAATTACTTGCATTCTTGACAAAAAAGACCGCAAACAGGCAACAGCGCCTATCAAATACTATCTCAACAAATATGAAACATTATGTAAGACGCGTCATCTCAAAAGTTTCAGACAATTACTTTTTTGTTTCAGCAGCAGCCCACAAAATTCTGCCACACAGCAAAACAGCAACAAAAACATGTCGCCACAACCAAAATTAGAAAAAGCAAACAAAAAAGATACCGTATCTTTTCCGCATCCTACATGGAGGTAGGGTCTGAATATCGCCATCAGATATTAAAATCAGGCCGACCCTCGGCTCTCATAAATAATAACGGCATCTAAATAAAAATCACTTTTATACGCTTTCCGTGCCGTAAAATATAAAATACACTGATTCCGCTTGCATAGCTGCGAGCCTCACACGCACGTGAGCGCGCAGCCCTATAATTAAAATCTGTCGGTACAGTTTGCATTACTGTGATTATGGAATAATGTTTTTTTAGTAATATAACAACTGATTGCATTCTGGTTAGTGTTTTGTTATTTTAAATGGGGAGGTTTCATAGAATTGGTAAGTATACGCCACAAGAAAACAATGTTGTTGAATTTCGACATGGCACTTCTTTTTATCCGTAACAATGTTGTTGTTTTCATTTAAAACTTATTGTTGTGCTGGTGACACAGAATAGGTCCAATAACGAATTGCCGAAAGTGTTCAGGAAGCAACAATTTCAGCATGTACGTTTAAATGTTGCTTTGTTCTATGGGAATGTTTTGTACACCTGTAATTGGTATTACTGACATAACCACCACCACAAACCACCTACAATTTAGATTACGTAATTATGTTGTTGGCGTACCTATTTAATTAATAAATAAGATTGTGTCCACCCTGTAACCATAGAACTTGAGGAACCCAGCACTAGACCGTAGGTAATCGAATTGATTTCATTTAGCAATCCTCCAGAGCAAAATTTGAAGATTCAATCACAGTCCCAAGTGTCCCAACACCTCACCCCGCTCCACAACGCCATTTCCCACAGAAATTAACCCAAAAATACAATCGTAAAAACGGAAGAGCTCGCAAAGTTGTTGAAATCTATTTAACACTTTCATCGCTCAGCTTTTCAGGAGCGGTCGGTAAAAATTACAGCTGAATCGTGTATTTTAGGCAAAAACGGGGAGTTATCTGACGGGCCTGCCTAATTCCCATGAATTTATAGTATGCGGGCTGTTACACCGGGTATTATTGCGGCCCCGGGTTCATTATTTGACCTGAATAGGGTTAACATTTTGTTGTTTTTGCAACAAGTCTTAAGTAGAAAATAAATGTACTTAGAGGTATTTTAAATATTTTACCAAAGTTTACAAGAAGTTAACAATTCGAATTTCAATTAGTTCATAACAAACTACTCGTGACTTTCTCATCACTATGCAGTCAGCAGGTTCGACCGCGGTCGATAATTGACCAATGCCCAGGGTGTAGGTCCCTTTTAACTGTCGTAATTGATGAATAACATAAGCAACAAGAATAATGTGCCCAGGATTTTATAATAAAAAGAGAGAGATTTTGTTTCAAAAGAGTGTCCATGGAGTTTCTTGCCCGTTCTTCTCCATAGAGATCTACGTTTTGGAATGGGCAACTAGCTTCAACTTTCGGACTAACTGACAGACTATTTAATTTTGACAATTCAAAAGTGCCTGTACAAGGTTTAATTGAAATAAATGCTTTGAGTTTGAGTTTGAATAAAAGTGGTTACCTACTTCTCCAATTACCAATTCAGTACCTATACATTATTTCTTTTTTCTTCCTAGGACTAGCTCGCCCATCACAAGATCCACAGGACGTAGAAGTGTTCCCTTTTCATACCCGACTGCGCGACTCAAAGGAGGGTAATGTGTTTTATACCTAAGCCTTACTACTTACATCATTGCATAAAAGTAAAGCTACAACACAATTTCATATTCCCGCCATCTTATGATTACCTGCTAGCAGATGAGCCCGGGAAGCAATCTCGCTGCGACTGAAAGGTTTCTCTGCTGATTAAACGAAAGAAGGTCTAACATTAACTTATTGAGTACCGGACTGGATGGAGAGGACTCCATTGACACGCTCACTACTCTAAATAAAAAACCGGATAGGTAGAAAAATCCTTATCTACTACCTACCTACTGCACACCGTATACAGTAGATACTAAGATACTATTTATTCTGTGCTAAGATACCTAGAGGAAAAATAAAACAAATAGGAAGATACATTATGCAGTTTTATCGCTGTTTGCGATTTGCAATGTAACAAGTAATAAGTTCGCTATAGTACTTACCTACATACTCGTAGGTGCCTCTAAACAATAAGATCTGGGGGCACGGGAGTGCCCCCGCTAAGACGAGCCGAGCGAAGCGCAAGGGCACTACCTACCTTTTCTCGAAGCACTTCGTCGTATTTTTGAACCCTCTTAACTTGGCCTTGTTTTATACCAGATAAACAAAATTTTCGGGATATGATGTCAGTGGTTGACTTATTAAACCTATAAAGTTTCAATTGCATAGCTCTTATACTTTAGATTTTATTGATATCTAAAATACCCCGATTTCGTCACTGACTCACTGACTGATGATCATCAATATTCTTAAGGTTCTTCCTGAAGTCCTAGAAAACTGAAATTCGGTATGTGAGCTAGTAATAGTACACAAACAACAAAAAAATCTTAAAACTTGAAACTTTTACCCCCAACCCCTTAAACTAGGGGGGGAAAGTTTGTATGAGACTTCCGTAAATTTTGATGCTAGAGGTCTGAAAATTTATATAGGGGGTCCTTGTTATGAATGAACCCCAAAAAAAGAAAGAAAAAATGAACAACAGAAAAAATACTCGTATAAATATCATAAGCAACTTACAAAAAGAAATGAAATCCCACAAAAACATTTCATGTTAAATGTTGCCAAGACAAGACCATATAGGTACATTCACATGAGCGTAAGGTGAAAAACTCTCATACTGTTAATGGTTCTTGTAGTAACGAAACGGCCAAGCCATATATTTTGACTAAGGTGTAGAGTTTGCGAAGTTAGGCCTTGTAGAGTTAGGGCGTGTAGAGTTAGAAGCTTGGCTCTACATGAGATCTGATTACTTTTTGACAGTGCGAGCTACATGGTCTCGTCTTGGCAACATTTAACATGAAATGTTTTTGTGGGTTAAATATTTTCGTTCTAGTCTTTACGTTTATATATGGTTCAAGTCAAGTTTCCGAGTACCATAACAAATATGTATTAAATAATAAAATTACGTTTCAAAAGATAAATAAATCCGATTTTTTTTGCAATAGTTTAGGAGTCGGTCTACGGAATTATTAATGGTAAGTCGTACCTAACCGCCGTCTACCGATAACTGTCATAGTTTTCCGATTGGGTGGCTAAATCAAAGCGGAAATGGCACTTCAATTTCACTAAATAAATGTTTTTCTTCATTTCTTTCAATAAGGTAGATATTATGAACATAATATAGAGACTGAAAAGATTCTGAATTCGGCACTCATACTTCCTAAAAAAGGAACATTCGAAACTAGCAGGTGCTGCTGAGCAGTAGAAAAGACAGGTAGGTATCATATCCAATCCCAAAACAAAGGATGTACCTACATTAAATACCTAGATGTAATGTATTTGTAGATGTGTGATCTATCTAGATAGATAATAGGAACTCAAATAAAAATTACAATTTCGTCGCCCAAGCCTTATTCACACATGGACTCTATCCTACAAGTTACACAAATCACACAAACACAACTGTATCCTAATAAGTGATGTATTCAAAAGTGAAAACTTGGAGCAACTTTGATCATAACGCGCAGTAACGCTTAGCATATTGTCTTACGAACAATTATACTAATAGTTTCGCTAACGACACTTCCTCGCTAATTCACTTCTTATGCGAAAGAAGTTCGGGTTGGGTTTGTTCTGCGGTTGTAACTTACATGGTAATCAGGGGTTATAACTTAACTATTACCCCAAGACTAAATTTACAATCAGTATCCCAGCGTACTTATATCAAAAAGGTGAGGTCAAATTAAGGGTGTGGTACATACTGTCAAACTTTGATAGTAGGTATGTATCTACTATACCCTTTGTTCACTTTGATATCAGCCCTGCATAAGAATTATAGGCCCATCTCTCTTCTGAGCCATGTCTACAATCTGTTTTCAACAGTAATCACGAACAGTCTCGCGCACAGGTTTGACGACTTCCAGCCTCCAGAACAAGCCGGATTCCGTAAAGGCTTTTGCACCGTAGACCACATACATACGCTGCGACAGGTTATACAGAAGACCGAAGAGTATAATCTGCTTCTCTGCTAAGCGTTTGTGGACTACGAGAAATCCTTCATTCCATCGAGGCTTGAGCTGAGTTGGGCTGTACTCCTTTCTTCAACGGCACTGGTGCCGTTACTTAAGCGCCTCGGTTTACCGATAGTGAACCTGGGTTCACTATCGGTAAACCGAGGCGCTTAAGTGTCTGTCAGATGAAAACATATTACGTCAGTCTGACTCCAGGACCAGACCTCGAGACCTATCATTCTGCAGCGAGGTGTGAGACAGGAAGACGTTATCTCTTCGAAACTGTTCACCGCTGCACTGGAGGATATCTTTATGGTTCTGGACTGAAAAAGGGGTATTTTAATTTAGGTAGGTCCAACTTCGAGAAAGAGTTCAGTCGTGGAATCCAACTCGCCTGAGCAGTGTCCGGGACGATACTTACAGTGAAGTAAGTATACGTTATATGTATATAACACAGTGGATCTTACGCTGTCCGAAATAAAGAATTTACTGTTATTAATACCTCTCATCTCACATTTGGCACCCCCCTCCAACAGCTATGTGCAATACACCGTAGGATAGCTTGTTGTTTTTGTTGTAGTTGGTTGTCTTTTTCGCGCTTTTTGGCGCCTAATTCCAAATCCTTAACAAAACTAAAGTTTTTTTTAGATATTTCACAAGTCTTTTAATTATAAGTTATTATTATAAACGTCGTAAAAGATTGTGGATAAGTCACCAAGACATGTAGGTATGGGAAAAGTTTTAAACGATTTCTGACTTTTCTAGTAGGTATTCTAACGTCTGTTGATTTAAAAGTGTCTTTGAATCCTTACACGAAACTGCATCAATTAGCGACATAAAAATAAAATGTAAGAATTAACGTTTATCTAGCTGACTGTACCATTTTTCCAAATTACTTAGGTACCCAAGAAGTGGAGGACAGTCTCCTAAGAACGTTTTCCTGTAGCTACAACAGTAAGGTAGCTTGCTTCCCCCACTGCCTCGTCTCAACTTCCACCCAATGACAAGCGTCATTGGAATTCTTATACTAAATCTTAATATCTTTCTAATAAAAAATCATTTTATTCCTATTGGGGCGGGTACCAGCTTCCATACATTTCGTGGCATCATCCTTTAAGTGGCAGTCGGCAGGGCACATTGCTCGCAGAACAGATGGCCGATGGGGCAACCGCGTTCCTGAAGACAAAGCGTTGGAAGGCCTCCCACAAGGTGGACCGATGACTTCGTGAAGACCGCAGGAATCCGTTGGATGCGAGAAGCAAATAACCGGTCGAAGTGGCGATACTCGGGGGAGGTCTATATCCAGCAATGGACAGACGTCTTCTGGCTGAAATGATGATGATCATGAGGTAGCTAGGTTGTCTCGTTTTAAACATTAATGTAATGCCACAGAATAACTAATAGACCTACTATTAGCTATTCTGTGGCATTACATTAATGTACTAAAGTAGTAATGCTCGAAAGTTTTATGTCAATTTAATAAGTTTTTTTGTATTTTCAAACTTAAATAGCAGAGGAAGGGTTAATCACGTAAAAATTAGGGTTTTATTTCGCATGAGAGCCTAAAAACGGGTTCGTTTTTAGGGGTCCGTACCATAATGGTAAAAACGGAACCCTTATGGTGAGACTAAGTCTGTCTGTCTGTCACAGCTGGATATCTCAAGAACTACTAATGCTATCAACTTGAAATTTGGAATAGTTATAGATGACGTTTGCCCAACTATTTTGGAAATAAGAATGAAATAAAAAAATATGTATATTTTTTGCAAAGGGGGTCGGAAAAAATCGAAGTGGGGCTACATTTTTTTTAGGCCGCATAGTTTTCGACTTTTGATGATAAATGTAAAAATACCCTATCTCCGAAGTTTGCAAAGAGAAAAATCTGAAATTATTCTATGTGATAGAAGTTTATGTAAAGATTACAGGAAAAATAAAACGAAGTCTCTAAATAGCATCCTTTTTCAGAAATCATCAACAAAAGTTATATTAGTTCCACTATCGGTCAAGAGATGGCGCTGACATAAAACTTCAATATTCTATACCGCAGTACACAGTGTTAAAATTCTCTGACGAATATAGGCCAGGGGGCTTATTACGAACTTTTAAAAGACCAGACAAGTTCCAGGCAGTTCATTTCACTGGCTGGTTTAATTTCGTATTATGACATTCCTAATTCTGAGCGACTTGTCGCTGGGTAGATTGTCTATAGCTGGCCTGTACTTCTCCGCCGTAACGTTCCGAAACACAATTAAATATTTATCCGTAAATTATGGTTACATTTAAGTCACGTATTTTATGATAAAAATAATATTAATATATAATAATCTAGTTGCTCTAGTATAAAAGTTGGTTTTAATGAACGCAATGTATATTGTGCAATATAATTATAATAAAATTGATTCATAATATAATTTTCGTGTTTGTAAATTGTAACGCGAGATTAAATTTCCGAACGCACTCCACAAGTTCAGCGGCGATATCCAAATTTCCACTCACACAATTTTCATGAAGGAAGTATTTTTTCATTGTTTTCGGAGTTTATAAAAAAAATATGGCGTAAGTGTTATTGAGTGTTTTTAATGAATATTCAGTTTAAGCATGATATAACCATTATTATCATTAACCATTGTTGTAATTATTATAGTTCAGTCGATGAGAGTTCTCGTCAGCGTCGGCGTGTAACCTATGTTCAGTTAGAAACATTGTGGGAGTTTTTGTATTCTAACAGAGAAGTGGCGATGGGCTACAACAAATCTGCGCAAGCAAGAGGGTATTCAAGGCGGATGTGGGAATCTGTCACCAAGGCCCTCAATTCCCAAGGAAAAGGTGCTTTAAAAAATTGCAAAGGGTGGTCGAACGTAAGTATTTTTTTACAAGCTTTTATGATTATCTATCAGTTATTCATTCTATACATCTCATTTAGAAAACCTAATGCTGTTGCAGTATTTGGTTGACTATAAAGCAAAATTAAAGAGAAGAGCGGCAGCAGTACGAGTATCCCTAAACCGTACTGCAGGAGGACCTTCGGATGTTCCTCCCCTTAATGATATAGAAAAAAAAATTCTAAGTATACTCGGAAGTGGTTATGGGACTGGCATGCCTCATACTCAAGTTCCTATACCATTCCTAGCTGTGAGTATTTTTTAAGTATAAATAAACGTATAGATAAATAATGTAGGCATTTATCAAATCAAATCATTTACTACAGATAAATATCCATATAAATCAAATCAAAATAAAATCGCAAACTTATACAATTAAAATCAAAATGTATTTATTATTATTATGTCTAATGTATTAAATTGTCTCAGACATCACAAGATCTCAAGCACTGGTGAAATTGACGCTGGTATTCTTCTTCCTAGTGGCAGTGAGGCAATAGATCCTCATTTACCAGAGCAACCACCAGTGGTGGATGAGGAACAACAGTCTCATGAAACACACGAGGCATCGCAGCCACAGGAGGCATCACAGCCACAGGTTTCAAACAGCAACATACGTGAACCTGCTAGTTCACGTCCTACACGTCAACGCCGCCACAGAGAAGGTCACGTCAGTCAAGAGGCGACCCGGCGTACACTGATACAAATCAGTCGATATCTTTGAATAAATTGCACATCATCCATGTCGAACGCATTACATTCATCACGAAGTCGTCTTCTTTTGTTCCTTGATGCACTATTTTCGTAAGAAAAGTCATTTTCCAAGAACTCAAACAGTTCATACTCATCACACATTATATTTTATTTTGATATCTAGATAGCACTCGAACAATTTCGCTAAATAAACACAAAACAATTCAATAAAAGCTCCTCTGACGCAGCGTAAACAGAATGGATTGTGAGGTTACTTTTTGGCAGTTGTAATAGGAAAAGAAATGTCAAACGAACGTTCATAATACGGTATTGCTCGGCAATATTCGGGCAGAAGTCGGCCAGGATGTCATGTGACCGCTGACTGGCTTGTTTGACTAGTTCATATTACGAAATTGCCATGCAGTTCTGTTTACGCCGTAAACTGTCTGGAAATAAGAGTTCGTAATAAGGCCCCTGGCTGGCCGATGAAAATTTATAAACATATGGTGGTACGGAGCCCGTGACTAAATAATATACAGCCGCACAGGTCGATCGATCAGGTTAAGCTACGCTTGCCGCGGTTGGTCTGTGGATGGGTGACCATCTTTACATACCGTGACCCCTCCGTGCCTCGGAAAGCACGTTAAGCCGTTGGTCTCGGCTGTCATTCGTGGATCTTTGACAGTCGTTACGGGTAGTCAGAAGCCCGAAAGTCTGACAATCAGTCTTACCAGGGGTATCGTATTACCCAGTAACTGGGTTGTGGAGGTCAGATACGCAGTCGCTCCATGTAAAATACTGGTATTCAGCTGCATCCGGTTAGACTGGAAGCCGACCCCAACAAAGTTGGGAAAAGGCTATGCAGATGATGGTGGTACGGAACCCTCTGTGCGCGAGTCCGACTCGCTCTTGCCCGGTTTTCTTTCTGGTCGTGTAACTTTAATTTTTGGGTAAGTACAAAATGTCCTAAACCTAAATGATTTCCTTTGAGTAATAATTATCAACTTTTATTCTGAAATCGCCGATTAGAAGAGATTTGATTAGGTACCACCAAACGGGGTGAATAGGGATGCAGGGGTGAATTGTGACAAAACTTTAAAATGGATTTTAGCGTTGAAAAAATACAGTTTGTTGCCGAAAAGGACACTTAATCGTTAATTATAATACAATAAACTCATTATTCATCACTCCTTTTTGGCAGCAAACTATATAATATTTCAATGTTAAAATCGCTTTTAAAGTTTCGTCCCGATTCACCCCTGCATGATATTCACCCCGTTTTTTTTTTTGTTCCCATAAAACAAATGACAGTCTAAAGTCGTTTTTTGGGTGATTATAAAGCTCTTAGATATTTTAGATTTTTCTATACCTACTTCCTAAGAAGATTAAAAAAATATCCCTAAACGGTTTCTTTCTTTTCTAGCCAAACTGTTTTTGTCCCACTCCTCGTCAAAGGTCTCCCTTCATTCTTCACTAATTTAACTTTGACTATTATAACAAAATAAAACAAATAAATATTTAACAGTTTTAATATATTTTTAAAGTAAATCTCATAGTTAAATGTAAACTTATTAATCCACGAAAAAATGTAAAAACCACGTAGCTTACAATAGCGACATCTACTGACACTTATAATATTACAGGCACATAACAAAGCACGACTCAAGTTCCGAAACCTAAAGCTAGATGGGGCTGTTATCGTTTTAAGGAACAGAAAATATTTCCACCACCACTTATTTTTTTATGGAAGGGTGCACCATAAAATCAAGGGACACTTTGATATTAAAAAGATTAGAAAATCAAAAAGATTAGGTAGAAAAACTAAGGTAAAAAAGAAAATATATATCAGTAGGTACCTACCTATGTTTCTCATTAATAAATGCAAGCTTGAATAAATACGCTGGTACAAAATGTATTTGTGCATTTATAATACTTTCATAGAATTGATTTGACTACATTTACGAACACCACGATAAGAGCCATACAAAATGTAATTTAGAGCAAGTCATTTCTTGTAAACAGAATCCGTCTTTATAACATGTTGCCAAAGCCGGTTACAGCACTTAGCGATGGAAAGTTCAAAACCTTCATCAAACGTGGCCTTATCAAAAAAGCATATTAAAAGATTATAGACTACGTTGAAGACAAGGTAGTTTGGCATTCATTCATTCCTTCTGCACATGTGGCTTCCCTGGCTCCTCTAAATGTCTATTATAATATGCTCTCAAATTACGATGTTTTTTTACGTGCTTTTTTGACATAATCTCTTTATAATTTGACATTATATACCTACAGACAATTCTAATTTTTCACCTCTTTAATAGTGGTTGTAATGGGAATCATATCTCTTGGTTTTAGTAGGTTTTTATATTTAATTTTTTATTTATCCTTTTGATAGATTCTTATTTTGTAAATGTGAGGACTTTGTAGGCCTTGTAGACTTTAGATCTGTAGACCATTTTTTATTTTATCAAGTACCTGGTACTTGTAGACAGGTCTACACTGTCCTCCCATACCTACTGTAATTTGAAAACATTGTAAAAGCCAATTATTTTTAAAAAGAGTAACCGTGAAGTTTCTTACCGGTTCTTCTAAATAGGAAACGACCAATTGGGACCGTGCACGTAGCTTCTGACGTTTCACAAGTGCCCATGTAGGCTTATGTGTAATAAACTATTTTGATTTGATTTGATTTGTACCTACTTAAATATTTTTATGATAACAGATTAGTTACTTCGGGTTTCTCTCGTTCCTTTAGTTTTACTCGATCAAAAGAACCTACCTAAGTATTTTCATCTCTTTATTCGATTCATTCCATATTCGATACTTATTCTCTATAATAGACACTGGTTCCAGCTTCGTCAAGAGCGGTTGTACTGTTTCAGTTCCAGGTCATGGTAGACAGACAAATTATACATTCATATTTTATAACAATAATGATGATGATGCGATGTTTAAGTTTAGCGACCAATGTTGCGTTCGTACATAAATACAGTACCTAAGTATAAAAAAAAACATTACTTAAAATAAGTTGTACGATAGCGCTCCATCATTTGCCCTCATGGAATTTGAAATCCTGGAAAGAAAATACAATGGCATAGTTAATAATACAAATCTGCAACCTCGTAACTACACAGTAAGTCCACAAGTCGCCAGAAGTTACCACCTGAGAAAAATTTCTGTCAAATTTTTGTAATTGTTAAATTACAAAAATTTTAAAGCAAAAATTAATGAGTATTAGGAAAAATACACTCCCGTACTCTTAAATCACAGACAGTGTTATGTTTTGTGTAAAGGTCTACGTTTTAAATAGTCGTGAATTCAAATCTGGATCATTGGGTGGATTGAGTGCATATTTAGACTAAGTACCTGGGTGAAATATGGCCACATACTATTATTTCTAAAACGTAACACTTTATAAAACTAAATGCGCAATGATATTATAAAGGACAGATACGCTACGTTCATACTGAGCGACGTTCTGTTTTGTTGCGTTGCTATTACAAAGTACTTACCTACTGCGATAGATAATACGGAACGTATGACACAGAAAGAGATAGTTATCTGTTAGTGTTGCTTGCTGCTATTAGCGGACTAAATAATAAACGTATTACTTTTTTTTTTGTTTTAGGCCTACGTTCATGAGGAGTGCTTTGGCTTAACTGCAGAAGATTTTGATAAATATGGCATGTATGCACCCAGTGTAGTGAGGACTAACCAATAGCAAAATAAGATAAGATTCTGTAAATTTAATTGATTAATAATAACACTTATAAATTATAATACCAATTAAATTTATTAATATCATAATTTTACCAATTTTAATACTGAATAAACATTTATTATTTATTTATAATTATTGATCTCAGGCAATGCCATGTTACTTTTCAGTATTTTTGTTGTTTACTTCTAATTTAGGTTTTAATTTTTAATAAGCCAAAATGGATCGTACATACGTATGTAGATGTACCATTGTTACTATTTTCACTTCTTAATCATTTTTTAATGTTAAGTTTTTTTATTTCATTTTCACTATGATGATGATTTTATAATTCGTTCTCATTTAATTTTAAAACCATTCCATTCGTGCTATTCCTAAATAAATATTTTTATAAACACAGACGTCTTCTTTTACTTAATTTCACTTTTTGAATAATTTTAAAGAGATACAGAAAATATGGCCACATCCATGGGCATATTTACCTATCCTGTCGGAAATATTGCCATTTCCTAAATTTACAAAAAAGTAAAGAATATCTGTAAATATTCAATATTTTTATTTTTTATTATTTTTTTGGTACAATATGAAAGCTTTTTAGGTACACTTTATAAATAAATACCGTGGCTTGCCCTCTAATCTTAAAAACTTTAAAAAAATTAACACGAAACCTTAGGGTGGCCATATTAGACCCAGGTAGGTACTTACATTAAGTAAATGCTATATAGCATTAAGTTAAAAAAAGACTGTAATGAATGCTAAATAAAAAATGGAGCTTTAATTAATAATTTCTTGCCCTATACGAGTCAACTCACATTTGCTAGCAAGCGAAAATTTTCAACAAGCTTTCTCATTTATTTTTTTACTGCATGGTTTTAGTCACTGCGACGATACTGGCAACAACCACACTACTGTGCTTATGCAGAATCAGGGCAGTCAGCAAAGATAAGACGCCGTGATTAATATCTTGCTAATTATGCATAGGTTAATTTCATAAACAAAATTGTTAAGTACAAACTTACAACGTAAATGCAGGCTACGATGACAGCTAGCTTGAATTGCACAGCGAGATCAGCGGGGAAGGTGATAATGTAATCATCGTTGTAGGAGAACATTTCGTCGCAGAAGCCGCGAGACTTCTTTTGTAGACCGCCTATGACAGCCTTGGTGTTTGTCTGCAGCTGAAATGAAAGATAATAATATTTTATAGTGTACAGTCAAACCAACTAATTAGTTTACGTTTTACATATGTGGGTGAAGTCATAGTTATGCACACAAACACTAATTATTACGAGCGAGCTCTGTTTTTAATATTGTGCGTAGGTATGGCATACCCAATTACCATGTATACCAACATAATTATTCATTTATGTTACTGAATGAGATATAATATTTCGCATGATATTACTATAGCAACCTTGGCCCAATGGCTATAGTCTTTGGTCAGGGAACGAGAAGTCGTATAGTCTAAGAGGTGACGGGATTTTTCATAACGATCATGTATACGGTTAGATTTACTTCTATGGTTTGTAGAGTAGTCCCCTAATGTGAATTGAATTCATCTGCCTGCTCTCAGTGGTTGCAACTTCGAGTTATAGCGCTTACAAGAGGCTTCATTATTGCGAAAAAAAAAAACGATCGAGAGAAATGGTTGTTCTGCATGAGCAAAACATAATATCTATAAGTGTGTAGCTGCACTGCAAGTCAAGTCATACATCCATCCGCTGCCGCTGCCAACCGTGTACTGGAGCCCCGCGCGCCGAGAGGGGATATTTATACGCGGCGCAGTTTAGCGCGGGCGAGGAAAGCAATCTACAACTGCGACCCGCGCGCCACCACACGTATTATTTAGCAACTACATTTTTGTATATTTTGTAAATACAACTTAGGAAATCCACTACTTGTGCCCATGCATTTTTCTATATGACCTGTACATATTTCTGTGTAAAGGAATCCTAGTCTTGATTATACCTAAATTCATAACTACATCTGGAGTATCATTTATACACTACCTAAGCGCTACAGTGGTGACCCCGACGTGATATTAATTTTGTGAAGACCTCCAGATTAAGTATTCACCATGCCTAACGAAGGAGAACCAGAAGTATCAGGTGTTTCGACGTCGCTGCGCATTCCACCCCTCTGGCGTGACAGAATACGCTTGTGGTTTGCGCAATTCGAAGCCATCATGTCTCCGCAGAAGAAGGGCGATCAAGCCATGTTCGAGCTCGTTATCGGACACCTTGAGAGGCAAGACCTGGATGAAATATCGGATATCATTCTCCATCCACCGGAAAACCAAAGGTATGCCGCACTGAAGAGTCGGTTGCTCCAAGTGTATGAAGAATCTGAACAGCGTCAAGTACAAAGATTGTTGTCTGAGATGGAACTCGGCGACATGAAGCCTTCGCAGCTGCTACGTCGAATGAAGAACCTCGCCGCGGACAACATCTCCGACTCAGCGCTGCGAATCATGTGGACTAACCACTTGCCGCAGTCCGTACGAGCAGTCCTCGCTGTCAGCGATAATATCGCTAAGAAATCAGACATCCACGAGCTGGCAGTGATGGCTGACAAGATCCTCGAGCAGACGCAACCATACGGCACTGTCGCGGCAGTAAGCTCCACTCCCACCACCTCGCATGCATCTACGTCACTGGAAGAGAAGATCGACGCTCTCACACGAGAAATTGCTGAGTTGAAGGCAAAACAATCGCAACAACACAGCTTTAGACGCAGATCGTTTAACAGGCGACACTCACGATCGCGTTCGTCGAGCCGGACCAATCACGATCGCGCGCGAAACGACCAATCAGCGATCTGTTTTTACCATCGCAAGTTCGGCAAAGAGGCGAGAAGGTGCACGCGGCCGTGCAGCTACGAAGACAGCAGCGCCCGCTCGGAAAACTAACACCTGCGTTGGCCGAGGCGGAAACCGGCGCAAGCAACTCATCTTACCGCCTATTTATAACAGACAAAAACTCACGTTTATCTTTCCTGATTGATACTGGCGCCAACGTATCCGTGATACCGAAGAGAAAAGGCGGGAACGCAACACCAACCGATTTCTGTTTATATGCCGCGAACAACACAGTGATTCCAACGTATGGTGAGAAGACACTACAACTGGATCTCAACCTACGTAGACCTTACACGTGGAAGTTCATCATCGCTGCTGTCAGCAAGCCCATCATTGGCGCCGATTTTCTAACGCATCATCAACTTCTTGTCGACGTAGCCGGCCGATGTCTCGTCGACAAAGTTACCAATCTCACCGCCAGAGCACCAGTCACCTACTCCGCCGAGCCTACTGTGAGAAGTATCGATGTTGATCAGCCTTATCACCGGCTACTCAGCAAGTACCCCGACATCCTTCGACCGTCATGTATGAAGGACACTCCAAAGCACCGTGTGGAACACCACATCGAAACTACCGGCCCACCAGTGTACAGCAAGACCAGACCATTACCACCACATCGATACCTGCCCGTGAAGAAGGAGTTCGAGACGATGATGCAGCAAGGAATATGTCGTCCCAGCAAAAGTCCATGGTCCAGCCCGTTACACGTCGTACCAAAGAGAAACGGTGACATTCGCGTATGTGGCGACTACCGCAGACTCAATGACGTCACCAAACCAGACCGCTATCCAGTACCACGACTTAAGGACTTCACGTACCTACTTCACGGCAAGAAGATCTTTACTACGCTTGACCTGAATCGTGCATATCAACAGCTGCCGGTATATGAACCGGACATCGAGAAGACCGCCATCACCACTCCATTCGGTCTATTCGAATTCCCTCGAATGTGTCCAGGTCTCAGAAACGCCGGACAGACATTCCAACGGTTCATTAATGAAGTACTCATCGGGTTAGATTACGCATTCCCATTCATTGATGACGTCATCGTCGCATCAGATAATGAAGCATGCCACATCGAAGACTTACAAAAGGTGCTGCATAGATTAGACGAATACGGAATAACAATAAATCCATCAAAATGCGTTTTCAGCAAAGAAAATGTCAAGTTCCTGGGTTACGACGTTTCAAGTAACGGAATCAAGCCACCACAAGAAAAGGTTACTGCAATCACTGCCTACCCCCAACCAGTGACAATTCATGACTTACGTCGATTCATCGGAATGGTAAACTTTTATCGCGACAGCATTCCAAACGCCGCACACATACAAGCACCACTCAACGCGTACCTGCATAATTCCAAGAAACGCGACAAAACCAAAATCGAGTGGAACACAGAAGCTTTACAAGCATTCGAGTTGTGCAAAGCCGGCATACAAAACGCAGCTTTGCTCGCTCATCCATCCCCATCACCGAACGACGCCATCTCCCTAATGTGTGACGCATCGAGTACCTGCGCAGGAGCCGTACTACAACAACTAGTAAACAAGAAGTGGATACCATTGGGCTATTTTTCAAAAAAGTTCTCCGACACACAACAGCGATACAGCACATTCGACAGAGAACTGCTATCCATCTACATGGCGATCAAACATTTCCGGAAAATGTTCGAAGGAAGAGAACTCATTGTTTACACAGACCATAAGCCGCTGACCTATGCCATTCGCAAGCCGCCGTCAGACAACGACACACAAAGACGCACTCGGCAATTGTTATTCATCAGCGAGTTCACTACGGACATTCGTCATGTGAGTGGAGTAAACAATGTTGTCGCCGACGCACTCTCACGCATCGAAACCGTCGACCTACCATCGCCAATTAACTACGATGACGTATCTCAAGCACAAGAAAGTGACAGCGATATACCCAACTTATTGAAGCAAACAAATATTCAACTTAAGAAAGTCATCATGCCTGCTTCAAACAAGCCAATATACTGCGAGACGTCTACGTCACACGTTCGACCGTACCTACCAACTGACTTTCGTCGCATCGCCTTCAACGCCGTGCACAATCCAAGTCATTCCGGGTTACGAACTACACGCAAGCTCATGCAACAACGCTATTTCTGGCCCGCAATGAACAGCGATATTGGCAATTGGGCAAAAACGTGCATATCTTGCCAACGCTCGAAAGTTCAACGTCACAACCACAGTGAAGTTGCAGCGTTAAGACCAAGCAAACGATTTCAACACGTACACATCGACATCGTTGGTCCGCTACCCACTTCATCGTCCGGACATCGCTACCTGTTGACAATGATCGACCGCTGCACACGATGGCCCGAAGCAGTACCTTTACGGGAAATCACTGCCGATATCGTCGCCAAAAAGCTGTATGAAACGTGGATATCTCGCTACGGGTGCCCTGTAAGAATAACGACTGACCAAGGACGACAGTTCGAAAGCTGTCTATTCCGGGACCTCGCACAACTACTGGGAGTCGAACGAACCCGTACCACTGCCTACCACCCGCAGAGCAACGGCATTGTCGAACGCTGGCACCGAACTCTGAAGACCGCACTTATGACTCGCCTACAAAATAGCAACAAATGGATCGCCGAGCTACCTACAGTGCTAATGGGATTACGAGCCGCCGTGCGTACAGACACCGACACCAGCGCCGCGCAGCTCACCTACGGTCAAGCATTGCGACTGCCTGGGGATTTCATAGCACCATCACCAGCAGCGAAGTCAATGGATCACAACTACGTCGATCAACTACATGACGTCATCACGAAGTTAACACCAACATACAAATCGCATTCCAACAAGCGATGTATGTTCGTGCACAATGATCTACAAACATGTAGCCACGTGATGCTACGCGACGACACTGTCCGCAAACCGCTACAACAGCCATACAAAGGTCCGTACAAGGTCATCGAGCGCAACGAGAAGTTCTTCACCATCCAGCTACCAGGAAGATCTAGCACAATATCGATCGATAGACTCAAACCGGCTTACACTATCAGCACTGAAGAACACGACCACACGAGTAGTGAGACGAGCCAGTCAGCTGCAGCTACCAGCGAAGATAACACCAGCCCACTCCCAGCCAACACCAACGAGCGCCGCACCAGATCCGGGCGATTAGTAAAGATGCCTGTACGTTTTCACTAGGGGGGGAGTACTGTAGCTGCACTGCAAGTCAAGTCATACATCCATCCGCTGCCGCTGCCAACCGTGTACTGGAGCCCCGCGCGCCGAGAGGGGATATTTATACGCGGCGCAGTTTAGCGCGGGCGAGGAAAGCAATCTACAACTGCGACCCGCGCGCCACCACACGTATTATTTAGCAACTACATTTTTGTATATTTTGTAAATACAACTTAGGAAATCCACTACTTGTGCCCATGCATTTTTCTATATGACCTGTACATATTTCTGTGTAAAGGAATCCTAGTCTTGATTATACCTAAATTCATAACTACATCTGGAGTATCATTTATACACTACCTAAGCGCTACAAGTGAAATTGATATCGGTGAGTAATAGTTAGATATTACATTGATATTATACCTTTTTTTTTTTTTTTCTCTGAGAAATGACATTACGCATCTCCGCTCGTCGGGGGACGAGACGGAGTATGTGGGACTCCCTGCCAGAGTGGCAGTATACCCACTAAAACTCAGCGGTGTTCCCTCGTCGCCTTGATGGGGGGGTCATGGGAATCCGGCTCAGCCTTTGCGTCCACAACCCCCCCGGCGCATGCCCGCCTATCTGGCGGGCCCCGCATGTCCCCCCGGCTGGGGGGCATTGATATTATACCTACTTCAACTTAACTAACTCATCTCACCTTTCAATGTTTATCTAGGAATAAATTAATGTAACATATTATATGTGCAATACCTACCATGGTCAAATATTTTTTTTTTTCACAGCGCACACCAAATTTAACCTTAAAACAACCATTGTAAGGAAGGAACATATTGGAAGAAACTAGAGGGTACATTTGCTAGCATCATTCCAACCATCACCGAATAATAATATGTTTACCTAAAAAAATCATATTATTTTAATGTTTTTATTTAATTTAGTGTCTGTGTGATGCCGGACTTAAAGAATTGCACCACCCCTTACTTCCCGTGGGTGTCGTAAAAGGCGACTAAGGGTCTTACCGGAGAATGGGCAGCAGCGTTCTCTATTTATTCCACCATGTTACCATACTGCGATCGCCAACCCGCCTGCCAAGCGTGGCGATTATGGCAAACCCCCCCCCAAAATTGGGGGAGGCCTATGTCCAGCAGTGGAGGTCTATCGGCTGAAACGACGATTTAATTTAGCTTTTTACCTTTCTACTTTTTTGCTTGAGTGATTTTATTGGCAACAAAATTATTTTAATAAAAAACAGCAAAACAAAATTCTTTAGCTGGGATCAATCTCACGTCCGCGTCGTCGAGCTTGCATCAGTAGCTATCACAGGCGCTTACACCAATTAGCTATGGGAACTATGTTATTCTAATCTAAAATATTGGGTCAAATTCCTTCATTGTGAACCTGTTTATTTTATCTTTAACCGTGAATATATAATACGTATACGCACACAATAATAATGACAGTTACCGATGTGTGCGTGATGTAAACTAATTAGCATTGCCGAGTGTACAAGTTTGGTAAGAAGCGAAGAGCAAAACCGGTAGAGCAGACGAGTCCTGGAGAAGTAACCGCTAACCGCGTATCGGCAAGCGTAGCGTGAGACGCTAGATGAATCGAGGGGAGGACAGGGTGTTGTGGCGCGGCCTGATATAGGTCTTTGTCCAGCGGTGGACTGCGATAGGCTGAATTGATTGATTGATCAGCAAAGATGACGAATACAAACAAAGTAATATAACCTAATTACCTCAAAGATACCGCCCTTGGCCTTGAGCCTGATGGTGGGGGTGTCCTGTGCGTCGTGGATGTTGAAGATGGCCGTCATGAAAGTGTTCTCTTTGTGGATAATGCTGACCAGCCCCCCGTTCATGAACAGCTCCACCTTATCCGCAGCTAATAAGCCTCCGAGTGTTCGGTGGAACGAGAACATCTGAAAATGTAGCAGATTGATGAGGAATTTGAATAATCTTGCAATTCGCTCAAAATAGTCTGACAGTTATGTCAAGACTATTTTTAACCGGTTAGCGATAAAATACTCGCCCTATACTTTAATCTGACAAAATGTAGGTGCCCTCCCCTTTGAAGAATACTGTCGTGTTGTCTCAATGAACGGAATATCCATTTCTCATAGTATCAACGAGTATGGGAAGAACTACGCTAAGCCGACATAATAATAATTTGTCTGTGGGTGACAGACATTCTTTTGTTTTTTTTATGCTTTTGCGTGTGAGTTATTTAAGTAGGTACATTAAATAAATAAAATAGTTTATTTCTCACCAGAGCATAGCAACAAGCATTACATATGTAAAGTACTTTATACTAGGTAAGTATAATATCATAATTACTTATACATTAATAATCCCACAGCATTTGCGGTGGTAAAGAGAGGTTTATTTAGGGTATGACTCTATCTTCTGATCTAGGTCAACTAGGCGAACATTGTTTATTAGTTGATCGATGTATATGTTACCGGCCAAACCCGATTTTAGGATAAACTAGTTTTGCCTAGGCCAAACCAGTTCATTCGCTCGCTTTTGCATCCTATGTGAGGTTTGGCCTAGGCGAAACTAATTCATCCTAAAATCGGGTTAGGCCGGTAACGTATACCTGTATATCATATTGAATGTTATTCAAACGCCCAAGGGTCATCACACCGCGACGCGATGTAGCGCGCAGTTTTCAAGATAGCAATACAATTATAGACCTTATCTACTACACTAAAAGGTACACAATTCAGTGAGGTTGTGTCTACTACGTCGAGCTACGCCGCGCGGCCCACCTCACTGAATTGTGTACCATTTTGTGTAGTAGATAAGGTCTATAGTTGTATTGCTATCTTGAAAACTACGCGCCGCGTCTCGACGCGGTGTGAACTTGACGCAATTTGTACAAGATAACATGTCAATTGCAGATTATTTGATTATTGATTGCTTATTGGCGGAATCAGCCGATTGTGCATATTGGCATGACATTATGGCATAATGCACACCTTGAGGACAATAATGCAATTGTTTTTTCGACCCCTCACGTAATAGTTCCCGCTGCTTCCACTGGAAGTACTTCTTTAGACAGGACAGAGCCTGGTCGGTGGAGCCAAGGGAAAGGCCCAGGTGCTGACCACACGTGCCTTATGTATTCTACAGCGGATCTATATAATTATATTCACCTTTCTCCCTGTATTATCCACTCCGTCAAATTTAAACGCCCTGTGGGCTCCACGATTTCGAAAGAAGCTGTCGGGGACATCCTCGTCCAGGGTAAACAGGGCCTCCTCCTCACCGCCGAGGATGGTGTAATTGTTGCCCTTAAAGCCTGAACTAGTCTGGTGGACTTTGATGGTAGCCAGCTGCGTCAGGCGCTCCAAACCTGGATCTGTAATTTTACGTTATTCGAGCTTTAGCTATAGCTTCAACATGAATTTATAAACACTTAAAAACAACAAGAAGGTAAATAATGGTCGCTAATATTATTAGTATTATCACAACATTATTTTATTACTTACCTGTGAATTGGGCAGCAGCCATTGTTTACAAACTCAAACTCGAACTCACAACTCTACAAACAAACAAATCTAAAATCAACACACGCACACACGTAGTCCTTTAAAAATGGTTACATTCACAAAAACGTTCTGCTGATTAAACATCGCAAAACAACTAGGTATTTTCAAATCAAATCAAATCAAAATTCATTTATTTCAATCCATTTAAGATCATATGTTCTAAGCACATTTAAAATAAAATCCTATAAAAATTGAAAAATTAAAAGTTAAAAATTGTAATCATAATAAATACATATAAAAATAATTAATTAATATTATAAAACTCAAACATGAACCGGTATTATCTCTGCGAACGAGCCCGAATTATAATTAATTTCGTGCACTGAATTTCGCGACTGTTCCGTCCAAAGCTAGACGTCTCACTGGCGCCTATATCCACTAAAAATTTCTAGTACACAACATACGTAATTATTTTGTCTAACACTAGTGTGTTCTTTCATTTTTATGCCAGAAAAACCATATTGCATGTATTTCGTTGGAACAAACATGTCTTGGTCGCATAACTAAGTAATATACCTACTGTGAGTTAATCGTGCTCACTTATGAAGGTCACAAACAACAATAGTTTTTCAGAGTTTCGTTTCAATTTGGATGACGTGATTAGGTAAAGTCAACCACATGAAATTCCTCTTGTTAGTACATATTATGGATCACATAAGTGCGATGAGCCACTTTTGTGTGACCTAACAACGCCTTTGGGCTCGAGACCTTGGGTGCAATGGCGGCTGATTCGGGGCTTTGGGCGTGGCCTAGTCTAGACGCTTGTTGCCAACCACACGAATTCACGCGACCTTGCTGCATGCGGCGAGTGCTCGTAAAAGGTTTATAGTTTAAAACTTGCTTTTGCCCGCAGCTTCGCCCGCGAGGAGATCGCATTTTATCCACGATTATTAACCTTTTGACCGCCACTCGTCAAAAAGTCAAAAACGTGCCCTCGGCTTCAAAGTCTGTCATGTAGTCGAACCGTGGTCAAAAGGTTAAGAACCTACCTACTTGCTTAATATTTTTATTACTGCTGGGATAAATATATCCTACGTCCTACCTAACCTAGGTTATGGTCTATCCGTGTCCCAAATTGTATCCAAATCCGCTCAACCGTTTATACTTACAACAAATCAATGAGTTACTTTCGCCACAGATAATATAATACTCTACGTACTTTCGCATATAAATAGATATTACTTAGTATGAAAGTATGGCCGTCTGCATATATCGTTTATGTCGTTCCTTCAGCGACCTCTTCAACCGTTTCGTCTTCCTTCCCCACTTGTCCACGAAAGAGACAATAGATTTTGGAACATATGGAAGAATAAGCAAAAAGGAAGTTATGTTATTAATCTGTGGATGTATGGACATAACTTCCTTTTTTTGCCAATTCTTCCTATTTAACTTTGACCATTTATGAACAAAATAAAACAAATCAACTTTTAACAGTTTTAATATCTTTTTGGAAAAATATCACTTAAACATAAGTAATTTTTTTTCACGAAAATGTAACAATATCAAAGCTCAAATTAATAAAACATTCATTGTGCGCACTCTCGCGACATCTAGGGCTTTTAAGAATAAAGGCTCATAGCTCATAGCAAAGTCTATGGCACTGAAGTTCCGAAACCTAAAGCTTGATGGGGCTTTTTTAACTAACTTCAAAAAATTTGTTGTTAAAGTGACAATAACAATAAGTGGTACACACTTTTTGAAAATTTCAACTGTTTACCTATTACGATTCCTGAGATACAGCCCGCTAGACAGACAGACGGACGGACTGCGGAGGCTTAGTAGATAATAGGATTTCATTATCACCTTTTGGGTACGGAACCCAAAAAACATTAATACAGGTTGTGCGATAGCGCTCCGTCACTTGCCCTCGTGGAATCTGAAGTCCTGGAAGACTTATACACTAATATACTACATAAATAGTGTGAGATACCTAATTTATTTTCGTTATCAACCCGCATTTTCAGGTGTGCTCGTTCCTCTCCGACCAACCGGACGCATATTTATTTCGGATAAGGTGGAGCTGTTCATGTACGAGGAGATGGCCAGCATTGTTCACTTGGAGAAGACTTTCATCACGCCCATATTCAGCATCCACGACGCACTCGACAACCCCACCATCAGGCTCAAGGCTCTTATTATATAATTTTGAAGTTGATTTTTATTATAAAAGTGTTATAATTATAGAGTTGATTAAATAAAAAGTGATTCATAAATAAACCGCAATGAATAATGAAGATGCTTTTATTCGTGAAGACACCCCTCCTCTTATATCAGAAGAGGGGACGAATCGACGCCAACAACCCGCTCTTGCAAACACAGCAACGATGGCACTCCTGGCATTTAAGGATACAATGTGTGAAATGATGATACAAATGTCTCAAGAAAATCATGACGCTCTTGCTTCAATGATGAAAATGTTTCATGCTGAAGAGAACCGTTCGGTTCGCATTTCTGATGTCTATTTTCCAAGTTATGACCCTGATAAAGGCACGGACGTGAGAGAATGGGTAAATCTCATACCTAACAAGAACTCAAGAAGAATATAAGTTAAAGGATCACTAAGTACGGCTTAAAGCTGCCAGTGTTTTAAAAGGAAGGGCGCAAACTCGAGATGGATCGCGGTGTATCATGTATCGAATGACATAGACGTATCGTGACACAGCATCAAAAGGCGTCCATAGGTACTACGATCATTCTGCCGATCATGACACACGTATCCGATACGACATGTGTAACGCGGGTACTTACGGTTCGGCTGTATCAAGCTACGGCGTGATACATGATCGCGAATAATTTTGCGTCCACACTAGCGAAAATGATACACGTCGATGCTACGCGTCAGAGATCAATATCATTATCATCATATTGCATTCATATAGTTTACTAGTCGTTTTGTTACAAGTCTGTAGGTTTCATACATGAACCCTGTTAAGGCATAGCAATATAAAGAGCTACAGTGTCACAATAATAAACAAAAGCCCTATACTAATTTTAACATGTTTATCAGATGTCCATCATTTGTTATTTAAATAAGTAACGGTCATGCATGATATAAAATTTTTTTAGGCTGGCAACACTGGTAGCCAGTCGTCAAAAAAACGGTCTCTAGGTTAATTATTTTAATAAATTATTAAAAGTGTTATAAATATGTTAAATTAATGTAATATAGTCGGACCTAGGTATTAAGAATTATATACAGTGAATGTAAAGTGTTTTTTGTCGCGAAAACTTCGTACAAAAAGGATTTAAAACCGGCTGTCAAATCAACGCACCAACGGTGACGGATTTCAAAATATCATCGATCCCGGGGAGTATTTTGTTTTATTTATGTGATTGTAGTTAATATTTACAGACCACAGAACATCACGAAATACTGCTCAGGTCTCTGAGCTACGTCCATCACACACTGGCACGGTTTATGTCTCCTTTTGCTTGACAACTAGTGGAAGCAAAATCGACGACGAAAACATTCGCCCAGACAATAAACACTACATAATTTACTATACAAAAATAAGCTCATTACGAGCTCTTACTATTATAAATATCTGTACTAAATTAAAGCCTGTAATGTGTCTCAAACTCTTCTCATAAAGTCAAGTTATATTGTAATATCTAGTTTTAAGACAATAACAAGGAAAGCAGCAGTGTTTTCTATAGTATTTCTCTTCAGTTTAACTTTCCAATCTAATTCTAATTAACTTACTTAATCTAAATGTAATCCTTAGCTATTTTTCAACAAATTACTTTTTACTTTTTCTCCCAACTACCTACCTCCTACTTATCCACATATTAGAACATCTTTTCTTGCACTGTCATTTAGCTGCATAATTTCACACATTCCAGGTGAGTGACAATTATTCAAAATGATGACCCGCAGAGCTACAATCAAGGAGATGGAAGCAAAACTGAAAGCTACATTAAAGGAGCTTGAAGCTTCTGAAGCTGAACGCAAACAACTGCTCCAAGAAAGGGAAGACAGCGAGGTGGAAGTGGAGAACATTAACGCAAAGAACACCTCTCTCAAGAATGAGCTGGCTGCGCTACACTTACAACACATGGACTTGACCGACCAGCATAGTCAACTACAACATCAAGTGTCAACGTTTCAAGAGTGTAGTGACACCCACGAACTGGCTTTGAACCATATTTCAGAACTTAAACAGCAATTACGTGATGCCCATAAGGCCCTATCTTTCTCAGAGTCTGTCAAGGTCAGTGAACAGGTTGCTAACACCGAAAACCTATTTTATCAACTGGTAGGCAGTAAGTCTAAATCAATGTGCGAGCCAGCTGTAACAATAGATTTGACTGGTGATGATACCATACCATTGTGTCCAATTGTTATGAGTCACAATAAATTAAAGAAATATATTAAAATTAAAAAACTAATTAAACGATCACAGAGAGCAATTAAAAAACAAAATCTTTTAAAATTAAATATTTCCCTTAGAAAGGAACGTGTTATCCTTTCTAAAAGTTTAAATAGTTGTACTGTTGAGTTAGATCAATGTAGGGAAAAGTATGACATTGATACAAAGCTCCTATATAATGATATACTACACAAGGAGCAATTGCTGAAGGATATTTTTGAGAAATATGAGGCTTCACAACAACAACTAAGTGAGCGATTGTTTGAGGCTGGGGAACTACTGGAATTGGTGAAGTGCAATGCTGAGAGTTATGAGTCTCTGATTAATAATCCCTCATGCAGCTGTGCAAACCAACCACCACCTCCTCAGCCTCAGAGTGACTTGTCTCCACCGGTGTTGTCTCTTCCAGCAGAGTCATGTTTTAGTACACAGAATAATAAATCAATTTTTTTTAGTGACGAATTAGGTTCAGGCTTTGGAAAAATATTACTTAATTACCTTAGCCATAGTTTTACCAATCATAGCTATCATAACATAAGTTTTAAACAAATGATTAAAAGAATTGCAAACACAAACCTAGACAATTATTCTACAATGGTTTTGCTACTAGGTAAAAGTACTGGTATTACCAGAAAGGACATAGTGGATGGTGTGAACACCTTATTAAACTTAAACATAGGTAAGCTAATGTTGTGTGCTTTACCTTACTCTAATAGTCTATCAGAATATGAAAATAAATATATATATAAATTGAACAACACTATTCACATGCTGACATGTCGTCATAGTGACAAATTATTGTTTTTTGACACTAATAAGTTTGTTAGTGGTTTTAAGTTAACTCAGAGAACTTTATCTCTGTCTTGGGAATGTAGACATATGATTGCTATGTTGATAGCATATAATATTAATGGGGTTATAGCTAATATAACAAATTGTAGTATTAGGGACGAATCTGTGTTGTCTAGTTATACTAACAACATAGTGATGAATAATTATGAATCATCATGTTGTACGAAGGAGGGTCCACCTATAATACCAACATCATTGGAGGCCACTACCAGTCAGATAGGGTATTCTCTTCCTGCTGGAACTCATACAGGCTCACTAGACACTTCAGTCGTAGTTGTGGTCACGGAGGTCACTCCGGATAACTCTTTAAACTAGTTAGTAAGACAACAGAAGTTACCCCTGCAAATAACCAATTACTATTAGAGAATAATAAAAAGGTATCTTCTGGCAATATTACTCAGAATAATAAAAAACTAAAGGGAAGGCAACATATTTTAAAATTATTTCATCAAAATATCCAAGGTTGTTCTTCTAAATTACTGGAAATAGAATTGTTTTTAGAAAATACCAAGTTTGATATCATTTGCTTAACAGAACATTGGTTAAAAGCCCATCAAGTAATGTCAATTAACTATGAAAATTATTGTGTAGTTAGCCATTTCAGCCGAACATGTATGATACATGGCGGATCATTAATATTAGTTAAAAATTCTATTAAATCAAAGGAACGAAAAGACATCATCGGGCTGTCTGTTGAACACACCATTGAATTGTCCTGTGTTGAGCTTGATAAGCATGTGGTAGTATGCGTATACAGACCTCCAAGTTACCAGAATCTAGCTGTGTTTGATTCTGTAATGGAAGATGTGCTAAAGAAACTTTCTGCCAGTAGTAAATCAATAATAATATGTGGCGATTTTAATATTAATTTGTTAGAAAATAACTCTAATACTATCAGATTATTAAGTCTTTTTAGGTCATTTGATTTGTCAAATGTTTTTATTGAACCCACCCGAGTGACAGCTTCCTCTGCCACTTGTATAGATAATATTTTCTGTAACTGTGATTATTTACACAAACAAATTGTAAATAAGTTGCCTTCTGATCACAGTGGACAAACAATAACATTTTGCTCCTATATGCCTTTACAAAAAAAAATAATAAGGTTTAGGCCAATCACATGTAAAAATTTAGAGAAATTAAATAATTCTTTGGCTAGTAAATTATGCGTTCAGAGTTTTAATAATCAATGTGACCCAAATGAGTTATACGCCGAGTTCTTTTCACTATTAAAAACTCAATTTAATGACACTTTCCCACTACAGACTAAAAGTATTTACACAAAGTTCTTATTTAGTGATTGGGCGACTCCAGGTATTCGTAAAAGCAGGGAAACCCTTTTTGAACTTTATGGCCTGAAGCATCATATGAATAACACAAGCTTTCATCAGTATGTTGCAACATATTCTAAGACTTTCAAAAGTGTATGCAAAACAGCTAAAGCTCTTTATATTAGCAATAAAATAAAATCAGCCGATGATAAAATAAAAACTACCTGGCAAATAATAAATAGTGAAACAGGTAGGAAAAAACAATGTAATACTGAATTTAATTTAGAGACTGCACATGGCCCCATCAATTCAGATGTAGAAATTGCTCAGGAATTCGAAAACTTTTTTGCTAATATTCCCATTAAAACTACTGAAACTTTAAATTCCTCACCCGCGCTTTCTGCTAACTTACTTAGAAAGAATGTTAAGGCATGCCCTTCGGAGTTTAGGTTTCAGCATTCAAACCCCCAGGCTGTTATAAAAGCTTTTAAAGATCTTAAAATTAAATCAACAGAAGATCTCTGGGGAATGTCTGTAAAAGTTTGTAGATCTATCATCGAAACGATTGCGCCCTATTTAGCTTTCATATTTAACATCAGTGTAGATCAAGGAGTCTTTCCGGATCTCATGAAACACAGTAAAGTTGTTCCTTTATTCAAATCCGGTGATAGTAAAGAACCCAACAATTATAGGCCTGTGTCGATTCTGCCAGTTCTCAGTAAGGTGTTTGAAAAGTTGATGCTCAATCAAATGTTACGACACTTTAATAAAAATTCCATCTTTCATGAACAACAGTACGGTTTCACCAAAGGGCGTTGTACCACTGACGCCGGTGTCACCCTAATAAAGAACATTTTCAACGCCTGGGAGGAAGCACATGATGCCATTGGAATCTTTTGCGACCTCTCTAAGGCGTTCGATTGCGTAAACCATGAGACACTTTTGCTGAAACTTGAGCACTATGGGATTAGGAATTTAGCTCTTGATTTACTAAGGTCATACCTAAAAGACAGAAAGCTTAAAGTTCAAGTAAACGGCGTAAACTCATTAGGGTCTGAAATGGCAATGGGCGTTCCTCAAGGTTCGATATTGGGTCCATTCCTCTTCTTAGTTTACATTAATGATTTACCCCAATTACTTCAAAATCAACCGAAGATGGTGTTATTTGCAGATGACACCTCATTGATCTTTAAGATAGACAGACGTGCACAAAGTCTTGACGACGTGAATAACTCTATTCTTCAGGTCCATGATTGGTTTACGGTAAATAATCTGGTACTAAATGAAAAGAAAACCAAATGCATTAGATTTAAATTACCTAATGTTAGAAGTAGCGAATGTGACATCATACTGAATGGAGAAAAACTGGATTTTGTTGATCAAACGGTTTTTCTGGGAATCACGCTATACGAGAAATTACAATGGGGACCTCACATAACATCTCTTGCGGGGCGGCTTAGCTCGGCCGCTTATGCTGTTAGAAAGATAAGACAGTTAACTGACGTAGAAACCGCGCGTTTAGTCTATTTTAGCTACTTTCACAGCATTATGTCGTACGGCATTTTACTATGGGGTCGAGCTGCTGACATTGAATCCATCTTTATTTTGCAAAAGAGAGCTGTCAGAGCCATTTATAATCTACGTCGCCGCGAATCTCTCAGGGAACTTTTTAAAAGGATTAATATTATGACGGTACCTTGCCAATTCATTTATGAAAATATTATGTATGTAAGAAAAAATCTACATCTTTTTAATAAAATAAGCGATAGACATAATTTTAACACTAGAAATAAAGATAAAATACATCAACCATTTTTCAGATTAGCCAAAGTACATACATCTTTTATGGGGTACTGTGTTAAATGTTACAATAAAATACCTAATGATATATTGCAATTAAATGAAAGAAAATTTAAAACTCACATTAAACGTACACTTTGTAAACAGGCGTACTATAAGTTAGAAGATTATATCCAAGATAAGAACGCTTGGAAACATGCTGGTCCTGCTCCATAGGACAATCTAGAGTCAAGACAAAATCAAACTGGTTGCTAATTTAATTGCAAAATGTATTCTTTGTTCTTCTTTTTTTTTTTTTTTTTTTTTTTTTTTTTTTTTTTTTTTTTTTTTACTTTGATTTACATTCTGTAATTACTTTAACTCACACCCTGACTTATTACTATTATTATTATTATTATTTTTTAATGACAATCGTTTATTTTTACCATGCTTGTAAATATGTGAGCACCATGTATCTATCAGATAATTAATTTATATGTTATGGTTTCATTTTTAATTCTTTTACCTATTGTGGTACAGTAATTTTATTTTAGGTGCATCGTCTTCACATATATATTATATAATTAATGTACATGCAAAATATTGTAAAACATTTTAAAAGAGTAACGGTGGAGTTTCTTGCCCATTCTTCTCCATACGAAATCTACCTTTTGGAATGGGCGACTAGAATCAATTCTATATTAGTAATTTTTGACGTTCAAAAGTGCCTGTTAAGTGCCTATTTGAAATAAATGCTTTGACTTTGACTTTGACTTTGACTTATAGGATAGGGTGAGAACAATTAATTTATCAACATTTTCATTCATAAATTAAAATAAGATAAAAATTTAATTAAAACAAAATATACCTAGCTATAACAATAATAATCATAAAATAACATAACAGATAAATAGTAAGTCAAAATTGTAGGTGCTGTGTGTATTGTGTACCAGGTATGAATTTCAATGTTAAAATTTTAAAATCGTCATAGAATTCCTTTAGGGTGTAATACGATTTTAATTCATGGTAACTATTTTGCAAATTAGAAAGAAATAAAAATATATGTATATTTTTTGCAACAGGGACTGAAAGGGGGTCTGCAAAAATTCGAAGTGGGGCTACTAGGGCTTGTGAGGTATCATGAAATAGCGCAGTTTGCACATTCTCAAAAAAAAAATCTTTTTTTATAGGCCTCATAGTTTTCGACGGTTGATGAAAAATGTAAAAAAAAAACCTTATCGTTTGCAAAGACAAAAATCTGAAATATGTAATTCTATGTGATAGAAGTTTTTGTAAAGATTATAGGAAAAATAAAACGAAGTCTCTAAATAGCACACTTTTACAGAAATCATCAACAAAAGGTACATTAGTTCCACTATCGGTCAAGAGATGGCGTTGATATAAAACTTCAATATTCTACACCGCAGTGCACAGCGTTAAAATTCCTTGACGAATATAGGCCTCGCCGATGAAAATTTAAAAACATATGATGGTACGGAACCCTCGGTGCGCGAGTCCGGCTCGCTCTTGCCCGGTTTTGTTTTTCTGGTCGTGTATCTAACTTTAATTTTTGGAAGGCTGCACAATAAAATCAAGGGACACTTTGACCTTATTCTAATAGAAATAAAAAAGATTAGGTAGAAAAATTAAGGTAAAATAGAAAATAATTATATCAGTATAGTTCTCATTAATAAAAATGCAAGCTTGAATATACAGGGTTATTGGTAAAACGTTAACAATCTCTTAAGAGGTCATTGTACTCATCATTATGAACAACTTTTACTATGGGACCAAAGCTGAAAACGCGAAAAAAAAAATCAGCTGTTCATTTTGACGAGTTATACGAACATAAATGTATGGAACAGCTGATTTTTTTTCGCGATTTCAGGTTTGATCCCATAGTAAAAGTTGTTCATAATGATGAATACAATGACCTCTTAAGAGGTTGTTAATGTTTTACCAATAACCCTGTATATATGCTGGTAGGTACAAAATGTACTTATATGCATTATATAGGTATATACATAGAATTGATTTGACTACATTTAGGAACACTACGATAAAAGCCATACAAAATGTAGATTTTTTTTTCTGTTATCAGTTTACAGGTAGGATACTTCGAGTTTCTTTCATTAATTTAGTTTTAGTCGATCAAAAGTATCTAAGTCTTTTCAGCTCTTTGATAATATGTTATCAAGCACACTGCAAGATGATTTATGACGATTGGTGATTCTATATTCGATACTCAGGTATTAGACACTGGTTCCAGCTTCGTCAAGGGCGGTTGTGCTGTTTCAGTTCCAGGTCATGGTAGACAGACAAATTTTTATACATTCATATTTTATAACAATAATGATGACGATGCGATGTTTAAGTTCAGCGACCAATGTTGCGTTCGTACATTAAATACAGTACTGAAGTATAAAAAAAACATATATAAATAAGTTGTACGTTAGCGCTCCATCACTTGCCCTCGTGGAATTTGAAGTCCTGGAAAGAAAATACATGGCATAGTTAATAATACAAATCTGCATGCTCAATTGCTCAACTTCGTAACTACTAGTACACAGTAAGTCCACAAGTCGCTAGAAGTTACCACCTGAGTATAGATTGGAATTAACAATTACAAAAACTTAAAAGCAATACTTAAATGAATGAGTATTAGGAAAAAACGTAATTAAAAAAAATTAAACCGACTTCAAAAAGAAATTAACTCAAAATTATGAAATAACTTTAATTTCGGAAGTCGGTGGCAAAAAACTAAAACTAAAATACTTTTTGAAGTCGTTTTAATTTTTTTTTTAATTACTGTTTATTTCGTGTTTTTTAGTTTTAAGTAAAACTGGAATATTTGTTTGTAATAAGTAGGTAGTTAGGTACTTAGTTAATAGTTTTGTTGTAAATATTGCACAACAATTTGACCAAGGTTTTGAGATGTTTTCCCTTTGACACTACACCCGTAGCTCGTATCAATAAGCCAGGCCGTCACACTTACGCGTATTACTTAGTCCTTATCTTGAAAATTACTGAATCGATTTTGATTAAACTTGCACTGTTTCCTAAGTTGAAGTAAATAAAAGCCAATAAAAAAATGGTCACGATCCGATTAATAGTTGCAGAGAAATTATTTATAAAATTTTGTATATTTGTTTCGAAGCCCTAATAGATTGTCATAATAATATGTGAATATAATGCAGTTCCAATAATATTACATAAGTACATAGGTACGTGTCGAATTGGTAACCTCCTTTTTTTAATTTGGTAAAAATTGTTACAAACTTACAATATAAACGCAGGCTACGATGACAGCTAGCTTGAATTGCACAGCGAGATCAGCGGGGAAGGTGATGACGTAATCATCGTTGTAGGAGAAAAACTCGTCGAACCAGCCGCGAGACTTCTTTTGTAGACCGCCTATGACAGTCTTGGTGTTTGTCTGCAGCTGAAATGAAAGATAATAATATTTTATAGTGTACACTCGAACCAACTAATTAGTTTACAGTTTACATATTGAATGGGTGAAGTCACAGTCATAATCAAAAAGTCAGACGAATTCAATTCACATTAGGGGACTACTCTACAAACCATAGAAGTAAATCTAACCGTATACATGATCGTTATGAAAAATCCCGTCACCTCTTAGACTAACCGACTTCTCGTTCCCTGACCAAAGACTATAGCCATTGGGCCAAGGTTGTTATAGTAATATCATGCGAAATATTATATCTCATTCAGTAACATAAATGAATGATTATGTTGGTATACATGGTAATTGGTATGCGGTTGGTAATTGGTACGCACAATATTAAAAACAGAGTTCGCTCATATTATTTAGTGTTTGTGTCAGTTATCATATACCAATATAATAGTAATCATTAATTTATGTTACTGAATGAGATAATTATAATATTTCGCATGATATTACTATAGCAACCTTGGCTCAATGGCTATAGTCTTTGGTCAAGGAACGAGTAAGTTCAAACTTTGGTTGCAGCGTTAAATTCTTTTTGTATTAATTATTTTGTTAAAACATTGCATAAAGTTGAATTTAAAACGATTTGATCCCGTTCATGGATGTAACGAAGTTTGCAACGTTTGAGACAACCACGGAACTCTCAGGCCATTTTACTTACCTACAATTTAAAAAAATGGTTTTCAAACACCTTATTTTATCAAAAAAAATAGCGTTCTTAGTTGTCAATCTACGAGTATTTGCATTACTGAGTTTATTCATTACTACCTACTCATATTCGTGTGCGGATTTATTTCTGTGGATCCAACCATGCAACATTTATATCAATGTTTAAAAAGGCAGAAATTGTTGTTCTGCATGAGCAAAACATATCTATAATTATGTGAAATTTATATCGGTGAGTAACAGTTAGATATTATACCTTTGTTTTTTTTTTTTTTTTTTTATTATAGGTACCTACTTCAACTTAACTAACTCATCTAACCTTTCATTGTTTACCTAGATATAAATTAATGTAACTTATGTGCAAATAATAATATAATACCTATCATCATAAAATGTATTACAGTTTTTTTTTTCACAGCGCACACCAAATTGAACCTTAAAACAACAATTGTAAGGAAGAAACATATTGGAAGAAACTAGAGGGATCGTTTTTGCTAGCAAGCTCCAACCAACATATAATAATAATTATATGTGTACATAATTGTTTAGGTACCTAATTAAAAAAACAAATTATTTTAATGCTTTTATTTAATTTACCTTTCTCCTTGTGTGCTTGAGTGATTCTATTGGCCACAAAATGAATTTAATAAAAAACAAAAAGTAAAAAAAAACCGGCCAAGTGCGTGTCGGGCCACGCACAGTGTAGGGTTCAGTAGTAGCCCGTTATCACAATATAGTACGATACTGTTGTTCTTTATTCTGAATATATGTAATGGTAAAGATATTAGGATTGATTTCTATATTATATTTAGATTATTATATTGTTCCATTTTGAATGCGTAGTCGCGTACTGAATTTAAAATATGAACGCACTTAAAGTATTTTTTTTTTCTTTTTGTTGGTAATTATTACCTATTTTATTTATCATCACTGTAATATTTTCAACACAATGTATTTTGTTATTTAATAAATAACTTATGACTTATGACAATAACATTAAATGACAAGGGTGTCCAGAGAAAAACAACTTTAAAACATAACGTAACCACAGAGGTGCAAGAAAATCTTAACACCGCGATCTACAAAAGTGACGTCACGGCACTAAGCCATCTGTTATAGAATAGCGATATTATACAGTAACACAAGAAAATATTGATTTTCGAAGATAATTATTTAAACAGATTAGACATTAACTAATAATAACCACTTTCTGCCTTGTAAAGCTAAAAAATAAGAGTACTATTCTGCCCTCCCGAACCTAAAGTGCAGTAACAGCAAAAACACGAATTCGAGAAAAACGCGCGTAAAGTTTAGAATTCATAAAAATATATCTTAAAGAGACTTTTAGCTAAAACCTTGAATGCATGGTGAAAGGACATGTAGAAAACTAAAATACTAAACATTGTTACGTTAATTTTTTTGATAAAAACTATAATTATGGCCATTTTTATTTTTTAGCCCCTATTACTACACAAAGTTTTTTTACAAAATCCTTTTGAAACCCCATTTAAATGCAGTAAATTCTGTTATTACTGCAGTTTAGACTTTTTTCTGCGATTATTACTAACTAAAGTGCAGTAATATTTTGAAAATACTGCTATTTAATCTGTTTTTTTTTTAAAGAAATGAAGTTACACACTCGTAGTAAATAATAAAGTAGTAAAAATGTGTACTTTCTTAATCAAATTTGCTTGACTTAGCCATTAAAACTATTTATCAAAACATTGTACAGACGCCAGCACATCAAGCTACCTGAAACTGTCAAAGTTTCCCATTCAACCTTGAACCTTGTGCTTTAGCGATAAAAAAGATAATCTATTAAAGAAATTTGACAGATTGTAGTAGCTTGATGTGCTGGCGTCTGTACAACCTAACAGTGCAAATTGTTTCAAACAACAATAATATGAAAATATTATCAGTCATAAATATTGTCTGTGTGACTTAAAGAATAGCACCACCCCATACTTCCCGTGGGTGTCGTAAAAGGCGACTAAGGGGCGTACCGGAGAATGGGCAGCAGCGTTCTCTATGCATTACCACCATACCATACTGCGATCGCCAACCCGCCTGCCAAGCGTGGCGATTATGGCAAACCCCCCCCCCCCCTTTTGGGGGAGGCCTATGTCCAGCAGTGGACGTCTTTCGGCTGAAATGATGATGATAATGATGATTATCAGTCAACAATATTATCAGTCTTTACAAGATTTTGATAATCTTTAATAGTAAATGCACGATAAAACGTAAATCACATGGTATTTCTCATGCAGAAATAATCTTTCTTCTAAACATAACTAATTACTAAATGAGCATTCTTCTCTTACAAAAATAATAGTCAGAAAATATGAAACAATAATGTGCAGATAAAGTGAAGCAATAGAATTACACATTAAAAAAACGAAACAAACTAATTAATAAGTATTATTAAGTAATATAGTAAGATAAAAAATAAAATAACAGTAATCAGTCTTCACTGTTTGTATGAAGTACTGTATTTTACTCGTCTACCTCAAATTCAAGTAGGTACTTCGTTTGTACCGTTTTTGGGAACGGGGAGATTTTTCCAAAATAACAACCCATTTTCAGGCATTAGGAACCTAATTGTTTTATTATATTTTGCTTCCTTCTTAAATCGATACCTTTAGGGCCCGTTTTTTGGGTAAAGATTGACAAAGTTTTTGATTTTAAGCAAAACATCTGCTTACAGGAAAACGCAGTACTTTCCACTTTGGACCAGAACTTCAAGTATGTCTCTTAAGTAAACCTCGTTCCCCTCGTTATCCTTCATTTTTTTTGTGCGACTTGTGATTTTAAGTAGTAGAAATCTGTAACCTCCATTATTTTAGATACTACCTTCCCCGACTTGAGTGACTCTGTAACCGCGTTGACGAAATCCCTAAAATCATAAACCTTGCCTTTCTTTCGCAAAGATTATTCCACAAAGTGGTGAAAAGAATCGGCTGACATGAACGTGTGCCCTGGTTCAAAATATTTAAGCACAATCTGTGTGGCACCGGTGTCACAACTATTTATAATTTGAAATTACAAAATCTCCAACAAGTTAATGTGCAGTAAATACTGCACTTTAATTAGGAATTTAAATAAAAAATATTTTTTCTTAACTTTTGCAGGAAAATCAATTTGTAGGCGTAGAATAATACTGCACTTTAGTAAGTTTTTTCTTTAATCTTTTAGAACAAACTACTATTTAAAGTGTCACAAAATACCATAAAATACTGCAGTTTAGTTAGGAAACAGAGAAAAATCTGGTGCAGTATTCATTTTACTGCGGTTTAGCTGGTAAACATTTAATATTTTAATAAATCTGTGATAATTTTGCTGTTACTTCATCCGAAATAAATTAATATAAAATAAACTATTGGAGCTACAAAAAAAAATGAAAAATTGGCTGATAGCTAATAAAATGGGGATTTAGAGTATATATTTAACTCAAAACCGACCAAAATGCCTATTACTGCACTTTAGGCTCAGGTGGGCAGTATTGCTGCCAAGTTATGATTTCAATTCACAAAATCATTGTAATTCGAAAATTAAACAAATTTCGTTTGTGACTTCTATAGGTACTCGAATGAAAGCATAACAGCCGTTAAAGCAAATAGCCGTTGGTACAGCGCCATCTAGCGGCAGTATTGTGAAACTTATGATAATTTATTATACTTCATCTTAGTCACTATTTAGGATTAATGCTAAGGATTTTGTATTTGGTACAAAATTATGCAACACCCAAGTTCAACGACTATTACTGCTACAAAATTACAGCTTTCTAGTACTAACGGTCTCTTAGCAAAACTTCGGACAGACAGACAGACGGACGGACATGACGAAACTATAAGGGTTCCTTGTAGGAACTACGGAACCCTAAACACAGCAAAACTCCTCAGCTGGGATCGAACTCACGTCGTCGAGCTTACATCAGTAATCAGTCTAAAATGTTGGGTCAAATTCCTTCATTGTGAACCCGTTTATATTATCTTTAACCGTGAAAGTATAATACTTATACGCATACAAATTAATGACAGTTACCGATCTGTGCGTGGTGTAAACTAATTAGCATTGCCGACTGAACAAGTTTGGTAAGAAGCTGTAATGTTCGCTGGGTTAATAAAACACACTTTGACAGATCACTGAGGTGACATAGTCTATATGAAACCCAGAGAACGTCTGCACTCGCCTACGGCCGGTAAGCGACTGCCACGCCAATGCCTGCGCATACACTACATCCCTCCTTTATTTTTATTGAATTGAAATGTTTGTTGTGGTCATGTTTATTGAAATATTGAATTGTTTCTAGTCGCCCATTCCAAAAGGTAGTTTTCGTATGGAGAAGAATCGGCAAGAAACTCCACCGTTACCCTTTTAAAATGTTTTACAAGGTCTTGTTTATATAATATAATTATATGTGAAGACGATGCACTTAGAATAAAATTAGTCTACCACAAAAGGTAAAAAGAATTAAAATGAAGCAATGGCAGGTAAATCAATTGTGTGATAGATATATGGTGCTCACATATTTACAAATTATTTACAAATATTGTAAAAGTAGATGATTTTCCTAGAATTTTCGCTTTGATAAATCAAATTTAATGGAGTGTTACATATGGCACGATCCTCACGATGATGTCCGATCGATGTCCTCACGATGTTTTCCTTTACCATTTTGTAATGTCCAATTTAATGGATGTCCAAATGCGTCCAATCTAATGGATGCCCATTGCGTCCAATTTAATGAATCACATTTGTCTTCGAAGTATTGGTTCTCAGACATGCCGGTTTTCTCACGGTGTTTTCCTTCACCATTGATGAACAGTGGTGATGAGTGAAACACAAAATGCCTGCCTGGTTTCGAACCCACGAACTTAGTCGGGCTAGACCACCACCACTGTTGTGCTGAAATTAAATACTATTAATATGTGTATGTGCCTACGTATGACACGGTGAGGTATGACACCAGAAGGCCAATTCTACTAATTTAAAACGATCAAAATCTAGTCTCAGTGTCATCTCGGCGATAAACAAATGTCAAAACTTGTCAAAATGTAGTGAGATTAAAGGTAATTTTGCAATTAGCATTATTTTAGGGCACGAACTATTATCACTTTTGCAGCCTTTGTCTGTAACACAGTTTATACTAGCACAGACACAGACGTTCACTCTGTCTCAAATAATGATTATCCCTGTATGCGCTATGCAAGTGCACCCAAGGAGAACCCCCGGTTGGTGTAGGACTATTGCAGGATATGGAAAAATAAAAAGTTGGACTATGGGTTTGGGTGGCTGAAGTGGACTGGTTACCAAGAACTATGGAATAACTATGACCCCTGCCTGATCAATGTTTTATATATACACGGATAAAATGGCAGGGGGTGACTTGCAAACTCAATAATGGGCCCCCGGAAACGGTCGCTAGCACATAGTGACGTAGCAACAAGGGGGCAACATGTCCTGAGGTGCTTATGAGGAGTGGAGAAATATTCTAAGGCTATCAGGACAATCCCGGAAGTACAGTCAAGATCCCTACCAGCATCTTACTGGAATACTTCCTTCCTCCGAGCACGTTTGCTCTTGCGAATCTCCACTCGAGCCGGCCAATAAAGGCAAGAATGAGATGGGAGCTCTGTTCCTCGTCATTGTTCACTCCAGCCGGCCAATAAAGGCAAGCCAGAGGTGAGGAACAAGACTTCTCCCTAGAGATAGGGTCCGTGGGGTCGCTACTGCCCAACAGCTCGCCACATGCTGCCCTGCGGATTTCTGTATCTCTCTTGGACTGGCTCCTCACCTTAGACCTGTTCCAGCAAAGTAATCTCTTCCGGCATAGGCCTAGAGTTCGGAGCGCGCAAGCCCCACCACGGCGTCAACGTAAAGATACGGCGGCGGGGTTATAATTTATATTATTATTTTGTGAGTTTTACTTAGTCTATTACTTTTCGATTTTTACTAAGTTTACCGCTTTTCATTTACCTTTTTTTGCAATTTGGATTGATTACAGGGCAAGGAATTATTATCTCATTTGTGATTTTTACTGAAGTTACATCTTTTACTTTTACCCTTTTATGCAATTTGCATTAATTACAGGGCAGGAAACTTTTACCCTTTTATGCAATTTGCATTAATTACAGGGCAGGAAATTTTTAGCCTTTTATGCAATTTGCATTATTTACAGGTCAGGAAATTTTATCTCTTTTGTGATTTCTACTGCCATACCTAGGTATTGGCAATCATCATCATCTGCCTAGACTGGTTGTCAGACTTTCGGGGCTTCTGACTACCCGTAACGACTGTCAAAGATTCACGAATGACAGCCGGGACCAATGGCTTAACGTGCTTTCCGAGGCACGGAGGGGACACGGTATGTAAAGATGGTCACCCATCCATAGACCAACCGCGGCAAGCGTAGCTTAACCTGATCGATCGACCTATGCGGCTGTTATTATTTAGCCACGTGCCCTTCATACCTAGGATTGGCAATAGAGATCAAAATCTTTTTAATGTCTAACCATGATTTATTTTGTAAATTGCGTAAACTAGTCGGTTCCAATGTATGAACTTGATGAGTTTTCACCCATTGATTGCATACACTGGTTGGTTATACCAATGTATAAGTTATTGTTAACTTTTAGGTACCCACTATTAATTTAATTGTTTACCTCTTCAAATTACTTCGTAATGTTTTGATACCGATTAACCACATAATCTATCAGTATCGCGACTTCCGCGATCTTATTTGCCTAATATTAGGCAATTGTGTTAACCAAACATTTAATGGCTTAGTTGGATTGACACCTATCAACAAATGAGGTTATACGAAATAAAAGTAAAACTATAAATTCACTGTACATATTAAGCATAAGAAAGTTAAAACGCTGTACAAATAACAGTCATTTTTTTTTTTTTTTTTTTATATCCATGTCGCGAATTTTGCGACAAGCGGCTTCTAAAAGGGGGGCAAATTTTCCATTATTTTTCGATAGGACGCACCGTTTTCGAGATATAAGCAAATTTAGAATTATTAGATTTTACGCTCGCATGTTCCCGAAAATAACACCAGTACGTCCCGTATTTCCCAAATAGTCATTTAATAATGCTATATTTTGCCACTAACTATTTGGAGAAACAATTTTATTAACTAAATAAACCTCATTCGTTAACTTGCCAGTATTAATCGCAACCATTAGGTTGTTTTGTTGGAACTTGTTCCATTTGTGTTTTTCGCAACCATTAGGTTGTTTTGTTGGAACTTATTCCATTTGTGTTTTTCGCAACCATTAGGTTGTTTTGTTGAAACTTGTTCCATTTGCGTCTTTCACACACACACGCACATATTTTAATGTATATCAAAATATGTCTTGTTGTACCATACCCAGTAAAGTTGCACAATGTTTTTTTTCCTATAATTGTAATAATTGTCATTAAAGTTTATTTTAAACTAAATCACCGCCGTTCATATTTGACTAGCCAGCAAGTCGTACAAAGGTCCTTTGACGACGTGTGCTATGTGCTGTTCACTTAATATTACAACACTGTAATGAATTCTATGAATTCTTTTGTTAATTACAATAGCCAGTGCAAAATGCATTTGATTTGACTAAGATTAGTTCAATCATTAAGCATAATAGATTTTAGTTAGTTTTAACAGTAGGTAAGATAATAATTTTATTTGTTACTTAACTTCGATTTTACCGAAGTGCAATTTTCGCTACTTAATACATTTTTTTTTATAACACTAGTTTTAACAGAAAGATATCAATTTTTTACTTTACTTCGATTTCACCGAAGTGGAAGTTCTGTTAAAATGGTACATTAACGATATTTTTGCTGGAACATTTTTTTATTTGATGGAATAATATTTTCTCGATATTATTTACATAAGGGGTCGACACGGGGGTAAGCCGTGACTGACTCGAGCAGTGTTGCCACTGAGTTGTGTGCTACATCAATAATGGTACATTACAAATTCATTTTAATTACCTCACATAGGGCAGTATTATCAACTTTATGATAAATAAGAATTATAATCTCATAACCACATCACGCATGTTCTCCCACCTATGTTTGAATAGGTAAGCGATCTTTATTGTTTTATGTACATTATTGTCTTGGTTTCACATAATGTTACATGGCACCTGTAACTTAGTGACCTTTGAAGGTACTACCACAAAACTCCAACAAAAGAAGGGAAATTCTCTTCTACAAAATTGATTTACCGATTCATCATATCATAAGAAAATATTATGTCATTCTAATTCATGTTACTGGTGAAATTTTGTTCATCTATCTGTCCCCAAGTCACAGGCTATAAACCTCATTTGGGTGCCAGGAGATAATACTCAATGTACTATATGTTGTACCATATTACTGTACTTGTAACCTTTGTGAACATTTTTCTGGAAATAAACATTATTTTTATTATTTTTGTATCTTTTTTTCTCACCTCTTAGGCTGGTTTTAGCTACATTTACGGGCTAAAGCCGTGTGGTGCGTATTAGAGTGTGTTTTCTTCCTCTAACTGCATGAATTTCCTAACTATTCTGCAGGTGTTTAAGATGGCAGCTTTCTGTTATTATTATTAATTAACATTGCAATAACATCAAATAGCAGTTTGCTGTTATTGTGACTTTTTATTTTCACTTTGCCCACATTTTATTTCAAAGTATGTATAAGTACTTATTATTTTATCTGGTTGGTACTAGTATTTAATTATAGTAACAATTACATAGCTTTTGTCTTTTCTTTAGTCTGTTGATAGGTAGCAATCTAAATTATGTCACCCTAGAACTCGGGTACACATGTCATTATCAGTAGTATTCATTAGGTAGTTCTTCCTACATGCAGGAAATTATCCTCTGTGGGACGGTTTTTTTTTTTTATGTTTTTTAAGTATTACAATGAATACATTACTCTGTATTGATTCTTATTTTTGCGTGGCTTTTTCTGAAAATCAGTAACAGTATCACAACTGCATGCCCTATTATATTTTTGTAAGTACTTATTGAAGACAACAAGACGTGACATCTGCCAACCCGCACTGGGCCCACGTGATGGATTACGGCCCACTCCCTCTCACCGAGAGGAGGCCTGTGTCCCAGCAGTGGGAACATTATAGGCTGATTATGTATGTATGTTATGTAAGTACTTATTGCGTGAGTCATTTTTTGTGGTGTCCTGTAACAGGATTTTGAGACTCGTAAGCGTGCTCATTAGAGCATTTCGGATTCAGCATGACCTTTGACGTAAGCGTAAGTATGACTAACTAAATATACTGAATAACTTTATTCAGTAACGTTACTTTCAATCTTCTTTTTAGTGTGTAGATAGCAATCTAAGTGAACTCGGCCCAGAATAGCGATCTAAATGGACTCGGCCCAGAATTCGGCTACTTGTTTGGCGCCTTCACCAGCGTCCATCAGTTCCTGTAACGTGCAGCTGACAGGACACGCAGGACACGATATTAAGTGTTATACTTTACTATTATTATGGAAATTGACTGATAATAACCTTTATCTATTAACAAATTAGGTTTATTAACTAGTTCTGAAGGTCGTATTGCGAATAGTATTTGCGTGACCTTGATATTTCTGTGTCGAAATGCAAACAATTGATCCTGGCAAAACCAGTGACCTGATTAAAATAGTATCTACTGATTTTGTTTTATATTTACAATAAGTGGGTATATAGGTTATTTACAACAGAAAAGTTAAGTATGTCCAAGATTTATGATAATAATCGGTTATTATTTTTATTTAAAATTAGAAGCGTGCAAATAACACAATTATCTTGTTATTTAAATGAAAGCACTTACTCAATAATAATAATTAACAATAATTTACTGTTTGCATTACAGCACATTTAAAATAATTGCGTACTATTCAGGCATGGCCTTTTGTTTTGTTGTGAAAAATATTCACTGCATGGCCTTTTTAACATTTACCTACGCTTATATGTTGTTTACATCAGTCGAAGCAGAATTTATTTTTCGTAACTTATAAATCAATCATTAGCTGTAACCATCTACCTTGGTAACGATTTATTTACGTGTAGGTAGGTGCAGCGTGACTACGTTCTGTTTTTACTTTAGTACCCAACTGTAAACGATCCTTGGCGAAATATAGTCGCTTAACTGATCGTAAACAAGTTTCAACGTGCATTATTTTTCAGCGTGCATTGTTCCCCTTTTTTTTGGTAAATGTTTTCAGCACTTACTTTTATCCTCGTCACCACTTGTAATGTTCGATGGGTTAATAAAACACACTTTGACAGATCACTGAGGTGACATAGTCTATACGAAACCCAGAGAACGTCTGCACTCGCCTACGGCCGGTAAGCGACTGCCACGCCAATGCCTGCGCATACACTACAGAAGCGAAGAGCAAAACCGGTCGAGAGTTCTGGAGAAGTAACCGCGTATCGGCAAGCGTAGCGTGAGACGCTAGATGAATCGACGACCCTAAGAAGGTGGCTGGAAAGGACTGGATGCGTAAGGCGGAGGACAGGGTGTTGTGGCGCAGCCTCGTATAGGTCTATGTCCAGCGGTGGACTGCGATAGGCTGAATTGATTGATTGATCAGCAAAGATGACGAATACAAACAAAGTAATATTTATAACCTAATTACCTCAAAGAAACCGCCTTTGCCCTTGAGCCTGATGGTGGGGGTGTCCTGTGCGTCGTGGATGTTGAAGATGGCCGTCATGAAAGTGTTCTCTTTGTGGATAATGCTGATCAGCCCCCCGTTCATGAACAGCTCCACCTTATCCGCATTTAACATGCTTCCGTGTATTCGGTGGAACGATAACATCTGAAAATGTAGCAGATTGATGAGGAATTTGAATAATCTTGCAATTCGCTCAAAATAGTCTGACAGTTATGTCAGACTATTTTTAACCAGTTAGCGATAAAATACTCGCCCTATACTTTAATCTGACAAAATGTAGGTGCCCTCCCCTTCGAAGAATACTGTCATGTTGTACTTAATGAACGGAATATCCATTTCTCATAGTATCAAGGAGTATGGGAAGAACTACGCTAAGCCGACATAATAATAATATGTCCGTGGGTGACAGACATTCTTTTGTTTTTTTTTTCTGCTTTCGCGTGTGAGTTATTTAGGTAGGTACATTAAATAAATCAAATAGTTTATTTCTCACCAGAGCACAGCAACAAGCATTACATATTTAAAGTACCTACATAATACTAGGTAAGTAGGTATAATTTCACAATTATACATTATACAATAATAATCCCACTGCATTTGTTGTGGTAAAAAGAGGTTTATTTAGGGTATGACTCTAACTTCTGAACTAGGCGGAAATTGTTTTGACGCAACTTGTACAAGATAACATGTCAATTGTAGATTATTTGATTATTGATTGATTGTTGGCGGAATCAGCCGAGGGCTACAGGTTGGCATGACATTATGCCATAATGCAAACCTTGAGGACAACAATGCAATTTGTTTTTCGACCCCTCACGTAATAGTTCCCGCTGCTTCCACCGGCCCTGTGCTTTAGATAGGACAGAGCCTAATTTACAGCGGATCTATATATATTCACCTTTCTCCCCGTATTATCCACTCCGTTAAATTTAAACGCCCTGCGGGCTCCACGATATTGAAAGAAGCCGTCCTGGACATCCTCGTTCAGGGTAAACAGGGCCTCCTCTCCACCGCCGAGGATGGTGTAATTGCTGCCCTTATAGCCTGAACTAGTCTGGTGGACTTTAATGGTAGCCAGCTGCGTCAGGCGCTCCAAACCTGGGTCTGTAATTTTACGTTATTCGAGCTTTAGCTTCCTATAGTTTCAATAGTAATTTATAAACACTTAGAAACAACAAGAAGGTAAATAATGGTCGCTAATATTATTAGTATTATCACTTATCATCATTTTATTATTAGGTATATTAATATGTAACTTACCTGTGAATTGGGCAGCAGCCATTGTTTACAAACTCAAACTCGAACTCAAACACTCACAACTCTACAAACAAACAAATGTAAAATCAACACACAAGACGTAGTCCTTTAAAAATGGTTACATTCACAAAAATGTTCTGCTGATTACACAACGCAAAACAACTAGGTATTTTATATTATAAAACTCAAACATGAATCGGTATTATCTCTGCGAACGAGCCCGAATCTTAATTCATTTCGTGCGCTGAATTTCGCGACTATTCCGTCCAAAGCTAGACGTCTCACTGGCGCCTATCCACCAACAATTTCTAGTACACAACATACGTAATTATTTTGTCTAACACTAGTGTGTTCTTTTCATTTTTATGCCAGAAAACCATATTGCATGCATTTCGTTGGAACAAACATGTCGTGGTTGCGTAGCTAATATACCTACTATGAGTACATCGTGCTCACTTATGAAGGTCACGTGCATAACAACAAAAATAGTTTTTCGCAATTTCGTTTCAATTTTGATGACGTGAATAGGTAGTCTAAGTACCTACTATGTTTGAACATCTCATATTTTGAACATCATCAAATTGAAAAGTCAACCACATGAAATTCCTCTTGTTAGTAGCTACCCACTATGGATCACTAATGTGCGATGAGCCACCAAATTTTGTGACCTTACAACGCCCTTGGGCTCGAGACCTTGGGTGCATTGGCAGCTGATCTAAAATTGGGGCTTTGGGCGTGATCTAGTCTAGACGCTTGTTGCCAACCACACGAATTCACGCGACATTGCTGCATGCGGCGAGTGCTCGTAAAAGGTTTATTTTGCTTTTGCCCGCAGCTTCGCCCGCGAGGAGATCGTGTATTATCCACGATTATTAACTTTTTGACCGCCCCACGTCATAATACTCTACGTACTTTCGCATTTATAATAAGCAAGTAGGTAGCTTAGTATGAAAGGATGGCCTATGCATAGTACCTACCTAACTCAGTAGGTATTTGTCATTCCTTCAGCTTCCTCTTCAACGGTTTCCTCTTCCTTCCTCACTTGTCCACAAAAGAGACAATAGATTTTGTAACTTAAGGAAGAATACGCAAAAAAAGGAAGTGATGCTAGTAATCTGTGGATATGTATGGACATAACTTCCTTTTTCTGCCCATTCTTCTTATTTAACTTTGACCATTCATGAACAAAATAAAACAAATTAACTTTTAACAGTTTTAATACCTTTTTGGAAAAATCTCACTTAAATATAAATAATGTTTTTTTTCACAAAATGTAACAATAACAAAGCTTAAATTAATAATACATTTATTGTGCGCACTCTCGCCACAGCTAGGGCTTAGTCTAATAAAGGCTCATAGCTCATAGCAAAGTCTATGGCACTGAAGTTCCGAAACCTAAACCACCATAAAGCTAGATGGAGCTGATATAAAAATCTTTACACTTTTTTAACAAACTTCAAAAAAGGAGGTTCGTATTCGACCCGTATGTACCGATCTATGCATGTTTGTAAGTCCGACATTTTCTCAAATTTACCAATTTTGATGTTTCTTTCATTATCGTGATCTACATAGTTGAGGCAGGTTTTAATATATGTATAATACATCAGGTAATTATTCTTATGTACGAAGTTATACCTATGCATAAATGTACTGCATCTCTGGCATTTCGATGATTCTTCTAGTCGGTGTCTTCAATTCTTCAAATGCACCTTAGCTTGGCACCGCTTGGCTGCACTTGAATATTATATCTATGTATTGTTTTTAATGCAAAGAAGGCAGGTTTTAGGCATACCTTATCCATTTCACTTTTTCAATCAATTTTCTATAGGACCACACCGGAGGCATACCTCAGGGGTGGTCCTATAGAAAATTGATTAACTTTGCTTGGGTAGTTTTTGAGTTATCTTCAATAATACGATCTTTTTCCACTTAGTTTATATTGATGATGTTTTAACTGATATTTACATAGCAAGTAGTGTTATATGAATTTCTGTGGGGTAGGTACAACTAAAAAGTAAAAAATAAAATAACTTTAATTTCGGAAGTCGGTGTCAAAACATGAAAATGCGGAACCAACGACACCAACTTCCGAAATTAAAGTTATTTTTCACTTTGTAGTGTTTTTTTGAAGTCGGTAGAATAGAATAGAATAGAATAATTTATTTGTAGTAGTAGTAGCGGTAGTTTTTTTTTTTTTTGAAAAGTATTTCCTTATTACATATGTAATTATGTGACTTATTTCAAATACAGTATAATAAAGTGATGAAATTGTTTATAGTACTTATATAGTATACTATACTATGTAAGTAGGTACTATAAAAAATAAAAATAATTATTAAACGTAGTTTAAAGAGGTTGCACAATAAATTCAAGAGATCTTTTATCCATAATCGAGTGCCCCCGCCAAGACGAGCCAAGCGAAGCGCAAGGGCACTACCTACCTTTTCTCGAAGCACTTCGTCGTATTTTCGAACCTTCTTAACTTGGGTTTGGATTATACCAGATAAACAAAATTTTCGGGATATGATATCAGTGGTTGAGTTATTTAACCTATAAAGTTTCAATTGCATAGCTCTTATACTTTAGATTTTATTGATATCTAAAATACCCCGATTTCGTCACTGATTCACTGACTCACTGATGATCATCCATATTCTTAAGGTTCTTCCTGAAGTCCTAGAAAGCTGAAATTTGGTATGTAAGCTAGTAATAGTACACAAACAACAAAAAAATCTTAAAACATGAAACTTTTACACCCCAACCCCTTAAACTAGGGGGTGAAAGTTTGTATGAGACTTCCCTAAATTTTGATGATAGAGGTCTGAAAATTTATATAGGGGGTCCTTGTTATAAATAATAAGATATGTATTTCAGGTTTTTTAGTAAATCATCCCCTACCCTTTAAATTAAGGAATGATTTGTTTCGGTTTTCCCGTACAAACTTAAAATTCCCATACAAACTTAATGTCATGCTTGAGATCTGAAAATTATACAAGTACATTCTTCTTACATTATTATATACTTGTATTACCTATAAGTACTAATGAATAATGCTCTCATTGATATCGGGTCATCCACGTTCTATTGTGGGCAGGCTTATGTAGCTCTCTCTAGAGTAACCAGTTTGCAAGGTGTTCACCTTATAAATATAGACTGCAGTAGTATTAAGGCACAACAGACCGCGATAGTTGAATATAATCGCCTAAGAGCCAAGTATCGCCCTGATCTATCGCTTATTGTAAACAGTAAGCCAACAAAGAATAAAGGCAAAGATAGAGAATGGGCAAAAAAGGCACCTCTGATGTACAAGAAATACGAGTAGGTACACCCCAAAAAAGAAAGAAAAAATGAACAACAGAAAAAATACTCGTATAAATATCGTAAGCAACTTACAAAAAGAAATGAAATCATTAAAGAAAACATTTCATGTTAAATTTTGCCAAGACGAGACCATGTAGCTCGCACTGTCAAAAAGTAATCAGGGGCCCTAGTCTGCTATTTTTATAAGTTCGTCATTCCAACTCGATCCCACCACCATCCCATTGTCATTTTGCTAAAACTTCGTAATCTGCTAAATTCATAATGGTTGATCAGGTCGGTCAGTGGCACAGAAATTATACGATACTCATAACGAATTAAAAGCAATGACTGCACAATGATGTTCTAACGGTAGATCACTGATCAAAGAAACTGTCAAAATTTTAGCAGATACCGCCTAAGTCAGTAATTCATTTTTCATTATGTACGAGATTACCATTCTATGCCATTTCTTTCAATGGAGTGTCAGTGGTTGACCATTGGAAAGTCATAATGACGCCATTATATTAGTAGATTACCAAACTTGTCAAAATCAACAATAATATGAAATCAATGATAGACCATTCTGACACTATTGTAATAGCAGACTTGAGGCCCAGATCTCATGTAGAGCCAAGCTTCCAACTCGACACGCCCTAACTCTACAAGGCCTAACTTCGAAAACTCTACACCTTAGTCAAAATATATGGCTTGGCCGTTTCGTTACTACAAGAATCAGTATAACAGTATGAGATGAGAGTTTTTCAATAATTGAGATGTTTTGCTGTTACCAGATAACTGTGGTTTATACTATTCTTTAAGTTTTAGTCGATCAAAAGCAAGTCTTTTCTTCTGTAATCAATTCAAAATGATTTAACACGATTAGAGATTCGATATTCCATACTTTTTCTCTTTAATAGACTATTGAATTAGCTAAAACACTGGCTCCAGCTTCGTCAAGAGCGGTTGTGCTATTCCTTTCATTTTCAGGTCATGGTAGACAGACAATTTTTTTACATTCATAATTCATAACAGTAATTATGGTGATGCGTTGTTTAAGTTCAGCGACCAATGTTGCGTTCCAGTCTACATGATAAAAACAAGTAAGTAGAGTACTGTGGTAGAGTACATAAAATACAATGAAAAAAAACTGGCGAAATGGGAGCCGGACTCGCTCACCAAGTGTTCCGTACCACGAAGCAAAAAACGCTGAAAAAACACGTTTCTTGCCTTTTTTTTCTTTTTTTTTATTAATTGTTGCAACACTGCAATAATAATAAGTACACCCTTTGTGAAAATTTCAACTGTCTACCTATTACGGTTCCTGGAAATACAGCCCGCTAGACAGACAGACGGACGGACTGCGGAGGCTTAGTAGATAATATAGGATTCCATTAGCACCTTTTGGGTACGGAACCCAAAAAATATTAAATACAAGTTGTGCGGTAGCGCTCCGTCACTTGCCCTCGTGGAATGTGAAGTCCTGGAAGGAAAAAACAATGGTTTATTAATAAAAATCAACGCTTCGTAACTACATCGTGAGACGCTGGAAAATTTACAATTACGAACATTGAAATGCAATAAATGATTAAGTGAGAATTATTAAGTAAAATACACACCCGTACTCTTAAATAGAGCCACCCTGTAATTTTATGTTAAAGGTTTTTAACGTTTTAAATGGTCGTGACAAAATTCACGTAAATTCGGAACATTGTGTGGATCGATTTAATTTGCATACACACGAGCGACACGCGTCGACGACAGAGGCAACTACAACCGTACATGTACACGTGTATTTGAGTACGCTGCTCAAATACATGCGTTGACAGCTGTCGACGACAGAGGCAACTACAACCATACGAGTACACGTGTATTTGAGTACGCTGCTCAAATACACGCGTTGACGGCTGTCGACGTCAGAGGCAACTACAACCGTACGAGTACACGTGTATTTGAGTACGCTGCTCAAATACACGTGTTGGCGGCTGTCGGCGACAGAGGCAACTACAACCGTACGAGTACACGTGTATTTCAGTACGCTGCTCAAATACACGCGTTGGCGGCTTGTTGTCTTGGGTGTATGCACACTTAGCATGTTGAGACTACCACTACTAGCCCTTTAACTTGTGCGCGGCCGAGTTAGGATGGGACGAAAAGATAGGACACCATGATGTTAGCGTGCGATGCCGACTTAAACTCGATTAACTCCCTAAAAAAAATCGGTTACAGACTTACAATGTACACACAGGCTACGATAACAGCTAGCTTTAATTGCACAGCGAGATCAGCGGGGAAGCTGATGATGTAATCATCTTTAAATCTCATCAAGAACAGGTCTCGCCAGTCTCGAGACTTCTTCTGTAGGCCGCCTATCGCAGTCTTGGTGTTTGTCTGCAGCTGGAATTGAAGATTATTATTTTTAATAATGTATATACTAGCTGTTACCCATGGCTTTGCCCTATGCAGACTCGCGTGCAGGCCAAAAATTATCCACAGGGGGACTGCTGGGATCAAAATTATCCTATGTACAGCCAAGTCATGGACCTGTGTGACAAATTTCCTCAAAATCCGTTCAGCCGTTAAGGCGTGAATAGGTAAGAGAAGCGAAACGCAACGGGAAAAAAATGGAGGGGAAAGGCAGATGGACAGAGAGACTGACAGACAGAGTTACTTTCGCTTTTACAATATTAGTATGGTTGTGTTTTGGAAGGCATTCGAGGGGCCAAAGTAATGTAACCAAATTACCTCAAAGTAACCAGTGTGATTGAACTTCCCCTTGAGCCTGAGAGTGGGGTTGTCGAGTGCATCTTGGATGCTGAATATGGGCGTGAAAGTCTTCTCTAAGCACACAGTGCTGACCAGCTCCTCGTTCATGAACAGCTTCACCTTATTCGAAATAAATATGCGTCCGGATGGTCGGAGGAACGAGCACACCTGAAAATGCAGGTTGATAACGAAAATGAATTAGAATGAATGTATTTAAATGTCACACTACTTATGTAGTATATTAGTGTATAAGTCTGTAGCTAGCGAAATGTGGCTGTACTATGTCTTCCCCTTCGGAGAACACTGGCGTGATGCTTTCTCGATCTATGTTCTATGTTATGGGGTTTGGTATCCGCACTTAGTCCTTCAAGTGGATCATTGTGCGTGACAATACTGGACATCGCATCGAGGAATATGGGAAGAACTACGTTAACAAGTACGTATAGTCGGCAATGCTAATTAGGTTACAACACGCACAAATCGGTAACTGTCATTATTATTGTGTGCGTATACGTATTATACATTCACGGTTAGAAATAAAATAAACGGGTTCACAATGAAGGAATTTGACCCAACATTTTAGACTAGTATAACATAGTTCCCATAGCTAATTGGTGTAAGCGCCTGTAATAGCTACTGATGCAAGCTCGACGACGTGAGTTCGATCCCAGTTGAGGAATTTTGTTTTGCTGTTTTTTTTTTTACTTTTTGTTTTTAATTAAATTAATTTTATGGCAAATAAAATCACGCAAGCAAAAAAATTGAAAGGTAAATTAAATAAAAGCATTAAAATAATTTGGTTTTGGGTCTCCATTGTTCCACCAAAAAGAAATTGCCAAATTATCACTTCCCAAACAATTTTCCGCATAATTTCATTTGCCAAATTATTACTTAGAAAGAAATCTCTTCACAAATAATTGTAACCCAAACCTAATGTTTGGTAAGTGAACGTTTAAACAATAACTTGTTTACCAACTAGTACTTTTACCAATTTTTATTTGTCAAGTATTTCAGTTGGAATAACCTATTTTACGCCAAATAACATTTGCCAAATGTTTAGTATCGTCAGTTTTCAATTTACCAATTCTATTCAGCTTAGTCAATGACAGAATATACAAAGTAAATTACAATGTGTACTGCTAAGTGAGTGGGTAGATGGTAAATCATAAATGTCGCGCAATGTGGGTTAGTCAGTCAGCGGGATTGTCCGAAAGGGTTACCGGCCCGGAACATAAAGGGCTAAGGAAGGAACACGGGTGGGTTTTAGTCAGTAAGAGTCTGACACTCCCTTCCGTTCCACCCAGAGCGGGAGGAGTCATTTGATGATTTCCCATCCGAAAACAAAAAAAAATGTGTGTTAGGCATGCAATACACTATCACTGTGTTTTGTAGCGGAAGTTTTGTGACAGTGTTATGATATATTAATATATAGATAATTATTAATAAAAGTATAACGTAAATATAGTTTATGATGAGTGAATCAAGTGAATGTAGTAGGTAATGACATGTAATGAGAGGTGGTTTAAAGTTGTTCAGAAACGGATTTACGTATGATAATAATCACATAGTGATTGATAACTATTATTAGTACAGTGAGTACAGAAAAATAAATTGTCTAAATGCACTGCATCCCAACATACTACACAAAAAGATGGGATTCATATGGTATTAAAGAGCAATGAAAATCACAATCGTGAACCAAATCCTGGGAGAATAACCAGTGACGTTATGGAAAAGATCAAAAGTATATGAAAATAATATTGACATGACGCCAAGTCTGTATATCATCCATTGCTTCATATGGTCGAAAAATTTGTCTGCTGAACAACGTTAATAACGCAATGAATGTTTTTGAACTGTCAAATTGAAAGCCACTTCTTATGCTACGCAATTACCCCGCTATTCACATACAAGCACGCCAAAAATCTATTTCTAAGTAGGTAGATAATATTTTTGTACGGAAGTAATGTTATGAAAAACTATGTAAGCAGAATAATACTGGTTCTTGGCAACTAAAGCTCATTTCAGACTACGCTATAATATAATAGCATATAGTTTTTAGCACAACAATCGCTCGTCATACATTTATTTAGCACACTTTCACACTTTGCTATACTAATTTAAATGTATGGCGAGCGATATTGTTGTGCCATAAACTATATGCTATATGCTATTAAATTATAGCGTAGTCTGAAATGAGCTTAATTAACTGATACAAACATAGGAATTAGACCACGAGAATGGGGAAATATGAATCAAGAAGTAGATGGCATTGACAGTTGACAAATAAAAATAATTGGGTTCACTGAATCACCAAACATTTTACTAATAAATGTAAGTAGCCGTTTTGCTACCGTCACATGGGCGTGAGGTAAAAATTTGATTTACTGTTCATTACTTTTCTGTTATACCTACAATCCATGTGATATCCGTGTATACAATAGTTCTTGTAAGTTGTAGTAACGAAACGGCCAAGTCACATAATATTTTGACTAAGGTGTAGAGTTTGTGAAGAGTTAGAAGCTTGGCTCTACATGAGATCTGATAACTTTTGAACAGTGCGAGTCATGGTCTCGTCTTGGCAACATTTTACATGAAAATGTTTTTGGTGGGATTTTCTTTACCAAATGACAAAAGTAGTAATTGTGAGATACTTAGTAGGTACTGAATCAAAAGAAACTAGAATTCGTCGATAAAACTATTGTCCTGGGGATCACGCTCGACTCAAGGCTTCAATGGGGTCCTCATTTAACATCCCTTGCAGGACGGCTAAGTTCAGCAGCATAATAATAATATGCTGTAATAATATGCTATAATATCCGCAGAGCAGCATGTGGCGAGCTGTTGGGCAGTAGCGACCCCACGGACCCTATCTTCAGGGAGAAGTCTTGTTCCTCACTTCTGGCTTGCCTTTATTGGCCGGCTGGAGTGAACAATGACGAGGAACAGAGCTCCCACCTCATTCTTGCCTTTATTGGCCGGCTTGAGTGGAGATTCGCAAGAGCAAACGTGCTCGGAGGAAGGAAGTATTCCAGTAAGATGCTGGTAGGGATCTTGACCGTACTTCCGGGATTGTCCTGATAGCCGTGGAATACCTCTCCACTCCTCATAAGCACCTCAGGACATGTTGCCCCCATGTTGCTACGTCACTATGTGCTAGCGACCGTTTCCGGGGGTCCATTATTGAGTGTGCAAGTCACCCCCTGCCATTTTATCCGTGTATATATAAAACATTGATCAGGCAGGGGTCATAGTTATTCCATAGTTCTTGGTAACCAGTCCCCTTTAGCCACCCAAACCAATATTCCAACTTTTTATTTTTTCCATATCCTGCAATAGTCCTACACCAACCGGGGGTTATCCTTGGGTACACTTGCGTAGCGCATACAGGGATAATCGTCGGTTGGTGCCGCATTTCATTAAAATTTCCTAAGGGGCCTCTGCGAGTTGGCTTCGGCCCCTCGTACGCCTTCCAAAGGACCGGGACCCCATGGTTCTGAGATATATAAATAATAATAATATGCTGTCAGAAAAATCCGTCAATTTACTGATGTTGATGCCGCGAGACTGGTCTATTTTAGTTACTTTCATAGTATCATGTCGTATTATACGGTATTTTTTACTTTGGGGACGGGCTGCAGACATCGGATCTATTTTTATTCTACAGAAAAAAGCCACCAGAGGTGGCCTGATGGCTCTCTTTTCTGTAGAATAAAAATAGACAGCTCCCTTAGAGAGTCACGCCTGCGGAGGCTGTACATGGATACAGCCTCCGCAGCGTGACTCTCGAGAACTGTTTAAAGATATTATTATCATGACGGTAACTTGTCAATATATCTATGAAAATATCATGTACGTAAGGAAAAATCTACATCTTATTAGTACAAGAGGTGAAAGGCACAATTATCTAGTGATATAGAAATAGGAACCAGTTAGTTCAACCAGGTTTCAGGCTGGTTAAAGTAAAGTCATCTTTCATGGTCTACTTTTTTAAATGTTACAATAAAATACCTACCCAGTATCCACATGCTTCAACTGAATGAAACGAAATTTAAATCTTGTATAAAACGCACACTATGCAGCCAGGCATATTATAAATTGGGGGATTACATCACTGAATTTTTTATCAGTGATGTAATCCCCCAATGCTTGGCTAAACGCTGGTCCTGCTCCTTAATGTCTAATGTCTTCTATGTCCAACATGATATTTTATTACAAAAACTTGATGCATACGGTATTAGAGGGAATGTTTTTGAACTTATAAAATCATATTTGCACAACAGAAAACAAATAACTGAAATAAGTAGACTGAACACTAAAACCAAACATGAAGAAAACATTCTATCGGAGGAACGAACCGTTACCTACGGGGTTCCGCAAGGAAGTGTTTTAGGACCTCCACTTTCTTCACATAAATGACTTTCCAAAATCAATTGACCATCCTGTAACACTTTTCGCGGACGACAGTACTATATCTATACCCTGTAATAATAAAGAATTATATAAAGATGACATTAATAATACATTGATCGATACTATACAATGGTTAGACAATAATAATTTAAAAATTAATTTAAGTAAGACAGTAATTATACATTTTAGCCAGCGTTTATTGACATTTTCCAATCTTGACATCACATATGATAATATAACAATTGACACAACTAAATTTCTGGGACTAATTATTGATGGACATTTAAATTGGAAGGATCACATAGATTCTCTGAGTAAGAGAATTAGTAGTAGTGCCTATGCATTATACTTGCTGTCACGAAAGGTCAATAGGGAGGCGTTACTAACAGCATCCTACGGTCTGGCTGAATCCGTTCTCAGATATGGTGTTATCTTTTGGGGTAACTCGACGAATAGAGAAGTAGCATTTAAAGCACAGAAGAGATGCCTTAGAGCAATGTTTCATTTGAAAACCACGGACAGCTGCAAACCCTATTTTATAATGCATAAAATTTTAACATTGCCATCCATATATATTTTGGAAACTATTATGTTTGTCAGGAACAATCCTAAATTATTTCCGCGCAGAGCAGATCAATTTCCCAGGAACAGGTGTGACCAAACCCAACTATGTGTACCTCCTCCTGTAGGACTGCACTTATGCGTAAAAGTGTTTTTCATATGGCTCCAATTATTTACAATAAGTTGCCTAAAAGTTGGAAGGAGCTTATTAATGTACACTTGAAAAGAAAACTTAAGACATATTTAGTAAATAAAGCATACTATAATATTAAAGAGTTCCTAGAGGAAAGATTATTGGCACAGTAGCTTAATTGATTTGATTATTAATTTTTTGTGTTTGTTTATTTACAATGCTATACTATAAATTATTTTTTCGTGCTTTTTATTATTATTATTTTATTTTATTGTTGCAATGATTATTCTATAACAGTCCTATGAACTTATCTTTGTTTTTAATGTTCTGTTTGATTTTTGTTATTTTACATTTATTACAATATTATCATTTCTCTTTAATTAGTAATTTATTGTTGTTTTATTATTTTAAGAGAATGTTTTAATAATAATAATTTTTTTTGACATTTGCACGTCACATCGTGTGGCAAACATGCCTGTACCTAATAATGTAGTTACCATCTTGCATGCATGTATTTTCTTGTATGTCTGACACATGTTTAAGCAAATAAATATTATCTTATCTTATCTTAAGGACGCACAAATAAATTGATTAGCATTGGAAAATACTGTTGGAGCTGCTGAAGATTTTAAAATACAATTTTTGCATTAAGTACGTGTCATATAAATTCAATCTCCTAGTATTGTATAGTTGCATAGCACATGACGTGAGTACCATGTGCATACTATAAAGCTAACATTTACTGGGTACGTCTTTAATTGACTTTAATGTGCCCTGGAGGCTGAGAGTACTCAAATGTCTCGCTGATGGTGGCGCATGTGTTGGATCATTTAGCTCCCATCAATATGGTTGAGCTGAATGGAGACGCCGTCAGTAGAGACTGGTCATCTCTTTGCTGCCATGGCTTATTTCAATTTAATTTAATATTGGAATTGTTTTTTTTTTTCGTCTTTTCATTACGAATTTCATTCTCTCATGAATTATTTTTAAACAATCAATCAATTATGTTTATTGTGTGTTTAACATGATTTATGTAACCAAAACTTTGTAACCATATTATTTTGATTTAAAAGTGTCCATGGAGTTTCTAGGCCCGTTCTTCTCCATAGGTACCTACGCTTTGGAATGGGCAACGAGCTTTATCTTTCTGACTGACCCACTATAATATAACAATTCAAAAGTGCCTGTAATTGGTTTAATTGAAATAAATGGTTTAAGTTTGAGTATAGTTTTACTTTGATTTACTATTGTTCCATCAGATGATTCTGATTCTGACAAAAGTTGTTTTGGAAACAAACATTGAGCGCATTTACCAAACATTATGAACTTCTTTGACGATTCGGGTTTCAATATTCGAGACGATTTCTGTTACTTACACCGTTTCTTGAACGAAACTCAACATCCTATCCGATCATCCCTCTAGGTACCTACTGCTGGTTATATTGTACTGTTTATACGGTTTATATTTCATAACAAAAATTATGATCGTGGTTTCAATCAAAAAAGAAAAAAGAAAGAATAAAGTTTATTTGGACACAGTTCGTGAAACACAAAATTAACACAATAAAAATAATGTTTCAAGTAACAACAGTGTGTGCCTCACGGCTGCGCTAAAAAGGTTCATGGCAGACGCTGTCTGTCGCTGGTTTTCTAATGAACCTTTAGAGACAAGTGACGGGTGTACACACAGTTTCAAAATACCTAATAAGTATACCTACCTACATACTTTTTATACGTGTGTACGTAATAATCTCGTGTTGGTTAAGAATAAAATATGAAAAACAACAAAACAAATCCTTAATACTTGTGCGGCAGTGCTCCGTCATTGGAACTCGTGAAATCTGAAGTCCTGGAAAGAAAAAAACGACGAATTGTTAATGTTGTAGCTACGTAAAAGTGGTTTTTGGCATAGACGGGACAAACTTTTTAAGCCAAGATATAGATACCTAGTGTTAGTAGCAAGCCAGTCACTCTGGCATCATCACCATCTGCCTAGCCTTTTTTCAACTATGTTGGGGTCGGCTTCCAGTCTAGCCGGATGCAGCTAAATACCAGTATTTTACATGAAGCGACTACCTATTTGACCTCCACAACCCAGTCACTGGGTAACATGTTTTTCCTAATTATGGTAAAATTTGTATTATACATATTTAGGTCAGTTTCCCCTTTACAAGGCCGGGGCAGCTGGTATAACAAACACTGGGGCAAGGTCCTACAACAAAGTGAACTTTGTAAAATTAGGCTAAAATACCAGCTTATTATCGTCCCACTGCAGGGCAAAGCCCTCTTCTGCCACAGAGAAGGCAAGAGCATTGACCAATACGCTTGCTCAAGACGGGTTGGCGATGTCAGACTTATTTTTAACAATAAGCGCAGGTGTCCTCCACAGACGTTATACTGGTTACAAACTTACAATGAGAACGCAGGCTACTATAACGGCTATCTTGTAGTGCACGTCGAGATCAACGGGGAAGTTGATGACGTACTCATCGAGGCGGGAGAGTATCTCTTTTACCGAGTCGTGAGTCTTCTTGTGGACGCTTCCTATGGTGGTCTTGGTATTTGTTTGCAGCTGGAATGTTAGATAATAACATCTTATTATGGAGCAAGCGAAGACGAAAGGACATGTTTTAACGCACCAGGTTGCAAGGTTCCAAAGCTACGGTGCAAGCACGTTTTTATATTCAACGTATACATAATAATTTTTTCATCGTTTTCGGGAGCACCGAAGCCGAAAATTAGGTCGAAATTAAAATCTAAAATGGTGGCCATCAAAATCGCCTTGATATATTCCTCGCTCAATCCTGATATCTTCGTTTTATTGCCTTTAGACAGCTGTGTCGTTAAAGATTTCTACGATTGATACCTTAAGAATAAAGTGTCTAAGGCGGGTAAATGAAGGTACACCTCAAAACCATGTATGTAACCAAATTACCTGAAAGTTAGCTTTGTCGGTGATCTTCCCTTTGAGCCTGAGGACGAGGTAGTCCTGTGCGTCGTTGATACGGATGACAGGCTTCAAGAACGAGGCCTTCAGGCGGACCACGCTCACCAGCGCGTCGCTCATGAACAGTTCCAGCTTGTCCGATATGGACACGCCCGGGCGACGGAGCGAGAACACCTGATGATGTAGCAGGTTGATAAGGGTAAAGAGTGTCCGTGTAGTTTCTTGATCGTTCCATTCCGTAGGAACCTACTACGCTTTGGAAAGGGAACCTAGCTTCATCTTTTGACTGGCCGACTCCTTGATAATTCAAAAGTAATTGCTTTAATTGAAATAAATGCTTTAAGTTCGAGTTTAATTAACAATCCTGAAGTAATGCCTGGAGTTTGAATTTGTACCCGGTAGGTGACAATATGCTGAGAGCCGAATGGCTTCCCCTTCGGGGGATAAAAAGGTAAAGGTCTACTGACCACACGTACCTTGTGGAACATTCTACAATGGGCCTACGTCTCCTCACCTTCCTCCCTGAGTTGTCCACGCCGTCCATGTTAAACCCCCTGCGACGTCCAGATGAGAACATGCTAAAGTCGTGTTTCTCCTCGACCAGGTTGAACAGGACGTTCCCCTCAGTAACGATGGTGAAGTTATTGCCCTTGTAGGTTGAAGTCAGCTGCGTCATGGTGATGGTTGCCAGGCCACTGAGGCGTTCAAGAACTGGAACTGAAATGATACAGCTTGTCGTTGGTGCAATAATGCATTAACCCTTAGTCCGCCGGAATGTAGATCTACGCGAGATACAATGGCTTTTTAACTGTGTCTGTAATTACGGCACACAAGCGGTTAAGTAAGGTGCGTTCACGAATGTAGAATACGTGACGCCACAATTTCAGGGTCAGTAAGACCTTTTCTCTCCATCTGCACAGTGCAGACTCATAGTAACATAATATGTAGGTACTGCGTCTACCAATCATATTTATGTAATCTTGCACTTATGTCACGAATGCATTGAATGGTATATTGTTCTTGTTTCTATCCAGGGTACGAGAGATGTACTGCATCAGTTTCGACCACAACGAAGATTGTCCATTCCAGTCGAATGGACAATTTTCGTTGTAATTTGCTTAAGGTAATTAATTCATTCATCTCCAAAGAGAAGATTCATAGTGAAGGGTTACTTTTAAATCGTACACAAATCCAAAGTAAAATGTTATGTTGTTAAGTAGGTACATAGGTAATTTATTTTGTAATTAAGAAATAAAATGAAGTCTTTTTACTTTTGCCAATGGGTTTTATTTCAATTTCATATACAGTAGAAATGAAGATAATACTGCCAGAGTACTTCTGCGATGTAAGTAAATACATATATGTCGTTCATTATATACGGTCCTTCGAGCCGGATAGGGCTTTTCAGGAATTCGTTTGTAAAAATGAAATAATGAGGAAAAAAAAATTGGAAAACTTAATATACCTACTAAGGGCTGATTTTACCAAAGTCAGATATCTTTTATTCGTGGAATAAAATTGACGTCTAACAGCAGTTCTAGTATGGAAAAACTGTCAAATATTCAAAATTTATTCTCAGGTCATTCTAGGTATAAAAGTTTGGTGGAATGTGCCCTAACAGAGAGAAGCAGTCGCTCATAATTGGGTTGGGATATAAAGGATGATCCACGTGGACGTTTTGGAAACAAGCAATAATTATAGTGTCGTTGAAAAGGGGTATTTCCTGGAAACATGGAATGACGACTTTTACCAATTCGTTGCCCGTTCGGAGTTATCCCTTTAAGAACATGACTTATTTTGCAGGAATAAAAATTATATTTTTTATTTTTTCAGTTCTTTTTTATTAGAACAACTAAGGAATGATGACCACACGATAACGACATTTATTGTTATAAAATATATTTTCTTTATATTATATTAAATAGTAAGACCCAACTGATGATGGTGGCGATGATAATCCATCAAAATCCGATATTTGATGGTGATAGTCCCTCACAAAACCGATAATTAATAATCAATACAAATTAGGATTTAAAATAACTCCAAACCGACGACATTTGCCCGTCATCCTTTATTGGTTTAGTTAATGATCCTTTTTTGGAGACATCGTAACTTGAATGGTAACGCAGGAGAAATTGCAAGCATCACTGTAAAACAGTGCCTTGAATGTCCAATTACCGAATACAAATGTACCACCAAAATAAGACTGTGCTATCCCCAGAATGTCAACGGTGAATCTGTAGTGTCCCTGAAAAAAGTGCCATAAAATTAAAATCATCTCGCTTAGTGAGTGTGGGTTTGTGTCATCATCATCATTATCATCATTTCAGCCGAAAGACGTCCACTGCTGGACATAGGCCTCCCCCAAGCACCGCCACTTATACTGGCTCTATGCCTCTTGCATCCAGCGGATTCCTGCGGTCTTCACCAGGTTATCGGACCTCCTTGTTCGGGAGGCCTTTCAACACTAAGTCTTTCGGTACGCGGTTGCTACTCCGTAACCTTTCGGCCCCATCGACCATCTGTTCTGGGTTTGTGTGATGTAGTTATATTTATATTTATTTATGTATTTCTGAGCTATCTGTCAGTAAAGTAATACCTATATTGTAAAACTGCGGATACGGTATGGTTACCTCGGTGAAATGTTGGAATTTGTTCGTTTTATTATGTCACATGAAAGGAAGAAATTGTTGGCTGTGCCCCTCATCTTCTCAGCCGAACAACGATCATTGTTGAATATAGCTGTCCCCCGAGCATGGCTGCTTGCATGAAGATACAGACAAGTCGGAACGGATCGGTACCGATCAGTGCTGGTAAAATAGTCCCACACTTTCTGTATGCGTTCGCGCATAAAGTAACAGATTGAAACTCACTCACTGCACTCGTGGATTAATCTGTACGTATTTATACCGGCTTGTACCGACAAATCGGGACCGGCACACCTGTATCTTTACGCAAGCATCCTATCTCCACAATGAACTGTCCTGCGCTGCCTACATCCATCATTGACTCACAAACTACACCGAGTCGTCGGTCCACGCTATGTGCCATGTGCCTTTTGGTTGCTGTTCTCGTTAAGTTATTTAGGCACAGACATTAACATTTACTTACTTTTATAACGAAGCAGTCTTTTGTAACATTCATGAGTGTGGTGAACAAGGGCCTCAAGAACAGATGCTCACACGGTTTCTTCACCTGCAATCTAAGCATGTCCTTTCCGTTTGTCGTGGCGACGATTTTACCCTGAAATGGTAATTTTAGTAACAGATACGATTGTTGATTGGTTGATTGGTAATTGCGTAGCGCACTAACAGTAGTAATGCCTTTCATTTCGACAGTTCAACAACATTTTCAGTTTCAGTTCATTGCGTTATTTACGTTGTTCAGCAGACAATTTTCCGAACATATTCACAATGGATTAGCAATATCCTTCAAAAACATTCAGATTGTGATTAATCGTGTGTTACTCAATGAAGGTGCTGGAAGCGCTTATTCTATTAGGTATGCTCAATTAACAACTTTCTATACCTTACCTTTGTCGGTGATACGTTCTCAAAAACCGTCAAGTCATAATTTATTGTAGAGGAGTTGGTGATAACGGCCGATGAAGCCGCACAATCTTTTTGTTTTGGCCCTTTGCACATGTCGAATTGTGATATTGCTAAATTGAACTTTCCCTGGAAAGTAACATGAATATTGTAAATTATTTCAATGAATACGTATCGTAATCTGAGCCAGTGAACACTAAATTTAGAAAATGTTCCTTATTGCGAAAAGGAGCACTGCAAAAAAGGGCAAAAGGAGGTCATAAGACAGTTGAAGGATATTGGCTTACATATTGCTTTTGCTCATTTGGTTCTACGTAGATAGTGTAAACTGTTAACACCATAAAAATGTTCTTAAACATATTTAGATTGAAAGTGAGCCGCACGTTTGATACGAATGTAAATGTCATCACGAATATAGTAACCTAAACGTTTTAGTATTTTTTTTTTTTTAAACAACAAGTGATTACTGACCAATGAAATGGTTCGTTGAACAGTGAAATTCTGTGTTGATGGATTGATTTGATTGAAGTGATTACTGGAATAATTACTGTCTGGTGATTACTGTGGATTACTGGAAACTGAACATTTAATTTCGTTCGCTGGAAATAATCATGCATATTTATAGAAAGGCCTGTAAACAGAAATAAATAAACTCAAAAAACTCAAAGCATTTTTATTTCAATTAAACCTTGTACAGGCACTATTGAATTGTCAAAATTAAATAGTCTGTCAGTTAGTCCGAAAGTTGAAGCAGTCGCCCATTCCAAAACGTAGATCTCTATGGAGAAGAACGGGCAAGAAACTCCATGGACACTCTTTTAAATCAAGATATTACAAAATCCTGGGTACATTATTCTTGTTGCTTCTATATGTGAGAACAATGTAAAAAAAGACACAAATGAAGAAACAATTCAAAATATAAAATTAAAAATAAGCATTGGCCGTTAAGAGACAGTCTCAACCGACGGCACCCGTTCACAAACATGACGCGTGGATCAGCACCATCCAACTCAACCAGTTTGTAGGGAACCGAATGATCCAACAGACGCGCCACCATCGGTGAGACATTTAAGTGAGCATGACACGTTCTCAACTGCCATGCTCTTTCAAGTCAACATCAAATAATCATAATAAACGGAAACATGGTTCTTACATATACAAAATTAAAAAAAAATGCTTCTAAATTAGGTATACAAAACTATAGTTTGCAATTTATTTAAGAGGTTCATCATCATCATCATCATTTCAGCCGAAAGACGTCCACTGCTGGACATAGGCCTCCCCTAAGCACCTCCACGTCGACCGGTCCTGTGCTTCCCGCATCCAACGGGTTCCTGCGGCCTTCACAAGGTCATCGGTCCACCTTGTGGGAGGCCTTCCAACGCTACGTCTTCCGGTACGCGGTCGCCACTCCAGAACCTTTCGACCCCATCGGCCATCTGTTCTGCGAGCAATGTGCCCTGCCCACTGCCACTTAAGTTTGGTAATTCTTCGGGCTATGTCGGTTACCTTGGTTCTCCTGCGGATCTCCTCATTCCTGATTCGATCACGCAGGGAAACTCCAAGCATAGCCCTCTCCATTGCCCTTTGGGTGACTTTTAGCCTTCTTATAAGGCCCATTGTGGTATTTGTGAGCGACCACGTTTCAGTTCCATAACTCATCACTGGCAACACGCACTGGTCAAAGACTTTCGTCCTGAGACACTGCGGCCAACGCAGAAAGAGTTTAAGAGGTTAATAAAATTTTACTACCAAACAGGATTTGAATAAAATAAAAAAGTTATGTTCGTATTTTCAGAAACACTAAAAAAGAAAAAGGGAAGCACCTCTTCCAAATATTGGAATTTTAACTAAATTAAATGATGATAATAGTTACTGATGATATTACTACAGATAGTTGCGTCACACATCATACTTGGTCCGTCACCTCTTTGTATCCAGTTCATCCCAGCTACCCTTTTTGAAGTCTTTACTTGAAGATGGAGATGGTAGAGCAATAATGACCCAGTGGTAAGGCCCCGACTTACGAATTGTTGGTCATGTGTTGGAACCCAGGCAGGCACTTTACTCTGTGTATTTAATTTCATCACCACTGCTCTCAAATCGGTGAAAGAAAACGTCGTGAGGAAACGGCATGTCCAAGAACCAAAAAATTCGAAAACATGTGACATCTACCAACGCGTACTGGGCCCGCGTGGATTATTACCCACTCCCTTTTACATAGAGGAGGGGGAGGCAAACTTAAGGAACATGTTGGATTTTAATAAACTGCTTCTTATTATAAAGTATTCATACCGACATTACCTGTACCTTGTTCGAAATGATGCTCAATACACCCGCAGCACAGTCACCTTCACAACATTATGTTCTAAATTCATATTTTGAATGCAGTAAAATCCTTGAGACGTAGAATCCAGTTATGTATTGAAAACAATGGTCATCATTTTTAACAATTAATCAGTTAAGGTTTTCAGCTGCATCCGGTTAGACTGGAAGCCGACCCCAACATAGTTGGGAAAAGGCTAGGCGGATGATGAATCAGTTAAGGTTTAATAAGAAAACTAAAAAAGGGATTTTGTTAAAAATGCGCTCTTTCCTTTATTTTCCCGTATGTCATTTCTTCCCAGAATTTGATCCTTATTAGGGACACTATCGAGTGTTGTAATAATACAGCGTGTGTTTTTTTTTAAATCAAAATCAACGGGTTCGATTCCTGGCTAGAAATATTGATTTTTCAAAAATCCAATGATGCAGTTTTAGTTTTCATCAAAATCGAGCCCGCGACTCCTTTGAGTACTTTTCGCTATTCCTCATAGATTCGGATTTGGCCATCCACGACCACTTGAAAAATTCACCTTGTATATATATAATATATATTTTCTTTCTTTGCTATTTGCATAATAGTTAGGCCAATGTCATCTAAAACTATTCCAAAAAAATTGATAGCATTAGTACCTAGTTCTTGAAATATCCAGCTGTGACAGACAGACAGGCCGAGTCTCACCATAAGGGTTCCGTTTTACCATTTTGGTGGGTACGTATTAAAATCCCGAATTTTAAAAGACCGAATTTTAAAATACCAATGGACGAAATCCCGAAAATTGAAACGCCGAATGGTTGTTTGGTCGAAAGTTTAAAATCCCGAAAGTTTATTTGCCCGAAAGTTTTAAATTCCGAAGTTTAAAAACCCGAAGTTTAAAATCCCGAAGTTCAAAATCCCGAAATTGTCAAAAAATTGAATTGTCAAATTGTTGTGTAAAGGGTTTAAAGTAACCTTACCAAATCTAACCTCGGGGTGCCCTTCGCTTGCTCTTGTCTCCTATGTTGACGAAGCCCCGCTTCTCGGAGCTCCTATTTCTGTATAAAGGGTTTAAAGTAACCCAACCAAACCTAACCTCGGGGTGCTTTTTGTTCGCTCTTGCATTCTATTTCAGTGTACAGTGTACTTTCACACCCGGCGCTTTTTGATAGTAGCTATTTTTTTGGATAGAATAGACCCTTTTTAGTGTAAATTTGAAAACCGCAAAGTTCCCAAAATCATAGTGGCCGAGAAAAAATCCTAAAGTTTTTTTTTATCTACAAAAATATGTTGTTAGGCGTAGTCGACGGAGCCCCGCTTCGCGGGGCCCCTATTTCTGTCTACAGGGTTTAAAGGGACCTAACACGAAGGGGATGACGGGGGCTCGTTCGCTCGCTTTGCTCGCTCACTCGAGCCCCCGTCATCCCCTTCGAACCTAACCTGTCCAAGTCGGGGTGCCCCAAGTCCCGAGCTCGCTTCGCTCGCTCTTGCATCCTAAGTTGTCATTACAAATGTGTTAGCTACTAAGTAGCAAATGGGTTTGCCGGTTCTTTGTAAACACAAAACCGCCTACCTGTACTTTATATCCACCTTTTTGAGATTTGAACACTTTAAAAGTATCTTCACTCATTATAGCAACCACTCGGTACTAAGTAGCTAACAGTAACTACAAATTAATAAAACATTACGGAATAAAATATTTAGATCTACCCCCGCTATAAAAAATATTAAAACATGTTAAGCAGAATGCCCACCGTCATAACTGTGTTGTAGTGCCATCTATGAGTAATCGCGGGAACTACGTCGCCGCTCTTTGGGATTTCATCCATCGGTATTTCATCCATTCGGGATTTCGTCCTTTCGGGCATTTGAACATCGGTATTTTGTGTTTCGATATAACGACTATCGACATTTAAAACTTTCGGTATTTTGAATTTCGGTGTTATGGACGTCGGTATTTCAATCATGGGTATTATTAACTTTCGTGATTTTGATACGTACCCATTTTGGTACAAAAAAAAAGATTGACTCACTTGCACAGGACTAATGTTCGAGTGAAAAGGCATGATAAGTTTTAATTGTTTAGTATTTTCAATAGAATACAGAATCTAAGTAATCATTAGCAACATTAACGAAGTATGTACAATAAAATTTGTAACTCACCTGTGTATTGGGCTGGAGCCATTGTTTACAAACAAATCTAATAAGTATCAACACACATCAGCAACAGTTCTATCAAAAACCACAAATATACTTCAATAGAATTATTTTGTAGTCGCAATTCACGAACTCATTATGCTGATCAAAGACATTAAATGTACCTATCTTAAATCTCTTTGATGCTGATAAAACGTCGCATTACATTATTCTTTACAAATAAAAGTATTAAAACAAAATCAAAAATTTTGTACACAATTTGAGACGATACCTACCTATATCTTTTATGTAAAACGAAACAATTAGCACGAGATATTTATAGAAAAACTACACGAAAATTAAGTTAAAACGGTAGATACAGAACAGTCTATCCAAGGCCAGGCCACAGACGTCTGACTGGTGGTGTCTATCTAAATCCAAAAGTCCACAGAAATATTTCATATATCTATGATCAAGTCTCTACAGTACAGTCTCGATTACGAACATTGGGCCTCGGTCTCGAAGTCAGCGATTGTGGGGCGGGGGCGGCCGCGGCGCTGGCAGTGGCGCGGCGAGCGGCGCATTTCAATCCTATTATAATCACACTAATATTATAAAGGCGAAAGTTTGTGAGTGTGTGTGTGAGTGTGTGTGTGAGTGTGTGTGTGTGTGTTTATATGTTTGTTACATCTTCACGCTCAAACGGCTGGACCAATTTTGATTAAATTTTGTATGGAGGTAGCTGACACCCTGGATTAACATATAGGCTACTTTTTATCCCAATATTCTCACGGGATCGACATTTACGCGGGTGAAACCGCGGGGCGCAGCTAGTAATATTATAAAAGCGAAAGTAGGTATGTGAGGATGGATGGATGTTTGTTACTGTTTCACGTAAAAACTACTGAACGGATTTGAATGAATTTTGGTAATTAGGTAGTTATCTTACGGGATCGAAACTTATGGGGGTGAAACTGCGGGGTGTTGCTAGTGGCTATATAATTTAAAAATGGAACTACCGGTCGATTCTGTAAAAATCTCACCGTGAAAACTTAGGTGATGTGCGTTTGTTTTTGCTAGGAATTGACATTATTGACAGCTCACTCCACGCTCACTTCACCTAAGTTTTCACGGTGAGGAGGTTACAGAATCGCACTGCTGGCTGCGGCGCGGCGCGGGGAGCGGCCGCGCCCGCTGACTTCGTGTCCGTATTTATCAAGATTATTTGTTTTTGTGTTTTTTGTTTTCGCCTAAAGCACTGATTGAAATTTTAAGGTGTTACGTTACGAACATTATTTTCTAAACCTTATATCTAGCGGGTGGGCCATCTGAAGTACCGATTACTTTGACTTTGAGAGGTAGAATGACATTCATTTTTTGACCGGAAGTTAGTTTTATGTTTGAGATTTGCAAAATGGGACGCTATACGCTCGAACTTTTTTGGCAAATATTAAAAACTTACGTCCAAACTAGTGACTCTTTAACGCAAACTGTAAAAAAATTACGTAGAAAAGTTTCGAGAAATGATCTGCCTTCAGTTCAGTCTGTGCGACAATTTGTGAAGCAAGTTCGTGAAAATGGATCGTTATTGGACAAAGCAACCCTACACGGGTTGCTTTGTCCAATATCGTTCTCGTCCAGTGCGTTCAACCGAAAACATTGCTGCTGTGGCTCAGAATGTGCAAGAACATCCATCAACATCAACTCGTCATCATTCTCAGGAACTGAACATTTCTCGCACTTCTCTGAGAAGAAAGTTCGCGTAAAGTTCACGTAAAGACGTACAAAGTTCAATTGGTCCAAGAACTGAAGCCTCATGACCATCCAATGCGTTTTCGCTTCGCTCAATGGGCTGAAGATTGTTTGGAAGGAGATGAAGAATTTTACCGAAAAATCGTATTTTCGGATGAAGCTCATTTTCATCTAGATGGCTATGTCAATAAGCAAAATTGCCACATATGGAGTTCAAAGAACCCACACGTGACTATTGAGAAGCCAATGCATCCACAATGAGTCACTCGAAGTTGCCATTGAAGAGATTCAAGCCGAACCAATCGAAAATGTATTGAAAAAATGGGTTGATCGGATGGGGTACTCCCGAGCCAGTCGTGGTAGTCATATGAATGATATTGTGTTCCATTCTTAAATGACAAAGTTCAACCTTTCCAATAAAACCAGAAATTTGAAAAAATAATCAGTAATTTTTTTTAAATAGCCGATTTAAATTTAAAACACTAGATGGCCCACCCTGTAGTATTTAGTTTAGTTTATGTATTTACCGATTACATTACGCGAGGAAATCGTTTTGTTCGATAATTGTAGAATATAGTTACATAATTATGCTCGTGGCTTTACTTACTATACTTAGTAAGTATTATAGTGTAAGTATAGTGAATAACTTCATAATTTGTTTGAATGTAGTGTCATTCAAACAAATGTTAGCCATTGCCTTGCCACCAAAAGTTTGACCTCACAATTTCTATTTTCAATTTCTGGGGTGGATGCTACTAGCCCGCCCAATTTAGATTTTGCAAACTGCAGGTCTGTATAATAATATCGTAACTATGTTGATCAAAGTGAGATGCGCATGCGCAACATTAAAACAACCAAGTATTTAACACAGTTTCAATAATTAAATTAAAACATTGAAACTACATTACAAAGTTAAACATTTAATAAATATATAAGTAATATTATAAAACTGAAGAGTTTGGTTGAACGCTCTAATCTCAGGAACTGGTGGTTCGAATTGAAAAAATATGTTGAATTGATACTTATTTATTGAGGAAGGATAGCAGCTATATAACATCACGCTATGACCAATAGGAGCGGAGCATCAATGAAAAATGTTGAAAAAAAACGGGAAATATTATTCCTTTTGAGAGCTTCCGTTGCGTACGCTGCGTAAACGGTTAAAGTTACGCAAAAATAATGTATGACGGAATTGTTCCCCTTTAAAAGTTCAAAATAAAGTTCGCATATACGAATCCCTCGCTCTGGATTCAAAAAACACTCTCGCCTTGAAAATAGTAGTTTGCTCCCTTGGCAAACAATCTACTATTTGCACCTACTATTTGGCTATTAAACATCACGCTAGGACCCTTAGGAGTTGAGCAAAAAGAAATAAAGACAGAATTTTTCGCTAAGCGAAAACGAAGTTATAGCACAGGCAAGCGATGGGATGCGACCGGGTGGGTCGGGGAAACAAAAAAAAATTTATGTATAAAATAATATGCAAAAATAATATGCAAAAATCACTTAGGTAGTTCAAAATTGATTGTAGGTAATAAGTAGACGATTACAAAAGAACTACTAAAGGCACTTTATTACAGGTATCAAAGTCGATGGCACGAGTTAAGTTCAGAAAATTTAAGCCAAATGGCGCTGTTTAAAAGATCCTTGTCTTTTCATTGAAATGTTACGGCCTAATCTTGCATTTTAAATAATACCATTGTCGTGCGGAACAACCCTTACAAGAATGAGTATAAACTATTAGAAGACAATTCGATATTCGAGACAATTTCTATTTTTAGTAGAAGCTTATAAACTGGATTCAGCTTCGTCAAGAGCGCCTATCCCATTTCTTCCCATCCTTAAATTAAATACTTAAGCGTACAATGAAAAAAACAAATCCTAAACATATGTGCGGCAGCGCTCCGTCTTCACTTGTACTCGTGGAATCTGAAGTCCTGGAGCAGAGAGAAAGCAACTATTAAGGGAAAGACGAGTCTAGTAAGCTGCAATTACCAATTATTATTTTGAAGAGGATTATTATCCTTTGCTCTAAGCATTATCATCTCCCTGCCCTTGTCCCATATTTACTTAATGCATTGCTATATATATTTGAAAAATTCGTTTGCTCGACAACGTAAATATCGCAATGGGTTCCGAATATCAGTGACAAACTTACGATGAGAACGCAGGCTACGATGACAGCCAGCTTGAAGTGAAGAGCGAGATCAGCGGGGAAGGTGATCACGTAATCATCGTTACGGGAGAGCAGTTCGTTGCGCCAGCCGCGGTTCTTCTTCAGGACACTGCCGATGACAGTCTTAGCTTTTGTCAGCAGCTGGAATAACACTTTACTATGGAAGTGGTTTCAGAAGCCAGCAGCCTAACTGACACAATCAATCGGAATCTGAATCACTTTGAAGCAAATTGCTAATCCATTGTTTCATAAGTTCGAAAAATTTGTTTGCTCTAAACGTAAATAACGCAATTAATGTTTTTGAACTGTCAAATAGAAACCGATTCTGATTGATAATGTGTTACGCAATCGCCCCGCAGGTTGCGGGTTCGTAAATTACCGCCGTCTGTCACGGACAGGTCCACTGAAAGCTGCAATGGCTCTTTCTTCAAAACGCATGACATGGCCCTGCATTGTTATACTCACATCATATCTTAATAGTCTTAAATGTTTGGACTTTAAAAGAGACCATGACCTCTCAACTTGCTTCGGCATTTCTTCTCAGGGATCAGTCAGCAAGGAAATGCCATCTAGTTTTAAAATAATGACCAACACGTGTTTTTAAAAGATCTATTAAACATACTTTTATCATTTTCATTTATTTACCTGATAATTAGATGCGTTAGTGCACATCTTTGCCTTGAGCCTGAGAGTGGGGCAGTCTTGAGCATCATTGATGCTGAAGACCGGCCTCAAGAAGGTAGACTCCATGCGGACCACGCTGACCAGCTCGTCATTCATGGACAGCTCTATCTTGTCCGATAAGGACATGCCCGGGCGACGGAGCGAGAACAGCTGGAAATGTAGCAGGTTGATAAAAAAATAGATATCCTGAAATTCGGCAATAAGAACTATTTTAGATTTAATTCTAGCAGGGTGAAAGGGAAAGGCTTGTAATCTGTTTTTTTTTTATTGCTGAATGGGCCCGCTCTTGACCTCGATCACGCCTGATGGAAAACGATGAATGAGGTCTATGATGGAACGAGCGTGCCCAGAAAATGCCTGAGGCACTGGAACTCCCACGCATCGACGAAACACAGCAGGCTGCTTGACGCCGGAGGAAGGGTGGTCGCAAACCAGGCGGGCGTAGCCACCGCAAGGGAAAAATTGGCCAGTCAAATAAGGTGTTGGCTTTGACTGTCCAGAATGCGCCGAGCGCTCAGTTCAGTTGAGTGGCGGAACAAACTGCGCTACACGAGGAGGCATCCCAAAATGTTGTAAAAATCCTAAAAGAACTGCCGTGACTTAAGTGGAACATTCTGCTAAGTCTGCTTACCTTCGTCCCCGTGTTATCCACGCCATTCATGTGAAAACCCCTACGGTTTCCACCGGAAAAAATGGCGTTCTCGTGGGCTTCCTCGATCAGGTTGAACAGGACCTCCTCTTCACTGAGGACTGCGTAGCTGTTGCCCTTGTAGCTTGAAACCTGCTGGTTGATGATGACGGTTTCAAGGTGAGTCAGGCACTCGAGACCTGGAAATTAAATAGTACAGCTACCGATCAATCAACGTGTCATTTGCTCGCTTGACTCATGACATGATGCCCGAATCTGCCCGATTTTTTGGATTAAGATTTTTATAGCCATCCGATTTCTAGAGGATACCGTATATCCGGCCATGCGAATATCCGTGACATCACTTGTTAACATGTTATCGTTTTTATATAAAAGACCCATAGAGATAGTTAACTACTGAATTATAGTTTTTTTTTTAATCTGCCATTTCCTCCAAATTGGAAAAAAATACAATCAAAATCATTAGGTTATGTAGATAAACTAGCCGTGCAATAATAATAATAATTTCGGATTGTACCTTTATATTTCAGTTTTAGACATTTGGCAAATCCAGCTTAGGTAGATATACAATGTGGGGGTTGGGTCTTATATCGAGTCGCCTGAATCTGAGTTAAGTGTAGATATGGGAGGGTTTAGATGGTTCGTACTAAGCGATAAAATGTATTTTTTGCTGCCGGAGACGCGCCAAAATATTTTAATTATTATTTAAAAAATCTTGGGAAATCTTACAAATGCCTAAGAAGGAACGTTATTTTGATACATTTCGTAGCGATTTCGATACTGCGTTTATCGAAATGCGTGAAAAGAAACCATTACCCCGCGTTCCGAATTGAGTCAAAAGTGGTTATATCGCGAATCCAACCAAATTTAATAGTCACAAAATATAAGGACTATTGAGTACTATTGTGACGTTGCGCGTTGGTCGGATTCGCGATATAATCGCTTTTGACGCAATTCGGAAAGCGGGGTTTGTTTACATTGACAAATACTTTTGTTTGGCGTTCGTTTTGTCATTCCATTCCGAGTTTACGTGAATTTTATATTTTGCTATAATTATTAGCTCCCCGCACCCTAATGAGTGACAGATCGTAACCAAAGCACACATACTTGTGTTGGTTAGGTTAAGTTAGATAGCGCGAACCGAGCGAACGAAGCGAGTTGTGTAGGTTAGGTTAGGTTAGAACGGTGACCACTTAGCGCGAGCCGAGCGAGCGAAGCGAGCGTGCCGCGGCAGCGGCCGGCGAAGCGCCAGAAAATAACTACCTCCCCGTACCCTAATGAGTGACAGATCCTACCCAGAGCACACAGACTTGTGTTGGTTAGGTTAGAAGGTTTTGTTCAAAGTGGAATAATAGAAAAACTAAGCATCTCCGGCAGGGCAGGAGTGGGGGGGGTGAAACAGGGCGCCCCCCCCAACCCCCCTCCACCCCTCCCATCTTCGTACGGAGGCGACTTGATATAAGACTTTAACCCAATGTGGAGAAGACAATACAACAATAAATGATTATATAGGAGTATTTAGGAACTATCAAATAAATCGTTGAAATTTAATAAAAAAAAGTGAATTTTTCTAATAGCATAAAAGTGTAAACAAAAAAGAACACTAGATATTTAAATATTGTCATTGACCCAACGAAGATAAGGCCGAAACCTGCAAAAAATGGTATAGGTCAGTGTGCCGGGCACACCTTATGCAGGCTTGTAAAAAATGTAACATTTTGTAGATTTTGTAGTAACAACTTTCGCACGCATTATTTTCTTATCTAATTCTGCTGACACGCTTTATGCCTCTTATGTCTAAAGCCGGGTATCCACTATGTTCGCGACCCTCTTGCACTCCGCGCTCCTGCAAGTGCTCCACATAGCACGCTCTAGGAGCACGAACGTATCCACTATGTGGAGCAAGAGATTCGCGAACATAGTGGATACATGCCCTCAAGCATAAGGTGTAACTTTGGTGAAGTTTGTTGAAGTAGTGAGATTGCAGCTGCTGACGTCTTTAACCTTTCGGTGCTGACCTGTTTACAGATATAATAATATCATGTAGAAAATGTTAATAATGAAAAATTAAGTCCAGTGACTAAACTATTGGATATATTTGATTGAACTTTTATAATTATGCAGACTGGGAACGTCATTAGGTATTATACGAAGTTTAATTTATTGTTGTATATTGTCATCTCCACTTTATATAAGTAGGTCATTTTTAATACCTAGGTATTTTGTTTACTTGCAAATGTAGGTAAGTACCTAACCTCTGATAGTCACTTATAAAATTAGATTTCGTTTATCTCACTGCATATAATTTACATCTATGATTTTGGAAATTATTATTATTAGTCAGTGACTAACCGGTGTCTTGAGCAGCAGCCATTGTTTACATATAAACAAACCTAAAATCTCCCCAACGAGTAAAAATCTTATAAAAAGAGATAAACACTGAAACACTTCACTAATAATAGTAGGTAGGTACTTAATTATTTTATTACTTAAACCTAATTATATTAAAAACAAGAACACATAATGCTGTTAAACTTGCAATGATTTACAATGTGAAAGAACGATAGTTTAATAATAAAGAGCCTGTAAAAACAAAATAATGATATACACTTATAAAACACACACACTTAATACATTTTTTAGGGGTCACACACTCACACACACACACACACACTCAGACGTCAATCTACGTTCCCGAGGCTCAAATATTACGTAGGTAGATATTTATTATTCTTTGCGCCGAAATATTCGAAACGAGACTGTTGTGTCCAAGGCCAGACGCCTGACTGGCGTGAAGTCGAAGCTGTCGAAGTGGCATGCGTGGCGCCTCCTAGCCGCCTATAATAAACTATCTGATCTATAGACTGTGGAGTCTTCCAGCGTGAACCAGGGGGCCTAAAAAGGCCACTTTGGAGAATCATAAAAGGATAACATTATAAATCGTAATATGGCGAAGACAGTCCGTGTTTTTATTTTTTTCGCTGCTCTTCGTAGGTATAATCAATCAATCAATCAATCAAAATCATTTATTTCAATATGTTCTACATCTAAAATAAATAACAAAAAAAATAATCAAAGAGATTGGGATTGGATTTGGATTGGATTGATTGGTATTTTAGCACAGACAAAAAAAAATAACTGAAAACTGCTTCACCAATGGGATTTGATACGATTTATTTAACGGTTAACTGTGCATTAAGTAGGATGTTATCCTTTTATGATTCTGCCATTCGGTATCACAGAACATAATATACTCTAGGGAGATCGGTATACTGTCTACATTAATGTCTAGTGGCAACATAGGTAACCCACTGCTGACGAAGGACGAATCAGAGCAAAACATTATGCGGATAATACCCAGTGAGTTCACTGTGCTCCCTTGTGAAGGTCTAGTTCATTCAAGTCAATAATGACACAGTGCCCCCTTATCTATAGACGTTGCTAACTAATGTAATGATTAGCGTCTGTTTAACCATGGTTTAACCACACATTTTTGACATTTACCCTCCTTTATTATTATACGTTGCTTTTTTTTTTTTTTGCGGATATTATACGTTGCTTAAAGTTACGTAGTGGTTAGCGATTATCACCTCATTTTTGACATTTTACGTCACTAACTTTAACCATCGTTTTTAAATAAGCCCCATGTTTATAAATAAGGGGCTTAGATCGCAGTAATATAGTAAAATAAGATGATATTGTGGTTAGGTAGATAGGTACCTATACCTAGCCACTGAATTCGTTTTTATCTTACAACGCCCTTGGTAGACGGCGGGCGCGCGTTTTTGCGACTGGATAAGTGATAACAGACGCCACCGTGTGTGCACTATGTGCATGTAGGTAGTTGTGACGCTTGTTGCCATCGCAACCTCGCGAGCGTTATGTCGCTGCAGGTTTCTCTTACCATTCTCAGGAATTGACGAATATCATCGAAGTCCTGCACATACTCGGGTACTTGTAGTACCAACGCGTAGCCGCTCCAAATGTTAATGTCTATTATCAAGGGACAGTACTAGACAGAGTAGATTCAACAAAATTTCTAGGGGTGACAAATTGATAAAAATCTTAATTGGAAAGCGCATACAGAAGAATTATATAAGAAAATTAGTTCTTCGGCTTACGCACTCTATAAACTAGAACCCATTGTAAGTATAGATGCACTTCTTACAGCTTATCATGGCATAGTTGGCGCAATCATAAGATATGGCGTAATATTCTGGGGAAACTCGACCAATAAAGAAACCATTTTTAAATCCCAAAAAAGGTGCATTAGGGCCATGTTTGGCCTAAAGATGACCGAAAGCTGTAAACCATATTTCATTAAGCATAAAATACTAACCCTTCCCTCTTTGTTTATATATGAAGCCGCTATTTTCGTTAAAAGTAATCCAACGTTATTACCCGACTGCGCGACGCAAAGGAGTGGTAATGTGTTCATCAGCCTATGTATGTATCGCACCTTTAGAATTATAGAGACCTATTTCGAAATTTGAAGATTTCAACTTTGACTCATAAAATTACCTTGCACGACCATCTTCATCGAGTCGAAAACATATTAAGTTAGGGTAGATATCTGACAAGACTGACATAGTTTTATTAAGATTCGATGAAGATGGTCGTGCAAGGTAATTTTTTGAGTCAAAATTAAATCTTCAAATTTCGAATTAGGTCTCTATAATTCTGAAGGTGCGGTATGTATGTATGTATGTATGTATGTATGTATGTTTATATGTTCCTTTGAAGCACTATACAGGCCAAACGCCTGGGCCGATTTTTATGATTCACACGTTAATCGATTCCTCTTAGTCCGGCGAGTGTCACTAAAGATACGACGTTAGTGAAAATTCAATATGGCGACTACTGGACGCCATATTAAATAATTTTTTTAAATATTTTTTTTCAAAACCTATCGAGTGGGGTATCAAAATAAAGGGTTTTAAAAGGTGATTACAAAAATATATACAACATACATACTTAAAAGCAATTCGAAGTGACAAATCGCAAAAAAAACACCTACCAAGAACTAAATCGTCTGCGAAATCTTTCAAAAAGCAATTCGAAGTGACAAATCGCAAAATAAAAACCTACCAAGAACTAAATCGTCTGCGAAATCTTTCAAATTTGTAAACTAAAAAGCTGGAAATAAAAAAAAATATTTAAAAAAATCAAAAAACCCGACTGCGGTAAAAAACTTAAGTTAAAAGAAACTGAAAAGCTAAAAACAAGCCCATTTTAAATTAAATAAAAGTTGGAAGCAGGCGGGACCCATTTGAATTTGAAAATACAATAAAAATTACGTGGGTCCCGCCTGCTTCCAACTTTTATTTAATTTAAAATGGGCTTGTTTTTAGCTTTTCAGTTTCTTTTAACTTAAGTTTTTTACCGCAGTCGGGTTTTTTGATTTTTTTAAATATTTTTTTTTTTAACAAACAATCAGATGTTAACATTCGTAGTCGTCGGGTTAAGGATGAGTTATGTATAGTAAGGTCAAAAACCGCTTTGATGCATAAAAGCATATTCTGTTTGGCCCCAAAAATTTATAATAAGCTCCCAATACATATGAAACAGCTGCCCACAAGGTTGTTTAAGCTGCATTTAAAAAAAACTCTTATAGCCAAATGCTACTACAGCTTATCAGAGTTCCTAAATGAGCGATATTAAGTAAATATAGGTACCTACATTATTGCGACATTTCTCCCAGTTAATAGTGTCACTTTACGACCAAGTGTGTTGAAAATCTTAATAGTGTCTCAGATATTTTTTTCATTTTTTTATTAACAGACAAATTTTGACGTTATGTATTATTGAACTTTTCTATTACTTACTAGACATTTTTTATATTATCTAAAAAAATTGTTTTTATATAATTCTAATTTGACATTATGACATAATTATCTGACTGAAGCATTTATTTAATAGACATTTTTTATTTTTATTACTTAATTTTATTTTACTGTTGACATTTTCTTTAATTATTATTTTTTTTTTTGCTGAATTCACTTTATATTAATTGTCACATATTCATATTTGTACGCCGTCATCGGCAAAACATAGTGTACCTATTTATTTTACTATCAACACCTGTTTTTACACCACCTATGTTTTACAAATAAAAAAACTTTGACTTTGACTTGTTCTTCATTTTTTTTTTTTAATTTATTTGCTAGTCTCAGTTGTGGATAAGTAAGTGCTAAGCCACTTATATTGTGTTACTTCGTTTTTTATATTATTGTAATGTATTTAAGTTTGTTAAATGTGCGAGTTAACTGAGGGACCATACTGGTATTCGCAAAATAAAAATCGTAGGATTTAGTAGTAGGTAGACTTAAAACCACTGTAGAACAAATCTGGAAATTTGTAAACAAATATTAATAAAACCTTTTTTACAAAAAAAACAACCGACTTCCAAAAATACTATAAGAAAGTGAAAAATAACTTTAATTTCGGAAGTCGGTGTCTTTGGATTTGTATTTTAATTTTTTGTCACCGACTTCCGAAATTAAAGTTATTTTTCACTTTCTTATAGTGTTTTTTGGAAGTCGGTTGTTTTTTTTGTAAAAAAGTTTTAATTTTTCACTTTTTAGTGAGTTAGTCTGTAATTTATCTGAGTTACAATAGCCTAATGTCAACTGCTCATCACCTTTTACAAAATATTGCTTTACCCGAGAGGAGTTCCCCTAACAAGAACTAGGAGAACTGGAGCTGATTGAGAAGTCACCATCAGCTCCATTTCACCATACGCATTGTAAACAAGCATAAATTGCTTAGCAACCATATTAAAGTAATCGAATCGCAACCCGTGAAATATTTGTCATTGAGTAGTTCCGATGGCCATCTGTGGTCTTCATCATCAGCTCCACTTTACCAAATGATGATTTCCGAGAGCAAATGCTCGAGTTACTTTAAAAAAAGAATTTTCAAATCGGTTCGTAAATGACGGAGTTATGCGCAAACAAAAAACCCAATGGAGAGTAAACGAAATGATCGTTAATGTAGACAATGTAGATACATTTTTAGAATTTTGTTGATTTTTCAAAGACCGCTTGTCCCGATTTCGATAAAATTTTCATGGGACCATTTGGAAAGTAAACCCTTTCCAACAAAAAAATAATTTTTCAAATCGGTTGGCAAACGACGGAGTTATGCGCGAACAAACATAAAAAAAAAAAATACAACCATCCGAGTTGAGAACCTCCTCCTTTTTTAGAAGTCGGTTAAAAATACTACAGCCCTTAAAGTGCGGTCCCCTAGTCTTCACTTGGTCTTCACAGGCCATCAGCCAGATCTCGGAAAGTATCTGAAAAATTAAGTTATCGTGACTACAGACATATAGTAAAGAATTTGTGTAAAGATATTTACTGAATAACAGACCACAAAGCATTCAAGATAAAAAATTATATCTTTTTTTATCTTTGGCTTTGTGGTCTGTTAGGGACGACTGACCCTCATTCCACTCGACTGTCCCTCATTCCACACAAGAAAGTTAGTGAATATTCCCGATTCAAATAAAGAAAATCTTTCTTTTTCTACATAAAGTTTTAGTAAGAGACTTAAAACATTTTGTAAAAAAAAGAAATGGAAAAAAATATCGACGCAATTTGAAGATAATATTAAAACTGGTCCCTCAATCCTCATCTCTACTGAGTTAAGTCTACTACTACCTAAATACTACGATTTTTATTTTGCGAATTACCAGTATGTTCCCTCCGTTTACACGTACATGTTTGTTAATAGGCTTAAGTTAGGATATTAGTTTTGTTTATTATATTATAAATAGTTTGTTACTTTAAAAAAATATACTTACGTCACAACAACCTACATAATTACGAAACCTTCCCGCAGCCTCTAGATCAGGGATGGGGAAAATTTTTCCTTCGCGTGCCAATATTTACTAGCGAAATATATGGCGGACCAAGTTGTTGCATTTTTAGCTATATTATTTACTGAAATAAAAATAATGATATGTATTTTCTGAAACTCTAATTTATTGTGCAATATTACAAAATAACTATTGCATTAAGAAATAAATTGCAATTAAATTAAACTTTTAAGTTAGCTGCGAAGTAGAAGGTTGAGGAGCGCTGGTCTTTGTGGGGACACATTTGCGTCTGGCTACGGTCTTACCCATTCTCCTTTCTAACAATACGAAAACTCCACTTGATTTTTTATTAACGCTTCGTGGGCTGGAGTTGGCCCGCGGGCCGTAGTTCCCCATCCCTGCTCTAGATTATTCTATTTGTAACAGCAAAATAAAACAAAGGATTAATATTAACACAGTTTTAATATAATATTTATCAAAACATTTACATAAAATGGTTAAGTTAAAAGTTAAAAAATCAGTAGTTCATAATTTCATAATAGTACTTAATTTTATTCTGAACATTGCATATCATTGTAAATGCGACATCTAGTGGCGATTACAAGAACTAATAAAGGCACTTCAAAGTCACTCGAGTTTACAAAACTTAATAATTATGTAAAAGGCGCTGTTTTTAATATACCTATTTTATTTGAGAACTTCATAGTTTTTCAAAAGTACATAAGTAACGAAAAGAATAATCCTTCATCTTAAAATAATAAATATTAAAATAAAGTTGTTGTACATACAACAGCTATAAATCATATCGCTTCCTATATTTCAGTTTGGTTCAAGGACTTACAACGTCTATGCAACCTCTAGTAACTACATATCTACCTAAATCGTCTTTATGTAAAGTTGCGTCATAAAATCAAGGCATATACTTGGGTAAGTACTCTGTTTCAGTGTCTCGTGACGTTGTAATAATTCTAATAGAGTAGCAACTACAAAAACAAAAAGGCTTATTACTAAAAAATACAATAAAACCTAAGTACTAAAACCTAAACAACTTAGATATAAATCGTATTCACCAGTTACTTATAATATAGCATAAGCTGGTACGAACTTATGAAGTAAACCAGGAACAGAATCGGGAAGAATGTAGGTATCAAGTGATATCAAAGTCAGCTGATAAACAGTGATGATCATAACATTGTACTAATAAACGCATGTCTGACTAGTTAGTTATTCGCTGGTCCAGCTCCAGAGTGTAGCAATGAGCATATCTGTGACATAATCATCTAACGAACCTTTTTTTAACTACGTTGAGTTGGGCTCGGCTTCCAGTCCAGATGCAGGTGAACACTGTTTTTTACATGGAGCGACTGGCTGATTACCTATTTGACCTCCACAACCCAATTACTGGGTAACGCTTACACGATACCTCTAGGTAAAATTCGTTGTCAGACTTTCGGGCTCCTGACTACTATACCTACTAATAAGTGGCATAATGACAATTATAATGTTTGACTAAAAGAAAACTTCCTCAGTACTAGATAAGCAGACCCTTGCTGCAGCGTCTAACACAAACTAACAAAACATTTAGGTATTGTACTAAAATAAACCTGGCAAAAAACAGTCAACTGCAATATAATAAAATCACAGGTTTTAATTTATATGTAGGCAGAGACACCGACGCCGCGATAAGTGTTGCATCTGCATGTAGTAGCCAATGATATCGTCATTGGTAGCAGCACATTCAGAAACAAGGTACAAATTATAACATAAACTGGCCATATAAAATGCATACATTTTCCTGATAACAGACAGTGACAATGAGAAATTACAAGTAGTGCCATGTAACTCTGTAGATAAGACTAATATTATAAATGCGAAAGTGGGTCTGTGTCTTGTACCTCTTCACGCCTAAACCACTGAACGGATTTCGATAAAATTTGGCAGAGAGATAGATTGCATCCTGGGGAAGGATATAAGATAGTTTTTATCGACATACCTCGCGGGCGAAGCCGCGGGCGGAAGCTAGTCATATAGGTATAATTTCACCATGACACATCCATTTTCACTCGATTTCGCCATTTAAGTGGTCTGATGCACACACGGGTTAGAGATCACCTCATAACACAGAACATATACATATTATACCAACAACACTTACAACACTCATTGTCATTAATCAGTAGAAGGTATTTCACCAGCTGTTGTACTGGAATTTTTGAAGTCACGATAGTATCATTCATAATTACTTAAATTGTACATTCATATCAATATAGGATGGGTTGTTAAAGTTTAGACCAGCGGTAATTGCGTAACACATCATTGGCTTTTATTTTGACAGTTCAGCAAAATTCATTGCGTTATTTACTTTGTCGCGAACACAAATTTTTCGAACATATGAAGCAATGGATTAGCAATATCCTTCAAAAGTAGGTATAAAGATTCAGATTGAAATTGTGTTACGCAATTATGGTGCTTAATTCTTGTTGCTTACTATCATAGATAAGAAAAACAACTATTTGAGAATACAAAATGCAAAAATAAGTCATACAAAAATGAGTGGCAAAGCTCCTTCACTAACTCTCGTGGTATCTGTAGTCCTGAAAAGGAAAAACAATGGGTTATTATGCATATTTATGATTTCTTTGACAACGAGGTACTTCTCCCACGTGAAACTGGCATTTTGGGTATCGTGGACACTGCATAGCCAACGAGATGACAACGATTAGAATGGGAAGTTTAAAATTTGTATAAAATGTCTTTACACAAAAATGTTATGAACCCCTGAAAGTTTGTTTACATTCTTTATCTTGTCTCGTTGGCCCTATTTTAGTCTTTCAACTGATCTACAACTACATAAATAGGTAGGTAAGTGATTTGTTTTAAAACAAATTGAAGGACTAAGGGCCATACTACACGGGCGGTTCTCCCTCCGCGGGAATCCGCTTCTGAATGAGAAACCGCGCAGTAAATTGTGTCTAGTGCGGTTCAGAAGCGGATTCCCGCGGCGGGAGAGCCACCCGTGTAGTATGGCCCTAAGTGCGGAAACCAAACCCGTAACATAGGTAGGCAATTTATCGTTAGCAATTGGCCCTATTTTAGTCTTTCAACTTATCTACAACTACATAAGTAGGTAGGTAAGTATTTTTTTTATTTTTTCACACCCACAATGGTCCACTTGAAGTACTAAGTGCGGAAACCAAACCCGTTACATAGGTAGGTAGGTAGGTAATTTATCTTTGGCATCTCGTAAAAAATAGCAATTAATTTGCTGCGAAATGTCGGATATCAATGTGACAACTGGTATTTCCAATTATTTTGCAACTTTAATTCATTCTTGGCGGACGATTAACTACTTAACACATTAACGAACTTAGAAAGTGCTAATTAAAGTGCGCCAAGAATTTTTAATGTAATCGGAATAATCGTGGGGATAAGTATATCAGCTGGTAAACGAGAAAAACTATGAAGATACAGTCGGTCTATGAAAACCCGGCCCTGGGAGTTACATTGAGCTATCGCATGACGCAACATTAAAGACCAGTGGCTTAATTTGTTACCTTAGGCCCATAGGAGTGTCTGCGCGACGACCGCGAAACGGCCAAGCCGAAGGTTTTGACCAAGATGTATGGTTTGTAGAGATAAGCCTTGTAAAGTTAGGGGCTTGGCTCTACGTTAGGTCTGATAACTTTTTAACAGTGAAAGCGATAAATTATGTTAGTGGGATTTTTGGTGGGATTTACTTTATGTAATTAAAACCCAATAAGACTCAGTTAATTTTTATATACCTACAGGCTACAAGCAAAATCTTAAACTTGAGAAAAAAACTTCAGCTACCCGAAACTGTCAAATTTTCCCAATCAACTTTGAACCTTATGCTTTAGCGAAGAAATTTGACAGTTTGTAGAAGCTTGATGTGCTGGCGTCTGTACTTCTGAAATGCCCATAAAATCTACATTCATCCACAAACCACTCTAATTACGTAACACACTATCAATCAAATCAAATCAAATCAAATCAAATCATTTATTGGTTTGCAAACATGGGTATTTAGTACATAGATGTTTTATTATAAGAGTCCTCCATGCTCTACCGGTACATGGGCATGCAAAACATAGGTATTTTTATTTAATTACACAAAAAAGTTATCATAATTTTAAATAACAATTACGAGAATTAAATAATACAAAATACAAATTAATGTCAAGTCGTTTGAATTACTTTAAAAATGTCACAATAATATAATAATGGCAAATGTCAATGTTATATAAAAATGTATGAAAAAAAAATGTTAAATGTCAACAAAGTGACAATAAAAACAAAATAAAAAATGTCAAACGGTATAAAAGCATGTCAATCGGTCAGTGATACATCATTAAGGAAGTCGTCAATTGTGTAATAACTTTTTTCAATTAAAATTTCGATTAGTGCCCTTTTAAATTTGAATACAGTCATAATTTTAATAATATTAGGTATTTTGTTATAAATGCGTGGGGCAATGCCAAAAAAACTTTTTTGCATTAGTGCAGTTTTACATTTAACTTGACACAATTGATGTACATATTGAGTTCGTGTTGGATTGCTTCTGACTGCCGACAATTTTTGAAATAGATGTGGATTATTTTTCACAAATAAGGCCGATTCCAGAATGTACAAAGACGGAAATGTTAATATTTTTAAAGATTTAAAATAAGGAAGACAGCTATCTGTGGTCTTAAGACCGCACATTGACCTTATGCATCGCTTTTGCATCCTAAATACAAGCTCCCTATCAGTAGACTGCCCCCAAAAAATAACACCATACCGCAAAACGGAGGCAACTAGTCCGTGGTATGCCGTTAAAAGAGCCTGACTGTTGACTTTCTTTGACAGTTGAAAAAGGGCATAAGCGGATTTACTCAGTTTTTTACACACTTCTTCAACATGAGGTTTCCATGTCAGTTTGTTGTCGATCACTATACCTAAGAACTTAGCTTTATTTGTTTCCTCAATGTCAGAGCCTTGGTAGGTAACACGAACGTTTGGGTTTTCGCAACGTTGATTAAAGTGCATAACTTTTGTCTTTCCTAGATTTATTATTAAATTATTATTATGTAGCCAATTTATAATGTCACGTAAACAGGTATTAATGTCATTCTCATAGTTATTTTTATCTGTACACTTTATTACAGCTGTACTGTCATCTGCAAAGAGAACCATTTTGTTTGATGTTACTTTCGGGAGATCGTTAATATATATTAAAAAAAGTGGTGGCCCTAGTACGCTACCCTGTGGGACACCATATCTTACGTGTCTCGGTTTTGATATATAAATGGTTTCTAATTTAGTCTTTGGACATATTCTGGCAATTTCTGTACATTGAAGCCTATTACTTAAGTACGATTCTATTAGCTGTAGGATGTTCCCTCTTACACCATAACTATGTAATTTTTGTAATAGAATCTTATGGTCCACAAAATCAAAAGCCTTTGTCATGTCAGTATAAACTGCACAGACAGGATTCCTCTTATCTACAGATGACATGACATTGGCTAATAGATCAAATAGTGCCATATTAATCGTGGTATTCTTACGAAATCCCTTTTGTTCTTTACAAAATATTTCATACTTTTCGAAATAGGCATATAAAGATTGATAGATGACTTTCTCAAAAATTTTTGAAAAAATTGGAATTTTTGCAATTGGTCTGTAGTTTTTAAAATCGGTTTTGTCATCTCTTTTATATAAAGGTTTTATTATAACCTTTTTGAGATTATTAGGAAATATGCCATTAGCAATACACAAGTTAAATATATGAGCTAATGGTGGTGCTATTACTTCTTTGGCAAATTTTATTACTTTTGTAGAAACGCCATCATATCCAACAGTACTTGTATTTTTTAGGCTGCTAATTATTTTTATTATATCGTCAATGGTTACGGGTTGCATGAATATGGAATTTAATGTCAGATTATTTAAATTAGTATTATTCATCGTGATGTCAGTTTTTACGTTATTTTCAATTGTATCAATAAAATATTTGTTAAATTCGTTTGCAATGTCCATTGGGTGTGTAAACGACCGATCATCTCTTTTTACGCACATAATCGGCTCCTGTGGTAAACACACCTTAGATGTATTTATTATTTGCCATGTAGCTTTTGATTTATTTTGGGCGGTATTTATAAAGTGATTATTTTGAGCTTTTTGTGTTAGCTTTATAATTTTCCTAAAAAGTTTGGTGTAGTTTTTAAAAACTAATTTATTTTTTAAGTTAGGATTTAACCTATGGACCCAGAGTAACTGTCTTTGCTTCTTACTACATATTTTTATTCCATGAGATATCCATTTCGTTTTCATGCTTGTTTTTATAGTTATCACTTTTTCAGGAAAACATAATCTATATAAAAGAGAAAAATCTTCCATAAAATTGTCAAAAGCTTCGTTTGCGTCTGTGGCATCGTGTACTTTCTTAAAAGATAGACAGCTTAGATGCGTTTTAAAAGTAAATAAGTTTGCCATGCATATATCCGGCTTTTTCGTTCTCCAATATTTGAGTTTGCAAGTTTTGTTAATAGGCACTTTAAGTATCTGAGATGTATGATCTGAAAGGGCCAGATCTACAACTTCAGCTTTGCAATCTTTCCGGTAGTTGTGCGCAAAATTGTCAATACAGGTGTGACTACTTAACCTAGTGGGCGTATAAAGCGCTAGTTTTAAATTGTAATTCATAAGAAAATATTCCAGATCTAATGTAGTTTTGTTTCTTTTTAAAACGTCAATATTAAAATCTCCACACAACACGATTTTCTTATTTGAAGGTAGACTAACTTTAGTTAAAATATAATCTAATTTTTCATAGAACACTTCGTAATTATGTTTAGGAATCCTATATATACAAATAATGATAATATTGTAAGCTATTATCTCTACAGCGCAGCATTCAAAGATGCCTGAGACTGATTGTTTTGCTATGTCCGATAATTCTCTAAACTGAAGACCTATTCTAACGAAAATGCATGTTCCTCCTCTCTTTGCATTTCTAGAAAAGAAAGCCGCTGGACAAAAATGTGTGATGTATAATAAATCCTCATAACCAGTTTGTATAAAATGTTCTGTAACACAAATAACATCTATAATTGTTCCTTTTTCGAATAATTCCACTAGTTTTACAGTCAGTGAATCAGATTTATTCATTAGTCCTGCTATATTCTGATGTAAGATGTGAAGGTAGTTAAAGAAAAAACTGAGAATTTGTCTGTTGCGAAACGGTGGACACGTCGTTTTGGCTTTGATTTTGGGGGTGGCAGTCAACTTCTGAGTGCGTAGTATTTAGGTTGCTTAGACTGAAAATTAGTTCTTGCAAATCTGATACAACAATTTCCAAACCATAGTTATTTAAACTTCCGTGCAGTTTACTATATGTATCATAGTCATAAGGTAGATTAAGATTTGAGTCTAGTAAATACGCATAGTTACATGTATTTATATCCAAGCAAAGAAGGTTATTAAAATTTTCTATGCGACTGTTATACAGTATGTTAGCATTTGTCATGTATTTAAAAGTTGGTAGACAGATTATAAAGTTAGTGTGATTCAATTTTTGCAACTTTTCTCTAATAAACATAACAAGTTCGATATAATTATGTGTTGTCCGAAAATCTTCCTCGCCAATATAAATAACACAATAGTCTGAGTGCGTAAAGTTTAGCACTTTCGTTTCAATTTTGTCAAGAGTTTGCCGTAATCCACATGTTGGTTTACGATAATGACAGATTTCATAATTGCATAAATTAGTCCTTTCAGCAATAGTATATAATCTATTTGAAGTTTCACTGCTTATTAGGCATATTTTGTGTTTTGTAGACGGTTGTCCTACAGCTATTGTGCCTTGTGTATATTGAGTAGTGCTGGATGAGTCGACATGGCTGCCTTTGCTTCTAGTTTCATTTTTGTTAGTAGATGAAGATTGATCTTTTTCTATTGTTGGAGTTGTCTGTGTTTGTTTTGATTTCTTTTTTTTAATGGGCGACATTATTGGTGTCTTTGTCTTGTCTGAAGCCTCAGTTGGTAAGTCAATCCGAATGACGTTATGGATAGGCGTTGAGTTCAAACCTGTGCTTGGTGTCGGGTTACATTCCAGTATATTTGTATGTTTGGTCAATTTTGTGGGTGTGGTCCTAACGATGACGTCAGTTGGTTCATCATATTTTTCATTTTGTATCGGTGCGGTTGATTGCTTTTTTTTTCTTATGGGCGTTATCTTGTTGTTTTGGTTTGATTTGTGTTTACGTTCTGAGCACGGAGTCAAACTATTTATGTCAATATCATTTAGCCTCTTGTATACACTTATCATTTTAATATATTTTTGGATGTCAGTTTTCAGTCTAAAGTTTTCAGAATTTAAGTTTTCAATTTCTAGATGAGCGCTTTGTAGGTCACTGGTCAATTGTTTAACTTTTTCTTGTAAATCTAATATTGTTTGACTCATATTTAATGAAGTATTCGGTAAACTCGCAATGCTTTGATCAAAAAGATCTGAATTGTCTGCAGTAATATCAGGCAAAGAGCTTGCTCTGAGTAAGTTATTTTTACGGTATGTTATGTTTTCATCCATGTTTATTTTACTTTATAGTCTCTAAAATTAATAATTTTCTACCAAATACAATTTTTTTTTCCAATGGTAACACTATTTGCGCCCTCTGGTGTCGAGTAGCACTGTTTTTAGTTAGTCTATTCACCACTCGTAGTCCTGCTAGCGCTAGTTGTAGTACAATATGCGTAGTCCAAAGGTCGTATGTTCATATTTTGAATATTAATTTTTCCAAACGGTATTTGTGGAAGTGATTTCTTCAAAATAATTCACTAACCTTGATGGGAACTGTACAGGAGATTGTTGTTATGCTGTAGTTTTGTAGCAGAACATTGCAAATGCTATTACGCGCACTGATTTGTTGTTTATAAAATAGTTTTAGCACAGATTTAGATATTTGTGAGAAAGCTCGTCGTAATTATTATCACACATAACACAAATAGTCACAATCAATATTATTTGTAAATCAGAGTCACTACAGTCCATCGCACAACTATTTATAATACTTCTGTTGTTATTTTATTTATTAACGTAATTTAAATATGCGGGCTATGTAAACAGCGCTAGTGTTGCCAATCAATCTCAATCAGAATCATTTTGAAGTATATTGCTAATCCATTGCTTCATTTGTTCGAAAAATGTGTCTGCTCAACAACGTGAACAACGCAATGAATGTTGTTGAACTGTCAAAGTGAAACCCATTGCTACTGATAGTGTGTTACACAGTTACCCCGCCGATTGCTTGTTGGATAGAACCAGTTTCATCAAGTAGGTACCGTTGATCACATAATCACCTAAAATATCAGGGGACCTAAAAAGGCCACTTTAGCAGAATCATAAAAGGATACCATTATGAATTATAATATGGCGAAGACATCTGTGTCTTTCTATTTTTCGCTGCACTGCGTAGGTATAATCAAAGAGATTGGGATTGGATTTGGATTGATTGGTATTTTAGCACAGACAAAAAAAAAATTACTGAAAAATCCTCCACCAATGGGATTTGATACGATTAACTTAACAGTTAACTGTCCATTATGATTCATAAAGTTATCCTTTTATGAATCTGCCAAAGTGGCCTATTTAGGCCCCCGATGATCAACGTTATCAATGCAGGGCTCTGTTCAAGCCCGAGTCAATATACCTACATTTCTAAATAGATTGGAGGGCCGCATAAACAAAAACCTTAACTTTTTTAATTTCCCTAATACCTAATGGTGTCAGAAAACTTGTTGCCATCCGAATAAATATTACATTAGTTTATTTGGGATAGGTACCATAAAAATACAATAATGTTCTACCAAATAAATTTTTTTAAAGGAATATTTTATTGTTTGCGGTATATAAAATAATTATATTATTAGCTGCTTGTGACTGTTCCAAAATTACCTAGGCTGACAAAGTTTTAGTTTTTCCTAATTATTAGAGTTATGAGCGGCTCTTCCTGTGTCCTAAGGTAATTGTAAACTAATGATGAACTCACAATAAGAATACAGGCTCCAATGACGGCGAGCTTGAAGCGCACGTCGAGGTCAGCAGGGAAGGTGACGACGTAGTCATCGTTGTACGAGAACATCTCCTTCAGCAGGCCGCGGAACTTCTTGTTGATGCCGCCGATCGTGGTCTTGTTCTTCGTCTGCAGCTGGAATGAGAGATCATGTCTTCAGTTCATTTACATGGTGTGTCATTCTTAAATATAAAATAAGTTAAAAAGTTGTTCTTGGATTGGAGTAGAGAAACACAAAACGCAAGTACAGACGCCAGCACGCCAAGCTACCCGAAACTGTCATTTTTTTCGCGATTTTTTTTTTTTTAGCGATAATGTTGAAAATCGATTAAAGAAAGATAGGTAGCTTGATGTGCTGGCGTCTGTACAACAACCCTCGTTTCTTTTCTTTATATAATTTTAGCGATCCTCCTCTGCTTCACATGATTTTTACGATTTAACAATAAATCGCGATTTCTTTAAGTATTAGGTGTGTATGTAAGTAAGTAGGTACATAAACCTTCCATATTATAAGTAAATATAGCTCTTAATGATTAGGAAAACCGCATCAAAATCTGTTGTATAGATAAGAAAAAGCGACTTTGTTTTATAGCATCATTAAAATGTCATCAATACATAATTATTGATGATGCATCATCCATCCATTAATTAATTCATTCGTCCATCTTTACATACCGAGACGGCGTGACCCCTCCGTGCCTCGGAATTGGTCCCGGCTGTCATTCGTGGATCTTTGACGTTACGGGTTTCGTTACGGGTAGTCACAAGCCCGAAAGTCTGACAACCATCAGTCTTACCAAGGGGTATCGTATTACCCAGTTACTGGGTTGTGAAGGTCAGATAGGCAGTCGCTTCATGTAAAATACTGGTATTCAGCTGAATCCGGTTAGACTGGAAGCCGACCTCAACATAGTTAGAAAAAAGGGAAAAGGCTAGAAAGATGATGATGATGATGCATTTAACCTACAATGGGAGCTATAATTCCTGCTATAGACTAAATAAGTATTAACGTCGTCCATGCCGTATTTCGGCCACGGCGCGCGGCGGCCAATCTCAACGGAGACTAGCCATTTGCGCGGGAGATATTCGATATTTTTCTGGGTCGGGCAAAGTGTAATAAGTATTATAAAGTGTTCAGACCATCGAGCTTATTGAACCCTCAAAAGATAGAAACGAGAACTCAAAAGTCACAAAACGAAATAATACAACGTTGTTTTTAGTACCTAGTATATGCGGAACCTGAATATAGTTTGTTCAGAATAAGTACCTAACTGAATCGATTCCAATCATTTTTACCCCATGTTATATTTTGTCCCAAAAATATTTAAAAAAGGTTAAAAGTTGGACACTGAGCGACACTAAGCAGGTTATCCAATCTCCGCGCCGAACGGTTAGGTACCTAGATACTATTATCAATGAGCGCAAGACGGTGCGGCGCGAGCGGCGCGGGTGAGCATGTTTTTGTACGGACAAACAGGTAACTTCACAAGCTTATAACTTTGTGATTTGCCATGATACAGTTTTGAAATTTTGTACATGGATTCTTTATATAAAAATACTAGACTACTAGTGTTTCGGGTTTCGCATATTATAAGTACTAAAAATAATATTCAATACTTAATAGGTAATATGAGTAAATTACCTGAAAGTCATAATCTGTGACCTCTCCCTTGATCCTGAGCGTGGGGGAGTCCTGAGCGTCGTTGATGCTGAAGACAGGCGTCATGAAGGTGGCCTCCTTGCGCACTACGCTCACCAGCGTGTTGTTCATGTACAGCTCCACCTTGTCCGACATGAACACGCTCGGACGACGCAGCGAGAACACCTGGGAATCAGCAGGTTGAGTATCAGCACTTCTGGGCCTTATCATAACCTTTTGTAGCGCAAGTGATGAGCAGAGCAGATCAACGTGACAGGAAATATCAATGTATAAAGGGTCTCCGAAATGATCAATTGCAAATTGTCAATATTTACGTGACTGATAGGTACACGTTGATGCGCAAATTGATCGCCTACCAAAGGCAATTGAAGAGTCTGACAATATCACTTCAATTAGCAATTGATTGATTGCAATTGATCGTTGAAACTCAACTTAACAGTCAAGTTTCCCCGTTAGCAAAACTCATGTCCACTATAAGGGTAATGCCCGGTACACACGACAACGATTTATCGTAGCGATTTGACTGCGCAGTCCGTTTGTGCAGTTTATCGAACGTCCATAGTGTGTCTACACGTCTTCGATATCTGCGTCGATCGTCAGTTCTCGGCAGAAACTCTGAAAAAAAACACGTCATTCGTGATGGAAGACGATGAAGCGCTTGCGCTAGCCTGGCTTGTTTTGTGCAAAAAGAAAAGAAAATCACGTAGTGTGTGGTGTAAGGATTGGCTTCTTAAAAGAAAGTCATACTCTCACATAAATTTATTGAACGAGTTGAAATTTTCCCCGAAAGACTGGCACAATTATTTGAGGATGAATGAAGAGACTTACTTACACCTCCTGTCTTTAGTTACACCGCTAATACAAAAAAGCAATACCGTGATGAGAGAAGCAATAAGTCCTCATGAAAGATTGTCTGCAGCTCTGAGGTTTTTAGCTACAGGTCAGCCTTGCGAACGAACTGAATGATTGGCCCGACTTCCGTACACACACTACGATAAAACTGTGCAAACGCGATCGACAACGATTTATCGAATAGATTTTAAACCTTGCTCCGATGGCTTGCACCAACCAAAAAATCTGCGCCGATTTTTGTACATACGTTCGATAAAACTGCGCAAATGAACTGTGCAGTTCGTTTGCGCAGTTTTATCGTTGCCGTGTGTACCGGCCTTAAGTCTAACTAGTTTCAGACTCATATATCCTAAGCAAATCGCACGACACTTTTTCTCGTCACTTGCCCAGTTAGTGACAATAAGCTTGCTGCCTTATAACATGGGATTTCAGGTATATTGGACACACCTATACCTACCCCCACCAAGAATTTAGGCGTGATGTTATGTTATCTGAATGAATAGTACCTAGGTACCGTAGCGTAGGTAATACTGCTCGTACTTATACTAACTCTTAGGAAATAGGAACACTGCAAGTCCTGAGAGAGACAAGGAATATTGGGAGAACTAGCACAGGTAACTACGCTTAGTCGATAAAAGTGCGTGTGCAACGACGTAGGTACTCTAAGAAAATAATTATGTTTTTCTAAGGTTTTTCTGCTTTCGTGTGTAAGTTATTTTGGGTAAATTTTCGTTAAGTACATAATATTATAACAAAATATTCAAACACCTAAACAGACGTGAGCACAACTTATTAGTCTAATGACCACCTAAATAAATGTTTTAAGCGTTAACAGAATGATGAAGTCCCACATTTTTATAATAATTTATATAGAAAGAACACACCCCAGCACAGATAATAATTTGTGTTATCACCAAAAAATACTAAATCAATGACCTAATTGTCGTAGCTGTTGCTTTCTCAATAAATACTCAAATGAAGAGGGCGTAGAAACCATGAATCAACACCACATGAGTAATTAACCCTTTAACCGCTGTATAATCTTGCAAAAAAATGTGCCCCTAGCGCCAATCACGTATTTTCAAGGTCAACTATAGTGTTGTGCACCATTCACAATTTTTTAATTTTTTTTACTAGATTTTAAGAGTAAAATTACACGTTTTACGAAAATCTAATGTTTTTTTATAAGTCATTAACCTTATAATTAAAATTACCCGAATAAAAAAAGCTATAAGCATTGATAGAGTATAGTTCATAATTCTACTAAATACGTCTTTCGGAATCCCTATTGTTGCATTTATACAACTTTGGGTACATACCTCCTCCTCTTCTAACTCATTATCGGTCACAAATTCTTCTACATCTTCCTCGTAACCTTCTAAAATCCTTATTAATTCCTCTGCACTCGACATTTTGCGATTCAAACACGGCCACAAGACCCAATGAAATAAAATAAGTACCCACTATTTCATTAATAATTCTTAACAAATAAAACAGATGTACCCTCACTATTATCATTATGAGTTCGCTTATGACGTCACAAGCGGTTGCATATGTACAACTCCGGCGCTGGACTTCTTTGATAACGTTAAAGTACTAGGGTTGTTACTAAAATACAATTTAGTAAAAATCGTCTATCTAATTGTAATATGAATCTACCTTAAATCATGTTCAGTTTTAGATATTATAGTTAGAAATAGGTTCAAACAGCAACAAGCATTGAATTACTTTTTAATTCTGAATGCCTAACCTATTTGTATATTATTTGAGTAAACTAAAGTTTGCATTAAGAGTAATAAATAAACTTATGTGCTACATCACTACTGTTGTATTTATACAACTCTGGCGGTACAGGTTAAGGTCAAACCTGCATTTTGCGATGGGTTTTATGCATTTTTTTCACCGTTAATTTGGTGCTTTGCATAACCACTCACGCGGCCATAACCACGAGCAGGTATTGAGGAAAATGTTACACTCGCTCGAAAGCCACGATCGGCCATTGATAAAACTGCGACAGCAAGCATTTTCCACACCGCAGTATTTTATTTTTAGTAATTTTGTGTATGGGAGTATTGCTCATGTTCCAGGTTCTTTAGTCGAGTGGTTAGATGAAGTACATTTGTGCCAAAGGCCGTGTGGTTATATCGGCATTACGAAATAAGTTATCTGTAGTTGAAAATCTTTAAATAAACAAATGAGACGGCGATGACGCATGCGTAATTTGATACTCGCGTGATGTTATTGTTATTGTATATCAAAACTTTGGAACAACAATGGTATGTATTATATGTCATTCGATTCAGTATGAATGGGGCTATTTTTTAGGTAAATAAAAAAATAGGGTCATCGCTTTCGATTTTGAAATAATATTATTTTAATTTTTAATTGTCGTAATGTAAACAAACATTAAAAATAAACAATTATTAAAAAAAATCAAAGTCTCTTAAAGTTACGGAACAAGTTTTGTTATCTACACTTGTCTATCCACTTGAAGAAACAGCCATTAGTTTAACAGCGGTCCATAGAATTTTTTTCTGTACGAGTCGTGTATAAGTGGCGAGGGCGCTCCGCGGCGCGTCGAAAAAAATGTGCTAAAAACATACTTGCGTATAGGAAGGCGTTACCGCGGGGTACTTGCGCGTGAGTGGATAAGTGATTTTAGGGAAAAGGAAAGAAATTCCTTGAATGGCAACGGTGGTCTTTATTTTTATTATGAAACTGCTCCTACGTAAATAAAAATACGTTTAAAAATCACTTTGGAGACTTAAGTTGCAAATTTACAACTGCGGTGCTAGGGGCTCAGAAATGATAAGTTGCTTATATACAACTGCGGCGGGTAATGGGTTAAACTCACTTCAGCTACGCCAAGGAGTTCCAGCGCAAAGCACTCATGATGCAAAGCTCGAATATCTCAAGCACTGTAATTACCTACCGTGTCTCAAGTGCCTGTAATGTTATCAACACACATTTCTTGGAACTGGAATCCAGCAATACTGCTTTGTGTGGTCAAAAGAAATGTGAGGTAATCCCCGGAAATTAAGCTCGATAACATAGGAGCCTACAGTTTGTGAATTCTGTTCGCAGAGAGCATTGTTATTGCCATATGAAATAAAGCGGTGTTAATTAACTCAGTATCCCTGTTACCACCCACTATCTACACAAAACTCCATTACAATCTTTTAGGCAACATACACGTATACGATTACTGAGCAACCCCTTTTTATGGTAGCACACCATGAGCCCACACTTATTGCAATTGAAACTGTCAATTAACGGACATTACGTAATGGCACAGCGCCCACAGCGCAAACCTGGAGGACACTGATGCCATTAGTTTGTCGACCCTTCTCATGGGTTACGAAATAAACCATTTTATGGGACGTTTTACTTAAAGGTGTGCAAATCTGATGTTTGTTTGTTTGCGAGCTGTTTTTATACGCGCCCTTTCTAAAAATAAAATACCAAGTCTGGGGCAACCTTTTGAAAAGATCACAACAGACGAAATTGCTTTTTTATTTGACTTTCAATTCCATCAACTATTACATAGGTACAAATTCTGCTGTAACTCAGGTTAAGCCACCACTTCACTTTAGGTAAGGATCATCGAGAATCTTTTGCAGTAAAGCGTGTTGGAGCCAAAGGGAACTTTTAGGTTTCTTGCTCAGTTGCTCCTGATAGGTAGTTTTTCTATTATGACCCCTGGAACCCACAGTCCCATCTCCCAAAATAATCTCCCCCAGGAGTGGCCAGCACTCCCCTAATCATTACACATGATGACATGACCTATGTAACATTCTCTTACTGCTGCTCATTATAATAGTTTCTCACCATCCTCCCTGTAGTATCCACTCCGTGCATGTGGAAGCCCCTGCTGTGTCCATTTGCGAGGAAGGTCAGGGCGTGGCCATCCTCCTTCAGGAAGAACAACTCTTGCCCCTCGCTGTGCACCGTGTACTTGTTGCCCTTGAACCCTCGACCCTTCTGGTTGATGTTGACGGTTGCCAGCCGCGTCAGGCGCTCCAGACCTGAACCTGTCATAAGCAAAAAAAAAAAACCTGGGTTCGCATATTTTAATAATAAGAACGGTTTTTCACTAATTTGGTTTATTTTATTTTTTTAACCATTATAAATGGTTAGAGATATTTACTGACCAAGTTAAAAATCTACTTAAGATGTTCCGTTATGAGTTTACGACATTTAGCTTGTGTAATTAAATTAGAAAATACCTAGTAAGCAATTATTACATTGGTATTTTGGGCAGTGTTTTGCCTATAAGGAAAAATGTTATCGATTAGGTACTTTTACGTGCCTCTAATTGGTTATAGGTATTTCACATTTCCCTTTTGATAGGCCGAATCGCCGAAACAAAACAAATAAATGTATATTTCCTGGTAGGTCTTAAATGTATATTTCCTGGTAGGTCTAGGTACCAACTAATAGCGTACCTATCATCTTTTCCTTCTAGAGCTCGAAGGAACCAACATTCACCAGAAGTGTTTAAGAGTGGAAGACAACAGTAGTTCTACAGTCTGTCCCCAGTCCCCCCACCACGAAGTATACATTATAAACTTCTGCAGTGTCATAACTCTGAAGTTCGCAACTACCAAAAAAATAATTAAACAAGTTGAGAGATGAGAGTAGACACGACAGAACGTTCGGAACTTTGCATTAGGTAGGTACGTACAGTCAACCACACATCTGTGGTAACACTTCACTACGAAAATCGGGTCAGTGGGTCGTCTTAGGAAAATCGCCCTTATTGCTACGAAATAAAAGCGCTCCGAATGTCAAATTTTTACCACTGATGTGCTTAAACTCTTGATAATGAATGAATGACTGAAAAAGTATTAAATTTATAATAATTTATTTATTTATAATATTTTATGTTTCCACATGATTGAATTGGATAATTATATTTTATCCAATTCAGTCATGTTTCCAATTTAAAACTTTTTACCTACCAGCTATTCATTAGTTTTCATCGCTTTTAAATACAAAATATCCAGGATGAAAACGCTACCTATCTGTTACAAGTTCAGTTGTTTAGGCGTGAACGTAACGTAACAGACAGACAGACGAATTTACGAATTTTTTAAATATTTTATTAATACCTAAGAATGATGGGCTAACCCTAAATAGGTAATCATATTATCATACTAAATGTGGGTAAAGTAAACATAATAACACATTACGTCATATTATTTTATTATTTTTACTTTAGGTAAGTAGGTACCAAAGTTTTTCCAAACTAAAATATCACAGGTAAATGACCTCTCATTATGACTTAAATACATTGTATTATTATTATTATCTGTAACATACCTGTTTCTTTAGCAGCAGCCATTGTTTACAATCAAACAAATCTAAAATCAACACAACTAGCCAATAGTCGTATAACCGATAAACACAGACACTTCAGTCACACATCTGCTGCAGAAAAGTCGCAATGCAATCTACAATGTCAAACAAAAGATAGCTAGAAACAAAACTATATACGACCACATATTGATAAGTTCCACGACTAAAATGACACACGAAAGAGTAGGTCAGGTAGGAATTAAAGCAAGTTATTGACCAAACTACGCGAGTGAGGTAGTAAACAATTATCGGTAATTATTATTATTAGCGCGTCATGTGCGCGACTGTTCTCTGTAAGCCCAGCTAGACGTCTGAGTGTCTGACTCACTGGCGTGAACGGCGTGATATAGCCTACTACGGACTACGGCTACTACTTAACGAACTGGTATCACAAAATACAGAGAGTACAGAAGGCAATCACATGTACAATGCGATTCAAATAAGAATAGGAACGTCAATGACCTCTATCTGTCAAAAGTTGATTGAAAAGTACGGTTTGCAAAGAAAACTTATTTGAGTATCAATAACTTTTTTTTTGTTTAGATAAGTTTTAGATAAATCAAAGTGAAAAAAACATCAAAAAATTAGTCATAATTAGTTTTTTTTTTTTAATTATGCTACTTTCATTCTTATTTTCATTGTTGACAACAATTCACCAGAAAGTAAAGAAGATGCCAGCCGCCATCTTGTCGTAGTTGGGTGTTACAAGCTTTGTGGTTGTTGGTGTGCTTCTTCGTGAGACTAAGTGCTTGTGGAGTGTTACTGTTTCTTTCGTTAATTCTGTATGTTACGTGGTGGTTTCCTGTTAAATTTGTTATTGTTGTCATTTGTTGACGATGACCACTCAAACAGTGATGCAGACATGAGCGAAATTGAAAAAAAAATGTTTTCGTAAATAATTAATATTATTAAAAAAATATCTTGTTTTGCTCACCCTACCCAATTTATTCGATTTGACAGCTATGACGTCACAACATGGCGCTAAGTCGATCCCATTCTTATTTGAAACGCATTGTATGTAACTTCACTTTTCATACTTACGCTCGGCGGTCGCGCTAGGGTTGTCAACTTTGGCTTATGCACAAAAAACTATCGTAGTAGTGGCACTCGTATCTAGTTGTTTGATTTATTGTTGAGCTTATTCTACAATATTAAAACAAAACAATAAGCATAGTATTACAATACAAAAAGTTTACAGAACAAAAACCTATAAAATTTTACATTTGTCAATTTTCACTATCGAAAATCCCTAATGACTTCAAAACGGATTACCCTATTTACACAATTTATTTTGCCCTATCCGTTTTAGACATAGAAATGTAAATCTGTAGTTTTAGACCTAAACCTATCGTCGTTCGTCGTTTCAGCCGATAGACGTCCACTTCTGGACATAGGCCTCCCCCAATTTTGGGGGGGGTTTACCATAATCGCCACGCTTGGCAGGCGGGTTGGCGATCGCAGTATGGTATGATGGTGGAATAAATAGAGAACGCTGCTGCCCATTCTCCGGTAAGACCCTTAGTCGCCTTTAACGACACCCACGGGAAGTAAGGGGTGGTGCAATTCTTTAAGTCCGGCACCACACAGACACTAAAACAACACAATATCTACACAAACAAAAATTCATGTTTTCAACTTACGTAATAGTTGGTGGCGTGAATTTACCTTACAAAAAGTTACTTCGTTTATACTGATTCAAAATAGGAAACTATTATATAAATCGAGCTTAGATAGCCATTTTTTGTTGCTCCATTTTTGCACTTCACAGACGCGTCTGAAGCGGATGGCACTCGCGCTCGCACTACTCCCAACCAGTCCGAAATAACGTGTCCGTGCGTTGCTCGAGCGCACTTTGTATGTAGATTGCCTTCTGTACTCTCTGTATTTTGTACCGGTATACTTGCTGACACTATAGTGCGCCTTAGTGAACGCATGCATGGCTCGCGTGTCACAAAAGGCATGCAACATGCGAATTAGGCATGGCATTAGAGGCTGCTAAACTATATTGCATTGTCTAATTTTATAAAACAACGACTAGTGTTACTTCACACGTAATATATTGTGTTTAGTTTCTTTTTGTTTCCTCTATAGATAGGTAGGTACAGATGTCCATCACGTCTAACCATAGATATCAATCTGCCTGCCTTTTCCCAACTATGTTGGGGTCGGCTTCCAGTCTAACCGGATGCAGCTGAAAACCAGTATTTTACATGGAACGACTGCCTATTAGACCTCCACAACCTAGTTACTGGGGTAACACGATACCCTATGGTAAGACTGGTTGTCAGACTTTTGGGCTTCTGACTACCCGCAAAGACTGTCAAAGATGACAGCCGGGACCAACCAAGGCGCGGAGGGGTCTTGATATGTAAAAATGGTCACCCATCTACGAAGCGACCGCGGCAAGTGTAGCTTAACCTGATCGATCGACCCGTGAGCTGTTATTACTTAGCCACGAGTCCCTACTTAGCCAGAAGTCCCTAACCTAACCTAACGTAACCTAACCTTTTTTGTTTTCCGGGTTGGAAAATCCTCATGGATGTCCGCCGCCTTAGAACGGAGGCGGGTTCTGTCAGACTCTTCGTCGTTTCAGCCGATAGACGTCCACTGCTGGACATAGGCCTCCCCCAATTTTGGGAGGGTCAGACTCTTACCACAGAATAAATAGTACCTCTTACTGACTAAAAACCACCCTGGTGTTCCATCTCACACCTACGCCGGGGGCCGTGGGAACGTACGATCCTTCGGAAAAACCTAACCTAACCTAACCTTATATATCTACTTATCTATAAGATACATAAAAATACCTATTACTTATTAACTTCCTTCGTTCGTATGTGGTTCCACTTACAAATTCGTAATCCATTTTTCGAGCACTTCTTTAACTTAAAATGGCACGAACCTTTGTGTAACGGTTCACCACCCCTGCTATGGTCACTGTGTTTATGTTATGTAGTAGGTACCTTACATTATCATTTATCAGACCCTTGTGCCTAGCAACTAACTTTGTTTGCATTTCGGAGAAAAACAATTGACGTAAGCATAACAAAACATGAGTCAAATATTATAGTGAGTTGATTTTTAGTTTGTGTTCATTTAAAGAGGTCAAGTACAATAATAAATTATTGAAAAAAAAAACAATCGAGCTTGTTTATTTATTTCCTGTAGTTGCTGATAGGCCTACAGTCCTGCACTGTTCTCCATGGAAACATGGTCACAAATGTAGAATTTCTTGCCGGCTCTTCTCGGGTATAAAGGTACATTATGTTCTGTGATCTCTTATATCAACTAAGCCTATCGCAGTCCACTGCTGGACGTAATGCCTCTCCCAGGCTGCAGCACAACCCCTTGTCCTCCGCCTTCCGCATCCAGTCTGTCCCAGCCACCTTTCCGAGGTCGTCTGTCCATCTAGAGTAGCTAGTCTTCTCCATAGGAAACGACATTGAAACCTTACACCTAGGTCCTGACGTTTCATAAGTGAAATAAAATAATTTGAATTTTAGTTTTTTGTTCATAATCATAATCATTTGTTTGGCATTTTTCGTCTTAAAAATTGTGGAAATTAATGCATCGCCTCAAAATCAAAATGTTTTATTTCACACTAGCTTCCGCCCGCGACTCCGTCCGCGCGGATGTCGGTCTTCGCGTGGATGGTTTATTTCTCCATTTTGAGTAACTCTGACAATGACATCTTATAAATATCTATTGGACCCAAATACGGCTAAGCCTATAATAATTAAGAAGATTTTGGTACTGGGTGTAGGTCTCAGATTCCCGTGACAGCATGTGACGTTCACGGTCAGCAGTGAGGCGTATATCCCTTTCAGTAAATGTTTCAGAGGAGCGAGATAGTGAGTGACGTTGACGATCAGCACTTAACCTCAATTCGCGATCGGTACTGCTTTCACGTGCTCTTGCTTCAGCCGTTCCGTCTCGCATGCGGTTTAACCGGGATTCTCGCTCTTCAGTTGATTCTTGTGATCTAGCTAGTCTCATTCGCCTAGCATTTTTCGATGTTTTAGTAAGAGAAGATCGGTTTCTGGCAGGCATCGTGTTACAATAAAACTGTATTTAATCACATATTTGGGTTTGGTATCGATCCAGCAACACCCCCCGCTATTTATTTTTTCAATATTTTCAATGTACAGAATTGACCCTTCTACAGATTTATTATATGTATAGATAAACCTACATGGGCACTTATGAAACGTCAGAAGCTAGGTGCACGGTTCTAATTGGTCATTTCCTATGGAGAAGAACCGGCAAGAAACTCGGTTACTCTTTTTAAAAATAATTGGCTTTTACAATGTTTCCAGATTACAGTAGGTATGGGAGGACAGCGCAGGCCTGTCAACAATTCTACGACTATTCTACGACTACGTATTTTTTTATGTTTCTATGGTAATTAATGTAGTACCTAATTGGTTTAGTACGAGTTTTTGTATTTGCCAATTTTAAGACAAATAAAAGCCCTTATTTGTCTTAAAATCGGCAAATACTCTTTTGTGTGGAAAAATAAAAAGCACGGTATTAGACAGTGCTTTATTAAATAATTAAATAAAACAAAGCTTTTGAATACAGTAAATTTATTTTTATAAGATCGTTTAAATGAAGACCTTCTAATGAAGTCGTGGGCGCTGGTGGCACGCAAATCTGGAACTTCTATACATAGAAGTCCGTGGCGGTGAAAAGGTAATAAATAAATAAATAAATCACTGCAGAGTGCAGTAGCATTTCGTACCACTTTCGTATCTACTTTTAAAGCAATTGCAAGTAATGACGTCATTTTCGGGGGTATTGACCGGCCCTACCCGACCCAAATGGTGTAGCAGCGGCGCCGGGCGTCTGTCCGCGGTCACAGGTTTGATTTTCTCATTAATTTATTGTAAGATTTTTTTTTTTAGAGGAATACCTATAACGTTGATCATTGTAGAGTAGGTATATTCATTATGTAGGCGACTGACTGCATATTGATTCCTATCTACATATTGCCGGGGAATACAGTAAACAAACCCACTAGACTACGCAGGCAGTCAGTCTCATTTAATAACAAAAATAATATCCTGTATTATTTAAACAAGTCCATAATTATAATGTTTTATTTACCTGTACCTACAATTGTACGCTTCCTAGAGCGGAATTAAAGGAAGAGTAGGTACTTGGCATCAATAGTTATTATTATAAATGCTAGTCATAATACTGTGCTAGAGCTGTTTACGTAAAATTAAAAGTAAAGTATGTTTCACTTACCCCACCTAGACCTTACAGTGACCTTACCTAGACCTTATTCTGCCGCTTAGACACCTATGGTAAAAAAGGTTGCCTGAAGTGGTTACTTACGCAATACCTACGCTTAAAACTACACTACACACTACTAAACTATACTACATATCATCAATTCATCATCAGCCTGTTGCAGTCCACTGCTGAACATGGCCTCTCCTATTGCACCCCATTCAACTAGATTTTTGGCAATTCGCATCCAAACATCATCATCATCTGCCTAGCCTTTTCCCAACTATGTTGGGGTCGGCTTCCAGTCTAACCGGATGCAGCTGAATACCAGTTTTTTTTTTTACATGGAGCGACTTCCTATCTGACCTCTACAACTTAGTTACTGGGTAATACGATACCCCTTGGTAAGACTGGTTGTCAGACCTTCGGTCTTCTGACTAGGTACCCGTAACGACTGTCAAAGATCCACGAATGACAGCCGGGACCACCTGCTTAAACGGGCTTTCCGAGGCACGGATGGTCATAGGGCTGTTATTATTTAGGCTCAATTTACACCGCCGCGGAACGGAATGGAAGCGAATTTTCGTAATAGCAAAATGAACTTTATGTCAATTATCTAACAACAAACTAGATATACGAGCTTGTTACTGCGGAAATTCCCGAGAATGCGTGATAATTCTCCAGAAAATGCGCGACCTGTGCGAATGGGTGTATCTAATTTGTGCGTTACAATATTGACATAAAGTTCATAATGCTTTGTATCGTCTCATCCAAATATATTGTATACATATATTGTCTCATCCGAACGTAGCTAGTTAACTACCGGAGGCACTGCCGAAGGTTTTTTAAAAGAAACAAATGAGTCCAGTCGTGAAGACGGTTTAATGTAGACTGCCAAAGCTTAATCTAAATCGAATACAGTATACACAGTTCTGCTTTGTTCTTAATATTAGGTCCTTATCTCTATTGTCGCCGGGGCTAGACATAACATCCTGCGACTCTACCGTGAATGGTGTTCAGTGTGGGTCACACAAAGCGAGACGGTGTTACAAGTACAATGTGTCGATACAGCATGCATAACTCTTCCCCCCATAAGTTCGAAATTATCGGAGGGACGATTATTGTTACTCCGATTATTTCGTCACAAACAATATGTTATGGCTCTTCCGAGCTTCTTACGAGCTATGAACTTACGAGCTATGTATACACTAATACTTAACTATAACTATATATAACACTAGAGTGCCGACGCTAACACTTTTCACATTTATGAACTTTTCACTCACTTTTACTAATCTTTAATAAGCTGCTTAGGTGTTGCAGATTTATTTAATCACTAGTGTCCAAGTTGTAATAGTCTTTCGTTGTAGGTGTGGCTCGATGGCTGTTACAAAGGGAGATTGACAATTGGTCATTTCGTAGTGCTAGTATTAGGTACTTGTGGCAGTATGATTAGATTTTGACATCCAAGGTGAGAATAAGTACCTTTTATTTTTCTTTCATTATCTCGCTATTGCAGATTTCTGATAGTATGCTCTTGAGAGTGTGAATTTCAACTGGTACAGGATTGCTGGAGCTCGTGTTATGAGAGAATCTCATTAATGCGGTTATTCAGGTATCTTCCATTGGCAGCTGGGACTCGTCCTTGCAGCACAGGAACTTCGCCTCGTGGAGTTCTTTGCAAGCCTGGGAGAGCGAGACTACTTCGGACCCTTTTACTTAGAGGTAGGGGTATTTGGGAATATTGATTGTGGTCTGGTTAAAATGATCTGTAATAGGTATTAGGATTGCTCTGTAGTGGGTAAAAATATATATTAGGTATTTCTAAAATGAACGTTATTTGACTTCCTTTCGATTATGCTTTTATTTCAATACACTGTTCCAGCTTAACTATTTTATACATAACTTTGTAGGTATACACGTTTACTGTATCGTCGTCACTGTCTAGGTTACCGGTAAATAATCTTAAAAATAGATCCTAGAGGATTTAGAATTCCACATTTGATTCTCATCGATGGGGCTAACTGCTTAAATTTTGTTTTAATGCTACTGTTCATAAAGTATCTTTTAATATTAAATTCTAAGTCCTCATGAGTCAAACTTAAATCTAAAACCTTAATAATAGTCCACTTATTATAACTTAGGCTAACTTGACCTTGCTTCAGCATCAATACACCAGGATTCTTATCGATCCCTTGAAATTGAAGGGTGTGTATCCTGATGGTCAGGGCCAGGAGCACGAGGAGGAACCTGCGGAGGTCGTTTAATGTCCTTAAGTGTCACTTTTGTGTCACGATTATTTATTCTGACAGGACAAATGTTCCTAACGATTTCACCCGATACTTGTGCTTGTTGGAAACGAGGTTTGTCTTTACTTCGTCTAATGTTCACTCCTTTTATGAATACAGTGTCTGTAAACTGATTACGGTGTATTCGAACCTCAAAATAGAAGAAATATTTTATTTTAGGTTTTATGTATTTTAGATAAAATTGTTTTACTAGGTCGGGATTATCTACAGGTATCTCAATTTTTTTTTTATCATCACGAGATATATCCTGTACTGATATTTGATTTCTGTTACAGGTAAAAACAAGAACTTGATGGGGCTTCGTGTCTACAGCTTTATCTAGGATGGGGACGACGTCTGTATGGATATCTTGTGCTGAGTGTATTGTTTCAGGTAATGAACCTGCTGTGAGGGTGCTAAATGAAGATGATCGAACTAGATAGGATGAGTTAATGTCAAAAGGTGATGGGGTGGTCAACCTTTCTGAAGAGTCTAATGTTGCTATTGTACTGCCTGGTGTTTCAGTATCACCTTCATTACCCTGTAAGGATGTGTTATTATCTTCATTGGTAAGTACCTTTAATTTTATACGAGACAGGTCATTACCGGATTTTTTTAAGTTAATGATTGCATCACTATTATCAAGATCAGTTGGTACATTCACTAGCGTTTCGGTTCGGGGGTCTAAAGTGATTTCACTTGTGAGGCTGTACACTATAGGTATTTCTGTCTCTCGTGTTCGTAAAATTTGAGTCTTCATATCTATTGTTGCATCTAACATTTTTAAGAGATCAGAACCAATTAATCCGTCATATCGTCTATCGACATCGTAAACATAGAACTTGTGTTTAAGGGAACTTTTGAATGTTTCCAGTAAGGGTATGTATATAACTTGATCGTGTGAGCTACGTGCATGTGTGCTAATAACTTCAAACGGTTCGATAAATTTATGGGCAGAAAAGTATTGATCAACTTTGCCTGGACTAATAAAACTTCCTGTACTTCCGGTGTCAATCATTAGGCGGGCATCAATTTCCGGAATGTAAATGTGTGGTAATGGGTTTGTACTATTGCAATTTAAATGTATTGCTTCGGGTGATCGTTTTCCGAGGCTACTAGGAAAATTTAAAAATCCTTCTTGATTTGTAGGCATGTTGGAAACAGGCTCCACTTTTTCTGAGTAGGAATTATTGTCATAGGCGGTGTGGTTGTGAATTTCTGTAAATCGTAAATGATTTTGACAGTCTGCGTAGTCAGGCTGGAAATCCTGGTCTTGTAATATGTGTGTTTCATTATTATTCGTGTAAAACAAATTGGCATTATTAGAGTTGTTTGTAGTAATGTTGTTTCTAAGGGGACGGGCAGTTTGCATAGAAACATCAGTGTCTTGTGACTGGGGTAAATTACGCTGTGGTTGATGTTGTGGCGGTATACCAAAGCTATAGTTGTTATTGAATCCAGACCTATAATTATTTTGGGGTGAATGCGGAACTCCAAACTTGAAGTTTTGGTTAGCCGGATAACCGAAATTATTTAAAACTGGAGCATTAGGTTTTATTGGAGGCTGGAATTTAAAACCTGGGAAATTATTATTGGTAGTTGAAGGATGCGGGGCTGATTTTGCATTATTTTGATTTTTAGCGTTATATTGAAATTGAAAATTGACCTCTTCCATGACGACACTGAGAGCACTTTCCAAGCTTGTACAGTTTCTGAGTCTTACAATTCTAATTAAATACTCTGGCAGATTATATAAAAACACGTTAAGAGACAAGTTATTGTAAATTACCATTTTCGCAGCTTTTATTTCCTCACTAGCAAGCAAATTGACCTTGGAGAACAGCGTGCTGCGTATTTGTTGGATTCTGTTACAGAATTCCCAATAGGTTTCATTAGGTTTAATTTTTAAATTTTCTAGCTCAATAGCCACAGAGTCCTCTGATCTGGGGTCACCGAAATGTTGAATAAAAATAGATTTTAGTTGGTCCCATGTAATTATATCCTCCCTTTCACCTAGCAGAGCCGCTGCTCTACCACACAATCTACTAGTGATAGCGTGAAAATTATAAGTTGACTGAACAGCATTATTGGGGCCATTAAAATTTCTTAAAACGTATTCAGTTTTCCTTATAAACAAATTTAAAATATTTTTGTCACCATCAAACTTGGGAATTAAACTTAAAATATCTTTAGGGATCATTTGGAAAGCTTCTCCAATTTGATTCTGCATTTTTATTAACCAATTTGTGAACAATTTAATCAAATTAATATACTTAAACAGTTATAATATAAAATACTTATAGCTTAAAACTAGGCCTGCCAATCTTCGTGCAGAAGTCAAATAACTTTCAACGATGTGAGTTTAAAAGTTACGCGATTAAGTCCTAATACTACAGCTTAAAAATAGACTGCCAATTTTTGTGCAGAAGTCAAATAACTTTCAACGATGTTAGTTCAAAAGTTACGCGATTAAGTCCTACAGGAGCAACACAGGAAATAACAAGGACGGGACAGGACAGTAAAAAGGTCTACTTACAGTCTGCTCGATCCCATGCCTACCCGTAGAGCTGCTCGTGCCGTGGACAGGAACCTTCGGCGCCAGATGAGTTATAACTTATTTCTTTGGTTCGAGGATACCCGCGAGCCGCGCGCGACACCTATTTTTGTGTGTTTGAACACAGCGTTTAGACAGCGGATATCCTACCGGCTGCGCCAGTTAACTACCGGAGGCACTGCCGAAGGTTTTTTAAAAGAAACAAATGAGTCCAGTCGTGAAGACGGTTTAATGTAGACTGCCAAAGCTTAATCTAAATCGAATACAGTATACACAGTTCTGCTTTGTTCTTAATATTAGGTCCTTATCTCTATTGTCGCCGGGGCTAGACATAACATCCTGCGACTCTACCGTGAATGGTGTTCAGTGTGGGTCACACAAAGCGAGACGGTGTTACAAGTACAATGTGTCGATACAGCATGCATAACTAGCTACTTATTTATTATGATACAATTTAATTCAATAACAAAACATGATAAATAAAACAACATGATTGCTTAAAATTACTTACATTTATTTATATCAAATTATCCAATAATGCAAATAATTAGGTCGGTAGTTCGGTACGGTACAACTAAACGAATCAGTCTATCAAAGTATAAAAATAAAAGAAGGTACAATATTAATAAAACAGTTTCATTACGATTTTTCTTCGCTGTCGCTAGACTTCTCCTTTATAGGAATAGCTCGCTCCTGCAGTGGTTCAGACCTGAATGCTATCAGCACCAGCTTCCCCTTGTCAAGATGGCACTCTACACGCTCCGGAGGAAAACCTTCAGGTAGCAGGAACCGCCTCTCAAAATGACTCCTTGTCCAACCATCTTCTTTCTTAATCTCCTTCTTGCCTTCCACCATTATCTCATTCCCGACCGTCTTCACCTGGATCTGATCTGGAGTGAAATTCTGGACGTCCAAGTGAACTTCTACTTTCTTCCCGTCGACTTTGACTTCGTGGTCGGATAATACTCCTTCAATATGGTCGACCGGCGCTGTTACTGCCTTGATGTACTTCACTGGGTCCCGGAAGAAAGGGTCTCTTGTAAACACCGCGAAGGGGTCCTCGAAAGCCCTGGCGATGGGGTCCCGGGTCGCCAGATTCCTCAGATGACGAAACCAATAAGGTGCGAGTGACATTTTTGATCGTTTTGTTTACTTCGCTTTAGCTTCTTATCTCTGTCGCTGTCAAACTTTGAATACTGCGAAGATCCGCGCGGCGCCCTTTATATACGCTTGCTAACAACGCTATCTATCTACGAGAGGCCGAATGATTAGACACGAACAATCTCCGACAGTCAAGAAAATTCGAGCAAGTTATGAGCCAACTTAATTTAGCGACATCTAGCGTTGAGTAGTAAAACTTCTAAGCTCAGATCACACAGACCTGTTATACAAGTGTATGATAGAGGTCGTGTCAGATCAGCTTTGTTAATTGCTTTGTTATTTGTTAATAATTTTGCTCCAAATCTAGATTAAATATTTTTTGTATGCTCATACAACGTTATTATGAAAGATGGAACACAAAAATTTCAAGATCTACCAAAAAATTTTAGGTTGTGTAACTCTACCATTCACCACAAGATGACGCTAGTAGTAGCATTTCACTATACGAAAAGTTGAATGCGCCATCTGTTGGCAAGTAGTAAACCATAAAGTATGAGGTAACTAGAAAGTTCAAGAGCACATCTAAAATAGACAAGTCTCGAAAATCGGTACTATGCTTGTAACCACCTTGTAACTATGCTATACAATATCTAAACTGTTCCCAGTGTAAGATCAAGAGATTATTGTGCAATCTGAGATGATGAAATCTTGCACGTTTTTAACGTAATTTTGTGCATTATTTCATCAGATAGCAATATTTGCGATGCCTTTGGTATTCCAGGTATCCATACGCGGCGGTGATTATTTAGGTACCATCACGGGCCGCCCGCCGGATAATTTTTGGCCCCCAATAAGTATAGGTACCGTAAAATGCTGTAACTTTGCCTGGATTTTGACGTTTTTTGTTCGTATCTCTGAACCTATTTATTATTACGACTTCTAAAGACTTGCAGATGGAAAACAGACCTTATGCCTTGCCAGGTAGAACCCAAATCTATTTCAATTATGCCGTCATTCAGAATTACAAACACTCAAAGTCGTAGGCAAAGTTGTAGGTAAAAGACACAACTTTGCCTAGAAGGATATCTCAATAAATATATTGTTGATCTTTTTAGTATTTTTTTTCCGTGTACATGAGACACAGTGCTTGTCCCCAGCAGTTAGATTATTGCCATGACGATAACATATAATTTTTTACTGCTAATAGGCAATGTTGTAGCAGGTACCAGAAACTTTTCATACAAAAATGTCGTTGACTCTAGGGTTGTCCCAAAAAAATACGGATGATTTCCTTAAACTTTTATTCATTTTGTAAAAAAATTAAACAAATTGCTACTTATGAATAAAAATCACAAATGTATTGCTTTTTAGCAATGCTGTCTTTTACGATGTGGGCTTACTTCCTCAGTTGTCAACTCTGTAGGTCGACCAAATGGTTTGTTATGCATGTTTTTTGATTTATTAAAAATGGTCTGACGCGGGATCCCAAATTTCTTTTCCGCTTCGTATGACGAAATGATTTTTTTTCGTACGAGATCTGCAGCAACTTCTAATATTTCTACAGAGTAATCGGCATAACTACGAGCTCCTGGTTTTCTCTTGCTTCGTTGTGTATTATTCGGCATTTTTGCATATAACTGCAACAAAGTTAAGACTTACTTAAATACAAAATCATGCCTGTAATTACTGAAGGGTCAGGCAGAGATACACCTCTGCCTCACGCTTACAGGCGATTGAAAACATAACTTTCGAAATAAAAATAAGAATGTTCTATTGACATTAAAAAATGTAACATTTTCAATTGAAGCTCTAACTTCTAGGTGATACCTGTGTCTCACCCGATTTCGGAACATTAACAATGTATGCAATAAAATTAAAATATCGTAAAACGAAGGGAATTTAGTGAATGCAAGCTCTTGAGTTTCGATATAACCGGGTTCCAAGCTGTGAAAATTTCATGCAAATATGACATTTATATAATAAAAATATATCAATATTAAAATTTGACTAGTGACAACCCTAGACCCAGGCAAAGTTGTGTCACTCAAGTTTCCAAAACAGTGCACAACATTGCCTACTAAGTTATTTTAATGAAACCGTGTCCTTTTAATAAAAATATCAAGAAATATGGAAAGTAGATAGTATGTTCTTACCCTGGGATGTTATAGCTGCACGAAAACACCTTTTCTTTAGCTAAAACTTCAAAAGTTACACGACACTAAAAATTTTCACCTACGCGCACCGGTGTTTGTCGGCCAACTGACTTTCAGTCTATCAAAAAGTACTCTGTGCAACTGACAGAGTAACAATGAAGCTACCATTACAAAAAATGAAAAATCTGTTGCCCTAATAATGTAAAATCACTACCAAATGGTAGAAAATAAGAAAAAACTAAGCAAACGCGAAATATCGTAATTGAAACGAAATAGGCAAACTTGGGCTTAGTTGGCAAAGTTGCAGCGTTTTACGGTAGGTACTTAGGCTTAGGTAACAGAAAAAGGCCTAATCATTCAACTCAACCTATCTTGGGACATTTCTGCTTTTATTCCCAAAGCAAACTTTTGTCAAATAGTTAGGTAAGTAAGTAGGTACCTACGTCTAAAGTAAAAAATATTTTAAAATCTCTGGACGGTGTTTCCTACCCGACTACCTACCTACTTTGAGAAGAAATACCGAAACAGCTTGGTGAAAGAAAGAAAAAAGTTTAAGTATTTGGACATAGTTCGTGAAACACAAAATAACAAAAATAGTGTGTGCCTCACGGCTGCACCAAAAAGGTTCATTTCAGCATTAACGACAGACAGATGCTGTCTGACGCTGGTTTTCTAATGAAATGAACCTTTAGGGATAAGTGATCATAGTTTTTATACTTAGGTACTTATAAATAAATAAATAAACTAGTAATGGTGAGATCATGTGAGGAACATGGAGATTAGTGTCTGAGATGGTCTTTTGGGTAAAGGGCCACACAGTGTTTAGTGGACCTGTCCAGTCAGTACACGCATGTGTCAGTAGTTCAAGGAGCAAAATCATAAGACTTACCTACTACACACAGGAAAATCAATTTTAACGTTTCCCCACCAGAAGTTCCGCACATAGGAAACTGCTCTGTTATCACAAGTAATTTGTCTAGTTTGTCTCGAACACACAGTGGATACAAGCCGCTGATAATTATCTTGCACAAACACCACCGAATGAAACTGGTAACACTTGACGCATGAATAGGGCACTAAATATTATTAAACTACTGATAATATAGAAGATTATTGACGACAAACTGTGTCAAGAATTAGGACCCCATTAGTATCATCATCTAAGAACCGGATAAACCTAAAAGAAATGGTTTGTGAAACAGATTTGTAGGTAATAAATTAGTTGTAAAAGAAAAGTCTAGTCTTTTCTTTTAAAACTAATTTCTTGAAATCTAGTTTTAAAGATGCAAATGATTTGAAGAAGAAATGGATCATAGAATTCTCTGCATCCTATTTCAGCCTGATGAATAAAAGATGCAGTTGTTTGTCAACTTAACAATAGGTAAGTACCTACCTACTTACCTATGCAAGGCGCCAGAGCCGTGTCACCGTGTGGGTCCTGAACTAAAAATATAAGGTCTGCAAATAAATAATAATAGTATTATAAAAGTAATCAAAAGGTTTACTACCTCTGATATTAATTTATACTGATAACTGAATGATCAATTTCTTTAAACAATGCTGAAAACGCCGATCGGCGTTCCATATTTTATCCTAATGAGGTGCGGTTCAGGACGCCCATCGCGTTCGCGACGAAAACCGTCCCGCACTTGGCTAATAAGCGTAATTTTTATCGCCGCAGCGAATGGGTTAATCAGAAATGAGGAGCATACGTCGGGCACAGAATTATCAAACACAAACACAGTGCAGTGGCGGGCCAGTGGTAACGACCGCGATCGAACCCAACAGGCGCTTTACTTTGTGTAAATTATTTCATCATTACTGCTCTCAAAACGGTGAAGGAAAACATCGTGAGGAAACCAACATGTCCTAGAACAAAGAAATTCGAAGACGTGACATATACCAACCCGCTCTGGGCCCGCGTGGGAATTACGGCCGACTCCCTCTTATCGAGAGGAGGTCTGTGTCCTAGCCCTAAGAGCGTGTCGAGATTTTTAGATCTATTGCACTTTCTAGGAGGACACGGTGTCGTCCTAGAAAGTGCAATAGATCTAAAAAACTCGGGAGACTAATCGTGCAAAGACTCGTGCGTGTGTGAATTGTGTGGAACTAGAATGATCTCGTAGGTGCTTACACGAGGGGTTTGTCTCGTGGCCGAAGCGCACGGAAGTCTACGGAAACATTTACACGATGCCTCGTGACTCTCCAGTTACTCAATATCAATATAGCAGCTGTAAGATTCAGGTTCCGTATAATGCAGTCTACATAGGAAAAAGCTAGACCAACGAAACTCTTACGCGCCCTAATATAGACGTCACATTTTTTTGGATAAGCAACAGACGATGCTGACATATTGCCATTATCATTAAAACCGCATATAGTTTCAAACAAACTCACATCTTTTTCGAGAAACTTGTGGCTAAGTAATAACAGCCGCACGGGTCAATTGATCAGGTTAAGCTACGCTTGCCGCGGTTGGTCCGTGGATGGGTGACCATCTTTACAAATCAAGACTTCTCAGTGTCTCGAAAAACACGTTAAGCCGTTGGTCCCGGCTGTCATTCGTGAATCTTTGACAGTCGTTACGGGTCGTCAGAAGCCCGAAAGTCTGACAACCAGTCTTACTAAGGGGTATCGTATTGCCTAGTAATTGGGTTGTGGAGGTCAGATAGGCAGTCGCTCCATGTAAAATACTGGTATTCAGCTGCATCCGGGAAGCCGACCCCAACATAGTCTTTTGCGAGAAACGGATGCCCTAACTACTGGGCTACACTGGGCTACTGGGTTACTCTTTATGTCATCGACATTGCCATACAGGGCGGCAGGGACAACGACGCGACGCGCAAACATCAGCACCTGACTCTAGACCCCCACCCCCTAGCGTAGAAATCCATGTGTGATGAAACCATAGTAACAGTTTGTGAGTCGATGTCGAATCCCTGCCAACCTGTATATCTATCTACGTATCTTTTTTCTTCAGTTCATCACATTCACAATCTTAACATGCGAAAAACCATTTTTTGTTCGTGTGCAGATGTTCTCCCCCTAATTTAGTACGATTGAGCGATGTCCTGAAGCATGAAGGCAGTTAGGGCAAAAAGATGAGGTAGAAGGAAAATAAATAAAGTTACCGTAATTGTAGTTCAATACATGCTCCTCGTGAGAATTCGTCCCGGAAAAACCTACCTACACTATCGATACCTAGTTCTTCTACCAAGCAACGATCAGCCCAACGTTTGTGCGTGAAAATTTAAAAATTGCAACTAGAGGTCTTGGTCGTACAGGGCCCATATTGGGCAGAAGATATCGTGGAAATAAGCAGCATTGCATTCCATTACCAAGAGGCGAAAACCATTCAATTAGAACAGCAACAGCTGATTGAAATAGGTTGGGACAAGTCAGGGCAATAGAATATGTCGTGGTGGCTTTTGCGATCGAAGTTTTTGCAAAAACCCAAGCGTTCATGTTTTGGTATGGTTAATGGAATACCGGACAAAAACAGGATATAAACGGTGAACTGACCAGCCTGTGGCACAGAAATCTTAAGGTGAAAAATATATTTTTTTTCGATGGCTTCAATCAAAGGATTCAATGCAAAAAAGAGATTTCTGTGCCATAGGCTGCTCAGTTCACCTTTTATACCCTGTTTTTGTCCAGACGGTAAAAATGTCAGCCGGTATATACCATGGGTTTTTCCGTTAGATGCTTGTGGTTTTCTCCACTGCAATATGCAACTAGACATGGCTCTCGCATCAAAACTCCGCCCTTTGCAGATTGTATAGAAGTACAGAACCCTCCACCATTTGTTGAAACAAATAGTTTGCCCTAGTTAGCACCACATTATGGCCATAATATTTATAATTTCCATTAGAGCTGCGATATGCGTCAGTACCTTCCGTCAGAGGACAGAACTTATATATAATAGCAGGAGTTCCGAAAACGCATCACTTAGACTTTGGCAGAGGCAATTAGAAGTGATATTGAAACTTGGAATTTTTGAAGTGTTGTGAAAATGCAGAAAATTATAGTATTTCTATTTGCAGCTTTATTATGTACAGTTTTGTGCCAGCCTCTGGATTTAGACAGAACTGGTAAGTCCCTACTTGAACACAAGCATTGACCAGACTGGAGGCTTTCGGTGAATCATTATAACATTTTTTGTACAAAATAATTTGGCTTCGTAGAGACATTATAAGTCTTGAACTTTTTACATCGTGCAGCCTCTTTCTGGCTCCGAAATATTTGGTTACATCCTCAATTCAACAAAAAGAAAATACCACTAGTTTTTTCTTGTTTTATATTTTCTATGCTTGTTCCAGGCGATGAGTCGAAGGAGGTACAGCATCACCTGAGCAAGAGGTTCATCAACCCGATGTTCGCGCTGGGAGGCGCGGCCGAGAGTGGGGTCACCAAGATGAGGACTAAGAGACAGTAAGTTATTGACTACCAGAAGAAGAATAGACGACTTGTGTTACTGTGTGACTTAGGCGTACTACACAGAATACTTCGGGTTCTCGTCGGTCTACAAATATTCGGCTTTTATTCGGCTCCTGCCGATCGGCAAACTCACTTCAAAAAGGTCTATCTTCGCTGAATTGGCATGTTGCAGTTGATTTTTACTACAGCCTTTTTTCCGAGCATATATTTTATTTTACCGCCCGGTTGCTCCGATTAATGCCGTCCCGAACACGGCACGTATGTGAAGCCTAAGAAGAGGCTAGAAATGGGCAATTTAGGCAAGGAAGGGGCCGGTCCGTGTGTAGGTACTATAGTTATTGTCTTTGTTACAGAGCCGACGAGTGTGAAAAACTAGAGCTGTGCAAACTTCACGCGAGGTCACACAGTAACTTCTTAGCTGCTTTCGAGCTATACTTCGTCAAGTAAGTCACTACTTTTTATATTATGGAAAGTTGTGGTGCATTGAATATGAAATTGACACTAAGCTTGGTATTTCACCCGGAATTGGATGTCTGTGAAATCAGGCTAGGCTAACACCAGCAGAGAACGATATCATGTCGAGTACTCGAGTAGCCGTCGGACAAGTTCATTCTATGCCATAGAGACCTAAGTTCGTTTAGATTGCCTTCTGTGTGATGAACTAATCGGTTGTTGATGTCGAGTATTTCAATACCCCAATGCGAGCTAACTAACAGCTGTTACTGTGGTGTTTACTCCGGTGCAACGAGCTTATTCGAGAAACTCAAAAAACGTTAAATAAAATTGTCTATATTTACAGCAAAGAAAACGCAAGACTATGGGACCACCACGCGAGATCAATGGCTAATTGTGAGGAGCGCTATGGAGACTGTTACGAATAATTTATTTATTACATTATTATAACAACACATGATGACATCTGCTACTGGTCGAAGCTTTAACGTATACTGCAAAAATATTTAACAAGGGAAATATTGGTTAAAGTCTTATATCAAGTCGCCTCCGTACGAAGATGGGAGGGGTGGAGGGGGGTTGGGGGGGGCGCCCTGTTTCACCCCCCCCACTCCTGCCCTGCCGGAGATGCGTAGTTTTTCTATTATTCCACTTTGAACAAAACCTTCTAACCTAACCAACACAAGTCTGTGTGCTCTGGGTAGGATCTGTCACTCATTAGGGTACGGGGAGGTAGTTACTTTCTGGCGCTTCGCCGGCCGCTGCCGCGGCACGCTCGCTGCGCTCGCTCGGCTCGCGCTAAGTGGTCACCGTTCTAACCTAACCTAACCTACACACACAACTCGCTTCGCTCGCTCGGTTCGCGCTATCTAACTTAACCTAACCAACACAAGTCTGTGTGCTTTGGTTACGATCTGACACTCATTAGGGTGCGGGGAGCTAATAATCATAGCAAAATATAAAATTTACGTAAACTCGAGAGCAACGGAATGACAAAACGAACGCCAAACAAAAGTATTTTTGTCAATGTAAACAACCCCTGCTTTCCGAATTGCGTCAAAAGCGAGAATCCGACCAACGCGCAACGTCACAATAGTACTCAATAGTCCTTATATTTTGTAACTATTAAATTTGGTTGGATTCGCGATATAATCGCTTTTGACTCAATTCGGAACGCGGGGAAAATGGTTTCTTTTCACGCATTTCGATAAACGCAGTATCGAAATCGCTACGAAATGTGTCAAAATTACGTTCCTTCTTATGCTTTTGTAAGATTTCCCAAGATTTTTAAAATAATAATTAAAATATTTTGGCGCGTCTCCGGCAGCAAAAAATACATTTTATCGCTTAGTACGAACCCCCTAAACCCTCCCATATCTACACTTAACTCAGATTCAGGCGACTCGATATAAGACCCAACCCGAAATATTTGTCAACAAAATACGCAATAGCTATAAATATTATTTGTTTTTGTAGAATGTTTTATTTATATCTGTAGCTAGTCACTTCATTGGATATATCAAAACATGGCTTTATTATTCATAAAATGAATTATTCTTCGACTTGTTTCAAACTCATTTATAACATCATTTTTGAGAACAGAAAAACGAATATTTATTTTAAGAGGTGTAAAATAAAAGCACTTTTATAAACAAACAATTCAATTTATTTTCCCCACATTTGGAACATACATCACATAAATGCATTAAAAGTTTAAACAATGTACAACAAAATATAAATAAATACACTCATTGCACCTTAACCGAACATAACTTATTAGTACATTATGATACATGTGTGCTATGTTGATCATTATGCTCGAGGCGGTATTATTCGCGCGAGCCGCAGGCGAGTGCGATAAGAAAGCCGAGAGTCTAATGATCGATGCACACGCGTTTCATACGACGTTTTTCAACACACTTGCGAGGAAAAAAACAGACTCGTATTGTTAAATATTAACTTGTATGGAAAATGGCGCGTTGGTTTTGTCTTTCCGCATAGCCAGCAATAGCAATGCGCGCGCAAGTGTAAATAAAAGCATTGACCACAGAGCATGTTAAAACAATTGTAAAAAAAAAACAATTGTAGTTTAGTTAGTATGGAATTAGAAAGTACTATTGGCATAGAGAAATATACCTACATACGTTCAGTGAGAATCCGCAATGATAGAACGCCAGTCAGGGTCTTTTCCGTTTGGTTTCGGGTAGGGACCACGGACAATTTTAGGTGGATAATTAAAATTTTCTAAATAAAAGTTGCTCATTTTCATGAGTACTAACTCCCCTTAAAGTATGTCCCTCGTTTAACCTAACGCTCTGTATATGTATTTACAGAATTATAGTCATTAGAATAGGATCTTTCTAGTTAGATTTTTTCCCTAAGAACTTTTCCATAAGAAAGATGTATTAATGTTTCGAATGATTATAATTCTGTAAAGATGTAGGCACCTGTTAGAGTCGCAAATCATATTTTGATCAAGATACAAACCTGACAATCATTCCCGCACTTTTGCTAAAGCCTACCTAAAAAATATATACCGGGCATTCTGTAGCAAACTATTAGAAAATATCAAAAATAAATATGTAGTAAGTACAATAAATAAAAATAATTTTGCACGGCGAGCGCATTCCGAAGATAAATTCAAATATAGAAACACTTCGGCGCGAAATTCAATAATTAATGACTATGGTCAAAGGTCCTCAGTTACCTATTGATTCAGTTTCAATATAGTGTCCAAAAAACTAAAAATAACATTACAAGAGCATAAATCATTATTATAAACAATGCTTATCGTATTTAATGCTTAAAATAATTTTATTTCAGTTTCCGAGTATCGATTTAAAAGTATAATAGTAGAGAATTAAAAAAAAAATCGTTTAGCATAATCGCTTTCGCACATTATTACTATAAAAAAAAAACAATAATGGACGGCGATTTTGAACACAAATTGAGTAGCGGTAATGATTAATACGTGATAATGGACCTGTGCTTCAATATTACGTTAACATTTGGGCATTTTCGTGTTGTTTATAATATATTATCTATAATATTTTGTCACATTTTAAATCTTACCTACATGTGTGTGCGTGATATTTGTGAAAAGTTAAATGTATAACAGATTGGCGCGAAACTCGACATTAAATATCAAAAAACTTCATTACCGCTACTTATTTAACTTGAACAATGGATGAATTCGTCAAACAATTAAATTATGTATTATTCACTGCCCCTGTGGTGGAGTTTGGATGTTCGAAATCCCCAATTTTTATGTTTTTTAGCCTCGACTACCACTGTCAACAAAATGGCGATTATCGCATTTAAAGACTTGAATTTAATAAAGGTAAATTAATATGCTTGCGCGCTAAATATGAAATATTTAATGGCGTTAACTTAAGAGTTTTTTTATCCAACTCTCTTAGTTAACGCACATTCATAAGATTGGATGGGTAGCATAACAAATATTTACAAAATCAATGTAGGGTGTCGTATGTCGTAATTCCTGGGTCCAATGGGACCCAGTACCGAGCCGGCGGAGGTTCGTGTGTTCGGGTCCATTCTAACGGAAACTATACGGTTATATTGTCCGGGTAAACAAATATTAGTTAATTTTGGGACCAAGGACAATACAGACTATTTAAAAAAAAAGTGAATTGATGAGATTAAAAAAGCGCGCATCTCCGACTAGTAAATAAGTACCTAGTTATCTGTGGAAATAAAGCACTTGTGGATTAAAGTAAAAAAAAAGCACGCGTTTTTAATACACTGCATTATGGACCTAAAAGCGGTTCAATAAGAGCCACTTTACGAGCAAGTGTGTTGAAAAATATATTAAAATTAGTAAATGATATCAATTGGAATACAATGATCGCCGGACATTTGTTCAATCCGTAAATGAAAACCAAATGATGATTTTATAAGAAAACAAAGACCCGTTTTAATCATTCACTCAGTTGTCGTAGAGCTTCCTCATGAGTTGTATTAGAGAAACATTTTTTGAGATGATGTTTTAAAAATGACAGAATGATCTCGTTTACAATGAGACTTAAGATTTTGTTCTCAATCCCTGCGTCAGTTATAAACGCGTGTTTATATTTTTAATGAAATGCAGTCTTTTTCATTTAAAACGGGTTCAAGACATGATAAAATGTTAGTGTTTTATACCAATTTGAGTGATTTAAAATTGATTTTTATTATTATTTCCATCGCATTTTATGATTTTTAAATTAGTTCATACTGAAAATGGTAAATGATAAAAATGACGATGGTTAAAATGTATTGTCTTGTTGGTGTAATAAATGATTATAATTTATATATAGCGATTCCGTGTAACATCCTGTATACTTAACGAATTTGTTCGTATAAGAATGTTTTACAAAGTAAATAATGTATATTTTGGTAGCACACTGGTATTTGTTTGAAGAAATAATTTAATATGGATTAACAAACATGTGATCTCGTTGTATATTTAAAGCTATTTAAACGTTGCTTTATTGTTTGATCACGATGTTAAAATAACGTTAAGACTCGGGAAGTTCAATCAGTCTGAAAAGACAATAGATTTATTTTGAAATCGTTTTTGAAAGTTGTGACATTGCACAATTTTCTCTCTTTAGTATAAAATACACTTCTCCACATCACTTCTGAACGTGTCAAGAAGACAATAAATTTTCCATTGGTTTCTACACTTTTTACAGTTGTTTCTTCTTAGGTTTCTTGCCGGGCGGGTTCAGGGAGGACACAATCTGGTCGATGCTGGCGCGGTCCAGCGCCTCAGCACGGTCAGCGCGCGCACGCGGCGGCCGCGCGGCGCGCGCGCCCACCAGAGCGGCGCGCGCGCTGGCCAGCAGGGGCGCGCGCGCCGCGTAGGCCAGCGCCAGCGCGCCCAGCAGGGGGATCACCAGGAGGGACGTTTGGCGGACTTCTTGTTCGCTGGATTTTACCTGGGGAGAACAAAAATGTTTGCATTAATAACAAAATAATAGGGTTAACGTTTACCTTCACACAATCATTTTTATCATAAGACCAGCTGTGCGCCGCGGTTTCAACCGCATTAATTTGAGGAAAAGCCTACTAAAATATCTTCCATTAGTTTATGAATATTACTTAAAATTATTACTTATCGGCCGCCTTGCGAAGTTATTTTAAAACTATAATATCTTCTAAGATATTCATTAAAATAAAATGAGATCAAAGGCAATTTTATTCAAAACAATTTCACCCGCATAAATGTCGTTCCCGTAGGATTATCAATATAAAAATTACCCTATATGTTAATCCAGAGTATCAGCTACCTAAATACAAAATTTTATCAAAATTAGTGTAGCTATTGTCTGAGTGTGAAAAAGTAACAAACATATAAACACTCACAAACTTTCACCTTTATAATATTAATGTAATTAAATACTTTGATCCATCGTTTAAGACTTTTGCGTAACTTTAACCATTTACATAGCATACGCAACGGAAGCTCTCAAAAGGAATATTTTTCCATTTTTGAAAAAAAATTTCATTGATGCTCCGCTGCTATTGGTCGCAGCGTGATGTTATATAACCTACAGCCTTCCTCAATAAATGGACTATGCAACACAAAAATATTTTTTCAATTCGAACCAGTAGTTCCTGTGATTAGCGCGTTCAACCAAACAAACAAACTCTTCAATTTTATAATATTACTAGTTTCCGCCCGCGGCTTCGCCCGCAAGGTATATCGATAATAACTATCCTATGTCTATCCCCGGAATGTAATCTAACTCTCTGCTAAATTTTATCGAAATCCGTTCAGTGGTTTAGGCGTGAAAAGGTAACATACAGACAGGCAGAGTTACTTTCGAATTTATAATATTAGTATGGATTAGTATAGATACTGATACAAGAATCTAATTCCATGTACAGTACGACGATTTTTTTTAGCTCAAACCAAAGGGATTATCTTTGATCTTCACTGCACTCGTAAAAACTAGGTTTAAAATTGTCAATGTCGTTAAAAATCTACATGAACAAAGCTAACTAACTTCATTCTAATGTTATAAACAAAACTAAGCTTACCTTAGGCACAAACTCTATAGTAAAATGCTTGAACTGGCCATCCGAATTAAAATAATGCACCTCCTCGCCATAAGAGTGCGTCGCTTTAGACAAAGTGGACTCTAACTGCAGCACATAAGTCTTATTATCGGCTGGCAGGCGAGGCAGCACATACATAAGTCCCGGGTTGTTGTGTGGGAAGTACCCGGCGGCGTCCAGCTTGGTGGAGTAGATGGGGGAGTGAGGAGTGCTCTCCAATGCGAGAGTGAGACGGAGCGACTTGTAGTGGTCGATGTTGGGAGTGTACACTAGCACGTTTGTGTCTGTGATCTGTGTTGGTTGGATCGCGATGAGACGGACGTTTTCGATGTCTTTGTTGTTTTTGACCTGGGGAAATAAATTGTTGGATTAGTATTATAGTGGCACGCCAATAAACATAAAACAACAAACGACGTAGAATGCACGCATCATCAAGAATGGTTAATGATCATCATCGTCGGGCTACTAGCAGTCCACTGCTGGACTACCTTCAATTAGATGTAATTGAAGAGGTCTACTTGGCACAATATTCTTTTCAATAATTAACCGACATACAAATAAGTAGCATCTTACCTCTAATACAGGGGGTGCTTTAGCTAATTTAAGTCCCAGCAGCTCTGGGGTAGACGAGTCCTTCAGTTGAATATTGTACACGCAGTTCGGTAGTAGACCTCGGATTCTGTAAGTAATTGAGGTTTCAGTCGTTAACTTGTTTAGGACCGTAAATCCAAGAATAATAATTCTGCATAGAGAATAATGTCATTGCAGCAGTTGGTATCATTTTGTTTTTTACTTAACTAAGTTTTAAACAGTGCACCTAGAAATCAGTGATCAGATTGAAAAATTTTATTATAATAATTGGAACGAAATTCTTTAACGGAACTTGCGGTAGGAGTAAACTTGGAGAAATCGTCACGTAACGAAAAAGCGTTAAGTATGGCCCCCTCCAAGCGACTTCTACTACTTCTACTACTTCATATAATAGAGTCAGAGAAAGAGACAGTTTTCATGGTTTTAGAAGGTGCTGATGCCGATAGTGACGTCAAAATGAAAATCCAAGATGGCGGCTGCAATTTTTTCAAAATATTTGTCATGCGTGTCGTTTTCATGGTTATTGAGGGCGCTAAAGCCGATAGTGAGGTCAAAATGAAAATACAAGATAGCGGCTGAGAATATTTTAAAATTTTCGCAGCCGCCATAATGGATTTTCATTTTGAACTTCGCTCCTGCCGGACCCCACACGTTTTATAAGTGATATATTTTTCTATTATTAATCAGTTGAATTAATGGGTATGACCAACGTAATGTCAGTGGTAACAGAACCAGAATAGATGACCTCTTATTTTATTACAACGGCGAGCCGCGCCCCCCAGCGACACTAGTGCGCCTACACACGACCACGTCAGCTCCTCATGTTACCTGAAGGCGCCGTTAGCTTCGGTAGTGGCCTCCTCGGCCGCGCAGCGCTGTGCCTGCGGCTCGCGCGGCGCGGCCAGTAGCGCGGCCCCGCGCCCCCCAGCGACACTAGTGCGCCTACACACGACCACGTCAGCTCCTCATGTTACCTGAAGGCGCCGTTAGCTTCGGTAGTGGCCTCCTCGGCCGCGCAGCGCTGTGCCTGCGGCTCGCGCGGCGCGGCCAGTAGCGCGGCCCCGCGCCCCCCAGCGACACTAGTGCGCCTACACACGACCACGTCAGCTCCTCATGTTACCTGAAGGCGCCGTTAGCTTCGGTAGTGGCCTCCTCGGCCGCGCAGCGCTGTGCCTGCGGCTCGCGCGGCGCGGCCAGTAGCGCGGCCCCGCGCCCCCCAGCGACACTAGTGCGCCTACACACGACCACGTCAGCTCCTCATGTTACCTGAAGGCGCCGTTAGCTTCGGTAGTGGCCTCCTCGGCCGCGCAGCGCTGTGCCTGCGGCTCGCGCGGCGCGGCCAGTAGCGCGGCCCCGCGCCCCCCAGCGACACTAGTGCGCCTACACACGACCACGTCAGCTCCTCATGTTACCTGAAGGCGCCGTTAGCTTCGGTAGTGGCCTCCTCGGCCGCGCAGCGCTGTGCCTGCGGCTCGCGCGGCGCGGCCAGTAGCGCGGCCCCGCGCCCCCCAGCGACACTAGTGCGCCTACACACGACCACGTCAGCTCCTCATGTTACCTGAAGGCGCCGTTAGCTTCGGTAGTGGCCTCCTCGGCCGCGCAGCGCTGTGCCTGCGGCTCGCGCGGCGCGGCCAGTAGCGCGGCCCCGCGCCCCCCAGCGACACTAGTGCGCCTACACACGACCACGTCAGCTCCTCATGTTACCTGAAGGCGCCGTTAGCTTCGGTAGTGGCCTCCTCGGCCGCGCAGCGCTGTGCCTGCGGCTCGCGCGGCGCGGCCAGTAGCGCGGCCCCGCGCCCCCCAGCGACACTAGTGCGCCTACACACGACCACGTCAGCTCCTCATGTTACCTGAAGGCGCCGTTAGCTTCGGTAGTGGCCTCCTCGGCCGCGCAGCGCTGTGCCTGCGGCTCGCGCGGCGCGGCCAGTAGCGCGGCCCCGCGCCACCCGGCGCCCCCCAGCGACACGAGTGCGCCGACACACGACCAGGCCACGCGCACGCCTCTGTGGGACACGGAATAACAATATGAAACCAATCGCTTTAATGCTATTACATAATAAGCACTATTATGATCCCCCTCACAGAGAGGAGGCTTGTGTCCCAGCAGTGGGAACATTATAGGCGGATTATGCATTATACTTTATGGTATTATCCACAAGCTAACACCATCATTTATAGCCTTCAATATTCTGGGTATGGGGCTCCTCTTAACTACCATTCGGTCTTTGCTGCGTGTTATTTAACAAATTATGCAATATTCCTACTCCATTCATAAAACAAAACGAATGGCAGAGATGTGGAGTAGTATTCAAAGATGCGTTAACATCGCGCAGGTGTAAATAGCATTCAGCTAACCACTGAAACACTTTTTAACCCCCGACGCAAAAACGACGGGGTGTTATAAGTTTGACGTGTCTGTGTGTGTGTGTGTGTGTGTGTGTCTGTCTGTGGCATCGTAGCTCCCGAACGGATGAACCGATTTTGTTTTTTTTGTTTGAAAGGTGAATTAGTCGGGAGTGTTCTTAGCCATGTTTGATGAAAATCGGTCCAAGATGGCCGCCGCCACAAAATGGCGGATTACATATTTTTTCACAACTCCCTTAATATGGGTATCAAATGAAAGGGCTTGAATAGTAGAATACTATACACTATGATAAACTTAAAATCCAAGATGGCCGCCACCACAAAGTGGCGAATTACATTTTTTTTCATGACTTCCTCAATATGGGTATCAAATGAAAGAGCTTGACTAGTAGAATACTATAAGTACGCTATTACAAATTTCAAATCCAAGATGGCCGCCACCACAAAATGGTGAATTATATATTTTTTTTACAACTCCTTCAATATAGGTATCAAATGCAAGGGATTGACTAATAGAATAATGTACACTAAGTATATTGAAATAAAATACAAAAATTAAGGTGTCCCTACAAAAAGCATGAAATAAAAAATTAAATTAAAAATTTAAAAAACCCCCGACCCAAAAAGTTATAAAATTAGATGTAAGTAATTGGAAAAGGATCAAATAATTTACAAAACCCCCAACTTAAAGAATCTAGGTAACGAGACTAAAACAGATAAATTCATAATTATGGAAGTCGGGGGACCGTTCTGTGGAACATCTTCTATGCTAAGAGGTCCCCCGACTGCCATATGAATTTATCTGTTTTAGTCTCGTTACCTAGATTCTTTAAGTTGGGGGTTTTGTAAATTATTTGATCCTTTTCCAATTACTTACATCTAATTTTATAACTTTTTGGGTTGGGGGTTTTTTAAATTTTTAATTTAATTTTTTACGAACGCTTGCTAAAGTTAGTCTGAATTACTATGAATAGATGCTTTTTTGGGTAACAGGACACTTGCGCGAAAGACGTTTGCGCGAAAAACACTTGCGTGAACCCATTTGCGGGAATGGATTTTTGCGCGAAAGGACACATTCGCGAAAGGACACATGCGCGAAAGGACACTTCCGCGAATGGACTTTTGCGCGAATAGACTCTTGCGCCAATGGTCTTTTACGCGAATGGACTCTTGCGCGAAAGACACTTGCGCAAAGGACACTTGCACGAATCCACTGACACGAAAGACACTTGCGCGAATCCACTTGCGCGACGAGACAGTTGCGCGACAAAGTTGAGGAAATGAGATATCTTCATAACATCACGCATGTATTCTTTCAAAGGGTTGAGCAGAGGTGTATAGTACACCCACAATTCACCAATGTTTCATCATGGATGTTGTTTATGGTTTTCGAGGGGTCTGAAGCCGATAGTGAAGTCAAAATGGAAATCCAAGGTGGCGGACGCGCAAATTTACAAATTTTTCGTCATGGTTGTCGTTTCCATGGTTTTCGAGGGTGCTGAAGCCGATAGTGAGGTCAAAATAAAAATCCAAGATGGCGGACGCATAATGTTCAAATTTTTCATCATGGGTGTGGATTTCATGGTTTTCTAGGGTGCTGAAGCCGATAGTGAGGTCAAAATGAATATCCAAGATGGCGGACGCGAAAATTGTCAAATTTTTTCATCATGGGTGTCGTTTTCATGCTTTTCTAGGGTGCTGAAGCCATATTGAGGTCAAAATGAAAATCCAAGATATAAAAAAAACGAAAATGCGGAACCAACGACAAGTTTTTATATCTAATGTGTTGTTCTTTCATCAAGCAAATCACAACTTATCGTGTTTTCAACCGTAAATTCCCCTCAAACAAGGATTCATCTACGCACAGTCAGCGTCAGAGAAAAGAACCCCCTAAGACTTAAAGATTATCGCCCGAGCACGCTCGGGCCCGCCGTCGCTCGTCGCTCGAGCGGCGGCGCATCACGTGAGCCTTGAGCAGCTCCCTCCCCCGCTGTCGCACCCATCTCTCCCCGAGCGCATCCACCGATCCGCCTCAAATATTACTTGCAAGTTTTTAATAATTTTATATGGTATTTTTTCGGCTTCCTTCTGGCCGAACCGTAATACCAAGAATAACTTACAAAAAGACACTTTGCGCGCGATTAAGATACGAACCAGGCGCCACCCGATCATCTAGACCGTGCGTTATACCACTAGGCTATTGGCTCAGCTGTTATCAACCTCAACGAAAATTGGAATAGCATTAGGCTACTCCTTTTATCGAACAAGGTTATTAACGGTCTAATCTTCTAGATGTTAAGGTTTAAATTTCAACTTCCGTGTTATATTTAATACCTTACTGTCTTATTTTACAAAATGCAATACGATAATCCTCAATTAACTAAAAGATAAGGTTGAATTTAGCATAGATTTCTTGTTTGGTTGAATAGAATGTGTTGATACCGATTGTTGCACTACCGTCATTTTACCTTAGAAAGTTAACTGCTGTATGAACTGCGAGTTAAGGTTGAATTTAGAATACTTCTTCGCCTTATTTACAAAACTGTGATTGAGGGTATAATTACTTTTCAAATGGTTTCGTTTTCGTGCCGATCCGCTTGTGTGTAATTGTCTTCGTCGTAATATTATCCAATTTATTAAGTTTTTAACCAGTTGATACTATTAACCGATGGTATGGTTAATGGTTCGATTAACAAGTTTTTTGAAGGCTAAAAGTGTTGTTCTCTGGGAACAGGAAGAAAGCATAAAGAAAAAAGCGACGAGATATGGGCATAACGGTAAGATTTACGTTATATTTACACATATACCTATTTATTGATGCAATCATGTTGCATTATTACTTACAAGTTGGTTTTTCTTATGCATTTCTAATATTATTATTTTCATTACAGAGAAAAACAGTTCGTAGGTGGATACAAAGGTATCAAGCGACAGGTGATGTGAAATTTGATCGCCAAGGCCAGAGTAAATACGAATGGAGCGACAACGTAATATTGTGAAAGTTCACTCAGGCCACCCTTCAAAACTACTGGTTCAAGTGCATACCTGACTTCAAGAAGTGATAGACAGTGACATCCTCTCCGTTATAAATAGGCAATTTACTCGACGGATTGATTGTGTAACTTATCTGATAAAATTGCATTGGAACATAATATATGAGCAAGTGTTAATAATTCCCAATATTTGTGAGATCATTATCTCGTAGTTAATCAAAAACAAACAACCTTTATAATTATCAATCCAGTTATTCTTGTTTACAAGTAGTCTTGTAATGTGTTAACGTGAGGTGTGAAATCTCACATTTTTTCTAATGTTGTGTTAAGTAAGGGTTATCAGAAAATGTGATAAAAGAGAAAGATAAAAGAAGACTATTATAGTTTAGCATGTTGGTTCTTTCTCTGTAATTCACAGACACAAATGACAACATTTCATTTTTTAACCAGGCTTTTTTCCGATAAGATCATACAGAGTAACTTGTATAAAAAATGTATGTATTCACAACTTTAAATAAATAAATATTATTTTAGTTATGTTTCTAGAAATATCTATAAACAAACCGTTATCTAATGTTAAACGTTCTAAGCCTCATCCAGGGTATCTATTTTGTTTGTAGTTAATATTCTAAGTAAATAACCCCAATTTAACACAGATAGAAAACTATACTCAACCAGGAAGTGGATTCCAAGAAATCCTAGAAATGTAATAAGAAAAATAAATGAATATTGTTTATCAAAATGCCTAGCTTTTATTACAAACCTCCATTTGATTTCTTAAATAATAATTAACGAACATCACCTATTAAAGAAACTAAAAAAAGGGTAAATAAATAAATACTTAATATAAAGAAAAAAAAATCTTCTCATCCGGGGATTTGAACTCGTGATCATCGCATTGCCAAGCCGCAGTGTTAACCATTAGATCAACACGCCATTTAAAGTACATTATCAAAAACTTAAATAGGTTTGATGGCAATAATATCAAGGGGGGTACGGTTTCTCTGCAGCGAACTGTACATGTTTTTCAGAATTTAAATATGCACACTATACCATTTAAAATTGATCCTGGCAAATTCGGATATACGGAAAGCTTATGTCGTAGAATAATTTAAATGTATGTATACATTCACTGTAAGGTACATTGTGATATTCAGTAAGGTAGATTTCCGAGAAATTTACTGTTTACACAATTTTTAAATTTTACCTCATTCTCGTCACTATAGTCCCTTCTGCTCAATATACCAGTATTCTATACTGCATACTTCAGTGCCTACCAGACCAGACTATTATCAGACCATACAGCCTGTATGGTCTGATAATGCAAACTCGTTTTGTTTGATGCCCAATGAGCTCCTCCCTTACTGCTCTCAAAACGGTGAAAAAAACATCGTGAGGAAACCGGCATGTCCTAGAACCAAAAATTCGAAGATCGTGATGTGACATCTACCAACCAACACCCTCCCTCTCACCGAGAGGAGGCTTATGTCCCAGCAGTGGGAACATTATAGGCTAATTATGCTAGGCTTATGATATGTAGCCTGGGACTTAGAGAAAGTCATAGACTTATTTTCATCCTGCACCCTGTTGCGTAACACGCTATCTCAAATCTGAATCCTTTTATATGATACGTCAGTTTTATATCACAAGGATGAAGAATACAAAGTAAATAACTTAGTTACTTGAGTGTAATATGGTGCGTATGTCCTTCCTCAAGGGTCACAATATGGTGCGGCGGCTGGAAGCGGTACTCCTTCATGTTGGGCTTCACGTAGTACTGAGCGGGCGCCAGCGACCCAAACCGCAGCCGCCCGTCCGGCCCGCTCGCTACGTTGCGGCGGTACGTGCCGCCGCTTACTGACACCAACGCGCCCTGGGAGCACAGTTATTTTAACCCAATAATATGATAGTTTTAAGGAATATTGACGCGCGAAATGTTACGAGTTCAGCACATGATTCTAAACGTAATCGAAGATTTTTTATTTTTTTTAGAATAATCAGCTATTTCATACAAAAGTGGAATTACCTACATCGGCAAAATGTATGGGAAAGCTGTTTTTCTTTTCAATACCTCGAAGGTAGGAGCAAAGTTCCATTGGTTCGTTAGAAAGCCATGCACGGGGCAAGTGACACATCAATCTAAAGGTGGTCAATCTTTACGTTTTTTTACACATAGAAAAACATAATCTTACCTGCAACGGCGTGCCATCAGCATCATCTCTCAACTCCACAGTGATCTCCGCCAACTTGTGAGCGACGATATCTCCGTTATCGTCGGGAGCACTAAACACATAGGAATCCTTCTCTGCAGTGATCTTGTAGTGTTTAGACGCGTCCAGTGGCCCGAAGCGGTAAGTGCCATCTTGTGATGTCACTTGGATTAGTTTTAGATCGTCTGGAATATGGAGAATTAGATTAGGTGTTTGGTTTAGTTATATTGGTAGTTTTATTGAGATAAAATTGTGACGTTTATTGCTGAAATCAGGTTTTTGCTAAAACAGAAATATTTGTTATAAGTACTAATTACAGTCAATAGACAGCAGCTGGCGAAATGTTGTCGGTTCCGTAACCGCCTTCACACTTTTGAAAAAATCTTCCAAAATTTTGGAAATAATCTGGCTTTCACATAAAACGTCGATGTCGTCGAGGTCGAGGGACGTTTTATGACATGGTAGTGACATCAATCTTAGGGTGGTAAAGTAATTACGAGGTCGATTATACTATAGGTATACCTATGCCTAACCCATCGGAGAGAACAGTCCTGATGTTATGTTATGTCTGTAAAAGAAAAATTGCTGTTATCATTTGTGGTTGTCATTTGTGTTCGTAATTTCCGGTCATGGTTTGTTACGTGAAGGTTAATTTTTGTTTCACTGCATGTTCACACGACACCGATAAAATTATACAGGCTGTTGATTTGCATCCTAGTCAAATTCAAGGACGTAATTATGCTAATGATTCTCGACCCAAAAAACAATAAAATGGGTAGGTATTGTTTTTATTTTTTTTTCTTATTTACGGAAATCCGTAAGTGTGAACCAGCCGTATTTAAACGCGGCCCGTCTGTTACTAGCCCTATAACCGAGCTTTCATGCACAATTGCACACACACATTCAAATGCGCATGAGAATCTATCATTCGATAAATTCGTAGGTAATCAATCCCATCCCCCAATCACGATGCGGCAAAGCGGGTACTTAGTCTCCCGCGCACCCTAAGCCACGCCCCCGCGGCCCCGGAACTAACAGTGTAATTGAAATCGCCGCAGCGTTCGTGCGCTTTGCGAATTCCGCTTCTCGGTACATCGTTGAGACGTAGGTACAAAGTGTTCAATTCAAATGTCGTGCTGGTGGAGATGTCAGGTGGGTATGCCATCAGTGGAGACAGCCTACGTGGAGTCATCCGGATGTTTCCCGATCGGGAACCCTCATCACGTCATGCTGGCTGCTATGCACCACACCAGTGTTGCGCATACTGAAGCGTGAACTGCAACACCCGTTCCACTACCCCAAGGCACAAGACATTCACCCAAGTGATAATGCCGTGCGGATTACATTTTGTCGTTTTCGACAATTTAAAAACGAATGTGTTAGTGTTGTTAAGCTGAAGGAAAACCAGTACGTACTACCTAAGTACGTGGCAACTTTACCTCCGGTAACATAGGTAGGTAATTTATTTTTTGTACATTTTGTAAATACGTTGTTAGCTTAATCAATTTCATTAGTGTAAATAAGTTATTTCAAATTTTTAACTACCTACGCCAATAATACCTAAGAGTCGAAAGTATACCACGTACTTACACTTTACTAGAACGTCTTTCCATTTCCATCAAATGTAGAAAACATTTTTAGACTTAGTATATCGGTACACCAACAAAGGTAGAATTATTGCCGGTTCTAAGCCCGTTAAGTAGGAAGGAAAGTTTCAAATCAACCAATTTAATCCACAAATAAAAACAAAATGACTACGAAAACTTTAGCTTGAAGGATATTATTAATCATCTGATAACAGGTCAGTGAACTTTTCTTTGGCGCACTAGTATTACTGTCATTAGTAAGATTTCCGTATTCCAATGATGCTCAAAAATGAGTTAATTATCAAGCGAAATTTATGACAATAATGTAGGTGATTTTCGAAATAAAATTAGGTAAAATTATTGCTACCGGTCATTGCACGCGCATTGGCGCGACGGCGGCGCTACCATTTCGGGGAAAAACAGCTGCATGCATTGTCGCTGTGTGCGTATTCGGGTGATTCTGTTTTATTTGTATTGAATTAAGGGTGTAATTCTGAAATACTGTTAAATTTCAACAACAAAAAAAAAGCAGCGCTTACTAGTTATTGCCCCATAATGTACTTCAATTGATTATTTATGTATTTTATGACAACCTCCTGAACTTTGACGAGGATGCAAATCAACATATTGTATAGGAATGAATATTCATCGGCGCGTGCGTTACTATTACAGTACCTGACGTGAGAGTGTGTGACGTCCCCGACGGGCGGCACGAGCCGGCCCTGCAGCGTGAGCGCGTGCGTTACTATTACAGTACCTGACGTGAGAGTGAGTGTGACGTCCCCGACGGGCGGCACGAGCCGGCCCTGCAGCGTGAGCGCCCTGCGCGCGCGCAGCGTGAGCGCGTGCGTTACTATTACAGTAACTGACGTGAGAGTGAGTGTGACGTCCCCGACGGGCGGCACGAGCCGGCCCTGCAGCGTGAGCGCCCTGCGCGCGCGCAGTGTGAGCGCGTGCGTTACTATTACAGTACCTGACGTGAGAGTGAGTGTGACGTCCCCGACGGGCGGCACGAGCCGGCCCTGCAGCGTGAGCGCCCTGCGCGCGCGCAGCGTGAGCGCGTGCGTTACTATTACAGTACCTGACGTGAGAGTGAGTGTGACGTCCCCGACGGGCGGCACGAGCCAGCCCTGCAGCGTGAGCGCCCTGCGCGCGCGCAGTGTGAGCGCGTGCGTTACTATTACAGTACCTGACGTGAGAGTGAGTGTGACGTCCCCGACGGGCGGCACGAGCCGGCCCTGCAGCGTGAGCGCGTGCGTTACTATTACAGTACCTAACGTGAGAGTGAGTGTGACGTCCCCGACGGGCGGCACGAGCCGGCCCTGCAGCGTGAGCGCCCTGCGCGCGCGCAGCGTGAGCGCGTGCGTCACTATTACAGTACCTGACGTGAGAGTGAGTGTGACGTCCCCGACGGGCGGCACGAGCCGGCCCTGCAGCGTGAGCGCCCTGCGCGCGCGCAGCGTGAGCGCGTGCGTTAAGACTATTACAGTACCTGACGTGAGAGTGAGTGTGACGTCCCCGACGCGCGGCACGAGCCGGCCCTGCAGCGTGAGCGCCCTGCGCGCGCGCAGCGTGAGCGCGTGCGTTACTATTACAGTACCTGACGTGAGAGTGAGTGTGACGTCCCCGACGGGCGGCACGAGCCGGCCCTGCAGCGTGAGCGCCCTGCGCGCGCGCAGTGTGAGCGCGTGCGTTACTATTACAGTACCTGACGTGAGAGTGAGTGTGACGTCCCCGACGGGCGGCACGAGCCGGCCCTGCAGCGTGAGCGCCCTGCGCGCGCGCAGTGTGAGCGCGGCCGGCTGGCAGCGCGCGCGCCCCACCACTTGCTGCGGCGCGTGCGGCGACATGAGGAGCGACGACGACGACGCCGACACTACCGCCACCTCGCCCTAGCGGTGCAGAAAAAGTTAGTATGCTAACTAAATACAACATTCACTGCATTTTCCTCACAACAGGCGCTTTTACGCAAGGAAAGGTATGGTTCAAATACGGAACGTAAGTAACTCATTTACACGATAGTTAACACAGTAAATATAACACGCGCAAACGCCTAAAGTAGTGCATATTACATAAACACTGTAATAGTACCTCATTATTCATTCAGTCAATAAAGAAGTTGTAGATTGCGTGAACAGGGACCTAAGCATTTTCTTCAGTTTGTCCAGGGTGCTTAGGAAGTGAAAATACTAAAATCCTGACGTCTAGGAGGTGAGCCAGAGTAGGGGGGGCACAAAGTTCCCACTTATGGGTTTTTCGCATATAATTATCTCAAAAACGGTGCGTCGTAGGGAGAAATTTTCGTATATCAAATGAAAGCGGAAAGTAAAAGTATATAGAAGACACGCTGGTGCCAATAAACTATTATTTAAAAAAAACATATTTATTCCCCCTACCAAAACTATGTAATTTCTTACTAACAATCAACTTATTCTGAATTAATGTAAAACCTTTTAAACACCAAATAGTACACCACAATCCTACTTACATCAGCCATATACAACGTATGCTCGAAGCCATATCCTCCGCCGGGTTGTTTGAGCGGCACCAGCGGGCCCACGTCCTTGGTAGCGTGGCCGTCGGTACTGATGTGTAGCACGAGGTCGTCCACGGGTTCAGGTGATGTCACCTTGATGACTACCGAGTGGGCGGTGGCTACGAAGTACACCGTCTAGAAATGAGAGAAAAATACCGTTACCTAAAAAGGTTAGTCTCTAAAAGCATAGCGAGTGCTTAAAATGTCTGGAACCCAGAACCTAATTTTCGCAATTATGTCACGTTAATTAAATAGAACAATATATTGTTCAACTTTTATACAAAGCGACAGGATTTTGTCTGTATACGACAGGCAAATACCGTCGGTTTGAATCAAAGTTTATCCAATGAACTATGCTTGCAAATGTAAGATTTTTAGCACTCATTTATTTTTCAACAGTTTTAGTTTGTCAACTTCGTAGGAAGAAGATTGTTTTAATCATTACACACCAATTTGGTATTTCTGTGACGTCAACCAGCCAATGGACATCGCTCTTATAGATATTTCTTGAAAGTTTGCAATAATTTATCATCAAATAAATCTATTGCATCAAAACATTGTAAAAGCCAATTATTTTTGAAAAGAGTAACCGTTTTTCTTGCCGGCTCTTCTCCATAGGAAACGACCAATTGGAACCATGCACCTAGCTTCTGACGTTTCATAAGTGCCCATGTAGGTTTATGTGAAATAAAATATTTTGATTTTGATTTTTGAAAAATTATACAGTCAGATATGTAAGCACATTGTGCTGTAAGTACATTTTAGTTTTTAAATTACATTCTACAACGCTTTGGGTTTTAATCTGTAATGTTGTGCATTTACACTTAATGTAATAAATGTATTTGCCAGGTGATACTCACAGTGGGCACCAGAGTGGAAGTATCAACATGCGCCTGCTCCGGCTGGAAGCGGTGACAGCCGCGCGGCGTCAGTGTGTAGCGCTCGGGAGCCGGCACGCACTGCTGCGACGGGCCGGCCGGCACCGACATGATGCCGTCCGAGCTCTTGCTGCTGTATTCCACCTGGGATACAAGAAAATGTAACAAATTAAGGCACATTGCTTTAAACAGTGTCAGAATATGACGTAAAGGCAATTCTGCTTTGTTACGGTCAAACACGGTACCCGTCAGAAGAGTCACTGGAACTTAACACCCTTACTGCCACGACATAAAGACGACGTCAATTCAATTGATACCATGGTTGTATGGCTAACTGTAGCAATAACATTTCTTTTACAACCATTTTAAAAGCCCAAGGTTTCTTTTTACCTTCAGGAAACTGCATTTATTGTCAGTCAACCAGTTAATCATAAAGTTCTTGTGTCTCACTTTGGCTATTCAAAAATATATTCTTACCTCGACCTCATGCGTCGAATGTATCCTCAACACATAGCCAGTGTGTTCAAAGGTGGGCACATTGGCATGGTCCTGGGTGACAGCCACGTTATGTCTTGCTTCTGCCCAACACAGCAGGTCGCTTTCTACTGAGATCTCTACACTCCCAGGAAGTACTTCCTCGAAAGTGTACTTGCCATCTGCAAATTGAACAATTTAATTAAAAAATACTAACTAATTATCACACAAGACAGTGTTGCTTTTTGACAATGTTAGCATGAAGTAATTAAAAGCTGTTCACTTGTTCAGCTACCAAAGAAAAATCTCACTGACGATCAACTTGGCGCCATAGATCCTTAGATGGCGGGAGTATCATGTTTACTTAGTTTTAGTTGCTTATCACTGGCACAGTCAATAGTGTTACAAAACTGATGGTTGATAAACACGTGACATATCATAACAGCACCTACTGGATCATGTGGTTGCTGCACCATCACGTTTACAGCTGATCTATTCTGGCAAAAATCAAAATCTCACTGTGAAAACTGAGGTGAAGTGAACTTACAAGTGAGCTGTCAAATGTGTTAATCGCTAGCATCAGGTGGAATGACAGTACAAGGGTAGTGTCACCTATGTTTTCACAGTGAGATTTTTACAGAATACATCGACAGGTCTCGCTTCAGTCCTTGCCCTTGCCGAGCTCGCCAACAAGCTGTCTCCTCACCCCTCGCCACCGTGCTGACGGGCGTGCCCACGTAGCCGCCGTCGGGCGACAGCGGGCGCAGCGTGACGCGCGCGGCGGCGCAGGCGGCCGGCAGCTTGCAGTGCACGCGCCCGCTCAGCTTGCCCTTCAGCTGGGAGAACGTCACGCCGTCCACGGGCGCGTTGCCGACTGACACTTTCTGGGTTAGTGGGTAATATCTGTTGGAGATAAATGTTGTTACAATGCAATGGAATGGTCTCGAGATGAAACTTAGGGGTCAAAACCGAAAAGCTGCAGGCGGTAATGTGCCAGATTCCAAAGAAAACTGCACATTATTAGGTACATAAAACTTGAATACAAAACACAACAACGTTAGACTGAGACATATTTTATAATATACTGTATACCTAGAAGACTATACATTAGACATAATAAAAAATTACTCACTGCAAGCCATCTCTCTGCTCCTGCTCTGACACCTCCACCTTAGCACTATAAACGCCGGGCGCGAGGTACGTGCACCAGGCGCCCTGGGCCCCGTCCGCGGCCACGCGCACCTGGCCGCCGGGCCCCTGCTCGGCCTGCAGCAGCACGTTGCGGCTGCCGGCCGGGGTCACGGCCCCACACACCCGCCAGCGCGACGCGCGCGCGTTGGGGGCCGAGCGGGGACCCGTGGAGGTCACTATTAGTTGGATGTCGTCGAACTGGCATTGTTCTGGGGGATTTGAAAGGAATCTTTATATATTTTGGCGGATATAAATAAGAACAGTACTGAGACTCATAACGTCTAATTATATTTCGGAAATAGTCATTGGGTAAGTCGCATTCTTGAACTGATAACTTCACAATATTGTCTAATTTTCTGATTTGTTTATAAGTTCCTACATGATAGTGACGACATCAAATGCAAAAATGGATAAATACGGTATTGTAATGTTGTATCATAAAAATAATACAGAATCAAACTAACAACCGGTAACTCACAAGCGTCGTAAGACTTTCATAACCCTGGTAGATTTCAAAACAACAATTCCTTACCATGTTTAAACCCAAGAGTGTACGTAGAAGGCTGCAGATTAGGCAGAGTGAACTTGCCCGTCGCGTCGGTGTTGCCGATAGGTTTGCCGTCCATAACGACGCGCGCGCCGGACATGCCCGGCCCGCCTATTGACTTTACTACATTTCCTACCACTGTGAACCCTGTTACCTGAGGAGACAATAGATAGTGGATTAAAAGGAAGCTTTTAATTTATAAAGTGTTAGTGCTTAGTTGCCTGTTGTAACAAATAAGTACAGGATTGTTTTGTTTGAAAAATATACACAAGAAATATACACAAGTTATTTATTTTGTACACCATGTAAATTACAGATATTAAATGCAGAAATTTTACATAGGCTGACATAATGGGTCTTATTGCTAAAAGCAATCTTTTAAAGACAACCTTTGGTTGGATTAAAGGGAGAAGGAGAGACAATACTGCAGGTAGTCTGTGGTGCAAGGACTCACGAAAATAATAAAATTGACTTATGTTTTCAATTATAGTTTTTGCTCCTATGTATGTATACTGATAAGAGATTATAAAATAGGCCTTACAATTTATAATATTTGCTTTGAGATAACCTGAAAAGATAAGAAACACCACCTACAATGTGAAAATGATCTCAAAATGATCTGTATGATTTATCAAAATTTACCTCAAAAGCATGCTTGATGAACAGGCTATCATGTCTGACAGTGAATGGCACTGCCTCTGGCCTCACATTGTAGCTGACGGTGACCTGACCAGGTGGTGTGGGTAAAGCCAGAAGTTTGTACTCCCCAGCAGGTACCAGGCCGAAGGTAAACTCTCCATTGGCATCAGTAATGGAATGGCAGATGGGAGCATCCGGCACACCTTGAAGAAGAGCTGTCTTGCATCCCTCCACTCGGAATTTGGGATTTTCCTGAAACATTTATTAGTATTTTAGTTTTTATGCTCAATAAATCGTGAATTCTATGGGAAATTTACTGAAAATCTGGTGCGCAATTTCATGAAGAATAATAATTAGTAACTAATCCCACATTTAACAAATTACAAACTATATCCTCAGACTTGTTTCAAAGATAACATAGTAAAAAAACATAACCCTGCTTCTGGTACAGTAGGGTAATAAATAGTGGAGCATTTACCTCTTTGGAATACAGCAGCACGTACAGGCCACCAATAGGGCTACCGAATGAGGTGACTGATCCTGTCACATCATAACCTTTTACTGCGAGAACACCAAATGGTAATGCAGTGTTGCCCTCCTTCACTTGAACCACGGCTTGAGCAGGGTCTAGCTTCCATCTGAAATAAACAGTGTTCTTCTTTTTGGCAATATTCTGAATAATTTTAAAAACAAGCAAGTCAACACTATGATAAATAATACTTGATGTAAACAATTGGCTCAAGTCAATTACAGTACTTCGAGGATTCTTATTAGAGCTTGTGACATAAAATTGTAAAAATTATTTCTGTGAATACAACATAAAAATCGTTCAACTTACTTCGCATGGGAAGCCTTCACAGTATATTTCCCTGGGATGACTGGTGTGAAATGGAAGTCACCACCAACTGATGTCACAGTATTCCGCACCTCTCCCTTATCATTCACCAGCTGGATGGCTATGCCACTAGGACCTTGCTTCTGACCAGCAGTGATCACCTGCCCCGTTATGCCGAAGCCATTGAAAGCGAAGTTGATGTCCTGACCAGAAGAACACCGGTCTGTGGTACCGTCTACTGACAAGTTTACTTCAGACGGCTCGAAGCTCCACCCAGCCGGAGGATGGACCTTTAACACATACTCCCCTTTCTCATAAAGAGGCAGGAAATAATAGCCATTTGTAGGAGCACTCTCAGTCTTCTCTTTCAAACTGCCTTCTTTGGTATAGCTGAAAAAAATATTTATGAATTAATGAGTTCATTGTGAACCTACAAATAATTAACTATTGTTGAAAGTATTAGTTCCAACCACTTAGCCAAGATTTCAAGGTACTTGCTAAGGAATAAATAAGGAAAATTAAATGGCACTGATTTAAAGAGGCAGTTGTAAATAGCGGTTTTGGTAAGTTAAAAATTATAAATGGCACGTTTAATAACTTGTTCAGCAGTTAAAACTAAGCAGTAAAGTAAACAAAAATGAGTAATAAAAAATAATGGAATGGATCAGTGAATATATAATTGAGTGGGAAAATAATTAAATGGGCGGTAAAAATTATTGAACGAGCAGTTACGTGTGGGCAGTAATAAATCGGAATTTGTCGGTAATAAATCTCATTCTAAGCAATTCTATAAACAATGAGGTGGTAAAGTAGTTTTGGGTGTGTAGTCGACGGAGCCCCGCTTCGCGGGGCCCCTATTTCTGTCTACAGGGTTTAAAGGAACCTAACACGAAGGGGATGACGGGGGCTCGTTCGCTCGCTCACTCGAGCCCCCGTCATCCCCTTCGAACCTAACCTGTCCGAGTCGGGGTGCCCCAAGTCCCGAGCTCGCTTCGCTCGCTCTTGCATCCGCTATGATCTGCCGAACTATTTAGCGAACCACCCATTCCATCATTTTTACCGCTCATTTAGTATTGGACTGCTCAATTATTTTTAGAATTGACATTGTATGATAAAATAACAGTCTAATTGATCTTTTATTACTGTCCATGTTTTACTGTCGCAATAATTAATCAACCGCCATTAAATTAAATAACTGCTCAATATGTTTTTCAACTGATCATAATTACATCTCGATTTAAATAACAGCTCAAAAAATTAGTTCCCAAATTAAATTAGTACAAGTTTTAGGTTAACTTACAGGCCAATTTCAATTTTAGAAAAATCCAAAGGAACATGACTTTTCACAAAACCACCACACCCTAGAATATCATTTGCACTACATTTTGTACTTAATAATAGTAAAATTAATGGTAAAAATATTCTACCGATGTAAGCAATCATCGCCATTTTTAAATAGTGATGCACAATTTAGTTTTGCTTCATTTGTTGATAACGTTAACCAACTAAACGATATGAAGATAGTCGAGTTTAGTGACACTTCAAATTAATTACATCAAGGTTAAAAAGTTTAAAATGTATGATGTTTTATTATTTTACTCATTGGGAAAGGTTTACACAAAAAATTAATTATATCAAGCAACAAAAATAGTGTCTGTTTGGTGCAGCGTACACCACTGCACCAGACAGACACTATTTTTGTTGCTAAGATAAGCCGCCCATGGTTTAACCGTTGAATTATATACTTCGGTCCCGCCGAACACTATTGACTATAATGTTCTGTCCTGGGCATAGATCTATGAGTTCTGGGCTGAGACCTCTTTCTGAGAGAGTCTCGAATCAGTGGAGGGCCATACCCCTACATTCCACCCAGAGTATAATAACTATAAACAGGAAGTCCATCACGCGGGCCCAGCAGTGCGGGTTGATGGATGTCACACATTTACTTAGCATAAAATAAAATGCATGTTTGAACTTTAAAGTCATGACGGCATTGACTTCTTCAATACTTTGCATGACGCACATTGTAGTATAATTATCACTCAATACTCAAGCATTACCTAAAAACTAGTTTCAACCAATGAAATGACTTGAATCTAGTTTTAAGTAATGCTTGAATAGTACGAGTGACGTTTTGTACTGTAAATAATTGTAATACGGGTTTCAGACTATCAAAAAGTACTCTGTGAATACGGGCCTAGGGTCGGTCCTGTTACTACTGGCCAGTGGCCACTGCTAACATTATTTTAGGAGAAATTACACTTTGATACAGGTGGGGTTGCGTAGTGTGCACCTACACATCCAGATGTGCAAATGTAAATAAAGTAACTTGAAACTGGGCCCGCGACTTTGTCCGCGTGATCGCCGTACGCCCGCGCTATAAGTTCGTTGCCGCTTAGCGTTCTTTCTTAAATTGCAAAAAAAAAATCTAATCCAACTCGTAGTTCCAGAAATCAGTGTGTTCAAACAAACAAACTCTCCAGCTTCATGTAAATAAATGACTATATTTTGTTTCAATATTAGCTGTGCCAATTACAACTGATAGATTGCGAACAAGCAACTTTATTGATTAGGGAAGGTACATTATTTTTTATTGAACCTAAAAACCGTTAAGCAGCTTTAGCTTTGTGCACATTTATTTAATGTTTTAATAATATGATAATATTATATTCACATGAAATAGTAAGATATAAAACAGGAGGTGTAGAGTGGTAGAGTTGTACATTTAAACAATTATATAATATAAAACAAATAAGAAATAGACTTAAAAATACATTTACTAAGTTAAAGACATTACAAGAATGTATTTTTACACTAATGAATTTTATGTTGCCAAAGCAGTTTTGGTCTTATTCTGAATCGGTAAGAATAATTTAAATTCTGCTGGAAGCTCATCTTCTGAATAAAGTCTATCAGAGAAGTATACCCTTCTGATTCTGCAGTTTGCATGTATTTGGACCCTGAGAGTTTCTACATAATTAGTTCCATAGGCTCTTCGAGTAAAATCAGCCAGATTGAACTGAATTTGATTCCAACCTTCATCAAGACGCATGGGCATTGTACAAATAAAGGGCTTCACTCGAGTCGTAGACTGATAATTGCTGGCTCTGAATCTTCTTCGTACATTTTTATCATCCAACACCTGTAATCACAAGTTTGAGGTTAGAATAATTTTTATAACCTACGTATTGTTTGATCTTCTGAATGACAAGTATAATATTATATTGACTAGAAAAATAATGTTAGACTCACCTGAACTTCGAATGTGAAGTACTTCTTCAGATTTTTTATTATCATAACCAGAAAGGGCAGCTTGATACCGAGCGTCTTTTTAGGATCAGCGGGACACGTAATGTACGTCGTGCTGACATTGGTACCAACTATTTCAAGCACCAGGCTTTGTATGTCGTTGTCCGTGATCCTTTTTATGTGCCCATTTCGTACCTTTTTGTCCCAAATTTGCAAAGGTTTGCTGCCTATACTGTAAAGAATGGAAAGGAAACCGGACTGAAATGTGTTCTTGAACATATCGCTCGAGCTTGCCGCTGTACACAGTGTACTCTTACATTTATCAGACGATTAACAACAACGGTTTGATCAATAATTATCTCACATTCGCGGTTGCATTGCAATTTGACACTTTGACAGTAAACACAGGAATTTTGAAAATGGCCATTGATTGGTCATGCGTTTGTTATCAACACGATTACCATAGCAACGATACGGTAAAGTCCGTTCCATTTTACGCTGTATCTAACGCAATGTCGTCTCTTATATATTTCGTTCGAAAACCAAATATTTTACTTTCTCGCTTAGTAGTCAAAGGAAAATATTAATGAAAAATGTTTGAAACAAGTTTTGAAATTGATCAAATATATAATAAACAGAAAATTATAAATACAAACCATTACCTCATTGGAATATACATAAAATGGACCGTTTTTCTGAAATTGACAGCTTCGAATATTTTATCTGTGCTTGTCCCAGTAAAAAAAAACTCAAGCGGTGCATGTGCAGTACTTGCGTATTTATTTCTGTACAAAAATATATAATTTACGGCCATTTATTTTACCATTTTATAGAAAATGTACCAAGATAATAGCAATATTGAGTGTTGATACAAGTATAATGAACGTTTTTCTTTGTGTATTTATTTGTTGATTTCACTAAGTGATTAGCAAAAATGACGGAAATGTCGTCGAAGAGGTAAGATTACTTCGCTACATTGCTTGCTTCATCTATATGATTAAACTGTTTTCTGTATTTACCTGATAAAGTTGCTAAAAATTATATAACAGGTATCGCGGTGCCGCGTTGGCTGTCCCTACACCAGTACTAAAATCTTGAGCACTTTTGACCATTATTACAAGTATCCAGTATTTTATATATTATTCTTATAGATCAGCTTCGATTTTAGCAAGTCTCTCGTTATCGAAATATTATTTAGACTGCCCAAAATAAATGAGTTTAGCTTTTATAAAATTCGTGCAAAAACTATAGAAACTTGTTTACCTAGTGACTTCTGTCAATATTTTAAAATGAGAACTATTTTCGTGTCTTGATAATTTTAGACTAAACTACCAAAGACAACATCTCTCAATAGAAGAGAATGATAATAACTTTCAGTATTTTAAAATTTAGTAATAAATGGCCTTGAAACAATGTGTTTTGAAACAAACTATTGCAATACTCTATCTCTACCCACTTCATACAGTTGTGGCCCTTCCCATGATAAAGTTAGTTCTGTACTTTTAGCTTTTCAAAATTGTGTTTACAAGTAAATGTTAAGGCTAAGCTTAAGTTTACTGACGCTTTAAAACTTTGAAAGATAAGACTGAACCATACTTGAAGGTTGGTTTATTTGCACAACTGCTATTCATTGGATCCTCTCTGGTTCAACTCTTATTCTCTACATCAGTTAGTAAGTTCTTCTGCTCTTAAAATTAAGTACATAATCAAACAGCACATACTAGGATTGAATCTCACAGCACTTACTAGGATTGTGTAATTATTTAGCTAATACAATTAAAGCATCATTATTGATAATTAATATTTTACTTTGCCAAAATTATAATCTTAGTGACACTAGTGTATCAAAAGGTTACATGCTCTGTGTCAACAACAATTGTGTCAAACACATTGTTACCAAACAAAAAAAAGTCTTAAAAACTTTTTGGTAACAAAAAAGGTTGGATTGCATTACAATAATGCAAACCTAATTGCAATATTGTAAATCATTAATACTTCATCCATTATTAGCCAATGTAATTTAATAAGCCGTGAAGTAACTCTAGGAGTTACATTACCCGGTATCACTTGATAAGTTGAGCAATATCAATAGCAATGACTCCATCATACTTTGAAATTCATTCATATTCAGAGGGATTGTTAAACAATGTTGTAGTGGCCTATGGTGTGTCCACAGTGGGCCTTATTGGGTGCCCCTGCAATGATTTTGAATAGCTAACATCTATGCTGGGTTGTGTACTTTAAAAACCTACAGTATTTGTCCAAGCCTACTTTGTACGGACAAATACATGCACTGACTGTACAGCTCCACACCAATCTGTGTGGTAAAAGACCATTTCAGTCACTAATTCATGAATATAATTTAATTCCCAACAATTCTGTGGGCTAGTGTAACTGAGATAGTAGGTAGACAGATAGGAGACATTTTTTAAACAGACAAACTTGAAGCATTGAAGTTGTGTGAAAGGGAAGTTATTTAAAAATATATTGAACATGATATCCTATGAATTATATTATTCCTATGTCCATAAATATAATAATATAATAATTTTTTTTTTTTTATTCAAGTATAAAGTAAACTAAAAATAGGATTTACATTAATTACAATCGAGGAAAATTAAATTCTAACTGTAATATAGACCTGCCTGATCTAGGTTTATGAAAAACCTGTGTTTCAGGAAATGTATTCAAATTGACAGCCAAACCGCCAAACATTATCCTCATATTATTTTTCCTCAATTTAAATCTGAGAGCACTTAAACAAATGGTTATTGAAACATTGTGATTAATGTACACAGTAGGGCAAAGGACAAGGGCCATGGGTTTTATCTACGCATACCGACACACGCACTTCCGTCGATACGGACGAATGGCAAAGTTCTTCGTATGACCGTCGCCCTGTATAATGAAGGGACAGTCAGAATTATACGTAGTACATTTACTAAAGACGGCCCTAATGGTAAAGCGTGAGTAGGTTGCCTTTCTACCAAGTACTTTATACCAAGCTGCTACTGTTTTTTTCGGATAGAATGTGGCGATAGTTTTTGCCGAGAAATACCATACATTTGGCAAAAAAAAATTGACCAAATATACATTTTTGCAGTCTAATTTGCCAAAAACCCCTATTACTTACCAATATCTATATAAAATACACAAGAGGTATGACTCCTCGCCGTGTCCCCCGCTCTTGGCCGGTTTTTAACCTTCCCGATTGAGTCTTAAGTGGCGGAATGCGCGCGAGCAGCTATAAAAGGAGACGACACAATCGCGCCGATTAGACTTCGTAGCCGACATTCTAATATGCGAAAATATCCTTGCATTTACGCTGCAGTAGATTTCCATGTTCCTACTTATTTATTTCTTTAGAGAAACTCTGCCTAAGAATGTGCGAGATCTGAATTCCTATACAAATAATTTTGCGAAGTTACATTAAAAAGCTAAACGAAACGCCTGCAACTGCACCTATCCGCAAGTTATGGTAATTAGTTACTTTCTCTGCTTATACTCGAGACCAGTTTTTGCAATAACAATAAATACGAGGTTTTATACGCGAGTCGTTTGTTTTCTTTTTATTTGGCCCAATGAATGAATCTGAAAAGCATCGCTTCGATTTTGCTCGGTACGGGGTTGCTCAACCCACCGCCTGCTTGCAGGACTATTCTGCCGTATTTAATACCCATTTAGAGTATGCGGACCCCATTCATTGTACACATTTGTAGTAAAGTGTACTTGTACTTTAGTTAATGAATTGGTGCAGTCAGACATGGGGAGCTTGCAACTGTTCTTTTGTATAGTTTTATCCAATGATATACCTATGTTTTATCAAAGAATAAACACAAAACAATGATTAAGTTAATGCAGTATCAAATGCGTATGTACAGTCGGTGACCAACATTGTCTGACCCACCCAACATTGCCTGACCCACCGGCATAACTTGTCAAGCCATTTTAATCATTATCTTCTTGTCGTTAAAGTTGAAAAGATTTTAAGTAACACGGCCATACTTACTACCTAATCTTTAATTTCGCGTATTTTCAACCAGTCATTGTGGCTTCGCGGTTCGATGCTGGATTCGCGACGAACAACATGTGGGTTCGAAAACACAATCCACCTTATATCAATTTCTTTATAATTTCTTTTTCTTTATTTGTTTTCATTTATGATTTCTACAATATTTCTTGCATTATTATAGAACGACCAATATGATTTTTGCCTAACAACTTTTCTGGAAAACAAGTGGGTAAATAAAAAAAAACTATAAGTCCTCAAATAAGTAGGACGAAGTAAAAGTTTACGTCGTGGGGTAGATGGATAAATAAAATAAATAAATTGATCTAAGTGACAAAAGTCAGTCTACCTAAACAGTGACTGCGGCGCAAAAACATTTCTAAAACGTTTGACGTAAATCGTGAAAAGTATTTTTAATGAATTTGGTGTAATCAAAGCGTCATGTCGGAACTTAATGACTATACAAAACATTGCTGGCTGGATGGTGACGTCCTGTTGCCGACTGTGCGAATTGCCTATCCAAATACAGATATTTACTTCGTGCAAGATAACTGCTCCATCCACCGTGCAGGCATTGTTTGTTTGTGTTGCAAGAATTGGTTAGCTGCTCAAGAAGGTGTAACTGTTATTTACTGGCCATCTAAAACTCCCGATTTGAACCCTATAGAAAACCTATGGGGTCAAATGGTTTTAAATTGGGACACATCCGAAGGGCGAAATAAAAACGATTTGGCTGAGATCGTGTCATCGACATGGGAGCACATGAGAGGAAAAGATTTGTGTTGGAACATGGTGAGCGGTATGCGTAGCCGCTTACAGCAAGTTATAGAAGGAGACGGTGCGCCACTTCGCTACTAACTAATCTACTTATAAGTATTTTGAAACACACTATGTAAGTAAGTGCTCAATTGAATGAATGCTAAACCATTAAAATGTAAGATTCTGTGGTGATGTTATTGTTATAAATGGAAATGCATTTTTCTATTTAAATAACATGTTGATTCACTACATATACTTAGCTATAAATCTGTAAAACATTTCACAAATTCATTATTTTCTCGCATTTACCTATAGACATCTATGTTTTCTCGATAACACACTTCCAAGCAATTACCATTAGCATGACTTTTTTAAACGTTTATAAATGGTTAGGTTTGGATATGATATTATAAAATGTATTAATTTAAGAGCATTTACTTACTTTATCTTACTTATGTATATTTTAATGAATTAATAAACATTTTTATTACTTGCAATGATTTTGTTTCATTTCTATACAAACTGCCCATTTAAAAAGATATTTCCCGACTTAGTTCGTTAAAAAAAAGTAAAAAAATAGATAATAATAAAAAACAAAACATTGCTAACAAAAAGCTGTTAGGTTTTTCCTGGATTCGAACGCAGACAACGATAAATATCGAACTGCCTTAGTGACCACGAGACCAACACAACTGTTGTATTATGTTTTGAAATTCGATCTTAGTTGTGATGACAGACGCAATATTCTAAAGAATTTGAACCGTAACGTATATTTTCATAAAGTTCATTATCGCACAATCACAACCAGCTATTAAAATGAATCACGGAATTTAGCTATTAACCGTAGACACCTTTAAAATGTTACTGATGCGCGATATTTTTTTTTATTCATCCACCCTCGCCTTGGTTTTTTTTTAGTAATCTTGAAACTCATTAGCCTTTCAACCTTAACAACAACAATATAATGATTAAAATCGCCTAACAACATGATTTATCGAAATGCTTGCACGGAGTATTCCAAATGTTCACGATAAGGTTCAAATTCGCTATCACTCAAGTGGGTCAGATAATGTTGGCCACCGACTGTACTGCACAGTACCTACCTACATGCCCATGAATCAAGAGATAAAGTATACTTTAAATCCTAGCTGTATTGCGAGACCAGAATCAGGAAAACATTTTATCGAGTTAACAAATTGGAACGGTCGGAAATCAGGCAAACGAGTGGTAGTTGAAGTAATCATATTACACGCTGCCGTGAGCTTTGCAGATCAGTTTAACTAACTAGGAGATGAACAATTTGGATTTTCCACTGGCTAGGGCTAAAAAGAATCTGCATTACATACATATAGGCATACCCTATATGTATGTAATGCAGATTCTTTTTTAAATGTTGCAGAATAACGCTTGAGAATTTCCGTGCGCGGGAAACCTGCGTATCATCGCCATTGTTCTCAGTTTTTGTGTTCACGAACTACCTACATATAATTTAGATCAAATTCATTTGAAACACGCTTATAATTTAAATACTTACTTAATTGCTTTAATTTAGTAATTTCCTCTACATGGCAAAAAGTAATCCGACAATGGCAGACCACAAACCGCTAAGTGTATTTTTTTCTTTTTTCCGCTGCACTTTACTGAAACAATATTTTTTCTCTTTACACTGCTTCTCCCAGAATAACTAAATCGTTTGTTTTGTTTCCAATGCCAAGGTGGCAATCTGTTACTGTAAACACAGCCAATCAGCTGCTAAGTTCAGAATCACAATTATCTGTATAGGGCGATAAAGAGTCCCTTATCGTAAGCGCCAATCATGCAGTTTTCCATCACCTTTATGACGATGTGTCAGGAATTTCACACTCGATATCGACTGAGCCTGGGCGATTTAAAAGCACAGCTATTACGCACAGTGGTATTCTGCATTATTAATGACGGCTTGTATTGTTTTATTGGGCAGGGCGGTCGAATACAGTGAATCAGCGACCATCGGTGGCTCCATAGCCTAGATTACGGCCCATTGTTACGTGGGCTGAGTTAATTTGTTATTAAACCAGTATTTTTGTCAAATGTTCCGAAAAGTTGGATTACATTTTTTTAATCATTTTGTTGTTGATGAGGTGCCATTCATGCTTTGACGAATTTTGATATGAAATAAAGATATACAACCCACATTTTCGGAATGATAATAAAAATATCCGCTTGTAGTTCTGATGTAAAAAGTTGTGATAAACAAGTTATTTGCAAATTACACGACTTAGACATAATAACGTTAATAATACCCGCATACGAAGTCCATTAAAACTGGAACATTAGCAGAAATTATTGTTTCAGGGAAACTATAAACGTACCCCGTTACTGCTGGAGACTGGATAGTAGAACTTGTCATCACAACTTATTGGAATAACAACTTCAATCTTCAAGTTAAGGATCTATAAAACCAAGAATATATATTTCAGCAATAATACTTATCTATTTTCAGTCGTACTGAACACTGAACCATTCATCAAATGCATTAAAACGTTTATTTTACTGGTTCGCTTGCAAAACTGGTTCACGTGCGAATAGTTGGCGAATCGCGTGGGGGTATATCGAAAAGCGGGATTATGAACGGCTTTATTTGTTCAGTTTCTGGGTCGTCGATCTTGGCTGACCTGTCTCGTTTCAACGAGAAAGTGAGTGCTCTTTTTAAATGGCGTTTCATGTCTTTGCGACTATGTTTTCAATTGATATCATAGCCACACATCTGATCCACACTTCAACAAAACATTGAACCATTTGATTGTGATCAACGCAATAAAATATCGCAGTTTCATATCGCATAGACGTGATGGCTATTAAATTTATAAAAACTCATGGCCGCTGCACGATTGTGTGGAATAGGCTCTGTATCGGCAGACAGTCTGTCTGTCAGTCAGTCGCCAAGTTCATTGCACGATGAATTGCGGACGCAAAAATATCACAAACGGAAGCTAAAATGTGTCAAAACTAAGCGGTATGCGGTGACATCTTGGAATAAATATAAACTCTTCATACGAACACTGAAGATTCCAATTAGAGCATACGAAATATTTGGTTCCAGCTTTCAGAAGTTTGACTTCCTTGTTCACTAAAAATATGAGTTTGAGTGACATTCAGTGCGGGATCTAATTCTTGGATCACCATAACATGTTTTAAATAAGTATTTCGGTTGGATGCTCCATCTATTCACCGTCGCAGATGTCAGGACAGGAAGTAACAGATGAAATATTAAAAAAGGACAAACCAAATCTCAAGATCTTTGTAAATATGCAGTCCATTATACAGCAAAAAACAAACGTGGGATCCTATTACCATTTAGATCGAAGGAGGAAGGCGGACGAGAGAATTACAGTAATAATAACAACAGTACATGTTACAGTCATTCTGACTAATGGACGTTAACTGTATACCAATAAAAAGGTCACAGTGTCGATGTAACGAGCAGGATCTGCGTATTATTTATAGACAGACCAACACGCGGTTTTATTTATCTAGAGCCGCCCACCCGGCCGACTCGGGCCTGCCGACCAAACGCGACATACAGCACCGTCTTAAAAAACTTTATGTTGCGATTTGATTTATGTTTTCGTTATTTTATCGAAGACAACATTATTTCAGGAACATTCCATGCACCTATTTGGCATTTTCTTGTTATTCGGATGAACCACTTTTGCAAGAATGTAAAATAATCTGGGAATGGCCCACTTCAAATTAGCTAGTCTTTTGGCCAGTTTGTTATTTCGACTGTAACAAACTGCTAATGAAACGTTTGATATTATGTATGCAGTGATCAAACAAGGCGTTGTTAAGCAACCTGAATTTTTTACCTTTGTAAAACGTCTTTTGTTCGACAGCTAACTGTAGTGTTGCCGCTTGAATCCCTGCAAAATCCAGATTACTAACAAAGTCCTGTCTGACCGCTCGAAGCAAGATCAGTTGAACTTGGAACGCTGGGTTGTTGTCGAACATCAAAAGCAGTCACGTAAAAGCTGTCGCAGTGGACAGACGCGCTGTCGCCCGCCTCCTTGCCGGTTTTAGCCCTGAAAGGATACGTATGTGTTTATTTCGGGACTTAAGTCTTGTTGATCACTTTTGGATGATTGCCGTGGACTTGGCTGGTTACGTAAATTGTGAGAAGTGCGTGTGTACTTGGCTCCGCATTCACTGATGAAAGCTCAAGTTTAATGGACTAAAGTTTTAGATACTCCCGATGTTTCGAGTCTAAACAGCGATCAATTTCAAAAGATAACTCTATCTAGTGTACACCACATGTGCTGTAACCCCGTTTTATAGATAGAAACGTGGTGACTGTTTACACGATAAACAAAGTTTCGGTCGTGGTGTTTGTGCATCGATGTTTTTTACTAAAGGAGTGGTGTGTACCTCAGGACTCGGTGAACACAGTGACATTACAAATACATTAAAATTTATGGATTTTGGCTACGTTATTAAGCAAGTCTAATAGTAAACAAAAGGTGAATTGAAAGAGACATCAAGTAACATTTGCTAAAAATGCTTCGATTATGGTAAAGATGCAAGCCCCTCATGGATAGTGAGGGTAGACTGGTGTTTTGGAAGAGCGGTGTATGGGAGGGGGGAGCCCCCACTCTAAACTGCAACACCTGTAAGAAACGTCGCGCCGACAGAATGAGCGCCAACGAAACGCAACGCCCCCAGGGGTGAGTATCGGGGGACACGAACACGAAAACTAAGTAAAAAATGCAGTGTGAAACTTCACATTGCATTGAATGAATGCGATCTTGCGTGAAGGTTGTTACAAATCTAAACATTACAGTCACGCACTAGATGATCCGGAAAAATACCGGTTGCTGTCCAGAAACATACTAATTATGTGTAGACTGTAGACTAAATATAGCTTTACGAAATGAGGAAATCTCTAAGCAATTCCAACTATTTTTTCTCATTATGCATTTATAGTCTGGTTAGATGCTTCATCTAAGCTCGATATCTTTGTATTTCGAGAAGAACATGCAACTAATACCATTGTTTATGATCTTGATAGACATTGACTGACGAAAACTGACTTGTGCGAAGTCACAGTACTTAGCTGCACATAGAACGAACGAACCAGTGACTGTGTACAAAACAAATCCGCTAGCACCATACAGTCTGCACGATTCGCTCCTGTCAAGCTTATTATTGGAATCAAAAATAAACATTGCAAGCATTCTACGTCCCCATACAATAACATTCCTTCACTTGGCTCCCGAGTTCGTACAGATTTAGTCAACTAAATGTGGGAGTAGATAGTTCCTAAGTTTTGTTGCTTAAGTTGCTTAAAACAGCATTGACTGCTCCTAAGCTTCAGTTTTTTGCAGAAGACATTCCGTAGATTTATGTAAATGGAGCTGTACTATTGTTGACTACATTCCATAGTGCTGTAATGAAGATGCTGCATTAATGACAATATCTACACGATATTTGCCTTTAACGTCACCTGCGAGTAGAAGACTTTCTGATTCAGGGCTCAAAGGAGATTTACGAGTCCGTATCAATTTTGATGAAGATAAATAGGTGATAAATAACTACGTATTTAAAAAACAACTAGTTATCTTAAGGTTATTGAGAAATTTACGCAAAAAAAAAAAACTTTTTAGACCGCGAAATTGATAGGGTAAGATATACTCTTAACATTCTAAGTTATTCTCTGAGAGAATTTGGGCAAACAATTTAATTAATTTTGAAAGTTTTGCTTCTTAAACAACGCTCTTTACAAAGAGCTTCTGTATATCAGACCTCAATCCCGCACAATTTCTCCGTGCTTAAAACCCAAATCCGCGAGATTACTCCGGCAATTAAAGTGCGTTACTCGAAATACCAAGTCTGCACAGTGTTTGTACGTAAATAGATCTTTATTTTGAACAAATTCTCAGCATTGTGTGCTTATTTTCGCCTTGTTGCATATAAGGGAAAATAATATTTGCATGAATCACCGCTCCCTTGCAATAGGTCCGGACTTCGGAACCTGTTTTCCTTAAGCAGACTGCAGCCGATTTTTAATATCGCACGTACGATACGGATGTGTTGAGTTATTATTGGTTTAATATTTTTAATTGAGAACAATGGAACAAAGACTGATCGTCGATTTATCTCCCTTTGTTTTGACTTTGTAAGGTGAGGTAATATTTGACCTAACCCTTTGTTCAATGCAACTACATGGATTCCCATTACCGTTGGTTTAGAGGTGATTGCATTGCATCTTTCACCCAGTTTATCTATTATAGATCTGCTGACAGAAGAAAACCCCGTAGTGAGAGTGACCTAAAAGACTTAAACCAAAAACCTAGTTCTCGAAAGAGTACCTAGGAATTGTGCGGTTTACTTGCGAGGAGTACCTAATGATTTTAAAACAGAAAGCGACATTGCCCGCTCTTCCGTAGAAAGTGCAGAAACGTACTTTTCATTCGAAGTGGTTTCCCAGTATAGTGCCACTTCTTTTTTGCATTAATGCAAAAATATGCCAACTCAGCATGGTGTACTTTTGCATATCTATGTCCAATGGGGTGATTAAAGAAAACTGCGTTCCATTAAGGATGCATAGTGTGTGTGTTTGATTAGTACCGATTCCTTGTGGTTCGCAGTATTGATGTAAGCAGTTCTTATAGTAATAGTATGTGGACTTGATATGTATTACGAATGAAGAAATTAATCTTTAATGTTTCTGGTCTTTCTCCTTGGCAAGATCATCGGGTTTTTCTGACAGACTGAACGTGAAGACTGTTTTTGATTCTTCGTTTATCCAATCCCTCTATTCGTACTGGCATTAATATCTCGTAAATAGTAAATCAATCATACCAAAGAATTTATCTAAGTACATTAATTAATCGTGACTCGAGTGATGTTTATTTATAATTTTAAATAATCAATGCTTAAATGGTTGCTATGCTTCCTCACTAACTAAATATTTCGGGAAAAGAACGTAAAATTTTATTTCAAAATCCATTCAGCGATAGTAGACCTAAGATTTACGCTCGAATAGTTGTGATTGCGGTCAAACCTTACTCACACATGGCATTTTGGAAAGCTTCTAGACTTAAGTTCTCAAAGGGTCTGTTGGTGGGGTACTTGAAAATGTTTGGCATATTTGTTGGGAAATGCTAAAATAAACCAATTTTTATGATAGTGAAGAATAAATATCGACCTAAGATAGCAGGATACACCTTGGATTACTTTCCTTACACGTCTATAAGGCCAATGTATATTTTGGCATTTTTGGCCGGTTATACAATACGCTTCAATACTTTCCTGAATTCTAATATTGGAATTCTTGCACGCAATCTGAATCTATTAGCTATCTTGTTTATTATTATTAAAGTAGGACATTTTCGCCAACATGGAATTGTGGTTAGCAATTGGTTGAATATGATAAAACATGCTTACTATTTTACTGTGTTACATACGGGATAATTATTAGCTTTGACAACTCAATGAATGTTAGGTTTCACAGCTGGAAAAAATATTGATAAAGTAATGCAGTAGAAGGCCCGTCTAGTTGTATTATTACAGGCTGAAGAAGAAAAACGTCTGCTTTACTCCTTGAGCTAAACCAGCGCTCCTGATTTGTAACGGTTGTAAGCAGGTTGAGTATGTACTAAATACCAAAGTTTGCAAACCAATAAATGATTCTTGATGATGTGTTCCTTGCTTGACCCTGATTAAATCATCTTCCAATTCTGTTTTTCCTTAAGGCTTAGCATTGCCAGCTCCAAGGTCCCCAAAATAAATAAACTGTGCTCAAATTAGGCTCGTGTATATCAATATGTATTATTGGTACAGCTACGTATACCTACCGAGTTTCTTATTTGTAACTTCTATGCAAAGCAGTCTTCCTGTAGTAAGGAATAGTCTATTGTATTTCATATAATATGGGGTAAGCGGATATAGTTAATCACGTGTTACTCATCGTAGTAAATGCTTGGCATACTTATTCATGTTATAGTCGTAAGTGCTTCCCGAGTTTATTGTCATTCCAAGTTTCTAGTCCTACATAATTATGTAACTGGTATTGTAATTTCGATAGATATTATGATCCCTGTTAATCTATATTCACATAGATTTTCTTTGTATATGACCTATACACATACATATATGGTCAAAAACTTGAATATAAACCAGTCTGTAGATAAATGATCTCCGCTACGTCTTGATCCATATGCACGTATAGTGTTGATGTGTTCTGTCCACGCGTCTGCTGAAAAGTCACTTGAAACTTTGAAACTATTTGTGACGCCGCGGCGGACAGAAATAAACCGGCTTTACCTTTCACCTTTCGTCCAGAATCCAGAGCTGCTGGTAATTTCGACATTCTTACTATGATGATTAGTCCACTTTTAAATACATACATTGAAGCAAGTGAGCTGTATTTCGAAGAATCTGAAGATTATGAAGTCGCCAGGCAGTCGTTGCAATCGAGCTCCTGTGGATACGCGTGTTTAGGCTCATATTCACATTTGACACCGGTGATCCAGGTGTTGGCAACATACTGTCGCGTCATAAAGCCGGCATGCCAATCATAAATATTGCCTATAAATCATCACACTGCATTATAATTAGCGTCTGTCGCATGCCGAGTTCGCTTTAGTTTTAATCACTACTACCTATGCTTGTGTTTTTCGGGTTGCTTGGTAATGGAAATTATTTCAATAGTTGTCCTCGTTTAACATCCTGTTTATATTTTATATTCTAACTTTGAGTCTGCGAAGATAGGTTTTCAATTTGTGCCAAATCTTCGCAACATTATCGTTCTCCTTTTTTACTAATCTATACAAAATCATCAGTCATTCTCTTGTTGAATTTTCTGAAAGATTAATAAGCATGATCTCATGTATGTAAAAATATTCATGTCCGCTTATTCAGTCATGTTTCCGATGGTGTACGAGGGAACTTTGATTTAAATTAAATGGACTAGTTAAATGTTAATATACCTATTAGGTCCTTGGTTTTCCGGAAGCGTCATGGAATTAAACATTTCCAATAATATATGGAATTCTCCCATCATTGACAATATACTATATAATGTCCTGACATATTATATTAAGAGCTGTAGAATTGCCTAGAGCCCGCTTGGACGCGATACGAAATTCTCAGGAAACTATTCTCGGACGAGTATTACAGGGCAAAATAACTGAGACGGTCTATTGACCTTTAAATAATAAATAAAACAAGTTATTTCCATCCTTAGATAACTTTGCTATTTCTTCTTTGCGTTGGGTATTCTACATGTACAAACGATTCATCTTATCTATCCATACTACCTAATATTATAAATTCGAAAGTAACTCTGTCTGTCTGTCTGTATTAAACCTTTTCACGCCTAAACCACTGAACAGATTTCGATAAAATTTGGCAGAGAGATAGATTGCATCCCGGGGAAGGATAGTTTTTATCGACATACCTCGCGGGCGAAACCGCGGGCGGAAGCTAGTCAACTATAAATGCTGCTTTGTTATTCTCATTCTATTTATAGGTCTTTGCTTTCAGTATAATATTTGGTAGGTATTCATTTCCTACCTTCTATTTATTCTAGTTGCTCTTCGTTCCATTTCGATGTGTCATGTCGTGTCTGTTATTTGAACGGGTTTGAGTTTACCTCCTTCCTTCTCTTATTAGCCTTTTCATTAGTTTTACACCAGTCATTAAATCACGTCACGAATTCTTTTCCTCCTAATTTAAGTACCTTCTTACTAGTATAAGAAATGGAGAGCTGTTCAAACAAATTAAAAAAATTTTTACAAATAAAAAAAATCCGACTACCAAAAAAGACACTTAAAAGTGAAAAATAACTTTAACTTCGAAAGATGTTGGGTTCGCATTTTCGTTGTTTGCCACCGACTTCCGAAATTAAAGTTATTTTTCACTTTGTTAGTAGGTAGTGTCTTTGTTGGAAGTCGCGTGTTTTTGTTTTTCATTTTGTAGTTGTACTCACCCCACACAAATTCGGTAAGTAGGGGTAACACTACTTGCTATGTAAATATCAGTGACAGGAAGTTATGCGATTAGGCGAGAGATGGCGCCACTGCCATGGTAAACAACTAGCTCCGTATAAAAAAATAAAAAAAATAGTAATTCTTTGTAAAAGTAGTTAAAACTCATTATAAATTGTGCATAAATGAACAATAGTCATTATAGAACGTTGGCAACAACTTGTGAAAATAACTGTGAAAAATAACAATATATTATAACAAATTTGGTACTAAAAAGTTTGTCAAGTGATAAACAAGTGTAAAGCGTTTATTGAGTGCCTATAGACATTACTCGAAGCTCGAAACTACGTTTAAAACCTAAAACGTATGCATACTTATACCCAAGTGAACTCTGTGTGATTTTAAAATTCAAAACTTATGTGTAAACAATAGTTCAAACAAATTTAAAAATTCAAACGGCGCGCTACACGACGCTTCTCTTTAACGATCATATTCTCTAGCACTGATACAGCTATTTCACCTACATTATCTAAGCACGTATAGCGTGTTCCGTAGAGAAGCTACGATTGGGTCGTGTAACTGGCGATACCGAGATCGATCCTAGTGAAAACACAATCCTCTTTTTGTGTTTTTTTTTTTTTCATTTCACTTTTTTTATTAATCCACTACAATAAAATGGATTACAAAATATTGTCCTTAACATCTAATTGAATTTAGTCAAACTATTTTCAATCATAAAATAGTCCACAAACATACAACAAACATTTAAATAGAGCGCATCTGCGTTTTAAAACATGTTAAGTGCAAGTTTAAAATTAACTGTTGTTATAAAATAAATGTTAACAGTTGTGGTTTATACATCAAAGTGCATAGTGTAATAAAATTATCCATTTTTCTATGTGAAAACTAGTGAAAAAATGAACATTTTACAATCAGATCTATAAAACTGTTTGTTTAGAAATTTTGAACTTTGGCGTCTTAAAAACATAAACCTCTGTTCCACGAAAAGAATATGGAAAAAAAATGAAAACAAGGCCATCTAGCGACGAGTAGAAGTATGACACTGATAACCCACTTTGACATCCAATGAACCTCTGTTTCACCATTTGAAAAAAAAAAAAACGTTTTTATTTTTAAAATAATAACGTATAGCAACGAGTACCTACTAATGGATTTTAGTTATATATTCAACAATTAAGAAATAATTGTTTGAACATTGAAATAAATAACTTCAAGCAAAAATATTACCAAGGATTAGGTTAGCTGTATGATTAAAATGTATAACAGATGACCTGAAAACACATGTTCGATTCATAATTATTACTGTGTTGCTTTTTATAATTACTTCAGTTTGGAAACTGAGAGAATTCCTAACTAACTAAAAGGACATCAAATAAATAAATATGGGGTCTGAAGAAAAAAATATAACATTGCGTTGTAAACACAATCTTGTGAGGACACTATCATACGAATCGCTTTGTATCAGACGTAACTCGCTAGATTCTATTAACTCTGATATCAACACGACAGCGTTAAGTATGTTCGATTTATCTACATGCGCTCCGTCAGATGAGATCTATAAGCTGAGAAAAGAATTAGAAGAAAAACAAATATTATTGGAAAATGCAAAAACAGAAATTGATAAACTATCCTTAGAAAATATTCAACTACGTAAAGAAATTCAAGGACTAACTACATCTAATTCACGGCCTAAAAATTTAACTGCTGAGATTTTAAATACCCCAAAAGCGAACAATCAACAAATCTCTGATAACAACACAGTAAAAAACACAGTAAAAAATACAAGCGAGTTACTGTATCTTCAACCTACAAGCAAATACAGCTATACAACCGGTTGTGATTCGAAATTGCATTCAGATAGAGGTATGAGCATTCCGTCTCTAAATATACCTACGGCAAAAGAAGATGAAGATATTTCACAGACTAACATATCGAAACAGACATACAAAGAAGAAGAAGGAAGGAATTGTAAACCGAAATCTATCTACATATTTGGCGCTCAACAATGCGTAGGACTAGCAGCTAAGTTGGTTCATTCTAGAACTAATACCAGGTATGAGAAATATAGAATTGAGTCTACTACTAAACCACAAGCCTCAGCAAACGACATACTGAGCAGCTGTGAAAGAATAAAAATAACAAACGAAGACAAAATAATAATAAACGTTGGTGAAAATGATGACAACCCCACAAAACTATTATACAACTTATCATACGTGCTGAAAAAGTTCGAAAAAACTAATGTTATTATTCTTGGTGTAAATAAGAGTATTCATTTGAAAGAAAAGACATTAAATGAAACATTAAAAAACTTTTGTAATAATCTTGATAACTGTACTTTTATAAATTGTTATAAATTTTCTGTATACTCACTATGTAAAAAAATTAATTATACGATAGACACTTTAGACTACAATACGAGATACTTAAATTTTACTTCAAAAATGTGTAAAAAAAATGCAACTACTAATATTTCATCTCAAAAAAATACTTTCACTCATAAAAATACATTATCTAGCCATGAAAAAACACCAAATAGGATTAACAATAAAACAGATAGTAAATGCAATGTAAACAAACCCGTAAAAGGAACTATACCATATTATTTCGATTTAATAAGCAAAGAAAAATTAGAACTAAATAAAATAAAAACCCCTCAACAAGACAGTACGTTTTTTCTATAATACCAAAAAACTATATATCGACGAATGTAATACATCAAGCTCAGTAACACTGTTCCATCAGAATATAGCGGGTCTATTAAATAAACAAGAAAATCTAGAATTATGTATAGACGAGTTTGATAAAAATAAAAACTACATTGATGTGGTTTGCCTCTCAGAAACTTTCATAAAAAGAGGCAATGAAAACAATGTAACTTTAAAACATTTTAAGCTAATTACATCATACTCTAGAGTAAAAGAAAAAAGAGGTGGTGTTTGTATTCTTGCTCGAAATTCCTTAGATTATAAAGATTTGACTATTTGTAACACCATGTCAATGGACAAAGTGTTTGAATGTTGCGGCGTGGAATTTCCTTCTCTCAATTGCATTATGATTTGCTTATATAGAACGCCAGATAGTAACATAAACTCATTCTTTGATAAACTTGAATTACTACTACATAAGATTTGTAGCAAACCTAATAAAAAAATTATTCTAACAGGAGATCTAAATATAGACACACTCAAAAGTAATAAAATTGCATCACGTCTAAAAGACACTTTAGTAAATTATGGTCTCTCCTTACATATAGACAAACCGACTAGACAAAAAGCCTGCATTGATCACTTCATAAGTAACATTAAAGAGGCTAATGGTAAAGTTCACGAATTATTTCTTTCCGATCACAATACAGGTCAAACTTTAAATTTTCCCATTTTTAATAAACCAACAAGACAAAAAAGTTGGTATGTTTACAAAAGAGACTACAGTAAAGACAACCTAGACAAATTTATAAGTTGTTTATCAGCACTAAGCTGGTCAGAAGTATATGACCAAGAACATTTAAATTCAGCTTTTGATATATTTCATGATACGTTTTGTTTATTTTACAACCTTTGCTTTCCGATCAACAAAGTAAGAATTAATTCAAACTGTAAGTCACCAAGATGGATAACAACAGGAATCAGAAAATCAAGTAAATTAAAACGAAAACTAAGATTTCGTCAATACATGTCCAAGTCTGAAGACGATACATCAAATTATACAAAATACAGTACTATCTTCAAAAAATGCCTCAGCCGGTCAAAACATCTCATAAACTCTAAAATAATGTCATCGGCAAAAAATAAAGGCAAAGCTGCGTGGCAGATTATTAAAAACAAAACTGATCACGTAATAACAAAAAAAAATATTGATACTATTAAATACGACAATGATCATATAAACAAACCTAAAGAAATTGCTCAAGCAATTACGTTCGGCTGCAATCGGGGATGCAAAGGAAACCGAGATATAATTTAATTAAACAATTTAATCAAGATAAAATTACAATTAAATCGGTAAAACTAAGGTGCGCGACAATTGTCCGATGTCAGAAACAAGAGTGAATCACCAATACACGAAATCAATATTCACTGGTATAGCACTAACTTCGATCCCACGCCTTCGGATTGCTGAGAAGGCGATTCTCACGGTACGAGAGCAGGGTGGTCTTAGTCATTGTCTTAGGAATTTAGGGTTCCACAAGTAGCGACATAACATCTCCCTCCACGAGATCGACAACTATTTGAAAACTCTAGTCGAAAATAGTGTCGATGGCGAAGCTGTCTCAATCTCGGCGTTTCCGGGCTCCTTATCCTTAGCCTTAATATCGATTCCATCAGTGGCTTTCTGTAGTTGGTTCAATCTACGACGACGAAGTATAATGATGATAATGAGTACACATGCACCGGATAGTAGAATGTATACCGGTATAGTAGTGTGGTATATGGCTTCAGTGTTCGACGACTGTAGCGTTACAGGTTCTTGTAGAGCGATTTCAGAGTTACTTGAATGCAAACTACCAAGGTCAATGGTATCTAGTTTTATAGTTTTCATTGGTACATTATACGAACTTTCCTTTATAATTGGTAAGTCCATAATTTTCAATATCTTTCCTTTAGTTTGATCATGACGATTGCTTGCAGTAAATGCTATAGTTCTTAGCGCGCAGCCTTTAGGTATGATAGATAAGTAGCTCCCTTTTAGCATTCTATAGTTGTCTTCAGAACAGGTTAAACGAACTTTCGTAGGTTTAGGAAAGCTTATAATGAAGTGTTGGTCGTCTAGCTGCTCCATAGCTTCAGAAGACAGGATGACTGATGTAAATTGACAGGACTCGTTAATTTTCTGGTGTAATATAAGCTGCTGGATACAGTCCGATTGTTTGCCTTGATGGTGACTTAAATTATCCTCGCAAAGGTGACCGTGGCTATACTTCGGACATTCTGTCTCCATGTACAATAGATCTTTTTCGTGAACCGCTATGAAAGGATAAGTTGGAATCAGGACCTTATTGTCATGATTAGGAGCTAGGGATAATTTATAAAGGATAAAGTTAGTAGGATAAAGTATCGGAAATTTTATAACTATTACTATCTTATTCCCATTGTAATAATATCCTAGTCTAATTATATCAAAATATTCTCTGAAACTAATATCTAGAAATTGATCTTTATTATATAACATGCCTAATCTATTCATCATTTCCTTAAACATAGCATAATTCAATATAGAGTTATGAATACTTCTAGCCCTAATAAATGCTAATAAATTTTGCAATTTGTCAAGTTCTTTAGACAAATTATCTATATTGTCTCCTAGTATCATTAGTAACTGTGCCAAATGAGCATATTTAATAGTATCTGTTTCATGTCTAACATTGCTAGCTAAAATAGAATTGATAATTTTCTCGATTTTATCTTGGTTTTCTACTATTCTATCGGTAACGTTTGAGCTACGTGAAACCCACTGCTTACTTAAACTTATTTGGTGATTCATTTCAGTAGCTAAATTATTTTCATTCTGTTTTAAGATTGCGATGGCATTATCATATTTTAGTGCATCAGTATAATCTAAATTACCCGAAATGCTCTTTATTACTGCACCAAGACCATCTATGAGACCTCTTTTAACACGCTTTACCTCAAGTGTTTCTAACTGTTCCGATATTTCTTCTAATTTAGTACCTAGATATTTAACGTGGGGTTCATATAGAGATCGTGACACATTACCTAATTGCGGCGTAAGATTTTGCAATTGCTCGTTGACCGTTTCTAAACTATTACGCATATCATCAAGGTTTATAATTTGGAGAAAGGAATGGAAATGTGCTATGATTCTTGTGGGTCCCAGGTTGAAGGGCAAAATACCTGGTCCATCATTAAGACTGTCTAGCGTTATTTCGTCTGCTCGGGCCAGGGCCAGGGTCAGGACTAGTAGTATTTTCAGTGTCATGAACATTATATCAGCCCCTTTGCGTAATCAATGTCTGGATTCCTCGATACAGCACGACGTGTAGATTCTGGATACTCTGGAACGACTGGATAGCCGTACGGGCGGCTTTACGATAGCGGAAATCTTCCTTCTTACGCGAAACCGACCGCGAGTATCCTACCGACTGCGCCAATTACGTTCGGCTGCAATCGGGGATGCAAAGGAAACCGAGATATAATTTAATTAAACAATTTAATCAAGATAAAATTACAATTAAATCGGTAAAACTAAGGTGCGCGACAATTGTCCGATGTCAGAAACAAGAGTGAATCACCAATACACGAAATCAATATTCACTGGTATAGCACTAACTTCGATCCCACGCCTTCGGATTGCTGAGAAGGCGATTCTCACGGTACGAGAGCAGGGTGGTCTTAGTCATTGTCTTAGGAATTTAGGGTTCCACAAGTAGCGACATAACAAAGCTTTCAACGATTTTTTTATAAATATTGCCAAAGGATTCCATAACAAAAATAAAGCTTTATCAGACAAAAAACATTCCGATTTACCGAACATGACGCAAACCATGTTTTTACATCCATGTGATGAAAATGAAGTAAAAAATACCATAATATCCCTCAACAACTCAAAATCGGTTGGATTTGACGGTATAGCAACACACGTTCTCAAATCCTGTGCCACCATTATATCACCAATCATTGAACACTTGATAAATATCTCATTCTGGCAAGGTATTTTTCCAGATAAACTAAAACAATCCATTGTAAAACCAATATTTAAAAAAGGTGACACAAAAGAGTTATCTAATTACCGCCCTATAACACTTATATCAAACTTATCAAAAATCTTCGAGAAAATCATGCATCGAAGACTCTCAAATTATTTAGAAAAATTTCAGATCATAAAAGAGGAACAAAACGGCTTTCAAAGGGGAAAATCAACTACTTTAGCAGCATTTAAACTGATAAAAAATGTAATTGATAATTTAGATAAACGCATTCCAGTATCTGTCATTTTCTTTGACATGAGCAAAGCTTTCGACTTTGTTAACCACGACTTACTAATACAAAAATGCAATAACTACGGAATTAGAGGAATAGTGATTGATTGGATTACTAGTTATTTATTTAACCGGCAACAAAAAGTAGAAATAAGCACAATAAATGAAAATAACGAGTCCACATCATATACTTCTGATTATAGCCAAACTAAATCAGGAGTACCCCAAGGAAGCATACTAGGCCCATTACTTTTCCTCATTTACATCAATGATTTACCTACAGCTTTACAACAACAATGCATACTTTTTGCTGACGACATATCGGTAATTATAACAAATGATAGTAAATCTGAAGCAAATCTCGAAAAAACCCTTAATGAAACCGTAAACCAAGTCTTAAAATGGCTCGAAAACAATTATCTCTGTGCAAATTTAAATAAAACCAAATACATAAACTTTAGAAACTACAACTCTAAACAAAAATCATTTAAAGTTAATTGTCAAGGACAACAAATTAACGAAGTTAGTGAATACAAATTTCTTGGACTTATTCTAGACCAGCATTGTAACTGGAAACTACATATAGAGCATGTATGCAAGAAATTAAATCAATTTGTATTTGCTCTTAAACGTTTAAGATGTACTGCGAGTGAAGCTGTTGCACTAACTGCTTACCATGGGTATGTTTCCTCTTTACTTAGATATGGGCTGCTACTCTGGGGGAACTCGACGAATATTAACGATGCCTTCCTAGTACAGAAAAAATGCCTAAGAGCAATCTGCGGTATCAGTCCTTTAACATCCTGCAGACCCTGCTATAAAAAATTTAAAATTCTAACCTTAACAGGTCTTCTCATAATGCAAGCTGGTGTATTTGTCAAAGAGCATTCTACATTTTTTATAACATGCGACTTACATTCAAAGTATACCCGTCGGGACCCAACACGGCTAAGAATTCCTTCACATCAAAGCACATTATGTCATAAGAATAGCTTTATCACAGCAATTAAAATTTTCAACAATATTCCAAAAGAAATAAGGGAACTCCCTTTAAAACGCTTTAAATCAAAACTACACAAATGGCTTGTTGATAATTGTTTTTATAGTGTAAAAGAATTTTTTGATAAAAAAGTTGCAGATAAATATAAGCTAAGATGCTGAGATTTAATTATATTACTATATATTATACCTATTATTTTTATGTGTTCAAATAGATACGAAACCCATTACGATTTCGTACCAATGTGATTAAAAATGTTTTAATTTTAACAAATTACTGTGTTAAATTTGTTACATTTAACATGTTTAAATATTTGTATGCCAGTCCATGGCAAAACATGTAAGATCATAACTTTATTTATAAGACCTTAATGTACCATGTTTTAAAACAAATAAATATATTCTATTCTATTCTATTCTATTCTATAACATCTTCAATATAAACTAGCTAGGTGGCAAAAATATGTATTATTGTAGCTAACTCAAAAACTACCCAAACAAAGTTAATAAAATATACGTATGAGACCGCCCCTGAAGCATACCCTATACATTTTTTTTTAATCGATTTAAAATTGCCGGAGATATCGCGTAACATACATACAAAAAAAAATACAGTCGAATTGAGAACCTCCTCCTTTTTGAAGTCGGTTAATTATGTCAAAATACGGCACTTATAGCCACAATGCATCCCTGCCCATAACAATTCCACTATGAAAAGTCGTAGGAAAGCAAACGACTAAATTTCGTTTTACCAAGCTACTGAACCGATTTTGATGAAATTTCTATGGGACCAATATGTAAGAATAGGTATCCTTTCAAATAAAAAAAAAAAAGAATGTTGGAAATCGACTTACGGAATCCTGAGGTAAAAAACTAAACCAAAAAAAAAATCAAACGAATTGAGAACCTCCTTCTTTTTTTGATGTCGGTTAAAAATTATTGTCGTCAAGAAGTGTAATCCACGATAAGTTCTGTAAAACAGAGCAAAGCATAAAAACACGCTAGCATGAAAAATAACTCGCCAGTTATACGACGTAATAGTTTTAGGGACAACTCATCAACTGCGTGGGAGGGGGTCACACCCATATTTGATAAAAGTTCGTTAACACCGCGTCCATAGTTGATGTACTTACATACAATAGTTTTTATTTAGTTAACTTCTACTGCCATGTTTATTGACAAGCGAGTAACTCAGTAAAGATATGAGTAAGCAAACGGGTAATAATTTGTCGATGCTGTCTCTGATACGCTGAACTTTCACCTTAGATTGTCTAAGACGTATTAATGTGGGTTGAAACTTGTATATGATTTGCGATTATGGTGATTTCATATTATGATATTTTGAGAATATGATATTCAGAGACGAAGCGGATATAAATAAATAAAAAACAATTTGACTGAGGTATTTTTAAAGGAGGATTTCAAAATCAAATCAAAATCATTTATTTGCGTAAGAAGGTTCTTAATGATTTATTGATCTCTTATTCTGCCATTTCATTTGTGCATGCATTACATTTTTTTTTATTGTTTCTTACTGCACCTTGGACCTCAACTTATGCGTATACAAGACACTTCTTATTAACGCAATTTTCATATTAGTGGAACATGAACGAGCTCATAACTATTAATCACTTCTTATCGAACATTAATGGATGCTGACTTAATGTTTGTTTGTTTCAGCGAGCTAAAGAAGCTCTCAGAGGAGAGTTTGACGAGACAGCCGGAGGAGGTGTTCGACATCATCTGCAAGCTCGGCGAGGGAAGCTATGGCAGTGTCTATAAGGTGAAGATACTATTTTTCTTCTTAGCGATCATAATATTGTCTCAGCCTGGGCCAGAACTTACAAGACTTGCGACCTTGAACACAGTATTAAATTAACCAGATACTTACATGTTCTCTTCATTGGTATGTATCCTTTGTAAGTTGTCAACTAAAGGCTTTTTTTTTTTGCGTATGGGAAATCATCAAATGACTCCTCCCGCTCTGGGTGGAGCGGAAGGGAGTGCACCCGTGTTCCTTCCTTAGCCCTTTATGTTCCGGGCCAGCGGTAACCCTTTCGGACAATCCCGCTGACCCGGCAGGCTTCGGCCCTAAGGGGCCCCTCCTCGATGCTGACATCTCTTTGAGGCGCGCGTGGAACACGTACGCGCCGTCCGGCACGGGCCTGGTCCTGATCGGACGGTGAGCTACCCATTACTCTCCGCCCGCAGGCCCGCGCCTACGGTGGCCGGGAGTCGTCACGCGGCTCCCGACGCCTGGGGCGTCCCCCGCGGCGGCTGAGCCGGGAGGCTCTCTCCCTGAACCGTCCCGCCACCTCCTTCGCTAGCATGACTGCTTCGCAGAAGGAGGTGACTGCCTCCCACTCCCTCTCGCCCCGGACCATGGCTTGCACTAGGGCCGGACGCGAGAGGTCGCCGTCGCTGCCAATCAACTAAAGGCTGACGCACGTTTGGGGAGGGCTGAAACGTCACAACAAAAAATCATCCTACACAATTTTTGTACATCACACACTAAAGGCGGAACGCGCCGCACTTTTTTGCATTGAAATTGAAATACGATGCGCTGCGGCACGATGCTGCTGTAATGTGCGCTTACCTTAACTGGACAGTTCAAGAGTACCTGAAAGTCAAATAATGCATTGGTTGACTGCAGAAGTCCGTTTCAAATCTTCCTAATTAGTGACGAATAAGAGAAGAGAAAGATACTGTTTAGCACCAGAAATAGTCTGGAAAAGACCGATGTCCACGAACTTAACTAATAAAAGTTTCTCAGAGTTAACTTGGACCCCACTGAAACTTTACTAATTAGACACCAGTTTTCTCCCTGTTAAACTGTATCAAGTTAATTAGAAGCGAGAGGACAATTTAGTTCTACAATAGTAGCCACTTGTAAATTTAGAAGTAAGTAAGTATAACATTGCACTACCGCTAGCAAGATCGCAAAACTAATCCTATTACTTAGAACTTATTTATTGAGAGCATGTCAAAGAAGCCAAGAAACCTTACAAATTCAAGAAAAATGCAACAGTATCCTGCAGCAACGAAAAATAAACCCAAGTTTAAAATAACAAAACTCTGTCGGAGCTACCTCTTGTCCCCCATAAATTCTTACTTTCTACCTGGTACCTACCCATTTTATTTTTATTTCCTTGATCAGTTAGTACAGACGCCAGCACATCAAGCTACTACAATCTGTCAAATATCTTTAATAGATTTTAAACTTTATCGGTGAAGCATTGGGTTCAAGGTTGATTGGGAAAATTTGACAGTTTCGGGTAGCTTGATGTGCTGGCGTCTGTACGTAGCTGAAAAGTTTGTCCAAGAGCACACATCCACATAGCCTACAATGCCCTACAGGACTAATTCCTGTACATAACGTTTTCGAGGACGTTTATTCATTAGCAGACTACGGTACCGGCAGAGCAATCACACATTTTCAATCTGTTTCATGTTAGCGTCTTCCCAGGCTCTCTAGGTTGCCTTTATCTAATACAATTAGTGGAGCGCTCAGTAGTAACCAGTAAGCGACTAGGGATACGCCGCAATCTACCCAGTTACATGACTCCCTAAATTCTATTCAATTGTAAATGAACACTAAAGTCCAATAGGTGGCTATATTACAAATCGGGATAGAGCAGGTCTGTTAGATCTCCCTAAGAATAATCTGGTTTTGTTTTACACCCGAAAAAAATATGGTTGGTTACTAGATTTTGTTGATCAAACCAAATATTTTGCTCCGTCCACCTTCATACTTCATACATCTGGTGACACAAGTACTTACTACACACCTGACCTTGAAGGCCAAAAACTATTATATTTCATAATCAGCATTATAATTCAAGAGAACATCTTGATTCTACTTAATATACCCCTAGACTTACCCAAGATATGTATAAACCTCCTTTTCATACCAAATCTCTTCCATCCAGGCGTTACACAAAGAAAGCGGCCAAGTCCTGGCCATCAAGCAGGTCCCCGTGGACACCGACCTTCAAGAGATCATCAAGGAGATCTCCATCATGCAGCAGTGCGACAGCCCCTACGTGGTGAAGTACTACGGCAGTTACTTCAAGAACACAGACCTATGGGTGAGGCATTCAGAGGTCACAATATGTTTAGTAAGTGGATAACACGGACGCTCATCTTCTAGCTAATGGTTGTGAGAGTGTACTTATCTTGTAATGTGAGGCTGTAGTAGTTAGGTTTTTGTGTAGATACTTTAATTTGTTGTAGTTTTGCTTATCTGGTATTTTATTTTAATCCCTACAGCAGGGATTGAAAAGGTTCCTAAAATACCGGTAAAATACCGGTATTTAGTGGTTCCGGTTACTAGAACCCGAACCGGAACCGGAACCCAAATTAGAACCTTTAAGAACCTTTATTTTACCGGTTCTTCTTTAAAACGAGTCCGAACGAGTTCATAGTTACGATGCCGCTCAGCGCAGGACGATCTAGCGGCAAAGTATCTACGGGCGCCGGCGCACGGTGGGATCAAAATCGCCTTTCATAAACTTAGAGGCTTGAATTTTGAAAGGACCTTATTTTGCTACAAATGGATTTTGCTGATCATTACTTTACTATAAAATTTCGTATGAGGCAATTGCGTCTACAAATGAAGGAGTTATAATTTTTTTACGAAAACATTGTATGGCGCTGACCTGAAAAATGAGGCTATCTCTGGAATCATAAGGTTTGCCATTATATCCTTACACACAGATATACTACTATTTATTTGTAATTTTTTGACATACTTACTTCGTATTGCGGTACCATTTGTGCTATTTTTTTTCAAAATCCTCAAAGTTGCTTTAAATATGAGTAGGTACTTATGCCAAGTCTAATTTACAATTTTTTTTTTATACTATAGGTCAACACAGTCTATGAAATCACAAAAGTTCGTTTAACAAAATTGGTAATTATGAATAACCTTTTGAATGTAATCTCCTCTAATGGAATGGATAAATTAACCGACTTGGTATTACATGCATCTCACAACTTTTTATGGTAGAAGAACTGAGTTGCGAGACTTGGCTTTTTTTACAAGTTATGTTTTTGATGGCATTATGAATTACCTTTTGAATGTAATCTCCTCTAATGGTCAAGTCCTTATTAGCTAACGACCTCATAGAGGTCATAGACCTCATAGAGGACCTCATATCACTAAATACTTATGTACCTGATGAATTAACTAGTTGAAAGGATACACACGAAAAATAATTTGAGTATACGTTAATTTAACAATGAGTTCAGGATCATCTTAATGAGGGTAATTAGGTAAATGTGATACCCTCATTAGTCAATAACAATAAATAGTCAAAAATCAGGTTCGTAACTTCAGTTCATTTTGAGCATTTCTACTGCTATCATCTGACAGCACCGTGCGTCTCAGTGATAGTGAATAATGGAAAGCATAATTACAAACTTGGATTTGTTTGTTATTCTGAGGAACCAGGATACTTCTTCCTTCGATCATGAAATATTGTTCAATTCAATTTTTATTCGACTGGGTTCTAGCCTTTCTGATGAAGACAGTGTTACCCTGAAGGAATTTTGTCGAAGGTTCACACAAGCAGTTCAAAAGAGATCGATCCCACCGCAAAAGTGAAATTTTAGACGTGATTACAGTAATTGGGTTAAGGCAAATATTGACTCTCCAAACTGCGGGCAAACCGATTCGCTCATTCAAGAACCAATAAGTGAAAATATTTGTGCTGAACCTGTACCATCAACGTCACTGATGACATCGACTTCAACGATGACAAAAAGATCTCGAAAGCAGTTTCAAGATCTAGGTAACAAGCAGAAAAAGAGACGATCTGAGGAACATAAAGGCGATGAACCTCTTGAACTAGCGTATTCAGCTACAGCACTTTTTAGACAAGATGGTCGTGAGGATATTGCATCTGTTATTGAATATATCTCAAAAATCCAGAAGCAGCGGCAAAAATTAAGGAAATTATTAAGGAACCCGTTTCTTCATCATTATTTTCACCAGAGAAAGCACTAGGTTTGCTACTTTCATTAAAACCATCGAAATGGCAATACATCACTTTGAGGGAAACGACAATTCGAGAAGCTTCAAAGGATATATATCCATCTTACTATAAAGTACAAAAGGCTAAGCTGCAGTGCTACCCTCCGAAGACATTTGTGACTGTAACGGATTCCTCAGCTAAGATTGCACTATAAGCATTACTAGATTTAACATTGAATCAGATTCTTGAAAGTCTTCTTAGTACTAATGTCATACATGGCAAACAATTGATGTTAATATCAAAGTGAAGATTTGACGGTGCATCCCACCAAAGTAGATATAAGCAAAAAATGGTAAGTGAGCGAGATGATTCAAGCATATTTACGACCTCTTTGGTTCTATTAAAGTGGATAGCTGGAGATTCGTATTGTCGTCCAGTGCAATTCAGTTTTTTGAAGGAGAGCAAAAAAGTTGTCATGGATGAAAAAAAGTAGAATGGATAACGAAATCAAGGCTCAGGTTCCCTCAAAATACCAAGGAAATGAGGATCAATTAATGATGACGATGATTGACGGCAAAAGGATGATTGCTACCTGTTTTTGGCTAAGCCTACGGAAATCAATAAGTTAAATACCATTGCGTCAAAAACCGTTTCTCCTGGTGTATGAGTTTGGGTTATCGTCACTACATGCCCGCATAAATGTGATGGAATGTCTTCTACAGATAGCTTATCGTCTCGATTTCAAGACTTGGTCTGCGAGAAAAGAAGATCACAAAGAGTTGTTACAGTCAAGGAAAAAACTTATCCAAGATCGATTTAAAGACGAGCTCAATCTTTTGATCGACATTGTTAAGCAAGGATCAGGCACAACTAACGATGGTAACACAGCGAGGAGGTTTTTTGAGTTTCCTGATAAAACTGCAGCGATCACTGGACTAGATGAAGACCTGATCCGCAGGTTTGCTGTGATCCTGCAAGCTTTCACATCTAGAGACTAAAATAACCGCGGAAAAATACGTGGAACTGTATAATTGGTACTACATAACATCGACCGTACACAAATTATTAATTCATGGAGGGGACATAATCGCAGAAAATGCTATTGTGACAATAAGGATTCTTTCGGAAGAAGCTTCATAGAAAAAAAGATTTTAGGAGGTTCAGAGAACACCATTCGAGGAAGATAAGCAGACAAGCATCAAACGAGTATGTCCTCAATATGCTTATCGTCTCTTCTGATCCTCTTATTACTACAATAAGACCAAAACTGGGTGCCCATAAGATGCAGACATACTTTAAGGAAGACCAATTAAAAAAAAAAATTAAATAAAATTTAAATTTTTAGACCAATTTAAACTGGAGCTTCCTGATCCTGAGGATCAGGAAGCTCCGATAGAGTTCTTAGATGTAATGGCAATTGTAGAGCCTGATTCTGAAGTGGATTCTGATGGCGACGAAGAAGTTTAGAATAAGTTAACTTGTATAATTTATGGTAGCTAGATTCATAAATATTGTATTTTTTTTCTTTTGGTTGACATTTATTTATAACAATTTTTTTTAATATATCAATACTAATTTAGTTACAATTATATTGTTTTTATTAATAATTTGTTATTTAGTTTAATTTAGTTACCTACTGATTTTATTGTCGATGATGATTTTTTTTTATAAAATACAAATTTTAAAACTGTTTTTTAATCATGCCATCCAATACTAGATACCTACCATGAATAGCAGATATCCCACATAGGTATAAAACGAACTTTTGTAGACTGTTTTGGCCTATAGTATAAAAAAATATTGTAAATTATACTTTGCATACTCATATTTTAAATATGAGTATGCATTTAAGCATTAAAATGAATCATCTGCAGTAAGCATTTAAGCATTAAAATTAATCATAAAACAAAAAGATTATTTAATAACTTTAAGGATTTTTATGTCAAATAATTACAAATAAATAGTAGTATATCTGTGTGTAAGGATAATTATAATGGCAAACCCTAAGATTCCAGAGATAGCCTCATTTTTCATGTCAGCGCAATACAAATGTTTCTTTAAAAAATGACAACTCCTTCATTTGTACACGCAATTGACTCATACGAAATTTTATAGTAAAGTAATGATCAGCAGAATCCATTTCTAGCAAAAAAAGGTCCTTTCAAAATTCAAGCTCTATGAAAGGCGATTTTCAGCCCACCGTGCGGCGCGCGGTGGATGGGTGGTAAATTTTGTGAGAGGGGAGAGGGGTACATTGCATTTGTAGATCATTCGCATCATTCGTTGCATAACCAACCCGTGCGCCACTATATTTATTTATTTATTTGTTTCATTGTTTGATTTATATAAACCACTAATAATAATTACTGACAATATTTGCTGACACTGTACAGTACAGACTTCTACTTGCCAATAATTCGAAGGCGAACTGAAAGAAAAGGTACGCCAGCCACGCGTCAAACATTATCCGGATCCCTTCTTTCTTAGAGAACCTTTAAATCGGATGATACGGAACCGGTATATTGGAACCTTTATTTCGAACCGGTACTTTGGAACCAGAACCGAACCGGAACCTGAACCGGAACCGTACCGAAAAGAAGAACCTTTTTAAGAACCGAAATGAAGAACCGGAACCCAAATTCGTACCGGTTTTCAATCCCTGCCCTACAGAGAGATCCGAGGTGTAGGTATAACCGATCAGTCGTGTGCGATTAAAATGGAATGGTTTCGCCGTAGAAGTTGTTGACGGGATTTGCGCGCAGTGAGAAAAAGCTTAGAGTTTTATTTACGCCAGTTTTTGGAATCTTTAGTTTTCTGCAGTCTATTAAACTGCATAACTAAATATACATATATAGATATTAAGGTCAGTCTTCCTGGGGATGCGCCTGTATCTATGTAAATCATTCGTGATAGGAAACCTACATTTTTTTTTAGTTCAGAGACTCCACAGCTGTGCAATTGTTTCACAGACATTCTTTTATGCGGAAAGATGACTAACGCTAGGATAACTGTTCATGATGTTAGTCATATCTCCCAAGAAGTTAATCGAACTGACGATAACTCGTTTTATGAACTCCAGGGGGTATAACTATCTAGCAGTTAATTAAATGTATGTGCCGCCGATCCGTAAGTAAATGCTAGTACTTAGGATAACCATTTGACGTGAACTATGTGTCAAGTGTCGCTGCTAATTGAGAGGCAGACAGGCGACAGACGGACATTTTAATTGGGAAAACTTCAAGGTTAAGAAACGATCGATAAGTTGTCCAGACATAGGTTGGTTCCAAGTGTACCTAGGGACGTCCGTGCGATGTTGTGAAGTGGGTTTACTCTTGACCCACATTTTAAAATTGCACAGTTCGGCTATTCGTGTTTGTTCTGTGAATTCAGATGTAGTTGGATGGCGTGGGTGGTAGAATATTGGTTTTATTGTTGTCGTATGTCGTCTAGGCAAAGACAAATAGCGCAGCGGTAGGATTTCTTCTTCAGCGTTAATATTTCTATCGTTCTTATCCAGTTTAAACAGTGGTCGATTGATCGCTGTTATTCATGGTTATAGAAAATAAATGGCCATTAAAATCGCACTTGACATAAGAATTTTTTGAAATCCACATTTTATCTTTTTGTTTAGCCATTATCTTTTTGTTCAGCCATTATTTCTGTGTTATTATTTACCGACTTATAGACCAAAGCAATTCCTAGTAGCTTTTAAATAAACAAGGCCAAGTTACTTCACAGACGTGAGTAGATATATCGATATTTGTGTTCCTTGTTCCACAAACTGGACACTACCAGTAGCTGTGGACCCCGTCAATCAGAATTAGTTACTTTTGTTGAGCTTAGAATATTTGTTTTTTTTTTTAAAATAATTATTCGATATCGAAAAAAGAAAGACATTAACACAATGCCGTCACTGTGCTAAATAAACATTATTTCTTGATTGACGGGGTCGACAGCCACTGGTAGTGTCCAGTGTCCATCACGTTTGTGAAGTTTCGCCAGTTAATTTAATTTGACCTTGTATAAAATAGACATGTGTGCTTCCCATATTTTCATCATAAACTAAACGTAACCAGACACCACCGAAACAACAATTCTCACACATAATCCCATTTACACTCCAGATCGTTATGGAATACTGTGGCGCGGGTTCCGTATCAGACATAATGCGGCTTCGCAAGAAGACGTTGTCAGAGGACGAGATAGCCACGATCCTGTGCGACACGCTGAAGGGGCTGGAGTACCTGCACAGGCGGCGGAAGATACACCGAGACATTAAGGCGGGGAACATATTGTTGAATACGGAGGGACACGCGAAGTTAGCCGACTTTGGTGTCGCGGGACAATTGACGGTGAGATGAATGTTTGTATTTCTTTTTGGTCCGACGACCTTCTGAAGGCCGCAGGAACCCGTTGAATGCGAGAAGCACAGAACCGGTCGAAGTGGAGGTGTGGGGGAGGCCTATGTCCAGCAGTGGACGTCTTTCGGCTGAAATGATGATGATGATGATTTCTTTTTGTGGAGGATTTCGTGTATTTTTAAACTTTTACAGTGAATTATTTACTATGATTGTTATTATTATGAGTCTGTGCTGCCACCGCAGGGCAAAAGCTTCTTTTCCCTTTTATCAGGTTGTACGAATTGGGAAGAAATCTCAACATTGAGGTTAACTACATGTTGATTCTAACTTTACATACATGGATGACCAAAAAAGCCATAAGTATCAAGACACCAATTAAAGCTTGCGTTTTGTTTTAGCACTTTTCAGGTAAAATTTCATAAAAATGTGCTGAAAAAGTGCATTGGATGATTTGAATGACAATTCCTAATAATCCTGCTAAACTTCATCTGTTTCAACAACAGCAAATTGCGTTTGCTTAGCTGCGAGCGATTTTGCTATAAAGGCAATAAACCTGCTGATTATTTGTTTGCGAATGCCACCCAAACCAGACCACCCTCTTTTTTATTATTTGGTCAACACTGTCCCATCCCTTACTAACTTAACGATTAACTCCAATTGCAGGACACAATGGCGAAACGCAACACAGTGATAGGCACGCCTTTCTGGATGGCGCCTGAAGTGATACAAGAGATCGGCTACGACTGCGTGGCCGACATCTGGTCGCTCGGTATCACGGCGCTGGAGATGGCGGAGGGCAAGCCGCCCTACGGAGACATTCATCCAATGAGAGCCATCTTTATGATACCGACTAAACCTCCGCCGTCGTTTAGGTAAGGAGCTAATAACTAATTGAGCTAAAAAGCTCTTTTTGAAGGTTAAAAGTTACAAAAGATAGCCCTCAAAAATAATGAAATGAATTATAAAACTAGCTCATAAACCGAAGAAATGGATGGTGAAACCCCTTGGTAAGACTGGTTGTCAGACTTTTGGGCTTCTGACGACCCGTAACGGCTGTCAAAGATCCACGAATGATAGCCGGAACCAACGGCTTAACGTGCTTTCCGAGGCACGGTCTTGGTAAACAAACCTATTAATGTATTTTTTTTAATTACATTTCCAGAGAGCCAGATCAATGGTCTCCGGAGTTCATAGACTTCGTGAGTCAGTGTCTCGTGAAAAACCCCGAGGAGCGCGCCACCGCCGAGTTCCTATTAACACATGAGTTTATAGGTACATATTTTTATTATACGGCACGGTTGCCATGCCGACCACACAGTCCATAAGTTTAATTACAATTTGTATTCTGAAATTTTTGATATTTTTGTTAGGTTGTCTGATGAGTGTGTTCGGTTTAATACTACACTTTTAGAGAGTTCGATTTCACGACAAATTGATCCTTACTAATGCAACACTGCCTGTTGGATAAATTTCGCAAGTATTTTCGTCAATTTTGAATGTGTTATTTTCGTTATTCAACATAACATTATGCCTGTCTTTCCCGAGGGGTTCGGCAGAGGTGTACAGTCACGAGCAATAATATGTCAACACTTGGCAAATTTCAATTGCGATTTTTTTAGGAAATAACGAATGCAACGTTGAAATACGACATTTTACATAAACCTATGGGTTCGAAAATACTATGTTCGTAACAACATAAAATTTCATTAAAAAATAAAGGAGAAAATTGCCTTTGAATAAAGTACCCCCCTTATTTCACTAGTTCTGTTCAAGTCCCATGGCATGGGGGTAAGCCTATTGCCATCAGTTTTGGTATTGTCTTACACCCACTTTAATCATATAAATGTTCACGTAGTAATTCGGTCCCGCAGCATCCGACGCGGGCAACACGAAGCACCCGAGCATCCTCAGCGCGATGATCGCGGAGGCGCGCGAGATCCGCGAGAGTCAGGTGTTCCGGAACGCGCAGCATCATACCAACAATGCTAAGGCTTTTGCTGCGGTAAGTCTTTATTACGTGGTATAGAGGTATGAGGAACAGGGTGTTATGTTCACTCAACCTCCGTAGAAACGGTAGGATCCTCCGACCAGATGATTCATGTCGGGCCTTTGTATCTATGCTAGTTGCGCAGTAAACTCTGCTTGCGAGATGCAGGATTTTGTGTGACATTATTTTGACGCGTATGTTAGCATGTGGCGTTGTAGATACCGCTACACGTGATAACCAACAAACAAACAAACTTTACACTGTAACAAGTTTAGTTAATTATTGCTATTTCGATAGTGGTTTTTCGCTCATATCATTGAATACTTCTTATCGTCCTTTTAGAAATATAGTTTTACAAAAACCGGGCAAGAGCGAGTCGGACTCGCGCACCGAGGGTTCCGTAACATCCGGGTTTATGAATAAGGTTTATGTTTATGAATGTTTATGATCTCGTTCAAAACAATTTTCGGTGGAAGTTTACATGGTATTGTACATCATATATTTTTTTTAGTTTTATCATTCTCTTATTTTAGAAGTTACGTGGGGGGGGGGACACACATTTTACCACTTTGGAAGGGTCTCTCGCGCAAACTATTCAGTTTAGAAAAAAATGATATTAGAAACCTCAATATAATTTTTGAAGACCTATCTATAGATACCCCACACGTATGGGTTTGACAAAAAAATTTTTTTTAGTTTCAGTTCTAAGTAACCCCAAAATTTATTGTTTTTTTTTTCTATTTTTGTGTGAAAATCTTAATGCGGTTCACAGAATACATCTACTTACCAAGTTTCAACAGTATAGTTCTTATAGTTTCGGAGAAAAGTGGCTGTGACATACGGACGGACAGACATGATGAATCTATAAGGGTTCCGTTTTTTGCCATTTGGCAACGGAACCCTAAAAAAGGGGAAACAATGCCAGGATCCTAGACACTTTTCAAATAACTTAAAAAAAAAAGATGATTAAAGCTAAGTGACGTGCAAACGTCAAAACTGTATGTTTACAGTTTTGACGTTAATCACTACTTAACTATAAGTAACGTTTATGAATAAAGGGGAATCTCACTTCACACTAATATTATAAAGGCGAAAGTTTGTGTGTTTGTATGTTTGTTACTTCTTCATGCAAAAACTACTGAACGAATTTTGATGAAACTTTATATTAATATAGCTTATACATCAGAATAACACATAGGATACTTTTTATCCCGATATCCCGGGTGAAACCCCAGGGCCCAGCTAGTATGTTTAATAAAAACCGGCCAAGTGCGTGTCGGGCCACGCACAGTGTAGGGTTCCGTAGTAGCCCGTTATCACAATGTAGTACGATCCTGTTGTTCTTTATTCTGAATAGGTAAAAAAAAAACATATTTTGGTTTTCAATGCAAGTCTTTACCCATTATAAACAAGCAACTACTTCATCTTAGTCACTTTATAGGATTAATGCTAAGGATTTTGTATTTGGTACAAAATTATCCAACACCCAAGTTCAATGACTATTACTGCTAAACTAATAAAGTTATCTTAACCGCTATACTTTTCCTTTAAAGTTCATGAAATGCACTTTCATCGAGAATTTTTCCAGATTTTTCAAGCTAGTAGTTTAGCTTTTAGAGGGGGGGGGGACGCCCTACTGGAACAAAAATTTGCACTTTAAACTTTAATATTTCGTAAATGGAGCATAAAATCGAAAAATAATTTTAGCAACCCCTAAACCATTTTAGAAGACCTATTCAACGATACCCCACACGATGGGGTAGATGATGAAAAAAATATTCATCCCTACTTCACATGTAGGGGAGCTACCCTAAAAAAAAATATTTTCCAAAATTTTATTTTACCACTTTGTTGGTGTAACTGATATACGTACTTCTACAAAATTTCAGCTTTCTAGTGCTAACGGTCACAGAGATTAAGCGAGGACGGACAGACAGACAGACATGGCGAAACTATAAGGGTTCCTAGTTGACTACGGAACCCTAAAAACGAATATCATTGTACTACCTCGGTGCATAAAAGGCCAATAATTATTATGCTGTTTATTTGGTCTTGTTTTGTTTGGTCCCAGGGCCGTATACTGTGCTTAAGGACGCGTTTACGAAATGACGCGCTTCAATTTTAGGTATTGAGTCTTACTACTACACGTGCACGGCTCACACACACAGCGACATGCGCGAAGCGGTGAAATTATGAGTAAACTGACACGACTTGATACTTGAGCCTAATTTTATTTTATTTTTGCCATGTATTCTTTTTAAGTTTACGGTGATTTGTTTTCAAACAGTTTGTAGGTAATGTGAAGTGTTAATATAAGTAGAATGCTATTTACTTAATTTCACTGGACAGTGATTAATCAAGGACAAGTTGCCAAAGTACCCATGTATTAACAATTTGCGGACGAGCTTATTGAAAACAAATATAAAACAAGCTTGTTTTATTCGGTTTATTTCGTATTTTATATAATAAATTTGCTATGGTATCAAATGCAAGTAGGTTCTCGAAAACTGGAAAGAAAATACGTGTATTTGGCACACACCCTACAAGGCAAACAGTACAAATGCTACAATATTCAACACGCTAATATTATAAAGGCGAAAGTTTGTGAGTGTGTGTGTATGTTTATATGTTTGTTCTTCACGCTCAAACGGCTTCACTAATTTTGATAAAATTTTGTATAGAGGTAGCTGACACATATAGGCTACTTTTTATCCGATATTCCCACGGGATCGAAACTTATGCGGGTGAAACCGCGGGGCACAGCTAGTTGCTTCATAAATATTTAAAAAATTCGTAAAACAAAAACAACGCAATGGATATTGTTGAACTGTCAAATCGGAACGGATTGCCATTCCAAGTGTGTTACGCAATTAAGATAACGTACTAAGCAGTGTCGTGCATTGCATAAAGGCATATTAGCAGTGGCTACCTCGATAAATCACCATAAGCCTGTCAATTACATTTTTGGCCGTGCAAAGTGACGGATATTGAGATCGCCGATAGTGAGATAAAAATGAAAATCCAAGATGGCGGTTGTAGTTTTTTTTAATTTTTCATCATGGGTGTCGTTTTTATGGTTTTCAAGCGTGCTAAAACCGATAGTGATGTCCAAATGAAAATCCAAGATGGCGGCTTTAATTTTTTTATCATGGGTGGTCGTTTTTATGGTTTTCAAGGGCGCTAAAGCCGATAGTGAGGTCAAAATGAAAATCCAAGATGGCGGCTGTATTTTTTTTTATATTTTTCATCATGGGTGTCGTTTTCATGGTTTTCGAGGGTGTTGGAGCCAATAATTAGGTCAAAATGAAAATCTAAGACGGCGGCTGTAATTTATTTTTTATTTTTATCATGGGTGTCGTTTTTATGGTTTTCAAGGGCGCTAAAGAAGATAGTGAGGTCAAAATGAAAATCCAAGATGGCGGCTGTAATTTTTTTTATATTTTTTATCATGGGTGTCGTTTTCATAGTTTTCGAGGGTGCTGGAGCCCAAAAAAGGCAAAATGAAAATCCAAGATGGCGGCTGTAATCTTTTTTTTTAGATACTTTTGTTTTATGTTTCCGATTAGTGACCGCATCTGCCTAGACTAGACCCGGCCTAGTGCCTGCCTACCTATTCTTAAGGTCTCAACAATACTAACAAAAGAAGCCCAAACTTGGCACACCTAGCTCAGCTCGGTTATTAGTTCCAGTAGCAGTCTTCGAAGTACACCTGCAGGTCACTCCATCAAGTCCGGAGGTAAGGTCTCAACATAACTAAGAAAACGAGCCCATAATCGGCACACCTAGATCAGCTCGGCTGTTAGTTCCAGTAGCAGTCTTCGAGTACACCTGCAGGTCACTCCATCAAGCCCGGAGGTAAGGTCTCAACATAACTAAGAAAACGAGCCCATACTCGGCAAACCTAGCTCAGCTCGGCTGTTAGTTCCAGTAGGAGTCTTCGAAGTACACCTGCAGGTGACTCCATCAAGTCCGGAGGTAAGGTCTCAACATAACTAAGAAAACGAGCCCATACTCGGCACACCTAGCTCAGCTCGGCTATTAGTTCCAGTAGCAGTCTTCGGAGTACACCTGCAGGTCACTCCATCAAGTCCGGAGGTAAGATCTCAACATAACTAAGAAAACGAGCCCATACTCGGCACACCTAGATCAGCTCGGCTGTTAGTTCCAGTAGGAGTCTTCGAAGTACACCTACAGGTCACTCCGTCAAGTCCGGAGGTAAGGTCTCAACAGAACTAAGAAAACGAGCCCATACTCGGCACACCTGACTCAGCTCGAATTATTTCGTTCTGATCCCCTGAAACCAATGGTGAGGTCAAAATGAAAATCCAAGATGGCGGATGTAAAAAGTGTTACAATATTTTCATGATGGGTGTCAATTTCGTGGTTTTCGAGGGTGCTGAAACCGATGGTTGGATTTTTATTTTGACCCCACCATCGGTTTCAGCATCCTCGAAAACCACGAAATTGACACCCATCATGAAAAATTGTAACATTTTTCACATCCGCCATCTTGGATTTTCATTTTGACCCCACCGTCGGTTTCAGCACCCTCGAAAACCACGAAATTGACACCATGAAAAATTGTAAAATTTTTCACATCCGCCATCTTGGATTTTCATTTTGACCCCACCGTCGGTTTCAGCACCCTCGAAAACCACGAAATTGACACCCATCATGAAAAATTGTAACATTTTTCACATCCGCCATCTTGGATTTTCATTTTGACCCCACCGTCGGTTTCAGCACCCTCGAAAACCACGAAATTGACACCCGTCATGAAAAATTGTAACATTTTTCACATCCGCCATCTTGGATTTTCATTTTGACCCCACCGTCGGTTTCAGCACCCTCGAAAACCACGAAATTGACACCCATCATGAAAAATTGTAACATTTTTCACATCCGCCATCTTGGATTTTCATTTTGACCCCACCGTCGGTTTCAGCACCCTCGAAAACCACGAAATTGACACCCATCATGAAAAATTATAACATTTTTCACATCAGACATCTTGGATTTTTATTTTGACCCCACCATCGGTTTCAGCACCCTCGAAAACCACGAAATTGACACCCATCATGAAAAATTGTAACATTTTTCACATCGGCCATCTTGGATTTTTATTTTGACCCCACCATCGGTTTCAGCACCCTCGAAAACCACGAAATTGACACCCATCATGAAAAATTGTAACATTTGTCACATCCGCCATCTTGGATTTTTATTTTGACCCCACCGTCGGTTTCAGCACCCTCGAAAACCACGAAATTGACACCCATCATGAAAAATTGTAACATTTTTCACATCCGCCATCTTGGATTTTTATTTTGACCCCACCATCGGTTTCAGCACCCTCGAAAACCACGAGATTGACACCCATCATGAAAAATTATAAAATTTTTCACATCCGCCATCTTGGATTTTTATTTTGACCCAACCATCGGTTTCAGCACCCTCGAAAACCACGAAATTGACACCCATCATGAAAAATTTTAACATTTGTCACATCCGCCATCTTGGATTTTTATTTTGACCCCACCGTCGGTTTCAGCACCCTCGAAAACCACGAAATTGACACCCATCATGAAAAATTGTAACATTTTTCACATCCGCCATCTTGGATTCTCATTTGGACCTCACCATCGGTTTCAGCACCCTCGAAAACCACGAAATTGACACCCATCATGAAATATGTGTCCCTTCGTCCAGCATACTCACCATGGAATCCTGATATTTCATGAATGTCAAAAAACTGTTCTGAAATAGTGCTAAATAGTGCCCAAAGGAAAAAAATAGTGCTCTTGTACTTGCGAAGTTATAGCCATAGTTCGATGAGTATGCTGGACGAAGGTTTCGCCCAGCATACTCACCTCCGTCCGGAGAATCTGTATACGCTTCAAACATAATTCATACTTCAAAAAATAGTTCCCAAATAGTGCCAAACGGTGCCCAAAAAGAAAAAACAGTGCTCGAATAACTTCGGAGTTATAGGCTTCGTTCAGTGAGTATGCTGGGCGTAGGTTCTGCGCTCAGCATACTCACCTCAGTGCGCGAATATCGAACGAGCTATAGGTATAATTTACGTCTCAAAAAATTGTGCTTGAAATAGTGCCCAATATCAGTCCAATTTTTGCTTGACTTTTGACTTAGAAAACCATTAAATTTTAATGTAAACTTCTACATACTAACGTAAAATGGGGTACAGTCGTCGACACATGTTTTTGGACAAAAATATTAAACTTTCTAATTGGTACCTAGGCTTTGGAATGGGCAACTAGCTTCATATTTTATGACTGACCGACTTCTTGACAATTCAAAAGTGCCTGTTAAAGGTTTAATTGAAATAAATGCTTTGAGTTTGAGTTTGAGTTTATTGTAGACTTCATGTTATTGGAAATAATTATGGTATTTTCTCACATGTCAAAAACTTTCGATTAAATGCATTATTATATATTTTATAAATAATAATAAATGAATTAAACTTTAAGCGTAAATGAAGTCTATTACTTCATTGCATTGTGTGTTTGTCTGAATAAAAACAGTCATTTGCAGCCAATAAAATTAATATCTTGAAAAATTGTAAAAAGGAAATTATACAGTTTCTTTTTGTATATATATGTTGCAGGCAAAACTTATAACCAGTCAAAACTAGTACTGTGACATAGTTATACAAATTTTTAAAACTCTTTCCAATAGTTTCATCAATGAAAGGTTTAGCAATAAAAAACATTTTTAATTACTTACGTTATTTATTACTATTTAAAGGGCCAAAGTAATCAGAATTCTAGTTAACTAGTTCACAGCTTTTGTTAACATTCATAATATAATCAATGTAAATAGAAAAAATTGTAGTTTTAATATTGTATATAATATACATATAAAAAAATGTTTAGCCAAATATTGGTAAAACTTTCTAAAATATAACACGTAGGTACTTGTACTTTGTTTTACTGCTACAACGTTTTAATCACAATAAAATTATCTTACAAATAAGTATAAATTGAGCAATCACAGTTTATAATCACGTTTTTTTTATTAATATTAAATACCCTATAGTAATTACAAATTAACAATCACAGTTTATAATCACATTTCTGTAAGTTATTAATAAAATAACTTTTACAAGAACAAAAAAAAAACAAACAAACAATAACAAAATAGGAACTAACAAGTTAGGACCGATCTTCATCTTACATTCGCGTATAAATAATGCAGTGTGGTACAGTATATTGGGAATTACTACAAACTTTTTTACTAAGGTCATCATAGCAGTTCCAAGTTCTCTTTAGCAATCGATAGCACTTTGACTTGTAATGCCCCATGCGTCCTGATTCACCATTTGTAAAATCTATTACCGACAGAATTTTAAAGGTGTCACCGTTTATTATGATCTCTTTAGGAATTTCATCAATTTCTATTTCAATTGAAGTATTAATTTCAATAAATACGAAGTCTAGTACTTCATATTTGTATGCGTTTTTACCGTTACATAATTGGTATTTACATTTCCTTTCAGTATCATTTACTAATAGAGCTTCATTAAGGGCTCCAATACCTTGAGTCGTCAATATGTTTACATTTATTGGAATCCAACTACATTTTGTGCCAGAACCTTTATTGATTTCACAGTTCTGGTTTGTACAATTTAAGTATCTATTAGCACTATAAAAACCATAACTTTGTATGTTATCTATTATAAAAGTTACATTACACTCACAATTTTTGCAACTACTAAAATCGGATTCCACAGTATCATATATTTTAGCCAATACCTTAGAACGAGTAGTGTAAATATCTTTTGGTTTTCTAGCCTTCTTAGTGATTTTCTTTAGATTGTCATACGTGATCAAACTTCTGGTCAGTTGTGAAAGATCGTTTTTTTTATCATTGATATATTTTCTAATATTAGGTCTATCTAAATATGCAATTGAAAAACTTTGGACCACGGAATCAAAAGCACACGTATTAATAAACGTGAATCTGTATGTTCCTGAAGTAGAAACACTGCCGTTTTGTAAAATATGTAATTTTGTACGACGATTGATTCGTTTTTTATTTTTCTTCTGTTTAGACACCAGTCCCCGCCAGTCTTCAATATAATTTGGTTCGCTCCTAAAAATTGAGTTTTCATAAAATGATTCATCATTGACGAGAGTATTTATTTGTGGTGTGTTATGGTCACTTATTTCATTTTTTTCATCGACAATATTTTCAGTTCCTTCTTGAACATCAATCAAGTCACTTTTGGCTAAGCGTATGGAACCGGTTATCAAAGGCTCGTGTTTAATAATAAACTCATCTACGCGGTACTTATTTGAATTTGTTTTAAAAAATAACTTTTTTACGTCTTTCATATAACTTTCTACATTTGAACTGGTTGGAGTACAATAATTACTGTTAAAATAAGTCATCATTATATTTCCCCATAGTGGAAGTTTTTTAAGAATCCTAATCAAAGTGTCCTTTATTTCCGGCAAGTAATAAATATTTTCGATTTCAGTTTCTTGATCACACAATTGTTTAGTTAAATCTTCTTTCTCCTCAAGATCTTTATACATTTTCAGAAGCGGGTTTTCTTCTTTATCTAATCCCTCCCATAAAGAATGTTTAATTGGAACGTGATTTTCCGAATCTACATTTTGTATTTCACATTCCTGCAAATTAGTTTTGATCCGGTTTTTTAATTCTAAAATCGCCGTTTCACACCGTGTTAAATTTCCATTTCTACTGCCGCGGTGTTTATTATTTGCTATAATATAAACATTTTCTATAATTTTCTTTACCTCTCCGTATGAAACACATTTTTTAATCAGAATCATACAATCAACAAAAAATTTTGTTACTCTAGTGTCTATATTTTTGAAAATACTTTGATTGTACAATGTTTTTATGAAATGCGAAGTATCAAGGCGAACATAACAGGTTGGAATTTTTTTGGTTCTATTTTCTAAAATATTAAAACATGTATTTAAGCAGTCAGAGGTGGATTTATAACCACAAAATACTTTTACCACCGCACCTACTAAAGCTGCGGAATCATCAGTTACTACTTCATTTGGAGGTTTTCCATTAGCCAACCAAGATTGTAACCAGCTAGCAATAGTATCTAAAGAGTGACTTTCTGATATACACTGTGAAATTGGCACGCTACTTTTAACGGTTGTATCTGTCATCATAACATACAAAAATATAGGACTTTGCGACTCTTGAGATAGTTGTGTGTGTTCATTGACGACAGGCCGAAGATTTTTATTAAATATAGAACCTGTTGCGTCTATAGAAACTCTAATATAATTAAACTCTTTTTGGCATTTTTTATAATAATTCTTTTGATCGTCCGTCCAGTAAAATGTATAAAATGGAAAAGCAGAAACATATCTAACACATTTATCAAAAGGTGGTGAAACACACATACAAGTAAGTGACAATATTGGGTTGGGATGGAAAACATCAACTTTTTTATTTTCATGTTTAATTCGATGTAGTGTTTGTAATTTTGGCAATACTGGAGGTGCCTTGTCATTTTTCTTCATTAAAGTTGAGGCTAATTTATATCTTATAGAAGCTGCTGCTTCGTGTTGTAATTTTTCACCTAATTCCCTTATTTGGTAATACCGTAATCGGTTTTTTTTACTGGTGTTATGAGAGTACTTTTTATTTTCATTAATTATGCAACATTCTAGTTTAATTAAATTTTCCGTTTATAAGTTAGTTGTTATAATTATTTTTGCGTGACATTGATTACAATATCCTGTGCATTTGATTTCGTAATTGTCTTTCACAATATTATTTTTAAAACACCAAGTGCATAAAGATCTTATTTCTTTCCATAGATGCATTTGAATTACATTAGTCCATTGGTTTGGTTTTAATTTACGTCTGACATTATACAGACTACCAGGGGCGATTTTGCTATTTCGGTGATAAAAATACCTTTGAGGCTTAATACTATCCCAAGTTATTGTATCCATATAAAATGTATGCGTACTGGTGTTCTCCGAAACACTATTAATGCTTTCGTTTGATGACGATGTAGACTTTTGATTTATCAAATTAGAATCATTATTACGAATTATTTCTTTTTTATCAACACCAAAAAAGTATTCGTAATTTCGTTTTATGCTTAATATGATTGATTTAATACTCATTTTGTAATTTAACCGTGTTTGAATTTGTTTATAAATTGAGTCATTTGCGGAAGGAATATTTAAAAAAAAGTCATCTTTGAATTCTGAAATTACTAATTTTTGCGTTTCTAATGAAACCTTTGGTTTAGGCCCTCGTTTTCCTTGCTGATCCATGTCGTTAGATTCACAAGAATTATCACAAATTATTATGCCATTTGTTTTCAATATTAACATAATATGAAATAACAACTAACTAACTAACATATAAATCAACATCAATAACATTATGAACACTTGTGTACTTATACTACCTATATTACCTGAAAATACCAACTATAGATGTAAAAAACATAACGGGCCCCACCGCTCACGCAGTACGAGTCAGAAAAAGTTGTCTTCTAACGTGGTTCATTCATTGTGTCTTCAAGATAATCTGAAAATAACACGTATTTAAATAATTTAATATAGGTATGACAGGCTCCAGCCTTCCTCTAAAGGTACTTAAGCACTTACGTGTTTTCCATTATTTTAGCGTGATTTCTATTATAAATAGCGAAGGGGCAAAACACGAGGCTGAAGACGATTTCCCGAAGTCACAACTCCCATAGAAAATGTGATGAATAGGTTGACGACACTTAAAAGTTTAAGTGCATTCGCCGGATGACAATCGGTAATAGTCTTCACTTCACGTCATATTATCTAAAAAATACATCTGTGTTAATTCTATAGTTACGTTTATACTTACTACCGACGCTCGCGCTGACTGATTCTACCTATTTCGATATTGAAATGTAACTAACGTGAACTTAAGACGAGAACAGATCCTGACGGGTAGCGAGGACAAGCTTGTAATAAAAAAATTGAAGAAAAGTAAATTATATCCTAGCAAATAAGACAGTGTTTCATTTCCAGTAGAATTGGAGGATAAAACCAGGCCTCCGCAGAAGTAGGTATATAAATAGGTATTTGAGATCCAATTAGATAAACAAACAAGTTACATTACGTTATTATGTGTGTACCTACCTACATCAAACCTTTAAAAAAGTAACTAAGTAGGTACCCATTTTTAAAACTTCTTAAGCATGTCCTTAATTTTAAGTGTACAGTGTCATATTCAACGAAAAAATGAACGTGTTTTTGTAAAAAACAACTCGCTTGCTACCTAGTTTTACAGTGCAATTAATGAATGAGTGTAAAATCAATTTAGTTAAATGCCACTATTATAAATTGAAATATACTTACTGATTTGGGTGCAGCTCCTATATTGATTACGTACTAGATACACAATTTTATATAGGTAAATAATGACATCACCAACACATTGTTTGGTTTTGCAACCCACTATGTAGTCAAACTCAAAAGCCGGCGTTATTATAATGATGTGCGACGAAGTAAACAAACAAAGAAACTGAGAAGCGCTTGTTCGTTTCGATTGCTTTGTGACACAAAATGGACCCTTATCACCTTCAAAATACAGATCAGTCTTGTCTAATAATCGTAAGATGTTAGGGCAGCGCCATCTAGTATTTAAACATAAACATATTCATTTGCGTCGCGGGCGCCGCGCGTCGCTTTGTGACACAAAATGGACCCTTATCACCTTCAAAATACAGATCAGTCTTGTCTAATAATCGTAAGATGTTAGGGCAGCGCCATCTAGTATTTAAACATAAACATATTCATTTGCGTCGCGGGCGCCGCGCGTCGTAAGCCCCATACCTATTGACCGTACGTGCATCCATTACTGCCACACTATATTGAACTTTATCACATGAGGAATACAGGTCAATTCCGTAAACGTTGTGGTACCGTCCTTGATCCGGAAAATGATTATTTTGAATAATATTGTCAGTTGTAATGTAAGCATTAATAACAGCAACTTTATTTTTCATGCATGATTTACTTCATTTGATATCTTAATCCTTCAAGCGCCGTGATCTAGACAAAATATATAAAATCATTGTTCCTAGCTACCGGGGTCCCATGCGACGCGCGAAGGCTTAATCATATTATTATAAAGTATTATTAAAATAATGTGTAATTAATAATATTGCGATTCTAAAGTAAATACTCCCTTACATAGACAATTAATAATTTACACAAGACAAAAATTGTTAGAAAGAAAGTTAATAATATTGTATTCGACTGTACTCAATGTAATGTATGTAGAAGTTTACAATCAAATTTAATGGTTTTCTAGGTCAAAAGTCAAGCAAAAATTGGACTGATATTGGGCACTATTTCAAGCACAATTTTTTGAGACGTAAATTGTACCTATAGCTCGTTCGATATTCGCGCACTGAGGTGAGTATGCTGGGCGTAGAACCTACGCCCAGCATACTCACTGAACGAAGCCTATAACTCCGAAGTTGTTCGAGCACTGTTTTTTCTTTTTGGGCACCGTTTGGCACTATTTGGGAACTATTTTTTGAAGTATGAATTATGTTTGAAGCGTATACAGATTCTCCGGACGGAGGTGAGTATGCTGGGCGAAACCTTCGTCCAGCATACTCATCGAACTATGGCTATAACTTCGCAAGTACAAGAGCACTATTTTTTTCCTTTGGGCACTATTTAGCACTATTTCAGAACAGTTTTTTGACATTCATGAAATATCAGGATTCCATGGTGAGTATGCTGGACGAAGGGACACTGAAATATTGTAAGTCTTCAGGGGATCAGACCGGAATAACTCCTCAGCTCGGCTGTTAGTTCCAGTAGCAGTCTTCGAAGTACACCTGCTGTGCAGGTCACTCCAGCAAGTCCGGAACGAAATATGAATTTATAAACCCTACTTACTTCTAGAAAAATTATAAGACTGTGAATCAAATCTTTCCTTGGGTAATAGGTACATACAGAATGCGTGAAGTATCAAGTTTTGTGTGTCAAATATTTTGTATCCGTACAGCGATCTTCTTTTAGCACAAGCTGCTGCTTACAACCGACACAGAGTCCACTCACAACGGCGGCCAAGCGCAGACTAATATTTCATTACAAATATTTGTGCAATAAACCGAGACAGTGACCAGTAAAATAACCCTTATTTCAATCCAATAAGATTCACGTATTACAGCTAAATATGTGAAAAAATAGACTCCGATTTTTATTTTTTTCTGAGCTTATTTTTAACATTTTGATAGTTCTTTTGGCTACCTTTTTGAGTTGAACATGTCTGCTTACATAAAATATTTTAAAATAAATATGTTTATGTTATTAAATAGAAGAAAAATGATCCGAAAGACAGCACGATATCGTCGATTTTGTGTGAAGAGGCAACGGAAATTATTTTTTACTATATTATAAACCAACATTTTCGAATAAAAAATGGCTACCATTTGGAGATGAAAGAGTAATCTATCTGTGGTAATTATTAGTTACATTTGGTTTCGTCTCATTTTGCCGCAAAATGCACCGAAAAACGGCTTATTCTTGTCAGATTCGTAAAGGCGTCCTTAAGGACGCTATCACATTTTTCCACGAATGACAGTGTTTTTCAGGTACCATTTTAACAAACTGGAGTCACAACTGCGAGGATATCTTGGTTTCAAATTAAAGGTAATATATTCATTTCCAGACTGGGCCCAAAGTAATTAAATAGCCCCATACAAAATTTTCACACAAATACGTTTTTACCATCTCAATAATCGCAAAAAATTAAATATAAAGGGGTCTAATTAGGAACCAGTATAGCTAAATCCAATGCATATTTTAACTTAAAAATAAGAAGATATTGTGGTCTATATATAATTCTATAAAGATAAGCTAAATATTTTGTAGATAAATAAATAACATTTCATTTATGAGAAAAATAAGAAACGCTCTCAAATTCCTCCATACATTTTCTACCCGCGGACACTTGCCGGTCGGTCCGCGCTCAGACGCGCCCGTGAAAGCACGGCTATGTTGCTTTTTGGCAAAAAATAATTACGTTAAAAAGTGAGTTCCGTTTTGTGTACTCCACAGTACGATGTTGATACTTTTTCGAACCGAAATAAAATTTAGTACGATTTTTGGAATTTGTTTTACAAATAAATACTTAGTTGTATTTTTTTGTTTAATGGATGTAGATGACGGATAAAGATTGTATAAATATTTATGTTAATAAATTATAATCAAATAAAAATGACGGAAACAATTTTTTTTTAGATATTCGATACTATAGTCGATTTTGAGGTGGTGATTACGAATATGACATCCATTTTTTTATTCGAGGATGGATGGATTTATGATGGCGAGTGTATTTTTAACCGACTTCTAAAAAGGAGGAGGTTGTATATTCGGGCATAACTCCGTCATATACGGACGGCAATTAGCAAAATTCTTTCTTTGTTCGAAAGAGGTTTATTCCAAAATGGTCCCATTTAAATTTCGTAAAGATCTGATGATGAGTTTCGGAGACAGCCAGCGGAACTCTTCAATAAATGCCAGCAAATCAACCGCGATTGCTGCTATCGCATATCTATGCATTGTTTATGCAACTACACATCATAACATCACGCCTGGTACCTCTAAAGGGGTACGCGGATGTGTTCAATAGCTTCCTGTCACTGATATTCACATAACAAGTAGTGTTATATGAATTTGTGTTGAGAACCTACTCCACACAAATTCATATAACACTACTTGCTATAAATTAATATTATACCTGAAAACTAAATAACATATATATATTAATATTATAACTGAAAAATAAATTTTTGTTTCTTGTTCTTTTTTTTGTTTGAAAGGATATACTTTCCAGGTGGTCAGGTCCATTGTCATCAAGTCAGGATCTAATGATGGGATCCTGGAGAAATCGAAGGAACTCTTCAAATTTTATAGGCACACACACCTATAGCGATTTGGGTATTTTTATAGTAACTCGTGGATTTGCTCTCGGAAAGCACCGTTTAGTGAAGTGGAACTGATGATGAAGACCACAGATGGCTACCGGAACTACTCAATAATAAGTATATCACGGGTTGCGATTCGATTAGATTACTTTAATATGGTTGCTAAGCAATTTATGCTCGTCACAATACGAATAGTAAAATGGAGCTGATAGGTGAAATCCAGGAGAACTCCTCAACAATTAATGTCCCTGCATTGAGAAAAGCAATATTTTGTAAAAGGCGATGAGCAAGTTGACATTAGGTTATTGTAAGTTAGATACATTATAAACGGACCCGACTAAAAAGCGAGATATAAAAACCTTTCGACAAAAAAAAAACAACTTATAAAAATTAATTTCGAAGTCGGTGGCAAAATACTAAAATACAGATCCAAAGACACCGACTTCCGAAATTAAAGTTATTTTTCTCTTTTTGGAAGTCTGTTTTTTTTTTGTTACAAAGTTTTTTTATTTTTTATTTTTATAAAATATAATGAACTCTGGCCCCAGTAAATAAAATACTTAATGTTTTCATAAGTGAATGATTATTTTTAAATATCACAACGAAACTCTACGACAACTCCCAGGCTAGTATTTGATTATGTAGGTAATGCTCCAACTGTCATCAAAAATAATATTTAAAAGTACTTACATCTTTTCAAACTAACAGCAGACAGACTGAAGGATAAACGTAGATGTTCCTTGTAATACTAAAATGTTAAGGTCGTTTTTCGGCACCTACTTATTGTACGTAAGACTGCTGAACTTCAACAATACTAAAAACGTGATTATCACATACACTAAGTACTAATAACAGTTACCAAATTCGATTGCAAACTAACAACTAACTTTACTCGATAAATACCAGTAAATTAAATTAAAAAATAACACCTTCAAGTACCAAGATTACTTATAGTTACGTATAAAATCGAGCGGACAATGGATTCAATGTGTGCGTGCGCGTAATGTTGTTGTGTTGCGATTCAGATACCTAAACTTGAGCGACTTCAAAATGTGATAGCGTCCTTAAAAGCGACGTCTGCCCAACTTGAGAATCAATGACGTCAGACTACAATAGTTCAACTTCACTAAGTACTACAACGTCTATATCTTCCAGGGCGAGGGTTACGAAGAAGCGACGATGAAGCAGCGGGGAGACGGTACACTAGTACCCACGAGAGATGCTACGGCCGACCTGGCGGCGGATCTAGGAACTATGGTCATCAACGAGCCTGATGCAGACCTCGCTACAATGAAACGTTAGTATGGTCATATTATTAATTCACTGGAGTAAAAAGGTACTTAACGTAGCTGAAAGTTAGTTGTACTCCCTGCCATTGGCATATTTTTTTTGTACTGGACCATATCTGGGAACTTTTTGGTTACGAATACATTAAAGGTCAAAGTTCCAACGTTTTTTTTACTTTGTTTCACGAAATTCAGTTGTAAATGTGATAACTTAACTTTATATACCACCGCAACACCCAAAAGCTCGATGTTTTCCGTGCGGAACATTGCGCGCTGTCGTAAATAGCGAAGCTGTAAGCTTTTCGCACACCAAAAATAAGAAGGGAAGCGTCCTAGCAATAATTCTTGAGAATTAATAAATAGTAAATAAATTTATTTTATTTATTTATTACATCATGGAAGATTTACAGCTAAAAGAAAACAAAAAAAAATAAAAACAATAGGTGACAGAAAGCCAATTACAACTTTATAGAGTTTGTGTTGTGAACATACAAGCAGTTACATATCACTTTATACTCTATTTAATAGTCAGAACTATTAAAATAACTACTTGTGTTTGCAATTAAAAAGTGAGAGAGAAAAAGAAAATTAAACAAAAAGCACTGCAGCTATTTAAAAAATTTGAGGCTTAAACACCTAGCTGGTTGCACTTGAAATAGAAAATAAATTAATAAATAAATTTATAATACCTAATTATGAATTTTGTTCAAATTGTCCTCCACTATTGCGTACACACGCGCGACATCTTCGTCTTATCTCGACTGTAGTGGTGTGTAAACGTATTTCTGCGTTGGTTTTTTTTAATTAGGTACTTATTAAATAAAAGTTTATTTTTTATTTCAAGTTCGAGGAAAGTTAGATCCCTAGAAAGAGATAAGAGACTGCGCAAGAGGGAGATAACACTATCCACCTACATAAAGAATGTTATTTAGGTGAAGACTAGTGTTCTTACCGTAATATCGAATATCAGCCTGATGTGTCTCGATTACACATTTAGCGAATTACTGAAGTCATTAAAAGTTTTTTTTTGGTATATTGCACACCGTTGGAAAGGGGACAAACTAGAGAACTTTTTAAAAGAATTCGAAGAACCCGATCGCCTTTAATTTTTTTTTTACAGCAATTTAAAGTTGAGTGTTAAGTGTATTTTTCCTTTTTTCAAAAACTTTTTGAGTTATTAAAAAGGAACTAGATGTTATTATCAAGTAATTTTGAATTTCATAGAACCATACAAGAGTAAACATAAGAATTAAAATGAAATTTGAAGGTTATACTCATAACTTTTTTTAAAATTTAAGCTTAATTGCAGAGTTCTTGTATTTTTCTAAATAAAAATTAAAAAGTGATAATAAAAAAACCGGTGTAACAAAGAATGAGTTACTGGGCCTTAAGAGATAGCAAATGACCTCTCCTTTCGACCACTTCCATTTGGCACCAAACACCCTGTATATCTGTTCTGCCTATAATTAGTAGAACTATGAGGTACACGTAAGGGTTGTATAAATCGAAATGTTTTGTTTGGAACATTAAATAAAAGTTAGATAATAACTCAGGGCTATCAAAATTATTGTTAAAAATTTTTAATAGGAATAAATAGTCAGCAAATAGTCTCTGTACAACGTATGTCATCATGTATGTGACTTTTTTCAATGAATAAAATGTGTAAAATAGCTGTAGTTGTGTAAACCCGTGATTCTATCACACGAAGTCCTCTACATATGCATAGTGGTCTGAAATTCATCGTCTCCCCTCCAGGTCACGACACTGACCCGATGGACACGAACCGGCCCAAGTACCGGCCCCTGTTCCTGGAGCACTTCGACAAGAAGGAAGTGAACCACCTCAACATCGGCGCGCCCACCAACGGGACGCTCCCGCTGCGCACGCGCCGCGCCGGTGACGTGCCCGACAGGTACGTGCGGTACTGTCAGGTTTGCTCATGTCATCTGCAGTTGGGCGGTTCTGTTAGGTTTGCTCATGTCATCTGCAGTTGGGCGGTACTGTCAGGTTTGCTCATGTTATCTGCAATTGGGCGGTACTGTCAGGTTTGCTCATGTCATCTGCAGTTGGGCGGTACTGTCAGGTTTGCTCATGTCATCTGCAGTTGGGCGGTACTGTCAGGTTTGCTCATGTCATCTGCAGTTGGGCGGTACTGTCAGGTTTGCTCATGTCATCTGCAGTTGGGCGGTACTGTCAGGTTTGCTCATGTCATCTGCAATTGGGCGGTACTGGCAGGTTTGCTCATGTCATCTGCAATTGGGCGGCACTGGCAGGTTTGCTCATGTCATCTGCAGTTGGGCGGTACTGTCAGGTTTGCTCATGTCATCTGCAGTTGGGCGGTACTGGCAGGTTTGCTCATGTCATCTGCAGTTGGGCGGTACTGTCAGGTTTGCTCATGTTATCTGCAATTGGGCGGTACTGTCAGAACGTGCAGTCATCTATTCCGTCAGTATACTGTCAAGTATGTTCATGTTACCAAACATTGGACAATTATAATAAAAATTCGGAAAGCCTTTGTCCTGCAGTAGTGGGACACTAAACGGCTGATAATAATAACGTGATTTTCATTTTATTGTATCAAAGTAATGTTTTCGTAATGGTCAATCTTTAAGACGTGGAGTGGAGATTCCATTTGATTACCTTTTTATCTAAAAGATAATCAAATGGAATCTCCACTCCACGTCTTTTGGATCTTCATTCAAGTCTTATCTTTTCCGAATCTTAAATTGAACCAAACTGCAATATTCTTCTTTTCTTTCCAGCGTCGGCGCCGAGACAGAAACCGAAACGAACCCCGCGCTGTCGTTCCAGCGCGCGTTCGTAGAGGAAGGCAACTTCGAATTCGTAAGTCAGCTCCACGTGGTCTCCATACTGCCGCTGCCGAGACGTAAGCGTGTGCGCACACGCACTGTGTCGACACCTCCATTACTATCTATTTGTTACTGTTACTAATACCTTTTTGACTAAAATTTGAGGTTTTTCAACGGAATTTTGGAGGGGATTGAATGAAGATTTAGGCAACCTGGTGAATGGTCGCTGGCACGGTAGAATTTGATGAGAGTACTCTTGCATGACATAAGCAATATGACCATATTTAACGCAAGTTCAGAACTGATGGTACTTTAACAAGGGTTTACTGAAAATGCCAATACTGACAGTAAAAAAAAAATACGATTTAAAAATGCGAATACGCTATTTATTATAATTATTAAAGTTTGGTAGTTTAGCGCGCGCTTTAGTTTGGAGGTGTCGATATGTACTAACGAGCCAATAACGAAACGTGTGCGTCACTAACCGCTTTATTTCTATGTAATGGTGTCACAAATAAATATATAGATTTCATTATGCTAGCATAGAACTTTTGATTAACATTGTGTGTTCTTTATTCTAAGTGTAATATTATAAAAGTCCTATGTCCAGCAGTCGACATCTTTCGAATAAAGAATAATGGTTATGAAAGTACACTAAAAACATTTTACTCATATAAAATCCTCAAATCATTACCAATATTTTTTTTATTTGATGAAGTTTGTGAGGTAATGGATTTATTTATTACAATTACGATGACCTGATGACGTATGAGGAATATGGTGTAAAGTTCACTCTCCGACAACTTCACGCTCCGACAAGACGGGTGTAGTGTCTGGGGGGCTACTGGCCGACGATTGTGGGCAGGATGTTGTATATATTATTATGTTCTCGCGTTGAACTCTGCTTGTGCGATGCAGGATTTTGCGTGACGTCAGTGTAATGTATAGTTCGCATGTGGAGTTGTAGATGTCGCCACAACCTATGTAAAACAAGCCGAAACTTCTCTACCATCTAACGTCCCCACTCACCTAGTTCGTATAATGTCTGTGGCCTCCCCCCCAGCTGGGCTACCTGTCGGTGCTGGAGCTGGAGGCGCGCATGGCGTCGCTGGACGCGGAGATGGAAGCCGAGATCGAGCAGCTGCGCGCGCGCTACAACCGCAAGCGACAGCCCATCCTCGACGCCATACACCTCAAGCGCAAGCGCCAGCAGAACTTCTAGCCGAGCCGCGGCTGTAGCACCGCGCTACGCCGTGGCACTACGCTGCTACGCCGTAGCGCCACTACGCTGCTACGCCGTAGCACCCAGACTACGCCGCCACGCCATCGGTCACACTACCGACGGCGCACGGAACATACGCGGACCTTGACCGCAGCAATTTTGCTACCGAATACGGACTTAGATAAGGGAAATAATTCCACTCTCTCAAATATGCAAATTGTATGTCAAAAGTCAAAATTCTTAGCTTAGTTTCATAATTATCTTTTAAACGCGCTTATGTTGTCGACATTCAATTAATGCGCTACAAGGTTCTTCTGACGCGCGGCCAATTTCGAAACTAACGCCGTAAACTTGTTTTATGAATACATTTCAAGTTAAAATTCACATAAAGTAACACAATACACAAATGTTTAACCAACAGTGCCCCCCTGACAACGTCACTCGAGCGCCAAACGATCCTTGTAGCAGTGTAGGTGCTTTTCATTAGAAGGTGCCAAAGTTCAAGATATTATGACTGTATGTTCCTAAATTATTTCTTGACGCGTTTACTAGGAAACGATTCGGCCTAATGTTTTTAAAATGCTCTCTTCCCTTGCTATTGGCCAAATACCGTGCCATTCGTGTGGAATGTTCGCTGTGTGCTCACTACTTGTACCATTTGAGGCAAGGTTTAAGCTGACAAACTCTCCTGATCCATTCTACGATCAAATATTTATGAAAAAGTTTACAAGTCGCAGATTTTATTAGTGGATATTATATCAAAATAGTGATCAAGACTAACGTTCACTGCCAAACGGTGATACTTCTCGCTTATTGTAATAGCATGATGAACAAATACAACACAAAACCTCTTTATCATTTATACTTTTCATTTATACTTTTCTCTATCATTTACTTCAACATACGATGTGTAATATTAGGCGTTGTTATAGCAGCGCAATCTGAGCGTGTCAGCTTCTTTATAAGCCGACGTTGATGACTTTACCTTTTCACCAAAGGAGAGTGATGTTAACTTCAATCTTGCGTCTCCTCCACGCGTGTCACAAAATCAATGAAAACTTGGGGTGTCCGCATGTGTGGCCCCCCATAGCTATAGCGTAGCTTGTTAATATAGATCGTTATCGTAGTGTAAAGTAGCCCTAATGTAACGTAAGGACACGTAAGGTTGCTGAAACATATCCCCGCGGACTAGGTGGCGCCACTGTCGACTGTTCAATACATCTAGGTGAAATGTGGCCTGCCTTGTGTATTTTCTTTGCCTTTTAGAATCAAGAGTGAAAGATGCTGTGTGACAATGAAGTTATAATTATTATATCATGGCGATAGACCGATAAGAATATTGAGATTATAGTGTCTTGGTGTCATTGCCAAATCCACTGACAATTTATGATTGAAGACGCTTGCTCTCATATTAAAAGGGAAAGAAAATACACATCCGCCTTGTAGAATACTGTATTAAATTCATGACAATATTATTTGTAGATATTACTATAATGTAACAAATAAATTGAACGTGAACTGTTTCGTTTTGTTTGGTGTATTGCGTTTGAACAGTTATTATTAAGTTCCTTATGTTTTAGATCTCAGATGTATCTCGCAAACTGTATTATATGTACGTATATATTGTAATTAGATTATATTATTCACTCAATTTGTACATTGTTTACGACTTTGTAGTGGGTTGTGAGATGAATTTATTGAAAAATAATTATAATACAAGTTACATTGTGAATTCAAATGATTTTCATGTGCAGGTAGTTGAGTATGGGGACGTAGTAATGCGGGCGCATCCGTTAGGCTGCGTCCTGACACGTGCCAACCTACTTAGCACCGTAGCGCCCGTATCACCTGCGATCTCTTAGGCCACAACCTTAAATTACGTGTATTTAACGTACAAAGTGTGGTGCAACGTAGCCTTTAGCATTGAATACCTTCCCATACTCAGTTGTTCATACCTGGTATACTATTATGGATCGTTCCGGGTTCCTCTCTCATATATTACCCGCGTGCCGTCTGTTTCTCATAGTACAGATCGTAGCAATAATATCCTCTAAGGATATTTACTCTATTCTCACAAGATTTTATGCATTTCTACATTGTAATAATGTAAAATAATTAGCAAATATTATGAAATACTAGCGTTAACGAGTGGTTATTTGAGCTGGACATAGATAGCTGTTTTCGTGTAAAAATGTCTCGAGTCTCTTCTGCCATAAATAGAGTATTTTGCAAATTGCAAATATTAGTGTTCAACTTCATCGACTTGAAATCAAATACAAAAGTTTTAGAAGTGCCATTAAATATAAATAAAAACATAGTATTTTCGTACTACAAGCAATAGTTGTATATTAGAAATCTATATCTTTTGTCAATGCATTATAAAAGATCGGCGATATATTTTTGTGCCATTGAAGTTGAGAGAATTCTGCATAGTGTTGGGTGGATAATCAATTTGCGTGCTGAAGCTCTGCTTTCAGGTAAAGGGCTCTTTTATTCTATTTTAACGCAATATTGTTATAGAATAAAAGTTCGCCACACACCTGGGAGCACGCAAGTTTTGTGACATTTTATGGACTCTAAATAAATAATAAACTCAATATTCGAACAAAATTATTATATTACCAGTATTACTTTTGTAAAATTTAAAAATCAATTGCTTAAGCATATTTTGTGCTACTAATTGTCCTTTCGACTTTTGGAAGCGGCATGGTTTATCCATATTATATGGTAATTTGCAAGTAATTAAAACAAATGCGAGTCAGCAGGTAACACAAAAATGAGAAAACTGAATCGCTTATTTATTTTGTTGACTACAATACTAAACAATAAAATAAGTATACTAATAAGTTTAGCTACTGTTTTGAATGTTGATTCTTAATGATTTACGAATTTGAAGTGTTTTCAAAAACCTGTTGACTCAATTCAACCGGCCTATAATGAAATAATTGGAAAAAATAATTCGTCTGTGTAAAATGTACAGGGTAAAATTATAATTAATACTTTATTACTACGAAACTCGCTTGTTGTCACATGCTTCGTACATTCAGTTCGACATTTATGAACGTATTCATTCGATTTTTACTCAATTTTTGGGAAATTAATATTGTAATCAATCTAATTTTTGAAGAAGTTATATATATATTTAATTTTAAGTACTGTAACTACAAATCTAGGATAAAATAGGCTGAATATGGATGACAAAATAGCAATAACTACTAGTGTTGTTGATACGATGTGCTATTATTGACATTCAGATGTACATGATGCCTTGTTGGAAATGTTTTACAACGGAAATCTAGTAAGAATAATCTGAAAATATTATTAGCTATTCTACTTTTATAGTTAGCATTAGCTGCAAAGTATTTTTGTACCTTTTTCCTGAAATAAATAAGCAATATTCGACGTTAGAACATTTGCAACAAGGTTGACTATCGAACAAAACAGTATAGTGTTGTTGACGAGTGTTTCGTTGAGCGTTCGTTCTAGTAAGTTTGTTGTTGGAAGTACGACGCCGCTTTGATTATACAGCGTGTTTTGTGATGTACTGGCTGCACACCAAGCGATAAAACGCTACAAATACATTGACCAAGTTTCCAGCTCCCCTTAGAATATTTATTTTATGAGGCAAGAAAGATAATGCAGTATGAATACACATACGGTGCCGGTGCCGTCTAAGAAGCTAGATTTGAACCAAGAAAAGTAGAATTTATTGAACGTGTAATGTTTAGGTTTGCCAGCGTATGTGTTTTCTTTTTTATTCATATTATTTGTTTGAGAATGAAAATTATTTCTTATTCAGAACTCGGTCTATTATGTCAATAAGATCTTGACCTGGTTATGTTTACTGCTACGAATGTAATGTGTCTTAAAAATAGCTCAACGTCAATTAGCTCAATTCAACAACGATCTATTTATACATTATGTTCTGTCGTGTATCGCTCGGTGTGCGGCCGGCCTAATGCCTTGTATTATAGTTTGTTAGAGTACGATGGAAGTGCACTTTGTAATTCTGTAGCCTGTTGACGAGTGTTGAATAGCTGCGTACGCATTATATTTTTGGACAGACAACTCACTGAAATAAAAAGATTAATTCATTATAAAAACTTTATTTTATTTCTCGTTCAACGAAGTTACAAATCGGTCAAGATCTCTGCATCTATACAATTATACACATTTTTACAAACATGACTACTTAGCCAATGGCAATTCATTAACATTTAGTATTTTAAACCTCAAAACAAATTAACAATTGATTTACTTTTCATTAATAATTTACTTTACTCTGAATAGTATTTTAGATTCTTAGAAATCAAAATCCTTAAGGTGAATGCATAGTGGTAGACCGCGAAATTCAAACTTTCTTACCTTTTTTGCAATTTGCAGGTCAGTGTCAGATTGTATCTTGATCAAAATATGATTCGCGACAATAACAGGTACATATTTAGAGAATTATAATCATTAGAATCATTAATACTACCATCAACCACCAATCTCTTATGGAAACGTGTTAGTGGTAGAAATCTATCTCAGAAAGATGTATTAATGATTCTAATTCTTTAAATATGTAGGTACCTGTTATTGTCGCGAATCATATTTTGATCAAGATACAACCTGACACTGGCCTGCAAATTGCAAAAAACGTAAGAAAATTTGAATTTCGCGGTCTCAACTACCCATTCACCATAACTTTTATAAAACCTTTTCGAAGCTTTTTTGGTATAAAAATGCAATAAAACAACCGAAAAATCACAGATAAAAAAGATTAACAAACTTATATAAATAGACGAAATTACTAAAATAGTTAAAAATAAAATACTTGTGAGGATTTCAGTGCAGGAGTATGAATACTTAATATTCGGTGGGAAGATAATATTGCAGCCAGACGCGGATCAACAACCAGGAAAGGCCTTTTCTTATAACTACGAGAATTTACTGAGAATTATTGGTAGAAAACAGCACGGCGGCCCGCAACACTTTCCATACGATCCTAGCGTATCATCGTTTACTCATACTACGACACTAATGTCGTATAGGAACTAACAGCTTTGAAGACGGTCTGTGACAGAAATTGTACTCTCAACTAATTTTGGTGCCACAAATTTTATTAGTACTGCTGACACTGGAAGCTGCTGATGCGGCGTGCGGCGATTCAGTGCTCATAGTGCTATGGAATCAGACTGAAAATACAGATTTTCGGCAAGCGAATCTTGTAGCTTTCGGCCGAGTCCGAAACTAGTCGGAAAATCTCGATTAGTATGGGAGTAAAATCGCTGATACTTCTAATAAATTGTAAATTCGTCTCACATAATTTTTGAAAGTGCAAAATAATGAGTTTATATCCGCGCCTGACTATCTACATAATTGATCTAACACTTAAAACTAGATAATACTACTCTGCTCTACTACCTTAGATCTAGTCTTAGGAAAGAGTAAAGGAATGTACACAACATGGGCAAGGCAAGACTTATGTGATAGGTACAGAGTCTTCTGGTAAAGCTATTATACAGTGTGAATTACAGTTTATTGTCTCCGGTATAAAAACTCGCAGAGTTGATATAGCGTGGAAAATATTTGGGAATTGAGTTTTTAAAGTATACATTCATAGCTACCTCTTGCCCCGTTTCTGAGTTCCTCGGATACTCGCAATAGCTTTTGATTCGACAAAGTTTTTGAGAGAAGTGTTCAGATGCGCAATGTGTCAAGATATCGAACCATGACACTGTCGAATGGATAAACTTCCGGTCAAGAAAACCTTAGAAACCGGGCGTAATAAGATCTTATACCACTACAAGCTGGTTATTAGGCGCGTGGCCAAAATCGGAACCAATGTCGCCATCTTTTTTCAATACATATCACAAAACAATATTGCTCAAATGTTTACCAACAGCGTTAACGTCATTCGAGCGCCAAAAGATCATTGTAGCAGTGTAACTCGCAGGCTCTACCTGATAGACTTCTAATCAGATACAATCATAACTGATTCATACCGATTCAATTCGTTATATTCGACGATCACAGCTACAATGGAATGATCATTATATTTTATACTTAATACACGTTTGGACAATGTCCTCTACATCAGCATTGCTTGGTAGCTATTACAGTGCAAATAGGTAAACAATTGCTGGTACCTTGAACGTCAAAACCTCTATATTTCTGACAACAGACAAAAATCCAAGCAATGCCGACTATCTCAATAAAATACACAACAAAACCTATCGTCATTCAAACACAAGGAGAAGACACCTCCTTTTAAATGCATTTAACCTTTTTACAAGATTGCTATAAGTTCTTGTAAAATCGCAGATCAGCCTCTATGGAGGACGAGTGTGCCACTATAATAACGCCTAAATTACAGATGTTCGCCCAATACTAGTGTCGGAGTATCATTTGACAGTAGAGAAAGCTGTCCAGCACTGAAAAAAGGAATATTGCATTAATAAAGGCTACAGAGACCTTAAATTAGCATTCGATTTATCATTGGGTTGGTTGACTTAAACATAACTATAGGCGGACCGCTTAACTGACGCGGTGCGGGAGGTTGATAGTTATCACAAGTTGACGAATCACTGAGCTCTCGCATCACGTCACCACACCCCTCCCGCACCGCGCTGTTACCTCAGGCAACGTCTCAGTTAAGCGGGCAGCCTATATAGCGAGATGGGGGTGTACTACAGGTAGTGTGATGGATACGTGGTACGTAGTTACACCTCTGCCTTTCAATTAGGGGACTACATGTGTGAATGTGTGATTCCGTGCCTCGGAAGCACGTTAAGCCGTTGGTCCCGGCTGTCATTCGTGGATCTTTGACAGTCGTTACGGGTAGTCAGAAGCCCGGAAGTCTGATAACCAGTCTTACCAAGGGGTATCGTATTACCTAATAGTTCTGGGTTCTGGAGGTCAGATAGGCAGTCGCTCCATGTAAAATACTGGTATTCAGCTGCATCCGGTTAGACTGGAAGCCGACCCCAACATAGTTGGGAAAAGGCTAGGCAGATGATGAGGTGTGAATGTGTGATGTTATGTTTATGTTAGTTGAAAAAAAATAACTAATTGTTTAAAAAAATAACTATGTTTATGTTAGTTGGAAAAAAGTATGAGCCGCATTGTATACTTTGCCAAAGCTCAAGTTTCTATTATTCAATTAAGTAGGTACCTACTTACTAAAAGATATTTGTATAGAAATTGTAGGAAATGTAGTTACTTATTTGTTTTTAATATCCTAATGGATGAGGGGCCCGTGGGTAAATAATAACAGCCGCACAGGTCGATCGATCAGGTTAAGCTACTCTTGCCACGGTTGGTCTGTGGATGGGTGACCATCTTTACATACCGAGACCCCTCCGTGCCTCGGAACGCACGTTAAGCCGTTGATCCCGGCTGTCATTCGTGGATCTTTGACAGTCGCTACGGGTAGTCAGAAGCCCGAAAGTCTGACAACCAGTCTTACTAAGGGGTATCGTATTACCCAGTAACTGGGTTGTGGAGGTCAGATAGGCAGTCGCTCCATGTAAAATACTGGTATTCAGCTGCATCCGGTTAGACTGGAAGCCGACCCCAACATAGTTGGGAAAAGGCTAGGCAGATGATGATCCTAATGAATGAGGAGGAAGTGCGTCTGAGACCATTGAGATAGGAAAAACATGGAGACGCCGCGTTATTCTATACATACATTTGCTTATATACAAATATGAGTGAAATATGATTCAGAATATGAAATATCGTTTTGTCTCGTTCTTTCTAATAAGATAATCGGATTTGATAAAAGAGACAACAAATATTTAAAGTTGTTGCTCATTTTGGCAACATTTTGTCGTGACGTACTAACAATAATTATTGTAGGTAAGTGCCGTAGCAGCCATCTTTTGCGACGAGTTTCGTGGTAGTTTTGCTGTCAAATGGTTGGTTACTTTTTGTATTATTGAGATTTGCGAGAAAATTACAAGGATTTTACCTTTTAAAACTGCATGCAAATGTTGGAAAACAGCAATTCAACATGCCCGTGTGTTGTATTGTGAAGTGTGGTGCAAGAAATGCTAGATGCTTTTATTTTTGTAAAAGAAGAAAGAACGAAAATCAACCTCTAAGGTCGCAGAGGTTAATAGCCGGTTTTCATGCAATAATACATTTAATAATACACATTCGATGATACAGTTGTAACTCGATCATGAATTTATGGCTAAAATATTGATATTTGGGTTCATTTCCGTATAACAGACCTTTTTAGCATATTTTGTTAATTCATTCGTTTGTTTACAATAATATGTCAAATGGAATAGGGTTGTACCGTTGCCGTAATAGTTTCCGTAAACTAGTTTCTCCGCTGAAACGTTATCGGTATGTTCTGCGATGTGAACATAAATAATCCTGTGACTTATTTGGTCCGAGTGACCTTGCCAGGTCCGGCCTCTGGTTCACAGCAACGAAATTAAAATATTTTATTTCACCTATACCTACATGGCCTCTTAGGAAACGTCAGAAGCTAGGTGCACGGTTCCAATTGGTTGTTTCATATGGGGAAGAACTGGCAAGAAACTCCACAGTTAGGTACTCTTTTAAAAATAATTGGCTTTTACAATGTTTTCAAATTTGTTAAGTACCTGGTACTGATTTTAATAAATAAATAACTCGTTCTTTATTAAATTTTTAGACTAGGTATCTGTTTCTCTCTTCTCGCCACTGCAGATTCATTACCGAAAAAACTCGGTGAAAGCTGTTGTGACGGTAACAGAGAGTAAATAAGAAATATTTTGTTTTTACGTTTGGTACTTACGCTATAAGATGCATTTATAAGTAGGTATCTTATTATATTGCCATTTGTTTTCACAAGTGGTTTGTCTTAAGCATAACTATAATATTTTTCTCTGAAAATTCTAACTTTAATAAAAGATTTTCTTTTTTGACTTGTATGCACCTATCGATAAATAGTTCAGTAATTAACCATGAGTCTTTCGTTTTATGCATCACAAAAGATTAGAAATAAAGTATTTTCGCACACTTTATTTTTATGCAAAACTATAAAGTATATTTATCGAAAATAAAGTAGGATACGTTATTATAAAGTATGGTTGGCAACCTTAATTACAACGGACTTTAATTAAGTACTTAAGTTAATATGATCCAAACGTGATAACAAGTAAGAATCATATCACAAAATACAGCAACAAAAAATGCCTACTAAGCTCGATTTTTTTTCTATTTTGAATCAGTATAAACAAAGTAACTTTTTTGTAAGGTAAATTCACGCCACCAACTATTACGTATGTTGAAAATATGATTTTTTTTGTTTGTGTAGATTTTTTGTTTGTTTTTTTTTAGTGTCATTTGATAGGTCTAAAACGGATAGGGCAAAATAAATTGTGTAAAAATAGGGTAATCCGTTTTGAAGTTATTAGGGATTTTCGATAGTGAAAATTAGCAAATGTAAAATTTTTGTTCTGTTACCTTTTTGTATTGTAATACTATGTTTATTGTTTTGTTTTAATATTTTAGAATAAGCTCAACAATAAATAAAACAACTAGATACGAGTGCCACTACCACGATAGTTTTTTGTGCATAAGCCAAAGTTGACAACCATAGCGCGACCGCCGAGAGTAGGTATGAAAAGTGAAGTACATACACGTGATTGACTTCTGTACTATCTGTATTTTGTGCTCATATTTAGTATCGATACTCGATAATAGTAACACCTATGTTCCTTGATTGACACAACCCTAGCAATGGCAGCCATTTTATGCGACAATACGAGTTGTAGGTACCCTTTTTTAGGGTTCCGTAGCCAAATGGCAAAAACGGAACCCTTATAGATTCGTCATGTCTGTCTGTCTGTCTGTCCGTCTGTCTATCTGTCCGTCCGTATGTCACAGCCACTTTTCTCTGAAACTATAAGAACTATACTGTTGAAACTTGGTAAGTAGATGTATTCTGTGAACCGCATTAAGATTTTCACACAAAAATAGAAAAAAAACAATAAATTTTAGGGTTCCCCATACTTAGAACCGAAACTCAAAATTTTTTTTTTCATCAAACCCAGACGTGTGGGGTATCCATGGGTAGGTCTTCAAAAATGATATTGAGGTTTCGAATATAATTTTTTTCTAAACTGAATAGTTTGCGCGAGAGACACTTCCAAAGTGGTAAAATGTGTGTCCTCCCCCCTGTAACTTCTAAAATAAGAGAATGATAAAACTAAAAAAAATATATGATGTACATTACCATGTAAACCACCGAAAATTGGTTTGGACGAGATCTAGTAAGTAGTTTTTTTTTAATACGTCATAAATCGTAAACCGCAATTTACCATTCATTCAATCAACTCAAAAATAAAATAAAACATTTAATTTCATAAACATAAACCTTATGCATAAACCCGGATGTTACGGAACCCTCGGTGAGCGAGTCCGACTCGCTCTTGCCCGGTTTTTTTGTAGGTATTTCCAGTCCATAAGTTTCTATGTCAATGGTATAGACGCTATAATAAATGACTAGGCTAGGTATACAAATCGATTTCTTTGTTAGACTTTCTACTGCAAGTTGTGCTAGCTAAAACGGAATACATAAATAAGCCCTTACAAAATAAATCATGTTTTTGGAATGTGTAATGTCCTAATGTTTTCAGGCAACATAGGTGTGTACTGTGTGTAACACATAAACCTTGACCTACTTGCTAATGGTGTGACCTTTCACGGATAGTAATATTTTGCCATAAAGAGCACGAACTCTTCAGTAGGGCGCCGAGTAGGTAAATAGAAAAGTTACATAATAAACTATGAATAGTAACTTTACGTAGGATCCGCAAAAAACGTGAAGTCTTAGGGCCAGTGCAATATATCCTAAGTATGTAGGTAGGTACCTAATAATTTTCCAAATGTATACTTTTTAAAATAAAGTATTTTAAAACTGTGAGTAGGTACCTACGTCTTGCGATAAAGCTCTGAGGTAACGTGTTGCTCCTCATTGAAATACTTAAACGCTTTATTAAATAAAAACTAGTTGCGCCCCGCAGTTTCACCCGCATAAGTCTGGATCTCATGGGAATATCGGGATAAAAAGTCAGGTCATGGTCTACCCGTGTGCCAAATTTCATCAAAATCCGTTTATCCGTTTTAGCGAGAAAGCGTAACAAACAAACTAGCAAAAAATCAATATTTTTTCTTTATAATATTAGTTTAGACTTAAGCCTATTCATAGGTTGGACGTTGAGCAACAGTTCCTTCACATTGTTTCCCGCAACACGGAATGTTTCTGGCAACAATAATAACGACGAACTGTCTGCGGGTGCTATAAATAGAAATCCTTTTCAATACGCCCTAATTTTAGGTCAACAATCAATCTCCTCAGTATTTTGCAGTGACTGGACAAGCCCCTCCTTATGCGCCTGTTGATTGGCCGAACATGGAGGGCTTTATTCGCGCAGTTACTGAGCAATTGGCTTACGAGTTATGCACTACGTACGCGGCTTCGATTACCGGGCGGAACGACGGGTAATGTCTGTGAGCATGATACAGGAAACAAGACATAAAATACAAAGTATTCAAGTATTTTCATTGTTTCTTCAGTTGGAAATGGCTGGATTGTACGAGACAGCAAGGGAGTGAATACTGAGATGACATCTGGTAGAGATGTGCGGAAGACGACATGCTGCACCAAATCACTAGGGAGTGGTAAATGGTTTTTTTAGGGGACTGTTTTACGTAATTTTGTCGTTCAAAAAGTGCAAGATTTTCAGACTAAGTTGTATAAATGATTATTAATTTGATTTGCACCAAGCTACGCCTCAAAAAAATTGGCATCAGGGCAGGACGATGGTGCTCCATCGTCCTGCCCATAAGCCAATTTTTTTGAAGCAGTTTTTTTTTTTTTTGGCTTTTGCCAATGAATAAAAAAAAGCGAACACTCACGGTACTGCGCAGCGCTGATCAATAGCTCATACAACTGCATTGGCCCCTTTCCTTTCAGCAGTATTTCACAAACAAACACGTACACAACCCGCGTGGTTTCAAACAGCGAGTCCAACAGTAACCAGGTGGTTATATTCCGGCCTGTATTGTGGCTGGCACTGCGGTTCATCACCACGCAGCTGTTCAGGAACCCAATGCCACTCGTCACTATCATTAGACCTGTTATGAAATAGTGGATACCTGTGGAGGGAACAGCTTTTGCAGTAAATGTTATTAAAAAGGGTTTTAGGCATGAGAAAGAGTGTGAAGCATTCAAGCAGTTTTTATTTATCAATTATCATTTTTTTTCAGTTAGCAACACCAACAGAGCCCGAAATAGTTTTGGGTCAAATGGGAAGTAATCACAATAAAGTGAGCATAGGCCTTTCCAATTTGTGCCAGGCTAGTTCCTGGTTCATGCAGGCTGATATAAAAATAGTTAATTTTCTGTGAGGCAGAGATTTAATCAAATGAACATTGAGCAGCAATACTTATCTAGATGAAATGATGAATGGCATGCATCAGCAATCTAAATACAGAAGTATAGTATACCTAACGCATTACCTATTTCATTTCCTTCTAAAGGATCTAGGTAAAACAGGTTAGGGTTGAGGAGGCGGATCAGTGCCAACACAAATGCTGTTGCCGATGATATCTGAAATGTAAAAATAGATTAATGACCTTTTAGTGAACAGCAATTATGCTTTGTCTTATCTCTTTGAAGACAGGACTTTTTAGGATCCTTTACAGCAATGTTGTATTATCTCAGCAAAATCTACAGCTCCTTATTTTTTATTCCTTCTCTTCAGCTGTGCTGTTTTCAGTGCAGCATCATTTAACTCTCTATATTGAGAGTTCCTTGAACTCTTTATACATTGCATTGTCTTGAAATCTTCACTTTCTCCTTTATCTGTCTGATCTCGTTTTGCCTTGGTTTTATTCTTTACTTTTCAAGTATTGTTAATGATAATAATAAATTGTTTATGATTGTAGGAAATAAATATTGTTTTCCTAAAAAGAATACAAATAAACAGCTGTTCTTGAAATTATTGTTACAAAAGGAAACAAAATTTTGATATATTAATTTGTGGACACTACCTTTTTCATGGAAGATATTTAATATTTAGAACTATTTTATTATTTTTATAATAGGTACCAGTCTCAAACAAACCATAATACCTACTGCTGTAAAAGTAATTTTAGCATTAGTAATTAAATTATGTCATACTTTTAAGATATGAGAAATAAGGAACATTTATGCTTTATCAATCATTGTTACAATAACAACTAATTAACTAATGATACTCGCTGTGAACACTGGAAGACGATAAGTAAACAAAGAAGCCACAGTCTCATTACAATAATTGAGTACAAAGATTATGAACAAATAGTCATAAAGACATGGAATAAGATATTATACTGTACACACATAGTCATGGCTCCTGTCTTATGTTTGTTTGTGTTCAAGATATGAAGCAATTAATTATACTTTCAGTAATCACCTTGCATGTAACGTCTTAAATGAAGGATTTTTAATACAATTAAACATGAGGGTATTAATCAGATTTTATGAGCTGCAATCGCCAATTGACGCGAGCGATATTCTTAATTGACATAGTTTGTAGAAGGCTGTTTCAGCATAGAATATTTTAGTGTAATTTGAGAAATAAAAACAATATTTTTACTTACAGAAAACACAGCAGCGACAACTCTCACATACATTTTAAGGTCTAACATCGGCATTGTTTTAGACTGTGTTGACATCGAGACACGAAACTACACTTACTACCAATCACTCTCACTGCATTGATTAATACAAAAAATGCGTTATTTTGGCGAAAGTCAATAGTTTTATTTGAGCTGTCCGTATTTACGCGCTCGATATCCTTGCCTGCAACCCGATCAATTTATCAATGAAAATAATGACAGACAGTTGACTTGAACTGTCAAAACAAATTCAGGTAATACGTCACTTTGACAACAAATGATTACCAATAAGAAATATAAAATTGGCAAATTACATTTTCAGTATAGATTTTTTTCTAATAGAAAATTAATTTGAATAATACAAATTATGGTATAATATTATATGTGAAGTAGCAATGCTTGTAAAGCTTCTGACAAGCTTTACATCGCCATCTATGCTTAACATGTTTTCTGAATGAACTTTTTGTTTTGAAATGCTAAGATAGATGACGCTAGTGATAGCATGGAGCTTATTTGGACGATGTGGGTGAACTGACTTGGAAGCCGGCTTTTAAAAAACCTCTCCCGTGCATAAATATACTCATACCAATTGTTGTCTTTTTCATTTTTCATAGCCAATTATGAAAATCGCGTCCAGTAGAAGCCAGACAGGCAGTAGGATGTTAAAGAGATTGGGTGACTGGTCAGTTTTGATGTCTATGCTCATGGTTGCTCACACCCACTATTTACTTCTCTTGGGTACTGGAGCCCTCGAGCACCAACAGAGTCGACGCCCCTGCTTGGAAGAATTAGAAGACTCCAAAATCCATACCGAACCAGACGAAAGAGAGTCAGTTCAATATCGCAAAAGCTGACATCAATCAAAATCCATCCATACTAGTATTATAAATGCGAAAGTGTGTCTGTCTGTTTGTTACCTCTTCACACTTAAACCGCTGAACCGATTTAGATGAAATTTGGTATAGAGATAGTTTGAGTCCCAGGAAAGGACAATAGGATAGTTTTTATCCCGATATTCCGACGGGACCGACACTTATGCGGGTGAAACCGTGGGGCGCCGCTAGTATAATATAATTAATTATACTATAATAAAATTGAGTGGCTTAATCGGGGTGGACCTACTTAGACATCTGCCTACCGCTTCGGAGAATAAGGCGATCAGGCGATGTACCTAATGTTTTGTTAGGGATCCGAGGGGCTTGTAGCTAAGTAATAACAGCCGCAAGGGTCGGTAGATCAGGTTAAGCTACGCTTATCGCGGTTGGTCCGTGGATGGGTGACCATCTTCACATACCAAGAATCTGTGCCTCGGAAACCACTTTAAGCCAATGACAGCCTGGACCATCTCCAGGCTGTCATTCGTAGATTTTAGTAGTCGTAATGGGTCGTCAGTAGCTCGAAAGTCTGACATTCAACCTTAGCTAGGGGTATCGTATTACCCAGTAACTGGGTTGTGGAGGTCAGATAGGCAGTCGCTCCATGTAAAATACTTATATTCAGCTGCATCCGGTTAGACTGGAAGCCGACCCCAACATAGTTGGGAAAAGGTTAGGCAGATGATGATGATTTAGGGGTAAGTTGTAACTGTTGTAAGATGTTGTGATAGCTGTAGCGACGCATTTACAATAAAAACATTATCATTTAGGGGCCCGTGGCTAAATAATAACAGCCGCACAGATCGATCGATCAGGTTAAGCTACGCTTGCCGCGGTTGGTCTGTGGATGGGTGATCTTTACATACCGTGACCCTCCGTGTCTCGGAAAGCACGTTAAGCCGTTGGTCCCGGCTGTCATTTGTGGATCTTTGACAGTCGTTACGGGTAGTCAGAAGCCCGAAAGTCTGACCACCAGTCTTACCAAGGGGTATCGTATTACCCAGTAACTGGGTTGTGGAGGTCAGATAGGCAGTCGCTCCATGTAAAATACTGGTATTCAGCTGAATCCGGTTAGACTGGAAGCCGACCCCAACATAGTTGGGAAAAGGCTAGGCAGATGATGATGATTTAGGGGTAAGTTGTTGTGATAGCTGTAGCGACTCGAGGGAGAGTAGTTTGGCCACTCGAAAACGAACACAATAAGAAATAAGAACAGTATTAATTCAAATTCTCCATAGATGTCAGCACTCGTCACAATCGAAGTGTAAAAGCAATTAAAATCATTTGTAAGCTTTACTACGGCTGTCAACAATCGTATGACGGACGCATTTGCATGGGGTAACATTTATTTAATTGTACTTAATTGCAACAAATGAATATTAATGAATTACTTCTGCAAGATGTTTGGATATAAAATACTTTTAGCTAATGCATTGTATATCTAATAGCGTACGCTAACGTTCATAATAGGTATTATTTTATTATGTAAATGATCTTTTATGTACCTACTTAAAGAAGTTCCAATATTTGATAACGTAAGCGGTTTTCTTTGTTGAGGAACTAAAATTACTTAACTGGGTAAAGGCACAAAAATCATTAGGTACCTACACTAGAAGAGGAGACCTACATAACCCGACCCCTCTTCTTTTTACCGACTTCACAAAAAGGAGGAGGTACTATGTTCGGATGTTTGTATGTTTTTTTTTTTTTTTTTTTTGTATGTTTGTTCATCGAATACTCCGCCAATTGTCGACGGATTTTCAAAGTTCTTTTTTTTTGTAAGAGAGGTCAGGTAATGTAGAGTACTGACCGTATACCTACTTACCGCAACTCTATGTCCGCAGTATCTTGACCACCGAAAACCACAGGCTGCTACTGCTGCTACACTGCTTTGTTTTTCGTCGGCTATCAACGAAAAAAAAAACAATGCCACTCCAGGAGTGACGACACAGTGAAAACTTGAAAAAGCATAGTAATTTTATAAATACGTTTGAAGGTCATTCTTCCCAAAGAAAATGTACCGCGCGTTGATGTCTTTATAATGGCCAAAACATAAAACAGAGGTGTCGGTTACGGTAACAGTGTCGCGAGTTCAATGATTTTTTCGCATCTCAAAAAATGTCCAACGCGCCTTTAGAAGTTTTCACTTCAAAAACTTGCTGTTCCATATATTTTGACCGCTTACGTATTGAGTTTTCTATGAATCAGCTGTTTTTTTTATAACTGACGTAAAATTTCAACGTTCAGAATCATTTAATGTAAGTATCTGTCGCAGATGGATTGTCGAATCTGCTGTTTTACAAAACCGCTAGAGGTTTTACAAAACAGCTCCGTTATGAAAAACAACTAAACAATGTTCAGCGGTTTTCCATATTTTGCATAATTTATCAATGCAGCGTCAAAGATTTGCGGTTTTGTAAAACAGTGTGAATTGACGTTTCATTTCAATCTACAATCTGACGTTTGAGATTGTAGAATTTAGTTCAAAATGCGCCATATCCACTTTAACAGGTGTCGAGGCCCCTGCAACCCTGTATTGTTGATCGAACAATAGGATATTATAGGGCATCAAAATGGAAGAAGTGTTGGTGTAGGTAGGTACCTAAATAAGAGATCATAGACCTCGGTAATCGCTATGTTAACCTCACTCTACCCCGCTAAGTAGGTACAGTCAGCAACAAAAATTTTGCTCAATAACTGAGATTAAAAAAACTGAAGTGTTAATCGACTTTTGTTGCTCACTGTACTTATCTGCTCCACGTGAATGCTCATGATATTGAATCTACATTATCAACTTATCACAGAAAAATCAATAGAATTTAAACTATTGAATTTAATCTACTTATTTACTAAAACTTGATACCTACCTACGGATTGATACGTTCTCTTCTACGGATTGATACGTTCTCTTCTACGGATTGATACGTTCTCTTTTCAGGACTGAGAACGTTCTTAAAGTTACTCTACAAAACCGTCAAAATTAAAACTTAAAAACAGAGTGAAGAAAATTAAAGTTTGAAATTAGAACCGAGCTTTTAGTGATGGGGCGTTTCGCATAATGCACGACGCACGCTCAATCATTAGCTCCCATTCATCGAATAGCCGTCCGATTTGATTAAACCGATTCTATTCCAATTATTAATCTGATTATAAAGTTACGACTTGTTGGCTGTTATAAATTTCGCTGATTCCACTATTGCATACATATTTTTATTGCGTTTCTAATTTATTATTTGGTTACCAACTGGTATATTTACGATTACAGTTATGATAATGCATTTTTCATTAATTGCTCACAAAGCTTTTCAATATAATAAGAATACGAATGTAAAATATTTTTCCTTTTGCCATTTCAGAAAATATCGTAAATACCTAATTTAATTGTATCTAAGCCCACATTACTATTGCTTCATGTTAAAATAAAAAGTGCCAAATTCTCTTTTTGATTAATATTTGTTTAAGGCTGACCACTGAAATTGCCCCTGTTTAATTAAATTTGCTCAAGTGGATATTGCTCAAACAATATAAAGCACTTTGATGGTTGCCTATAAACTGTATCCTCATTGTTTTCACTGACCACTTGTCTAAGTGAGAGGTCAGTGTGTGGTCAATTCTTTTGTCGGCTGTCACCCAAATGTAGTGCATCAATTGATTTAAACTGGCCTTACTCGTTTGTAATAAGGGTCACGTAGATTCGGATGTGACAATAGAGCTTGCGCCCCATCCCGGTAACTAATTGTCGAGCAATAAAACGGTATGGTCAGTCGGGAACTTGGGAGTGTATCACATGACAGGGGATCGTTTGATGCAATCTACTTTATTAAATAATAATGATTGCTACATTGTAACAGGTTCGAGTAGTTTTGGGTTGAGTTTGGTTTTAATTGTGTTTTGGTGGTTTGTGTGACTAATCGAATTGTATGAAATGTGAGTTTTTTTAAATAATATTCTGCATTTAAAATCCTGCTAAATTAGGTTAGTACCTAGGTACTTAAATTATATTGAACTTGTTAGTAGCTTTTTTTTTTAAATAATGATAGAGTAACCTTTTGTTAAACACATACAAACTTGTCAAATCTACAACGAGCAAAAATTATTTTTTATCTCTTTTAACGATGACAGGATATTATAATATCAAGCTGATTTGGTCGCACTTTATTATTCTAAAACCGACCGCGTCGTCGTCGTCCACACAGATATGTCAATAATAGATGAATAATATTATATATTATTAAAGCTCCAACGTTTGTGTTGTATTGGTAATGTTTGCGCACATAATTCATACGGTCAATGTGGCGTGCGGACAGGACCACAAATGTCAATAATAGGTATGATAAACAATTAGATAACTACAACTTTATTGCGTATTTTTTTAATTAGGTAAGTTATACCTACACTTGTTGGTACATTGGTGATAAGACCGAGCTTTTTTAGATTTGTATACAACGTTATTTTTAGTATAGGTATGCGAAACTTGAATATATTTTATTCAGAATAAGTAACTGAATCGGTTTCAATAATTTTTACCCCATGTTATATTTTGTCCCAATAATATTTAAAAATGATTAAAAATTGGACACCGAGCGACACTAAGTAGGTTATCCAATCTCCGCGCCAAACGGTTAGGTACCTACGTACTATTATCAATGAGCGCAAGACGGCGCGGCGCGGGTGAGCATGTTTTTGTACGGACAAACAGGTAACTTAACAAGCTTATAACTTTGTGATTTTTCATGATACAGTTTTGAAATTTTGTACATAGATTCTTTACATAAAAATACTAGACAGGTGTTTCGGGTTTCGCATATACTAAAAATAATGTTGTAGATAGATTGTAGCTATATTTTCAATTCAAGCTATGTCATTGTTTTTGTTAATTTATTAGAGAATAGGTTCTTAAGTATGTACCTATCTACCTATTCCTATTACACGCTTACTCTCTGGCCAGTACATAATAGTTATATATTCACTTGAGGGTTAATTTAATAAAATAAAATTATAGATTATTAGCAATCGGCACATGTTCAACTCTTCCTATTCGATAGTGTGTCACATTCGATGATCGATGGTAACCAATTGTCATAATCGATTTGATTGGCATAATTCAATAACGTCTCATCGGTCATGCACTAATTTGAAGTTTTTATTTTGTGTTTTGGATAAGGATGAATTTTAGTTCTATAGGGTGGATTAATGAAGAATAAAATTGTCTGCTGGTTTTTAAGATTTAAAATAAGCAAACCTAAATATAATTTAGACAAATGCAAAAGAAAAATCTGTCTTTTGATCCAGAAGGAGTTATGTATTGATTGATACAGTACAGACATCAACACATTCTAAGGACATTTTTAATAAGGTACCTATTCATGTAGGTATTGAAAAGAAACTATTTAGTAAATCTTATATTTTACAGTAGGTACAAGGAAATAAAGAAATCTAATTAAAAAATAAATGGCATAGTTACCTACTTTTTAGTTACATAAAGAAATCAAATGAAATGAAACATTAAATTGATTACAAAATAAAAATGTATATTCTGTAAAAACACCTCGGATGTTAATGACGCATCTGCAACGATTATTCGTATTCGAAATGAGGTTATCGATATCTCCTTGTAGAATAAGGACCCAGGTTCAACGAAGATGCAAGGAAAACGATGCGGGAAAATTTTGTAAATCCCATCGTTGGAACATATTCCACTCGTGTTTTTGCCAATCGTTGCTTGTCAAGTAAAAATGTATGAATTAATTTTTGGTGTACTGACCGGTCACCCCTTTTCTAATGAGGTAACCAGAGTAGTATATTCCTTGTGGCGACTTAGGTATTTTGAGATTTAGACATTTTCAGATTTGGATTAAGAGCGACGTGGTCAATTTGCGATCCAGTCATTCTGATACCAACCCAAAAATAATGCCTAAATGTGGTTTTTAGGGTTCCGTACTCAAAGGGTAAAAACGGTACCCTATTATTAAGACTCCACTGTCTGTCTGCGACCAGGCTGAATCTCATGAACCGTGATAACCGTGGTATTTTAATCCGAGGACTGCGCGGGCCAGTTCAGGGCTGCAGCCACTGAGGTACCTACTTACCACTCGACTCATGTATAAGCATAAAATCCTGACCCATTTACAACCGGTGTGGTCGGACCACAGGCCCTCGTCATCGTCATCGTCAAAAAAGTTAGATTTTTATGTTATTTTCCATTTGAGTATAAAATACTGCACATTTTGATATATCACACTAATATTATAAAGGCGAAAGTTTGTGAGTGTGTGTGTGAGTGTGTGTGTGAGTGTGTGTGTGTGTGTGTTTATATGTTTGTTACTTCTTCACACTCAAACGGCTGGACCAATTTTGATAAAATTTTGTATGGAGGTAGCTGACACCCTGGATTAACATATAGGCTACTTTTTATCCCGATATTCCCACGGGATCGACAATTACGCGGGTGAAACCGCGGGGTGCAGCTAGTGTTATAATAATTGTATAAGAACCTTGTTTCTTTTCAATATATGAATAACTAAAATATGTAAGTAGGTATCCCTAAACTGGGTAGACGTGTGTATTATTCGCTGCTATGAATTTCGTATTCGTATCATACCTACCAGTCAAAGGTTTAATCACTTTATCAGTCAAGCTTTCTAATCAATCCAATATATTTTAAACAATCAGATCTAAAACTTCATCCATATTTTCGACCGTCAGATCCAACGGTTCCATGGTGTAATGGTTAGCACTCTGGACTCTGAATCCAGCGATCCGAGTTCAAATCTCTGTGGAACCTGTTCTTTTGGCATTTTAAACTTTCTCTGGAATCTTATTATTTACTTTTGGCTGTAGCAGAACAACAATCTATGTAGTCTTGTCGCTTTTAAAAACCTTATTTTTCTTTATGTTTATTGCGTAATTAAAAAAATAATTTCGGCATTTAGAGTTTTCCCTTCAATAAGTTCTATTTATGAACATAAAAAATATCCATTAAAAATAAAATCCATAATCCTTACAAGCATGTATGATTCATCTTCGCCGCGCACGCCGGGCGCGCGTCGGGCACGTGCTACGCGCTCGGCACGCGACCACGCGCGCGCGTGCTTATATATTTTTTGTTTTTAATGAGCAAAAATATTTAATTGCTCTTTGAAGTCATTGTGCTCTGAAACTCGTAATCTCCTAGAGTGCTTGTTAAATGTGTATTGACACGTCAGAGCTCATATCTTGCTCAATCCCTCGCATTGTATCAATTTGGGAAATACTTATGGAATAGTTACAAACAAGTATCAACTCATTCCTATAAGTATACCAGGAAAAGTTTATGTTTCGGTGTTGTGAAAGCTGTTTTGTTATTGGTCGTTAGTTTCGCACGGTGGTTGGTTTTGTCCATGAACTTTTTGGTTTTGGCTCCCAGCAGTGTTGGTGGCTGGCTGGCAATAAAATTTGGGATTGCCAACAATAAGATTAATGTTGTTTTAACGTTTGCGTCTATATACAGGGTTATTGGTAAAACATTAACAACCTCTTAAGAGGTCATTGTACTCATCATTATGAACAACTTTTGCTATAGGACCAAACCTGAAATCGCGAAAAAAAAATCAGCTGTTCCCTACATTTTGACGAGTTATACGAACATAAATGTAGGGTAACATCCTAAATCCCAAACGAGATGAACTGAACTCCGGAATAATACTGAGTTTATTGGCATCACTGCAAGCTGTGCTACCAACTATTTGTCTATCAGTAAGTTGATAGGCACCTAATTTCGTATCATTTGAAAAAGATTAGGAAACCATAACATAATGTTCATTACACACAACATTACACGTTACAAAATATTTATTTCCTTTTATCATCATAGCAGCCATAACTCCTTTTGCCTTATAAGGTTTAGGAATTTACTGTGCAACTCTCGCTGCCAAGCCTTCTCACACCTGTATGAAGCCCTTACTGACACAGATTTCTATATGGCGTTCTAATGGTGGGCCACCGCGACCTTCACTTAAAGACATCTGAGCGCGTTGCGATTCTCGTGTGGAATATAAGACAAGCTGGTCGCCTACCTTACAGTTACAGTCAGTGGTCACTGCCGTTTATGGACATTTGCATAAGTACTAAAGACATATTAATAATAATAATAATATTTTAATTATTTGACAGGCAACAAAAGGTCTACACTGACAAAAACCAAAAAACATAAAAGATGTTAGGAACAATATATCCTATGTTAGTACTTACATATATACTAGTATGTTTGTAACAATGTGGCTAATGATCTATGTCAATACTTATACATTACGACAGACAGTGTTATTTTGATGAGATGTTCCATTATGGGGCTCTCATCAAGCATATTATTATCATTTAGCGCTATATCACAGACCAAGCTAAATGACTCTCCCTGTAATTACACAGGCAACGACGAATATAGTTCATCTCACAACGAAACACAGGAACGCTCCTTGGCCAATGCCAAAAAGTAGTACCTACAGTTATTTTTTTTTTGCTTGGTTTCATACAAAAGAAAATTTAATCGGAGGAAAGCTAAGCACATTGCGGGCGCCCCGCGCTTGGTGTGTGGAGCCCCCTCAACCTTGACTTTTACAAACGGCGTCGGACGAGAAACAACTAACTGTAGACAAAGACATGCTATTTCATTTCTAGGTTGTTTGCCGGTTGTTATAGCTGAGTCTGTACCTATGCTTCCGCCGCTAGTTTCGCCGTTTTGTTTATATAGGAAGGATTTAAACCTATATTTATGATCTTTACGAACTGTTATAAGCATACACTGAACCCTAAAATGCTTAATCATCATGGCTTTCAGCCATCTCAGTACAATAGTCGTAGTCAGCAATAATCATTGGTACTAAAGCAGTCTATTTCGAACCTTTACGGTGATCGGTTGCATAAGGGTCCCTTTTACTGAATTATAATAAATAATTAAATAAAAATTAATTATATTTTAAATAATTTCTTTTTTTAAAAAGCCTCTTTCAAGGGACCCTATAACATTTGGTGGCAGCGGTGGGATACGGAAATCCCCAGTGCCGATTCGCGTAAACAATATTTGCGTTAAATCAATAAATAGACTCTCCGTATCCTGCAATCCTATAATAAATAAATGGTAATAAAACCAGTGAAGTGTTCATAAGTAGCACGTTACGATTCTGCGAGTCGTGTACACCTGAGCGCATATAATAAGTGCAGCCTACATCTATCCTGTGAGTGTCCTGCGGACATCCTTTAATCGCCCTTCAAGCATCCTGCGAGTCCTTCGAGCATCCTGCGATTCCTTCGAGCATCCTGCGATTCCTTCGAGCATCCTGCGAGCCACTCCGAGCACCCTGCTAGTCCTCCGAGCATCTCACGCGTCCTTCAGGGATCCTGCGGATCCTGAAACGTTATAAGTGTCGTCCTATGACCCGCGAGTGTTTTGTGTTTAGTCTAACAAGTGTTCCGTGAATCTAAGAGTGTCGGTTGTGTTATCTGCGTGCGAGTGTCGCCATGCAGCCGCTCTCAGCTCTAGCTCTTATCGCCGCCTACGTATTCCTGTAAGTCGATGAACAATTGCTAACTATAAGCTTATCTCTGTCAGTTTAATATTAATATTTTGTTACTTGACGTCTAGAATTTGCATGTTATGCCTCCTAAAGTACCAAAAAACGAAGATAGCAAATTGCAGATTGATATTCCATCTGAGCCTTCAGACCTAAAATCTCCAATCTTATCACCAAGAATTACTAGGCAAACAGTAGAAATGGAGCTTAATACTTTATTAAAGTTCGTAAAACCATATGACGGCAGTCGCGAGAAACTAAATTCGTTTATTAATAACTGCAATAATACATATGAGCTAGCATCCGAGGCACAAAAGCCAATTATATTAAAATACATATTATGTCAACTTACAGACAAAGCCGAAATCGCTTGCTCGATCAAAGAGTTCACATCTTGGGAACAGTTAAAAGAGTTTCTTAAAACTCAATTTTCAGAAAGAAAACACTATACACATTTACTTAATGACCTCCAGGAAAGCAAACAAACTTCGTCTGAAAATGTAGGACAATTCGCCCTTCGTATGGAGACTTACCTTTCTCAATTATTAACAGAGATATCTCTCTCTAATTATAAGGCCAAAGAAATACCAGGTCGTACAGCGGCCATGGAGGACCTTACACTCCACCACTTTCTTATGGGTTTAAACCCTCGCGTATCAAACATGGTAAGGTGCAGGGCACCTAAAACTTTCAATGAGGCCGTTAACTTAGCCATTTCCGAAGAAAGGATTTTAGAAACTCTTTATAGGCGAAATCATAGCTCACAACATGATAAACAAGCTAGCCAAAATAGGTCCAAACCTAAAACCTTTGCTCAGAACAATAAATACTCGCAGAAATCATCTTCGCAACCAAGTACGTCGGGTAGCAATCCTAAACATGACCCAAACCTTACATGCAAATATTGCAAAGAGATTGGTCATGATATTAATAACTGTCAAAAGCGACAGAAACGTTACCCGAGTTCTCAACCTCAACAGGATCAAAGTAAATCCTCTGGGTTCCAACCCAATCCTAAATCTCCTCGAGTCAGTTTTGTCGATGATTGCGATGACTCTGACGAATCTATCCACGATGACGAAGGCGAAAATGCCGAAGTGGAAGATTTAAACGAATAAACGTCCTGCAACCGTGCCGAACGGGACGTCAAGTCAAAATCGGCACACATTCGAACCGCATGAGTTCAACCAATAAAAATCCCGAGGTTATACAGCAGGGTAACCAGTCCCAAAACGGCAACCTCAACCCTTTCGAGGTTATACAGCAGGGTAACCAGCCCCAAAACGGCAACCTCAACCCTTTCGAGGTTATACAGCAGGGTAACCAGCCCCAAAACGGCAACCTCAACCCTTTCGAGGTTATACAGCAGGGTAACCAGCCCCAAAACGGCAACCTCAACCCTCTCGAGGTTATACAGCAGGGTAACCAGCCCCAAAACGGAAACCTCAATTCTCCTAATAAAATTTATGAGGTTAGTATCGATACCTCTAAAAAGCTACTACCTCATGTGTTGATAGAGTCACAAGTCTCTGATATTCCACTAACACTCCTTGTAGACTCAGGGTCTGCAATCTGCTTGTTAAAAGAATCAAGTGTCCTAAACAAGCCAAAAATCATTCATAAACCTATAAGCATTAAAGGTATCGACCCTGGCGTTGAAACCACTCAAACTATGGGCTATTTTAATTTAAAACTGAAAGTTTCCGATTCTAAGTCAATTAGCCATAAATTCCACATGATCAAGGAAATTAATCTACCTTATGATGGCATTATAGGTAATGATTTCCTGACGGCTAACAGTTGCAACATCGACTACAGTCGTGATGTTCTTAAAATAACTCGCAATGAGATTAAAATTCATTTCTTTGACTCTTGCTACATTATACCACCACGCACAGAAACTGTAATAGAATGTACCGTCACAAATCCAGAAATAAAAGAAGGTGTGATCCTAGATCAACATCTTTCTAGTACTCTTCTAGTTGCTAATTGTATAGCAAAAGTTAAAAACAATGATAGAGTCAATATATCCGTTGTTAATACCTCTAATAAACCTGTTAAGATTAAACGCAACCTTAACCTTAGACTAGACCCAATTGTCGCTTATCCTATTCAGTCGACCCCCCTTAGTGAAAACGTAGTAGAACGTACTAGGAAAGTTTTAAATTCCCTGAGAACCTCCCACCTGAATGACGAAGAAGCTCAAGCTCTCTTTAATTTATGTTCAGATTATTCTGATATATTCCACTTACCAGAAGAGGCTCTGTCTTTTACACCAGCCATCCAACATGAAATCAAAACCACAAGTAACACTCCGATACATACAAAATCTTACCGTTTTCCTGAGTGCCATAAAGAGGAAGTGGACACCCAAATTAATAAAATGTTGGACCAGGATATTATCAAACCCTCGAATTCCCCATGGTCTTCTCCTATATGGATTGTTCCTAAAAAACCAGACGCTTCTGGCCAAAAGAAATGGCGCATCGTAATTGACTATAGAAAGTTAAACGATGTCACAATAGGTGAAATTTATCCTATCCCTCAAATTACCGAAATTCTTGACCAATTGGGTAAAAGCCAATATTTCAGTACCCTCGACCTTTCATCAGGTTTCCATCAATTATTGATATCACCAGAAGACGCACCTAAAACAGCCTTTTCTGTACCCCAAGGCCACTTTCAATTCAATAGAATGCCATTCGGTCTAAAAAATGCCCCGAGTACGTTTCAGAGGCTTATGAATACTTGCCTCGCTGGTCTACAAGGCTCTCGTTGTTTTGTTTATTTAGACGATATAGTCCAGTATGCATTTGATCTAAATTCAGCAATCTTTAATCTCAAGGCCATTTTCAACAGACTTCGAGAATTCAATTTAAAACTTCAACCAGAAAAATGCGAATTTCTAAGAAAAGAAGTTACTTACCTAGGACACATTATCACCCAAAACGGTGTAAAACCAAATCCAGATAAAGTGAAAGCTGTAACACAATACCCCGTTCCAAAGTCTGCTAAAGACATTAAATCTTTCTTAGGCCTCGTGTCATACTACAGGCGTTTTATCCCTAACTTTTCGAAACTAGCCAAATCCCTTACCTTGCTCCTTAAAAAGGACGCCTCGTTTGATTGGACGAATGAACAACAACTCAGTTTCGAAACCCTAAAAAATAAACTAGTCGAAGCACCTATATTAGCTTATCCTGACTTTAATCAAACCTTTTTGTTAACCTGCGATGCATCTAACTATGCTATATCAGCTATCCTGTCTCAAGGTCCCATCGGACGTGACCTTCCAATTGCATATGCGTCCCGCACCTTAAATAAAGCCGAATGTAATTACAGTGTCACGGAAAAAGAATGTTTAGCGATAGTATTTGGAACTAAAACCTTCCGACCATATTTATATGGTCGCCGATTTATTATTATGACAGACCACAAGCCGCTACAGTGGCTATTCAATTGTAAAGATCCTGGGTCTAGGCTCATTCGATGGAGGTTGAAACTTGAAGAATTTGAATATGATATTCAATATAAAAAGGGTAAAATAAATGCCAACGCAGACGCTTTGTCTAGATTCCCCGTTAATCCCGTTCAACCTACTGCTAACGAAATAACAACACCTAATCTTCTAAATTCCGAAGCTAATATTACACCCGAAAATTTTGATAGTAACTCAGACAGAGATTTGTTCGACTTTATAACGTCACCTACTTCCCTTCAGTCGGAAGAACTTAATCCCGATCATCTCTTAGAAATTCCTACCCCAGACCTTTTTAATACAGAATCTCTAGATCCTACCTCTATAAGAGTCCCATCAGAAAACACTAGGACTCAAGATGCGCACCTCAGTTCCATCCCTGACTTATCCACGGTCGACTATTCCAACTTCCTGAAACAAATAGCTGATAAAAATAAATCATTCAATACACACATTATTGAACATAATGACAGTTTACTAAAAACCACTTCTAAGATAGTCTTAGTACCCACATCGATTGATTTAGATGAATCAAATCCATATATTGGAGAAATATTAAATAATCTAGAAAATCGAGACCAAATCCGCAACCAGGAAAAACAACTACATACCTTCTATAAAGTCCAGTCAGGAAATAAGGATTACTACTTCCTGTACGTAAAAGTACATCACTTCGACCAGGCGTCATATGACGAATTATTTAAAACCCTTAAATGTATTCGTAATGAACTTGTAATAACTGACCAAATTAAAGAAATAAGTATATCCGACTTCCGTGACCCTTTTGAAAAACACAGTTACATTAAAATTTATAATATTATAAACTACCTATTTCATAATACTGGCATACAAATAAATATCTATCATAATAACGTTACTTACCCATCACCGTCTGAAGTTAAGAAAATTCTCCACGACAACCATGACTTACCCATAGCTGGTCACCTTGGTGTCAGTCGTATGTATGATAGATTGAAACAGTTATATTATTGGAAAGGTATGCGCAATGACATAGAGTCTTATGTAAAAAGTTGTAAGTCGTGCCAAGAAAATAAAGCTTTACGCAAAATAAATCGCGCACCAATGCAAATTACAAGTACGTCAACTAAACCGTGTGAGCGCGTATCGCTTGATGTAGTAGGACCTCTTCCAGAATCCGGTCCGGCAAAACTTAAATTCATATTAACACTACAAGATGATTTCACTAAATTCTCTACCGCGTACCCCGTGCGCAGCACGACAGCCGAAGAAACATGCGAATGTTTACTACATTTCATATCAATATTTGGCCTCCCAAAATTTATTTTAACCGACCAAGGCACTAACTTTACAGCAGACCTATTCAAGAAAACGTGTGAATTTCTAAAAATTAAACAGCTATGGTCAACTCCATACCACCCACAGACACAAGGCGCCCTTGAACGAAGCCACTCAACCTTGAAAGAATATCTAAAATCTTTCGTCAATATGGAACAAACAAATTGGCCCCGTTATGTATATACAGCCATGCTTACTTATAATGCTACTGTTCATACCGTAACGCACTACACTCCGTATGAATTAATGTTTGGCAACAAACCGTTTATCCCAAACTCTATATGTGACGAAAACCTTGGCGTCACATACCCTGAATATGTCCGTATGCTACAAAACCGCTTAAAGTATTCTCGCGATAAAGCTCTTGAATACGTCCACAGATCTAAGATAACGTCTAAAACGTATTATGATTCTCATAGTCGACCAGTACAGTATAAAGTTGGCGATTATGTTTACTTAAAGAACCACCTTAGAATGCGAAAGGCCTTATCACCCATATGGAAAGGTCCGTATAAAGTCGTAAAAGTTCACGGCAATAACACTATATCATTATTGATAAACAGACGACACGTCCGTCACCATTATGACCAAGTGAAACTCGCTGAGGTCGCCAACAACCTGTAAAAGAAAACTTATAAGTTAGAATAATAAAAATCGATTCAATAATCAATATTTTAGTATAGATAGATTATACACATAATGATATCCTTATAAACTAGTTAGGTTAATAGTAATTAGTTATTACATTAAATATTTAGTTAGTATATATAATACATGCATACCTATGTACTTGCAGTGCCTCAGCGGAACTCCAACCACCTAACGAGTATGTCCACGCGATAACTGCGAGTCCTGGAATATACTTCGATTACATAGGGAAATTAAAAATAAATAATGGCATCCTAAATGTCATTATGCCGTTAGATATTTTACATATTAAACCGCATATTGAAAATATAAATTCAGCATTAGAAACGGTAATTTATACATGTAAACAAACCGGCTATATAAAACACTCAGAATGCCGCAATACAGTGGAACCACTAGTAGTTCAACAACAGAATTTAATAAAACTATTTAGTTCCATATCTTACCTTACTGATAGTGATGATCACAGAAACAAACGAGCATGGATTGGAGGAATTGGAATGATTCTAAAACAAGTTTTTGGTACTTTAGATGAGGACGATGCTATTCAATATGACCGAGCTATTGAATCAATACAACACAATCAAGATAAACTCAAGTCTTTCATAAGAAAAAATATTTTAATAACTAAATCTGTTATATCAACATATAATAATACGTTTCACAAGATTCAACAAAACGAAGTAAAGTTAAATGACGCTATCAGCAAACTCTCGAGCAGTATTCAAAACATTTCTAAAACTACGCATATATTAGAACTAGATTTTGTCCGAAATACCTTGGAAACTTCCATGGTCACCCTAACGTTTCAACTTGAAGACATAACAAATGCGATAATGCTTTGTAGTCAAAACATACTACACCCGTCCGTTATGTCGCCTACCGCTATGTACCGAGAATTAGCTGATAACGTAAGGCACCTGCCGAATAATCTAAACTTACCTGTTCAATTAGATATAAGTTCAGTTCATACTATTATAAAAGTGTCTACTTTATTGTGTTATTATTTTAACGATAAACTAATATTTCTATTGCGTGTCCCTTTGATATCCAACCAAGAATATTCTCTGTTTAATAATATTGCATTACCAACTCCTCACGACGTCAACCAACCAGACACATTTAGTTTAATTGTACCAAGCGCTAAGTATTTAGCTATAACAAAGGACAAGTCAAATTACTGTAAATTAGAATCATTGGAAAATTGTAAACTACTACGTTTGGCAGAATATTTATGTGAAATTCCTATTATCTACAAAACTGATTCAATACCAAGTTGCGAAAGCGAACTGTTATCTAAAACAATTAAAGAAATTCCCGCAGTCTGTAATATTAAACTTATTCATGGTAATCTAGATATTTTTAAATCGCTCAATAATAATAAATTTATATATGTTCAATCTGAATTAACGAAACTTTCACTAGATTGCCAAGGTCACAATCAGATAAAGGAAATAAATATATTCGGTATCGGCATATTATCAATACCAACTAATTGTATCGCATATTGTAGAGGTACCACGCTGTTACCGAGATATAGCAATGTTTTAAACTTGACTTCACCTATTAATCTGCCAGATTTCAATTTAATAAATAGTAGTTGTTGTAAAATAAATAGTATAACGAATAATATGTCCCCTACCCACTTAGAGCAAATTAACTTAGATGATATGAATCATGTTAGCAAAGCAATTAACAACCTCTTATCAGACGTTGATAAAATTCAAGAAACACCCCACATAATTAAATATGGGACACATTATTCAGTAATTATAAGTTTAATATTATGTTTTATCTTGTTTTACTTAGTTTATAAAATTGTAGTTTTTTGTAAACCCAAATGCAACCTTCGCAAATATAGTTTCCGCAAATGCGATAAATCTAAATCGGAATCTGTGGAACTGGAGCAAACCATTCAAGAAATTCCAGCTCCAGCCCTAAGAACCTCTTTCTAGGGTTAACTTTGGTAATCATCCCCAAAGTTCACTCTAATAGGGGAGGTGTTATAAGCATACACTGAACCCTAAAATGCTTAATCATCATGGCTTTCAGCCATCTCAGTACAATAGTCGTAGTCAGCAATAATCATTGGTACTAAAGCAGTCTATTTCGAACCTTTACGGTGATCGGTTGCATAAGGGTCCCTTTTACTGAATTATAATAAATAATTAAATAAAAATTAATTATATTTTAAATAATTTCTTTTTTTAAAAAGCCTCTTTCAAGGGACCCTATAACAGAACGCTACATAGCACGGGTTTTCTACAGTAAGCGATCACTCTAGCCAAAACTGCTTTTAATTATAAATCAATTTTACTTTGAGTCCAACTATTATTAGACAGATAAATAAAACAGTATCGTATGTCTTGGTTCATGCTGAAAGCTCTTCTTCAATTATAGGTTTATTTCTTATTTATTTCTTATTTTTTATAATAAACGTTGCCCCACACTAGGAATTTCTCCTGTACTGTGGGTGCGTTTACAAACATTTAAACTCACATACACAAACAGCCAGACCCGGAACAACTACTTGTAGGTCATACAAATATTTGTTCCGTGCAGGAATCAAACCCGCGACATGCAGCGCAGCAGTCAATCGCTTAACCACTGTGCCAACCCTGTGTTGAACCTATAAGTATAATATAGACAGTGAGAAACCTCGTACTGTTTTATGGATTTCAGCTTTAAGTTAGAACGTAGGAGTAAATCTATGTAGGTATACTTTTCACTAAGGATAAATGTAAATAATAATAATCTATTTTGAGGTAAATATCGAGTTTGTATAACTTCTAACTACGACAAGTAATGTAAACATTTTACTATGTTTAATTGGTAAATTGCTAGAGCTAGCATGTCGCCCTTACAGTTTCTTTGATTTATTAGGACAATCATCACAAAATATAATGTTCTTTTTGATTTATTTGATTCTTCAAACGTTTACTTCATGCATTTATTAAAGAAAGAGTTTTCAAACCTTTAGCATCAAAAATATCGAAAGTAAAGCAAAAAGTCTATCTTTAATTTCAGATTTTTCAGACCTTTTGTAAGTAGGTACGTGCAAAGGAGGACTGAACTGTACTTGTTTACAGAAAATAAGAATACCAAAAAAGGCTTTCTTTTTTTTTCGTAAAAATCTCGAAATCAATTTCAGGACAAAAGCTTAACACAAAAAATGCTGAATGTCAGTAAATGGACAGATCGCATCATAGACAAGATAAAAAAAAAACAGGAAATGAGGATTTATTTCAATAATTGGTGCTACCTTTGCCCGCGGTACCATCAGATTACCTACTTAAAAACTTCTGGAAAGAAAAATTGGGTCAGTGTTTTGAAAACGAACAAACTCTTTATAGATTAGTTTGCCAAGATATGAATGGATGTGCTTATGAACAGACTTATCTGGTCTATTTATCCTTTCATTTCTTTGTCAAGGATTTTAGTCTCCATCTTTAGGGGAAAATTTTAGTCTCTAGTCTTGCTTACAGACTGGAGACTAAAATTTTATTGTATTTTATAATAATTTTGAATATTGCGTTATCGTTAATGTAATTAGACGTTTTCACAAGCAAGTACCTCTGAGGTCAGGTCATAGACGTGTAACCTCTTTATAAGGTAAAGGACTTAAATGTAGCGTGAATATGTTAACTAATGTCACATTGGATCATGCTCAAAAATAAATGATAAATAAATGTAGTACTTATCATGTTGTGGTTTTATTTTTAGTTAAACAATTTCTATCATGATTCAAAGCAACGAAACGCGATTACGAGAAGCTAATAAATTTGTGTAGGTAATTAGTTTCATAAAAGTTTATTTTATAGCTGAATTCTTTTGGTTGATGTTGGCAAAATAGTGCCCTACCCACCTGAATGGGCTCTTCAAATTAAACTTAAATATTAAGACCTGATACCTTGCACATGTAGATGTGGAAATTCCATTAACGTTTGCCATAACAATAAAGCGCTGAATTCCGTGCCAGTAACAGGTAATTCACGTGTATATCCCAACGTTACCTACGTCACAGATACAAGGTTGCATAATTACAATAATACTGCAAATTGTGACGTAGGCCCGGTGTTGTTGACATCTCGAGTAGGAAACTCTTTGTTATATTCATTCATATTAATGTAGGTTGAATTGAACAGGGTCTTGCCAGCCATTAGAAAAACCTAGTACATAATGTATGTATGTCTATCTGTGTAATGTATGTGTATCTTTTGTTTATATGTATGTATGTATGTATCTATCTATGTATTAGTATTTATTCATGTATTTTATAGTAATTTCCTAGCTATTTATCCCTTTTGTTGCACCTGCCATGTTTTATCACCCTAAGGTTGACTGGTAGAAAATTCCTCAGGCATTAAGTCCGCCTTTGTACAGTATTTATTTTACTTGTGCATAAAGTTATAATAAATAAATAAATAATAATGCTAATTGAATGTAGAGTCATGACTGTGAAATACACTTGAGAACCTATAGCATGATGTTAAGTCAAGTAAAAAAAACTAATAAAGGATTTCTGGTCATATTTACATCTAGTAGCAATTTAGATCGCCAATAGACTGTCACAAATTAATCTACATAATTTTATTGCGAACACATAAACTACAGCCACCATAAATACATATTAGCTATTGTCACACATTCCAATCATTTAATCAGTCATCGATAAGATTTTGATTTTTAATATCCCCTAGCAACCCCACTGAAAAACCTGCCTTAACTTTTCAAGAACAAAATTCATTTTCGAACTACAATATTACTAAACATCCCCCATTGGATATCACACTTTATGGGCTAGCAATAAGGTTGATTTTTGTCAATCATTGCTTTTAATAACATAAGGGGTGAATAATTCTCGTAGTATAGTGATTACGTGAGCCGCACGCGCCACCCCCCGTGGGATCGGCGCGCGCGCTCGTTCCCACGTCATTGACGTCAGTGCGGGGAAAATTGACATTTTCCCCCGCGCTAATGTAAATATTGTCAAATGGACTTTTATTGTGTATTATTGTTATACAAGGGAGTGAATAGTTTTGTGGTTTTCATTGAGTTACCTTAAAATGGTAATGCAGGTTACTATTTTCACGGCTTGCTCACAAGAACTGTTCCATAATAGACATTTTTTTCTTAAATATGGATTGATAAAGAATCTGCAATAAGTAAGCTGTTTTTGGCACCGTTTTGATTTTCAATAATAAAATCAAACACAGGTATTGAATTTGAGTTCAAATAAATCCGTGACACAACATAATACCTATAATAAAAGAAATAAAAAGTTTTCGTAGAAATCGCTGTTTTCAATTTATTTGCCATTAATTTCACTTTATGAAAGCTGAAATGGAATAAAATAAATCCAGGACAAGGCCGTTTAACACAGTCCTTCAATAAGACTTGACCCAAAAAGCATAATTTAATTAAGTATTAATTGAATAACTCAGCCAGACAGTTAGATCATACTGTCTAATTAATTAACTAACTGTTTAAGTAGGTATGCTAATGTGTCTGAATTTGATCCAATTAATGGCGAAAATGTCAAATAGATAACTCAACAGTGACAAATAGATAACAATTACGATACGAAACTTTGAAACTATATCGACTGTACTCTAATTATATAATAAATTGCGTAACACACAACCTGAACAATTTAGAAGGATATTGCTAATCCATTGCTTCATATGTTCCAATTTGTTTGCTCAACAACATAAAATATAACGCAATGAATGTTGTTGAACTGTAAAAATGAAAGTCATTCCTACTGTTTCTACTGCAATCACCCCGCAGTTCAAAGCATTTATATGACTTATTACTGGCGTGGCTAAATAATAACAGTCACGCAGGTCGATCGATCAGGTTAAGCCACGCTTGCCGCGGTTGGTCTGTGGATGGGTGACCATCTTTACCTTAGAGTATTAAACCAACCGGAGACGCCACGAGCACTAATATCTATGCAAAAAAAGTCTGTCACTTATCGCGGGGGACGAGGGAACGCAATAATACACTAATGCAATTCGATCGCGTTGTTACGCACGCACACAAAACAAAAAACAAACACAAGCATAAACTATACGCACACATGTATATAACCGCTATGACCGGCGGTCTCGTACCTTTGACAGCGGGGATCGCCTGACAATGGCGCCTCCAGTTGGTTTAATACTCAAAGATCTTTACATACCGAGACCCCTCCGTGCCTTGGAAAGCACGTTAAATCGTCGGTCCCGGCTGACATTCGTAGATCTTTGACAGTCGGAAGCCTGAAAGTCTGACAACCAGTATTACCAAGGGGTATCGTATTACCCAGTAACTGGGTTTTGGAGGTCAGATAGGCAGCCGCTCCATGACTGTATAATACATCCGCTGCATCCAGTTAGACTGGAAGCCAACCCCAACATAGTTGGGAAAATGCTAGGCAGATGATGATTATTGGAACAAAGTTCCTTAACGCGGCTTGTGGTAGGAGCTGATTGGTACAAATAGTCACGTGAGGACTAAGTACTTGTTGCTGACGGGCGCCCCCGATCGCATACATTTTTTTTTGCTTGTTCACCATTCTATTCTTTTGCTGAAAAACCATTCCGATCTCACAATGTAATTTTATCCAGTAGTATCACGATTGTACTGTATCATACTAATCTTAGAAGCTTCCACAAATCCACATACCTACGGCTTCCAAACAGTATACAAGCATACGATGTCCCGTGTGAAAGCTGTATGTGTGAGAGGGTGCTCCGATATCGGTGTCCCGCAGTATTTGCTGTCTTCTGACGGTGCTACGTAACTGCGATACATCTATTGAATGTACTGCGAATTGCATTGTGACTGGACATAATGGTTTATGCTGGATGTGCAGACCACTTGCTAAAGTGAAATAAATAGACTTCGAGTACTTACCTACTTATCAATGGTCGTGTATAAGATTCATAGATCCAAATAGTAGTTCATGGCGGAAAGACTAACGTGTAGAGCTTTCCACGTTATACCAAACCAGTAAGCCTTGTTTACACTAAATCGGCATCACACTAACTTGGCACTTCGTAATCCGTTTTTTAGGGTTCCGTACCCAAAGGGTAAAACGGGACCCTATTACAAAGACTCCGCTGTCCGTCTGTCCTTCTGCCACTGATGATATATTTCTGTTGCCGCTATAACAACAAATACTTGCTAAAAACAGAATAAAATAAATATTTTAGGGGGGCTCCCATACAAAAAACGTGTTCTTTTCGGCATTTTTGCCTTATGGTACCGAACCCATCGTGTGCGAGTCCGACTCGCACTTAGCCAGTATTTTTTCGGATTCTTCTATTCTAGTGCAAACAAACTTGATCCTTACGGTAAAGTCATAAAACATTATTTAAGTAATAATAGTAAATAACTGATTAATTCTTTAACTAATAATTGTAAATGTTTTTTTTATGTTTTCTGTTCTAATATTTTATAGAATTTGTTGTTTTTTTATGTTCCACTGTCAACATACTCAACATTTTACTTTTATTATGTATTAAGTATATAATATGTTAGCTTAGTTGTTCATTTTCTCCTGAAATTGTAGGAGTACACCTACCAAATACTTTGTTGTCCATTGACCACATGTAACGTTTAGTGTATAATTGTTGGAGATTAGTGCTGTCTAAACCTACGGTCATGTTTATAACGGACGTCATGAAAATCTGTCATTTTCACCACTATTTGACATTAAGGTGTCAAAAAACGCTCTGTATGTGGACATTACGGCCGCACGTGGCGGTCACCGCCAGTGGCATTTGGGGACCGTGGCAAAAGCAAGGGATGGGGCCCTAAGCTCCTTCAATGTAAAGAAGCTCAACCAACTTTATAGTTTTTTTTTTACTAGCACTTTTCGCGACTTCTTCCGCGTGAATTTAATATATTCCCCTACAACATTTAACACCTGACTGCTTCGTTGGTCTAGTGGTCGCAAACGCTACTGCTCAGCATGAGGTCCTGTCCAAAATATTCGACAAACAATGGCGAAAAGGTACAAAATGTTCGAAACCTGAATGATGTCCTTTGTTGCACATTTTCAAAAAAAGTTCAGATTTATAAACTTATGTTAGGATCCTCCTGTGCTTATGGCCCTCTCGGGCCGGGGGCCCCCTCTGGCTGGGGGCCCGTAGCATTTTGCCCCAATGCCACCCAATAGTTACGCCACTGGTCACCGCTCTTCTAGGAAACCGTAGCTTTACTATTTAAACGGTGTTGAACTACGTCACTAATAAAAAAAAACCGGCCAAATGCGTGTCGGGCCACGCACAGTATAAGGTTCCGTAGTAGCCCGTTATCACAATGTAGTACGATTCTGTCTCTCTTTATTCTGAATAGGTAAAAAAAAACATATTTTGCTTTTCAATGCAAGTCTTTACCCGTTATAAACAAGCAACTACTTCATCTTAGTCACTTTAAAGGATTAATGCTAAGGATTTTGTATTTGGTACAAAATTATCCAACACCCAAGTTCAATGACTATTACTGCTAAATTAATAAAGTTATCTTAATCGCTATAATTTTTCTTTAAAGTTCATGAAATGCACTATCATCGTGAATTTTTCCAGATTTTTGAAGTCCTCAGTTTAGGTTTTAGAGGGGGGGGGGGGGGGGGACGCTCTACTGGAACAAAAATTTGCACTTTAAAGTTTAATATTTCGTAAATGGAGCATTAAATAGAAAAATATTTTGAGCAACCTCCAAGTCATTTTAGAAGACCTATTCAACGATACCCCACACGATGGGGTAGACGACGAAAATAATATTCATCCCCACTTCACATATAGGGGACCTACCCTAAAAAAAATATTTTTCAAAATTTTATTTTACCACTTTGTCGGCGTGATTGATATACATATTGGTACCAATTTTCAGCTTTCTAGTGCTAACGGTCACAGAGATTAAGCGAGGACGGACAGACGGACAGACAGACATGGCGAAACTATAAGGGTTCCTAGTTGACTACGGAACCCTAAAAACCATTTAGCATAATGTCCATACTTTCCCCCCTTTAAAAACACGTGTATCCACGTAACAGACAGGGTTGGTGTCTCTATTGTCACAGACAACATAGAGTTACTACGCATATTGTGGCTCACCTCTATGGCTCTACGCACGCCTACGCCTACGCGACAAATGTCGATCGATCCGCAATGATTGGAGATAGGGTTGTCAACTTTTTTTATATCAAACAAGCTTCAGCCTGCGACTTCGTCCGCGTGAAATTCGTACTTTCCTCTAAAAAATTTTGAAAATGTTTGTTTATGATCTTTATCATTTTTTTAGATAAATATGTATTCGGGCCAATTTTTAAGATCAAAGGGATCAGATTTTTTAAATAAACTGTATCCCCGTTTTTCACCCGGAATTGAGGTGGAATTTCGAAAAATCGTTTGAGATGTGTTCATATTACTTGACTCAAAGTTTAACCGGTCTTCGAGTTTATCGAGCCACGCAGTAAAATCCTCCCCTGTAAAAATAACTACCCCTTTTCACCTTTTCAGATTTTAGAAAAACCCTGACACACGTTATTCTTTATTTTTTGGTTTAAGTATAAATACTGAGTTTGGAGTTAATCGGCCCGCACGTTAAAATTCTCCCATACAAATTTTGACACCCATCCAATTTTTCTTTAGGGGATGGGTAGTTTAGAAAAACAAAAAATGCCAAACTTCATAATTTACCTAGATAAGTATTCGTGCCAAGCTTCAAGTTTATTAACTCAAGGAATAAGATTTTTCGTACAAACAAAATCACCCCTTTTACCCCTTCTTCGTGCTCCCCTACATTATAAAAGAAAGCCGTGTGCAAAATTTCACATTCCTAGTCCCATAGGAGTTTCGGCTTTGCGTTGATATATCACGCAGTCAGTCAGTTTACCATTTTATACCTATAGTAGGCATTTTCGAAAATATTACCTGTATGAATATTGTATGTAAAAAAATGCTTTTTTTTACTACTTTGAACCTTTAATAACAGGATTTTTATAAATATCTCACGACTATTATTTCATTCTAAATTATGGTTACAAAATTCCATTACATTCTCCAAATTCCAAAATTCTATTCTGAATTGCGATCATTTTGTATTGAAATTAAAATATAGTTATAGTAGGCGAAACTATCGCCCACTATAATTTTATTGATTTTTAAATATAGTATTTAGGTTTCTAATATAGCAAGATACTAAATTATATAGTAAGGTCGGCAACCCTATGTCATGTAGACATATTTTGTATGAAACCATAATTACGCACTTGTAAAGTAATTTGAGGAAAACTTTGCACTAAAATGTAAGGGGTCCTCCCTTACATTTTAGTGCAAAATTTTCCTCCACGGGTGTTTGCGGTATTAATTGCGAGAAAATTCTTTAAAGTTTTCGCGGAAGGAAAACTATGTGAAAAACAAACTTTGTTTCTACCTCCCTCCATACCTATTGGATAGCCAAGTTTTGCAATATGAACAGGCAAAAACTTCTTAGCGAAGCGACTAGAAACTGAAAGGAGTCAACTGAGTCAATATTATAGATAAATTTTTCAATGTTGAAAACAGATTTCGACTAATCGAAAATCTCCTCCTTTTTATTCGTTTAAAAAGAGCTTTGTTTTTCATAAGCGTTAGGTAAATAATATACTTGTAGATGTAAAACAAAACGAAATGTCCATCAAAGTTGGAGGTTTTAAACCCTTACCTTATTTCTCCGAATTTCAAACTCGTGTGTCGCTTTGCTTTGTCTGAACAGCGCCTTTAATCTTAAGTTCAGAGCCTTTTGGTGTCTCCTTTTATCTCCGTAAAGCGAGAAGGCAAAGGCTTCCTGGAAGCCTCCTAAGGATAGCTCTGGGATACCTACCGAGCTACATATGTATCCGCGAGTAGGTACCTAATTGGATGTTGTTGACGAAAACCGAAATAATAAGGGTAAGTTTTCTTGGTTTGTGCCGTTACCGTCAAGGTACATTTATTATATTCGAATTAAGTATATGCCTAAATAATTATTTGAATACCTATCGTCTGTAGGACTATGGTTTCTTACACAATACAGTTACAGTTATTGTAAAGTATGCGAAATGATATAATTTTTATGTTTTTGTCTTATAATCAGATAAAATAACAAGCCTATTAGGTTCTTTCTTTGCTTTTACAAAGAACCCATTATAAATAAAATGATAAAAAACTTGTTTCAACTATTATTTTCAGTGACAACAAAAGGTGAATAGAAACTGAAAACTTTATCTTGATGAATAAGAAGTCGTAATTTGACAATCAAATTATAATTTATCAAACAGTAGAATAAGTACTTAAAAAGTTCTAAGAAAAACTAAAACGTTTTTCATACAAATCGGTACCTACCTACATACATAGTTTTCCAAATATATACCTAACCGTGTCAATATTTTGCCAAAACTTTAACAGATCTACATACATGATGTTTTTAACACGGCTCATATCACCAGCGCACAGTGTTGCCAAATATTGAAATAGTTCCGGACTCAACACATTTAGGCCGGGGCCGCACTGGTACGGCGACAGCGACGCGGCGGCGACGATCTGAACGAATTGTCGTTACTGCAGTGCGGCCACCGACAATTATTATGTTTATGAGTTTGTTTTCACGAAACCGCCATCGCGTCGCAGTCGCCTTAGTAGTGCAGCTCTGGCCCTATATAAACGACTGGCCAGCCTTGCTTCTCAAGTTTTTGACGACTTGACAAAACATGGAGATTGCTTTGTTATGTATGTTCAATAATAATGTCCCCAAATTATGGTGAAAACCGCATCAAAATCTGTTACGTGGTTCAGAAGAACAACGCGGTCACAGACACGAATTTAATTTACAACATGTGTAGATATCATAGATAGATATAGATGGCAGTACAGTATCAAAGTTCAAGGACAGGTTTGCGGATAGTAAAATAGAGAAGAAGAGAAAAGAACGAAAAAAAAAAACAGAACAAAGAAGAGTTAAGAACCCTTAGAAATGGGGAAGTAACGATTTGTTGATACAATGACAATGTATGGAAATAAATCTATATCTATTTATAAAAGAGTTCCTTGACTGTCAGACGAGCAACGCATGGATTAAAAGAAGACAGAAATGTGAAAAGATAAATATTATTGCACATTGTCTGGGAAAAAAAACAAATAAAAAGAGGGTGATACGATGGGCGGTCTTATCGCAATCAGTAATTACTGTCCATCAAATTTTATTTTCCAAACCTCGACCACTTACTAAAAAACCGGGCAAGAGCGAGTCGGACTCGGGCACCGAGGGTTCCGGAACATCCGGGTTTATGCATAAGGTTTATGTTTATGAAATTAAATGTTTTTTTTTTATATTTGAGTTGATTGAATGAAAGGTGAATTGCGGTTTACGATTTATGACGTATTAAAAAAAACTACTTACTAGATCTCGTTCAAACCAATTTTCGGTGGAAGTTTACATGGTAATGTACATCAGATATTATTTTTAGTTTTGTCTTTCTCTTGTTTTAGAAGTTACAGGGGGGGACACACATTTTACCACTTTGGAAGTGTCTCTCGCGCAAACTATTCAGTTTAGAAAAAAAAAATATGAGAAACCTCAATAGCATTTTGAAGACCTAGATCCATAGATACCCCACACGGATGGCTTTGATGAAAAAAAAATTTTTGAGTTTCAGTTCTAAGTATGGGGACCCAAAAAAATTATTGTTTTTTTTTCTATTTTTGTGTGAAAATCTTAATGCGGTTCACAGAATACATCTACTTACCAAGTTTCAACAGTATAGTTCTTATAGTTTCGGAAAAAAGTGGCTGTGACATACGGACAGGCAGACGACGAATCCATAAGGGTTCCGTTTTTTGCCATTTGGCTACGGAACCCTAAAAAGGGGTGTTGTGTTGGGTTTGTTAGCCGACAAAGTCGTGGCAAACTGCTAGTACGTGTAGCAACATATTGACAAATGAAGTAATTTTTCGTGTTTATCAGTGTGACCGCTTAGATCTACTAAACTACACAATGGACTTTGAAGATGAAGTTTGTAATATTTATGGTTAGCTTAAAATCTCGGTATTTTGACATGTCGCCACATCAGTAGATTGCACCCGTGAGAAGCATGGGCGGGTCGATAATAATTATAAATCTAAATCGTCAACTGACCAAGTCAGCATGGCGAGCGGTTGCTCGCCATGCTGACTTGCTGAGTATGTTATATCACCTAATCAAGTGATGGAAGTATGTAGCCTATTATAAATCTACAGTGGGTTGTCGGGTCATCTATCATAGCTTCGACGATAGCATGACCTTTAATCTTAATACATTAGCTTCAACGATTCATCTAGCTATATATTAATTTATTTATGTACCATCATATTAAAAACTTTTATGTTTTTTTAAACTAAAACTTTACAAGTGGACCACGGGACTGGTATCCGCATACATACATATATCAACGTTGCCCTTTTTCGCTTTGAATTATGATTAGATTGGCTCGTGGCTGAATAATACTAGCCCCCCGGTCAATCGTCAAGGTTAAACAACGCTTGCTTAGGACGATCCCTGGGACGGACCCCTCCGTGCCTCGGAAAGCATGTTAAGCAGTTTGTCCCGGCCGTCTTTCGTAGATCTTTGACAGTTGTTACGCGTAATCAGAAGCCCGAAAGTCTGACAATTAGTCTTACCAAGGGTATCGGTTACCCAGTAACTGGGTTGTAGAGGTCAGATAGGTAGTGACACGTATGTACAGACGCCAGCACAACAAGCTACCCGAAACTGTAAAATTTTCCCAATCAACTTTGAACCTTATATTTTAGCGATAGAGTTGAATTTAAAGAAATTTTATAGATTGTAGTAGCTTAATGTGCTGGCGTTTGTACAATAATGGCAATCAGCTGCATTCGGTTAGACTAGAAGCCGACGTTAACATAGTTGGGAAAAGGGTAGGCTGATGATGATATCGCGTTAGATTATTCAGGCTGAAAAAAAGAATATGAAAATTAAAATTGTATGATTGTGAGGTGAGAACTATTTGTAAGAAAATTCTAAAATAGGCATTGACGCATTGTTATTAATATCCCACCAAGTTCCAATTACAAAGTCGATTGTAGAGCCTTAATCAAAATCTAATTTTTCAACGTTGCCACTCGGTAAATCATCATCATCTGCCTAGCCTTTTCCCAACTATGTTGGGGTCGGCTTCCAGTCTAACCGGATGCAGTTGAATACCAGTACACGGACCGACTGCCCATCTGACCCCCACAACCCAATTACTGAGTAATACGATACCCCTAGATAAGACTGGTGGTCAGCCTTTCGGACTTCTAACGACCCGTAACGACTGTCAAAGATCCACGATCATGCTTTCCGAGGCACGTTTTCACTCGATAAATATTGAAAAATAATTACCTTGTCATACTTCAGCGAGTGGTTCCACCCCCGCACTCATCAAATTTAAAAGCTTTTTTATAAGCGTTCTTTCCAAATATCGATAACAGATTACCATCACAACAACTCAAGAGCTTTTTATTTAAATGTCACCGGTCACAGAAGAAAAAGAATAAATAAGGCTTTTAGGTGCTTTATTATTTCTGAAAGGATTATTGACGTAAGAAAGAATGGTTCTTTATGTACTAGCTTCTGCTCGCGACTTCATTCGCGTGAAATTTAATTTTTCCCGATTCACCCCGTTGCGTAACATCACCTGCCCGCGCTGTAACTTCGTTTTCGCTTAGCGTTCTTTCTGACGTTTTTTTTTCTTTTTGCTGAACTCTTAAAGGTCATAGCGTGATGTTAAATAGTCTATAGCCATCCTCGAGAATTGGGCTATCCAATGCAAACATATTTTTTCAAATCCGACCAGCCGGTCGATTCTATAAAAATCTCACCGTGAAAACTTAGGTGAAGTGAGTTTGTTTTTGCTAGGAATTGACACTATTGACAGCTCACTCCACGCTCACTTCACCTAAGTTTTCACGGTGAGATTTTTACAGAATAGCACCGCAGATGTATGAACGTAACGAAGCAAAAGGATCAAGCAGAGCGAGCGAGCGAGCGAGCGTAAGGGTCATAGCAGGTGGCGTTCTACATAGTTCTGTATAGTTTCTGGCCTTCTGCCTAACCTTATGGTAAAAAACCGTGAGTTTATGTTGGTATGTATGAATTTGCCTTATAGGTTGTGCTATCCAATTCTAGAGCTATATCGTAAGTAGATCTGGAACATCAGGTCAATATGATTGACGACTTGTTTTGATATCGTGAGTCAGATGTTTTGTTTGATAGCCATTGTTTTTGGGCCATCTAGAAATGAAAGGAAAGTTTTTCATGAAGGTAATGTAAGTCACAAGCACTTGTTAGAAAGGTATTGAATGTTGCCATGGTGGTTGTATTATACTTACAACGTTATTTTTAGTATATGCGAAACCTGAATATAGTTTGCTCAGAATAAGTAACTGAATCGATTCCAATAATTTTTACCCCATGTTATATTTTGTCCCAAAACTATTTAAAAAAGTTTAAAAGTCGGACACCGAGCGACACTACGTAGGTTATCCAATCTCCGCGCCGAACGATTAGGTACCTAGGTACTATCATCAATGAGCGCAAGACGGCGCGGCGCGGGAGAGCATATTTTTGTACGGACAAACAGGTAACTTAACAAGCTTATAACTTTGTGATTTTCCATGATACAGTTTTGAAATTTTGTACAGACGCCAGCACATCCAAGCTACCCGAAACTGTCAAATTTTCCCAATCAACCTTGAACCTAATGCTTTAGCAATAAAGTCGAAAATCTATTAAAGAAATCTGACAGATTGTAGTAGCTTGATGTGCTGGCGTCTGTACATAGATTATTTACATAAAAATACTAAAAATAATGTTGTATACATTATCAGGCGTTACTTAGGGAAAGCTAAGCTTCTATTTTTAAAGTCCCGATTCCTGTCTCACTGATTATAAAATATACTTGGATTTAAGTCCAAGTCGCACCTTTTCTGCGAAGTCCTGATGTATCAAAAGACCACTCAGAAACACTCTTAATTCGGTAAGTAGCGTGGGAACGATTGGTAAGTAAATGATGCGAAAGACATAATAAATAGTCGAGGGTATCTTTACATAAGACGTTGTCACACAAATATAATAAAGGTGTAAGTTTCTGAGTGTGTTTGTTACTTTTTCACGCAAAAACTACTGAACGGATTTGGATGAAATTTGGTACACAGGTAGTTTTTAACCAGGTTTAACCAATGATATTATATTAAAGAGGTAGATATGGCACTAGCGCGCGCAAATTGTTGCAGACAAATTCAGACAATTGTTGTAGTTTCATTAAGTCTGCTAATAGCAGCGAGCAACACACTACAGATAGCTATCTCTTTCTGTGTCATACGTTAAGTATTATCTATCGCAGTAAGTACCTACTTTGTAATTACTTTGTAAACAACGCAGCAATACAGAACGTCGCTCAGTATGAACGTAGCGTACCTTTCCTTTATAATATCATTGGGTTTAACACATAGGATACTTTTCATCTTGATATTCCTAAGGGATCTAAACTTATGCGGGTGAAACCGCGGGGCGCTGCTAGTTATTAATATACTGTACAACATTTTGTCTTTTATATTAGTTACAAGTAGTCTTCAAGGATCTATTGTCCCGTTCTCAGTCAGTAAACAACACGCAGGCTGACAGTGTCTTACCACGTGTTTTCCTCCATGAATGAAAGAAATGACGTTCATTTAGATACTTACCTATTTCAAAGCATGTTTTACTGCACGTTGTGTAGACAAGTGAAGGATAAAACGATTCTGCACGAGGATAGATGGGTTAGTCATGAAATTGTCTGTTGTAACTACGATGCTCACTTGTTTTAGTTAGACTAATAGTTCGTTTTGAAGTTAGTGAATGCGACTGGGTAAGGAAGGCAGTCGTTTAGGACGACAGAGGTCTTAAAATATTTGGTGTAAAACGGTGTACTTGTAGGACATTTTACATAGTATCCAAAAATGTAAATGATTGCTATGTACCTCTTCTGCAGCAAAGCGAAACAATCGTCTAACTGTCTGTTGTAATAATCAGCAGAGATTATTCTATCAATGCAAGTATTTAACTACATGAAAACCCTTTCTTTTAATGGCCATTAGTGTATGTTATATAACGCTGCAACATTATTCTGATACATGGTGCCCAGTTGCGCTTGCTAACGAACCGACCTTTGACCTTTGGCCTCTGACCTCGGGGGTAGGGGCTACTGACTCTAGCTGAGCACTGGCTAGCTATGGGCATAAAAGATACATTGTTTTATTTCAGTAAGTAGGTTTGCACAAACACTTTGACACGTCAATCATATTTTAATAACTAGACGAGGTCGGCGTTTCCTATGCGAAACAAACTCAGAGGTCACAGTCTCTTTTAAAGTACAGACATAATCTTGGTCAGATCATGTGTAGATTGATGTCTGAAATGGTCTTTTGAGGAAAGAACCACACAGATCGAGTGGACCTGTCCAGTCAGTGCACGCATTTCTCAGTAACCATAGTGCGTGCACGGCAAATATTTTTCTTATAACTAAATCTTCTTTTTACATCTATGAAATAATAAGAGATAAAATTGTTTATTTGTTTGTAACGGCAAATCTCTGGCAGTACCGACGAACCGATTACAAAAATTATTTCTCTTATAGAAACCTACACTATTACCGAATGCAAAGGATATGTTTTATGGTTCAGTTCACTTCCACACTTCCATAAATAGGAACTTATTTTTCAAGGCACCAAGATGAAGAAGAAGAATGAAGATGGATGAAAATTTTGTCGGTATGTCAGAAGTACTGTGAGAGGGATTTATGAAAGTGTTGTTAAACTTTTTACTTGATGATTTTATATTTTCTCTTATTGTACGTGTATAAACAAACTGTCTTTAACTTTTGTAATTGGTTTTCAACCGTTTTAATCAAAGAAATAAATAAACGAGAAACCTCCTTACAATCCTGAGTTAGAAGTATTGCTTTCTGCGTCTCAAGAGTCAACAGTCAGCCCGTTTAGTCGATGGTCAAGGCTCCTAGTTATTTTTGAACATCTGCCAAAACAACAACTTATCGGCAATGATCGCTGAGATATTCTATACCAACAACATTTTGCGCCAAATCAAGATACTTGGGATACTTGATTGTTTTCTTTTTTAGTATTTTTCTTGTGTTATGTAAATCCATCTGTTTGCATTTAAGCATACTGTTTATCTCCGCTGCAGTCCTGTATCTGAGTGACCCGGTTACATTGTCCCTCGCTGTGAAACGACGTCTGTGTCCACAACCTTATGGAAAAATTTATCTTAAATAGAGCACTAGATGAGGTCTGATAACGACTGATAAGGAACTAGGCTTACATGAGATAATTTGTGTTGAATTGTTGATATCTATGAATAGCAAATATTTTGTACAACAGACCTTGAGTGACCTTGATTTTTAAGAATTAGTGATCGTTTATTTATTTATGTTTAAAGACTTATTCAACTCATGTTTAATTTCGACTCCAAACTATCCAATGGTATTGTTTTTAAGGTTCCGTACCAAAATGGTAAAACGGAACCCTTATGGTGAGACTTATAAGTCTGTCTGTCGGTCTGTCACAGCTGGATATCTCAAGAACTACTAATGCTATCAACTTAAAATTTGGAATAGTTTAAGATGACGTTTGCTCAACTATTTTTTTGCAAATAAGAAAGAAATAAAAATATATGTATATTTTTTGCAACAGGGACTGAAAAATTCGAAGTGGGGCTACTAGGGCATGTGCACATTTTCAAACATTTTTTTTTAGGCCGCGTAGTTTTCGACTTTTGATGAAAAATGTCCCGTCCCCCCCCCCCTTATCTCCGAAGTTTGCAAAGAGAAAATCTGAAATTATTCTATGTGATAGAAGTTTATGTAAATATTACAGAAAAATAAAGCGAAGTCTCTCAATGGAAGTCGACGCTCAAGAACCTCTTGAATTCCTACTTAGAAAAGCACTGGGCAGTTAGCCCAGCCATTAGTCTAGCCAACTGGCATATAGCCGGCTGGCTGGCTTGGTTAGCTGGTTGGATTATATCCATACTTAATATAATACTTATTATAAATGCGAAAGTAACTCTGTCTGTCTGTGTGTTGCCTTTTCACGCTTTAACGGCTGAAACGATTTGGATGGGCTCACGGATAGACCATGTATATTTTAGCATATAACTTTTTAAAAGCTAGTATTTTATAATTGTAAGTCCTTTCCATATTATTTTAATCCGTATAGTAACCCACGAGGCCGGCAGCGTGCGAGTGTCTCCGGTCCTACGTTTCTTCTACGAGCCGTCACGTGCGCCGGACGCCGCCGTGCCAGGGCGGTCCGGTTACGGTCCCTATTGACATCTGAGACACTCATCGACTTTTCTTTTAGTTAGGGTTGCTTGTTTTTCTTGAAGTTCTAGAAAGGGTTGAAGAAGTGACGCTTGGAATAAAATGAGTGTGTTGTCATAAAATGTATTTTTTTATTTATCGTTCATAATTTTATTAGAAACAAAATTAAATAAGTGGTTGTCCTGTCCTCACGTTAGTTATTTGTTAAGGATACATTCATTTATTGTTAGGCTACACTGTCCCACTGCTGGGCAAAGGCCCAAAACTTTTTTCCCGCGCCACCTCAATCCAAAGCCCGCGGTACACGTCCAGGCAATCTCGCCATATCTTTCAGGGTTGGCCTCGGCGGCGCTGTCCATCTTCACGCACTCATTGTGTGGAGACTTTTGTCCCAGATTCCTTTTACATAACATTTTATTTTAGATTGCCCCACATTTTACAATTTCGCATGCAGTGCTTTCACAGTAATTTGACCTCTAAAAGCAGCGAGCCAACAGCAACCTTATTGTCACTGTGAGTTATAGTCCGACTTTTAATTACCTGCAGTAAAATGACACTTCTTAATAACTCATTTCGGACTGAGTTTAGAGATATGCGTGTCAAATAAGTTTCGTTTGTTACACTATTCTGTACTAGAAAAACAAGATCCCACAAAAACATTTCATGTTAAATGTTGCCAAGACGAGACCATGTAGCTCGCACTGTCAAAAAGTAATCAGATCTCATGTAGAGCCAAGCTTCTAACTCTACACGCCCTAACTCTACAAGGCCTGACTTCGCAAACTCTACACCTTAGTCAAAATATCTGGTTTGGCCGTTTCGTTACTACAAGAACCATTAACAGTATGAGAGTTTTTCACCTTACGCTCATGTGAATGTAGCGAAATGGCCAAGCCATATTATTTTGACTAAGGTGTAGAGTTTGCGAAGTCAGGCCTTGTAGAGTTAGGGCGTGTAGAGTTAGAAGCTTGGCTCTACATGAGATCTGATTACTTTTTGACAGTACGAGCTACATGGTCTCGTCTTGGCAACATTTAACATGAAATGTTTTTGTGGGATTTCATTTCTTTTTGTAAGTTGCTTATGATATTTATACGAGTATTTTTGCTGTTGTTCATTTTTTCTTTCTTTTTTTGGGGTTTATTTATAACAAGGACCCCCTATAAAAATTTTCAGACCTCTAGCATCAAAATTTACGGAATTTTTTTTTTTTTTTTGGGGTGGTAAAAGTTTCAAGTTTTAATATTTTTTTGTTGTTTGTGTACTATTACTAGCTTACATACCAAATTTCAGCTTTCTAGGACTTCAGGAAGTACCTTAAGAATTTTGATGATCATCAGTCAGTGAGTCAGTGACGAAATCGGGGTATTTTAGATATCAATAAAATCTAAAGTATAAGAGCTATGCAATTGAAACTTTATAGGTTTAATAAGTCAACCACTGGCATCATATTCCGAAAATTTTGTTTATCTGGTATAATCCAAACCCAAGTTAAGAGGGTTCAAAAATACGACGAAGTGCTTCGAGAAAAGGTAGGTAGTGCCCTTGCGCTTCGCTTGGCTGGTCTTGGCGGGGGCACTCCCGTGCCCCCAGATTTGGTTGGTGCCCGCGAAAAAACAAAAAGACGCCAATTTCAGTCATATAAGTAACACAAACGCTGTCATTTTACTGCAGCTAATTAAAAGTCCGGCTATAGGCAGTGTTGAGGTTTTACTTGCGTACGAAACCTCTGTGGTCAAGTTGTTGATTTAGAATAAAAGTGGGTGACGTTTGACGACTCAGAATAAAAGACGTCTTTTCTTACCATGAATTAATTAACATTAATAATGCGAATCAGTACCTCTACCATGAGTTGTTATCGAAAACTTACTCGCTAGCGTCAAACTCGCTAGCGTATTAACGTGGATCGAATAGATTTCGATATTGCTTGCACCATGAGTTTTACGGTATCTTACGCAGGCGCTAAGGTGAGCTCGATAGATCGTGTCTTATGTAACGTCACTTCCTTAAGTTTTGTTTCTTTCTTTCTCAGTAATAAGGAGAGAGAACGGCATAATTATGCTCAAAATGTAGTGCTATCGCCTATGCTCACAATGTTATGATAGGCAATAATCCGACTAAATAGAATGGTTGGCGGTTAGTGATCTTGTTAAGGTATTTAGTGGTTGTTAAATTTTTATTCCTTATATGTCACTGTTGTGTCATCGAGTGTCGTTTTCAATTTGTAATTTTGTATTTGCTGACATTGTGTTCACGGCGTTTTTTAATTAAATTCAATGAAATAAGTTTACAAAATGACAATAATACAATGAGGACCAGTGTGGCACAATTTTTAGAAACTGCACCAATCCTGTCGCTTCTGCGCTAAGAATCGCCGGTTTATTTGTCGCATGGAGCAAAAAGTTGTGTGATCCAATCTTCCAAAGAAAGATACCTAATTGTTCAGGGTCTGGGTATTTGTGCATGTGAGATTTGTGTTTGTAAATGCACCCACGATACAGGGGAAATCCTAGTGTCCAATGTTCAAAGAAAAAATTGTGTATTTAATAGATAATAAGTACGTGTTTTTATGTCAATTTTTGTGTTCCTTATTTTGATAAATATGCTGTATGTTTCCCATATAATAATAAAATAAATGAAAAGGTTGTTTAAGTAAAATGTCTTTTATTTAAATTTAAGTTAAATTTCATCACAGAAAGCCTCCTAGGTAGCTGCGTAATGCCCCGCTCATTGGTAAGCTAGAATTTCATTTTCCTGTAATTTTGGCTTGAAATTCACGTTGTTTATGTCGTTGGTCTTCAAAGTCAGTGGCCGCCAACATATTCTATGCTAAATAAGCTCTTCCAGACATTATTTTGGCTCAAAATACTCACAAAAGTATATAATTTCAATGTAAACATATGTTTCACGTGTCAAAATGCCAATGACTTACGTAACTACTATCGTAAGCGTATTTTTCGATAGCGTCTGTCAAATTATTAACTCATGGTGCCGTTTTGTATGGTTAGTGACTATCGAATAGATTACGTTAGGTTTCTTACCTATCGAAATCTATAGTGCTCATGGTTCGAATTTTAATTCTTCCGGTGACCGCTAAGGGCGCTGTACAATATTTCATACATATTATTTACGTAGACGCTAGCGAGTTTTGGCTGTGCAAACTCATGGTAGAGCTACTGATATATATAAAAAAAGCATCCAGAGATTCGGCGACGGACGCTGGGCGCCCGTGAGCTTGCTGGACAGGCAGTGATGTAAAATCTAAGGTGAAGGCACTTTACATAACCTGCTTTATGAAAAACAGTGACAAATAAGATTACTGTCACCGAAAACACATATTTCCATACGCTACCCGTATAACATTTTCCTAGAACACATTGTTTTCTTGTAGGAATATGTAATTACAGTATACTAACCTTGTTACAGGTGAATGTTAGAAGTGAGTTCAAGTATTCCACTGCATTTTAATTTGAACTTTGACCTTTCAATCGCCATTTAACTAGTGTTATAATTTATTTAAATGTAGATGTTCAGCTATAGGTTTCAGGCACATCTTAGACTTAGACCATGGACTTATGAAGATGTCTTCAATGATATAGGTACGTACGTCATCACTGCTCTCAAAATGGTGAAGAAAAACATTGTAAGGAAAACGGCATGTCGTATAACCGAAAATTCGAAGACTTGTGACATCCTCCAAGCCGCACTGCTGAGCCCGCGTGGTGTATTACGGCCCACTCCCTCTCACAGAGAGGAGGCCTGTGTCCCAGTAGTGGGAACAGTATAGGCTGATTGTACTGATACGTACCTAACCAACTAAATGTTAATCTCATAGCTTTGGTAAAGGAAAGTAGATAATTGTGAAAAATGCTTTATTTCTCTCTGTTTGTGGATAGGCCTAAGAAACATCACAAGCTGGCATTACACGTGCAGGTTGTGGGTGAAATATATGCAGAGAGCTCACAACGTCCTTCGCGTACAGTATAATAATGGGTTTAGGATACTGTTGGGACTTCTGCGCTTCTGCAGCGCTTCGCAGATGTTCGCGGCAGCCAATGTTGGCGACTTTCATGCCATTATGAGGAAGAGAACAGCGTCAACGATGGGTAGGTTGCGCGGAAGCTCCAACTGCATCCTAAAAACATTATTAGACGAAGTGGACAGTCCCTTTGTAAGGCACTAGTTACGGAGGCACGTGCCATTGTGTGTCTTTTTTAGTGTGTTAGTTTGTAAAAGTTTACTAACATAGTTTTTAATTCATTGTTACTAACATTATATGGATTATGTGTACTTGTATGATGTGTAGTCCGAAAAGAATATATTATTATTATTAATGTCACCAATCATACAAAGTATTTCTGAGAATATCACTGTTATCATCATTACGTCAAACTGATTTAGATTATAATGAAATGTTTCGTAGCAGTGACGTAGCGCGTAGCTCCTCTACGCCGCGCGCCGCTACACCACGTGCGTAACTCCATGCCGCTGTGCTACGACGCTCTTCAACGAGTTGTATTCATATCAGTTCATTCTTTTATTACTTTTGTCACATGATTTTTGCCCTCCCTCGCCCTTGTCACGGGTGGTTATATTTTTGTCCCCTGGTGAGACCAGACATTGCAAATTGCAAAAAATATTTTAAAATTCAAAGAGTTATTAGAGGTGAACTCTTTTAGTTTATCTTTTGATTTTTACATACGACGTCACAAAACTTATGAAGTTATGACTGGTCCCCCCCTTTTCACATGATGCCACACTTTGTTGACACCCGGGGTCCCTTATTAAAACTGACATAATAATGATTGGCAATTGGTTTTTTTGTTTATTTCGAATACATTTAGCTCAAAATAATGAAATACTTATCGTAACTAGGAACAAATGGTGTTTATAATTTTTTTTTTGTGAGTTGTTTTCTGGAGTAGGTCACTAGAATTGGCGCAGTTCAGTCAATATCAACAAAACTATTGAAGTCTGATTATATAAATACCTACTTACAATGGACTGTTGTGACACTTGTGACCCATTTCTTTTAATCGGAGTTCAATGATGCTTACGTAATGATTTAAGTACTTTTCCTTTTAATATTGTTTTATAAAAAAATTATACAGGATCAAATTAAATTTATTGAATTTCTTTGACGGCACGGTTGGCGCAGTGGTTAAGCGATTGACTGCTGCGCTGCGTGTCGCGGGTACAAATATATGTATGACCTACAATTAGTTGCTCCGGGTCTGGCTGTTTGTGTATGTGAGTTTAAATGTTTGTAAACGCACCCACAATACAGGAGAAATTCCTAGTGTAGGGCAACGTTAAAAAAATAAGCTAGCGAAAGTACGCGAGACTTCATGGGTATATATATGGATGGATATCTTAATGATAAAACAAAAAGACTTGAGGTCTTTTTGGGGGGTCAACGACCGCTTGTATTCTGAAGTATGAGTTGAGAATGTATTTTATTTTCTTTTATCGTGTTTTGGTATATACCCAGCACGTCCGTAAAGTTTGTTTTTTTTTTTTTGTATAAAAATGTTTATTTTTTGTAAAAAAAATGTTTTTTTTTTGTAAAATAATGTTTTTTTATAAATGTTTTATTTACCTTGGTCACTGGGTTACAGAGGATGGCACTGATAACTGTGATATTGAGAGGGAGCGTAGGTCATTGGCCGTACGATGCAACATGCTGGCCCGCAGATTTGCAAAGTGCGACAGCAATGTCAAGATAACTTTGTTCAGGGCTTATTGCCAGACCTACAGAGATACATGCAGTCTGTGGACCAGATACACGCAGAAAACGTTTAATGCCCTGCGTGTGCAATACAACAATGCATTTAGGATATTGCTGGCGCTACCTCGTTTCTGTAGCGCATCAGGGATGTTCGCAGCAGCGCGTACAGACGACTTCTTTGCGATTATTCGTAAAAGATCCGCTTCACTGCTGCGTCGGATGTGGGGCGGCGACAACAGTCTCCTGAACGTTGTTGCTAGTAAGACTGAAGGCCGCATTATGGGGCACCTGTGCGCAGTGCATGTATTGTTGCCAGGTGTAGGCGGGAGGTGGCGAATGTAAGTATTTTTAGTTGTGTGTTAAAGTCTATTTTACTAACATAGGTTATGGAATACTTCTAACAAATTTATGGGTTCTACCTGAATTAAAGATAAATAAATAAAGTGACTACTCTAACTGTGGTCGATGACCCTGTAAAAAACAGCATCAAATTATTATTTTTTTGTTTTTATATTTAGATATCGCACGACTGCGGAGTTTCACTTGTTAATTTAATTTGACCCTGTATGAATACTGAGACATAACGATGACGATGATATGATTCCAATAAAGGTTGCCAACAGTATTTGTCAACAGTTCGTACATCCTTGAGATACGTTGTAGAGATGCTTTTTAGGGTTCCGTACCTCAAAAGGAAAAAACGGAACCCATATTGGATCACTTTGTTGTACGTCTGTCTGTCTGTCTGTCAAGACCCTTTATCTCGGGAATACGTAGAGGTATCGAGTTGAGATTAAAACCATATTCTCAAGTCCTTGAAGCTGTGAAAAAATCAAACTTCTAAGTTAACGTAAAAAAAAGATACGGCCGTTTATGCCGCGAAACACGTTTATTTTGACCAACTTTTTTGTTTACCACCTGCACCAACAATAAAATAATAGATTCTTTATCAAAATCGTCATATTCAAATTAGGCTGAGAATCAACAGTTTTCGAACGTCATAATTACATAAGACAGTTCATTCACCACTTCCTAGTGCTTTAAGGGCGAGGCCCCATTAGTGCGTTGCGCTGCGTTGCGTCGTCGCAGCGACGTCGCTACGTCGTTTTCCATATATTTTTGTATGACATGCCCCATTAGATCGTTACGTCGCGGCGCGCGACTTTTCAACGGATCGACGGACAAGAGACGAAGCGGGAGGGAGGGTGATGCGCTGCGTTGTCGGAGCTCCGCTGCGACGACGGACAGTCCACTCACAGAACATTATTACTCATCGCAATTGAACTGAGACGCAGATGCGACGGCGTGCATACCCTCTTGCGATGCGTTGTCGCAGCGTTAAAGCAACGCCTCTTGCGATGCGTTGTCGCAGCGTCAAAGCAACGCAGGTGTGGCATACAATGCGTTGTTCTGTTGCAACGACGCGACGCAACGTAGCGCAACGCACTAATGGGGCCTCGCCCTAACTGAGAAGAAGTGGCGCAACAAACGCCCAGCAGCAATTCTATTGTGTTCCGAGGACTCCCAGTTCAATCTCCAATATTACTATACGTCTTAAAATCATGTATTAAAATCGAAATATTTTTTTGTGACATTGATTTTTACATTCTCTGACTACAGTAACTTCACGCACTTGTTAAAATTCTGATTTACCTGTCAGAGTATATAATTTCAAAATAATTAAGGGAATTTACCAATTTATAATTTTTCATGCATTGTGTTATTAAAATTATTATTCAAATTAATATACAACATTATTTTTAATATATGCGAAACCCGAAACACGTGTCTAGTATTTTTATGTAACGAATCTATGTACAAAATTTCAAAACTGTATCATGAAAAATCACAAAGTTATAAGCTTGTTAAGTTACCTGTTTGTCCATACAAAAACATGCTCACCCGCGCCGCGCCGTCTTGCGCTCATTGATAATAATACCTAGGTACCTAACCGTTCGGCGCGGAGATTGGATAACTTACTTAGTGTCGCTCGGTGTCCAACTTTTAACCTTTTTTAAATATTTTTGGGACAAAATATAACATGGGGTAAAAATTATTGGAATCGATTCAGTTACTTATTCTGAACAAACTATATTCAGGTTTCGCATATACTAAAAATAACGTTGTATAATGCTATTAATCATTCAAATTACATTATATAATTGCAGTTAGATAGAATTAAACTTAAATAAATAGGACATTTGACATACCTAATTATTATTTATTTAACTTGTCTGTTAAGAATTTATAAATGGAATAGTACGCTTTTTTTAACCATAAGGTCTGTTAGCATTCTCTTGAATTTGTTAACATCATTCTCAAGTCTTACGTAGTCGTGGGTATCATATTATACATTTTTGGAGCTAATTCTCATACAAATTAGCGCCTGTCCACGTGTTGTCGTTGTGGTGTGGTTGTGAAAGGTGTCATCGGGCCCTTCCAATCACCACTAACCATAATAATTATACTTACAATTCAAATACTTTTAATTATCCAAAAGAATCAACAATCTCAACAAATAAGTTAATTAACCTTCTTACATTCAAACTCACGATAATTAAAAAGTTTTTAATTAATGCTTTATCCAGCAACTAATAACGCTTTAGTACAAAATTAAAACAGAAGAGAATTTAATTATCTGCCTGACAACACTTACCCAAATAATTTAGAGTCCAACCTCTATCTGACCTAAATTCACTGAGTTTCGTCTGAATAGTCTTAGACGCAGAATAATAAAAAATAAGTAGCAAATAAGCGAAACTTAATTAGTTTTGGACTTTCCTTTGTGTACAGTCACCAAAATAGTTACAACAGAACTACTCCCGACGACCCTGGTTACTTATCTCCTTTAGGGACGGTAGTCAACAGCAAAAGTAGATGATCAAAATCAGAAATTCAATACTAATGAACGGAGTTCGCGTCAGAACCAGGGTTGGATTTCTTACTATAATTATAGTATTTATACTTTTATATTGTCTGTGTGGTGCCGGACTCAAAGAATTGCACCACCCCTTACTTCCCGTGGGTGTCGTAAAAGGCGACTAAGGGTCTTACCGGAGAATGGGCAGCAGCGTTCTCTATGTATTCCACCATCATACCATACTGCGATCGCCAACCCGCCTGCCAAGCGTGGCGATTATGGCAAACCCCCCCCAAAATTGGGGGAGGCCTATGTCCAGCAGTGGACGTCTATCGGCTGAAACGACGAACGACTATAATTTCGCCCTTTGTACTATATACTATCCACATCGAAGGATAGTAAGTTAAAATACTATAATTTAAAGTTTGCTCCCGAATGCTTAGTTTTACGTACATATATATATTTCGACCATGCGTGTATCTGACCGAATTCTGATCTTGCGATGTTTTCTGTACAAGGAACATATTTTTAATCTAACGAGTATCTGTATCGATGGCCGTGAATTCCCCGATTATGCTCTGCAGTACACTTCTTTCTTTCCGCTTATCTCGTTTCTTCTATTCCATTCGAAATTCAATCAAAGTGCCAACAACAATCGCTTGCGATATTTTGTGTAAAATAATACGTTTTTAGCGTTTTAATTATGGCAAGTGGCAGTGATGGGCATGAAAACGACGATAGACCAAGTGTATACCTCAAAGAAAAAACGTCTGCGTAGAGTTTGCCATAGCTGGTGTTGATTTTAATGACTATTATGTAAATAATTAAAAATAATGAAAGTGTACTATATTTTTTTATAAATACTATCCTTTTCATTTTTTGTGCTATCTTTTTCAACGTACCTAAATCCAACCCTGGTCAGAACTGTGTGGCGTCGAAGTGATTCAAACCACCCAACGCCACATCAACGCCACACAGAAATCACTTGACGCCACACAGTTCTGACGCGAACTCCGTTAATTAGTATTGAATTTCTGATTTTAATCATCTACATTTGCTGTTGACTATACGTGCGCCGATACTGCTGCTATAAATAGGTACAGTCAGAAGACACTTCAGTTTTTTAAATCTCAGTTATTCAGTAAAATATTTGTTCAAAATTGCAGCAGAAGTACAATGTTCAAAATGAACAAATATTTTGCTCAAAACTGAGATTAAAAAAACTGAAGAGTTAATATTTTGCTCAATAAGTGAGATTAAAAACACTGAAGTGTTAATCAACTTTTGTTGCTGACTGTACCTACCGATTCCAATTAGATACCGTGCTACGGCCCACAGGTATTCTAGCTAAAAACATGATTGTTGAAAGGTTTACCCCGCGTCCTAATCAAAAGTGATCGTCGCGCTTTTAGATGAATATGGCATAAGGCTGTATACAGAAAGAAAGCTGGAAACTTATAAGCGCTTACCGGCGCTTGACAGCGCTGGTCCGTTCTTCACAAAGGAAGCAGGTTAAATCAGACCAAGCAAAATTTCGGCAATTAATTTTAAATGCCAGCGCCCAGCGCTGACCAGCGCGTGTTGAAGCTTGTCGGAACTTGTCGGCACCGTTCAGTGCTTATCGGCGCGCGTTCATATATTTTCCTGCGCGGGTTACCAGCGCTGTTAAGCGCCGGTAAGCGCTTATAAGTTTCCAGCTTTCTTTCTGTATACAGCCTTAGTCGCGCGAATAATCAAGTTTTATAGTTCTTCTCTTCTTTCGTCTTTTTTATTTTTCTCTTAATTTTGTAGATTGTGCTTACACTTAATTGCTGTTTTAAACCTTTATTATATACCTAATATCTTGACTGTAATCGTTGTGTAAAGGATCATGTCCTGTCTAAGAGAGACGGGTGATCTGTAACTCAGGACTCTCCTATCACAGACACCTTTCTCTATTTAAGATTGTGTATTATATTAATCAGTGCCTGTAGCAGTAATATGATGTTGAGATAAATAAATATTTATGATTATAATTAATTCATACAAAAGATCGCGTCGATCACGTTATGTACTCGTGCGACGATTGCTTATGGTTAGGACACGGGGTCAAAACTGCGATAAGGTGTAAATATGAAGCAAATGGTTTTTATACGTTTATTATAGTGAGACACATCATAGTGGCAGTGTCTTTTCAGCTTTAGAACGGAGTTTCACAACGGGTGTTTATTTATTTGGGTTACCCTTATTTATTTATTCTTTCGTGCATTTTTAAAATTGTTTTTTTATTTCCCAGGTAAATAATCTGATGACCTAGATAGTCTATCGCACACGTACGGTAATTAGCGAGCCGGGAACGAACCTTGGACGTGACGTATCGCTGGCGCGGCGCGCGGCGTGGAGTATTCATTAACTATTGATGCGACCTTTGTTCTAATAAATTGGAGGTTTTCAAGAGATTCTTGTGAGAATAGAAAGAGTTGAGAGATGTTTGTGCCTTGTACGGCAATTTGAAGGCGTTTTAGTTTGCTGTTATTCGACTAATTTCAAATTCAACTTGAAACTGTTCTAGAATCGATTCATATTATTTATAATATTAATAGTTTGTAGATTACACTGATTTTGCTATAGATTATTCTATTCAAAATTATTCTATAGGTACTATAATTTTTCTCTCTTATAAATTATTCTATTCTAACTCCAAGGCACAAAGTAATACTTCAAAAAACATCTCTTGGGTGCATGAAAAAAGCATACAGACCCATTGCAAACCTTTCAGACCAAACTTGTTCGAGATAAGAATTAAGCAATCATAGTCAAACTACTACTATCAATCAACTCAGTCAAGTCCATTGGATATGAAAATAATCTTCATATAATAATGCACCACCACCATACGCAACTCATTGGTTTTTTTCCAATATGCCTGCCGTTGACGTGGCTGCATCCAGTGGGCCTAGCACGAACACACGGAGTAGGAAACATAACGTAAATAAAAAATAGTTTAAAACGGAAAATACTCGATAAGCACATAATATTTACTTAGTTTTGTGACTTTATTCATATATATATCATCATCATCATTTCAGCCGAAAGACGTCCACTGCTGGACATAGGCTTCCCCCAAGCACCTCCACTTCGACCAGTTCTGTGCTTCTCGCATGTAACGGGTTCCTGCAGCCTTCACAAGGTCGTCGGTCCACAACCTTTAGGCCCATCGGCCATCTGTTCTGCGAGCAATGTGCCCTGCCCACTGCCACATATTCTTCGGGCTATGTCGGTTACCTTGGTTCTCCTACGGATCTCTTAATTTCTTCATTCAATTTAACGCACACCGCCAAACACCCTAATTAAAATATTATATTATAATCATGATAATTTATATATGTTACCGGCCAAACCCGATTTTAGGATGAACTGGTTTCGCCTAGACCAAACCAGTTCTCTCTCGCTCTTGCATCCTATGTCGATAGAGCCCCGCTTCGCGATCCCCCGCCCCGCCGCTTCGCGGGGCTCCTATTTCTGTGTAAAGGGTTAAAAGTAACTTAACCAAACCTAACTTCGGAGTGCCCTTTGCCTATCGACCGACCGCAACCATGCAACCCGTGTAGGGAGAACGGGTTTGGCCTAGGCGAAACTAGTTCATCCTAAAATCGGGTTTGACCGGTAACATATAGGACTGAATTTTTACTAATATGTATAAAACATTGTTTATTTATTAAATTAGTTGTACTAATTAAATTAGTTAAATTAATTATACTAATTGTGGGGGAAAATTGTGGTCACACTACAAATCTATGCACGCACACAATCGCACACGTATAAAGGTCTAGCGTACTAGATACTATGTCCATTTGGTTTGTTTTGACTGTACAGCGGAAATATGACTGTAATTAAGGTAGTTTTAATTATTTTTGGGATAAAATATTATAAATATTAAAAATGTCAACAATCGAACCAGTAAACGATTCTGAACAAACTACTTATATAATGTGCATTAATTCAGTTACACATTGTATAAGGGTTGATACAAATTAGATCTACTTGTCGTAAAAGTTAAAACCGAAATGTTATAGAACAGTTGTATTTTAGATGCAAAAACTGTTCGAATTTACGTTATGTTTACTTCGCGCGTTCGTGCTAGAGGCTATTGTAACAAAGCAATGCGCAACAGTCCATTACCCTATCTTACATGGTGTTATCTACGTAATAACAGGTGCTACCGACGTGACCCGTGCACTCGCCTTGACCGATTTACGGCTGTTATGTCAATACGATTCATATCATATTGTTAACAGGTGAAAGCTTTTGTGGTGAAATGTTTCAGCTTTTTCAGGGCCGAGAGCGAATAAAGTAGTGTTAAGTGGAAGTGGAAATCATTGTGAAATAAAATATAATGAACTGTGAAAGAATTCGCCAAGGGAAATAGTATCTAAGTTACATATAATAAAATTCTATTCCTCCTCCTTCAGTCCTGACTGACTGGTATATCAACGTACAGCCTAAACCGTTGGTCCTATAGACAAGAAAGAAGGGTGTGATCTTTGTGAAGAGTAGGTATCCACTTAGAAAGGGTTTTTCGAATTTCCACGCCTAAGAGGATGAACGGGGGAAGGGTGAAATTACACGCGGACGATGTCGCGGGCTGAAGCTAGTAATAACTAAATAAGTACTGTGACTCACTACACTACGTACAGGTCCTTCTTCTATCCATCGTTATGAAGTGTATGTTTTGGAAGAAGTTCCTTACCGCAAGTTATACTCTGTACACTTGGCAAACGAGAGTTAGACCGAAAAAAGTGAAACATTTTTAAATAAGTGTCATAATGTGACAAGTGTGCAAAACCGAAAGGAACTTCGTTCCAACTGTGGTTCCAACCGGGTGTTCCACGACACCACTCGACTGTTTTTTATTCCTCCGGAAACATTACAGATTACAGGCACATATGACTGCATAATAGCTCCAAAAGTTAGCAACGTGTCGTATATCGTAACTATAACGTAACATCTTCATAGTCTTGACTGTGTGCATAATACTCTCAATCGTGCACACAACACCCCATCCAATTTGTCATTCAATAATGTGCATCAAAAAACGAACAACAATGCAAATCTAGTCAAAATTTACATAGCCTATATGTATGTTTATTTATGTGAAGCCTTGACAAATACTGCCCTACACTGGCGGATTTACGTATTTGTGCATATTTATGAGTGACCGGGTTTAACAGATACCTATAGCTCACTAACATACATCTCTTTAAATTATTCGGTGACGACTGACGTCAACAATGAACGAATTACGTAAGTCAAGTAATTATTTGCATTTATAATGAACAGTGAGCCTTCATATTGTGCCAACACTTCTAATCTTATCGCGGCATTTTTAATTAAAGCTAACCTATTCAGACAGCTATTGTGTCCTACTCTATAACCGACTTCCAAAAAGGAGGAGGTATGTTCGACTTTAGGTATGTGTTTTATTTTTTTATGTATGTTCACCGATTTCTCAATCAATTGTGGACCTATTTTAATATTTTTTTGTGTTTGAAAGGGTATATGAGCGAGGTGGTCCCATTGTCATCAAGTTAGAATTTGATGAGAGGATCCCATGGAAATCGAGGGAATCCCTCAAATTTTATAGGCAAACCTATAGCGATTTGGGTATTTTTTAAAGTAACTTGAGCATTTGATCTCGGAAGTCATCATTTGGTAAAGTGGAGCTGATGATGAAGACCACAGATGGCCATCTGTGGTCTTCATCATCAGCTTGCATCAGCATCTTGGAACTACTCAATAAAAAAAAAAGTTTTTTTATTATTTTATATGAATGCTTGAGATAAGGTTTACGTTTGGTTGTAGGAATAGAAATGCTCCTGTCTCCTTGTCTCTTGGTCGTAAACTCGAAAACCTTGTCCTGGTCACAACTTTTGGGCCCTAACTTGGTTTTATTTGTGCCACCCGCATTCATTAAGCACGCTTCTATAATACGAGCTATAACTTTTAGGATTACCTAACCGAGATTTCCTTGTGGTACGAATACACTGACCTCTATCATACAACTTTTATAATACAGGTCAGTGTACGAATGCTATCGTTAATTACGTTTGGCAACGCAAAGAAACACCGAGATTACGTCATGACCAAAAACGAATTTCTATTTTTAATTTCCTACTTTATGAAGAAGGTTACATACCAATCTATGATAAATAACTTCTCTATGACGTACATTTTTCTATTATCAAAACTTATCAAAGGTCTTCTGTGACGTTTGACAAGGAAGACGAGTGCTCACCTGCAATCTATCTACAATTAGAAGAGATTTCCTCTCAATTCATTGTCGTTTCATCATGTTTTATAACTTCCGCATTTAAGATAATATTTGAAGGGATTCTGTGAGAGGTGAGTGAAGAAAATGTTGTTATTTCGAGGTTAAGAATGTGTTTACTTGTTGATTAACAATTTGCACGTCATTGCGTTCAAGTATACTTAGGTAAAGGTATTATAAGATTAACTCCAATTATACAGGGTGGCAGGGACACCGACACCGCGCAACCTAGTCTGTACATGATTCTAAACATTCCCCTGCGTTGAAATGTTTGGTCGACTACTTAAAAAAAATTGCTGTTTTAAAAAAAAGTGCATTTTAACCGCGTAGGTTCGCACTTTCCCATGAAATAGCAGATTTTTAGGGTTCCGTACCCAAAGGGTAAAAACGGGACCCTATTAATAAGACTCCACTGTCCGTCTGTCTGTCACCAGGCTGTATCTTATGAGCCACGGCTCATAAGATACAGCCTTGTGAAAATTTCAACTGTCTAGCTATCGTGATAGCTAGACAGATAGACAGATAGTGTTTTCACAGAGGATGTATTTCTGTTGCCGCTTTATCAACAAATACTAAAAACAGAATAAAATAAATATTTAAGGGGGCTTCCATACAATAAACGTATTTTTTTCGGCGTTACAGTTTGCGTGTCGATGTATGCTAACCTGTGTGTGGCGACCTGAGGGAAGCAGCTGGAGCGATCAACAATGTTGTTGATTTCGTAATCGCTAAAGGCAGGATTTTACGGGGCGTTACCTTATCATGACCTTTTATTCGGGTACGAAAGGCTGTCTTGTTAACTATTGAATCTGACCAGTTCAACGAAGGGATATGTATCAATCAGGCAGTTTATGGGCTCCTACAAACAGGCATGACACGCGATATAATCGCGCGCGACACAAAGGCACCGCTCGTTGCGCGACTTGCGGTGCCTTTCAAATCAAATCAAATCAAATTATTTATTTGCTAGGTAAGTATACAAATAAGGTCGTGAAGAATTAAAGTTGAGCCATACATTCTGCCCAAAATTCGGCATGCAAAATTTAAATGAATGAATAGGTAAGATGCTTTAACTAATAAAAATAAGAATATCTTAACTCTTTGCGGGACACTTAACGCCTATAGACGTAATAACAATAAAACTTCTATTGTGTCTCGTTCAGTGTCCTTCAATGTGTTAAACACACTTTTCAGATAAAAAATAATAATAATAATAATAACAGTTCAATACAATTAATAATACATAATGGTCAAAATAAAATTAAGTCAAAATAAAATGGATAATATTTTTGTGTTCACCAAAAATCTAAAGGTACATCTATGTATGCATTTCTAAAATATTGATCTTAAACCCGTTTAATTGTTTTACTATAATTAAACTACTCGGCCCACAAAATATGTTACATCAAACAAATTCCAAATTAACACCAAGATATAACACTTTTTTATTGTAGTGCGCTGCAAATATTCTATTGTAACAATAACTATTTTATTCTTCCCCGAAAAATACTGATCGTGCACCAAATATTCCTGAATGTTACACAAAATATTTAGTATGCATCGACTTGCGATCAGGCTGAAATACATAACACCTGCAGTAGAAGCCAAAAACATAGCCATCGGGCAAAAACGAAAAGGGAAATTATATGTGCGGCAACAAAAGTTTTCTTTAGCACCTGCAACCTAGCGTCTTTTTTTATATGTGGGCGACGAGTTAATAGAACAGCTTCAATTATATTAATTCATCATCTTTACTATTCCAACAGAATATCAAAAAACCAGCGTCAATTTACGAGCGTAAATTAATATGACTCCGAGCTACCGATAAATATATTTACTTCTGATTTGATAACTCAGCGACTAATGTTGTAAGTGAGCTACTTTATATATTTTAGAGATTCAACATCTGTCTGCTAATAAAATCAAATTCCAGCCTCAAAATTAGCAATCAAAGGTTTTCATTCAACAACTAAATTAAAAAATATATTCTTTTTTCGTGAAAGTTTGCAACACAAGCGCGGGAGTGTACCTGACGCTCGTTGGGAATCATGTACCTAGAAATTCTGTTCAGAAGGAAGTTAGCGTACCCCACTTTCTGGTTGAAATAGGTCGAATCTGTCCCAAAACCGAATCGGGGCACCCCGACTCCACGTAGTCTTTTGGCTGCTACCCCGAGGGTGTATTTAAAAATCCGGAGGCGCGGAGGGAGTGCAGCCCCTTCGCCCTTACGTAACAAAGGATAGGCACCCAGTAAGCCGAAGCTGCGGAGGTGAGCATGGGTGCCTATCCTTTGTTACGTAAGGGCGAAGGGGCTGCACTTCCCGCAGCGCCGGAGACGTGCAGAAGCAACTTTGTATTGAAAACTAGTGTTTTGAGGTTAGGTTACAATAATTTGTTTTCATCTCTCATACTCGGAAAGTAGTGTTTGTTTGATCCGAATAGCGGGTGGAAAACGCTTCTTCCCACCCTTGGGCGGGAAATACTCATAGTAATTGCTTCCCTCCCTAGGGCGGGAATGAAATTTGAAAATAGAACTAAATTTAGTTAGGTAGTCAGCTCAGTCAGACCATACGACACCCTTAATTGATTATGTAAATATTTATTATGCTACCCATCAAATCTTATGAATGTGAGTTAACTAGGAGAGTTGGATAAAAAGCTCATTATGTTAACGCCATTAAATCTTTCATTTAAAGCGCACAAGTTAATAATTTACCTTGAATAAATTCAACATACTTAAGTACGATAATCACCATTTTGATGTCAGTTGTGGTCGAGGCTAAAAAACATAAAAATTGGGGATTTCGAACATCCTGACTGTTACGGAATGGAAATATTTTATTCTCTGTGGTTTTTGTTTTATCTGTCACTGACAGGAGTAATGTCAATCAAGTCGAGAAAAAACGTTCCCTTTTTTAGACACGCTTTTAAGCAGAGGACTTGTCTACCTCGAAGCTGATTTCTGTATCTACGAAACACGTCCAAAGTGAAAATAAACCAACGCCAATTAGTTTATAAGAACCGTAGTTGTTTCATTCTACAACAAGTGGCGACCGTGACTTGCGAAACTTAACGGCGGAACTAACACTCGGTGCTGTGAATGCGAAGGCCTGCTTGCACCCACGCGGCTCTAAAGCCATTTTGTTTTTCAACGTGCTTTAATCCATATTCATCGTAGCCAGAATGGAAGCCTTGGATAAACTCAAGAGGGAAAGGGGTCAGATACGACGCATATTTACCAGACACGCATCGATTATTGAAGATACGATCAAAAAAACGAATCTCCCCAATGAGACAGATATGGAGTATCTTCAAGAAAAATTTAACTTACTAACGACGCTGGACAACAAGATTCAAGATATGGTACTCGGAGCGACCGATTATTCGGAAGAAAAGTGTGATGAGGAATTCGACGAGGCGGAGGCATACCGACGAAGATGGTTAGTTATAAAGGGACAAATAGACAAGAAACAACCGAAATCGATGTCGTACACTAACCAACCTTCGAAGCCGCATAATCTAAAGTTACCACAATTGGAACTGAGAAAATTTGGTGACGATCCTAGGAGCTGGGTACCGTTTTGGAGCCAGTTTAGAAAAATCCATGAAGATGAGGCCATTGATGACGACGACAAGTACCAGTACTTGATTCAAGCAATGACACCGGGCTCTAAAGCAAGGATTCTAGTCGAAGGCTACGCGCCTACTAAAGGGAATTACACTAATGTAGTACAGATGCTAAAGGAACGATTTGCAAAGGACGAGATCCTTATTGAAACTTATGTTAGGGAAATACTTAAACTTGTGATGTCAAGGAACAAAGTAGCGGTAGACGTTCTATATGACCAAATTGTAGCTAACTTACAGACATTAGAGACCCTTGGAATTGTAAAGGAGAAGTATGAGTGTATATTGTACCCACTTGTGGAATCATCCTTACCAGAAAATGTTCTGCTTAATTGGAGTCGACTCCCCCATACTGATAAGTCTAGACTAACGCAGCTGTTAGGGTTTTTGAAGACAGAGGTAGGAGCGCTGGAACGATTGAGCCTAGCTAAAATAGATTTTTTCCAGAAGGGTGTATCAGCAGACAGGGAGGCGTCAGCTCCTACAGCTACTTGTCTATTGTCCAAAGAGACAAATGGTAAGAAAATAGAACAAACAACAAATAAAGGTAAGAACCATGCATGCTATTTTTGTGACGGTCCTCATAGCACCATTGAGTGCATTAAGGGGAATAAATTAAGCCTAGAGGATAAAAAACAGTTTATAAAAACCAAAGGAGGCTGTTACATTTGCTTAAAGAAAGGACACCTAGCCAAACATTGTAAAGCCTTTGTAAACTGTTTAAATTGCAAGAAACGCCATATGGTAATATTATGTCCAGCGCTACATAACCAGGCCACTGCTTCCATTCCTAAGAGCTCTGATCCTGAAATGGAAAAGGTTCTCGTTAACAATTTCTCTAGTATTAACTCAACCACTCTTTTGCAGACGTTGATAGTTAAAATATCCACCAATGGAAGAGAAAAGAAGGTTCGGGCACTTCTGGACTCCGGATCACAGCGCACCTACATCAAAGCAGGCATGGCAGAAGAAATGCAATTGGAGGTAACAGGTACCGAGAGACTGGGGCACATAGTATTTGGAGGCATCAAGAAAGGAGTACAGGTACACAGGCATATTGAATTCATGGTAAGTAGCTTGGATGATACCTATAAAATTAAAATGAGAGCCCTAGAACAGCCCACACTATGCGGCAACTTACCTAAAGTGCATGATGTAGACATCATAAGAAAGTTGCAAGACCAAGGCATAAGACTGACCGATGCAAAAGAAAGTATATCAGAAATAAGTTTGCTCATAGGTTCTGATTACTTAGGATCCATCCTGGAGTCAGATTTGGTGCAAGTGGAGGAAAACTTGGTGGCAATAAAGACGAAACTGGGGTGGACATTGCAAGGACCTATACAGGGTATATATAACACCATAGTGACCTCTCATTTTGCAGCAACTATTCAAGAAGATTCTTTAGAATTCATGTGGAACATCGAGACATTAGGAATAAAAGATCCATATATAAAAGAATCAGAAAACACAGAATCAGAGATGTTAGCATTATTTAATGAAAATGTTTCAGTTAATAGAGAGGGCCGTTATGAGGTGAGCCTGATGTGGAAGTTGGGTTATCCAGAGCTGGAATCAAACTACAACCAAGCATACAATCGACTACTCTCCATAACAAAGAAACTGGAACGTACACAGAACATTGAGGCCTACAATGATGTTTTTCAAGATTGGATTAATGAAGGCATCATAGAAGAAGTAAAGGATGACAAAAAGGACGAAGGACATTATCTACCACACCATGCAGTAGTCAAGCTGGAGAGTACTACTACAAAAATTCGCCCAGTATTTGACGCTTCAGCCAAAGACAGAAACAACAATTCGCTGAATGCATGTATAGAAAAAGGTCCTAATCTGATTGAGTTCATACCAAAATTACTAATATTATTTAGAGCAGGAGCATATGGAGTGATATCTGACATAAAGAAGGCATTTTTACAAATAGCAGTCCGTCCACAAGATCGTGAGAAGTTAAAATTGCTATGGTGGAAAGATCCAAATAATAAAAATGAGGTAACAACGTACTGCCATGCAAGAGTTCCTTTTGGAGTTGCTTGTAGCCCATTTCTGCTGGCAGCTACTCTAAACCACCACCTACAGAAGCATGAAGACAAATACCCTGCTACATCAAAAAGATTAAGAGAGTCATTCTATGTTGACAACTGTGTGACCAGCTTTAACTCAATAGAAGAAAAGCAGACATTTGTCAATGAGGCCATAACACTAATGAAGATGGGCCAATTTGAGCTAAGGGGCTGGATGACAAATAGGAATAATACAGAAGAAGTGCCAGTATCAGTTCTAGGGATGTTGTGGAATAAAAGAAGAGATACTATTGAGTGTCAACTTAACCTAAAGAAGTTAACAACAAAGGTAACAAAGAGGGAATTGTTGTCAGTTACCCAACAGATTTTTGATCCACTGGGATTAGTATGCCCTGTGGCATTGGTGCCAAAGCTGATAATACAGAAGGCCTGGCTACTAAAATCTGGATGGGATGAGAAAATACCGGATGACTTAGAGAAAGAATATGTTGATTGGTTGAGTACACTTCACTATCTTAAGGAATGCCGAGTGCCGCGGCGTCTCACGGAGGCACCGCTCCAAGAATGTGAGACAAGTGTCCACATATTTAGTGATGCCAGCAAAGATGCTTACGCAGGTTGTATTTTCTTACGAACAAAGCATGGTGATAAAATAACTGTGCAGCTTATAATAGCCAAGAGTAGAGTGGCTCCCATTAAGAGATGCATATCATTGCCGCGCTTAGAACTGATGGGAGCTCTCATCGCGTCGAGGCTCTATATTGAAGTGGTGAGATCTGGTTTACTTCATCAATGCAAGGAATATGATGTCTACTGCTGGACAGACTCGTCGGTGACCCTGGCGTGGCTGAAAAGACAAAACACATGGAAACCATTTATTAGTAACAGAGTAAAAGAGATTTGTAAAAATACAAACAAGAATGATTGGAACCACTTACCTGGTAATAGTAATCCAGCAGACTTACCCTCACGTGGCTGTTCTGCAAAGACACTGAAAAAGAAAAGCTGGTGGCTTGGCCCGCAATGGCTGTATCTAGGAAAAGAACACTGGCCCAAGTCAATCTTGTCGAATTTGAAAATTGATGAAGAAACAGTAAACAGTGAACAAGTTAAGAATTCAGCAGTCCACATAGAAGTAATTTCAGAGAGTTTTTGTAGTAAACTGATTTATTTTAATCAATATAATAATATAGTCCGTCTGGTAGCAAGGATGCTAAGAATGAGCCCAAGAATTAGAGGGAAATATAACATCAGCTCAGATCATATAGAAATTGATGAATACAAGAATGCAGAAGAAACTTTGATAAAGTTAATACAAACAGAACATTTTAAAAAACGCGAAAACCCTGGACATAAATTATTAACAATAAAAGAAAAAGGGATTATAAGAGTAAAGACAAGATTAGAATATTCAAATGAACCAAAAGACTTCATCTACCCAATATTACTTCCTGGGAATGAAAAAATAATCAAGAGGATGGTACAACAACAACATAGAACAATGAAGCATGCTGGAACACAGCTGATGATGTCTACATTGAGAAATTCATTCTGGATCATAGGAATCAGAAGGTTGACTAAGAAAGTGGTATCAGAATGCATGATCTGCAAAAGATATAAGGCAAGGCATTATGAAGTTCCACAGCCACCATTACCTACAGATCGTATAATGAATAATGCAGCATTTGAAGTAACTGGAATAGACCTAGCAGGCCCTTTGTACCTTAAAGATAACAAGAAATGTTGGATTGTACTCTACACCTGCGCCGTTTACAGAGCCATTCACCTGGAACTGACTGATTCATTGTCAACACCTAGCTTCATGATGACATTGAGAAGATTCACAGCCAGGCGAGGCAGAGTAAGAGTTATTTACACAGACAATGGAACAAACTTTATAGGCACAACAAATTTACTGAAAGAGGTGAACTGGCAGGAAGTAGAAACTGCTACTAACTCCTATAATATAAAGTGGAAGCTGTCAGTACCAGCAGCTCCCTGGTGGGGAGGATGGTGGGAAAGGTTAGTGAGAGTTGTCAAAGAGATGCTGCGTCGAATCCTTGGAAAATCTGTGGTAGACTGGATTGAACTCACAACCATACTCTGTGACTGTGAAACTATAATAAACAGCAGACCACTTACCTATGTAGAGATGGGAGAATACAAGCCATTGACACCAATGATGTTTTTACACAGCTTACCAAGTAGTGATACTCCAGATTTGGACCAGATTGATCATAAAAGTCTGAACATCCGACACAAGTACTTACAACAGCTGCGAGAAGATTTTAGAAGAAGATTCAGAAATGAATATTTGTCACTTCTGATAAATAAAGGAAGAGAACAGAGAAGAGAACCCAAAGTGGGAGAAGTGGTTTTGATTGAGACCGAATCTAGTCGGTTAAATTGGCCGTTAGGCATAATAAAAGATATTTTTACAGGAAAGGATGGTTGTACGAGAGCGGCAAAAGTCATGACTTCTACAGGAGAAAAGGTAAGAGCTTATCAGAAATTATATCCATTAGAACTGAATGCCTCAGATGATTGGATTGAGCAAATCTCCAATAGAAATGATCCAGTGATTCCGGCGCCGTCGTCCCCAGCCAACTCTGTGCCTACTGATGACACAGAACCTCAGTTGACAACCATGCCACCAGCCAGTACTAGATTGGGACGTTCTATTAAATTACCATCTAGATTTTTAGAATAAAGTTCTAATGTAACATATTTTGATGTTTGTCTAGACTTGTCAGTAGGGGAGAGTACCTACTAATGTAAACAAATTCTATAATTATTATTCTTTAGTAAGAACCTATCGACTCATTTTGAGAATATAAGTATATATAGACTTGATATGTGAATGTCTGTACTAATCTGTAATATTAAGAATTCTATGCTGATTTTTTATTATAATTTTATTATAGCACAGGCTACTAGCATAAATAATGTTATGAATGTTATGGTACCTAATGTACCCAAATGATACTGTGTATATTTAGTTGCATTACAGTCTTGTGATGTAAGTCACATTTGTTGTTAGCGTATCTAGTGGTAAATACCTTTGAAATGTTGTAATGCCATAGTATAATTAATTCTAGTTAGCAGTATGTAAACTCAGTCAGTTCAATAATACATATTAATCATTACCACTACTCAATTTGTGTTCAGAATCGCCGACCATTATTGTTTTTTTTTTATTGCAATGATGTGTGAAAGCGATTATTCGAAACAATTTTTTTTTTTACATTTCGATTGACTCGAGTAATTAATATGACGAATGTAATCGATATTTGAAAATAAAATAAAATTATTTTAAGCAATAAATACAACAAGCATTGTTTATAATAATGATTTATGCTTTTCTAATATCATTTCAATCTCTTCTAATATCATGTTAGTACATGATATCATACACAGACAGGCGGACGTAGGTACCTCATTTACTGAATTTCGCGCCGAAATGCTTCTGTAATTGAATTTATATTCGGAATGCGCTCGATGTTTAAAATTATTTTAATTTATTCGACAATTATTTATTGTGGATTTTAATTTTGATACTTTCTAATAGTTTACTACAGAATTCCCAGTAAACATTTTTTAGGTAGGCTTTCCAGAAGTTTTTTTTTTTGAGAATGATGATAATTAATTAATTCTATAGATTGGATATTCTGCAAACACTTTACATTTCAATACATTTTGTTAGTTTAGAGAATTTTTATTCAGTTTCTACAATTTTTTTCATTTTTTTTATTGCGAGTATCGATTAGGCTGTATGCAAGTTTTGAATCGAAATAAGAAAGTTGGGTGGACGGTCAGCACTAAAAAGTGTCACGTCGCAAGACAATTTTTAGTAATTTTTATCAAGATTATCGTGTTTTCTAAGTAATTTATGAAAAATGGTAAAAGTAAGAATGCAGACAGAATGATAATAATACGGGCCTAGTAAGCGGGACGGCCCGCGGTGGTGACACAGAATCTACTTATGTGGCGGTGACGTGGTGTGTGTTCCATACTTCAAATTTAAAAAAGACTAATAAATAGGTACCTATTATTCATGTAATTATTATCAATAAATATTTTAGAAAAACTACTAGTTTTTACTTTCCTTAAATTCGAAATGAAAAGTAGAGTGTTTAACGCGGGTGAAAGTCATCAATTCCCACTCGGACTATAGCCGCCCTCGCTGCGCTCGGGCGTCTAAATGCCTCGTATGGGAATTGATTCCTTCCGACCCTTGTATAACAATCTACTATTTTCTCAAGAATGGTGCGTCCTCGTTTCATGGGAGTGGTACCAGGGGGAACGGGGCTGGTACCACTCCCATGAAACTCCAATAAAGCTACATTGGACATTAATTGGTGTTTGATTCAAATACATTTTGCAGTGCATTATCTGAAGTAAAACTAAAAAAATAAATGCTTGTTTTTAAAATTAGGTGTATTACTATTTTTACAAATTTGCAACAGTTGTTAAATAGATGCTCGTTATGACATATTTTAATGAACATATTTTGGTGCACATTCAGTATATTTGGTGGAACACAGGTAAAATTAGGTAAATGAAATGGGAATAAATTGAAGTACTTTTAAATACCATCCAAATAAAATTAAGATGTCAAAATAAACTTGGATGTCAAAATGCAATTAAAAATGTCAAAGTACAATATTCAGAAACTATCATTTAAAAAATCCTTTGTGTCGCGTGTCGTGCGTGTCGCGTCTGTTTGCCTTAATACAGCGAATATAATCGTCATCCAAAAGTAACTTGTAATACGTCAAATTTAAATGCTAACGATGATTAAGTATTATAGTCTGCTACGTCTAATAACATTTTTCATTGCATTTTCACGGGGCACTGGCTACGGGGCGATGTTATAATAATCCCTCATTATTCAAAACTATATTATTAGACGGCATTACGTAGTTGATGTTAGATATTGAGGTCATAATACACATATCACCTTGGAAAGGGATTGTCACCGTATTGCCTTTCGCCTCGTCGTCAAACAGGCGTCAACCTAACGTAAGCACGTAACCAAAGCGAATCAGCAGCTCCGATACGTCGACTCAGCTACGCTGCCGTACTTTAACTAAAAAGCCGTTAACCCTCAAATAGTCAATTTTCACTTTTTAATACAGAGTGACAGAGTTCAAAATTCTCTATCTTTTTGTCTAAGAAACATTTCTAGACTATAAATAGTTCCAAAGATATGAACATTTTGTAGGCAGCATACTTTTCAAGAGACATCAATTCCCACTTATTTTTGCGTTTTCTCGAAAACTACTTTTTGCACTTAGCTGCCATTTAGTTAGTGGACGGCAGTACGGCTAGGGGACGCCGCGCTTACGGCTCGCCGACCGCTGGTTGATGGTGTTGCAGGCAGGCCGCGGGAGGGGTGAGAGGGGCAAGGGTGGACGAAGAGACGTAAGCTCGGGTACGGAGAAGCGCGGGGACGACGAGCCGTAATCGCGGGAACTGCAAGTTGACCACGCACTGCATCGCGATTTGTGAGCTTGTCCCGGTGCGTTGCAGTAGGGAGTTTCATACAAAGAATACTGAATGGCTCGAGTTGATACGGTGACGATCCTATTCCGAGTTGATATGTGTGCTACCTTTATTCTACATAATCTTTACCTCATTCTCTTGAGATCTAAGGGACTAAACATTTGTGCAGAAAAAATATTTATTTATTGACTATTACCACTAACACTCAATACTAATTGTAGTCACAATTTCCACACTCTAGAGACGTCAACCAAAAACCAATTACACACCACGACAAAGGGAATGAAAAAAAAAATATCGCAATTAACACAGATTCATAAGATTATGGGTAGACAGGAGCTTGGCTTTTGGTGACTGATTCTAAAGGACACTATGACTATAGGACATTACTACTATAACGCAGTACCTACTAGCTATAACGTTATAGGTGAAACACAACATTCCCACCCCAATGCTGAAACCGACCGAAAACCTTACCGAAATTGAGGTTTTAGGCTGTTAGTGAAATTATGTTCCATTCACTTAAATAAAAAAAAATAAGGAACAGTCTCGTCATCAAACAATAACAGAACCAGCATAAAATATGAGGCATCATGATGAAACAGTAAGCAACCTACGAAGACAATAAATACTGCAAAATGCTACCGTCCGTAATTCTATATTTTAATCCGCCCAGCATACTCTGTGCAAGTGTATTCACTCCTGCGGCTGCTGGTCGCTGACACTCATTGTTTAGCATTCACAATGGGCTCTCAGACGACGTCAACAACATCAGTATTCACGGTAGATACCTGTCCTCTCCGGACCTCTTCTGAAAGTGCCCTTTTCGTAATCTACTCGTTAGGAGCGCAGGTTAAATGAATCCTGGCTAATGATAAATGTTTCACGGTTGGACTGGGTTTTATACTTAGTCGCCGTGTAGATGAGGTTATATTTAGCGTGTTTTATGGGCATTTTATTCATCTAATATTGTTAAAACGCAAGCAGCGTCTAAGCAATCTATACATACAATACATACTAGGTACATATACAAATATACAATTGAAGTGTCCGTTTGTAATTTCAAAATAACAGCTTTTTGTTACTAAATAACAAACAAACAAAAATATATTTTGTTATATTTGTTCAGTCTAATATCCGAAACGGCTGGACCGATTTTGACGGGACTTTTAGTGGCTATATACATATATAGCTTAAAGCTGATAGTTACTAAAGCTACTTTCCTACTTTTTCATCCACGCGGGCGAAGCCGCAGTCAGAAGCTACTAATGTATAAAAACTTAGTGGATTCGACTTCTTTTATCCAGCAGCTACAAGTCACCCTGAGAAGGTCGTAGCAGTACTTAGCGTCACGTTCTACACCCTACGTTTGCCAATTAGTGGATTAAGTTTTTCTGATCGTGGATAAATATGAACTTTATTCAGCGATTCCTAATAGTGCTAACTGAGAACCAGCAAACTCCCTAGCACCACTGCTCGTCAGTCCCTGCTTGTCACTTCATGTCAGAAAGTATGCAACACTGTTTTTAATGTCCCAGAAAATAAAAAAGAAAATGAAGCCAATGTACGCAGATTGTACTTGTTAGGTAGTAAATAAGCAAGCAAAGCATCGGGAAAGCTAAGTCTTATTCTGAAATTACAAGATGGCCGTCATACCTTTGGTCCCTGATGGGTAGCTCGGAGTGGTAGTGGGTAGTGTCACACACACACTGTGGATGACGGCAGCAGGTCCCGCGGGAAGGCAGAACACGACAAATTAATGAAGTATAGGCTATTAGCGTCTATTAATTTGTAATATTCTATTAATACTTCTACTTTCAATCATCGGTCATTCCTATAAATGTACGTACTAAGTTACGTTTGCGGATTTTGAATCGATGTGATATAATATATTGTGGTTTTCTTTATGCGTAAATCTCTCACGCATTCGCGTATTTTGTGGAAAACGTATGTCTTTGCTGGACTCCTACAGAATGATAGCCCACGCTACTCCTATTTCTAACTCATGTCCAGTAAGTCATGGTCGGAACCTGTAATGCTACTCTATCAAAAATGTCACCGTCATAACTTGTGAAGTGAGCCGTCAATAGCGTCAATTCCTAGCATCAGTTGGGGAATGACAGCTTACTTCAAGCTCCACAGCTTGTGGGTGTTTTTGCAAGGGATATTCAGATAACTGGATATCACTTTTTCATCTCTCATATTCGGAAAGTAGTGTTTGTTTGATCCGAATAGCGGGTGGAAAACGCTGCTTCCCACCCTTGGGTGGGAAAGTCTCATAGTAATTGCTTCCCTCCCTAGGGCGGGAATGAAATTTAAAAATAGAACTAAATGTAGTTAGGTAGTCAGCTTAGTCAGACATACGACACCCTTAATTGATTGTGTAAATATTTATTATGCTACCCATCAAATCTTATGAATGTGCGTTAATTAGGAGAGTTGGATAAAAAGCTCAATATGTTAACGCCATTAAATCTTTCAGATTTAGCGCACAAGTTAATAATTTCCCTTGAATAAATTCAACATACATAGGTACGATAATCACCATTTTGATGTCAGTTGTGGTCGAGGCTAAAAAACATAAAAATTGGGAATTTCGAACATCCTGACTTTACCATAACGGGGCTGTGAATATACATCATTTAATTATTTGACGAATTTATCCATAGTTTAAGGTAAATAAGTAGTGGTAATGAACTTTTTTTGATATCTAATGTCGAAGTTTCGCGCCAATCGTATGTGTTTACATTTTTACTTTTCACAAATTTCACACACACAAATGTAGATAAGATTTAAAATGTGACAAATGTTATTGATAATATTAGAAACAACACGAAAATGCCCAGGTTTTAACGTAATATTCAAACACAGGTTCAATAATACGTATTTAATCATTACCACTACTCAATTTGTGTTCAAAATCGCCGACCATTATTGTTTTTTTTTTTATTGCAGTGATGTGTGAAAGCGATTATACCAAACATTTTTTTTTTTAATTTCGATTGACTCGAGTAATTAATATGACGAATGTAATCGATATTTGAAAATAAAATAAAATTATTTTAAGCAATAAATACAATAAGCATTGTTTATAATAATGATTTATGCTTTTCTAATATCATTTCAATCTCTTCTAATATCATGTCAATAACAGACAGGCCAATAGGTACCTCATTTACTGAATTTCGCGCCGAAATGCTTCTATAATTGACTTTATATTCGGAATGCGATCGCTGTTTAAAATGATTTTAATTTATTGGACAATTATTTTTTTATTGTGGATTTTATTTTTGATACTTTCTAATAGTTTACTACAGAATTCCCAGTAAACATTTTTAGGTAGGCTTACCAGAAGTTTTTTTGAGAATGATGATAATTAATTAATTCTATAGATTTTTTATTCTGCAAACACTTTACATTTCAATACATTTTGTTAGTTTAAAGAGTTTTTATTCAGTTTCTACAATTTTTTTTCTTGCGAGTATCGATTAGGCTGTAATATGCAAGTTTTGAATCGAAATAAGAAAGTTGGGTCAGCACTAAAAAGTGTCACGTCGCAACACAATTTTTAGTAATTTTTATCAAGATTATCGTGTTTTCTAAGTAATTTATGAAAAACGGTAAAAGTAAGAATGCAGACAGAATGATAATAATACGGGCCCTAGTAAGCGGAACGGCCTGCGGTGGTGACACAGAATCTACTCATGTGGCGGTGACGTGGTGTGTTCCATACTTCAAATTTAAAAAAGACTAATGAATAGGTACCTATTATTCATGTAATTATTATCAATAAATATTTTAGAAAAACTACTAGTTTTTACTTTCCTTAAATTCGAAATGAAAAGTAGAGTGTTTAACGCGGGTGAAGTCATCAATTCCCACTCGGACTATAGCCGCCCTCGCTACGCTCGGGCGTCTAAATGCCTCGTTAGGGAATTGATTCCTTCCGACCCTTGTATAACAATCTACTATTTTTTTGTTTTTGGGTGGGACGTCATCAAATGACCCCTCCCGCTCTGGGCGGAGCGAAAGGGTGTGTCAGAGTCTTACTGACTAAAACCCACCCGTGTTCCTTCCCTAGCCCTTTATGTTCCGGGCCAGCGGTAACCCTTTCGGACAATCCCGCTGACCCGGCAGTGCACAAACACCCACATATTGTTCAGATAGCCTTTACCGTAGGACGTTCGGAGTATTGGTTATCTAGTCATAATAACAAAATCCAAAACAATTAATAATTAGTGATTCTAATAAATCTGTCAGTGATTCAATACAATCGGAAAGTAGAATTCCATTTCATTGATAAGTCATGCCACTTGCGTAGATCAAGCCACACTGACAGGAAACTGGTGGATTGTTATGATCACGTTTGTGTATATAATATGACGTAGTACCAGATGAGCCACGGCTGTGGTGAATGGGTATTCCCTTCATTCACTTGTGCTAGTCAAGAGGAATGATGTAACTCTCGCACACATGCTTCTACAGAACTATTAATAAGTACCTAATTAGATGTGGTTTATGTAAGTATAGTATTGTTAGAGATTAACATAAAAATAATTAAATGATTTTCAACGTCTGATATTATTTTTTTTGTTATGTAGTTACATTATAAATATACCGTTTTCGGTTTTTTTTTCCTTTACTTGTGCTACATGACATTGCTTCTTGACAAATTTCATGATTCTAGGTCAACGAGAAGTTGATAGGTTTGATTTCGCAACGTAAACACCCGTATCTTTTGATTACGATGACTTAAAAGTCTGACGTTGACTGCCGTTGGCTGCAATCCCCTGTGGATTGCAGCCCTGAGTATTTGATATTAATTTCGACTTGATAACTCCACGCGTTCTTGAGAAAAAGGGTCTTGATTGACGGACAGACAGACGGACAATGAAGTGTTCTTATAAGAGTTCCGTTTTTCCTTTTCAGGTACGGAATCCTAAAAATGAATAAAATCAAATGTATTGTAACAAGAAAATAACAACACACAACTACACAACTAGTGATTAGACCCTCCTTCTGTGTTTGGAGACACCGCTCTTCCATAACTTAAACAAGCAAAATTACCTGTTTTACTTAAACAAATGAAAATATTAATACTACACCAAAGGAAATAATATTGTTAAAAAAGAGAGAATTAAAACTAACATGCAGCACGCACGCATGCCTGCGAGTGTGTGTGTAAAATGTTAGTTGTTAAAAAAACGGTTTGGTAAAACCAATAGGATGTAAAATTGTTGAACCGATTGACTTGAAGGATAATACTCAGAAAGGTGGTGTTTTAAATTAAAGGAAATAGCGCATTTTTGATGTCCTCTCAGAATTTCAGCCCTTTCCCATCTCAAAATATCTTGTACGAATCGATTTTATCTCGGGGTAAGGTAAAATGCTTTAGATCGTAGTCGTAGATCACTCATGCCGTCAACAGAGTCGAGTACCTTGTGAAAGATGGCGATCTGTTCCCCATTATTAGGACACTCACCTCTCAGCTTCAGCCAAAATGTATTGTGTACGTCGTGGAAATAATTGACAATTTTACAAGACAAGCTCAAAAGATTTTTTGATATAATAATCTCCAACTTTGTTCATTGTAACTCAATTATTAGTCCTCTCCAATCTGGTTTCAGGCCTGGGCACAGCACTGTTTCCGCACTTCTTAAAGTGACTGGCGATATAAGGGCAAGACTGGAAGACACCAAAGTTACTGTTCTAGTATTGGTTGATTTCTCAAATGCCTTCAATACCGTCAGTCATGACATCCTGTTAGCCATTCTGTCCTACATTATGGTCTCTCCCGAAGCACTGGAATGGTTCTCCTCTTACCTTCAGGAACGTCAGCAGTCCGTTTATGCTGGAGATTCTTCTTCTAACTGGTGTAATTTGGAAACTGGCGTTCCTCAAGGTGGCATACTTTCTCCTCTTCTGTTTTCAATTTTTGTTAATCTTATAACTTCCGAACTTCAGTGTGCGTAACATCTGTATGCAGATGACTTGCAGTTGTACTATCAAGGGAAGGTTGATGAATTACCTGGCGCTATCGACAAATTAAATAAGGACTTGATAGCCATAAAAACCTGGTCTGATAGATGTGGCTTAGCTGTAAACCCTACGAAGTGTCAGGCGATCATCATTGGCAGTTCTCGTAGTATTAGCAAGGTAGATAGTACAACCTTGCCGCCAGTTCTATTCAATGGTACGATCGTTCCTTTTGGTACTGACGTGAAGGACTTGGGCTTGCACATTGATTGTACTCTAAACTGGCGGACTCAAGTTGCTAGGGTGAGTCAGAAAGTTACTGGAACGCTGCGGGCTCTGTACCGTTTGAAAAATCTATTACCATCAAGTACGAAGACAATGCTTGTACAGTCCCTTATTTTCCCTATCATCGATTACGGTGATGTGTGCTACTATGACCTGAATGCAGATCTCCTCAACAAACTTGACCGCCTTCTCAATAATTGCATTCGATTCGTTTTCAATCTGCGTAAATATGATCATGTCTCTGCGCATCGGTCGCTTCTAAAGTGGTTACCCATATGCCAGCGCAGAGAGCTTCGGGCGCTGACCACCTTGTTCTCATTTCTTGATTCTCCATCTTCCCCTAGTTATCTAGCCCCCCATTTTCAGTACATTTGCGCCAACCACAATAGAAATCTACGTTCATCACACAATCGTCTTCTCCTATGTCCCACTCACCGCACAGACTTCATTCACTCTTCCTTCTTCGTTCAGTCTATCTCTCTGTGGAATGCGCTCCCCCAGGAAATCAGGATGGCAACCAACCGATTATCTTTTAAAGTTAAGGCTCGCGAGCACATTCGCAAGAAGCTGGCAGTATCATCACAACGGTAACATTTTCTCATTGTTTGTCTTATTTCTTTTTAGTAAGTATATTCATGTATTTATGTATATTTATTTGTTCTTATATTTATATGTAATTAGGTATATATTATATTCATAGTTTTAATAGGTATATGCGTATTTGTATTTTTAAAATATTTATTCCTCAATGTACTTGATTGCACCTACCACTCTTTGTCTCTGCATCACCCAAAGGTTGACTGGTAGAAAATGCCTATGGCATTAAGTCCGCCTCTGTACATTTATGTGCTTGAAGTATTAAATAAATAAATAAATAAATAAATCTGACCGCACAAAGTTCTGACTCAAGATACACAACTAAACTTAAAACACTTACATCGGTAGGTTAATATTTAAAAGTTTAACTCTACTTTTACCTCTAACTCCTGGTGGTGCGAGATTAATTATTTGAATAACCCTGAGTAAGCTGTTAATTCCGAGTTATAATAGGTATTTAGGATAATCCATGAACGCGTAAGTGGACCTAAGTAATCAACAGAAGGGAGCATTGAATTACTTAATTGAGGAAGGGATGGAAATGTGCTATTTCGAAATTCCTCTTCAATCGGTCTTCCTACCACAGTTACTTTCTTCACATCATCTTGAAGGGAAACAATTTAATATAATACCTTTAATAGCTTTTCCTTTATCCACCTCACCTTGGAAAAACCTCCAAAAATACCTTCATTCAAATGCGTGGCCTATGGAATTTTCTTGATGGCGGATAAGTTACAGACTGGTTTATGGTATCAAGGGTCATTGGGGGACACCGCTCCTTGACCCAGTTCACATGACCCCTACCACCCACCGGGCTACCGTATACTTTTATGTTTATATACGTTATTGACTCAACCATATCGTCAGCATGTTACGCACTCCGGAGCCTTAGGGATGAGTTGAATTTAAAACAGTTAAAGGCGATGATGATGATGACGTTATGATGCGCTGATTGAGTCTAGGATGAGGTATAGCATCGTGCTCTGCGGAAATAGTTACAGTTATAATTGGCAGAGAGCGTTCATCTTACAGAAACGAGCCATAAGGACAATAGTCGGAATTTCGCAACCTGCCTCATGCAGAGATTACTTTAAAAAATTGTGAATATTAACACCTATTGGGAATATTAATACCTAGCTTATATATATTGGTCCTCTTAAGTCGTTTTGCTACATGAATTTGAATCACAAGAAGAACGTGAGACTAGGGAGAGCACGCGAAAAAAAAAATTTAAGCAACAAATAGCACCAAAATTTAATATAGTAGAGCATTGCTTGAAGTACCTAGCTTTAGAGATATTTAATGGGTTGCCTCCTGAGCTAAAGATCCTGATTTATAACACCCACTTGTTTAAAACAAAATTAAAAGCCTTTTTGTTAGAAAAATGCCAGTTATATATCGGAACTAATGTCACACAATAATAAATAAATAATATATACATAATTTATACTCTAGAATTTTTTGACATATTTTAAACTGTTTGAAATTACATTGAAAATTATTTGACATCATATTTAAACCTGTTTTGGCATTATATTTAAAACTGTTTGACATTATATCTAAAACTGTTTGACGTTATATTTAAAACACTTTGGCACTTTTGAGTTTCACTTGGATTGTTAATTAATCATTCATAGTTCTTTGTATTTCTATTTAAATTGCCTGTGTATTTATTATATTCAAGACAATGTAATTTTTTTATGAATCAATGAAACGAACTTCTTGGCTACTGAAGTCTTTATAGTTATTTAGGATTATTTACTTGATAACTTTAAAATCAGATTTTTGTACGCGAACTCTTGCGTTAACACTGAAAAAGAAATTAACATCCTTGAATTTAAGCATTACATTTCGTAAAAATTCCGGACAAGGATTTATTTAATATAAAAACTTTTTACAAAAAAAAAACAACCGACTTCCAAAAAAAACACTACAAATTGAAAAATAACTTTAATTTCGGAAGTCGGTGTCTTTGGTTCCGCATTTTCGTTTATTGACACCGACTTCCGAAATTACAGTTATTTTTCAATTTGTAGTGTTTTTTTTGGAAGACGGTTGTTTTTTTTTTGTAAAAAGTTTTTATTTTTCACTTTTTAGTGGGCCATCTGTGGTCTTCTTCTTCAGCTCCACTTTACCAAATGATGATTTCCGAGAGCAAATGCTGAAGTTATTTTAAAAAATACCCAAATCGTTATAGCTTTGCCTATAAAATTTGATGGTTTCCCTCGATTTCCATGGGATCCTCTCATCAGATTCCAATTTGATGATAATGGGACCACCTCGAGAGTATACCCTTTCAATCAAAAAAAGAATTTTGAAAATCGGTCCACAATTGGCGGAGTAATCGCGTAACAAACACACAAAAAAAAAAAAAAACATACCGTCGAATTGAGAACCTCCTCCTTTTTGAAGTCGGTTAAAAATGTCGTTTATGTGCAAGATTTCTTTTGAAATTATGGAGAAATTAGCGAATATTTAAGGAACCTTCATTGCTACGGCAAAGGTTGTTTTAGGTATTGAGTGCGTTAGTTGATGAGCTTAAAAGCCCGAATTACTGGGTATTTTAGGTTCTTCAAACCCTCAACGGACACTATATCCAGTGTCTTCCCAGAAATCTCAGGTAGTCTCACAATATAGGTAGGTAGTGTAGGTGTTCTATTTTGTTGCTGTATCCCAATAGTGTCCATAATGTAGTCCTCGCTATAAGCCTTTCTGTATGTTACATGTTATAAGCTCTATGAAATGCAATTAAACACAACACTGTCATTGTTAAAACAATGACTTTACTGCGCCCATTGAACTACTACGACGCGTGGGGTGTTTCGACAGGTAGGCGGGCAAACGTTTGAGTGGTTAATGAATATGGATATGAGGACTATGCAGATTCAAATATTATATAAAGAAATCTCGAAAGATTATATAAAGAAGTCTCGGAAGATTTTTTTTTTCAGGGACTTCCCTTATCCGTTTAGTATAATATATGTAATTGTGAATAAAAATATGTGTCACCAATAATAGGTACCTACGTAACCCATAAAACCTTTTACCCATTCAATTATTTACGTAAATAGTGAATGAAATGAGTTCTACCTACAATAATAAAAATAACAAAAATAAATAATACTATGTGTGTTCATCTGAATCACCTATGAACAATAGTCTGGTTATTACTACGGCTTGAAAAAGCAATAATGAGTCAATAAAAATAATAATTGTCTGTGTAATAAAGCTGCTCTTGCGCACATTGATAATAACAAAATGGCCGTTGCGTGCAACTTGCTGATTTGATATTTTTATATTGTTGAGTACCTTCCATAAATTGATAACAAATTATCAGTGTTCATTTTGTGCTTTTAATTAATTGTGTAAAAGCTTGCCGACTGTGTTTGCGTGATAAGTATATTGCGTATGATTGCCATCTTATTAAAATATTTTAACAAAGGTCCAATTTTTATATTAATTTTGTTATCAATTTATGAAATAGGCATCCAATGCCATTTGACATATGAATTTGTTTTTAGGGTTCCGTAGTTCCTAGAAGGAACCCTTATAGTTTCGTCATGTCCGTCTGTCTATCTGTCTGTCCGAGGTTTTTCTAAGAGACCGTTAGTACTAGAAAGCTGTAATTTTGTAGGAGTGCGTATATCAATTACGCCGACAAAGTGGTAAAATAAAATTTTGGAAAATATTTTTTTTTAGGGTAGCTCCCCTACATTTGAAGTGGGGATGAATATTTTTTTTCGTTTACCCCATGGTGTGGGGTATCGTTGAATAGGTTTCTAAAATGACTTGGGGGTTGCTAAAATTTTATTTTCGATTTAATGCTCCGTTTACGAAATATTAAACTTTAAAGTGCAAATTTTTGTTCCAGTAGGGCGTCCCCCCCCCTAAAACCTAAACTGCTGGCTTGAAAAATCTGGAAAAATTCACGATGATAGTGCATTTCATGAACTTTAAAGGAAAACTATAGCGGTTAAGATAACTTTATTAATTTAGCAGTAATAGTCGTTGAACTTGGGTGTTGGATAATTTTGTACCAAATACAAAATCCTAAGCATTAAACCTATAAAGTGACTAAGATGAAGTAGTTGCTTGTTTATAACGGGTAAAGACTTGCATTGAAAAACAAACATGTTTTTTTTTTACCTATTCAGAATAAAGAACAACAGAATCGTACTACATTGTGATAACGGGCTACTACGGAACCCTACACTGTGCGTGGCCCGATACGCACTTGGCCGGTTTTTTTATAGATTACAGATTCAAAGTTCTCGCACCAGACCTGTCAACCAATTTATAAAATTAGATACAAAAGTTTCACATTTAATGGTTGAATACCGTAATTACAGAAACATTAAAATGTCATTGTGTCTGAGGCACGTTCCGGCGGCATACAAAGAGTTAAAGTGATAAGGGTTGCTCGCAAATTCGGAATCTCTCCACCACAGGTTGAAGTCGAATTTTTATTTAATTATTATATCATAATTTGAACGTAATGAGCGGAAGGTAAAGTATAACGATGCCTAAATTTTTCACATTAAATAAATCTAAAATAATGTTACGTGAAAGCCACCGCAACAGCTCGGTTTGGTCAATCTTAGTTCAGAACTCCAAAAATTTAAGCAAAATTACTTTCCATAAGGCATGCCAGAGTTATCTTGGAGAAGTGCCACCATCCTGTTTTTACCGCTAAGCAGCATTGCTGTTCTGTTTGAAAGGGGTGGGGTGTTACCAGGGCACTCGTCCTCTCCCAAGCCAAGCAAGCAATATACAAGCCGTCATGTATACATATTATTATTAGAGTATAAAAATGACCATAGTAAAAGTATTTTGTATTGTCTATTAAAGTTTAAGTAGTATACAAGTTAGGTTTTCTACCTACCAACACATTAGGTTCACATTGTAAATAGGTATTAGTATGCCGCTATTAGTGGCGGATGTGTTGAACTTATCCATTTATACCAACCAACTTTGTACCTACCATATCCGACGAATAAATGTCTTTGTCTTTGTCTTTGAATCTTTCCGTTGGGAAATCTGTAAGAGTGCTAATCATTGCAGGTAATAAGGAAGGTATCCAAGTTTCACAGACTAAAACTTCATGTGTATTTTCTCGTCTACTTTATGCGGTAGCTTATTCTCACAAGTGGTTTTTTTTAAATCGTTGACTCAATGTCATGCTTAGCGTCATACACTGTTTTCTACTTAATTTTTTTTTGTATATTTTACGTTGGAAAACATTAGCTAGAAATTCACAATAACTCAAGACTTGTAAGGTCAGTAACCTACTCACAAATAAAATAAGTTTTTCCTTATAGTATAGTAGGTACTTATGAATAAATCACATGAGTAAAAGTTGTTCTCTCTTGTTATGATAAGGACATTTAGTAATATAGGTACCTACACTTGTATTGGATTTTCATATTTTATATTCATAACTGGTTTCAATCAACTTTCCAATTACGCATGGATTTACTATAAAATGGAGAAAGAATTTTCATCAATGTTTTAAAGGTCCATTTAATTACCACTCACACACGTTTTAAATATTTATTACTGAAAACTGATACGCTAACAATTATGTCGTTACTAGCAACGCCTCGTGGTTTTACCCGCATAAGTGTCGATCCCGTGGGATATAAAATTGGTCAAGTGCGAGTCGGACTCGCACACGAAGGGTTCCGTACCACAAGGCAAAAACGCCGAAAAAAAACGTTTGTTGTATGGCTCCCATACAACAAACGTTTTTTTTTTAAATATTTATTTTATTTTGATTTTAGTATTTGTTGTAATAGCGACCACAGAAATACATAATTTGTGAAAATTTCAACTGTCTAGCTATCGCGGTTCTTGAGATACAGCCTGGTGACAGACAGACGGACGGACAGACAGCAAAGTATTAGTAATAGGGTCCCGTTTTTAACCTTTGGGTACGGAACCCTAAAAAGTATCCTATGTGTTATTCTAATGTAAGTATAAGTTATCTATATTACTATAAAGTTTTATCAAAATCCGTTCAGTACTTTTTGTGTGAAAGAGTAACAAGCATCCATCCATCCATCCTCACAAACTTACGTGTTAATAATATTAGTAGGAAGTAGGATAGGATTATCTTTCATTCGTACAACAAGAATACAGTATTCCGACTCAAAGGCCCAGAACGAAGTCAACTGCTCCCCACACCATAATAATATGGTGTCCCGAACGCCTCCACAACATTACAATAACGATGTGACTTTGTTTTGTCGATCGCACGATAACTCCGCCTCGTGGCCTCGCCTGGCGAGTGCTACGAGAAAGCTATTGTTATATTTAGCCATATTTTAAGTGTATTAATGTGTGAGCTTGTATTTGGCTAAGAGCTAACTTAAAGATTTTCGGATCTTATCTTACGATCTGAATCTTAAGATAAGATCCGAAAATCTTTAAGTTTTGCTTGTGTTATCCGGGTTCCTTTGTGAAAGAATTAATTCGGGTCTCAAAAAATCTATCTGCCTAGCCTGTAGGGGTCGGCTTCCAGTTTAACCGCATGCAGCGAAATTGGTATTCAACTGCATGCGGTTAAACTGGAAGCCGGAACAGATAGACAGTCGCTCCATGTAAAATACACCAGTATTTTACATGGAGCGACTGCCTATCTGGCCTCAACTGACAACCCAGTGTCTGGGTAATACAATACTCCTTGGTAAGACTGGTTGTCAGATTTTCGGGCTTCTGACGACCTCTTAACGACTGCCACAGATCTATGAATGACAGCCGGGACCATTAATGCCTTGGCTTGCTTTTCGAGGCACGGAGGGGTTTCGGTATGTAAAGATGATCACCCATCAATGGACCAACCTCGGCAAGCGTAGCTTAACACGATCGACCGACCCGTTGTGACTGTTATTACTTAGCCACGAGCCCCTCAGCAAGCATATCTTAACACAATCGATCGATCCATGTGGCTGTTATTACTTAGCCACGAGCCCCTCAGCAAGCATAGCTTAACACAATTGATCGATCCATGTGGCAGTTATTACTTAGCCACGAGCCCCTCAGCGAGCATAGCTTAACACAATCGATCGATCCATGTGGCTGTTATTACTTAGCCACGAGCCCCTCAGCGAGCATAGCTTAACACAATCGATCGATCCATGTGGCTGTTATTACTTAGCCACGAGCCCCTCAGCGAGCATAGCTTAACACAATCGATCGATCCATGTGGCTGTTATTACTTAGCCACGAGCCCCTCAGCAAGCATAGCTTAACACAATTGATCGATCCATGTGGCTGTTATTAGTTAGCCACGAGCCCCTCAGCAAGCATAGCTTAACACAATCGATCGATCCATGTGGCTGTTATTACTTAGCCACGAGCCCCTCAGCAAGCATAGCTTAACACAATTGATCGATCCATGTGGCAGTTATTACTTAGCCACGAGCCCCTCAGCAAGCATAGCTTAACACAATTGATCGATCCATGTGGCAGTTATTACTTAGCCACGAGCCCCTCAGCAAGCGTAGCTTAACACAATCGATCGATCCATGTGGCTGTTATTAGTTAGCCACGAGCCCCTCAGCAAGCATAGCTTAACACAATCGATCGATCCATGTGGCTGTTATTACTTAGCCACGAGCCCCTCAGCAAGCATAGCTTAACACAATTGATCGATCCATGTGGCAGTTATTACTTAGCCACGAGCCCCTCAGCAAGCATAGCTTAACACAATTGATCGATCCATGTGGCAGTTATTACTTAGCCACGAGCCCCTCAGCAAGCATAGCTTAACACAATCGATCGATCCATGTGGCTGTTATTACATAGCCACGAGCCCCTCAGCAAGCATAGCTTAACACAATTGATCGATCCATGTGGCAGTTATTACTTAGCCACGAGCCCCTCAGCAAGCGTAGCTTAACACAATCGATCGATCCATGTGGCTGTTATTACTTAGCCACGAGCCCCTCATTCGGGACTGTATTAGCATAATAATTATTTTTTCAACAGCCAAGTGTTTTGATGGGTGTGCCACTGAAATTACAGGCCCATGAGAGTTTCAACTTTGGTTTTAAGGCCACCAAAATATAGTCAAATCCCTCGGTGTTACAGGTATAATAACTTATGCGACCAGAGTCACATCCATTAGAGTTGTAAGTGGCTTGTTTACCAACATTTACTGATGGCGTAGAACTTTTGAAGTGAAAACTGCTTTGGGCGCGTTGGACATTTTTGAGATGGGAAAAAAAAATAATAATAATAATAAGCATAGCGCATACAGGGATAATCGTCGGTTGGTGCCGCATTTCATTAAAATTTCCTAAGGGGCCTCTGCGAGTTGGCTTCGGCCTCTCGTACGCCTTCTAAAGGACCGGGACCCAATGGTTCCGAGAAAAAAGGAAAAAATAATAATAATAATAATAATAAAAACTTTATTGCATAAAAGGTGTTGCAGTAAATACATTAAAACAGTTGCACTTTACAAATGAACACTGGTATACAACGTACATGGTTGGGGTACTGTCCTCTTAGATAGGCTACATAATAGCCTGTAGTAAAGAGAAACAGTGCCGTATCCCTCAAGAATGGAGAAATCAATTGCTTAGTGTTTAAAATAAAAAAATGATGATATTAGTTTTAATAACATAAAACAAACAAATATGGAATATGCCTGAAAGTATTAATAATAATAATAAACCATTTATTTTCAGGTAACAAAGACCCATAGATACATACCTTAACCTAAGTATACATAATAATATAGTAACAATTGTGTTAGTAAATAAAACTCCATATTGAAGTCTACCATTGAACTCGCGCCGCTGTTACCGTAAGCGACACCGCGCGTGTTTTGTTTATAAGACGATTAAAAAAATACCCGCTTCGGATGTGTTCATGGCAAAGTATTCTGTTTGTGTTTTGTTTTCGCTTCTGTCGGTGGTTCTCCCGGAGTGCCACTGTTTTTAGTAGCAGTCTCTTTGTTTTATATGCTGAGTAACTAGACAGACTCTAGTTTACTAGCTAAGTTAAGCCTCTAGCTTTATCGTTGCAAACATTTTATACAACATTATTTTTAGTATATGCGAAACCCGAAATACGTGTCTAGTATTTTTATGTAAAGGATCAATGTACAAAATTTCAAAACTGTATCATGAAAAATCACAAAGATAGAAGCTTGTCCGTACAAAAACATATTCATTTATGTTGTTGACATTGTACCATTGTGTTGACATTGTACCTAGGTACCTAACCGTTCAGCGCGGAGATTGGATAACCTATTAGTGTCGCTCGATGTCCAACTTTTAGCCTTTTATGAATATTTTTGGAATAAAATATAACATTTTTATTTAGTGACTGTTTTATTTAGTGACTGGGCGACTCCAGGTATTCGTAAAAGCAGGGAAAAACTTTTTGAACTCTATGGCTTAAAGCAACATATGAATAATACAAACTTTCATCAGTATGTTGCAAAATATTCAAAAACTTTTAAAAGTGTGTGTCAAATAGCTAAAGCTCTTTATATTAGCAATAAAATAAAATCAGCTGATGATAAAATAAAAACTACTTGGCAAATAATAAATAATGAAACAGGTAGGAAAAAACAGCGTAATACTGAATTTAATTTAGATAGTGCACATGGCCCCATCAACTCAGATAATATGTAGAAATAGCTCAGGAATTTGAAAACTTTTTTTCTAATATTCCCCTTAAAACTACTGAAGCTTTAAATTCATCCCCCACGCTTTCTGCTGCCTTACTTAAAAAGAATGTAAAGGCATGCCCTTTGGAGTTTAGGTTTCAGCATACAGACCCTCAGGCTGTTATAAAAGCTTTTAAAGATCTTAACATTAAATCAACAGAAGATCTCTGGGGAATGTCTGTAAAAGTATGTAGATCTTTCATCGAAACCATTGCGCCCTATTTAGCTTTCATATTTAACACCAGTGTTGATCAAGGAGTCTTTCCGGATCTTATGAAACATAGTAAAGTTGTACCATTGTTCAAATCCGGTGATAGTAAAGAACCTAACAATTATAGACCTGTCTCAATTCTGCCAGTTCTCAGTAAGGTGTCTGAAAAGTTGATGCTCAATCAAATGTTACGTCACTTTAATAAAAATTCCATCTTTCATGAACACCAGTACGGTTTCACCAAAGGGCGTTGCACTACTGACGCCGGTGTTACCCTAATAAAGAACATTTTTAATGCCTGGGAAGAAGCAAAAGATGCCATTGGAATCTTTTGCGACCTCTCTAAGGCGTTCGATTGCGTAAACCATGAAACACTTCTGATGAAACTGGAGCACTATGGATTTAGAAAAACAGCACTTGATTTGCTAAGATCATACCTGAAAGATAGAAAGGTTAAAGTTCAAGTAAACGGCGTTAACTCATTAGGGTCTGAAATGACAATGGGTGTTCCTCAAGGTTCGATATTGGGTCCATTCCTCTTTTTAGTTTACATTAATGATTTACCCCAATTACTTCAAAATCAACCGAAGATGGTGTTATTTGCAGATGATACATCATTGATCTTTAAGATAGACAGACGGGCACAAAATCTTGACGATGTGAATAACTCTATTCTTCAGGTCCAAGATTGGTTCACGGTAAATAATTTGGTACTGAATGAAAAGAAAACCAAATGCATTAGATTTAAATTACCTAATGTTAGAAGTAGCGAATGTGACATCATACTTAATGGAGAAAAACTGGAATTTGTTGATCGAACTGTTTTTCTGGGAATCACGCTAGACGAGAAATTACAATGGGGACCTCACATAACATCTCTTGCGGGGCGGTTTAGCTCGGCCGCTTATGCTGTTAGAAAGATTAGACAATTAACTGATGTAGAAACCGCGCGTTTAGCTATTTTAGCTACTTTTACAGTTTAATGTCGTACGGCATTTTACTATGGGGTCGAGCTGCTGACATTGAATCCATCTTTATTTTGCAAAAGAGAGCTGTCAGAGCCATTTATAATCTACGTCGCCGCGAATCTCTCAGGGAACTTTTTAAAAAGATTAATATTATGACAGTACCTTGCCAATTTATTTATGAAAATATTATGTATGTAAGAAAAAATCTACATCTTTTTAATAAAATAAGCGATAGACATAATTTTAATACTAGAAATAAAGATAAAATACATCAACCATTTTTTAGATTAGCCAAAGTAAATACTTCTTTTATGGGGTACTGTGTTAAATGTTACAATAAAATACCTTGTGATATAGGTATTGCAATTAAATGAAAGAAAATTTAAAACTCACATTAAACGTACACTTTGTAAACAAGCATACTATAAATTAGAAGATTATATCCAAGATAAGAACGCTTGGAAACATGCTGGTCCTGCTCCATAGGACAATCTAGAGTCTAGACAAAATCAAACTGGTTGCTAATTTAATTGTAAAATTGATTCTTTCTTCTTTTTTTTGACGTTGATTTATATTCTGTAATTACTTAAACTCACACACTGACTTATTACTTGTAATTTTTTATTTAAATGAAAATCGTTTATTCTTACCATGTTTGTAAATATGTGAGCACCATGTATCTATTAGATAATTAATTTATGTCATGTTTTCATTTTTAATTCTTTTACCTATTTTGGTATAGTAATTTTATTTTATTTTAGGTGCATCGTCTTCACATATTATATAATTAATGTATACAAAATATTGTAAAACATTTTAAAAGAGTAACGGTGGAGTTTCTTGCCCATTCTTCTCCATACGAAAACTACCTTTTGGAATGGGCGACTAGAATCAATTCTATTTTTTCGTAATTTTTGACGTTCAAAAGTGCCTTTTAAGTGCCTACTTGAAATAAATGTTTTGACTTTGACTTTGACATGGGGTAAAAATGATTGGAATCGATTCAGTTAGGTACCTACTTATTCTGAACAAACTATATTCAGGTTTCGCATATACTTAAAATAACGTTATATAAGTACCTACTAGAGCAAGATTTTTGAAGACAATTTTAAGACTCAGGTATGTTTTTTCTCTCACAGTTATTTTTTTGTTTAAAAATCTAGCTAGATTTTACAAAAAAAGCTAGGTAGCATGTACCAACTCTTTCAATGTTTCATGAGAATATTGTGCAAGCGAATAGCAAATGTTCTAATTTCTCTTATCATAATATAAAGAGAGGGTAAACCTCCACTGCACACTGGGACTATAATTTTTACTGTCCATTTCTGTCTTTACATAGGTAATTATTATTATGTTAAAAAACATCCGCCCTCCCAAAAGGATTGCAAAATCGAGTCATTTAACATTCTATTTTAGTGTCCCACTAATTGCATTAAAACAGACATTTCTCAAAAAATAAAAAAATAAATTTTATTAACCACCCCTTTCGGAATCCATTTAGTTGATTGTATTTTTCGCCCTTTTTAATTCGATTATTAAGTAATCATAACCGCAGACGCGTCCCTTAGGACCGGAGGACCAAAACGGAGGGAGTGTGGATGGAAGGACCAGGGTTGCGGCGGTGTGGGGGAGTGCGGGGGAGGGGAGGTAGGACAGCGTAGCCTGCGTAGCGCGGCCCTCCGAGTCCTCCGACATTCCCTCAGTGACCGCGATCCGGCTCGCACGTCGCTCGTAGCGCCAAGTTTGCTCACACGCGATCTGTCGTAACTTATTAATAAATAAACATTATTAATATTATCAGTGTTGAAGATGGTGCTTTCCGATTTCTTGACGGAGACCAGAAGGCGATGGCTAAAGGTGAGCTTTTGATGTTATCTATTGTCTTTTTTTGTTATTTTTTTGATTGATAGTTTGCCGAATAATATTTTTGTTTATTTGACAGTTACTTAAATTTAATTTTTAGCTCTAAAATCTAACTTGCTGATGGCCTTGCTATAGGTACTTTATTAAGCATGTAAATAAACAAGTGCCAGTGTTTTTCAGGGCATGTAAACATTATTATTACATCGGCAGACTAATACCCAGTTAGTGTTACGTGATGTTACATATTATTAGCAGATCTATGTGTTCTCCTTATCAGGCAGTTGGTGTTTACTCATACTTTGTGTGAAGAGTGTTGATACTACGTATTATTACATACTTTCACTACTTATAGTGGGCCTATATCGATAACGTCTGAAAAATATTTTAGATAGGTATCATATAAAGCTATGTACTACTGAGTAGCAGAACCTATTTTTTAAGTGTTCCTGCTTGGTAATAGACTAAAAAGAGGAAAAAGAGTGCCTGTCAAGTAGTCATAAATATGCTGAATTAAGCGGAAATTATGTTTTATCGAGAGTGTTTTGTTTCTAATTGGATTTATATTATTTCTTCCTCTACTTTTACTGTGAAGTAACCTACCGCAGAGCCTACAGCAGAACATTATCAGTCTATGCATAAATACTTATATGGTTAACTTAGGAGTCTACCCCTGAAAAAAGCTAGGCTGATTTTAAATATATTTTACAAGGTGCGCCCCGCGGTTTCACCCGCATAAGTGTCCATCATGTCAATTCAAAAGTGCCTGTACAAGGTCTAATTGAAATAAATGCTTTGAATTTTTGAATTTTCATCCCGTGGGAATATCGGGATAAACAATAACCTATATGTTAATCCAGGGTGTCAGCTCCCTGCATACAAAATTTTATCATAATTGGTCTCGGCGTTTGAGCGTGAAGAAGTAACAAACATATAAACACATACACACTCATAAACTTTCGCCTTTATAATATTAAATGTGATGTCAATATCTCCGATGTTTATTTTAAAGAATTTCTAGGATCCGCTTTACTTATTATACAAATTACAAACCGATTAGCAACAAGTGAACAAACTGCTAGATTCATCATGGACATGGCGGATTTAGCACGAGACTAAGCAAACACTTCGTATTCCACTCCTCTGACGAAACCCGATATTTCGTCAAACAACAGTGTCGATGTCGATGGACACACTCTTCAACTCTATTACTACACACGCTACGCACACAATGAGTTAGGTAAACATTTATTTGTAAACAAGGCCTAGGTAACTCTTATACGATTGAACCCTACCTTAGTTGATATGCTAGCATTATGCTTAGCTTATAGCGTAACGCAATCCACTGCTGGAAATCATTACTTCATGCATGCCAGTCGATCACAATTCTTTACAACCAAGTTATCAGTCAAATTCATTAGCGTAAGTATTAAGCAAATGGCATAGTATTAATAACTACTATAGTACTATGCCATTTGCTTAATTCAAACTTACTATAGTCATAGGACTATAGTAAATCCATCAGTAACAGCCTACAATATTACTTAAATACAGATTAACAGCCGACCATCATGTTACGCTGATGCGAGATGATAGATCCAACCGAAACAGATCGTAGAATCGTCGTATAACAATCACCACATTTGTACCAAACATAGGACAAGTTTTAACTACATCGTGATGACACAGCGATTATTAATCAAGCGATTAAAACAACAATTAATAGACAAAAGTCATAATTTAATCTTTTTAAGGCGTCCTTCCCATCTTGCCAAATTCGAGCCTATGTTGTGACCCAAACAAGGCGCCACATGTACACTTATACATATACAGTCACAGGCACTGATATTTGTATAAATTTAACAAAATTCAAATGCGATTTCCTCATGTAATAATAATTGCAACCTTGAGAAAAGACTTAGTTCATAAAGGCATGGGTTCTAAAATACCTACAATGTTCGTAACAACATGAAATTACAATCAGTACAGAAGAAATCAACTTTAAAATTTGCTATTGCTGCTAGTGGCTATACCGAGTACAATGATAATAATGTATGTAAATAATTACCAAAGGACCAGATAACGAGGGCGACGTGCCCCCGACGTAGTACAGCCATGGACATGTCGATACCTACATGGACGAACATTGTCTACTGATTGCAGTAATGATTCGGAGAACGGGTCTAGTTGGTTGAGGCTGTTTACCTTTTAATCTCTTGGCAAATATTGCGATGTAGCGTAAATTAATGGCTCTGGAGAATGTACCTATGCATAAGGAGAGTTTTATGTTAGATAGTGAGTGAGATAGGAAAACTTACCTGCTTTCTTAATACGAGTATATGGCAAAAAGAAAGAAAGAAATTGAATTAGCTAAACAACCTTTCATTCCTTTCAACCTTTCCTAAGGACCTGTAATACAGGCATGATACTGAGAATACACATTAAAAACTTATTTCACTGCTTTAGTGCTATACTACCTATACACAAGGTTTGTACAAACATCAATTTAAGACCGTCAAACGAATCGCAATCGAGCAAAACCTAGGACGTCTCGTATCGTGAAAATAATCTGTTTGTACAAGTCCTTAGCGGTATTTGTTGAATAAGCAAAGCAAATACTTTACCTTGTGTTATCTGAGAACTTAGGATCAAAAGTGTTTTTTATCAAAACAGTGATTGTCTGGTACAAACAGGGCTGACTGAGTATTAAGCTGTCTTATGTTTGTAATTCTAGTCTTGTCAAAGTTGACGCTTTATCAGATAACAACTTAGTGAGAAAATTATTAAATTGCTTTAGCTTACTTACAAACAAACCAAATTCAAATCATAGCCAGAAGTTCATACCTCACAGCGGTTCTTAAAATCATATCAAAACTTCGAAACAATTCATCTTCATTACTTAGTATATATGATACATCTGATTACTTTCTCTTCTTCGAATAAGACAATTGCTGGATATTCCCAGAATATGTTTATAGCCTAGATGTACATCCTACATGGTCGAGCAGTCTCCAAGTAACTCGTGAGAGCCTGGTACATTCACAGTTCAAAGTTGAGTAGGCAACCTGATTAAATACCATTTGCGACTATCTGGACATAAGTTATGCTCACTATCTGTTGCATACATTATACATAATTTAATTATATGGCGGTAAAGTTAATGTACTTTACGCAAACAATAACGGTTGATAATTATTGGAGGCATTTGTTTGTTCCGGCCGCCATGATGGCTATGGGAGTGTGCCAAATGTCACGTCTTTATGATAAAAATGTTGTTTTGTTTGGGAATGATAATGGTAATTGCGCCTTGTGGACGGATGTTAATGGATTGTGGGGAAAATATTGCGTCTTGGTCTTTAGGTACTTACAAACTGGAAGTATTATATCCACAGATGATTATATCGTACCTTGAGTTTCATGAAAGGAAAAGTTTCTTTCTGTATTTGCGCCGCACTTTTGGCCTCTGACCTTTTCTACGCTTAGAGAAAATTTTCACGGTAGGTATTCATGACGATCTTTCATATGGCTTCGTCGCAAACTTCCTCTAACATTTCCTCAACAACGTTTCAATGGGTTGATAATTAATTTAATAAATTTGTTCCTGTTCCTCGATAAAGTTTAAAACTCTTCATAATATTCGCACAATTTACCGTTTTTTATTATTTTATCAACCTTGATCAAAACCAGATAAAATTTGAACCTGATTATGAAATGAAGATTTTGACAAAAGTAATTATAGATCTATCTAAAGATATCTGAGATATCAGACAAGATGTAACTTATCTTACTTTTCATAGAGAAAGTTAATTACGAATGTTACACGTGCAGCCAATCCATAAACTTTTTTTGCTCCGCGACGCTCCCTGGAATTTCTAGATTTTTCCAATAAATGTAAAATTTCTGATATCTTACGGCAGAAAAGCTTTTGATGTTTAACATTATTCATGTTTAACAAACTAATCATGCTTTAAAGGCAGACGATATCTCGATTTTGTTCGATGTGATGTTTTGATGGCTGAAAGAAAAATAAGGAATATAAATATATTTTCTCCATTTATTTTGACTCTTACAATACCTATTCTGTTTTCGGATGTATTTTAAAGGCATTACCGTATTGTAAATATCTGAAATCCAGTTACTCGTGCGAGTACAAAAGCCAAAATTACCTAATGTATTAATAGGTACCTAATAGACTAGATCATACGTATTTATTTTTACATTAGGTTTTTAATGTCGTACCTACGTAATTTATTCAATAAGTTTAATGTAGGACTTAATAAAATCTATATTTCAAAATAGCCCAATTTCAAATGAAATGCTAAATAAATATATTTTAAGGCTCGAAGAAACGATATCAGATAGAGGTACCTACTTAGATACTTAAATAACTTCTTGGCAGTATTCAATATGTTTAGGTACTATTGATTGGGTCTATATAGATTTATATGTGCTTAATGATTATATCTGTATTTGTAATATATTAGAAATGTAGATATAATCATTATTGGCTGTATAGTTACCGGGGGGCCTAAAAAGGCCACTTTGGCAGAATCATAAAAGGATAACATTATAAATCATAATGGACAGTTAACTGTTAAGTTAATCGTATCAAATCCCATTGGTGCAGGATTTTTCAGTTTTTTTTTTGTCTGTGCTAAAATACCAATCAATCCAATTCAGATCTAATCCCAATCTCAACCTACGTAGTGCAGCGAAAAAAAAAAACACGGACTGTCTTCGCCATATTATGATTCATAACGTTATCCTTTTATGATTCTGCCAAAGTGGCCTTTCAGTACATATATCTATCTATTATCACAATCATTAACTTCTTAGTTACTCTATTGAACTGAAACGCTGAAAATGCTTTCAATAAGTAGAACAAATAGGCAATTCAGATTTAAACCACATTAAATAGTTTAGTATTTGTAAATAGAAGAACAGATTCAGGGCGTTTACCTCATTGCATTCAAAAAGTATAACCAGTCAAGTATAGATCTAAGATGTTGACCTTTACTGTGAAATCCTCAGAATACTCAATTACACATTGTACGGGTGTTATCTTCTGTCTAATGATTACTTGTAAGTAGTATAAGGCGACAAACTAATATATTAAGTTTTATTAAAAGCTCGCCGAAACTTAATTTGTATTTAAACAAGATTAACAGCTCTGAAATTCTTGTATTTCTAATTTGTTCACATATTATGCTAATTAATTACTTAGTAAGTTCCTTTGTTAACAATCAAAATTACTTCTCAATTGGCCAATTTACATTTTTACTACGCTTAATTTTTTACAAACAATATTTTGCTAGCAAAAACTCGGAAAATTGTTGCCAGAAAAATGTTAATTTTTCCCTCTTTAAAAAACTTCGAGTTCGGAAGTTATACATTACTTAGTAAACAATGGAATCGTTAAACAATTACTTATGTTTTGGTAAGTCTTCCGAACTTCGCTCTTGGCATGGAGTTGTAGTCGAAGCTCCCAGTTAGTACCTACTCATAGACACGAGGGGCATGTCGCTAACAGCAGAGGAAACTGCAGTCGTCGACGCGTCGACTGCAACTTCGTGAATACCCAGTTCGTGATATGAAAAAGTACACGTTTTATGATATTTAACTCTTATCACTTCTGTGCGCTAGTGTCCTTTTTTCTATCCATACTAATATTATAAATTCGAAAGTAACTCTGTCTGTATGTTACATTTTCACGCCTAAACCACTGAACGGATTTCGATAAAATTTGGCAGAGGGATAGATTGCATCCCGGGGAAGGACAAAGGATAGTTTTTATCCCGATATTCCCACGGCATCGACACTTATGCGGGTGAAACCGCGAGCGCCGCTAGTACTTTATAAAATTCTAAATGTGCCAATTCGTGCGAGTCGCATAAATAAAGAATAGTATTATTTAAAAGTGACGAGTTTTCGACACTTAGAGCATTTATTTGTTACCTCGTGAGTCGGAGGAGGTCGCAGAGGGACCCTCCTCTCTGACTAAATAAATGCTTTTCTTGGTAAATAGTGTAACGTCATTGAATGTATTTACTAGTAATGAGAACTATACTCGTACGTAGGTATGTTTCCTTGTTAGTGAATAAGGAAAATTTGTCAATGGATAATGTTATGGGTATCGTTTTAATTACGTGACGTAGGAGTGACGAGGAGATGATTACATGCATAAATACGTATTCTACGAACTTAATAATAAACATAATTCAGGAGGCGCATATGGTGCGGTGATTTTTACGATGTGGGGTTTTCTGTCTGCCTGTGTGAGATATTTGTGGTTGACTGGGTTCGTAGAAAGGAAAACACAAAACATAGCTCTGTTCCGTGTCCCTACTTCACTGCCTGACGTACTGTCATTTGAACAATGGAACAATTATTTGAATTGAAAACATCTATTCGATTCACACTGTAAAGTAAATAGAAATTTATTAAAATTATTCTAACCACTAAAACACACATTCATATCTTCAAAAAACACATTCCGACATACTCTTCTTCCACCGCCGCAGTCGGGTAAAGTAGTGTAGTACAATAGTATGCAAATAACTGTAGAACGTGGGCAGGTGCGCGTGCGACGCGACGCTCTTTCCCACGCGGCGCGCGACGGCACACGTGGTCAACAACATGGGAATACTTTTACTACACGATAATACTGTTTTATAAACAGCAAGCTTCGAATTAAGGGGTCTTATAAACCCTTGAGTTCCCAGTGCAATTTTTTAGGGTAGATTGTCTGACCACAAATGTGAGGAGCGTGCACGAGCGTCTACGAACATTTTTAGCATTTTTTCTCATAAGAACAGATTTACAAAAAGATCGATTCTCAAAAGGACAGATTCTCACAGGTACATACACAATTAATAGTTAGGGAATATCTCGGACACTGTTTCCACGGTATAGATCCTGTCACTTAATTGACCTATAAAATATTCACGTCTTAAAATCAGACGGATCTTATGAGAAAATGAGATTCAATAGATTCCGAGCTTCTTGGCCAACAGATTTTTCCTTTGGTATCCTGCTCTGCTTAATCGGACTGATAACAAACTACTGACAGCTTTTTCTCCTTATTTAACAGCTTTTAGTTATAACTTAAAGTTACACAACCCTTAACCGAACCGTAATTCAGTTAAAAACCGTAATACGTGACATGATAAACTGGTTACCTTACCACAATATGCAAATAACTGTAGACTTCGTATTGGCCGGACAGGTGCGCCAGCGCCGCCCCCGGTTCCCACGCCGCGCAGTTGGCGTGCGGCATGCAGACAGTTCGCACATGTGCACTTTATTGCTTTACTTGATATACTTACTGACTTTTTAACTTTCACTTGAGAGTTTATGGTAGTTTTTAACAGCTATTGAATATTTATTAAGCCTGATAGCATCACTGTTGATCGAGCTTTTTGATTGGACTTTTTTAAACTTATCCAATGCGAGTCTTGTGATAATTCCTGAGGTTAGCATAAGTAATAATTTGCGATGGAGGTAAAGAATTCTCGTCTGCAAAGACTAATGAAGCGTAAACTTTGAAAGATGACAGACTGTACACTTGGGTACTTGGATTAATCTTTATGAAAAGCACTCGACGAAAAATGAAATATTCGCGAACGCGACGCTAATAAGCTGACGTAAGATTAGCCGGTAGTAGAAAATATAGCTTTTCTACCTATATGTTTTTGATACTCGTAGAAGGCTTTTAAAAGCTGAGAGTATGAGGCTTATGTAGGTACAGCTTATGACGTTTATGGCTAATAAAGTAAGCATAAGCTAAGCTAGCCGTGAAATACAACCGTCGTTCACCGGGAATTATATTTACTGTTCACTCACCCTAGGTCACTCAACTTAGTCGGTAATATAATTTACATACACTTGAGTTTCTGCGTAGGCGAGCACTTACGTTGGAAATCATATGTCATATACCATTAATATTACACAGGTATTGCCTTATATTGCCATTCAAAATATCTACAGGATAACGCGATATTTCACCATCACGAGTCGAATCACGCGTGTAAAGCACTCCATTTGAACAAGTTTACTATCTGTAGCGATATAACTAAATAGCAATATTATGAAAGGTGATAGCAATGTATGCAATATCACGTGCATTGTGGAATGTTATCGTGAAAGACTGTAAAATCTAGTTCAGGGACGGTACCTACCTACCTACTCATGGTATACTATGAAAACTATTTGCAGCTTAGGATTGTTGACTTATCTAACTCAGTCACATGGGAACTGGCGTTTTTTAACCTAACTTGGATTGTTCCATATAACATGGGATTTAACTTAATATAACTGGCGATACGAATGTGGGGTGCAGTACCTACAGGTGCACCTTTGCTTAAAGGCTCCTACAAACAGGCGCGACACGCGACATAATCGCGCGCGACACAAAGGCACTGCTCGTTACGCGACTTGCAGTGCCTTTGTGTCGCGCGCGATTTTATCGCGTGTCGCGCCTATTTGAAGAAGCCTTAACCCTGCGGAGATTATAGGCGTGATGTTACGTCATATAATTGTAAACTTCGTTAAGCTGATTACTGTCGTAGCTATTCTAACATAAGCAACAAGGTCGTTAAATGAAAATCTGACATCTTTTCTTTGCAAATTAAATCAAATATTTGCTTAATTTATGACTTAGCGGTAGCTGATAGACTAGATTTTAATTAGGGCCAAGGTGACTGTGTTATCTTAACAAAACATCTCGTTCGTAAAAATTTGCTGTTACACTGTTTGACAAAGATGCTTGGTATGTAACTAGCGAAATGTGGGTGGACACCTCTGCCTTACCCCTTGGGGCAATAAAAACAGGCGTGATGTGTTAAATTAGGTAGGTACTTGATTACGATCGAGAAAAATGATCAAGAAGATGAGAGTCTTATTAGAATCATTAGTGTGCAGAGAAGAGTTTCACTTACTTTACATGTTATTGAGTCGCCTATTGCAATTATATTGTACATCTGCGTAACCATAATTAGTAAGTTAAAAACTAGAAACTTCGTAAAAAAAAACTCTTATGTACTTAACAATGATTAGTTACTATCGATAATGATATTTACTTACGTCATTAGGTACGACAATATGCAGTTGACCCATTGATACGACGTACAAAATGAAAACTGTCCACGTATTTGTCCTACGTATCCAGCAATACCTTTGTAACTACCTTTTACATTTTTAAGTACCTACCTAATTTAAGTATGAAAATATAAGTTCACAAGCAAGACTAGTACGAACATCTGAAGGCCGATTCCGCCGTATAGTTAAAAACGTGCAAAATCTAACAGCGATCCGCAATCTCATCACAGCGACAATAAATGTCGAAAACTTGTCAAGAATGTAGGGAAATTAGGAGTATATTTGACAGATTGAGATTGAGATCAGACTGTGAGCGTTCTTAAGCCTCCTCTACACGTCGACAGATTCATCAGCAGATGGCCATCTGCGAATGCCTCCGCCGACGTGTAGACGGGGTAATTTGCTAGTCTGTGGTAGGTATTTAGCCTCTGCCGACGTCAAATACCTACCACAGACTAGCAAATTACCCCGTCTACACGTCGGCGGAGGCATTCGCAGATGGCCATCTGCTGATTAATCTGTCTACGTGTACAGGAGGCTTTAAAATTACGAGAATTGCCCCACTGATATTTTCCCAACGATATGTCCATATTTCCAGAACATTACCTAGATTTACCATCACACATTACCTAGATTTCACATCTTAACCGCTGCAGGAAACTGCGGTTTGTTATTCATCATCATTGACATCATTCGGTTTAGTTTACCCCGAAAGTTAAACAAACATTGTGTGTCATTGAGCGAATAATTTACCGGTAAATAGTACATTCATTTTGTATTACCTGTTGCAAATAAAACTATTCAACTCATTCATTACCTAATAAAAGTTTTCAGATACAAAAGACAATATTCGTATTTGTACAAGAAATTGTTATATACATAAGTACTTATCATTTGATAAAACAGTTAAAAACTAGTTTTAATTAAATAATGTAAAGCGTACCTGTTTGCTTCCAACTGGTAAGCTTGTGATAAGCATAACAACCGAAATGTAATAATCTTCACAAAGATACATTAGCACTTACCTTCTTATCTACCTAGTTATCTTATTGTCACGAAAACAAGATTCACCTTAATTTCTCGAAGCCCTGAGAATAATTTCCATAGCTAATTCTCTTCAAATGCCATTAGCTCAGTCCTTTGTATTATCACTAACAAATATTAGAGCAGCCATCTCTCTTAGTGATAGCCGATTGGCCTAATTTAATTATCTGTAACAAGCATTAAACAATTTATTAATGATCGCGCTACATTCCAGGCTATCTGACGATTAGTTATTGATGGCCTGGTCTAGAAATTGTAATATGTGGAATAGGCATGTCAGTCTCGCGAAAAAGTAATGTTTTAAATTAGTCAATCAATGTCTGAGCACCACACATATCTATCTAAATATATAAAACTCAAAGGTGATTTTAGGTGACTGACTGACATAGTGATCTATCAACGCACAGCCCAAACCACTGGAGGGATCGGGCTGAAATTTGGCATGCAGGTAGATGTTATGACGTAGGCATCCGCTAAGAAAGGATTTTGATAAATTCTACCCCCAAGGGGATAAAATAGGGGATGAAAGTTTGTATGAAACTTTGTCAATTTTAAACCAATCGGGCTGAGACTTCGCATGCATATAGCTACTATGACGTAGGCATCCCCTAAGAAAGGATTTTGATAAATTCAACCCCCATGGGGATAAAATAAGGGATGATGGAGGATGTAAATGTATTCGTTTTTTTTTAAATAATACTTAACGCGAGCGAAGCCGCGGGCAAAAGCTAGTCTTCATATAAGATCATTAATTACGATCTAAGATCTTCCTGGTGTAGATATTATGGTTCTCTGAGCATTATAAAGGGTGGCTGTTACCATGGATTCAGTACGTACCTACAGACGCCAGCACATCAAGCTACCCGAAACTGTCAAATTTTCACAATCAACTTTGAACCTTATGCTTTAGTGATAAAGTTGAAAATATATTAAAGAAATTTGACAGATTGTAGTAGCTTGATGTGCTGGCGTCTGTACATGATCCCGATAAGATGAACTTTTTCGCCGATTATTAAAAAAAATCTAGCTTATTTATACATCTCACTTCTGAAAAGGGTGCTAACTGCTATGTTATCCTCACTTTTATTCCTAGAACGAATAAATATCATTTACTGTCATTAACTCTTTGAGTTTCGTCTTCTTAAATAAAATAAAAAATATCAGGGTTCTACAAGAATCCCTTCTTAAAAAAATTTGATGAAAGGTCATTTTTTAAAGCGGTCTTTAGCAACCGAGCAACTAAACGCGCAGACAAAAAGATCTAAACAAGCAATTATTATGCACACGTGTTGACTATCATTGTCATATCACACACGAGTTCACCCCCCATGGCTGTAATGCGTAATACATAGATATTACCTAATAAACGCGGCGTAGTATATACACGGAATGTTATCAGTCGTGCCCAGTGGTGCCAATTATTGAACATCATTATCTATCTAGTGTGGTAAGGTCGGATTATGACGATGTGTATAAATAGTTTAGATACTTATTAGGTAAAAGGTTGTTTAAGGTTCGACGACTATCAATATCAGTTATTGACCTATATAGTAGACAAGTCCCATTAATTACATTCAGGGATTTTTATTTCAAATTCACCAGACTTTTTTATTCTTATCGTTTTTTTCCTTAGTATTAAGCTTTAAGGATTGGTCACACTAGATGCGATCTGCGGTCTGCGGTCAGGACAAAGTGAACCCGCGTCATGAATGAACAACACTTCTTAACTTTGACCTGACTCTAGACCGCAGAACGCATCCAGTGTGATAAACCCTTTATCCATAAAACTTCAAATTCCAAGCGACAGAGGATCGTCATTTTTTATTTTTTATTCATTCTTGTTGAGTTACTTTATTTACTAATTGAAAACAAAACGACTATTGTCATTAGTATATAATAGCATAGTAGTTAGGCCGCCTGCGTGGGTGGAATATTGAAGGTCGTGTGATGTCAATAGCCCTAACAGTTACTGCCCAGACATGTGCCAGGTTCAAAGATTAAAAAAAAGGGTCGTTTTAGTTGCCAATAATTCGTTTTTAAAAGTCTGGTCTTTAAAAAATATTCATGAAAGGGTGCTTATATTGGCTTATCGCTTGAAAGTCTGAAAATGTCACGATTGGAAAGCGATTATGAATCGATTTTATAGGTACCTACTGAGTAGCTTCTGAATGACCCAATTTTTTTTTTCATTTCATTGAGGGTACCTTTGAATGCCACCCTGTAACTAAAACATCGTCTATTAATGAGAAGTTCATTATCCTCATATCGACTGAACATGAACTGAACCGCTCGATCGCACTAATCAAACCTACTAATTAGCAAAAGCAGGTGGTTATACCTAGTACCAAACCACTGTAGGAACATCAAATATATAGGCGTCAAATATATAATATATCTGAAACACTGGTTGAATGTTGTAAATTTAGTCATAGTTCGATAAATTATGTTCTGATTTTATTTAAGTCAGATATCCGTCTGGAATAAAAGTGAAATCCAACGGTTCTAATTTGGGAAAACTGTCAAAAATAAGTACAAAATTTAATCTCAGGTATAAAATTTTGGTGAAATTTGCCCTTAGTCTGTCAGCCAGGTTAATAGCGCGGATGATTGCTAAGCTTAGGGTGCGCCGAACTCACTTATACATGTATTTTCATTAGTAAAAGTGGCTTTAGTGGACATCTAGACCTCACTGATAGATAGATTAATACCTAGTCTGACTTAGTTGTGACAAGAATTACTTATAATAGGTCTTAGTTCAGCTATCTAAAGCGATCGAACTTGCAGAAGTTGACTTCGGCAAGAAATTCTTACCATGTAAACAATCTTGGCAAACTCGCTTACGCAAGTTTTCTATGAAATAATTGCTTGCGGATGTCAACTTCTGCAAGTTTTGTTGTTAATATGTATATACCTCGCTTATGATGAAATTGAAGTACAACAACCCTGAAATATTCGCATGTACAGTCAACAAAAGAGATGAGTATGCAGGATCGTCGGATATAGTTGAAGTTTAGTAAGAAACCGATGGATGTTCTCGAATTTTATTTTATTTTATTAATGGAAAACAAACAGCTCACTTATAAAATTACTTCTTATACTAAACTTCAACTATAAACCACGATCCTGCATACTTATCTCTTTTGTTGACTGTACATTGAAAGTCGTTCCCGACATAATAAAGGCTCGAATGGTAATAAATAAAATGATACTATGGTGATATATTTAGACACAAGGACATCATTTGGAGTGGTAACTAATACGCGATAAGTTTATGATAAGTCGATAATATTATAATGTTGGCATTGTGTGTCATGTCGCCGCTTTCGGTCAGTAATGGCGGAAACATTTTGGTCTGATTATGTACTTAGCTTGAATTTTTAATATATTGATTTTGTGCGCCTTATAACCTATGAGTCATATCAGTCACGTGTTTTAAGGATACGAAGCTATCCATACTATACTAATATTATAAATGCGTAAGTGTGTCTGTCTACTGACTAAAAACCACCCCGGGGTTCCATCTCACACCTACGCCGGGGGTCGCGGGAATGTACGATCCTTCCGCAACCCCCGACTGAATAGGACATAGCCTAAGCCAACATTGCATAACCTTCCCCATTTCAATTGATCCCCACAGTTATGCCAATAAATACCCAACTAACGCATATCTCTCTTTGCAGGCCTTCAAACTGTTCAAGCGGAACAAGAGCCGCAAAAACACACGGAACCGGATCTCGCCGGACCTGTCCCGCTCGCCGTCCTACAGCGGGACCGTCGACGCACGCGCAGACATCGACGTACAACGCTTCTGCGGCTGCCGCGCCTCCCTCCCACCTCTACATATCTGCAGCAACGAAACTTACGAGAATACTTCTTACTACAGCAGCTACAACAGCTATAATAGCTCGAGGGTTGACAGCTTAGAGTCTTATGGTACCAACGAATCCAACAGCGGGAGCAATCGTTCAGACTCAGCCTACGACTCAGCCAGGTCCAGTCCTGAACACGCCAGGGTCTGCTACGCTACGGTCACGTACTTCAACGTGAATGACAGCGAAGACAGCAGCAGCATCCGCACTGAGTACACCCTCCTCGATGACGCCGAGGCTGACCGAATGGCCGATCTTGAGGACATGGAACGACACATAGACGAAGATGAACGAACACAGAACATGATCAACGAGAGCATCGAACTAGTTAGCACATTATGAACTGAATGCGAAGGACACTATTCTAGATTGTAATTGTACTTTAGTAAGGCAAGTGAGGGAAGCGTTTTATTCCGACTTTGAAGTGTGTGTGATATTCGGTGCGCGGTCGACGAGATGTGACGAAATAATTCAGTAATGTTAGGAGGACTATGAATTAATCATATAATCGTAACTAGTGACTTTTCCACGTGTGTACTATGTATTTATAATCTATAATATTCTGGCAACTACAAGCTATCTGGTAGAACTTAAGGTTTCATGATAAGTAGTTTTGTGAATTCCTATCATATTTTTCACTATTGTAGAAAACATAAACAGAGACAAAGGTAACTCAGCAAAAAATCTCCAAAGCGTTGACATAATTGACCAATCAGCTTTCACTAAAAGCCCTGATTATTGACCAATTAGTGAAGTTACGGCAAAACATTTCCTTCAGTCGATATTGCTCCCTGAAGCATTTTCGCGATAAAATATTGGAAAGCGGAAAATTTCTCAGTTATTTGAGTCTCAGATTTCGTTATATATTTTTGAAATTAAGTACATATATTCTTACTTGTATTTGATTTCGAAGCAGTGATGAGAAAACTAACCTTTGTTTTCTTTTTATTCGTAAATAGAATACTTTATAAAGAAGAAATCCAATTATGTATATCGGTTGGTTGTCAAGGTCAAGGTTGGGTATCGTTGTAAACTTTATTACTCAAGTTTCTTGTACTAAAACCTAGCTTATCATCCAAGCCAGTCTTTTAGTAACATCCGCTGATCCTCGAATTAACTTAACAAGGCAAAATAAAACTTTTGATTGAAATGGCTTGAGTCTAGTTTAATCTTGTTCCAAGTTTCCGACATTTAGTCGTATCGTTTTCAATTAATTTTGAGTTTATGTGTTATGTGTTAGTTGTATTAATATGCTGTAACCAAATGGGGGATGATGAAATTCAGGTTGATAGATTTCATGTGAAATAATTTTAACGGTAAATTGATGAAATACTCATTCTATAACATGTTAATCTACTGGTTTTGTAAATAAACAGTTCAGACATTATGAAATATTTACCTAAGCTTTATGTTTTTGAAACTGTAAGTTGCTTTAACTGTCGACATTTATCGTGATATTGAACAAACTTTATACCCTGTTTATTGTAGTCTTCATGTATAGCAACTATTAATTGAAATGATCGGCAGGGTAATTGCGTAACACACTATCAGTAGCAATGGGTTTCATTTTGACAGTTGAACAACATCCATTGCGTTATTTACGTTGTTGAACAAACACATTTTTCGAACATATGGAGCAATAGATTAGCAATATGCTTCAAAATGATTCAAATTGATAGTAATAGTGTGTTACGCAATTAGGGTGCGGGTCTTTTATTGGTTTTGAAGACTTTTAGCGTTCATGATCTATGTCCTAAAGGTACTTAAGTAGGTTCCCTTTATTAATCAAACACCCTTTTTAAGATTAATACTGACCTTCTGCGATAGGAAAGCGGATTGGTCGTTACGTAATAGAAGTCAGTCAATCGGCTCATAGAAATTATTATTAAAATCAGTTCTTCTGAACAAATCTTATGGAATGTAATTTACGTAGGATGATTAACGTTTATATTTTCCTATCCTTTGTCTAGTAACATTTTGCAATTATCTACTGTATAGTTTTATACACTCGCTGGACGAGTGAAATATTATTAATAAGAAATATTATCAATTAAGCTTAAGTTGAGATAATGAAAATATCGTGTCTAAAATCCTTTATGTGAAAGTACCCACAATTCAATGTCTCCTTCAAGTGTTTACCAAAGTAAATGTGATACTATAAGATTATGTAAGTTTAAGATATTATAATGATTTAGTAATAGGTCAGTTGATCTCAATGGTGTACATTTTAACGTGTGTGGATTGCGTCAGTCTGCTGTGCTGTGCAGAGCAGTGTATAAGATCAGGGGCAACATGTTTTTACGAAATGCTGTGACGCACAGAGTACCTAATATATGTTAAAAGATACCTACATTTTCGTAATCATAATAAATAAAATTTAAATTTGTAAATATGGCATTTTTCTTTTTTTTTCTCAGATTTTAATGAATGTTCTTAGAGTTAATTACCGTTTTAACGGGTTTTAGGATTTAAAAATAGGTAATTTATTCATAATTAAGATTATTATGTTAATTATCTGTTTTTACACATAAGCACCTCATATAATTAGCCAGAAATTTTTAAGGCGGGGAGCCTATTGCTTTTAACTGGATTAACTGGGCTAAAAGCTTTGCAAAAGGTTATTACAAGTGTACCTGTTAAAGTCCACTGCCTAACTGCATGGGATTATCCAAAACCCAGTCATCTTAGCGTGTGGACGGCAATCTAAATGAAGTCTGACCAGAATTTGGCTACGAATTTGTAAGCCCAGTACAAATTCATAGCCACCTGTAGTCACAACACTAGCGAATCAGGTCATTGACCTCCCGTGACGTAGATGCCACTGACCTGCCCCAAATACTGGATGGGACTGACATCCTGGTCCTACATTTCACCAGTCAGCCTAGTAACCTACTTTTAGTACCGGGATCACAGCTTTATTAGCTTTGTCCTTACATAGGGCGAATTTAATTCAATGGGATCAGTTAACAATTGAGTGATTGAATTGATTTTTCTGCCATATTAAGCTGATATCGGACGCTTCACTCGAGTAAATGTTTGTTTTTGTTTCGTCGTGTAAACGTGGAAACGATTTTATTGCTTTTTGTAATCTCGTAGCACTTAAATTTTGTATTTTGGCGACATGAATACTCATCTTCGAGGACATCAAACTGTGGCGTAATTATGTAAATGTATGATAATAGAAGTCAAGAAAAGTTTACATTAATTTAAATAGCAAGGTTCTGCAGGCCTCAGTAGGTATAGTACTGTGAATGTCTACCCGGGACCTCCACAGTTTATAATTAAAAGACCGTAGACTTGGAATTATTATATTGTTAAAAAGAAGTTTACAGCTTCAAGGCAAATGTATCAATAATTCTATAGAACATAAACATCATATTCAATTATTTGAGGTTCGTTTGAGTCTTCGAATGGAACATGGATACAATTATGACCAGCCTGTCTTACTAAATGTAGGGCTACACATAAAGCCTCTACAGTACCATATTGTGTTGTGTTGCCTTGAAATTATTAAAGTTCCATGAACTTACAAAAAAGTAGAGCATCGATTTGCGAACTGCTTCTTGTTCAGTCACAATTAAAATGTACGTTTGCCCCGCACGGCCCCCCAGAATTTGCGATTTAGGTGTGCACCAATGCAATGTACTCGCCTCTAGGAGTATATGTACCGGTTTCTTTTTCAATGTACCTCTGTACTTTTGAAGAAATATGCAAAAAAAGGGGGCCGTGCCAGCCAAACGTTTTCAGCACGGCCCCCGTGTAACTTGAAAAATATATAGCGTATTAAAAAGTTTCATAAACTCAAGGAATGTACTTTAATAGCACGTTCTATGTACCGTAACAGATATTGTGAATTCATAATAACAAATAATATATAGATGTGGATAGGGGGCCGTGCTGAAAAAAAAGAAATAAGAAAATATCTAAAAAAGACAAAACAACCTTAGCCAAAAACTATTAAAAAGTAATTCATGTTTGGTAAGTAACATATGTACCGCATTGGTTTCTCATACAAGTTGCTAAATTAAAAAAATAAACGAATTTTAGTTTATTCAGCACGGCCCTCTATAGTTGCCTATATCTTTTTAAATATGACATGTTTGTTTACAAAATTCGACTTCCTGAATTATGTATAGGAGTACATTCGTTCCAAATAAATTGCGATTATGGTGTATTAGTACTCTAAAAGATAAATTGGATCAAAAATATCCTAACATACAACTGATGGGGTGACCATGGTTCCATAAATTAGGTACAATTCTATACCTATATTAATGAAATTATGTGACTTGCTGCTGAAATCTAAAATAACAAAACACAGAGTTGACGTTTTCTTGCAAAGACATATTAATTACCTTAAAAGGAGAGCTAAATATTGCAGCGAGTCAATTTCATGTAGAACCTAACACAGTAAAAAGAACAAATCGCAGGTCGAAAAAACGCACAAGTAAAAAACAACAAAAACCAAAACGACAATTTGTTCAAGATTCAATATTTAGCGATAAACCAACATTTGTAGAAAATTGGAGAGGTCAAGCAGACGAGGCCGTTGATGTAAAACCACATAACGATATAAAATTTATAAGAAATGGTAACATGGTCCAAAATTCGTCTGTGGTTAACACATGCGGTTTTGATGCAATAATGTTTTTGATTGCAATTGGCTTAAAGTCGTTTTCTAATTTCAAAATGGTAATAGAGCCAAAAGACAATAAACTTCGGGACTATGTAAATCTCATGTTGAACGAAAAAGTTGACAAAGTCACGGTATATGAAATGAGAAATTACATTTGTCACGAATATTTTGACCGGCCATCGCATGTAAAGAAAATAACAGATTGTGAATGCAATGTTGCTAATTTGTTTGAACAAATGTTTGCCAACTTACTTTACAGTGCTCAGTTTAAAAAAGCTTGCACAAAAGAAGAATGCCAATATTGTGTAAAAATGATAAGACCTTTTATACCTTTGAATATTAACGTAATCAACATGTTTGGCATTTTTGCATTAGAAGAGTCACTTGCTATCGAAACTACTTCTCAAATTTGTAAAAATGATTGCGATGGAACTGTCCTTTCAAGCTATAAATTACAAAATATTATAACCTTTGATTTAAATGGAACAGACGCAATGGTTTTGTGTAATATTGCGGTCACTATTAATATTAAAAACCAAATTTATGAAGTCGTTGGTGCTGTTGAATATGTAGGGAATTCAATGGGGAATCTGGGCCATTATAAGTGCCATACGCTTAGCCATGAGCAATGGCTATGTTACGATGATTTGGCCTTGAAAATTAACAACAGTACAGTAGATTCAATATTCGTACACACCCTTTACTTACGTTTTAGCGAGTGATCTTTGATGTTTTATAATTATGTAAAAATAATAACAATATTCTAATTATTACAGTTGCTTGAAACACTACTGTGATTACGTAGGTTAAATTAGTTGCCTGCGATTATTCCAAATAATTAATGTGATTAATGTAAGTAATATTAGGTATTGTAATGTAGGTAAGGTTCAATGAGTGATTTGTTGGAAACGTATCTGTGATTTTTTAAGCCTTTTAAGCTCTGTAGTATTAGTGACACATAGTTTTTCTGCGATTATTCCATAGGTAAACGTAACTAATACTGTGAAATGTAACGAAACTGTAATTTTATTGTAATGTACCGTCCATCAATCCGTGTGATTTATTGGAAATATATCTGTGATTTTTTTAAGCCTTTTGAGCTATTTAGTCTTAGCGACACTTGTTGTTTTGTCCGATTTGCGACCTACTTACTACTAATAAAGTTATCGTTAATACGAATACGATGCGAATACCATAATTTCACGTAAGAATGGTTAAAAAAGCTTCTGCATAAATTGAGTAAATCTTTAATAAAATAAACGTTTATTTTATTAAAATGGTTAAAAAAGCTCCTGCATAAATTGAGTAAATCTTTAATAAAATAAATGTTTATTTTATTAAAGATTTACTCAATTTATGCAAAAGCTTTTTTATCCATTCTCACGTAGAAACATGGTCACCCCATCAGTTGTATGTTAGGATATTTTTGATCCAATTTAACTTTTAGAGTACTAATACACCATAATCGCAATTTATTTGGAACGAATGTACTCCTATACATAATTCAGGAAGTCGAATTTTGTAAACAAACATGTCATATTTAAAAAGATATAGGCAACTATAGAGGGCCGTGCTGAATAAACTAAAATTCGTTTATTTTTTTAATTTAGCAACTTGTATGAGAAACCAATGCGGTACATATGTTACTTACCAAACATGAATTACTTTTTAATCGTTTTTGGCTAAGGTTGTTTTGTCTTTTTTAGATATTTTCTTATTTCTTTTTTTTTCAGCACGGCCCCCTATCCACATCTATATATTATTTGTTATTACGAATTCACAATATCTGTTACGGTACATAGAACGTGCTATTAAAGTACATTCCTTGAGTTTATGAAACTTTTTAATACGCTATATATTTTTCAAGTTACACGGGGGCCGTGCTGAAAACGTTTGGCTGGCACGGCCCCCTTTTTTTGCATATTTCTTCAAAAGTACAGAGGTACATTGAAAAAGAAACCGGTACATATACTCCTAGAGGCGAGTACATTGCATTGGTGCACACCTAAATCGCAAATTCTGGGGGGCCGTGCGGGGCAAACGTACATCAATTAAAAGTAAAGTACACTTGCACCACCAATCGCTAAATACATTTAACGGTAAATGTGAGTATTTAAAACACCATTGGCTATATCATCTTCACCGCATGCCTGAAACAGAACGATGTTTTAAATTGTTAAATGTGTTCAGTGATCTGTGGTTAAAGCGGGCCTCAGCAGTGTCTCAAAAAGCAAAATTAACAGTTTACCATCAACTCGTTTTGTGTCAATCAAATTTTACAAAACCATTCAAAACACACATTGAATAGCTTTACAGAATCTAGTTCTGCAGCAACCAACACCAATTACGAAATTGTCAAGTCCCGACACAATGGCGCGGCTGGTAGGGGGCGCCACGAGGCACAATAGGGCCCAACGTGCCGATAATAGGCTGAACAAACAGGTTCCCTAGAACTAATGGATGGATTGTGTTTCACTCAGCGGAAGAGGAAATAATGTCACATTAGTGTTTGGTAAAAAAATAAAATAAATAAGAAGTAGGTATGTATGTTTCGCTGATGGGAAAAGAAAGTATGAGTTCTGGGAAAATATATATACTTATCTTAAATTCACTCACTGACAGACAACGCACACGGATTTAGAAGCATGCTATTATACAAAGAGTTCCAATAATGACAGTGAGCACTCTAAGGAAGGTTTTTGAAAATTCACCCCCAAAAGGGTTAGGTTAAATATGAAAGTTTGTATGGAAGTTCGTTATTTTTTCCGATCCGAAATACCATTGGGCACACGGCTTGTACCGCAGTGCACACTTCTTGTACCGCAGGGCACACAGCTTGTACCGCAGGGCACACGGTTTGTACTGCAGTGCACACGGCTTGTACCGAAGGGTACACGGCTTGTACCGCAAGGCACACGGCTTCTACAGCAGGGCACACGGCTTGTACCGCAACAAAACTCTATATCTGACGGTATAGCCCGCTTCCAATAAGAAGATAGGTACACTAATTTTAGAGTTCCTAAATTCAACAGCGAATGGGAACCTGAAAAAGGATTTACCAACTGTTACTTTTAACTTTACTTGATTTCATTCCCAAAACCAAAAAGCTTCTACACACGGAAAGAACTCCTATTTCCAGCCACTCGTTCCATTTTCCGGAAAATTTAATTACACATTGCGGCTTTTCATTGCAAAGTAATCTAGAACTTAGGAGTTAGGAGCTGTGGTCCAAAACTCCAACGTGTGATGCATACGGAGTTAGGACAACTTGTGTACCTAGCTGACGACAGATTTAGATCCACCTACCTAAATCAGGTTAAAATAATTAATTTGTGAAGTATTGTGATGGAGGACTGACAGTCATCTCTTTAATTTTAAGGCAAATTGCAATCATCCGATGAACCGCGTTAAGAGCGGGTAGTGCCATTATTGTTGTGGAATGATGACGTTGACGGCTCTAGAATGCGGCATAGACATTAGTTTAACTTTAAATAATTAGTGGGTTTTTTTAGCAATGAGTTCGTAGTAAGTCAGTAGTGATTTTGAACTAAGAGCCTGTTACATCACCTCTGGGTAAATACTATAGCCAGCCTACATAAAAAAATGGAACATTTGGATGAGAAAGATCTGCTAAGTAATATTATTTAAATTACCGGGAGATTGTGTATCGCGCTATAAGTGGTGTTATATATTATCGAAATAAACAAAGCAGTCGTGACTAACATCTTGCTAGGCTACTCGTATCTTTTGCCTTACCTAACAGAAGAAGAATATGTTAGGCTACTGTAATAATAAAGATAATGATTTAATTTAAAAGAATGTCCATGGAGTATCTTGACCGTTCCTTTTCATAGGTACCTACTACGCTATGGAAATGAGCAACTAGCTTCATCTTTCTGACTGACCGACCCCTAGACAATTCAAAAAGTGCCTATTACTAGTTTGTTTGAAATAAAGGCTTTGTGTTTAGGTCTGAATTTGAATATTAATATCGGTAACTGTCGGAGCTGACGAGTCACTTTATCGAAGGTAATACAGGTCAAAACCAGCTTTGTTAAAGGTTATTACACTCTCAACTCGAAAGTGCCTTAGCTTAAAGTTCTAGTTCAGGTTTGCATACTTAGTAAGTTTTCGTTTGTTCAAGATAGTGTGAAGTTTCAGGCTAATAGAGTATCGTTTAACTTGTACAATGGAAACTTCATAAAAGCTGTCTATTCAACTGCTTGATTACAGTCCCTTATTATTCCTCTCACAATGTGGTCGCCGGGTGGACTAAATACCTAAATTACGGATCATTATTATTTGAGCCGGAACAATCAACTGTGTCTGGACTGTTTGTAATTGCATTGTCGTAATCATTTTGACTGGCCATAATTATAAAATAATCGGGAAGGCACTTCTTTTTCTTTTCGAGTCGATGGTACTTTTAGATTGGACGCCATGTTAAGAGGAAATGCGGTCGGGGAGACCTTTAGAAAAAGCCTAAGTAAAAAGTCATAATTCGAGGTTTGGCTCACGATTATTTTCTCGTCCAATATTGGACAAATTTAAAAGATATTTCATGTTTTCCTTTTTGATTTTTGTTAGCACTAGAACCCTCAAAATTGCTCAAAATTGCCGCTGTAAAAAGAGGCCTAGTGTACAAATTTGACAATTATTAATGAAAAAATAGAAACATAGAGACACAGTATATATCCTTCTTATTCTGTTTATGAAATATCTTTTAAATTGGTTCCATATTGGAGGAGAAAATAGGCGAGAGCCAAACCTAAAATTATGAATTTTTAGGTACTATGGCTTTTTCAAAAAGTCTCTACGACCGCATTACCTCTTAATAGCAGCTTATCTTCGTCTTCTTTACTACATTATTAGAGATATGCTCGCAATTATTTTTTGTGGTCAAATTGTCACTTGTTTAAAAAACGTTGTTGCTTGTAATCCCGCAAATATGATTTTTAACACTTTCGCTCATCGTTCAAAATCGAACCAGTTTGCAGCTTATCTTCCAAACAGGAAATATTACTGATTTATTTTTAACAATCACTTCACATCGTTAAGCTGTTTTGTTCCAAAAAACTTTGACATGTTTCATAATAGTTAATGATAAAAACCATTCAGTGTTGTTGTGTTCGTAGTAATATATAATCCACAAATGTGCCATTTTGTATAGAGAACAGGCAGTATTGTAACTTGAAGTGAAAGAAAACCTGTAATTCCTGTTTTGTGGTGGAACTTGCACAAGAGGGATGGCTGGGAGAATATCGGAGGACATCGATGGGGTCCATTGTCCGTCCGTTATTATTTTGTGTGGACAGGATTTTGTATTGGTCTTCTTTTTGAATGAGTACAAAGGTCTTATTGTCAGTGTGGTACGGAATGCCAACAGGAAATATGGAAAGGAGCTCGATAAACACATCGCGAATGAGATATACATAAGATAACTTAAATTGTAAACCACAACTTGTTTATTTGTCTTGTGTTTTGCAATATATCGCAGTACCTACTTTGTAATTGTAACAGGCAGATTCTTTCGCTTTGCTTCGATTAAGACGCTTTTATTATATTATTTCATGAGGGCGATTAGACAGTTAGTAAAAGCTGACTAGGTACTTATGTTTTGATTAGCGTGAGCTGAATACTGAACGAGCGAGAACTTCCGAATATATACCTAAATTATAACTGCATGTCATGTTGTTGTTACAGTTATTTAACACATGAATTTTGGCAAGCAAACAGCCTGGGGTAGGAGCGCGCTATTTTTACTGAAGCGGACTATTTTACGAGCCGGCCATTTGCAAATGCCTCGAGCTTTTATAATTTAGGTTAGTATCTAAAATATTTATTTACGTGAAATAAAATATTCAATTAATCTCGGGCCTCTATACTAGTCATATAATACAGGGTGGAATTTTCGAAGCGTACCTGGAGGGAAAGTATTGTAAATACTGAAGACAGCAAATTTTGCTCAAAGGAAACATTCCTTTATTTTTAAAAAGAAACAAAACTGCATTTCAAGATTTTGAAAATACGCTTGCCACACCCGGGAGTCGAACCGACTAAAATCCGAAAAATAGCGTCCTGTACTTTAATGGCACCAATCGATAGGGTCACTATGATTGCATATGGATAAATTACGGCACAATCAGATGACCTGCGAGATCTCCAGATCTCACCCCTTTAGATTTTTTAATGGGGATATATCAAATTTACCAAAAATCCTATACAACCAAACAAGCTAAAAACTAAGGTTCACAATACAATTTTCATTATTAACCACAACACGCTACTAAATGTTACTCAAAATGAATTCCTTAAAAAATAAATTTTGTGCATCCAAGGAAATGGAGCTCATTTCGAGCAATTAGTATTTAGTTACTTATTCGTTTTGTCCGTTCGAATAAAATAAGTTTAGATTTCATGGGTTTTGTTGCATTTAATTTACCATGTTAGCTAGAGAGATTTGATCCTTATGACCCTATCGATTGGTGCCTTAAAATACAGGATGCAATTTTATCGGATTTTAATCGGTTCGATTCCCGGGTGTGGCAAAGGTATTTTCAAAAATCTTTAAAAGCAGTTTTGTTTCTTTTTAAAAATAAAGGAATGTTTCCTTTCAGTAAAATTTGCTGTCTTCAATATTTAGAGTACTTTCCCTCCAGGTCCGCTTCGAAAATTCCACCCTGTATAAAAATCTCGTGTCACAGTGCTTGTTATCGCACTCCTCCAAAACGGCTTGACCGATTTTTGAGATTTTTTTTGTGTATATTTGGTAGGTCGTGGGCTTTTTTTATACCCCTAGGTGATAAGGGTGCTGGCCCTCTCCAGATTTTTTTTGGAATCGAAACTTACGCGGGTGAAACCGCGGGGCGTAGCTAGTAATTTTATAATATAAAGAAAATATGAAATAGTAAATCCAAGAATCAATTAGCTTTGTAAAAGTAGATATTGAAACACAATACCTGTCAGTATCTTGTTTGATAATGACGTGGAATCAAAATGAGCTTGTTAATGGCCTTCAAAGTACAGAAAACATTGAATAGTCACTTCGATTTATCTCATCTGTCTTATGATCTTGAGCTTGGAGCTTCCATAATTAGCTTCAAAGGAATCGCGAACACAAAAGAAAAACACGATTTCTGATAAACTTGTCTACCTAATGCTAAATTAAGTTCTTTAAACTGTATACAGTGCAATGTACTTGAACTTAGTGGTAATAAACCATTTATTATTTATAACTTATCAGAGCTTTCAGGCGTTTACTAAAAATGGAATTATTAGAAAATCCTTTTGTTAACTCTTTTAGGTCTGTAATTATACTTATCTTAGTTCTGTGTGAGAGGAAAGAAGAAAATTTAGAAAATTGTAAAATTTCTGCAAAAAATAAAATTTAGTACTTTAGAAATCCTAGCTTTTCACATGGTTGTTTTTTTTGTACAGTCAACAGCAAAAGTAGATGATCAAAATCAGAAATTCAATACTGATGAACGGAGTTCGCGTCAGAACTGTGTGGCGTCGAAGTGATTCAAAAGTATGTGATTGTAAATTATACCAAACATTTACTACTAGTACAGCTTCCATATATTCGTGATCAGTTTTGACTCCAAAAGTTATGAACTCAATTAGCATCAGAACTAAGAAGTGAAATAATTTTTCAACTACTACTGAAACCTCAGACTACTAGTGAACAGTTAAAATCAAAAATTAAATGATGAAACAGAGGCCACGTAATCATGAGGCAAATAATTCACCCATACTTATTTTTTAATTATCCCAGTAATTTAATTTGTTATGTTTACGGAAAAACAGCTGAATTGGATAAAAATTTGCATAAGTATTTAATGTATACCGAATTTCATCCAATTAAACCTCGGCAAAAGCATATTTTCATTAATAATCATATACCTAATTGAAAAACTTTACTATTTTAATTGTTTATTTTTTATTTTTTTGTAACATCTGTCAAATGTTCAAAAGTAGCTGATGCGATACAAAATCATAACTTAATGATGGCTTTTGCCCAGTCGGCTACAATATATTAAAACCGGAATGTAGATTGATATTTTTATTTTTAGGGCATTAGGTATTTATATTGACTTGTTGCGCTTTTGTCACACTGTTAGCACAAAATACAGATAATACAGAAGGCAATCTACATACAAAGTGCGCTCGAGCAACGCACACATAGACACCGCTCACGGACACCTTATCTCGGACGGGTTGGGAGTAGTGCGAGCGCGGGTGCCATCCGCTTGAGACACGCGTCTGTGAAGTGCAAAAATGGAGCAACAAAAAATGGCTATCTAAGCTCGATTTATATAATTAGTGTCCTATTTAAAATCAGTATTAACGAAGTAACTTTTTTGTAAGGTAAATTCACGCCACCAACTATTACGTAAGTTGAAAACATGATTTTTTGTTTGTGAAGATATTGTGTTGCGTTTAGTGTCATTTGCTAGGTTTAGGTCTAAAACGGATAGGGCAAAATAAATTGTGTAAATATGGTAATCCGTTATGAAGGTATTAGGGATTTTCAATAGTGAAAATTGACAAAATGTAAAATTTTATATGTTTTGTTCTGTAAACTTTTTATATTGTAATACTATGTTTATTGTTTTTTTTTTGTTTGATTTAGTTGAAGTTTACAGAACAAAACATATAAAATTTTACATTTGTCAATTTTCACTATAAAAAATCCCTAATAACTTCAAAACGGATTAGTTTTATTTTTTTAGTAATAAATAATAAAATTAAAATAAAATTAATATTTAAGGGGGCTCCCATACAACAAGGGTACACTACATAAATACGAAAAACTTTATTCCGTCAGTCACAAATACGAATTTCAAAATACCGATTTTCATAATTCCAAACGGTTCAAAATTCCTAATATAACAACTCCGATTTATCATTCATCCTATTTTTATAATTCCGAAATTTAAATATTCCTAACGTTTAAAATTACTTTTTTCAAAATACCGAGTTTCAATACATCGAATAACAAAAAGTCCGAATTAATGATAATTGGAAACATCAAAAATACGAATCCGATTAATTAGAATTCCGAAATAAAAACGCCTTGTAAAACTGTTTAGCAAGGCAAATATACGAGTAGAATACGAAATATCGACGCACAAAATATCGAAAAATGCTAATACGATGCTACAAAATTGCGACACCCGTTAGTCGAAAGACCCTTTCTGCGACGCCACTACACTTCGATGCACGTTACCGCGAAAGATTTTCACTGCGACACTACTTGACTTCGATGCACGGTAAAAGTATTTGTATTGTCATTCGCTCGCTCTTCCATCCTAGTGTCGACGGAGCCCCGCTTCGCGGAGCTGTGTGGGGCTGCGTGGGCTATTTCTGTGTAAAGTGTTTAAAGTAACATGCATGCAGCAAGCATGCAGCATGGAAGCAAACACGCAGCATGCAGCATGCCAGCAAGCATGCAGCATGGAAGTAAACACGCAGCATGCAGCATGCAAGCACGCATGCAGCATGGAAGCAAACACGCAGCATGCAGCAAGCATACAGCAAACACGCAGCATGCAGCATGGAAGCAAACACGCAGCATGCAGCAAGCATGCAGCATGGAAGCAAACACGCAGCATGCAGCAGCAAGCAAGCATGCAGAAAGCAAGCGAGCAAGCAACATGCAGCAGGCATGGTTTCTGTCACGGCTCCGGCGCTGCGGTTCTCCGGCGGCCCCACGCGTGCTAATCGTCGCAGACGGCTTTCGCTCACCACCACGGCTTCGGCTTTGCTGGCCAGCTTCGCCGGCCAACCTCAGCCGCGGCCGCTCGCTCACAGCCTCCTGCTCCTCAGCCCGCGGGCCGCCTCACCCCTACGCGCCTACGCGATTTTAAATTACACTCTACGGTTAGGGCGTTAATTGGTGGCGTGAATTTACCTTACAAAAAAGTTACTTCGTTAATACTGATTTTAAATAGGAAACTAATTATATAAATCGAGCTTAGATAGCCATTTTTTGTTGCTCCATTTTTGCACTTCACAGACGCGTGTCTCAAGCGGATGGCACCCGCGCTCGCACTACTCCCAACCCGTCCGAGATAAGGTGTCCGTGAGCGGTGTCTATGTGTGCGTTGCTCGAGCGCACTTTGTATGTAGATTGCCTTCTGTATTATCTGTATTTTGTGCTAACAGTGTGACAAAAGCGCAACAAGTCAATATAAATACCTAATGCCCTAAAAATAAAAATATCAATCTACATTCCGGTTTTAATATATTGTAGCCGACTGGGCAAAAGCCATCATTATTATAAGTTATGATTTTGTATCGCATCAGCTACTTTTGAACATTTGACAGAAGTTACAAAAAAATAAACAATTAAAATAGTAAAGTTTTTCAATTAGGTATATTATTAATGAAAATATGCTTTTGCCGAGGTTCAATTGGATGAAATTCGGTATACATTAAATACTTATGCAAATTTTTATCCAATTCAGCTGTTTTTCCGTAAACATAACAAATTAAATTACTGGGATACTTAATTAAAAAATAAGTATGGGTGAATTATTTGCCTCATGATTACGTGGCCTCTGTTTCATCATTTAATTTTTGATTTTAACTGTTCACTAGTAGTCTGAGGTTTCAGTAGTAGTTGAAAAATTATTTCACTTCTTAGTTCTGATGCTAATTGAGTTCATAACTTTTGGAGTCAAAACTGATCATGAATATATGGAAGCTGTACTAGTAGTAAATGTTTGGTATAATTTACAATCACATACTTTTGAATCACTTCGACGCCACACAGTTCTGACGCGAAGTCCGTTCATCAGTATTGAATTTCTGATTTTGATCATCTACTTTTGCTGTTGACTGTACTTCACCAATGAGGACCAGATCTGAACTTTATGATGATGTCCTTGAAATAGGTCAGGTGAGTTGAGTAGTACTTGCAACCGATGCGTGTGTATGCGTGTATGATGTATGGACGTGGACAAAGCAAAAATAGTATAAAAAAGTTTGATTTTAAGTATGTCTAAAGACGATAGTCCATTGCTACGCGCTATATGCAAGAAGTGTGTTACGTTAGCTGCGCGGTTCATTTGTTTGCGTAGCGTGGTCGTGTGTCGCAGTGGAAGATCCCGAATCCGAAGCGAAGCTAAGGAGGTACACGTGCCTAGCTTACCCGTGGGTTGGGTGGAGCGGCGTCTTACATTGTTGTACAAACGTTTGTTATATTACATCAAACAATTTAAACAGCGACCTTGATTCTTGTTTACATCTAAGGTTTTTGAAAACGCTACGGAAAACAATCACTGAATTGTATAGCAAATGATTGGGGAAACGGATCGTTTAGTGCCGCTTGGTGACGTTACTTTTGTCACTAATTGTCACTCGACGCGTGCCCTGCGACACGTATCTACCAGTAGGCATTATACGTGCCAACCAGTAAGTCGCGCACTAACTGGCACTATCTGTGCCGCGTTCGTTATTTACGTTCATTAACAAATTGTGTGATAGGGCTTTATTTATTCACTTGGCGCCGGCTGGAGCAGGAACGCATGCATAACGAAGAACTGTGTCGACATGCATTTAGATCTTCGGAGCTGGTAGTGCTGTCTTGAACTGGTTCTGTGTTGTGCACGTGTTTAGTTATGGTTTACTTACTTACTTGCCCTCTTTCTCAATGAAGACGACTGAGGCGAATGGGATGCTGTTTAGTATCAGGAACTAAGTGGTTGAATTGACTTTTTTATACCTAATTGCTAAGTGTCTAGGGTACTAAGTTTATTAAAAATATTTTATGCGCATTTCAATGAACGGTGATCATCCATTGTTATAAGACCCCCTTGCTTGAAGGCTTGAAATAGGTACAGAACAAGTGTTTAACATTATGCCTTTAATTATGCACGGTCAAACTACGTCGTTGTAGACCGAGCTGTAGACTATTTACATATTTACGACCATACAAGTCATGACGCCATATTGTTATGTCATGATAGACCTACATAATATTTGTTCTACGAGGAATGTTGGCGCAGTTCATTATAATGAAATGCAAACGAAAGAAATAATAATACGGCGAAAAATATTTCCGCATGAGTGCACACCGGTTATATGGTAATTTAGCTAGTGGCTAGTGGTTTTGTTTGGATAGTGTTAGCCTGTAACTTCATTTGCATATAAACTTCAACCCTTGCTTAAGAGCGTTTACGCCGTAGGGCATTTCAAACAAATTTTCAAGCCCTTATTTTTCGAAATGAATGAAATTTATTCTTGCCGTGAAAACTTATTCGTCGTGGGTAGGTAGGCACGATTGTCAGTGTTTTATGGATCACTATGGAAGCTTGTTGATGGACACGTTTTTTCTACGGCGCAGTTTATACGCCGTACCGTAAAGAAAGCGTACCGTGTACAAAGGGCTTTGGACTGCGGATGCCGTGGAGTGTGCTAAAGCTAAAGACACCTGCTCACCGCGTATTGTTGCCGTCAAAATCTACGTTTATGTCAAGATGCTTCCATAGTGACCCATAACTTGTATACTTCAACAATGATGACCAACGTTTGGAGTAGGGTGGACCAGTGGTAATTTCCCCGACTTACGAGTTATAAGTCGTCGGTTCGAAGCCAGGCAGGTACTACACCAGCAGGTGAATACTTTGTCTAAATAACTTCATCACCACTGTTCTCAAAACGGAGAAGTAAAACGTGAGAAAACCATGCTCCAAAAATTCGAAAACACGTGACATCTACAAACTCGCACTGAGCCCGGGTGGTTGATTACATCCCCACGCTCTCTCACCGAGAGGAGGCTTGTGTCCCAGCTGAACATTATTGGCTGATTGTGGACCAACTTTTACGATGCCTCTACACTTGATGAGGTCCCTTGAAAAAATGATCACGAGCAAACCTTAGGGAATCCTGTTACCAGACTTTCTAACTGAATAATATTTACCACGATATACTAGATTCAATTTATTGAGTAGCTCGTGCTACTACCCAAGATAAAATAAGGGTTTGTTATTTCAATTTCTTATTGCTTCTTTGCCAGAATTTCTGTTTCTTTCCTGTTATTTCGCGATTGATTGACGTTATCTGATATTATTTACGCTAACATTTGGTGGCCTTCGAATGTCGTTGTTTTGCCAAATATCAAGTTTAAGTGATTGCTTTTAGCTTAACGTTGGCCTTGTTTTGGTTGGAAAGTTATCTTGAAGAACTTTCTAGTGGGAAAACCTTCTCATATATTTTATTTTTCCTGCTGAGCTTGCGCTGACTTTTTCCTGATTATTGACGTCATTGCATACCGACTTACTAATCACGCTAGCCGTTCTAAAAAACATTAGTTTTTTGTACCTATCAGCTTCTAATTTGTCATATAGTTCCCAACTGTCTTATAAGTCTTGGTACCTTTAGAATTCGACTGCGGCAGTTTCTTAGTAACAGCTTGAAGTTTGGAACTTGGCGGTATGATGCCCCCGTGCCTCGGAAAGCACGTTAACCCGTGTATCCTGCGCCTGATCTCTCTCCGGTCGTGTCGGATTGCCATCCCCTTGGACTATGCGAGTGAAGGAACAGAGAGTGCACTTGTGTTTTCCCTCCGCACACACTACTTGTGCACTAATATCCCCCGCGTCGCATCGAACGCTAGTCTCCGTTGAGATTGGTCGTCATGGTCCAAAATCGGTTTGGTGGACTTTATTTTCGTGTAAAAGATTTAACTAATCTTACTGTACAGCAATGATTTTACGTACAACGCACTGTTGTTGAAAAAAAAATAAAAAAAACAGTGGCACTCCGGGAGTGCCGGCAGTAGTGAAAACAAAACACAAACAGAATACTTTGCCATCACTCACTGACATATCGGATTTAAAACCGAGTACATCCCGAGGACAGCCGAACACATCCGAATGGAGTGCAGTATCGGTAACAGTGTCGCGAGTCCAATGGTTTTAAAGAAGTTTTAATTTCAAAAATCTTGGTCCTTCTTGATTTCCTCCCCTTTTTTTTTTAAATCCTAATCATTTTACAAAAAGAAGAAACAAAAATCAAAACAAAACTTCGTACAAAGGGCACACCACACCTACTTCCTAAAAACCGCCACACGGCGCACACACGAACATTAAAAAACGTGACGTTTTTGCACCCTGCGTCTTCCTACGGAAGTACCGAGTTAGAATGAGACGGAGATAGTGACCACACAGGAGTGAGCGAGAGGGACGTCGTGGGAACCGCAGGGGTAGCGATATCCCATACGATCATTGAAGTGGGACGGGCAATGACGGGCATAGTGACCCTTCGGTGCATATTATGTCCATATGGACTCTATAATACCCGTGAACGACACCTGTACGATGCTTATCGCTAATTTATGCGACAAATGGCGAATTCGTTACTTTTTACATTTGTTTTTAATTACAGGTGCATTAAGGGTTGGGCAATCAAAAATAGTGTTCTGTTTGAAAATAATTTAATTTTCTTTTTTCCCGTAAGCGACGGTTATTTACATGATATGTACAGTTTAGTGATGCGCAAAACCGACAAAACTGAATTCCTTATTAGTCGGTTTTGTGCGTCTAATTTTAGCCAATAAGCTATACAAATCACACATTTCATGAAAAATATTATAAGGCTGAACAAACAATTATTGGTAAATTCACAACCTTTTTCCGATTTTTCATCGTATAATATACTATGATTACTTAGATATTGAATATTACGTCGAATTTCTTTGAATGTTCGCATCAAAGTAAAGAAACAGTATACCGAAATGGTATTACATTACAACATAATTCGATTCGACGATATTTAAAGCTCAGTTTTTGGTCCCAAATACATCTAGTGACTGACGATAAACTTATACAATATAATATATAACTATCACACAACTTACAAAATAATATTTGATATAAAAACTATTTTTACAACAGTACAGTCTCCAAAAATATAATTTAGATATTTTTTAAACTCTGAGATCGATACAACAGTATCCTGTGGCAAGGCGACAAAGAAACAATCGAATACACAGTCGGCCACATTGGACATACTTAAACGTCCATTGCTCTCTTTTAGAAGCAATATCGTCCTTAACATTCGAAGTAAAACGTCAATGAACGCTTGAGGGTCCTTGAAAATTCTTCCAATGCTAAAGAATGATTTGTTTGATGTCGGTACCGGCAGAAATACTAAGTTACTCTTACAATGGGCCATACAAATATCCCATTTAATTCCCCTCGAGTTCGTTCCCTGTCGCCAAGTCACAAGACAATAATTCTGATAAGTTTTAATGTACTACAGTTCTAATAGGCCAGCTCAGCACCCCACGGTCTGTAGGGCTTTGAACTGTTCTGTGAGTACTGATGATGAGGTGGATGGTGAGGGTAAGGAGTGGGGTAGTGCGGAGCTGGCGGCGCAGGGTGAGGCCCTGGAGGGCCTGGGGGTGCGGGCGGCGCAGCGTAGTGAGGGTAACTTGGGGCAGCAGACAAAGGAGCAGCAATCGCCGACATAGCAGTAGGTACAGCTACCGTTGTCGCTGCTGACGTTACTGGTATGTCTTGTCTAGGTCCACCTAAGTCGGTGTAACCATGTTGTGGTTGAGGTACTGGTGTCGTCGGATACTGAGGATAGCCCCAGTTTGCTGACTTCGCCGCTAATTCTCTTTGAGCAGCGAAACACTGGAGGTGGCTCATGAGACGAAGCCGTAAAGGATCTTGAATATCAAGACCCTCGCAGCTGACGAGGTACCTCGCCACTTCAGCTGCACACTCCCGGAACCCGATGCTGTGGTAGTCCATCGCATATCTCTGAGGGTCGTAGGCAAATGTATCCAATCCTGGAACAAAAGAGACCGAAGGTCAGAAACGTTTTAATTATCATATTGATTATTCTATGACGCACTCCTACAATATTAATTCAGTTCCACGCTTCCACCGTGTTTGTTTAAAAATTCAAACACGAGAGCGGTGCAGAAAGTGACATGAGTTGGAATAATTGTCGACGTTTCAAAAGGTTTCTGTAAAGTATCAAGCTTGCACTAGGGAATTTAAAATTCCATATTTTCTTTGATCTTTTTAAGCCGGCTATCTGACGCTGCAGATGTTATTTTGCATGTAAATAAGAATTAAACAATAGCGAGTCGGAATAAAGTACACAAAAGTTTAGTTCATTCAGGAAACGACCCTCGAGTTACCCTTAGTGCAAGTAGAAAGGGATGGGATATAGCTGTTTGATCAAGTGCGTAAAGGATGGAAAAATTGAAGTAGTGGTAACGGGAACCCCAGGTTTCCGGCCGTCTTCCGATAGGGAAGGAGACAAACATAAGATGAGCTCTCAAACCCTACGGACCTTTAACAAAGTGTTCGATAAAGAGATGATTCATTGATGAATGCGGGGTCAAGGGTGCTTGGTCCAGTCAGTGTGCCACCGGGCCACGAGACCGAAGGGTGAAGAAAACTGTCTATGCAGTGTTTTTTGTACCTACTCGCTGAACCAGTTTAATTTCTTTTTATTAATTTTTTTTCTTTGTCTGCGTTTCGCTTCTTTTAGGTTTTTATGTGTGCCGTTTCTTTGTTGAACACGTTTCGTACTTAATTAAATAGAACAGAGGCGCATTAAAAATATCATGATGTTTTCTGCTAAGTAACTATCTTGTTAGGAGAGCGGCTCTGGGAAATGTCGGACTGCCCTTTTATTATAGTTGCGTCTACGATCATTTATTTATTACTAGCAGCGCCCCGCGGTTTCACCCGCATAAGTTTTGGTCCCGTGGGAATATCGGGATAAAAAGTATCATATGTGTTAATCATGGGTGTCAGCTACCTCCATACTAAATTTTATCAAAATTGGTCAAGCCGTTTGTGCGAGAAGAAGTAACAAACATATAAACACAAACACACTCACAAACTTTCGCCTTTATAATAAATGTGTGTCATTAAGTGTGATTTTTTTTCGATACTTTTTGTGCGTTTTCTTTTTAAATGTTAAGTATCATTGTTTTATTATTTTTTTAAATCGTTGTTAAATTCAAATATTTCATTTCAGATAAAAGTCCATATAATGTTAGTAGTTGTAGATAGTATAATTTAGCCTAATCTAAATCGGTATTTTTTTTACGAAATCCATGTCACATTCTACTTAAATCTAAATGTAAGCTTTCTATCTTAACCCCAATGAAGCGTACAATTGCGTTCGCTTCCTCCTTCCTTCCTCAGAGCGTTTTTTAACATATTTTTTGCGCGAGCGCAGGTGCGACAACCCTTTGCGTTAGAATCGCTTCCGCTTGTCACGTGGTACACAATGGACGCGTGATTTGATCGTTAGAATGTAGATTTAGAGGTTTTACTTTTATTCAAAAGGGGTCTTAGATCGTAATTATTGGGCATTGAAGAGTTATCAAATCCGGTGTATTGTCAAAAAAATGTTAGGGTAGAAAGTGTCACACATTAAAATCGTATAATACTTAAATAAAATATTCGTTTCGAATAATATTTGTGGTAGCCCAACATTGCTTTGATAAAACTCCACGTTATATTTCCATAGCAAGTAAATACCTGAAGTATTCAGTTACAAAATGATTAATTATTTATTTAGTATCAAAAAAAACTATTCCCACACCAGAACCATCAAATAATGAAATAATTGAGAAGTCACCCACAATAATCCCGAATTAAACAATGCTTGACATTACAAATCCCCAATCACCGTAATAACCATAAGTTGCGATTAATTCCCCACTGCGCAACAGGGCAGAGAGTACATTATCATCATCCCTCGCTGTTGTTTAGTGGCTAGCAGGGTGAGAGCGGCCCCGCTATGTGTTCCCACGCACCCTATGCGCATGATTCGCTTACTGATTGATTTATCTGCGCTAATCTGTTGGTATGCGTGTGAATTTGTTTAAGGACAGATAAACAACGAAATGTGTTGGTAAAATTATAACGAAAATAAAGCATTTTTTTTACTGAATCATAATAATATGTACCTACATACATAGGCATGTTGTCTTGGTCCATTTTTACATCAAGTTTTTTTGCATAAATACATCAAAAATTTAACCATATACTATGTCCTTATTAATAAGTGTCTACTGCAGCCATAGTTAAAACTTCTTTAACTGACTAAATTTTTACAGTATTTTCAAAAATTATGTATCAAGCAATCATAGTCTTTCCAAACCGACACTTTACTCAAACACATTAAAGTAACCAACAAACACAAAGCCCATATGGCCGGCAGGCCATATATTGTCCGTTCACCGAGCTTCAAAGCCGGCGCGTAAGCATTACTTACGTCACACCTGGCGCCTGCAAAAACTCAGGATGTCGCTAACTGGATCACGCTGATCCAGTTTTTGTCTCGCTTGCACGGTGCGTGGGTGAAAGGGAGGGGGATATTATAGGAATATTGGCACAGTTGACAGGGTCGATTCGAAATCGATATGAAGTTAATGAAATGCGATTATGATAATAGGCATAGGTTACGTGTGAAGTTATTTAAAAATGCATTTGACGAAATCTTTAAAAAGTAAATTATCTTTCCTTTTTGACTTGAAGTAAAAAAAAAAATAGGTAAGTACCTATAAAGGTCACGAAACATTGAGGAAAAAATAGGTTTGATAAATGTCACGTAACTGAGAAAAATACACGTCTCCATTAACCGCAAACAAGATCGGATCAAAAATATAACAAAAAAATAATGCGAATCCAAGTTTTATTTCTTGTTTTTCCTAAGGTTTTTACCACGAAAGTCAGAGATGACGCAGTAACGCTTCTTAAAATATAAGAACTGTTACTAAAGTTCACACATGTCTCATGATGCAAGCTTCCGGATTCCCTCGGTCGTGACACTGACCTTTCAACGGCCAACTAGGCCACTTGTGGACGTCAGTCGGCCATCATGGCCGGAAACTACTCCCAACTGAAGAGGATGCGGTTTTCCGTACACTGAACCATAGAGCCACATTGTGAAATACTTTTGTAAAAGTTAAATGGCGACCACAAATTGATTTTAAACCACAGATTCGGTTAAAATGGAAGGATGGGACAGTTATTATAATTTACTAGCTGCGCCCCGCGGTTCTACTCGCGTAAGTTTGGATTCCAAAAATAATCCGGAGAGGGCCACCCTTATCACCTACGGGTATAAAAAATAACCTACGACCTATTCTCAGACCTACCAAATAGACACAAAAATTTCATAAAAACCGGTCAAGCCGTTTCGGAGGAGTTCGATAACAAACACTGTGATATTTTTATATACCTATGAGATTTAGAAGCTTTGGAGTTGAAAAAAAAAGAGTTCTATCATATCATCATAACTATCTTCTATAATTAGAGCTACATCCGCCAAGTTTTACAAACTAAATATTAATTTCATGGACAAAAACCATCTAGTTTTGATTAACCAATTTTATACTTTAATAGATACCATTCGTAGAAAATCAATTAAAATTCCCTCAATAACAGTATCAATTACAAATCTTCCCGACAGACACCAAATGCAAACTCACCGGTATTTTTTGTATCATCTCCACAAGATCATTTACTACGTGTGTTATAACAAAAACCTCACAGTTTGTCCACCTGCCGCCCGGGCCCCGGGCCCCTGGACCCGGAAACACGGCGTGGGAACATCAGGAACAGACCATTTGGAGATGTGTGAGATAGCGATAATGATGAAACAGCTGACTTTGCTTATAGTTTAGTGGGTAGCTTTTGTTTTTATAGGCTGTAATACTGATTGAGTGGGTCAAAAAGTTACGTGTATTACGAAAAAAGGATGATAATACAATGTAAGTAAGGAATCAATATCAATCTAGATTTGATTGAATGTTAAATTGAGTAATATCAACAGCAAACGTGGCATCTCTACTTAATACAATCTTAAATTCATTCATTCATTCATTCACTGACCGGACAGACAACGCACAGCCTAATTCTAAGGGTTTAGAAGCATGATATTTTGGACAAGAGTTTCTTAGATACCAAAAGTGAGCACTAAGAAAGGATTTTTTAAATTCGATAAAAGCCTACCTACAAGTACATGGATGAAGCTTAAGTAGAAATTAGTGTCACCATATTTTATCTAACAACATATTGTTAAGGTTCAGAGAAGGCCAATGACATGAGCCTTTCATTATTTTTTAAATTACTCCGAAAACCCTCTTTGATGAAACAAATACTGTTCGGAAAAAATGCTGTACATACAGGTTGTTAACAACCCGACAACTGTGCCACGGAATGATACCATCGACCTTGTTAAAATTGGCAAGATTTTAACAAGGTCGAAGGTATCGTTCCGTAAATTAAATAAATAACAGATTTGAGAAGCTAGCAAAATTGTTAGCATCTCAAATCTGTAATTTACCTTTGGCAAAACATGATCACTCAATTACTGTAATTAAGATTCAAATAGGTACCTTTACTTCGGTCTAAATATCAACTTTCTAGATCATGGCGTCTGGTTTTACTAAATTATAAAAGACTAGCTTCCGCCCGCGGCACCACCCGTAAGGTATGTCGATAAAAACTATCCTAGATCCTTCCCCGGGACGCAATCTATCTCTCTGCCAAATTTTATCGAAATCCGTTTAGTGGTTTAGGCGTGAAAAGGCTACATACAGACAGACTGACTGAGTTACTTTTTCGAAAACAAGTAACTCTTTCTATCGCGAGCCCGCGCGTCCTCCTTCCAGTTTTGAAGGAACTTATCCAGCTCCTCGTGCCATGTCCTACGTGGTCTTATTCCTTCTGTATGTATCTCCATGAGAAATACCATAAATACAAAATCGTTATTTAACAAACATTATATAGTTAAGTAACTCACAACCACATATGTGTGTACGTAGTCCTATTCTGAAGAACCTGGTTTAATATTGATATTCTCGTTGTCATCATTATACTTTCACAGTTAAGGAAAGTAAAATCCTGTTAGCGAGTTTCTATTTCATCAAAGGCTGCATATAACAGTAGCAAGTATCACAAAAGACAGGAAAAGCGAATCAAATGCGTTGCTTTTGCTTTTAAACATTTTTTTTATTATACTTTTTAACGAATCACCGTTACGGTCGCATCTTTTATTAATTTGCAGGAAACGGAAACGAACGGAACAGGTTTCTGACTATTTAATTGTTGCGTATAACGGACGCACAATTTTTTCGCATTTTTACTTTTTATTTTGAACGTTCTCCTTTTTTCAGTTTGTTTTTTTTTTTGCTGGAGCTACCTACGTTTTCAAGTATTTAGCTCGTAAGTTTTAAGTTTTTTCTCATAACTTGTTTTCAAGTTTGCCGGAACGTTATTAAATTGTTTTTTGTAAAGAAAACGTAAACATCATTATTCTGAACTGAATGATCTGATCTGAACGGGCAGCCATTACAGAATTTGCTTGTAAGCATGAGAAGTTTTCACCGAAAAGTTGTTTACTTCGCTTTATACTTACATCAATTCGGATATTATTTACCTAAATATCTAATGTTAATTAAGCTAAGGGTCTTATTGAGATAAGGGGGCCTAAAAAGGCCACTTTGGCACAATTAGATATAAATAAGCTTAACATTATTAATATAATATGGCGAAGACAGTCCGTGTTTTTCTTTTTTTCGCTGCACTACGTAGGTATAATTAAAGAGATTGGGATTGGATTCGGATTGGATTGATTGGTATTCTAGCACAGACAAAAAAAATAACTGAAAAATCCTTCACCAATGGGATTTGATGCGATTAACTTAACAGTTAACTGTGCATGATGATTAATAATGTTATCCTTTTATGATTCTGCTAAAGTGGCCTTTTTAGGCCCTAAGGATCTTACATATATTCAGATATATTAACATAAATAAAATGAACCTACTATGTCCACTGCTGGACTGCGGCTCTCCCGATTATCCTGTTGACCAACCTATTAACTCCACAAATGCAATATTGAACTACATTTTACTCTAGGAAATAGTTTGACAAACAGACCTATCTGATATTAGGTCGTAACCTATAGATACCTCCCTACAATACCAAGGTGAGAGAAAGTCAAAGTAGGAAGAACTGTGCCAACCTTTAGCATGCAGCATTTTCAAATGGTCCACGGTCAGCTGCAAAATCTCAGCCTTCTCCAGCTTCGCACTGCCCTGCTTCTCACAGGCTGCTGGCACCAGCCTCTTGAGCTCAGTCAGGGAGGTGTTGATGCGATCTCGTCGCTTCTTCTCGATGACGCCGCGACGTCGCTTGCGCGTCATCAGTTGGCAGGAGTCGCCACCGGGAGACCTGGAATTATGGATGATGGTGGGTTAGTTCTTGGTTCCTAAAAGGATGTACACGTAACGTCACGCCAGGAATGATTAAGTGCCGGGAACAAATCCGGCATCAATCAAGGTTGTTTTTTTCACCTGTTGGGTAAATAATAGTTCTGCCGTAGGTGTTTCTGTTTTTATTTTTCTGTAATGCCAATAAACGCATTGTTCTTTCTTTCTTTCTTAGTATCTAAATAAGCCTGCAATCACCAAGTTATAAGGCTAGGTTTAAAATACCACAGAAGACTAGTATATTAGTCACGAATATTTGTTTACAAGTCGTATCGGGTTGACTGTTTGTGCATGAGAGATATGGATTGGAAAGCAACGTCGAGAGAATTAAAAAATCCGAGCTCTTATATTTATGATTCGCCAGATTATTTTATTACGCAACCGTTCTATACTGACTGTGTAACAAGTTGCACGGCTTTGCCCGGCTTTTCATAACGTTATGTAATCGGATTGTCACTGTAGGTCCTATGTCTTATAATGAAAAATCCTTTGTGCTATTTTTGAATAAATGAATGAATGAATTATATATTAATTTGCAATAATATAGGTAGCTAACATATATGTTCTTAAGATCTCTGGGTTTCACTATATTTGGCATTTCAGCCGTGCAAATATTTAGATTTTACATCTTGGTTAAACATATAGCATGCAGTAAGTAGTACCTATACATTTAGTAATTAGCAATAACATAAAAATACTAATAAAAATTTCATAATTTAAATTTGGATTACAACGCAATTAATATAATGAAATTAGACAATTATATTCCTTTATAATAATAATTTATATAAAAAATAACGATTAATAATAATGATGTCATGTCAATGAAAAATTGCAGGTGTAATGAAAATGTTTCAATATTGTTTAAGTAATGTAATTAAATAGATCAGATGTAGTAATTATAATAATTAAGTTTTGTAATTATCTAGATGTCTAGTTTAAGCGAAGCATGACGTTTGACGTGACGATGAGTATTATGTATAACGAGATAAAAATGTCTTATTTTGTGATTTGTTTATATAAGTCAGATTGTTCGCATTTCGGTAACCTACTTAAATAATCAGAAAACATGCCCGAAGATATGCCCCATGATAAAATAAACGTATTTTTCTGTTCACATATTTCACTCAGATAATGAGACTAGGTATTTTTTACCCTGTGTCGTAGGACTTGTAGGTAACATTTCAAAAATGAGGCCATAGAAAAAGGTCAGGTGCGTGGAATTCACAAGATAAAAGATTCTTGAATGTAAGCCAAAAGGACGAGACGTGCGAAATACTTAAGTCTCCGAACCCCGCGAGCAAATTACATCACCTACAATACATTACAATGAAGAAAAATAAACAAAAAACTTTTACAAATTCATAAAGAAATTGTATGACGTAACGTACGCAACTTTGTAACCTTTTGTAAAACTTTGAAACGAAACATGCTACGCGTAACATTAAATCACAGTTACTGCGTAGCCTGTGCTACGTGCGTAGCGAGCTACGCGCTGTAGGTGCTACGAAAATTACATGTTCTTATTGGAATCTTGTGTGTTATTTTTAAATAGAAGATATATTTTTTTTATAAAAGTGTGCTATAAATAATATGTCCATGACCCTAAAAAGGCTAAGCAATTCGATATTTTACTCGTAAGACATTATTAAATTAACATCGAATTAACGCAAAACGAACAAGTAGAAGTCTTGATATCCCCTTTTTTTCGGTTTTTAGGGTTCTGTAGTTCCTACAAGGAACCCTTATAGTTTCGTCATGTCCGTCTGTCTGTCTGTCTGTCCGAGGTTTTGCTAAGAGACTGTTAGTACTAGAAAGCTGTAATTTTGTAGGAGTGCGTATATCAATTACGCCGACAGTGGTAAAATAAATTTTTGGAAAATGTTTTTTTAGGGTAGCTCATTTTCTCCTACATGTGAAGTGAGGATGAATATTTTTTTCGTCGTCTACCCCATCGTGTGGGGTATCGTTGAAAAGGTCTTCTAAAATGACTTGGGGGTTGCTTAAATAATTTTTCAATTTAATGCTCCATTTACGAATCATTAAACTTTAAAGTGCAAATTTTTGTACCAGTAGGGCGCCCCCCCCCCCCTCTAAAACCTAAACTGCTAGCTTGAAAAATCTGGAAAAAATTTACGATGATAGTGCATTTCATGAACTTTAAAGGAAAACTATAGCGGTTAAGATAACTTTATTAGTTTAGCGGTAATGGTCGTTGAACTTGGGTGTTGGATAATTTTGTACCAAGTACAAAATCCTTAGCATTAATCCTTTAAAGTGACTAAGATGAAGTAGTTGCTTTCGTACTACATTGTGATAACGGGCTACTACGGAATCCTACACTGTGCGTAGCCCGACACGCACTTGGCCGGTTTTTGTTATTATAACGTTATGTAACTCTTATTTACAGAATAAATTCAGAGAGCAAAATGTAATCCTTGTATTACATGGATGTTACTAGAATTTCTAGAGGACGTCACGCGGGCTGTACGCGTGAGTGGTTATGGTAGTAAGGACCTGCCTGCCGGAATAATTTATTGTTTGCTTCAAGATTCTGGAATACGTACTGTTTCTAATTTATATCTAGAATATTAACATCAGCTTAGCGTTAATAATCTCAGCTTCAACAAAGGGCCATTGGATTAACTGCATACTTACAAACTGAAATATATGTAAGATCTGGAAAATCTTTTTTCATCCCACTGTTTTTCAACCAGAGCATTTTATATTCTTATTGCTGAGAAATAGTCGAGAAACGGCAACACAGAACAAATGTTAAAGACTAGGTGGTAATCTTTGCCCAGCAGTGGGACAGTACAGGATAAAAAATCTTTATTTTTCGTACTCACGTCGCATCTTTGCTGCTCTCCTCAGAAAAGTCATCGTCTTCGCTTTCAGAGCGAGTCCTCTTGGTGCGCTGCGCCGGCGCAGGTGGGGCCGGGGCTGGAGCCGGTGGACCCCAGCCGTACCCCCACTGGGACCCCTGGCTCTGACCCTGCAGCTGAGGACCCGGCTGCTCCATGTGTCTGTGATGGTATTCCATTTTCACCAAAAAATATCAAATCACTATTGGTCCTAATAAGCACGGAAATATTCACTGATGTCTTCTTGGCCTAGTTTTTCAGTTATCACTTTGTTTTCATCGGAAACTTGGTCTATGGACGATCGTGTGCGCAGGTCGGTCACGTGCGCGCGCGCTGTGCGACTGGCGCGGAGTGTGTGGCCGCGTGGCGCCCCGTGCCGCCTCGTGTGCTGCCGCCCTAAGCGACCCACCCTATACAAAATATTCTTTATCTATGACCCGCAAACTATTGCTTTAGATGCAAGTAGTTTTGGACTTTATTCTTTGCACGATAGAGGGTCGTAAACTGTTGTGATTATGTTGGTAATTTCTTTGACAGCCAAGATTAAAAATGCGTTTTTAGTTTGCAATTTTGTGCGTTATGTGGTTGCAGTAAGGACGATGCAACTGCGTTTCTGGGTCACTTGGCAAAATTAAAATCTATAAACTTTAGTTATATTATAGTTAATTGGAAAATAAACTTAATTTTCGAGGTGTAAGGTTCAGAATAGCTTAGTTAATTTTTTGAAGGGTGTATCATAAGGCCGCGTGGCAGGCGTACGGTGGGAAACTGCAGACAATTAGGTAACGCAATTTATTCGCTCCAATATTTGTGTGAATGTATTCTTCAAACTATAGGGGAAGGGTTCCGGGGTAGGCAGAGAAGCGTGGGACGATGGCACGGGGATTAACTAGTGGAAAACATTAGCTACTCGAGTGAAGGATTAGAGCATGAAAGGAAAAATGCGTATCAAAATATTTGAGATTTGAGTGGTACTTATGTGCTTGCATTTCTCATTTATTAAATGTTTTAGTGGATCTTAAAACTGTCTAGTAAGTGCTTGTAGATAATTCATTATGTCTTGTACCATAAAGCTGAAATAAAGCTACCTTGTATTTTTTTTCACATATAATAAAAAAACAAAACCCTAATTCGTAAACAACTAAACAACGATTAATTTCCCTAAATTAAATATAGGTCCAACTCCAACTTTCAGCGCCAAATCATTTAAGTAATCAGAAAACAATCTCAAAGTCATTAGCACCGGGCGGCGCGGGCGGTCAGTTAGCTAATTGTTATGCCGTAATCCGGCCGGTCACGAGCGACGACGGCAGCCGAACACGGTCGGCGGACGTTCGGTCACGAGACTACCCGAGGTCGGACGGCGGGTGACACGCGACCACCAGATACTTGGTGAGCTGAGGTGTCATGACACCTTGGGTAATCAACAAGTGCTAAAGTTGGTCTGGAAATATTGTGCTGTTGGTGGAGTTGGTGAGGGCACAATAATAATGCTCGATTTTCATTCTTGAGTTCTCGGTTTCAGGAGCTCTTTGCTGACGTAACGTGAGGGCGAGATACAGAATTGTTACTTAGCATGTGCTTTGAACATGTTCCCGTCTCTATGTTGCACTTGAAACGCAAGCGTTATACGCGCATAAAGTACGTGCTAAGTGACGTTTATAGATATCGGCCTGAGACTCACATAGAACTATCAATTTGTAAACTAGATTCACATACTGATGTGAATCTAGTTTACTGAGGCTAGCCTACTGAGGCTAGCTAGGCTCATGGCTCAGTAATAACAGCCGCACGGGTCGATCAATCAGGTTAACCTACGCTTGCCGCGGTCAGTCCGTGGATGGATGACCTGCTTTACATACTGACCCTCCGTGCCTCAGAAAGCACGTTAAGCCGTTGGTCCCCACTGTCATTCTTGGATCTTTGACAGTCGTCAGAAGCCCAAAAGTCTGACAACCAGTCTTAATTACCAAGGGGTACCGTATTACTCAGTAACTGGGATGTGGAGGTCAGATAGGCAGTCGCTCCATACTGGTACTGGTACTGGTATTCAGCTGCATCTGGTTTAACTGGAAGTTGACCCCAACATAGTAGGGAAAAGGCTAGGCAGATGATAATTCACATCAGTAAAAAAGGTAAGTATTTTCCATTACAGATTGTCCTTTGATGTTGCCTATTCTTATTACTGCCAAGTAATCTTCGAACTAATTCTACGACCATTCTTACGACCACATAACTCGCTAAGTCTTGGCTTGAATGTGGTCTTTATTATTATGTAATACATTTTATGTTATGGCGATAACCAAATAATGATAAGTATCGCCATTACGACATGTATTGAATTGATGTTCGTGGTCATTAACTGACCCCTTCATCAATTATATCTTTATACATGTGTACTTTTGAGTTATTGACCAATAACTCGACGAGGAGATGGCTGATAGAAGAAAGCTGTAACCGAATTGTGGCCAAGGTTAGGCCATACAAACTAGGGCCGTCCAAAACCACGTTGGGTTGATGTTATCGTCAAAGTCGCGTCGAGTAAAAAGGCGGCGTATAGGCATCCCCTTTTTTCTGCCATACTGATTAACTGCTGATTCCGGACTTAAGAGCGTTTACGCCGTACGGCATTTCATACAAACTTTCAAGCCCTTGTTTTTCGAAAAATAGTGTTACAGCCAAATTAGACCGATTTAAAATTTTCCATAGAAACAGAGATTTCCAGTTATCTTTTTTTAATGAAGACATTTCGAAACTCTTCTTTACTAACTTTTTAGACCTTTGTTCCTGCTTAAGCGTATGAAGTTTCATTAAAATCGGTTCATTCATCTCGAAAAACAAGGGCTTGAAAATTTGTATGAAATGCCGTATGGCGTAAACGCTCATTATGATGATGATTATGATGACCCATAACTGTGACGTCTCCTTGAGATATAATGTAAAGTAAAGACCACCTTATTAATGAAGGCTTCATATAAATAAAAAAATATAGGAACGTCAGCAACATGAAACACCACATTGAAAGTAGGTACATCCATCATAACCAAACATCTATATAATTATTATAAATTGGAAAGTAACTCTGTCTGTAGGTATACCTATATGTTACCTTTTCACGCCCAAACCACTAAACGGGTTTCGATAAAAAATTGGCAAGGAGATAGATGGCATCCTGTGGGGATCGACATAGGCTACTTTTTGTCCCGGTAGCACGTTCCGTTCACGATAATTGTCGACATCCACGCAGGCGAAGCCGCGGGCTGAAGCTAGTAATTTTAATAAAACAATAAAAATAGATTCAAATGTCGTGTAGTTTCTTTTTATTAAAATTAGATTCGCCATCATTTGTCAACAGCGACATTTTCGCGTCGTCATATTATGTTATGGCGACGTGAAGTTTTGTTCTACGAGTTCTCGTACCATGGGTCAAACCTGGGACCGACTCGATTTATGTCAAGATTTCCACCATTAGATCTTACAGCTTTTATTAAATATTTATAATGAACAAAAATTTAATTAACTATATTTTGAGACTGTTAATTAAGAAAAACATCTGGTATGCCTTATTGAGAAAAAGCCACTAACAGCATCCTCTGCCAAACAAGGATCTTGACACATGCTTGAGAGAGTTAATCTTTAGCTAATAAGATTTCTATCAAGTAGGTATTACACAATACGTTGTTGACGCAAAACACGTCAGAAAAGAAGATTGGAGTAATCTCTTCCTACGCTTGAGCACCGTACAATGTAATGACATAAATCAAATAGAATCAGTGATACGAAGCGTAGCCTTGTAAATATAATCGGCTATAGTTCATAGAGACCGCCTTTGGAGATACAACATAGTTTTTTGGGGTTAGGTTCATCCAAAGGAAAAAGGAACCCTTATCTCTGTCGGTCTGTCTGTCATAGAACGACGAGGGATTAGCGCATCATGTTAGGTTTTGCTAAACTCATTTTTTTGTTTTTATTGGGGAGTGGTTAAACTTTCACAATACAGATTTTATTAATGTCGCCTGGGTTTATTTATCTGTGTTTTATTGTAGGTATTTCAGGGGGCCTAAAAAGGCCACTTTGGAGAATCATAAAAGTAATTATAAAATGGCGAAGACAGTCCGTGTTTTTCTTTTTTTTCGCTGCACTACGTAGGTACAATCAAAGAGATGGGATTGGATTTGAATTGGATTGATTGGTATTTTAGCACAGACAAAAAAAAATAACTGAAAAATGCTTCACCAATGGAATTTGATACGATTAACTTAACAGTTAACTGTCCATTCTGTTATCCTTTTATGATTCTGCCAAAGTGGCCTTTTTAGTCCCCAAGTACGGAACACCACTGCGTCTCGCTCTTATTTACTTTTTCCAATGTTTTTTATCAAACAAACCTCGGGTGTCGCGATTTCAGTCACAAAACTGATCAGATCCAACGTCACCAGTCAACAAGAGCTCCATTGTCCAGTAATCCGTTTACTGATAATATAAAAAGGTTCATTGTTAAAGGTTTTGTGCTGTCAAGTATGTATTTGGAATCTCAGCAAGTCTGTGATCTGTGAAATCAAAGGTTTGAAGGACGTGTGATAAGGAGAATCGATTTATTCTAAAAATAAAATGGATGTGTGACCGTGAATAATATAATGGCGTGTCGACAGTGGACGTCCCCAATCATATTTGTTTACCGTAGGTAGGAGTTCATTTCGGTAAACAATTTTCCCATATTGGGAAAGACTGCCAAAATTATGTGTTGCGATAAACTCTTTAGTTATTACTTAATTTCAAAAGTTTGTAAACATAGAATGGGTCTCTAAAAAGTTCAAGGTTTCACTACACCGTAATGTGGTAGATAACCAACCTTTTTGAAATTGGGTGATCTAGTCATGCAAGGAAAATGCATGGATATAGTTATTCTGTGACAAAAAGATTTGATAACCAAGATAGTTATGTTTGGTTACAACATAGGTACCAAATTAAAATCGGCTATTAAAATAAGTCATGAAATGAAAAATGGATGATGTTCAATCCCATTTTGGCGCTAAGTTTTTGATTTGATAAGTTTCATTAACTTAGTTGAACGCGCATTGATTTAGCAAAATAAGAGCATGGAATAGGACACCTGCTTTACAGGCAACGAAAAGGCCTACGAAGGCCTTTTCGTATACAAATCAATAACATACTTCCCTATCGTCTATATGCTATACATAAACAATATCAGAAAAGCCTTTTATTACGTGTTCATACCGTCAGAACAAACAACATTACAAGCGTTTAATGTTATTACTATGGACTGACGTCTTTCCATTGCGTAGTTACCATAATGTAGTTACTTACAATCAGCACGAAGGGGTAATGTTACAGTAATAAGTTTTACTGCTGGTCTTGACCTTGTGGGTTGCAGTGAGGTGATAAGATGGCGGTCAAGTTGATGACCTTGGCGGTCAATGTTAAAACAGGTGGCAGCATTTAGCGAATGCATTTTTTGGGTTAATTTATCTTGTACTGGTACTAATTAAAAAACTTGTTAGGAAGGGATAAACTCCGGCTTTAAAGATGTCTTCAAGGTATGACATACTTCTTTTCGTGCATATGCTTTATCATAAGCAATTCAAAAACTTGAAAATATTTAGGTACAAGGCTTACAAAGGCGCATGTTCAGGCAGGGGGCTTTAAATAAATGCTTTATAGCCTCTTTAACGTAGTAGGTAGGTATTTATTTATCACAATTAACAAATGGATTCATTATTCTTCTAAATAAATTTTATGAAAACCTATTTAAATAAAAGAAAGTCGTTTTAGTTACACTATATACAACTCAAGAACGGCTGAACCGATTTGGCTGAAAATTGGTGGGGAGGTACTTAGCTTAGAACCAGGAGACGGACATAGGATACTTTTTATCCGGTTTTTTTTTCTTATGAGAGAAGGGTAGGAGTAGGTTAGGAGTAGGGTAGGAGTAGGGTAGGAGTATGTTAGGAGTAGGGTAGAAGTAGGGTAGGAGTAGAGTAGGAGTAGGGTAGGAGTAGTGTAGGTGTAGGGTAGGAGTAGGGTAGGAGTAGTGTAGGTGTAAGGTAGGGTAGAGGTAGGGTAGGATAAGGGGTAGGAGTGTAGGACACCACGTGAACGAAGTAGCGCCGGGCAGCTAGAAACTATATGGCAAAACAACGTTTGCCGGGTCAGCTAGTAAGTCATAAAGATCAAAGCAATTCCCTTACTGAAAATGATAACGGGACAATAAAATCAAATACATGTAAAAATATCAAATTCTACGCTCTACAGTACAACAATCAATACTAAAATGCGCCCACGCACTCAAAGTCGCTCATGTATCAACAATTCAAAAGACCGTCACATTCATTGTTAAATCTGAAAAAATCTAAGCAAAAACTGTGAGAGCCAGTTTTTGTAGTTTTTCGACTATTAACCCGTTTTTTTGTGGGCGTGGGAGTCCATGGGACTTTTGGACAGGTGGTAGTGGGTTTTAATCCCATTGTTGGGGAACACGGAAGGTTAGTCTGTCTGTCAATGAGATTTTGATGTAGTCAGGTTTATTTTAACTTTGCTAACTACGCACACCGTCAGCAGACTGTGTGCTTGCTTCGTCTTGTTGTGTTTGTGGTTTAAGTCAATATTTTTGTTAAATATATGCCTTAAGGCCTGTCTCGGAAGTTGATGTGCCACTTCTCCTATGAAGCTTAAATTCTAGGAGGTGATGATGGATGGGTGGTTTAGGGACTACTTTTATAAGGTAGGTAAAGTAGGTAGTATCTTTTGTAGGTGTCCGAAAACAATTGATTTTATCAGCCTAATTTTGAATAGATGATTTCTTTAAATTAGGTTATTGATGGATTTTTCTCAGTAGTGATGCTTTGTCTTGTGACAAATTTATATAGGTACCTAGATAAATTCGCTTTTCATACTTCTAAGAGAAAAGAAAAGACCCTGTGATTCTAGGTAGGTATACTAAGTAACGGTGGAATAAAAACAAAAATAGATTCAAATGTACAGACGCCAGCACATTGAGCTACTACAATCTGTCAAATTTCTTTAATAGATTTTTAACTTTATCGCTAAAGCATAAGGTTCAAAGTTGATTGGGAAAATTTGACAGTTTCGGGTAGCTTGATGTGCTGGCGTCTGTACATTCCTTTAAAATTAGATTCGCCATCATTTATATTTATATTCAGCAACATTTGTACTTATATACAGCGACATTTGTACTTATACACAGCGACAGTTTCGCGTCGCCATTACACCTTAGACCTTATTGAGGAAAAGCCTATTACAGGCCAGCCACCTCTGTCAAACAAGTATCTTGACACATGCTTGAGAGAGTTGATCTTTAGCTAACAAGATTGCTATCAAGTAGGTACTACACAATAAGTGGATTGTTGACGCAAAAAAGCCAGAAAAGAAGCTACGCTTGAGCACCGTACCTACAATGTGACATAAATATAGAACGTGATATGAAGCGTAGCCTTGTAACTAAATATATTCGTACCTATGCTACATGTGACTTTGATGACATTTACAAAATCAAACAGCGTTTGCAAGACAGTTTTCTCTGCAAAAATCGTATCACAGCGCAACAAGCCCCGAGGTTCTAAAAATTATATTGACAATAAGCAGAACCCGAACAAAGAACTAAGCAAATAAACCATGCTTGTTATAATAAACCTGAGTTTATCAATGTCAAATTGATGACGTCTTATCTTCCGTGATCAATGACAATAGGGCCCGTATTAATAAACCTTCCTCAATGACGTACTCAAGTGCGATATCATTTGATACGCCATTATTGCGATATCAGCATCTCAAGATCATTGCTAATTAATAAACACATGAAAACAGTATCTCAGTTACCAAGATCAGCTCCTCAAGATGCTGTACTTGAGGGCTTGATCTCGTGAACGATTACGTCACATTGAACGAAGTTTAGAATGACATTCATCACATTTCGTTCATGATGGTTCATACTATGTCGTAAGATTTATTGAAATACTTGTATTTTGTTAAAATTTTAATGAATAGCGATGTATCACGTTTTAAAGAGTATACTTCGGAAGCGCCCCGATCACACGAACCTGTTTGAGAATGAATTATGCTACACATCAAATCTTAAATAAATGTGCGATAATTAGGAGTTGTTCATATTTAGCGCACAAGTTTACTATTATTAATTTTCCTTGTATAAATTCAAGTCATACGATACTCGCCATTTTGATGACAGTGTAGGTCGAGGCTAAAAAACATAAAAATTGGAGATTTCGAACACCCTAACTTCACCACAGGGGCTGTGAAAATATATCATTTAATTATTTGACGAATTTATCCATAGTTTAAGGTAAATAAGTACTTAGTGGTAATGAAGTTTTGGGATATCTAATGTCGAAGTTTCGCGCCAATCGTGCGTGTTTACATTTTTACTTTTCACAAATTTCACACACACAGATGTAGATAAGATTTCAAATCTGACAAATATTATTGAAAATATTGTGAACAACACGAAAATGCCCAGGTCTTAACGTAATATTCAAACACAGGTCCAATAACACGTATTAATCATTACCACTAGGTACTCAATTTGTGTTCAAAATCGCCGATCATTATTTTTTTTTTATTGCAATGATGTACGAAAGCGATTATTCCAAACGATTTTTTTTTTAATTTCGATTGCTAATATGACGAATGTAATCGATACTTGGAAATAAAATAAAATTATTTTAAGCAGTAAATACAATAAGCATTGCTTATAATAATGATTTATGCTTTTCTATTGTCATTTCAATCGTTTTTTGGAGATTTCACTTAAACAGAGTCAACAACAGCCAGGCCATAGGTACCTCATTTATTGAATTTCGCGCCGAAATGTTTCTTCTATATTTGAATTTATATTCGGAGTTCGCTCGCTGTTTAGAATTATTTTAATTTATTGGACAACTATTATTTATTGTGGATTTTATTTTTGATACTTTCTAATAGTTTCCTACAGAATTCCCAGTATATATTTATTAGGTAGACTTAGTAAAATTTTGTTTGAGAATAATGATAAATTAATTCCATAAATTGGGTATTCTGCAAACACTTTCAATACTTTGTGTTAGTTAAGAGTTGTTATTCAGTTTCTAATTCTTTTTTAATTTTTTTATCGCGAATATCGATTAGGCTGCATGCAGGTTTTGAATCGAAATAAGAAAGTTGGGTGGACGTCTCTCTATGGTCAGCACTAAAAAGTGTCACGTCGCAACACAATTTTTAGTAATTTTTATCAGGATTTGATCGTGTTTTTTATGTAGTTTATGTATGAAAAATGATAAAAGTAAGAATGCAGACAGAATGCCAATATCTTTAATTTTCCTTTTTTTATTTTCAGTAAGAGGATAAGTTGTTCATGCATATTTTCACTGAATTAGTCTACTTTTCGGATAGGTGTGTAGTAATACCAATTTTATACTACTTTCGCAGAAGACTGAGGCAGTTTGACCGACCTCAACATATAAATAAATTATAGATTTTTGGTAAACGATATCCAAAAGACCATAAAATACACACACACAGAACTATATTTCATCATAATAATTAATCTCATCCAAAATATTTTCAAACTCCGTGTTTCGCGGTACTAATCACGACCTCAAATCACGGACCGCCTACACTCAGGTTTTAGCATCTTGAGTACACGCACCTATTGTATACTTAAGTATCAAGTTTCATTTATTAATCAGTCCATCACTCGGCTGATATCGTAAACCCAAACCGTAGCTTGAGAACGTCAAATAATATGTTTATTAATACGATCATGACCTCAAGATCGATATCAAGTGCGAGCTCTTGGACTGAGTGACGTTTATTAATACGGGCCTAGGACTATAATAGCTGTGCCGACCCCCCCAGGGTTAACTGCTTGAAGAAACGTTCATAAGCAAATGGGTTTGCATTGAAATGCAATAATATGGCTGTTTGGTAGGAAGTAAACAAAGGGTATTGAAGCGCAGTTGAAGTAAAAAGAATCGGTACAAGTTTTATTCTGAATCTTTTATCGTACTCAAAACTGTATTTTCGATAGGGGAGAAAGCTAACGCGAGCTATCCTTGAAAAGATTAACGGGTCGGCAAAGCTGGTAGCAGCTGAGGGTGGGTAGATGTTAGTAATAACTACTCGAGACGTACTAATTATAATTATATCAGCTTCCATGACAGGCGTCAAAATATTTTACCTTGCCACCCAGCAGACTAGCTATAGGTACTACAGACGCCAGCACATCAAGCTACCCGAAACTGTCAAATTTTTCCAATGAACTTTGAACCTTATGCTTGAGCGATAAAGTTGAAAATCTATTAAAGAAATTTGACAGATTGTAGCATCTTGATGTGCTGGCATCTGTGCCTACACATTATACTAAGTCAAAGACTCAAAAAATAAGAATTCAGGGTGGCAGGGCCATCGCGCAACCTATAGATTCAGTAGGTAAGTATATGTATTGGCTCAGAGGTAGCCAGTTAGTTAAAGTTGAGTTGTTGGATGTGAGTCGACGAAAACCACAGAGTTTACGATAATTTCGTTTATTCGCAAAAGTTACATGAAAGTTCCGTTGAATGCCAATCCGCAGTAATAGCGCTACGGCAGCTATTGGTCAACTAAACAATTACAATTATAAAGTAAATAAAACGAGTAGCGAAAAGTAGGTCGCGACGGTAGCAATTTGCCTGTACGTGAACCGTAGAGTATATGATTCTGAACCTCCTTGCGTTGAAATTTATACCTGATTTTTTTTTTTATACCAGTAAAAAAAAAAATTAGAGTAATTAATTACTAATACTTGTGTTGAGGTTGTCTCGCAGTTGCTTAGGTACATTTTGACCGCGTATGTAAGTATTGCACTTTTCCGTGAAACAGCTGTTTTTAGGGCTCCGTACCAAAATGATAAAACAGAACCCTTATGGTGAGCCACAGCTGGATATCTCAAGAACTACTAATGCTATCAACTTGAAACTTGGAATAGGTTTAGATGTCGTTTGCCCAACTATTTTGCAAATAAGAAATAAATAAAAATATATGCATATTTTCTGCAACAGGGACTGAAAGGGGGTCTGAAAAATCCGAAGTGGGGCTACGAGGGCATGTGGGGTATCATATGAAAGAGCGCAGTTTGCACATTCTCAAATATTTTTTTTAGGGCGCATAATTTTCGACTATTGATGAAAAATGTAAAAAAATACCGTTCCCCCCCTTTCTCCGAAGTTTGCAAAGAGAAAAATCTGAAATAATTCTATGAGATATAAATTTATGGAAAGATTACAGGAAAAATAAAACGATGTCTCTAAATAGCACACTTTTTCAGAAATCATCAACAAAAGTTACACTAGTTCCACTATCGGTCAAGAGATGGGGCTGACATAAAACTGCAATATTCTACACCGCAGTGCGCAGTGTTAAAATTCTCTAACGAATATAGGCCTCGCCGACGAAAATTTAAAAACATATGACGGCACGGAACCCTCGGTGCGCGTGTCCGGCTCGCTCTTGCCTGATTTTTAAAAGGAGATAACTCTCCGAAATGTTAAGTATACAAAACTGGAAATGAAAACACTAGCTAATTGTTAAGTTAGCTGTTTTACATACCTACCAGCACGTAGGAATGATATTATTAGGTAGATAGGTACTGCCAGTCGATTCTGTAAAAATCTCACCGTGAAAACTTAGGTGAAGTGAGTTTGTTTTTTCTAGGAATTGACACTATTGACAGCTCACTCCACGCTCACTTCACCTAAGTTTTCACGGTGAGATTTTTACAGAATAGCACCGCTGTAGAGTCTTGTGTGTTCCGGCCTTTAGCAGAAAACTCTGGCTGGAGATAATATTCTATCCGAACATTCAAGCAGGTGTCAAATATTTTAATATGGTGTTTTTAGGTTCAATAGATAGGAGTGCTAGAATTATCGTTGAATTATAAACTTGTCTTGTTAATAAATTAGTTCCAAGTCAAAGGCTTTTCAATTAAACTGTGGAGGTCCCGACGGGACCTCTACAGTACCTACTCATATAAGAGTCCTGTAGGTACCTATGTATGTTTAATTTAGGTACATTGCGTTGGTATATTCTATTATTGTACTATCTAAAATTTCTGGGGTGAATATCCTACAAAACAAATATGCTTTATTCTAAGACATCCTCTGGAAATACGAAGACATTTAATATAGGTACTGATCGAGTTGATTCCTACCTATATTAAATGTCTTCCTGTTTACAATAAGTAGGTTTATTAGATTTGCCTTCCTGTACCGATGATCAGGTTGAGAAGTGGTTACCGTATCTAAACTAAACAGGATATTCAGGGCGGCTAGAAACCTAACGCCAAGAAGTTGAAGAAATGAAAGGACCTTTCACAACACAGTCATTATCACTCAATCTTCTATGAAAAAGTGTGGATACTTATAGATAGGTACCTATGTATCACCAAACTTTAATTGTTTTAATGGTGTAGGTAGTATTATATTTTAGTCACATATCACGGCGGCGACATCAATCAACCCTAATACAATTAGAGCAGTCAATAACATAAACATTTTACCAAACAAACAATATTCATAGTAAAAAGCACTACTTATTTGCCGTATTCTATTACAAACAAAGTTATCTACACACTTCAAAACATCCCTATCTGCAAACCTATAAAGTTTACTATCGCTTGACTTATCAGTATTAGTTAGCTGGTGTAAGGGTTTGTTCCCGTGTGAACATGGGGTTGGGGGTGTTAGTGGCGCCCAACGTGGGTCACGATTTAACTACCAAACTTTTCAAGTCATCAAGAGATGTGTGTTTGGTATTCATTGGCGTAGTAATTTGGCATGTCCACCGAGACACCAGGCGGCTTGTGTGCAACTTTAATTAGAACTACTGTTTATTTATTGATGAATATCGTGTATTATGTATTATATTAGGTTGTGAAGAGATTATAGCCTATTTGGTGCTTAAATGCAACCTTTTATGAATAAAATTTAAAAAGTACATAGCAGAAATAAGAGGCAAACACAATTCACATAACACTACTTGCTATGTGAATATCAGTGACAGGAAGCTATTGAACACATCTGCCTACTCCTTTAAAAGGTACAGGCGTGATGTTATGTTGTGTGATTGCGGTATCAATTCATACCAGCAATCGCGGTTGATTTGCTGGCATTTATTGAAGAGTTCCGTTGTCTGTCTCCGAAACTCATCATCAGATCTTTACGAAATTTAAATGGGACCCATTTGGAACAAAAAAAGAATTTTGCAAACTCGTCTAGGTACATAATAATATGACGGAGATATGCCCGAATACAGGTACAGATGCCAGCACATCAAGCTACCCGAAACTGTCAAATTTTCCCAGTCAGCTTTGAACCTAATGCTCTAGCGATAAAGTTGAAAATCTATTAAAGAAATTTGACAGATTGTAGTAGCTTGATGTGCTGGCGTCTGTACATTAAAATAAAAATAGAAACATCCGAATTGAGAACCTCCTCCTTTTTAGAAGTCACAATTTACAATAGGCATGACGAATGATTTTCAAATCCTCTTCCGTAATGTAGGTACGTACACATTTACTATTTACGAATACACCTATATTTCGGTAATAAACTAAAGTTTAACGAAGTTTGAAGCCATTTTTCTAATATTTTTTCAATAGGGCGCAAAAACAGCTCACAGTGTCATGGCGTCGGATCCGACGTCACGCCTAGGTAAACATCAAATGTTGTCAGTATACTATCTATAGTGTACTCTGTGAACCACAGTGATGTTTACATAGGCGTGACGTCATGCGCTGTGATTGGTGTTTCAGTCAAAATGGCCGACTGCAGTATTTTAATCTTTTATTTTAGTGAAAATCCGATTAATCTCAGGTTTTTAAATTAAACTAAATCACTGTTTTAAATCCTTTTAATATGTATTTTCCCCTAACATCATTAAATTTTTGATTATTTGATACTGTCGTCACGCCTATTGTCCCGGTCCTGACTGAGAGCTGGTAAAGCTCTTACCTAATTAGGTAGGTATGTGAAGGACTATGCCTACTTACCTGAATAGAATCGTCTAAATTATTTTAGCTCGGTGCTAATACTTAGACCCATGTTCAGTACCTAACTACCTAAGAACTTGATATTTTTGTAAGGGTTTTCTGCGATGCATTGGAGGATGAACTCGTGAGTTTAACCATATTAATTTATAAAAAAATAAGCGAAGAAATGCCAATGTTCTCGCTTGATTAAGCAAAGCCCCTCAATATTATGACGTGAAGTGTACATAACAATCACATACCTACGTCGCCCCCCACACTAGTCGGTGTCAAGTGAGCGTCGCGTGCGCCGCGTGTGAGCGGGCGCGCGCGCCGGTCGCACGCGCCGCCGTCGGTCGATCGGAAGCATACAGAAGTGATGCGCGCGCACGATATTACACCACAAAATCAATGTTTGATTTGATGGATGATAGAGAATGATGGGACTTAGTTTTTGCCTACTTTCAAATCCTAAATAATAAAATCAAATATGGTTAGGTACCATATGGTAATATGGTTAGTAGAGAGACATACTTAAATCATAGTTAGGTATTCATGTAGGTATCCATAAGAAGTAGGTACCTATGAATGCAAGCTCATAGCTGCTCCTTAGGATCGGTAGGCTTTTCTAAAAGAATTATTTTGAGCAAAATATTTAAGTAAATAAAATTTAAATACGTTCAACTGTTAGGTATTATACGAAATGAGAAAAAGCAGATTATCGAATCATTTTGTGTCAATTTAGATAATGTGTAAAAGTTTGGTCGTTTACTGTATGAGTTCTTCGTAACACATACCTAAATACATCATGCAATCAACGCATGCCTTCTTCCTATGAGGGTAGGCAGAAACGACAGAACGCCACCTGCTACAATCCTTACAAAGGTACTCCTTTTGCTTCGTTTAATGTTCATGATACATCTGGTGCGCACGCCAGTTCTTCAAAACACAGCTGAACATAATAAGCCTCTAATGTTCCTACTGATGGGACACACAGTCTTCTCTCTGTGAGAGGGAGAGGATGAGATGTCGGTTCTAGGACATGCCAGCTTCCTCACAAAGTTTTCCTTCACCATTTTGAAAGCAGTGGTCCTACGACTAGTCCCGTTACGACTGAGTCACCACTTGCTCAAAAGTATAGCGCGGTGATAATATTTTGCGGTCAGCAGACATTGGGGGTTGATTGCCCGGATTGCGACAGAAGACTACGTTTATTGGTGGATGATCTTTTATTCTGTAGTAGGATTCACACAAAAAGTCCACCCTATATTAATTTGCATGCTACTGGCTTAATTTGCATGACGGAATGTGTCCTGCACAAAAAAAATACTGTATTTTTACCATGTTTTATGCAAATACCTACTTAAAGAAACTTACTAAAATCCTTTAACAAAACTTTCCAAACATACGTCTAAAATGGAATCTGTAAGTTAAAACTGGTAACGCCATCTAGTACTCAATCAGTTAAACATTTTCAAACTTTCCACTGATGCCCTCTAGCTTGAATACGTGGAACAAAATAATGAACATTCACTAGACATACAATCAACCATGGCACTATGAAGCCTATGGGATATTTGAAGTGTAGTTTTGAGCGGCATTGGTTCTTAATAAGACTGACTGAATGAAAGCAGGTAAGCTGCTTTAAAAACCAGCTACTACATGCAGCTAGCAGCTACAATTCTACAGCGATTGGCACACTGCACCGCATTACGCAGCTGGGTGTGTGAAACAGAGCCAAATTCCCCGCACGGTAGCGCGTTTTCATTGAATTTGTATGTAAAATATTACGAGCTGTGCACGTTATCTACGTCCCGCAGCGAGATGCGGTGGTGTGCCAAGTGCCTAATTTGTAGACGTAAGGTCATAGGCTGATTTTAGAGTCGCGCTGACCGCACGCTGACCGTCGGCGCTGACAGCCTGAAACGTATGAACTTCAAGGGAGCGTTTTAGAATAACGCGTAACTATCAGCGCGTGCGTTTCATACGTTTCGGCTGTCAGCGCCGACGGTCAGCGTGCGGTCAGCGCGACTCTAAAATCAGCCATAGACTGGTACAAAGTATTCGGTCCACAATAACCTTCCAACGGGGAGGCGAGTGTCTAACAGTGAATGTCTTGCGGCTGAAATGATGAATGAAGAACCTTAGAATAAATTAAATACAATCATAGATTTCTTTTTATTTATTAATAAACCATAATACTAGTGTTAATATTGTAATCAGTAACTATTCTCTGTGTTCACTTGTCGTGGCTCGATCTTGAGTCAGGGTCCGATGCTAAGTCGCGGTGCTCGTTCATCTCTAGCTCGAAGTCATCCACGGCCATGGGGGTGTCTGGAAATAAACATTCATATTTAGATTATTATTTGTACGGCAATAAGTTGTGGTATGTACACGGACATACAGAACTTCGCAAAATATTAACATCGTATTATGTAAAACTACATTCTGAAATGCTCGACGAAGTTCCACCAGCTGTCGAGGACGAGACCCAGGTATTTCATCGTCGTCTCGACGCCGATGTGAACTCCTCCTACCGTTAGTTGGGATCCCGATGGTGGCGCGTTCCGGGCCCATGAAATGACATGGCCTCGGACTTGTATAAGCTATATTTAACAGTAATAAGAAAGATGTTTTCCATACTAGCAGTGCCCCTCGGTTTCACCCGCATAAGTGTCGATCCCGTGGGAATATCGGGATAAAAACTATCCTATGTCCTTCCCCGGGATGCAATCTATCTCCCTGCCAAATTTTATCGAAATCCGTTCAGTGGTTTAGGCGTGAAAAGGCTTACCTTTTCATGCCTAAACCACGGATTTCGATAAAATTATTTTATCAATTATTATTTATACCATGACATTAAAAAATGATGTATACTGTATTCCAAAAGTGCCTATCATTGATGAAACTGATAACAAATCCTGTTCAGGTTAATCTTATGAAATCACTCACTAAAGGCGATTAGTAACACAATTAACTGTATTCTGAATTTATCAACTTTATATCTTACCATTTTTGTCATCAGTATTTAAATGGTAATTGAAAAAAATCGACGAAACTTGAGGTTATAAAATTAACCTCAATTATTGTGATTTGAAAAACGTCCCTAAAGTGATTTAAAATTAGATCTGGTTTAACTATTCTAATTTTAAATCACTTTAAACTACATTCTTCGGTCCTTACCGGACGGCGAACTGCTGAGGTACGCTTTCTGATTCATTTGTTTACATTTTCATCTGATACTTTTGGAATAGACTTATAGACTATATACTTTTAGAAACATGACAAATAGTCACCGAGATGGTCCAGCGTGACCCCCATAGCCCTCCGCACGGCCGGCACGGGCGCCACGTGGCGCGGCGGCACGCGCGCCAGCATGCCGCGCAGGCATGACGTCACAAGTACTCACCGAGATGGTCCAGCGTGACCCCCATAGCCCTCCGCACGGCCGGCACGGGCGCCACGTGGCGCGGCGGCACGCGCGCCAGCATGCCGCGCAGGCATGACGTCACAAGTACTCACCGAGATGGTCCAGCGTGACCCCCATAGCCCTCCGCACGGCCGGCACGGGCGCCACGTGGCGCGGCGGCACGCGCGCCAGCATGCCGCGCAGGCATGACGTCACAAGTACTCACCGAGATGGTCCAGCGTGACCCCCATAGCCCTCCGCACGGCCGGCACGGGCGCCACGTGGCGCGGCGGCACGCGCGCCAGCATGCCGCGCAGGCATGACGTCACAAGTACTCACCGAGATGGTCCAGCGTGACCCCCATAGCCCTCCGCACGGCCGGCACGGGCGCCACGTGGCGCGGCGGCACGCGCGCCAGCATGCCGCGCAGGCATGACGTCACAAGTACTCACCGAGATGGTCCAGCGTGACCCCCATAGCCCTCCGCACGGCCGGCACGGGCGCCACGTGGCGCGGCGGCACGCGCGCCAGCATGCCGCGCAGGCATGACGTCACAAGTACTCACCGAGATGGTCCAGCGTGACCCCCATAGCCCTCCGCACGGCCGGCACGGGCGCCACGTGGCGCGGCGGCACGCGCGCCAGCATGCCGCGCAGGCATGACGTCACGAGGCGCGCCAGCTCCCGCTCGGCCGCGCCCGGCCGCGCCGCCAGCGCCAGGTGCCACGCCGGGGGCGCCGACAGCCTGCGGGGAGGAAGGGCAATCATAAACCTCCGATCAATTTTTATTTCATACATTTTTATGAAACTATTTTTCAGAAAAAAATAATCAAACTTTGGTGCTGTTAAATGATTTATAACTAATTACTATTGATTTAGGCTGAAGGTGAATACACTTTAAACTCAGTTCCCAAGTAGGTTTGTTGGAGACTTTGATGCGACACATTTTTCCCTCAGCAAAACAATAGAAGATGAAGAAGAACGCACGGGCATTTTGGAAGCTGCTCTTGTATCTTTTGACATTCAAAAAGTATTGATTTACATAAAAAATATTTTTGATTTTGACTACTAACCTGTCTCTCTGCTCCTTCTCCAACTTGGCCAGCAACTCATACGTATGTCTGAGCGCTCCTCCGATGCCATAGTCGTGTTGCGACGCGGTCACTTCTTCCTCTATATCGTTCAGATAGTCCACATCGATGCCAAGGTCTGATAGAGTGCGGAGCTGGTCTATGTCCACCTTAACTTTCGTCGGGTCCTGCGAAAAGAGGGTATAATAATGATGCGCATTTATTTCAATTAAACCAATTACAAGCACTTTTGAATTGTCAAGGGGTCGGTCAGTCAGAAAGATGAAGCTAGTTGCCCATTCCAAAGTGTAGGTACCTATGGAGAAGAACGGGCAAGAAACTCCATGGACACTCTTTTAAATCAAAATAATATGGTTGAACCATTTTGAAGGGAGCTAAATGATCCATGATCCAACACACGCGCCACCATCAACGAGACATTTGAGTGAGCGTGACATACTCTCAGCCGCCAGGGCACATTCAAGTCAATAAAAGGCGTACCCAGTAAATGGAAGCTTTATATTATGTACATAGTACTCACACATGTGCTATGCAATTATACAATACTAGGTGATTGAATTTATACAAAGCAAAAATAGTATTTTAAAATCTTCAGCAGCTCCAACAGTGTTTTTCAATGCTAATCAATTTATTTGTGCGTCCTTATGGAGCAGGACCAGCGTTTAGCCAAGCATTTTTGTCAGTGATGTAATCCCCCAATTTATAATATGCCTGGCCGCATAGTGTGCGTTTTATACAAGATTTAAATTTTGTTTCATTCAGTTCAAGTATGTGGGAAGGTATTTTATTGTAACATTTTAAACAGTAGCCCATGAAAGACGAGTCTACTTTAGCCAGCCTGAAACCTGGTTGAACTAATTGGTCCCTATTTCTAGTGATATAATTGTGTCTTTCACCTCTTTTACTAAAAAGATGTAGATTTTTCCTTACGTTACATGATATTTTCATAGATATATTGACAAGGTACCGTCATGATGTTAATATCTTTAATAAACAGTTCCCTTCTTTGTTAGTGCTTATGAGACCACGCGAAGTCTCTATTTGTCTAAAGAGCCTGTACAAGTCGGATTTAGAATGTTAGGTGAGCCGACCTGTCCGATCTAAGTTTATTCAAAACCTGTATTTCAGGCCGGTTAGTTATAAGGTTTATTGGTGGAATTATAAGTAAGGTTTTGTATGATGGGTGACATAACAGTAGTATATAATTGGGGTATCTGGATCACCCCAATTATACATCAGTAACTAGCTTCTCACCATCTATTCAGAAAGTAATCTAGACTGAGCTATTCGAGTATCCACTTTATTTAGATAAGCGTGCGTGAACTACACAATCAGTCAATCGATCAATATTTTGTGAACTAGACAATCAGTAAATCGCAATTTTATTATTCATTTCATCAACATTCAAATATTATTTCATCCTTTCTATTCTAATTGATATTTTATCATTTACATGTGTGCTTAGTTACGAGTATCTGATATTATTTTAGTTAGCAAAAATGAGATACTTGATCTGTTCAATGCAACTATGATCTCACGAATGGACGAGCATTGTTGCACACACGTGATATTTATAACACAATGTTTGCTTTAATGACTAACAGATTTTTTTCAAATGAACATTATTTGCTGAATGAGATTAATTAAAGAAGCAAAGTTATATAGCTATGACGAGAGAGCAAAACTGATAATTATAACAAAGCAACTACATACCATATCTGTAATAATTTATTATTTGATAATAAAGTTTGTGATCATGATCATATTACACCCGAGTACAGAGGCGCGGCGCATTCACATTGCAATTTAATTTATAGTGTGTTCATTTATACCTGTTATTTTTTATAACTTATCTGGTTATGATTCCCATATATTTATTACAGAATTATCGAAATATGATGGCGAGATAAAAATTATACCAACAACAAAAGAAAAATATATAAGCATAACTAAAATAACAAAAAACCGGGACAGTATGTAAACTTATATAGATTAAATTTATAGATTAATTTCAATTTCTTAGTTCAAGTCTTGCCAATTTGAGTAAAAGTTTAACAGAGAACGATTTTATTCATTTATCATCACATTTCCTAGATAAAAGTCATAATTTAAATTCACTGCGAAGCAAAGGTTGAGTACACTTGTTCATGGCAAACATTTAATGAAACACAACTTCCAGCAAAGAATCATTTTCACTTTACCAATGAAACATATAACAGATACTGAATATCAACATGCCCAAACTGTGTGGAAATGTTTTAATATTAGTTCTCTTGGTGAATATACTGACTTATATTTAAAGTGTGATGTAATATGCTCGTGCCTTCTCTGTTGAGAAGAGGCCTTTGCCCAGCAGTGGGACAGTAATAGGCTGGTATTATTATTTATAATGAAGGTAGCATCTTTGTCTATGGTTTCTGTAGATTTTTTAAATAAGATTACGGATTTTACGACTACCTTTTCTATCCAGTTTAAAAAAAAACTCGTTTTCATTAAAACCAGGTTTGCTTTTAGTACAATGTGCTAGTATCAAAATCAATTTAGTCACACTATACAGGGTTGCTACGTGCACGACAGCAGCGCCCTCATTTTTTTTCACGACTTTATAGACAGACTACACTATCACTTATTTATTAAGTATCCTATAATCTGAATAGATAAACATAGGAGTTAGATACGGAACCCTAAAAATATAAATTGATTGATTGATAGATAGCTCAATTTCATTAATTAGTGGATCATTAGCCCATACTCGAATATCTCAGTCTAGATTACTTTCTGAATAGATGGTGAGAAGCTAGTTACTGATGTATAATTGGGGTGATCTGGATCACGAGCGAAGTGTAAAGCATACACAGTATACATAGTATATGTGCTATGCAATTATACAATACTAGGAGCTCCAACAGTATTTTCCAATGCTAATCAATTTATTTGTGCGTCCTTATGGAGCAGGACCAGCATCAAAATTAGATATCGATTACCCATACGCGTCTGTGGAGTTTTGCTACCTAATTTAATTTTATCCTGTATATTCTGTGTTTTTCGTCGTCAGCAACCTTTTAGCTTAGGATCTAGCCTAAGCCGTTGTACATACAAGTGATACAAGAGCAGGTGCGATGCGGCGTGGGCATGACGTAACAAGACACAGTCCAGGGGGTCTAGAAACATAATATTGCAACATCTGCTCAAGTCTTTGCACATATTTACTTTTTCTATCATCACCGTGGGTTGTCATTCTTCAATTCGTCAAAATAATGTTTGCCTAAAACTTGGAAAGCTGCCACGCTAAAATGGAACTGGGCTGGACACATCTGCCGCATGTCAGACGAACAATGGGCCAAAACTTACGACCCAATGGGTCCCTCTTAATAGCAAACGACATCGTGGCAGGCCCAGACGGAGATGGCGGGATGAGCTGGACTCCTTCAACATGAACTGGTCCTTAGCAGCTTTGAGCGGAGAGAAGTGGAAAGAGAGTAGGGAAGCCTTTGCCCTGCAGTGGGACATCACAGGCTAATAATAAATAAAACGCCTGTAGAGAGAGAGAGACGTAAAACAAAATATCACCAACGACAGTTTCTATTTAAAATGGCAAAAGAAACGGGTCTGATTGTATTGGTCAGGCTGGTACTGAGCGCCCACACCCCCTGCAGCTATCCACTGACCCATTTATGGGGTCTTTATCGGTGACCTGGGCTCGTGTGGATGTTCAGTTACAACATGGGCCACTAAGAATCAGGAACCGCGACCTCAAATCATCCTCCGATCCCGACCTCCGAGTAGCCGGATTACAGGAGACGCCACGCTCCCAGTCGAAAGAAAGGTTGAAATTCACATACACTTTCCGTTAAGTGGTCGCTAGTACTAATCTCATTAAAAAAAAAAAAAATATTTACATAATGAAAACTTTTTAAATTCTCAGTAAGTATATTATATTTAAGTTTTGAGATATTTTTTTTTGTTGTATTTACGATCATCATCATCATTTCAGCTGAAAGACGTCCACGTATTTACGATATTTAGACAAAATTACCTACAAAATGTCAGCGCCAGTAGATTATAAATGAATTCTTTGTTCTTTGTTTGTGTACGACTTGGTACGCGCCGGGTACGTGTGCGGTGCGGGCCGAGTGTTCGCATGGAACGAATGATGTGAATGGGATCGCGCCAATTATCATGTGGGTTTCGAACGGTTAAAGAAAGGCTACAAGATTTGAGCGAGATAGGTGGCGTTAGTTGGTGGTTGGTGGGCGAGGGGCTTCTGGCTAAGAAATAACAGCCGCACGGTTCGATCGGTCAGGCTAAGCTATTCTTGCCGCGGTTGGTCGATGGATGGGTGACCATCTTTACATACCATGACGCCTCCATGCCTCGGAAAGTACGTAAAGCCGTACGTTGTCATTCATGGATCTTTGACTGTTGCATGTCGTTCCGGCTCGTCAAAAGCCCGAAAATCTGACAACCAGTCTTACCAAGGGGTAGGGGTATTATCTAGTAATTAAGTTGTGGAGGTTAGATAGGCAGTCGCTCCATGTAAAATACTGGTATTAAGCTGCATCCGGTTAAACTGGAAGCCGACCCCAACATAGTTGGGAACAGGCTAGGCAGATGATGATGATAGGTGGCGTTAGTTGCAGTTTTGAAGATATTTCAATGATTATTCTATTTCTTATTAATTATTAAAGTTTTTAGCCACTACTTTTAAGTGTGTCAGATTTCAGGTTCACAGCATCTAATGATTTATTCGAAGGACTCGATATACTCTTACCCATTTAATTAATGTTTTCTAGCACAGCCACCAAGCTCTCAAAAATATTTTTAATAATGCTAAAATAAGTCCCAAGTTGATGACAAACAGCGTTCATCGCAGGATCACTGTGGGGGGTGAAGAGGTTGAATCTGTCGACGAGTATCTTTATTTTGGTCAAATAGTCACTTTCCAGGCAACACAAAACAAACGATTTGCAAGACGCTCCGAAAATGCCTGGAGAGAAATTGGGCTATGAAAGGTCTTATGAAGGGTGACCTTTCTCTAACCTTTAAGACAAGACTCGACGTGGATTCTTCCCATCCTCACATATAGTTGTTAAACATGATCCTTGACAATTCAGCAGAGGTCCCCCCTTGAGGTTTGCCAGAGAGTTTAGGTTGTAATAATAATAAACCACTGTGATATTATGAACATTGTACTCACAGGCTCACTACTAACGGGTTGTTCCTGAGCCTTCTTCTCCGGGAACAACGCCTCCATGTCGTATATGAGCGCCCACGGAGAGTCGGGCGCAAAGCGGAGCGGTTCTTCAGTGGCTTGGCCTGTCTCGTACGCTGCAAGAACGGAACACAAAGGGTAAATCAAGCGTAAAATAGCCTCTAGGCGACATGATATTATTATAGTATGGTATCTCTATTCTATAATATTTGTTTTGGTTATTCACAATTGGTTGTCACAATTTGATTGTTAGCAATACTTACATGTCACATAATATTGCCTTATTAGGGTTCCGTAGCCAAATGGCAAAAACGGAACCCTTATAGATTCGTCATGTCTGTCTGTCTGTCTGTCTGTCTGTCCGTCCGTCTGTCTGTCTGTCTGTCTGTCTGTCCGTCCGTATGTCACAGCCACTTTTCTCCGAAACTATAAGAACTATACTGTTGAAATTTGGTAAGTAGATGTATTCTGTGAACCGCATTAAGATTTTCACACAAAAATAGAAAAAAAAACAATAAATTTTAGGGTTCCCCATACTTAGAACCGAAACTCAAAAATTTTTTTTTCATCAAACCCATACTTGTGGGGTATCAATGGGTAGGTCTTCAAAAATGATATTGAGGTTTCTAATATCATTTTTTTCTAAACTGAATAGTTTGCGCGAGAGACACTTCCAAAGTGGTAAAATGTGTGTCCCCCCCCCTGTAACTTCTAAAATAAGAGAATGATAAAACTAAAAAAAATATATGATGTACATTACCATGTAAACTACCACCGAAAATTGGTTTGAACGAGATCTAGTAAGTAGTTTTTTTTTAATACGTCATAAATCGTAAACCGCAATTTACCATTCATTCAATCAACTCAAAAATAAAAAAAAAACATTTAATTTCATAAACATAAACCTTATGCATAAACCCGGATGTTACGGAACCCTCGGCGCGCGAGTCCGACTAGCTCTTGCCCGGTTTTTATTATTAATATGATAGGTACAAACTTTATACACGACATGTTCATGGTAAATCTTCTCGAAACAAAGCTGAACATGGGTCGCTGTGTATGGTCGGCCAAAACCTCAAAACCTAAGTTGCTAGTTGCAAAAGAATGGTAAAACCTTCTGCTGTTATTGGCAATGAGATGAACAGTCCTGATAAGTCTCTACATGTAATATCATAATAGATTCAACGTGCTTAGACAAGAAGAAGTTTTCACATTCTATCATACTGCACACTCCGTAGCCTCGTAACAGGAATATAATAAAGGTTCCTACTCACGTAACGTATGATACAGAAGATGAGACTCTTCTTTGGTCAGCGTAGCGAAGGTACCATCGTAAGAAGGCGCGTATGAACTGAACGGACCGTAGTTTAGAGGTTTCACGCCTTTGGCCACGTTGCGACGGTCTTCCCGAGGAGCTGGGAATAAAGCAAAACGGTACATGTTATAGTACTGCTAAGAATATTCTGGTATAACCGTGATTCACAGTGTCATGTAAGGCTCTTTGTACACGGCACGGTGTCTTTACGGTTCGGCGTATAAACCGAGCCGTAGAAAAAACATGTCTGTCAATAAGCTTCCATAGTGACCCATACAACACTGACGAACCGTGCTTGCGAACAACACAATACGGCGAATAAACCGTAGTTTTTCACGGTAAGGCTAAGCTGGCTACTCACACTTGCATACGTCAACCTACTCGAAACTGTCAAATTTGCCCAATCAAGTTTGAACCTTATACTTTAGCAATAAAGTTGAAAATCCATTAAAGAAATTTGACAGATCGTAGTAGCTTGATGTGCTAGCGTCTGTATATTTGCGTAAACCTCTACCTGTTTGGTAGTAAAATTTTATTCATCTCATAAATAAATTGCAAATTTTAGTTTTGTATAATTTAAAAGTATTTTTAAAATTTTGTAAATGTAAGAACCATGGATCCGTTTATTATGATTTTTTGATGTTGATTTGAAAGAGCATGGCAGTTGAGAATGTGTCATGTTCACTTAAATGTCTCACTGATGGTGGCGCGTGTGTTAGATCATTCGGTTCCTTACAACATGGTTGGGCCGGATGGTGCTGATCCACGCGACATGTTCGTGAACGGGCGTCGTCGGCTGAGACTGGACATCTCTTAACTGCCAGGGCTTATTTTTAATCTTATAATAATAATAATAATAATAATAATAATATGCAGAATAGTTAGAAAGTTCATGCAAATTGACGAAAATGAAATCTCTCCTCATAACATTAATTCTTCGTAAAAAAAAAAAAAAAAAAACACCACACATACGCTACATTGACTTGGCTTGGGCCCGTTAATGTAGCTTAAACTAGCCAAAGAGCTAAGAAACAAAATTCGTTTACCAAAAATAATAATAATAATAAGGTTTATTCACAAAAAATACAGAAACACATATACAATGTACATTACAATTCATTGCATGTTGCAAAATCTGTACAAAAAGTATATAACCCTGTCCCTTAGACTAGGACAGCCTGTATTCTAAGAGACAGTGTTCAGCCAAACAATTACTTAAACATAATTTAATACAACACATGAACGGTGTAGATGTTATTGAGTTTCTGTGATTTTATTGTGTGTGTAGTGTAAATGAAATGAAGTTTGAGTTTATGATGTGCCTAATTATATGCATTTTAGTGTACGAGCTGCCTACTGTGTTGGATTACTAGATGGTGTATGTGAGCAAGGACTCTGTGTAGGCATAGTCTTTTTGGAGTAGCCACTCTGTTACTATGGATTTAATTTTGTACGTGTTTAAGTTTAAAATATTTAATGATGAATTAATTTTTTGGTAAATGTGTGTACCTAATATATAGAATTGGCGTTTTGCGAAGGTGGTTTTGTGTTGGGTTCTGGGAAGGAGATTTACTCTCTTATTTGGGTTTGGCGGTGGCAGACCCACATGTGTTCTAAGAATTGATCGGAGCACAAAGAGTTGCCGCACTGTAAGTACCTTACAGTTAGAGTACAGTTCCGTTGTTGCATACCTGTAGGGTTTTTTAGATAGTACTTTGAGTACGGCTCTTTGCGCTCTTTCCACTCTCAAAAAACTGGTTTTAGCTGCACCGCCCCATGCAGTTATGCAATACCCAAGAACTGACTGGCACAGAGCATGATACACCATCCTTAGTGTGTCAGGACTGGCTGAGTCTCTAAGGGACTTAAAGATGTGTATAAGTCGCAATGTTCTTGTGGTAACGACTTCGATCTGCTTGTCCCATCTTAGTCCGCTATCAATCTGCACTCCAAGATACTTTACGCTGTCAGTTCTAGTGAGTGCTGGACAGCCACAGGGTCCGAGTAAATTTGAGCACGAGTGAGCAATTACAGAGAGAGTATGAGGAGGAGCAGTGTTATGTCGGATTGCGAAAGGTATGTAAGATGTTTTGCTCAAGTTAAGTGTCAGGAGGTTTAAATTGAGCCATTTCATTATTTTGCACAAGGCTTCTTCAGCTGTAGCTTTGACCACATCCCAAGTAGGTCCGTAAACAAGGATAGCGGTATCATCAGCATACGCGTAGATGTTACAGTTAGTGAGGTTCATCCTACACAAGTCGTTCACGTAAATTTGGAAGAGTGGAGGCCCAAGTATGCTTCCTTGAGGGACGCCATAAATTACTGGTTCCTCGTCACTATAGTACGAACCAATTTTGACCAGTTGCGTTCGGTTTTTGAGGTAATCCTTCAACATCTCAAGTGGTAGGCCACGGACACCGACGAGTTCTAATTTAGCAATAAGTTTGGGAACAGAAACTGTGTCAAATGCTTTAGCAAGATCTAGGAAGATAGCCAGACATCTGTTTTTACTATCTAGATTTCCAGCTACCTGTTGCGTGAGATCCAAAACGGCATCCTCGGTCGAAACTCCTTGTCGGAATCCGTACTGGTTCTCAGCAATTATTTTATGTCTGGCTAAAAAGCTCCCCAGACGTTTGTTTAAAATCCTTTCAAGAACTTTGGAAAGGGCTGGCAATACTGATATTGGCCTATAATTGTTAACACAGCTTCTGTCCCCTCCCTTATGAATAGGGTGTATAATTGCCTTCTTAAGAGCATCCGGAAATACACCTGCTTGGAAACAACGGTTACAGAGGTGGGTCAAGGGTGGGACCAGTATATGACGGTTTTTTTTTAGTAGCAAAGATGGTATTCCGTCCCATCCCACGGCACAATCATCCCGTAATTGAAGTATGACAGACTCTACTTCTGCTTCATCAGTCTCCAATAACGCAAGAGAATCGACTGGGGGGTTTTGAGAGCTGTCTTGGACTGAGGTAGGAGGACATGGATCACTGTCCGTGGTCGGTGTATAAGCCTGTGTCATGATTTTTGCCGCCAAATTTTTGCCCACGTCACTAAAAAAGTGATTTACATCGTTAATTGAAGATTTAGGGTCATCGCGAAGCTTAAGTAGCTCCAGAGGACTAACATTTTTTCTTTTTGTGTTCGTGATTTCTTTTATTGTTTTCCACATAGTTTTAGGATCGTTCTTAGCTTTTTCCAACTCACTCTTTTCGTAAGCTATTTTTAATTTTCTGAGCAAGTTATTGCAGAAATTCCGATAGCGTGTATATGAGGTTCTTAGTATTAGATTATTTGGTGCCTTTTTTGTTTTCATATGCATTTTATCCCGATTTTTAATACATCGTAATAGCCCAGGAGTCATCCATGGCTTTAATGTTCTTTTTTGTCTTGGGATTTTAACTAATTTTGTATGTTTTGAAATTACTGCTTTGATAATACTTATAAATTTGTTCATACATACGTTTACGTCATCAATTTGGTATATTACCGTGAAGTCTGTTTCTTCTAGCTCAAGCATAATGGCTTCGTAATCAAGACGGCTAGTGACCTGACAAATTTTCCGAGGTGGAGCAACGTTAGCTATAGATAAGAGGATAGGTTTGTGATCTGTAAGATGTGATTCCAGAACTAGCGTAGTGGCACGTAAGTTTGACTTTAGGAGTAAGTGATCAATGCAGTGCTCTAGACGGGTAGGAAATAGGTGTGTTGGCATGAGCCCATAAGAGGCATTTATTGTGAGATATTCAAAGCTCCGGTCGTTTCTATTACCTGAAATTATGTCGATATTTAGATCGCCTACGAGAACAATACTAGAACAGGATGATATTTTATCGTAGGTTTTATTTAATAAGGCTCGCAGTAAAGTTATCAAATTTTTCTTTTGAGTTAAGTGATGGAGAGCGATAGACGGAAATTACAGCTAACTTTTTTTCAATTTGACAAACAAGGCAATTCCCACCTTCAAAAATCGGCTCCCATACAGATCCTTGTAAGCCTCGTTTCATATAAATTATGACTCCATCGTTTTGATTAATATTGATGCTTGTCGAATGAGACTCAAATCCATCTAAAACAGGTAGGTTACCAACTTTACTAAGCCAGCATTCCGTCAAAATAACAATGTCGAAATTTATTTTTGTCTGATTCAACAGAACTTGAAGATGGTTGAAGTTTTTATTTACACTTCGAATGTTTATGTGTAATAAGTTTATGTTGCTATCGGATATGTTGATATATTTGAGGCAGTCTTCTGGCTCACAAGTATAGGAGTCACCCAACTGTAGATTATCAAGCTCATTATTAATAGTATTTATGGTAGCCATTTATAATTGATATATACTACAAAACAGTGAGACACTATGAGTGTTTGATAATGAAGGTGAGAGAGCGATGTATGAGCTATTGGTAAAATTATTTTAAGGTAGGCTATAGTTTTACAGGTACATAATGGTGGGGATGGTAACAATGTGATGGGATAAAGAAAATTGTGCTTGAGAGTGAAGGCTTTTGGATGTATAGTTTGTGTTGGATTTTGTGTAGTTTGAGAAGTATACAATATTAAATTAGGTGTAAAAGATAAATGAAAAACTCTAATAATAAAAAATAAACAAAGCATCTTATACTTAATTTGTATTGTTTGAGGGGCCCGTGGCTAAATAATAACAGCCGCACAGGTCGATCGATCAGGTTAAGCTACGCTTGCCGCGATTGGTCTGTGGATGGGTGACCATCTTTACATACCGTGACCCCTCCGTGCCTCGGAAAGCACGTTAAGACGTTGGTCCCGGCTGTCATTCGTGGATCTTTGACAGTCGTTACGGGTAGTCAGAAGCCCGAAAGTCTGACAACCAGTCTTACCAAGGGGTATCGTATTACCCAGTAACTGGGTTGTGGAGGTCAGATAGGCAGTCGCTCCATGTAAAATACTGGTATTCAGCTGCATCCGGTTAGACTGGAAGCCGACCCCAACATAGTTGGGAAAAGGCTAGGTAGATGATGCAGATGATGACTTAATTTGAATTGTTTCTTCATTTGTGATTGTTTTACATTGTTCTCACATATAGAAGCAACAAGAATAATGTACCCAGGATACAAAAAAATATTTCTCACTTTAAAAGCGTTGGAAATGACCTCCTTCACCTCCCTATTCATCCACGGCTTTTTGACCACCTTGTATATTTTGTATGATACTCACTGTGCAAGGTCCCGCTGCCCTGCGTGAGCTTGCCGATGTACCGCCCCAGTGTGAGCGGCTTGTCCTCGCCGGAGCCTTCCACCGTGTTGGTGACCAGGCACAGCGTCGTCTTGCCCTCAGAGTCCATGCGCGGGAATGCTGCTCGAAGAACAAAACAGTTATGAAGACCGACCGATAAACTTTTGTTTGAATTATATCCAAAAAGCTTCGATGAAGTTCTATAGCCAAAACTACAACTCTATAAAGAGGTATAAAATTTATGTTCCTGTAAGGAATTTGAATAAAATATAAACAAGAGACGTAAATATAAATACTATTTATTAGAAGCTAAAAGTGGTGGTATGAGACACTCAGAAATTCATACTTGAAACACAGGTATAAACACAGGTATAGAGCCTACTTAGCATAACCAGTCTATAATGTTCCCACTGCTGGGATACAAGCCTCCTCTCTGTAAGAGGGAGTGGGTCGTAATCCACCACGCGGGCCTCACTGCGACTTTAAATTTATCGTCCACCATTATACACACCAAGGAAATCAAATCTGTTCTCTGCTAGCGCGTACCTTTCTTAGCGAGCCGCCGCCGGTGTTGCTCCCGCGCAGCCTCCATCTGTATCTTGACGCAGTCGCCGGCGAGCCCGTCCAGCCCGTCGCCGGCCTGCTCGGCCTCGGAGCCGCCCGACTTGACGGGGCTGCTGCGCTTGAGCACCTTGTGCTGCCACACACGGACAGGGACACTGCAGTGCAAGCGCCGCGAACCAAAACTAACTATGCTACGTCGCGGGTGGTCAACGTTGGAGTGGAGCTTGTTGGGTTTTTTTTGTTGTATTCTATGCCGTAATAATAATTATAGTATACAGATATACTTCGGACATTTATTGAAACAGGCCCTCATCATTGACTGTCAGTAAGAATGTCCACTTAGAGGCGGGGACAAAAAACTTAAGCTATTAAATATGTATTTATACTCTATACAAATATATACAGGTTGAAATTTAAAACATGCGACAAACCGAAATGGGAGATTGTACTCATCATTATGAACAACTTTTACTATGGGACTAAAGCTGCAATCGCGAAAAAAAAATCAGCTGTTCCCTACATTTTGACGAGTTATGCGAACATAAATGTAGGGAACAGCTGATTTTGTTTTCGCGATTTTAGGTTTGGTCCCTTAGTAAAAGTTGTTCATAATGATGAGTACAATCTTCCATTTCGATTTGTCGCATGTATTCGATTTCACCCTGTATAATTGAAGTGCCTGTTTGTTATGTCAAAACAACAGCTTTTTACTAAATGCTTATGAACGGTAAGTACCTACTTATAACAAAATTTTATTTTTTTTATTTTTTGTCTATCTGTTCCGGCTAATCTCCGAAACAGCTGGACCAATTTTGACGGGACTTTCATTGACAGATAGCTGATGTTATAAGGAGTTACAAGTTATTTTAGAATAAGAATTAGGGATCCGGGCAAAAAAAAAATCCATGAAATCCAATTAGTTTTCCGACATACCTACACGCGAACGAAGTCGCGGGCGCAGCTATTATTAAACATTTACGGTCTTATTCATAAAAAAAGCTTATAGAAGGTTTAAAACGTTCATTAGTTAAAATGCTCGATAAGACTTTAAAACGTTCGATAAAATTTTGTATTCATAAACGCTTCATAAACCTTCTATAACTAAAGTGTCCTATAACTTCAATATAAATATAAATGTTGCCATTTTATTGAAGTCATCCAACAAATTGGCCAACACATTGAGTTGTCAAACGAGAATATCTGCCTACGCACCGAATAATTGTGACCATAGACATTATGACGTACGGAAAACGAATTTATTGTCTACAGTTTCCACAGTTTTGCCGCGTTACCATGGTTATTTAAGTCAATGAATTTGTTATTGTTATTTTATTGTCAGGAGAGCGAAAACCTTTGATTATTTTTTTGTATTTAAAAGAAATGGAATTAAGACCGTAGACTAGTTCCAAGAAAGGGCAAAGAAGTGAATACTCGTTTTGATTGGAGGACGATAAGGTGTGTACTGTTACCTACAACTAAAATGTGTTCAAAGTAAGTTTTGTTTTGTAAACATTCTTAATTTCTTATACTTATGCTTGCTTTTGCTGTTCCTTAGATCTTTTAGAAGAATTGGTCAGGGAGAGGGTTTCCATAACATAAAATGAAGGTGGACGCTAGTGATGGCGCCAAACAAGTAGCCGAATTCTGGGCACACTAAGAAGAAGATAGAAAATAAAAACACTTATACTGACACCAACGCAAAAAGGCGGCATGGCATGATTTACGAATTAGGTGCCTATCCCATTTACTTATAAGTTACTAAGTTCCTGAGTAAGCATGTCAAGAATTTCGTTTGATGAAGGGAAAGAATTATAACATTCATTTTGTATTTCAGGACAGTAGGAAGGATGGTGCTTCACTACAAATAGCAGAAACTGAAACGGCCTACAGAAGAAGTGGCGGCATAGATGGCAAATGAAAAGAAACATTATAAAAATGTTGTTCTGCTAGCACAAGTTCTAGAAGCCGAATTAAAGTTTAGAGTATTATAAAAATAAATCAATTAAACTGATATCTGTATAAAAGCTTTTTATTAATGCACTACTCGCTAAAATGTCTCCTCTTTATCTTCTTCGTGTCGCGGGGACGGCAGTATTTCAGATCATGTTGGGCCAAAACTTTGCCACTTCCATAGAGTCGGCCATTTTTATAGTACTGTTATAGTAGGGGGTCTGGGTTTCATAACTTTATAGTAGGTTTAGAGAACGTTTTAGTGCTAAAATGCGTTTATGAATAACAATTTTTGACAACGAGACATTAGCAAGCCTTTAGATGTTCTATAACTTATTATGAATGAGACCGTTAAAGTTTATAGCGTAAATATTGAACAGAGGTAACAATAACTCGTTTTCGAAAGTTGACATTATTTTAACCTTTTAACCCCTTATGTCGCATTTATGCGACACATATTTTCGTGCCCCTACCGCTCGTGTCGTATTTCTGCGACAGAGAACATGCATGATTTTTTTCGTTCTATTCAACGATTGCTCCTCCTTATCTATTGTAGGTATTATTTTATCGATTTAGGTATTCAGGTGCATCCGGTTTGACTGGAAGCCGACCCCAACATGGTTGGGAAAAGGCTAGGCAGATGATGATGATTATTTTATCGATTTGTAGCCGCACGCTAGGGGCACGGCAATTGATATTTAGCCAAGCGCTTAAAAGGTTAAACAAAAACTACTAACTTCTCACGGACATAGGCACAGAATATAAATGTTTTAGAACAGCCAGTGCCTACTCACATCAATCTCCGTTCCCGCTTAACGTTCACCAGCCGCACGTGTAAACATGCATTATGCTCAAACGCAGGGCTGTAGTCAACTCGTCCTACCCACACAACACAGACGCGTCAACCGACAGAAGCAAACAAAATGTCGCTAACCTCTAAACACGACTACCCTATAAAACCACAGAATAGATACGTGCAGAAGGCCGGCTCCATACAACGAGCGAAAACAGGCGCACGCACACATAGACGCGTACGGCCATCTCAAACAAATGCCATTAGCTGGGGCACACCGGACAATCCAAATTTAGATCGGCGCTCCATGATCGTGGATCGGAAATTCTTTCGCAGGGGTTGTTTTAGGAAACCCGCGATCCTGCCGCGCGCTCCAATGCCAATCCATGTTTCAGCTAGATTAAGACTGCGTATTATTCATATTACCCGATCGCTCGATCCACATACAACAGTCCACACCGATCTCAGTCCGCTCGGACTCACCGCGTGAGCTCGGATATGGACCGGTGTGGACCCAGCTATGCACGAGTGCACTCGCACCCTCTGTTCGTAGACGCGTGTGTATGTGTGTGTGCGTTTTCTTTCATTGTATAGAGCTGACCTTCTGTACGTATCTATTCTGTGATTAAACTATTAATGAGTCAAAGTGTCACCTTTCTGCCGTACGTCCTAAGAGGCTGCGATGCAAAAAGTCATTTTATCAACATGTTTAGTTCAAACTTCAATATAAATACAAAAATAAGATAGTTTTATTTTTATCTTTACTTAATATTTACTAAGCGTATTAATGACAGGTGGTAGAAAAGGTTATTTTTTCGTTTTGTGTTTGTGATTAGGAAGGGAATCTAAGTGCGCGTTTTTAATTCGACCTACTATAACATTTATTTGTATATCTCGCAAAATAAAGTTGCACTACGGTTTATAAATGTGTTATTTTATTAAAGCTGTGAAGCGATACAAATTACAATTTAATCAACAAAAATTACAATTTAATTGAAGGTATGAAATTAGCAACATTCTTTTTTGTGAAAACCGATGCTGCGATTCGAGTCTATTAGTGGTTTCAATTACAGATACAGTAACTTTATTATTCTTAATGTTTTTAAAGTTATTATTTAATGAGTTGAAATTGCATAACTTTAAAAATATCATATTCTTCACTCATATACAATGTGTCCGGTCATGGACTAGCGATATTCTAGGTACTTATATAACAACTATTCTAGTACACAAATACACTATACACTAGGGTCCAATTCACTAAAATATTAATGTTAATTTAATGTTGTATTGTAACTTAGCTCAAAATCTGTCGATCTAGGAAAAAAATAAAAAGGGTCATAGGGGTTGTTTTTGCAGTAATTTAAAATAATTTGTTGATTGGCATAATTTTTTGAAAATATTTTTGGAGTATTTTTTTTTTTTAAAGTTACGAAAATGTGAACCCATTGGATCGTAATGGAAACGATAGACAGTATTGTTACCCTCCGAATAAGCCTACTTTTATCTCAGTAAGACCAAAACTTTGAGAGATATGTTTTCTTTGTACACACGTAGAGAATATCTCAACAAAACGACTGCCAAATAGCGGGGAAGCAGATTGGACCCTAGTGTGTAGTGAATTTGTGTACTAGAATAGTTGCTATATAAGTACCTAGAATATCGCTAGTCCATGACCGGACACATTGTATAGTGGGCGAAATCTTGATAAAATGAGCTATCAATATTTATAGACCAAAATCTCAAAAACATTGCAAATATTATTTAATTTGTGGCAAATGCCAACATCATCTAATTCTATATGGCTTGCCCCCTTTTATATAGGACCCCCTTTTTAACACAACTTGGCAAAATGTGGGTGTGCCACACCTCACCTGCCTGCCTTTGGGGGGAATACTGGCATCAAGTTAAATTTTCTACGCGCGCCAAGCCTACATCTGTCTCGACTCCATATGCATCTTTGCTTTGCGAGGCTCATCATAAATAAAAATAAGTTGTACTCACCACATCCATCTTCCCAATATCGAAGCCGAGCTCTTTGATCGGTATCTCGTACATATAGGTGAGCATGTTGCCGAGGGGCCGAAGTTTCTGCGGCGTCAGTTGTTTGAGCCCCGCGTGAAGTAACCGACGGGCTGCCTTGTGGTATACTGTGCCGGCTTTGTTGTACTTCATTGCGTTGTTGCACATCAGTTTGAAGTCGCTCTGTGAGGGAGTGGTGGAAAATAGAGATGATTTATCAAGGTATAGATGAGTAATTTACTAAAATTGGACGTAAAGCGCGAGAAGGAACAGAAATCAAAGTCTTGTTCAGCTATATGGCTAATTCCTTATCTGGATTTACAACACATTGCATATTAATACTAACCCTTGCATGCTATCAAGGTGTACAGTATCTTTATCTCACGAAGCGACATGCGCTTTACCAGTACAGTTACCGGCACGTAACTTGGCAAGAGATTTTCGTAGTAGGGGAAGTTCGCGCATATAAAAATGTATGAAATTGTGCGTGCACAAACTTCCCCCACTACAAAAACTCTTGCCAAGTTACGTGCCGGCAACTATATTTTACATAGAGTGACTGCCTATCTGACCTCCACAACCCAGTTACTGGGTAATACGATACCCCTTGGTAAGACTGGTTGTCAGACTTTCGGGCTTCTGACGACCCGTAACGACTGTCAAAGATCTACGAATGACAGCCGGGACCAACGGCTTCACGTGCTTTTCATAACACACACAATTCCGATTTCGCCATAGTCTAGGTCGGTACCGAGAGCTTCTGCGCTTACACACACATTCAGCGTGTACACTTGGTAAACACAAATAAAGCGCGTGTCGCTTTGTAAGATAAAAATACTGTAATACCTTGATAGCATGTTAGAATAGGTTAGGCTACCTTGATTTCCAGGTGTCCTTTGTTTGAGAAACCAAAACATTGTATGGAGGTACTTTATGTTATTTATACTATGAATTGCAGTTTATGGTCTGTAATACGACACACCTATCAAACTATTACTAAATACCTAATATTACATTGCATGAAAGTTGATATGAATGTTGTCAAAAATTCTACTCACAATGAAACAGTTAAGAGACTTGTACTCATTATCATCAATCTTCTGCTTCATAGTGGAGAAATCCATGGGCCGTCTGATGATGTCTGAGTAGCCTGGTGCGAAGTTGTCGTTGACCGGCCACGCGAAGAACTGGTTGGGGTCTCGCTTCTCCAGGTTGCGGAGTAGCTGCTCCAGGAGCCGGGAAAGTGGACGGCGTTTCTGACTTGCCTGTGAGTCAATGGTAAATGATTTTATTTCCGTAAGTAGGTTTGTACAAACAATTTTATACTTATGTCAATCATATTTTAAATACTAGATGAGGTTGGGGTTGCCCATCCCAACTATTCTGAGAAGAAACTCCAGAACAAACTCAGAGGTCAGTTTCTTTTAAAGATCAGACGAAATCTTGGTTAGATCATGTGAGAACCATGTCACGGTAATATTATCTATACAGTATTCTATCTTCATACAAACGGTCGGAACGCGAGTCATACCTACGCGCCTCGAGTTCGGTTTACACTCGGTAAACAAACAGTCTCGACTCCGCAGTTACGAATGGACGCTGGACGGTGTGATGGTTTTGTAAGCAGTAATATGGCAAAAAGCAATTATAGGCTATATTGTGCTGTTTTTGGTTGCTTGAATTCGTCAATAAGTTTTTTTTAATAAATCAACGAACACAACACGTATTTTTATTGAACTCTTCCTATTTCATTTACAACGAATTTAATTTTTTTTAATAAAAATATACAATCAAAATAAAACTAAAAAGAAACTCAAGTAGGTTGATGAAATTAAAATACTGTAGGTGGGCAGCCCTATTGCGTGTTTACGTACCGCGCCGCTGTAGGTAATTATTTCTAGAACAGGGCCGAGTCACAATACTGTATAGATGATATTACCGTCCCCATGTAGTAAAGAACCACACAGATTTGATTGGTCCTCTCTATTCAGTGATCACTTTTGTCAGTTATAGTGTAACTGAACTCGGAATAAGGAGCTCAACGACTCGACGACAATACCATAGAAAGAATATTTGGGTAGGCCACATAAAGTACTGAAACTTACAGACCATATTCATTAAGTACAACTGAAAAGAAAAAAATACCCACATCTCTCATCCACAATAATTTAAATAATATAATACTTCACAAAGTATGTATTCATAACATTATGTATGTAGACAGGGTTATTGGAAAAACACCAACAACCTCATAAGAGGTCATTGTACTCATCATTATGAACAACTTTTACTATGGGTCCAAACATGAAATCGCAGAAAAAAAATTAGCTGTTCCCTACATTTATGTTCGTCTAACTCATCAAAATACATTAAATAACAGCTGATTTTTTTTCTGCGATTGCAAGTTTTCGCTCACAGTAAAAGTTGTTCATAATGTTGAGTACAAAAACCTCTTAAGAGGTTGTTGGTGTTTTTCCAATAACCCTGTATAATATTCATCAATGTCAATGTGTTTAAGAAATGGTACTATTAGAAAAAAATAGTTGTACAATAATACCTAAAATACACAGATAAAAGAGAGCTAAGCAATTGAATACCAAGTGCACCACATCAGATCAGAGAAACTACCATAAGACCAGACACAGATAATCATAGAAAAACTTTTGGAGAAAGGCTTCCGAGGAAGACGGAATGACTATGTAAGCAGACTTTAAGTTATCATTGGTTCTAAAAATATGTGCATAAACTGTGACTTATTCAACAGTTACCTTTAGCACACAAGTGCGAGGTTCCCTGTGAGAAGCAGGAGAGTTGGGTCCTGGGCCCGGGCTGAGCCGCCGAATGAGCTTCTTGGCCAGGCCCTCATCATCCGTATCATCATCGTCTGACATTTTTATCTGGAACAATCCGTTTCAAACAAATTGAAGTGACGATGAGAAAGACAGTTTTAGTAAAATAGTGAAAAGTTTATTGAAAGAAGAAATTGTGTGTGGTTCTACTGGCTGAGTGTTTGTGAATGATGTCACAGAAAGATGAGCCCGTTTAGCTAACTAAATATTGATTTATGATGTCACATTGGGAACCTTAATTGAAGCCCTATTGGAAATGACAATGCTAAGTAGTCAATTAATAAAACAAGTGGTTTGGTTGGTTCAATACTTAAATATCTGTGCCGCCTATACATAGGTACTACACATTAGTTGGTAAAATGTTGGCAAATAAATAAAATAAGTAACCTTTTTCTATGTAAGTACAATTTCACTTTTATAGATAATTGGTACTAATTTAAAATAATCCCTATCGGTGCCTATGTGTTCAGTGCTGTGAAGAATGAGTCCAACAAAATGGTCTCAATGTAGTGGAATATCGATCCTTACCATGTCAATTTCGCGGCGTCTCCGCTTCCTTTTATTACTCGGTTTCTCGTCAATTTCTTTGTGGTCCTCCGAAGCTGAATGTTCTATATCGCTTGCTTCCAATTCTTCCTCTGTAAAGCATATAATTTGTGTTAGCGTCAACAAAATATTGCGACACGGTTTGTGGCAGGTTTTTCGGATCTTTTACTCACTGCAACTTAATTTTTCTATGTCATCCATCTTTATGAGATTTTCCTAAACAATCTACGCTAACTTATTTTAACTTATAACTATTGGTTATAGCGACTAAAATTAGATTTTAACTAATTAGAAATCTAAACAACCATACAACCACCAAGCCAAATGACAGATGCATTCCAAGTACTCCTAATAACCGTTTTGTTTTGTAAGAGAACGAAATAGCTGTTTAGAGCCTTTCAATATGTAGGACAAGGACAAAGACACAGAGCATGTAACACCAAAGGTACTGACTACGGATGGAACGCTCTGTTGCCGTGCGTTCTCGATTACAGTTGATGAATTGTGTATGGTGTCATTCGGTCTTTGACCTTTTATGTTATTGGTGCGTAATGAACGTCGTCACACCACAACCAATAGCTGTCCAGTATTATTTAGTATTTTATTATACAAACAGCTGAACCTGGCTAATACTTTTTGGCGGGAATTAAAAAAGAGCGGTTGTTAATGTTGTTAATTTTTTTCTGTCTCGTAAGTTTAGCCTGGACTCGCCCGCCTTGCCCGGTTGAATTTCATAAAAAATTGCATCCTTTCGACTATCCCGGTGGATCTTTCATACAAACCTTGTCCTGACAATTACAAATACCATCTATATAATCTTAAACAAAAGACTTTACTGCGAAGCCAGGTTATTAAATTCCCAAAAAAAAGCTGAACCAACCAACACGACATAAATCGCAAAAGGATAGCAGAGTTACAATTTGCGGAGATACAATGTGTCCTCTCATACTCTCTCGTCAATAATAGGTACCTATGTCAAAAGCAAAACCCCTAAGACGACCCACTGACCCAAAAGTTCCTTCCTTTATTTCCTTTATACCTATATAAATGTAGATAACTCTGTTTATTGTGTTTTGGGGTCGTAGACAAATGGTAGGAACATGCTGGTAGGTATATTATGCTAAGTGCTCATGCACATGAGCGACACGCGTTTAATTACGGCAGATGCAACCACAGAGCATGTACCTAACGCTTACTGGAGCCGTCGTTTCGTTCGTCAACGGCGAGAGGCACCTACAGCACAGGTAGGAATTACGTAACACACTATCAAACACAATCTGAATCACTTTGAAGGATAATGCTAATCCAAATCTAATGCTTCATAATACTTAATATGTTCGAAAAATAACGCATTGAACATTGTTGAACTGTCAGAATGAAAGACATTCCTACCTACTGATAGTGTGTTAGCTGGTCGATGATGACAAATTTTTGGGCCTAAATTTATTTATTTAATTTTATTTATTTAAATAAATAAATAAAATTGAACATTGTTGAACTGTCAGAAAGAAAGACATTCCTACCTACTGATAGTGTGTTAGCTGGTCGATGATGACAAATTTTTGGGCCTAAATTGGAAGATGTGGATCTCACCGAAACGTGGTTCTAACAAGTCTTCGTTATCTTGCGTTTTGGCGACGTCAACTGACGCCACTGAGATCGTGTGATTTAACGCCGATTGACTTTTTCTTGTAATTTAAAGACAGGGAGTCTTTAAATCACGGGTCTATGCAAATAAGCAGCAGACGATTAGTGCTTTAAAAGTCAACATCACCAATGATATCGAGTTCGATTTATGCGCCCGACTCGCCGAAAATTTAACCTCTCGGATACGCGCAGCCCATCGAAGCCGCGGCGACCATTTGGTACCTACCTAGATGTCAAATTGCATAAGTAAATCCAATTAAGTAGATATGTATAATTACCCTATTTAATAAAAAGGCCAATAATAATTCCCGTAAATAAAAATGTTCAAATCTAGTCGCAATAATCTCATCTCAGCGATAATCAGTGTCAAAAATTTTTTGAAAATGTAAGGAAATTAGGGGCATTTCTGACAGATTGAGACAGATCTGGGGGCCTAAAAAGGCCACTTTGGCAGAATCATAAAAGGATAACAGAATGGCCAGTTAACTGGTAATTGTATCAAATTTTAATCCCATTAGTGAAGCATTTTTCAGTTATTTTTTTTTTTGTCTGTGCTAAAATACCAATCAATCAATCCTATCCAATCTCAATCTCCTTGATTGTACCTACGTAGTGCAGCGAAAAAAAGAAAAACACGGACTGTCTTTGCCATTTTATAATTCATAATGATATCCTTTTATGATTCTCTAAAGTGGTCTTTTTAGGGTGTATGTCAGAACCGCGGGTGTACCTTTCAAATTTGCCTAAAATTATTGTAGTTATTTGGTACCTTCTGTGTACAGTCTGTGACCAACATTGTCTGACCCACCCAACATTGACTGACCCACCGGCATATCTTGTTAACCCATTTTAATCATTATCTTCTTGTCGTTAAAGTTGAAAAGCTTTTAAATAACACGGCCATACTTACTACCTAATCTTTAATTTCGCGTATTCTCAACCAGTCATTGTGGCTTCGCGGTTCGATGCTGGATGCGCGACGAACAACATGTGGGTTCGAAAACACAATCCACCTTTTATCAATTTCTTTATAATTTCTTTTTCTTTATTTGTTTTCATTTATGATTTCTACAATATTTCTTGCATTATTATAGAACGACCAATATGATTTTTGCCTAACAACTTTTCTGGAAAACAAGTGGGTAAATAAAAAAAAACTAAGTCCTCAAATAAGTAGGACGAAGTAAAAGTTTACGTCGTGGGGTAGATGGATACTAAATTAATTTAAGTGACAAAAGTCAGTCTACCTACGCCTAAACAGTGACTGCGGCGCACAAACATTTCTAAAACGTTTGACGTAAATTGTGAAAAGTATTTTTAATGAATTTGGTGTAATCAAAGCGTCATGTCGCAACTTAATGACTATACAAAACATTGCTGGCTGGATGGTGACGTCCTGCTGCCGACTACTTATAAGTATTTTGAAACACACTATGTAAGTAAATGCTCAATTGAATGAATGCTAAACCATTAAAATGTAAGATTCTGTGGTGATGTTATTGTTATAAATGGAAATGCATTTTTCTATTTAAATAACATGTTGATTCACTACATATACTTAGCTATAAATCTGTAAAACATTTCACAAATTCATTCATTTTCTCGCATTTACACATCAATGTTTTCTCGATAACACACCTCCAAGAAATTACCATTAGCATGACTTTTTTTTCACTATTTAAATGTTTATAAATGGTTAGGTTTGAGTATGATATTATAAAATGTATTAATTTTGAACTAAAGAGCATTTACTTACTTTATCTTACTTATGTATATTTTAACGAATTAATAAACATTTTTATTACTTGCAATGATTTTGTTTCATTTCTATACAAACTGCCCATTTAAAAATAATATTTCCCGACTTCGTTCGTAAAAAAAAGTAACAAAATAGATAATAATTAAAAACAAAACATTGCTAACAAAAAACTGTTAGGTTTTTCCTGGTTTCGAACGCAGACAACGATAAATATCGAGCTGCCTTAGTGACCACGAGACCAACTCAACTCTTGAAATATGTTTTCAAATTCGATCTTAGTTGTGATGACAGACGCAATATTCTAAAGAATTGGAACCATATCGTATATTTTCATAAAGTTCATTATCGCACAATCACAACCAGCTATTAAAATGAATCACGGAATTTAGCTATTAACCGTAGACACCTTTAAAATGTTACTGATGCGCGATATTTTTTTTTTATTCATCCACCCTCGCCTTGGTTTTTTTTTAGTAGTCTTGAAACTCATTAGCCTTTCAACCTTAACAACAACAATACAATGATTAAAATCGCCTAACAACATGATTTATCGAAATGCTTGCACGGAGTATTCCAAATGTTCACGATAAGGTTCAAATTTGCTATCATTCAAGTGGGTCAGATAATGTTGGCCACCGACTGTACCTTTACGTACCTCTCTTGAAAATCTGTGTACCTACACCTGTACAATGTTATTTAAAAAATTAGGTAGGTACACCCGCCATCCTGATGTCAGAATCGCGGGTGTACTGCTAACCAGTATAAATGTAGCTAAGTATACTGTATAAGTAGATTTGGTACCTCTTGTGTACCTGCAGAAACTAGTATAAAATAAACAAAATACTGTAAGGTTGCTGCGAAAAATAAAAAAAAACGATTTTCTTTCTTTCACGTCGTTATTATTTTATAAAATAACAATCTTCAGTATTAATAATTTAGCTTAAATATAAAAAAAAACATTTTGCCTATTTTAGAATAATGTGAAAGATTTATTGAATTAGGATGTTTGTCAGAGTTTCCAGAATCAAAATGAAACAAGGGACAGTTTTAAAGGATTTTTTAATTAATTTGGACGGTAACGAAATAAATAATGATTAATATGAATAACGCATTGATTCTATGTGCATTTAACTCGGCCTAATAATTTCTTAAAAGACTTATATATATTAAATTAGACTAATGTGTCATTTATGGATTAAAATCATGTCTGTAATAAACATTAATTAATACATTCTGCAATCATACATTGAGAGCTTTTTGTTACACGATAACGAAGGTCGTCGTAGCACTCCCATCAATTGCCACTGAAACAATGTGATCTGTAATGGCCAATATTATCTGTTTTATGACCAAAAGGTAAAAATTCAATAATACCAAGCAAGGTATATAATTGTCTTATCATGTAATGTTATACTACGAGGCACATCATCTAAACGTATACTTTTGGACTGACTTAACTCAAATGACACAGTATTGTGAAGTACACATAACTGAATGTTCTTATTCCCTTGCAATTATTACGCCGACATTCAACAATATTTACATCGTCGCACAACGAATCTTGAGCGGATTTATTTGGGAGAGAAATATTTTCACAAACATTTGTGTCTATATTAATAAATGAAATTTTTCTGCTGACTTTTTTAAGTGGACAAGATTCGTTAGTACATGATTCTGCACGCTCAGCACTGTATATATCGTCCATTAATATCTTATGGAAGATATTTGTCACCGAACACTCACAATTTATATGGGTTATATTATTATTAGAAACTTTGTTGTCACAAAATTTGTCTAAAATTGCAGCTCGACGTTTGTACAAATCTTGTTTCTTGCTCTTTTTATCAATCATCGCTTTTACGAATTGACAGTACATGTTGTCGCTATTTAGTATCGAAGTGCTTAAATTAAAACCATCAACACAACCGACAGCAATTATTTGAGAAACAGCATCGAATGCACATGTGTTGGTAGTGCGAATGGGACGAAGTGCGAATAACCCCTTTCTGAATGGAAATAATTTCATATTTTATTATTATTGATATCAGGATAATCATAAAGGAAACAGGCAACAAGGAAAAAAAAGTGGCTGTAGTATGCGACTGCTGAACACGAAGTTGTGGGTTTGATCCCCACTAATAGAACAACAAATTGCGGATCACACAAAGTGTTGTCCTGAGACTGTGTGTAATTTTTGTCCGTTAATTTCATGTTTCGATTCCCGGTATGGTCACACTATAGGAACTAAATGTTATGCGGAGGTTCTGGATTCGGGATTCCTGGTATGACCACAATACATGTTTAATGTACATGTTTAATATGGAGGTTCTGGGTTCGATTACCGAAGATTATTAGTATTTATTCTTTGACGTCGTTACTAATTTTATAAAATTTAAAAAACCCCCGACACAAAAAAAAAAAAAATTCAAAACCCCTAACTTATAGAATCTAGGTAACAAGACTAAAACAGATAAATTCATATGGCAGTCGGGGGACCTCTTAGCATAAAAGGTGTTCCACAGAACGGACCGTGTTTTTGTGTCGGGGGTTTTTTAAATTTTAAATTTAATTTTTTATTTCATGCTTTTTGTAGGCACTCCTTAATTTTTGTATTTCATTTCTTTTATTTTCTTGCGTTTTAAGATTCAAGTAATTTGGTGTTTATCAGGTTTTTTATCCGTCAAAAAATAATTATTAATTTATAGTTGAAGAATCATTTTTAAGACTAAACAGATTTTTTTGTTTTATTATATCCTTTTTCTAGTTCTTCCTTTAGTTATTCAACTTTCGTACAAGTATTTCGTAGCTATTAGATATCTTAGGTATTTCAGATCTAGTTTATAAAACGGGACTGCGACACTATCTGATGTAGAATTTAATTTAATTTTAATTTACGCTTTTTAAGTAGAATAATTTCGTTCGTAATAAAAATAGTCAAACTCAGTGGTCGTAGGTACGAGTCATCACTCCACCTTCGTCATCATTCTAGAGCATTAATCAGACAAAAAAATATTTTCAAGTTTTTAGTTTTCAGTTCGTTAGTTAATATTCCTCATTCCCTTTCAATATAGTGTACATTATTCTACATGTCAAGCCCTTGCATTTGATACCTATATTGAAGGACTTATGAAAAAAAAATATTTCGCCATTTTGTGGTGGCGGCCATCTTGGATTAGTAATAGCGTACCTATAGTATTCTACTATTCAAGCCCTTTCATTTGATACCCATATTAAGGGAGTTGTGAAAAAATATGTAATCCGCCATTTTGTGGCGGCGGCCATCTTGGACCGATTTTCATCAAACATAGCTATTAACACTCTCGACTAATTCACCTTTCAAACAAAAAAAAAAAACAAAATCAAAATCGGTTCTTCTGTTCGGGAGCTACGATGCCACAGGCAGACACACACACTCACACACACATATACAAATTTTTGCGTCGGGGGTTAAAAATAGTAACAACGTCAAAGAAAGAAACTCTTTTTTTACTTTTCGCAGCAACCTTACAGTATTTTGTTTATTAAATACGTGTTTCTGCAGGTACACAAGAGTTACTAAATCTACTTATACAGTGTACTTAGCTACATATTGGTTAGCAGTACACCTGCGGCTCTGACATCAGGATGGCAGGTGAACCCAATTTTTTAAATATCATTGTACGGGTGTAGGTACACAGATTTTCAAGAGAGGTACGTAAAGTTACACAGAAGGTACCAAATAACTGCAATAAATTTAGGCAAATCTGAGAGCTACACCCGCGGTTCTGACATCAGGATGGCGGGTGTACCTAATTTTTTAAATATCATTGTACGGGTGTAGGTACACAGATTTTCAAGAGAGGTACGTAAAGGTACACAGAAGGTACCAAATAACTGCAATAAATTTAGGCAAATCTGAAAGGTACACCCGCGATTCTGACATCAGGATGGCAGGTGTACCTAATTTTTTAAATATCATTGTACGGGTGTAGGTACACAGATTTTCAAGAGAGGTACGTAAAGGTACACAGAAGGTACCAAATAACTGCAATAAATTTAGGCAAATCTGAAAGGTACACCCGCGGTTCTGACATACACTTTTTAGGCCCCCAGACTGTGAACATTTTTAAAACTAAGAGAATTGTCCCTCTGATACGCAACATGCTCTATAGAAAAAAAAACCCTCAAACGGATATCCTGTAAAACCAGAAATTCGATCTGAGTTTTGTTCCTAATATAATGCTTCAAGCTAAGTTATAGATTAGGTTTAAGGGTGGGTTAGAGGTGGTGGTGGTGGTGGTGGGTTTTGGTTTAGGGTTTCAGGTTATTTACCTAATTTGATGGTCCCGTTAACACCTCTGTCACCTCTGTCTCCAACTAAATTTAATTTAAAATCTAATTAGAGTAACTTTCCAAGAACGACAGTTTTTATCAAGTACGTTGCGATTAGTGAGAATTTGGGCGATTTCCATTGTATGGCGCTATTGAAGCCCGCGGGGGCGCAGCATTGTCACGCTAACTAAATCTCGTAAAAAGCAATATTTTATGATGAATTCTCACAATTATTATTAGAGGGAAAGTGTACTGCTTTAGATTGTTAGGTGATGTCATGTTAGCACGCTTACATCGCGAGGAAATAATGAGGTGCCTACCTACTTACTTGGTATTCGATTGGTTTTATTAAAACTAAATTATGCCAAATCGACCAGTCTTCGGATTAGCTACTGAAAAGTGAAAATGGACTGTTTAAAATGTGCGTGTGGTGTGAGGGCCACTTTGTTAAAACTCTTTGAAAATGTGCTTAGGATTTAGTGAACATTCCCAAAGAATTGTGAAAGTAGGAATCAGATTTTGTGAAAGTCAAATTACCGAGTTATAGACTGTAACGTTGGGCCCTCAGTTCTCACATAGAGGATTGAGGGCCCACCTGAAACTGATAAACTATGGACACTACAGAAAAAGTCTTTATGCCAAAATCTAAGCTAATGCCAAACAAAATTTGTGAAAACAAGATATTATCGCAAAACACTGTCCTACTTTGTATATCTTCGTACAGAATGGGCCCTCAATTCTCATACACGTAAAAGTTTATTACGCAATTATAATGAAATCATTAACTTACAGCTACTGTTTGAAATCCTATATGCTACTAAATAAATTGTGAAAATTTATGAAACCAAGAACAGGTCACCACTTTTTGTTGTTTGAAAGTTTTCCCTCAGTCCTCCATTTCTTTTGTTTTCGATTTATTACGCTTATCGTATGAAAGATAAGACAAATACAAAATTGCCTCCTTTTGTAAAAAAAATTGTGCAACGAATTCGATACCAGAAAGAAACTAAAAGACCCTTTATTGTATAAGAAAATCGAGTTTTATTTTTATTATCTGAATTAGCAAATAGGGTGACCACAATTTCTTTTAGATTGCAGTAAAGATTAGTAAATGTAGGTTTTAATAAACTTTCTTCGATTTTTCGCTTATTATCGTCATAACATTTGTACTTACTCAAGTTTCGTTATAAAAAAAAATAATTTAGGAATTCGAATGATCATAAAAAAATACTACCCAAATCACCCAAGTTACCCAAATCATTTTTGCTTGAAATATCGTTCGTTCTGAAATAACTAGTGACAATAATCAAATAATTTATTTATTATTTTTTAGGCTTTGGCCCAGCCATGGGACAATGTAGGCTAAATATAATCCTAACTAATATTATAAATGTATTATATTAAAAATATTATTAAATGTATTATATAATTGTTGTTTATATACAGGAAAAGTTTTTAACCAGTGCGCAAATTTTTTTTGGTGGCTCAGTGTAAGCAATAGAACACATTTCCATTTTTAGTTTATGACTTTTTTTTTTTTCATTTTTCCGCTTTGTCCCAATTTGAAATAAGCAAGACATGGATATGATTTAATAGTAATACTATGAATGAGCATGAATGAAAACGCGAAGGCCGCCGGCCGCTGGACCATGCCCAGCGCACGAGAGGGGGGTGCGGGGGCATGCGGCGCGGCGCCGGCGTTTGATACAAACGCATGCACATGCAGTACGTCACTTGCGGAAGCGGAGGTCGGATGTCTCTTCGCCGTCCCTGCGCGCGTGCCGCGTACTAGACTAGCGTAGTGACAATGTCTCATTTTACTCACCGCGAGTATTATGAAATGGTGCGAGTGTATTTGTTAAGCAATGAAAATTTACGAGCAGCACGAAGAAGATACGAAAGGGAGAGCGTACCTCGTATGCGAGCCGAAGGGATCCTCAATCCCACGGTCCCTAATGAGAGGACAATTTTAGCAGCAAACCAAGGTGTATGAAACAAGTGAAATGCCGTGTGTATGTAGAAGAGGCTCAGAGCCTAGATGACTTGAAAGAAAAAATAATTAACGCTTTCAATGAAGTAAAAAGTGGTGTTAGTGTCCTAAACAAACTAAATGCTTACTTATTTAAACGTGCACGTTTATGCCTTGAAAAAAAAAAGGAGCAGGTCACTTCGAACAATACCTAAAATTATTGTGATTAATAAAATGTAGAGGTAAGAAGAAATTATAAACAATCTTAGTGTCTTAGGTTCTCTTTGATTAGACATTGACGCAAATTGTATCATGTCTAAGTACCTATCATACCTAAATGTTTTATTTTGAATGGACTAAAACGTATTACTTTCTTACTTATTATGATTTATTTTCTGCATTTTGATGGTCCTAAGCCTTTTCCTAAGCCCATGAAAGTATGAAGGATAATTTGGAATTTACGAAAAATTACGTTTACAACTTTACACAGTCTAAACTTAAAAAATTGTAACGCTAAACTGGGGTCAATAATCCGCGAGCGCGCGTGAGTACTTCTGATAGCAGCTGGCGCGTCAGGCGACCGGACGACGCGCGGCGTGAATCGGGCGACCGGTCGACGGACTGGCAAGCGACGTCCATAAAATAAATTTCTGAGTAAACAAGTCTCGTAAGCGTTAACTTAATTTTTTACTATTGAAACATATCAAAACAAAAAATTCGTGTTTATTAAAATATATTCAAGTTTATTATGTCAAAATTTGCGCACTGGTTAAAAACTTTTCCTGTATATGCACAATAGTTGTAATATTTAGTGTAGTTACTAAACAATAGTTTATGTAAATAAGCATTAAGGCGAGTTTTATGAAACAGTTGTAGTGAAGAATAAAAATAATAATATTTTTTTATTGCGCAAACACATCTTCGGTCAAGACACTCGATCGTCTTCAGTCAAGATATCACCATTCAAGGTAAGTTTGTTTTGATACATAGGTACTCATAATTTTATAAGTACGTAATATTTTACTAAATAGTACTTAGATAGTCACTCTAAGAATTGTTTAATTCAATTTCACCTATAAATTGTAAAGTTTTTAAAGTAAAATATAATTATTTCATACTCCAGAAAACATCTTTGTTTTTGAGCAAGTACCTACCTAGGAATAAAAAATCATTCAGGAACGCACTCCTTTATTAGGTACTAGCTTCTGCCCGCGACTTCGTCCGCGTGAAATTCGAAAGTCACATGGCTCCATCTATTATCATAATAACGTTACTGTTGTTTTCCTCGGGAACAGCACTTTTTTTCGGGATGAAAGGTTCAGTGGTTTAGGCGTGAAAAGCTAACAAACAAACTTACTTTCGCATTTATAATATTAGTTAGGATTATATTTAGCCTACATTGTCCCATTGCTTGGCAAAAGCCTTTATTAAAATAATAAATAAATTATTTGATTATTGTCATTAGTTTTTTCGGAACGAACTATATTTCAAGCAAAAATGATTTGGGTAACAGTATTTTTCTATGTGATCGTTGGATTTCCGAAATAATTTATTTTTATTACGAAACTTGAGTACAAATGCTATGACGATAATAAGCGAAAAATCGAAGAAAGTTTATTAAATCCTATGACTCTACATTTACTAATCTTTACTGCAATCTAAAAGAAATTGTGGTCACCCTATTTCCTAAATCAGAGAATAACAATAAAACTCGATGTTCTTATACAATAAAAGGTCTTTTAATTTCTTTCTGGTATCGCATGTGTTGCACAATTTTTTTCACAAAAAGAGACAATTTTGTATTTGTCTTATCTTTCATACGATAAGCGTAATAAATCGAAAACAAAAGAAATGGAGGACTGAGGGCCCGAATTTTATCAAGGTCATATCTTTCAAACAACAAAAAGTGGTGACCTGTTCTTGCTTTCATAAATTTTCACAATTTATTTAGTAGCATAGAGGATTTCAAACAGTAGCTGTAAGTTAATGATTTCATTTTATTTGCGTAATAAACTTTTACGTGTATGAGAATTGAGGGCCCATTTTGTACGAAGATATACAAAGTAGGACAGTGTTTTGAGATAATATCTTGTTTTCACAAATTTTGTTTGGCATTAGCTTACATTTTGGCATAAAGACTTTTTCTGTAGTGTCCATAGTTTATCAGTTTCAGGTGGGCCCTCAATCCTCTATGAGAACTGAGGGCCCAACTTTACAGTCCATAACTCGGTTATTTGACTTTCACAAAATCTGATTCCAACTTTCACAATTCTTTGGGTATGTTCACTAAATCCTAAGCACATTTTCAAAAAGTTTTAACAAAGTGGCCCTCACACCACACGCACATTGTTTAAATACCGAATGCCCCTCTTCTACTTCAACTGTCAAGTAATAGGTATAGGTACCTAGATAGAGCTAAAGATTGCCATGACTCACAATTAAAAAAAACACAACACACACACACAATTACACACATACACAACACACAACACAATTTTGTACTTTTGTGTTGTTGTTTATCTATCTATCTATCTCAATTACACACACACACACAACACAACTCATCATCATCATCATCATTTCAGCCGAAAGAGTCCACTGCTGGACATAGGCCTCCCCTAAGCACCTCCACTTCGACCGGTTCTGTGCTTCTCGCATCCAACGGGTTCCTGCGGCCTTCACAAGGACCACCTTGTAGGAGGCCTTCCAACGCTACATCTTCCGGTACGGGGTCGCCACTCCAGAACCTTTCGGCCCCATCGGCCATCTGTTCTGCGAGCAATGTGCCTTGGTTTGGCAATTCTTCGGGCTATATCGGTTACCTTGGTTCTCCTGCGGATCTCCCCATTCCTGATTCGATCACGCAGGGAAACTCCTCATCATCATCATCATCATCATTTCAGCCGAAAGACGTCCACTGCTGGACATAGGCCTCCCCCAAGCACCTCCACTTCGACCGGTCCTGTGCTTCCCGCATCCAACGGGTTCCTGCGGCTTTCACAAGGTCATCGGTCCACCGTGTGGGAGGCCTTCCAACGCTACGTCTTCCGGTACGCGGTCGCCACTCCAGAACCTTTCGGCCCCATCGGCCATCTGTTCTGCGAGCAATGTGCCCTGCCCACTGCCACTTAAGTTTGGCAATTCTTCGGGCTATGTCGGTTACCTTGGTTCTCCTGCGGATCTCCTCATTCCTGATTCGATCACGCAGGGAAACTCCAAGCATAGCCCTCTCCATTGCCCTTTGGGTGACTTTTAGCCTTCTTATAAGGCCCATTGTGAGCGACCACGTTTCCGTTCCATAAGTCATCACTGGCAACACACACTGGTCAAAGACTTTCGTCTTTGACCAGAGACACTGCGGTATGTGGGACGAGAAGATATTGCGTAGCTTCCCGAACGCTGCCCAGCCGAGTCGGATTCGTCGATTTACCTCTTTCTCGAAGTTAGACTTACCTAACTGGACGGTTTGTCCTAGGTAAACGTACTCGTCCACGACTTCGAGTGTAGCGTCTCCGATTTTTATGAGAGTGGGTGTTACATGGGCATTTGACATGACCTTCGTTTTGTCCATGTTCATTTTAAGACCCACTCTTTCGGAGGCTCTACTGAGGTCATCGAGCATTGTACTGAGGTCCTCCATAGTCTCAGCCATGACTACGATATCGTCGGCAAACCGAAGGTGAGTTATGTACTCGCCATTGATGTTGATGCCAGCCCCTTTCCAGTCCAGAACCTTGAAGACATCCTCCAGTGCAGCGGTGAACAGTTTCGGAGAGATAACGTCTCCCTGTCTTACACCTCGCTGCAGAAGGATAGGTTTCGAGGCCTGATCCTGGAGTCTGACTGACATAGTGGCGTTTTCGTACAGACACTTCAGCACTTCGATGTACCGATAGTCGATCTGGCACCGTTGAAGAGACTGCAGCACAGCCCATGTCTCGATCGAATCAAAGGCTTTCTCGTAGTCCACAAACGCTAAGCAGAGAGGCAGGTTATACTCTTCGGTCTTCTGTATAACCTGTCGCAGCGTATGTATGTGGTCTACGGTGCTAAAGCCTTTACGGAATCCGGCTTGTTCGGGAGGCTGGAAGTCGTCAAACCTGCGCGCAAGACGGTTCGTGATGACTCTCGAAAACAGCTTGTAGACATGGCTCAGGAGTGAGATGGGCCTATAAATCTTAAGGAGGGCATTATCGCCCTTCTTAAAGAAAAGTATCACCACACCCCTGTTCCATGCCTGTGGTGTTTTGCCCTCGAGTATGACGGAACCAAACAGCTTCTGAAGGGCCTTCAGGACGGGTTTTCCGCCAGCCTTCAGCAACTCGGCCGTAATTCCGTCATCACCCGGTGCCTTGTTGTTTTTGAGCTGCTTCAGAGCCATCCTAATCTCGTACAGGCTGACGTCCGGGATGTCTTCGGTATAGTGCCGGGTCAATCTAGCTGTTGGGTCGTTTGCCAGATTCATAGCGGGGTTATTTGTTGACGTGTATAACTGTCCATAGAACCTCTCGATCTCTCTCAACAGCTCAGGTTTGTCGGATACAATCCTGCCATCATCGGTCTTCAGTCTCGTAAGCTGGCTCTGCCCAATAGACAGATCTCTAGCAAAGACCTTGGAGCCTTTATTTCGATCTATCGCGTCCTTAATACGATCTGTATTAAAACGGCGAAGATCGCTTTTCAAGGGAAACTCCTCACAATTACATAATTTATTTATTATTTTTTATTTAATCATCTAGCTATAGGACATTATTTTGAGTTAAACCTTTTTTTACCTATAATAGGTATGTTCATTTGTAGGTACAGTCAGCAACAAAAGTCGATTAACACTTCAGTTTTTTTAATCTCAGTTATTGAGCAAAATATTAACACTTCAAAAAACTGAAGTGTTAATCGACTGTTGTTGCTGACGCTGACCGTACAATTGTTTATAGAAATCAGCGCCTTGTTTGTTTGTTTCTGCCAATATTAATATGGCCAAATGTGTGACTGCAATACCATTTTTTTACCATCTTTTATAACTACCACATTTAGAGCAATTAGGTAGATATACTATAAATGATTTTGATTGACTTGGTAAGGAAATATGTTTTCTTCGTTCAGCATAAATGGGTAACAGGCACACACATAATAAGTACCTAAAAGGCAGTATTAGCAGCGTCACCATCATCATCAAGACAGTCTAAGTATATGGTGGCTGCAGTGCCTAGGGAGGTAAATATCGGTTCTCATGACGTTGTATTTAAAGAAAGTGATGTATCACTCCCATATAGAACCAGCATAAATATTATCTACACATAAGCTTACTTGAGTTGCGGAATTAGCCACTTGAGCTAAGCAACGCACACGGCACGTAAGTACTTGTTTCTGCATAAATGCTTCAAGTTGTTTGCTTAGATTTTGAGATCGGTTGAATAATATCCTCGAATGATTACCTAAATAGGCAGGTAATAATATGTAGGAAATATTCTCAAAAGATTATCTTTATTACGCTCTACCAATTTCATAATTAATTAAGTACAAGACTTACGTTTGCCTCTTTTTCCAAGTTTTGTCCCTGACAAACTGACGAACCGATCCTGCTAATTACGTAACACACTGTCAGTCATAATCTGAATCATGTTGAAGGATATTTCTTTATCACACTAATATTATAAAGGCGAAAGTTTGTGAGTGTGTGAGTGTGTGTGTGGGGGTGTGTTTATATGTTTGTAACTTCTTCACGCTCAAACGGCTGGACCAATTTTCATAAAATATTGTATAGAGATAGCTGACACCCTGGATTAACATAATATAGGCTACTTTTTAACCCGATATTCCCACGGGATCGACTTGATTTACGCGTGTGAAACCGCGGGCGCAGCTAGTATAATCTAAATACAGAGTCAAATTAAATTAGCTAGCGAAATCTAAGTTTTTTTTAAGGGGTCAACACAACAACCGCTGAGAAGTTTTATTTTATGGAAGTATGAGTTGAGAATATCTGTCTTCTTTTATTATAAAGATTACAATATTAATTACAACCACGTCTGTGAAGTTGACATACCTAATAAAATAAAAGTAACAAACAGGCGGGACCCATACCATTTTTATTATATTTTAAAATTCAAATGGGTCCCGCCTGCTTCCAACTTTTATTTAATTTAAAATGGGCTTGTTTGTAGCTTTTCAGTTTCGCAGTCGGGTTTTTTTATTTTTAAATTACTTTTATTATTTCCAGCTTTTTAGTTTTCGCAAACGATTTAGTTCTTGGTATGTGTTTTTTACGATTTGTCACTTCGAATTACTTTTAACCATATAAGGTACATATATTTTTGTAATCACCTTTTAAAACCCTTTATTTTGATACCCCACTCGATAGGTTTCGAGAAAAAAAAAATTATTTTGAAGACATTGCGCCAATAATCGTCCATTTTAATTTTTTTTTTTCAATTTTGATATACCCAGTGTCACTCTCACAATTAAGACGAATCTAACGGCACCTCTCAAGCTGAAATCGATGAAGCCGTTTAGGCTACAGAGCGTGCCAAAGAAATATACATACATACATACATACACTCGAAAAACATAACCCTCCTTCTGACGCAGTCGGGTAAAAACTGGCCAAGTGCGAGTAGGACTCGCACACGAAGTTCCGTACCAGAAGGAAAGAACGCCGAAAAAAACACGTTTGTTGTATGGGAGACGCCTTCAATATTTTTAGTACTTGTTGTTATAGCGGCAACAGAAATACATCACCTGTGAAAATTTCAACTGTCTAGCTATCACGGTTCATGAGATACAGCCTGGTGACAGACAGTCAGACAGGCGAACAGTGGAGTCATAGTAATAGGTTCCCAACCCGTTTTAACCCTTTGGGTACGGAACCCTAAAAACGAATGTTTTAAATTGACATTTCAAGTTTCACTATACCTGCGATCGATGATCCCGTAGGTATTTTTTAGGGTTCCGTACCCAAAGGGTAAAAACGGGACCCTATTACTAAGACTTCGCTGTCTGTCCGTCTGTCTGTCACCAGGCTGTATCTCAAGAACCGCGATAGCTAGACAGTTGAAATTTTCACAAATTATGAATTTCTGTTGCCACTATAACAACTACTAAAAACAAAATAAAATTAATATTTAAGGGGGGCTCCCATACAACAAACGTGTTTTTTCGGCGTTTTCGCCTTGTGGTACGGAACCCTTCGTGTGCGAGTCCGACTCGCACTTGTCGTTTTTTTTTATTCATATCTTTTTCGAATTATCATGTCAAGATATCTATGCCCATCACGCCTGCGGAGTTTCGCTAGTTAATTAAATTAAATTAATTAATTTAATTTAGTTTCGCTAGTTAGTTTAATTAATTAATTAATTTTAGTTTCGCTAGTTAATTTAATTTGATCCTAAGGTAATATAGCGCCTGCAATGTCGCGCTATGTTGTTACGCTATAAACTTGATCGTAAACCGCAATCACACGCCGATTATCACCTATACACTCGCACATGACAGCAGGCTCATGTGAAACTAATTAATTACCATATTAATTTCTCAGTAAAACGATAATGACATTAATGGTGCAATTTCGCCACTCAAGTCGCAAATACCTCGGCTGATGATAAACCACAACAATGTGTCAACTTACAGATAAATTAATTACCTGTGTGTGATGTGGGTATCGAGTTTGGATACTAATTGCAAATTGCAATACTCGCCGGAGTCGGATTGTATCGCTTTCGGGAATTTCATTGTTTTCGAAAATTAATCGATATCGTGTAAAACTTTCGAGACCCTTGCGATACAGTTACGTAAAACGTAATCCTGGTGACTTGTACAAAAGGCATTGCTTCCATTACCTATTTCAAGCACCTCTCTCAAAAATGTAAACTTTAAACACTAAGTATAATTAGGTACTTACTGTAGATTTTCGAAGAGAAAATAAATACACTTATTAATTATTATTAAACTCATTGGCGGAATTATCGTGACCAATACTGTGCCAATACAATACTGCCAGTGTTGGTCGAAAATCCCGATAAAGTATTAGGTACCACATTTAATTATGAAACGTCTTCTAGGGCATGTGATAATTTCTTTTCAAGCTTACAAAATAATAATGGATTTTGTTCTGTGCCGAAATTAAACCCGCGAGTGCCCATACCACAACCCTTATCGCAAAAGCTAACTACGCGAGAATAGGTACCTACCTACTACTAGCCCTATCCGTAACCTAATCTTAATCAGTGTACACGTCCCATTCAGCCCCCCATACCCTCTCGCACAAAAATAATATCAATAACAGTATCTATACATTGCATGTAACTTCATCGAACAAATCTAACACTACACAGTTTAATTTATAAGAATCGTGCACGTTGTATTTGCAGCGCTGCAGCGCGGCGCGGGCGCAGGTGCGCGCACGAGCGATGATCGATACAGCGCCGCTATCGCTTTCGGCGGGAGCGCCCGCGCCGACGACCGACAATTAATTTAGAAGCACCATTTGTTCGATGATAACACAGGTAATGCTGTGTGTTGTTTGTTAGATAAAGATGGGTTTATAATGGAGGCCGTTTGGCGTTTAGATTCGTTCTTTACATTTAAATCAAAGTTAAATCGAGAATAAATCCATTCAGATCCTACGTTTATGTTGCGTGTGATTTTTTTCCCATACCTATCATCTCATTGATGGCCCAAGAGAGCAAATTGATTTTATTTATTTATTTGTCCATTTATTTCAGGCATCAAGGCCTTTAAACACATACAATAGAATATTAATATGACTTAAAAATAGGTACCTACTCTAAATACATTACATTTCCACCCAAGCAGGCCAACTTATCCAATTGATTTCTAATCTTCTCAGAAACTTTGTCAAAGCAGTAAATTTTAAAACATTTTCCGAATTTCCAAGTGATTTCTCATGATTAAATCACTGTAGTTTACTAGACAATCAGTCAGTCAGTCATTCATTTATTGGGGAAACTGATAGCAAAAAAATCTGTCCTCATGTGGATGCCAATATCAAACTTTGCCACCCAAACCCCTCCAGCCTGAACAGAACCTAACCGAAACTTCAGTTTGTTCTGTTGCCATTGCATCCTTCCGTGTGATCACCTAATTAAATGGCCGCAGCTGGCCGGCTAATGGAAAATCGCGGCAAATAAATCTCTGATCGCGTTCAGTTCCACCCACAGCTTCGATACAAGACGCGCGTGCTGTTCGACGCGCAGGCATTAAGTAACTGAGATAGCTCAAATTCATTGTTTCACCTCATGCTGGAATTGCTTGTCTGATCTCTGATTGTTTGTGTATCCTGTTGGTTTTATGGTGTTGGAATTCAGTGGTTTTTTGTTAGCTGGGTACCGTTAGGTATCTTGAGCTAAATAATATTAATTCTTCATGGACATTGGCAGCTGCGTCTACCACTACAGAAATTCTTTATGCAATGCACAAAGCTTCATATTCTAAGGGGAAAATTCAGTAAAATTCTGGAGCAATTCGACGTATTTATATTATATTATGAGTATGACTTTTACTACTGTTATGTTTAAAAAAGTCAAACGATATTGTATCAAAGAAACTGCAGGAACTCTTATTTACGATTGGTTATAATATGCATACTTAGATCTATAATACCAACCTTAAACTATAGTTTCTGTCAATTACTTCGTTTCTTTGTCTAGGCATTTAATATTATGGAAAAGTGCTTCGAATGGATAACATATTTTTGAACACAACACTCATAAAGCAATCTAATTTATTTCACCGTAAAGCCTTGTTTACTCGACGAGCAAAACAGAAAAAATATCTCAACTATCTAAAAAATTCGATTGGGGTCCGTGGTGCCAATTAGCACTACCGATGAAATGTGTGATGGTGTGATGAACAATGAGCATCTGCGACACTCCCGCGCAGATCGTCGATAATGGCGGCGCGGCGTAACTTAGCGCGCTCTACACTGCGCAGGCGCACACACGGAATTTCACCTTTCATTATCGCCTGCGTATTCGACCACACGCCATTCAATTTGCACCCCCAACACAAAAAAATATGCATAGAATTTTCAATTCAGATTCATTCATTGAATGTGTTAAATTCTGACTAAGAAATTCTCACGCAAAAGCATAAAACATTCGTCTTCAAAGTTGAATAGGATTATAAATCTTCAGATTTCGTAATAATTGGATTAAAACTACACCTGAGATGAGATGAGATCATCCGTTGAGTAGCGCACGTTGATCTCCTGCTAATTGACGGTTTTGTAAAGTCTTTACCTAAAACAGTAATGACATAATAGTTGTTCTACAAAAATATCAGGATTGTGAAAGCCCGCCGGGTGTGAGAACTGTGACATAGAAACGGTAACCGGCTGACTTCAATGATATAATAATCTAAATAAATGTACCTTTCAATATTAAGCAGTGCCGATAAAATTATAAATTATAATGTAGGGGGCCAGTTTAGCCGGGTATTACTGGGCTAATAGGCGTTTTATCGTGATTTTATGTGTTTTGACGATTTCATCATCACATAACCTTTTTTCACCCACTTCTGAATACACAACATTATTTTTAGTATTATGCGAAACCATTATTATTATGCGAAAGTATTTTTATCTCAAGAATCTATGTACAAAATTTCAAAAGTGTATAATGAAAAATCACAAAGTTATAAGTTTTAAGTTACCTATTTGTCCGTACAAAAACATGCTCACCCGCACCGCAATAGTACCTAGGTACCTAACCGTTCGGCGCGGAGATTGGATAACCTACTAATTAGTGTCGCTCGGTGTCCAATTTTTAACCTTTTTTAAATATATTTTGACAAAATATAACATGGGGTATAAATTATTGAAATCGAATCAATTACTTATTCTGAACAAACTATATTCAGGTATCGCATATATACTAAAAATAACGTTGTAGTTATCCTCTTTATTGTGCCATGCTTCCCCGGGGGGTCTATGCAAATCTAATCGTCTTGTTCGCGGTCCTTTGTAAGTCCAACACTTCTACCGTTTCTTTTCTACCTTCATCTTCACCTTCATCTTGTCAAGTGGCCAGCCATTTTCATTCCAGAACTGATTGAGCACTTGGATGGCTTTTGGCTATTGACAATGTAACAGTTCTTTGGTAATAGTCCCGATGCAAATGGAAAGTTGTCAAAATTTTACGCGTATTGTATTGTAACGTTGTGAGGTCACAGTTATTGGCAAATGGATTCGTGTTCAGAATTAACCAATGCATTGTATTGTAATACTTGTAATGGTTCTTACGCTTTACCATTATGTAGCAAGTGTATTCCCAAACGAAACTTATCTGTGCTGATTGTTATCGTTGCAATTAAAGAATGAAGCAAAGACAAAATCCGTTGATCCATGCCTTGAGAATTATTGGACTAGGCTGGCTAGAGGCTAGAGGTGCTGTGTTGTGCTAGCTAGATAAAAAACCAAACCCTATGCCTCCATTGGGGAGAGGTCTGGTCTCTCTTTTGTAGGGTGCAGCATGACGATCAGCGTAATTTAACCTAATTCAAATCTTTTCACAGCGAATGGACTGATGTTGAACCCAATTTCCCTAAATCAGTTTTCATGGCAATAATTTGATTAGAATAAAAAATGATTGAATCGGGGGGATGATCTAGTAACGAGGATCTGGAATATATAAATAGATATTTATCTATCCTGCTCCTGCGCATCAAATCCGCCGTAACTAGCAGGAGTGTATCACCGGCCGCGCACACATACCAACCCCGACGCGCTGCATTCCCCGCATTCCTAACTCCTTTAACTATATAATTCGGCCGTTTACGCCCGCCTGATAATCTGGCCCTTTGTTTCGAGCCCTTCATAAACATAATAGTGGAGGCAAGCCGAGTTATGGATGTAGAGGAAAAATTCTACTGTTCTAACTTGCAGGAATTTCAACATTTTGTTAGAGATAGCGCGGTTATTTAGTGGGTAGTTATGCTGGACGGTTTGTAAGGAAATTGGCTCATGTGTTCTGGCTTGTTGACTTAGGAAATTGTGAATTGTAAAACCCAGGTTATTGTATGTATTATTAAGTGTTTTATGCTAATATATGCGAGTGTTGAGACAAATTGATTCGATTCTCTGAGTTTCTGGCCCGTTATTCTCCATAGAGATCTACGTTTTGGAATGGGTTCAAGTTTCTGACTAGCTGGCCCACTCTTTGACAGTTCAAAAGTGCCTGTAAGTATACGGTTTAATTGGAATAAATGCTTTGAGTTTGAGTTTTTCGCTAATTATCCGCACGAGATAATAAAATTAACAGAGAGCAATGTTTCTTTTAGCAAAGTAGATTTTACAATAAGTTGGTACATATTTGTTGCGTGCAGTGCTCAGCAACTGTTGTATCATTTATCCATTAATCATAAACGTCATAATACTTAGTAGGTATGCATGTTAGAATCCAGTAAATAATAACGTTACAGTTGATTAGCAGTGACGAGTAACATAACGTGTGAACATACAAACATACCTACCCACATATTATTATGTATGTGTAATGAATGATGTAAGGGGGCAACCTGAAATGTAAGTAACGTAGTGTAAGGTTTCAAAGAAATGCATCGCGCAACTTACGAGGTAATGTTGTAATGTAAACATTACAGTAGATAACACTGTGACCGTGTGTGACCGTTTTTCTTTGTTTTAGGGCTGATTTTTCAACATATAATTTTTATTCGTGGAACAAAATTGACGTCTGAGAGTTTTTGTATAGTGTAGTTTTTGTATCCAACTGTCAAAAATTCAAAATTATTCCTCCGATAAAATTATGTGACGTTGGAAAAATCAGCCCTTATTAGAATTAATGATCCTTAAAAGAAAGCCAATCTTTTATACAGGAACATTTTTTAACCAGTGCGCATACTGTAACCATGAATTCAGCATATGATTCTGGAACGGTGGTTCCAGAATCATATGCTGAATTCTGGAACGGTGGTTCCAGAATCATATGCTGAAACCGACGAAATATTTCTACTCTCGGTGGAGAGTAGAAATATTTCGTCGGTTATCAAAAAAAATCAGCTGTTTCATAGAATATTTAGTGCAATACCTACGCGGTAAGAGCTAATTTTTGATTTGATAATCGACGAAAAATTTCTACGCTGGGGGTCTCGAATCATAATTAAGCTGAAAGAGGGACTCGTGGCTAACTAATGACAGTCGCACGGGTCGATTGATCAGGTTAAGCTACGCTTGCCGCGGTTGGTCTGTGGACCATCTTTACATACCGAGACCGCTGCCTCGAAAGGAAGTTAAGCCGATGGTCCCGACTGTCACTCTTGGATCTTTGACAGTCGTCACGAGTCGTCAGAAGCCCGAAAGTCTGACAACCAGTCTTACCAAGGAATATCGTATTATCCAGTAACTGGGTCGTGGAGGTCAGATAGGCAGTCGCTCCATGTAAAATATTGGTATTCAGCTGCATCCGGTTAGACTGGAAGCCGACCCCAACATAGCGGGGAAAAGGTGAGGCACACTGAGTTTGAATTTTCCTGCGTGTAGTTTTCTGTATATTTTTTTCTTTTCAATTATTGCGAAAAGTAAGCACTATTGTATTTTTTTTTGTCCAATAATATCTAAGTTGTTGCATGAGCGTGTCTTTCGGTAGTTGTTTCGTTTAGTAACATATGGTAATTATTTTATCAAAACTGAAATACGCACTGCTGCAACTGCAAGCGCAACGAACAAATTTGTACACAATATAGTTACAGTGTTATTATGGGAATAAGAGTGCAGTTTGGGTCTTAAGATAAAGTTAACAAACCATTTTAGGTATTTATAAACCATTTTAAGGTGTTGATTTTCAGTAGGTATCACCGTATTTATTTATTTATTTAAACTTTTCGGACAAAAAGGTACAAAGGCGGACTGGCGGACCGTATCATAATATTATATAGAATCTGTTTAGATTACCGACCGCGACCGAGCTTTTTACGTTTACAAAAAAAAATTGTAACTATTCCTAATATCGTATTGATTGAAGGACGTCTTTTAACCGCAATGTCGATGTCGCCAAAAAGTATTGGAAAAATGCCTCAAAAAAGGCACGCGATTATAGACAAGGAGGGGTCAGGGGGCCTAAAAAGGCCACTTTGGCAGAATCATAAAAGGATACCATTATGAATCATAATATTATGGCGAATACAGTCCGTGTTTGTCTTTTTTTCGCTGCACTAGGTACGTAGGTAGGTATAATCAAAGGGATTGGGATTGCATTTGGATTGAATTGATTGGTATTTTAGCACAGACAAAAAAAAAATACTGAAAAATCCAATGGGATTTGATACGATTAACTTAACAGTTAACTGTATATGTATTATGATTCATAGGTAATGTTATGCTTTTATGATTCTGCCAAAGTGGGCTTTTTAGGCCCCCTGGACACTGCATAGAACAATAGTATGAACCACTATTAATCTTATTATCATTTTCAAACAGCTCATTATCTTAATCAAAGACTTTACCACACGGTCACATCCCTATTCCACCAGTCTGGAAACGATTGATCAAGAATTTGTGGTTACCCAATGTCCTATAAGTTGTCACCAACAAACAGCTCAATGAAGGATGTTTTATTTTTATTGGCGACCGATCTGGTGGTATGGAGCGGTGCTTATGGCTCCGTATTTAGACATAGCCCGACAGATCGGCTATCGGCGACGTGGGTGTCTACTGTCACACTTCAGGGTTGACAGCGCTGAGGAAGGATGTGGAACCAGTTTTAAAAAGTTTTGAGTAATGTTTGAACTAATTAGTTCATCCAAATTAGTTCCAAGGTAAGTAGACGTTTCGATAAACCCTGAGGGTCAATAATATTTTGTGCGCAGTACCTAGGTCTGTGGGAAACTTTATCCGACATTCAAGAATAATTAATACCTATACCTACTTACCTATTACGATCTTATTCAATTTTGATCAATATATTAATTAATTTTGTTGACATATTAATTTGTAATTCCGAAGGTTTCTGTTCTATTATTGACTTTATTACTGTCGATATTCTTATCATTGACATCTCTATATTTTTGACATCTTTTTATTATGGACAGTAATGAATTTTAATTAAATAGTGGTTTGGTGTTAAATAATAATTTTGCTTTTTGTTAAATTTGAAATTGTTTATTATATTATGTTTTTTCTTTTTTTTTCCCTCTCTCTTTTGTTCGTGCATATTAAACAATTTTGCATGCCGTAAGGTAAAATCTATTGGGACTCTCCAGAAAATAACCATATGATATGTATACCTACATTTTTGGCAAATAAATGAATTCTATTTCTATTTCAAGAATGTTCTTGGATGTAAAACTTTACGTTCAAAGTCCGATCCTATACAGGCTGGCATCGACATCGACGCGCAAACTATATATAACCATGAAAGCAGCAAATGATTCTAGACCCTCTAGGGCAGAGATTGATAATTGTCGATTATTTAAAAAAAAAAAAACCGGTCAAGTGCGAGTAGAACTCACGCACCGAGGGCGGAACCCTCGGTGCGTGAGTTCCTACAAAGTAGGTGAAACTACAAGTTTGCGGTTTTCTGATTTTTTCCTCTACTTGACATTGCTTCTTGCCAAACATGATCCTAGGTCAACGGGAAGTACCCTATAGGTTTTGATTCCCTTGCGAGTGTCAAAATATGCTGCATAAACGAAACATAAACGCCCGTATCTTTTGATTGCTTTGACTTAGAAAGTTTGATTTTTACTGCTTCAATGGATTGCAGCCTTGAGAATTTGATATTAATTTTAACTTGATAACTCCACACGTTCCTGAGAAAAATGATCTTGACCGACGGACAGACAGATGGACAACGAAGAGATCTTATAAGGGTTCCGTTTTCCTTTTGAGGTACGGAACCCTAGAAACGGCTGTTTCATAGAAAAGTGAAAGACACAGTACTACGCGGTGAAATGTGTAGAACAACTACATATTTATTTTTTGCAATAACTGACGAACATTTTCAACACAGTTGGGTTCAGAATCAAGTATCTAATCTGCATTCGCGATTGATTTGCCAAAATATAAGTTTATGGATAAATAACTTTAAATCCTACATAATAGAGTTTAGTTTACGCTAGAACTTCAAACATTTTTATAACTTTTTCAATAGTGCTGCAACTTAATTATTATTAAAATAAAGTTGATATTTATTTAACTTGAAATAATATTAATTTGTGACATATGTTTGAATAGACTTTACTGAATCCAGTAACAGGGCCTCAAGTCTGCTATTACAATAGTGTCGGAATGGTCTATCATTGATTTCATAATTGTTGATTTTGACAAGTTTGGTAATCTACTAATATAATGGCGTCATTATGACTTTCCAATGGTCAACCACTGAAACTCCATTGGCATTGAAAGAAATGGCATAGAATGGTAATCTTGTACATAATGACAAAAATGAATTACTGACTTAGGCGTTAATATGCTTAAATTTGGTCAGTTCCTTTGATCAGTGACCTACCATTAGAACGTTATTGTGCAGTCATTGCTTTTAATTCGTTACGAGTATCGTATATGTTCTGTGCCATTGACCGACCAATGATCAACCATTATGAATTTAGCAGATTACGAACTTTTAGCAAAATGACAATGGGATCGCGATCGACGAATTTGTAAAAATTGCAGACTTGGGCCCCAGGTTTCGATGCTACCCTGTAGGTATTGTATCTACGCTTGTTCGTAAAAAGTCTTCTTTTACTCACTGTAGCTCGCCTGAACATCAACCAGTAATATTATCTAATTCCTTGTCATGGTGTGAAAATCGTGTCTTTATTAATTAAGCATCCAGCAGCCCTAGCAGCATATCTCGCGGAAACGGCTCACGGTGACGCAATCGACTCTTGCGCCGATGTTATAATAACGATCACTTTTGTGCCATGCCAATTAATACTGACGCCAAATGGTTTGGAAGATAAACGCTATTGAGAGATATGGTTTCAGAACTTTAAGGTAATCCGAGATCGATGGGTATTAGTTTTGTCTTGAAAGATGTAACAGGTCAAGGAAAAGACGATATTGGGTAAGGAAACCACCATTTTCTGTTACGATTTTAATAAGACGCGCGATGCCGCGCCATCGCGACAAGCCCAGACGAAGATGGCGGGACGAGCTTGGCTTCTAACGTTGGGACTGGCTGACACTCGTAAAAGACATAATAAAGGGAGAGGGAGGCCTTAGTTTGCCCTGCGGAGGGATAATACAGGCTAGTTAGATTCGATTTTATCATAAAGCATCTGCCGAGTTGTACAGACGAGACAAAGAACATAGGTACCTCCTCCTCACATCATAATCCTCATCAGTGAGGGTCGCGATTCCTCCGACTTGAAGTCCACTTCTGTTTGATTTTGATTTGTTTCGCCACCTGTCAGTTGAGAATACTGTCTACTCATTGTAAAACTGATTAACACAATTCAGGATAATTAAAGTTCCACTATTTAATATAGAGGTACCCGTACGGTCGTACCATCGAATCGTGGACGAATTTATAGAAAACTTCAAGTGAAGGGATTAATACCACGATTCAACCTTGGTATAGTCACTATCTATCCAAAGGTACTAATGATAAAGCAAAAAGAGAAAATTTAAAAACAAATGAACATACTAAAGTTTGTTTGATTTTTAGTTTGTTTGGACGCGCTAATCTTTGGAACAACTCATTGGATTTAAAAAGGTATTTATGCTTTTGATAGCACAATTCTTGAGGAAGGGTATAAGGCTATATTTATTAACATCACGATACAACCCTTAGAAGCCGAGCAAAAAGAAAAATGTCAGAAGGAACGCTAAACGAAAACGAAGTAATAGTGCGGGAGCGAGACGGGGTGGGCAACAGAAATTTCACGCAGACGAAGTCGCGGGCAGGAGCTAGTAATCAGATATTTCTCCTGCTCATTAACATTAAAGTATGTTCAGGCTTTTAGGATTATTGAGGTGAGCCTGTAGTTTATTATCTTTCGAAGTAAATGCATCTTCATTAAACGCACTTATCATGAGATTACACATTTTTATGACCATCCTAATTGGTGAGAATTCTCTAAACCATAAAATATGTGATGATACTGAGAACTTCTAATCGGATTACAATAATATACAGAAAGTCGAAAATACTTCACATTTTGAAAGTGTTCCATACTCTTATCCCTCAAGAATTAGGCGTTATTCCGTAGTAGCATCTAGACGAAAGTAAGTGTCCAATGAATTTAAATTTAAATACTTCAATATTTAAATTTAAATTCATTGGACACTTACTTTTGGAAATCTCACGAGGATTGACCCCAGAAGAAGTAAGTAAAAACGGGGTGAAGAAGACAAAAATAATGAGAAACGTTTCTATAAGTAAGTAACTTAGAATTCTACCAGAATCCTTGTTTAGGACCCGTTATTTCAAAAATGCCGTTTTTCAAGTTGTCTCTTTATTAGTTAAGGTGCAGTTTGTAAAACGAGCAATTTTGTCTGACTCAGGCACTGAACCGCGTCCCACGCGTCCCACCCTAAATATCACTATCAGACCGTATTTATGAAGTCAGTAGTGCCACATAGTTGCTTATCTCTCCGTAATGCGATGCAAATGTTATTTACATCTTGATAATACAGCTTTTGTAGGTAATCTTATTCGAAGGCATTAGAGTATCGGCTAGATAAGTATTAGTTGACTGTTTCCTAAATGTATGGGATTTTTATTGTTCTTGTTTACAGTGTGATTAGGTTTACATTCTTGAGAAAAGTGGGAATATGCTTATGTTTGAAATCTTTACATAAATGAGCTTTGTAATATTGAATGTGGTTCAGGGAGATGTTTTTGCGAATGTTTGCATTCTTGCTGATTTTTGGTCGATATTAGTTTCCATTTGAGGTTAATTTATTGTTTAAATTAATCGTCATTTTTATTTAGTTTCGATATTTTTTTATTCAGTAAGGTTTCAGTTTACCTACATTAAAATGCTTATAGATAGGTATACAATTAATACACAACTAATATCGAAAAATTCATCTGCATCGCTGTCAACTGGTAACGTGCCTTAGAAACTGGCTGCATTGCCACGCTGTATGGCAATTATTCGTGGTTTTAGCTTATATGGATTTGAATAAATACGAAAAGCTATACAGAAGTACGTCGAAAAGTATTCAATTAATATGTAGGATTGTAGATACGTACTGAAAACGGTTACCGGAGAAAACGTGACTGACTAACGAGGTTTTCTGAAACTACGGAATGATAAATCAAAGAAATACTCAATTTCCGACGTGACTGCAGTCGCGGTACGTCTTCTAATGAAACGTTTGTTATTAGCTGAAATAAATGAAGAGGATGCGTTTTTGTAAGTATTGTAAACGGTACCGCGTCCTTTAGTGAAATAAATCTTCTTATTTTCATGCGACGACGGCTAGCAATGGTAGAACACATATATTGAATTAGCAAAAATAGTAACGTAAAAGACTTTTCTGTTTTCTTTACTTCTTTTTCGTTTTAGGTATAGAAAGTAGTTATTTGTATGTGTTTTTAGTCAGAAATTCATATAACACAGGACAGTGTTCGATTCACACACATATCAAGTGTATTTATGTATTAACCTAGGTCATATAAATTTATCTTCCTTATTCTATGTACATAAATGTTTTATATGGCCTACAGATAAGTGGTTGTTCCGGGTCTAGGCACCCACGATACATGTGAAAATCTAATGTGGGACAACATTTACAACTTCTACAGGTACCTAACGCTGTTAAAAGTTTGTTAAACGATTTCCCTGTATACGAGTGAAGCTTTGTCTTATGATTGGTTAAACTATCTACATACATACATAGTTAACTACGATTGTTACATTTAAAAAAAAACGTGCGTGGTCGGAGGAACCCCGTAAGTAAAAAAAATCCTTACGCGATAACTACTCGCTCACGCACACACGTATTTTTCTGATTTAGTTTACTGTAGTCGATCATATACTTTTATTGTTTCTAAATTTATTATTATTATTTATTCATCAATCAAGTAACATAGACTTATACAATTATTAGGCATACAACGTCAAAAGCAATAATTACACTTAAAAACAAAAAAATAAAATAAAATAAATAGAAAATTAAATTAAATTAAACATTATTAATTAATTAAAAATTAATTAAAGAATAAAACTTGCGTTCTTTGCGTTTAGGTCCTGTACGCCCCCTATGGAACTCCGTTCCAAAAAGGTCACCGTTTTTTACCCCTCTTGAAATTCCTAATATCTTTAAGCTTTTAAAGACAACTTCTTTACCGTCTTTCATGTATTTATTTTCATTTTTCTTATCTCCTCCTGGGATCTTATCTAGTGAAATAGCTATACCCTAATGACTCAGTACATTCTAGACACTTTCAGTTAACCAACGAGACATCTCCCATAAATCTACGCCAAAACCTACTCTCACCAAGTCACTATTCCACAATGAATCTTCATCAGATAAAACCTCGTTTGCAAAAATTTCTCTAACATTCCTTGGACACATCCTGATGACTTCACGAGTTTCTCCTGAATAGCCGGTTTCTTTGACCTTGATGCGAGATCAGTATGCACGTGTGAGGACCTGGAGACGTTTCCCCTTGCTTTGTATGCTGCGCGACGCTCAAGGCCAGGGGCGGCGTGACCTGGGTAATAATGAGCGGTGTCTGTCTGTGTTCAATGAAGGTGCTGTTTTGGTAATAAATGGTTGTTGGGTGGTTGTAGTTTTGAATCGGTGTTGGTTGTAGTCTAGTCTACTTTCTTTTGATATGATGGCGAGTTCCCAAGGAGTGGAGGAGAGGAGAGTTTCCAAGGAGTCGTTTGAGAGAGATATCGTGAAAGTCTCAACAGTCCCGATCCGACTGACTTTGTTTTTTTTATTCTGGCAGAAATCCGTAGTATACTAATTTATCACCATATTCATCTTCTTTAACACGTTTACTGCGGCAAGTAAAATCATAATTCTTCATCTGGTGCGGCGGCGGGCCAAAATGCGCCCCCAATGATATTTTCGCCAGTGCGTGGCAGGTCTTTCTAGACCCACCAGCACTAGGATAGATTAAATTGCTATAACTTTGTGGAAACACAATGTGTACATTTTTTTTTATATTGTTAGAATGACCTTGAACCCAACTTCCTTAGGTTTGATTCGCCCCGGGATCTGCCAAACATGAAAAGAGAAATAAAGCAGGAAAAGCGGCAGGCCGATATCGACCTGAACCGCACTAGAAAGTATTTTTAGTAGTGATGGGACAGAGAAAAACAAGGGGATATCGAAAATAAAACAGAATTATCGTAAAAGAACTGAAAAATGTTTTTTTTACTTATGTCTTGGAAACATGTTACGCAAAGGTTTTGGTTCCATTTCCTGCAATATTTTTTTATTTTTTTAACATTTTTTTGGTTGGGTACTATTAAAGGTTTTCCGCAGTCTGTCGTAGCACCCTGCACAATTTCTTCGTTTAGCGCTCATCTCAAGGACATGGTCATTGTCCTTAGGTTTTACTTGATTTTCTGAAATGAAATTTTTTTTCTTAATTCCGTGTGATTTATTAACCATTTATGAGTTTTACCACAGAACTCGCGAAACTGAACAACTTTCCCCAGAGGCTGATGATGTTGATATGTGTAGGTAGTAAACAAAACTTACCGCTTGTGCTTTGTTTTCCGTGCACATTTGTTTCCAAATTCTTCTTATTTTTCTTAGTGGAAAATATTTCTTCACTGCTGTCACTATCACTATCAATAACTGCAGGGCGAATTCCTCTATTTTCCAAAATTTGTATTTTTCTTTTATTGCTTGCCATCATTGATTATATCAAACGCTACGTCAGATCAGTTAAATAGCACAACACTAACTGGCGGGGCGCGCGCTCTGTGCGGTATCGGGTCGCCAGCTGCCTGTTGGGAGGGCAGGCCGAAATAGGCCCACTGCCGCACTCTGCGGATGTTTTTCACCGTCAGTGCGTGGTAGGTCGATAAAAGCCTGCCGATATGTTTTGATGGGGAACACCTACAATTTTGACCGCAAGATGAAATATATATTTGTCTCTGTCGAATTTTTACAAACACCTAAGATAATCGTTTCGCACAAGCGAGAGGGACATAGTTTTCTTCGTCCGCACCAGCTGAAGTACCGCGGCAGGCCGATATCGGCCTGTTACGCAGTGAACGTGTTAATTTGCATCTTTAACACTATTTTAATTTCTGAATTATAAGGTATTACATTCCAGATAGCAGCTTTCTCCAGCATGTGGGACGGATGGAGAATTTGAGGAAAGCAGCAGAGGAAGACAGCTGTAGACTGGTATCGATCTAGAAGATTTGGTGGATGTGGCTGCCCATCCTACCCATTCTTATGCACACATAGGTAATATATGATCACGCAGCATCTCCTAGATCCGGAAACTAGATGACGTAGCCACTATTAATACCTTTACCTTTTTCTATTACCACACAAAATAACAGATATTTATACAAATGATCGCAAACGAGATACAGCAGGAATGCAAAGGCGTAGCTGACCTTTTAAAAGTGGCGAGAATGTACCTAAGTACTGGATCAATTACCTATTGCCGGAACAGTTCGGCGCGGCGTAAGAAGAAGTAGGGAACTCCATATAATTACGGTAATTGTAGGCACTGAGGTAGGCAGAGGTACCGGCCAACTGATTGTTTGACTATCAATACTGTGATTTACTTACAGTTATGGAAATTAACGGACCTCTGCATTCTTTTAGCGGAATTTTAACCGCAATGTCGGTCCAGTTGATTGAGGGCTTGAGGGAAAGGGTCGGTTTTATTCTAGTCAATATCAGGCAAGTTTGTTAGTAAAACTTATTTGCATAGTTCATTATTAGTTTACTTCATCGGAAGTATAAACTCGTTTATTGGCTTGACTTGATTTTCAAGTATCAACCTAATGCGTTGCTATTACCAGGATTTCTATCTTTACTGACACCAAAAACACAATAATGTATCTGCCTTCATTTCAAGTTCTGTAACTCATTTTAATCTAAATCTTTATTTGATTGAGGCGAGGCTAGGCCAAGTCGATATTCAACATTGATCGATTGACACCTCCATCGATTGATCTCTAAGAGCCTATAACAAAGACTTCGTTGGATCTGGACTTATCATGTCATCTATCGCCTTCCAAAGATCGGGATCTTTGTGTCGACCATAACCTAGGGCTCCCTTGATGTGCTCGTGCCGGCCACTTTCCCCCCGATCGACAGCTCTCAGATAACATCGACCATCTTCATTGATAACTGGCTGCGACATAGAGCGGCGAGCGGAGATATGGATGTAGGCAGAATATGAGAGGATAGGTTTAGTTAGTAGGAGTCTCATACATTGTTGCTGAAAATCTGGAAAATACCCATTTGGAAAATTGAGCAGAATTCACATTAGTCATGTGATTAGTAGCTCTTTCACTTCGTCTGTACCCGTGGCTGCAATTGTAAACATAAATCGTTCAACTCCAATTATTAACCGACTTCCCAAAAGGAGGTGGTTATATGTTCGACTTTATGTATGTTTTTTGTATGTATGTTCACATTGTTCACCGATTTCTCCGTCAATTGTGGACCTATTTTAAACTTATTTTTTTTTGTTTGAAAGTTTATGGTCTCGAGGTGGTCCCATTGTCACCAAATCGGAATCTGATGAGGGATTCCCATGGAAATCGAGGGAAACCCTCAAATTTTATAGGTACATCTATAGCAATTTGGATATTTTTTATAGTAACTCGTATATTTGCTCTCGGAAAGCACCATTTGGTGAAGTGGAACTGATGATGAAGACCACCGATGGCCACCGGAACTACTCAATAGTACGTATTTCACGGGTTGCGATTCGATTGGGTACTTAAATGTGGTTGCTAAGCAATTTATGCTCGTTACAATGCGTATGGTGAAGTGGAGCTGATGGTGACTCAATCAGCTCCAGTTCTCCTGGTTCTTACTAGGTTCTTTTTTTTTGTAGAAAAGTTTTTATTCTTTCGCAAACACAGGAAACGAAATCGAAATCTAGGAGATCACTGACTTCGGTGCGGTCATGTGTCATTAACCCAGACGAGGTGTCTATGACCTACAATGCAATCAGTAATTTTTCAGGCCTTGTCAAATTGATATCAAACCTTAGCGAGATGTCCATGCAATTTATTAAATTCCCGTTAATTATTAGTCTTGAGAAATGTCATTACTTTTTTGTCACACAGTATGAAAAGAAATTAAAATGTTCAGTATAACATCGGAATTAATAAGATTTTTTGCAAGTCCGTTCTATGGTTGTACGTTTTAATCTTTGCGCATCAAACCGCGACCGCTTTCCACGCTGCGCGCGCGCCGGGCCGACATAACGGCGCGACTGCCGACGACGCGCGCACGTACCCGACCGAACGCACGCCGCGAGTGAAACACGCGTGTGAACATATACTTACGCTAAAGTGACTGTGCCTGTGAATGCTCAACATACTCAAGTCTTTGAGGTTCTGTTCCCCTGTGTTTGTATAGTGCTCACCAGCCATCATCCGGAGGTGAGTGTGACCACAATTTCGCTTGCTATTTGCAATGATTCGGTCTCTTTGATGCTGCAGGAATTGTTCTGCGGAATGTTATTAAGTATTATTGACTTTCTAATTGTGTTTAAATATGTTGATTTATACATTTTGTGAATTATTCACATCGCATTACCATAGCCTCGTTTTGTTGTGTTTTCTATTTTGTATGATGCTCGTGAAGCCTACTTGATTAAGTGGTTACAGTAGCTTAATAAACTTAATTACTTTCATCTTGTAAGAAGTTTCTATTATCTACAATCTATTCTGTATCAGTTTTCTGATATTCCGTAGTTTGTTGATCAATACGCATGAAGTTTGCGCATTAATTTATTCGGCATCTACCCGCATTTGGCACCGCAAGGTCGACTTTTAATGGGTAAAAGTTGTTTTAATACTCAATTTAATTTTACAACATATTTGGCAATCCATTTATCATTTCAGAAGACATCATGTGATCTGGGTAAAAATCGGAAAAACCGAAAGCTCTTACATGTGTGTGATTTCTTGAAGTAAATGTCTACCTCGACTACCCTCAAAAATAATTTACAAAACTTAACCAAAATCATTTTCTGCTCAAAACTGTTTCTAGAGTTAGGATCAATCTTTAAGCACAGCACCATTGTAAAATTTCTCACAACAGATATTTATATTCTCATGTAAGGTCCTGGATTTATCTGTATAAATCTTGGCAGGTCCCAGATCTAAGCCAAGCCTCTAACATCACCTCATTCAACATTGTATTGTAACATGTGTGGGTGTGGAAATCTGTCAAACGCCAATATTGGTTGTGCGCAGGCGCAGTAGAGATCGACGCGCGCACCTGTGCACATACGGAATGTAGGCTAATATCTCATGCGACGCCTAATTTATAAACTTCACACTTATTCGTGTTTTATTGCCAGAAATGACGTTTCTATGAGTATCTGCCGGTTTTCCCGGAGAATGACTGGTTTTCCAATGCTGCGTTGAAATCTCAACGAAAAACTTTCAGTGTTTTAGTATTTCAGCTTTTTCTACATAGGTTTTCCAGTTCATGCTCTTCTGAAAAGGCATCAGAATCAACAGAACTTAGGTCTAACTCCAACGAAACATGCAAACATGCTAGAAAATTGTTTACTAAAAATGTATTATTAAAATATCCTTCCCTGTCTACACAGCTAAAACAACACGAATATAATTATGTATTTTACGAGCATGTTACTGTTAATTACATTCAATATTAAAAATACCAAAACATATTATGAACGTTAACCTTGATACGTGAATGAAACATTTAACGTTGTAATTATGTTATAATTATAATATAATTATAAAGACTTTATTCACATGGAACCTTATTGCTCTTCAAACAAAAATTTAAGTTTTTGGAAGAATGTCTTCCACTTTCCGAAAGATGTCTTGATTTCTGCCTAATTTAGTGTGATTTTGTCAGATTGAGACACCCCAGAGGGCCTGGACAAAGTGACATTCTATCAGTGATAACGGTGATGGAAAATTAAAAAATGTATTGAAACGACATAGGCTACCGAAAAGCTTATGTCAATCTTATTGAGAGTTGCTGAAGACTTACCTACAAAACGTTTTCAAAATCAAGATAACGTTTATTTTCTTCACATAAACCTACTTAGACAATTTAAAAGCACTGCCACTTGCCTAGATTTCGTCTTCAGCACCGCAAAGGCCTTTCGGAATTCATTCAGCAGTGCCTGAAAGAAAATCCTAGAACATACCTACAACATCCTATTTTTGAGTAAGTATCTACTTCCATGTGCCATGACGTCCATTAAATAAACTGAATAATAATAATAATAAATTTGTTTATTTATCCAAAATAAATACACACAGACACAGTTCAGAACAAATCAGTACTTACAATAGAATAAGCATAAAAACAAAGCTTGTGAGCAGGAGATTTAGGTTTACAAAAAAGGTCTATGCATACAAAAAAAAAAAAAATGAACCCTGTCTCTTAAACTAGGAAGAAACCTGTATCTTAAGAGACAGAAACTAGTATTTCAGTGAAAATAAAAATGCAGTTTCTAGAGTATAGTCATTGTGCATTTAAAACCCATCAGTAACTAACCATTTAGTCTATTTCCGCAAGAATCACCAACACAATAGGAAAGGAAAGAGTTTATCGTCGTATCTCGACATACGACATATATGTCATAGGAAACATAAACAATGACAACAATTACTGCAGTTAATAACTGTGGATATAATAGGAACTTTTAGGACTTCCGAGCTGATGCAGATATTGAAGTTATAGAAAATGGCTTATTCATCGCTTTATCTGTAGCTTATTATTCCATTTCACCTTCCAACATAGAACCTAAAATGCCCTTATTAATTATTATAGTTCGTTCATTGAGACTGCTAAATGCGTGGTACTCGTTCTTCAGGTCTTGTTTTGGCTCAACTTCTAATGGCATCCTACTAATCCCATTACCAATCTCAGCGTGATATTACGAAAGTGCTTCAAAAAGAAGTAGGTTTGTATCGCTTTCCACGCTCCATAAGAGCTGAAACATTCGCAATTACATACAATTAGTACATGAAGGTGGTATGTTCGCTTGATTCCTTACTCGGTGGTAATACTGGCTAAGATATCTTAATTAGAGAAAGCTAAAGCTAAGTAAATTGATCTGGGATTATCTCGTAGGTACTTAGGTCGGATGCGAAAAAGCGACTATCGAGGAGTAAAATTATTTTATCGCCTTTGAAGATGATGGTAACTGCTTCATTAAGTTTGGATTATCTTGGCGAGGTTTTAAAAGGGTACATAATTTCGATTCCTTAAGGGGTGATAAGTTTCAGAAACATTATCTGTAATGTCTTCTACGTAGAAACGGTTCTTCAACCTGTGCTGTCTGTTACAATTTTCTGTTTTAAACTATGATACAGTTTTCACAACAGTTTGAATGTATTCGAGGAAGATTTTGACACAATTTCGGCAAACGTCGGTTATAATGAAACCGTAACACAACCGTAGTAGAAATATATCAGTTAGTTACATTCTTTACGATGTTTTCTAATAAGTAAGGTAAATACTTACCTATTTAGGTAAAGGAAATTTACTTTCAGTAATAGTTCATTATCAATCAGGCTAGCCTTTTCCCATCTATCGGGGGTCGGCTTCCAGTCTAACCAGATGCAGCTGAATAGCAGTATTTTACATGGAGCAACTGTCTGTCGGTATAGTTATTATCGAAATTATAAATTTTAAATCAAAATTAGAAAACAAACACGCTTGTAAAACAAATTACCAAAAACACCGTGACGGATCAATTTACATGGAAACAAGTTTTGTCGAAGTTTAGTAAGCTTTAATTGTTGTAAGTAAATAAACAATGTCCAGGCAGTTATCCGCTGCTGTGGTAACAGTCAGAGCAAATGTCCGGAAGTGTTTGCCGCGTGGCTGTATGTGCTAAGTGGCCGGCTTAGAGGGTAGACCTTACGGTTTCTTAGGTAAGTACTTACCTATGTGATGTATAACTGTGTGGTTTATCTGGGAGATTAGGTTTTTTTTAAGAAACATACTTTTTATTTTGATATTTTAGTTGAGCGGCAATTTTTCCACGACATTTTTTTTTAAATCACTGAGACTTTTCTTTACGTGTGTATCTGTGCGACTTGGGAATTCAAACTATTTACAGGGTGTTTCTTATTCCTATCATAGATTAGACTGATCTCTTACTGCCTATTCTGTGTGGTGAGGTATAATATTTTAATCGTTGGATGTTAAGGGGCAAGCGCTAAGGTAGCCCGCGATAAATTCAAATTTTCTTACGTTTTTTGCAATTTGCTGGTCAGTAGGTATTAAGTTGTACGTTGATTAAAGTATGATTCGCGACTGTAACAAATATTTATTTACAGAATTATAATCATTAGAATCAGTAATACAACTTGTTAAGTTAGTATAATCCTAAAATGTTAAGATTTCATGAACTAGTCATTCAGTAGGATTACCTACTTGGTCTTAGAGATGTGTTGATGACGGTCGCGAATTTTTTTTTAATCAACGTACAACTTAACACTGACCAGCAAATTGCAAAAAACGTAAATAAATTGAATTTCGCGGGCTACCCTGGCGCTTTCGCCTTAATGTACCTACGGATGTTCATTTTAATATTCTGATTAGGTTACTTACTATACTTACCTACATGGTTTCATGTTCCACGTTTCATCACGTTAAGCATGTTTTGGCATATTTCGTGATTCACGTAATAAGTGGATCTGCTGATTTTAACTAAATTATTCCTACGAGATAAATCGAAGTTATAACTAAACTACTTATTTGTTTTAATTCGCTGTAAGTATGATGTAAACTTTTATTTCATCTTGCATCATATTTTTGTTTATGTTCAATCAGAATGTTTTCTCTTCTGACTAAGCCAATAGCATTGAGTTAATTACAAGCTGTCAACATCTAACATTAATCAAGTGTTTGCTAAACGCCACCAAGTTTCCTACCAATACTGCAACAACAGTAACCCGCGGATATCAAGAACCAGATATTTTGTCGCAATACTCAATATTTGTCGCAACGACCTACTACGAGTGGATTACCAGTTTTATACATTTACTTGCACAACACACCATTTACAAGAAAAAACGTAGTTACACACAGAGGTATGCAGCACGCACCTCTATTAATTAACTAAGCCTACGCAAGACAAACGTTTATCCAACTTTTGCATTTAATTCGATTTGGACTGCCTCTTTGCCTAGTAGTCTAGTGGTCGCAAGCGCTACTGCAGCATGAGGTCCTGGTTTCGATTCTTGAATTTCTCAGGTTACTGATGCCTCAGATTCCAGGCTACTAAGTCTGGAGTCTGGATTTGTGCACGGTTAATGGCATCTGGCGTAATGCGGGTTTACCGGCTCTGCCCACCCCTTCGAGCAAAAAACGGGCGTGATCTTATATTATATGTTAAATCCTAGATCGTGTAAGTCAGTCAGAAAGCTCAGCTGCCATTCTGACCATAACCTTGCCAAGGGTACAGTCGCAAAAAACCAACACCAAGGATCCCTTGGTCTTTATGAGTTAGTACTTATCGAGTTTTATGGATGCTCTTCAAAATTCAATGCCACGAATCATATTTAGATCAACATACAACCTGATACTGATCTGCAAATTGCAAAAAACGTAGGGAAATATGAATTTCACGCTACTCTGAGCTATCCTGACTTTTTCCCTTAAATTCACTCAGCACTGCACCGTTTGCAGTCAGTATGTAGCATGAGACGTTTATAGTCTGATATGTCATGATGATTGCCGAAGCCCACGTTTCACATATTTCCGGTGTCTCACAAATTACAATTGCATTATTTACCTCGATAGCTAGCCAACCATCGTCCAATCTCATCAATTTTCCGTTTTCAACATTCCAATGTTTCTAGTTTCCGCTAGAACACTTACACAGAATCAAATTGTATGCTTCATTCTTTTAAGAGCAACCATGATGTTTTTGCTACATCGTTTTGGCTTTTCTCATGATATTAATGTAGTCTACTAATACTGCAATTTCTTTACGAAACTACAAGATTTGCAAGTGCGACGAGATTTATGAACGTAAAGAAAGTAACAGGAATATGGGAGGACCGAAGCAGGTGGCGTTCTGTAGATTCTGCCTACCCCCATGGAAAACAGGCATGAGTTTAACTATGTATAGTATAGTATATGTAACATAGGTACTTGGCGGAAGTTAAACAAAATATGGTCGACTCTTCACGTGACCAGAGGGCTGGCCTATTTTTGGGCAAAGAATCAGCATTGCCATACAGCGTGGCAAAGCTGCCAGTCTTTTGGGCACGTTCCCTGTTGACAGCGATGCGGATGGATTTTTTGATGCCCTTTGGTTTTTTCCCTTCCTTTTTATATATGTACTTGTATATATTATTATTATTATTTTAATACAGTTAGCTTTTAAAATTATTTTTAGCAATGCAAAACAATATTATTTGTTAATAATTTTCTTATCTCAATTACCTCTTAAATTGCTGTTACCGGCCATAACGACTGCAAGCTACTAAAAACAAAATATCTTGCTGCAATACTGATAATATTTGTCGCAACGTTTCGGTATGAAAGTGGAAATTATTGGATCATGCTGTATGTTTGAAGTTCCTAGTTAGGCTGTGTTTACGAAAGGACAGATAAATTGCCTGTATTGATACATTGACTGTCTGCTTGCTAATGATTGACACACGACTAGTGCAGTTAATTGATTGATGCAGAATTCGTTTTTAGGTCGAGTTGGGTTAACTTCCATGTTGAGGAAATCATTGAGCACTACGCTTGCTCGCAAAGTGTTTAGAACGTTAGTATTAGGACCAAGTTACCTGAATAACTTTGTTGCGCCTTTGGTCTTTTGGCACGTCCTGTGGCCTGTGGCCTGTGGGAAACATTGTCGACACATTGTCCACAGCTAACTAGCTGCATAAGTTATGGGAAAACTTAAGTGAAGTCCATTTCAGTGAACTCACTGAAATGGACTTCACTTGAGTTTTCCCATAACTTATCCTGAACTTTTATCGTATGTAACTACGTACTTTCTAGCGCCCTAGTAGTTCTACTTATCCTCTTTGAAAATCTTGGTCATTATAGTTAGTTTAATTTGTAAATAATAATAAATTCATTTATTTCAGGCAAGTTTTTTACACATACACCCATAGTATAATAAACAACAACAACAACATAGTATAATTAGGTACCTACTTTAAGTGCTTCATTTAAAAATTATTTATGTACCAATTACCCAAGTTTGCAAAGAAATATATGGTGGTTATTTAATTTGATTACACTCACAATTCTCTCTTTCACATATCCGCTCAGTCTCTGAATACCATAGAATATCATCATCTCAAATCACCATAATCGCAAATCATCACATTATCGAAACATCATATTCTCAAAACACCAATCTTTTCCATGTATCTGACAATTATCTAATGTAGATAGATAGATAAAACGTTTACCAATTCAGTGCAACAAAAGACACAATACGGGTATTAATAAAAAACATCAAAATAGGTGACAAAAAAAAGATTTAAAAGATAAATAATCACCTAATTTGTCAGTCACCTTATAATAACACAAAAACAACATTTATCAAGGGCCAAGTGGTCTATTCTTTAAAGACAGCCATGAGAAATGTTGTAACCTGTCTTATCGAAGAATTCAATTGCTTCAAGAACAATTCGGAGTTGTTAAAACAAAAAAACCGTAATACGTGTACATAACAGCTCCCATATCCACACAAAATATGTAATATGTACACAACAATAGATTTTCGCGTGTTTCTTTACGTTAGTTTCACGGGGAACAATGATAGACATTGTGGTCCTATTTGTAACAATATGACTTCTCATACACAGGTTGCACTCGTTTTTGTGAGGTTGTAAGAGGTCATTTTGTGCCTTTGAGTGGATTATTGGTTCATATCTTGTTTAATACTTTGTAATTTATCCAACCGCTTTGGTTTCTTTAATAGATAGGTATTTGAAGAGTGGATTTTTGTTTGTAATTTTCACGTTCAAAACCTATTTTATTTTGTTAGTGTTGAATATGTCAAGCTCGAAAAGTTTCTAATTGTAAACTTTTGGAGCTTACAATTAGGCCTGAGCAATTTAGCTTTGTTTTAGGAAAGTATAAATCTGTTACCTACATTATATTAACTTCATGTGATTATATATAACTTCTAAAAATGTTGAATTATCAATGATAAAGTCACATTTGTTAAAAGCATAGCATTCTTAATACATGATTTAACTAAAAGAAAGATATATAACTGTGACTACAATAAAGTACACACATCAAAAGTGTCTAGGGATCAAGCATTTTTATGCGGATTTCTTGAGATTGAGATGTGGCTTTGTAATAAATTTATGATTTTATAAATTTATATGGATCCTTTTTGGTGCATTTCATAATTTGAATCAGGAACTGTGAATCAAATTCGAGTAAAAGATGAAAATCAGCTGTCAATATTTTCCCTATAAAAACATACAACGCATTGAAGACATTATTAGTGCTACTGTTTCCCTACTACTGATTAAAACCAACGTTATTATGGAGCGGCGACGTCATTTAAGCAGGGAAGAAATGCTCAGAGCCGTGGGAATGATAGAAGCTGGTTCCCGGCAACGTACTGTGGCTTTAGCTCTGAATACAAGTCAGAGTGTTATCAGTCGACTTTGAACACGATACCGAAGCACTGGTACCGTGGCTGAGCGCCATGGAGGACGGTATCGCTGCACCACACGGAGACAAGACCGATACATTCAAATCTTAACTCGAAGAGCTCCAACAATAACCGCCATGATGTTAGCCGTGAGGCTTCATCACTCTTCAGGGAACTTAATTAGCGACCAAACAGTCAGAAACCGCTTGCATGGAGGGGACCTTCATTCCCGAAGACCGCTACGGGTACCACCTATAGCAATGCACAATCGTAGGATTCGATATCAATGGGCTCTTGAACACAGAAATTGGGCAGAAGAACAATGGCGATTCGTGTGCTTTTCTGATGAGTCTCGTTTTGGTATGAGACCGGATACAAGACGTATACGACACTGGAGAACCCCTGGACGCCAACAGCGATTAAAATCCTGCCAGGAAGTCCATCCTTATAGTGGTGGAACCATCATGGTATGGGCGGGTATTTGGATCGGCGGAAGAACTGAGTTGATTTGTATCAGAGGCAACCTCAACGCTCAAATTTATGCTGAGACGATTGTATCAGACGTCATCGTTCCTCTACAAGTGCAAATCGGTCCCTTATTTCAGTTAATGCATGATAATGCACGACCGCACACCGCAAGAGTTGTAAGACAGACTCTCGCCGCAACTAACATCAATGTCCTGCCCTGGCCTGCTCAGTCGCCAGACTTGAACCCGATTGAGCATGCATGGGATATGCTACAGAGAAGAGCTCTGCCGAATATGGAGGGTATCCAGTCGCAAGAAGACCTTTTTTTGTTGTTGCAACGAACATGGGCGGCCATTCCACAGCGTGATTTGGATGAACTCATTTTGAGTATGCCAAACCGATGTTCTTGTGTTGTTAGTGTTCGCGGTAGAAACACGGATTATTAATTGTTTAAGTTACCCAATAAATTTTTAAAGAAAACTGTTATTTCAGTCTTTTTTTCGAACTTTTGTGTTAGTGGTTCAAATGTCAAAAATCCCTTTATTAGGAAAATGGCAAATTTCTTTATTAATGCAAAGGTGACTTGGTTTATCGTTACTGTGACAAACGAAAACACTTTATTTGATGAATCCTTAAAGAAAATTTTAATTAATATCAATCAGGAGAAAAGTTATTGCAAAAATATATGTTGATCCCTAGACACTTTTGATGTGTGTACATATAAATTAATAATTCGAGCAAGTTATCAAAGTTATAGCTGTCAAGTTAATATATGAAAGCGCAAATGCTCTCAATTGATGTCACCAACCTTATTATTATCAAGAACACCCCACAGATGATTCGCTTTATAATCCTCCTAAGTCACAAAGTCCACAAAGGAATACTTTTGTTCTCTTAGACACTGATCCTCACGAAGTAGATCAAATATTGATGGGCTTAAGATCTGATAGTGCCCCGGGATGGGACAAAGTCCCGACTAAATTTCTAAAGTCTGCTCGATATGATATCGTTCCCATAATAACCCATCTTGCGAACCTTTGCTTCCAAAAAGGCATTTTCCCTGAGCTGCTCAAGCAATCCATTATTACTCCAGTACATAAGGGGGGGGACAGAGACGATGTCAATAACTACAGACCTATTTCTATCCTACCGGCAATATCCAAAATAATTGAAAAACTTCTTAATGTTAGATTAACTCAATACTTAAATAAATTCAATTTACTTTCGAACCAACAATTTGGCTTCAGGCAAGGATTATCTACGGAGGACGCGGTTTCAGCTCTAAGTTCCCTGGTAACTGAACACCTTGATGCTGGGAATAAATGCTTAGCGGTCTTTCTAGACCTTAAAAAAGCTTTTGACACCGTCTCTGTTCCAAACCTTGTGAACAAACTCGAAAATGCTGGAGTAAGGGATATTCCTCTGAAACTTTTCAAGGACTACCTCTTAAGAAGGACGCAGAGGGTTAAGATGGAAGAATATGTCAGTGAAGATGCGGAGGTGACATATGGTGTTCCACAGGGAAGCATACTGGGTCCTACCCTCTTTCTTTTGTATATCAATGACCTGTGCAACATGAACATCGAAAATGCTAAAGTCTTCTCGTACGCCGATGACACCTCTGTCGTTTTTACTGGGAGCTCATGGCACGACGTAAAACTAAAAACAGAAATGGGCATGGCCCAAGTCGCCAACTGGCTTAGTAATAACCTGCTCACGCTAAACACATCCAAGACGAATTACGTATGCTTTAGTGTGAGTAACAGGACACAACCAAGTGACGATTTTAACATAAAAATTCATGAGTGCGGAGATCCAATAAACATATGTTGTGCCTGTTTATCTATTTCCAAAATTTCGCAAACTAAGTACCTGGGAGTTGTAATTGATCAACGTCTATCATGGTACCAGCATCTAGAACAGGTTACAAATAGAGTTAGGAGATTGAGCTGGATATTTAAATCACTGCGTCACATTGCTCCAAAAGACATAACCAGTAAACATAAATCCTCTAGAAACATCCTGAATGAGGTATACTTGGCTCTAGTGCAATCGGTTTTACTGTATTGTATCACGGTTTGGGGAGGTGCAGCTAAATCCAAGCTCATATACTTAGAGAGAGCCCAGCGTGCTCTTATTAAGATTATGTACTTCAAAAACATATTATACCCTACAAATAACCTTTATACTATCAGCAATTTAATCTCGATAAGAAAGTTGTACATAATCCAAACCGTCTTGAAAAGACATAAAACTCTACCATTTCAATCAGAAAAATTAACCAAAAGAAGGAAAGACTTAGTAGCTCCAGTTTCCCAAACTAAAACCGTATTTGCATGCAGACAGTTTAATAAACGCTCAGCCGAATTATACAATAAGATAAACAAAAAAATATTCATATACACCAAAAACACATATGATTGTAAGAAAACCATAACTAGTTGGATCAAAAAACTCACGTATGAAGAGACCGAGGCACTTCTACAGTACATTAAATAGCAAGATACTTAACAACAATTTATTACTCAATTGTTACACACATACAAAAACAAAAACTGGCACTTAAAAAAAAAAATCAAATTGACACATACACACACACACGCACCACACACTCACACTCACACACACACACACGCACACTTACACTCATCACACATAGTCACACACACTCTTACACAATTTTTCTTGTTTTTGCTGTTAATACGTTATTATTTAGTCTTTATTTTTTATCATTTTTTATAAATTAAAAAAAGAAATATTATAAATGCAAATAAGTAATTAAGCACAAGTGTAATTACCCACATATTTGTTACTGTTGTAATTATTTTGCTATGGAAGAGCGGGGCCTCCTAACACAGGCAAAAATTGCTTAAAAGGAGTCCCCAAACACAACCACCCATTGTTGTAACAAATTTCTTGAATAAAACATTTTGTATTTTGTATTTGTATTTGTATTAAGTAGAACAAGCACAATAGTGACAGTTTTACAATAAGAAGAAATCGTTTTAAAGCCATTAACTTTGAATTATATTGTGCTGGTTTTATCGAGTACCATTTACCATACCATATTTTACCTACTGATATTCTACCACAGTTGCGGTTGTGCTGATGTGCAAAGAGACTCAAGTCCCCAAAAGAGAGAGCGAAAAGAGAGAAAAGAGAGCTAAGATCTGAAATGATGCGGATGATACCTACATAGAAAGAACTTTAGAAGTAACAAAACAAAATTATGATTAAAAATCGCCGAAGAACTACAGAGGTTCTAGCTTTGTAGATAAAAGGTGATCCAAGGGGGTCATTTATATATTTAAATTTAAAGATTTAAAATTATTTAAAGATTTTTATATTTAAAGAAATGTCAGCATCGAGGAGGGGCCCCTTAGGGCCGAAGCCTGCCGGGCCAGCGGGATTGTCCGAAAGGGTTACCGCTGGCCCGGAACATAAAGGGCTAAGGAAGGAACACGGGTGGGTTTTAGTCAGTAAGAGTCTGACACTCCCTTCCGCTCCACCCAGAGCGGGAGGAGTCATTTAATGATTAGCCATCCGAAAAAAAAAGGGGGTCATTTATATATTCTCTAAAAAGGGCCCTAAGATTCTCTCAATTGTCGAAAAAACAACACGAGATGGATGATGTGTGCATAACATAAGCACATAATACAAAGAAAGTTACGTGACGTGAGAATATCACGAACTGGCTAATTCAACAATTGATTATTTACCCACGTGGATAGTAAATAAGCTCTTATATAACATTTAAATATCACTATTTACAAAACCATTCGAAATTCACGACACATGCCGCTATTTAACTACTCGGGACATTTGCTAACATTACGCAAAGGTACACATATTTACCGTAACAGGTAATTTAATTAGAATACGCGCGACAAATAGAGAAAGATTTTGTTTTCTATTTACCCTGAAGCTTGAGAACTTTGAACAACGAATCGACAAACAATGTTGATTTATAAGAAGTTTTATCTTCTGAAAGCCATCACGCTCTCCGTTTGAAGACGTGAAACTGGGGTTACTTGGCCACAATCCATATATCACACGGACCATCTTGATAGCAGACAAATTAGCTTGTTAAGTTAAATGTTTGTCCGTACAAAAACATGCTCACCCGCGCCGCTCGCACCGCGCCGTCTTGCGCTCATCGATAATAGTGCCTAGGTACCTAACCGTTCGGCGCGGAGATTGGATAACCAAGTAGGTTATCCAATCTCCGCGCCTTAGTGTCGCTCGGTGTCCAACTTTTAACATTTTTAAATATTTTTGGGACAAAATATAACATGGGGTAAAAATTATTGGAATCGATTAAGTTACTTATTCTGAACAAACTATATTCAGGTTTCACATATATGTATACTAAAAATAACGTTGTAGAAAAACAGTCCGTCGAATAGCTTAAGATCCCCTGGCATGGATCCATTTGAGAAATATATGTAACATGGTGGCAGGGCACATCGTCGCGAAAACTGAAACCAGGAATTCAGCACATAGCGCAAATTTTTTCGTCGGTTATTAAACTAAAAATCTGCTGTTTCATAGAAAAGTGCAATACCTACTTGATCAAAATGTATGGAACTTTTTTTTTTTAAATTGGTTATTTAAAAAAAAAGTTGGTTACTAAGGATTCAACATCATGTTCTGAATCTATGGTAACAGGTTACCTGTCACCCTGTATAGTACATATAGCTGGTTACCGAGCTTCTCTACGTCGATAGTAGCAGAACAGAACGATGTTGCGTCAACCAACGGATTGCTTGCAGGTCCGATCAAGTTCTTACAAAACTTCACGTCCGTGGGTAAGCGTTGCTTGACGTTTTGATAAAAGCAGTAAACTTCGATACCTCTGAGTACCAACAGTACATCGCATGCTTCCACAAAACAAGTGCCGCAACCCGTGAGAGCTTCTATTCTTGCGCATCGCATCATTAATTGCCTCACCCTTACGTCACGTTGTCGTCTGTAGAAAGCTGGCTAATAGGGTGCATTGTTACGCATATTCAAGCATCTAGTGAGAAAAAAACGCATATGTGACTATTACTTCATAATATAACGTGAACCAACAGTTTTTGTTCGAAAAGTCGCACGATTTGCATGCGACATGCGAAATGCCGTATTAAGGATGTAATTGTCGTTACAATAAAACTATAAATATAGTGGGTTGTTTTGTTGTACGCCGGGAGTGAAATTAAAATTTAGTGTGCTGACTTGATAATTATTGAGTGTTTGGCGTGTCTCGTGAGTTTTTAGAATCAATACATTGTTCTTCTTCCTCTCGAGTCGATGGTAATTTTTTAATGAGTTGAGCACAGTCTCACACAATTGGACGAATGACCTGGCAGAGGCCGCAGAAATCCACTGGATGCAAGAAGCACAGAAGTGGTCGTAGTGGCGGTGTTTGGGGGAGGCCTATGTCCAGCAGTGGACGTCGTTCGCCTAAAATTATGAGCCCAGTAGGTGACCACGCCAATCACAGCATCAGTGGCTGCGGTGAATGTATCTCCCGGGCCTCCGACTCATGGTATTAGAAGGAACAGTGGGGTTTTAGTTGGTAGGAGTCCGACATAACCCTCTGATCTTCCCAAATGGAGGGTATCCATGAAGAGTTCCGCACGAAAAAAAAGGTTCCTCAGAAGTGCAGGGATGGACACTTTGGACACGACAACGTATGGGGCATGGTTTGGTTAGGAGCTTCACATTCGCACTGGGTGTCAAGACAGTTGTTCAAACAAAGGGTCCGCGATACAATTGATGAACCGAATAGAAGCGTGCAAGTATTTACGTTAGAAATCGGAGAGTGTAAGACCAAAATCAATCCGTGTTTGTGTATCTGGAGAGAGTAGAATTTGGCGAAATGCACGCGAGTTGCACTTACATATGAACGGAATCGCATCGATACTTTCTGGAAAAAACGTGATCAGTTCGACACGAAAATCGACCATGGCTGTTTTCTTGTGGCTTTTGTTTATCAGTGAATTGAAATAGATTCGAGGTAGTAGTAGCATGGTGACCAATGCTCCTACCTTCTCTGTATGAGTAGAAGCCTTTGCCTTGTATTGTCAGACAGTTATAGCCTGGTATTATTTTAGTAAGTACTAGTAGAGCTCTAGAAACGTAAAACATTTCTGCAGTCAAACAGCATTACCCCGTAAAGATTACGGGTGCCGGTGAAATTACAGGCACACGAACCAATCTAAATCATCTTAATACAAGAACAGATAACCTAGATATGTACTCCAGTACAATCCACAACTTTAAGCATGCATATCTTACACACAGTAGACAATTGCTCGACTAAAGACATTAAACACATCACGATATCTAAACTTAATGTATTTCTCACGAATCAGTTACAAAACCTGGCTTTATAGATCTTTCACATAAGGCAAGCTGGATCACGGTTACCTCATAACATTCATGGAGCAGACGCCGCGATTAGGCTCGCGTCAAATATGGCACCTAATGATAGTCGGTGACGCTAATAGTTTAGGTGTTTTGGTTTGCATATACTTTCGGAATGGTAGCTAAAGACATATACAGGGTTATTGGTAAAACATTAACAACCTCTTAAGAGGTCATTGTACTCATCATTATGAACAACTTTTACTATGGGACCAAATCTGAAATCGCAAAAAAAAAATCTGCTGTTCCTTACTTTTTGACGAGTTATACGAACATAAATGTAGGGAGCAGCTGTTTTTTTTTTTCGCGATTTCAGGTTTGGTCCCATAGTAAAAGTTGTTTATAATGATGAGTACAATGACCTGTTAAGCGGTTGTTAATGTTTTACCAATAACCCTGTATAGCTCCTCCTCCTTAGTCGTTCACTCTTGACAGAGTGGTTGTAGTTGATGACTCTGCATTTTCTTTGGCCAAAGCAGCCCTCGTGATTCGCGATGACATATATAGCTACCGATCCACTAATAATAGATAATTAAAATCCATATCTTGTTAGTATATATTAGCAACAATATTAGCTTAATAATGTAACACGCAAAAGAGTTAATTGATTTGTAATGATCGGACAGATGATCTTACGATTCACAATTCTCTTCATCTTTCCGATGCTGTGATTTGGCATGCTATGGCTAAAGTTCCGAGTATAGGGCACTGCGTTTTTCTACCGGTTTCCAGTTTAGCTAAAAAGTTAAAATGATTGCAGCGGAACAGTAAATCAATTGCCAATGGGATAACAGAGAGACGCAGACCGACAGCGCAGACAGAGCAGAACTTCCATGTGAAAATTTAATATTGGTGTGATTTCTATACATTGCATTGACATTTCCATACATTGATGTCAAAATTATCAAACACCGATTCAGAACAAAATGTTATATTTTGTCTAATTACTTACATAAAACGCATATTTATCATTCGTGCGTGTGCATATTCCTTGTTGAGCTGATGCAAGTAGATAAAGTACATATCTAAGTGCGTAGTCGACAAACAGCAATTGTCACGTTTCTGTTGACAACCCACTGGTACAGTTATTGTAATAACGTTGTGAAATCTGTATTAAGGAGGCGTTTACGAAATGACGCGCTTCAATTTTAGGTATTGAGTCTTACTACTACACGTGCACGGCTCACACACACAGCGACATGCGCGAAGCGGTGAAATTATGAGTAAATTGACACGACTTGATACTTGAGCCTAATTTTATTTTATTTTTGCCATGTATTTTTTTTAAGTTTACGGTGATTTGTTTTCAAACAGTTTGTAGGTAATGTGAAGTGTTCATATAAGTAGAATGCTATTTACTTAATTTCACTGGACAGTGATTAATCAAGTACAAGTTGCCAAAGTACCTTTAACAATTTGCGGACGAGCTTATTGAAAACAAATATAAAACAAGCTTGTTTTATTCGGTTTATTTCGTATTTTATATAATAAATTTGCTATGGTATCAAATGCAAGTAGGTTCTTGTGAGTGTGTGTGTATGTTTATATGTTTGTTCTTCACGCTCAAACGGCTTCACCAATTTTGATAAAATTTTGTATAGAGGTCATCATCATCTAGCCTAGCCTTTTCCCAACTATGTTGGGGTCGGCTTTAAAATTTTGTATAGAGGTAGCTGACACATATAGGCTACTTTTTATCCGATATTCCCACGGGATCGAAACTTATGCGGGTGAAACCGCGGGGCACAGCTAGTTGCTTCATAAATATTTAAAAAATTCGTAAAACAAAAACAACGCAATGGATATTGTTGAACTGTCAAATCGGAATGGATTGCCATTCCAAGTGTGTTACGCAATTAGGATAACGTACTAAGCAGTGTCGTGCATTGCATAAAGGCATATTAGCAGTGGCTACCTCGATAAATCACCATAAGCCTGTCAATTACATTTTTGGCCGTGCAAAGTGACGGATATTGAGATCGCCGATAGTGAGATAAAAATGAAAATCCAAGATGGCGGTTGTAGTTTTTTTTTTATTTTTCATCATGGGTGTCGTTTTTATGGTTTTCAAGGGTGCTAAAACCGATAGTGATGTCCAAATGAAAATCCAAGATGGCGGCTTTAATTTTTTTATCATGGGTGGTCGTTTTTATGGTTTTCAAGGGCGCTAAAGCCGATAGTGAGGTCAAAATGAAAATCCAAGATGGCGGCTGTATTTTTTTTTTATATTTTTCATCATGGGTGTCGTTTTTATGGTTTTCGAGGGTGTTGGAGCCAATAATTAGGTCAAAATGAAAATCTAAGATGGCGGCTGTAATTTATTTTTTATTTTTATCATGGGTGTCGTATTTATGGTTTTCAAGGGCGCTAAAGCAGATAGTGAGGTCAAAATGAAAATCCAAGATGGCGGCTGTAATTTTTTTTTATATTTTTTTATCATGGGTGTCGTTTTCATAGTTTTCGAGGGTGCTGGAGCCGAAAACAAAGTCAAAATGAAAATCCAAGATGGCGGCTGTAATATTTTTTTTTTAGATAAGTACTTTTGTTTTATGTTTCCGATTAGTGACCGCATCTGCCTAGACTAGACCCGGTTTAGTGCCTGCCTACCTATTCTTAAGGTCTCAACAAAACTAACAAAAGAAGCCCAAACTTGGCACACCTAGCTCAGCTCGGCTATTAGTTCCAGTAGCAGTCTTCGAAGTACACCTGCAGGTCACTCCATCAAGTCCGGAGGTAAGGTCTCAACATAACTAAGAAAACGAGCCCATACTCGGCACACCTAGATCAGCTCGGCTATTAGTTCCAGTAGCAGTCTTCGAAGTACACCTGCAGGTCACTCCATCAAGTCCGGAGGTAAGGTCTCAACATAACTAAGAAAACGAGCCCATACTCGGCACACCTAGCTCAGCTCGGCTATTAGTTCCAGTAGCAGTCTTCGGAGTACACCTGCAGGTCACTCCATCAAGTCCGGAGGTAAGGTCTCAACATAACTAAGAAAACGAGCCCATACTCGGCACACCTAGATCTGCTCGGCTGTTAGTTCCAGTAGGAGTCTTCGAAGTACACCTGCAGGTCACTCCATCAAGTCCGGAGGTAAGGTCTCAACATAACTAAGAAAACGAGCCCATACTCGGCACACCTGACTCAGCTCGAATTATTCCGTTCTGATCCCCTGAACCCCCCCTCCACCCCCCCCGCCTCGATCCCCTCCTAGATCGTCTTCTGTTTTAATCTCTGTCTTATCCACTAAAAACTTTCTCATACCGGTTTGAACCGATTTTTCTTTTGTTTTTGATCCTGAAGGATCGTCAGCAACAAAAATAAGTACAGGGTTTATTGAAATACATAAGTTCGTAATTTCTTATTATAACGGATACGTGTATGTTAGTATTGAGGAACAACGACATTTTCGTCTTTGTCAAGTCACCGCACCCGGTTTGAATCCTTTTTAATAATTTTACAGATGGCAGATGTGAAAAGTGTTACAATATTTTCATGATGGGTGTCAATTTCGTGGTTTTCGAGGGTGCTGAAACCGATGGTGAGGTCAAAATGAGAATCCAAGATGGCGGATGTGAAAAATGTTACAATTTTTCATGATGGGTGTCAATTTCGTGGTTTTCGAGGGTGCTAAGTGCTAAACCGACGGTGGGGTCAAAATAAAAATCCAAGATGGCGGATGTGACAAATGTTACAATTTTTCATGATGGGTGTCAATTTCGTGGATTTCGAGTGTGCTGAAACCGACGGTGGGGTCAAAATGAAAATCTAAGATGGCGGATGTGAAAAATTTTATAATTTTCATGATGGGTGTCAATTTCGTGGTTTTCGAGGGTGCTGAAACCGATGGTTGGATTTTTATTTTGACCCCACCATCGGTTTCAGCACCCTCGAAAACCACGAAATTGACACCCAGCATGAAAAATTGTAACATTTTTCACATCCGCCATCTTAGATTTTCATTTTGACCCCACCATCGGTTTCAGCACCCTCGAAAACCACGAAATTGACACCCATCATGAAAAATTGTAACATTTTTCACATCCGCCATCTTGGATTTTCATTTTGACCCCACCGTCGGTTTTAGCACCCTCGAAAACCACGAAATTGACACCCATCATGAAAAATTGTAACATTTTTCACATCGGCCATCTTGGATTTTTATTTTGACCCCACCATCGGTTTCAGCACCCTCGAAAATCACGAAATTGACACCCATCATGAAAAATTGTAACATTTTTCACATCCGCCATCTTGGATTCTTATTTTGTCCCCACCATCGGTTTCAGCACCCTCGAAAACCACGAAATTGACACCCATCATGAAAAATTGTAACATTTTTCACATCCGCCATCTTGGATTTTTATTTTGACCCCACCATCGGTTTCAGCACCCTCGAAAACCACGAAATTGACACCCATCATGAAAAATTGTAACATTTTTCACATCCGCCATCTTAGATTTTCATTTTGACCCCACCATCGGTTTCAGCACCCTCGAAAACCACGAAATTGACACCCATCATGAAAAATTGTAACATTTTTCACATCCGCCATCTTGGATTTTCATTTTGACCCCACCGTCGGTTTTAGCACCCTCTAAAACCACGAAATTGACACCCATCATGAAAAATTGTAACATTTTTCACATCGGCCATCTTGGATTTTTATTTTGACCCCACCATCGGTTTCAGCACCCTCGAAAATCACGAAATTGACACCCATCATGAAAAATTGTAACATTTTTCACATCCGCCATCTTGGATTTTTATTTTGACCCCACCATCGGTTTCAGCACCCTCGAAAACCACGAAATTGACACCCATCATGAAAAATTGTAACATTTTTCACATCCGCCATCTTGGATTTTTATTTTGACCCCACCATCGGTTTCAGCACCCTCGAAAATCACGAAATTGACACCCATCATGAAAAATTGTAACATTTTTCACATCCGCCATCTTGGATTTTTATTTTGACCCCACCATCGGTTTCAGCACCCTCGAAAACCACGAAATTGACACCCATCATGAAAAATTGTAACATTTTTCACATCCGCCATCTTGGATTTTTATTTTGACCCCACCATCGGTTTCAGCACCCTCGAAAATCACGAAATTGACACCCATCAAGAAAAATTATAAAATTTTTCACATCCGCCATCTTGGATTTTTATTTTGACCCAACCATCGGTTTCAGCACCCTCGAAAACCACGAAATTGACACCCATCATGAAAAATTGTAACATTTGTCACATCCGCCATCTTGGATTTTTATTTTGACTCCACCGTCGGTTTCAGCTCCCTCGAAAACCACGAAATTGACACCCATCATGAAAAATTGTAACATTTTTCACATCCGCCATCTTGGATTCTCATTTGGACCTCACCATCGGTTTCAGCACCCTCGAAAACCACGAAATTGACACCCATCATGAAATATTGTAACATTTTTCACATCCGCCATCTTGGATTTTTATTTTGACCCCACCATCGGTTTCAGCACCCTCGAAAATCACGAAATTGACACCCATCAAGAAAAATTATAAAATTTTTCACATCCGCCATCTTGGATTTTTATTTTGACCCAACCATCGGTTTCAGCACCCTCGAAAACCACGAAATTGACACCCATCATGAAAAATTGTAACATTTGTCACATCCGCCATCTTGGATTTTTATTTTGACTCCACCGTCGGTTTCAGCACCCTCGAAAACCACGAAATTGACACCCATCATGAAAAATTGTAACATTTTTCACATCCGCCATCTTGGATTCTCATTTGGACCTCACCATCGGTTTCAGCACCCTCGAAAACCACGAAATTGACACCCATCATGAAATATTGTAAGTCTTCAGGGGATCAGACCGGAATAGTCTTCGAAGTTGCAGGTCACTCCAGCAAGTCCGGAACGAAATATGAATTTATAAAACCTACTTACTTCTAGAAAAATTATAAGACTGTGAATCAAATCTTTCCTTGGGTAATAGGTACATACAGAATGCGTGAAGTATCAAGTTTTGTGTGTCAAATATTTTGTATCCGTACAGCGATCTTCTTTTAGCACAAGCTGCTGCTTACAACCGACACAGAGTCCACTCACAACGGCGGCCGAGCGCAGACTAATATTTCATTACAAATTTTTGTGCAATAAACCGAGACAGTGACCAGTAAAATAACCCTTATTTCAATCCAATAAGATTCACGTATTACAGCTAAATATGTGAAAAAATAGACTCCGATTTTTATTTTTTTCTGAGCTTATTTTTAACATTTTGATAGTTCTTTGGGCTACCTTTTTGAGTTGAACATGTCTGCTTAAATAAAATATTTTAAAATAAATATGTTTATGTTATTAAACAGAAGAAAAATGACCCCAAAGACAGCACGATATCGTCGATTTTGTGTGAAGAGGCAACGGAAATTATTTTTTACTATATTATAAACCAACATTTTCGAATAAAAAATGGCTACCATTTGGAGATGAAAGAGTAATCTATCTGTGGTAATTATTAGTTACATTTGGTTTCGTCTCATTTTGCCGCAAAATGCACCGAAAAACGGCTTATTTTTGTCAGATACGTAAAGGCGTCCTTAATAGGTAATTAGTATTTATCTATGTTACGATATAGGTACCTACCTCGTAAGTCTTACGCCACTTCCATTTGTGAAGATTCTTAGGTTACATGGCATTGCACCTTCACCCATTATCAAACATACAGTGCGCCAGGATTGTAGATTTTAAACATAAAACATTTAAACAATTGTTTTGACAACTCACTCCGGCGCACTCACTGTATTTACGGCGAACCGAATTTTCAGAAGAAGAATTCTTAGTCTATACCTATTAAAACACTTGTACGTCTCTGTAACTCCAAAAATGCAGTGCCAGAAAATATGCAATTAAAATTAAAATGATAATTGCACAATAAATCTAGTGCAGCTGACATCCAGTTGATACTTGACAAACAAAATTTGCGGGAAGTTAAGGTAAGTTTTGTTGACATTCATGTAACATATTTCCTTATTTACAATACATAGTTTACATAAAACATTGTACTCTAATGTTAAAATTTATGCCAAAAGAAATGTGTGTCGTAATGTAGCAGCCACTCGCTGGTATGCAATTATGTAATATTTTGCTCTATTTTGCAAATCGTGTAGTACGGGTTTATTCATTTACCCTTTTTATGACACAGAACTTAGATACTTTGAGAGATTGATTCCAACCTTCCAAAAACCGTTAGGTTAAACCAGTAACCTGAGGGGCAATTCTCGTAATTTTAAGAACGTTCACAGTCGATCTCAATCTCAATCTGTCAAAAATAGCTCTACATTTTTGACACTGATGACAATCAAAAATCTTGTCGTAATCTCATCTCAGTGACAGGTGAGATGAGAATACGACTAGATTTTTAACATTTTTAATTACAAGAAATTGGCCTTACTTGCGTATTTTTTTTTAAGTCCCATGAAAATATATTTTACTTTGTCCACTAAACACTAAAAATTTAAAATTAAACTTATTTTATAGGTACTTTTTTTTTAAATTTTTTAGTTTTGAGTCAATTTGATTTACTCACTATACTGATACAGTGTATCCATTTTTTGATGACTGTACTTAGCAACGACTAATGACGGAGTTGGGAATTTTACGAAAAGATGATAAATTAATTCATGGGTGCCGAGAGGGGACTAAACCTTCTGATCAAACCGTGACCACATTAACTGCTAATGTCAAACTTTTGCTAGGTTTTCAAAATTCATAAGAGATTTTAATAAAATGTAATTGAGACAAGGACGTACGACGTATGTAATTGAGACGGAGTAAGGATCGTAGCAGGTCGTCCTGCAGTTTCTGCCTACCCTCATAGTAGGAAAGCATGAGTTTTGTGTACGTAAATTGAGACTTTCAGAAAATAGACCAGGGGGCCTAAAAAGGCCACTTTGGCAGAATCATAAAAGGATAACATTATTAATCATAATGGACAGTTAACTGTTAAGTTAATCGTATCAAATCCCATTGGTGAAGGATTTTTCAGTTTTTTTTTTCTGTGCTAAAACACTATCGATCCAATCACAATCTCTTTGATTATACCTACGTAGTGCAGTGAAAAAAGTAAAACACGGACTGTCTTCGTCATAAATTCATAATATTATCCTTTTATGATTCTGCCAAAGTGGTCTTTTTAGGCCTCCAGACCAAGTTCACCAGTGTTAGACAATCCCTTTGATTTGCCGTCAACTCGACCAAACAGCTATGACAAATAACAACGAAGCATTTATTAGTAAGTACTAAAATTACTTTCAACAAGATTGACATAAGTACGAGTACTTAGGCAGCTTATGTCGATCTAATCCATTTTTGACTTTACATCAAAGTCAAAGCATTTATTTCAAATAGGCACTTAACAGGCACTTTTGAACGTCAAAAATTACTAAAATAGAATTGATTCTAGTCGCCCATTCGAAAAGGTAGATTTCGTATGGAAAAGAATGGGCAAGAAACTCCACCGTTAGGTACTCTTTTAAAATGTTTTACAATATTTTGCATGTACATTAATTATATAATATATATGTGAAGACGATGCACCTAAAATAAAATTACTGTACCACAATAGGTAAAAGAATTAAAAATGAAACATCATCGCTATCGTCGATAGAATTTCACTTTGTCTAGGCCCTCTGGTTTATAATACTAACTAATTAGGTAGGTACCTCAGACACAGTCTTCCACAACTTTTTCCGAAGTATTAGATACTTCACACTTTACATTCTAACCATCACGCTTATAAATGATCCCTAACGGAGTAATCCAAGTAAAGATTAAAATTAAAGGTAAAACAGACACTCAAACCGAATCGAATCGGTGAACATGAATGCTCGGCACATCTCGATTGTCGGCTAATCGCGAGTGATACGAACAGTAACGGCATCGATCATTCATTTCAACTTCAACTGTGTCAGTTGGAGGCTGCGCGGGAGTCGATGCGACGACCCACTGCGCAAGCGTCGCTCGCTACGCTACATCAAACTACCGGCAGATTATTTTTGATAATTTTTTTGTGATGATAGAGAATAATTTAGTTACTAATAAGCACGAAGTGGATCTAATGAGTAAGCAAGAATTAAGTTTGGGAATTTTAGCGATGTAAACCAATGGAACATCTGACCGTTACGAGTAAAATTGATTGTAGCTCTCTCATCTTCGCCTATGCTTACCAAAAATTTGTCCTCTATGAAAGTCTGATGTATAGTACCTTTCGTTTAAGCCCTGTACCTAAAAATCTTTAAAAGGCTAAATAATAACAGCCGCACAGGTCGGTCGATCAGGTTAAGCTACGCTTGCCGCGGTTGGTCTGTGGATGGGTGACCATCTTTACATACCGAGACCCCTCCGTGCCACGGAAAGCACATTAAGCCGTTGGTCCCGGATGTCATTCATTTTTCAGGTGTTACGGGTAGTCAGAAGCCCGAAAGTCTGACAACCAGTCTTAACAAGGGGTATCGTATTACCCAGTAACTGGGTTGTGGAGGTCAGATAGGCAGTCGCTCCATGTAAAATACTGGTATTCAGCTGCATCTGGTTAGACTGGAAGCCGACCCCAACATATTTGGGAAAAGGCTAGGCTGATGATGACCTAAAGATCTTTAATATTAATTCGCCATGCCCTCCTTAATATGAACGGCGGACCCTGAAGTGCATGCCTTGAAACGGTTACCTACATGTGAGGATTTTGTTAAGATCTACGAATTATCATTTACCATTCTCCCATGAACCAGGCCACCAGCGACTGGTTCTTTAAGTACTCGTATTTGTTAAGGTTCCGTACCAGAATGGTAAAAACGGAACCCTTCTGGTGAGTCTAAGTCTGTCTGTCTGTCTGTCACAGCTGGATATCTCAAGAACTAATAATGCTATCAACTTGAAATAGTTTTAGATGACGTTTGCCCAACTATTTTGCAAATAAGAAAGAAATAAAAATAAATGTATATTTTTTGCAACAGGAACTGAAAGGGTTTCTGAAAAATTCAAATACTAGGGCATGTGGGGTATCATATGAAAGAGCGCACTTTGCACATTCTCAAACGTTGTTGTTTTTTTTTTGGGCCGCCTAGTTTTCGACTTTTGATGAAAAGTGTAAAAAAATACCGTCCCGTGTCCCCAACCCTCATCTCCAGTTCTCCAGAAGTTTGCAAATTCTACACCGCAGTGCACAGTGTTAAAATTATGTAATGAATATAGGCCTCGCCGCCACCGATGAAATTTTAAAAATATGATGGTACGGAACCCTCGGTGCGCGAGTCCGACTCGCTCTTTCCCGGTTTTTTTTTCTTTATGGCAATTCCCTTTCTTATAGCTTCCACTTAGCTCTAAAAGCTTCGCAATCACTACTTTTCCAGTCTCAATGAGAACAGTTAGTTTATTGGCGACAGTATTACAGCGCAGTTAGTGCAGCGACAAGCTGCGCGCGCGCAGACACTACGGTTACACGTGTTGCCCAATGAAATCGAGTCTTGTTAGATAGGTACTCGTGTTTGCGGGTTTAACAGAGGAAAGTTATTTTTATTGAAAACACATTGAAAGTAAGTAACCTTTACTATATGGAGCTGCATTGAAGTTAAAGTATCATCATATATGTTAATACTTAATGAACGTAAGTAACTACATATGTAGGTATTTATGGTAGGTCTCCTACAAACAGGCGCGACACGCGATATAATCGCGCGCGACACAAAGGCACCGCTCGTTGCGCGACTTGCGGTGCCTTTGTGTCGCGTGTCGTGTCGCGACACGCGACGGCAAAGGCAGCCTGTTGAAGGAGCCTTTACTGTCTTGTGCTCCGATCAAAACAGCACATAAAGCGCTATGGCTCATTTCACCACTGACATCCGAGCATGCGGAAGAACCTGTCACTTATGAATTGTCCAGTAGGTGACGACAAGAGACAACACTCATCTGGTACCTACGACTATTGATGAAGAATGTTCTATTAGCAATTCAAAATTGCATTCATGTTCTAACTTTCCCAGGTTATAAACTAACTCATATCTTTCCACACTTTAAAGGACGACAAAAGGATCTATCACAGTAGATACAACAAAATCCACCGCTGAAAACATCGTATTACACGAGAACTAATAGCTCCTCATACCAAATTGTTGCAATCATATTCCCACACGGCCTAACCTCACACAAAGACAAGCCATCATTCACACTATTGTACACACTGGTAGACAATTGTGGGCCATCTAATCTGTCGCTAGTCAGTGTTTCGTATACTGATCGACTTGAGTTACCAAGGATTGGATTACGAAAGGTAGCGTCTTTAAGGCCATAGCACACGTATCAAACCTGAAAGGGATCGGCACCGTATCAACTCGAGCCGTTCAGGACCTATTCTTTATATGAAACTCCCTACTGCAACGTACACTAATCGGAATCGTAACTTAATCGCCTCGCCTCGGGACAAGCTCACGAACCGCGGTGCGGTGCGTTACGGCTCGTCGTCTCCGCGCTTACGTCTCTCCGTACCTGAGCTTACGTCTCTTTGTCCACCCTTGCCCCTGTCACCCCTCCGGCCTGCCTGCTGCACCATCAACCACCGGTCGGCGAGCCGTAAGCGCGAGTCGACGTATCGGAGCTTCTGGTCCGCCTTGGTTACGTGCTTACGTTAGGTTGACGCCTGTTTGACGATGAGGCGAAAGGCGATACGGTGCCGATCCCTTTCCGATTTGATACGTTTGCTATGACCACAGACTACAATATAAAGCAGGCTATGGACCTTTATTCGTTTAGAATGATGGCCTTGAAGATTGTAGCCCGAATTGGATCACTGTGCTTTTGTAGAGTTTGTTTAGCCTGATGCATAGCTTTGTGGTTAAAATTAAAGACGGCAAACGAACGGTACTAACCTTTATTTACCTACATAGTAATATTTTTTGTTTAAAAAAATATACGCCTCATCAATAAACGCTGCTTATTTCTTTTACATCAACTGTCATATCTTATTCATCCTTCCTTCTATGTCATGTTATCTTTCACACTGCTCATTCGTATATTCTTTACCAAGTCTTATTTCTTGCAGCCATCCACAATCATATAATTAGGATATTGATGTTTTCCATTCTTCTTCTTCTTAGCGTGTCGATAGCAATCTAAATGGACTCGGCCCAGAATTCGGCTACTTGTTTGGCGCCTTCACCAGCGTCCATCAGTTCCTGTAATATGCAGCTGACAGGACACGCAGGACACGATATTAAGTGTCCCATCGTTTGTGGAACAGCACCAAATTTACACTCCAAGGCGGAGTAGTCTATGAATCTCCACCTGAACAGGTTTTCCTTGCTTCGGCCAACCTGGGTCCGGAGTCTGATGATGTTTTCCATTATTCTCTCTTAATCCACTACAGGTTCTTACTTGGGCCGGAGACTAAAAGGACGGCTAAACATTGCTGCCACACGCAACGTGTTCGTGAGAGTTCTCCAATTTTAACAAAAACTTCGCGCGTTGCTACAGGAAGTCGTCCAGACACACAACTATGTTGTTAGACATAGAAACAGAATACTTATAACTACTGGACTTGAACAAAGAAATTATTTGAAATGAGTTAAGATTTTCTGTTTGGTCGCTGTAGGATCATACAGGAGTGACTGTAGGTAATTGGGAATAGATAGCTTGTCCAAAAGAAGAAAAAAGTAAATCCTTGTCGCCACTTATTTACGCTGAAGGAAGTCTTTGTGAGAAAAACCTGGACTAAATGGTCTGAAAAATAACGAGCAGTGCACAAGTTGCGAGTTTGCGAAGAGATTTCTACAATACAGTAGTAGTTACAGGCTGATATTATAATGTGACAATCTGCACTGATCCCGCGTGGTGGATATGGCCCAGTCTCTCTCACTAAGGGGCCGTCTCCACGAGCGAGAGAATCGCGGCGATATTATCGTCGTGCCATGTATTTCTATACACTCTTAGAACGTGTCTCCACATGGCGCAGGCGATATCATCGCGGCAAAAATTTGATGGCATGGCGAGACTATCGCCGCGATTCTCTCCCTCGTGGAGACGGCCCCTAAGAGGAGGCCAGCCGCCTGGCCCAGCCAACATTATAGGCTGATTGTGCTATTCATCATCTTCATCATTTCAGCCGAAAGACGTCCACTGCTGGACATAGGCCTCCCCCAAAAGGGGGGGGTTTGCCATAATCGCCACGCTTGGCAGGCGGGTTGGCGATCGCAGTATGGTATGGTGGTGGAATGTATAGAGAACGCTTCTGCCCATTCTCCGGTACGACCCTTAGTCGCCTTTTACGACGCCACGGGAAGTATGGGGTGGTGCTATTCTTTAAGTCCGGCACCACAGACAGACTATTGTGCTATTATAATGTGCCATTATGTGTCAGGCAAGGGAAGAGTTGAGCATTCTTTATTCTCGCACATAATTTTTTTCGTGTAAGTCCTTCAAAATATTTCTTTAAACATTGCTAAACCACGATGGAAAGATACAAATCATAGTTAACGAAACAACCTTCATAAAGACATAGTTTCAAACACCGGCTTTTCCCTCACTGTGCAATTTATAATAGAAGTTTATAATAACTTGTAATAACTTTGTTGATTGCTGATCACAACTAAGATTAATAGCTGGAGGCTCTCCATCAGATACTGTGAGACTGTGGCGTCATTTGAGAACATCTCAGCATTGTACTGCAGTGGCAACGCAAGATGCAACGCGAGATGGAAATCTCGAAGTCGTCAAGATTTAAATGTACTCACAAATCTACTGTCTGTGGCATTACTGAGAATTCTCATAAAATTATAACTGGTTTGGCATTTAGTGAAGGCAAATCTTTAAGTTAAATCAGGCCCTTTGTGTCATTTAGATATAAACAGGCTTGCATTTTAAACCAAGTAATTCACCTTTGAATGAAGTACCTGCCTTGACTCCTGAACATCATCTGTGTAGGAACTTTTAATGGGACATTACACTACCTATGTAATCGCTGTTAAAAGCTAATAAGCAAGTCCAATAAGGAAGCTAATCACCTGAGTTAATAAAACTCAGAGATAGCCTCACATTATAGTTCGCATCAATAAAGAAATTACATGTTTTTTAATGATTCATAAAACATTACTTCTCTGTGCCCTTTCATTTCCGCCATCAATTATTGTTAACAAAATACTTTATTTTAGTTAGTCACTTGAACGACACTTGAACGAAGATGGACGGATCTTCCTTCCTTGGGTACAAATTCATTAGCTGGTTTCTATGGCTAAATAGTTACCAACGAACTAAGTAAGGACAAAAATTATGATTAAAGCTTCTATAACCATTGTACCCCGGTGACGCTGTTCATAGGCACCAGCAACACCAAAGGAAAGGAATTGCCAAGGGTTGCCAAGCATAGACACATTGGAAGGTGCCAATCGCCTGTATTTCTTTCTTGGCAAAAATAGAAATATAAAATCAAATAAACTATCCATAATGAAAACTTTAGTTACTGAAAATGTGGTGTCCCCACCCCTTCGCACGCTCCGCCTATGTGCGATCATCTAGCCGGCCGGCGCACCTTTTACTAGACAGCTGTCAACCCTATTCATCTCACTAGCAATTTCACAACTATGTTGGGGTCGGCTTCCAGTCTAACTGGATGCAGCTGAATACCAGTATTTTACATGGAGCGACTGCCATCTGACCTCCTCAACCCAGTTATCGCGTAACACGATACCCCTTGGTAAGATTGGGTGTCAGACTTTCGGGCTTCTGACTACCCGTAACGACTGTCAAAGATCCACGAATGACAGCCGGGAAAAAGGGCTTAACGTGCTTTTCGAGACACGGAGCGGTCACGGTATGTAAAGACGGTCACCCATTCACAGATCAACCGCGGCAAGCGTAGCTTGACCTGATCGATCGACCTGTGCGGCTATTATTACTTTGGCACGGGCCGCTCAGCAGCTGTCAAGCCTATTGTTGTTAACTTAATGTAGTTGGTATGTATGAACATTGGTAATACTGCAATAAGAACTTTAAACAACCATTATTGCAATATTGAATTCTTAATTACGTACTAAATGTTTAGAAAGCCAAGTCAAGAATCTGTAATTGATTCAGTGCGCTAAAAGCACAGATCACCTGTAATTTTATAATAAAAAAAAGCTAAAACATAATCGATGCGGAATTAGATAACAACCAACAAAGAATATCTTTAAGAACCTAGTAGCAAAATTTTAACTTACAAGTGTCCCAAGACCTATATTTTTTTACTCTTTTAGCATACTTACAAACAACTGTAAGTGTCGATTTAGGCGCACTTTATAAGAGAATTCTTACTTAGAGTCCACTTATAACGCTCTTATTGAAGATTATTTATTAGAGAACACTAACAATAATCTTGTTACTGCTCTTGTAAGACCAAAATAACTTATAATGGTTTTATAATGACATAGTTTGAGGGAAAATAAGACTTAGAGCGCTCTTACGACTGCCCTTTTAAGGGTAATTTTCCTTACATTGCTCTCTGAAAGCTCAATAAAGGAGTATTTATCACAACGGCCGTAAGAGTGTGCGCGAGCGCTGATGGAATAAAAAAAAAGTTGTCAACTCATGTATCATCTGTATTAGTAGTATTTTTATTTCCTGTAATCATTTATTTCATTTGCTTGATAGTTATGTGTCAATGAACTTAAATAACTTGCGGTGTACATTTCTTCGAATGTTTTTTGGAATAAAGTGAAATATTTTCACAGGCCCACTTCATTAAGTATTTATAATTAGGGCATGCAAAACCGGAAAGTCATCAAAACCGGTTTTGAACATCGTTTTTTTGGGACCAAAACCGAAAACCGGAGCTAGGTCCGGTTTGAGCAAAAAAAAATCGAATGTAGTATAATTTAAAAAAAACACCATTTTTTTTAAATACCCACTAAGTCTACAAATAAAACAAATTGTATGATACATTTCTTTTTAATCCAAACCATAATAATTGTACAGATAACAATGAACTTATAATAGTATAGTTATTTTCATAGTGTAATGTCGTACGGTATTCTATTGTGGGGAAATGCCGCCGATATTCAGACTATCTTTGTTTTACAGAAGCGAGCTGTTCGATCAATTTATAAATTAAGTCCGAGACACTCTCTCAGAGACAAATTTAAAGAGATTAATGTAATGACTGTGCCTTCTCAGTATATTTATGAAAATCTTTTATATGCCCATAAAAACATAAAATTGTTTAAAAAATACAGTGATATCCATAATATAAATACTAGAAATAAACACAAATTTGTTGTACGTACAACAAGGCTCAAAAAAATAGGTGGCTCGTTCAGATGCCAATGTATACGCTTTTATAATAAGCTACCAAGCCACGTTCAAGATCTAAGCCTCAATAAATTCAAATCATTCATTAAACGTAAGTTGTGCCAGAAAGCCTTTTATACCGTTAAAGATTATATTGAGGACAAAAAGGCTTGGGATTGAGCTGCTTCAAATTTCTGCATTTTGAATGACTTTTTTTTTTTTTTATATACACATTGACATTAATGATTTTTTTTTATAAACAATGACATTTACTTACTTTGTAAAGTATTATATATATAAATTTATTTTTTTTACATTGTGATTTGTGAATGTGAAGACGATGTGGGTCATTTTATTAATTTTTTATGTTTTATTTTTCTCTCTGTTCTATTACTTGTTTTTTTTTTTTTTCTCTCATGGTCTGGCAGTTTGAGTAATTTATGTGGCCTACCCAAATGTCCTTTCTTTGGTATTGTTCGTCGAATCGTTGAGCTCCTTAAGTCTTGAGTTGAGCTGCACGATTTCTGACAAATGCGTGCACTGACTGGACAGGTCCTCTCAATCTGTGTGGTTCTTTCCTCAAAAGACCATCTCAGACATCGATCTACATGGTCTTCATATAACCTGACCAAGATTATGTCTGGACTTTAAAAGAGACTGTGACCTCTGAGTTTGTTTCGGCCTTTCTTCTCAGAGTAGTCAGATAGGAAACGCCGACCTCATCTAGTTTAAAAAAAAACATGATTGACGTGTAAAAGTGTTTGTACAAACCTACTTACAAAAATAAAATCATTTATCATTTATCATTTATAAAGATTAATTAACTGAGATCAAATCAACAACAAGTAAGTTTTTGGTATCTTTGGTACCTATTAAGTCTGCTATCAAAAATAATATATTTTAAACATAGAAAACACAATCAGCATCTTCAAATATTAAACACAGCCACCCACACATATGATGCCTCAAACTTAATTATTTTTTGAGTGTTCGAAAAAAATGTTGATAAAAATCAAAATGTTAATTGTTACTCAATAATGGGAAAACCGGAGCTGAGCTCCGGTTTTGGCTCTCAAAACCGGTTTTAAAAATCGTTAAATTTTGGCCGATTTCCGGTTTTGCGCAAAACCGGAAAACCGGTTTTGCATGCCCTATTTATAATATTATTTAAAAAAATATTAATCAATTGTAAAAATAAAAACTGACGCCATTAGAGATTGATAAGACCAATTACTCTTCTCCAAGATAAGCTTAATACTAAAATGTCTTATTTCATACTACCTAAGTTAATTTTAAACCTTTTGGTCTTATTTGGCACTTACATAAGGTAACTACTTGCAGCCATTTAATAAATTTAGGGTTCCTTTTATAACCATGGCATACAAATTACCATTTTGTGGTAGGTAAAAAGTTAGGTGAGCCAAACATGCATCAGTATATATGTACCTAATTTGTGGGTAAGTGGGTACCTACTATTAAGTGAGTGTGTTTTAAAATATTTTTATTTTTGTTTATTTTTATTCCTATATGCTCCACTTCTTTCAAATCTTTCCATTTTTCAAACTCCATGCTTAACTGTTACAAACACTTAGCGTTGTTTCCACGAATATAATGGCCGACATTCTTAATAAAGTGTTTACAAGTCTTTTAAAAGACAAAATATTCTGTTAGAGCTCTACTATTAGTCGTCTTCTTTTTAATTTGACTCAGAGAAGACTTAATTCACACTTACAACTTGGCTTTATACTAGTTTTATTCAAAAGTTTATTAAGGTCATAAGTGTTATAAAACACTCAATGCAGACTGTACTAAGAAATAATGTACTTTTAAAATTATTTTTTAAGTGCAAATAATATTCAAGAGCAATTGCTCTTTAAAAATGCACTTGTAAGACAACTGTGCTGATAAATGTGTTACAGCGATTCTTTAAACACATATATAAGAGCACGTACTAAATGTTAGTATTCTTTTAGTACAAAACGCCTTAAATCATGCTTTTATAAGATCTACTGTCATAGTCTAGACACATGTCAGTCTGCTGTAACACCTTAGTTCTTAAATCAGCATATCCGCAAGAGAAAATTGCTAGTTGGGTTATAAAACAACTAAATTATTCAATAAACCGAGAGGATTTGTGGTATTAAAGTAAAGCGCCGCTTAACAAAAGATTGACAATCCCTAATTACCAATTACGCATCAAATTATGAACAGTATAATTATAATTCCGCGTTTCCATAAAATTACTGTATAATATCTCGAAGCATTTCCTATACTTTATTATTCGTGGCTAATTATTAAACATAGCCTTAAGATTTACTACTACACTTACGGAAATATAATCTGTTTTGATTAAAATAAAACACGGAAAAATGTGTTGTTTGAAAAGCTGAGAAAATGAATCAAAAGTCGTCGACGTCAGATTCTGTAAACCTTAAGGTAGGTACTCTTCCATTTGCAGTTTGAATACAAGCAAAAAGAAAATCACCTTTATTCTTGTTAGTGAACCTTGAAATAACTCACACGATTTTTGACTTTTTGATTGCATCATGTCAGCGGCGAATTTATAACCTACCTACAAACTACCCTGGGACTAGATCACCAGTTTTTGAAGAAAAATTAGACTGCGTAGATAATTATAGTTACAATTGGTTCTATGATCATCATCATCTTATTCAGTCTTCATGATTCCCTCAAATTCCTTTGCCACTTCGGTTCTGGGCGAAAGGCACTTGATAATTGCGACAATTTTGAGGTCATTTTTGTAAACCCATCTTACTGTTGGACATCACTTTGAGGTCATTGTTGTAAACCCATCTTACTGTTGGACATCACTTTGAGGTCATTGTTGTAAACCCATCTTACTGTTGGACATCACTTTGAGGACATTGTTGTATACCCATCTTACTGTTGGACATCACTTTGAGGTCATTGTTGTAAACCCATCTTACTGTTGGACATCACTTTGAGATCGTTGTTGTAAACCCGTCTTACTGTTGGACATCACTTTGAGGTCATTGTTGTAAACCCATCTTACTGTTGGACATCACTTTGAGGACATTGTTGTATACCCATCTTACTGTTGGACATCACTTTGAGATCATTGTTGTAAACCCATCTTACTGTTGGACATCACTTTGAGGACATTGTTGTATACCCATCTTACTGTTGGACATCACTTTGAGGTCATTGTTGTAAACCCATCTTACTGTTGGACATCACTTTGAGATCATTGTTGTAAACCCATCTTACTGTTGGACATCACTTTGAGGTCACTGTTGTAAACCCATCTTACTGTTGGACATCACTTTGAGGACATTGTTGTAAACCCATCTTACTGTTGGACATCACTTTGAGGTCATTGTTGTAAACCCATCTTACTGTTGGGCATCACTTTGAGGTCATTGTTGTAAACCCATCTTACTGTTGGGCATCACTTTGAGGTCATTGTTGTAAACCCATCTTACTGTTGGACATCGCTTTGATGTCATTGTTGTAAACCCATCTTGCTGTTGGACATCACTTTGATGTCATTGTTGTAAACCCATCTTACTGTTGGACATCACTTTGATGTCATTGTTGTAAACCCATCTTACTGTTGGACATCACTTTGAGGTCATTGTTGTAAACCCATCTTACTGTTGGACATCACTCTACATTCTTTCTGCCTTCCCTCAGCTATCATTTGACCATCTACTTCTATGATACATACGATCATAATCCTGACCGCGTAACAACAGAGCAAGCGGTAATTACCGCGTGCACTACATACTGGTACCGAGAAATAACGTTACCCAACGCGGTACGGTTTTTGTCGATACCCCGGCCTGTCGGCGCTATGCAGTATGCGGCTATGATGCAACGAACGAACACCTGGTTAAATAATAACTGTTTCAAGTTAGCTGGTGTTTTTTGTATGTATTTGTTGCAATGTGCCTCATAAACAAGTGTTTTCAGAGTTATAAATATCGATGACTTCTTGAGAGTAAAAATCTGGATTGATTAAATGCTTTTGGGCTGATTTCACCAAAGTCAGATATATTTTATTCGTGGAATAAAATTGACGTCTGACAGTTCTAGTATGGAAAAACTTTCAAAAATTCAAAATGTATTCTTAGGATAATACTTATTGTAGCTGTATAAAAGTTTGGTGGAATATAGGGCTGATTTCTCCATCGCCAGATAACTTTTATTCGAGGAATAAAATTGACGTTTGACAGTTTTTGTATGAATAACTGTCAACATTTCCAAATTATTCTTCGAATAAAGTTATCAGATGATTGAACAATCCAGCCCTTAGTGTCATAAAAATTGTCATAAGTGAATTTTTTTTTTTTTGGTCTAGTGCGAAAATGTTAAGAAATTTCCAAAAAAAATCCTTTTCCTTAAAGCGGGCGCGGGTCACCCTTTCGAATTGTCATTTTCGTTGATAATGTTGGCAATAGGTACGTACGTAGTCTGATAAACAATAAGACATGATATTACATTATAAGTAGGTACATGATATTTGACATTCAAAAGGACCTTTTATGTGCCTATTTGAAATAAATAATTTGACATTGGCATTACCCGCAAGAATAACAGAAGCAATATAATGGGACCTGACCACGTTCCTGATTAAAATAGATGAAAACAATGCCAAAAGCATTCAAATAGGAGGTTAAGTTATATGTAAACTTTTTACCTAGGTCATTACCAAAAAACAAAATTACTTATCTAAAAAAAAATATCTGACCCACATTTTTAAGAACCGATTATTATAATATGAAGTTTGAGATGAAAAGTTGAAAAAAACTGCGTCTATTTAGTTAGAAGACGATCTTGATCAGCGTGAGAAATAAAGTTTTAGATTTGTAATAGCTTATTAGATAGGAAATACATTACATAAGTACTAGAACCTGCACCTAAATTGATTCAAAACCCAAACAATCCCCGTTGACCACTATAATAACATTCAGTAAGGCGGTTTGAATCTGCAATAAATCACCGGCGCAATATTGGAGCGTGGTAATTGTTGGCGGTCTCAGCGGCCGGCGCGGCGGTCGGGTGCTTGTTGACCGGCGCGGGCGCATGGCGTATGCTCGGTATAGCGTGCACCCGCGCACTTGCGTAAGGTGCTCGGAGTGCAAGGTAGAAGCGGAAGAGTTGGAGAAATAGGAAGTTATGTTTTGGGAAAACTTAGTCAGATGGGGTCGTGACAAGGCCTACATCTACTGGTAATTGTCATTCCGTATCCTTCCACAAGAAGAAAAACATCCTCACCCCATGACTTTCAGTTGCTTTATCTTTTTAGTACTTACTTTACTTGGTTGATTGTTGTCTAAGTGTTTTTTTAACGCGAGAACAATGTCTATAAACTATGCTTTAAATACATCTATGACACAATAGATCTGTCATTTTCTCCCAGATAAATAATAATAATAATTAAACTCTTTATTGAGAGTAACCATGAGCCTCATACAGTGTTAGTGACAATAAAGCAACCTTACAACTATGTTAGTGACACAATTACAACAACAATTACACACACAACAAAACAACTGAGATACTGGAACAACGACTTACAGTCCAGCCTGTCAGCTGCTCCCAGGATGCTGTTGGAACTGGCTCGCACCCTGCGCATCAAGGACGCACATCTTTTCCGCAAACATCCCTGATGCGCTACAGAAGCGAGGCAGCCCCATCAACACCTTGAAAGCAGTATTGTACTGCACGCGAAGGGCACTGTACGATCTCTGCATAAAGTGTACCCACAGGCCACAGGTGTAAAATGAGGAACAGACGGCTCTAAAAAGTTTTGTTTTAACCTCCGTAGAAGCACGCGGCATCATATTTGCTCCGACCGCGACAGCGCAAAATGAAACGTAGCAAAGTTTTGGTAAGAATTGAGTAAAACTGGGTCTTTTGTTATTATTTGTAAATTCACTTACCTCTGAAAATTCTTGCACCATACATCCATACGAGTACTAATATTATAAATTCGAAAGTAACTCTGTCTGTCTCTATATTACCTTTTCACGCCTATACCATTAAACGGATTTCGATAAAATTTGGCAGAGAGATAGATTGCATCCCGGGGAAGGACATAGCATAGTTTTTATTGACCTATCTTGCGAGCGAAGCCGCGGGCGGAAGCTAGTATTTCATAAACCCCATAAAAATCGCTTCCTCCCCTGCCCTGCCCCACCCGGCCTACCGAATTCTCCCACGGCAGTCGAGAAATGGCGGACTCACCTTGGGCTGCAGTAACAATTGCTACAATTAGCCAATTGTGTTGCAACCTGCTGCTATAGTGTAGTGCCTGGCCTGCAGCCAAGGATCCAGATGATCCTAGGGCTGGTGGATAGTTGTTTGTTTAAGGTTAGTAGAGTACACCTCTCTCTCATAAGCTGATTTAATAATTTCTTGTGCATTTCTGTTATCTCTCATGGAACTTGGAGGTCCATAAGTAAGATGTTTGTTCTGAAGCTTGAATTCTGATAATATCGAGGCTAAGAATGTATTTCTTTCTTTATTGTGTATGGATTTACATTCGCTGTAAATATATGATGGCTGTAAGAGGATAGAAAGACAAAGGAACTGATGGATAGATTTTGTAAATAATTATAGAGAAAAATCTTAGAAAAGGACATATTGTGCCTTCAGCCAAAAAAATGGATGGATAGGATCGAAGATGGCGGACAAAAAAAGACCTTACAAATTAACCTGCTTATGTTTGGTTCATTTTAAAGTGGCAGTATTTGAAACAAGTAACAAGTCTACAGTTTTCTTTAAAATTGCTTTTTTGCTTGCCTAAAGTATCCATTTCAGTAAATTAGAGGTTTGAACCTGAAGCTTGCTAATGATAGGCATACTGTTCATACTGATTCACGATTTCATGAGTCATCTTTTTTTGTTTCAACATTCACAAGATGAGCTTATGAGATTCATGTTGAGGTCACAGACCCGAGTACTTGCTACTAGTGAACAATTTAGTGTACCTAACAGTCTGTTCCAAATGTATCTGATAAAAGTGTTAACAATCACTGTTCAGGTTAAAAATACGCAATCACTCAGTAATTAATAACACACAGGAATTAGTAACCCATTCTGTATTTACAATGTTTGAATAATATTATGTATTAACTTGTAATTCAAAAACATCGACGCAAAATATTGATGTTATGAAATTAACCTCAATCGTCAAATGAAAACCGTCTTAAAGGTGATTTAGTATTAGAATTTCGGGTTTAAGTATTCATATAATCAAATCAAAGTACCTACTCAATTTGTAAGTGACACTATAAATTGTCATCCACCTTGTACGTTTTCTGTTCTGATTCATTTGTTTACATTTTCGTCGGATACTTTTGGCACAGACCATAGCTACTTAATATTATACATACTTACTACTGAAGAGTGTTCTTACTGTAGTAACTACATTCTGCTACACCCTGAGGCGACAACAACGCGGACGTGGTGAAAAAAGAAAGCGTATAGGCCTAACTAGTGAAATGATTGCGTTTGTAGTAGAGATTTTGAGTACGGAGAGCAAATTATCTATTCAAGTGTTAACGATGGCGATGACCGAGCTAAAGACTAAATACAGGGTGTAACTTAACAAAACTCCACGCTCGTCATCCCGGAGGGATCAGGCAGTGGTGTATCTATACCTAATCTGCGTTCACGTTTTAATTGCCAAAATGTAAACAAATATGAATTAATGGAAATATAACTTTAATTTAAACATTTTTATAACTTTTTCAATAGTGCTAGTCACTCTGAAATCAACTTAATTACCATTGAAATAAATTGATATTTGTTTAACTTCAAATAACATCAATTGCCAAAATGTTGAATAGACCTTATACAGGGTGGCAGGGAGACATCGACGCACGACGATGAAGAAAAAATTCAACGCAGTAGGATTCAGGATCAGAATCTATGGTAACGGGTTGTTGCACGTCGATGCCTATGCCACCCAGTATATACCTGAGTTCTGTATACGCACCATACCTGAGTTTTTTCGCCATTTTTTCTCAGGGGTGGTCAGACAGGAAGTGGCGACCCAATCTACACCCTAATTGCGTAACACTCTATCAACCTCGATTTCAATGATTTTGAAGGATATTTTAATCCATTGCTTCATATGTTCGAGTAATGTGTATGCTCAACAACGTGAACAACGCAATGAATGTTGTTGAACTGGGGCCCTAATCTGTTATTTTTATAAATTCGTCATTCCTACACGATCCCACCACCATCCCATTGCAATTTTGCTAAAAGTTCGTAATCTGCTAAATTCATAATGGTTGATCATTGGTCGGTCAACGGCTCAGAAATTATACGATACTCGTAACGAATTAAAAGCAATGACTGTACAATAACGTTCTAATGGTAGGTCACTGATCAAAGGAACTGTCAAAATTTTAGCAGATTACCGCATAAGTCAGTAATTAGAGATTACCATTTTAGGCCATTTCTTTTAATGGAGTGTCAGTGGTTGACCGTTGGAAAGTCATGATGACGCCATTATATTAGTAGATTACCAAAATCAATGATAGACCATTCTGACACTATTGTAATAGCAGTCTTGAGGCCCTGTCATAATGAAACCCATTGCTATTACCCCGCTAGTCTAACATTTTTTATATGACTCGTAAAACTTATTCCAATATCCTATTCATAGAATAAACAATATCTGTTCATTGCATTACGTTTAATTTCTTTAGTCTTAATCCATGAAAATAATGAGGAATTAAACTAAAAAAATAAGAGGTCTTGACCTGAAAAATTGTGGTATCGGTTTATTTATTGGCATTTAGAAGCCAAGAAACTTCAAGTGAACTGTTCAAGATTAATATAATTTACATACCATTACAAAGCCTAACGGCAACCCTGATAATAAGGACCAGCCGCCCTGTGAAATATATTTAAGACGTCTAATTACACGTAGTATTGTTTGCATGCTTGTACATTCTTTACACACGGTCAACGTGAAATAACTCGCGCTAAGGTTACGGCCTCAACTATGATACTTAGATTGTGTTACAAAATCGAAAAAGTCCTATGAAAATAGCTCATTAAATCAATCGATTATTGATGAGTTACATTTAAAATATAAGGACTGGTTTCCTATATTTACGGATGGTTCTAAGAATGAGAACGGTCAAGGAGCAGCATTTTATGTACCGAATACACCTATGTCTTATCATGATAGCTGTTTTAAAATTGATAAAAACGTTTGTATTATGACCATAGAGCTTGTTGCGATATCGGAAGCATTGTCTTATGTTCGTAATGCTGGTGCACACCGGAAGGTGGTTATTTTGACAGACAGCAAAAGCTCACTACAACACATAGCTCATTGCGCCTCTGGTGGCAGAGGTGCATCGATAGCGTATGTTATCCTATGTAAGATGGATGAACTTACAGAACGAGGTGTACTTCTGAGATTGCAATGGGTTCCTTCTCATACTGGCTTAAGGGGTAATGAAGAGGCTGACACATTGGCTAAATTTGCAGCTACCTCTGGTAAACAAATGAATATTGTGCCAGATTATTCAGAGTTTTTGCCCAAATACAAACAAATATGTTTTGAGAGTTGGAAGGAATATTTCGATAAGCGCTCATTAGAAAAAGGTATATGGTACAAAACCATCCAATGCCAGCCCCTTCGTATCCCCTGGTGCGCAAATACTAAGTTAAATAGAAAATTGATTGTTACAGCTCACAGACTTAGATCTGGACACATACCATGCAATAAATTTAATTTCATGATGAGGAAGACTGACTCACCAAACTGCGAAGATTGTGGCGTCTGTGAGGACCTATATCATTTATTGCTGGAATGTGTCCGATTTGAGTCTGGGAGGACATGTCTAGCAAATGCCTTTAAATTAAACAGACTGGATGTTGGCACATTCAACGGGATTCTTAGTCAACCCAATTCTAAGGTAGCAAAGTGTCTGTTTGAGTTAATGGCATTGAAATAAATTGTTATATTTATAATTTAGTATAAGCTTTTGGCAGTCAGATGTGGTTAGGGTATAATGGGACTGGTATGCACAATGTGTAAAAGTCCTTATAATAAATAAAAAAAAAAAAAAAAAAAAAAAAAACTATGTACATACATAATAGATATATAATGACCTATGGGAGATCTGCTCGGAATATTTAATTATATACAATTACTATTATTGTTATGTCATGTAAAGACTTTATTCTCTTTAATTTATGATTGTTTTTTGTTTGTTAGTACTTTTACGTTTAGTAATTTAATTGAGCGTTTTTTTAATAGATGTTATGTAATGTGTTTGTTTTAGATAGAAAGGTATTTAATGGATAGTTACAGGGTCGTGTTTTAGGTAGTCTTGATGACGAAGCAAAGACAAAAAAGTCAAAACAAAGGATAGATTCAAAACGTTTCTAAAGAACAGTATATTTATCTCACGAAGCGACACGTGCTTTGCTTGTGGTAACCAAGTGTACAAACACGCTGTGAATGCGTGCGTGAAGAACACTAGCGTCAACACATAACACACACACAACACAAGCACACACACACTTCCGAATTCGCCATTGTGTCTGACGGTACCGAGAGCTTCTGGCGCTTACTCATACATTCACACATTTTGTACTGTTTATAACCACAAGTAAAGCGCGCGTCACTTCGTGAGATAAAAATATTATACCTAAGTACCTACAAACACCTAAGAAAAAAATTTTAGATACCTATGCAGAGCATCATCTCTATCACTCATACCTGTGTAACAGTCTCTTTCTAGAGCCCGAAGCTTACATAATTCCCGGGTGGTAGGTACTAGTTAAATACTGCTTGAAAGGCAAATAGCATAGCCTCAGATACGAACTTGGTCTTGCATAAACGAAACCCTTCTCTTTATTAGAGTTAAACCCTTGCATTTACCGATAGGAATAGGTTACATTGTAAAACCTCTTGAACCAAAAAGCACTAAATCTACCCCGTACCCAGATAAGCATGACTTACTCCCAAAGAATCTAACAGTTCCTGAATCCCAATAATTACATAAGTTTATGTCCTACCACGGGGTTATCAGCCGCCTCGTCGCCGCCTGCGTGGCCCCGCGAGGCCATAAGATACGCAAGTAATCCCCGCTGCCGCTGGGGCCGCGTTGTGCTTATCTCCTTATATCGCATAAATATCGGAAGGACACGGACGCCAATTACACATATCTATGTGTTTTCAGGGCTGGCATATGAGTAGATCCGGGGACCGTGAGAGCTAATAGTTAGAATCAAAGCTGTTGTGAGACCAAAGGATTTTTAGATTTATTCCGGTCTCATCCCCTAAACCCCCCTGTACCCTCCCCCCTCCTCAATCCCCTGCTAGTTCGTCTTCTGTTTTAACCTCTGTCTTATCCACTTTATCTTTCGAAGATGTGTGGAATAAATAGTTCTGGGATTTTATAGCAATATTGTGCACTGCTGTAATTGATTTGTTTTGGGCAGTTGAAAACTTTTGTATTTTTTTTTTCCTAACTTGTGTATTGGGTTTGCAATGGCTCTCTGTAGTAAAATATAGATGCCAATGGGAAGAACACAGTTTTCCAATTGAAAAACTTATCTGCTGATGTCAAGAAAAAGGATTGATTCGAATAATTTTTTTTTTTCGTTTCTTTTTGAATACATTAAGTTACACTAACTACCCTCTATTGTCCCACTGCTGGACAAAATCCTCCCTCTCCGTTTCCATACGATTCAGTCTTAAGCTAGTACCGGCCGGATTCTTGTTGTAAATGCAGAAAAAAAAACTAGAAAATGCTGTACATTTTCTTTAGAGTAATTAATAACGAGCCATTTCATAAAAAATCATCATAGATCAAACTTTCTCCGTGTTCCTGGCAACCATGAGTTTTGGGCACGCACGGCCGCCCACGCGCCTCGTCTTCTCTCACCTAGATCAGGCGATATAGCGGCTATCTGACGTACTCTGTTTTATCTAATGATCGTTCTGGGCTGTTATGATAGCTTGCTTATTTCTTAGAAAGAATACTTCAGGAAATTGAAAATTAAATCGGGAAACATCGGTTGGGAGAGAATTAACCTTTTATCAATTGCCGTGCCCCTAGCGCGCGGCTGCAAATCGATAAAATAAACATCATCATCTACCTAGCCTTTTCCCAACCATGTTGGGGTCAGCTTCCAGTCAAACCGGATGCACCTGAATACCTAAATCGATAAAATAATACCTACAACAAATAAGGAGGAGCAATCGTTGAATAGAACGAAAAACACAAAAAATATATACGGTCGAATTGAGAAACCTCCCTTTTTTTTGAAGTCGGTTAAAAATCAAGCATGTTCTCTGTCGCAAAAATACGACACGAGCGGTAGGGGCACGGAAATATGTGTCGCATAAATGCGGCACAAGCGGTTAAAAGGTTAATTTAATGTGATCGATTTTTTTACGGTTCCACATAAACAAACACGTAAACATAACCAGCAACAAACATAACATATCGGTTGAACATTAATATTCAAGTAGGTACCTAATGTGAGAAAGTTTTAAATTATCTTATGGATATGCTAATGTTATTGAAACAGTATTTACCTAAAGTAGAATGAGAGAAAAGCTTATGAAAACTGACTTGCGAAACACTTTTTTTTTGCGGATTGGAATTCATCAAATAGGGGTCATTTGATGAATTCCAATCCGCAAAAAAAAAAAAGTGTTTACCCATATGGAAACTATTTGACCAATAGTCATAATGTTTATCGACAAACCTTTTTTTTTTGGGTGCGAAATCATCAAATGACCTCTCCTCTCAAGATAAGAGAGATAAGCTCCTCTCAAGGGAGTGTCAAACTCTTACTGACTAAAACCCACCCGTGTTCCTTCCTTAGCCATTTATTTTCCGGGCCAGCGGTAACCTTTCGGACAATCCCGCTGACCCGGCAGGCTTCGGCCCTAAGGGGCCCCTACCTTGATGCTGACATCTTTTAGAGGCGCGTGTGGAACACGTACGCGCCGTCCGGCACGGGCCTAGTCCTGATCGGACGGTGAGCTACCCATTACTCTCCGTCTGCAGGCCCGCGCCTACTTTGGCTGGGAGTCGTCCCGTGGCTCCCGACGCCCGGTGTGTGTCTTCCATCCCGCCACCTCCTTCGCTAGCATGACTGCTTCAACTTGCGAAACTCTGGCGTTGCAATCATCATGTATCACCGTAAAAGCTATAAAACGATGTTACAAAGCCAAATACTTCAAATCAAGAAACTAGCGAACCCCGTTAATCCCTCCATACCATCTAAACATACTACCTAAACGACGTACTATTAAAGTCATCATAATATTAAGTCTATTGGCTGCAGGCCAGTATTATGAACATGGCCCACCCACTTACAATAATACTAATGAACCATGTTAAATACTGTAAAGGCTCATTTACACGGGAGGAAGTTTTCGCTTCAAAAAGACGATTAACAAAAGGAGATGAAAAAGTTAACTGATGGTAACACTGAAAGAGTACCTACCTATGTTCCTAACATACGTACATCACCGAGATGCCATGGCGGCGCAGTCAGGTTGCGTCGCCAACTAAATGTATGGTTGGCTGCGTAACCAAGCGGACACCAGGTGAGGTACCCACTCTATAACTGTATACATTTAGTTCGCAGCGCGACTTGGCGACGTCGCCATGGCGTCCTTATGAGGACTCTTACTCACACATCGAAAGGAATTTTTGACGCATTTTGATTTTGAAAATTGACAGTGTCTGTGTGAACAAAAATGGTATTTCGAGGTTTCGATTCACAGATTGAGAAAAACGCCTGACGAGACTCGATATTCCATCTATACATATAAAATTCAAAGTCCTGACTGACTGACTGATATATCAACGCACAGCCTAAACCACTGGTCCTAGAGACATGAAATTTGGAGTGTGTGTTCTTTGTGAAGAGTAGGGTATCCGCTAAGAAAGGGTTTTTCGAAATTCCACCCCTAAGAGGGTGAATGGGGGAGGGGGAAATTTCACGCGGACGAAGTCGCGGACAGAAGCTAGTAAGATATAAAAGCCGGCGAGTTTTAGTTTTTCGCGATTGGTAACCACATGAGAGCGATAGTTGTCTTGTCAGACTCGACTACGAAGCCCTTATGGACATTTTCGCCTCTCGCCATGTAAATGGACCTTAATAGTCTGTCAGTCTATTACCTAGCACATTACTATATCATTTGTCGTCGCCTGTCATCGTTAAACATTTGTATTAGAAACCTCGCTAATACGTTTTCTATGTGGACGCAAACAGAGAGTTTATTACTCGTAAATGAACGATTTAAATTTCTCGATGTATCGTTTGTAAATCTCGTTTGGCTTTCTCGTACTATCGTTGTGGGAGAATCGTAAGAATTAGAAATGGTTCTCTATTAGCTTTAAGTGGCATCAGCGTAATATTTCATTCTAGGAGTTATATGGACCACCCTTGAGCTCTGCTCAAATCCTAATTAAGAAACGATCTATGGGCTCAATCACGGATACTCTATGGGCTCAATGCACTTGAAATGTGTTTCAGTGTCAACATTCTGAACGTCAAAACCCTGAAAAACTCCAATATAAAAATAAAAAAAATATATACATACGGTCGAATAGAGAAACCTCCTCCTTTTTTGAAGTCGGTTAAAAAGAGCCACATTTCTAGCTGACGTTTAAAATTTCCTTTTATGTGCCTATTTGAAATAAATGCTTTGACTTTGACTTTGCAGAAAAAACATTATTGATTCAATGATGTTTCTATAAAAAAGCTTTAATTTTTTTATTGATTACGTGTAAAAACTAGGTGGTTTTACACCTTTCTTTTACACATATATTATTATTATTATTAGCCTGTGATGTCCCACTGCAGGGCAAAGGCCTCCCTACTCTCTTTCCACTTCTCTCTGTTCAAAGCTGCGTGTGCTGCGTGTGCTGTGTGTGCTTTTACACATGTTCAATCTAATTAAAATCAAATAAAAAAGGTATGTGTTTTCTTTCTCAGAACATTGCGAACACATTCACACCGCACCCTCGTACGTATAATCAAACCTGAGATTAATAATTTCTATAATAAATTACAACTTTCTCTCAATGAAACTAATTGCTTTACAAAGTATCCTACGCTGTTACGTAACTTAGATAAGTTAAAGTTATCGATTAAATCTGACCCGGCCATCTTAATGTGCTTACGATACATTCAAAGTGCGTTTAATTGTCGCATTTTATAAACAGTTATATTTAGGTAGATGGAGTCAAATAATAGCAGGTATTAGGATAAAGTTTTCATAGATTTGTATAAAATCTCTACACATATTTTTGAGAAAGTATGTGCTAAGTACATTCCAGATTATATTAGGCACGATAGATTGAGTTATGAAACCTTTTATTAGTGTTTAATACTCTAATAAAAAGTTTCAATAGAAATACAAATAGAAATACATTTTCTTCTATTTACCTAAAACTCACCGAAACGTGGTGATAAAATATACGAATTTACAATTTTATTTATTTTATTGAGCATAAAATAAATAAAAATTATAAATACTGTCTAAAACACGATAAATTACTTATTTTAACACAAAATCAAATCTCTTTCAATAACATAATACCATATTTTTTATTAGATACGGTCATTAATTCCGATCAAATATACAGCAAACTTTTTGACATTTTTATATAACATGTAATTGCAAATTGACTGATTCATCTCAAGTGTCAAATTCCGACATTCGTCGTTTCGTCGTCGTTTCAGCCGATAGACGTCCACTGCTGGACATAGGCCTCCCCCAATTTTGGGGGGGTTTGCCATAATCGCCACGCTTGGCAGGCGGGTTGGCGATCGCAGTATAGTATGATGGTGGAATAAATAGAGAACGCTGCTGCCCATTCTCCGGTAAGACCCTTAGTCGCCTTTTACGACACCCATGGGAAGTAAGGGGTGGTGCAATTCTTTAATTCCGGCACCACACAGACAATTCCGACATTACAGCATGCGATTATTGTTACATCAACGCACGTTGTCGCGTAGTGAATGGGAGGTTTAATGCCAGTGAAAGCACGATGACCGCTGCATCTTTATGTAAAATACTATTTATTTATGAGAACTATGTTAGTGTCAACAATGCGTAATGTCTTTAAAATATACATAAATTGACATGTGTGGTTGGTTATGCAATTGTGTATGATTTTTGTGGTTTGCTTAACAGGGCAACGAGAAGTAGGGAAGCGGAAGTGTAAGATTAAGGACAATGAAGTTTTCTTTGTTGGTGTGTGAAGTGAAATAATTCTATCAGTAAACTGTCAAAGGTATTTTTATAGTTATAGTTGACCGCCCACTGCTTGAAAAGGTAGCTTTGTATGACTTATGTGCAAATCATAAATTAATATACTTAATAATTACGATCCCATTTCTAAGCGACAGATATTTGGGTTTTACTATTGTGAATGTCCGGAATAACTAAAGCCAGTCAAATCAAATGAAACCCAGATTTTTAAAATCAGGGGATGGCTGTAATACAAAATTTATTTACCTATATATATTATATGTTACTGTAAAAGCCCGAACTGCGGTAAATCTTAGGATTTACCGGTAAATCCTACGATTTAGCAAGTGCCGCTGGTAAAAGTCCGAATTGTTCTAATAATCATCAATTTCTGACTTTTACCGGCATTCAATCGATAAATCTTAGGTTTTACCACAGATACCGGTAAACGTTAGTTTTCAAAGTATAACAATGCAGTTAATAATCAGAAACTATTTATTCAACAATACTATTACTATCATTATAATTGTTATTAGTCAAGTCTTAAATCATTTTTAACATTCTTTAGAAAAATAAAATGCAGATAACACAAATCAGAAACAAAACAGTCTTTTAATAATCATTTCGTTATTCGGTACAATCATTATTATTATTATTAGTCAAGTCTTAAAACATGATTTAGAAAAACAAAACGCAAAAAAAAAACTTTTCACTAAAACACCTACTTTATGCTACGTACGAGTAAGCTAAACGTTCTTAATCTAATCAGTTAAGAAAAGGATTTCACTTGTTGCAACATGGTGAACTATTATGGCATTTAGAATTACAAAGTAATCCTGATGACTTGCAAGCGCACTTCTTCGTCGAGCATTTTTCAAGGCAGTTAGTTGCATTTTTTGAATCCTTGCCCTCCGGTTAAAGATAATTTTCGGACAACTTCTCGGACTTCTCTTCTTCTTCTTCTGCTCTTCTCTTCTTCTTCTTTTCTTTGTCAACTTCAACTTACTTCATTTAGCTAGCATTCTCAGTTTCCGAGACTTTCAGGTTTCTTTATCCTAATTCATTGCTCTCGAGTGTATTTAAATCTTTGATTTCGGACATTTACCGGTGTCTGCGGTAAAACCTAGGATTTACCAACTAAACGCCCGCGCCGGTAAAAGTTCGAAATTAAAGATTATTGTAGAACAATTCGGACTTTTACCGGTGAGACTTGGTAAATCTTAGGATTTACCGGTAAATAGTAAGATTTATCGCAGTTCGGGCTTTTACAGTAACATATATATTTTTTAAATCCTTTCTAGATTTTTCTTAAAAGTAGTTATGTCCAAAATCGACTTAATTTTCTTTATTTTATTTATTGACTCTTTTAACCAGTAAGTACTTATTACTAAATTACTCACTTTGAAAAATATTTCTTGATTGTTCTCAGAGAATTTATCGCCCAACATTACGAAGAACCGTGAAGGCTAATAATAACATAATCTGTAATAATTTCTATTCTAAACCTTGGTTACTGCGGTCATCTGAATTATGACGGTAATCTGGATCAGTACTCTTAATCTTAAGGTACCAAACCTGTACTGATTACACAATCATACCTTTATTGCAGGGATGGTCAACCTTTTGATAGATTATATCATATCATAGTATTACATTTTTATGTGCATGCTATGCTTCAAGCACCAACATGACAAGGAAAATAATTAAAATACCATTTACTTTAAATAATTATAGTTCCCAACGACAATGATGAACGACATGTTATTAGCTTTAATACTTTCAGAGCCTTAAATAGTCGGTCGCGTGTCATGTACCTTATCAATACCAAATTTTTTCAAATTCCTATATATGCAAGTTCGTTAATTTATACCTTAACATCAAGGCACTTTTTGGTAGACAGACAATCTGACGCAACCTATAGGTACGTTACTGAGTTCAAAGAATTTCCGGGCAGCAAAACCCAGCATGGAGTTGCATAGTTTCACGTCATTATAGTCTGTTTGTTTAGCTCGGATCCAAAGGTTGGCAATCCCTGCTCTGGAAGCAAACCTGCTACTTGATGACCGTGTCACTAATGTGCGGGCGGCGCGTACAAAGGGCCTGCCATTTTACCTACTACAAAAACTAACTGAGTGACCAGTATATCCTGGCACACAGGAAAATGGGCTACTAAGATGGGATGTTCTGAATTTCACAGAGTACAAGACAACTGCATTTTTCGCAAGATGCACTTTTATTTTTTAAACGACTGCCCAAACAAGTAGTGTTATGTTTTCAGGGTTCATATATTTTATGGTCGGGTTGCGGTATGACTTTAGTTTTTTTTTATCTGAGTCAAACATTCAGTAGAGATTATTTTTGGTAAATAGAGCTCAGTAAAAGATTATCACTGAAGTAATTCCGTAAGTCCGTAGAAATATAAACACCGTATTTTTATGCCATTTTGTAATGAACTAAGGGATGCAATACACAGGGGTTGCAATTGCCTTTCATACTCTTCCGCCGTCCATTTGCTGTGACCAGCACCATTTTATAAGGCTCGAGTTATACTGGGTACCTTCCCGAAGCGCCACCGTGTCACGGCATGGTGATAGGGTTAGGAATGCCGTCCCATTTCCGACCGGCCATTTGTACCGCGGCCTGTTTTTGTAGATCGTAGATTTAATGGCACAGGTGTCGTGTTAACTTGATGGTTTCAATGACGACACGATTAGGCGTCAATGATAGTGGAGCGCTTTGGGTATAAGTACACTTTACGCATACAGCTTGGAGGAATGTTGGGGTAAAAAAATACGATTTGGATTAACTATGGCTTTAGATAACCTTTTAGGTACCTACGCTTTGGAATGGGCAACTAGCTTCATCTTTCTGACTGACCGACCCCTTGACAGTTAAAAAGTGCCTGTAATTGGTTTAATTGAAATAAATGCTTTGAGTTTGAGCTTCCAATTATTTTACACAAGCGACCCTTCGTACGGTTTTTACGACTTGACAAGAAATCTAGATGTCTTTATTACCTATATATAGACAGCTGCATATAAGTTTAATATTATTTTTTTTACACATAAACCTTCCGGAATAAGTTCTCTAAATAATAATGAAAACCGCATACAAATCCGTTGTTTAGTTTAGAAGAATAACGCGGTCAAACAGACAGACACGAAAAGCGAATTTAATTAATAATTACTTTTATTCCTTTTCAATTGAATCTGGATTTTTTAGACTAACTGGTACCTAAGGACTTCCCTGCTGCATCCCTATACGACTCTAATCTGCAGTTTATGTAAAAATAACTTTAAGTCCTACACAATAAAGTTCAAACATTTTTATAAGTTTTCCAATAATCCTAGTCACTCTAAAATCAACTTAATTTCCATTAAAATAAAGTTGATATTTAACTTGAAATAATATCTATTAATTTGAAACATAAGTTTGAATATAGACTTTACGTTATACGACATCTTAAAATTGCCCATTTTTTAATATCTCTCTTTCCCTTTTTTTAGGTGAACTTCATTGGAGTTGGATTTACAACGGTGTACAGCGAACTGTAAGTATTGTGTTATTTTGTCACTAGTTTTAAGGTTATGTAATGTCGAGAAAATAAACTCTTGTTCTAGGTTGTAGGTATACTATAGTCTGACTTTTAGGTAATTAGCTGCAGTAAAATGACACTTCTTAATAAATAATTTCGGACTGACTTTAGAGATATGCATGTCAAATAAGTTTCGTTTGTTACACTATCCTGTACTAGAAAAATAAGATTTGGTTGATGGCCGCGAAAAAACAAAAATACGCCAATATCAGTCATTTATGTAACACATACGCTGTCATTTTATTGCAGCTAATTAAAAGTTTGATTATAGTTACGAGTTTTTAACCCCCGACAAAAACCGAGGGGTGTTATGTTATCATGTCTATTGCTGATAATGGTTTCTCCAATTAGACTAGACAAATCTACTTTCAAATATTTTTCTCTTTGAGCACTAGATAAATCGTTTCCAGCGACTTCGTTTGCGTGCATCTTGTATTTCAATCTTTAATACAAATCGTCGTATCGTTCGTTTCAGCCGATAGACGTCCACTGCTGGACATAGGCCTCAAACTCAAACTCAAACTCAAAGCATTTATTTCAATTAAACCTTGTACAGGCACTTTTGAATTGTCAAAATTAAATAGTCTGTCAGTTAGTCAGAAAGTTGAAGCTAGTTGCCCATTCCAAAACGTAGATCTCTATGGAGAAGAACGGGCAAGAAACTCCATGGACACTCTTTTAAATCAAGTTATTACAAAATCCTGGGTACATTATTCTTGTTGCTTCTATATGTGAGAACAATGTAAAAAAAAAGACAAATGAAGAAACAATTCAAAATATAAGATTAAAAATAAGCCTTGGCAGTTAAGAGATGACCAGTCTCAACCGACGGCACCCGTTCACGAACATGACGCGTGGATCAGCACCATCCAGCTCAACCATTTTGTAGGGAACCGAATAATCCAACACACGCGCCACCATCGGTGAGACATTTAAGTGAGCATGACACGCTCTCAACTGCCATGCTCTTTCAAGTCAACAACAAAAAAAAAAATCATAATAAACGGAAACATGGTTCTTACATTTACAAAATTTAAAAAAAAAAAGCTTCTAAATTATACAAAACTATAGTTTGCAATTTATTTAAGATGTTAATATAATTTACTACCAAACAGGAAGAGGTATCAAATATTGCAGTATTCAACAATTAAAACTGGATTGAACAAAATAAAAAAGTTATGTTCGTAATCTCAGAAAAATTGAAAAAGAAAAAGGGAAGCACCTCTTCCAAATATTGAAATTTTAAGTAGTGAGCCCAAGTGCCTGTGGAGCAGGACCAGCATTAAGCCAAGCATTTTTATCTACGATATAATCATCCAACTTGTAATATGCTTGTCTACATAACATAATCAGCCTATAATGTTCCCACTGCTGGGACACAGGCCTCCTCTCTGTGAGAGGGAGTGGGCCGGTTGTCTACATAGTGTGCGTTTAATGCATGTTTTAAATTTCTTCTCATTTAATTGAAGAATATCGAATGGTATTTTATTATAACATTTTACACAGTAACCCATAAAAGAAGTTTTTACTTTAGACAATCTGAAACGCGGTTGATCTAATTTGTCCCTATTTCTAGTGTTAAAATTATGCCTGTCACTTATCTTACTAAAAAGATGTAGATTTTTTCGAACGTACATAATGTTTTCATATATATATTGACAAGGAACCGTCATGATGTTAATTTCTTTAAACAGTTCTCGTAGAGAATCGCGTCTGCTGAGCTTGTAGATGGCTCTAACAGCCCTCCTTTGCAGAATGAAGATAGAATCAATATCTGCAGCCCGTCCCCACAACAAAATACCGTAAGACATGATGCTATGAAAGTAACTAAAATAGACCAGTCTCGCGGTATCCACGTCTGTTAATTGGCGAATTTTCCAAACAGCGTAAGCGGCCGAACTGAGCCGCCCTGCAAGTGATGTTAAGTGCGGACCCCACTGTAGCTTTGAGTCAAGCGCGATCCCCAGAAAGACCGTATTTTCGACGAATTCAAGTGTCTCCCTATTCAATACAACATGACATTCATTACTTCTAACATTCGGTAAAGCGAATCTAATGCATTTAGTTTTTTTCTCATTTAATACCAAATTATTCACAGTAAACCAATTATGGACCACATGCATAGCGTTATTTACGTCGTCAAGCTCCTGTGCACGTCTGCTTACTTTAAAAATCAGTGATGTGTCATCAGCAAATAACACCAATTTAGGGGGGGGGGGGTTTGCCATAGTCGCCACGCTTGGCAGGCGGGTTGGCGATCGCAGTATGGTATGATGGTGGAATAAATAGAGAACGCTGCTGCCCATTCTCCAGTAAGACCCTTAATCGCCTTTTACGATACCCAAGGGAAGTAAGGGGTGGTGCAATTCTTTAAGTCCGGCACCACACAGACAAATAGTCGGTTGTAAATTAGGTTATGTCCTTTTCAGGTCCTACCTATCTGTCAAATTTCATGATAATCGGCTAAGGCATGAACAGAGTAACATACAGACAGATAGAGCTAACTAACACACAGATGAGACTGCGTCACGGTATACCAGGCTTGTTATAAATATAGTCACATATACTTGTACATACTATAAATCCAGACGAGTTTGACACGTCACAAGACTCCGATCTCAATTTAATTTTCTTCCCACATCTCTATTAAAATCAAGCTACCGCAGAAAAACAATAAAACAAGCGGAACTTTCCTCTCATTAAGACATTTCACCCGGATTCTATCACAAAGAGTATCTATGTCAATAGTTATACAGACCACAGCACATGATCAGACTTGCTTATGAGTGCTTTTTGTGGGGTGGTGTGACGACATACTGACTTCAATGACTGCTGATATAAAGTCTTTATGCACGCGTTAATCGTTGGCACATCAAAACGCAATAACAAAAATGTCAAATCTTCGATGATCTAACCTCCAATTACATAAAACGCTTTCTTCAATCACAATCCGAAGAATTTCGAAGGAAATTCATAATCCATTGCTTCGCTATGTTCGAAACATTCGTCTATTCGACAACGTTCTTAAATAACGCAATGAATATTGTTGAATTGTCAAAATTAATGGCATTGGGATGATTGTGAGTTGTCGTACGTAATTACCCCGCAGGCTCCACTTCTGATTATCCTTTCCCAAAAAGGGAGGATTTTTTTTTTTTTTTGTGTATGTGAAATCATCAAATGACTCCTCCCGCTCTGGGTGGAGCGGAAGGGAGTGTCAGACTCTTACTGACTAAAATCCACCCGTGTTCCTTCCTGCCCTTTATGTTCCGGGCCAGCGGTAACCCTTTAGGACAATCCCGCTGACCCGGCAGGCTTGGGCCCTAAGGGGCCCCTTCAATTTATGCTGACATCTCTTTGAGGCGCGCGTGGAAAAGGGAGGTATCACTGCCCGTTGCTATTTTGGTTGAATAGCCAGTGCAGTCGCACAGTTAGATTCGTCTTTTATAACATTAGCATCACCTCTGCGTTTGTTAACAAGCCGTCATCGCTGAGTTCATTTCCTTTCAAGAAAAGATGTGTTCTTTACAACCTTTCATGCATAGAATTTAAATCCAACTTCGTTTTTTGCTAAACTAATTTATTCCTTTCTACATTGAAATTCTCCCAGTATACAATCCCTTCCGGCGTCGAAATGTAATCTAATAATAAGTATAGTAATGTATGCTAAGAAAACATAGACATGGGCAGTGAATACCGACTTATTTCGTAGTAAGTACGTATGTACCTACAGCCATGTATGATCATAATGTATCGTGTATTGAATTTAAACTACGCAGCAATCTTTTTGCCACCGTGCTAAACTTCAATGTCATATGGCTTGAATGACAATGTGATATTATTTCATATTGGGAAGCGGTGGTGCGGAAATCGCTGGTTTATTTTATAGTTTTCGAAAGTCAAACGAATCTTTACTCGACACTTTGTCTCGACAGCTTTAAGTTTTAATTTATTTATTTTATTGTTGGAATAGAGAGTGAGATTCGTGGTAACCATATTGGTGTCCTTCGGTGGCGTAGTGGAGCATCATGCATTCGATTCCTGGTCAAATTGAAAATGGGCTCTGGAAATCATCATCATTTCAGCCGAAAGACGTCCACTGCTGGACATAGGCCTCCCCCAAGCACCTCACTTCGACCGGTTCTGTGCTTCTCGCATCCAACGGGTTCCTGCGGCCTTCACAAGGTCCTTGCGGGAGGCCTTCCAACGCTACGTCCTCCGGTACGCGGTCGCCACTCCAGAATCTTTCGGCCCCATTGGCCATCTGTTCTGCGAGCAATGTGCCCTGCCCACTGATACTTAAGTTTGGCAATTCTTCGGGCTAAGTCGGTTACCTGGAAATTATAATATTATTATAATTCAGCAATAATCAGGAACGAAACCTGTACCTGCGATGAACTCAGTCAATGTAAGAAAGCTGAGCAGCACTGAACTGGAAGCTTTCTGAGACCAACTGTTCAATCTGCCGTTAAATGGTAGGTCTCTTTCGAGTATGACAGCGTCTCTTAGGAATCTGTTCCCCGGTATCGCATCGTGATGATTGGTTTATTATCGCACCATTTGCAATGGCTGATTTGCCAATTTTCCGATTTGCTCCTGAAACAATTTCCATTTCGAATTCCTATGTTTAATTCAGTAATGTCGCCGATAGATGGCATGGTGGCCAATTGAGCGTGGCGATCGGTAATGGCGGGAAGCGCGCTGCGCAGGCGCATAGCTTCCGCTGCTGACGACACAGATGCCGTTTTAATGGTCAGAGAACTCAGTGACCATCACTAATACGCTTGAATGTACTTAAGGGAATGGGTCGACGGACGAGCGAGTTTGTTTGTTTGTATTAGTGTTTGTTTCTTGAAAATGATGATTTTAATTATAGATGAGTTATTTTTAGAGAGAAAAACAGGTCTTTTAAATCGTGCTCCTTGCTATATGATAACTCGTATTAAACATTTATACCTACAATGTTCTATCGAAACAACTCAAAGCATTCATTTTTTGAAATACCAATTTTAAAATAAATTTTAGCAACTAGGTGTAACCTATATGCTTAATTTTCAGGTATTGAAAGCGTTGTTTTATTCAGCAGAGGTAAATAAATAGTGATAAAGATATAAAAATCTATATATACAGGAAAAGTTTTTAACCAGTGCGCAAATTTTGACATAATAAACTTGAATATATTTTAATAAACACGTATTTTTTGTTTTGATATGTTTCAATAGTAAAAAATTAAGTTAACGCTTACGAGACTTGTTTACTCAGAAATTTATTTTATGGACGTCGCTTGCCAGTCCGTCGACCGGTCGCCCGATTCACGCCGCGCGTCGACCGGTCGCCTGACGCGCCAGCTGCTATCGAAGTACCTACTCACGCGCGCTCGCTCTATGCGACGGCGGATTATTAACCCCAGTTAAGCGCTACAATTTTTTAAGTTTAGACTGTGTAAAGTTATTTGTAAACGTAATTTTTCGTAAATTCCAATTTATCCTTCATACTTTCATGGGCTAAGGACCATCAAAATGCAGAAAATAAATCATAATAAGTAAGAAAGTAATACGTTTTAGTCCATTCAAAATAAAACATTTAGGTATGATAGGTACGACATGATACAATTTGCGTCAATGTCTAATCAAAGAGAACCTAAGACACTAAGATTGTTTATAATTTCTTCTTACCTCTACATTTTATTAATCACAATAATTTTAGGTATTGTTCGAAGTGACCTCCTCCTTTTTGAAGGCATTAACATGCACGTTTTAATAAGTAAGCATTTAGTTTGTTTAGGACACTAACACCACTTTTTACTTCATTGAAAGCGTTAATTATTTTTTCTTTCAAGTCATCTAGGCTCTTTCACTTGTTTCATACACCTTGGTTTGCTGCTAAAATTGTCCTCTCATTAGGGACCGTGGGATTGAGGATCCTTTGGGCTCGCATACGAGGTACGCTCTCCCTTTCGTATCTTCTTCGTGCTGCTCGTAAATTTTCATTGCTTAACAAATACACTCGCACCATTTCATAATACTCGCGGTGAGTAAAATGAGACATTGTCACTACGCTAGTCTAGTACGCGGCACGCGCGCAGCGACGGCGAAGGGACATCCGACCTCCGCTTCCGCAAGTGACGTACTGCATGTGCATGCGTTTTGTTTATCAAACGCCGCGCCGGGCGGCGCCGCGCCGCATGCCCCGCACCCCCGTCTCGTGCGCTGGGCGGCCTTCGCGTTTTCATTCATGCTCATTCATAGTATTACTATTAAATTATATCCATGTCTTGCTTATTTCAAATTGGGACAAAGTGGAAAAATGAAAAAAAAAAAGTCATGTAAACTAAAAATGGAAATGTGTTCTATTGCTTACACTGAGCCACCAAAAAAAATTTGCGCACTGGTTAAAAACTTTTCCTGTATAAAATTCAAAGTCCTGACTGATTGACTGACTGACTGACTGATATATCAACGCACAGCCCAAACCGCTGGACCTAGAGACTTGAAACTTAGAAGGTGTGTTCTTTGTGAAGAGTAAGTATCCACTAAGAAAGGATTTTTGGGAATTCAACCCCTAAAGGGTTAAAATAGGGGATGGAAGTTTATATGAAAGTCCGACAGTTTTGAAGTTAGGATCTTCTAATTGTGTATTTAGGCTGACAATTGAAAATTAATTTATACGTGTCTCAGCGTTTTTGATAATTCCACCCCGGAAGGGTTAAAAAGGGGGATGAAGTTGTGTATAGAAAGTCATTAATTTTCGACGTAAAAATCACTAAATTTACTATCTAGGCTTATGATTGGAAGTTAACACAACGGTGTTGTTAGAATTTCATCCATTAAGGGAGTGAAAAGGGGGATGAAATTTTGTCCTGACTGACTGATATATCAACGCACAGCCTAAAACGCTGGTCGGTACAGCTAGGTAGAGAAATTAATTTTGGAGGGTGTGTTCTTTGTGAAGAGTAGATATCCACTTAGAAGGGGTTTTTGGAAATTTAACCTTTAAGGGGTGAAAAGAGGGGATTTTGTTTGTATGAAAAATCTTATTCCTTGAGTTAATAACCATGAAACTTGGCACGAATACTTATCTAAATAAATTATGAAGTTTGGCTTTTTTTTTCTAAACCACCCCCTGGAGGGGGATTGGGAGGTGTCAAAGTTTGTTTGGAAGAATTTTAACGCGTGGTCCGATTAACTCGAAACTCAGTATTTATACTTAAGACCGAAAATAAAGAATAACGTGTATCATCGTTATTCGAAAATTTACCCCTAACGGGGTGAAAAGTTAATTTTATAGGGGAAGACTTTACTGCGTGGCTTGATTAACTCGAAAATTGGTATAAACAATCTTTGAGTCGAGTAATGAACACGTCCCAAACAATTTTACGAAATTCCACCCCTGTGGGGGTGAAAAACGGGGATACAGTTTATAAGAAAAAAATTATTTATATGGTTAATAAACTTGGCAAGAATACTTGCCTAAGCAAGTAATAAAGTTTATCATTATTCGTTTATCAAAACACCCCAACACCCCTTGTGTTGGGGTGTTAAAGTTTGTGTGGAAGAATTTTAACGCGCGGTCCGATTTACTCGAAACTCAGTATTGATACTTTTGACAGAAAATAATGAATAATAACAGCCGCACAGATCGATCGATCGGGTTACGCAGGCTACGCTTGCCGCGGTTGGTCTGTAGATAGGTGTCCATCTTTACATACCGTGACCTCTCCGTGCCTCGTAAAGCACACTAAGCCGTTGGTCCCGGCTGTCATTTGTGGATCTTTGACAGTCACTAGGGATGGTCAGAAGCCCGAAAGTTTGACAACCAGTCTTATCAAGGTGTATCGTAATTGGGTTGTGGAGGTCAGATAGGCAGTCGCTCCATGTAATATACTGGTACTCAGCTGCATCCCGTTGGACTGGAAGCCGACCCCAACATAATTGGGAAAAGGCTAGACAGATGAAGAATCAATAGTAAGTGTATGAGGTTTTCGAAAATTATTGACCCCTGACGGGACAAAAAGTGGTAAATCGATTTATAAGGGGATTTTAATGAGTGCCTTGATAAACTCGAAAAAAAGCGGTACAAATAAATTTGGACTTGAAACTTGGCACAAATAATTATAAAGTTCGAATTTTTTTGGAATTCTAATCTAACCCAAAGGGGAGATTGGGGGTGTCAAATTTAGTATGGAAATTTTTTAATGCGCGGTCCAATTAACTCGAAAGTCAGTACCTATCTAAGACCAAAATAAATAATAAAGTGGTTCAGAGATTTTCGAAAATCTACTGCTAATGGGGTGAAGAGGGGTAGTCAATTTCACAGGGCAGAATTTGATTACGAGGCTTGATTAACTGGAAAATTGGTATAAATAATCTAGATTATGTTTCGAAATTCCACCCCTATGGGGATAGAAAGAGGGGATACAGTTTATATGAAAAATCTAATTCATTTGGTTAATAAATTAGAAACTTGGCAATATTTGGGTCAGTAAATTTTTTTTTTCTTTCTTTCTTTCTTTCTTCTAAATAATAAAGATTGTCACTTTTAGTTTAAAAAATCCCTCACAGTGGATTTGGGGGGTGACAAAGTTGATGGAGTAGAAAAATATTTAAACCCGCTGTCAGATTAACTCGAAACTCGGTACTACTAAAACAAAAAATACTTTAAAAAAGTGATTTAGGGTTTTTCAAAAATTGACTTCCGCGAAGGTGGAAAATTCTACTGCTTGCTTCCATTAACTCGAAAATGGGTATGGGTCTTTGAGTCAAGTTATGAACATATCCCAAACGATTTTTCAAAATTAGGTAGGTACTCTCCTAGGGGGGTAAAAAGCTGGGATACAGTTCATTTGAAAAATCTGGCCCCTTTGAGCAATAAACTAAAAAATTGGCTCGAATACTTATTTATATCTAAATAAATGATAAAAATCATAAACATACATTTTCGAAATTATAAGAGGAAAGTACGAATTTCACGCGGACGAAGTCGCGGGCAGAAGCTAGTTATAAATATAAAATAACATAGCTGTAACAACCAATCGTAATCTACTTCGCACAATAAATGAACAGTTACATATCTCGTATATTGCACAAGATGTTCATAATAAAATATATTTTCTAAACATAGAACAATAGTATATTTCTTCCGTTTCATGAAATATTTTATATGCTGCACGTTCAAGGTAACAGTGAGCACGCGATCTTTTTATTAATTACCTTGTTTTCTTCACGATTCCTTACCGTGCTGTCTGTTAGAATTAAAATCTATTTTATACTAAATTGTGTTTCTTGTGTGTGTAGAAAGAAAAAGAAAGAAAGAAAATACGTTTAATTGCGGCAAAAATAACGCATAAAAAAAACAAAATAACAATTTGGAAGAAAGTAAGTCACATCTACACATAAAAGAAGAGATCCATGAATTAATTATTAATTAATTGGATGTAGAGTTTATAAGAAATCCCGTAGACGTAATTTATTGTAAACATCATTTGTGACTGACCGATTTGTTGGAGAAGACTAAATACAAACAAAAGTTGGAAAAGTATGGGGAGAGCTTTGCCCAGAAGGGGGACAATTAAATTTTATAAATAATAAAATATTTGTGAATGAGATTTTGATGCTAGTTGCGAAACTCACTTAGGCTCGCTTACACCACAAATCACACACGCGTAATGACGATTGACAGAAGCAGCGTGATGTTTTAGGGATTTGTTTTTCAAACGGGCCTTAGAACGGTTCTGCAATACTCCGATCCGAATCCGAATAAAAGATCCGACTTCAATCCGAATTGGGAATGTTCTAAATTCGGACGGGTAGAGTACGGATCTAGTGCGCAACCCCTCATACAAATAGGACTATGGTCACTTCGGGCCGGCATTTCTCGGATTCGGATCGGATGCAGTGCAGAACTGCTTTTAGGGTTACTGATCGGTTATAAGGGAACATAACCATCGTCCAGTAGGACAATTTCCTTAATCAAACACATGGAAATTTAGTCACAACCGCTTCTCAGCGACAACTGAAAACGTCTTGGAAGAACGATTTACAGAAATCCATGCCTTGAAAATGAGGATTCATAATACTACCCTACTTAAACTATCCATCAACTTAGACCTCTATTATATACGCTCTTAAAAGCGCCATTATAACAAATAATGTCACAGAACTGTGGTAATGTTATGCTCTTAATACTAAGTCAAGAGACTTACTCGTAAGTTGTAAGTAAGTAATCTCATTTACTTCGCTGTGCACTCATTGACCTCATTTTTTACCGATTTGTGGTTTTAGAAACGTGACCATTTTTAACTGTCTGCTTCACACAGTAAACATGTAGTTTAGTGTTTGTTTCTGTCTTAGCTAAACTAGGACTAGCTAGAGTTAATACATACATAAAGTAGGACTAGCTAGAGTTAATACTTACGTAAACTAGGACTAGCTAGAGTTAATACTTAAAGATCGCTTTTAGCGATAAGACCGCCCATTGTGTCACCCTTTGTACAGTTTCTATAATTATGTCTGTAATTAATATGGTGTACATAATAAAGAGTCTATTCTATTCTATTCTATACTTACATAAACTAGGACTAGCTAAAATTAATACTTACGTAAACTAGGACTAGCTAGAGTTAATACTTACATAAGATCTCTGGAACTACCAGTCGGATCTGAATAAATATTTTTGTATTTGATAGCCCAATTCTTGAGGAAGGTTATAGGCTATTTAACATCACGCTATGACCCTTAGGGGCCGAGCAAAAAAAAAAGTGCGCAAAAAAAACTGCGCGGGCAGGCGATGTGATGCGACGGGATGGGTCGGGGGAACAAGAAATTTCAAGCGGACAAGGTCGCGGGCAGAAGCTAGTACATACTTAAACAAGGACTAGCTAGAGTTAATACATACATAAACTCACACCTTGCCATGATGGTAGGCAGAAACTACAGAACGCCATCACCTGCTATGATCCATACATACTCCTTTTGCCTCGTTCACGTTCATACATCAGGTCATCCACACACGCCGGTTGTGAATACTACGCACCTGAAGAACATCCCTACACAAGAACAATAAGGTCACTGTATATCCTCCTCTTGCTACTATTAACTCAAAATAGTAAAATTATAATTATGTAGGGCCAAAAAGGATCAGACCTCGAAACCTATCCTTCTGCAGCAAGGTGTGAGACAGGGACACGTTATCTCTCCGAAACTGTTCACCGCTGCACTGGGGGACGTCTTCAAGGTTTTGGACTGGAAAGGGGCTGGCATTAACATCAATGGCGAGTACATAACTCATCTTTGGTTTGCCGACGATATCGTAGTCATGGCTGAGTCTATGGAGGACCTCAGTACAATGCTCAATGGCCTCAGTAGAGCTTCCGAAAGAGTGTGTCTTAAAATGAACAAGGACAAAACGAAAGTCATGTCAAATGCCCATGTAATACCCACTCTCATAAAGATCGGAAACGCTACACTTGAAGTCGTGGACGAGTATGTTTACCTAGGACAAACTGTCCAGTTGGTAGGTCTAATTTCGAGAAAGAGGTCAATCGTCGAATCCGACTCGGCTGAGCAGCGTTCGGGAAGCTAAGCAATATCTTGTTGTCCCGCATACCGCAGTGTCTTAAGACGAAGGTCTTTAACCAGTGCCAGTGATGCCTTATGGCACTGAAACGTGGTCGCTCACAATGGGCCTTATAAGAAGGCTAAAAGTCACCCAAAGGGCAATGGAGAGGGTTATGCTTGGAGTTTCCCTGCGTGATCGAACCAGAAATGAGGAGATCCACAGGATAACCAAGGTAACCGACATAGCCCGAAGAATTGCCAAACTAAAGTGGCAATGGGCAGAGCACATTGCTCGGAGGACAGATGGTTGATGAGGCCGAAAGGTTCTAAAGTGGCGACCGCGTACCGGAAGACGTCGAGAAGCTCAGAACCGCTCGAAGTGGAGGTGCTTGGAGGAGGCCTATGTCCAGCAGTGGACGTCTTTCGGCTGAAATCATGATGAGGGCCAAAAATAATTATTTTAATACAGATTTGATATAGTGATATGTTATTTTAAGGGTTGTTCATTTGGGGATAAAATTAAAGAAATTTGAAATATAAGGAGAGAAAAAGTTACCGCAAAAAACAGCTTAGTTTTCTTCGTAGTCGTTTTTCACATCAATTCAACTTGATACGTTTTGAATACTGGTGGATTATGAACTGAAAGAAATAGCGATACCGAAATATGAACTACTTATCGACGAATAAGCTGGCATTTAGTACACGACACAATAAACTGGCTACAGCATCGGCGAAAAACGGGATCAACAAAGTATCATAAATACACCAACATTTTTTACCTCAAGATCTGGTCGAATTACCAACGGTTCCGCACTATTGGTTTCACACATCTTCCGTTATCAAACCGAGCACGATCGATAACACATTCCGGTTTAATAGCCGGCAGTGCGCGTGCGCATCTCGCCTGACACATGCCTGCTCGGGAGTTCCCACGAAAGTGCTGTAACTATGTGCTAGAAAACACATGAAATCGTCGTAACTTTTCCCAGAATGTTGACAAGATGGCGTGTGTAGTTGTCTGCTGTTTTTCCAGAGATTCGTAGGAAATTGGAACATTGTTAAGTTATTAAAATTAATAACAATGTTGGTATGTTTTAGAATGATTCAATTAGTATCAATTTAAGAGCAATTTCACTAATTGATAATGCAAATCATACAGTTAAAATCACATTGTTCAATGAACCTTTCGGACTGTTCAATAATGTAGCAAGTTATTTCTGAAATACTAAAGCTATCTGAACTGTTCGAAACGATGCATGTTCAAGCAGTTCAGAGTGTTATAGTCATCTTCGAAAAACTCAAATCATCATCTGCCTAACCTTTTCCCAACTATGTTGGAGTCGGCTTTCAGTCTGCAGCTGAATGCCAGTACTTTACATGAAGCGACTGCCTATCTGGAATATTTCCATCAAGAAACATAATAATTCTTAAAACCCGCTGTTGAGGAGAATCATCACTACTCAATAGTCACTAAGACAATAGAAACGGTCCAGTGGCGTGATCTGCACACTCACTCATACAATCTTGTCTAGTATCGCGAATACAGGGTGACTTAACAACTTTTTAAAACATTATTCATTCATCTGTTAAAGAAATTTGCTATGGTAATGTTAATAATGATTGGAATTGCAGAAATCGAAGGCTTACTCTGTCATGTGAGTTGCATTTTATATGAGAAATCGATTTCTTTGTCAGAATGAAGAATAGTCCTCTTGGCTCTTACCAACACATAGTCCATTAGTTGGGTTGATTTAAACGGTTTTTTTACATCTTCATCATCAATCAGCTTCCTAAAGTGTTGCCTGCATACTTAACATTAACACCTTGTATGAAAGAGCTGCACTATTAAAGATTAAGTTAGTTTGCGTATGTAAGAAGCACACTGTTTTTCAATGTGTGTCTTTGTATGATCTTGTAAAAAGCAGTTTTTATTATGTGTGATCTACCTACCTACACAACTACAGTCAAGCAAAGCGATAAGTGTACAGGCAGCTAACGTCCAACCACTTAGGTATCTCATGTTTTGCGTGTGTTGAGAAGTCAAGTCTTTAATTTTAATGCCTATGGCATTGCCTATGATATTAGTCCGCCTCTGTACATATCCGTGTGTGTGTGTTTAAATAATTAAATAAATAAGTCTTTTACATTATTCTGTGTGAAAGGACGTCTACTGAAACAACGATTAATTGAGATATATGGAAGAAAACCTGCTGATTTTAAGTACCTGTGCTGTTGAAAATTGGAAGTGTGTTGGTAGGTAATGGCATACCTACTTCTTTTGTTGACTGTACACACGTATCATCTGTGCACAGCTGAGCATGTGTGCGTGTGTATCGGTGCGCGACGCCGCAGCTTCTGCGTCGCGCTCCATTTCCTGCGCCCGCGCATTGCACAAGCCGGACAATGGCGCTCCTGCACATGTGAACACCCCTGCTTACCTACTTGCAGGCATTGTTTGAATATCACTATGACAATGGATATGGATTATGACCTGACCGCCCCGTTAGATAGCCGTTATAAGGAATATTGAATTGTATTGTATTGAAGGCATTCGGAAATGTTTAAACTGTTAAGAAATATTCCTCAAGAAACTACTGCAAAACTAGAGCTTCTGGTTTGCGAGTGTGTAACGGTATCACATTATGAAAGCTTGTTTCTTGAGTGATAGAATAGCCCTTTGATAATGGCTTCTAATCCTTGAAATCCCTTTAATCGTTTCAATAATTTCATAGGTATTAGTGGAATTATTATTGGAGCAGTGGTGGTGACTTACGAATTGTAGGTCGTAAGTTCGAACCCAGGTCAGGTAGGCGCTTTACTATGTGTAGGTATTTAATTTCATCAATACTGCTCTCAAAACGATGAAGGAAAACATCGTGTGGAAACCAGGATGTCATTGAATCAAAAAATCGAAGACATGTGATGTGACCCACCCCACACGGGGCCAGTGAGGGTTGATGACTCGCATTGCGCCCGCGTTGTGGATTACGGCCCACTCCCTCTCACAGAGAAGAGGCTTGTGTCCCAGCAGTGAGAACATTATCGTCGTCGTCGTCGTTTCAGCCGATAGACGTCCACTGCTGGACATAGGCCTCCCCCAATTTTGGGGGGGGGTTTGCCATAATCGCCACGCTTGGCAGGCGGGTTGGCGATCGCAGTATGGTATGATGGTGGAATAAATAGAGAACGCTGCTGCCCATTCTCCGGTAAGACCTTAGTCGCCTTTTACGACACCCACGGGAAGTAAGGGGTGGTGCAATTCTTTAAGTCCGGCACCACACAGACACATGAACATTATATGCTACTGAAATTATTATAAATATCACCCTTTTGCAGTGCCAACTAATAAATAAAAGCAAGATCGGTAGATTGTTTTCAGTTGATTACATTGGGAACACACATATTTCAATGCATATTCTAAACAGGAAGGAATGCAAGAAACATGTTCATACTATTTTTTTATTAACAAACAGTTATGCATTAGTTTTGCATCATATGTACGCGTGGACGGGAATGCGATTCAATTTATTCTCGTCATAAGTTGTAGTCGACATCCGGGCTACAGGCACCTGGGCCTGCGGTACTTGCTACAAGTGAGCCATTGACTGGTCACTTGTCATCTTGTGGAGCTTTAGCAGCTTTTAAATTACAGGTATTTGTATATAGGCTGGTGTTTCAGGATGCGTTCTGCGAATATAAATAATAATAATATAAATCTATATCTACAAAACAAAGTCGCTTTTCGTACCGCTTAGATCTTTTAAACTACGCAACGGATTTTAATGCGGTTTTCACCATAATTCAGAACAATTATTCCGGAAGGTTTGTACGTGTATAATAAATTGATATTCAATTTATATATAGCACATACAATCTTGATGTTTCGAAATGTCGCCACTGCAGCTGTGCGTGGCAAAGTCGGGGTCGCTAATAAAATAAAATAATTTATCAAACAGCTTTTTAAAATTAACAACTAAGAGATAATATATTATACTTATTACTACTACTCAAACATATTATATCAATCGCTTACGTAAATATCCGAAAACATTAGATCATGCAATCAACTGAAATTTATGAGCAATATTTTACGATATTATTATGTTCGTTAAATTATTCTCATAAATTTAGACTTTGTCAGTGGTATGTGACAATAAAAGTATACTTATAAATAAATGAGATTTATACATCAATATAAATAATCTATACAACCTGACGATTAATAACACTACGTCCTTATGTTTCTGAATTCTAGTTTCATACTGGTACATGACTCACGCTCCCTCAAACACATGATCAATCTAAACGAGGCACAACTGGCTAGACTAGCAGACAGCACTGGAACCAACAGGCTAAACGAGAAAGTGACACGTTTCACTTTCAAATGTAACATGGGCTTTGGGCAAACAATGTGCATATACACGTTTACATACATACATTATAGATGGAGTCGTAATATATCTATATGTTGCCGCGAGTTATATAGGGTCAAATTAAATTAACTAGCGAGACTCCGCAGACTTGATGGATACTGATATCTTAGAATAGAACGATGATTTCTATCTGGGTTCTCCCAGTGACAACAAACAGTTTTGGTAACGAATATCAATCGAGCTGTTACAAAAACACCTAGAGACGGTAAACGGAAGGGATACAATAGGATCTTCTCCATACGAAAACTACCTTTTGGAATGTGCGACTAGAATCAATTCTGTTTTGTTGTCATTTTGGACGTACAAAAGTGCCTTTAGTGTGCCTATTTGAAATAAATTATTTGACTTTGACTTAAGAAGTGTCTCTGATATGCTGACACGAAGTTTGGCTCATAAAGACAGATAAAATCAGATATAATTGACTCAGAACTCAGAGATTCTGACTAAGGACATGATTCAACTGAATTGCAATTGCATCAGTTCAATTAATGCCGTTTAGGAATTCGATGTGTCCCAGATTTACAAAGCGATCAATACCAAAGATGGGATTACTTATACAGTGGCGCAATAAGTAGCTTACTAACGTCCTTGGAGTGCGTAAAGTTACCTCATCATCTCTAGCCTTTCCCCAACTATGGTCGGCTTCCAGTCTAACCGGATGCCGCTGAATACCAGTATTTTACATGGAGCGACTGCCTATCTGACCTCCACAACCCAGTTACTGCGTAATCCGATACCCCTTGGTAAGACTGGTTGTCAGACTTTCGGGCTTCTGACTACCCGTAACTACTGTCAAAGATCCAGGAATGACAGCCGGGACCAACAGCTTAACGTGCTTTCCGAGGCACGGAGGGATCTCAGTATATAAAGATGGTCACCCATCCACAGACTAACCGCGGCAAGCGTAGCTTAACTTGATCGATCGACCTGTGCGGCTGTTATTATTTAGCCACGGGCCCCTCCGTAAAGTTACCTAATACAGTAAATAGTTTGGTTTTTCAAGAGATTAATGAATAATTGAATAAAAATATCTATACAAACGTATAAATTTAATATCTCAAGCATCGTAATAGGACCTATCAGATAGAAAGAGACTGATCGATGACACAGATGGAAATCTTCGCACAGTAAAAGCCGCGCATTTTGCAAATGTTTCTCATTCAGGCCTGTTTTCTCGGCATTCACAGTTTCTCTCTTGATACTTACGCCAACATTCAATATCTACATTAGAAATAAACTGTAATTACAAGGCCAGTGTTATTGCCATTTTCATTATAATCCAAGGAAGCTCTCTCCAGCTTTTCATCGCGATATGTCCACGCAGATACAATCTGTTAGTCACTTTACATTAAAGCGAGTATTAATTAATTATATTGGAAACACCAAGTGAAACCAAGTTATTAACCCTTAACTTGGCAGAGAATGTGATGACATTTATTTTTTATTTCTTTCATATATTTGGGTTGTTACCTGGTAAATAGACACCTAAAAAATAAAAATAAAATTTTAACAATATCTGTTTTGTATTTATACCATGTATCTAATTATGCACACTGCCAAGTTGTCATTCATATATCTTTGGAAATCTATGTAGGTACTCTGTAGGATACACTGCTTGATTGTTAGAAAATAAAATACAATTTTATTTTATAAAAATATTTATTTATGTCGTTTTATAAACACATATATCTTAATCAAAATGTGGTATTCCAGTAATCAGGTCTGCAGGCAGCCGTAATTTTCTTCCAAAGGTTGCGAAAGCTGGTGTCACCGATGTACTTTCGTGAACAGCGCTTCGATATGACAACAAAAACGGTTGTATGTGCTTGTCCCAATCTCGTTGCCGATTTTCCACAACTTTGGCTAGGTACCTCTCCAGTGTCTGATTAAATCGTTCCACCATTCCATCCGATTGTGGGTGGTAAAAAGTTGTTCTCGTTTTATGAGTGCCCATTACTCGGCACGTTTCCTGAAATATTTGGGACTCAAAATTCCTTCCCTGATCGCTGTGGATCTCCAAGGGTACTCCAAAACGGCAGAAGACTTTATGAACCAGTTTATCTGCAACTGTTGAAGCTTCTTGGTTTGGAATGGCAAAGACTTCCGGCCACTTAGTGAAGTAATCCATCACAACCATGAAATACTTGTTACCACTTTCACTTTCCGGAAACGGCCCCTCAACGTCAAGGACTATCCTCTCCCATGGTGCACCAACATTGTACAATTTCAATGTACCTCTACTACGAGTCTGAGGTCCCTTTACAGCTGCAGAACTTGTACATTTGCGACACCAGTCCTCGACATCGTCCCGACAGTGGACCCAGTAAAACCGTTCTCGAATCTTCAGTAGAGTCCGTTTTACTCCCAGATGACCTCCTGAACAACCATTATGGTACAGCTGTAGAACATCCGGTACTTGAGCTTTAGGGACAACCATTTGCAAATGACAGCTGTCTTCCCGAACAGTTTCCCATTTACGGCACAGGACTCCATCCTGAATCACCAAGCTGTCCCATTGGGCCCAATAGCTTTTTGTGATCGAACTCATTGCTGAGACGTCGCTCCACCTGAGCTTAGGAGCTCTGGCCTTCATCCACTCCAGAATCGGCTTGATGACCGAATCTTCCTGCTGTGCACGTTGTAGGCTTTCCTTCCACTCGTTGCTGAGGTCTGTCCTGAGCATCCTCACAGGAACCACTTCCTTATCCTCTTGCCTAGTAAAATGCGTGCGGTCTTCAGGACAAGGCCTTCTTGACAATGCATCTGTGTTGCCATGAGATTTCCCGCTGCGATGTTTGACCACAAAGTCGTATTGCTGCTGATGCTGGGCAGTGTTGTTAGCCGCACTACCCTTTGGAGACCAGCCATCTTCCCTTTCTGCAGTTCGCTTAGGGCAACTGGATCGAAGGTGGCCCCTTTCCCCACAGCCGTAGCACCTAGGGCAGTATCTTCTATTGCGGTCACGAAATGTAGCCGGTGCAACCTCCCTGACGCGATGGAAATTTTATATTTATATAGGATGATAATTATGTATTTTATTGGCAGTGTATCTACAAATGCACACTGCAAAAGTCATGTCATATTATGGTAATTTGGCAGTGTGCATTTGTAGATACATGAATATTGACAGTCATATTTTAGATAAAAAACATTATTGTTTGATCAAAATTTTAACGTAAACAAAAGGATACACATTCAACTAAAAAAAAATTACATTTATGTATCGTAATATACATATTTAATTAGGATTATAATCGATTCTTACCTTATAACTCGTAGACGCACGCGCACGCTCCGCTATCTTGCGATCTACTGACTACAAATGTTGCCAGATGTGAAAAATACTATTTTGTCTACCAACTGCAAGGGTCTCATATAACGGTTTAAAAAAGAAATAAAAACATAAGTACCAAAACTGTTCTCAAATATTTTTTCTTAGAATGTGTACATTATTAGATACGTTACCAAGTTAAGGGTTAATAACAGATGGCTTTACCTTTACCTTATAAGCACCTGTTATAGTATTTTTATTAACTTAGAAAGTTAACTAAGTTCGAAAGTGGTTCGGTGTCTTATCAAATGGGAGTATGTGATGCGAAATTACGTTGGCAGCTCTAAAACGTTATGCTATGCGATTACAGGTTTTATTTATAGGTGTGGAAGGTTGATAGGTTGTTTGAGGAGTGGTAAATGTATGTTGGTGTGTATTATTTCGTAGATAGTGACAGTGGTTTGTGGACAAGGCTTGTTGTTCGTTCAATGCCGCCGTTGTTTTTGTTTGGTAACTGTAATGGCTGCATTGATCTCCAGTACGTCGGCATTTTTGTAATAGTATATTGTGTTCATTGTTGGTTTGTCAGAACAGGCGCTATCATCACGTTTTGTGGCACAACTTTGAAAAGTGAAACTAAATATTTGTGCGGTTGTTTTTTGAGCTCCGTTGTGACAAGTGCTTTTATAGATGTTTTAGTTTGTTTATTTTTATTTATGAACTCGAAAATATAAATCTATTTTGACTCCGAGAGGTGATTGAAATATCACGGATAAACAGCGTGAGAACTTTTCAGATGAATAAATCGCAATATTATGTATTAATTAATTCACCCAAATGTAAGCAACAATTAACAGGTGCGATAAAAATCACATTTAAACATCAATTAGTCACATAAAATCGGCAATTTTTCAAACAAATCGTGATCAAATCGTCCTCTATTATTTATTAGCTAGACTGCTTAGCGTCCATCTTTACTATGATAATGCACTCAGCCAACACGGCCATAAGCTCAGCCTCGGCTCATATGATTTACATATTCATACGGTTTGACCCAGTAAGACAATGCTAACCGGTGCGTTTTTATATAGCGTGAAATACTAGTTCATGATTCATAAATATAATATGTTTGAGTATGTATGACTTGATAGTAAAATTAAAATGAGAGATTTGATTTGTAGCTTGAATATTCATTGATAATATCTAAATTGGTATAGCAGATATTTTTGTTATTTGTGATTTTTTTTTTAAATCTGTGAAGAAAGATTTGAAGATTGAACTCAAGGATATTATCGTTTGTTTTATTCTGACAACAACATTCACTTGTCTTACCTACTGCAAAATGATTAACGCGAACTTAGCGGTCTTTCAATAGCACCTGCACTTAAACATACCCATCAAAATCCATTGTATTCAAATAACAACATAGTATTGTTAATCCATTTACATGTCACTCTTGAAAAACCACAGAAGCTTTCTCTGTGAGTACCCTTAAACTGTCCATCAGCTTACCTCACAAGATGTAAATAACATACTGCTGCAGTGGGCTGTCCAGTATATCTTGAGAGTAGACGGCGGCGCCACTGATCTTTAGTTCCTTATTTTCCCGTCTCCCAAGTTAAACTGGTCACACTGTCGGTCATATTTTGCGGTTTCACGAACAATGTTGAAGAGAAAAGCGTGTTATAGCCATAAACCTCGCTGCTACAGACTGCATTAGTCTATGAAAGTTATATGAGTTTCACTAAGACAGCTGAGAAAATGCCTGGTCCAGGATGACCAGTCATTTCATTTAGTTTCGCTTTAATTGCTCCGGTAACAGTTTCAGGAAGGAAACATAATTTGTTTGGAAACTATGGCTAATATTTTTCATATTTCATGAAAATAGTATAAAATCCATGAAACCCCGACATAGCTCCATAGGATAGATTGTTTTCGAATAAAAAATTTCTTAACAAACCTTCTCATGATCGCGCCATTAGGCCAACAAGGCTGATTAACAACAAAACTTTTTGATTTCCCTTTTTATCTTGTACGGTACGACAAGAGTTCTTCGACAGTAGCTCATGCTGTGGCCAAAATATAAGTCAGCTAGCATGACTGGCCCGGTTCTGATTGTCCTCGGTGCGCCCAAGTACCTATCCACATTAAGTATCATCAAATTCGACACCCGTAAACATTTTTAATGTTGGACAAGCAACCATTTTGCACCTTTTCTTAATAGTGCGTTGATGTCTAATATATGGACGTAAATAACCACATTGCCTGTTACATAGTTTGTTACTCCTGGAAGCGTAAGCTTTATGAGCGACGTAAAATTTCCAATAATAATTAACAGCTTAATGTTCTGTAAATCATATAAAGTTATTTATGTGACGTTAATAATATTTAATGTAGTTAAACGCGTGAATTTAATGTGCTTAAGATTTATTGAAATTGCTACTGTAAAAACCTCAACGGGTTATTTAAGGTCAAAATGACTGGTACCTACTACCATAAATTGTAGAAATGTAGATGCTGCTGTAGACTTGTGAAAAAAAAATTCTTATCTGTGATGTAAATACCTATGTTGTGTCCGTAAGTACAAATCGTATCGTTGAAAAAAATATAAAATGGTTTCGCAGATGTTTTTTCAACATTGACACATGCTCCAGCTCAAGCGCATGTAACACCCCATGACTTCCGATCACTTTTTAGCTTTATTTACTTCCTTAAACCTCTAACACTGACAACCACTTAGAAACTGCCTTAATCAACATTACATATTACCGCACCAAACAACAATTTCAATAGAGAGAAATCGTAACAACCATGTTATTTGTCCGTGTTTACTTAAAATTGTATCGAGAAAGTGTATGCCATAATGCTAATACACTAGCTGTAGGAAAGTGGCGATAGTTTCGCTAAAAGTTGAGCTGCTTGTGATTGGTCAATGAGAAGGTCGGCGGTGATTAGAGCCGTCACGACTTGAAGGTGGAGCGTTGTTGACTTAAAGTTAGCTTGAGCTTCAATGTGGGTTATGCTAACCCAATGAATAGGGTCACGCTTCTTTGCACCAAAGTAATGATGTACCTACTTACTGGGGAATTTAGATGAAAGGTCTAAGTCCAGTAGTGGATGGGAAACATAGTTCTTAATCAACTTCTCTTTTATTCCCAAATGGATCTAGATACATCTTGAGTTGTGAACATTCTTTATTCTAAAAACTTAATATCGAACTTGCTCTTTCAACATAAAACGGTGTGGATTTTGGAAGATATTTTGTTGGTACCGAGATAATTAGTTAATCAATATTATTATGAAGATGTTTTTCGCCCACATTTTTGTTAAATACCCACTAGAACTTTTAAACTAAGATACATGATGGTGAAGAATTTCAATACTTAAAGAAAATACCAGTACAGTTATTAAATAATTTTACTGTGTAGGAAAACTAATTATCTAATTCAAACACTTACTTAGCGTGGATTCGATTTCGAACCCACGATTTTACAGCTACAAGCAACTAAGATCATACGAGCAAGAATGCTTAATTATAACAATTAACTATCATCTAATTGAAAATCAAATGTATTCACAGACACGATCGCAAATCACGCGCTTGCGTGCGCAGGAGACGATTACAGTTATCAGGCAATTTGTCATGGCGCATGGCGGGAAAAAAATATAGTAACAGAGCAGAACTCAACGATGAATACTAAGTTAGATAGTAAGTAGAATGTAAATGAGTAACTGCGGGTTTAGTTATACTGGTGATAGAGGTTTGCTGTGTGGTTAAGATATTAAGTAAGCTGAAACGATCTTGACTTTACCAGCAACGACAGTTTGTAACTCCGTCTTTGTCAAGTCAAAATAAGAGCTCCTAAAGTCCGAACTTTAGGTTGACATTGAATAATTGATTCATCCAGCTGGGTTTTGAGATAACTAAAAGGCGAAGACTGTTTAAAGAATAGCTTAAAGCTCGGTCTTGCATTTCATACAAATATGAACCTTATTCTTATTCGCAAAATGTTTATATTACTATCACTGAGCGTGAGCAACCGTTTCATACGAGTATGAATATTAAAATTATGTGACTCTTTCTTTTATTTACTTAGTCTGAGTTGCATCATCTGACTTTAACCGTAACTTTAACCATAACCGGTGATTTTTGTATGCAGTTTGACAGACTTTTGACGTTTGTTAAAGTTAAAGTAAGATGATGCAACCCAGGCTTAGCCAAGTAAAGTCAAAGTGGTGTCTGTGAACCTTGCCCTAAGGGTGACGTTACCAAACAAAGCTGAGATAGAAGGCTGAGACAGAAATGTTTTACTTGTTGAGAATATAATAAAGTGCATCAGTATTGTACCGGTCTAGACCAGTATAATACTGATTCACTTTATTGTTGTTTAAAGTATGACTGAATCTATCAAAAACTTAAAGCACACCTAATCATATTAAGTCACTAACAGATGAAGTCACAAAGACGTCACAGTAAATCATTCACAGGTTAAAAAGTCATAACATTTAATTTATATAACAATCATTAAAGTCGTGGGTGATCCACGATCAAGAGGTCGGCGATGACTTTCTCGCAGATGGGCGCGCCTGCTTTCACGTGGCTACACCTGTTCCCACGGTGGACCATGGTGGACCACGATGGACTATGGTGGACGGTGACAAGTGGAGAAAGAAAGTCGGGTGCTTGTATTATCATGGAAATCGGTGTGATTGTTTGTGAGTTAAGAATGTATGGAAATTGTGGATGTATGTTGATGGTTCAATGTGAGAGGAACGAAGCTTTATCAACTTAACTGTGAGTTCAGTATATTGAAATATTTATCCAAAACCTGTAGGTACCTTAAAGGATTTTATAGTGAAATCTATTTACGTTTTTAAATAGACATGAAAAATGTTAATAGATTTTACTAAAAAGGCTAAAACACGCACACGCACAAGCTAAGCACAAGCACACGTACACGCACAAGCACACGCACAGATATTATAAATACTGGAGTGAAATCAATATTTGACAATATTAGATCTTATCTAGAAAAGCCTGTACAGATCTTTATCATTTAAACAGAACAGTCCCAGTAAAGTCCACGATTTCCAGAAATCCTAACTAAACAGCGCACGTCGACGTCCAATATTTAACACTATCGATAAACCACAAGCCAAATATCCGATAATATGACACCTTCTCATACCTTTTCAGGGTTGACACTTGAGTGACCAGATCTATTACTATTTTCGAGCTGAAATGGATTCTGAAAATAAAAAGTGTATTAAAAAAATATATATCAGAAACTAGACGAAAATTGTTTTTGTCTGCTCTGCTTACGAGTTGGACAAATAAAAATTCCAAATGAATCAATGTATTTTGAATAAGGCTACAAAAAACCCGGACAACTATGCTTTACCTATTTTAAAAAAAGTTGGCATTTGAAAGCTCTAGTTTTTACTACTTATAATCTTATCTATTTAAACCAATCCTATATCACGTATGTCTTTGATTACATAATACCGCTAAATCATACAAACATACCAAACTCGCTAATGGCAGCCCTTACCCGCTCGTGGTAGTACGAAGGCGCGGCCCTTGGCGCGTGGTTCGTGAAATGTTGACCAAACCTTCACATTTACGTTACTCCGCTGCACCAACCGGCTCGGAAAAAATACTTTGTTTGGCATGCCATTATAGTGAATTAGTGGCAGTGGTATTATTACTATTGAGTAGTTTGAGAGATAAGTGAGTCTTCACGTTCAAGCATGAAAACAAAGTGATGAAACAAATATTCATACAGCGTATGACTACAGTAATTGTAGAATCTATTGATCACGATGCACCTACAATATTTACAAAGCATCACTTCTACATTGTTATCGATAAATAAACGTTGAACAATATTTCACGAGGCGTTCTGTAGTTTCAGCCTTACTCCATGGGAAGAAGGTGTGTGTAATTCTATTCAACAACACACTTCTTGAAATCAAGAAAATAAGATCGATTAATGAGACTGCGGCTAATTGTTTAGCGCTTTCAGCAAACACCTTCAATTAACGTAACTTACACCGATAACAAGCGAACATCAGCCGAAATAATTTACTATTTGCTAAATATTTTTTCCACTTATTTCTGCCTCACCGAAGTTAACTGAAGCACGAAGGCCTATCGCTAAACAACAAGACATCAAGCCACTGGCTCCCCGCACAGATGTAACGGACGCAGGCCGTGCATAAACTAACAATGGAACAGCAAGGTGAAATCTGATGCTGCGGAATTGGTCCAGGTGAACGATACAGATCATAGAGCAAATCTTATCATGTTTGTGGAATTGAAATGCAAAAAATTTGAGGTTGCAAAAAAAATGTGTGACTTGTAGGATATGGTTGTCAAGTTTGCGTTATCTTGAGATTATTTGAACAGCATACTTTGAGGCCCGCTTGCACAAAAACTCGCTAAACGTATTTAAAACATCGTTTTGTTTTTTTCAATCGTTTGAAGATTGCAGAGACATTCTGTCTCTGTTTTAAATATGTTTAGCGCTAAACGCATTAATAGCATAGACTATGATTATCAAATCACTGCATCTTGGCCATGTGGCCACTGAAGTTCAATTGCCCTCGCCATGTTTCAGTTTATAATTCATCTTAAGCCAGTTGTGCCTCAGTGTTGCAGAGAGCAGTGCAGTGATGGCTCAGTGGTAACGGCCGCGACTTGGAAGCTGGAGGTCGTAGGTTCGAATCAAGAGAGGTGCTTTATTGGGTGTAATTTATTTCATTAAGACTGCTCTTAAAAACGGTAAGAATAGCATCGTGAGGAATCCGGCGTGTCCTGGGACAAAAATTCGAAGACATGTGACATCTACAGACCCGCACTGGGCCCGCGTGGTGGATTACGGACGGACCATTCCCTCTCACGGATAGGAAAACATTACAGGTTGATTATGCTGTTGTGTCTTCAATGACTCAAACGAAGATGGTTCTGTTTTTTGCTCTTTTCTACTGAAATTTAACTCGATTGCAAGATTAATGAATAAACCGGAAATTTCAGATATTTTGAAAAAAAAAAACGGTCAAGAGCGAGTCGAACTCGTGCACCGAGGGTTCCGTACATATTTGTAGTATGTAAATAGTTTATCATGGTTTTTTTATGTAACTACAAATTTACGGTTTTCGGACTTTTCCTTTATTTGTGCTACATGACCTTGCTTCCAAATTTCATGATTTTTCAAGTATCCTATACATTTTCATTCCCTTGAGAGTGTCGAAATATATGTTTTTTGCGGCATAAACGACTGTATCTTTTTTTTACGTTAACTTAGAAGTTTGATTTTTTCAGAGCTTCTTATAGGACCGCAGATCTGAGTATATGGTTTTAATTTCAACTCGATACCTCCACGCGTTCCCGAGATAAAGGATCTTGACAGACAGACGGACGGACGGACAACAAAGTGATCCTATAAGGGTTCCGTTTTTTCCTGATGTGGTACGGAACCCTAAAAATCAATGATTTCCGATACAACTAGAAACACCTGTATCAAAAGTTACATCGTTAGTAGTCGAGCATAAACGTTAGCACACTTATGTAAATTAGGTGTATAATTTTACTTTAAGATGACTCAGAAACCGAAAGACTTTCTCCAGAACCAATGTATTAGGAAACCAGATTTATGATGAAAGTCGCGATGATTTACGATACTTTTCTTATTACATTCAACTTGTCACGGAGTTTAGTAAGTTGATACTACTTGATAGTAGATTTAAGTTAGAGATAAACAGCGTGTGAACTGTGACACCACGAGTGTTGCTTAAAAATATAAATAGAAGATTGTGTTTTGCTTACTGCTGTATGTCACGATGTTTTTCGTAAATGGGAAGGTATCTCGTGATCGTCTTGGTTTATATTGTGCAAAGAATGGCTGTTACCTGGGGGCCTAAAAAGGCCACTTTGGCAGAATCATAAAAGGATAACATTATGAATCATAATATGGCGAAGACAGTCCGTGTTTTCCTTTTTTTCGCTGCACTACGTAGGTATAATCAAAGAGATTGGGATTGGATTTGGATTGGATTGATTGGTATTTTAGCACAGACAAAAAGAAATAACTGAAAAATCCTTCACCAATGAGATTTGATACGAATAACTTAACAGTTAACTGTCCATTATATGCCTTTTATGATTCTGCCAAAGTGGCCTTCTTAGACTCCCTGTTCTTATGAAAACATAGCAAATAGCAAAGATATGTACAGAAAGAATCTAGGCTTATGAGCTTCCAATATGCAGCATTTGCAAGGCAAATAATGAGTGAGGAATATCTTAATAATTATGTCCAGTTTCAAATTGTGATGTGTATGTATCTTTAATTATAATTATCTTAGCCTAATCAGCCAATAATGTTCCCACTGCGCTGGGACACAGGCCTCCTCTCAGTGAGAGGGAGTGAGCCGTAATCCACCACGCGGGCCCAGTGCGGGTTGGTAGATGTCACATGTCTTTGAATGTTTGGTTCTAGGACATGCCGGTTTCCTCGCGATGTTTTCTATCACCATTTTGAGAGCAGTGGTGATGAAATAATTTACACAAAGTAAAGCGCCTGTCTGGGTTTGAACCTACAACTCGTAAGTCACGTCCGTTACAACAGTAGTACCGCTGCTCTACTGAGCCACCACTGGTTATCTTGATGGATTCTAATGGAAAAAGTGCACAAAAATACTGCAGCGACAGTAATATTGATTCTCACACTCGACTGCCCAACAATAGACCAGCATTCAGCATCAATGGCAGCTGACCCACACCCAAGGATGCGCTGACCTCACTAGGTAGCGACCACAAAAACACCGATAAAAAGTGTATCGGTATAAACCTATCGATTTTACGCCACTACTCAGATTACGCGCGACCGTTTTTTGTTGATCGGATTTGAATGATTCGATCGATCAATGTGTTCGCTTTTATGTGGCTTAAAATAGATACTGATTGATTTATATTAGGAGTGCGAATAATTCAGATTTGTATGGTAAAAGTAGATAGGACCTCCATTTAAAAATACCGCTGCTAATCTACAAGTTTTAGGTTATTTGCAGATAGATTATTGTTAACTGAATAATTGAATACCTAGTTATTACGGCTTCAGTACTTGCTATAATTGTAACATTCTGAAGAAAATTAAAGATTCTATCCAAGCACTCATCGTGAGAGCCAACATTCTAAAATTCCGACACTGTCAACTGTAAGTTGCTGGTAAGTTAACAAACACACCTACATAAATTTCACAATATTCGCCCATCCCACCTTTCCACCCTGTACCTCAACTGGAACTTCAACCGCATCGTAAACCTAGAAATGAACTGTCTATCATAACTTTATCGTTCAATAACGTTGAGTGATCATTTCATGTAACGTCTATTTACGTCAAGCGTATGCAAGCGAGTCATGGACCTGTCAAGAATGCACCGGTATCACGTAATTATGAGCCTATCACGTAATTATGAGCCTATGACGTAATTATGAGGCAACCGCGTAATTGCCGTAATAATCGTAATATGTACTATGGATTATCGATCGACATCCCGAAAAAAGACGATACGCTTTGTTAGTTAGACACGTGTTCCGTGGGTTTTTTTTTACCCAGTTTTTAGTGCAGTGTTTTTTCTATACAGTGATTTACGCAATTATTCAGGAACTTTCTTTCCAATTTTATTATTTCATCTTTCATTTAAAGTTTTGCAGTGTTAGTTTTAGTTCAGCATTCATACTTTTTATCTAAAACCATGACAGCGATTTAATTGGCAAATAAATAGTTCCTTTTAATTAGTTTGATTTTAATTAGGTTTTTTAGTTACTTAAATTAAATCGGTAGATTCCGCATCCTTGAAAATTGAAACGTTTGTGTTTTTATTCACTGATCTACCTTGTAAATTCGATTCTATTACATCTAATTTCTCAAATCTATTCTTCTGAAGAGCACTTTTGATTACAATAGACGAAGATCAAATAAGGAAAATACTTCAACAAATCTATCACAATTACCAACTAGGCACATCTGTCCATAAGATGTCGACATGGTGTCAACTGTCAACACAGTGTCACAGTGGTGTCAACACAGTGTCACAATGGGGTCAACGCATGGTCAACAAATTAATTTGTCTTCGTCTTTGTGTAAACAAATTGAAGAGCATTTGTGACATCTGTCAAAATTATCCACAGCTGACGTTACAACGCAAAAGCAACCGCCGTTTATAATTGCTAATAGGTCGCAGTCGCTGCCATATTTCCCAACATAGTTACACATTCAATTTGGGAACGTGCGAATATTCGCTACTGGTTTCATTCATAGTTTTTTTGCCTCAGTTACAAAATGAGGTTTATCTCTTAACGATAATTTTCTAGTGAACGGCTTTTGTAGTCGCAGTGCTGTTGCAAACATCATGATAGTGACGTTGAAACAACTGGTCGTTTATTTGTGTTTAGTGTTTATTATGGTATTTATTAAATTAAAGTTGTGTAAAAACGTTTTGGAGTAATGTTTTGATTGCTATCATAGTTTCGGTAAACATGTTTATGATAAGCGCGAATTGTATGTCTATTCGAATTAAAGTAGGAAATTATCATGACGTGGACCATTTAGCGTTAATTGCAGCTATTTTTGTTCTGAACTATTTCGTGAATACCTTTGGTACGCAATATATGACGAAACTGTTGTCCTGCTATAATCATTGATTATGGAACTCTGACAAACAATACTCCTCTTTCCCTATAAACAGGATAAAGGCCCACATACCAGTATTAAACTGTTACCCTGAATGAACACAAACAACTGTATTGGAAACATAAGTGAACGAGTGCACGTGTGAGTCCCAAACCAGTGTTATGCAATACATTCTGGGTAACGCGGTGTGATTGGTACAAGTTAGCAACTGACAAACAATTTTTAGTACGAATCGTTGCTTGATAGAGGTACCAAAGAATATTGATTACATTTTAAACATTCAAAACAAAATTCCGTAAATTGGGATGTCCACAAAACTCTCCGGGAGTTTTGTGGACATCCCAATTTACGGAATTTTGAAAAATATTGTCAATAATAACTACGCAGCCCTTATTTTTATTCATTTTAAGGCAAATCTCAATTTTTGTAGTACCTATATATTCGATCTGGCACTTCCAGATGACTACTGGAAATTCCTTTGTCTTTTATTCCAGTGATTTGTTACTATGCCTAATATTTTATTTAGTTGAATTTTTTTCCAAATAATTCCAAAGCTCGAGCTTTACATAAAAAGCTATGAAACCTTCAAATAACTTTAAGTGTGTGCCTTGCGCCCGCGCAAACTTGCGGTATGTAAGCAAAGTAGCCGGCTATTATCGCAGTGAAAGGAAATCAAAATATCACATGTTTGTACCACAGTGCAGCGGGGTTCGGTATCCCAGTTGGTAACAAACTGTTGGTTAGCAGTAAATAATTAGAACACAGCTTCATGCTTGTTGCAAGAAATGCTACACGCTTTGTTAGTCTGATGCTGATTTTTGAACTGAAATAAGATCAGCATCGGAGAACGGTCTTCCTTTATTCAGTTGCAAATAAATGGTTGTAAAATTTGTAAACGTTTTCGCGTCATGGTAAGATGTGGCCAATCTTGATTTTGATAAATGTCAAATGTACGATCAAACCTTGGCAGTTTATCCGTGCAAATATATCCGAACTTTATGAGCAAAATCATGTTTCTTAGGCATAACAGAGGTCTATGTTATAGAATAGAATAAATTAATTCAGATAATTAAAATCCATATTTTGTTAGCATCTATTAGCAACAATAATAGCTTACAATTATGTTAGCAATTGTGTTGTGTGTGTTGTTGTGTTACCTATACACATCAGGTATTTTTTTAGTTTTTCGCTCTCTCCCTCTCTACTCCTGGGCCAACGCCTTTACATTCCTCATGATTCTTCATACAACTCTTGAGGAAAACCTCAAAGCGTCCCGATATGATATCGGAAAATTTTTACTTAGATATCGGCGTTAACCAAGTAAAAAATTTCCATTTCCTAAACCTTAATCGCCTGCCTACTAAACGAAATAAGGCGTCAAGACTCATTAAAACATCATTAATCTAACACATTATCTCAAACAAAAATGTAGGTCAAGTCATAACATTAATTAGTTCTAATTATAAGTCCAATTAGTCGAGACCAATGACTTAGACACGTGTTTCTGGCTTTGTTTATGATAATTAGTTGAAAGGGAGTACTGGATAAAGTCATGAATGTCAAAGTCACAGAATACATTTGCAAAGAGTTGCCTGCCTTGTCTCTACAGGTGGCATGAAGGGCGACTAATAGATCATGGAAGAACTGGTAAAGACCACCTACCACTAGATAAAGAAACATTAGTTAATTAAGTTCTTGTTTGTTTTTTTATCTACATATCTTTATATAGGGATTAGTGGGGCCCGTGGCTAAATAATAACAGCCGCACAGGTCGATCGATCAGGTTAAGCTACGCTTGCCGCGGTTGGTCTGTGGATGAGTGACCATCTTTACATACCGTGACCCCTCCGTGCCTCGGAAAGCACGTTAAGCCGTTGGTCCCGGCTGTCATTCGTGGATCTTTGACAGTCGTTACGGGTAGTCAGAAGCCCGAAAGTCTGACAATCAGTCTTACCAAGGGGTATCGTATTACCCAGTACCTGGGTTGTGGAGGTCAGATAGGCAGTCGCTCCATGTAAAATAATGGTATTCAGCTGCATCCGGTTAGACGGGAAGCCGACCCTAACATAGTTGGGAAAAGGCTAGGCAGATGATGACCTTTCTACAGGGATTACTTCTTAATTAAACCAAATTATTGCAGCAGACATGCTTCCCCAAATCAATCTTTCAATACGATGGATGCTTCCACCACAATACTGATGCTACCTGATATTCATATCTGATTCGGTCCAGGGGTGATATTTAGATGACCGTAAGATTTTGTGTCCCTCCTTCAGCACTCATCCTGTAGTCATGATATTACCACGTTGTTAACGAGTGGAAGTTGGCAATCAACTGTGGATGAAACCAATTCATTTTACCTTGCCTTCAGGCTCCAACATACCGGTTACCTATGTATGTCATATCATGCGAAGCGGAAGACCAGTCCTCGCCACCACTTCCACATGTAATCTTCATTGCACAACCGATATTGATTAATAACAACCGGTCGCAGTTGTTAGTTAATTGTTACGTGCGTTTCCTGTGAGGGTGTCTATGCGTCGCGTCGGTCAGTTTTATGTAATGATTTGCAAGTCAAGTTGGGGCGGGGAGGCCGTTTTGTGGGTTTAATTTGCAATTAGTTGTAGGTTATATATTAGCTGATGCAACTCATTTTTATGATGTAGTTAAAATTATTAATGCGAATTCGTTACTTCCTGCTGACGTGAGCTTTTTCAATTAAGTACCTACCTTTCAACTTTTATCATCTAAATAAATTAATTACGTTATTTATTTGACATACACGTTTTTGTAGAACTAAGTTTGAAGCATACTTGTTTTTGTTCTATTTTTTTCTGAGACTAAGGTATTAAGTCTTCTTTTGTTGGTCTCTTGGTTATGTACACTACCAGTCGACAGCGGTGAGGATGAATTTTTCGACGCTATATTTTAGTTTGTGTACAGTTTTAGTTAAGTTAGGATTTAATATTGTTGTTTTTATTAATTAACTAGCTTCCGCCCGCGACTCCGTCCGCGCGGATGTCGGTCTTCGCGTGGATGGTTTATTTCTCCATTTTGAGTAACTCTGACAATGACATCTTATAAATATCTATTGGACCCAAATACGGCTAAGCCTATAATAATTAAGGAGATCCCTCTATTGAGCTACTGCTGTTGAGCTCGCGTTCTATAGTAAGTATTTTTTCCATAGTAATTCCGACCTTGATAAGTAGCATGTAGCAGTAAATTACTGACAGTGACGAAAAGTTTGCAATAATAAAAAAGTGATCGTGACAATGCGACAGAAAGTTAATTGAGAGCTTCAGCATACACAACATTGTTAGTGAGCTCGTCCGGAATATGAACATGAAGATTTCTTGGACTGCGCACACGGGAAAGAGCTACGTAAAGTTGCCCGTGTGAAAAACAACTCGCGGTAAGATCTACGCCAGCAACTCTTAGGGTCTGACCTTGAGCCTTATTTATTGTCATGGCGTAACACAAAGCTACAGGAAACTGTATTCTCTTAAATTGAAATGGAAAATTATCCACTACGGGTAATGCAACGTGTGTTCGCGGTTCTACAGAACAACGTCTATGAATAAAACCGAAAAATAAGATTTTTTTTTTCTACGTATTTTTCCAGGATAAAAAGTATCCTATTTTATGCCCAGGATAGTAAGGTATAATTATACCAAGTTTCATCGAAATCGAACCGTTAGTTTTCACGTGATGCCTGCATATACAGACAGACAGACAGACAGACAAAAATTTTTTTAATCACATATTTGGGTTTGGTATCGATCCAGCAACACCCCCCGCTATTTATTTTTTCAATATTTTCAATGTACAGAATTGACCCTTCTACAGATTTATTATATGTATAGATTAGGTATTAGTTGTTAACTGCTTACTTATTATTTGAATTTACAGAAATACGTATGATATGTTTTATGTACTACTTTCTTCTCTTAAACTTTGTGTAATTTCCACCTCTGCATAGCTCTTCGGGGGATACAGTCATGATATTATCATAATCAATATTTGGCTCTCGTCGTTACGACAGGATAAAAGACAGAAGTGTACATCACACTACATCTTCAAAAAATTAAAATAACGGTAAGATTTAAAGGTCAGTGACTGTGAACCTGGTCAGTATTCAAACCAGCAAGAAGTTCCGGCAGTGTGGGACCGCGGCAGTTGGCAGCCGCTCTGTGTGAACCTGCCAACCACTGTGCCTATGGGGGCTGCCACTCTTGACTACTAAGTGGCGAAGACAGTTAGATTACACGGATTACTTAATAGTGGGTACGTGGTTTGAACGCTGGATGAATGTTGACGGATGAGGTGTTGAGTGGACAAATAGTTAGTGTTTTTGTGTGATGCCGACTAGTAACATTGGTTCTTATGGTATAATGATTAGGAGTCGGTGCCAATACAAATATTATATTTTGGATATAAGTAAGTTAAGACTAGTAGATAGGGTACCTATAAGTAGATATACATTATGGTTGACAGATAAATACAGCACTAAAGCTTGGGTGTCTTAGGAAAGGTGTTCCGTCATGTTAAAACTGCCTTCATGAAAATCTGTATTTGACATTAAGAGCGTTTACGCCCTACGGCATTTCATACAAATTTTTAAGCCCTTATTTTTCGAAACGAATGAACCGATTTTAATGAAACTTCTTACGCATAAGCAGGATACAAAGGTCTAAAAAGTTAGTAGAAAACATTTTCGAAAAATAGTGTTACAGCCAAATTAGACCGGTTTTAAATTTTCCATTGAAACAGAGATTTCCAGTTATCTTTTTATAAATAAGACATTTCGAAAATGTTCTCTACTAACTTTTTAGACCTTTGTATCCTGCTTATGCGTAAGAAGTTTCATCAGGAACCGATTTTAATGAAACTTCATACTCATGTATGAAGTTTCATTAAAATCGGTTCCTTAATTTCGATAAATAAGGGCTTGAAAGTTTGTATGAAATGCCGTACGGCGTAAACGCTCTTAAGGTGTCTAAAAAACGCTCTGTTTTTGGACAGCAGTTATTGTGTGACCATTGTATGACAGCAACGCTTTCTTAGGGAAAAAAAAAATCTTTACGCAAAAAAACTTTTGCCAGCAAATTGCGCCTGTTTACAACAAAACCAAAAGCTTAGCTAGTTTCATTCAATTAAAAATAAAAGTAGCGATTACTCCGCGTATATTTCGTACCTTTCCACCAGGTCATTGAACTTAGTTTTTCAATCGGTTCCATTTCTTGGGGAGTTCATAGATGTTGTTTTCTTATTTCTCGTTTTAAATAGCTGGTGGGTATTGTTTCAGTTCCGACTGAGAACCCTGAGTTTTCTGGTTAGTTGTTTGATGAACGTCTCTTGATTTGACACGGCTAGGAGACAGAAACAGCTTAGATCACGTCCAAGACCAGAATAAAGATATAGCTGCAGCAATGTCTGGATTTCTGATTTGAACCTGGATGTTACTTTAACACAATATTCTTGAAAAAATCGTAACAAAATCCATCTTTCATACCTAGGTCGAAGATCAGAGAGATGTCCTGACTGATTCTAGAACGCAGAGCCTAAACTATTGGAACTGGAAACATGACAGAACAGTAGGTTTATTTTGTGACGTCGGTATTCACCTTACATCTGAGAAAGGGTTTTTAGAAATTCTTAAATTTTCATACAGGTTGAAATCGAAAACATGCGACAAGCCGAAATGGGAGATTGTACTCATCATTATAAACAACTTTTACTAAGGGACCAAAGCTGCAGTCGCGAAAAAAAATTAGCTGTTCCCTACATTTTGACGAGATATGCGAACATAAATGTAGGAAACAGCTGATTTTGTTTTCGCTATTTCAGGTTTAGTCTCATAGTAAAAGTTGTTCATACTGATGAGTACAATCTCCCATTTCGATTTGTCGCATGTTTTCAATTTCACCCTGTATAAACGGAAAGTGCTAAAATTTGCGTGTGCCTTAAATGTTTAGTTTTCTTCCTAAACAAGCTATTAATTACCAAATGTATTATATGTTTTAAACTCGCCAGCTATGTTTTGCCATGCTTGATACTTAGTAGTGATATCGACAGAAAAAAATATTGCTCTTCCATACATTTTGATTGCGCTTTTCTATGAAACGCCAGTTTTTTTTTCTTCAATAACCTACGAAAAATTTCAACGCCCCTTGGGTTGAAATTCATTCAGAATCATGTACTGAAATCCATGATAACAGGTTGTGCGTCGATTTCCCAGCATTCCTGTATTTGTGCCGATAAAATATATTTCACCCTGCCAAAGCAGTTTTTCGCAAAATTGAAAACGTGGTAACCTTTTCGACTTGGTAACAAGAGGTGTTGCTTCGTTAACAAGCATGGCCGCCGGTGGTATGGAACGAACCATGGTGTCACACTGCTTGCTCCCAGACCGTGGAGTGGAGCACCATGGTTTGTAATCATGATTAGTTAATTATGCAATGGTTGGTGTTTTCTTCAAAATATTTAACTTTTTATGTTTGATTTTTCAATCTCCAAATAACTTTTATTTGAGGGAAAATATTATGCCCCTGCATTATATTGAAGTCTGTGATTATGCCAGACCGCCATATTTATTCATTAGACATCACCGTCGAGTCAGACCACAGCGAAGGTGGTGTTACGAAATGTTACATAACGATTAAAAGATCATTGGGCCCTTAAAGTGAGAATTAAAAAGGTATAATCATTAGTCATATAATTAATGACTTGTAAGAAAGATTGGATGAAATATAAACTGTCTCTTAGTTAAATGTAGAATTTAATTTTTTAATTAAAAAGTTAAAATCAGTGCAATGAAAAGCAAGAAGTTTATGAGCTTTCCAGATAGTTTTGCAACAGAGTAACAATATTATTATTCGTAAACTAATTATTTACGTGGGTAAGTACCGTATTAATTTGTAGTGCTTGAATGTTTTGCTGACAGACATTTGATTCACGTTTATAACCTGTAGATTCGAGGCTGAATTAAGTTGTGAAGTTGTTTGCATGTGATGTCTCAATAACTCGCCCGCTTCATGCTAGTCATCGAACTTAACCTTACAACTTACAATATAATCAATTGCAAATTGTCTCTTTGCTCTCGTAGCTTAGTACCTTTAAGTTTTAGACTTAGGGCTGATTTTTCCATCGCCAGGTAATTTTTATTCAAGGAATAAAATTGACGTTTGACAGTTTTTGTATGAAATAACTGTCAAAATTTCAAAATTATTCCTCGAATAAAGTTATCAGATGATTGAAAAATCACTCCTTAGAGGTTTATTACCGGGTAACGATATTTCCTTTCAGTTTCTAGCAGCTGTTTTGGAGGTTGATTTTTTTGTTTTGGTCCTGATGAATACAGGGTCTTTAATTAGCTAGTGATTCTAAACACGATAAAAAAAAACAAAATGAAAACAGATTTTCTAAACTATACCAAGTAACTACATTACCAGTGGTCATTGAACTCCGAAAAAAAACATCAAATCTTTCTTCTTTGTTTGATCTTTTTAAGATATATATACCCATCACGTCTGTGAAGTTTCACTAGCTAATTTAATTTGACCCTGTAAAGACATAGTAGCCCCATATTACGTACAGTCAACAAAAGAGATAAGTATGCAGGATCGTCGGATATACCTAGTTGAAGTTTACTAAGAAACCGATGGATGTTGTCGACTGAATTTGTTAAATGAACTGTTTGTCTCCTAATAATAAAATTTAATTTTATTCGAGCACATCCATCGGTTTCTTACTAAACATCAACTATATCCGAGGATCCTGCATACTTATCTCTTTTGTTGACTGTACATACAATATGAAAAATCTAGTAAAATATGATTCGATGTTGGTATTACTTAGGTACTCAACTGGAAAAATATTTATCTTTATCTTCTTTAAATAGTTAAAACAAAGTCGCTCCCGCTCCCTGTTAACTTTACGGATTGTAATGCAGTCAGCAATGGATAGAGTGATTCAAGAGGAAGGTTTATATGTATAATGCATGCATATAGTAGAGAAAAGCCGAGAAATTCAAAGATTTGTAATGTGATGTCGTAACAAACATATTTTTGTGCGCTTACAATGCAAACGCTGGCTAAACCTTACGAGATAGATCAAATTAATACAAATACAAAATACAAATACAAAATACAAAATGTTTTATTCAAGAAATTTGTTACAACAATGGGTGGTTGTGTTTGGGGACTCCTTTTAAGCAATTTTTGCCTGTGTTAGGAGGCCCCGCTCTTCCATAGCAAAATAATTACAACAGTAACAAATATGTGGGTGCTTTTATGTACTACGGAATTGTATATCTTAAAAATATCGATAAAAAAGTCCGCAATGGCATATGTTTATCTCCTACGGATAACCCACAGTAACCATTTTTATCTTTTACACCAACAAAAAAAAATATGGGTTATTTACCAAGCTATTATAAACAATAGAGTATTATTCTTTATCCAATTAAATACATTAATTACGTTGTGCATTTCATGGAGATCAAAATTGCCATTTACAGCATATCATTGAAATTAATATCTTAGAAGATATCAGAGATTTAAAATTAAAAAGCGGGAGTAGAACTGCTGGCGGGGCGGTACGAAGTTCGCCGAGTCAGCCAGTAGATGTATAAATCCCTGAAAAAGTCCTCTAACGTTTTTGGGAAAATGAGGGCGTGTTGATCAATCACCATCGACATCTATAGTTTATAAGCATCTGTTGCAAATCATAGACTCGTGACTGCCTGTGAAAGAAAAATTATTGCCAATCAAAATACGCACTATGATGTCCCTTTCATGCGTCCATTCAACGAAAGTAATACATTTCGCGAGGTGTGACAGCTTTTGTACACAATGATAAAATATTTTTTGTAACTTTCACTCTCTTGGTTGGTGTCATCTTACCAATAGTAGGTGGTAGGCACGTGCTTCCATTGTGGGTGCTACGTGAGCATCCAGGGGTTATGTCAATAACGAAAAGTAGTGTTGCATTCCTTCATGGTGAAAGTTGGGAGAAAATTGTTTATTTGTATGTACAAGGGCCTATTAGAATTAGATTGTCATATATTATAAAAAAGAAAGTTTATAGAAAAGTCTATGAATATATATTCACAGACTTTTCTATAAACTTTCTTTTTTCAATTTCTTCTATAATGTCGGCTGAAGTTGGACCATGAATATTCGAAAATAGCCCCTATAATAGTGAAAAAAACAGCAAGAAAGGAATAACATTAAGGATGGTAGCAAGGATGACTGTCACAGCCTGGTAGCATTGAGTTAAACCCTACAGGCTTTTCTTCATTAAGTATTTTTATTTTACGTATCTGGGGTGCCCCTGGAACCCGGACCTTTGGAAGGCGTACCAGGGGCCGAAGCCAACTCGCAAAGGCCTCTTAGACAATTTTAAATGATAAGGAGGCACCGACCGACGATTATCCCTGTATGCACTATGCAAGAGCACCCAAGCACAACCCCCGGTTGGTGCAGGACTATTGCAGAACATGGGGACAAAATATATTGGGCTATGGGTTTGGGTGGCTATAGTGGATCGGTAACCTTGAACTATGGAAGGACTATGTCCCCTGCCACACCAATGATAATATAATATTCATAGATATAAAATGGCAGGGGGGACTTGCACACTCAAAAATGGAACTACCTATTAAGTTATTATTATAATCCTTTGAAAAAGTCTGTTAAAAACAATGCCGATCGATAAAGGAAACCCAATTTAGAGAGCGCGAAGAATCGTTATGTTCACGTGTGTTCTCCCCTTTAGATCAATAAACTGACGTTGTGTTATGAGAGTCAATGTTAAGTAAATAAATACAATCAAGAATGCTGCACGCTACATTAACTTTAATATTTATACAAACGTTCTAATAAAAATCAATACATTATAGTTTTTTTTTTTTTCACTATTGTAAACGTGTTATTGGAATTTGATGGAAACTAAAGATTATTCAGAAATGACGAGGTTAACTTGTAACTTAATCCGTGTTCAATAAATTAACAATACTATAAACTTAACTTTTTAATAGTGATTAACGTTAGTAAATTACTTACTAAAAATCGCGCTTCTTTTGTTCCAAAGGCCGCGAATAGACGCGTAACTGATTTTTTTTTTTTCAGTTCTTCTTTGCAATCGCCGATCTAGGGTTTGATATTATGAAAAAAAAAAACATACAATCATCCGAACATAGTACCTCCTCCTTTTTGTGAAGTCGGTAAAAATGAGACGTCCTCATTCATAACCACGTGATTTGTAATTGAAGTGCGCGGGAGCTTAACTTGTGAGGTATTTGATCTATGAATTATCCATCTAAGTTATCTTATTTTCTGCGGTTTGATATGACATATGAATTAACCAAATGGTATTTTGAACACCTACATAATTGATATCATAAGTCATTGTTTTTCAAACAGTTGTTACAAAAACTATTATTGTATGCAATAATAGACGAATTAGATTAATCGGCAGATCGTGCAGCGTATGTCACGATTATACTAAACAGGTGTTTCGTTTTGAATACACTCTAGATTCCAGACATGTAGGCACTAGATTTTTAGATAGAATTAGGCACTGACTTATATAAGCGATTGTTTTTTGTGGCAATTAGATTAGAGTTCTTAGTTCGCACGTCGAATTTACTGGCCAACTATTTGCCTCCGTGTCGAGACAAATAAAAAAGAATGACATACTTAGTTCATTGTATTTGTTTTTATATTCACATTAATCTCGTTTTTTTGTGGCAATTAGATTGCAGGTTATATTTCTCGAATAGAACTTAGAGGTAAATTATGTGGATCCTTGTCAAGAAAAAAAATGACACAGCACGTATGATTTATTTTTAAATTAAGTACTACATTTATATAAATACGACGATACACTAACAAAAAACATTTCTTAATCTGCAATATCAAATGTCCACATTACAAATGACCGGCACTACAGTCGTATCGATTGCATTGCACGTTCATTTCTATATCACGACGCTATAACACGAAATATGTTAATATCTTGTTAATAGATTACCACAATAATGTTAGTTGATGACCTTGTAAGAACTAAGGCTAGTTTGTTAGTGCTTATTGTTTTTTTTTAATTTTCAGTCTATCGGCCAGTTTCTCGAACGAAAATGATCACAAAACTTAGCCAGTCACAGCAGTTTACGAGTGCTTGGGTAATTTGTCACATTGTTTCTAGGGCAGGCTGACTAAAAAATTGTGTGTTTTTTTAGTTTGCCAGCCCTAGAACTTTCTGATAATTTTCGTTCGAGAAACTGGCCCCCTAAGTATTGTTTGTTTCCTCAATCTGTTTGAACTTATATTCGCATAATTTGTTTTTTAAAATGTCTTTATTAATTTCCTCCAGTGTTTATGGGTGTGACGATGTCATTAGTTCTGTCGCACCTCATTAGCATGTACATAATAACAAGCTATTACACCTGTCACCCCATTAAACAATGGTTCAATGAATACTAATGACAGAATTAACACTGACTCTTGTTGTGTTGCCTAATTATAATAACTGCTATGATATAACTATGTATTACATAATTTATAGGTATACTGAGAATTTTTCGAGATGTTTTCGTTACAAAAAAAGGCAAAATTTTTTAGATTTAAATTAATAGTAAAATTACACGATAAAGGAAGTGGCATGTCTGCTTTAGAAAATGTAAAGCATTACTCCACGAAAGTAACATGAAACTCGTCTATCACTAGTACGTTATCTGCTAAAAAGTGGGTTAATTTTAATCACTAGAGCCCATTCAGGAATATTTCAGGCAAAAGAAAAACTATTTTACATGCAGCGTAACTGCGCACGTTACATAAACTTTAATTACTATAATTGCTTAAAAAATAAATCAACATACAAACTTGTCAGTGCGAACAGGTTTTATTAAACGATATTATGTGTTACATAGGCGCTATATTCTATATACAATGTGTGGTCGAGGTCAACGGCCGATGTGCTGCGCTCTGAAATTTCACTTTCGATCGCTTCGTCTGGACCGAAGTCGCATCGGTAATAGGGTTACCGCGGTACGATAAAGTGGGTTTTTGCATTAAATTTCTTTTACGAAAGTGAAGATAGCGAACGATAGTAAAATATCAGTTTTGTTATTTTTATTCTCTTTAAGTGAATTTTAGAATAAAAATCAATCTTAGTTCACAGTTGAATTTCTGCTTATTATTCAAGTTAAAAACCGTCACTAATGCTTTTAACCGGACATAATCACAAACCAGAGAAACTTTAAAGCAAAACGCATACTTATCTCAATAAATATAATCAATCAAGAAATAAATTTCCTATGAAAGTTTCCAGTAGTGAGCGAGGTAGATATCGAAGCTGAGATAGCGCGCATGACAGCCCTGTACGGTTGGCAACCTACGAAGGAATGCTGCTAATTAATTATCCGAATGTTTACTATCCACACTTTCTAAATCTCAAAGTTTTCATACTAATGGTTTTTAAATCTATGTATGTACAGTAAATTCTAGATTTTATTTGAAAAAAGACTCATCAGGCAATATATGTCTTAAGTGTGCAGTTAGTTTTTTAGCGAGACTGATTCCTATTGGCACTAAAGTTTGAAAACGCGTAAGTTCATGACTAACTCTCACCTAGCCATTAAAATGCGTTGCACCAACCTTAAGCGGCTGCCTAAATCAAATATATTGTCTTTTTTCAACTTCAGACTTTTAGATTCTTGCCCAAAGTGCATGGGACGTATTTCAAAATATAGACTCGTCCCTCATGAAGGCTCTTTTATTAAACCCCATACTTTGTAAATCTTTTGAATAAAGCTTTTCTATTTTCCTGCAACTTTTCGCGTTTTAACGTCTAAAGCAAACCGCGAATGCGCTTGCACATTGCATCGGTAAACAAATAGTAATATTTTATTATATTAATCGAATTTAACGACTTTCCCGGTGTAACAAGTAGCTGATACGTTTATTTCATGTTATTTATTTCAATATTAGCGTGGAATCCATTTAATTTTATTTCCTTCGCATTTTATTTCTCTTTGTGTAGTTTTAAATGTGTAATGTGTGTGTGTTGGGGTGTCTTTGTGTGTTTGTGTGTTTAATGTCTTTGTGTGTTGGTAAATATGTTTACATTATCGGTTGCAGTTCTTGCACTGTCGCAAATACAGAATTGGTAATTTTTAGCTCTACAGTACGTTCGTACGTTCGATAAATTCTTTACATTGTTGTGTTATGTATGACAAATAAAATCTTTAAAATAACAATATACTTAGTTAAAAAAATAAATAATAATATGTACAAGTATAAACAGGAGGGAAATAATCAAAGGGCATCAAAAAACTCCGCATTGCTGTCAACAAGAAAAGTGCCCAAAAGGCTGCCAGCATTGCCACATTTTTTGGCAATGCTGAACCTTTGGCCAAAAAATGATCCAGCCCTCTGATTAAAATCCTTGAGTACTTTTTGTAAAAAATAACAGCTCTCTTTTGAGACTGATAGTTAATACCGGCATCTCAAGTTTATCTCGAAATGTTTTTTCATTCAAGAGAGGAAAAAGTCCCATCCGTCTGTCCGTTCTTATCCCAATGTATTTGATGGTGATGATATAATCCTTCTCATATTCCCTACATAACATTTCCCTTTTCCCCAGCATCTTAAGTTTCCCTTCGTACTTCTTGACTCGTAGTATTGTATAGGTAATTGAGCAGCGATGCGTATCGAAAGCGAGCGTTGTGCAAATATGCGCGTACGCAGGGCGGGGGTCAAGTGCTGTTACGTCACTCAATTCGGGTGCGTTGCATATTGGTGCATAACACGTTACGATGACCTAGTTCGATCAGCTGCTTGAATGGTTGCGTGTGGACGATGCGTTTTATATTTTGGAAATTTTATTGGAGCTTCCATCTTTGGATATGATATATGCATCAAGTAATCGTTATCTCCGCCACCTTTTGATAATGTCTTCGGATATAAAAGTAAAATCTTTTATATGTAGGTACATAACCACTTCTGGGTCTTTTCTGATATTTATTTTGCGTCAATTCTTCTGGCAGCTGGTCTGCATACCAATTGTTTTGCTTTTAATAAATTATCACCACCGAAAAGAAATTAACATGTGTAGGTGTACACATCGGTATTGAAAACCTTCAGAAAAAGACTTGGGTCTAAATGAATTGCCCTTTATTATGCTACTAGCTGTGCCCCGCGGTTTCACCCGCATAAGTCTCGATTCCGTGGGAATATTGGAATAAAAAGTGTGTTAATCCAGGGTGTCACCTACCTCCATACCAAATTTTATCAAAATTGGTCCAGCCCTTTGTGCGTGATGAAGTAACAAACATACAAACACACTCACAAACTTTCGCCTTTATAATATTAGTGTGATATACTGTGTCTAAGATTTGAAGAAAAATCTTAACAATTTCTATACATAATGTAATATGAATTCCAATATGACTTACAGTTTATTTCCTTCCGCAGGTGCCAAGCATCGAGTTACGGCCGCCACGCGCTCAGCTACGTGACCGAAGACGAGACGTAAAAGGTAACCAGAGTTTAACTTGTACTTACATTGTAACACGACGTAATAAGTAAGGTGCATTAGGAAGTTGGTTTTAAGTAGCTATGGCAATTTGTTATGGTTTCGAAAGTGGTTTTTCCAAGATAAAATATAAAATAGCAGAAAAAAGGAAGACGTTAATTAAGTAGTAAGAATTAGGTGTTAATTAATTGGATTTTTTAATTTCTGATGGTTTGAAGAAGCGATACTTTAAAGTTTCGCGTATTTGATATGTGATTGATCAGACCTGTCGACGGTGCCGCTTGCACAACCGCGGTTGTAATTAAATAATTTACCGAATCCTTCCTTGTAAGACACAGTAAATGGTGGAGAAAACCTTGAATTACCAATATAGGTAATTGTTATAATTAATCGTATTAACTTAAACATACGGAAGAGGTTGTATCGGAACTAGAACTATCAAGCCGACAAAGAAAAATCAGAAAATGTAGCTATAGGTTGATGGATTGCTGTAGAGTTTTTCCATGCGATAATTAAAATTATCAGTGCTAATAAAGAATTCAGTGACGCTAATCATTCTGTTGAAGTAGAAGTGGGTTGGATGCCAGGTCGTGGGTATAGCGACACAATAGCAGTTCGCATTATGGCTGGCATGCTCGCGGTTGATCGTAATGTGAACTGCATTGTTGAGGCTTGTACCTTGGCTTATCTGGTGCCAGATCCGGCTGCCGCCACTGATCTGTTAGATGGTAATTGTTGGAAAATGTGCTTGTAATTATAGCTATTATGAATGAACAGTGTTTTAAAGAGCCTTAGAACAGTTTTAAAGTAGTCTTGAAAATGAATAAGACTCATATAAATGAAAAAGGTATATTTAAATCTGGTTCTGAATTCAATAATGATTTAAATGTTTATAAAGGTATATTAATTCGTTACCACCCAGGAACCCAGGAATTACCAAGATCCCCGAAAACGTAATAAGTATTTGGTAACAAAGCCAATAACTGTCATGTCAAACGTAACAATATATTATTGACTGAAACTGAAAACCTGACTTTACTTAGGTAAAGTTAAACTGTAAATAATAACATTTCACACAAGAGCATTAATCAATTACTTGTCAAATAAGACCTGAACAATAAGGGAACAGTCAAAATTTCAATGAACAAGTCTTTAAGCCCAGTTTTGCTAAAGATTTACGACTCCTAAATTAAGCTTGAAGCGAGAATTTCAAATTGTATATCATGATTGTGATATTTTAATTTACGAGCCTTCGACTTTGATCTGCGTAAATGCTTGCCATTGAGGAATGCAATATGAGAATTTTTGCTGCATTTAAGAACTTTATAATACTCTTATTCACTGCAACAACAGTTGTTAATTGCAAATACTCCGTGTTGGTGATCTTACTTCTACTACGACTATTAGATAAAAATATTCGTCCAGAACGCTTCCATATTAAATTTTCCTGTTCTAATCTCTCCATTCACAACATCAAAACTGCTAGCTTCTAAGCCAGCTCGACATTCTAGTCGCGAAGCCGCTGCATATTAATTAAGGCTTCATTTCGCTCTCGGAATACCAGAGATAGTCAACCTCGAGATGTATCGGGTTCCCACAGGCTGCGCCGGAGTTTTTACGTGTTATCGCCACCTCGCATCTGTGGCCGCCGAGTGATTGGAATGGCCGCCAATATCTGTAACACCGAGTGTGGGATAAGTGTTGGGAATGTAGGGAATTAGGTAGACTACTTGGATGTACGTTCTATTTTGTCGTTGTGTGGTACCCTAGCATATTTGTGTGGTACGCGCCGAGGGTGCAGTTACTGGAGTCGCACCGTAATGTCAACTTCAAGGCGTTCGTGGTGCGCGTGCCGAATTGTTATCTGCCCGTCGTCATGGAAGAAGACTTCTGGCAGCAGGACGTGGTGTTCCGTCGCTTCCGCGGACAAGTACCAAAGAGCTGCTCAAGAGTTAGCTAGTGAAGTACTGTTTTATAATAAGAATAGTTATGTTTAGGTTAAGGTATGTATGGGCCTATAAATATTTGTATATTAAATCGTTTAATTTAATTTTCAATAGTTACAGTCTGTTACGATTATATTATTTATATAAGGAGAACCAACAGCTATAATAGAAGCTATACTAATAATCAGTCATGCCATCATTACTAAAATGTCTATGTTCGTCTAGAACACTAATTAAATAGCGCTGAAGATGGCAGATGACGAGATGCTTTACACAAAGAATTAAGTACCTATTTAGCATGGATTTTTATTTTTATTTGGCTTTTATAAAATCCAAATCGTGACAAATCATACGTACTCGTATAATGTCTTTATAATATGAAACGCAAATCGCTGTCGTTTACAATTCAACCCACTCGCTATAAAACCGTCCGGGCCGGCGCACGCGCTCCGTGTAATCTCAGCCATCGATCCTTGTTAATTGATCACCCGCACCTGTCCGCTGTCCGGCGTCTGTCCGGCCGGACGGTGGCACGCCATCTGGCCGCGTGCCTGTGCTATCTCATCTTCCACCTTTTAATATTAGCCGCGTGTTATCTGTCGCTGCTACTTCTTCTTTTATGATCTTTTATATTGAATGAAGTTTTCTTGGTATTTGTTGGTTCTATGTAAAGTATGAATGTTATGCTGCACGTTTTATTGAATTATTTCGAATTAAATGTGGTGGTCAACTGATAGAGGTACCATTCTAAGTCTAAGTAGGCAAAAGTTTGGAGTGCCACAAGGGAGTGTACATGGTCCGGTTCTGTACTTACTGGTATACCTGCGAATTCCTGAGTAAAATGTTTATTTCGGAACTATTGTAATTAATTTTCATTTTTCAGTTGTTTTTTTTAAATGGATAACCACCAAATTACAATGAAAAAGTTTGTCAATAACGTTATTACTCATAGCCATAAAACAGTAAATTTCACAACAATAAGTAGAAAACAACAAAATCAATGAACGATCAAAGTGGGTCGACCGCGTGTGTACGCTTTAAAATAAAATACCATGAAATATCAATTTGTAATTCCTGCGACACGGTATTGAGTAAGCTGTTACCTTTACCTGCCAGCAATAGTAGTTAGTATACATACGTCTTAAAATAGTTGAGCCAAGAAGGTGCATTTGAAAAGAAGTTATACAATCGTCATTGTTACCATTAGCTTATAGAAGTCCACTGCTGCATAGGCCAATGGTAGGCCAATTTAATCGATCCTCGGTTTTATTTATCCAATCTATCGCAATAAATAAACTGTAGACCTACATCTTTAAACTTTAATGTCGTTTTGTTCCAAAGGACTCGTTTGAAGGACCAATCTTTGAAGCAAAGGAATTTAACTTTAACTTGTGGCAACCTATTAGTATCATGTTACAAGTATGCCTTCTGTAACTTCCTATATACAGCAGCCACCAGGGCGGGCCCAGCGCGTGCACTTGCAACACAAGCCTTTCCGATTACCCACCGTCACATACATGTCCAACGTTTAGTAATTATCAATTGCCGCTGTTAATTGCCATGTGTGTCACGAAATTTTGTAATTTTCGAGGTTTTCTTAGAAAATAGTTGCACGCCAAACCACGGAGATTAATTCCAACAACGTTTACGATATTGCAATTCGTATGGACACAACAACTAATAAACAAGCAATAAAACTAACACCTTGTAAGTTGTATGTAACCTACCTGTTACATTCTACAATTTACATATAAATTGCTTTGCAAGTAGGTACCAGCTATTGAATCGAGAAGCATTCGGAAACAAGAGAAGTAACAAAGACAATACATTACAATCAGGATGTAACAGATTATTATAGGTACATACATAGATACGAACGTTACCCTTGAATAGAGCGAAATATAATTGCATAATGGCTCACGCAAGTTGAATGCGCCATTAGTAAAGTGGCGAAGTGGCGAAAAAGTTGTGTGAAACAATAGTTGCGCGCGCGCAGGCTGGCCGAGCGAACAATGAGCGAGGAGCGCCGCGGGCAGAGGTGGTGCCGACCATCTGACCACACCACTAGGCGGTGGAGATGGCATCTCGAATAGTGAAGGAATAGATTACACGCATGAAATCTGAAAAAGTTGAAATTGAATAAATTACTTAGAAGAAAAAAATAGGTATAAATGAGGATCTAGAGATACATATATAAAAAGATAATTTAGAAAAATTAAGGATCACGGAAATGATGATGATGATGAAGGATCACGGGAATGATTTTTATTCAATACGGGACGAAATTAGTATTATAATCTTGGAGCAATTATTAAGTGCAATGGAGAGGGCTATGCTTGGAGTTTCGAATCAGAAATGAGGAGATCCGCAGGAGAACCAAGGTAACCGACATCATCATCATCATCATTTCAGCCGAAAGACGTCCACTGCTGGACAGAGGCCTCCCCCATGCACCTCCACTTCGACCGGCCCTGTGCTTCCCGCATCCAACGGGTTCCTGCGGCCTTACTTACTTACCTTCCTCAGTAACCGACATAGCCCGAAAAATTGCCAAACTTATGTGGCAGTGGGCAGGTATTGATAGCTTATTTGTAACAGAACCTAAATGCGTATATATTTAGGTTCTGAAAATCCTTAGTATTCCCTTTACCGCATCAACCTTGATTCCTAGCTCGGTTGGTTGCGGGCTAGCTATTAGAGCGTTTGGTAGACAATATGGGAGATGTTAGATTGCGCCCATTGTTCCGGCGTCGCCTGCCGGCTGCTGGCGGCAAAAAGACTACGCTGCAGCGGCCAGGACCACACCGAGCTGTGGGTCACTAGAGAACACCATGTATAGTAGTTGTAACATTCCTGGCCATTGTAGTTTGGGAATGCAACTAAATTGTTTTTCCTCCGCCTTTTGTGGTCCATTCTTGCAATGGCTGTGGCGCTAGAAACTCCATGCTAGCAATTAGAACAACCTAATTCTAAATCAGAGTGATAATTCACTTTACATTAAAAAAGAAACAAATCATATTTTAACGTAAATATTTATTTCAAAGGCTACACCTTTAGATATATTAATTGCGGGTAAAATCACGTTCAATCTAAATGTTAACGTAGATCAACTGCCACTTACATCTACCCCTTAATTTAACTACCGCATGTAAGGAAATGCCTGCTCAATCCGTCTATACGAATTCCCTCCATTGAAAGTCCATTACATCTTCACTGAATCCACCTGGTGCTTTAAACCGCAGATCATTCATTAGATTAACCTGAGTCTCGCTAATCTTTAGAAAAATCTCAGCAACATCTGTCGGTACTAATTCAAACTTCTAAAATTTCCTGTCCACGTTTCCTGGTTTCCTGATTGACAAATAGATATGGACCTGGCTGCCAAGTAACAGGACTTATGTCCATTACATGCACGATTAGTATCTTTAACTTAATCTCTAAGCTTGCGACCAACTAATCTACGGAGAGTTAATATTGTAGAGCTTTTTTTGGATTTTCTTTATCTTCCACTGCATCATTGCAATTATTTCGCAAAAGATCAAAAACTAAATCACTCGGCTGAAACTTAAATGTATATATTTTCTTCCTTGGTTTCCCGAATCTGAACAATAAAATCAGTCATCGTTTGGAACATTTACTTCTAGACATGTTGATATTTTGTATTGGGATCTTTGTAAAAATAATTTCATTCTTGGTCTCTATCTGGAAAATATGATCTGCACACATCGGCAAATCTAGAAGGATCTTAAAAGTTATAATTTTGATATAGTCGGCAATCCTAGCACTCCTTGCTCAGGCTGTTGATGAGGAAGGGTATGCGGTAACCCGAGCGTCGCACGCGCACCGATTGATGTGCGAGCAGGAAGCGACGTGTGCAGATAGCGCGGCTCAAGTTACTTGCGGCTAGCGATTTTGTAGGAAACCTCGGGACGCCTTCCAGTCGCGTGGGTTATTGTTTTGAGATTTTAGATTGGTCAGGTACTGAAGAGGTTAATATTTTTAGACGACTTGACTCTAGTTGTGTTGGTCGCACCTTTGCAGATAAATTTAAAAAAACCGGGCAAGAGCGAGTCGGACTCGCGCACCGAGGGTTCCGTAACATCTGGGTTTATGAATAAGGTTTATGTTTATGAAATTCAATGTTTTTTTTTATTATTTTTATATTTGAGTTGATTGAATAAAATGTAAATTGCGGTTTACGATTTATGACGTATTAAAAAAAAACTACTTACTAGATCTCGTTCAAACCAATTTTCGGTGGAAGTTTACATGGTATTGTACATCATATATTTTTGTTAGTTTTATCATTCTCTTATTTTAGAAGTTACGGGGGGGGGGACACACATTTTACCACTTTGGAAAGGTCTCTCGCGCAAACTATTCAGTTTAGAAAAAAATGATATTAGAAACCTCAATATCATTTTTGAAGACCTATCCATAGATACCCCACACGTATGGGTTTGACGAAAAAAAAAATTTTTAGTTTTAGTTCTAAGTATGGGGAACCCCAAAATTTATTGTTTTTTTTCTATTTTTATGTGAAAATCTTAATGCGGTTCACAGAATACATCTACTTACCAAGTTTCAACAGTATAGTTCTTATAGTTTCGGAGAAAAGTGGCTGTGACATACGGACGGACAGACAGACAGACGGACAGACAGACAGACAGACAGACAGACAGACAGACAGACAGACATGACGAATCTATAAGGGTTCCGTTTTTTGCCATTTGGCAACGGAACCCTAACAAGAAGGAAAGCTGTTGATAACATCTTTGGTAATGAAGTCAAAAATTTAGATAATTTTAACTTTGAACATGAAAATGAAAAATCTTTAATTAAATGAAGGAATGGGACCCGATAACTCTAATAATAACGTATGCAGGAGCAAGGATGCAGATAAAATCTCACAAAAAGATAATTGCTAATATTACACTGTATTGCACTGTAACATGTTAATTTTCTCTTACACTTTCATCAGTCCGGTCCTATTGTCTGTCATCGACAGCCCTGACATGTCCATTTTACCTTGACCCTTTTATTTTATACTTCTGTGAGCATGACCAACCATCCTTACAGGTCTGGATAATTTGGATACTTTTATCTTCAACCCTTTTGTGTGGCATTTTTAATCACCACTACTTGCATCGTCATTGATGTGTTAATATTGGTTTAGTACCTTAATTTAAAACCTTACAGTAGTTGGATTAAGGTTTAATTTGTTCTTTACGTCGTTTATTGTTGCTTTAATCCCAAGATTATCGCGAAGTCGTTACGGGAATGAGTAATCGATTTTTGGGTCTTTTGTATCGAGAAATCAGGGATCATTTTAATTATCGATTACATGTGGGTGATTTTTATTCAGTGTAGGTATTGTGTAGATCTTTCGAAGGGGAATAATAACACATTTGGTTGGTACATTGCTTGAGATTGTATCTTTAATAGTCGTGCCGTGTGGTGCATGGGTACGGGTAGGACCACCTCATCGTTTCTGTTTCTCAGGAACATTGGTATTGTAAGTGGTGAATAAGGGCTTATGGTGCGATGGACATTAATAAGTAGAAAATAGTAAGGACTAAACTAAATTATGAGATATATGATATAAAGCAGTGGTGGCCAAGTGGTAACGGCCGCGACTTACGAGTTGTAGGTCGTAGGTTCGATCCCAGACAGGCGCTTTTCTTTGTGTAAATTATTTCATCACCACTGCTCTCAAAACGGTGAAGGAAAACATCGTGAGGAAACCGGCATGTCCTAGAACCAAAAATTCGAAAACATGTGACATCTGCCAACCCCCACTGGGCCCGCGTGGTGGATTACCACCCACTCCCTCTCACCGAGAGCAGGCCTGTGTCCCAGCAGTGGGAACATTATAGGCTGATTATGTTATGTTATGTTTTATATGATATAGTAATAATCTCTAAAAAAACTGGCCAAGTGCGAGTCGGACTCGCACACGAAGGGTTCTGTACCACAAGGCAAAAACGCCGAAAAAAACATGTTTGTTGTATGGGAGCCCCCCTTAAATATTTATTTTATTTTAATTTTATTATTTATTATTAAAGTTAAAATACAACTGAGTATTTTGTGAATATTTCAAGTGCCTACCTGTTGCCATTTTTGATATCGAGCAAAAAAGGGCAAAAAAAATCGCGTTTGTTGTATGGGAGCCCCCCTTAAATATTTATTTTATTTTGTTTTTAGTATTTGTTGTTATAGCGGCAACAGAAATACATCATGTGTGAAAATTTCAACTGTCTAGCTATCGCGGTTCTTGAGATACAGCCTGGTGACAGACAGACAGACAGACGGACAGACAGCGAAGTCTTAGTAATAGGGTCCCGTTTTTACCCTTTGGGTACGGAACCCTAAAAAGAATAAGCACAAGTTACGTACAGTTTCGTGAAGTTATAAAAATAATCTGATGTCTTTACCGACGTGTTCACGCCGCCACATTAAAGGCCTCATTAAACTGAACTTTAAAACAAAATAATAAAGATGCGATAAAGATGCCACCGTGAAATTCACCCTTCTGGCTGGCTGCCATCTTGCTTATTATGCCATGTTTATCGCTTGACATTGCAGTTGCCTTAACTCTCGTTTAACTACAGCAACGCATGTAGATAATTCCCAGTAGGTACCCTCTGTATTACACAGAGCACAGATTAAAAATAAATTTTAATATACTTATATAAAGATTCTCACGAAACAAAGCCGTATTAACGTATACAAAAGACATTCTGTCTGTCCGTCGGCGGTACAAATAATGTGACATTTTAAAATAATTGCTCGACAGTTTTTCTAGAGATTCTCATTGTTGCGACCGTACGAATTACTATGTGAAAGAATGCTCGTTTAATCACACCACGGTGTAATTATTAAAAAAATAAGCAAAATTTCGTTTGGTCGACGGGTTTTCGTAATTAGTGGATTGTGTAGCGGGCTAGCGGGGGCATTAGCGAGCTTGGACATTGCGTGAGAGTAATCGACGCACTCTTTTTTTTGTTTTTAGATTGCCCCGAAATTGTAGGGAGCTTGCCTTTAGTCCTCCGTGCGTGTAATTATCTAATATTCAAAATTTTCAATTTGTTGTCTGAGCTGTGAGAGCGCATCAAGGCTGCTTGTTGAATGTAATTATTTGACAATTCAATCGTACGTCCAATTTGTTCTTAGTACCTAGTGATAGAGAGATGAATTATGATTAGCGAGAGTCTGTTTACTGTTCTGTTAGGGATACACCTTTATTCATAAACGTTGCTTAAAGTTAAGAGCGACTGTTATGCAACGCTTATAAATAAACCCCAATATAAAGAGAACATTCCCATGTTATCAATAACCAACAGTCTTTCTTGTATCAATATCAATAACACATATACAGGGTTATTGGTAAAACATTAACAAACTCTTAAGAGGTCATTGTACTCATCATTATGAACAACTTTTTATGGGACCAACCCTGAAATCGCGAAAAAAAATCAGCTGTTCCCTACATTTATGTTCGTATAACTCGTCAAAATGTAGGGAACAGCTGATTTTTTTTTTCGATTTGGTCCAATAGTAAAAGTTGTTCATAATGATGAGTACAATGACCTCTTAAGAGGTTTAAGTAGAGAAGAGAAGTAATTTTTAAGAGGAGGCTTGTGGCTAAGTAATAACAGCCTCACGGGTCGATCGATCAGGTTAAACTATGCTTGCCGCGGTAAGTTCGTGGATGGGTGACCATCTTTACATACCGAGACCACTCCGTGCCTCGGAAAGCACGCTAAGCCGTTGGTCCCGGCTGTCATTCGTGGATCTTTGACAGTCGTTACGGGATGTCAGAAGCCCGAAAGCCTGACAACCATTCTTACCAAGGGGTTTCGTATTACCCAGTTACTGGGTTGTGGAGGTCAGATAGGCAGTCACTCCATGTAAAGTACTGGTACTCGGCTGCATCCGGTTAGACTGGAAGCCGACTCCAACATAGTTGGGAAAAGGCTAGGCAGATGACGATGACGTGTATTTGTATCAATTGACGAAGTGTCCAAATCAGTGCACGTGACGTGGTTCCTGAAAAAAGCTTACACGGAGCTCATGTGCGAGTAGGTGAGGTTACCATGTAAGATTTTTAGGGTTCCGTACCCAAAGGGTAAAAACGGGACCCTATTACTAAGACTCCACTGTCCGTCTGTCACCAGGCTGTGCTGTGTGTGCTGTGTGCAGCCGTTTCTCATCAACCGTGACAGCTAGACAGTTCAAATTTTCACAGATCATGTATTTCTGTTACCGCTATAACAAAAAATACTAAAACAGAATAAAATAAATATTTAAGGGGGGCTTACATACAACAAACATGCATCGGCATTTTTGCCTTGTAGTTCGGAACTCTTCGTGTGCGAGTCCGACTCGCACTTGACCAGTTTTATGTATAGTCTACTACTTAGAATTATCACAGTTAGTAGAAGACAGTGCGTACTTACTTAAAAATTGTTTATGTAAACAATTTTTAAGTAGTCTTCCAGCAGCTTGCTTGTATTATGTAAGAAGTTAAAATTAATCAAGATAATTATCTCGTATATTTGATCAAGTATAATGAAATTTGTTTATCGAACGCAAAAACTGTCTAGTTTCTCTTGTACGTTTCTCAGTTGTATTGCAAGTGAAAAGAAGGCAAAGTAAAATGAAAAGTGAATGAAAGAGGAGTGGCTCGGGACGGGTTTATTATCATAACAGGGACATATTAATACGTCAATGTGTTATGTCGCACCCACTCGTGCGCAGCGCGGGCGACACAGTCTAACTGAGACAGTAGACCAATTGATTGATAGATATTTCGCACCCACTCATGCGCAGCGCGGGCGACACAGTCTAACTGAGATAGTAGACCAATTGATTGATAGATATTGTGATACTTTTGATGATGTCAAATACCAGAATCTTAAGAGAGTATAATTTCCAAGTATTTTAATGTCACATAAAATAATTGGAAATATACTCTCTTTAGATTGATTAATTTAGTTATAAAAAAGGTATAGTCGACCCCGTAAATTAAAACTATACGAAGGTTGAAACTAGGTATCTAACTATCACATACGCTAAAAAACCTATTCGTTTGGTGACATGTAAGTGCCATTCAACCTTAGGGTGGTAAATCAATTATGTAGTCGACTATACAATAGGCGTCATTGCAGATCTTTCTATGCGTGCATGTGAGAATAAGTTTAGTTCAATGTAGCAGAAGGCCAATTTTCGTAATTTAAAACGTTCAAAATCTAGTTGCAGTTAGGTTATCTCGGCGAAAAAAAGTCAAAAACTTATGAAAATGAAATTAGAAAAAAATGAAATTAGAGATATTTTTGACAGATTGAGACTGAGATCAGACTGAAAGTTCTTAAAATCACGAGAATTGAAAACATGCACGTAAAAACAGAGAATAGGTAATAAAAATTACATAAACAATCTAGGTATTAGAATGTCAATAAACTCTAAGCACTTGGATATCAGTTGCGCTTGAAACTATTAGACCACGAAACTGGTTTAGATAACTAAGTTTCATAACATGTAGTGATAGTGAAAAGTAGCAAAAACTCTCCGCCCCCTCGCTCAAATCCGTTAAAATTGCTTCAAATTTATCAATCAAGTCAATAAAATGATTTAAACTTGTTCTATACAACTATGGATTGCATTGTATTCGAGCTTATTTATGGGCAAAATTAGTGATTTCTATGCGTAAACGTGAAGATATAAGACAGTGTTTGTTCAAAGTGGTAATGTAATAGGTTCTCAGTTGCATAAGTATATTATGAAGAATAAATTACAGCAACTTCAAACGGAGCTACGTGACCAATTTGCAAAAAGCAGGTTTGTTTCCGCCTTAATTCGTTCATTGCATGCAAATTATCGAAAGTTTAAAGGCAAGCTTCAAGTTACAACGATAGACTTAATTTCATTCAACATTTAACTAACATAAAAGAGGCTGACCAATCACCTTACTTCCTCACTTCCGGAAATTCATAACATAACATATTCGACCTACTGCATCTATTGTGCTGTGACACAGTACCTGCCACGTGAAAGTCTGCGGATGCTGTTGTTATGTTACTATCACTTTATGAACTCCCGGTGTGTGTATTAGCATACACAGAGTGCCGACTTATTGTTTTAAAGTTGAGGAGTTTGGTTTATGATGGGACGTGGGACTTTCGCTGGTTCTGAGTGGGATTGTGGCTATTTCTGTCTGGGACCATCTCTCCCTGTAATATACAGGATGGCGATTTTGTCACATGCATTATCATCATGTCAAGGGGGTGATTCTACTCGACACTTTCGCCTTTATAATAGGTATTAGTGTGATTTATTAAGGTTCCGTAGCCAAATGGCAAAAACGGAACCCTTATAGATTCGTCATGTCTGTCTGTCTGTCTGTCCGTCCGTATGTCACAGCCACTTTTCTCCGAAACTATAAGAACTATACTGTTGAAACTTGGTAAGTAGATGTATTCTGTGAACCGCATTAAGATTTTCGCACAAAAATAGAAAAAAAACAATAAATTTTAGGGTTCCCCATACTTAGAACCGAAATTCAACATTTTTTTTTTCATCAAACCCATACGTGTGGGGTATCTATGGGTAGGTCTTCAAAAATGATATTGAGGTTTCTAATATATTTTTTTTCTAAACTGAATAGTTTGCGCGAGAGACACTTCCAAAGTGGTAAAATGTGTGTCCCCCCCCTGTAACTTCTAAAATAAGAGAATGATAAAACTAAAAAAAATATATGATGTACATTACCATGTAAACTACCACCGAAAACGGTTTGAACGAGATCTAGTAAGTACTTTTTTTTTAATACGTCATAAATGGTAAACCGCAATTTACCATTCATTCAACCAACTCAAAAAAAAAAACATTTAATTTCATAAACATAAACCTTATGCATAAACCCGGATACGGAACCCTCGGTGCGCGAGTCCGACTCGCTCTTGCCCGGTTTTTTTTGAATTGCCATGTCCTTTATAAGACCAAGATAAATTATATTTAATTGCATACAATTTAGTTACAAAATTAAGGACAAAAAGCTCACGCTTGATCTACTTGTCTGCATTCTCAGACGCGAAAATGTGTGAATAATTTATGGCATAAGCAAATTAAAAGTTGAATAATTATCATCATGAATGATAGAACAGCTGGATATGAATAACAAATGGCGTCGTAAACAAACCGTTAATAAATAGGTTACGGTTGTTTATGGCTCCTCAAGCTTGTCGCTTTGCATAGTTAATACATAAAGATTGCTAATGAGACCAAATTCTTGTGGCGTCATAATTCTTAAGTGACAATAATAGTGAAGTTGCAAAATGGGGAGTTTGAGGCCGTTCGAACCCTGCCTGGTCGTATATTAACATTTTACCACTACTTCTTATTCATCTTGGAGCAGATTGAGAGTATTTGGGAGTGTTGGCTATACGAGGTCTTGACAAGTGACAATCAATTTCAAACCGTTTCGTGTTTTTGTATACAACGACTTTCAACAGAATTCACATTATATTTTCAGTAGCTTTTTGATGATGATATTGTTAGTTATACTGTTAATTTTAAATGTGTTCGGTACTTGTATTATGGATGTTATTTTTATTTTTTTATTTTTAAGCTATGGAACGATTTCAAACACAATGTAAATTGTTTGTGAATAAATTGAATTGAATTGAATTGCTTATTATGCCAATCTAATAAGTTTTTGAAGTTTCCATCATAAAATCTGTGTCTATCATGTCACGTGGCTGTTGTCTAGGTCCTCCAGACTGTTCAGTCATTTGCCCAGTTTAGATCCTGTATATGGAGCTAGATTTTAAAGCGCTCTCTAGGGTCTGACTTGGTATAAATAGAGCAGCTAGGATAACTTATCTTTCTTTTCCTAATGTTAACGAAGCTACGAGATCACTTTCGGGGGCATACAGTCTACTGAAGTCTCTGCTAGATTTTTCTAGCAATATCTCAGTTGCTCTTTTGCCTAAAGTAGCCCGACCTGAGAACAATACGAGTTTTCATCACAAAAATGCACCTGTAAAGCAGTGATGTTTACTTAATTTATTTCAAACTCTTAGGTGAGAACCCGACAGTTCCCAGGGTGTGTCGCAAGACTCGGTCCAGCAGCGAAGGAATGTGTCTGTCAGCACGACGCGGCGCGGCGCGGTAATGCACGTAATCATTACAATTATGCGCCCGCGCCGAACTTTGTCGACCAATGCGAGTGCCGCCGATTGAATTTGGTTAAGGGGAAGACTCTATTGCGTTTTTATTATAATTCGAACAGGCTTTAGGTACGTATGGTCAAAACATTGATTTATTATATTACTTTTGCTGATCTTCTGAAATTATTCGTCATACCGTAGGTGTGTGGATAGTTATTATTAGTAAGTTATGTGGGACACGATAAGGATCAGTAGCTTAATGTACTTAATCATTACTCGCTGTACCTAGTCTAAAAGCGTTGATATTTGTAAAATTGAAAGAATGCATTAAAACTGTAGCTATCCATACGAATATAAAAAATTCGAAAGTGTGTCTGTCTGTTACCTCTTAACGCTTAAACCACTGAACCGATTTAGATGAAATTTGGTATAGAGATAGCTATAGAGATAGACAGACTTATGCGGGTGAAACCGCGGGGCGCTGCTAGTCAAAAATAGAATAGAATAGAATACTCTTTATTATGTACACCATATAAATTACAGACATATAAATCTAGAAACTGTATAAAGGGTGACACAATGGGCGGTCTTATCGCTAAAAGCGATCTTTTAAAGACAACCTTTGGATGGATTAAAAAGGGAAAGGACAGACAAATACTGTAGGTAGTCTGTGGTGTACTAAATATACATTTAATATAATATAACTTTGACACCAGAAGCACCAACTACAAGTTAATACTGTAAGTGGACAAATTCACCTTAACACATCAAGTGTGAATTCCCACAGATAGATGTAACGCGCCGGTAACGTGACCACAATGCTCTGTGGTATCATCACTTAGGTGCTATACCTACTTGTGAAATGAAGCAGGCGTCATACTGTTCCATCCTAATCTAAATTAGATTATAGAGAACACTTTTCTATTGTTGTTGATACGCTGGAGGCGGATAGGCCGATAATACCTATTGAAAAAATCGTAGGTGGAAACATAATTTCGAACGGTCTCAACTAGGGTTACCATATCTCAGGATATGTCCTGAAAGCTCAGAATTTTTAAACTCTTCTTAGGATGACGGACGGATTTTGTAAATCTCAGGATTTTCAGAATTTTCAATAAAATAGAGTAGAATTTTCAGATCCTTTTATTAAAAAGGTACTAAACTAAAAAAAAATCTTTACACATAGTTACTAATTAAAAAAAAACTTTGGTCATGTTAATTCACAAATAAAATCAACACTTATTTATCTATGAAACTTTCAACTACTTATCAGTTTTTTTAATCGATGATAGGTAGGTCTGTGTGGTGCCGGACTTAAAGAATAGCACCACCCCACACTTCCCGTGGGTGTCTTAAAAGGCGTTCTTTATGCGGAATGCATAGAGAACGCTGCTGCCCATTCTATACTGCGATCACCAACCCGCCTGCCAAGCGTGGCGATTATGGCAAACCCCCCCCAAATTGGGGGAGGCCTATGTCCAGCAGTGGACGTCTTTCGGCTGAAATGATGATAGGTAGGTACCTTACGGGAGAGGTGGAGTGCATTCGCGCCCAAAGTGTGGGCATGACCTCCAAGAATCAAGATCCTCAGTGCACAAAATTATTAATAATATGACTTTATAAATTGTAAATTACGTTTGAGAAAAAAATTTGAAATTGCGACAAATTCTCAGGATTTTTTAAGGAAATCAGGCTTTTTCTCCGGACTTTTAAATTTTTCATCTGGTGACCCTAGTCTAAGGAGAGTAGTGGAAGATCAAAGAAACAATAGCTGATCGATTATGTAAAAGATTATAATGACTAGAAAGGGGGTGGGGACTGAGATGACTGCTGATAGAGGTTAGGGAAAAAGCCGTCATGATGCGCCGACCCAGAGAGGTGAGTGCCTATTGGTCAGCCCTAAGGTTATAAACCCGCCGCAATACTTATTGTGTCCCACCACAGTCCCTTTCATCTTGCAGTGGATGAACGAGGGAAGTGGCTGCTTCTTTGGCACAGAAGCCTGTGTGGTCCTGCAAGAAGGTGGCTAGAAAGGTAGGCGAGTGGAAACTGTATAAATTAGGAAAAGGTTGACATCATTGACAGCACGGAGTATAAGTCACAATTCAAGGCAACCCTATCTCGCGAAGGAGGAGGCGGAGCGCGTGAGGGAGAGGCAATCCTTGCGCCCTCACGCCCCTAGCCGCCGCAGGAGACGCCCTGGGCGTCGGGAATCGATAGCCGATTCCCGGCCACCGTAGGCGCGGGCTTGCGGACGGCGAGCAATGGGCAGCTCGCCGTCCGGTAAGGACCAAGCCCGGGTCGACGGCGCGTTGTGTTCCACGCGCGCCTCAAGGAGATGTCAGCATCAACTGACGGGGTCCGCTAGGGCCGATGCCCGCCAGGGTCGCGGGTTGTTCGAAAGAGATACCGTGGCCCCTGGCACAGGCAACTGAAGGAACACGGGTGGGTTTTAGTCAGTAAGAGTCTGACACTCCCTTCCGCTCCGCCCAGAGCGGGAGGGGTCATTTGATGATTTCCCACCCAAAACAAAAAAAAAAAAAAAAAAGGCAACCCTATCTACCTACTAGTATATTAATTTTTGTGTTAAATTAGTACAGCCACGAGCACTAATAATTATGTCAACACTTGGCAACTTTCAATTTCGATTGTTTCGTGAAAAAACGAATGCAACGTTGAAATACGACACTTTACACAAACCCATGGGTTCGAAAATACTGTGTTCGAAAAAACTAAAAGAGCAAATCGTCTTTGAATAAAGCCAAGTGTAGACATACTTATGCTTGTAACTGTACCTTTTGGTATGGATATTATGTGATATTTTTTTTATATCCCATATTTTTGAAAAATCTTTTTAATCCGTGTTAGAGAATCAAGTTAGAATAGCCAAGAAATAGCCTAAACATTCGTATTAATTCCAAATAGTATTTGCCCAAGGATCTAGGTCTACATTCAAGCTAGCTTAGTACTTAATCAGTATTGGCATAAGTAGGGCTGCGAATGTACTGGTTAACTTTAAAAGGTGAATGATATGTTTATTGGCGCATTACCGTTTTTGTTTCGTTGACATTTTATGATACAATTATGTATGTGCAATAGTACTGTGTAGTGGTTACATTATTCAATGTTTTAAATATGTTCTTTGTGTTACCTAGGGCCAGCTGGTAGTAATAAGATTCTATTCTTTTTATCTTATTGTGACTTCATAAGTTTGTCATTAGTAATCCCATAGTTATCTATATCTCGTTAGTGACCAATAAAATACTTACTTAGTAACCAAAATGCCCAAACCGAAATGGACGCTTTTGCTGAAACTAAAATTGGACTCGATATCCGTGACTACAAATGAATGCCATGAATCAGTTTCTTAACTTTTGTCATATTTTTAAGCATCTCAATTAAACTAAGAGATAAAACTATATTAGAGATATCCGTGAAAGTAACAAGAATACTTGTTAGTAATAGACTACATACATTTAACTGCCTCAACAGTTTCAACGTCAATGCGTTTAATTTCAACATCGCTTTGTAAAGTGCATATTAAAGAATAATCACTACAATTTACATTATTATTTATTACAAGTTATGTATATATGGCAGCTTCAAAACCACACCGCCGCGTACGATTTATCATCAATTAAAGGCTGCTATAATAAAAGCTGCTGGTCGACAACGATTATGAAAGATCTCGGTCGGTCCGAATCAAGAATGAATGAAGTTTAAGTAGGTACATCATTCATATGGTACTGGGTCACCTTGGCCAAATTACAGTACCATACGGTCTATGGCCTAAGGTATGCGAGCAGATACCTCGAAAATAAACGGGTAATGGCAACATTCTCCATGTAATGGATCGCATTTGGCCAGTTTAATGGCGTTTTATGGCGTTGCCAGCGTTTGGAGTGGAATTGAATGTTATATAGCGCAGTTTTGTGTGTTTATGTGTGTGAATGATATGTTAAACTGTTGTTTTGCATTTGTTGAACTTTTAAATTGGCGTTAGGACCATTAGAGGAGACTTGTTAAAAATGTCTGATGTAAATAAGCACTTTAATTCGGGCCTAAAATATCTATGACACTACGGAAATAGAGGTATGAATATGAAAACTCAATATAAAATCGATCAAGGATATCAGCCTAAGTTAAGTTTTACTTACCAACTTTGTTAAAGGTCATTCAGGCACAAATTATGCCAATTAAACAAAAATAGCAAACAAATCAAAAACTTAAAAATATTCACGATAAAAACAAACCATTAACTAAAAACGAAATCGAAAACGTTAGGTAGGTACCTAAGTGGTAATTCGAATTCCTATGCAAATGATATTATGCTGTGAACTGTCCGAGCTTTCGTCAAAGACCGGTTGTGTTAAAACAATTGGTGATTGTTGCAAAACAACAGGTGCCGTGTTGAGATTAGAATGCGTCTGTTTACGTGTGTATTGCTGTGCGTGTGCGCAATAAGATGTTGTCAAGATTATTATCGTGTAATGTTATTGAGATGCGATTAAGATTAATTTGCACTTGCTAGTGGTGTGATGTATTTTTTCGATAATGTTATACCTACCTACAGTGTGTTTGTCTTTGTTTAGCTGCCGACCTCGAAATTCGGGTTTAGATCCTAGATCCTATCGATCAAAATTAAAAGTAGGAAATATCTGATTTTATTTTTACTTAATTATAGCTCTACCCACAGAACAGAACCGGTCGAAGTGGCGGTGTTTGGATGGCCAGTAGTAGACGCCTTTCGGTTGAAATGGTGATGATTATAACTCTAAGTTAGGGTAGACGTGTTCATGAGTGGTGACCGCGAATCAGCAAACGTAAGGTAGGACGCCTTCAGGATCAGTGGGTCGACAATCTTCACAGGGTGGCTGTTAGCAGCTGGAGGAGAGATGCTGAGTTAGCTGAAGTGCGTGCAATTGGAGAGGCCTGTGTCCAGCAGTGGACTGCTGTAGGCTGGTGATGATAGCTCTACCTATTCAAGAGATTCAATCATCGTGATCCCTTCCGATCTCCTAGTAAAGCTCAACAACAACTTAAAATAACTTCAGTGCACAGGTGCCACAAATATGTATTATTACGTCATGCAACCAACACGTAACACAATTCTTATGACCTATCGACTTTTCTGCATTAGCACGTGCCTTTTCTTCCGTGACACAGAAAGCACAAACAACAATACCGTATGCGTCAAAGCTTACCTACTAACTTAGCTTACATCACTTACATCACCGTCGGAAAACTTAAAAAGCGATTCTCAATACCTTAAGCGGCGTACAATTAATTGTTTTTGCCTGAGGTTACGTCGTACGGCGGTGCGGGTAGGCACGTAATATGTCACGCGTCGATATCCGCTCTCCCTGGACCTGTCCACACATGGTCGACACCGTGTCACCGTGACGCATTCGTACCAGAATCCGTGACGATGTATACGCGTCATTTGTAGGTTAGGGTTGCCAGTGTTCCACTAAAATGGTGAAAAGCTGGAGGAATTAGATATACATTGGTTTTCTTCTTGCTACTTAGGTATTTATTATTGGTTTGGCTAGGCTCATAGTTTCTTCGAAACCTACTATGACGTTTATGAGGTTAGTACCTCATCATCAATGTAATCATCATATTAATGTTTGTAAAGTTAGTATTTCTGAATTTGGATGGATTCTAACTTCGATGATGGATGAGGAACGAGGTTACTTATAATTTTTATTTTTATGTTGCTCTCTCTTTGTGTACCTACTGTGCAAATATTTCGACACAAATGTATTTTTGTTATGAAATAAATAACTTGAACTTGAACATCGTCATTTCAGCCGAAAGACGTACACTGCTGGACATAGGCCTCCTCCAAGCACTGCCACTTCGACCAGTTCTGTGCTTCCCGCATCCAGCGGATTCCTCCGGCCTTTACAAGGTCATCGATCCTTGTGGGAGGGGCTTTAACGCATCATCTTCAGGTACGCGGTTGCCACTCCTGAACCTTTCGGCCCTAACCGTTCTGCGAGCAATATGCCCTGCATCGGTCCATCTTGTGGGGGTTCCAACGCATGAAGCGTTGGAACCTTTAGGTACGCGGTTGCCGCTCCAGAACCTTTCGGCCCCAACGGCCTTCTGTCTGTGAGCAATGTGCCCTGCCTACTGCCACTTAAGTTTGGAAATTCTTCGGGCAATGTCGGCTACCTTGGTTCTCCTGCGGATGTCTACATGTCTGATTCGATCACGTAGTTAGGCGGTAGTACCTACGTAAAATTATTTTCTATCTCAATTTATTTTATGTGCAGCGCCTCTTATAAAGAAACCCGAAAACTATTCTTAATTCTAGAGGAACATCTGTATGTAAAAACGATTAATGTTCAATGTACAAAACAAGTTTACTAATATCATAAAACTAAAGTTATAAAAGGCCACCCATTACTAACCGGACAACGGAACCCAGCAATAAAAAAGTAAAATTCCGGATGTCGGGCAACCCTACCTTGGCGAAAGCTATCATATAATATTATTACGCCGCTGACACACCTTGCAGGATGGGCAGCATTCGGACACAAGCTTGCGTGAAGCAAGTGAGAGCTTTGTTCCCAGCTTTCCATGTAGCTTTATTAAAATTCCCAGCTTTTACGGCAATGCCGACCTTGAGAGCTTTTGGTTTGAAGCTCATGAGTTTATCGCTAATACCTATGCATTAAGCTTCCTGATTTTTGTCTACCAACCAAATACTTAATTGACTGAACTTCCATGTAGGTAATTAACCTATCTGTATCTTGGCTTCCTTGATTATAATCAAGGAAGCTAAGATACCTTGCAGTTGGATACAGTTACAGACAAATATACCGGGTTACATTCAATTAGACAGCGAAACACCGCAAAAGTGATGGTCTGGTGAAGATAGAACAAAACAATCTTTCCTCAAAAGATTCTCTAGATTTTTTTATCGTCATTTGATATCCCATATCCATCAAGTCTGCGGAGCTTGACCAGCTAATTTAATTCGACCCTGTAGAAACAAAGCCACACTGAATTTGGTTGCAGAACCACTTCATCACAAAGAACTTTATTGATTAAAGTCTAAGCTTTCTTCAGAATAAGCCAAAGATTGAGTAATATTGTGATATGACCTTTACACATAAGAGAAAAGTAACAATCAAAAATGTAATTGATGATGGAACAATAACTTATCTAAATTGTAATCAGCAATATTAACAGCTTGCCTAATAAAATGCCAATCAGTAAGGCGCATAAGTCTCTAGCACTCGATAAATAATGAATAGTTAAACATTGCATCAACGATGTAGGATGACAAGGTATAAGTATCACTTAATCATACCATTCTAAAGTGTGTCAAGAATGATATTTTACCCTGTGAACTATAGACTATAATTTATAAATCACAATGATTTAGTAATAAAACTGATTCAGCACCATTGTATAATAATGACGATAAAATTATAAAGAAAATCAAATTTAGGCGTTCCGCCATTTTGAGAATATTACGTGAATAGACGACTATAATGCTATTTTTGTAAACCTGAATACCTAATAGCCGGTATTGGAAAACCTATTGAATTTAATTGTTTGTCAAATTACAGTAATACACATGATATTGACAACGTAGGTATTAGTTGATTTTTGATTCAATATCAAAAGTTTAATATTGAAATTAGACTGAGAATCTGCCATTTTTGAACGTCAAAATCACTTATGACAGTCTCCCTGAACGAGTTCCCGTCAGCTTTTGCTGGATAAAAGAAGTGGCGCAACAAACTCCCCAGCTGTAGATCAGAATTTAAGAAACCAGGTATTTTATTTATCTTCACTGATTAGTAGGTAAATGGTGGTTTCCAAAATGTTTTTGATTATCTCTGATGTGAATTGGGTTAATTTTTGCACAAGTACAATCGCACGTAGTATCATGAAAGCAATAAATTAAATAAGTTTACGCAACAAACAGTTTCGGGCGCACCTCGGACATGTACGGACATGGGCGGCACTTACAGACGCACCCACTATCAACATCTTACGTCAACGATGAGTTGACGAGAAAAAGTGTTATACAATACAAGAATTCCTGGTTTTTGTTTAGTGAAATTGAATCTACGTAAGAGTATTTGCGCATCGCCTTAATGAGAGACCACTCAAGCCTCTGCTAATTGGTTTTATTTGTCTTAAAACACAATTAGAATTCTTAATACTTTTATTCTTTATTCTCACAATTCTGAAACAATTGTTGGTTTTTGACGTGTTCCTGTGGTTTATTGTACCTATTCTTTATCTACGCTGTGCACTAATCTAGTTCACTCTTATAAGGATTCCCTAACACCTCATCATCATTCTCCTGTCCTTATCCCAATTGATTTGGGGTCGGCGCAACATGTCTTTTTCTTCCATACTTCTCTATTAGTCGTCATCTCGGTAGTCACCCCCTTTCTAACCATATCATCATTCACACATTCCATATATCGTTTCTTTGGTCTTCCCCTACTCTTATAGCCATCGACATCCATACTCAAAATTCTCCTCACGACATTTTCCTCATTTCTGCGTAACACATGTCCATACCATGACAACCGATTCCCACACAACTTTTCAGTTACCGGTGCCACTTTCAAACTTCCTCTTAGGTACTCGTTTCTTATTCTATCCATTCGTGTAACACCACACATCCCTCTTAGCATTCTCATCTCTGCTGCATGCAATTGCCTTTCATTCATCCCTTTTGTGGCCCAACATTCTGATCCATACAAGACAGCAGGTCTAATCATGGTTTTATATATCTTCCCCTTAAGTTTAAGGGGAATGCGGGAGTCGCAGATTGTTCCCGTGATCTGCCGCCATTTCATCCATCCAGTATTAATTCTGTGCTTAACCGTCCGATCTACTTCGCCATCGCTTTGCACGAGTGAACCGAGATACCGAAAGTCGGAACAGACTGGGAGAAGTGCACCATCAAGCACTATAGCTCCAGAACTGGAGAGACCGCCGAAATCGCAGAACATATATTCGGTTTTGGTTCTGCTGATTTTCAAGCCAACATTCTCCAGCTTCTGTTGCCATTTCTCCAATCTGCTCTGGATCTCAGGTCCATCTTCGCTGAGAAGGACAATGTCATCGGCAAACAACGTGCACCAGGGTGCCTCCTCCTGGATGTCCGACGTAAGAGCGTCCATAATCAACAGGAAGAGGTAAGGACTTAAAGCCGATCCCTGGTGCAAGCCTACAGCCACACTGAACTCGTCGGTATTGCCGGCAGCCGACTGCACGTAGGTACGAGATTGACTGTACATAGCACGAATTAACTCTACATACTTCCCGGGCAAACCTTTCTTTTTAAAGGCCCACCACAGCACATCCCGAGGTACCCTGTCATACGCTTTCTCCAGATCAATGAACACCATGTGCAAGTTCTTGTGTGCACGCCTGTACTTTCCGAAATTCCAAACTTCTACGGAATTTCAATCGGAATATAGTGAATATATGGAAGATCACAATAGAAATGACCGTTCTAAGGATTTCAATAATAAGTTTATTAATTCTTATAGGTATTTATATATTGGAAGGTGTGTTTACTAAACAAACATAACTCCTTAAAAATTAAGATCTCAATAAACCTCAGACACGTGCGACATTCAAATCTCCATCAACGGTTTCTCTGAACGTTCATCATCACACTTACGCATAATTTACACAACCCACTTAAATGCGATCCCATTTATTTTTTCCCCTACATTTCACCCGCACACAACATAATCTGCAAACAATCAGACTTGTGTGGGAAATCGGTCGGCAAATACTGCATACCTCGGGATCATCACCGCTTTGCTCACAAATTATCCCCGGGATGACACAATAATACCCCAGGGTCCACTTTTTAGAGCAGTATTAACTTGTCGCCTCATAAAAAGTGCTTGTAATTATTTTTTGCCCACGTCTCGGACAATAATACAGTAAATCTGGCCTCATTTAACTATCATTAGTCGGCTTGTTCTATTTTCTTGTGATAATCACCTTTTAACATGTCGTCGCGGTGATTTTAGGCATTTTTGCTCGTATTTTAAGATGTAATTAAGTGAATTTATTTGTTGGTTTACAAGTTAAATGCTGTGCTATTTTTGTGGTGTTCTTATTTATTTAAATCAAGATGTTACTTGATATTAGATTGAATTTTTATTACACTTAATTACTTACTAGTTTTGAATTCTTTTTAATATGACTGTTTCCTCATTGTCTTTGATTTTAAAATAAATGATGAAACTATTTAACGAACCTCCGTTCGCCTGTTTTTATTTGCATTCAATCATAATCTAGGCTGATCTACAATTAATTCGTTGATGTTTTAATCAATATCGGGCTGTTTGTAGACATCAATATCAATTATGTAGTATTACGAGGCTAAGTGGTCAATTAGTATATAAAGCGATATAAAACGATTGATGTAAATGGACCTGGATTGTGGAATGCCTTGCACTATATAGGTAGTATAGGTACTATATAAATACCACAGTTGTCTTACACTGAAAGATATAAGCAGTACATACATTGAAAAACTTTGCTCTGAACTGCGTTAAACAGTTTCATATGAGCCTAACTTTCAAAACAGTTCTTTTTACTGATCCGAAAACAGTTAAAGCTTGAAGCATGTTACCGTCATGACAGTAAACTTTAACGTTTTAAGTAGCTAAAAGGTCACAAAATTAAAAGTTTTATTCATTTGGTGATATCGTTCTAACTTACATTACAGTAATGGTGGTTTTACTTTTTTTTGTTGTTTTATTTTTCAGTAAATAATATAGGTATATATTCAATCATTAAATCTTACTGTTTTGTCTTTTACTGTTTTACAAACATTTCTTCTTACTGTATAAAGTAAGTCTTAATGAAATCGCTTTAATGTGTTGTAGTAAGAAATTATTTTTTTCAATGTAGGTAGGTGCAGACGCCAGCACATCAAGCTACCCGAAACTGTCAAATTTTCCCAATCAACTTTGAACCTTATGCTTTAGCGATAAACTTGAAAATATATTAAAGCAATTTGACAGATTGTAGTAGCTTGATGTGCGCCCGTCTGTACAAAATTCAATCATAGACAATCATGACATGTGAAACTCTCAACAATTATTTATACTAGGACTTTATTTATTGATTATTGACTCTGACATTTATTTAATTACATATTGACTAAATACTCCTTGACATTGAAAATACGGATAAAATGATTTTCCAATTTGATAATTTTGTAATATTATTTTGAAATCTGATTGTAATGTATGTGTAAATTTTGCATGCCCATGTGACGGCAGAGCATGGAGAACATTATTAAAACATTATGTAACTTCTATACCCCTACCCATGTTGGCAAAAATAAATGATTTGATTTGATTTGATTTGATTTGAAAATTGTTCTAAGCATAGAGTTATTTCATTGTTGCTTTGTAACAGAAAGAAATGTTATGAAGAAAGTTTAGAATATGAATGCGTGTATGAAATTATGTATGGATTTTGTAAAAAATTATATGTATGATAAGTAGATAGGGAATTAAACTTAATCATTGTCGTTAGCTAAGGGGTTAATGTTGAAAATACGGCGACATAGAAGTATGGAAAAAGAAGAAATGCTGCGTCGACCTTAAAAAAAAAGATCAAAGTTAAAGTAAAAAGCAGTAGCATCCAGGGTAGCTGAACCATGAGTAGGACCTACATTTATTAATATCTCTCACAGTCAGCAATAATCCGCTTTACCAAAGCATTCAAATCATAATAATTACACTATACCCATTAACCATTACTAAACATAGCTACACAACCAGTCAGCGATATCCCATCCCACGCCATATCTCACGATTAGATCGGCACCTGCGCGCGCGACGCTTAGTACATTAGGCAGTAGGCTGCACACGTCGCGACCTTTGCCTCCGACAATACAGTTCACACCGTTGCGAAATTAATTGAAGCTTTGTTCGGTCTGAAGGGGTCTTTACAGCTCGCCAATTTGGTTTTCAAGGTCAGGCGTTTGAAAAGACGGTGGTTTCGATTACAGTTTTTGAATGACAGATCTAGTGGGAAGGACTAAGATTGCAACATGTATTCAAATGATAGCTAATGGCACCTATTTTACAGGTGAGTGAATTTACCTAGTTATTATACTGAAGATTATCACACATTACTAATTGATGATGTTTCATTTAGAAAGATTATTGCTGGAACTTTATTTTTATTTTTTTATTACTGGTTGGGCCTGTCCCTTGACCTCGATCACACCTGATGGAAAGCGATGGAGGAGGTCTATGATAGAACGAGCGTGCCCAGAAGATACCTTTTCACAGTTGCTTTGAAGGCAGCCTCCAAAAAAAAAGCCCGGACATCAGGTGCAAGTAACCGATCATTTTATTTTATTATTTAATACAGTTTTAACTTAAAAATAGCTTGTTAGTCTGTATCGCCTACGTTAAACTAACAGGTTTCTTGATTTATTGACTGGAACAGCTCTGTCATTACGTTGATTAACACCGAAGACATTTTTAAAGAAATTGCATGAATAAGTTACTTTAGGCTGCCATCTAACGGATTACATCGCAGCAACCGCGCGCAGTCGATATATTCAACTGCATGCAGTTATCTGCAGTCGGATCTGACTTTGCGCAGTTGACGCCACGCATCTAGCGCAGGAGCTCAGTGTAAGATTTGACGTCGAAATGGAAGCACAGACGCACTAACTGTATGCGGTTAGCGATGGACAGCGTGCGTCGACACTACACAACTGTAGCCGACCGCGTAAGGTTGAAGTCACGACTGTATGCAATTAATATTGACTTCACACGACTGCAGCCGACCGCGTGAAGTCGGTATCATGACTGAACGAAGTCGAACATACAACTGCATGCAGTTGAATATATCGACTGCGCGCGGTTGCTGCGATGCAGTCCGTCTGATGGCAGCCTTAACTCATGTATTACATAAAGCCGCAGAGTAACTAGATTACTACAATTTATTGTTTGAAAGGAATTTACAGCTGTTACACTACGAGAGCAGTTGTGCCCCAGTGGCATTCCCCCGACTTACGAGCTGAAGGTCGTGAGTTCGAACCTAGGCAGGCAATTAACTTACTTGGTGTATTTAATTTCATCACCACTGCTCTCACAACGGTGAAAGAAAAAATCGTGAGCAAACCGGGATGTACTAGAACCAAAAATTCGAAGATATGTGACATTCGCCTAGATCCGCACTGGGCCCGCGTAGTGTATTACGGCCCACTCCCTCTCACAGAGAGGAGGCTTGTTTGTTCCCAGCAGTGGGAATTTCATATTATAGGCCGATTATGATAAACACTACACAAATAAAAGGGTGTTTATTATAATTAAGAAACAGTTTAAAGACGACGATTAAAGAAATACCTAACTAGGAGAAAATGTTGCTGTTGTAAGAAAATAGAATAGTTTTGATGATTTTTGCAACGTAGTACGTAAATACAGATAATACGCGCTTGGACCTGGAGATGTGGACACTAGCCCCATGTACAGCCAGCACATCAATCTACTACAATCTGTCAAATTTCTTTAATAGATTTTCAACTTTATCACTAACGCATAAGGTTCAAGGTTGATTAGGAAAATTTGACAGTTTGGGGTACCTTGATGTGCTGGCGTCTGTACAACACAATAAAAAAGAACAAACAATATGAAATATTGTACAGACTTTGTGAATGAAACAAAGCTTAAAGCCTTGGAGTACGAAGTTTTTATTGATTCTGTGGCAGCGGGTCGAGGTTGACCAGTTCATTCATTTATTTAAGTATGTTTTTTAGTTTATGATTCAGAGTCGAAATCATTATTTGTGAAATATTTTCAAAAATTTTAAAGATTAGCTGTTGCTCGCGACTTCGGCTATTGTCCAGGATCAAAAGTAGCCTATGTCCTTTTCCAGAGTGTCGTCTACCCTTGTGACTAATTTCATCCAAATCCGTTCAGCCGTTATAGCGTCAAATCGTAACAAACAAACATACAAAAAATCAAATCATTGCTCTTTAAGGCGAAAGCGCCAGGGTAGCCCGCGAATTTCAATTTTTTTAACGTTTTTTGCAATTTGCTGGTCAGTATTAAGTTGTACGTTGATTAACATATGATTCGCGGCCGTAACAAATATGTATTTACATAATTATAATCATTAAAGTCATCAACACAACTCTCTAAGACCATGTAATCCCCAAGAATGACTATTTCATGAAATCTTGACATTTGGGGATTATACTAACATAACAAGTTGTATTACTGATTGTAATGATTATAATTATGTAAATACATATTTATTACGACCGCGAATCATATTTTAATCAACGTAAAACTTAATACTGACCAGCAAATTGCAAAAAACGTAAGAAAATTTGAATTTCGCGGGCTACCTTAGCGCTTCCCCCTTAATATAATTACATACATAATAATATAAGTCTGAAACGTGGTCGCTCACAATGGGCCTTATAAGAAGGCCAAAGGTCACCCAAAGGGTAATGGAGAGGGCTATGCTTGGAGTTTCCCAGTGTGATCGAATCAGGAATGAGAAGATCAGTAGGAGAACCAAGGTAACCGACATAGCCCGAAGAATTGCTAAACTTAAGTGGCAGTGGGCAGGGCACATTGCTCGCAGAACATATGGCCGCGTACCGGAAGACGTAGCGTTGGAAGGCCCCCCACAAGGTGGTCCGACGACCTTGTGAAGGCCGCAGGAACCCGTTGGATGCGAGAAGCACAGAACCGGTCGAAGTGGAGGTGCTTGGGGGAGGTCTATGTCCAGTAGTGGATGTCTTTCGGCTGAAATGATGACATATACGTTTAGATAAAGCGATTCCACCAGAGGCAGTTCTTCAGTTAGTCCACTATATCTTTGAACTTCTGCTTAGACAGCGCAGTCATAATTATGTTGTGTTTTCCATTCCATCATTTAAATTAGTTACAGCATTTGAATACAAGTCTACAGCTTATTACCCCACGTAGTTTGGACACCAGGTAGCATCGCCGGAAGTTTCGTCAGTATCATCATTGTTTGTATCTTTACACACAGTAACTTAACTTCAGCTACTTTGTATACAATGTTATCATTAACTTGGGCTTTAAGTGAATATCAACAACAACAATATCATAATTAACATTTCCGGTCGATCCCCTGCTAGTTCTTCTTCTGTTCTTATGCACTACAAACTTTCTCATTCCGGTTTGATCCGCTTTTGCTTTTGTTTTTACGGTTCCGTAGTTCTGCTGCCAAGGAACCCTTATAGTTTCGTCATGTCCGTCTGTCTGTCTGTCCGAGGTTTTGCTAAGAGACTGTTTGTACTAAAAAGCTATAATTTTGTAAGAGTGTGTATCTATATCAATTACGCCGACAAAGTGGTAAAATAAAATTTTGGAAAATATTTTTTTTCGTCGTCTACCCCATTGTGTAGGATATCGTTGAATAGGTCTTCTAAAATGACTTGGGGGTTGCTAAAATTATTTTTCGATTTAATGCTCCATTTACGAAATAATAAACGCAAATTTTTGTTACAGTAAGGCGTCCCCCTCCTCTAAAAGCTAAACTGCTGGCTTGAAAAACTCTGGAAAAATTCACGATTATAGTGCATTTCATGAAGTTGTGGAACTTGGGTGTTGGATAATTTTGTATTAAATACAAAATCCTTAGCATTTATCCTTTAGTGACTAAGGTGAAGTACTTAGTTGCTTGTTTATAACGGGTAAACTTGCATTGAAAAAACAAAATATAAAATAAAAAAACATAATAAATTATCATAAGTTTCACAATACTGCCGCTAGATGGCGCTGTACCAAAGGGTTACGTTTTCATTCGAGTACTTACAGAAGTCAAAAACGAACCTTGTTTAATTTCCGAATTACAATTTTGTGAATTGAAATAATAACTTGGCAGCCTCGTACTCTTTTTTTTAACTTTAGCAGGAAGAAAGTGGTTATTATTAGTTAATGTCTAATCTGTTTAAGTAATAATGTTCGAAAACAACATTTTGTCATTAGTTTAGTATCGCTATTCGATAACAGATGGCGTTGTGCCGTGACGTTACTTTTGTAGATCGCGGTGTTAAGATTTTCTTGCAAGGTATGACCTCCGTGGTTTACAGTGTAGCAGTAGGTTTTGTAAGTAAATTGTTATCACATAACAGCCCTTGCATAATTTATGGAGATTTTAACGAAGATTATAATCTTAGCAATGACAATACTGCAGTATTCAAATTAATGCGTGACGCCGGTTATCAATCTTTTTTACATCCATTTGTTTCTACACGATAGGTTCTCTTATAGATAACGTTTTTTCTAACTTCCCATGTGAAGTCGGGTTTTATAGCTCATTTTTTAGCTACCGTCATCCTTTGTGGAGCCGTTTTTAAGCGTTTAAGACCATCACGCTTCTGATCGACATCCCGCACATCTTGGAAATGCTAATTCAAATTTAAAGTCGATTTTTGTTATTATAACCATTAACTCATAATATCTCAACCAAAGACATTAAAGTACCTATTTACAATAGACGGGACATTGCGAACAAAACAGTGTTCCGATACTTGTTACCTAGGAGTAACAAGTCTCTCAGGCTAGTATGGTACGCCTGCGCGTCAAGTCGCATTGACGCATTCGTGTCCAACAAAAGAAAAATATTTTATATGGAAATATGCCGAGTTGCGCATTACGTTAGGTACTGCAAGTCTCGTTAAGGTAAAACAACTGGACCTAACTTCAGTTTATTTTCGTATGTATTATCTATATTTACTCAGTAATTAGAATTAAATAATTTTCATAAATAGATCTAGAAAATTTGTTTATTTTGTATTACTGAGTAGCTTTACTATAGTTGGGTAAAATGACAGCTTAAGTGTTACCACTTTTTAACGAAATTAATATAGTGGTGTGACAAAATAATTGATTCATTCAAGTAACATTCAGTTTAAAATCGATCCATGTTTAATTGATTTTATAAAAGAGGGTAATAATTATTAGAAGAATTAAAAACTAAGCTTGATGTGCTGGTGTCTGTACAGACACTTTTATACGTCAATCATATTTAAAAACTAGATGAGGTCGGCGTTTCCTATCTGACTAATCAGAGAAGAAAAGCCAAAACAAACTCAAGAGATATAATCTTGGTCAGATCATGTCAAGACCATACTGAAATGGTCTTTTGAAGAATTAACCATACCACACAGCACAGACCATAATAACGATAATTTAGTAATTTGTATGAAAAAAGAATTTTATAAATAAATCATTTGTAAACATTGGAACTATGTATACACGCCAGCACATCAAGCTACTACAAGCTGTCAAATTTATTTAATAGATTTTCAACTTTATGGCTTAAGCATAAGGTACAAAGTTGATTGGGACAATTTGACAGTTTCGGGTAGCTTGATGTGCTGGCGTCTGTACTAATAATTTTATTGCTTTCCTAACTTTTTGGCACTTATTTCAATCTATTCAAATGCGAAAAAATTGTCTTACTAACTTTTTTCAATATTATCGATAAGTACCTTTGAATCTATATGGTAAAATCCCTACCACAGGTTTTATAATTTGTACTTAGTGTCACCCTGGGCCTGCATTGCCAGACCTACGGATTTATCCATAGATCTACAGACTTTGGACCTCGCCTCGGATATACGTATATCGATATAAGATTTACAAATATTTGCAAAAAAAAAGTGTAAAAAAATAATTTTGCAAAACCGAAACGCAACCGACAATTGCAAAAAAGGTCTACTTTACACAAAAAGCAATATAAAACACAAAAGCATAATAATTCGGCGGCAAAGCCGGCACATTTAAAATTATTTTGTTTTAAAATGTAAATAACTACTTACTTAAAAACACACACTGAAACTGATACCTTGTCATAGACGGTGAAACGGACAATGAATAGTAGCGAATAAGATTGTACTTAGAATATTTTTTCTGCCTGAGTCAATTTTTGCCTAACTTGTTTAGTTTTCGATATTTATCTTACTGATTTGATTTATATTAGATTTTTCAGGCACCACCGATCCGATTTTCAATCCATCGATTGAGAATCGTATCTGGCAACACTAGCCACACTGGCCATCTACCGGGCGATAGCTGAATCTAATTGAATAAATTGCCGCTCTAATTTTGCTAAACTTTGGCAGATGGCGGCACTGAGACATGGGATCACAGTTTTTCTAAGACATTTCTTTTCATAGCCCGTCTATTGTACCTATCTTAAATCTCTTTGATCTTAACCATTACTTATATTCAGAATAAAAAACAACAGAATCGTACTATATTGTGATAACGGGCTACTACGGAACCCTACACTGTGCGTGACCCGACACGCACTTAGCCGGTTTTATTCCTGAAGGTTCGTCAGCAACAAAATATACGTACAGGGTTAGTATCAATTTCAGTCAGTATTCGTTTGCAATTGTTTTTTTAGGTCTCCGTACCTCAAGACAAAACACATCGCTTTCCGTCCGTCTGTCAAGACCTGTCTACCTACATTTGCTACCTGTAACTTGTACCTATCTTTTTAGCTTGAACTATTTAAATTATCAACAGTTTTGTCGCTAACTAGGTAGTGTATCAAAGTTCCTATAGCTATTACTATAGTCCGACTTAATTAGCTGCAGTAAAATGACACTTCATAATAACTCATTGCGGACTGAGTTTAGAGATATGCATGTCAAATAAATTTCGTTACACTATTCTGTACTAGAAAAACAAGATTTGGTTGATGGCCGCGAAAAACAAAAAGACGCCAATTTCAGTCATTTAAGTAACACATAAGCTGTCATTTTACTGCAGCTAATTAAAAGTCCGACTATAGTTCTTAAATATTAGGTATGTAGGTACTTTACTTTATAATATCTTTGGGCCTCATCTTATGCAATAAAACGAGCCTACCACTACAACATTTTTACGATGAACTTCCCATTGCATACCAAGTATAATCGCTCACCATTTAACCTTCACAGTTCGAACCTCTGTTATAACTATTAAACTCTATAGTTAAAACATTACAGAAACGATTGAACTGCACAATAAACTCAAATGTATCTATTATCAAATTCGATTTAGTTTTATTTGATTTCGAAAATCGAAGTAGGTAAGTTATCAGTTTATCACAATATCGAAAGTACGTAATACACATATTCTATTTCGAAAACACCCAAGAATTTTGTGTTAAAGTTCACAAATTCCCCTACTAAATCATCGTTGGTGTAAAACCATTGCTCAAGCTTAGAACCTGCTTACCCACGGTCGGTGGGCGCGGCTAACCACTCGCCGTTCGGCCATTCGTAATGCATATTATTTACTACTAATTATTTATATTAGGTAGCCGAAGGGCTCAATTGTGGCTATTTGATTCAGGTGCTGGATTTCATTATGGCTGACATTTAGAGTAACAAGCTTGTTATTTTAAGGCGCAGTTAGTTCCAACCTTTTAACAGTACTACCGATTAGAAAGAACTGTAGTTTTTCACGTATTATGGAACTCAAATGGAGTTGGGCAGGACACCTGGCAAGGCGCTGTGATGACAGGTGGAGTCAGGCTGTGACATAGTGGCGTCCAAGGACTAGAATACGAGATGTCGGTCGTCCGGCGGCGAGATGGGCAGACGACATTGTTGCCATCGCGGGCAAAACCTGGATGAGGCTGTCACAGGGGCTGGGGATTGGCACTGTGGATGATGCTGATGTGGTATTTCAAAGTTTTTCATATTTTAGTAGTTATACTTACTTACTACAATTCAACATAGTTCTCAGCTTCGGTATGCCGTAGAAGACTTATTTCTGTTGTGCAACTAAAGAGAAATGGTCACGTATTTTTAATAATATTTTTCGTAACAACTGAGTATTTCTAAATTTTTTATTCGTCATTAAATCAAGTTACATTTTTTACAGTGGACCACAGATCAGTGGTAACAAAACTAGTGTAAGCTGGCCTAGTATTTTATTGACACTCGCTAACTACGCTAACCCAGCTCAAGATCGACTGTACCTCTGCCTCTATAGTTTGAGACCCAGATTCCAAGACCTTAGTCAGGTTGATCTTGGAGCCTTGAGTTTGAGTCATAACTCTTCATAACGCCAGTTCAGAGCCAACCCTCGCTTCACGTCAAACAAAATCAAATCCTAAAAGCATCAACGTCTAAAATTAGAGCAGGAAATAAACAACAGTACCTTAATTTAAAAGTCAATAAACTTAGCATACCTAATACCTATTCTGTCCATCTATTACTGATGCTGCTACTGTCAACTATCAGCCCCGTTTGACCTTCACGCCTGCTCATTTAAAAGGTAGGCAGGGCAAGTTTATTGACACCACCACGTGCTGTGACGTGCTGGGTCAGAGATTATACGGCCGAGCATAATGGCAACTATTAGTAACTTTGAGTATTAAACCAACCGGAGACGCCACGAGTACTAATATCTATGCAAATAAGTCTGTCACTTTCATCGCGGGGGACGGGGGAACGCAATAATACACGAATGCAATTCGATCGCGTTGTTATGCACGCACACAAAACAAAAAACAAACACAAGCATAAACTATACGCACACGTGTATAAAACCGCTATGACCGGCGGTCTCGTACCTTTGGCAGCGGGGATCGCCTGACAATGGCTCCTCCAGTTAGTTTAATACTCAAAGATTAGTAACGAATTGGAGGACTGCTTGTCTTTCAGTTACTAAATGGCGATGATACTATATACAGTATAAAGGACGAAGGATTAATTCTGAAAACTACAGCTCTGTTGTCGGGGTTTTCTAATTTAAGCTTAGACAGTTTTCTGTTTCAGCCTTGTTGACAGGGATGAGCAATCCCAAGCTAGTCAACAGTTTCTTGACGAATAACTTTAATTAGCAAGGTAAATAAAGTGAATATGTGTATGTTAGTTTATAGAGTCAACTCAAATCTCTTCACATTTCTGAGGTAAAGCTGTTGCTCTTCTTCTTTCACAACCGTAAATCAAGCAGCCTATGAAAAACCCTACCCTTAACAGCACCCTTTATCATCCCGCTAATTACGACTACTCCCTCAAATCCAACCATAATTTACCATCCCATCAAACTCCAACCATTCTCACACCATCCGCCTCATAATAGTCCTAAGTTCCCAACACTAGAGAGGTGGGCGTGCCCACACCGGCGCAGTCGCAAGGCCGTCCGACTCACGCGCACTTGTCCACAGTTCCCACGTCATGCCAGCGCTGGCTCGCCCACTGACCTATTACTGACCCCGGTTGGACACAGCCTTATCTACGGGCAAGTTTCAACGTAATTGGGTGATATTGATGGCTGCAAAGTTGATCGATATGGTTATTTGCGAATGTTTGAAATGTTATGGTGTGTGAGTGGGTGTGATTGTTTGAGAGTTATGTGAGAATGAAAGTTGTTATTATGGGGTATCGATTCTGATGATTGCTGTGGGTATATTGGTTTTTCTATGTTTATTCTTGTAGACATTATATGATACATACCTAGCACATTATTAGATGGCACATAGCTCATTTATAATGGCACTATACAGGAAAAGTTTTTAACCAGTGCGCAAATTTTGACATAATAAACTTGAATGTATTTTAATAAACACGTATTTTTTGTTTTGATATGTTTCAATAGTAAAAAATTAAGTTAACGCTTACGAGACTTGTTTACTCAGAAATTTATTTTATGGACGTCGCTTGCCAGTCCGTCGACCGGTCGCCCGATTCACGCCGCGCGTCGACCGGTCGCCTGACGCGCCAGCTGCTATCAGAAGTACTCACGCGCGGTCGCTCTATGTATGCGACGGCGGATTATTGACCCCAGATTAGCGCTACAATTTTTTAAGTGTAGACTGTGTAAAGTTATTTGTAAACGTAATTTTTCGTAAATTCCAATTTATCCTTCATACCTTCATGGGCTTAGGACCATCAAAATGCAGAAAATAAATAATAATAAGTAAGAAAGTAATACGTTTTAGTCCATTCAAAATAAAACATTTAGGTATGATAGGTACTTACATGATACAATTTAGATTGAAACAATTGCATTTTGGCGTATTTAAAAAATTGGAATCAACTATCTTACAACAATGTCTAATCAAAGAGAACCTAACACACTAAGATTGTTTATAATTTCTTCTTACCTCTACATTTTATTAATCACAATATTTTAGGTATTGTTCGAAGTGACCTCCTCCTTTTTCAAGGCATAAACGTGCACGTTTAAATAAGTAAGCATTTAGTTTGTTTAGGACACTAACACCACTTTGTACTTCATTGAAAGCGTTACCTAATTATTTTTTCTTTCAAGTCATCTAGGCTCTGAGCCTCTTCTACAACATTTCACTTGTTTCATACACCTTGGTTTGCTGCTAAAATTGTCCTCTCATTAGGGACCGTGGGATTGAGGACCCTTGGGCTCGCATACGAGGTACGCTCTCCCTTTCGTATCTTCTTCGTGCTGCTCGTAAATTTTCATTGCTTAACAAATACACTCGCACCATTTCATAATACTCGCGGTGAGTAAAATGAGACATTGTCACTACGCTACTCTAGTACGCGGCACAACGCGCAGGGACGGCGAGCGAAGGGCGCGACGAACATCCGACCTCCGCTTCCGCAATTGACGTACTGCATGTGCACGCGTTTTGTTTATCAAACGCCGCGCCGGCGCCGCATGCCCCCCGCACGGCCCGCACCCCCGTCTCGTGCGCTAGCGTGGTCCAGCGGCCGGCGGCCTTCGCGTTTTCATTCATGCTCATTCATAGTATTACTATTAAATTATATCCATGTCTTGCTTATTTCAAATTGGGACAAAGTGGAAAAATGAAAAAAAAAAGTCATAAACTAAAAATGGAAATGTGTTCTATTGCTTACACTGAGCCACCAAGAAAAATTTACGCAGTGGTTAAAAATTTATCCTGTACTATAACACGTAATTCACGCAAAATCCTTGGAGCTGGATTCCAAACTGATCCTAATGTTTAAATTACTCTACAATATTTTTTACTAGCTTCGCCCTGCTATTTCATCCGCACAAGTCTGGAGCCCGTGAGCCAGATTATAGTTTTACTATGTGCCGAATTTCATCCAAATTCTTTCGGCCGTTTTAACGGGAAAGCATAACAAACATACAAAAAATCATAACTTTTCTCTTTATTTATAACTAGCTGACCCGGCGAACTTCGTACCGCCTCAGAATCAATAAGAACGAATGTATGATAAAATGAATTACCTTCATTTTATTTTCGTGAATTTTTCATAGTTATTCTGCTACTCGCGGCGGAGACTAATACAAAAAATAAAATCGGTCCACCCGTTCCTGAGTTATAAATGGTGTTTTATATATAGAGATAGATATTAGTTTTAAAGGTCAGCTACATGAAAATAATAAACTTCTAACTAAACAAAACTTTTAATAAAAATATTAAAAAAACTCGCTTCTTATTCAGATCTAAATGGCTGTTGTCATTGTGATCTGATAGATCACAGCTTTGCTGATTAGTATACAATGGCGGAATGGGCTTCCTAGTTCCCGCTATTAAATGCTGCTTAGATATAATGTCACGGCCACTTCAGATCGATAAAAACACGATGCTGCGACCTCTACTGAAAATGTGACTTACGATGTTTACCTACGGTTAGTAAATATGTGTTTAAAGATCATTTAAACATGGGGTTTATTCATTAACGTTGGTTAAAGTTAAAAGACGTTTAAACGTCAAAGTGTATGGTTAAACAGCCGCTAATCATTACTTAACTTTAAGTAAAATGTATAAATAAAGGGGTTCATGTTTAAATATATCTAACTCATATTCTATGATTGTATTATAACACATCACATGATCCGATACTACGGCATAAAAAAATACCGGCCAAATGGTGTCGGGCCACGCACAGTGTAGGGTTCCGTAGTAGCCCGTTATCACAATGTAGTACGATTCTGTTGTTCTTTATTCTGAATATAAAAAAAAACATATTTTCTTTTTCAATGCAAGTCTTTTACGTTATAAACAAGCAACTACTTCATCTTAGTCACTTTAAAAGATGAATAAGGATTTTGTATTTGGTACAAAATTATCCAACACCCAAGTTCAACGACTATTACTGCTAAACTAATAAAGTTATCTTAACCGCTATACTTTTTCTTTAAAATTCATAAAATGCACTATCATCCTGAATTTTTTCAGATTTTTCAAGCTAGCAGTTTAGGTTTTAGAGGGGGGAGGACGCCCTACTGGAACAAAAAATTGCACTTTAAAGTTTAATATTTCGTAAATGGTGCATTAAATCGAAATAGTAGATAATGCACCGAGAAGCTAAAGTTGTGTCTTATGTCACGGGCGTCATATTGAATCTCGAGCGCAATGAAGGATTCGGGACTTAACTCACGAGCGAAGCGAGGGAGTTAATACAAGAATCCTGAATGCAGCGAGGGATTCAAGCTAGCCCAAGGCAAAGACACCTTTAGCCCAGAGGAGGATACTCTACTTTTTACACCTACTGTGAGAAAATAATAGCCATAGTACGAAAATTCGCGCCTTTATTGCGTCTACCAATAAGTAGCCAAGACACGATCAATTCGATTTTTAAAAAAAAAGTCTCTTATACGGTTTTGTCGTGTGTGTCTATTGATATCACTCTCATGGAAGTGGCGTTTGTGTAAACTAAGCTTTATACAGGGCTGGTAGAATGGTTTTGGATGATTGGCTGTATGCATTTTGAATTTAGAACGTCATTGGAGACGCTCGTGAAAATAGAGTATTTTTGATAAAATGTGATAAATCGACTGTAGTATAGATAGGTTTTATTATTTATTTATTTATTCACAAAATCCACAGCAGTCTTAGCGCAGTTTACTTAAAATAAATTAACTAATGTTACAGCCAATTACTATAACGGTATTACGGCGCGGTACGGTATTTGTTATTATTAATGCCAGTTTTAATGTTATTCCATTCCTTTTAAAAAATGGCACCAAAGGGTGTTTGTTAGTACTATACTGCCAATTTAGCTGAGCATGTGAGATACCAAATTCAAATCACATTATTGACCAGCGGGTCATAATGAAATCCAGTACAACATTATTGACCGGCTGGTCAATAATGTGATTTGAATTTGGAATCTCACATGCTCAGCTAAATTGGCAGTATAGTACTAACAAACACCCTTTGGCGCCAGAAAGAGGAAAGCTATTCTCGAAACCCTTACTACGCGTGGATGATATTCTCGATTTCCTACAAAATCATAACGACTGCTTCTTCATATCGTTGCTATGTTTTCGAAGACATAATATTGTAAGAATAATTAGATAACTACGAACCATTTTTTAAAAGGAATGGAATAACATTAAAACTGGCATTAATAATAACAAATACCGTACCGCGCCGTAATACCGTAATAGTAATTGGCTGTAACATTAGTTAATTTATTTTAAGTAAACTACGCTAAGATTGCTGTGGATTTTGTGAATAAATAAATAATAAAACCTATCTATACTACAGTCGATTTATCACATTTTATCAAAAATACTCTATTTTCACGAGCCCTGTATAAAGCTTAGTTTACACAAACGCCACTTCCATGAGCGTGATATCAATAGACACACACGACAAAACCGTAGAAGAGACTTTTTTTTTTGAAAATCGAATTGATCGTGTCTTGGCTACTTATTAGTAGACGCAATAAAGGCGCGAATTTTCGTACTATGGCTATTATTTTCTCACAGTAGGTGTAAAAAGTAGAGTATCCTCCTCTGGGCTAAAGGTGTCTTTGCCTTGGGCTAGCTTGAATCCCTCGCTGCATTAGGATTCTTGTATTAACTCCCTCGCTTCGCTCGTGAGTTAAACTCTTAACTCCCTCGGTGCATAATCTACTGTTAGCAACCCCCAAGTCATTTTAGAAGACCTATTTAACGTTACCCCACACGATAGGGTAGACGACGAAAAAAAATTCATACCCACTTCACGTGTAGGGGAGCTACCCTAAAAAAAAATATTTTCAAATTTTTTATTTTACCACTTTATCGGCGTAATTAATATACGCACTCCTACAAAATTACAGCTTTCTAGTACTAAAGGTCTCTTAGCAAAACCTCGGACAGACAGACAGACAGACGGACTTGACGAAACTATAAGGGTTCCTTGTAGGAACTACGGAACCCTAAAAAAGATATTTATCTAATGACGTAGGTTCAATATTGACTGCTGAAGAACAGAGTGAATCCTGAAATAAAAAATATGACATCAAAAAGTTTACATCAAAATTATAATTTAATATCTGGTTATTTTTCTCGAAAAAATCTACACAAAGCCATATTTTCAAAGAAGAAAATTTTATTGTTTTTTTTTCATCTCATTTATTTGTGGCCAGTTACATTGATTTGTATTTTAATTACAAATGAGGTTTGTGTCTATAGTATTTACTCTACGTTTAAAGAAGTATGAATGTTGAAACTTATAACACTGACTTGTCAAAATAATTTCTCATCTTTCATTATTTTAGAACAGCAATGATTAATGTGTGCATTGTCTTGTTACAGGTGGGTGGTCCGTCATCTAATTACAGTGAGTAATTAAACGTAAATAAACTAATGAAGTTTTTAATTACAAAACATAATAGGCTCATAATTGCTCTGTAACTGTGAAGTAATCAGTAGTGGCATAATGATGTGCCCGTCAACGACTGTTATGTTTGTAAATGGCGTTATAAATGGTCTGAAGAAAATAGAGATTTAAATTATATGTGATTAGTTTTACGCGTATAGTGTTTTTGAAATGGAAATAGGACTTTAGGGAGAGCTATGAGGAATATGCTATACAAATATGAGAGATGGGCGTACGTCATTGTTACCATCGCGGGTAAAATCTGGATGAGGCTGGTACAGGAGCCTCGGGATTGGCACATGAAAAGAGAAGCCTATGCTCAACAGTGGGTGAATTCGTGCTGTGGATGATTTTAATGACGAGGAATATAGAACATTTGTATTATACGTTTAATTTGGGAGAAAACTATAACTTACTCAATAAATATAAAAAAAACGTATACAATTTTTTATTTAGGAAACCAACGGAAACTTTACCTAAGTCGTGCCAACGTCTAAACGTTCTCATTTATAAATAAGTCTGGATTACCTCCAAAATTCTCGCGTGTCCAAAATATTATAATCACCAAGAATCCCCCAAAGGGTAGCAGCTACAACAAGCCCTGCCTGATCGACACGCGAACTAAATGCTACATTCCTTGGAGGTAGCCGTAGGCGCAGGCGCACGACATTACACTGGCTAGGGTTTTTGACAGAGCCGCTGTTGTTATCTGTGGCCTTTTCAATTGTAGAAAGAATTGAATGTAACAAAGATGTATACTGTTGACCATAGACTCTTCCGTCGGGCATTATGCCAGGCAACTATTTAACCAAATCTGAAGTATAAAAAAAATATATCTATCTGCTGCTTATTTCATACAATAATTAAGCGAACCTACAATAAAACAGTGGTAGATAAAATATAATGTGCAGGCGAATGGCGATGGCTTTCCATCCAAAAACCAATGATAACGTGGTGTTTTGAAGACGTCATTGGTTTTAAGACTGTCATCCCCTGTTTCAGCAAATCTGTGATGCGAAATCTCTGCGATTGGTTGATCTAAACAACGATCAATAGGTAGTTTAAGTTATTCACATGCTACTTACGATTTGGCAACTGATTAGAGTGACTTTCTGAAGCTATGGGTTAAAACTAATAAGTAGTAGTAGTTTGTCTGTCCTTTCCCTTTTTAATCCATCCAAAGGTTGTCTTTAAAAGATCGCTTTTAGCGATAAGACCGCCCATTGTGTCACCCTTTGTACAGTTTCTAGATATATATGTCTGTAATTTATATGGTGTACATATTATAGAGTATTCTATTCTATTCTAGTAATAAATCAAATCAAAGCTTATTTATTCAAATTAGACTTCTTGAACGTCAAAATTACACAAGACAGTCCCCCGAACCGCCCGTTCTTCTCCACGTTCTAGTCCTCTAGCTGGCTAGAAGTGGCGCAACAAACTCACCAACGGAATAATCTTTGTCTTCTCTTATTAATTAACAAATCTGATTCACATTGAATAACAAGACTACAATTTCATAATAATATAAACAATCTGCCACATTATATGTTTTGCCTGAAGCCAGGGACTAATGGACAAAATAAAAGCTACTTAGCTAGAGCCCCGAGGAAGATGTTATAAATCATATTCGTATTACTTTCTTTAAATTGGGTGCTTCAGTCATCATAATTGGTCTGACAAACGGTATTACTAATGATACTTTTCTATGAATAAAATGTTACACAAATGATAACTATACCAATTTATATTAAGGCCTTAGGAAGTTTTTTAGGGTTCCGTAATTACAGGATGCCAAGGGCTAAGTCTCCGCTGTCCGTCCGTCTGTCACAGAGCTGTATCTTTTGAACCGTAATAAGTAGGCACTCGAAAATTTCACAGATTATACTACTACAGGCGCTATAACAACAATAAAAATAAAATAAAGGTACAAAAACCAACAAAATACATTATCGCTTAAGTTTAATGATTTCGTTGCTAAAATGTCAAATTATGTTGTTCTGTAAGTTCCAACTTCCAACCTATTGTGTAATGTTTATCTTGGATTTGGAAAAACTGGATATGGAGTCACACAGTCACACTAAAGGCGTTGTTATCCGTTCCCATTCCAAGATGTTCGTTCATTAAAAAATCCTTTAGTCTCATACATAATGCGCAAATATTTTACCTTTATAACTGGCCTCTCCACTAAGTATTTGTCTTAAACATGTTGAAATCGTGTATGATGTAATACAAATAATTTACTTGACCTCCGGAGTGTTGACAAAACAATATTATCACAGTCTAGACTAGACAACGAAGCAAGGCAAAACATAATAGACAATAAGTATGGTTATATTCAATACAATTGTAATTTCTTAAATAACATTTCCTCATTTCTTTGATATATGCTCCTAATATCAGTTGTAACATTTCTCAAATGCGCTGATTAGTTTTCGTCAGACCGTCGAGCCGTCCTGGCAGGTACACTCCTTGATCTAATTCGATGTTAGATCATTTATAACTGTTGCGTATGTTTGACATTGTGGTAATGAACAGTCAGGTGATGTCTGGCGGCAGTGAGCAGTGTGGTGTTGAGTGCGTGCGTGATAATTACTAGTTAGGTTTGAGTAATTTGTTAATTATAACTCGTTAAGTTTTTGTAGCAGGTCAATTTGGTTGGTAATTTGTGAGAGTCGATTAGATTTTGAGTGGTGTTGTCGATGACGTAGTAGATTTAGATGATCGTTCAAATAGATGCTTAGCTATTAATGTATTGGATTGCTTTAAAGCTAACATTACCTGGCAGTACACTGTGTATTGGATGACCCAATGTCGTGATCGCCCAGTGGTTAAAGTCTCGCCTCCCATGCACGAGATTGTGGGTTCAAATCCGGACAAGTACCAATGCGTCTATTTCAATACTTATTTACTTTCTTAACTTAACCGTGGCTAAATAATAACAGCCGCACAGGTCGACAGATCAGGTTAAGCTACGCTTGCCGCGGTTGGTCTGTGGATGGGTGACCATCTTTACATACCGTGACCCCCCCCCGTGCCTCGGAAAGCACGTTAAGCCGTTGGTCCCGGCTGTCATTCGTGGATTTTTGACAGTCGTTACGGGTAGTCAGAAGCCCGAAAGTCTGACAACCAGTCTTATCAAGGGGTATCGTATTACCCAGTAACTGGGTTGTGGAGGTCAGATAGGCAGTCGCTCCATGTAAACTACTGGTAATCAGCTGCATCCCGACCCCAACATGGTTGGGAAAAGGCTAGGTAGAGGATGATTTACTTTTTTAACTTTATAAGTTTATCTTGGACATCGGCATCAGGGAAGGAAAAACATCGTGAGGAAACCTGGATTTATAATCACAATAATATTTTAAAGGCGAAAGTTTGTGAGTATGTGAGTGTGTGTATGTGTGTGAGTGTGTGTATGTGTGTGTGTATGTGTGTTTATATGATTGTTACTTCTTTACGCTCAAACGGCTGGACCAATTTTGATAAAATTTTGTATAGAGGTAGCTGACACCCTGGATTAACATATAGGCTACTTTTTATCCCAATATTCCTACGGGATCGACATTTACGCGGGCGAAACCGCGGGGCGCAACTAGTAATCAATAAAAGTCTGAAACCGTCAACCCGTTTTGAGCAACCGTGGTGATCAATGCCCGTGCCTTCTCTGTATGAGAAGAAGCTTATGCCCAGCAGTGGGAGAGTAACTGGCTGATACTATTATACTGTGTATTAGATCATACTTAAGTTCGAAACATAGCTAACGTTACATACCAATACAGGGTTAGTCTTCAAAGACCAGCCAAATTTAAGGGTGTGGTACAGACTCAACAACTTTCTCCATGGGACCAATATCGTAATTGCGAATAAAAATTCAGCCGTCCCATACGTTTAGGTGAAGTAGGTATTGAAGTTTTCTATGGAACAGTTGATTAATTTTTCGCGATAACGATAACCTAAAATACCCTTAAATTTGGCTGGTCTTTGAAAATAAACCCTTTATATCAGTGACTATTAATTAAAGCATCTAATCTGCCAAATACGTCGAACCAACTATTTTTTAGTACCTATCTAAGTTCGACGTTTTTGGCAACGCAACCAACTCCCTAACTAAGTAATAATAGTTCTATGCTCCCTAAGCAAACCTACCCATAAAAGTATGAAAATGAACTGCCGGGAAGAACAAAAAGCAACACAAAGTGTGCGTGTCTAATTCTGCCTATTGCGGAGGAAAGTGAAGGAAAGAAAGTACCTTCTAACAACTGGCAACATTGATTAATACGCTAACCCGACAACATTCACCGGAACCGCATAGGGACATATCTTCACACATTCGCTTTTCTAACAGGGAATCTGCCAAACAAGTATATGTACCTATTTACTTTGTCGTCACATGGTCAAGGATGTGCAGGCTTTCTGTTTTCTCATGTGTCGCGGATGTGACGTGTCTATTGAATGGTGGTTCTTTATAGATATATGTATAATGAGTTGATTTAATTGGATTTAATTTGCGGTAGATACGTTTCTTGTTCGCTTTCTTTGAGATCGAAATGGTGATTGTGCTATTTTAGCGACATGGAGTCAAAAGTCTGAGGGAATTATTTTAATATGCTTGGCAATAGGAGTCTTAAATTAAGCAATCGTGCTGCTCCTATAAATATTTAATGTTCTAAGGCATCGATATTCTACGATTAGAATGTCGACCGGAAATATAGCTGTCGCAGTCAAAATTATTGAATAAAATCCAAAGCTCCAACTTTAGATTGAGACATACTTGTTGAGTTTTAAGTTAACGAATACTTATAGTGTTTTTATCCAATATCTTGTCCTCGTTCGATCCCTGAGAGACAGACACTTGAAGGCAGCATGACAGACAGCACTTGAAGGCAAACGATTGTGTAAATCAATAAACACAGTGTTTAACGACAAACATGACGAGCACACAGACACACAGACAGAACCTGTCGGTACTGTGTCACAAGGTCACAGGGCCGGGTATGGTAATCAGTTAGGAAACCTTCGGATTTACTCGTCATTAAGTATTTTGGGAACGTTGCACGGCTGTAAGTAACATATTCGCAAGGTCGTGTTTGGGACGCATAATAGCTTGCAAACTTTTGATAAGCAAATTTCAGCTATCAGAACACAAAAACAGGAGCGAAAAAGATCTTGATCAGCAGTATTATCTTGCAATACTCACACACACGCACAATCTCTGTACTTTGCCAATTCGTTTGCCTTACTTGATAACTGTTCCTTGGGTTGTCTTAACCCTAGGGACAGTTATCTAAAAGACCAAACTTACAGATATGTTTTGAGTTTCAATGTCATGTTTATCATGATCTTAATGTACCATGTTTGGGCTATACACATCAATACATAGCTATATGCCATGCCCAAATATGTGCGTTTAACTAATATTTTGACCCAAAACATCCAAACCAGTTTGCACCATCTCTCTGGTGTTAGTGGTCCGGTATTTGGTAAACATTCGGGACCCGAGCCATTAGCACCGGCCCGACGACGGGCCCAGCCCTGCGACATACAGACATACTAACACGCTAACTGATAACGGGCCCTTCGCACGTAAATATAAGCTATTGAGAGATTGAAATGTGTTTGAACTATAATATTAAGTTACGTGAAATCTCAACTCATAATCATAAACTACTAGTACCTACTACTTTCTACTACTTTCTTTTATATATAAAGATTTGAACAGCATTTTAAAAGAAGAACAACCCTTTTGTGGCTTTGAAGTGTGGATAGAATAATAATACTTTATGCCATGGTATAACGGATACATTCAAACATTTTGACATTGATACTGTAATTTAGTGTGGTCTGGTGAAATGTGATAGCCGAGCAGTAACAGAGAATTTGTTTGTCTTAAGCAGTGGCTGTAGTAAAATTCATGCTGACCAATCTGCTCGCAAGTCCAGTTCAGAGGACTTAGACAATAGCGAACTGTCTAGCCTCTTGTCTCGCTTTCGTATTTCTACATCGACTTTCAACAGTACCTACTGACAGAAGATTTTCGTATTTCTACATCGACTTTCAACAGTACCTTTTGACTTTCCCGTCATGGTTATCGCTGATAGAATGACACTTTGTGGCCACTGGGCCCTAAAGCCTCAAAAGAGATGTTCGATATAGCTGATCTAAAAAAGGGAAATCTTAAACCAGTTAACTAAACGCAAGCTTTGAGATCTGCGACATTACGCTTTAATTTTTACCCACGCTAGTAAGTTTTTTTTTCTAAATTCTTAGCCGAACTATTCTATAAAAATTAGGCTTCTGCATCGTTAAAATTTAGTTGAAGTGGGCTTGAACTAAGTTGTCAACAGTGTCAACCCGTAGCATCAGGTGGAGTGACAGTTCACGTCAAGTTTGCTGCACCTAAGTTTTACGGTGAGATTTTTAACAGCATACTTATGCAGATAGTATAGTAATAGTATTCTTTGGAAAGCTTTCACTTTTATCCAAAAAGCGGTACAGTAGAACAACCGGGTTGCGAATGAAAAGCTGCGCGTTTTGAGAGCGTCCCTACGCTCTGATTGGCACAGTGCGAACAAGCCCAGATGCATAGATACGTATGTAAATGTCGCGCTAAGCAGGGGATAGACAGTAGATCAGAATTGAACAAAACAATAGGACATTGGCTACTTCCTACCTTTTCAAGAGATTTGGGACAAAAATGTAGGTATCAATGTGAACTAAAAAGTGGCTAAAAAAAGAAATTATACTATACTTAGCTGAAGAGTGTGTTTATTTGAACGCGTTAATCTCTGGAACTACCAGTCGGATTTGATAAATTCTTTTGCATTTGTTAGCCAAATTTTTGAGGAAGGGTATAGGCTATTTAAAATCATGTTAGGACTTAGGACCGTTAAGAGCCGAGCGCAAAAGAAAAAAATCAGAAAGGCGCTAAGCGAAAACGAAGTAATAGTGCGTGCAGGTGATGCGATGCGATGAGGTCATCATCATCATCATTTCAGCCGATAGATGTCCACTGCTGGACATAGGCCTCCCCCAATTTTGGGGGGGGGGTTTGCCATAATCGCCACGCTTGGCAGGCGGGTTGGCGATCGCAGTATGGTATGATGGTGGAATGCATAGAGAACGCTGCTGCCCATTCTCCGGTAAGACCCTTAGTCGCCTTTTATGACACCCACGGGAAGTAAGGGGTGGTGCTATTCTTTAAGTCCGACACCACACAGTTTGAGGTGCGATGAGGTGGGTTGGAGAAACAAGAAATTTCTCCCGGACGAAGTCGCGGGCAGAAGCTCCAAAATGACGACAAAGTTATGGTTAGAGTGCTGTTTTACTGTATCTCTCTAAATTAAAGTGAATAAATCCATGATCGAACAAACTGAACAACATTTATAGACTTTTCGAAATACCTAAAGCTAGTTCTCATAATCAATTAAACCTTCACCACTTCTAAACAGCCATAAAACACCGTTCTAAACTAGATCGATTCCCATAACAATTATAAAGCAATACGACTCACTTGATTGCCTTCAAGTGAGCATCTCAACAGAATATCGATCACTAAGTAACGCTTAACCAGCCGTTGGTAATAGGAACACGTACTTACAGATCTTCGAGATAACAGATCAGTACCGCTGGCGGTGACTAACGGTTCATTGCTGCATTACTTGATTGGTATAAAAAGTTATCTAATAGTAATACAGTAATACTGTTACTAGGCTGTTTCTACCGCTTAGTAATTTGAGCTCAACTGTGTGAAACCTGAAAGAAATAAAAATATTATGTGGTTAACAAAGGAAACTAGGTCTTAGTGTAGTCTGACTGATTGAAGTTTATCGAAGACTATCTAGCGAGGTAGGATCTTTTCAGTTTTTTCAGCGATTGCCTTTTGTTATAAAAATATACCACAAAGGGCGCATTCCACCAAACTTTTATTATACATAGAAGAAATCATACACTGAGAATATTTTTAACCCCCAACGCAAAAACGACGGGATGTTATAAGTTTGACGTGTCTGTGTGTGTGTGTGTGTCTGTGGCATCGTAGCTCCCGAACTGATGAACCGATTTTGATTTTGTTTTTTTTTGTTTGAAAGGTGAATTAGTCGGGAGTGTTCTTAGCTATGTTTGATGAAAATCGGTCCAAGATGGCCGCCATCACAAAGTGGCGAATTACATTTTTTTCACAACTCCCTCAATATAGGTATCAAATGAAAGGGCTTGACTATACGCTATTACAAATTTCAAATCCAAGATGGCCGCCACCACAAAATGGCGAATTATATTTGTTTTTCACAACTCCTTCAATATAGGTATCAAATGCAAGGGCCTGACAAGTAGAATAATGTACACTATATTGAAAGGGAATGAGGAATATTAAAACTTAAAACTTGAAAAAAAATTTTTGTCTGATCAATGATCTGTCTAGAATGATGAGGAAAGTGGAGTGATGACTTGTACTACGACCACTGAGTTTGACTATTTTTATTACGAATGGAATTATCCTACTTAAAAAGCGTAGGTATTTCTACATCAGATAGTGTCGCAGTCCCATTTTATAAACTAGATCTGAAATACCTAAAATATCTAATAGCTATGAAATACTTGTACGAAAGTTGAATAACTAAAGGAAGAACTAGAAAAAGGATATAATAAAACAAAAAATCTGTTAAGCCTTAAAAATTATTCTTCAACTATAAATTAATCATTATTTTTTGACAGATAAAAAACATGATTAAACACCAAATTACCCCCGACACAAAAAAATAATGAAATTAAATGTAAGTAATTGGAAAAGGATCAAATAATTAAAAAACCTCCAACTTAACGAATAGACACTAGATACTACATTCTAGAGACTCTTTATAGAGACTAGATTCTTTTTGGAGGTTTTTTTTGAATTTTTGATAGTTTTTCCATATTAGAACTGTCAGACGTTTATTCCACGAATATATCTTTATTCGTATATATTTATATACCTTTGGTAAAATCAGCCCTAAAGTTAGTGAAATATGCATACCCAGTAGTCGTCGGCGCTGCCAACGTTACTAACATCTTGACTCTTACTTCTGTTCAGGGTTTAGTATTGTTATGAGGCCCACAGCCTCATAACAATACTACACCTAGTCTGTGTCTACATACTTAACCGAAGTCGAACTCAACCCTTTCACACGACAAAGATGGCCTCCCACACTTTATCTAGTTAACACGTACCTACACATTATCAGATCTCATTAAGTGATCCAGTTTCAAGTTTCCCATGCTGATCAGCAACTTGACGCCAGACAACGTTGCCTCTTGTCACAATAGGGGGCCTAAAAAGGCCACTTTGGAAGAATCATAAAAGGATAACATTATGAATCATAATATGGCGAAGACAGCCCGTGTTTTTCTTTTTTTCGCTGCACTACGTAGGTATAATCAAAGAGATTGGGATTGGATTTGGATTGGATTGGTGCTTTAGCACAGACAAAAAAATACTGAAAAATCCTTCACCAATGAGATTTGATATGATTAACAACAGTTAACTGACAATCATGATTCATAATGTTATCCTTTTATGATTCTGCCAAATTGCCTTTTTAGACCCACTGGTGTAGTACTTCATACTTGGTAGCAAACATAGCACTTCAAGTTTTAAATAAACTTCTGCTTTATGGAGCGTTGTCTCGCTCATGTGAGAGTCTCTTTCAAAAATTCTTAAGGGGAAAGCGCTAGGGTTAGCCCGCGAAATTCAAATTTTCTTACGTTTTTTGCAATTTGAAGGTCACCGGTCATTGTCACGTTGTATGTCGATTAAAAATACACGATCTTACAAATATGACTTTACAAAATTATAATCATTAAAATCACCTATACCAACCACTCTCTAAGTTCGTATAATCCTATTGATTCATATTACATGAAATAGTCATTAAAATTAAAATTTGAATTTCGCAGGCCACCTAGCGCACCCCTCAGTATCATAATTATATTACTACCCGGGTACTGGTCATAGTAGCGTGAAACCCCTTAACACGGTGGACCGATGACCTGGTGGAATGAGGGTCACGGGGATCCGCTGGATGCTAAAAGCTTAGGCGGTCGGTGATGCCATGCTTGAGTGAGGTGTGAAGAGGCATTTATCTAGCTGTGACCGTTTGTCGGCTAAATTAAAATTAATAACAAATAAACACATTAATATTATAAAGGCGAAAGTTTGTTAGTGTGTGTGTGTGTGTTTATATGTTTGTGACTTCTTCACGCTCTAACAGCTGGACAAATTTTGATGAAATTTTGTTTGACACCCTGGACTAGCATATAGGCTTTTTATCCCGATATTCCCACGGATTGACATTTACGCGGGTGAAACCGCGGGGCGCAGCTAGTTATTAATAAAATTATGATGATGTTGGTGGTCGTAGGGTCGGTGACCCGTGATTAGTAACCACCTCACCTAGCACTGTAAGTGATGACCTAATAAATTCCACTGATGCCGCAATCATCGTGGCCACCTACTGGGCTCAAATTACTTATAGGTACAGGGTTATTGGAAGAAAGAGCGACTGTCGCAACCCAGGCGGCGATAAGACCCCTCTTTGAGGAGTGGCTAGAGAGGCGCTACGGCGCCCTCACCTACCGCCTGATGCAGGTCCTCACCGGACACGGAAGTTCCGGAGGTTCCTTGCACGTCATCAGGCGGGAGGAAACGCCCGGGTGTCACCATTGCCAGGATCGCCCAGAGGACACGGTGGAGCACACGGTGGAGGTCTGCCCCGCTTGGGCGGAGCACAAAAAAAAAAAGGGTTATTGGAAAAACACCAACAATCTCTTAAGCGGTCATTGTACTGATCAGTATGAACAACTTTTACTATGGGACCAAACCTGAAATCGCGACAAAAATCAGCTGTTCCCTACATTTATGTTCGTAAACTCGTCAAAAAACAACGAGGATACTACTCTTCCTCGTTGTTTTTACCATCGACACGAAAAGAAGACCTAGCAGTTTACTCGGGGAAGTGGATACTTATCTCGGGTCACCAATTGTATATCTTGCGTACTTGTCACTAACACTTCTGTGCGATACCTGCGTGTTGGGCTGCGCTTACGCATGCATGTGAGCAACAGGTGCGCGGCACGCGACCACCGGTAATACTGTTTCTTAGTAAATACTGATGTTGCTGATGTCTTCATTGAAGATGTGTTTAGAAATAGTGGAAATTGCGGTTTTTATTTTAAATTTTTTGGGAATCACGAACTTTTATACCTAGGTATTATTTAGCACTAATATTATTTAGCTCAAGTCGTGATAAAATAAAATTTAGCTAGTTAGCTAGAACCGTAACAAAGCTGACTGACTGAATTGACATTAACTAAATAATTACTTAATACACCTCCATTTCCTGAACTATAATTAAAACAACTACCTACCTAATTACTATTAATAACAACTCACTAATCACCAACTATTAAAACTAAGTACCCAATACTCCAGAAACGAACCGTGCTCAGTCATCAACCTTTTGTTTTACGAGTACTGATTACGTACAGTAGTGGCGTCGCGTCGTGGCCGCTGGCGGTGAATGGGCCAGTGCGTCCGTCGCAAAGTGGCCACTGCGCGAGTCGATGAACCGAGCCAGACAGCGCGTCGCGTGCGCCCGCGCGCCGGCGACAATACCTGCTTTTTGTGCGACTGCTAATTTTAATTAGACAATTTTCTTTGTCACTTCGGTGAAAAGATAAGGAAGATTTTTCGTAAATAAGTATAGCTTGTCTAGGAAATTGTGGTCGTGGGTGATTTGATTACCCATCCATGATAATAATTGTGATTCTAAAAATGCTCTACTTTCGTCTAATTCCGGCGTCTATCTTTATAGTTCCGTTTGGTTAAACATGTCTGTGATATAATAAGATGTCTGAGGATAATATTCCACTTTTCAATAAAATGCTCTGCACGCATTCAAGAGCGGCAGCTGCGGCTTCATTTTCGAAAAATAAATGTTCTTGAAAAGGAAGAAGCTCTTGCTCTATCAAGAGCTTCTTCCAAACATCATTCATCCACGTCGTCATCTCAAAAGTCACTCCCTTTTTCAGTTATCATGTCACACGAGCCATTCCGTGTTTTATTGATCAGGCTGACGGTAACAATAAGTCATCATCATCATAATCATCTGCCTATCCTTTCTATGTTCAGGTCTGCTTCCACTATAAACGGAAGAGGCTGAAGAACACCAGTATTTTACATAGAGCGACTGCAAATCTGACCTCCACAATTTAGTTGCTGAGTAACAGACACACAGAGGGGCTCGGTATGTAATGGACAGCCACGGACAGATCTCTGCAAGCGTTGCAGATCGACGCGTGCGGCTGTTATTATTTAGATACGAGCCCCTAATAAAAGCAGCTTTATTATGGTAAACTATTTAATAAGGACAATTACCCTTCCGTTCTGCGCCAAGCCAACGACCTGTCGTCTTGTGCGACACTGCCCCGGCGCACGAGAGCGACGCTATCTCTCATCTGAACAGTGAACATCGGAGATGCACCGATGTTCCCGCGCGCACGCGCATCACGGTACATAGGGTGCAGAAGGCTCACTTCCGTGTGTAATAGGGAACTGGGACTCATTAACATACAATTATACTTAGTCGTCTACCTCTAGACAGACTAGAAAGAATAACTGTTTCGCCAAGAACGCGTCGCAAGTGAATTGTTTCGCATTGGTAGGCTTGAAAATATCTGCTATACCAAGCGAGGTAAGCGCGCTGATGGAATAAAGTCTTTAACAATGATATGTTCATGATATGTATGATGATGTTGACGTCTTCATATAAATACGTGATCAGTTTAAAATGTACTGAGAGTCAGCGCTTTGCGAATGTCTAAGCGAAACATTTTTGCCCGTTTCTACTATCAACGACTTCCTTACACCTATTGTTCAGACCGAGAAGCACACTCCTCACAACACATTCCCCAACAACACCTCTCAGTTTCGCAGTCACGCGTATTCCTTGAATGGTACTTCTCCAGCGTCTTATTTGCGCAGACGCAGTGCGCGGAAGCGCGCACCTCGGCGAATAATTTTCCACGTCCGTGCGCGCGCATAACTGTTAACGTTATAATGATCCCCTCCGGCCGCGGGGTGGTGGGCGGCTACCTACTCATTGCTATTAATGCCAAGCTTTATAGATAATGGATAATTGTGGCCTACGCAAGGAGATCGCACTGATCTTCATGATACAGATCATATCGAGATGAAGCTGATAATCTTATTTAGCACAAAGATAGAATGGTTTAAGTTCATTTAGAATAAATGCGGAATTTTATTTGGTAGATTTTCTTCCTTGTGTGCATTAATAATATCTTCAAATTCAGTGCTCCATTCTTAGCGTGGACTACGGAAACTTTGTGCACTCGAATTCTATCATTTTACTTCTCACACTTCTAGTGCCGTACCGTCAGTACTAGTTCCAACCTATTGGATACTCGACAATGAGGTTTGTTAGACACTTTACCTAATTGAGTAGGGCCAATGACTATTACTTATTCTGTGGTCAAGTTCGTAAACTTATTGATGTTAATTAGCAAAACTCAAAGTTAACTCATTAGCTATGATGAACCAATAAATATGCTATAAAACTGAGAAGATCAACTTTCTAACTGAGGTTCTATTAGCAAAACATTACCACCTTGTTTTGGTGACATAGAGGTGATATTAGAAATAAACTTATTTTCTTATTTTATGGCTGTGCGTTATCTGTCAGTTTTATAATGTAATTTGTACCGATTATTATAATTTCAGCCTCCTTTTTATCGACTTCAACAAAGGTTATTTATGTCTGTATTTCTGCAGAAATACAGACATAAATAATGTCTGTATTTCTGCCAAAACACGTCTACTGCTAGACAAAACGGCGAAGAAAGAATGCAAAAAATAATGTAATACCTATCTTGCTTCACAGATCTCAAACTATTCGGTCTAGATCCATTTCTTCCAGTCTAATATACTAGACAAGATTAGTTTGAAATCTGTAAAAATCAACAAGACAAACATTGCAGTGTCGTCACGGGTCATATGGTTCTAACGTTCCGGTTCAATTACTGCGATGATCCGAAAGAAAAATACTTGTGTAAATGCGCCTGCCAGTGGTCACTGATGCAACTATACTAGTTGCAATAGTCACTAGGTAGGAAATAACTTTATCGTGCTTGGTGTTTCATGATCAGCAAAGCAAAAGCAATACTTATTGAAATGCATTAAAAAGGATGCACGAACGATCATTACTTATAGTAAATCCAGCTCAGTTTTGATGGAGGCTCAAAGCTTATCTTGCTTCATCATCATCTGCCTAGCCTTTTCCCAACTATGTTGGGGTCGGCTTCCAGTCTAACTGGATGCAGCTGAATACCAGTATTTTACATGGAGCGACTGCCTATCTGAATTCCACAACCCAGTTACTGGGTAATACGATACCCCTTGGTAAGATTGGTTGTCAGACTTTCGGGCTTCTGACTACCCGTAACGACTGTCAAAGATCCACGAATGACAGCCGGGATCAACGGCTTCCGAGGCACGGAGGGGTCACGGTATGAAAAGATGGTCACCCATCCACAGATCAACCGCGGCAAGCGTAGCTTAACATGATCGCAGAAAGCAAAGCAAAACAAAGCTTATCAAAGCTTATCTTGCTTGTTGGTTAAAAATGACCTTAACTGAGAACTAGCCCAAAGCGCTGCTTATTGGTATGCATTAAAAAATCCTAAGTACAGACGCCAACACATCAAGCTACTACAATCTGTCAAATTTCTTTAATAGATTTTCAACTTTAACGATAAAGCTTAAGGTTCAAAGTTGATTGGGAAAATTTTACAGGTTCGAGTAGCTCATTGTGCTGGCGTCTGTACATAAATGATAATTTATAGTAAATCCAGCTCCGATTTGGGGAGGTATGGTAGGGAGGTACTTATGGTTCCGGGACATTTTTGGATGTAAGCATAGCATCCTTCTGGTGATCCTCAAACTCCTCCGCATGTGCTGAAGTAGGGCAAACTTGGTAGTATTAGCCTGACTCCTTCACGAACTTCGGAATATCAACCTTGTTGAATTGCAAACCTTTTTACCGCGTAATGTGTTGTGCGTTGTGTGTTTGTTGTCTCGACTCGAGAAAAGTCTCATTTATCTAATCTTTCTTCTCATTTCTTTGAAACACAAATGATCTAACATGACATCAATCAAGTATTATGACTAATTACTTGCGTGTCATGTTCGACAGTTCCGTCACCTGTACATCGGTAGTTAATAAACAATTACATCGTTGTTATTAATTGCTATTGTTAGTAATTATGTCATCAATTTCTCGTGGTTGCATGTTGGGTCCCACGCTTTTCCTTTGCAGTTTTAGCGGGTTTGACATATTAACTAGCTTCTGAACTAATCTAAGTAAAGCTGATTAAGCTACGCTTTCACGCTAAAACGATTGAACGGATTTGGATAAAATCTGGCACATGGGGAGACCTGGATTACTTTTTATCCTTTGATTATATAAATGTCTAAATGGAGCGTCGCCCTACAATCGTATCAAAGAAAACGAGTCAACATTTTCAAGTAAGTGTGCGTGCATGCGTCGTTTTACACTGTGCGTCTACGTCTCTGTGTGTGTAAATAATGATACCAGCATCTCCCATTCCCCCATAAATCACATTAAAAAATAGACTTATTAAATATGATAAGTTTTATGTGTATGTATGTAGTGTTATTCAGTTTTAGTGTGTTTTAGTGTCTTTTTATTCAGTTGTTACTTTTTTAAATAAATCAAAACCACTAATTTAATTAGAGTTGGGTGGTTGAATGTTGTATTTAAAATAATATTTTAAGCAGTATTTGGACATTTTAAATGAAAGATCACATATATTAGGAATGAATTTTAATAACAAATAAACACATTTAACATAGCGATTGTTCGTGTAAAAAAAAACAAAGCCAATGACCATCTCCTTGTATTTGTTTTTTGAAAAGTTTTCGCTTAGAAGCTACGTTACTATTCAAATTGTCTTGGCCAGTTTTTTTAAAAAATACACGAGCGAAATTGTATAAACGTAAACGTAAATAAACCAACTAATATGTACCCACAAAAATGACGGAAACTGGCAACACTTATAAAATATGGCGTGATTTGATAATCATAAAAACAAAAAATAAATATGTAGTTTCTTGGTTACTTACCGATGGTAGGTGATGTGTTTGGTATTGTTTATCCTTCCTTTATAATTCCGGCACAATTTAATAGCACATACCGTCATTTTGTCGCTGATATTTGTTTTTTACTTGGCGCGCGTAATATGTATTGACAGTAAAGCGACACGATCTGCATTGATCGGCGGGTAAGCACTTGTGGGCCAACAGTTGGCTGACACTTTTTGACACGTTTGCGCGCACTTGACGCTACATCTAGACATTTATATAATCAAAGTTTTTATCCTAATATTTCCACGGGATCGAGACTCATGCGGGTGAAGCTAGAATTATTATAAATAGGTAAAATTGTTTGTTTGTAAGAGGTACTCTCTAAGTAGTCTCTAAGTAGTAAAAGTGCTGATCCGATTACAAAAAATCTTTCAATAATAGAAAGCTACACTATTCCCAAATACGGATGAAGTCAAGGGTAGAAACGAGGAATAATATAATACCTAGTCTTTAAACCTATTTTCAGATTTAGCTTCATAGGTTTAAAGACTTGTAGTTCGATTGTGGATTGGTGGAGTGCGCTGTCTTGTATGCCTTTGTATGTATGGTCGCGTGTTTGATTTCCGCACAAAACAAATATTGGTTATACCTACAGATACCTGCTTGTTCCGGGTCTGGGTATTTGTACTAGTGAGATTTGTGCGCACCCACGAGTGCAAACTGTTGTGTAGGGCAATATGTTTTTGGAGTTTCTCTTTCATACCTATTCACCCGAGACTATTTTGGAGACTGTACTTTTGTGTAAGAAGGCACATCGGCAAGAGTTCGTCAAAGTCCATGTAAAAAATCGATAGATTTCAAAAACTTGATATATTGATTCTATACGAGAACTCCCTCGTAGCAGTCTTCTATATGATTCTCAAATAATACTTTCACCTGTAAAACAGAAATAACATTTTCATTTATTTAAACTACAAAAAGAAAATTATTATTCTCTTAAGTGTCATCCAGAGCACGGTTTCTTTGAGTTGGTTCATCTTAATGTTCAATATTCTAATGCAAGTTCTGTTTAATAATATCATAGCTAGATCTTTGTTATTTTAAATCATTAAAATAATTAAATTACAAAATTATACAAAACTACATAGATAAGTACAATTTCTGACTACCTACTAGTTAAAAACTTTCATTTGCAAACTATAATCTACCTACAGAGTATCGCATTTATAAAACATTAAGTTTTATAGTCAGCTCATAATAACAATCGTTTAATGTTGATCTCGATATTACAGATGCAAATGTACCTGCCAGGATCTTTATATGATAAGCTTTAAATGTTAATATTATAACGTACACGAACCTCAGGACTTAGATAAACTTAACATTGTACCTATTTAATAAAAATGAGTTGTTTAAGTATATGCACATATTAATAGGAACCAGAAATAATATAGAATATTATAGTTTCAGTGTCTGAAGGCAAAAAGGTACAAACAAATAGAAAATAGTTTATTAGTAAAGAAAATATAATCATCCAAATATACAGAGGGTTCTGATAACGCCAATGTTGTGTGTGTTGTGTTGTTGTATTGTTGGGTACCTTATGGCGCAAAATTATAAGCCATCAAAATGTAGTATCACAGCTAAAATACTTTTTTTAAAGCCTACTAACAATGTGGGTTGCGCAATGCCCAAACTTGTATCCTTGTCTTGACAAAACTATGTTTGAAGTATATCTTCATGCTAGCATAGAATAAGGGCAAAAAGAAACAAGTCCACACACCTACAGAAGTGAAGATCGCAATAATAATAGGGCTACAACAGAGGAAGCAGTTAACAATATTGAATAAATCATATTCCTAACATAACTTGAAGACTTAAGCCGCGTTTAGCACTAACTGTAAGTCAGTTATCTTGTTATGAACCATAACATAGTCAAAATTTAAGCTGAAATTTAAGCTGGCTGGAATCAATAGTGTTAACTTTAGTAAATAACCTAGTAAATATTAAATAAAATTAATTAGTTCTATAATTTAGTACCTTAAAACTTTAAAATTATAAAGTGTTTGAGATAGTTTGGTTGTTTCCTTTATTTCCAACACTAAACCACCTGCATAGGTTGCCATCAGAGGCAGCAAATATTAATTTGTAACAGTCAGGCAGTCGCTCCATGTAAAATACTGGTATTCAGCTGTAGCTGAATACCAGTATTTTACATGGAGCGACTGCCTATCTGACCTCCACAACCCAGTTACTGGGTAATACGATACCCCTTGGTAAGACTAGTTGTCAGACTTTCGGGCTTCTGACTACCCGTAACGACTGTTAAAGATCCACGAATAACAGCCGGGACCAACGGCCTAACGTGCTTTCCGAGGCATTCGCAATTACATACGGATATGAAATACTCTGTCCTTCTGCTAATCTGGGATTTTCCTATTCCGGGATTTTGCTTCTGTCCTTCTGCTACAGAGGTGTCAACACCAATATACACGTAACGTGCAGTTATCGAGACAACCAATTAACGCACTCTGCAACAGTTAGTATCGTTAAATTCGATACGTTATTAACTTATTACAGTTAACCGTTTACACGTACTTAGTTTAACTACTTTGGTGGCCGTAGTTAATATCAAAATGGTGGTCAGTTGCGTGATAAGCATAATAAATTATGAACCTTTACACATATCTATTTGAAAATGCTAAGCTGCACAGAAAACATAAGGCTTTCGCACTTGTTGTTGTATCAAAATACAAAAGCTCTTTATCAGGGTAAGATAAGTATAGTTAGGCTAAGCTCTAACAATATCTCGTTAGGAATGGAAATGGAAAAGTTCTTAACATTTTAAGTTTCACTAGGTTTTTAGAGCACTCTGCTTTCGTTAACTAGCTTCAACTTTCTGACTAACTGACAGACTATTTAATTTTGACAATTCAAAATGCCTGTAGAACGTTTAATTGAAATAAATGCTTTAAGTTTGAGTTTGAGTTAGGCTGCTTAAAATTTCCTGAATTCTGGCCCAATTTTTACCGTTTTTCGAACACAACATTCCATTCTTTCAGACAGCTGCAATAAACGGTACATTAGTGATTAAAAAACCTTCAACAAATGTAACAGTAGGTACACTAAAACTGTTAGCACAAGGACGCTCCGTGTATCAACGGAGCTCGATAAATAACGCGCGGACGCCGATACTGGATCATTAATCGTTATTTATAGCATTCCTTCTGCTAGCCCTCTCGTAAATCATACGCGATAATTGTCCACCGATCTACGATTATGGAACGGTAAAGATAATGTGGGGAACAGATGTGGCAGAAAAAGTGCCTTAAATGCCTACCGAAATTAATTCTAAAAAGGTAAAAAATTACCTGAATATTTTTTCCGAAGAACATATTGTTATGGTTATCTTATCATCTTATTATCTGCCTAGCCTTTTCCCATCGGATTCCAGTCTAGCCGAACGTAGATGAATAGGGTACCAGAATTATGGATCCCCATCGTTTTGTTGTATGAGTTTCTACGGAGAAAATTTTATGAACCGTTAGTTTACCATTTGCACAGATAAACACCATAATTACTGACTCATCACTCATAATCTTAACCCTGACAGTAAGTACAAATTATAATACAGGAAACTAGATACGTACCTAGTTAGCACCTGTCAACAAAACTGTTCCAAAAACGATCAAAGATGTCAAAAATAGGCATTATTCTATACAACCTCAATAATTACAGACGCCTAGTCTATGTCAGATCGTAGGGGATCATTTACTGTGTACTAATCGCGTAATAAACGGATGTTTCCAAGGAGTCTGTGGCTAAATAATTTTCCGCAACCAACTAGGCTAGTTATTACATGAGAAACGTGTATGTATCGCCATGATCTCGCGAAGAATTCCTGAGATTCTAGCAAGAGATGCGGCGGAGTCTCGTGTGAAGCGAAGTGCAGTAGTAGGGCTTGTACAGCGAAATAGTGCAAAATTATGAACTTATTTTGGTCTAAATATCGAATGGTTTCTATCATCATCATATCGGCGAAAATACGATTTTTATAGGGCTTAGAGAAAAGTAACGATTAATTTCAAAGCGTTTTGAATATATACAACGTCAGGAGTCTACGTTAGTCCCATAAACTTTTGACTTTTCCATCATCGTTATCTCTGAAAGGGGTATGTCTATTCTATGCCCTCTGATTACTGTCCATTGAATCTTTGCAACTTCTAGAGCTAGGATACCTACATAATAATTCTGACCTCAATATTAATAACTATGTCGGTACTAAGACAACTTCTTGATTTGTTACCTCTCTATTATTATAGTTTACATTCCAGAATTCCTCGCTCAGATAGATAAAAATTATAAGACAGTGTTGGGGCATCAGCACAGCCCTACGTAATGCACCTGTGTCACAAACCAATAAGAGAAAGCAAAGTCGATCCCTCTTATAATTCAAATGAAACTTTATAGCCAAAACTGAATTAACCCTTGAACTACATACGAGCCATATGACTCATTTATCAGCCGGTGTTTGTCTCGCGCACGCGCGGATTATCATAAAGAAAGTGGGTCCGCGTGCGCATCCGCGTCGTTTCCCCGCGAGAAAACTAACAGACGTCGCACTTTTGCCTTCGATGAGCAGGGTTGATAGATGAAGTATTTCCTCGTTGCTAAAAATAGCGAATGCTGACTTTGCCACAGTTAACTGAAAAACCTGCTTTAGATGTTTCTTATAGATATGCATCCCATCGCCATTTTACTAATTTTAGATACTTTGGGAGACACAATGTAATTTACTCCCTAAGGTTTTTAAACGGTACAGTCACGAGCATAAGTATGTATACACTTGGATTTATTCAAAGGCGATTTTTCCTTTATTTTTGAATTAAATTTTATATTATTAGGAACATAGTATTTCCGAACCCATAGGTTTATGTAAAGGGTCGCTTTTTTAAGTGTCGTTCGTGACTGTTCGGTACGACTCTTTGCAAGTTTATGGAATCCCCGTATAAAGTTTCTCAAAACGTCATGTTTCATTAAAACCAATCAAATCACCAAACAGCACCAAGAATGACAATATCCCTCACGATCAGTGTTTTATTTTTTTTTTTTATTAATATTTTTTATGGTTACGGGTAGTCAGAAGCCCGAAAGTCTGACAGCCAGTCTTATCAAGGGGTATCGTATTACCCAGTAATTGGGTTGTGGAGATTAGATAGGCAGTCGCTCCATGTGAAATAGTGGTATTCAGCTGCATCCGGTTAGACTGGCAGCCGACCCCAACATGGTTGGGAAAAGTCTAGGCAGATGATGATTAGTATTTTTTATGGGATTATTGAAGGGCTCTTGTGTGGCATGGGAATTACGGCAAAGTTTCCTTCCTCTGCGTCGAATATAGCTAATCATAGATTTGAACAAATCCTAATACTATTTAGGTACACTTCATAAATGATAGATTGCTAGTGCTATATATTCATAAACCTGGCGTTGTAATCGACATTGAATTGAACGCGGATATGGCTGTGATTTGCGTTAGCTCCAACTATCGGTGTCACGATCCTGATTAGCCTAACTACTACATATTCATAGCGGTATCAACGCTGTTTGTTAATTGTTTGTTTATTATAAAGCCGTTAGATCGTTTACTTTACAACGCTTGTTCGAATCAATAGGCTGAATTAATTAATCTTAGACTTCGAACTATCGTGGGAATCTTGCGGGTTTAACATTATCTGAGTATGTATTTAAGTACTTTGGTGCCTTGACTTCAATAGCACCGTCGATCTTGAAGCGTGAACTCGTGATATTTAGGTTGATCGACATATCTTGCAATTAAATTACGTGTTCTCGCCTTAAGTTTGTAACTAATAATAAAAATTCGTTATTTATCCAAAAACATACAGAGTTCGAAATACAGTTTTGATATTTGGTTTAAAAATATATTTTCACTTCTCATGCTCTAAAAGTTCGTCTTTATGTTGTGCATAGGCGTCATAAAGTCGCTTTTTATGTGCTAGTGCATAAAGTTTTTTTTTTTCTAAGACAGATAATCAGACCCTACAGCCACACGCACAATAAAACGTCGCAGATTATAGTCGTTATTTTATTTCATTTGCTTTAATTTATAGTTATCACTTCCGTGTTTTCTATCGTTAATTTAATAAAACCACATAAAATAATTGTCATTTATTATTTAAAAACGCAAAGATACGATTTTATGACTTAGCAGTATGAAGTGCACAAGTCGAATTGACACAATAGTTGAAAATAAAAATAAAAACTTATAAAAAGTTTCGTGGCGGGAATTAGCTATACTTACTCTTTTTCAATCTTGCAACATTTTTGAACAGTGTAAATACTGTAATATACTTTATGCCTGTTTCATTTTCTCGCAATCGAAGTGAAAAGCTATTTTACCCCTCGACTTAACTTCCACCCTCGCCTGCGGCTCGGGTAGATAAACGTCTCGGGGTAAAATGGCTTCTTTTATGCACTAGTTGTACAATCTACTATTATCGTTTATTTCGCAAATTCCTCTTAAGCTTAAGCTGTATACCTGTATTTTAAGAGGTAGTTTACGGTCAAAACTAAAGACTTAATTCAGTCAAATACCCAGTTATTTAGTCTTATAGCGAATGGTTTGCTTAAATACTAATCGTAACTCTTGAAATGTATAATTAGAGTCTTCAGACATTTTGGTGGCATTTCTAAACTTTCAAGTGCAACTGTATATCTGTAAAAAAAAGTAGGTAGGTACGCCATTTTTTTTTTCTTCCTACATAATTATATTATATTGGCGAAGATGCAGCATGTGTACTGTATCGTCAGGGGGTTTCAAGGGTATCAAAATCAAGTTATTCAAAACTTAAACATTCTATGTTTCACCCCTTTGCTTTCCATTTGTTGTCAAGTTGTTTCCACATGTGGACATCAGAAGTGTTAGAAATCAATGTCCGTTTTCTCCATGATGTGAACTTCCCTTCGACCATCGCTTATTTAGGTTTTAGGCCTTTCAGTACCTACTTTGATTCTTGTTAGTAAAAGGGTAGAAGAAACAGCTATAAAGCTTTATAGTATATTTTTAAAAGCATCGTTCCATATCTACACAAAAAACAACGATGCCGTCTGACCTCACTAACTAATCTCCCGTAGATGTGAAAACGTAAAGCTAAGCTAAGCGAATGTTATCCAATAGATACCATCTCCGTTGACCCCTAAGGACTACCTACACTAACACGAAAGAGAAACGCAGTTATTTTTAAATCTCTCATTAGAAGCCTCGACAGCTTTCCATTCCCATAAATCTAAGCTGTACTGGTTACCATAAATTACCTAAATTGTCGGTGCGGGCCGCACACGACGCTCCGAGGCCTGTCCTGACCGGCCCTGAGATATGAGGCCCCCGGGTCCTTATTAAACAGGGACCAGGGGTACTTCTAGCGGTAATAGATATGAATTAGTCGTCGGTAGTGGAAGAATGGACAAATTGGACGTACCGAAGTCATTAACTTACTATAACGGCAGTGAAAAACAGTTAAAATATCTATAGTTCATTATGGACGTCCATCCAATGTCAGCTTATCCTCAATTAAAGAAAATAATTATTCATAAAAGGACGGTGTGTGTCCAAAACAATCTTCGTGTACAGGAGCCATAACAATTTCGAATATAATAAACTACAATCAAGTGTGTTTAAGCTCCGGGTGACTGAGTAATTATAGAAAGTTAAGCACGAACTAATTACCCTGTCAAAGGATTAGTTTAAAATATTGTAATGAGTTTGACAGTAATATGCCATTACTTTTGGTTAAACTTTATTTATAACTATTTACAGTCAAATTAGAATTAATCTTAAGTTACATAAAAGTTATCAGGCTGAATAAATTATTACCGTTGTTGAAATACACGTCTTCAAAAAGTTCTGACAGGAAGGCTGAATGAGTTTAAGAAGACCTTTGCCTGCCTAAACAACCACAACTTAAGGCGGGAAATATGACATGTAGGTCGAGCATAGAGTAAAACTAATTGCGTTTTGTTATCGATCGGCAGCTTTTCCAATAAGGAAGACTATTATTGCTAGTATTGTTGCATTATGTAATAACTTTCTCTAATAAAGTTTAATATCGTAGTAAATGTGTAAAACAATAATTGGTTGGCTGGCGTATGAACTCAGAGGTTTACAACTTTATTCTCTTTCACGTGTGTGTGTAATACCGTCACAATGAGCGTTAATGTTTTGAAAGGTAAAGTGAAAATGTGTTAGGTGTTAATTGTTTATTTCTACATGTACAGTCAACAAAAGAGATAAGTTTGCAGTACTATCGGATATAGTTGAAATTTAGTAAGAAACTAATGGATGTTGTCGACTCAAATTTAATTTGATAAATGAACTGTTTGTTTTCTATTAATATAATTAAATTTTATTCGCGAACATCCATCGGTTTGTTACTAAACTTCAACTATATCCGACGATCCTGCATACTTATCTCTTTTGTTGACTCTACCTATCTATACCTACCTACTAACAATAAAGTTGAAGAGTTTGTTTCTTCATTTGTTTGTTTGAACGTGCTAATCTCTGGAACTGACAGTCTAATTTGAATAATTTTATTATTTTTGCATTGATTTAACATCACGTTAGGACCCTCAGGAGTCAAGTAAAAAGAAGTCAGGAAGACGCCGGATACTGAATGTTAGAAAGACAAAAAATCAATGGGCAACATAGTCCTAGTGTCAAAATGTACAAATTGCCTAGTGCCAAAATGTCATTTTGCCCAAATGCCGCTATGATAGAATACATTAGAGCTGTAATGTTCAATTATACAAATTGCCTAGTGCCAAAATATCATTTTGCCCAAATGCCGCTATGATAGAATACATTAGAGCTGTAATGTTCAATTATACAAATTGCCTAGTGCCAAAATGTCATTTTGCCCAAATGCTATGCTATGCTATGATAGAATAGATTAAAGATGTAATGTACAATCGATATAAGGTAAAAATGTCATATGTGCAGTCACGAGGAATTATAATTTTCGGAAAAAATTAAACTATTCTCCTCCATTGTAACAAAATGGGTTTGGACTTTTGAACAATGTTTGACTCAGAACAGAACAAATGAAATGACATTTCAATCATCTTTTTCAAGGATATCGGACTTTCAAGGAATACCTATTTATACTCAAAGAGATTACATAAAGAAGAGATTTTAATTAGATATCCAGTGCAGAGAAGTATGTTGATATCAAGTAAGTAGCAGATAGGTGTATGTAGGCTCAGTCGTTAGTGATCCTACCTTCGAAGCCCAGGGTTGCGGGTTCGAATCCTGACTGTGTGACAATTGGACCACGTTGCATTTTGGCACAATTATGTTTTATCTTTTGTACATTTTGACAATCTAACAATTAGACCCTTACCCATTATATCACAATTGTTTTTTTTGTCATTTGCACATTCATATACATTAAGACTTTTGTACATTTTGACACTAGGACTATGTTACCCATTGATTTTTGTCTTTGTAACATTTAGTATCCGGCGTCCCTGTTTATCCGTTCAAAAACATGATCACGCCGCGCCGTCTTGCGCTCATTGATCATATTACCTAGGTACCTAACCGTTCGGTGCGGATGTATAACCTACTTAGTGTCGCTCGGTGTCCAACTTTTAACATTTTTTAAATATTTTTGGGACAAAATATAACATGGGGTAAAAATTATTGGAATCGATTCAGTTACTTATTCTGAACAAACTATATTCAGGTTTCGCATATACTTAAAATAACGTTGTATATCAGTTTCATCCTTTAGTCACCCCGCGATTAATATAGTTGCCTGTTACATCGCGGCAGCTTCGAAATATCAGGATCAAAAGTTTTATCAGTTATAATAAATATCGCAGGAATATATATATCCCCGCCGCCGTATCTCTACGTTGACGCCGTGGTGGGGCTTGCGCGCTCCGAACTCTAGGCCTATGCCGGAAGAGTTTACTTTGCTGGAATAGGTCTAAAGTGAGGAGCCAGACCAAGAGAGATACAGAAATCCGCAGGGCAGCATGTGGCGAACTGTTGGGCAGTAGCGACCCCACGGACCCTATCTTCAGGGAGAAGTCTTGTTCCTCACCTCTGGCTTGCCTTTATTGGCCGGCTGGAATGAACAATGACGATGAACAGAGCTCCCATCTCATTCTTGCCTTTATTGGCCGGCTTGAGTGGAGATTCGCAAGAGCAAACGTGCTCGGAGGAAGGAAGTATTCCAGTAAGATGCTGGTAGGGATCTTGACCGTACTTCCGGGATTGTCCTGATAGCCGTGGAATACCTCTCCACTCCTCATAAGCACCTCAGGACATGTTGCCCCTTTGTTGCTACGTCACTATGTGCTAGCGATGTGTTTCCGGGGGCCCATTGTTGAGTGTGCAAGTCACCCCCTGCCATTTTATCCGTGTATATATAAAACATTGATCAGGCAGGGGTCGTAGTTATTCCATAGTTCTTGGTAACCAGTCCACTTTAGCCACCCAAACCCATAGTCTAACTTTTTATTTTTCCATATCCTGCAATAGTCCTACACCAACCGGGGGTTATCCTTGGGTGCACTTGCATAGCGCATACAGGGATAATCGTCGGTTGGTGCCGCATTTCATTAAATTTTCCTAAGGGGCCACTGCGAGTTGGCTTCGGCCCCTCGTACGCCTTCCAAAGGACCGGGACCCAATGGTTCCGAGAAAAAAGAAGAAATAATAATAAATCTTTATTTCAGACCACTTAGATCCATTACATTACATTATAGACATATCGTCCTGATTACACAAAAAATAAATAATAATAAAATGTCAAACAAAAAAAAAAAAATGTCAAAGAGTTAAAAAAATTATAAAATTAAATTGAAATAATAAATTAAGTACAAAAAATTACAAAAAAAAAAAGACAAAATATACAGGACAACAAACACTTAAGCCGCTATTTCCAGCCATCGTTTAAAAGTTCTGGTAGCGCACACTCTATCAGCAAGTTCTTAGTTATATAGATACCTATAAATGTAGTTACAAAATAATGTCGAAATACCAAATCCTGATTATAATTATTAACAATTTACTTTGTATTGTTTCAGATGTGTGTGTAAAGGAGTGGTGCGGAGTGGCGCGGCATGGGCCAGGCTGGCAGCCACGCGCCGCCGCCGCAGCGCGGCCGCCGCGCGCACACGCTGCCGCACGACCCGCCGAGACTCGCGCCCAAGGTACACTAATCATCACAAACCACTGCTGGGTATCTAGTTGTTTTTTTTTTGGGTGGGAAATCACCAAATCCTTTGGGCGCATTATGTCCAATTCGCAAAATGTCCAATTCTCACAAGACCCCTCCCGCTCTGGGTGGAGCGGAAGGGAGTGTCAGACTCTTACTGACTAAAACCCACCCGTGTTCCTTCCGTGTTCCGAGCCAGCGGTAACCCCTTCGGACAATCCCGCTGACCCAGGCATCTAGTTGCTTGAATACAAGAATAACAGAACCGGATGGTTCTGCTATTCTTTTCGGATGCACGCAACGGATGCACCGGCGCATGAGCAAGACCCCAGGTTCTTGCCCATGCGCCGGTGCATCCGTTTATTTAAGTATCCCATTGTCAGCCCACTGCAGTACATTACACAGTAGGTACACAGACACACCGTACACATCGGATCGTCGGCGAATCGTTGGTGATTTTAAAATCTCCGTCTATATTTGAATTAAGAATTTGAGATAATTTTCAAGTTATGGAACAACAAACTGAATGTCATGGTCATACATTAACAAAGTTCAAATTCCATTGCAACCAAAAACTTATAAGCACCTTTATGTTACAAATGATCACTCAAAAATCAAGTTAGAATACATTTCACTAAAGTAGATAACTGATTAAGTGACGATGGAATATAAATTATGAACACTGCTATACACAGGTTTAGACAGCCGACTTGTCGCTAGAGATGTCAAAATCTGAGTGTGGATTTTGAAATCACCAGCGAGTGGGCAACAAATGCCGCTGCATGTACATATACATATACCTACCTAGCATTAGACTCGCCTTTTTTAGTCGAAATTCATACGACACGCCACTGAGATCGATCAATCTCGCTATCGGACCAATTTTCTTTTGAAGTGAAAACTTCTTTAGGCGCGTTGGTCATTTTATGAGATGGGAAAAAACTATTGAACTCGCGACACTGTTACCGTAACCGACACCACTGTTTTGGCAATTATAAAGACTTCAGCGCGCGGTACATTTTCTTTGGGAAGAATGACCATCAAACATATTATTTATAAAACTACTATACTTTTTGAAGTTTTCACTTCTGTCGCCACTGCTGGAGAGCCACTGTTTTTTTTATGTTATCTCGCAGTTCAACCTATGAGGTTGTCGTCTGCTTAACCGGGCTTGCCTTTGGATGCCTCAAATAAATAAGGCCTCTAGCCAGGGCTTACTGTCGGACCACCCTCGACAACCAGCCTTTAATATATTTATTCCACCAGTCTGGAAACTCGATATAATTCAGTTACGTTTGCATTATTTAAGCAGTGCTAAAAATGCTTATCTAGCTATTAAATGACCCAACATCCTTATCCGTATGTGAGGTAAATTAGAGGAACTATAGTGAAGTGTTCAGACCATAAATTAACAATCACGCGATTATGGTAATTATTTATAATAAGCTAATCGTTATTTATTTTATAATAACAATATATTACCTGCCATCACCGGTGCGCTGTCAACCATATCATTTATAATACTTTCACTGCCTGTAATAAAATATAATAAATGTAATTATTTTATGGTCATCTTAACACACATCTACTTTCGTCGTAAATATTAAAAATATCTTGATGTTTGCATCTGTTAATTAGGTAAGACTGGATATTGTTTATCTATAATTCTAGAGAATGATAGGAAAGGTTCCGTAAAAAATATATACCTACCACTATTTAGTTTAAAACATTTATTTTAAAGATTATGGTATCTTTTTCCCGTACTACTTTCAACATTGTTCCTCGGCCTGATTTATTTCATAAACCTACTGCATGTCATTTGTGTAGGTCCTCTTAGAGTTTTAACCAACCAACCCTGTCATTTTTTTTTTGTGTCTTCGAGACCGCTAGCGCTTCTTACACTAATTCGTAATAGTAGTCATCGTTTAAGAATGAATTACTAACACGACAACAACAATATAAAACATTTGCTTTTTTTGGCACAATTACTGAACAATGATTTTTTATTCAGGTGCTACCAACTCTATGCGAGTCACCGCGCCTGCGCAGTACAGACAATGGCGCGATTCTGCACTCAGGTGGTACCATCAGCGGGAGGAGACCCAACACCATGCACGACAATGTGCCGCACGGACATGTGGTAAGGAGACACATTCGGTACTATTCGCATTTCCTAGAAATAATAGGACTTTAAGATGAAATCACTAGAAGATTACTACTAATAGTACGATTAAGTAGGTATGGAAGAAAAAGATGCAAGCCCCCCAAGTTAATTGAGATAAGGAAACGACACTGATGATATAAAGATTATTTCTAGATAAAATAAAGAAGACAGCCTTGCCCTAATTTGTCTATTTTGTCTTGTGTCAAATCATCTAAGTCCTCGTCTGAATCGCGATTAGAAGCAAAGAAGAATGCTATACTTACCCACTTTTTATAACAATTGATAGAGGTCTTTCATTATCTTATAAAGTTATAAGTTATGGAGAACTCATTTCTCTCTACCTCATTTTTTTATTTTCCAGCACTCGAACGTGTACCGGTCGCGGTCTGCGGGGACCTCGGGGGAGAATGTTGAGATACGATCTCGGGAGAGAGATCCCCTGCACAGGTCACACACCAACCTGGAGCTACGACATGACAGTGAGTTCTACATACAGATATTCATTAAGAGCTATTGAAGGTTAAGACTGCCCAGGCAAAATTAAGCCATAAGATTTATAACGGTAGCCTTTAAAATATTGAAAATTTATTTAAAATTAATATTAATTTGACTGATTGCAGGCAGCAATGTAAATAAGCGATTTGGATCTGAACCAGATCTAAGGATAGAAGAGGAACAGAAAACGAGAAATGGAAACAAACACTTTCGAAAAAAATACAGAGCACCCCCACCACCCACCAATGACGTAAGTGAAAATAATATTGAGGCGGTTGATCCACTTGAGAATGTTGAAGATGTTGATAATGATTATATTTATATGCACCTTTTTACACTTATAATATCATTGTATATGTATGTTTTTACAGAACTTCGAGGGTTCATCGCCAGATTCCAGCGAAGGGAACGCGAGACCCGAACCCCAGAGGAAACTAAGACTGTTCAAAACGAGAAACGAAACCAAAAAACTGAACGGTCAAGAAAACTTGCAGTTCAGAAACTCATACCACGAATACAAGTCACTCGACATGACTGACAACGCAGCATTCGAGAGACGATACAGATCGCCTTGCAAGGACAAGGAGCAACACTTCAAGTACCCTGACAACCAGGACATGGTGCAGAGCACTGCCTCGCTCAAGAGAGAGGAACGACTCATACAAACGAAACAAGACTACAGGAAGACGAGGATAGATAGAATGAGCGGCTGTCGAGCCAAGACTTCCAAGAACGAACACAGCGAAGCGTGGAAGACTCCACTGTTGAACAGGAACTTCAGGTACTCCGAGAGGTTCAAGAAAGATGACAACGAACTGCCCGCGCTCAGGAGAGAGAGGACATTCGACGAAACCTTGATCGCGAGCGAGAGAGGAAGCGAATCCTCTAGAGCGGCGCACGAGAGCAGGATGAAGGCCATCGCGGAGCAACTCAAGGGAGGCAAGCTGAGTCCTCTGGCGGAGTCCAGCAAGCCGTTGAGAAAATCTCTTCCTTCACTATTGTTGAAAAATAATGAAGAAAAAGATGAATTTCAAGCTGAACTGAAGAAGGCTACGAGTAGAATTAGAAACCAATTAGGCAGTAAAGTTAATGATAAAGTTAGTGAAACCAAAACTAGTCAAGAGAAGAAAGAGTTGAGGAGCCCATCGAAAATACCGAGTAAAGTCAAAAAGTCTAGTCCACAGAGTGCTGCCAACAAGCCAGAAGCAAAAGCCATCAGTAGAAGGCCTTTGAGTCGAACTAACGAGGACAAAGCTAGACAGACGAACAACAATGTTAATAGTAAGAAACCGGACAATAAATATAAGATGAGTAGCAAAGAGAACAGCCGCCCCATGCCGGACAGAGGGCAGGCCTCCGGGAAGGAGTCCACGCCGGAACACTCGCCCACTAGGAAGTTGGAATCGTTGCCGAACCAACCACAACAAGACAAGTAAGTTTACACACATTGTAGGACTGTATTCCGGGTATTATTTTATGGACTGCTATATTCTATGTTTAACTCATACAAAGCCTTCTCCTGTTTAAGTATTTTCTTAAAATTGAGTTATCGATCTTCAATTTTCCTCATTCATTAAATCTTTTCTGAATTGACTTTTTATTTTTTCAATATTTCTCAGTCATCCTAAATTTTACGCATTAGAATTATAAATAATATAATTAGCTTCATTTTTCTGACTGACCGACAATTCGACAATTCAAAAGAGTCTGTAATTGGTTTATTTGGAATAAATGCTTTGAGGGTGAGTCCGAGTTTGAGTTTTGTTCATTGCGGTTTCACTTCTTCCAGGCACAAACAGCAACCTCCATCGAAGCAGTTCTACTTCGGCATGATCGAGAGCAAGCAGACGAACACACACGATCACTTGAAGGACTTCCCTGGACTCGGCAGTCCTATCATCGAGGAGATCTCCAACTTCCACCTGATTGAGCAGAAGCTGCTCAGCTATCATGAGGAGGATGCGGAGTTTGACAAGTTCAATGCCAAGATGAAGGAGGAGTCCAAGATAAAGAATTGTAAGTAATTAAATGATAACCTTGCTTCTGATGTTTCTTAAGTGCCAATAAAGTAGGTAATAGTTTGGTCCTTTGATATTTTTGGATACTATCTATACCCAACTGTTTCTTACAAAAAAAAAAAACCAAAAAGGTCTTTAGGTTTTTAGATTGTAGAAGATATTTGTAAAAAAAAATCACTAGCGTCTTGCGGAGATTACTGCCCCATCTCTTTTAGTTTGTCATCAATCGTTGTTGTCTCGTTTTTAGATTCTTTGTATCCATAACTGCGTTTGCTACTCTTGACTTAGAAATGTATTCTAAATTCTTTTGACTTTCTGTTAACGCTGTTAAGTAATCTTCGCAGCAAAATTAACTCTTATCCTCTTCTACAGTATCATCAGAATCAGCGCTATCCTCGGACGGCTCGGAGGGCTCGTGCTCGGAAGGTTCCCTCGGCATCGCGCTTCGCCTGCGGCCCACGTTGCCCAAGAAGCAGCGCGCCGTGCCGCGGTTCTCACCGGCTGCGGCCTGGAGACAACTGGCTTCTTTGGATGATCATCTTGCTGCAGGTAACCATTATTTTAAATATACTTCCCAAGGTACAGGACGTGCTAAAGAAGCTAAAACATAAGCAGTCAATTTCAAGTTTCAAAACGGTCTTGATTCTTCGAGGTCCTTCTGTTGGACAGCTGACATAATTGACGTTACTTAACTCCGCTGGCAGAGTCATCGGTCTACAGGATGGCTACTGGCTATTTTACCACCAGCCTCTTATATCTTATTCTTCTTCTTTGGCCCCCGCATTTTCCCGTTATGCGGGGTCGGCTTTCCCAATCATGCGACGCCATTTATTTCGGTCTTGTGCGTCATCTTCCGTAAGTCCTGTCTCCCATATATCCTTTTGGATCTTCGTCATCCATGTGGTTTGAGGTCTTCCTTTTCCTCTCTTCTTTATAGCAATGGGAAGGCACTTTATCACAACATGGTCATCTTTTCGTCGAAGTTCATGACCGTACCATCTCAGCCTGGACTCGTTTGCTTTATCCGCTTTTTCTGCAACCTTAAAGCTTTCTCTAATATAATCGTTATGCATCTTGGCTCTGATTGTACTCCCCCTGCCCATCGTAGCATGTGTATTTCTGTCTTGTGAAGTTTTTGTTCATGGGTCAATACTCAATACTTAATTCTTTATTGCATTCCATATGTTTACATAGATGGTATTACAAAGTAAATGATCAATATGGACCCGGCTCAGCAAAATTTGGAGAGAGGAAGAGGGCGTCGAAGTCTTGGCGGTGAAAAACCAGCCTCTTATATCTGATAATATACTCGTAATTTAACATCGTAATAACAATGTTAAATTACGCTACCACATTTAAGACAAGCAAGCAATAATGGGATCCTTTTTGGTCCTTATAAAACTTTAACAAGCATTTTTTTCTCGACCGGTAAAATAAGAATGTTACTTACCTAATTATTATTGTTTTTTTCAACAGAAACTCAACCATTAGCAGTAGAGACGAAGATGTCGGGCGACATATCGGCGGAGTCTTCACCTCGATCGGACCAGTCGGCCGATAAGTCGGGCGACTCTGGTATATCAGGCGACCACGCGCATTCCGATCACAGGATAGACTCACCTTCTAGACATCATGTAATTATAACGAAAACCTGGAATATTGAATCAATAGAAAAATAAAATATTGTGGATTTACTATATTTTTAATTGACCAATTTTATTTTATAAACACATTTTATAAAATCTGGTGAAAAGTCACAATGCATGTAGAGTTTATTTGATTGTCACAGTAAAGGTAACCTTGTTACTTCGTGGTGTCAGGTGAGCCTGCTACCACGAGGTAACAAGTTTCTATTAAAATCTCTCCACCAAAAAAAACCAAGTTCCCCACTCCCCAGGCGCCAGAGTCCAGCCCGGCCACGTGGACCCCGCAGCAGGACCTGGGCGACAGCAGCTCGGACGGCGCGGGCGGCGGCCTGGCGCTGCTGGGCGCCGGCCTGGCCACCTACAGCCCGGCCGGGCAGCCCTTCAGTCTGTCGCTGCCGCGCGAGCAGCAGGACCGCGTGAGTAGCGGGGGGGGAGCCGCGGGCCGTTAGGGGGAGTAGGGGGCTTGGGGCCGGATTTTGATGTACCTACCTTGGAATAATTCTGGATCTATTATTATTTGTCTTATAACGCAGTGTGCAATAATGGGTAGGTATTCTTTAAAATTAAAATTTACCTTTAGCGATTGCGAATATAAGCAAATAACGCAACAATGGCGCCGATTCTGTTGTTCACAAACTAAACTAAATTTAAGTTCATGCATCTTTTTCTTTCTATTTCATTAAGAAAAGGACAGAAGATAAATTATAGTTTTGTCCTGTCAAATTAAGATACTCCATAGACAATTTAGACGAGATTAAAAAATTGGCTATTAAAAATACGTCAATTTACGTCAGGCGCTGACTAATTTGACAGGACTAAACTAATATTTATCTTCTGTTCTTTTCTTAGTGAATAGAAAGAAAAAGATGCCTGAACTTAAATTTAGTTTAGTTTGTGAATAACAGTGTCAGCTGATCACGAAAATGACGCTCATGATAGGAGAAGGGTCAGCTTGGCATTGGTAATCCAATATGCGGGTATTGGTTTCGTATATTACGGCTCAAATATTTCATCCAAACTTTGTCCATTTCACCATGATATACAGGGTTATTGGTAAAACATTAACAACTTCTTAAGAGGTCATTGCACTGATCATTATGAACAAATTTAAAATCGCGAAAAAATATTAGCAGTTGCCTGTGTTTTACTAATAACCCTGTATAATTCTTACCTTAGAGTTTCAGATGTCGGTACATCTAAATCTGGATCCACAAATCGGGTATTGATGTAGTAGCAACTAGTGATAATGTGGTGACTAACAAACTAATCTCTCTCCTAACCTCCCGCGGCCGCTGACGAGGAGTAAAGGTACTCACATGTTCTAAACCTTGGTATGATGGTGCTGGGCAATATCTGTGGTGATGGGTTATAATGTATTTCGTGGCCTTCTCTGTGTAACCTGACTTCAAAAGTAAGTTTTTTTTTAAGTTAAAACTTCTCTAAGCACGTTGGGCATTTTTTGAGATGGGGAAAAAACCATTGAACTCACGCCACTGTTACCGTAAGCGACACTGCGCGTGTTTTGTTTACGACGATTAAAAAAATACCCGCTTCGGGTGTGTTCGGCTGTCCTCGGGATGTACTCGGTTTTAATGTATATCCGATATGTCAGTGAGTGATGGCAAAGTATTCTGTTTGTGTTTTGTTTTCACTTCTGTCGGCGCTCCCGGAGTGCCACTGTTTTTTTTTTTAAACATTTATGGTACCTTAAGTTAAGAGTCTTAAAAGCTTTTCAATTACTATAACCGCGTTTTATGGACTCAAATCTCAGTGTTCTGTTATTTCTTCAAAGGTTATTTAATCTCTGCTCGCTTTAATATATGTTTGCATGGGGTATTTGTGTAGCTTTAGATGTATTTTTATGTTCTTCTCTATTTTATAAGCCTTGATGAGGATCATTTAGTACTGTCAAAGTAAGTACCTCCTACTTATGTTGAAACTTTAGCAATTATATGATTTCAGCTTCATTTTTATTTAAATCAATCCCAATCTTACAATTTTTCTTTTGCCTTTGCCTCTCTCTGCAAATTCCTCTTCGAATGATCACCTTTATTCCTCATCAGCTCTCCAAGCCAACAGGTCGCAACACTCTTCTCGTAGTTTAAAGCGATGTCGTGTTTCTACGATTGCTTCCAGGGCAAGCAGTTGGCGCAAGGCTTCAACAGTCTTCAGAAACTTCGGAAGTCTGTCTCTGGGGCTTTAGGAGCCGCCTTAGGTTCCAGAAGGTTCGATTTGGAACATGAGCCGATACTCCAGGAGCCAGAACAGAACTGGTTTCTGACAAAATCTGCGCCTAATTCATTGAGCAATCCGCTGATGTTCCAACAGCCGGCGAGGGCAAAAGGATCTGAGGAGGATGCTATTAAGGAGGAGGAATCTTTACCGCCGTCGGAAAAGGTGAGAGTCAAATTAAGTTTTCGTACCTAAGGATCGCAGTGTATTTGTAACTAAGACACGACACGACGATGGCTAAATAATAACAGCCGTACAGGCCGATCGATCAGGTTAAGCTACGCTTGCCGCGGTTGGTCTGTGGATGGGTGACCATCTTTACATACCGAGACCCGTCGGTACCTCGGAAAGCACTTTAAGCCGTTGGTCCCGGCTGTCTTTCGTGGATCTTTGACAGTCGTTACGGGTAGGCAGATGCCAGAAAGTCTGATAACCAGTCTTACCAAGGGGTATTACCCAGTTACTGGTTTGTGAAGGTCAGAGTCGTTCTATATAAAATACTGGTAGTCAGCTGAATCCGGTTAGACTGGAAGCTGACCCCAACAAAGTTGGGAAAAGGCTAGGCAGATGACTAAGAAACGCTAAAAGAGGAATTCCCAACCGATATTCACTACAAATAGTTTTACAACATTTGAAAACACATTTTCACACAAAACATTCTTGCACAAATATTATTTTATAGATTTAAAAGAGCTTAAAACAGATAATAACTAAGTTGCTGGTAGATACAATAGGTTATTAGCTGTTTAAGCAGCAGCAGCAGTGCTTAAGCAGTTGCTTGAGGAAGTATAAAGTACCTATTGGATATTTTATAACGAACCCTCCGGCAACAAACGGATGTGTTTCATAAATATTTACTTAATTCCCTATTAGTCGCAATAAACTCTACAGAACATTGAGAATGGACAATTTGTTTTACAACTCTTTGTGTTCGGCTAAGAGGTTTAAGGCTGCTTACATCTCTGTAGATATTTCATGAACAAATTATGATTCGCGACAGTAACAAGTATGTATTTACAGAATTGTAATCATTAAAATCATCAATACTCTAAGTTCACATAACCCTATTGAATGGTTATTTAATTACTGTGGATGCGAATAAACTGAAGTATAAATCGCGCTACATAATATTTTAACTTCAATTTTAAAGCCGGTAGGAGATAAGAAATGGTTCGGATAATTCATTTTAATATCTGTGGTGGGAAGTAAATGGTAAATGACAAGAGCACTATGCGTTTGGTTTGTGTAAAAAACACAACAAAGTAAATGGGGAAAATGCCTTCGATATTTACCTTCTTCGCCTTTATGTTGTATCAGTAAAGGCGGATTTCGTAGTACAAGTGTTGCCACAGATGCGCGGCTGATGGACTGCGGTCCAAGGACTCGGTTTTGAACTCGTATAAAAAACCAGTCTTTGTAGCTTATTTAAAACTAGCAGCGCCCGCGGTTTCACCCGCATGAGTGTCGAATTCATGGGAATATCGGGATAAAAAGTAGCCTTTGTGTTAATCCAGGGTGTCAGCTACCTCCATACCAAATTTTATCAAAATTGGTTTAGCCGTTTGTGCGTGAAGAAGTAACAAACATACAAACACACACAAATTTTCGCTTTTATAATGTTAGTGTGATAATAACATATGTAATGATCTTTTGGCCCAGGAGGAGTTAGGCACGTGGCGTCCCGGAACATCGTACCTATCTTGGGGCGGCCACGTCATGTACCTGCCGCCCGCGCCGGCCGCGGAACAGCCGCTGTCCATGCTCGGACCCATCGACAGACCTGTCAGGTTCGTATCTTCTTACCTGTATATTTATTTATGTATGGTGTACATAATAAAGAGTATTCTATTCTATTTCACTATTTGGCTTTTACTTCCATTCATCAATAAAATGGTTAAAAATCTTTTTTTACCGTTTTTTAAAAATAATACAGGATTCACTTGACTTCCAGAATAAAAGACATCAACGCGTAATTTACTAAAGAGTATTTTGTGCGTTGATGTGCGAAAACTGGCTTTATCGTCTGTAATCTACCGACCATAGATACTGAAACGTAGATACCTAGTACAGTCAAAACAAAAGTGAAATTCAAACGCTAGTTTATTTTAAATATATCCTTCTCATAATTTGCTGGTGACCTGAACAGGTGAACCTAATACAGGTTTTTATATAAACCTACTTGAGACACCAGTCTCTCACAAAATTCACCACCTTGTGTGTGACTGCTGTCACACACAAGGTGGTGGATTTTGTGCACGAGCACTGCTTTCAATAATTATCATAAACCACATAACTTGTATGGAGAAAATAAAAGTTTATATTTTTTATTAAGAGTTCATTGTAACACAGAATAAATAGTCGCAAAATGAAATATCAATTTATCGAATTGTGATACAATTATGTGTGATGTATCCATAACACTTCTCATAAGTTCAGCAACCGTTCTTGGATTTCACGAAGTGTATCAATAAACAATATTGCTTTTGTCTGTATAAGGCAACCCGATATCTAGCAAAAAATAGTCACCTTCCGGTCTGTTAAAACTTGATGTCTTTATGATCTTTATCCCTAGGAGCAAGTCCAGCGGTTGTCTTGAAGCCTCAGCCCGAGCTGCGCGCGCAGCACTTGGCGCCGAGATGCGCGAGAGAGAACGATCTGCGTCACCTGACGTAGCACGAGCTCTGCCAGCCAGGGTGCTGCCCAGCAATAGCGTGAGTACATACATATATGTTAGATGTGTGTGCATTGGTGACGAATTTAGGACTTGGAGCTGCAATTGAGATTATGATGTGTTTCTTTATTCTATATAGATTTTTAGGCTTGAGAGTTTTTCAGCAATAAATCAAACACATCTGTGAAACGAATTAAAATAAAATTATGAATAAAATATAAAACAACAAGTCAAATTATTTACTGGCTCGGTTTAGCTTTACTTGAATTTATTGTTGGTGATTGTACCAACGAACATATTACTTTGCTAAATTATTAAACTACGTTTATAGAGCTAAGCAATAGCCTACTTCCTTAGAAACAATAATCCACAGTCATTTGTAAGAAGTAGGTACCTAAAAATAGTAGAGAATCTAACACAAAAGTGCCTATGTGTCGTCATACACCCTTACAAGGTCTATCAAAGTAACCTAATTTCCTAACCATCGTATTATTCAACTTCACACGTAACTAATTGCTGAACCACGATCAATTGAAACCAACCATCACATTAATGTCTTTCTCATGTCACAGCTTGTTCTAAACATTAGCCAATACTGCCAACCTTTAATATTTCATCCTTCAACCTTTGTACAGATAACTAATCTTATTTATTGCTTTTAATTCTGCAATCGTAGACTACAAGTAAGGCATTTGTCTTTTACATTAGTTAAGCAACTGGAGACTAGTCATTTTCTCAAGGAAGAAGGTTTAAGATTTTATTAACAGTAGATAATATCATAATGAGCAGAAACTCTTAACTCAATTAGAAGGTTAGGTTAATAATTTGTTCCTCATAACACTACCTATTTATTGAAACCCGTAAAGGTTGGATTCGGGGTCATAATCAAAACTTTATTGTCATTTGATTTATAGTCTATCTATCTATTTAGCCTGTAATATCCCACTGCTGGGCAAACGCCTCTCTTTCCCTTTTCCACACACGTCTTTCTTCTTCCATTCCGGGCCAGTCCTTTTGGCAAGTTCGTCTCTCAATCTTTATCTTATTCTGTCGCGATGTCGTCTAACATTTAATGGAGCTCAATCATCTTTTTTTTATAGTCATTTATTATAAATATCTGTACCTATCTCAGACACCACTTTTCATGTCAATAACTATATAAAGACGAACTTTCTGCGACGATTCCTTGAATTGATCTCCTACCATCAGTTACAACTTACGTGCCCAGAATCTAAAAGCCTTTATCGCCATAATCATAACAAAGCTTACAGTACTTTAATACAGAAATCCTTCAACGATTGAATCACAATATTCCCACAAGAACAGGAAAAATAAACAATCAGTAAATTGTTAAGGCAAGGTCCATCGGCTCATACTAATTGACATTGATTTTAAGAGCTCCGTACAAACATACATAAGACAATAACATTGATTTTGTTTACAATTGCAACCATGTTAATGATTGTTGTGATGTATTTATTATCATCTGGATTATTGAGAACAAGGTGAGGTGGAGCGAATCAATCCATCAAGTGCTTGTATGATTTAATTGTTATGGTTTCTGTAACTTGGAAAAATATATCACTTATTCCATTATTTTGATGCTTTGGAGCCATTTCTGCAGACTAAACGAAAGATTTCTTGTTGTATTTTAGCAATGAGGAAAATGTCGTGAGGAGAGTTTTGAGTATGGATGTCGATGGCTATAAGAGTAGGGGAAGACCAAAGAAACGATGGATGGAATGTGTGAATGATGATATGGTTAGAAAGGGGGTGACTACCGAGATGACGACTAATAGAGAAGTATGGAAGAAAAAGACATGTTGCGCCGACCCCAAATAAATTGGGATAAGGGCAGGAGAATGGTGATTTTAGCAGTAAGCAAACAAGATGTAGATAGACAAGAATATATTATGAGTGAGCTATAAAATTAAATTTCAACCAGTTCTAACTATTTCCTTTAATCGTTTTATTCATTACTTATTCCCACTTTATTTAAGACTGTGTTCAACAGAAACTTAGCCATCATATAAATAAACAAGGCGTACAAGTATTCACTTCAAAACTACTAGTTACTACTGATAAATAAAATGATGATTGACATGATCTAGATGACATGAAGTCAGATTAAGCTTACAAGTTATTTCAGATTTCTCATTTTGCGAATACACTTGCCGCTTTCTTCCCCTATAAACGGTCGTAATGACCTCCACACCTTGACCACCACTTACTCATCATTCAAATCCATTTTCAATATAATCATCATAATTTCATTTTATACCATTGTTAACTTGTCCTAGTTCCATACATCCATCTACAACTTCATTGAACGCATTACCGAGCAATTTCCTATAGAATACATTCAGAAACGGTTATAAAAATTAACCTATTTTGGTTCGCAAGACTATTGTGTCGCGTGGTTTGGCGGTCGCATTGTCGCTGCATGTTCCCACGACAAGTCGCATGGTTTCCGCGACTGTGTATGTCTGCCTGTCTGTGTGTATTGTAAGGCGAGATGTTGAGTGTCGGAGATATCGCATGGCCTTGTTACCTTCCGTAATTTGAAGATCCAGTTGTGGGTGTTACATCTACTTGTCATTGTTATGTAATCTCTAGGGATTATGTGGTACATTCTTGTCTAATTGGCTTTTATTAGATTACATTACTGTCTACGTTGGCGTAATCTTGCAACTTCTTCAATCTTGATACATTTTTGAACTGTTGAACTTGTTCTCTCTTATTTGTAGTGATATACGTAAGGTAGCTATAATACCTATATGCTTGTCATTTTAATAATAATTTGAAAAAGAAGAGGAAGCTACAATGCCCTATTTTATCAAAATCGACTTGTTTGTTAATTCGTAAATATTTCGCAAAGCATTCATGGTTCACTTAGTGAACCGTTTTCCCAACTCAATCGCGGATCTCTAATCTAACCAGAGTTTATTGATCTACGATCTCATTACCATCGATCAAAACACGATAGTCGCCAATCCGCCAGAAATTGTATGTAAATGTAGGAATAATTCTAACTAGTGCGCTTAGTATGCGCGCGCGCATGCTTGGGACATGTCTAACATGGTACGAGTGGCTAATACCACTCACGCTTTGCTCCTGTTTCTTAGTCGTGACTGTAGTTTGAGGAGTATGGTGGAAAACAATAGAGATGTCGTGTTCACTTGTCACTCTACATTATATTTATGACTTCTTGTGGATGTAAGGACATTTTTTCTCATAGTAATGTGTCTACTTCACATCCTTGGTCTAGGGTTGAAAAGAGCATTTGACATAAGAAGGCATCTAATGTTTTGAGTTTGTGTAAAAATCATGTAAAAAAAAACTTAACAGACTCCATCTTGCTGGTTTTCCCTGAAAAAGGTGCCGAAGAATGGATTAACGTTTTATAATTTCCTGCGTCTAGTTATATTTTCACACCGCCCCATAACACGCATGCTCAAATTGAGAAAACTAAAATCACCTACCACACGCGAATGTTAAAAAATATTTCTAACATTTTATTGCCTTAATTAACTTTTATTAGCTTCATCGTTTAAATTTTACTACGTTCATAGATAAATACGGATACGAGAATGGCGCCGTGTTCAGAGCATTAATCATCTTTTTTTCATGTCTTATTTAAATAACTTGAATAATATTATTAATATAACTGTTCTTATCTCTCTATATTTAAGGTTCCGACCTTAAAAGGCAAAACGGAACCTTTATAAGATCATTATTTTAATGGATTTGTTTTCATAAAAATCGCCATCACAAACTTCCGTTATGAGAATCCCGTCATAGTGCGTTTTGGTGGATGGATGAACAAACATTTATTTGATTTATAATCATAGCATAATCAACCTACACCGCCCACTGCTGGTTCAGAGGCCTCTCTCTGTGAGAGGGACTGGGTCATAATCCACCACATACGCAAGTGTGGATGGACCTACCGGTTAAGCACCTTAATCCAAACAGGCATAATATTATTTGTTTATACCTAAGCATCAAAAAAACAAGCCCTCCTACTGAATAGCAATTAGCGTGCTGCATGAACATCAATAAACCTACTAAACAATTTCTATAGACAATTTACCATCAGTTTAATCCAAACAATCAACCATGACATAACCTACATAAACAGGTTTAATAACTACATATAAACAAAAAGATATACGTATAATCATTGATTGAAACATGCATTTAGCACCATTGTTGTCGGCGCCACGCGAATTCCTGACCCCTAGACTTCGATCAAATATTCTGTGCCTCTACTTTAGTATTCTGTATACACCAAGATCATAGCGAATCGATTGGGAATCCGTTCTTTCTAAACGGTTCATGGTTGATAGAGACGTGCCAAATAGAATGGTAATACATAGGAATATATTAGGTTATGGTAAATGGTAACTATGGTAGGCGCGAGCAGAAGTGTTGGTTGTGAAGCCTTGGCTGTAGCTAATCGTCTTTAAATGTATAGGTAAATGATCTTGTGTGTGTTGTGTAAAGATAAAGCACTCAATAATGGTCAATGAATTTAATTACACTTGATACATCAAGCAGATTGTTTAAATTGTCGGTCAAATTCCAATCCAGGTGTCCACAAATCCACTTAAAACATAAAAATGGAAGCCAATAAAATGCGGGTTTTATTTTGATTTTTTATTTAAAACATGCATTTAACATGTAACACGATTCGTGAGTCGTGATTAGTATTTCTATGTATCTATCAAATAGAGTTTCTGACATGCTAGTTGACAAAAATGTATCAGGTTTTTTTTTATCAAATGCCGCTATTTCTGTAATTCCGCGGAATGTTATTATTTTTATTGCCACATGCAACTAATATTTGTATGGCCTTTCTTGCAGATCGTGCCGAGTATGAGATTTGTATTTGTGAAACTACAATACAGGAGAAACGTAAATAAGGAAAAAAATCTTAATTTGTTCTGTACTAATTGTAATAGTTAGCCAGAACTAGAACCAAAAGTCTTTTCCGAATCGTTTTTCAAATTAATGAATAGTGTGTCAGTAAATACAACCGTTGGCAAATTCTTTAAAATTCTATATTATTTATCCAAGAGTATCTATTAATACTAAAATCGCTGATAGAATCAAAGACATAGTTTTTTTGTTACATTATAATACTAAATCACTTTTCGCCGTCTCGCGTCTTTCCAAAATGAAAAAAACCGGGCAAGAGCGAGTCGGACTCGCGCACCGAGGGTTCCGTAACATCCGGGTTTATGCATAAGGTTTATGTTTATGAAATTAAATGTTTTTTTTAATTTTTGAGTTGATTGAATGAATGGTAAATTGCGGTTTACGATTTATGACGTATTAAAAAAAACTACTTACTAGATCTCGTTCAAACCAATTTTCGGTGGTAGTTTACATGGTAATGTACATCATATATTTTTTTTACATTTATCATTCTCTTATTTTAGAAGTTACAGGGGGGGGCGACACACATTTTACCACTTTGGAAGTGTCTCTCGCGCAAACTATTCAGTTTAGAAAAAAATGATATTAGAAACCTCAATATCATTTTTGAAGACCTACCCATAGATACCCCACACGTATGGGTTTGATGAAAAAAAAAAATTTGAGTTTCGGTTCGAAATATGGGGAACCCTAAAATTTATTGTTTTTTTCTATTTTTGTGTGAAAATCTTAATGCGGTTCACAGAATACATCTACTTACCAAGATTCAACAGTATAGTTCTTATAGTTTCGGAGAAAAGTGGCTGTGACATACGGACGGACAGACAGACAGACAGACAGACGGACAGACAGACAGACAGACATGACGAATCTATAAGGGTTCCGTTTTTGCCATTTGGCTACGGAACCCTAAAAACATACATTTAAATTAATATTCTGTGTTCCAGTTTTTATGATATCCACAGAGTGACATTTTTATTTTTCTTCATAATTTATGTGTCACTAACCATCGAAAGTGAAATCATCAAAATAAAATATTACCAAAGTTTTTAGGTATTATTCTAGATTTTTTGTGGCTTTTTATAGTGACCTAGATGTTACATCAGTAGCAGGCCTGTGAGTTTGTAAAAAATAGTTTAAAAATCAAACAATTGGTCCAAAATGTTATGCTACATCCTTTGTGTAGCAACCTCGTAGCGTTTAGTAAGTCAATAAATAATTTTCTAGCGGTTATAAATCAATTAATTTATCAAACTGTCCGTTTTTGTTTAATTTTTGCAACCCCTCGCGATTTATTGCCGATAAGAAGCGTGAAGTTGCAATAAACTCGTTTTAATAACATGCAGTAAAAGGCTAAGCGCCCATTACAGCCGCATCGGGCCGCAGCGCAGCGCATGCGCACACTATGCGATGGTTCATAGAAAATGTGCGAATGTGATGTAGTCTGTTTCAAAAGTATCTGATGAAAATGTAACCAAATGTAATCAGAAAACATACCTGCCCATTTAGTGCCAGTAACAAATTGAGTGCTTAGATGTGATCATTTGAAAACTTCCTAAAGTACCGATTTTAAATAACCTTTAATTTTTCGTTGTCGTTTTTCAGTAGAGGTTAATTTTGTTTCATCAATTTTCATCGAAAAAATTTTTTTTTCAATCAGCAATATTGTGGGAACAAGATATAAAGTTGAAATCTTCCAAATACAAATGGATGTGTTACTAACTAATTCCAATAGTCAGTGATTGCGTAAGAATATAACCTGAACATGTTCATACAAACTTTTATTAGACACACTGCTGCAAAATTATTGCGGGCCGCCCAAATGTGCGTGAACCATTATGATGCGCATGCATGGGTGACGTAGCGCGTAGTGGGAGGATGCGCGCGCCTCGTCGTCTGCGCACTAACGCGCACGTGGGCCGGCGCGCGCGCACCTGTACCGCGAACCTGAGCGATTATTATATTGTTATTATATCGTCGTACTTGCGCTTAACACGTACTGCACAACATTGTTAGTTGGTGTAATTTAGAGCGGGTTGTAAGGTCAGTTATTTTTTGTTGTATATTTATTTATTTTATTTAAAGATTTGTTTTGTTTACTATGTTTGCGAATTAGTAGTTCTGGGGGCCTAAAAAGGCCACTTTAGCAGAATCATAAAAGATAACATAATGGACAGTTAACTGTTAAGTTAATCGTATCAAACCCATTGGTGAAGCATTTTTCAGTATTTTGTTTGGTCTGTGCTAAAATACCAATTACCAATCTATCCAATGTAGTGCAGCGAAAAAAAGAAAAACACGGACTGTTTTCTCCATATTATAATTCATAATGTTATCATTTTATGATTCTCCAAAGTGGCCTTTTTCATAACTAGTGAAATGTGAGTGAATTGGAGGTAAGTCTCTACCTTACTTTTTGCGAAATACAGGCGCGATGTTATTCATGTTTTAATAGAAGTGGAAAAAAGATTATATGCGCCTAATAAGACGCAAAAAATTAAGATATTCAAGCTACGGATTTCTATTCTTACAAAACATTTACACGATAACTGAAAATAAAAATAAAGGCCATCTATTTAACTTGCATAAAAATTACATCAAACTATTAAATAACATCATAGAACGGCGCTATAAAAATTAAAACATACACTTAATCCAAGTGAGAGTGTAGATACTTATGTACCTACACTTATGAGTACCTACTTCAGAAGACTATCAAAAGCATCTAATCTGATGTGCAAACTAACATAATCCCACAGTCGGATGCACACGACGAGTCTCGAGGAAGAGCAGCGCAGGCGCACTTCCGCGCAATTATTTACAATAAATATCCTAGTGTATGCTCTGCTCATCCCATTTGCATAACGAAAGCGTAGCGAAGTGCGCATTAATCTTAACATCATCACTTTCCGTTTATTGTGGACTTCTTTCTTTTTTTACTTCCTGTGTTTCTTTGTTTGTTCTTTATTGATATTTTCCATGTTCTTTTTTGTTAGTTAAATGAACAGAATCCTCATAAATGTCTTAATCAATGCTTCCTATTCAGATGAAAAGAAATGCCAATTTAATATCATACCTACTATGTTTTGCATTTTTTTTATCTTATTTTGTTTTGATCGGCATATTTTCCAAACATTCGAAAATATTCAGTAATATAAAAGAAACGATAGGTTTAACAAATAAACAAGATGGTCTCCCTACACAAAACTCATGTGAAAAATTAAAGTTAACATTTATATACAACATTATTTTTAGTATATGCGAAACCCAAAGCACGTGTCTAATATTTTTATGTAAAGAATCTATGTAAAAAAATTTAAAACGGTATCATGAAAAATCACAAAGTTATAAGCTTGTTAAGTTACCTGTTTGTCCCTACAAAAACATGCTAACCCGCGCCACTCGCGCCGCGCCATCTTGCGCTCATTGATTATAGTACCTTGGTACCTAACCGTTCGGCGCGGAGATTGGATAACCTACTTAATGTCGCTCGGTGTCCAACTTTTAACCTTTTTAAATATTTTTGCTAAAAATAGTCAAAATAACGTTGTATAAAAGGAGTATTAAAACTTCGTCAGAATAATGATGAAATAATAAATGTATTTTTTTTTTGTATATCAAAACGCCACAAAAAATATCTCCTCAATACAAACAGCATTTTCTATCCACCATCTTCATACTAAAACATATTGATAAACTGCTAAAGGAAAACGCATCTATTACCACTTCATCAACCAATTAGTCTCTGGTTATAATTGCCTGGTTAATTTATTCATGCACCTTAGGTCTATCATCATTTTGTTTATACTTATTTATAGTAGTTTTTGACATGGCGTTAATCAGAAGGCTGTTCTCCTTGCCATCTTTGTGACGTCATCAGAAGATGCACTATGGACCTACACAGCGTTTTGGCCCATTGCATAATAATATGCTAGCTGTGTAGTGTAGTGTGTTGGTGGTGGTACCATCATTTGTTATTTTCTGAATCTCATTTGTATGCTAAGTTAAGCATTCTTCTTTATTTACAAAATCGATTCAGTTGATCATTATATTGTTTTAATCGATATCTTTTGTGTAAACCTATTATTATATTGATAGTTGTGACATATACACACATTATAAATGTTTTATTATAATATAATATTATACAGAGGTTAAGGTCAGGGTCCGAGTTATTAAAGAACAGAATTTATATTAAAATTATTAAGCAGGTACCATGTATATCAAGTATCAGTTTGAAAACAAAGGAGTGACCACATGATTTGTAGTTTTTGTACGATTCTGGTTGACTGACTGGATTTGAGCACCCACTGTGTTGATACAAAAACCACAAAGAGACGAATTAATATAAAAAACAGCAAAATAAAATCAACTTTAGAGAGACCATTGATAAATATGATCAAAACAAATAGTCATTAATGACTGTCAACTTTTTGTAGCGAAATCATTTGTTTACTTACTTTTTGTTGTAAAACATTTTTCTTCGTGCTTTTGGACATTTTTTTATTAATGTTATAGTGTCAACGACGCAACACCAATTAGTATGACTAGTATTGGTATTTTATATTATAATTTATATGAGAATAGGTAAAAATATCGTAAAATCAATTTTTCACATTTCAAGTTAAGAAATATCTTATGAAGTTATGTGACTATCTGGCTCACTGGGTTAAGTATAGTTATATAAATCCTATTGAAATCACCAATAGCTAACTTATTAACATATTTTCCACATTAATAGACGGACAAGATACTCGTGCTAATACTTCAAACTATTTTTTTAAATGTAATTTTGTGGGACATGTTTGAATTGATAAATAGGCTTATTATAATTTCGTTAACACAAAAAAAGTTTTATGAATTCCTAAAGAGATTCTCAAACTAGAGACGTTTTCTTATTATGAATTGGCTCATTATTTTTCTACTAGTTGAAACTACATTTCCTAAACGCAGTGTGGAAGAGGACCTATCTTAGATAGCATCATATTCTTCAATGTATGTATATACCAATAGGGCAAGGTGGTATAAAAATGCTGTGGATGATTCTGACCTAAGCATATTTACATCCCACCGCTGCAGACTTAACGCTTTAATGACCAGCATTAGATTCCTGTAACTTGACTTAGATCCCATCTAAGATCATGGGCAAATCTCGTATTTCCTTAATTATGCCATCGTTGCATGGGACGACGACAATTTCATGTATATACCAACGCTCCTAGCAAACCTTTTAACAATCGCAAGCGTGCTGTATATAGAATTGTAATGTAAATGAAGGGCTCCCGTTGTCATCCATTTACAAACACTTACGAAAACTTATTGTACGTGCCTTTAATAATATTCTATGTTAAATATTATGTTATGCTAATGCTACAGCTCTTCACTTGCTGCTTGGAATTCAACTCGTCTTGTAGGAATGCGTGACAATGGGATAGGATTCATCAAACCTTACACTACAAGTCCGATTTTGTGTTTCAATCTAAAACGTAAACCCTTGTCATTGGGATTATTCGATGCTTAGGTAGACTCGTCGCGGTTTGGAGGTAAATTACCTCCAAACTTTACTTTCATTAGGTAGATAACCTACCTTTCTTTTCTCGCTGATTTTAGAGTAAAAGAAGTATTTAGTAGGTACGTGAATAGTTTCTGATACGGTACTTAGCTACCAAAATTGGCTTGATTTCACGAACGTAAAAAAATATTTCCAGGTCACAGGCAATAAACCTGTAAACCTAAAATTGATTTCAGTAATAATTGCCGACAAGCAATATTCAAACGCTCTGTATCACATATTAAACACTGTTGCGAAACCGAACAGCGAGTAGAAACAACATTATTTCATATCTAATAGGTATCCACATTATCTACATAGTTACAATTAAAACAGTACTAGCTGTTGTCCGCGACATTGCCTGCGGGTTTTTTTGTATTTTATCAATTTTAATACAAATATCCAGGATAAAAAGTAGCCTATATCCTTCTCCAAATTCAAGACTACCTTTCTGTGAAATTTCAGGACAATCGGCTTGGTAGTTAAAGCGTGAAAAGGCACTAAAGAGAGATAAACAGACAGAGTTAGGTCGCATTTATAATATTAAGATGGATTCCAATGTTTTTGTGTGACATACTCGATGCTGATGATTTCATAACTTATTTATGTACAAGATGAGACGCAGCTAGTTACGTAATGGCACGTTTTAACGCACCCTTAGATTTATAAACTATGTTAATTAGTAGTACGTATCTAATATTTGTCTGACACTCATTTTGTTTGATGTTGGACTTGTGATTAGCTAAGAGGAGGTTTTTAATTTATACTCTCGGTGTCGTAACTCTTAATATTTCGTTCAACTAAAAAACTAGATATTAGAGGTTCAATTTTTCACAAAAATGTACAGTAGTTGTTTCAAAAATTCGCCAAGATGAGCTCATCTTGGCGAATTTTAAATCTATACTCAGAAATCTCTTATATTCGCGCGGAGCACTATAGTTAAACAGCAGACCCTTATTATTATTATCGAAATCAATACGCTTTGACAGATTTGTACCGACTAAGTACCCAAACAGTTACCATTTACCAAGGAATTACCAAAGATACCGCGTAGTGTACTAGACGGCCTCCATAGAGCTATTTTGTTAAATAAACTGCATCCAACGTTACCTCTAATAAATACAAGAATGTCACCACAAACCGTTACATCAGAAAAATCTCAACAAAACCGTATAATTTACAACGTAAACACACTAATCGTAAACGTGGAGTTTACGGTTTAATTTGACCGCACTATGAATACCAACTCGCCAAGGGACTGGAGACCGGCCTATGAATTTAAATTCCCATCATGTAGGTGCCCGTTCACACCTTACGGCTAAATAGATACTTATATTTGGTTAGGGCCATAAAAACCGATGTTTTTATTATTTATGATTGGAAGGTCGCAATTAAGAATCGTTTCGTATTGAAGTGCGATGTTCCAGTCACCTTAATTGGATAAGGAAATAAGTTGTTAATTAAATTTCGTGAAAGTCATTTCAACACCGTTTTTTAATCCTGTTGCGATTGTTCTATTTTACTGTAAAGGGAAAACGATCTAAGAAAACTGAAAATCAAGATGTCCCTTTGTGCAGTACTAACTTACTAAGTCACCAATTTTTGTGTAGGTACTTCTTTACACTATTCGTGTTCAAGCACTTCCTTAGGCAAATCAAGTCGCTTTTCTCCCATTTTGCTAGCATTCAGCATCCTCGACAGTACGATCGTTGATTTTCACGCAACGTTCACAATAAAAAAATTCGCATCATTTACCCGTTTAAACACAGGTTGGTCCAACAATTTAATAACCCAAACTATTATGATAATTGTGACGTGTACTACGAGTCTACGATATAACCGTTTACGTTAATCGTGTTATGTGATTTGGTGTGCTATAATTGCATTCCAATCCGACTCCTAATTACCTGAGATTGGTAGCTTACAGTTACTTTAACTATTTTAACGCACATTCGTTACAATTAGCGGCATAACTGTTACTGCGGCGTATGGTTAATTGTTCGTTATCGCGAGATGACGATCCGTTTGAGATTACTTGTTAGGTTTGTAGCACGAAACGATTGCGTTTTTATAACGGTCTTGAACTTGGTTTGTGGTGGCCCTAGTGTCGAAGAAGAAATTCAGAAGGTTCGTTCCAAGAATTTCAAGTTCAAGAATTTGAATCCATACTAATATTATAAATTCGAAAGTAACTCTGTCTGTCTGTCTGTATGTTACGTTTTCACGCCTAAACCACTAAACGGATTTCGATAAAATTTGGCAGAGAGATAGATTGCATCCTGGGAAAGGACTTAAGATAGTTTTTATCCCGATATTCCCACGGGATCGACACTTACGCGGGTGAAACCGCGGGGCGCAGTTATAGTGTTGAAATAAACGATTTTACTCTTTACTTTAAAATGTTTCAAACCACTTATTCAAACTAGGCAGAGAATCAACACTGTCTGAGGCTTAAAAGATACAGGCAGAACTTTGGGAGCATACAAAAATATGGATATAGCTCCATAATGTATTATATTGTTGAAATAAGCGATTTCACTTTTTACTTTACTAATAGTATCAAAATGACTCTCAAAACGTTTAGTCTTCACTACTTCTTAGTGTTTAAAATAGAAAGAAGTTGCGCAACAAGTCACCAGTAAAAGTACCTGGAACACTACACATAATCAGGGAGGTACATAATTAGTAACTTGAGTAGGTATGTGAGCACTTCCAAATGCCCACCACCATTCTCTTACCCTTATGCCAATTAATTTAGGGTCGGCGCAACAAATCTTGTTTTTCCTTATTTCTCTACTAGCTTCCGCCCGCAGCTTCGCCCGCGAGGTATGTCGATAAAAACTATTCTATGTCCTTCCCCGGGATGCAATCTATCTCTCTGCCAAATTTTATCGAAATTGTTTCAGTGGTTTAGGCGTGAAAAGGTAACAAACAGACAGAGTTACTTTAGAATTTATAATATTAGTATGGATTAGTCGTCATCTCGGTAGTCACCCTTTTTCAAGCCATATCATCTTTCACACTGTCCATCACCACCAGTCGTTACCTTCTAAATGCTATCCATATGAAGTTCCTGACAGTTTACTGTTGAAAATTGATGTTGTGCTATTGCAATTGTGAAGAGATTGACAATAGCCGGACGTTGTGAAGGATTGCATGGGAACAAATCGAACAGCTACCGGTTTTATTGAAGACCGGCGAATGGGAAAGTTTTTGTTAAAAGATTTTCTCTGATTCTTATCAGGAAAATAGTAGGTATTTCTTATGACGAAGAACGCAAAAGATGCTAATACCTACTTCATTAAACTTCATCTTGGACTTATGAACACTTAAAACGGTGGTCTTTTTTTTGAGGAAAACACTGCTTCCAGAAACATATTTTCGTTATCACATGTAGAAAGATTAAAGGAAGAACAATTTTGAGTTAGTATGTTTTATTTCATTATCCTCCTAAGTCTGCAAATGGTTTTTAGAATATCAATAATTATTATCCATAAAGAGATACATTATTGTAACTTCCGGACGTAAAGGTTAATTGTCGTCCAGAAATGCAGTTGATGCTGCATTGTTAACCTTTGAAATAATTCACTATTTAATATTGATATAGCATGACTCATTTATCAGATATCTATTTATATCATGTCTATCACTAGTATTAAAATGTCATTGTTATATTTTAATTGGCTTAATTTGTCAGGGTTTCGCGTGTCAACATATCATTTTCTGTACATAGTTTAACGAAGTGGCACTCGGAACTTGACCATAATAATCACACTAATATTATAAAGGCGAAAGTTTGTGAGTGTGTGTGTGCGTCTGTTTTTATATTTTTGTTACTTCTTCACGCTCAAACGGCTGGACCAAGTTTGATAAAATTTTGTAAGGAGGTAGCTGACACCCTGGATTAACATATAGGCTACTTTTTATCCCGATATTCCCACGGAACGACATTTACGCGGGTGAAACCGCGGGGCGCAGCTAGTACATAATATGTCAAAGATCTCTGTTGAAACTGCCAAATGGTCACAGAATCTACAGCGTGTATCAGAAAGGTGTAGTCAAATTTGAGGGTGTAGTACAGACGATCAAACTGAGCAACTTTGTCCATGGGATCAACATCGTAATTGAGAAAAAATTAAAAGCCGTCCCACATATTTGGGTTGAGGAGGTATTGAAGTTTTGTATGGACAGTTGATAATTTTATCGCGACTGACGAACTTTTAACTTTTACCACACCTTTCTGATACTTGCTGTAGATTCTACACTACATTACATTAAAATTCCATGACTACATTATATCAAGTATCTCTCCAAATAGACTCATTTCATAGTCTTCAATACAAACTCTACGTTTCGTAACAAAAGAATTTTCCTCGCTACACTAGCTTGCTTCAACAGTCGCGTCTACAGCTACTCGTCGCTGATCGGGACACAGCTGCGCAAGCACACATATTTGCATACTGATCAGCTGTAACGTTGACACTGTTCGAAGTATACTTAGAATTCGGCGGTATTGGGAAATGTGTAACACGTGTTACCTTCGGAGTCGTGTTTGAAGAGGCCTCAACGCTTCAACTAAAGTTGTTTGTATATTTTTAATGTCAATACAACTACTGCTATATTTATTTCTTGATTAAAACCTCATGCATTGTCTTTAGCCAGGATAACCTTTAGAAAAATCTTGCACTTTCTTACCTACAGGGGCCCTAAAAAGGCTGGGTCGTGGAGGTTAGATAGGCAGTCGCTTCATGTAAAATACTGGTATTCAGCTGCATCCGGATAATCTGGAAGCCGACCCCAACATAGTTGGGAGAAGGCTCGGCAGATGATGAGATATTGAACGTCTTATCAAGTGTCTGCACAGTAAAGCTAAAATCAATTCTCATTTGAGCCTGTCGCGAGATTTACCTGTGTAGATAAACAAGTAAATTAAATAACTTAATCAGATTGATTTTAATTTTTTTAATTTTCAAATTAAGTAAATACAAGTACTTATATCTCGCGACAAGCTTTTATAACTCTATAAATTGTGTAATGACGTTATAAGTTTATACTTAGTAAAAGTTTTAAAGGAAAAGTATATTTTATTCTTTTTATCGCATTTAATTGAAGGCTTGTTTTTAAAAAGTTTTTTTTTGTGTTTGTGTTCTTTCTGTGCGTCATGTTCACTGCAAATAAGTAAACGTGTATTTTCTTTATTTCTATTTCTTTACCAAACTCACCATGAAATTAAAGTTCACCTTCCAACCGACTCATCACACCCCAGGTCATTGGTCCTCCACTCAAATATTTCAAACGTTACCATTTTAGTACCAACACCAGGGTCGGTCTGTCGGTCTGTTTGTCAACCTATTGTGTTCCACAAAGGAGCGACCTTGACGCGTCCCGTATTCGATACGACTCAAATAGATGCTATAATAATAATTGTGAGGCAGCTACAGAATAACTATTGACTATTGATGTCACGGAAAACTTGACGAGAGTGTTTGTTGTCCTATTAGGTACGGTGTCGTTGTTGTTGTCTTGTTTTTCATTGAAATTATGTTTACTTGAGTAGTCTGACGTGCAAGAGAATTATTTACAGATTATTTATTGACATTGACAGGGGCGTTGTTGATAAACATTTGTGAAATAAAATAAAAAACAAAATGGCGGCGTTAAATCCGATTTTGGCCACGCGCTAAAAGATCCTAGAACAGCTTATGAAGGACTGACATTTAGGACATGGGACATATCATTGTTAGCTTCTAGACTTGCTACCAAAGACATAAAATAAATTTTAATAGATAAAAAGTTGCTCCTTAGTAAAAATTGGTTGCCTTATCGACTGGGTCTTTTTTGAAGTTAGTTTGAGTCATTTTCCAATCTGACTAATCCTATACCCAGCATAATGCAGAATCAAATTAAATTAGCCAGCAAATTAGCAGAAACTCCGCAGTCGATGTCATACGCGATAAAACAAAATAAAACTGTTTTTCTCTCAAGCCATTCTTCAAGTAACTAGACTATCTGCGGTCGTTGCCCAAAAAAAATCATGGTCCGCGGAGTTTCGCTAACTTATTTAATTTAACCCTATAGTTTCTAAATCTGCTTATAGTCAGATAAGTAATTAGATGCATAACAATTAACCTGCAAGTAGTATGTGTAATTAAGGAACCCGTATCAACATAAATGCATTTAATTATCCGTGTAAAATCTAGGACAATAACAATAAAAATAACTAGCACCTATTAGAATTAACGATCATTGGATTGTTGCATCTGTTCTTGAAACCTTGAGCATTGAATTCTTAGAGGAAAATCTGTATTCGATTCAGTTCAACGATGCAAAGAATTTTATTAGATGATAAAAAATGCTCTTGCGTCGATTGAATTTAAAAAAAATAGTACCTAAAGCTAGAATTACGCGAAAATAGAATATCTCCGGAATATTTGGAAAGTGTTTAATTAGTCGATAATTAGCAAATTGCGTTAAAAATTACTTACCTACTCTACTTACCTGGTTATGGATCATAAACGCGAAAATAATTAAGGAAATAAACTGAACTCCATTAAAACAAAAGTTCTCTGTATTTCACCAATATTGTGTAAACATAACTACACTATATTTGTAAGGACACACCACTTGACAGTGTGTCAACATAAACCAGCATAACGTAATCCATGCATAACTCACAAAATTTACCAAGTCAGGAAGTATCTAGGGTTCAACATAACTTGGTGGTTCCCATCTTCCATTGTCATTCATATTACCGCACTACATTTGTTCGGGTAGGCAGCGGTCTAGCTTTCACAATACGTTACTTAAGCGTTCCACTTTAAATTGAGCAGGTACATTAAGCTATTGTCCCCTAAGTGTATAAATTAGAATTACTTAATACGCACTTAACGGCGTATTGTTTGTGGCTTCATAAAGTTTAGCAACATGACAATGGTTTTAGTTGTGAGGAATAGTCTGGCGGAAGAGGTACTCGTGGATCGTCTACTTCTGCTTGGAATCGAGTGTTGAACTTCAGTCTTACTACATTGTTCAATTTATAACAAAGACCTAGATCTGCTAAGACTGCTCAACTTTATTGCAATACACGTTAGTAGTAGCCCATTTTTAACCGACTTCAAAAAAAGGAGGAGTAGGTCGCAAAAACTAAAAAACAGATCCAAAGACACCGACTTCCGAAATTAAAGTTATTTTTCAAGTTTTTTTTGGAAGTCGGTTAAAAAAACCGACTTGTTAAAAAGTTTTTGATATATTATGTTCTATATTAGAAGTACCATGGCAAAAGCTGTGTTTAGAAAAGCAGAAGCCAAACAGAAGCATGGCTTTATACACACTAAAAGAAAAATTACACTTGAGTTTGGTTCGATGTTTTCTTTTAAAACCTTCAGGAAAAAACGACAAAGCAGGAACACACTCAGCCGCGTACTTACCATTCAACCTAATTTCCTCTTTGTCTTAAATCCCCAAGTACACGCTATTTCCCAGCGTGCTCTTCCTCCTGTCACGCCAGCGGATCACGCTGCCAATGCCCTGTGACCGCACAGATATATTTTGCGTGCCTAATCTTGATGCACGTGACAGCATTTACGTTCAACCGCATGGCTTAGGTACTAACCGTCTTAAACTTGAGATGTTAATCGCGAGGAATCCTTTGTTAACTACTCTACACATTTCCGATGCTGTACGTTCTTCTATTTGTCCGTTTTAATCGTGTTTTGACGTCTTGTTAGCGAAAGAGTTGTTTTGATGTTGGTGTTATGCTGTTATGATTGTTGACTTATTAAATTACTAGTGACCCCCCCCCCGCACCTCTGTTTCGAATGACTTCAAAGTAACATGTTAAATATCTAAATTTCTGTGCTAGTATTCGAATATATTATACACAAAACACCTATTAAAATAAATTCTCTAAATGGGAAAGACACGAAAAGCGACTTTGTTTTATACAGTATTTGATAGATAATTTGCTGGATTCAACCTAACGCCAAGTATGTAGTAGCGATATCACAGGCAAATTGTATGATTGCGCGTTTTACAAACAGCGTCGTCCGTTTAAAAACGCTCGCTGTTTTAAAATATGCCGAACTCCAAGGTTAGGTTTGGTTAGGTTACTTTAAACCCTTTACACAGGAATAGGAGCCCCACGAAGTGGGGCTACGTCGACATAGAATGCAAGAGGGAGCGAAGGGCACCCCGAGGTTCGTTTTGGTTAGATAAAACAGCGAGCGTTTGTAAACGGACGGCGCCGTTTTTGTAAAACTTGAATCAAATTGCCTGCGACAGCGACATGTGCATAATCATAAATCAAAATTATGATTTCTCTTTAAGTAATGGATTCTACTTCAAGACAATAATGACTGCCAATTGAACGTGAACTAAACACGTAAAAAATAATTTATAAGTGTTACACAAATCATCAGAATCATCGTTCTTCTATTTGAAGTCCCACTTTTAAGTTGATCATTTGAAAAGTCATTAAACAGCCAAATATTTTGTACGCGTCATTGACGATCAAAACTAAGCACTTGAGTGTTTGTCCTCAAGCAGCACTCCAGTCAATATTAGTTGAGACCGTGTCGTGTGCCCGAATGAGGACAATATCGCAATTAGTTTAGCTTTGAAGATAAATATTAACATAGAATATTTACCTGTTAACATTATCTACGTATTTTAATGTTCTTTGCACGAGTAAGTCGTGTAGTCTCGTAGAATGTAGGTCTGTTGTTCTTACTTAGTTTATTTAATGGCGAATTAATTTACGTAATTATCTGTATTTAAGTAGTTTTTATTAGGTGGAAAATGATAAACCTTTATATGAACTAGAAGCTTTTCCATCTTATTCAAAGACGAGCCGTGTACCAGATGGGCTTACTCATCAACAACTGCTCAGGAGCCAACTTCAAAATAATGAAGAACTTTCACAAAAACTGTCTTCTCCTTTAGGGGATGAATTTTCAAAAATAAAAGGATCTCTTGTACAAAATTGTATGCTCCAGCGGTTTAGGCTGTACGCTGTCTGTCAACGAATGTGAATTTTATTAAATAGAATAGATACTTAATCTTTCTCTGTTTTTTTTTTCTACATAAAATATGATTCATTTAAAATTTAACTCCAAACAGTTGTACTAGCTACTTCAACAACTGTAACACAAAGGTCGGTTGCGTAAGCGCCGCGCCGAGGATGCACCGCGCCGATAGCGATCTATAAATTAGCGCAGCTCAGTGCGGCATCCTCGCGCGCTATCTGTGACGTGCACTTCCTACACATTTATTGTTTGAGGCACACCATCAAAATTGCTCATAGATATTGTTACACGTTACCTATTTACAACGTGTTTTTTATTCATTCAGTCTACCTACTCACTCGCAGTGCTTTGCATCTAGATTTTGCAATTTTCCAATTTTCCGAGGTTGGAAATCTTTTCGTCCTTATTAAGAGAACACTGGAACTACCTACAACTTGTGATTTCTATTTTTTTCTGTCGTAGTTTGAAGGTGCCTATAAACTTTACCTACAAGTTTGGCCAGGCACCATCAAAGCCCTGTTGCAAATTGGTATCCAAAGGCGGCAGACAACTCCTTACATCAGCCGGGTCTATTTGCCAACCTGAAACTCTATCACTATCTAATCCAGTACCAAACAAAATAGTGCAAACATTATCTAAATTACGATTTCTGTCTCAATCCATCTAATTACAAAACACATTAGCAAACCATCGTATCTACTAGACTTCCTACTCACTACGGTGCGCGCCGCGGTGCTGGCGCAGGTCGCACGCTCTGAATACAACGTCTTAGTCAGGCTGAGCAATCTTACTAATATTCACACCTTTTACTTTCGTTGGACTTTACGTTAGATAGTTAGGTAAAGAAGCTCCAACACCGGGTAACGGGGTTTGGTGTTTGGTTGAGTTTGATGATAATTTGAAAGTCCTAAGCTAAATACAGATCTCAATGAAGTCCGGCTCATAGGCAATCACACAGGGAAACCTAATGCTGGATATAGGGGAAATGGTTTCATACAACCTTATTTCTCCACTTATAGAATAGGGGGCGTGACTTTAAACGAGAACAAATCCAAACTCCAGGCTTTCACTGAAAATTCCATCTAGATCGATGCGAAGTCTGTAGAGCCTTCTCTATTTTCTTATCTCGTATCCATAATCACCAGTTGCTAACCGGCCACAAAGGTGTGAATCTCCGCTCATCAGATAAAATGCGCCTTTGTAACGCGGAAATGGACACACAATTGATTTTCTAAACTATTTTATTTAACATTAAGATTGTATCTAAATTATCGCCTTTTCACAGATAAGTAAGTAACAGTTGAAATAAATCTGCTGAGATAAAAGATGGCGCCATTTGGAAATAGCCTAGTCTAAACTGAAGTGCTGCCACAAATTCTTATGTCGTTAAATCCAGTTAAGTTTATGAAGCTTGAACTCCTCTTATTTTTCTTATTCTAGTATGGTACTCTGTCGCTAGAAATCATTTTTCCTCATTGCGGGTGCTTTTAGAAAGAGAAGCGCGAAATTCTTCAACATCCATCCCTATCCGAAACAATAATATCCCGTCCACTACTAAATACGATTATATGTTCATTGTACATAATCATTTCTTTCTCAAAATCAAATATTTGTGAGCTTTGCTCCTCTCAGTAGAAAGAACCACCGAAAACATGAACGTTAACTAATCTTAAACATGATTTTCGTGTAACAATGAATGAAAACGTTTACTAAAGTTAATGCCTATGTTTCACAAGGTCGGTATGTGACCGGGGCGCGGCCGTGCTTGTAACTAGAGGCATCGCTAGTAGCAACCATAGTATCTTGATGTACCGGCTGATAACAGGCCAGGGGTCACATAGTTGCATGGATAGATTGTAAGATGCTTACCATAATGAGCGACTTTGGACGTTTCACGTAATTTAACGAAATAAAATACTTAATATTTTGTGGAACAGTTTTAAAAAGAAAACATTTTAAGTTACGTTCATAAAGGAACTTATTATGCTTTACGTGATCTTTTTTTATTTGACCCACAGTATTAATTTTTCCTCGTATCTTCTCAGAACATTACTAAGTATCTACTAAGTTGTTCTGAGTCTAGGTTTATTGTACACCATATGTGTTCCATACGGGAATCAAACCCGTGACCCACTTACCTGCAGCTGCCAATCGCTCAGTCACTGAGCTATTTATTAAACTTTCCCAGCCATTTTGAAATTGCCTATATTCTACATATTACTGACCTATTATACCTTTTGTTTTGTTACAGCGGTCTTCAAACGTAGCAGGTCGTGGCAAACGCTTCACGTTCCAGTCCACTGTAAGACAGCTGGAGCGACGGCGACTGGCTGAGAAGCTGTCCAAAGAGGCAGATCTGAAGGAGCAACAGAGAAGAACCGAGCTGGAGGCCATGAGGAGGTATGTTTCAATTCCCTGACATAGTCCAGGATACACGTGAATCCAAATAACTGAATAAATAAAAAATATCCTTCTTCTCTATACTTTATCTTTGTATAAATCCAAATAGTAATTAATAAACGGGCAGATCTATTCTACAAATTATACGGTGATTATAATAATGTCGACGTTGTACGTAAATCTATACACGTAGAATAAAATTGATACAAAGGAATGTAAAGCTGATACAATGTCTTTCTTTACAACATTCTGAAAATAGAGCTCTGACCTAACGTATTCGCGTGTGTGCGTATAACGTACTTACATATATTGCTTGAAAGTAGGTAACCCACACATCATCGCTAACCTAACATAAAAAGGCTATTGAGACATGTTCAAACATGGCCCTCTCATTGAACGATAGGTACAGACCTGTAATAAGAACCCAAGATATTCAACATTAACGTTATATCCACAGAGTTGAGGAAGAGTTCCAGCGCAAGCGCGCGCGGGAGAAGGCGAACATTCGACAACAGCTGCGCCTTGTCAGCAGCGGCGCCAACAGCATGCCCGCGCCCTCCACACATCACAACAAGGTAAAGATCATTTATCAAGGTTACCCGTTATAGCGTTAAAAACTTCAATCGCAGGTATTAAGAGATGTATTTTGTAAATACAAGCTAGTCGACATCTAGAAGTTCTAGGTATGATATCCAGAAATTTTTCAAGTCGAAATCTTGCAGTTTCGTTCCAAAGATTAGTGCAGCAGCGAAGTAGTATGCAGTATTTGTGGAAATCAACTTGCCCAATACCTACCTACTACCTGGAACCTACACTTACCTACCTATACTTACCTGGAATGCATCTGTGATTTTAGGTATCATACCTAAGATATTTTAGGTAGGTATCATTGCAAACTACTATCAAACAGTCTGTTAAACACTTCTCGCAGAAATTTGCACGATTATGCTATTTTTAAACAACGAGCACAACACCACTTCAACTTCATAATCGACCCATTAATTTAACCCAAAACAAATAACGGAAGCCTCTATACAAACATTGACGCCTAGATTGATTGAATATAATAAGGCGCTCTAAGAGTCATCATCATCAATCATTTCAGTCACACGTCCTTACCATTGCCTTGAACCAAGGTGACATGCAGACATGCAGTGGAGATAATAAACACCCAGACGTATAAGAACGTAATGAGCGATATAAATGATGTAATTACAGTTTGTGTAAAAATGAGAATGATTCCATGAGTGACGGTCACCTTGCTACTAAATACTGTGTGAACTAGTATCTGTAACCTTCAGGGAGATCTTAGTTTATTTCGTGTTACATAGTTTTTCAAATAGGCCCGTAAATAGGTACCTACACAGTATGTTTTTAGGGTTCCGTAGTCAACTAGGAACAATAGTTTCGCCATGTCTGTCTGTCCGTCCGTCTGTCTGTCTGTCCGTCCTCGCTTAATCTCTGTGACCGTTAGAACTAGAAAGCTGAAATTTTGTAGGAGTACGTATATCAGTTACGCCGATAAAGTGGTAAAATAAAATTTTGGAAAATATTTTTTTTTAGGGTAGCTCCCTTACATGTGAAGTGGGGATGAATATTTTTTTCATCATCTACCCCATCGTGTGGGGTATCGTTGAATAGGTCTTCTAAAATGGCTTTCTAAAATTATTTTTTGATTTAATGCTCCATTTACGAAATATTAAAGTTTAAAGTGCAAATTTTTGTTCCAGTAGGGCGTCCCCCCCCCTCTAAAAGCTAAACTACTGGCTTGAAAAACTGGAAAAATTCTCGATAATAGTGCATTTCATGAACTTTAAAGGAAAAGTATAGCGGTTAAGATAACTTTATTAGTTTAGCAGTAATAGTCGTTGAACTTGGGTGTTGGATAATTGTGTACCAAATACAAAATCCTTAGCATTAATCTTTTAAAGTGACTAAGATGAAGTAGTTGCTTGTTTATAATGGGTAAAGACTTGCATTGAAAACCAAAATATGTTTTTTTTTTTACCTATTCAGAATAAAGAACAACAGAATCGTACTACATTGTGATAACGGGCTACTACGGAACCCTACACTGTGCGTGGCCCGACACGCACTTGGCCGGTTTTTTTTTTAAACAAAAAACTAAAGTAAACAATTTGGTTATCTAGCAAGGGTTGTAGGAAAGTTATTCTCAGGGTATGTGTTGGATCTTGGATCTATTTAAATGATTGGAAGGCACTTTTAGCAGTAAAAAGGTACAGTAATTTGTAAAATCTATATAAATAGAATAAAATCGGGTTAGATACATCCTTTATAACTCAAGAGCCTGCTGGACCAATTTTTATGATCTTTGATTTGTTGGATTAGTCTCCTCCCCGAAAAGCAGAATAACTATTAAAACGCAAAAATTCAGGAAAAAAATATTAATAAAGATAACTCATATTCTGAGGCGCTACGAAAACTTTTATGTCCGAGTCGTGAGCAGTGCGGACTCGCGATCCTTCGCATCCTTACTAAATGACCTTACCTGTGGACCTTACCTTACTGTGGAAATTATAAAATGGAGTTAGGTATTTGTTGAAAATCTTGCTGGAACTTGTTTCAGTAGTTGTAAGAGTGAAAAAATTATTAGGTACTTAAAATCACTCGTTTTATATTTTTTTTATAGGTTGCGGAAAACTAATTACAGTGACTTACGATAAAAATCATTCCACTTTATGTCAATTTATGTCATGTTTTCATTTTTAATTCTTTTACCTATTGTGGTATAGTAATTTTATTTTAGGTGCATCGTCTTCACATATTATTATATAATTAATGTATCAAAATATTATAAAACATTTTAAAAGAGTAACGGTGGAGTTTCTTGCCCATTCTTCTCAAAAGTCAAAGTCAAAGCATTTATTTCAAATAGGCACTTAACAGGCACTTTTGAACGTCAAAAATTACTAAAATAGAATTGATTCTAGTCGCCCATTCCAAAAGGTAGATTTCGTATGGAGAAGAATGGGCAAGAAACTCCACCGTTACTCTTTTAAAATGTTTTACAATATTTTGCATGTACATTTATATAATATCTCCATACGAAAACTACCTTTTGTAATGGGCGACTAGAATCAATTCTATTTTATCGTAATTTTTGATGTTCAAAAGTGCCTTTTATGTGCCTATTTGAAATAAATGTTTTGACTTTTTAAAACCATGTCGATAGTTTTTAGTGTAAAAGGAATTTGTCAAATTGAAGCCTTTAATATTATTAATCTGTAATGACTTTCCCCTTTCCAGTCGCGCGACTCCCCGGACGGGTCGTGTCGCGAGTCGCCTGCGCCGGAGCGCTCGCGCGAGTCGCAGCGACACAGCAACGCGTCCTCCGACATCAGTGCGCGCAGCAAGAGTACCACACCCGTAAGTACCTATAGCATTATATTACACTTACTACTTTGTTTAAGTGGCAGTGGGTGGGCCACAATGTTCGCAGAATGGATAGCCGACGGGACCAAAGAGTTCTAATCTGTTCTAGCATAGGTAGGTCCTCCACTTGGTGAACCGAAAACTTGGTGAATATCGCAAGAATCAGCTAGAGGACTTGACTGACTGACGGAAAGGACTGAAAGTTGTAGCATTTTTTGGGGAAGGCTTGTGTAAAGCATTGGATTCTATTGACAAAATGTGAGAGTATTTTTAAGAATTTGTAGCAAGAATGTGCCCCTGCTTTTCAGTTAGTACCTACCTATCCAGCTACATCTTGTTGAGTTATCTCTACCATACTGTACGTATCTAAAATGTGTTGTTCATCTCCAGATCCGCTCTGTGGAGCTGTCCGCGTGGCGCACCAGCGGCGGCGCGCGCGTGTACCGCGACTGGTCGGCTGCGCACGCGCACCCGCCCGCCTGCGCGCGCATGCCCATCGCCACGCACACCATGTACAACGGTAAGGCACTACTGCTGGACATAGGTCAAGCCACCGGCTGGATATATACTTAGGCCAAGCTGCGGCAGTTTGTTACCCTTTTTTCTCGAAAGGAAAGGATCTATCAATGGGCAACCAGCCGAAACGTGCTGACTGACCGACCTCTTAACCGTGAGTCGGTTAAGAGGTCGGTCAGTCAGCAAGTTTTTTCGTTAAATAAAAATAAGTAGTTTAATTTGAGTTCCATTGATGACAAATTATGAGCGTTTGTCTAAGTGACTAATTGCTATTCATTTATTGAAAGCCAAATTCATCTTTAGTTTATCTTTTGCATGCAACTCTCAAATATCATAAATTTATTATTTATACATAAATACTTTTGCCTAGTATGATGATCATAATAAACCCGGGAAACAGATACCTCTGCTTCATATAACATATTAAATCTACTTATTATTATGTCACTTTAGAAAGTATGGCTACCTTCGTATATGGGTAATTAAATGCACGTCTCGCCCGTCCCCAATGTATTGAGATCTGGGACACTCGCGCCATAACCGTGCGCTGTGGACTGTGAATATACCTACTTGAACTGTCACATTGTCACCAGTCTGTGGCATTATTATTGCAACAGTAGTATATGATACTATGTTAAAGGTCCATGTCCATAGAAAAGGACATATCGCTCATTTGGAGAAACATCGACGTAACTGCTTTTTTTTACGCCTTTGCTTTCCTAACGTAAATACGCTTTCTAAGTGCTTTGTCATATTTAACTCATTTTTGGGAAAAAATACATTTACGTCGATGTTTCTCTAAATGACTGACGGGTATAACTTCATATAGAAGCGAAACTGGGCACACGCCCTAAGCTGTAGGCTAGGGACTCTGTTCGCCTACCGAATGATCTCAGGGCAGACGGCGCACTGTGCGCACGTTTCTGGCTTGCACTTTTGCACTATTAGGCTTTGGGGAGACCCCTTTATAGTCTCCCCAGAGATGTACTGAGCGGGTTTCGGATCGCTCTTTTGTGAGGTGCCCTCGTCGTGTGCAAATGGTGACCACCAGGGTGGTTTTAGCAAGGGAAAAATCCCGCCCACCCCGTCTTATTCCCAAAGCCCGGGCACCCTTTGAAGGCTTCCTCCCGAAATCGAAAAAAAAAAAGATAGTAGCGCGATTTTTAACGATTTTCGAACATAATTATGAAGCGTTCAAACAGCCAAGATTTTGATGTGTTTTACTAAGAATAACCACAATATGCAACTTAGTAGGTATTGTCTTAGTTTCGAAAGATAAACAGTAAACACCTATATGTTATTTAAAAAGTAGTTGTGGTAATAAAACAAATGACAATGTGTAAAATATATTTTCTACAAAAAGACACGTACCTATCTGTTTACATTCGTACAAACACATGAACAATCCAGGTTATTGATAAGCAGTAACTTGGTTAGTAAGTAGAGGGGTCAGGGCCATCGGAAGTAGCCACGTTAGTGCGACGCCAGACAGTTGGCGGGCGGGTCTGTTACTTTGGATGCTTTTATGTTAATATTGTATTGATTACGTTGTTATTCATACACATTCCAAATAATATGAACTAGTATTTTTTGTGGCATTTATAGATATTTTGTGGCATTTATAAAAGACAAGCCGTCTGCCCAGTAGGATTTCGCATTTGCAAAAAATACGAATTTCCTAAATTTCCATATGAAAAGGAATAGTTAAAAATCCTTTAGTTATACTACAAGAAATTCATTGTGTACATGTTTCTAGACCAAGCGTAGTGGAAGGCTTTGCGTTGTTTGTTAGTGAATTTAAGATTTTCATATTTTTTAGATTTGTATATTTATTATATAAATAATACATGCAAAATAAATATTTAAAATGAAATTAAAGAATTTGACTTGACTTTAATTATGGAAAGCTATCTAAAAATGTTTTCGAATGCGTGCTACGCCGTAGCGGGCGTAGCTCAGTGCGTAGCACAGGATTTTTGTAATCTTAGGTTATTATTGAATAGGATTTTTATGTTATTGGCTCAATATTAACCAGAGTTCCAGAAGTATTTTCTTGCATTTTGAGGTCTATAACAAAATCGTTATTTTGAAAGAAAACCATAATCTTTGCTCTTTAGTGATATATATGTATAAGAAAAAATTTTATTAAAAGAATCAACTTTGAATCAACTTTAGCGATAAGTTGAAAATCTATTAAAGAAATTCGACAGATTGTAGTAACTCGATGCGCTGGCGTCTGTACTTTAACTAACACATTTTAGTTTTCTTAGGACTTGCATAAGAACAATTCGCAGAATTTCTGCAGTAGGTATGTTCCACAGCAAGCTTGTAATGAAGTGAATACCTATGTGAAAAAAAGTGAACCTCTTAGCCTACACCTGCTTATTTGCATCCTTAGGCGGCGCGGAGGCGGAGGCGTTCAGCGGCAGCCCGCGCTCGGACAACTACCGCCTGGAGTTCGCGCGCGGCCGCGGCGCCGCCTCGCCGCGCACGCCGCGCGCGCCGCGCCTGCTGCGCACGCGCGAGCCCTCCACGTCGGGCTCCGAGCTGTCGCTCCGACAACCTATTAAGATCAGGTATGTCACTCCCTGTACTTAAACACCACTAATACTAAACTTTCGAATGTTTCCAACCGGATAGAACATTCAGAACTGAGTTTACAGAAGTCCGCGCAAGTCAGTTGCAGAGGGCCTTAACAAAAATTTGTCTCATACATTTTTTACTTTTTCATCATCTTTATCGTCAATACAGTCTTAGCAAGGGGTTTCGTATTACCCAGTAACTGGGTTGTGGAGGTCAGATAGGCAGTCGCTCCATGTAAAATACTGGTACTCAACTGCATCCGGTTAGACTGTAAGCCGACCCCTACATAGTTGGGACAAGCCTAAGCAGATGATGATATAGTCAATCCTGAAATTCGTTTGAAAGCGATTGCGACTTTGTCTAGTCCTGCTAATTTCTGCAGCCGACTTGCTCTGCCAGCTCAAATGAAAATAATATATTAGCTAAAAACCTTTGAAAAGAAAATAACACTTTAAAATATTATGAATCTTTAGAAAATTGTGCCTATTAATTAGTATTCTTAGGTGTTGTTTGTGCATGTAACCTTTTGGTAAGTATTGTATAAAGCATGTGAAAAAAATAAAATGCTTTTTATGACGATTTAACTGTCTAATTTAAAGCCAAATTATTAACTTATTGAATGAATTTAGTAAAAATCTTAATCGCCGTTACACGGATACATTTTTTTTGCCTATTGAAATCAAACATTATCAGAAGGGAAGCTTAAAGTTTTATATTAACTTTAGCCGTAGATGCCTACTTTAAATATGACATAAAAACGCCATTTTTTGTTATTTCGATTTCAGCAGGCAAATCAAATAGCTCTGTGCAAATATTTAGTTGTGTAATGAAGTACAGTCGGTGTAATAATGTTGTTGTATGGTGTTTCCGAAGGTGGTGATGTGTGGGAGTAGCGCTATTACCTAACACTAACACTGCGCGCGCGCATACAAGGTGAGTGCTTGCCGTACGCTTACATCCCTTATTCAGTTAGAAACCTAGCCAAAATCATATACATACTTATACTTAGAGTATTTCTTAAGATCTGTCTTTAAAAAAAACGATTAGTGTTTTTTTTTTGGTTTCTTATTGTTTCCAAATAATTATTTCTGCTTTTAGTAACCTATTAGAAAAAGTGCTTGTAGTACCTGATAGAAGTAGATTAAACAGTAATACTGCATGTACTACCTCAGTAGAGAAATGTTCATAGTTCATACAATAACCAACAAATAATTATGCCATGCTTTCAGTTACCCTAATCATTTACCCTTACGGTTTTAACTCTCTTTAACACAGCAAAATATTTTACACAAAAAATAACGTACAAAATATTGGTCATAATTTTAACTCTTCACTCGCGTCAACAGTGAGCCAACGAAAGAGGAACCAGAACCTGAAGAGCCCGCCATAGTACCGACGCTGCGACCGGCCGGACCCGCGCGCACCGCTCTACTCACTCACTGACACTGAGACACACACTCATAGGGTCACCTTCACAGTGTTACCGACACTCACGGGTTCATCTTTACAGGGTTACGTACACTAAGAGGGTCACCTTCACTGGGGTACCGGCACTCACAGGGCTCACGGGGCTTCACTGAGTCACTGAAACTCATAGGGCTTGACTAATCAACACTCACTGGGTCACCTTCGCTGAATTACAGGCATACATTGAGACATCAACACTCTAGGGTGTTGATGTCTCAATGTCACTGTGGCACTCACTGACTCATAGAGTCACCCACACTGGGTTAACAGCACTCACTGAGTCATCGACATTGAGTTACATGGTCACCGATACACTGACCGAGTCTGAGTGATGACACTCGACAAAAACACATGTCAAACGCGCCTAAATTAAGAACTTAAGCATAAAACTTGTATTATGTTGAATTGTAATCTATATAAACTACTATTTATTTACCTTAAATTCTTGTTAGGAGTTTGTTACCTGATATATTATTGGTTTGGAGGATTTAGAGACTTCGAGAAAATGGCCAGCATAAGTGCCAATCCAAAAACATTTACTGTAAGATACAAAAAAAATAACTTGTGAAATTAAAGAAACCCTTTTACAAATTAGTTTTGAACTCATTATTGCCACAAAGGCCGGCAAATGTCCGGTGTTCGTTGGAAGCCGGAATGGGAGTGTTAGTAATCTGTATGTTAGCTCGTCACGCGAGCCACTGCTGCTGAAATTTGGGTCGGCGACCAAGTATTGTGCTATTTTTATTTACTTACCCTTTACTTTTCTTGTCTTGACCTCAGGCTTAAGAGGTCAAACTGTCTAGATAACTTTTCAAACTATTCATTAGCCTGACCGCCTGTTCTTTACTGTTAAAAAGTTTATTTCACTGTTGTCTGTTTTTGTTTTCGATTTTTTATCAGTTGGTTCGCGTGGTTTATGTATAGAATTATTTAGAGCTCGTTTTCGATCAAAATAAATAAATTCTTTGCTTAATTTTCAAATGAATTGTTTATTAAGTTGTCAATTTGCAGTGTCTTAGCAATTTTTTACAACTGAGAGACTTGTCATTGGATTATACAAACAATTTATGTTGGCAATCAATTTGCTTATCAATTAATTTTCCTGAAATAATGTTGAATTTTTAATAGATTATTCCCAAAATTCAATTTTGCATTTTCCTGACTTAATGTGAATTACTCCCAAAATATAATTTTCAGTTTACTAGAGGGTTTCGTTATGAGAATTATTATTAAAAATGTTTGTAATAGGTATCGAGCGGGGAGTGCCCCTAGTGTGTTAGTATAATATTGTGAAGTTATTGACTCCGAAGAGTGCTTTAATTCGCAACTGCTATGTACTTAAGCTATGTAAAAGTTTGTATTCTATTTTATCAAGTTTAAGCTTACTTTTCAAGTTATTTTCACAGAAAGCACCAAATGAAAACTGAAGAATATTTTTTAGTTTTTTGTGAAAACAGCTTCCTCTAGAAATATTTAGTAATAATCCCAATAGTTATGGTCTTCCATTGTAAGCTAAATACTGAAGCTTTAATATAGACTTAACGCTAGACTTATAGTGGTGCTATTAGCGTCAGAGTGTAGCGCTGACGCTACAATGTCAGCGTCAGGCGCTGCAGCTTGACGATCTTACTGTTAGGTGCTGAATTATACCGATCTTTTATATATAAGTAGTCTTACCAATATTAAGGCCCACTTGCAACTTTTCAACCAGTAAACACATTTAACGCTTAATGACTTTAAAACATCGTTCTTTTCCGTCAATTGTTTGGAATTGACAAAGACGGAATTATTTTTTTAAATACGTTTAGCGCTATGTGCAATGATTGGTGGTGAGAGTGGGCCTTAGATATCATATTATATACTTTATAATTTATGTAAACCAACCAATTTATAGAGCGATAAATAATACATTCTAAAGTTTAAAGATCTACTACATAATTCAAAAGTTTCTGACGGCGGATCTGCGAAAGTTTAGTCTACATGAATGATGAGAATGTTATATCAAAAAAATATAAACAAACCTGTTAGTTTTATTTTAAAAGTAATATTTACCTGTAATGGACTCTAAGATCGAGATCCAGAAACATTACGTAGCACGTACTTTGGCTAAGCTAAATTCCAGTCACTGACGAACAACTGGCAAACTACAATTTTAATGTAAGATGACTATGAGCATTTCCAAGCTAAAGCACATGCCAAGTGCCGATTACAGGTCTCGGCCTTTGTTATCTCAAGCTCAAAACATAATACAGTTCATCAACCCACGCCCAATTCCAACCACCTACCATTTTCATTGTGTCTCCTAATTGAGACTTCCCCTTGTCATGACCTTTTGGTACGATCAATCATTTCCTATAATGCTCCGGGGAGGATAGACCGGGGTGTGTCGTGACCGGGTTACACGAAGGCTAGCCACGTGGTCAAAAGTTCTGATCGATTGTCGCAGCAGAGTTTTATAACGTGTTAAGTAATATTGGTCGGGTGGTGTAATAATTTTATTTCGTTAATGGCCTGGTATTAACATGAAACATGTTATTGAAAGTTGTAAAGGTCAGGGTGCAATTGATTCGCGGGATATTGACTTTGTCATATGAGCCATATTTTGAATTTAACAAGGTTTGGAAATGTTAAGAGCGAAAAGGAGATGGAAAATTGGGAAATGCTTGATTAAGACTTTTGAAAAGAAAAACTTAATAGACGTTTAAAAAACTCACTTAAATTAGTCTATATGTTTATTATTTATCATACAGTCCCATACATATAAAGCAAATTAAATAATAAAGTATATTTTATTCAATTTATACAATAAATACGATTAATATAATATACAACACAAGAAGTATTTTATATGTAAGAGTAAAAATATGAATCTAATATAAAACGGCTCAATTGTATATAATTTAATGAATAAGCAATATTAATATCATATTCATATTAATTTTGTGTAATCTTTATTCAAAATATACCTTTTAAAATGGCGGGAACATTGATAGTAAACATTTTTTGCATGCATCAATATTTTTTTCAAGATATTAACAATTATTTGCAGAACATTGCGAAAAACCATACAAACAGGCTATTTTCACAATTATATTACCGGGAAAAGTAAATTGCCTATGGATAAACTGCAAAAAAAGTTACGATTGATATCCCGTCATATTTTAGATTTAAAACTTGTAAGATAATAATAAAACATAGATTACTTCTGTATATAACATAAGCTAAAGTTCGGTGCATGTATATAGTGTAGAATGTAAACCGTTTATCTACGAGTAATAAAGATTTGTATAACGATTTATTTGTTTTGTTTTATCACCTTTTAATATGTTCATGACCGATGACCCGGTGAAGGCCTCAGGAATCCGCTGGATGTGAGAAGCAAGGAACCCTATGTCCAGCAGTGGACATCTTTCGGCTGAAATGATGATGAATGTTCAAATGGATAAGCTTGTGTCACTCTCGTAGGTAATCGGGATAGTCAAAAGCAACAAAAATATTCATTCCGTTGATCTAGGATCAAGAATACGCCATTCCGATAGAGTTGTACCTGATGTCAAAAAGAAAGCATTTTTTTCGCGTGTGTGAACAATTAGGGTGATGTATTTCTTATGATCACGTTTTCCTTTACAAGTGGAAATTACAATATACACTTAAGCCCAGTATTTACATAATTATACATAATGTACAAAGTAAGTGTACATAAGATATAAAAACAAAGCAAAGACTTTTATCAAGCCATACTTAAACTTTGTCACTGTAATCCCTGTTTTTCATTATCAGCTTCGTCACTCTTAGGCTTGAAATAAAACTTCAAGGGAATAAAGCTTAAGGGTCAGATCACATATACACTCGTCATGACGATCAGTTACTATGGGTGGATACATATGTTTTTTGACAATTTTTTGTGTTTTTATACGGCCACTATAAAAACGATACACCAAAAAATACAGACAAAATTAATTGAATGTAGGTATTGTAAAACAAGCTCTTATTACACGTCACACCGTGCTAAAATGGTAGAGTTTGATAGATTAACCCTAAGTCAATATCTCCTTAAGTACAGCACTGACCGAATGGTTAATCTCTTCTCTTCTCACCACAATAACTACATCGTTAAGGGGACTATATGACCTAAAGCGCGGTCAGTGTCGGACTGCATAGAAAAGAAAGAGAAGCGCGATGACACAATGCTGGTAATTTATTGCAAAATATGAAGCAACAATCTATTTTTAAAAAAATCTATTGTCTGGACTAAAAAATTAAAACACTAGTGCTTTAATATGTTGCTTGTAGAATAATCTGACAAAAAATCAGAATTATCATATGTATATTAGTATGGTTTTTATTGTAGAAAGAAAGTTTTTAGATGTATCTTCATGATTATTTAAAATTTGTTGTATTATGTTTTCAATACACTATCTACGTAGCATATATTCTGAAGAATATCATATCTTTTTCTGATTTTGTTTACTGTAGTCGATCATATACTTTTAGTGCTTCTAATTCTAAAACTTGCGTTTTTTGCATTTAGGTCTTGTAATCCCCTTAATAATATAATCAAAGTGAGTATAGTCTGTCCCCCACCGATTACTTTTGCTCACCCTATGAGCTCCGGAAGTTATTCCCTTAAAAATATATCACATGTGAGAGCATGCTCATAGTAGGCAATTATCGGTCAACGCTCTCAGCAGTCGGCTGAAAACTTCATAAAAACAAAAGAAAAAAGTCCATACTAACCTAATAGAACGTTTACATTACCGCTTTAGCACGAATAGTGTTGTTTCTGTTCATATAAAAGCGTCAATGGATATTGTGCATGTTGATATTTACAAGTATTAATGGTAGACATGCGCAAAGGGCTTTCAGAAGTAAAGCCTGGTGAAAAGTTTTCAGTTATAGCGCGAGCTTTCAGTGAAGTGTACACATTACGAGAAACTATTTGTTGTAGACCAAATTGGACGGTGTCCAAATAGTTGTTGAGCAGTAAAATAAATATTTGATAAAGAAACTATCTGAAAAATTAAAAGTTTCACCAACCTTTTCGACATAAAAATAAAAAGTACAAAAGTGGACCCAAAAGCCTTATTAACTTAATCGACTATAAGTTAATTACTTGGCTGATTATTTTTTGTGATTTAAGTACTTACGATTAAAATCAACCTACAAAAATAAACCTAACATATTTGTTAGAATAACTTTACAATTTTAACTAGGCAACCTTTTCCATTCGTCTCCAAAACTTAAACCGACAAACATCTGAAATAAGTTACCTACCGAAAACTCGCAACAAAACTTCGCTCGGAAAATTCTAAAGGAGCTCACCCACTACCCATTACCGTGGCCTTTGAGGACGTCCCGCTTGGTTCCGGCGGCGCGGCCGTCCCGGACCTCAACCGAACGACATCACGACAGTGTCTCGCCTGCAGACACAAAACCAAGCTGTTGCCGAACATTCCCGAGCCGGTATCGGCTCCGCCGGTGCTGGTATCACCTCCGCCGGTGCTGGTATCGCCTCCGCCGTTTTTGGAACCGACACCAGTTCCCGTTGTCAGAGAACAGCCAGTCTTCACGACCCGCGGGACCGTGATGACGGCGAAACCGGAGGGAATACACGAAGCGTTAGAGGACAGAGACCCTAATAGTCTGAACCAGCATGTGCAGGTTTGTATAAAGATGTTTAGAAATAGCCTTAGCAGTTAATAAGTAGGTGTAGGGGTTTATTGTGAATTCTTCAGGAGGTGGTCACCTCGAAGGAGTGTGTGGGTTTGTTTTTTTAATGTAAACAATCGATATTTACATTGACCTTGTCGATAAAATAGGTAATTTTAGTACGAAGCAGCATCGATTTCGTGTGTGTCAGATCAACTGCTTTTGAAGCACAAAACTGTGAACAAGCTATGTAGACAACATAGTGCAGCCGAGATTACAATCACACAGCATACTATACAGGGTGTAAAAAGACCCACCATATAGCCGTCAACTACGCAAGCATCAAACTAAGTAACATTGCACAAAAATAATTGCTGGAAAACGACTTTTATTTTTGGTGTAAAAAGTTGCAGTTTGCTGTAGTGCGCAATGTAACATGCAACGGCATGCATGTGCTTATGAGTGCATGCAACGGTACTGGGATCGTGGGGGTATTTAAAGTTTATATAATTAAAAACTTGTTTTCGCAAAAAAAGTCAGTCAAAGTTGGAATTTTGACTTTCAATATCTCCGTAAACAGAAGTTTCCTAGGTTCGGTCCCAGGATTACAATGACGGGGAGTACAAGTGACTCGGTTTCGTTAAGCTTTTGTTTTTTTACACCGGTTATAGATGGATGGGCAGAAATAAATAATGAGTTGAATTTACTGTAATAAGCTACGAATAGGCCTTATCGTAACTTTGCTTTGCTGGACATGCTTGGCAGGAGAATGTAGGGTGTATGACAGAAACCAAAAAGATGAAAATATGTTAAACAATTAAATAGGTAGGCATTATGCAAAGGTAATTACTATTTTTACCCGACTGCGTCAGAAGGAGGGTTATGTTTTTCGAGTGTATGTATGTATGTATGTATGTATGTATATTTCTTTGGCACGCTCTGTAGCCTAAACGGCTTGATCGATTTCAGCTTGAGAGGTGTTGTTAGATTCGTCATAATTGTGAGAGTGACACTGGGTATATCAAAATTGAAATAAAAATAAAATGGCCGATTTTTGGCGCAATATGTCTTCAAAAAAAAATTTTTTTTTTCTCGAAACCTATCGAGTGGGGTATCAAAATAAAGGCTTTTAAAAGGTGATTACAAAAATATACATAACTTATATGGTTAAAAGTAATTCGAAGTGACAAATCGCAAAAAACACGTACCAAGAACTAAATCGTTTGCGAAATCTTTCACATTTGTAAACTAAAAAGCTTTAAATAAAAAAAGTAATTTAAAAAATTAAAAAACCCGACTGCGAAATTGAAAAGGTACAAACAAGCCCATTTTAAATTAAATAAAATTTGGAAGCAGGCGGGACCCATACCATTTTTATTATCTTTTCAAATTCAAATGGGTCCCGCCTGCTTCCAACTTTTATTTAATTTAAAATGGGCTTGTTTGTACCTTTTCAGTTTCGCAGTCGGGTTTTTTAATTTTTTAAATTACTTTTTTTTTAACATCAGCAAACACTGTAATTAATTCAAAGAAAATTTCAGACTTAACTTTTAAATAAAAATAGAATTATTCATACGTTAGCTCCGGAAACACATTAACATTTGTAGGGCTGTTAAAATTGTGTGTTACGTGAATATAATATCAGTTAACACCATTTGTTACGGTGTTATTTATAGAAACAACGGATGCCTTGAAGTTTAGAGTGCCTATTAAATGTAAAAAAGACCTTGGAACTACAACTTATGTTAATTCTTTGCACTAGACATGTGACGTCACTTTATACTACTGTAGGTAATGGAGTAACACAACAAAATTATTACCATAATATCTTATACAATGTGCAAAGATTAAAATCGGTTTATAAGCTAAGCAATGAATATATCGCAAACGGTGAAACCAGATGTACACCTTTATAAATAATTAAAGACTAACAATGGCGCAATTCTGGAGGCCTAAAAAGGCCACTTTTGTAGAATCATAAAAGGATAACATAATGGACTGTTAACTGTTAAGTTAATCGTATCAAATCCCATTGGTGAAGCACTTTTCAGTTATTTTTTTTTGTCTGTGCTAAAATACCAATCAATCCAATCCAAATCCAAACCCAATCTCTTTGATTGTCTTCGGACACGGACTGTCTTCGCCAAATTATAATTCATAACGTTATACTTTTATGATTCTCCAAAGTGGCCTTTTTAGGCTCCCTGTTGTTCACAAACTAAACTAAATTTAAGTTCATGCATCTTTTTCTTTCTATTTCATTAAGAAAAGGACAGAAGATGAATATTAGTTTAGTCCTGTCAAATTAAGATACTCCATAGACAACTTTAGACGAGATTAAAAAATTGCCTATTAAAAATACGTCAATTTACGTCAGGCGCTGACTAATTTGACAGGACTATTGGTATTATATTGGTATTCCGAAGCAATTGATTCCGTCATCACTGACTTCAAGAGAAAACTTACACTTCCAGAAAATGAACTCGAATTAAATCGTAAAAAAAATATAGTTTGGCAGTCAATTTGAAAGCTTGAAATAGGTGAAGCTACTGGTAGTTAATCCGCAAAACTTATCTTCCAATCAACAAAGAATTAGTTAACATATTTTTTTGAAGAAAATTATTTGTTACAATTTTCCAAACATGATAATGACAGGTATCTAATCTTATTTATCATCTAAAGTCCTTGTATTCAAAACTGAAGAAGCGAAACTTCATACATTCATCTTAAATTTAATGTGAACTTTAATAATAACCTGCCATACTAAATTCTAAGAAATAAAACCATAACCAAGTTATCTTCAGATCAAGTAAACAGCTAAATCCCGATATTAAAGTCCGTTTCTTTCCGACTATAAATCAGTGTCAGTGGAAAAATCAACATCATTATACGCACAAACAACCATTAGTATTGTGGCGCCGTGAAATTGGACATAACTGGGTAACCCCAAGGGGCTTTAAGGGTTTCGTGAGGGCTTTTTACTTTTTTTTTTCGGATGTGAAATCATCCAATGACCCCTCCCGCTCTAGGTGGAGCGGATATGGTGTTTCCACGATGACTGTTATTGCCGCTACGAGCTTGCTACGAGATAACAAAATACCTGCTACGGAATATTGAAAGAAATTGTTTCGATATTTCAACGTAGAAATAATTTAATACAAGATTTTTGGAAACTGTTTTGGTCGACTACATTTTCAATAGACCTTCTACGATCTGCTACGCGGTTCCAACAGAGAGCTACGTCAATTGCTACGAGTTTTTTTATGCTACGTTAATATCTTAATTAGTGTTCTGTGAGATTTCATGAGTGAGGCTTCATTGATTAATTATTATTCACAAACATACTTGTCATAATCAGCCTATAATGTTCCCACTGCTGGGATACAGGCGTCCTATCTGTGATAGAAAGTGGGCCATAATCCACCACGCGTGCTCAGTGCGGGTTGGCTGATGTCTTCGAATTTTTGGTTCTAGGACATGCCGGTTCTAGGACAAGTCGCGGCTGTTCCCGCTGGGCCACCAATGCTCAAACATACTTGTATTTCCATTTGTTTACAAGCCCTGTGAACATTACTTACGATCTCCTGCAGGATATTATTACAAGTGTTCTACACAATGTTTATGGTTTCGTGTTACCAAATCATGGTAAAAACTTTCTTAACATTATTACACCTAGCCACAATGTTATCAAAAATGCAAATTGTTACAAAAACGAAAGGTTTAATTAAAAACCTAGCCTACCGCCGCCGGACAAAGAACTCGAGACGTTTGCGTGACTGAAGTACCCAAGTACCTACCTACCGTGAGCTTCTTGACTATACCCTACAGGTCACTCGCTCCTGAACTATTTTATTGTTCTCCACTAATTAACTTTCAGTACTTTCACCCTTAAAAAGAAAATGAAAAAAATAAAGCTCTAGTATGAATCACTGCTTATCTAGATGTTTTTTTTATTTTTATTGCTGAATGGGCCCGCTCTTGTCCTCGATCACGCCTGATGGAAAGCGATGGATGAGGTCTATGATGGAACAACAACAAGTTCAAATAAATGGTGTCAATTCACTTGGTTTAATAGTAAAAATTGGTGTGCCACAAGGCTCGATATTGGGTCCTTTCCTCTTTCTAGCGTATATTAATGATCTACTCCATTTATTAAAAAATCAACCACAAATGGTGTTATTTGCTGATGACACTTCCTTAATTTTTAAGGTAAATAGACGTGCTACAAATTTTGACGACGTAAATAACGCCCTACTGCAGGTCCAAAATTGGTTCACTGCTAATAATCTAGTATTAAATGGAAAAAAAACTAAGTGCATAAGATTTTCTTTACCAAATGTCAAGGGTAGTGATTGTGAGATAATATTGAATCAAGAGAAACTAGAATTCGTCGATGAAACTGTTTTCCTAGGGATCACGCTCGACTCAAGGCTACAATGGGGTCCTCATTTAAAATCTCTTGCAGGACGGCTAAGTTCAGCAGCTTATGCTGTCAGAAAAATCCGTCAATTTACTGATGTAGATACCGCGAGACTAGTCTATTTTAGTTACTTTCATAGTATCATGTCTTACGGTATTTTACTTTGGGGACGGGCTGCAGACAACGATTCTATTTTTATTCTGCAGAAAAGAGCCATCAGAGCCATATATAATCTCCGCAGGCGCGATTCTCTAAGGGAACTGTTTAAGGAAATTAACATCATGACGGTGCCTTGTCAATATATCTATGAAAACATCATGTATGTAAGGAAAAATTTACATCTTTTTAGTAAAAGAGGTGAAAGACATAATTATAGTACTAGAAATAGGGACCTATTAGTTCAACCAGGTTTCAGACTGGCTAAAGTAGATTCATCTTTTATGGGGTACTGTCTAAAATGTTATAATAAAATACCTCCCCACATTCTTCATCTGAATGAGACAAAATTTAAATCTTGTATAAAACGCACACTATGCAGTCAGGCATATTATAAGTTAGGGGATTACATCGCTGACAAAAATGCCTGGCTCAATGCTAGTCCTGCTCCACAACTAATTGACTAACACTTGAAAATACTGTTGGAGCTGCTGAAGATTGTAAGACTATCCTTGCATTGTATAAACTCAATTTCCTTTGTATTGTATAATTGCATAGCACAGATGTGAGTTCTATGTAATCTATAGCTACCATTTACTGGGTAATAATATATCTTTCATAGACTTGAATATTCCCTGGCGGCTGATAGTGTGTCATGCTCACTCAAATGTCTCGCTGGCGGTGGCGTGTATGTTGGATCATTTAGCTCCCTTCAAAGTGGTTGAGCTGAATGGTGCTGATATATACGTCAAGTTCGTGAACGGGCGCCGTCAGTTGGGACTGGTCATCACTTAGCCGCCTGGGCTTATTTTAATTGTTTTAATTTTGGATTGTTGTTTTGTTACTATTTGTTGTATTCTGGACGCTCTTAACGCGGACATCTTTTTTATTTTTTACATCGTTCTCACATTATATAATCATAAATTCAAAAGAAATGATGTAACAAATGTTTTTGTAAAATGAAATTTAAAAAGAGTGTCCATGGAGTTTCTTGCCCGTTCTTCTCCATAGGTACCTACGCTTTGGAATGGGCAACTAGCTTCATATTTTATGACTGACAGACTTCTTGACAATTCAAAAGTGCCTGTTAAAGGTTTAATTGAAATAAATGCTTTGAGTTTGAGTTTGAGTTTGAGAACGAGCGTGCCCTGAAGATGCCTAAGGCACTGGAACTCCCACGCATCGACGAAACACAGCAGGCTGCTTGACGCCGGACTCCGGTGGGAGGGTGGTCGCAAACCAGGCGGGCGTTAGCCCTACCACCGCAAGGGAAGAATTGGCCAGTCAAATAAGGTGTTGGGTGTGACTGTCCAGGATACGCCGAGCGCTTGGTTTCAGTTGAGTGACGGCGGAACAAACTGCGCTACATGAGGAGGCTTCTTCATGCGTCCCAAAATGTCCGACGAGCCTAATGTAATTAAAACTATCATTTCGCAAGAATGGACGAGACCTGGAGCCTAATTGCGCAACACTATCGATCACAATCTCAATCATTTTGAAGGATATTGCTAATACATTGCTTCATATGTTCGAAAAGTTTGTCTGCTCAACAAAGTAAATAACACAATGTTGTTAAACTGTTCAACCAGCAGTCTGTAAATAAGTTGGTCCAGTCATAGTTTTCATAAGTTATTTATTAAATACATGTTGTTATTGGAAGTTCGTAGTTCTTGAGCTCGTAACATTGACACACTGACTCACAGCAATTGAATACAAGGGATTGCCAAAACTATGTCATGTTCACAATCAGCAGTCGATTCGATTCCATTCGTGATTGATTTTCAAGCTATTTATAACTAAGCTCACTCTACAATTACTTTTTTGTACACTTTAGTTGATTACCTACCGTTCAGGTTTACGCAATAATAGCAATTTTTGATACTGGTAGTACTGACAAAGGAAAAACCATTTTTTTAGGAGGTGCCACACATAATTTGGCCAGGACATAACTCAACCTTATCCCTTCCCCCCTATCCCCTTCCTCCCCTTCTGGCTGCGACATGCACAGGACCGGTTCATGTGGCGGCGCTTGGAAAGGCCTAAAGTCCAGCAGTGAAGGTAATGGGTAGCTAACCATCCGATCAGGACCAGGCCCGTGCCGTACGGCGCATACGTGTTTCACGCGCGCCTCAAAACGATGTCAGCATCAAGGAAGGGGGCCCCTTAGGGCCGAAGCCTGCCGGGTCAGCGGGATTGTCCGAAAGGGTTACCGCTGGCCCGGAACATAAAGGGCTAAGGAAGGAACACGGGTGGGCTTTAGGCAGTAAGAGTCTAACACTCCCTTCCGCTCCGCCCAGAGCGGCAGGGGTCATTTGATGAATTCCCATCCTAAAAAAAAAAAAAAGCGTAGTGGAAGAAGGCAAAAGTGACAAAAATAAGTGTGAAACGAAAGAAGCTACTACAGCTTCCCATCTCTCGTCACAGATAGTATGGGACGACATAATCGGCGAGCCCGAGGGCGCGCGCAGCCCCGAGTGCGCGTGGCGGCTGAGTCACGCGTGCTTCCGCCACGCGCGCAACTGGTGCTACACCGTGCTCGCCGTGCTGCTCGCGCCGCCTTGCGCGCTGCTGCTCGGCTGCGGATTCGCCTGCCTTGCGTTTGAGGTAAGACTCGAGCGGAGTAGTCAGTTTTATGGGTTTTAAGCACAGAAATTGTCTATGGTTTCCATCAAAAGACTTCGTACTTTTATACTACTACAAAGCAGTTTGGATATTGCCACAAGCAGAGAGAGGTTTTTGCGTAGCAGTGGGTATATAGGGGATAATGATCATGACGTAGCAGTTGCACTGCAGGACTAGCATTAGGGGTGTTTCTGTGGCAACACTAACTCCAGATTTGGAGGCCCATCCAAAAGAATCTGTAGAACTCATAAAAGTGCATGGTACATTCAATAGTTTTCATTCATTGGTGTATAAAAATGATGTGTCATCGACATGGACACAACATTTTAACTGATCTAGCTTCAAATTCAACCATGTCTAGCGCGGAAGAGCTTTCATGTAACCGTAACTAACGATGCCGACGTTTAGATCACACTAATATTATAAAGGCGAAAGGTTGTGAGTGTGTGTGTGTTTATGTTTATAAGTTTGTTAATTCTTCATGCTTAAACGGCTGGACCAATTTTCATAAAATTTTATATGGAGGTAGCTGACATCCTGGATTAACATATATGCTACTTTTTATCCCGATACTACCACGGGATCGAGACTTATGCGGGTGAAACCGTGGGGCGCAGCTAGTGTTTCTATAAAATGGAAACACCAATCAGCAATTATTTCCCTCACCTCTGTGTGTCCTCCTTACATTCTCACATTCCCCTTCGGTACAGCAAATCTGGTGCACCGCCCCCTGCCTGCGCTGCGTGAAGATCTACTTCGCGTCCCTGCGGACCATGGTGATGGCATGCATGGCGGCCATCGTGGAGCCGGCTGCCAACGCCATCGGCCACGTCTGCAGACACATCAGGGTCAACTTCAGAAAGGAGGCGCCGGAGGACAAGGATATGTTGGTCATTTAAAGATTATGTAGGTACTTAACTGTTGGTCTTTTGTAATATACAAGAGAATAATTGGACGTAGTTTAGCAGAAAGGACTCAACAAAAAAAAATACAACCAAAAAAACGCGTTAGTCTGTGTAGGTAATACCTACAACTTGACTCATGAAAATATTAGTATATTAGCCCATAGGTGACAATATTTCAAATAATTCCAGATACAACATCATTGCAGCAATACACACCTAAACTTAAAACCTCGATAACTCAAAAATAACTTTTTTTGGGTTAAGTCCTTTCTGCTAAACTACGTCCAATTCCTAGCGTGAAAAGGAAAACCTACATAGAGGCTAATCAACCATGTGTTTTTTGTAAGGCCTGGTTTACTGTGCCATAGTTATAATGATGACGATTAAAATCGCACATGTTACTTAGCAAACAAAGAGATAGATTCTGTATTCAGTGAGGTTACAACCATGATTATGGTAAGCCCCCAGGTACGCAAGGGCGCGTTTTTCCCGCGCCTTTTTTTTTTCGCGCACTGGATTTTCAACGCACTGCTTAGCGCCAAGATTTGAAAATCGAACAGTGTTTTTGTCTGCATTGGGATGCGCTCTAGATCGGATTCTCAACGCTTAACACCGGCATCGGCAGTTGAAAATTCATTGCGCGATAAAATCCGTGCTTACCTCGGTAGTCAAAACTTGCGACTATTGGAATTGGTTGTTTTAAGACACTTCGGAATTATTTATTGCATTTAATTAGTACTGAAAATAATTATGATTTTGGTAAATCGCCGTAAGTGCCTTTTATGAAGATAAATGATTAAAGTTTCACAAGTCTACGTACCTATGTGTTTCAGCACCAAAACTTAACGTACCTACAACCAAATAATTAATTAGCTCTATCTATTATTAAGATTCATAGTTTTACAAATATTTATAATGATAATGTTAAGAATATTTCATAATTATTTATTAAAACTAATGTGGTGTGAGGACTATTTTGTAAATAAATGCCATAAATAATTTGAACCAGTTTTTTTAATAGTCAATTTAAAAAAAGAACATCTATTGCCTTCCCGGCGGGCACACAATGGCCCACGTCAACCCTTATTAGTTGTTGTTGTTGTTTCGGCAAAGGCAGACCTATATTCAACCTATGAGATACAATTTTTTTTTAGATATATACTAGATACCTAGGTACTTATACTTGTTCCTAATTATTACAAGCCTATTATTCCCCATGACATGGTGATTGTGATTAGCGTAAACCCAAACAAAGCAGGCTAGTGACCGCATAACGTCATAACAAGCCGTGAGTGTCGAATGTATAACATCACGCCATATTTCAATTACTTGTGTGTAACCGCTGAATATTTCATGAGCGACAAACTATCGCGCAACAATATCAAAGTGCTTGTACAGGTTTATGTATTAGTTCGGGTAAATAAGTAGAATATAACCTAGAATCAAAATATGCCCACTCAAATAGGTACGTTTCACTAGGAATGTTTTTATGTTCTCACTATTTGAGTGCTTTAGTTATCCACGATTACGAAAAAAATGTACTACAACAAATAAAATACACACTGTTTTTTCTTGTAAAAAAAAATACGCAGACATCCTCTTTTGTTTTTTTAAGCGGCTGTTTAGACGCGTTTCCTTTGCCGGTAATAAGCAAAATTCATAAACCAATAAGCGCGCGCGGGAAAAGCAGACGCTGTTTCTAATACGTTTTATTGTTTTGTGAAAGTTTAATAATAATTATAAGAATTATGGAGGAAATTTCGTCGGATGGGACTTCGGTTCCAGGGCTGCGACCTACAACCAGCGGTACAAATAACATAAACTCCAACCGATCTGATAATCATTTCGTCATAGCGCAATGCCGAAGGTTTGCTAAAATGTTCAAATATTATACTTCTAAGTATCCCAATTCATAAATTGTAAAAGAAGATGGTTCTGATGAACCCTTCGTACGAATGTGTATCCACGTGAGACACAATGGCTTTTAATTGTTTCTGTGATTACCTAAGGCCACCCTACGGCATTCAATCCCGGTTAAGGGAACGTTTTATTTTAGGAATGATGACCAAAATACGAACGGACAACAAGAATCTAGTGAAGAATCAGAGACCGAAGAGGTAAGTCCTATGCTTATTAAACCGACGATGTTTTATCTACATGAATTTTGTTTGTATAATATAACCATTACCAACATTTACGAGAATTCGCTGCTTACTGAACAGAGCTCACCTGGGAATGTAGATGTCGCAGATGGATTGTCGAATCCGCTGTTTTACAAAACTACTAGTGGTTTTACAAAACAGCTCCGTTATGTAAAACAACTGATCGTCGTTCAGCGGTTTTCTGTAATTACTGAACTTGAACACGTAGAAGTGCATAAACGTTTTGCATTTATCTAAACAGCGTGAAATAAAAAAGTCAAATTGTAGATTTTAGTTCTAATTTTTGTAGTTCGTGGCTGTGTGTCGTAACAACAATAATAGCGTCCGAAACAGAAATAAATAAAACGAGTAATACGAGTTAAAAATCCTTAACTCAAGTGAAAACAGTGATTTGAAGGACAATAATAATTAAAAGTTATCATAGTTTTATTAAAGACGCTCATTGTGACTGCAGATAAGCCATTCTGCATCATAGACTATACACTTATTAAATAAACTGAGATTCTGCATTACGTCTAAATGTCGGTAGCAGTTTTGTAAAACGTAGCGCAATGACAATCCATTACATAACGGAGCTGTTTTGTAAAACAGCGGATTCTACAATCCATCTGCGACATAGACAATTAGACATGCTATAAAATACCTACTAATGTAACATAACCGACACGCAATAATTCCCGCGTGTCATGTAGGTAACGTAAACAAATCCCCACTAATTAACCGATGTTGTGTCAGCACAACACTAATTAATCACTTATGGGTGTAAGGGCTTTTGTATTTTCAGTAAAGTAGCCTGGGTGTGGCCTACGGAAACTTCAGTGTAGATATTAGCAGGCTAGAACAAGATAAGTTTATTAAGTACAATATTGTAAGGGTTGTATGAATGATTTGATTTGATTTGGACAGAGCGACTCCAAGACTGACTGACTTTGGACTATCAAGAGTGTCCGTGGAGCTTCTTGCCCTTTCTTCTCCATAGGTAGGTACCTAATACGATTTGGAATGGGCAACTAGCTTCACCTTTCTGACTGACCGACCCCTCGATAATATTATTCAGAAGTGCCTGTAATTTCTTTATTTGAAATAATGACTTTCGAGATTGAACAGAACAAATTAATCTCACGCTAAAGTCGATCTTTTATACCTTCCTTGTCAGACCTTATATAACTTTTTTCAAATGTCTTTCTCGGACTATGTCGACATTATAAATAATGTCATAGACCACTTATCACCTTCAAAAGCCATGGAAAGACACTATTAGGTGGCCTTTGTTTGGCTTTCCGAGTTACGTAGGGCGAAATTAATGGACATTATATTAAAATGCCGCAGAGGGTGTTGGTGGCATACTGTCGCTCGGGAAGACTGGGAGCGGCCTACTGCACCCTACGCACCGGCGAGGTGCGTCCCATTTACAAACATTTATAGTTCAGCCTTTATAGGCTTTTAAATTACCCTCTGCATTTGGGTCACATGATATCTAGTTTCATGTTTATTAAAGCTGTTTGTCCAGTTCAGTCATTAAGCGTTATTTATCTGATAATACCCGAAACTTCGTTATAGAATATAGGTATATTCAGCAGGGTAATTTCAGCAGATACTTATTATGACTTACAACCTTACAGTCAAATCCATACTAATATTATAAATTCTAAAGTAACTCTGTCTGTATTTCGATAAAATTTGGTAAAAAGATAGATGGCATCCTGGAGAAGGACATACATATAATAATAATTGCCGTGGGATAATTCCCGATAAACACGCGGGCAGTAAGCCACTAAAAAATTACAGGTTAGGTACCTAGTTGTGATACTGTGATAACTAATACTTAGTTACTGTTAACACTGCTAGTAATGTTATTGTTCTTTCTTTATAAATAAATTAATTGAGCTATTCTCAATTTACAACTCGTTCAATTAAATCCCATTAATCTCTAGTATGCAAGAAGAACATCCACTATCGGCATCTTAAAAAGGCGTCACCAAATCAACCAATTTATTCAAACAGCGTCATCAATGTTAACTTTCCTTCTCTCCCCTCTAATGCTGACCAGCTATTCATCTTAGAAGAGATAGTAGACCGTCCGCCGGAGTACCAGATGTTTGCAAGCTTGTTCCGACAAGTGGAACCCATCTGTATCTTACTGGACGGCAAGAACCAGGGTGCCTTCGTACAAACTGTCCGGAAGACAGTGTTCGACAGCGATGCCAATGATGAGGGGAGGTGCAAGCTCGTGTTCCTGTCTTCTAAGGAGTTTAGTAAGTGCTGAACTTCTCATAATGAAACTGGTTATTATGAGGATACCTAATGTCATGTCACCTACCGAAGTAATATTAATTTTGATAAAGAAGAGTCAGCTCAAATATCTACAGCAAGGAATTTGAGATTGACTTCAAGTTACGCTAGTGAAAAAAATATACGATAGCAATATCCCTATGCAATGGCCTGAATGTACATTGTAGAAGAATGTTTTAGAAACTATCCACGATTAGAAATAAGTCAAATTTTATGTGATAAAGAATCACAATAAGCTGCTGAATCAATTCACTTTCACGCAGGTTTTGAAGCATGCAAGAGACGTATCTTCAACCTATCTCTCCCGACCGAACCACCAAACGCGTCTGAGGAAGAGAGATCCCTATACCTGCGAACAGCGCTGGACTTCTCTCAAACCCAGAGTGTGCACGCTCTAGGAGCGTTGTTAAAATACCTGGACCTTAACTGGGTTAAGTTGAGCATGGACCTGCATGGCAAGCCGCAGTTTTTAAGTCTGAGGATCATTTCACTGTAAGTTGCGGGACTTTTGATCGTCATAGGTTTATAACGAAGGATGATTATTTACGTTGTATTTTTATGTTGATTTTTCTGAAAGCTGTTAAATACGTTACCTAATACCAACTAACTGCTTGCAAACGAGGCGCTTTTTAAGTTTCGTTATGAAGTTGAGCTATGTTGTGTATGGTAATTTGGTATCTTGCCATATTTTTTCAACTGTTTTTAGCTGTACAATCCACACTTCTGGCTATCCTCTAACAAACCCTTGTAAAATCTAAGTACCTACTACTAATAAAACCACTGTACTTTCTTTAGTGCAGACATAGTTACAGTAGACGAGGACACATACCGCGGCCTGCAAGTGTTCAGTCCGGTAGCACACCCCAGCGCGTTCAAACGTGGCGTGCGAGGGTCCAGTCGTGAAGGACTCTCTCTGTTCCAAGTGTTCAGTAGGTGCAGCTCTAAGATAGGACAGAGCCGGATGAGGTAAGCAGATAAGATAGAAAATAGTCACAGAACTGATTAACAAAGCTCCCAAACGTTATGCAATATATCAAAATTTCACGGAAAACTATTAAATATGATGCGCTGTCGGTTGCAAAAAGACGACTTTGTCCGCTCAAAACTTGTCGGCGGCAATTGCGGGTAGGAGGAAATCTTTTCGAGGTTCGAATCGACAGATAGCAAACTTTAATTGTACGTAAATAAATAATTGGGACAAGACACTATTGGATTGCAGGGTTTTGCTACAACACCCAACCACAGACCTGGCAGTTTTAAAGAGTCGTCAGGACGTTGTAGCATACTTTATGAAGCCACAGAATGATGCCCTCATGAGGAACATTTGCTCCTCCATGCGTTTCATCAAGAATGTTCACGTAAGTCGACTATTTTATAATAGGAATGACAAAAGAACTGATTGAACTTAAAGGTTTATTTCAGGGAATTTTGGCGAAAATCAAAGCATTGTCAGCGAAGCCGTTTCAGTGGAAATCGCTTTATAATGTAAGTTATTCAATTGCACAACTGATCAAATATGGAGCATTTAGAATGCATTATAATCTCGTCTTGATATGAAAGAAGATGAAAAGCTTATAGCAGTAAAAACTAATTCATATGTTTTCTTGTGAACAATTGATTGGCAGACGCTATACAACGCAGTGCTGATCTGCGAGATGTGTGAGTCAACGGGAAAAGTCAGCGAATTTCTGGAACAACTCGCGTGCTTTGACAATACCAAGCTCTATGAGGTACCTAATAGAAAGACGATGACATTTAAGACCGTAGAAAAGTTATTGATTTCTCGTATACGTACTTACTTTTACAACTTATTTGAGAATAACCGTTTCCAGATGGCATTATTCATGAACAGGATCATAGACTTCGATCTATCCAAAACTGAGGGGAAGTTTACTGTGAAGCCTGGTGTTGACGCCGAACTTGACATGAGTAGGAACCTACTACAATAATTACTTTGATATGTAACGGGATGTTTATAACAATCCTCATAAACTTCAAAAAATCATTTTGAAACAAGCAACCAAAAACTACTTACGTTCCCCAGAAAAACAAACAATGGCGAGCCTTCACGGGCTGATGTCAGAGACAGCTAAGGTGGAGATGGAACGTCTTCCGACTTATATCGAAGAGTGTAGCATGCTGTATATGCCCCACCTCGGATATTTGCTAGGCGTGAAGGTCTGGGCAGACGACCTGAGCGCAGACGATAAAGAACTGCCCGATATGAAGTTTATGGTAAGATACTAATGATGAAAAGTTAGTAGAAACTCATAATGCAGTAGCGTAAAACAAGAACCAATGTAAGGTTGCCGACTATTACGAATACATAAACATGCTGATTTTAATCAAAAATGCAGCTCTTTTATGAACAATCTAATTTGTATTTCAGTTTCAAAACAACGACTACATCCATTACAAAAGTAAGGGATGTGAAGGTAAGAATTTTATCATGGAATTTCAAAAACCTGTAATTTCATATTATTAATTTTTATGACGTGCCTCAGTAGCCTTAAGGTTAGTAGACTTTGTAGTTTTATTTTAAGTAACTATATTTTGTGACCATTGACTTACATATTACTAGCTTACCTATGTGACAAAGTATGAACTCGGACAAAGTATGACTGAGATGACAGCTAAAAGACATGTAGGAATTAAGGAAAAGGACACAGACGACGGCGAATCCAAATACGTATAATTTTAATGATGGGAAGATGGAAACATCTTTGAACATAAACGCATTTGAATTTGTCCTGAAGTTAGACCTGCCTTTCTAGAGCTGGACGTGATGATAGGCGACACATACCCTGAGATAGTGGCGCATGAGACGCGCATCATGATGCGCCTCACCAGCGTCATGCTGCAGCATCTGCACACGCTGGCTGCGGTTGTGGACAAGTGTGCCGAGCTTGACTGGTAAGAGTAGCTAGATATTTGTATTATTTATTTAGGATCTCCAACAAAAATTATACCTACACAATACATGACAGAAATAGTGGGCAACATCCATAATAACTTCTATAGACAAAAAGTTGGTGTGAAGACAAAGTATCATGAGGCACGCCCTAAAAGATCCCGAACAAGAGCTGGATCATACCATCAACAAACAAGACTGATCAGGTAACGGTACCTAACTTGGTTGCCTAATTGGTAGACCAAGAGCTTTAATAAACGGGGGATGCATGCAGCGAAAGTTTCTGAACTCAATTTTACTTCAAACTTGCCGAATTTATAACCCTATGCAAAGACATTGAAATATACTGCCATGACATTTTATTTGTTCATATCTTATCAAATCTACAGCCTTATAGCCATATCCAAGGTCTGCAAGGAGTTCAATTACGTCCGTCCGACGTTAACTCCTGAGAAGGTCATCAACATCAAGCAAGGCCGTCACCCTCTGTACATGCTGACGTGTGACAGCTTTGTGCCGAATGACGTCGAGTCCAGTCTGGAGGCAGGGTGTGTTAAGATACTGACGGGACCAAACTCCAGCGGGAAATCGGTTTATATGAAGCAGATTGGTGAGATGTCTGTTTTTCATCTTTTACCTTTAAAAAGTAAAGCCTCACTAGGCTATTATTTGCCAAGCAATACCTCAAACACCTGTTCGTGTGCTTGTTTCAACATGCTAGACTAAAAAAACGAAAGACAGACAAAAACAGTAGACCTCGAAATTAGACAACAGTTTTCGACTTCTGGACAAAAAACGCCTTAATTTATGAACACTAGGGGTTCATTACAAAGCCTTTCATCAACTGATCTTTCGGTAGATGAGTTTCTATTTATCACTATATTAAAAACTTCGTATCAACAGCTACCCAATATCCTATCTAAAATCAGAACATTTTGATCTAGGTCTGATAGTATACCTGGCTCACATCGGTAGCTTCGTGCCAGCGGACTCAGCGACGATCGGCGTAGTGCGTCACATACACACGCGCATACAGAGCACCGAGTGCGTCGCCGCACACATGTCCGCATTCCTTATCGACTTGAGACAGGTATGTCAGGGCATAGGAGTCTTCACGGAGTCTTTCTGTACAAAACGAATAGAGTAGCAAAGTACTACTAAGGTGAAAGCTTAGTCAAGACGATATCCCAAAGCAATTCGCCAACTGGTTCTCAAATACAATAAGAATAGGAATGCGGTCCGATTCCTACACTTACTTCTTTTTCCAGGTTGTGGTATTGCATTTATTTTGTAAAAACAGTAAAATCCATTTCAAAAATGCTTTGACGCTTCCAAGAGTTTTTTCATGGATGTCGCGGTTCACATACAATATTTTAAACATAAAGTAATTGAGATCCTGGCACAATTTTCAACAAATTATTATTTTAACAGCAGAATCGACTTACATAGCAGGTGGCAGGTGCCTATCCTAATATCTAAAAAGCTGAGTTTATGAATGTTGTGTATGTAATCAACTCTCAATAACATCTAGCACTCCTCGTACCTTCCAGATGGCCCTAGCCCTCCAGGAATCCACGTCCAACTCCCTTCTTATAGTAGACGAGTTCGGCAAGGGAACATCCGCCACTGACGGACTAGCGTTACTGTCCGCTTGTCTGAACACGTTACTGTTCAGGGGAGACCAATGTCCGCATGTGTTACTGGCCACACACTATCTGAATATCAAGGAGTATATCGTGGACACTCCTATTGTCAGGTTCCTGGTAAGATTTTTGGGAAATATTTCTTACCGGTATTCTTGAATATAGTGGTTGATCTTGGTTTCTTCACTATGTACTATACTATACTTCGATACTTCGCACTGCAAACGTGCCACAAAGTAGTCGATGATCGCATCGTGTTCACTGTGAAAAGAATTAGTGTTGTTCAAACAAGACAAATTTTCTAATTGGTGTACGCAGACACCAGTCCGATATAAATACAATACAATGTTTAAATAAAAAAATATTGATTCAAGAAGCTTTAAATGAAGTAACTAAATACTTAGAAACAACTAAAGAAAGAAATACTTACCTAGATAGTGGAGCATAATAAAGCATAATTATCTATCTATCTGCACGATAAACAAAATGCTAGTCCTTGGAACCTTAGGTACATATGAGCTTACGTCAAACACTGATCGAGTCATGCAATCAGTTAATTACGACCCCTAATTAAAAGCTCTACACTGCCCCATTCCTCCTGCTAGCGGTTCGAGTTCGTCCTTCAAGATGGCGAGCCGATATTCCTGTTCCGTGTGTGTGAGGGGGGCGCGGAGACCAGCTTCGCGTTACAAGTGGCCGCCGCCACTGGACTCGTGCCGCGGACTGTCGCCAGGGCTAAACAAGTCATGGATTCGGTTATGGTAACGTGACAAATAAAGATACATCATTGAAGTATTGTTAAACCGGTCCAAATTAAGTCGGCGTTCCACAAGGCAGTAACTGAGGATCACCGCTGTTCTTGATGAATGATTTGCTAAAAATTATAATTGTTTTTATCATGCTAATTTTTATTAACAACTAGTAGGTAAGTGTGAATTCTTTTGCTTTAAAATCGTAAGTAATCTTAATAATATGTTAATTTCCAGAGTAACACGCTACCATCAGAAAACAAACGCATCACAGCCAAACTGAACGCCTGCATAGAAAAAATTAAAAACAAACTACTCACAGACGATTTTTAATAGTAATAAAATTTGTTACATTATAATAATAATATGTATAATGATATTCAGCTCAGCGTCGCTAACAACAATATTGGTATAAAATTTTAAACACATCAAAAAAATAAATTAACTACTACTTATGCTATTCATTGACTCTTACATAAATAAATACAATAAAGCCGGAATGTTTCAATGCATTGTCACAAAGCGCTTCGATACATCCATGTTTACATTTCGATACATTCTTAGGATAGCAATTGCCTTAAGTATAATGTTTTAGATCCGTTCTTTGTTACGCTAGTCACGCATAGTACTTGATCACAAATGCTTTTATCTAATACATTCATATTATGATAAATAAGCGACAAACACATAACTAAATACATATACATATTTTTCGGAACTTTTCGTAACCAATCACATTTCGTTTTGCACTTGTATAAAATCTTACATGCAGAATAAATACATCATTATTACATTTACTGTCATATAAAAATAATATGAATTTCAATTTGAGCATTGTTACCACTTTTAAATACTTAATTAAAACACAAAATCAATTTCGAGGCCAATTAAAATTAAGTAAATGGAATTAATAGTTTTAATATTCTTTACAAATTATCGAATAAACTTAACATTTCTTTTAAATATTATCATCAGTATAAACACATACGCTCTTTATAACAACCAAATATAAATGCTCACGAACGACATGGAGTGGACTTAACATGGCTTCCTTTGCCCAGTTGTGGGCAAGATTACATTGACTTCATCTGCTGCATCAGTTCTTCGAGAGATAACTCGGAGGCTGCTACCGCGCCGCCCGTGCTTGACTCTGGAGTACTATTGTCTACTGGGACGCTGTAGGCCACCTGAAGTAGAACAGTGTAAAATATTCTGTTATACCTAATGTTCTGTATAAATAATTATTTTATTATTGTTGAAACGTAACACACGTTAAAACAAATTAACCAACTTGTGTTACAATTCATGTTGCATTGCTTAGAGGACAGTTAATTTGTGTAACATTTCACGTTATGTTTCACAAAACTGTATCTGGTTTTTCATTTGTAAAAATTATCAAGTTAATTCATTGCACAAATACCTGAACTCCATCTACTAATTTAAGGTGCGAGACGTCATCATCATCTGGCGTATTTTCATCAACTAGACTGATTCCTGTGAAACAAGAACGTGCATTAAATATCAATTATGAAATAATATAACAATATGGCTGCTCTACTTGTGCTTTACGTCAAAACCTCAGCGGTGATTTCATTGTGTGCGGGGTATGCAATGTGTATGCGGAAATCACCAATAATCTGCATTAACAGTAAAACAACATACCCCATTCGTTGTCAGCATGCATGGGTGCTATGTCCTCTGTCACCTCAGTAGCAAGTTCTACCACGGGCTTCGCTCTAAACTCCGCCTGGCGCGAGCGGCAGTAACTGTCGTCGCATTGAGGGTTCGGCTGTAGGGAGACAAAGAAAGAAATTATTAGTACAATCACAAAGACTAAAAATCTAGACTTCTTCGTGGTGTCAATCTTTTTGACTAAAGGAAGGCTATGAGATCAACATTACATTATCTCAGAATGTCTCAAGCTTGTGTTAATAAATAGTATTATGAGTTTTGAACTTATAAGACTAATAGAATATTTACTAGAAGAAAATAAGTGCTTACCTTCAATGCCATCATCGGAAAGAAATCTGTTAATGCACTGTACCCTAAGTAATGGCTGACTTGTCCAAACTCTAGCAAGTATTTCAATGTGTTTTGCACTGTAACAGAAAAAAAATTAAAGTCAAAAATCTCTCCTTGTACCCTGACAATAAGGTACAATTTGAAGTGAAAAAACAAACCTAAGAATCCTGCCACAATCCCCATGGTAGTGGGTAGACTGGCTGCACATACTCCTTCTCGCTTCAGTGTCCTCTCGTCGATTTTCGATGCAACCACTAATGGTGGTGCACACTGAAATTGACAAAGAGAAACATCAGTAAAGCTAAATTGATTTGAAATCTTTTTGATTTGATATTATACATCAATTGTCTTATTAAAATACTGACTAAATTAACTCGTCACAAAATCTCAAAACATTTTATTCCAGGCGGTCGATTCTGTAAAAATCTCACCGTGAAAACTTAGGTGATGTGAGTTTGTTTTTGCTAGGAATTGGACACTATTGACAGCTCACTTCACCTAAGTTTTCACGGTGAGATGGTTACAAAATCGCACTGCAGTACCTAGCCTAAAACTTGACCAATCAATTTTACTCATTTCTCACTTTTCAAGTTTGCATGGCAACAAAGTCGCCATTATCGGCAGTGATCGTCAAATTTCTATACGTCATCAACTTAGAAATGTCATTAGCATCCTGAAACTGATAATGTATAAGCCCAGTTAACTCACAGCAAAACAAGCCGTCTCTCCCGGCACAATGAACTGTATGTGTCCAGACACAGCATTCTCACTGACTCCAGACTCGAACCACTTCTGGTTGAGCTCGTTGCAGGCCGTGTTGATCGCCATACGCGCTTCGAAGTTGTCCACACAGCTGAGGATTAAGTCTACTGGGCCACCCGTCAGACTGCCAGTTCTGAAAACAAAAATTTGTTGGTTTTACAAGTGATTTTATGGGAAAAATAATTGAATAGTTTACCACCTATCCCTGAATATTATAATAATGCTAAATGATCGATTGAGTTATGATCTAATAGATACTTTTGGAACTTATTAGGCAACTATGAAGCAGCAAAGAAACAGTCCTGAGTTTTGTCTGTTTTTGTCTTTAAATTGAGTTCTTTCTGAGTTGAAATATATTTTTTAATTTTATTACTTAGACTACCTGCCCGTGCGACACTTGCATTGCATCGCCTGCCCATGCTATTACTTCCAGCATTCTTTCTTTTTTGCTCGACTCCTAAGAGTCCTCGCGTGATGTTAAATAACCTATAGCCTTTCTAAATAAAGAATTGGGCTATCAAATGCAATAATATTTTTTCAAATCCGACTGGTAGTTCGCCTATAGTATTAGTATAGCTATAGATAATACTAGTGAAAAATCCAATTGCAAATTATGTTACCTAATAGTATCACAAAAGTGTTGGAAGTTGTCAACAGTGGTTATGTTGTAGTTGTAAGCATCAATAGAGACATCTGGGTTGATGTTCTGTAGTGTGGCAGCTGCTGCATCCACCTTGCTGAGCCCAGCCTGGTGCGGCTGGAAGAACAGCCGGTTCATGTTGGCTAGCTCCACCTTGTCGTAGTCAAACAGGATCAACTGAAAAAGACAACATATATCACACTCTCACAATATGAAAAGAAGGCTAAAACACAAAGAAAAGGAATAACTTAATAATAATATTAAAAACTTAGCTTGTTTCATAGTAAATTATAATAATAATTATCTAACATAATATACATAAAAGTGTTTTGTTTTTCTAGTATAGTAAAAAGTTCCTCCTCAAACTATTTTTACACAAATGAGACTATTTTGAAGAGTTGCAATTATTAGGATTACCCAAATAAAATAAGAATAGTTTTACCTTTCCAATCCCACATCTAGTGAGCATCTCAGCAGTGACACTGCCCACTCCACCGACACCGACCACAGCTACAGACAACTCCCTGATCTTCTCGTAGTTGTCCACGATGCCCATCCTCTTTAGAGCCATCAGACGACTGCAAGCAATTCAACTTGCACATTTCATTTACTGTTACTACTATACCACATTCAATTTTAGCCCTTGGTAAATTCATATTGTTAGTGCTAGTTCAAATCAATCTTAAGAGAGTAGATGATAAAACAATCTTTATTGTTAACAGAATCATTCACGATGTCGATTTTATACCAACGTAGTAACGGCAACATATAGCCTTGATTTTCTCTTGGTTTTACACAATTTGTATCGATACTGTTAGAAGCTTTATTTAAAATTTATAGAATTATATTAAAAAAGAACTGAAAAGCTGTAGATTTTGTAGATTTCTTAGCGGAAGATCGTAAAATACCTGTACGGATTAGAATCGACAACTTCGGACGACATGACATCGATTTTTTGGCGTACTGGGCCCTCATTTCCTTTAGCGGCGGCTAGCTGACCCTCCAGTTCCTTCACTTTCTTCCGCAATTCCTCAACGGTGGACATTTTCACTTATTGCTTCACAAAATCCGTTTAAAATCAAGTCACTGCACACGGGCTATTTCACTCTCACTTTTAAATGTCAAAGTCAAAGTGACGTTTCTTGCCACGACGTAAGACCTATTCCGTTCTACTCAAAGACTACATTATAATGCGGTTCTACTCCGTTCTACTGAGCGACTGTTTAGTGGGCTGGCGTGAAGTGACGGTAGCGGCAGTGATGAAAAGTTGATTCGGATGTTTTTCTTTTTACTGTACACTTATATGACGTATGAAATCCCCGAAGGGTTAGGCAGAGGTATACCTACCTAGAGTACATCCACTTTTCTTTATTGTAATATTAGATACTTACTAAATGTCGCCATACCAAAAGGACAAACAAAATATTTCACCAATGCTGAGATACGAGTACCTAAGTAGGGTCAGTAAAAAAAGCCGTACGTTGAAAAGATAGCATCCTATTCCTACCATAGGCCCCGACGACTTGCTCTTAAATCAATCAGAAAATTTAAATATGTCGCTAGCAAATTATCCCTATCCACTTTGAACCTTATACTTCAGCAATAAACTTGAAAATCTATTAAAGAAATTTGACTAATTTGTAGTAGTTTGATGTGCTGGCGTTTGTACATACTAGGTACCTAATTCTGCAGGTCTAGCGACAATTATTAACTGTCTTATCCCAATTCTCCAACAGTACATAGATATAAAAATAGGTATCTTAAGATAAAAAGAGCTTAGTTAAAAACCTAACAGAAAGTGCTTTCTAATACCGACGACCTTCATTAGGTTCAGCGAGCATTGATGTTTTTTCCCTAATTCACCATCATTACAAACATTCCCGATACTTCTTTTTCCCATTACTTCCCGTGGGTGTCGTAAAAGGCGACTAAGGGGCGTACCGGAGAATGGGCAGCAGCGTTCTCTATGCATTCCACCACCATATCATGCTGCAATCGCCAACCCGCCTGCCAGCCGTGGCGATTATGGCAAACCCCCCCTTTTAGGGGAGGCCTATGTGCAGCAGTGGACGTCTTACGGCTGAAATGATGATGATGATGACAAACATTCCAACCGGTATTCAAACCTGCACCAAGTTTCGTATGGGCACTCAAGAGACAACAGTTGCACGAACGAACTAACGGCAGCCTTCGACGAGTGTCGACGGCTGCAGTCGCCTCTGCCGTTGATGCGTGTGGTACGAACCACGTGTACGAGAACTGAAACCTCGGAAGCTAGGTGCACAGTTCCAATTGGTCGTTTGGCGAAGAGCGGACAAGAAATGTTCAAGTAGAAAAGACCACGAAAGACTTCTAGGAATTCGCAACATCGCTTAAAAAAAACCGGCCATGTGCGTGTCCGACGCGCAATGAAGGGTTTCCGTAGTTGGGATGAAGAAGAAAAAGAAATTTTTTATCCCAAGAACAAGGTTAAAATGATAGTTGGAAAATATATTCACTACATTCCAACTGCAAATGTAAGTTTGCAGGGTACGCACAATATTGAGAGATTTACCATGTTATTTTTAAAACCATAGACTTCTTACAGGTTTTCCAGTAATCTATCTATAGAAATATTTTCTGTAAGTTTTTCAAAATATTAGTTCAGTAGCTCAGTAGTTTCGCAGATAATCCCGTGAGGGGGAGGAGCAAAGACTGGTTATATTCTCTTTGGGGAGGAGGGATGGTTAATTTTCATCAATTTTCTTATACCTACTTTACTTCTTCTTCTTTTGTTTTTGGGGTTCCGTACCTCAAAAGGAAAAACCGGCCAAGTGCGTGTCGGGCCACGCACAGTATAGGGTTCTGTAGTAGCCCGTTATCACAATATAAGTAGTACGATTCTGTTGTTCTTTATTCTGAATATTTGTAATGGTAAAGATATTAGGAGTTAATAATAACAATACGAGGACAAGGGTGTCCAGAGTAAAACAAAACTTTAACACATGACGTAACCACGGAGGTCACACCTTGCAAGAAAACCTTACCACCGCGATCTACAAAAGTGACGTCACGGCACAACGTCATCTGTTATCGAATAGCGATACTAAGCACAACAAAATATTGATTTTCGAAGATAATTATTTAAACAGATTAGACATTAACTAATAGGAACCACTTTCTTCCTTGTAAAGCAAAAAATAAGAGTACGATTGCTGTCAATTTTGTGAATTTCAATTCACAAAATTGTTATTCAAAAATTAAACAAAGTTCGTTTGTGACTTCTATAGGTAGGTACTCGAATGAAAGCGTAACCCGTTGGTACAACGCCATCTAGCGGCAGTATTGTGAAACTTATGATAATTTATTGTTTTTTTATTATTTCGTATTTAGTTTTTTAATTCAAGTCTTTACCCGTCATAAACAAGCAACTACTTCATCTTAGTCACTATATAGGATGAAAGCTAAGGATTTTGTATTTGGTACAAAATTATGCAACACCCAAGTTCAACGACTATTACTGCTAAACTAATAAAGTTATCTTAACCGCTACAATTTTCCTTTAGAGTTCATGAAATGCACTATCATCGTAAATTTTTTGAGATTTTTCGTTTAGCTTTTAGAGAGGGAGGGCGACGCCCTACTGGAACAAAAATTTGAACTTTAAAGTTTAATATTTCGTAAATGGAGCATTAAATCGAAATAAATAATTTTAGCAACCCCCAAGTCATTTTAGAAGACCTATTCAACGGTACCCCACACTATGGGGTAGACTACGAAAAAAATATTCATCCCCACTTCACATGTGGGGTACCTACTCTAAAAACTAAAAAACGGAACCCAGAAGGGATTACTTAATTTGTTGTCCGTCTGTCTGTCAAGACCGTTTATCTCGGGAACGCGTGGAGGTATTGAGTTGCTTACACAGTCCCTTGAAGCTGTGAAAAAATCAAACTTCTATATTAACGTAAAAAAAAAGATACGGCCGTTTATGCCCTAAAAAACATATAGGTACACTTCTGGACACATCTATTGGCCCACCTTAGAGTTTAGGCCTCTACCGAAAGATTGCTAGATTGAACAAAAACTGTTGATGCAGTTTTAAACCTGATACATTTTACCATCTTTTTCGATCGTATTGTTTTAAATTTGAATTCAGAATACCATACGACATGGAGCTACGCCTAACAAGTCGGATATGCGCCTTGTTAAAGGCAATTGATTTTTGAATAAAAAACATGTTTTATCAAATAAAAGTTTAATTTAATAACGCGTGTTGCCTCCATGGGCATCTACCACAGCTCTCATACGATTAGGCATAGAGTTTATCAACCGCTCTATGAAATTTTGAGGGATCATCTCCCATTCCTCTTCTATGGCAGTTTTCAACTCCTGCATCGTCTGGGCAACTGGCTGACGAGCCCTAACACGTCTTTTTAGCTCGTCCCACATGTGCTCAATGGGGTTCATGTCTGGGCTTCTGGCTGACCAGTCCATAACTGTGATGTTCACATCCCGAAGATATTCCCTGACGATGCCGGCCGCATGGGCTCTTGCATTATCATGCATAAAAAGGAAATTTGGGCCCACATAGTCCGCGTATGGTATCACGTGAGGTTCTAAGCACTCATGAATGTACCTTTCAGCATTTAATGTTGGCAGCCGTGGTCCTGTAACAACCTCAAGTTGAGTTTTGCCGCTCGCGGATATACCGCCCCAGACAGTCCATGAGCCACCGCCATAAGCAACCCTCTCTTCAAAGCAGCATTGTGCGAAACGCTCTCCCTTATGTCGGTAGACCTTCTTCCTTCCATCATTGCCATGTAACACAATTTTAGACTCATCAAAAAAGAGTACACGGCTCCAATCTTGCTGTGTCCAATTTAAATGACTGCGTGCGAAATGAAGGCGCGCTGTTCGGTGGGCTCGCGTTAGTTTGGGCCCATTAGCTGGCTTGTGTGGTACCATATCGCGTTCTTTTAACCTTCTCCGAACAGTTCGAGCGCTCACAGTTACTCCGTGGAAGTCGCGAAGTTGGTTTTGTATCTCAATGGAGGTAAGGTGACGATTTCTCAAGCTGGTCGTCACGATGAATCGATCCTGCCTTTCAGTTGTGACCCGAGATCGTGGCCTTCCTTGGCGACGAACAAAGCCGCCAGCCTCTAGGTACCTCCGATAAACATTTTGGACCGCAGATCGACTTAAATTAAGTTGAGCACTCACGTTTCTTTGGCTGTGTCCGGCCTGAATAAGTGCCACAGCTTGGGCGGCGACTTCAGGTGAAGTATCCATAGATTATTGATAGAACCTCACCTTAATGTTAAGAATAAGTAATGTTTGTTGCAAAACCAAAGATATCAATCACTTTTTCAAGAATTAAATCCAAGTAAACCAATAAAACCAAGTTTTTTTAGTATTCGATTGTTTGATATCAACAAACAGGCTCCAAATTGTCTTTTGTTTCTTTAAATTCTGAGTTCGAAATTCAAAAAAAGACTATTGAATGAAATTGTGAATGTGCCAGGTTCAAAACTGCATAAAAACTTTTTGCTCGACCTAATATAAAATTTTAGCTAGGACCAAACGAAACTGAAAATTCAAGGTGGGCCAATAGATGTGTCCAGAAGTGTATTTCGACACTCTCAAGGGAATCAAAATTTATAGGCTACTTCCCGCTGACCTAGAATCATAACATTTGGCAATAAGTAAAGGAAAAAATCCGAAAACTGTAAATTTGTAGTTAGATACTACATTTTTTTTGTAAATCCCGTGATAAAGTATTGACATACCTATCTACAAATTTGTACCAATAAATGCGTCTTCTTGAAAGGTAATGATAAAGTACACATTTCCCTACGTGATCGAATTATGAAAAGATCAGCAGGAGAACCAAGGTATCCGATAAGTAAGTATATTAAATAGCAGTAAGCAGCACATTGCTCGCAGAACAGATGGCCGGTGGGTCTTAAAGGTTCTGGAGTTGCAACCGCGTACCGGAAGACGTAGAGTTGGAAGGCCTCCCACAAGTGGACTGATGACCCGCGGGGCTATTGGGAACACATTATCAAATGGAATCCGTTTCATTTTGACAGTTCAACAACATTCATTGCGTTATGTATGTATTGAGCAGACAAATTTTTCGAACTCATGAAGCAATGGATTAGCAATTTTCTTCAAAATGATTCAGAATCCGATTGATAGTGTGTTACGCAATTAGGGTGCTGGTGAAGGCCGCGGGGCGCAGGAAGCGAGAAACACAAAACCAGTCGTAGTGGAGGTACTTGGGGGAGGCCTATGTCCAGCAGTAGACGTCTCTCGGCTAAAATGATGATGATGATTATTTTTGTTACCTACCTCACGTCTAGAACTATTTCTAGACGTGAGTGGCCCCCCTTCATGATTACAAAACAGGCGTAAAAATAATATAAATGAACAAATGTCGCTAATAATAAATGCAACAAGGTTTTAGGGTTCCGTACTAAAATGGTAAAAAGGAACCCTTATGGTGAGACTCAGTCTGTCTGTCTGACTCATGCACAATAAAACGTCGCAGATTAAAGTTGTTATTTTATTGATATCAATAACGACACGTTTACGACGACGACGACGTTTACGACGACGTATTATTGATTTTAGTTTTTTAGTTGATAGCATACTATCAACTTGAACTTTGCAATAGTTTTAGATGATGTTTGCCCAACTATTTTGCAAATAAGAAAGACATAAAATATATTATGTATATTTTTTGCAACAGGTGCTGAAAGGGGTCTGAAAAATTCGAAGTGAGGCTACTAGGCCATGTGGGGTATCATAAGAAAGAGCGCAGCTTACACATTCTCAAACATTTTTTCTTTTTTTTAGGCTGCATAGTTTTCGAATTTTGATGTAAAATGTAAAAAAATAAAGTTCCCTTATCTCCGAAGTTTGCAAAGAGAAAAATCTGAATTTATTCTATGTGATAGAAGTTTATGTAAAGATTACAGGAATAATAAAACGAAGTCTCTAAATAGCACATTTTTTCAGAAATCATCAACAAAAGTTACACTAGTTCCACTATCGGTCAAGAGATGGCGCTGACATAAAACTGCATTTAAAAACATATGATGGTACGGAACCCTCGGTGCGCGAGTCCGACTCGCTCTTGCCCGGTTTTTTTAAAAAGGTTATTTTTGGGCGGATCTCAATATTGTAGGTATGCATGAACTGGAGGCCTAAAAAGGCCACTTTGGATAGAATAGAATAGATAATCATAGATAAATAATCATAAAAGATAGATAATCATAAAAGGATAAAAAATTATGAATTATGTTATCCTTTTACGATTCTGCCAAAGTGGCATTTTCAGGCCCCCAGCTATAAGTAGATACGGAAATGATTGAAGACCTAGTTACTAAATGTCCGTCATATTGCGTTGAGCCATTGTGCATCGAGCTCATCTCTAGAAGCTTTACGTAGGTACCTATCTACTTAAAACCTATTGCAGAATATTCTGCATTCTTATTAGTAGGTAGATTTTTCAACAATTTTGTCATTCGAATTAGGTACTTCATACTGCCAAGTCCTAAAAAGGTTTCTTTACGTTTTTAAATAATAAGTGACAGGCAGGTATTTTATCTGGTTTAATTAAATTAACGATAGAAAATACGGATGGGATATAAATTAAAGCAAATTAAATTAAATAACGACTTTAATCTGCGACGTTTTATTGTGCGTGTGGCTGTTGGGCCTGATTATCTTAGTCTTAGAAAAAAAATACGGATTAGAGCATAAAAAGCGATTTTATGTTGCCTACGCACAACATAAATAAGAACTTTTAAAGCATGAGAGGTGTAAAAAAAAAATAAACCTGTCTCTAGGTATCACTAAAACATTTTATTTATTTACATAGGCACCTACTTAAGTAGGCACTTAATTATATACCTACCTAACAAGTTATCTGAGAGCTAGGATTTTATTTATTGATTTTACGCAAAAGTAAAAAATAACTAAGTACAAAGGCGGACTTATCAATTTGGGATTTATTAACATAACTCACATTCGCACATTTGCGATTTTTACAACCATTAGAACTTTAATTGTTTATTTATTTGATAAATAATTTAAAGTTTTTATATTGTATTCTTAGCGATTTTCTACAGCAGAAAAAAAAAATATATGTTACTGATATTTCATAATACTACGCCTAGTTACAAAATACGTTAGAAGGGCTATAACCCTACAAAATTCAAAAGCCGTACTACAATGCCGCAGATCAAATTGATGGCGTTAATTAACATCAGCTGGGTTATGTTAAGGCTCTTCATTACTTAGTGATAGGCAATACTGCTGGCTGCGCGGATGCAAGCCGGTGCGCGCGGTATTTGAATAAAAAAAGAATTGATTCCATTTTTTTTATCTATTCTTTGGTTGGTTTAAACTGCAATCTGTTTTTATAATTTGACAATTAATTAAAAATAATGCAGTGAAGTTGTGTACCTATTATTTTTAGTTTAAAAAAGGAAGAGTGAATTCAAGTAAGTTACTTACCAATTTAAGTTTTATTAAAGCCCTTTACGAATTTTCGACTTAAATAAGTAGGAACTTTAGTTAGACAAAATTATTCAAATATCCTACAAAAATATTTTTCAATGGCTACACACATTAAAATTACAAAACAAATATTTTAAGGCTTCTGATGTGTATTGCTAATTTGCTATCAATCCAAGAAGGGGTACCTACCGAAATGGCACTGTTTTTTTACCCGACTGCGCCAGAAGGAGGGTTATATTTTTTCGAGTGTATGTATGTATTTTATTTATTTATGTTAGGTCGGTTTTTTTCTGTCAAGTTCTAGAACTTATACCTGAACCTACATTCATAGCAAATAAAGTCCTGATTCTGAGAAAGCTCTAGCTATTGTACCTTACCTACCCCCTTGACAAAGTCGACAGACTTGTTATGTAAGCACCGGCAACAGTAATACATAGGGTGTTTGACGCTGGATACAAAGCCTAAGGGGGTGATAGTTGACAGCATTTAGAGGATTTTGATCCATACATGTCTTAGACGAAGTACTTATGTTTTTTTTATTTTTTCCCAGTTATGTTGGTATGTTATTTTTACCCGATTGCGCCAGAAGGAGGGCCTGTCTAAGTTGCCTCCCACTGCTGGGCAAATGGCCCCCTTTTCTGTTTCAAAGCTATTTGTCTTGTGCGATCTCTGGCCAGCAGCGTTCTCTATGCATTTCACCACCATACCATACTGCGATCGCCAACCCGCCTGCCAAGCGTGGCGATTATGGCAACCCCCCCCCCTTTTGGGGGAGGTTATGTCCAGCAGTGGACGTCTTTCGGCTGAAATGATGATGATGATCTCTGGCCATGTTTGACCCTGCAAACATGACCAAATCGTCACACTACCTTCACCGCGGTCTACCTCGAAGTCAATGCACTCCCTCTGGAGTCCAGTAAGTGAAGATCTTTGCCCATATCTCCGGGCGCATTCGTGCGATGTGGCCAGCCCACTTAACCTTAATTCATATTACTTAAAAAAAATATTAGGGTGTTAGGTTAAACGAGGGACATACTTTGAGGGGAGTTAGTACTCATGAAAATGAGCAACTTTTACTATGAGGCCGAACCTGAAATCGCAAAAAAAAAATCTGCTGTTCAGTACATTTTGACGAGCTATGCGAACATAAATGTAGGAAATGGCTGATTTTTTTTTTCGTGATTTCAGGGTTATTCCTGTATACGAGTACTTACTTATTTCGAAACAGAAGTTATCTACCCTTCAAATACGTCAAAAATATTTGAATCTCGTTCGTCCTATAATATCTGATTCTAATGAGGGCCAACTTACCCAATTAGTCTTCAGCTATCCAGACACACCAATTAAAGCATTGATACCATGCAAGTGCTGTCCTGTGCTGTTCGTTGTCACGAGCTTATAGTGATATAGGTATATTAGGTGCTAACTTGATATTGAACCAAGGGCCTGGGGAATTGATTCAGAATAATTGTGTAAAAAAACTACTTTTTTATTTCGTAATTTTTAGTTTTAAGTTAAAACTGGAATATTTGTTTGTATCAATAAGCCAGGCCGTTACACTTACCGGTATTAGTCCATATCTTGAAAATTACTGAATCGATTTTGATGAAACTTGCACTGTTCCCTAAGTTGAAGTAAATTTAAGCCAAAAAAAAGGTCGATTAATAGTTGCGGAGAAATGCGTGGACAAACATACATACATACATCTATAAAATTTTGTATATTTGTTTGGAAGCCCTAATAGATTGTCATATGTGAATTTAATGCAGTTCCAATAATATTACATACCTACATACTTACGTGTCGAATTGATAACCTCCTTTTTTTTGAAGTCGGTAAAACGAATCATTATCAGTAAGAATCGCTTTCAATTTTATAGTCCAACAACATTCATTGCGTTATCTACGTTGTTGAGCAGACACGCATAGAGATATAAGAAAGAAGTTGTTTATTACATCTCTATGGTCCCACATGACTGCATCTACCAACCCTATATACTCCTTGTTCAGGGACACAGTAGGCCTCCTTTCTGAGGAAGGTTGGTAACACAAAGTTAAATCTATATATATAAAATTCAAAGTCCTGACTGACTGATTGATTGACTGACTGATATATCAACGCACAGCCCAAACCGCTGGACCTAGAGACTTGAAACTTAGAAGGTGTGTTCTATGTGAAGAGTAAGTATCCACTAAGAAAGGATTTTTGGGAATTCAACCCCTAAAGGGTTAAAATAGGGGATGGAAGTTTATATGAAAGTCCGACAGTTTCGAAGTTAGGATCTTCTAATTTTGTATTTAGGCTGACAATTGAAAATTAATTTATACGTATCTCTGCGTTTTTGATAATTCCACCCCCGAAGGGTTAAAAAGGGGGATGAAGTTGTGTATAGAAAATCATTAATTTTTGACTTAAAAATCACTAAATTTATTATCTAGGCTTATGATTGGAAGCTAACACAATGGTGTTGTTAGAATTTCATCCATAAAGGGCGTGAAAACGGGGATGAAATTTTATCCTGACTGACTGATATATCAACGCACAGCCTAAAACGCTGGTCGGTACTGCTGGGTAGAGAAATTAATTTTGGAGGGTGTGTTCTTTGTGAAGAGTAGATATCCACTAAAAAGGGGTTTTTGGAAATTTAACCTTTAAGGGGTGAAAAGAGGGGATTTTGTTTGTATGAAAAATCTTATTCCTTGAGTTAATAACCATGAAACTTGGCACGAATACCTAGCTAAATAAATTATGAAGTTTGGCTTTTTTTTTAAACTACCCCCTGGAGGGGGATTGGGAGGTGTCAAAGTTTGTATGGAAGAATTTTAACGCGTGGTCCGATTAACTCGAAACTCAGTATTTATACCGAAAATAAAGAATAACGTGTATCATCGTTTTTCGAAAATTTACCCCTAACGGGGTGAAAAGTTAATTTTATAGGGGAAGACTTTACTGCGTGGCTTGATTAACTCGAAAATTGGTATAAACAATCTTTGAGTCGAGTAATGAACACATCCCAAACATTTTTACGAAATTCCACTCCTGTGGGGATAGAAAGTTATGTGAAAAATCTTTTTCATTTGGTTAATAAATTAGAAACTTGGCAATATTTGGGTCAGTAAATAATAAAGATTGTCACTTTTAGTTTAAAAAATCCCTCACAGAGGATTTGGGGGGTGACAAAGTTGATGGATTAGAAAAATATTTAACCCGCTGTCGGATTAACTCGAAACTCGGTACTACTAAAACAAAAAATACTTTAAAAAAGTGATTTAGGGTTTTTCAAAAATTGACTCCTACGAAGGTGGAAAATTCTACTGCTTGCTTCAATTAACTCGAAAATGGGTATGGGTCTTTGAGTCAAGTTATGAACACATCCCAAACGATTTTTCAAAATGACTCTCCTGCAGGGCTAGCATGTCCGGAGACATTTTATCCACGGGGAGAGGAGAAAATACTATTCCCCTCTGTCAATTTTGTCCACCCTCCGAGCACGGCGACATGGGTGGATAAACTATTCACGGTGGACAAACAAGCAGGGCTAGCATGGCCGGAGACATTTTATCACGGGGAGAGGAGAAAATATTATTCCCCTCTGTCAATTTTGTCCACCCTCCGAGCATAGCGACATGGGTGGATAAACTATTCACGGTGGCAGTAAGCACGAGACATTTTTATAGTACAATTAATTATGTATATTTTCTCCAAGAGATATACTTAAACCCACCATCTAAAGACGAGGACAAACTCCCTTTTTTATGTCAAAATATCTGTAATTTTTCTCTTCCACTAGTCGCCATGCTATAGACGGGGGGTGAGTATCCACGTCTAATGTCAAAAAGTGATATAATTCTCTTTCCCCCTGTTGCCGTGCTTTGGCAGGTGGATAAAATAATTTTATCCCTTGTCAGTGGAAATAACCGGTGGAGAAAAGTTTTATCCCCAGCCCATGCTAGCCCTGCTGGAGGGGTAAAAAGCTGGGATACAGTTTATTTGAAAAATCTGATCCCTTTGAGCTATAAACTTAAAAATTGGCCCGAATACTTATTAATATAGATATAAATGATAAAAATCATAAACATACATTTTCGAAATTATAAGAGGAAAGTACGAATTTCACGCGGACGAAGTCGCGGGCGGAAGCTAGTAACTTAATACGAGAGCTGTAAGGTAAACAAACCTACCTATTATAAGTATACAGACACCATGGAAGAAGTGACAAAACCTTGAAGCCGAAAACATCTTCACTGTTATAGCCCATCTACTGATTTAAATTTATATTGCGACAGTTAAGATGGTGACTATGATAATAGTACTTTGAATTCGTTACACGACCGAATGCATAACTAAGTAGCCAACCGGTTAGTTCTAATCAAGCCCTCTGGATCTGTTTATTCCTTGGAGTATGTAAAAATTCAAACATCATGCGAGAACCAACATGGCGGATCAATGAGACTCTAAAAACATTAGTACAGGAGACTACTCTAGCAAAGTAGAATTTGCAACACTAAATGGGTTGAGTTGAAGCATGTTTAGGTGATGAATTTACAAAACAATGCCCAACTGAGAGCAGCCTGCTTTACAGGTATCCTATTGTTATTATCGATGGAAAGTTTATTACGTATCGTATCTACCTATGCAGTACGCAAGGCAAATTCAAACTGAATTTCAAAATATTTTATTTCACATAAACCTGCATGGGCATTTATGAAACGTCAAATGCTAGGTGCACGGCCATTTGTCGTTTTCTATGTAAAGGAAGCGACAAAATACTCCACGTCTTACATATTTTCGACCAAGAACTTTCGGGACAGTAAGTGTCCCCCTTGCATAGGGCAACGTTCTCAGACGTATGTTATGATATCTAATGGTAATAGGCAATATCCGTTGTCCATTTGTTTGGGCACCCATGAACCGAAGTCAACAGCAATGTTAAGGGCCTCAAATAACCTGCTTTGGCTGCTGTTGACAATTTTACTCACCAAGATGCTCGAGTTAATAAAGGTCACAAAACTCTTAAGAGAATGGAATCTATATAAAAATAAGCTACTAAGCTGACGATCTTGTTTGTTTGTTAATGAAATCGCTGAGCGTTTACGCCGTACGGCATTTCATACAAACTTTCAAGCCCTTAATTTTCGAAATGAAAGAATCGATTTTAATGAAACTTCATACGCATATGCAGGATACAAAGGTCTAAAAAGTTAGGAGAGAACATTTTCGAAATGTCTTATTTAAAAAAAAATTACTGGTAATCTCTGTTTTTAAGGAACATTTGAAAACGGTCTAATTTGGCAGAAACACAATTTTTCGAAAATGTAGGCTACTTAACATCGCGCTACGACCCTTGGGACCCGAATAAAGAGAAAGAAAGTCAGAAAATGAAGTAATAACGGGGTGGGTTGGGGGCTGAAATTTTACGCAGACGAAGTCGCGGGCAGAAGCTAGTGTGTTATAATTAGGTCGGTGTGATTTAAATAACAATTACATATGTAGGTACGTAGGTAAACTCTATAATTTGTTTGCTTCATTTTCAGTATACAACTCTGTAATTAGCAGCAGCTACGACACCGTTAGATTTCTCGAATCGAGACTCTAGATTTTTAAACTCTTTACTAACTTGCTTTGGAACATCGTCCACAGACTACTTACTATGTTTATCTAACATTATTAGTTAAGTAGAGACGATTAATAAACCACCACTGAAAAATATGGTGTAACAAACCGGTTTAGGATATAGGTAATTAAGTATATAGTTAACTGTGGCAATCAAAATAACTTAATTGTTAGTCAATAGGTCAAAAGCAAATGATTAAATCGTTTTAAAAACACATGTCGACCAAAACTTCAAGTAGTTAGTAGCGAATTACTGCTGTCCCCAGAAGACGGCTCGGATATCCCTGAGACTCCCTTGGTGAATGGATAGTGATAGACCGCGAAATTCAAATTTTCTTACGTTTTTTGCAATTTGCAGGTCAGTGTCAGATTGTATCTTGATCAAAATATGATTCGCGACAATAACAGGTACATGTTTAGAGAATTATAATCATTAAAATCATAATCTTTCATCATATATGATCATATATGTATATATACCACCAATCTCTTATGGAAAAGTGTTAGTGGTAGAAATCTAAGTTAGAAAGATGTATTAATGATTCTAATGATTGTAATTCTTTAAATGTGTACCTGTTATTGTCACGAATCATATTTTGATCAAGATACAACCTGACACAGACCTGCAAATTGCAAAAAACGCAAGAAAATTTGAATTTCGCGGTTTCAACTACCCATTCACCTTAAGATTTTTTCCCCCTAGGAGCTTGTTAACTACTATAACATTAATCAGGGGGGAGAAATGCTATTCTCCTAGCTAGGTTATATTATAAAATCACCTGCACCCTAATTGCGTAACACAATCAATCACGATCGAAATCATTTTGAAGGATATTGCTGGATATTGCTATCACATGCTCAAAAAATGTGTCTACTCAGCAACGTAAATAAAATACCTACGCAAGGCAAGGGATTTAAATTTTTACAAATGGACATTCAAACGTATCGATATAGAAATACGACATAAATTGCTATGCTTTAAAATAATGCCGTGGCATCGAAGGGATTTCGTTGCACGGTATTGAAAGACGCGCCACGGGCTCCCGCGGCGGGATGCCGTGGCGTCCTGCGGTAGCCAACGGCATGCCAAGGACTCCGGCGCTCGTTGTGACCATACCGGGGTGAGGCGGCGGGGGTAGAGAAGCGGGGAAGCCGCTGGAATGCCGCGGTATCTAAGCGGCCAGTGTGCGCTGACTGACGAGTGACGGCAAAATCCCTTGCCATGCCGTCCCGGTCTGCGTAGGCCTTAACGCAATGAATGTTGTTGAACTGTCAAAATGAAAGCCATTGCTACTGCTAGTGTGTTACGCAATTAACCGGAGTTACAATCCCTATCCCTTACAGTACGGTAGACTGGTATAGTACAATTAATATACCTCGATTAAGTGAGACGTAGCGTAGATACGGTACAGTGGTATGCGGTACAGTACGGTACAGTGGTATACGGTACAGAGTGGTATAGTACAATGACCCGGAGTTACAATACCTATCCCTTAGAGTACGATACAGTGGTATTATTACAATTAATATACCTCGATTAAGAAAGACGTAGCGTAGATACGGTACAGTGGTATACGGTACAGAGTGGTATAGTACAATTACCCGGAGTTACAATCCCTATCCCTTACAGTACGGTACAGTGGTATAGTACAAGTAATCATCATCATCATTTCAGCCGAAAGACATCCACTGCTGGACATAGGCCTAACCCAATTTTGGGGGGGGTTTGCCATAATCGCCATCGCTTGGCAGGCGGGTTGGCGATCGCAGTATGGTATGATGGTGTAATGCATAGAGAACGCTGCTGTCCATTCTCCGGTCTCCCTTAGTCGCCTTTTACGACACCCACGGGAAGTATGAGGTAGTGCTATCCTTTAAGTCCGGCATCACACAGACAAGTAATATACCTCGATTAAGTGAGACGTTGTCTGTGTGGTGCCGGACTTAAAGAATACCACCACCCCTTACTTCCCGTGGGTGTCGTAAAAGGCGACTAAGGGTCGTACCGGAGAATGGGCAGCAGCGTTCTCTATGTATTCCACCATCATACCATACTGCGATCGCCAACCCGCCTGCCAAGCGTGGCGATTATGGCAAACCCTCCCAAAATTGGGGGAGGCCTATGTCCAGCAGTGGACGTCTATCGGCTGAAACGACGAAGTGAGACGTAGCGTAGATATGTCGTAAAGTTGAGAGTACGTCATGCTCACTTAAATGTCTCACTGATGGTGGCGCGTGTGTTGGATCATTCGGTTCCCTACAAAATGGTAGTTGGATGGTACTGACCCACGCGTCTTGTTCGAGTACGGGTGCCGTCGATTGAGTGGTCATCTCTTAACTGCCAGGGCTTATTTTTAATCCTATATTTTGAATTGTTTCTTCATTTAGTTGTTTTAACATTGTTCTCATAAACACGATCACTTGTAATTTATCGTATTCCTTCCACGGCGTGGTAGTATGACCCATTAGCAAAAATTAAGCATCCCATAAAGTCTAGGTGAAAATTCATGAAATAATGAATAATTTTTAAAAACATAAAAACATCAAACAGTTAAAAGTTAAAGGAAGAAGTTTATTAACTTTTTCAAAAATCATCTACATACCTACTGACATGAACTTTGGGGGTCTACCACCAGTTATCTGGAAATTTTACTATGACATTACCTAAGCGTACAAATTACGGGAAAAATATCCTTATTTTATCAGCTATCTAACGAGCAAATATTTAGAGATAGAATTTGCAAATGGTTGAAACGCATTCCGGCACGGGCCTGGTCCTGATCAGACGGTGAGCTACCCATTACTCTCCGCCCGCAGGCCCGCGCCTACGGTGGCCGAGAGTCTTCACGCGGCTCCCGACGCCCGGAGCGTCTCCCGCGGCGGCTGGGACGGGAGGCTCTCTCCCTGAGCCGTCCCGCCACCTCCTTCGCTAGCATGACTGCTTCTCAGAAGGAGGTGACTGCCTCCCACTCCCTCCCGCCCCGGACCATGGCTTGCACCAGGGCCGGACGCGAGAGGTCGCCGCCGCTGCCGATCGCCTCTGCGAGGACACGGTGGTGCTCCCCCCAAGCGGGACAGACCTCCACCGTGTGCTCCACCATGTCCTCTGGGCGATCCTGGCAATGGTAACACCCGGACGTTTCCTCCCGCCTGATGATGTGCAGGAACCTCCCGAAACTTCCGTGTCCGGTGAGGAACTGCGTCAGGCGGTAGGTGAGGGCGCCGTGGCGCCTCTCTAGCCACTCCTCAAAGAGGGGTCTTATCGCCGCTATCGCGGCGTGCCCTGCGCTGGGTTGCGACAGTCGCTCTTGCCGCGATTGCGCTGGAGATCCGTCTGCTCCGCCGCGATTAGCCGCGGAAGCGGATCCTCCCCCCGGCGTAGTGCCTCCGCGCGCCACTCATACAGGCGCGCGAGGACTATCGCCTCCAGATCCCATGGCGGCAGTCCGGCAAGGAGGCTTGCCGCCTCACCCGAGATCGTGCGGTAGCCCCGGATAAGCCTTACGGCTACCACCTTCTGGGGCGCGTACAGGTAGTGGGCGGCTCACCGCCGCGGTGAACGCGCCCACTTTATGTTACCCCTTACCTTCTATTAGATTAGCTTACCTTATTTTAATTTTTAAGGAAGTACTCGAAAGTACCTACTCCAAATTATTAGTAGTACCAATTTTTTGTTTTGTTTGACTGTTTTGCTGTCGTTGATGCGTTCGTTGTTTCATTATGTCGACGTCGCGTAGTTCTGTGTGAAGTTTTTCGTTGTAACGTGCATTCATTGTTCCGAAATTCGTTATCAAATGTTTTCGTTGTAATGATATTCGTTGCTTCGTGCTTTCGTCATTAGATTATTTGTTATTGCAAACTTTCGGCGCTGCATTATTCGGCGTCGCATATTTCGTGGTCACGTAGCGGACTCATCTGTTCCCTCATAACTTCAAAAGCACTTATAGGTAATAATTTGACAAATGAGGTATCGTTAGAAGCGTCTTGACCGTCTACTGGTTATAGGCTATGTGACGTCACACTAAATTCAATATGGCGCCCTCTAGAGGACATAAAATAATGAATTTAAAAATAAATATTTTGGGATGGTGCCTTGTTGGGTATCAAATAAAAGGGCTTAATTAACACAATTCAAAAGTATAAATATTAGTGAAATAAGCCCCAAAATAATTAAATATAAAATAAGTTTAAAAACTAAAACCCGACTACTGAAAAGGATGAAACAAGAAAGTATGTTAGTACAGCGGCATGCGACCACGCGAAGGTACTTTTTTGTTTCATCCTTTTCAATAGTCGGGTTTTAGTTTTTACCCGACTGCGTCAGAAGGAGGGTTATGTTTTTCGAGTGTATGTATGTATATTTCTTTCGCACGCTCTGTAGCCTAAACGGCTTAATTGTGAGAGTGACACTGGGTATATCAAAATTGAAAAAAAATTAAAATGGCCGATTTTTGGCGCAATATGTCTTCAAAAAAAATTTTTTTTTTCTCGAAACCAGTCGAGTGGGGTATCAAGATAAAGGGTTTTAAAAAGTGATTACAAAAATATAAATAACTTATATGGTTAAAAGTAATTCGAAGTGACAAATCGTAAAAAACACGTCGTCATTTCAGTCGATAGACGTCCACTGCTGGACATAGGCCTCCCCCAATTTTGGGAGGGTTTGCCATAATCGCCACGCTTGGCAGGCGGGTTGGCGATCGCAGTATGGTATGGTGGTGGTAATACAGAACGCTGCTGCCCATTCTCCGGTACGATTCTTAGTTTAGTTTTATCCTTAGTTTTACGACACCCACGGGAAGTAAGGGGTGGTGGTATTCTTTAAGTCCGGCACCACACAGACCAAAAAACACGTACCAAGAACTAAATCGTTTGCAAAATCTTTCACATTTGTAAATGTAAACTAAAAAGCTGGAAATAAAAAAAAGTAATTTAAAAAATAAAAAAACCCGACTGCGAAACTGAAAAGCTACAAACAAGCCCATTTTGGAAGCAAGTTGGAAGCAGGCGGGACCCATTTGAATTAGAAAATATAATAAAAATGGTATGGGTCCCGCCTGCTTCCAACTTTTATTTAATTTAAAATGTGCTTGTTTGTAGCTTTTCAGTTTCGCAGTCGGGTTTTTTATTTTTTAAATTACTTTTTTTAAACTTATTTTTACCTGACTACGGCGAAGCAAAAGGGAGGATTATGATTTTGTTTATTTAATGTTTGTACCTCATACCTCGTTAGATAGCTGATTAAAAAAAGATATCTTCCCTGTAATTTCTATGCTTAATGTCATCGTAAAATTTCGAGATACCTAACTGGTGTCAAAGTTCATACACGTGATGATTTATGCAAAAAGTTTTTTTTTTATTTATTTATTTATTTATTAATAACCAACTCATATTAACAGTTTGCACCACACATACAAGTTATTAGTCAATATTAGTAATTCCACATGTCATACATCATAAAAATAGGTTGAATCACATAATAAAAATGAAATTAAATGAAATTTAACAAATTTGGTCAATATTTAGATAACAATTACATAATATTCAATAAAATTAGATAGAATTAGGATAAATTGGAATAGAATTATTAACAACAAGTAACTATACCTACATTTAATTTATTTACTCCAAGGAGATTGTACTGGGAGTGTTAAGTTAATAAACTGCTTCCTTTAACTTTCACGGTTTGATGTTTTAGAAAATAATGTTTGTCCAAAGGTTTGGGTACCCTGTAATGGAATAGAAATGATGGGCATGCAATTTTAGAGTTCAGAGAAAAGTGATATTTAGAGAAGAATTTTGGGAAATCTTCAAAAAAACTTGATAATTGGTTTTCTCGAATTCTATGAATTTTCGAACATAAGCTTATTATGTCCGTAAGTGGTACGGAGTTGGAAACGCCCGTTTCTTCCACCGAATCGCACTTCCTGCTTAGGGAGTAGACCCCTAGTTTCTCTATTTGATCCATATTAGCTCAGGATCAAGTTGAGTGGAAAAGGGAAAGGATACTTTGCTCTGCAGTATGACAATACAGACTGATTATTATTATTCTCTTTCGTAATAACTAGCGATCAGGGAGTAGGTAATCATAAATACAAGAACGTAGCTTCATGCAATATGCTGCCTAAACGCCCTGGTCTATGGACCGTTGATGAGATCAATATATTTATAATACATGTCACTTAGCAGTAGCTAATAAACTGCTTACTTCAAAAAAACAAAAAGTAATTTCCAGAAAAAAAAAAACGTAAAGTAATTAACAAATGATGAGTACTTATATATTTCCGACTTTTGTTCATGAGATTAAGGGAGCTTAGAGGAATTTAAATTACCAAAAAGCAAATTCATTCAAACTAATGAGGTAATGTTAAAATGGTTCATTACATTGATTACCAATTAAAAGATAGATAAAGTAGTAAGAAAAGTAAAAGAGGTACATTTCATTAGGGACGTCTTAAATCGTAGTAGTGATATATCACTGCACTGCAGCAGTCAGCTTGTGACCACGAACAGTGTCAAACGCTAGAGACGAATCCAAAGTGAAATCCATTAGGCGTCCAGTGAATCCAAAAGTTCCGTACCGTGTAAAATTCTTAGTATCGCGATAGTTTTATTACTTTAAGACTTATCTACATGATCAAATAGAAGTTAGGTTATAAACTCGAAGAGGATATAGGTACAAAGGCACTTGATTGAAAAGAGCCTATCTATTCGAAGAATAGAGGGATTTAAACCAAAAGGTAAATGTAGTGGAGCTCCGTTGGCTTCCTTCTACGGCTTTTATTATTATTTTGATCTGATCAGCCTTCACCATTCTAGGGCTCGGTCGTAGTACCCCAAGGGGGACTAGACTGGGGACCACGGGCAAGTACCGCTCCTGAGGCATAAGTCCCTTACTAGATTCCCTCTTCAAATAAGTAGATAAGTTCGCTTTAATCCATATGCATATAAATGTGCAACAAGATAACACAATATGTTTAATAACAGATAAATGATTACAAGCCAACTGTCAACACTGTGTGTGTATAATCGGTGCCATGTTCCTACCATGTTCTATTTAAGCTAATAGGAGGAACAATGCATAATTTCCATCAATCTACATTTGATGACATAATTGTAATTGAAGTTGTAATTGAAGGACTGGTGATTTATCGATAGTGTAGACGCGGACGTCGACTTTTAAGTAAACAAATAATTAATCGTAGTTTAGACAAACGCGACTAAAGTTTTGGGATTTGACTTTTGCCCTCTGGACTCAATAACAGCTAACCCCTCTTCACAACCATTGAAAAATGTTAATGGATCATTATTGAAGTGTGTGTCTGTGTCCAGGTGAAGATGCAGGCTTCTTCGAGCACTGAGCGCACACCGCTGGTGCAGCCCACGTATGTGTTCGAGTCGAGCCTGGCGCGCCGCTACCAGAAGCAACTGCATCACACGCAGTGCGCCATCTGTGTGTTTGTCATGTAAGTACCATCCTGTCCAGAGTTAGACGCTAGCTGATGAGCAGCGCGATTGAACCGGGCTTGGAGGGGCGCTTATAAAAGAGACTGCATCTACATCAATACAAATTGCAGGTTTGCTTTTCTAGGCCCTAACTAGATAATTATATTCTATCTGCCAATTGCCCATAACTGCGCCCATAGTGACTGCGCCCAACAAAGTTCGGACACGCCACTACTTACAAGATGACTTACTTATATTTCTCAAATCTAGAAAGAGGCACCTTAAAAAAATGCGTCAATATTTTAATTAAAGCTCTTTTAAATATGGATGAGCTTACGAACACAACAGTATTAAGTTAAAAACATAGATATTATTCGAGAGCATTCGAACTCTAAATTACACCCGATATAATTCTGACTTTTGCTCAAGCTTTATTGCAAATCGCTATCATTAACCTACTAATTTCTTCCTCTAGCGCGGTCCTGATGGTAGCTGTGCTGGTGACAATTTCCTACAGCCTCAGCCAAGACCCGTTTGATGACAACTCAACAGAACCGAACCCGCCAGCATCCAACCTGACAATGCTGAAGATGTTCCCTGGCATGAAACCACCTCCTGGTTACAAAGGGAATGTAAAATTGATGGCAATGCCGCCAGCCTTGCAGCCGCTGCTGGATCAGAAGTGGCCTTTAAAAGGTATGTCAATGAATTTTTCAGATTATGTGTAGCGGAAAAAGGTATAATCTCCTAATCTTACTAAGATATACATGCACTCGCATGCTCTTTAATTATGTCTATACCTACGCAATTTCCCCGATAAAATCTACTGTAACTTCATGAAGCAGTTTTATCTATTTTTAACAGACGACAAAACGGAAGAGGTTCTCAAGTCGACGCGTATATATTTTTTTTATGTATGACCACGCATAACTTTTTACAGAGTAGTCCGATTTTGTTAGTGACTGACTTTATTGTAAAACCAAAATAGCACATCTGCTGCTAGATAAATCTTTTTTTATCGAAAAAAAATAGTTGCTTAGATAACACAGGAATCTTACGTATACGACGTAGCAGTTTTTTGTTTGTTTTGACTACAACGACCTAAATAGGACGATAAAATACCAAGGTATTTACAAGATTTCCTGAAAACTTGGGCTTGAATAGACAATCCTTTACAACCTTTTCAGATATTTTGCGAAACAGTTTTCCGTTTTTACTGAATAATAATCTAATAGGAATGTAGCATAAATAGGGATATAGTGATACAATCTTCAGTGTGAAATTTAAAAATAAAAGACAAATACCAAATTCACGTAAGAGCAGTTGCACGTAAGTGTAAGTAATATGTTTGGCCTTAGAGACAATTTCAGCAATGCGCCCAAAGGGCCCAAACAAAGGCTTTATTCATTTGCAAAATTGACGAGTTTGACGTCATTAGAATATTCTTGACGTAATATTAAAATTATGAATAGAATGTCAATGAAAACGTACAAAAATAACTGAGGCCTGAAAAATTTTACTTAAGTACTTAATTTTTTTTTTTTTTTATATTATACTTTATTTTATAGTATTTTGTTCTCTAATCGTATTTAGGTTATCGTGGACCACTAGCAGAAAATAGACGAAAAGCTACAAACTCAAACTCAAAGCATTTATATCAATTAAACCATGTACAGGCACTTTTGAATTGTCAAAATTAAATAGTCGGTCAGTTAGTCAGAAAGTTGAAGCTCTCTATGGAGAAGAACGGGCAAGAAACTCCAAGGACACTCTTATAAATCAAGAGAAATATTTCAAAATCCTGGGCTTCTAAATGTGAGAACAATACAAATGAAGAAACAATTCAAAATATAAGAATAAAAATAAGCCTGATGACCAGCCATATGAGCGTACCTATACGCCGTACGGCATTTCATACAAACTTTCAAGCCCTTATTTTTCGAAATGAATGAACCGATTTTAATTAAACTTCATAGGTACATAAGCAGGAAACAAAGGTTGTTGTAACAAAAGTTAGTACAGAACATTTTCGAAAAATAGTGTTACAGCCAAATTAGACCGATTTTAAATTTTCCATAGAAACAAGATTTCCAGTTTAAATCTTTTTTTAAATAAGACATTTCGAAAATTTTCTCTACTAAAGACTGCTAAACCCGACGTACAGTCAACAAAGGAGATAAGTATACAGGAGCGTCAGATATAGTTGAATTTTACTAAGAAACCGATGGATGTTCTCGAATAAAATTTAATGTTATTAATAGAAAACAAACAGCTCATTTATTAAATTAAATTTCAATCCAGAACATCCATCGGTTTCTTAGTAAACTTCAACTATATCCGACGCTCCTGTATACTTATCTCCTTTGTTGACTGTCGTTTCTTATATCTCAACGATTGACATTCCATCCAATACACTTTGACTTTTCCATCATCGTTATGGCTGATAGATTGTCACTATGACTAAGCCCTCAGGTCTAGGATTATTCCTAGACAGAGATTATGATCTGTTTGTCTGTGATTCTGATCTGTCTGATTCTGATCTGGCGCTTGGCCACAGGTGTTGGAACAAGTTATCGGGAACTATGGCCATGAAACCAAGAACTGGGGGTCTAAAAAGGCTCTAAAAGGTCACTTTGGCAGAATCATACAAGAATAACATAATGGACAGTTAACCGTCGTATCAAATCCCATTGGTGAAGCATTTTTCAGTTATTTTTTTTTGTCTGTGCTAAAATACCAATCAATCCGAACCAATCCGAATCTCTTTGATTATACCTACGTAGTGAAGCGAAAAAAGAAAAATATTGACTGTCTTCGCCATACTACGATTCATAATTTTATCTTTTTATGATTCTGCCAAAGTGGCCTTTTTAGGTCCCCAGATCTACTTCCGCATAATTGGTATTGGTATATTTTGGTGCATGTGTGTGCAATCGTGCATGGATTGACGTCATAAGCTTGCGAATAGAACTATTAGGTTTCTCAGAATTAATTTATGGCATTATCAATCTAAAAACTACTAATTTATATGGTGTACATCAGGCGTGGTCGAGGTCAAGAGCGGGCCCATTCAGCAATAAAAAAATAATAAAAAAACATATAATTATCTAGTTAGCTTTATTTTCAACTTTTAATCTATTATTTTTTACATAATTTTATTGATCATTATGAATAAACTTAGCCGTTGGCAGAACTTGCTCCAAGTTGCGAATAGTCAAAGAATTTACTTATGGCAGAACCTTGACGTAATAACTGCTTCAAGATCAAGGTTAAATGCAGACTTGTCTAGGCTTTTATAAAATTATGCGAAATTAATTCAACATGAATAAAAAAAAACCATTGAAATGATTGAATCAATTTGTATAATGAAGTGAAAATAATAATAACAACCCTGCCGCCGTTTCTCTACGTTGACGTCGTCGTGGGGCTTGCGCGCTCTGAACTCTGGGCCTATGCCGGAAGAGTTTACTTTGCCAGAAGGTCTAAGGTAAGGAGCCAGACCAAGAGAGATGCAGGGCAGCATGTGGCGAGCTGTTGAGCAGTAGTGACCCCACGAGCCCTATCTCCCAGGAGAAGTCTTGTTCCTCACCTCTGGCTTGCCTTTATTGGCCGGCTGGAGTGAACAATGACGAGGAACAGAGCTCCCACCTCATTCTTGCTTTTATTGGCCGGCTTGAGTGGAGATTCGCAAGTGCAAACGTGCTCGGAGGAAGGAAATCCAGTAAGATGCTGGTAGAGCAGAGAATATTTTAACTTTAGTCCAAACTTTTCAAGTTTCCTCATCTATAAATACATACATTATCATATTTGATGAAATGTGGTATGCTTTGAACCTTGGGGAAAGACATATTCAGGGTTATTGGTAAAACATTAATAACCTCTTAAGAGGTCATTGTACTCATCATTATGAACAACTTTTACTATGGGACCAACCCTGAAATCCCGAAAATAATATCAGCTGTTTCCTACATTTATGTTCGTATGTACCTATAACTCGTCAAAATGTAGGCAACAGCAGATTTTGTTTTCGCGATTTCAGGTTTGGTCCCATAGCTATGTTCATAATGATGAGTACAATGACCTCTTAAGAGGTTGCTAATGTTTTGCCAATAACCCTGTATACTCTTATCGACATACCACGTGTTTCATAAAATTAATTCAATTTAATTAAAAACCCATTAATTATAGAATCCATTACCTAATGGATTCTATAATTAATGGGTAGGCACCTGCCTACGTAGAGAATATTTTAACCTTAGTCTAAGCTTTTAAAGTTTCAGAATCAAAGAAATCAAATTCAGAATCAAACTCACGTTTCAGAATAACAATGCTTTTGTTAAAATTCCATCTACATACGTGTGCATAATTTTAATGTGTTTTAAATTACCACCACCACCACCACCACCTACCACTCTTTGTCTCTGCATCACCCAAAGGTTGACTGGTAGAAAATGCCTATGGCATTAAGTCCGCCTCTGTACATTTATGTGCTTGAAGTATTAAATAAATAAATAAATAAATTTTTGAACTCATTTTGTTAATTATTATGACATTCTAAAACATCTTTCTTTAAAGACAAAGACATTTATTTGTCGGATATGGTTGGTACAAAGTTGGTTGGTTTAAATGGATAAGTTCAGGACACCATACGAATATTTACAATATGAGCCTAATGTACACGTGGGTATAAAACCTAACTTATGTACTAATAAAATACTTTAGACGATGTCACTAATGCCGTGCTAAGATCGAATAAATATGTACATATCCGGGAACAGTAGGTCCAGGTTTTCAGCATATAAAATGTTCTATGTCCTGAGTTTAATAGTAACGAAAACACTTTCCTCATAAAAACCCATCTGTCCTTAGCACAACCAGCCGCCACGTGGGCAAGCGCCAACCCAAGCCAGGAACAAATAGCATCAGCACTGCTAGAAGGCAAGGCTGCCTTGAAGGAGCTGACGAAGGTGGAATGGAAGAGAAGACCCCTGGACATGGATACTCCAGCGAACAGAGCACAGAGAGCTGCTGCCACTTCAGCCGACGTGAAACCGTTAGCTGATGCTGCGTATGCCGCTGAAATGGCTACCAAGGCGCTCATGAATGGGTAAGCACTAAATACTAGTATTTATGATGAGTGCAATCTTGGCATGGCGATTAATACCTTCATGCAATCTTGTTAGTACACATAGTGAATGTCCAGTACTGGTCTACCTATTAATGTATAATATACCTACATCAATGGGTCTACCATCCCAACCATTATAACATAAAGTATGTCGTTCTCGGATACGGAGAGTATCTAAGAACGTTCACTCAGATAGAGTACCGCTTATACTCATTATCTGCCTAGTCTTTTCCCAACTATGTTCGGGTCGGCTTCCAGTCTAACCGGATACAGCTGAATAATACCAGTATTTTACACCTCCAGTTACTGGGTAATACGATACCCCTTGGTAAGACTGCTTGTCAGACATTCGGGCTTCTGACTACCCGTAACGACTATCAAAGATCCACGAATGACAACCGAGACCAACGGCTTAACGTGCTTTCCGAGGCACGGAGAGGTCTCGGTATGTAAAGATAGTCACCCATCCACAGACTAACCGCGGCTAGCGTAGCTTAACCTGATCGATCGACCTGTGCGGCTGTTATTACTTAGCCACAGGGGCACCTGTACCGCTCATACTAAATATAGACTTATATTACGCTAGTAAAGTCCTGAAGGATGTTCGTCTTCGGCGCGGGAGATATTAAAGTGCACAAACGTGTGCGCAATCACAGGTGCACTCTCTCATTCCTCACTCTGCGTCTGCGCCATTAAGTAGAATGATGCCAATCTTCGTCAATCCCTCCAGCCTTAAGTGTGCCGCTTTTTGTTAAACGTGTATTTTCTGCGCCGACATTTCCTGACTGCAAAAAAACGCTCCATCATCCATGATTTGTCTAAGATATGGCGTTGCTACGAAAATTTTACTTAGTACGCAGTAGAACTGAAAATATTAGATTACATACCTATAAATAACGGCGCAGAATGTCAAGTTTGCATTTCATTTTTAAATGAGGTATTTTCCAATTAAAAGCTTTTAAGTCCACCAAAATGTTTCATGGTGCAGTGGTTAAGCGCTTGACTGCTGCGCTGCGTGTCGCGGGTTCGATTCCCGCACGGAACAAATATTTATATGACCTACAAGTAGTTGTTCCGGGTCTGACCGTTTGTGTCAATACAGGAGAAAAAAAATTTTGTTATGTAATTAATTAAATTTAGTTAAATAAAAAATTAAAAAATTAAAATTTATTAAATAAAAATTTAGTTATATAATAATATATCTTATTATTAGGTTGCTGTTACTGGTAGCCTAGATGGAATGATGCAGGCCTCTCCCCATAAATTCCAGCACTTTCGATCCAGAGCTAATGAGGCCCACTCGTCGTTTGTTTTCTCCAACTCCTTCCAGCATCTTCTATGGGGTCTCCTATTATTAGCTTAGGTCGCTTTAATTGTATATCGGCGTAATTCAAAAGCCGAGCTTACGTCTTTGTTTCCCAGATGAATATCTCAAAAAACCAAAACCGATTCGGATCAAATTTCGACATCCAATATGCTGTGAATTGGTCACAATATTCCAATCGAGTGGTTTCGGTAATGTCCTCAATAAATCAATAGACAACTTCGCAGTTTCGCTTCAACTATCTGGATTATATTAATTAGGTGTGAATTATGATAGAAAGATGTTCTCTCTCTTATTTATTTTCAATCATCATATTCATTCTTCTTATCCCTTTATCGTACAGGGTTTGGGAGTGACTTTCGACTGCTGTCTAACTTCTAGGGATCAAGTTTCTACTCTTGCGAAGAAATCATTCAGGCGCTTGGGATTTGTTTTCCGAAATGCATCAGACACCGTCATCTGTTTGAGCAACTGCCAGCCAAAACTGTTACCAGAGCCGAATGCCCATTAACTAGCCATTACCAACGCTAACTTAGTTCAAGCTATAAAAATGAAGCGATGTTATTGGTTGGTTTCACCCACATCTCTCGTTACACATCCTCGCTCATCTCTGGTGGAAAGGTGCTGAGTACCCTTCTGGCCGCCAACCCTAAATGAGATGTGTTTGCGGATGAATGGATTAAAATTATGCATATACACGAGTATGTCTGGTGTTCTGTGAGAGAAAGTTTGCAAGAGAGTCTACTGTTCCATGTTAGTTTTAAATTAAATTATAATATTGTCAACGTAATAATTGTCTATGTTAGTTAATGTAATTGGTGTTGTACTGTTTTAATTAACTATAAATAAATTTTGGTGCTATTATTTAGTGTTTTCTACCATGCTATCACATGGAAAATTCCCACTCCCAATCCTCAATTCATCATGCCTTATTTACAATACATGATCATTACTCATAAATCCATCTAGTTCAATAGATTCATCGGTCAGTCTTCAATTGCTGGCCTGTCTTCCGGTCACCTATATTCGTTCAATTGACATCCCGCAGTCGCTGCATCGATGCATGTACCAGACGTCATTCTAATACTATCAGTTTATAAATGTGCATTGAGAACATGGAGACTGACTATCTATGTATAAGTGTCCAAACATGCTATGCCGAAGGTACGCAACCGAAGTGTTCCGCGGCTGATTTTACGTTCCGACATATTCGGCTGATATGACATACCATAGGGTTCCCTCATAAGTGCCAAACTAACACGGCAGAAATTCAGTTGCGCACACCCGGTGCGCGGGCCTGCTCCCGCTGCTCCTCGCAGCGTAATTTCGGCACCGTCAATTTCGGTGTCGTCATTAATTTAAATAGCATTGCAGGCGTAATCATGCTGAACTTCGGTCGCGTACCTTCGGCATAGTGTGTTTAGACACTAATAGTAAAATGGTGTACCTATGAGCGAGTTAGGAGTGAAGAGGACTAAATAGGAGGAAAAATCCTGAAAGATAGATCAGTTTAATGCTTGTTTAGTTAAGTTACTTTAAGTTATTCTACTTGGAGCTGCCAAAAGCAAAATGTTACTGTATGCTCAGGAGGAATAAGTTGTGTAGCTATAACTATTGATAGTATATCTTGATGCAATCATTGAGTCAACCTTTCAGTTTGTCGTAATTGTTTTTGTATTAGCACTATCTTGTAGATGGTTCTAGTCTGTGTCTAATTACTGTCTTCTAAGTCTGTGTTTTATTCAGTAGTAGTCAATTGCCAATATCCCTACTCCCCTATACCTAATTGGCTTTTCGTCACTTCACTTGCTAAGACTTTTGTTAAGTAATTTGAAACGTTAAAGTTCTTTGCGCCGATAAGCCACGATCTTCTTATATTCCCAAAAGCCGATTGATTTGATGGTGTCTGCAGAGAGAGGGCTACTCGGCTACTTCTCAGCTTTTTATCGATACAGTCAGTTAAGAAATTCAAATTATCTCGCTTCCTTAAATCCCCAGAAGGTATAAATCACGGAAGGACAAAACCTGCAAAAATAGTTAACCTAAATACAGAAGCATCAATGACGCACATAAAATCAACAAAAAAAAAAAACAGTTAACGAAAATGCGTCAATCTAACAAAATACTTTAGGTTTCATTGTACCTATAAATATTATAGGCAAAAATATCGTGTGTCAGAAGGAATTAGGACGAATACCGGTCGTGGTAATATGATACATGATCTATGTTGTTATAAAACCACGTAACACTATCCTCGCATTGGTCTGGCTTCACCGCGACGGCTCAGTGACCACGGGTTACCGAACTCTGCCAAAATATATCGACCAATACAACTTAGTAGGGATGGATGGTAGAATGATAGAATAGAATAGAATACTCTTTATTATGTACACCATATTAATTACAGACATAAGGTATAGAAACTGTACAAAGGGTGACACAATGGGCGGTCTTATCGCTAAAAGCGATCTTTTAAAGACAACCTTTGGATGGATTAAAAAGGGGAAGGACAGACAAATACTGCAGGTAGTCTGTGGTGTACCATTTACATAATACAATAAATACATACATAAAGTATATTATACTAATCTAAATAAATATATACATATACTTAACAAGAAACATGAAACAGGAGCAAAGAAAAATATAATGATGATGTTTAAGGAGAGGGGAAGTGGAATGATCTGATAATTAGGAGAACATTACTTGGTCTTCTAGTTTTAGAAACGGAAGTGTATGGAGAAAGTACAGGGTACCTACTCCATAAACTTTGTATGTTGTATATTGTTGTTAATATTGTATTGTAGGTATGTGTTTTATATGGGCGTTGATGCCTGAAATAAATGGATAAATAAATAGAAAGCCAGTCCCATTATTGAATCGAGTTAGTCAAGCATGATTTTTTTATAATATGCTAGCTAATAAGAAATTATCTAAAACTTAACTAAGGAGCTGAGCCAGTTATTACACCCAGATTAAACAAAATTGAATTACAGAAGTGCAATAAATTATATTATCCAGTGAACTCTAGGAAGTCCACTATATTCGATAGTCATGGGCTACTGAAACCTACTGTAGTGATCAAACATAATATCCATAGAGCTTGCCATCGTAATACCTGCACGTCCTTCATGAGACCTCTTCATAATCTATTAGAACTAGCTTAAGAGAAAACTACTACATCGGCTAACTAGGTAGAACGTGTGACACTATTCACACTTCATTTGACTTGATCTGTAGGAAAATATCAGTTTCCAACCGGTTTCCATATTGTGTAAGCAATATTGCTTCCTTGGGTATTACACCGTTCATCTATAGGTACCTATAGGTACATATAAAATTCAAAGTCCTGACTGACTGATATATCAACGCACAGCCTAAACCACTGGTCCTAGAGACATGAAAGGAGTGTGTGTTCTTTGTGAAGAGTAGGTATCCACTAAGAAAGGGTTTTTCGAAATTCCACTCGTAAGAGAGGGTGAATGGGGGAGGGTGAAATTTCACGCGGACGAAGTCGCGGGCAGAAGCTAAGTTAAAGATATATCATGCGAAGATGAATCATCATATTATTTTCCTGCATTTAATTTAGATCGGATGCAAACTTAAAAGCAAGACTCTTCGCAGAAAACAACGTTTAATTATTTCGAGTTTGATGTCACTAACAAAATTGGAACACATTGCTATTGGATTTTTATTTACATCATCCCAATTTATTTAGGGTCGGCTAACACGTCTTTTCATCTATTAGTCGTTATCTCGGTAGTCACCCCCTTTCTAAATATATTATCATTCATACACTCGGATGGACTGTGTGAATCATTTCTTTCCATGGTATAATAATAGGACTGAAACTGAACTTGTAAATCAAACTGGAAGAAATATCGATTTTAGTTTCACTAGTTGGTGCTGCGCATTTAAAATTAGTGTTCTGGGGTACATTTATTCACAGGCAGGCTCGCAAAAGACACTAACTTCTGTTCCATAACCATACTAATTATCGACCTATTTCAGTACTACCTACCTTTAGTAAAATTTTTGAAAAACTTATTTTGAATCAATTGCAAAGATTTTTTAATAACAATAAATTACTGCATAATAAACAGTTCGGTTTTACAAGGGGTCGTTCGACTACCGACGCAGGAGTTGAACTTTTAGGACATATTTATAATGCATGGGAGGACAAATGCGATGCCTTGGGCGTCTTTTGCGATTTGTCCAAGGCATTCGATTGTGTTCTTCATGACACATTAATCAGGAAACTGCACCACTACGGAATCCGGAACGCCTCTCTGGATCTTCTTACTTCTTACTTGAGTGATAGGATTCAGAGAGTTGATGTTAACGGAAAAAGGTCACCCGGATCTGTAGTAAGAATGGGGGTCCCCCAGGGCTCAATTCTTGGTCCTTTCTTGTTCCTTATTTATATCAATGACTTGCCGTACCTCATAAAGGATAATCATGATATAGTGTTGTTTGCAGATGACACTTCTCTTTTGTTTAAAATCAAACGTCAGCAGCTGGTTACTGACAATGTAAATAACGCCCTTGCAAAAGTAGTTAACTGGTTTAATGTCAATAACCTACTTCTTAACGGAAAAAAAACGAAATGTATTAAGTTTACGATACCCCACGTTAGACAAGTAGAAACTAGTGTTCTCATTAAGGATGAAGAGTTAAAACCCGAAGATAGCACAGTATTCTTAGGCATAACGTTGGATGCCAAGCTTCAATGGGGCCCCCATATAGATAAATTGTCAAAAAAGCTTAGCTCTGCAGCATACGCCGTTAGGAAAATTCGTGATTTGACTGATTTAGAGACAGCCCGTTTAGTTTACTTTAGTTATTTTCATAGTGTGATGTCGTACGGTATTCTGTTGTGGGGAAATGCCGCCGATATTCAGACAATTTTTATTTTACAAAAAAGGGCAATTCGTTCTATTTATAAATTAAGTCCTAGACACTCCCTCAGAGACAAATTTAAAGAGATTAATATAATGACTGTGCCTTCTCAGTACATTTATGATAATCTTTTGTATGCACATAAAAATATTAATCTGTTTAAAAAATACAGTGATATCCATAACATAAATACTAGGAACAAACACAAATTTGTTGTTCCTACAACAAGGCTCAAGAAAATAGGTGGCTCGTTTAGATGCCAATGTATACATTTTTATAATAAACTTCCTAGCCACATTCAAGAACTAAGCCTAAATAAATTCAAAGCTTTTATAAAGCGAAAACTATGCCAGAAAGCCTATTATACTGTAAAAGACTATATTGAGGACAAAAAGGCTTGGGATTGAGCTGCTCCAATAGGTTTAGACAGTGAATGTTATTTTGCAATTTTTACACTTTAATATTTTCTTTTTTTTTTTTAAGTATCTATTTACTTACACAATGACATGTACATTTACTGTATAAAGTATTATATTATTTTAATTATTGTGAATGTGAGGACTATGTGGGTCATTGTTTACATTTTAATCGTGGTCTGGCAGTTTGAGTAGTTTATGCGGCCTACCCAAATGTCCTGTCTTTGGTATTGTTCGTCGAATCGTTGAGCTCCTGAAGTTCTGAGTTGAGCTTCACGGTTACTGACAAATGCGTGCACTGACTGGACAGGTCCACTCAATCTGTGTGGTTCTTTCCTCAAAAGATCTTTTCAGACACTAATCTACATGGTCCTCAAAGATTATGTCCGGATTTTTATATACACATTGACATTGATGAATTTTATTTAGACAATGACATGAATATTTACTTTGTAAAGTATTTTTTATTTTATTTTTCTTTTCATTTAATTATTGTGAATGTGAGGACTATGTGGGTCATTTTTTTTTCTGTTTTCCTTCTTAGTTTTAATCATGATCTGGCAGTTTGAGTAATTTACGCGGCCTACCCAAATGTCCTTTCTTTGGTATTGTTCGTCGAATCGTTGAGCTCCTCATTTCTGAGTCGAGCTGCACGATTTTTGACAAATGCGTGCACTGATTGGACAGGTCCGCTCAATCTGTGTGGTTCTTTCCTCAAAAGACCATTTCAGACATAAATCTACATGGTCTTCACACGATCTGACCAAGATTTTGTCTGGACTTTAAAAGAGACTGTGACCTCTGAGTTTGTTTCGGCCTTTCTTCTCAGAGTAGTCAGATAGGAAACGCCGACCACATCTAGTTTAAAAAATATGATGACGTGTAAAAGTGTTTGTAAAAACCTACTTACAGAAATAAATCATTTATCATCATTTATCATTTATCATAATGTCATCAAACCTCTTTCCAGCACGGAAATATCCTTGCGACCAGGTGGGTCGGGTCAAGGTCCCCGTCTCAACGGTTCATTACCTGAGCCACCGTATTGCCTGGACAACCCCCCACCATGCCAGCTGTCCAGGTACAGGACCATTGACGGCACGTGCAACAACCTGGAGTACCCGCTGCGATATGGAGTGTCCAAGACTCCGTTCAGAAGGGTGCTGCCGGCTGACTATAGTGATGGTAAGTGACGGTCTTTTTTGATGATAGTGGCAGTTGCCTTTATTTACCAGGGCATTTGTTGTTAAGTGGGTCGTAATTATTTACTACTTATCTATATATATAAAATTCAACCGTCGTTCGTCCTGACTGACTGATATATCAACCACAGAACAGGGGGACTATAAAGGCCACTTTGGCAGAATCATAAAAGGATAACATTAGGAATCATAATAATATGGCGAAGGCAATTCGTGTTTTTCTTTTTTTCGCTGCGCTACGTAGGATTTGGATTGGATTGATTGGTATTTTAGTAAAGACAAAAAAAAAACTGAAAAATGCTGCACTGCAGACAAAAAAAAATGAAAATTCTTCACCAATGGAATTTGATACGATTAACTAACAGTTAACTGTCCATTATGGTTCATAATGTTATCTTTTTATGATTGTGCCAAAGTGGCCTTTTTAGGCCTTCTGATAATATCTGTTCTGTTATATCAACAAACAGCCTAAACCGCTTGTCCTAGAGACATGAAATTGGGAGGGTGTGTTCTTTGTGAAGAGTAGGCTAGGTATCCACCAAGAAAGGGTTTTTCGAAATTCCACCTCTAAGAGGGTGAATGGGGGAAGGTGAAATTTCACGCTCACGAAGTCGCGGGCAGAAGCTAGTGTCATATTATAGCTCTTGTTCAAATGATAGGACAGCAACAGTCTGTAAACTTGATTCTCACAAATAGAAGACTAAAATTAAAAAACACATATTGAAAATGTATGCAAAAAACTTAGTCAATGTTCCTATGCCCTTTATAGTTTAAGGAAAATCTCAAATCAGCCAACATTATTAATGGCGTACCACGGATAATATGTGTCATCAACATTGCAATACGGACTTATGTTTTGGGGGAACTCGACTGATAGAGAAAGTGCGTTTAAAGCACAAATAAATAATAATAATAATAATAAACCATTTATTATCAGGTAACAAAGACCCATAGATACATACCTTAACCTAAGTATACATAATAATATAGTAACAATTTTGTCAGTAAATAAAACTTAATAACTATGTTAGTATCACTTAGTTGCATAAATGCTAGGGTAATATGTGTCATTCAAAACACAGACAGTTGTAAGCCACATTGCATTCAAAGCACAGGGGGGGCAAAAAGGCCACTTTGGCAGAATCATAAAAGGATAATATTATGAATCATAGTATGGCGAAGACAGTCCGTGTTTTTCTTTTTTTCACTGCACTACGTAGGTATAATCAAAGAGATTGGGATTGGATTTGGATTGGACTGATTGGTATTTTAGCACAGACAAAAACTAAATACTGAAAAATCCTTCACCCGTTTGTTTTGATACGATGGATTTGATACGAATATATGATTCATAATGTTATCCTTTTAAGATTCTGCCAAAGTAGCCTTTTTAGGCCCCCAGATAGTTGTAAGCTACATTTCCGAAAGCTTCAACTACTTACACTTCCCTGTCTTTACATTTACAAAGTAGCAAGCAATGTTAAAGCATTATGATTAAAATTATTACCTACAACATTATTTTTAGTAGATATATGCGAAACCCGAAGCACGTGTCTAGTATTTTTATGTAAAGAATCTATGTACAAAATTTCAAAACTGTATCATGAAAAATCACAAAGTTATAAGCATGTTAAGTTACCTGTTTGTCCGTACAAAAACATGCTCACCCGCGCCGCTCGCGCCGCGTCTTCTTGCGCTCATTGATAATAGTACCTTGGTACCTAACCGTTCGGCGCGGAGATTGGATAACCTACTTAGTGTCGCTTGGTGTCTAAGTTTTAATCTTTTTTAAATATTTTTGGGACAAAATATAACATGGGGTAAAAATTATTGGAATCGATTCATTTAGGTACTTATTCTGTATATGTACATATAGGCTTCGCATATTTATACTAAAAATAACGTTGTATATAACCACCCAAAGAGTTTACGACACAAAAATAAAATATGCGCAACACCACATAAAAAAGCTATTTTCAATAAAAAATCTTTTATTAGTATGGCACCCAATAATTATGTAAAATAAACTAGGGACCTAAACACATTATGGAAATTAAAAAAATTGATATAGATCTATTTAAAACCAAAATACACGAATTTTTAGTTACGAAATGTTTTATCATATTAATGAGTAGGTACTGTAGAGGTCTGCACTGGACCTCTACGGTTTCTACTTTATAATTAAAACACTGTAGACTTGGAATTATTGTATTGATAAAAGGGACCTCGCAGCTTTACAGAAAATATATAAATGAATCTATATAAAAAAACACAATGTTAACGTTGCTGTCATCACAATTTGAATGCTAGAATGGAATATTACATCCAGCCAGACCTTTCTGCTAAAGGCCGGAACACACAAGACACTACATGAGCTACGCCCACCCTTGAATAAAAGTATTGGCATAACTCAAACACCAAACAAGAGTTTTATTCATACCATTCGAACATTCAAACTCTTCCTACCTATCCCTACACTGAAAAATGACCTAACGTTGGAATTAGACAAGGTGAGACCATCTTCTGCAAGAGAAAGGTTAAAGTCAGGACGAACGAACCGCATATCTGATTCTTCGACAAGTGTCAGGTAAATTTACAATTTACAAGTGCCAATGTGCACTAAAACAAACCAACGTCGTCATGTCTGAACCTCGTCCCAACAAAACCAACGGAAGAGATGCGACTAGGCCTCCTAGGAAAACAATTGATGTGAAAGTTCACATCGGCCTAGATGAGGCTTAAAAAAAATTAAATGATCTTAACATCAAACTCTTTTACCCCATCGGACGGTATGAGCCAGAGGGAGGGAAAAGTTTAAGAGGCCAGGGTTCATTTAAAAAGTCTAACACATGCCCATACTCCAGAGGGAAAATTCAAAATTCACTCCATCATCATCTAATAACAACTCAATGAAACATCAACAACAAAACTGTGGGTGCTCAAACATAAGCTGAACCAATTGTGTCAACTCAACACACTTTGCAAAGGCTATGCCCCGTTAGCAAAGTTGGTTTCAACTTAAGCTGAGTGTCTGTCACCCCCCCTGTAGGAGTGACCACAGTTTCCCCCTCAGGCCTCTTGGAGTTGAGAGGCAAGGCACCTCACACTCCCGGCCGCTTAGAGGTGGAGGCATTGCACCTCGCAGACCTCTGAGAGCTGTGAGGTATGGCACCTCACACTCCCGGCCGCGTCCGATATTCTCTTCCCAGCATATGAAACATACACAAGAAAACATGTTAATAAAATGTAGCATATTAGTAACTAAAATAATGTCTCAATGATGTTTATATCTAACTGACATATTATTATTTACAATGACATGACAAGTGTCAACAAAAAAAAAATCAAAGTCTATGTAATATCAAGAAAAGTTTTTAATCAATTTAAAAATGTTTTATCTTTATACTTCCATTTAATAAATTTATGCTCTAAAAATGAAAACTTCATTATAAAATGATAATTGTTTTTACCCGACTGTGTCAGAAGGAGGGTTATGTTTTTAGAAGATGTTTTTATAAATTTACCAATAGTTGAAAAACATTTTGGAATAGAGTTTTTAGTTTTAGCTTTTTTGATAAAAGGGATTCTTTTCTTAATGCGTATTTTTCTTGCAAATGGGATTCTTTTCTTAATTCGTGCTTTTCTTATATCGATTGTTGCACACTGTGACATACTATTATTATTATTAATGACAAAATCACTAATATTGAAGACTGCAACTCCATCTGTAGAAAAATTAAATGAGTCTAAAAGTTGCACAGAATTGTCTTTCACCTCTATGTCTACATCTCCGACTGCATCCAACTTTAAATCACCTTCAACTAACCCCATTTCACTATCCACCTTACTATTGTCAACTGACAAAACGATGTTTTGTGCCTTGTCCTTTGTAGTCGAAAAATCGAAATGGTCATCCTCCTTTATTTTGGAATTATTAACCGAAAAATTATTCTCAGTAAATTGATCAATAGCGATGTTATTTGTATTGATTTGTACATCGTGATCATGATGCTCTTCCTGCGGCTCTGAAACATAACTAGATATATCAATAATTGGAATGGACTGACCCGATTCGTTAATTTCTTCCTCGTGTTCATTCTCGAACACTTCCATCAGCTCCTTCTCATCCTCCGCATGGCTGCTCTCTTGGCTGCTGCGCTCGTCATCATCTTCTTCATCTCCATCAACTTCCACGCTGCTTTCTAGGCAGCTTTGCTCGTCATGTAGTGGGTCATCTTCTTTTCCACTAAATAATAAAGAAGCATCATCATCTACATTTAAAACATCATCTTGTCCGCATTCTTCTGACGGATCTTTTAAAATTTCCTCTTTCTGTGCCTTATAAAACTCTTTGTGACATCTGCACGGAAGCTCCTCCCGAAAGATATCGCACATATCATCAAAAGTTATACCATCGTGGTACTTAAAATTGTATAACGCTAGGGCTGCGCCCTGAAGGTAAACTCTCAATATCAGCGCCCAATCATTCTCACGCCAATTATTGTAGGCGGCAACTACCTTGTATTGACTAATAAATTCCTCCAGGCAACAGTTGAAGCCCGTGAAAAATTGAGCCATTTTACTCTCTTTACACAAAAAACAAATTCAACCACTTAGCTTGGATTCCTCTGGCGACGATTCTGCGCCCGATCTATACTCACTTACACTGCTTTTACTGCTTGGCTTTGCGAGAGGTCTCGCTTTTTATATCATACGTGCGACTTGGCGCTTTTCATTAAAAATATGCTGAAACAAATTTCGTACGACTTGGGGCGCGTACTTCGTTTAGGCGCTTATTTAAATTAGGAGTTCGGGCCTTTAGGCGCCTCCACCAACTGTAGAGGTCCTGAGGGGTCCTCTATAGTACCTCTGAGGGGTACACAAATAAGAACACGTTAGACTTGGAATTATTGTATTGATAAAAGGGACCTCGCAGCTTTACAGAAAATATATGAATGAATCTATATAAAAAAACACAATGTTAACGTTGCTGTCATCACAATTTGAATGCTAGAATGGAATATTACATCCAGCCAGACCTTTCTGCTAAAGGCCGGAACACACAAGACACTACAGTACCTACATAAATGAAAGATGCTAGGCCTGCTACATCTGATTTGTTATGTTAGGAAATATCATTTTGTTAGTTATTATTTTTAACTTAATTAATATTGATTATTCTGAATTTAATTGTTGGTATGTATTATTTATTATTATTTAATTTAGTTATTATTGATTTATTTTAAATTATTTATTATTGTTTTTAGAATTAGAATTATGATTTATTGAATTTAGTTGACATTATTATTATATAGTAGTTGACTATTTGCATTAATGCGGCTATTAATGGTAAAATATGGAGAACTTTATTATGAGGAAAAATATCTATTCTTACCCCTGTTTGCAAATAAATAAATGATTTATGATTACTTTTAGCACAGGTTTACAAGTCACACATGGAACATGTTACATTGCGATAGGTCTGGTCAGCAACAAAAAGTCGATTAAGACTGCTACCTACTTTAACGACACAAAATTATTCATTTTCAGGATTTCTAAGAGTTATATTCTTTTCATTTTAATTGATCCAGAAGGATCAACACACAGGAGAACAGAAGTTCTGATTTAAATTCAATATTCAGTTCAATAATTAAGATTTGAAACTGGAGAACAGGGGGCCTAAAAATGCCACTTTGGCAGAATCATAAAAGGATAACGTAATGGACAGTTAACTGTTAAGTTAATCGTATCAAATCCCATTGGTGAATCATTTTTCAGTTATTTTTTTTGTCTGTGCTAAAATACCAATCAAACCAATCCAAATCCAATCCCAATCTCTTTGATTATACCTACGTAGTGCAGCGAAAAAAAGAAAAACACGGACTGTCTTCGCCATATTTGTATAATTCATAATGTTATCCTTTTATGATTCTCCAAAGTGGCCTTTTTAAGCCCACCCCAAGTAACACAGAAAGCATTATAACAAACGAATAGTAAACTTATGTACAACTTAAGATCCGTATAAACTCTTATATAAGTTCACCGAGCATCTTGACGCTTTATATTGGCATTTAAAAACCATAATGATGCTTTACACTGTATAACGGTTGGATAGTGGCTTATCAAAATGCTTTTGTAAAGCCTTTAGTTTTATTGCAGTAAAGTACAATCCAGCTTTACAGCTTTCAGCTGTTTTTAGTGCATTTGGATCTACAGTAGCATTTTTAAGTAGTAAATACATGCTTAATGCTGTTTAATAGCATAAAAACGAACCATTATAATGCCATGTAAATCCGCTATACAGCACTCAGCTGTTTTTAGTGCCTTAGGGTCTATAATTGCATGTTTAAGTAGTAAGATAATGCCTAATGCTGCTTAATAGCATAAACTCGTACCATTATAATGCAACGTAAATCCGTTATAAAGCTTTGAGCTGTTTTTAGTGCCCATTGTTGTGTAATAGCACTTTAAAGTGGTAAGTAAAAGCCTAGTACTGCTGGACAGCATAAACGTGAATCAATGTAATGCTTGCATTTTTAAAGATCAACTGAGTTCTGTTTTACAGATAACAGCTCTTTAATCAAATAAAAGTGAGTTATTGTAATGCGTAAAGCTGTATATACATTCAATTGTCTTCCATTTTTAATAATTCAGCTTTGGCAAGCTGATATATTTTGCATTGTATGGTTGGTACAAAAATTACTGAAAATAAGAAAACAACTATCGTAATAAATAGGTGATTGTTTTACTCAAGGATCCCCATGGCACTATTTCAGTCTACATCAAGTCTACTGGTATACCGGTGAACCCATATAAAACTACTTTATAGACAATGGCACTACACTGTTCATCAAAAGTCTTTTCTTTGGCCTCTGGCTTAATAATTGTTCACGTGTGAGTATTTATACTGCTGACGGCATTAATTAGCCTTTTTAAAGGCTCACCGGGCTGCTATAAACCGACATTTTGTAAATATTTTATAACCAAAAAATATTATCATTCGGACCTATTAATAAAAGCAATAGATCTATATAATAATGATATAACTTAATTTAATACTGCCCAACCAATAATATTATGTTAATTATGCAAAATTCGTTCTAAACAGGAATACACAATTGTTTTGATTATTTCACACAATATTTATAAATAACATTTTATATCAAAACCACAAAATATCGAAGGCGCGTGAAAATTCTCAATGAAACTTATATAGACATTTACAGTAAACTACATTGCGCAGTAATATTTGAAGGCATGAAATAGCAAAGAGTCAAAAATTAACCCAGTATTTTGCATTTTGTTTTGATGCAAACAAATATGGTGTCACTCAGTTTTGACCGTCTTCGTCCATATTATGTTGCGATACAAAGTAGTTAAATTACAACCTTAATTGTATTATAACATTTGTACCGTGGTATTAGAGATGTTTTTGCAATGATGTAGGGTTTATTTAAGTTCTAACTGTGAACACTTAAATAGCTCCAATCATTCTTTTACTACATTCTAATGCTAGTGTAATGCTTTTGTAATGCAATCAACATCTTCATTATCAATAATATTGCTAGTATAATGCTTCTGTAATGCGATTGGCCACTTCATTGACCGTAATAATTCTTCTTTAATGCGATTGGTAACTTCTTTGACCATAATAATGCTAATATAATGCGCCTGTAATGCTATTAAACTACTATTGTGAACCTATTTAGGATCTAAAGCCGTATAAATTGTGCCCAAATAAGCATTACAGTAGCCGTATGAACGTTTGTAATGTTACTATAGAACTAACTCAAAATGCGAAAACGATACAGAAATGCTGTAAGTCGGCCGTTATACTGCTTTGATGTGTTACTTGGGACTGTGTTAATTGACTTTTTTCTTAGACTTTTGTAAACGAAGTAGAAACAGTTTATTATTTCAGTCGTCGGAAAGTTAGACCTGCTTTCCATATACTTCAACGTAATTGCCTCCTTCCAGGCATCAGCTCCCCTCGCGTGGCTGTAGACGGAGCAGACCTGCCCAGTGCGCGTGACGTCAGCGTCACCGTGCACCGTCCGAGCTACGCGCACGACTCTGAGTTCACCGTCATGTTGGCGGTGTGGGGACAGTTCCTAGACCACGACATCACTGCCACTGCGCTTAGCAAAGGTATGTCATTGTGTGCAGTAGCATCATCCTCCGGCACGTCAACATCTTCCATTCGTCGGTACTAGACAAATCATGTGCAACAGTAGCTGAGGTAGAATGTATTGGTGGTGGTATGAAAACGTTCCTATATTTACACATCACCTGTCTGTAAACTTTTACCAACCTACTCACTACGAGTATATGACATCTGCAAAAACGAAGAATATTGATAATCCAAATCCATGTCTCACATACATCTCCAGGTCAGAACGGCACCGCCCTGTCCTGCTGCGACATGTCCCAGATCCCGCACCCGGAGTGCTTCCCGGTGCGCTTGGATAAAGACGATCCCTACTACCAGGATTATAACATCACCTGCATGGAGTTCGTCAGGTCAGCGCCGGCTCCTACCTGCCACTTTGGTATGTTGAGTTTTTGGTTTGGTTTTATTGTTTTATACAGTACCTACACACGTATCACACACATATTTTTTTGGCCTGATGATATTTGCTATTGTACGTAGGCAGTTCGTCCAGCAACACCTATAGCGTTTTATCGCTTAAGACTTCATTCATTATTATTCTGTTCGTTCTTTCATCATCATCCACTGTCTTGTGCTATCCTTAGAAATGCATCACAAGTAGCCTGAGACAGCCTAAACGCTTCCAAGAGAAATTATTGGCTTACCTAATTGACCGTGTCATTTTCCAGGACCTCGAGAACAGTTGAACCAGGCCACAGCCTTCATCGACGCGTCCACAGTGTATGGGTTCACAGACACGCGCAGTGCTTCCCTGCGATCCTTCGTGGGAGGGGAGCTCCGCATGCTGAACATAGGTGCAACCGAACTGTTGCCGCCCTCCACTGATCCCAACGACGGCTGTAACACTGTCGAGATGAACGCCAAGGGACGGTACTGCTTCGAGTCAGGTATATTCTGCAGCAGAACAAAATGCTACCCAAACCTCACCTCCACCTAGGCAAAGGCTTCAATGACCACAAATGAGTGAAGGAATTATTCATAAACTTACAAAACATATAATTATCCAGGATTATGTTATAAGGTTCACGCAGAACTAATAGCCTCCATGATTGCCTCAGATTTAAGTTGCATATTATGGTATCTACTGATGGATGTCTCAAATCATAAAATTGTAGAGTTGCCCAATTTGGGTTGCGAACCTCTGCTCTTTTAAAAAAAGCCTCCAGAATTTTACCTTCAAATGAGTATGCAGGTTGTCACTAACTTTATTCCGTCTTCCTCTACCCAGGAGACGACCGTGCCAACGAGAACCTGCACCTGACCACAATGCACCTGCTGTGGGCGCGACAACACAACCGCGTGGCGCGCGAGTTGCACCGGTACAACCCGCAGTGGGGCGACGCCGCGCTGTACCGGGAGGCGCGGAAGATCGTAGGCGCGCAGATGCAGCACATCACTTACTCCGAGTTCCTGCCTAATATACTTGGTAACACTGAACTCTAAGATCATTGTCAAGAACAATCACGATAATTAGCTATTAGGTATCCATGACGATACGGAATTTGGTGATAGTTTATAGGAGATTGTCGATGTATGGAAGCAACCTATGAATGCAACACAGTCTCCAACATGTATCTAAATTATAAATATTCCTCAATATTAAACTGGCATGATGAAACTTAAAAAAAAAATACCTCGGATTTAATAGCTAGGTCACTTGATTCGGGTGATACAACAGCAGCTCTATTCTGTAAAAATATGAAGTGAGTTCTCATTCCACTTGATGCTAGTGATTGACGCTATCAAATTGATAGCTCACTTGAAGCTCACATCACCTAAGTTTTCATGATGAGATTTTTACAGTTGGCGTACTTCTATAGCCGTCCGTGTATATTCGTCAAAATCACGGGAAACACCTGGATGAGGGACGTACGGAACCGGGAAATGAGAGAAGAGTAGGGAGGCGTAGACCCAGCTGGGGGTATAAGCCGGCCCTGGATGCATCGTGTTATTCACTTTGTCCACCATTTGTTCCAAAATTAGGAAATTCATTAATTTCAGTAGGTACCTAGTATTTATATAGATGATACGAACGTTGGACATGATTGTATTTCCCAGGCACGGACGTGATGTGGTCGCTGAACCTGACGGTGCAGGAGGAAGGCTACGCGCACGTGTACGAGCCGAGCGTGGACCCGTCGGTCGGCAACTACTTCGCTTCCGCTGCCTTCAGATTCGCACACACATTGCTGCCGGTAACATTCACATTTATTTATCAAAATCTCCCTACCACTATCATTACAGGTGAATCATGCATCCAAAATGTTTCTAATTACAATTTATATTATAAATAAAAACTGTATTGTTCAAGAGAGCATTACAAATTCAAATAGCACTAACCTCCACACTAGGATTCCCTGAGTGGTGGAGAATTGGATAAGCAATTCTCTCCTTAGCACAATTATTCAAAAATAGTTGTGCTATGAAATCATTAGGATTGGCATGAAATATTTTCTAACTTTGTTTATATCTCTATCCCAGGTTCTCGATATCAGTCTTCATTTATTTTTATTTTTCTTTCTGCTCTTACTGCTTTTAAATTGCCATCAAGCACAATGAAGACTTCTTGCCAGCCCCGATGTTATGTTCTAGCCTGAAGCCTGTACAATTACACTGATTTTTCCCTTTATTTTTATCTCCAATATTTTGTTCCAGGGTCTCATCCACGGTACAGACAAGAGCACCGGCACGATACAGTACACGCAGTTACATCAGATGCTGTTCAACCCGTTCACTCTGTACACTCGGAAGGGACCCAAGGATGCCGTCACCTCTGCCATGGACACCCTCGTGCATACTGTGGACCCACATGTTACTGCTGAGGTAATGACATCTAACGCAAATACTAACAACGATAATAATTTTAAAAAAAACATTTGATACCCTCCTTATTAGCCGTATACTGTTTTTTCGCTCGCACCAATTAAACTATTGCTATACTCATGTAGTCAAGAATGAAATAATAGTCCTCTGGACCCATCCAGACCGAATTTTGGTCATGGCGGCCAATCTCAACATTGACGCAGGAGATATTGTAGTGCACAAGAGTTGCAGACACAGGAGCACTGTCTCGTTCCTCACTGTCAAGAAAGAAATACAAACAAGAAGCAGAACAAAACCTTTTGAATTCTAATATTGACACGGACGAATGTGGTCCTTGGAACTAGGATAGAGAAAAGGACCAATCTATTTTAACAATTGAAGACTTTGACTAAGAGCTGATTTTTCCATCGCCAGATAACTTTTATTCGAAGAATAAAATTGACGTTTGACAGTTTTTGTATGGAATAACTGTCAAAATTTCAAAATTATTCCTCGAGTAAAGTTATCAGATGATTGAACAATCAGCCCTTAGACGTCTAAGGAGCCGGAGTGGCTAGCTATGAATTGACGTGAAAACGTCAAAAAAATCTTCTTTTTTTCTCTGTACGGAATACGATTTTCCTCTATTTCCAGCTTAGCAACCACTTATTCGAGAAGCCCATCGTCGCGAACAGCTCATCAGCCGCGGCAACGACGACGCACGGACCCTGCGGCCTGGACCTGGTGTCTCTCAACATCCAGAGAGGGAGGGACCACGGCCTACCTTCCTATCCACAGTGGAGGGAACACTGCGGGTTGTCGCGACCGACCAACTTTTCTGATCTGAACCAGATCTTTGATGAGTCCTCTCTTAGCAGGATTTTTAACATTTACAAGTAAGTAAAAGGTGAATTATTAAGGTTCTAATTATAATAATATGTACAGTTATCGAAAGAGATAAGTAAGCAGGATCGTCGGATATAGTTGAAGTTTAGTAAAAAACCGATGGATGTTCTAGATTGAAATTTTATTTTATTAATAGAAAAAACTTACTAGAAAATTTCAGTTGACAACATCCATAGATTTCTTACTAAATTTCAACTATATCCGACGATCCTGCATACTTATCTTTTTTGTTGACTGTACATCATCATCAATCATCATCATTTCGGCCGAAAGACGTCCACTGCTGAACATAGGCCTCCCCTAAAAGGGGGGGGGGGGGGGGTTTGCCATAATCGCCACGCTTGGCAGGCGGGTTGGCGACCGCAGTTTGATCTTTAAGTCCGGCACCACATTGACATACTGACTGTACATAGTTACTACAATTTACTATCCTGTGACTACTTTTGAGTCGGCCAAGTCCGAAATTAACAACTGCTACTCTATATTTTGCCAGACGCTTTGTTACAACACTCTTTTAGAACCAACAAAAAATATCCTTTAGCTTTTTATCCTGTGAGCCATAGTTTCGAATAGTTTTATGGAAACCTTGTTCATGTATCGTTTGCTTGCTCTTGTTGTACATGCAGGCTTCTCTGTTCCATTGGGCACTCTGTGCAAGTGCCTAGGGCCCCGCGATCTTTGGGGGCCCCAACCTACTCTCATAAAAAACATTCTTTGCAGCCTCCGTTTCATTCTACATTCTGTAATTACTTAAACTCACACCCTGACTTATTACTTGTAATTTTTTATTTAAATGAAAATCGTTTACTTTTACCATGTTTGTAAATATGTGAGCACCATGTATCCATCAGATAATTAATTTATGTCATGTTTTCATTTTTAATTATTTTACCTATTGTGGTATAGTAATTTTATTTTAGGTGCATCGTCTTCACATACTATACTTATAATTAATGTATGCAAAATATTGTAAAACATTTTAAAAGAGTAACGGTGGAGTTTCTTGCCCATTCTTCTCCATACGAAAACCACCTTTTGGAATGGGCGACAAGAATGAATTCTATTTTATCGTAATTTTTGACTTTCAAAAGTGCCTTTCATGTGCCTATTTGAAATAAATGTTTTGACTTTGACTTCTACGCATTATTAGTACCCGGTTCAATGACAAAGTAAGTTATTTGCAGTGCTATTTACAATAAGTTTCTAGCCCCTCAGTTATGTAATATTAGTATGTTTCGCTTACTGTCTCTTATCTACACAGGGGCCCCGTGATCCTTATGTGCCCAGGGCCTCCGATAGGTTAAAGACGGCCCTGTGTACATGCTCGCCCCCTACTACATGGGATTTAAACATATCAAACTAAGTCTAACCCCATTCGAAGAAAACCCGCATGACCCGCGTACGTTATTCCACTCATAATTCTCACATGTTGTATTAATGTGTACCCTCTTCACATTCCAGGTCCGTGGACGACATCGACCTATACACAGGCGCGTTGGCCGAGGACCCTCAGGGTCGCCTGCTGGGTCCTACCCTCACCTGCCTCATCGCCGACCAGTTCCTGAGGATCAAGGTCGGCGACCGGTTCTGGTATGAAACCTCGGATCCTACCATCGCATTTACTTTGGGTAAGACTTTGTCAACCTCTTTTACCTTTCATATTTTTGCTATCATAGCAAATATTCAGAATTAGGTACAACTTTTCGTAATAAATACAGATTCCAAAGCTCTTAAATAATATCTCATGCAAAAAACTTGAATAAAAAACCCACTCAATTTTCTCTAAAATATTTTGCTTTGCATTATTTTACGTTACAAATCAAGAGTCGAATCACCTCAACAACAGATAGTTTCATCTTACGAAGTGTTCGACATCACCACCATGCTCCAGCCCTTATCCCAATTTATTAGGGGTCGGCGCAACATGTCTTTATCTTCCATACTTCTCTATTAGTCGTCATCTCGAAATATAGCTAACAATATAACTATCCTCCACAGAACAACTGACAGAAATCCGCAAGACCACCTTGGCGGGAGTTATTTGCGCAAACGAAGACTTACTCGAGCAGGCACAGCCCAGGGCCATGGAAGCCGTCGGTGCCACCAACCCGCTGGTGGACTGCAAGGAGCTGCCGCAACCCAACTTCAAGCCCTGGTACAGCAAGGCGAAGGCCTAATAGCTGAAGAGAAAGTAATGTAGTGATAGCTAGTCTCATACAGTATCCGAGCGTTAAAATGGCATATCGAGATTTAGAAAGAGACAACCTCGCAGTAGCTCTTTGAGTAACAGAGACGGCATTTGACAATAAAATTTCCAAGAATACAATGTGCCGTATTAACGGTCGTGTACGAAACGTACTAGGTGGATGTTTGAACCTGAACCAGCTTTAATAATATGATTGAGATTGGTTCCTGATTGTAAATCTTAATAAAAATGTTGAACAGTTAACCTGCAAATGTTTTTCATCATTTTGGTGTTGGTCCTAAGATACGCCCCGGGGTGTTCCGATATATTTTTATACTAAATGACGGTGATAAAATTATTTACCCAGCTATTTAAATATTTTAGTGCTCGAGAGCCTTGGGATTTTAAAAACTTTATGACATACTTACGATAAAAAATGTTTTAACTATCATTTTGAGTCATTGCCTACGTCAAAAGCCTGATTAGGTTCAAAGATACAGCTAGTTTTATTATAGTTGTAAATTTATAAATTAAATCAACAGAGATTCACAGTTTGTAAAGGAAGTAAATAAAAGTACTTTGAATTGATAAAATAATTTAGTCTTTTTTTATAAAATAATATGTAATTTGGTTTCAAATGGGTTTGGTGTGTTAGCTTATAAAGTAAAATAACTTCTCTTGGTTCTGCTGTGGTTTGGTAATTTTAGTGTTATATACTTATCAATTTAAGAATACTCAGATCCTTGCCTAGATTAATATTAGGGTAAGTTGTATATGCCATAACATTGCATTGCAACCTGTGTATTTGAAAATAGTATCCGTAAATTACCTACTAACCTGTAAGCCTTACTTGAGAGAAGCAAAAATAAAATATAAGAATCTATGGAGGACATACTTAGTGTAAGCAGATAATATAACTGGTGTTGCCTTAAAAATAATAAACAATAATCATACTTATGCAAAGATAAATATGCGGCCAATAATAACAAAGAATATACCCGGACGAATTACCTTACTTATTTGTGCAAACATTTGCTCAACGGTCAACAATAAAGCCTTTTCAAAAGAGATGTTCGAAGGAACAAGTGTGAGTCAAGTAGCATAACTGTATAAATAAATATTGATTGGTGATTTGTATTCCACAACCCAGCACTCGTGAGGTCTGCCACCTTTGGAATCGGTGTCAGACAACAAGATGAGTGCATGTTTGTGATAAAGAAAATACACTCATTTTTTCAAAGTGCTTTAAGATACATGTTTTTAAAGTTGGTTATAAATTGGTCCTTTTCATTGAAAGCATTTTTAGATAGTACTTACTTACATACTTACTTAGTTACAATACGTGTAACTGTAGTGCATAATTGCATGATTGAATTAATACTACATATGGCACACGTATCGTACCTACCTATACTATTTTGTAACACTTGTGACCTAAACGCTTTCTGTGTAAAAATGGACCACTTAGGTCACAGAAAAGTGTTACTTATGAGCGGGTTTAGGTCACACAGTGTTATAAAAGATCGTTTAGCTTCATTTCGATAGATCGTCACTTGGCATGAAAAGTTGGGTTTCCGTTACCAGCTCGATTCCTTCGGGAACTTCGATTGACGTCATCACTTCAACGCCGGCTGCCGCTGAAAACCAGCGCGGGGCTCTATCTCGCATGCTCTCTCACAGCATTATGCTAAGCGATGGCCATTGTGCGTGGATGGAATTATAACTTTCTACTTACCTACTTTATTTTAATTATTAACTAAGTAATAAACACATATGTAAGGTTTCCTGCTAAAGCTTCATCAATTACCTGTAATGTTTTTTTTTTGTATTTAAGTAGAAGAGTATTAATAATAATAAAATTCATTTATTTCAGGCAAGATTTTTACACATAGGTACCTACACCCATAGTATCAGAAAATTAAATATGAAATATATATCTATACATTCTAGTTTTCTTATAAATGTCAGGTAGGTTTAATTTAGGTTTAAATTCAAACAGTCATACTAAAATTAGCTATAATTAAATACCTTTCTTATTATTTACCTTACCTACATCAATATTACTGCATACAAATATAGTCTCATTTCTGCCATGTTCATTAGTGTATTAAAATAGAAGTGTGTTCAAGATGTGATTGTAAGTTTATATTGAAGTAATGTTAAGTCAATACGTTTATGTAATCATGTAATCTATTTGCAAAAATGTAAACAAAAATGAGTTTATGGAAAAACAACTCTAAATCCTACACAATAAAGTTCAGTTTACGCTACAACTTCAAACATTTTTATAACCTTTTCAACAGTGCTAGTCACTCTGATATCAACATAACTACCATTAAAATAAAGTTGATATTTGCTTAACTTGAAATAAGTAATATTAATTTGAAACATAAGTTTGAACAGAATTTATTGAATAGACTTTATCTATTAGTTGTTTGGTCCACATCCACTGTAATTAAAATAATTTCAATCAGTACCTAAGTATAGTGTTGGTATTATTTCCCTCGAACTGTAACAAATCTTTTGTCTGCCTCCTTGGTCTCGCTACTGCTGCAGTCCTGGGTTCGATTCCCAGGTCGGGCAAACTGTTATTGGGTCATTTCTCCATTTAGCAGCCCAGATTCTGGATTATGCCTTGTTGATGGCAATAGTTTAGGACTTAAACATTGCTGGCGAAATGTGGGTGTACCTACTATAGTTGCACTTCTGTGATGTTATATGTTTATTGCAGAAGCTGTCTGTTATATTTCTATCACTCTTGATGGGGTTTTTCAATCTTAAGTTCGAAGTACCCAAGCTGTGCCATAAATGTTCATCAACAGCGGTGCTATTCTGTAAAAATCTCACCGTGAAAACTTAGGTGAAGTGAGCGTGGAGTGAGCCGTCAATAGTGTCAATTCCTAGCAAAAACAAACTCACTTCGTATACGTTTTCACGGTGAGATTTTTACAGAATCGGCCGGCAGTTCGCGTTCATTATAACAGATGGCACTACCTACTACGTTAAACATTAAACTATGATGACTCTATCACACATTTTGACGTGTACCATTCGCTAACTGATTTATCATCGCCATTAGATCTTTCTATGAAAAACCTAAAGACGGTGACGCCCCAATGACTTGGATTTTAGAAATGAATTCTATAAATGATTAAAACAGAGGATTGCGGTAAGTACTTACATTAGCAAAACTTGCTACAATAATATTAGTAATCTGTGGATAACACGTTACTGACAAAGGCCGCAGGCGGACTTGGCGGGTTAAGAAAGTGACAGAGCCAATTACTTCCACATGCGAAAAAAGAGAGCGCAACAATTCGCCGGAATCAAAATAAAACAACGTAAGCACCAAACCAAAAATATATTGTTTAAAAATAAATTAAGCTGTGTATCAAAAATATTTTCAGCCAGAGTTTTCAATTATCTATTACCTACGCACATTTTGAACGCAATTTTGCTATGAAATTAGGTACCTAGAATTTTAGAATTACATAAAAAATCCGGTTAGACTGGAAGCCGACCCCAACATAGTTGGGAAAAGGCTAGGCAGATGATGAATTACATAAAAAATATAAAAAGTAGAGGTCTTTTCGGAATTAAATTCTATCGAGATTTATCCCAATTGCGTTTACCATCAGTCAGAGTATTAAACAAATACAAAATAAACATTATGACCAAAAATTAAATCTATACATGCTCATAGTGAAATAAATGGTTACGAAAAATCCCCCAATTTATTTTGGTATCGCCTTAATAAATTATCTACATAGGATGGGGCAGAGAACTCTTCATCCTTATCGAGTACCAACGGTTAAAATGTAGAAATGCTGAGAAATGTATACATATTAATATAGCCACTAAGCTGAACCCTTTAGCAATGCAAGGCATCTTACTCAATAATGTTTGATTCTAGACTTGCCAAAATAAATTCAAACGATAGAAATCAACTTTTTAAATAAAAACAAACGTGATCTATATCCAACTATCTAAGAAAGAAGCATAGATTTGATTACAATCACGCCCATTATAACTTCAAAATCATAACAAATAAACGAAACGAATGTGGTTACCGAGAGGAAATCCATAACCACCCACTCTCCCTGTGATAAAAAAGAGTAAGGTATATAAAATACGTCAGTTACCAACTCGATATGATTAGGTCTAGTGATGCTCTAGCAAGGAAATATCAATGATACAAGAATCTGGGTCCGTTGTGAACCAATATTTACCTGTGACCTAAACCCACATATAAAGTCCGTTTTTCTGTAAACAAAGATAAGCGTGACTTACCTAAACCCGTTAGGTCACACAGTGCGTTATCGTCATGTAAGTACCTACCGTAAAATGCTGTAACTTTGCCTGGATTTTGACGTTTTTTGTTCGTATCTCTGAACCTATGAACTATTACGGCTTCTAAAGACTTGCAGATGGAAAACAGACTTTATGCCTTGCCAGGTAGAACCCAAATCTATTTAAATCATGCCGTCATTCAGAATTACAAGCACTCAAAGTCGTAGGCAAAGTTGTAGGTGAAAGACACAACTTTGCCTAGAAGGATATCTCAATAAATAAATTGTTGATCTTTTTAGTATTTTTTTTCCGTGTACATGAGACACCGTGCTTGTCCCCAGCAGTTAGATTATTGCCATGACGGTAATATATATTTTTTTACAGCTAATAGGCAATGTTGTAGCAGGTACCAGAAACTTTTCATACAAAAATGTCGTTGACTCTAGGGTTGTCCCAAAAAAAATACGGATTATTTTCTTAAACTTTTATTCACTTTGTAAAAAAATAAAACAAATTGCTACTTATGAGTAAAAATCACAAATGTATTGCTTTTTAGCAATGCTGGCTTTTACGATGTGGGCTTCTTCCTCAGTTGTCAACTCTGTTGGTCGACCAAATGGTTTGCTATGCATGTTTTTTGATTTATTAAAAATGGTCTGACGCGGGATACTAAATTGATCAATTTAATTGATAAATTGATTGATTGATTGACTGGCCCGTTGGTCTAGTGGTTAGTGGCCCTGACTGCTATGCCGGAGGTCGTGGGTTCGATTCCCACCCAGGACAAATGTTTGTGTGATGAGCATGATCATTTGTTCTGTGTCTGGGTGTAATTTATCTATAATATGTATGTATTTAGAAATATATAAGTATGTTTATCAGTTGTCTAGTACCCATAACACAAGCTCTGCTTAGCTTGGGACTAGACGGCGTTGTGTGATAGTTGTCGAATATATTATATTATTATATTATATTATATTATATTAATTTCTTTTCCGCTTCGTATGACGAAATGATTTTTTTTCGTACGAGATCTGCAGCAACTTCTGATATTTCTACAGAGTAATCGGCATAACTACGAGCTCCTGGTTTTCTCCTGCTTCGTTGTGTATTATTCGGCATTTTTGCATATAACTGCAACAAAGTTAAGACTTACTTAAATACAAAATCATGCCTGTAATCACTGAAGGGTCAGGCAGAGATACACCTCTGCCTCACCCTTACAGGCGATTGAAAACATAACTGTCGAAATAAAAATAAGAATGTTCTATTGGCTATAAAAATGCAACATTTTCAATTGAAGCTCTAACTCCTAGGTAATACCTGTGTCTCACCCGATTTCGGAACATTAACAATGTATGCAATAAAATTAAAATATCGTAAAACGAAGGGAATTTAGTGCATGCAAGCTCTTGAGTCTCGATATAACCGGGTTCCAAGCTGTGAAAATTTCATGCAAATATGACATTTATATAGTAAAAATATCTACCTATCAATATTAAAATCCGCCTAGTGACAACCCTAGACCCAGGCAAAGTTGTGTCACTCAAGTTTCCAAAACAGTGCACAACATTGCCTACTAAGTTATTTTAATGAAATCGTGTCCTTTTAATAAAAATATCAAGCAATATGGAAAGTAGATAGTATGTTCTTACCCTGGGATGTTATAGCTGCACGAAAACACCTTTTCTTTAGCTAAAACTTCAAAAGTTACACGACACTAAAAATTTTCACCTACGCGCACCGGTGTTTGTCGCACAACTGACAGAATAACAATGAAGCTACCGTTACAAAAAATGAAAAATCTGTTGCCCTAATAATGTAAAATCACTACCAAATGGTAGAAAATAAGAAAAAACTTAGCAAACGCGAAATATCGTAATTTAAACGAAATAGGCAAACTTGGGCTTAGTTGGCAAAGTTGCAGCGTTTTACGGTACTAATAATTCTTGTCAAGACAGTTTTATTTACTATTATCAGCTTCTTTGAGCCATCTGCTATTAGTTGCAACCACAGATATAGATATACCTAGATAACGCAAGTATCACGAACTGTATGAAAACCAAGCGTGCCATTTTTTTGACTACCTACTATGACGTCACAAGCTCGCGCTCTCGCTCACACTTACCCAGCCAGCAGTACAAAGGACTGAGCGCGAAAGAGGCGGCTTACGATTTGTAATCATGTTGGTGCAATTTTTGGCACGCGAAGTAGTTCTCTTGCGTTATCTAGGTATATCTATATCTGTGGTTGCAACCTTCAGGGCGCCTAAAAATGCCACTTTGGCAGAATCATAAAAGGATAACAGAATGGACAGTTAACTGTTAAGTTAATTGTATCAAATCCCATTAGTGAAGCATTTTTCAGTTATATTTTTTTTTTGTCTGTGCTAAAATACCAATCAATCCAATCCTATCCAATCCCAATCTCCTTGATTGTACCTACGTAGTGCAGCGAAAAAAAGAACAACACGGACTGTCTTCGAAATTTTATAATTCATAATGTTATCCTTTTATGATTCTCCAAAGTGGCCTTTTTAGGCCCCCAGGTGAAAATGTGTCTACGCGTGTAAGTATTTCCCGGAAAATGGGAAGTGATTCTGAAATAACGGAAGAATGTCGAACGAGGAATTCTTATTAGATTCCAAAAGATTGAACTACTGTGTGGGAATGAGACAGTATTTTCTTATAATTCTTGGAAACAGGTGTTAAGTCAACTGTGAATTAGTGACTCATCTTATAAATATTTTCTTATTTACATCTACGTCAAACAGGATCTGAATAAAACCGTTACCACGACAGTCAAAATCGACGACGAACTTATTGATTATGATATCATTTTTCTTTACCAGTTCTCTCCAATGAAATAGAAACTGGAAGCACCACAAATACACATAATTCTACCTAAGACAAAGATTACTGCTGAACCTTTGACTCCTCCGACGACCATTGCAAATAATTGCAATAAACTCATTTCCTATAGTTTTTTTATTTTCAAAGAACATTTTTCAGACTTTTCAGAAAGAGAGAGTTTTCAGACTTAAAATATATGTACCTGTATATAAAACAAGAATCATAAGATATCATATCAAGAAGAATCATATGGCATCAAAAATTTCGTCCGCATCGCTGTCAGCGGGAAGAGTGCCCAAAAGGCTGGCAGTTTGCCACGTTGTATGGCGATGCTGATTCTTAAACCAAAATCTAGGCCAGCCCTCTGTTAACTCATTTCCTGAATTAGCGATTACAGTACTTATGTATGCATAAGCAAACAAGGAAGGCTGTTTATCTTCTTGAACATCTACTCCATCACCCAAAGGGCCACTAATATAGAGACAATTAGTGTACTTATTTACCCAGTTGCAATATTTTCCATTGTCCCAGGAGACAGCAAAATCCTTGCAATCTTGGAAACTTAACATCACTATACGAAAGTGAGTCACAAACTATTTGCATTGTTGTATGGGTGACCGTAGGAGGACGATAGCCTTGCGGCCTCAACTAACTTTGAGTCTTGTCGACAAACTTACATTTACACCTAAACTTCTGACTTGCTACACCATCCTGAACTTTAATTACACGTCATTAAGGTGAGGAAGATTTTGGCGATGGTATTAAGTGTGGTTTTGTAATTATGAAGGCCGGCTGATGTCAGGACTTGTTAGCGTGTCCTGTGCGTTTCTCAGGACCTTGAGTCCACCTGTCTTTGGCGCATAACTGGCTAATATCCAGTGAGTTACGAGCAATAATTCTGGCATTACCTCCTTTACAGCTTCAAGGTGGGGTTAGTAAGGAAAGACAATGTCGTCGGCCTCACTAGTGCCTTTCTTTCCTTAATGTTTAGCGACCATTAACTCTGTCAAATTAGCAGTGACCGCTTTGTTTTAATTTATGCCTCAATTTGCCTTTACCTTACCTGTACTTGTGTACTTGGAATACTATTAGTAATGGTTTACTTGGAGTACGATTGTGTTTCTCGTTAAGCAGACCAGGTCACTGGGTTTCCTCACATAATAAAACTCTGAATTTCCTACAGTATGAGCTATTATGTGGGAGTAGCTATCTGTTATACATCTTATGGTAACTTCCCATTCGTTATTATGTGAAGTGCATTGTATTGGTAGAAAACTACTGTTTCTAACTATAGATGGTGACTTTAATCTGCGAGGAATAATAAACAGCAGATGTTCGTTTTATTACCGCGTGCCGCGTGGAGATGCAACTAGACTTGATTCATCTCACGCAGACCATAATCTAGTAAACAACACTGGGTGGTGTACAGAGTTATCTGCTGTTGACAGTCCAAGTTGGTAACAAAAATGGGAAGAATAATGTCTACTCAATCGTTCATAGATCAAGTACGCGCACACTAACCTTTTAAGCTCTTCTCTGTTTGTGTTTTTATAAAGGTCGTGATGGATTGAGTTCACCACCCCAGTCTAAATTATATTACTAAATGAGCCCGCTCTTGACCCCGATCACGCCTGATGGAAAGCGATAGATGAGGTCTATAATGAAACGAGCGTGCCCAGAAGATGCCTGTTCACTAAATATCAATGTTGTTAATGCATAAATCTAACTTTTGTAGTTAAGGACCTATTCAACGATATGAAACAAGGATCCCAGCGGGGTAGCACACAGTAACAGTAACAATGTGTTACATTATGACATTTCAACAACTTTCATTGTGGGGTGTGTAACACAGTAACAGTGGCTTACATTATGACAGTTCAACAACTTTCATTGCTTTATTCACGTTGTTGAGCAGACAATTTTTCTGAACTGATGAAGCAATCATCATCATCATCATTTCAGCCGATAGACGTCCACTGCTGGACATAGGCCTCCCCCAATTTTGGGGGGGGTTTGCCATAATCGCCACGCTTGGCAGGCGGGTTGGCGATCGCAGTATGGTATGATGGTGGAATGCATAGAGAACGCTGCTGCCCATTCTCCGGTAAGACCCTTAGTCGCCTTTTACGACACCCACGGGAAGTAAGGGGTGGTGCTATTCTTTAAGTCCGGCACCACACAGAAAACAAATGAATGATGAAGCAATGGATTAGCAATATTCCTCAACATGATTCAGATTATGATTGCAATGCAATTAGGATCCCAGATGCCCAGTTAGTTCGGTCACATTATGCATATCGTTCCCATCACACACATGTTACAAATGACGAACATCTGCTAGAGTTAACAAGACCTAGATAACGTTATGCGTGACCAACGACCTTATGTTAGAAGGCCTGAGTGACACATCAGCTTTATTTAAAGCTACAGTAAGTATCCTACTATTTAAGTTAACTTCAACACATGACATAGGCAAAACCACAGAAATAGAGTTCAAAACTGAAGAAAAGTACGTGAGTCCTTTTCTTTTGTAGGTAATTGGCATCTTTGTTAAAAGTTAAAAATACGACAATACTCAAACTCAAACTCAAACTCAAAGCATTTATTTCAATTAAACCTTGTACAGGCACTTTTGAATTGTCAAAATTAAATAGTCTGTCAGTTAGTCAGAAAGTTGAAGCTAGTTGCCCATTCCAAAACGTAGATCTCTATGGAGAAGAACGGGCAAGAAACTCCATGGACACTCTTTTAAATCAAGTTATTACAAAATCCTAGGTACTTACACATTATTCTTGTTGCTTCTATATGTGAGAACAATGTAAAAAGAAAAAGACAAATGAAGAAACAATTCAAAATATAAGATTAAAAATAAGCCTTGGCAGTTAAGAGATGACCAGTCTCTACCGACGGCACCCGTTCACGAACATGACGCGTGGATCAGCACCATCCAGCTCAACCATTTTGTAGGGAACCGAATAATCCAACACACGCGCCACCATCGGTGAGACATTTAAGTGAGCATGACACGTTCTCAACTGCCATGCTCTTTCAAGTCAACAACAGAAAGAAAAAAAACATAATAAACGGAAACATGGTTCTTACATTTACAAAATTAAAAAAAAAAAATGCTTCTAAATTATACAAAACTATAGTTTGCAATTTATTTAAGATGTTAATATAATTTACTACCAAACAGGAAGAGGTATCTAATATTGCAGTATTCAACAATTAAAACTGGATTGAATAAATTAAAAAAGTTATGTTCGTAATGTCAGAAATATTGAAAAAGAAAAAGGGAAGCACCTCTTCCAAATATTGAAATTTTAACTAGTGAGCCCAAGTGCCTGTGGAGCAGGACCAGCATTAAGCCAAGCATTTTTATCTACGATATAATCATCCAACTTGTAATATACTTGTCTACATAGTGTGCGTTTAATGCATGTTTTAAATTTCTTCTCATTTAATTGAAGAATATCGAATGGTATTTTATTATAACACTAGCTGCGCCCCGCGGTTTTACCCGCATAAGTTTCGATCCCGTGGGACGATCGGGATAAAAAGTAGCCTATATGTTAATCCAGGTTGTCAGTTACCTCCATACCAAATTTTATCCAAATTGGTCCAGCCGTTTGAGCGTGAAGAAGTAACAAACATATAAACACACACACACACTCACACACACACTCACAAACTTTCGCCTTTATAATATTAGTGTGATTTTACACAGTAACCCATAAAAGAAGTTTTTACTTTAGACAATCTGAAACGCGGTTGATCTAATTTGTCCCTATTTCTAGTGTTAAAATTATGCCTATCACTTATCTTACTAAATAGATGTAGATTTTTTCGAACGTACATAATGTTTTCATACTATAATGCAGTTTCTTGAAGCAAGCTGTTGGTACCTTACATGCACGCAGGTACAGTCCACAAAAGATATAGAAAAAAAAAACAAAAGATAAAGATAGAAGTATGCAGGATCGTCGGACATATTTGAAATTTAGTAAGAAAACGATGGATGTTCTCGAATTAATAGAAAACAAACAGCTAATTTATCCATTTAAATTTCAGTCGACAACATCCATCGGTTTCTTACTAAACTTCAACTATATCCGACGACCCTGCATACTTATCTCTTTTGTTGACTGTACTTGCACCGTGCACGTACGTAATAGTGCAATAATAAAACCATCTAGGATTATACTGAACCATTCTAGACTTCATTAGGTTAGGTTAGGTTTCTGCCACGTGTTCAGTACCTATTAAAGTAAGTAATACCTACCAACTATTAGTTTTTCTGTGGTAATACAATGATGCAGAATTTAGTCTTACTCCCACTCTTCCCTACAGCGAACGTATTATACGTTAGTAAACATGAGTTTTTGTACCCAGGTACCTACGTTAGTTATAATAATATAACGTACAAAAACTCTCATATTTCAGCACTCACAGGCGCTGAAAATCATGATTGTGGAGATATATATGCCTATGTATACCTATAACTGAAGTGTTGTTGAAGCTAATTTAACATTAAACTTCAAAAGATAACAAGTTCCTTTAATTTTGTACATACCTACATAAGTAAGTACCTATATCTTAAGTTTGTCGATAGCTGAAATTCTGAAGACTATTACCTACCCCCTTACTAATAAACGTGGTATAGCGTCTATATAGTTACACAACGCTTTACATTGTCTTCTTCTTTCGAAAATCAAATTACTGACGACTGAAAGAGAGAAATCGGTGTGTGACATAACATCCAGGACTTACTAATATTATAAATTCGAAAGTAACTCTGTCTGTCTGTATGTTACCTTTTCACGCCTAAACCACTGAACGGATTTCGATAAAATTTTTCAGAAAGACAGATTGCATCCCGGGGAAGGACATAGGATAGTTTTTGTCACGTGATTCCCACGGGAACGAAACTTACGCGGGTGAAACCTCTGGGCGCTGCTAGTTGACTTATATATTATACTGGCTTTTGCCCGCGGCTTCGCTCGCGAGTTATGTCGATAAAGACGATCCTATGTCCTTCCCCGGGATGCAATCTATCTCTCTGCCAAATTTTATCGGAATCCATTCAGTGGTTTAGGCGTGAAAAGATAACATACAGACAGACAGAAGAGTTACTTTCGAATTTATAATATTATTATGGACTAGGTGTTGTAACTATTCATCTTTTAATACGCTTATTAGTAAGGGGGTTATTGTTTACCTTTATTTTAGGAAAAACCATGTACCTACTTAGATAATATTTAATATTTCAGATACCTAAGCTTTTACATTATGCATTGCTTAGCATCCTTCATGTAGTTTATAATGTCAGGGCTCAAGGTTACGGCGCGCGTGCAAGGGTGGCACCGTGGCACGCTATAGGATACCTATTTTCAGAACTGAACTAAATCAATATTGGTTCTAGTTGCTGAAGTAAAGACGATCAAAAAGTACTCTGTGGACTACAATGACGTTTTCTAAGGCACGTCATAGTGACGTATACTCTCTCTTTGTTAGAAAAATTGGCACATGTGGTTGTGAACAACTGCCCATTGTTGCAGAAAGCCATGGCGTTATTGGCACACAATCATCCTCATAGTAAATCGCTGCCCAATTTAGCCGTGACGTTTTATACGGGCGTGAAAAAGCTATTTTTGTTCGGCGTGCCTTCATTTCGTACTCTTTTATCACTATTGGAACTATTTTCGAAGCGTGTTAGATATATTTGGAATCAATTTATGTAAGGAGGTTAGCCGTACAACAAAGGAAACTGTGTGCTTTTTTATAATGTATGAATTGAGTCATGTTAAGTGTTTACTGGCAAGTCAATCATTTACTTCCTGGAAAGGAAGATGATTTATCTGATGACTTTCACATCTTGCGCAAATAATTCATGCACAACAATCCCATCAAATTATTTTCAGACATAAATCTTCACCTAATTTAGGTATTACGTGATGGATATTCCAAATCATACAGCGTATTTATATTTCTTCTCTTTTACAAGTCTCCTCATGTCATAACTCCCAGAAGTTAGCTAATTAACGAACGTCATTATAAATCTACTGTATGAAGCACGTGTGGACGATGTAAGTACTCAGATTGAGGTCATTCTAATAATGAAGACTTCATCCCAAATGTTTGACTGTTCTTTAGACTAACATGACGATGGGTCTAAAAATATAAGATGAGCTTTTGACTTTGTTTAAAACTTCTATTGTAATCTATATTAATAAAATAAAGCTGAACTGTTTGTTTGTTTGTTTGCACTCGCTTATCTCTGGAACCACCAGTAGGATTTGAATAATGCTGGTAGCCCTATTCTTGAGGAAGGTTATTCCTATAAAGCCTCCTCTACACGTAGACAGTTTCATCAGCAGATGGCCATCCATATAGTCTGTGGTAGGTATTTGACGTCGACAGAGGCTAAATACCTACCACAGACTAGCAAATTACCCCGTCTACACGTCGGCGGAGGCATTCGCAGATGGCCATCTGCTGATGAATCTGTCTACGTGTAGAGGAGGCTTTAGGTTATAGAAGTCTATTTAATATCACGCTACGACCCTTAGAAGCAGAGCAAAAAGAAAAAAACATATTTACAAAAAAAAAAACAACCGACTTCCAAAAAAAACACTACAAATTGAAAAATAACTTTAATTTCGGAAGTCGGTGTCTTCGGTTCCGCGTTTTCGTTTATTGACACCGACTTCCGAAATTAAAGTTATTTTTCGGTCGGTTAAAAAGTGGCGCTAGTGGGCGATACGATGCGATTTCACGCGGGCGAAGTCGCGGGCAGAAGCTAGTGGAATTTATTAAAACAGAGGATATAATAAAACTGGCCAAGTGCGAGTCGGACTCGCACACGAAGGGTTCCGTACCACAAGGCGAAAACGCCGAAAAAAACACGTTTGTTGTATGGGAGCCCGCCTTAAATATTAATTTTATTTTGTTTTTAGTATTTGTTGTTATAGCGGCAACAGAAATACATAATTTGTGAAAATTTCAACTGTCTAGCTGTCGCGGTTCTGGAGATACAGCCTGGTGACAGACAGACGGACAGACAGCGATAGTCTTAGTAATAGGGTCCCGTTTTTACCCTTTGGGTACGGAACCCTAAAAATGACAAAATGGAGCGCAATTGTACACACCTTTATTCATCCGCACAACAAATTATTAATAAGCATAGCTGTGAGTGTAAAATTTCCAACACGATATCTCTGTTTACATCACAAGGGTCACTACCGTACGGTAATTGGTTTGATTCCGGAATGGATTTTCCCGACACATTGAAGGAAAACGTGTGTGAATCATTCTCGTCACATTCGGAGCAAGGTGTAAAAGTCAAGCAGTCGACTGGTATGGCGTCAGTGGGCATGCCGTGGGCGATGGGTTATCGACTTTTCGGTGAAGAACCCCATGAGTCATTTCAAGGGATTCATTATCGATATCTATACTTACATTTCTGATTAAAATAAAGTCGCTTAAGCCTGAGCCCCACACAACGGATTTTCACCATCATTGTGAGAATTTAGTCGGGAAAGATTTGAAAAATACATTGATATTAAACAAACATACATAATTTTAATAAATAAATCTCGATGTTCTGCCCGCGCGAAGGAGGGGCTGGTCGCTAGTGTAAATACAGTGGCATTGTTAGAACTAACTGTAGGTTTGTGTAAATATGATCTATTATTGTGTAACGTCTGGAATAAAAAAGCCAATCTTTAATTAACACCAATTCATATTGATTCTGTTTGCTTCCCCACCCATCAACTCTGTACCTGTTTTCCATCTAACAACGCCGTCAAATATTTCCTCAAACATTTAATCATTTTTAGCTGCATTAATTAACGCTTCACGTTCTCTTCTCCGTCAGCAATAAAACTAGACAAACAGAATGATTGGCACATGCCCTAGACGCCATTATGTCATTACTACCCACATACGGACTATATCGATGTATTGTATTAATGAAGCTGTTTATTTATTCTGTTGTCATTCGCGACGCCACGCGTATAATCAAGGGCAACTCGGCTTCATAGTTGGAAATAACTCCTGGGGCCTAAAAACGCCACTTTGGCAGAATCATAAAAGGATAACATACTTAATGGACAGTTAACCGTTAAGTTAATCGTATCAAATCCCATTGGTGAAGCATTTTTCAGTTATTTGTTTTTGTCTGTGCTAAAATACCAATCAATCCGATCCAAATCCAATCCCAACTTCTTTGATTATACCTACGTAGTGCGAAGAAAACAAAAACACGGACTGTCTTCGCTATATTACGATTCATAATGTTATCCTTTTATGATTCCAGATCCAAAGTGGCCTTTTTAGGCCTCCTGATGAAAAACTACAAGCAATGTATAGGAGCATGCAACATCGCGCTATCATTATAAATCAATATATTTTTGACGTGAAAGGTGTCTATGCCTTTAATAATTATTAATGATGGACACCTCAAGCAAGGTGCCAAATAATTATATTCATGACTTTTATTGACTGTCAGTGTCAGTCACAATCCTTGGCTAGTTAGGTACTTAAATTCTAACAATTTTTTAATTGTTTATTCATTTCACACAATTAGGTAGGTCTTAATAAATGTTTAAGACAGTCTGTCCTAATCCTAACCCCATTTACAAAAGAGTGCTTTTGCGGATAAAATGCGACACACGCGTAAAACGTCAATGGAATGCTTGACGTTCAATGCATTCATTCGTGTGTGTTGTTATCAGTTGTTATCATAGATGGCGCTGCCTGCCCTATAATAAAGATATCAGCGCTATTTTTATTTTAGCAAGTAGTTATAGCACTTCTATTGAAAAGTATTCCTTGTAAGTGGCTCTTTCGAGAATGTTACAATCGTAGTATCTTGTAAAGTGCTTATGTAATGTCGTTCAGAGATGGATCCTAGGGAAAATACTTACCTGGGTAGGTACAGTCAACCAACACTTTGACATTGACAGTGCAGTAAGGGCGGTTATTGTAGAGCATGTGTTACCAGTGATGTGCCGTTGTCTGTACCTAGCTAGGTCATTTTGCGTTTTTTACGAAAACAATTAATTTTATTCCATGTTAAATTACTTAAACCATTAAAAAAAACCGGTCAAGTGCGACTCGGACTCGCGGACCGAGGGTTCCGTACTTTGTAGGTACCTATGTAAATAGTTTATCACGGGTTTTTTTTATGTAAGTATCTACAAATTTACGGTTTTCGGATTTTTCCCTTTACTTGTGCTACATGATCTTGCTTCTTGCCAAATTTCATGATTCTAGGTCAACCGGAAGTAACGGCAACCCTATAAATTTGGATTCCCTTGAGAGTGTCGAAATATATACGTTTTTTGCGGCATAAACCACGGTATCTTTTATTTACGTTAACTTAGGTGTATGATTTTATCACAGATTCAAGGGACTGTAGACCTGAGTATATGGTTTTAATTTCAACTCGATACCTCCACGCGTTCCCGAGATAAAGGATCTTGACAGACAGACGGACGGACAACAAAGTGATCCTATAATAAGGTTTCCGTTTTTTGTTTTTAAGGTACGGAACACTAAAAAACATAATAAATCAGATGACATCGGGACCTCGAGAGCGCGTATTATCTAATCGATCGAATCAATGTTAGTAAATTCTAGCTACGTAAAGGTAACGCGGGGGAAGTGCGAAATAATAAATTATCTTTTTTTATCGAAATGTCTACCTACCTATCTTACTTCCGCGATATGCTAATCTCGCTATAGAGTAAATATGTTCCTTGATGCTAATACCTGGCAGCTACTAAAAGGTTAACCTACTCTATATTTTGAATATTGGATTTTTATTTGACTGTGTGACAGGAAGATCACAAACTAAACTAAAGTTTGTGATCTTCCTGTACGAGTCGCAATAAATACTTTTTCTTTCTTTCTTTCTTTCTTTACTCCCTGGGACTACGGGGGCGCTCTTTGATTAAGTTTTTTTTAATGTCTCAAACAATGACATTATATTAAAGAGGTAGATATGGCACTAGCGCGCGCAAATTGTTGCAGACAAATTCAGACAATTGTTGTAGTTTCATTTAGTCCGCTAATAGCAGCGAGCAACACACCACAGATAGCCATCTCTTTCTATGTCATACGTTCCGTATTATCTATCGCAGTAAGTAGGTACTTTGTATTTGTAATTACAACGCAATAATACAGAACGTCGTCGCTCAGTATGAACGCAGCATGCTTTTCCTATATGTATAATATAATTGGTCTCAAAAAAAACCGCAAAGAATGTGCGCAGTAAGGAATCACTATGACCACTCAATGATTCCCTACTTCGAAACCACGTCCTGCCAACCACGCGGTTTCTTTCAATGTGACAGGGAATACGGCCCCAAGATAGATGGAAAGCAGCACATCAAGCAATATTTTGCTCCGTTGTAATATCTAATGAGAGGCTAATTAAATAAATGTTGACAGCTGAGTGAGTGCCTGAACAGTTATAGTCCGACTTTTAATAAGCTGCAGTAAAATGACACTTCTTATTACTTAACTCATTTCGGACTGAGTTTAGAGATATGCATGTCAAATAAGTTTCGTTTGTTTCACTTTTCTGTAAAAAACAAGATTTGGTTGACGGTCGCGAAAAAACAAAAAGACACCAATTTCAGTAATTTATGCTTATGCTGTCATTTTACTGCAGCTAATTAAAAGTCCGACTGCAAGGGGCCTAAAAAGGCCACTTTGGAGAATCATAAAAGGAATCGTAATATGGCGAACACAGTCCGTGGTTATCTTTTTTTCGCTGCACTACGTAGGTATAAGTACCTAATCAAAGAGATTTGGATCGGATTGATTGGTATTTTACTGTGCTAAAATACCAATCAATCCGATCCAAATCTCTTTGCAAAAAAAAATAACTGAAAAATGATTCACCAATGGGATTTGTTACGATTAACTTAACAGTTAACTGTCCAATATGTTATCCTTTTATGATTCTGCCAAAGTGGCCTTTTTAGGCCCCCAGGACTATCCTCTACAATTCTGCAGCATTATTTTTAGAAGTTATAAACTTAGGCAAAGAAAATAACAGAAGCCAATTTTTTTTTTTGGATTGACGTATGGTCCGATTATAAAACAGTTATTTTCGTGAAAATAGTGTTTAATATCAGCTGTTCGGAAATAAGCTACCCGAAACTGTCAAATTTTCCCAATCAACCTTGAACCTTATACTTTAGTGATAAAGTTGTAAATCTATTAAAGAAATCTGACAGATTGTAGTAGTTTGATGAGCTGGCGTCAGTACAATACAAATAAACAACGAGCGGCTTATCAAAATATTAAAGAAGCCAATTTATTTCACAAGATATCAATATCACGTAAGATATGAAATTGAGTGTAATGTTTTTATTTCCAAGGTTGACGAAAAAGAACTCTTACAAATTATAGCGAATCCTGAGGATTTCGAAGAAACTTAATATTGGCAGTAAAAAGATAGTAGAAAGCAATCTTTTAACAGCCAAAAAAAAAGGGTGAAAGTGACATATATTTAGTGTTGCCATGAAATATTTTTGATTTCCCTAAGAGTCATTGTATCTTTTATATTTTAAACTACCTAGTACCTATTGTGCTAATTGTTTATAATGAGGTTTCCCTGCAAATTCCCCATACTTACTACAAAAAAAAATAGTACGTACCTACGAAATTGGGAAGATAAAGCGTCATCAGAATCACCACGCCGCGCCTCTTCTAGGTTTAGCATATCTAACGGGTACCTAGCTATTTATTTGTACACCAATCCATAAATAAATCTGTTTCTATAGACACAAGACCACAACACGTGTTCACATGCATATGAGCGTGTGCAAACTTATAAGTAGTGTTTATGAAAACAGGCCGTTCTATATCTTCCATTGAATTCTGACAGATAATACCCTGACATAGCTGCCAGGAAAATAAAAAAAATAAAATTGTATTAATAAGTTCACATGAAAAACCTTGCAGATACCATACATCATGAACGTGACATTCAATATGAGTTTGCACGTAAAAGGTAAAGAATAGGTAGCTTTTTTGCGTGTGCCATAATATGTATTTGTTTATGCAGAACCTGTTGACCTTTACAGATCCTTTTAAAAAGAGTCTCATGAAATAGAATAGACTCAAAACTGTCGCTACACTTGGCACCTACTTAGTTTTAGTTTTATTAAATAATCTTACTGTTGTTAATACATTCTCCGTGTATTATCGCACCCTTTCTCAACCCTTGTGAATACGGAGTGATGCATTTTGGCGCGGTACGTATTTCTCGAACCCTCGACATGCATCGATAGCCCTACATGACTGCACGTCAACACTGCAATACATCGGGGATCCAGAACATTCTACATTGTCTAAGCACGTGAGACACTACTTATCGTAACAAAGCCGTTTTGCAGTATCTACCGACTACCGTAATAAAACCTACAGCTACTTAACTTTATTTTTGTTTTAAATAAAGATTGCTATTTTGTTGATGCATGTAAAAATAGTAGTTGCCAAAGCTTGGCGCTTCGGCGAAATGAACTACGACACTTATGCTTTTTGGCAAAAGTCCGTAATGCCACAGAATAACTAATAGTAGTAACGTAATGCGCAAAGCCAATGCGCTAAAAATGAGTTATGCACGCACAAAAAACTGAGTCTTGAAAGACAAATGTTTATAATTATAATTTCCTGAAAAATCCGCCCCTAAGACGACCCACTGACCCTTGATATTTAAACGCAACGACAAGACAACATTTATCAATATTTTTCCTTATTTAACTGTTTTTGAATGTAAGAAGTAGGGGAGAGGGGGGTACAGTGGACCGTGGGGCACAGTGAATCCACTTATATAACTCCTTGTCTATCGGCTACACACACACCGCAGACCGATGAAACGCGCGCTCTTATAGTTCCCCCTCCCGACCGCCAGTGCCCTTGACGCTCTCGCTGTGGGAGCACGTGTAACCGCCATTTCGCCGCCCGTAAGTACTAAATCTATTTTTTTACCGGCGTTCATCGAATGTTCTACACTAAAAACTATTTGATATTGTGTTAATATGATTAAAGTTCCTAAATAATGATTTAATAAGCTCTCAAAATAAAGTGATATGTTTGTCGTTTAGATTAAGTTAATCGTAAAAATGTGTTTCATTTTCAAATATGGCGTATCGGGGAACAGTGAACCGTTTCACTCTGGGGCACAGTGGGCCGCAGTCCACTGTGCCCCATACTGATATTACGGACCTGACTTAATTTGGTAATTGTTTCAGGCTAACAACATGGTACGGAACCGCACATGAAAAACTAATATTGGTCTCGTAAGTCGGGAACAGATGAAGGATGCGATCGATCTCATTTTAGAAGGAAATAAAATTAGGAAAGTTGCTGCACTAAAAAACATTCCGTATACAACTTTACAAAGATATTACAAGAAGGTGGTCACAAGCGATGCCGAACAGCGATTAACACCCAATTACGCAGTTAAGAAAATCTTTACTGATGAACAGGAGCAGTCACTAGTCGACTATCTCGTCACATGCAGCCAAATGTTCTATGGTCTGAGTCCAAATGAAGTCAGGCAGCTTGCGTATCTCTATTGAAACAGTTCACTGTGACCCATTAAAAAAAGCATGGTAATTGTATGTGTTAATTCACTGTACCCCATTACGATCCACAGTACCCCACATGAAGATCCAGTGTGACCCAGATGTGGGGTACAGTGAATCATTTCTCAACTTTAAAAAAAACGTTTAATGCTAAAAATCTATTGATATTATTGCTAAAGTTGAAATAAATGTCGTTAGCCAACATCCCGTTCTGTTAAATGAAACCGTATTTTTATTGAATTTGTTTTTTATTTACTGCTTTGAACCACTGACAAAAAAAAGTGATCCACTGTACCCCCCTCTCCCCTACTGATAACTTAGGTAGATATTTGTTAATACAATAAAGTGCACAACTTAGTCACAATAATTAGGTACGTACTTCTATATAAAGCACTCATTTCTTATCAAATTAGTCCATTAATAAATATTATGTAAACTTTTACAAATTAACACCCAAGCAATACAACACTAGGTACAATAACAATTGTTTGCAAAACAAAATTCGAACAGACCATCATTTTAGAATTACCTACTACCTATTTATCATTAAAATAATAAATGATACCTACCTACAAACAAACTTGCCAAATATCTCCGTTTGCCTACGCGTGCAGATGAAAGTAAAATAGTTGCAATAACATAAATCTCTAGATGAATGAGGTAGGTAATGATTTCGTTTCTTATCACTACTTTAATAATCTGTTAGGAAAAACACGTCACGCGACGATAAGGACATTGATATTTGGATCACACTCACACCCGTGCGCCGAATCCACTTAGTTAGATAATTAAGAAATAACTTTGACAAACAAAAAACTCATTAATTTACTATGCAATGTTTGCAGGCGGGGTATTTTCAATTTGGTCGGACTAAACGGAGGTTGGCGCGAAAGCGTTGCTCGCACGGACGCAGCGCAGGTCACTTGGTCTGACTTGGTCACGTTTCTCAAACACGTGCCGTTCCAGCGCACGTGTCTGTGCTATTGTACTGTATGGTCACTTCCAAACGGTTACCAGACTATTCGGGAAACTTCTAAAACTATCGAGTTGTTCGCTAATCGCTCCGTTGTACAAACATATGTGGCGCTAAGCATTGTTGCGCAATTTGTGAAAATCTCAGATCGTTTTTTTTTTATTTGCCTAACTACGAAAAGTTTTATTTGCATTGATTGTCATCTTCCTAGCCTTTTTCCAACTATGTTGGGGTCAGCTTCCAGTCTAAACGGATGCAGCTGAACACCGGTATTTGACATGGAGCGACTGCCTGTCTGATCTCCACACACAACCCAGTTACTGAGTAATACAATACCGGCTTCTGACGACCCGTAACGACTGTCAAAGATCCACGAATGACAGCCGGGACCATTCCGAAGCACAAAGGGATCTTGGTATGTAAGGTGGTCACCCATCTACGGACCAACCGCGGCAAGCGTAGCTCAACCTACCTAATCGATCGACCCGTACGGCTGTTATTACTTAGCTAGAAGCCGTTTATTCATTCTTTTACTTTCCAAATAGCTATTTATTTTGTTATTATTGTATTTTTTCTTATAAAAACGAAAATACGCAAATTCAAAATAAGTACCTAACCACATTTTTATGGACTTTGCGGTAAGTGGTAATCTGAAGTGGAAGCTGGCAACCCATTCACCAGTTAATAGTCTAGAATGCTCGGAACAAGTTCGGGCAGCTTCGTGTATTCTCGACATTTCTCGACAGTGTTCCACTGTTGTTGTGCGGGACTCTGCCGTCTACGATCAACGGTTGTACCTATAACTAGGTTCGACAAATGAAAATAAACTTTAATGCAAATGCACTAGGACCATTTCAATTAAATGCAATAAAAATAACGTGTTCTTTACATGTCATTAAAATAACCTATTTGATGTATATTTTTTATAGCGAAAATTACGATATAACGGCCAAACAATTAATTATGGTAGTAGTGTCTCGAACTTTCCATAATATTGCGGAATGATTTATGGAAGTCTCGATGGTTCTAATTGGTTCCACTTCCACCTTCTACAATTACCGGCACGTAACTTGGCAAGAGATTTTCGTAGTGGGGGAAGTTCGCGCATATAAAAATGTATGAAATTGTGCATGCGCAAACTTCCCCCACTACAAAAACTCTTGCCAAGTTACGTGCCGGCAACTATACGTGCGTGTAATAATTTTCTTTCTCTTGCTTGGCATCGTTCTCTTCTCAAATCTGCAGCTGGCAGGTAGTAAGTTATGTGTTAGTAAATTCAATCGTGTAGGTAGGTACGTTAATCGATATTGACAATTGACGTACCTAATAATAATATATTTATTTGCGTAAAACATGGTATAAAAAGGTCTTACAGTACAAAAATAGAGCAGACATGTCATGTTTGCATGTTTGCATACATGGAAGTATGCAGAAGAAAGTGGAGGCCTATGCAGTGTGTGAATCCGCGGGGTAATAATTACCCAATTATTGTGTAAAACAGTAACAGTAGCAATGGGTTTCATTCAGTTGAGCAGACGAATTTTTCGAACTTATGAAGCAATTGATTAGCAATATCCTTCAAAATGATTCAGATTGAGATTGATAGTGTTACGCAATTAATGTTGAAATGGTGATGAGGTAGGTATACACTAAAACCCTTAGTCTGCCGGAACGTAGATGTACGCGAGACACAAAGGATTTTTGTTGTTTTCTTTAATCAAACATCAAGCATGACCGATACTTCAATTTTTTATGTTTCTTTTAAACCTGAAAATCTACGCAATTTTTACGATTTACGAGCCAATAATTGAAAACAAAGACACACTAAACTGTATTCCTAGAATCGTGTTAAATAAAGCAGGAATACCTAGATAGATACTGTAAATTCTTTAGAAGTAGGTAGGTAGATATAGGTAATTAAAATATTAATTATTTTAGTTAGATATGTAGCGTTAGCGATTTTATTTCCAAATATCATTCAGTGAAACACGAATAAAATTACCTACGTCAAACACTAACTTTTGTTTTTACTTCTCCCAGAAACGACCAAAATTAAATAACTGGTAACATTATGTATTGGGTCATTTTGGCTGAGTTTGAACTTTGAATGACGTCAATCTTTCAAAGGCCACAGCCAAAGCCATGTTCCTCCACCATGAACCACTCCCTAAATACCTATTTGAGTAACGAACACACAGCTGATAACTTCCTGTTATATCTGACGCAGTTTCTAGCACCACAAATGAATCCTTGACTAAGCACGAACTACTGTTAAAAACAATTAGGTATAGGTACATCGATTTTTTTAAACTATTATCTATTCGGAGTAATGATCGGTAAAACACGAGTGACGCGCATGCGGGAATCAAACAATAAATTGATTTCTTACACCTGCAAGATCTCAAATAAAAACGGGCTATCTATTCAACTCATACAAATAGTTTAGCATAACAGCAAAGCAGAAAGTGCTTAACAGAACGACCGCGAATTCAATCATAGAAAATAAACATTTTGTTTGACCTCGAATAACATTAATAACTACAAAGTTTCCGGTTTTGTCTGGTCTATAATAGCAACCACATAGCTGACATAGCTAAAAGGATGAACTGTTATGTACTACACTAGACTTGAAATCTAGCTAGGTACCGTAATGTTGGCAAGGATATCTACCTACTTGCTAAAATCGGATGAAGTATGGCTGAAGTGCTAATAACATTTTAATTCCTAAGCACATAATACGTAGGTACCTACAAGGTCTTTATATCCGCCGACTAGCTGTGAAGACAGGTTTCAGAACTCACTGTTTACATTTCTTACAAAATCTTAATAACAGAAGAATTGGTCGCACATTGGCTGCATGCCAAGTTAATGCTAATAAAAAAGTTTTTTACATTTTAATGACATGCATAAATCGGCAAAGGTAAGTTAATTATTGGAGCCAATTCAAAATTCCTGATCATCGCATCTTTTCTAAATATTGTACATACTAGTTTTAATGTTTATACAGTTTCTTCTTGTTCTGTGTATTAGATCGAGATCGTTAACCTTTGGCTTGGTCTGTCAGGGTGTCTACGATCATGTCAACGACATCAAATATAATCCTCACCGAAAATAAACAATAAATGACGAGCTGACCTCAATGTATTCCTGGATAATTTTCTTGGCATTGTCGTTTTCGACTGTTAGCAGCTTTCGTTTGAATATGTTTTAATGCATTTATTATTTCCCAAATATCATGTTCTAGTAGGTAATGTTTTCACCAATAGGGGCGTCAATTGCCAATGATTTCTGTTTAGGTTAGTACTCACATCCAGCTGTCAGAACTCCTAAGTCATAAGTTATTTATTTCATAACAAAATACATTGTGTTGCAAATATTACAGTGATGATAAATAAAATAGGTACTTAAGTACCTACTTAATAATAACCAACAAAAAGAAAAAAAAAAACATTAACTACGTTCATATTTAAAATTCAGTAGCGACTACGCATTCAACATTGAACAATATAATAATAAATAGTTGTATGTCAATAATTCAGTAACATAAAATTAAATAATCACCAAAATTACTTGAGTTTGAAATTCATTATCCATTATAAAAAATCATATGAACACATATAATAATTCACAAATCATTTAATTGTGGCTGTCCTTTGTCATCTATGAACTCGTCGATACTCTAATAGCCCTTCCTCAATAAAAAAATATGTTTTTAATTTGTTTTTAAACAAGTTAATGCTGTTTATACTTTTAAATTCTATTGGCAACTTGTTGTATAAAAATACCGATTGAACTCTGGGACTGTGATGAACGACGTTCAATTTCGATTAAATTGTGGAAGGCAAGTCTTTCCTACGAGTACTATCTCTAGCTTGTCTTTCCTCTTTAGTTTCGTGCAAATTCTTAACCAAGTTGATTAACAACACTAGAATATACAGACATGGTACTGTTAAAATGTTAATTCTGATGAAGTGGTCTCTGCACGATTCTGTCTGTTTCATGCGGAGCATTACGCAAAGTACACCATCCTTAGTTGGTCCAAAGTGAATTCATCCCTCAGGCTTCTGATTGCATAACACGCAGAGCTAACAGACGTCGATATAGACAATGACTCAACCTTCCAGTTTAATAAAGCGTCTATGTGGACACCTAAGAATGTAACATTATTTATTACTTCGACATTGCTACTACAAGATACAACTTTAAGACTAGCGTTATTTCGTGCCGTTGACTTAAATAATAAACATTTTGTTTTGTTTACATTGAGTTTTAAATTATTTGTAACAGACCAGTTTTCAAAAGCTTTTAAAGCAATATTCATCTTGGATTCAAGATTACTTATATTATCTGCAGAAACTATTGCATTAGTGTCATCAGCAAAAATAATTAAAAATAATTAATTAGTGTTATGTCCGCTATTCCTTTTTTATTAAACTCAACCAAGTCATTCAGGAATAGGATGATGAAAATTGGGCCCAGAACGGAGCCCTGAGGGACACCTCGAGATACAGTCACTAGGTTAGATTTATATTTTTTTTCTTCTCCATCCACAACCGACTTTATTTCTATAAACTGACATCTATTATGCAAATAAGAGCTGAATATCTTCAATATATCTTCCCGTATACCATAATGTTCCAACTTAGCCAGAAGAATTTCATGGTCTACAGTATCAAAGGCAGAACTAAGGTCCAGAAAAATACCTGCCACTTTATACTTCTCAACCTCGTTAGTTAATGCCCTAATAGCGTCACTAGTTTCTAGTGATTTTTGGTATCCGAATTGCTGACTATTTAAAATATTGTGAGTTTTTAAGTGCCTCATGAGCCTATTCTTCATAATGTTTTCGAAGATCTTCGACAATACAGGCAATATGGAAATCGGTCTGTAGTTAGCAGGATCTGTTTTTAAACCTTTTGCGAAATCTTTTGATTGTAACATGATACAAAAGATAGATACTTACCTACTTTGTTGTAGGTAGGTTTACAGTACCTAGAGACAATGAGTAATGACAAAGTAAAAGTAACATTCACTCTCGAACGCCACATAACTCCCACATATTCATGTAGTCTATGGATAAATAATGAGTCAATGGCACTAAACCACTAACCTGTATTATACACTTGTATGATAGAGGTCAGGCTAAACACTTTCTTGTTACAATTTTGCTTTTACATTTTACCTCCTTGCCTTGCATGTGAGCAAGAAAATTAGAAGGTTAGGTGATTATTCTGTTGCTCACACCGACTTTATGGGAGGAAGAAAAGATGCAAAATAGTGCTGTTTTTCACTATCTTTACATGGCCAATTTTTGTTGGTATCTATTCACGGTCAAATTTTCTTGGTATCTTTTTATAGCATTTTGTATTGAAGCCTACTAGTAAAAATTGTTTTTACGTAGGTAGGTAGGTACCCATTATGAGAACTCTCAAGGAGCTCATCATTGAGATACATAGGTACGAAAGAAGGAGCTACATTAGCTTATCTGGCTATCAGCTTTTCGGGTTCGACTGTGTGGTCATCATTTAGATATTATTGTACTGCGAATACTGCGATAGCGAAACGCCTTTTGCAATTGCATATTGCTCAGAAAAACATGTAACCTTGCCTATGCTGTTTAATCTAATCAAATTATTAACATCTTCCAAGACTCAAATCTCAACTTCTCCATCAATATTTCTTCTTATAAATAAACTCTTGTAGGCGTGGATGTGAACGTCTGAGCACATGAAATAATTTACAGGATTAATGTTATTTGACTAACGACCTTCTGAGAGATTTCAGTTATTTTGGTTTGGAGAGCGGAATTGCGATTTTTACAAGATTAAAAGTACCGACATCGACCTTCAGAATCTAGATAGCACATAATAAATGTTACCCTACCTCGTTAAAACCACTGACATTAACAAAGCCGGCGTCAAACTTAATAACAGATTTCCGATAAAAGTTGCTTACGCACTGCGTACGAGATCAAGTGAGCCTGTCTTCCGGTCTATACTCGAGATACGTACTTACCTACGTAGTACGTACAGTGATAATCGCAGGGAATCAGTGGTAATCACGTTGTATGTGCATATTTCTCCAGCGTGTGAGAGCGCGGGCGGGGCGCCGCCGTGCGTATTTTTACCCGGTGACGTCAGACCTCAGCCTCCGCATGTCGTGCGGTCATGAAAAGAACCGTCGAGTTAGCGGAAAAGGGACTTTTGATCAATTCGAAATAGAATGCATTATTATTTCCTGTTAGATTTGAGCGAGTCATTTTCAGAACGGCATGCGGCAGTAGATAGACCGCAGTTTCATTCATGAATTATAAAATCATTATGTGGAGCAGCTGTTATTTTAGGTAAAGCAAGTTTTTTTTTTAAATTTCTATTGTTGATGATAATTTTTTTTTTTTGGTAGGTAAATTGGTCCAATTGGTAATTGGTCCAATTCTAGGCCCATCTACTTTCGGCTAGGTCGTAATAAGAAAGTAAGTAGAGCCTAACAGACTGAACTTTAGCGCACATCATGACGACAATGGGCGCGTAGCCGGTTGCGTGGCTCCACCCGCTCTCAAGACTCAAGGACCGCTGCCTGTGGTGGCCATGTCAACAGATTACCGCATCGCGCAGCATTTGCAGCTGTTAATAAAAAAAAGTATTTATAAAGCCCTCTAACAACACTTCCCCATCTATTAAATCAGATTATAAAATCATTTTCGTTAAAACATTGAGGAATATTCGTACCTAGTTATTTCAGCACATTTGGCACAGGAGCGAGCTTCCCCTATACAATTAACAGCCTACTATTTTGGCGAACACTACCTATCTAGATTCTAGTGTTGTTTTGGGCACTTTATCAATCAGCGTGCAGACGTCATCAGCAAGATAAAGCTGTAGGATAACTAGGAAGTAACCTGCTCTTTTTTCCTGATGCATGACGTCAAACGCAACGTTGGAGCGAGCCATCTTCAAAGTACACTTCAGCACCAGTAACTCACACGCACCTCAAACATACCTACGCGGCTACACTAACTAGTTTAAGTGCAGATTCATCTCGACACAAAGAGTGTGATAAGGCCCAACGCACACCGCTGGAGGCGCGGCGGAGCGCATTTCCATGAAACGCGCAGGCCCCGAGCGGCGCCACGCCAAGAGCCCTCGAGCGGAGACACGCAGCTACTCCGAGCGCGATCATGTAAGTGCTGATCGATAAGCTGACCGCCCCAGCCAGCCGGGCGCGGCGCGGGGTAGTGCGGCGGACCGCACGGCGGGCGGCGACTTGAGGCGTTCCGAGCACCGCGTACGATTTTATTCTTATATTGGTGTCACTGACTCTGGCAGGGCCACCATCAGGGATTTTATTTTAAGCTCGAAGTTTTGTTGCGAACTCTTCGATCTAGCTCTTGGACTATACCTTACTAATTGAACTCATTATATCTTCTAAACTAAGACCCGTTAAATCTGATAAAATATGGGAGAAAACAGATCTTCGCTAGGTGCCCTAGCCACAGAACACTATTACTCCTATCGGAGGCCCTAGCTTTTGAACCAGTGACCGACAAATTCTGATATTTGGCGACAAATTTCGACTAATTAGAGACAAATTTTTTGTGTTATCAAAATTAAAATCCCTGATGGTGGCCCTGCCAGTCAGTGACACCTTATATTGACCGTATGTCAAGATTTAAATTGTTGTCTTCAATTGCTCTCCGCCGCGCCTCCAGCGGTGTGCGCTGGGCCTAACATTCCTTCTAAAGTTTATCTCTATGATTGAATATTAATATCAGATGGTGTAGGTAGGTATCTGCTGTGTGTAGATTCGTATTTGTGTGTGTAAATGGGATTACTGTGATCTTACAACCAATGTGTGAGTGAGCGAGTGTTACACGTAAGCTTCGTGTTGTCGTAAGCACGTGAGGTATATCATAAACTTGACATTTACTTCATTACATAACACCTTCACATCGACATACATTGTTAAATCAAACAAAAGGAATAAAGTAGTATTTTGTTTATTAGGTCAGTTTTAACAGCAATTATAAGTGATAAGTAAAATGTCACTTCCAATGTCACTACAAAACTAATACAACTCTAGCCTCCCATGTTGTTCAGAAAAATAGCATGACATCTGATCCACAGTATCATACTAAATTTCGTAAACATATCCATCGCAATTGCCCATTCCAAGTTTCCATTGAAACTTAAAACTTACAATCACTGCCATCATCAAAGTATTTACAATAGAAAAATATTTACAACTTAATCAGCATTAATTACAAATAAACACACTTGTCAGTCTCGCTTAGCTCTCCATACTAAAACGCATGAAGTCCACCCAATCAAACTAGTTTGGCTAGCCATTCGGAAAACAATTACAACCAGCAACATAATTAGGCAACATAATGAGTAAGTCCCTACAACACTAGTAGGAATGTCCCATCACTAGTTTTGAGCATATAAACTAGACTGTTCTGACAGGACTTACTTGTTCCTGTACTGAATAAAAGCTTGTTATTACCAGAACCAATTATAAACAGTGAGAAAATACATCACTGGTTTACTAAAAGATTTATGAGGTGCACAAGTGGAATTAAACTACATAATTAACACCAGCACTATTCAACAAGATAGTTAAGTGCCCAACAAAGTCATACCAAAGGCCTTTTCAGTATGACTTTCTCAGACCACAAGATGTGGAACAAGTAATTTCTGTCACAACAATCTTCATTATACACCTAAATCCATATTAATGAGAAGTCCAGTCTGTTATTAATTGGGTAGAGTGTCCATGAGAATCTCCTTTACTGCTGATGAGAGGCGGTCGGGGAATTTGATGTCAAACGCAACAAGCAAGTCTCCTTTCCGCGTTGGTTCCTTGGGTAATGGTAGCCCATATCCTGGGAACCTCTTCACTGTGTGTGGCTTCACAACCTCAGCCTGAAGGTTGACTGTCAGCTTGTCTCCAGACATGGTTGGTACTTCAATGATGGTGCCACAAAGAGCCTGCAACAAACAAACAAACAACATGGTTATTGTGATGTCACAGTGAGTCATGTTATAAAGAGGACAGTTAATGAATGCTTATCTCTTTGATTAATATATGAGAATATTTCCATTAAAAATGTTCCAATGTAATGGAAGACTTAATATGAATTTCATAACAATAATTAATTAATTGCAATTATTTGAACAACTGAATGGGCACAATGAACTTTGGAAAGCTCATGATAACTATGTAACTTGTAACTTGCTACTCATATAACTAGACTATTCTAGAATAAGGTGTGTTGGCATAATAGTTGCATGTTTATCACCAGTTAGTAAACAACACACATGCACAACAATATTGTAATCAATGTCAATAACCCAACAAGTCACTGATGCCTACCTGTTTGAGCGAGACCTTGGCTGCATATCTGATGTCACTGCCTTCCCTCTTGAACAAAGGGTGTGGCTTGTCTCTGATGATAAACACGATGTCTGCTGGAATCTTGTTGCGTCCTTGATCACCCTCCTTCTGGAACGTGATCTTGGTGCCAGCCTTCCAGCCCGGCTTTACATGGATGGTCAGAACCTTGTCCTCCTTCTTGGAAGTGCCGTCAGGCTGCAGCACACGCCGCGATATCTTCATCTTCTTGACACACCCACGCGCGATATCCTCCAGGGAAACGTACAAGTCGTGTTCGATCGGCGGGTCCTGGGTCTTCTCCTTTCGGCTCGGGGACCCGTGGAAGTTGAAGCTGTGGCTGCGGAAGGCGCCACCGGGGCCTCCGGGTCGCGCCGTGCCCATGCCCATGTTGGCGAACGGGTCCATGTCCACGTCCATGTCGCGGTCGAAGAACATGGTGGTGCCTCCCGAACCGCCGTTCAGGTCGAAGAACGCTTGGAAGGGGCTGGCTGAGCCGAAGAACTGCGCGAACGTTGCCCTCGGGTCACCGTGGAAAGTGTACGAGAACGACTGGCCGCCACCAGGTCCATTGTGCGATCCCATTCCTCCCTTGAGTCCCTCCTCGCCATGAGCATCGTAGATCTCACGTTTCTTCTTGTCTGACAGCACTTCGTAAGCCTCGGCCACCTCCTTGAACCTCTCCTCGGCACCAGCTGCTTTATTCTTGTCCGGGTGGTACTTCAGTGCCAGCTTACGGTATGATTTCTTTATGTCGTCATCAGACGCACCTTTCGATAATCCTAATATTTTATAGTAATCTTTGCCCATTGTGAATCCTTATCCTAGAACAAAAACGATTCCCGTTAGCCATAACGCCTGACACCATTTTTGGAGATGTGGAGCGATGATACGCGCAACATAAAAATTAGATTTTTTTTAATAAATACAAACGCAATCGACTCAAATAACGTTCTGGAAATAAGGGCAGATATTATAGAACACTTACCTAGTCAATAAAAGCTCCAAGTATAGTCCAAATAGTTAAAATAAGCGAATTTTTGGAAATATTCACACACAACACTTCTAAACACCTTACAGTAGCAACTTCACGTTTGAATGAAACGCGGCGGCTTCGTTGCGCGAAAATATATACATTAAAACGTCTAGAACGTTCTGGGGCCTTCAACCTCTGCGGAAACGGGACAAAATATAAAAAATGTACAGCGGTTGCGCATATGTCAGAAAGAGATGAATATAAATTTCATTGTTCAATATTCAAGAAAGCAAATGGAACTCACGTCATTTTTATCACGTTCCGACAGAATAACACGTTCCGATTGGTTGGGGAGAGCAGTTCGTTCTCTATGAGTTTTCTAGAACTTTTGCGTTTGAAGTTTGTTCTCGTTGTCTTACTAAATACCACCAGCCATTGTTGTTCCTGTAATAGGGCACACACTGCACACAGGTCACACATGTCTTTTTCAATATTATAAAAAATCAAGTAATTTTATTTTATTTCTGTCGCAAATATTTGGTTGTTTTCGTTTATTTATAATGCGTTTTTAAAGGCATAAAGGAGTGAAAGGTTCCAGATTAAAGGTTACATATGAATCGGTAGTACTTTACGATGGTAAAGTATGTTGAGCGAGATGGATGTCGCTCAACCTATTTATTTCTTCAAGCTTATCAGTGGTGTAGAAAGAAACAGTACCATAATTGCGTAACACACAACACAATCAATATCAATCTGAATCATTTTGAAGGATATTGCTGTTCGAAAAATTTGTCTGCTAAAAATGTAATTATCGCAGTAAATGTTGTTAAACTGTCAAAATAAAACACATTGCAACTTTGCAACTGATAGTGTGTTACGCAATTACCCTGCAGAAGAGGGGGCCTAAAAAGGCCACTTTGGCAGAATCATAAAATTATAACATTATTAATCATATTAATAATGTTAGTGTTTTTTTCATTTTTTCGCTAATAATCAAAGAGTTTGGGATTGGATTTGGATTGGATTGATTGGTATTTTAGCACAGACAAAAAAAATAACTGAAAAATCCTTCACCAATCGGATTTGATACGATTATATAACTTAACAGTTATCTGTCCATTATGATTCATAATGTTATCCTGTTATGATTCTGCCAAAGTGGCCTTTTTAGGCCCCCAGGTATGAGGTATTAGATAAAACTTAAATCGGTCAATAGCCGCACCACGCGTTGCATCGTGTCCGAACCCTTTCACAACCCTTAAAAGTAAAAAGACAATTTGAAATTAATGTTTCAATGCACTGACCTGTATTAAACAAGTACGCTGGACTTCATACTATCGATGACAAAATGAAGTCATTTGATTTTCGCCATTTTGGCGCTGATAGCAACGTGAAGGTACCGTGGAACTAATATTAGAGATGGAATATATTCTTCGACAAAAAAATACTTTTATGAACTTTATCGATCGTTATAGCCACTGAGAGTAATTTATTACGTAAGAGAAAAAAATCGAATCACTCTCAGTTATTTTTATGCTTCATTTTTAAGTAATAGAATAATTGCTCTGAAAATTCATTAGAGCGCGGTCAGATCGCAACCTATAAACTAGTGGATTTGTCCTAGTAAAGTTATAGCGCATGACGGTCAGATCAGTGTGTTAAATATGAGGATATAAAACTTATCATAAAAAATAGGTACTATGGTTGAGCTAATATCTCCTGGCTCAACTACACCAGTTTTACAAGCTGAGCTGGGGTCTCATTAGTTCGCAATGTGAACAAAAAGCTATAGAGCTATTATGTTGCCATTTCGCTCTAACCTAGCAATTCAAATGGCAGTTGTGTTCTTCGTGAGATATATTGCATTACATTTATGTAATATTCATTACTTAAATATAGTCACTTTTCGTGTTCAATTTGAAAGAATTGAACCATGTAAACAAAAAAGTTAACCATTCAACAAACAGCGTCCTTACAAATTCAATCGAGTTCACTCAAATTGAATGCCAAAAGTGAACCGTGTAACATTACCTTACCTTGTAGTCATTACTAGCGGAAAAGAGTGATTCCATTTTCATTATTGGGTATTTGGATAGCGTGCATACTAATGACAATCAAATCAAGCTTCGGATTTCGCACAATTTTCGTCAAATAAAATATTTTTTCATAATAGCAACATTATTTTTGTTTTTTTCATTCTCGCTTTTCAGTGTCAGCACTGTCAGCTGTCAACTTAATGTCACAAATGTTTCGTGTTATTAATCCAGGTTCGTGTTATTTATAAATAAAAGGAGACCGCTATTTGAAACTTTTATTTATCTAACAAGTCTTAGAAACAACGCGTGTCGACAGCCCTTGAAGTCCATGTCGTAGTACTTTTCGTAGAAGTCCTGTATTAGCTCCTCGACCTGGAAACAATGTCAAACGATATATCATTACAAAGTAAATGCGACTCATGCGGCGAGATAGCCCACGAACCGTTCATAGAATGTGTTGAATGTGAGGCTAATCTGTGCACCACATGCTTTGCCTCCGGCCAGGAAGTGGGTGCTCACAAGAACGATCACAAATATGCTGTGCGACGGAATGACTTTCCTTTGTTCGACAACTGCAACTGGTCGGCTAAAGAAGAATGCAAGCTGCTCTCGGCATTGTCGACATACGGCTTTGGAAATTGGGAAGAAATATCTAAGAGTGTCCACACACGTTCTAAACTCGAATGCCAGGAGCATTACAAAAAGTATTACATAGAAAATGTTCAGTACAAAGAATTGCAGTTGTTGCCAGAGACAGAACAATCTTTGTTTCCAAAACCTGTGATACCTTATCTATACAGTACAGAAGTATGCACCAACCCACCAAGGAACAACAATGCAGATCAACATCTGGCCGGGTACAATGCTTACAGGGCAGAGTTTGAACTCAGTTATGATCATAATGCAGAAAACATTTTCAACATTGAAGACAATTACTCTGATGATGACGAAGAGGATGATGATGACTGTATGGACTCATTAAAGGTGTCATTAGTCAGCGCATTGAATACCAGGCTAAGAGAGAGGCGGAGGAGATACAAGATCATACAGAATCATGGTTTAATAATGCCAAACAAATTAATATCCTGGCTTCAGAAATATGATAAGACAATTACAAGACAGAAGTGTGAGAGGATGTTGTCATTCATGCAGTTCATGACTGGTATACAATTTGATGCGTTCATGGAATCAGTCAGCTTAGAAAATGAACTAATACAGCGAATAACAAGACTTTCAGAGTACCGGAGGAATGGTATCAAAACATTATATGCTGCCAAGCTGTATAAACAGTTGAAGAAGGAGAATGAGCTAGTTGTCAAGGAGCAGAAGCATGCTTCAACTGTTATGGCAAAAAAGTACGAGAGTCAGTCACCTGTGAAGAACACATTGATGTTTGGAAAGAACAATCAGTTGCTAAAGTACAAGAGAACATCAATGCCTCTAGAAATAGTCGACCTACCAGGGTTCAATAGACTTACAGAAGCTGAGAAGGTTCTATGTTCCAACCTAAGACTGGTGCCAGAAAACTACTTAGAAATAAAGCAGCAATTGATTACCCAGAACAGCAAAATGGGCTTCCTCCGTTTGCTAGATGCAAGGAGGATAGTGAAAATAGATGTGAATAAAACAAGGAAGATCTATGATTACTTGTTGTATGAAGGGTTTATTTCTAAACCGCAGTAAATATATAAGATGATTTTTTTATACAACTGTTGTTTCTTTTATTTTCATGATAATCACCATGTTGCTTAATGCTCATTATACACGAACTTGTGGCTTCCTAGATGACTAAATTAATGAGATAGGATACTCACTTTAAAACCAAATTTCTGATACAGAAATATGGCAGAATTTGTTGGTGATACATGCAGTGTGACATCCTTGCCTGTACAAGTCTGTAAAATAAAACATGGTTTGTTTTAAAAAAATATTGGAAAATCCAAAACTTATGAGTTGTGCACTTTTGGATTTTCCAATATTTTTTTAAAGAAGCAATATGTTGCTCATTTGATTGGTGTCACTGACTCTGGCAGGGCCACCATCAGGGATTTTAATTTTTATAACCCAAAAAATTCGTCGCTAATTAGTCGGAATTTGTCGCCAAATATCAGAATCTGTCGGTCACTGGTTCAAAAGATATAGGGTATAAAGGTGGAAATATTTTTTCTTGGCAATTATTCGTAAACTCTCTAGCTCTTGGAATATACCTTACTAATTGAACTCATTATATCTCCTAAACTAAGACCCGATTAAATCTGTGACTCCGACTAATTGGCGACAAAATATAGAAGAAAACAGATCTTCGCTAGGTGGCCTAGTTTTTGAGATATAAATGTGGCCCCGCTGGAGAGACTCTCTCCAGATCGGCCTCCTATAAACCCTTATATCTTTTGAACCAGTGACCTACAAATTTTGATATTTGGCGACAAATTTCGACTAATTAGCGACAAAATTTTTGTGTTAACAAAATTAAATTCCCTGATGGTGGCCCTGCCAGAGTCAGTGACATATTTGATTGTATGTATAAAAAATAACTTTGAATAAGAGCCATTTTCAATAGGGTTCCGTACCTCCTATGGTTGAAAGAAATCTATTAAAAAAAATTGACTCAATTAATTGATTTTTTCGTAGGCTACAATGTTTTCAGGTTTCACACTTGATTGACGGGATTTTTTTTTGTGTAGTAAATAAGTTCGATAAATAAATCCCGCACCTGTAACAAGTGATAGAGCATGAAGGTGGCGATCTTCGCGTTCCTCCATTCGGGCCGCGTGAGCACGAAGGAGATGTAGGCCTCGTTGTGTCCCACGTCCGGCACCAGGAAGGCGCAGCCTATCACCAGCCGCTTGTATGTCACCACGCAGCTGAACTCAGGGTACTGAAGGGCTTCTGTTACTGTTAGGTGAAATAACCAATGGGATTACAGAACAGATTTGAAATGGTCTTTCTGATTTGACTTTTGGGTCATCATCTGCCTAGCCTTTTCCCAACTATGTTGGGGTCGGCTTCCAGTCTAACCAGATGCAGCTGAATACCAGTATTTTACATGGAGCGACTGCCTATCTGACCTCCACAATTTGGTTACTGGGTAATACGATACCCCTTGATAAGACTGGTTGTCAGACTTTCGGACTTCTGATTACCCGTAACGACTGTCAAAGATCCACGAATGACAGCCGGGACAACGGCTTAACGTGCTTTCCGAGGCACGGAGGGGTCTCGGTATGTAAAGATGGTCACCCATCCACAGACCAACCGCGGCAAGCGTTGCTTAACCTGATCGATCGACCTGTGCGGCTGTTATTATTTAGCCACGGGTCAGTGGCAATAGGTATTGACATAAATCTACTTAATAAAAATCTAAATTCATTCATTCACTGACAGACCACGCACAACCGCTGACTCTAGAAGCATGAAATTTTGCACAAGATTTCCAGAAACAACGAAACTGAGCACTGAATACGTGTTTTTGAAAAGTCACCCCCTTAAACGGTTAAATAGGGATGAAACTTAGTAATATTTTCTTTTTTGGCGATGGGAAGTCCCATGGGGTGCTAGGTTGGTATTTTATAAATCAGCAGTTTATCAATTTTTGGTTAATAAATTGTACGGGCAACACATTATTTAACAAAAAAAAATGTGTCGCGTCGGCGTTCTTCATTCTCATTTGTTATTAAATCAGGTTTATGCAAAGAAACTAAAGTCGAGTTTTAGACACTCCACTACAATTTCGACAGAGACATACGACATCGGTTATAGACATTATAAATTACTTACAATCAATCCCGGGCCAGAAGAACTGTGCACAGAGATTGTTGACGGCGGCGATGTGTTGCGGCCTCACGTACGAGTAGTCTATGGTCGCGCGGGGAGGAGGCTCGTAGTCTTTTATGTGTCTACACAACAAATATACAAACTAACTTTATTCAATTGCATTACTAAGGTGCTTTCAAGAAACGGTCAGATAGAAATTAGGCGGGCCTATACACCCCGAAGATGTAGGCTGAAACCAACGTTTGATTTATTAGCTTTTATTAATTATTGTGAGACTTACGCCTAGTTTCTGGATCGAAAATTATCAACAAGTCAGGTGATGCAAACAGTATTTAAGTAATCCATACTAATATTATAAATTCGAAAGTAAATCTGTCTGTCTGTATGTTACCTTTTCACGACTAAACCACTGAACGGATTTCGATAAAATTTGGCAGAGAGATAGATTGCATCCCGGGGAAGGACATAAGATAGTTTTTATCGACACACCTCGCGGACGAAACCGCGGGCGGAAGCTAGTAAAACTATAAAAAAAAAAGAGAAAAAAAAAAAAGAAATACGAGTATTCTATTCTACTATTACTTTGTATGACAATGGGGGGTACCATTTGAATAATGACCTGTTTGTTTTCCTAAGTAGTTCATCAGTGAGTTTCAGCCATGTGGGGGCGGAGTCCCCATCCCTTCGTATGTAGGGCTTCAGTGTGGCCCCGGAGTACAGGGACCGGAAGGGCGTCGGCTCTATGTTAGATAGCAGAAGCGTACCGTAGTTGGTACTCGCTATAGTGCCGCATAGGTTGTCTATTAGGTACTGAAATAAATGAAAATATTATGTTTTTAGAGTGAAGAAAATATTAACAAACAAATACAAGAGTACGAATACTAATAGGAACTATGTATTTTATTGTTATCATCATCTGCCTAGCCTTTTCCCAACTATTGGGGCCGGCTTCCAGTCTAACCGGATGCAGCTGAAAACCAGTATTTTACATGGAGCGACTGCCATCTGACCTGCACAACCCGTTTACTGGGTAATACGATATCCGTTGGTAAGACTGATTGCCAAATTTTTGGGCTTCTGACGACCCGTAACAACTGCCAAATATCCACGAATGACAGCCGGGACCAACGGCTTAACATGCTTTCCAAGACACGAAGGTTTATTGGTATGTAAAGATGGTCACCCATCCACAGACCAACCGCGGCAAGCGTAGCTTAACCTGATCAATCGACCCGCGCGGCTGTTATAACTTAGCCACAATTTCCTCTATGTATTTATTTTATTGTTTGTGTTTATTTTGCATAATATTATTGCCTTAACAACTTACCGATCTCTGGAACCGATCTAGAACTCTCTCCGCATTGATGACGATCCTTGGATCTTCAGTCATGTAGCCACCTAGCAGCTTAACTTCTCTGGAAAATGCAAGAAATTAGGTAATTAATTAATTATATGTTAACTTTCAGTGTATGAAACCCCCTTTTTTTGGATGGGAAATCATCAAATGACTCCTCCCGCTCTGGGTGGAGCGGAAGAGAGTGTCAGACTCTTACTGACTAAAACCCACCCGTGTTCCTTCCTTAGCCCTTTATGTTCCGGGCCAGCGGTAACCCTTTCGGACAATCCCTCTGATATGAAACCCCCTTCCTTGTAGGCCTCCTTCACTCGGCCGTATCTACAGCGATAAATGCCTACACTTTCGCGTGGCGCCGTGGCCACTCCGTCAGTCGGTTGTCACCACTCGCGCGCAGAGCTCGCGCGTACGTAATATTTTAAATTAGTTTCGAATAGTGAACAACAAGAATGGCTGGTTTAAAGCATTGCTCTTTTGACGGATGTGGATAATTACCAGAGCAACTTGAAAATGTGATTTATTATTTGTTGAGATATCTTAACGATTTTGACCAAACCAGCAGGGTAATTGCGTAACACACTATCAGTAGCAATGGGTTTCATTTTGACAGTTCAACAACATTCATTGCGTTATTTGCGTTGTTGAGCAGGCACATCTTTTGAACATATGAAGCAATGGATTAGAAATATGCTTCAAAATTATTCAAATTGATAGTAATAGTGTGTTATGCAATTAGGGTGCTGAATCGCGAAAAAAAAACAGCTGTTCCCTACATTTTGACGAGCTATACGAACATTCGCGATTTCAGGTTTGGTCCCATAGTAAAAGTTGTTCATAATGATGAGTATAATGACCTTTTAAGAGGTTGTTAATGTTTTACCAATAACCCTGTATAGATAATAGGGGTGACATATTCTTAATAGAAAAAAAACCCTGTAAATATATAAAGAATTAAAAAAACTGCTACACATACCAATTTATAAAGTAAAATTAAATCTCAAACTCACTTGTCCAAATCAAATAAAGGCAGATGCTTGTGCCTCTTCAGCCGCCTCAACGCCAACTTCGCCCTGAGCCTGCTCAAGTAAGCCTTCTTGTTAGGATCCCGGACTTTCGGGATCAAACCCTCAACTTTCTTCAGAAGTTGTATCTCTTCATACTGAGACATTTCCACCAGATCCTGTTGCGGCTTCGGGAGAGGATCCTCCCAGGGTGTGTCTACGGAGTTCAATTCGGTGGAAAAGAGGGATTCCCTTCTGATTGGTTTTTCTTCTACGACCTGCTTCTTGGGTCTGTCGAAGGCCAGTTTTCTGGTGTCGTGTTCTGATCCGCTGCGAGAGTCTGAGTCGTAGTATAGCATTGATTGTTGGAAGGAATGGATGCTTGAGGAGTCACTCTATAAGGGGGAGAAGATGACTTAGTTTATACTCATTTTTCATAAGGCGTTCCTACACGTTGGTTCGGGTCGGTATGATTCGGCAAAATTATATTTTCGGGAAAAAAACAACTCGGCTTACCTACTATTGTGTCGACCCGACCCGAATATGCTGATAAATTATTTTTATTTTGTAAATTGCATAAAAATAACACGTTTACTCGTCGATTCAACGAGGGTAGTCGCCGAACAGTTTGCCGATTGGCACGACCCAAATGTGTGTAGTACCTATTTGTTTCGGGTCGGCTTTGATGTTTAACAAATACTGCCGATAAAATGTGCCGACCCAAAAAAGCCCTGAGCATACATCTTTAGATAAGCTTTGCCACATAGTATTATGACCTCGCAAGCTCCGCTAATGAGACACAATTGATTTTCTATTGTATCGTACTACATAGGTTACTGGTTAGGTGTCTGTGTGGTGCCGGACTTAAAGAATTGCACCACCCCTTACTTCCCGTGGGTGTTGTAAAAGGCGACTAAGGGTCTTACCGGAGAATGGGCAGCAGCGTTCTCTATTTATTCCACCATCATACCATACTGCGATCGCCAACCCGCCTGCCAAGCGTGGCGATTATGGCAAATCCCCCCCAAAATTGGGGGAGGCCTATGTCCAGCAGTGGACGTCTATCGGCTGAAACGACATAGGTTACGCGCGGAGCTTAACCGGATAAAAGTTTGCAGCAGTAGTTTGTATTAGTAATAATATAGCTGCTTTACTCACTTGTACCGGCATGATGCGATTGGAAGGCGTAAAGTCGAAGCCCCGGAACTCCATGTCGGAGTACGAGTCTTTATTTGTCAACATGTTGATAGACTCGTCGAACGTGCTCTCGTCCCCCATTTCATTCCTGGATTTGACAAATTGACAAAATATATTATCGTTTATCTTTAGTGTAAGGCCTTTATTTACCAGGCCCGTGCCGGACGGCGCGTATGTGTTCCACGCGCGCCTCAAAGAGATGTCAGCATCGAGGAGGGGCCCCTTAGGGCCGAAGCCTGCCGGGTCAGCGGGATTGTCCGAAAGGGTTACCGCTGGCCCGGAACATAAAGGGCTAAGGAAGGAACACGGCTGGGTTTTAGTCAGTACTTGTCTGACACTCCCTTCCGCTCCACCCAGAGCGGGATGAGTCATTTGATGATTTCCCATCCGCAAAAAAAAAAAGGCCTTTATTTAAGGGGAATCCGTCAATATAGCCCGCGAAATTCATAATTTCTTAAGTTTGCTGCAAATCGTCATATTTTCACGAAATTGGTTTTCAGCAAATATGAAATCAAATCAAAAGTCATTTATTCATACTAGGCATCATATAATTTCGAGAGCAATATTGATGTTTTAAATGATTATAATTTAGTAATTATTTTACCGTAATTATCGCGTAATGAATTTTGATCGACATACAACGTAAATCAGCGATGCAATTTCCAAACAAAGTTGACATTTTGAATTTCGCGGGCTAAATTCATAGTTTCAACTGATTATTTTTGTAAATTTTAGGGTTTAGCAAGGAGGCAGCTTACTAAAAACCTAACAAGTGGTGATGTCAGTAAGCTGCACCCTTGCAAACTTTTTGTAAGGTAAAAGCTTTTTCAATGCTCAAAGTTTCAGGCTGGTTGTGCAAGGTATTCTAATCCATACTAATATTATAAATGCTAAAGTGTGTCTTTCTGTTACCTCTTCACGCTTAAACCGCTGAACCGATTTAGATAAAATTTGGTATAGAGATAGTTTGAGTCCCGGGAAAGGACAAGATAGTTTTTATCCCGATGGGAATCCACGGGATCGAAACTTGTGCGGGTGAAACCACGGGGCGGAAAAATAAAGATTAGCATTATTATAAATAATATTAGTATTATATTCCTATTAAAGTAGCAAATAAAAGTTTAAAGGAATAAGAAAGCAATGCCAAAAGTTAGAATTTATGTATGATTTTTAGGGTTCCGTACCCAAAGGGTAAAAACGGGACCCTATTACTAAGACTTCGCTGTCTGTCCGTCTGTCTGTCTGTCTGTCACCAGGCTGTATCTCAAGAACCGCGATAGCTAGACAGTTGAAATTTTCACAGATGATGTATTTCTGTTGCCGCTATAACAACAAATACTAAAAACAAAATAAAATAAATATTTAAGGGGGCTCCCATACAACAAACGCGATTTTTTTGCTCGTTTTTGCTCGATATCAAAAATGGCAACAGGTAGGCACTTGAAATATTCACAAAATACTCAATTATATTTTAACTTTAATAATAAATAATAAAATAAAAATAAAATAAATATTTAAGGGGGGCTACCATACAACAAACATGTTTTTTCGGCGTTTTTGCCTTGTGGTACGGAACCCTTGCGAGTCCGACTCGCACTTGGCCAGTTTTTTTATTTACCTGCTATCTGAATCCAGCTGGTCATAGAATGATGTACTCGACACGCCACTGAGCTCATCAGAGTCAACTCGTCTCTTCTTGCAGGGCACTGGATCAGACCCCACAGAGAAGGAACTGCCCTCATTGTTGATTAGCTCTTTGTATCCTGAAAGAGCAGTTTTTTAGGGTTAAGGTTTAAAATTAATAAGTACTAGCTGCGCCCCGCGGTTTTGCCCGATAAGTGTCGATCCCGTGGAAAAATCGGGATAAAAGTAGCCTATATGTTAATCCGGGGTGTTAGCTACCTCCATACAAAATTTGATCAAAATTGGTCCAGCCGTTTGAGTGTGAAGAAGTAATAAACATATAAACACACACACAAACTTTCGCCTTTATAATATTAGTGTGATAGTTATCCATACTTTAATATTATAAATACGGCAGTAACTCTTGTCTGTCTGTCACCTTTTCAGAGTTACTTTTCAACTGTTAGGAAAAAGTTGAACCGATTTCGAAGAAATTTTGGCACGCAGGTAAACCATGACCTGGGTTTAGGTTTAGGAGAGGATACTTTTTATCCCGGTAGTACATTCTCGTAGACGTAATTTACGACCTCTGCGCGTGCGAAGCCGTGGACAATAGCTTGTTTATATAATAATACATACCCATTTCAGTAACTTTGGCCAGGAACAGGTTTTTGTCAATAGACGGCTGATTTCGTGGCCGAACTTTGGGCTTGTCTCTAGCAATTTCTTGTACTGAAACATCAAAATTATATCATTACACAAATCTACGAAAAAATACGGAACGGGAAGGTCGGCTGCGTGCGTCTGCAATGCTTTTTAATAAATTATCTGCAAGATCATAATCCTTCTCTTGTCATTATCCCAATTTATTTATTTGGGGTCAGCGCAACATATTTTATTAATAAATCAATTCATCATCATCTGCCTAGCCTTTTCCCAACTATGTTGGGGTCGGCTTCCAGTCTAACCGGATGCAGCTGAATACCAGTATTTTACATGGAGCGACTGCCCATCTGACCTCCACAACCCAATTACTGGGTAATACGATACCCCTTGATAAGACTGGTTGTCAGACTTTCGGGCTTCTGACTACCCGTAACGACTGTCAAAGATCCACGAATGACAGCCGGGACCAACGGCTTAACGTGCTTTCCGAGCCACGGAAAAAATTTATTAATAAATCAATTACCTGTAAGAAATTAAGCCGAAATAACGTGTACCGTAATTTTCATTGTAGGAGTAAGTATGATGAACTTTTGTCAGAGCCATTTCTGTTGATGTGTCTCTAGACTTTCAAATCAAATCTTCATTGCTAAAGTAACAGAGTACATTTATAAAAATTTTAAAAGATGTTGTAATAAGTTGACTTTGCAAAAAGGTTTGGCATTACATTTAGTTGGTGTTGTTTATGAGTATTTTTCTACCGATGGTGCTTGGCTCTCAGCCCAGCAGTAGGAACATTACTGTCTGATTATGTTAATGTGTGTATAATTTAGGAGACTAAATTTCTTACTAATATGAGCAGCGACTGCAGGTGAGAAATTATGCAGTAGCTTCCACCAGCCCGTCTCCCCGAGCACTGCCGAACCTGACTTGAAGAACAGCTTGTTGTACACTGAGAGCACTCCTGCTATTGTGCCCACCCAATTCTTTTTCTGCTTGCTGTAATCAGGAAAAGATGGTAAGAACAATCAATGATGAAGCTTGAAACATGTTGGTTAACATAAATTGTATTTATCTTCATATTATTCTTTTGGATATTGAGCAGAAACATAAAAGTGTCAAGAATTAAATGAGCAAGTGTTGCAGGAATCTCTCTCCTTAGTCATTCCATCACTGTTGAGGATTGTGTCTTGTTTTTAACTGCTGAATAGTAGATCTGCATTTGCTATGGCCTTTAGGTTGACAGAGCGCCACATTAACAGGCACTTCTAGTTGCTTTGCCACCTGGCATGTCCATCATTATCATAATTTCAGCCCGGACCCTCTGCTGGGTATATGTATAGACCTCCCCTTTTTTCTGCCATATTTCCCGGTTCCCTGCCATGTCCATTACTTGGATAGTCCAAGTGATCCTCTTAGAATCAGGAAAATATGTGAAAAAATGATTGCGAGAGAAATAAGTTTGTTTTAGTACTTACGTCTGTGCACCAAATAGTGACTGCCAGTACCGGTCAATGAAGGAGCAGATGTGTGTCTTGTAGTGGAAGTAGCCATGGTTGCTGATACCGTATGACTGGATGTTCAGATGGTGGAGCGTCAAGTGAATTACGTTCACCCTACAAATAAATAACAGAGTTAATGAATTACTGATATACAATTATAAAATGATGGTCACCAACACTGTACTGAAATCTGTGAGCTATATTTAAACTTACAATACTTTTATTTGGTATATTTAGCAGTAGACTATCTTACTTATAAGGGTCTTCCCCTTAGAATGGACATCATGTTCTATGTTATGGGTTTGGTTTCCGCACTAGTCCTTCAATGGCCCATTGTGTGTGGAAAGGGATGTCCTTTCCACACACAATGGTCCATTTCAAGTGTCAAACATATTATACCCAAAAATTAACGCTCATATCCATTTTTACCATGGAGTTACAGGCTTAGGACTGAAAACCAGCGAATCAATAACTGTTTGTGTCTATAAACAAATGTCCAAAATATTATTAGCCAAAATATGATTTTAGGTACTTTCAAATCCAAATAGCAGCCAGGAGGTTATTGGTAGATCTCTGTTGTAATAGTTAAAACATGTTCGGGATGTACAATTAAAGGTTGGTAGGTATTATTAGGGCTTAAAACACTTGTTATAAAATATACCTATTTGTGTCTGTTGATGTCCTGTTAGTTGGACAGATTCGTGGACGAAAGTGGATACAATAATGCAAATAAATGGATTATTTTTCCTCTATTTTGCAGTGATAGCCTGCTACTTCTGCGCATTGTTTGATTTAATCACACTAATATTATAAAGGCGAAAGTTTGTGAGTGTGTGTGTGTGTTTATATGTTTGTTACTTCTTCACGCTCAAACGGCTGGACCAATTTGGATAAAATTTGGTATGGAGGTAGCTGACACCCTGGATTAACATATAGGCTACTTTTTATTCCGATATTCCCACGGGATCAACATTTACGCGGGTAAAACCGCGTGGCGCAGCTAGTAAATAATAAATATCAGTTTGCACTTGGAATATTCTACGAATAAAAAAAAAACAAAGTTCACATCTGTTCTATCCAACAACAATGGCACTAAATATCAATGTATACTTACCAGGGAAATCTATTTCTCGTAAAGATCTCCTTACTACTCGGGGAGCAGTCTTCGCAGGTGAAATCAAAGAAAACATCGCAGGCAAAGTCGCCAGGAGTGCCAGACCTTCGGAGGCAGCTGAGATGAACAAAACAGATGCAGTTCTCGCAAATAAGGCCTGGCCGCTCCTGTTTGTTCTCTGGTTCGTTGCAATATATACATGTAGTACCCATCGTAGCTTCTTGTAAACAAACATCGCCCTCAGCCGCCATCGCAAAGCAATAATAACATAACCTCAAAACTAAACTGACAAGAGTGACAAGTGAAGTGACAAGTGTGACAACAAGCAACTGTCATCGAACATTGTTTTTTTTTTGTGCATCTGTTACTGTGTTACTGCCATTGTGATAGGAAAAACCAATGATATTTTAGTAAATATCATTGGGAAAAACATTGAGACGCCGCGTTATTCTATACTTACATTATACAAATATGAGTGAAATATGATTCAGAATATGAAATAGTAAGAAAGCTATAGAGCATCGGGTAGCGTGGCCACACATGAGACAAAAACTAACTTAACTAACATAGGCTACATGAGTAGCTGCCTTGAAAAAACTGGCACGCACTGAGAGACGGAAATATTATAGCTTTATCCTTTTCTGTTACTTATAATAACTCAATACTTTATCCCTTTCTTGTGGAAATGAAATGGAGATACCCGCCGTCTATACTTTTCTTTGTCTAAGGTTGTAGGTAAGTGCCGTAGCAGCCATCTTTTGCGACATGTTTTGTGATAATTTTGCTGTCAAATGGTTGTTTACTTTTTGTATTATTAAGATTTGCGAGAAAATTACAAGAATTTTACCTTTTAAAACTGCATGCAAATGTTGGAAAACAACAATTCAACAGGCCTGTGTGTTGCATTGTGAAGTGTGGTGCAAGAAAGAATGAAAATCAACCTCTAATGTCTTTGCACAGGTTAATAGCCGGTTTTCATTCCATAATACATTTAATAATAGGTACACATTTGATGATTCAGTTGTAACGCGATCATGAATGTATGGCTAAAGTATTGATATTTGGGTTCATTGCCGTATAATAGACCTTTTTAGTATATTTTGTTAATTCATTAGTTTGTTTACAATAATAATGTCAAATGGAATAGGGTTGTACCGTTGCCGAAATAGTTTCCGTAAACTAGTTCCTCCGCTGAGACGTCATCGGTATGTTCTGCGATGTGAACATAAATAATCCTGTGTCTCGGTCCAAGTGACCTTGCCAGGCCTCTGGTTCACAGCATCGAAATTAAAATATTATTTTACATAAACCTACATGGCCACTTAGGAAACGTAAGAAGCTAGGTGCACGGTTCCAATTGGTTGTTTCCTATGGGGAAGAACTGGCAAGAAACTCCAGAGTTACTCTTTTAAAAATAATTGGTTTTTACAATGTTTTCATTAGAAAACATTGTTTATTTAGGTACTTTACAAATTATTGTTAAGCACCTAAATAAATAAATAACTCGTTTTTTATTAAATTTATGGACTATCTGTTTCTCTCTTCTCGCCACTGCATATTCATCACCGAAAAAACTCAGTGAAAGCTGAAGTGACGGTAACAGAGTAAATAAGAAATATTTTGTTTTTACATTTGGTACCTACTTACGCTATCAGATACATTTATAAGTAGGTATCTTATTATATTGCCATTTGGCTTCACAACTGGTAACTATAATATTTTTCTCTGAATATTCTAACTTTATTAAAAGATTTTCTTTTTTGACTTGTATGTACCTACCTACCTTTCGATAAATAGTTCAGTAATTAACCATGAGTCTTTCGTTTTACGCGTCACAAAAGATTAGAAATAAAGTATTTTCGCACACTTTATTTTTATGCAAAACTATAAAGTATATTTATTGAAAGTAAAGTAGGATACGTTTTTATAAAGTATGCTTGGCCACCCTAATTACAACGGACTTTAATTAAGTAAGTTATTATGATCCAAACGTGATAACTAGTAAGACTCATATTTAGTATCGATACTGGATAATAGTAACACCTATGTTCCTTGATTGACACAACCCTAGCAATGGCAGCCATTTTATGCGACAATACGAGTTGTAGGTAGGTATGCACCCTTTTTAGGGTTCCGTTGCCAAATGGCAAAAAACGGAACCCTTACTGTCTGTCTGTCCGTCCGTATGTCACAGCCACTTTTCTCCGACACTATAAGAACTATACTGTTGAAACTTGGTAAGTAGATGTATTCTGTGAACCGCATTAAGATTTTCACACAAAAATAGAAAAAAAACAATAAATTTTGGGGTTCCCCATACTTAGAACTGAAACTAAAAAATTTTTTTTTCGTCAAACCCATACGTGTGGGGTATCTATGGATAGGTCTTCAAAAAGATAATGAGCTTTCTAATATAATTTTTTTCTAAACTGAATAGTTTGCGCGAGAGACCGTAACTTCTAAAATAAGAGAATGATAAAACTAAAAAAAATATATGATGTACAATACCATGTAAACTTCCACCGAAAATTGGTTTGAACGAGATCTAGTAAGTAGTTTTTTTTTAATACGTCATAAATCGTAAACCGCAATTTACATTTTATTCAATCAACTCAAATATAAAAAAAATAAAAAAAACATTAAATTTCATAAACATAAACCTTATTCATAAACCCGGATGTTACGGAACCCTCGGTGCGCGAGTCCGACTCGCTCTTGCCCGGTTTTTTTTTGTAGGTCCTATCTCAATGGTTACTGCTGCACACAGTTTCTGGACTGAAGTTTCTGGACTACCTACTTTTTCAGAAACTTTTTTGTAGTTGTACTGTAAAATGTGTTTTTTTTTTCGAATAGTAATAAGCACATAAATCACTGACCTCCATCATACAAGGTTTGTATAGGTACACTCTCGTTAAAAGCAATCGTGGACGGGGTGATCCACAGAGTACAATTCGAGTGATCCTTTTAAAATCCTTATCCACTTTTCCAATAAAGGTCATAGTACATGTATCAAACCGGAAAGGGATCGGCACCGTATCAACTCGAGCTGTTCAGTATTCTTCGTATGAAACTCCCTACTGCAACGCACACTAATCGGAATCGTAACGTAATGGCCTCGCCTCGGGACAAGCTTGCGAACCGCGGTGTGGTGCGCGCGCTTGCATGCTTAGGACATCACGTCACCATAATTATGGTGCCCCCCCCCCCCCCCCTGAAACAGTACTTGCTAGCACATGATAGGCAAGGCTGTTTATCAGCAAGATATTACAAGACCCAAAAGTCACTCTAGCTAGAGATGTGCGCCAATCTTTACAAATCGCTATTCGATGTTTCGGAAAAATACGAGGCGACTAGTGGATAGGAGGGCCTACAGGGATGGATTGCTTAGGGCATCAAGTAGTCTTAGGCGTGGAAGACGGAAGAGAACAGGATCAGTGTTTATTAAACGCTAATATATTCCAAAATAACAAGACTATTCAATTTAACAATATTATATTTATACTTAACAGTCAAAAATCACAATAACAAGTCAAGTTCTACGCGTAGTAGCCATCTGATTCCTAAACTGCGTAATCCACCTGCCGATGTGCTGTTTGTGGATGTTGCGGGCTATCTTCACCGGTTCGGGGTCGCTGGGGTTGCTGGGCATCAGGTCCAGGTGATGGGCTGCGTCTACAATGACCACTGCTCTCACTGTGTCACTCAAACTGTCGAGGATACCACCTGTAAGAGTAAAAGAATAACATCACAGAACACCATCATCATCATCATTGGTCATGAACTCATGATAGTTGTAAGGGAGATTTTGATAAATAAAATAAATAATAATAATTTAAGGGGGGAGGGGGTCCAAACAAGTCTTATTTTTTCTTACTTGGGGGTGGGAGGGCTCTAGACTGTTCTTACGTAAGATTACAAAAGTAAAAAATTATTTACTACTTTTTCTTTGCAATGTTGGTAGATACTGATCTTACGTAAGGTTAAAAAGGGGGAATGTTCATCCAAGTTTTATTTTTTCTTACGTAGGGAGGAGGAAAGTGTGAGTGAGTGAGGTCAGAAAGTGGTCAAAATTGTCTTACGTAATAAATGAACAGCCCCACGCCTCTAATCCCCGAAGAGGTGGGCAGAGTAGCAGTATGTTTTGCCAGGTATTTTATGCCTAAGATATCTTAGAAGATCACTTTCTTTCACCAGAATAGAATAGATATATTTATCGTGCAATAAATGTAGGATCAAAAATAAGTAATTACAGTTTGTGAGAAATTCATGTATAGCATACAAAAGAACATTTGAAATATTCAGCGGGTTGTGATTAGCGTTCATTTGGTCCGAGGCCCATGTCTAGAGACTAGTGTACAGCAGAGTAAAATTTTACCTCCTGTCCAAGGATCTCGAAGTCCATTACTGAAAACAATATTCGAAGCTGCCTGGAGCCTGTTGCCCCCATACTCCAACCTCGCCATATTTTCTCGAGGGTACACGTTGTACTTCTTGTGGCACGCCTCCGCGAAGGTCGTAAAGTTCCAAGGTTCTGGCTCAAACATGTCATTCTTGCCGTTGGTACACATCGGCATCACCATCTCTGTGCAGGCCTTTGTAAGAAAAAACACGTTTTAGTCTGTGGGCTTCTGGAGTACTTTCATTTTTTATTTGAATTATGATAGTTACCTGGTAATCCCATCCACTAGCGTCTAGGTTGCCGTAGTCATCTCCTTTCTGATAATCCACGCATTTATTTTTCTTCTCGTAATTTGTAAAAATATCTATTACTTTTCCTATAGCCTGTGAAATAAAAGATTTTTCGTTAGAGCTTGTATGGTTTCATGAACTTAGGGAGTTTAATTTTTATGAAATTTGCGATTAAGACCCATCCCACCTGTAATAGTTTATCACCAGACAAAGTCTCGTTAAGGTACTGGCAGACGACCCTCACGGGTTCAGCAGGTAACGGCGTCAGGAAATCTGAGGAAAACGGATAGTTCACCATGGCCAGGGTGGAGTACATGGACTCCAGGAATTCCATCAGCACATTCAGGTCTGTGGAGTTCTTGATAGGTGTACAGAGGTTGAAGGTTTTGTGCAGGAATTCCGAGCCGTTGGCGGTTGAGGAATAGTTTCTGAAAGTAATAATAGATAAAATTAACAAAATGGTGTGTAGCTGCTGATGCCGAAAATAAAATAGGATAGAAGTTTTTTTTGAAAATGAGCGAAAATACTGATTTTACTATTAAATATTGAAGAAACAGCTCTTCGGATCAAGGCTGGTCTTTTCATTGACCGCTCTGGGCTTTTGCCCCGGGATCCACGATCCATTGGTCACCTAGATCCTGCCAGCGCCGTAACTAGTGGCTGTCAAAAGAAAACCTAACTTATCCTAGACAGGGTGCTAAAATTTGTGACCGCGAGGTCCGTAGGTCGCTAGGTACTTTCTCCATTTCATCCCCCAATATCTTAAACTGCTCAGGACCTTCGGTAGGTTAAAGACGGCCCTGTTTCGAATTTCCATTGAAGATTCAGACTACAATATTAGAAAAAAGGTGTTGATGAAAATTGTCATGGTTGCATGAATAAAAAGCGCGTGAAATGGCAAAGTTCGTACGCAATAATCTCTCTTGCTCATTATTGCTTACTTAATAACGCTCCAAGATTCCCTGATGTTGGTAGAACAGTTGGTGTCAACAGTCCTGAAGCTGGAAGTCACGAGCCTGTTGAAGACTCCGCAGGGAGCCATCCCGGAGAACATGTGCACGGGGGCGGAGGCCGCTATGGCACCGTTGACGATGTGAGGGTACTTCATGCGGAAGTAGGCTGCTAGCATGCCGCCGTATGAGCCTGGAGGATATCAACGAAGGTATAGGTATCGCAGTACTAGTTTCCGAAGTTAATGATGGAACCGTACCTACGACACCGGTTGCTGTTTTTTTTTGCCGCAAGAAATTAGGGATGTCCAAGAGTGTTGTCCTATTTATAGTAATACCTACCAAAAACTGCTATTACTAATCCATCTAAAGCAAGGACTTTATATTCTCTTTTTGTTTTGTAGGTTGCTCAGTTGGATTTTTATAGGGAATGGGAGGTCCTTACACTGAGATATATCTGAGATAATTTTATGGTGACGAACAATTTCGACCTATTATCTAGTCAATTCAGTCCCACAAAAACATTTCATGTTAAATGTTGCCAAGACGAGACCATGTAGCTCGCACTATTAAAAAGTAATCAGATCTCATGTAGAGTCAAGCTTCTAACTCTACACGCAATAACTCTACAAGGCCTAACTTCGTAAACTCTACACCTTAGTCAAGAACCATTTTATAACAGTATGAGAGTTTTTCAACTTACGCTCATGTGAATGTAGCAAAATGGCCAAGCCATATATTTTGACTAAGGTGTAGAGTTTGCGAAGTTAGGCCTTGTAGAGTTAGAAGCTTGGCTCTACATGAGATCTGATTACTTTTTGACAGTGCGAGCTACATGGTCTCGTCTTGGCAACATTTAACATGAAATGTTTTTGTGGGATTTCATTTCTTTTTGTAAGTTGCTTATGATATTTATACGAGTATTTTTTCTGTTGTTCATTTTTTCTTTCCTTTTTTGGGGTTTAATATTATTCGTTAGTACTTATAGGTAATACAAGTATAATAATGTAGTGAAGAATATTCTGAAACCATTTTATACACTTCTATCCCGAAATGCAAGGGTTTGAGGGATGTTTTTTTTTTAAATTATGTTTAATTTGTAAGAAGAATGTACTTGTATAATTTTCAGATCTCAAGCATGACATTAAGTTTGTATGGGAAAACCGAAACAAATCATTCCTAAATTTAAAGGGTAGGGGATGATTTTCAAATTCAAGTTAAGAATATGGATGATCATCAGTGAGTCAGTGAATCAGTTACGAAATCGGGGTATTTTAGAAATCAATAAAATCTAAAGTATAAGAGCTATGCAATTGATTTTAGGTTTAATAAGTCAACCACTGACATCATATCCCGAAAATTTTGTTTATCTGGTATAATCCAAACCCAAGTTAAGAAGGTTCAAAAATACGACAAAGTGCTTCGAGAAAAGGTAAAGTAGTGCCCTTGCGCTTCGCTTGGCTCGCGTGCCCCCAGATTTGTCGAGTACAAGATTGTGCTAAAATTTAAAAAAATACCGGGCAAGAGCGAGTCGGACTCGCGCACCGACGAGGGTTCCGTACCATCATGTTTTTAAATTTTCATCGGCGAGGCCTATATTCGTCAGAGAATTTTAACACTGTCACTGTGGTATAGAATATTGCAGTTTTATGTCAGCGCCATCTCTTGGCCGATAGTGGAACTAATGTATCTTTTGTTGATGATTTCTGAAAAAGTGTGCTATTTAGAGACTTCTTTTTATTTTTCCTGTAATCTTTACATAAACTTTTATCACATACAATTATTTCAGATTTTTCTCTTTGCAAACTTCGGAGATAAGGGTAGGGGAACGGTATTTTTTTTACATTTTATGTCAAAAACTATGCGGCCTAAAAAAAAAGAAAAATGTTTGAGAATGTGCAAACTGCGCTCTTTCATATGTTACCCCACATGCCCTAGTAGCCCCACTTCGAATTTTTCAGACCCCCTTTCAGTCCCTGTTGCAAAAAATATACATATTATATTTTTATTTCTTTCTTATTTGCAGCAAAATAGTTGGGCAAACGTCATCTAAAACTATTCCAAATCTCAAGTTGATAGCATAAGTACTTAGTTCTTGAGATATCCAGCTGTGACAGACAGACAGACATCTCACCATAAGGGTTCCGTTTTTACCATTTTGGTACGGAACCCTAAAAATGTTTATGTATACTTTTAGCTAATTAATTTAATTAGGTAGTTACACCTAATGATTTAATGGGCTTAGTGTTATTTTTTCAATATTAGGTATCTTTGTATAATACTTAGAATAGAATAGGTACACAAGGGCACATAGTGCATAGTGAGGGTACATAGTGGCTAAATAATGAAGTGAGCTTGAAGTGAACTGTCATTCCATCTGATGTTAGGGACCTGTCGATCTAATCTGTAAAAGACTCAACGTGAAAACTTGTTAAATGATAAATGATTTATTTTCTGTAAGTAGGTTTTTACAAACACTTTTACACGTCATCATATTTTTTAAACTAAATGTGGTCGGCGTTTCCTATCTGACCACTCTGAGCAGAAAGGCCAAAACAAACTCAGAGGTCACAGTCTCTTTTAAAGTCCAGACAAAATCTTGGTCAGATCGTGTGAAGACCATGTAGATTGATGTCTGAAATGGTCTTTTGAGGAAAGAACCACACAGTTTGAGCGGACCTGTCAAATCAGTGCACGCGTGTTTACCCAGCTATTGTTTTCATACAATAGCATATTAAATTACAGTCATGAGTATAATCTTAATTAATTCTCGGAAGCGGTTGCTAGCTAAAAGGTGTAATGAACTAATATTGATGACGATATTATTTAGCTTAGTGATCTCATCGAGCTAACGGTCAATGTTATTATCTTGGCTAACGAAATGGGCTGGGTATAGAATGAAAACCGTTGGCATGCTGCAACAGCACCATATATTTACACGGTGTAAGGTACTATCCTAACGAAAACACTGTTACCTAAATGTTTATTACGAGAAGCAATGTCATGTAGCACAAGTAAAGGAAAAAATCCGAAAACCGTAAATATTGTAGTTACTTGCATTACAAAAAAAAATATTTAAAACTATTTACATGCCTAAAAATTTGTACGGAGCCCTCGGTGCGCGAGTCCGACTCGCACTTGACCGGTTTTTTTTATCGATTTATTTTTCAGATATATTTCATCCTTATTTATCCGCACTAACCGGTCTACATCTACGATCTCCCCAAAAATGTCACGGTGTCATACAATCTAGCTTTCAACTTACCTCCAAATGCTATGACAGGATATCTAGGCTTGATGGTGTTGCCCTGGAGGTAGTTGATGAGTTCTGCGTAGTCGGCCAGCGCTTGCGCCGATGACAGGTACCCGATGTGATCATTGTCCAGGGACTTGTTGCCGAAAGGCATTGACGCTCCATAGTATCTGTAATTTTCGATATTTCCGTTAATGATGTGGACAGAGAAGTCAAATGGCTTATGGCGGATCACCTTGATCTAAGTTGTTCCAATTGATACCGGTGTCAGGGAAACCTATCAATGCGCAAACCAGCTGTGAATTCAGCACATGAATAGACAACCCACTAGCTAGAACCCCATCGTAGACAATATTTTTCGACGGTGAAATAAAAAAATCTACTGTTCCATAATAATTAAATTCATTTTTACACCGTCAGCTGATTTTTTTAAAACTAATCATGTAACTACTCATGGTATAAGTTTCCGTGTCGATGGTCCCATATTGGCTCACCTAAAGTTCTTTACCCGAAATTGTTCTTCCTAATGATTTGTAATCCGAATGATCAGTCTTCCTAAAATTTTTCATCCTAAAGTTTTCATTCATACTATTTGTAGTGCTACCGGCGATGTTCATAACACTCATGTTTCCGAAAATTGTAATTAATAATATCATTAAAGTAAATATATTTAAACTCCTATTGTTTTTTATCATAACGCTTTTATCCCTAAACATAATTATCATAATATTAGATGATATTTATAGTTTGAATTTGAGGGTCTGATTATTATTTGGGGGTATGCTTTACATAACGTACTGAGTTGTGTCTATGGAACCACTGTACTTCCACACCCGGCGCTTTTTGGTAGTAGCAATTTTTTTTTTGGATAGAATAGACTCTTTTTAGTGTAAATTTGAAAACAAAGAGAAAAGAAATCTCAAAGTTATTTTTAATCTACAAAAATATGTGGTTAGGCGTAGTCGACGGAGCCTCGCGGGGCCCCTATTTCTGTCTACAGGGTTTAAAGGAACCTAACACGAAGGGGATGACGGGGGCTCGTTCGCTCGCTTTGCTCGCTCACTCGAGCCCCCGTCATCCCCTTCAAACCTAACCTGTCCGAGTCGGGGTGCCCCAAGTCCCGAGCTCGCTTCGCTCGCTCTTGCATCCTAAGTTGTCATTACAAATGTGTTACTTTTGTATATTATGTTTGTTACCGCTATAAATAAAATCTAAACAGAAAAAAATCTATAAAAGGAAATCTAAACAAAAACGATATGTCTTTGAATAATAGTGTAAAAGATGGTTATGTTGAGAAAATATAGGAAAACAAATAAAAGTATAATAGATGTTTATTGCTACTGACATTATGAAGTTGAATGCTTCGGAATTATGAACATTAGAGACAGAGTAGTTAGGAATTGTGATTGTTAGGATGAAAAATTTTAGGAAGAACATTTTCGGATTTCCAATTATCGGAGTTGAAAATTTAGGTGAACTTTGGCGCACCCTCCCATAAGATGTCATTGTACTCATCACTATGAACAACTTTTACTATGGAACCAAACCTGAAATCGCGAAAAAGAAAATCAGCTGTTCCCTACATTTTGACGAGTTATACGAACCTAGATGTAGGGAACAGCAGATTTTTTTTTCGCGATTTCAGGTTTGGTCCCATAATAAAAGTTGTTCATAATGATGAGTACAATGACCTCTTAAGAGGTTGTTAATGTTTTACCAATAACCCTATACATACCTATAAGATACCCTGTTTATAAGTTAGGTTGATTTGTTGCTACGAGTAGATATACCTAACATGCTCATAAAGAAATAAAAAATCCGCCTCTATAAGTAATCCAAGGAGACAGCTAGGTTATCTACCTCTGGAAAAACCTTTCTGGCTGTTTGTGCTGAACTTCTCGATAATCATGGAGGTGTGGGGAGGGGAGGTATTAAATGAGCGTTATCAAGTTACAATGTGCACTAACCTATGCTCGGCAAACACAAGTTTCGCTCTGAATTCTTCTGCGATCTCCCACATGAAGCCAGTGTGCTTGGCAAACACTTCTATTTGGCCCTGAAAATTATAAGAAATAGCATTAATTATGTAGATATTATCTAAAGGTATGTAAGCAGAGCTTGTGCTGAGTGATATTTAGACGAGATAGTGGGCGAGAAATTTCAATCACTAGAAATGCTTTTGCTGTGCTGGAGAAAGAATTAAACAATTTGGTCTTCAGAGTCTTATTTTATAAGCATATAGGTGAGTAGTAGTACTTCGTACAGGCGATTTTTCGCACAAAATAGTAATCATTCTTTATTAGGTAGGTGTTTGTTTCCTATCAACAGCTTCACAGGCGTAATTTGACACGACACCCACACAAAATTGAGTATGGCCTACACTACAGAAGGCAATCACATGCATGTAGGTTCACTTTTCATACTTACGCTCGTCGGTCGCGCTATGGTTGTCAGCTTTGGCTTATGAACAAAAAACTATCGTGGTACCTTTATAGTGGCACTCGTAGTCGTATCTATTTGTTTGATTTAGTTTTGAGCTTCTTCTACAATATTAAAACAATACAATACTTAAACATAGTGTTACAATACAAAAAGTTTACAGAACAAAAACATAAGTTTTACATTTGTCAATTTTCACTATAGAAAATCCATAATAACTTCAAAACGGATTACTTTATTTACACAATTTATTTCGCTCTATCCGTTTTAGACCTAAACCTATCAAATGACACTAAAAACAACACAATATCTACACAAACAAAAAATCATGTTTTCAACTTACTTAATAGTTGGTGGCGTGAATTTACCTTACAAAAAAGTTACTTCGTTTATACTGATTCCAAATAGGAAACTATTATATGTATAAGGTGTAAAAAAATTAACCTTACAAACTTTAAGAGGTGCTTTAGACCATTGGACTGAACAACTTTCACTATGAGACCAACTCTGAAATCACGAAAAAAAATCCACTGTTTAATACAAAAGTTCATTACCTACTTGATCAAAATGTATGAAACAGCGGATTTTTTTTTCGTGATTTGAGAGTTGGTCCCATAGTGAAAGTTGTTCAGTCCAATGGTCTAAAGCACCTCTTAAAGTTTGTAAGGTTAATTTTTTTACACCTTATATAAATCGAGCATATACAGCCATTTTTTGTTGCTCCATTTTTGCACTTCACAGACACGTGACTCAAGCAGATGGCACTCGCGCTCGCACTAGTCCCAACCAGTCCGAGATAACGTGTCCGTGAGGCGTGCGTGAGCGGTGTCTATGTGTGCGTTGCTCGAGCGCACTTTGTATGTAGATTGCCTTCTGTACTCTCTCTATTTTGTGACACCTAAATTGGATATACACACCACAAGTACATAAAATAGGTAGGTATGTTGATAGATTAGGTATAACAAATTAACTACTTCTCATTACTTTTAACATAACAAAGTTTAATTACTGATAATGCAATATTCTGTAACTTGAAGCCATGCTATGTAGATAAACAAATATTGTGGGTATAAAACTTAGTAACAAGTTTTTACTTAAGAATTGCATTATTTTTACTCGATTGATGGATGACTAATTAATAACTATAAATTAATAAAGAATATTATTTATGATTAATCTATTTATCTACTTACTTACTACTTAATACAATAAAGCTTCAGAGTTTGTATGTTAGAACGCGCTAATCTCGGGAACTACCAGTCGGATTTGTCTTTTTTTTGCATTTGGAAGCCTAATTATTGAGGAAGGTTGTAAGCTACACACATCAAAAGTGTCTAGGGATCAAGCATTTTTATGCGGATTTCTTGAGATTGAGATGTGGCTTTGTAATAAATTTATGATTTTATAAATTTATATGGATCCTTTTTGGTGCATTTCATAATTTGAATCAGGAACTGTGAATCAAATTCGAGTAAGATGAAAATCAGCTGTCAATATTTTCCCTATAAAAACATACAACGCATTGAAGACATTATTAGTGCTACTGTTTCCCTACTACTGATTAAAACCAACGTTATTATGGAGCGGCGACGTCATTTAAGCAGGGAAGAAATGCTCAGAGCCGTGGGAATGATAGAAGCTGGTTCCCGGCAACGTACTGTGGCTTTAGCTCTGAAATCCTGAATACAAGTCAGAGTGTTATCAGTCGACTTTGGACACGTTACCGAAGAACTGGTACCGTGGCTGAGCGCCATGGAGGACGGTATCGCTGCACCACACGGAGACAAGACCGATACATTCAAATCATAACTCGAAGAGCTCCAACAATAACCGCCATGATGTTAGCCGTGAGGCTTCATCACTCTTCAGGGAACTTAATTAGCGACCAAACAGTCAGAAACCGCTTGCATGAAGTGAACCTTCATTCCCGAAGACCGCTACGGGTACCACCTATAGCAATGCACAATCGTAGGATTCGATATCAATGGGCTCTTGAACACAGAAATTGGGCAGAAGAACAATGGCGTTTCGTGTGCTTTTCTGATGAGTCTCGTTTTGGTATGAGACCGGATACAAGACGTATACGACACTGGGGAACCCCTGGACGCCAACAGCGATTAAAATTCTGCCAGGAAGTCCATCCTTATAGTGGTGGAACCATCATGGTATGGGCGGGTATTTGGATCGGCGGAAGAACTGAGTTGATTTGGATCAGAGGCAACCTCAACACTCAAATTTATGCTGAGACGATTGTATCAGACGTCATCGTTCCTCTACAAGTGCAAATCGGTCCCTTATTTCAGTTAATGCATGATAATGCACGACCGCACACCGCAAGAGTTGTAAGACAGACTCTCGCCGCAGCTAACATCAATGTCCTGCCCTGGCCTGCTCAGTCGCCAGACTTGAACCCGATTGAGCATGCATGGGATATGCTACAGAGAAGAGCTCTGCCGAATATGGAGGGTATCCAGTCGCAAGAAGACCTTTTTTTGTTGTTGCAACGAACATGGGCGGCCATTCCACAGCGTGATTTGGATGAACTCATTTTGAGTATGCCAAACCGATGTTCTTGTGTTGTTAGTGTTCGCGGTAGAAACACGGATTATTAATTGTTTAAGTTACCCAATAAAATTTTAAAGAAAAGTGTTATTTCAGTCTTTTTTTCGAACTTTTGTGTTAGTGGTTCAAATGTCAAAAATCCCTTTATTAGGAAAATGGCAAATTTCTTTATTAATGCAAAGGTGACTTGGTTTATCGTTACTGTGACAAACGAAAACACTTTATTTGATGAATCCTTAAAGAAAATTTTAATTAATATCAATCAGGAGAAAAGTTATTATAGTTATTATATATATCTCTGTATTATAATCTAACAACAATTTTTCATCTAGTTATAGGGGTTTATTAAATAGAAACGATCATTCAAGTCAAAGGTCAAAAATGTAGGTATGGTTAAACAATCGCTAAACACTACATAGGTATCTTTAGCAACGTTTATGAATAAAAGGGAAATAACGAAATAAGTGCAGATGTTCTGTGATCGATCATTCTATGAATGGGGAAATCCCTAGCAATAAATACTAATGTGAGGGGCCCGTGGATAATAACAGCCGCACAGGTCGTTCGATCAGGTTAAGCTACGCTTGCCGCGGTTGGTCTGTGGATGGGTGACCATCTTTACATACCGTGATCTCTCCGTGCCTCGGAAAGCACGTTAAGCCGTTGGTCCCGGCTGTCATTCGTGGATCTTTGACAGTCGTTACGGGTAGGTAGTCAGAAGCCCGAAAGTCTGACAACTAGTCTTACCAAGGGGTATTGATTACCCAGTAACTGGGTTGTGGAGGTCAGATAGGCAGTCGTTCCATGTAAAATACTGGTATTCAGCTGCATCCGGTTAGACTGGAAGCCGACCCCAACATAGTTGAGAAAAGGCTAGGCAGATGATGATGTGCATAAATGTTTATGTTTCAGAGCAATCTTAATGATCTCGTCTAAAATGACTAACTAACTATACAAATGAATACAAAAACATCAAACTAAATACATAGGTAGCACATACATTCAATAATGTGACTAATGCCGCACTCGTCCATAGAGTAAGTAATATATGTATATACACTCGTCCACATCAACACAGTATACTTACTGTATAAGTACTATTAGGTAGTCTGTGACAGTGTAAAATAATAGTTATGGAATCACTGTCATTTTATTTGGTAGGAATGGTAGGTACGTAAGTACCTAGTTTTTTAATCATTTTATACAGGTAAGCAATTTAGTGTTAATAATGCTGCATTTGAGACGTCTTTTCGAAAGTCATAAAGAAATTTTTAGTTTATTAACAACAATCACTAATAAAGACCGATGTTTATTAGTCATCTTTAAATGGCAGTTTACAAACCTTGAAAACACAAAGAACTCTATAAAGTTAGCTGTAAGTTTATTGCCGGGCATCGAACTTGAGAGTAATGGAGCATTGTCTACTACTCGAGCGAACAGAACTTTTTTATGGGGGGCTAAGGGGTCAAAGTATCAGCGACTGAGCTAACGTCCTAATTCAGTTAAATGTAAACAGACCCCGATAACAAACTAGGTATTCGTAGTGACATACGTTTGACGCTAAAATGACTCTGAAAGCTAGATAACGATACTTTGTAAAATTAAAAACGAATCATTCTTATTATTTGAGACTCCCAAAGTGTGTTTAAATAGATAGAAAAATGTATATTTTTTAGGTATATACTGGTTGAGGGGGCACAACTGTTTAATGATTTACCGGAGGATGTAAAAAGGTGTGATAGTATAAACATATTTATGGCAAAACTAAAGAAACATGTATGTAAGCTGTAAAGTCGACAACGCCCCAGAGGCAAATATGATATTATTATTTATCAGTTAGGTATAAGCACTTTGTATCTTATGTGAACTATGTTATTTATGAGAAATGGAATTAAATAGTAAATGGTTGGTTTAAATGGTTTAATGGCAAGTGGCAATACAAGCATACAAGTAGGTAGATACAATTAGATTCCTTGACCAAAGATGAAGGTGTATTTGAACATGGCTTTTTGAAATGATTGTTAGCTACTTGTTAGATACAGTTACTCAATTAGCAGGAAACACGCAGTATAAAGTTCCACAACAAGATGTTCAGTAACCTTTTTGCAGGTAGGTACAGCAAGTATATACTTAGCTTAGCTGTACCTAACATTTAGTGTCTAAACACACTATGCCGAAAGTAAGCGACCGAAGTTCGGCCTGAGTACGCCTGCAATGCTATTTGAATTACCGACGACACATTATGCCGAAATTACGTTGCGTTATAGCGTACAGCCGAACTTCGGTCGGGCGTAAGTTCGGCGGCAATTCGGCGGCAACGTATTCACAACGTATTGTAGAGCACACATTATATGCGACGAGTTCGGTTTGATTGCCGAAGAAGATCCGGGGCGGAGATCAGCTGGAGACAGGCATGCTCACCCCGCGTGTGCGCAACTGAATTTCTGCTGCGTAAGTTCGGCACTTATGGTGTGTCATATCAGCCGAATACGTCGGAACGTAAAATCAGCCTCGGAATTTCAGTCGCGTAGCTTCGGCATAGTGTGTTTGGACCCTTATTCTCTGTTAATCGCTGCTATAATACTGTAACGATTTCTAGCTAATTGGAAACAATAATAATGTAGGTAAATCAATAAAGAATATGAATGTAGGAATGGTTATCATTATCACATTATATCAGACTGACAAAGACTGAGTTAATGCTATGTATTTGCTCAGTTGGCAAGCCTTTATATAAATAAATAGGTCAATAATAAATACAACAAAAGAATACACAGAACAAAGCACGAAAGTTCTTAAAATCTGCTGAAAAACTACAGACAACGCTACTCGCGTTGCCGCGTGTTATTTGCAAAACTGTTATTTGCAACTAATTATATTATACTCTAAGTTTGCAACACTAAAAAGCATGTTATTTGCAAAACTCACCTCATTCCCCGTATAGAAGAAGATAGGACCACTTCCTTGATCCCAGTTATCTTCATTCTCCAGATACTTTATTTCAAAAGTCTCATTCCTCTGAAACCCGAAATGGTCGAGAGGCACTCGGAACCATTTTGTTACGAACTTGTAGTCTGCCCGCACTAGAGTAAGCGTCACTAGGGTATAAAATATTATTCGTAACATGTTGAGTTACTTGAATTATAAAGCCACGTCCATTCCGTTTGGTTTCCGATGTGATAATGAGTGATCTCGCTCGCGGCGAAGCGTTTACTCGGTTATGCAATGTGATGTACAGTTGGGGAGAAAAGTCGTGCACTTGTGTTTGTATTTTCATTAGGTACAATACATTATGTGTTTTTATGATGAATTGTGCAAATTAATATTGATTATGCGATTGTGTAGAGCTTAGAACGATGTAATGCGAGTAAGACGAGTAATTTGTTTTCTGTAATAGGATTATTTTATTACGGTTTGTAACTAGACAGGTACAGTTGCCGGCACGTAACTTGGCAAGAGTTTTTGTAGTGGGGGAGTTTGCGCACGCACAATTTCATACATTTTTATATACGCGAACTTTCCCCACTACGAAAATCTCTTGCCAAGTTACGTGCCGGTAACTGTACTACTAATTAGTTTACATTACATTTTGTCATTCATTATGTTCTTTCATTTGGTATAGGTACTTAATTGTACAGTTTTTTCATAAACTGTAGAATGTCTGTTGCAGCTGTGATAATAATTAAACTGTAATAAAATTTGTCTAGCAACAGTGTCACTCGCTAACCAGAAATATCATAAGTACTTCAGAATTTAGCCGACTTTAGGCTCTAATAGTCTATTTCATAAACTTCTATTTAAATATAATCTACAATAATAACATTAATAACCTATAATGCAAACAGCACCCTAAATGCGTAACACACGTTCAATCTGAATAATTTTGAAGGATTATCTATTTCCATTTTGCATCCATTGCTACTGACTGTGCTACAAAATTACCCCGCAGCGGTGCTATTTTGTAAAAAATCTCACCGTGAAAACTTAGTTGAAGTGAGCTGTCAATAGTGTCAATTCCTAGCAAAAAGAAACTCACTTTACCTAAGTTTTCACGGTGAGATTTTTACAGAATCAACCGGCAGCTCAGGTCATCCAGAAAAAAGCAAGTTGTAATGCAGTTCAGTTTCTGGCTGAAAATTTTATGTAGCACTTTTGTGTGCGTATAGACCATATCGTTATTATCTGAGTTCATTTGACCCCTGTGTCTCGGCAGCCGGCAGGATGTACCTAACCTACTCACTGTTCATACCACTAGGTGCTCCGAGTACATTCGGTGATTAGGTACGGTCAACCGCTACTCAGTCTGTATACTACGAAAACCGTTAACTGTCAACTGTACATGAATGTTTTGACCCTTATCGGGTTTCAGTTTATCTACGAGGAAAATGCTAACATTTGGTTTAATAATTTATTGTGGTTTGTGGTTACTTATTTTCAAATGTTATGTATGAATGACTTAGATACCTACAATGTTTAGGTGAGATAGTGGTGTAGTGTGAGAAGTTACAAGTACCTACCTAATATAAATTATATCCGGACTTTTTGTAGCTAGGGTTGTCACTTCAAGTTAATAATAGTTAAGTAGTTAGTTATTTATTAACTTTAAGTTATTAATATTATTGGCATCCGGATATAAAATGTGACAACCCTGAAGAAAAAATGAAATTCGTTTATATCTTCTGATTAACGAGGAATTGATGATGGGAAAAATAAGATGAAAAAAGGTTTTTAAAAGGTATATAAACAGTAACACACATTATATCAGGAGGTAAAAATTTAATGTTATTAGTTAACAGCTGATTAATGTTAAATATAATAAATAATGTAAGAAAACATATTAAGTTGTTAAACTTTTGATTTTAATTGAATAAACAACAAAGATAAATAATAATTGTTTGTTTATTAACCTAGATAACAATGGCCACATGATTATTATGTAGTTATAACTAACTTAAATTAATGAGATCATAATTTCAAGATTAATTGAGTTATGAAGGCAAGTGCATGTTTCTATCAATAATAAACTAATTGTTTATCGAATACCTATGGGTGTCAGTGATGAATGTTCCATACAACTCGATTCCTATTGGCTTCCCTTTGAAAAATGGCAGTCAGTATTCTATAGATAAATAATATAATCTTATTAAAAATATCTAGTCCGGCTTACCTCTTACAAAAATTGACCCTTCGCTCTGATGGGTGTAGCCTCTTTTGTCTGTTCTGTGGGCGTAGGTAAAATTGACCCTTCGCTCTGATGGGTGTAGCTTCTTTTGTCTGTTCTGTGGGCGTAGGTAAAATTGACCCTTCGCTCTGATGGGTGTAGCCTCTTTTGTCTGTTCTGTGGGCGTAGGTAAAATTGACCCTTCGCTCTGATGGGTGTAGCCTCTTTTGTCTGTTCTGTGGGCGTAGGTAAAATTGACCCTTCGCTCTGATGGGTGTAGCCTCTTTTGTCTGTTCTGTGGGCGTAGGTAAAATTGACCCTTCGCTCTGATGGGTGTAGCCTCTTTTGTCTGTTCTGTGGGCGTAGGTAAAATCGACCCTTCGCTCTGATGGGTATAGCCTCTTTTGTCTGTTCTGTGGGCGTAGGTAAAATTGACCCTTCGCTCTGATGGGTGTAGCCTCTTTTGTCTGTTCTGTGGGCGTACGTATGTACCTATATAGATACGGTCAATAACGAGAGTAAATTAACACAACTATTTTTATTTACTATCTAAATTGACTCGATCGATACTATTCCATACAATACTTTTCAGCGTTTTATGTAAAAACTGATTTTTTTTAAACTGTACAGACGCCAGCACATCAACCTTTTAAACACCCTTGAGTTGTTTTCGTCGGTTATTAAAAACAAAATTAGCTCTGCCATACATTTTGACAGGGATTTTTATAGGGAGAGCACTTAGAGCAGATTTATTTTATTTTTATAATTGACTGAAAATATCTACGCTAGAGGTTTTTTTTTTGGGTGGGAAATCACCAAATGTCCTATGTGTGTCAGACTCTTAGTGACTGTAACCCACCCGTGTTCCTTCCTTAGGCTGCGTTTCCACCAGAGATGAGCGAGCGTGCGTAGCGAGGGATGTGTGTGTGTGAAACTAACCAATAACATCGCTTCATTTTTATAGCTTGAACTAAGTTAGCGTTGGAATTGGTTAGTTTTATACACATCCCTCGCTACACATCCTCGCTCATCTCTGGTGGAAAGGCAGCCTTAGCCCTTTATGTTCCGGGCCAGCAGTAACCCTTTTGGACAATCCCTCTGATTCGGACAATCCCGCTGAGTGCATGGGTGTTGTGGGTCTAGTGTGTGTTGAATTCATGGTTACAAACTGTAACGCGTTGACATCAACGCGTTACAGTTTGTAACCATGAATTCAACCTCAGGTGGCAGGGGGACATCCCCCTGCCACCCCGTATAATAATTAATATAATTATGGTCTAAGAATATGCAAGGTAGAACTTGGAAGAGAAAGGCATTTCTGTGCTTCAGCTGACTAAATGTAAATACTACGTAGGAAATTGGTGTATGGAGGCTTCATAAGTTTACATTTGGTTTAAAAATGGCAGAAGTGTTAAAGATTTCTTGGCACGCTCCTCTCTCAAAACGTCTGCGGTCCGTTCACGCTACCTCAATAAAATGGTTACAGCACCACCAACATTTTGAAGGATATTGCTACTCCATTGCTTCATATATTTGAAAAATTTGTCTGCTCAACAACGTGAATAACGCAATGAATGTTGTTGAACTGTCAAAATGAAACCCATTGCTACTGATAGTGTGTTACTCAATTATTCCGCAGGTAAATGTGAATGAAAGAACTCTTAATTTGATGATATTGTTGCGTGCCACAATTAATGCCAGGTACATGGTGACAGTAGTTACCAATAGCGCCATCTAGTATCGAGTAGCGGAACTAGTAGTGAAGACCCTTCTAGAAATTTCGTTGCGAGAACTTTCTAGAATTTTCCCGAACTATCGACATCTGGTCGATCGGGGCCGGTATGAACATTCTAGATGTTTCTACAATGGAAGGTTCTAGAACTCTCTTCGGCGCTATATAAGGCCGAGACGCGCCACGACCGACACAGTTTGGATAAAGCGATCGAAGTGAAAGCATCGAAGCGATATTCAAGTGCGACTTAAAGCGATCAGTAGTACAATTGTGTTTTGTAATTAGTGTGTTTGAGTTGTAATTAGTGTTGATTATTAAAGTGTCATTTTTTGGTTGTTAAATCGACAGTTTTTATTGTCACGAACCCGAAGCTCGTAACGATTGGTGTCAGAAGAGGGGATTAAAAATCATGCCGGTTTTACCCAAAGACGACGCGGAGGGTATCCGTACCCGCAGTCAACGCCAGCAAGAGACGGACCAGAGGCGATTTGGTGGAGCTACGCCACAGAGGTCGGAGGGCCAGCTACGGACCATGGAGGCCGGCCCGTCCTCAGCAGCTCCAGCATCAGCAGCACCAGATTTGGCTGCTCTGATGATGATGCTGCAGGAGCAGGCCCGCCGACAGGAGGAACAGGCTCGCCTACAGGAGGAACAGGCTCGTCGGTTGGAGGAACAGCTCCAGCGTGATAAGGAGGAACAGGCCCGCCGACAGGAGGAACAGGCCCACCGACAGGAGGAACAGGCTCGTCGGTTGGAGGAACAGCTCCAGCGAGATAAGGAGGAATAGGCCCGCCGACAGGAGGAACAGGCCCACCGACAGGAGGAACAGGCACACCGACAGGAGGAACAGGCTCGTCGGTTGGAAGAAAAGCTCCAGCGGGACAAAGAAGAACAGACCCGTCGATTGGAAGAACAGCTCAAACGGGATAAGGAGGAGCAGGCGCGCCGCCAGGAAGAGCAGATTTTCCTCATAAAGGACCTTCTCGCAACCCTCGGGAAGGACATGAAGGAGGTGAAAGAGAAGGTTACCCAGCATGTCAACCGTCTGTCAGAAGCTGAAATTCAGATCAGTAAGTTTAATGACGTCATTGCTGATGTGAAGCAGGAGTTGGGTAACCTTAAACTTGGGGATGGAATTGCAGCTCCCGTAGCTACAACACCTTCGCTACGTGGATTCAAAGTGCCACCGTTCGACGGAACTACTTCCTGGTCGGCCTACAAAATCCAGTTTGAGGCTGTCATGAAGGCTAACGGGTGGAATAAAAGCCAGGCCATGAGTACTCTCACCCTAGGCCTGCGCGATCAAGCCTTAACTGTCCTGGAAGCCCTCGGTAAGGAAGTGGCTTACGAGCAGCTCCATGAGGCATTGGAGGCTCGGTATGGCGACGCTCACCTGGAACACGTGTTTCGTGCGCAGCTCAAGGATCGCGTGCAACGCAGTAACGAAAACCTGCAGCAGTGGGCCCTTGAAGTGGAGAAGCTGGTTCGTAAAGCTTACCAGTCCGTACCTGCGCTTATTGATGGAAACCTGGTGCAGGCATTCATCGACGGCATCCGCGACCTTGAAGTGAGAGCTGCTGTGAGGCTCGGGCACCACGGGACGCTTAAGGACGCCTTGGCCCATGCACTGGAGGTGGAAGCTGTGCGGCGGGATCATCGTTCCTATCGCGTCAGGGAGGTTGCAGCGGCTACAGTTCGCGACCGCAATAGAAGATTCTGCCCTAGGTGCTACGGCTGTGGGGGAAGGGGCCACCTTCGATCCAGTTGCCCTAAGCGAGCTGCAGAAAGGGAAGATGGCTGGTCTCCAAAGGGTAGTGCGGCTAACAGCACCGCCCAGCAGCAGCAGGAATACGACTTTGTGGTCAAACATCGCAGCGGGAAACGAATCGCAGATGCATCGTCAAGAAGACCTTGTCCTGAAGACGGCAAGCATTGTACTAGGCAAGACGGTAATGAAGTGGTACGTATGAGGATGCTCAGGACAGATATGAGCAACGAGTGGAAGGAAAGCGTACAACGTGCACAGCAGGAAGATTCGGAAATCAAGCCGATTCTGGAGTGAATGAAGGCCAGAGCTCCTAAGCCCAGGTGGAGCGACGTCTCAGCGATGAGTTCGATCACAAAAAGCTATTGGGCTCAATGGGACACCTTGGTGATGCAGGATGGAGTCCTGCGCCGCAAATGGGAAAATGCTCGGGGAGACAGCTGTCATTTGCAAATGGTTGTCCCTAAAGCTCAAGTACCCGATGTTCTACAGCTGTACCATAATGGTTGTTCAGGAGGTCATCTGGGAGTAAAACGGACTCTACTGAAGATACGAGAACGGTTTTACTGGGTCCACTGTCGGGACGATGTCGAGGACTGGTGTCGCAAATGTACAAGTTGTGCAGCTGTAAAGGGACCTCAGACTCGTAGTAGAGGTGCATTGAAATTGTACAATGTTGGTGCACCATGGGAGAGGATAGCCCTTGACGTTGCGGGACCGTTTCCGGAAAGTGAATGTGGTAACAAGTATTTCATGGTTGTGATGGATTACTTCACTAAGTGGCCGGAAGTCTTCGCCATTCCAAATCAAGAAGCTTCGACAGTTGCAGATAGATTAGTCCATGAAGTCTTCTGCCATTTTGGAGTACCCTTGGAGATTCACAGCGATCAGGGAAGGAATTTTGAGTCCCAAATATTTCAGGAAACTTGCCGAGTAATGGGTACTCATAAAACGAGAACAACTTCTTACCACCCACAAGCGGATGGAATGGTGGAACGATTTAATCAGACACTGGAGAGGTACCTAGCCAAAGTTGTGGAAAATCGGCAACGAGATTGGGACAAGCACATACAACCGTTTTTGTTGTCATATCGAAGCGCTGTTCACGAAAGTACATCGGTGACACCAGCTTTCGCAAACTTTGGAAGAGAATTACGGCTGCCTGCAGACCTGATCACCGGAATACCACCTGATGCCCCACGTTGTCGACATATGAAGCGATGGATTAGCAATATCCTTCAAAGTCATTCAGATTGCAGTAGAAGCGCAAACTGCCCTCCTGCTCAAACCCTCCGATCAACATCCCATCAACATCGACCAATTGCATTAGGCCGTGGTGATCACGTGACGCAAGCGAATCAGCGAGACCGCAATTTCACGGCGTGAGCAAATTACCTTTAACACCCAGCCAGTTTGTATAATGACCGTACACACGCGTGCTACGGGATGTTTACTCGGTTATACGCAGTATAACCGAGTATGCGAACGACTTGCGGAACAAAATGAATGACATTTATGAGCACGTCAGACAATCGGGCCAGCAAATGTCTGAAAACATGAAAACCCGTTATGACCGTAAAATGAACAATAAAGGGTTCGACGAAGGTTCACTAGTGTGGTTGCACAATCCAGTCCGCAACAAAGGGAAATCTCCTAAGCTTCAAGCTAAATTAATGCCAGGTACATGGTGACAGTAGTTACCACTAGCGCCATCTAGTATCGAGTAGCGGAACTAGTAGTGAAGACCCTTCTAGAAATTTCGTTGCGAGAACTTTCTAGAATTTTCCCGAACTATCGACATCTGGTCGATCGGGGCCGGTATGTACTCGAACATTCTAGATGTTTCTACAATGGAAGGTTCTAGAACTCTCTTCGGCGCTATATAAGGCCGAGCCGCGCCACGACCGACACAGTTTGGATAAAGCAATCGAAGTGAAAGCATCGAAGCGATATTCAAGTGCGACTTAAAGCGATCAGTAGTACAATTGTGTTTTGTAATTAGTGTGTTTGAGTTGTAATTAGTGTTGATTATTAAAGTGTCAATTTTTGGTTATTAAATCGGCAGTTTTTATTGTCACGAACCCGAAGCTCGTAACAATATCTTCAACGCAAACTTGAGATAGTAGGTACCTAGCAGTGGCGGCCCAATGGTAACGGTCCCGACTTACGAGTGGTAGGTCGTTGGTTCGAACCCTGGCAGTCACTTGTGTAAATAATATCATCACTGCACTGCTCTCAAAACGGTGAAGAACAACATCGTGAGGAAACCGGCATGTCCTAGAACCAAGAATTCAAAGACATGTGACTCTACCAACCTGCATTGGACCCGCGTGGTAGATTACAGCCCACCCCCTCTTGCAGAGAGGAGGCCTGTGGGAACATTATAGGCTAATTATGCTAAATCTAAGATAATTAGGTACGCAGGTTGCAGTTTGTATCGCAGCCATAGATATATGAAAGAAGGAGATATGCCCGATAGTTGAAAATGTACCAAAACCCGATGTCGCTAGGTTGGCCCCACCACCGCGCCACTACTACACATGTAGTTCAGTAAAAGCAATAGATACAAAGTTGCACACACACTTGCAATTCATAAATCAGAACGTACTACACAATCAATTATAAACCTTAACTCATCAAACACAGCGTGCATTTGCCATGCACCGTACAACTTACTCACACAGATCGCAGCTGACCAAATTAGTTACTGTCATCAGGAAATATTTGATTTTACACGTGATGAGGACTAGGTACGCCAGGCGGACGGATGGGCCACATTCCACCTAGTTGCCTTATTTTCCTGGCTGGGCCAAACCCGAAATTGTAATTAAATTTTTTTTTGTCTGTTTGTCTGTGTGTCTGTGTGTCTGTTTGTCTGTTTGTCTGCTGTGTTTGTGCACGCTAATATCAGAAACGGCTTATTCGATTTAGATGCGGTTTTCACTAATATATTGTAGTAAGCTTCACTTAACATTTAGTGTTTATTTCATGTCAATCGGTTCATAAATCAAAAAGTTATGTCAATTTAAAGAATCACGGCGAACATTTGTTAAGGTATTCTATCAGAGTACGTAAACGCCTCGCGCCTGCGCGTCCGTGGCTATATATACAAGGTGTAACGGAAAGGGGGTATCAACCCAGAAGGAGGTGAATGAAGATGAAAAAAAAATTTGGACCTCCCATAGTAATAGCACATCAATGATTTACTATTACTATGGGAGGTCCAAATTTTTTTTCATATTTCGACCTATGTTCTTTGGGGAAATTTGTTCAGTTTCATGAGCACATTCACCTCCTTCAGGGTTGATACCCCCTTTCCGTTACACCTTGTATAAAGCGCGCTGAGAGCCGCGCCGCTGCCATAATTCCGATCCAGCCTGTCCCTTGCTGCCCTCTCCCAGCGACGCCCTAAGCCGAGGTCCGTACCCCACAGGGGGTGCCCTTAGCGTGTAGTCGCTTAGTTTTTAAGTTTATATTGTGTAGTCAAGTTGTGTATTATGCCCTGGCTGGAGGCCTTAATTTATTGAGGCATCCACAGGAAAGCCAGGTTAAGCAGTCGACAACCCCTCAGGTTGAACTGCGAGATGACCATTTCAAAAGAAAATGCGCCGCTGCCATAAGGATTCAGTTATTCGTAGCGAACGCACGTATCCTGGAGAGTATAGGCGAATAGTTGGATTCGATTATTGCGATTCACTTGAATACTGACTGTTTGCATATTTCATTTATTATTTTATATTTTAGGATTTGTAGGTTAGGTTCTTTTTATTTTTTCTAGCAATTCTTTTGTTTTATAAAGTTAGTACGTTTGTCTGTGTAGAAGAATAGCACCACCCCTTACTTCCCGTGGGTGTCGTAAAAGGCGACTAAGGGTCTCACCGGAGAATGGGCAGCAGCGTTTTCTATGCATTCCACCACCATACCATACTGCGATCGCCAACCCGCCTGCCAAGCGTGGCGATTATGGCAAACCCCCCCAAAATTGGGGGAGGCCTATGTCCAGCAGTGGACGTCTATCGGCTGAAATAATGATGATAATGACGTTTGGTTTACACGTCTTAACACTTATTACTTAAACTGTGATAATTTTAGACTGTATAATAATCTGTAAGTATTTATAATTTAATTGTTTACGATAGTACGTGTTTACTAAATAACTGTGTGTTAAGTAGTAAGTAGGTACTATTTTATTGTAAGAATGCCTCGAAGAAGATCCAACCTCTCCCAATGTAGCAGAAATGCTAAAAGGATGAGATTAGTTCGATCACAGGAATCTGAGGAAGGTCGTGAGGCAAAAGGCTCTCTGCACCAGGCTAGGTTTCGTGCTGCCGAAACTTTGACTCAGCGAGAATCTCGACTGAGTTCAAATCGTTCTCGAATGATGACAACTCGAAATAGGGAAAACGGGGAACAACGAAAGGCACGTTTATCTGTCGATCGCGAAGCTCACGCGCTATCGCGTGAGTCTGAGACTTTTGCTGTCAGGGAAACCCGCCTGAGCTCCCAGAGAGTACGGACAACAAATGCTCGATCCCAGGAGACAGGACGAACGGGAAATACGTCTCACTGCCGATCGTGAAGCTCATACACTATCGCGTGAATCTGAGACTTTCACTGATAGGGAAATTCGTCTGAGTTCTCAGAGGGTTCGGACAGCAAATGTTCGGTCTCAGGAAACACAGGAAGAACGAGAAATACGTCTCACTGCCGATCGTGAAGCTCAAGCACTAGAGTCTGAGACTTTCACTGAAATTCGCCTGAGTTCTCAGAGGGTTCGGACAGCAAATGCCCGGTCTGTAGACGGTATATGTAATTCAAAATATGCTGCCCGAAAAGTCACTATTCCACGCGGACGAAGTCGCGGGCACAGCTAGTCTCTACTAATAATAAAGCTGAAGAGTTTGTTTTTTTGTTTGTTTGTTTGAATGCGCTAATTTCGGGAACTGCAAGTCGGATTTGAAGAATTCTTTTTGCATTTAGATAGCCCAATTTTTGAGGAAGGCTATAGGCTATTTAACATCACGCTAGGACCCTTAGGAGCCGAGTAAAAACCAAAAAAAGTCAGAAAGAAGGCACAGCAAAAACAAAGTAATAAGGCGATGCGATGCTATGGGGTGTGTGTGGGTCGGGGGAACAAAGATATTTCAAGCAGACGAAGTCGCGGCTAGAAGCTAGTTTGTTATAAGATTATTATTCCTCTCTCGTGGATCACAAAGGCCTTTGAGGGTAAGATCATGTGCATATAAATATTGTGTTTGCACATCATTATCGTTTACCGGTACTAATCAGGCAGAAATACCTACAATGGCGAAGGTCAAAGTTTTTTCATGTCCTGTCTGGTATAAGTTAACGTGTTTAGGCAGGACAAAATCCAAGACCTTTAGCAATAACGATAGAAGGAATGGTTGGAGAAGACTGGATGCGGAAGTTCGTGAATCAAGTAAAATGGTAAGACGAAGGCAGCTCATGCACCTATGCCATGTCTCGCTGACCTAGTACAGACCCCACATAATGGAATAGGTAAGGCTGGGCAGAGAGAAGAAGTGCGATGGTCCATTAAGAGGGGACGGGGCCTGTGAGGAATTTAAAAAATAGGTATTTGAAGAAACTATTGCCGTCGCTTTACCTCAAGTCTGCACCCGTAGTGTGTGATAGGGACAGCTGCAGCTCAGACCGAAATTATCACAAAAATTTTGACGAGGTCGCCGTTTCGAATCCCCCTTTTTACTCCTCGAAAAATGAGCCGATTCAATTATGTTTAATATTAACATTTTAAGCAAGAGTATTTTTAGGTTCTTAACATTTTTTTGTATGTTAAAATTTTGTTAAAAACCTTTCTAATTTGTCTGGTAGTCTGGTAATCACGGCGGTATACATAGGGCATTTTTTGTAATTTTTAGAGGGTCATATTTTCTTTACTAATTAGTTGCTGCAAAAAAGAAAATGACAGGGACGTGTTTACAGCAGACCTATATTTTACGAAAAAAAAAATTGCTTTAGAGGCATTTTTCAGGTAGAAAAAAGGGGAATATCTACATTTGTATGGAGAATCGCACGCCCTGTTCCCTCTTAAAAGCTGGAGTTTCTTTTCTCTACCGATTTCGATCTACTTATTACACACGGCATCATAATTATCAAGCTATCTAAGTACCTTTCTAGTTTTAGCTGAATTCGCATTGTATAGGTTTTTCGTACGATGAGAATTCAGCTTACACTGGAAATGTGTAGCTTGATACCTATGCCATCATGTTTACTAGTTGACGATAAATATTATTTAATTAGAAATGTGACATGATTTGAAGCAGGTACAAAAGGCTTCTAAAAGTTTAATATAAAATTATAACTAACTAATTAATATTAAATGAAGTCATTGTTAATATGTTTTGGCAGACTTTCGATCGTATTGTGAAGAAGCTTGCTCTTATTTTGGCAGGACAACTTGGGCCGAAGTCTATTAGTTTACAAACGTTGCATTGCTCTCGCCATTCTAAATTTTTGTTAGTTTTTATAAGGCGAACCACCACCACAATTACTTAACACACTTTCAATCTCTATCTAAATCAATTTGAAGGAGATTGCTAATCCATTGCTTCATATGTTCGAAAAGTTTGTCTGCTCAACAACGTAAACAACGCAATCAATGTTGTTGAATTGTCAAAATTGCTTCTGTCAGTGAGTTACGTAATTACTCCGCTTTCAAAATCTCGCAAGATAAGACCATTGCAACATTTGTTAATGAGGGATTTTCTTTTTCTTTTTTTTTTGACGCTTCCCTAGCCACTGGATAGATGGCGCTGAACTTGGTAAGTTACTGCAAGGAACGGAAACTCACATAATTTTTCTATTAATTCACTTGGAGGTAATTTTGAGATCGTAAAACGAAAGCAAACGAAACTGTCACTCAACAAGCGTATATGACGTGACGCAATGTTTTTTTTTCCAAGCGTTTTGACTTTGGCACCTAGTAACGTAGTCAGTTCAACGCCATCTTCAGGGTTCTTGGAAACTATGTTTTTTTTTAATACTCAAAAGAAATGAGTTGTAGACTTCGCCACCCTTATCACTGTATTCAACTATTGTTGAACTTTTGTTTCACCAATCAACAAATTTTATCTGCCTACTGTCCTGCTATTAAAGTTTTTGTTCTAAAGGAGAAGTTCGGTGTTATTTCCTGGGGGGATGGACTACATCCACCAGTCCAATCACCTCCAGATCCTGCAGGTATTGTCCTTGGAGGCTGTGATGATCGCATCTCCTGCGTAAGAAAACGCACAGGAGAAAATCTCTCCTTGGTGTCCTGACAGGACCTGTAAGCAAGGTTATAGGTTTATACGGAGAGTGGTGGGACTTTTAAATGTTTGGCTACCTTTTAGAATTATCAGAATCCAACGGGCACCTATAGTCAGACTTTTAATTAACTGCAGTAAAATTACACTTCTTAGTTACTACCTACTTTCGGATTGAGTTTAGAGATATGCATTTCAAATAAGTTTCGTTTGTTACACTATTCTGTACTAGAAAAACAAGATTTTGTTGATGGCCGCGAAAAAACAAAAAGACACCAATTTCAGTCATTTAATAACATTTAGCTTCTTTCTACTTTTTGGCTAACTGACAGAGACTCCTTGACAATTCAAAAGTAAATGGTGGTAATTTGATGATTGGTGGTAAGTACCTACTTTTAACTTTACTCAAAACCCAAGTGGCTCTGATGGACAGTTCTGGAGGCCTAAAAAGGCCGCATTGGCAGAATCATAAAATGATAACAATTTATGAATCATAATGGACAGTTAACTGTTAAGTTAATCGTATCAAATCCCATTGGTAAAGGATTTTTCAGTTATTTTTTTTGTCTGTGCTAAAATACCAATCAATCCAATCCACATCCAATCCCAATCTCTTTGATTATACCTACGTAAAGCAGCGAAAAAAAGAAAATCATGGACTGTCTTCGCCATATTATGATTCATAATGTTATTCTTTTATGATTCTGCCAAAGTGGCCTTTTTAGGCCCCCTGTAATGAAGCTGAATCGCCTTTCAGTCTTAGTTCAAATGTTTTACGTGGGTAGAAGAAAAACTACGACACAACCATGAGAAATTGACATAATTACTTTACAAGGAAGTAACATTTTTGTGGGTGATGTAATTCAACGTCCGCGTAGGTTACAATTAATTTATATCTTTACAAAACGGAGCGGAATGCTCTTAAATGGTGAAGGAAAATATCGTAAGAATTTTTGCTTCTATATGACATGCCTGTGCTTTCACAGATAGGGATTGGAGGTCTGTGCTAACATATGGCAAATATTTTAATTTAATGGTCTGTGTCCTGTAATGTTAAATACTTTACATCTCTCATATTCGGTAAGTAGGTCCTTATTACCCCCATATGGGGCTTGTAGGTGACCAATTAGCGCTCTAGGGTAATAATGTAGCTAGAAAACCCTAGGGCGGTAATTATTTAAAAAAAAACTTCACTCTTTAAAACAGTTCGCGTACATCTAATCTAACCATCATACTGGCAATAGACATCATGAATTCAGCCCAATGACAAAAGAGGTCGCTTCGCTATTCAGCCTTGTCTTCGTATGAGTATAATAGTCATCAATTTTAAATATCGAACGGCGAAGCTCAATTTCATTCTTGAAAAAAATAATTTAAAAAAAGATGAAAAAAGGCGGGAATAGAAATATAAATTTTAACTAATAAAATGTTTTATTCTTGTAATGCCGGATTTTTTCTACTTACCTCACAATAGAGATGTAAAGCAGAGTAGTCTCGGGTGAATGCATCAATTGCACCCTCGAAATCTCTCGAAATATCTCGGGCTGCAATTGATGCCTTACAGCCCTTGGCTACTTACTAATCTACTATTGCATATCTAGTATTGTATACAATCAAGTATTTTCTAACTAAACAGACAGCTGTGCTGCTGGGGAGTTTGTCGCGCCACTTCTTCTCCCCACCGAAAGTACTAGGATTTGGTGGAGGGCGTTTTGGGGGTCTGTCGTTTGTAATTTTCTACGTTCGAAAAGTGCTGATTCACAGCCTAGTTTGATTAAATGACTTTTGATTTTTGATTTGTCCCAGCAATAGGAACGTCGCTGATTATACAGTGAACTATACCTGAATGCAGTTGCCAGTGCTAGTATTCCATACTCTGGAACTCCTGTCAGCCGATGCGGTTAGCAGGCACCCGCCTGCTGGACTGAAGCAAACCTGTTTACATAAACAATTACATTACATGCAAAAGAAACTAAAGTGTGAGTGAATTTCTCATTACAAAATATGACTGCAAAAGTCATTACACGTTGATGTGGAATAGTAGATTGTTATACAAGGGTCGGAAGGAATCAATTCCCATACGAGGCATTTAGACGCCCGAGCGCAGCGAGGGCGGCTATAGTCCGAGTGGGAATTGATGACTTTCACCCGCGTTAAACACTCTACTTTTCATTTCGAATTTAAGGAAAGTAAAAACTAGTAGTTTTTCTAAAATATTTATTGATAATAATTACATGAATAATAGGTATCTACCTATTTATTAGTTTTTTTTTAAATTTGAAGTATGGAACACACCACGTCACCGCCACATGAGTAGATTCTGTGTCACCACCGCGGGCCGTCCCGCTTACTAGGGTCCGTATTATTATCATTCTGTCTGCATTATTACTTTTACAATTTTTCATAAATTACTTAGAAAACACGATAATCTTGATAAAAATTACTAAAAATTGTGTTGCGACGTGACACTTTTTAGTGCTGACCGTCCACCCAACCTTCTTATTTCGATTCAAAACTTGCATACAGCCTAATCGATACTCGCAATAGAAAAAATGAAAAAAAAAAATTGTAGAAACTGAATAAAAACTCTCTAAACTAACAAAATGTACCTATTGAAATGCAAAGTGTTTGCAGAATATCCAATCTATAGGTAGAATTAATTAATTATCATCATTCTCAAAAAAAAAACTTCTGGAAAGCCTACCTAAAAAATGTTTACTGGGAATTCTGTAGTAAACTATTAGAAAGTATCAAAAATAAAATCCACAATAAATAATTGTCCAATAAATTAAAATAATTTCAAACAGCGAGCGCATTCCGGATATAAATTCAATTATAGAAGCATTTCGGCGCGAAATTCAGTAAATGAGGTACCTATGTCCGCCTGTCTGTTATTGACATGATATTAGAAGAGATTGAAATGATATTAGAAAAGCATAAATCATTATTATAAACAATGCTTGTTGTATTTATTGCTTAAAATAATTTTATTTTATTTTCAAATATCGATTACATTCGTCATATTAATTACTCGAGTCAATCGAAATTTAAAAAAAAAATTGTTTGGAATAATCGCTTTCACACATCATTGCAATAAAAAAAAAACAATAATGGTCGATTCTGAACACAAATTGAGTAGTGGTAATGATTAATACGTATTATTGAACCTGTGTTTGAATATTACGTTAAAACCTGGGCATTTTCGTGTTGTTTATAATATTATCAATAACATTTGTTACATTTTAAATCTTATCTACATAGTGTGTGTGAAATTTGTGAAAAGTAAAAATGTAAACACACACGATTGGCGCGAAACTTCGACATTAGATATCAAAAAAACTTCATTACCACTACTTATTTATCTTAAACTATGGATAAATTCGTCAAATAATTAAATGATGTATATTCACAGCCCCATATGGTAAAGTCAGGATGTTCGAAATCCTCCAATTTTTATGTTTTTTAGCCTCGACCACAACTGATATCAAAATGGTGATTATCGTACTTAAGTATGTTGAATTTATTCAAGGTAAATTATTAACTTGTGCGCTAAATATGAAAGATTTAATGGCGTTAACATAATGAGCTTTATATCCAACTCTCCTCTTTAACGCACATTCATAAGATTTGATGGGTAGCATAATAAATATTTACATAATCAATTAAGGGTGTCGTATGGTCTGACTGAGCTGACTACCTAACTAAATTTAGTTCTATTTTCAAATTTCATTCCCGCCCTAGGGAGGGAAGCAATTACTATGAGTATTTCCCGCCCTAGGGTGGGAAGCAGCGTTTTCCACCCGCTATTCGGATCAAACAAACACTACTTTCCGAGTATGAGAGATGAAAAAGTATTTTCTTTCTCCACAGTACTTACGTACGTAACGCTCCATTAGTCGCTCTTTGTTTCTACGATTTTCTAGTGTATCGCGGGTGCGTAATTACATACCTCACTTATAAAAACACCCGATCCTTTGTTGACAATAATTGGTTGCGTAAAAACAAATCGTACAGCCAAGCGTCAACTTGACATCAATTAGATTAGATTAGATCACCCTAATATTATAAAGGTGAAAGTTTGTGAGTGTGTGTTTATATGTTTGTTACTTCTTCACGCTTAAACGGCTGGACCAATTTTGATAAAATTTTGTATGGAGGTAGCCGACACCCTGGATTAACATATAGGCTACTTTTTATCCCGATATTCCCACGGGATCGACATTTACGCGGGTGAAACCGCGGGGCGCAGCTAGTGTGACACAGAAACATACCTTGGACACCTCGCCGCGATGTCCCTTCATGACGGCCAGCTCCTTGAAGTCCGACTTGACGTCGTAGATCCTCGCGGAGCAGTCGCTGGAGGCCGTCGCCATGCGCTGGCCAGCCCAGTCGAAGCAGATGTCTAACACCTTACAGTGGAAATTGGCAGTGTAAAAGAAAGAAACATTGTTTATTCTGCACAAACAAAACGCACATTGCAAATAAAAAATAAAAATAAAAAGCGACATAAAATATACACACACAACGTAGTCAAAAGCCTCGTACACAAGCTTAAAAAAAAAAAATGTGTGATCTTAAACTTAGCCCCTTCGCACATGGCGTCGTATCGTAAGAGTATCGTAGAACGCGCGTAGTACGAGAGCAATACGATCAGGAACATGTTCAAACAAGTCCGCACACGAGGCGGTGTTGCAGCGTATCGTATGAGGTGTTCATTGTCATTACGATAGTCGTAGCGTACTGGCGTAAAACGTAAGACAGTTCACGTGCAGCAACAAACAATATTTTCTTGTAATTATTAGCGATGTATGGATGGATCCAATGAGCACGTCGCGTGCAGCAACAAACAATATTTTCTTGTAATTATTTGCGATGTATGGATGGATCCAATGAGCACGTCGCTTTACTTCTAACGAAATCAAATAACAAGAAATCCTCTTCGTCTGAAGAGAAGGTAAGGTCATCAATAAATTCCCCAAACACATCTGGTACGCTTGACGCCATGATTTCAACTGAGATATTACAAAACGATACGTCTACAATTACCGGCACGTAACTTGGCAAGAGATTTTCGTAGTGGAGGAAGTTCGCGCATATAAAAATGTATGAAATTGTGCGTGTGCAAACTTGCCCCACTACAAAACTCTTGCCAAGTAAGCCCCTTCGCACATGGCGTCGTATCGTAAGCGTATCGTAGAACGCGCGAAGTACGAGAGCAATACGAGCAGGAACATTTTCAAACAAGTCCGCACACGAGGCGGTGTTGCAGCGTATCGTATGAGGTGTTCATTGTCATTACGATAGTCGTAGCGTACTGGCGTAAAACGGACAGTTCACGTGCAGCAACAAACAATCTTTTCTTGTAATTATTTGCGATGTATCGATGGATCCAATGAGCACGTCGCTTTCTACTTCTAACGAAATCAAATAACAAGAAATCCTCTTCGTCTGAAGGGAAGGTAAGGTCATCAATAAATTTCCCAAACACATCTGGTACGCTTGACGCCATGATTTCAACTGAGATATTACAAAACGATACGTCTACGCGACGATTCGTTTGTAGAACACTCCGCGTCTCGTGCGCGTAGCGTAATTACGCTACGCGCACGAGACAACTACGCCTACGACCCATGTGCGAAAAGCCTTACGTGCCGGCAACTATACGCGACGATTCGTTTGTAGAACACTCCGCGTCTCGTGCGCGTAGCGTAATTACGATACGCGCACGAGACAACTACGCCTACGACCCATGTGCGAAAAGCCTAGCCCCTTAGCACATGGCGTCGTATCGTAAGAGTATCGTAGAACGCGCGTAGTACGAGAGCAATACGAGCAGGAACATGTTCAAACAAGTCCGCACACGAGGCGGTGTTGCAGCGTATCGTATGAGGTGTTCATTGTCATTACGATAGTCGTAGCGTACTGGCGTAAAACGTAAGACAGTTCACGTGCAGCAAAAAAACAATATTTTCTTGTAATTATTTGCGATGTAAAGATGGATCGAATGAGCACGTCGCTTTCTACTTCTAACGAAATCAAATAACAAGAAATCCTCACGTGCCCTCGTAGTTGTCTCATGCGCGTATCGTAATTACGCTACGCGCACGAGACGCGGAGTGTTCTACAAACGAATCGTCGCGTAGACGTATCGTTTTGTAAGATCTCAGTTGAAATCATGGCGTCAAGCGTACCAGATGTGTTTGGGGAATTTATTGATGACCTTACCTTCTCTTCAGACGAAGAGGATTTCTTGTTATTTGATTTCGTTAGAAGTAGAAAGCGACGCGGCGACGTGCTCATTGGATCCATCCATACATCGCTAATAATTACAAGAAAATAGTGTTTGTTGCTGCACGTGAACTGTCTTACGTTTTACGCCAGTACGCTACGACTATCGTAATGACAATGAACACCTCATACGATACGCTGCAACACCGCCTCGTGTGCGGACTTGTTTGAACATGTTCCTGCTCGTATTGCTCTCGTACTACGCGCGTTCTACGATACTCTTACGATACGACGCCATGTGCGAAGGGGCTTAGTGTGTTTTCCCGATCTTAGGCCCAATCTCCACGGGCGAGAGAACTGGCGGCCATTGTCTCGCCGTGCCATCAAATTTTCGTCGCGATGATATCGCCGTGTGAAGGTTGCTTCATACAGTTTCTATTGAATTTGATGCCTCGGTTGGACTATCGCCACGATCCTCTCGCCCATGTAGATGGCGCCGCGCCGTCTCCGTTTGTGGTCACAGCTAAACATTATTGGATGTATAATTCAGACGCTAGTTTACTAGTTTATTAAGTCGGTGAATACTTTCTGAATGAATAATCACTGACTATGTAAAGGTACTGACACACATGCTCATTACTAGCATGCCACGGAGCACGCGAAAATCAAAGTCACGTGAGTTTCGTGTGCTCCGATTGGTTTGAGCATGCTAGTAATGAGCATGTGTGTCAGTACCTTAACACGTTAAGTGCGAAACGAGGCCTAAATCACCCCTTATGCAACTTCCTTGTGGTGCGGCAAAGAAAAACGTGAACATCTCTGTCGTGCGAAGGGCATAGCTTTGGTTTGGTCCAGTGTAGAAAAGAGATAAATGTATATTTGAGACGTGCTAATGGTCCCGAACTCGGAGGTATACCTACCTTGGTACCGGATGTCTTAGGCCTCGTACCGCACTGAATTAATATAATTTTAATGCAGTGCGGAACGAGGCTAAAACGTCCCATATCCCCCCGGACCTCGTACCGCACCCAACGCGAGCTTCCCGCGACTAGTGTTGTGCATCAGTCGATTGGAGAGCACGTCCTTTTACATCGCCGAACATGTCTAAACGATGTCGGAAGAAGTTAATTTAAAAAAATACAAAAACAGAACCAAAACAGGTAAGTTTTTAATTGATATTTTTGTAGGTAGTGAAAAACTCCACAATATACATTATCATTGTTATTCTCATCTACGATCTAACCTAAGTAATAATGCCAGTTTTATTACGTTATCTTTACATTTTTGTTATTTTTCAGCACCTGAAAGCAGCGCACGTCATTGCCTCGAAAAGGGTGAAAAAAGAAGAAGATGTGTTGGTTGTTACCAGAAACTACGCACATTTTTACCATCTCGTGAAGCTGACAAAAAGTCCAAAAAGATTTTGACTCAGTGCTCTCATTGCAAAATATCTTATTGTCTACCCTGTTTCAATGAAAAACACTCATAAATAAGTACAAAATATATATTGCGATTTTTTATAAAAAAGTATATTGTTACTGATTTTTTTATGCTAATTCAAGTTCTAATAAGTGTATTTTTAAAGCCCGAGGCAGAATACACAGGATAGTTTCTTTTCTACTTCTGGTTTTCTTTTTTTTTCTATTCTGTGAACCGCATTAAGATTTTCACACAAAAATAGATAAACGTCGTTGCGTCGATATTATTTTTCCCATCACTAATCTTAGCGAAAATTTACCATATTTCAGTGCGTTACGAGGTGTATAAGATCCCATATTTTGTTTTGCCAATAATTCCTAAACTAGCTATCAGATCCCGGGGCGACGGTAGATTAGGGTTCATCAATTCACTGTCTATATCGATAAGGACCAAATTTTTTTATTTATCTCGATTTCGCGCCAGAAAATGAATTTTAGTCTGTTAAAGGAGGTGGGGTCTAATAGACCGCGTGTCGCCCTAACGTCTGGTCACGGTGCGGGCCGATAACACCTCGTGCCGCAGGAACGGAAAGTTTGCAAAAATTGGTGCCGCAGCTAACGTGTTAACGCAAGCTGTGTCTATCGCCTCTCGCCTCATATTGTGCACTTAGCGTGTATATTAGTTTGTGTTACCTATCGAATTGGTTGAACAGTGAAATTTTACGATTGTAGATTCTATGCTTTAGACCAATAGGTTTAAATACCTAAATAATTCTTCGATCGCTCGCACGGTTGCTTTCTCATCTCAAAATTTAAAAAGTTATTAACAGTTTTAACTAACACGGAATAAGAATTGATATTGAGTGCATGTCAAGATATACCATTTCTCTGAAAACTAAAATGTTTTCTTCATAGTCTTAATTTTTGGGAGCGACCCTAGAGGGGTTCTACTTACTTCATCAGTATGTCCGGACACGGTAGCCAGACAGGAGCTCTGCCTTGCGTCCCACAGCTTGGCACTGCCGTCCAGAGAAGACGAGCCCACGAGAGAACTGTCCCAGTTGAACTGCACGTTGGAGATCTCGCCTTCGTGGCCTCGAAGCACTGATACCCGACTGGATAAGGAAACACATCAGGATCAGATTGTGTAGGGTATTTTTTCGAATGAAACAAGACTGGGCATTTAATAGAGCAACGTGTTGTCAGTGGTAAATTGCTCAAATATTTAATGTAGGCGCTTTGAAGTTTGACATATTTTTGAGAATTCTCAAAGAATTATTGACTTGTCTATGAATCGCATGAATACTGTGGTAACTCTCTGTCCATGAACAGCGGCGGCCCTAGAATTTTATTTAGATGGTGCAAAATCTTAACGTGGCGCCCGTCTATTTACCATGTTCCTACGATATATGCATAATTATGCAGTTGCTTGCTTGTTTGTGGACGATCGGGTTTATAATAAGTTACTATCATCAGTGTGCCTGGTGGACTGGCACACTGATGATAGTAACAGTCCACCAGGCAGTCAGATAGTCCGCCCGATCGTCGAGGCGCTGAAATCAACCGAAATGCGACCATTGATTTCAGCGCCTCGTCTCCCATGACGGCGCCCGGTGCCGTCGCACCGCTCGCACCGCCCTAGGGCCGCTACTGTCCATGAACTATTAGCCTCTCCGAATTGTTATTGACACTGAGGGAGTTATTAAGCAGGTTGCTAAGCACTATGCATGAGTTAAGTGCACCAGTAATTCCTTTTACCTTAAATAATGTACAGATGCTAGCACATCAAGCTACCCGAAACTGTCAAATTTTCCCAATCCACTTTGAACCATAAACTTTAGCGATAAAGTTGAAAATCTATTAAAGAAATTTGACAGATTTTATCAGCTTGATGAGCTGGCTTCTGTACATAAAAAGTTTTAAATGCATGTTTTTTTGAAGGTGTTAACTGTTAGTAGGGTAAGCAGTTATTGGTAAACCTATTTACATAACTAAGAGCCATCACCACGCAATCCACAAAACTTAACAGTTCAGCAATTCCGCAACTACACACATCAAAAGTGTCTAGGGATCAACATAATATTTTTGCAATAACTTTTCTCCTGATTGATATTAATTAAAATTTTCTTTAAGGATTCATCAAATAAAGTGTTTTCGTTTGTCACAGTAACGATAAACCAAGTCACCTTTGCATTAATAAAGAAATTTGCCATTTTCCTAATAAAGGGATTTTTGACATTTGAACCACTAACACAAAAGTTCGAAAAAAAGACTGAAATAACAGTTTTCTTTAAAATTTTATTGGGTAACTTAAACAATTAATAATCCGTGTTTCTACCGCGAACACTAACAACACAAGAACATCGGTTTGGCATACTCAAAATGAGTTCATCCAAATCACGCTGTGGAATGGCCGCCCATGTTCGTTGCAACAACAAAAAAAGGTCTTCTTGCGACTGGATACCCTCCATATTCGGCAGAGCTCTTCTCTGTAGCATATCCCATGCATGCTCAATCGGGTTCAAGTCTGGCGACTGAGCAGGCCAGGGCAGGACATTGATGTTAGCTGCGGCGAGAGTCTGTCTTACAACTCTTGCGGTGTGCGGTCGTGCATTATCATGCATTAACTGAAATAAGGGACCGATTTGCACTTGTAGAGGAACGATGACGTCTGATACAATCGTCTCAGCATAAATTTGAGCGTTGAGGTTGCCTCTGATCCAAATCAACTCAGTTCTTCCGCCGATCCAAATACCCGCCCATACCATGATGGTTCCACCACTATAAGGATGGACTTCCTGGCAGGATTTTAATCGCTGTTGGCGTCCAGGGGTTCTCCAGTGTCGTATACGTCTTGTATCCGGTCTCATACCAAAACGAGACTCATCAGAAAAGCACACGAAACGCCATTGTTCTTCTGCCCAATTTCTGTGTTCAAGAGCCCATTGATATCGAATCCTACGATTGTGCATTGCTATAGGTGGTATCCGTAGCGGTCTTCGGGAATGAAGGTTCACTTCATGCAAGCGGTTTCTGACTGTTTGGTCGCTAATTAAGTTCCCTGAAGAGTGATGAAGCCTCACGGCTAACATCATGGCGGTTATTGTTGGAGCTCTTCGAGTTAAGATTTGAATGTATCGGTCTTGTCTCCGTGTGGTGCAGCGATACCGTCCTCCATGGCGCTCAGCCACGGTACCAGTGCTTCGGTAACGTGTCCAAAGTCGACTGATAACACTCTGACTTGTATTCAGAGCTAAAGCCACAGTACGTTGCCGGGAACCAGCTTCTATCATTCCCACGGCTCTGAGCATTTCTTCCCTGCTTAAATGACGTCGCCGCTCCATAATAACGTTGGTTTTAATCAGTAGTAGGGAAACAGTAGCACTAATAATGTCTTCAATGCGTTGTATGTTTTTATAGGGAAAATATTGACAGCTGATTTTCATCTTTTACTCGAATTTGATTCACAGTTCCTGATTCAAATTATGAAATGCACCAAAAAGGATCCATATAAATTTATAAAATCATAAATTTATTACAAAGCCACATCTCAATCTCAAGAAATCCGCATAAAAATGCTTGATCCCTAGACACTTTTGATGTGTGTATTATAATAAGGTTGTAAAAATAATCGGTCTTACTCCTCAGCTCTGGTGTCCCACAAGGATATGGTGCCGTCAAAGGAGCCAGTGATCAGCCTCTGACCCTCGTTGGGGTCGAACTGCAGTGCGATTACTTCGCCAGTGTGGCCGGTGTAAGTGTGGATCTCGCTTCCTGAAAATTAGCAAAACATTTAGGTATATAGCTATTTCATTTTTATGAGGAGTGATAGTGCTGAAAAGGCGGCCCAGGGGCTACCATCTTGTGCAAAAGCAGGTAAGGTGGCAACGAAGTTTCTTGCCCGTTCTTCTCCATAGGAACCTATTACGCTTTGGCAGCTAGCTTCATCTTTTTGATTGACCAACTCCTTGACAATTCAAAAGTGTCTGTAATTGGTTTTATTTGAAATAAATGCTTTGAGTTTGAGTTTTAACATGAGGAGCTCATGATTACTGACTTTTGCTGCAAACTTTATGGCAATTTTAAGTTCAAGGTTTTTATGTCCAGTCCAGGTAGTGCAGTTATTAGAGCACAAACATAAATCATGCCATAGGTAATCAAGCATTTTGAGGTTCCTTTCTTACTAAGAATGTTCGTATTTCGACCAGTAGTTCAACAAAAAGAGAAAGGAGGTTACCAGTGCGAACATCAAACAGCTTAGCAGTATGGTCCATGGATCCAGTAGCGGCCAAGTCTCCCTTAGCACTGAACTGACAAGCCACCACCTCCCCGCGGTGCCCTAACAGTGTGGCCAGGCATTCAGCGGTCTCTGGGTCCCAGATCCTTGCTGACTTGTCAAAAGAACCAGTCAGCACGCGGTTGCTGTGGAAATACAATCTATACTAATAGGTATTATAAATTCGAAAGTAACTCTGTCTGTCTGTCTATATATCACTGAACGGATTTCGATAAAATTTGGCAGAGAGATAGATTGCATCCCTCAGGATCGACACTTATGCGGGTGAAACCGCGGGGCGCTGCTAGTGTCAAATAAATTAGCTTCTCGATGAAATTAGCTTCCCGATGACTGTAGTTTAGTTACTACCTACTTGAAGTTTGAGTTTATAAAATTAGGATTATTTATGTTTTACAGTGTTTAGATATCGATACCCGTCAGATCTGGGGAGTTCCCCTAGCTAATTTAATTTGAAATCATGTCATGTCAGACAAAAACTGTAAGTAATACTAGGTTTTTGGCTGAGAATTTACCCGATTCAAACTTTATGGCAGCTTAGAACATGAGCAGGGCCGTCATTAACCTGTTAGAGGCCCTGGGCACATAAGGATCACGGGGCCCCTGTGTAGATAAAAGACAATAAGAGAAACATACTAATATTTCATAAATCGAAGGCTAGAAACTAATTGTAAATCGCACTGCAAATCACTTATTTTGTCATCACCAGATTCACTGGTACTAATAATGCGTTGAATGGAACGGTAGCTGAAACGAAGATCGCGGGGCTCTGGGCACTTGCCCAGAGGGCCCAATGGAAAAGAGGGGCCTGAACATGAGGCGAGTGACTCGCTGCGCAGTAACAAATTCACGTGTCAGCGGGGGTGAAGCGCACTTCAGAGCTGCTATCTTCTATGGCAGGTATCTCATCTCTGATCTCAGCGACAATCAATTAATCAACAATGTAGGAAATTAGAGGTGTGTATAATGACATTGAGACAGATTACAATGTTTTTAAAAAATACGGGAATTGCCACCAAGGTTTATCTAATAATAAAATATACTTTGTTGCTGATATTTAATAGTACGCTGCGACAGGTTATACAGAAGACCTAAGAGTATATAACCTGCCTCTCTGCTTGGAGTTTGTGGACTACGAGAAAGCTTTTGATTCGATAGCGACATGGGATGTGCTGCAGTCTTTTCAACGGTGCCAGATCGACTATCGGTACAACAACTCAAGGTGCTGAAGTGTCTGTACGAAAACGCCACTATGTCAGTTTGACTCCAGGATTAGACCTCGAAACCTATCCTTCTGCAGCGAGGTGTGAGACAGGCAGACGTTATCTCTCCGAAACTGTTCACCGCTGCAATGGAGGATGTCTTCAAGGTTCTGGACTGGAAAGGGGCTGGCGTTCACATCAATGGCGAGTACATAACTCACCTTCCGTTTGCCGACGATATCGTAGTCATGGCTGAGACTATGGAGTACCTCAGTACAATGCTGGATGACCTCAGTAGAGCCTCCGAAAGAGTGGGTCTTAAAATTAACATGGACAAAACGAAGGTCATGTCAAATGCCCTTATAACACCCACTTTCATATAGATCAGAGACGCTACACTCGAAGTCGTGCATGGACGAGTATGTTTACCTAGGAAAAACTGTCCACTTAGGTAGGTCTAACTTTGAGAAAGAGGTCAATCGTCGAATCAGACTCGGCTGGGCAGCGTTCGGGAAGCTACGCAATATCTTCTTGTCCCACATACCGCAGTGTCTCAAGACGAAAGTCTTTGACCAGAGCGTGTTGCCAGTTATGACTTATGGCACTGAAACGTGGTCGCTTACAATGGGCCTTATAAGAAGGCTAAAAGTCACCCAAAGGGCAATGGAGAGGGCTATGCTTGGAGGGAAACTGCGTGATCGAATCAGGAATGAGGAGGTCCGCAGGAAAACCAAGGTAACCGACATAGCGCGAAGAATTGCCAAACTTAAGTGGCAGTGGGCAGGGTAAATTGCTCGCAGAACAGATGGCCGATAGGGCCGAAAGGCTCTGGAGTGGTGACTGCGTACCAGAAGACGTAGCGTTGGTAGGCCTCCCACAAGGTGGTCCGACGACCTTGTAAAGGCCGCAGGAACCCGTTGGATGCGAGAAGCACAGAACTGGTCGAAATGGAGGTGCTTGTGGAGGCCTATGTCCAGCAGTGAACGTCTTTCGGCTGAAATGATGACGATGATGATTAATAGTAAATGAGATAAAACTGTGTCAAATGCATTATCTTATTTCGTAGACCATCATTATGGTGATTATTGAATAGTCTAGTAGCTACAAATTGTCGTTATCTCTCTCTTATAATTCTGGTACCTTTTTTAAGATATTTTGTACCAAATACATGACTCTATTACGATTTTGCTAAGTATACTTGTTTTTTTGTGTCCAACAACTCAACAATAAAAAAAAATTAAATCGTCGATTTATACGAACTATCTTGCTTTGTTAATCAGTTTGTTTCGAGTGGTTTCCTCAAATATGTTTCAGTTGTAGCTCTGAGAGCACTCACCATGCTGGGAAGTTAAAGCCGACGGAGTACACGACGTTCTGATGTCCTGAGAGCGTCTGCATCTCCTTCCCTGACTCCACGTCCCACACCTTGCAGGTCCGGTCATAGCTCCCGGATAGACATCTGTGGGCGGTATAAACTTTTTAGTTTATCACCTAGTAGAAAGTATTCTGTAAATCAGTCTAATTAATATTGTTGTCAATACTACTTTCGTTACGTTCAACATATTCGAAGCGTTCAATATTATATCGAGTCTTCTTCTTAGAGTGTCGATAGCAATCTTAATGGACTCGGCCCAGAATTCGGCTACTTGTTTGGCGCCGTCACCAGCGACCATCAGTTCCTGTAACATGCAGCTGACAGGACACGCAGGACACGATATTAAGTGTCCCATCGTTTGTGGACAGCGGCGCCCTACAAATTTTTTTAGGTGGTGCAAAATCTTAAAGTGGCGCCCCTCTACCATGCTCCTACGATATATGCATATGCAGTTGCTAAGCTACTATCATCAATGACTGTTGCCTGACTGTTGAGGTGCTGAAATCAAACACCATTGGTGCTCGCATTCGGTGTTTACAGCGCCTCTCCCATGACGGCGCCCGGTGCCGTCGCACCGCTCGCACCGCCCTAGGGCCGCTACTGTTTGTGGAACAGCACCACATTTACACTCCAAGGCGGAGTCGTCTGATGAATCTCCACCTGAACAGGTTTTCCTTGCTTTGGTCAATCTGGGTCCGGAGTCTGTTTAAAGACTTCCAGGTTATTGAGTGAGACTTAATTGATGGGAAATTACTTATTTTTTGTAGCAAAGCTTTGCTGTCATAGTTGAATTTACTTACCTATTCTTCATCAGCCTAGCCGTTTCCCAACTATGTTGGGGTCAGCTTCCAGTCTAACCGGATGCAGCTGAATACCAGTATTTTACATGAAGCGACTGCCTATCTGACCTCCACAACCCAGTTACTGGCTAATACGATACCCCTTGGTAAGACTGGTTGTCAGACTTTCGGGCTTCTGACTACCCGTACGACTGTCAAAGATCCACGAATGACAGCCGGGACCAACGGCTAAACATGCTTTCCGAGGCACGGAGGGGTCACTGTATGTAAAGATGGTCACCCATCCACAGACCAACCGCGGCAAGCGTAGCTTAACCTGATCGATCGACCTCTGCGGCTGTTATTATATAGCCACGGGCCCCAATTTACGTACCTATATGCATTGCAATGATTTTCTCGCCACCTCAGTTTGCTGTTTTATACTAACAATGTTTATTTTCAATGTTTCTACGACAGATCAAGAAGTCGGTTTCCAAACAATGTAAAATCGACAAAAGATTATTCGCAGGAGGATAGCAACGTTTTTCTTTGCAATTTACAAAGCGATCAGCAATTCATTTCCCAAGCGTTGCTGACAGGGCTTTGGGAACCGATACCAAAAGTACCCACAGGTTCTGAATCGGTACTTAGCGGTTCTTGCCATTTCGGTACCTGGGAACTGGATCCAGAGGGGTACCAGTGCTCCACCTAACAAGTAATGCCAGTACTAAATTCAAGTACCTGGCGCGTACCATCTCATTTGTACGCACGACCACATTATCAAGCTATACATTTTTTCATTATAAGCTGACTTCTCATTGAACTAAAAGTCTATACAAAGCGAGGTTAGCTCAAACTGGAAATGTAGCTTAATATGTCGCGTCGTCGTGACGCTTGGACATCAAGCTACTACAATCTGTCAAATTTCTTCAACAGATTTTCAACTTTATCGCTACAGCATAAGGTTCAAGGTTGATTGGGATTTGAAAGTTTCGGGTAGCTTGATGTGATCGCGTCTGTACAAGGAACCTCGTACGGTCGGCAATTAAAATAAAACATTGAGAAATAACCTCTTGAGCCCCGCTAAACCCCAAAAAAGCTTCGAACAATAATTGATATTTAATTGTAACTCATTTAGTAAAGTGTTCCTAAGTTCTTTCAAATCCACTTGCCTGGCCCCAGTTTTATCGAAGGCTACATTAGTGAGAGGCAGCACATGCGTCATCAAGGTCTTGTAGATGTAGAACCTCTTGCCCGTGGGACCTTCGTGCTCGATCCTCTTCTTCAGGGTGTCGAGGCATTGTTCCAGCTGTCCTCTGACATCGTCGGTGATGAGGGGGTGTTTTTGGTACAGATTGAGAGCTATGGCCTTTATGTCTGACCTGTTGGAAGATATCAGTAAAAGTATATTAAAACCTGCCCCATTATTTATAAACTTAGCTTCTGCCCGCGACTTTGTCCGCGTGAAATTTCTTGCTGCCCTAACCTAACCCGTCGTGATCGCGTCATATCGCCTGCCCGCGCTATTACATCGGTTTTGCTTAGCTTTCTTTCTGACTTTTTTCTTTTTGCTCGGCTCCCAAGGGCCATAGCGTGATGTTAAATAGCCTATAGCCTTTCTCAAGAATTGGGCTATCAAATGCAAAAATATTTTTTCAAAACCACCATTTTTTGCTTATCAAGCATTCTGCCTTTCGTAACCCTTCGTGCTTACATTGCGTCCCTACGGAATCATAAGAGGGAGAGGCAACTAAGAGCCTAAGAGGATTGCAGTAGCAGTGTCGTTCTGTGAGCGCCAGCTGCGCAAAGCAGTCGAATACTCCCTAAATCTAAGATTTCCTGGAAGACCGGTGGTCGCCACTAATGGCCGCAATGAAATGATGAAAATAAAAACTAATAAAAAGTCGTAAAAAAACCTCAAGTCGTAAAAATATGTAACAAATAAAAGAAAGCTCAATCAAGGTAATGTCATCTTACCAAGGAGGATAATTATTCCTCCATTAATAACCAAACAAAGTTCAAAAGGAAAGAGATTGCAATATTATATAAAGGTGGACCACCGGCAAGAAAAAGTGCCCGTGGTCCATCCAGGTGAACTAAGCAGGTGGACCACGGCCGAATCCTGAAAGTGAACAGTGGTGGCCTAGCAGAAACGGACGTCACTTACGAACCGGTCGAATAGGTTCGAACCCAGGCAGACACTTTGTGTAAATTATTTCATCACCACTGCTGTCAAAATGGTGAAGGAAAACATCGTGAGGAAACCGGTATGTCCTAGAACTTGAAATTCGAAGTCATGTGACATCCACCAACCCTCACTGGGCCCGTGTGGAGGATTACGGCCCCCTCCCCCTCACAGAGAGGAGGCCTATGTCCAGTAGTGGGAAGATTACAGGCTGATTATGCTCTTCTTGGATCCCGTAGCTCGGGTTTGGGTCGCCCATGTTTCGCAGTGGATATTAAATTCAAGTAAAATTTTGTAGAGGTAAGTACTTAGAGTCAGGTGAAAATCTGACACATTTTCGAAGGAATTTTGGAGAAAGATGGGAATCCCACTTCATTGTTCAAGATTCCTACCGAGTATTGAAAAAAATAAAATGGCTCGCAAGGTTGTCGACATGTGGGATGTGGACTCAGCAATCATTGTGCCGATAGTCGTGACAGCCAATGGGTTAATAGCCAAGAGCCTCGACCAACACCTGAAGAGGCTCTCGTTGGGCAGCTGGATCAAGGGTTTGATTCAGAAAGCAGTACTTCTGGACACGGCTCGCATTGTCAGGAGGTTCCTCTCTCTGAAGCCCTGACCGCCGGTAGCTTGGACCCTGATCCCGATACCGGTGGGCAACTATTTTTTATATTTTTAAATGTTTTTGTATTCTAATATTTAAAAATGTAATTTATATGTATTTATTGAAATAAAGGGGATAATAATTATAATTAGGAATTTAATTTGATTTAATCTAATAATACCAAAATACCTTTGAGAAACTTACTCAGAGTTCAGATCCAATAAATCTATTTCTTTTTTTTTCACGAGTCCCTTTTGCAAATACTCCAATGTGATACCCGGGGGGTGGTATCGGAGGTGGAATTTTAATAACTTCATGATGAAAACAAGTAAAGCGTTCACTTAGAAAAACATTTTTTTTGCGACTCTTTTAATCGGAGTAAAATTGAAACTGTCAGAATTTTGTCAATATACGTTACCATGGCAACCGGGATGAATGTTTTTTATTGAAATAACAAAGAGAATTGAGAGGTTGAGGTCATAGGGTTAACAGGTAGGTCGATTTAAAAAGGGTGCAAGTTTTGGGGTAGGTAATGCATGAGGGAAATAAAGTTATAACTTATAAACCTAATGGATTCGTTTGTAACAACACGGATATAAAACTTCTGGAATCTGATTTTTTTTATACTTACTTCAAATCGAGTTGCCTTTATGAAATGGAAAAATACTGTGTTAGTGTCTCATCATCGAAATTAATCGGTTGTCATTCTTATTAACATGATTATGAGTCATGCTATAATTTGCTCAACTATGTGGGCTACGCAATAGAATAGTACCTAAGTTACATTTTTTTCTCAGTAAAAGAACTCGTATTATAAAATATACAGAGATGGTAGAGTTAATAATTTGTGTTGTTTAAATAATGGCATACAGCTGTCAGTCGACTTCAAATTGAACATAGCACGAATGCATCTCTTTTGGGCCATTGCTTTGTCTGTGGAATTCCCCCAGAATACTATTCCGTAACGCAATAACGATACTACTAGACCATCAAGAAATCTCCGACAACTTAAGTAGGTATCACTTTTTTTTTTTTTTTTTTTTTTTTCTTTATTTAAGGGGACTCGGTCAACAATGACGATGTCGCCCCGTAATTCTAATTATAATAATACTCTTATGGCTAAATACATCTTATCTCTCTAAAATCTTAATCTTACAACAATGGAGTGGAGGCAGAGCCCAGCTATTGCTGGGTGGTGCTTCCGCTCCGTAAATGGCACATGTATAATGCACACAACTTCCCGGCCTCCTCCGAAAAGGGGAAGGCCAAGAAGCTGCTACATAACCCTATGTTGTACTGCGAATCCCCGAGTGCCTGTCGCCGCTGATCCTCATTCCGGACACATTCGAGCAAAACATGGTGAACATCCTCGATCACGTTACACTCCGTGCAATTAGGTGAATCCGTTTTACCCATTAAATGAGCAAATTTATTTGATGGAATGTGCCCGGACCGAAGTCTCAGCAGCGTCACAATATATTGTCTATGGGCTTCCATCTCCTGGAACCATGGGCACCGAAAAGGTCCGGCCTGTATAGTCCTGTACCATATGCCTTTGGTGAGCGACCTCTCATCAAAATATTCCTGCCACAAGTCTGTACAAATCTTTTTGACTGTCTGAACCTGATCTGTGTGAAGCGGTAAACAAGTGTATGTGATCCCTTCCGATGAAGCTAATTTTGCTGCGTGATCCGCTTTTTCATTGCCAGATGGAATCCACTGTAGGATTATAGTTTTATTACTAATACGCAGCTCTAAAATGGTTTTGAGGATAACAAAGGCTATCGGGGAACCTCGAGAATTCGAGGGTAGCCGAGCCAGATGCAATAAAGCACTTTTAGAGTCCGTTAAGACCACAATATGCTGAGCATCAAGAGTTAGCGCGTAAGACAGGGCTTCGGAAATAGCTATCAGCTCGCAGTACATTACAGCAATATTAACCTTAATTTTAAATTTAAGCGTAGTATTTAATTGAGGGTCGAATACAGCCGCTCCCGCATACTGCGCCTCTTTACATCCGTCTGTATAAAGTTGATAGAAAGAACCGTAGTTCTCATTCAAGTATTTGGCACACTTTTGTCTTAAATCTATTATATCCATTGATCTCTTTGGAATGCGTACATACGGGATATCGTAAGAGATGTTCTTTGAAAGGTTAATACTGGACAGCCATATATCCAACGAGAATACACCCAATATGGAACTAGAATAAATAGGTAAATCTTGGATTTGTCTATGCGTGTCTACTAACAAAGGAATCTTTTTATTTCTCCAGTATTGACCCTCACACAGCTTTGACAATTCATCAATAATATTTATAGTAACATTATCCTTTACCGACCTAGATTTTAGCCAGAATTTTCCCGCTAAGTATCTTCTTCGAATTGGTAGCGGCTGTAAGCACAGCTCGTTCTCCATGACATGAATTGGAGTGCTCCTAATGAAACCCCCAATAATCCTCATACATAAATTTTGGATTCCGTCAAGTTTATTCAATTGACTGTTAGCGTAATTGCCAAATAAAAAACTACAGTAATCAAGTCTACTGCGTATCATTGAGATATACAAACGTCGCAAATGTTTCGGGTGGACACCCCATTTGGATCCAGCTAGCACTTTAAATATATTTAATAATCTTGAGCACTTTTCCCGTAATTCGTTAATATGCCTCTTCCACTTCAAAGATCTGTCCAGCCACATACCTAAATATTTAACATTATCCACCTGTTGTATAATATGATTGCTAATATTTACCGAAACAATTTTCCTATTTCTACCCCTACTAAATAAAATTATTTTTGTTTTATTAAAAGAGATCTGTAATCCTACTTCTTCTATTAAACACTGAAATATTTTTAACGAATTTTGGATATTGATAACGGAGTCCGAAATTTGTTTCTTAGCTATATATAATACGAAGTCGTCTGCATATTGCGACACAAACACATCAACTATATTATGACAAATCTTTGAAGTGGCTGCATTAAATAATAGTGGGGATAGTGGATCGCCCTGTGCAATGCCTGTCCCAGTGGTCCTTACCGCTGTGCTACCATCATTAGTTTGAACTGATAGATGTCTGTCATGTAAGAATTCCCATAAATATCTGCACAACACCGCTCCCACTCCCAACCCATCTAGTATTTTTAACAGGGCCACTAAGTTTATATTGTTATAAGCGCTATCAATGTCAACAAAACATCCCAAAGTACTAATACCCTTCGAAAACCCTTCCTGAATGCGCGATACCAATCTAGCCAAATTGTCAGCACAAGACCGTGTTCTTCTAAATCCGGTTGTTTCTTGTGAAAAACAGTTATTTCTTTCAAGGAACCATTCAAGTCTACGGTTTAAGATTGTGTGTAGGACTTTACAAGGACATGACAATAAGGCAATCGGTCTGATACCTGATACGGAGCCAGCATCCCGACCTGGTTTTGGTATGGGCACTATTTTGACCTCTCTCCACTGCTTCGGGACAAAGCCCGAAAGTAGAAATCTATTGTAAAGTGAAACTAGAACTATCTTTCCTACTTCTGGTAAGTGCCTGATCATGGAGTAGGATATATTATCTCCTCCGGGAGCGGTATCAGTCTGTTTAATACAGTTATTAAGCTCTTGGATAGAAATTGGGCGGCTCAATTGTTCATTTTCTGATATAAAATTAGGTAAAGGGGGGCTCACGTAATCTGGTGTTAAACTATGTAGTAGATGTTCCGTTTGTTCCTGATCCACGGCACTTCTTGCAGTGTTGTAGCCTTTGAGCCACTTCATTCGTCTATACACTTCAGCTGCTGACATTGTGTTATCTATACTATCACAGAATTTTCTAAACGAGTTAAACCTGCTATTCCGAATCAATCTCTGGGCATTACTGGTTCTTCTTTGAATTTTGTTTAAATTCTGTGGCGTAGGGTTCTTCCTGAATTCGGCTAAAGCCAGGCGTCGCTCAGCAACTATGCGTGATAAGTCCTGTCCCCAATATGGTTTAGGTTTAAACATCTGTTGTCGAATTGGGTTATCACAACTTTTTATTTTAGGTATGCTTTGATCCGCTGCAGTGTTTATGGCTTCAATAAAATTATCGTATGCTTTTTGGTTATCTATATGTATGTCTAAAACGTTTAATTTTTCATTCATAATCTGTCCATATTTTGTCCAGTCTGCCTTTTTATAATTTCTTTTTATTTTGTACGTATTTATATTATTAATTTCTGTTTTAATTTTTAGGACTAGGTGATCGCTCCCTAAGTTCTCATTCATAACTTGCCAACTAAACTTCATTGCCAAATCCAGAGATGCCACGGTCAAATCAGGAGAGGTACTTTGCAGCACACCATTAACCAGCTTAACTCGTGTAGAAGTGCCATTATTAAGAACAATGTAATTGTTTTCGAATATGGAGTCGAACAGCTGCATACCTCTTGCATCCGTCTTAGATGACCAGTTTGTATGGTGTCCATTGAAGTCTCCGGCTATTAGTGTTCTTTCTTGCTTCAGAGAAAAGATATGGTCCCAGTCTCTTTTACTAGAGTATGCTGAAGAAGGACAATAAATGGTAATCACATTTTCTAGGTGTTCGCAATTATATAGCTTTATATGTAATAGTTGTATACCCGGATTACTAATATTGGTGTTACAGCGACTTGCTCTTAGGGACCAATGGGTTAATATTGCGACGCCGCCATACCCGTCATAACGGTCTTCTCTGAATAAATTATAACCACTTATACGAAAATTACTCTCAGGATCAAACCACGTTTCATTTATTATTGCGATATGCACTTTCTCTTGGTTTAATAACGCTTCGAACTCAATTGCTTTAGGCCGAAGGCTTTGAGCATTCCATTGCAGGATATTGATTATTGAGGGTCTGTTATTCCGTTGATCCATTGTTTAAAGTTAATAAGGATTGGCACTTCTAAAATGTACTTCATGATAATAGATTTGATCCATTCAAACAGTATACATACACAGCTCTTTATTTTATTCTCCCACGATGACTCTGTATCCAACATTTTTTCTTTTAATTGACTCCATATCCCTCCAATATTTGATCTTCTGCTCTTTGACCGGTTCTCTCTATAATTGTCTTCTGAATTTTTACTTTTAATATCGCTGTCTGACTCTTGAGAACTTTCAATTGCTATATCTTCCGAACTGTGTTTTTGAGATGGAGGGAGGGGGGTGCTCCTCCTTCCTCTATTTTTCTTCTTTTTTTTTTGGCTTTTGTTACCTTGATTACTTTTTACCATATCTGCATAGGTTCTCTTACTTTCAGAGGACAGAGCTAAGGTGTGATCTTCACTTAACTTCTGTTTCTCTTCATTTAATATATAATGATTCTCTTCTCTAGAAGCAGGTTCCTTTGTAGGATGCTCTGGCGGGACATACATGGTAAGGGCCCGCTTATAGGTACAATTGAATTCTGCCATCAAGTCTCTGATCTTTTTCTCTTTAATATATACAGGACACTTCTTTGCTAAAGTCATGTGAGGGCCGGAGCAATTGTTACACTTATAATCCACTGTATCGCAATTAGGATGATTTTTGCTACATTTTGGACATATCATCTTATTGGATGGGCATAATTTAATTGTGTGTCCAAATCGCCAACACCGCGCACATTGCGTTACTGGATATTTATAGGGGGTAACTTCTGCTCTTGTGTTAAATATATGTATGTAGGAGGGCAACGACGACCCTATGAAACATATACGAACTGCCTCCGACGGCTCCCATCGAGCGTCTAGACTATTTCTGCGTTTTAACCTTTTCACTCCTATTATCTGAATATCACTCTCCAGACCTTCCACTATTTCTTCTTCAGATAAATCCAGGTCAATATATTTCACCACCCCGTAAGACTGAATTGTTTCCAAAGTTCTTTGACATTTATAACCTTCATTCTTAAAATATTGACAATTAATCAATCTATCACAACTATCTTCATTATTAAATACTATCAGTACTTTGTGGGGGTTAACGTATTTTATTCGTGTGATGTCATCTATATTCTCAGATTTAAAAATCTTTGCCAATTTAAATTGCTTCGGAAGTACACTTATCGATGAAAGGCAAACTTCGATTCTGTCCTCTGCTATTCTGATTGTATCATCTATCTCACTCCCTCTAGCAAATCTTTTACCTCTTCTGTTGACTGTTGTCCAAATCTCGTCTTGACTTATTTCTCGGCTCCTTTTATTATTTGATACATCTGTTGTCAAATGTTGTTGAGACCCAACACTCGACATGTCTATCTGACGATTATCTCTCGCTTGATTTAATTCTTCCATACTACTTGTCATCTCACTATTTTCTCTAGTCATTCTGCTCATACTATCACCGTCGTTAAAAGCTGTAACATCTAACTCATCACTAGCCATTATAAAATAACATCGTAATGAGTTTAACAAACAATAACACTCGGGCCGTGGTCGATTGATTCAAACCGGTTTGGCGTCGAGCGGACAGCGCGTCCAACGAGACGTACTAATAGGTAATTATGGTTAAAATATCTCCGATAACAGTGCGCGCGCGTTCGCGTCGTGACCGAGACGGTATCACTTTTTAAAAGCTTTTATTCAACTTGCAATGTAATACGAGTATTGTTCGGGTGGACGCTTGCAACTCAATTTTGAAGCAGATATCTTCAACCGATTGAGCTAAAATTTTGCATACACGTTTAGTTTGGATGACAATGCATGGTTTGCTGTGTGACGTCATTCTAAACCCAACATGGCGGAACACCCAAGATGGCGGACTAGTAATTTTTTAATGCACTCCTACAATATGGGTATCAAATGAAAGGGCTTGCTGAGAATAACTCGAAAAATAAAGTGTCGTCACTCTAACTCCAATATGGCGGACTTCTAAAGATGGCGGACTATGTTTTTTTGGTTTCCTACAATATGGGTATCAAATGAAAGGACTTGCTGAGAATACGAATGCCCCAATCCGTATTTGGAGTCCTCGATTATGATATTGAGGTCGAATTGTTCGAGTCTGTAGCATACCGATGCTACAGACTCGAACAATTCGACCTCAATAATGGTTAACTTTGTTTTGTGTAACTTGGTGAGATAGGCGTCAACAGCAACCTGTTTGCAACCTGTCTAGGAGAAGGATAACTCCAAAATCAAACCCGGAACTCTGTTTCGTAAGGCACAAGTACCTAAGCTTCAAGCTGAAATAAGTGCAGTGCCGGATTAGCCCCATATTAAGCAATTGCTTAGGACCACGTTTCGGGGGGCACCATAAGGCAGAAACAGTACCGAAACAGTACTTGCTAGCACATGAAAGGCAAAGCAAGGCAAGGTATCAGCAAAATATTACAAGACCTAAAAGTCACTCTAGCTAGAGATGTGCGCCAATCTTTTCAAATCGCTCGTCGATGTTTCGGAAAAATACGAGGCGACTAGTGGATAGGAGGGCCTACAGGGATGGATTGCTTAGGGCATCAAGTAGTCTTAGTCCGGCACTGAATAAGTGGTGCATTCCTCCAAACACCCAAGTCAAGGTGAGGCCATGCCGAGGACTGAGTGGCATCAGGGTGTAACATGGTGCCGTGAACGAAATGAACAGATTGAGAAACCTGTCCAGCGATAACTAAAAAGTAAAAAATAAATTAAAAGTAAAAAAACTTTTTTCAAAACAAGCTTTTATTAAAGTGCGCCAAAAAGCTATTAAATAAAAATTGCTGTTCCATACATTTTGGCCTCGTAGCTATCGCACTTTTCTATGAAAAAGGAGAGTTTTAATAACCGACGAAAAATTTCTACGCTGCCGAGGTCTAGAATCATGACGCTAATTTCATGGTTACAGTTAGCGCGTCGATCCCTGCCACCCTTTAGAACCTACTAGCTTTTGCCCACAGCTTCACCCTCTTAGGGATGGAATTTCGAAAAATCCTTTCTTAGTGGATACCTACTTTCATTCCTACTACCTACTACCTACCTACTTTCAGTCATTCGTGGATCTTTGACAGTCGTTACGGGTAGTCTGAAGCCTGAAAGTCTGAAAACCAGGCTTATCATGGGGTATCGTATTACCCAGTAACTGGGTTGTGGAGGTCAGATAGGTAGTCGCTCCATGTAAAATACTGTTATTCAGCTGCATCCGGTTAGACTAGAAGCCGACCCCAACAAGGTTGGGAAAAGGCTAGGCAGATGATGCAGATGATGACCGACTCTTCATAAAGAACACACCCTCCAAATTTCATGTCTATAGGACCGGCGATTTAGACTATGCGTTGATATATTAGTCATGTCAGGACTTTGAATTTTATATAAATAGAAATAGATAAGTTTTGTTAATTATGTCAAACCGTCACATTTATTATTAAGATAAAAGTTATCTGACTATTGAAAAATCAGCCCTTAGTTATAGATACCAACCGGCTTCATCCCGTGACTTCGTCCGCGTGAAATTTCACCTTCCCCGCATTCACCCTCTTTGTGGTGGAATTTCGAAAAACCCGTTCTTAGTGGCTGTGGATACCTACTCTTCACAAAGAACACACCCTCCAAATGACATGTCTCCAGCACCACAGTGGTTTAGGCTGTGCGTTGACATATCAGTCAGTCAGGACTTTGAATTTTATATAAGTAAATAGTAATAGATTATAAGTTTTGTTAATTTAGGGCTGATTTTTCAATAATCAGATCATATCTCTTAATTACCTGAAGAGTTGACAGCTTTTGTAAAGAAAATTATGTCAAACTGTCATAATCTATTCTTCAGGTAGAAGTTATCTGACTATTGAAAAATCAGCCCTTAGTTATAGATACCAACCGGCTATATTACTTACCAAGGCGATAAATGATCGATCGTCAGTTGTTTTGCGACATCGCATTATACCTGTGTTCCTCGGCAAGTGGCCACCATGTTGCTCAATCCCCGGTCCGTCAGTCAGTTTCAGCCGCTTCAGTTGCAAACTTGTGAAATTTACACCCGTCCGGTTGGTCAACATCCAATTATTAGGAAAATTAAGTCGTATCGGGAAGGGCGATGTTTTGTAACTGTATAGAATTTAATTAGAACTGCGTTACTTACACATTGGTGCCGGCTGCCGATTCTGTTGTTCACAAACTAAACTAAATTTAAGTTCATGCATCTTTTTCTTTCTACTTCATTAAGAAAAGGACAGAAGATAAATTTTAGTTTAGTCCTGTCAAATTAATCAGCTCTTGACGTAAATTGACGTAATTTTAGTAGGCAAGTTTTTAATCACGAATAAATTTGTATAGAGTAAGAGTGCGTCAGGCGCTGATTAATTTGACAGGACTAAATTAAAATAATTTATCTTCTGTTCTTTTCCTAATGAAATAGAAAGAAAAAGATGTACTGAACTTAAATTTAGTTTAGTTTGTGAACAAGGGAATCGGCGCCATATTGGCTGAATTACCCTGTTTTATGGTAACGTCGAATCGCGAATGAAGTAGTTGTATCTTTTGGTATTCAGAAAAAAGCAATCACACAAGTCTCTTCCAAATAAAAAGCTAAGTAAAGTTCCCTCACCAATATGAATTGTCAGTGATATCGGTGGTGATAGTGTAGACATAGAGGCGATCTATTCTGTACAAATAAATCTCACCGTGGAAAAGCTTGAAGTGAGTTGTCAATAGTGTCAATTCCTGGATTCGCTGGAATAACAGAGGGTCAATTCTCGTAGTTTTAAGAACGTTCACAGTTTAAATCTCAATCTCGATCTGTCAAAAATACCTGTAATTTCCATTTTTTTTCTTACAAGTTTTTGACATTGTTTGTCGTTGCGATAAGATTGTGACTAGATTTTGAAAGTTTTTAAGTTTGGCCTTCAGCTCACTTCAACTTCACAGTGAGCTTTTACAAAATAGACCGATAGGTATTCTAGTTTGTGCCTAGCAGGGGGCCTAAAAAGGCCACTTTGGCAGAATCATAAAAGGATAACATTATGAATTATAATATGGCAAAAGCAGTTTTTTCGCTGCAAAGAGATTGGGATTGGATTTGGATTAGATTGATTGGTATTTTAGCACAGACTAAAATAAATAACCGAGAAATCCTTCACCAGTGGGATTTGATAAGATTAACTTAATGGATAACTGACCATTATGATTCATAATGTTATCCTTTTATGATTCTTCCAAAGTGGCTTTTTAGGCCCCCAAGTCTTTAGAGCTCGTCCTAAAATGTTTCTGGGAGATTATTTCTCCCCGTGGCAATTATTATTCAGCCCCTGCAGTCCATGCTTCCACAGCAATTACAGTATTGTCCATGTACAAACTGGGCTGCACCCAGGTCCATTTGTGATAGAAATAGAATCATCCATTTAACAATAAGCCGGACATCCATTCGGTACCGAGTAATGAGATTGTGACACACGACTGTAATAAGGGAGAGGCTGAAAGCAGTGAACTGCGAAACAGGCTGAGTTGATCGATATATAGCGATATGTTTAGATCATTTATAGGGCCGTTAAAGCCTCAAACTAAAAATTAAAACTTAGGAAACAACTTTATAATTTGGGTAATTAAAAACTTTCAAAATCTAATGACAATCAAATCGCAGCGACAATCCATATCAAAAACTTATGAAAATTGTGGAGGTGTTTCGGACAGATTGAGATAGATCAGAGAGCTAATTATCGTAATTTTAAGAACGTCACAATCTGCAGGGGGCCTAAAAAGGCCACTTTTAATGATAACATTATGAATCATAATATGGCGAAGACAGTCCGTGTTTTTCTTTTTTTTGTTGCACTATGTAGGTATAATCAAAGAGATTGGGATTGGATTTGGATTGATTGGAATTTTAGCACAGACAAAAAAAAAATAACAGAAAAAGTCCGTCACCGATGGGATTTGATACGGTTAACTTAAAGTTAACTGTCCATTATAATTCATAATGTTATCCTTTTATGATTCTGCCAAAGTGGCCTTTTTAGGCCCCATGATCTTAGTCAAAAATACCTCTAATTTCCCTACATTTTTGACAAGTTTTTGATATTGATTGTCGCTGAGATGATTGCGACCTGATTTTGAACGTTTTTATTACTGGAATAGGATGTATTGATGATATATATATATATATATTATCTTGATCCCTCAGACTGTGATCGTTCTTAAAATTACGAGAGTTGCCCTTCAGAATTTCAAATCCTCTAAAATCTGGCCGAACAATCACTTTCCTACCCACGTTATTCTACTCTACAATCCCCAACAAATCATTTCAGAATACCCTCACGTCAGCAGACGCACACAGCACGGTATATTAGCCAGCTCGGGAACAAAGGCCAGGTGCCCCATATACGAGCTACACAAAGGTATGAAAAGGCTGCGAGATGGAGAGATGGACCGCTTTCATGTCGTGGCACATATTTGTCTAACATTCGAGAATGTTCGCTCATGTTTGTGGATGTTTCTCTTTAAGGGTTAAGGTTGGAAAAGGAAAACTTAGACAAATTTTCCTGTGACTGGAATTAGGTAGAAACATTATCTACTTACACCATTACATTAGGTATTAGTACTATGTAAGTATATTGGTTTTTCAGACGGGGGTCTGCAGTGGTAAAAATCTCCCTCGTTTTGCCAGAAATGTAAGTCCAAGGCCACAACAAGATGACAATGATAGATAGATAACAATGAATGATGATGAATGATAGATGACAATTTAGCCTTTAGGCTCACCTTCTTATGAAGGTGAGCCTAAATTGTCATCTACTGAACAGCTTTACTGAGCAGCCATAAATATTATATATTTTTTAATTTGCTTAAAATTAATTGGTATTATTTTCGTGTATTTTATTTTGATGTAGGTATTTTAATGTTTTCGTCCTTGGGGCCTAAAAGAGCCACTGACAGAATCATAAAAGGATAACATTATGAATCATAATATGGCGAAGACAGTCCGTGTTCTGTTTTTCGCTGCACTACGTAGGCATAATCAAAGAGATTGGGATTGGATTTGGATTGGATTGATTGGTATTATTATAGCACAGACAAAAAAAAATAACTGAAATATCCTTCACCAATGGGATTTGATACGATTAACTTAACAGTTAACTGTTCATTATGATTCTTAATGTTCTAAAAATTCTTTAGTGATTTCTGGAAAAATACAAAAAACTTGAACTCAGTGTCGAGCCTTCCTGTGAGTGTCGGTGGTGCACATGAGCCCCGGGACATTGCCTGTGCCTTCCAGCGACATTTCAAGGTTCAGTCACCGCTCGGGCCGGCGTCGCGGGTGCTTGCTGCTGGGGATCACTCGGGGGACGTTTCCGTTAGATTCTGTGCCAAGGATGTGGCTGCTGTCATTAAGAGGATGGTCCGGGGTAAGTCCCCGGGACATGATGGGCTCAGCATCGAGCATCTGAGGTACGCTGGTGTACATCTGCCAAGAGTTCTCGCTTTGTTTTTCAACTTGTGTGTGAGTCATAGTTACTTGCCTGATGACTTAATGTACACCGTAATTGTTCCGATTGTTAAGAATAAAACTGGTGATTCTGCTGATATTTCTAATTATAGACCCATCTCGTTAGCAACAGTTATAAGTAAGGTGCTGGATAGTTTGCTTGATCAACAGTTAGGAAGGCACCTAAACCTGAATGACGCTCAATTTGGTTTTAGGCCTGGCCTGTCTACTGAGAGTGCCATCCTCTGTCTTAAGCAAACTGTTCAGTACTACACTGCCAGGAGTACACCTTTATACGCATGTTTTTTAGACCTTTCAAAGGCTTTTGATATGGTGTGCTATGACAAGTTATGGCATAAGTTGCGTTGCGAGACGGAATTGTCACCTGATATTATATCGCTGTTTGAATACTGGTACAGTCATCAGCAGAACAGTGTCAGATGGGCAGGGTCGCATTCGGATGTATACAGGTTGGAGTGTGGCGTGAGGCAGGGGGGGTTAACCTCGCCGCGTCTCTTCAACCTGTATATGAATCAGTTGATCGGGGAGCTCAGCAGCACTAAAGTCGGTTGTTCTATTGATGGGGTTTGTGTGAACAACATCAGTTATGCGGATGACATGGTGCTGCTGAGCCCTTCGCTCTCTGCATTGCGTAAACTGTTGAGGGTTTGTGAAACTTACGCAGAGGCCCATGGGCTCAGATACAATCCAAAGAAGAGTGAATACATGATCTTTAAAGCGGGTGCTAAAAGTTACTCAACTGTGCCTCCTGTCACTCTTTGCGGATCACTTTTGAACAGGGTAAATCAGTTCAAGTATCTGGGTCACTGGGTCACTGAGGATTTGTCTGACAATGCGGACATTGAGAGGGAACGTAGGGCGTTGTCTGTCCGGTGCAACATGTTGGTTCGCAGGTTTGCGCGTTGTTCTTCGCAGGTGAAGGTAACCCTGTTCAAGGCGTAGGTACTGTCAGACCTTCTACACGTGTAGCCTGTGGACCAACTTCACTCAGCGGGCGTACAACGCTCTACGTGTCCAATACAACAACGCGTTTAGGATTCTGTTGGGGCGGCCACGGTTTTGTAGCGCGTCAGCGAGGTTCGCTGAGGCTAGAACCGATGATTTCCACGGTATAATTAGAAAAAGGAGTGCGTCGCTTCTGCGCCGTTGCCGTGGCAGCTCGAACGGGCTCCTGAGTGTGTTGTCCGAGCGGTGGGACTCGCCTTTTTTGCGGAGGTGGCTGCAGCTGCATTCCAGCGCCTGCGATTATTATTTAATGTAATGTGTATAAATTTTTAATTTTGATTTTAATTTTGTTGTTTTTAATTTATGAGCTTAATTTTGATTTTAATTTTGTTTTTAATTTTAATTTTGATTTTAATTTAGGTTTTTATTTAGATTTTAATTTTGATTTTAATATTTGATTTTAATTTTATAAGTGTACAATTTTATTTTGATTTGTTTTGATTTGATTTGTAAGTAGGTATGGATATTTAACTGAAATAAATGATTTGAATAATGTTGTGCTTTTCTGATTCTGCCAAAGTGGCCTTTTTAGGCCCCCTTGTCAAACTTGTTGTACCTACCTAGATAATAAGTGATTGATGTGATGCCTTATAATTGGAAGCGCAAACTTGTATTTGTCCCTCTGTATGATATGGGTGTAACGCGGCGTGCATGTAATGTAGGCTCTGTTGGCGATCCAAGAAATAAATACATAAACAGTAATCCACACTACGGGCCTATTCTTCTTGTTTTCGTTTCGACGATATCTATGTTGTATATACAGGGTTATTATTAAAATTTTAACAACCTCATAAGAGGTCACTGTACTCGTCATTATGAACAACTTTTACTAGGGGACCAAACCTGAAATCGCGAAAAAACATCAGCTGTTCCCTACATTTTGACGAGTTATACGAACATAGGTAAATGTAGGGAACAGCAGATTTTTTTTCCGCTTTCAATTTTGCTCCCATAGTAAAAGTAGTTCATAATGATGAGTACAATGACCTCTTAAGAGGTTGTTAATGTTTCACCAATAACCCTGTATATTGTTTGGGCCCAGTATGCGTCAAACCATCAACTGACCATCGTCCGTCGGCGTTGTTCAGATCATCAAGGGTGCAGGTGAATGGATATTTGGGACAGTCTTGCAGATAGGGCAGTCCGTTCTTGAGCTCCGCACTCACACTGAAAAAACCTAATGTAGAAAATAGTAGATGGTTTGCCAAGGGAGCAAACAACTAGGTGTTTTGAAGGCGAGAGTGTTTCTTTGAATCCAGAGTGCAGCGAGGGATTCAAAGTACGTCATTCGAGCTTAAAATAGTGTTGCTCCCGAGGTGAACACTCTACTTTTTATCATCCTCTGTAAAAAATAAGTACGTGCAACTTATTAATAAGAATAGTACGTTTATTTACATACAATTACTTGAGGAAGACATACTCATTTTTTATTTAGTAAAATACTAATTTGAGGAAACAATTACGAACGAAGGCAGAATGATTTTCGCGCGTTTTTTTATTTTTACACAAACTTATTTTTAATTTGGCTCGCGCGCGTTTTTTTTTATCATACAACTTGTTCACACAATGTTCGTGATTGATCTCTTTGGTGATTGGAACTTTTACTAACAATATCCACATTCCAAATTCAAATCACTTTTAGTCCCTAGGGATTAAAGAGTTATTTTAGTCCCTGTTTACGAAGAATACACTAGCTCTTTTTGAATAGATGTGATAAAAAATGTATTTCCCAATACTTCACCCAACCAGAAAGAACGAACTCAAAACTCCACGCTCTGTAGACTAACTACGACTTGCGACCACTAAGCAAACGAGGCAGTTAGGACATATTCAAACACACACTTCTAAGAATATACCCACATGGTACACGGTATATTTTTTATAACCAGTTTTAAAACAATTATAATTAAATAAAAGCGCGAGTGCAGCGAAGGCTTCTCTCATATCTCAGCAGGCTAGCTCATTGTTGAGCAATTTCCGGTGCTCGCCGCGAAGCAACCAGTTTTGTGACGCGGGAGCAGAACCGGATCTAAAGCGATGAGAACTTGGCATCCAACGATGATGCGTGAACTTTTTATAATACGAGTATGAAGATATTTTTTTGAATTGGTAATGAAAACAGTCGTCGTGTGGCTGTTTAAATGGTTTTTTTGGAGATCTATTTTGCATAGACTTTGAAAGTTGAAATTGAAGTTCGTTAAATGGAAGGTTATTTTGGGTCTTAACAATTAATTTATAAATCATCATCTGCCTAGCCTTTTCCCAACTATGTTGGGGTCGGCTTCCAGTCTAACCACATGCAGCAGAATACCAGTATTTTAATATCCCACGGGAACATACTACCGGAGCACCGGGTCTACTGGGATTTTTAGCGGGCTCTGTTGGTTTACGCGGCGCACTCCGTCCGGGTAAAGCTCCCAGTTTGCATAATATTTTCAGACATCTTCAACAATCATCGTTATATTTCAGCCAATTTACACAAAACCTTAATTAATTATACACGTTTTTGAGTTTATCGCATTCAGACAGACGCGGTGGGAAGACTTTGTTATATAATATACCAATGAATTAACAAACTACCAACTACTTTTAGTATGCTATTCCTTTTCGGTCTTATGATGAATCAGAAAGAGTCACAACTTAGTAAACACACTGAGAAATAGGAAGTAGGTACGTTTCAAGTCTAAAATGAAATCGAATCTGTAACGCATCGTAAATATGAGCACGTTCACAATTTAGTATTCCACCTCGATGTTAAGTGTTACTACACACATACTAAACAGAGTTCAAATGATTTGTTAACAACACGGTAACTTTGTTCAAGTAAAAGTGAGTTGAGATAGGAATATAAGCGGTCGGATAGAAAGGAGTAAAGGAAGGGCTATTCTCTTATAACAAAAGTTAGAAGGTGTGTCAAGGTATGGTAAGTAGGTACCTAATAGAAGAACAGAGGATTCTAATCCAAAATTATGATTTTGGATTAGAATCCTCTGAGTCTTCATAGAATCACGAAAGAACAGCCAACAATTAGCAGAATTTTTGCATAGAGGTTTAATGCTTTATTGTTTTTTTTTACTTGATCAACGTTTGCTATATAAGTTGATTTCATGTCTTTCTTCCATCAGTGCAAGGTCCAGGGGGCCTAAAAAGGCCAGTTTGGCAGAATCATAAAAGGATAACATCAATAATCATAATCATAATCATAATAATATATGGCGAAGACAGTCCGTGTTATTCTTTTTTTCGCTGCACTATGTAGGTCTCTGGGTTGTCTGTGTGGTGCCGGACTTAAAGAATGGCACCACCCCTTACTTCCCGTGGGTGTCGTAAAAGGCGACTAAGGGTCTTACCGGAGAATGGGCAGCAGCGTTCTCTATTTATTCCACCATCATACCATACTGCGATCGCCAACCCGCCTGCCAAGCGTGGCGATTATGGCAAACCCCCCCAAAATTGGGGGAGGCCTATGTCCAGCAGTGGACGTCTATCGGCTGAAACGACGACTATGTAGGTATAATCAAAGAGATTGGGATTGGATTGATTGGTATTTTAGCACAGACAAAAAAAAATATCTGAAAAATCCTTCACGAATGGGATTTGATACGATTAACTTAAAAGTTAACTGTCGATTATGATTCATAATGTCATCCTTTCATGATTCTGCCAAAGTGGCCTTTTAGGCCCCCAGGTGCCAGGTTTCAAAGCAATAATACAATTAAATCTCAGAATCAACTCAGTCATCACAACTCATACTGATGTAAATGGAAATTAAACAACTTAATTTCTCTTGAATGCTTCGCGTTATTATTTTATGGCATCTTACGGACAGTTATGTACCTGCGCTGTGCAATTTCTATGCAATTCTCCTTATAGCAATTAATTAGTTCTTACGTTAATATTCTATTGCTTATATAATTTATGGTGTGTTAAAACTTGTAGACATTAAAGCATATTTCTTTAAGGCAAAAATCAAAATTTTCTTACGGTTTTTGCAATATGCAGGTCATTAGATATTAGATTATTAGGTTGTATGTTGATCAAAATGGAAAAAATTAATTATTATACTAATTATTAGTCTCTCTAAGTACAGATTACCCTATTAAATCATGACATTTTAACTTAGAAAATTGTATTGATGATGACTCTAATGACTATCAATTTAGTTTTTCCCCCCTTAAGGTGAATGCTCCAACCAGCCCGCGAAATTCAAATATTCTTACGTTTTTTGCCATTTGCAGGCCAGTGCTAGGTTGTATGTTGATTAAAATATTATTCGCGGCTGTAAGACATATGTAGTTACAGAATTATAATCATCAAAATCATCAATAAAACACTCTAAGTTCATAAAGCTGTAGGAATTACTTTTTCTGTTTTTTTTTGTTCTTACACCTTTATGAAGTTGGAGGGTTGTATTGGTGATTTTGATGATTATAATTCTGTAACTACATACGTCTTACAGCCGCGAATAATATTTTAATCAACATACAACTTAGCACTGGCCTGCAAATTGCAAAAAACGCAAGAAATTTTGAATTTCGCGGGCTGGTTGGAGCATTCCCCTTAATATCTTTCTTCACGCTGTGGTGATGGTCGCATCCTTCTTGTTTTCTTCGTGGTGTTCTACCAAACCACGCCTTATGCTACCGCCGCCGCCGCCTAGTGGTCTTCTATGTTTAACAGTTAATTAATGACTGTCATTAAGCCGCTAGGTGCCAAGCGATAATGGGTGGTCTGATAATGACATCAATATCAAGTTATTATGCAACTAGCAAACTAGTACTAGTAACTACTAGTATTAGTAACTGTTGTCTGTGTGGTGCCGGACATAAAGAATAGCACCACCCCATACTTCCCGTGGGTGTCGTAAAAGGCGACTAAGGGGCGTCCCGGAGAATGGGCAGCAGCGTTCTCTATGCATTCCACCACCATACCATACTGCGATCGCCAACCCGCATGCCAAGCGTGGCGATTATGGCAAACCCCCTTTTGGGGGAGGCCTATGTCCAGCAGTGGACTTCTTTCGGCTGAAATGATGATGATGATGCAACTAGCTGACTCGGCGAAGTTCGTACCGCCCCGCCAGCCGCTCTGTCCCCGCTTTTTAAATCTCTGATATCTTCTAAGATATTAATTTTAATGATATGCCGTAAAGGGCAATTTTGATCTCCATGAAATGCACAACATAATCAATGTATTTAATTGGATACGGAATAATACTGTATTGTTTAAAATAGCTTGGTAAATAACCCATTTTTTTTTGCAATAAATGAAAGATAAAAATGGATTATATTATCTGTGCTGTGGGTTATCCTTAGGAGATAAAACATCGCGGACTTTTTTATTGATATTTTTAAGATATACAATTCCGCAGACCATTATTTGATCTACTTTAGCCAGTGTTTGCAATGCAAGCGTACAAAAATGTGTTTGTTACGACATCACATTACAAATCAAATTTCTCGGCTTTTCTCTACTACAATATGCATTATTTTATATTAACCGTCCTCTTGAATCACTCTATCTATTAAAAAAACCGCATCAAAATTCGTTACGTAGTTTTAAAGATCTAAGCATACATAGGGACAGACAGCGGGAAGCTACTTTGTTTTCTACTATGTAGTGAAGTAGCTTGAAATATTATCATCGTTAATTTTAAATGATTAGTGTCATATTACTACGGCAGGCGTTAAAACTGTAAATAATTTCTGTCGAACTACGATGACATTGTGTTTCTTATTTAACAATATGTTGTTTATCAAGGCTTTCACGGTTTTCACGAGTGACATATTTTTTTTGTAAAACCCTTTATGTTCTAGGCGTGTGATTTTGGTGCAATTACCTATACTAAGTACATACAAAAGTCAAAGTCAGATAATTTATTTCGACCCGCGGACAAACACCGAAGTTCATACCGCGAACCCGCGAGCTCCACCACTTATGTGTTGGCCAAAAGGCACTTTTGAATTTCGTATAAATATTTTTTTTAATTTAATCACATAAATCTTAAACAATCTGGAAGTCCGCAACTACCATAAAAATGAATACGAGTAGAACATAGACTATCCATATTAACCCAACAATTATGACTTCACAAGTCAAGCTCTATCGAACAGAATTAATTAACTCACTATTCCACCATTTTTGGTTGGTGGAGCGTGGCAACACCACCTATTATTTCCCTTTGGCAACCCTGCGGGTATGGCGTCCGGTCAGCCAGGCTGGTTGGCAGGTCCTTGACCGCTCGCTACCGGCTTGGGAAACACTACCTGGCGTTAACGCAAGATGCTATTGTCAGGGGTAATTTTACCACTTTTTGTGGGTATTTTTGACTTATTGGGAAGTGGGCGATTGTTTTAGAGTCAGTTTCTCGCATTAATGTGACAAATTGTTAAGCGTGCACAAATTGCTGTGGTTGGTGAATGATTCACCAACAGCCTATCGATAGGTAATATTCGTTTGAGAAACTGGCCCTTAAGAGGAGACCTAAAGCGCGGTCACTGTCGGACTGCATAGAAAATAAAGAGAAGCGCGATGTCACTACGCTGGTAATTTATTGCAAAATATGAAGCAATTATCTCCATTATTATTATTATTGGCATTATTATTATTGGAGGGGTCCGTGGCTAACTAATAACAGCCGCACAGGTCAATCGATCAGGTTAAGCTACGCTTGCCGCGGTTGGTCTATGGATGGGTGACCATCTTTACATACCGTGACTTCTCCTTGCCTCGGAAAGTACGTTAAGCCGTTGGTCCCGGCTGTCATTCGTGGATCTTTGACAGTCGTTACGGGCAGTCAGAAGCCCGAAAGTCTGACAACCAGTCTTACCAAGGGGTATCGTATTACCCAGTAATTGGGTTGTGGAGGTCAGATAGGCAGTCGCTACATGTAAAATACTGGTATTCAGCTGTATCCGGTTAGACTGGAAGCCGGCCCCAATATAGTTGGGAAAAGGCTAGGCAGATGATGATGAAGCAATTATCTACATATTACAAAATATCTATTGTTTGGACATAAAAATTGAAATACTAGTGCTTTAGTAGATATGTTGCTTGTAAAATAATCTGACAAAAAAATCAGAATGATTGTTATGTATATTAGTATGGTTTATATTGTAAAAAAACAATGTGAGGTTGCTTCATGATTTTTTTCTATCGTATCAATTTAGTTGTATTATGTTCTCAACACACTATCTACCTAGCATATATCCTGAAGAAGATCATATATTTTTCTGATTTTGTTTACTGTTTGCGATCTTATTATACTTTTAGGCATTATAAAACTTGCGTTTTTCGCGTTTAGATCCTGTAATCCCCTTAATGACGTAGATTAGCCTCGGTTACATAGAATTTTATTTTCAATTCATTGTGTGGCTGGATTGTGGTATGTAAAACTAAGATACGTATTTTTGTATGGTTTACTGATGTAGCTAGAGACAGAAATAGAGCGTTAGAGATCATTTAATTTGTTAATTGGTGAGTAATGAGGTAAGGGTCGTAGCAGGCTGCAAATGTTACATGCTCTCTGCAGGCGGCGATCTGTAGTTTCTGCCTAGCCCGATGGTAAGAAGACGTGAGATTTATGTATTTAAGTAAATAAGGATTATAGATAACACATCCACACAAATGAGGACTTTTGGAACAATAAAATATGTTTGTCGAAGAATTTTCTTAGATTATTCGCTCATGTAGTTACATAACCTAGAATGATGTAACATTATAACGGGTGGCGCAAAAGTAATGTCTTAATTCGAAAGTGCCTTAATTTTTGCAGATAGCGCCATTAAATGTTATTGCGCTTTGACATCTAAGTAGAGAGAATTAGTTGTCAACAAGCCATGGAGCGATACACACCTCAAGAACGTGGAATTATTGTTATTGCTTATTTGACAAATTTTTAATCTGTTTTAACGCAGCGTGAAATTAGTCGTCGGTTTCCTCGTCGTCGTGTTCCATGTGCTCGAACAATTAAGCGTTTGGCCGAGGGCCTCGTGCAAACTGAGTTCACTACAGATCTAGCAAGAAGTGGCCAATTTGGAGCCACATTTTGCGAGCAACAATTCAAAATGCCGTAAAACGATGCACAACGTAGAACGAGCACAATATGTATCAACTCGAGAGGTGGCCATTTGAGCGATATCATTTTTACAATTTTACACTTTCAAATAAACTTTCCTTGAAAACAGAATCCAATTTTTTTCGTTTCTAACAAAATGTTAGCCAATTCAAATTAAGACATTATTTTTGCGCCATCCTGTATAATCTATGAGTTACAGTACTTTCTGGAACGTTAGCTATTCAGAACAATTAAGTCATAAAATAAGTACTACAATCAGCATAAATATTTGTAGACCTAATTATCGAGATTAGAATATCATTCTATGGAAGTTAACAATCCAAAGGCTGGCAACACTCCAATGCGCGCGCAGTCTGCCGTGCGCCAGGTGAGCGTGCGCACGTCACAAACGCTTCCAAATTCAAAGTTCGCATCGCGGATCCCAGCGCACGATAACTTTTACTTTCTTTTTTTTAATATTACGTCACAGTCGTGTTACGTTTAGTAATTGCCGGCCGTTCTGACGCAACAGTGCTTTTAGTGCAAGTGAAGTGGTTCCTTTTAAGTTTTTTGTGAGTTCTAACATGGAATTGTGAATTGTGACTGGCTGAAGTGGTAAAGAAAATGTAAGTGAGAAGAGCTTATACTTAGGAGAAAAGTTTAATTAATTAATTAGGTAATTTTATTCATAACAAGGTCAGAAATTGGCCATACCTTGCTGGTTTGTTTTTACCGGCTCTGCTCTACTTCACAGACAACTGTAAAAAGTGTATCTAGCTTAAAATCACCACGTTTCGTTAATTTGGTTACTAAACGTAATTCAGCTCGACTTAGTTACCTACATGTCAAGCCAAGAAATATTAAGTTACTGCTAAGTAACTTTGCTGGCATTAACACACCTGTTATTTGATCAGTACTTTATCATGGTATATACTTAGTTAATGATTTGCAAATTATAACCAGTTTAAGAGCGTAATATCATACGAAGCAACTAATTTGCAAAAGCGGTTTTTATATGTCAGAGCAGTGATTGGAGCAAGGGCCAAGGCGTTCTACTAAACTAGACACCTTTCGATACGATTATCACATATTATTATTATATAATTGCTTTGCCAGTGCCCAAATTGGTATAATTTACTCACAAGTCACAATTAAAATCGCTTTAATAGGTATTAAAATACATTTTTCCAAAAACATTCGAAGACATTTTTGTTTGGAAAATTCGAATGCTCGGCAACAAACTAAACGCAATTATTAAAAACTGGACAAGTGCGAGTCGGACTCGCACACGAAGGGTTCCGTACCACAAGGCAAAAACGCCGAAAAAAACATGTTTGTTGTATGGGAGCCCCCCTTAAATATTTATTTTAATTTTATTATTTCTTATTAAAGTTAAAATACAACTGAGTATTTTGTGAATATTTCAAGTGCCTACCTGTTGCCATTTTTGATATCGAGCAAAAAAGGGCAAAAAAATCGCGTTTGTTGTATGGGAGCCAAATATTTATTTTATTTTGTTTTTAGTATTTGTTGTTATAGCGGCAACAGAAATACATCATCTGTGAAAATTTCAACTGTCTAGCTATCGCGGTGACAGACAGACAGACAGACGGACAGACAGCGAAGTCTTAGTAATAGGGTCCCGTTTTTACCCTTTGGGTACGGAACCCTAAAAAGGGAAATGCCTGTCAAATGAAATGGATTAATACTGTGTTCCATGTCTAATATGAATCCCCTTTATTCATAAACGTTCCTTAAAGTTAAGTAGGTAATGATTTGAGAGACTGTATAACCATATATTTTTGACATTCATTAAGTCACTTAACTTTAATCAACGTTTATAAATACACTTCACCCCTTTTTCAGTTATGTCCAGAGTGAACAATAAAACCTCCACATTCCCTGCTATGAATGAATTCGTTTTAGTGCAACTCCCTGCATGGTGCTAAAAAACCATCTTGTATGCTACTAATGCGATCTTTGCTACCTTCTATTAGAAACAGAATAACTTATTGATCTTGGCTTCAAATCTTTAAGCCATAGCATACACAGCTGCATGAAGCTCGATCAGAAAAAAATATGAAGAATATCGCATGTTAATGTATACAGAAATTGCAGACTGTATACTTAAAATACTTATACATCATACTTATTTCACAGTTTTCATAACTTAGGGTTTTATTTATAAACGATGATTAAAGTTAAGTAGATAGATAGATAGATTCATTTATTTGGCACACACAAAAAGACAGCACAACACACAAAAGTACATATTAAAATAAATAAAATAAAATAAATACTAGGTGATAACCAAATTACCCACATGATAAGTGACGTTCAAAGGTCAAAAAGTATGGTTAAAGAATCGCTAATCACTACTTAACTTTAAGTAACATTTATGAATAAAGAGGTCTACTTTATTAAAGTTGTTGAATTAATTGCTTTCAACTAAAGTGAAAATGAAAGTAATTGCGATTGCGTTACAAAATAATAAGGGTTCTTTTGACATAATCAGGAGGTGAGACATTCCTGGCATTATTTTAATATTCAACGCTGTTTACGGCTCCAGTCACGTATTTTGAAACTGGTTACGGGTAACAGCATGTCTGAATTTATATTAAGAGAGGCGTCATGTTAGCCATCAGCATAGCTATTCACAACCATTCGATACGTTTTCCGTAAATCCGAATCGAACATCAATCAATGTTACAGTAGAAGTCCTTTAAGGCGAAAGCGCTAAGGTAACCTGCGAAATTATTTTTTTTACGTTTTTGCAATTTGCTGGTCAGTATTAAGTTGTACATACGTTGATATGATTCGCGACCGTAGCAAATGTGTATTTACAGAATTATAATCATTAGACTCAGTAATACAACTTGTTAAGTTAGTGTAAGTAATCCTAAAATGATTCAAGATTTCATGAAATAGTCATTCAGTAGGATTACCTAGTCTTAGAGAGTTGTGTTGATGACTTTAATGATTATAATTCTGGAAATACATATTTGATAAGGTCGCGAATCATATTTTAATCAACGTACAACGTAATACTGACCAGCAAATTGCAAAAATCCTAAGAAAATTTGAATTTCGCGGGCTACCGCTATTCACAAATCCAAAACCCGAAAATGTTGCCAGTGTAAATAAAATACACGACAGATATTCATCGTTTGCTGTCGGGGGCCAGGAAAATCAGTTTATCGAAATGTGTCATTTTCGATACGATATCCTGTGGCTATGCAGATATAAAAAAAAAACAAGTGTGAGTCGGACTCGCACACGAAGGGTTACGTATCACAAGGCAAAAACGCCGAAAAAAACACGTTTGTTGTATGGGAGCCCCCCTTAAATATTTAATATTCTGTTTTTAATATTTGTTGTTATAGCGGCAACAGAAATACATCATCTTTGAAAATTTCAACTGTCTTAATATCACGGTTCATGAGATACAGCCTGGTGACAGACGGACAGCGGAGTCTTAGTAATAGGGCTACTCTTTGGTTACGGAACCGTAAAAACGATGAGTCAGTCCAAAGTAAAGGACAACATTAATAATATTCATCTCTCTGGCTCTCATTTGTCCAAAAACGCGTTTTGTCAACGAGATCGTCAAAGATGAGGACCATACCTGGATGAAAGTATGGCAGAGGAAAAGGGGCGCATTAACCCAGGTAAGGGTGATTCTGGGCAGAAATGATGATGATGATCTCTCTGGGTTACGATTTTTGAATTCGCGCTCTCACAGATAATAATACGACTCTGCCCATATTGCCTCCACAATCATGACGGTGGACAACACAGCTTGCAATTATTTCCAGCCTTGACGTGCCTTTTCAATCGTTGTTAACGTGTCGTCAACACGACACGTTTGGAGACAGTTATTAATGTATTATGACATGATACATCCTTTATGACATAAGCTGGCATTCAATGGCCGGTCTATTCTAAAAATATCACCGTGGAAACTTAGGTGAAGTGAGCTTAAAGTGAACTGTCATTCCATCTGATGTCAGGGACCTGTCGATCTAATCTGTAAAAGACTCATCGTGGAAACTTAGGTGAAGTGAGCTGGAAGTGAACTATCATTCCATCTGAAGTCAGGGGACCTGTCGATATAATCTGTAAAAGACTCAAAGTGAAAACTTAGATGAAGTGAGCTGGAAGTGAACTGTAATTCCATCTGATGTAGGGACCTGTCGATCTAATCTGTAAAAGACTCAAAGTGAAAACTTAGGTGAAGTGAGCTTGAAGTGAACTGTAATTCCATCTGATGTAGGGACCTGTCGATCTAATCTGTAAAAGACTCAAAGTGAAAACTTAGGTGAAGTGAGCTTGAAGTGAACTGTCATTCCATCTGATGTCAGGGACCTGTCGATCTAATCTGTAAAAGACTCAAAGTGAAAACTTAGATGAAGTGAACTGTCATTCTACCTGATGTTAATCTGTAAAAGACTCACTGCGAATCTTAGAGTAAGAAAGCTATAGAGCATCGGGTAGCGTGGCCGCACATGAGACAAAAAACTAACTTAACTAACATAGGCTACATGAGTAGCTGCCTTGAAAAAACTGGCACGCACTGAGAGACTGAAATAGTATAGCTTTATCTTTTTCTGTTACTTATAATAACTCAATACTTTATCCCTGTCTTGTGGAAATGAAATGGAGATACCCGCCGTCTATACTTTTCTTTGTCTAAGCTGCGAATAGTGTCAATACCTAGCATCAGCGGTGCTATACTTTAAAAAGATCACCGTGATAACTTAGGTGAAGTGAGCTTAAATTGATGATGCTATGCCTGATCTAGGGATTGACATTGTTGATAGCTCACTTCAACTAAGTTTTCACGGTGAGGTTTTTACAGATGGCTAGATATCATGGTAGAGTTCCTTAAGGGGGGAAGCACCAGAGTAGCCCGCGAAATTCAAATTTTCTTACGTTTTTGGCGAATCATATTTTGTTCCACTTAAACGAGGGGCCCGTGCCTAAATAATAACAGCCGCACAGGTCCATCGATTAGGTTACGTTACGCTTGCCGCATTTGGTCTATGGATGGGGCACCATCTTTACATACCGAGACTCCTCCGTGCCTCGGAAAGCACGTAAAACCGTTGGTCCCGGCTGTCATTCGTGGATCTTTGATAATCGTTACGGGTAGTCGGAAGCCCTAAAGTCTGACAACCAGTCTTACCAAGGGGTATCGCAATACCCAGTAACTGGGTTGTGGAGGTCAGATAGGCAGACGCTCCATGTAAAACACTGGTATTCAGCTGCATCCGGCTAAACTGGAAGCCGACCCCAACATACTTGGGAAAAGAAAGGCTAGGCAGATGATGATGATTTTGTTCTACTTACAACCTGACACGGACCTGCAAGTAGCAAAAACCGTAAGAAAATTTGTAATTTCCCGGACTATGTAGCGCGGGGGATGCGCTAGATAGTCCGCGAAATTTCAAATTTTCTTTCACTTTCCACAATGGCTTTTAAAGATCTTAACGTACGATGCATTTGCGAGCAAAACTGGACGAATATTTGTGCACAGCCCATGCCGAGTGCTAGAGTAGATAGAAACATAGAAGAAAAGGAATAACTTCAGTGTCACCAAGCTTGTCGAAATGGTTTGGTGAACGCAGAACAGTCAAAAAGTACTCTGGTGGTACAGAATTTATATAGCTTAAGGTGAATGCTCCAACCAGCCCGCGAAATTCAAAATTTCTTGCGTTTTTTGCAATTTGCAGGCCAGTGCTAGGTTGTATATTAATTAAAATATTATTCGCGGCTGTAAGACGTATGTAGTTACAGAATTATAATCATCAAAATCACCAATACAACCCTCCAAATTCATAAAGGTGTAAGAACAAAAAAAAAACAGAAAAAGTAATGCTAACAGCTTTATGAACTTAGAGCGTTTTATTGATGATTTTGATGATTATAATTCTGTAACTACATATGTCTTACAACCGCGAATAATATTTTAATCAACATACAACCTAGCACTGGCCTGCAAATTGCAAAAAACGTAAGAAAATTTGAATTTCGCGGGCTGGTTGGAGCATTCACCTTAAGGTAAATGGATAGTGGTAGACCGCGAAATTCAAATTTTCTTACGTTTTTTGCAATTTGCAGGTCAGTGTCAGATTGTATCTTGATCAAAATATGATTCGCGACAATAACAGGTACCTACATATTTAGAAAATTATAATCATTAGAATCTTCAATATATATTTCTTAGTTAGATTTCTACCACCAACCATCAATCTCATAGGGAAAAGTGTTAATGGTAGAAATGTAATTTAGAAAGATGTATTAATGATCCTAATGATTATAATTCTCTAAATATGTACGGTCTGTTATTGTCGCGAATCATATTTTTTCATCACCCATTCACTTTAAGGAGAATTTATTTTAGGTTACCCACCAAAAAGATTGGGTTTCTTCACGTCCTTCTTTGTCTTTTAACCGCTTTAATTACAGACACAATTAAAAAGTTATTGTGTCTCGCGTAGATCTACGTCCCGGCAGACTAAGGGTTAAATTGATACGAAAGTTAAATCAAACTTAGGGCTGATTTTTTAATCATCTGATAACTTTAATCGAGGAATAATTTTGAAATTTTGACAGTTATTTCATACAAAAACTGTCAAACGTCAATTTTATTCCTCGAATAAAAGTTATCTGGCGATGGAAAAATCAGCCCATAATAATTATAATTACACGTATTTCTATGTTTTTACTCTAGTTGCCTAATGGTTGACAGCTCACGACTAATTTCTATCAACCATCATAATAAAACGGCTGTCACGACTCTATTCAAAAGGTGATCTCGAAAACAAACTGTACTAGTAATCTTCGATGAAATTATTACTAATGTAGATACTTAAACATTCTATAGTTTATTTAGATGCTTTTGAAGTAATTATATAAACGGTGTAAAGTCACGTTGCAACTAGGGAATGCAGAACCGGGGCTGTTTTCAAGAACCGGGATTTTCGAGACCTTCTGGCTAAAGAACCGGGATTCCCGGTACTTTCGATACTTTAAGTAAGCCTTTAAAAGATGAAGAGTTGAAACGGAGAAAGTAAAAGAAAGACGAAATGACAGGGCAAAATAAAAACATTTAAATCAAATCAAATAAAACGTTTTATTTCTTGTTTTATTGGTAACTACGCATATTCTACCAGCAACATCTTTAATAACATTAAAACATTTTTGTACCTAATCCTAGATAATATTTATCAAAAAAATTATTAAACATCTTCTCCAAGCAAATGATTTAAATCAACATGACTCCTATTGCAATTCTGCATAACCAAATTAAATTAAAGCGTAGCATTAATCAGTCTCAATATTATTGATTAGATAATCTTAACCGACATTTTTTAAATTGTTATTTATTAACATAATTCATCATCATCATTTCAGCCGAAAGATGTCCACTGCTGGACATAGGCCTCCCCCCCAAGCACCTCCACTTCGACCGGTTGTGCTTCTCGCATCCATCGGGTTCCCGCGGCCTTCACAAGGTCGTCGGAAAACCTTGTGGGAAGCCTTCCAACGCTACGTCTTCCGGTACGCGGTCGCCACTCCAGAACATTTCGGCCCCATCGGCCATCTGTTCTGCGAGCAATGTGCCCTGCTACTGCTACTAAAGTTTGGCAATTCTTCGGGCTATGTCGTCGGTTACCTTGGTCCTCCTGCGGATCTCCTCATTCCTGATTCAATCACGCAGGGAAACTCCATAGCTCTCTCTATTGCCCTTTGGGTGACTTTCAGCCTCCTTATAAGGCCCATTGTGAGTGACCACGTTTCAGTGCCATAAGTCATCACTGGCAACACGCACTGGTCAAAGACTTTCGTCTTGAGACACACTGAGGTATGTGGGACGAGAAGATATTGCGTAGCTTCCGAACGCTGCCCAGCCGAGTCGGATTCGACGATCAACCTCTTTTTCGAAGTTTAGACCTACCTAACTGGACAGTTTGTCCTAGGTAAACATACTCGTCCAAGACTTCGAGTGTAGTGTCTCCGATCTTTATGAGAGTGAGTGTTACATGGGCATTTGACTGACCTTCGTTTTGTCCATGTTCATTTTAAGACCCACTCTTTCGGAGGCTCTACTGAGGTCATCGAGCATTGTACTGAGGTCCTCCATAGTCTCAGCACTGTCTCACACCTCGCTGCAAAAGGATAGGTTTCGAGGTTTGATCCTGGAGTCGGACTGACATAGTGGCGTTTTCGTACCGACACTTCAGCACCTCGATGTACCGATAGTCGATCTGGCACCGTTGAAGAGACTGCAGCACAGCCCATGTCTCAATCGAATCGAAGGCTTTCTCGTAGTCCACAAACGCTAAGCAGAGAGGCAGGTTATATTCTTCGGTCTTCTGTATAACCTGTCGCAGCGTATGTATGTGGTCTACGGTGCTAAAGCCTTTACGGAATCCGGCTTGTTCGGGAGGCGTCAAACCTGCGCGCGAGACGGTTCGTGATGACTCTCGAAAATAGCTTGTAGACATGGCTCAGAAGTGAGATGGGCCTATAATTCTTAAGAAGGGCATTGTCCCCCTTCTTAAAGAAAAGTATCACCACACCTCTGTTCCATGCCTGCGGATTTTCCTTGTTGACGTGTATAACTGTCCATAGAACCTCTCGATCTCTCTCAACAGCTCAGGTTTGGCGGATACGATCCTGCCATCATCGGTCTTTAGTTTCGTAAGCTGGCTCTGCCCAAAGGAAGCAGTCTTGTTTGACACCAAAATCACAAACACAACGCAAAGCACAACATTCCGAAGACGCGACGGCCGCCACCAGCCCCTCCCGCACCCTCGTGCAGCATGCTCTTGTAGCATGCATGCTTCTTGTGCATGCTAGGTAGCAAGTGTATTCCGCTTTAAGCGGTCGGGCTTTATGCTATAAAATTAGAAATATTCGAAACGCGAAGTATCTTTTCCCGAAAGTATCGAAAGAACCGGGATTTGGTTTTAAAAGTCCCGGTTCCAAAAACGTCGCAAATTTCCGGGATTTCCCGGTACTTTCGATTCCGGGATTTCCCGGGACTATTCACTAGTTGCAACACATTGCAACAATAGGTAGGTACCGTTTTGTTTTAACTGTTTCAACTTTGGCAATTTTATTGTAAGAATGTGGAACGTTTGTTCAGCAGTAGTTTCACAACGCTTTATAAGTGGCTAATTGCAGCATATCAAGAATATCCGGGTTTTGAATGTGTCTCTTGACCCCTTCACTCCAAATTATTTGAGATTGCAATGCTCATTGAAATTCCCGTCGTTGCTCCATGGACCAATTGAAATTTAACCAATTGGTCTATGGGGAAAATTACATGTGTCCATCGTCCAATTACCAACTGGACTATGGAGAACACTGGACGTAAAAACCAAAACTATGTTCCATTACAACCCTGAGTTAACCCTGAGTTCACACTAGTTTCCTATGCTTTTGGTTTAAAGAAGCTTTTGTTATTTTTTGGTTCACATCAAACTGAATTCAAAAATATTATAGATACATAAATAGGTACAATAAACTGTTGTGTATTTTAAAAAAAACTAGATAACTTAAAGATATTGAGAAATTTGCGCTGAAAAAAACAGATTTTTCCGTTTTTAGTCCGCGAAGTACCCTTAAGCGGTTTCAAAAATAATTGCTTATGATATATTTTTTTTAAATGGTATGGACAAGGGTTTACTATACTATTTAACTGGGCACCGGAACATTTCTCAATTCTCCATAGTCCAGTTGGTAATGGGACGATGGAAACATGTAATTTTCCCCATAGACCAATTGGACAAATTTCAATTGGTCCATGGAGCACCGACGGAAATTCCTTTAAAGGATCTCAAACCAGGTGTAAAAAGTTTTGTTAGTTCCATAGAAAAATAAAACAACTTCTTTCTTTCTTTGGTCAGTTCCAATAAATTAGCCTTGATAATGATGTAGAAGCAAGCAACAATTTTTTTCGTTTCGTGTCCATAGACTGCTTTGTACGGTCAATATGACAACTATCTGGATGACTGCTGTTTGCCTCATTCAATTCCTACAAGGTGCAGTATGATGGACAGGAAAGAAGGGACGCCAAACTCGCTGTCCTTGGGATGGGTCGCTGATACCCTATTTGGCCAGATTATTTGGTGGCCAGCAGAATAGTGAATTCCCTTAATTCCAATAACATCGTATAACTGTAAGACCAGGTGCATCTTCATTCAAAACAGTAAATAGTTTTCTAATAATTTGTATGACAGTTGAACACAACTTTAATGAACTTCGTTCTCAGAGTTACAAACAGACAGAGAAAACGGAAAGGAGAAGTTCTAAGTAAAAGTAAATAGTATCTAATTAAATATTCTGTACTATTTACTTTAAATTTAAAATGTTATAAAAATCCTCACGTTCACCATCTTGGAGGCGTGTGCTGCGCTTACGCAAGGCAAACGCGGAAGAGTATTAATAAATAGTTATTATTACTATACGTTATGTCAGGAAGCTAGTTCAGAAGCATGGCATAATTATTAATAAATAGCAGTTATAAATAATAGAATCATCTTAATAATAATTATTATAGCCGTTTAGGTTTGACTTCCTATCATAATTGATGTTAAAAACCGGTACAATTTATAACAGATTATGCGCCTCTGGTTGTAGTAAAAGAATCCAAAGTATAAGAAGAATCCGACGTTCATGGAAGTATGTACTTACCTTTGTATATGACGTATGTATCTTAGCACCCTTTGCCTCACCGTGGCTTTGTCTGCTACCGTAGCCAAGGGTAGGCGGGCCGCCGGGTACTAGAAGCCAAGTGTTTATTGTGCTTCTCATTCTTGGGGGGTTTGCCATAATCGCTACGCTTGGCAGGCGGGTTGGCGAACGCAGAACCTATGGTACGGTGGTGGAATGCATAGAGAACGCTGCTGCCCGTTCTCCGGTACGACCCTTAGTCGCCTTTTACGACACCCACGGGAAGTATGGGGTGACGCTATTCTTAAAGTCCGGCACCACACAGACAAACTGTCTGACGTATGTATACTTGGTGACAAATAATAATTATTTTTGTCTGCATACTATTGTAAAGTAGACCAGGTAGATACAAATGTTAGGGGCTCAAAGATAGGAACTAATCATGATTGCAGCAATGCATTCACTTATCAGTAGGTAAACATGCCGATAACACATCTCGATTGATAACGTTTTAGTAACTAGATTCCAATGCATTCATGTTATTCCAACGGATAGGAAATGGGCACGAGTCCAAGTAGTCGCAAGGTGGCCATCTGGTCATTGACGTTTAAACTTCGATGCAAAGGACCTTTACTTCTTTTAGACCTTCAACCGACGTATTCCACATTAGCAAGTAAAATATAAGCACCTGACACAGCGGCACATTCACTCAGGTGTCATTTAAGCGGTTGCCCAATGTGGAATACGTCCTTCAACCTGGGGCTCTATTTTGTACAAATGTCACCGCAAAAACTTAGGTAAACTGAGCTGTCAATAGTGTCAATCTCATCAGGTGGAATAACAGGTCACTTCACCTAAGTTTTCTCGGTGAGATTTATACAGAATTGATCGGCTGATTGTGTATCGTGCTCGCAATCACAATCACTTTCATTTTGTAAATTTTTCCTACATTGCGTGTTCGTGCAGATGAACTTTTCGTAAATTATTATGTAGAAATAGATTTTGACGATTTGTCAAGAGTATTTTCTAACTTAATACCTAATTTTATATAGTTTTTTGTACTTACAACATTTTAGTATGATTTAGTGTGATGTGTATGATTGGCTTTTCCCAAGATATTCCACCACCACTATAAAATACATACCTAAAATGAATGTATCTAAGTATAGTATTCCCAAGGCATTATTATTTAGCAGCTAATACAACTATTTACGAAGTCAAAGTGATTGTTTTAATGAGTTCCCTGACTTCTCGTATATCAGTCTAATAAAAGTCGACGACATTGAACATAACACGTTGAAGATATTGTTGTAAATTAATTAGCATAAATTAATTAAAAGGAACTGCATATTATGTCATTGCCTGCGCCACAGTCTTATTCTGTAATACACTCGTCATCGCTATAATTCATTTTGACAGAATAGCTGAGTTCATATTAAAAACCCGTATTCAACTGATAAAGTGATTGGCAGGTTGTTAGGATTCCTAAGATAGTGAGAATCAGGAAAATTCTGTTTCCAAATTTTTGCGTGTCGACTGCCGTCGACGAGTACCCGACGGCTGCAGTAGACTCTGCCGTGTATATGGGCACTTAGTCCTAACGTGGCGTAAGATATAACGCGTTTTTTTTGTCATTCCACTCTGACGCGGATAGAAGGCACATACAGCTTACCTAACCCAATCCCGTTTTTCGGCACTAAAACGAATACTGAAATTACTTTCCTGTCTCAATTAACGTTACCCAAGTAGCAACACGTAATGAGTTTCTCTGTACAGAAGCCTTTTGACATCACAAAAAAATGCCAACTTGTCAGGTCTGTAGCGAGTAAAATAAAAACACCATAATATTACAAAGTTATTTTTTACAGACTTGAGCACACCATGAATATGCATAGGTTACACAGAGGCATGTAAAACACGCTCTTGTGTACACCTGCCTTACATAGTTAGTAATGTATGTATTACATTGCTAATTTATGTAAAAAATTGTGTTCCTATGAACATTTTTATGTTTAAAGTCGTAAAATCTGTGTCGTCGTGCTTTGGCGAGCAAGCATTGAATAATTATCAATTTATAATGAGATTATAGTAATTATATATTCTGTATATTATTTAATTTAGATTAGTTATGCCCACAATGGCGCCGATTCTGTTGTGCACAAACTAAACTACATTTAAGTTCATGCATCTTTTTCTTTCTATTTCATTATGAAAAGGACAGGAGATAAATATTAGTTTAGTCCTGTCAAATTAAGATACTCCAAGACAACTTTAGACGAGATTAAAAAATTGGCTATTAAAACTACATCAATTTACGTCAGGCGCTGACTAATTTGACAGGACTAAAGTAATATTTATCTTCTGTCCTTTTCTTAATGAAATAGAAAGAAAAAGATGCCTGAACATAAATTTAGTTTAGTTTGTGAAAAAACAGAATCAGCGCCAATGGCTTTCATCTCACTAAAGTTGATGATTTGGGTTGATGTATTTTTAGACGAGAACAATGTACACAGATTTGAAAAGTCTCTCCTATTCCTATCTTTTTTCACATAAATCAATATGCGTCTTGATCCCACATAGAGAAAGCGTGAATAACCGACGATAAATACGATAATGTTTACCTGAGTGGAGAGAATCGATGTCACGCATCGCTTCAGGTCAAGCCTGCCTCTGCGGAAAACGATAGCAAATCGTTGATAGCCGGCTTTTGTGTTGAGTGACACGGTTCTGGTTGACAGGTTACGAGTTGGAGATCAGTCTGCTCTGTTATCTGGTTTAGGGTTCGACTTCCGGTGGTGAGATGAGACATGAGATTATGGGCTTTATTTATAAACGATGATTAAAGTTATGTGACGTTCAAACGTCAAAAATGTATGGTTAAACAGTCGCTAATTAGTACTTAACTTTAAGAAACGTTTATAAATAAAGGGGTGAATGTCACTGTCAGTGTCGAACCCTTTGACATACTAAGACAAGTCAAATTACTCCCATTACGCTACGGCCGGGCGTGGCGGCGTACGTCTTTTAAGGCCTACGCAGACCGGGACGGCATGGCAAAGGATTTTTCCGTCAGTCAACGCACACTAGCCGCTTAGATACCGCGGCCTTCCAGCGGCTTCCCCGCTTCTCTACCCCCGCGGTATGTCACAACGAGCGCCGGAGTCCTTGGCATGCCGTTGCCTACCGCAGGACGCCATAGCATCCCGCCGCGGGAGCCCGTGGCGCGTCTTTCAATGCCGTGCAATAAAATCCCTTTCGATGCCACGGCATTATTTATGTGGTATTTCTATATCGATACGTTTGAATGTCCATTGGTAAAAATTTAAATCCCTTGCCATGCCTTCCCGGTCTGCGTAGGCCTTTAATCGTGTTGAACTCGTCACCTTCCTGGCTAATCTTTGCAAGGCATGATCTATTCCTAAATTAATACTTGGTTCCAATTTGAGAGAAGAAAACTAGATTCGCCATCTGAACTCATCATAATCAGCTGTTTATTGTTCCCACTGCTGGGACACAGGCCTCCTCTCTGTGAGAGTGAGTGGGCCTACCACGCAGTCTCAGTGCGGATTAGTAGATGTCACAATGTGACATGTCATGTCATGTCGTCGCTCGCATGACTCTATCTCATTTTTAACACGCTTTTATTAGGTCGACCTAAATGTAACTAACTATGTAATGGAATCTAAGGTAACTAATTTAACCATCTTCCAAGGGTCGTAGCGTAATGAAAATTGGCAGCTGTTTGTAGTTCTGATGACAATACAATAATATGGTACTGTCGAACTGATCTGATGCTGGATACGGAAGATATGAACTGGAACTTCATGATGGAAAATCGTATCATAGCTGTTTTGGATTTCTTAGAAAAGTCTTGTAATGAACTTTGACCACGATTAGGTTTCAAGGTCTGATGATGAAGCCGGAAGATAGGCACTGGCATTCCATGATAGAATATCGTATCATAGTCGTGTTTGCACGTGTGAGAAAGGCCAAGAGTATTTTTCTAGTGTTTTTTAAACTATTAATTTATTCTATTCGCGATTCTTTACACTTTTCACTAACCGTCGTACCTCTATGTTATTATTGTTATTTGGATCTAAAAATATAAACATTTTGAAAGGCAACAAAATGTAAAGAATCACGAATGGAAGAGTGTAGTTGTCCTGTCCTGACACAAATCGGCTAAAAAATGAGAGAAAACTTTTAGTCATGCGAGCAACGATGTATTCGAATTTTTGGTTCTAGGACATGCCAGTTACCGCACGATGTTTTCCTTCACCGATTTGGTGATAAAATAATTTACGTAAAGTAAAGCGCCTGTTTGGGTTCGAACCTACGACCTACAACTCGAAAGTCGGGGCTATTACCACTGGGACACCACAGCTCTCTTCTCATCTGAAATAATGCAAGTCAACATAGCCAAAACGTGTTTTTAGCTGTACCAAGGATAGGATCTTGTCAAAAAGAGTAAACCTAGATAATGTGTATAAGACAGATTAAAACAGAAGACGAACTAAGGAGGGTGGAGGGGTGGAGGGGGTGTTCAGGGGATCAGACCGGAATAAATCGATTTAAAAGAACACCTTCCTCATTTCTTCCTTGTTCTACGTATCCAACAAAGAACCCCAATAAAGAACAACAAGTTAAAACAAAAGGCAACTTAATGTTTACCCAAATCATAATTGCCACAACGCCATAAAAACAACCTGTTTAAAAACTACGTTCAAAATGAACCGCTCACTAGAATGGCTCACCTTTGGGCCTAAAGTATGGTGTCAGCTTACATAACGCAGGTAACAGACAACTAAAACAGTGTAACAGGTGTGTTGTGCTCGTGCAGTGACACAGAACCGGATCGATGTGACGTCAGGCGTAGAAAGGCGTGCGCCCGGCGCGTGCGCACCCACTCGGATGTGGCGGTAGGGCTGGCAACACTGCTGCAGTGATTAATGTCTTTTTTATTGATCGACGCAATTAATGCAAAAGGGAGTCAGTCTTATATTGTAATGAAAAATAGTAGCTTAGCGCGCTTGTCGGCACGGCATTGGCAGGATTCCGACCGTATATGTCGGTAGCGTAGTGTATTCAAGCAGTTATTTCTATATACGGTAATATGTTTGAACAGTTCTGCGACTGACTGACTGATTGATTGGCTGACTATCAGAAAATACAGTCCCTATCAATGAAGACAAAGATTCCCGTCTAGGACAACACGGGTATCTTCTTTGCGAATGCCCTGTTTATTTCGAAAATGGATAAGTATGGCTGGATGGGAGATGGATCGCGAGCAAAAGCTAGTTATTTAGTAATAAACCAAACAATCATTAGTATTTCCAGCAATTCTGTTCTGCGGATAGTAGAAAGTGTGTCGCGGTTATTATCATCGCAAATATCCGATCAATGAGGAAACGATCTCATTTGTTTTTCTAGATAGATTTCACTCTCAACGGATTGCTTGTTAATTAAGCTCTAATTTAGGTAAAATGTTTGTCGCGTATTACAAGAAATGCTTAATTCTTTTTATTTATATTTAGTTTACTCAGACGGTACATGATTCTACAGACATAAATATGATGACGTCGTCTATATCTATCTAAGTATGTATCTGATTCGGTACTGAATACTTAAATCTAAAATATCATATAAAAAATAATAATGAACGCATAGGAGGACTTCTTAACTAGTTTTAACATATTTATTATTTAGGGCTGATTTTTCAATCGACATATATTTTTTATTCGTAGAATAAAATTGACGTCTGACGATTTTGTATGGATACTGCCAAAAATTAAACATTATTCCTCCGATAAAATTATCTAGCGTTAGAAAAATCAGCCCATAATCAATAGATCTCTTACTTTACTTGTACTTCTCGACTTTAGCAGTGCCTTTAACTCTGTCGTTTTCGATATCCTCCTAGGGATCCTTAAATGTCTGAATTTCTCCTCTTCCACTATTGGTTGGTTTAACTCCTATCTTAAAGGCCGCTCGCAGCGAGTCCGTTTCGACGAGTCGTCTTCTGATTGGTGCTCACTTACCGCGGGTGTGCCTCAGGGTGACGTTCTCTCTCCTCTTCTTTTTTCTATTTTTATTAACTCTATCACCATATTCATCTCTTCCTACTTCCATCTCTATGCCGACGACGCTTTAGAAAGAAGAAAGAAAAGAAAGAAAAACTGTTTATTCTGCACAAACAAAACGCACATTACAAATAAAAAATAATAAAAAAGACATAAAATATACACACACAGCGTAGTAAAAAGCCTCGTACTCACGCTAAAAACATGTTGACAATTTTGTCCATTGCTTGATGTCACATTATTTATTAATTGACATTGACAATTTGAAATCTACGTCAGTGTTTGAGATTGACATTTGACAATACCACTGATGCGCCCGCGTCACTGGCTTATAGATGACAACAAAACAAAGTGAAAAACAATAACAATCAAAACAAAAACAAAATGCCAATTGCAGAGTGGAAAAATAACTACTTTTGTAACAACCAACAATAATAAAGACAAATTAAGCCGTGCGTCGCATCTGTGCAAGAACAGGTCGTTGCTCAGCAAAATGCTGTGACTTCGGACGAACCTAACGTAAACAGCGCTGATTTTCAGCAACTACCTCTCGAATGACGTAATGACGTCCCACCGTAAATCGGGTAAGTCTAGTTTTCCGAAATAAGTGTGATTCTAGCTGAACATAGTGTGTACTTATAACTAAAATAAAGTAAAATATATATCTCTAGGTAAGCGTTACTCTTATAATTAAAAATACATAAACTGACACTAAATAACCATAATACAATTCTATTAAAACAAAAATGCTAAGTAATTATTAACTCATTGTACAGTGTGGTGTGTTTTCCTATTTCCTATAGAAATTTATGCTATTTTAGTAATTATAGCTTCGATACTCCACATTAAGTAAAGAACTAAGCATTGATACAACACATTTTTTAGTTTTAATGCACCATGAAAAATTGGGATCGCGATGGCGGCCATTTGCATAACGGTCAATGACGGTCATGCATAGATGCATGCGTGTCGCTAGCAAACGACGCCCAACCATGCTTTTTCCAACATACCTAAACCCAAGGAATTCAAAACCATGTTGCCTCCAAATTCTCCATGACCTTAATGGTACGTATTATCATTGCATTCGACATTCAAACGAAATTGGTAGGTAACCCTTGTGACACTTCACTAAATATTCTACCCTTTGTATCTTAGATAATGCAGCTTCAGAAAGACACACAGCAAACACGCCCCAGATAACTGAGGACTACCATTCCTCCTGTGACAATTACAATAATTTCTTATGGGAAGATGCGGAAGCAGCTGTTTCTGCCATGAACAGTGACCTGGATTTGATTAGTGAGTGATCGCGGTCATTTGGACTGCAAATCAACCCTAGGAAATCCCAGGCCATAATTATCGGCATCAGGTATATGCAGAATAGGCTCGATGTTGCGTCGTTGTCTCCACTCTGTCTGAATGAAGTTCAGATTGATATGCTCATTCAGTTTAAAACCTGGGGATGACAATGGACTCTTACTTGTGGTGGACTGCTCACGTTGCACAAGTCAGTGGCAAAGTGCACTACACGTTCCATTCGTTGAAATGTCTGTTGTCTGTCTTATGAAATAAGCATCAACTTTGTACCTATTTTTCTGTTCCGTTTTTATCTTGTCTGTTTATATATGTGTGTACATAAATGGTAAAATAAATGAAATAATTAAATAGATAGAAAATCAATCCAGTAAAAATTTCTTAAATAAAAACAAAATACCCAATTTTTTAATAGTATAGCTTATTTTGGCGCCCAACCTGCGTCCTTATTTCGTAACTCACTTGCAATCGCCATGTAATGCAACAGCATATTGATTGATCAACAATAACAAATTTTTACCTACTATACTCGACCCGGCCGACCATCATTTCAGTCGAAAGACGTCCACTGCTGGGCATAGGCCTCCCCCAATTTTGGGGGGGGTTTGCCATAATCGCCACGCTTGGCAGGCGGGTTGGCGATCGCAGTATAGTATGGTGGTGGAATGCATAGAGAACGCTGCTGCCCATTCTCCGGTCTCCCTTAGTCGCCTTTTACGACACCCACGGGAAGTATGCGGTGGTGCTATTCTTAAACTGTCTGACGTATGTATGCTTGGTGACAAATAATTATTATTTTTGTCTGCATACCTACTATTGTAAAGTAGACCAGGTAGATACAAATGTTAGGGACTCAAAGATAGGAATTAATCATGATTGCAGCAATGCATTCTCTTATCAGTAGGTAAACATGCCGATAACACATCTCGATTGATAACGTTTTAGTAACTAGATTCTAATGCATTCAATACATACAATTACATACAATACATATCTAATATAGTCGCGAATCATATTTTGATTAAGATACAACCTGACCTGGACCTGCAAATTGCAAAAAACGTAAGAAAATTTGAATTTCGCGGTCTACCACTGCGCATTTACCTTAAGCAGCCCTGATCATGGCTCTCATGGAATGTGTCGATTCCCATGACGCCGCTATTGTGGCATTGTGGCCTCTGGGTATGGTTCTAAATGACACTTTTTATAGAGTCCTTCATTGTAAGTTCACGTATCTATTGTTGATGTTCGGACATGTGATGCGGTGATTATAAATTAAAGTTTTCATATTAGGCTCAAATCGTTTTGAGAATGCTATGTAGCTGTTCTAGAATAGTTGTTTGTAGGCTTGTGAGGTATTTATAAAAAGCTGCGCTGTAAGGAGAGAGTAAAATTGAAAAAGTAACTCGAAAGCTCAACTTTGGGAAGTTTTTTCTTCCGTATTGACACTTAAATGTTATGGGAATACCTCATGTGGTGCTAAAAATACATAAGTATATCTAGCCAGTCAGAAAGGTGGTAAGGTAACGGCTCTGGCCCGTACCCGCCAGGTGTATTTTACCACACGGAAGCCAGGCTAATGCATCTGAAAAGCTCTATAAGCAATGTCAACGTCCAATACAACAGCATCAAGTTAAACATTCGTGATTCATTCATACACACAGCACCTAAACAAATATGGGTTTATTTATAAACGATGATTAAAGTTACGAGTAGTTAAGTGACGTTTCAAATCATTATATCATTATATCATCATTATAACATTATATCATTTCAAATCATAAATCATTCAATCTGTCAAATGTATTTTTGGAACCAACGCGAATAACTACGGCTACTGCTACATGTATTGATAATGTTTTTTGTTGCTGTGAATATTTAGATAAAGCCATTGTAAATTATCTCCCTTCGGATCACAGTGGTCAAACCGTGTCTTTTGAGTGAAACACACCGATACAAAAAGTGCAGATTCAAACTAGACCAATAACATCGGGTAATTTGAATAAGTTTAATAACACTTTAATTAGCAAGTTAAATGCTCAGGGCCTAAGTATGACGAATGGTAATATTTTGTATAAAGAATTTTTTTCATTAGTGCAAACAGAGTTCAATAATTCCTTTAAGAAGAAATCTAAAACTATTTGCCCTAAGTTTTTATTCAGTGACTGGGCAACTAAAGGAATCAGGAAAAGTAGGGAAAGATTATTTGAACTGTATGGCCTTAAGCCGTATATAAACACGGATACTTTTAATAAGTATGTTGCTACTTATTCTAAAATTTTTAAAAATATCTGCAAAGCAGCTAAAGCTTCTTTCATTAGTAACAAAGTTAAATCCGCAGACAATAAAATAAAGACAGTTTGGAAAATTATAAACAATGAAACGAACAGGAACAAAAAACATAATACTGATTACACACTGGACACTTCCCGCGGTCTCATTAGCGATAACATCGATGTTGCTCAGGAATTTGCAACTTTCTTTACCAATATCCCAATTAAAACTACAGAAACTTTAAATTCCTCGCCCGCACTAGCTATTGAATTATTAATAATAATAATAATAATAATTTAAACATATAAACCCCATAGTCATTATAAAGGCATTTAAGCAACTTAAGATCAAAATTACCGAAGATCTGTGGGGCATGTCCACTAAAGTTTGTCAATCCTTTATTGAGACAATTGCACCCTATTTAGCTTTAATATTTAATTTGTGTGTAGATCAAGGGGTTTTCCCGGATTTAATGAAGTTCAGTAAAGTTATTCCACTTTTCAAATCTGGGGACAGCAAAGACACTAATAATTATAGACCCGTATCGGTTTTGCCGGTTTTTAGCAAGGTTTTCGAAAAAGTAATGTTAAATCAAATGCTCAATCATTTTAATCGTAATAACATCTTACACGATCAACAGTATGGTTTCACCAAAGGACGTTGTACAACCGACGCCGGTGTCACCTTATTAAAACACATCTTTAACGCATGGGAAGAGGCACAAGATGCTATAGGCATTTTTTGTGACCTATCCAAGGCATTTGATTGCGTGAATTACGAAACACTGCTCTTGAAACTTGAGCATTACGGACTAGGTAAACTTGCTCTTAGCTTAATAGAATCATATTTAAATGATAGATTTCAGCAAGTTCAAATTAACGGTGTGAATTCATCGGGCTTAAAAGTCAAAATGGGAGTACCGCAGGGCTCAATATTGGGGCCATTCCTATTTTTAGTATATATAAATGATTTACCTCATTTACTGAAAAACCAACCACAAATGGTGTTATTTGCTGATGACACATCACTGATTTTTAAAGTAAGCAGACGTGCACAAGAGCTTGACGACGTAAATAACGCTATGCATGTGGTCCATAATTGGTTTACTGTGAATAATTTGGTATTAAATGAGAAAAAAACTAAATGCATTAGATTCGCTTTACCGAATGTTAGAAGTAATGAATGTCATGTTGTATTGAATAGGGAGACACTTGAATTCGTCGAAAATACGGTTTTTCTGGGGATCGCGCTTGACTCAAAGCTACAGTGGGGTCCGCACTTAACATCACTTGTAGGGCGGCTAAGTTCAGCCGCTTACGCTGTTTGGAAAATTCGCCAATTAACAGACGTGGATACCGCGAGACTGGTCTATTTTAGTTACTTTCATAGCATCATGTCTTACGGTATTTTGTTGTGGGGACGGGCTGCAGATATAGATTCTATCTTCATTCTGCAAAAGAGGGCTGTCAGAGCCATCTACAAGCTCAGCAGACGCGATTCTCTACGAGAACTGTTTAAAGAAATTAACATCATGACGGTTCCTTGTCAATATATATATGAAAACATTATGTACGTTCGAAAAAATCTACATCTTTTTAGTAAGATAAGTGATAGGCATAATTTTAACACTAGAAATAGGGACAAATTAGATCAACCGCGTTTCAGATTGTCTAAAGTAAAAACTTCTTTTATGGGTTACTGTGTAAAATGTTATAATAAAATACCATTCGATATTCTTCAATTAAATGAGAAGAAATTTAAAACATGCATTAAACGCACACTATGTAGACAAGCATATTACAAGTTGGATGATTATATCGCAGATAAAAATGCTTGGCTTAATGCTGGTCCTGCTCCACAGGCACTTGGGCTCACTAGTTAAAATTTCAATATTTGGAAGAGGTGCTTCCCTTTTTCTTTTTCAATATTTCTGACATTACGAACATAACTTTTTTAATTTATTCTATCCAGTTTTAATTGTTGAATACTGCAATATTAGATACCTCTTCCTGTTTGGTAGTAAATTATATTAACATCTTAAATAAATTGCAAACTATAGTTTTGTATAATTTAGAAGCATTTTTTTTTTAAATTTTGTAAATGTAAGAACCATGTTTCCGTTTATTATGATTTTTTTTTTCTGTTGCTGACTTGAAAGAGCATGGCAGTTGAGAACGTGTCATGCTCACTTAAATGTCTCACCGATGGTGGCGCGTGTGTTGGATGATTCGGTTCCCTACAAAATGGTTGAGCTGGGTGGTGCTGATCCACGCGTCATGTTCGTGAACGGATGCCGTCGGTTGAGACTGGTCATCTCTTAACTGCCAAGGCTTATTTTTAATCTTATATTTTGAATTGTTTCTTCATTTGTCTTTTTCTTTTTACATTGTTCTCACATATAGAAGCAACAAGAATAATGTACCCAGGATTTTGTAATAACTTGATTTAAAAGAGTGTCCATGGAGTTTCTTGCCCGTTCTTCTCCATAGAGATCTACGTTTTGGAATGGGCAACTAGCTTCAACTTTCTGACTAACTGACAGACTATTTAATTTTGACAATTCAAAAGTGCCTGTACAAGGTTTAATTGAAATAAATGCTTTGAGTTTGAGTTTGAGTTTGAGTTTTAAACGTAACAATGTATGGTTAAACAGTCGCTAATCATTACTTAACTTTAAGAAAGGTTTATGAATAAAAGTGGTAAAGTCTACATTTAAATAATCATACGAAAGGCCACAATAATAGTCCGTCTCTGTATAATATGTGTGCTTAAAGTATTAAATGAACATACTAATTAATGGTGTAATGGTGGTGTGTAATGGTGGCATAATTAATGGTGGTGGTGGTGGTTTAATGGTGTACATAATAAAGAGTATTCTATTCTATTCTATTCTATTCTTAAATGAATAAATAATGGAGCATCACTCAACGAAAGCGTCACTGTGTCAAATGTTAGACCGATTTCTTTAGCATCTATTTCTATCACTGAACTATTGATTAGCTATGGTCACGTATGGGCAATATATTAATGTCATCGTGTCATTGCCCTCAGAATACGATGTCGACGGACAGCACAGGGGGGTGTGTGAACAAGGCGTTCGAGGGCGCTGACGATGGCTTCCACACCATCGACCTGAGGACTGGCAGGAGGGAGGATGACATCCAGACCCGACCACAGGTAAATAACAGGTGTAACACATAACGAAGCCGAGAGTCACTTGTATGTGCACACGGCCACATATCAAGCTATACTTTCCAGTACAAGCGGACCTCTTCTTGTATGGAAAGCCGAACCAATGCGAGGTCTGCTTATACTGGAAATGTTTAGCTTGATATGTAGCTGTGTGTAGGTACTCCCCGTCGTTGTAATTTTTTTTTTACTGGACCATTCCTGGGAACCGTCCGGTTATGGAGATAATGAAAGTCAAAATTCCAACTTTTGCTGACGTTTTTTGTACGAAAACAAGTTTTTGACGTTATTACACAACTTTAAATACCCCCACAACCGATCACCCATAAGCACAATGCTTTGAGTGTGTTACATTGCGCACTATCGCAAATGACAAATTTTCACAACAAAAATAAACGTCGATTCCCAACAATTACTTAATTTTGTGCAATGTTACTTAGTTTGATGTACGGAATGCGTAGTTGGCGGCTATGTCTTTTTACACCTTGTAAGTATACTATTATAAAACATAACATATTATCATCACGTCTATTTTGCCTGAAGGGTTCAGACAGAGGTGTCGTACCGTTATTTGATAGCAAATCTACTACTGAGTCTGTGGCTGGAAAAATCTACACATCTAGTTTTCCAAAACGTCAACGACCTTTTCCAAAATTCCATATCATATTATTATTTGTTACGTGCTTTTAAGTGATGTATGAAAATAAAGCTTCGGAGGATCAGGCTTAATGGCGTGCAATCCGAAAGCTATGGTCTTCTGTTAGGTACTTATATACTGATGATTTCGTGTCCCATTGTTTGTTAAAGTTCTCCACAGTTCTAGAACTAGTTAGGTACTAGACTAGATCATAATGATTTCCGTCTCATATTTAATAAGATACTGGCTACAGTTAATAAACAACAACAATAATATAATGATTAGAAACGACTGATACCGAAGTCACTTTTAGATAAACAAGTTGCTGTTATTTTTGTATTAATTTAGATAGTCATGACAACTTTTTAAAACATGGTTACAACGCGGTCACACTAACTTGACGCATCACTGGAATGCGAAGCCCGCATTCCTTAGCTCGCCCAGCAAGTGTTAGGCCTTTGTCTTTGTTACCGATACGTGCGTCGATAATTTTGCTAGTTTTCTCTTGTTGTTTAAATTATACTTTTTCATTAGGTATATTTAGGTATATTACCAAAAAACCAAAATGACGACATCAACGCCAAGCGTCGAGTTAATGTGACCGCGTTGTACAAGATACGCAAAATAGTTGGACTTCTGCTCAATGATCGCCAGCGCGAAGTAAGCGTCGAGACGTGCCTTGCACTGCTCAACAGACACACAAATGAAGAAATTTTGAACCGCATTGTTACCTGCGATGAAAAATGGATTCTGTTCAGTTGGTTGGATCCTGGTTCAGCACCTAAACAATGCCCTAAACGAAAACTTACCCCTAGAAAAGTGATGGTCACTGTTTGGTGGTCTAGCGCCGGTGTGATTCATCACAGCTTCTTACCAGACGGGGTGAGCATTACTGCAGATGTGTACTGTGAAGAACTGAACACAATGATGGAGAAGCTGGCACATCTCCAACCAGCATTGGTCAATCGCTCGTCTCCGCTGTTCCTGCACGACAACGCGCGACCTCATACTGCACAGCAGACGGTCTACAAGTTGCAAGAACTGGGGTTGGAAGCTCTCCGTCATCCGCCCTACTCACCAGACCTTGCGCCTACAGACTACTACTTTTTCCAGAATTTGGATAACTTCTTGGCGGGAAAAAAATTCAATACCCGAGAGGCAGTACAAAATGTCTTTGAAGAATTTGTTGCCTCCCGTCCAGCTGATTTCTTGAAGAAGCCCATCAATAAACTGCCACTGCGTTGGCAAAGATGCATTGATTGCATGGTGATTACTTCGTTTAATACATATAAAAAATTCATGAAAAAAAATCGTTTAAATTTTTTCATACAAAACGGCAATTTCATAGGTAAAGACCTAATATATAAATAATTCCTAATATCTTTACCATTACATAATATATTCATTACATTCAGAATAAAGAACAACAGAATCGTACTATATTATGATAACGGGCTACTACGGAACCCTACACTGTGCGTGGCCCGACACGCACTTGGCCGGTTTTAACTATGATTTTGAAATAATTGCACTTTTGACTGAAAAAAACGTATAAGAAAATAACCGTCTGATCTACGATAAGCGGGAAATAAAAAAATGTGCTATTTGTTTTCGAAATCTAAAATTGAGAACATATTTATTTGGGTTCTTAATTATTTGTCCAGCGGCCAGTACCTACTTTTGAAATACCTACAGTCAATTTACAATAAATTGATTTATACAGGGAAGTGCAATCATTTTGATTATTGAGTCTGAATCATTCATGGACTTTTGTATGTATTTATAAGTCCATGGAATCAATAAAACCTACTAATACAGCTATAATTTTATGTGGTTCAAAGTGGTTATCTGTAAGTTGACACAAAAGTAAAAGCAACTTGTAATTATCCAAAAGTGACTTAGTCATTAATCGATCCAAATCTGGGGGTACCATAGAAATCTTTCATAATTATCTATGGGGGGTACCGATCTAAATACTAATATGAACATAATTAGAAAAAACTAAAATATTATCAGCCTAGAGTAATTTAGGAACAGTCACATGTGGTATGTCTACAACTGTACAATGGTCTTCTGCTATTAGGCTGATGATTTCGTGACCCATTGTTCGTTAAAGTTCTCTCTCTACAGTTCTAGAATTAGTTAGGTATTAGATCGTAGGTAATAATTTCCGTCTCAAACTAAGATATAAATCCTTTGGCATCTTTAGTTTAAAAATAATCATCGCCGATCGCGATGTCGTGTACCGTCCATTCCCTACTGGTGTAAATAATCAATGGTAATGTCTTCCTTCATTACTTTCTCCATAAAATAATAATAAACAATTCTTTTAATAATATTAAAATTCTTAAAGTACTTTAGAGAAGACGTGTAGAGAAGTAAGTACCTCTCGCCAGCCATTCTCGATTTCCCTCCTAAAGCCATAAATATGGCGCGAATTTCATTATGTTCCAAATTCAAATTAAAGTCACGTCAAGTTCGCACGTGCGCAGTATTACAGCGGAGTACAGATTAAAAACTAGAGTGCTCTCCAAACTCAAGGAGGTTACATTAATTCGTTAGTCTATACTTCCGTTCGATATTAAAGGAGACAGCTTCAAAATTAATGTAGAAAATTGGTAATATGTCGTAGGTAGGTTAGGTGTGTTTAGCATGATTGAATTCATTTAGTTTTGAGGTTAAATTATATATGAATCTTTCCTAAATTTATATAGTTTGCATAAACTAAGTCGTACCTAGAAAGTTAATTAATGATATATTGACCAAGATTTTCCCAGTTCTGTCTATGAAGTTATCAAGACTCGCCGAAATAACAAATGACTAAGACGGATGAGAACAAGGAATGTTACGGACAATGTTTTTAATTAAGTAAAAAATTTTACTTGGTGGACATCACTTAAACGAGACATGACAATTTAAATTTTGAAAAAATTATCATGTGGTATATGTCTAACAAATTCAGACATTAGTCTTCTTTCACCTCACATTTCTAAAAATTGTACACTATCCACACACGACAACAAATTGATCCTGCTTCTCAAAACCTAGCCTATACTACATTCCCTGTTTATAACCAGTGGTGTGCCGGTGTAGCCCTCAGTTGCCTCCGTGGGGTCGTCCCGCCCGCCCATAGCGATCGCGCGTCGCTCCGTGCACCGAAACTTTTACGAAAACACGAACGCGAAGTTTGAAATTTCAAATTTTTGAATCCGGAATGGTTTGAAATAAGAAGTGAAGGTGGAAGACGGTTGTTGTTTCAAAATGGTAATTGTTATTATGATATTATTTTTTTAGACTACTATTATTTTTTTATTATTGGAAGTGAAAAATGAAAAGCGAGGCAAATTGAGATGTTTTCAGTGAGTTTTTGTAAAGATAATTTTACAAAACGAAATTATGTTTTACTGCCATTTCCGTTCTTAGACATGAAATATTTATTTTTATCATGCACGTCACAAGATTATTTAAAGCAATTAAATAATGGTTAAAGTTCCTCTATCTAAATAATTGTTAATAAACTATATATTATTTTAAGTTTTTTCTGTTTTTTTTTTGTTTTTGTCTGAATATTGTTTGCCTTCGAACTGGGTCGAATAAACTTATTTCTTTCTTTCTTTACATACTTACTACCTTACAAGCCTAAGTTAATCATGATTAGGTAGATATCTTTATAAAAGACAACGGGAAAACAATAATGTTTTTCTATATTAACTACTATTCTAAAATAAAAGTAACTCTCCTAAGCTACTTCTTATAATATCAGCTATCTGCCAGTGAAAGTCTCGTTGAAAGCGGTCTAGGCGTTTCGGAGATTAGCCGGAACAAACAAACAGACAGACAAAAGTTTACAAAACTGTTTTTGTTATAAGTAGGTACGGTACCTAAGTACCGTATAAACTGTCATAGGATTAGTTAAAAGCTGTTATTTTGACATTACAAACAGGCGCTTCATTTTTATTTAGGTAAGTAAGTATTTGTATAGATTTCAAAAACAAAAATGTCATAGGTACATGATGAGTACAAGCAACAATATGTATTTTCAGTTGCGTGCGTAGGTACCTTTGTCCCCAACCTTGACGTTACTACTTAGATAACATACCATTTCCTATTTACATAATATTCATGATTTTATGGTCGGTGTTTTTCATTTTGCTCGTATTTGCTTACTTAAATAGAGTAGATTAAAATCTACAAAAACCACACAGGTAATCTCATGTTATAACATGAGATTACCCGGTAGGTATAAACATGAACATACTAGACAATGCCCCGCAGCTTCGCCCGTGTGGAGGTAGGAAATTAGGGTCCGTGGCTTAGGCCCCCAGTGGTCGACGCACCTGTGGCCGACGCCCCCGATTCGATTTGTGCCTGACAGTACATTTGATCAAAAATTACTTTGAATTAAATCAATCGTATCGGGGGCGTCGGCCACAGGTGCGTCGACCACTGGGGGCCTAAGCCACGGACCCGGAAATTATCCCACAGGAACATACTACCGGGATGAAAAGTACCCTAGTGTTTCATTCAAATTCAAATCCGCTCAGCCGTTTTCCCGTGTTTGAGTAACAAACATGAACATTCACATCTATTATATTAGTAGGTAAATTAAATCAAATAAAAATTCATCTATTCAAATTAGACAGGGAATCAGCACTTTTCGAACGTCAAAATTACATAAGACAGTCCGCCAAAACGTCCGCTCTTCAGGAGGATTTATAAAACTATTGTAAAACTACACCACCCACAAAATTACAAAAAATAGTTATGAATTTTTTTTTCTCTTCTTCCTACGGGACCCATTTCAGCTAGAAAATATAATTTAAAAAAAATGGTATGAGTCCCGCCTGCTTCCAACTTTAATTTTATTTAAAATGGGCTTGTTTTTAGCTTTCCAGTTTTTTTTTAACCTAGGTAAGTTTTTTTACCGCAGTCGAGTTTTTTATTTTTTTTAAATTACCTACTTTTTTATTTCCAGCTTTTTATTAGTTTACAAATGTGAAAGGTTTCGCAGACGATTTAGTTCTTGGTATGTGTTTTTTTACGATTTGTCATTTCGAATTATTGTAAACACCTTTTAAAACCCTTTATTTTGATACTCCACACGATAGGTTTTTTGGAGACAAAATATGGCGCCAAAAATCGGCAATTTTATATATTTTTTTATTTTGATATACTCAGTGTCACTCTCACAATTAAGACGAATCTAACGGCACCTCTCAAGCTGAAATCGATCAAGTCGTTTAGGCTACAGAGCGTGCCAAAGAAATAAATACATACATACACTTTAACCCTCCTTCTGGCGCAGTCGGGTTAAAAAGCTATATATAGCTATTTCAATAAGATGAGTTACCTCCTTCACACAATCAATCATAATTTGTGTCCACCCACATTGGTTGGTAATAAATAACCTCTGAACGATCATTACTCCTAGACATTAACCCCGAAAAACTCACATTACACTTCAATCATTATTAGGTTGAACAAAGATTCTTCCTAAAATTTCTGGAGTGCCTATTGATCAACTCTGAGTACCTAGCAAGCTGCGAAATATATCTGTCACCGTGTAATTATGAATATCGTTAGTATAAAATAATCTATCTCGTGAAATTATATTAAAAAAAAAAATTGTGCACTGCAACAAACCACTTACAATTTAACGCATTATTTTTTGATAGTTTATAACCTCTCCATGACAAACCGGCAAATTGCACGGTGTTGACAATCATGCGCTGACATAATCTAAGTTTACCGAGATAAAGTTAAGATAAAGTCTTAAAAGGTAAAGTAATTCGAGGCGCAAGACAGCGATGTCTGAAACAAAGCTAACAAACTTGCATGAATATGAAGAGGTCAATAACCAGTCATCTAGGTGACGATGGCGACACTCATGAAATGGTGCTTAGACAGCTTAGATTACACGTTAAAATACATTGATGATTCTCCCATCCTTTCTCATTACAAAGAGTACACAATCTAGATCTGAAGGCCAATTTTCGTAATAGGAACGTTCAAAATTTAGTCTCATCTCGGCGACAATAAAATTAAAATGTTAAAAACTTATCATCAAAAATGTGGGAAATTAGAGGTAATTTTGATAGAGATTAGAATGCAAACGGTCATAAAAATACTGGAAGTGCTCCTCTATAGATCTGCAAAAAAAAGATCTCTCCCTAGTTCTTCGTTACTTATATAACTACCATCTTAGCAGTGGCGAAGGGTGAATTTATGACATAGATAAGCCGGAGCAAAAAAAATGCATGTCGTTTTGCAATATTTCAACTGTATGGTGTATTAAATATCTACAGTATGATATGATTATATTTCAATGATGAATGGACTTTATAGTTAATTCATCATCATTCTGAATTTTCGAAGGAAAACCGGCGGGAATCGAGTTGTATGGCCTACCTTCGCCACTGCATCTTAGGACTCTGTCACCTTTGTATCATATCCACCTGCACACATAGCATGACCACCGTAAGTAGAAACAGAAGAAACGAGAGTTGATATAGTAGATTGTAGAAAGGTATCAACGGCGTGGTGTGATGTAAAAAAACAATGAAAAGAACTGTCACTTTGTCTTCGTATAAAATCGGAACTAAAAAAAAACAAGATGGCGGATCTTGTTTTTGCGATACATTTTACAAAACAATTCAGTATGTTTGCCGACAGCGCCCCCTGATATTGTAATTCGAGTGCCCAAAAGATCCTTGTGCACGAGCAGTGTACACGTGCTGCAGGTAGAAGTCACTGCTGAACGTTGGCCTCTTTTAAAACAAAGATATAATCTTCCAGCCAGCGTAAAACAAAGACAATAATTAACAAGAAAAACAAATGATTTACGTTATCTACCATATCAAAACGCTGTAATTAAAAGGATTATGTTGCTCTACATCGTTTGTCTGTAAATGTAGGTTTTAATGATATTTGTAGGCGCTGGTTAATATCCTTGTGTTGGATATCATGTTTTGCTGTACATACTTATTAAAGACAACATGGATATTTTGCAAAAGAAACACAAAGTCTTCAAGAAGTTCCGGGTAAACCCTCTCGTACCTACCAAAAATTGGAACTTCATCTTTTCTTCAATCTGGGAATTCAATAGTTCATACAAAAACATATATACGGTCGAATTGAGAAACCTCCTCCTTTTTTGAAATCGGTTAAAAATCAAGTAATCCTAAAAAAGAACGTTCAGTTGTTCCCGAATTTGAAAAATATACAGGAAACTTTTTCAATTTTTCTTTCCATAAAAACCTAACTCGGACTATTACGAACATTTTAAAACAAAAAATTGATAACCGGTCCAGCCGTTTTCAAGTGATGTGCAAAGTTATCAAGGAACAGCATTTCATTTTTACTTATACAGACGCAATAAGTAAGTAATTATTTTTCAATTCATTAATCACAACCGAAACCATTGAACTCAACAAAAAATAATAAAGTATTCTACCGACAATTTAACTTTAGCCTACACAGGGTGTTTCGAACTTAGGACCTTGAAACCTAAGGCCGCGCTCACTTTGGATACGTTTTCGTACGAATTCCATTCGTGCAGAAACGTACGAACACGCACGAACATTCCCGACCTTCTGAGTACTATGAAAGCGCTCACACTGCGCGCGAGTTAGTCGTAGGTATACGTACGTGCATGTCCGACGTCCGAAATCAATCCGAACTTGTTGGGATTTTATTACACGTTCGTGCGTTCATCATCAATAATGGATGTAGAAAAGTTAATAATTAATCGTTCTTCAGGTGATATTGTGTCGCGAAAGTTGCTGTATTTAGTCAGGTTAGGTCGTATTGCATTAAGAATGTACTCAAAAGTATCTCTCCCCATGCGTGTATAACCATAAAACAGTCTGGGGTCATTATACAAATCTTCCATAATGTGATGAAATTCACCGAATTCATCTCTTTTTTAAATATTTCGCGCACCCATTCGGTTCTACGATAACGACGACGGCGTCGCAATCTACGGTTTAGAAGATGATTATCCAAAAGAAAAAAACTTTTTTACAAAAAAAAACAACCGACTTCCGAAAAACACTATAAAGTGAAAAATAACTTTAATTTCGGAAGTCGGTGTCTTTGGATTTGTATTTTAGTTTTTTGCCACCGATTTCCGAAATTAAAGTTATTTTTCACTTTATAGTGTTTTTCGGAAGTCGGTGGTTTTTTTTTTTGTAAAAAAGTTTTTATTTTTCACTTTTTAGTGGGTCAGTTTGTAATTTATCTAAGTTACAATAGCCTAATGTCAACTGCTTATCACCTTTTACAAAATATTGCTTTACCCGATGCAGGGACGTTAATTGTTGAGGAGTTTCCATAAGCCAGGAGAACTGGAGCTGTTTGAGAAGTCACCATCAGCTCCATTTCACCATTGCATATGGTGGAATGGAGCTTGTAAAGAGCATAAATTGCTTAGCAACCATATTAAAGTAATCGAATCGCAACCCGTGAAATATTTGTCATTGAGTAGTTCCGATAGCCATCTGTGGTCTTTATCATCAGCTCCACTTTACCAAATGATGATTGATGAAGATGCTCAAAAAGGTATTTTCCAAATCGGTTCGTAAAAAATGACGGAGTTATGAAATATGAAAAGATCGTTAATGTAGATAAATTTTTAGGTTTTTGTTGATTTTTCAAAAACCGCTTGTCCGATTTCGATAAAATTTTCATGGGACCATTTGGGAAGCATACCCTTTCCAACAAAAAAAGAATTTTTCAAATCGGTTGGCAAGCGACGGAGTTATGCGCGAACAAACATAAAAAAAAAAAAAAATACAAACATCCGAATTGAGAACCTCCTCCTTTTTTAAAAGTCGGTTAAAAAGATTATTCATCGCAGCAAAGATGACTTCACGTATGCGCTAACACCGGTACTCTGTCTATTTGACGGAGAAAAACGTATTCAGTGTGCGCACTCAATTCGTACGAACAGTGTTCATACGTTTACGTACGATGTAATTCGCATCCAAAGTGAGCGCGGCCTAATAGTAACGACCTGTAATTTAGCTGTCAACTTGACAAGTGATCCGGTAATTTTTATGGCTTATTAATTGGGGTTATTTGGATAGGAAGAACATTATCACGACAAGAGTCGGTATCATAATGACCGCACCGCGCATGAATGGTATCACAGTGACCGCGCTTTATGTTATGGCAATTTATCAACATGAGGCGGCAAAAATTGCATAATACTTATATTATAAATATTATTTTATAAATTTATATACTTAATAATATTTATATTATAAATATTATTTATATTATAAATATTATGCAATTTTTGCGGCCTCATGTTCACCCCTCACCTCACCTCGCCTCATCTTTGCGCGGTCACTGTCGGACTGCATAGAAAAAAAAGAGGAGCGCATGACACAAATCTGGTAATTTATTACAAAATATGAAGCAATTAACTATTTACAAAAACTATTTAAAAATAAATAATCCATCACTGAATGCAGTTTGGCATTAGAAATTTAATGGCATATTTTTAATTATAATTAAAATTGAAGACAATCAAGGGGTGTATTTGAAGATTTTTTTTGATGCATTAATGTATGTTTAATTATGATTTGAGTTCCATCACTGTATTAAAATAAGACTTGAAAATATCATTATTTGTACACTGCTTTAAAAAACCAACTTTTTGACCGTTTTCAATAAACCGCCTTAACAATGTAGGACCTGCGGGGTGATTGTGTAACACACAGTAAGAATGGGTTTCATTTTGACAGTTCTACAACATTCATTGCGTTATTTACGCTGTTAAGCAGACACATTTTTCGAACATATGAAGCAATGGATTAGCCTTCAAAATGATTCATATTCTGATTGATAGTGTGTTACGCAATTAGGGTGCTGTTACCCTGTACAGTCACGAGCAGTATGTATACACTTGGCTTAATTCAAAGACGATTTACTCCTTTAGTTTTGAATGAAATTTTATGTTATTACGAACAAAGTATTTTCGAACCCATAGGTTTGTGTAAAGTGTCGTATTTCAACGTTGCATTCGTTATTTCACGAAAAAATCGCGTGACTGTCCATATACCTCATTACCTATTCTAAACCTGGAAGTCATAGTTCATTATAAGTAAAATCCAAACCTTGTAACCACTAGACGAGGCGGCGAAATGTTATTTTCCCTAGAAGCTGTAGAAAACGTCTTGAGTCTTTTGCCCAGCAAATCTTCCATAGCAACTCCTTGACTTATCACCAAGCACTAACCAACAACACTAATAAAACTTCCTCATTAAAACCAACGATACACATTCAACTCGAGCCAATTCTTCAGTCAATAGCTGCAGAAGTACCGGTAGCCGTGGTGGCGAAGTATTAAGTACTTGAGCACAAAGCACAGGATACAAGCTGTTGTGACATATTGTTGGCCTACGAGCCCATTGTGTGGCCTGTATGGACCCATTTACAGCCATTCATGGCACACACGTGACGGACTAATAGGGAGAAGAGATTTTGGTCTGCAATAGATTCGACTTTAGATTTGAATTAAAATGATATTGCATGATGTTTGCATGGTCTTTGTGATGTGAGATGAAAGCCAAGTGTTGTGACTGTTTTTTCCTTCGACATTTTGTATTTAATACTTAAATCAATTACAGACTAAGGTTAATAAAAATGCTTACATTTGAAGGAGCACAACTTTATAATAGAACCTCACGAATAAGAAATGTACACTCATTCAATGCATTTAAAACAAAGCTCAGCCAGTATGTTAGACTTCTGGAGAAATAAATGCGTTGGGTGGGTCCGGTTTCGAATATGTTGATTAGTCTGTAAGTGCTGATGTCAAACTTTTTGTAAATTTATATTATTATTAGTATTGTTCTCAAGTAAGAAGCCAGAAAGCATAAGGCAGTTGTTGTCAGAAGCCCGAAAGTCTGACAACCAGTCTTACCAAGGGGTATCGTATTACCCAGTAACTAGGTTGTGGAGGTCAGATAGGCAGTCGCTCCATGTAAAATACTGGTATTCAGCTGCAAACGGTTAGACTAGAAGCCGACCCCAACATAGTTGGGAAAAGGCTAAGCAGATGATGATGATTGTTCTCAAGTAAGTTACATGTTACGTTTTCATTGAGAATAAATTTCTTTAAACCTGAACCTAATACAGAATTTAGTATGACCTTCTGAATGCTATCTTTGGTCTCTTCACGCGACGGTGTCCAGAATCTAACTAACTCATCCAATATTAAAATTATTTATGCAAGTAAATGGAAAATTACGTTTGGATTCAAAGTACGTATGCAAGTTTTGCAGCATTGAAGTAGGTATCTAAGGGAGACTCATAACAATTCCTTAGATAATGAAGATGAGCACTAAGGAAGGATAATTGAAAAATTACCCCCCTAAAGTGGTTAAATGAGGGATGAAAGTTTGTATCATTTTTGTCGCTGAGAAATTCCATCAGACACGCGGTATTTCTATTGGTCTAATGACAATGGAAGCCTGAGATTAGAGATGATAAATATGAGATGTATAATAATATAATAATATATATTTTTTGAAAACCAAACTAAAATATATATAGTACTTTATAAAACGTACCAAATGGTAAAATATCCAGATCAAGATCCATCACGGTTCCGGCACGGTCCAGACACTGCTCCGCCAAGTCTCATTCAGAATTTCAAATACTTAAATAAGTTGAAAGTGTCCACACATTTTTCAACTGATGGCGATTGGTCTGATGAATTAAATAGCAATCAATTTGCTTGATCAGCTTAATCGTTGGCATCCAAGGCAAACAGGAGTCATCGCCTTGCAAGGAACTTGAACAAAATTATCTAATTTAATAAATTACTTTGTCGTATCAACGGCAACGGAGGTATGATTCAAACTGGACTCAGTTCCATAAGACGGAAACGCCCACGGCGTCCCGTTTTGATCTTTCTGATTTAGTTGCTTTTATTTTTAACACTTGAACTGTTTGGGTTCATAGCTAAAATATTCTTAAACGAAATGAACGATTTGCTGCACTTGCTGATATGATTCTACTAGCAGCGCCCCGCATAAGTGTCGATCCCGTGGAAATATCGGGATAAAAACTATCCTATGTCCTTTCCCGGGACTCAAACTATCTCTATACGAAATTTCATCTAAATCGGTTCAGCGGTTTAAGCGTGAAGAGGTAACAGACAGACAGACACACTTTCGCATTTATAATATTATTATAGTATGGATGGAGTGGTGACCATAGATGGGGTGGTGTAAAGAACACCACGAGACATCCTAGACTCATGTTTACCTCCTTCTTTTGTCCCGGTTGTCAGTTATGTAGGTCGTAAGTCAGAAACCCGAGACCTCTGTCACCTTAGTACTATCGGTCCAACTTTTATTTGGATAGACCGCACACTTGCATAGGTCAGGCAGACTGCTGTCTGCTGCCTAATTAATACTGATATTCAGCTGCATCACCTGTTATGTAGGGAACTTAGATTTGATCTATCAAAAGTAGGAAAGGGCTGTAAAGAAAACGGCTTCAATGATCCTATGTTAGACCTTAATGCCCACATTAGATTTTCACGTGTATCCCCGCATCGTCTGACGTCAGCTAATTTACGAACTGAACCTTAAAAAGACCAAAACTAGGTAACCCAGTCATTGCCATGTAATGTACGAGCGACAAATTATAATTATCTAGACTTGAAACAACAAATTAATGGTAGGTTTGATGTAAAAACACGGCATTACGACATCCAGGTCAAAGGTTCGTGATACATGTTTTAAAGGTTATAGACACGATTATGCATTGCCCCAGTTAGAACAACTGCAACTTCTATGACCTACTAGAATTTATTAGTAACATAATTCGATAAACAACATGACATTAATAAATTTGAAATGCGAAAGTGGCTGACTGTTTGCTAAAGCTTTGGTTTCCCAAAAAAGCGGTGAACGGTCACACAATAACGGCTCTTCAAATACGGAGCGTTTTTTGACATCTTGATGTCTAAAACTGGTGAAAATTACAGATTTTAAAATAGGAAAAAATGATCGTTGTGAGTTTTCCTCACGAATTTGATCGTTTTTGTCAAGAGTGCAAAGTGATCTTGATAACTCGTAAACAAAATCAATAAATTTACATATCGCTCATTTGCTACAAGGTCGACATATCTCAAAATTTATGATTTTTTAGTTAATAAAGATGTATTGAAAAAATTGCGCTTAATTGAATTTTAATTTGATATTCACAATGTGAATATCTGCCCTCTCTCTTACTATAGAGCTTAAAAGAGAAAATGACGTTTTTACAGTAAACGGAGCGCAATTTTTTCAACACAACTTTATTATTAGGTAACTAAAAAATCATCAATTTTGAGACATGTCGACCTTGTAGCAAATGAGCGATATTTCATACATATGTAATCGCTCGCACATCAAGCATTAGATAAATAGAAAATAACCACTGCATTGTTTATCCTAAATCTAATAAATTCAATTATATTATGGAGCTATCCAATAAATCACTTTTATTAATACAAGCACATAACTCTTGGTATGCTTCAAATCCATTAAGTCGGAAACGCCCCCTGTCTCGTAATTCTTAACTTCTGTTTCTGTTAATGATTAATTTATGTAATACATGCACTAAATCTTTATTTGAGTGATAGATGTTCCGGTCTGCGATGGTTTTATTAGGAGTTTAATCTTATATGGGGAGTTTATGTCAATTAGAATGATTATCAAGAGTCTCGTAACTGGGTTGTGCAGGACTGACCTCCACAACCAAGCCCGGTATGCAGTTGTCCCCGGCTGTCATTCGTGCTTCGTGAATCTTTGGCAGTTGTTACGGGTCGTCAGAACCCCGAAAGTCTGACAACCAGTCTTACCAAGGGTATCGTATTATAACCCAGTAACTGGGTTATGGAGGTACGATAGGCAGTCGCTCCATGTAAAATACTGGTATTTATCTGCATCCGGTTAGACTGGAAGCCGACACCAACTTTGTGCGGCAAAAGCTAGGCTAGGATAGGATCGAAGGTCTTGCTAAAGTATTTTATTAAAGTCAAAGCATTTTACAGGCACTTTTGAATTGTCAAAGAGTCGATCAGTTAGTAGAAGCTAGTTGCCCATTCCAAAATAAATGTCTATGGAGAAGAACGGGCAAGAAACTTACATGGGAACTCTTTTATTTTTATTACTTTTCACATGGTTGCGCTGAATAAAGAAGTGTGACAATACTGTAAATCAAGGTTTCTCGTAAGCAGCTAACGCTGTATAAAACAGGTAGGTATGGGAAGAATAGCTTTCTGAGATTCTAAAGTTTTCACCATTTCCAAAATATCAAAGGTCTCGGTCATGATGTTAAAATTATCAAAGACCCAGTATTAACTAACCATTTCTCTGTTTCCACCAGGCCACGACAGAAGCTGCACCAGCATCTCCTAAGAGAACAGCCGACGATGAGGAGCAGTCACTCAAGTGCGGCTGGGGCATGTTCCGCCCTTTGTGGCTGCAGCGGTTCCGCACTGCCAAGTGGGCGCTCTTCTGGCTATGCTGGGCCGGAGCTATACAGGGTGAGTCATATGGCCTTACATGTTTTGTTCGGCTTTGAGCTGATGTGAAGATTGTTTTGTTTATGCGGCGTTAAGAGTTTTTAAACCGTAGTTTCTTTTATAACCTACGAATAATTTCAAGGCCCCCTGCCCTGCCCCCTGGTTCAGAATCATGTACCTACTGGATCCATGGTAGCAGGCCTGATGAGCCCTGCCAACCTGTATTCAGTTCGTCTTTTCTAGGATATGCCAAAGAATTGCGACCAAATAAAAAAGTTTAGTGTGCAGAATACATATTCAAGCCAAACGGACCAAAGCGATGCTGCATGATAGCTGAGACTGGTGCTGTACAAGAAAATCGTACCATTAAAAACCTCATATGAGTTCAATGAGTTTAAATTTTTTGTAAGTACTTTTTAGAGGAGTTTATTGCCTATTCCTCTCCATACGAAAACTGAAGGGGCGACTAATTCTATTTTATTGTTGACGTTCATGTGCCAGCTTAAAATAAATGCTTTGATTTTATATTATTATAAATTAAACAATAGGCAGGCCTCCTCATTATGTTACAATTACGTAAGTTCAGTAAAAACTTAGTTAGCTACAAGATATAGGCATAGGGCAGGGTCCGCAGGGTCATATTACTCATAGCAACAGAACAATAACAATTAATTTAGAACGCTCTACACGCGCCGACTCTGATCAATCTTTTGTTTCGACTAAGTATAATAATTAATTAGTTATGACTTATGATGTAATCAAGAAAATAATAGATAGCACATGTGCATGTTTTAAGAATGAGTCAATGATAAGGGGAATTGGAACAACTTCCAGAGTGCGCAGTGTGTCGTGGTCTAGTGGTCCTGCTGAGCATGAGCTCCTTGGTTTGATTCCCGGGTCGGGTAAAGTGTTGTTGAGTTTTTCCATCTGGAATATCTCAGTATAGGCTCGCCCCCTACACCATGGGTGGCGAAATGAGGGCGTACTACATCCAACCCTTCGGGAAGTCCAGGCGAGATGAATACTCACAGATTTCAAAGTTACTTTCTGGAACTTTATTTTACCTACAAGCTCTTGTTGTTGTTGTTAACCTTTAAAAACACACGGTTTTTAAAATCCTTACCTAGTGCACTGTACATCGTCTGCTTTGATGGACATTGTTGTCTAACAGTTCTGTCATTGGCAGTAGTATAAGTACGTATTTAGGCTGTGCGTTGTCAGTCACGTAAATTATTGTATTAATTACAGAAGACAGCAGTGCCCCGCGGTTTCACCTGCATAAGTGTCGATCCCGTAGGAATATAGGGATAAAAACTATCCGATGTCCTTCCCCGGGATGCAATCTGTCTCTCTGCCAAATCTTATCGAAATCCGTTCAGTGTGTTATGCGTGAAAAGGTAACATACAGACAGAGAGACAGACAGAGTTACTTTCGAATTTATAATATTAGAATGGATATCATCCCAAGTTCCCAACTACGAACATATTTGTTTAAAAAAACATCTCCCATTAGCCACACACGACACCTCCACTCCACATAACCAATCAGATATTAATCTATGTAAATTATCGTAACCAATGATCTAGAGACAGTGTTCACTGTTAGAAAGCACACGCATAATTATTATTGTGAGTGTGAGAATCTGTTCTACCCGTACGATCACTACGATCGCGGATCACACACTTTCCATATGAAATTGGCTTCCGACATGAAACTGTGCCGGTATAAAAATCGTTTCTAGAACAAACAGTATTGTTTTTCTGGTTCCGTAGGCAATTCTATTTATGGCAATGTTTTGAATCAAAGAGAGTATCACGACTCGTAAGACTGGCACATGACGATTAGTCAGTTTTACCCTTGTGAGAAGAAATGTGAAGAAGAATTTAACCTCCATTAAGATATTTATTTATTAAAACTTTATGCACAAGTAAAAAAAATACTGTACAAACGCAGACTTTATGCCTGAGGTATTTTCTACTAGTCAACCTTAGGGTGATGCAGAGACAAAACATGGCAGGTGCAACATACGGGATAAATAGCTAGGAAATTACTATAAAATACAAGAATAAATACTAATACATAGATAGATACATACATACCTACATATAAACAAAATGAACTGTGAGGAGAACAAAATAGGATAGACGAAGTCATCATACTTTAAGCTGTTAAAGAAGATAAGTGTCTATAGAAATTTTAGCAATATTGTGAGCATTTTTGAAACACAATAATTATGTAAAATTTACGTACGCCTTCTAAACGGTGCATCCGAAATTATTCTTACTGGTATAATTATGATGGGAGTTCTTCTTGAAACAATCATTATAAAAGGAGTGTGTTGGGTTGCCAACTTACATTTATAAATTCCCCTAAGTGGGTGGTGTTAAAAGCACCGTTACTTAAAAATAAGTACCTTTTTAACACATGTGTGGTACGGGCTTACGTGAAAACCGTAACCGTAACGTTACGTTTTAAAACTTTGACGATTCCCTCCGGTGCAGTGCTATACAGGGGGCAGGTGAAGACATTACAATTTGGGGAAGAGCAGTTCCCCTTATGGATGCAATTATGATATCTCATACAGTAATAGGGGTTGCCGATGAAGCCGGGCGAGTCCATTATGAAGCGATAATTAAATTAATTAAACATTCCCGGTCCTGGTCGCCACGTGGGACTAATTGGGTAGAATGGGTTACATGCTGCTAGTAAGCGATTATTAAATCTATTAAAACTTAATTTAATAAGGAATGTTAACGCAATTTGCGAAATATAATTTACTCAGTTTCAGGCTTGAAGTTTGTAGCACCCGAAACCGGCTGGGTTGATAATTATGTTCAAGTTTATATTACTTACTTCTAGTTGCGTTCCTCGGCTTCACCCGCGTAAATGTTGAATATCGGAGTAAAAAGTAGCCTATATGTTAATCCAGGGTGTCAGCTACCTCCATACAAAATTTTATCAAAATTGGTCCAGCCGTTTGAGCGTGAAGAAGTAACAAACATATAAACACACACACACACTCACAAACTTTCGCCTTTATAATATTAGTGTGATTAATGTGACTTATACAGTGAAGTGAATATTATGGATTTGAGACCTTCGATTTGCCTTCGTTCATCAATAATTAGGAACTAAAACACATCGCTCAAGTGGCCGCGATTGCATATAACTTGATTATAAACCTTAACTTTCAAACATAAAGTTTATTATCGTTTACAATAGGTATACATATTTACTACTTTGATTGAAATGTAAACGTAGGTATTTATAAAATAAGAAAAACATTATTTATGGAAAAATAAAACATAATTTCTAAGCAATTAGGTTCAAAAAGTTCGGACTTGTCTGTGTGGTGCCGGACTTAAAGAATTGCACCACGCGTTACTTCCCGTGGGTGTCGTAAAAGGCGACTAAGGGTCTTACCGGAGAATGGGCAGCAGCGTTCTCTATCTATTTATTCCACCATCATACCATACTGCGATCGCCAACCCGCCTGCCAAGCGTGGCGATTATGGCAAACCCCCCCCAAAATTGGGGGAGGCCTATGTCCAGCAGTGGACGTTGATCGGCTGAAACGACGAGGTTCAAAAAACCACAACATTATTTGTGATTGTTTTTCCGGCCATTTTTGGTGCGCTCATCGGAAATCTAGTACTGTTGTTGATCGAAGTTTGAGACAATTAAAACAAGCACAGTGCACTAAAAGCCACTAATAGGACAATTTCTACATAAGTTGCTCAAAAGACGAGAAAAAAATAAGAAGAAGAAGGAGCTAATTTAGAAATAGGAACAAGTAAAAAATAAACTTAAAAGAAGGGTTATGATTTTAACAGGCTATGTTTGTTCGTCTGTTCCCTCATAAAGTCATCATAACTCCTAAAATAGTCGTGGTATTTTGACAAACGATGTTATTCAGCACGAGAAAAGGTCGACACTCTCTCAATAACAAAAAAAAACGAATATTTTTCTTTACATGTCAATAATCAATAAAATGATGAGTTTACACACAGCTGTACTCTGTACGCTGAAATGTTATTTATTGTTTTATATTTACATACACTGACTTATGGTTGAAAGATTAGAAATTGCCAACACGCAGTGTGCAAGCATGGATATCATTGCTCATTCTACCATTCCTTGTGAGTATTCTTCTTCTCCGTATCTTGTACTGGTACGAACTATGTCCCTACCTATGGACCAACAGTTCCCTGTACTATCCTGCATTCGCAATCTAGTTTCCAAAATGTAAACAAATCAAAGCTTTTGGAAAAATCACATGTAACGTTCAGTTTGCGATACACCTATCATTTCTTTACTGCTTTTTACTTTATCTACACATAAATGTATAAAGTTGAAATTTGCTTAGGCGGAGATATGTAACATCATTTGGAAACAAGGATTTGAACTAGGTAGTTTATATGGTCTTGTCATGAAAATAATTGTATCAGTCTACAGTGTAGTTTCACTGCAAGCTGATATTTGGGATGGTTTTCCACATACTTTTATAAACCTTGCGGTATCCTAAAAGGCAGTAGTTATTATGTATTATAATCGTTCGATAGTCACGGCAGCCCTGGCTGTATTTGTAACAATTTCACCTGGTGGTGTTCGTCAAGGTGAAATTGTTACAACACAGCACCATTTTAATATTGTTTTATGGTGTTACCGGTTATGCACTGGTTGTTTATATCGGAAGTGTCTGTTATGTCAATGGGAATAATGTCAAACGTTCCATTGAACTATTGCATGACATAACATTATAGATCAGTGACTTACTTTCTGACCATAGCCCATAGGAGTGTCTGCATGACAGCTGCGAAACGGCCAAGCCGTAAATTTTGACCAATATGTAAGGTTTGTACAGTTAGGGCTTTTAGAGTTAGGGGCTTGGCTCTGCATTAGTTCTGATAACTATTTAAGGGGAATGGGTAGTTGACACCGCGAAATTCAAATTTTCTTACGTTTTTTGCAATTTGCAGGTCAGTGTCAGGTTGTATCTTGATCAAAATATGATTCGCGACAATAACAGGTACATATTTAGATAATTATAATCATTAGAATCATTAATACATCTTTCTAAGTTACCAATAACACTTTTCCATAAGAGATTGGTGGTTGGTGGTAGAAATCTAACTTAGAAAGATATATTAATGATTCTAATTCTCTAAATATGTACCTGTTATTGTCGCGAATCATATTTCGATCAAGATACAATCTGACACTGACCTGCAAATTGCAAAAAACGTAAGAAAATTTGAATTTGGCGGTCTACGACTATCCATTCACCTTAACAGTGAAAGTGTTCTGCGAGTCTTGGCAAACTACTTTACATGAAATGAGGGATCAATTATCTTACAACATCTTTAGTATAAAATTTTATCCACATTCTTTAATGAGGAAACGGTAATGAATATTAATGAAATACTAAAAAGCTATTTAAAATTAACACACCACCCACAAAACATCGAAAAAACAACAAATTATAGAGCATAACACGAAACCATAATCGCATTACCCAGTTCGTCGACTTCCAACAAAAACGCTTAAGTTCCCCGGGAAGCCTTTGTAAACCCCAAACAAATAAGGAAAAAGGGTTAATGAAATAATAAAATACATTAATTAATATAAAAAACAGCAACTCGGCCCACCGGGGCCGGATAACTAGATTTACACGGCGATTCGCACACAGAATTAACTGGAGCTCCCAAGTTATGAGATGTAGCGACTGCTGACAGAAAAAGCTTGTAGAGGTATGAGGAACTGGGTGTAAAGTTCACGCATACTCTATAGAAAAGCGAAGATCCTCCGACCAGACGGGTGTCGGAGCTGGTGGGCAACTGCCCGATGATTCTGCACGGTAAACTCTGCTTGCGAGATGCAGGATTTTGCGTGACGTCATTATGACGCGTAGTTCTAAAGTGGAGATGCAGATACCGCTACAAGCTCATCGGAAATTCTAAGTTTTCCTGATTGTCTTTTGTTTTTCCTCCTGACTCCTAAAACTAATTTCGTAACACACTATTAATCTCAATCTGAATCATTTTGAAGGATATTGCTCATACATTGCTTCGTATGTTCACAAAATGTGTCTGCTCAACAATGTAAACAACGCGATGAATGTTGTTGAACTGTCAAAATGGAAGCCATTGCTACTGATAACGTGTTACGCGATTACCACCACAGCGTTTTGATAGCATCTATAATTATTAGTCATTGTTTTAAGAGTCGTGATGTGTCGATCGTCACCAATATAGACAAATGTGGCCACCTCTTCAATTGTGAAACAACGTGATGTGGGTAGGTCCCACACAAATAAGGAGGCTAAGTATTGCCATACCTACAACGCGGCAATGCCGCCAGTCTCTTGGGTACATTACCAGTCGACAGCGATGCGGAGGAATTTTGCAACGCCATGTTTTAGTTTTTAACCGACTTCAAAAAAATGAGGTAGAAAGAAATAAAAAAAAGTTATTTGATGTGGGACACACACAGGAAACCACAGGCGCCTATGATAGTTCCACGCTGTCGCTTATGACATGCACTTATAATAAAAACACTGCAAAAACACTGTAGGTATAGTCATTTCGCAGAAAAAGGTTAAAAGCCTCGCGGAAATACCTGCAAAGTGTTAATATCGTTGCTTCAGCGTCGGCTTCTTAAATGTTACAAATGGGGATGCATTATAATTTTCCCCCTTTTCCTTCGTTTGTGTTTATAAAGGTTGGAGGCGGTTTTTTAATTTTCGGTACGAACAAAATCACTTTTCATGGCGTTGGTGTATGTAAAGTAGGTATTGTTGTTAGTTGGGTACTTTTAAATATAAAAAAACGAGAGGCGTCGAGGACACCCGGTTAAATCGAAGATCCTATCGCGTTTTTTTTTCTTTTGTCTATGACAGACGCACATACACGCATCATACGCACATACAGTAATATATCTATCTGTGCATAGACATACGCTTGTAAACACACAAACCCACATACTATAACAAAAGTGTGGTGACGGTCAAAATATAATAGTTCTTTCGGTCTCGCTCTCATTCTCCAAGTGTGCAGGTAAGGAACTTCGTTCCAAAAGAATGACATATGTCATTTATAAGACTGTAGTCTCAGTTCTTGTTGTTTTACATAGTTTGTAATGAAGTATGACTTGCGTGTGTAAGCCAGACTCGAATCTCACAAAAGTTAATACTGAAGCATAGTAAGCACGCTCCCTATTACATGGCGAATGTAGGTACCCAATAACGGCAGAGCTGTATCTGCCTAATCCTTCGGGACATACAGGTATGGTGTTATTATTTAGGTGTATGTAATTTTCCCACTATTTACCTGTATAAACAAATTGGCTGCTGAAACACTTACAACGTGTATTAATTCCGTATTATCGATTCGTGAAGATATCGGCTAATGACGATCACGTGACTGCGGCGCGTTTGCTACGCTAAATTAGTGTGCTGAGGTGTATAAACACTGATTATATCGGAAAACAAATATGGCATGTATTTAATCCAACCTCTATTAATTCCCATTTTTTTTTTCCTAAAAATGTTAATGATCTAATACAGGTAACCTATTTATAGGTAATGAATGCGCCTCATTTTGTGAACCTCCAATAATTCCTGCTTTGGGATCCCAAAGATACGAAATATCGAAGTAACTGCGACCTACTTGGGTACAGCGCTCGCCGGCCGCTGCGCGGCACCGCTCGCTTCGCTCGCTCGGCGCGGTTGCTCCTAGTTCTAACCTATAATCAAACCTAACCTAAAATTTGCTCGAGGTGCCCTATCTTAGTTACTGCGACCAATTCGGCTGGCGCTTGGTTGATCACAGTTCTAACCTAATCCGTTTGGTCGCGGTGCTCTAGCTTAGTTACTACGACCTGAAAAAAGGCCAGAGTGTTAAAAAGAGGCTCATTTATTTAAGAAAGTGTGCTTCATTAGAAGCCCAAAAAGTTTAGTTAAAGTAACTAACAAGGCAACTTAAAAAACAGACTCCTGTCTCAGCATAATGCTGCGATATTATAACAGAGTATTAGTATAGGTACACAGTTTAAAATTTATGTCATTGTCAACTGCTGTGGTTGGTTGACTTCAACACACACAGCCAATCACATAAACGAACATGAGATGTGACAACAGATAATTTCCAGTACCTAGGCATTCAGAAACCGCGGCTTACTTATGTGAGACAAAAACTCGTTAATATTGGCAAATTGTTTGCATATGAATCAAAAATATTGTCCATAGGTTCCGTGGGAAAAATTGGGAACAAAAAAAGTATAATACCGTTATAATAAACGAACGAATAAACGTTTATTATACGTTGTCCCACCGCTGGGCAAAGACCTCTTCGCATACAGAAAATGCACGAGCATTGAGCTCCACGCTTGCTCGAGACGTGTTGGGGATTTCAGACTCATGTTCACTATTTCAGACTCATGTTCACTATTTAAGTCCAGGTTTCCCCACAATTTTTTTTCTTCACCGATGTCAGTAATGAGTTAATGACCAAGATAAACTCAGAAAGTACATATGAATTGAAAAAGTCACATTGGCACTTGCCCGGATTTGAACCCATGCATGAGAGGCGCGGAAGATCATGATGATCTTCAAAGAACTTTTTATTTGTACTTACCCTACATAAATTCAATTAACACTACTTGGTATGTAAATATCAGTTAAACATCATCAATATAAACTAAGTGGAAAAAAAATCGTATTATTGAAGCTAACTCAAAAACTACTCAAGCAAAGTTAATCAAAATATGGGACCACCCCTGAGGCTTACCTTATCCATTAATAACAATACATAATGTAGATATGCAATTACAGCCAAGCGATGCCAAGCTCTAAGGTGCATTGAAGAATTGAAGACACCGACTAGAAGAATCATCAAAATTCGCATAGAATTTAAAATTAATTAAAGTTTATGCATAAAGCTTCGGGTTGCATATTAGAAAATCAAAACTTTCCTGAGCAAATTTCAAAAGAACAACGTACAAATCAACAAAGTTTAAAATAACGATGGTCATTTGATCAAAAGTTCAGCTGACCAAAGTCTGGAATATCAATGTTTAAATTATTTATTACGCTATTGACCAAATCGTTTAGCACTAAAACATTTGCTAAAAATTGGGTTTTAGTGACAGAAACGAATCGCTGTAAATCCGACTTCACGCAGTCTTGTCTGCCCTATCCCTAGAGTGTAATTTAAAATCGCGTAGGCGCGTAGGGGCGAGGCGGCCCGCGGGCTGAGGAGCAGGAGGCTGCGAGCGGCTGGTGAGCGAAAACCGTCTGCGACGATTAGCACGCATGGGACCGCCGGAGAACCGCAGCGCCGGTGCCGTGACAGAAACCATGCCTGCCGCATGTTGCATGCTGCATGCTTTATACCTACATTTAAATTAATAATTCTTAATAATGATTTGATATTTTAAAATTACATCTAGCAACTTTTGATCAGTCGTTCATTTGATGTCACACACATTGGGATTTTAAAATTTTTCTAATTAAAATGTTTGGTCATTTAAATTTTGTTATTTCGTTTATTGTTCTTTTGAAATTTGCTCGAGAAAGTTTTGATTTTCTAATATGCAACCTAGCTTCGCACCGCGTACATAAGAATAGTTAAGTACCTAATGTATTATAAACTAAAACCTCCTGAAAGTATGTAGATCACGTCAATGAAAGAAACATCAAAATCGGTTCATTCGTTTTTGAGAAAATCGCGGACATACAAACATACATACATACGGGTCGAATACAGAACCTCCTTTTTTGAAGTCGGTTAAAAACCACACTCCCTTTGTACCCACACGTTTTTCTTGACGTGAAAAACTATGGTATAAGCACCGTGTGTAGGTACGGTTCGTCAGTGTTGTATGGATCACTATGGAAACTTGTTGACAGACACGTTTTTCCTACGGCGCGGTTTATACGCCGTACCGTAAAGAAACCGTGCCGTGTACAAAGGGCCTTACACAAGTCCCCAGTCCATATGGCACTCCTGGAAGTGAAAACAAAACACAAACAGAATACTTACTTTGCCATCACTCACTGACATATCGGATATTATACTGTTATTAAATTCGTGTGTTGATCAAGGAGTCTTCCCCGATTTAATGAAATTCAGTAAGGTAATACCACTTTTCAAATCTGGGGACAGTAAAGACACCAATAATTATAGACCCGTATCCGTGTTGCCGGTTTTCAGTAAGGTGTTTGAAAAGATAATGCTTAATCAAATGCTCAATCATTTTAACACGAATAAAATCCTTCACGATCAACAATATGGTTTCACCAAAGGACGTTGTACGACCGACGCCGGTGTAACCTTATTAAAACACATTTTTAACGCGTGGGAAGAGGCCCAAGACGCCATAGGAATCTTTTGTGACCTCTCTAAGGCGTTTGATTGCGTCGATCACGAAACCTTGCTTTTGAAACTTGAGCATTATGGGCTTGGAAAACTTGCGCTCAGTTTAGTTAGTTCTTATTTAAATGACAGACAACAGCAAGTTCAAATAAATGGTGTCAATTCACATGGTTTAACAGTAAAAATGGGTGTGCCACAAGGCTCGATATTGGGTCCTTTCCTCTTTTTAGTGTATGTTAATGATCTACTCCATTTATTAAAAAATCAACCACAAATGGTGTTATTTGCTGATGACACTTCCTTAATTTTTAAGGTAAATAGACGTGCTACAAATTATGACGACGTAAATAACGCCTTACTGCAGGTCCAAAGTTGGTTCACTGCTAATAATTTAGTATTAAATGGGAAAAAAACTAAGTGCATAAGATTTTCTCTACCAAATGTAAAGAGTAGTGATTGTGAGATAGTATTGAATCAAGAGAAACTAGAATTCGTCGATAAAACGGTTTTCCTGGGGATCACGCTCGACTCAAGGCTACAATGGGGTCCTCATTTAACATCTCTTGCAGGACGGCTAAGTTCAGCAGCTTATGCTGTCAGAAAAATCCGCCAATTTACTGATATAGATACCGCGAGACTGGTCTATTTTAGTTACTTTCATAGTATCATGTCTTACGGTATTTTGCTTTGGGGACGGGCTGCAGACATCGATTCTATTTTTATTCTGCAGAAAAGAGCCATCAGAGCCATATATAACCTCTGCAGGCGTGATTCTCTAAGGGAACTGTTTAAGGAAATTAACATCATGACGGTGCCTTGTCAATATATCTACGAAAACATCATGTATGTAAGAAAAAACTTACATCTTTTTGGTAAAAGAGGTGAAAGACATAATTATAGTACTAGGAATAGGGACCTATTAGTTCAACCAGGTTTCAGACTGGCTAAAGTAGACTCATCTTTTATGGGGTACTGTTTAAAATGTTATAATAAAATACCTCCCCACATTCTTCAACTGAATGAGACAAAATTCAAGTCTTGTATAAAACGCACACTATGCAGTCAGGCATATTATAAGTTAGGGGATTACATCGCTGATAAAAATGCCTGGCTCAATGCTGGTCCTGCTCCACAACCACAACTAATTGATTAACACTTGAAAATACTGTTGGAGCTGCTGAAGATTGTAAGATTATCTTTGCATTGTATAAACTCAATTTCCTTTGCATTGTATAACTGCATAGCACAGATGTGAGTTCTATGTAAGTATACCTTCTTTACCATTTACCGGGTAATATGTCTTTCATTGACTTGAATGTGCCATGGCGGCTGATAGTATGTCATGCTCACACAAATGTCTCGCTGACGGTGGCGTGTGTATTGGATCATTTAGCTCCCTTCAAAATGGTTGAGCTGAATGGTGCTGACCTATGCGTCATGTTCGTGAACGGGCGCCGTCAGTTGGGGCTGGTCATCACTCAGCTGCCTCGGCTTATTTTTAATTATTTTATTTTTGGATTGTTGTCTTCTTACTATTTGCTGTACTCTGGACGCTCTTAACGCGTACGTATTTTTTTACATCGTTCTCACATATAATTGTAAATTCAACATTAATGATGTAACTAATATTTTTGTAAAAATACAATTTAAAAGAGTGTCCATGGAGTTTCTTGCCCGTTCTTCTCCATAGGTACCTACGCTTTGGAATGGGCAACTAGCTTCATATTTTCTGACTGACCGACTTCTTGACAATTCAAAAGTGCCTGTAAATGGTTTAATTGAAATAAATGGTTTGAGTTTGAGTTTGAGTTTGAGTTAGGACAGAAGTGAAATCACAATTAAAAGGAGAATTATTTGATATCCCAAAAACTAATCACATGAATTATAAAAATAATTATCAGTCATAGCAAAATTACAATCAGTGGAACAAAATCATCACTAATCAAATTAAAGAAATCAACAAGAGATTATTAAGATAGCAGATCACACCGAACGGCTGACGGCTGACGGATAGCGCTTCTGCACGCAACGCTGTCAAAAACCAGACCGTCAAACAAAGACCAGAGAACCTGGCTTGCCGCCTGCGGCAGCCTTCTTTCAGTGAGCGCGTCCTCTGCGCTCCTGGGCCGGGTAGTAGTATCCAACAATACATTAAAACCGAGTACATCCCGAGGACAGCCGAACACATATGAAGCGGGTATTTTTTAAATCGTCTTATAAACAAAACACGCGCGGTGTCGCTTACGGTAACAGTGGCGCGAGTTCAATGGTTTTTCCCATCTCAAAAAATGCCCGACGCGCCTAAATAATTTTTCACTTTAAAATATGTTCTGCTCACTGCACAAACACTGAGCATACGTGAAATAAAATATAGCACATTATAGTGGGTAAAAAGTTGGTATAGACAAAAGCAACAGTGGCCGGTCATGGCGGCATTCAAAGGCCATTACGTGGTGGAACTCGACACCATCCCGCCATGCACCATGGATGTAGGTTCACTGGATCTGCTTCTGTTTTTAACTGGTCACTTGTTGATAGTATCTGATTCACGAAAAATGAGTTGTGTTCGAAACAGAAATTAAATAATTATCATGTTCATCACCTTTGTACAGACGTCAGCACATCAAGCTACCCGAAACTGGCAAATTTTCCCAATCAACTTTAAACCTTATACTTTAGCGATGAAGTTGAAAATCTATTAAATAAATTTGACAGATTGTAGTAGCTTGATGTGCTGAGTCTGTACATATTTTTCTGTTCCTTCTTCTTGTCTGTTGATATGTGTATGCACAAAATGGTTTAAAACTAAATAATGTTTACTACATTTCAAAGCACAGGACCAGCACAGGACCAGCACAGGACCGGTCGAAGTGGAGGTGCTTGGGGGAGGCCTATGTCCAGCAGTGGACGTCTTTCGGCTGAAATGATGATGATGATGATGACATTTCAAAGTCGTTTTTAATAACAAATCTTCAACGCATAAAGTTGCGAATACATGTTTCTTTGTAGTGTCGTAGCTCCTAAACGATGGACCATATTTCAATGCAGTTTATCAGGTTAGGTATTTTTAACACCCATTTCTGCGCTGGCATTTTCTTGTTAGATATTTATATCTCTTCCTCGTTTTTATCGTCATCTTCATTCTGATTCCACTGTCACCGCATCTAGAAAAACCGAATCCTTGTAAAAAACTTTGTTCCCATAAATCTGCATTAAGTTTTGCGTGGCGGTGTACGCGAGGAGTTATGGCGCGCCAGTATCGCCAACAGGTGTACATACTGCCGCGGCGCTTTTGTTATAATCCGCGGCTTTTTTTGATGTTGTGTGCTTGTGAGACGAGTATTTACTTTCATTGTCCTACATGGCTACAACACACGATAAGAAATAAGCATGGTTTATCAAAATTCGGAGAAATGTGACATCTACCAACCCGCACTTGGCCCGCGTGGTGGATTACGGCCTTCTGCCTCTTTCTGAGAGAAGGCCTGTGTCCCAGCAGTAGAACATTAGGGTAAAGAAAGGTTATTTAGTGAGGGAGGTAATTTGGTGATAAAATCTGAAAAGTCTTCCAAAACGTTACCTATGCACGCAGTAACGCAGAATGATGCAACCAGTTCGCCACAAAGGTGGACAAGACGTAGTGACATATACATTACGCGACATTGCGCGACATTAGGTAATGTTTTAAGAGTCTATCACCAAATTGCCTCCCTCACCAAATAACCTTTCTTTACTATATAGGCTGATTTATGCTATGGTATGCTTCAAGTTTTAAAAAAAAGCTCAGTTTTGCTGTGTGTTATCGTCTCCGTCGCTCATTGTTGTTTCCGAAGCTCAAGCTTTTCGATTCTATACTTAGGGGAAAAATAAGGCTGCATTCCGAGTTAGGAAATAATTGGTTTGAGCGTGCTTAAACGCGTACCGATTTAGCGTGAGCGCGATTACGATGTCCCGTGAATCGTCATAGATGACGTCATGATATGCGCCATCTTGCGATAACGCCGACCATGCCTTAGAATAATATCACTGTGAGCGCTTTCAAAATGACAGTGTGGGTGTGAGGATGTGTCAGTGTGTGTTTTGTTTTGAGTTGCATAATCTTTAAATTAAACTAACGTGATATTTTCGAAATTGTGCTTCTGGCTGACAGTCGCCTCCTAACCAAAGATGAAGAACTGTAGAAGAAATGTGGTGTTTATACAAGGAAATACTGTAATAATATCGTTTTTAGATTGAATTCTTGACAGCTCTCAGCTGTCCTAATCGTAATGTCTAAATCGGAACACATGTGAGATGATGTGAGCGCTGTGAGCGATTATAGCTAATTCGGAATGCGGCCTAAATATACATTCTTATACTCACGCTTGCTTCCCATGGGAGTAGGCAGAAACTACAGAACGTAACCTGCTACGATCCTTACATACTTCTTTAAATTTTTAACGTTCATACATAATGCGGGGTAGGTAATTGCGTAACAAATTAACAGTAGGAATGGCTTTCATCTTGACAGTTCAACAACATTCATTGCGTTATAATTTACATTGTTGAGCAGACTTTTTTTCGAACATATGAAGCAATGGATTAGCAATATCCTTCAAAATTATTCAGATTGGTGCTGGTCATATACGCACACCGGTTGCACCTGACTTTTCATATACGCACACCGGTTGCACCTGACTTTTCATATACGCACACCGGTTGCACCTGACTTTTCATATACGCACACCGTTTGCACCTGACTTTTCATATACGCACACCGGTTGCACCTGACTTTTCATATACGCACACCGGATGCACCTGACTTTTCATATACGCACACCGGTTGCACCTGACTTTTCATATACGCACACCGTTTGCACCTGACTTTTCATATACGCACACCGGTTGCACCTGACTTTTCATATACGCACACCGGTTGCACCTAACTTTTCTGAAGAACATCACCAATATGGTCAAGGGGCTTACATGATCTAAAGCACGGTCACTGTTGGAGTGCATAGAAAAGAAGGAGAAGCGCGATGACACAACGCTGGTAATTTATTGCAAAATATGAAGCACTTATTTAATTACAAAAAAAATATTGTTTGGACTAAAAAACTAAAACACTTTAGTATTTTAGTATGTTGCTTGTAGAATAATCTGACATAAAATCAGAATCATTGTATGTATTGTATGGTTTTTATTGTAAAAAGAAAGTTTTTAGAGGTATCTTCATGATTTTTTGCATCGTATCAAATTAGTTGTATTATGTTTTCAACACACTATCTACCTAGCTTAGATCCTGAAGAACATCATATATTTTTCTGATTTTATTCACTGTAGTCGATCATATACCTAGGTACTTTTATTGTTTCTAAAACTTGCGTTTTTTGTGTTTACGTCCTGTAAGCCCCTTTAACGTTTACTTTTATTAGATTCTGTATAACTTTTTCAGCCAGTCTGTATACCTTTTAATTCGATAAATATCTGAAACAAATATAATTATCAGACATTGTTTTCAACATAAGCTATCATTTATCTTCATTAAAAATTATAATATTGTAGTAAATTTCCACCTCACTATGAAACCATTGCACAAAGTAATCTTATTAAGTGAATGCAATAATACACCCTCCCTACATTGAAATATCTATGTGTTAGGGTGCGTTTACATTGGGTCACTCACTAGTTTAAAAAAGTGAATATTTTCGGATCAAGCCTAAATGTTATTCTAACTAATGGGTTTTGGGCTAGTAGATGTAGAAATATAGAGTTGCTCAAAGCACGTTATGCCATTGGTCCCGGCTGTCATTCGTAGATCTTTGACAGTCGTTACGAGTAGTCAGAAGCCCAAAATTTGGACAACCAGTCTTACCAAGTGGAATCTTGTTACCCAGTAACTGGGTTGTGCAGGTCAAATAGGCAGTCGCTCCATGTAAAATACTGGTATTCAGCTGCACCCCGTTAGACTGGAAGCCGATCCCAGCAAACTTTGCAAAAGGCTAGGCAGATGAGGATGTGGAATCATGAGTATGTATAAGGTGGAAGAATTTTTACAATAATTGATTGTAAAAATCCTAAGACGGCAACTCGCCATAGTTCCGTAGGTGTAACAAAATGGCGATGCAACCATAACGGCTATTAACTATGCAGACAATGGCAACACATTCTCGTACTGCGTAACTCTTTATTAGTTTTCGAACCTTTAAATTGTATGTTCTATGATTTACGCAATGAAAATGTCCTCTATTTCTTTACGCGCAAGCAATACGAGAATAACTCAGGCAACTTACCTACTTTGGGCCTGAAAAGGTCACTTTGGTAGAATCATAAAAGGATAATATTGTGAATTATAATATGGGAAGACAGTCCGTGTTTTTCTTTTTTTCGCTGCACTACGTAGTTATAATCAAAGAGATTGGGATTGGACTTGGATTGGACTGATTGGTATTTTAGCAAAGACAAAATAACTAAAAAATCCTTCACCAGTGTGATTTGATACGATTAACTTAACAGTTAACTGTCCATTATGATTCATAATGTTATCCTTTTAAAATTCTGCCAAAGTGGCTTTTTTAGGCCCTCGGGTGGAAAGATTGGACAGTGCGCCAGCTTAGCTCCCATCTTGAGCAAGCGTGTCGGTCAATGATCATGCTTTCTCTTTCTATGAGAAGAGGCGCCTTGCAGTAGGACCATAGACATAATAAGCCTTGGAACGCCTCCCACGAGCTGGACCGACGGCTTTGTGAAGGCTGCAGGAACTCGTTGGATGCGAGAAGAACAGAACCGGTCGAAAAGTGGAGGTGCTTGGGGGAGGCCTATGTCCAGCAGTGGGCGTATTTTGGATTTATTGCATTCCACAATGTGAACTTAGGTGGTAGATTTTAAAAAGACATGATTATTGTGGAGAATGATGATATGGTTAGAAAGGGGCTGACTACCGCGATGGCGACTGTTATAGATGTCATCATCTACCTAGCCTTTTCCCAACTATGTTGGGGCCGGCTTCCAGACTAACCGGATGCAGCTGAATATCAGTATTTTACATGGAGCGACTGCCTATCTGACCTCCACAACCCAGTTACTGGATACCCCTTAGTAAGACTACAAGGAGCGACTGCCTATCTGACCTTCACAACACATTTACTGGGTAATACGATACCTCTTAGTAAGACTGGTTGTCAGACTTTCAGGCTTCCGACTACCCGTAACGACTGTCAAAGATCCACCAGCGACAGCCGGGACCAACGGCTTAACGTGCTTTCCTAGGATTATAGATGTATGGAAGAAAAAGACGTTGGGCCGACCCCGAATAAATTGGAAGAAGGAGAATCTTGATGATAATTATTATTGTGGACACTGTCGGGCACAGCTTAGTAGAAGTAGATTTAGTTTTCCCAGTAATGATGTCAAACAGCCATCATTTAAATGCAGTCAAATCTCTACCAATGTAAAGGCGGCCTTAAATGTGTTCGGGGCTCGCGGCACACCGCGTTTTATAACCCCATGATTTGTGGTCACACCCTATTGGGGGAGTAACTTATAATGTTTTATGTTAGCTGCTGTTTGTGATTATTGTATTACTAGCTGCTGCCCGCGACGTCGTCTGCGTGAAGGCTCTACAGCACCAAAAATACCTAAGATGCCAGAGTCGCTATAGCATTATAAGTAAACAACTTAGCATTAAAATATAATTTTTTTTTGCAAGCGAAGCAAGTGCAGAGAGTTATATGGGAAACCTGCTGAGTTCAGTCATAATATGTGACTGAAGGAAATAGAGAAAATAATGCAGAAATACATTCCAGGACACAAAAGAGTAAAAATACGTACAAAGGTATCATACCTTACAACACTTCCCTATAAACTACGTTGGTAGTTATGCTGCCAGGAGCCAAAATGTAAAGAGAGTCAGGACTGGTGACGCGGGAGCAAGCGACGTACAGTTGCCCGTGTGAGAAGTAACTCGTCCTGAGGTCGACAACCGCTGCCCTCAGTGTCTGCCCCTGCGACTTATTGATGGTCATCGCGAAGCAAACACTCACGGGGAACGGTACGCGCTTGAACTGGAACGGGAAGTTAAGAGATATGAGGGGAATGCATGGTATAAATACTGCCTCGCCGACGCCACAACCCGTAAGAATTTCCGCCTCAATGGTGTGTCTGTGGAGCGAGATGACTTTAAGGCGGGTCCCGTTACAGTTCCGAAGAAGCATAATCATAATCGGGACACCGACCTTCAGCATGATGGTATGCGCTGGAAATCCACTTGCTGACAGGGAGTTCAGAAATTCCACGGGATAATGTGTGGCGTCATCTTGCTCGACAACAGTGTTTATCGAGGTGTAGACCACTTCATTCCCCTCAATTTCCGAGAGAATGCATTCGTTAATTGCTGCAGCCTGATCATCTTGGGCGTCAAAATGGCCCGCTCACACACCCAAGAATTCTGCTGGTGCGGTATACGACTGATGTCCCCGTACACACAGCGAATGAGTTCTTCTAAGCTGAATACCACTCCACAGAGTAACTCTGGAAGCACCACCTGTCCACCTCTCTCTTCTGGTAGAGTGCCTTCGCCAAGACTTAGAAGGACATCGGAGAATTCTTGAGCACGTGCATTGCCGCCGAGCCGAGCTCTCATATTAATGGTCAAGCGCAGCGTACGAACTCGTGACCACAACGAAGATCGTTTCAACGAAGCATTCACCTCGTCAGCCCTCGATCCCCGCGTCACCACGGGAAGCGTTTGCCGGAAACCGCCACTGAACAGAACTGTGACACCACCCATCAAATGTTGTTCCTGCGGATGTCCTGCAGGGTTCTGTCCACGGCCTCAACTGCCTTCCTATTGACCATCGTGCACTCATCCCATACGATCAGAGAGCAATCCTTGAGCACGTGTCCATTATCGCTGTTACGTGACACATCACAAACAGGCGTTTTGGCGCTCTCTAAATCGATGGGAATTTTAAACATGGCATGTGCTGTCTTGCCACCCGGAAGCAGTGTGGCAGCGATTCCCGACGACGCTACAGCAATAGCAATTTTGCCTTGCCTCCTGACCTCTGCAAGTATGCCAGTGGTAACAAATGTTTTTCCTGTTCCACCAGGAGCATCTAAGAAAAACATTTTACCCTGGTTTTGCCCAACGCTTTCAAGGACGGTGTCATAAATTTGTTTTTGCTCTGAAGAGAACAAAGCGACATGGTCATTTCGTATGGTGGTCATTTCGCCCGGGTCGTAATTTGTCTCAGCGTTATACTCCCGATTTCCACGGTCTTGATGCGGTGATGATTGGAGAGCTGATAACCCATATTCGATCAGTAAAATGACCACATCTTGAAGTGAACTGAGACAGGTGTTCAGCACGCGTTCATCAGTTACTTCGACTTTGTCACCAGTAGCACGCCTCAAAGTTCGTAGAAAATCTTCAGACAGATGATGGCGATACTTCTTCCACAAAGCTACCGGGTTCACGACTCCACAATACACCAAGATGACGGCAAACTGATGACGCATGCGGCTGGGACTGTCACTGACGCTCGTCTCCGCCAGGGTGTCATCCCAATTTTGGTCACCGTCGAAAAGGTGACGTGCTATAATGCTATTTTAAAAGTTCATCACATATCGTCGTTGATAGTCCAATGACGCGTAACTAACACTGTCAAATACTGCGTAACTACACTTTCACTGATTTTACAGGAGAGACAAAAAACTAATTATCTAAAAGACTAATCGATCGATCTTTGACTGAACTTGAGTAGAGGATAATTTTGTTTTCTTTCATATAATGTACTAATTTTGAAGTCAATATTATCTATATTTTAATTACAAAGTCACTTACGCTGTATAGAATACGCAGTATTGAAACGATTTTGGATTATAGACAGTACTTACGTGAAATTGTAAATCTAAAAAATAATACCACAACCTCAATCAATTATTTATTTAACAAAATCAAGTATAAAAATGATAAAGTTCAATCACAAATGGTATATATTTAAAAAAAAAAACAATCAACGAGTATGAAAACATAATTGGAAGAAATGAATAGTGAACCTTATTTCTCTTATAAACTTACTAAGATTATAAATGCTGCTAAAATGCAATTATTAACATTATTATCAAATAAAAACCAAACATAATTATTAAACAAAATAAATTCTTTAATTAGAAACAAAATATTCAAACAGTCTCAAAATTATAACGTTAACTAAAAAAAAACTAGATACAATCTTTTCATCTCTCTCCTATAATAATGATCTATATTTTTAACAAATTAACTTAGAGATTAATTATCTGTTAACATGTTTAACTTACAATCATGCCCAACAAAAATAAAGATTGATTAAATCACACAAGATTGCTTAAATCACAAAATATAGCATAAATCACAAGCTATTTCTTTTTAAATGGCAAATTATCGTAAAACGCATGGCAATCACGGGGTATGACATTTTTCAGTTGTTGCAAGTGTTCATATTTAGTTTCCTGAATAGGTAGTTGCGATGAATAAAGAGGAGGAATGGTGGATAGAGGTGAAGGAATATTTTTAGGCCTCCGAGGTAGAGGGGTGAAATCTGCTTCAAAATGATTTTTGTATTCGATTGTTCCATTAGGATTATACTTCAACACGCGGAGATCAACAACACAGCCATCACCAACCCCTCGTCCAGGTCGTATCGAGTCGTATATTTGGAACTTCTTAGCGCTGTAATCTTTGAAGAACGTGTGGTCTGGTTGGATAACAGTGTAAGGAAATGGTCTTCTTCTAGCTTCTTTTGTTATGGATGCATACTGTGACGGCAAAAAAATCTCGACATTTTTTAATTTCCTTTCAATAACGGAATGTACTGAGTCCACCTCCATCTGTGTGTGGCCTTTTTCTAAATACTTTTGGGTTATAGTCACGTTCTTTTCCATTGCTAAAAGGAGAAGAGTGTTTGATAGTACACTATTCCTATTTTGCGCTGTGCATCCATCACTCCAAATGATAATGTCTTTCGGATCTCTCTCTAACAATTTTTCAATATAATCAGCGTAAAAAGATGCATACGTGGCTGCTTTTAGATCACACGCTGTCTCGTCAAACCAATAACAATCGACATGGTTTGTCCCAAGGTCATAAACTGTAAAGTTGTGTACTGCTAACTTTGTTTTAAAATATAACGCACTAGCGTTTAAAGAAGGGCATAACTTCACCGCCTGCAAGTCAGCAGTAATAACGTGGATTAATTTCAGTTTTGCCTTCTCTTTATCTCTATTCTTTTCTTCTCGAGCTAAATTTTTTGCTTCGACATGCTGTTGATATGCTCCTTCTTCTACATTACCAACTTTGTAGGAGGAACAGAAATCACAAGCGTCTTTTTTTGGTTTGTATAGCCCTATATTCTCTTCTTCAAAGACATCATTAAAGAGCTTTCGGCATGCAGCCGGCACGGAGTTTGTTGCTGTACAATACTGTACGTACAGTCTGTAGAGCTCAGATTTCGATTGAATGATAGGTTCAAGATATTGTTTTGTGCTAGATTTACGACAGTAATGTGATGGTAATTTAGGTAAATTACTCAGGTAACTTTTTATGGACAGTCTTTTAGTCTCAAGGCTAAGCGAAACATTTGTAACTTCGTTATTAAGCTGTCTTTGATTTCTATCTCCTAGCCAATAGCGGACAGTCCATTCCTTGATGCCTAGGGTAGAGAGAAATGTTTTGAGACATACTTTTTTTTTTACACCTTGTATCTGCAGATGATACTCCTTGCTATGGAAACGCCGAGATGTACCTGCCGTCATTTTTCTCTGAGTTGTCTTTACGTCTATCATAGAACATACAACTAGTTTTTTCTCTTTCCATGATCTAGACCAAAAAGTTTGAAATATTTCCTGTCTCTCTTCCTCACTGATTTGTGCGCAAAACAGAGTTTTACTACGCAGACAGAATGGTGAATTACATTTTGGACCTAAAGTCCTTTTAGGTTTTGGAGCATCTTGGACGTACTTCATATTATCATTTTTTTTATATCCTACATACTCTTTTCCTAACATCCTATTTTTTTGGTTTTTAATTTTCATCCAATTCTGACGGTCAGCTTTACGTTTTCGGGTTCTGGATGCACTTGAAACTTCCGGCTCAATAGCCCTTTCAGGAAACCAACCGATATCAAGGTTATCTAAGGGTTGCACGTTGGTGATATCCGAAAGGGGAACATAAGTTGGGTCTGCCACAGAATCGTCAGACCCAAAATTAAAACTTTCATCTGGGAGGCTAATGTCGAGATTTACATTCACCGTAGGTGTAGCGCTGGTAGTAGTATTTCCCATTACAGTTTCATCATATTGGCTATCGATTCATACTGTAGTGAAATCAGCTGTACTTACAGTATCACCAAAAGGAGCGGAACATACAGCCGGCTGGACTGGGGTGAGTTCAATGAAATCAGGTCTTTGATTTTCTAATATTTGTTTTTTCTTCAAAAGTAGTTTCTGCCGTCGCTGTTTAAGTTTTTGTAAAGTCGTGACGTTATCATCAATATCAGCACCCTCCAAATAATCCGTAGAACCATCTTGTTTTGAGTTTTCGTCTTCATTCATTGTGAATCTTAGTTGTTACTGCAAAGGAAAATATACCAGTTTTTCACTAAGTTTAAAAAAAACAACAAAAACATCTTAGTACGTTATTAAACAAACGTCTGCACTAGGAATCTTGTAAAGTACAAACAGTCAGTCACACAAAAATAAAATAAATTAAGTATAATGAAACCGCGGAAGCACAAAACAAAATTAAAAGGGTTTTTGCCAAAACCGCGTAACAAACACGTAACTATTAGATGAACTTTAACACTTCAAATAACACAATTTTGGAATAAAAAATATCCCAATTTTAATTAGCATAACGTATAGAATACGTGTGATATACTTACTTTCAAATTAATCCAGTTATTCTGTGTAAAAACAATTTTTAACTGGAGCGTCACACAAAAACTGCACGTTCCTAAACAAACTGGTGCGAATACGCGGTTTTCGTGTCAAAACTTGTTCGTCCAAAGATCCGCGGTATTGTTATTTTTGATTTACTCCTCTTCCTATTGGTCAATTCAAAAATTTGTCGCACAGGTCGACGCCAATCACAATCAGTTACCTACTGCCGCGAAATCTCATTTTTGCTTTTTTTGCAGATACGCGGATTTGAACAATGTTAGTTACGCGTTATTGGACTATCAACGACGATATATTGCTATAGCGACACTGGCACTTTAGGTGGTGCTGTAGAGCCTTCACGCAGACGACGTCGCGGGCAGCAGCTAGTTAGGTATACGACATGTAAATATATTAATTACCAAGCAATAATCACACAGATAAATACCGAACAAAAGTATTAACAGTCAATGTTTATTTTGTACTAACAACATGAAATTGATGAAGAAATGATCATCATCAATGAACATAACTTTTTGTAATACTTAACACCGCATTTTTTTTTAAATCGTCTTCCTCAACTCTGCTCAAGATTTTGAGGGTTTTGTTGGAACTTGAATTTGTCAAAACGAACTATACGATACAACTTTTAAGAAGAAAATGCACACTACCATCTATGAATTTTAAGAATAACTAACTACTAACCTCGCCAACATGATCAAATTTAAATTATAACTTCCAAAAAGTGTTAACATGTAACTTGTTTTGATTTTTATGAAATCTCATAGATGGCGCTGCTTCAAAATTGTCTTTATACTACTAACATTCATTAAACTATGTTTCTCTGTCCAAGTTACTTAAATGGCGTAGTTTTTATAGTGTAAAGCTAGATAATAGCATGGCTTACTCAAAAACAACATTTAAATATGCGTCGTTAGATTACACGCTGTCACAGAATGCGTAAGAAAAATAAAGATTCACAGCTCCTCCCCCGTAGGTGGTAGCGTGATAATATGTAGCCTATATGTTGACCCGACCTCTTAGTAATATTCATGCAAAATTTGAAGTAAATCCATGCAGTACTTTTTGAGTTTATCCCGGACATACATACAGACAAACAGAGAAACAGACAAACAGACAAACAGACAAAAATTCTAAAAACTATATTTTTGGCTTCGGTATCGATTGTAGATCATGCCCCAAGTATTCTTTTAAAAAAATATTCAATGTACAGTTTTGACTTTCCTGCGATTTTATTATATGTATAGATTTGCATGTTGGGTTTTGCCTTTGCTGGTGAATACGTTTCAAACGTGAATTAAAATAATTGTGACAAATGAGAAAAAGGTACCTAAGTAATAACAGGCTGAAATGTTAACAACAGGCTCGTCCCTTTTTCGATGGGACTTAAACATAACTGTCATAGCTATGTGTACGCATACTATGTGTGGATACGTACAGTAAGTACTTTACATCTCTACCCAACCCTTCGAGGAGTAAGGGAGTTAGACCTGCATATAAAATATTAACAGAATATGTGAATGAATGGAAATATAAATACATAGGTAATAATCTATACATATAATAAATCTGTAGAAGGGTCAATTCTGTACATTGAAAATATTGAAAAAATAAATAGCGGGGGGTGTTGCTGGATCGATACCAAACCCAAATGTGTGATTAAAAAAATTTTTGTCTGTCTGTCTGTCTGTCTGTCTGTATATGCAGGCATCACGTGAAAACTAACGGTTCGATTTCGATGAAACTTGGTATAATTATACCTTATTATCCTGGGCATAAAATGGGATACTTTTTATCCTGGAAAAATACGTAGAAAAAAAAAATCTTATTTTTCAGTTTTATTCATAGACGTTGTTCTGTAGAACCGCGAACACACGTTGCATTATCCGTAGTGGATAATTTTCCATTTCAATTTAAGAGAATACAGTTTCCTGTAGCTTTGTGTTACGCCATGACAATAAATAAGGCTCAAGGTCAGACCCTAGGAGTTGCTGGCGTAGATCTTACCGCGAGTTGTTTTTCACACGGGCAACTTTACGTAGCTCTTTCCCGTGTGAGCAGTCCAAGAAATCTTCATGTTCATATTCCGGACGAGCTCACTAACAATGTTGTGTATGCTGAAGCTCTCAATTAACTTTCTGTCGCATTGTCACGATCACTTTTTTATTATTGCAAACTTTTCGTCACTGTCAGTAATTTACTGCTACATGCTACTTATCAAGGTCGGAATTACTATGAAAAAAATATTTACTACAGAATGCGAGCTCAATAGCAGTAGCTCAATAGAGGGATCTCCTTAATTATTATAGGCTTAGCCGTATTTGGGTCCAATAGATATTTATAAGATGTCATTGTCAGAGTTACTCAAAATGGAGAAATAAACCATCCACGCGAAGACCGACATCCGCGCGGACGGAGTCGCGGGCGGAAGCTAGTAAGATATAAAATTAATAAAGCGCTCTTCCTCTCTCTACTTATTAAAAAATTTGCTGTGCCCGACAGGCTCTATAATAATTTCTATTATTTTTTTATTTACCTGTACCTTTTACCTGTAATTGTACATTATAGATTGCAATAATCGTTATGAGATGAATGAACGTATATACTATGAGATATTACAAAATTACTGATTTCACCATCTCTTCATTTGTAGATAAGTAAGACTCTCTTTTTCTTTTTCTATGTAAATAAACAAAACAAAAACCATAACAAAAGTTATGTTTCTCCACAAATGCATAATTAATTTAAATTTAAAGCTACACCTGGTAGCTCACACAAAGGAACAACAAGCAAAAGTCTAATTTTAACCAATAAATAACACCTACAAAGTCTTTTTAATCAGCAAAGGCAATAAATACAGATCTTTTCTCCGCTGCTAAGCTAAAGTTTCAAACTAGAAAGCTATAAAAATGTCTAAAGTTAAATGAGCCACGCTGCACACCTGTTGTCGTACGAACTTGGACGTAGAGCTCACCATCCGTCCGTATCCGTACGGACATTTCCGGCATTGAGCTACCTACCATTCGAACTTTTCGATCTAATGGGACAATTTTAAAAATATGATATTTGAAAATTAATGTCTTTTTGTTATATGGAAATTAAATAGAATAGAATACAGGTTTATTGTGTCCAGTATTTCAGATGGTAGTAGTATAGACACCTACCAAAGACTATATATATTCTCTTTGGTAACCTACATACACAAAACTATACTATCTACCTGGAGCAAAAGATTCAAGCGTCAGCATTATGCTTAGGTTCCCTAGAGGGTTGCTAAGCGTTGGTTTTCAGCTTAAAACCTTGACTCGTTAACAAAAAAAATAAGATGAGTAGGTACCTATCTACATTTGAACGATACAGGGTTATACACATAACGACACTCTAAATGATGAAATGCGGGTTCCTTCAATGTCCTTTCGAAATGGTAACCCTACATGGGTGAAGCCAACTTAGAACAACTTCTTGCTAAAGCTAGTCTTGAGAAACTTTTGTCTAGATTTCTTTTGTTTTTCCTAGATTTGATTGCAGATAGACTTGTTGGCTTCACCTTTGTTGTTGAAAGTGCTTGGAAGGAAAATATCGAGGAGTTTTCCTAAACAACATTCAGTACGTAGGTACCTACAAAATCATATAAAAAAACTAGCGAAGGAAAAAAAGAAAGAAACAAAATATATTTAATAAGCACAGACTAAAAGGCACCCAACTGAATTAAACTGCAAATAAAAATTACAAATGTAAAGTTCATTTGATTTTACTTTGATAAGTATTACTTTACTTACAAAATAAATTGAAAAGTCGTACCCACGGGAAGATTTTTTATGCTCTGGCAATAAAATTATACTTAACTCTCTGACACAATTAATCAAAACATGTCACTTTAAACCCAAAAAAGACAGCCAAATACCAAAATGAAAACTCAAAAAACTCAATTACGACACCAAAAACCCGCTAACTTGTTTCAAATTAAACTTGGTCACGTCATAAAAATCCACTTAATCCCTTAAACATGACGTGCCGGGGTACATCACAACTTTTTTAATTAATTCGGGCAAAGGTACCTAAGTAAGGTGCCAAGTAATTAGCGCGTGTAAATGTACGCGCCAAAGTTATGATTAATAACTTGCATTATTGAAACTTGTTGGGAGTTTGATGAAATTGTGGACGCAAGTCATAGGTAGGTAGGTGCTGATAATGTATTGAGGAATTAATCATTTTGTTGTAAGTTTGACACGGGTATTATGTGGACGAGTTGGTACATGATTTGGTAATCTGTTCTTAATTTCTAGTCTCATGACCGTCATAAAACGGCTTATTCCCAGGCGTTCCATAATTTTATTCCCGGGGCTCCAAATAAAGAAAAAAAACTGGCCAAGTGCGAGTCGGACTCGCACACGAAGGGTTCCGTGCCACAAGGCAAAAACGCCTAAAACAACACGTTTGTTGTATGGGAGCCCCCCTTAAATATTTATTTTATTATATTTTTAGTATTTGTTATTATAGCGGCAACAGAAATACATCATCTGTGAAAATTTCAACTGTCTAACTATCACGGTTCATGAGATACAGCCTGGTGACAGACGGACAGCGTATTAGTAATAGGGTCCCGTTTTACCCTTTGGGTACGGAACCCTACAAAGCAATGGGAACAATTTTAGTATTATATTATTCTTACTAATAAAATTATGGAGCTCTTGGGAATCATTGTATGGAGGGAAATTGTTTGGAGAACAATAGATTTGGAGCTCCTGGGAATAAGACCATAAAACATGAATCAGGTCAATTATGGTCTTGTAGGCAATTATGAATAGACTAGCTGCGCCACGCGGTTTTACCCGCGTAAATGTCGATCCCGTGGGAATATCGGGATAAAAAGTAGCCTATATGTTAATCCAGGGTGTCAGCTACCTCCATACCAAATTTTATCCAAATTGGTCCAGCCGTTTGAGCGTGAAGAAGTAACAAACATATAAACACACACACACACACACTCACACACACACCCCCACACACACTCACAAACTTTCGCCTTTATAATATTAGTGTGATATAGCAGCTTATAATGTTCCCACTGCTGGGAGACAGGCGTCTTCTCGGTGAGGGGGAGTGGGCCTTAATCCACCACGCTGGCCCAGTGCGGGTTGGTAGATGTCACATGTCTTCGAATTTTTGGTTCTATTAGGACATGCCGGTTTCCTCACGATGTATTCCTTAACCGTTTAGAGACCAGCTTGCTTAACCTTTAAGTATGGACGTAATTTTTTCTTAACACTACTGTGGACGTGGAGTCTCACAGGCTCCTATATGCACACACATTTTTTTTGGGGAATTTGATATAAGATCGCTTTAAAACTGTTTGAATATTAAAGTTATGGGATTTAGTAATGAAATAACGGGCTTATATAATCAACTTTTATTTCAAAAATAATAGAAATTTTAAAATTCAAAAATTATGGCACTTTTCCGTCTAAATCTACTTAGGTTACATTTTTAGGTATTAAAAACAGCCAAACTTATTCCTTTAACAAAATGAGTCTTTTTTTCTCAAAATATAATATATAAGAAACCAAAAACATGAAACACCTACTTCAGGTAACAAATATAAAAAAATTTGACAACTAACAACTAATAGTTACTTTTCGATAACTCCGATAGTGGAATATTGTCCGAACTATCACTACCTGATTCTTCTCCTAAGTCCTGGTCCTGGTCCTGATCTTGGTCCTGATCTTCATAATTGTCACTTTCATGATTTTGTATCAGTTCGGACTCCAATATAAAAAAAAAACTTCAATATTCTCTTCATTGTCAGACTGATCCGAAGCTAACAACAACTCACTCACTTGTTCGAAAGATGGATCTGCTGCACGCAAAGTTTTTCTCGCAGGGCCCTGAACAGAACTCGTAGATGGTCGTTTTGATTTAGAACTACGGGCTATATTGTTTTTTGATATTTTGTACTACAAAATCGGAAACAAACATAATCGCCCTTATAAAATATATCATAAGGCAACAATGGACGTGTAGCCTGACAGGCTCCGGTCAATAATTTGATGGTCATTACTTACGTGATATTCATCGGAAGTCGCAACTTCCTTCCTCGTTGGTATTTTTACAACTAAAACAAAAGCTACTGAGCCGCTCAATCGCGGGGAGTGGGGGAAAGTAGGTGAAACTAAGGAAACGAAAACATCGAGTAGCCTGTGAGACTCCACATCCATACTTAAAGGTTAACCCGTATAATGCAAGAACAAGGTCATATGTAACCCTTAAATTAGTGGGCATACAGTTTCCATGGATCCTGCATGGAGTATTGCAGCCACCTTTGGGATGGCTCAGCGAAATACAATACCAACTTGCCGCGCTTGACTCGGTGGAACACAGAGCTAAGAGGCTCATTGGCGACGTAGAACTGGTGGATGCCAAGCTTCACAGCTTGGCTCATCGCCGCAAGGTTGCCTGCTTGTCGGTCTTCTACAGATTGTACTTCGGTGAGTGTGCCCAAGAACTCCACGACCTCATTCCACCGGCCCCCTTCTACCTTCGGTCATCCAGACGCACAGCATGTTACCATCCCTACCTAGTTGCTATTCCACCAATTCGCACTAAGCGTTTTCAAATGTCTTTTATAATGCGCACAGCAAAAGAGTGGAACTCTTTACCTGCGTCTGTTTCCGAGCGTATACAACCCGAATCTCTTCAAAGTAAGAGTGAACAGGCTTCTTCTGGGTAAGCTCACTCCATCGTCGACTTTGTCTGTCACCCCTGACCTAGACTAGAGTCAAGAGCAAACCCATAGAAAAAAAAAAAAAAAAAAGATTTTGGCTTAGAAATGTCGTGTGAAGTAATTAAATTTTGGCTGAAATTCAGATAGCGTCAATGATCAAATTAAAATTTTCTAATAACTTTACTTAACTGTTGCCTTTATTGACTCTGTTAGCATTATAATAATACATTTTTTAAATCAACTAGTAAATAGCTGGACTGAAAGCAAATACAATTAAATAATTTAAAGAAACACATATCAGTCTTGAAACTAATCTAAAAGATTAAAACTTCATCACTGAATTTTCGGGAAAGAAGGAACAACATTAAATAATTAAACACAAAAGCCTCCGAAATATGCACTTAATATAAAGTTGCATGCTAACAGCATAAGTTGCGTCAAGTTGAGTTTAAGTTAAACCGAGCAATTTATCAAGCGACAGGTGTTAGCGGCTAATGTAGCGCGCAACTTAGCCCAACTTAGCACAACTAGCTATGAGCCGAAAACTTAGCGTTCGGCTAACTTCGGATAAGTTCGGCAATGTACGAGTAGGTAGTGATGGAATGCAATTTGGTAATACAAGGTCCTTAAGTGTGTGATTTTCGGAATATTTTATGAGACACAACTACTACTAAGTATAATTATATTATAATATAACAGTCTGTTTCGGGTTCTGTCCGTACTTAAATGGTAAAAAGCGAACCCTTGTATATTTATACCGCGGCTTCGCCAGCGTGTTTATCGGAGAATATTATACGTGTTAATCCAGGTTATATAAACTATCTGTATGCCAAATTCTATCCAAATTCGTTCAGCCGTTTTAGCGTGATTGAGTAACAAACATACAAACTTTCATAAGTTTAATATTAGTAGGATGCAATGTATTTATAAAGAGTTTACAGCAGTTTTGTACCGTTTTCTCGGTTACACAGCATCTTCAAATACAATCGACCTCTTGTCGACCCTATAATTATCACTTCCATAAACTTGATTCATCATAAATTCATAAATCATGTAAAAGTGCATTGTTCTCATTGCTTAACATGGCTAACTGCTTTCTATAACCACCAATCACATCACATTATGGACACTGGTCACCGAGGAATGCTATTTGTTATTGTCAATAGCGATATCTAACACATAAGACGACATTAATTTATACATAAATAACAACACGACTGATTGCCCTGTAGACTTTAGTTCTGCCGCATCTGGCCAGCAATTTAAGAGTGGGTGAGCTAATTTCCAGACCAGTTTTGTAGACCAACGAGACAGCCAAACACACTTATTGAAATTCGTGGTGTTCTGATGTATAAGTTACAATAATGTAAAGTTTCATCAAAATCTATTCAGCAGTTTTTGCGTGAAAGAGTAACAAACATCCATCCATCCTCACAAACTTTCGCGTTTTTAACATTAATAGGATAAGATTTATTTTGCAAGGTATATATTCTCTAGGTACATGAACATTACATTAACTCATCGAATGCCGTAATTAGAGACACAATAGAAAGACAATTGCTTATGTCGAACTGTGTAACTTAAGGCATTCAAAAGGTATACATACATGTATATTCTATTAATTTACGATACATTATTATTAAAGAAATAATAAAGAAATCCCGATATTTTGTCAAGTCGTGAAGACTGATGTCTGTGTGGTGCCGGACTTAAAGAATTGCACCACCCCTTACTTCCCGTGGGTGTCGTAAAAGGCGACTAAGGGTCTTACCGGAGAATGGGCAGCAGCGTTCTCTATTTATTCCACCATCATACCATACTGCGATCGCCAACCCGCCTGCCAAGCGTGGCGATTATGGCAAACCCCCCCCAAAATTGGGGGAGGCCTATGTCCAGCAGTGGACGTCTATCGGCTGAAACGAACGAACGAACGAACGTGAAGACCGTGCGATTCTTGGCGAGTCGCTATAAAGTCTAAAAAAACGTAACGATTGTTCATCTTGAATCTTTCAGCGTAACAGAAGGGCACTTATAACTTGACGACATAACATGCAGGTAAACAAATCCAACTTCTTCGCAAAGTAATAAATAAATATACATAGCTGGATATTGGACGATCCAATAACCGTAATATCTGATTTAGTCTAATAAAGTGCTGCGTATGAGTCGAGTAGATAGTGCTCGATATGATTGGATTCACTGGGCTGTGTGAACGCGAGTTGCGAGTTGTGTAGGGGTGTTTCGTGCTGGTGCTTGTTCAGTCATCAATAAGTATATGAGTGAAGTAAACTGGACGGAAAAAATATCGTTTATTTACCTACCTGTGTTAGCTTTAAAATAAAAACATCTTAAGTTCACCAGCTGCACAACTTATATGCATTCGATTTGATACTACTGAATTATTACAAATTAAGATACCTAATTGGCGGACTTGTCTGTGTGGTGCCGGACTTAAAGAATAGCACCACCCCTTACTTCCCGTGGGAGTCGTAAAAGGCGACTAAGGATCGTACCGGAGAATGGGCAGCAGCGTTCTCTATGTATTCCGCCATCATACCATACTGTGATCGCCAACCCGCCTGCCAAGCGTGGCGATTATGGTAAAGCCTCCTAAAATTGGGGGAGGCCTATGTCCAGCAGTGGACGTCTATCGGCTGAAACGACGACGACGACGAATTGGCAAAAGCCTCCCATAAATATTTGTACGCCAAATGGCAGAGAAACCACAATTGTAACATCATGCACACTGTTGGAACCTATGTTTACAAATAAAGACTATTGATTGATTGATTTATTGATTGGACTTACATTATGTACACGTCTTGGGACTTGGCGATAGGTAGTAGTTTCTTTGTTTTACAAGACATCAGAAGGCCCATGCTCTCGTGCTTAGAAAACGTTCAAGTTCAAGTTGCAATTTCATCTCACCGACAAACAATGTCAAAAATGTATGTAAATTGATGGTATTTTTGAGTGACTCCGACTAAGATTAGAATACGGGAATTGCCCGGATACAGGATAGAATAAAGTAGGATTCTTTCAATAATATTACGCCAAAGCCGGTTGCTTTAGTACTCTGTTTCTAGTAAGCCCCTTTTCCGTGAGGACGCGATGGCGCGACAGACCAAAGTTGACCACAAATCACACCACGCCACACATCAAGGTCAAAAGGTGCTAAAGGGTCATCAGTGTCATCACCTAATAGCACTGTACACTAAAACTCATGTGTTTGAACCTAATACTAACATACGATGCTACAAGACGACCGTGTTTGTATGAGACCAGCGAACCGTGAGGACTGGGGTTACACTGAGAGAAAAATGAGATAAAAAATTGTGACTAAAAATGATTTTATTTCGTATGAAATATTAACACCGAGGGTTTCTACTGAAGCTTAGAAATGAAATTAATATCCTTCTCACTCTTATTCAAGAATTAAGGATTCAATTTTAAACTCTGAAAGGCAGGATGTGAAATCTATTGCTTGATAAATGTATTAAACATGGTGAAATAAAATGAAATTTCAAGAGATCTCTATTTTGAACTTTCAATAGTAAGAAAAGTAAGTGAGTGTGTCTCCAAGCAACCCTCTATAATAAAACTTCATGGCTACAGACATCTTTAATATTCGTGTACCCAGTGTGACCTCAACTCCACCGCTCTCGATGGAGTGTATCGAGTTGGCGACACAAACAGTTTAAAAGTGTCGGACACACGCGAGTGGCGCTGGCAGCTAATATTGTGCGGTATCGTACTACGGGCTACAGGCTACAGGCTATCTAGACTATCGGGAACAGCCGGCGAACGGCCACAGATTGAGAGACTATTCATTGCAATATACAATTTATTGGAACTTGAACTATTGCTCTTTCGGGCAGTTATGATGTGTAGACATTTAGATTACTTTCTGAGAAGACGTAAAAGATGTTGTGGGGAGTTTTCAAAAATATTACAAGGCTTAAAAAACTGCTTAGTTCAATATTTTTTTCAGGGCAGAGGGCAGTTAGGTTTAATGGAAAAAATTATGGGTTAAAGCTGTAGGTACCTAATGTTTTGAGTTCGTTGTGAAGGATTATAAACAGCCACTTGGAAACTTAGATTTGTATCTAAGCGTTCATATATCCCTGGTCCATGGGCTGTCCTGGCTGGCTGGTTCATATATCGCTGGCCCGGAACCTATAGGGCTAAGGAAGGAACACGGGTGGGTTTTAGTCAGTAAGAGTCTGACACTCCCTTCCGCTCCAACCAGAGCGGGAGGGGTCATTTGATGATTTCCAATCCGAAAAAAAAGCGTGTGCGTGTGTATTTCAATACGATCTACTCATCGACGCAAGATGTATCGGATAGATTTGGTTTCGGAGAACCAGCGATCCAGTTATTCTGAACCAGCCAGAAAAACAATTGAACCATTAATTTAGCGTCACGTTGGTCACGTCCCAAACCCAAACATCGCATGTTTTGCAAGAAATCACGACGCTATTTCGTCACCAAAGGGCCAGAACAACTGCGACTTGATACTAGTACTAAAGTGTTTTTCAAATAAACTTGCGATAAATGTCATTCAACCACCCTGTACCAAAAAGTCCAAATAACTTACGATAGATATCGTTCGTCATACAAAACTGTCGCTAACATTGCATCGGTTGAGTTTCATAATACCAAACACGGAGTAAGTCAATGTTTTGATCGTGTTACCGACACTGCCGATACATTTTTTTCGTATGGTTTGGAAATATTGGGATACATTAGTAGAAGGAGGTGAACAAACTTTATCGCAAGTTTATTTGAAATGAACTTTAGTACATATATCATTGAGAAACAATTTGCCTAGCCTTTTCCCAAACTATGTTGGGGTCAGCGTCCAGTCTAACGTAATGCACCTAATACTAGTGTTTTACATGAATCTACTGCCTATCTGACCTCCAGAACCCAGTTGACCTGGTAGACCTGGGCTTCTGACTACCCGTAATGACTATCAAAGATCTACGAATGACAGCAGGGACCAATTCCGAGATACGGAGGGCTCTCGATATGTAATGAATGGTCACCTATCCGCACACCGACCGCGGCCAGCGTAGCTTAAAACCATAGATCCACCCGTGCGGCTGTTATTATGTAGGTACTCCACAGTTTAATTAAAAGAACTTTGACTTGGATCTTATCTTAAGAGAAGACTTTACACAAAGACAACTTTACAGTTCCACGTTATTTCTAGCACTGCTTCTATTAAACAAAAACACCATAATTTAAAATATTTGACACTCGCTTGAACGTTCGAATGGAACACCTGCAAATATCACCAGCCAGCAACTATTGCTAAGGGTCACACAGCCTCACAGCCTCTACATGAGCTACGCCCACCTTTGAATCAAAGTATTGGCATAGCTCCATTACCAAACAAGACTTTTATTCACACCATTCGAACATCCAAGTCCTACCTGCCTATCCATATAGGAAAAATTACCTAACGCCAGACTTTTATTTGACACTAGCTGCGCCCCGCGGTTTCACCCGCGTAATTGTCGATCCCGAGGGAATATCGGGATAAAAAGTAGCCTATATGTTAATCCAGGGTCTCAGCTACTTCCATACAAAATTTTATCAAAATTGGTCTAGCCGTTTGAGCGTGAAGAAGTAACAAACATATAAACACACACACACACACTCACACACACACTCACAAACTTTCGCCTTTATAATATTAGTGTGATTATAAACAGACAATTCTAATTTTTCACCTCCTAACTTGGTTTAAGTAGGTTTTTAAATTTTATTTTTTATTTATCGTTTTGATAGATTCTTATTTTGTAAATGTGAGGACTTTGTAGGCCTTGTTGACTTTAGATCTGCAGGCCATTTTTTATTTTAAGTACCTGGTACTTGTTGACAGGCCTACGCTGTCCTATGGCCTATACCTACTATAATTTGAAAACATTGAAAAAGCTAATTATATTTAAAAAGAGTAACCGTGCAGTTTCTTGCCGGTTCTTCTCCATAAGAAACGACCAATTGGAACCGTGCACCTAGCTTCTGACGTTTCATAAGTGCCCATGTAGGTTTATGTGAAATAAAGTATTTTGATTTGATTGATTTGATTTTAAGTTTACATGGTGAGGTCCATCTCCTCCATGAGCCCCTCCTGGTACTAATAACATAATTAGGCAAGTGAATGATCTTGATCCTTTGAAGCTAATTACATGTTATTTACTCCGCAATCAACGACACTCCCTCAAGACTGATTATAAACACACGTCTGCTAGGGCTATGAAATGAGCGGGACTAAGAAGTTATAAGTTTTGTGATCAACATGACTATCTCTTGCTATCAGTACCTCTATCAACGATTCTATGCTAATCTGAAAAATTCTGGATTTATGTTTTTTTCCTGCACGTGTCATCAGAGCATATGAAACCTAAAATTTTACCTTAAAATAGAAATCCCAAAGAGCACCAGTTTGTATGCCTTGGCAGCTGCCTTTAGTTGGGTTAGAATTGGCTATTATAATATATGTATGTATGTTTTGACTTAATTTGACCAGTGTGTAACGTTCGGGTTATATGACAATTTGGTACCAATACCTACATCAGGGGGGGCCAACCGGTCGATCGCGACTATTAGTCCAGTCGATCGTGGCAAGGCAAAAAATATTTCCAACTACAAACCTGATTTTGCTAATCTAGCAAAAGATGCTCAAACGCAATGCTTACATTAATATAAATAAGAAGTTACTAAGGATAATTTTCAGTTTTATATTTTCTCTCTTAATAAAATAAAAAATACTACATAATTGTGTACTGAAGTATGCTGTTTCACATAAGATTTCAAGAAGTAGTAATTGGTAGATCGCACAGGGTGTCAGATTGTAAGTGTGACTTAAAGAATAGGACCACCCCATACTTCCCGTGGGTGTCGTAAAAGGCGACTAAGGGGCGTACCGGAGAATGGGCAGCAGCGTTCTCTATGCATTCCACCACCATACCATACTGCGATCGCCAACCCGCCTGCCAAGCGTGGCGATTATGGCAAACCCCCCCTTTTGGGGGGGCCTATGTCCAGCAGTGGACGTCTTTCGGCTGAAATGATGATGATGATGATGACAGGGTGTCGTCAGTGACCAGTAGATCTTGGGTCTAACCAAGTTGGCCACCCCTGCAATACATGGTTCGTTTCTCCCCCCCTTTGTTCTTCAAATCACTCCAATCCCTTTATTAATAAATAAGAGTTCTCCCGCTAGTTGAAGGGCCCGAGAATCAGGTAAATTAGCTCGCGAGCATTAATAGCGTCTCGATCGGGGCGTGCTCATGTGCTATGCTCACCGTGCTTACCGTGCTCAGTGACCGTGCACGCTGAAGTAAGACACTTCAACCGTGAACTTACTTCATAACTTGTTCTGATTAACTTACTTCTTTTTAGTATTCTTGTTTATAGGGGAGAGGTCGTTGTCGGATATAAATAGAGCTTTCTGAACTGAGTGACAACGACCTCACTGGTTCCGAAGCTTTTATCATTATATAGCTGGGAAAATAAGATATTAGAGGAATGAAATATGACATTTTAAGAATAAAGCAGGTACCAATCTACAATAAAAGCCAGCAATGCTAGGTGCAAGATGCAGCTATACGGAGAGAGAGAGAGAGAGAGACGTAGATAAAGAAAACAATCACGCTTTTTGTTCTCATAAGTTCCTGAAAAGCTAATCTGGATAACGTCTACCTAATTAGCTTTTGCTCGCGGCATCACCCGCGTGGTCGTAAAATATCCCCCGGGAAATACTACCGGGATAAAAAGTATCCTATGTCCTCAGTGGACCTTTGTCAAATTTCATTGAAATCCGGTGAAAACGTAACCTACAGGCAGAATTACTTTCGCATTTATAATATTAGTAGATATGGAATACCAGCTGCTCATTTCTTTCAAGCTCTTCTCTTTTCTAAGCATCTCACCCCAAAATGACTGGCCAAGTGCGAGTCGGACTCGCACACGAAGGGAAAAAGGAAAAAGTAAAAGTACCTCAAGGCAAAAACGCCGAAAAAAACACGTTTGTTGTATGGGAGCCCCCCTTAATTATTTATTTTATTTTAATTTTATCATTTATTATTAAAGTAAAAATACAACTGAGTATTTTGTGAATATTTCAAGTGCCTACTAGCAATAATTGATATCGACCAAAAAAGGGCGAAAAAAGTCACGTTTGTTGTATGGGAGGGCCCCCCTTAAATATTTATTTTATTTTGTTTTTAGTATTTTTTGTTATAGCGGCAACAGAAATACATAATTTGTGAAACTATCAACTGTCTAGCTATCGCTGTTCTTGAGATACAGCCTGGTGACAGACAGACGTACGGATAGACGGACGGACAGACATAAAGTCTTAGTAATAGGGTCCCGTTTTTATCCTTTGGGTACGGAACCCTAAAAAACCAGCAATTTCCCTTGCAAAAAACTTTTACACTTACTCAAGCGTAAAAGCTCTAAACGACTTGCATCAAAACATCGCCGAGAAGTCTATTACAGAGTACATCATTTTCAAACTAATTTCAAGTTTGCTTCACTCCTGAATAATGCGGGGTAAACTTGGCGGCGGGTGGGGTAAAGTAAAAGTAAAACTGGGTAAAATTATGCGCTGGTAAATATGTCACTCGGGACGGAAGTTTACGCGTTATTAGGTAGGAACAGCTTGTTTACTTTTTTGCAGAGTTTTCAGTGGTGTCAAATTTTGTATACCTTCAGTTTTATTTTAGGCCGCATTCCGAAATACCTATAATCGCCCACAGGACACAATACATCATCTCACATGCGTTCCGATTTAGATATTACGAGTATCTACGATTATGACGCTGAGACGCTGACGCTGAGAGCTGTCAACAATTCAGAACGCTCGTGAACGCGCTCATAGTGCTTACTCAATGTAAAAATGATATTATTACATCAGTATTTCTTACAACACCACATTTCTTCTTCAGTTCTTCTTCTTTGGTTAGGTGGCGACTGTCAGCAAGAAGCACAATTTCGAAAATGCCACGTTAGTTTAATTTAAAGATATGATGCAACTCAAAACAAAAAAACACTGACACATCCGTCACATTGGCGCCGATTCTGTTGTGCACAAACTAAACTAAACTTAAGTTCTTGCATCTTTTTCTTTCTATTTCATTAAGAAAAGGACAGGAGATAAATATTAGTTTAGTCCTGTCAAATTTAGATACTCCATAGACAACTTAGACGAGATTAAAAAATTGGCTATTAAAACTACATCAATTTACGTCAGGCGCAGACTAATTTGACAGGACTAAACTAATATTTATCTCCTGTCCTTTTCTTAATGAAATAGAAAGAAAAAGATGCATGAACTTAAATTTAGTTTAGTTTGTGAAAAAACAGAATCGGCGCCATTGTCATTTTTGACAGCGCTCACGGTGATATTATTATAGCCTTGTTCGGCGTTATCGCGAGATGGCGCATATCATGACGTCATCTATGACGATTCACGGGACATCGTTAACTCGCTCACGCTAATTTGGTACGGGTGCTTACCCGTACCGAATTAGCGTGAGCGAGTTACGCTCAAATCGATTATATCGATTACATTCCCAACTCGGAACGCACCCTTAGAGAGCAGTTTTGGCTCAGTACTATTGGCCCCGACTTACGAGTTGTAGGTCGTGAGTTTGAACCCAGGCAGGTACTTTACTTTGAGTATTTCATTTCATCACCATTGCTCTCAAAACGGTGTAGGAAAACATCGTGAGTAAACCAGCATGTCGTTGAACCAAAAATTAAAAATTGGAAGACATTGTGATATCCACCAATCCGCACTGGGCCCGCGTGGTGGATCATGGCCCACTTACTCTCACGGAGAGGAGATGTCGTGCACGTGTCATGCACGTGTCCCATGATGATGATGTGTGTGGGCACACACATCATCATCATGGAAAACGTCCCAGTGGGATTTAGGAACAATAAAGGCTGATTATGCAGTTTAATTTTAGGGTCAAATCACACCGAGATGGCAGCGAAGCGGCGAGCAGTTTCAGTGTCATATAATTTTAAACTTTATATTCATTACTATAATACATAGTATCACTTGAGAAACTTGAGTCGTCGGAGTGCTCGCAGCGCCGCGGGCGGCCGCGCGACCTTTTAAGTTTCTCAAGCGATACTATGTGTTATAGTAATGAATATAAAGTTTAAAATTATATGACACTGAAACTGCTCGCCGCTTCGCTGCCATCTCGGTGTGATTTGACCCTTACAATTTGTGGTGAACTTTTCAGCACCTATTAATATTATTTTATTCAGATTGGCTTTCTTCATTCATCAACAATCGTCATCTGCCTAGATTTTTCCCAGCTAAGTTTATGATGGGCTTCCAGCTTAACTGTGTGCAGCTAAATACTAGTATTTAACTTGGAGCGACTGCCTATCTGACGTCCAAAACCTAGTTACTGGGCAACAAAATACCCTTGGTAAGACTGATGGTTGTCAGACTTTCTGGCTTTCACCCTTGATAAATTATCATGTAGATACAGTTGCCCAAAATCTCCTCGTGAGACCAGGGCCGTCTTTAACCTATTGAAGGCCCTGGACACATAAGGGCCACGGGGCCCCTGTGTAGATAAGAGACAATAAGAGAAACATACTAATATTTTTCATCTGGGAGGCTAGAAACGTATTGTAAATCGCACTGCAAATAACTTATTTTGTCATTGAATCGATTACATAATAATAATGCGTAGAATGCAACGAATGTTTTCACTGCAGACCCACCCACCGTACCCCTGGCCGTACCCCTGGTGGTACGGTGGGTCTTTTAAAGTTAAACGATACCACCAGGTAATAGTGTTGTAACACTAGTTAAAACCACTTCTGACACATACATAAATACAATATAACTACCTTTAATCTAAATTAACCAATTAACCAACTCTATAAACTTAAAACATACATTCTAATACATAAAGTAATATTATAGGTTTCTTTTTATGAGAGCAGGCCGGGGTCCCGGAAGATCGCGGGGCCCTGGGCACTTGCCCAGAATGCCCAATGGACAAGAGGGGCCTGCGTCATTATTCATTAGATATAGTCATTAATAATGAACGTTAACTCATATTCCTGTTAAGCCACCTAAGCTATCATAATTTATAGTTCCAATTATAAAGAAGACTGGCAAATCCTTCGGCCATCGCGGACATACATCACGCGCGGTCCGGGACCTCCCAGGACAGTCCCATTGTTTTCCGGGATTTCCGCAGAGTCCCGGTAATACCCAACATTAGTTTGGATTCCAAACGGACATATTACTGTACTTTGCGACTTTTCTTTGTAATTCCTACTATTAGTATTAATGTGTGTTACTGAATGCATCCCTTGAGGTGAAATGGATGGTGGAATTTTAAAATTTATTGAAACTTTGAATCGACACTGTCCAACATACAGTGTGAAATTGAAAACATGCGACAAATCAAAATGGGAGATTGTACTCATCAATATGAACAACTTTTACTACGGGACCAAACCTGAAGTCGCGAAAACAAAATCAACTGTTCCCTACATTTATATTCGCATAACTCGTCAAAATGTATGGAACAGCTGATTTTTTTTTCGCGATTGCAGCTTTGGTCTCATGGTAAAAGTTGTTCATAATGATGAGTACAATCTTCAATTTCAGTAGACTGTCTATTGTTGTGACTTTGTATGTAGGGGATAATCTTCGGAACTACTGATTCAATTCCAAAAATTCTTACACTATTGGGAAGCTACAGTATTCGCGAGTGTCATGGGATATACTTTATGTTATAACAAGAAACACGCGGACGAAGTCGCGGGCACGAGCTAGTAAATGATTAAGAGTCACTCTTGGTCAAGGTTGAGAGGTTTGATTAACATAATTATGCAAATTTTTAATGGCTTTAGGGTATAAAAGGAGGTACTGTAACGTATTGTTCTGCCCGCTTGACTTCTATTTACACTACTTATGCTATACGCACGAAGTCTATAATAAGTATATACCCTATAATATCTAGGTACTGTATTTATAATTATTTCGTGGCTGTACATGCGTGTCAGGTTATTTTTAGGGTTCCGTACGCAAAGGGTAAAACGTGACTGTATTACTAAGACTCCTCTGTCCGTCTGTCCGTCAGTCACCAGACTGTATCTCATGAACCGTGATAGTTAGACAGTTGAAATTTTCATAGATGATGTATTTCTGTTGCCGCTATAACAACAAATACTAAAAAAGGTTCCGACGAATTAAGAACCTCCTCCTTTTTGAAGTCGGTTAAAAAGCAGAATAAAATAAATATTTAAGGGGGGGCTCCCATACAACAAACGTGTTTTTTTCGGCGTTTTTGCCTCGTGGTACGGAACCCTTCGTGTGCGAATCCGACCCACACTTGGCCAGTTTTTAACCGACTTCAAAAAAGGAGGAGGTTCTCAATTCGACGGTATGTTTTTTTTTTTTTTTTGTGTTTGTTACGCGATTACTCCGCTAATTATGGACCGATTTTCAAAATTCTTTTTTTGTTTGAAAGGGTATACTCTCGAGGTGGTCCCATTATCATCAAGTTGGAATCTGATGAGAGGATCCCATGGAAAACGAGGGAAACCCTCAAATTTTATAGGCAAATCTATAACGATTTGGATATTTTTTAAAATAACTTGAGCATTTGCTCTCGGAAATCATCATTTGGTAAAGTGGAGCTGATGAAGAAGACCACAGATGGCCATTGGAACTACTCAATGACAAATATTTCACGGGTTGCGATTCGATTACTTTATTAAGGTTGCTAAGCAATTTATGCTCGTCACAAAGCGTATGGTGAGTGGTTGTTGAGGAGTTCTCCTGGTTCTTACCATGAGAACTCCTCAACAATTAACGTCCCAAGATCGGGAAAAGCAATATTTTGTAACAAGTGATGAGCAGTTGACATTAGGCTATTGTAACTTAGATAAATTACAAACGGACCCACTAAAAAGCGAAAAATAAAAACTTTTTACAAAAAATAAACAACCGACTTCCAAAAATACACTACAAATTGAAAAATAACTTTAATTTCGGAAGTCGGTGTCAATAAACGAAAATGCGGAACCAAAGACACCGACTTCCGAAATTAAAGTTATTTTTCAATTTGTAGTGTTTTTTTGGAAGTCGGTTGTTTTTTTTTTGTAAAAAGTTTTTTTAAAGGCTGTTTAGTCCTTTCGATTTGCATAGCTTTTACCCGCGACTTCGTCCGCGTGAAATTTCTTGTTCCCCGACCTACCGCGTCGCATCGCATCACCTGCCCGCGCTATAACTTCGTTTTCACTTAGCGTTCCTTCTGACCTGTTTTTTTTTCCTCGGCTCCTTAGCCTTCATAGTCTATAGCCTGGGCTGCCCTATCAAATGCAACAAGATTTTTTCTCATCCGATTGGAAGTTCCTGAGATAAGCGCATTTAAACAAACAAACAAACTCTTCGGCTTTATTTTTAGTGCTAGCTGCGCCTCGCGGTTTCACACGCATAAGTTTCGATCCCGTGGGAATATCGGGATAAAAAGCCTATATGTTAATCCAGGATGTCAGCTACCTCCATACCAAATTTTATCAATATTGGTCCAGCCGTTTGAGCGTGAAGAAATAACAAACATATAAACACACGCACACACACACAAACTTTCGCCTTTATAATATTAGTGTGATATAGATTTAGGATCTCCCACAAAAGATGTACATACACAATACATGACACAAATAAAAGGGCAACATCCGTACACCCAGCAGGTATAATAAAATTAACAACTAAGCTATTAAAGTGGCATAACTTAATAACATGTCAAATAATACTATGCACTTACCAACAAATCAATGTTAAGAAATCAAAATCAATCCGAAATACAGGGTGTTTGGTAGAAGCACCGATATAATTTTTTGAGGGATTGGCGATGTCATATTTTGCTAGCACAATATTGTTTTATTTTTCATTTTTATTATGAATTTTTAAATTGAATTTTTTCGTTCACTAACACAATTTTACGACTTTGAAAGCACCCACGTCATTTTCTAGAAACTGTTGTACATAAATATGCATTGCAGATGATATAAAAGAAAATATGCGCCATTACAACCACAAAAAAAAAAGTTGCGACGATATTTGGGTAATTAAAACGAAAATATAATTATCTCAATTCCCTGCCGTGACACTTAAGACAGGTGGTGTGGGTATAAACTAAGATAATATTATGATACTTCCTATCCCTAATCAATTTTGTCGATCCTTCTACCAAACATGCTGTAAAATGACCTGTTTTAGTAAGGAAAGTAAGGGCCTACATAATTATTTCGTGTAACGCTTGCGTAGCATCGAGACCGCTACGGATTGCGTCGTATGTGCTACACAAACTGCTACGCGATGCGGAAAAAATGCGCCTCTCTGGTGCGCCGGGTTCTGGCATGGGGCGGGCCTAACATTAAGTTTTTTCAAGAACCAGGGGGCCCAAAAAGGCCACTTTGGCAGAGTCATAAAAGGATAACATAATGGAGTTAACTGTTAAGTTAGTCATATCAAATCCCATCGGTGAAGCATTTTTCAGTTATTTTTTTTTGTCTGTGCTAAAATACCAATCAATCCAATACAAATCCAATCCCAATCTCTTTGATTATACCTACGTAGTGCAGCGAAAAAAAAGAAAAACAGGGACTATCTTCGCCATATTATAATTCATAATGTTATATCCTTTTATGATTCTCCGAATTGGCCTTTTTAGGCCCCCTGGTAGTTGTTGAATTTAATTTGAAGAATACCATTTGCAAAAAAAATTAAATCAATTATGTATTTGTAAAAGAGTAACCAAATACACAGTTTCTTGCCGGCTCTTCTACATAGGAAACGACCAATTTGGAACCGTGCACCTAGTTTCTCTAGGTCCTTAGGTTACATAGTAGTTTTTAAGAAATATTGTTGCTTATTATTGACTCCTTGTTACTTTTAAAATCTATCATAATATTCTATCTTAAGTCGCTTTTCGAGTCTCTCTGTGTGACCGCGTTGTTTGTCTAAACTGCGCAAAGTATTTCGATGCGGTTTCCACCATAATGTTGATAATTTATTCCGGAAGGTTTAATAAAGAAATCTCAATGTTTTGTCATGTTATAAAACCGTGCGAAGCAGGGACGGGTTGGTAATCTATACATATAATAAATCTGTAGAAGGGTCAATTCTGTACATTGAAAATACTGAAAAAATAAATAGCGGGGGGTGTTGCTGGATCGATACCAAACCCAAATATGTGATTAAAAAAATTTTTGTCTGTCTGTCTGTCTGTCTGTCTGTCTGTCTGTATATGCAGGCATCACGTGAAAACTAACGGTTCGATTTCGATGAAACTTGGTATAATTATACCTTATTATCCTGGGCATAAAATAGGATACTTTTTATCCTGGAAAAATACGTAGAAAAAAAATCTTATTTTTCGGTTTTATTCATAGACGTTGTTCTGTAGAACCGCGAACACACGTTGCATTACCCGTAGTGGATAATTTTCCATTTCAATTTAAGAGAATACAGTTTCCTGTAGCTTTGTGTTACGCCATGACAATAAATAAGGCTCAAGGTCAGACCCTAGGAGTTGCTGGCGTAGATCTTACCGCGAGTTGTTTTTCAAACGGGCAACTTTACGTAGCTCTTTCCCATGTGAGCAGTCCAAGAAATCTTCATGTTCATATTTCGGACGAGCTCACTAACAATGTTGTGTATGGTGAAGCTCTCAATTAACTTTCTGTCGCATTGTCACGATCACTTTTTTATTATTGCAAACTTTTCGTCATTGTCAGTAATTTACTGCTACATGCTACTTATCAAGGTCGGAATTACTATGAAAAAAATACTTACTACAGAACGCGAGCTCAACAGCAGTAGCTCAATAGAGGGATCTCCTTAATTATTATAGGCTTAGCCGTATTTGGGTCCAATAGATATTTATAAGATGTCATTGTCAGAGTTACTCAAAATGGAGAAATAAACCATCCACGCGAAGACCGACATCCGCGCGGACGGAGTCGCGGGCGGAAGCTAGTAGATAAATAAGAATAAGTGTCATGATGCAGCGAGTGCAAAAACACCATAGATTCGTCTACTGCTATCAAGTATCAGGTATGCAAGTATGCAACACACCTAAGTAATAACGGATTATTGAACTGGCTACTCGTCGCACAGCATAATGACATATTTCCTACAACTGCTACTGTTCTTGCGCAAACATCAGTGTTTGATAATGTAGTGATGGAATAACGATTTGCTGTCACTTAAAATGGAGAAGCGATCGATCCACCGACCACTTAAAACCGTCATTTTGATACAATATTTCTGTTAAATCATCTTTTCATCATACTATTCGAATCGGACTTTCTAACCACTGTACTTTTGGTAATTTAGTTAATTTGTCACCACGTGTTTGAGTAGCGAGACAGATTTGGTTAGTCCAATGATGACTGTGGGTCTACTAAAGATTATCAAATAACTTAGATGAATAATTATTATGTTCTTACTTTTGAGAGGAGGCGGCTGACTCTGAATCTGGAGCGCAGTCGCCTCTTACTTCGAACGCGTTTCTGCAAAACTTCATATCGACGGTTGAAAGGCTAATTAATTGGCCTAAGCGACATTTTTTTTTTTTACTAATAATAATATGTACATTTATTTTATTTATTATAAATGTACATATTATTATTATTATTTTAAATATTGCAAAAAATGTCGCTTAGGCCGATTAGTCTTTCAACCGTCGATATAATGTACCCTGTCGCATCGCATCGCCCGCGCTAACACTTCGTTTTCGCTTAGCGTTCTTTCTGACATTGTTTTTCGATGTTATATAGCATTCCTCGAGAATTGGGTTATCAAATGCAAAAATATTTTTTTAAATTCGACTGTAAGTTCCATAGAATAGCGCATACAAAGAAACAAACAAACAAACTCTTTAGCTTTACTATTATAGTATAGGTACAGGGTTATTTGTAAAAACATTTACAACCTCTTAAGAGGTCATTGTACTCATCATTATGAACAACTTTTACTATGGGACCAAACCTGAAACCGGGAAAAAAAAATCAGCTGTTACCTACATTTTGACGAGTTATACGAACATAAATGTAGGGAACAGCTGATTTTTTTTCGCGATTTCAGGTTTGGTCCCATAGTAAAAGTTGTTCATAATGATGAGTATAATGACCTCTTAAGAGGTTGTTAATGTTTTACCAAAAACCCTGTACAGATAGATTTTCTGCCTCTGTCATTCTAGTAGTAAAATTATTGACTCCCATATCATAACTAATTCATCCATTTTAAATTCATTTTACAATAAATTCGCATGATTCCTACCCTCGGGCGGACCACGCACGTCATCCTACATAATCCGATTGCGGGGGATTACTCGACGTTGAAAAGATGCATTTTGATATTGGAGTGGACTGCACAATGTAATCGATATGAGCTCTCGAGTGATCGGACGAGTTGGGTAATCGATTGTTATGCAAGCATGGGAGGGATAGCTTGTAGCTTAGTTACTAAGCCTTCGTGTAGTTCACAGTAATGGGATTTTCTCCTTTAATGTAGGTTTATGAAGATGGTGGACGTTAGTCTTCCGAATATCGGAAATAGGTGTCCAAAAGTTGTAGCAATACTTTTATTTATTATTTATTTATTTATTTAATACTTCAAGCACATAAATGTACAGAGGCGGACTACAACTACAACAACAACAACAACTACAACTATTGCTACAACTTTTTGTAAGAAAATGCCACGTTACATAATTAATGCAAGACCTCATACACCCCAGCGGTTTCATCCGCATAAGTGTCGATCCCGTGGGAATATCGGGATGAAAACTATCCTATGTCCTTTCCCGGGACTCAAACTATCTCTACACCAAATTTCATCTAAATCGGTTCAGCGGTTTAAGCGTGAAGAGGTAACAGACAGACAGACAGACACACTTTTGCATTTATAATATTAGTGTGGATATAATGACCAACATTTTTAAAAGCCATTTTGTTTATTTATTTACTTACTTATTAATACATTTTAAAATATTTTTAATAAAAAACATTTAACAGTATAAAAAATAGTCCTCCGGTATTCGGATCAGGGCTACCGGTGGTTAGGGCTCCAGAGACAAAAACCTCCTCACAAGGCGAGCCGTGTCAAGGAGTACTGAATCAGGCCCTTGATCCAACCGCCTAACGAGGGCCTCGAGAGATGTTGATAGAGGTAAAGCTATTATTATTATGAAAATCGTGTTGACCATATCATTACTAAATGCATTTAAAATGTAGTAAGTATTATTGCCTTGAAATAAGATTTAATTTTCTTTGGCTCAATCAGAGGTCAGTATGGCAAAATACATAATTTTTCAAATAATACATATTCCTATTAGTGAGGTACTAAAATCGATTCCACAGTACCTACTAGCAGTCTAAGTTTACAGTAGTCAACTGTAAACTAAGTAGGTACTTTCAGGACTTGCGTTTATTCTGTTACATCTTGTATATCGATACCTAGTATTGATTGTTAATTAGGGTTCCGTACCAAAATGGTAAAACGAACGCCTTATGGTGAGACTAAGTCTGTCTGTGTGTCTGTTACAACTGGATATCTCAAGAACTACTTACTTGAAATCTACTATCAACTTGAAATTTAGAATATTTTAGATGACGTTTGCCCAACTATTTTTCAAATAAGAAAGAAATAAAAATATGTGTATATTTTTTGCAACAGGGACTGAAACGGGGTCTGAAAAATTCGAAGTGAGACTTTTGATAAAAAATGTAAAAAAATACCGTTCCCCCCTTATCTCCGAAGCTTGCAAAGAAAAAAATCTGAATTAATTCTATGTGATAGAAACTTATGTAAAGATTACAGGAAAAATAAAACGAAGTCTCTAAATAGCACACTTTTTCAGAAATCATCAACAAAAGTTACATTAGTTCCACTATCAGTCAAGAGATGGCGCTGACATAAAACTGCAATATTCTACACCGCAGTGCACAGTATTAAAATTCTCTGACGAATATAGGCCTCGCCGATGAAAATTTAAAAACATATAATATTATACGGTATTGTACGGAACCCTCGGTGCGCGAGTCCGACTCGCTCTTGCCCGGTTTTTTTACATTTGGTGGTGCTTGATGCTCGTGCTGTGCTGGTGTGTTTGTTTTGCGAATAAAATATTTATTTAGCAGTCAATCGGAGGTTGATTAGACTGTGTAAGCATTTGTTTTTTTTATATTCTTGAGCAAAACTAAATCATTAATTATATTGCCGTTCTTGAGCGAAAATGCTATTTAAAAAGTAGTGTATAGTATAGTGTTCAAACAATGTAGGTACCGGTCTACAAATGACATTGAGCAAAGTTATTGAACTGTATGTTTGTACATATGGCGCTGATGCACACCTCTATCTTTACCTACTTGAAAGTAACTGTTAGAAAATAAACCTTCATAACTCACTTTAAAACATTATTAAAACAAATTTTAAAAGTATGTAGGTATTTCCCAAAGCGAGAGGTACCTTCGAAGTAAATTTAACTACTTGCATTAATTTGTCTTTCGTCCACATTTCAATAATGACCTAGTTATATCTTGACATAACTTTTTGTAAAAGAGCCGGGTGGTAGGTATATCTACTATGTTTAAAAATAAAAAGACTTTGAAGCAAATCTTTTCTAACCGAGTTGAAACATGTGCGTGTGGTGTGAGGGCCACTTTGTTAAAACTCTTTGAAAATGTGCTTAGGATTTAGTGAACATTCCCAAAGAATTGTGAAAGTTGGTATCAGATTTTGTGAAAGTCTAATAACCGAGTTATAGACTGTAAAGTTGGGCCCTCAGTTCTCACATAGAGGATTGAGGGCCCACCTAAAACTGATAAACTATGGACACTACAGAAAAAGTCTTAATGCCAAAATCTAAGCTAATGCCAAACAAAATTTGTGAAAACAAGATATTATCGCAAAACACTGTCCTACTTTGTACATCTTCGTACAAAATGGGCCCTCAATTCTCATACACGTAAAAGTTTACTACGCAATTATAATGAAATCATTAACTTACAGCTACTGTTTGAAATCCTATATGCTACTAAATAAATTGTGAAAATTTATGAAAGCAAGAACAGGTCACCTTTTGTTGTTTAAAAGTTATGACCTTGATAAAATTCGGGCCCTCAGTCCTCCATTTTATTTTGTTTTCGATTTATTACGCTTATCGTATGAAAGATAAGACAAATACAAAATTGACACTTTTTGTGAAAAAAATTGTGCAACAAATGCGATACCAGAAAGAAATTAAAAGACCCTTTATTGTATAAGTAAATCGAGTTTTATTTTTATTCTCTGTATTAGGAAATAGGGTGACCACAATTTCTTTTAGATTGCAGTAAAGATAATAAATAAAGATAGTAAGTGTAGAGTCATAGGTTTTAATAAACTTTCTTCGATTTTTCGCTTATTATCGTCATAGCATTTGTACTCGAGTTTCGTGATAAACAAAAATAATTTCGGAAATTGAACGATCACATAGAAAAATACTGTTCCCCAAATCATTTTTGCTTGAAAAATCGTTCGTTCCGAAAAAACTAATGACAATAATCAAATTATTTATTTATTATTTTTATAAAGGCTTTTGCCCAGCAATGGGACAATGTAGGCTAAATATAATCCTAACTAATATTATAAATGCGAAAGTAAGTTTGTTTGTTAGCTTTTCACGCCTAAACCACTGTACCTTTCATCCCGAAAAAAGTGCTCTTCCCGAGGAAAACAATAATAACGTTATTATGATAATAGATGGAGCCATATGACTTTCGAATTTCACGCAGACGAAGTCGCGGGCAGAAGCTAGTACCTAATAAAGCAGTGCGTTCCTGGATGTTTTTTTTATTCTTAGGTTGGTACTTGCACAATAACAAAGATGTTTTCTGGAGTATGAAATAATTATATTTTATTTTAAATTTTTTACAATTTATAAATAGGTGAAATTGAATTACCTAAACAATTCTTAGAGTGACTATCTAAGTACTATGTAGTAAAATATTACGAACTTATAAAATTATGAGTACCTAGGTATCAAAACAAACTTACCTTGAATGTTTGATATCTTGACCGAAGATGATTGAGTGTCTTGACCGAAGATGTGTTTGCGTATTAAAAATTAATTATTATTTTTATTCTTCACTACAACTGTTTCATAAAACTCGCCTTAATACTTTATTACCTACAACTTCCGCTGCACTATCATAAACTATTGTTTAGTAACTACACTAAATATTACAACTATTGTGCATATATGTAAACAATAATTATATAATACATGTAATAATATTTTTAATATAATATTAGCTAGTTATTAGTTTTATTTATAATATTAGTTAGGATTATATTTAGCCTACATTGTCCCATGGCTGGGCAAAAGCCTTTATAAAAATAATAAATAAATTATTTGATTATTGTCATCAGAAGGAATGATATTTCAAGAACAATGATTTGGGTAACAGTATTTTTTTTTTGTTATCATTCGAATTCCGAAATATTTTTTTTTTATCACGAAACTTGAGTACAAATGCTATGACGATAATAAGCGAAAAATCGAAGAAAGTTTATTAAAACTTATATTCTACATTTACTAATCTTTACTGCAATCTAAAAGAAATTGTGGTCACCCTGTATGCAAATTCAGATAATAAAAATAAAACTCGATTTTCTTATATAATAAAGGGTCTTTTAATTTATTTCTGGTATCGAATTTGTTGCACAATTTTGACACAAAAAGAGACAATTTTGTATTTGTCTTATCTTTCATACGATAAGCGTAATAAATCGAAAACAAAAGAGATGGAGGACTGAGGGATAACTTTCAAACAACAAAAAGTGGTGACCTGTTCTTGCTTTTATAAATTTTCACAATTTATTTAGTAGCATATAGGATTTCAAACAGTAGCTGTAAGTTAATGATTTCATTATAATTGCGTAATAAACTTTTACGTGTATGAGATTTGAGGGCCCATTTTGTACGAAGATATACCTACAAAGTAGGACAGTGTTTTGCGATAATATCTTGTTTTCACAAATTTTGTTTGGCATTTGCTTAGATTTTGGCATAAATACTTTTTCTGTAGTGTCCATAGTTTATCAGTTTCAGGTGGGCCCTCAATCCTCTATGTGAGAACTGAGGGCCCAACTTTACAGTCTATAACTCGGTTATTAGACTTTCACAAAATCTGATACCAACTTTCACAATTCTTTGGGAATGTTCACTAAATCCTAAGCACATTTTCAAAGAGTTTTAACAAAGTGGCCCTCACACCACACGCACATGTTGAAACAGCATGGAATAGGCTCCCGGAAAATGTTGTGACGGCTCCCACACTGAACTGCTTCAAGAGTCGACTGGACAGACTAAATATCTCCAAGCTATACGATACACACGCATCAGCTAATTAGCTGCTAGTGTGTCTAACAAAATAATAATAATAATTCAGGACCCTCCTACCTCAGACAGGATTGAGTCTGTAGTAAGAAGTCGACATAAATAAAAATTTAAGATAATGATTTTTAGCCGTTGGTCCAGGCTGTAATTTGCGGATCTTTGACAGTCGTTAAGGATAGTCAGAAACCCGAAACTATGACAACCAGTCTTACCAAGGGGTATCGTATTACCCAGTAACTGGGTTGGGTTGTGGAGGCTGGAGGTCAGGTAGGCAGTCGCTCCATGTAAAATACTGGTATTCAACTGCATCCGGGTAGAGTGGAAGCCGACGCCAGTATAGTTGGGAAAAGGCTAGGCAGATGATGATGATGATGATTATTATGACGAAGTTTTCATAATTGACGGAAACAAGAACAATCACTGTGCGACCCAGCACTTATACACCTCATATTGTTCATCATCCATTGAAAATGTACTATACTTAGACATAAATCTTGTTAATAAAAGCTCTCGTTTAATTAAAATCTTCTATTCAGGCCAGTTGGGATGATGCTGCACATCTCACCTCCTCAATGGAACCTATTAATCACGCCAAGTAGATGGTACAGCGAGTAGGCAGTACTGTTGTTAGCTTAGCATTCATTTGAGAAACTTTGTAAAATGGATAAAGTTGGGTGCACACTGAACTTTCTAACAAGAGCAACATCTAGTAACAACACAATTTAAAAAACCGGGCAAGAGCGAGTCGGACTCGCACACGAAGGGTTCCCAACCCCAAGGCCAAAACGCCGAAAAAACACGTTTGTTGTATGGGAGCACCCCTTAAATATTTATTTTATTCTGTTTTTAGTATTTTGTTGTTACAGCGGCAACAGAAATACATCATCTGTGAAAATTTCAACTGTCTAGCTATCACGGTTCATGAGATACAGCCTGGTGACAGACGGACAGTGGAGTCTTAGTAATAGAGTCCCGTTTTTACCCTTTGGGTACGGAACCATAAAAAGTGACACAGAAAGATTAACAAAAATTAATACTCGGCAGTGGATGGAACAGCACCCTAATTGCGTAACACACTATCAATAGGAATTTGAATAATTTTGAAGCAAATTGCTAATCCATTGCTTCATAAGTTCGAAAAATTTGTCTTCTCAACACGTAAATAACGCAATGAATGTTGTTGAACTGTCAAAATGAAACCGATTTGACAGTTCAACAACTGTCAAAACGGTTTCATTCAAAAATTCAATTACGCCGCAGGGCTGCCAATGATAATGTTAATGATGACGATTTAAAAATGGTTTGGGTTGCCTTCAACATAAATAGAAAATTGTTATACTTAAGTACTTACATAGTAATAATAATCAATTAGCCCTAAAAATAAAAACAATGCTTTGCACAGACTTTCAATTATTTATTTTTCTAACTTTGAATTCTCGACTTTACCTACCTTCTTTAAGATCAATAGACATTCTGGTTTCCTATGATATCCTAGAGGATTTTGAATAGGTAGAGGGGCTGACTTTCCGGGTGCGCCCTACATACACATACACATTGTCCATCCAAGAAGACAACTAAGGGAGCCTCACTGAAGACTCAAGCATTACCTACTTAAAACTAATTTCAACCAATCAAATGGCTTTAAACTAGTTTTAAGTAATCCTTGAGTTTTGAGTGAGATTCTGCAATACGGGCCTAAACGTTTCCCTATTGTAAAGATATGTCTTTAGTTTCCTTTTGCGTACTTTAAAATCCAAAACCACTTAAAATTTATACAAAATTCCTACGTAAGTGAATCATTAGCATTTCTAATATAAATAACGGTAATTTCCCGTCATTTCGTTTCGCGATTGTATGTAATTCTTTCACAGTAATCATGTGTGTTATTGTAGTTCACCTCACCTTGGATAATTTAATGCTAATTCTAATTACTTGTGTATATCCAGTAGTAAATAATTTACATGTTAACTGGTTTCTAATAGGATTGTTTTACTGTCTTTCTTTTATTGAATATCTAATTACTTATGTTCGGAAATTCAATTCCTTTTCTAACAAAACTCGTTTTTTGTTAGAAAAGGTTAATTTAATGTCTTGGTACGTTTTGCATATTAAGTTAATGAATTGCAGGAAAGAAAGTCAAGTTTAATAGATAATTTGGTAGGTAATGAACTTGATAATTTTATTTAAAAAGAAGTTTTGTTTAAACTTTTCGCATAATAGGGGGCCCCATCAGTAGGCCCAATCCATATAATTATTACTTATAATAGAGGTATCCATGTGGAGCCCACACTACTCAATGTCCAGCATTTCGTGCGCAGCGTACCGTCGTCCATTGTTTCGTGTCCAGCATGACCCGCTGTCTGCACACTGCATGGCAGGAGCCGATGGACGCTACTGAAGGTGCCATTAAGCTAGCCAAATTCTGGGCTGACTCTATATAGACTGCCATCAACAAGTGGGGTGTCTCGATTAATAAATAAATATATCTTTTTCAATTATTTTATTAGGTAGGTAGTCATCACTCTATAGTAGGTACTTGATTTCTAAAGTTGATGATTCGATTTATTATATCGAACACGGCGTGTCGATAATTCAGTTGAACGATGTTTTATTCCATCGATGTTTGTTTGTTTTTTTTTTCCATTTTTTTTATTACTGCTGCAATGTAACGTTGTGCGAAAAATCCTGTTGCGAAAAATCCTACATCGATTGCTCATTAGTTCGATAATTTATTAGTTCGATACTAGTATGTCGGTTCGAAACGCCTACTGTTGTCCGTGACATTAAATTAATAATTTTACTATGCACGTTAAATACCATACATATCTTCTCGTCTATTTTCCTAAAGTGAGGAAGACAGGTAACAAAACAAATTCACCACGTTTAGCTGCAGCATGGGCCAAAGATAACGTAGACAATATCAGTGACCGGTTGCTAGCCAATCTCCTGATACATACTAACTAGAAACGATTATTAAAAAAACCGGGCAAGAGCGAGTCGGACTCGCTCACCGAGGGTTCCGTAACATCCAGGTTCATGCATAAGGTTTATGTTTATGAAATTAAATGTTTTTTTATTTTTTTAGTTGGTTGAATAAAAGGTAAATTGCGGTTTACGATTATGACGTATTAAAAAAAACTACTTACTAGATCTCGTTCAAACCAATTTTCGGTGGAAGTTTACATAGTATTGTACATCATATATTTTTTTTATTTTTATCATTCTCTTATTTTAGAAGTTACGGGGGGGGGGGACACACATTTTACCACTTTGGAAGTGTCTCTCGCGCAAACTATTCAGTTTAGAAAAAAATGATATAAGAAACCTCAATATCATTTTTGAAGACCTATCCATAGATACCTCACACGTATGGGTTTGACGAAAAAATAAATTTTTTTAGTTTCAGTTCTAAGTATGGGGAACCCCAAAATGTATTGTTTTTTTTCTATTTTTGTGTGAAAATCTTAATGCGGTTCACAGAATACATCTACTTACCAAGTTTCAACAGTATAGTCCTTATACTTTCGGAGAAAAGTGGCTGTGACATACGGACGGACAGACAGACAGACGGACAGACAGACAGACAGACAGACAGACAGACAGACAGACAGACAGACAGACAGACAGACAGACAGACATGACGAATCTATAAGGGTTCCGTTTTTTGCCATTTGGCAACGGAACCCTAAAAAACCGGGCAAGAGCGAGTCGGACTCGCGCACCGAGGGTTCCGTAACATCCGGGTTTATGCATAAGGTTTATTTTTATGAAATTGAATGTTTTTTTTTTTTTGAGTTGATCGAATGAATGGTAAATTGCGGTTTACGATTTATGACGTATTAAAAAAAACTACCTACTAGATCTCGTTCAAACCAATTTTCGGTGGTAGTTTACATGGTAATGTATATCATATACTTTTTTTAGTTTTATCATTCTCTTATTTTAGAAGTTACAGGGGGGGGACACGCATTTTACCACTTTGGAAGTGTCTCTCGCGCAAACTATTCAGTTTAGAAAAAAATGGTATTAGAAACCTCAATATCATTTTTGAAGACCTACCCATGGATACCCCACACGTATGGGTTTGATGAAAAAAAAATTTTGAGTTTCGGTTCTAAGTATGGGGAACCCTAAAATTTATTGTTTTTTTCTATTTTTGTGTGAAAATCTTAATGCGGTTCACAGAATACATCTACTTACCAAGTTTCAATAGTATAGTGTTTATAGTTTCGGAGAAAAGTGGCTGTGACATACGGACGGACAGACAGACAGACAGACAGACAGACAGACAGACATGACGAATCTATAAGGGTTCCGTTTTTGCCATTTGGCTACGGAACCCTAAAAAAACTGGACAAGTGCGAGTCGGACTCGCACACGAAGGGTTCCGTACCACAAGGCAAAAACGCCGAAAATTTATTATTAAAGTTAAATACACCTGTTGCCATTTTTGATATAGAGCAAAAAAGGGCAAAAAAATCGCGTTTGTTGTATGGGAGCCCCCCTTAAATATTTATTTTATTTTGTTTTTAGTACCTAAGTATTTGTTGTTACAGCGGCAACAGAAATACATACTTTGTGAAAATCTCAACAGTCTAGCTATCGCGGTTCTTGAGATACAGCCTGGTGACAGACAGACGGACAGACAGCGAAGTCTTAGTAATAGGGTTCCGTTTTTACCCTTTGGGTACGGAACCCTAAAAACTGCGTCCTTTTCACACTTTTCTTCACCATTTTTAATTTAATGTGCTTATAGTACTTCCGTAATGCTCCATTATAGGGTCAAATACGAATAACCTCGGTGTATCGCCGCCCTAGACAATATTTTCGGCTCGCACGTGACGTCGCATGAAAGTGACGCATCTAAACGTTTTGTTCCCTCTGTTTGTGCTTACCCTCCGCGATTTAGCGTTATAATAAATTTTATTAACACTCTTTTGTAAGTAAACGACCTTTTTAAGGAAATTTAGAAGAAAATGTTGGGAAATCTGCAAACATTGTTAACCTCTAGGTTACTTAGCGGATGAGCGAGACTCTATAAAATTTAGATACCACTAATTTATTACCACTGAATGGGGTAAAATGTCTGTGTGGTGCCGGACTTAAAGAATTGCACCACCCCTTACTTCCCGTGGGTGTCGTAAAAGGCGACTAAGGGTCTTACCGGAGAATGGGCAGCAGCGTTCTCTATTTATTCCACCATCATACCATACTGCGATCGCCAACCCGCCTGCCAAGCGTGGCGATTATGGCAAACCCTTGGCAATTGGGGAGGCCTATGTCCAGCAGTGGATGTCTATCGGCTGCAACGACGAATGGGGTACATATTTCCATGTTATTATACTAAAGCGTTGTTTTTAGAGATTATTCATGAAATACCAATTTTTAAATTCAACAGAATTTTTGTAACAACACGGATTTTAATTAAATATTTATTTAGGTACAGTCAACAAAAGAGATAAATATGCAGGATCGTCGGATATAGTTGAAGTTTAGTAAGAAACTGATGGATGTTCTCGAATAAAATTTAATTTTATTAATAGAAAACAAACAGCTCATTTATCAAATTAAATTTCAGTCGACAACAACCATCGGTTTCTTACTAAACGTGAACTAAATCCGATGATCCTGCATAGATATCTCTTTTGTGGACTATGGATAAATTCCCATTTGTATAATGTGATGTGAAGGATAGTTTGTATACAGTTTACTTATATTCAACTAGGTACGTCTTTTTCTGCATTTATTTACGAGGATTTGAAACCAATAATCACTACTTTGAGAGGACTTTAAAAAGTTAGTTGGCTGACCAAGCACAGATACGTACCTACACGATACGGACAGTTTTAGGGTTCCGTACCCAAAGGGTAAAAACGGGACCCTATTACTAAGACTTCGCTGTCTGTCTGTCACCAGGCTGTATCTCAAGAACCGCGATAGCTAGACAGTTGTTTTCACAAATTATGTATTTCTGTTGCCGCTATAACAACAAATACTAAAAACAAAATAAAATGAATATTTAAGGGGGGCTCCCATACAACAAACGTGTTTTTTTCGGCGTTTTCGCCTTGTGGTACGGAACCCTTCGTGTGCGAGTCCGACTCGCACTTGGCCAGTTTTTTATTAAATTACCATTATTTCGTGTATATTATAATTATTTATTACACCAAACGATTAAATTCCCTGGTACATTGACTGCTTATTTCTTCGAAAGGTTCATGAACCTTTATGGCATATAATTGATCAACGATTTTATATTTCTGGGAAAGATCCTGTTGTTAAAAGGTATATATAGTAACTGTAAAGGTACGCAGAATATTGTTGCTATGCGGGTTTTGTAAGTAATTTCAAACAAAAGTTCAAGGTTTTACCGCTGAGCTTGAGGTTCTGGGTTCGATTCTGTGTCGGGAAAAGTGTTATTGGGTTTTTCCTTAGATATCCGAGTTTTTCTATCAGGAATTTCTCAGTAGCAGCCCGGAGTCATTTGTGCCCGGTTTTTGCCCATAGGCTCGCCCCCTATTAGATGGGGCTTAAACATTACCGTCTGTCTGTCTGTGTGTCTGTCTGTCTGTTTGTCTGTGTGGTGCCGGACTTAAAGAATTGCACCACCCCTTACTTCCCGTGGGTGTCGTAAAAGGCGACTAAGGGTCTTACCGGAGAATGGGCAGCAGCGTTCTCTATTTATTCCACCATCATACCATACTGCGATCGTCAACCCGCCTGCCAAGCGTGGCGATTATGGCAAACCCCCCCAAAATTGGGGGAGGCCTATGTCCAGCAGTGGACGTCTATCGGCTGAAACGACGAAACATAACTGACGAAATGTGGGTGTACGTACTATTCTCCCTAGCCCTTTGGGAATGCAGGCGTGATGTTACGTGTTTCAAGTTACTAAAACAAAACTTAGTAAACCTACTTTTGCTGACATCAAAATATTCCAAATTGTCCCCAATGCGTTTGACATTGATAGCATAACTTTCAATGTAGCACACCTTATCTCTACCGACCATCAAACAATTGGAAAAGTTATACAATTTAGTTTTTTAGCTAGGCAATAATACTTTATAGATATGGGAGTTATTTCAAATTACAGGAAGTCATTACACGCCACATTGACCCAGAATTATCAAAATGTACAGACGCCAGCACATCAAGCTACCCGAAACGGTCAAATTTTCCCAATCAACTTTGAACCTTATGATCTAGCGATCAAGTTGAAAATCTATTAAAGAAATTTGACAGATTGTAGTAACTTGATGTGCTGGCGTCTGTACCTTAATTGCTTAACACTATACATTTCAATCTGAATCATTTTGAGGGATATTGCTAATCCATTGCTGCATATGTTCGAGAAATGTATCTGCTCAACAACGTAAATAACGCAATGTACCTATGTTGTTGAACTGTCAAAATGAAACCCATTGCTACTGTTAATGTGCTACGGAATTACCCCACTGTTTTTGAACTTTCAAAATGAAACCCATTGCTACTGTTAGTGTGCTACGGAATTACCCCACTGTTTTTGAACTTTCAAAATGAAACCCATTGCTACTGTTAGTGTGCTACGGAATTACCCCACTGTTTTTGAACTTTCAAAATGAAACCCATTGCTACTGTTTGTGTGCTACGGAATTACCCCACTGTTTTTGAACTGTCAAAATGAAACCCATTGCTACTGTTAGTGTGCTACGGAATTACCCCACTGTTTTTGAACTTTCAAAATGAAACCCATTGCTACTGTTAGTGTGCTACGGAATTACCCCACTGTTTTTGAACTTTCAAAATGAAACCCATTGCTACTGTTAGTGTGCTACGGAATTACCCCACTGTTTTTGAACTTTCAAAATGAAACCCATTGCTACTGTTAGTGTGCTACGGAATTACCCCACTGTTTTTGAACTTTCAAAATGATACCCATTGCTACTGTTAGTGTGCTACGGAATTACCCCACTGTTTTTGAACTGTCAAAATGAAACCCATTGCTACTGTTAGTGTGCTACGGAATTACCCCACTGTTTTTGAACTTTCAAAATGATACCCATTGCTACTGTTAGTGTGCTACGGAATTACCCCACTGTTTTTGAACTGTCATAATGAAACCCATTGCTACTGTTAGTGTGCTACGGAATTACCCCACCGTTTTCGTGATGTAATTATAATTACTATGGATAGGAAAATACTTATTATTTGATGATATTGTAATGGTATGTAGGTACTTAAATACGTAGCTACATAAAGGCACTTTTCAGTGTCGAACTGATATTAGTCTTGATAAGGGAAAGCCATAATTATAGATTTTTATCTCACATGTTTCAGTATTTTCAAGGCTGAAGTTTTGTGATTGCTGTGGTGTTTTGAACTCTTGACTAGACATATGTCTAGTTATATAACCATAATATTTATTACGAAAAATATTGCATAATCAGCCTATAATATCCCTATTTATGAAGCACAAGCCTCCTCTCGATGAGAGGGAGCGGGCGGTAATCCACCACAGGGGCCCAGTGCGGGTTGGTAGATGTCACATGTGTTTGGTTCTAGGATATGCCGGATTCCTCACGATAGATAGATAGATTATGGTCCCATTAAAATAGGTGGACAAACTTTTAGGAATCATTCAGGCCACCAAAATAAGGACGATGGTAAAAAAATATTTAAAAAAAACGCATAGATATCCACAAGAAAAATAAAATCAGCTAACGAAAATACACTAATGTGCCAGCAATTTATTATTTTAGTTTATAATAAAATCACTTTAATCGGTGTTTTTTTTTGCTTGGATATGTTTAGTTAGACGTACTGAGCGCGGGTCCGTGGCTTAGGCCCCCAGTGGTCGACGCACCTGTGGCCGACGCCCCCGATTCGATTAATTTAATTCAAAGTAATTTTTGATCAAATGTACTGTCAGGCACAAAAATTGTTTTACAAAAATATTAAATGTACTTAATATTGATTGTAAGTATATGCATAACATTAAATCGTAATTATATTTATAACATAGAAATGCTTTTATATTAGAGGTATGTTTTGAAAAATTAAAGTCTTAGTTATTTTTCATTATTTATTTATACATCTCGATAAGAAATCTAGTATTTTTTTATATATAAATCACAGTTTTCATCACCTATAATCAAGAGAATCATTTAACTTAATTATAATAATCAGTCTCAAATGTAATAAAATAAGATAGTAATTTTAAATAATCAGTCTTAAAAATTACTGCAGAGCAACTAACTTTTTACATAATGAAATGTTCTTTTATCTTTGTAACAATAATAATTAAACATATTCAACTGTGAAACAAATGAGAATAATTTTACCTAATTATGTCAGTCAGTTTCAATAGCAATAACACAACAAAATAATCAGGCTTAAAAAACAAACGTACTCGTAGAGTAACAAATTTTTTACATGTGAAATGTTATGAAATTTTGCTAGCATTTAAAGCAAGGAAAAATACTTTATTAATAGGGTGAAACACTTTTCTCATTTACTGTACTAAGTGAAAAAGCACAGAAAAAAAAAGATATTAAATTAATCGTATCGGGGGCGTCGGCCACAGGTGCGTCGACCACTGGGGGCCTAAGCCACGGACCCCTGAGCGCTGTGTTAAAATTTGTCCATCTATTTTAATGGGACCCTGTATATAAGTTGTTATTCATTTACATTTCATTTTAATTCCGAATGAACCATTAACCGATACAAGTTTGTCGTAGATTCAAATGAAGACATTTTAAAAAATTTGCCTAAATATGTATATAAAATCTAACTCTAGACAGACACGTGACGACTGGATCACTGGATCCAAATAATTCGAATCGAATCACCAATGGCCTAATAAAACAAGTAGGAACATAATGGAAAACAACGAGTGTCTATTCCGGTTAATAAGGACCGTCCGCCGGCCGTCCGTCACCGTCCGGTGCCGGATACGAACCGGAACGTCATGAAACTTTAATTGACGGCCGGCTAGCTCGGCCGGTTATTTCTGTACGACTATTTTTGAAAATCGGCAGGTATTGGAAACAGAAAATTGATTTGATTTTGATATGCACATAATTAATCCTACTAATCTTACTTCCTACTATAATGTTATTATAAACGCGAAAGTTTGTGAGGATATATGGATGGATGGATGTTGCTCTTTCACGCAAAAACTACTGAATGGATTTAGATAAAATTTGGCACACATAGTTTATAACCAGGATTAACAAAGGGGATTCCTTTTGCCTCAATATTCCCACGGGATCGATACTTAGGTATGCGGGTGAAATCGCGGGCGCAGCTAGTAGATTATATAGTAGTTGGTTTAGTTGTGATGTTTGGAAAATGTTACTGATAATATGATAGATGCGACCCTTGAGTAGGGCTGCCATCCGTCCGGGTTTCCCCGGATTTGTTCTAGTTTGGTGGGCGTCCGGGGTTCACCCGGACACTTTCTGTGTTAGGGGAAATCCGACTTTGAATGATTTGCAATAAATTAAAGCATAAATCATAGTTAAATATTAGCTGCGCGGCTTAAATGTGTGCGCTCGTGACAATTCATAATTTGCTTGTGATTTACTTTTTTTTTTTAATTTTCATTGATTCCAAAAAGAAGTGTTCCTATTATTTTTGTTATCAGAATATCTCTCACATAGAGAAGTGTATAATTGATTAATAAATTAAGTGTTTCATTAGTATTGTTGAGGTTTATATTGATATTCTATAAATAAGAAAAAATATATGATACTTAACGATGTTTTTATGTTATTGTAACTTTTTTTTTCTGAGGGAGTCCGGGTTTTTTTTTTTTATTTCACCCAAATGTCCGGGGTTTTTGAAGATTTCATCCGGGGTCACTAATTTAGGTGATGGCAGCCCTACCCTTGAGCATTGGAGCAGAATGGTCAATCTGAATTATAAGTATTTACTTAAGCTTTTATTGCATTAGTTGCATTGCAGTAGGTTTCCTTTTCGTTTTCAGGCTAATTCTGATGACATACCTACGTATTAAGGGCCTGTGCACACCACGTTTTTTAAACGCGCCGTTGACGCGCGTTTGTAGCGATACAGACGCTATACGCACACGAGTCAGATACTGGCAGGCACTGCTGTGAAGGAAAAAAGCGCGCCGTCGACGCACGTTTCTAAAACGCGCGTTAACGGCGCGTTTAAAAAACGTGGTGTGCAGAGGTTCTAAGACAGGCGCGATGCGACGATGCAACGCGATTTTTGTAAAACTTTCCATGAAGTTTTCATAGAAATTGTTCTATTAGAGTCGCGTCCCGCTGTCTCGTCGCGCCTTTCTGCGGGAGCCTTTATGGCGGTTTCGTAGTACGTCCGATCCGAATCCGGGAAATGCCGGTCCGAAGTGACCACAGTCCTATTTGTATGAGGGGTTGCGCTATAAATTATCCGAACTCTATCCGTAAGAATTTAGAACACTTCCAATTCGGATTGAAGTCGGATCTTTAATTCGGATTCGGATCGGATGTAGTGCGGAACGACTCGTTCACGTGCACTGAGAACTCTGAAAAGTATTGCTTATTAACACTTCGCATGTCGCGCGTACAGGGTATGTACCGATAACAATAGAATTTCTATTGTGTCAGCTAATTGGACACATTTAAATTTAAATAAATGATACCTACTTGTTATTATGTATATTCCACTGTTTTTGGATAAGTAGATGCTAATTAGCGTAAATGAGTTATGACGTAGGTAATTAGGTAGGTATAATATCTGTCTGCAAAACATCCGGTAGATATTTGAGAGAAAAAGACGCATTGGTTGGCATAAAAGTAATTACGTTAGGTGGGTATTAATTCATCATGATTTTCAAGCATAGTCAGCCGTTAACATTCCCACTTCTGGGATACAGGCCGCCTCTCTGTGAGAGGGAGTGGGCCACAATCCACCACGCGGGCCCAGTGCGGGTTAGCGGATGTCACATGTCTTTGAATTTTTGGTACTAGGACATGCCGGTTTCCTCACGATGTTTTCCTTCACCGTTTTGAGAGCAGTGGCGATGAAATAAATTACACATAGTAAAGCGCCTGTCTGGGTTCGAATTCGAACCCACGACTACCACTACTGTCTGGACACGGCCACCACTGCTGTCTCCTATTTAATAATAATAATAAAAAAAATGTTTTTAAATTTGTAAACATTAGATAGAGACGACTAATAATTTAGTCGTCTCTACCCTTTGAGTATTAAACCAACCGGATAAATCCGAATATCTATGCAAATAAGTCTGTCACTTTCATCGCGGGGGACGAGGGAACGCAATAATACACTAATGCAATTCGATCGCGTTGTTACGCACGCACACAAAACAAAAAGCAAACACAAGCATAAACTATACGCACACATGTATATAACCGCTATGACCGGCGGTCTCGTACCTTTGGCAGCGGGGATCGCCTGACAATGGCGCCTCCAGTTGGTTTAATACTCAAAGTTTTTTGGTATCTGGAATTAACTGATTTAGATGTCTACGTTAACGATATACTAGCAGCGCCCCGCGGTTTCACCCGCCCAAGTGGTAGTATCGGGATAAAATGTCCTATGTCCTTTCCCGGGACTCAATCTATCTCTCGACCTACGTCTCGTCCGGTGGCCGCATCGCTATGGTCGATGGGTGGCCGATACCACTGAGATACCACTGCCCTTGATTTTCAAGCATTATATTTGAAATGGGCAAATGCCTGAAGTTTTGTACTCAATTGTGAATACAACCCTCTTTAGAACCAGCAAACAGTCTGCGTCTTTTTAACGTTCCGTACCTCAAAAAGAACAAAACGGAACCCTTATAGGATCACTTTGTTGTCCGTCTGTCTGTGTGTGTCAAGCCCCCTTATCTCGGGAACGCATGGAGGTATCGAATTGAAATTAAAACCATATACTCCGGTCTACAGTTCCTTGAAGCTGTGAAAAAGTCAAACTTCCAAGTTACCGTACAAAAAGATACCGCCGTTTATGCCGCAAAAAACGTATATTTCGACACTCTCAAGGGAATCAAAGGGAATCACCAGTTTCGGCTAAGCGTGGACAAGATGCCCGGTAAAAATTATTTTTACTAAACAATATTATTTATTCTAAAAGAAATATTTTTGCACATCACATAGTAGCCAGGTATACGAAAAAAAAGTCGAAATAAAGAGTATTTAAACTGTATCCTACAGTTAAAAAGCATAGCCATTTGTTTGACGCAGTGTTACCAGCGCGGAAATAAAACATCAATTTCAGTTTGTAATCGATTAGATAATCAATAATTATGGCAAAAAAAAAGTGTTTGTCTGCAAAACGAGTACCGGTCAATATTGTATGAGAATATTATACTCATTTACATTGTTTTAAAATAAAACAATCGAAAACGTTATTAGTATTGTGACATATTTTTTTTAGATGAGAATAACGGTTCTATAAATCGATTATTGTCAGATTTTTTTCCTGGCAACTCCTACTCGCTTTTAGAGATGATCGATCCTGTTGCTTTGTATCGATATTCTGCTTCGCAATGGCTCATTTTGATCCGAGTATCGATATAAAATCGCTTTTAATTAATATTTTTTAATATGTTATTATATATATGTATATGTGACAGACAAACAAAGCAGAGTCCCGATTTTGCCCGAACTATTTTGCCAATGTCAGTTGTGATTGAGAAGAGTGTTTTTGGAAAATAACGGCCCGCCTTAATAGTATTTTTCCTGAGATTTTCATTTTTTCTCATTTAACTTTCACACACAATAACCTTTATCAATTTACTGTAGTGGATCGTATCGTAGTTGAATCGATGTGAAAATCATTCAAATTCTGTTTTACCGACCCACTTGAGTATCGATTCATATCGAACATCTCTAACGTCAAGTGAAATGACATCTGACAACTGTAACAATGAAAAAACCATTCGCTTTGTTTTCGTGCACTGTGGATGTTGTTTTGTTTTCTCGCTGCTTCGAACGTTTGTTTTTCTTATCAGATTATATCAAAATACTACTGGCAAATAATATATTATAGAAAAGAATAAGCTTATTATAAAGATTTTACCCGGCAAGGTTCCAATTTTTCACATGCCAGTTGAAGCATATTCTTGCATCTTGCTACAACTTTATTATAATATTTACTTTCCTATAGATAAGTAATTTTTGAAATGCAAGTTATTTATTAATAAAAATCTTGTCCACGCTTAGCCAGATCACCCTAACAAAGTGAGCAATTCCCTTTATAGGGTACATTCCGTTGACCTAGAATCATGAAATTTGGCAAGAAGCAATGTCATGTAGCAACTAAAATAAAATAGTACACCTCGGTGCGCGAGTCCGTCTCGAACTTGAGCGATTTTTTACGTAGTAAACAAATTCTTCCTTTCAAATGTTTTAACATCCATATTTATTTGTCATCAGGTATGGTGGTGAACGGGTTCGTGAACGTGGTGATCACCACTATTGAGAAGAGGTTCGGTCTGAGGTCCATGCAGACGGGAGTTATCGCTGGAGGGTGAGTTACTTATTATTCGTGGTGATCCAGTGTAGCTTCTGGCTGTCACATCTGTCGTAATTTCTTTCTCCAATATTCTTGTCTGATTATTTTTTGCGGAGTGAATTCTTGAATTATGTATAAGGTCGGGCGGGGCTATTTCGACTATAAAATCACAAACGTCAACTTCAAAAGTCTGCACACCCGTCTTTGAATACGTTATGATAGATTTAATGAATTTATGTTATAAAAGCTTTAATTGAGATCTTTCTTACGTAGGTCTTATACAGAATACTCATCTTATATGTTCACAGGAACGATATTTTTTAAATTGGGAAGAAATAGTTACAATTACCCCACAGTGGGGCTATTTCAACTATGCCACATATTTATCGTACTAAAGCCGTTATCGTTTTGAAATTGAGAGCCTGAGTATATTATGGCATAATTCATACCAATCTATGGCTTATTGTCTCCTAACATGGTTCAGTAACGTAATAAAATACTTTAAACACCTTGGAGGGGCAATTTCGACTTTTTACATAGGTAGTAGTGCAGGGACGTATGCCAACCAACATCATCGATAAATCAGATCAACAACAACCATGAATAAACATTTATATAAAATAAAATAAAACATGTTACATGTATTCGTGAGACTATTGTGGACCGTGTCATGTCCGTGACATGTCATGAAAATCAGCAGCTTGATAACTAGTCATTTTTTTATTGCGAACTGCTTCTACAGCCGTAAGTAGTTCGTCTAGCTAGTGAGTACTGTTGAACATGTTTGCCTTATAATTTCACACCATCTAAAACGATACAACAACCAAAGTATTGAATAAGCCGTAAATTAGTAGAAAAGCGGACGAGAGACAAAAAACTTTTATGACAAGATAGAAAATTCTTCAAACTGCATGCCATTTACATTTCACAACTATAGTAAACGGTTTGATCACCATTTAGAGATTTAATTTACCAACAGTGGTTCCCTATACATTTTATCGCAGCATGTGCCAATGTTTTTGTTATGCATAGAGTATCGATATCATCACATCACTAGTGTTTCGCAATACCATACAAAAATTAAGCGGGGTAATTATGACTTTGGGTTAGTCGAAATAACCCCACTTCTTCTTTTAGTGGGGCTATTTAAACTAACGAAAAATCACATCAAAAACGTATCATTTCAAAGAACAAATAAGCGAAAAACCATGTACGGTTTATATTTTCCCTAATCACTGTTTAATATTGTAAAAACAAGCGTTTTAAACACAACTTTTGACGGCAAATGTGACGAGCGTGTTTTGTTAACACATGCACAAAATGTCGTCTGACAAAAAAAAGCGTGTGGGTCAAACAGTTCGCGTTTTAGCAGCTCCATCTATGAAATTTTGTATAAATAATCTGTTCACCTACCTGGATATAGATGGCGTTTTGGTACAAATACAGTAGAATAACAGTTATTGTCATTAGTTGAAATAGCCCCATAGTCGAAATAGCCCCGCCCGACCTTATTATGTAAAAAAAAACCAGCTGTTCCCTACATTTTGACGAGTTATACGAACATAAATGTAGGGAACAGCTGATTTTTTTCCGCGATTTCAGGTTTGGTCCCATAGTAAAAGTTGTTCATAATAATGAGTACAATGACCTCTTAAGAGGTTGTTAATGTTTTACCAATAACCCTGTATAACTAGGATGTGCCGAGCTTCATTAACTAGGCGTTTTTCTCTCGCTACTGTAATGTAGATAGACTTACAGGAGTTGCAATAGCTGAAATCCTCCCCCCCGGCTCTAGCCCGGAATTCGAAAGTTGGCGGTGTGATACTCCATGTCTCGGAAAGCACGTTAGGCCGATGGTCCTGCGCCTGATCTCTCTGCGTTCGTGTGCCGGATTGCTTGTCGTCCCATAATATAGTCTCCTGTATCTGCGCATGCGCACACACTTTGTGCACTGTAATATCTACCGCGCCGAAGGCTAGTCTCCGTTGAGATTGGCCGCCATAACCGAAATACGGTCTGGAGGACTTTAATTTATTATATCTACGAGTAATTCGTCCCCGTAGAGCGAAAAGTCACTAAGTCCAAAAATGGCCAAAATGACTTCTCAATGACACTAAAATCAATATTTTCTTCTCTAAATAATTTAGTTTCATATTTTTAAATTTGCTCAATTATTAGAGGTGTTTTACGTGTTTTAGCGCTTATATAATATAGGTACATTTAATTATATTCTCCTCGAACTAAAGCTAACAACATAAAGGCACGTCAAAGTTATAACGATTTTTATTTTCAAAAACTTTTACCCTCATTATCTCAAAACGCGATTTTTCAACTTAATGACTCTTCGCTCTATGGCTTTGAGTATTAAACCAACTGGAGGCGCCATTGTCAGACGATCCCCGCTGCCAAAGGTACGAGACCGTCGGTCATAGCGGTTATATACATGTGTGCGTATAGTTTATGCTTGTGTTTGTTTTTTGTTTTGTGTGCGTGCGTAACAACGCGATCGAATTGCATTAGTGTATTATTGCGTTCCCTCGTCCCCCGCGATGAAAGTGACAGTCTTATTTGCATAGATATTAGTACTCGTGGCGTATCCGGTTGGTTTAATACTCAAAGCTCTATGGGGACGATATATCCAAATGACGATACAAATTTATAGAAAAACCGTAAACGTACCTTATTTAGAGAACTTGAGACGCTTTGTAGCTCTGGTGCTTTTTTCCGCGACTTTGATTTTTTTGTTCGTAAATCGAATTGGTTTTCAAACAAATTTTTCCTTACAGATACGACATGGCTTCCTTCGCGTGCTTAGCGCCGGTGACGTACCTCGGAGGCCGCACCGGCTCCTCCAAACCTCGGTGGCTAGGTCTGGGAGTGCTCCTCATGGGGACTGGCTCCTTGCTGTTCGCGCTGCCACACTTCCTGGTGCCTAACTATAAGATAGCTGGCAATGAGGCTGCTGATCTTTGTACGCCTAATCGAACGGTGAGTGCATTTAGAACCTATTTTACCTGTTTTTTGCCGTTGTGTTATTTTGTGCATCAATTCATCATACGTTGCCAGAAAGGTAAGTACCTAACTATTCCTAATATTTCTCTAAAAGTAAAAAAAAAATGCAACAGAAAATTAGCAACTTCTTTCGAAGATTTCGAAATGCCCGCTATAACAAATCTCGGTTTCTGTAAGCTAAATCTGCTGTGAATTCTCAGGCCCATCACCCATGGATGGCTCTTGTGAATGGCTGACCTAACTCAAACTCAAACCGCTTTTGAATTGTCAAGAAGTCGGTCGGTCAGAAATATGAAGCTAGTTGCCCATTCCAATTAAAGCGTAGGTACCTCTGGAGAAGAACGGACAAGAAACTCCAAGGACACTCTTAAGAACAACAACCAATCATAAGATAAAGTTTAAGTTAATAAAGGGTCTGTAACCCATAACTACCTACTTGAATTCATAGAGACCAACAGAACTCACTAGAACTAAACTTCAAATTAATTAAGATCATCACTCAAGTTTAATTTATTATTATCAGTCCATTTCCAATCAAAACTTTGCTGCTCAAATGTTCATTCAATTTTACGTTCACCGTTCAACGCAAACTTTAGTCTCTTGTCTATGGATCCTAAATCTGAATGAATGAACTTGAATGTGGGCACAGGCACAGGCGCGGTGCAGCCAGCCAGGCGATCGACAATATGAGGCCTTCGTCACACAATGCGTCCGATCTCTGTGATTAATCGGATTGAATCACCATCCACATCTGCCTGAAAATGTCGGCTGAACAACGGGCAGGCCGCTCTATGTGCTTTAACATGATTATAGGTTTATTTTCACTGGGTTTTATCCGATAAAGTTAAAGAAGTGATGATTTTAACAGGATATGTATAGACGCCAGCACATCAAGCTACCCGAAACTGTCAAATCTTCACAATCAACTTTGAACCTTATACTTTGGTGATAAAGTTGAAAATCTATTAAAGAAATTTGACACATTGTAATAGCTTGATGTGCTGGCGTCTGTACAATGTTAACATAACATCACGCCTGGATTTCCCGAAGGGTTAAGGCAGAGGTGTAGCTAGAGTGTGATTCTATTCCACCACCGGGATTCCCCGCGCACCGAGGTTTTAGTACTTTGTAGGTATGTAAATAGTTTATCGGTTTACGGGTTTTTTTAATGTACCTATCAATTTACGGTTTTCGGATTTTTTCCTTTACTTGTGGTTCATGATCTTGCTTCTTGCCAAATTTTATGATTCTCGGTCAACGGGAAGTAATACCCTATACATTTTGATTCCCTGAATTGATTTTTTTTGAGAGTGTCGAAATATACATTTTATGCGTAATAAACGGCCGTATCTTTATTTTACGTTAACTTAGGTGTTTGATTTTTTCACAGCTTCAAGGGACTGTAGTGCTGAGTATAAGTATAGTAATTTCAACTCGATACCTCCACGCGTTCCCGAGATAAAGGGTCTTGACAGACAGACGGACGGACAATAAAATGATCCTCTAAGGGTTCCGTTTTTTTGAGGTACGGGACCCTAAAAATTGCTTTTGATTCACTTTTTCTGCTCAGAGACACATCAGGACATCAGGGTTACTAAAATTATCATCCTTATTCGCGTCCCAAAGCGAAAAGATTGTTCCAGTGCGCTTTTAATAGTCGTCATAAAAATCCACGTGTAGCAGCAGAAGAAAACGCCTAGTGTAGGTACTAAATGAAGTAAATAATAGCTAGGTATACACATGTACGACGTTTAAGAGCTCATACTGTTTATTAGGTACATAATTACATTGAGAGGAGGCCTATGTCCCACCAATGGGAACAGCTTTAAAGCTGAGTATGTATGTATGTATGTATTTGTTTATTGTTCTATCTAAAAACCCACAAACCAAGTGTAGGTACCTACTCGTACTACAATAATAAGCGATAGACACAGTGCTAATAATTGCGTGAACGTAACTTTTCACGTTTTTCGGTAGAAATAAGTAAGTAGGTACTACGTCGAATATTTTGGCTTTTTTGTTGTACTTAGTTCGGTTTTAGTTTTTAACTTCCTTTTTATGAACATACTGGGTCTAACCACAAAAACTTAAACACTTGTTAAACGTGTGTCTAATGTCAGTGTTACGTCAAAGTCCATATAAATATGTCGTGTTTAAAAGGTGTTTAGCCTAAACAGCTGTTAAACACTGTTTTGTGGTAGTAAGGTATATTTCATGGTTATCGTAGTCCATTACCCTATAAACCGGTTATAAAATAATATCCTTTGAATAAAAAACTAGCACTAAGTAGGTACTTGCCAAGTAGGTACCCCGAACTCATCCGCCAAAAGTAAAACTGATCGCAGAATACCACAAAATATAAAAAAAAACAGTGGCACTCCGGGAGAAAACAAAACAAACAGAATACTTTGCCATCACTCACTGACATATCGGATATAGGTATTAAAACCGAGTACATCCCGACGACAGCCGAACACATCCGAAGCGGGTATTTTTTTAATGATCGTCTTATAAACAAAACAAGCGCGGTGTCGCTTACGGTAACAGTGTCGCGAGTTCAATGCTTTTTTCCCATCTCACAAAATGCAACACGCGCCTAAAGCTTTCACTTTAAAAAAAAAGTAGGTAGGTACTTACATACTTAGTCTGCATACAATGTTCTGACAGCCAGCCGGTGCGAAATAAATTGTTAATTGTATACGAAACCCCTACATACCCCTATAACACATTCTAATTAACAAACCGGACGGGTTTTCAATACGCTGAAATGCAGCTCGATTACAGTTTCCGATATTCAAGTTTAATGCTCTTGATTTACCAACGTACCTATGTAAAACTTGGGCAAACTTGTGATTATTTAGCTAAGTATAATATCGACACCTTAGAGTGAAAACCTCGTAAATGTAAAAGAAGTAACTTTTCAGGAGGAAGAAAGAACTGCGTGCTGTAAACGTGTACGGCGTCTTTTATGGTTTTTTTACCGCTTCTAAAAGAGGAGGTTCTGTATTCTTATTAATTAATATGGAAATTTAACCCGCTTTTATATCCAGAACTTTTCGATACTATAAGATTGTCCGAAATGCATAAAATGCTACTTACATTCCCGAGGTTTTCACTCTAAGGCGACGATATGTACCTATACATATAAATACTTGGCTTCAGTTATTGCGTTCATCCATCCCAAAAAATCCACACGCAGAAACGCAAGTCCGAGAATCCATCCTAAACCTATAAATTCCGTTTATCCAACTAGGCATAGGGTGGATTCTCGGGGTCAGTGTCCACTCGACCCGCTCAGACTCGACCCGAATAATATTTCTGTTTTGATAGGCGTAAAAACGTCGATGTACAGTCAGACAAAAAAGTGTCGATTTAACGCTTGAACCACGCGGGAGTGTAAAATTTAAATAATGTTTGAATAAATAATTAAACAAATAAGTCCTTATACTTTTTTAATATAGTATTAAGATTATTGTTAATTATCATTACAATCTTATAGCTAGTGGCACGGTGGTAGGTATTTATTGAATCAATCTTTAAACGTGTTTTAATAATTATTAGGTTCACAAGTAGGAATAGGAACTAACTTAGAAGGTCCTACTTGTGAACCTAATAATTGTAAATGTAAAAAAAAAACATGTTTTCAGTACAAAATCAACAATTTCTTTCTATAAATAATCGACATGAAAAAAAAATACAAATAAATAAATAGTTTTTGAAATAATCAACAATCGAGCAGTTTCTTGTAATAACTTTTCTTGATATTTTTTTGTCAATAAACCTAAAGTGTTATCATTTTCAATACTTAGGTAACTATTATCTTCTTCCTTTGGCTGATTGATGTGTTGCGATCGAAACGGAATTAAAAAAGAAGAACTATACTTAGTACATAACTTTACAGTATCTTAATAATGAACAAGTTGTTGTATACAATATTTTACCTTTGTTGGACTCTATCACATAATGCAGAAATATCCATTTCAATCATTTGTATGTAAAATCAAATTAGGATAATATCACTTTGCCTGACTGTACAAATAGCACTGAATTGGTAGTAAAATATCTGATATTATTCTTCGGGTCGAGTCTAAGCGGGTCGAGTGGGCGCGGACCCGATTCTCGGACATGCGCTTCCGCGTATCCACCGTAGGGTGGATAAACGGAATAACCCAATGAAATTACTTGTGATTTAAGTGTACTCTACGAATGACAGCCGGGGACAAGTGCTTAACGGGCTTTCCGAGGCACGGAGGGGTTTTGATTATGTAGAGGTGGTCACCCATCCACGGACCAACCGCGGCAAGCGTAGCTTAACCTGATTGATCGATCCGTGCGGCTGCGCTATATATTTAGCCACAAGCCCCTTTTTTTATGATGTTCTATTTCAGTTGACCGACAGTTGCGACGGAAACGTGCCTTCAGAAGGCGGCGCGTGGGCAGTTGCAGTGTTTGTGTTCGCGCAGCTGCTGCACGGCGCGGGCGCCACGCCGCTCTTCACGCTCGGCGTCACCTACATCGACGAGAACGTGTCCAAGAAGATGTCTTCTGTTTATTTGGGTGAGTTGTTAGTCAGAGGAATCCTCGTTTCGGGAAACTGCCAGACACGGCACGGGGACGGCTCGGCGGTAACGCTGCCGGCGTGGAGCGGCAATTCCGTGCGTTGGTCTTCCACGAGTCTTTCAAATCCTACTCCATACTTACAAATATTTTAAATGCGAAAGTAACTCTATCTAGTCTCTGTCTTTAAGAGTAAACTAGTCGCGAGCTCGAACTCACTGGTGGCCATGGCCAAAAAGCACGCTGTCTCACCTGGCTTCGTGCCTGACAGAGCTAGTATCAGTGATGAGCAGTTTGACGCTAGTCTACTCGCACAACGTCTAGTTCTCACGCACAGAAACACCGTTCCGAGCTGATAGGCGCGTAAAAAAAATCGAAAAGTGCTATGAATAATCGAGTTTTATGAAAGAAGCACTTCATACAGTCATCAATTATAAATAAAGTTTATTGAATTCTTCAATAACTGAGCTTTGTCGGTACGGATTGGTTTTGAAGATTTTACAGTTCTTTTATTACTAATTTACACCCAAAGTTACGTTAATAATAGCAAGAAAAACGAATCTTTGTTGGCTCATAACTTTTTAATGGCGTTTTATTTTACTATTCTGTTTACGTACAGACAAAATTAATAATAAGTCAAAACGATATCATGTTTAACTTTGGATGCACAATGTCTAACAGTGGAGTTATACTATCCCGAAATTTGTATGGAAAAATATCGACTAGTGGCACCTTAAGAGCGTTAACGCCGTACGGCATTTCATACAAACTTTCAAGCCCTTATTTTTCGAAATGAATTAACCGATTTTGATGAACCTTTATACCCATAAGCAGGATGCAAAGGTCTAAAAAGTTGCTTAAGAACCTTTTCGAAATGTCTTATTTAAAAAAAGATAACTGGAAATCTCTGTTTCTATGAAAAATTTAAAATCAGTCTAATTTGACAGTAACACTATTTTTCAAAAATGTTCTTAAGCGTAGCCTGCTTATGCGTAGGTATGAAGTTTTATTAAAATCGGTTCATTCATTACGAAAAACAAGGGCTTGAAAGTTTGTATGAAATGCAGTACGGCGTAAACGCTCTTAAAGTAACAACATAACCAGCGGTTGTTGACCCCCAAAAAATATATCAAATCCTTTGTATTTTTCATATAGATATCGTGTGTAGATCCCCATCACGCTGCAGAGTTTCATTTCGAGTAGCTATGCTATACCACCATAGTAAAATTACAACTTATAAAGAAACTTTCTTAGAGGTCTACCACATATTTTCCCGTTACCACTTAACTGAATGGCATACCAAAGTTACGGTTTCAAATGACGACGGTTCACCGGGAAATTGATATCATTAGCTATGGATGGTTTCATATAGCCTTGTTATATGTGGCCAGTTACTTTTCTCATGAGAAATTTATGTGCTACTCTGCACCCCGCGGCCAAACAGGCGAATCAGTAATACAACTTATTAAGTTAGTATAATTCCAAAATTGTCTGTGTGGTGCCGGACTTAAAGAATAGCACCACCCCATACTTCCCGTGGGTGTCGTAGTAGGCGACTAAGGGGCGCACCGTAGAATGGGCAGCAGCGTTCTCTATGCATTCCACCACCATACCATACTGCGATCGCCAACCCGCCTGCCAAGCGTGGCGATTATGGCAAACCCCCTCCTTTTGGGGGAGGCCTATGTCCAGCAGTGGACGTCTTTCGGCTGAAATGACGAATCCCAAAATGTCATGATTTCATGAAATAGTCATTTAATGGGATTACTTGGTCGTAGAGAGATGTGTTGATGACTGTAATGATTATAATTCTGTAAATACATATTTGTTACGGTCGCGAATCATATTTTAATCAACGCACAACTTAATACTTACCAGCAAATTGCAAAAACCGTAAAAAATAATAATTTCGCGGGGTGTGATCATTACAATTCGTAGGTATGTTTTAATGCTAGCTTACACTAAAAACAAGAACTCAGTTTAATCTATGTCTATACTAATAAATAAAAAGTTTGTTTGTTTGTTTGAATGCGCTAATCTTTAGAAATACAAAATTCAATTCTTGAAGAAGGATATATTTAACATCCCGCTAGGACCATAGCAGCCGAGCAAACAGAAATAGAAATAACTTTAAGCGAATAATAAGTAATAGCGCGGGCAGGCGATGCGATGCGATGAGGTGGGTCAGGGGAAAAATAAAATTATAAATAATATATTAATATATTATAAAAAAAATATAAAAAATTATAAATTTTAGAGCTTGTACACAAAACTGCGACGCGACGTAGCATCGCAGCAATTCCTATTGCAGTTATCTGGGATGCGACGTCGCAACGCACCGATTCGCAGTTTTGTGTACAAGCCCTTACGCGGACTAAGTCGCGGGTAAAAGGTTGTCTTCTAAAACTGCAACGTTGCCTTTTCACATCATTCGACTACAATCCCTCAATAACAATCCAACTGGTTAACTCAAAACACTTTATAGTAAGTGCAAAGGATTGATTCGATTCCCTAATAAAACCATATGTAGGTACTATTTTCCTTTCACGTGTCCCATGAAAACAATATTATAAGTAACAAAAGCTTTCCAAACGGCTCCATATTCAAAGTTATTAACCCTCACACACCGCGCGGGGTTGCCAGCTATAAACACAAGAAAGCACTCGCCGATATAGCCGCGTTATGACAAACGTGGGTCGAATGGACCCCACTGCTTGGAAGTTTAGTGTTGAGAAAAACTGTTTTAGTTTTATGGAGTTCATTGAGTTATGTTAGGGTTAAGTGATTAGCTATTTGTTTGAGAGCTGACAGGTTTTGGTAGGGGTGAAAATTTGGGGGTTTGGGTGCATATTTTATATCTGTTTGAATGTCTAGTAGGTAAATCCTGCAATAAGCTGTAATACCTGAGGCGCAATCCTCGTAATCTTAGGAAAGGATAACATAATGGACAGTTAACTGTTAAGTTAGTCGTATCATCAAATCCAAGCAAGCATTTTTCAGTTTTTTTTTGTCTGTGCTAAAATACCAATCAATCCAATCCAAATGCAATCCCAATCTCTTTGATTGTACCTACGTAGTGTAGCGAAAAAAAGAAAAAGACTGTCTTCGCCATATTATAATTCATACTGTTTATTTATTTATTTAACACTTCAAGCACATAAATGTACAGAGGCGGAGGCGGGCGGTGGCGGCAGATGTTATCCTTTTATGATTCTCCATAGTGGCCTTTTTAGGCCCCCTGAAAATCTCCTCTAATATCCCTACATTTTTGACAAGGTTTTGACATTGATTGTTATTGTTGTTGTTGTTTTGTTTGTTGTATTGATTGTTGTTGTTTAATTACGGGTATTGGTCTGAGGAGAACCTGTTTATAGTGTTTCCAAAGCCAAAGAATAAAAGAAGGCTGAGGTGATTCAGGTCATGTATGCCAGATTATCTTGAGTCAGTTGTTTTTTTTTTAATCTTTTTCCCGATCACAACAATCACTAATTATCCAAACAAAGGGGAATTATTTTTCATTTCTTGTAACAGAACTATCAAAGCATACTCATCTCTTGAGAAAACGACGTGGAGGTATAGCATTGTCTGTAACCCATAAGGCTGGGTTTCAATTGTAGCAGAAGAGTTATTCAAGCTGGAAACATGAACAAACAAGAAGTTCTAAGAGAGTCCGTTAAAGACAGTAGGTACAATTATCGGCACGGATCTTGAGCGCTGACCTTCACCTGCGCAAAAGTGAGTTATTTATTTTGGTGGGATGAAGTGAGGTGCGGGAGCGGGGTATATATATTGTCGTACAGTGACGATGATAATAATAATATTATTGTTATATAATATTATGTTTTATTTTGCCATAAGTATACGATGCGCATAGCGATCCCCACTCTACCGCCGAGCGCTCAAGATCCGTGCCTGTAACTATACTTTGCACTCATGTATTTGTATTTTACTGGCTGTCAACGTACAGGGTAAACCTCTTTATAAACAGGATTCAGGAGGATTTGTATACATTGCTTTACTTTCCTGACAGGTGTATTTACTAACGATTAACCGAGATCCGAGTCAATCAGGGTGTTGTTTGCGAGAATGAAATTTCAGGCAACTGCTGATGATGAGGTTTATTAATTATAAACGATGACTAAAGTTAAGTGATGTTCAAACGACATAAATGTATAGTTAAGGTTAATGGGTAGTTGAGACCGCGAAGTTAAAATTTTCTTAAGTTTTTTGCAATTTGCCGGTCAGTGTCAAGTTGTATCTTGATCAAAATATAATTCGCGACAATAACAGATACATAATATTTAGAGAATTATAATCATTAGAATCATTAATACATCTTTCTAAGTTAGATTTCTACCACTAACACTTTTCCATAAGAGATTGGTGGTTGGTGGTAGAAATCTAACTTAGAAAGATATATTAATGATTCTAATGATTATAATTCTCTAAATATGTATGTATCTGTTATTGTCGCGAATCATATTTTGATCAAGATGCAATCTGACACTGACCTGCAAATTACAAAAAACGTAAGAAAATTTGAATTTGGCGGTCTACAACTATCCATTCACCTTAAACGCGCTAATCACTACTTAACTTTAAGCAACGTTTAGACGCGGATTTTGGCTTAAAACACAGTCAAAATCCGCGGGTTACCTTCCACCGCCCGCTCAAAATGTTCGATGTGTGAGTTTTGGATTGCTCCGTTCCGCTAGTCGCTATTATCGAGACCTCGCCCTCCCACCAGCTTTCGACTCTCCAAGTACACATGCGTCGGAAACGTATTAATGCATTTCCGTGGTCTGGCTCTATTAATTGCACTCGATAGGCTTTTGGAAGCTGCGATTATTTGCCAGACACTTCATCTTTAATGGGATTCTGTTAAGTGATGGTGCGATGGGATGTTTGTTTAGATGTCATGGGATGTTGCTGATCGATAAGCGTGTGATTGGTGTAACAGCTAAGATTTTGTTGATTGCTGCTACCCGTTATAATATTATTGTTTTTTGGAGTACCTATGTAAAAAGAAGTAGTAGTGCAAGGTAGGTAAATAAATTACAAAGCTATATATACATACTTATAGCTTTGTAATTTATTTACCATAAAGCACCTTGCTTGTAGGTAATCGCATAACAATCGGAACAGCTTGTAGCTGTTCGAGCAGCTGGTACCATGGTTTTCGCAATTAAAATCACAAATAATAATGTGTTGAATTCCGAGATGCAAGAAAAAAAAGCTGAAATTATTTTTTGTGTCCCAAAAAAATGTTCCCCCATCTCCTCGTTTATTTAGAGATACAGCCCCTTTTCTATAAGGACACCTCAAGTATCTATCTTATAAATAAAGTGTTATCATTATTTCAAGTGTCATGACTCCAAGAGTTTTTATCTACCCTCTATCAAAGCCCACCGCTCCAAAATTTTCAATCTTAAACCGTTTACCACTTGAAAAAAAAGTAATTTTTGGTTCCAATCTCGTTTAACAAATAGACGGAATGAATCTGGCGGTCGATCCTCCACTCTCTTCCCTCTGGAGTCTCCGAGGACAAGGAAACGTATTCAGAGTGCCGTTGGATGGCGCGATGTGTGCCCCACTGGAGATATCGAGGGTTAGGATTGGGCACACAAGATGTGGGAAGATTTTGGGGCTGTAATTTTTTAAAGGGAGATCTGGTTTATATAGCTGTGGGTGGGTAAAGTAGATGAAGAGAAAACTTATGTAAGGTTATGAAGACTTACAAAACTTTGGGATTTAAAAAAATAATGCCTCGCTACCGGACCGTCCGGACAGACCCTAAGGCTGATTCTGAATTGGTTGTTTTCAACTACTCTAGTTTATAAACTCAGACTGCATCTTCGCCAAACTATTTATTCTTTTTATTCTGGGTACCCCAGTTGTATGAAAATTTTAATACAACTGGGGTACCCAATTGATGCAGCCCACCGTACCTAAGGTAGACACAACCCTCCCGCATGTGATTGAAAAATACATGTTAAGACGTTTATGGGCTGATTAGATATTTACCTATAATGGTGAAAAGACGAGGTGGTGATCGTGTTCAACGAGACAAACAACCTTGAAAGTCACTTTAGCTCTTGCTATACCTGCTCACCTGTAAAGCGATAGGAAGCTACAAAAATCTTCCAGTACATCCGTCGCCCTTACCACTTCTAAGTCGCAGCTTTTAACTGTGAAAACAGGGCGCCCGCTAAGAAATGCGATACTTATGCTTTTTACACTCCACGGGTTATTTTCTTGTGTTTGTCCGTGGCGTAATGCGTTGTAAGTGTAATGGAGGTATGGAGGCATCGATGTGTGTGTTCTGTGTGCAATCGAGAGGGTGAGAGGTTAAATTGTTTCTTTTTAAAAGAGGAGACAAAAGAGGTTTCGTTCCTGTGGATTTTTTTCGTTTTTAATGGCTAAGGGAAGTTGTTTTGGCATGTCCTTAGCGGTTATTAAGTGGATTTTTTTTTGCCGTGTCCGGCTATGGCCCAAGAGCTCAACAGCTGTAGGTACCTTTTTAATACATTTACGTTACTTATGAATTATAAGTTAGGGAGATGCATGAACCCATGCATTGTAAATACTTTGTAGAATTTATTTCATCACCACTGGTCTTAAAACGGTGAAGGAAAACATCGTGAGGAAACCGGCATGTCCTAGAACCAAAAATTCGAAGACATGAGATGATAATTATGTCATTCACCAACCTGCACTGGGCCCGCTTGGTGGATTATGGCCCACTGTCTGTCACAAAGAGGAGGCTCGTGTCCCAGCAGTGGGAACGACATAGGTACTTAAACTGACGATGAAAATTGAGGAGTTCTTTTGTAATGCGTTTTGACTCGTTTCCTTGTTTCCAGGTGTATACTACACGATGGCGGTGGTTGGGCCGGCGATGGGCTACGTGATCGGGGGTCAGATGCTCACCATTTACACAGACTTCCTCAGTGTAGACTCAGAAACGTGAGTACCTACTAATTATTCATATTTATGTTAATTCAATTGGGCTAATTAGGTACTTTTAGGACCTACTTATTATTAGATATGTTTAAACTTACCTATCTTTCGTTTCTCAATGTGTGACGGAAGAAGGAAAAGCTAAAATTAAAACTGATATTTACTTAAGTACTACAATCTCATTTATATTTCTTTCCCAGTACAGACCTATTTGCTGTTGCCATTTAGGTGCAACCAACACCACCAACTATTCCATAAATTCTTTTTTTTTGCTAAGTTAGGACCTACTTATGATTAGGTATGTATATCTACCTTTCATTTCTCAATGTCTCGATTTGTGTATGACGGAAGAAGGAAAGCTAAAATTAAAACTGATATTTACTTACTACAATCTTATATTTATTTCCCAGTAGGTACAGACCTATTCGCTGTTAACCTATAAGTGCACCAACACCACCAACTATTCCATATTCTTTTTTTTTGCTAAGCATACGATAATAACCTCAACTGTGCGTTTCCCGCGCTTTCCATGCCGCACGCCGCGTCTTGTTCACATTTTTTTAATATTTCATCTCGGCACCGACACGGCTTCATTCAGCCAACTTGCCCTCTCGCTTTCATCTCATTGTGAACCACATAGGTACGCTGCTCAGGCAACTTTTCAGCCAAATTAATTCCACCATTTTATATTTTCATGGCTTCTGAAACGAAATATGATTTTCCGCAGGACGAGTTTTGAACGACCTCCTTGCCATGGCTTTACTTTTTAATTTATGAGTTCTCTCGCGAAGGGAATCCTTAGATAATATTACTTGATTAATTTGATTACGCCCATTCTTAAGAGGTATTGATGTTTCGTTATTAAAAAGCAAGAAATATCATCCAGGAAAAATAATGCTTAAATTGTACCTACTTATTGGCGAATGCGTTCAATATGTGTTTTACAGTAGGTAGGTACCTATTGCTGGTAGGTATGCTACTCAGTTTCAGGCCAATACCTATATAGAAATATTAATCAAGAAGCTTTAGGCGGTAGATTGATGTTTTCTTAATGTTTATTAAAAAAAGGCAATACTTTTGAACCGTGTCTAATATGGGTGGTACTGGTAACTCTGCCTATTATAGCACATTCAAGTACTTACCTACGCCAGAGAACGGTACATTAAAATTATAATTCAATCAAAAGGCAGGCAGTAAGAGTGATTCTATTATTCTAATTCATTTTAAGAGAAGTATATGCCTCTTGGAACCACTCGTTGTGTAGGTACAGGGCCGGACCCGGGGATGCGGAGCTGCAATGGGTGCAACAGCCGCAAATAATATAATACGAATCCCTAAGAGTTTATTAAAACTTCCACAGGTTATCAGACCTACTTTTCTAATATTCCGTGCCTAAATTATCTCTTACAAGATGATTAGAAAATTAGAAATAATTGCAGCCAGAAATAGATTAGGTACCGAAACCATTTTAACAATGAATGATTGAGTGTGACCTAAAATGTTTATGGTTATCATGTAGTGATGTAAGTGCATATTATGCTAGTGTGTAAGCCTATATACTGAAGAACCCAGAATAAACGTTTAGTATTAGATCAGCATTCATTGGTTTTACTTGTCTCCAACTCCCAACCTCACATGGCGACCCTGCCATCTCGGATTCGCACTCGCGCCTCGGTACCGTGCCCCTTTTAAGGAAAGCGCTAACTAAACAAGTAATTAATTGTCACAGTGAACGTTTAAATAATCAAGATGAAGTCACATATCATTTATTGCTTTTGCTATAAACTAACGTGTTCGAGTGAAGAGAAAGTGCAACAAAATGTGCAACTCGCAAAACAATAAGGTGGTGGTGATTGCGCAGAATGCTGCTGCAGGGAGAAACTCCGCTCAAGTTGACCAGTTAATGTACCATGCCAGCACTACAAACATTGTTCTAATTGCAATTGCCTTGTTGCTAGCTCTTGGTGGGCTCATCGTGGCATATCGTATGTACCGAAAATGTCATCGACGGATGGTGGAGAGACATGCTAATGATATAGTACTCAGGAGGTATGCCAGCATTTTTAGAGGACGTCGTGCACCAGCAGAACAAGAATACGGCAGAGAATATACGCGTGGTAATAACGAGTGCGATAAATAAATAACTAATTGGTGAAGTGTTAGTGCGCGGAAAATTAAAGGAAGTGCGCGAAAAAAAATAAAAATAAAAATAAATTGATGTAATACGGTCTCGACAAAGTGCGGTACGGTTATAAAAGTTACGCTATGGACACTAAGTTACGCAGTATGTATCGGAGAAGTTTGGTATGTATTATATTTAGTATACTAATGTTATAGAGTTATGTTCACTATATCTAATTTTATCGAGTTATGTTCATTTAATGGCAGAATTTTTAAAAACTATTTGCGAAGAACTCATAAAGATAAGAGTTTATTTAATAAAAATTGGGCCCTCTAGGCGCCAAGGAAATATATGTGAGAAAAAGTTGAGTGAAGCTAAAACTCTATACCAGCAGTATACGAAAATTTTAGAAGAAATAAGTAGGATACTACAGACGAAAAAGGAATATGAAGTTAAATTAATAAATCAGTTTAGCGAAAATATTGAAAAGTTGTATTCAGAAATTGCTGATTTGTGTAAGATTAAGCCAATAGATTGTGTCACAATGGCGAAATTTGACTTAAAAATTGCGCTAAATTTATTACCAGTCATGAATGACACAGAATTAATCACTATGCAATTAATTGATGGTATCGAATATTACGATTCTGTTCTAGAGGATGCTTCGAAAAGTAATTTAATAGAATTCGTATTAAAAAGTCGGTTATCACAATCTGCAAAATTAAAACTATCTAAAAAATATAATAAGGTATCTGAATTACTGAGAGATATGAAGTTGCACCTACTACCTAAAAAATCATTCATAGCATTATCCAGTAAACTACAGTCGGCAAAACAAAGCGAAAAATCAATATCTGACTATGGTCAAGAAATTTCAAACTTATTCGTTGACCTCACGATTTCGCAGACCGAAGGCCACGAAGACAGTTACGATGTATTAAAACGCGTTAACGAAAAGCTCGCTATAAAGCGCTTTGCTGACGGACTACGAAACCGTAGGTTAAGCACAATAATAGCTGCAAGAAATTATAGTTGTTTGAACGATGCAATACAGGCGGCTGTGGACGAAGACATTTCGTCAACTGTAAACCAAAATGATATTTTGACAATGCGGAAACCAAACAGGTTTTTTGTTAGCAATTACAGAGGTAATCAGAGAGGTATGCGTTCCACCTCACGGCCGAGGAATACCCATCGGGGAGGTCGCTACCAGCAGAGGGGTTCCACTCGAGGTTGGACTGACACATCATATCGAGGTCGTTCAACAGCACGAGGATCACGAGGTAGGTCCTATCAAAATTATAGCCGTGGTAGGCAACAACAAAGAGGCGGACAGATACATGTTATAACCGGGAACTCGGAGCCCCAAGTTCCACCGGAAAACGTCGGAGAGGAAAACAACCAGCAATTTTTTCGAGGCTAAAAATAACTTTACATATTCATATAATAATTCGCTATTCGCCACTTTATCCATAGACGGTGCAGCATATTCATGGCTAATCGATACGGGAGCATCGATTTCAGCTATTAAACAAGAGTACATTATTAAACATAACATTCCTATCCATAAATGGACGACAACTATAAACGGGATTGGAGGCAAAGTACGGGCAATAGGCTACGCGTGTATAAAATTGACAACTCAGACATATTGTTTTAGTCACAAGTTTTATGTTTTTGATTCGTTGCCATGTAAGGCGGATGGCATCATTGGATATGATTTCTTAAACAAGTTTGGATCGTGTATAGACTTACAAAGTAAAGAAGTGACTCTTTATACTTCGTTTAACAACAAGATAGTTTTAAAGTTAAATCACCAGCTTAAACATATGTTTAATATACCATCTAGGTCTGAATCAATCCATTGTTTAGATACAAATATGAATGAAGAATGTGTGGTCTGTGCGAAAGAGTTGTCTGAGGGTATATTTATGGCTAGTACTATAGTCTCACCGGTCAATGGCAAGATCCCTATTAGAATACTAAATACGACTGAAAACACTGTAACCTTAACTGAAATTAAGCCAAGTATACATAAGTTAAGCGAATACAATTTATGTTCATTTGATAGTTGCACACAAGGCGCCGATCGTGTAAAAACTTTGTTATCAAACCTCAACTTAAAACATTTGAACTTAGAAGAAAAGATAGCGGTTCAAAACGTGTGTGCTAAATATGCTGACATCTTTTATTTGCCAGGGGATACATTAAAAACTACACCTATTTACAATCACAAAATACATTTAAAAGAACATGCTAGTCCCATCTATATGAAACCATACAGATTGCCACATTCTCAGAAACCCGAAATTGAGAAACAAATAAAAAACATGTTATCACAAAATATTATAGAACCCTGTTCAAGCGAATGGTCAAGCCCAGTACTTCTAGTACCAAAAAAAAATTGATACCACGGGACAAAAGAAATTTCGTTTAGTTATAGATTATAGGAAATTAAATAACGCTATTAAAGACGACAAATTCCCACTGCCAAATATAACGGACATCCTTGATTCTCTTTCCGGTTGTATCTATTTCACACATCTAGATTTATATCAAGGATTTTATAACGTAAATCTCGATAAACACAGTAGAAAATACACAGCTTTTTGTTCCGGTCAGTACCAAATGACCAGGATGCCAATGGGTCTAAAAACGAGCCCAAATTCTTTCTCAAGAATGATGAATATGGCAATGGCCGGATTAACGTATGAAAAATGTTTAGTGTACTTAGATGACGTAGTGGTTTATGGGAAATGTTTAAATTCAGCTACTAAAAACTTAATAGATGTGTTTGACCGATTGCGAAAAACTAACTTAAAATTAAACCCCATAAAATGTGATTTCCTCCGAAAAGAGATGTTATACTTAGGTCACGTAATATCGTCAGACGGTGTACAACCGGACCCCAAAAAATTGGATGTAGTTAAAAATTACCCAGTACCAAAAAACTCGGACGAGGTAAAGCGATTTGTCGCTTTCGCTAATTACTATAGGAAATTTATTAATAAATTTGCAGCAATAGCACAACCCTTAAATAATCTTTCAAAGAAAAATACTAAATTCCAATGGACAGATGACTGTCAACAGACATTCGATCTTTTAAAACAATTATTAATGAACCCTCCAATACTTCAATATCCCAATTTTTCATCTGACAACGTGTTCACCTTGCAAACAGATGCTTCGGGTTATGCAATAGGAGCCGTGTTAGCCAATCAAAACGGAAAACCCGTCGCATACGCCAGCAGAACACTTAACAAGGCCGAAAAAATGTATCCGACAATAGAAAAAGAATTACTTGCCATTGTCTGGGCCATAAAACACTTTAGGCCATACCTGTACGGTCGTAAGTTTAAGGTCCTAACCGACCATAAACCACTAATATATTTATTTAATATTAAAGACCCGTCCAGTAGATTAATGAAGTTTCGGATTTTGTTAGAAGACTATGATTTCTATGTGGAATACGTGAAAGGATCGGATAATGCAGCTGCAGATGCATTGTCACGAATAACAATAACATCAAAGGATTTGAAAGAGATGCATGAATGTGTTTTAAATGTACTCACGCGGGCACAGAAAAAGAAGTTATGTACGGGACAAGACAATTCAGATACTATGGTTACTACTGATGGATGGTCTGATCAGCCAAACGTCGTGGAAACTCATAGTAAGCCGAAAATGTCAATTGAACTTACATTAACATGTAATAAAACTATAAATAAATTAAGAAAGGAAAACGTGATAGTAGAAGAAAGTCAATTATTTGTATACGTACCGAAAAATATGGTAACATACATAAAACCAGAACCTCAATCACAATCGACGCCAGGCGCTTTTGTGAGAGAACTGGAAACATTTTGTGGAAAATTAAAAATTGACGAAATATATTTACTTAAAAATAAACAAAATAGTATGTTTATAAAATTAATAGCACAAGAAATAAAGCAAAGTAGCCCGTGGTTAGGTCCAAGATTATGCATATTAGACGACGTAATACGAATACAGGATAAAGATGAAATTAGAGTCATTCTAAACGACTTCCATCTGTTACCTTACGTTACATTATTGTAATAAATTTAATATAATAACAAAGGAACAGTATGGGTTCCAACACGGTAAGTCTACAACATTAGCCATCTATGCCCTCATGAAAGTTGTATTACCTAGTATCAATGATAATAATCTAACCACAGGTCTATTCTTTGATTTATCAAAAGCTTTCGATCTAGTTTCCCACGATTTACTATTACAAAAACTAGAATCACTTGGAATCAGAGGGCCACCCTTACAATGGATAAAGTCATACCTTCATAACAGGCAACAATGTGTTACTATACCAAATATTAATGACGATAAGGACGTAATATTATATGCATCTGAATATATTTGTAACAGATTCGGTGTTCCTCAAGGAAGCATACTGGGGCCAATCTTATTCTTATTGTACATAAATGACATCACTCAAATAACAAATCATAAATGCATCTTATTTGCTGATGACATTTCTATTATTGTGACATCTAATAAAAAAAATAATACAATTTATGACCATGAAGCTGACATTAACAATACAATTGACATCTTAATTAAATGGCTTAATATTCAAAATTTAAAAATAAATCTTGACAAATCAGTATACATACAATTTAATAAATGTAATAACAATAAATCTAATTTCAGTCTAAATATACCCAAACTCAAATCTGTGACACAGACTAAGTTTCTGGGTGTAACTATTGATGAACATTTAAACTGGAAAATGCATGTAGACAATGTCTCTAGTAAAATAAATAAATTTGTGTACGCGCTCAGACAAGTCAAAAAAGTTACTAATTTAAAAACAGCCATATTGGTTTACCACGCATACGTAGAATCTATACTGCGCTATGGACTTATAATTTGGGGCAACAGTACCGACCAACATAGAACATTTGTTGCTCAAAAAAAGTGCATTAGAGCTCTATATGGACTCCAACCTGACGAATCATGCAAACCAGTATTTAAAAAACTTGGTTTGTTACCGCTACCTTGCCTATACATCTACGAAATATGCATGTTTGTAAGGAAACATAAAAAGTTATTTAAAACAGCGAACGATATATGTGCTCGAAACCGACGAGACCCTTATAGGCTCGTACTAAGCAATGCTCCTAGGCTTGCAAAATATAACAAAAGCTGTTTAGCTATGTGTGTACGGATTTATAATAAATTGCCTGATGACTTTAAATTGTTGAATACGACATACTGTTTTAAGCGGAAATTAAGTGCATGGCTAAGCCAATATAACTTTTATAGTCTGAAACAGTTCTTTGACACAAAGTGTTAGTAAGTTACTTTTATTATTATTTTTTGTAAATTTTGGAATTTGCATGCTGAGGCTAAGCTCGGCAAAACATGTTTGTACTATTTTTAACTGTAAGACCTGTTATACCATGTTTTGAGCAAATAAATATATTATTATTATTATTATTACCTACAAGTGGCCACGCAGGTATCAGACGGATGGTCAATAACATAAAAAAGTACTATTATTGGGCAGGTCTCGAACGCGATGTCACTGATTTCATAAAAAGATGTGACAAATGCCAAAAACAAAAATATTCGGTCCATATCAAGGAACCCATGACTATAACCTCAACAGCGCACGCAGCATTTGAGAAAATATTTATGGACGTTGTAGGTCCGTTAGATAGGGACCAACAAGGTAACTCATATATATTAACGCTTCAATGCGAATTAACAAAATACGTCGAGGCATATCCTTTAAAAACAAAAAGAAGTGAGGAAATTGCTAAAGAATTTGTAAATAATTTCATTTTACGACATGGAATTCCTAGAGAAATAGCGACCGATAGGGGTGCAGAATTTATGTCTGAAACAATGACAGAAACTTGTAAATTACTTCATATAAACAAAATTAACGCTACTGCTTATCACCACGAGAGCATAGGCTCACTCGAGAACACACATAAGCATTTAGGTGCATTCCTGAGAATCCAAACAGATAATCACCCGGAATCGTGGAGTACTTGGTTACCTTATTGGTGTTTCAGCTATAACACATCAGTTCACACCGAAACTAAATACACACCTTTTGAGTTAGTATACGGTAAAAAATGTAACTTACCCAGTAATGTAACCAAGGCCGTGGAACCACTTTATAATATTGACGATTATCCTTAACAGCTAAAATATAGACTACAAGTATCCACTAAAGAAGCTCGTGATAATTTGATACAATCAAAAACATCTAGAAAAATAAAATACGATCAAAGAATTAACCCAATCGTATACAAAAAGAACGACTTAATCTTAGTTAAGAACGAGACTGGTAATAAATTTGCCAATATTTATTCAGGTCCTTATATTGTGATTAAAGACATGCCACCTAATGTGGAAATATTAAAGAATAACAAAATTGATGTAGTACATAAGAACCGTACCAAACTGTATAATAGTTAATACGCATATTAAAAAAAAAAAAAAAATAATTATAATCTAATGTAAAATCATGTAACTAATCATAACTGTATTGTTCTGTATGTTATCCGTTATTCAAAAAAAAAAAAAAAGTTATGTAATTAATAATATTACTATAATGAATGCATGTAATCATAATATATTCTGTCCATGTACTCATAAAAAAAATAATAACCTATATAACTTAAGCAATAAGATAAAAATAAAATAATATAGTTAATTATTTTATTTTCCCTTACCGAGGGAGATGTAGTGATGTAAGTGCATATTATGCTAGTGTGTAAGCCTATATACTGAAGAACCCAGAATAAACGTTTAGTATTAGATCAGCATTCATTGGTTTTACTTGTCTCCAACTCCCAACCTCACAATCAGGTGGTTAAACCTATTCCTAAATCCAGTCCTGTCCACTCAAGCCTGCCGGTGCGAACCGCAGAGCAACGTTAGATTGTTGAGTAAACGTCCGATTTGCATAAGAAAACAATTGGGCATCGCTACCTAATAACGTGTACTTCGGAACACGAAATACCCCTCTGTTTACCCACATAATAGCCCTCGCGAAAATAGCGCCTACAAAAGTTATTATAGCAATAACGGAGTTTTCAGATCTGTTGCTCGTTTTTTGTCTAGGGACATATTCCAAAAAAGGGGTAACGTGAGCTAAGCGAGTATGAAAGCGATATTATGGAGTTTTTATTTGACTTTTAATGCGATTCGAGGCAGGTTTTAAGCTGTTGAGTTATTTTCTTTGTGCGCTTAAGGGAATGAAAAATTAGCTACGGCGTTTATGGGAGTTAATATGGCAGAAAAAGGCTTCCGTAGGAACTTCATTTCTGCACAGTACGATGGCTTTAAGAGGAGTTTAATTTTTAAAACGAAAAGTCGCTGTCTTTAGGTTAAAAAGGTACGAAGAGGACCTTTATTATCACCTTTTTTGATGTTTTTTTAATACCTGTATTGTGTCTTTTGTTGCACTGAATTAAACGTTTTATCTATCTTCATGTCGTTTGTGTTGTAGACTTAGGCATTATTGGCCAAGCTATGCAAGCCGAGTCGAGTACCTATGTGGGCGCGTTGTTTATGCGTCTTCTCTTGACATTTTCTTAAGCAGAGGCTTAAGAAATTGTTTAGGTACCTACCTACCTACTGCACCTTGCCTTCACATACTAACATGCCCACATTACAATCCCATAATAGATAGGTAGGTTAGGTACGATGTCGTTACTTGGTTCCATCGTGAATCCCATATTCTTAATATCTTGCGGCTATTGGAGATTTGTGTTGGTGATCAATGCTTATGCCTTCTCTGTATGAGAAGACGTCTTTACCCTGCAGTGGAACGAGATAGGCTGCTATTAAAATTATTTTATAAAGTTTAGGTTGTTTAATATTTTTTTGAGTAAGTATAAAATAAAAAAAATTACATCATTCCTATTGTCATGTGCTTCTCTTTTATTGTAATCTCTGACGCTAAGGCTATAATTACTGAAATTGTATCCTGGGTCGTCAGAAGCCTGAAAGTCTGACAACCAGTCTTACCAAGGGGTATCGTATTACCCAGTAACTGGGTTGTGGAGGTCAGATTGGCAGTCGCTCCATGTAAAATACTGGTATTCAGCTGCATCCGGTTAAACTGGAAGCCGACCACAACATAGATGGGACAACGCTAGGCAGATGATGATGTTTAGGTTGTTTTCCTCCATTAATACTTATAAAATATAACCAATTGCCAATTCTAACAGTATTCTCTGCAATTATCTGTCCAGGTTAGGTGTAACTCCTGTGAGCTCGGTGTGGATCGGTGCGTGGTGGATAGGGTTCATCTTGTCGGCTCTCCTGTGCCTCATCGTCGCGATACCGCTCATGGCTTTCCCACATGAGCTGCCTGGTAAGTGTACTTAGTTCCAACATGCTGCAGACGAAATTAAGATTCCATTGCTTCCTATTCTACGGATTCTACCTTTAGTACCTACCTAAGGTAGAATCCGTATACCGTCCGTATCCGTCCGTATCCGTGTACCTATCGGTATACACGGTACATACGAGAATGTCTGATAGTATACCGCTAAAACACACAATAAAAAAAACCTAATGCGTTTCCAATTCCATCACAACTAATATTATAAAGGCGAAAGTTTGTGAGTGTGTGTGTGTTTATATGTTTGTTACTTCTTCACGCTCAAACGCTCAAACAAAACGTATTAACAATTTTTTATCCTTTTCCCTTAGAATTCATGGCAATAAAATGTGAGAATTCACATTTTTGACTAACCAATATTATCACACTAATATTATAAAGGCGATAGTTTATGAGTGTGTGTTTATATATTTGTTACTTCTTCACGCTCAAACCAACCAGCCAACCAGCTGGACCAATTTTGATAAAATTTGGTATGGAGGTAGCTGACACCATGGACTAACATATAGGCAACTTTTTATCCCGATATTCCCACGGGATCGAAACTTACGTGGGTGAAACCGCGGGTCGCTGCTAGTTTATCATATGCCTCGAGAAAACGTCTTATTTTCAGCCCAATATTTAATCTTCGTATTTTGTATTAAACACCAACATCGACTTACCTACAGGTGCAGCTGAAATCCAAGCATCAAAAGTATCAGAAGCGCACGAGGGCGCAGCTTCCAAGTCTGCAGCCTTCAGCGCTTTACATGAGCTGCCTCAAGCCGCGGCAGCTTTACTGCGGAACCCCACTTTTCTGTTCCTAAACCTGGCTGGAGCTAGTGAGGGCATGCTCATCTCTGGGTTCGCTGCGTTCTTGCCGAAACTCATTGAGAACCAGTTTGCTGTCAACGCTTCAGAAGCCGCTTTGCTTTTGGGTAAGTTCAGTTTTTTATCGTCCAATATAAATGGAATTTCTTAACTTGTTTGTTATGAGAAATAACTTGGTACCTATGTGAAATAACTTTGGTACCTATGTGAAATTACTTTCGAACCTTATCAAGAACTTGGGAGTCTAATAGCAGGACTCACAGACAGTACTTTGACTCTGATTGATCATACTTATAACAAATGTGAGCAAGCGTTTCAAAAGAATATAGGTATATATTTTTGTTATAAAAATAAGGTTCAATTCGTATGAGACGCTTACTTTACAAGGTCAAAGTTTCTAAAGTTGAGCTTTTCAGCTCCAACAACTTTTTTCTTGAATACAAAAAGTCAGATATGTACTTTTACCCGACTGCGCCAGAAGGAGGGTTGTGTTTTTCGAGTGTATGTATGTAGGTATATTTCTTTGGGATGCTCTGTAGCCTAAACGGCTTGATCGATTTCAGCTTGAGAGGTGCCGTTAAATTCGTCTTAATTGTGAGATTGGGTATATCAAAATTGAAAAAAAAAAAAAAATGGCCGATTTTTGGCGCTTTAATGTCTTCAAAAAATGTTTTCTTATTATGATAAAGATGCTTCAAAAGACCTTAGCGCCAGAACACGTGTTGATGTACCACCTTCCATGCTCCAGGAGTGATCACGGTCCCGGCGGGCGGCGGCGGCACGTTCCTGGGCGGCTGGCTGGTGAAGCGCTGGCGGCTCGCGTGCGGCGGGATCATCAAGCTGTGTGTGGGCGCCACGCTGCTGGCCGCCGCCTTTACCTTCAGCTTCGTGCTCACGTGTGACGACTACCCCTTCGCGGGCGTCACTGCCATGTACAGTAGCCCATCGGTTCCGGGGTGAGTGGAGAACCTATAGCTTATTTCGATAATACCTAGTCTATAATCAACCCATGTTTTTGAGTAAGCTAGCTAGCTAAATAATAACAGCCGTACAGGTCCAGGTTAAGATACGCTTGCCGCGGTTGGTCTGTGGATGGTTGACCATCTTTACATACCGTGACCCCTCCGTGCCTCGGAAAGCACGTTAAGCCGTTGGTCCCGACTGTCATTCGTGGAGTCAGAAGCCCGAAAGTCTGACAATCAGTCTTATCAAGGGGTATCGTATATTACCCAGTAATTGGGTTGTGGAGGTCAGATAGGCAATCGCTCCATGTAAAATACTGGTATTCAACTGCATCCGGTTAGACTGGAAGCCGACCCCAATATAGTTGGGAAAAGGCTAGGCAGATGATGATGAATCAAGTCATGTTTCTGATTAGGAATTCCTTTGGTTGAGAACTTTTTGTGGGTGGTATTTTTAAATTCTCGTAGTGATTCGAGTCTAATATTGGTTTCACACGGTTTTTGCTTACCTGTTTTGAGAAGATTAGATTAGGTACCGTATTTTCATCTAGGTGTCAGCAAAGAAAATGTGAACCATGAAATTACACAGTAAGTATGTAGGTAGGTACTATTTAATGTGACCACTTAAGAAGGTGTCAAAGTGAACCCGTATTCCGGTTCTTAGCTGTCCAGCTTGATCAGATGCCTGTTCTCAACAAGAGACCAGTATTAGCCGACGTTCGCACGTACGTAAAAATATCGCGGCGGGATTTTATCGCGCACAGGATTTTCAATTCTCGCTGTTGAGCCGAGCGTTGAGAATCCAACAGAGCGCATCCCAGCGCGTCAAATAAAACACACTTGGATTTTCAACTCGGCGATAAGCAGTGCGTTAAAAATCCAATGCGGAGAAAACGCGCCCTTGCGAATCTGGGCTTAGATCCTCAACCTTCATAATAAATCCACTCTTCACTTCCCAGGGCCGACCGTCTAACAGCGATGTGCAACACGGAATGCTCGTGCATCAACGCGCCCTACTCGCCCGTGTGCGGCGCGGACGGCACGGTGTACTACTCCGCCTGCCACGCCGGCTGCACGCGCCAGACCCTCGCGGGGGCTGCCCAGCTGTTCCACCAGTGCTCCTGTGTCATGACCAGGGAGAATATGACACTGCCGACTTATGAACTTGAAGGAGGTGAGTGTTAGGGGAGCTGGGGGGTGTGCTGCTGGGGAGTTTCTTGCGCCACTTCCTCTTCCCAGAGAAAGCACTAGGAAGTGGTGAAGGGCAGGCGTTTTGGGGGTCTGTAACTTTGACATTCGGAAAGTGCTGATTCTCAGCCCAATTTGAATAAATGACTTTTGATTCTGGTTTTGTTAATGAGATGTGACGATGCCGCGACATATGTATAAGGGCAGCATATTTTTAGGGTTCTGTACCTCAAAAGGAAAAACGGAACCCTTATAGGATCACTTTGTTGTTTGTCCGTCTGTCTGTCAAGACCCTTTATCTCGAAAACGCGTGGAGGTATTAAGTTGAAATTAAAACCATATATGTCTGCGTTCCCATGAAGCTGTGGAAAAATCAAACTTCTAAGTTAACGTAAAAAAAATACGACCGTTTATGCCGCAAAAAACGTATATTTCGACACTCAACGGAATTAAAATGTATCCCGTACTTCCCGCTGACCTAGAATCATGAAATTTGGCAAGAAGCAAGGTCAGGTAGCACAAATAAAGGAAAAAATCCGAAAACCGTAAATTTGTAGTTACATTAAAAAACCTACTTACTGTAACCTACTGTACCTACGGGACCCTCGGTCCCTCGGTGCGGGAGTCCGACTCGTTCTTGACCGGTGTTTTATTTTGGTATGGCTGCTTGTTCACGTCACGAAATTCGTCAATTGAGGCATGTCGGATTTCCTTAAGCAAGTGTTATGTAACGTTCAAATAATGAATCACGCAGTAGTTATTCGTGGCAGGTTCACACTCTCTTCCAACATCTTCGTCCGTTGGAATTGAAGAAAGTGAAACTACAATTCTTGCCAAATTAGACAGACTATTCATAAATTCTTCCCAATTATTCCGACATTCTCTCAAACCACAGACTTTTATTGATGTGGAAATCGCACTTAAGTTACTCATAATAAGGTGTTTATTATTTTTCAGTATCAAATTCATCCATCTCGTACGAAGCTATCAACAGTATCTGCACAACAGACTGTCCGTACCTATGGGTGTTCGTCGGCTTGTCTTTCGGAGTGATGCTGTTCACGTTCCTGGCTACCATGCCTGCATTGTCGGCTACTTTGAGGTATGTTCATTAACCTTTTAAGCGCTTGGCTAAATATCAATTGCCGTGCCCCTAGCGCACGGCTACAAATCGATAAAATAATCATCATCATCTGCCTAGCCTTTTCCCAATCATGTTGGGGTCGGCTTCCAGTCAAACCGGATGCAACTGAATACCGAAATTGATAAAATAATACCTACAACAAATAAGGAGGAGCAATCGTTGAATAGAACGAACAAATTATGCATGTTCTTTGTCGCAAAAATACGACACGAGCGGTAGGGAGGGGCACGGAAATATGTGTCGCATAAATGCGACACAAGCGCAGCGGTTAAAAGGTTAACAAAACTGGACTTGAATTTCTTTCACAGTCACTACTTAATACTCATAAATAGGTACTCCACCAATAAGTACTAGTGATTGTTCAAGTGACACAAATGTATGGCTTATGATGGTTAGATGACTACAAAAATGGACCAGAATAGCTATTCACAACCGTTCGATACGCTTCCGTACCGAGTCGAACACCAATCAATGATAACAAAAGAGTCCACTAAAAGGCGTTCACAAACACAAAACCTTAAAATTGTGTCAGTTTAAATATAATAGATGACCACCATTCTTCCGACATCTATTTGCTGTCCCCGGCAAGGCAACTCAGCAATTCAAAATGTGTCATTTTCGATACGACAACCTGTCGAATGGTTGTGAATCGCTATGCTGGACCTTATCTATGTGCAGTTAAGCTAGGCGGTCGGTGGTGGTGTTTAGTAAAATCTACAAAAAAAACTTTCACGACTTGAACCGGAAAACATTCGGGCCAACAAAACCTAGTTCGAAAGTGGTTTTGAGAGAGATTGTGATTTTTCGAGTGTCTTTAGAGAGTCGCAGTGGTACCGAATTTATAAATCTAAAGACTCGTCCAACCCAAAGAGCTTGTTGGTCCCCCATAAGTGCTGCGGTGCTAAAATCTCACCGTGAAAACTTAGGTGAAGTGAACGTGGAGTGAGCTGTCAATAGTGTCAATTCCTAGCAAAAACAAACTCACTTCACCTAAGTCTTCACGGTGAGATTTTTACAGAATCGACCGACAGGACTGCAGGCCAATCTCAGTGTTTAATGTGCGTTCTACCCAATGATACCTACTGTATCCTCAACAGATGTGTCCGCGAAGACCAGCGGTCCTTCGCGCTAGGTATCCAGTGGATCAAGGTACGTCTGCTGGGCACGATCCCGGCTCCCCTGCTGTTTGGGTTCCTCATCGATCTATCCTGTTCACTGTGGTCCACGTCATGCAACAAGACTGGCGCCTGTCTACAGTATAATAACATTAATATGAGCAGGTAAGGATCTGTAATACATTTGAATAAGTTATGGCTAGGGATCTGGAAGATTTCTTCTTTCTCTTTCTTTAGTTCACTACCGACTATTTCCGTTTCATGGTATTGCATATCTGGAAGATGTTTGTTTTTATATTTTTTGTCTCTTGTCCACTAAATAATCTTGTCATATTTTCTTCCAGGTACATGCTAGGCATCGCACTGGTAGGCAAGCTCTGTTCCCTTCTCTTCTTCTTCCTCGCGTGGTGGTTCTACCGCCCACCAGGAAGCAAGAACGGGAACGCCATAGTTCCCTCAGTAGACCTCGTCGTATGCGCGGAGAAGACCAATGGCAACGTCACTAATGTAGCCAATGGGACAGTAGAACGAGGCAGCAATGGATACTGCAATGCGGCTTTAGAGTGTAGCGATCATTTGTAAGGTAGTTATCAAAGATATCGTTGTCTAACACTGCACCCTAATTGCGTAACAATCACAACCTAATCATTTTGAAGGATATAAATAATCCATTGCTTCATATGTTCGAAAAATTTGTCAGCCCAACAACGTAAAAACGCAATGAATGTTGTTGAACTGTCAAAATGGAAGCCATTCCTACTGTTAATGTGTTACGCAATTAACCCCCTGGATGCAGGGTATAGCCAGTAATCTTGGCCAGGACTAGCCTAATATTTTTAGGCTAGTTACTGGCTACAATAACGGGTTCAGCAGTAAGGCCGGCTGCAAAGTTGTAGAGGCTAATGAGGCCATAACTTCGAGAATGTAGCTTTTGGGGAGTCTCGAATTTTCGATGTAGGTATGTAAAATATTGATTGTTGACAACTATTGGGCATAACTGTGACTGTACGGACATTTTGAACCTTGATGAAATGGTACAGTTCGAACCATAGCTAACTGAAAATGCTAGCCAAAAATGCAGATTTCCAATTTTATGTAATTTGTTGATTATCAAATTAAATTATGATTTTAATTATGAGTAGTGTGGATAGTATAGGTAGCTACAGTCAGTTATAGCAGTTAATTGAGCAAAGTAAATTCTATCGATTCGTATAAATCTCAACTATTTAGGCAAAGGTGGATCAGTTATTTGCTATGACTGACTGTACATTATACATATAATGCAATGATTGTTTACATTCCAAAATAATAATATAAATAGTTCTGTTGTAAAATATCTGTGATGTAATAGTTTGTAGATAAACGTAAGTATATCGCCGATGTAAGGTCCTCCTATACTAAGACCTTAAGGTGTGTCTAGATCTGTACACCTATTTAAGTATTAAAATGGGGTACGTGTTTTTTTTTTAATTTTAAGTAGTTGACCTACTTAATTCATTTATTTTTAGGATTATCAATATTGATAGTACAGTCTGTGAGCTGCACGACCCGAACTATCCTCCCCTCTTCTTCTTTCTGAGAGGGGACAGGTAATGCAGAGTACAGACCCTGCCTACCCACACAAAGGGGATTGAAGATTTTTATATGGAGCCTGGCATACTTACTGTCGCGCCATTTTGATATATAAAAACAGGGCTCATGCGCGGCCGCCATTTTGAAAAAAAAAACACAATGGCGGGCCGGTAGAGTATGCCACTGACCTTAAAAGCCCTTTCTGAAACAGAAGCTATATACATAATATGTAGGTCTACTTGTTATTTTTGCAAAACCTACGTACCCCGGTGTAGTGTGTATGTATAATTAAGTAGAGTACAATTCGGGAAGGCACAATTTTTAAAATATTTCTGTTTTACAATTTTGAAATAAGTATCATCAAAATAACGGTTAAGGTACACTTGTACATAGTTTCTAACTTATTCGTTGTTAATGCAAAATCAATAGTTGTTAAAATTGTATTTTGGTTGAAGACTGATTGTTTACTAGTAATAATTAAATTAAATATTAAGTGTATGTGTAACATAATTCTGCATGCGACTGTACTTTTGTTGAATTAAAGGATTGTACGAGTATAGTAATGTAGCGGTATCTACAACGCCACATGCGAACAACGCGTCATACTGACGTCACGCAAAATCCTGCATCTCGCAAGCAGAGTTTACCGCGCAACTAGCTTAGATACAACTGCCCGACGTGAATCATCGGGCAGCTGCCCGCCAGACACAACACCCGTCTGGTCGGAGGATCCTCCCTTTCCTATAGAGTATGAGTAAACTTTACACCACGTTCCTCATACCTCTATACTGTTAGGAAAGGTCTAGTGGTCGCAAGCGTTATTAAACTCAAACTCAAACTCAAAGCATTTATTTCAATTAAACCTTGTACAGGCACTTTTGAATTGTCAAAATTAAATAGTCTGTCAGTTAGTCAGAAAGTTGAAGCTAGTTGCCCATTCCAAAACGTAGATCTCTATGGAGAAGAACGGGCAAGAAACTCCATGGACACTCTTTTAAATCAAGTTATTACAAAATCCTGGGTACATTATTCTTGTTGCTTCTATATGTGAGAACAATGTAAAAAAAAGACAAATGAAGAAACAATTCAAAATATATGATTAAAAATAAGCCTTGGCAGTTAAGAGATGACCAGTCTCAACCGACGGCACCCGTTCACGAACATGACGCGTGGATCAGCACCATCCAGCTCAACCATTTTGTAGGGAACCGAATAATCCAACACACGCGCCACCATCGGTGAGACATTTAAGTGAGCATGACACGTTCTCAACTGCCATGCTCTTTCAAGTCAACAACAAAAAAAATCATAATAAACGGAAACATGGTTCTTACATTTACAAAATTAAAAAAAAAAAAATGCTTCTAAATTATACAAAACTATAGTTTGCAATTTATTTAAGATGTTAATATAATTTACTACCAAACAGGAAGAGGTATCTAATATTGCAGTATTCAACAATTAAAACTGGATTGAATAAAATAAAAAAGTTATGTTCGTAATGTCAGAAATATTGAAAAAGAAAAAGGGAAGCACCTCTTCCAAATACTGAAATTTTAACTAGTGAGCCCAAGTGCCTGTGGAGCAGGACCAGCATTAAGCCAAGCATTTTTATCTACGATATAATCATCCAACTTGTAATATGCTTGTCTACATAGTGTGCGTTTAATGCATGTTTTAAATTTCTTCTCATTTAATTGAAGAATGTCGAATGGTATTTTATTATAACATTTTACACAGTAACCCATAAAAGAAGTTTTTACTTTAGACAATCTGAAACGCGGTTGATCTAATTTGTCCCTATTTCTAGTGTTGTATTGCTGAGCATGACCTCCTTGGTTTGATTCCCGGGTCGGACGGTGTTATCGAGTTTTTCCATCTGGAATATATCAGTAGCAACCCGGAGCCTGTATTTGTGCCAGGTTGATGGCAACAGGCTAAACAAAACACAACTGTGTGGGTAAACGTAACTGGCGAAATGTGGGTATCTCTGCCTTACCCTTCGGGGAATACAGGCGCGATATAATGATGTTAATTTCTTACTAAATGTTCAAAATTATTCTGTAAACATCACATCTAATCTGCATTTGAGACTTGTTTGCCAAAAATGTAAACAAATATGAGTTTATGGAAAAATAACTTTAAATCCTACACCATAAAGTTCAGTTTACGCTATAACTTTAAAAAAATTATAATTCTTTCAATAGTGCTAGTCACTCTGAAATCAACTTAACTCCCATTAAAATAAAGTTGATATTTGTTTAACTTGAAAAAAATATCTTTAGTCCAGAATTCCTGTTACGCTGACGTCGGTCGCGTACGGTCAGTACCAACATACGCGCCGCTGACGTCAGCGTCACAGTATGGTGCTAGAACACAATGTATATTCACACGCGCGACCGACGACGTCAGCGTAACAGGAATTCAGGCCTTACAATCCTTTAATTCTTAAAAGATAGGATAGATACCCCCTGGATGTTTTACTGGATATAAATAAGGCCGTAGGTAGTAAAAGTCTGGATATAAAAAAAAAACCCAATGAACTGCATTTGGCCTAAAATGTCATCCCAGACTGTTTCGATCGATTTCAAATTCCAATAATGGATTAAGTACAGATTTCTACATGGAATCGAAAACTTCAAAAATGGATCAACTACCATAAAACTATGAAAATATGCAATAGCAATTAGATTTTTATAAAAATACGATTTGTAAAGTTTTTACAATTTTTTCTAATGTAATTTGTGTATCATATAATGTAGGTGATCAATTTTGAAATTGTACAATTTTACACGGATTGATTGAAATAAAAATATTAAAACAATGTGTCCATTATTTTGTCTCCACCGCCTCCCGTAAATTCCTAAGTTGGATCAATCAATTTGCCTAGCCTTTTCCCAACTATGTTTGGGTCGGCTTCCAGTCTAACCGGATGCAACTTAGTACCAGTATTTTACATGGAGCGACTGCTATCTGACCTCCACAAACCTGTTACTGGGTAACACAATACCCCTTGGTAAGGCTGGTTTCAGAGTCGCGCTGACCGCACGCTGACCGTCGGCGCTGACAGCTGAAACGTATGAACTTCTAGGAAACGTTTTAGAATAACGCGTAGCTATCAGCGCGTGCGTTTCATACGTTACGGCTGTCAGCGCCGACGGTCAGCGTGCGGTCAGCGCGACTCTAAAACCAGCCTAAGGCCGCTCGCCCACGTCCGATAATCGGTGACCGATTTTTTGTAGGAGAAAAATAGAACACACTGATAGCAATAGTGCAACGCACACGTCCTACAAAAAGTAGGTCAGAAATAATGAAGTTAACTAAATCGGCCCGATTATCGGTGCTACAAAAAGTCTGACGTGGGCGGGCAGCCTAAGACTGGTTGTCAGACTTTTGGGCTTTTGACTACCCTCAAAACGACTGTCAAAAATCTACGAATGACAGCCGGGACCAACGGCTTAACGCGCTTTCCGAGGCGCGGAGTCCCGATATCATAATAGATAGTCCCCCATCAAAGAATCGACCACGGCAAGCGTAGCTTTACCTTCGGTCGACCCGTGCGTACTTAGCCACGAGCCCCTCAAAAAAATCGTTTTTTATTTTATTTTATTTTTTTATTACTAATTGGGCCCGCTCTTGACCCCAATCACGCCTGATGGAAAGCGTTGGATATGGGGCCCTACATTTTTATTTTGGATCCCGAACCTAGATTTCATTATGGGTTTCTTTTAAACTCCAATAATGGTTCCCATACATTTTTAAATGCCCATAGGCTAACATCGACACTTGTTAATTAAATTGACATAATCAAACAACATATTAAAAATACGAATTATATATATTCCAACATTAAAAAATGCTTATAACTTAACAAATAAAATTATAACACTTTCATATTTGTATTAAAAATTGTGTACTTATTATAATTACGTAGAAACAGAGCTAGCTATCTTACTGTGGTCTCAGAAAAACTTAACGCCTTGGCTGTCGTCAAACTCCATCAGTTCACATCTGCCTTTCGATTCTAAATTCTTTAAAGCCTTCAGTAGCACACTCATGTCAAGACCATGGAATTCTGCAACGTAATAAAACATAGTTATACGCTGAAAATACACGCAGGCTCATGGAGGAAGTAGTAACTTAAAAAAATGATAAATTGGAAATTAGGTACCTACTGCAGGTTAGAATAGAATAAATAAACTTTTTTTTTCTTCAGGCAAGTAATATGATGTTATTAAGGGCTGATTTTTCAATCGACAGATAATTTTTATTACTGGAATAAAATTGACGTCTGACAGTTTTTGTATGGAAGAACTGTCAAAAATTCAAAATTATTCCTCCGATAAAGTTATCTGGAGTTGGGAAAATCAGCCCTAAGTTGATGTAAGGTCTTGCGAATAAACCAATAAAAGTCAATGGGTTTAGTCCACTCCTTATTGATTAAGCTTGTCAAAATTCACACAAAGGACCTTGTCAAAATCACACATGCTTCAACTGGAAGCTCTTGGTCACCCACCAAACTCGTCAGACCTAGTTCCAACTAACTAATTTTTTTTGGAAATATGGATGATCAAGAAAAATAAAATACTTAGATAAGAGTCTGTGAAAAACACCTTTCATGAGTTCATGGATTCCCGTCCCCAGAGTTTCTTTAGCACAGCTTTATTTTGTCAATGGTACAGTATATTATAATATATTATGTTCAATAAACATCCATTAAAATGGCAAACATGCATTTCTTAAAAAAGTTAAGGTATTTGTCTCGGCGGCCCTCCAATCTATTTAGACATTTTTATTGACCCGGGATCCTTTCTAGTTTGGACAGACCTGGTCTAATGTATGCCTGGCTTCAACATCTTATTTGTGTCTTACACCTACCACGAAAAGAACAAAACAACGTTTTTCTCACAAAAGAGAGCAGCTCACCTTGGTCAACAGTATTTTCACCTTCCCTCAGTTCAAATAGAGTACAAACTGAGTTATTCATTCCATTATTGCAAGCCCAGTTGTACACCAAATTGCCCCATTCATCCAGAGAGTGCCAGTATACCTCCCATACATTTTTACTCTTATCCATCGGTGCCGCTCTGCCAGACTTTGCCATATCCTCCAAGATAGTAAGAATGGCTTCCTGAGACAGCTTTCTGTTAATTTCTGTGTTGTTAAATAGTGCACTGTTTTGTGATTCTCTTACGTCTATGGTTGATTGTTTGGTTGTTTTCAAGTACTCTGTGATAAGTTGCTCCCATGCTTCTAGTTGCTTTGCTCTTGTTTCTATGTGCGGTTGAATTCTGGAACAAGGAATGATATAGTTATTGCAATTGTACATGTATCTAAACTCTAACTGAACTATTAGATGGTGATGGGGTTTGTGCCTAATGGTAATCTGGAATAGTAAAAAAGTGGCCAAATGCAAGTCGGAATCGCACACGAAGGGTTCTGTACCACAAGACAAAGAACGCCGAAAAAAACATGTCCCTCCTTTTAATTTTTTACTTTATTTTATTATTTGTTGTTATAGCATAGCGGCCATACAAATACACTCTGTGAATATTTCAATTGTCTACCTATTATGGTTCATGAGTTACAGCCCACTGACAGACAGATGGACGCATGGACATCTGACGCTTAGTAATAGGGTTTGCACCCTTTGGTAGAGAACCCTAAAAATGGTTAAAAATGAAGAAATATTGTATAAAAATGATGACCAATATAAAACAATTAAGTAATTATAATTAAATATCTTCCAGATCTGTTTAAATACTTACATTCTCGTTCCTTATTTATAGAAGATTCAATGTACTTCTCATACATTTCTATCAACTTCTTCTCTGTATCCTTTCTTTTAAACAATGTTGCAGGAGATTTTGGTTCCAAGTCAGTCAGAGCCAATTTGTAAAATATCTTTGATTCCCCAACTTCAACATATGGGAAACTTTCAACATAATTATTTGAAAAACTTATCATTACTGAACAGTCTTTTGCTACTGCCGATATTAAGGCTAGATGTATTGGATTAGCAGTTTTCAGAAATGTTTCTCTGTCATTTTGAATATTTAGATCCAAATTTTTTGATTTTAGTTCTTCTAATAGTTTAGAAACATAGTCAGTGTATTTATTTTTTATATCTTTTAGGTCAAAAGTATTTGTTTCAGATAGTTTTTGTAATTGCAACAACTTGTATAGAAATGTGTTGCATTTCAGATTGTTGCTTTCTGAACATTGATTAGATGGGTCTTTCAATATAAATTTATTAGATTTCTTTAGGTTAATGTGAGACAGATTTTTGTCACCTAATAAGATGTCTACAATAAAATCCAAAAACAAGTTGGAGTCGCTAAAATAATTCATATTTCTCACAACACCATCAAAATCATTTTGGGATGATTTTTCATGAAATATCAATGTCCCATCTTTGAATAGTTTAAAGTTATTCTGTGGATTATGTATCATATTCATCAGGGAATGTTTCATTCTCTCTTTGTCTCCTGAAAATAAGTCTAGTGGACAGTAATGACTGATCTCTGGTATGGCTCCTGTTTGTAGTTTTAAATGTTGTTTCAAACAATAATAACATTTGGAATACTTCCTAAGACTAGATGATATGAAACCTTCTTTTGGTTTGATCTCTATACAATAGTTGGTTTCGCATTTAGGACTGACTACAGACAAGTTTGTGGCTTTTATGGCAACCTGACTGAGTACTGACTTGAATATTCTATTTGCTGGACGAAACGGCAGCAGAATTTTGCTTAGTTCTGCTAAATCGTGTTCAGGTATTTCTATTGCTGCTTCGCAGCCATAGAATTTGTTTTCTAGCAAAGGCACCATGATCAAATTCACGAAATTAACGGAGTTGTAAACATTCTTCTGATGCGCAGTTTTCGGGTCTTCTTTAATGAGTCGTAGTACGTAATCGGTGTCTAATATTTGGACCACGATGTGGGCGTTCCCTTCGTTTATATACTTCCAAGATTTTCCTAATAACTTCATGTTTTCTGGTCCAAATTAGGAAGTTTATAGTACAGTACAAATAATCAAGTTTTACTTACGTAAAAAAGGGAGGAAAGTTGTACTGCCAGGGCCATGTTATATCTGCCATCACGACACACTAATCTTTGTTGTAATTTACTAATTAAAAGTCTTTACTAAAGCAAATATTTATTTTACACCATGGATTTTACACTACGGCTCGCTCGCAGCTGATTAATCTTTTTTTTTGACTGACAGCTGCACAGAACATATTTACGGTATTTACCACAGATGCCAAAAAGGTGAACGGACTAAACACAAAATTGCGTTCCGGTATAGTTCTGACAGCAGATAAAATGTGTACACACTGGCTAAAAGGTGAGTATTCAAAGTAGCAGTTTCCTTAGATCACTAAAAATTAAAAAATACGCTGTCATAATTTTGACATTTTGACAAACGCGAACAAAATCTGCGTTTTGCTTTGCTGCAAAAAGTCGTATTTCTAATTTATTTTTTACTTCTGCTATGTTATAGTTTCTCTCAAACTAAGTTCTGTATAGATTTAAACAATGATAACGCTTAATAGGAAATTGAAAAAGGAGCCTATAGCAGCCCCAGAGCCTACAAATATGACGAATGGGTTGACGACCAAGGAGTCGGTGGTGAGAAGAATATCAGTGAGGGATAAATTGTTGATAAAGGAAGTGCAGGAGATGAATGAGAACCTCCCTGCGACGTGTAGTGTACATTTCGAAGACCCTAATGTGTTGAGTGAGTTCATATTGACTGTAGCGCCTGATGAAGGCTATTGGCAGGGAGGCAAGTTCAAATTTAGTGTTTTTGTTACAGACGACTATAATATGGCTGTAAGTATCTATTTCAATAATTTGTGTGTTATATAGGTAGGCTGTATTACACTCAAAATTACTAGTTTTATTGTCAACCAGGTCACTATTCAAATCCTAACTTAAGCCCTTTAATTAATAAAAAAAAAATCTTCAATTTTGATTTGTAATATCTACCTTTGTCTTCACAAAGCAACTCTGGAATACATTAAAATATTTTGTTACTGAGAGCACTAGAAACAACAAAACCTTATCTATTTGGCTCCAGGTTTCAGTTTCAAGAGGTCATAGATTATTCTAGAAATGTCTAAAATATACCTTTCGAAATAACTGATAGTGTTATGGTAATTAATATCATCATGTTCATTAAGTTTGAAATAGAACTGCATTTTTCTGTAATGATTTGATTTGTTTTGTCATATTTTGTGATCATTACATGAAACAGCTGTTTTCGCTACTTCAAGTCAAACATGTATTTCTGTTTTATAAGACTTTATTTTCAATTTCTTTTTTAGTAAAATCCTTTGCTGTAGCCATCACAATAAATTCTGTAATGTCAGCCTCTTTCTCCAGTTGTTTTCTATTAAAAAATCATGGAGACGTAATTGTAATTTTATTTGTTCTAGAATTGAAATTATTTATACTCATCATTAATAATTAATGTTAATAGTTTTACATATTAATCAATCAATCTTCATTACGATACAGTCCATGAATCATAGCTGGTCTGAACTTAAGCTCTCTGAACTTTCGCACACATTTTCTCACTCGCCTCATGTCACCACTTGGTTGTTAACAAATGTTGTTGTGCAGCCCTCTACGCAAAGTTCAGGCTGCCCATGATTCATCGCCCAAATTCATCCTTCTCCTGCCCATATTCCAATTTATTTGGCATCGGCATAACATATCTTTTTCTTCCATACTTCTCTATTAGTCGTCATATTGGTAGTCACCCCCTTTCTAGCCATATCCTCTTTCACACAAAACAATGTAAAGTCATGTTTATTATCAATTAATTTCCTAACTAGTTCTAATTACTTAATTTGCTCAATTATGTTCTATCTGCGTAAATGCCTAATGATTTTATATGTCTTTTTCAGCCACCAAGAGTAAAATGTCAAACAAGGTTGTGGCACCCAAACATTAACGTAGATGGTGATGTATGTCTATCACTCCTACGACAGACTTCGGTTGACGAGCACGGATGGGCACCCACTCGGAGATTGAAGGATGTTGTGTGGGGACTTAACGCTTTATTTACTGTGAGTACTGTATGAAAACAAATTTTGCTTCTAAATAATTTACGATATCCTATCTATATTGCCCTATTGATAGGCAAAGGCCTCACAAATATATATCTGATATATCATAATATAATGAAATTGAAAACAGGTGAGCCAAATTAAAATATCTAATTCTACATCTTATAATATACAGGGTGTACGGTAATTAATGGATAACCTCTTAGGGCGTCATACTTATTATTATGACCACATTTATTACGGGACCAGTTCCCTACATTTCTATTCGCATAACTCGTAAAAATGTAGGATGTAATTTTTTCGCGATTTCAGGTTTGGTCCCATAGTAATAGTAGTTCCTAATGATAAGTACAATGACCCCTGAAGAGGTTATCCATTAATTACTGGACATCCTGTATATGTGTATATTATTATTATATGTCATTAGGGAAAGGGATGCACGTACGTGCGCGTAGGCAAACGATTTGGTAACATCGTCGCGCGCCTTTTTTTCGTAGGGACGCGGGACGGTCAAAATTAGGTAAATTACCGCTAGTTCAACGAGATGCCAACTTGCTTCCTGTTGTGAGTTGTGAACTTTGTGATGAATGGATTGCTTATCGGAAGCGCGCTAAAATTGATACTTGAATTGTTTTGATAGATTGTGTTTTTTTTTACTGGAATGACAATAATTTGTGTCATTTTGTAGGCAATAACTTAGTTTGCACTATATGTATGATGACAATAATAATACATGATTTATTTTAAAAATTTAGATTTGGGAAATGACAATCTATCATGATTACGTAACAGTTACTGGACCTCCTATTTCGAGTTGGCGCACGTTTTCAATTTCATCCTGTATATCTAAACAGAAAAAATGGTAAGATTAAAAACAACTTACCTATTTATTTTTTCAGGATCTCTTAAATTTCGAAGACCCATTAAACATAGAAGCAGCAGAAATGTACAACAAGAACAAAACGGAATTCCAGGCTAAAGTGCAAGACTACATCGCTAAAGGCAAAAGATGAAACTTGCGTTACCAAGTCACTATTGTATCGCTAGAAAACTTTATAAATGATGCAACAGTTTTTATCACACGGGAAATTTAGCATGGGAAATGTTACAACAAGTAATTGAATAGCTGCTTTTAAGTGCTTCCAATGTAATTTTAGAAGAGGACTGCATAAATAAATTACTATCAATCCTGTCATGAATACTAAATAAATGTATTTAGGGAATGAGATATTAATATTTTTTGAATAGCTTCTTGAGGCTCAAGTTAGTTCAAACATAATTATGCTTAAAGTTACACATGAATTATATGATATGCTATAAAACACTTTTTTATAAAATGTAGTGACATCCAGCAAGCAATATTAGTATTCATAGAATAAAAAAAAAACTAAATAATAACAGGAAAAATATTAAGACATTTTCTAGAAGTATTTTGTAACTATTGACTAGTGAAACAAACAATCAATGATAGTGAGATATAGCTGAATTACTATATAATATTGTAAGTATTTAAATAATTATATTCTATGAAATTTTTGTATTTTATAAACAATAGTAGAAATGAAATGAAAAAATTTAGGCGCTCAACAATGCAATGCAATATTATAGATTTTGAGCTGCCTGATAAAAATAAAAATATAAATGATTAAATTATAACTTATATCCTATCTCCCGTGATAAATTTCCCAATCGTAGTATATATATTATTATAATAAATACTCCAAAAAAGCAGTGATAATAATATTATGTATTTGTTTTGGAAACTGGTGTATTTTTTAGGGATTGATAGATCATTTTGAAAGCTCAAGGCGATCTTATGATAATCTTGGCATGGAAAGTAGTGAAAATTGGAAGTTCTCAAAAGATCTATGATGATCTAACAGGGATTAATTTTATGGTCCTTATTATACAGGGTGTATAAAGACCCATCAGATAGCCGTCAACTACGCATTCTGTGCTTTGAACTAAGTAAATTTGTGCAAAAACAATTGCTGGGAAACAACTTTCATTTTTGGTGTGAAAAATCGCTGTTTACGGTAGTCCGGAACGTAATGCACGCAAAACATTGTTAAGCACAATGTTTTGCGTCGACAAACTAGAGAACTTTATAAAAGAATTCGAAGATCCCGATCGCTTTTAGTTTTTTTTACAGCAATTTAAAGTTGAGTGTTAAGTGTACTTTTCCTTAAAAAAAAACTTTTTGAATTATTAAAATGGAACTAGATGTTATTAGCAAGTAATTTTGAATTTCATAGAACCATACAAGATTAAACATAAGAATGAAAATTAAATTTGAAGGCTATACTCATCACTTTTTTTTTAAATTTAAGCTTAAATGCAGAGTTCTTGTATTTTTCTAAATAAAAATGTAAAAGTTATAATAAAAAAAACCGGTGTAACAAGGAATGAGTTACTGGGCCTTAAGAGATAGCAAATGACCTCTCCTTTCGGCCAATTCCATTTGGCAAACGATGCACCAAACACCCTGTGTAACATGTTTCTATAGAGAAGTTAGGAATGTTAAATAATGTGGACGTGTTATATAACATAAGTTTATGTGTTATATAACGTAATTTAGACGCACCCTTAGAAGCTTGTGCATTTTCTGTCACACCTAACTACAATTTCAGAACCACATACCATACCTGCGTCAAAGTTTGTAGCAGCTAGATACTTGAATTAATTACATTATAACTTTTTTTATCTTCCGATAGTGATTGAATTTATAGCATGTATCAGGAAGGTGTGGTCATGAACAATTTTCTCCATGGGATCGTTAAATCGTAAAAACTGATGAACCGTCCCATACATTTAAGTCGAGTACTTAGGTATTGAAGATTTTTATGGGACATCTGATATTTTTTAACCGACTTCAAAAAAGGAGGAGGTTCTCAATTCGACGGTATGTTCTTTTTTTTTTTTGTGTTTGTTACGCGATTACTCCGCCAATTGTGGACCGATTTTCAAAATTCTTTTTTTGTTCGAAAGGGTATACTCTCGAGGTGGTCCCATTATCATCAAGTTGGAATCTGATGAGAGGATCCCATGGAAATCGAGGGAACCCCTCAAATTTTATAGGCAAAGCTATAACGATTTGGGTATTTTTCGAGCAATATTTTGTAACAAGTGATGAGCAGTTGACATTAGGCTATTGTAACTTAGATAAATTACAAACGGACCCACTAAAAAGTGAAAAATAAAAACTTTTTACAAAAAAATAACAACCTGAAACAACTACAAATTGAAAAATAACTTTAATTTCGGAAGTCGGTGTCAATAAACGAAAATGCGGAACCAAAGACACCGAATTCCGAAATTAAAGTTATTTTTCAATTTGTAGTGTTTTTTTTTTTGGAAGTCGGTTGTTTTTTTTTTGTAAAAAGTTTTTATTTCGCGATAAAGTTGTTGGTCCCATGGAGAAAGCTTTTTGGTTTAATGGTTAAACCATACACACTCCCACCCTTAAATTTGACACCATCTTTCTGATACATATATGCTGTACAATGAAGTCTTCCTAATGTTATATATTTAATATCCTTGTACTAATACTTTTTCTTTCTTTCTTTATAAAGGAAAACCACAAAAAATACACCAGTAAATATTTATTATTTACCATAGAAAGTTGATAGCGAGTAAATCGCGTCTATTTAAAAATTATATGTAATTTGTGCATGTACACTGAATAGGTATTTAAATAAAATCAATTTTACTATGATGATGAAACCTGTAATTTGATTGGTATTCGAGTTTATTGCATGCGATTGTTCAGTTAACTATGTTTTATAGTAGCAATTATTATTTTTATACTGTTTTATGAAGGTTGCAGTTACCGTGTTGCTCCAAGAATAGCGTTTTGTGAAGTGTTGTTCGCTTGAAACCCCTATCCTATGAAGTTTTTTTCAAAAGCATCAAGAGGCAAAATTTGCCTCTTTGTATGACAACTTAGCAACACTAGGTACTGCCAAATGGTATACCTACTGTCTGTGATTTGCCAAAGTGTAATCTAAAACTTCATCCCCACTTGTTACGTTTGCCAACTAAACTTCCGACTAAGGCTGCGTTTCCACCAGTGATGAGCGAGGATGCCTAGCAGAGAATGTGTGTAAAACTAACTAATAACAACGTTAACTTAGTTCAAGCTATGAAAATGAGGCGATGTTAGTGGTTTGTTTCATACACATCCCTCGCTACGCATCCTCGCACATCTCTGGTGGAAACGCAGTCTTAGTGTGTGTTGAGATCATTCGCTGGTGTGCATAAGTAGGTAACTAAACTTTCATTGATTGGAAAATAAAATCTCGTTTTTTCTCGCAAATATCTCAAAAACTAGGCTTTCTAGACCAAAAAGAATGAAATAATGACTACAGTTTAATTGATGACCTACCTCGACCGTAAGTCCGTAACCTTTGTAAACATTGTTGCCAATTCCCTTGTTCACAAACTAAACTAAATTTAAGTCCAGTGCATCTTTTTCTTCCTATTTCATTAAGAAAAGGACAAGATAAATTTTAGCTTAGTCCTGTCAAATTAATCAGCGCCTGACACTACTCCATACAAGTTTAGACGAGATTAAAAACTTGCCTATTAAAATTACGTCAATTTACGTCAGGCGCTGATTAATTTGACAGGACTAAACTAAAATTTATCTTCTCTCCTTTTCTTAATGAAATAGAAAAAAAAAGGATGCACTGAACTTTAATTTAGTTTAGTTTGTGAACAAGGGAATCTGCACCAATGTTGGATTTACCGTTTGCGTTAGTTTCCCGCTCTGAAACTAGGTTTTCCCGATTAAATCGAATTTACAGTTTGCGTCACGTATGTTTGACGCTCCGAAGTCTCATAGGGTCGCGGCGTTGTCGCTTTGGTTCGCTGTATACGTAACATGTTGGTCACTTTGTTGGGAGAGTTGTTGGCGTGATTGTTACAAGTGGGGGACGCAGCTTAATATTCTCGATCACATTTTGTACTGAATTCTCCGAAGGGTAGGTAGATGCAAGTACTTCACATTTTGACAGATGTTTAATTTTTTATTTTTATGTTTCCCTTTTTTACTTTTTCGATATGGTATTTACTTAATTCAATATATTTTTGTGGTGTTTCAGAAATGAAATAAAAATGCAACGATATCAAATCAATGCTCTTTATTAAGATCAATTAATACTGGAGCATCAATATACCAATTAGTATAAATAAATTTAATAAATAAATAGTAAAAATTTGTATACAATAAATAGCTTAACAGTAACAAAACCGTCGAAACATTTTTTCATTATGACTAGATTTTCGTTGTGATGACGTAAATGTACATGATTTTTGTGAAAAATGTATTTTGTGGACACACTTGGATTTTTAGTTAAAACCAAAATGGATAGTCGGTTAACCCTTACAGTCAAATCGAAGTCCAGATTACTAAATTCATCGAAAGTAAAAAATCTATGGGACTCAAAATTGACCGATTTAGAGTTAGTATTAGGTTTTAAACTGAGCTAATACCTAATGATGTGTTATAATCGACTTAAAACAAAAAGAGAAATAAGACATTTTATTTAGTAAAAAAGAAAATTCTCACTTTGGGTGCCATAGTCATAAAAAAGAAAGAATGTAACAAGTCTCCTTTATCTACACAGCAATACCGACTGTATCCTTATTGTATTAAAGCCTAAAACCCCAAGTGTGCGTGTAGCTCAATGTGTGGAGAAGTTGGTGAGTAGTTCGTCTTGAATGCTGTTGGAGCGCGCCAGCTGTCGCGCGCCGCCGAACGCGGTCGACACCGTGTCGGCCTGCGACGCCTCGCGCGCCTTGCGCTCGTGGTACGAGTCCGAGAACTCCTGCGGAAGGAACGTATAGGTATTGGTTACTTAGCTGTACCTATTCCGCCGTCATAAAGAAAAAGGGCACAACTTACATGTTTTCCAAAATTGAGTAAAAAAACTGGCATATGCGCTTTTTTTTCTGATTCCAAATATGTATACAGGGTTACTTTTCAAAGACCATCCAAATTTATACATGGTGTTCTACCCATGAATATAAACAACTTTCACTATGGGACCAACTCTGCAATCACGAAAAAAAATCTGCTGTTTCATACAAAACTTCAATACCTACTTGACTAAAATGTATGAAACAGCTGATTTTTTTTTCGTGATTAGATTTCGTGGTAGAACACCATGTAACAATTTGGATGGTCTTTGAAAAGTAACCCTGTATAACTCAATTTTAGAAAAAAATGTTAATTGTGCCCTTTTTCTTCATGACGGAATCATTCTAAGCGCTCCAATGAAGTTGACAGGGTGGTGCTGTTGGTAAACATTTAGTGCAATTGTTTTGAATGAAAAAACAAGATGGCGGCTTTAGTTCTGATTTTGGCCACGTGCCAAAAAACCCTGTTATGCTGGCTGATATCGAGAAGAGTTGAGTAATGTATGTTTCCTCGAAGACTTCTAGTTCTCCAGAACTTAAATGCATAGCTCTTGATCACTAAAAAGCCGCCAAGTGCGAATCGGACACGAAGGGTTCTGTACTACAAGGCAAAAAATACGTGTTACCTACCCTTTAATTTTTAACTTTCATTTTACTTTTATTATTTGTTGTTATAGCGGCAATATAAATACACTGAAAATTTCAACTGTCTACCTATTACGGTTTATGAGATACAGCCTTCTGGCAGACAGACGGACGGAGGCTTAGTAATAATGGTAACGGAAACCTAAAAACGACTCCGACCTATTTGCAGCGACCAACAAAATACTTAAGTTTAGTCCGATGGCGTACCTTCAGTCTGTTGCCAAGGAAGCGCGCCCTCTCTCTCTTCTTGTTCATGAAGTCGCTCTGTGTGAGCCACCGGTGCTCGTAACACTCCTCTGCTAGCGGTCTCTTGAGGGGAACCTTCTTGAAGAGGAACATTATGAACCGAGTCGCCTCCTGGAAAATTACATTATTATGTTTTGGTTTTAGTTTTGTCTGTAAAAACCAGTTGTTTGATTGGATTAGTGAATCAGGCCAAGGTAATCGGCAATGGAAGACTTATGAAAAGTAGGTAATAGTTCTTACACCCTGTATAACAACCCTTGTAATTCATCTGAACGATAAGTTCATACTGTTTAATTCCTTTAGATTATATATTTACCTACAGATTTTTTTTCATAAAGTAATGCCGGTAGGTACCTATGTGTTATACATACCGGCTGACTTTCAACTCATTAGCAGTTTTTCAGATGTGAAAAACTCATAAAATAAGGACAACTTTTACTATGGATAAAATCCTCGAAAGAAAGTGAAGATCTTTTTCATACATTTTGATATGGTAATTTTTAAAACTTAGGTACGACTTTCATCACACGGAAGTACTTCCATGAGACCAAAGATGTTAATTTCAACCTGTAGAATCTATTTAAATAAAAATGAAATGCCGTTTGTTGGCAAGGGCATTACTTGGACCGGCTGGACCGATTAGGCAATTTTTTAATATATATATAAGTAGTCCGAATTAGATTTTTATGGAAAGAAAAATTGGAAAAGTTTCCCGCAAAATTATCAAACACGGGAAAACTAACCTTTTGGAAAGGACGTCTGTCTGGTCAGTTAGTTTCAAATAAGTTAACTGCAACATTAGTTGTTCATACCTGTGTAATCTCCTTATACAGATGCTCAAACCGGAACCTGACGAAGGAGATGTTTTGCTTTGTCTCCTGGTCATCATCGCCTTTGAAAGGCGACACGCCGGATAACATGATGTACGTCAGCACGCCCACGCCCCAGATGTCCGTCTGAGGGAACGCTGGCTCGTCGTTTATTATTTCTGGTGCTGTGGGTGAGAGGAAAAGGGTTATTACGAGTTGTCTTTGTGTGAAGTTGGATATATTTTTAGTCTTCGTGAGATTCATGATATTTGATTTTGCGACTGTGGAGTTTATCAAAATCGGTTCAGCCGATGTTACAACGACTATATCTATTAAAAAAGCACAGTTTTGTGCCATGAGGCGCAGAATAGAACACGCACAAAATATAAATGTATTGTGCGAAGATAAATTTATTGACCACGACGAAGGGGAAGAAAATTTTAAGTGCAGAGTGACTTGTTATTTATTACTTAATTTGAAGTCTGTCTCTCACCTTTGTATTCCAAATCACCAACTTGCGGTACACTGGTGCCCAACTTGGTAACTTTGTGTGCGGAGCCGAAGTCCACCAGTTTGACCTGGATGGACCTGACAGACGCCATGACCACGTTGTCAGGCTGCAGGTCCAGGTGGCAGTACCCTCGCCAGTGGAGGTACTGCAGACCGTCCAAGATCTGGGTGACGATGGTCGCTACCATCTGTTCTGTGTAGTCGTGACGACTGGAGAGGTAGGTCAGAATATCAGCACCTTGGAGTTTTTCTAAAATCAAAGCAGATACGGAACCTCCAGGGCCTTGATAAGCAGCTAATAAGTTAGATATCCTCTCGTGTCTCAGCCTCCTCAAACATTCGAACTCCCTCTGAATCTGTACCTCAGTTTCCGGTCGTTGTTCCAGAATCTTCGACACGACAACGTTGTCGTTCGTCTTGTCGACGCCTTTGACCACGATCGAGAATTTTCCGCGCCACAATTCGGAAACAAAGCTGTAGCGTTCAGTGAACTGTTGATTCGAGACCCATTCGACTGGTTTTTCCTCAATAGAATAGTCCAACTTGGGTTTGTTCTCATCTAGCGTGACTTCTTGTCCAGATTCCGTGATTTGCTGAAGGTGTCTCATTGCTTTAGTCACTTCTATTTTGGGTCCTCCAGATGGTTTAGTTTTGACTAAGTGTGTGGGGATGCCTTTGTCGCTCCATCCGATCCTGTTGCGAGATGACAGTCGGAACTGGTAGCTGGTGTCCGGAGAGAGGTTGCGGACGACGTAGAACTCGTGGTCGATGTTGTTGGCGACGTCGCGCCACTCCACACTGTCTCCCGCCTTGTACTGGAGGCTGTAGCAGATGACGGTGGAGTTACCGTCGTATTTCGGCTGCTTCCACCTCAGAAGCACCTCAGTATCGGACACTTCGGCAGCTGTCGGGCTGTCTGGAGCATCTGGGGTGGTAGCTTCCACGATCCTAGTTCTAGCGACCGTTTGCCCGACTTTGTTCCTGGCTACGACCTTGTAGTAGCCGATGTCGTGGTGCTTAGCCGGCTCCATGCGTAAAGTAGACCTGCCTTCTTCGTCTTCAATGATCTTAATGCGATGTCCTTCAGCGATGGGCATGTCGTTTTTAAACCAGGTGATAGCCGGCTTAGGGTCTCCTACGGCGAAGCAGGTGAGTTGAGCATCCTCTCCTTCCCTGACTGGGAGTAACTGAGGTTTTTCCCTGAAGAATGGTAACTGTCCCTCTTTCTTGGACTCCATGAGGGCTTGTGCCTCGGCATAGGAGTCGAGGCGAGTGCCCAGCTCGTGCCTGAGGCGGCGGATGGTGTAGGACTCGGTGCCGTAGTTGTTGATCCTGTCGCGTCGCTCGTCGTCAATCTCCTCGTCCATGATGTCCGTGAAGCGACGACGCTCGCGGATTATGGGGGTCTGTGTGGGTTACAGGAATTATATTAGCGCAAGTTTTGTTGAAAAAAATAACGTTACATTATTTTCTGAGAACTATGAGTTTGCTACCAGATGATTGGAAGCTGAATGAGGAGAGGCCGTCTATCCTGTTCACATAAATTTTAGTTTAAACATAAGCTTATAGTTAAAATAAAAGTTGTAGCTAAGGTCTATATGAAATGCTGAGAAAAAATGTTTTTAATAATTTTGTGTCGATTTAGATGATGTGTAAAAGTCGGACTTCGTTGTAAATCGACTTTTGTGGCAGACTGCGCCTAAACAGTCAAAGTCATGGTTGAACTCAGTTGACATTTCTTGATGTTTTTCCTTTTGTACTAATAGGACTTAAATTACTACGTACCCTGGGGTCGTATGTGTCGAACACATTGAGGCTGTACCCTGGCGAGCGGTTACACGCCACCTTCATGTACTCGCGCAGGCGCACTGGGAACTGCGTGTCGCGGAGCTGGAGTAGGTAAGTGTCGGGGCCGTTCTGGTAGCTGGAGAGAAAGAAAAGGTTCAGTCACATGGTAGAGAAGGTGGATGCAGTAGACAGGTTGTTAAGATAAACATTACCTATGTAAACTCAGCACCCTCAATAATTTTGAAATGAATGATATGAATGATATAATAAATGTCTCAATAACGAAAACAACGCAATGAATGTTGTTGAATTGTCAAAATGAAAGCCATTATACTACTCGATAGTGTATTAACTCAATTACCCCGCAGGTCTTTATCTCATGAGTAGGGAGGAATTCCAGTGGCCTTAGTGTGAGTTTTTTCGGCTGACGTTCGATTGCGAGCGCTTTAGAATTTTGTAAATAATAATTTTCCCCTAATTTTGTAAATTTTCCCCTAGTGACCACCAGGTGGCGCTAAAACTTTTTCCCATTAAACATTCTAACGCGCTCGCAGCCGAACGTGAGAGAAAAAACTCACACTTAAGCCTCAGAATGCTACCTTATCCTTCGGTGTTTCCCTCAGTATCGGGAGAAACCAGTTTTCAACTTTCTTTTTTGCATTTTCTTACAAAGTTTGCAAGAAAATGCAAAAAGGAAAAAGCTCTAGCCTAATGAAACTATGTTTAACATAGTTTCATTAGGCTGGAGCTTTTTCCTCAAAAAGTAATCACACTAATATTATAAAGGCGAAAGTTTGTGAGTGTGTTTGTATGGTTGTTTGTTTGTGTGTTTGTGTGTTTGCTGGTTGGTGGTTGGGTGGTTGGACTGGATTAATTTTGATAAAATTAGGTATGGTGGTAGCTGCCACACTGGATTAACACGTAGGATACGTTTTATCCCGGTATTCCCACGGGGCCCAACCTTGCGGGTGAAACCGCGGGGCGCAGCTTGTTACTAATAAAATTCGATGTTGTACAAAGTTACGTGGTAAGTATATAAACTGAAAACTAAATTATAATTCCCATGGATTTGTGTTTTGTTATTGTTTTACTTTTGAATTAAGACCAAACAATATTTTCTTTTACACCATTGACTTTATAAGGATAAATACATGCCCTATATTAGTTATTTAACCAAAAAAGCTTGTGTTACTTACTGACTCTCTGACGTGGCAGACACTTCCCAGTCGGGATGGTCCCACTGCTTGAAGTTGATGTCGTACTCTCCCGGCTCGCGGTCGTGAATAGGACGGTCCGGTGTCGCTGGAAAGTTAAGAAAATAAGAGAGATCGATACATAGAATATTCTTTATTATCATAAATTACAGACATAAATCTCGACATTTTACAAGAGTTGACACAATGGGCGGTCTAACACTAAAAGCGATCTTTTCAAGACAACCTTTAAATGGATAGCTAAGTTCTATATTTATGAGAAAAATTGCTATTACTAAATATTCATTCCTGTCAAGAATACTGTGAACGACACGTGCAAGTAAAAACCATATTGAGTTGACCCTGATAGCCCTGATACTGTTAAAACAATGACATGAAACTGGAGTACCTACTTTTGACTTCGTTAAAATATTGCACAGCAGGAAAGACAGATATGCTGATAATATTTCCTTCAAAGAAATATTTCTTGGTGTCAAAGGCCCATGTTTAACCTTTTCAAAACCAAGGGCATATATAGAAGTTCCAGATGTTTGTGCCACTGGCGCCACGACTTCATTAGAAGCTCTTCATGTTAGCTATCTTATGAAAATAAATTTAGCTTATCTAAAGGCTTTGTTTAGAAAAATCTGCTGTTCCCTACATTTATGTTCGTATAATTCGTCAAAATGTAGGGACCAGCTGATTTTTATTTCGCGATTGCAGGTTCGGTCCCGTAGTAGGTAAAAGTTGTTCATAATGACGAGTACAATGACCTCTTAACAGATTGTTAATGTTTTACCATTAACCCTGTTTAACACTGTCTAACGCCCTGTTTTTATTTTTTCACCCAAAAGAAGCCCTTATTTGTCTTAAAGTCGGCCATAAACAAAAACTCCAAATATTTTGAATGTCCCCAGAACGCCAAGAATTTTATATAAAGTCGGCTAGTGATGTGACGCGAAAGTTATCGCTGTTTGATTTCTTCCGTGGAAATATTTATAAACACTAGGTACTATAGAAAACAATTTCAGGTCAGTAAAATACGAACTTATTAACGTCTTTATGAAAAAGGCAAAATTTACCAATTTAGACCTTCAGATGGGTCGTGGCCGATCCGGGCCACGGACTACTATAGAAGTCGTTTTGTGATATTCTAAGCGTCGTAAGCACTGCAAACGCTTTCTTTCATTCTTTCCCGCTTTGCTTGTGATAAAAATAATGATTTTTTATTCTATTCTATTTTTACTACTAAAAAGTACAAAAAAAAAAATAAGAATTAGATTCGGTTGAGTTATAGGTACTAAAAAAAATTACAAGGTGTGGAATCGGATTCTAAATATTTTGAAGTGGAGGACAGACATAGAAGTAGATGATTCTGAGTCCAACTAGATACATTTTGTCTGCCATTTAAGAATGAATAATTATTGTGTTTGCCAAAAAAAATTATGACTGCCATGCTAAATAATTAATTAATTGCTTAAAGAAATCACTTTGGTAATGTTCTGTCACCGACCAGCAACAAGTTCAACAACCAACAAAAGTCTCATCAGAGCCTTTTACACCAATATTAGAACCATTTAACGGATTTACGTCCGGGCTATATATTAATTTTGTGAATGGAGATTGCACAGAATTAGAATGAAAAACACAGAACAGACAAAAATGAAAGAAAGAAATAACATGGACATCCATAATCAGAATTGAATTTAACGTTCTCTGAGCGCCATGGACTTGAAATGGAGTCACTGGATGACGTCATGAAACAAATAGTGATGTACCACATTCCTTATGAGTTATGCATTTGTTTCTTTAATACTTACAATTTATACTGGTTTTTCTTTCTAACGATACTGTGAAATAAAGCAGGTATGGAAATATTGAATCAGTTTTTATTTATATTCGTTAATTTATAAATAAATCTTAACGTAAGCGTATAAATCTCATTTATCGATAGGACGATACTACTTTTTACTGTATATTTCGTTATACATTTACAGCCTGGCTTTGGGCAAGGCATCGCGTCCTGTGTACGTTGGCGTTGAAAGGTGACGTTACCATCAATACATCAAGCCTTGATGTATATTCTGCTCATCTCCTTGATGATCAAGGAGATGAGCAGAATTTGCAGAAGTTTGAAGAGTTTTACTGGCTATCAAGGTACAAGTAAGAACATGGACAGTGCACTAACCTTCAGGAGTGTAGGTCTCCCCGGGCGGGTACACCATCTTGGAGGGATGCTCGTAGGCCCCGCTGAGCGGCTTGCGACGGAACCAGTTCTGGCATTGTGCATTGCTGGTCCAGTCCCTGATCCAATCAATCACTCCTTTAATAGTCTTCATTGTACCACACTAATTTTCACACTTTTTTGAAGTGAATAAAGTTTTTTTTTCCAATTAATTTCCCTTCAAGAGATTACATACTACTGTTTGGCTTCCTCTCAAAGCCACATCCAACGAGTTGGGAGTAACATCACATGGTCATTGATAAAAATGTTTACCAACGTTTGTGACAAGCGTGGGGGATGATGCCAATTTTATTTTAGTTATTGGCTCGATGTAATTGATTGAGGACAGTGCCAAATATAATTTGTGTGACATAATGCGTTGAATCATTGTGATTTTCCGGCTTGGGTTAGGGTATGTAGGCACTGATGTTAGTTCGCGCGGCGAACGCAGATATATGCGTTTTTTTATACCAGGATGTGCCTCTAAGCAGAGAAACGCGTGTGCTAATCAAGCTACGCTTAATTATAGTCTACCTAAAGGTATAGTATAAGTAAGGAGTATACACTAGAGCATTTTCTCGAGCATTTCCATGTAACTTCTTACGACTGGTACAATACAGGCAAAAGCTCAGTTTCCAAAAGCATTTCCATTAAATGTAATGTTTCTGCGAATGCTCGACGCTGCTTTCGACGTAATGCTCGCAGCGAGTGAGCAATTTACCTGTAACATTTCTTTTTACCTTGCGTTCATTGTTGAAATATCGGATCTACAGGTACCGCGCGTGTGTTTGCTCGATAAAATGTTACACCAAAACGCTCGTTGGTTTTTAAAATTAGGTTGTAACAAAACATCGAGTGTCGTGTTCGAAGTGCGGTTCGATAAAATGTAAAAAAGGCGAATGCTCGATGTTCTATTACAAGTAAATGCTCTAGTCTATACTCACCTTAAGGTTGAATGACAAGGTCTATTGTCCTTGTGACAGTCAGATAGATTCAACCTTAGTTAATTTTTAATTTATTGGGAATCGTGAAAAGTGGCGAAGCAATAAGAGGTCGCCTATACACACATTAAACAAATAACTGTTGTTTACATAGTAAAACCTAAGGTGTGGTTTAACTAAAAGAGCATCTAGTTTAGTAAACGCGCTCTTCAATGTCGTAAGCAAGGTATTCGCGCGGTTAAATATCACGCTTTCGCCGCGTAAATTTAATGAGCACGCACCTTTATTATTGCATCGAGATTAATTAGTAGTAAATCTCGCCCACGCTGTAACAAAGGAATCTCGACCCATGCAAAATGTTTGCGATATATTTTTTCAGGCCAAAAATGTCATCATGAGATTTGGATTTATACAACTTTGACAGCGTTGGACTATTCTTAGAGGGCTATTTAAAAAAAAAAAAATCTCTATTCACCATTCTTTGTAGCCTTTTCATTGATATGATCAGCTGGTCATATATGGCCTGATGTGATGAATGTAGATTCTTAAAGCATGTCCTACAGTTTTAAAACGTGTCAAACTCAAGACTTTGGATAAAGTGTATTAGACAAGTGGTGGCCGTGACGTCATCTCATCACATCATGATATGGTATAGGTAGAGGTACACAGTTGATGCATTTCACGGTTACGCATAAATCATTACAATTTAAACCTTATGTCAATGACATAAAACTCACATGTTGCGCGTTCGTGATTTGCAACGACTAGTAAAGTAACCGTGAGACCTGAGGTTGGATTACACCTCATTGTCTAATTGTCTCTGTCGGCTTGTACAAAAAACAATGTTCAAAAACTCACCTATACAAGTTATAGTAATTCCTCAACCTATCAGTAGTAATCTGGTACTCTTCCCGATAGATCTTATCAGCCAATCCCAACCAGGGATGAGACAGAGCAGTATCCACATCCATACGCTCGTGCCAATTGAAGACCAGCAGCTTGGAGATAAAGTCCCGGCTTTCAGTACTGAGCCTCGACCACCATTCTTCGTCGTGCCACTCCCATTTCCCTTCACGGATCCTGGTGAGGGTCTCCCGGTCGTTGGCCCCGCGGAAGGGCGAGTGGCCGCTCAGCAGGATGTAGGTGATGATGCCGACGCTCCACATGTCGGCCGCGAAGCTCACGCCCTCGCCCGCCGCCAGCTCGGGCGCGACGTACTCGGGCATGCCGTAGTCCAGGGACGCGTGCTTGTTGAACTGGATGCGGCGCGACAGGCCGAAGTCGCAGAGCTTCAGCTCGTCGCTGCCGGCGTGCGAGAGGAGGAGTTCGCCGATCTGAAAATCCGCCGATCCGATCAAAAATGCTGATAATAAAGCATACAATTAATGAAGAATATGCAGAGGTAGGTACTGAATCAAACAGTAAGTTGTACCTACTTACTGTGCAAAATGGTGCTTGCTCGAAAACGTGTTCAATTCTCAAGAATTGTACACGTTTTCGAGCAAGCACCATTTTTTTTTTGTGTATTTTTTTTTAACCAGTTATGATTTCTGATTATGAGAACGTTTTTCCGTCCGTTTCGTGCATTTTGCAACGACAATAATAATTTCAGTGGCGTGCATTGGTTTTCAGAATAGGTAGGCAAGCACTAGGCCGGGTCTAGTCTAGCTAGGTAGACGCGGTTACTAATCAGAAACATAAAACGAAAAGTATCTTATAACAAAAAAAAAAGTTTGACAGCTACCATCTTAGATTTTCATTTTGAATTTATTTTCGGCTCCACCTCGAAAACCATGAAAACGACACCAATGATGAAAAATAAAAAAAATACAGCTGCCATCTTGGATTTTCATTTTTACCTCACTATCGGCGACCTCATTATCCATCCCCTTCTTTCTTCGCAAATTACGAACCAATTACAAATTCCGATTTTAACATTCATACTTGGTTGGTTAAGAATGCCATGCCTACTTTAGGGTGATAAATTGCTAAGGTCGAAAGTCATGGTATTACGCATGAGACGTACGTATTTTTAATTTCGTCGTATTAATTTGAATGAGTAAAGACCAATGACAATGCGCGAATAGTACTGGAGCCGAGTAGGCCGTCTAGCGACTACCTACTGCCGCGCGTGTTTGTATGAAGATTTTGTTTTTTGTTAAGTTTAGTATGATAATTTAGTAGGTTTGCTAACTGTGGAGCATACACACTAAAATGTAATCGACTGGCTTATGGTGATTTATCGAGGTAGGCACTGCTTATCTTATATGCCTTTAGGCAATGCACGCCACTGATTAATTTAAAAACCTTGCAATTATACCATACAAACAAAACAACATTGTTTCGAGTATCTTCATCAGACAAGTGAAGTCTTTGCTAATGACAAAGCCCACACAAAACAATCTTTAGGATATTCTGCTTCGCGTAAAAAGAAAAGTGAAAAACTCACCGTCAACCCCAAATGCGCGACATTATTATCGTGCATATATTTGAGCCCTCTCAGCACCTGCCGGATATAGCCCGCGATCTCCCTCTCGGTGTACCCCTGACTCCTGAGCAGCCGGTCCCGGACCAGCTCCCCGCCCCCGGCCAGATCCTCCACTAACGCCAGGGTGTGCTCATGCTCATACGCGTCATGAAGACGGACGAGGTTACGGTGGTTCAGCATATTCATGATGTCTAACTCGTTCTTCATGAAAGGCTTGAGGTCCGAGTGACCGTGCATTATCTTTGCGGCGTAGTTTCGGCCTGTGGATTAAAAGTGACGGAAATTAGTTAAAGTTATAAGCAATTTACTTGGCGATGGATGGAGATCAATGTCCATCTTAAGGTTAGATGAGAATAAGTTAATTAATTGAGTGGATACATAACTTGATCCACTCACTACAGCATAAAAATTCGCTACAGCTTGTTTTCCTTATCTTCTGGAGAAAACAATTAGTGCTTTGACCCGATTCTACGTAACATCAATGTACGGTCGAACAAGCTATTTGGTATACAGGCAGCTAACCTGCAACTACTTTTAAACAATGATGTGGGTGTGCTGAGTACTTAATTCTTTTACACCACTCTATTAAGGATGCCATAACCTGAAAAAGTTATAACGCACAAAATAAAACTAAATATTGGCAGTGTAGTGGAAAGATGAATATTTTTGCCTGTATACCAAATAGCTTGTTCGACCGTACATTAGGTATAAGTACCTAAGTTGCAAAACTTCTATTGATAATATATTATAGTGTTTTTTTATAAACGTTGCTAAATTTTGCATCGATAATAATGCTGCAACCACAGATACCTATAGATATACCTAGATAACGCAAGTATCACGAACTGTATGAAAACCAAGCGTGCCATTTTTTGACTACCTACTATGACGTCACAAGATCGCGCTCTCGCTCACACTTACCCAGCCCAGCACAAAGGACTGAGCGCGAAAGGGGCGGCTTACGATTTGTAATCATAAGTTGGTGCAATTTTTGGCACGCGAAGTAGTTACTCTTGCGTTATCTAGGTATATCTATATCTGTGGCTGCAACCGATATCAACCAATGTTTTAGCACTGATTTCAGATGGGACGACTTTAAGTTTTACCTGGTAAAGCTTAGTTTCGAGTGAGCACAAATGATTATGATGAAGAGTTCAAAGCCACCCACCATTAAGTCTCTCAGCAGCGTGGTACACGACGCCCTGCACCCCTCGGCCCAGCTCGTCGCCGAGGTCGTAGAAGTCGCCGAACGGCTTCGTGCTCGGCTTAATGCGGGGAGGGTGCTCGAAGACTCTGTTGCATCGAAAATATTATTAAATCTATCTTTAAATATAAAATTCAAAGTCCTGACTGACTGATATATCAACGCACAGCCTATATCGCTGGTCCTAGAGACATGCATTTTGGAGGGTGTGTTCTTTGTGAAGAGTAGGTATCCACTAAGAAAGGGTTTTTCGAAATTCCATCCCTAAGAGGGTGAATGGGGGGAGGGGGAAACTTCACGCGGACGAATTCGCGGGCAGAAACTAGTGAGGATATAATAAAGGTCGCCAGGTAACACTTTTGATGCCTGCCCTGTTACAACAATTGCCTTGAATTTAATTTATTTGTCGATTGAACACTCGCGATGATTCCTACAATCGGTGTAATAACAAAATTATTATCGATCTATCAAAAGCCCATAAGCACACGTAAAACCGGAAAGGTATCGGCACCGTATTAACTCGAGTCGTTCAGTATTCTTTGTATGAAACTCCCTACTGCAACGCACACTAATCGGAATCGTCACGTAATCGCCTCGCCTCGGGACAAGCTCACGAACCGCGGCGATACGGTTACGATCCCTTTCCGAGTTGATATGTGTGCTATGACCTTTAATCGGTCTTAGGTTCGATCCCCGGATCGCAACGTGTTAATGTTTTTTTTTCCTTTGAGAAATTCTCAAAAGCATCATGTATCAGGACAAGCCCTAAAAAAAATATATTACCTGTCGGAGTACTCATGCTCGGACTCCTCGACGTGCAGCATGGCGGATGTGCTGACACTTCCGGCCACGTTCCTCGCGGAGATGGAGTATAGACCTTCGTCCTTCAGGATTACGTCGTTGATGATCAGCACGCATATGTCCGGTTCGATGAACTGCATCTATGTTAAAAAAGGAGGGACAGTGGTGTACTTAGATGTCGAAATTATGGACTTGGATGGTATATTTTTTTACGAGAACGCATAGGTACGTCAACTTCTTGCATGGTTATTTAACGGCTACTAGCTTTTGCAAGCGGCTTCGCCCGCATGGACGTCGAAAAATCTTTGGAATACTGATCCGATTACAAAAAAACTTTGACTGATAGAAAGCTTCACTATCGCCGAGTGCCATAGGAAATTTTTATATAGTATAGTTAGTTAGATAGACTTCAACGCGGACAAAAGCAGTAATTCTTTTTTTGTAGTAATTTACTAATTCAAAACGATCATCTTTCGTCCTCACCTTGATCCTACTGCTAGGCGCAAGCGGCTGCCAGTCCTTATACCACTTGATGTTGGGATACGGCACGCCAGTGACCCTGGCCTCGAACCTGGCCGTCTTCCTCTGCAGCACCACCTGCTCCTCAGGCCTGCGTATGAAGGCGGGGTACTCGGCCAGCTCCAGGCGCACTCGCTGGCGCGCCTGGCCGTGCTCGTTGGTGGCCACGGCCTCGTACCAGCCCGCGTCGCGTTCTAACATCCTGGGGAACGAACATCGTTGGAAACGTTCAAAGTTAAAAAGAAACAACAAAGAAAAAAATCGCGGCGGGACGGGTGTTTGTTTTTTTTTTTGTTTTTATTATAATATTTTTTTTTTTTGTTATTACTGTAACTGGTGTAAAACGAGGGTGCGAGCCAGTTCCAACAGCATCCTGGGAGTTATTACCTATAGGCTGGACTGCTGTATTATAAGTCGTTGCTCCAGTGTCTCAGCTGGAATGCGGAAGCAGTGATTGTTTTGTTGTGTGTGTTTGTGCAATTGTATCACTAACATAGTTGTAGGTTTATTTTATTGTTACTAACACTATATGAGTCTCATGGTTACTCGAAATAAATAATTTAATAATAACCGTTGTAATTAATAATAATAAATAAATAAATAAACTTAAAGTTTTTGTTGGTTTGTTATTGTGGCGGAGATTGGATAAGTAATAAAAAGAAAAGCCTGTAAGTACAGGCTATGCGCAGAACTAGGCAAAACGGACGACGATATACCAACGATTGTTTTGTTAAAGTGTACAACATCACCGTCACAATTTTTTTAGTGCTAATGTAAAATAAACTTGATAATTATAGGTCCGGGTCTAAACAATTGAAAACTACGCAATTGTGTTTGATAAGCAATTGCTTACCAAAAATGGACAAATAAAAAATAAAGCTGTAATTCAAAATGTATGGAAACAAAAATCAGGTCCATTTGAAAACCAGCGTCAGGCACTAGTTGCCTGGCATATTTGCTGAACTTGGCCTTTTTGGAGCAGCCGTGAGGCACACTTTCCTGCTAATTTCTGACATCGGACTTTATACTTTTTAGGGTTCCGTAGCCAAATGGCAAAAACGGAACCCTTATAGATTCGTCATGTCTGTCTGTCTGTCCGTCTGTCTGTCTGTCTGTCTGTCCGTCCGTATGTCACAGCCACTTTTCTCCGAAACTATAAGAACTATACTGTTGAAACTTGGTAAGTAGATGTATTCTGTGAACCGCATTAAGATTTTTTCACATAAATTGAAAAAGAACAATAAATTTTAGGGTTCCCCATACTTAGAATCGAAACTCAAAATTTTTTTTTTCATCAAACCCATACGTGTGGGGTATCTATGGATAGGTCTTCAAAAATGATATTGAGGTTTCTAATATCATTTTTTTATAAACTGAATAGTTTGCGCGAGAGACACTTCCAAAGTGGTAAAATGTGTGTCCCCCCCCCTGTAACTTCTAAAATAAGAGAATAAAAAAACTAAAAAAAATATATGACGTACATTACCATGTAAACTACCACCGAAAATTGGTTTGAACGAGATCTAGTAAGTAGTTTTTTTTAATACGTCATAAATCGTAAACCACAATGTTGCAGTGATTAAGGTTCAATATTGATTGTAGGAACTTCGTAGAAAATCACAACACGTCTTTACTGTATGAGGATTTATTCTGTACTACTTTAATGAGCAAGACAGACAATATATATATTTGTGCCGAACATACCGCCCACCAAAAGGGATTTTTAATTCCTTTTACAATTAAACTTTAAAATTATATAAGTAAAATTAAATCAATTAACAAAAAAAAGCATGCACTGTGACATTAGCTTAATCCACTATTGGTTAATGTATAACTATCAGATAACAACATGAATTTCCAAATAGACTACAACATAAGTTTTATAATACAAAACAAATTGGGAGTCTTTCAAACAACTGTTATTAACAAATAATCATCAAATAGAATATAGACCATAAAGATAATGAAATTTTGTATGAAACATTGAATTATTGTAATAGGGAACTGTTGTCGCTAATATGAACGATTGGTAGAAAACAGAGTTTCGAAACTGATCTTTTTACAGTATTCGTACCCATCTTTACGCTATACACCCTAGTGATTCCATCAGATCCTGGGTGTTTGTCCACAATCCGTCCTAAAGGCCACTTACCAGGTGGAAGTCCTTCGGTTTTGACAAGGACAATCTGGCCTATGTCAAACTCTTCCTGCCTTTTTTGCCACTTTGGTCTTTGCTGAAGCCTGGAGAGGTACTCGCATTGCCAGCGATGCCAAAAGTTTGACAGTATCCTCTGACAGTGTTGCCACCGCGATAAGCTTGATAGGGAAATATCTTTCAGGCTCGGTGAGGGTATAGTAATTGGAGATTCTCCAATGAGGAAGTGGCCCGGTGTAAGAACATCCAAATTGTTTAAATCTGACTCAATAACTGGGCATAGAGGACGGGAATTAAGACATGCTTCAACTTGACATAATACGGTGGTCATCTCTTCGTATGTCAAATTCGTATTCATGATGCGTTTGAGGTGGAACTTCATGGACTTTACTCCGGCTTCCCAGAGGCCTCCAAAATTTGGGCTATATGCGGGTATAAAGTGCCACTGAGTGCCGTCCGCTGCCAGTAGATTGGCCATGTGTTCTCCAAATTCAAACTTTGCTTCCTTGAACGCCTCTGCCAGTGACCTGTTTGCTCCAACGAAATTTCGTCCCTGGTCACTCCACAAATCACAACATCTTCCACGACGTGCTACAAAGCGCCGAAAGGCTGCGATAAAGGCTTCCGACGTCAAATCTCCCACAAGCTCTAAATGAATTGCCTTTGTCGCCATGCAAATGAAAATGGCGATGTAGGATTTATTGGTTTTTGCACCCCTGCCTTTGGACATAAGGACATCATAAGGGCCAGCAAAATCAACTCCACTGTGAAGGAACGGCCGCGCGGGGGTTACTCGCACTTTCGGTAACTCACCCATTAACTGCGTCCGGGATCTGGCATTCAACTTTGCGCAAACAAAACATTTATGAATGTATGTCTTTATTAAACCCTTAACTTTCAGAATCCAGTATCTTGACCTCAGGTAATTTAGCATCAGTTGCACTCCTCCGTGTAACGTCTGTTTGTGAGCATCAGCAATGAGCAAGGAGGTGAGTGGATTTTTGTGATCTAAGACTATGGGATGCAGACGGTCGTGTTCTAAATAATAAGCATTTTGCAGTCTTCCGCCCACCCTGAGTATCATTTTAGCATCCAGATATGGATTAAGGGTCTTTAAACGGCTTGTATTTCTTACTCGATTCCTTTCTAATAGGTCTCTAATTTCTTCCTGAAATGTAACATCTTGTATGATTTTTATACAGGTCTGCAGCGAGTCTTCGAGTTCTTCAGTAGTGATCGGAGTATGTACCGGTTGATTTTGTCTTATCTTTAGAAATCTTTTTACAGACGTGATAACCTTCAGTAATTCCGGTAAGTCTTCGAAAATTTCCATTTTCCTGTACAAGGAATTTTCTTCGCTTTCTCTTGTGAGGTAAGTATCAACGGTTTTTTTGCTTTCTAAGTCAGTTTCTTTATTAATTAATGTTTCCATGTGTATTTTCTTTTGTTTCAGGAGTTCCGGACCGTGCCACCAGAGTGCGTATTTTCTCAATTCAGGAGCCAACATTCCTCTCGATGCGACATCAGCTGGATTCTGTTGTGACTGAATGTGGTACCATTTGTTTCCAATATTGTCAAGTATGGTTATTACTCTATTTCTTACGAATGTGTGCCATCTGTTGGGATCTCCTTGCAGCCATGACAACACTATCGTGGAATCAGTCCAACAAAATATCTGACTCTTTGGGATACGAGTCGCTTCACTGATATGTTTTAGTAAGTTTGACAGGAGAACTGCACCGCACAATTCCAGCCGTGGGAGGGATAATGCCTTTACAGGAGCGACCTTTGTCTTGGCAGCGATAATTCCTGTCTGATAGTCTCCGTTGACTCCTCGAACCCTCAGGTAAGCAACAGCTCCATACGCTTTAGTAGAAGCGTCACAGTAACCGTGAATAGTAACATCTTTCAATGTTTCTTGGGTAGTAAACAGCCATCTCTTTAATTCCATGAATTTAATATCTTCAAAACTGTGTCTAATATTTAACCATTCGTTTTTTGTTTCAGGTGAGAGTTCTTCATCCCAGTGGATCTGTTGAAGCCATAATTTCTGGATCATTATCTTTGCAGGTACCAGGGCTGGAGCTAACCATCCCAAAGGATCAAAAAGTCGTTGAACGTCGGCCAATATTTTCCTCTTGGTAACTGTTTCTGATAAGGGTGGTAGTTTAAGATTGTATTTAAGTACATCTTCTCCCATATTCCAGGATAAGCCCAGTGTTTTTATCAAGCCGTCTAACTTGATATCGATATTAACATGAGAGCTGAGCTCAGCTGGATGAAATTCTCTAAGGAAATCTGAATTGTTCGACGCCCATTTTTGTAGGATAAAACCACCTCTCTCAAGAACTGCCTTCACGTCCTTAGCTACACGAACTGCTTCGGTTACAGTATCTTGACCGGACATTAAGTCATCCATGTAAAAGTCTTGTGTAATAGTATCTTTTGCTCCAGGATGATTCTCGCCTTCATCGTTCGCCACCTGGTGCAGAGTCTTGACGGCAAGGTATGGTGCACATGCCGTGCCAAAGGTGACTCGTAGAAGCCGGTATTCCTTTACAGGTTCATTAGGGCTGTTACGCCAGACAATTCTTTGATAATCTGCGTCCTCTTTCGTAACGAGTATTTGTCGATACATCTTTTGAATATCGGCTACAAATGCTATCTTTTTCAGGCGCCACCTCATGATAAGCGATCTCATATCTTCCTGAAGTTGCGGTCCAACAAGTAACTCGTCGTTGAGTGCTATATTATTTGAGCCCCTGTGAGAGGCGTCAAACACTGGCCTGACCTTTGTAGTTTCGCTTTCTTCCTTTACCACTGCATGGTGGGGTAAGTATACAGCTGGCTTATTCCTTTCATCACTTGGAACCTCCTCCATGTGTTTCATTTCGTTGTATTCATTAATTGCCTTATTATACTCCTTTCTCAGATGATCATTCTTCATAAAACGTCTTTCTAATTGCAATAATCTATTTATAGCTCCTTCTTTCGTATTCCCATGCGGTGATTGTGGGTTTTCTGTTTTAAATGGCATCTGGACTATGTAACGCCCTTCACTATTTCGTCTGTGTGTCTCTTTATATATTCTCTCACACTCCTTTTCTTCCTTGGTAAGTTTTCCTTGTGTATCTGTTTCAACCTCCCACATAGATTTCAAAATTTCATCTAGATCAAGCTTGTGATGCATTACTAGTATTTGTTGTCCTGAAGTTTGTGCTTGTATCTTTCCAAATAAGATCCAACCCAAGCTTGTATTTTGGGCACATGGGGAGCCAGGTGGACCTTTGATTATCTCAGCCTTTAAAATTTGAGCACAAACTTCTACGCCCAGCAGCATGTCTACTCGCCCTGGTGAATGGAAGCTCGGGTCTGCCAGGGTGAGTCCTTTTAAGTGCGGCCAGGTGTGCATGGTACCAGTAATTGTTTCAGATGGCAAGTGTGATGTCAATCGCGTTGGCATTACATAGGCATTGATAGTAATCTTGACATCCTTATCATATCTCGAATGCAGCTCGACTTGTATCACGTGATTGACTGTAGTCTGTGTTGCTCCAACACCAGTGACTGTTCCCTTTATTTGCGATCTCTTGACCCTTAACAGTTGCGCTGCTCGCTCGCTAATAAAGTTTGCTTGCGAGCCCTGGTCTACCAACGCTCGCAGCACTGTACTATAACCATCTTCATCTCTTACTTGCACTAATGCTGTGGCAAGCAACGCTGTTGACTTCTCCGATACAAAGTTCGTAGATATGTTCAACTCAGAATTGTCACTGGGTTCTGCCTTCTGTTGTTCTTTCTCTATTTGACTAGGATGCGTTTTCACATTGTCTGACTGACCGCTGCTGGGTTGATGTAACAATGTATGATGGCGGCGGTTGCATCGTTGGCAGGACATTCGATTGCGGCATCTCTTCACAGAATGTCCTGACGTCAGACAATTGAAGCATAAATTGTTTTTTTTAATAAACTCGTTGCGTTCATTCGGTTGTAACTTAGAAAATTCTTTGCAGTGACACAAGCGGTGCTCCGCGTTACACATACTGCATGACTTGGTCGGTGATGTACCTGTCTTCTCTTCCGGTGATGTGGAATGGAATGACTTCGCCTTAACATTCGTCTGCTCCTTTTTAGGTGTAGGGTTAACCATCTCCAGTGTCCGGTATTTTGTTTCCAGAAAAGCCTTTAATTCTTCCCAAGATGGTAGTTTGTCAGTCTTTTCCTTGTAAGAATCTTCTTCCCAGGCCGTGTGTGTATCGACATCTAACTTCTGTACAACAATGTATATAATCAGCTGATCCCAGGACTCGACAGGTATTTCTTGATTTTTCAAGTTATTTAAGCACTGACAGGTTGTATCTAATAAATTCTTTATTTGGATAGCCGATGGAGTGGTAATTTTCTTTTGAATAAATAACTTCTGGAGTAGAGAATTAACTATTAACCGTTTGTTTCCATACCGTTGTGCAAGTGTATTCCATGCCTGTTCATAATTAATATCCGTGATGTTAACATGCTTTAACAATTCTTTAGGTTCACCAACCAGGCTCAACTTCAAGTAATGTAACCTTTCAACGTTACATAAAGACGTGTTGTTGTGTACCAGCGACGTGAACATATCTCGAAACATAGGCCAGTCTTCATAGCTCCCGTTGAAAGTAGGTAACTCGATGCGTGGTAAGTTCACACGTGGCGGCGGCGAGGCTTCATATGTTTGTATCTGGTTGTCTGTAGATTTCGGAGGCGCCGGTAACATATCCTTCAAATCGCCTACTAAACATGAGTATAAATCTTCTACCAGAAAGTAATCTTCGTTTACGAAATACGGGACATCATTTCGTTTACACTTAGGCGTGCACTTCACTAAGTCTTGATGTGTCGTATTAAACTTTCGCCAATAATCTTCGATACCTTGTAACTTCGTTTCTATATAACCTCTTGTTAATCTTTGCTTCGGACATTTCTTTAAATTAATTTGCGTCTTTTGTAGCAGTAAATAAGTATCTTCTAATAAGTTAACTAACTGTTGTTGTTCACTCGTTAACGTAACACTCATTGTTTTGTATAGCTATTAAGATATTCTTCCACTGATGATAGTTTCAAAACACTCGTAATTCACCTCTTTAGTCAATCTTAAACTTGTTTATTAGTTATATCGCACGTAGCACTAATTACTTGCAAAATAGGTGCAAAAAACGACTCAGGAATGCGGCCTATTGTTCTCCGATCGCCGGGTCGTCCTTATCTATTTTTCGAATAATCCGGCTCGTTTGGACCATATGTTGCAGTGATTAAGGTTCAATATTGATTGTAGGAACTTCGTAGAAAATCACAACACGTCTTTACTGTATGAGGATTTATTCTGTACTACTTTAATGAGCAAGACAGACAATATATATATTTGTGCCGAACACACAATTTACCATTCATTCAATCAACTCAAAAATAAAAAAAACATTTAATTTCATAAACATAAACCTTATGCATAAACCCGGATGTTACGGAACCCCCGGTGCGCGAGTCCGACTCGCTCTTGCCCGGTTTTTTTATTTGTTTTTATCTGATGTATGTTTCTGGTGTTCAGTCTGTGCTAAATAAATGTATTTTCTTTCTTTCCTTTAAAAAGCATCGTGCCTTTATTGTTATTAGCGAAATGTAACAAAAATGTATTAACAATTTTTTATCCTTTTCCCTTATCATGGCAATAAAATGTGAGAATTCACATTTTTGACTAACCAATATTATCACACTAATATTATAAAGGCGAAAGTTTGTGAGTGTGTGTATGTGTGTGTGTTTATATGTTTGTTACTTCTTCACGCTTAAACAGCTGGACCAATTTTGATAAAATTTGGTATGGAGGTAGCTGACACCCTGGATTAATATATAGGATATTTTTTATCCCGATATTCTCACGGGATCGAAACTTATGCGGGTGAAACCGAGTTATTAATTAAGAAGTTCAATATACTCACTTATTAATAAACAACGTAGCCTGTCCATTCCTGGTGTAACTCCAGTCGTACCTCCCTCCAATTTCAATGGGCTCATCATTGAAGAAGTACGTCATCTTAGGTTTCGGGTACCCATACACAAACCAGAACAGGTTCACATTGTGACCCTTAACTCCATACTGAGAGTCATACTCCTGGAGAAGGAACTTGGGGGCTTGGGCGTAGCCATCGTGTGGGGGACGTTCAATATCGAAGTCTTTGGGGAAGTAGGGAGACGTTTCTGGTCTAAAGTCAATACCAGGTTCTAAGTACGGGATGAACTTCGGAGGATCGGGTTCTAGTTTCGATCTGTGTGTGATGGCGAACGGTGAAGGGTCGCTGACGCCATATTTGTTTTCTACGCGGATGCGGAACTTGTAGTCGCGGAAGGGCTCCAAGTTGCGGATGTCGCACACGCAGGAACGGAGCCCGGTGCGGGCTGTGAACCAGTCGCCGTCCGGGACTTCGCACATCTCCACCTGGGTACAACATTTGGGGGCTTTATTGAGAAGTCAATATGGCAAGTGAAGATAATACAAAAAAACTTTTAAGAAAGCAGCATCGCAAGATAAATGTTTCTGGTGAACGGGCCTTTTTACGATATTTTTGGTGAAGCGTCGTTTACCGCAGCGCCAAGATTGGAAAATAATTAAATGAATTTTCAGCAGTAACTCTAGGTAAATTACAAGTTTATTAAACGAATATGCCAAGATTAGGATACTGCAGTGCGATTCTGCAACCATCTCACCGTGACAACTTTGGTGAAGTGAGCGTGGAGTGAGCTGTCAATAGTGTCAATTCCTAGCAAAAACAAACTCACTTCACCTAATTTTTCACGGTGAGATTTTTATAGAATCGACAAAGATCAAAGATCGAGCAAAGATCGGCTTTTATAACGTTTACTTGTGAGTTAGACTGGGTGCAAGTATCGATAACAGTTGGATATATCATACTATGCTAAGAAGGACAGCTTTACCTGATAGGTGACAGGGAACCTCGGTCCATGCGGGATTGACGGCTTCCATCCCAGGGTCAGGTGTCTGTCAGCCATGCTCCTGATGATGGGTCTGTCTGCCAGTGGCATAGGAATGCCGGTCTTCTTCATCTTGTCGAAGTCTGAGTACTGGTCGCCGATGGGGCGCTTGCTGGTGTGAGGTTCCAGGGCTGAGAGGAAATTATTACATTTAGATCCGTTTTATTATTCCAATTATACTGATATGGATCATGTCATCATTTTGTCCAAGACAATGATGCTGATGGTTTCCTAAGTACTATACTGCCGTCATAAAGAAAAAGGGCACAACAATTTTTTTTACAAAATTGAGTTATATACTTAATTAAAATCAGAAAAAAAGGCGCATAAGTATGCCAGTTTTTTTTACTCAATTTTGGAAAAAAATTTAGTTGTGCAATTTTTCTTTATGACGGCAGTATAATGCAGTCTAGAAACTCGTTCCAGAGATGTCGAAACTATGTAATTAACTAAGGGAATGCAATTCAAAAAAAAAAATCTGAATTTTTAGAGTGACAGTTGACGATCTGCGACTGGAGTAGGTAATCCGACTGAGAGAAAACTTAAAACAAACGCTCAATGTTCGGTGCGCTACTACAAAGCGCGGCAGAAAAAGCTTTGCCTCTGTGGAGTGTGACTCTGTGGTGCGTCGTTCGTGCTAATTTGGAAACACGAAGATTACCGAAGCGCACACCTACTTTGGTAGAACTGTATACTCACTGTCATAGGTGAGCTGCGCGCTGCACGCGGCCTCCCCGTGCGGGTTGTAGATCCTGCAGCGGTACGTGCCGACATCCGTGGGGTCTACTCCGCTGATGGTGAGACGCAGAAGCCCAGTGGTCTCTTTGTCCATGCGGATTCTCTCGCATGGGAACAGCCTTTCGTCGTTGCGGAACCTGTAAAAATGTTATTTTTTTTAAAAACTTGGCTGCACCTTGATAATATTACGAAGAAATGACGGCTGAAAAGCTAGACAGCCTTCTCCTAAGGATGGCCACAATAACCAGGGGGCCTAAAAACGCCACTTTGGAGAATCTTATAAGGATAACATTATGAATTATAATATGGCGAAGACAGTCCGTGTTTTCTTTTTTTCGCTGCACTACGTAGGTACAATCAAAGAGATTTGATTGGATTGGATCGATTGGTATTTTAGCACAGACAAAAAAATAACTGAAAAATGCTTCACCAATGGGATTTGATATGATTAACTAGGTTATCCTTTTATGATTCTGCCGAAGTGGCCTTTTTAGGCCCCCAGTTCTTCTAGCAACCAGTGGATTTTTCCGCGACCTTTACCAGTCACCGGTCTGCATACACTGCACCTTTTCGTAAGCAGTTGCTGAGGACTTTTATCATAGTTTTAGCAGACAAAACTTCGTAGGGGTGAACAAAATAGTATTTTCCTCACCACTCTACATCAGGGTCGGGCGTGCCGGTGACGCAGGCGGTGAACTTGGCGCTCATGCCGCGGAACACCTCAATGTCGCCGATCTTCTTCAGGAACTCTGGAGGTTCCACCTTCTGTTGGCGGGCACTGGGAGAAATACAAATGGATAAGTATGGTTATTAGTTGTTTTTTTTGGAAGTTTGTGGTGACTAATCCAATCAATCAATCAATTCAGTTGGGCTATAAAAGAAACAATAATTTTAGCGCCAGAGTCTCGGAGATCGATTTGGTGACTATATCAATGCTATTTAAGGGCGCTTGTACACGGTAAGAAAATACGCCGGGCCTACGCAAGAATTCGTGTCGTAACTAGAAAATAACTGTGTACACTGCTCGCAGCGGTGCACGAAAAAAAATCTTGTCTGCGCAAGACACGACGCGGCGAACGTTGTTGCGGAGCGATGGGGAGCGGAGTAGTAGGGCCAATCTAATGTATGAAGGAATACTTTCTCGCATTTTGGTATTTTCATGTCGTATATTATTTTCTATAGTTGTCAAAAGCTTGTCAAACGTAGACATTTTCATGCGAAAATAATCCACAAATTCTTCCTCATGTTGTCGCATTACACGGTAAAGGGTAATGAACCCACTAATCACATTTTTCTCTTGTATAATTGGATGAACCCAGTAAAGTCTCTTGTGTTTTGTTTCCTTTTTCATTTTGTTATAATAAAAATATGCAATTATCATTCCTTTTTGCTTTGTAGTTAACATTTTTATAAATAAATGAAAATTATTATCAGACTAGTTATTACTTGCGCGACTGCACAAAAAAAATCGTGTAGTGTACACGTTCCGATTGGTCTTGTCTGCGGAAGACACGAAAAGTTTTCGTGTGTGGAACAGACAAAATTCTTGTCGTGTACACGAAGAATTTGTCTTGTCTGCCGCAGACACGGTAAATTTTCTTACCGTGTACAAGCGCCCTTAGGCTTCCTCTCTCCTACATAAAGTGTTTATTTTTTGCTGTGCCTGACAAGGTCCATAAATAATATTTTCTTACTTTTTTGAACTTACCACCTAAGTACACATTGTGGAATGCAAATAAAGTATTGAGTATTGCATCGCGTTTTGACGACTATCTTTGGGCGGCCGCGGTAAAACAATTAAGCATTGAGCCATGTTTCGCAGATTTCAAAGCCTTTACGTCGCTTATAGCCGATGCGTATCGTGTCTGCTATGAGCCTTTGTTTATTTATTTATTTATTTATTTATTTAGGGACAACAAACAGTAGTGTAATAATAAGTAAACCTAAGTTAAAACTTAATAATAGATGTAACAAATACACTACTCACAACGTTATCCACATATTACTTAACAGATCTACTAGTTGTTAGAAAGAACTATATAATAACAGGCAGAATAAAGTAAACATTACTTAATTAATAGGGTTCTGATCACTTAAAATAGAAACAATTTCTTTTCTAAACCTTGCCTTGCTGTGAAACATAATATCAGTTGAGCCAAACTGTCTATTGTTATGAGTTACTATCCTTTGTTTTGTAAAAAAGGTTACGTTATCTGCTGCAAACGCAAGGGATGGTGTCGGTCGGGGAATGGTTTCGCCAGACGGGTAAAATATGTATCCGGCACGGTGTTTGATGATAACCGGATTTTCCGGAAGGTGGTAGCTCGGAATCCAACGTTTGGATGCCACCGATAATTGATGATTGAACGTAAGGCGGAAATTTGGACCTATGACGCCACTATAACACACTCACATCTTGTCCACGACCTCCAGCTTGGCCTCACAGCTGGCCTCGCCCTCGCGGTTGGTGGCCACACACTTGTAGCGCCCCGCGTCGCCGGGCGTGAGGTCGCGCACGTACAGGCAGCACGCGTCGCCGTCGCGCTTGATGTTGTACTTCTCGCTGTGACGTAGGGGGGACCCGTCCTTGTACCACGTGATGTCCGGGAACGGGATGCCGAATACCCGGGCCGGGAATTTGGCGTCGAACGTTGGTAGCTGCGAAAGATGAAACGGTTTTTGGGTGAATTTACTATTTTTTGTGATTTTATAGATGTCTCGACTGATTGACGCATTGTACAAATCCTTCTCCGTATTATACATCATCCCTTTCGTACATTTTGTATAAACTATAGCACACAGGCAAGTGGGTAGCAAAGTGCTTTTTTTGTATTGAAATGCGATGCGCTGCGGCCCGATGCGGCTGTAATGTGCGAAGCGATTCACGACATTCGTGAATTCTGCCATTATATTCGCAAACTCTATCGCTTTGTGCTCGAAATCTGTCACCATGTTCGTCTACTCTAAAGGTAAAGAAAAATACCAGCAAGAATAATAAAAGTGATAATTTTGTAGCGGTATCTACAATGCCACATTGCGAACAACGCGTCATACTGACGTCACGCAAATCCTGCATCTCGCAAGCAGAGTTTACCGCGCAACTAGCTTAGATACAACGGCCCGACATGAATCATCGGGCAGTTGCCCTTTTCTATAAAGTATGAGTGAACTACACCCTGTTCCTCATACCTCTATAATTTATACTAATTCCTTACCTGCTGCAGATCAGTGAACTTCTGCGAGAAGGTGGGAGCGGAGTAGACCTTGCGCACGTTGATGTTGCCGTCAGACGAGTCTTCACCCAGAGGGTTCACCAGCTTGACGGAGTACACGCCCGCGTCGGGGAGTTCTACCGAGCTGATTTCCAGACCCACCTGGATGAATCACAGAAAGACAGATGTTTTTAGAAGATTTAACAGAAATTAATAAAATTAAGGACTGATTTCTCTAACGCTTACAACGATGGATAATAATTTTGAGATTTTGACAGTTTTCCCATACAAAGTCTGTCAAACATCAATTTTATCACACGGATTAAAGTTATCTGTCGTTGGAAAAATCAGCCCGAAGTCTATCTCTCAAGCAATGCAATATCTCTACAAGTAAGGAGATAGAGGGCGGAAAGATAATGGTGGTTTTCAAGAACAAATTGCTAGGGTATTTGTACAATTTTTTAAGTAAATATAGTAATCGTAGTTTATGTCGCTCTTTAAATATTGAATTCATGTCCCAAAAATTACTTTCGTTACTTTAAAATATAAATAAATCCTTTTCCTGATTTGTTTTTAGCCTTAATTTATATATAATCTTATAGCTAAATACTGAGTGTACGAACCCTCTTTCCATCACACGTCAGCCGAATCTTCTCATTAGGCGTTATCGGCAAGCCATCCTTGGTCCACGTGACCTCAGGGATGGGGTTCCCGACGAAGGGCACGGACACGGAGAGAGGCTGGCCCTCCTCGGCGGTGAGGTCGCGCAGGCCGTGGATGAAACGAGGTCGCTCTTGTGGGCTTGAGTCGTCTGTGCGGCCTGGGGGGTGGAGTGGAGTTATATTATTTTGGCGTTTTCTATTCGTTCTGGATTCAATTCCCTGGTCGGACAAATTAAAGTGTCTGTGATGTCAAAATAACAGCTTTTTACTAAAAACATCTGAAAGTATATATACGGTACTTATAATAAAAAAAAACAATTTTTTCTGTCTGTCTGTTTGTTCCGGCTATTCTCCGAAGTGGCTGGACCGATTTGGACTTTCACTGGCAGATAGCTGATATTATAAGGAATAACGTAGGCTTTACTTCTGCTTTAATTTAGAAAAAATAATTAAGTTCCACGCAAAAAAAATTAAAACCCATCCGTCATGAACATCAACGAAGTTGCGGGCACAGCCAGTCCATACTATCACACTAATATTATAAAGGCGAAAGTTTGTGAGTGTTTGTGTGAGTGTGTGTGTGAGTGTGTGTGTGTGTTTATATGTTTGTTACTTCTTCACGCTCAAACGGCTGGACCAATTTGGATAAAATTTGGTATGGAGGTAGCTGACACTCTGGATTAACATATAGGCTACTTTTTATCCCGATATTCCTACGGGATCGACAATTACGCGGGTGAAACCGCGGGGCGCAGCTAGTAATATTATAAATTCGAAAGTAACTCTGTCTGTATGTTCCCTTTTCATGCTTAAACCACTGAACGGATTTCGATAAAATTTGGCAGAGAGATAGATTGCATGGCCGGGAAAGGATATAGGATAGTTTTTATCCCGATATTCCCACGGGATCGACACTTATGCGGGTGAAACCGCGGGGCGCTGTTAGTTATTTATATATTTTTCAAACCGGAGCACGAAATTGCTGGTTGGCGGCAAAAATACGTTAATCTGTATTACTTTGACAGTGGAACCGTTTACAAAGGATTCATCATCATCATTTCAGCCGAAAGACGTCCACTGCTGGACATAGGCCTCTCCCAAAAGGGGGAGGGTTTGCCATAATCGCCACGCTTGGCAGGCAGGTTGGCGATCGCAGTATGGTATGGTGGTGGAATGCATAGAGAACGCTGCTGCCCATTCTCCGGTTAGACCCTTAGTCGCCTTTTACGACACCCACGGGAAGTATAGGGTTCAATTACATAATAAATATAACAAAGGATTCAATTACATAATAATTATAACTATTAAATAGATTAATATCATTAAAAACCTGTATTTTTTCACTGCAGGGCAAAGGCCTAATTCCGATTCCACTTCTCTCTATTTAAAGCTGCTAAGAACAAATACATATACTTCTATAGTATTATTATGCTTGTGTTCAATACTCACTAGCAACAGTAAGCTCAGCATTGCTGGCCGTCTCTCCCTTGTCGTTGGTAGCCACAACCCCGTACTGTCCGGCGTCGGCAGCTGTCGCCTTGTCGATGAGCAGCGCGTGCGTGCCGTCCGGCTGCGACACCAGCTTCACGTGCGTGCCGTCCGGGACTATCTCCTTGCCGTTGTGCGTCCTGGTGCACAAAAGTGCCGGTCATTACAGATTGGTTTAGAAAGGTGGTTTAAATGAGACTTATATGTTTTCACAACTTGAAAAAGGTCTTACCCAGTGGCGTGCATTGCGTAAAGGCATTTAAGCAGTGCCTATCTCTATAAATTACCATAAGCCTGTCAATTACATTTTGTGTGTTACGAAACTCACAAAATTATCGTAAATAACAAAAAACAAAATCTTCATACAAACACGCGGCAGTAGGCAGTCGCCAAACGGCCTACTCGGCTCCCGTATTATTCGCACATTGTCATTGGTCTTTACTCGTAAAAATATTTGTATGAAAATGTTAATACAACTGGGGTACCCAATTGATGCAGCCCACCGTACGTCTCACGCGTAATACCATGACGTTCGACCTTCGCAATGTATCACCCAAAAGTAGGCGGCATAGGCATGTTTACTCAAATAACCAACCGAGTAAGAATGTTAAAATCGTAATTTGTAATTCGTTCGTAATTTGGCCGTGCGAAGAAAGAAAGGGATGGATATTAAGGTCGCCGATCTTAGACAAAGAAAAGTAGTGAGGTAAAAATGAAAATCCAAGACGGCGGCTGCAAACATTTTTCATCATGGGTGTCGTTTTCATGGTTTTTGAGGGTGTTGAAGCCGATAGTGTGGTCAAAACGAAAATCCAAGATAGCGGCTGTAAATTTTTTTAAATTTTTCATCATGGGTGTCGTTTTCATGGTTTTTGAGGGTGCTGAAGCCGATAGTGTGGTCAAAATGAAAATCCAAGATAGCGGCTGTAATTATTTTTTAATTTTTCATCATGGGTGTCGTTTTCATGGTTTTTGAGGGTGCTGAAGCCGATAGTGTGGTCAAAATGAAAATCCAAGATAGCGGCTGTATTTTTTTTTTTAATTTTCATCCTGGGTGTCGTTTTTATGCTTTTCAACGGCGCTAAAGCCGATAGTGATATCAAAATGAAAATCCAAGATGGCGGCTTAATTTTTTTTTTGTTGTTTATAGTAATTTTGTTTTATGTTACTGATTAGTGACCGCGTCTGCCTAGACTAGACCCGGCCTAGTGCCTGCCTACCTATTCTGAAAACCAATGCACGCCACTGGTCTTACGGTATTCATAAAATGATAGCAGAATGGTTTAACACCTCACTTGAATGGTCCAGTGAGGTGTTAAACCTGGTGTTATGAGATAACGTAAATAGAGAGATATTATAATGGCAGATCAATCTATTCATAAGAAAATAAGGAACTCGTTGAACGAAACAATATGAAATAAACTAGTTGACGTGGAATAAACATGGCGGAGCCATTTATTAGTGTATTGTCCTGTCACTTAAAATGATCCAGAAATGTATGAAGTGTCTTGATGAAAGGTCACTCAATACCTTCGTAAAGTCTTATAATGTTCATACAGTCAAATATGAGGTTACATTTCAGACGACTTACCATTTGAGTGTAGGTGGTGGATGTCCCAGGATCTTGACTTCCAGTTTAACGGGGAACCCTTCGATGACCTTGGTAGGTTGCAGCTCAGCGATGAACGCTGGCTTGCGTTCCTTCTGCGCAACTTCCACTGTCGCTTTAGAGCCGACCTGCGGAAAAATGAGGTACAGTATGGAGGATCCGATTCATCTAGCTTTCTTGAACATTCACAATGACATAATATTGAACACCAAACATTCCGTATTGTACTCTTAAAAACCTTAGCATTGAGCACCATAACGTGTTAATGCATAATCAGCCTATAAAGTTCCCACTGCTGGGACATCTCGGTGAGAGGAAGTGGGCCGTAATCCACCACGCGGGCTCAGTGCGGGCTGATATATTATGTCACATGTTTTCGAAGTTTTGGTTCTAGAATATGCCGGTTTCCTCGCGTATTTTCCTTCACCGTTTTGAGAGCATTGGTGATGAAATAAATTACATAAAATAAAGCGCCTGTCTGGGTTCAAACCCCACGACCTAGGTACAATTCGCAAGTCAGAGCCACTGGGACACCACTGCTCTAACGTGATGAAGAGCAACGTTTGAATTCACAGTATTAGTGGTATCAATTTTAACGTCTGCAAAATTATAATGGACAGACGCCAGCACATCAAGCTACTACAATCTGTCAAATATCTTTAATAGATTTTCAACTTTATCACTAGAACATAAGGTTCAAAGTTGATTGGGAAAATTTGTCAGTTTCGGGTAGCGTCTGTACTACAACTGTTTCAAAATCCACAATGGTTTAAAATCAAGGTTCATTGATTGTAGGTCCTTGCGGATTAAATTAAATTAATGAAAACCCATTCGTAGAGTTCTTAGGTGCAAGTATTTTTAGTAAGCTTGGTAACTACGGTATTTTTTAAAGTCAGTGTCCACCTTTCGATATCTGAAAGCTGATGAAACAAAGGCAATACCTCTCCAAGTTTGTTGGTGACGGTGAGCGAGTACACGCCCGCGTCCTCCGGCTTACAGCTGTCGATGCTGAGGCCGATGAGGCCGCCCGGCTGGTTGATGAAGTTTATAGCCTGCGATGGGCGGATAGGGAGACCTGGGGGCGGAAGAACATGTTCAATCTTGCTGCCACTACAACACAGCTTACTTCACAGGGTATTTTTAAGTTGCAGTGAATGTGTCAGTACTGTAATGCTGTTCTGTAAAAATCTCACCGTGAAAACTTAGGTTAAGTGAGCGTGGAGTGAGCTGTCAATAGTGTCAATTCCTACCAAAAACAAACTCACTTCACCTAAGTTTTCACGGTGAGATTTTTACAGAATCGACCGGCTGTAATGCTATTCTGTAAAAATCCCACCGTGAAAACTTAGGTGACGTGAGCTTAAGTGAGCTGTCAATAGTGTGAATCCCTGGCATCAGGTGAACTGACAACTCACTTAAAGCTCACTTCACCTAAGTTATCACGGTGATCTTTTTACAGAATAGGACCGCAGGTCATTTTTAATTACAGAATCAGTGCATTGACAGGCCTACGCTGTCCTGCCATACCTACTGTAATTTGAAAACATTGTAAAAGCCAATTATTTTATAAAAAGGGTAACCGCGTGGAGTTTATTGCCGGCTCTTCTCCATAGGAAACGACCAATTGGAACCGTGCACCTAGCTTCTGACGTTCCATAAGTGCCCATGTAGGTTTATGTGAAATAAAATATTTTGATTTTGATTGGTCAACGAAGCGTCTTAACGTCGCGAGCAATGATACTGGATAGGGCCGCGTCCTAACTAAAACCGCTTTCACGATTTTATGTCACGCGGTGTTCGGTGAACAGCCGGTCGATTCTGTAAAAATCTCACCGTGAAAACTTAGGTAAAGTGAGTTTGTTTTTGCTAGGAATTGACACTATTGACAGCTCATTCCACGCTCACTTCACCTAAGTTTTCACGGTGAGATTTTTACAGAATAGCACCGCTGGAACGCGTGGTCACGCCGACAGAGGGCACCTTCCAGTTTTCCGAAACAAAAAGTGCCGTATTCACATGACGATCGCTTTTAGTTAGGACGCGGGGTGTACGATAATAACGTTAATATGACACTTTGTACTTAGTTGTTTCATCATAAAAAACCTATAATATTTCCACTGCTGGGACATAGCCCTTCTCTCTTCAAGAAGAAGTAGGAATGGGTGTGTGGAGTGGAGTGAAACTGTATATTGAATCAAGTTGATAATATTTTGAATGCACTCAACAGGTGCTCAAACATATTTTTTTGGGCGTGATTGATAAGAAGTAGAATATTTCGAAACATTCTAGAAGTAATTAATTTACGTATTAAGGATTTTTCTTTGTAGTTACTACTCACCATCCTTGAACCACTTAATCTCGGGTGCAGGGAAGGCCATGACCTTGGCCTCCAGCTTGAGCGGCTGCCCCACCACGGCCTTCACGTCCTCCAACTCCTGGCTGAACGACGGCTTCCTTGGTGTGGCTGCGGTGAAGAAATAAGTTTATGAAGCTCAAGAGTTTTTTAAGGCTTACATTTCAGATTTTTTTTTAAAACTGGTATAAAGTACTCACGGTTAACAGCGACAGCACAGAGCGCAGAGCTGTCTCCATGTGGGTTGGAGATGACCAGCTTGTACGCTCCGCAGTCACCTGGAGTCACGTGCTCGATGTTCAGCTTCACTGTACCATCAGGCAGCGCGGTCTGGGACACGCGGGAGTCGTCTGGTGATAACGGTACGCCGTCTTTGTACCTGGCGAGTATTATAGGGAATTAAGTTTATCACCTTGACCTTGATTTCGATAAAATATGGCGAGAACAAAACTTTGACTGACACCGAAGCAACTACGCAAATTAGCTTCACTTGTGTGCCATCATAATTTTCCGTACGGTAGAAAAAATATTCTTAGTACAGTTCGTTCGATATCGCTCGAATCTCGATAATTTTTACTATATTATATTTTGCTTATCATACGGTAGAAAGTAGAAAATCTTATCAAGGGGGGTATTACCCAGTAATTGGGTTGTGGAGGTCAGATAGGCATAGTCGCTATATGTAAAATACTGGTATTCAGCTGCATCCGGTTAGACTGGAAGCCGACCCCAACATAGTTGGGAAAAGGCTAGGCTGTGATGACGGTAGAATGTACTGGATTCAATTATTGAATACCATTAACACCCTTATTTTTCACCTACATACTTTGCAAATACTTCTGCTGGGGAGTTTGTTGCCAGCGAAAGCACTAAGAAGGGAGAAGTGGTGAAGGGCAGGCGTTTTGGGGGACTGTCTTAAGTAATTTTGACGTTCGAGAAGTACTGACTCTCAGCCTAATTTGAATAAATGATTTTGATAATATTTTGATATACTTTGAATAAATGAAGAAAAGATGATTCTCGTCTGGCGAGAATCTTCTCGCCAGTGTCTCGTGAAGTAACAAAGTTTGTATCAACGCGCATCTACAACTAAAAAACCTTAAATTTCTTACCACTTGGCAGTAGGAATGGGACTGCCATCAAGCTTGGCCTTCAGCTCGAGCGGCTCTCCCTCGTCAACATCTTTCTGTCGCTCCAACTTGTGAGTGAACCCTGGCGTCTTCTGTTCCAGTGTAATGGCTGCTTCGCAGACAGCCTCACCGGCTAAGCTTACGGCGCGGACTTTGTACTGTTAGGACAACAAAAGAGTTCAGTATTTCGTTGTGCTGCTGGGGAGTTTCTTGCGGCATTTCTTCTCCCCAGCAAAGGCTCTAGGAAGTGGTGAAGGGTGGGCGTGTCGGAGGACTGACTTATGTAATTTTCACGTTCGAATGGTGCTGACTTTGACTGCCTAATTTGAATAAATTAATTTTGATTTTGCCTAGAGATCTAACCGAAGAAAACAAATAGACAACTGGGCTGAGTATCCTTTGATATACAGTTTTCTTTTTAAATATTTAATGTTTTTATCCATCGCTGGACATAGTATTATTACAACCCGGCCCTTTGCCATCTGCATTCAGTCTATTCTGGCAGTCTTTACAGGACAATCAAGTGGAATGCGACCCACCCGCCTATTCAGCACCTTGCGTCCCGCGGTCATAAGTACAAGTCAAATCTCACAAAGTAGTCGGCTACTACAATCCGCTAGGAGATATATCGATATATTTTTTATTATCTTAGCACACAGAAAAAATATTACTTTTCAAAACATTTATTGGGATTTCCCGACTCAGCATTTTGTGTCCGTTCACTTTATCAGATTACAATCAGGAGTTTTTGTAGAGTCCAATACAAGTTGGGCAATCCCGAAACAGGGTCGTGACTAAAACCCCTGTTATTAGGTACTTTAAACACTTCGATTCGAGCAAAATGACGCAGGTTCAGGTAGGTTCTAAAGAAATTAATTAGAACAGAAGGTAAGCTATTCCTTACCTTGCCAGCATCGCTAGCCTCAAAGTGCTTGATCTCGAGCTCACTGTCCACCTGCCCGCCGACCTCTGTAGTGACCTTATGCCGTTCATCATTGATGATCTGGTCTCCATCAAGGTACCACAGCACGTCGGGCTTGGGCACGCCGTCACAGCGCACCTTCAGTGTCACGTCGTCGTAGTCTTTGACGGATTGCTTCTGAAGGGGCTTTGTGAACACTGGTGCGCCGGCTGTGGAGAGGATAATTATGGCAAATTGGCAAACTTTCCATCGAATGCATTTTACAAAGATTTCTCTTCCACATTAACTTTAAACTCATAAAGCAAAGGTGTAATGTTTGAATGTCTTTTCAGAAGAAATAATGTAAATGTTGTCTGCTAACTGCAGTCGATAAGGCGGAACTCTAAATCTTTCATACCTATTGTTCATAAAAACTGTAAAAAAATTAAATTCTTTTTAACCGATGAAAAAACGGAGGAGGTTCTCAAGTCGACGCGTATTTTTTTTATTTTTAGGGTTCCGTACCCAAAGGGTAAAAACGGGAACCCATTACTAAGACTTCGCTGTCTGTCCGTCCGTCTGTCTGTCAGAACCGTGATAGCTAGACAGTTGAAATTTTCACAAATTCAGATAATTCAAAATTAGAAACAGAAAATAGATACAGTTGTCAAGAGGATATCCCTCCCATAACGGGATATGAAGTAGACAAAGTATTAAAAACAATGCACTACGATAAGGGCCCTGGCGAAGATGGTGTTACAACTGAAGCTCTGAAACTAGGATCTGCCACACTGCTCCCACACCTCACAAACTTATTTAATGCAATTTTACAATCAGGTAAACTCCCAACCCAGATGTGCCACTCAAACATTGTTCTTCTTCATAAAAAAGGAGACAAGTCCAATATAAACAACTACCGGCCTATTAGCTTAGTCTCACATATTTATAAGGCATTCATTAAGGTCATTCACAATCGCATAGATGCAAAATTAGAACAACAAATACTAATAACAAAATAAAATAAATATTTAAGGTCCCATACAACAAATATGTTTTTTTCGGCGTTTTTTCCTTGTGGTACGGAACCCTTTGCGTGCGAGTCCGACTCGCACTTGGCCAGTTTTTTTAATTGTTCAATAGTCATTCTATCTTTATTTCGATGCTAGCGCTTTCTTAACATTATGAAGTACTAGTACTCACTGTGCACACTAAGCCTGGCCTGCTGCGAGGTCTCCCCGACCTCGTTCGTGGCGGTGAGGGTGTACACTCCGCCGTCGTCCACGCCGACCTTCTTCACTGTCAGCTTGTATGTCTCGTTGGGCAGGTCTTCCACTATATCGTAGCGAGAGGATGGTTGAATTGCGTAGCCGTCTTTGTGCCTGAAAAAGAAAGAATTAAGATTTTCATTACGGTTCAAAAGCTTCATCAACTCTCCGACTGTCCTACACCAGAAACAATCATATACAAGGTGTAACAGGATAAACGCAAGTCCTGAAAGTAGTTTGTTCATAATTGACTATTGAATCGATTTCAGTAACTTTTAATATAGATATTTTTACCAAAAATTGATATTTTGCCGTAATGCCAGCCGATTGAGTCAAACAAAATTAAATCTTATTTCAAAGCAATAAGACTCAATTTTAAATGCATACAGTAATGTTAGGATCAACACGACTTTCTTACTATAAGTTGCTTTAAAAAAAAAGTTTTGGTCATTGTATTATGCTTTTAACTCAATACTCTAATTGGGGTGTATGAGGTCTTGCGTTAATTATGTTACATATTGTAGACGAGATATATGTTACTAAATTCATTAGCTTCCTGAATTATCGGGTTAGTTTATTTGTTTCTAATTATGGCAGCATTTTAAAATACACGTACTTCGCACAAAATCACACTATTATTACAAGGCGAAAGTTTGTAAGTGTGTGTTCGTGTTTATATGTTTGTTACTTCTTCACGCTCAAACGGCTGAACCAATTTTGATAAAACTTTGTATGGAGGTAGCTGACACCCTGGATTAACATATAGGCTACTTTTTATCCCTATATTCCCACGGGATCGAAACTTATGCGGGTAAAACCGCGGAGCTCAACTAGTATCCTAATAAACGAATAAACCCTAACGCCAGCCTACAGCGTCACATACACATGAAACGGGCATATACCGATGAAGTGGTACCTTCCGGACACTCATTGAAGTTAAAAGAAAAAAACGTTTACTTTGACATTTAATGCCACCGAAATCATTTAATACATAGGTTCTCAACATGTCGCGAATCTGAAACAGCTATTGCCACGATTATATTTAAATGTGTAATATTATACAGTCGTAAGATAGGATATATAGTTTTCTCTGGGTCTACTGCCCCCTTGAAAGTATCAAACGCCCACCAGGGGGCGTTATCACCCACGTTGAGAACCTATGCTTTAATGGGAGACTATCCTTCTATCTATATTCTGAACATCTCAAACCACTCACCACTTAACCTCAGCAATGGGATTAGCTCTAACATTGGCGATGAAGGTGGTCTCCTCGAAGGGCACGGCCGTGATGTCACGCAGCCCCTCGATCTCGGGCCGCAGCAGGATGTCCAGGCGCGCCGAGCTCTCGCCCACGCCGTACTTGTTCTTAACCTGGATTGTGTACTCACCGGTGTCGGTGTGGCGACCTTTGGACGAAAGGGATGGTTATGTGATATAAATAAATTATGGAGTAACGCAATGAATTTCGGAGGTGGCGGCTACAATATTTAAGAAGTTAGAAAGACGAAAAAAATACATTTTCATTTCTCGTGCTCTAAAAGTTCGTCTTTATATTGTGTTTATGCGATATAAAATCGCTTTTTATGTTCTAGTGAATAAAGTTTTTTTTTTCTAAGACTAAGATAATCAGACCCAAGAGCACAATAAAACGCAGATTAAAGTCGTTATTTTATTTCATTTGCTTTAATTTATATCACTTCCGTGTTTCCTATCGTTAATTTAATAAAAATAGATAAAAAATAGTTGTCATTTATTATTTAAAAATGCAAAGAAACGTTTTTATGACTTGGCAGCATGAAGTACCCAAGTCGAATGCCACATGTTAAAAATAAAAAATAAAAAGTTTCCTGGCGGGAATTAGCTATGCTCTTCTTCAATTGCAACATTTTTGAACAGTGAAAATAATGTTATATACTTTATGCCTGTTTCATTTTCTCACAATCGAAGTGAAAAGCAGAGTGTATAACTCGGACATAAACGAGCCATTTTACCCTTCGACTTAACTATCCATTTATCATATTTTATTTTTTATTTATTTATTCAATTGGTCTTACGAGCTAACAGATTTGACATCCAAAACGCTCATACGATTAATTTTCTTACAATTCAATGATATAAACGTCTTGGGGTAAAATGGCTCCTTTTTTGCACTAGTTGTACAATCTATTTTTGTCAAAGATCTCCAAGAGGAAAATGCCCGTGAGCAGAAATGGGTTTTCAAATCGAAGTCATTTTATGCAAGACTTTTAGGTTCGGTATGGCGATTTTTTTTCAAAAGCGATGTCCAGTTTTGGCAAGTCATCATATGCCTAGCCTTTTCCCAACTATGTTGAGGTCGGCTTCCAGTCTAACCGGATGCAGCCGAATACCAGTATTTTACATGGAGCAATTGCCTATCTGGCCTCCACAACCCAGTTACTGGGTAATACGATACCCAGTAACGGACTACGGACTGGTTGTCAGACTTTTGGATTTCTGACGACCCGCAACCACTGACAAAAATCCACGAATAGCAGCCGGGACCAACGGCTTAGCGTGAATTCCGAGTCACGGAGGGGTCTCGGTATGTAAAGATCGTCACCCATCCACGGACCTACCGCGGCAAGAGTACCTTGACCTGAACGATAGACCCGTGAGGCTGATATAACTTAGCCACGAGTCCCTCAACAATTCAATGCAGCAGCCTTGTACAGTCAACAGCAAAAGTAGACGATCAAAATCAGAAATTCAACACTAATGAACGGAATTCGCGTCAGAACTGTGTGGCGTCGAAGGGATTTCTGTGTGGCGTTGATGATAAAAAGCATAATTCTGATTACACACTGCAGACGTCAAGCGGTCTGATTTGCGATAACAAAGAAGTGGCTCAAGAATTTGTAAATTTCTTTACTAGTATCCCACTCAAAACAACTGAAACCTTAAATTCCTCGCCCTCGCTCGCTTTTGATTTAGTAAGGGCGAACGTTTCAGCCTGCCCGATTGAATTTAACTTTAGGCATGTTAACCCCTTAATTGTAATTAAAGCTTTTAAGCAAATTAAGATCAAATTGACCGAAGATCTTTGGGGAATGTCCATTAAAATCTGTACCTCCATAATTGAGACTATTGCACCTTACTTAGCCTTAGTATTTAATTCGTGTGTGGATCAAGGTGTCTTCCCCGATTTAATGAAATATAGTAAGGTTGTACCACTTTACAAATCCGGAGACAGTAAAGACACCAATAATTATAGACCCGTATCCGTTTTGCCGGTTTTCAGCAAGGTGTTTGAAAAGATAATGCTTAATCAAATGCTCAATCATTTTAACACGAATAAAATCCTACACGATCAACAGTACGGTTTCACTAAAGGACGTTGTACGACCGACGCCGGCGTAACTTTATTAAAACACATTTTTAACGCGTGGGAAGAGGCCCAAGATGCCATAGGAATCTTTTGTGACCTCTCCAAGGCATTTGATTGCGTCGATCACCAAACCTTGCTTTTGAAACTTGAGCATTACGGACTTGGAAAACTTGCGCTCAGTTTAGTTAGTTCTTATTTAAATGATAGACAACAACAAGTTCAAATAAATGGTGTCAATTCACTTGGTTTAATAGTAAAAATTGGTGTGCCACAAGGCTCGATATTGGGTCCTTTCCTCTTTTTAGTGTATATTAATGATTTACTCCATTTATTAAAAAATCAACCACAAATGGTGTTATTTGCTGATGACACTTCCTTAATTTTTAAGGTAAATAGACGTGCTACAAATTTTGACGACGTAAATAACGCCCTACTGCAGGTCCAAAATTGGTTCACTGCTAATAATCTAGTATTAAATGGAAAAAAAACTAAGTGCATAAGATTTTCTTTACCAAATGTCAAGGGTAGTGATTGTGAGATAATATTGAATCAAGAGAAACTAGAATTCGTCGATGAAACTGTTTTCCTAGGGATCACGCTCGACTCAAGGCTACAATGGGGTCCTCATTTAACATCTCTTGCAGGACGGCTAAGTTCAGCAGCTTATGCTGTCAGAAAAATCCGTCAATTTACTGATGTAGATACCGCGAGACTAGTCTATTTTAGTTACTTTCATAGTATCATGTCTTACGGTATTTTACTTTGGGGACGGGCTGCAGACAACGATTCTATTTTTATTCTGCAGAAAAGAGCCATCAGAGCCATATATAATCTCCGCAGGCGCGATTCTCTAAGGGAACTGTTTAAGGAAATTAACATCATGACGGTGCCTTGTCAATATATCTATGAAAACATCATGTATGTAACGAAAAATTTACATCTTTTTAGTAAAAGAGGTGAAAGACATAATTATAGTACTAGAAATAGGGACCTATTAGTTCAACCAGGTTTCAGACTGGCTAAAGTAGATTCATCTTTTATGGGGTACTGTCTAAAATGTTATAATAAAATACCTCCCCACATTCTTCAACTGAATGAGACAAAATTTAAATCTTGTATAAAACGCACACTATGCAGTCAGGCATATTATAAGTTAGGGGATTACATCGCTGACAAAAATGCCTGGCTCAATGCTAGTCCTGCTCCACAACCACAACTAATTGACTAACACTTGAAAATACTGTTGGAGCTGCTGAAGATTGTAAGACTATCTTTGCATTGTATAAACTCAATTTCCTTTGTATTGTATAATTGCATAGCACAGATGTGAGTTCTATGTAACCTATAGCTACCATTTACCGGGTAATAATATATATTTCATTGACTTGAATATTCCCTGGCGGCTGATAGTGTGTCATGCTCACTCAAATGTCTCGCTGACGGTGGCGTGTGTGTTGGATCATTTAGCTCCCTTCAAAGTGGTTGAGCTGAATGGTGCTGGTATATACGTCATGTTCGTGAACGGGCGCCGTCAGTTGGGGCTGGTCATCACTTAGCCGCCAGGGCTTATTTTAAAAGGGCTTATTTTAATTGTTTTAATTTTGGATTGTTGTTTTGTTACAATTTGTTGTATTCTGGACGCTTTTAACGCGGACGTCTTTTTTTGTTTTTTACATCGTTCTCACATTATATAATCATAAATTCAAAAGTAATGATGTAACAAATATTTTTGTAAAATGTAATTTAAAAAGAGTGTCCATGGAGTTTCTTGCCCGTTCTTCTCCATAGGTACCTACGCTTTGGAATGGGCAACTAGCTTCATATTTTCTGACTGACCGACTTCTTGACAATTCAAAAGTGCCTGTTAAAGGTTTAATTGAAATAAATGCTTTGAGTTTGAGTTTGAGTTTGAGTTTGATGTGGCGTTGTGTGGTTTGAATCACTTCGACGCCACACAGTTCTGACGCAAACTCCGTTCATTCTGATTTTAAACATTTACTTTGCTGTTGACTGTACAACTCAACGACCAGTTAACGAAGTCGGAGCAAGTTTTTTTTCTTATTAAAAATTGGAAACAATTATAATAGAATCTAAATGACGACATACCAGTGGGAATAGACAAAGTAAAGGTGCATTCCTTCAATCCATGCTCTAGTTCCTTGGCATCAGCAGAGGTGATGACACTGGCACTGGGCTGCAGTTCCACTCCATTCAGCAGCCAGGACACGTGGGGCTGAGGGTCGGCCGTGCAGACAGCTTTCATGGTCACCGGTTCCTTCTGGAGAACGCGCTGCGCTTCTAAGGGTGTGGTGAATTTGGGCTTGCGGAACTCTGATTCGGCTGTTGGAGATTGAGATTTGCTGGTTAGAAGTCGAATAGTAATAGCATTTTGTCAATGTTTGTTGTACTGCACAAAAAAAAGTGCCAGTTAATTTTTGTGCAGTTTAGTTTTCTAGTTAAAAACAATGAAAATTAGAGCAAAACCTTTTGTTTTGGTCTTCTCGAGTTGATGGCAGATAGCTGCTAAAATAACTTTTCTTTTTAGAAGTAAGCTGCGTAGTTATAAAAAGTTACCACATGTTTCTGATATTCTGTCTATTGTCAAATAATATGACTATATGTTATAATGTCTTATGATATTTGACAGTATATTTTATTAACCAAATAACTTGATCTGACTTTCAGAAATAGGGTGGTGGGCTGAAGGCTGGGGGTTCTTTAAAAAATCATGAAAATACTTACGCGATACGGAAAGCTCAGCAGTCTGCACTTGCTTCCCAAGATCATTAATGATCTCGCACTGCCATTTACCAGCATCCTTCATAATGACGCTATCGATCTCCAGCTTGAACAGGTCACCATCGTTGGTGATGTGGACCCTGCCACATTGCTTGACTTCTTTACCGTCGTGGAGCCAACGGATGGTCGGCTTAGGGTTTCCAGAAACTTCCACCGAGTACATTAGAGGAAGGGACTCGTAGGCGTGGCCGTCTTTCATATTGCTGCCTTTGACTCCGGGTGGTGCTGTAAGATTGGAGGCATTGTGTTAGAAAGTTTGTGTACATTTTGGTCGGGCTGTGAATGAAGCCTGACCAGATAGTTTTGAAGCTTAAATATAGCATAGCGATAGGCTGGGAGAATAACAGGATAAAGAACAGGTGGCGTAAAATTAATCGAAGTTACAGCAGATTTGTTTGTTTCCAGAAAGCTTAATAAAGTAACAAACAAATAGTTCGTTTTGAGAATTTAGAGTTATCACAATCACGAAGAAGATAAGAAGAGAAATTGAATTGAAATGAAGTACTGTTTAAGAGGCTATTAAAAAGCGAGGCTTTCCATAATTGACAAGTTTATTTAAACTCTATCAGTAGGCCAGGAAGTGCAAGGATCAAACAGTGGAAGTGGCTTATGGAACAAATCGAATGTTGTAACTTAAAGTTTTATATGTACAGAAAAAAATTGTACGAAAATTCATTGACATCACATTTTTAAGCCTAGAAGTTTACGAAGCCCTTTTAATAAAAGATTTGTGTATTTACATAAAATGTTGCTCAATATCGCAGTATATACAGCAGTTAAAAGTTTTTTACTCGACCTTACGTGTGGATACTTACAGCTGCCCGTATCTAGGAGGACACAGAAATATTCATGTGTTGTTGTTCTATAGTGTTTGTATACTTACCAACAAACGATGTTTGACTTATATATAAGGTCCATAAACATTAAAAGCGTCAGAACCATGCAAGCGACGCACTAAATTGAAAAAAAAAATCGCTTACCTTGATGATGTGATGATTGTTTTGAAGGGACTAGTACCTCTGCCGCACCTGGCCCCAAAGATTAGTATGCCAGAAGGGAATGTTATTACGCATGCGTGCTAAAACAAACATACGAGAGCATTAGTCAAATGTGGACAGACATTTAGAGGACAATTATATGGAAAAAATCTGCCATTTTCTAAGAGGATGAGAAGTTTAAAGTAATTAAAGAATCAGTTTAGTTAAGAGTAAAGAAGAAAATGACAGATTGAATGGAGTCAACAGCAATTTCCGATTTCGGATTCAAAGCGTTTATTTTCATGTAATTCTCCCCTGACATACACTGCGTAGCGTTACATCATCAAATGCCAGCCTCTTTCACCTTACAACGTTCCCCGTGTGTTTAATATTTTGATTTAACAATTACCTTTTTCATCTTCCACATTAAGAATATCATCTAGTATGCTCCTTTGTCTCTGGCTTCGTTTTAGAAGGGCTTCTAACTCTTCATCCACTTCCTCTTCAAGTTTGAACAACTTAGCATCATTCTTTTTCCTTCTCTCAAAAGTAGTCTCTGTTACATCTTTTGTAATGTTTTCAAAGTTTTTAATGGGGCTTAATACTAGTTCTTCAATAATTCTATTTTTAACGTTATCTATTTTTTTATCGACGGCTTTGTACTCGTTTTCGTCGAATTCCTTCGAAATGTGTATTAGTTTTTCTGTGATGTCATTCTCGAATACCTTTTGCGACTTTTCTTTTACGATTAAAGATTCTTCTTCGTCCTCCCCTATGACGTAGTCTTCTTTGAATGAAGATTGGCGGACGTATGAATCCTTACTGAATACTTTTCTAGTTTCGTCGATGTCGAATATGGATTTTGAGAGGTCTTCGATCGATATCTCTCTAGAGAGTGGTTCGTTCTGCCAGCTCAACTCATCTTCTGAGACTGACATGATAGAAACAGTACGGTTCGATCCTTGATGCCCACATCTCGATCCAGTATCAGCATCTGAGTCTGTTTGTGGTTCTTCAATGATGCCATAAGTACCTCTCCTCACATGATCAGGTATACTGTAATGGCCCATCTCCGTCAAGAAATAACTATGGCTAGCAATCTCTTCAACTTCCAAAGAAGTTGAATGTGGTTTGTTCGGTTGTATCAACCGTCTGCTTCCGAAAAAGTCATCGTCATCATAATAAAGTGACGTTGACGTCATTTTGTGTAAAGTGCGCGTTTCGGCCGGACCTACCAGTTAAAATAGTATTATGTTGATTTTAGGTCATACAACGGTTTAGAAGGTTGGATTAGAATAGATGAGACTAATGCGTTATATCTTTAGTTTGAAATATTTAAGCAATCTCAATTAATGGTGGAAAGTTAGTTGATGATCGATGGTAGTTAGGACTGGGAAGAGAAGGTAGGAAGCTGGATACTGACCTGAGACTATAGCGCCATGAGACTTTGTGCTGCTGACTTTAGACATTATAATAGCTCCGTTGTCTCCTGTCTTGAACGTAGTTACAGTTTGGAAAACTCGGCCTAAACATAACAAATCACACTTGGGATGTTAAAAACACGGTGTTAAAAGCATGCATAGTGTGCGCGAAAACGCGGAATTCTCGCATTGTACTAAAAGCTGTTTGCTGAATTGAAGAGAAAGCGTCGAAGCGTTTAATGTGTATACCTTCAGTTTCAGCACTTAACGGTTCTTCGACGGGTTGTTTTTTAACCGATTTACGTTTGGGAGACTTGAGATCTTCAGGAATAGGCACTTCTTCGATGACCTCAGGTTTGGTGGCACTTTTTTCTCCAGCCTCTTTCTTAGTAACAACCTCTTCTACGACAGGTTTCTTGTTCTGTTCGTTGTGATTTTCGTCCCACAAAGATTTATCTTCGGCCGTCTCGGGTTCAGAGAAGGACTTCTTTCCAGCATCAGTGGGTGTCGAATCAATTTCCTCTATGGTTGGTCTACTTGGTTTATCATCTTCTTCCCAGAATGATTTCTCTTCAGCCACTTCCGGTTCAGTGACGGACTTCCTACCTTTCTTACTGATTGGTGTCTCTGGTTCTTCTACAATAGGTTGTTTACTCTTGCGGTCCTCAGCGTCATCCCAAATTGATTTTTCTTCTGCAACCTCTGGTTCAGTGATGGATTTCTTTCCTTTGCCTGGTTTTGATTCTACTTCTTCGATTGATACTTTTTTGGATTTTTTGTCATCCTCCGCGTCATCCCAGAACGACTTTTCTTCGGCTACCTCAGGCTCTGTCACTGATTTCTTAGCCGTGCGGGACGATGGTTTGTCTACCTCATCAACGCTTGATTTCTTCGCTTTGCCGTCTTCTTCATCATCCCATATAGACTTCTCCTCAACAGTCTCCGCCTGTGCCAACTTTCCAGACTTCTTCTTCCCCTTATCCACGTCATCTTCAACAGGTTTCTTCGCTTTGCCGTCTTCTTCGTCATCCCATATAGACTTCTCCTCAACAGTCTCGGCCTCTGCCAACTTTCCAGACTTCTTCTTCCCCTTATCCACGTCATCTTCAACAGGTTTCTTCGCTTTGCCGTCTTCTTCGTCATCCCATATAGACTTCTCCTCAACAGTCTCGGCCTCTGCCAACTTCCCAGACTTCTTCTTCCCCTTATCCACGTCATCTTCAACAGGTTTCTTCGCTTTGCCATCTTCTTCGTCATCCCATATAGACTTCTCCTCAACAGTCTCGGTCTGTGCCAACTTTCCAGACTTCTTCTTCCCCTTATCCACGTCATCTTCAACAGGTTTCTTCGCCTTCTTACCTTCCTCATCCACCTCACTTTCAACAATGGCTTCTTTATTCAATGTCGAATGAATCTCTCGTGCTATTAAACACAATGAAAAATACGGTAACAATAAAACATGAATTATTAAAATGGGCGAATGTATTAAACTACAGACGTCACAAATGGTAAGTAAATGTTTGTGCAGGACAAAGTGCATCGGTGTCGTGAGTGACTACGTCAGCATTCCAGTCTATTGAATGCTTCAATGTTTAATTACCATATTCTAATGGTAGGTATCTAGGGACACCAAAAACACAAACTAACGTGCGGATAATAATTATGGTAGTACAAGTAATCTAGGGTTCAATATCACTACTTCAGTAATGCAAACTACTTTACCCGTACGTTTTCCATCGAAGTGCAAATTCTGTCGTTTCTTGACAGATTCTTATCGACGGGTTTCTTGTGGGCTTACCATGTACTTGTGTAGGGTATGTATGTGTGTGACTGTGTGTGTTTGTGTCATTCTGTGTAGTGTTCACTGGAACTCGTGATCTAATCGTACAGATGTTCTAAGTTGACGTTGATTTTCAACCTTATTTTTTGGTGCACAAGGATAATTTTCTAAAGCAAAATTTTGTGATACGTCCTCAGACAATAATTTTCATAAAATATGGTTCCGGCTTGTATATAAGATTGATATAGGTGTGTTTGCAAGTACTTACTGTGTACGGTGACCGTGCTCTTAGAAGAGACACTACCAAACTCGTTTTCGGCCGTCACTTCATATTCGCCGCCATCTTCTTCCTTCACCAGATTCACTGTGAGGTGGTAGTTCTCCAATCTAAAGTTTTACAATACGAATTAGTACTGAAGCCAAACACTCTCCTAGAAATTAATTTTAGGTCAAGTTTTTTGACTGTCAGAAGCACTTAAGTGTTCCTAGACAGATAAATAAATGTTCATACGCGAATAGGATAGATTAAAATATGATCAAGGGCTTTAGGCATATTGCGATTACTAATTAAAGAGTTCAATTAAATTAATTGCTTTAATATTAAGCATTGACATGAGCCCATCGTACATGTTCGTACCAAGTGCATCAAAATAACTCAGGTTTTAATATATTCAACACCACTGTTTTATCTATGGGACTTATGTCCAGCAGCGGGCGTCTTCTGACGTATTTGTGTTATCTCACCTCTTGGTATCCCTCTCTATCTTGATCCTGGCGTCAGTAGTGACCTCCTTCCCGTTCTTGTACCACTTGACCCTGGGCTCTGGACATCCCTCCACCTCCACATCCAGCTTCAACGTCTGTCCAGCGTCCACCGTCATGTCGATTAAGCTCTTGGTGAAACGGGGCTTCCCTGAAAATGGTGTAGTGGACTTTCAGTAACCGATGGAGTTTGAAAGGACATAAATATTTGTTTTACAAGATGGGGTTATAATGGAGATACAGGTAGGTATAAAAAATCATTGCCCAGTCGTTCGCTCGCTGCTACAATATCTTTTAACTGGGTTTGGTTAATAACTTTGAAACAGTAATCGCAGAACCTTCCTAGGCCTGCGGTACTATTCTGTAAAAATCTCACCGTGAAAACTTAGGTGAAGTGAGCGTGGAGTGAGCTGTCAATAGTGTCAATTCCTAGCAAAAACAAAATTACTTGAACTAAATTTTGACGGTGAGATTTTTACAGAATCGACCGGCAGAAGTCCTATTCTGTACAGTCACTTCGAACCTGATTTAAATCACCACACACACTCCGAAACTAAATTCATTGTTTTTTGAAGAAAAACTCGATTTTTCTTTAAAAACGAATGAATTTAGTTACGGGTGTGTATTCACACCTCAAGAATAACAAATGAATAACACACTTCTTTTTGCTACAGTCCTAATATCCAGTTTAGAAAAAGCGCCACCTTATACCTTATGTAATAATAATAATAGAGTACTAAATCCATCACTTACTGTTAACAGTGAAGGTAGCGGAACAAGAGTCCTCTCCCAGCACGTTGGAGACCTTGCAGGAGTAGTTGCCGGAGTACTCTGCGGACACCTCCTTGAGGATCAGCTTGTGAGTGTTGCCGCTGTCGACGCGGGTGAACACTGACTTCTTCTCGGTTATTTCTACGTCACCGAGGTACCTGGGCGAAAGAGATTGATGTAGGTAAGTCATTAGGAGTGTTGAGTAAAATTTCGATTTGTCGCGAAAATATTTTTTTGATTTAAGAACTTTTTGGTTAGAAATCTTTGTGCTTATCCAGTGAGGTCACTGCATGCTTTGACTTTAATTGTTCTTTACGGTTATTGCGCCTTTTCCCAAACAGTAATAAAAAGTTGCGTTATGTAGTAAAATTCCTTTTAAAAAAAAAAGTTGCGGTACGTGATATGCTGGCCAGTATTAGGTGAAAGAAATTAGGAAGACAATGATTCTTATGTAATGATTTCTGGGGTGGTTTGGAAAAACATTGACATTTTTATCAATAGGGGTAACATTTAATGAGAACTATGAAGAATGCGTTAAAAATGTATTGAACATTTTTGTTATGAAAAGAATTGCCCAGTTATTGAAACTGGGCAATTCTTTTCATACTTGTCAGCAGGAAAGTGTGTGTGAAAAATGATTTTTCCTTAAACGCAAATTGTGATTGTGAAAGACACCTTACCATTTCACAGTGGGCTCTGGGAATGCCTCGACAGCGACAGTAAACTCCACGTTAACGTCTCCCTCACTGGCTGTGATATTCTTTAGCTTTTGAGTGAACTGCGGTCCGGAGCGCACGTTCAGTACGCACGAGTCTGAGGTACTGCCGTGGATGTTGCGGATCTGGGGAGAGATACGTTTTTGTAATTTATATAGAAGAGACGAGAAATAGAGTTTATTATTATGCTAGGTACGCAAACAAAGTCTGGGGGCCTAAAAAGGCCACTTTGGCAGAATCATAAAAGGATAACATTATGAACCATAATGGACAGATAACTGTTAAGTTAATCCGTATCAAATCCTATTGGTGAAGGATTTTTCATTTGTTTTTTTTGTCTGTGCTAAAATACCAATCAATCCAATCTAAATACAATCCCAATCTCTTGATTGTACCTACGTAGTGCAGCGAAAAAAAGAAAAACACGGACTGTCTTCAATCAATCATCAATCAACTCAGCCTATCGCAGTCCACTGCTGGACATAGGCCTCTCCCAGACTGCGCCACAACACCCTGTCCTCCGCCTTCCGTATCCAGTCTAACCCAGTCGAAGGACCGATGGCCGGTGGAGCAGACGAGTCCCTGGAGTGGAGACCGTGTATCGGCAAGCGTAGTGTGGGACGCCCCCCAGCTAGATGGACGGACGACCTTAAAGAAGGTGGACTGCCTTCGCCATATTATAATTCATAATGTTATTCTTTTATGATTCTGCTAAAGTGGCCTTTTTAGGCCCCATAGGGTTTTAAGCGAAGGTGTGAAACTTGTCATATCAAAACATGGAAAATGTGACAACATGAAAAACATTTTGTAATAAAAAATTTAAGTCTCAGTCAGAAAAAAAAAAACTGAATAGTGCTTGACCCAACTTCTGTCGAACATTTTTAGGTATTAGGCCCTCGCCCACGGTGACTTGCGCGACAACATCGCTACTAACGCGCGTTAGTCGCATTTGCAACGCGCTACAAACGCGATGCCAACGTGCTACTAACGCGCTACAGCATCGCGACTGTATCGATGCAAACGCGCGACCGTGTCGGCCGACATCGGGGAGAGAACGGAGGAAGGGTGGCGCGTGAATGGAGATGTGGAGAACCAAATCGCGTTTGCATCGCGACAGAAGCGCGACAGTATCGCGTTTGCATCGCGACTGAGAATCGTGGTGTGGGCGAGGGCAAACAGCTAGCGACCGCATCGCGGCTGTACGATACGAACGCGCGACAGCATCGCTACTGCATCGCCATAAAAAGTCGCCGTGGGCGAGGGGCCTTACAGCGAAATTCCAAAAATCAACTGTGTAGACAAGAGTAAGTTTTTTCGTATTTTAAAACTCATGTAACAGTCTGGCGTCTAATCATTGGTGTTCTTTGTAAAAAAACGTTAGAACTTGTTTTTTCGTAAGAATGCAGTACTTTTTCTTTTAGACTGCTTTTCGCGTACGTCTTTTAACGCGTACGTCTTTTTTATTTTTTACATCGTTCTCACATTAGGATATAATCATAAATTCAAAAGTAATGGATGTAACAAAAAAATATTTTTGTAAAATGTAATTTAAAAAGAGTGTCCATGGAGTTTCTTGCCCGTTCTTCTCCATAGGTACCTACGCTTTGGAATGGGCAACTAGCTTCATATTTTCTGACTGACCGACTTCTTGACAATTCAAAAGTGCCTGTTAATGGTTTAATTGAAATAAATGATTTGAGTTTGAGTTTGAAATGATTTGAGTTTGAGTTTGAGTTTTTTCAATATTTGGGTACGATACGAGTATGATTGGTGTCCTTTAGTTGGTCTATAAACACGTAAAGCAAAACACTCACCTCACAGGAGTATTCTGCTGCATCTGATCGCGCGGCAGACGTGATGACGAGCGAGTGTGCCTCGCCTGCTGAGGAGATCTTCACGGTAGACGACTCTGTTAGCTCGACCTTGTTCTTGAACCTGTTCATAGACAAATATTACGTCACGTTTACCTATATCAATCATATTTTTACGTCCTAAAGTGCGTTTTAATGGACAACTTGAAGTAAATGATTTGACTGTTGACTTTGATCACCATATGTTTTGTTATATATGTCTTAGGGCTGATTTTTTAATCATTAATGATAACTTTATACGAGGAATAATTTTGAAATTTTGACAGTTATTTCACACAAAAACTGTCAAACGTCAATTTTATTTCCCGAATAGAAGTGTTTTAGCGATGGAAAAATCAGCCCTAAGAAAGACTACGTTTAGCCGTGAGAACGAAGTAAATGACAAATTGTAAAATTACATAATATGAAGCCGAGTTTAAAAAAAAACAGCTTTGTAAAACGTCATTTGAAATTGAGGTGCGTTTTTAACTGTACAACATAAGCAATATGGGGCATTTTCATTTTTAATACACAATATATTGAAAATCAGGAGAATTTTGAACGAAAAAGTTATGGTTGGTTGCAATGATCATGTCTTTGTAAAACCTAAGTTCATATTGTGGAATGCAATAAATATATTGAGTATTTAGTACTGATTAAATGTAGTTTACGTGAGGCGTGGAAATTATGGATTCTTTCTTACCAAGTCACAGTAGGCGCTGGTTCCGACTCAGTTTCCACCTTGAAGGTGACAGTCTCCTTCTCCTCGCAGACCTTGCTCTCTCCCATCTTCTTCAGGACCTTGGGAGGTGACGTCACGTGCCACTGCCAGAAGTCCGAGCATTGGTTCATTTCGTTCCTGAAACACATGAAATTTATAGTGTTAGTGGTTGAAATAATAATGACCGGAACGGTTTTGAAAAAGGCATAATCATCGGAATGACTACAATAAATTCAATTACGATAGATTATTACAAAAATCTGAAAATAGGGCTCTTTCTTAGATATTTGTTTTACTGCCACTATCCAATTAAATTTTTGAACCATTAAAAATAAAACGGTTACAGATAATTAATCTGAGCCACCATGAAACGAGATAGAACGTGAATAACAGAACTTTGAAGTTTCGTATTATCAATTGAGTGACAACGCGAGTTTGAGTGTCATCTCTTTAAACGGTTAACTTTATATGCTTTGGGCCGGATTTTTGATCTATGGTTAACTCGACCAATTGTTAAATATAGTAACTAATGGTCAACTGGGTCAACTAACAGGTAGTTATTTGAAAATTCAAAGACAAACAATTGATCAAAAAACATATTTTGCCCAAGTTACTATTTTTAACAATAATTGGTTGACGGATAGATTGGTTGATCGGTTGGTTGGATCGGTCCGGTTAGACTGAAAGCCGACCCCAAAATAGTTGGGTAAAAGGCTAGGCAGATGATGGAATTGGTTGACGGATCAAAAAACCGGCCCTTTGTTGCCAATATTTCTATCTCATTCTAGTCACAACAAGATTCATCATCTGCCTAGCCTTTTTCCAACTATGTTGGGGTCGGCTTCCAGTCTAATCGGATGTAAATAGTCTAGTCACAACAAGATTACAACCCTTTATCGTTCTTTATAACTTACTTAGCAACAACAGAATAAGACCCGGAATCGGTCAGCTTGGCATCCTTGATGGTAATCTTGTAGATCTCGTTCGATTCCTTGACGATGACGATGCGGTCTGAGTTCTTGATCTCGTTGCCGTCCTTGTAGAACGTCACGTCGGGGGCCGGGGTACCTTCGATCTCGATTGTTACTGTGTGGCTCGAGGACATCTGGAAATTTAATGATGGAAAATATTTTGAAATCTTGACGATGATGGTAAGGTCTATCCTATAAGCTATAATATAGGTACATGGTAGGACAACGACAACTTTTGGGCCTGTCTCTGACGTCACATCGGGGCACCCGCGACCGCAGACTTCCCTCGCCTTTCCCTCGTCCGCCGACACCTTGAGCGTGCGCACACAATCGGTCGTCTCCTTTTATAAATCAGCAATACCTACAGTACTTGTAATATCGCAGTAGTTTTTTTTTTTATTACACCAGCAGTACAGTCACGAACACTGTCAAAACTTGGCAACATTCAATTGCGATTTTTTCACGAAATAACGAATGCAAAGTTGAAATACAACACTTTATAAAAATATATAGGTTCGGAAATACTATGTTCGTAATAACATAAAATTTCATTCAAAAATAAAGGAGAAAATCGCCCTTGAATAAAGTGAAGTGTATACATACTTATGCTCGTGACTGTACACCTGGAGCTCGATACTTAACAGGGTCTGTTTTACTGAATCCGTCAAAAGCAGAATTTAGATGAAACTATCGGCCAGTTGGAATAACCGAAATTTATCCGGATAAGTTTTAAATTTAAAAAATCAGTCCGAATTTAATCATTTATTTTAGAGAAAAACGAAATGCAATCGTTTTCAGAGTGAGTGAGAGCGAGATAGAGTGCGGTGCTGGGCGGCAGGCAGCGCCAATAGTTTAGGTATTTGCTTTTTACAATGGAAATAATGGTAATTTGAAAGAAATAAGAAACATACTCGTAGTATCTGCTTTATATTTAGTTCAGTTGTTATGCAAAGTTTCATGATCTAATTTGGAGTATTTTTTAATACTATTAATTTAATACTATTTTATACTTTATTTTTTAATACGGCAAACTATATAACGGACACCGATTTCCTCAATATACTGTCCTATAATGTTCGGACACTGATGAGAGATGAACGATTGATTGAGCTGGAAAATGCCTTAAAGGATATCAATTGGGACATTGTGGGACTTTCAGAAGTTAGAAGAGAAGGCGAACACACCGAAGAACGAGATGATGCTATATTCTTCCACTTCGGTGAAACCAGTGGGCAACACGGTGTAGGGTTTATGGTTGCAAAGAAGTGGAAGGATAACATTATCGAATTTGTCGGGTACTCGGAACGTGTCGCGGTACTCAAATTCAAACTTAAATCCAACAAAACGCTAACTCTTATTCAAGTTTATGCACCTACAACTGCACATAGCGATGAAGAGGTAGAAAACTTTTATGATCTTGTCAACCGGGCTTGTGATGAAAATAGGAGCACTTGGAACATCGTCGTTGGGGACTTTAACGCTAAGGTGGGACAGAGGCAAGAACATGATAGCGGCGATACTCTCGGCCACTTTGGTTTAGGGGGCCGTAATGAACGAGGTGTCCGTTTGATGCAGTTTGCTTTTGGCCAGAGCATGCATATAGCGAACAGCCTATTTTTAAAGAAACCTCAGCGGCGATGGACTTGGGTTGCACCAAATGGGCTCACAAGAAACGAAATTGACTACGTTCTAACAACAGATAAACATATAGTCAAGAATGTTAGTGTCATCAATAGATTTAAATACAGCTCCGATCACAGACCAATACGCGCAACACTTCGATTTAATTTTAAAATCCAAAGAGCCAAACTGTTTACAAAACCAATGAAGAGATTATCAAAAGATACCCTTATTAATAACTTTGAACATTTTAATGTAGAACTTACAAATTATTTTAAGGAATTAAAAGTTGATGAGGCAGACCCAGAAGACCAGTACGATAAGATAGTTACAGGAATAAACAAGAGTTGCAAAAGTATAAAAGAAAAAAGCAGAAATAGGAGGAAACTGACGGCTCATAGTATTCATTTGATAAACCAACGTACGACAAAAGAAATTGGGACAACAGACTATAACATAATAGACAAAGAGGTCAAAAGGAGCATTAGGAAAGATCTCAGAAACCTTAATACTCATTTAGTAAAAATTGCTCTAGAAAATCATTCGCCTTTGAGGGTATTAAAACATGGAGTTACCAAAGGCAAAACCTGGATCAATAGCCTAGTAGATAGCAAAGGAGTAAAACAACATAGCAGGGATAAAATATTGGACATAGCAACTAAGTTTTATAAATCGCTATACTCAGATGACGCGCCACCCCCAAGTAATGCAGAATATCATCTTTCAGAATCCGTTGTCCCAATTACTGGATATGAAGTGCATAGAGCGCTTTCTACCATGCGCTACAATAGGAACCCCGGAGAGGACGGAGTTACTACAGAAGCTCTCAAAATCGGTTCTATGACCCTGTTGCCCCACCTTACAAATCTATTTAATACCATTCTACAATCAGGAAAAGTTCCAAGGATGATGTGCCATTCAAATATAATCCTTCTGCACAAAAAGGGCGACAAAAGCGATTTGGGGAACTATCGCCCAATTAGTCTCACATCTCACATCTACAAAGCGTTTATTAAGGTCATACACAATCGCATAGACGAAAAACTGGACGAACGTCAACCACCAGAACAAGCTGGATTTCGAGCAAGTTTTTCAACAACTGACCACCTTCACGCATTAGATCAAATACTTGAAAAACACTGCGAGTTCAATAAACCTCTGTATTTGGCCTTCGTAGACTATACGAAGGCCTTTGATAGCATCAAGCATCCTGAAATATTTAAATCATTACAAAACCAGGAACTTGATACACAATATATAGATCTCCTTAAAAACATATACTCCAATAGCTCTGCAAACATAAGACTTAATAGCGCAGGACCAACTTTCAGTATACAGAGAGGTGTTAAACAAGGTGACCCGCTCTCTCCCAAATTATTTACTAGCACTCTTGAGGAGATATTTCAGACGCTGGCAGCCTCATGGAAGACCAAAGGCATTGAAGTCGGAAATAAGAGGCTAACAAACCTCAGGTTTGCCGACGATATAGCCCTTTTTGCCCCAACAGCTCTGGAACTACAAACCATGCTCCAAGATCTGAGCACGGCTAGCCTCAGGGTGGGACTTGCGATGAATCGGTCTAAAACTAAAGCTATGACAAATAGCACTAAACGTAGGGTCGAGGTAGATGGGCAGGAAATATTATATGTCGATGAGTATATCTACTTGGGCCAGTTAGTCTCTTTCGAAAACAGGCAGGAAAGAGAAATCGATCGTCGTATCGAAAACGCCTGGAAAAGCTACTGGTCCATGAAGACGCTAATGAAGGGCGATCTCCCAATCTCCCTGAAGCGGAGACTCATCGATATGTGTATCCTGCCCATCCTAACCTACGGTGCTCAGACCTGGTCACTCACCGAATCACAAAAGTTCCGCCTTGGGGTATGCCAAAGAGCGATGGAACGCAGTATTCTGGGTGTAAAAAGAATAGACCGAGTTCGGAATACCACGCTGCGCTCCAAAACGGGTATTATAGACGTAGGCAGAAAGGCTGCCAGGCTAAAATGGGATTGGGCGGGCCACATCAGCCGAATGCAAGACGACCGCTGGGCAAAGCTTTCCACGCAATGGGTACCACAGGACGGACGACGTCGCCGAGGCCGGCCTAGAAAGCGATGGCGAGATGACCTAGATGCACATCAAGAAGGCTGGTTTGAGGTGGCGCACGAAAAAAGAGTCTGGAAGGATATGGGGGAGGCCTTTGCCCAGCAGTGGGACACAATAGGCTAAATATAAATAAATAAAATAAATTTTAATACTAGCGGTTTATTGTTCGGTTTGGAGGTAACTTTGTAATTTTTTTCTATAGAGAAAATTTTATGGAATCGTGTTTTCGCCAAACATAGTATTTAACATTAATCCTCAACTTTACCATATATTTATTTCAAAATGAATATCATCGGCGGATCATGCTATTTGAGGTAGTTTAAGCCTTTAATAACTTCAAAAAATCTTCCTCACCATACAAGTCTGGTTCTCAATCTTCTTCTTAATCTTGGGAGCTGCCTTCACAACCAGGCGCATGGTGCTGGTATCCTCGCCCAGCTCGTTGGAAGCTGTCACGTGGTAGTCGCCTGCGTCGGCCTCCGTCACGTTCTTGATGACCAGGGACATGGTCTCTTCGTCCTCGTAGAGGAACCTGGAAGGTTATAATATGGGAAATATTATACATGAACATTTTGAAGCAGGATTTGTAGCTGAAAGTTATATCTAATTTTAAAAAATGTTCACAGTGGTGCTGATTCCCTTGTTCACAAACTAAACCAAATATAAGTTCAGTGCATATTTTTCTTTCTATTTAATTAAGAAAAGGACAGAAAATAAATTTTTGTATAGTCCTGTCAAATTAATCAGCGTCTGACACTACTCCATACAAGTTTAGACGCTTAGACAAAGAAAAGTATAGACGGCGGGTATCTCCATTTCATTTCCACAAGAAAGGGATAAAGTATTGAGTTATTATAAGTAACAGAAAAGGATAAAGCTATACTATTTCCGTCTCTCAGTGCGTGCCAGTTTTTTCAAGGCAGCTACTCATGTAGCCTATGTTAGTTAAGTTAGTTTTTTGTCTCATGTGCGGCCACGCTACCCGATGCTCTATAGCTTTCTTACTCTAAGTTTAGACGTGATTAAAAAAATGTGTACTAAAATTAATTACGTCAATTTACGTCAGGCGCTGATTAATTTGACAGGTCTAAACTAAAATTTACCTTCTGTCCTTTTCTTAATTAAATGGTAAAGAAAGATGCACTAAACTAAAATTTAGTTTAGTCTGTGAATCGGCACCAGTATCTAGTTTAGGTCGAAATTCGATGACAAGTAATGGAAATGGATTTCACGTTTGATTTTAACCGGCACTTCTACGCGCACATTAGGCTTCATTCAGGACAGAAAATAGTTTAAAGGCCATGCTACATAGTTATGTCCGTGTTACAACCGCTCTATAGTAACAGTGCGCAGTGGTACACCCCTACCCTATTTCAAGTTAAACAAAAATCAACTTTATTTCACCAGTGACCAGCACTATTGACAAAGTTATAAACATGTTTGAAGTTGTAGCATAAACTAAACTTTATTGTGTAGGAATTAAAGTAATTTTTCCATTAATTCATATTTGTTTACATTTTTCGTAAATAAATCGTAAGTAAATAAATCGCGAATGCACAGTAATCTGCTAATTCTAAGGACGTCGACGCGCAGCCTGTTACAACGGACTCAGTACATGATTCCGACCTGGGGGCCTAAAAAGGCCACTTTGAAGAATCATAAAAGGAATTATAAAATGGCGAAGACAGTCCGTGTTTTTCTTTTTTTTCGCTGCACTACGTGGGTACAATCAAAGAGATTGGGATTGGATTTGGATTGGATTGATTGGTATTTTAGCACAGACAAAAAAAGTAACTGAAAAATGCTTCACCAATGGGATTTGATACGATTAACTTAACAGTTAACTGTCCATTCTGTTATCTTTTTATGATTCTGCCAAAGTGGCATTTTTAGGCCCCCTGACGTTGAAATATTATGCCTTTGCTGTTTCATACATTTTAACCGCGTAAATCTTGAGTTTTGACTTTTCTATGAAACAGCAGATTTTTTTTTTAATTCGGTGTTACATTTTTACGCTAGGGGGTCTACAATCATATACTGAATCTATGGTAACAGGTTGTCGCTCAATGTCCCTGCCGCCCTGTATAATAATAGTCTATGAAATGGTCAGTTCTAGCAAGTCATCATCATCTGCCTCGATGATGACTTGCTAGAACTGACCATTTCGGCGATATGTTCAAAAGCGATGTCCAGTTTTGGCAAGTCATCATATGCCTAGCCTTTTCCCAACTATGTTGGGGCCGGCTTCCAGTCTAACCGGATGCAGCTGAATACCAGTATTTTACATGGAGCGACTGCCCATCTGATCTCCACAACCCAGTTACTGGGTAATACGAAACCCCTTGGTAAGACTGGTTGTCAGACTTTCGGGCTTCTGACTATCCGTACTGACTGTCAAAGATCCACGAATGATAGCCGGGACTAACGTCGAAGGAGTCTGGGTATGTAAAGATGGTCACCTATCCTCAGACCAACTGCGGCAAGCGTAGCTTAACCCGATCGATCGACCTGTGCGGCTGTTATTATTTCGCCACGGGACCCTCCAAGGTGGCAAAATATATGTCGCTTAGTAAGTGGTATTACTCACTTGTGCCTAGTATCGGCTTCAACATCTTGTCCATTATGCTTGAAGACCACAGTAGGCTTAGGGAAGCCCTTGCAGGTCAGTTCCAACATGGCGGAGCCGCCAGCTGCCACGATGGCTTCCCGGTGCTCTATTACCAGGGTCGGCTTCTCAGGTTCCCGGTGCAACTCGTGAACGGCACCTAAAGTACAATATAGATTTGGAGAATGTCATAAATTACGTATATAGTAGATCATCATTCATGTCTTTTGTTGTGTCCAACTTGTGTGGTTCTTTTCTCAAAACACTATTTCAGGAACAGTTCTACATGGTCCTCACATGATCTGACCAGGATTATGTCTGGACTTTAAAAGAGATTGACCCCTGAGTTTGTTTCGTCATTTCTTCTCAGGGGTAGTCAGATAGGAAATATCGCCATTTAAATCATTTATTAATCTTGACAAAAACAGAGGGGTGTTATAAGTTTATTTTATTAACATACATAAGGATAGTTCGCGGCGTTATTATGGTTTCTTGTTTTTTTTAGGCTTTGTAGAGTATGTAACAGTCTATCTATAAAACTTAATGTATGTTCTAATACTGTACATGCCGCTCTCATTTCCATCAAATGATTAACTCAGAATGTTCTACAGTAAATATATTCTTAAATACCATGTAATCACTATGAGTACCTTGAACAGTAAGTTCAGCAGAGCAGGAGATGTTGCCGGTGCTGGTCTTGGCGACGCAGGTGTAGATGCCCGCGTCTTCTGGCTTGACATGCTGGAACACCAGCGCTAAGGAGTCCTCGTCGTCTCCCAGGAGCACCTGGACAAACATTGATGTTATTATTGCAAGAAAAAAATGCAAGCGGTCGGGAAACCCCCACATGAACGAAGTTCTTATTGCAAAATTACAATAACATTATGAGAACTTAGCAGTATTAAATTACACTTTACTACAGAAAGTCGCATGGAGTGGGAGATGCCTTTTTCTTTCGTGATGATTTTTACCAGTCAACTGCTACCACAAATCGCGTTAAAGAACTTCGTTATAACTAGAATTGCAAGCCTCCTATAGAAAATACAACGAAAAATCTAGCAACTGAGCTATGTACTTTATGAACAGCAGCTAAAAGAGGACCTACCGATCTGAAAAAAAAAATAAATAATAATAAATAAATAAATAATAATAAATATATTCGACCACTATCACACAACGCCGTCTAGTCCCAAGCTAAGCAGAGCTTGTGTTATGGGTACTAGACAACTGATAAACATACTTATATATTTCTAAATACATACATATTATAGATAAATTACACCCAGACACAGTTGTATTTTAAATGTGACGAATAGAAGTAGAAGAAGATGATTCGGGGACTATTATTTACATAAAACAGCCACCGGTAGTAGGGTATATATGTTCTGTGCCGGTAGTTCACCTCTGCCTAACTTTTTGGGGAATATTGGCACGATGTAATGTTAAGTTATAAAACAACTGTACCAGTGCGCTTCGTTATTTGCTAAACAAAAGGGTCGGTCAGTAGATCGATAGTTAATTGTCATGAAGAAGAACAGTATGTTGGAATACCTACCTTGAATCTCTCTCCGGGGTCGAAAGCCTGTCCATCTCGTTTCCACGTAAATGATGGCTTTTCTCCCTTGGTCAGCAGGCCTTCTCCACCGGGTGGGAGCTCGCCAAATATATTCTTATCATCTGAAGGAATAAGAGATATTGTATAGTAAATAATATAGTTTGATTCAGTTATCGAGAGTTCGGAGAGTACACAGCCAGAAAACGTCATGATCAGACTTTTAAATACTGTTAATAAAAAAAAACCTCCGACACAAACAAAAACCTCACAAAGTAAAAAAAAAAATGTATTGGCTCTTTAATTTTAATATAAGTTATAGGTAATATTTTGATCACAGCGTCGCGGTCATCGCGTCGGGGGATGGCTAGTGAATATTCTTTCTACAATAGCGTACATTATTGCTGGGCCTCGTTTGTTTTTGACGTTTTCATTAGCCATCTCCCTATGTTTCCATCGAGGATTAAAAAAATATATGCCGACGTCCAATATTTGATGGACATTAAAATTGAAAGTTTGTCAAACTTTTTTGAATGTGTAGTAAGAGGTGTTCTAGGAAAATTGAACTAGTAATCGCTTGGTGGTACTAAAGACGAAATGAAGAAAAATGGGGTTCACAAATGGGCTGGCTTATTTATAACTTCATGTTAGCTCATGCGTTGTGGAGGTCAGATAGGTAGTCGCTCCGTGTAAAATACTGGTATTCAGCTGCATCCGGTTAGACTGGAAGCCGATCCCAATATAGTTGGGAAAAGGCTAGGCAGATGATGATGATGGTAGCTCTAAGATTTGATCATTCAGATTGTAGATGGATTGTAGTTACGATTCACGAGTTTAAGACTGACAGAAGGTAATCAGTCCAAGGTCTTTAGAAATAGCAAAATCAGACCTACTAAGACATGAAGAATTTAAGTCAACAACAATCCAAAACTATTACAAGTTCAGACAAATTCTAGTGAAAGATTTTAATAGCACAGTGATCCATAAACAAGCGCTGGAGGATGTCCAACTGTTTACAAAAATGTTACGTTTTATTTATAGACTTTGAGACATGAATTCTTCATTTATTACGACATTATTAATGGCGTTTATTTTTATTGTCAATAATCTTAAATTATGCTTAATTCACGCACATTCATGAGATTTCATGGTTAGAATAATAAATATTTACATAATCAATTAAGGGTGTCGACATACGTCATTTTTAGGGTTCCGTACCCAAAGGGTAAAAACGGGACCCTATTACTAAGACTTCGCTGTCTGTCCGTCTGTCTGTCACCAGGCTGTATCTCAAGAACCGCGATAGCTACAGCGACAGTTGAAATTTTCACAAATTATGTATTTCTGTTGCCGCTATAACAACAAATACTAAAAACAAAATAAAATAAATATTTAAGGGGGGCTCCCATACAACAAACGCCATTTTTTTGCCCTTTTTTGCTCGATATCAAAAATGGCAACAGGTGGGCACTTAAAATATTCACAAAATACTCAGTTGTATTTTAACTTTAATAATAAAATTAAAATAAAATAAATATTTAAGGGGGGCTATACAACAGACATGTTTTTTCGGCGTTTTTGCCTTGTGGTACGGAACCCTTCGTGTGCGAGTCCAACTCGCGCTTGGCCAGTTTTGGGTCTGACTGGACCGAGTACCGAGCCAGAGGAGGTTCGTGTGTTCGGGTACAATCGGGGGCGCATACGAACTATACGGTTAAACTGTTGATTATTGAGGCGATTTTATGACGACATTCATAATGTTTACTTTGGGTATTTAATTTTAGTGGGTAGATGGCAACATTCCAGGGCATTACATAATTTGATGAAATCTTTAGAGTAGGTACTAGGTATACAATCAATGGGTATTGCATAAAACATTTCTAATTCATAACGATTTATACTAAAATAGTTACCATTGTTCTATAATGTAAATGGAACAGATTGTTTCTGAAACTTATTGAATATCAGAAGGTCATGCATAGCTGAGTTTGGTTTTGTCTCATTAAAATTTAACTTATAATTGCACAAAATTCTTGTTGTTCTTGTCCACGTCATGTTAAATTCAGCTCGTATTCTTTTGAAATTATTGATGTATTCGGAAAACGGCGATCAAAACTAAGTCTACTATTCCTTTTTGTTTATTTAATAAAAAATGTACACCAATAGCACGTACTTTCAACATTGGCTTAATAGTAGGTATTTAGGAAAAGTATTATAATAGTATACTATATGGCAGTGCTTGGCTTGGTTGTACAGAGTTATGAGGAACAGGGTGTAAAGTTCACTCAACTTCCATAGAAAAGGGAGGATCCTCCGATCAAGGGTGTGTGTCTGGTGTACTACTGCCCGACGATTGGTGTCGTGACGTTGTATAATATGCTAGTTGCGAGGCAAACTCTGCTTGTGCGGTGCAGGATTTTCCAAAACTCACCAACAACAGTGACGGTAGCTTCCGAGGTGACATCCCCGTAGATATTCATGGCTTTGCACGAGTACTTCCCGGCGTCGCCCGGCAGTACGTCAGCGATTACGAGCTCGTAGCGGCCGCGGTCCGCACGTGTTCGGATGATAGACACACGGTCTGATTGAGAGGTGGTGCGGATCTCTTTGTCGTCGCGGTAGCTGAGGGTAAGAAAAATAGTAATGTTTAGTCATTTTGGACTAAGCCATTAGCTGCAATGAGCCTGTACCATAACCGTATGCAGGGCAGTATACGGAAGGCAGGTCAATGTGATAGTATTCGTTGTACGGCACATGATTTAAAATAGCTTGACACTTCATAATTATGATACTTTTTGTCAAATATTGAATCCAAACGTCAAAATAGGTTTATAACCATGAAACACAAAAGAAAAGCCATATTGATGTAACTTGTAACAACTAACAAGTACTGAAAACTTTGAACAAGACATTATTTGAAAAGAAGTTTATTATTAGAATCAGCTAGAATAAAGAAGTACACAATGAATTAATACTTACAACTTGACATCAGGATTAGGGTCGCCCTTGACATGGATCATGAAGCGCAAGTACGTGTTCTCCAAGATCTCGGTGTCCTTCAAGGCCACCAAGAAGTACGGAGCCTTAAGAGCGTTCCTCTCCTTGCGTTCTTCAGGAGTCACTATAATTGCCACATAATATTCGGAATTAGTATAATATTTTGTCAAGTAGGAGCATTTGAGGCAGTTTTGTAATTTTGGAAAAATTCGGTAATGTTTTTTTTTGTCGCTGGATAGATCCGATAAAATAATAATAAATTATAGTACGAGTAGAACGTGCCAAAGATTTTGCTTAACAAATTGGAATGTCACTAAACGATGTTGGTTGCATGTATCAACTTTCATACAACAACTTTCAAACAGCAACAACTGTTGACAGCGATGTGGACGAATTTTTTGATACCCTTTGATTACTTCCCCTCTTTTTTATATACTCGTACATATTATTATTATTTTAAGACTGTTAGCTTTTAAATTATGTAAGCACTTTAAATAAATAATCTAATAAAATTAATTAAAATTTCAATTAGTTCATAAGAAATATTTTTTCGGAAATAGTGCCTCAAATGTGAAATGTGATTAATATTATTCATGTTATTTATTATGTAAGTAAATAGGTGTACAAAAATACTGATAAGTGCAAAAATACAGGAAAATTATTTAATAGAGTAAACTGATCAGATTTGAAACTACGTGTTATACGCCTTACAATGTCTTAATCGGTGATCGCGATGAGCATGAATACAGTAATTTCAAGAAATAAAATAATAAAAAAATATTAATATCATATATAATAATCATAATAATTGTAAAAATGTGTTATTTATAAATTGACGATTGAGTTTGAGAAAAATTGATTGATAATGCAATTTCAAAGTCAAAAACCAAATCCATAATGAATTAGAATATCTACTAAGGACTTAGATCCGGGTTTCCACCAGATCCCACTGTTTTTCTCAAACTCAAAAAATAAATAAAAAAAACATCACTCACACTCGTGCACGACTAACTGAGCGGTACAATGGGCATTTCCTTTCGGGTTTTCAGCCATTGCTGTGTAAACTCCTGCATCAGACTCCCTGCAGTGTTTCAGTTCCAGCTTGAAGCTGCCATCATTCTCATGGGAGATGGAGCAACGGTCCATGAGGCGGTCGCCCAAGGGCTTGTTATCCTTCAGCCATGTAAGCTTGACGGCAGCGGCGTCACGCAGAAGACATTCGAAGATAGCGTTCTCACCAGCTGGGGATTCAGAGCTTGGTTACGAGAGAGTTCGTACGGATTTGTTTACCTGGACGATATTCTAATTAATATCATGATCTTATTAAATGGAACAAGAAAGACTTATATTTACCAAACTGGTTGTTCGGTTACCGATATTTTGGTAACATTAAGTTTAGAATGATTTTGTTTTGCTAAAATTCAAGGTAACTGTTATTGTTTCATGAATAAGTTTCCGTACGAACTCTTATAGTCATAGAAAGGAAGTAATGCTTTTAATGTGTGAAGCGTTGTTTATGTGTAGTGTAAGTTAGGTAACTAAAAGCATTATGTACAAGCACTAATAGTGTGTCTACTTGTATTTGATGTGTTCTACGTTTGGGTGCAAGTACTTACGCTCAATGTTTTGGCCTTCTAAGGTTGTCGAGAAAATTGGTTTGCCTTCTTGAGATTCTGATTTAGAGATGGACCTGGCTGTTTCGTAGCCAGTGCTCACTGAACCATTGGCTATGGATTTCTTAGAAGATGAATACTTGCTCTCATAAGAGGAGCCTCCATTCTTCACGGTCTCATAGCTACTCTCAGTCTTCGATGAAATTGATTCGACCTTATCGCCCTCAATGCTTGCTTTGATGCTGTTTCTCTTTGAAGCGTACTTAGACGCGATGCTATCAATTTTGCTAACAGAGTCGGATTCGAGTCCGTAAGCAGAGCTTTCAGTTTTACTCTCATATTTGGCTTCAAGGCTCGCTTCGACGCCACCCGCAGAGCTAGATTTCATGCTATTTCTTTTCGAAGCGTACTTCGAAGCAATACTGTCGATTTTGCTCATGGAGTCACCCTCAATGGCAGCATAATCAGATCTTTCAGATTTGCTCTCAATGTTGGATTCGATGCCGTATTTGGAAGCAATGCTATCTCTCTTGCTGGCGGCATCATATTCAATTCCATACTTTGATCCAGTCTCAGATCTACTTTCATAGCTGGATTCAATTCCATATTTGGATCCTCCATCGGTTCTCGATGAGTACTTGGACTCATAACGAGAGGATGCAGTTCCCTCAATTCCGGTTCCAGATTCGTACTTGGAGGATTCTAAGCGCGATCCGCCTTCACGGCGCGAGTAAGAGGACGTGAGTCCACTACCGTCGGTTGTAGAGGACGACTCGTAGCGACCGCCGCTTGATAATTTTCGACTGCTACTGGAGTACTCTGTAAAAAGTTAAATGATATTGTATACTTTGTGAATAAATGGTTTGTAACTCTTCAGCATCGAACTTTTTAACCGAATGACTACCTACTTCTGTGAAGCTAATGGCAAAATGACCTCAAGGATGAAGTTTTAATTAAATTATGAAATCCAAACTAGGAGCATTCAACAGGAATCAGTGGTAACACTTGAACTACCGCCCTAACTACTACGACGTAAAGGTGCTGTGAATGTTTCACAGAAAGGATTTAAAAAAAGTTAATGATGATCTTACCTCCAGAGAGCCGCGAACTGCGGCTATACCTAGACATCTCGTCTCCAACAACTTCCTCCGCGGTTACAGTTTGACCGTTACCAGCTCCTTGTTGTTTAGACTCGGCGCCACTTGAACTGACCTCTACGGTTTTCTCCTTAGTTTCCTCTACTACGGATTGCTCAGTTGTTACCTCTTGAACATTAGTAGATTGTTGTGACGCTACAACAGTTTCTTGAACTGTTGTCTCTTTTACAGAAGCTTGTGTTTTAAATTCTGTAGCTTCTTGTGTCTTTGATTCTACACTAGTTGCTTCAGTTTTAGATAGTTGAGCAGTTGTTGCTTTTTGAGCAACTTGTGTTGTACTTTCTACTGACGCTTGTACTACAGACTGTTCAGAGACTGATGTCTTCTGAGAGCTAGCCTGTACTTTTGTCTCTTGAGACGACTGTTCAACAGTTGTGCTTTGAACAGATGTCTGTTGTGTTGATTGCACGGATGTCGCTTGCGCAACCTTGACTTCTGATGCAGCCGCTACCACTGTAACTTGGCTGGTTTGCTCAGAAGCAGACGCGGTCTTCTCAGTGACCTTAGAGCTTTCAGCAGTCACAGATGATTTAGTTTCTGAACCACTGATGACTTCACTCTTCGCGGCACTGACTGAGCTGACTTTAACGGATTCTTGTGCCTCGCTGACTGAAGAAACTTCTGTTACTTCAGACTTGGAGATTTTAGTCGCAACCTCACTTTCTATCGACGCTTTTCTCTTAGTTTTAAGTTGTTGAGCTTCCTGTGTAGTTGCTACTTGCGTAGTTTCTTCTACGCGGGAGCGTTTTTCTTTGGTATCTACTGTTTCTTGTGCAACTTCTGCGTGCTCTCTCTTCTTTTTCTTCTCTTCTCTCTCTTCTGGTTCTTCTGGGGCAGCTTCTGGTTCTAGTTGGAGATCGTCAGCTGCGTGTTCAGCTAGAGCAACTGAAAAGAAAATGAGACACCGTTTTATGGAAGCATTCATGTACCCCCATGTAAGTATGTCCCCTTTGCAATTATTACCAGGCTATTAGGAAACATAAAATATTATAGTGTCTTACCGGCGTCACTAGCGTGTTTTCTGATTTCAGTGAGCCAATTGGTCTTGGTCTGCTCCTTATGGGCAGTTAGAGTAACACTGAGTGGCGGATCCTTCTGGCAAAGTTCGAACTTGTTCGGCTCGGCAGGGTTCTCCTTGATTTCGACCAATGGTAGCTGGGAAAGAAGAATTGAGTCATTTATTTATAATTTTTTTTTTTTTAAATAATAATTAAAAATAATAATTAATAATTTAAAAGAATAATTAAAAATTATTTTATCATAATTGTGATGTGTCGAGTGAATTATTTGTAAGCGTTACAATAGTAGATTTTCACGTATTAAAGATTTGGTTTCCGCAGCACGTAACTAGGAGAGGCAAACTAAATTCGTGGAACGGTTTTATAAAAAAATGTTATGGAATCAAGAATAATCATGAAAATAATTTTTTGTCTATTTAATACGTACTCAAGTTTATTAGAATTCTATTTGCTGTATTATAAGCAGCTTTATTACGCCAATCAAAAATTCTCAACGTAGTAGAAAATTAAATTTCAGATGTCGTGAGTTTGCCTTGCTCTAAAATAGCAAATCTAATGTTGTCAGAAGCTGCTATTTCAATGACAGTGTCAATGTTTTGTAGAAACAACGTGCGTATAAAATATAATTCTTACTTACAATGTAGAAAGTTTAATTCGCAATGATAAAGGAACTACATAATACTCGTACATTCCAGACGTATTTTTGGAATATATCCAAACAGTTATTTTTTGAATTGACCTATTTTTGGAGTTGTATTCAAGATCATGCGAACTGGTAATGAATGGAGACATAGTTAGAACGTGTAAGCGATTCTGGGAAATGATTTACGTATACTTGTTAAACTTTCGTTAATGGTAGTACAAATAAATTTTATGTCGGAGTACGGAGTCTTTATTGATACTAAAATATGTCTGGCTTCAAAATTGGGAGAATATTTAGTACGTAAGATTATAACTAAACTCTTTAGTTACGCGAAAATAATGACTTAAAAACATCAGAAAAAGATTTACCTTGACAATATCCTTTAGCACGAAAACAGAGCGATCATCTGAAACCCTCTTAACTTTACAGATGAGGATTCTAGCCTTAAAGAGAAAGACGTATCTCTCTCTGGCCTTTCCCTCAGCGTCGGTGACGGTAAACCAGTCGTGAGTAAGCAGGCGTCCAAGCTTGTAGATGTTCCCGCGGAAACCTTCGATGCTAGCGATGAACTTGTTGTCGGTAGCGCGGTTTGGAACACCGAGAAAGAGTTCTAAAGCTTTCTGGAGGTCGGAGCAGTCTTCGCCTAGCCGTTTGGAGTATTTTACTAGTTCCTGCGTAGGAGAACATCAAAGTCAGAAAGAAAAGATAAAAGGATGATGTATGTGGTGGTGAAACTTGGGAAAGGTCTTTATCCAGAGGTAGATAATAAGGCAGTGTGAAATTAATTGAAGAGGTCAAACAATGAAAGATAATAATACCTATACCTCTCTCTATTACTCAAAGGTTTGCTGGGAGAAAACTCCACTTTGAGTTAAGCTTGCCCTTAAACATGGACTCTATAAATTACTGAAATATTGACATTAATTATTATTATTTATTTGAGTTTTGCTTCTATTTGAACTTATTATTGCAGTTATGTAAAAACTGTTACAATATAGGTAATCACATATCAAATGAGGAGGTTTGAATCTAACTAAATTTAATTTAATTTTGTAATTAGGTACACAAACCTTAAGCAGTAGTTGGTAGTCGTTGATTCTTTGAATTGGAAGCTTCAAATGTTCAGCGATACCTTTGTCGTCCTTGAGGTTGTCTGCTAAATCCTAAGAAGAAAATAAATCAATTAAAACATGAAAATATTTTATCACCAAAACACTTAAAAATCCATAAATAAACAAAGAATTCTTTAGAGCTATTAAAAAGCCACATTTTGGCGACATGGCAGAGAACAATAAAAACATCAAGATGTCTGCCAAAGAGTTTGTTGAGATGAATCAGGCATAGTAAAACTCGTCTTACTTTAATAACTTAGAGACAATGTGGGTATATATATTTTTTTAAGATAAAAATGAACTTAAGACTTTATTTCAAAAAACAAAAGACGTAAGCTTATCTGCGTGCTTTTGATAGAAACCAAAAGATTAAATAAAGAATGACAAATTGCCTGCATATCAGGCGATTTGTCATTCTTTAACAAGAATACTTGTTAACTTATTTAAACTTTAAATCAAAACAATTCTAATAAAGATCTATCCATCCATTACTGCCGACGTATTGAATAAACAATAAAATTTGAACCGAATGCTACAAAAAAAAAAAACAATAAAGTTCCGAATAATCACGTTATTTTAAGATCACCATTCCATTTCGCCATGAATCTCGTGCGGGTGATAAAATTAAATATAAAAAGTTTATTTTTAAACGTACCCACCATTGGCCTTGTGACGACATCTAATGGATAACATTTTTGTGGGTCGCAGTGTTACTGTTGCATCATGTTGACTGTTTTAGACTAGTGATGATTTTGCTATAAAATTTGCACACGCGAGTGTAGTGCATCTAGCATCGAACTTTTCTGTTACTACGTTTCTCGCATTATTATAAAATTGCCGACAGTTTATTGTTCCACCATCAGTATAGTCATGGTTCATTCGTTTGTAACGGTTACCTTTATCGGGTCTTATGTACAGTCAACAAAAGATATATGTATGCAGGATTGTCGGATATAGTTAAAGTTTAGTAAGAAACCGATGGATGTTCTCGAATAAAATTTGATTTGATTAATAGAAAACAGACAGCTCATTTAACAAATTAAATTTCATCCGACAACATCAATCGATTTCTTACTAAACTTCAACTATATCCGAAGATCTTGCATACTTTTCTCTTTTGTTGACTGTACCTACTTCTTCTCCCGACTTCAGAAAAATCAAAGTAGTACCTATGTTTACTTCGTCAACAACTAAATAAGATATCTGTCAGCAGCTAACTAATCGGTACATGTTAATATATCCTATGTTTTATTCATTCGCCAATTAAAGCGACAAAGACAACAGCACCCTAATTGCGTAACACACTATTAACCCTTAGTCTGCTGGAACGTAGATCTACGCGAGACACAATGGCTTTTTAATTGTGTCTGTAATTCCGGCACACTAGCGGTATGATTGAGATTCTGCGGAATCTGAATCATTTTGAAGGATATATATATTTTTTTTTTTTAAACGTGCCCACTTTGTTGCACACTAGGGATTTCTCCTGTATAAATTGTGGGTGCGTTTACAAACATTTAAACTCACATACACAAACAGCCAGACCCGGAACAACTACTTGTAGGTCATACAAATATTTGTTCCGTGCGGGAATCGAACCTGCGACACGCAGCGCAGCAGTTAATCGCTTAACCACTGCGCCAACCGTGCCATCAATATTGTTAATCCATTGCTTCATAAGTTGCTGTGTTTACATATAATTGTTTGTTACATTTAGTTCTGTATTTTCTGTTGTTTCCTGTAATTTGAACGTTGGTAAATCTAAATAAATAAATAAATATTTCTGAATAATTTGTCTGCTTAACAACATAAATAACGCAATGGATATTGTTGAACTTTCAAAATGAAAGCCATTCCTACTGTTAATGTGTTACGTAATTAACCCGCTGATTAGCATATGAAAATATCAGTAGACTCTATTCTACAGTACTTGACCACGATAGTACAGACGCCAGCGCATCAAGCTACCCGAAACTGTCAAATTTTTCCAATCAACTTTGAACCTTAAGCTTTCGCGATAAAGTTGAAAATACATTAAAGAAATTTGACAGATTGTAGTAGCTTGATGTGCTGGCGTCTGTACAAACATAAAAGAAGCTAATCCTTGTAAAAAAAATTGTTTCACAGACGAACAAAAACAGTACTTTAATACCGGTACAAACAATGATACCAAAACGCCACATTGATTCCATGATCAACATAAATTACTAAATCGCCTTCCGCAAAAAGCTCTCGTACTGCAAACTCAAGTGGCTAATCAAATCGAATGTACATAATTAATAGACACGTGTTCGAAACATTCATTGGATGTCACACTAATTGTTCGTCGATGTTGGCACCAACTCAAAAGTAATACCCGAGAATATTGACACCGTTGCAATTTTAACTCTCCGGTAAACTATTCGTGGCTACCTTTTAAAATATTTCAATTACTGCAGGATTTAGGTTTATTTTACCACTATAATGTGCAATCATTCGTACGTTAGGCTTATTAAATTAGGTCTAGGTATTAAATTTATGCTCATTGCTAATTTGGCTGTTAAATTCACCAGACTTAATTGCATTGCTGGTAATAACAACACCTCTCATTTGAAATGATGACTAATAAAAGTAAAGTACAATCGCAAAGGTGAAACAGATAGTAATTTTTTCATGTAATAATTTCGTTTATCATTTAGAAACTACATATAAAAGGCCAAATAATTTGAAGAATTGGATATTTTACACAACACACATAAACATGACGTTACGCCTGTACATAATCCCCGAAGGGTTAGGGAGACGTGTACCTATAGTACACTTACATTTCGCCAGTTATGTTTAACCCTTCGTATGTCCGGAACGTGGATCCACGCGAGACACAATTACTTTTTAATTGTTTCTGTAATTACAGTATTCAACCGGTTAAGTCCCATGTTACAGGGGGCGAGCTTATTGCCACAAACCGGGCACGAATCCAGACTCTCAGAAATTTTAATAAGTTGGGACACGCCATATGATTTTACTTGAGAATAATAGTGAGAAAAACAAATGAACGACGACAACAACATAATAGTGCAAAATATGGAAGAAGATCTTATCAAAAACAGAGAACCAAACCACGTTATTTCACATTATAATGTAGCGTCTGTGTAGCAGACACGATCAAAATACAATTCCTCTGACCCATCAATTACCCCAAGTAGGTATTTTGAAATGAACGACGATAACAAGATAATAGTGCAAAATGTGGAAGAAGATCTTATCAAAAACAGAGAAACAAACCACGTTGTTTCACATTATAATGTAGCAACTGTGTAGCAGACACGATCAAAATACAATTCCTCTGACTCATCAATTACCCCAAGTAGGTATTTTGAATTCACTTCAGTTGCACTCGGTGTAAACAATATTTAGTTCAATCCTTAGCAGTAGCTTTTACGTCTGTTTTACCATTTACTTTGCGGTTTATGAGCTTTGTAGGTTTCATGAAGAGGAAGCAAGTTACAACTTTGTGACACATCAAAGCTTTCCCGTAGAGAATATACAGCTAGTGTTTACGATTCGTTTCACGAATAAATGAGCTGTTAACCCCTATTTCATTCATAAAATAAGTCTAGGTACCTATACATATAGACGATACTTTCTGATTTGACATTATAGAGATATGAAAGAAGAAGTCATTCTTCGTATAAGTGAATTAAATTTAGGTATTCTGATTGTTGTAGGTCTGATAAGACCCGGTCACGGCCCCCCCCCCAAATTTTGGTGGTGGTCAAGGGGTGGACTGTGAGGAATCGAAATTGAATTGTTAAGAGAATGATGATAGTGATGACGAGGCGAGACCTTGTTCAAATTATGTTGTTTCATTTAATCATTTCATTTTTCTAATCAAATTCTTGGAGGACGTCAAAATGAATGCTAATTTCAACAAACTCATAAAAATTCCATTAATGGTTACTGAAGATATCGGAAATGTATCCCACATGAATCGATTTTCGCGAAAGCTTTCCAGTAAATATTTCAACGTAAACAGCAATGGTCTATGACGCCAGTAACGAAAGTGAAGATTAACAGTATGGGGAGATGCTAATGCATGAAAGTCATAAGTAGTATTCAAGGTCTTTGTAAATGTGTGACGTAGGTAAGGAATAAATTTGCAAATTAAAACAGCAAGTTCAGTAGTTATAACAGTTACATATCGCACATAAAAAGAGAAAACCAGACAACGTCTTCTAATTTATTGCATGAAATAGAATGAATGAATTTATCTATGAATTTTCTGAGAACTGAAAAATGTTAACAAACGCTTTCCAATAAATTGTACTAAATGTTATGAATATGAAGCTATAGAATCTCTGCAGCTTGAGAAAAAACATGTTGAACAATATAAACAAATCGAACTAATTTGAGTTCTTCACACATAATAAAAATGTAAGTCATAACTGTACTCTATTTATTATAGTAATAGACAAATAATGGTTAAATAACTACAGTTATTGTGTAATATTGTTGAAATGACTGCACGTTAAAGTATTTTTTTAATTTAAACGTTACATATATTACATTGGTATGTATTGTCGATAAATGACGGAGTTTATTCTACGTTTTATCGAAATAAGGAAAGGGTGATAGGGTTATTTGTCTAATGTTACAATAAATGGAGTATCATTATTTTGATCTCGACTTAGCAGATTAAGTCTTGCACTGATTTTACAGCACGCACCCATGATTTCCTTGTGCCTGAATATCGCTACCTACTTTTAGATATTAAAAACAAACAAAAGAATATTACAAAGAAACCGATACTCGGTCAAAATGTACTAAAAATCCAGCATTTCAAGAAAAAGGGAAACGGAGAATAAATCAAAGTAGCGCACATACGCCAGTTGGGAATATATTTAGGGCACCTTGACATATTGAGCTGGCGTTGCCCTGTTTCGCTAATAGCAAGCTGCTGCTGCAATATTTGTTACTGAAAAAACCAGAGTGGAAAGCAAGCTTGGAACTGAAAACATTTCAGTTTCATTTGATTGAATTTCAGCAGAAATATCGATTGGAAACTAAATATTTACGTGGCCAGTTTCCGTTGAACAAACTGGGATGTTTATTTTATGAAAATATCTTTACGCATCTTATAACTCGACTTTGCCCACTGTTGAGCATATCATCTGATAGTTAAATTGACAAAGCAAACATTGAAATAATGTCAATAAAGCTCAAATTAAATAGATTCCAAGGGATTAAACGTTTGATAAACAGCTGTAGCAGGTGATTTGGTATTTCAAACTCTGCCATACCAAAATGACTGCAGCTGCATGTTGTAATGATATTCATTTCACCAGATTACGAATACCTACCCATCTTGCAATATGTCTTTATTTTTCTATCACCTCTTTCTTTCCTCTGTAGATGTCTAAAACCTCAAATTCAAATCAATTTATATAACTTACACAGTTCTTAACTAAACATAATAAAATACTAACTAACAGAAGACTCTTCACAGATTTGATAGCAGGTTTCAAACTATGCATAGCCTGTATTTTCGTAAATGATCATTTTGAATTACTTATAGCTTTATTTATCACCATGCCTTTCATTTGAAAACAATCCCTCGTTGTTTTTCTTCCTAATCTCTCTAGCATGTGGAACTGATATTTTGAAAGTGTCATCAAAATGAATTGTGCTGGATTAGCGTAAGAATTGCGATGTTGTACTTAATCTCTGTAAATAATTAGGGCAATGACTGTATTACATTTGCGGCTGTTCATTGATATAATGACAACCTATTATACGCTGTATGTAAATGTAGTAAAGTTTACAATCGTACTATTTCAATTCATGTACAAATAACAGTTGCGATCCAAGGCTTAGGAGAAAATATTTGAAAAGAACATTTTGTTTTTTTGTCAAACGTCTCGACAGGCTGACTTTGATTTGAGACTTTCCGTCAGTATAACAATAATGTAAAACGAATTGTGTTAGGCTTTGGGATGTCACTTTAAATATTTTTTGAAGAAAAAGCAAGATTTTCTCAAAACATTCGCCATTTTAAAAGCTATATGGATTTTATTAGCATAAATTTCAAAATATTTGTAAGAACTAATGTATGTTGTCAATGATTTGATGCAAAATTAATAGAAAAACTGACAAAATGCCAAACAGAATTGGCGTAAAATTTACTAGGCCTAAAGCTAACTTGGCAAACACGTAAGAGAAAACTCTATAATCATTCTTGAATAAGAAACAATATTTGAAATTGAATATTTAAGCTTTCAGTGAAAACCTATTTGCTGAGTGAAGTTTAATTTTATTGATCTTACATGAATCAATAGAGGCGGAGGAGGAATGGTTCATAAGGATCTAACTAGTCCTCCATATTCAATGTTTATGGAAGCCAGAGACAACAAAACAACAAGTAACAGAGTATGAGATTCATATAACTGTTTGATATAGTGTTTTGCATAACACTATGCAATAATAAGCTTGCCTAACAACAAGATTATTTTTATTGCAAATCATATTTAAGTCATCGTCTTAGATATATTAACAAACATGTAAACATAAGATGAACATTATATTATAAACTCTGCTTTTTCATTAACATTTTCAGTAAGAACTGTACCCATAGATTGTTTTGTTGTCAGTTACGTAGCTTCGTGTGTATGCATCGCTAGAGATGCAACTCCGAGATATAATTAGCTCCACTAATCCCTAAAAACATATGCAAAAATTGGGTCAAGGTCATCCCAAGCGGCTTTCGCACAGATCCTGCGCGCGCGCCGCTCACACTGGCACCGTGCACACAGCGCGGCGCACAGAAAAGTATAAGATTGCCGCGAAACTCATCCACCCACGCCGCACTAGAAATAAACCAGACGCGTTGCTGGTAACATTACACCCGTAACATTGAAACGAGGAGGAAAAAATCACGATATTTTCGCCACAGCCCACAGCCGGTCTAATTATAAAGCGTCCAATGCTAATTGCGATGTTAAGTCGTACCTGAGCGCGAGGCGGTCGGTAAAGGTATCACGAGAACACAATCACAGTCACACACTTCACTCGGGCGAGTGGTCGAAGGTCGTACATGCGCTGGAGCGAGCGAGGTGGTCGCGTCCGCGTCTTCCAAGCGACTGTTCCTCTCCTGGCCCTGTACTCTCCGCCCGCTAAACATAGAACACCCGCACACACGATGATTTTTAGAGGATAACGCCATTTCACCGGTGACGTGGTGTGTTATCTACTGGGGAACACGGGACGGCTCTCGTGGCAAGGTTGACAAACAAACCTTGAAACATCCTTGATAAGAGAACTTCGAGTGAGTCGTGGGCGGTATTAGCAGTGTCCCCTTTGTTATGAAAATGAAAAGCAAGCGAGCTTATTGCACTATCGCAGACAACAACAACAGTAGGTAGCTGACGAGCAAATTAATTGAATTGACACGAATAAGATTGAGACGCCAAGTCGACGTCTGTTTATAAACTGTGATACATATAAATTAGCTTCGTTTTGTTTTGGACAACTGTTACTGACCCTTTCTCCGAAATTAGATTAGAATAGGCCGAACGATTATTAGGTGCAATAAAATTATTTTTGTTTCTATTCTCTCCCTCTTGTTTGCGTGGGGTACGGGAAATCCAACTCAAAGCCAATCCAGAACACGCATTCTGGAATATTCAAAACCTTACGTGGGATAATAATTTCTATAACATCTGAGCTGCTGAATATAAGAGTCATCTCATAGATGGTAGCTTACCGTCATGTATGCCTGATACCTTTATATTTATAGTTTTTCAGAGCTAGTAAACTTACTAACTATATAGCAATTTTCGAAAAAATAAGACACATAATATACTTGTATATTATCTGTCTTATTTTTTCGAAAATTGCTATATCCAAATTTTGTTATATCCTCCAATAACCCGTCAGCTTTCAAACCAGGACTGAACAGGCATCTTCTGGACTAGCTCATTCCACATTCCATAGTTCTCATCCACCGTTTTCCACCTGGCGAGATCGTGGCCAAGAGTAGAAAAAACCAGTTGGGACTTCCCGACAATGTCTACACTCTACAGCCTCTGGGAGCAGTGACTTTTCAATTACACTTTTACTGATAGCAACGCGATGATAATTATTTAGACTGGGAGGACAGATGTAGCTGTCTGTTCTCCTGATTACTACAGTAACAGTTGTCGTCTACTCCAACACCCACGGAAAGCAGTGGAACCGTCTATTTGTAGTCGAGACAACTTTGCGATGCAGGCAAGTGCACTGAATTAGAAACTACGAGTATGAATAATTACGAGCTTAGATGACATAATGTCTGCATCATTGATACCTAGCTTCTGGTAGCTTTCAGTATTAAATCTGTGGTTTACTTTGGCTAGATTTCAACGTTTTGCTAATTGAGACATTAATAGTGAAATGAAATAATATCCTGTTGGATATTGTCACGTATTCGTGTCACCACTACAGCTTTTGGATTAGGATCAGCTGGTTCAGTGAGAATTCGGATGTACTTAGATGACTTGGCTATGTCGTTTGCAGAACGGAATCCGTTCGATTCCCATCAGTAAAAGCTAATAGATAGAACATCATCCCAAACAAGCATAGGATTTTGCTGAAAATTTTAATATAAACAAAACCGGGCAAGAGCGAGTCGGACTCGCTCACCGAGGGTTCCGTAACATCCGGGCTTAGGCATAAGGTTTATGTTTATGAAATTAAATATTTTTTTATATTTTTTTATATTTGAGTTGGTTGAATAAAAGGTAAATTGCGGTTTACGATTTATGACGTATTAAAAAAAACTACTTACTAGATCTCGTTCAAACCAATTTTCGGTGGAAGTTTACATGGTATTGTACATCATATATTTTTTTTAGTTTTATCATTCTCTTATTTTAGAAGTTACAGGGGGGGGACACACTTTTTTATCACTTTGGAAGTGTCTCTCGCGCAAACTATTCAGTTTAGAAAAAAATGATATAAGAAACCTCAATATCATTTTTGAAGACCTATCCATAGATACCTCACACGTATGGGTTTGACGAAAAAAACATTTTTTAGTTTCAGTTCTAAGTATGGGGAACCCCAAAATTTATTGTTTTTTTTTCTATTTTTGTGTGAAAATCTTAATGCGGTTCACAGAATACATCTACTTACCAAGTTTCAACAGTATAGTTCTTATAGTTTCGGAGAAAAGTGGCTGTGACATACGGACGGACAGACAGACAGACAGACGGACAGACAGACAGACAGACAGACATGACGAATCTATAAGGGTTCCGTTTTTTGCCATTTGGCAACGGAACCCTAAAAAGAAGATAAATACTGATGACTAGCTGCGCCCCGCGGTTTCACCCGCATAAGTATGGATCCCGTGAAAATATCGGGATGAAAAGTTCTTTGTCCTAATCCAGGTCATGGTCTACCCGTGTGCCAAAAATCCAAATCCGTTCAGCTTTTTTAGTGTGAAAGCGTAACATACAAAAATCAAATCTTTTCTCTTTACAATATTAGTTTAGACTAGATTCTGCCCGCGACTTCGTCCGCGTGATATTTCACCGTCCCCCCATTCACCCTCTTAGGGGTGGAATTTCGATAAACCCTTCCTTAGTGGATACCTATTCTTCACAAAGGTCACCTCCTTTGCTAGCATGACTTATTCACAGAAGGAGGTGACTGCCTCCCACTCCCTCTCGCTCCGGACCATGGCTTGCACCAGGGCCGGACGCGAGAGGTCGCCGCCGCTGCCGATCGCCTCTACGAGGACACGGCGATGCTCATCCCAAGCGGGGCAAACCTCCACCGTGTGCTCCACCGTGCCCTCTGGGTGATCCTGGCAATGGTGACACCCGGGCGTTTCCTCCCGCCTGAAGATGTGCAGGAACCCCCCGAAACATCCGTGTCCAGTGAGGACCTGCGTCAGGCGGTAGGTGAGGGCACCGTGAAGCCTCTCTAGCCACTCCTCAAAGAAGGGTCTTATCGCCACTGTCGCGGCGTGCCCTGCGCTGAGTTGCGACAGTCGCTCTTTCCATGCCGCCATGAGATCGCGTCGGAGGTCAGTCCGCTCCGTCGCGATTTACCGCAGAAGCGGAGGTTGAATTTATATATAATAGACTAGCTTCTGCCCGCGACTTCGTCCTTGTGAAATTTCTAGTTCCCCCACCCACCCCGTCGCATTGCATCGTCTCCCCGCGTTATTACTTCGGTTTTGCTTAGCGTTCTTTCTGACTTTTTTTCTTTTTGCTCAGCTCCTAAGGGTCATAGCGTGATGTTAGCCCATAGCCTTCCTCAAGAATTGGGCTATCAAATACAAAAATATTTTTTCAAATCCGACTGGTAGTTCCAGAGATTACCGCCTACATACAAACTTGCAAACTTTCCCTCTTTATAATATTAGTATAGATGATACCAATTTTCTTTCTGAAATTCGGTAATCGTGTCTTACATCATCTGTTTGTAAATCCATTTAGATGCTATTAGTAACAGGGAATCATACGTCATTCGTAACCGATGACTATGGCTGGCTGAAAAATCTCACAAAGGAAGCACAGACACACGAGAATAAATACGGCTGGTACATTATTTCTGGGTTTGACTCAATCATGACGAATATAAGTTGCGTAGGATTTTATATCCACGCAGCTTATTTTGACTAAATAGTCACAGGTGGGGTATTCAAAATGTTTCGTTTAAGAGCTATTAAATTGTGGTATTGATTGTAATGTGAGTCGTCTATTAAATACAGAGTAATGGTATTGGAGAACTATTTCTGACATTTTCGCCGCCCCCTCATATCCTGTTGATGTTAGAGTACTTATTGGACGAGTGGACAGCGAAATACACACGTCAGCTGATAATATATTTAAGATTGCCCACCAACTGTAAGGTTGGCTATAGATGGTTGGTTATGGTGCAATTTAGTCATAATCTACGGAACCGGGGACGTCGAAAGAGAAACCAAGGTTTGATACAGTCTTCCTCAATAGATTCGTATAGCGACTAACCGGAACAAACAGTGGAGTCGCTGCTAAGCCTGAACTGGCATCGGTCTCAGTATACTGGGAAACACCTATAACCCTCAGAGTATGTAATAAAATAGCTTGAGAGGACATTGCATCTAAATCAGTTAAAGTATTGAAGGACGCTGTCCATTTAGTTGTGACTAGTTTTAATTTTTTAAATTTATCAATCAGTGCCATGTGTCCTGCATATTCTATAAAACTCAAAATTAATTATCCTGCCACTTAATCAGTCATCTTATCTACTCGTTTACGAATTCAAAAGTTGGTGCTGATAGGCAAAGACCTCGCGGCCGGTCACCTAACCGCAGGTCAGATCAAGTAACCGCCCTCACTGCACTCTATGTTACGACCGCCCTGAGAGAACATCATACATAAAGCCATAAAGGCCTTTCAGGGACACGTAATGAACTACGCGACCAAGAAGAGACGAATTAAAAAACGATATTATGTAAATCAAACACGCTAGTTCCTTCAAAAATACCTACTCATACCAAGACCGTTGTAAATACGTCCAGAAAAAGTCAAAGAGGGACGTAGCTACGCTAACACAGTTCCACACTTGGCATAAATCCACCGGTCTTTGTAAACAGTGCAGTTTACTTCACAGATTACGTACTTTGGCACCGGCTATGTCCGCTTTAACGAGCGTCGAAAACCGTATATTGTTTTAAACGGTTCGGTTTTCATAGTCATTAGGTACGGCCCTAAAAATTAATGACATGTAGTTAATTTGTAGGACGGATTGGGGTCATTATGGTAATTTCAGATTGTTCAGTATTTCTGAGGTCGAAGAATGAGAAACAAGTGTTGTGGTGGAGACAAAGTAACAAAAGGTTGAGTTGATTTAACTAAGTATAACTAAGTACACCAATAGCGTTAATATTAGAGATCAATTCGTGGTTTTGTTTCTTTCTCCATAAAAGTTTATTCTGCGGACATAGGTGTGGGTTACATGTTTACCTCTATTAGCCAAGTTTGTTATTTACCAAAATTGTAACGTGTAAGTAACTGTTTTTTGCCCCTATAAAATAAAATAAAAAATAAATAAAATAATTCATTGCTTCGTTCAGTGGAAACGTCAGACCACCAACCATTTATTTCGTTCTTATAAATGTCGTCGATTTAATGTTTAGGAATTAAATTACTGTCAGTAAAAGAAACATTTGCAATGTCTGAAACACGACAGTAATAAGTTAATAACGTCTTTTCCTTTTTTTATATACTTGTATATACTATATAATATGTATATTTTAGTGTTAAATTGTAAAATAGTAACATTATAAGATTTTATACAAAACACAAATTTAAAAAAAATTACGCTCCGTCTCCTTCATTATATAACAGTCTTCATCAGGGTCAGTTCTTGGCATTTGATATACGTTTCCTCATATCCAATGTGTCATCTGCTGTCGTAAATATTTATTTAGTATCCTGAGTTTATGATTATTCTTTTAAATTATGTAGATGTTGAAAAGTTTAAGTTCATTTCTATCAGTAGAGGATCTTGAGATTTTATTTTAAAACGTGAGAATGAAAACTGTCTATGTGAAAATTATGCTAAGTTTTGCTTAAATACTGGGCTTTAAGTTAAGGCGACTTAAATGACCTAAAGCGCAGTCTTTGTCGGACTGCATAGAAAAGAAAGAGAAGCGCGATGACACAACCCTCGTAATTTATTACAAAATATGAAGCAATTATATCTGTTTACATGCAAAAATCTATTTGACTTAAAAAATAAAACACTAGTTCTATAGGATGTTGCTTGTAGAATAATCTGACAAAAAATCATAATGATTGTACCTATGTATATTAGTATGGTTTTTATTGTAAAAAGAAAGTTTTTAGAGGTATCTTCATGATTTTTTTTCTATCGTATCAAATTAGTTGTATTATGTTTTCAACACACTATCTACCTAGGATATATCCTGAAGAATATCATATATTTTTCTGATTTTGTTTACTGGAGTCGATCATATACTTTTATTGTTTCTAAAACTTGCGTTTTTTGCGTTTAGGTCCTGTAAGCCCCTTAAACAAGGGCCACAGTCTATGGGAGTGTAGTACTCATTAAAATGATAAATTTTTATTAAAGGACCAACCGGAAAATATGAAACTAAAACAGCTGTTTTCTACAAAGTGCAATACGCGTCAAAAGATAGGAGCGATTCTCGTTTCGTTCTGACACCTCTGACACACAATGACGCAGTGACTTCATTTGGTTGTCATGGAAACGAAGTCACTCTTCTCAATATGGACACTTTTTACTACTGTAGGAGCAAATCTAACGATTTAAATCATTGCGCAGCAGGGTGGGACTCAAATACTGTTGTAAATGACAGATTTTCATGACTGCAGTTGTAATATGACGGAACCGCTTTCCTAGGAAACCAAAACTTAATAGCTACGTAGTTTTTTTAATGTCGTTTCGCATCGCAACCATTAGGAACGTCAAAGTCTTTCTGTATTTTCGCTTCTCGTTTCCATATTAAGAGAAAGTGAAGACCAAAGAAACGTTGAGTGAATTGAGTGAGAGATTATAATTGCTAGAAGGGGAGGAATACGAGATGACGGCTGATAGGGATATACGGCAGGGTCCTTAAAAATTTTGATTTAAAAGAGTGACCATGGAATTTCTTGCTCGTTATTCTCCAAAGAGATCTACGTTTTGAAATGGGCAGCTCGCTTCATCTTTCTGACTAACTGACTGACTCCTTAAAAATTTTGAAGTGCCTGTAAATAGTTTTATTGAAATAAATGCGTTGAGTTTGATACCAATACAAGAAACACGCTTTTTAATTTCATTGATAGATAAATGTAGTTTTGACAAACAGTTTTTCAGTATTAAGATCAATCGCGGCAGATCATATCAACAGATCTATCACGCAAAATTTCGACCCCCAAGGGTCGAAATTTTGATCATATCAATTGGCTTAATGATGGTTTACAATAGTATATCCATGCACTAACAGGAATAATTTTAAGATGAATAATAATATCCTTCATACAAGACGAACTAGCTGACCCATTGGCACTTGGATTTACCAAAGTGACAAAATGTTCTACACAAATTGGTAATTAGTAATCCTCTATTTACAAAACTCCCACATGTTAAGGGGACTATATGACCTAAAGAACGGTCTTTGTCAGACTGTATAGAAAAGAAAAAAATACACAAACCTGGTTATTTATTGCAAAATATGAAGCAATTATCTATTTAAAAAAAATCTATTGTTTGAACTAAAAAGTTAAAACACTAGCGGCCTTATTATAAAACAAGGTTTATCTTTAGACCCAGGTTTAAACCATCGAGCCATTTTTAAATTTTGAACTTTATTCCGACAACTGTAAAGTTCTTAATGCAAAATTGACAACTTAGACTCGGGTTTAACGTCAGTTTTTGTAATAAGAACTTTAGCTTCGTCGGATTATAGTTCGAAATTTAAAAATAGCTGGGTGGTTTAAACCTGGGTCTAAAGATAAATCTTGTTTTGTAATAAGGCCGTAGTGCTTTAGTTTGTTGCTTGTAGAATAATCTGACAAAAAATCATAATGATTGTATGTATAGTATATTAGTATGGTTGTTAATGTAAAAATAAAGTTTTTAGAGATATCTTCATGATTTTTTTCTATCGTATGTTCGTCATCATCATCATTTCAGCCCAAAAATGTCCACTGGTGGACATAGGCCTCCCCCAAGGGGGGGCCATAATCGCCACGCTTGGCAGGCGGGTTGGCGATCGCAGTATAGTATGGTGGTGGAATTCATAGAGATCGCTGCTGCCCATTCTCCGGTACGACCCTTAGTCGCTTTTTACGACACCCACGGGAAGTATGGGGTGGTGCTATTCTTTAAGTCCGGCACCACACAGAAAAGTCCGGCATCACAGACAAGTCCGGCACCACACAGACATCGTATCAAATTAGTTGTATTAGGTTTTCAACACACTATCTAGCATAAATCATGAAGAATATCATATATTTTTCTGATTTTGTTATCTGTGGTCTATCATAATTATACTTTTGTTCTTTCTAAAACTTGCGTTTTTTGCGTTTACGTCCTGTAAGCCCCTTAAGCAGATGCATCTGGAAACATTACGCAACCGCAAAGCAGTCAGCTGATTTATGCTAACTATTTATCATTTTCGGAGCCAAAGTCTTCTAATATACTCGTGTTTAAAGGCGAAATAGTGTGATTGCCCTCGATATGAGTGGACGAATTGACAGCACCCATATCGCAGCCCGACGTGGCATCCGAACTATTCTAGTTCTTGGCCGATTGCCTAACTCTCAAGCTTGCCGGCGCCCAGCTATCCTCACGCCGACAAACACTGGGGCTAACAGATCAATTGTTTAGGCGGAGTCGGAATTTAGATAATTTAGGAACTGATTCTATAAGCGGATAACATTGGACAGACGAAAATTGTTTGGTTTACTTTGTTGACACTGCTTCCATCTTGAGTCGATGATTTGTATTGATAAGTCAATAGGTAACGATAATGCGTTCTGAATCAACCGGAATATAATTAAATTAGTAGACATTCTGGTGAAACTATCACCGCCCTCTAATGTGAGTTTTCCGAAATTACCCAGTTGTAAATCCATCATGGCGGCGATTTTCCGCGATGTTTCTAAAACCTGTAGATAGATGGCGCTGATTGTAGAAATACGTAGTACCTTAAACGCAAGCGAGATGGCGCATAGTTTGGCGTTTTGCTGCAAGTGTCACTAAGTCAACACAGATGACGCTAGTAAAGTCGATGAGCTTGAAACAGATCTAGCACTTAGAAAACGACTGTATTCAAAGAACGGTCAATAAAACTGGTCTGCGATGTCTGGACTTTCTATACGAGTTTTAAACTGGTAGCTCCCAACTACAGTGTTAAAATTCTCTGACCTGGAAATACTTGTTCACCACAGGGTCGCTTGCCAGCAGATGCTGTGCTCGTGGTTCGTCGCGGCAGTAGCAGACATGCTTGTCGAATTCGCGTTCCATTCGTAATAATGCTCGGCCGAGCATTTTCGGTTCGCCGGCGTAGTATTTGATGCCTTCTAGCAGGCTCCTGCAAAAAAAGAAAAGTGTTAAAATGACTGATGATAATGGACCGATATTGAAATGTAGGTAGGTACTTATTATAAAAAGTAACTACTGTAAATGACTGTAAATTCCAGACGACATTCTCTAAGAAACTGGATAAATAGTTGGCCCTTCGTCTAAGAACTGGAGTTCTGTATATCTTCGTTACCATAAACGGGAACTCATAGTCATCACATTAATCTATAGGGCCTTAAAGACCTTCCCCTTTACCTGATTTTATGATGAACGTCACAGGAATTCATCGATTTTGTCCCCAGAAATAAATTAGCAGAATAGCCTGATTGGACAAGGTACTTGTCAGTTATAAGAGTAACTTTTGTCTACAGCAAATCGTGTATCAACATTTACTATTAAGACTATACTATATTAAGTTTATGTAATGAGAGGTTTTCTTTTTGAGTATTAAAAAAAACATAGTTTCCAAGAACTCTGTAGATGGCGTAGAACTGACTATATTACTAGGTGCCAAAGCCAAAATTCTTGGAAAAAAAAACATTGCGTCACGTCACATATGCTCGTTGACTGATACTTTCGTTTGCTTTCGTAGGCTTTCGTTTTATGATCTCAAAATTACATCCAAGTTAAATAATCAAAAAATGATGTGACGTTCCGTTCCTTACAGTAACATACCAAGTTCAGCGCCATCTATCCAGCGACTAGGGAAGAGTTAAAAAAGAAAATCCCTCATTTTAAATTATTATGTTTTAAATTATATTTCTTATTTTAAAATTTTATTTTAAATTATTATTATTATTATTTTAATTGCTAAAGTATGTATTTTGACGTTGTAAAAATTTTATGTTATTTAATATTTTTGTTTTTTATTTATTTTTTGTTGAATTTGTGTTGTTGTGACTTTATGGATATTTTTTGTCTGACTAAAACAAATGAATTGAATTGAATTATAAATGATGGCGGGGACATCGACGCGCAAACTGAAACTGAATTCAGCACACGATTCTAGACCCCCTAGGGTAGAAATGTTTCGTAAATTATTAAAAAAAAATCTGTCGTTTCATAGAAAAGTGCAATACCTACGCGGTCAACGTGTATGGAACAGCATTTTTTTTTCTTGTGCGTCAATGTGCCCGTTACCCTGTATGTAAAAAACATGATTACACAAGCACTTACGTATTATGAAACTCGCAGATCTGCCTGAAGTTGGAGAATAGCAGCTCTCGGTTGTCGAACACGGCCTTCGGGGTGGTCGCCTTGTCGATGGGCTTCATGTACCGGGACACCACCTGCTGCATGTCACGGCCGAACTCCTCTTCTGTTTCAACCAGCTCTCGTACCACGGCTCTGGAGATGAGGTTACTTGTTAAGACTTGAGTCTCAATTTTTGGAGACTAAAACTTTTTGTTCATAGTTTTAGGCACAAAATTCAACATAGGTACATAGTCATGGTTTGTGTTACCAACAGTTGATACTCAGGCCTCCACGCAACCGCAAACGCGCAAGAGTGAGCTGTAATTCGCTACGCGGGTCCAGTGTGTCTTGGTGGTTGTTTTTAATATTTGGTTGTAGAACATACATAATTAGCTTATTATGTTCCGATTTCTGGGACACAGGTCTCCTCTCTTTGTAAGAGGGAGTAGACCGTAATCCACCACCCAGGTCAATACGGGTTGTTAGATTTCACATGTCTTTGGTTCTACGACATACGGTTACGGTTTCCTCACGATTTTGAAAGCAGTGGAGATGAAATAAATAAAACAAAGTAACGCGCCTGTCAGCATTCGAACCCACGACCTACAACTCGTAAGTCAGAGCCGTTACCACTATGTCACCACTGCTCTAGCACATGGTTTTTGACATTCTAGGTGTTTGCCGTTTGAAGAACAGTGGTGATGAAAGAAATTTCTACTAAACCACCACAGGTCTCTCGAAAGTAATTTATAACAGTAAAGGAGAATAATAATAAATGCCATAATTGTACTCGTAATAAGCGTCGTTAGAAAAATACCCTAGGACATTTTTAGAAAAAGTTCTAAAGTTATTCGTCCGAATATATACTACTCAAAATAAAATAAGGGCCACCATGTATTTTCTGTATTCTAATAAATGTATTGGGTTTGAGGGTACATAAATAATTAAATTGAATTAGCTAGCTAATTTTTAATGCAAAAACCTTAAAATTAAATTTAATGATAAGCAGCTGATTACGTGCTTGTAAAAAATGCAATTTCAGCAAAAAAATACCGTTAATAAAAAAAGAGGTTAAAACAAAAATGTCGAAAGATTTTTATGTTTTTTGCACTTTTTTAGTATCGTGTGTGTCCTCCTCTTTTTCGAACACATTCTTGAAGCCTGGATGGCACACTCTCCACCAGATGTCGCACTGTCTCTTCTAAAATTTGTTCCCAGCTTGACTTGAGCACATTAATGAGCTGTCGTTCATTATGTACGAACATTTCCCGAACACTTCTTTTTAACAAACACCACATGTTTTCGATGGGGTTAAGGTCCGGACTGTTGGCAGGCCACGGCAAGACACCTATACCAGCGTCGTCTAGGGCTCCCCAAGTGGCTCTAGCTGTATGAGCGCGGGCATTGTCGTGCATTAATGTGAATCTTGCACCAATTCTTTGTAAAAATGGCACCACATGAGGTCTTATAATCTCCTCAATGTATCGCACAGCAGTTACCGTGCCTCCGCTGAGTATTGCGTGTTCGGTTCGACCTGATAGAGAGATGATGATGATGATGATGATAATGGGGCTCCCTTTTCCGCACTTAGACTCCCATTCGGTCCGTTGTGCGTGGGGATTCTGGCTAGCAAAGCCAGCCTAGCTTCGCCCAAAAGCACAGAAGCTTCCTGGGAGCTTCACAGGCTTCAAGGAGCGACTTCATTGTTCCGAGGACTTCTGCACGTTGAGGAGCCACGGCCTCGCATTCCAGGATGACGTGGGCGGCTGATTCCTCGGCGTCGAGGCAGCCCCTGCAGAGGGGGCTGTCTGTGGCGCCTATGTTAAAAAGATGTTTGTTAAGGGGGTTATGGCCCGTAATTGTCCCTATTATTACTCTAAGGTTATTTCTATTCAAACTGAGAAGTTTTTTGGTTAGCCGCGGGTGTATCATTGGCAAAGCCAGTTTTGACTGTCTACAGTCTGTAGCTCGTGACCATCTGTTGTTATGTAGTTCGGTCGATCTTTGGCGAATCCACGTACGAAATTGCGAGAAAGGCAGGGGGAGAAGTGGGTACGGGCCTAGCACCTTCATATCCGAGCCTCTCTTCGCAAGTTCGTCAGCAGCATCATTACCCAAGGATCCACTGTGCCCTCTGATCCACTGGAGAGTAATACGATTGAACGTCGATAAACTCTCCAGAGCCAGTTGGCACTCAAAAATTAGTTTATTGTTAGTTTGTTTGTTTCCTAAAGCTTTGAGCACAAATAGGCTGTCGGATAGGAATTTAATGCCGTAGTTCCGGATGCCTAAGCGCTTTACTGCTGTTGCGGCTTGTGTTAAGGCAACACATTCACATTGAAAGATTGAACTGTGTATGCCTAGTGGTATGTGAAAGTTAATATTGAGGTCAAGGGAGTGTACGCCAGCACCTGAACCGTTTTGTGTCTTTGAGCCGTCTGTGTACAGAGATTCCTCCCCATACCATGACATTGGGACCCCCAAATCTGTCACTTTCATGGATACAAGCATCTGAAAATCGCTCACCTTCTCGTCTCCATATTCTTATGCGACGATTATCACTAAAAAATTACACTTTACACTGATCAGTGAACAATACTGTGCTCCATTCACTTATGTCCTAGTGCAGGTGCAGCCTTGCGAATGATAATTGGTTTGCACAGTGTACACTAGTCAATGGAATCCACGCTACGCGTCTCCTAGAAAACTGCTGGTCTTCATATAACCGATTTCTAATCGTTTGGTTACCCACGCGGGTACCGGTCGCCTGGCGCAAGCGATTTTGTAAGGCACGGGCGGTGACGACGCGCTCTCTTCGCGCAGTTAAACGTATGTAGCGGTCTTCCTGTGAGGTGGTGGTCGATTCCTGCCAGATCCCCGTCTTCTGGTTACACTCCCAGTCTCTTGAGATCGATTCCAAGCATTCTGTACCGCTCGCCTTGAAAAGCCAAGCTGTAAAACTACAGAACGCTGCGAATGTCCCTCTTGGATCAATGCGATGGCTCTTGCAGCAGTTTGCAGGTCCATATGTCTTCGAATCCTCGGCATAGTGCTTTCAAAATGTTTATTCACGTTCTAACTTAGCAAATGCAAGACTGTTCACAAAAGAATCCACAATTTAAATGACTTAAGAATTCATCTTAGAATAGGGTAAATTCAAGTGGTTACAAAAAGAAAGTATCAAAGTAACCACTTCAAAAATTATGCAAATTATGTTAACACTTCAGAAAATACCACACAAAAGATTATGTCGTTTAAGAACGCTTTAAAATAATTAAATCAGTCCGGAAGTTAAATTCACAATTATTTTATTTTGTGTAGTATATGAGTTAGCTCTACATAAAAAAATCCTCTTGTAGGTGCCCCACATCAAATAATAACCAAAGCTTTCAAGATCAATAGTGTATTCTAATAAATGTATTGTATATATTTCGATCTGCACTCGACTCGCGATTATTACGTAACAACGAGGGTTCAGATGATAAACATTATAATAAATTAAACAGTGTTTTCCTAGCTCTTGAGTCAGTGTGAGAGCGCGCGGTAAAGTTGCCAAGAGGTGAGAGCGTGGGAGCATCTATTATGGTGAATGGAGAGGTAACACGAGGATTGGAAGGTCGTGACTTGCTTGTGATCAAGGTACGGAAGTTGATTGCTGACTATTCCTGTTGTCTTCCCTAAAAAGTCTTTAGAAAAGTGATCATAGACGGGGACGAAAATGAAGAACAAATAACGCAATACACAAAGAGTCCTGAGGCTCAAACAATCAGAAAATATTACTTGGTACGTAAAAATCTGAACAACTGATCATCTACGTCCATAAGTCAGAACTAAAGACCATGAGGAAAAAAACCCGACTGCGAAACTGAAAAGCTAAAAACAAGCCCATTTTAAATTTAATAAAAGTTGGAAGCAGGCGGGACCCATTTGAATTTGAAAATATAATAAAAATGGTACGGGTCCCGCCTACTTCCAACTTTTATTAAATTTAAAATGGGCTTGTTTTTAGCTTTTCAGTTTCGCAGTCGGGTTTTTTATTTTTTTAAATACCTTTTTTATTTCCAGCTTTTTAGTTTATAAATGGGAAAGATTTCGCAAACGATTTAGTTCTTGGTACGTGTTTTTTACGATTTGTCACTTCGAATTGCTTTTAACCATAAAGTTATATATATTTTTGTAACCACCTTTTAAAACCCTTTATTTTGATACCCCACTCGATAGATTTTGAGTTTTTTTTTTGAAGACATATTTCGCCAAAAATCGGCCATTTCAATTTTTTTTTAATTTTGATATACCCAGTGTCACTCTCACAATTAAGACAAATCTAACGGCACCTCTCAAGCTGAAATCGATCAAGCCGTTTAGGCTACAGAGCGTGCCAAAGAAATATACATACATACATACACTCGAAAAACGTAACCCTCCTTCTGACGCAGTCGGGTAATGACGCAGTCGGGTAAAAAGTGCATTATGTTTGCAAATAGAAAAGCAAAGCCATATGGTACAAAATATTTCCTAAAAATAGATAGCCAACTAGTCACTACATTTACAACTACTCAATCAAAGGCAGGCCCTAAATCCGGCCAAATCCATCTGGACAAGCTGTTGGCAGTTTTGACTAAACACCTAACAATATTATTCTGGCATGGTGCTTCGTAAGACAAGTGGGAATAATTGGACAAGCTGCTGATATATTGCTTGTTGCAGATGTGCGACTCTACAATGAGATGTTACTGCGCACTTGAGAGTTTTGTTTCTAACAGTAGTTGTTGAATTAATTGTGAAAAAGCTGACGGGTATTGAAAAGCTGTTAAGTTTGGAAGAAAATAATTTATGAGCTTGTAGAACGAATATACCTACATAATTTTAGACACATGGCCGAAATGATGAAGGTCTTGATTCATGAAAAGATGGCTGCCAATTTTCAGGTAACCTCATTAAAATAGAGAAGGTTATATACCTGACGGCGTTGTGGAAAGCAAGGGCTTGAAGAAAATTAGAAGGAAGACTCGTGTACCTATACTTATATGTCGTCTTGTATATGTTTGCTACACATATGCCAAAACTATCAATTGATTTTATTTGACAATTTTACAGACCGTATAACATTAAAACTTTCATAATATTTCATGAATATACAATAACTATAATTTCATGAATATAGAGAGCAGATCCATTTTACATATCGTACCTACGGTGCAAAAACGTCACTAATGCAAATTATGTAATTGTTCAGGAGAAGCGTTTGAAAATTCGTCATCCTAATAAAATGTATAGTTCTTCTTGACTAAACAATAACGACACAACTGCCCTCTAGCGGAAAATATACGCACTACACAAATGACAATTACTCACCAGTTAAACGGGTACATAAGCTACTTTTTCTCATACTCAGATCAATTTTGAAAAATTGCATAAGTGACGTTTTTGCACCGTAGGTGCGATATAATTTGTTACTCATGTAGGTAAATAAACAGTGACAATTTGGCTCCGATTCGATAGATATTTATTGATTACATATCTCAGATATGTTCGACGAACAGTTACCATTAATCAGATAAAATAGTGGCCCTAAGAACATTAGAGTCGGCAACAGTCCAAGTAATGGCAGAGTTGCTACAGGTAAAATAATTATGAAGAAACCATTGACTGGGTCAGAAAATTGAGTGATAAAATGTCTTAAATAACAACACAATACAAATAATCATTTATGTATCTTTATAAAATGCATCTTTTTTCCGTACCAAAATGGTAAAAACAGACAGACAGACTTAGTCTCACCATAAGGGTTCCCTTATGGTGAGACTAAGTCTGTCTGTCTGTCTGTCACAGCTGGATATCTCAAGAACTATTAATGCTATCAACTTGAAATTTGGAATAGTTTTAGATCACGATTGCCCAACTATTGTGCAGAGAAGAAAGAAATAAAAATGTAGTATTTTGCAAATAAGAAGTGGGGCTACTAGGGCATGTGAGATATCATATGAAAAACGCAGTTTGCACATTCTCAACCATTTTTTCTTTTTTTTTAGGCCGCATCATTTTCGACTTTTGATGAAAAACTTAAAAAAATACCGTCCCCCCCCTCCTTATCTCCGAAGTTTGTAAAGAGAAAAATCTGAAATAATTCTATGTGATAGAAGTTTATGCAAAGATTACAGGAAAAATAAAACGAAGTCTCTAAATAGCACACTTTTTCAGAAATTATCAATAAAAATAACATTATTTCCACTATCGGTCAAGAGATGGCGCTGACATAAAACAGCAATATTCTACACCGCAGTGCACAATGTTAAAATTCTCTGACGAAAATAGGCCTCGCCGATGAAAATTTAAAAACAGTGATGGTACGGAACCCTCGGTGCGCGAGTCCGACTCGTTCTTGCCCACGTTTTTAAGTATAAAGTGAAATGCTTTTAAAGTCAATGACAGGACAAAACAAAGCAACCCAACATATGGACATTCAAATGAATCAGACTGCCATCTTCCAATCATCTAAAATTAAGATCCAAAAGCAAAACCAATGAACCTTCCCTGAATACATTTCCAATAATGTCAAACACAAAAGCCAAAGCATCTAAATATGGAATCCTTGTAACAAGGAAACATAATCCTAATAAAAACAAAAGATGAGCGAAGCTTTCGAAGACAGTTTGTTGACACGGAAGGGAAGCAACTGGCTCAGTCCTGCCAAATTAAAACGCTGATGATAACTTAATGTATCGTTCTGAATACTTGGTCTTATCCACGGGATCTGTCATATTTTTGTTACGTTTGTGTATCTTGACGACATTTTGATTGGTGTCAGAATGTTTGGATAAGAATTAAGGAAGCTAATGTAGCGGATTATGATTTGTGGTTTCTTGAGAGGTGCGTTTTAATAAGTTTTTGGTGATGAAGAATATGTGTGTAGGTAGCCATCGTTAACTGAGGCTTAAATTTAATAAAATTTTATAATCATATTATGATCTGGTTGTTGTTAACAAGGTTTATATAGTATGGACAGTCTAAAAAAAACATTATGTTTCTTAGCGATTCGATGGAAAACATTTTTTAAATAAAAAAATAATATTTTGTTACAGTTAGGTTGATTCGTTTGAAAATGCGGATTTCTGAATTTTGTTATCATCAACGTTAACACTTCAATTTAATTTCTATCACCATCCAAAATCCTCTTTCGACACTGAAAAACTATCCACACCTTTCTACATACATCCACGGCGCCACAATCACCAATTTAACTTCCAAATCCATCCGAAACCCGTAAACATTTTGAGTGTGTTTGACTTATAGGATTTGTTATAGTTTCAAGCATTTAATAGGACTTCACCAGTTTCTCGCCAAGAAGTAAGTCCGGTTGTAAAGTGGATTAGGAGAAACACGTGTATATGGATAAAGTGGCACCTGAAATTATGCCAAAAGGTAAAACCAATTCAGTGGAAAGTGCCACTCAAGGTAGTTATAATCATATTTAAATAGGATAGATATACAACATTATTTTTAGTTTATGCGAAATCCGAAACACGTGTATTTGTATTTGTATTTTTGTGTAAAGAATCTATGTACAAAATTTCAAAACTGTATCATGAAAAATCCTAAAGTTATAATAAGCTTGTTAAGTTACCTGTTTGTCCGTACAAAAACCTGCTCACCCACGCCGTTCGCGCCGCGGCGTCTTGCGCTCATTGATTACAGTACCTAGGTACCTAGCCGTTCAGCGCGGAGATTGGATAACCTACTTAGTGTCGCTCGGTGTCCAACTTTTAACCTTTATAATATTTTTGGGACCAAATATAACATGTGGTAAAAATTATTGGAATCGATTCAGTTACTTATTCTGAACAAACTATAATCAGGTTTCGCATATTATACTAAAAATAACGTTGTAAGTATATCTGTGCTATTCTCTCTACTCTATGAAATAAAAAATGAAAAATGGGAGGAGTAGTAATAGCATTCATATTCTGGACTTCACTTGTGACGAACAGGGACCAGTATAGCTATTTACAACCATTCGATATGTTTCCGTGCCGAATCGAAAATCAACCAATGTTATCGAAGGAGTCCTTCTAAAGGCTGTTGAAAAATCCTTTACCCGAACAGTCAGTCAAAATCAGTCAGTTCAGTCAGTTTGTCAGTTTAAATCAAATAGACGATCGCCAATTCTTCGAAATCAGTCAAGTTCAAGTAGGTACCTATACTATTAGTTATTCAGTGGTTCAAGGCAAATCAGTCAGAAAATGTGTACCTAATTTTAATACGACCGCCTGTCGAATGGTTGTCAATAGCTATGCAGACATGTTAAGCATGATCACGTGAAGTAAACACAACGGAAATTCGAATGATTATGGAATCCAAAATACAACTATCCTATAGCCTCAGGAGACTTGCCGCATTTTATACCAGGGTTTAAAATGAGGCAAGCACAATTGGAATTCATAGAATATGAATAAAGTTTAAAAAAAAAAAAAAAACAAAAAAAATCTTCTTTTCGAGTCGATGGTACTCTTCCGCGTTGTTTTTTTTTTGTTTTTATATGGCTTGGGCCCAATAAATAATTAAGTGCACAACAAGTTTTTCAATTTTAAAATTATTTGAAATGACGTTACGTTTACCCAGTGTGCCTGCGTTAGGCCCACTGGACATTGGGGAGGTAACCAATTGCTGTTGCCATATGATTATTGAGTATGTCCTTTATTTGTTTGAGTAATTTACGCGGCCTACCCAAATGTCCTTTCTTTGGTATTGTTCGTCGAATCGTTGAGCTCCTCATTTCTGAGTCGAGCTGCACGATTTTTGACAAATGCGTGCACTGATTGGACAGGTCCGCTCAATCTGTGTGGTTCTTTCCTCAAAAGACCATTTCAGACATCAATCTACATGGTCTTCACACGATCTGACCAAGATTTTGTCTGGACTTTAAAAGAGACTGTGACCTCTGAGTTTGTTTCGGCCTTTCTTCTCAGAGTAGTCAGATAGGAAACGCCGACCACATCTAGTTTAAAAAATATGATGACGTGTAAAAGTGTTTGTAAAAACCTACTTACAGAAAATAAATCATTTATCATTTATCATTTATCAAGACAGAGAGTTGTCTTTCCTACAGAAAATAGACGAGGAAATCCAATTACACTTTCAACATTTTCAATGATACAACATTCACGTTCTTGCTTATTACTAGTCTAGCACAAAAATAGATTGCAACAATGTTACAGGTGTGAAATTTTGCAGCTGATACAATTATAAACATGCTTTCTCAAGTGCAAGGTTTATGAAAATGGGGCATTTCCGTGAAACTGACCTTTGCAGTAACAATAAAAGAAAGGACAAGGCTGAATAATAGAGCGATTACGCCGTACGGCATTTCATACAAACTTTCAAACCCTTGTTTTTCGAAATGAATAAAGCGATTTCAATGAAACTTCATACTAGATACAAAGGTCTAAAAAGTTACTTAAGAACATTTTCGAAAAATAGTGTTTCAGTCAAATTAGACCGATTTTAAATAAGGCATTTCGAAAATGTCCGGGCCGTGCCGGGCCAGCGGTAACCCTTTTGGACAATCCCGCTGACCCGGCAGGCTTCGGCCCTAGGGGGCCCCTCAATTTATGCTGACATCTCTTTAACGCCCGGAGCGTCTCCCGCGGCGGCTGAGACGGGAGGCTCTCTCCCTGAGCCGTCCCGCCACCTCCTTCGCCAGCATGACTGCTTCGCAGATGGAGGTGACGGCCTTCCACTCCCTCTCTTCTTATTAGCTCTTATCGCCGCTATCGTGGCGTGCCCTGCGCTGGGTTGCGACAGTCGCTCTTTCCATGTCGCTATGAGATCGCGCCGGAGATCCGTCCGCTCCGCCGTGATTTGCCGCGGAAGCGGAGTTTCCCCCGGCGTAGTGCCTCCACGCGCCATTCATACAGGCGCGCGAGGACTATCGCCTCCAGCTCCCATGGCGGCAGTCCGGCAAGGAGGCCGGCAAGCCTCCTCCTCGCCTGAGATCGTGCGGTAGCCCCGGATAAGCCTTACGGCTACCACCTTCTGGGGCGCGTTCAAGTAGTGGGCGGCTCGCCGCCGCAGTGAACGCGCTCCGTATGGGCCGCACGATCCCCGCGTATCGCCTCCGGCAGGAGGCGTTTGCCCCCCTCAGGTTGGGCAAGAGCCGCTTGAAGGCGGCCCCGGCCAGTTCCAACCGTTAGTTGGGATCCCAATGGTGGCGCGTTCTGGGGCCCATGAAACGACATGGCCTCGGACTTGTGTAATGCCACCTCGAGACCCAACTGTCGGATCCTCTCCACGGCTATCGCAATCCTGTGTGTCATCGCGTCGGCCGCCGCCTGATGCGACCTCCCCTGCGCCAGGATCAGCGTGTCGTCAGCGTAGCAAATCACGCTGACGCCATCAAGGAGGTCGGCCCGCAGCACCCAGTCGTAACCGATGTCCCACAGGAACGGCCCCAGACCCGATCCCTGCGGGACACCGCACGGCATCTCTCGCCGGTTCCACTCCCCGTCGCGACCGGGGTAGATAAAGGCTCTGTCCGTCAAATACGCCTCGACTATTCGACGAAGGTAGGTCGGCACCCGGTGATACCGGAGTGCCTCCCCATTGCAGCTCCAGGGCAGGGTGTTAGGTCAGCGGGATTGTCCGAAAGGGTTACCGCTGGCCCGGAACATAAAGGGCTAAGGAAGGAACACGGGTGGGTTTTAGTCAGTAAGAGTCTGACACTCCCTTCCGCTCCACCCAGAGCGGGAGGAGTCATTTGATGATTTCCCATCCACAAAAAAAAAAAAAAAAAAAAAAAAGGGCAGGGTGTTAAGTCGAGTAACACCGCCACGACGACTCCACCCCGGGACACCACGTCCCCCGTCGTGAGGGCTCTCACGCGCATGTTGGCGTCCACCGTCAAAAGCCCCTTGCGGAAGCCAAGCTGGCTGTCCGCAAGATCCGGCCCCGTCCTCAACAGGTGCCCGACGAGGCGGCCCGCAATCACTCTCTCAAAGTGCTTGCCGACCTCGTCGAGCATCAAGATGGGACGGTATGCGGACGGAGAGTCCGCAGGGCGCCCTGGCGTCCGAATGAGGACAGCTTCCCCTTCTTCCAACGGTGTGGAAAATGGCCTCTCTCCATACATGCGCTTAAGAGCGCCTCCAGTCGAGGCCCGAGAGCCTTCGAGGCAAGGACCCAGGCTTTACCTGGCAAGCCGTCGGCTCCTGGGGAAAACAGAACCCTTATAGGATCACTTTGTTGTCCGTCCGTCTGTCTGTCAAGACCCTTTATCTCGGGAACGCGTGGAGGTGTCGAGTTGAAATTAAAACCATAAACTGAAGTCTATAGTCCCTTGAAGCTGTGAAAAGATCAAACTTCTAAGTTAACGAAAAAATATACGGCCGTTTATGCTGCAAAAAACGTACCTATATTTCGACACTCTCAAGGGAATCAAAATTTATAGGGTACTTCCCGTTGACCTAGAATCATGAAATTTGGCAAGAAGCAAGGTCATGTTGCACAAGTAGAGGAAAAAATACGAAAACTGTATTAGATTAAAAAAAACCCGTGATAAACTATTCACATACCTACAAATTTCCGAGGGTCCCGTACGATGCGCGAGTCCGACTCGCACTTGACCGGTTTTTTCGGTTTATAGCAATAGGATCGCCCCAAATACGAGACTTTAACATAACTCCTTATTTATTTTTTAAAAAATCAGCTGTTCCCTACATTTTGACGAGTTATACGAACATAAATGTAGGGAACAGCTGATTTTTTGTTCGCGATTTCAGGTTTGGTCCCACAGTAAAAGTTGTTCATAATGATGAGTACAATTAAAAAAAAAACAAACAAACAAACATTAACAACCTCTTTTAATGTTTTACCAATAACCCTGTGTACGAGTATATAATAAAAACATTAAATGAAAAAGGCAGGAGCTCATTGGGCATCAAAAAATAAAATAAAATAATTAAATTAAATAATTAAATTAAATTAATGAATTAAATTCTTGATTAATAAACAAAAAAACATTTATTTACGTTAGACGTCTGTGTTTGGGTCACAGAAATTCATATGTGTACCAAAGGACATGGCTAAACTGAAGTATGGACGACTGATCCCGCAATGAAAATGCATGTATAGACATGGTTCCTAGCAATATATAATGCTGAATAGCTGAAAATTTGTATTTTGTAATTAAAAAGGTTCAGGAACTTTTCATATCTGCACATTCCTGAAAATAAAATCACGTAACTCCTACGACAAAGGTACAAAAACTTCAAACAATGACATTGCTATGAACTTTTATCTAGGCGTTTTAACGTGTCTGCGACGTTTTTTATTGATTAATGCGTTTTTCATTGGCGATTTTGGATTAAGGTACTTGAAGTAAATATCTACAAAGGAGTAATTACACCAAAAAAACTTGATAAAACGGACTTACGATAGATAATCTCCACTAAAATCATAATAATATAAGTATTCTGTTGTAAAACCTAAACTACCTACATATAGATAATAAATAATACAAATAAGTGGTTGAATAGCTGAACCTAATCTACGATGCTCAGACCTGGTCGCTCACCGAGTCGCAAAAGTTCCGCCTTGGAGTTTGCCAAAGAGCGATGGAACCACAGATAAGATACACCTAGATAACGTAAGAGCAACTAGAATTAGTTTTTGTAGAAACATACAAATAGAATTAGTTTTTGTAGACCACTAATTAGTTAATATTTTTCGACACAAAATAGGTAGTAAGATTAAACGAAGAAGCATATTCCGAAGCTTTCAGTTAAGTATTTTTATTTGATTTTGATTACGTAGAAAAATGTGGAATTGAGTATAGTCGATTGTCACTTTGAAAACAACCCCATTTTCCGAATCAAAACCCTGTGACAAGCAACTAAACAGGACACCGAATTGAACGCCATCGATTTCCGTCGAAAACTCTGATTGCCACTTCTTAATTTCAGAAAATAAATCGTTTTGATACCTGTTATCAAAAATCGAGTTTCGATTTGACATTCTGGAACAGCGATAAGACTCCTCCCTAGCTTGCAGTACTGTAAGTATTATTTCCCCTTGAACTTGTCATGTCAACAAAAAAAGCAACTAAGATACTTTTTTATGTTTAATAATTCACGAAAGTTCTAGGAAATTATTAAACACTAAATAATTCATGAATGAATATTTAAATATTACTAGTTAATGTGAGATTACTATACATGCTTGGGGCAGTCATTTAGCCATCTCCTTTCAACTTAATCAGTCCATTAGATTCGGAGCAAATTGGCTGTGACAGACGGACGAACAGACACACGAGTGATCTTATAAGGGTTCCGCTTTACTTTAGAGGTAAGGAACCCTAAAAATCAGCCCTTAGAGTAGTAAAATAAAACAATGTGTTCCAAATGCTAACGATCATAAACACAAAAAATGTACACTGACACACTGGTCAAGAAGAATATCGATAAAAATATTCACTGCAGACCCACCGTACCCCTTTTACACATTGGCATAAAAGTCAACGATCCAATTTCATGCAGCGAGTAAAGTGACAATAAATAAAAACACGATGTGGATCTTCTTTCAGACGTCTCAAGTTCCCTTTGTTGATGCACATGTTGAAACAATATTTGGTGTCATGCTTACGTCAATTGGCAACATTTTCGGAAAACTTTGGAAACTAAGTCATGATCTGCGCACGATTTGCAATGAAAACTGAAGGCTGAAACGCTGAGAGCTTTCTTATTGCGCTAATTATGTTTTGAAGTCTCTGATTTCTGGAAGCGTGATCAAATCTCAGATAAGTAAATCGTCCAAAAATATTAGATTTTCCAGGAAAATATAATTATAACAAAATATTCCCTTACAGACGATGACAAAGGCTATTCATTGTCAGGGCTTATTACAAAGTGAGGTGCAAGCTGGTTCAAGTCTATATTGAAAGTTTCATTCGATTGATATTATTGTAAAATCATTGACCTACGTTGTTACCTACAACTGCATTGAATTGAAAGTATCCACACTGGTTTTATCACCTGCCAAGAAAATGATGGAAAGTATTTAGCAAAATCAAGGGAATCTGCACCTTTTCCATATCAAAACAAAGTTGAGAACTCACTGTCGTCTCGCAGCCATGGCGGTCTGGTCCCTCTCTGCGGTCTGCTTCTCCTCCAGAACTTCTGCGGGCACGTACCCCTGGCGCGTGCGAAGCTCGCCGCCCTGCACGTCCTCTATCACTCGGACCAGCCATCTGGAAACAGGCGAGGATATTTTTTTGACTAAAGTAATGATATATAGGTAAGAAAATTGGGGCAAAAGAGTACTGGTAAAACAGTTTTAAGAGCACATGTTTGATAATAACAATTGGTACAGTTGCTATTCAGTTGTGTACTTTTAAGAAATGTAAGAGAAGACTGTCACTTGAATAAGTTAGTCTAAATTCTTGTCAGTGACATTTGTAACTAAGTAGTAACTTCACTTGCAGGTAACCTTTTTGTTATATCAAAGAGTTTCCAATAACACGCCAAAACAAGCAGGAGATTCAATCCTGAAACAACTATGCTTTCGTTTATTTAAGTTGGAAGAAGTTTATGAATACAGAAAGAGTGTTTTTAATATTTCTTTGCGCGTCACCTAGACCATAAATTTTACACCTGTATGGATATAATTTATACTTATTTACGTCTAGCACAGGAAAACAACACGAGACAATAAATCCTGTTCTCAGAAGGCGGCACCTGGAGCTACGGTTGACATTTATGCACGAGTTAGTACTCTCTCCATTTTGAACTATATATAACGTGGCATTTAAATAAATTAATTTCATAGTAGGAAGACGCATATGCCTTCCTTATGTATCGCTTCGAAGAACGATAACCATTAGGTATAAATTCGTCTGTCTTCTAAACCATCATCCGTCCAATAGCTCACTATCTAATGACAATAATATATACATAGTTTAAATTTGGAAGTTGTAATATACAAATTGAATTATATATTATAGCCTTAAAATTAATTCAAGAGCGATTGGTAAATAACAACTAAAACTTAATTAATAAAAATAACAAAATGATATCTTAACTTAACTAAAACTATTCACAAACTAAAATATAGCGTCGAAAAATTCATCCACATCGCTGTCGATAGGTAATGTACCCAAGAGACTGGCGATATTACCACGTTGTATGAAAATGCTTAGCCTCTGGCCAAGGTAAACCAGCCCTTGGGTCACGGAAAGTGTCAACCAGCCGTTTCTAGATTTCCTTAAAAATTCTATGAGCAGTTGGACCTCACGGCCCGAAAAAACGGCTCGAAAATGTCGAATTCATATCCCATTATGTACCTAAACATAAAAGCGATTCATCCAATGTTGCCATACAAAACGATCATCCTGGCATGCAGTAGCAAAGGGTCAATTTTTGTAAGAGGTAAGCCAGAATAGATCTTTAATATGATTATAATAATTGTCTATAGAACTGTGCCATTTTTCAAAGGGAACCCGGTAGGAATCGAGTTGTATGGAACCTTCGCCACTGCTGGCATGTTTAAAGCCAATCATGGTTTGTTATTGTTTTCTAGTTTTTTAATTTAGAGAGGACAGTGCCAGTAATAAAATCGGTAGGCTGATAAGAATAAATTAGCCTGAAGTCTTGTACAGACGCCAGGACATCAAGCTACTACAATCTGTCAAATTTCTTTAATAGATTTTCAACTTTATCGCTAAAGTCTAAGGTTCAAAGTTGATTGCGAAAATTTGACAGTTTCGGGTAGCTTGATGTGCTGGCATCTGTACAAGTCTGTAAGTATTTTTCTTAACGTATTTAAAATCAGCACGATTTAATTACGTCTACCATGAGAAATGACGTCTTAATTTCCTCGTAATTATCCCATCATGCCTTTCTTTAGATCCACCTAGACGCTCATCACCCTAAATTATTGTCTTAAAATCACAGAAGTATGAAAATTACACAAAAAAAGAAAATTAAAGTTAAAAATAGAAGATGTCAGTTGAACTTTTCCCGGAAGCTTTTCTTCTTCTGTCAATCTCAACTGATGATGACGTCACTCGAGCATTGCCCTGTGGTTCGTTCGCCCAGTCTAGATTCGAAATTCGAAATTTTTATAGCCTAAATTGTTACTGTACCTACCGTGAAACAGGGGTATTGGATATTGTCTTCTGGTTCTAATGACAGTGATGTGACGGATTTTTAATTTATGCCAACCTGAAATGGTAGTTGACTAAGGGCTGATTTTTCAATCAACAGATAATTCTTATTCGCGGAATAAAATTGACGTCTGACAGATTGTGTATGGAAGAACTGTCAAAAATTCAAAATTATTCCTCGGATAAAATTATCTGGCGTTGGAAAAATCAGCCGTTAAACAAAAATCTTAAATATTTTAGTCTCGCTAAACTACGTCTAGAAGTATGAAAACTTGCACAAGATTTCTTTATTTATCGAAAGTGAGCACTGCAACTGCAATCAACTTAGCCTTTTCCCAACTATGCTGGGGTCGGCTTCCAGTCTAACCGGATGCAGCTGAATACCAGTATTTTACATGGAGCGACTGCCTATCTGACCTCCAGAACCCAGTTACTGGGTAATACGATGGTAAGGCTAGTTGTCAGACTTTCGGACTTCTGACGATCCGTACCTAACGACTATCAAAGTTTCATAAATGCAAGCGGGACCAACGGTATAACCTGCTTTCCGAGGCACAGAAGGGTCTTTGTATGTAAAGATGGTCACCCATCCACGGACCAACCGCGGCAAGCGTAGCTTAATCTGATGGATCGATCCGTGCGGCTATTATTACTTGGCCTGCATAAACATACAATATTGACTACCCAATGGTAGGTAATTAAAATAGAATTATGTTGAGTCTAGTCACTAGACAAATAACAAGAGCCCTTGCTGAGCACATTGACCGCTACGACTAGTGTTGCCAGGTCCGATTTGTTGTAAATCGGTACATGAGGGCAAAAAAGTCGGGATTTAGGGTTGCAGATCGGGACAGTAAACAAAAAAAAAAACAAGGGGTTTTAAGTCTTTTTGCACAGTTTCGAAATTCTCAATATTTGAATATATCCAAAGATGGCGTTCCGTGTTAAAAAAAATTACGTAGCGTAAATATAATTTTTTTTTATGTTTTTTTTTTCATTTTTTGATTAATCGGGACATTTAGCGTCCCGATCAGGTACAAATCGGGACGCGTCCCCAGCCCTCTGAAAATCGGGACGTCCCGCGCAAATCGGGACACCTGGCAACACTAGCTACGACTATAAATGGGGAAAGAACTGAAACTGTTATACGTAGATACTCTAGATACATAAATTTACAAAATGTAGTCACTAATTAATATCTTAAATGTAAAAAAAAAATACTATTGCATGCTAAATATTGGCCAAATGTGTGTTACTAAATATTTTATTATAAGAACTTCATGTACCTACCATATTTGATGCAATAAGTAAATTGAAAATAAAATTGAAATTGAAATTTAATAGAAAATATTCGTGTTCACCTAGCTTAGCAAACGAGTTGAAAATCCGCCTACGAAGCCAGAAAAAACTGCGCATCGTTCCTGATTTAGACAACATGATCGCAAAAGTCGCCGTACACAGTTGATTGTCCCTTACATAAAATACTAGATTCAATGTTTAAACAGACAGAATGACAGGAATACCTCTTTCATCATCTTGTTAAACGACACACAAATACCTATTACAAGAGAACTTCAGACATTCAAGATAAAACAGTTTCCCTCCACATTTTATTACATATTTACATAACTATATAGCGTAGGTTTATTTTTACAAGCCATTTTTTATTCTGGAGAGATTATTCCGATAATCATTCGGAACATTTGTTACTTTAATTTGTATTCTTAATGGTTGTAAGTATTATTGGAAGAAGTGGCGGGAAAACGAAGTAGGTAACCGTATTCGTGGAAACTAATGCATGAATATGTCATTCGAATCATATCGGAGGAATCTGTGCCTCATTTGTTTCGAGTTCTTAAAAAAATATTTTAAATGATTTGTTATCTATTTCTCGGACGGTGTACCTACTTGTATATAATACTTGTATATACTTAGTTACAGATATTTTTTTAAAAGATGGAATTTACACTAATTTATTATTATTATTAAATGTTTTATACCTGTTTTATTATGTTGTTAAAGGCGTATTAAAGTGTTTTCAAGCAATAATTACATGTAGTAATTATTGCTTGAAAACATTAATAAAATTATTTTACATAAACTTATACGAGTATTTAAACGAAGCAGCATCGTTAAATTCATTCCGAAATCTTCAGGTTCATTAAAAACCAGTAAAACCTAAAACACTGTTGTGACTATAAACTCCGAGGTGACATTTACGTCGATCGTAAAAATTTAAAAACACTGCTCTGCAAGAAATACCTATGTTAGGTGCCTAGTGTCTACTAAATTCTTAAAAAATAGCTACCCTTGACAAAGGGTAGCTATTTTTTAAGAATTCGTCTTGATGATACTTTTCCTACTTTGCTGAATGTATTTATCCAACATAAACCGCAATCAATCAATTCTCAATTTCTTGTAATTTGTATATTCATATAACATATTCTTAATTTTTTGTAATTAATTCGTTAGCATATATAAATGTGATTTTGTGTCTTGTGCCGTCTTTTGTGTGCACTAAATAAATGGTATCTATGTATCTACATATTAACTAACTATGTATCGATAGACATAAAGGTTGTGCCGTCCGTATGGAATTAGTTACAGAAATGAAGAAAAAGGAAACCAAATCTGAGAAGATGTCGTCGATTGTTTGTGCTCTAGATATTGGTACTAGGAACCTAGAGAGGGTTGGTTCATTTGCCGTGCATGTTACAGATACTTAGTTCCACTATTTCTGTGCTGGCAAAGAGGATAATGACGACGAGTCCCTTCGTGTTTTCTCCTTTTGCACTCGGTTTTGGACTAACATACTCGTAGGTGTATAAGACTGGGTAGGTATGCCAAACATATGCTTACGACCATTTTGACCTGGACACGGGGCCAAATGGCTTTAGTTGTTTTTTTCTAAGGTTTTATCATATGGTTAAGTTTTCCCATATGATATCCCGCAGGCCCTGCTTGGCATAGTTAGGTAACTATTATCGTGAAAAGCCGAGGCCTAACATTAAAAAAATACCTAAACCCTTCCTAATAACATTTTCCACGAATTACAATCCATTATCATATTTTCAAATATATATCAAAGAAGACAATTCCACTGTTCAAAATCAATTTCTGACAGATCTATTAATTAATAAATGTTATTACTCAATTGGCGAGTTTCTGACCGATAAGAATTTAAATTGATAATAATTATGACATCCCTGTATTCCTGACTTGTACTAAATCATTTATATTTTAATGTAACTGTATTGACCTCGAATTTGACAAATTTATGTTCCCATTTTATTAAACTTGACATCATTATTGTATTGCCTATTTCAAATAATGTACTGAATTTCATCGTGACATGGTAATCTTATATTGATTCGATTGAATGTGACAATACATAAATATATTAATGAGTCCTTTATAATGTAGCTAAAACTGTTTGCATGCCTTAGTTAAGGTAGTTAGTACATGATCATTTTGAACTTAACATCTGTAACTTGTACCTACTTTCTGTGCAAATAAAGAACTATTCTATTCTATTCTATAAGATATAGATCAAAAAAGAGTTTTTAATAAAACAGTAATAATCTATTACATGTGGAATTATTTCGGCTATCCACCAATCTATCTTAGCGGTGGAATATCGCCAACTCGCTATATCATAATTTTTGTATGAATGTCTTGATTTGTACTTAAGTGGGTCGTACATGTTTTGCAAAATGGATTTAGAGTAGGTCAAAGATGTAAAATTTAATGAGATTGTTAGTAATAATGGAGTAATAACAGGGAATATTTCATTGTAAAAGCATTTGTTTCTTTGAATATAGCTTAGGTTGGACTTATAACAACAACAACAAAAGAGATGGTTAACTATTTATTTATATCGTACTTACGATAAAATAGGTTTACAACTAGAAAAAGTCATTTACAGGATTTTTTTCAGGAACATTGAAAAACAGCGTATGCAATTAAAACATATTTTTTTGTAAGCTTTTCAAGTATGTATAATTTTGATAACATAATAATAATAGTGTAAGAATAAAGACTGATTAACAAATCCGTGAGTTTATTTTCGCTTTTCTAAAATCCAGGTTTTTCAAGTTGTAACCCTATTGTGTCGGAGGTGCGCTATATACTTTTCAACACACTTGCTCGTAAAGTGGCTCTTATTGAACCGCTTTTAGGTCCATAATGCAGTGTATTAAAAACGCGTGCTTTTTCTTTACTTTAATCCACTAGAGCTTTATTTCCACAGATAACTATTTACTAGTCGGAGATTCGCGCTTTTTAATCTCATCAATTCACTTTTTTTTTTAAATAGTCTGTATTGTCCTTGGTCCAAAAATGAACTAATATTTATTTACCTTAAGGTGAATGCGCAGGGACTACGGACAATTTAAGGTGAATGCGCAGTGGTAGACCGCGAAATTCAAATTTTCTTTTGCAATTTTCAGATCAGTATCAGGTTGTATCTTGATCAAAATATGATTTGCGACTATAACAGGTACGTCTTTACAGAATTATAATCACAGAGTACATTATAATATATATAATCCTTCGAAACATTAATATGTCGGAAACGTCATTAGTACGGGAGCTGACTTGACAACCGGAATCGGAACGCTAGCGCCATCTGGTGGCGTTGACAGAGTCTGGCCTGAGTTCGTGGGGGGTCGACGCTGGAAGGCAGCGCGAGAAGAACGGTGGAGCTCTCTTGGACATTGGACATCGTACGAACAACGTGCTCAGAAACTGTCGGCGTTCCGTATCTGGTTGTGTCGTGTACCTACCTAGTGTGTAATTTGCTAGCGTGATTAAATTGTTTGTGAAATTATAATCTCATTTGAACTGCAAACCGTTTTTCTATTGCGCATTATCCAACACACAACCCACTGTAGCCCACTCTAATTCAAATATGGCTGATAATAACGAGACACACTATACTTTCCCCGTCATCAGAACTGGGATTAGTGTTGGTTCATGCGCAAAATCAGAACGCTTATAATTAAAGTGACCGTTGACATTTGATAAACAAAGTGCAAACATGCGAACGCTTATTAAATAATCGTGTGGATCTGTCCAAGTTCGACCCAGACAAACCAGATACGGATGCGCGATCATAGTACATGTTGTTTTGGGCATAGGCTGTATGCAGAAATACCTTTGCACAATGACGCGCCAGTTGCGCCCTACCGCCACGTTAAAAAAAAAGTGTCTGTAACCGGCGTTTGGGTTCGTCATATCCTGTTTTCGTAATAAGAACACGCGGTAGGACGCGTCGTGTGCAAACTTAACATCACCCAGTACGATAGCTGATTTGTGTTTTGCTGAAAATTCATTGCAAGGAGGTCAACTTGTTGTGTGTGGCCGTCATTAAGGCGCACAAAGGGAGTCAAGGACGTGGCGTGGAGCTACCAGTGACATGGAGTGACAAGCCAAGCAGCCTGCAGCCGTCGGTGAATCCCTTCGTGTGCTGCAGTGAGGGAATCCAGGACATGTCGCGACATGTCATGGGCCGCGGCCCGGTGCACGAGCAGTGGCAGCCAGGCGGATGGTGGAGGTGGACCGCGTGCTGCAAGCAGCAGCGGCGATTGGACGTTTGCGTCGTACAGCTACTCTCAGGCACGTTAGAAAATAAAGGTGAGCTGTATTGTTTTGTTTACGATTCTGGTGCTGAATGCTCGTTAGTAAAAGCGAGTTGTGCAGACAAATTAAGTGGCAAATGATTTAATAACGTTGTTGCATTGACTAGTATTGGTCAAACGCGTGTATTCAGCACAGAACAAATCATATGTAGCGATGCAATTAGCGAGCAAAGACTTAAGATTTTATACCCGACATTTACTGGCAAAGTAATATTATGATATGACGAATAAAGTAACATGTTGAACAGACCTAGTTTAAGTTTATTTTGATAAAGGCTCGTAGGCTTGTGACTCGTTTGGGTGGTGTGTAACTGGATGGAGGTTACATGTGGAGGTGACCGGATAGAGGTTGCCTGTTGTGTTAGTAACCGGATGGAGGTTACGTGTTGAAGACCGGATGGAGGTCGTTTGGTTTGATGCTTATAACTGGATGGAAGTTATAAGTGTGATGATATGAAGGCCCGATGGAGGCATGAGCGCTGCAATATTTTAAAGAGCTTTCTATTATTTGAATGAGTATGGGTGTTGTTCAACATGTCGCTTTGAGAGAAAGGGTTGGTAATGATTTTCATTAAAAGTAATTAACAAAAATTAAATTCTTTATTGCGAGTAACCATGAGACCCATACAGTGTTAGTAACAATAAACCAAACTTACAATTATGTTAGTGATACAATTACAACAATTTTCGCTTTGATTAGATAATCAAAGTTTATTTACATGGCTCTGGTCATTGGATGTTTTTGCTATGATTAATCAAAGTTTGTTTAGTTAAGAGGATTAAAGCTTTCTGTTTTCAAAAGTTAGAAGCCATAAGTGGTCAGAATTGGCCGAGTGGAACATGCACTGCTGTTGGTTTTTTTTGTCGTTACAGGTTGGCGCGCGGCGGCGTGTGCGGGCGGGATGGCAGTGTCAGGCGGCGCTGCATTCTTTGGATCTCCTGTGGGAGTGCTCGCTGATCAGGGACGGTGCTTTTCGTGCAAGAGGTTTCACGACTTCTGCCAGAGAGGCAGTGACGGCGAGTGGATTGTCTACCGAATCTGGTGAGCCGTTTTCATTTTGTTTTGACTCTGGTACTGAGTGCTTCCCTGGTAGATAACAGTAAAAATGGTTACATTGTTGGGTGTAGCCCAATCTAATTTACAATGCAATTTTAAATAAGCTCACGTTAGTTTAAGAATGATGTCAGTAGGTCATGTACCAGTCGAAGTAGATAGTGATCACAGTGGTGATGAGCAATGAGCAAGCCTATATAGTGGGAGCCACGCGAGTAGGTGTTCTCTAACGGGCGCGGGCGTAGTAAAGTTGTGTGTAGTCACAGGGTGATGGATGTGGATCCATGCGCTGGATGTGTGAGAGCAATGTGGATTGCTGGTCGGCCGGAGCACCGTGGCGTTGGAGTGGTTTACTCGTGTGTGGGTTTCCAGGTGCCCAAGGCTCTTAGTGAAAAAGATTATTGTTGTAATGTGGATAACGATGGTACATGGCTATGGTTGATGTTTTTTTTTGCTATGATTGATTACAGTTTGATTATATGGCTCTGGTTGAATAAAGTATGCTCATGAGGCTAAGGCACATGCCATGGCACAGGCCAAGGGATCAGAGTATTACTGACGAATTTGAGGAAAGCCAAGTAAAAGTCTTGTTGATGAAACAGAGCAGAGATTAAGTTGTGTGTGTGTGTGTTGTGTAGGGTTTTGTGAGAAACCACAAAGTCCGTGAGTGACTTGGCGATCCGAGGGGATGCGCATATGAATGGTTGAGTAACTGGAGGTTACTTGATAGTGTGAGACACATGCACCTTAGTTGATTATTTAGTTTGTGATCTTGAGATTTGTTAATCAAATAATGAGTAATGCTCTGAACTCTGCAATTTTTTAGGTTGTTCGAATTTTCATTGTGTTTTTGCCTGTACCATATTGGTCAGGAGTGACCGAGCTATGTGATACTTTGCGGGTATGTTTGTTTACAGATTAACACACGAGGACGTGTGTATCGCAGGATGACCGTGTCGGAAACGTCATTAGTACGGGAGCTGACTTGACAACCGGAATCGGAACGCTAGCGCCATCTGGTGGCGTTGACAGAGTCTGGCCTGAGTTCGTGGGGGGTCGACGCTGGAAGGCAGCGCGAGAAGAACGGTGGAGCTCTCTTGGACATTGGACATCGTACGAACAACGTGCTCAGAAACTGTCGGCGTTCCGTATCTGGTTGTGTCGTGTACCTACCTAGTGTGTAATTTGCTAGCGTGATTAAATTGTTTGTGAAATTATAATCTCATTTGAACTGCAAACCGTTTTTCTATTGCGCATTATCCAACACACAACCCACTGTAGCCCACTCTAATTCAAATATGGCTGATAATAACGAGACACACTATACTTTCCCCTTCAAATACATCTTTCTTATGGAAAAGTTCTTAGGGAAAAAATCTAACTTAAAGATTCTATTCTAATGACTATAATTCTGTAAATACATATATATTATAGTCGCGAATCATATTCGATCAAGATAGAACCTGACACTGACCTGCAAATTACAAAAAACCTAAGAAAATTTTAATTATCCACCTTAAATTAAAAAAATTGTACGTGGTCCTTTCCGAAACCAAACGGAAAAGACCCTGACTGGCGTTCTATTATTGAGGATTCTCACTGAACTAATGTATATTTCTGTATGCCAATAGTACTTTCTAATTCCATACTAACTAAACTACAATTGTTTTGTGTTTAATTTTTTTATTTTTTTTTATATAGCGGTCTGTTGTCAGTGCCTAGATGCTCTGTGGTCAGTGCTTTTATTTTTTACACATGCGCGCGCATTGCTAGTGCTGGCTATGCGGAAAGACAAAACCAGCGCGCCATTTTCCATACAAGTTAATATTTAACAATACAAGTCTGTTTTTTTCCTCGCAAGTGTGTTGAAAAACGTCGTATGAAACGCGTGTGCATTGATCATTATACGCTCGGCTTCCTTATCGCACTCGCCTGCGGCTCGCGCGAATAATTCCGCCTCGAGTATAATGATCAACATAGCACACATGTATCATAATGTACTATTATTGTACACCAGAAAATAAACATACAATGGGTGACCATTTCTGCGATCTCTTCCAGGCAACCTTGCACCAAGGTGGGTGGCTTGCCTTTTTATTATATTATTTTTGAGACTCAAAAGACATAATTATTGTTTAAATCTTATTAACACAGTAGAAGATCGAGATAAATATTTCGATTTCTTGTGATGCCTATTCCATTCCTACTATTTCCTACCTCATAATTCTCCTGCCTTTATCCTAGTTCATTTGGGGTCGACGCAACATGTGTTTTTCTTCCATACTTCTCTATTAGTCGTCATCTCGGTAGTCACCCCCTTTCTAGCCACTCCATTCGTACCTACTAAACCAATATATAAGGATATATATATATATTCAAGGATTTTTCCTGAATAAGCCTAGCTAAAAGTTACCCTGAAAGTCTAACGACCCATAGGCAATCGACGTCACCGTGTACGACGTTACAAGGCTGTTCAAACACACCGGATGCAATGTTATGATGCAGAGTCTTACACAACTCCGCGCAGTCGGGTAACGGCAGTATTTCTGGCTCACTATGACGTAACGTAAAAAGGTGCAATGCATATGATCTAAATACTATGACAGATGGATTATGAAATGACGGAGATGTTGAATGATGATAGAACGCCCTGCGCATACGCATATTTAACTACGTTAATCTGACTCTACTTGCTGTTTTATCTTTTAGCAAACTGCAATAAGGCTAGATTGATACTAAAGAAGGGATAAAAAACCTAAACAACTATATTTTAATAAATAGTTTAAAACTTTGTTTAAAAGACAAAATAAAGCTTTTATACTCGTAAACACTGGCCTATTTTAAACTTGATGATGCCATGGCGTACAGATAAGGCAGTTGGCAAGGTTGTTTGTTAGTGGGAGTTACTGCCCAGCGTCCAAAGTGTTTCAGCATAGTTGTTCATAACCATTCGACAATTCCCGACTCGAAAATGACACATTTTAGGTTTTCTGATCTGCCTAGTCCCGTTTACGTTCTGAAATAGCCGTTGGAAGAATAATGGTAGTTTGATTGGTTTAATCTGTAAAAAAATTCAGGGAACGGATTTGAGACCAGCGTTTAGAGGACTCCTTCGATAACATTGATTGATGATCGATTCGGCTCAATAGCGTAACAAATGGTTGTGAATATCTATGCTGATCAGTTTTAATATCTCTAGAAGATTCAGTAAAGCTCTGATACTAAAATAGGATACAAACGAAGAAAGACATTCAGCAATAGAAAATTATTCAGGACATTGATTAATTTTTATATTAGCATATTGGAGTAATGTTACTACTCACCCACTCGACTGTAATGTGGGGCATCGCGAATAAAGTGTCAACAAATGTTTTATGTGATGAAAGCACTAATGTGGCTGCCGCGAGACCTAATTAGGTACAGACGCCAGCACATCAACCTACCCGAAACTGTCAAATTTTCCCAATCAACTTTGAACTTTATGCTCTAGCGATAAAGTTGAATGTTGATTATCATAAGGTTTAATGTTGATTAGGCAAATTTTACAGTTCCGGGTTGATGCTGGCATCTGTACAACACTGCTGGCTGATTGGTATATATAAGTTGATTTACGGTGCTGTCTTCAATGAGCTTAGTATCAAACAATTTGGTATTTTAAGTTTTCTTTTGTTGATGACTATAAGAGTAGGGGAAGACCAAAGAAACGATGTATGGACTGTGTGAATGATGATATGGTTAGAAAGGTGGTGACTACCGAGATGACGACTAATAGGGAAGTATGGAAGAAAAATACATGTTGCGTCGACCCCATATGAACTGGGATAACGGCAGGAGAAATTAGAGGTAGGAATGGACTAAACATCACAAGAAATCGAAATATTTATCTCGATCTTCTAATAAGATAAATAAGATAAAAAAAAATATGTACAAATAATGTCTTTTGAGTCTCAAAACTAACATACGAGTATATATACCTACAGGGTGATTGGTAAAACATTAACAACCTCTAACAGGTCTTTGTAAGGGCGGGAGGAGAATGATGATGTCACGACTGCGCGACAACAAAGACCGAGTCAAGCCTCGTACACACAGGCGCGACTTGTCGCGCGACACGTCGCGTGGCGATTCTGCGATATTATCGCGCCCCAACACCTTTCACACAAGCGCGACGCGAATCGCGGCGCGACGCCATACAAAATAAACATTTAGTATGGTGTCGCGGCGATATCGCGGCTACACGGTGTCGCGCTACTCGTCGCGCCGCGACCGCGTCGCGGCGCGACAAGTCGCTCCAGTGTGAAGTGTCGCGCGCGTTTCCATAGAAATTGTTCTACGGATATATAATATCGCAGAATCGCGTCGCACTGTCGCGTCGCGCCTGTGTGTACGAGCCCTTTATATTTTTCTCGCGTATATATGTATCTTTGCATATGGAATTATTTATACCGTCAAAGCAACCTTTTTTTCCGCAGGGAAATCCTCATGGTTACCCTCCGTCTGGGGCGAACGGAGGGTTATGTCGGACTCCTACCGAATAAAACCCTACTGTTCCTTCTAGTACCATGAGTCGGGTGTCCGGGGGATATTTGTATTTGTCCGCACCCCCTAGTGGTATCAGCTCGCCATGCCTAGCGGGCCCCATCACCAAGTGCGGCCGGTCCCACGACCACACGTCCTTCTGAGTTATTCCGGTCTGATCCCCTGAACCCCCCCTCCAACCCCCCCCACCTCGATCCCCTCCTGGATCGTCTTCTGTTTTAATCTTTGTCTTATCCACATTATGTAAGTTTGCTCTTTATGACAAGTAAGTACAGTCAAAAGAAATTAAAAGTTTCATGATTTACGAAATTAAATAAAGATTCTTTTTTTAAATGTCTCATGCGTGCTTTTGAGTCTGACTGCTCGAGCGACGACACGGCCGGAAATCGTAAAGCGCCCTTCGACGCCCGGTTGCTCTTCTGGTGCGGGTGGAATACCGCCGCCACCGTCGAAGAAACCTAACGGCTGAATAGATTTTAACACATAAGATGTCCTTTAACTTCGTCTAGGTCGTGTGATGGTTATAAGTAGTGTAGTTTTTAGGGTCCCGTTGCCAAATGGCAAAAAACGGAACCCTTATAGATTCGTCATGTCTGTCTGTCTGACCGTCCGTATGTCACAGCCACTTATCTCCGAAGCTATAAGAACTATACTGTTAAAACTTGGTAAGTAGATGTATTCTGTGAACCGCATTAAGATTTTCATACAAAAATAAAAATAAAACAATAAATTTTGGGGTTCCCCGTTCTTAGAACTGAAACTAAAAAAAGTTTTTATCGTCAAACCCATACGTGTGGGGTATCTATGGATAGGTCTTCAAAAATGATATTGAGGTTTCTAATATCATTTTTCATTTTTCTAAACTGAATAGTTTGCGCGAGAGACCCTTCCAAAGTGGTAAAATGTGTGTCGTCCCCCCCCCCCCCCCCGTAACTTCGAAAATAAGAGAATGATAAAACTAAAAAAAATATATGATGTACAAATTCCATGTAAACTTCCACCAAAAATTGGTTTGAACGAGATCTAGTAAGTAAGTCGTTTTTTTTAATACGTCATAAATCGTAAACCGCAATTTACATTTTATTCAATCAACTCAAATATAAAAATAATAAAAAAAACATTTAATTTCATAAACATAAACCTTATTTATAAACCCGGATGTTACGGAACCCTCGGTGCGCGGTTTTTTTTAACATTCATTGCGTTAATTACGTTGTCGAGCAGACGAATTTTCAAAATATTTGAAGCAATGGTTTAGGAATTTTCTTCGAAATCCTTCGTATTGCGATTGAAAGTGTGTTAGAGTGCAGGATCATGTGGGGAATCAAAATAAAGGGCTTCAGGAGACGATTCCGAAAATATAACACACTAAAAGGTTGACTGGTAGAAAATGCCCATGGCTCTATACATAATAAATAGGTATAAGGGCGTTTGTGCACTACAAGGAATTTTACTGTCCGGCAGTCCGATTTTTTACGGTCCCATATGGCACGCCATAATAAAAAAATAAAATCGGACTGCCGGACAGTAAAATTCCTTGTAGTGCACAAACGCCCTAAGGTTGAAAAAAATCTGCCGAATGCATAACCTCAATATTTTAAATCGGTTAAATAAAAAAAAAATCCAAGACACTAATTAATTTTTATATCAGAGAAGAGAAACATATTGGAGTAGGTATAGATCACCCACTCGGCTGTAATGTGGGACGTCGCGAATAAAGTGTAAACAATGGTTTATGTGGTGACAGCACTAATGTGGCTGCCGGGAGACCTAATTAGGTACACATTGCTGATATTTGGATTTAGGGTGCTGTCTTCAATGAGCTTGGTTTCAAAATTAAGTGGTAATTTGTGCGTACTGTTGAGGTGTCCTAATTTTCGTTTCATGCATCGTAGAGACACCGTCGTTTTTTAATTGAGATAAGTATCCGCACTACATATAAGCTTAACTCTTTTATTGTATTGTGAACAGTGACAACAGTTTTTCGGGCATCGTTTTATATGGCTGCTGTACCTAATAAAAGTTTTATAAATAAATGATAGAGCTAAGGTTAGCTTATCTTCTCGATTTAATTTGTGAATGAGCGCATTAATTGAAGATCGAATTAAAATCAAAGACCAAGAAATATATATGCAAGCTCGACCGGCCCACTATATCACACTAATATATATAGGTATATATAAAGGCGAAAGTTTGTGAGTGTGTGGTTGTGTGTTTGTTACTTTTTCACGCTCAAACGGTTGGACCAATTTTGTTGTATTATGTTAAAGTAGCCTAAATGTTAATCCAGAGTCTGGATTAACATATAGGCTACTTTTTATCCCAATATTCCCACGGGATCGACACTTCGTTTTCAAATGTCTTTTATAATGCGCACAGTAAAAGAGTGGAACTCTTTACCTGCATCTGTGTTTCCGAGCGCATACAACCCGAATCTCTTCAAAGTAAGAGTGAACAGGCTTCTTCTGGGTAAGCTCACTCCATCGTCGACTTTGTCTCTGTCACCTCTGACCTAGACTAGAGTCAAGAGCAAACCCATCTCAAATTAAAAAAAAAATCTCCAAATCCTTAATAAAGTAATACTTTATGCCCATTATGAGTAGTATAAAGTGTATAGCGATGTTAACCCGATGAAAAAAACTGGCCAAGTGCGAGCCGGACTCGCACACGAAGGGTTCCGTACCACAAGGCAAAAAAATACGTTTGTTCATGGTTCATGAGATACAGCTTGGTGACAGTCGGAGAGACGGACAGTGGAGTCTTAGTAATAGGGTCCCGTTTTTACCCTTTGGGTACGGAACCCAAAAACTTAGAAAATAATTAATATTTCTTTCAAATTCTAAACTAATTTGTATAAAAGTTGTAATTTTAACGTAAACAACAAGGTAAAACATTAGTAATAACCCAAAGATACGGTCTTTAATACAAAGTATGTGGTATTCATATCGTCTGTATAATTATCATAATAACTGTTATAAATCTTAATAATGATAAAAATGGATAACTAACAATTATAGATAAAATAATATTACCTATATCCAGAAGACCTTGCACTGAATAGATATGCTCCACAAATTCGAGTCGTTCCTCAATATCCGATATGGTCTAGTGCAGTCATGTCAAAGATACGGCCCGCGGGCCGAATCCGGCCCTCGGGCCATTTCGATACGGCCCGCGATCACAATATGTCACAGATAATGAATCTTTTTTTTAGAGATTTTAGACTGCACTCAATGCATCTACGCAGATTTAAAAATACGCGCGCTTTACTTAAAAGTAATTTCAAGAGTAGCGCCTGACAAGACGAGTGAGAGAGTGTTTTACTTACTTTTGGTATGATTTGTAACAACTATATATAACTAAATTAATAAAGATGTTAAAATAATTTAGTATGTTTTAGTATTTTAATTTGAACCTGGCCCGCCTACACATTCTAAATCTAATATATGGCCCTCTGCAAAATTGAGTTTGACACCCCTGGTCTAGTGGCTAGGATACCTGGCTCTCACCCAGGAGGCTCGGGTTCGATTCCCGGTATCGGAAGATTCTTTTTACACATTCTAAACATCATACACCCACTATCGCGTTGCTAAAATTAGTTTTATTTAAGTTTTATTTACTCTGTTACTAGGTTGAGTTTAGATTTTTTTGTAGCTATTTATTTTAGGAATTTATTTATTCGTCTGAGAACGAAAAATTCGATATCTACCAGCCCGCACTGGGCCCGCGTGGTGGATTACGGCCCACTCCCTCTCAATGAGATGAGGCCTGTGGCCCCGCAGTGGGAACATTATAGGCTGATTATGTTTATGCTTTATAATTCATAGGAGCATGTTTTTGACGCTTTTTCAAGCGAAGTTGATTATATATTTTACTAGCTGCGCCCCGCGGTTTCACCCGCGTAAATGTCAATCCCGTGGGAATATCGGGATAAAAAGTAGCCATCCAGGGTGTCAGCTACCTCTATACAAAATTTTATCAAAATTGGTCCAGCCGCTTGAGCGTGAAGAAGTAACAAACATATAAACACACCCCCCCACACTCACAAACTCACAAACTTTCGCCTTTATATTATTAGTGTGAAGGACTTTGTGTTTGTTTTTATTTTTATTTTTTTTTGTTTAGTTTTTAATGTTTTATCAGTGTGTTTAGTTTAGTCTGTGTTATTCCTGTGCGAGTCACAATAAATATCTCCTTTTTTTTCTTTCTATTTATATCTGACCTATCGAAACTGTATGCTATTTTTACAATTCTGAATTCATTAACTTTGATTAATTTAATTTAATTTTTATTGGTATAGTTCAACAATATAATACCTATACAATTTTGCCCCGGACTCCATTCGCGTAAACCAGTTTACACAAAAACCCGGCTAGAAAATAAATATATGGATTGAAACAAAAATCATTACAATCGGATAAGCGGTTCTTGCGGACAAACACACAAAGATGTTGTGTATTAGAATATGGAAGAATTGAGTGAATAAGATTTTGCCAATTATAACAAAAGCGTCCATAACTCGTGGGTTTATGAGTATTGTGAGTGAGTTTCGAAATCGTGTCAATTTAGTAATCTGTGATTGTGTGGAGTGTGTAGACGCACCCCACTTTCGTTAATCCCTCTGGATAAAATATTATACGAAAAAATTCAAGCTTGAAGATAATAACGAGCACCCACTGAATGCAAACGCTAAATATTTGTTTACGCAAGAGCTTTGTTTTATGGATATATTTTGGCTGTTGAAGTTTTAATTTTCAGTTTCTTTTTAGGGTTCCGTAGTCAACTAGGAACCCTTATAGTTTCGCCATGTCTGTCTGTCCGTCCTCGCTTAATCTCTGTGACCGTTAGCACTAGAAAGCTGAAATTTTGTAGAAGTACGTATATCAGTTACGCCGACAAAGTCGTAAAATAAAATTTTGGAAAATATTTTTTTTTAGTGTAGCTTCCCTACATGTGAAGTGGGGATGAATATTTTTTTCATCATCTACCTCATCCTGTGGGGTATCGTTGAATAGGTCTTCTAAAATGGCTTAGAGGTTGCTAAAATTATTTTTCGATTTAATGCTCCATTTACGAAATATTAAAGTTTAAAGTGCAAATTTTTGTTCCAGTAGGGCGTCCCCCCCCCCTCTAAAAGCTAAATTACTGGCTTGAAAAATCTGGAAAAATTCTCGATGATAGTGCATTTCATGAACTTTAAAGGAAAAGTATAGCGGTTAAGATAACTTCATTAGTTTAGTAGTAATAGTCGTTGAACTTGGGTGTTGGATAATTTTGTACCAAATACAAAATCCTTAGCATTAATCCTTTAAAGTGCCTAAGATGAAGTAGTTGCTTGTTTATAATGGGTAAAGACTTGCATTTAAAACCAAAATATGTTTTTTTTTTACCTATTCAGAATAAAGAACAACAGAATCGTACTACATTGTGATAACGGGCTACTACGGAACCCTACACTGTGCGTGGCCCGACACGCACTTGGCTGGTTTTTTGTTTTAATATTCCTTTTCTTTTATTTTCCTGATAAACGGCAGGCGATTAATATAAATAAAACTACGTACCTACGCAATTTGATGCGTAATTCAACCAAAAGTTGGAACGAAGGTATCCTTGATGGAAAGTATTTTTTAACCGACTTCAAAAAGGAGGAGTTTCTCAATTCAACTGTTTTTTTATGTTTGTTACGCGATATCTCTGGCAATTGTAAATCGATTGAAAATATTATGGATAGGGGTATGCCTCAGGGGTGGCCCCATATAAATTTTATTAACTTTGCTTGGGTAGTTTTTTTAGTTAGCTTCAATAATACGTATTTTTTTATGATGATGTTATAATGAGTTCCTGTCATTGATATTTACATAGCAAGTACCTAGTGTTATACGAATTTGTGTGGGTGTGTACAACTTATACTTAAGTGAAAAATAAAAAACTTTTTCCAAAAAAATAACTACCGACTTCCAAAAAAGACACTACAGAGTGAAACAACGAAAATGCGAATCTAACGACACCGATTTCCGAAATTAAAGTTATTTTTCACGTTGTAGTGTCTTTTTGGAAGTCGGCTGTTTTTTTTTAAATTAACAGGTAAGATAAGACACCGTTACCACTTTTTTTACTTCTAATAATAACACCAGTTCCACGTAATTTGTTTATGCACTTGTAATTGTACATTCGCCTCTGTACATGTATGTGCTTGAAGTGTGAATAAATAAATGATTCGCAAAAATCCGGATATGTCCAAACTGTCTGTTCGTATCCACTGGACATGTAAATGTCTCGTCCACTTGTTCGTATGACAACTTATGATGTCCACTAAATGTTAAACTGAACTGTTTTCTCGTAACATTTATGCCAATCATAAATATTTTGCCCCACTTTTGGTTCTTTGAGAGGAAAAATAACATTGTAAGTAGGTAGGATACTTACGAGGTAAAGAATAATTTTGATCTTGGCTAAAAACGAAGTTTTAGCACTTATATTCAGATTCAGATTTACCATTTACACAACCATTTTCTATGGACAGTTATACACGTCAACAAATAACCCCGCTATGAATCTGGCAAACGACCCAAGAGCTAGATTGACCCGGCACTATACCGAAGACATCCCGGACGTCAGCCTGTACGAGATTAGGATGGCTCTGAAGCAGCTCAAAAACAACAAGGCACCGGGTGATGACGGAATTACGGCCGAGTTGCTGAAGGCTGGCGGAAAACCCGTCCTGAAGGCCCTTCAGAAGCTGTTTGGTTCCGTCATACTCGAGGGCAAAACACCACAGGCATGGAACAGGGGTGTGGTGATACTTTTCTTTAAGAAGGGCGATAATGCCCTCCTTAAGAATTATAGGCCCATCTCACTCCTGAGCCATGTCTACAAGCTGTTTTCGAGAGTCATCACGAACCGTCTCGCGCGCAGGTTTGACGACTTCCAGCCTCCCGAACAAGCCGGATTCCGTAAAGGCTTTAGCACCGTAGACCACATACATACGCTGCGACAGGTTATACAGAAGACCGAAGAGTATAACCTGCCTCTCTGCTTAGCGTTTGTGGACTACGAGAAAGCCTTTGATTCGATCGAGACATGGGCTGTGCTGCAGTCTCTTCAACGGTGCCAGATCGACTATCGGTACATCGAAGTGCTGAAGTGTCTGTACGAAAACGCCACTATGTCAGTCAGGCTCCAGGATCAGGCCTCGAAACCTATCCTTCTGCAGCGAGGTGTGAGACAGGGAGACGTTATCTCTCCGAAACTGTTCACCGCTGCACTGGAGGATGTCTTCAAGGTTCTGGACTGGAAAGGGGCTGGCATCAACATCAATGGCGAGTACATAACTCACCTTCGGTTTGCCGACGATATCGTAGTCATGGCTGAGACTATGGAGGACCTCAGTACAATGCTCGATGACCTCAGTAGAGCCTCCGAAAGAGTGGGTCTTAAAATGAACATGGACAAAACGAAGGTCATGTCAAATGCCCATGTAACACCCACTCTCATAAAAATCGGAGACGCTACACTCGAAGTCGTGGACGAGTACGTTTACCTAGGACAAACCGTCCAGTTAGGTAAGTCTAACTTCGAGAAAGAGGTAAATCGACGAATCCGACTCGGCTGGGCAGCGTTCGGGAAGCTACGCAATATCTTCTCGTCCCACATACCGCAGTGTCTCAAGACGAAAGTCTTTGACCAGTGTGTGTTGCCAGTGATGACTTATGGAACGGAAACGTGGTCGCTCACAATGGGCCTTATAAGAAGGCTAAAAGTCACCCAAAGGGCAATGGAGAGGGCTATGCTTGGAGTTTCCCTGCGTGATCGAATCAGGAATGAGGAGATCCGCAGGAGAACCAAGGTAACCGACATAGCCCGAAGAATTGCCAAACTTAAGTGGCAGTGGGCAGGGCACATTGCTCGCAGAACAGATGGCCGATGGGGCCGAAAGGTTCTGGAGTGGCGACCGCGTACCGGAAGACGTAGCGTTGGAAGGCCTCCCACACGGTGGACCGATGACCTTGTGAAGGCCGCAGGAACCCGTTGGATGCGGGAAGCACAGGACCGGTCGAAGTGGAGGTGCTTGGGGGAGGCCTATGTCCAGCAGTGGACGTCTTTCGGCTGAAATGATGATGATGATGATGATTTACACAACATTTTGCAGTACCTACCTAGCTTGTTCAATATACCATGTAAATACATAATTTTATAAATAGTGCACCGATTTAAGCTTTTTTTTATTGATTTTCAAAATTAATTTAGTTACCTATCCTTAAAAAATGGTCTAAAGTAAGTTAAAATAACGGAATTGTACTAGAAATTGCACATTACCCAAATATATGTAACAAAAACAAGCTCACGCCAAAATAAAACACATCAAAAATATAAATCGGAAACCCTAATTAAACTTTTCCAATTACCGTACTGTTTATGAAACACCATTCCGTTATAAATAACACATCACTTTTCGTCCCACATTCGTCTTCCACTCATCTCATTTGGGTTCATGGCACAGGGTTAGGATAATAACCTCTAAACACGATCCCACGTAATGGTCATCAAAAGAAACCAGCAATAAATCTTTTCCAAAGATAACTTAAAATAAACTGAGACGGAAAACGCGTGCTAGTATGCGAAATTCTGGGTTATGTTGATCAAAACAGTTTTATTATGTTCACTTGCCTTTATTGAGTGAATTAGATCTGTTTGAATTAGATCATTTATATTATTTTTATGACTTTTTTGTGACAGTTCTATAACCATGTAATAATTTATGACTGACAGCCTTTTTCTAATCACATTTTCGTGTTGTATTTCTGTACTGTGCAATTCACTGTCATTCCACTCTTACTTATGCTTTGAAAGCGGATAACGGTCACGCCAATAAATCTAGAGTTTAGAACAGCGGTTCCGTCATATAAGTATATAACGGACGTCATGAAAATCTGTCGTTTTATTTATTTATTTATTACTAGCTTCCGCCCGCGACTCCGTCCGCGCGGATGTCGGTCTTCGCGTGGATGGTTTATTTCTCCATTTTGAGTAACTCTGACAATGACATCTTATAAATATCTATTGGACCCAAATACGGCTAAGCCTATAATAATTAAGGAGATCCCTCTATTGAGCTACTGCTGTTGAGCTCGCGTTCTTAAGTAAGTTTTTTTTTCATAGTAATTCCGACCTTGATAAGTAGCATGTAGCAGTAAATTACTGACAGTGACGAAAAGTTTGCAATAATAAAAAAGTGATCGTGACAATGCGACAGAAAGTTAATTGAGAGCTTCAGCATACACAACATTGTTAGTGAGCTCGTCCGGAATATGAACATGAAGATTTCTTGGACTGCTCACACGGGAAAGAGCTACGTAAAGTTGCCCGTGTGAAAAACAACTCGCGGTAAGATGTACGCCAGCAACTCCTAGGGTCTGACCTTGAGCCTTATTTATTGTCATGGTAACATAAAGCTACAGGAAACTGTATTCTCTTAAATTGAAATGGAAAATTATCCATTACGGGTAATGCAACGTGTGTTCGCGGTTCTACAGAACAACGACTATGAATAAAACCGAAAAATAAGATTTTTTTTTCTACGTATTTTTCCAGGATAAAAAGTATCCTATTTTATGCCCAGGATAATAAGGTATAATTATACCAAGTTTCATCGAAATCGAACCGTTAGTTTTCACGTGATGCCTGCATATACAGACAGACAGACAGACAGACAAAAATTTTTTTAATCACATATTTGGGTTTGGTATCGATCCAGCAACACCCCCCGCTATTTATTTTTTCAATATTTTCAATGTACAGAATTGACCCTTCTACAGATTTATTATATGTATAGATTCACAAAATCCACAGCTCTTTGAAATATCTTAAAATATATAAACTAGTCTTAGTACAGCCAATTACCTACGGATTTACAATAGGTACATACATGCAGCTGAAACAAACATACAGAATGAAGTGAACTGCTAGCACCATCTAAGCATTGCTAAGTGTACAGTGTGGGTTAGTGTGTATAGGAGTGTGCATGAAGAGTTGCGAATAGGTGCGTGAATATGTGATAGTGGTATGTGGTGATTGTCTGTATACCTTCTATTCAATTCAATTTAGATTTTCACCAGTATTTGACACTAGCTGCGCCCGCGACTTCGTCTGCGATCCAAGATGAAAAGTAGCATACCTATATCCTTTTCCAGGTCATGGTCTACCTATGTGCCAAATTTCATTCAAATCCATTTAGCCGTTTTAGTGTAAAAGCGTAATAAACAAAAATATCACGGACGCATATAGCGGCCACCGCTCTCCTTGATGTCAAATACTGGTGAACATGACAGATTTCGATGACGGCCGTTACAGACGGATCGCTGTTCTAGAAAACCGTAGCTTAACGGTCTACTCACGGTCATTTCATTCATTCATTCATCAGAAAAGTTACTTTTAACCATGCAGTTGAATGCTGTAATTACAGCGCGTGGATCAACGGCATATGTAGGGTTCTAATGCAAAAACTTATAGGAGTCTAATTAAAAATATCTACTGAATATGAAAACCAACTGTAAAATACCCGTGACGAAAGAAATAAACCACGACTAAACAGCTCCTAATAACCTACATCGACAAGCAACAATTCATTCATGAGCATGGCCTGTCCCAATAAGGAAGCGTACGCACTGTTCAAAATCACGCGAGTTCTTGTACTTCACTGCACTTTTTTTCAAAACGCAAAGCATTTATTTCATACTAGCTTCCGCCCGCGGCTTCGCCCGCGAGGTGTGTCAATAAAAACTCCTATGTCCTTCCCCGGGATGCAATCTATCTCTCTGGCAAATTTTATCGAAATGCTTTCAGTGGTTTAGGCGTGAAAAGGTAACACACAGACAGACAGACAGACAGAGTTACTTTCGAATTTATAATATTAGTAGGTATGGATAAATCATTTACAGGCACTTTTGAATTGTCAAGTCGGTCTGACAGAAATAAGAAACCAGTTGCTCATTCTATAGCGTAGTACGTTCCTATGGAGAAGAACGGGCAAGAAACATATATGGACACTATACGTTTTTTCCTCTTTTCTAACAGTCTAGCTTTAGCCTAACTCTTTAATTAGAACATGTAGAAAGCACGCTATACTTATTTGGCTAGAACTTTCGTCTTGTAGGCGGCTGGCCTCTTGCCCTATTTTTTGGAAAAAATAACGCGTTACTACTCTCTTGAGTTTCATTTCACCCATTTTTATTGCACCTGAAACATTCTTAAATCATAAAAATTTGCATATCATTCATAGCAAAATGACGGTGCTATGTGTTTATCTGTAAACAGTTTTTTTAGCCAATAGTTAGTCCTCAAAGTGATTTGCATAATGCTTTCCACAATTAATAGTGTTGGCGAAGAAGATAGATTTTCAATAGTAAAACAAGGTTTCCAATAAAGTTAAAGTTGTATTAACGAAAACTAAATGGAACCACAAACTGTACCTAATGTTCATAAACGAGGTGCAAATCTAAACATATCGAACGAAAATACATGTATAACATAACTACTACTATAAAGAAGAAAATGAATATGGGCTACCAGATCTGAGTTTAACAAAGCAATAAAAGACAACGATGCCATTATTCTGACGCGCTCTTTCGTAATCTAAAACGTTACTGCGATTTAGTAGCCATCAGCCACCGTTCTAATAGAAGACAGGTGGCTTCAATTCTACTATTTCACAATGCTTTCATACGTCATGTTCGAAACTCTGAGTTTACCAAAAAAAGAAACCGAAAATAATAATTTAGATTGTAGTTTTAAGAGTTAATATTAATGGAATATCAAGAAATAAAAAAAATCTCTAGATTCAGCCATGACGTCAGAAAGCCCATCTATCAATACGTAACCCACAAATCAAAAGTATAAGACCCAAACTTAATACATTATGAAAATTCTAGTCACTTTCAAATTCAAGACAGATTTTCACGACGACGACGACTCCCGGCCACCGTAGGCGCGGGCCTGCGGGCGGAGAGTAATGGGTAGCTCACCGTCCGATCAGGACCAGGCCCGTGCCGGGGGGCGCGTACGTGTTCCACGCGCGCCTCAAAGAGATGTCAGCATCGAGGAGGGGCCCCTTAGGGCCGAAGCCTGCCGGGTCAGCGGGATTGTCCGAAAGGGTTACCGCTGGCCCGGAACATAAAGGGCTAAGGAAGGAACACGGGTGGGTTTTAGTCAGTAAGAGTCTGACACTCCCTTCCGCTCCCCCCAGAGCGGGAGGAGTCATTTGATGATTTCCCATACGCAAAAAAAAAAAAAAAAAGACAGATTTTCATAATCAAATTCATGCGTAATAACAAAACGCATAAAGCAACAATCAAAACTACAAAACAAACATCGAACTAGAAAGTCAAAACACCAGGAAATCATAACTGCAGTCAACAGCGACTTATAAACAAAAGAAATAGGGCGAGACAACACGCGATGGACTTCCAATTATAAACATGACATTCAAGATGTTGAAGCGTCCAAAGTTGAAATTAGGCCTTCTCCAGCGTTCCCAAATTAGACTCATAGGTGGACGGTAACTGGGGCAGACAATAAGAGAGTAGTGAAACTGTATATTACCGAACGTTTTGTCTGCGAGTGGGTGTGCAAGCCATTTTAATAACGCTAATAATGTACCGGGAATATTTTAAGAGCGGCGACCACGCCAATTTTCAAAACCACTTTTCGAAGACCTGTGCCTTTTCCTTTGAAGTTTTATAACAATGAAGTGTCCGTGTAGATTTTATACAAATTGGCAGGTCGCCTGAAACTGGTGGCTGCTCACGTATCCGCGAAATGATTATGTAGTTACGAGTTTTTTTTCTTGAGCATGAGGACGTTGACCTGATATGAAATATCGAAATAATGAGATTATTTATGCAATACAAACATGCATTTTATGTTTCGTTTAGTTTAAAGACTTACGCGCATGAGTTGTTTATGATACATAAGTTTATAAACGGAATGTGTATGTTGTTGTAATCGTTGTTTTTGTAGGTCGAATAGAGCTCCCAGTGGTTCAAGTAAGGGGTTATTGACATGATACTAGGCATCTTCCTAGTAAAGCTATTAACGCTTCACTTCATGTTGATAGTAGAGAATCGGGAATATCCAATTCATAAACATGAGATCGAAAATATTTTGCAACCAAAATTTCCCAATGTGTCATATCCTTTTATAGGTCTCCTAAATCTTTACGACTGTGGCAAATTGGAAGCAGCATGAACAAAATTGGGCAAATGGAACATTTATTAGGAAGCAGACGCTGGCAAGTAGCCAGATCATCACTATGATATAGACATTACTATAAAATTATGACAAGTAGATAAGTACAGATAAAGATTTCTTATTCATCTTGGTAGAGAAACATTGATGAAACGATGAAAACGTATCGACCTGAGTGAAGTGTTGTTTATTATTAATTTTTTAGTTTCTGTACTTATATTTAATTTTGTTTCTTTATATTAATTAACTACCTATATGCCTATATGTTAATCCAAGGTCACAGCTACCACCGTACAAAATTTTATCAAAATTGGTCCAGCCGTTTGAGCTTGAAGAAGTAACAAACATATAAACACACACACAGTCGCAAACTTTCGCCTTTATAATATTATTGTACTATGTATTTGTTATAATTTGGTGTTATCGTTATTATTAGAAAATTTATCAGTTTTTCTTAAACATTCCATTATAAGTACCTAGTGTTGTTTTAATATTGCAATGATTTTGCAATGATAACAATTTTTAAAGAGATAACCAAATTCTGTATATTGGAGCACGATTGTGTGCACTTGAGGGTTTATTTATAAACGTTGGTTAAAATTGAGATACGGTTAAACGGCAAAAAATATGGTTAAGCAGACGTTAATCATTAGTTAACTTTAAGTAACTAGAAGTGGTTGTGTCGGCGCTTCAGCTACTCACTGAAATTGTTGAATAATGAAAGGTGATATTTGTCACAATCAATGGTATGGCATGTTGATTACATTCATGAGGGCTAGCCAACGCACCTGGCTGGCGCTTTCACAAGACGATGCCCAGACTACTATATCAAATTCCTATTTAGTGCTATCAGTTTCTTGTCACTTGTCTCTTAGGGGCGTATACCCTATAGATAACTTTTATCTAGGAGTAAAATTTGCGGTTTGTCAGCTTTTGTATGGAAAATATGTCAAAGCTTCATTTCTTTTTACTCTTCGCATAACTTTTCTGACGATTGAAAAATCGGCCCTTATTTAAGAATATTGTCTCTAATCTACTGTTAAATAAAAACAAATGAATGTCGCGAACTGCGAACTGTCAGCTCGAATCTGTACATTTGCACAAAAAGTGACTAGGTACCTGGGTGGTTCGTAACCGAACCCTGCATTGCTCAGAAAGCATGTGAGTATATCAATCCTTTCCTCATTGAGATCCAGGCGTTCCAGCCGTTACGCACGAGGCGTCCGGCCGTCTGGTTTTTATCAGTTAACATTACGCAGTGTGTTGTGGGGAAAATACTCGTCTGTGTCTTTATCTGTATGTAGTACTTTATCATTCAAACTCTCTAAAACTGTGTCTGTAATATAAAAGCAGATTCATCATGCATTAACATCAGCCTGTAAACATCGATTGCTTAAATCACAACCGGTACAAAAAAAACTATGTAAAAATAACATTAATTTCCGAACTCGGTCTTTGGTTTTGTAAAAAATGAATAATAAAAATTCACCTCACTACCTAAGTTAATCTAAGTTTGACGTTAAAAGCAGACTAAAAGCCGCTACTGTTAATCTTCACAACGTAATCTGTTGTCGCTATAATTAAAATTAAACAATAAAAACTAATTTCAATAGTAGAAGCTACATAGTAATTTAATTACGGCTGGTATAAGCGGACGGTGAACTATAAACTAAAACATACACACGTAAATAGAACGCAATAGTATGTACCTACTCACTACTTCTTAGAATGTAACAACACTATTTTGAATACCCACTACAATTTATTCAAATTTATATGCTAGAACTAGATATTTTTAAAATAGATAGAAAAGATACGGATGTCTTACATGTTAACGATAGTCTGGCTGTTCTCTCGAAATGGTTTGCAGCTAATAATCTTTTACTTAATGCGAACAAAACTAAATGTCTTAAGTTTTCATTACCAAATGTACCTCAAGTGGGTCTGAATTTAGAACTTGATGGCAAAAGACTAGATGCTGTTACGGAAACTGTATTTCTAGGAATTACTTTAGATTCAAAATTACAATGGGGCGCACACATTAGAGCTCTCTCAAGTAGATTAAGTTCAGCTGCATATGCAGTAAGAAAAATAAGGCTTTGACAGATATAGCCACAGCTAGGTTAGTATACTTTGCTTATTTCCACAGTATTATGTCTTATGACGTAGATTCAATTTTCATTTTACAGAAGAGGGCAATCCGCGCAATCTATAAAATGGGTCCTCGCGAGTCTCTTAGAAACAAATTCAAAGAAATTGATATAATAACTCTGCCTTCTCTTTATATTTTAGAAAGTATTTTGTATGTTCGCAAAAACTTAGGACTCTTCAAAATAAGAAGCGATTTCCATAATATAAATACACGTAGTAAAAATGAAATTGTGTTACCTAAATTTAGATTAACTAAAACTAGCAAGTCATTTCTTGTAAACAGCATCCGTTTTTATAACAAGTTGCCAAAGCCGGTTACAGAACTTAGCGATGGAAAGTTCAAAACCCTCATCAAAAGTGTCCTTATCAAAAAAGCATATTATAAGATTAAAGACTACGTTGAAGACAAGCTAGTCTGGCAATAATTCCTTCTGCACATGTGGCTTCCCTGGCTTCTCATTAACGGCATAACTATGTAAATGTCTATTAACTGCTCTCAAATTACGATGTTTAATTTTTATTTAATTATTATTATTTTTTTACATATTTTTTGACATAATTTCTTTATTATTTGACATTATATACTTTTTGACATAATTTCTTTATTAATTGACATTGTATACAGACACTTGAAATTTTTCACCTCTTTATTAGTGGTTTTATTGAGAATCATAACACTTGGTTTTAGTAGGTTTTTATTATTAATTTTCTTTTTTTAATATCTATCCTTTTGATAGATTCTTATTTTGTAAATGTGAGGACTTTGTAGGCCTTATAGACTTTAGATCTGTAGACCATTTTCTATTTTATCAAGTACTTGGTACTTGTTGTCAGGCCTGCGCTGTCCTTCCATACCTACTTACTGTAATCTGGAAACATTGTAAAAGCCAATTATTTTTAAAAAGAGTAACCATGGAGTTTCTTGCCGGTTCTTCTCCATAGGAAACGACCAATTGGAACCGTGCACCTAGCTTCTGACGTTTCATAAGTGCCCATGTAGGTTTATGTGAAATAAAACATTTTGATTTTGATTTTGAGATACTGATCACATTTGCCACTGTTTTCTTTTGTGAAATTCTTCATGTTTGTTTTGATCGACAACTGAATTGATATGCAGTTTCGGATCTGTACCTCTCTTCAGATAGTTTAGCAACCGCATCAAAAAAAAAATCAAAGACATGTGACATCTACCAACCCGCATTAGGCCTGCGTGCTGGATTAAGGCCCACTCCCTCTCATCGAGAGGAGGCCTGAGTCCCAGCAGTGGGAACATTATACTGACTGACGGCTGACTACAATAAAAAATCAACCTCGTTGATTCTGCTGCACAAAAAAGTGAGGTGTTTGCTCTGAATGTGCAGATGTTGGAAAGTAATTCAAACAACCTACCTTTTGAAAGTTATTTACATTGACGTAGATAAAGATCTATGTAGCATTTGGGATTGATAGAAAAATAGTTAGTTTTCGTGATGGCATTAACAGAAGCAAACAAAAATTCACGGGAATCAAATATGCCAATCTACTGCAGTCAGAGATAGACGGGTAGGTTGAAACAGCCACAACAGACAAACAGTTATTAATGCAATGTTCTTGGTAGTTCTAAAGTTGACGGATTGAACCTCCTATTTTTGGAGACCTGCAGAAATTGAAGCTCCGCACGCAAAAAAGCAACTATGATGACAGGAACATTAATATTGAATAATCTGCAAAACTTGTTAGAAATCAAATAGATGAGATCAAAGCTAGAATCTTAATTTTATATCTGAGAATTAGTTATTTGGGACAAACTATTAAAAACTGCATCTGGCATGGCCGGTCACGCTTGGATCTTGACCGATATACTGGAGTGGTAGCTCGTGTTCTCATATTTTTATGTCAAACAGTTTTCAGCGGAAACCATTACTAGGTTGTCAATGGTGCCTAGACGCTGCTCAGCGATATATAAAATGGGTGGAGACGGGTGTTGGTATGTTTATAATTATTTTAAGTATTTTTTTTTCTGGATCATAATTTTTTTATTTCATTTTAAACATATAAATTTATTTCTAAGACACTTAACCTATTTTAAATACAATTTAACACTAAAATATACATATACTTGTATATAATATGTATATTTTAGTGTTAAAATAAAAAAAAGGAAAGAAAATGAGCCTTCATTGGGCATCAAAAAATACGTCCGCATCGCTGTCAATGGCATAAGTGCCCAAAATGCTGACATTATTACCACGTTGGATGGCAATACTTATTCTTTGGGCTAAAATTGGCCAGCCCTCTGGTCACGTGAAGAGTCAACCAACCGCTTGGCGATGTCCCGAATTATCGATGAGCACTCGGACCCCAAGGCCCTAATGTTTCAAACCCAAACGGCTCAAACATATAGCTCCCAATAAGGTTGTTATATTTGCGCCGTTTGAGGTTTTCTGCTCCTACAGCAGCCGCCCCATCACAGCCCACCGTGCTAGAAAGATGGGATGGCGCTAGGGAGTCGACAAAGTTATCATCCCACACCAACTTCCAAGGCAATATGGTCATTCTATCTGGCCTCTTCCCATCGTTGCGTGCCAAGCCATTGGGTTCTAAAACAGCTGGCACCCCGGCGGTGACAAGAGCCCGACGGATGATGCCGTTAATGCTGGCGTACCGTGCCATCCGACCAGCGCTCTTGCTGCAGGATAGGCCATGGTGTCCGAAGCAGTCAACTGCTTCACCGCATCGATAGCGATTTGGAGCTCTGCAAGGAGCGCCTAGACGCAAATATGTAGAAAACCGGAATGTAGGTAAGTAATGATGTAAGTTTTGATTCAAAACAAGATTAGGTGCTCTTACTTCACTGTTTTCTATGTGAACCATAGTACTATCCTCTCCATACCTATTTTTAATCGTAAATTTATCCACTCCAATATCTTTGTCCGCTGTTACCTTTGCCTTTATCTTTGTTTGATGGATAACTACTGTAGCGGTATCTACAACGCCACATGCGAACAACGCGTCATACTGACGTCACGCAAAATCCTGCATCTCGCAAGTAGAGTTTACCGCGCAACTAGCATAGGTACAACGGCGCAACATGAATCATCGGGCAGTTGCCCGCCAGACACAACACCCGTCTGGTCGGAGGATCCTCCCTTTTCTATGAAGGATGAGTGAACTTTACATCCTGTTCCTCATACCTCTATAGGTACTACTGTTACTCGCACAGAATAGAATACTCTTTATTATACAGGATTATTGTAAAAACACCAACAACTTCTTAAGAGGTCATTGTACTCAGCATTATGAACAACTTTTACTATGGGACTAAGCCTGAAATCGCGAAAACAAAATCAGCTGTTCCCTACATTTTGACGAGTTAGACGAACACAAATAAGGAACAGCTGTTTTTTTTTTTTTATAAATATTACAGATATAAATGTAGAGAATGGGTGACCCAATGAGCGTGTACCATGTACCATGTACCATTTACATATATGTATACAACAAATAGTATATAAAAAATAGGTACCAAACTATTTTAATTTTTATTTCTATTTTTTTTTCAGTAGTTTTCTTGTTTTCCAATTCATGATAAATCTGTTTTCAGGGCTAGTGCAAAAGCTCAAAATTGAAAGCTTATTATAAATAAGTACAAATAATACGAACGGACAAACACGAACTTTTAAACTATACATAATAGTTTTCATTGTTATAAATACACCTATCAACATCCATTTCTTTTTCAACAAGTGAAAATACCCAAGAGACACTACGCGTCTCCACTAAGCACGCCTTTTCGCAAATCACGTATTTCGTAACAGCGTGTAATGAGGTCGCGAAGCTTTTAACCGCAGCACTAATATACATCATTGTTATGTAATATCCGAGCAACATTATGTACTGAATTATATACTGAAAAAAACGTACGTCCAGCTGTTAACACGGTCACGCCATGTGATTTGCTTTCTAGTGAAATTGGTTTGACATCTCTATGGAAACTTCCAGTGTGGTGGAAGATAGTGGCAATTTTTTTTAGGTGCCTATCTGATATTATGGGAACCTGGTGAAAATAGGTCTAGTTCAAAAACAAAACCAAGGAATCTATAGTCTACTGTGGATTCGAGTATTTTGGGTACATAGTGAAAAGTAAGTAGGTATGCCAGTGTATGATAGAACTTAAAAGTATATTTTTGTTTATGTTTTCTAAGCTAAAGTGACTCTCAGGGTTTTCAGTGAACACCGAAGGGTCAATTTTTGTAAGAGGTAGGTAAGCCGGAGTAGATATCTTTAATATGATTATATTATTTGTCTATAGAATACTGACTGTGTCATTTTTCAAAGGGAAGCCTACCGGCTCCATACAACTTCACCATTCCACCTACGCCACTGGTACCTACTTATCTATCGTGCATCGTGACGTCGCCAAAGATGGTTACATTTTCTGTGATCCTAACTATCTCATATGTATACAAGGCGCCTATTCAATTCTGCTTCATAACCCTTCATACATATACTTATGCCATATTCTTACCTCCCTTCCTCGTTTGTCTTGGTAGTCACAGTTTTTCTGGGATCAGTTTTCCTGGGATGGTTCTTCTTGGGTCGTACGGCTATCTTGTGCTTGGCAGCGCTGGCGTCCAAGAGTTCAGAAGCCAGAGCCTTGATGTCCAGGTCAGGGTCCAGCCGGGGCTTCCTGGACGGGTAGGGATCATGTTATTGGATGAAATGGTGGTTAGTTTACACGCAAGAGGGGATTCACATAAAGAGAGAGAAATGGAGTCTGTACAGTGTTGGATTGTTTTTGTCTTCTTAAGAATTGTTTGGTTTGGTTTGATTATTCATTCATTGTTGCAGCAATGTTTTGTCGTAGTATTTCTCTAAAGAAGTTTCATGATAATATCACTTGATGGTAAATGGTTTTTCCGTTCTGTTTTCTCCATGCATTCCTGCTTATTTTATGATTTTTAAACTACGTGTAGAATACCTATATTACTTCAGCTTTTACAAATTATAAAACGGCTCCGATATATATGCTTAACTCTCCAATAATGACCAAACATGCCTACATGCTTAGGTACTCACATTAGCATCGTACCAAAGATTAGATTGTGCCTATGGTTAACTCATAATGTGTGACGAGTTCTGAATTAATTTTCCTCCGTTTCTCTTAGCATTTATTATAATAACAATTATCTCCCACTATTTACAAGAAGGATGCCTAGGCTACATAATTATGTACGCTCTACTCAGAATGACCCATAGGTACCGTGTGCATTTCATCAGCTGATTCACATACCTACCCAACAAATAAGAAGAAAAATTTCTGACAGAACAGTTATTGTTGAGGAAAAATTCGATACGCATGCCAAATGAGTTTCAGGAAAATTCTTTTCAACACACTTGCTCGTAAAGTGGCTCTTATTGAACCGCTTTTAGGTTCATAATGCAGTGTATTAAAAACGCGTGCTTTTTCTTTATGTTAATCCACTAGTGCTTTATCGCCACAGATAACTATTTACTAGTCGGAGATGCGCGCTTTTTTAATCTCATCAAAGAGACTTCATGCCAAAAGAAATCCGCGGGGTTTTTAGGGTTCCGTACCCAAAGGGTAAAAACGGGACCCTATTACTAAGACGATAGCTAGACAGTTGAAATTTTCACAAATTATGTATTTCTGTTGCCGCTATGACAACAAATATTAAAAACAAAATAAAATAAATGTTTAAGGGGGGCTCCCACACAACTAACGCGATTTTTTGCCCTTTTTTGCTCGATATCAATAATGGCAACAGGTAGGATAGGCACCTGAAATTTTCACAAAATACTCAGTTGTATTTTTACTTTAATAATAAATAATTAAAGTAAAATAAAATGAGAATTTATTAAGCCGAGCGTATACGCTCGGCTTCATTTAAGTAAACTATACTAATAATTTTACGTTTTTGTATTTTGCATGTCAGTATTAGGTTGTATCTTGATCAAAATACTTATGATTCGCGACTATAATATTTATTTACTATAATATGTATTTATAGAATTATAGTCATTAGAATAAAATCTTTAAGTTATATTTGTCCCCTAAGAACTTTTCCTTAAGAGATTTGTTCTTATGGAACAAATCTAACTAATGATTTTATTGATTAAAGACGTACCCGTTATAGTCGCATATCGTATTTTGATCAAGATACAACCTGACACTGACCTGAAAATTGCAAAAAACCTAAGAAAATTTTAATTTCGCGGTCTACCACTGCGTATTCACCTTACATTGTCCGTGGTCCTTGCGCATTCACCCTAAGGTAAATAAATATTAGTTCATTTTGGGACAATACAGACTATATAAGGGAAATATGGCCCTCGGATTTCTTTTGGCATGAAGTCTCTTTGATGAGATTAAAAAAGCGCGCTTCGCCGACTAGTAAATAGTTATCTGTGGCGTAATAGCACTAGTGGAATAACATAAAGAAAAAGCACGCATTTTTAATACACTGCATTATGGACCTAAAAGCGGTTCAATAAGAGCCACTTTACGAGCAAGTGTGTTGAAAATCATTTTATTGCATAAATATGAGGTTTTTAGATTGCTCCACAGCATCCTATATCCTATACCTTGATTGCTACGAATAGAAAACCATTTTTCATACAGTGTGGAATATCTGCTCCAGATATTATTAGGCCTTATTGAAATATTTTGGAACTAGAATAAACGATAGTCCGTGTCTCAAATAGAAAAGTAAAAGACTTTTGTCTGAGAAGATACCTAGGTACCTACATGACGCTAATCTGACCTATCATTTTTAATTTGTGTCTAAGAAATTGTTATATTTTGTACCTCTCTGGTCAGAATTCGAGGACATGTGACATCTACCAATCCGCACTAGGCCCGCGTGCCCACTCCCTCTTGAAGAGAAGACCTGTGTTCCAGAAGTGAGAACATTATAGGCTGATTGTGCTAAGATGCAGGTCCATCCACAATACTTGTTAAAAAAAATTACAACACCTGCATGCTGGGTACAGGCTACAGTACAGTACGTAGCTTTTTCCATATCCATGATTATGCCGAGTGTCTTCACCTTCCCTTCACTAAATTATTATATTCTTTTCATCCGTTGGAAAAGTTAGAGGTAAACTAAACTAAACTAAACCAGTTAAACTGTAATTTATCAGTTATTTCCTTGAAATCTGAAAAGTTTATTGCACAAATTTTTTATTGAGGCCAGTGTCATGGCGGGTTGTACCAACATCCTCAGATGCTCATAAAACATAGTGATTAACGGCCACTTTTTGACAAACAATACAGGCAATGTTTTACGATGAATAATGCCCATCTCGTGACAGGCAAGGTCGTGGCGTGTCGTCTCGTTTCGAAGCTCAGTTAAAAGTAGTGTCTCCGTCATGAAGTGGTGGGATATTTCACTGTCAGGGTTCTGCTAGATCAGGTTGCATCATGTGACCCTCACACTTTATCGTATTTCTTGGCAGAAGAAATTTATTTTTTGTATAAAAAAAACTAAGAAAGTGAAGGAAAATCGGAACTCAGGGATATGTAGTTAGCCGCGTCCTAATCAAAGTGATCGTCGCGCGAACACGCGACTGTCGCGTTCATTTTGTTCAGCTAACCCGAACTGCGGTTGCGCCGAAAGAAAAACAGAAGGCCCGCCTTCAGGTTTTCCAAACAAAAAGTGACATATGACAGCGTCAATCACGTATTTCTTCGCCTTCTTTTTCATATTGTCTATAAAGTTGTGGGCGAAATACGTAAGCTGCTCCTAGTTTCAATATTCTATCTCGTATTTGTTACCAGATTAACGTTGTTTTTCCTAGATGCTCGCTCTAGTTAATTCTTCATTGATGTTTTTATTAAGGGCGTAATGACACAAACGATCATCTCATCTTGACGGACATTGATCCCTAACTATTTTTATTGAACTTTTTTAAGATCGTTGTGCTCAATTTCTTTAAATATAAAACATTTTCGTGAAAAATAATTTGTATTGTGATGCCAATAATGGCTGGAAGGCCAATCCCAGGTAATGAAAAACGTTCAAAGTCTAAGTAATCTCAATCTTATCTCAGCGACAATCAATGTCAAACAGTTGTCTTAAATTACTTACTCTATGCTATGACCGTTCATAAATTTATGAGAATTGCTCCTCAGGATTTATTTCCCTCTTCGTCCATTTCCGCGGCTAATTATTATAACTCTTGAAACAAAGAATGTATGTTAGAATTTGGTCGACTGTTAACTCGTAGATCACGTTTAGGTACTTAGATGTATGAAACTTTCCTGCGGGATGTAGTGATGGCGATCAACGATGTCTTCAAGAATCTGATGAGATGCACCATTTGTTTATTCCATTCCAACAATGCAAACATTGTGTACAAAATTTTAAATACCTTATCATTGAATGTAACTACCACCTAACATAAACAAGACTAGTTATGATTATAGACCAACCAACTGGGTCATGGGTTGTGGATAAACTATTAGTTCAATTGATCGCTATCGAGTTTCATAATCTTCATAGTTTTCTACATCTCTATGTTTGTTTTATTTTAGCACGTGTTTAATGAAGACAGTTCTGAAGGCGTATATAAGTAAAGAAAAAACCAAAAAAAATCCCCAACTAATTAGGCAAAAAATTGCATTGACACAAATTTCATCATTAATCTTTTCAGTTTATTAGTCATCGTCTTCTGGCAAGTCTTCCTCCAGTTTCGGGTCAAAAGGTAGCTGACACATATTCATTTTAATTTCGTCTTCACGCCAGCACACACGTCAAACAGTGTAAGCAGTCATTTAAGGCACAGCGCACATCCTAAGTTGGCGTGTGAGGTTATTTCGGGCTGCCCCAGAAACGTTGTGACGTCAATACGGCACAGTTTGTAACGGGGTTAAGTCATAACTGTTGGTTCTGGACCACCTCCCCTTTATAAAATTGCACAATATAATATTAATTAAGGTTGTTTTAGTTTTACTACTTTGTTTAATTGCTATTTATAGTTATGCTTTATCTTAAAGTTGTGGAATCCAAATGCACATGGTTCTATCGTATAAGCAGTACCGATACCATTTTTAATTAGGATAGTTCTTGGCATTATCCCATTGTACCTTTAAAAAATAAATTCAAATTAGGTTAAGAATGCTGATTCTCTGTCTAATTTGAAACGTGACTTTTGTTTTTTTAAGCACTTTTTTGAACGTCAAAATTACTGACAGTTCCCTAAAACGCATTTGTTGTATCTCCGATAGGAGTCAATGTGTTCTGTGGTTGTATCCATTAGGCTCGTACTGAGCCTTCCTCAAAATTGTTCAGGCAATCGACTAGTTCTTACCACCTAACCATTCCAGAGCATATTTAGATAACGAAATCGCTTCCTCTTCTGCGTCATCCTCATCTACCAGACCTTGTATGTTTGAAATTACAAAACTGAATCCTATAAATCAGTGGAACTGTAAATCAGAGTACTAGTAGTAACAATCATGAAAGAACCTTGTTCAGAGGAAGTTTACTAACGTCAGTAATCGAGGCCATGGTGTGTTTTGTTTGACTGATCCGGTTAGGTTAGGTTAGTTCCTCAATTGTCTACTAGTCTATCCACCTATTTATAAGCCATTAAGGAATATATTCCTCTTTGATTCAGGTGTTGATAGATGGAGCCGAAAATAGTTCATAATTGCGTAGACACAGATTTACACAGACAGAGTGCCCCTGGCTTCTGAATTGACTTTTCGTTCATATCCAGTCAGGGAACTAAATTGTTATAAGCCGTGTTTTATATTCTAAGAATGACAATTGTGATTTGAATATACGGACAATTTAAGTTGGTAGACATATTGCTTAAAAAATATTTCTGTCATTTTTCTTATTGAAAATGAGAGGTGCAAAAGCAAATGAACAACACCTCTACAATCTGATCCTACGGGTAATTAAATGCCAAAGATGCCTCACTGCGATGCCTTGCGGTCGAGGCTTAGCTCGCTACCTCGATGTCACCTCCACGTAAAACAAATGCATGCTAATAGACACGCACGCACATACCTCACTGCGGTACATAGCGGGCTGCTTGGGGTGTACCTCGATGCCTGGCAGGTGTGTGCGTGTCTATCAGCATGCATTTGTTTCACATACGAGTAGAAGTGACATCAAGGTAGCGAGCTAAACCGCGACAGCGAGGTATCGCAGTGAGGCATCTTCCCTAAGGTTTCACTAAATGCAGATATGGGTTAGGAAAGTTCCAAACTTCTTCTTCGTAGATGTTTTTTTCTCTGTCTCCATATTGTCTGGTGAAATGGCTCATAAAGGACAAGATAACATACTGCTACCAAACTAAGAATAGACATTCTAATTCTTAAGCAACAGTTTTACACGACAAATTAAAACGTAGCACTTAAAATTTTAATAACTAATCTTGGCAATTAATTTCCATGTCGACGTTAGACAAGTAGAACGTCAGAAAGTCCATTACAGTGACGTGTTCAAAGCACCAACTATTTGATTGGAGACTATAAATGTAAGTGGCATTGCCAATGTGTTACCTGGACTAGTGTTTGGCAGCCAGCCAGGACCCACTCTGCCTTAGTGCCTGCCTGTGGCTTTGTCTGGGGTTTATCCAATATTTTTTCAAATATCCTCATAAATGTTTAATATAGCTATCAGTTTATTGCGACTCCTGGAATTTCCAGACACAAGAGTTCAGAACTCTTGAAAGAAATGATACTTAGTGTTTTTTATTGGTTTGAAAAGATTATGGGTTCCTATAAATTTGAGACGTGCGTGCATATGTCTATAATATAAAATTTTGGTGGAATTTATATAGTGCTGATTAGAATTCTACTCAACATTGTTTATAACATAGTATGAAGGTATTTTTATAGATGAAGACAATAATATGAATTCATAAAGCTATTTTCAACACTAGCTACGCCCCGCGGTTTCAACCGCATAAGTCTCGATCCCGATATCGGGATAAAATGTATCTTATGTCCTAATCCAGGTCATGGACTACCCATGTGCGAAACGAATTGCGACAGCCGTTTTAGCGTGAATTCGAAACATACAGACAAAAAATGTAATTTTTGCTCTTTATAATATTAGTTTAGATGTTATTCTTTAGTATCAGGTGACTCATTCCCACAGAGAATTCTATAATACCCACAAAAGTCACCCATAAATATTAGCGAGGAGACACGAAAACGGTGCTCGTGTATGTTTCTGTGACAATTAAGAATAATAATAAATCTCAATATACTAAACTTTATTTATACTCTATCACAAGTGCTCAGTATCTTACCCTTATATAATTATATATTAAGGTGCCATAATTAAAATAAAATACTATTGCGACAAATTATGTGTTAGGTATTATGTTATTATACAAAATATTTACTTTTAGTTAACCTTGATCGTATCCAAGAACAATGACTTTAAGACCTCATTAGACAAAATATTTCTAATATAACATTGGTTCATATTATTCCACTCTTTGATACCATCATAGATGATAGAGCTATAACCACAGTTATTTATTATAAGATACATTATATAATATTTGCCTAATTTATGTTAGTTTTAAATAGGACAACCATTTACCATCAAGTGAGCTTAGATATCATAAATTGAAATCATAAAATAACATTCTAGTGTAACGTCCAATAAAATACGTTGTTGTTTCGTCGTGTGCAATGTTGATGTAGCCCGAGCAGATTGACAAATATCATATAGCACATGAACTAAATAAGAGTGATATTGGAATTATATTTACATAATGAAATTGTACACTAGCCTACCTATAGAAATTTATTTTAAAAAAGAAACTCCGAGAACTTTATTACTTTTATTACATAAGTTCCTAAATGATACACAAATGTTTAAACATTTAACATGTGAATGTGTAAAGCCATGTCGGCATAATGATACAAAAATTATCACAATACAGTAATATGTCGATCACAACATAAAATGATAAATACAACATAAATGACGATATGCAAGCGAAGATTATATACAATGCAAAATGAGTCCGATCTTCTGTCTTCAGAATCAATGATAGTACATTCTGTAGGTCGGAACGCTAAACACATAGTCCATGTATGGACCTCTGGTTTTGAAGAAATGATTCTCGTAACAATATACGCGGCCTCTGTACCTGCATCAATAATGTTTTCTTTTATTACGTCATCAGCGGTGAGTGTGATTGCAGTGGATGGTGATTGTTTAGAGGTAGTGAATGAGATGGTTTTTTGTTGAGGTTTAGAATAATGATCATGATTTTTGGTTGAAGTATTAGAGACTAGGCAGCTGAGTGCATACTTTTGGCTACAGGTAGACTTATTTTTGAATAAAGGATATGTATTTTGCATCAGCAGCTTATTTAGCTTTCGATACAATAAAGGTAGTTCTGAAATGACCTTCTAAACTGTAACCCAAATTTCGCGATGCAGCAAGCTGTCCCTTAGATGAAACCCAGAAGTCGTTATTCAAAGGCGCCGAGATGATAATGGAGATTAATGTGTACAAACGTGAGAAGAAAAAAAAAACAAACGTGTAAATTAAGATACATATTATAGTGCGTTGCGCAAACGGCGGTGCAACGAACCCGCTGCTAAAATTATACGGTATCGAAGTCACAGGAGGAATGCTGGACGCATTGGAGCTATTAAAATGCATTCTTGACATTTATACTCCTTCCGCAACACATTTCTACTGGCGAATATGATACTGCCACTTGGAGCTGTCGGCTTTGGCTTGTTATGTTTTACATGTGGAGTTTATGTGTATCGTGTTACAGTCAGAAAGTTTCAGCCACTGACAGTAGCTTATGAATTGGAGGAGGAACATGTGGTGTTACAAGTATTTATGGATCGGGAGTATGAACGAATGGTTTTCTGAGTTTTATTAAAAACGAGGAGCACGCTTTGAAAATAAATGACGATGATGATTATGACAGTTATTTAAAAAGGGTAAATCAATTATCACAATGATACATTGTTACAAATTCTTCGTCGTCCTGGAATTATCTCAAGTTGGAAGAATGTTAACTATGAGTTAGTCTAGTGTGCAGAAACTATTAAATATTATTCTGGTAAGCGAGTTTAGAGCTGGGGTAACGATCAGTTTCACATCGCGCGCATCTCCGTACAGTTTATTTACGAAATACATCAATGAGGGCACAGTTGTGCAAAGCTCATGCCAATAATAAGTATGTACTCACTTTGATCCGAGGGCTGACTTGGTGTCGAGAACTTCTACAATGTCGCCGGCTCTAAGAGATACTTCATCATCGGCAACAGCTGAATAGTCAGCTGATGCTACCAAAACATCTTCTACCTGTAACAAAAGAAAATAAACATTAATATACATCGTTGCAATAACCATTTTGTTTCGAGAGTTGTTGCAAATATTACCTTAGGCGGACTCCTACTACAACTAGATCTAGATCTAGAACTGGACATTGATCGAGAAGGGTATCGTTTGTAACTTGGTGTCGTTTCTAAGCTATTCATTCGACTCCTAGTATTCTCTCTGTCTAATAAAACGCCGCTATATCTGCGCGACCAGCCACCGAGTCTAGTTATCTTCTGATTATTACTAATGTTGCAGTATCCCGTGAATGTCTGTAAGTCCTCGTCATCATCGTCAACGACTGGACAACTGTACATAGAGAAACGATGGGCGGTAGGCTGACTTAGGTTTAAAGCTGAAAATACGTGCATGGGTTCAAAGTGTCGGATGCCATTTTCATCAAGAACAGTGTATGGCACTTCGCCAGTCAATACGGCGCGACTAGCTTCGCGAGGCACAACCGCTTGCAAACCTTTCTTCATAATCAATAAGGCGCCTTTATGTTTTTTTCTTTGGAACAAAAAGTCTTCCATGGCAATGCTATTTTCTGGGTCAAGCAAATTCAATGGAACGTCTTCAGAAGTCATGAGAGGAGTTTCTTCAGGCACAATCATTAACGCAGCACTTTCTCTTACTAAATCCCTTAGTTTAGGATCTGTGCGAGCCAGTGCTGGGTCAGTCTCCAGTTTGCGCAACGCGGACTGCAAGTTCGGTGTCTTATCCGCTAGTTTCCGCATGACAGTCAGTCTCTTTAGAACATTTAAGCTTGTGGGGTCAGACGCTATTTTAGACATGCTGTCTTCGTCGTTTACGACCGACATCAAATTAGCGGCAACGTCTCTCATTCCGAGTATTCTAGCGAGTCCAACGGACTGTATAATTAACTCCTTTAGGTTTTGTTTATCTTTGTCTTGGAACATTTCTTCCAATTCCTTGCTACTCGCCTCTTGCACTGCACATACTATAGCTTTCTGTAGAGTTTCAGTGACTTCGCGGTCTGTTTTGACGAATGAAATAGATTCTGAAATGCGGCCCAGCACATGTTGAAGTAAGCCAGAGTCAATCTTAGAAATGTTTTTAAATGCTGGGCCTAAAACTTCATTTTCGCTACTCAAGTAGTCTCCGAATTTCTCAATAATATCATCTTCAGTAAAGGAACGTTTGCGCAAGGCGCTGTTTACGGCAATTCTGATCAATTCAACCTTTGGCTGGGAAGAGTTTTCAAGAATTTCCTCACGAAGAATTTCTTTGTCTTCTTCTTTTTGAAGAATGCTAAACATAGCAGATACGAGATCTTCATCAATGGTCTTTCCTAAGATGGAATCAATAGACTTCAAAATCGTCTGATACTTTTCTTTACTGTTATTATTATTGACTTCTTCGAACTGTTCAGCAGTAACTAAAGCAGCTAGTACAGCAGCAGCGATAGAGTTTTTCACGTGCTCTTGGTGAGCAGATTGACCGTTATCACCGGTGAAACCTACGTGCTCCTGCATATCCATTCGTTTTTTGCTACTTTTCTTTTTCGTTTCATTTGTTGATCCGTTTTCTTTGTGGTTCTCTCGAATTTTCGATTTCAAATGGACACTCATTTCAATAATAGAAGTAATAACGTCCATTAATTGATTTGCTACATCATCTTTTAATCCAAAATCTGTGACAAAGGCTTTTAAGGCCTCTGCATTTTTTGTTTGATTTAATACGACATTGATAGCGGGTAATTCAGCGGGCACTTGTCTGCCAATAGACATTCCAGCTTCAGAAAGTTGACGCAGCATGTTTGTATCAATAGTCAACTCCCCTTTTGTAGAAGTGGTGTCGTTCGGGTTTGTCTTTACTTTTAATAGTTTCAATTCTTCAGGAGTAACGACGAAACTTTGAACAGAGAACTCTAGTCCCTCATCGCCCTCTGTGAGGTCAGGGGCAACGAACTTCAATCCTTCCGGTGTTTGTACGATTTGTCCAGGGATAAATGTTACACCGTTGTCATCTGTCTCTATAACTCTACCGGGAACGAATCTTGGACCTTCTTCAGTATCAACCACTTGACCAGGTACGAACCTTGATCCTTCATCTTCTGTAGAGATAACTTGGCCGGGAATAAAAGTGGGACCAGCTTTTGTTTCAATAATTTGGCCAGGTACGAATCGTGGGCCATCAATTGTGTGTATCGTCTGACCGGGAACGAATTTAGGTCCTGATTTAGTATTTACTACTTGACCAGGAACAAACTTAGGCCCTTCAGCTGTGTCGACTACTTGTCCTGGCACGAATTGCTCTCCATTTTCTGTAAACACTATTTGTCCCGGTACAAAATTTCCCTCGACCATCATTCCTGGAACAAAGCGAGACTCGTTTGCTTCGTTCTTCACAAGTCTTCCAGGGACAACCTTGCCTTCTAACTTTGGCGTTCTTGGGCCAGGATAAAATTCAATTCCTTTTGCTGTTTGCACCATATGTCCGAACACATACAAAGATTCCTCAGAAAGAGAACACGTCTTTATATCAATCGGCAGACCAACCGGAGCACCTTCGCTAAATGTGATGTCTTCTATGGACTTAGCAACAGAGAACTCAACGTGTCCATTTGCTTGAACGATAGTTTTTCCTGGCATGAATTTTTCACCGGAATCACTGTGTACTATTTGCCCTTCAATAAACTTTGGCCCGTCGATAGTTTCAACAGTAGTACCGGGAACAAACTCCAGTTTATTGTTACTTCCTGTTTTCGAGATACCAGGGATAAAACAAGTTTCACCATCAACAGCAACTGTTTGACCCGGAACAAATTTAAGGCCATTCGGTGTAGCTATTGTGGCTCCTGGTACGAAATGTAACTCATCGTCTTGATGTAGCACTTGGCCGGGCACAAACTGCCACTCATTGTTAATTTTAGCGTTTTGTCCAGGCGTAAAAGTAATGCCACCATTTTCTGTTATTGTTTGACCAGGAACAAATTGGACTCCTTCTGGTGTCATAATAGTTTGACCGGGCACAAAAACTTCTTCAGGTCCAGTGTTTATAAGTTTTCCGGGTACGAATTTGAGTCCCTCTTCTGACAGCACAGTTTGTCCTTCAGCAAATCGATACGTATCATCTTTGTTTTTTATTGTTTGCCCGCAAACAAATTCTTCACCGTTTGATGTTTTTAGTTCTTGACCAGCAAGGAAGAATGGTTCATTTGTATTTTCATTGGTTACAATGTGTCCAGGTATCAGTCCCGGACCGGCAGGAGTATTTACGCTTAAACCAGGAACAAACACGGGGCCGATAGGCGTTTCCACTGTTTGTCCAGGCACAAAAATAGGTCCTTGAGGCGTGTTAACTACTTGGCCAGGAATAAAAGTCTTCGCCTTATTTATGTCTAACGAAAGCCCGGATATCTTAGCCACTTTTTCTCTCTTGCCTTTTTTGATATTTTTAACAACTTCGGAGAGATTTTCCATTGTGGGAAGCAGGTCAACTTTATCACTTTCCACTAACTTTTCAATTACATCTGCTGTATCAATTAAACGTTCTTTAGATATTTCTTTGACGGCACTTAAAACTGTTTCCGATGGACGTGTTTTTATCGGTTTGAGCGGATTCACACAAGGTACGGTTTCTAAAGGTATGGACACTTCGCCGACATTGCGGTCAACTTCATAAATTTCCGCATCACAGTGATGTGGAGTTATTTTTACCGGCGTTGGTAGTTTAGTTGCTTTAGGTACGATACGTTCGTCAGTTACATCTTTTTCAAATGTTTCCCAATCCCACGTCTCAATAAGTGGATGCATTTGGTCCCTCCATTCACTTGAACACTCGATAATGCTTGACTTTGAACGCATATGGTGCGCATCAAAGCTATTAGAACTAAATGTTTTGACGTCATGCTTTTCATGTTTGATTTCTTCAAATTTAGCTTTTTTCGATATCCGTTCAACACGTTGCTTCTCTTCCTCTAACTCCTGAACTTCTGCTAATTTCTCTTTGTTCTCAAATATTTTCTTCATAGAAGACAGTCCGGCAGCACGTTTCCTTTTCTTCTTTCTTTCTTCTAATTCTTTGATTTCTCTTTCTTTCAACACTTCAGCATTTGGCCCTTCGCCTTCAAACATTTCAATGTCTTCAGTGAAATCCTTAAAGTCCATAGAGACACTTCGACCATGTTTTGTTTTGATTAAAACAGTATCGGAGTCCTTAGCCAGCATGACGTCTCTGACGTCACCGTCTCGCACTGCCGCTTCCATCTGAGCGGAGAACACCAAGCTGCATCTTCTCTCTTGCACTGTATACACATAACGCTTGTCTTCTGTCACTTGTTTACCCAATAGCAATTCCATTAAGCTTTTCTGCGCTTCCGTAGATCCATCGAGTACAGGGAAAATATACCTGTAGTCTGGAAGAAGCTCGTGTTTTCTGTTGCCGTAACTTATTTCAGGTGAGTAGTGATGCGGTCCAAGTTCGCCGGAGACGTTTGTAATTCTACATTTTGCCTTCGACGTGCGAGAGGTTAAAAGTACTGGAATGTAGTGATGTGTAGGCAGCCCATACGATTTTCCGGTGATCCTGCAGCATCGTTTGGCGTCAGCCGGCGAGATAGGGGCGAGTAGCGGGAAATAATTTGGCTTCGGCAGCCCTCGACTGCGTCCAGTTATTCTACAGAACGACATCTTGATTTATCAGGCAGGCATATTTGTTTATAAAATTATTTAGAAGCGTAGTTTATTTTTGTTTGATAATCGCGATCGTACTGGCGGGAGATTCGCGTGCGCGTTTGGGCGCGTGTGCTCTGAGCGGAGTGTGCAGGGCGACTAACGCCGCGAAGTTTTGTGGCTGAGCTTTAGGCGCCCGCGCATCGATTCGCACCTTCGGCTCAGACGGTGTGCCGTATATTTGTTCCGGTTACAGGTTATTTATAAACAAAAGAAATAAGCCAAAATATATGACACAGTTCTACGTTAAAAACAACGAAGCGGCGAATTGAATAGCTTACCTAGTCTTAGGAGCTATGTCAGTTACAAATTACAGACTATTTTACTAGATTTTCTGTATTTTTCCTATGTTAAGTACCTATAACTAACTGATCCAAATAACGAAGGCCGTAGTCGATCAAAAATTAAAAATAAATCTTCAGAGACACAAATATAACGTAAACCTTGTCATTCGCACAAAAACTCATCGAGTTAATAAACCAAAGCTCATTGAGTGTCTGCTTGTCAAGCCAGTCAGTTGTTAACCTCGTCAACAAACGGTTATTTTTAATTTTCCAATCTAAACGCGGACCTTCGCGGTGATTGCAAACCGACGCGGTCACAACCACTGTTTATTTTTGTTTTAGAAACTAATAGAAAGTCCACAACGAAATGTAGGTGAAGTACAAATGTTAATGATTTTGAATTATACAAGGAATACAAAACGTTTTTTAATAATTTCAGTGAATAAATATTTAATTAGATAATCCGACGACTAAACGAACACTGCACGGAAAGATCCATCCCTCTTATATGCCCAATTCATTTTATTCAGGAATATGGGGATATTTTGAACCTATCTGGTTAGATACTTTTTACAAGTTTAGTTTTATGAAACTGAAAACGAATTTACATACAAAACCGTTACTACGTTTTTTAAGATTCCATGCCATTGGCATGTAATTGGGTACCTATAACATAGTCACGTCTATCATAAAAACGTAGCGACACAAGTCCTATGACATTGACACCACTTTGCACCGGATCAATCGAATCACATCTAAGAAGTCTATTTCCAGAATAGAATCGGCTTTATTTCATAACCGATATAAATTTTTATGTACGTTATTATACCCTAACCTTGATATAATAACGCATAATATAGTTTCCTGTTCGAAACAGTTATTGAAAACACACGTATTGATCTTCGAAGACGTTTGGCCAATGTTTTGAAACAAAACAAACTATTTAAAACCGGTAAACTTTTACTACGGCTACTGAATGAGTTTGTAGTAAACTATTTTGGTACTTAGTTCTTTTTACTTTCCACCCGGTTTTCTTTTGTTATCTACGTGATTATTTTCTTTGAACGCTGTGACTTTGCATGCGAAAATCCATAGGTACTAATGTTATAAATGCGTAAGTATGTCTGTCTGTTACTTCTTCACGCTTAAACCGCTTAACCGATTTAGATGAAATTTGGTATAGAGATAGTTTGAGCTCTGGAATACGACATAGGATAGTTTTTATCCCGATGTTCCCACGGGATCGACACTTGTGCGGGTGAAACCGCGGGGCGCTGCTAGTATTTAATAAAGTCGCATCAAATAATTTCGCGTGTAAAGTCACAGCGTTCAAAGACGTTGGCCTAGTGGTCGCAACCGCTACTGCTAAGCATGAGGTCGTGGATTCGATTCCTAGGTCGGGAGAAGTGTAATTGGGGTTTTCTATCTGGAATTTTTCAGTCATTTTCAGTTTCAGTAGACTCGCCCCCTATTATATGGGACTTACAACATAACTGGCGAAATGTGGAGTACTATAGTTACACCTCTGCCCAACCTTTCTGGGAATGCCGGAATGCGTGATGTTATGTAAAGTCTATCTATATAGATGTAGGAATTACGATAGTACTTTTATGAGAATTCAATGTGATTTCACCATCGAACAAGGGGGCCTAAAAAGGCCACTTTGGCAGAATCATAAAAGGATAACATTATGAATCATAATGGACAGTTAACTGTTAAGTTAATCGTATCAAATCCCACTGGTGAAGGATTTATCGGTTATTTTTTTTTGTCTGTGCTAAAATACCAATTAATCCAATATAAACCATCCCAGTCTCTTTGAAGTCCGTGTTTTTCTTTTTTTCGCTGCACTACGTAGGTATCTACGTAGTGCAGCGAAAAAAAGAAAAACACGGACTCTCTGCGCCATATTATGATTCATAATGTTATATTTTATGATTCTGCTAAAGCGGTCATTTTAGGCCCCTAGGGCCCTAATTCACTATGTTTTTTCAATTCCATAGCAATTCCCGCCAATCTCGCATTCATTTCGCGCTGTTTCGTTCATTGTGTCATAGAGAATAAGGCCCCATTTGTTGGTTGCGTTTCAAAGCATTCTGTATCTCACACACTTAATCCCTCCCCCCCACTTAACCTAGAAATTACGAGTGTTTGTAACAATATCAACGTGGGCGGCCATTTTACGAACCATTTAGCAAATGGGGTCGCAAAATAATGTTGACAGTAAACAGATGGGTGTACAATCCTATATAATTTCACACCAGATTCCAATGGCACGGCTGACAAATCGCTTGCGATTTTTCTGCTCCGATATAATGGAAGAGAAATGTTGAACACTTTATATAAGATTCGTTAAGAGTTTATGATAAATGCTGTAACGTTATATAAAACTTTGTTCTAATTTCTGTAACTATTTAGATCCTACTGCGTCAATTTCTTAGTAACTACTAACTACGAATTTAACATGAGGAAGCAATGCTAAGATAATGTTGTAACGGTAGTATACCTCGTTTCAATAGCTGGAATAGCCACAGTTAAATGTAACGACTTGTTGCTGGGCTACGTTTGCATTTATATATACTGGCCATTACTCTCCGAAGCTTCAGTTTTTGTCTACAGATCGTCCTTCTCTTGTTCTAACTGAAGATTTAACTGACTTTTGTTGTCAATCTCAATGTTTTCGAGAACATCATCAATTGTATTGCGAGAGCCTGTAGTTGTTCCTACATATTTATTTACTTTAGGCCATTAATCCATAACCACGGTAGCAGCTGGACCTGATACATCCGCATGATTAGTATCGTCCAGTGCCAAGCTTTCATCGTGTTGACTTACATTAAATTAGGCATCTCTAATTATTACTGCCCTAATTAGATTAATATATTTTCATCACCTTTGCACGTGTGTTGCATACAGTGATTTGATTAAACGACTCATTAGATTTTGCTGAACAGTGGCTGTGATTTTCTATGATTATTTAACTTGTAAAAAGAAGTTACGTGCCCTCCTGATGCAGTCTGTAATTTTATTCGATAATTTAAAAAAAGTATCGACAAAACATCATTATTAAACTTATAAAACCCCTCTTTTCCGTTGGGGGTTAAAAATATTAGGTTCTAGCAGCGCCCCGCGGTTTCACTCGCATAAGTGTCGATCCCGTGGAAATATCGGGATAAAAACTACCCTATGTCCTTCCCCGGGATGCAATTTATCTCTATGCCAAATTTTATCGAAATCCGTTCAGTGGTTTAGGCGTGAAAGGTATCATACAGACAGGCAGACAGACAGAGTTACTTTCGAATTTATAATATTTTGGTATGGATTAGAAAGAAGAAGGATAGGAAATGATTGTCTTCATCTCATATCGTAGTAACGTTATACCTACAAACAAAAAATAAGAAAACTTCTCGTCTATTCCACATTTACACCGCAAACCATGTGTTAGGCACATACAACTACTTAGTCTAGTCTGTTTATATTTTGTGTGACCTAACTTTTGACGTAGAACCTTGAACATGTTTTATTTTCAGCAATATGATAATAAATCGAGAAACATTGTATGTAATTAGGTCAGGCGCTATGTGTGATTTCAATAAAATATTCGATTTTGAGAAGATCGCCAAAACGTGAAGATCTATGTCACTTCGAGCGTCATTAAGATTATTAGGTTATGAGATTAATTGCAAATAATTGATCGTACGATTAAATTGTTCTGTCTGAATTATATAGTGTTGAAACTAAAGAGCATTCTCTTAAAGAATGTTAATCGACGAAAGAAATAGACTACGTGTAAAATTGTTGGGAGAATGGGCTTACAGGACCTAAACACAAAAAAACGCAAGTTTTAGAAAAAAATCACGAAGATACCTCTAAAAACTTTCTTTTTATAATAAAAACCATACTAATATACATACCTACTATCATTCTGATTTTTTGTTACTTAGATTATTCTACAAGCAACATACCAAAATACTAGTTTTTTAATTTTTTAGTCCAAACAATATATTTTTTGTAATTAAATAATTGCTTCATATTTTACAATAAATTAGTGAGTGCGTATTTATTGAATTAGTATGTAAAAAATCACGCGCGTGAGTGCGTTATCTGCGCCCCGCTGCGTGATGCGGTGCAGTGTGCGAATCGCCTAAGAGCGTTTACGCCGTACGGCATTTCATACAAACTTTCAAGCCCTTATTTTTCGAAATTAGTGAACCGATTTTAATGAAACTTCATACGTATAAGCAGGATACAAAGGTCTAAAAAGTTAGTAGAGAACATTTTTGAAATGTTTTATTTCAAAAAAGATAACTGGAAATCTCTGTTTCTATGGAAAATTTAAAATCGGTCTAATTTGGCTGTAACACTATTTTTCGAAAATGTTCTCTACTAACTTTTTAGACCTTTGTATCTTGTTTTTAGACCTTTGTATTGCTTATGCGTACGAAGTTTCATTAAAATCGGTTCATTCATTTCGGAAAATAAGGGCTTGAAAGTTTGTATGAAATGCCGTACGGCGTAAACGCTCTAGTCCCTTGCAACAGGGGGCGATCTTACTGCCATCAACCGGGTACAAATCCAGACTTCGACTTGCTGATTTAAACTCAAAGCATTTATTTCAATTAAACCAATTACAGGCACTTTTGATTTGTCAAGGGGTCGGTCAGTCAGAAGGATGAAGCTAGTTGCCCATTCCAAAGCGTACCTGTACCATTGAAGAAGAACGGGCAAGAAACTTGATGGACACTCTTTTAAATCAAAATAATATGGTTACAAAGTCTTGGTTACAAAGTCTTTGTTAAAAATTATGCATGTGAGGAACGATGCAGAACGTTAAAAGCGTCCGTACCTAATGAAAAGACGAAAAAGAAACAATTCAAATATTAAATTATACTGAGAAATAGGCACCAGATGGAAAAACTAATTTAACTTTGCACGACTCGGGTATCGAACCCAGGACCTTATGATCAACAGTAGGCTTGCAACCATTAGACCAGAGACGAATTTGTTGAAGCAGTCATGCTAGCGAAGGAGGTGGCGGGACGGTTCAGGGAGAGAGCCTCCCGTCTCAGCCGCCGCGGGGAACGCCCCAGGCGTCAGGAGCCGCGTGACAACTCCCGGCCACCGTAGGCGCGGGCCTGCGGGCGGAGAGTAATGGGTATGGGCCCCCTTAGAGCCGAAGCCTGCCGGGCCAGCGGGATTGTCCGAAAGGGTTACCGCTGGCCCGGAACATAAAGGGCTAAGGAAGGAACACGGGAGGGTTTTAGTCAGTAAGAGTCTGACACTCCCTTCCGCTCCACCCAGAGCGGGAGGAGTCATTTGATAACTTCCCATCCGAATAAAAAAAGACGAATTTGTTAATAGAGACCAAAGACTTAGAAACTATCAAACTCAAAGCATTTATTTCAATTAAACCATTTACAGGCACTTTTGAATTGTCAAGAAGTCGGTCAGTCAGAAAATATGAAGCTGGTTGCCCATTTCACAGCGTAGGTACCTATGGAGAAGAACGATCTTAGATGTCCTTGATACAGACTAACATGATGCTCAGTAAACTTTCCAAACTCGGTTTGCACACTGATTTCATAGCATCTCTATCTCCATAAGACGTACAGTTAACCATCGTAAATACAAAAAAGCTTTTGACTCCCTTTAATAGCCCATACACCGACACGATTCGCTGAAGCAATAAACTCCGACACAAAAGCCAGAGCAGGCTCTAAAGGCCATTTATCAGGCGATTGAACTTAAATTGATAGCCTTTTGAAAGCTACCATACGGTATCGAATGCTTTGATCAAGTAACCTTGGTGGGTTTGCAGACGAGTGAGGTTACGAAGACCTTAGTTGTTACAGAGATATTTGTCTTGGCTGGACTAGGTTTTAAGATAAACCCCCAGATGAATAGTTACACACCGATTTCTCTCTTTCAGTCGTCAGTAATATGACGCTTATTAGTAAGGGGTCGGATATCTATGGTAAGGGGGTTGTTGTTTAATGCAAATTCTGCCAATGTGAAGATTGTCCTAAATCATTTTGTATCGAATATTTCACAGTTGTCGCGTTAAATTATGACGAAAACGGTAAGTATACAATAAACTAGATAAAGAAACAAAGATTAGGTGCAATTTTGGCAACCAATTAAAGGAGTAGATTAGTGTTCGTTTCAATAATGTTTGCGTTCTTGTAATGTTTCATCTGCATTTCGCGTACGTAGGGTACCTAAATATCTTCTACTAGCTGTATCCGCGGCACGCTCAAGTGAATGTGTATTCTATTGGCGATAAACGGCAGATTGTACACGGTATGGTTTCTTTTCGGTACGACGTGTTAACCCGCGCCGTAGATAAATCGTGTGAGCTTGTAGATATATACATATATGCGCTACGGCGACGGCACCGTGCCGTTGTGCCGCCGTGTCTCTCAACAAGCTTCCATAGTGATCTTCACATCTATCAACATTTGTTTTTCACGGCAAGATAAATGTTGTGTACAAAGGGTCAATAAGAACGTGAAGTCATAGTATATCTACTACTTCGTCGTTTCTATATTCATGCTTGCATTCACATAAAACCGTGGACATTGACTTTTCCAATTACAAAGCTGAAAAGCACACTATTATTTTAACCCAAGCCAAAGAGTCGGCCATCGAGCGCCCATTGAGAAAGCGGAAATGTCTCACGAAGTAGGCGACACCTGCGCACACGTCACTTCCGGCGGACGTCAGGTGCCGGCTGAGGCAAGAATAGACGACATTGCTGGGCGTATCAAGTTCAATCTAGAAGGGGGGCTTTCTGCTGAGATTGTGTTTGATGAACATAAAAATTGAATAGGTACCTACGTTTATAATTGTTTCTTCAATTCTCCTTTGGTTTAACAATTATTTAAACTAGTTAAACAGGAATAGGATATAAATATAATAGGAATAGGATATAAAGGAAGCAATAGAAGTATGGAAGGATCGTTGCATGTGGCGTTCCGTAGTTTCTGCTTACCCCCATGGGAAGAAGGCTTGACTTAATTTGTAAATAGGTTTAAAATACCACTTTTACACGTAATATTTTTTATTTAAACCTGTTGATGTTGGTTTTGATTGTACAGACGCTAGCACATCATGCTACCCGAAACTGTAAAATTTTCGCAATCAACCTTTAACCATAAACTGTAGCGATAAAGTTGGAAATCTATTAAAGAAATTTGACAGGTTATAGTAGCTTGATGTGCTGGCATCTGTACCTACTACCTAATCACAGTAAGGAAGTAGAGTGAAAGAGAGAAATATAAAAGTATCAAGTGTAAAAAGTCTCCCATTTCGTCAATATTGTAAAATTTTCCGACTTTCTGGGTTTCCCAGGAAAACGGACTATAAATTGAAAACTTTCCGTAGGTAGGTTAGCTATAAAATTCAAAAGTTCTGAGAAAATTGTGTCAGAATGAAAATGGTTTCACAGATTTTATCACGAACCGCGAAATATAACATCACGTAACAAAACGAAAAGCGCCTAAATGACAAGTCGCTTTTCCATTGGCATCAATGAGTCACTGTTTTGGCTCACAGAGAAGCAATAAAAAGGGGAAAGCAATACATCTTTTGCTTCCAAAAAAATGTACATAAATAATGGTTTTTTCCGAAAAACTATTAGATTCGATGTAGTGCGAACTAGAGTGCGGTGCCAAAATCTTTATTGCAATAAATTCATGCTTCGATAACATTTTGTTTTCTTCTTGTAAGAATAATAAGGACAGATATGTCTAAGTTTAAGCGACAAAATCTATAATTTCATCAATGCCTTTGTCTGCCTCTCGCAAGTAGTCACAACAACAACTCCCGGTTCTCCACCTTCCGCTTTCAGTCTGAACACTACCTGGTTGTGTCATTCCACCTGATGCTAGTGATCAGAACTATTGACAGCTCTCGCTTCACCTAAGTTTTCACGATGAGATTTATACAGAATCGATCGGTAGTAGCCACTATAGCTAATTTGACTGCCCCGTTGGTCTTGTGGAGCGCAAGCGCGACTGCTGAGTGTGGGGTCCTGGGTTTGATTCCCGGGTCGGGCAAAGAGTTATTGGGTTTTTCCACTAGGAATGTCTCAGTAACAGCCCGGAGTATGGTAGTTGGTCGTGTCGGATTGCCGTTCCATCGGAGTATTAGAGTAAAGGAACAGAGAATGCACCTGAGTTTGCGCACACACTTGTGCACTAAAATATCTCCTGCGTACCTGGTTAATCTCCGTTGAGATTGGCCACCGTTACCGAAATCAGTCGGGAGGATATTATTATATGACTAGGTAGAGTGAAACTCTTTCCATTCAAATACAATGTCTATATCCATCGATTCATCATCTGCCTAGCCTTTTCTCAACTATGTTGGGGTCGGCTTCCAGTCTAACCGGATGCAGCTGAATACCAGTATTTTACATGGATCGACTGCCTATCTGACCTCCACAACCCAGTTATTGGGTAATACGATACCCCTTGGTGAGACTGGTTGTCAGACTTTCGGGCTTCTGACTACCCGTAACGACTGTCAAAGATTCACGAATGACAGCCGGGACCAACGGCTTAACGTGCTTTCCGAGACACGGAGGGGTCACGGTATGTAAAGATGGTCACCCATCCACAGATCAACCGCGGCAAGCTTAGCCTAACCTGATCGATCGACCTGTGCGGCTGTTATTATTTAGCCACGGGCCCCTCCGGTCTGTATCCATTGATTCTACTATCATAATCATATTGATATTATGTTTGGTATATTGCAGTGATGCACCAGGTCTAGGTGTCTAGTGTTGGCAATTTGTCTCATTTATACAACGGTCCTATTTACAGCATTACTAATGCGACAAGTCACGCTCGCAGTATATCGCCTAATTTCCGCCCCGGCGCATTAAACATGTTAGCACTTCAAATAAACACCTGAACATACAAGTGATTGCTTTTCTTCAAAATTTATTGCTCTTTTACGTTACTGCTAATTAACATCTTAATTACCTATATTTTGCCAAAATTAAGCAACCCTTGGCACTGCAGCTTTACGACGAGTGAACGGAAATCTCTACTGGGAAAATGATCGATAGTATTCGAACTTCGAACTCCTAGAGCATGATGATTATTGTCTTTGCAGTTCAGAAAAATTTGGAAAATCCAAAAGTGCACGACTCATAATGATCATTTGATCTTATAAAAAAACCGGCCAAGTGCGTGTCGGGCCACGCACAGTGTAGGGCTCCGTAGTAGCCCGTTATCACAATGTAGTACGATTCTGTTGTTCTATATTCTGAATAGGTAAAAAAAAAAACATGTTTTGCTTTTCAATACAAGTCTTTACCCGTTATAAACAAGTAACTACTTCATCTTAGTTACTTTAAAGGATTAATGCTAAGGATTTTGTATTTGGTACAAAATTATCCAACACCCAAGTTCAACGACTATTACTGCTAAACTAATAAAGTTATCTTAACCGCTATTACTTTTCCTTTAAAGTTCATGAAATGCACTATCATCGTGAATTTTTCCAATTTTGTAAATGGAGCATTAAATCTAAAAATAATTTTAGCAACCCCCAAGTCATTTTAGAAGACCTATTCAACGATACCCCACACGATGGGGTAGACGACGAAAAAAATATTCATCCCTACTTCACATGTAGGAGAGCTACCCTAAAAAAAAATATTTTCCAAAATTTTATTTTACCACTTTGTCGGCGTAATTGATATACGCACTCCTTCAAAATTACAGCTTTCTAGTACTAACGGTCTTTTAGAAAAACTTTGGACAGACAGACAGACAGACGGACATGACGAAACTATAAGGGTTCCTAGTTCCTTGTAGGAACTACGGAACCCTAAAAACAATAGATTTAGATATTATATTAGTTAAGTAGTTTTTATTAATTATAATTAAACTACTTTGAATAAAACAGCCATTTTCAATGGGGTTCCTCCTATGGCAAAAATTAATGTATTAAAAAAAAATGACTCAATTAATGAATTCTTTCCCAAGTTTCATTGAAGAGACACCATCCCAAACAGTTCTGTATACTAGCAGGAGTGTAACAATAGAAACAGTTGCAAAAAGGAGGCAAAAAAAATAATTAAAAGAGAAGTAAATATTTACACAAAAGCTTTCCTAACCTTATCGATATCGGAAAATATCAATCACATTTTGTCTATTCTCAAGTTTAAGCTATTACAAAAGATTGCAAAATATTTCTTACTCCGGAGTCAATAACGTCTCAAGAATATGAGGAAAATCTTTACCGAGAACTGTATAGTTTTTCACACGGCAGATTTTCGTCAACAGTTACAATTTTTATTACTCATACAATTTTTCCCGTGTAACTATGATGGACGTCGTGTCATTAACCGCTTCCCTGAATCGCTTTACGAGCGCCATCTTCACAGAACAATTACGTTGGTTTTGACACAAAATTATACCTGCTGGGGACACGGAGTGATCGAGATAAAAACCTCATTTCTCTGATTTTGAGCAATTTGTTTACGGAAGATGTAAAGAGGTGATGCTATAAAGTTTGTAACACATTGTCTTTTCTTTGATATTATAATGCCTTCTATTATTATGCTGAAATAGCGACTTCGTTCCTGTGAATGTCGGAAAACAAATTAGGATTTCATGAGTTTTAATTTTTTTGCGCGAAACTATAATTATTTTTCTAAAATAAAAATAGCCTACGTTGATTCTTTTAACATCAACTATCTCCCAGTAAAAGTCCCGTAAGTCTCATCCCAAATCGGTCCAGCCGATTCGGAGATTAGCCGGAATAAACAGACAGACAAAAATGAAAAATACGTGTAAACTTTCATACGTAGGTATTTGGTAAAAGTTTTATAGTTATTTTGACATTTATAAGTTTAGTAGTTATTTTGACGTTACAAACAGACACTTCATTTTTATTTAAGCATTTGTAAGAATGTATATAATTATGTAAGCAAGTATCGTAATTTAAATGTTTTCTTTATTAAAGTCCCGCTACGTGACGTGATTGATTACTTTAAGTACCTACATAATCAATACCTGCACAAAGATGTGATGATAGATGAATGAATCAATAGATGCACATTGTTTCGTAATTATTAAATTGTAAATCACACAGAGCCCGCGTCCTGGTTTCATGAAAAATGATTATCACCATTTATAATGAAAAAAGTCTTTCCTTTTCCTTGTCATGCAGTCATCGTTTTTTTAGGAAATCCAGTTATGGGCGGGAAGTGTGACGTCTGTCACTTAATTCGCACAGATAAGTGTAAAGACGAGCAATGGAAGTTTATCTTACAGCCTAATTACGTACATCGTGATTTAGAACATCGATAAAATTGCGGAGACGTTTTGATCAATGAATTAGATCAGAAGAAAGATGAAAGAACCCATTAAATAAAACTAGACAATGTTTTGAGTTTGCGAAATGAAAGCGACTAGAGCTTTGGGCCGAGTATCTATCTTATTGGATGAGATTCAAAGAGACCTACTTGCGCGAACAAATGCAGACAGACACAAAACTAGTGCGTGTATTTAAAGGATTCTAAGAAAATGTCGTTTCTATTTCGTTGTTTCTAGTACTTATTTCTAGAACTTATTCGCCTAAGTAAATTATTTTTAAAATTGTACCGGCGCGTTGTGTTAAATATAGCAGTCTCTACCAACGCATTGTGCATTGTAACACTTAATTTTGCTGTTCATTTATTTATTTTGCAAGAGAAACAGTATAGTGATACGTTATGAGTTTCTAATAACATTTGAAAACCGTGGAGTTGTTTAGGTTATTGAACACGTTACGGATTGTGATTTAGATCAAAAGGTTATAACATTTCTAAAATATACAGGATGCAAAATGGATGCCTACCTACATTTGTGGAACAGCTATAGTGCTGAAAAACAAGTTTTATTTCACAACTGTAACATTATTTAGGTTAATCTGATGTAATAATATATTATTTTGGCAAGTTGGATCCGGCCAGTAGGTACTCTTTAGAAAGTGTCGTAAAAACTAAGATATGATAGCAATCTAGAGAAATATTACAAATTTTCCCGGGAGCACTCGACGTTGATATATGAAAGGATGGACAAATAGAAAAATTAAATGAACATTCAGACCTAACTGGAATTAATAAAGGAGGATTAAGTATTCTAGGACGGAGCTTAGTCAGATTTGAATCTAGATTAGTATCAAATCTTGACACGACTCACACCTAGTTTTGATTTTAAAATGTTTTTGAACTGACCTAATAAATTGGTATAAAAACGGGAAGTTTACTAACAGTATACCAGTATGAGTACTATAACTTTCTTCCAATTTAAAACACACGCTATTTATCTATTGTAACGTTATTGCAGTCAGTTTCATGTGTTTATTTAGGTAATCAGGCGCCCCACTGGCTGATTACCTAAATAAACACATGAAACTGACTGCAATAACGTTACAGTAGGTAAACATGAGCCGGTTGCATCAGTGTTGGTGTGGAGTGATGTGACAAGAACGTCACTTAGCGCTAAAATATCCGATCCATTGGCAGACGACGGACTTTTGAGAGCAATTTTTCATTTTAGACAAATACCTACTAAATTGACTGTGAGGATTTGAGCTACTGCCACAAAATATAAATATATTCCGTTACCGACTTGGAAACAATCTAAATCATCATTATCCTCATGCCCATAACCCACTTTATTTGGAAACGCTTGCCGCGGTTGGCCCGTGGATGGGTGACCATCTTTACATACCAAGACCTCTCCGTGCCTCGGAAAGAACGTTAAGCCGTTGGTCCCGGCTGTCATTTGTGGATCCTTGACAGTCGTTACGGGTCGTCGGTAGCCCGAAAATCTGGCAACCAGTCTTACCAAGGGGCCGTATTTAGGTACCCAGTAATTGGGTTGTGGAGGTCAAATAGACAGTAAAATACTGTATTCAGCTGCATCCGGTTAGACTGGAAGCCGACCTCAATATAGTTGGGAAAAGGCTAAGAGGAATATGATTTGGAACCAGCTTAAAGATAAACACGCTTAGAAGATAGCTAGAAAGGATTTCCTTAACAATTCGTTCTTAGATTTTCTACATTCCCGTGTATAGTCAATCCCGGCGAGGTCCTACGGCTTTGAAGCTTGAAGTCCGGACGAGGTCGCGAGTTTCAGCAGAAATTTGCATAACATACACAAAGTCTATTCAAATTTGTTCCAAATTGGTGTTATTTCAAGTTAAACAAATATCAACTTTATTTTAATGGAAATTAAGTTGATTTCAGAGTGACTAGCACTATTGAAAAACTTATAAAAATGGTTTAAATTGTAGCGTAAACTGCACTTTATTGTGTAGGAATTAAAGTTACTTTTCTATAAAATCATATTTGTTTACATGGCAAATAAGTCACGAATGCAGATTACATGGTAAGTACATACATAAACTCATTTGTTTTTCTCACGGAAAATATAGACAAGTTTTTCTTTTCCACAGCCATAGAGAGAGAGTAATTTAATTAGGCAGTAATCCAAAAGTTTACAAGTAAAACAACATCAGCAGGACAAATTACATACATGCGCCTGAGCACATCTCTTCTTCGTGTCATGCCTAAATCTTTCACCACGCGACAGTCTCTCTTTGTTTTCCAAAATTAATACCTGCTGAAACAACAACAAACATCTATTGTGTCAGATTTCGTTCTGGTGCTGTAAACTCACAATAACTAACGAAGTACCTACCTCACAGTACTGACAGATTTAAGTGCGCAATAATATCCTTTGTGAAAGTGCTGCTCGTAATGGCTTCTTGGAAATGTAATATGTTTGGTTTAATAATTATATTGTTCTGGGCTGTGTCCTTTGTGGGTTATTCCTAGAACGGTAGGTGAGAACTATAAACATATTGACATATCAGAGATGCTGACTGAAATAAGAAAACAAGAGGAAATAGAGGGACGTTATTTCTACAATTGAAATTGTAATGTATCGCATATGTATAAACCAGGGCTTGAAATATCGGTACCTTAGGGAACCGGTACCAATGGTATTGGTGTGATACCGGTACCAGAGTAGTATACCTGTATTATTGGTGTTTTTAATCAGTATTGGTACCTACTGTACCGTTTTCGTTAGTTGGAATGAGACAACAGATATGTAGGTAAGTAGAAAGGATAGTTAATATGCATTAGAAAAATAACTTTTGCTGCTTGCCAATCGTACGAGGTTCCTCGTACAAATATAAGATTTGTGGTACGCGCCAGGTACCTGAATTTGGTACCAGTACTTGTTAGGTGGAGTACTGGTACCCGTCTGGAACTGGTAGCTCTGGTACCGAAATAGCAAAAACCGCTAAGTACTTTTGGTACCGGTTCCATGCCCTGTTGGATTCATTAATTTAGGTCATTGCGTCCTTTTTATAGGTTGCAAAAAACGTCGGTAATATTTTTCGAGGAGAGAGGGACATTTGAAAACTTGAAGTAATGACAGTTTCAATCGACTGTTCTGACTGCTGTGATAAAAGATGGCTACTTCCCTACATTACAGCGTTATTTCCCACCCGACTCCCACGGGACAGAAAGGAGGGTAATGCTTTCCACGCGACAAACAAGTACCTATGTATAAACACCTATGCGTAATATTGTGCAATTTCAAAAACACTTCGGTAACACAGTGTCCCATTTTCACTTTTAATAGAAGTTGTAACAGTAGGCCAATGAACACTAGATACTTCGCTTATGTATAGTCAACAAAGGATATAAGTATATAGGAGCGTCGGATATAGTTGAAGTTTATTAAGCCGCCGATGGATGTTCTCGAATTACATTAAATTTAATTAATAGAAAACGAACAGCTCATTTATTAAATTAAATTTCAGTCCAGAACATCCATCGGTTCCTTAGTAAACATCAACTATATCTGACGCTCCTGTATACTTATCTACTTTGTTGACTGTATCTATAACTAGCGTCATATAAAAATTGCAAGGCTTGACTTTAGTATCCGGGGGCACGAAGTGAGAGGTGACAGTGGTTGCAGGTGGTAGGGGATGGGTCCCTGATTATAACGTTATCACTCTTATTTAACGACAATGCATATTTTTCGAGAAATTTATAAAAATTGTTTCTAACCTCAAACCAGATAAAAAGTGTAAAGAAACGTTAAAATAGGCGATTGACAACCAAATCTGTACCAGTATATTGTCTGTGGTGTAAAATGTCGTGTAAAATCGGTGAAACGGAACGTAAAAAAGAACTGTACTCTCAGTGTTATTAAGTACTCTGTGGTTCATTCCGTTTCTTCCCGAGTGAATGTTTTGTTGTGTGTGAATGTTTTGTTGTTTTATTTGTCTTGGTTATGTAGAAATTCTGTTCAGAAGGAAGTTAGCGTACCCCACTTTATGGTTGAAATAGGTCGAATCTGTCCCAAAACCGAATCGGGGCATCCCGACTCCACGTACAATAGGTCGAATCTGTCCCCAAAACCGAATCGGGGCACCCCGACTCCACGTAGTCTTTTGGCTACTACCCCGAGGGTGTATTTAAAAATCCGGAGGCGCGGAGGGAGTGCAGCCCCCGCCCACTGTAACAAAGCATAGGCACCCGTGCGAGCCGCAGCGGCTGAGGCTGGTCGCCGGAGGCGACCAGTAAGCCGAAGCTGCGGAGGTGAGCATGGGTGCCTATCCTTTGTTACGTAAGGGCGAAGGGGCTGCACTTCCCGCAGCGCCGGAGACGTGCAGAAGCAACTTTGTATTGAAAACTAGTGTTATGAGGTTAGGTTACAATAATTTGTTTTTCTCAAGAATGGTGCATCCTCGTTTCATGGGAGTGGTACCAGGGGGAAGGGGGGACCGCCCCCTCCCCCCTCCACCCCCCCACCACCTCGTTTTCGTGCCCCCGGATACTAAATTTTTACCAATTGCAAGACCGGGAATTTTACTAGCCTATGAGAAACATCAATATTCCGCAAGGACAGAATTTTAAGTTAGCAATCAGGAATATGGCTTTCCTTTGAAACATATTCAAACGAATATGAAGACCCGGAAAACCCACACGAATAACCCACGTGAGAGTTACCTACTGAAAACAATACTATATTTTCCAATGGACCTTTCAGAACAAAGCAACACAAGATGATCACGATGAGAACACTGTCAAGACGTCGATTAGTAAAAAATAAAAAGCATAGACTAAAGCCAAGTTTTTTATATTTATAACCGTCGGAGTTAGTTGTAGTTCAGGTTCAAAAGTAACACAATATGCTTGAGGAGTTGGCCAATCTCCCAGTTCGAGAGTTTGACTGATGTTAGAGTTTATTATTGCCTTGAAATCGGGGTTTAAGAGGAAATGCCCGGTCGTTTCTTCATAGAAATGCTCTCGCCTGTTTTCTTTCTGGTCAATGACCATAAAACAATGATTTTTTACAGAATTATAAATATTAACTACTTTTATGTCCCTTTGTTTTCCTTTTTGATGATACTTACACTATTTTTATAAGCACTAGAATCCTCAAAAAATGCCGATTTAAACCGCTGCCGCGCTGTCAACAAAGGCCTAGTGAACAAATTTGACAACTATTAATGAAAAAAGAAAAACTTAGGGACACAGTATATATCCTTCTTATTCAGTTTATGAAATATCTTTTGAATTGGTCCAATGGAGGAGGAAATAGGCGAGAGCCGAACCTCGAATTATGACTTTTTACTTAGGCCTCGTTTCTGGAGACGCGTGGCTTCGAGCGTCGCGTGCGGAGGCGAGATGAGAGCGTTTACGGAGAGGCGTTTTTACACGCGTTTGTTTGAAATGTTGCATTATTTGCGGATGACGACGCCGCGTCGCACGGGGCGTCGGTCGCAGCGCCGCACGCGGCGTCGGTCGCAGCGTCGTACGCGGCGTCGATCGCAGCGTCGTGCGCAGCGCCAGCTTTCTTGTGTCCTGGGCAGTCCCTTTCTACCCCCCGCAGGGTTAGCCGCGTCCGCCGCCGCGTAGCCCGCCGCGTCCGCAGCTACACTTCACGCGACGCGCCATGACCCTCGGCTCCATGAACGAATTCGTACTTAATCATATGTTTGTTTTTGTGCGTATGAAGACGCTGACCGCTGCACGCGCCGTCTCTTTGTGAACGCAAAAAATGTCCAACGCAACGCTAGACGCCACACTGCACGCGACGCGCGAAGCCACGCGTCTCCGTAAACGAGGCCTTAGGCCTGAAACTGCGTTAAGCGGGCGCCCGCGCGGTTTCATACAAAAGTGCTCCGTCGCGGGGACCTGCGCGGGCGTCCGTCACGGGGAGGCGCGCCCCGCACCCACGCAACGGGGCTAAAAAACGGGGTTAAAATTGAACTAGCGACACTGCGTAAATAAAATAATCCGGTCTCCGCGACGGGTACCCGCTACGGGGACCGTCGCGTTCCAACGGAGCCCACCCGCGTGTCGACGCGCATAGACACGCGACGGTTGCCCGTCGCGGGCGCCCGCTTAACGTAGTTTCAGGCCTTAGGGTTTTCCAAGTGTCTCCGACCGCATTTCCTCGTAGGTGGGTAAAATTGGAGACTCGTAATAACTAATTGGATGGTACATAAAATAAATGTTTATTTAATGGATGTAGGACGTAGGTATCTACGTTTGTTCAGCTTCATTTGAACAAAGGTGCCCATTTGTTCAGACTTGAGACTTAACACGAAAACAAAATATGTCTGCTTCTTTTTAGGAGAGGACAGCACTGCTGCTTTTCGGAGTGGTTGGGTGATGCATTATGATAACCATTGCTCTACCCACTAAACAATTTGAATTGATCGTTTAGTTATTTCACATAATTTCATGTAAAACCCTCGTAACTACTTCTGACCAAAACTTCTGAAAACACCTGAAAGAGGTTCTGAAAAAAAATAAACATCCGAATTGAGAACCTCCTCCTTTTTTGAATTCAGTTAAAAATAGACCCTTTACTTTACAATCTTTCATAACACGAGGCAGCCAAAAAATCGTCCGACACACGAAGCATAATTTATACCAACAAACATGATGCATTTACAAACACTGCACCGAATTGGGACGCCTCCAAACTAATTATAAGCCCGTAAATTTGTGAGTGCCACCATACTTCACGCGGCCCTTCGAAACACAGCGCATTAATTTAAACTTGGACGTTACAAGGAAGCCGGGTGACAAATATGTGCAAATGTTGTTAATGTGCTGTGCTGTTAGGTAAAATAATTTATGGGGGAGATGCGCTGTGACAAGCTGCGGCATTTCCTGATTTAGGATTGAAGAAGAAATTGAGTTGTTTTTGGAATCATTTGTGTCACTCATGGCCTCAGCTTTTGGCAACTATCTTCACCACGTGCACAGATAGACTAGAAACTGAATTCTCTATGTCCGATATCAACCCTCCAACGGCTCAACAGCAGTGCAATTTCCACAACCATTGAGGCATTCAACAGTCAAAAAATTTTCTTTTTTATAAAGAATCACTTGGTGAAAACGTGGCATCCTGATTCGGATATCACTCCGCGCGCTACCCCAAACTGTTTACTGCACAATAATTTATTACGCAAAACATATTCCAAATAAACTTGGGTTCCTTCTGCCTTCTGGTCGCTGAGCGAGTTTTAAGGCCAATATTTTTTATAAAAGAGGCAAGATGAAACAAATTGCGTGCATGCAAAGAACATTGTCCGAATTACCTTTGAATCTGATGGATTTATAACACGCTTCAAATTAGCAGACGTTTATTAAAACGACGCTGAAATATTGGTGTGATTTTTTATTTGCTTTGCCTCTTGAGACTTAGTTTGCATCTGGTTAAGGAAATGAAAATAAAAACTCAGATTTTGCAAAAATGTATCAAAGAAATGTGATGGAAACTGTTAACCGTTTAAAACAAAGGGGTTTCCTACCTCACAAGTAGCCAACGAACTCCGTTCCTTTTATTTTCCTCCTTTGTGTTTTATTTTATTGGCATTGTACACATATCAATTAGGTACCTTGGTTGGATCGAAATAGCTCCAGAAAAGGATGCTTGGGAGGCCTTTGCTCAGTAGGGACAGAGTAGGCTAAGTAAAAAAATACCTTTCAAATGAGATTATAGCAATGCTTGGCGAAATAAATACACGATAAAACGATAGTGTCAAGTGCTGTGGGGAACTGTTACATTGTACAGACGCCAGCACATCAAGCTATCCGAAACTGTCAAATTTTCCAAATCAACTTTGAACCTTACGCTTTAGCGATAAAGTTGAAAATCTATTAAAGACATTTTTGCAGATTGTAGTAGCTTGATGTGCTGGCGTCTGTACTTTTGCTTTTCTTTACTGACACGTAAGAAGTGTATTATTTTATTATAGTCTTATACAATTGCGTTCAGCACATCAGACATTTTTCTTATATGAAATTGGCATTTGGCATTGTCTTACGGGCAAACGCAGTGCAGTTTTTCTCCAGTAACAGACCGATAACTAAGTAGTTTTAGAAAGCCACAAATAACATAAAATAGGCCCGACTGTTCCCTATGAATGTTAACTGTTAACAATCCCATTAGTTCGTCTATTTCGTCGAGACGATTAGCTCGTTGATTAATGTGGATCCCTTCGCCGGTTGGCAAGCTCAGGCCGTTGCGAAACACGCGTTTACCTAATTATATTGCTGGGTTCATGGTTGAGTTTGAACTTAAGAAAGTTTTATAGAGACCATCTGAATTGCCTGTGTTAAAAGCTTGTTTTCTCTTTCTTCTTGTTTGATCTTTACCGACCAACAGCCTACCAAAGTATGTCATTGAACAAAAATGGTTGTGGCAATATTAATGGTGGATCGTTGGTTATAATTATGGCAAATGAAGCCGGGGTTTGTGTTGAGCCGCTATATTATTGAAAAACACTTGTTTGCCCCGTGATTTTAAACAATATTTCCTAGTCTTCAGCCCAGGCCATCTAATAAACAACAACACCTATTTTTACCTGAACTGGGTTTTTCCAGCTCACTCAAAACAAAACACAAACAGTCCGACTTTCCCTGTATCCGTTAGTTTTCCGTGACGTAACTTGTCCAGTCTCGTTCGATATCTGGTTCAGGGCCGTCAGCCGTGGTCGTGTGGTTGTTCAGAATGGCTGGAGTTCTAGGAACCCCTGGCAGACACTGCCAAATGTTGTTGACATCGATGTAATGAGACGTCGTCATTTGTTTAGTCTGTATTGATTATTATCGATATAGAGCTTTCAGAACAATATTTGGAATACTTTAATTGGTACCTTCGATTCGACACCGAGTAATAATTTACCTTTATTTATTTATTTATTAATACCTAACCTTTATTTATTTAGACTACAATGCGGTCTATCTATAGTGTTACTGTGGTAGTAACAAAATTGCGTAGCCTATGTTAGTACAGATCGGGTCCTATTTGTGTCTTCCCACGCGGCCATCAATTGCAGGATAGTGTTGGGACTGCCAGGCAGCCTGCGGAATAGCGAGGCAGATTTTTTACGCCACTGTGCATCAAAGCCGTCAGTGCGTGCACCTGCAAACATTGCCGAGGCACTACAGAAGCGCAGCAATCGCAACAATACCCTGAATGCGTTATTTTATTGGATACGCAGAGCATTGTAAGCCTTTTGGGTATACATATTGAGCCACAGGGCTCTCGAGTACGTACAGTACTGTGCAGTATGCTTTAAAAAGTAATGAAAATTGTTTTACTTTAATGTCACTAGCACGCTGGTCCGTTGAAGTTTGGACAGTAACTGTTATTTATAAATAAATAGAAGATTGTTTGCCAAGGGAGCAAACAACTATTTTGAAGGCGAGAGTGTTTCTTCGAATCCAGAGCGGAGCGAAGGATTCTAGAGTAGAATCCCGAGTTTGCCAAGGGAGCAAACAACTATTTTGAAGGCGAGAGTGTTTCTTTGAATCCAGAGCGGAGCGAAGGATTCTAGAGTAGAATCCCGAGCTGGGCCCATAACCTGTTAGGGTTTATGGATGAACACCAAGGGAAACACTGTTTTAAGGATTTCAATATAATAACAATAATAATAATAATAAATCTTTATTTCAGACCACTTAGATCCATTACATTACATTATAGACATATCGTCCTGATTACACAAAAAAATAAATAATAATAAAATGTCAAACAAAATAAAAAAAAAATGTCAAAAAAGTTAAAAAAAAATTAAAAAATTAAATTGAAATAATAAATTAAGTACATACAAAAATTACAAAAAAAAAATAAGACAAAATATACAGGACAACAAACACTTAAGCCGCTATTTCCAGCCATCGTTTAAAAGTTCTGGTAGCGCACACTCTATCAGCAAGTTCTTTCACTATACTACCTATTACTACACGTACCAACCCTGAACATGAATGACGCGATTCTGTTCCTTTGGATGGCATTGAACGCGTTCAGCCTCGCCTCCACGAACATGCCAGAGGCACTACAATTTCGCTTCAACCCCATGAGGTGTCTGTAGATGTTGTTATACTGAACGCGAATGCCATCCCAGGACTTTCTCGTATAGTCAGTCCAGAGCTGGCACGTATAGAAACTTTGACAGTACGTTCTGAATAGGTGCACTTTAGTCTGCACTTTGGCTTTAAAAAATCGTCTAGCAAGCATGTTCCCGACAACCGACAGGGCACGACGCTGACGATCGATGTCCGCATCGTCCCTCATGTTCGATGTCAGTATGTGACCAAGGTACTTGAACCTCTCCACCACCTTAATTGTCTGTCCCCCAATGCATACTGGTGGAACACTTTGAGGTCCCTTTCCCGACCTGAATATCATCATTTCTGTTTTCTTAGCGTTATAAACTAAGTCATGACTCTTCGCAAACCGATCACAGATAACCAGCAGCTTTCTTAAACCTTTAATTGAGGGGCTGAGCAGAACCATATCGTCTGCATAACTCAAGTTGTTTACATAACGATCGCCCAATTTGAGCCCCACTGGTGTCCTGCTCAGCTCCTCAATCAGGTCGTTGACATAGAGATTAAACAGGTCGGGAGAGGTCAAACCCCCCTGCCTAACACCACAAGTTAGCCTATAGTCCTCAGACATAGCACAATCCCCTCTAACATTGTTGAACTGATTACAGTACCAATACCTAATAAGCCCCGTGACCCCAGCTGGTACATTACTACGCTCAAGTTTCTCCCACAACAGGTCATGATTTATAGTGTCAAAGGCGCGACTAAGGTCGAGGAAACAGGCATAGACACTAGTACGTAATACGTTCTAAAGTAGAATCCTGAGCGCAGCAAGGGATTCAAAGTACGTCACTCGAGCTTAAAATGGCGTTGCTCCCGAGGTGGACACTCTACTTTTTATCACGCTCTATGAAAAATAAGTAAGTGCAACTTATGAATATGAATACGTACGTTTATTTATTTCATTATCACTGCTTGAGGAAGACATACTCATTTTTTATAAAACTAAGTACTTACCATCCTAATTTAAGTAAACAATTACGAACGAAGGCAGAATGCTTTTCGCGCGTTTTTATTTTATCACACACTTTTTTTTTAAATCTAGCTACCTATCGTTTTACTTTATCATACAGCCTATGAATGTGGATACAGACATTGCGAATCATGTGTTAAGCGCCGCGTGCTGCGCATGCCTCGCAATGTCAGTATCCGCCTTTATTTGTTCATACAATGTTCGTGATTGATCTCTTTGGTGATTGGAACTTTTACTAACAATATTCACATTCTAAATACACTAGCTCTTTTTGGATAGATGTGATAAAAATAATATTTATGCCTCGTGGTAGGTACCTATTACCTACAGGCAATCTAAGAAGTATACCTTGGATATTTAGGTGTGGATAGTCACTTCAGCTGGTAGAGAATAGTACATTATGATACATGTGTGCTATGTTGCGCGCGAACCGCAGGCGAGCGCGATAAGAAAGCCGAGAGTCTAATGATCAATGCACACGCGTTTCATACGACGTTTTTCAACACACTTGCGAGGAAAAAAACAGATTTGTATTGTTAAATATTAACTTGTTTGGAAAATGGCGCGCTAATTCTGTTTTTCCGCGCGCCGTGCTAGCCAGCACTAGCGATGCGCACGCAGGTGTAAATAAAAGCACTCTCATTTTAAATGTATTAGTCTATGGCACTGACAAAACCTCTAAACAGCCTATAAACACAAAATAATGTTTAGAGTGATAGTGTTGTCGTATGTCAAATTATTGTAGTTTAGTTAGTATGGAATTAGAAGGTACTATTGGCATAGCCAATAGTACCTTCGTTCAGTGAGAATCCGCAATAATAGAACGCCAGTCAGGGTCTTTTCCGTTTGGTTTCGGAAGGGACCACGGACAATTTAAGGTGGATAATTAAAATTTTCTTACGTTTTTTGTAATTTGCAGGTCAGGATCAGGTTGTATCTTGATCCAATATGATTCGCGACTATAATACAGAATAATATTACAGAATAATATATAAAGTTTTTACAGAATTATAGTCATTAGAATAGAATCTTTCAAGTTAGACTTTTTCCCTAAGAACTTTTCCATAAGAAAGATGTATTAATGATTCGGATGATTACTGACATTGCAAAAAACCTAAGAAATTTGAATTTCGCGGTCTACCACTGCGCATTCACCTTTAATTGTCCGTGGTACCTGCGCATTCACCTTAAGGTAAATAAATATTAGTTAATTTTGAGACCAAGGACAAATACATATAAAAAAAGTGAATTGATGAGATTAAAAAACTGGCCAAGTGCGAGTCGGACTCGCACTCGAAGGGTTCCGTACCACAAGGCAAAAACGCCGAAAAAAACATGTTTATTGTATGGGAGCCCCCCTTAAATATTTATTTTATTTTAATTTTATTATTTATTATTAAAGTTAAAATAGAACTGAATATTTTGTGAATATTTCAAGTGCCTACCTGTTGCCGTTTTTGATATCGAGCAAAAAAGGGCAAAAATATCGCTTTTGTTGTATGGGAACAAAATAAATTAAATATTTGAGGGGGGCCCCTCAAATATTTAATTTATTTTGTTTTTAGTATTTGTTGTTATAGCGGCAACAGAAATACATAATTTGTGAAAATTTCAACTGTCTAGCTATCGCGGTTCTTGAGATACAGCCTGGTGACAGACAGACGGACAGACGGACAGACGGACAGACGGACAGACGGCCAGACGGACAGACGGACAGACGGACAGACGGACAGACAGCGAAGTCTTAGTAATAGGGTTCCGTTTTTATACGGAACCCTAAAAAGCGCGCATCTCCGACTAGTAAATAGTTATCTGTGGAAATAAAGCACTAGTGGATTAAAATAAAGAAAAAGCACGCGTTTTTAATACACTGCATTATGGACCTAAAAGCGGTTCAATAAGAGCCACTTTACGAGCAAGTGTGTTGAAAACATAATAATTATATCTGCCTAGTGGTCCTAGTAAAGTGGTTAATACAGATACGTTGGATGAATAACACTTGGCGATATGATTATGAACTGGGGGCTTACTCTCCAAACTAATTTTAATTCCAATGAAATGCCAATACGATTCCAATGTTAATTTTACAGTCACGTGATTCGGTACTCTTGAAAACAATATTGTCACCATTGAAATGAAATTGACATTGCTCCGCCATTATTTTGTTACACGTGAAGTTAGCTATGTTACGGGCTGCAATAGTGTGGTTCAACTCATTACGAAAAACCGGTAATAGGGCTTTAAAATGCTTTATCGTTTAAATAACAAGGCTAATAAATAAATATGATATAAAATAATTCTTTAATTGATTAATTATAAAGTATTAAATTCATTTAGGCGTAAGAAAACGAATAAAATCATATAATTAACCATGACTTTGGCTTTATGGGGTAGGATCGTTGCCTACACTACTTACTAAAAAAAAAAAAAGACTGCGAGTAAGTTCTCCAATTTCAAACATAAAGTCAAGTGGTTTTAGAAGTGAATTCGAACTGCAAGTTTGTTTGTTTATGACAAAATTCTTCGCGTTTGGTTATTTTTAGTAAGAAATAATTACTGTCCGCTAAGTTACTTAACTAATTAGTATTACAGTTTTATACAAATGGTACCAAGTAAATAGATATACAACTTCTTAGAGTAAGTAATGTTTTTGTGACGAACGCCGAACGTGTTTATGTGAATAGTGAACATGACTGAGTTATATACCAGTGAAGTGATAAATAAGTTAGAATATGTAAAAGTGATAGTTAGAATAGGATAGTTAAGACCCAAAAGTACCTAGCGTGGGCGTCGATATGTGCTACTACTGTTTTACTGAGTAAGTTTTAGATTTTCTATTTAAATTTTAAGTGTTTGTATTGTTCTAATTAGCTTTCTAACTGGTTTTTATTAATAGTTTTCGTATTAAAATCTGATATAGAATTTTTGATCATTTTAATGTAGGTACGAAGAAAAATGATAGAATAATTACGTAACTTGAAAACGAGGTTTTTTGTTTATAGGAATATTTGCGAGATTTTAGTGTCAAATGAGAGGATTATGTTTAAAACTAATATTCTAGTTTGAATTATGTAAATCGGTCTACGGGTTTTAGAGATAGAAAGAATTTTGTATAATGAAAACATGCCGAAGTCTAATTTTAGTAAGCTAATGTTCTAGAAAGTTTTTACTGTATAGAGATAGGATAAAAATGTTGTTATGTAATACGAAAGAGGAGTCAAATCCTTGCTCACTCCGTAATTTGCTTTAAATTCGTATTCATTCATAGAAAACGCTTTGTCCGTATAACGCATCATCCGACGCTCATCTCGTCTTTGTTTCAGTTGTTTTTTATAGGAATTACGTAAAAAACTCTATACTACTGCTTATCGTGCCATATTACAATCTTATAACCCACAAAAAACCACTTAAAACGCAAAACAATTTCTAAAAAGTTACACTTTTGTTATTGGAAAAATCACTATCAACAAACTATCCCAACACAATATTGACGCAATACACAGCTGTCAAAATACACTCAAGAGTACCGATTACCCCACGCCAAGCCCGTTCCCAATTCCACTTAGTTCCCCAAAATGGACACCCAATCTAAAAATCAATTGGCGCTAGCATCGAACTCAAGAGTACGAAATGTCACAATTCCAATGTCAATCTATCGGAATTAAACTCGAGAGTAAGCACCCTGAACAGTACGTAAGCGTAGGAAACCAAATAAAAAGGACGTTATTAAGAATGCAAGCTGCATTCAAAAACTAGACTGGAGTTAGCAATCTAGTTAGCAAAAGAACTGGCCGCTATCAGAGAATAGTTCAAATAAATTCGCGGTCACGGCCTAACGTTTAATAAGAGACGAACTATTGCATAACGCAGCGCCGTTGGAATGCGGCATTTTACTAAAATAAAATGGCCGAAGTTTTAAATAGTCTCATAGTTCTAATACCACCCACGGCGTCTACGGGTGCGCATTTATTTATGCCAGAATACTTTCGTAGGTGCTCCTTTGAATGACTACATAAGCACCTGACCGGGTTCTCTTGAAATGTGACAACAAGAAAATCATCATCATCATTATCAGCTTACAATGTTCCCACTGTTGGGATACAGGCCTCCTCTCTGTGAGAGGGAGTGGGCTGTAATCCACCACGCGGGCCCAGTGCCGGTTGGTAGATGTCACATGTCTTCGATTTTTCTATTCTAGGACATGCAGATTTCCTCACGACGTTTTCTTTCATCGTTTTGAGAGCAGTGGTGATGAAATAATTTACATAAAGTTTAGTGCCTGTCGGGGTTCGAACCTCCGATATCAAACTCGTAAGTCGAGGCCCTCTCCACTGGGCCACCACTGGTCTGCAACATCATCATCCTGCTGCTCTTATTCGAATTAGTTGGGTTCCGCGCAGCATGACGTTTTCTTCTATAGTGACAAAATATCTCTATACCCGTCATCTCAGTTTTACAGAATCCATCCAACTTTTCATTGGTTTTTCCTACCACTTTTCAACACGAGCACAAGGTTTACCAGATTGTATCATTATTGTGTTGTGCTCCCTTTTTACCGACTTCAAAAAAAAGGAGGTTATCTATTCGACACGTATGTATGTTATTGGAATTGCATTATATTCACATATGACAATCTACATATTAGGCCTTCCAAACAAATATACAAAATTGTATAGACGTATGTATGTAAGTATATTTGTCCACGCATTTCTCCGCAAGTATTAATCGGATCGTGACCATGTTTTTGTATTGGCTTACATTTACTTCAACTTAGGGAACAGTGCAAGTTTCATCAAAATCGATGAAGTAATTTTCAAGATATGGACTAATACGTGTATGTGTGATGGCCTGGATTATTGATACGAGCTACGGGTGTAGTGTCAAAGGGAAAACATCTCAAAACCTCGGTCAAATTCTAGTGCAATATTTACAACAAAACTATTACCTACTTATTACAAACAAATATTCCAGTTTTTACTTAAAACTAAAAATTACGAAATAAAAAAAGAACTTACAAAAAATTAAACCGACTTCAAAAAGAAATGAACTCAAAATTATGAAATAAGTAAGTAGCTTCAATTTCAGAAGTCGGTGGCAAAAAAAACTAAAATTAAAATAGGAAATCCCAAGCCATTTTAATCACTTTTTTTATCCAAATAAAAGTGATTCAATTCTTACGAAAAACATAGAAAGAGCACTAAACACACATTCAGTGAAAAGAGGTAAGCATAAGATGAACTTATTCTTAGCCATTACAACTAAAGTAGGTTTATATGTTTGGCGACGACCGCGTTTTCAAAATTGTTGCGATATGCATGATCGCGGGCCGCATATCATATGAAATAGCGCTTGAAAGTGCGATCAGTTTGTCTTAATGTGGCATAACTGTTCGTTTAAGATGCTGGATCAATAAGGCGCACTTGTGTCTGGCCATGACTGGGCAGGGAGACGCTTAGTCATATGTTGATGGTGTGCGCATGAGCTCAGTTTGTGATTTCTTCATGATGGTGAACTTTGGGCTTTGGGACACGAGGCTTGAGTTGTGTGACAAAGACTACTCACTGATTTAGGTGAGTACACTGAACTGTCTTTTTCAAATCTGTACACGAGGTCAACGAAAGGCCTGTGACTGAACTATCAACTGAACTTTCCAGCAAACTGATGGCCTGTTGGAAGCTTATTTAGTATTTTATCTTTGGCGTCGATTTTGTTCTCAAAACTGACACGCTATGCACGGTTGCGGAAAACGTATCATATTTAATAAGGCTTGAAATTATCTTAGAGAAACGGATTACCTACTGTAATGAAGCGTGACTGCGCACTTCAGTCTGGCCATAACTGGACAGGCAGACTCTTAGTCATATGTTGATGGTGTGAGCATGAGCTGTTTGTGGTTTATTTATGACGAGAAACTTCCATGCCTTATACATAGGTACAGTTCTGCCAGGAAAAGTATGTGCTTCGGCGATCATCGGCTATCTCCGGAAATACGAAAACGCAATGTTAAGATGTAATAAAGAGCTGTCACAACAATGGCAGTAGATACATGCCCATTTTGTATTAAAGATCGTCTCATTTAGGGCAGATTTTTCCAACGCCAGATAATTTTATCGGAGGAATAATTTTGAATTTTTGACAGTTATTCCATACAAAAACTGTCAACGTCAAATTTATTCCACGAATAAAAAATATCTATCGATTGAAAAATCAGCCCATAAACAAATAAACTTGTTTCTTTCTCTATTTAAAACTGCATGTCTATCCACTAAAATTTCTATACAAACATTTGAAATGTGTATGCAACAAGCAGTAAAGGGATGTGCAATTTTAAATAAGACGATCTTTACCCTGGTTAAAAAATAGATTAACCACTGCAATTCAAAAAAACTTTTCGATACTATTGAGTCACAGATGACGAGGGGGACCGGAGAAGTTAACCCGACGTAGAAAACTTCATACAAACACTCAATTATATACGCACTACTAAAAAGCGCGGTATTACCTACACAATTTAAAAGCTTTGCCTCTGTTTTTGCTAATTCGGTAACACGAAGATTATCGAAGCGCATACCTTTTCTGGTTTGCCTGTATGAATGTAATGTCAAGTTTAAATCTTTTGCAAAGCGCAAACGCAAAAAAGTTACGGGAAACGTAGATATCACATTTAGCAAGGCTTGAAATTGTAATTACTTTGTTTACTAAGAGAAATAGGTTACTGTAATGTGGTGTGACTATTCGTTTTATGATATTAGTTCAATATGGCGCACTTATGTCTGGACAAGATTGGACTGGCAGACGCTTAGTCAGTTTGTGGTTCTTTACGATGGTAAACATCCATACTGTATGCATCGAACGTTTTAGTGGGTAATTTAACCCCGTGAAACGGCCGGTGCACTTGTTTAAGTACCTACTAAATGTGTAGCAACTTCGTGAGGAATGTTTTATTTCATCATGCCATATTTTGTTAGGTATTACTTTACTTACTTTAAGTTCATAATATCTACTACTTAATGGCACTTATCTAGAAATCAGCTACAAAACGAGTCTTATAAAACGACCATCTACATAAAATTTCGTAAGACCAACTAATTACGTGGACATCTGTCAACTGTCGGACAAGCCACAACAATGTACGTACAGAAATAGACTCCACTTCAAAATAGAACCCTTGGGAGTGGCAGGAAATATCTTCACTTCAGTAAAATATAGGAAAATATTACAAGTACAAGGCACAGTAATACATCAATCAATGTGTCTTCTTACTTGTAACTGTCATGATGTGTTAAAACGTCATTTTACAACTGTAGATATGTAGGTATCCACATATCCTATTTAGGTAGGGCTAGGTAACTATAGTCCTCGTCACGAGAAGGTATAAATTATGTAAACACACATTCACGGGTTCGCAACTTTTGGATCAAATTAAAAAAAAAAACAGTTTGTAATGATTTTTATTTTTATATAGGGATATAATTAAGGTAACACACACATCTAATTACTGCCGTCAGACGATTCCGAGTATTCTGTAACTTACTTCAAAATGGCGATGGCGGGCGGCCCAAATGTTTACGTTCCATGAGTCAGACGCGTTCCAGTACCACAAATCCGACCAAGTGAAATTGCTCGTTAGTTTCGTATTACACGTACGTTACATTGAGTTGATTGAATTTAGGATTACTTATTGAACTTTAGTATAAAGTTCTTTATTTACAAAGTTTATAGCTTCTCGTGACGGGGACTTTACTATACTTTGTGCCATAGCTAAACTATAATATCAAATAGTGTGGGTATGGAATATCTTAACTTTTTATAAGCTTGAGTACGAGGCTTTTGACTACATTTAATGTGTATATTTTATATCTTTTTTAAGTGAGTTTTGTTTGTGCAGAATAAACAATTTTTCATTCTTTCTTGCCGTTAATAACATCTTTGATTGTAAGGATCGTGGCGTTCTGTAGTATCTGCCTACCTCCATGGGATGATGGAGTGATAAATTTCTTTAATAGATTTTCAACTTTATCGCTAAAGCATAAGGATCAATGTTGATTGGGAAAATTTGACAGTTTCGGGAAGCTTGTTGTGCTGGCGTATGTATACAGCGTGGCAGGGACTTGGACCCGCAAACTGAAATCATACATTTTATTCAGCACATGATTCTAGATTCCCCTAGCGTAAAAACTTTCTGTGGGGTCAGCCGTCAGAATCATGTAAATTCAATACGTTCGCGTCAGAACTGTGTGGCGTCGAAGTGATTCAAACCACTCAACGCCACACAGTTCTGACGCGAACTCCGTTCATTAGTATTGAATTTCTGATTTTGATCATCTACTTTTGCTGTTTACTGTACAGACGCCAGCACATCGAGCTTCTACAATCTGTCAAATTCCTTTAATAGATTTTCAACTTTATCGCTAAAGCAAAAGGATCAATGTTGATTGGGAAAATTTGACAGTTTCGGAAAGCTTGATGTGCTGGCGTCTTTACTAAATCTATAGTAACCAGTTGCACGTCGGCGTCGCTGCCACCCTGTATACCATGTGCGTGATAACGTCCTCTAAGAAGATAAAAAGCAATGTGTAATGCCACGTTAAAAGTCATCAACAGATATCGAAGTACGGCACTACATGTACCCATTGAGGTATAAAGTACTTACGTACTAGAGCTGACATTGCGAACAAAATATGTTGTACAGCGTGGCAACGCACGTTTTACAGAAAATACAATAAACTTACCGATGAAACGTCACTCCTTGACTTTTATTCAATTTTCTAGAGTGGTTTGAACAGTATCTTAATACGCACGAAGGCATTTTTAGAATTAACTGTATCAGTGCTACGTGTCACGTCGCGACAAGCGTCCGCAGACTAAAGGACTTCTGGTCCATGGACCACAAAGCGTGCTACAAATTATCGATTCGCGGCGGCCACTCTAGTACGTAAGTACTTATATCTCAATGCATGTGTATAAATCTTGTAAACTAATTTTTAAGAACAAAGTTTTGTTATGTAAGTGCTGTGTAGGTGTACTCGTGTGACAAATTCACCCTAGTTGTCAACGAATGATTTATTTATTATACTGTTATGTTACTAGTGAGTCGTTGGAATAAATACATACCTAATGTATATTTAGACCAGCATTGCTGTTCACCACCTTTAGATATGCTATCGTATCGAAAAGGACACATTTCGATAAACTGATTTGCGTTGCCCCCGACAGTAGGTAATGGCTTTTATTTTAACAATTCAACAACATTCATTGCGCTATTTACGTTGTAGAGCCGACAATTTTTAGGGTTCCGTACCCAAAGGGTAAAAACGGAACCCTATTACTAAGACTTCGCTGTCTGTCCGTCTGTCTGTCACCAGGCTGTATCTCAAGAACCGCGGTAGCTAGACTGTTGAAATTTTCACAATGTATGTATTTCTGTTGCCGCTATAACAACAAATACTAAAAACAAAATAAAATAAATATTTAAGGGGGGCTCCCATACAACAAACGCGATTTTTTTGCCCTTTTTTGCTCGATATCAAAAATGGCAACAGGTAGGCACTTGAAATATTCTCAAAATACTCAGTTGTATTTTAACTTTAATAATAAATAATAAAATTAAAATAAAATAAATATTTAAGGGGGGCTCCCATACAACAAACATGTTTTTTCGGCGTTTTTGCGTTATGGTACGGAACCCTTCGTGTGCGAGTCCGACTCGCACTTGGCCAGTTTTTTTTAAGATCATTATGAAGCAATGGATTAGCAATATCCTTCAAAATTATTCAAATTGTGATCGAAAGTGTGTTACACAATTAGGGTGCAGCTGTTGGAAGAATAGCGATCGTCTATTTGATTTAAAAATGACAAAATTTTCGGGTTTTGGACTTGTGAACAGTGTTTAGAGGACTCCTACGATAACATTGATCGATGTTCGATACGATACAGAAGCGCAATATGTGGTTATGAACAGCTATGCTGGAAAACGTTTCTCCTAAAGGGCGGTATTTTCCGAAGTTACCCCGCTAGGCAACCGGGTTGCTGACCGCAGACGAATGACGCAGCTGCCCGTCATTGGGTGGTAAATATTTAGGTTGGCAGACACGATAGTCCTGCCATCTGTCTGTTGGTGTGTGCCAAACCTACTTATCATTTTGAACTGCATAAAGATGATGACGAATCTCATCCATCCCGTTTGGTTTTATGCGACGTAATCGCAGGAAAAGATTAGTCAGTGCTTTCATTTTCTGGGATTGCAGTAAAGGATAATCAAACGTAATTAGACCTGTAAAAGTTTCTAGGCGTACCAGCCTAGAAACTTCAATAAACGTCCATTATATGTGAATTGAAAACAAAAATATAACCGGCAATACATATACAGGGAGTAGGTATCTCCCATTTCGTTTGTCGCATGTTTTCAATTTCAGTCGAAAAATAATGTAAGTTTATGTCATTCAGTTCGCCTTTACTTTATGTTTCAAGCAAGCAACAATCTAGGATTGTTTACTTATACCAATTCGAATAAGATTTTCAGTGGCCGAATCTTGTCATTTACTGAAACAGCGCAGTAGCGCCCTCTTCTGAAAAGACATTGGACTGCTGCCAGTTTCATAAACTGTTTTACGACTGAAATGTGCGATTCAGACTACACATTGAAACTTCGTACAATTTGCGCTAGATGCCGCTGTTCGAGATCAACTCATGCGCGGTGTTTTCGACACATTGTCTCTTACACCATCTAGTGTTGAATGAGGGAACTAATGGAATTGTTTTTTCTAATTAAGTCTCATACATTCCTTCAATTAAATAAGGCCATAAGTACATAAGAACTATAATGGCTCATAGTATCGATAACATTATTAGTTAAATCCAAGAGCTGAAACTTTCGCTACTTTGGTCTATAAAAGAATTGTAATTTAACATTATCAGCATAAAAACATACCTACACTGAAAGAAATAAGCAGTAAGTAAAAAACACTGATCTGAACCGCGTTAAACAGTTCCATATGAGCCTAACGTTCAAAACAGTATTTTTTACTGATCCGAAAACAGTTAAAGCTTGAGGCAAAATGTTACCGATATGACAGTAAACTTTAACATTTTAGGTACCTAGCTAAAAGGTGACAAAATTAACTGTTTTATTCATTTGGTGATATTGTTCAAACCATTGAAATTTATTTACATTACAGTAATGGTGGTTTTCCTTTTTTTGTTGTTTTTTTCAGTAAATAGCATGTTCAATCAGTAAAAGTTACTGTTTTGTCTTTTACTGCTTACAAACATTTCTTCTTACTGTATAAAGTCGGTAAGTCTTAATAAAATCGCTTTAATGTGGTGTAGTAAGAAATAATATTTTTCAGTGTAGTTGGATAAACCCATAGAAGAGTCTTAGATGCTTTTTACGATACCCATGAAAATAACGTTGGTATCCTATTTTTACCAGTGTCTCACACGCAACTAATAGGTACTCACGCAGCGCCTATATTTATTGATTCGTCATCCGCCCTACAGTGAAAGCTTTCTCACCATAATTGATGCGATCTTAATTCGGACGTGTATAAATAGAAATATAGTCTAAAAATACTCGAGTTGCATTGTAAAGATCGTTTTGGCAGTCGCCGAGAGATTCGTCGACATACACCTTCTGCATGTGATAAAGAGTTATTTATCGTCAACGTTAGATGATTTTATACAATTAATAGATTCGACGACACTGAGACGAATGACTTCATAATAAAATGTTGCCGACTAAATAACTGCTATTTGTTATGTTCAACGGTTTTTATGAGCATTGCTATAGCAATTGCTCTAATGTTCACGTATAGTGGGAATAGATCTTTGTCTTATTTAATTGAAGTGCTTGGCACTCGGTTCCTTCTACGAACTACAAGTTTCAAGCAGCCCTGACCAAGGTGAAACTAAAATTATGAACACTGCGACTTTAATTTTTAATTTGTTTTCGCCTACATTAACTTTTCATGGATGTCGGTCGAGGTTTAAGTTTTCTGACATGCCATGACACACAAACGCATTAGTAAATAAAGGAGCAGAAGCCCAGAATAATCCCAGGTGTGAATAAGATGCTTTTGGATAATTATATAATTATTATATTTCTTGACGTTTTGAGCAGAACCGACTATAAGCCCACTTCAAATGAAATCCATGATAAAAAAAAGGTTGTGAACCACTCGGCCATGTGTAGGTTAGGTATAAGAAACAATGACGGCTATCAAATCCACCATAAACAATTTTACGAGCTAGTAAAAAATAGTAGATAGTTAAACAAGAGAATGGCTTATAAAAATTCATACTATTCTAAACTTCACCACATAAAAGAAAATGAAAAGAAACTGTGTTGATTTAACTCATAAACTCTAAACAATGTAGGAATAACAAAGGACAATGGGCAATTTTGTATGGAGCGTGGGCGGTCCGCGGCCAGGAATGATTTTGTTATTTATTGGTTGTACTTTAGTCCTACAATTATTGTGGACAAGTTTTATCACTGTGGTGTACTTCTAAAACGGATAAAATATATTTTTGTTTTTGACCCTTTAAATCGTTTTACTTACTATTCTGGCTTATATCCAATGCAAAAATACAAAGGAAAGTGAAACAACAAATCTAGATAGACTCGAAGATATTTATTAGATGTATATTAAATCACATATTATATTATTAGTAAGCACAATTACCATACTATGTATTATAATATTTATAATCTACATGAAACCTTTATTTTGTTATAATAAACTATTATTATACCTAAATATATATTACATACTTATTGTATTAGTAGGTACAGGTATGGTATGGGACAAAAAAGAATTAAGTGTGATTTTAGAGAATGTGTAGTCTAGTTCCTCCTACTCATGCTCTAAAATCACACTTAATTCTGCTACTGGTAATCGAATCTCTTCGGGTTGATTTCTTGCCCAGCCTATATACCATACTACGCACATAATATGTGCGCAGCATCCAACAGTGCGCCTACCACTCGGACACGAACAATAATAATGGGCGATAGCTTGTCTTCCGTTCCTTTGTCGGTCAATAATAAGGTATGAATAATCCCGTGCCGGACGGCGCGTACGTGTTCCACGCGCGCCTCAAAGAGATGTCACCATCGAGGAGGGGCCCCTTAGGGCCGAAGCCTGCCGGGTCAGCGGGATTGTCCGAAAGGGTTACCGCTGGCCCGGAACATAAAGGGCTAAGGAAGGAACAAGGGTGGGTTTTAGTCAGTAAGAGTCTGACACTCCCTTCCGCTCCACCCAGAGCGGGAGGAGTCATTTGATGATTTCCCATCCGCAAAAAAAAAAGGTATGAATAATAAGTCCTAGATCTTACGTGTCTTGACTGTATTCGAACACGTAACAACCAAACGTCTTGCTCTTTTATATATTCACTAAGACCCCTTATTTGTTGCTCTCGGTACACTTCAATATTATACAAGCCCTATACTAGGTGCTCAGCATAATAACTGCGGGCTACCTTGATTTGATACATAACGAGAGCAATCAATATAAGAACATCATCTGAAACATTTGGAAAATCGTCAAAAATAAGGTGGTCACCAGTGATGCTTTGAAATGTTGCTCTTTGTCCATTACATGTACATTTTTTTTATTACATGTACACAACAGTACATTGTTAGTGTCTCAAAACGTTTAGAAGTTAGGGTATAAAAAAAACATTACATGTAATAATAACATAATTATTATGCGATATTGCTATATGCAAATAGGTTATATTGACATTCAAATATTTTTTTTCGTGAATGGAATACAGTGAAACTCTCATAGTAAAAGTTACTCCTAATAGTACTTTCATTTGACACTAAATTATTTGATGGCCGCCGACCGCCCAGAAATGCCCATTTTCCTTTATAGGGATTTGCGAAGCTATGGTTTTAAAATTGTAGCATAAGGGCCCTATCTCAATGGGACACCAAAGTGGCGCAACCATGATCGCGCTGCCAGCAAAATATACACAGCTTTATGGTGGGTATCTCACCACGCGTCCAATCGGATGAGCAACCAACTATATATTTTTTGGCAGTGCGACCACCGTTGCAACGTCACTGGTGTCCTAGTGAGATAGGGACCTCAATCCACTACCATTGCAAGTATTAATATTCGTGATTACTTCCAGAGGACAAGACGACCAACACTCTAGTATAGTAAAAAAAAACGTTGCTTTCCATAAAACCAGAAACTTGCATACAATTAGAAAAGCATTTAGGTAGGTACGGCATTTAATTAAAGCTTGAGAATTTAAAGGGCTGTAAAGTTTAAAGAAACATAATGAAAGTCAACTATTTTAAAACTGCATTCACCTTTACCTTAGCGAATTAATTCATCAATGCTTAATTAGTGTAAACAAATTCATGCTAATTAAAAATACCCCGCATGTCTGTGTGGTGCCGGACTTGTCTGTGTGGTGCCGGACTTAAAGAATAGCACCACCCCATACCTCCCGTGGGTGTCGTAAAAGGCGACTAAGGGGCGTACCGGAGAATGGGCAGCAGCGTTCTCTATGCATTCCACCACCATACCATACTGCGATCGCCAACCCGCCTGCCAAGCGTGGCGATTATGGCAAACCCCCCCTTTTGGGGGAGGCCTATGTCCAGCAGTGGACGTCTTTCGGCTGAAATGATGATGATGAAAAATACCCCAAGTCAATGCTATCGGCATTCCTGTACAAATGTAAAGTATTCGCAGAGTAGTCTGAGTTAACTAAAAATATTACGACATTGACAAAGGTTGACCCGGCTATTTCGGAACCCTCACGTTACCTAAAGAAATTTGACTTTTAGTTTACTACGAATTTATTTATTGAGAGTTCTCGTCACAGTATAATACCTAATCGATTGACTTTTATTTTATCTGGGGATATATGCATAAAAATATCTCTCGACTCTACCTCTTTTTAACCGACTTCAAAAAAAGGAGGAGGTTTCTCAATTCGACAGTATATATATATTTTTTTATTATGTGTGTTCGCAAATAACTTCGTCGTTTATGAACCGATTTTAATTATTCTTTTTTTGTTGGAAAGGATATATGCCAAGGGTGGTCCCATGATAAGGAAACCAGGATCTGATGATGACATCCCAGTGAAATCGAGGGGAACTTTCGAAAATCGTAGGACCGACTAGTGCGTTTGTTAATTTTTTCATTAAGTATTTTAAAGCACTACAATTTGATGAAGGCCTGGAGTCGATCTGATGATGGAGCCGAAAGACAGTCGAGGGGACTCCTCAACGATTTACAGCAGTTACCTTGTGTTTGGGCTTGATTAATTTGTATTGATGTGAACTTTACACCTAGATGGGTTGCGACTGTCATTAGGGGTCTGATGATGAAGACGAAGGACAGTTAAGGGAATTCCTCAACAGTTTACAGTAGCTACCTTGTGTATGTTCACCGATTACTCGAAGACGGCTGGACCGATTCCAAAAGTTCTTTTTTTATTTGAAAGGGTATACTCTCGAGGTGGTCCCATTATCATCAAGTTAGAATCTGATGAGAGGATTCCATGGAAATCGAGGGAAGCCCTCAAATTTTATAGGCAAAGCTACAGCGATTTGGATATTTTTTAAAGTAACTTGAGCATTTGCTCTCGGAAATCATCACTTGGTAAAGTGAAGCTGATGATGAAGATCACAGATGGCCATCGGAACTACTCACTGACAAATATTTCACAGGTTGCGATTCAATTACTTTAATATGGTTGCTAAGCAATTTATGCTCGTCACAATGCGTATTGCGAGTGATTGTTGAGGATCTCCTGGTTCTTACCGGGAGAACTCCTCAACAATTAACGTCCCAGCATCGGGAAAAGCAAAATTTTGTAAAAGGTGATGAACAGTTGGCATTAGGCTATTGTAACTTAGATAAATTACAAACTGACCCGCTAAAAAGTGAAAAATAAAAACATTTTTACAAAAAAAAACAACCGACTTCCAAAAAAAACACTACAAATTGAAAAATAACTTTAATTTCGGAAGTCGGTGTCAATAAACGAAAACGCGGAACCGAAGACACCGACTTCCGAAATTAAAGTTAAACGCTACAAATTTAATAAACTTTTGGCGTCATAACTAATGAAAATTACCGCTTTTTGAAATATTACATCAGAATAATAGGTACAGTCAAATTCCACAATACGCTGAGTCAGTTTAAAGCATAGATAATAATATGGCAAAATTAAAGGTGTTTAAAAAAACCCTATGGTTTCAAGATAGAAAAAGCAAAATTTCGTACTCTTTTTTTAAACTAGTAAATGGTCATTCATTGTAAAAGTCAATTATCTCCTTGTAACGTGACTTTTAGAATAATGAGTATTTTGCGAGATATTATAGTGTAGGAAAAAAAAATATAAGCATTCATTCAATGTTTTCTATTTTTTATTATTTAATACAATCAAAGTTATAATCATTTGAAGTACCTAACTTATAAAAATGTGTGATAAATAGGTAGGTAATAAATGTGATACCATTAGGTAAGAAAGGAGTTACATCACTTTTACAATGAACGACACATTAATGATGAAAATTAACATCATTCAAAATTCGCTTGCTTCAGGCATGTTAAAGACCGGTTAGCAGAATTTACGACGGAACACACGAGCTCATCCGACAGTGTTCAATTATGCACATCGCTTTTAACAGTTCTGCTGATAGAATTACAGCTTGTACGACAAATCCTGGTTCTTGGCAACTATACTACTGCATCAGTTGTTTATTTGCTACGACCAATGTGTATTAACATATTAGTGTTAGTTACGAGATAAATAATACGATTATTTCTCCGTTCGTAGAACCTCAATAAAAACATTATTCAAATTAGGCGGAGAATCACCACATTAGTAAGGAAATAACACACAAAAAGACAAAGACAGTCACCGTTTACTGCTTTCTTGTTAACCTTAACCGGAAAGAAGTTCAGTTTTCCTAGGAAATCCTCATGAATGTCTGTGTGCACAAGTATTTGACATTAAGGTGTCAAAAAACTGTGTCTGTATTTGAACAGCTGTTACTATTCAACGCTTTCTTGGGAAACCAAACCTTTAGCAACGCATCTGTCTGTTTATCAAAAATCCCATCAATTAAGTACCGTTCCTTGCAAAGACGTCAGAAACCTAGCTTAATGTGCAGTAGCATGTCAGGACTTACTGATTCGACAAGTTACACACTCATTGATTCCTAAGCTTCTACACCTTTTCTCAGCAACGCTAGATATTTCAATTTGTACAGACGCCAGCACATCAAGCTATCCGAAACTGTCAAATTTTCCCAATCAACCTTGAACCTTAAGCTGATAGCAATAAGGTTAATAATCTATTAAATCAATTTGACAGATTGTAGTAGCTTGATGTGCAGCTGGCATCTGTACCTACTAATCATTTGCAAGACAAACATACGACACTTTCCCAACATACGTTGTTGCTTGCACACATGCATTCTTTGAGTCATTGGCAAACGCAGCATTGGAATCGAATCTCAAGAATTTATGAATGGCATGGATTTGGCATCCGCTGCACCCAGGATGCGAAGATAGTTTATTCGTGTTTTATATGACGACACAACCCATTGATAATAATAATTTGTTAACCCTAGATTTGTCATACAGCTCTAACAATACACAGTATTAAATCATTTAGACGCTTAGCCAGTGATATAAACTACTGCACGAATATCAGCAGCTTTATTTGAACAACTCTTATATGTTCTCTCTTTGTCTTTATCTTTCATTTCAACATATTATGTATAACTCCAATTACTATTTAAATGTTTTGATTGACAAGAAAGATGTCAAGATAAAAATTCTAAGCATTCTATTTTCTGCCAATTCTTGACAGGGCTTCCATAGGGTTATATTCTAGGTCCTATATCGACCTACTATGTTGTCAACCTACATACATATTTGAACGTATAGAATCAATATTCCATCAACCAAGTTTAGACAGGGTCCTATTAAAATAGATGGACAAATTTTAGCACAGAGCTCAGTACGTATAACCAAAGACATCCAAGCAAAAAAAAACACTGTTTAAAGTGATTTTATTTTGACCCAAAATAATAAATTGCCGGCACCTTAGTATATTTTCGTTGGCTGATTATTTTTCTTGTAAATACCTATGCGTTTTTCTTACATATTTTTATACCATCGTCCTAATTTTGTAGGTATATAAAGGGTGTAAAAAGACCCATTACATAACCGTTATCTACGTATTCTGTACAGTGTACACCAAACCAAGTAACATGACCGTCAATGTCTTCGTAACCAGACGGTTCCTAGGTATGTCCAATACAAAAAATATATCACAATAAACCCCTTCGTTGTGATAATTTCTTTTTACAGTACAAGTCACTCTCGGCTTCTTTATACACACGTTATTTAAGCCCAAAAAACACATCACCACAGTACAAAAAACTGATGTCATACTCACATCCATGTTCTGCCGCAGTGTCCGCGCCCGGGCCCTGGTCTCGCTGAGCGTGCGCGGTCGGAGCGCCGGCACCGCTTCCCGCGACAACCACTCGCCGAACGCTGTGCACACAACACCGTCACATACCGGTACTAGACTTCACGTGGTTAGTGGAAAGTGCAGGAAGAGTTAGAGGAATGAGGTTGACAATGTTGAGGGCCTGGCTGTTCAACAAGACAACAAAAGTATCATAACCGATATCAGGTGCTTCACTCAAGTGAAGGTTTATTTTTGTGTCATTCCACGTTTACACGACTCAGACAAAAGTATATAGGAATGAATGTTCATCTGCTCCTTTCATGTCGTTTTTTCAACGACTCGGTAGGCGAGTGGAAGAAACCGAAATCTAACATCGTTGGATCGGTTTACTAATGAATTATTTTTTACTTTTGGTTCATTTTATGTTCACTACGAGAGTATAAGTTAAGCGTGTGATATCGGTTTTACTTATGAAAAAGTTTATCTCTAAAACTGTAACAGTCTCTAAAAGTGGACTAAGCGACGATGTTTCTTATGATTTATTTACATTCAAATAATTTGTGTTTACAAAACGGTTTTACTATATTCTACAATCAACATTAATACGTTCTATGAAACGAAAATAGGTACTTACGCAAGCAGGATTTACAAAGCTTTATATGGCATCCAGGTTTTGGTGCTTAAGTCATTAAGAACGTAACACATTGATTCCAAACTATCAAATACAATGTATTTAGGTATGGCAATAAACAGGCCCAAAACATTAACACAGTAGGAAAAGATAAGCGTAACAGAGAAAGTACAGTTACAACACAGAAGGAAGACATAAAATTTATACATTTTACAAAAAAACATAGATGAGTGGTATATTCACTAGGCTATTCATCGACATGGCCCAGTGGTAACGGCCGCGACTTACAAGTTGTAGGTCGTAGGTTTGAACCCAGACAGGCGCTTTACTTTGTGTAAATTATTTCATTACCACTGCTCTCAAAACGGTGAAGGAAAACATCGTGAGGAAACCGGCATGTCCTAGAACCAAAATTTCGAAGACATGTGACAGCTACCAACCCGCGCTGGGCCCGCGTGGTAGATTATAGCCCACTCCCTCTCGAAGAGAAGAGGCCTGTATCCCAGCACTGGGAACAATATAGGCTGATTATGATGATGATTCCTCGATATGTTTGCTATATGGATTTCATGATACCGAAAAGTAACATAGTGAATAAACCACTTTGAATAACAGCACAAATAATATTAGTCCACAATATTAATATTATGTGAGGAACAGTTAAAATGACCGTTACAGTAGAAAACAGACATAAATTCAATGTTAGAAGTGTAGTTACTGTAGAGTGTAAGTATTGAAATCTAAGAAAATCGTTCGTGTTATAGTGCTGTTGCTAGTTCTAATTCCATCATTCGTGTCGTGTAGATAGATAAATTGACTGTATGATTATTGGAACTTAGTGTTGTTTTAATACTCTGTCTAGAAAGTAATCACTTGTGGTAAATATTGTACAATGATCTTTTTCGCATCCAATGCTGTGAATAAGTAATGAAACAGAATATTTATTTATTTTATTTGGGAAACAAACAGTTGCAATAACAAACATATGTATACAAATAGTTCAACACAATCCAGAAACAGTTTTCACAGATTACTGTACAAGTAAATTATATGTACCTAATAATATAATATAATCAGATCATAATGTAATTAACGGACCACTCCCTCTCACTGAGAGGAGGTCTGTGTGTGATTATGCTATAAAGTAATTGGCTATAACAATATATGAATTTAGAGCAGAGTACATATGGAATACTTAAGTTTCGTATCTCATTGTAGATATAGATTTGGCCAAGTTCACCAAGGCATTACTGAAGGCAAAAATAGCCTGTGTGATAGATGATTCATTTGTCAAGAAGCATTACAATTTGCTATATGAAAGGCAGTCAATTTATCTATTGGCTTTAATCGTAGTAGACTAGTTTTGTATAGTCTTTTTGTAGAAAAGAAGCGAAAAAAGTAGTATATTATGTATTAACAGACGGTCAGCGTTGAAGATAATTTTGTTAGAAAAGACACCATAAATAGTATAAATCCAATTAATACTTTTAAGAGGAACAATGATTTGAAGTATTGAACTGTTATAATTACTAAAATAAGTAAAGTAAAAACAAAAATTGCTATTGTTGAAGATATGTTTGAAGTAAGTGATTATTTGTTGGTTGCTCAGTGCAATATTTGTGGAAATAACGTCTGGTAAGCATACTATAATTTAAATTAATTTATATACCATCTTTTTGTTCTTTTCCTTAGCTATGAACGTGTGATCGTCATTACAATAACAGTATATTTCGACATTACACAGTAAAAAATGCAGAGATTTTGTATAAAGCCAAATTAAAAGTGAGAGTGTAAAATTTATTTAAAACATAGTTCCACAAATATTTTTTACTATGTAAAATTTTTACATTGTACTACTGGATACTGTTAAATGTTCTAAATCATCTAAGTAGGTACTTAGCTATCATTGTTCATCTCAAGATTCCACTGACCTATCGCTTCCGCGGTCAAAATGTCGTGTGTGTCGTGTTCCATGGTGATTGTGTGATGTGCACTATTGCTATACAATATTTATAGTGTGTGTGCTTGTGATCACCGCACTGTAACACTGGCACTGATTCGTTTGTCACTTGTTTTGTTACTTTTGTTATTGTTTCACTGTGTTCGCTTCGTTAGCATGCGTATCGTTAGAGAGTTCGTTTTGTTTAAATATTTTTCTAAACTAATTTTCATTATCTGGAAGTAAAATCAAATTTGCATTTTCTTTTTAGTTCTATAAATATTTTTTGTCTATCGGATTTGGTGAAACAATTTTATTTATTTTATTAAATATGTTTTGTTGTTGGATTTCTTCGCAAGTACTTTAAAGAACATTAGCGCAAAGAAATCTCAGTTTATTTAATTTATAGACGTTTATAAATGATGTATTAACTCACATCGTGGGTACAGATAATTTTTTTCACCACTTGTTTCTCTGACGTCATCGTTAACCCTTGAGATTTCAGCGTTTATAAATAACACACGTGTAATAAAAAGTAAGACAGACGAGAATATTGAACCTGTCTTGTCTATGCTATAACAGCTGATAGTAGCTTCATTTAGGAATAGAAGTGATCTCATTAGACTATTAGAGTGGCAGTCTCGGGAATGTGTGAGCGCCTCATTATAAATACTTACGTATTGAGATTTGGGAGACAGTTTAATTTATGCGTATAAAATGCACAGCGTAAATTGTATATTCGATAAGAGAATTAAACTTTAAACATTTTATACATTTTCCTTTGATTCATCAAATACTACCACAACTAGAATATATTACTATCTAGGTAAATACTCTCTGTTGTACACCATAAAATTGCACATAACATAGCACATCAGCCGCATGCACGATGACCGCTGGGCAAAAGTCCCCACACTATGGGTATCTGAAGATGGACGGCGCCACCGACGCCGGCCCAGAAAGAGAGGATGAGATAACCTGGATGAGTATCGCAAGCGTTGGTTCGATGTGGCGCGGGAAAAGAGTTCCTGGGAGGATTTGAGGGAAGCCCTTGCCCAGCAGTGGGACAGTATAGGCTAACAAAAAAAACAAAAACGTAGATGCGTGATCGCCAGATGTGAATTTTAAGAAACATCCATTGGAAAGACAGATACTGGGATATATGCCCGGATACCTAGTTATGCATAATTCTTTAAAAGCATCTACAGTATAATGATTATCTCAATTCCTGCGAAATTTCCACTTCCCTCTGACTCATCCGCATAGTCATAAGATGCACTTTGGCAATATCTCCTTCACACCTGCAAGTAGTTAATTCGTGAAGAATGATACGAATGCAGCGCGGTCCGCTGCGCCCGCGCGTGGCGCAAGCGCAAGCAATGTGCCAACGGGCGTTGCCAAATTGTTGACTATACTTGAACTTGCTGGTTTTATCGATAGGTTTTTTAATTTGTTGAAATCGTGAAGTTTGAAATGAAATAGCTTGGTCGACCGAGGAAAAGCTACATTAGTCAAATCAAATTGAAAGTGAAAATCGCGACATAAACTAAAACTGCTCTGAGGAGACGCATTAAATCGAAATATTTTTTTTTTTTTTGCTGGGTAGCTTTTTACGGGACTACAAGAGTGCTACGAGACTCGTAGGCGCTTCGTAGCAACTTCGGCGGATTCGTGTTAGTTTTAATGTAAATGGTGACAATTAAATCAGAATATACATGAATTATACATTACCAGTGCACCAGGTTGCATTCGTTTATATAAATATGTTACAAATAATAAAGAAGATAAGATTAAGGTCCTCTACGGCAAATGCTACGAAATTACTACGCCGCTACGAGATGCCTACGAATCTCGTAGCACTTATGTAGCTCAATTAATTTTCAAGTTAAGGGCACAAAATACAACTGTATTAACTATGTTGGTGTTAGTATCATTAGTGTATAGTCAGTCATCATATTATGAATAAAATTAATTAATCACGCGTCATTCAGTCGTAAGTCTGCAATACTGTTTACAATATCCTCGGCCATCTATCACGATGACTGATTATAATCTTTGTTTACCTTGCAAAGGGCTATTTATCTACTTCATTCTTCGATCAAAACAGTCTCGAAGGTAGCTGGCAAAGATTGTAGCTATCAACATCTTAATTAATAAACTGTTACGCCTGAAATCCCTGAAGCATCCGGGGCACAGATACTACATACTTTGAAAAGGTTTTTCGATAATAATTTGTTATGTAGCCTTGCGTAGAGGGGCAAATAAATCACCATTAATTTTGGAACTCTTATCATGATATTATGAAACCGGAAAATCGAATAAGTACTTTTACTCGATTTTTCGGTTTCATTTTCTATTTATTTCTGTGACAATTGCTTGCTAAACTTTTACCCCTTTATTTATAAACGTTTCTTACAGATAAGTAGCGATTAGCGACTGTATAACATAACCATACATTTTTGACATTTAAACGTCAAAAATGTAATCATAATATATCCTTAATCATCATTTTTATATAAGCCCCATAGTGTACACCAAAGCATACAACAAGCCACTAGCATAACATTTAACTAAGAAACTTATTACTCCTAACGTGAGAAAAAGCATCGATCTTAATCGATCTTATAGCCGCAGTTGCTTCAATATTTCTTCTGACGCATTCAACTCCACATACATATTATCATTCATCCATACCATGCACATTGCACACAGCTTACGTCAATTTCAAAATCTGACAGAGATACCTAATTAAAATTACTTATAATGTGCGATCTATGACCTCTCAGAAATAGCATCCAAGGTCGGCTGCACTTCCACAGCAAGGCGACTGGAGTGACGTCCCACATGATAGCTATTCAGTGACATCCGGTTTATCAGATTTACGAGATGAGCTTGGCATGTGCACGCCAGGGTTAGATTGGCACAGGAATGTTGGGATTAGAGGCGCGGAAATATACAAAACAGTTGGAAAAGATTACTGTTGATGAAGATGTTTGGGAGGCTTAGTTCGACATCGGTGTTTTGATTCGGTACTCGAAGATGGCAGGAGTAATCCTCTTGGAATCCACCATTCATCCAAATACGAAGACGAGAAAACGGAGGAGGTTCTCAAGTATGCGTATTTTTTGTTTATGTATGACTACGCATAACTTTTTACACAGTAGTCCGATTTTGATCATTCTTTTTCGTTTGAAAGGGTATACTCTCTAGGTGGTCCCATTGTCATCAAGTTGGAATCTGATGAGAGAATCCCATAGAAATTGAGGGAAACCCTCAAATTTTATAGGCAAACTTATAGCGTTAGGGTATTTTTTAAAGTAACTTGAGCATTTGTTCTCGGAAATCATCATTTGGTAAAGTGGAGCTGATGAAGACCACAGATGGCCATCGGAACTACTCAAGGATAAATTTTCACGGGTTACGATTCGATTACTTTAATAGAGTTGCTAAGCAATGTATGCTTGTCACAATGCGAATGGTGAAATGGAACTGATGGTGGAATACCAGGTGAACTCCTCAACAATTAACGTCCCTGCATCGGGAAAAGCAATATTTTGTAATAGGAGACGAGCTAGTTGACACTATGCCATTGTAACTTAGATAGATTATAAGCAGACCCGCTAAAAAGCGAGAAATAAAAACTTTTTAACAAAAAAAATAAACCGCCGAAAACACTGAAAAGCATAAAATAATAATCTTTTTTTATTTAACCTTAATAACTAAGTTCTTAAACTAATGTAAGTATACCTAAGTAATGAGTCGGCCCCAAACAAGCAAATTAATTAATCACGTAAAGCGTGATGCGCGGTGGCGGCGCCGACTCAAAATTACTTAGGTATACTTACATTAGTTTAAGAACTTAGTTATTAAGGTTAAATAAAAAAGGTTTATTATTTTTTGCTTTTTCGGCGCTTTATTCTTTTTGTTAAAACGTTTTTTAAAATCATGAATACTCGCAAATAATATGGAGGAGGAAAAGTTCCGGAGTTTTTTTGTTTTAAAACACTGTTGAAATTAATAGAAAAAATCTAAACAAATAGGTACCTACATCGCCAACGCTGTAACAAATCGTTCATATAACTCGTTTTCATATACAGTGAGCTCCAAAAGTTAGTTAACATTTTTCCACTTCAGCTGTACATAACATTATGATTCAAAATTCTAGTTCCAAATGTACAGTCACGAGCAAAAGTATGTATACACTTGGCTTTATTCAAAGTCGATTTTCTCCGTTATTTTTTAATGAAATTTTATATTAGCAGGAACATAGTATTTTCGAACCCATAGATTATGTAAAGTGTCGTATTTCAACGTTGCATTCGTTATTTCGTCAAAAAATCTCAATTTGAAGTTGCCAAGTGTTGACATATTGGTGCTCGTGACTGTACACTATATTAACGTTTTTATTGTCCAATTCAACCTATGATTTATCATACTTACAAAATAATCAAGTAATCCATCAGGATAACCTGATATTTTATTAATTTTAAATCATAGCTAAAGTGACAAAATGTCAACTAACTTTCAATGTCAAGTAACTTCCAAAATGTCAATTAACTATTTTGGATTCTAATCGACAAGTAAATTAAGATAGGCATAATAAATATAAGTCCAGTACACCAAGATCAATACCAATTCAGCTGCATCCGATTAGACTGGAAGCCGACCATAACCTAGTTGGGAAAGAAGAAGAAGAAGAAAAAAAGAAGAGGAAGAACCTAGGCAGATGGCGATAACAAAAATATAACAATATTAATAGATAAATCTTATTTAAGAAAATGGTTCGCAAAACCAACAAAAAATGAGAAAAAACCCGCCAAAACCAATAATTTCAATTCAATACCGAATATCCGCCCATTAGATAGTGCGATATAATAAATGTATGAACTTGAAATAGTTGCGGTTATTTTTAGCGCCGCCTACGACGCAAACGCAACTCTAAATATGTGTAAATACACTCCGAGTTACTGAGTCACAACGAAAGTGTCGCCAACCAGGCTGAATGGAATTATGGCGTGGGAAATTAAAAAATGCAGGTGCATCATCCTCCTCCTACCTTCATTCTAATTTATATGGAATCTCTTCAAAGTAAGAGTGAACAGGCTTCTTCTGGGTAAGCTCACTCCATAGTCGACTTTGTCTCTGTCACCTTTGACCCAGACTACAGTCAAGAGCAAACCCATTTCAAAAAAAAAGTATAGGGTCACTAGCTTCCGCCCGCGGCTTCGCCCGAGAGGTATGTCGATAAAAACTATCCTATGTCCTTCCCCGGGATGCAATCTATCTCTGCCAAATTTTACCGAAATCCGTTCAGTGGTTTAGGCGTGAAAAGGTAACATACAGACAGACAGACAGAGTTACTTTTGAATTTATAATATTAGTATGGATTCTCGAGAAAGGTTATAGGCTATTTAACATAACGCTTCGAGTGCTACAACCCTAAGGAGCTGAGCAAAAAGAAAAAAGTTAAGAAAGAACGCTAAGCGAAAACAAAGTAATAGCGCGGGAGGTCAATGCTTTGTGACGCGGTTAAATTTCGGGAAACTTTACGAGGACGAAGTCGCGGGTACAAGCTAGTGAGTTATATAAACACTGTCAGTACAACACAATTCATTGATCATGGTGGCTATAATTCAACAGACATGAAATATGTGGTCATTTAAATGACCACATATTTCAGAAAAACAACTTGATTTATTTATTGTAAAATATTTTTGTTCGGTTTCTTTATCGTAGAAAAATAATGTGACGACCTACACCAAATAGACATCCTTAGTGCGTTTACACATTAGGCCATGTGTAAGGGTTCATATAAATCCAAGGGTAACTAATACAGCAGCACCGCGGCGGCGGCGGTGCCGCTGCAGCTGCGGCATAATGTGTAAACGGCCTTATAACAGACAACATTCAAATCTTAAATAGAACACAACTATTTATGATCCAACCGATCCAATCAAGTGAAAAGACCATCAAATGAAAAGACCAGTCGCAAAAGACTATAAAATTAAAATTTATCATAGAAGTTAAGCCCTTGGTACACACACACGTTCCTTGCCGCGAAAAACTGCGGTTTATTCGCCATAAGCAAGGTCATCAGTGTTGTATGGATCACTATGGAAGCTTGTTCACGGACACATTATTTCTACGGCTGGATTTATGCGCCGTGCCGTAAAGAAACCGTGGCTTGTAAAAAGGGCCTTAGTACTTCAAGACAGAGAGAACAGCAACGATCCTGAACCAATTGTCAACCAAGAAACAAATGAACCAGCAAAAGACAATAACGTAGACCAAGATATACTAGAAATCCACGTCACTAATGAGATAACGGGCGATATATCACAATCGCTCAGTGCACAGCTCCCAGCCGGAAATGTCACACGTTGCACAGTTAATTATAAACCAAGCATCATGCTGAAAGAGCTGCGGATGAGACAAACATGCCTGATAGATTGTCTCATTGCCTCACGACGACAAGGAACTTCGTCATAGTAATAAGCGAGCTACAGATGTAGGTAGGGCCATTCATGTTTTCCAGCGTCTGGAGTTGAATTTCTTGCAGTCGTTTCTTATGCGAATACATCGAGTGCACTTACGGTTTGCAGTTAAGTATATTGATTCGCTGGGATTTTTTGGAAATTTGACTGACAGACAGCGTTATTCGCCAAAATTCATTGAACCATCAAGATGCGTTTCGCAACACTAGTTTCAATCTAAAAAAGTTATCGATGCATTCAGGAAAAAACATTAGATAGGTAGGTACAGACAAGCAACCCGAAATTGTCAAATATTTCCAATCAACCTTGAACCTTATGCTTTAGCAATAAAGTTCAAAAGAAATTTGACAGACTGTAGTAGCTTGATGTGCTGGAGTCAGCTGTAACTCGGAATTTCTGTACACAAGAATCGTATTAAAGTAAATTATTGCATACATATTTTCAACTGCTTCTTCTGCTTTTACACAACAGGAAACGTCACATTATTTTAAGTGATTACCTTTGAAACTTCCTGATTCATACATCTTCTAAGAGTTTACAAATTATTGTTTCACAATTTGTTTAGTCTTGTGGTATGTAGACATGAATAAAATAAACATGACTAAGATATTGTGTGCTCTCATGTGTTTTATTACAAACATAGAACTTCATGAATGGAAACTAAATTTCCTTAAAAAATATGTTCGTATATTATTCTATTTCAACCACACTAATATTATAAAGGCGAAAATTTGTAAGTGTGTGTGTTTATATGTTTGTTACTTCTTCACGCTCAAACGGCTGTACCAATTTTAATAAAACTTTGTACGGAGGTAGCTGACACCCTGGATTAACACATAGGCTACTTTTTATCCCGATATTCCCACGGGATCGAAACTTATGCGGGTGAAACCGCGGGGCGCAGCTAAATAAAAATAAAAATGACCTTCCCAAAAATGTAATCTAGTGATGACCTATATTTTTTTTCTATTGTGGATCCGTTACAGATATTCATAAAGATAACGACAAAATGTTGGAGTAATGGTGCATGCGCAATGAGTGACAGATGGCCTATTTACAAGCACCGCATTTACCTATTTTTCTGATCATTAAACCCGGTGTGGAATAAGTAGACGAAGTCTTTGTCGATTTAAACATCACTATGGAAACAGCATAACAGCCAGAGTACACATAACTCGTCATTGAGGAAATATTAAAAAAAAAATGCAAAAATGTATTCAGAAAGTTGTCAGAAAAAAGAAGCAAATAAAAACGATTGATTGCAGATGATGTCATTCAAACGACAGTTCTAAAAGTTGATACTAAGAACGAAAGAACTGTTCGACGTCCAAATGTCAGTGTACGGCGCGCCAATCAGCTCCGCGTTCCTCTCTGTTTACTACTCCACAACTTTAGCACTACACTTCCAATCACTCTTACAGCGAAGCAATAAGACCTACAATCCCTTGATTGACGACGAGAAAAAGTTGGTCAAAGAAAAACAGAACTTTGCGAATGTCGAAGCTCTTATCACAGGGTAGTAAGGTCCGTTATACATTGTTTGGTGTACGAAGAAAGTTTGTGGGAGTAATACAGGCCCGGTAGGCCGGTCTAAATGCGTCCGCGTCTTTGGCACGGCACTGGGGCAAGGACGCGAAGCGCCTATGCAGTCGGCAGATTGATTGACCGATTAATCTTACCGAGACAAGACTGGTAAAATTAAATATTATCGATCTTATTACGTAGAATTTCAATGTAGGACGCTTTTTTATTTCCAACGACAATTCAGATGAAAGAGAATTAATTCTGAACGGAAACAGCAATAAATGTATGCTCGTGTTCCCAATCATTTGTATACATGATAAAATTAAAGAAATATAAGTTTTTGATGAGGATAGAGTAAGATAGAGACGCTCACACGTTCCCAACGAAGTAAATAGAGCAGACATGATAGTAGAGCATAATAGTAGATGAAATCGGTAGTAATGTTGTAAGTGCAACGTAAGCTATTATGTGCACTTAGTAACAGCTTGACGATGGACTGTTTAAAGTGATCGATTTTTTAATTGTTCTTGATGAGAGCCAATAACCTATACTTATCGTTTATTGTGACTCTCATTTCCTTGTTTTAAATATGAAACAATATATGAATCTCATTTCCTTGTTTTAAAAATGAGTTCTATTATCAACGATTCTGGCAACTATCAATTGAAAGCTCTAAAATCTGTAATTTCATCACTGACATGAGTTTCTACTTCAGTATTGTTTTCTGCAGTAACTGCTATCATTTATATTTCGTAAATTTCTTCTTATATTTCAGTAAATGTTTCATCATTCGTAGGAGTAATGTGTTTATTGTGAACCCTTTTAATTTCGTTGACAGCTTTGTCTTGAATGTTGTGGCTCTACATTTGTAACGTTGTTTTCATAGATATTTATATTTACATTATGATGCTAGTGCAAGTTTTCATATTTTCATCGTGTTACGTACAATACCTGAAGTAATTTTACTTTGTGTTTTTTGGGTATTTTTTTATTGATTATTTTTTGTTTTCATCAAGACATTTGTACAAAAATCCTGTGTTCGTTTTGTAAGTCGTCTGTGATGAGACAATCGTTGTTATCGTTCACTTCACTTCACACACGAGATGGTTGGGATGTGGGTATGTACACATGAGAGGTCGTGTCAATGGGGTCGGTAGCGACTATTACAGGGGTATTACGAAACGGTTCGATCGCCGAACTATTGGTCTCGACGCGCGCGCGTGCGTCTCTCGCCCAAACACACCCGTGACTGCGTACACTAGCAAGTATTTTGATACCGTCACTACGTTCTGAACTTCCAATATCCTATCACGTTTGTATTGAAATCCACTTGAATCGATACCGGAATGTTTTTGTACCAATTGAACGATAATGAGTTTAATTTTCTGTGGTATGTGAACTATGTAGCGCCATTTTGGGCCTGCCTAGTATGCAATACCCGTCTGGGCGTCAAGTGCCAAGCGTTATTGACACAGCTAGTGACAAATGACTGGCGTCGAAAACTTGTGTCGTGCGTTTAAATGAATTTAAAAAATAAAAAAAAACAATAACAGAACCGTATGGGATAAATAAATAACTTTAATTTACATCATACAAATTACAGGCTAGAAAAGAGACAGAGCTACTTTGGACGATTACTTTGAATATCCGGCAACCTGAAATGAAGAATAAATACTATCATCGTAAGTAGGTACTCAGACGAAGGCCGGACACGAAAAGGCGGAATGTTACGGAATCCGGACGTACATTCCTGAACTCTGTACGGACTGGCTAAATAGTAAAGAATATAGCTTTTACACGATTTTAATCTTTCTGTTGTAAGTAATATGATTTAAAAGGGGGTTTCGTGTATTATAAATTAAGTATCTAAAGTCCGCGAGAGATAATTTCCGGAAATCTAAAAGTGAAACTACAAATATTTACGCCTTATGCAGATGGAGCTGACATAATTGAGATATAATTGTTATTGACAGTTGCCACGCATTTTTGTCACAATCACGGCGTTCGCTCCACCTTAAACTCCAAAAGCTTTTAATGTTTCAGGCCAACGCACTGGGTGGATCGGGATCGAGAAGATTTCTGGGCGAGATTGCGAATGGCCAATATCGACTCGAGATCTCACGTGCTAAGCCCCAGGCTTATCTCGAGTTACATAACCGGGATCACTCCGTGCATACGTTGGTATTCTAACGTGTCTGCACTGTGCATGTATAGGTAGGTACCTTCACTGCCAAGATAGGTTACATTAGCCACGTCATAGCACATGTTTGTAACCTGTAGTCGTTAGAAACAGAAACTAACACTATAGTCGAAATCGAGGCATAGGATATATGTACTACCAACTTCTGACTTCGTCCGCGTCAAATTTCTCCCTCCCCCATTAACCCTCTTAGGGGTGGAATTTCGAAAAACCCTTTCTTAGTGGATACCTACTCTTCACAAAGAACACACCCCCCAAATTTCATGTCTCTAGGACCAGCGGTTTAGGCTGTGCGTTGATATATCAGTCAGGACTTTGAATTTTATATATATGGATTACTAGCTTCCGCCCGCGGCTTCACCCGCGAGATATTTCGATAAAAACTAACGAAAGGGAACATACAGATAGACAGACAGACAGACAGACAGAGTTACTTTTGAATTTATAATATTAGTATGGATTACGTGCCTCATCGGGCGCGAGCAGCAGACAGCGCCGCACGACGTCGAGCCCGTCCAGCCGCACGGCCAGCACGCCGCACACGCAGTCGGGCCCGCGCGCCGCGCGCACCGGGGTCACCTCCGTGTAGCCCGGGCTGCCCGCGCTGTACTCCAGCAGGTCGCCCAGGTACAGGTACGCGTATCTGACCGAACAATAAAGGGCGGTTACCGATTGGGCGTATTTTCTTTATTGCACGCTATTATAAGAGCGAATGTAAAGTCAGGGATTTTTTTTTAACAAATTGAATAGGCAACTGAAATTATTCGTATACTTATTCAAGTCACAACTGTCATTCTTTGACAGTTGTATTCAATAGTTGTTGTAAGTTGTCAACTAAAGAATTCATTTCCCTGACTTTACATCCCAGACGTACGAGATAAGATTAGTTTTATTAACCGACGACAAAACGGAGGAGGGTTCTCAGGTCAACGCATATATATATATATATATTGTGACGCACAAATGCTAATAAGCGCCCTTCCGAGAAGCGCGCGTTTAAGAGCATACAAAAACTTAGGTATGTCTCAAAAAATGTCACCTCATGTATCATTTATCAAAATAATATGTAAGTATGCCATGCCATGATGTTGTCGATTCACAAAATACATAATCAGCTTACAAAATGAAGTCGGTAATAACATAATACCTACACTAAAACTGAGCTTGCTCACCCAATATCCACACAGCTTTCAATACCGAGTGGGTCGTCTACCGGCTCGCTGACGACAGAGAAGATGATGCAGTCATTCTCGTTTTCTATCACTGGACTGCCGGCGCGGCACCGGGCCATGTGGCCTAGCTTTAGAAGATCCGAATTCGAAAGCTCGAAAACTAGAAGAGGTTTTTTTTTAAGTTATTGGCAAACAAATGGACGGTCCACTCTGTGGAACAGTGCTTGCTTCGCGTCAAACTTTATGGCGGGTCTGTAGTGCGCTACTCGCAGCGCAGTAGGTACTCACCCCCCCCCCCCCTCCCCCGACTTATTTGTTTGTTACTGCGCAGCGACTTATGTCATGTTCAGCACCGCCATAAAGTTTGAATCGGGCTGTACAAGGATCTTACGGCGCTTGAATGACATTGAAAGGCAGGCGCTGTTGGTAAACATCTGTGTTTCATGAAAAAACAAGATGGCGGCGTTCGTTCCGATTTTGGCCACCCGCTAAAATACCCCGTTTTATGTGTTTATAGTGGCATCTACATTTCCACATGCGAATTACTCATCAAACTAACGTCACGTGAAATCCTGCATCGCGCAAGCAGAGTTTACCGCGCAACTAGCATATATACAACGTCCCGACATCAATCGTCGGGCAGTAGCCCACCAAACACGACACCTGTCTGGTCGGCGGATCCACCCTTTTCTATAGAGGTCGAGTGATGTCTAATTACACCGACACCCATACCCGCTACTAATAACAAACTACTTTCATAAGGTGCATCAAATTCAAATTATTTATGTAATGTAAGTGTAGTAATGTATGTGTAAATTTTGCAGGCCCATGTGACGGCAGAGCATGGAGAACATTATCAAAACATAGTGTAACATCTATACCCCTACCCATGTTGGCAAAAATAAATGATTTGATTTGATTTATTAATCACAATTTGTACTAGAATAGAATAGACGGTGACCCAAAACTAGGCATTTGCCTTTATCTTGGGAGTCAGTGTTGCGAAATTTTCAAAGTGGTACATAATGCACAGTGATTATTGCAAGACAGGAAAGAGAAACTAAAATTTAACTAAACTAAATAAAATAAAAACTTAGAACATACATTGCCATAAGCGTGAGATCAATTAAATAGCGATTATTGCATAGAGATAATTGCAAGACAGGGAAACGAAAACAATAATATAAAAAAAAAACATCTAGTCAGTTATACACTGTATAACGTACCTCCTACGAGCTCAGGATCAGGCAGTATCTTATCCCAATTTAATAGATGCCTATCTTTCAGCAGCCATCTCATTGTTGTCTTCCTTTCAAACATCTCCCACACAATCCATCTATTGTTTTTTGCTTTTCTCATAGCCACCGATGTGCACTTAAGAATATTTCATCAGAAAAATTCATCTTCGATACTTACCTTTCTTAAAGTTGAAATAGCACTTGTCCACATAATGCTTGGGCTTAGGTAAGCTGACCGGGGTCTCCAACTCAGCCCCGTTTCTCCCCAGGAAGGTATACGCGACGTACACCCGCTGAACATGCGGGTCTAACATCGCTTCACACTCCTCGTTCAAAGCTAACCAGAGAACTGTGATCTCTAACTTTGGCACGTTTCGTTTTTCATTTTCGTTTTGAGATGGCTCTTCAGAAGCGTCCTGAGGATATAGATAGTGTGTTAGTAAAGGCGCGGGCCCACCGCGGCGCATGCTGTGCACGTGCTCGCGGCGCATTTTAGCTGCGTGTATTAATTTGTTTGACAACGTGGGTCTAATTTTCCACTGGAGTACATGACTGTGTATAGCGTGGCACGGCGCACGGAGAGGCTACGCACGTGCCACTGACATGAAACGCGTCCGTTCAACAAGGTGTATGACTGAAAAGTGTGCTGCGATAAACGAGCTATACCTAGTCGTGGGTCATATTCGTGTACTCCAGTGGAAACGTAGCCCCACGTCGACAGCGTTGAGCTATGTTACCGCCTATTCGAGCAAGCCACGAATGTATCCATGACGTCAATTCATGCGTAGCCTCTCCTTGGGTTGCAGTGGACACAACCGCATACATTTTCTTACAAAGCGAAGCTTAATACACGTGCGTAGCCTCTCCGTGCGCCGCGGTGGGCCCGCTCCTTTAAAACGTGTAGGAATCGACCAATCACAAACAAAAACTCATGCCTTTCTCCCGTGGGCTAGGCAGAAACTACAGAACGCCACCTGCTTCTGTCCTTACATACTACGTCTGCCTCGTTTACGTTTATACATCAGAAGGCAAATTCTGGTAATTTAAAACGTTCAAAATCAAGTCGCAGTCTCATCTCGGCGACAAACAAATGTCAAAAACTTGTGAAAATGTAGGGAAATTAGGTTTTTTTTATAAAAGGAACTTTGCCCCCCACACTAGGAATTTTTCCTGTATTGTGGGTGCGTTTACAAATATTTAAACTCACATACACAAACAGCCAGACCCGGAACAACTACTTGTAGGTCATACAAACATTTGTTTCGTGCAGGAATCGAACCCGGGACACGCAGCCCAGCAGTCAATCGCTTAACCACTGCGCCAACCGTGCCTTTTGACAGATTGACACTAAGATCAGACTGTGAACGTTCTTAAGATTACGAGAATTATCACTCTGATCATACACGCACGGCCGGTTGCGATTACTACGTACTACCTAAACTTTCTGAAGCACATTGCCAATGAGGCATGTCCCCCTAGGGCGTCCCCTCCCGGCGTTTCCACTCACATCTGCCTTGTAACCAATCACATTGGTTGAAATTCACCTCGTGTCTGTCATTTCGTCTCTGGTTCAGTGGAGACGCACCCTTATAATCCAAGTTCGAGTAAATTTTGGTGGCCAGCCTCATAAATGATAGGGACACTCATGTTTCACACAAATACTGGCTGGTAGACAATGCCAAGTGATAAGTCCGCTTTGTGTACCAAACGTAATGATATACTAGCTTTTGCCCGCGGCTTCGCTCGCGTTAAGTATTATTAAAAAAAAACTAATACATTTATATCCTCCATCATCCCTTATTTTATCTCCATGGGATTGCATTTATCAAAATACTTTCTTAGGGGATGCCTACGTCATAGTAGCTATATGCATGCGAAGTCTCAGCCCGATCGGTTTAAAATTGACAAAGTTTCATACAAACTTTCATCCCCTATTTTATCCCCTTGGGGGTAGAATTTATCAAAATCCTTTCTTAGCGGATGCCTACGTCATAACATCTACTTGCATGCCAAATTTCAGCCCGATCCCTCCAGTGGTTTGGGCTGTGCGTTGATAGATCACTATGTCAGTCAGTCACCTTTGAGTTTTATATATGTATTTAGAAGGCTGATTTAACCAATAAAAACTGGCCAAGTGCGAGTCGGACTCGCACACGAAGGGTTCCGTACCACAAGGCAAAAACGCCGAAAAAAACATGTTTGTTGTATGGGAGCCCCCCTTAAATATTTATTTTATTTTAATTTTATTATTTATTATTAAAGTTAAAATATAACTGAGTATTTTGTGAATATTTCAAGTGCCTACCTGTTGCCATTTTTGATATCGAGCAAAATAGGGCAAAAAAATCGCGTTTGTTGTATGGGAGCCCCCCTTAAATATTTATTTTATTTTGTTTTTAGTATTTGTTGTTATAGCGGCAACAGAAATACATCATGTGTGAAAATTTCAACTGTCTAGCTATCGCGGTTCTTGAGATACAGCCTGGTGACAGACAGACAGACAGACGGACAGACGGACAGACGGACAGACGGACAGACAGCGAAGTCTTAGTAATAGGGTCCCGTTTTTACCCTTTGGGTACGGAACCCTAAAAATGAACGCGATCAGCATACTTAAACTTCATTCAAGAGCGGTCAGTGTCACTATTCCCCAACAATGCTGACACTGACAGCTCTTGAACGAGGTTTGGCCGCGTCTGTAATATCGTAATTTGTACATGTGAGAATGTAAATTCTCTAGCCTCGACCAACACCTAAGGAGGCTCTCGTTGGGCAGCTGGATCTTGGGCTTGATTCAGAAAGCGGTACTTCTGGACACGGCCCGCATTTTTAGGAGGTTCCTCTCTCTGGAGCCCTGACCGCCGGTAGCTCGGACCCTGTTCCCGATACCGGTGGGCTACTACTATTTTTTATATTTTTAAATGTTTTTATATTTTTTAATATCCTAATATTTAAAAATATAATTTATAATATGTATATAATGAAATAAAGGAAATAATAACTACTTACAATAATTATATTTGTATGTTGTACTCACCCCTGTCGATTCAATTACCGCATCAGTATGTTTTGGCATTATTGTGACCTTCTTAGACTGCTCTGCCTTATTTATATCTAAAATGTAAGAAAAAATGAAAAATGTGTACATCCATTCCGCTAAGCAGAGCAGAGCTTCACCAATCTATCTGCGATGCGTAGTTAGCAATCCGCTAATAAATATATAGAATACTCTTTATCATATTAAATCAATTTTATATGTTAGTAGTTGATTTTTTTTCTTTCTTTTTATGTTAATTAATGTAATTGGTGTTACCGTTTTAATTAACAATAAACAATAAACAACATCATGTACAGACGCCAGCACATCACGTATTACAATCTGTCAAATTTCTTTAATAGATTTTCAACTTTATCGCTACAACTTATGGTTCAAAGTTTATTGAGAAAATTTGACATTTTCTGGTAGCTTGGTGTGCTGGTCTGTATATCATAAAAATTACAGATATAAATGCTACACAGGGTCACACAGGTTACAGACAACATTTGGATAGATCTGTTTTTCTTTGATTGTTCATTATCGCATATTTACCACTGCATAATCATTGGCAGGGCAGGTGAGGTGCAGTTTATAGTCTGTGCGAAAAAGGTGCAAAATTGCATGACATTTCGCATAACACTTAAATTTTTCGTCGAATACTGACCAACACACGTGTATGGTAAGCCCTCTCGGCTTACCATACACGTGTAAAACAGTAAAAGTGTGTTGGTATCCATTCTTTTCCAGCGAATCTAGCCAGTAGCAGTCTCAAAAAATCTTAGAAAAGTATTTAAAAAACAATAAGTAGTACGTCACCTGTTATCTTGTTAATATTTTCATACGTCATAAATTTCTCCATGGCAGTGTTCTCGTTCTTTTCTGAGTTTTTCAGCGGGCCATCACCAGTCCTGCCTATTTCATTCAAGTATCAGCATCTATCTAACTTTTCTTTACTATGTTAGGGTCAGCTACCAGTCTAACCGGGCTGCTGGATAACTTGCTGGGCTGCCGGGCTGTATTTTACATGGAGCGACTGCATATCTGACCTCCACAACCCAGTTACTGGGTAGTACGATACCCCTTGGTAAGACTGGTTGTCAAAACAAGGTATATTGTTATATACCTTGTAAATTCATCGTACGGAACTCCTGTCCACGCGAGCTCAACTTGCACTCGTCCTGTTTTTTTCAACCCAGGTATTGGGTACCCGGCTAACACGACACGCCTTGGTAGGAGTGGTTGTCGGACTTCCGAGCTTCTGACTACCCGCAACGATCTAAAGTCTACGAATGGCAGCCGAGACCAACGGCGTATTGTAATTTCGGTACTATGAAAGGATAGTCAGTAGTCACCCATCCACGGACCTTTCCACCATTACCTTAACCTTCGACCGACCTGTGCGGCTGTTGCTATTGAACTAAGGGACCCTTGTTTCATTCAAGTGGTAATATTTTTCAGTCGGCTCCCAGGGGAACTAAAAAGGCCACTTTGGCAGAATCGTAAAAGGATAACATTATGACAGTTGACTGTTAAGTTAATCGTATCAAATCCCATTGGTGAAGGATTTTCAGTTATTTTTTTTTGTCTTTGCTAAAATACTCTCAATCCAATCCAAATCCAATCCCAATCTCTTTGATTATACCTACGTAGTGCAGCGAAAAAAAGAAAAACACGGATTGTCTTCTTCTTCCTTCTGTATTATGATTCATAATGTTATCCGTTTATGATTCTGCCAAAGTGGCCTTTTTAGGCCCCCTGGTATGGCCCCATATTAAAAAACATTGCAATGATGGGTAGAATATGACTCTCCGCTCAGTGACGGGGATTTACAAACTTTGTTACACCCAGTATAGCGCGTATTTATTGGAAAAATAGCGCAACATTATGTCAACATTCCATGAAACAAAAGAACATCCCCAAACATAACCACATTAATATTATAAAGGCGAAAGTTTCTGAGTGTGTTTGTATGTTTGTTACCTCTTCACGCACAAACGGCTTTACAGATTTAGATGAAATTTGGCACACAGATCGTTTATAAACAGCATTAACACATAGGATAGTTTTTATCCCGATATTCCCACAAGATCAAAACTTATCCGGGTGAAACCGCGAGGCGCTGCTAGTTTAATATACATGAAATACTTATTATTTTAAGATGATTCATGACGCAGGGTATCGTATCGTGAACTGCTAGCACCATCTAAGCATTGCTAAGTGTACAGTGTGCCAGCGGGATTGTCCGAAAGGGTTACCGCTTGCCCGGAACATAAAGGGCTAAGGAAGGAACACGGGTGGGTTTTAGTCAGTAAGAGTCTGACACTCCCTTCCGCTCCACCCAGAGCGGGAGGAGTCATTTGATGATTTCCATTCCGCAAAAAAAAAGGGTATCGTATTACCTAGTAATTGATTGTGGAGGTCAGGTAGGCAGTCATTTCATGTAAAATACTGGATATTTGAGCTGCATCCTAGGGTTAGACTGGAAACCGACCTCAACATAGTTGCGAAAAGGCTAGGAAGAGCGAACCATCCATGATTCATGAGTTCATGACGCATCTCAAAACAATAATCAAGATACTTGTTAACAATAACATAGTCACGCTATTATGATGTGAGGCAACTCACTAGCTTTCCTTAGTTTTTCAATAAAAGAGCGCTGATTCCCGCCATGTGTTTGCTGCAGGAATACACATCATCATTAATAACGAATATTATTTCGAAGTTAATAATTTAACGCTTAAATGAAAATTTACTCACGGTAAATCGGCTGCCCCGTTTTAACCGAGACAAAACGCTTCTCTAAAAAGAAATATAGAATAAAATTGTATTTTATTTTGAATATGTTATAATTATAATAACTGACCAGCCCGTTTATTTTTATCTCACGAAGCTACTCGCGGTTTACTTATGGTAACCGAGTGTAAAATCATGCTGTAAATGCGTACGTGAAGACGAGAAGCGCCAGCCCAAACCATTTACACGCACAAGCACTCACACACACTTCCGACTTCAACATTGTCTCGGAAGGTACCGAGTGCTCTTGGGCTTACACACACATTCACAACGTGTTTGTACAATTGGTTTTTAATTCTTTTTACTTTTTGTGGTAGACTAATTTTATTCTGGGTGCATCGACTTCACATATAATTATATTATGTATACAAGACCTTGTAAAACATTTTAAAAGAGTAACGGTGGAGTTTCTTTCCCATTCTTCTCCATACGAAAACTACCTTTTGGAATGGGCGACTAGAATCAATTCTATTTAGTTATAATTTTTGACGTTCAAAAGTGCCTGTAATGTGCCTATTGCAAATAAACGATTTGAATTTGACTTTGGTAAACACAAGTAAAGCGCGCGTCGCTTAGTGAGATAAAAATAGTGTACAGTTTTATCCTATACAGAGCTTGTAAACTCAACCACACATACTATATAGTACAGTATACGAGTCATGACGGTCAAAATGTTTCACTTTTTTCGGTCTAGCTAAAGCTTCGCAAGGTGTATTACGTGTATAAATTATTATAAATATAAAATATAAAAACATAGTGTAAAAAGTAATATAAGTAGGTACTTACTAAGGAGCCATAACTGCTAGTGTGTGCTTGCGAAAATTGCTGTTAACAACCAAAAATATTCAATAAATTTTTCTGTATAATCATTTTGATACAAAAAGTTGATAATTAAGTAGAAAATACAAATTAAAATTTGTATATATTGTTTCCGAGCGCATACAACCCGAATCTCTTCAAAGTAAGAGTGAACAGGCTTCTTCTGAGTATGCTAACTCCGTCGTCGACTTTGTCTCTGTCACCTCTGACCTAGACTAGAGTCAAGAGCAAAGCGATTTCAAAAAAAACAACAGGTTTATAGGTTAACACCAAGTTGAGACGACATGAGGAGCTTAAAATAGGTGGAAGCCAGCAGGCGACGGGTGCGGGGGCACCCTCGCCTGTATTGCACAGGCTTCCACGAGTACCGGACGGGTATGGCCAGGTGTTCCCGGCCATTCCCGTAGCCCTGCCACTCTGGCAGGGAGTCCCACATACTCCGTCTCGTCCCCCGACGAGCGGAGATGCGTAATGTCATTTCTCAGCGACAAAAAAAAAAAAAAGGTATACTTATATAGCTAGGTTACAAAGTATTACTTACCAGTGAGCCCCAAACAGAGAGGGAGAGAGAGCAGTGGTGGCCAAGTTGTAACGGCCGCGACTTACGAGTTGTAGGTCGTAGGTTCGAACCCAGACAGGCGCTTTACTTTGTATACATTATTTAATCACCACTGCTCTCAAAACGGTGAAGGAAAACATCGTGACGAAACCGGCATGTCCTAGAACCAAAAATTCGAAGACATGTGACATCTGCCAATCCGCACTGGGCTCACGTGGTGGATTACGGCCTACTCCTTCTCCCCGAGAGGAGGCCTGTGTCCCAGCAGTGGGAACATTATAGGCTGATTATGGATGGTTGAGCCCCAAACTAGACAGGTATATGGGGCTCGGGATTCGAATCCCAGAGTGGAGACTGGAGCGGTGATTGCCAGCAGGTGTTGAATTGTATATTTAGTATGTTCGTGGCGTGTGTGTGCGTATTTGCACTACTTATATTTTTAAATTTGAAACTTAATGTCAATGAGATAAGAGCCACAAGTCATGTAAATTGCTAAAACAAACAGTTTAAAAAAAAACAACTCACATCTTCTGATCTATTTTGCCAAAACCTAGAATCGGTTAGTCGATTGCTTCCCTGCAAAAGAATAATTATTTAGTTAATAGGGAACCGCCCGTGCTTGACACGGGTGCAATCTACTGATGAGGTGACAAGTAAAAAACCAAGATTCAGTCATCCAGTCCGTTCGTAGTTATTTTATCTCTGACAGCGGCAATCTAACAGCAATCTTATAGTAACGAAAATAAAGATCACAATAATTTTGACAGTGATGAAAAATCAGATGTAAAATATCTGTGAAAGGACTGTATAACTATGTTAATATTGCATTATAAACCTTCCGGAATAATTTAGTTAAAGCCGCACAGGTCGATCGATCAGGTTAAGATACGCTTGCCGAGGTTGGTCTGTGGATAGGTGACCATCTTTACATACCGAGACCCCTCCGTGCCTCGGAAAGCACGTTAAGCCGTTGGTCCCGGCTGTCATTCGTGGATCTTTGACAGTCGTTACGGGTAGTCAGTAGCTCGGAAGTCCGACAACCACTCCTACCAAGGGGTGTCGTGTTACCCGGGTACCCAATACCTGGGTAGAAAAAAACCGGACGAGTGCAAGTTGACCTCGCGTGGACAGGGGTTCCGTACGATGAATTTACAAGGTATATAACAATATACCTTGGTCTGACAACCAGTCTTACCAAGGGGTATCGTGTTACCCAGTAACTGGGTTGTGGAGGTCAGATAGGCAGTCGCTCCATGTAAAATACTGGTATTCAGCTGCATCCGGTTAGACTGGAAGCCAACCCCAACATAGTAGGGAAAAGGCTAGGCAGATGATGATGATGACAAAAACCGCATCAAAAACCATAGCGTTGTTAAGAAGAACTAAGCGGACAAATAGACAGATTCGAAAACGACTTTAAATAATTATACATATTATGTATAGATTTATGGATTTACGAGTACACACTTACTTCCACCGCGTGCCTTATGTCTCCCGGTGATTTGATTTTAGGATTCTGAAAAAAAGAAAATGTTGTCAAAACGTAGTCGTTCGATTCCCAGACCGATTAAGTGCTATTGGATTGTTCAGTCTAAATGCTGAATTTTGCACGGGAATTGGTATGATATAATTCTATATAATAAAAACCGGTCAAGAGCCAGTCGAACTCGCGCACCGAGGATTCCGTATTGTGAAACGTGAAATGTTTTTAAATTTTCATTAGTGAGGCCTATATTCGTCAGAGAATTTTAACACTCCGGTGTACAATATTTTAGTTTTACATCAGCGCCATCTCTTGACCGATAGTCGAGCTAATGTAATTTATTTTTGAAAAAGTGTGCTATTTAGAGACATCGTTTTATTTTTCCTGTAATCTTTACATAAACTTCTATCACAGAATAATTTCAGATTTTTCTCTTTGGAAACCTTAGAGATAAGAGGGGGGTGGGGGCACGGTATTTTTTTACATTTTCCATCAAAAATAGAAAACTATGCGGCCTAAAAAAAATATTGAAATTTGTATAGGATAAAGTCTGTCAGGTCAGCTACTAAATAGGTATATAAAAAATATCTTACCACTTCATTAATTATTAATTCGGACTGCCGTTGCTGAAATTATGAAGAGCTACAGTCAGATCTTGAGATCACTACTCAGATTCTACTTAGATTCTAATAAGTTGGCTATCTGGGGGCACGGAAGTGCCCCCACCAAGTCGAGCAAAAAGGGGCACGGCCGTACCATCCTTTTCTCGAATTAATCCTACTATCTTACTAATATTATAAATGTGAAAGTTTGTAAAGATGTTTGGATGTTTGTTACTCAATCACGCGTAAACCGTTGAACAGATTTGGATGAAAATTGGCACATAGATAGACCATTTCCTGGATTAACACATAGGATGCTTTTTATCCCGATATTACCACGGGATCGAAACTTACGCGGGTAAAACCGCCTGGCGCTGCTAGTCAATAATAAAAGTATATTTGGGAGATTAGATCAGCTATGTATGACCTTTGAAATTCTAATGAGGCAACATTCTTAGTGCAGAAAATGTATTGCCCGGCTCATTAGTATTTGCGTTTACACGGGCAACAATGCCTGACGAAATAGTTCAAAAATTGGTGCGTCAATACTTGCCAGAGTAGCACACTTGGAAAGAAGAAAGAATTTTTTGGTTCTAGGACAAGCAAGGTTTTGGGGAAGCGCTCCACCTTGAGCCATGCGCTCTTCCACAGCTAGCGCACTAAACCTTCACACAGAGAAGAGAAGTGACACTTACCTTCTCCTGCGCCGCGTCGTACCGCTTGGGGGGCGCGGGCGGGGGCGGGGCGGGGAGCTTCCGCTCACGTAGTGGCGGGTATTTGCTGGGCTGGAATACATACACCACTTTAGTAAAGGAGAGAGGATGGGGGTGGGGGACGGGATTTAGGTAAAGTGCATGAATTTCAGGTTGACTCAAGTATGTATTTTACGTCTTCGCCAGTTGTGAAATCCATTCCTTTAACAAGTCAGGACATAATAACTTTTGGAGCTACGGCACTGAGCAGACTATTACGTAGATACCAATGTCGAGTTGACCTGGACATGCTATAAAGGATAATAAGATGGCTGAATGCCATTTTGAGGCCTACCTCAAAATGGCATTCAGCCATCTTCCTTACCGTGCCTTTCCTTCCTACCTAATGTCAATACCTATATTGACATTAGGGAGCAAATCCTAATGCTGATTCGAGAAAACAGTGTTCTATCGTGCAATGACCAGTTAAAAACAGCCCTTAAATTTTTGACCGCCACAGTCATGTATAGATGACAAACCAAAATGTGCCCACCACGCCATGGTTCGATTACATGACAGACTTTGACGCCGAGGGCACGTTTTTGATTTTTTGACGTGTGGCTGTCAAAAAGTTAAAGTTACATCCTCTGTGATGGCCCTTAAGGTGATAGAATAGAATAGAATAGAATACTCTTTATTATGTACAGGTAGAAGTACAGGCGTGCACACAAGAACTTGCACATGGTGTTCATTGATCTGGAGAAAGCGTAGGCCTTGAAAGAGAAATGTTTGCCCGGGAAGTATGTAGAGTTAATTCGTGCTATGTACAGTCAATCTCGTACCTACGTGCGGTCGGCTGCTGGCATTACCGACGAGTTCAGTGTGGCTGTAGGCTTGCACCAGGGATCGGCTTTAAGCCCTTACCTCTTCCTGTTGATTATGGACGCTCTTACGTCGGAAATCCAGGAGGAGGCACCCTGGTGCATGTTGTTAGCCGATGACATTGTCCTTGTCGGTGAAGATGGACCTGAGATCCAGAGCAGATTGGAGAAATGGCAACAGAAGCTGGAGAATGTTGGCTTGAAAATCAGCAGAACCAAAACTGAATATATGTTCTGCGATTTCGGCGGTCTCTCCAGTTCTGGAGCTATAGCACTTGATGGTGCATTTCTCCCAGTCTGTTCCGACTTTCGGTATCTCGGTTCACTCGTGCAAAGCGATGGCGAAGTAGATCGGACGGTTAAGCACAGAATTAACACTGGATGGATGAAATGGCGGCAGGTCATGGGAACAATCTGCGACTCCCGCTTTCCCCTTAAACTTAAGGGGAAGATATATAAAACCATGATTAGACCTGCTGTCTTGTATGGATCAGAATGTTGGGCTACAAAAGGGATGAATGAAAGGCAATTGCATGCAGCAGAGATGAGAATGCTAAGAGGGATGTGTGATGTTACACGAATGGATAGAATAAGAAATGAGTACATAAGAGGAAGTTTGAAAGTGGCACCGGTAACTGAAAAGTTGCGTGGGAATCGGTTGTCATGGTATGGGCATGTGTTACGTAGAAATGAGGAAAATGTCGTGAGGAGAGTTTTGAGTATGGATGTCGATGGCTATAAGAGTAGGGGAAGACCAAAGAAACGATGGATGGAATGTGTGAATGATGATATGGTTAGAAAGGGGGTGACTACCGAGATGACGACTAATAGAGAAGTATGGAAGAAAAAGACATGTTGCGCCGACCCCAAATAAATTGGGATAAGGGCAGGAGAATGATGAATGATGACTCTTTATTATGTACACAATAATAATTACAGACATAATTATAGAAACTGTACAAAGGGTGACACAATGGGCGGTCTTATCGCTAAAAGCGATCTTTTAAAGACAACCTTTGGATGGATTAAAAAAGGGGAAGGCCAGACAAATACTGCAGGTAGTCTGTGGTGTACCATTTACATACCTAATACATATTTTGGATTTGACGGTACTTACCTACATACATACCCTCTTACTAATAAACGTATTATATCAGATAATAATAATAGTTACACACCGATTTTTCTCACTCAGTCGTCAGTAATTTGACTTTCGAAAGAAGACAAAGCGTTGTGTAGGTACTTATACAGACGCTATACAACGTTTATTAGTAAGGAGGATAAAATCTATCTACAAACATGGCATCTTCTCACCTATACTATACTCGCAAGGAAATTGTCGACTCTCAGCGGGCGAGAAACTCGCCTCGTGTAAACGAGCCTTAACTGATCGAAGATTAAACATGTGGATACTGTCATGATGCCAAATCTTCTCGGCAATGTGATAACCGCTGACTGACATACATACCTAATACTTGTACAGTCGAGTTCATTAATATATTGGCCCTTTCAGGCTTCAAAAATATCGTCGTTCGTCGTTTCAGCCGATAGACGTCCACTGCTGGACACAGGCCTCCCCCAATTTTGGGAGGGTTCAAAAATATATTAACGTCAAAAAAGTTCATAATATTGTTACAAGTATAAGCATGTACACGCAATACAAGCTGTTTAGAGTTTTATGAAACTTACCATTGCCTATACAAGCTGTTGATTTGCATCCTCGTCAAATTTCAGGAGGTTGTCATAAAAGACATAAATAATCATTTGAAGTACGGTAGGGGGCAATAACTAGTAAGCGCTGCTTTTTTTTTGTTGTAGAAATTTAACAGTATTTCAGAATTAAACCCTTAATTCAATACAAATAAAACAGAATCACCCGACTATGCACACAGCGACAATGCATGCAGCTGCCATGTAATTCCCCGCGCCCGGCCGTCGCGTCGCCGAGCATTGACCGGTAGCAATAATTTTACCAAATTTTATTTCGAAAATCACCTACATTATTGTCATAAATTTCGCTTGATAATTAACTCATTTTTGAGCATCATTGGAATACGGAAATCTTACTAATGACAGTAATACTAGTGCGCCAAAGAAAAGTTCACTGACCTGTTATCAGATGATTAATAATATCCTTCTAGCTAAAGTTTTCGTAGTGATTTTGTTTTTATTTGTGGATTAAATTGGTTGATTTGAAACTTTCCTTCCTACTTAACGGGCTTAGGACCGGCAATAATTCTACCTTTGTTGGTGTACCGATCTACTAAGTCTAAAAATGTTTTCTACGTTTGATGGAAATGGAAAGACGTTCTAGTTAAGTGTAAGTACGTGGTATACTTTCGACTCTTAGGTATTATTGGCGTAGGTAGTCAAAAATTTGAAATAACTTATTTACACTAATGAAATTGATTAGGCTAACAACGTATTTACAGAATGTACAAATAAATAAATTACCTACCTATGTTACCGGAGGTAAAGTTGCCACGTACTTAGGTAGTACGTACTGGTTTTCCTTCAGCTTAACAACACTAACACATTCGTTTTTAAAGTGTCGAAAACGACAAAATGTAATCCGCACGGCATTATCACCTGGGTGAATGTCTTGTGCCTTGGGGTAGTGGAACGGGTGTTGCAGTTCACGCTTCAGTATGCGCAACACTGGTGTGGTGCATAGCAGCCAGCAAGACGCTCTGTGATGGGGGTTCCCGATCGGGAAACATCCGGATGACTCCACGTAGGCTGTCTCCACTGATGGCATACCCACCTGACCATCTCCACCAGCACGACATTTGAATTGAACACTTTGTACCTACGTCTCAACGATGTACCGAGAAGCGGAATTCGCAAAGCGCACGACCGCTGCGGCGATTTCAATTACACTGTTAGTTCCGGGGCCGCGGGGGCGTGGCTTAGGGTGCGCGGGAGACTAAGTACCCGCTTCGCCGCATCGTGATTGGGGGATGGGATTGATTACCTACGAATTTATTGAATGATAGATTCTCATGCGCATTTGAATGTGTGTGTGCATGAAAGCGCGGTTATAGGGCTAGTAACAGACGGGCCGCGTTTAAATACGGCTGGTTCACACTTACGGATTTCCGTAAATAAGAAAAAAAAAAGAAAAAAAATACCTACCCATTTTATTGTTGATTTGGGTCGAGAATCATTAGCATAATTACGTCCTTGAATTTGACTAGGATGCAAATCAACAGCCTGTATATTTTTGATTCATGAACATGCTCAGATATTAAAGAACTCGACTGTACCTTTATTGTTACAACAGCTATGCACAGCTTTCGAATTACGTGTCAAATATTAATTTTTGAAGCTCATTTATAAATATCCAAATTAATGACTGCTTCTTTGATCAAGTAGCAGTTTAAGTACATACACATATGAATAGATAAGAAAATAACAGAAAAATACCAACACAGGTGATATTGTAGCGGTATCTACAACGCCACATGCAAACTGCGCGTCATAGTGACGTCACGCAAAATCCTGCATCACGTAAGCAGAGTTTACCGCGCAACTAGCATACGTACAACGTTCCGACATGAATAAAAAAATTCCATTAGCAATTAGTCGTTATTAGTAGCCCTCGGAATCTGGATAGGTATATGCCCGGTTTTTGATACTGACCTCTGTGGGTTTATACAGTGTTATTGGTAAAACATTAGGTAACAACCTCTTAAGAGGTCATTGTACTCATCATTAGGAACAACTTTTACTATGGGACCAAACCAGAAATCGCGAAAAAAAAATCAGCGGTTCCCTACATTTATGTTCGTATAACTCGTCAAAATGTAGGGAACAGCTGATTTTTTTTCGCGATTTCTGGTTTGGTCCCAAAGTAAAAGTTGTTCATAATGATGAGTACAATGACCACTCAAGAGGTTGTTAATGTTTTACCAATAATAATAATAATAATACTTTATTTTTCAGACCATGGTGCCCATTTTGTTAGTAACAATGTTCTTATAGACTAGTGTTAGTAATACTTAAAACTACCCACAACACAAGACATTTAAAAAGAAAGAAAGGGTATCCACATTTTTGTTAGTTACAAGACAGAACTTAAGAAACTAGTGTTAGTAAAACATTATTAGATTATTTTCCCGATGTGACGCCCCGCAAACTGAGCATGTATGACATGACATTATTTGCAAGCATGTAATTGCACCCATCTCTCGAGAAGCGGGGAGTCCCATCGGTCAGCTAATACGCACAGAATGCTATTGGTACTGGATCGCACCCGTTCAAGCATGGAGGCGCTACGCTTACGCATTATTGCGGCAAAGCTGTCAATATTAGCCTCCGCAAACATGCCTGACGCACTGCAGAACCATGGCAGTCCCATCAGCACCCTGTACGCATTATTAAATTGGACTCGCAGGTCGTCATATGCCCGCCGCGTATAGCCGACCCATAAGCTGCACGTGTAGAAAGACTGGCAGTATGCTTTGAAAAGCGTCTTCTTTACCTCATCACTACAGCGTGCAAACCTACGGGCCAACATATTACAACGGACAGCCAACGACCTGCGCTCCCTTTCGATGTCCACATTATCTCGCATATCATCGGTGACCCAGTGGCCCAAATACTTGAACTTTTCAGTTTTATATATTAAAGCACCACACATGTGAATGTCTGGTACAACCTCATAACATTTATTGCCCGCTTTGAACACCATAAATTCACTTTTAGTTGGATTGTGTTTGAGCCCATGGGCCACAGCGTATGACTCACAAATATGAAGCATTTTCCTCAACGCACTGATTGAATAACCCTGTATATATTTTGTATTGTGTATCTGACTCAATGTGGGTATATTATGGCGAAACCTGTCGGAAAATGCAGGCGTGATGTTGTTACTTACATCGTATGAGATTGTTTGCGAGGAGTTGGAGTCGGTGGCCTGTCTGCCCCGCCCGCTGCGCGCGATACTCCACGTATTCGAAGTACGATTATACTCCTAATAGAATGAAAGCAAAATATGTTATTTGGGATACGCACAGGAAATATATAAAAAATAAAATAAAAATTTGAAAACTAAAAGTGAGCGAACAGGCCAGTAGCAGCGGCCGCGCTTCGGTAATCTTCATGTTTCCGCATTAGTATGATCAAACGCGACTGTGATAAATTGTCACAATCAGGTGCATGCGAACATCTAGCGCACGAGCACGCATACTTGTGTGCGCCAATATAGTAGGGAAATTATATAGTTTAATCCCTATCAGTTTTGCGAACTAAAAACAGAAATAATCATTTTTTTTCAGCGCAAATTTCTCAATATCCTTAAGTTATCTAGTTTTTTTTAAAATACACAAGTATTTATCACCTATCTATCTAGTAAGTCTACGAATTTAAGTTTTAATAACTACTTAATAAAAAATTCGTTTATAAGGCATTATTTAGATATTTTACTACAATTAAATTAGCAGTCAAAAAAAAAAATATAAAAATTGAGTTTGGTAGATAAACACCTCAAATTTTAAAATATTTAACGCTTTTTGTTATTTTCAATAAATTCTTACGCGTAGACGACGGTTTTGCGCATGACTTTATTGGGTTTTTTCAGCGTAGTCAACATTTTTTTACAAGTACTAATTCATTAAACTTAAAAAAAATAAATCGTACACTTACCAATATACTATAAGTATGCCTAGTATTTAGGATTTTTTTTTCAGATCGTTATTTGCTACCAGTTAGCTAAATAATCTTTTTGATACTAATTGTAGCCTTTAATAAAAACATTTTTACAAAAAAAAAACAACCGACTTCTAAAAAAAACACTACAAATTGAAAAATAACTTTAATTTCGGAAGTCGGTGTCTTTGGTTCCGCGTTTTCGTTTATTGACACCGACTTCCGAAATTAAAGTTATTTTTCAATTTGTAGTGTTTTTTTTAGAAGTCGGTTGTTTTTTTTTTGTAAAAATGTTTTTATTTTTCACTTTTTAGTGGGTCAGTTTGTAATTTATCTAAGTTACAAAAGCCTAATGCCAACTGTTCATCACCTTTTACAAAATATTGCTTTTCCCGATGCTGGGACGTTAATTGTTGAGGAGTTCTCCCGGTAAGAACCAGGAGATCCTCAACAATACGCATTGAGACGAGCATAAATTGCTTAGCAACCATATTAAAGTAATCGAATCGCAACCCGTGAAATATTTGTCAGTGAGTAGTTCCGATGGCCATCTGTGTTCTTCATCATCAGCTCCACTTTACCAAGTGATAATTTTCGAGAGCAAATGTTCAAGTTACTTTAAAAAATATCCAAATCGCTGTACCTTTGCCTATAAAATTTGAGGGTTGCCCTCGATTTCCATGGAATCCTCTCATCAGATTCCAACTTGATGATAATGGTGGTCCCATTCCTCGTCCTCGAGAGTATACCCTTTCAAATAAACAAAAGAACTTTTGGAATCGGTCCAGCCGTCTTCGAGTAATCGGTGAACATACACAAGGTAGCTACTGTAATCTGTTGAGGAGTTCCCTTAACTGTCCTTCGTCTTCATCATCAGACCCCTAATGACAGTCGCAACCCATCTAGGTGTAAAGTTCACATCAATACAAATTAATCAAGCCCAAACACAAGGTAACTGCTGAAAATCGTTGAGGAGTCCCCTCGACTGTCTTTCGGCTCCATCATCAGATCGACTCCAGGCCTTCATCAAATTGTAGTGCTTTAAAATACTTAATGAAAAAATTAACAAACGCACTAGTCGCTCCTACGATTTTCGAAAGCTCCCCTCGATTTCACTGGGATGCCATCATCAGATCCTGGTTTCCTTATCATGGGACCACCCTTGGCATATCCCCATTCCAACAAAAAAAGAATAATCAAAATCGGTTCATAAACGACGAAGTTATCCGCGAACACACATAAAAAAAAAAAAAAAAAAACATATATACGGTCGAATTGAGAAACCTCCTCCTTTTGAAGAAGTCGGTTAAAAAGCAATCGAAAAACTTTGTGTTTCGTGATTACGTAAAAACGTGTGTTAGTTTTTTTTTTTGGAATTTATATTAAGTACTTATCAAAACTTAATTTCGTACACTTACTAGATAGATAGGTGATAAATACTTGTGTATTTTTAAAAAAACTAGATAACTTAAGGATATTTTTTTTTTAAATAAATAAATAAAAAAATATTGAGAAATTTGCGCTGAAAAAAACTATTTTTCTGTTTTTTGTCCGCGAATCTGATAGGGACCCTTAAGAGATATTACATTTATTAATGGTGATGAATTTTAAATTATTTTATGTTATTAATGTAATTAGTGAATCCATTATTTTAGTGATGAATAGAATAGATATCTTATGTTTCTCAAAATTGTTAATTAATTTATTGCTGCTGAGTTGGATGATTTATTTGTAGAATTGTTACGTTAATTTTAATTAGGGACAAATAAAAGCTATAACAATAGTTTAGACGATGTACTCACCACACTCCCGTACGTCTGGTTCCTCCCGGTGGGCTTGAGCGGCGCGGCGGGCGCGGCGGGCCCGGCGCGGCCCATGGTGAGGTCGAGCTCGTTGTAGTCGTCCAGCACCTGCGGCATCACGAGCGGGTGGCGCTGCTCCGCAGACCTAGCGGCGGCCCCGGGCTGGGGGAAGGGACAAACAAACTAAATAAAGCGATTCGAACAATTTTTTTCAACGTTTCCGCGCACTTTGTATCTGGTATATGTATATGGGTAGGGAAAATTTATACAAACAAAAAAAAACAGTGGCACTCCGGGAGTACCGACAGAATGAAAGCAAAACACAAACAGAATACTTTGTCATCATTCACTGACATATCGGATATACATTAAAACCGAGTACATCCCGAGACAGCCGAACACATCCGAAGCGGGTATTTTTTAATCGTCTGAAGCCTCCTCTACAGATTCATCAGCAGATCTGCGAATGTGTCCGCCGACGTGTAGACGGGGTAATTTGCTAGTCTGTGGTAGGTAATTGACGTCGGCAGATGCATCTGCCACCAATCCGTTTGTAGTCCGTTTTTGTGGCACGGATCAAAGGGTTTCAGCCCGAGCGCCCGGCGGGTGTCCACACGTCTGCCGATGCATCAGTATTATCGTAATCGTGAATGCATGCGCACGCGCGCGCGCGCGTGGTCGTGCACGCGTGCTTCTTGCAGTTTTTTTTCTCGTTTACCTATTAATCTCGTTCAATGAAATGGCTAATATGAGCACAGACTAAACATTTCAATTCCTTGAGTTGTATCAAAGAGAAAACTGCATGTGGAATCCGAAAAATAATTACTACAAAAATAAAAATGTTGTAAGTTTAGACCTATACAGTTAATTAAAATAATTTAATTATTTCAATTAACTGATTATGTTGAGGCTACTGTAAATTGGATACTGCAATTACAGTATGCAATTTACAGTAGCCTCAACAATTGGACATCTAACAGAGTCTAAGTAGGTAATTTTTATTTCGGTTAGAACCAAAACAACTTAAATACCTACATGACATACTATGCACACTCAAAAGTAGTTAAAAGTACTAAATAAATAAATAGCTGCCGCAGCTACGGTCTCAACATCCATTTTTTTAATGTTGCGTGCGTACGAGTTGCGTCTGTCGAGAATTAACACAGACTGAACGACCAACAGACGTGTGGTCGGCTCGTGGTGATCCATCTGCTGATGCATCTGTCGACGTCTGCGCACGCGTCTGCTGACGTGTAGAGGAGGCATTATAAACAAAACTCGCGCGGCGTCGCTAAGGTTATAGGCTCCTCTACACGTAGACAGATTCATCAGCAGATGGCCATCTGCCAATGCCTCCGCCGACGTGTAGACGGGGTAATTTGCTAGTCTGTGGTAGGTATTTGACGTCAGCAGATGCTAAATAATTACCACAGACTAGCAAATTACCCCGTCTACACGTCGGCTGAGGCATTCGCAGACGGCCATCTGCTGATGAATCTGACGACGTGTAGAGGAGGCTTTACAGTGGCGCGAATCCAAAGGTTTTTCCCATCTCAAAAAATGCCGAACGCGCCTATAGAAGTTTTTATTTCAAAAATGTGAAGTAATATGGTAGGTACTCCGAAGTGTCGAAGGTAAATATCGCCATATTGTGTGAATATGGTGTACCTACATATAATAGAGCAGGGGTGGCCAACCGGTCGATCGTGATCGACTGGTCGATCGCGACTATTAGTTCAGTCGATCGTGGCAAGGCAAAAAATATTTCCAACTACAAACCTGATTTTGCTAATCTAGCGAAAGATGCTTAAACGAAATGCTCACATTAATATAAATAAGTAGTTACTAAGAATAATCCCTTGTACGGTGAAACCATACACTAATAAATGCACTAATGCCTATTCGTGCATTTTTACCTCAGTTCGCTAATTGATATTAGTCGAGCATTCAGTACACGATTAACGGTCATCGCGTGTGCTCCCTCGCTCCTTTGTATTACCAAACCTTTGGTCCGGATATTATATTTAATTTGACTTTTTAAGCAGCAGTATCATTTAGCCATCCTACTAGCTTCTACATGGTCCTTCGAGCTATCGGGCGGGACCTCGCGAGTTTTAGTATTCATTTAGCATTTTTGGGGAGTAGCGTGTATTAAGTAACTTGTGAGTGAACTTGTCCAGAAATCAGCACATTGGATTGCAGTGATACTTGTGAATTGTGGACATACTTTCGTAACCGCAAAACTTTAGCAAAGCGTTTGTAGCAAAACCCTAGCAGCACAGGGTGGAGTTGCAAAAATTAGTTAACAAGAGCACCGTCACTAAGCATCCCAAGCAACGTGACATCAGCGCCTCTAGGAAGGGGCAATCAGCATCTTGAGCAGCAAGCAGCACATCGGTATTGAAGCAGCAGCAGCACTCGGTATCTACAGCAGCAGGGTGTCAGTGCCCAACTACAGCAGAGCAGCAGCATTTGGAGTGCATCAGCAAATCAGCGGCAGTCGAAAGCCAGTTTCGTACAAGTAAGATCTTTCCATTTTTCAACATAAGCAAACTAGCAGCATAATGGAGGAGCTTTACTACCAGCAACTTCAACTTAGCGAGGCAATTAAGAAAATACCGATAAATAAAAAAAGGATAGCGCCGAGAGGAAATCGGACGACTATTTTAAAAGGCGATTAGAGTTGTTAGAGAGGTATTGGTCAGATTTTCAGAACAATAATTTAGCTATCTGTCAATATGGGGTCAAAGATCATTCATATTTTATAAATTCCGAGCATGAAAACATTAGCAAACATTATACAGCAGCCAAGTCTCTCATCAATGAACAACGTCAACAGTTGTTAAGCAAGCTAACGCCTATGAAATCCGTTAGGAGTACTCAACCAATACAGGAGCAACAAGAGGACGCCGAACTAACTGAAGCAGGACCATCGGGTTATGAGCAGCCAGCAAAAACTAGCATGTTACGTACAATGGAATCAAAAGGCTCTACCAGCAAATTAGATGACATGCTGCGTAAGCAAACAGCAAATTTCAGAGCATTCAAGAGATCAGCAGGGTTTATCGACCTAGACGCCATGTCCGAAAAATGGGAGATGGAGGACGCCTTGAGAACACTTCAAGCGCGCTGGTCGCAAATTGATTCACTCCATTGGGAGATAGATAGCGAGATAGGTGGAGAAGAAGAGGATTACGAAGAAGTGTATACTCAGCATGAGCGATCATATATTCAGTTGAAGAAAATGATCAATAAGAAGCTATGGACTGTATCGCATAGAGAGCACTCCACACCAAAACTGGATATACCTGTATTTTCAGGAAACTACCAACATTGGACGTCATTTAAAGACCTCTTTAGCGAAGCTATTCATAACAACCCTACCTTGTCGCAAGCGCAAAAAATGCAATTTCTAAAAGGGAAGGTCAGGGGAGAAGCAGATAAACTTATTCAGCATCTTCCTATAAGTTCCGATAACTATCATACCTGTTGGGAAATCTTAAACCATCGGTATAACAATAAAAAGCTAATATTTACGTGTGTTATCAATACTTTACTAAGCTTGCCGAGTACGCAGCATCAAAAGCTAGGTCATATTAAGCAACTGCATGACGTAGCACTATAAAGCTTGCATGCTATACGGAACTTAGGAATTGATATCAGCACCTGGGATCCGCTTCTTGTGCATTTATTAGCGCAGAAGCTGGACAGCGAAACGTACGGAGATTACATAGCCTCCCTTAAAAATTCAAGAGAGCTACCGGTAATGCAGGAATTCTTAGACTACTTAGAAAGTAAGTTTACGAGCCTGGAAACTTCTCACAGGAAGTTAGATCAAGCAACACCGAAATCAAATAATCATTCAAGTAGCGATGTTCCTGAAAACCAAAAGGCAAGACGACATAACTTTAACTTGGCCAATAAATACAATAAGCCACAGCCATATTCAAGAGCCTTACACGTGTCTACCACAAAATGTCAATTTTGCGGTCAACAACATGCCATGTTTAATTGCGTAAAGTTTTTGCAATTGTCTAACGAAGCGAAAATTAAATCAGTAGCAAAATTGAAATTATGTCCAAATTGTTTGTTTGATCATAATGGCAAGCAATGCATTTCCGTTAGGCGATGTCGCAAATGTGACGGAAATCACCACTCCGTTTTACATGACGCTTACTCAAACAATATATCGCATTCGAGCAACGTAGCAACAACAACAACTGACCCAAACCCAAAAGACAATGTCGCAATGAGTGCGCATGTGTCTCAAGATGATCCAGGGACGAATGAAGTATTATTAGCTACAGCCTTGATAAAGGTCGCAGCGATGGATGGATCATATCAAATTTTAAGGGCTCTCATTGATCCTGGATCACAAGCGTCTATAATAAAAGAAAGTACAGCAAAGAAACTAGGATTACGTAGATCAAAATTCAATGGAAAGGTATGCGGAGTAGGTGAAGTCGTACAGAATTGTAACGGTGTGGTCACACTGAGCTGTTTCTCAATGTATAACGACTTTTCGTTTACCACCAACGTACTTGTCATGAACAACATACTTAAGGATATCCCGTATAAATCCTTTGACACATCGAAGTGGTCCTACTTAGAAAATCTTAAATTAGCGGATCCATATTTTAACATTAGCCGTCCAGTGGACTTATTACTGAGCGCTCAAGTCAATGGCTTGATATTAATGGGAGGATTGATCAAAGGAGAGAGTGTATCGCAGCCAGTATTGCAAGAAACACAGCTTGGGTGGATCATATACGGTGGTGGCCAAACAGCATCACTACAGTGCAACGTGATCATGAATAATATCCACGATATTCAGCATTTTTGGGACATCGAGGATATAAGCGAAAAATCAAACTTATCATTGGAAGATCAAGAATGTGTTGATTTTTATTCATCAACTACAAACCGCCGCACAGTGTTTCGTCTAGTACAAGCTAGCGAGACAAAATTATTTATTTACTTATTTTAATTGTTTATGTATATTTAAGGTGTCTTACACCGTTCTGTGTTCTCTAAGTCCAAAGGTGTGGATGTAAGATGGAAGTAGTCACCAAATTTTCTACCTTTGTTTACTGATATCCTTGATTGTTATAATTCGCGGCGTCTGCCTACGTATTATGCATATAAGGCACTATACATACATGTAGTTTATATATATATATACCAGACATTTTTGTGTATATGTATATACACAAAAATGTCTCGGGGTTTTTTTTAAATTAAAATCATAAATATGTGTAAAATAGGTTTTTATTTATTCGCTTTATCAAATAAAATACAATAATAGTCCAAGACAACAACTATTATCCATACATATAAAATAACTCTTGAAACAAAATCGTACAAAATTATAATTATCCGTCTACAATAATGTTATATCTAATATATTATTATAATATTTAAAACTAATACATTGTTAAAATTACTACAAAATAAAATAGGTAAACATATTAACAATAAAAGACAAATTTACCAAATCGAATCTAATACTCATCATCAGAAGATTCCTCATCACCACTCTCCAATTCGCTAGAATCTTCCGATAATGAATAATCCCCCTCACTAAATTCGCGAATTGATGTTGATTGGGATGGTAATGAAGGTGGGACAATTAACTGCAGAACTTCTGGTGGTAACCGTAGTTAATTTTTTTCGCGGTAATTCTCTGAATGTATTTATTACAGGATCGGACGTAATCAAAAGCATTCTCAGAAGATCCGTATTCGTGGCACAGCGTGATCGTTTTCTGGTATGTCGTTCCCGAAATCTACGATCTTGGGCTTCTTCGGAAAGCTGTCCAATAGGAAGAAGGCAAGATTTAATGACTTCTGCACTGTGTACAAGAATTTTATGCACAGTAACAGGCATCGAGTACCACGAATACAGATCAAGATATAACTTTCTTGTATCACCACAATACTTTTCAAGTTCTAAACAATTAATGTCATATCCCGATGACAAAGTTCTTAAAATTACATGAAATCTTCGCATAAGACTTACGTCTAATCCTGTAATTTCACTGCTTAATTCTGCATTAGAAAAAAATCTACGTGATGTGTTTCCATCGTTCGTATTGCCATACCCAGGTTTTGGTTTATCCACAATAAGGCCCATGCGCTCTTTAAACGCTTTTTGGATCTCTTGTGAGCGTTGCTTCACAATAGCTTTATCTTTGTCTCCCCTAACTTGCCACTTTTTTATTTGTAAACGATAGCTGATATGAAGTAAACATTCAAAAGTGCGGATCCATGCATGTAAAGTAGATAAACCAAATACAAAGCGTTCTTGGTTGCTGGGATAGTCCTTTGACTCCTCGTTCATAGTAGACGGAGTGGCACCACAAATATAACACTTCTGTGTTGAACGCGTGTCTGTTAAAGCATTACATACTTTGCCGTCAGTCATGGTCAACAATAAATCGTGTTTAACAGAGATCTGAGTTCCATTAACGTTACACAAAGTGGGAAGAAGCTGACTTTTTTCATCCAAAATTTTAGTAGTTACTTCTTTCGTAAACTCATTTGTCTCCTTGCCAAAAATGAATTTAATAGGACGGCAATATAAGGTAGAAGAAGGTCGTGGATTTTGCCAAATAACAGTTTCGCCATCAAGTGGTCTCAAGGGGACAAATGAGTACACGAACAGAAATTCGTCTGTAGCGTTGATGTTCTCAAATCTCTGCTTATATGTACTATGCCCCGAACTCCCATCACAACTCCATTTGCTTATTAACGTATAATATGAACGAGGTAACATACTTCTAACGACTTTCGACTGAGCTTCAACTAATCGTTCAGCCGTTTTATCTAAAATCGCCTGAAGTTAAATCTCAGCTCGAGATTCAGTCACAGAAATATGTTCGTCAGAAGGATAACAAGAAGCTTTGGACTTACCTAGGCTATAGAAGGATGGATACACTTGATGTCCCGCTTTCATTGACCACTTTCTCGTCTGTTTGTACGAGTGAGAAGTACTGTCGTCTGGACTCAATCGCCTACTCGCTTCAGAACACTTTTTTTTTTTTAAACTTTCATCTTCCGCGATACTTCGAATTTGTTTGGCAACACTTCGATGCCCTTCTTTCCGTGTTGCTAATTCTGCTGCAGTAATTAGTTCATTTGCACTTCGCGATTCTAAAAGATCGTCTACTCTCCGTCTTTTTGTTTTTATTGATGACTCATCAAAAGTTTTCTGGGGTCGCCCTACAGAACGAACCCCCGATGATGTTAAAGGGCACGGCTTATTCACACACACTGTCATTTCGATTCCGCATCCTTCTAACCAATTTTTATGTTTGATGAGAAATACTTCCTTAGTACACTTAGAAGTTGTCCACTTTTCGTTTAATTTTGATGATAGGCTCGAAATTTTCATTTTGAGTTTCCTCAGTGAATCTTCAGAAGCATCTAGTAGATTATGCTGTACACATAAATGATCAAAAATGCGGCTTGCTCTTTCAGTTTTATTATGTTTTAACCATTCTTCGAAAAACTCCAATTTTGTGATAGCTATGGCTCGTTCTGAAAAAAAGTAAATAACTTTATCTACGGGCGGTTTCGGAAGCCAAAAAATAAAGTAACCTTCGCCTGAATGTTGTAATTATAACATACAGAAAAATCTAGCAGGATACATTGGTATAAAAAAAGTTGGTACCCTTTAAAGTTAAAAGTTAAGAAAAAATATGTGGGATTATTTCAACATACTTATAAATTCTAATTACAGCAAAAAAGTACATGTATTCTTTTAAAAACAAGTCGAAATAGTAAGTACATACCTTCAAAAGTAGAATCCATCACAAGAAAATCGTTTCACTTTAATATCAATTTATTTGAGATGGTGTCACAAGTGTGCTAAAAATGCAACTTATTTAGAAATGCAAATTGCACTTTCTTTATAACTAACATTAACCCCTCCACAAAATTAATTGTTAGAGTAACAAACTAATGATTTCTTAGAATTCCTTACCTGGGAAGGGTTGTTAACAAGTTGTTATCACGAATTCCTGGAAATGACGTCATGAATTTTGTCCCGCTAGCTTGTACTAGACGAAACACTGTGCGCCGTGAGGACGGCCAGTATGTAGTAAAACTGCCACTTAAAGCAGACATTAACGAAAAACTAGGTTCATCTAAAGAGATGGCAATAGCACAGTTCCAAAATCTGGAACGTAAGTTTAGCAAACAACCTGTTCTAGCAGAACAATATAAAACATTTATTAGTGAGTACATAGCCTTAGGACATATGGTGCCTAGTTACAGCAATAAAAACAAAGAAGCGCTATCGTGTTACTTGCCGCACCATTCAGTCCAACGAGCGGAATCAGCAACTACAAAACTGCGGGTCGTGTTTAACGCGTCCGCAAAAACATCAAGCGGATATAGTGTGAATGACCTGATGTATAAAGGTCCTAATTTACAGCAGGATCTACAAGAACTGATACTGAAGTGGCGGCAATATCGTTATGCTTACACATCAGATATCGAGAAAATGTACAGGCAGATAATGGTGGATGAAGCAGATCAGCAATATCAGCAAGTCATCTGGAGGTATGCGCCAGATCAACCACTACAGACGTACAACCTTACTACCGTCACATACGGTACAAAATCAGCACCATTTCAAGCGATGATGACATTAAAACGTCTAGCCTCAGATGAACGTAGTGAATTTCCGGAAGCAGCAAAGATTCTAGAAGAATCATTTTATATGGATGATCTGGTCCATGGTTCTCACTCTATCGAAAGAGGAAAGCAGCTCATCGAAGATCTCAATAGATTATTAAAATCAGGAGGTTTTACACTGAGAAAATGGTCAGCAAATCATCCGGAACTGCTCGAAAATATAGAGCAGAGCAACAGCAATGGCGAAATCATCTTTAACTTCAAATCAGAAAACACGTCTAAAACATTAGGCCTTCGTTGGAACTCTTGTGATGACATGTTTACTTTCAAATAAAGCGCAGCTAATCCAAACGCCAAAATTACTAAACGACTACTTTTGTCAGAGATATCAAAAGTATTCGACCCGTTGGGGTGGTTGTCCCCACTCACAACAAAATTAAAGCTGATATTTCAAAAGCTGTGGTTAAATAAAATGCATTGGGATGAAGAAGTTCCTGCAAACATCAAAGATGAATGGGTAACGATAAAAATAGACATGGAATATTTGAATCAATGCAAAATACCGCGCTGGATCGGCTATCAACCTAATAACGTCATAGAACTGCACGGTTTTTGTGACGCATCGACTAAAGCCTACGCGGCAGTTATTTACGCGCGATTACAGAAAAATGATGAGCCATCTGTGGTACTAGTAGTTGCAAAGACTAGACTAGTACCTATTTCTAAAAGCGTATCTTTACCAAGATTAGAATTAAGCGGAGCGCATTTACTAGCCAAGTTAATGAACAAAGTTATTACATGTTATAGCGAAATGGACCTTCGGATATATGGGTGGACGGATTCCATGGTAGTCCTAGGGTGGCTACAAGGCGATCATAGCCGATGGAAACCCTTTGTTGCGAACAGGACTAAAGTTATCACAGCAACCATGAAATCAAGCTGCTGGCGATATGTTAAGTCGGAGGATAATCCGGCAGATGCAGCCAGTAGAGGCATTTCAGCCTCACAATTGAAAAATCAAACCCTGTGGTGGCAAGGACCGCAGTCATTGAAAACGTTTGATGACAAATTAGAAGCAAAGCAAAGCATTTATACCACGGATCAAGAAATAAAGGCAAAACCAACACCAAGCAAAGTGAATGCTGCCCAAACAGATAACAAGAAAAGCATCATACTACAATTGTTACTTAAATTCAGCTCACTTAATAAAATAACTAAAATAGTAGCATGGCTTTTACGAGCCATCAAAACGATACAATTTAAGCGGATTCCAGCCACGTTAGGTAAACATAGTGGTCTGCCTGAATTTCTTACCTTGCATGAATTGCGGAAAGCAAAATTACTCATTATGAAATATGTACAAAGAACGGAGTTTGCAGAGGAAATCATGTCAATACGAAAACATAATAAATTGAGTAGCAGAAGTAATTTACTAAAATTAAATCCTTTCCTTGACCATGAGGGGATCTTACGAGTTGGAGGCCGTTTAACCAAAGCAAACATGAGCATGGAAATGAAGCATCCAGCTATACTGCCTTATAGCAGTCGCCTTACTACTCTTATAATTCAGCAAGCACATCAGCTCACCTTTCATGGTGGACCGCGATTAACCTTATTTAATATTAGACAGAGATATTGGATAATCGCTGGAAATAAAGCTGTAAGGAAAGACGTGCGAAATTGCGTCACCTGTAGAAAACATGAGCCCAAACTACAGCATCAATTGATGGGAGAATTACCCGTAGCCAGAAGCAACCCCGCTCCGCCATTCTATCACACCGGAGTGGATTATACAGGTTTCGTAGATGTTAAAAGCAACAAGGGGCGCGGAATTAAGACCACAAAAGGATATATTGCGTTGTTTATTTGTCTAGCGACTAAAGCTGTACATTTAGAGCTTGTATCCGATCTAAGCAGTACAGGGTTCTTAGCAGCATTACGGCGGATGGCCGCCAGAAGAGGAGCGCCACGCCATCTTTATAGCGATAATGGAACGAATTTCGTAGGTGCAAATAGAATGCTACAGGAAAGCTATCACGATTTCAAAAACGTATATGATCCAAACTTTTTCGCAGAGCTTACAGATTTAAATATAGAATGGCACTTTAACGCGCGTTCTTGGCCAAGTGCAGGAGGTCTATGGGAGCGAGCCATTAGAAGCTTAAAATATCACCTCAAGCGAGTAATTGGAGAGCAGAAGTTGACTTTCGAAGAGTTCAGCACTATATTAGCACAAGTAGAGGCTTGTCTGAACTCCAGACCTTTGTGTGCCTTGTCTGAAGATATTGAAGATTTGAACGTACTTACTCCAGCCCATTTCTTGACCGGGAGGTCTGGAACTGCCATAATTGAAACGGAAACAGATGCTCGAACTAGATGGCATTTATCAGCTAAGATAGTAAATGACATATGGAAGAAATGGAGATCGGAATACCTAACGCAGTTATCTGTAAGAAGCAAATGGCGAAGCACTGAGCAAAACATCAACGTCGATGATTTAGTAACCATCCAGGACGACAATCTGCCACCTGGAAAATGGATGATGGGTAGAGTAGTCGAAACTCACCCAGGTCAAGATGGATTGGTTCGGGTAGTAACATTAAAAACAAAAAACGGAATAATTAAAAGGCCGGTTGTGAAGCTCTCCATTTTGCCGATATCGCCTGCTTCAAGCAATAAAACGGAAGATAAAAAGGTTAATCACGAAATCAGCATCAACTTAAGGGAACCTGAAGAGCGGAAAACAAGCAATAAAATAAAATCTAAGTTGGTATCAGTAGTAATATCGTTAATCTTTTTCATGTCATTAATAACATCATCTCACGCAGCTTTTAACATATCAGCGTTGCCCAATAACAATTCGCTGTACTTCGAAACAGTGGGCAACATGCAAGTTATTCGAGACAAATGGAATCTTATTGTTTACTATGACATGAGCCCTTATTGGGAAGGGAATACAGCTGCCACAAAGTTTTTGGATTATTTACAAAGACTCTGCTCATCCCTAAACGATACTAGTCAATGCAACATGATAACGCTTCAATTAAAACACGACTACAAAGAAATACAGCATTATAATCAACTTATGATTAATCAGCATTTTGACGCGCGCACCAGACAGCGTCGCGGTCTCATTAATGGTATCGGTTACGTGGCCAATAGCCTGTTCGGAGTATTAGACGAACGATTCGCCGAACAGTACAAGAAAGACATAGAGCTTGTAAAACAAAACAAGCGTCATCTTGATAACTTATTAAGAAATCAGACTTCCATCATCGAAGCTGAATACAACGTATTGAAAAGAACCGAGCAAACTATCCAATTACAACATAAAACTATAAACAAACACTTGAATCAATTAGATAATGCAGCCTTTGTTATTAAGCAAGAAGTTGAAGGCTTAGCTAAAAAACAAGATTTTGCCCTGTCGGCACTCACGACCATCAACTTACTTCAAAACCTAAAAAGGATTCAGGATACTCTGTTAGATATTATCACGGATATCTACCACGGGAAATTCAACACTCACCTGTTAACACCAGATCAGTTACAACGTGAGTTACAGTTTATTTCAGGACAATTAACAAAAGATACTACATTGCCCGTGGACAACCTACAGTCTGATCTAAAACATGTTTATAGTATGCTGAAGGTCAAGGCGAGAATGATGCAAGAATACTTCATATTTGAGATTACATTCCCATTGACCAGCAGAGATAGCTACAAAATCTATAAAATCATACCAGTTCCACAGCAAGTTCAAAACGATATGATTAGCGTACTACCAGCTGCAGACTTTGTAGCTATTAGTTTGAAAAAAGATGCTTTCTTCACAATGTCGTTTATAGAACTCCAGTTATGTCTGCATAATGATATCTCATATTTGTGCCAAGCTAACAAACCGATCAATCATTTGAGCATTGATGAAAAATTCTGCAAACTGGATAGCAATTTAAAACAATGCATTGTAACTAAATCCCCTTGTCAAGACAGGTGGCTTGAATTAAATGAGCCGGCGAGGTTCATGTACTTCTGCTGCAATACCTACGCGGTGCGGATTATATGTCAAGATCAAGTTGCCTATAAACAGGTGACAGGAGTCGGTATCATTGACCTAGACTCGAAATGCATAATAAAAAGTAATGAGTTTACTTTGTATTCTCATGCCCTATCAGCTAACACAATTAAATATAACTCTGAAATTGTAACCCCTCAGATAGCAGAATTAAATCATATCGTAAATATATCATTATCTCATTACACCGCATACGAAGATCCAATAAACAGCACACTAGTCGATCTGGGAGAACGAATAAAACAACTGAAAGCTGCCAATACTAACTCACCAGATTACACTCTGTCTACGCACGATATTCATCAGTATACTATTTGTTATTGCCTGCTGGGTGTAGCCGTTTTGGTGGCAGCGTACTTTATATGGAGGAGGTGTCGAGCAGTTTCTTCAGTGGAACTATCCCAAAGAGTGGCAAATAGTGTTGTGATTTCGCGAAAGCAGAGTACGGCTGACCGTCAGCCAAGTGAAGTGAACTTAACTAGTGCTAACACTAATTGTAAACGGGACATAGCTACGTCACCTATATCTAAAACGTGTCGCTTTAGATTAGAAGACGTGTAACTTTTTTGTATCTTTTTGGCCCGGGAGCATGTACGGTGAAACCATACACTAATAAATGCACTAATGCCTATTCGTGCATTTTTACCTCAGTTCGCTAATTGATATTAGTCGAGCATTCAGTACACGATTAACGGTCATCGCGTGTGCTCCCTCGCTCCTTTGTATTACCAAAACTTTGGTCCGGATATTATATTTAATTTGACTTTTTAAGCAGCAGTATCATTTAGCCATCCTACTAGCTTCTACATCCCTCTTAATAAAATAAAAAATACTACATAATTGTGTACTGAACTATGCTGTTTCATATTTTATAAGATTTCTAGAAGTAGGTATGTAATTGGTAGATCGCACAGGGTGTTGTCAGTGAACAGTGGATCTTGGGTCTAACCAAGTTGGCCACCCCTGTCATAGAGTATTCTATCTATTTTCTTCTGGAAAAAAAGGCCGAAGTTGATGTGTATGTAAGTATATTCACCTGGACTTACCTGTGCGATGGCAAGGTTGATGCCGGGCAACATGTTGGCGTCGGCACGCATCAAACACCACAGGTCGATGACCCCGACCTCGTCTCCCGTGCCGAATGTGTTGGCCTCACCGAGCATCCGAGGACCTGCCACCTGCACACGGTACATATATGTATACAGGTTTACTTGTAATTCGACGTAAGTATATACGTCAGGAGCTGATAGGGGGGGCCAAAATGCAATTAACTGAACCCCCCTTATGTATGACCGAAATTCAATAGCTTTCGAGGTACTTATTTAAATTTTAAGGGTTTTTTGATATAATTCAAAATAAAAAAAAACTACATATTGAATGGGTACCATTAAAATAATATAATTAAATTTAAGAATCTCTTACCAATATTTTCAATTTACGCTTCAAAAATGTTTCAAATATCTCGAAAACTATTAAATTTCGGCTATACCTACATCTGGGCGTCGCATCTGTGCAAGAATAGGTCGTTGCTCAACAAAATACCTACCTACTGTTGAAATTGTAAACAAAATTTGTCTCTGTCAACTTCATTCGATTGACAAAAATAGAACGATGTTTTAAATTCGTTTAGCGTTAGATAAATGTAATTAGTGATATGTGGTCCAAGTGGGCCGAAGTGAACGTAGGTACAGTCAGCAACAAAAGTCGATTAACACTTCAGTTTTCAAATCTCGGTTATTGAGCAAAATATTAACACTTCAGTTTTTTAAATCTCAGTTATTGAGCAAAATATTTGTTCAAAATTGCATTGCACTTCTGCTGCAATTTTGAACGAATATTTTGCTCAATAACTGAGATTAAAAAAACTGAAGTGTTAATCGACTTTTGTTGCTGACTGTACCAATGCTAGTGACATGTCGACTCTCGTGTTGGTGTGTAGCAGAGCGTCTCTCAGCGGTAACACACAGCTCGCGAAGGGCTCCTCTTCTTGGTCCAACTCGCAGATGACGATCGGCATCTCCTCCTGAAAGGGGGCTTATTATGATGTAGACTTGTTAAAACGACGTCTGAGGGGCAATTCACAGTCTGATCCTTAGAGAAAGAAAGCTATAGAGCATCGGGTAGCGTGGCCACACATGAGACAAAAAACTAACTTAACTAACATGGGCTACATAAGTAGCTGCCTTGAAAAAACTGGCACGCACTGAGGGACGGAAATAGTATAGCTTTATCCTTTTCTGTTACTTCTAATAACTCAATACTTTCTCCCTTTCTTGTGGAAATGAAATGGAGCTACCCGCCGTCTATACTTTTCTTTGTCTAAGGTCTGATCTCAGTCTCAATCTGTCAAAAATATCTCTAATTTCCCTACACTTTTGACAAGTTTCTGACATTGCTTGTCGCTGAGATGAGATTCCGACTAGATTTTGAACATTTTTAATTACTGTAAGGCCTTCTGATGTATGAACGTAACCGAGGCAAATTAAGGAGAAAGCGCTAAGGTAGCCCGCGAAATTCAAAGTTTCTTACGTTTTTTTGCAATTTTACTGGTCAGTATAAGTTGTACGTTGACTAAAATATGATTCGCGGCCGTAACAAATATGTATTTACATAATTAAAGTCATCAACACAACTCTCTAAGACCAAGTAATCCCCAAGAATGACTATTTCATGAAATCTTGACATTTTGGGATTATACTAACTTAACAAGTTGTATTACTGATTGTAATGATTATAATTCTGTAATTAGATATTAGTTACGACCTCGAATCATATTCTAATCAACGTACAACTTAATATTGACCAGCAAATTGCAAAAAACTTAAGAAACTTTGAATTTCGCGGGCTACCTTAGCGCTTTCCCCTTAAGGAGTAGGTAGCTAGAACATACCTATATATCTACCAGTTAGCGTAGTTATGTAAGGATCGTAGGTGGTAGTTTTTGCTTACGCCCATGGGGAAAAAGCTTGAGTTCAGGTATGTACCATTGTTTGTGCTGATTTGTACCTAAGTAGTAGGTACTAGTGCTCTTTGTAAAAGAACCTCGTCCGTAGAATACCATACCATCTTAACTATTTTTGCTGCTCGACAACGTTGCTGTGATCCGGTATGAAAGGTTTGGGCGCCCTGAGGCATTAATCCTTGTCTCTAGGATGGTAACACATCTGCAATGCCTGTAGTACAGTCAGCAACAAAAGTCAATTAACACTTCAGTTTTTTTAATCTCAGTTATTGAGCAAAATATTTGTTCAAAATTGCAGCAGAAGACTATACAATTTTTAAATACAATTACAATTAATTTTGTACCTATTACAGATATCCATGAAACTTGTCGCTTTTTAGAAGACTTACCGACTATTATCCACCTAGGAATTTATGATCGCGTCTGCGGGTGTTAAGTCACCATGCCACCTACACGGAATCAGAAAGTGGGTTTTTTCATTCCGGAAGTGTCACAGTTCAGATTTCAATATTCGCATAGGTACCTAATACATTTGTTGTTGGAAGTCCTCTCTGTGTCTCTAAAACTTCAGACAGGCAACCAGGCTACCCTGGGCCACTTAAACACAACGCTGGGTCGAAATAGGGCACAGCGAAAATTCGAAAGGTATTCCACATACGTTTTATTTTTTTCTAAAAGTCAATTATACGCCACATATAGTAAGGCGCGTCGCTCACTGGTAAGTCGAGGCGAGGTCGCGCGGGCAAAGCGGCACGTTTATTCTAGGAATGGCAAGGCTGTTTATCAGCAAGATATTAGACCCAGAAGTCACTCTAGAGGTGTGCGCCAATCTTTACAAATCGCTCGTCAAAGTTTTGGAAAAATACGAGGTAACTAGTGGATAGGAGGGCCTACAGACGTGGATTGCTTTTGGCATCAAGTAGTCTTAAGTCCGGTACTGTAGATGCCGCGCGACGCCGCCTCCGCACCGCCTCGACTCTAGTTCGCGTGAACGATCGGCCTAACTGTTCCTACCTAGTTTCGCGAAGCTTCATCTGACTTTACCTTCCACCAACTTTAAAACCTCAAGTTGACTCACATGTTTCAAATAATGCAAGAAGTCCTCGGTGACCTTGATGTCATACTCAGTAGAGAAGTCGAACACCACGACGCGTCCTGGGTGCATGCGTGCCATGGTCACGGCCTGGTCGTAGAACTTCCATTTTAGCACCAAGCTCTTGTCGCGGGAGTTTACAACAGCCTGTATTGTGAAGGAAGTGGATAAAGTGACGTTTTTTAATGGACCTTCTTTGAAAATGGGCGGAATTATAATGAACTAGCAGCGCCCCGCGGTTTCACCCGCGTAAGTTTCGATCCCGTGGGAATATCGGGATAAAAACTACCCTATGTCCTTTCCCGGGACTGAGACTATCTATACCAAATTTCATCTAAATCGCTTCATCGGTTTAAGCGTGAAGGAGTAACAGACAGACAGACAGACACACTTTCGCATATATAATATTATTATGGATGGAAATATCTAGGTCGTTGAATATTAATGTGTCGGTTGTCAACTAGAAGAAATTTCTTCCAAAAAACTGTAGCGATATCGAAACCAACGGAAGGAACTGCGTTTCTAAACTGTAATCATATCTAATCAGGGGTTCTATTCTGTAAAAAGATCACCGTGATAGCATAAGTGAAGTGAGCTCAAAGTGAGCTGTCATTTCACCTGATGCCAGGGATTGACACTATTAATAGCTCACTTCATCATTCTTCATCTTCACGATGAGATTTTTGCAGAAGAGCATGACTTGCTACAGTGTTCACACTACCAGCCGGCCGATTCTGTAAAAATCTCACCGTGAAAACTTAGGTGAAGTGAGTTTGTTTTTGCTAGGAATTGACACTATTGACAGCTCACTCCACGCTCACTTCACCTAAGTTTTCACGGTGAGATTTTTACAGAATAGCACCGCAGCACCCTAATTGCGTAACACATTTTCAAATCACAATCTGAAACATTTTGAACGATATTGGTAATCCATTGCTTCATAGGTTTGAAAAAAAAAGTTTGTCCAACAACGTAAATAATGCAATGAATGTTGTTGAATTGTCAAAATGAAAGCCATTGCAAAAATTTGTGTGTTACTCAATAACCCCGCTGGACTCTGGCCACAACATCCCGCTGCTGGACATAGGGTCGGCACAGAAAGATCAATTTGGGTTGTATTCTGGAAATAATTTAAATAAGTATCTTCTTTTTATCGTGTCGATAGCAATACAGGGTTATCGGTAAAACATTAACAACCTCTTAAGAGGTCATTGTACTCATCATTATGAACAACTTTTACTATGGGACCAAAACTGAAATCGCGAAAATAAAATAAGCTGTTCCCTACATTTATGTTCGTATAACTCGTCAAAATGTAGGGAACAGCTGATTTTTTTTTCGCGATTTCTGGTTTGGTCCCATAGTAAAAGTTGTTCATAATGATGAGTACAATGACATCTCAAGAGGTTGTTAATGTTTTACCAATAACCCTGTATAAATGGACTCGGCCCAGAATTCGGCTACTTGTAACTCAATTTTTTTTCTTTTTCTTTTAACTAAGTAATTTCTTTTTCTCAAGTTAGACAGCGGACCGCAATCCACCGCGCGGGTCCAGATTCCAGTGTGGGTTGACATAGTCAGTGTAATAAGCGACTAGACAAAAACGGGCACGGAACGGCAAATTTTCCATTAAAAATTTATCTATATACAAATGAAAATGTATCTGTATGTAAATGTATCTGTGTGTGTGTGTAATGTATGTGTGTGTATGTGTGTGTGTGTGCTTTTAGCGATAAGATCGCCCATTGTGTCACCCTTTGTACAGTTTCTAGATATATATGTCTGTAATTTATATGGTGTACATAATAAAGAGTATTCTATTCTATTCTATTCTACCAATAGAAACGAAGCATAAACCTTGTCAGACAACACAACGGTTCCGATGTGCAGTGTGAATATGGACATGGGTGCGTATGTGTCGCCGATGCCCTGCGTGGCCACGCCGGGCCGGAGCGCGATGGCAGGAGTCGCTTCCAGCGACAACGACGTCTGTGTCCCGCTCTCTGACTGGCGGAGGAGAGACAGATTTAACGGGGTTGCGCTGAATCACCGATAAATTAATCTTGATCTACATAAACGTCAAACAGCGCAACGATTTGCAAAAGAAACGTAAGAATTTTTGATATTTTGTGTGACGGATCACTATTAAGAGAGTTTCCGACGTACGGCATTTCATACAAACTTGCAAGGTCTTGTTTTTCGAAATGAATGAACCGATTCAAATGAAACTTCATACGCATAAGCAGAATACAAATGTCTAAAAAGTTACTTAAAAACATTTTCGAAATGTCTTATTTAAAAAAAGATAATTGGAAATCTCTAATATAATATAATAATATCCTATGGAAAATTTGAAATCGGTCTAATTTGGCTGTAACACTATTTTTCGAAAATGTTCTTAAGTAACTTTTTAGACCTTTGTATCCTGCTTATGCCTATGAAGTTTCATTAAAATCAGTTCATTCATTTCGCAAAACAAGGGCTTGAAAGTTTGTATGAAATGCCGTACGTCGTAAACGCTCTTAAATGCGTCACGATGGCGTGCTCGGTGGCTTTCAGTTGTTCGCTACGAACTTGTAAGTAACAGGTGGCGCAAAAGTAATGTCATAATGTGAATGTGTCTTAATTTCTGCAGATGGCGCCAAATGACACAGTGCTTTTATATTTATGTTGTAGTCATATAGATAATTAGTTGCCAACAAGCCATGGAGCGACACACACCTCAAGAACGTGGAACTATTGTTACTGCACTTTTTGTTCACACACCAGCGCATTCCGTGATCGAACGAAATTCAATGAACGCATAGATACCCATTTGCGCGCCATCGCGGATGCATGTTGATCGGGTTGATTTGGCCGTGATGATAAACACAACTTTTTTACTGTCTGCATTCTCAGGGTTGCACACACATTCCTACACTAATTGATCGGGAAAAGCACAGACATAATAATACAAAAACACATAAGTATTGTTTAAAAATATTTAATTAATACTAAACTAATACCACAGGATAAATAGTAGGTACAAGTAAAAAAAAAATTCAAATTCTATTCTATTCTAATGTCACTCAAATATTTCTGATAATCTAGTGACTTGAAATAACTATACAATACTAGTAGAACTGTAGTACTAATTAATACGATCCTAATAACTTATCTACTTATTAAATATGCTAAGGAACATGATTTCAAATAATAATTATAATAATAGATATAGCTATTTATTGCAAAAATATTATAATCATGGAAAGATTTATTAAATCTCTTAATAATGATTTTATCTACGAGTAGGCACAAATTACTTTTCTATTTATTAATTAACATACATTTTCTATAAACTCCATTTCTACACTAAATACATCAAATCACATATAGTAGCATGCATAAAGTAAATACATAAACCAATATCATAGGCTTATTTTTTACCTTTAAGTTCTGAATCGAGTTAAAATAATAGTCAAATTTACAAAATAATTTACAATAATAATTAAATAACATCGTTTTCTACGCATTCGGTTTGCGCTGAGCCTGATGTCCGATTCACACCTAACGGAGCCCATTTTGAAATGCATTAAAGGCAACTGTTGTCCACTCACTAAGATATTATAATAAATGCGCGCCGACGCGTTCTTTCAGGTGTGTTCGTTCATTCGACCATACCATTACAGAGCCACTGACGCGTTCATTCAGCTCGGTGGCTATGTAATGGTATGATCGAGTTGCGAAAACCTCAAGGGGGATGCGCTAGGTAACCCGCAAAATTCATATTTTCTTACTTTTTTGCAATTTGCAGATCAGTGTCAGGATGTATGTTGGTTAATATATGATTCTTGCATGGGTATGATGGGTACGTCGTAATGCAATATCTAAAATTAAAAGAACTAACGTAAAATAACCTACGTTCAAAATCCCAAAAATCTAAATACCTAAAGTTTTTAAATACCTAAGCAACTAACACCTACCAACGAATTACCTAAGCTTAAAATACTGATTGGACAAAATAAAAATAACTGTTGATATTTTAAACATTAGAAAATACCTAAAATTATGCTTTTTTTTTTTTTTTTTTTTTAGAATATGGCATCTCGTAGTTGACCTTGAGAGGTCGTGACTACTTAACCGGACTATCCTGTGGTTGCCTTAAGTAAACTCAAAGCCTCCAGCCAGGGGCAATTATCTACTATACTAAGCGACTACACGCTAAGGGCACCCCCTGTGGGGTACGAACCTCGGCTTAGGGCGTCGCTGGGGAGAGGGCAGCAAGATGGGACAGGCTGGATCAGATTTTTATTATTTAAGCTTGATGAGATCGGCTTTTCCTATCTGACTACTCTGAGAAGAAAGGCCGAAACAAACTCAGAGGTCACAGTCGGGAATTTAGTTCTACAGGCTCAGCTGCGGCGCGGGCTGGCACTACATCGAGCAAGGGTCGGTCGGGCATGATGCATCACTTGCGAGCTATTTGTAATGCCTCCTCTACACGTCGGCAGACGCATCCGCGGACGTTGACAGATCCTCAGCAGATGGATCACCACGAGCCGACCATACGTCTGTTGGTCGTTCAGTCTGTGTTAATTCTCGACAGACGCAACTCGTACGCACGCAACAATAAAAAAAATGGATGTTGAGACCGTAGCTGCCGCAGCTATTTATTTTTTTAGTACTTTTAACTATTTTTGAGTGTGCATCATGTTATGTAGGTATTTTAATTCCAACCGAAATAAAAATTACCTACTTAGACTCTTGTCAGATGTCCAATTTACAACTACAGTATCCAATTTACAGTAGCCTCAACATAATCAATTAATTGAAATATTAAATTATTTTAATTAAATGTTTAAGTTTAAACATACAACACATTATTACTTTTGTAGTACTTATTTTTCGGATTCCACAGGCAGTTTTCTACTTGATACAACTCAAGGGATTGAAACGTTTTGTCTGTGCTCATAATAGCCATTTCAGCGAACGAGATTAATTGGTAAACGAGGAAAAAAAACCGCAAGAAGCACGCGTGCACTCTCATTCACGATTACGATAATACTGATGCATCGTCAGACATGTGGACACACGCCGGGAGCTCGTGCTGAAACCCTTTGTTCCGTGCCACAAAAACCGACAGCAAACGGATTGGTGGCAGATGCATCTGCCGACGTCAAATACCTACAATAGACTAGCAAATTACCCCGTCTACATGTCGGCGGACGCATTCGCAGATGACCATGTGCTGATGAATCTGTCGACGTAGAGGAGGCTTAAGAAGTAGTAGATCAGGTTCCGCAAGCGCAAAAGAGGGTAGATTGATAAAATTGATTGCAAATTGAAAAAAAAAACCTAAGAAAATTTGAATTTCGCGGGCTACCCTGGCGCTTCTCCCTTAACCATACTTACTTTCCAAATAATTGAGTAGGTTATCCTTGACTTTTCGATTTTCATGACGATGGCATGACACGAATCATTTATCATTTAAAAAGCTAATAATGCATCAACATTTTTCTGCCAAACGATGTAACAATGTTGTGTTATCGGATTCGTTGCCGCCTTGTTGCAGCTGGTTACAGTGCCCTGCAGTGCCGCAGCTCCTCGGAGATAGCTAGCTACAGCACGGCACTAGGCGCGCGGCTCACCTGGGCGGGGCGCGGCGCCTGGAGTATGGACTTGCAGCGCCGCAACTCCTCGGAGATAGCGTGCAGCGCCGCTTCCATCTGCTGCAATGGAGGTGTCTCCTGCTTATGTGCTAGTGTACTGAAAATTGTTGTTTTAGAGAAAATTAAGCTTTATACACACAGAGCTAAATTAAGTCCCCCTGGCCCCTGACTGACCCTCAATTCACACGCACACAACTGGGGGTCTAAACAGTTAGTGTGAATTGGCCAATTCCGGGGAATTAGCAAAATAAAAATCCTAGGATTTAGTAGTAGACTTAAAACAATAGAAGGACGAATCTGGGAATTTGTAAACAAAAATGTAAAAAACTACAGCCCTTAAAATGTGATCCTTCAATTCTCAAAGACCATCAGCCAGATCTCGAAAAGTATCTTAAAAATAAAGGTATTGGTGATATCACTTTCGGTCTCGGGCCGTTTGCGGACCGAATTCAGTGTGGTTTTCGCAAGCGAAGCGCACGCATGTTGTTCAATTTTTAACCGACTTCAAAAAAGGAGGAGGTTCTCAATTCGACGGTATGTTTTTTTTTTGTGTGTGTTTGTTACGCGATTACTCCTCCAATTGTGGACCGATTTTCAAAATTCTTTTTTTGTTTGATAGGGTATACTCTCGAGGTGGTCCCATTATCATCAAGTTGGAATCTGATGAGAGGATCCTATGGAAATCGAGGGAAACCCTCAAATTTTATAGGCAAAGCTATAACGATTTGGGTATTCGGAAATCATCATTTGGTAAAGTGGAGCTGATGAAGAAGACCACAGATGGCCATTGGAACTACTCAATGACAAATATTTCACGGGTTGCGATTCGATTACTTTATTAAGGTTGCTAAGCAATTTATGCTCGTCACAAAGCGTATGGTGAGTGGTTGTTGAGGAGTTCTCCTGGTTCTTACCAGGAGAATTCCTCAACAATTAACGTCCCAAGATCGGGAAAAGCAATATTTTGTAACAAGTGATGAGCAGTTGACATTAGGCTATTGTAACTTAGATAAATTACAAACGAACCCACTAAAAAGTGAAAAATAAAAACTTTTTACAAAAAAAAAACAACCGACTTCCAAAAAAAACACTACAAATTGAAAAATAACTTTAATTTCGGAAGTCGGTATCAATAAACGAAAATGCGGAACCAAAGACACCGACTTCCGAAATTAAAGTTATTTTTCAATTTGTAGTGTTTTTTTTGGAAGTCGGTTGTTTTTTTTTTGTAAAAAGTTTTTATAATCGTTCCATTCGTTTGTACAGTCAACAGCAAAAGTAGATGATCAAAATCAGTAATTCAATACTAATGAACGGATTTCGCGTCAGAACTGTGTGGAGTTGAAGTGATTCAAACCACTCAACGCCACATCAACGCCACACAGAAATCACTTCGACGCCATCGTGGGTACGCGTACAGTCAACAGCAAAAGTAGATGATCAAAATCAGAAATTCAATACTAATGAACGGAGTTCGCGTCAGAACTGTGTGGCGTCGAAGTGATTTAAACCACTCAACGCCACACAGAAATCACTTCGACGCCACACCGTCCTGACGCGAACTCCGTTCATTAGTATTGAATTTCTGATTTTGATCATCTACTTTTGCTGTTGACTGTACGCGTACCCACGATGCCGTCTGGTGCCTTATGTGCAGTAGATGGGTGCAAATCAAGTAAAAGAAGGGATAAACACCTAACATTTTTCCATTTACCTGTCAATGACGATGTCATGTCATGTTTTAGATGTATTGCACAGTCAGCACCAATTTATAAAAAAATTTTTTTATAAACGATACAATTTTAAACTACCGCCTATAATTAGAACATATTCACAGTTCTCAATAAAATAGACACAAATAGTTATGTTTATTTAATTTTATCGAAGAGGCAGCCCTGCGATTGCTGTGGGATCGCACGGTGCGAAGCAATCACAACTGAACACTTGAGCATTTAGGCACATTTTAGCATACGTTGCTGACGCGACGGAGTAGGCTATTATAGCAGTAGGTATTGGAAAATTTCTACTGAGTGAAGTATCTGTTACGTAGTAACTATTTAGTAATCTGTGGTTATAGCTAGTTCGACACAGAAGATATTAAATCAATTCGATGCCCCAAGCAATAAGTCGGTAATGTGCTTATGGACTTTTTATTGTTATGTCAAATTCGGTACCTATGGGCTGGGATACATATTAAAAAAATATTTCTCATTTTTCGTGGTGCTAAGTACGAAGATATAATGAAAAACACTTTTATTGTAGGGAAATTCAAAAACAAAATTATGACAAGATAATTATGTACTTAAGTATCTTTACGTATCAATACAAAAGTGTTTTTCGTATTTATTTTTCGTAAATGAATTTCGTGCAGTTCTTGGTAAACGCTAGAAGGGCGAGAACGTTGTTGTTGTCTAATTATTTTGAGTAAGCTCAAGCCGTAATGGGAATTAAGGAGGTTTTTAAAGTAAGTAATTGATGACTACATGTTATTAAAAATAAAAACAATTTACTTCTATTGGTTCTAAAGCTAGTAGTTTGCAGAAGGTGCTATATATAAAAGGCTAGCTTCCGCCCGCGAGGTATGTCGATAAAAACTATCGTATGTTTTTCCCCGGGATGCAATCTATCTCTTTCTCTGTTCAGTGGTTTAGGCGTGAAAAGGTAACATACATACAGACAGACAGAGTTACTTTCGAATTTATAATATTAGTACTTATGGATTTAGTAAAAATATATTTTGCACTTACGGGTTTAAATACGGCCTGACTATGTCGGGTTCAGAATACTTCCGTTCTGAAACAGCAAATATTGTACCATAAATCAGCCTATAATTTTCCCACTGCTGGGACACAGGCCTCCTCTCAGCGAGAGGGAGTGGGCCGTAATTCACCACGCGGGGCCAGTGCGGGTTGGCAAATGTCACATGTCTTCGAATTTTTGGTTCTAGGACATGCCGGTTTCCTCACGATGTTTGCCTTCACCGTTTTGAGAGCAGTGGTGGCACGACCTACAACTCCCTTTACCAATGGGCCACCACTAAATAAATTTTTTTTTTTTTTTATCCAATTATAAAATAAAGTAAATTAACTGACAACTATACAACCATCTAACTAATAAACTGGTAACTAACTAACTAGTAACTGTTTATTATTAGGGTCTTAATGTACCATATACTCAGAAATCTATCTGTATGTCTAAAAATATGATTTACATTAATTACAATCGAGGAAAATGTAATTCTAACTGTAATGTAGACCTGTCTGATCTAGGTTTATGGAAAACCTTTGTTTCAGGCAATGTTCTAATATTGTAAATATTGTACAGAACAGTTAGAAATATATGAAACTAGCAGCGCCCCGCGGTTTCACCTACATAAAGTGTCCATACCGTTCGTAAGACACGTGGCGCCATCTATTATCATAATAACGTTATTGTTGTTTTCCTCGGGAACAGCACTTTTTTTCGGGATGAAAGGTACACTATGTCCGTTTCTGTACACCTGACAACGTATATGAAAAATTTCAGGATGATCGGTTCAGTGGTGAAAAGGTAACAAACAAACTTATTTTCGCATTTATAATATTATTATTTATATTACATTATATAATATATATTATAGTTAGGATGACGTGATCCTACACCTAGCACAGCTACATCTACTTTAGTTGGAGGGTAAAAGGAATTTAAGTAATGTGCCGCCCACAATGTTAGTATTCCAGAACAAAATTATCTGAGATTCTGAATTCAAATCCATACTAATATTATAAATGCGAAAGTGTGTCTGTCTGTTACCTCTTAACGCTAAAACTGCTGAACCGATTTAGGTGAAATTTGGTACAGAGATAGTTTGAATCCCGATATTCCCACGGAATCGACACTTATGCGGGTGAAACCGCGGGGCGCTGCTAGTATAGTATAATTGCAAGTTTATACCAAGGAGGTAACTTACTGCTGATAGTAGCGGGCAGCTCGCCCTCGCTCAGCAAGGAGGCCGGAGGCGAGTAGTACGAGTGCGTGGTCGTGAACGTAGTCGTCTTGTCCTCGCCCGGAGACAACGACCGCGACTTGAACGTACTTTTTTCTGTAACATATTATAAAATTACGCCTGTAATTCTCAAAGGGTTAGACTAATTACATGCTGAAGTACCTCGCAATCGCGGTTTACCTATCTCGACGTAAAACAAATGCATGCTAATAGAAACATTGCTTAACATTTCGGAGCATACATGCGTTATATTATGTTTCTTTTGTAATGTGCGTCTCTCCGTAAACCTTTGCTTTGGCAATGTACTCTTTGGAAAGTTAATTGCAGCTCAAAAAAAAAAACGAGTGTGCTTATGACCACACGACTGAAGTGAAACTTAAAGAGAGAAAGAAAATGTGCGCGCGCACTGCTGTCTCTTGCTTATATCCCCCACTTAACTTCCGTTCGCCTTGCCCGATCACACTTTTCGTAACGCTTACGTCACGCGTTCGCCAGCTTACTCCCCAAGTCAAGCGTGCGTAAAGAAGTTTCACTTCAATAAACTTTAAGCTGAATCCAGGTTTGACTGATGGCGTTTAACCCTTCTTACGAAAGTGGATCTATGCGAGACACGGCATTCAACCGATTAAAGGTCATAGCACACATATTAAATCGGAAAGGAATCGGCATCGTATCGCCTTTCGCCTCGCCGTCAAACAGGCGTCAACCTAACGTAAGCACGTAACCAATGCGGATCAGAAGCTCCGATACGTAGATTCGGCTACGGCTAGGCGACGCCGCGCCAGGCCGGAGGGGTGAGAGGGGCAAGGGTGGACGAAAAGACGTAAGCTCGGGTACGGAGAGATGTACGCGCGGGGACGACGGGTCGTAACGCACCGCACGGTTCGTGAGCTTGTTCCGAGGCGAAGCGATTACGTTACGATTCCGATTAGTGTGCATTGCAGTAGGGAGATTCATACAAAGAATACTGAACGGCTCGAGTTGATACGGTGCCGATCCCTTTCCGGTTTGATACGCGTGCTTTGACCTTAAATGGTGAAACTCTAGTCTAAGAAGAACAAACAAAATCATTAGTTCAGTAAACGAGTGCACTTACTTTCCTTCTCCATAGGCAGGTCTGAGAGGTCAGACATCTCAAGCTCGGTGTTATCAGGCGAGGTCGGCTTCGAGTTCAACGTATATGTTCCGGCGTTCGACGTCAATAGTGCACGGCGCTGGTCCCTCGGTGACTTCACCTCTTCTTTGTCGTGTGCTTGGATGCCTGAGGAATGAGAAACTGGTTGGAAAAGGCATCTCAGGGAAATGAAAGGCTATGGGGGGGACACTTTTAAAAACGACAGCGATAGTTGAAAAAAAATTGCAGACCGTTTAATGAAATGACTGTAAATGCGCGGGATCGCGAAAGATGGAAGAAGTGGAGGCAGGCCTTTGCCCAAGAGTGGGACAGTGCGAGCAAGAAAAAAAAATGAAACTTGTGTGTCGGTAAAGTGTGATTGATTTTAATATTATAGGCCGACCGCTTAACTGAGACGTTGCCTGAGGTAGCAGCGCGGCCCCCCCGGTGGGTTCCCGCATTGTCGAGACGGGGGGGCTCAGTAGCCGTGGCTTGGTCACCCACGGTGAAGCGAAGAGGAACCCGAGGAGGCGCCGTCTCAGTTAAGCGGTCGGCCTATAGATGTTTTATTACTTTTTGGTAATGTTATTGCAGTACCTATGTGCCCCTTTCGGATCGGACAGGGTTTTCAACGTCATTGTGATGATAGTTCGCATGTAGTGATGTAGATCCACAGAGCAAACGAGTAGTTTTGCTAAAACGTCACAATATGGCGCAAGGTCATTCCTATTCTTAATTGAATCTTATGTACAAACGCCAGCACTTCAAGCTACTACAATCTGTCAAATTTCTATAATAGACTTTAAACTTTATCGCTAAAGCATAGGGTTCAAGGTTGATTAGAAAAATTTGACAGTTTCGGGTAGCTTGATGTGCTGGCGTCTGTACAATGATGTGGGGATTTTTTTGGGGTGGTAAATCATCAAATGACCCCTCCCGCTCTGGGTGGAGCGGAAGGGAGTGTCAGACTTTTACTGACTAAAACCCACCCATGTTCCTTCCTTAGCCCTTTATGTTCCGGGCCAGCGGTAACCCTTTCGGACAATCCCGCTGACCCGGCAGGCTCAATTTATGCTGACATCTCTTTGAGGCGCGCGTGGAACACGTACGCGCCGTCCGGCACGGGCCTGGTCCTGATCGGACGGTGAGCTACCCATTACTCTCCGCCCGCAGGCCCGCGCCTACGGTGGCCGGGAGTCGTCACGCGGCTCCCGACGCCGGGGCGTCTCTCGCGGCGGCTAAGACGGGAGGTTCTCTCCCTAAGCCGTCCCGTCACCTCCTTTGCTAGCATGACTGCTTCGCAGGAGGTAGGGACTGCCTCCCACTCCCTCTCGCCCCGGACCATGGCTTGCACCAGGGCCGGACGCGAGAGCTCGCCGCCGCTGCCGATCGCCTCTACGAGGACACGGCGGTGCTCCGCCCAAGCGGGGCAGACCTCCACCGTGTCCTCTGGGCGATCCTGGCAATGGTAACACCCGGGCGTTTCCTCCCGCCTGATGATGTGCAGGAACCTCCCGAAACATCCGTGTCCGGTGAGGACCTGCGTCAGGCGGTAGGTGAAGGCGGGGTGGCGCCACTCCTCAAAGAGGGGTCTTATCGCCGCTATCGTGGCGTGCCCTATGATCTATGGTCTCACCTTTGTTCCTGGGCTTATCGGTGCAGTAGCCGTCCTGCTGGCCGGGACACGTGCAGACGGGCTGCGCGCCCGCGGACAGCGCGCGGTAGCACAGCGAGCCGCTGCGGCGCCGGTACAGCGATACTTCGCGCTGGCGACACGACTCTGAGTGACAGACCCACGCTGTACATATCAACATTCATTCAACTCGGCTGAAAATAGGCACTGTTTGAAATGAAACATGGCTTATATTCGATTTCAAAACGCTCGCCCTTCAGCATCTCTTAGAGACAATTTCACCACTGAAACTGAACGCGATCAGCACATCAGAAGGCCAATTCTTGTAATTGAAAACGTTCAAAATCTAGTCGCGGCCTCATCTCGGCGACAAAGAAATTTCAAAAAACTTGTCAAAAATGTAGAGAAATTAGTGGTATTTTTGACAAATTGAGACTGAGATCAGACTGCAACGTTCTTAAAATTACATGAATTGCCCCTCTGAACCACGTTCAAGAGCTGTCAGTGTTGGGGAATATTAACACTGACAGCTCTTGACCGCGGTTTAATTAGTAAAATTAGGCGTTAGCGTTTTAACAGGCCCAAAAAGGTCATCAAATGACAGCAAATCAACTCTAACAAACTTCAAGAAAACGGAAGACGACAACTATATAAAAACTACTGCTATCTGGCTGATAAAACTCACCTATATTAGTCGGTACTTGACTTGACTTCTCTGCTAGCTTTGGATCTGTGCTTTGAACCACATCTGCCGCGCTCTCAACATGCGTAGCTTCGCCGCGCAAATTGGTCGACGGCAATAATGTGGGCAGCATACGTTCACTAAGACAATGTGAGCGATAAGTAGGTTTTTTTACTTCAAGCAGCGGAGGATCCACGTTATTTTTTACGCTGAAGACGATTCTCGATGGTTTTTTTTCGACATCGTCCTTGCTATCTACACTCTTATCAAGGAATGGCACGTCGGGCAAACTGATAGGTCCGTCTGTTGCATATATCTTTGGATTTACGATCGAATCCTCTTTGTTTAGGCTTCCTTCTTTTTCTTTTATAGAGCTGTCTGTCTTGTCGTGTGTCAATATTTTTTTGTCGATGTTAATAGAATCCGTACCAAGCTGATTCTTATTAAGAAGTGGCTCATCTGTCGTAGCGGTTGTTTGTTGTCTGGATATCTTCGGATGTATCATGAAGCCTTCTTTCTTCTGTTTACTAGACCTGTCTTTCATGAAGTGACTGAATAATTGTCTCATCTTTTCTTTTCTGTGTCTTTCTGATGGTGGTATGGGACCTGGAATTTGTAAACTATTGTGTTGATCGTGTTTCTTAGCTTGTTCCTTTTGTATCCCGGGCGCAAGTGTATTCATTTTATGGTTGGTTGCATTTTCATGTTTTAATTCACACTCTTTGTCGAAAGAACATCTGAAAAGTGCTCAAATGAGTAACAATAATGATAAAGTAAAATTTTAGATAAAAGATTTTTTATCGTCTTAGAATTTTTATTGCGTGTTATCTAAGAATTTACATAAATAATAATAAAAGAATAGTAAACACTCACGCGATACAATTCTCGCAGTCTTCTTTTTTCTTTTTCGTCTCGTCTGTCTGTTTAGGTGCTGTCGGGTGGTGAGCCACCAACGCTTCGGTCATGGGTAACTTCAACTTGCCGTGCAAAACCTCCATGAGGTCATCGCGTGCTTGCTGTGGGCGGGGACCCGGAGCCGGTGGCTTTTTAGCATGTCCGGAATCTAATTCAAGTTTATTCTGGCTACCTTTACTCGCTAACCTAGGAATGCCAAATCCCAATTCTGGATTACTCGGTACACTTTCGGTGAGAGATGAGTCTTCTTTTACGTTTAACATGTCCTCTTCAGATTCCGGCTGCGCTACGATTCCTTCAGCCTCCAAGTATTTTAATTTTTCTGGGTTAAATCCAAGCCCTGAAATATCGCTCGTGGGTGACTTTAGAGAAAGGTTTGTTAATTCCGGTTTACTAATACCAGGTATTTCAAGCTTCTTTTTTTCTTTAATGTTAAGCTTCGGGGAATCAGTCCTATTATGTTCTCGATAATCGTCATTAATTAAATCGAGGGGGCTAAATTTCTCTGAGGAGGCTTCTTCTGTTGTTTTTATGGTGCCATCAGCGTCCTCTATTGTCTTTGCTCGCGTATCGTCCCCATTTCGCATTCGTACAGCTTCTTTAGGGTTGCCTAAGATTTCTATACTTAGTATTTTTCCTGGTTCACGCACTAGCTCTTCAGACACCATATGTGGAAACGGTAACTGTTTTGTGGGTTTATAATTTCCACCTTCGATAGGTTTTTTATTTTCGATTTGTTCTACTGGTATTTTGGCCTGGGGATTGAATTATTCAAAGTCAGCATGAAAGAACACCTATTTTGTAAACGCATTTTATTACCAGAAACCTTATTATTTTAGTTTTCAAGATCCGTCGACAAGGGATGGCCCCGAATAATTTATACTACTTATATAAGCTGACGAGTTTGTTTGTTTGGTTGGTTGAACTCGCTAATCTCAGGAACTAGTGGTTCGAATTGAAAAAGCTTTTTGTGTTGGGTAGTCCATTTATCGAGGAAGGCTATATAACATCACACTACGACCAATAAGAGCGGAACATCAATGAAAAGTGTTGCAAAAACGGGAAAAATTATTCCTTTTGAGAGCTTCCGTTGCGTACGCTGCGTAAACGGTTAATTAAAGTTACGCAAAAATCATGTATGACGGAATTGTTCCCGTTTAAGAGTGCAAAAAAAAGTCAGATAAGACATATTCGGCCTTATTACAAAACAAGATTTATCTTTAGACCCAGGTTTAAAACATCCAGCCATTTTTAAATTTCGAACTAAAATCCAACGAAGCTAAAGTTCTTATTACAAAAACTGACGTTAAACCCGAGTCTAAGTTGTCAATTTTGCATTAAGAAATTTACGTTTGTCGGAATAAAGTTCAAAATAGAGTAACTGGCTCGAAGGTTTAGGCTAGGTCTAAAATTAGATCTCGTTTTGTAATAAGGCCGATTATGTCTATCTTTTAAGGTTGACTAACTATAACCTTTTTTATCGTAATCAAATTTGTTCTAAAATAATGCATTATTTGCGAAGTTTTTATTAAACATGATATTAATCCTTATCCAAATAAATACGTCACATCATCATCATCATCACAAGTATTTAAATTTGAACAAAATTGCCCATGACACCATTTGATTTCAATGAATATCTTAGAAGATATCATAGTTTTAAAATAACTCCGCAAGGCGGCCGGTCATGAGGGTATAATGCGCCCGCGGTCGCGCTCGCACTACTTCCAACCCGTCCGAGATAACATGTCGGTGAGCGGTGTCTATGTGTGCGTTGCTCGAGCGCACTTTGTATGTATATTGACTTCTGTACTATCTGTATTTTGTGGTATAAGTAATAATATTAAGTAATACTCTTAAAGTACCTAATTGAATATATTTTAGTAGGTTTTTTCCTCAAATTAACGTAGGTGAAACCGCGGGGCACAGCCAGTAATAGATACAGTCCAACATGGCTCTAAATGAATGTAGATGGTGTTTGATAAAAACAAGTCAAATACAGTCTATTTCATGTTAGTTCCCTTTTTGCCACGTTCATAAGAGCCAAGTCGGACTATATTTGTTATAATTTGTCTTCGGATAGGTATGGGAATATACACGATGTACCTGTGCAAACCCTCTGTGAAAGCCTCGAGAGCTACTTGACGTCGCTGTTGCATTATCTGCGAAAGTAAGACTGGCTGGTGCTGCTTCTGCCAATTCACTCATCTAAAACAAACGACGGTTATCGCAGAATAAATCTATATAGGTACAGGGCGTCCCACGGCTATGCCACATGGAGGGAAAGTACCTTGAATATTGTAGATGGAACATTATTACTGAAAGAAGACATTAATTTAATTAAAAGAAACAATTTAATTTAATTCATAGATTTTTAAATAATTATATGGTTGAACCAGGAATCGAACGCGCTACACTAGAAAATGTTCTCTACTAACTTTTTAGACCTTTGTATCCTGCTTATGCGTATGAAGTTTCATTAAAATCGGTTCATTCATTTCGAAAAATAAGGACTTGAAAGTTTGTATGAAATGCCGTACGGCGTAAACGCTCTTAATGGAAGCATACTTTTTGAACCACAAAAACATAACATTAGCCTTACAATGGCACCGCGAAAGACATCCTGATAGAAATACACCATCTCGATTTATTATGAAACGGTTGATAATGAACGGTGAATAATCTGCTTTTCGGACGTTACGTTCATCGCTTGCCACAACCGCGGCACCAAATGATAAACACTGACGATGAACTCGACATTTTGATGTAGGTACTTTGAGGCAAATCCTAAAAGTTCAATGAGGGAAGGTGAAGAAGTAATCGGAATTTCGAAAAGCAAAATACACCGTGTACTAATAAAATACAAATTCAAAAGTTAGTTTGAATGGCGATTAGTACAAAAATTACTGCCGGGTGATGCTGAAAGACGACTTATTTTCTGCCATGAAGTGGAGAGGCTCATCCTAGATGATCAGTATTTTCCAAATAATATTATCTGGTCAGACGAGACAAACTTCAGCAATAATAGTATATACAACCGACACAATAATCGCATTTGGTCCAGGGAGAATCCCTTACGTATCCGCGAGACTAATAATCAAGTGCGTTTTTCGTTCAACATTTTTACGAAGGTCATTTGAATACGGCAAGGTATTTAGAAATACTTGAGATTTTAAGAAATGAGATAAATAATCTTCCGGTTGCAGAACGACAAAACCTTACTATTCAGTCATAGAACAAGGGACTATCTCAATGAACACTTTCGTCTCTGAATCGGGACAAATGGACAAATAAGATGGCCGCCGAGATCCCCAAATCTAACCCCGTTAGATTGTTTTTTATGGGGTTATGTAAAAAATGTAGTTTACAAGAACCAGTATGAAAATGTCCACAAGCTACAAACAGAACTTAGACGTAAGTATTATTCTAAAAATCCACCACAACAATATCAAAAAATCGACAGAGAGTGAAATAATCAAAAGAGTGCGACTTTGTATTCAACAGTATGGGACTAATTTTAAGCATTTGATAAATTGATTAATTTTGTATTAAAAATGTTAAAATTCATGGTCTCCCTTTTATTTCTGACACTATGTTATTTTACAAAAAATAATCCTTATGATGAAGCCTTTTGATCGGTATAATAAAGCTACAGGGTAATTTTTTTTCTCGTGTAGCGCGTTCGATTCCTGGTTCAACCATATAATTATTTAAAAATCTATGAATTCAATTAAATTAATGTCTTATTTCAGTAATAATGTTCCATCTACAATATTCAAGGTACTTTCCCTCCATGTGGCATAGCGGATAGCCGTGGGACGCCCTGTATATAAAATGCAAAGTCCTGACTGACTGATATATCAACGCACAGCTTAAGCCGCTGGTCCTAGAGACATGAAATTTGGAGGGTGTGTTCTTTGTGAAGAGTACCTAGGTATCCACTAAGAAAGGGTTTCACGAAATTCCACCCCTAAAAGGGTGAAATTTCACGCGGGCGAAGTCCTGGGGAGAAGCTACTTTAAATTATATTACAGGATTCTAGCAAAAGTATTCGATTCTAATAGGCGATTATATTGAATGGACCTAAAAGGTTGACTTGTGTACAAAGTCCGTACGATACTCGGATGTCGAAAGGCGAGAATTGCCTCGCCTTTCAAAATTGACAGCGTTCGTGAAAAATCGTATCTCGATCAAATCGACTGTTCTCGATCGTTCGAGAAAATCGGCGGGCCCATATCTTGCTTGATATAATTGTAGTCTCGCATATACCATACCTCCTAACCGTCGATTAAGGGCTGATTTTTCAATCATCTGATAACTTTATTCGAGGAATAATTTTTAAAATTTTGACAGTTATTTCATACAAAAACTGTCAAACGTCAATTTTATTCCTCGAATAAAAGTTACCTGGCGTTGGAAAAATCAGCCCTTAGTCTCCAAATTTACACTAGGAGACTTAATTTCTTGCACGTCGCAAATAATTTCAATCCAGTACCTTTGTTGACTCCCCGAGCAATGGCGCCGGCGCAGTAGCTACAGCCGCATAATCCCTGGTTTTGTTTGGGCTTCCTGTACTTTTACTAACTTTGCCTGGTTTAGCTTCAGACATTCAAAAGCCGGCAATCATACATACATAAACAGTCGCACAATTATAGCACGTCGAATTAAAAAAAAGCGCAATGGCTGCTTTTATTCGAGTCGAAGGGTTCCGTACCACTATACAATATTTAGCAGTACATTTGAAAAATATATATTATAAGAGGGGCCCGTGGCTAAATAATAACAGCCTCACACAGGTCAATCGATTAGGTTAAACTTCGATTGCCGCGTTTGGTCTGTGGATGGGTGACCATCTTTACATACCGAGACCCCTCCGTACCTCGGAAATCACGTTAAGCCGTTGGTCCCGGCTGTTATTCGTGGATCTTTGACAGTCGTTACGGGTAGTCAGAAGCCCGAAAGTCTGACAACCAGGCTTACCCAGGGGTATCGTATAACCTAGTACCTATAGATTCGTCATGTCTGTCTGTCTGTCTGTCTGTCTGTCCGTCCGTATGTCACAGCCACTTTTCTCCGAAACTATAAGAACTATACTGTTGAAACTTGGTAAGTAGATGTATTCTGTGAACCGCATTAAGATTTTCACACAAAAATAGAAAAAAAACAATAAATTTTAGGGTTCCCCATACTTAGAACCGAAACTCAAAATTTTTTTTTTTCATCAAATCCATACGTGTGTATCTATGGATAGGTCTTCAAAAATGATATTGAGGTTTCTAATATCATTTTTTTCTAAACTGAATAATTTGCGCGAGAGACACTTCTAAAGTGGTAAAATGTGTGTCCCCCCCCCCCCTGTAACTTCTAAAATAAGAGAATGATAAAACAAAAAAAAATATATGATGTACATTACCATGTAAACTACCACCGAAAACTGGGTTGGACGAGATCTAGTAAGTAGTTTTTTTTTAATACGTCATAAATCGTAAACCGCAATTTAAAATTCATTCAATCAACTTAAAAATAAAAAAAAACATTTAATTTCATAAACATAAACCTTATGCATAAACCCGGATGTTACGGAACCCTCGGTGCGCGATTCCGGCTCTTGCCCGGTTTTTTATTATTTGTATTTATAGCAGCCATAGCAGTTCACACTCTGTGAACATTTCAAGTGTCTGTCTACCAATTACGGTTCAAAAGACACAGTCCTGTGGCAGACGGATGGACGGGCATCGGAGCCTTAGTAATAAGGTCCCGTTAGCACCCTTTGGGTACGGAACCCTAAAAGAAGTGTAAAAATATAGGATATAAGCAAAAAGTATCTACCACTAATAAAAGCAAGTATTTTATTACATACCTGTATTTTCATAAAGTCGACCTGGTCTTGGAGTTCCAATATCTTTGTCATCAATTCTCTATTTTGTTTAATTAAAACCTAAAAATATAACATCATTAATTTCATACAATTTGTAGAAATAAATAATTCTATACCATAAACTTTGGCTAGGTTTTTTCCTGACATAGATTGCATACAAAGGCGTAGTGATTTATGCATTAATTTGTTTTGAGTTACGGTCGTAAGTCCAAGTATAAGCAAAACGTTTTTGGCGGTGATATAATAACTCTATGACCCGGTTTCTGAATTGACCGTTTACCAACACGTAAGTTTACAATAAGTTTATGTACTAAAAAAATACGAGCGACGGCGAGTACATCTCACACTTGAGATTTGCAGATAACTTCGTTTTACTGGCCGAATCGACGCAGGACCTGCAGCAGATGCTGGACGGCCTAGTCGATTCCTCTGTACCCATTGGTTTCCGGATGAACTTAGACAAAACCTAGGTTATGTTCAACGAACACGTTACCCCGGGACCGATTGCTGTCAATGGCGGTGCTCTCAAGGCTGTTCAAGAATACGATTACCTTGGGCAAACTCTGCAGTTTGGTAAGAACAACTTCGAGATAGTTTGGGAAGCTTCGTTTGAGTCTTCTCGTCGCGTATTCCACAGAGCCTAAAGACTAAGGTCTTTAATCAGTGCGTCCCGCCAATTATAACTTACGGAGCCGAAACGTGGACACTCACGGTACGGCTGGTCCATAAATTCAAGGTCGCTCAGCGAGCTATGGAACGGGCTATGGCTATGGAACGTCTCTCTGAGGGCTCGAATCCGCAACGAGGTGATCCGGCAGAGAACCAAAGTTACAGAATAAGCAAGCTGAAGTGGCAATGCGCCGGCCATATTAGCTGTAGAACCGATGACCGTTGGGTATACCATATTAGGGTAGACGTGTTCTTGAGTGGAGACCGCGAATCGGTAAACGTAAGGTGGAACGCCCTCAGGCTAGGATGTCTGGTAGCAGCTGGATGAAAGTTGCCAAAAATCGAGTTGAATGGCGTGCAATAGGAGAGTCCTATGTCCAGCAGTGGACTGCTGTAGGCTGATGATGATGATGACTAAAAAAACATGCTACCCCCGCCAACAAACTGCAGTTTGGCAGAGGTAATTATGTTTTGTAAATCTTTTAATGTCTGTAAATAGGTAAACACTTTTTCATATTGTTTATTTATTTATTTAAGTCGAGAACTTGGCAAACTCTAGCCAAACTAGTGTTACTTAAGGTGACTCCTTCATAGTCACATGTTCCATTCATTTTGTTTTATGTTTATGTTGCCGTTTATACCGAGGAAATGAGGAAATGCGATCGGAGAGACATTTCATAAACTGAATAAGAAGGATAACACTGTGTCCCTATGTTTTTCTTTTTTCATTAATAGTAGTCAAATTTGTACACTAGGCCACTGATGACTGCGGCAATTTTGAGCATTTTTGGAGGGTTCTAGTGCTTATGTAATGCTAAAATAGACTTCGACGAATTCATAACTTCCAATTCTCAATTCAGAAACCGGGGTCTTTCTTTTATCCTCATTCGCAGCCCGACTTCACCTACTGCTGGGCATAGGTCTTTTTTTCTTGTGCCAATCCCGATGATCCTGTGCCAACCTCATCCAGGTTCTACATGCGATGGCAAGAATGTCGTCCGTCCATCTCGCCGCCGGACGACCGACATTTCGTCTTCCAGTCCTTAGACGTCACTCGGTCAGTGCCTTGCTCTACCTGTCATCACTGCGCCGTGCCAGGTGTTCTGCCCAACTCCATTTGAGTTCCATAATTCATTTTCGATATCGAAAACCCTCGTACGGCTTCTTTTATCCAATTACCCAGAAACATCTACCAAAATCACGTAAAAATACGTTTGTTCATTTATTTTATGTAAAAAATACATCAAGATAAACATGCATACCAGTTCATCTGTATCCTGGTATCCAGAATCATCACCGATTTTAGATGGTTTAGTGCCGTCCTTTTCCCTTCTTGATGACGGCGGGGTCGTGGCCCCTCTCGGCGAGAAGAACTTGCCGTTCTGGAAAATAATTCTGTTTCACTGCACTAAATGCTGGAAAAATCATGTACCTATCTAATGCTGCCACCACGCGGGCGCGAGTGGTTAGCAAGGCATAATACGACTACTATGCTGAGAGTTGACGTGGAGTTTCTTGCTATTTCCATAGGAAACGACCAATTGGAACCGTGCACCTAGCTTCTGACGTTTCATAAGTATGTAGGTGTGTTTTTCATTTTGAGATACACTTCTCGCACGGATACTTTTACAAAGAGATTTTATAAGTACTTTACATAAGGCCGGGTTTTCTGTAAGCATTATATAGAACTATAATTATTTGCTGATATTAATAATAAAATAATTATACTTTGGATGGAGGCGAGTCCGTTGCGCCGTCCTCATATTTGAAACAGCATTTTATGCATTTTGCATGTTCTTCCTGAAACAAAAAACCATTATTGAAACATCCAATTAGGTTATACATATCGGTTGATCTATTTCCTCCTCTCCTATTGTGTAGCTCGGGATAAAAAGGAATTAAACATAGATTATAAATATTTATTTATACTTAGTAATCCCTCCGGCCGTTTTCGCAACTGGAGTTCGCAATCAGTTGCGAATTAAGAATTTTTATTCTTTGTTCGCAACTAGTTGCGAATCAAGAAAGCTTTTTCCTTAACCGCAACTAGGCATCTTCTACATAAAAAATATTACGAGATCTATCACTGAATAGTATGGTAGGACCGATAAACCAAAATTCCCATATTCCTACAAAACCAAAAACGTGCAAATCGGGTCTCACTTATTTACAAGAAGTTTATAGACCGTTTATATAAACATCTGATTAAATGTTTAGAACCCCATTTACACGATGCATGTTTGTTGCCTGTGTATCATAACCATAATCAGCAGAGATCGGAATAGGTAGAGCTGTTTTATGTACTTGCCATAGGTTAGAATAATGTGGATATTCCCTTTTAGTTACGAAGTTAAGTTTAGTTTCGAAGTTACTGTTGGTAAAGAATTGAATTCTAGTGGCGCACAAAGAGACAAAAACAGGTGCGTCCCTCTAGCGACAATAAAATCCCGTATTATCAGTCGGAATCCCGTGGAATGTCCATATTAACATCAATGTTTGCGGTCAATGAACCTAAATAGCTCTACCTATTCCGATCACTGATAATCAGCCTATAACGTTCCCACTGCTGGGACACAGGCCTCCTCTCGGTGAGAGGGAGTGGGCCGTAATCCACCACGCGGGCCCAGTGCGGGTTGGCAGATGTCACATGTCTTCGAATTTTTGGTTCTAGGACATGCCGGTTTCCTCACGATGTTTTCCTTCACCGTTTTGAGAGCAGTGGTGATGATATAATTTACACAAAGTAAAGCGCCGGTCTGGGTTCGAACCTACGACCTAGAACTCGTAAGACGCGGCCGTTACCAATTGGCCACCACTGCTCTCGCTGCCTGTGTGGCATATACTAAATATTTAAGTAAAAAATGTGTTGCTTATACTATGCCACTAAATCGCACCGCGTAAATCGGGCTTAAAAAATGTGTTACTATACCACTAAATCGCACCGCGTAAATCGGGCATAAAAAAAATTAAGGAAGCACAGGGATCGTACTTGAGATTGAACCGCAGGCTTTAAAATACCAGATTTCACCCAGACAGGGCAACCGCATGCGACGTCTTTCATTTTAGCCTGAAATTAAATATACTTGTAAAATACTGCTGGGGAGTTTGTTGCGCCACTTCTTCATCCCAGCTAAAGCACGCAAGGTGGTGTAGGGCGGGCGATTTGGAGGACTGTATTATGTAATTTTGACGTTCAAAAGTGCTGATTCTGAACCTAATTTGAATTAATGATATTTCTTTCCGTGTTTTATATCTGCATAAATTCATCATCTGCATCTAATGCCTTAAAAGTGCGGTTCGATCGCCAGTGAGAGCAAAGTGTTGTTAAATGAATGGCCCATGCCCGAGTCTGGTTAGTGGATATAGGCTGGCTCCGTATTTTATGGGACTGAAACATAATTGGCCTAATGTACAGTAGCGGCCCAGGGTGGTGCGACCGGTGCGACGGCACCAGGCGTTGTCATGGGAGAGGCGCTGAAATCAACCGAAATGCGACCACCACATTTCAGCGACTCGACGATCGGCTTTATAGTAACTTGCTATATCGTCCACAAGCAAGCAAGCAACTGCATATGCATATTTCATAGGAACAGGTACATAGAGGGGAGCCACGTTAAGACTTTGCACCACTAAAAAAAAACTAGGTCCGCCGCTGCTAATGTATGAGCTTTACACATCTGATTAACACAGGTTCAGTTGAAAACCAACGTCAGGCACTAGTTGTCTGGCATTTTTGCTGAACTGGGCCTTTTTGGCGCAACCGTGAGGCACGCATTTTTTTTTTTGGTTTTAAATGATGTACGACTATTATCTGACTATCTGGTGTATAGTGTGTCTTTTATTCTGTGCTAAATAAATTTATTTTCTTTCTTCTTTCTGACGGTTCGGAGGATGCAGGCGTGATAGTGTTTATTTATGTTGTTTTAACATGTCCGGAGTGATAGCCGAGCCCGAGAGCCCAGAAAAATGTGGATAAAGCTTAGAAATAGACCCATGTGAATAATAAAAAGAGATCATACTTTGCGTGGCGTAGACGTGTTTTTTAGATTAGCACACCCGCGCAAATCGCATTGGGTATTCTGGAAAAAATGGATATGTTGAGTTCAAATAAATACTCAGTTATATCGAACGAGAAGGAAATGATGATGAATCCATACTAATATTATAAATGCGAAAGTGTGACTGTCTGTTACCTCTTCACGCTTAAACCGCTGAACCGATTTAGATCAAATTTGGTGTACATATAGTTTGAGTCCCGGGAAAAGACACAATAGTTTTTATCCCGATATTCCGACGGGATCGAAACTTATGCGGGTGAAACCGCGGGGCGCTGCTAGTATTTAATATTCTTAAAAACTCTCTAATGTTTTCAGTAGACTATCTTGTTTTCATCGTAATACCAACCATCAACCTTAATATATCTATTTATTAAAACTTTATGCACAAGTAGGTAAACAAAAATAGAATGAGAACAGTGGTGTCCCAGTGGTAACGGCCGTGACTTACGAGTTGTAGGTCGTAGGTTCGTTCTATATTAGGCATAATTATACTACACTAGCTGACCCGACAGACGTTGTCCTGTTTTTGATTCGAAAGACACGTGGCGCCATCTATTATCATTTAACATAATAACGTTATTGTTGTTTTCCTCGGGAACAGCCCTTTTTTCGGGATGTAAGGTATCCTATGTCTGTTTCTGTACACCTGACAACGTATATACAAAATTTCTGTATGAGCGGTTCAGTAGTTTATGCGTGAAAAGGTAACAAACAAACAAACTTCCTTTCGCATTTATAATATTAGTTAGGATTATATTGATACTTGTCGCGTCACGTTGTCACTTCTAGCTTGAAGTCAAACTAATTTGTTAAAAAAATGTTATTTATCATTTATTATTACATCACCCGGAGCAGGACTGTGCACCGGCACCGGATCACTTGTTAGCTGGGGTTTGCAACCGCAAGTATCACAATTCATTTCCTGTAATGAAACAGTCGTTTTGTAAATGTTTTATGATTTTTTGTGCGATTTATACAGGGTTATTGTTAAAACATTAACAACCTCAAGAGGGCATTGTACTCATCATTATGAACAACTTTTACTATGGGACCAAACCTGAAATCGCGAAAAAAAATCTGCTGTTCCCTACATTTATGTTTGTATAACTCGTCAAATAATGTTTTTCGACAAAATAAAACAAACATTTTACTATAGTTTGGTACGCAGCATATTAGAGTACTGTAGTGTGGTGTGGCGGCTGCACTATGCTACTCACAGTTTGCGTCTAGAACGCGTCCAAAAACACCTTAGAAGCGCGAAGGCGTTTAAACGACGCAATGTTTGCCTGTAAAATCTTGAAAGGTAATATTGACTCACCGGCGCTGCTCGCACTTATAAACTTTCGTGTTCCCTCAACAATTCCACGTAAACCCATAACTCCACTTCGTCCTCCACAGAGAAGAACGGTGTTGGGATCTAACTCTCCGTGCGCTAGGTTCTGTAGGGTTTTGAATAGTTGCAGCGACTTAATCGATTTCCACTTTGATTCACTGACTATACAGAAATCTAAAAATCTTGAGTTGTTTATCAGAGGTGTTGTAAGGCATTCATTATTTTGTTACTTACTTATATATCTTTAGCTATCACATTCAAAACTGTCTTTATTTTTATCCTACATACTTTCTTTTTTACATTTATTTTTTTCTTTAGTTTTAAGTTGGCTTATGAACTGTACATGTACCTATAGGCTTACAAATTAACATAATTTTAGTTCATGTGGCGGTTACCTTTAAGTAATTGTTACACTGTTCAAAGTTTCTAAAGACGTTATTTTTATCAAGATGTTAGCGTAAACAATTGTTGGTGAACCAAATAAATAAATAAATTGTAGGAAACAGCTGATTTTATTTTCGCGATTTCTGGTTTGGTCCCATAGTAAAAGTTGTACATAATGATGAGTACAATGACCTCTTAAGAGGTTGTTAATGTTTTACCAATAACCCAGTATAGGTCGTCTTGGGGCTCTACTCGCTATACAAATTAAAAAACGTTCGATGAAAAGCGGCTCGATACCGAAACACGTAAGGAGAGACCTAAACCCTCCCATAGTCTATACCTTTAACTCTGCCGGGTCACCTCTGTTGCATTACTTGTGACCGAGTATTTAAAACAGAGAGTGTGCGCAGGAGCTCCACGACCTGACTACATTATATTATAATTATACTACACTAGCTGACCCGACAGACGTTGTCCTGTTTTGTACACCTGACAACGTATATGCTAAATTTCTGTATGAGCGGTTCAGTAGTTTAGGCGTGAAAAGGTAAAAAACAAACAAACTTACTTTCGCATTTATAATATTGGTTAGGATTATATTGATACTTGTCGCGTCACGTTGTCACTTCTAGCTTGATGTCAAACTAATTTGTTAAAAAATGTTAATTATCATTTATTATTACATCACCCGGAGCAGGACTGTGCACCGGCACCGGATCTCTTGTTAGCTGGGGTTTGCAACCGCAAGTATCACAATTCATTTCCTGTAATGAAACAGTCGTTTTGTAAATGTTTTATGATTTTTTGGTCGCTTTATACAGGTTGTCTTGACGCTCTACTCGCTATAAAAATGTAAAAACTGTCGATGAAAAGCGGCTCGATACCGAAACACGTAAAGAGAGACTTTAAGTGTCCAAACACACTATACCGAACGTACGCGACCGAATTTCCGCGGCTGATTTTACGTTCCGACGTATTCGGCAGATATGACACACCATAAGTGCCGAACTCAAGCGGCAGAAGTTCAGTTGCGCACACGCGGGGTGCGGGCATGCCTGCCTCCCGCTGCTCCCCGCCCCGGATCTTCTTCGGCAATCGAACCGAACTTCGGTCACGTATAATGTGTGCTCTACAGAATACGTTGCCAACGAATTGCCGCTGAACTTACGCCCGACCGAAGTTCGGCTGTACGCTATAACGCAACGTGATTTCACCGAACTTCGGTCGCGTACCTTCGGCAGTGTGTTAAGACACAAACCTTCCCATAGCCTATACCTTTAACTCTGCCGGGTCAACTCTGTTTCATTACTTGTGACCGGTTATTTAAAACAGAGAGCGTGCGCAGGAGCTCCACGACCTGATCCCACCATCGCCCTTTTACTACCGGACTACCAGACGTACTACAGCGTACCATCCACACTTGCTTGATATCCCGACCAGTCGTACTCAGCGCTTCTCCTCCACATTTATCATGCGCTCAGCCAAAGTGTGGAACTCTGCCCGCGTCTGTGTTCTCTTCCACATTTAACCCGAAGACAAAAGTAAACAGGCATCTTCTGGATACGCCCTTTCTATCATAGACATCTTCCATATCTTTCCATCAGGCGTGATCGACGTCAAGAGCAGGCCCATTCAGCAATAAATAAAATAAAGGGGGGAAGGAATCAGAAGGGCGGCCGTTTTAGGGGAATTTATTATGTAATTTTGACGTTCGAAAAGTGTTGCCTAGTTTGAACAAATAATTTTTGATTTTTTGATTGATTTTGAATTCGGTAGGGCAAGTCATATTTGGGCACACGCTAGGAAATAATCATTCCAAATGGTTGCCGTTATCGAAATAAGGACTATTATATCATTTTTAGGAGTTGCTGAGCTAGACCTATCGCATAGCATTTCCATTTTTAGAGCAAGTCTGAAACGGTACGACTCAATCCTTAGTGCATGAGTATATTCCTAAGTACAGTAGGCGCTTATAAGTCCCCTAAAGTAAGGAAAAAAATCTCCTAAAATATAATTAAAACCCTGTCTGAGTTAATTCACTAACAGTCAACGCTCGGCCTAAACCGCTGCGTCTAGAAGCATGAAATTTTCTTCTAATATTTTTCTTTGGACATCGTTTCAAGGGCGGATGTTTAGACAAGGTGAGCACTAAGGAAAGATTTTTGAAGAATTTCATCCCCTAAACGGGTTAAATAATGATTGTTTGTACTTATGGATGTTCGTCATTAAGTCTAATAATCAAAGGGTGCTAATGGGGCCCTATTAATAAGGCTCCACTGGCCGTCCGTCTGCCACAGAGCTGTATCTTTTCAACCGCAATAGGTAGACACTTGATTTTATTGTTAAGCTTGAATTGACTTATAAGTTAAAATAAGGTTATTTATTATTACATCATCCGGAGCAGGACTGTGCACCGACACCGGATCACTCGTTAGCTGAGGTTTGCAACCGCAAGTTTCACAATTCGTTTCCTGTAATAAAACAGTTGCTTCCTATAATTTGTATACTTTTCACGTGAAAATTATACACCGACAGGTCTAAACCTATTGTATTTACATTTTCTTGTTATTTTTTTCCCTTTTTGCCTCTAAAAACAAGATTGTATTTGATTTAGGTACTAAGTATTTTTATAAGTAGCTATAGTCTGTTTTTTTTTAACAAACGAGTTCCTACTGAGTATATTATAATATATTTCCGATATTGACAGAGTGAGATGGCTCATTGGTCGGGGTAGGGCCAACGCCTTTGTTCTTGTTTTGAAATAGTTAAGGCGCGTTCATATTGAATAGGTACCTACTTCTAAAATTTACTCTAGAGAAAATTTAATTATTATTTTATAATTTAAATTTGCATACATGGTATATTCGTAACAAAATTTTCTGTTAGGTAGCGTTATATGACATTTTCATAAATAAATAACAATAAAAAATATTGTAATAGTATGGATTTTTGTATATTTGTTTTTTTTATACATTTGTGTAGATTGCAAAGGGCACTTAACTACAGGAGACATGTCCGCCATGACTCATGCACAAACAATATCGTCTGGTTCACTCAATAAAACACGTGAGACGCGCAGGTAGTCGATGAGTCGACTGAATGTATATGCAACTACAGCGTTTGTGTGGAACGGACTTTATGTTGATTACGCAGTCAAAATAAACAGTACTCGTTTGTTAAAAAAACAGACCATAAGTATTCTAAGCCATAATTTAAAATGAGATTGCCAACGGGATGCTAATTAAGTATATAGATGTACTTCATATCCAGCTAACTCCAATTCTCAAGGCGCTTGTTATGAACGACACACACGGAGAGATGGGAAAACTATTATATTTCAGACGCATTTGATACATGGCTCGCCTCCTATTGCTTGGGTTTTATAATCGTAACTGGCAAAATACGAGTGAATCATAAGCCTCTGCTTACTTAAGCCCACATCCACAGCGACGTAAAACTATCGCGGCGGGATTTTCTCGCGCACTGGATTTTTAACTCTCGCTGTTGAGCCGAGCGTTGAGAATCCAACAGAGCGCATCCCAGCGCGTCAAAAAAAAAACACTTTCAACTCGCGGCGAAAAGCAGCGCGTTGAAAATCCAGTACGCGAAAAAAAAAACAGCCGCAGGAAAAACGCGCCCGTGCGTACCTGGGAAATATAGCTAACCCATCGGGAAATACAGCTAACCCATAGGGAAATACAGCTAACCCATAGGGAAATACAGCTAACCCATCGGGGAATATAGCTAACCCAACGGGAAATACAGCTAAACCATCGGGAAATACAGCTAACCCAACGGTAAATATAGCTAACCCATAGAGAAATACAGCTAACCCATCGGGAAATACAACTATCCCATCGGGAAATACGGCTACCACAGCGGAAAATACAGCTAACCTAACGGGAAATAGAGCTAATTATTGGGAAATACAGTTAACACATCGGGGAATACAGCTAACCCATAGGTAAATACAGCTAACCCATCGGTAAATACAGCTGACCCATAAAAAAATACAGCAACCCCATCGGTAAATACAGCTAACCCATCGGAAAATACAGCTAAGCCATCGGGAATTACAACTATCCCATCGGGAAATACGGCTAACCCATCAGAAAATACAGCTAACCTCTCGGGAAATACAGCTGACCCATCGGTAAATACAGCTGACCCATCGGTAAATACAGCTAACCCAACGGTAAATACAGCTAACCCATCGGGAAATACAGCTGACCCATCGGGAAAAACAGGAGTGTAATGTATCGTTACATAACATAAAAAAAAAGACATACTTCAGATACTGTTTTAATTGTACTGGACTTGCTGAGTAGCTGACTGTAACTGCGGGTGACTGTGCTTGAGGAACCTTTGCTCGGATTATATTTGGTTTTAACTGAAGAATCTTCCCAGTTCCTTGTTTTTGGAGGGGATACGAGGGGCAAGGTCTGAAATTGGCGCCGATTCTGTTGTTCACAAACTAAACTAAATTTAAGTTCATGCATCTTTTCCTTTCTATTTCAATAAGAAAAGGACAGAAGATAAATATTAGTTTAGTCCTGTCAAATTAAGATACTCCATAGACAATTTAGACGACATTAAAAAATTGGCTATTAAAAATACGTCAATTTACGTCAGGCGCTGACTAATTTGACGGAACTAAACTAATATTTATCTTCTGTCCTTTTCTTAATGAAATAGAAAGAAAAAAATGCCTGAACTTAAATTTGGTTTAGTTTGTGAACAACAGAATCGGCGCCATTATATACTTTATGAAGACTACGAAAAGTATTGAAAAATTAATGTACATACTTGTCGAGAGCTGAGCTAAGCGAAATGACAAGAATTAATCGCTGGTACCTATATCATAAACGCTCAGAAAAGATGACATTTCAAAGCATGTCGAACTACATAAAGGCGCTCCCTCACCGGAAGCATTCGCCTATAATGTAACCTTTGTTACCTCTATTATTAAGGTCTAACTTATGTTTACTTATTATTACACTACTTACTGTTTGTTGTCTCTAAATAAATAAACCTTAATGTATTGACCTATCCTGCTGGTTTCAATTATCTCTTTACATTTCTTCGCAGTTGACGGCCTGCACAGTCTACTTGCAAAGCCCTAGCCACAATGAAATCTTGGGTTGTTACTTTACAGGTTACAGGGGAACGCTCCCGGTGAGGTTCGAGTCCGGAACGAAGTAATCCGACAGAACACCAAAGTTGTCGCCATAGCTCACAGAATAAGCAAGCTGAAGTGGCAATGGGGTCATATAACCGTAGAACCGGTGACCGTTGGGGTAAACGTGTTCTTGAGTGGAGACCACGAAACGGTAAACGTAAGGTAGGACGCCCTCTGGCTAGGTGGAGCGACGATCTTCATAGGGTGGCTGAGAGCAGCTGGATGAGATTTGCCAAAAATCGAGTTGAATGGCGTGCAATATGAGATGCCTATGTCGAGCAGTGGACTACATGCTGTTGATGAAGCTTCACGAAAAGGCGCTACACACGGCGATGATCAGTAATATATGTTACCGTATAATTTTTGGATCACATGGCTGCTTCATACTGCATTTGTTTTAAGCGTATGAACAGTGGGATGTTGGCGTGTGATCTCCACTTTTTACCGGAAAATATTGTTCAGGAGAACGCCGAGTGAATGGTTGCTAGCGGTACCGCATTAAGCATGTGATCGTATTAATTCAGTTGAACGTCATGGAACCAAGGTAACCGACGTAGTCCGAAGGATTGCCAAACTTGGGTAAGTTGGTGGGCAAGTGGCAGTGGGCAGGACACATTGCTCGCAGAACAGATGGCCGATGGGACCGAAAGGTTTTGGAGTGGGAACCGCGCACCGGAAGACGTAGCGTTGGAAGGCGTCCCTCAAGGTGGACCGACGACCTTGTAAAGGCCGCAGAAACCCGTTGGCTGCGAGAAGCACAGAACCGGTCGAAGTGGCGGTGCTTGGGGGAGGCCTATGTCCAGCAGTGGTCGTCTTCCGGTTGAATAAATGAACGCGCATACTGATTACCTTTCAGCCGAATCAAGTTGGTTTTCTACACATAACCTATACAGCTCAGGCATCGACAAAGATCCACTAAGTACTCAAAAACAAAATGATCATACTTTAATTGGAGCCGTTTCGTTCATAACGCGAGGAGGAAGGTGTAGAGGAGGACAACCGCATTTACATTTCAGAAGACCATCATCTGGTGCTCCATTTGTTTCCTGAAGGAAGACATGAGGTTTCACCATAAGTTCATCTGTTTTACGAAATCTGGCAATAATTAAAATAGCTTCCGTGACGGGCGGTTCCCACAGAACACGGAATCGCCTCGACAGCAATGTCTAGTGAAGGCAATATTTTGGCAAAATTCGTGGCGCCGAAATTATGAACGTCATAATGGCGGGACCAACTCTTGTAATTGAAAGATTCAAACACGCGTATTTAGTACCCATTTAGTACTATTTTGTACCTGTCCTGAAAATTGTGTACCTCACACGCGTAGTGTGACACGCTTGGTTTGTATGAAAGTTGACAGTGCTGCTTCTAGCAGCGAGCGCCGACGGGTGCCCATGTTCTGTGGGCGATAACTAAATATCTAGGGCACTCTGCACCCATATTCTGCTCAACAACGTAATTAACGCAATGAATGTTGTTGAATTGTCAAAATAAAAGACATTTCTAATGCTAGTGTGTTACGTAATTACCCCGCTGGTCAAGCAGCCTCAACACCACCTTGTTGACTGGCAATTTTTTTTTGTCACGCCATGAGGTGTAATTTTATTCGTGCCGATACGAGGAAAAAAATAACACTGAAGAATATACAGGGTTACTCTTCAAAGACAATCCAAATATTTACATGGTGTTCTAACCATGAATATAACTTTCACTATAGGACCAACTCTGAAATCACGAAAAAAAAATCAGCTGTTTCATACATTTTGGTCAAGTAGGTATTGAAGTTTTGTATGAAACAGCTGATTTTTTTTCGTGATTTCAGAGTTGGTCCCATAGTGAAAGTTGTTTATATTCATGGGTAGAACACCATGTAAAAATTTGGATGGTCTTTGAAAAGTAACCCTGTACCTATTTGCTGTTAGATTTTTAAAACTTACTTTTTCCCAGTTGTAGATCACAAAACGCACACGTTATGCCGCACTACAACGTTACATAAGAATGACGTCCATGAGTGGCGATGATTAATTTAAGTCTGACGTACCTACCATGGGCAGTCAATCTTCGGGTTCGATTCCCGCACGGAACAAATATTTGTATGACCTAAAAGTAGTTGTTTCGGGTCTGGCTGTTTGTGTATGTGAGTTTAAATGTTTGTAAACGCACCCACAATACAGGAGCAATTCCCATTGTGGCGCAATGTTAAAAAAAAAATCTTAGCTGTCATTCTGATTGTCATGTCTTAGTATGCATATACACGAGCGCCACGCATCTACGGCAGAGGCAACTGCAGTCGTCGACATGCGTCGACGCCCGCAGTCGTAAATGTGAGTCGTCAACACGAGCGAAGTGCCAGGATAGCCCGCGAAATTGTAATGTTCTTTTATCTACCTTCTATCCTGCAATTTTCAGGTCAGGTTGTACATATATTAAAACATGATTCGCAACCGTAACAAATATGTACTTAAAGAATTGTAATGATTAAAAATATAAATACAACTCTCGGGATTCAAATTGCCCTATTGAATAACCATTTAATGAAATCACAACTGCCCCGTTGGTCTCGTGGTTGCAAGCGCGACTGCTGAGCGTGGGGTCCTGGGTTCGATTCCCGGGTCGGACAAAGTGTTATTGGGTTTTCCATTAGGAATTTCTTAGTAACAGTCCGGAGTTTGGAAGTTGGCGGTTTAATATCCCCGTGCCTCGGAAAGCACGTAAAGCCGTTGGTCCTGCACTTGAACTCTCCCCGGTCGTGTCGGATTGCCGTCCCATCGCACTATGAGAGTAAAGGAACAGAGAGTGCGCCTGTGTTTGCGCACACACTTGTGCACTATAATATCTCCTGCGTACCTGGCTGATCTCCATTAAAATTGGCCACCATGACCGAAAACGGTCGGAGAGGCTATTATTACTGAAATCATGACATTTGAGGACAACTCTAACTTAAAGAATGTTATCGTTGATTCTAATGATTATAATTCTGTAAATATGTACTTGTTACGGTCGCGAATCATATGATGATCAACGTACAACCTAAAAATGACATGCAAACTGCAAAAACGTATCAAAATTTGAACTTCGCGGATTACCCAGGCGCTGTCACCTTTAAGCTTGACTCCTAACAATCAACTTACTTGTATGGTTGTCAAATGTTCCTCTATGGTCTTGTTAACTTTGTCGGACATGTTGGCAGCTTTCAACTGAGTCTCTAGTTCAGCCACCTTCCTCTTTTCAATTGCTAGTTCAGCAGTGAGTTCAGCTGAAATGTAGAGGGTGCAAAATTAATAACAAATATTGGTAACACACATAAATGATGTAACTAATATTTTTGTAAAAATATAATTTAAAAGAGTGTCCGTTCTACTCCGTAGGTACCTACGCTTTGGAATGGGCAACTAGCTTCATATTTTCTGACTGACCGACTTCTTGACAATTCAAAAGTGCCTGTAAATGGTTTAATTGAAATAAATGGTTTGAGTCTGGTTTAAGACTCTGCAGGCCACAGAGGATTTTCTCTTGATATTGAAAACTATACTTTATTTTAGTTTTTATAGTACAAATACGTATGCGATGCCATGCAAACGTCTCGACCGTCACCTCGTTAGTCGTTTGCGCTTTAAGACACTAAAAATAAGGGTAAGACACCTGGCGAAGTGTGGGTGTATTACTTGCATCTCTGTCTCACGCTTCGGGACAACAGGCGTGATGATATGTTACTAAAAAACTTTTTTACAACAAAAAAAAACAACCGAGTTCCAAAAAATCACTACAAAGTGAAATATAACTTTAATTTCGGAAGTTGGTGTCGTTGGGTTCGCATTTTCGTTGTTTGCCACCGACTTCCGCACTTATAGCCACAATGCATCCGCAATTCCTCTAAGCTACCACTGAGAAGTCATAGGAAAGCCTACGACGCAATTTCGTTAACTTGAATTTTTACCAGTAATTTTGGTTTAAAAACCCAAATACTGAACCGTTCTAGCTGCCGGCTCGGGGCTAGCTGGACCGAACCAACGCGAATGTATACGTACATCCGTGGTGGAGCGACCCAGACTGCCGGGCACTTCTTCTCCTGCAACCGAGCGGGTGGGCAGGTTGCGGATAGCCCAACTCCGGCGGCGGGACCGACTGCATACAGTCGATCTCGCACCCGGAGCATCTCAGAAGAGATCCCGGACAAGAGAAGTGCCCGAACACCAAGTCCCAGGTCTAGGGTAACCCATATACCTTGTCCCATGTACCAAGTAATCCTGAACATCCCAACCCTCCCACATCCATAAGATCCCGTCAATCCCCAAAATCCCTAGGCCAAATCCCCGACCTAGGGTGACCCCCCAGTAACCTATACCCCACCACCAAACACCCTCCCTCCTATCCCTACATCCCATCGGTCCCAGAGGACGGGTAACCTCGATTCCAAAAAAAGCCCACCCCCTCAAAAAATGAAAAACTATGCAGAAGGTAAAAGAAACTACCCAGGTGGGTCCCGGCCAAGCCGGGGAATCCCACACCGCTACGGCGGTCAGCCCCCAACGTATTCTGGGGGGGGCAACCAACTGCTCGACGTTGCCGTGCTCTTCAGCACGGCCGGCTGCTGATTTAGCGCCCATTACCCAGGCAGCGACTACCGCGCCCATAAATACACCTACGGCTGCGACCAACGCGCCAACAACCTCCACCACGGCTGCGACTCACGCGCCAACACCGATTACGACGTGCATGCCTCCCTCGAGCCTCTGGCAACAGAGCATCGTGCGGAATAGCATCACCAACCCTGACATTGACGGACACAGACAGAAAGTGCTGGGGAAGGAAGGCGAACCTAGCGACCCTACCACTCTCCCGGCTGATAGAGTACGACTGCTGAAGAAGCGCGGAAAAATCACCCGGGGGAGGAAAGTAGGCGACCGAAAGCGCAGCACCCGCGAAGGCATTAGCCAGCGCGAAGCGCGATCGGACGCCGAAGAGGTAGTACGCGACCGGCCCCGAGTCCGCGACGGGGAAACCAGGCGCGAAAAAGGGCTGGACGCGGAAAAAAGAGAACAGCCGCGAGTCCGCGAAGGGGAAACCCAGCGCGAAAAACGGCCAAACGTGGGATTACGCGACCAGCTGCAAGTCCGCGAAGGGGCAACCCAGCGCGAAAAGCAGCCGGACGCGGAACCGCGCGTGCAGGGGCAAGTCCGCGAAGGGGAAACCCAGCGCGAAAATCCCTTGCACACGACAGAGTCTGCCGGGGGCGCCAACCGACCCCACGACGCTAACACAGACACATCCCACGACATTTTCCGACCCAGACACCACAGAGGAAAGCGAGGTGGATCCGTGCACCCAGACGCCACCACCCTGCCAGGCACCTCCATGCCGCAGCCTGGACCGAGTGGTACAGGGCCGGCGAAGAGGGAACGCCCCGATGACTCGGCTTCACCGAGCACGCTCCAGGGGGACGCCAAACGTGTACGGGTCCACTCCGCCCAGGGGGAGCCGAGGACCTACGCGCGGGCCACAAAGGACATTCCTGCGCGGCTCGCCGTAGCAATCTGCTTCCCTCCCCCCTCTAGAGACTTGACAAAGGACGAGGCCGAGCTTGTCAAAGCCGGCCTGGAAAACCTTCTAATGGACACGGACTCGACAGCACCACTCCCTGCCTTCCGAGGATACCCACGGGTAGCGGAGGGCACAGTACAAATATGGTGCGAGGACGACTACGCCCTGACTTGGTTGACCAACAACGTACCCCTCCTTAAACTCCCCAACATCGACCGTACACTGACAGTGCTCCGGCAATCAGAAGTGCCCACCCGCGTCAGAGCCTCCCTGTTCGTCCCTCGCTATAGAGGTGACATACAGAGGCTCCACAGCATTCTGATTCGTCAGAACAGGTGGTACGACATTGCCAGATGGTCTTTATACAGGGCAACTACCGTCGGTGGTGACAACTACGGGGCTTATTTGACCCTAGGTGTGCCACCGGAGGAAGTGGAAAAGGTCATGGGGCGGGAGCGACGCATATCGTACCTGCTGGGTTCGATATACGTACGCTTCTGGCCCACGACCCAGCCCTCGGACAACAAGACGGACCCGACGACGACGACACCGACAGTGACACAGACGGACGACACAGACATCGCCCAACTAGAGGAGGTCATGGCCCGCGCGGCGATGGCTGACGATGTAGCCAGCATACCACCCGCATCTCCCGGCTGGAACGAGCAACTTTTAGCATCGTCGCCGGGTGAACAACTCGAAGGCCAGTACAGAGAGGAGGCGGAGGTTCTGTCCGATGGATCCATCACCGACTAACCCCCCCCCCCCTCATCATCGTCTCCAACACTCAATGTTATCCAAACTAACCTCCAACATAGCCAAACTGCTACGGCTAGCTTACGCAGGGCACTGGAGGTTAACCCCCGAACGATTGCACTGATCCAAGAGCCGTGGATCAGGAACAACAGGATTTGCGGTCTCAGTAACATCGGAGGTAAGCTAATTCTCAACACACACAGCTCAGACAAACCCAGATCCTGCGCCTATATACCCAAAGATATCCCTACCACGCTACTCACTCAATTCTGTTCCAGAGACCTGACAGCTTTCAGGCTCCAGACCGAAGGTGAACTCCCAGACGTTGTACTGGCCTCGGTATACATGCCGGGCGAAGACACAGACTGCCCGCCGAAAGAAATGGCCGACCTGGTACAGCACTGCGAGAGCACCAAATTAGACCTGATCATCTGCACCGATTCGAACGCCCATCACCCGCTCTGGGGCAGCGACGCATCAAACTCCAGAGGAGAGGTACTATCCACCTATTTATTCTCTACTAACCTTAACATCGTTAACCGAGGCTCTGAACCCACTTGGGTTACAGTCCGAGGGCAAACGATCATTGATCTAACACTTGCTACAGAAAACGCGACAAATCTTATAACAAATTGGCACGTATCGGACGAACCTTCTTGCTCAGATCATAGAAGAATCCGCTTCACTTTAACTACCAATATAAGGAAACCCATATCGAGACGAAACCCACGGCGCACCGATGTGCCCGGGTTCAAGCGCCTCCTTGCCGCCCTTCTAGCTAGGCACCTATCACAAATAACTATAACAGAACCTGCACAACTTGAATACACGGTGACAAAGCTGTCAGAATACCTGACCGAAGCATACCATGCATGCTGCAAACTAAGGGCACCACGAACCAACAGTGAGAGGAATCCCTGGTGGAACGCCGACCTTAGTAAACTCAGAAACACACTACGGAAGCAATTTAACAGAGCCAAAAACACCAGACTCCCGGAAGACTGGGAGCTATACAAAGAGACCCAATACACATACAAAAAGGAAATCAGAACCGCCAGAAGGACAGCATGGCGGAAATTCTGTGAATCCATCGAAACCAATAATGAAGCCGCAAGAGTAAGGAAGATCTTATCAACAGATCAGGACCGAACCCTTGGCGCGCTGAAGAAACCCGACAACTCATACACACTGACAGACCATGAAACCAGCAAGGTCCTACTCGAGACTCACTTCCCCGACTGCAAACTCCTAGAGGACAGGACCTGGGAGGCTGAGCCAGATTGGACCCCAACGGCACAAGACTGGTCCAGCGCCCACAGTCTGGTAACAGAAGACCGAGTAAAGTGGGCCATCAACACCTTCCAGCCATATAAGTCCGCAGGACTAGATGGCATTTTCCCAGCCCTACTACAATGGGGTGTTGACCTCATCACTCCAAGCCTGGTAGAAATCTATCGGGCTTGTATAGCACTCAGGTACATACCCCTGGCCTGGCGTGAAGTGAAAGTCATCTTTATACCAAAACCGGGCAAAGCCGACTACACACAACCCAAGGCGTACAGACCCATAAGCCTCACATCCTTTCTACTAAAGACCCTTGAGAGGCTATGTGATCGACACATCCGAGATGGACCTCTTCGGGCAAAGCCACTCCACAAACAACAGCATGCGTACTCCACAGGCAAATCAACGGAATCCGCGCTACACAGCGTGGTATCCAAAATTGAATGCGCAGTGGACCACAAATGCTCTGCACTGGCAGCCTTCATTGACATCGAGGGCGCCTTTGACAAAACTACCTTCCACAGCATCAACACGGCCCTAGAGAGACACAACATAGACCCGTCCCTGAGCGGCTGGATCACCAACATGCTCAAACGAAGGGCAGTACAAGTGACCGTAAACGACACCACAAGGGCCATAGTGGCGAAGGGCTGCCCGCAAGGGGGCGTCCTGTCGCCGCTTCTATGGAACCTGGTCGTAGACAGTCTAATAAAAGAACTCAACGACAAAGGCTACTACACCGTAGGATACGCCGACGACATAACCGTTATAATAAATGGCACCCACGAAAACACCCTGTGCAATCTAATGCGCCAGGCACTGAAAATAATAGAAAACTGGTGTGGTAAACACCATTTATCAGTGAACCCCACGAAAACCGAATTAGTTCTCTTCACAAAAAAGAGGAAACTGACGACACTACAGCTACCACGTTTCTTTGGTACAACCCTAAGCCTTTCAACTGAAACCAAATACCTGGGCATATTTCTGGACAAACAGCTGAACTGGGCAAAACACACCAGCTACATTACTACGAAAGCCAGTATATCCCTGTGGCAGTGCAAGCGAATGCTTGGCAAGAATTGGGGGATAAGCCCCAGGGTCACTCACTGGCTATACACCACAGTCATCCGACCGATAATTACATACGGCTCACTAGTCTGGTGGCCCAGAACAGACCTGAGCACAGCCCAAAAAGACCTTGAAAAGCTGCAGCGGTTTGCGTGTGTGGCGATCACTGGCTGCATGAGAACTACACCCACTGCTGCCCTACAGGCTATGCTTGGACTGCCGCCTCTACACCTTATAGTGCGGGAGGAGGCGGCCCTGGCTGCCTTTAGGCTCTCCAAATCAGGGACCCTGAGCAAAGACTCTAGGGTCAAACACACACGCTTAAAAGAAGATGCGATCAAACGGCAGCCAATGATGGCATCACCTTGCGACAAAGCCCCGAAACAATACTGCTTTCAAAAGCATTATAACATAGTGCTCGAAGAGGAGCAGTGCGACCACTCAGGACCGAAAGAACTGAGAATTTACACCGATGGTTCAAAGACCGACTGCGGAACTGGAGTCGGAGTCTTCTCACACGATCTCAACATAAAAATATCCAAGCCGCTGGGAATGCTCAACACGGTCTATCAGGCAGAGTGCGTGGGCATAATGCAGGCGGCCTATGCCTTAGCGGCCAGGAGAGTTACAAACACCCATGTTCGCATACTCTCCGACAGCGCCTCAGTCCTCCAATCCTTAGATAAAAAATGCATCACATCGAACCTAATACTAGAATGTCACAATGTGCTTGAGCAGGTAACTGTATCGAACCGCAATTCAGTGACACTACAATGGATAAAAGGACACAGTGGATCGCTAGGCAACGACGCAGCTGACGAGCTGGCCAGAAGGGCTTCCAGCATGTCAGTTTGTGGACCGGAACCTATCGTGCCCATCCCCTTCAACCAACTGCGCAGGTGGCTACAGGAGCACACCCACACACAAGCAGAAAGCTGGTGGACGTCGTCAACAGGCTGCAGGCAGTCCAAAGAAGCCATGCCGTCACTGGATGGCAAGCTAACCAGGCGTCTTTTACGACTGGACAGGAAAGGACTGCGCCTGGTGACGGGGACCATCACGGGACACTGCTCGCTAAATAAACACTTTCACACATTGGGCATAACAGATAGTCCCCTGTGCAGGGCTTGCATGGAGGCTGATGAAACCATTGCGCATGTGCTCTTTGAGTGCACAGGCGTCACCCAGATAAGGTCAGAAACCCTCGGGACACCCAGATCGTACACAGATGTTCTAAACAGACCAGGAGACTTGATCAGCTTCTGGAGGGAGGTGGGCTGGTTGGAATAACCACCGACGGCCGCCATGGCCCACGCACAATGGTCCACTGCAGGACTAAGTGCGGAAACCAAACCTAGAACATAGAACATACTGAACCGTTTTTGATGAATTTTCTATGGGACCGATCTGAAAGTAGAACCTTTAAAAAAAAAAAAAGTATTTTGCAAATCGGCGTTTAAATAACTGAATTCTGAGGTAACAAAAAATTCAGCCGAATTGTTAACCTTTTTTTGAAGTCGGTTAAAAAGCACAATACATAGGTACAGTCAACAAAAGAGATAAGTATGCAGGATCGTCGGATATAAGTATGAAGTATAGTAAGAATCCGATGGATTTTCTCGAATAAAATTTAATTTTATTAGAAGAAAACATACAGCTCATTTATCAAATTAAATTTCAGTCGACAACATCCATCGGTTTCTTACTAAACTTCAACTATATCCGACGATCCTGCATACTTATCTCTTTTGTTGACTGTACATTATGCGCTAACAGTATACTTACCACCTTTAGCTTCGCTTAATCTAAATTGCGCAAGTATATCGCTGGTTCGCTTGACGGTGTTCTGCAGTTCGTGTTCGCTTGCCGAACGTTCGCTGCAGACGCGAATGTTCTCTTTGCGAACTTCGGATACTTCGGTCTCCAGGCGACTGATGCGGCTTGAGTATTCTTCGTGCACATTTAAGAGTTCCTAGACAAGAAAAAACGTAGAATATTAAGAAAGAAAAAAGATACGTTTATTTGCGGCAAACATGAAGACTAAATATGAATCAACGATTCGATCTCTTAAAGTCTCAAGCCTATTGAAGAAGTTACCCATGCATGCTCTTGGATTATACAATCAAAAAATTATGCCACAAGATTCTTCACGTAATATTGCCTTTATAATATTGACAGGCGTTTAGCACTAATTTCTTTTGAATGGTTGATATCCCCACGAGTCGTACTCAGCGCTTCTCCTCCACTTTTATTATGCGCACAGCCAAAGTGTGGAACACTCTGCCGGCATCTGCGTTCCCTCCCACATTTAACCAGTCTGCCTTCAAAGCAAGAGTGAACAGGCATCTTCTGGGCACGCTCGTTCCATCATAGACCTCATCTATCGCTTACCATCAGGCGTGATCGGGGTCAAGAGCGGGCCCATTTAATAATAATAATAAAAAATGAAAAATGGCAAATAATCCTCTTTCAATAAACTAAGAAACATTCTAGATGATTCAATCAATCAATCGACTCAGCATATCGCAGTCCACTGTTACTTGTAGACATAGGCCTGTCCCAAGCTGCGCCAAATGATAAATGATTTAATTTCAGTAAGTAGGTTTGTACAAACACTTTTACACGTCAATCATATTTTTTTAAACTACATGAGGTCAGCGTTTCCTATCTGACTATTCTGAGAAGAAAGGCCGAAACAAACTCAGAGGTCACAGTTTCTTTTAAACTCCAGACAAAATCTTGGTCAGATCGTGTGAAGACCATGTAGATTGGTGTCTGAAATAGTGTTTGAGGAAAGAACCACACAGATTGAGTGGACCTGTCCAGTCAGTGCACGCATTTGTCAGTAACCGTGCAGCTCAACTCAGAACTTAAGGAGCTCAACGATTCGACGAACAATATCAAAGACAGGATATTTGGGTAGGCCGCATAAACTACTCAAACTGCCAGACCATGATTAAAACGGAAACAATGACCCACATAGTCCTCACATTCAAAATAAGTAAAATAATATAATACTTTATACAGAAAATGTACATGTCATTGTTTAAGTAAATAGATACTTTAAATAAAATATATTAAAGTGTAAAATAGCAAAAAAAAAACAACATTCACTGTCTAAACCTATTGGAGCAGTTCAATCCCAAGCCTATTTGTCCTCAATATTGTCTTCAAAGTCTGACCAAAGTCTGTCCAATATAGTCTTCAAAGTCTATCTAGTCAAAGTCTGTCCTAGCCACCTTCTAGAGGTCTTCGCTCCATCGTCATTGGGACGCGTCCCACACTTCGCTTGCCGAAACGCGGTCTCCACTCCAGGACTCGTCTGCTCCACCGGCCATCGTCCTTCGACAAACGTAGCCACAGCCAGCCACTGATGATTTATTGTATTCAAAATGTTTAATTATTAAAAATACCACTTACCTCTTGTAAAGTGACGATTTTAATTTTTAACTCCTCCATGAGAAATCTGCATTTATTTTCGTCACATGGTTGATCTGATTTCGGGGACCTCCTGAAGTATTACTTCAATATTTAATGATTGTTCAAAAAGAAACCCCTAAGAAATTATTATCATGTTGTTGGAATCACAAACTCAATGCCATCACATCGTCGTTTCAGCCGATAGACGTCCACTGCAGGACATAGGCCTCCCCCAATTTTGGGAGGGTTTGCCATAATCGCCACGCTTGGCAGGCGGGTTGGCGATCGCAGTATGGTATGGTGGTGGAATACATAGAGAACGCTGCTGCCCATTCTCCGGTACGATCTTTAGTCGCCTTTTACGACACCCACGGGAAGTAAGGGGTGGTGGTATTCTTTAAGTCCGGCACCACACAGACCGCCATCACATCACACTAATATTATAAAGGCGAAAATTTGTGAGTGTGAGTGTGTGTGTGTGTTTATGTTTGTCACTTCTTCACGGTCAACCAATTTTGATAAAATTTGATATGGAGGTAGCTGACACCCTGGATTAACATATAGGCTACTTTTTATCCCGATATTCCCATGAGATCGAAACTTGTGCGGGTGAAACCGCGGGACAAAGCTATTACATAATAAAGTTCCAATACCGTTATATAACCAAAAAAAAAACCTATTGATTACAACGGTCACTCGAAAATCAACTTAGAATACAGGTAAGCTAAATTATACCTATAGTTGAGTAAATGACAATTAATGTATTAATTAATTATTCAAATATTAAAACATACTTACTTCTCGAGTGGCATATTGATTTGGGTTTGGGTAGATTTCCTTGGAGTTCTGAAATTTATTATATAATGAATAAAATGTATAAATAACAACAATAAAATAAATTAAGTTATATATAAGTAATTTTAATTCACACACCTATCTTCCCATTGGCTAGAGGTCGACAGTTTGGTGACTTCTTCATTGTCTTGGTCTTTTGTGATACAATTTTGCCTGTAAGGAATATTTTCTTTGCCTTTAACTCTGTTAACCCCTCAAGTGTCAACGGTACAGCGTATGTACACAACGAAAATTATGAAAGTGAAAACATAGCACATCACTGCGACGTAAGGTCAGTTTGATTTGCTTATTGAATGGTATAATAATAGTTTGTGAATTATTTAAATAAGAGTTTTTTTTTTCTTTATTGCTAAATGTGCCTGCTCTTGACCTCGACACGCCTGATGGAAAGCAATAGTTGACGTCTATGATGGAACGAGCGTGCCCAGAAGATGCCTGTTCACTCTTGCTTTGAAAGCGTTATGAAGTGTAGCTATCCACTAAGAAAGGTTTTTTCAAAATTCCACCCCTTTTTTAAAAAAAAAAAAAAAAAAAAAAAAAAAAAAAAAAAAAAAAAAAAAGGGGTGGAATTTTGAAAAAACCTTTCTTAGTGGATAGCTACACTTCATAAGGTGAATAGGGGGAGGGTGAAATGTCACGCGGACGAAGTCGCGGGCAGAAGCAAGTAAATAAATGAAAGATTACTTACTTTTTGGGCGGCGAAGCAGTGGCGGGCCGGAAACGCCTGGAATTCGACGTCTGCTGCGGAGTCGTTTTTGCGAACTGTTTGGCCGAGCACAGCCTCATGTTCAGCTGCTGTATCCGCTCCGCCATGCGCTGGTTCGTTTCTTTCAGTTCTGCTATGCTGAAAATTCAAAACAATGGGCGCTTTAATAATTTCTTATGTGACGAAATTATCGGACGGACATTCCGGGCATCGCGAAAACACAGCGTTATAACGTGCAACAATGTTTTACCATCAACCGTAAAAATGTAGACGTCGACTTCCACGATAACTTGACGTGTAGAATTATGAAATGGCACAATGAATAAAAAAAAAGAACCGCAATGCCTTCGAAAGATGAATTGGAAAAAAATATTGACCGTAGGAATTACCTATTTATAAAAAATAAAACGACTTAAGTAGGTACTAAGTACCTACTACCTACTATCAATGCATATGAAGCAAAAGTTCAAAGCATTAAAAAAATAGTGGCGCCTTAAACTTTTAAAATAATTACCAAAACTGAAAAGTGTCACAAAAGAAATAAATTATTGTTCTATCGTTTCAAACGCCTAGAATAATCATTAGAGCAATTTTTATCCAATGTGTACTATTGCAGGGGTGACCCTTATACAAGGGGCTCATGGCTAAGTAATAACGTGAAGTTACGCTTGCCGCGGTCGATCCGTGGATGGGTGACCATGTTCCGAGCCTCGGAAATAATGCTAAGCAATTGTTCCCGGCTGTCATTCTCGGATCTTTGACAGTTCTTAGGGGTCGTCAACAGCCGGAAAGTCTGACAACCAGTCTTATCAATGGGTATAGTGTTACCCAGTAACTGGGTAGTAGAGGTCAGATAGGAAGTCGAAGCCAACATACTGGGAAAAAGGCTAGGCAGTTTGATTGTGTACAGCATATTCACATCATACTCACTAAACTCAGATTTGACCTAAAGGTCTTTTGGTATAAGCAGGTTTAAAGGAAACAACGGGTTCGAGACGCTAAACGGTAATGTTCTATTTTCTAAAAATAACAACTACTTATAACAAATTCCTAAGATAACAAAAAACTGGCCAAGTGCGAGTCGGACTCGCACACGAAGGGTTCCGTACCACAAGGCAAAAACGCCGAAAAAAACATGTTTGTTGTATGGGAGCCCCCCTTAAATATTTATTTTATTTTATTATTATTATTTATTATTAAAGTTAAAATACAACTGAGTATTTCGTGAATATTTCAAGTGCCTACATGTTGCCATTTTTGATATCGAGCAAAAACGGGCAAAAAAATCGCGTTTGTTGTATGGGAGCCCCCCTCAAATATTTAATTTATTTCGTTTTTAGGGTTCCGTACCCAAAGAGTAAAAACGGGACCCTATTACTAAGACTTCGCTGTCTGTCCGTCTGTCCGTCTGTCCGTCTGTCTGTCACCAGGCTGTATCTCAAGAACCGCGATAGCTAGACAGTTGAAATTTTCACAGATGATGTATTTCTGTTGCCGCTATAACAACAAATACTAAAAACAAAATAAAATAAATATTTAAGGGGGGCTCCCATACAACAAACGCGATTTTTTTGCCCTTTTTTGCTCGATATCAAAAATGGTAATAGGTAGGCCCTTGAAATATTCACAAAATACTCAGTTGTATTTTAACTTTAATAATAAATAATAAAATTAAAATAAAATAAATATTTAAGGGGGGCTCCCATACAACAAACATGTTTTTTTCGGCGTTTTTGCCTTGTGGTACGGAACCCTTCGTGTGCGAGTCCGACTCGCACTTGGCCAGTTTTTGTTAGTATTTGTTGTTATAGCGGCAACAGAAATACATAATTTGTGAAAATTTCAACTGTCTAGCTATCGCGGTTCTTGAGATACAGCCTGGTGACAGACAGACGGACAGACGGACAGACGGACAGACGGACAGACGGACAGACGGACAGACGGCCAGACGGACAGACGGACAGACAGCGAAGTCTCAGTAATAGGGTTCCGTTTTTATACGGAACCCTAAAAATAATAGTGGGCACTTTAAAACTTGTGAGTTTAACAACCAATCGGTGCGAAGTACATATTGCCCAATCGCTGCTCGACACGTTGAGGTTGTAGTTCGCTGAGCTCTCAACAGGGGCGCCACTATCGCGATGGCGATAGCAGAGCGCTAGGGCTAAGGGCTCCGCGGTGCAGCTACAGGCTCCGCGGTCGGTTGCAAAGATGATGTATGATGCAGCTACAGTACTCCCCCTCAAGCGAAGCGTACCGGCAGTTTGATGGCACGGCCCGTGCGCGTTGTCATGTTGCTGGCGGGCTGTGACGTCATGCTGGCCGGAGGTACATCGGTTTGTCGCTTGGTAACTGCTGGAATGGTACTGTTCTTGGGTGTGGTAATCTTAGGTGATGGTAAGGTATCTTCTATGACAACATATGCAGGCTTCAATCGATCGATGGAAATATTGGTTTGCCGGTTAGGTAGTTGTATGGTGTAAACTTTATCTGTTCGGCTTATAACTCGATAGGGTCCTTCGTATGGAGTCTGAAGTGGTTTTTTTTACTGCGTCTGTTCTGATAAATACGTGACTGCACTTGAGTAAATCTTGATGAACGAACAAACTTTTGTTTTTGCTGTGATGCTCGGTGTCAATTTGCGGTTTGTTTGCTTGAATAATATCACGAAGTTTTTCAACGTAGTTATAATCCATGGTAGGTGAACAGGTGCTTGCAGTGAAAAATTCGCCAGGTAAACGTAAATTGCATCCGTAGGTAAGTTCGGCGGCGCTCACGCAGGTGTCTGTGCATAAGGCGGCTCGTAGTCCCAGTAGCACGGTAGGTAACTCGTCGATCCATGTACTAGCGTTGGTGAGTTTCGCGCGTAATGCGGTCTTGAGAGTGCGATGCCATCGTTCGACGATACCGTTACTTTGCGGGTGATAGGGTGTTGTGCGATTTTTCTTTATTCCCATTTGCTTCATTAGGTTTTGGAATAGTTGACTCTCGAACTGACGTCCTTGGTCGCTGGTTAGTGTGGTCGGGCATCCAAATCTTGCGATCCAATGTTGATATACGACATCGGCTATTCGAACAGCTGTTATTTCGTCGGTCGGGATTGCTTCGGGCCACTTAGTTGCTCGGTCGATCATTGACAGCTGTTATTTCGTCGGTCGGGATTGCTTCGGGCCACTTAGTTGCTCGGTCGATCATTGTTATTAAGTACCGATGGCCTTGAGCTGTTGTAGGTAGCGGTCCGACGATATCGACGTGCAGATGTTGAAATCGCTCGCTTGGCGGGAAAGATGCGATGTTCGAGAATGTGTGTCGTTGTATCTTGTTTTTTTGACAATGTATGCAGGTACGCGTCCAACGGCTGATGTCTGCATTCATTGATGGCCAGAAGTATTTTTGAGTGATAAGTTTGCGAGTCGTGCGCGTGCCAGGATGACTGATGTTGTGCACGTTGTCAAAAATTTCTTTCCTATGTTGCTCGGGTATGTACGGGCGTACATAAGGAGTAGATGCTTCGCAGTATAATTCGACGTTGGTGTTAGGTATCACTATTTTCTTGAGAATGATGTTATTTTGTGATAATAGTTGTTCGATGTTGGTGTCCTTTTCTTGCGCGCTGGCTATGTCGCTGTAGTTTATTGTAGATGGGCATGTGATTGTTTCTATGCGACTGAGTGTGTCGGCGACAATGTTTTGTTTACCGCTCACGTGACGTATGTCTGTGGTAAATTCGCTGATAAACAAAAGTTGTCTCGTTCGTCTCGGGGTTTCTGTATTCGATTGCGTTTTTGTCATTACGAATGTTAGCGGCTTGTGATCCGTAAATATAATGAGGTGTCGTCCTTCGAATGTCTTGCGGAAATGTTTGACTGCCATGTAGATTGCGAGTAGCTCTCGGTCGTAAGTGGAATATTCTTTTGTGCGTCATTGAATTTTTTTGAATAATATCCGAGCGGCTGCCATGTTTCGTCTATATATTGCTGTAGTACGGCACCAGCTGAGTTGTCGGATGCGTCGCAGAACAAAGCAAGTGTAGCATGATGTGATGGGTGAGCGAGTAGAGCTGCTTGTATGATGCTAGCTTTACATTGCTCGAACGCTTGAGTTGCTTCGTCTGTCCACGTGATTTGAGTTTTATCCCTCTTCTTGACGTTATGTAGGTATGCGTTCAATGGTGCTTGAAGGGATGCGGCGTTGGGTATGTGTTCGCGATAGAAGTTGATCATACCAAGAAATCTTCTTAACTGTTCGATTGTAGTCGGCTTGGGATAGTTGCTGATAGTTTGAATTTTATGTTCCGGTGGTTTGATGCCTTCTGATGATACGGTGTATCCTAGGAACTGAACTTCTGGTTGTCCTAGGTTGCATTTGGCGGGGTTGATAGTGATGCCATTATCTTCTAATCTCTTTAGTACGATATGAAGGTGTTTTCGGTGTTGAGCTTCGTTTTCTGATGCTACTAATAAATCGTCGATGAATGGGAAAACACAATCCAATCCTCGTAGTACTTCATGGATGTATCGTTGAAACGTTTGTCCCGCGTTTTTTAAACCAGGGCACATACGTGGAAATTCGAATAATCCCATTGGTGTGATGATAGCTGTCTTTTCAATTTCTTCTTCTCTTACGCTCAGTTGTTGGTATGCTCGGTTGAGGTCTATTGTAGAGAAGATAGTTTTCCCAGCTAGGTGATGAGTAAAATCTTTGATGCGTGGAACGGGGTAACGGTCTGGTATGGTGATGGAGTTGAGTCGGCGATAATCACCACAGACTCTAATATCGCCATTCTTCTTGGGGACGATGTGTAGAGGTGATGACCATGGACTTTTACTAGGTCTGCATAATCCTTGTTCGATCATGTTTTCGAATTCTTTCTTGACTGTTTCGAAACGATGCGGTGGAATCGGTCGAGCGTGACAGTGTATGGGTGGTCCTCGAGTTTCGATGTAATGTTGCACGTTGATGTTTGAGTTTAGTTGCATCGATGTCAATCTTGTTACGCCAGAATGGTGATGGCGATGCTTCTCGAGTGCGTGATCTTGATGTGTTACGGTGACGAGATGGGTAGCGGCTGCGGCGATGGTTGTTGTTGTATGATGGTCTTGATTTGAGCTCGGCTATTTCAAGCGATAGTTTTCTTATTTCGCTGATGAGAAACTGTGTATCTACTTGCGGTGTGATTGACATTTTCTTCAGGTGTGTTTAGTTCGGGGTCACCACTTTGGTATAAGCAGGTTTAAAGGAAACAACGGGTTCGAGACGCTAAACGGTAATGTTCTATTTTCTAAAAATAACAACTACTTATAACAAATTCCTAAGATAACAAAAAATAATAGTGGGCACTTTAAAACTTGTGAGTTTAACAACCAATCGATGCGAAGTACATATTGCCCAATCGCTGCTCGACACGTTGAGGTTGTAGTTCGCTGAGCTCTCAACAGGGGCGCCACTATCGCGGTGGCGATAGCAGAGCGCTAGGGCTAAGGGCTCCGCGGTGCAGCTACAGGCTCCGCGGTCGGTTGCAAAGATGATGTATGATGCAGCTACAGTCTCAGTAACCAAGTCATCAAAAAAACCACTTCAATTCCTAAAGAAACACTGATTAACTTATTGGAGATCACAGTATGCCCAATAAAATGAACAACTAAGCTAACAAAGTCAAAATATTAAGAATACTTAGTTGAAAATGCTATTAAGAAATTGAAACAATTTTGGTAAAATGAAAAAAAAAAAACATGAATAAATTGTTAAAAGATATGAAAAAATTCATAAATAAGTTAGTCAGTTTACAAGTAAAATACTTACAAATCTTTCTGCTCGTTAACAAAAGCTTTAGTACCGGTGGTGCACTCTTTCATCTCTTTAGACATAATTTTGTCATGAGTGTTGGTCATCCGCTGCACCTGCGTGGACAGGAGTCGGATCTTATCTTGCTGCCCATTGATAGTCTTTTTGAGTTCCAAGTTGTTCTCCAGAACAGTAAAGTATAGATCTTCTAATTCTTTTTTGCTTAATTTTGAAGGACATATTCTGTAGATTTCTGAAAATAAATATGTAACTTTAATAATTAAACACCTAATTTTTGTAACTATATTAGTACTTAAAAAGTTAATAGTTACAACCCGCAAGAGTTAACTTAAGACTTCACTCTTCACATGCTTTAATAAGTAAGCATGTGGTACTGAGGTGTTGATAGCGAGAGTGGTAACAGCACAGGGGACGGGAGGGCCCCTCTCGGGTCTCAAGGTAACTCTTGCGCTTTGTAGTTAGTTTACTAGGTTCATCATTCAACAGTTTAGGTGGGTAATCATTTAAAAAACTGGCCAAGTGCGAGTCGGACTCGCACACGAAGGGTTCCGTACCACAAGACAAAAACGCCGAAAAAACACGTTTGTTGTGTGGGAACCCCACTTAAATATTTATTTTATTCTGTTTTTAGTATTTGTTGTTATAGAAATACATCATTCTGTGAAAATTTCAACTGTCTAGCTATCATGGTTCATGAGATACAGTCTGGTGATAGACGGACAGACAGGCAGTGGAGCCTTAGTAATAGGGTTCCGTTTTTACCCTTTGGGTATGGAACCCTAAAAACTATGTATCTAGATGATGCCAGGTTGATTCAATTAGATTGAAATTTAAACTTTATTGGAACCTGCATCACAAATAAAAAAATCATATTAACAATATTAATTTAGTTTATATTATTATTTACCTATATCTATATCCAAATTTATCATTACTTTACTGCCTCTATTACTATTTTTTTGTAATAAATCTTAGTTAAGTACATTAAAGACGACACTCTGACCGAGTGATTTCTTGGTTTGAGTTTTGGATTTGAATAAATAAATAATAATAATAAAACCTTTATTTTCAGGCTACTTAGGCCCATAGATAAATACCTTGCAGACTAACATATTATTATAATAATACAATGCGTGTGTTAGTAAAACTCACTTCACTCAAGCACTTTCTTTGTGCGAATGTGTTGTCTTGTCACTTGTCTACGGAAGCGACGGAACATCATCATCATTTTGGTTGGCCTATGCCAACCAAAATGATGATGATGTTCCGTCGCTTCCGTCGCGTCGTCGATTAGTGTGATTTGACCGCAGTATGGTCTATACCATACTGCGGTCAAATCACACTAATATTATAAAGGCGAAAGTTTGTGAGTGTGTGTGTGTGTTTATATGTTTGTTACTTCTTCACGCTCAAACGGCTGGACCAATTTTGATAAAATTTTGTATGGAGGTAGCTGACACCCTGGATTTACATATAGGCTACTTTTTATCCCGATATTCCCACGGGATCGACAATTACGCGGGTGAAACCGCGGGGCGCAGCTAGTGCTATATAATCACACTAATATTATAAAGGCGAACGTTTGTAAGTGTGTGTGTGTGTTTACGTTTGTTACTTCTTCACGCTCAAACGGCTGGATCAATTTTGATAAAATTTTGTATGGAGGTAGCTGACAGCCTGGATTAACAGAGTATTTCTTATCCCGATATTCCCACGGGGTCGACATTTGCGCGGTTGAAACCGCGGGGCGCAGCTAGTTATGTATAAAGGTCACCCTTTTAGTTTTCGCAGGTAGGTATATCCGTGGTAGTAGATAATTTAAATAAATTAATAAAGAAGTACTTACCCCGATCTGATTTAGCTGAGTGACTCTTGCACGTGTTATTGTAATCATATCTTTCCATTTTTTCTTTACTGCAACAACTCATGTTAAAAACTTGCACTTGCATTAATCACAAACAAAAATAATTTATCCTGTATTCTTGGCTTGTTTATCGTAACATCGCAGGTAAAGTGATGTGTTGGCCACCCACGATTACATCTCCACAGTAAAAATATTTACGCCACATAATTTTAGCCCGATATTAACATGGATATTGATTATAATTTTACTTCAATGCAAAATTCTTCTCCGACCGATAAAATGAAAAAACCGCCATAGCAACCACAGACAGATAGCAACTCTTGTCGAAATGTCAACATGGCAACTGTCACTGTCAGAGTGTCAGATGTCACAGTTGGCAGTGGTAACTCTATGATTTTGTAAAATAGTTTTTTTTTTATATTACAGACTGAAGCCGAAATTACAAAAATAAATCTTTAATAAAATTACTATACCTAAAAAAGCTGAAGAGTTTGTTTTCAATACGATTCCATTCAGTTCAATTGGGAAACCATATACAAAAAAAAAAAAATTAATCCGACTGGTAAGTAGGTAGTTCCAGAGATTAGTGCGTTCAAACAATCGATCGTAGCGAGATGTTAAGTTGTTCAATCCTTAATTTTCCCACTTCTGGCACACAGGCATCCTCTTGGTGAGACGGACTGGGCCGTAATCCACCACGTGGGCCCAGTGTAGGTTGGAAAGAAAGTACCTAGGTAATAGGTAATTGTGTTTTGCAACTTTCGACGGACTGGCGGCGTCGCATCCTGAGCGACGGGTTGAGATTTTAGGCAGAAAGAGAACCTAATTCTTTCTGCGACGCCGGTCCGTCTGATCCAGGGCTTCACCGAAACGCATTGGTGACGCCCTAGGCCTCCAGCGCGACTGCGTCGCTTCCGTCACAACTGCCGTCGCCGTCGTTGTTATCGATGTCACATAAACGCTTCAGTGCAATGAGTACCTAATAAATAAGTCAATGCTTCAGTGTGTTTTATTAATTTAATATTTTTATTTCATTTGTACAAGTACTTATGTAAGTACCTAGGTACGGTCAGCAACAAAGGTCGATTAACATAGCTTCTTTTACTCATCATGTAAATTGATACAAAGTGATTTGATAGTCTCCTTTTTAGCATTTCTTAAAATACCTAAGGCGATTCTCACACTGCACCGCATCACGCAGCGGGGCGCAGATAACGGACCCACGCGCGTGATTTTTTACATACAAATTCAATAAAAACGCACTCACGCGCGTGGAATTTGGCTCCGTTTCCCGCTCACCGCTGCGTGAAACGCAGCAGTGTGCCAATCGCCTAAGAGTTAATACTTATTGTTTAAAATTTACTTCTGTTCCGATTTTAATTAAATGTCTTGCGCAATAATTAAGTTTTAGAAAACTGAAGTGTTAAAACATTTTTTTTACATATAATGTAGTAGCCGACCGTATCGGGAACAGGGTTCAAGTTATCAGTGGTCAGGGCTCCTGAGAGCGGAACCTCATAACGATACACGCCATGTCCAGAAGTAGGTACCTATCTACCGCTTTCTGGATCCAGCTGCCTAACGAGAGTCTCCTCAGCTGTTGGTTGAGGCTCTTGGCTATTATGCCATTGGCCGTCTCGACTAGGGTAGTCAGTTGTGGCAGTCTCTTCGAAAACGTAGCTTTAGTAGGTATGAGTGCAATTTGGGAAACGTGAAATAAAATGAGCTTACTAATCCATCAACAGATTTTATTGAACAATTACCTACTTAGTTACCAAACATTATAACACATCGATTAGGCACCTAGTTATAAATTAATACTTAAAATAAACCTATTGGAATGACAGTATAACCACTCACGCGGCCATAACCACGAGCAGGTATTGAGGAAAATGTTACACTCGCTCGAAAGCCACGATCGGCCATTGATAAAACTGCGACAGCAAGCATTTTCCACACCGCAGTATTTTATTTTTAGTAATTTTGTGTATGGGAGTATTGCTCATGTTCCAGGTTCTTTAGTCGAGTGGTTAGATGAAGTACATTTGTGCCAAAGGCCGTGTGGTTATATCGGCATTACGAAATAAGTTATCTGTAGTTGAAAATCTTTAAATAAACAAATGAGACGGCGATGACGCATGCGTAATTTGATACTCGCGTGATGTTATTGTTATTGTATATCAAAACTTTGGAACAACAATGGTATGTATTATATGTCATTCGATTCAGTATGAATGGGGCTATTTTTTAGGTAAATAAAAAAATAGGGTCATCGCTTTCGATTTTGAAATAATATTATTTTAATTTTTAATTGTCGTAATGTAAACAAACATTAAAAATAAACAATTATTAAAAAAAATCAAAGTCTCTTAAAGTTACGGAACAAGTTTTGTTATCTACACTTGTCTATCCACTTGAAGAAACAGCCATTAGTTTAACAGCGGTCCAGAGAATTTTTTTCTGTACGAGTCGTGTATAAGTGGCGAGGGCGCTCCGCGGCGCGTCGAAAAAAATGTGCTAAAAACATACTTGCGTATAGGAAGGCGTTACCGCGGGGTACTTGCGCGTGAGTGGATAATCTTGAGTACGAAAGCAATCAAAACAAAGCATAGATTTTAACATTTATTATATAAACAATAGGCATAGATTTTTATTTTTTTAATGTTTCAAAAGTCATTTAGGATTGAACACGACCGTACCTAATACGTACTGGGTAATGCTTTGTACAGATGCCAGCACATCGAGCTATTACAATCTGTCAAATTTCTTTAATAGATTTTTAGCTGGTTCAAGTTTGATTGGGAAAATTTAACAGTTTCGTTTAGCCTGATGTGCTGGCGTCGTCTGTACGTGGCCTACATAGGTACCTACGTACAGACGACGGTTTTATTTTCTGTCTGAAATATTCATCAACGTTGGAAGGTAAGTAGAGTCTACGCAAAATGCGTAGCTAAACACGTTGGCAATCATTTAGGTTATCGAAATCTATTACTTATTAATTTAATTTACGCTTTTAACAAAAACAAAAAAAATACTCAACTAGGTTGACAACAACAAAAGCTTTGCGTATTTATCACTTCAGGTTTTCACTAAAATTACATAAACAAAATACAATAACTACACTAAGTATCTAAAAACGTCTATCTTAACAGCTAACACAATTCATAAGTATAAAAAGGATCTTTTACAATAATTACACAAGTCAATCTAAATAATTAATACTGGGTAACTCACAACATAATCACATAGATATCACGTACAACTACATTACACTTGTATTGGCACGCATACACACATTTTAAAATAATGTTTCGAAATGCAAGTAAACTGTAAAGGTGCGTGCACACTTGGCGAGGCAGATACGCTAAACGCCTCAGCTCGAGGCATGCTCGGGTCGTATTGTAGCGTGGTAGTAAATTTTCGTTCAGAAGATTTGAGTATGTGGGGTCAATCTACTTATTTTAACTACGGTAGTTACTATGTTGGAACAAATGTAATGTGCCAAAAACTACAACCCACTGCAAATTATATGTACCTATCAATTGTGTCCAGCGTGTCACAGGAGTTGATAGACGCTACTGAAGGTGCAAAGCTCGTAGCCAAAATCTGGGCTGTCTGTATATAGATTGCCATCGACACGCTAAGAAGATGTACCTATAGAACATATTTTATTTATTATCATTGCTGTATAACGATTTATTATGTTCTAAGGTCAATGAAGGTTAGAAAAATTGCGGAATTTTTATTTTGCATTACTAATTATATGTATACGGTAAGCTTACTTGCACTACAAAACAAGCCTACACACATCTTTATTTATTATCTATTCAATTACTAATTTACTTTTAAAACGAAGAGATTACACAATAAAAGCCAAAAATAAATCCTTACTACTTAGATCACAAATAGGATTCAAAATCCCATATAAATTATATCATTATTATTTAAATATCTACAGGCAGAGTAATGAGCGTCTTCCTATATTAACCGATCCCGGATTTTATCGCTAACTGCCCATTACTTCTGCCTCGAAATATAGAGACGTAGGTACGGTCAGCCACTCCTCCATTTTGACTTTGTCAGCGAAGTGCCTATTTTGTAGCAGCAAGAGCGCAAGAACCGCGGGGTAATTGCTCAAACTAAGAGCAATAGCGCACTAGCGACCTGGCAGCGCGGCCAGGTCGCGCAGCCCGGCCGCAGGGGTTGCGATTTGCAACGCGGCCAAAACCGCGGCTACGATCGTCAGTTGCACATACAGCGCGCTTCAAAATGGACGTTGAGGAAATAGCAGTGCTTTTATATCTTATAAGTAAGAAGCGGAAAAAGAAAAGGAAAAAATATTGGGTAGGTATATCAATTGCTACGTGAAAGCGGCTAGCGACTAGTGCGCGCACACTGGTGATTTAACTACAATGCAATTGAGCTCAGTGGCCTCAGCGGCCAGCGACTGAACACGAGCCGCGAATGCGTCGCTTAGATCTCGCTGGCCGCTGCGGCTCGGTGTAGCCGCTGGCCGCGTGCGGCCAGGTGCGCGTGCTCTATGGCGATTTCATACTAATCTATCTATCTCGATGGCCGCCGCAACCTGGCCGCTGCGGCCAAGCCACTAGTGCGCTATTGCTCTAACTATAGCAACGGCTTTCATTTTGACAGTTCAACAACATTCATTGCGTTATTTACGTTGTTGAGCAGACAAATTCTTCGAACATATGAAGTAATGGATAGCAATAGGTACCTATCCTTTAAAATTATTCAGATTGAGATTGAAAGTGTGTTACACAATTATGGTACCTACTGTTCTTACTGCTGGTTCAAATATTACAAAATGGCGTACGGTTGACCATTTAACTTAAAACATATTTATTTTATTGATTGTATTATTATTACCATCAGAATCTGTTCTTCTAAATGCAGAATATCAAAGATTTATTTGTATTTGACCTTTTAGACCGAGAATTTTATTTATGTATTTCTTTGGGCACGTCCTCACTTTATTTAAAACGTGGATGACATTTATTGCTGCCTCGCTTAGAGCAATTCTATCGTTAGGCTCATGAAACTTTTAGGCAATCATAATAATCTATAGGAGATCTAAAACATGTTTTTTTCACAAACCTTCCTTTAGTTATTTTCTACCATCCTAATGCTACATAGTTATATTTTTTTTCGATCGTAAGTGATCCATCAGGTATTTTAGTACTAAACATTCATGTTATAAATATTTAATTGAAATGGAATAATATCAGTTTTTCAAGAAGGGAATGGTTACAAATATTTTTCTTATCATCAATCTTCATTCACCAATATGAACGGAAATATCCTGTTATTCTTTCGCATAGTATATATACCTACGTAAAGAGTGAACAAGCAAATTCGCCATCATTAGAGGGTAATTTTGCAAAATATAGGCCTTCTAAACTGAAGACTACGTTTTTTCTACTTATAGTATAGAATTCGTTTAAAAGGTAACATTTAGCTACGATAATAGTATAATGTATGTATTTAAAATATTATTCACAATTTCCGTCCAAAAGTTTATTTTCATAAATATTCCACCAATCTACAACATCAATATAATATCATTCCGTAAGATACATCTCAATCTATTCTAGTTTGTGGCAAAAACTACCGTATAGTTACAGTCACACAATTATTGTCGTGATTTCCAAGCTTCTAGCTCTATATATATAATACTAGGTTAGGACCTACGTCCTTTTGTTTGTCGTTATTCGGTGTGTATTCTGCCCTAAGGTGAATGCGACAGAGTAGCCCGCAAAATTCAAATTTTCTAAATAAATAATATTTAGATAAACATACAACCTGACACTGACCTGCAATTTGCAAAAAACGTTAGAAAATTTGAATTTTACAGGCTACTTTAGCGTGTCCCCCTTATAAGTATACCTTGGTATGTCAGTTGAACATACTCGAAGAAGGTTTTTTCGTATGGTACCTTTTACTGAAGTCGAGACACTGTTGCACCTCAGACTGTTGTATATTATTTTATAACACACAAATATTCAGAGATATACTTACTTATATTTTATTTGAAATGTTGCTCAACTCTTAGAACAAAAATGTTATTATATAATAATCCTCATTCTCCTGCCCTTATCCCAATTAGTACGGTATTTGGGGTCGACGCAACATAATTTTAATCTTTTTCTAAATAACAATTTAAACCCTAAACTAAAAATAAATATAAAAGTCATTATCGTTTTTAAATTCGTAAATAATGTGATTTTTTTTTGGATCGTTAACAAACGTGCCTTCGAGGAGATTTTATCTCAATGTTAATCATAGGCCTAGCTGCCCGGTTACCCGTAGTCGATTGAACTCTCAAACATGACGCTGCGCTGGTTTACGTTCTTCTACATTTTGGAATGGGCAACTAGCTTCAACTTTCTGACTAACTGACAGACTATTTAATTTTGACAATTAAAAAGTGCCTGTACAAGGTTTAATTGAAATAAATGCTTTGAGTTTGAGATTGAGTTTAATCGAGGCGCGTCCAGTTTAGGTTACTTTAAACAGAATGAACAGCAACGTATATAAATATGTAGGTAGAAACAAAATTATCATTACCGACATATTATTTTTATTAGGTAGGTATATGAATATAAAAGTTAACCACTTTTGTGCTCATAACTGTCTAATTACCTGCATATTTGTGTCGCCGACTGTACCTGCCCAGTAAAAGCGGATTGTGCCTCGAAATGAGTCGAAAATTCAGCGCCTCGAAATTAGGCCTATCTTTGGTTTCAATCGTTTTATTCACAGCCTCTAAGCAACTTATTTTTTTTTTATATTCTGTTCTTCTATCTAAAATAGCAGTACGTTTTAAATTGCATTTAACTTAATGTTAAATGCAATTAATTAATTTAATTAAATAATTTAATTAAATTAATTTAATTAATTCAATTAATTTAATCATCCATTGGTGGCCTGACGTCACAACTCAATTAAAATAGCTAAGGATATCGCTGAGACCGCTTGCTCAAAGCTTGTGTCCCTTATGCGAATATTATTACAAGTATTAGGTACAACACAAAATTGTTGAGCGAGAAATTAATCATAATAATATCTGCAACCTGCTGAACATAATATGCTATGACGTCACGTAACTTACGTTGACAGGAGCTCTTCACACCTTTGCATTATAATTTAAACTTAGAACAGATCAAATGACGTCACTCCTTATTGTTTAGAGTTGTTCTGTGCAGCTTGTCGCCGCAGGTCGGACCGGATGGCGGCGGTGATGGCCGTGCCGAAGGCCAGCAGGCCGCACAGCGTGAGGTTCGCCCAGCGGTCGCCCACTGAGCCCAGCATCCACTCGTACATGAGGGTGGTTACTATGCCGAAGATCTGGAATATGAAGATTGTGTTGGGTTAATAATTGGGTTGAAGTAATACAGAGTGGCAGGGATATCGACGCGCAATCTGTTACTATGAATTCTGCACATGATTCTAGAAAAAATAATTCAAACTGTCAACTTCACATAGTAGTACTTTTTGATAGACTAAAACGTCAACTTGACAGTTTTTTCTTTTATTAGGTAAGGTAATGGACCAAGGTAGTATAATTGTGCCTAAAATGGCGAGCTTTTTATTACGATAAAAGTTATTTTATTCTCGTCCCCGGCTAACCATACGAAAAATATATAAATGCAACATTATTCAGTGTAATCTAGTGTATTTTATGGCACTAAGTGTACCTCGGTACTTCGTTTGGGCAGATTGTGGTGACATCATTTCTACGCTTCTGGGGGCGTTGAATTTGATGTTTAGTAAAAAAATAGACCTTGTCGTTTTATGACCTGCAAGTGGACATTCAACATTAGGGTGGTACAGCAATTACGAGGTTGACAAAAAGAAAGACGGCTGGTCTAACGTGAACTGAAGCGGACGGTGTAAGACGGGGGATTTCTATTATTACTTATACCTGAACCACGGCATTCAGTATTCCAGATGTAGTGCCCTCTGGTTCAGGGTATGTCACCTCAGATGCAAACTCGAAACCTACTGGCAAGTATCCTGTCATGAAGAACCTGAAAAAGACAGAAGTTTTTTTTAGCAATTTATGACTGATTATTATTAAAAAAAAATATTTGAAATGGGCACTTGACTCTAGTCTAGGTCAGAGGTGATAGAGACAAAGTCGACGATGGAGTGAGCTTACCCAGAAGAAGCCTATTCACTCTTACTTTGAAAAGATTCGGGTTGTATGCGCTCGGAAACACAGACGCAGGTAGAAAGTTCCACTTTTTTGCTGTGCGCATTATAAAGGACATTTGACAACGCTTAGTGCGATTTGGTGGAATAGCAACTAGGCAGGGATGGTAACTTGGTAATGAATAAATGAATCTGGATGGCAATAAGAATAGGAGAAGACCAAAGAAACGATGGATGGACTGTGTGAGAGATGATATGGCTACAAAGGGGATGACTACCGATATGACGACTAATAAAGAAGTATAGAAGAAAAAGACATGTTACGCCGACCTCAAATAAGTTGGGATAAGAGCAGGAGAATGACGATGAAAACATCACCGCCAGAAATTTTCTACTACTTACTATCTGGTAACAATTGTACCTTTTACCTGACTGCCCCAGAAGGAGAGTAATATTTTTCGAGGGTCATTATCTGCCTAGCCTTTTCCCAACTATGTTGGGGTCGGCTTCCAGTCTGCCCGGATGCAGCTGAATACCAATATTTTACATGGAGCGACTGCCTATCTGACCTCCATAACCCAGTTACTGGGTAATACGATACTCCTTAGTAATACTGGTGACCCGTAACGACTGTCAAAGATCCACGAATGACAGCCGGTACCAACGGCTTAACGTGGTTTCCGAGGCACGGAGGGGTCACGATATGTAAAGATGGTCACCCATCCACAGACCAACCGCGGCAAGCGTAGCTTAACCTGATCGATCGACCTGTGCGGCTGTTATTATTTAGTCACGGGCCATGTTAGTAACTATGTATGTATGTGTATTTCTTTGGCATGCTCTGTAGCCTTAACGGCCTGATGGATTTTAACATATGAGGTCCCATTCGATTCGTCTTAATTGTGGGAGTGACATAGGCTATATAATATTTATTCCCTGTCAAAAAAGCTCTAACCTGTAGTTTGATTCAGAGATTTAACCGACCTGTATTTCCCCCATATTATATTTGCTTCTTTGAGTGCTCCTTATTATTGAGGGGCCCGTGGCTAAATAATAACAGCCGCACAGGTCGATCGATCAGGTTAAGGTACGCTTGCCGCGGTTGGTCTGTGGATGGGTGACCATCTTTACATACCGAGACCCCTCCGTGCCTCGGAAAGCACGTTAAGCCGTTGGTCCCGGCTGTCATTCGTGGATCTTTGACAGTCGTTACGGGTAGTCAGAAGCCCGAAAGTCTGACAACCAGTCTTACCAAGGGGTATCATATTACCCAGTAGCTGGGTTGTGGAGGTCAGATAGGCAGTCGCTCCATGTAAAATACTGGTATTCAGCTGCATCCGGTTAGACTGGAAGCCGACCCCAACATAGTTGGGAAAAGGCTAGGCAGATGATGATGAGTGCTCCTTATTATAGACAAAGAAAAACTGAGCTTACCCAAGTAAAATGCTGCTCATATACACGACGGCAATGTAACCACAGTCCAGGGTGAAAGTGAAGATCAGCATGCCAACAACGGAGGCGGCGTAGACAGAGAGGGTGGTTTCCTTGAAGCGATGTGTCTTGTCGAGGATGAGGCCACAAACCACGGAGCCGACCATGCCTGCTACTACGATCACCAGGCCGATGCGACCTGCGTCTATGTTAGCACCCTGGAAAGGCAGAGACAGCAAATAAAATAGATCGAAAAATTTAAGATAATTTGCAGCAAAGGAAGGTGCAAATGCTAAAATACCGACATATCAGACTACAGACAAATGCAATGAGTACCTGAATAAAGGACATAGCACACGTATCAAACCGGAAAGGGATCGGCACCGTATCAATTCGAGCCGTTCAGTAGTCTTTGTTTGAATCTCCATACTGCAACGCACACTAATCGGAATCGTAACGTAATCGCCTCGCCTCGGGACAAGCTCACGAACCGCGGTGCGGTTCATTACGGCTCGTCGTCTCCGCGCTTACGTCTGACCGTACCCGAGCTTACGTCTCTTCGTCCACCCTTGCCCCTCTCACCCCTCCGGCCTGCCTGCTGCACCATCAACTAGCGGTTGGCGAGCTGTAAGCGCGGCGTCGCCTAGCCGTAGCCGAGTCGACGTATCGGAGCTTCTGATCCGCTTTGGTTACGTGCTTACGTTAGGTTGACGCCTGTTTGACGGCGAGGCGAAAGGCGTTACGGTGCCGATCCCTTTCCGATTTGATACGTATTCTATGACCTTTAGAATGATGTCAACCTTAACATTTGTAAAACTTCGTTCATTTACGCCCAAGTTAAATCTTGTATTACAGTACTTGTTCAAAAAACTGAGAGAGATCACAGAATGTATCGTAAAGAATTCTAGATAAGTATCTCTCGAACTGGAATCTGAATAATTATTTTGATGACGACTGCACTTATATTTTTTTTCTTTAACATTTATTTTATTTCTACCTAGTCAAGGAGTACCATTAAGTAGGAATTTTTCTCCAATAAGATGTGTTCTTACCGGATAATAAGTGAGTATGACTTGGTTCAGCAGCGTCGATATAGCGTAGAAGGTGCCGACGTTGAGACCATATGAGATGAGGAGCAGCACGTAGTTGCGGTTGGTCATGAGCTTCTTCAAGGACAGGAAGAAGTTGGAGTCCAGGCTGTTACCCAGGTCAGCGGCGGCTGATGGTGGTGTGGGGGGCGCGGCTTTGAAGACTGGAGGAAGGAATAAGAATAAGTATTTTGTTCATTGTTACAAATATGTCATTACAACTATAACATTATTATTTTTAACCGACTTCAAAAAAGGAGGAGGTTATCAATAATAATGAATTTTTAAATCATAATTTTTGACATTGTAATAAATATTCTATGTTATTAGTATTTTGGTATAATATCTATAATTATTACTTTGACTATAGAGCTTATTTTTTTTTTTTGACATAATATTGTTTATTTTGACATTTTAATTATATTTTCTGACATTGCAATTAATCTTAATATCATTGTATTACTTTGACTTTAGAACTTGTATTTTGGACATTTTTACTTCTTGACATTTTAATTAATTTAGTGATGATTTGAATGTACTTAACTTTTTTTTTATATTTCTACACCAGCAATGGTAGTATATGTGAAACATTATTAGTGTAAGATCTCAAAATACCATATACTTGGAAATAAATAAATTATTATTTTTTATTTCTACCTAGTCAAGGAGTACCATTAAGTAGGAATTTTTCTCCAATAAGATGTGTTCTTACCGGATAATAAGTGAGTATGACTTGGTTCAGCAGCGTCGATTAAATTATTATTAAATTATTATTATTATTATTATTATTAATAACACTGTTTTTTTGTATGTTTTTTACGCCATATCTCCAGCAATTATAGTAAATCGCTTTCAAAAATTCTTTTTTTAATGGATAGGGTATGCTTCAGGGGTGGTCCCATATAAATTTTATTAACTTTGCTTGGGTTGTTTCTGAGCTAGCTTGAATAATACGTATTTTTGCCACTTAGTATAAATTGATGATGTTATAATGACTTCCTGTCACTGATATTTACAAAAGCGAGTAGTGTTATACGAATTTGTGTGGGTAAGTACAATTTATAAGTGAAAATTAAAAACTTTTGCAAAAAAAAAAATTGACTTCCATAAAGACAAGTCTACAAAATGAAAAATAACTTTAATTTCGGAAGTCGGTGTCAAAAAAGTAAAATGCGATCCCAACGACACCGACTTCAGAAATTAAAGTTATTTTTCACTTTATAGACTTGTGTTTTTTGGAAGTCGGTTATTTTTTTTTTTGCACAAAGTTTTATCTGTAACTATCTGCTTGTTTGGACGGTGGTCCCCAAACTAGGGAGTTATCTGTTTCTTGAGGACCTCTAAGGTAACCATGTATAATCGGTAAAAAAGTGTTAGATTCCTTCTATGAGGTTGACGTGAATCTGATGATCGACGATTTCCATTAAAAAATCATGTTGCGAGATTCGTATCATATATCAGTGAGTTGCTTGCAATAAATATTATTTTATAGAAGAGAACCTGCGACCGTGCTACGTTAGAAGGAAAAGAAGACCAGCCGGTCGATTCTGTAAAAATCTCACCGTGAAAACTTAGGTGAAGTAAGTTTGTTTTTGCTAGAAATTGGCAGCATGACACAGCTCACTCCATGCTCACTTCACCTAAGTTTTGACGGTGAGATTTTTACAGAATCGGCCGGCTGGGGGGTTATTGCGTAACGGACTAACAGGCTTTCATTTTGACAATTCAACAACAATCATTGCGTTATTTAATTTGTGGATCAGACAAATTTTTCGAACTTAGCTATGGCTCCTTCAAAATGATTCAGACTGTGAATGAAAGTGCATGTGCTACGAAGTTAGGGTGCGGTAGGTAGATTAATGGTTAGGGGAAAACCCGAGTAGCCACAAGGCTTTAGGAAACTCCAGCACTCAGGTTTTCCTTAATAAGGTACACGTCTTAACGATGACTCGTTTGATAAGCGGTTTCCTAACATCTAGATCTTGCACAAGGTGGAGACGATAGGACGACAATAAATTAAACTGCGTCTAACTAATGCCATTCCTAGTTTGCATACGAAAAATCAATAGTCTCTACTCAAATATTGGCAATACCTACTCGTAGGTAGTCGGCGCATCACTATTTTAAAATTTGTCTGATTATTTATACTTTTTTTAATTTCGATTTATTTGATAGTTCCAAAATAAATATTCTTTTGCGTTAGTATTTACAGAGTTTTATTTTATTGATGAATTGTTATCTCCACATTGTATAAATATACCTAACTTGTTAATAAATTAAAAGTTACAAAGACATGTAACAAAACAAAGTATTAGTAAGCAGTTTATAGAGCATCATCTTACGAAGTTATCCGGTGTTGCAGGAGTTAACACGGAAATTGGCGTAGTTAGTTGTTCATACGATGCAGTAACTCATAGTCGTTGCAAACTGTGCTCGTTTGAGAGTTATAAGCAACTTTAACGAACTGTTCGCTACCGGTTTAAGAAATATTTTTTTAATGGTATTTATTAGGCGATGTTATGTTAGAAAGAACATCTATGACTAACAGTTTTTTTTTTCAATAAAAAAAAACATACTGTGAACTAAAAAATACTAGAAGAGCTTCTAGCTTTAATAAACTGATATATTACGACAGCAGCTGTTCCTGGACATCCCTAAGGACCCATTCATAAATAAAATCTAATTGAGATATATAGTTTCGAGACCACCTGTGAACGAACAAACCTTATCGGTAAAACTCGTTTCATAAATGTTTTGTGCAACAGATGCTCCTGAAAAGAACATTATTCCGAATTTTATTTGGAAAATGCATGTCGGAATACGGATTTTTTTATTTCGTTTCAGCCTGTAACGATTATTTTATAGTAGGTATTGATATTCTGTTACATAGCCAGCTCTCTCTGCCACGCCTTTCTATGCTCTAATTGCGCTGAGGTGCAAGGTTGAAACCCACATGTGCTTATATTAAGCTGCATTCGCGACTTTTTTGCCAAAAATGTAAACAAATATGAGTTTATGGAAAAATAACTTTAATTCCTACACAATAAAGTGTAGTTTACGCTACAACTTCAAACATTTTTATAATTTTTCAATACTGCTAGTCACTCAGAAATCAACTTAATTAGCATTAAAATAAAGTTTATATTTGTTTAACATGAAATAACATCAATTTGAAACATACATTTGAAGTGTCTTTATAATATTTAGCGGTTTACTTCCCCCATACGGCGGTTTGATGGTTCAAGGGCGCAGAGAGCAAAACTAAGAATGGATCCCCGTAACTGGAACTAAAGTAGGTACCTACTGTAAAGGTTGCCTGCAAAAGGGAACCCTACATCACGCAGGTTGGCAGAAAAAATATTCTAGTTCGATTCGATCACTCAAGCGAATTTAGAATCCTCTAAAATTGCAAAGGAAGCGTTTGTTAATTAAATACAATTGTTTTGGTCGCGTAAAAGTGAATAAGTCTTCTTGAAATAAAAAAGATAAAATTCAGCATAGTTTCTCATTTGGCGGCATCACTACGTCCATACGGCACCAGAGATCCGGAAAGCCCTACACTACTCGCCTAGGTATTAATACTATTACAGATAATACTTACACAGCAGAATGAAGACAAACAGCACACTGGTGAAGCCAGCGATGAGGTAGAACATGAGTCGGAAGTCGGATGCTATCTCTGGGATGGTGCCCGAAGCACGGACCAGCAACGGAGGAAGAACGAACCCAACAGCAACGCCCAGCTGTGGAGGAACAAAACAGGTTTATTAAAATCAAAATCAAAAGTCATTTATTCAAACTAGGCTGAGAATCAGCAGGAAGAGCCCGTGGCTAAATAATAACAGTCACACAGGTCGATCGATCAGGTTAAGCTGCGCTTGCCGCGGTTGGTCTGTGGATGGGTGACCATCTTTACATACCGTGACCCCTCCGTGCCTCGGAAAGCACGTTAAGCCGTTGGTCCCGGCTGTCATTCGTGGATCTTTGACAGTCGTTACGGGTAGTCAGAAGCCCCAAAGCCTGAAAACCAGTCTTACCAAGGGGTATCGTATTACCCAGTAACTGGGTTGTGGAGGTCAGATAGGCAGTCGCTCCATGTAAAATACTGGTATTCAGCTGCATCCGGTTAGACTGGAAGCTGATCCCAATATAGTTGGGAAAAGGCTAGGAAGATGATGATGAGGCTGAGAATCAGCACTTTTCGAACGTCGAAATTACAAAAGACAGTCCCCCAAAACGCCCGCACTTCACCACTTCCTAGTGCTTTCGCTGGGTAGAAGAAGTAGCACAACAAACTCCCCAGCAATACAGCTGTCTGTTCAGTTAGAAAATACTTGAATGTGTATTAAAGCAGGTGTGAAAATAATGATTTTATGGTTTCCATATTCATCATCTGCCTAGAACCAGTATTTTACATGGAGCCACTGCCTATCTAACCTCCACAACCCAGTTACTGGGTAATACGATACTACTTGGTAAGACTGGTTGTGTTTTTGTGGTTGGTTGTGTGGTTATGGTGTGGTTGTTGTGGCTGGTTTTCATATTCTTAAAAATTAAGTGGCCCGAGTAATTAGAGGCTTCTTTAGACGGAGTCAAATTATAACTTACTTATAATATTTTATATACAGAAGCTGTTGGTGAACCTTTATAAATAAAAAATAACTTACTACGGACATGACATGACTGTAAGACTTAATAAGCCAAGTTCGTATATACCTACTTAAAAATTAAGGCAGATTCCTACATAATCAGCCTATACTCTTCCCAATTCTGGGATTGAGGCCTCCTCTCTGTGTGAGCTAGTGAGCCATAGCCACTACGCGAGCCCAGTGCGGGTTGGTAGATGTCACGTTTCTTCGAATTTTTGGTTCGAGGACATTCTCAGAGAGAGGAGTTTCCTCACGATGTTTTCCTTCACCGTGTTGAGAGCAGTAGTGATGAAACTAAATACACAAAGTAAGTGACTGCCTGGGTTCGAGCTCACGACGCCCACTGTTCTCCGACACAAATATTAATTTATATCAGAGTGTTATGTTCTGATAAGCAGAAAGCCTGAAAATGTTAGAGCCGAAACCTCCATAGAAACTGTGGATTATTTTGTGGTTCAAGGAAAGTGTGAAAATGAATATTATAACGTAGTAGGTATGAATGAAGTTTCTTTGTCGGAACTAATTTCATGATATGATATTCAGTGAAGCTGACGAGTTTTCCAAGTAATCCTCTTACCATGTGGCTTTTAGTAGCCGCCTGTGTAATGTAGTTATGAAGGTAAATGTAGGAATCTTTTTTGAGTAGATATTTATTCTATCTTTGATATGTACTTCTGCTTTAAGTAGGTCAAGTAATAGATAATATATGATTAAATGCGATATTATTTTTTAATGAATCTGGCAGGTTTGATTATAGAGTTTCTTACCTACCTATTATATTATTACTTACTAGCTTCTGCCCGCGACTTTGTCCGCGTGAAATTCGTACTTTCCTCCTAATATTTCGAAAATGTATGTTTATGATCTTAACATTTATTTAGATAAATAAGTATTCGGGCCAATTTTTAAGTTTATAGATCAAAGAGTTTTTGTACTTTTCAAATAAACTATAAGTATCCCCGCTTTTCACTCCAACAGGGATGGAATTTTGAAAAATCGTTTGGGATGCATGTGTTCATAACTTGACTCAAAGACCCATACCCATTTTCGAGTTAATGGAAGCAAGCAGTAAAATCCAACCCATAAACTTTATTACTCTTTTCCAACTTGGTAGGAGTCGATTTTTGAAAAACCCTAAAACACACTTTTTTATTTTTAACCGACGTCAACAAAAGCAGGAGGTTCTCAATTCGTCGGAATCTTTTTTTTTTATGTACGTTCCCGATTACACAAAAAACTTAAATACAGATCCAGACTTCCGAAATTAAAGTTAGTATTTCTGGAAGTCTATAAAGTTTATAAACCAAATAAATAAGATTTTTCATATAAACAGTGTCCCCTCTTTTTATGATAAGGATGGAATTTTGAACAATCGTCTGGGATGTTTCGATGACTTTTTTTTTTTCGTGTGGCAAATCATCAAATGACCCCTCCCGCTCTGGGTGGCAGAAGGGAGTGTCAAACTCTTACTGACTAAAACCCACCCATGTTCTTTCCTTAGCCTTTTATGTTCCGGACCAGCGGTAACCCTTTCGGACAATCCCGCTGACCCGGCAGGATGTTTCGATGACTCGACTCAAACATTATTTATACCAATTTTAATAAAATACTCCCCTGTGAAATTGACTGCCCTTTTTCACGCAGTTAGGGGTAGATTTTCGAAAAACCTTGATACACATTAGTCTTTATTTTTAGTTTTAAGTATACATACTCAGTTTCGAGCTAATCGGACAGCGCGTTAAAATTCTTCCATACAAATTTTGACACCCCCCAATCCCCAATCCCTTTTTAGAGAGTAGTTTAGAAAAACAAAAATTGCCAAACTTCATAATTTACTTAGATAAGTATTCGTGCCAAGTTTCAAGGTTATTAACTCGAGGAATAAGATGTTTCATACAAACAAAATCCCCCCTTTTCCACCTCCTTAAAGGTTTAATTTCCAAAAACCCCTTCTTAGTGGATACCTACTCTTCACAAAAAACACACCCTCCAAAATTCATATCTCTAGGACCAGCAGTGCAGGCTGTGCGTTGATAGATTGTATAATATAATTAAAAACAAATTTTCATTCCCTTTTTCACCCCCTTAAGAGCGTTTACGCCGTACGGCATTTCATACAAACTTTCAAGCCCCTATTATTCGAAATTAATGAACCGATGTTAATTAAACTTCATACGCATTAGCAGGATACAAAGGTCTAAAAAGTTAGTAGAGAACATTTTCAAAATGTCTTATTTAAAAAAAGATAACTGGAAATCTCTGTTTCTATTGAAAATTTAAAATCGGTCTAATTTGGCTGTTACACTATTTTTCAAAAATGTTCTCTGCTAACTTTTTAGACCTATGTATTTTGCATATGCGTACAAAGTTTCATTAAAATCGGTTCATTCATTTCGAAAAATAAGGGCTTGAAAGTTTGTATGAAATGCCGTACGGCGTAAACGCTCTTAAGGGTTGAAATTCTAACAATACCGTTGCGTTACCTTCCAACCATAAATAAGCCTAGATTTTTACGTTGCGTTACCTTTACGTTGCGTTACATTTTTACGTTGCGTTGCGTTACCTTCCAACCATAAGCCTAGATTGAATTTTGTGATTTTTACTTCGAAAATTAAGGACTTTCCATACACAACGCTGAGACACTTGTTAATTAATTTTAAATCCTCCGCCTAAACACAAAACTTGAAGATCCTAACTTCAAAACTGACAGACTTTCATATAAACTTCCATCCCCTATTTCACCCCTTTAGGGGTAGAATTCCCAAAAGTCCTTTCTTAGTGGATACTTACTCCTTACAAAGAACACACCCTCCAAGTTTCATGTCTCTAGGACCAGCGGTTTGGGTTGTGTGTTGATATATCAACAGTCAGTCAGTGTACCATTTTATAATAATAAAGAAGATAAAGAAAATCGAGAATAGAAATGCCTAACCTATACCAAATATAATACTTATAATATTTATATACATACCCTAAATACAAATTAAGATAAGTATACCGAAAATCAGGGAAATAAGTGCCTAACCTATAATATGTGCTTACAATATTTATTTACAAACCCTGAATAAAAATTAAGATAAGTAAATACCCAAAAATCCAGGAAAGAACCGCCTAAGTCAGTATTCAAGTGAATCGCAATAATCGAAAGCAACTATTCGCCTATACTCTCCAGGATACGTGCGTTCGCTGAATACATTAACAAATGTTCGCCGTGATTCTTTAAATTGACATAACTTTTTTATTTATGAACCGATTGACATGAAATAAACACTAAATGTTAAGTGAAGCTTACTACAATATATTAGTGAAAACCGCATCTAAATCTAATAAGCCGTTTCTGATATTAGCGTGCACAAACACACAGACAAACAGACAAACAGACAAAAAAAAAATTAATTACAATTTCGGGTTCGGCATCGATATAATAACAACCCCTGCTACTTTTTTTTTATATATTTCCATTGTACAGACACCACTTTTCTACAATTTTATTATATGTATAGATAAGTAATAAGTACCTATAATAGGTAAGTATTATTGTTATGTTTTATTACCCGACTGCGTCAGAAGGAGGGTTATGTTTTTCGAGTGTATGTATGTATGTATGTATGTATGTATGTATGTTTCTTTGGCACGCTCTGTAGCCTAAACGGCTTGATCGATTTCAGCTTGAGAGGTGCCGTTAGATTCGTCTTAATTGTGTGAGTGACACTGGGCATATCAAAATTGAAAAAAATAAATTAAAATGGCCGATTTTTTGCGCAATATTATTGTCTTCAAAAAAAATTTTTTTTTCTCCAAACCTATCGAGTGGGGTATCAAAATAAAGGGTTTTAAAAGGTGATTACAAAAATATATACAACTTATACGGTTAAAAGTAATTCGAAGTGAAAAATCGTAAAAAACACGTACCAAGAACTAATCGTCTGCGAAATCTTTCACATTTATTTTGTAAACTAAAAAGCCGGAAATAAAAAAAAGTTATTTAAAACCCATTGAAATTCAAATGGGTCCCCCATTTGAATTTGAAAATATAATAAAAATGATATGGGTCCCGCCTGCTTCCAACTTTTATTTAATTTAAAATGGGCTTGTTTTTAGTTTTTCAGTTTTTTACAGCAGTCGGGTTTTTTATTTTTTTTAATAACTTTTTTTTTTAACACGCTTTCACTTGTAACTAACAATGTAACAAAATCTTAGAAGTAAATTTCAACCTACTTCTAATTGTCGTATCGAAATAAAACTTTGTATGTATATGTAGTTCGGAAGACAAAACTATAATTTAGTATCTTGGATCTGATCTGATGATGGAGCCAGAAGATGGATAGTGGAACTCTTCAGTGGCTACTGGTAAACCCTTCGAGTTTGGGGTCACATGATTTGTTTTGACGAGTCCAATATATTGCACTTAGTGTCGAGGGTCTGACAATGGGGGCAGGAGGTGAATAGTGGAACTCTTTAGGGACTACTTGTAAATCCCTCGAGTTCGCTAGTAGCCCTTAATCGTCATAACTTCATTAATTTTATACTTATTAACTTAATAAAGAATAGAATAGACGCAAAAGTAAAAAATCTAAATATTAAAAAAAATATACATAAAAACGTTATGTCTATGATTCAATAATAATCTCAGCTATGATCTGACTAGGTATCAGCTACCAATAGTTAGACTAAATGATTACTAAACTTATCTTAGTTTATACAGGGACTAGCTTTTGGCCGCGGCTTCGCTCGCGTTAAGTATTATTTTTTAAAAAACTAATACATTTACATCCTCCATCATCCCTTATTTTATCCCCATGGGGGTTGAATTTATCAAAATCCTTTCTTAGGGGATGCCTACGTCATAGTAGCTATATGCATGCGAAATCTCAGCCCGATCGGTTTAAAATTGACAAAGTTTCATACAAACTTTCATCCCCTATTTTATCCCCTTGGGGGTAGAATTTATCAAAATCCTTTCTTAGCGGATGCCTACGTCATAACATCTACCTGCATGCCAAATTTCAGCCTGATCCCTCCAGTGGTTTGGGCTGTGCGTTGATAGATCACTATATCATACCTTTGAGTTTTATATATTTAAGATAACCCCTTGCAGTATTAACAAATCCTGCATGATATTTGTGTGTCATCAATCCTTCTTGAAGTTGATATCCAACCTCATTTTTAATACATGGCCTAACCAGAAATTTATATCTATGTGATTTTTTAAATTATGAATCGTTTATACGTCAGATGGCTTTTTTTCATGGTAGCGTGACTCACTTGGAAAAAAACTTGTGACGTGTTCTATTTTTTCGGGTCGAACGCCAAAATCAATAAATGTGTTTGAAGCAAAATATATATAATTATAGATACTTATAATAATAAATAATTATAGATACTTATAGTTCGTTTGTGTAGTTTTTCTGCGGATTCAAAAAATTCTATCTGGGATTCTTTCTGGGTTATTCATAATATTCATTGTTTTTTCTTCATGTTGCAATATTTTTAATCGCATTCGTTCGTTGCTAAAGGTTCCTCGCTACAAAATGTGGTTCACTCAATAAGTCCACTGCTGATGTCGAACTAAGGGCTTTTTCGTCTTTTTTTTTGGTATGTATTGTTCTACGCTGTTTTTTTGGGTATATGAGATTCTGCTTGCTCTACGGGTCCTTAGGGATAAATTTTACCCCAGGTTAAGGCCCGAACTTTCTGCAAGCCGATTCACTCGGCTCCACCCTGCCTACTATCCAGTCTCCTGCCAATTTATATTCGGGCAGTTTGCCGGAGGTCAAAAAAAAAAGTCGAAACATTTATTTCAAAAGGCACTTTTGAACGTCAAAAGTGCCTTTTATGTGTCGGAGCAGCCGATTCGTGCCGATCATAGTCGAGCCGAGCTTGCCGGTCGCAATCATTTAACACCACGGATGGAGAGGACCCTGTCGTGAACAGATATTTTTATCTTTTTTTCCTATACTTTCAATAGTGTGTAGTAGATTATTATAATTTTTTTTTTTTAAAGTATCTGTACCACTGTTATTCAACAACAAATACGGCGGGTGTGTTACCTTACCTTTTTAAGCGGCCTGTTTAATCCATGCACGCGAAGTTTCATGATTGCAATCACGATAAAAATCGCGTCGCGTGTATTTTTAGCACTTTCCTAAAGTATTCTCTGTTTTCAATAACCTTTACCGTCACAGTTTTTTTTTCAAAGTCAAAGGTCTTTATTGTGAGAGTGGTTACAAAGTTGTTATTGAGTTTTAGTGTGCGTTTGCACTGCTCCACCATGTTAGGCATACAATAGTTTGAACATTTTTTTATGACCTAAGTTTATGTGATTTCATTAATTCAAATAGACATTTTAATTGAGCTAAGTATATTTAGCATCAAAACATAAAAACGAAAACAACCAAAAAAATAGTTTGGCACTAACTCATCACGAATCTGTCGGACAAAAAGTCATGTAAGTACTATACATATGTATAATATGGTCTATTTACCAAGAAGTCATTTAATGCTTTTTTTAAAAAATTAATGTTTTCAATTTCTCTTATTAGGTAGCTTATTATAAACTCGTGAAGATATTCCGAAGAAACTTTTAGAAAGTAGGTCTGCTTTTGAGGGTATGTTTGCTATTTTGTTGGCATGTCGACGGGAGTGCTAAACTTTTCCTTATTGGTTTTTACAAATGTAGCAACCTCATAGATGTAGAGGGCAGAAATGGTTAAAATCTTAAGCCTCTTAAAAAATGGCATACAGTTGTCTGGGGCACGTATGCCACAAACAGCTCTAAGACACTTCTTTTTCTTTTCCTCCAAGTGTTTGTCATTTTTTTCCTTGTTAATTTTCTGAGAGCACGGGATTGCCCCCGCCAAGACGAGCTTTTATTTTTTTATATTTCAAACTAGCTTCCGCCCGCGACTCCGTCCGCGCGGATGTCGGTCTTCGCGTGGATGGTTTATTTCTCCATTTTGAGTAACTCTGACAATGACATCTTATAAATATCTATTGGACCCAAATACGGCTAAGCCTATAATAATTAAGGAGATCCCTCTATTGAGCTACTGCTGTTGAGCTCGCGTTCTGTAGTAAGTATTTTTTTCATAGTAATTCCGACCTTGATAAGTAGCATGTAGCAGTAAATTACTGACAATGACGAAAAGTTTGCAATAATAAAAAAGTGATCGTGGCAATGCGACAGAAAGTTAATTGAGAGCTTCAGCATACACAACATTGTTAGTGAGCTCGTCCGGAATATGAACATGAAGATTTCTTGGACTGCTCACATGGGAAAGAGCTACGTAAAGTTGCCCGTGTGAAAAACAACTCGCGGTAAGATCTACGCCAGCAACTCCTAGGGTCTGACCTTGAGCCTTATTTATTGTCATGGCGTAACACAAAGCTACAGGAAACTGTATTCTCTTAAATTGAAATGGAAAATTATCCACTACGGGTAATGCAACGTGTGTTCGCGGTTCTACAGAACAACGTCTATGAATAAAACCGAAAAATAATATTTTTTTTTCTACGTATTTTTCCAGGATAAAAAGTATCCTATTTTATGCCCAGGATAATAAGGTATAATTATACCAAGTTTCATCGAAATCGAACCGTTAGTTTTCACGTGATGCCTGCATATACAGACAGACAGACAGACAGACAAAAATTTTTTTAATCACATATTTGGGTTTGGTATCGATCCAGCAACACCCCTCGCTATTTATTTTTTCAATATTTTCAATGTACAGAATTGACCCTTCTACAGATTTATTATATGTATAGATGTTCGAAATTTTAAGAAGTTTAAGAAAATTGTACGTATTTATTAGCGAAAAGTGTTTCTTTTCATCCATTTCGCTACACCCTGTATAAGCTACTATTTACTACTACTATTATTATTTATTTAAAATACAAGTTTTTAATAATAACACACGAGTGTTTTAATATTAAATCGACAATACACGGGAAGAAGGTCCACTATTCACTAGTCTACTAGTTTCGAACTTAGCCCTGATGTGCCATTGCAAAACCACGTTAATTTACGCAACTGACAAATATTCCCATCACTCATATGCAGCTGACAATTATTTTGGGACGAAGAAGATCCCAAACATCGCCTCATAAGGATTTGGAGCGATTTGAAATTACTCTGCATGCTGTAACTTTGGAATCCCCATTGGCGAATGACTCTCATTCTGACGATTATTGAATAATAAACAACTAGCAATGACACTTATTCGCTATAAAATTGACCGCAAAAATCGAGCAGTTGCCCGGTGTTTTTTTTTTCTAATCCGATCACGTTTCATTTTTATGAAGGCCTGAATCATACCGGTTGAAAAACAAGCGAACGTCACAAACCTCATTAAAACAAAAGAATCATGATAATCTTAGGATCATGTCATTGTAGTAAACTGTTACGAAGAAGTAATGATCCTTCGTGACGACTTGGACTTTACATAGTTTGCTCTGCAATAAACAATTTAATTATAATCAGGTAAACAGCTCATAATCGTTTCAAGGTTTCGTTTATTCTTTTACGACTAAATTAGTTATTGCTATCTTGAAAATCTACAAATCCTTTCCATGAAGTGCATATGTAAATAGATTAGACTAATGTATAGATAAACAGAATATGTAAAGGCACCTGTCCATTCACAGACAAGAAAGTGACTAACTGAAATCCCCAAGTTATGACGACAGTGAAGACATGAACCATGGTGACGTATAAAACAAGCAAAATTGGTAAAAAACAGTATTTTCCTCCTAAATCATGAATAAGTAATCAGGAAAATATTGTTAGCCGTTGTAGATCGTTAATCATTGCATACTGTGGACTTGGACAAAAGATTTAATATATTTCATGTGATTTATAAGCCTTTTGTTAAAGCTTGTTTGTTAAAATTAGGATTCACCTCTTGGGTTCCGATGTCATTAAGTAAGTATTAGTCTTGATTTTATTGTTGTTGATCAATCTAGGTATCCCAAATGGGTGATCGAGGTGTCCCACAAGATTTTACTACCTACCGGTTAGGGGATTGTGGAGACTGGACCACGAAACTAACTTTCTGCTAATAATTCATACCTTCCTACTCCATAGCCGATAAATCTTTTTAGATTTATGATCAAAAACTCCCGAGTTTTAACGTCTCATCTTCATAACCGATATTGGAATTTCTGCTGCGGGACTTTTCAGTCAAAAAACTTAACTCACGAACGTACCTATCGAAACATAAAGGCGGATTCTGGCGATTCAGCGAAGGTTGCGAGCGCCTTGTTTCCCTGTCCTGACTGCACGAACGCTCGCTGTGTAACACCTTCACAATGAAAGTCACTTGTTTGAGAAAACTAATAGGTCTATAGTAATTTTTCTTTTGAAGACAATCTGCTAAGTCAGGAACCAACGGAAAAATAATGCATGACTGTAGCTGTGCTTGCTTGGCACGCAGGGTTTCTACTCTCACTTCAAACACCATAAACTGAATTGAATTACCTGAACATTTAATATCCTTCCACCCATAAAGCGAGTTCCCGTTTCCGGCCGGGTCACGTTCGATAAAATGTAGCCTTCAATAAAACACCAGTCCAGCATCCGATGCGTAGTCGGACAGTCCGACACGGCAACATTACTAACAACTGTTGGACCATTACTTTTTTATAGCGACTGAAATATGCGCAGCTGTTTACGAGCTGTGTATGGGTGAAGTTTGTTTGTTTTTGTTGTGTAGCAGATTTTAAACTCGACTTCAAATTAAAGCCTATACGCTTCCCACGTCTTTTCGAGGTAGTACTACTCATACAGAAAGAAGCCGTACACATTAGTATTTTATCCGGATTTCAATTAGGTAAAGGACGCCAACAAACGAGAAGGGATGATGATTTAAAAAGCACGATTGGTTACCATTGGAGAAGAGTAGCTCGAGACAGGACCCAGTGAAAAATGTCAGAGGAGGCCTATGCCAAGAGGCATGCTAAACTACGGGAGATTTTATAGTGAAACCAAAACAAACACTGTTTGGATATTGATTATAATAGGTGTGTCTGAGGGCAACACCAAACGGAAATGTCATTACACTTTTGAATCATCATGGAAGATACTGGCTTGTTTTATTTAATACGGAATTCCTGTTTAAACATGGCGTCAGGTGAAAAAGCGTATGTATTTTATAACATAAACATTATAAAGAAGTTCACTGGAGGAAGGATAGCTTAGTGCAAGATAAATACATAAATTATAAATAAATATTTATCTCTAATTATTTTATTGTAACCATAACAAACTTTTGTCTAACTCAATTCTTCGAAATTGTAACAGTAACATCAGAAGCACTATGTAAGTTTTACGTCACTGTACCTTAGGGGACCGGACTGCTTCTCCTTAACACAGGTTTCCATAACCTAGCTAGGAGAGCAGTGCTCACCCACACGCTTGTAGAAATAGTACTTTTTTTGTAAACCTGTATTTTTAACGTGTTCTACAATCCTTTGTTTTGAGTAAATAAATTAAAAAAAAAATCCAGACGAAGAAAATAAAGTGGCAATAAAAATGGAGGGAATCAAGCCCCCAAAAAATCTGATATTATCCGGGCAGCAAGCCAATTTCAAGAAGTATAGACAGTTATTTGAAATCTATCTCGATGCAACAGGCTTAACAACGGTGGACGAGGCGAGAAAAATTGCTATATTTTTAAATTCAGCAGGTGAGGAAGCTGTGGAGGTTTTCAACACCTTCAAGGTTAAGCCGACGAAACTTGTGTCACTTTTCGACCAATTTCAGTTATACACCCAACAGAGGAAAAGAACGTTGATAAATACTTATGAATTTCTTAAATTAAAGCAAGAAGATAGCGAGTCTATAGATAATTTCATAACTAGAATAAAAACCCTGAGTAGGCTTTGTGATTTTACCACTCTAGAAGACAGGTTGGTTACAATGATGATCATAATAGGAGTATATGATAAAGTTCTAAAAGAAAACGCAGAAGATGAGGCAGAATGAATTTGCAGAGCCTATGAGTATTAGCCAGTACACAACAAATAAAATCCTTAGAAAAGAGTGAAGAAGTGCATGCCTTCAAAAAAGCTCATACGGTCAACCAACTAGGTAAGACAGAACAACTTCATCAAAAGTGTTCGTGAAACTGCCCTGTATATGGAAAAAGGTGTGCATCGTGTACTAGGTACAATCATTTTGCAGCAGTGTGTAGAAATTCTAAACAGAATGAGACTGTGAGAACTAATCAGGCAGCTGGACAGTCAAGGAACAGGAGAATGATGTTAATGGAAGAAGAAGAGGATAAAGAAGAGTTTGCATTAGAAGGAATATATTGTGTAGACAGTGTAGGTAAAGTGCAATGGAGAGAACATGTTGAAGTCAAAGGAGTAAATTTGTTGTTTAAGCTGGACACAGGAGCAGAGTGCAATACCTTATATCGGAGTGATTATGTAAAATTGAACAAAAATACATTACAAGAAAGCCAAACAGTGTTAGTGGTTTACAATGGTGAGAAAATTAAACCTCTTGGATGTGTTACTTTGAACTGTAAAGTAAAAGGCACAACTACTAACTTAAACTTTAATATGATTGATTTGCCCGTACAGTCAGCATTAGGATTGAAAGATTGCATTAAGTTAAACTTGTTGAAAAGAGTAGATCTAGTGGTAAAGGAAAATCAACCAAGGAAAGAAAAGTTTGTAGAAAAGAATAGAGATGTTTTTATTGGATTAGGAGAGATAGGAACTTATAAGTTATAATTACAGCAAGATGCAGAGCCTGTCAGTAAGCCCATTAGGCGTATTCCAGAGAAAATTAAAGACAGATTGAAACAAACTTTGGATAGGTATGAAAAATTAGATGTGTTACAAAGGGTTGATTGTCCTACTGCTTGGTGCAACAATATTGTCATTGTGGAAAAACCAGACGAATCCCTACGATTGTGCTTAGGTGCAAAAGAGCTTAATAACAGTATTGAAAGGGAAAAGTTTCCGATTCCATCCCCAGAGGAAATTTATAGTGTAATGACATTTCCATACAAACAAACACAGTATAATGTGTTTTTAACCCAGTAGTCTCAGAACAAAAAACTTATTTTAACAGAAGACAAACAAGCAGGGGATCGAAGAGGGGGGGTTGGAGGGGAGTTCAGGGGTTCAGACCGGAATAACTCATTATAATTAGGTAAAGTAACTGCAATTTACGAGGTTTGACTTCGTAATTTTTAATAATTTTGGCTTTGTAAAAGGTATAAGCCAACCAAGTCTAAGCTTGCACAAATACCTTTCGAAAACGTTTAATGACTACTGACGAAAATCTGTCATTGTTAACCTTGACTAGTTGAACAAGGTCCGTTTTCCTTAACATTCAGAAAACACGTTTTGGCCCAAGAAAGCCAACGTAATATGGGGTACCCATAGGTATTAAGGAAATAATACCTATGGGTAGCAAATTTAAAACCAAACCTTTTGAAATGTTTCGAATAACTTCAAAAACAAATATTTCAGCGAAATAGAATCAGCGCGGTGAAAAACTGCAAACTCTTTTGGATATTATTGGAACGGGATTCTGTTACGTTAAACCTTTTACCGAAACTCGAAGAGAAAAATAGTGCAGAGTGAAACATTTCTAAAGAACATTCGTGTGTACTGTGAATATCGCATGCATTGGGGACTGGCAGACGGTTTTAAATATCAGCTACGACAATAGGCACTCCGCTCTTTGAATATTTTTAGACATCAAATAGAGAGAGAATTTTATGAATGGACTGAAGTATACTGTATTTATATTCAGCTTTCCTGGTATCTGACCGTTCCAGAAATATGAGGTCTACACTCGACAGCAATAAAACGAGCTCTTGGGAAATAAACCGAGTGCGAGTGTCGTGTTTCCATTCTGCACGGGGTCACCAACTCAACACTACTCAACCTTATCCTCAAAGGACCTCAACCAATCACTGATAACCAGTGCCGGATTAAGACTACTTGATGCCCTAAGCAGTCCACACCTATAGGCCCTCCTATCCACTAGTCGCCTCGTATTTTTCCAAAACATCGACGAGCGATTTGTAAAGATTGGCGCACATCTCTAGAGTGACTTTTGGGTCTTGTAATATTTTGCTGTTAAACAGCCTTGCCTCTCATGTGCTAGCAAATATTTTTTTTGCTGTGCTGTTTCTGCCTTATGGTGCCCCTCGAGACTTGATGCCCTAAGCAATTTTTAAATTTGCTTATAATAGGCTAATCCGGAACTGCTGATAACTCAATGGGAGTGGACACTTGCTAAGCTAAAATTTGCTTTTCACCAGAAGACGACAAAAAGTCCAAAACAACCTGGAAGTGTCCTATATCCACTCCAGCATCAAGTGCAGTTGACAGAATCAAATAAAAATAACACTGCATGTGACATCAGCTCACATAACAGTAATGCCATACAATTGCACAGTTACATTCAATTTGATCAATGATACAAATCGTGCAGTGAGCCCCCTCGCGAACAAATTGGATGATCGCTTCCCAGCACAATCACGACAGTGGAACATTACAGAACACGCGGAGTGTTGGCGTAAGTGTTAGGAAGGTTATCAGAGTGAATATAACAGCTGTATGGATTCATCAAACACCTGAACTGTCGATACTCACACGCAACAATACCTAATAGGCTTAAGGCACCTGTCTCACCGCTAGTGTTGCCAGGCCTCCCGATTTGGGCGGGACGTCCCGATTTTCAGGGGTCTGCGGACGCGTCCCGATTTATACCTGATCGGGACGCTAAATGTCCCGATTAATCAAAAAAATGAAAAAAACAATCATAAAAAAAATGTATATTTACGCTACGTAATTTTTTAACACGCAGCGCCATCTATTGGCTTTGGATATATTCAAATATTGAGAATTTCGAAACTGTGCAAAAATACTTAAAACCCCTTTTTTTTTTGTTTACTGTCCCGATCTGCAACCCTAAAGCCCAATATTTTTGGCCTCATGTACCGATTTACAACAAATCGGACCTGGCAACACTACTCACCGCCGACGAGGCACCGAATATTTTCTCGCTCAAAAAACGTACAAGTAGATGTAGGTCCCGTGTCAAGTCGAAGTAGTCGCTTCCTCGTCAGGCGGTGGGACAGGTGACTAAGGGTTGAATACATTACATGCAGCGTCACAGTCACGTCATTATGACCTTGAACCTACACGTTTGTGGTAAACCGAAGTTTCCTGTTCTCCTACAGGTCATCATGATAACTAAGGTACGTCATTCTAATTAACGAACGATGCTCAAATGCCTGAATGACGATGATAGGTAAACAATATTCAACTTTATCATAATATCATCCCGGATTGTAGCAGATATTTCAGTGCAATATTGCGATCCATTTGGAGATCTTTCTAATTGCCACTTTAAGCCCGACGAGTGTACTATTGTGTGTAACTCTCCCTCTCTTCGCATGTGTAAATATAAAGTATGGAGTTGAGCATATTGAGAAGTACGACATTTTTATGACATAACTGTTAATGCAGTCAATCAACTAGAGCAATCCAGCCAATTTTAACTTACACCAATTTTAATAAACACTCGGGTTGTCAACCTCGTGTCTCAAACCAGACGTGCAATTTGTTCCGAAACAGCATGAAGATTATTCCATTAAGTACCTACTGAAGATTGTAAATGTCGTATGTTTTGATACAGATGTCAGAGACGTAAAATGGTTACTGTACGGTTACTTTTCATTGTTTTTAGGCAAGTACTATTTACTGTTTTGCTTGGAACACCTGCATCTGCCATTTTATTTATTTGGTTGATGCCTTTAATTTTTGCATTTATATTAGTGCAAATTGCTTATAAAATTAATAGGTAAGTGCCCGATAAACTGTGCCGCCAATAGGTAAGGCTTAATACAGGTTCTTGACTTTCGCGGGGAAAAACATGGTTTCGAAATAGAAATAAACAATAGAAATAACATGTGATCACCATTTTCCTCATGTTTTGTTTTGTCTTTGAAATTGCTACAAATTGTACAAGCAAGGGGGAGTGCTAAGCCCCCAATCAAAGCCGGGTGGTTCTTTATTTAGGTGTGTAATTTTGTTTCCAATTTGCCATGGGAGGTCCGTAATTAGCTACCATGGCTGTAATACAATAGGCTATTCTTATGGGATCCAATTCGATATCACTGTAGGTATGGACGGCATTGTACAAGATTTGTCTGTAAAAGAAATTCTAGAAATGACAGCGAAAATAAAAAGTTACAGTCTCAAAATATTTAAAAAACTCTTTAACATTCCAAATCGTGAACCGTAACGTTTTACGTTTACGTTTCCACTTTATAACCCAATATAAATTTCGCGAACAATTCCTTTAATGCACAATAATGTTTAAGTATGGTCCCTTCACCTTGTAAAATATTTTCTCTCTTACCAAACACCACACAGACAAGGAAAATGGGAATTGGCCACCAGCTTTTATTACAGTAAATCTTATTACCTTGAGTTAAAGTTTATAATTGACTGACTTCCTAGTCGAGGTCTATTATGGCTTTAGACCTTGCGTTGTATTATTTTTATTGACATTTCCTTCTTTTGTATTAGAATTAATGTGTTTGTGCCTAATAAGTTGGTTGAGAATGAGCAGGAAAGATTGTGACTCAGTTTCTTTAACTTAACTATAGCGTCCTAGATTTATAGTACTTATTCTAGCCACAATATTAAAAGCAGCAACAGAAAAGGAGGTTGGTTTAATTTTAACATTCGAAAAATTCTCTTTATTTTCTAACATCTCTCCATCACATGACGTCGTCATCCATGACGGTAAAATCATATTTGGTTACAACTGCCGGGCATCGGGAAGAGATATTAAAACATGAGCCTGATCTATGTAGAGCCGAATTCGTTCCGGAAAATATCTAAGCATTGCATCGTCGCTTCGGTCATAAATCCGGTTTCGAAACTGGATGCATTCAATGTGCAGTTTTATTACCATTTCGATTTGAATCCTCGTATCGGAGCCACAAACTGGTTTTGCAAGGTTTGTACTTCACCTTTTTACGGTTTTCCTTGTAGGCTGTTATCAAGTTTGTCCCATAAAAATCTTTCGCAACTTATAATGAATTTATTCAAAGATTTCGCTGAAACTTCTTCGTCTTCAAAATTAAGATTGAATATTTAACAAGGATTGAATATTCGCGATTGTATAATATAATTGGCTTGAGAGGTAGATATTAGATTTGATATTTCTTTCGATATCACTCATCTCATTCGTTGACAGCTCTCAACAAAACTCGGTTATTCTTCTAGGTTCAAAATCAAAATTTTTGACAAGGAATCATCAATCTGCCTAGCCTTGTCCCAGCTATGTTGAGGTCAGATTCAAGTCTAACCGGATGCAACTGAATACCAGTAAATTACATGGAGCGACTGCTTATCTGACCTCCACAATCCAGTTACTAATAGTAGGTACTACTACTAAGACTGATTGTCAGAGTTTCGGGTTTCTGACTGCCCGTAACGACTGTCAAAGATCCATGAATGACAGCCGGGATCAATGGCTTTACGTAAGTACTTTGCGAGGCTCGGACGGTTCTCCACGGCCCAACCGCGGCAAGCGTAGCTTAACCTGATCGATCGACCCGTGCAGCTGTTATTGGTTAGCCAATTATGAAATCGTAGATATTCAAATTTTTTTCCCATTTTGAAACAAATGTTTAAAAAAATTGTGAAACTAAAAAAAGCACAAATATCGGAAATGAAATCATATATAGGCTGGACTGGAAAGATGATTTTTATGGCTACGAAGGAATTAAACACTGAGATGACAGTTGATAAAGATGAGGGAAGGAACACGAAAAGAAGAAGGTGCAGCGCCTACTTCTACAAATTAGGATAAGAGCAGCAGCGTGATTCTGTAACCATCTCACCGTGAAAACTTAGGTGAAGTGAGCGTGGAGTGAGCTGTCAGTGTCATCCCACCTGATACTAGGGATTGACCAAGCATACATTTAGAATCATAATCAAGAATTTAATTTAAAAAAATATGCTAATTCCATTTAATATAATTTCAAAGCTAGTATTTTAGTTGTTAAAACATTACCGTTTTGTGGGGCTTTAAAATAGCAAAACAGAAACTTAGTCAGAACCTCAATGTTGTTTATTTTTTTCTTTTTTTTACCTAGACTAGTCCTTATATACCCTGAGGAGCGAGCGCGTCACGCACGAACAATAAATAATAAAATGATCAATAGAATTAGCATAGCATTGGTTTCTCCCGAACCAATTATGGTAAGAAAACTTTTATTAAAAGAGCATGTCGTCTGTACAACGACACAATTTCATTAAAAGCAAATCAAGATTTAGATATTTTTCACCTTTCTCTACCCAAATTCAAATTTTATATAATAAATTTTTTGGCATCGAAATTTAAATAATATTATTGTTGTATGTTATATAATATTAAATTCTAAATTCTGTAAAATTTTAACGTTGTGAACTTCTGGTTGTTGTTACACTTAGGTAGGGTAAGTCAGGGAGAGTTGCCTATATGGTATAGATGCCTACTAAATTAAAAAAATAAAATACAAAATTTGCGTGAACCGGAACGCGTCCATACTTTGTCAGTCGAAAGTAGAAGTCAGTGTGAAACTTTTTATTCCCAAAATAAGGATTTTAAAATAATATTTTGGTGTTTATTCGCAAAATAAGGTAAGTGTAGTTAATTAAAACGCTAGAATATAATCTTTGAAATAGTTTGCAGTATTTTTTTTTCCAAAATTCTTCACGTAGGTAAATAGTATTAAATTTTTTCATAACCTTACATTGTGATCTTGTTTTGTTGACAATCCGCCATTTTGTATTGCAAATGCTTTAGAGTGCGTTCAGAGTCGATAGGCATCTCTCCCTAATAATCGGGAGAGATGCCCAATGATGTTTCAGTGTTAGATGCCCAGTAAATTTAATGGTCTTTTAGCTTTTTAGATGCCGAAAGTATACAGAAGAAAGCCTTCTGGCTTTAATAAGGCTACATGGTAAAGAAGACTTGGAAAAGCCATTACTCTGGTAAAAGATACATTATTGTATTTTTTCCAAGCAAGTAAAGAACACAATATTCCTTACAGACTTATTATAACGCCACTATGAAGAAATGCGACTGGTTACAGTGTGTTCAATGCGAAATGTGGTTTCATGAAGACTGCAGTGAAGATTCAGTGGAATGCCTTTTTTTTTTTTTTTTTTTTTGAGGATGGGAAATCATCAAATGACTCCTCCCGCTCTGGGTGGAGCGGAAGGGAGTGTCAGACTCTTACTGACTAAAACCCACCCGTGTTCCTTCCTTAGCCCTTTATGTTCCGGGCCAGCGGTAACCCTTTCGGACAATCCCGCTGACCCGGCAGTCAGTGGAATGCCTAACGCGTAACGTCTGATTATGTGTTAATTATTTGTCGGCATCTATCCCTGATATCTATAGGCAACTGACCCACATGCCTGGGTGAGATGCCTATTTTGCATTCTTTAAAAAAAATATTCTTGAATCAAAATATGTTGCACAATCGTTCCAAATTTAATCTGAATGGCATAAATAAACAGTGATTCAAATAAACTATGCGTATTTCATTTAATATCTTACATACACAATTAATAATGAATTTTTTTTTAAACTATAGGCAACTCTCCCTGACTTACCCTACATATAATTTAGTTGTATAGTAATCTGTGGAAACTGTTTCTGGATTGTGTTTAACTATTTGTATACATATATTTGTTATTGAATCTGTTTGTTTCCCAAATAAAATAAAATAAAATAGCAATATTACTAAAATCTCGATTATGAATGTTTGCTTGGTCAATTCGTAGCATCAGTGGCATGACAGGATGACACTGACAAGTCACTCCACGCAAGTTTTCACTGTGAGATTTTTACAGAATCGACATGCCGGTGATAAAATAACAATAACACCTCTACAACGTTATGGAATGCAAATAAATATATGAATGAATGAATGATTTTATGGAATGCAAATGAATATATGAATGAATGATACAGAATGATAAATTGATAACATTGAATAAAGGCACGTGTAAAAAGTAAGTACTTAAGTAGGTATTGGGAATCCAAACAGATACTTAAGTGTTAATGCATAATTACCTACACTTATATACAGTGATAGCCGACTCATAAAAAGTGTAATCAGCCTTAGGTATGCATTACCGAAGGCTAATTACAATTTGAATAAGTACTAGTAGGTACAAGCAATCAAGGGGGCTTGTGGATAAGAAATAACAGCCGTACGGTTCGATAGATCCGATCAGGTTAAGCTACGCTTGCCGCGGTTGGTCCGTGGATGGGTGACCATCTTTACATACCAGGACCCCTTCGTGCCTCGGAAAGCACGTTAAGCAGTTGGTCCCGGCTATCATTCATGGATTTTTAACAGTCGTTACGGGTCGACAGAAGCCCGAAAGTCTGACTACCAGTCTTACCAAGGGGTAAAATATTACCCAATAACTGGGTTGTGGAGGTCAGATAGGCATACGCTCCATGTAAAATACTGGTATTCAGCTGCATCTGGCTAGACTAGAAGCCGACCCCAACATAGTTGGGAAAAGGCTAGGCAGATGATGAGGTTACAAGCAATCAAATCATTACAGCGTGTGCATTGTTACTTTGCTCAAATATTTCTTGACAGATTCTAAGCTTATGAATTCATGTTACCTTATCATCTTTAATACCTTATCCTTCAACTATCTCAATCATAACTATTTACATTATAACTTAACTGTTTGCTTGCAGCAACCAAGTTTAATTAATAAGTAGAATCTTTTTATGTGTGACTGACTCCTCACTAAAATTTGTTTCTGCACCACTTAGATCCAAGACCTCTGGTGGAACCGCCAGTTTTCAACGGACCAATTTCAAGATAGTCTGTATCTTTTTATACTAAAAAAACAAACGATTTCCAAAAAAAAAACACTACAAAGTGAAAAATAACTTTAATTTTGGAAGTCGGTGTCGTTGGTTCTGACCGACTTTCCAAATTAAAGTTTTTTTTCACTTTGTAGTGTTTTTTTTGGAAGTCGGTTGTTTTTTTTTTTGTAAAAAAGTTTTTATATTTCTTTTTTTAGTTACCTACCCACACCTGTACCTACCTACCCCACACAAATTCATATAACACTACTTGCTATGTGAATATCAGCGACAGGAAGCTATTGAACACATCTGCCTACCCATTTAAAGGGTACAAGCGTGATGTTATGTTATGTGATTGCGTAAACAATGCATACATATGAGACAGCAGCAATCGCGGTTGATTTGCTGGCATTTATTGAAGAGTTCCATTGTCTGTCTCCGATACTCATCATCAGATCTTTATGAAATTTAAATGGGACCATTTCGGAACAAACCTCTTTCGAACAAAAAATAATTTTGCAAATCCGTCTATAATTATGACGGAGTTATGCCCGAACATACATTAAAAAAAAAACCGGGCAAGAGCGAGTCGGACTCGCGCACCGAGGGTTCCGTAACATCCGGGTTTATGTATAAGGTTTATGTTTATGAAATTAAATGTTTTTTTTATTTTTGAGTTGATTGAATGAATGGTAAATTGTGGTTTACGATTTATGACGTATTAAAAAAAAACTACTTACTAGATCTCGTTCAAACCAATTTTCGGTGGAAGTTTACATGGTAATGTACATCATATATTTTTTTTAGTTTTATCATTCTCTTATTTTAGAAGTTACAGGGGGGGGACACACATTTTACCACTTTGGAAGTGTCTCTCGCGCAAACTATTCAGTTTAGAAAAAAAATATATTAGAAACCTCAATATCATTTTTGAAGACCTACCCATAGATACCCCACACGTATGGGTATGATGAAAAAAAAAATTTTGAGTTTCGGTTCTAAGTATGGGGAACCCTAAAATTTATTGTTTTTTTTCCATTTTTGTGTGAAAATCTTAATGCGGTTCACAGAATACATCTACTTACCAAGTTTCAACAGTGTAGTTCTTATAGTTTCGGAGAAAAGTGGCTGTGACATACGGACGGACAGACAGACAGACAGACAGACAGACAGACAGACGGACAGACAGACAGACAGACAGACATGACGAATCTATAAGGGTTCCGTTTTTGCCATTTGGCTACGGAACCCTAAAAACCGGGCAAGAGCGAGTCGGACTCGCGCACCGAGGGTTCCGTAACATCCGGGGTTATGCATAAGGTTTATGTTTATGAAATTAAATGTTTTTTTTATTTTTGAGTTGATTGAATGAATGGTAAATTGTGGTTTACGATTTATGACGTATTAAAAAAAAACTATTTATTAGATCTCGTTCAAACCAACTTTCGGTGGTAGTTTACATGGTAATGTACATCATATATTTTTTTTAGTTTTATCATTCTCTTATTTTAGAAGTTACAGGGGGGGGGGACACACATTTTACCACTTTGGAAGTGTCTCTCGCGCAAACTATTCAGTTTAGAAAAAAATGATATTAGAAACCTCAATATCATTTTTGAAGACCTATCCATAGATACCCCACACGTATGGGTTTGATGAAAAAAAAAAAATTGAGTTTCGGTTCTAAGTATGGGGAACCCTAAAATTTATTGTTTTTTTTCTATTTTTGTGTGAAAATCTTAATGCGATTTACACAATACATCTACTTACCAAGTTTCAACAGTATAGTTCTTATAGTTTCGGAGAAAAGTGGCTTTGACATACGGACGGACAGACAGACAGACATACAGACAGACGGGCAGACAGACAGACAGACAGACAGACATGACGAATCTATAAGGGTTCCGTTTTTGCCATTTGGCTACGGAACCCTAAAAATGTATAAACATCCAAATTGAGAACCTCCTTTCTAGAAATCCTCCTGCCTTCTTTCTAGAATTCCTTTTTAGAAATCGGTTAAAAACAGAGTATTTACATCAACAAAACAAAGTCTTTTCGCACCCTTTATTGCAAAAGGACTCTTCATTATAAATTCCATTATCGGCTGATTAGCCGACGTTGAGACTCTTAACTGAAGTAAGTATCCAGTTTAATCTTGTCAGTGTTTTGTATTGGATAACGTTAAAGGGAAAACTGGTGGCACTGCGACTGTTAAAGGAAAGGACCTTGGTTCCATTAGTGTTGCTGTTAATTGAAGGGATAAACGGTTAACTAACTGTTTTGGGTTAATTTTTCCTGCTCGTGAATGGAACTCGTGATGATCTTGTTAAAAAAGCGAATTTAAATGGCTAATAAGATAATTGGATAATTATAGTCTTTATTAATTCATCCTATTGACATTGGAATGACAAAGACGTTCCATAAAAAAACTAATCGAGACGAGTTTTATATTAATTTATTGCCGATATAGTGAAATAGAGAGATACTCATAGATACTCATACCCTTCAGCAGAGGTCCAGACTCGAGGTTTGCCAGCGAGCCATGGAGCGCAGTATCCTGGGGGTTCGAATTTCTGACCGTTTAAGGAACACAATACTGCGCGCCAAAACTAAGATAACAGACGTTACCCAAAAAGCCGCTAAACTTAAGTGGGACTGGGCCGGACATGTTTGTCGCATGTCAGATGACAATTGGGCTAAGAGAACCACCGATTGGGTCCCACTAAACGCACGACGCCATCGTGGCAGGCCAAGACGAAGATGGCGGGACGAGCTTGACTCCTACCGTAAGGACTGGCCGGCACTAGCTCAAGACAGAATTGTGTGGAAAAGGGAGAGGGAGGCCTTTGCCCTGCAGTGGGACAGTACAGGCTAGTTAGATAGATTAGATAGATAGTGAAATGTCTTGCTCAGTTATTTCTTGAGACGGGTTCCTTCAAAATCCTTTGTTTAAATGCATTGTACCTACATTTTCACCTTCACTTTGTTATCATACTAGACAAATACTTAAGGAAAGATTGCTGTCCTTTATACACATATAGGTACTTAAGTACTTCAAATCTCAACAGGAAAACCTCTTTAGAAAAGGACTGTTTATTCCATACCACACAGGCTTTATGCAGTTAAGACTACAACACACATGTAACACCCGACGGTACCCCACGCGTTTTCATTGGCCAAATGACAGAACGTTGCTTCCCGATATGAAATGTGACCAATGAACAGGCTATATTGACTTCGTGACGCTTGGCGAGTACCTAATATCTGTTCCCGGTTTTACTATCCTATCACACAGCGCATATTTTATGGGCCAATAGTTCGTAGGATATCCGATTGGTATAAAGTATTCGCTGGGATGAATATCATGGGAAATCCATTCCAGCGGACATTTGCCTTCTCGATTCCTGTCGAGTAAAGGCTTAGGATTACGGAAATATCGGAGCGAATAAACGAATCAGAAATGTGGAAAGGATCCTATGTATTATCGTCGTCGTTTCAGCCGATAGACGTCCACTGCTGGACATAGGCCTCCCCCAATTTCGGGGGGGGGGTTTGCCATAATCGCCACGCTTGGCAGGCGGGTTGGCGATCGCAGTATGGTATGATGGTGGAATAAACAGAGAACGCTGCTGCCCATTCTCCGGTAAGACCCTTAGTCGCCTTATGTATTATAGTGATGGAATATTGTTAGCAAAGGTACCTATCTATTGAATAGTAGCAGGTTTTCCTCGACGATGGTCAAGCGCAGGTTGGTAATGACGGTTATTATGACGTCACATAAGATTTAGGTATACTTGAGAGTGTGTCATTATAAAGCGCGCAACTGGAAACTTGTCATTACCTGCATGACACGTCAGTTTAAATTATCATGGCGACAAATACATAGTCGAAATGTACAGACTGCTCGTAGAAAAATAAATAATCCTGTCTTTAAAATAATAATTTTGAACTATGTGTACAAGCTTTAGAATACTTAATTGAATACACTGCCTTGATGGTCTTATGGTCGCAAGCGTGACTGATGAGCGTGGGGTCCTTGATTCGACTTCCAGGTCAGGCAAATTGTTATTGGGTTTTTCCATTGTTAAAAGCCGTTGGTCCTGCGCCTGATCTCTCTGCGGTCGTGTCGGATTGCCTGCCAGTGCCGTCCAATTCTGTGTCTCGGACACACTTATGCACTATAATATCTCCCGCGCGTCTGTTCTCCGTGGAGAACTATTATTATTAGTATTTAATTGATGTTACTTGTTCAACTTATTGTTCAAGTTCTCTTTAGCAGCAAAACTTCAAAAACATTTTCATACATCGAATATGGGGCGCAAAGTCCTTCCAAAACAAATTCTGATTATATAATTAACGACTTTTCATCCTTCGAGACTAAAAAGAGTGAGAGTTCTTATAACACGTCATATTAACTCTGATTATTCGAACGTGGGCTTTTAATGTGCTTTGTTCTAGTTAGGGTTCTGTAGATAAATTACCCTTTTGGGGTTGAAGTACATTTTTTGGCATAACGTAATTCAAAGTGGCCTTAAAGCACAAGGAGCCGCAACAGCATTCTGTTCATTTGCAGAGAGCTCAGACCAACAAAAAAAGATAGACAGCGCGCTGCGAACATTAAAACTGAAGCCACCTTTTTATCTATGTCTGTATCGAAGAGTTGCCATTTGTTAAATTTTTTCCCAATAATTTGGGGATATTTGTGTGAGTAGGAACTAGTATAATATTGTACGAGTAAGTTATTGTTGAGTATGGTATTGGTATTAATTGGAAACCTAAAATATTAAATACATGACAAAGAAAATAGGAATATAACTCGAACTAAGAAATCATATTTATATGTATAATATTAATCGAATGGGGAAATTTTAAATCGTATTATGGCAACCCCCGCATTTTATGTCACAGCTTTCGTTCGTTGAGGTTTTTTGTTCCAAGTAACCTAAAATTTAATAATAAAGAAACGATGTCATTTCAAGTACACGAGTGAAAAGTGATTCCGTGAGACTTTTTATAAGATTTGCTGTTGTTTTTGCAACTTTTCACTACACAGGAAGGCATAATTATATTTTTTAAATCTATGTTTACTTGACGACGACTCGTGACGTACTAAGAGAGCATAGTTTTAGTGTAGGTGTGTGCGTGAGCGTGTATGTTTACTTGCAGGAGCAGAGTTTTATGGCTTCACTTTTGATGTTCGCGACGCGCCGTCTTTCTTTTTTGTTGGTCTATGGCAGAGAGGCTTAGAAGAGCCTGCAGTGGAAAAAATTATCAAGGTACAACTCAGACATGGGACTTGATAAATCTTCCTGTGATTGTCAAGTTTTTGCCATGTTTTATTATTCTGTGTTGCCCAATTGTTGTACAAACATAGATTTAAGTATGTTGTAATACTAACACGTTAAGGGCCTTAGGGGTGTAAGGGGGAGCACATAACAACCGGACTCCCCAAACGTCAACCTCACCTGCGCGCGGTACACCCTGCCACTGACAGACGAGGCGCTGGCGACCGACCGATGGCGGTATAACCATCCCATAAGCCAACCTAAGTCCTTCAGAACGATGACGGGCAGCAGCGTCGTCGCTGCGAAAGGTTTGGCTCTGCGGTCACCAACCCGCATGCCCAGCGTGGTGACTACGGGCATTAAACCTCCCACATGATTAAAGTGCCAAAACAACGGCCCCCAGTTCCCGGTGGTCCCGCTATTCCTGGTCAAGGTAGCGGTCACGGTAACGGCGGGACGGGGGGTGCGAAGAATCCCCGGGTTACGGCAGGCTACCAACGACGACTATATATGGCTACATATAATGGACGTTCGATGAGGCTGGACCATCACCTTGCCGAACTTGAGGTAGAGTTAGGCCGCATTAACTGGCATATACTGGGGTTATCTGAAGTCCGAAGACAGGGGGAGGACACGATAACCCTGGAGTCAGGCCACCTATTCTACTTCCGCGAAGGTGATCGCCTGTCCCAAGGCGGGGTCGGCTTTCTAGTCAACAAGGAACTCACTAGCAACGTTGTGGAAATCAGCAGTGTGTCGACACGGGTAGCGTACCTTGTACTGAAACTCACTGACAGGTACTACCTGAAAGTGATACAGGTATATGCGCCGACTTCGACATGCTCTGACGAGACAGCCGAGGCCATGTACGAGGATATTGCCAAGGCAATGCACAGTACGACAAAGGCCCACTACAACGTTGTTATGGGGGACTTCAATGCCAAAGTGGGAGTACAAGAACGCGGTGAATCGAAAGTCGGACCGTTCGGTTTGGGGCGCAGGAATCACAGGGGGCAAATGCTGGTCAACTTTTTGGAGTCGCAGGGGCTCTTCTTAATGAATTCGTTTTTCGAAAAGAAACCCCAAAGGAAGTGGACCTGGCAAAGCCCCGATAACGTGACAAGGAACGAGATAGACTTCATCATGACGGATAGGAAGCATATATTTAGAGATGTCTCCGTGATTAGTAGGTTTAATACCGGAAGCGATCACAGACTTGTCCGAGGCACTTTAAATATCAATTTCAGAGCTGAGAGACTCCGCATGATGAGGCCTACACTCCGACCTACGCAGCTCCAAGCCGCTCTAGGATCCGAAAAGTTCCAACTGGAACTTCAAAATCGATTCACCCTGTTGGAAACCATAGGTAATATTGACGAGAAAGCTGACGAGGTGGTCAAAGCACTACGCGACGTGTCCCGCAGACTTTTCCCGTCACGGCGAAAAAGTAAGGTGTCCAAACTTTCCTCGGAAACTCTCGGACTTATGAGGGAAAGGCGAGAGTTGCCATCTATGCAGCCGTCTTCGTCAGATAAGAGGGCCTTAAACCTAAAAATTAGGAAGCTGATGCGACGCGACCTTCGGTGCTCCAACACCCGCGACATTAAAGACGCGATTGAGCAAAACCGAGGGTCGAAAGTGTTTGCTCAGCAATTAGGGAGGTCCCATCTGACGAAATTAAAAACTGCGGATGGCAGAATCGTGACTTCGAAGTCCGAGATTCTCGAGGAAGTCGAGGATTTTTATGGACACCTGTACTCAACACGGACGAGGAAACCAGCGGGGCATAGTGCAGACGACCATCGAGCCGAATTAACACGCCACTACACGGAGGATATCCCGGATATCGACCAATGCGAGATTAGGGCGGCTCTCGAGCAGCTAAAGAACAACAAGGCACCTGGGGATGACGGAATAACGACAGAGCTCCTTAAAGCAGGCGGGGCTCCAGTCCTGAAAGAGCTAGCGAGTCTCTTTAATTCCGTCATCCAAGAGGGTACAACGCCCAAGGCGTGGAGCAGTGGTGCGGTGGTTCTGTTCTTCAAAAAAGGTGATAAATCCTTGCTGAAGAACTATAGACCCATCTCACTTCTGAGCCACGTATACAAGCTGTTCTCGAGGGTCGTCACGAACCGTCTCGCTAGGAGACTTGACGAGTTCCAGCCGCCAGAACAAGCCGGTTTTCGAAAAGGCTTCAGTACCGTAGACCACATTCATACTGTTCGACAAATTGTACAGAAGACCGAGGAGTACAATCAGCCGCTGTGTATGGCATTTGTGGACTACGAGAAAGCCTTCGACTCCATCGAAATATGGGCAGTTCTGGCCTCTCTGCAACGATGTCGAATTGACTGGCGCTACATCGAAGTGTTGAGATGTTTGTATGACGCTGCAACGATGACTGTCCAGATCCAGGATCAAAAAACCAGACCCATCCAACTGCTCAGGGGGGTGAGACAGGGGGATGTAATATCCCCTAAATTGTTCACCAACGCTTTGGAAGACGTCTTCAAGACGCTGGACTGGACTGGACAGGGTATTAACGTGAACGGCGAGTATATCTCACATCTTCGGTTTGCCGATGACATCGTCATAATGGCAGAGTCGCTGGAACAGCTAGACCAAATGTTGCACAGCCTAAATGGAGCCTCCCGGCGGGTTGGCCTCGGCATGAATTTGGACAAGACAAAAGTCATGTACAATTCGCACGTCTTGCCGAGTCCAATCCACATCGAAGGGTCGCTTCTCGAAGTTGTGAAGGATTACGTCTACTTAGGGCAAGTCATCCAGCTCGGTAGACACAACTTTGAGAAAGAGGCCGACAGAAGGATCCAGTTGGGTTGGGCAGCATTTGGAAAACTCCGTCAAGTCTTCTCGTCGCCTATCCCGCAGTGTTTGAAGACTAAGGTCTTCAACCAGTGCGTCCTGCCCGTCATGACATACGGTGCTGAAACGTGGACACTGACGGTCGGGCTGGTCCACAAATTTAAGGTCGCTCAGCGCGCTATGGAACGCGTTATGCTCGGAGTCTCTTTAAAGGATAAAATCAGGAATGAAATTATCCGGAAAAGAACCGGAGTTACCGACATAGCTTGCAGAGTAAGCAAACTGAAGTGGCAGTGGGCTGGCCATGTCTGTCGAAGGACCGATGGCCGGTGGAGCAGACGAGTCCTGGAGTGGAGACCGCGTATCGGCAAGCGTAGTGTGGGACGCCCCCCAGCTAGATGGACGGACGACCTAAAGAAGGTGGCTGGGGTAGACTGGATGCGGAAGGCGGAGGACAGGGTGCTGTGGCGCAGTCTGGGAGAGGCCTATGTCCAGCAGTGGACTGCGATAGGCTGAGTTGATTGAAGGGCCTTAGAAGCCTGATAACAAAAGTATTGTTTTTTATTAAACTCTTTTTTATAATCTCTTTCTTGGACATTTGTTGTTAAAGCGGGACAAGAAGCAGGCCCTCAATGAAGAGCTGGAAGGCTATGCTGTTAAATCTAGCATACAATATTTAACATACCTGATTCCCAAACACGCCAATACTGCAAGCAGAAGACACCTGGTCAGCTCCGAACCAAACAGCAGCTAGCCTTGGAGGCACGTTGAGAATGAAGACCTGGGAGATGGCCACCACAGTCTGCCCCATGAATCCCAGCCAGAACATGTCCTGGGGCACGGAGAACACTTTCAGCCATGCCCCCAAGCAAGTTCCGAACGAGCCGATGATAGTCGTCACGCGAAGGTTCTGGAAAGAGGAAAAAGAGTTAAATGGTTGTTGTTGATGAAATAGGAAAGAAAGTAAAACATTACGTCAGAAATTACACATATAAGGAAAAATATGAGACGTGAGAACGCAACTTATGGGTATCGTAGAAGACGACTAAGTACCTAACATTTGACAAAGAACAATAAAATAACCTTATCTTCAACAGTGAAAAGTTCTAATTCAGAAGGCTATATAGATAAATGATAAATGATTTATTTTCTGTAAGTAGGTTTTTACAAACACTTTTACACGTCATCATATTTTTTAAACTAGATGTGGTCGGCGTTTCCTATCTGACTACTCTGAGAAGAAAGGCCGAAACAAACTCAGAGGTCAAAGTCTCTTTTAAAGTCCAGACAAAATCTTGGTCAGATCGTGTGAAGACCATGTAGATTGATGTCTGAAATGGTCTTTTGAGGAAAGAACCACACAGATTGAGCGGACCTGTCCAATCAGTGCACGCATTTGTCAAAAATCGTGCAGCTCAACTCAGAAATTGAGGAGCTCAACGATTCGACGAGCAATACCAAAGAAAGGACATTTGGGTAGGCCGCGTAAATTACTCAAACTGCCAGATCATGATTAAAACTAAGAAGGAAAACAGAAAAAAAAATGACCCACATAGTCCTCACATTCACAATAATGAAATGAAACAAAAAAAAATACTACTACTGATACTTTCGGGACATATTAATCGGTATTGGTAATTTCGGATTCTTATTTCCTCATAAAAAAGTCTCAACAGATACTATTTGACGTTACAGCAGACTTATTGATCAGAGATTTGATCAAGCATTTGGAAATCATAATGTTAAATAGTCGCTAAGATAGTATGATCGTTTATTTACACAAAAAAAATTCATAGCTACAGCAACACTTTGTGTTTAAGGTGAATGGATAGTGGTAGACCGCGAAATTCAAATTTTTTAACGTTTTTTGCAATTTTCAGGTCAGTGTCAGATTGTATCTTGATAAAAATATGATTCGCAACATCCAACCACGAATCTCTTATGGAAAAGTGTCAATGATAGAAATCTAACTTAGAAAGAAATATTAATAATTCTGATGATTATAATTCTCTAAATATGTCCCTGTTATTGTCGCGAATCATATTTTGATCAAGATTTATCCTGACACTGACCTGCAAATTGCAAAAAACGTAAGAAAATTTGAATTTCGCGGTCTCAACTACCCATTCACCTTAAGCTTTTCCATGATTACAGACTCACGCGCGTCTAAATAAATGACACATACAGTCATTGCACGAAATAGAACTCTCACCTTTGGTGGAATATTGGTGCTAACGTAGATAATTGACTAATAAGGCATTCATTATGGCAATAGTTTATAATGTTTATATAATAACTAGCTGCGCCCCGCGGTTTCACCCGCACATGTTTCGAATCTGTGGGAATTTCGGGATAAAAAGTAGCCCATATGTGTAATCTAGGGTATCAGCTACCTCCATAGCAAATTTTATCAAAATTGGTCCAGCCGTTTGAGCGTGAAGAAGTAACAAACATATAAACACACACACACTCACAGACTTTCGCCTTTATAACATTAGTGTGATTATCGAACGTCATCGAACAGCTCCGGGATAGATCAAGTGACTTTGAATTATTAATCTATTTATAAAAGGACTTTTACCACAAATAATATCAGTGTTAGAGTACAATTCTTGGTAAAACGCTAATTCCTTTGTGAAAGGCTTAACGTCGTACCTGTGCTCCTATTTTAATATAGAAATGGACTGTAGTACCAACACGATGCAAATAAACTGAACAAATCTCACTGACTCTCCAGAAAAAACAAAACATTCCATTAGGGTGAGAGGATGTCATCCCAAGGGCATTATCTTGGGAAATATGCAAAATAATTCTGTATTACATAAGTAATTATCGCAAATGAAAGACTGGATGTATAATCCCCTAGCAAGAAACAGGTATGTAGAGTCAGGTGTGTTTTGTAGTGATACTATGACCTTTAATCTAGGTAAGTCGTCAGGAACAGAAGTCTTCATGTCGCTACATCTAGTCGCTGCAACAAGACCCAGAGTTGTCGTTTGCATCTGCGTCATGTCGCGACGACGACAACTGTGAACCTTTGGGTATGCAACTAAGACGTCGTGCTGGAAGCGATCATTTTATTTGAGTATTCGAAGAGAAGCGATCATTTTATTTGAGTATTCGTGTCTGTGTGGTGCCGGACTTAAAGAATTGCACCACCCCTTACTTCCTATGGGTGTCGTAAAAGGCGACTAAGGGTCTTACCGGAGAATGGGGAGCAGCGTTTTCTATTTATTCCACCATCATACCATACTGCGATCGCCAACCCGCCTGCCAAGCGTGGTGATTATGGCAAACCCCCCCCCCAAAATTGGGGGAGGCCTATGTCCAGCAGTGGACGTCTATCGGCTGAAACGACGACGATTCGAAGAGACGGGACGGGATGCGTGTGCACCGTGCGTCTAGTCGCTGCGACAAGTAGCGAGCGCGTGTAACTCCCCTAGCCTGTCGTTGCGACTCTGCAACTTGACGCCAACTGAGCTTTGATCAAAATATATGAAAATTGTTGGTCGCAGCCTGTCGTTTCGCCTAATCGCCGAGCTGTCGCAGTCACGAAGTGTGCGCCAAGTCTCAGTATTCATACCCAAGTCGAAGTGCGAATTTTAATTACGTAACTTTATATCGTTAACATCCCAAAGAGACATACATAATGTGTAGCAATAAGACATCGCGTCTGTGGTCTCTTAGGTAACGATAAATTAAACTGCCATTAAACAATGGTAAATACAACCATTAGAAGATTGTCAACTGAATTAGATTAGACCGAGAAAACGCGAGGATAAGGAATTATTTAGAGTAGGTACAACCTTTTTTACCATGCTGACAGTTTAACATTATTTGTAAAGGGACTTATTAAAATAATTGCTTTGGCTTTGACTGAACACGAATTCAAAAGTGTTAAATTAAGACTCTTTAATAACGTAGTGAACAGGTTTAACGAAGGACCGAAGAAAGTTATTTTTTTCTTTAAGTAATTTACAATTTGAAAGAGCTCACGAAAAATGAAAATGTGGTACCAAAACCAATATTGATATTCTGAAAATCAAGCATGTTTTTGGTAAAGATGCAAAGTATGCTCACTATTCTGCTTTTAGCACAACCAGATCCATAACATAAATATTATTAATATGACATTATTTGCAAACGTGGACTCAAAAAAAGGTTTTAAAATGTCCGCCGGTTTGGGGCGGATTTCACCAATGAAACTGAACACCGGTCAAAGTCAGTACAATATCTAAACCGCGTTTAAGAGTTGTCATTGTCATCACCATCATCATCATCATCATTTCAGCTGAAAGACGTCCACTGCTGGACATAGGCCTCCCCCAAAAGGGGGGGGGGGGGGGGGGTTGCCATAATCGCCACGCTTGGCAGGCGGGTCGGCGATCGCAGTATGGTATGGTGGTGGAATGCATAGAGAACGCTGCTGCCCATTCTCCGGTACGCCCCTTAGTCGCCTTCTACGACACCCACACATTGTCATCATAATTGTGAAATATTGACACTGGCAGCTCTTGAACGCAGTTTAGATGTGCGCTGATCGCGTTCAGTTTCATTGGTGGAATTGGTACTTAATGTGTCAAATACCGAAAAAAGTTTGCAAGGTCATCCGAAATAACATGTTTTGCGTTTTTGTAACGGGAACGATATATACTTACCTACTCAAAATATCGTTTATTACACAGTAATGTTATTTACTGCTATATTAATAGATATTAATCCTAATACCAATTGCGTTTCAGTTCCTAATCGCTGATTTTGTTTTGAGTGGCCAGTTGATGTTTGGATCGAAATTTTAAATTGGTCAATTGCTTACCTGCCATGAAGTTCTGATTCTCTTGGTGCGTGAAGTCGAATAATTGTATACCGGTTGATTTCTTTAATTTTATTCGATTTATTTGTTTTTTTTTGTTTAAGAGCTGATTTTTCCAACGCCAGATAATTTTATCGGAGGAATAATTTTGAATTTTTGACAGTTTTTCCATACAAAATCTGTCAGACGTCAATTTTATTCCACGAATAAAAATTATCTTTCTATGAAAAATCGGCACTTAGTATGAAAAGTTTATTTCAAATAAGTAATGTTTAAGTAATAAGTATCTTCAAACAAGTATTTTATTGATAAGGGAATTTAATTTTAGGTTTTTGAACAAAAAAGAGAGATGTCTGTGCATTAGGCTTCTACTCCGTTCAACTAACCCAGTTTTGTCCAGACGAGACGGTAAAAAAAGTTAGCCGGTATTGTTAAATTTTACCTAATCACTGCTACTATTACCAGTTTTTTACATTTCTATGACTATTATAATTTCATTAATAAAGCTAAGTCTTGCTAAGATTTATTAATTCTTATAAGTGAACATTTAGCACGTTTTATTGACGTAGATTTAGTGTCAGCTTATCATCAGATAACAATATAGGACACTATAATCTATGTTTATTGAGGAAATTTAACAAAAATATGACAACGTAATGTATAACATAAACTTATGACTAGGTATCTAACTCATTGTTATGAATTTTTGTCATCGTTTGTAGCGTGAGCTATGAATATTTAACTTGCAATCTTAAAGTGTTCTTAGATGATATGATAGCATAATAATTATGAGGTATTGTTAAAGTAGCTAATGGTTTATTTTATTACTAATGTTATGTGTCGCACATGGATTGTAGAATCCGCTGTTTCACAAAACCGCTAGTAGTTTTACAAAACAGCTCAGTTATGTAAAACAACTGAACCACGGTCAGCGGTTTTCCATAATTACTGAACTGGAACACGCAGAACTGCATAAACGTTTTGCATTTATTTAACGAGTTTTTGGTCCCGACTCCCGGTGCACGTCTCTGCAGGTTTATATTCGAAAGGAAACTGTTACATGTTTTACCTGTTTCTTTTGGGGCTATTTCACCCGCACCGATCGTAACTACAGTTCACGTTGACGTTAACATGCTAATTACGTGTGAATTCGCAGTCCATAATTCTGCAGATCTATTTGAAGATATACATACCTACTTAATACTTTATCTGTGTGTCAAACTAATTAGTATATTTAGCTCAATCCTTATACTACACTATTTGGTACAGGGAAATGTAAATATTCCGTCAAGGTTGTCCGCATTGTCATAGTAATACGGATCTCCTAATCTGAAATTATCTTAGTAATTTATTTAGTGGTAGTTATAAAAAGTTTCCGCAAAATTGACGTATGTGCAAGTTGAGTTAAAGTTACATAATGTACCTAATTTACATTTTTAGTTGACATATATTTAATTGAAGAATTGCAAAGGATATCGGCCGCGGGGTCGTTGTGTAACACACACAAAATGGCAATCGATCGCAATGTCTTTACTTATGACAGTTCAGCCAGGTTCATTGCGTTATTAACGTTACTGAGCGGACACATTATTCAAATATATGAAGCAATGGCTGTTAAAATGAAAGACATTGTAATCGATTGCCATTTAATGCAATTACCCCGTTGATAAATAGGTATAGAAATTGGAGTAGGTACTTACTTAATTATGACTTTATAAATAAAATAGTACACAATGGCGCCGATTCCCTTGTACACAAACTAAATCAAATTTAAGTTCAGTGTGCATCTTTTTCTTTCTATTTCACTAAGAAAAGGACAGAAGATAAATTAGTTTAATCCTGTTAAATTAAGATACTCCATAGTAAGTTTAGACGTGATTAAAAACATGGCTACTAAAAATACGTAATACGTTAGGCGCTGTCTAATTTGACAGGACTATACTAATATTTATCTTCTGTCCTTTTCTTAATGAAATAGAAAGAAAAAGATGTACTGAACTTTAAGAATCATGTCCAGTCTTGACCTGAAAATTTTCGAACGCGTCTAGTGATGTAAAATATCTTAAAAAATTGCATTTTTTTTGCTTATTTCGTACCACTTAATTGAATTTTCAAACGAAGCCAGGAATAAATACAATTTATATTATGTTTATCATTCTCAATATACTTTTGGAAACGGAACGTGTTTTACACACGTTCCATTTTAAGTGTACAGTTGACAGGTTACTCGTAAAACGGACTTCTTTAGCCGCAACGAATGACAGGCTGCCGCTGTGACAGTGTGACCGCTGTCATTTGTTTGACGTTTTGCAGTCGTTCGTTTCATAGTGTACTGTGCGATTTTGGATTTTCTGGACTTCGATACCTACCACTTACGATTACTTTGGCCTGTGTTATACGGATACCGATTTAGTGCTTTTGATTGGGATCTAAGTTATCGTAATCGCTCTTGTTAGAAAGTGTTATGGAGCCTTCTACAAGATTGCTTTGTATAAACTGCAACAAAGTGTTAATACGCTTCGGCGTTATCGGGCACTTCAGCTTGATAGCAGAGTCATCTCGCTAATTAGCACTTGGATATCTCCAGTAATAGTAAGTATAATAACAATCAAGTACATAACGATTTAGTATCCAGTCAACGGAGGCTAGCGTATTAATTGTTACAACACACAAGTTGTACAAGCTAAATAAAAGCTTGTAAAAAGAATTGATATTTAGAAGTGGTAAAGTATATTTTTCAAGTTACACGAAAAATATAACTACCTAGTACTGCCTACTAGAAATAGGTGACGCCCCTAAAACGACTCACTGACCGAATGTGTTAGTTACATCTAGATTTTCCCCATGTTTTAGTTATAGTGGTTCTTTTAGACAGCTGTTTAAAACAAAAAATGTAAAAATACAAATTAAATATACATACTTATTTCCATTGTAGGCTTTAAAATCTCATAATTTACGAAGACACTGAAAATCTAATGACCCTTTGTGTATAACCCTATCTACCACACAAACACACTTTCTTCACTTACTTCACCACTACATCATTCACACACATACCTCTATTTCACCACTCATATTAACACACATTCCCACATCCATACCTCATATCTTCAAACTCACCAACAAACCCTAGCACTCTCAAATGGTACTTACTAAGACGAATTATTTAATAAATTAATAGTGAGTGTGATAGTGATTTAAGTAGTCCCAAGATAAAAATTAAAATGTCAATAGCAGAACACTATCCCCCGAGATACAGATTCCTGCCTAGTTTAGGGGCAAGAGTCAATACTATGTGCTCCTTATTATGATCACCACAAAATGTTGAAGTACCTACTTACTTGTAATGTACCTATTTGTATAATTGTAACTTTTATCGGTGAGAAATAAACTATTTTTATTTTATTTGTTTTTCAGATAACGGAAGAAGATTACATTTGTGAAGCGTGCTTTGATGTATCTATGCAGACTATTAATGCTCAGATTCATGGAAAAAATGAGTGTGATCCATCTGTTGGTTCATCTCGATGTGGTCATGCTCAAGTGTGCCCGGTTTGTGGTCGATCATTGCTCATTCGTCAAAGTGACCACATTCTCAAAGAAAACCCATCAAGCCTCACACTAAGGATGATCAACTTAATGCATGATCACAGGCATGAAACCAACATTGTGGCTCCAGTGGCATTTTTAAATGAAGTGGTTGTACGAGAAGATAATGAATAAATGATAATAAATCAAATCCTGTTTTTTATATAATTTCCCTGTCCTCTTCAAAAACATGTAGGTGGGCAGTTCTTTTCGTTATCTATTTATGTCGTCTGTCTGTCAGGCCGACTCCTGGAGTCTGGTCCGCTTCGACGGCGACGACAGATTTTGACCGATACCTACTCCAATGAACTGTAAGTAGGTACCTAAATTGCTCAAACTTGCACAAAGTGTGGTAAACAAGAATAGCACAACATCACACGAAGTCTTTTATAACTCAGCATCGGCGGGTTATTACGAGAACAATAACTGCTGTTTGCGACCGCGCGCCAATTTGATGATAATGATTTGATGTTATTACATTAAAGAGGGATTTATTTCTGAGTGATTGTAACTCTCAGCGATTAAGAAACAATTTGATTTTAATTATCGTACAGTTTTTGTGGTTATACCAGCTGTCAAACCTTATCTGACAGCTGCTATAACCTCAAAATCTTATTTAATTAATAACGTTTATCCCTGGCCTCTAAATGAAATGATAATAAATTATTGAGTTATTATGAACAATAATTGTTTTTATACAACACTAGTTGTAGGTAGACGCGACCTGTAAAACAAATCAAGTGACAGGTCAATCAATGTATGGAAAGTGGGCATGTGTCTTTAATTTAGTTAGTGAACAAGGGAATCGGCGCAATTAGCTTACTTACACACTAAGTACCAACTGTTCTTTCAGACAAAAACTTAACGCTGATGTTGAAAACATTTTACGGCCAATTAACTGAAGTACAATCTTTTAAAGAACATAGGTAATGGTATTAACACTTTCCAAACAATGTTGCAGAGCAAATCGTGATATAGTATACTCGTAAATCCACAGATAATGACGAAGAAAAACAATGTAGGAGAAAGAAAAAGGCATCTAAATAATCATAACGACCGCAGCAAGGAATTCAGATACAATAATGTAGAAATTGTTGGCAAAAGGTACAGGTGTTTTGCGTGTACATAAATAATTAATAAGATAAGGGAGCCTAAGCCTAACAGTGGACTATAAATGCTGTGGATGATGTTAGTGGCGAAACTTGAAACCCCATAAAAATCAATCAACTCAGCCTATCGTAGTCCACTGCTGGACATAGGCCTCTCCTAGGCTGCGCCACAACACCCTGTCCTCCGCCTTCCGTATCCAGTCTGTTCCAGATACTTTCTTTATGTGAAAAAAACTCTATAATGTTTAACTTAATTCCAGAAGTTTTGTCGTTAAATTGTAATGTTGACCCCGTCAGCTATAATAAGCTTGATATTATGCATTGATAAAAGTTTCAATAAAGGGTTTCCAATTTAAAATTTGGCGCTTCCCACTTTTTATGTACTGTTACTCGTAGTTATTTCGTTAAGCTGCTTATCGAAACGAAACTCTTTGGGTCGAGGGACTGGCCAATTTATCTTGGATGTTCAAAGCAGCTCTGCATCTAAACTCTGTCAACGTACCGTTGCCATGCCAATATACCTAGATAACACAGAGTCCATTTTCATCTCGAATGTTAGTGAAAAGATGGGCCATAACTCAGCTGGCTGTATTAAATTATTTTAGCTGGACTGAGTGCCATCTTCACTTGTGGCCTCTTTACGAGCTATTTTTCTTTTCCAAATAACTTGAAAAAATCCTCATTATCACTGCGCCTTGCCAGGTGTCCTACCCAACTCCATTTAAGTGCCGTATCTCGTTTTCCGCTATCGAAAACCTTCGTAAGTCTGCGGATCTCGGCGGCGAGACGGGCGGACGACATTGTTAATTTCGCGGGTAAACCTGGATGAGGTTCGCACAGTAGCGTGATGATCAGCACATGAACAGATAGGCCTGTGGTCAGTATTGGGTGATGTCGGATGATGATGATCCTCTACTTTGCATAACACGATTATCTTATAAAAACGTGAATACTCTTTATAATTACTAATCGATCACCTCACTGACTTCGCATCCGGTTTTATGAATTTATGATAACCTCTCTCTTAACGAACTCTTATCAAACTGATAGCTTTGCACCAACAGGTCACATCGTCGTATGACGGAAACATTATTCATAATTGTTGTTTTCAACGACTTCGGAATGACAATTTATATTACCCACTAGTTTTTGCCCACGGCTTCGGCCGCGTGGAGGTCCGAAGTTATCCCACGGGAACTACTACTGGAATAAAAGTATCCTATGTCCCATGTCATAGTCTACCGTTATGTCAAAAGGCAAGAAAAGGAAACAGACATAAAGGCCGAGTTAGTTTGGCATTTATAATATTACTATGGATTTAGTATCTATAGATACTTAATGACTGTTACCTTTCAGATTGTTATCGTCTGGCGCTCGTGAACTGAACCGATAACAGACAGAGGCAGACTCAGACAAAATGAAGATAAAGAAGTGCTTAGTTGATAAAGTTCATGAGAGGGCGATTCATTCACAAAATTATTGGAGTTCATTAACATAATGTGTCATTCACCTAGCAGTGGGTGCAAGTGGAATGAAAATAAAAAGGAAGAAAAATTACTTACATATTTATCTGTCGTCAAGAAATGAATTAATCCAGATGATACAGTAAAACTTAATTCAATACGCAACGTAATGCATGTAGTAACGTCACTGGGCGAAACACATTGCTGTAATCGAAACGAAGCACAGCAGTTCAGAAAAAACGAATTTAATTAAAACGCAGTTTCCAGCGCTGAACTCTACTGTACAAGCAAAAACACGACTACCCTCACAAAACATTTGGCGAACAGCGTCACACAGGTTTTAATTAAATCCCGTCGGTTGTCACCTAAGGACAAATATCCTTTAGAATACCTGTGACATACTACCTACATACTAGTCTCTAATAGCTTGGAATTTTGGAATGGACTTCAATGAAGACTAGTTGAATTTAAAATCTTGTTCTTGCTAAAGAGACGTTTGGCAAAGGGAACCATTTCTGCATAATTTTACGTCATATTTTTGTATGACTTTGCAGCGTTATTTGCAGCAGTGAGAATAGTGTTAGGTAATAGAGGCATCAGTGTCTAGTTGATGCATGTCATTTGAGAGTAGCTCTCAAAGCAACTGAAAGTGTCTTATATCTTCTATTTCTTTCTTAATCTAAAATTGCAATGCCTTTCAAACGACGATTCAACAGCACTTATTGTGATATTTACGGTATGAAGCAGACGAAACTTTCAAGCATATTATGAATCAATAGATTAGTCATTTCCTCAAAGTCCTTCGGATTGTGACACACACACGTTTTTCTTGTCGTGAAAAACTACTGTTTATTCGCCGGGTTGCCTCGATTGTCAGTGTTGTATTGTTGTGTTGTGTTGTGTGTTGTGTTGTTTATACGCCGTTCTGGCACAGAAAAAGTTACTTAAGAACATTTTCCAAATGTCTTATTTAAAAAAAGATAACTGGAAATTTGTTTCTATGGAAAATTTAAAATCGGTCTAATTTGGCTGTAACACTCTTTTTCGAAAATGTTCTTAAGTAACTTTTAAGACCTTTGTATCCTGCTTATGCGTATGAAGTTTCATTAAAATCGATTCATGCATTTCGAAAAACAAAGGCTTGAAAGTTTGTATGAAATGCCCTACGACGTAAACGCCCTTAAGGCATTTTGCTCCTACCATAATATTGAAGTAAGATCAAAAGCAAAATGCACTGTCCATTCAGACCACAACCCTTGTCAGATCAGGGATACCAATTCATCAACCATCGGATTAACGTGACATAGTTGTACCCATGTAAATACCTATGTAGACCGCTGTTCAGTAGCCCATGTCATGATGTCATGTCTGAGTTAATTGTACAGAGATTACAAGCACATGTTGTAGGTAAATTATGCGCTTGAGTTTAATGGTTTACATGGAATATGGAGTTAACTGCATAGACGCTATCAAAGGGATATATATCAGGATTTACGTAATTGATACTTAGTCACGTGAATTACCTCTTATGTAGTATCCTTACTAATAAACGTTGTATAGCGTCAATATAGTTACACAACGCTTTGGCTTCTTCTTTCGAAAGTCAAATTACTGACGACTGAAAGAGAGAAATCGATGTGTAACTATTCATCTGATATCATATGTTTATTAGTAAGGGCCTAAGGGGGTTAAGGTATTAGCGAGAGCAAGCCCAATGCCTAGATACATAAAACGTATCTATTCCTAACGTTTAGGCGATCAATCATAGGTAGGTACAGACGCCATCGCATCAAGCTACCCGGAACTGTAAAATTTTCCCAATTAAATTTGAACTTTATGCTTTAGCGATAAAGTTGAAAATATATTAAAGAAATTTGACAGATTGTAGTAGATTGATGTGCTGACGTCTGTACATAATTGCATTAGTCTATTTTTGACAGTTCTTCCAGACAGAAACTGTCAGACGTCAATTTTATTCCACGAATAAAATTTATCGGTCGATTGAAAAATCAGCCCTAAGTCAAATTATTCTACCAGTATTTCCGAATCAAAAATACTATCAATCGAAACAAGATTAATAGTCAAAAATAATATCAATCGAAACAAGATTAATAGTTATAAATCAGACCAAATGTGACAGTATGCCAATACTTTGGTAAAGCCCCTAGGGGCCTAAATAATAAATTGTTTTTCAGGGAAAGCGAGGCAAATAAAGTATTCAACACGCATTTCGCCCTAAAACAGACAGGCAGAATGAAATCCTATGTAGTAAGTACTTAGAGTATAAATTACTTACTGTATTACCTATACCTACAGGGTTGTTTAAAATTGGCTAGCTAAACTCCGCAGACGCAATGGTATCTACACACGATGAAATGTGACGAACGGCCGCTGTGTAGTGACCTGAAGTCAAGTCAAAAAAGTTTTCTTATATTTTATAGTGTTACGATATTGATAGGGATCCATCACGTCTGTGAAGTTTAGACAAAAAAAAAAACAGTTGCACTCCGGGAGTGCCGACAGAAGTGAAAACAAAACAAACAGAATACTTTGCCATCACTCACTGACATATCGGGTACCTATACATTAAAACCGAGTATATCCCGAGAACAGCCGAACACATCCGAAGCGTGTATTTTTTTAAATCGTCTTATAAACAAAACAGGCGCGGTGTCGTTTCCCATCTCAAAAAATGCCCAACACGTTTTTAGGGTTCCGTACCGAAAGGGTAAAAACGGAACCCTATTACTAAGACTTCGCTGTCTGTCTGTCACCAGGCTGTATCTCAAGAACCGCGATAGCTAGACAGTTGAAATTTTCACAGATTATGTATTTCTGTTGCCGCTATAACAACAAATACTAAAAACAAAATAAAATAAATATTTAAGGGGGGCTCCCATACAACAAACGCGATTTATTTGCTCTTTTTTGGTCGATACCAAAAATGGCAACAGGTAGGCAGGCACTTGAAATATTCACAAAATACTCAGTTGTATTTTAACTTTAATAATAAATAATAAAATTAAAATAAAATAAATATTTAAGGGGGGCTCCCATACAACAAACATGTTTTTTTCGGCGTTTTTGCCTTGTTTAGAACTGATATTTCTCGTGACTACAATAATTGCATAGCACACGTGTGAGCACTGTACTTACACCTAAACTATACAGCTACCATTTACTGGGTACGTCTTTCATTGACTTGAATGTAGTATGTCATGCTCATTCTAATGTTCCGCTGGTGGTGGCGTGTGTGTTGGATCATTAGGTTCCCTTCAAAATGGTTGAGCTAAATAGTGCTGATCCGTACGTCATGTTCGTGAACGGGCGCCGTCAGTAGGGACTGTTCATCTCGTAGCCGCCACGGCTTATTTTAATTTATTTTAAATTCTGTTTTTTTTTGTTTTTATCTTTTATTTTAGTACGGACGCTTTTAACGTGCACGTCTTTCTACACCGTTCTCACATGTATAATTTCAACATGAATGATGTAACCAATATTTTGTTATAATTTTATGATTTAAAAGAGTGTTCATGGAGTTTCTTGCCCGTTCTTCTCCATAGAGATCTACTATGCTTTGGAATGGGCAACTAGCTTCATCATTCTGACTGACCGACCCCTTGAGAATTCAAAAGTGCCTGTAATTGGTTTAATTGAAATAAATGCTTTGAGTTTGAGTTTTAATTGCAGTCGATGACCCCACAATAAAATCTCAATTTTTTAATTATTTTTATTTGATCATGTTAAGATATCGGTACCCATCGCATCTGCGAAGTTCAGTTAGTCAATTTAAAATAACCCTATATACAAAAGTCTACAGAATTTTCGTTACAGTTACTGAAGACTTATGAAATTTTCGGTGAACTCTGTAATATGGTGACTAATTTAAGTAAAGCTGCTGAATATCCCAGTGAATGATCTCTCACACTAAGCATTCCCTGTATTATTAAAATGAACTAAGCTTCCGGTACTCCACCCGACGAGAGAAATGATTTAATTTAAATCCAGGAATTTATGAACAGGGGTTCCGGTAGCTTAGATTAAAGCCTTCCGCTAAGAGATCCTGCTTAGTATGCTGCGAATACGATGCATAATAACATAGACCAAAATGCAATATCTTCTATCTATTTATATAAATAAGACAAAATCGGGTTAGTTAGTATATTTATAACTCAAAAACGGCTGGACCAATTTTTATGATCTTTGATTTGTTGGATTTGTTTCCGCCCCAAATAGCAGTAGTAGTAATAGAAAAAACAATAATGAAGATAAATAATTTTGTATGGAACGGAGTTTTTGGTGATATCTCGAGAACACCTAAAAAGAGGCAACTTTGGCAGAATCATAAAAGGGTAACATTATGAATTATAATATGACAAAGACAGTCCGTTTTTCTTTTTTTGCTGCACTACGTAGGTATAATCAAAGAGATTGGGATTGGATTTGGAGTGGATTGATTGGTATTTAAGCACAGACAAAAAAAAATAACTGAAAAATCCTTCTGAAAATGGGATTTGATACAATTAACTTAACAGTTAACTGTCCATTACGATTCATAATGTTATCCTTTTATGATTCTGCCAAAGTGGGCTTTTTAGGGCCCCAGATTGACTATTTTTTTTTTTTTTATTGATCCTAAGGCGGTTCGCTGGGTCAGCTAGTTTTTTTATAAATGTAGAAGTAGACTTTTAAACTTTTCGTAAGCGTGTGATTACGCTTCCATTCGCATAAGATACGATGCTTTTGTAGCATCGGTTTTCTTTTACCTCCAAAGACTACTATTAAGCATAATCAGCCTGTAATATTCTTCACTGCTGGGACACAGGCCTCCTCTTTCTTTGGGAAGATTGGGCCCAATCCACGCGGGACCAGTGCGGATTAGTGGATGTTACCTGTCTTCGAATTTTTGGTTCTAGGACATGCCGGTTTCCTCACGATGGTTTCCTTCACCGTTTTGTGAGCAGTGGTGTTGAAATAATTTACACAAAATAAAGTCTCTGCTTGGGTTCGAATCGCGTCAAAGTTGCGACCGTAACCACTGGGCCACCACAGTTCCGATAGCTCATCATCATCATCATCTGCCTAGCCTTTTCTCAACTATGTTGGGGTCGGCTTCCAGCCTAACCGGATGCAGCTGAATACCAGTATTAGCTCCGTAGATAATTATTTTTAATAATACACACATCAAAAGTGTCTAGGGATCAAGCATTTTTATGCGGATTTCTTGAGATTGAGATGTGGCTTTGTAATAAATTTATGATTTTATAAATTTATAAGGATCCTTTTTGGTGCATTTCATAATTTGAATCAGGAACTGTGAATCAAATTCGAGTAAAAGATGAAAATCAGCTGTCAATATTTTCCCTATAAAAACATACAACGCATTGAAGACATTATTAGTGCTACTGTTTCCCTACTACTGATTAAAACCAACGTTATTATGGAGCGGCGACGTCATTTAAGCAGGGAAGAAATGCTCAGAGCCGTGGGAATGATAGAAGCTGGTTCCCGGCAACGTACTGTGGCTTTAGCTCTGAATACAAGTCAGAGTGTTATCAGTCGACTTTGGACACGTTACCGAAGCACTGGTACCGTGGCTGAGCGCCATGGAGGACGGTATCGCTGCACCTCACGGAGACAAGACCGATACATTCAAATCTTAACTCGAAGAGCTCCAACAATAACCGCCATGATGTTAGCCGTGAGGCTTCATCACTCTTCAGGGAACTTAATTAGCGACCAAACAGTCAGAAACCGCTTGCATGAAGTGAACCTTCATTCCCGAAGACCGCTACGGGTACCACCTATAGCAATGCACAATCGTAGGATTCGATATCAATGGGCTCTTGAACACAGAAATTGGGCAGAAGAACAATGGCGTTTCGTGTGCTTTTCTGATGAGTCTCGTTTTGGTATGAGACCGGATACAAGACGTATACGACACTGGAGAACCCCTGGACGCCAACAGCGATTAAAATCCTGCCAGGAAGTCCATCCTTATAGTGGTGGAACCATCATGGTATGGGCGGGTATTTGGATCGGCGGAAGAACTGAGTTGATTTGGATCAGAGGCAACCTCAACGCTCAAATTTATGCTGAGACGATTGTATCAGACGTCATCGTTCCTCTACAAGTGCAAATCGGTCCCTTATTTCAGTTAATGCATGATAATGCACGACCGCACACCGCAAGAGTTGTAAGACAGACTCTCGCCGCAGCTAACATCAATGTCCTGCCCTGGCCTGCTCAGTCGCCAGACTTGAACCCGATTGAGCATGCATGGGATATGCTACAGAGAAGAGCTCTGCCGAATATGGAGGGTATCCAGTCGCAAGAAGACCTTTTTTTGTTGTTGCAACGAACATGGGCGGCCATTCCACAGCGTGATTTGGATGAACTCATTTTGAGTATGCCAAACCGATGTTCTTGTGTTGTTAGTGTTCGCGGTAGAAACACGGATTATTAATTGTTTAAGTTACCCAATAAAATTTTAAAGAAAACTGTTATTTCAGTCTTTTTTTCGAACTTTTGTGTTAGTGGTTCAAATGTCAAAAATCCCTTTATTAGGAAAATGGCAAATTTCTTTATTAATGCAAAGGTGACTTGGTTTATCGTTACTGTGACAAACGAAAACACTTTATTTGATGAATCCTTAAAGAAAATTTTAATTAATATCAATCAGGAGAAAAGTTATTGCAAAAATATATGTTGATCCCTAGACACTTTTGATGTGTGTATTTTATTTTATAAATTCTTTGTCGCAATGCAAGGAAAATACCAAGGATTATGGTGTACAGTCGACCTAATTATTGAACCAGTTAATGATGCATTGCCAAAAGAAAACATGGAGGTCAAAGAATATTAATACATCAAAAAAGATGCATGTCCGCTGGTATCATGGACATGTAGATTTATGATCCGGGGACACATTGCGGACAGGATGTACCAGTCATACGTCATAGACGTGAAGGATTTTGCGGAAATTGAATTTTGCTAGAACAATGGGATTGGTGGTCAAAAATTTATTTATATAAATACAAAAGCTTCAACATTAAAATATCATGATAATCATTTAGACCGGTCCAGGAAATGATGTCGAGACGACCGCATGGGCTTGTTCGAAGTGGCTCAAAAAAAAGGATATATACCTGGAAGAATTTGGGAAAGGCCTTTGTCCAGCAGCCAGTAGAACAGCCAGGACTGAGTTAAACGAAAATTTATTAAAACGCTAGCCTATTGAATCAATAACTTATGAATTTCGGCAATTGCATTTATATTTAGAGTTTTAAATAAATAAATATTGCAGACTTAAAAAGTTAAGTAAGTAAGTACGCAAACTGATGAAATTAAAGTCTGAAATATTCTGCGATAATATTTGAGAGCTCTCCTTCTAACAGGACAATTTCATTTTCTACCTCTAGAATCCCTGCAAGGAGCGTTGAAAGTATTTTTCAAGAAATTAATAACAGCGCATCTCCCGGGATGAAGATCCTCGTATTTTCTGAGCAGCTTCGTAAGAAGCGAATAGTCTCCGAGAATTCACTTATGTAGTGTCATTTGTAAGGATTTAAATATTCCGTGCTTTACTGCTACATAACTTTGAATACACACAATTTACTAGTTTTAAGTGTTCTTTACCTGTAAACATCAGATAAAAACTTTTTCCAAAAAAAAAAACAACCGACTTCCAAAAAAACACTACAAATTGAAAAATAACTTTAATTTCGGAAGTCGGTGTCTTTGGTTCCGCATTTTCGTTTATTGACACCGACTTCCGAAATTAAAGTTATTTTTCAATTTGTAGTGTTTTTTTTGGAAGTCGTTGTTTTTCTTTTTGTAAAAAGTTTTTATTTTTCACTTTTTAGGGTTCCGTTGATCCTCTCATCAGATTCCAACTTTATGATAATGGGACCACCTCGAGAGTATACCCTTTCAAACAAAAAAATAATTTTGAAAATCGGTCCACAATTGGCGGAGTAATCGCGTAACAAACACAAAAAAAAAACATACCGTCGAATTGAGAATCTCCTCCTTTTTTGAAGTCGGTTAAAAAAGCAGCCTATAATGTTCCCACTGCTGGGACACAGGCCTCATCTCTTCGAGAGGGAGTGTGCTGTAATCTACCGCACAGGCCCAGTGCGTGTTGGTAGATGTCAAATGTCTTCGAATGTTTGGTTCACCGTTTTGAGACCGGTTATAAACATTCTATTTATCGTCTACATTTTAGAATTGTGCAAAAATTCCAAAAAATAGGTAACTTAATTGTCGAAAAAAACATCAAAGCTTTTATTTAAGACACCTTCTAATAATTGATCCAATAGGTAAAATGTAAAACCACCAACCCAAATTCACTAATAGAACTTAACACTAACAAAATTAACTTGCAAAACATCGTTAATACGAAACAAGAACAAAGGTTATATTATTATTGAAAGTTACAAATTCACTAATAGAACTTAACACTAACAAAATTAACTTGCAAAACATCGTTAATACGAAACAAGAACAAAGGTTATATTATTATTGAAAGTTAACTTGCATGAAACTTCGTAGAGTCAGCGCAAACCGCAAGAGTGAATTTTAGCACCCACCTGACCTGACGTAGTTCATGACCACGCTCTCGAGTGTATCGGAAACTCATATAGCTAGGATTAACAATTTTGTTTACGCTTTCGTTAACCGAAGCGATACATACTTTTGATCCTAGGTTCGGGAAAGTAAAATATGTAGAGTGATTTAGCATTTGAGGAACCCAGTAAAGAGAAAACTCGGACACCAGTCTGATACTATACAATACAAAGAGAAAAGTCATTCTGTGTTTAATGTCAAAGTGCATAAAGTCTGGCTGCATGCCTTTTGTATCAGGTAAAGTTGGATAACACAAATGACATGACAATCTGTTTTCCCAAGTTGTAAAAACTTTTAAATGCAAAACCACATTAAGAAAATTCTGTTGTGTTTGATTTGTTGAGTTTAAACCTGTACAAAGATCCAAGAGCAATCAACGAAGCAAGGCGCTGAAAAATTAAAAAAATGCTTCTATTTCTCACGCTCTAGCGTGAGAAATAGAAGCAATTTTTCTTAGTCCCGACAATGCAATTGCAGTCGCAGATAAAAGCTATAGTTGCTAATAGATTAAAGTTATTCCGGGTCACGGAGCGCAGGAATCTCGGCGTTCCGGAGTTAATTGCCTGGTACTAATACGAGCTCCTACTGAAGACGGATTCGATCCGGATATGTATGGTATTGGATGGATCTTGTGCAGTACGGTTTTTCTATTGAAAAATGTTTTGAAGTGTTGCTGTGGTGGGCAAGTACTCCAAAATAGAACAAAGGTGGAACCAAAAGTTAGTCTGTAAGCTTTCTGTAAAATATAATAAATAAATAAAAAAAAACGTTTTTCCAAAAAAAAAAACAACTGACTTCCTAAAAACAAAACACTACGAGACGTACGAGTGAAAAGTAACTTTAATTTCGGAAGCCGGTGTTTTTTTTGGAAGCCGTTTGATTGGTTATCGATTTTGAAAAATTCAAAATCGGTCCACAATTGATGAAAATATCGATGAACAATATACATTTAAAAAAATTACGTGCATACAACATAAACTTCCTCTTTTTTTTAAATTGGTTAATTAAAAACTCACCCGTAAACATGACACGGGTTGAGTTTAATAAAAAGTTTCACCTTGTATTAGAGCGTCGTTTCTGTTACCTGTGTTACCGTCTCCTTGATCTCACACCGTGTGTCATATTTTCGGCCGTTCTGACCGTAACTAGCTATTATTACGCCTGTAATTTAGTTTTACAAATTGGCCATTTTACCCGCTATTGTTTTTATATCGATTTCTGTGTGAGTTCGTGATTATCATTGGACATATTGGTGTATATGTGTGTTAGCCGTTATTATATCTTCTTACGACTGCATTATAGCCAGTAATGGGGAAGCCGAAATACCTTCCTTATATACAATGCGGATACTATTGTTCGGATTTTTTTTTGTGGTTTTATATTCTAAGATGGTTATCTTCTCACGACCCTCATTATTGGCGTGGTTTGTATAAAGCTTGGTGTACTGCACACGGAAATATAAATGGCATTGAGGCATTATTTAAATGATTATCTTGCAGCGGACAACAAAATATTTATTATATTAATTAATATATTAGTAATAATATTAATCAACCATTTAAATACGTCAGATCGTTTATTTGTAACTTATATACTACGTAGGGGTTTCAAACCCAGTAAGTACACTATATAATTACCTGTGAGATGTATAGAAGATAGGCAAAGTCACAATTTTGCTGTTGGTTTACAAAGCTACGCTTAAAGCCGGTAAGGAAAAAGAACATGCAATAACTACACAGTTCCATACCAACACAAATCATCCAAGCACAATACACAATAAAGAAATAAAAAAGAAAAATAACACATCACGTCTCTCAGCAGGAAACATAGTAAACGACTATAAAAACACTATTACCGTTAATCATATGGAAGTTATGTTTGCAAATATTTTACTAGGTGTACTTGTAAAGTTTGTAGTAAATATTCCGGTAAACTTGTGAGAGGAGATACAGACAACCGATGGTCCAACTCTCCAAGTTTCATATGTCTTGAAACTTAAACATTTGGAGCAGACGTCACCTATTTCAACATCAATAACAACAGAGATGCTCTGCTCACCTTTGGAGGAGATAGAATTATTAATGTGGAAGAAACATAAGTATTGCCAATCCTTCACTCTAACATAGCTCTACAGTATCCAAGGTTTTAAACTTATTTATTACATTCCTTTGCGACTTTGTAGCACATATGCATAATTTCATGTTCATATATTATCACTGAATAACGATTGATTTTGCTGAAGATCTGGGCAAAACTCTATAAATTGTTGATACCATAGAAAGTTGTCATGTCTTGAAAGGGGGTACTTCATACTCTTCTTCTTAACGTGTCGATAGCAATCTAAATGGAATCGGCTCATAATTAGTACTGCATGCTGAATTCGCAGGCTTCGTACTGATAGACAAGTATGGAAGAGGAGGACATGCTGTGCCGACCCCAAATAAATTGGCATAAGGGCAAGAAAGAGAATGAAAGATGATCTCAGAAAGTTAGCGACACATCCTGAATAATGCTCACGCTCACGGTCTTGCAAAACTTGTGTATGGAATAGTATTTTGTCGTTGTTTTATGCAAAGCACCTTTTTCACGATGTTTTATTTGCATGTGATGCAAATAAAACATCGAGAAATAATTTATTCATAAGTAGTAACCAGCATAGCATCTTGAAAGGACACGAGACTCGATCTCATCAACTTCATAATCCATATAATGTTGGAGAACTTTGTGCCCGATTGCCTTTGGACGAATTTGGGAGTTTAGAAAAGAATTTGGCCAAGATTTGTGGTCAGACAAAGGTGATTTTACGGGCTAATAATTTATTGACATCGCACAAAAAAAATGAAAGAATCAAGTTTTTTATACGCAGTTGGTATGTACGTAGCTATTAATTAATTTCAGCCAACCACACTAGGTCATTGATCGTCGTATTTATGTGTGATGTGCATAACTGTTTTAATCGATAGCGCTTCTGACATATTCACGCATTCACGCCTCAACGAATTCTGTGTAAAAATATTATCATCAAACAATACTTTTACCAACAAAACCCTTCATAACCGACCCGTCGGAAAAACTTTGAAAGAAACAGAAGCGCTGTCAACAGTAAGCTACACACGAGATGCATTTCCTCACATACACAAAGCGTCAGAGGATATCCGTTGAAGCATTCGACGCGAGTGTAGCGAGCATTGAGGCTTTCACCAGCTCTATTCAGACCAGTTTAGGTCCTAACACTGTGTGCGAGGGGGAGATAGTTGGAAATGTATGAATACATTCCTCTGTGATGTCATACGTAGTTTTAATCCCAGATTATACAGCTGCAGAACATAAATGCAATGAATTTTATGAAGCTGTGTATTGACATATCTATAATTATATAAAAGAAAGTCGTGTTAGTTACACTATTTATAACTCAAGAACTGCTGAACCGATTTGGCTGAAAATTGGTGGGGAGGTAGCTCAGTACCAGGAGGACATACATACATAATTTTATTTACTTCTAGGAGTAGGGTAGGAGTAGTGTAGGAGTAGTGTAGGAGTAGGATAGGAGTAGGGTAGAAGTAGGATAGGAGTAGGGTAAGAGTAGGGTAGAAGTAGTGTAGGAGTAGGGTAGGAGTAGGGTAGGAGTATGGTAGGAGTATGTAGGAGTAGGGTAGGAGTAGGGTAGGAGTAGGGTAGGAGTAGGGTAGGAGTAGGGTAGGAGTAGGGTAGGGGTAGGGTAGGGTAAGGGTTAGGACAACATGCGAACTAAGTAGCGCCGGACAGCTATAAATAATTTATATGGCAAAACAACGTTTACCGGGTCAGCAAGTTAAAAATAAAATGGAACATGTATTTTGTAGCCAAGTTTGTGTAAATAATCTAATTTTGTGACCAGCCGGGCGACAAAAAGGCACGTCCTCGAAACATTACTCTTCCATTATGATTTTTACGGTAGGGCGGATTCAGATGACCCAAGTGTCACAAGCTGTCACGAATAAGATGAAAGCGTGGGTAAGGAAACCAACTCCGTCCTTGGAAAAATTCCGTCCTTCCGATCCGGAATGAACCCGGAAAGAACGCTGAAATATGATACACAAACATTTTCTGTTTGCGTGAGTAAAATATATTATTTCTTGTAAAGGATACTTGGACGACAGAGGGATTATATTTGGACTTACCTACTTATTTTGCTTCAACATTTATTTGTATCCCACCACAGTCAACTTCCGTCCCGTATAAATCTTACCCGTATAAATCTGATTCAATCAAATTATCTTGCTATGTCAGACAGTACGAAGAAAGAATTCAATTTATGCAAAGAAACCGGTCAAGTGCGAGTCGGACTCGCGCACCGAGGGTTCCGTACAAATTTGTAGGTGTAATGTAAAAATTTATCAGGAGTTTAAAAAAAAATGTAACTATACATTTACGGTTTTCGGATTTTTTCCTTTACTTGTGCTACATGACTTAGCTTCTTGCCAAATGTCATGATTCTAGGTCAACGGGAAGTACCCCATACATTTTGATTCCCTTGAGAGTGGCGACAATAACAGGTACATATTTAGAGAGTAGTAAGTTAGATTTCTACCATTAACACTTTTCCATAAGAGGTGGTTGGTGGTAGAAATCTAACTTAGAAAGATATATTAATGATTCTAATGATTATAATTCGCTAAATATATACCTGTTATCGTAGCGAATCATACTTTGATCAAGATACAACCAGACATTGACCTGCAAATTGGAAAAACCGCAAGAAAATTTGAATTTCGCGGTCTCAACTACCCATTCACCTTAATTTAATTTCAACCCGACACCTTCACGCGTTTCCGAGATAAAGGGTATTCACAGACAGACAGACAAAGTGATCGTATAAGGGTTCCGTTTTTTCCCTTTGAGGTACGGAACCCTATAAAGGCCGAGAAAGCTAAAAAAATCTGTCCTAACGGTATTTCGGGAGACTCAACATAGAAGAGAATTACCGAAACCAACCAATACCTTTTGTACGGAATTTCTGAACGCATATTTGGGTTGTTTCGGTGGCTTCCTCTCGACATTAGGTGCATTCCATCTGTGCTAGAATAGGTTGCTATCGTTTCAAGCATTTTTAAATTAGAACTTTCCGTTGAAATTGATTTAATCTAAAGCAAATAGTGACTAAACTTTACTGATACATCATCATCTGCCTAGCCTTTTCCCAACTATGTTCGGGTCGGCTTCCAGTCTAACCGGATGCAGCTGGATACCAGTATTTTACATGGAGCGACTGCTTATCTGACCTCCACAACCCTGTTACTGGGTAATACGATACCCCTTGGTAAGACTGGTTGTCAGACTTTCGGGTTTCTGACTACCCGTAATGACTGTCAAAGTTCCACGAATGACAGCCGGAACCAACGGCTTAACGTGCTTTCCGAGTCACGGAGGGGTCACGGTGTGTAAAGACGGTCACCCATCCACAGACCAACCGCGGCAAGCGTCACTCTTAAGCTCTAAACTTTACTGATACCTTTTGAATAAAATGATAATGGCTTTTAAATAGATGATTGCAATTATATAAAACTTAGGGAATAAATTCACAACTATATAAAAAGCTAGTAGCTGTAGTTGTCCGCGACTTCGTCTGCGATACAGGATGAAAAGTAGCCTATGAACTTCTCTAGGCTCCAGGTTCCAGGCTACTTATTTATCAAATTTCATCCAAATCCGTTCAACTGTTTTAGCGCGAAAGCCTAACAATATATAAAACTGGGATTCAAAAGTGGGATCCAACGAAAATAAATCAAATAAAGTTTTCGCATTTATAATATTTTTGTCTTCTCAGAGCATACGAAACCAGCCCCATCCAATTCCGTGCTGTCCTGACATAAACTTAGCTGTTCAGTGCGTCTCAATACTGACAGTGTCTTCGGGCACCATCAATATTTATAGAAACGAAACGATACAGAGCACCAATCTCGGAAATGTTTCCCGCAGGAAAATGGAAAAATATCAGTATATTTTGTGTGTTCATAAGGATATCCTTATGAACACAAAATATACTGATATTTTTCGCTTATTATTATTAACGCTTCCTGTGTGTAGGAAGCATTTATAACTTTTGTTCCTTTGAGCCCACAATATGACGAATAATATGTATAAGTTTATGGCCGACATGCTGAGAGATAGTTACACATAATATGAGAGATTGTTGTAACTAGGTCCGGGGTCGTAAGCAAGGGATAGTGAGTTTTGGACGATTTTATGGCGGTCATTCAGTAATCTGTGGTTTTTATGGCGAAATGGCCACGTCGTCACACAAGATTTTGGTCCTTAGTTATGTACGGTGGGCTGCATCAATTGGGTACCCCAGTTGTATTAAAATTTTCATACAACTGGGGTACCCAATTGATGCAGCCCACTGTACATTCAGACAGTGTAAACATTAAAAGGATAAACAGTGTAATCAGATTACATTGCAAATCGCTAATCAAATCAAAATATTTTTTTTAGTTTTATTGGTGGCAGCCGAAGTCTATCTTTATGCCGTGTTCAGCTATACGTAGGTATCTATGTTATGTTACTAAATTACAAACAAAAACAATTTCCAAGCTAACATTTAGACAAGAATTTCCTCTACTGTACGCACGACCGAATTCGTAATAATATGTTGCTAAACATTTAACGTACACATCCTCTATGTTGCCTCGCCTCGTAAGTAACTGTTGGTGACATTTGTGTTGAGTGTATTTAAATACATTCAACACAAATATCACCAACAGTTGTTGATTGTTGTTTAAAGAGCTATAAGTCCGCTTTATAACTTAATGTAAACAAAAGTTAATGTAAGTATCCCTACTCTCTTTGTGAAACTCCTTAAAATGGATGTAATAGAATTCCCGAAAAGGAAATGACAAGACATAACGGGAGATATGTGCGGTTGTAAACCACAAACTGTCACAGCTACAAACTGTGCGAATTAATTGTCACATTTACAACAACCTAAACTGGGAATGGTTTGCAATAAACCATTTATGGCTGATTGAAGCAAAGACCTCGTAGCTTTGCACAGTAGCCCATATGGACCCTCCTATATGGAAGTTAGCTATCACACGTAAAATTTGCTTACGAATCTATTTACATATATGCCCAGCATAGTAATAAAAAATGCTACCTACCATTGCCAAGCCATTCGATTCGATTTTGTGTATAGGACGTAAACCATACGATTCGTTTTTGTTTTTACCGACTTCAAAAAAAAGGAGGTTATCAATTCGACACGTATGTATGTAATATTACTGGAATTGCATTATATTGACATATAACTTTAATTTCGAAAGTCGGTGTCTTGGTATTTGTATTTTAGTTTTAATTTTATGCCACCGACATGAGCACCGACCGGAGCATAGTGCCCCGTAGATAAATGCTTCACATTCAGGTTTGTTGCATTATTTAAACTAACGTACGACGAAGTAGGTACACGGGTTACTAACTTATGAATGTAGGGTGGTGAAGCCTCTGTTAACAACCGCCACCCTCACTTAGGTACTACATTTATTGACCAACGTTAAAGAAGGATCATGTTTTTATTGTGTATTTCTTTATTGGTCCTTTAGGTCTCATCCTGAATCAGTTTGCACTAGAATATAATAAGAAAGAAAGAAAAGAAAAAATGTTTATTTGGACACAGTTCATGAAACACAAAATACAAAATTAACAAAAAAACAACAATAGTATAATATGTGCCTCACGGCTGCGCCAAAAAGGTTCATTTCAGCATTAATGCCAGACAGATGCTGTCTGACGCTGGTTTTCTAATGAACCTTTAGGGAAAAGTGACGGGGAGTACACACAGTTTCAACATACCTAATACATACTTTTTTATACTTATAAATAAATAAATAAACTAGTACCTAATCAAGAACATATCATTACAAAAACAAATAACGAAAACAACAAAGTATCATCAAAACCTGTTCTTCGCGATCAATCTAGATGAGATAAATAATATAATAAATATAATAGATAATAGAATAAATACTCTTTGTTATGTAGGTACACCATAAATATTACAGATATAAATGTAGAAATGGTCCTTTAAGGTGTGACACAATGGGCGGTCTTATTGAAAGCGATCTTTTATAGACAACCTTTGGATGAATTAAGGGAGATAGGTGAGACAATACTACCTACAGGTAAGTAGCCTGTGGTGTATTTATTTACGCATATACAATAATAATCATAAAACAAGTGCAAAGTACATAAAAATGACGCTTACGGAGAGAGATAGTGTAATCGCAGATCTACACTGAAAACTTAATCGCAGATCTACAAAACACAGCCTGTAGATTGATACCCTGTCTAGTTCAGTCTAGCATCTTAAAGACGTCTTCCAACGCATTGGTAAACAGTTTTGGGGATATCACAACCCCTGTCTCACCTTCAGATAATAATATAAATTGGGTTAATTGTAAACAGTACAGACCGAATTTGGTCAAAAAAATCTAGATACGAGTCACCTTTTTATCGAACAGGGCGTTTCTTTATTCGTGAATAAAAGCAAGAGATAAAGACGACTGATTAAAAATGACTTTCAACAAAGGACAAATAAATAACAATCCCCTAGAATAATCTTCTTTATTAATTTACTATGCAAATTATGAAGCTGGACACAGGACGGTCATTTACGGGGAAAAAAGAAGTCGGCGCTAAAGAGACTTTAATATTAGCTTTAAAACTTTGTTAGTGACGACCGTCTTGCAAGCTAATTGTTAAGACGTTTCTCTGATTTTCAAACCAAAACTTAAAGATTTACTAAGTACTTTGTATAGTTTATTTCATCACCACTGCACTCAATACGGTGAAGGAAAACATCGTAAGGAATCCGGCATATTTTTTTCCCATAAGCACAGATCATGTACCTAACACTTATAAGGACAGATCCTCATAAGCACAGAACATGTAACACTTTACTCATAAGGACAGATTATCATAAGCACAGGACATCTAACACTTTACTCATAAGGACAGATTCTCATAAGCACAGAACATGTAACACTTTACTCATAAGGACAGATTCTCAAAAAACCGAATATGGTACAGGTGCACACACAAAAAATATCTCGGACACTGTTTCCACAATATGTCCTGGAACCACAAAATACAAAGACGTACATATGTGACACACCTAGAAATCTGCACTGGGCCCGTGTGATTGATTACAGCCCACTTCGTCTCAAAAGGCCTGAGTCCCAGCAGTGGGGACATTTGGCTGATTATGCTTATGCTCAGGGTTGGGCAGTATTTGAATTACTTGTAATTAAAATACGTAATTGAAATACAAATACGTATTTGGTATTTGTATTTCAATTACTTCCTTAAAATGTAATTTGTAATTCGTATTTCAATTATCTGACGACGAAGTATTTTGTAATTTGTATTTCAAATACTTGAGACTTCAAAATACATTTTAACATTAAAATACATTTAAACTTCATTTAGCGATCGTGAGTGTGAGTGCGAGGCGAGAGTGCAATGATGGTAAAGCAGCTATTAGAGTTGCTGCCCATGCTGGTCTAGATTACTTATTTTTAACCGACTGAAATAAATGGAGGAGGTTCTCGATTCGGATGTTTGTATTTTTTTGTTTGTTTGCGCATAACTCCGTCGCGGTCGATTTCAAAAATTCTTTTTTGTTGAAAAGGGTTTACTTTCCAAATGGTCCCATGAAAATTTTATCGAAATCGGAAAAGCGGTTTTTGAAAAATCAACGAAATTAAAATTTCATTCACATGGTTCAGTATTTTTTACGTTATGAATGAGCATTTTTCGCTTATTGTTTACGTGAACGATGTTACTACGACCGGTAATAAATAACATAGTCCAAGTAGACAAAGATTTCTATTAATATTCTAATTCTAGTGCACATGTAAGAAAATTAGGTATTTGACAAGAATTTGGGTTAAATTTTTGAACTAAAAAAGGGTTAAAATGTTGGTTATTTTGTTTTTAATTCATTCACGAAAGAAAGTTACTTTACACTTTTGTCTGATGGTTTTTGAAAGCGGTTTTTTTTTTATAAATAGTTTTTGTAATTATGTAATTTGTATTTTGTATTTCAATTAAAAATAGCTAAAATATTGTATTTTGTATTTTATATTTCAAATACCTTACTTAAAGATATTTTGTATTTTGCATTTTAATTACTTGCGATACTGTATTTTTACCCGACTGCGCGACGCAAAGGAGTGGTAATGTGTTCATCAGCCTATGTATGTATGTATGTTTATATGTTCCTTTGAAGCACTATACAGACCAAACGCCTGGGCCGATTTTTATGATTCACACGTTAATCGATTCCTCTTAGTCCGGCGAGTGTCACTAAAGACATGACGTTTGTGAAAATTTAATATGGCGACTACTGGACGCCATATTAACTTTTTTTTTTTTTTTTTTTTTCAAAACCTATCGAGTGGGGTATCAAAATAAAGGGTTTTAAAAGGTGATTACAAAAATATATACAACATATATACTTAAAAGCAATTCGAAGTGACAAATCGCAAAAAAACACCTACCAAGAACTAAATCGTCTGCGAAATCTTTCAAATTTGTAAACTAAAAAGCTGGAAATAAAAAAGTTAATTAAAAAAAACAAAAAACCCGACTGCGGTAAAAAACTTAAGTTAAAAAAAAACTGAAAAGCTAAAAACAAGCCCATTTTAAATTAAATAAAAGTTGGAAGCAGGCGGGACCCACACCATTTTTATTGTATTTTCTAATTCAAATGGGTCCCGCCTGCTTCCAACTTTTATTTAATTTAAAATGGGCTTGTTTTTAGCTTTTCAGTTTTTTTTTAACTTAAGTTTTTTACCGCAGTCGGGTTTTTTGTTTTTTTTAATTATGTAACTTGTATTTCAATTAAAGCAAAGCATATATTTTGCCCAGCCCTGCTTATGCTAATAACTGGAAAAAAACAATGGTTATAAACAATGGTTTATCTCGATATTCCCACGGGATCGACATTTACGCGGGTTAAACCGTGGGGCGCAGTTAGTATCTACTTTATATTTACGTACGCGAAGAGAGTAACACATGGTACACTCGTCGAGTTTAAAGTGGCAATTAGAAAGATCTCCAAATGGATCGCAATATTGCACTGAAATATCTGCTACAATCCGGGATGATATTATGATAAAGTTGAATATTGTTTACCTATCGTCGTCATTCAGTAATTTGAGCATCGTTCGTTAATTAGAATGACGTACCTTACTGACGATCACTGTAGGAGAACATGAAACGTCGGTTTACCACAAACATGTAGGTTTACGATCACAATGACGTGACTCTGACGTTTTTTTATAGCGATATTCCCACGGGATCGACATTTACGCGGGTGAAACCGCGGGGCGCAGCCAGTTATAGATAAATCTGGTTTCCAGTTGCGAACAGTATATTTTAAAAATATAAAAATTATATACTTAGTTATTTTTCGCAGAGGATAACAGACTTTCAGAATTCAGACTACAAAATATAAAATTATTGGTACAGTTTCAATCGTTAATCCAAATATATTAAATTGCATTTCACAGAATTTCAGTTTTAATTCACATTCCGATTGAACAGTTTAAACCAAACGTAGATAATCATGTGATGAAAATGGATGGAAATGTGAAATGCATTCAGATAAAAACACGCAACTAGCTAGGCGTGCATTTTGATTCAATAACCATGAAATATGTGCTAATTATGTTCGTGGCTAAATAATAACAGTCACACGGTCAATCGCAGGTTAAGCTACACTTTCCGCGGTCGGTTTGTAGATGGGTGACCATCCATTATATACCGAGATCCCTTCATGCCTCGGAGAGCACGCTAAGCCGTTGATTCCGGCTGTCATTCCTAGGTAGATCTTTGACAGTCGTTAGCCAGAAGACCAAAAAGTCTGACAAACAGTTTTACCAAGGGGTAATACTGTATTACGCAGTAACTGGGTTGTGTGTCAGATAGGCAGTCGCTGCAAGTTAAATACTGGTATTCTGCTGCATCTGGTTAGATTCGAAGTCGAACCCTACACAGCTGATAAAAATTTAGGCGGATTGATTCATGTGATAGTTAGTTATACCTGCGTGTAGCCGACGGCAAAAGATGAATTATAATCAGGATACAAATATTTTTGGGTGATTATTAGACACACAACTAAAATACCAATTATAGCAAACAAATCTGTAAGTAAAACCGGCCAAGTGCGTGTCGGGCCACGCACAGTGTAGGGTTCCGTAGTAGCCCGTTATCACAATGTAGTACGATTCTGTTGTTCTTTATTCTGAATGTAAAAAATAAAACATATTTTCTTTTTCAATGCAAGTCTTTACCCGTTATAAACAAGCAACTACTTCATCTTAGTCACTTTAAAAGATTAATGCTAAGGATTTTGTATTTGGTACAAAATTATCCAACACCCAAGTTCAACGACTATTACTGCTAAACTAATACAGTTATCTTAACCGCTTAACTTTTCCTTTGAAGTTCATGAAATGCACTATCATCGTGAATTTTTTCAGATGTTTCAAGCCAGCAGTTTAGCTTTTAGAGGGGGGAGGACGCCCTACTGGAACAAAAAATTGCACTTTAAAGTATAATATTTCGTAAATGGTGCATTAAATCGAAAATTATTTTAGCAACCCTCAAGTCATTTTAGAAGACCTATTCAACGATACCCCATACGATGGGGTAGACGACGAAAAAAATATTCATCCCCACTTCACATGTAGGTGAGCTACCCTAAAAAAAAATATTTTCAAAATTTTTATTTTATGACTTTGTCGGCGTAATTAATATACGCACTCCTACAAAATTACAGCTTTCTAGTACTAAAGGTCTCTTAGCAAAACCTCGGACAGACAGACAGACGGACTTGACGAAACTATAAGGGTTCCTTGTAGGAACTAGATACGGAACCCTAAAAAGAAAGGACATGTAAAGTCAGGGAAGTTTGCTGCTGTGTAATATTGCGTAACACACTATCAGTAGCAATTGGTTTCATTTTGACAGTTTGACAACATTCATTGCATTATTTACATTGATGAGCAGATACAAGGTATTCAATGGAGTCATAGACTGCAGCGAACTATTAGACAAACTGCATATGAACGCGCCATCTCGTCTGCCGCGGAAAAACAGCTAAGTACAACTTATTTTGCGTCTCAGGATCTAAAACTAATTTGGGATATTTCGCCGCTCTCCCAAGACTCTGCAGACTCTGCAATGAGTTGTCAAAGCGTTGTGACCTTGACATAACCCTGCCCATTTCAAAATACAAAAAGAATTTAGCCACCGCAAAATAACTAATTATTTAGTATGTTACTACACTCTGAAATGTGAATTAATTATAATTAAACTAAACACTTGTAATAGTAATGCTCAATCTTGACATGTTAATTTTTAATCATTATTATTTTCCTCAAATTCATTCAATGTTATTTCTCAATTTTTATTTTTATCCTGCCTACACCATTTATAATATGAGTGCTCAATCTTGATAAGTTTTTTTTCTATTTTTTTTCCTTCTAATTTCATAATTTGTATTCATAATTTATTTTCTCTATTTTTGTTGTGTTTACACCTAGTTATATATGCATGCTGTGGTCTCGTGTAGTTGAACCTTTTTTATTATTATTAATTTCTGTTGTCTTTGTGTATCCTTTGTTGGAGATCCTCAATAAATAAATAAAAACATTTTTCGAACATGGCAATGGATTAGCAATCATATCGTTCAAAATTATTCAGATTTATGATTGTACCAAATTGACTACCTAGTCATTTAAAGTGTCCCTATGTTCAAATCGCAACTGTCATCCTTTGACAGTTCTATGAAATGTCTCTAAACGGCACATCGACTAACGTAATTTAACCATTAGTATGCCGGAACGTAGATCTACGCGAGACACAAGGGCTTTTTAATTGTGTCTGTAATTACGGCATACAAGCGGTTAATTCAATTATTATTTATATTATTTTATTTCTGACTGACATCCCTAATTTGACCTTTTACTAATCATAAAATTTATCAACTTATTTAACATTTGGACGGCCCATGTGATAGAATATTGAAGAGATTTTCTGTGTAAAGTATAATGTATTTTGACATGAATAATAATATTAATGATAAAATAGATTTTAAATAACTGTTAAATAGTACGCCCTATGGGTATGTTACAGCGATCTTTATATAATTATGATAATAGCTTTCCACCTGTGACAAACAAATAAATTAATTAATGAATTTGAATTTGAACAGCCCGTTCAACCGATTTTGACTTCTATAACGTAGGCATAAGGATGGTATTAAAAGCAAAAAAAGTGGTTACAATACCAACTGTTTAGTGTAGCTGCCATATATGTCATGCCACCAACGCAATAGAATTCAAAATCGGTTGAACGGACTGTAAAAAAGGTTTAAGTATTTAAATGTCTAATCTTTTCAAATGGAGTATAGTGTGTCAAGTTGATAGACAATTAACCTGACCGTAGGGACCTGTGTATGTGTGTGTGTGTTCTTTATACGATGGCAGGGCTGCATTATGTATGAGATGTCTATGAGATGAGTATCTTTTAATCGGACCGACCAAACTTTTAGCTAATGAACCGAATCATTTACAACTGACATGCCAAAATAGTGATATTTTATGATGGCGATGAGCCAACCATTTGTATGCTATATTATGACCAAAAATTTCGATTCAACATCAACAGTACAAGTTAAAAACTACTTTTATTTATTTATTTATTTGGGGTTAGCCAACAATTGTTTACACAATACATTTTACAAATATTTTTTTAAATAATACATTTATAAGTGCAACAATTTCTTAGCTAACACAACATGCACTATTTACGGTTTTACATACTAATACAAAACAGATCAATAGCTAACATAAAAAAATATAAATTAATTAATTCACATTCATATTAAAATAACATAAGATTACATTAGTAGCGAGATCATTGGTTGTGAGAATAATGCTCAATAACGATTTTACAAAATTTTCCGATGCTGTCATGGTACAGTTTACATCCGTAACATCGCTGCAAACATTTACATTTTTACACATGCGTGAAATCGCTATGAGTTAGCTAGCACCCAGAACAGTTCTGCCCAACGGTGTGGGTCTAATGATGTAATAGGATTTCGCGGATATCGGGCTGGGGCACGAAATTTTAGTAGACTCAGTAGGTTCGGGCAGTCAATTTTATTTCTAAGCAACTTATAGAGAAACAAGGCGTCAATAACTTCTCTTCGAGTTGATAACGAGCGCATCTTAAAATATTTGAGACGAGTTTTATAGGAGCTACTTAGATGCTAAACGTTAGGGGCAGCCTCCACGAGCGAGGGAATTGCGGCGATAGTCTCGCCGCACAGTATGATAAATGCCTCAAAAAACGGACATCACTTTTTTATTCTATTAATCGAAAGTATGAGTTATTTTGAATGCGAGAGTAGAACTGCCGGATCTTAAGTATACTTTAAAACAGAGTTATAATTTTTATTAGATTTTTTTGGATTTCCAGAAAAACGCAAAAATAAACGATGTGATGAAAATATTTGTACATTTGTCTCTGAAGTTTATTGACATTATATACAAGGTATTATATAGGCGAAACAGAAAAGATTTCACTATAATAGAAAAATAAATATGCCTGATTTTATCTTTATTCCTTTTTATTTTTTCCCTCGGACATCTTTTGTCAGTAGCACCTAATATTTATCTTAAAATATTCTTCAGATCTGTACTATTAACTGTAAAAAAAAATCAGATGCAAATCTATCAGGAAATCGAAGATATGATGATTCTATGGTTTTTAAATTTTTCTCTGATAATAGGGTTGTCTTTCTCAGACCACAAAAAATACAATAAATAATTTCTGTTGAGAATATAACCTAACGAGGGCAGACCCCTTCCCTATACCACATTTACCCCTTCATCAAGAAAATATGAATTATGTAAATGTACTTATAAAAAATATTTTTAATTCAAACCGTTTTATATAACAAAACATTAAACGAACAAATATACACGTGAAACAAAATAAACTTTACAAAGTATACCTACAAACAGCCACTAAGGGTAATTTTTGAACTTCACAATATCATTTTATGCCAAGAAAACGTTATTAATTAATTAATTAATCTTTATTTAATCAGACTACAATGGTCTATAGTGTTAGTAACAAAAATATCTTAGCCTATGTTAGTACTTAATAACTAAAACAGAACGGGTCCGGTTTGTAAGCGCCCACACTAGCGGGCTATCTGCCCGGGCGGCTATTGATTGCAGGATAGTGTTGGGACTGCCACGCAGCCTCCGTAGTAGCGAGGCGGATTTCTTACGCCACAGTGCATCAAATCCGTCAGTGCGTGCGTCTGCAAACATCGCCGAGGCACTACAAAAGCGCGGCAATCGCAACAATACCCTGAATGCGTTATTATATTGGATACGCAGAGCATTGTAAGCCTTTTGTGTATATGTGAACCACAGGGCTCCCGAGTACAGTGCTGTACAGTATGCCTTAAAAAGGGTTATTTTAATTGCGTCTGTACATCGAGAAAACCTGCGGGCCAGCATATTAGCCCTAACTGACAATGCTCTGCGCTCCCTCTCTAGATCCATATCATCTTTCAGGTCATCACTAACCAGGTGACCCAGGTATTTAAATTTATACACCCTGTTAATCGGGTGACCTTTCATTAGGAGAGGAGGAACCGTAGTGGGACACCTGGTGCCAGACCTGAAGACTATAAATTCTGTCTTACTGCTATTATAAACTAACCCATGAGTCGCAGCATACGACTCGCACACATTGAGTAGCTTACGGAGAGCGCCGATCGAGGGAGCCAGCAGCACCATGTCGTCCGCGTAGCTAATGTTGTTAAAACAAACTCCATCCACGTAGCAGCCGACACGTGTGCTGCTGAGTCGCTCAATCAGAGCATTAATATACAGACCGAAGAGCAAAGGCGAGGACAGGCCCCCCTGCCTCACCCCGCACTCCGGCCGGCATGGCTCTGACAGCTTTCCCGCCCACCGCACTTGAGTCTCTTGGTTCAGGTACCAGCGCTTGAGGAGTAATACAAACTCTGGCGGCAGCGCTGTTTCTTCTAGCTTTTGCCAGAGAAGATCGTACGGGACAAGGTCAAATGCCCTGGACAGGTCGAGGAAAACCGCATAAACAGGTGTATTTCTATCGGTGTAATACCTGACAGCGTGCTTCAAACTAACAATAGCAGTCTCCGTTGACAGCCCAGGCCGGAATCCAAACTGAGCATCACAGAGCCGCACATGTTCATTTAGATGTGAGTTAAGCACGCTGTCAAGGACCTTGGCTATGACGGTGGCGAGTGAAATAGGCCTGTAGTTTGACTTGTCCGATACGTCTCCCGTCTTACTTTTGACCACCGGCACCACCAGAGTTCGCACTAGATCAGGCGGAAGATGTGAATGACACAAACACAGATTAAATAAAAGTGCCAGCACCCGAGGTAAGTGGGAACCAGCATGCTGCAGGTGCTCAATGCTCAGTCCGTCATGACCAGGGGACTTGCCTCTTGTCATCTTCTTCAGTATGTGCCTAATCTGTTTTGTAAGAATTACAGTGGCCACCTCCACACCTTCAGGGCCAGCACTGAACACCCCGCATGGCGGCCCCAGTGTTGACTTAACAGAGAATTGGTTTTTGAACAATTCGGCTATGTCTCTAGGGCAGGAAACCCCGTCGACGCTCACAGGAACGCCAGGCTTAGGATTCAATCTATTAGTGGCTTTCCAGAAACCTTTAAAATTTGAATTAGCATGGTGTTTGGCTAATAAATCCATTTTAATTTGATCCTGGTGTTTTTGGCACCACTTAAGCTTTCCCTTGAAGATCTTCCGTGCCATTATCATGGCGTCAAAGATGGGACCAGTGGATGGTTGACCGTACCAACACCATACATTGAACTCCAACCTGGCATTTCTGTGAGCCTCGCTCACATGCTTGTTCCACCCAGCCAGGGGTTTTCGCTTACAACGACTACTTTGATACGTGGCAGTAGCACACGAACATAAAATTTTCACAATATCACTGTATAAATTATTTATTATCTCCTTATGACAATGATCACTACAATATTTGCCACAGCAATTTTGTAAGTCTACTGGTAAGTCAATATGTTTTAATTGTGAATTACACATATTTTCATAGATGATACATTGGTCTGCATTCCTCTCTCCCCATTGTATTTTATTACAAGTAGTGTTTATCCCAATCGTTTTCTGCCTAACAACATCGAGATCACAAGTTATAACTAGCGGAAAATGGTCAGACCAATAAACGTCGTATTTCACAAACACATCTGTTATACAATGCCCAGCCGAGTCAGTCACAACACAGTGGTCAAGCCACCGCCTGCTACCGTGAGCTTCGCTAACAAATGTGAACGTTCCTGACGACAGTTGCAACCTGCTAGTATCTACACAAGTCCAATCCTGCTCCATCGAGAAATCTATTAGTTCACGGTAAAAACGCTCACCTGGATGCGCGTTGTAGTCCCCAAGAATAAAAACAGACTCGACATCACTATCACTTATTATGGCACTGATACAACTTAGACAATCTGTGAACTCCGATACATTTTCTACGCAATCAGTTGGCATATAGACACTCACAACTAGCAATGGCCTTTCGTTTGTCGTAAGACGTATTGCCGCAATACGCGGGTTAGCACACGCAATCACTGAAACACACGGGAACACCGCCCTACGCCACAGTAGCGCAACTCCACCGAAGGGTCGACCTCTGATGATGCCGGCAGCCGTGTCCATAGCAGACGTTCCCGTGCTTCCGAAATCCTCGTGCACACTGGACAGGTACGGTAGCTCATCAGGCTGTAACCACGTCTCTTGCAGCGCGATTATGTCCGCAAAACTGCAAAGCTGTTTTATACCCTCAATAGATCGCTTGATGTTCTTACAGTTGTATGTTATGAAATTAACCTTAGGCATTTTATTTGTTAAGAGGGTTTTCTGGATTCTTCCACGTCAACAGGTTGAGGGTTTTTATACGGTCTGAACCGTCTGCACGTAATATCGGCCGGCCATGACTCGGCACTCAAAAACAAGTCTAGTTTAGTTTTCGGCACCATTATTTTAAATGCATTATATTCTTTTTCTGTCTTCATTTTGATTTTCTGTACCATGACTTTTTCTTTTATTAATGACAGTATGTACTGTGCGATATCATTTTCTGATGCATCTTTGTGAACATTAGAAAGAAACAGAGGTATCGTCACACTTGCGGACTTAAACTTATTCCCAGGCATACAGGGAGCCTTGCCTCTAACCAAATGAGACTCTGAACGTCTGTTTTTCAGTCTTTTCTCCTGCACTAAAATCCACTCGTTGCTTGGATGCTGCAATTTCCATTCACCATCGCGCGTTATTTCCGCTAATGATTTCGCTTTGTTTACATCCATCGTGACATTTAAACTACTAGTCGCCGGCGCCGAAGACGTACTTATGTCTTTAGAAAACTGGTTTGTCGACGTAGGCCTCACGTTGTGTGTCGACGAACAGCTGACCGCTCCCGCGCCCCCACCACTTGCCTGTGCCCGGGGCTCGCAAGCAGTGACAGTAACAGCGGAGGCAGTGGTCGTGTTATCAGGTGCACCTGCACTGCATACGGATGTTTTAGTACGATCACTCCCTGTGTTCATTATTCGCAGGGCTACCGGGGATCGCCAATTCACTTGATTAGTTATTGTTAGATCATTTTTCTCAGGTGAACTATTGCTGCTGTTACGGGTTGAAATATTTAACAAACCGATTGGACCACTGTCTCGGCCGCTATCCAGTAAGTACGCACCCCGTCTTATGTTTACGTTTGCGGTGCCAGTGCGTTCCACATCTACCAACGACGCAAATTTCATATCGTTTATCTCTGCTTTTACTGTGTTTAGTTGGACCACCGTAGCACAAGATTCTTTTAAATACTTTATCTCCGATTTTAATACGACGATGTCCTTTAGTAAGGCCGTGACGTCAATGTGATCGAAGGATACTGGAGGTAATTTCTCTAATTGCCTTGCCACAAAAATAGGGGTTTTATCAGGATCTGTACTCTTAAATATGCAGATAATATCCTCCATCTCTTTTTGTTCACGGTTCTTGCGTCGCGAAATGTTGCGGGTACTCGTAGATATTGATTCAAACAACAAATCTTTCGCTACGGTAATTTCCGCGGACGTATATGAGCCTACACACAACCGGATTAAACTTTCTTCGTCCATTATGTCAATTTTGTTCTGCACAAAACATAATAACTCGTTTATAACGATGTTACACTTTATACACTTTATCTTTTCGGAAGACATTTTTTTCTGCACCCGACCGTTACCGAGATCGCGCGAAGACTGAAGCCATTAATTTTCATAAGCCATTTTTTCTCAATTTCTATAAGCCATTAATTTTCCTATGGGTACCTCTATACCTACTGTTTATACTTAATCAGTAATATTTACTTCATTTTAAGAATTAAAAAATTAAAATGTTTTGGTTTTCAGATTTTTGATTTGTGAAAACCCTAACAACAAAAAATCGAAACTCGAAAAATGCGAATTCCTTCATGTTAGGCATCCTATACTTTACAGGCAGGTTATCATAACACTAAACAATAATGTGTGTGAAAATAAAATGCTACTACCTTATAGAACCAGCGCAAAAAAATAATTTCAAAATTACAGAAAAAATTACGTAGCTTGCTTTAAATAACATCTAAAAAAAAATTGTTGTTTCTAAGAATAACCAATAATTGGCTTTATCACATACTATCACTAAAACATAAAAAAGTTGAATACATAATAAGATAATACAATTCTTTTGATTTCTATGGATAACCAGAATAAAATATTAGAAAAAATATAGCTCTGGTTCTAAGCTGAATTGGTTTCTGGGAGTTCTACTCTAGCATTCAAAACAGTGTATACTATCGATTAGAAGAATAAAAAAGCGATGTCCGTTTTTCGAGGCATTTATCATACTGTGCGCCGTGCCATCATCGCGGCGATGATATCGCCGTATGGAGACACGTTCTAAGAGAGTGTATAGAAATAGGTACGTGGCACGATGATAATATCGTCGCGATTTTCTCGCTCGTGGAGGCGGCCCCATAATATCTAACTTTTTTATGAGATCATACGTCGTGACAAACAAACAATGTACCTATGTCGTAAATCGTTTCTTTTCATATGTTGACTAAGTATGCAAAAATTGATTGTTAAAATAAACAATGTTTAAAATTAAACGTTTCAAACTTTTCTTCACGACATAATGAGACAAGACACTTGAGACAACACTCATGGCCATGATAATTGTTACAATATGCAAAACTGTCATACAAAGCAATCTTTTAAGAATGTCTCGTAGAAGATTACAATGACACATTAGCAATATCCTTTAAAATGATTCAGATTATGATTGATAGTGTATTACGCAATGAAGGTACTGGACAGTATGGGCATAAAACTAAGTTACTTCTTTATAATAGTCAAGTAAATCTGACATATTTTTTAAGAGAACGTGTTAAAATTAAGAGAGCAATTTCAGAATTGCTCTCTAAATTTAAAAACTTTTTAGGTTTCTCTTAATTAAATCATTTTTCAACTGTCATACACGATCTTTTAAGAATGTCTCGTAGAAGATTACAATGACACATTGTTAAAAAATCGCTCATTTGGTAGACCACCATAACTCCATATTGTCCACCTTTTTAGGGTTCCGTACCCAAAGGGTAAAAACGGGACCCTATTACTAAGACTTCGCTGTCTGTCCGTCTGTCCATCTGTCCGTCTGTCCGTCTGTCCGTCTGTCCGTCTGTCCGTCTGTCCGTCTGTCCGTCTGTCCGTCTGTCCGTCTGTCTGTCTGTCTGTCACCAGGCTGTATCTCAAGAACCGCGATAGCTAGACAGTTGAAATTTTCACACATGATGTATTTCTGTTGCCGCTATAACAACAAATACTAAAAACAAAATAAAATAAATATTTAAGGGGCCCCTCCCATACAACAAACGCGACTTTTTTGCCCTTTTTTGCTCGATATCAAAAATGGCAACAGGTAGGCACTTGAAATATTCACAAAATACTCAGTTGTATTTTAACTTTAATAATAAATAATAAAATTAAAATAAAATAAATATTTAAGGGGGGCTCCCATACAACAAACATGTTTTTTTCGGGGTTTTTGCCTTGTGGTACGGAACCCTTCGTGTGCGAGTCCGACTCGCACTTGGCCAGTTTTTTAATTTATTAAGTAGGTACTTAAATAACATCATAATTCAAAAAGGTGAACAGCGGTGCTATTCTGTAACAGTGAAGTGAGCGTGGAGTGAGCTATCAATAGTGTCAATTCCTAAAAAACAAACAAAACAAAAGCAAAAATAAACTCACTTCACCTAAGTTTTCACGGTGAGATTTTTACAGAATCGACCGGCTGGATGAGAAAAACCGGTTCTTGTGTCGCAATTTCAAATATTCCTCCAATAAATAATTATCTTACTTTCGTAAAAGTTATAAACGACAAACACAATAAATTGACTTCGTTTATGTATATCTCTTTAACACAATTCGATCAATTAATACTTTACTAAAGAAAATCCGGAAAATCGATAATCTATTGTTTTATTTGCATTCCTTTTTCTCTTGACTGTACTAACCTGTCAAAAAAAGTAAACCTAGATAAAGTGGATAAGACAGAGATTAAAATAGTAGACGAATTAGCAGGGGATCGAGGAGGAGGGGGGATGGAGGGGGGTTCAGGGGATCAGACCGAAATAAATCCTTGGATCGAAACCTAATTATAAGTTTTTTGCCGATTCATTTTGCGGTTCCTCCCGTAATCAGGTAAAGGTACCGTATAACTATGTTCGTACCTACTAATGAACGTACATTAGATTTTCCTTATGGACCAATGTCTTATTTTCACTGTTTTTCATGCCATCAGGTGAAACTAAACGTACCTAAACATCTGCGGGGTATTGCGTAACACACTATCAATAGCGATGGGCTTCATTTTGAAAGTTCTACAACATTCATTGCGTTATTTACATTGTTGAGCAGATACATTTTTCGAACATATACGGTAATGGATTAGCAATATCCTTTAAAATGATTCAGATTATGATTGATAATGTGTACAATGTGTGCAACTAAGGTGGTGGACAGTATGGGCATAATTATAACAAAGTTACTTCTATAGAGTAGTCAAGTAAATCTGACATATTTTTTTAAAAGAACGTATTAAAGTTAAGAGGGCAATTTCAGAATTGCCACACAGTGCCAAAACTTTTTAGGTTTCTCTTAATTAAATCATTTTTCACGAGTGAGGCGGTAATGAAAATAAATTTAACGTGAAATTCTGTGAGGAAAACTGCCAATCGACAGGAAAAATGGTCCTTTCGAAATGAAGAAAAGGTATTTTAATTTTTCTTGTCCAACTTCGTGGAGGTTTCATATCTTGACTCAATTGGCAAATTATTTTTAAAGTCAACGTCACCATTCATCGTTGATTTCTAGTAAAATTTCTTAATCGCCTTACATTTTGAATTTCGAATCATTTTGGCTGGAATAGAGAAAAGAGAAATGCTTTCTATTCTTCTTAGCTTGTCGATAGCAATATAAATGGGTCTTCCTTATTTCATCGAAAAGAAATTGCCAAATTATCACTTCCCCAACAATTTTCCGCATTATTTCATTTGCCAAATCATTACTTAGCTAATAAACTTTTCATAAAAATTGTAACGCAAACCTAATGTTTGGCAAGTGAACGTTTAAACAATAACTTGCTTACCAAATAGTACTTTTACCAATTTTAATTTAGTCAAATATTTCAGTTGGTAAATATTTTATGCAAAATAAAATAAGCCAAATATTTAGTACCATCGGGGCCCCTATTTCTGTCTGCCTATGATTTCAATTGCCCCTGTTTAATATGATATGAGGTAAAGGTATTTGTATTCTCATTCGCTTGCTCTTGCATCTAATAACGTCGGAGCCCCGCTTCGCGTGGCTCCTATTTCTGTGAAAAGGGTTTAAAGTAACCTAACAAAACCGAACCTCAGGATGCCCTTCGCTCGCTCTTGCATCCTACGTCGCCTATCGGCTGACCGCAACCATGCAATGTAATTAAAAAGTAATTATGTAAGTAAAACCACGTAATTCCCAAAAAAAAAAAAAATTGTTTGCTGTAATAAATCATTTGATTAAAGACCAAATGCCTAAATGACATTTTCCTTGATAATATTCTGCTAAGTAAAAATTTGACCTAATGAAATTGTGCGTAGGTACTAAAATCATTCCAAACATTGCATTGGTATAAAAAAAGGTTGCCAAAATTTGTTTGGGTAGGTAGTGAAATTTTGGCAAAATCTTTTCGGCAAAACGGCAGGATCCGAATATAAATAGACTGCCCAGCTTTTTCGGCTACGTGTTTGGCGCCATCTCCAGCGTCCATCAGTTCCTGTAACATGCAGCTGACAGGACACGTAGGACATGATATTAAGTGTCCCATAGTTTGTGAAACAGCACCACATTTACACTCCAAATGATAAATGATAAATGATGATAAATGATAAATGATTTTATTTTTGTAAGTAGGTTTGTACAAACACTTTTACACGTCAATCATGTTTTTTTTAAACTAGATGAGGTCGGCGTTTCCTATCTGACTACTCTGAGAAGAAAGGCCGAAACAAACTCAGAGGTCACAGTCTCTTTTAAAGTCCAGACATAATCTTGGTCAGGTTATATGAAGACCATGTAGATCGATGTCTGAGATGGTCTTTTGAGGAAAGAACCACACAGATTGAGAGGACCTGTCCAGTCAGTGCACGCATTTGTCAGAAATCGTGCAGCTCAACTCAAGACTTAAGGAGCTCAACGATTCGACGAACAATACCAAAGAAAGGACATTTGGGTAGGCCACATAAATTACTCAAACTGCCAGACCATGAGAGAAAAAAAGGCGGAGTCGTCTACGAATCTCCACCTGAACAGGTTTGCAAGACTTGTACTTTTTATAGTTTCAGCAAAGTTAATGTCAACGTTGTTGGTTTCTGTAGACCGGTTTTAGAATAAGCAGTAGAAGATGATATCTATCCTACAGTAGGATATAGGATATTAGTAGGATTCCTACTAATATCCTATATCCTATCCTACTAATAATATTATAAACACGAAAGTTTGTGAGGATGGATGGATGTTTGTTACTCTTTATCGCAAAAACTCCTGAACAGATTTAGATGAAATTTGACACACAATATAGTTTATAACCAGGATTAACACATAAGATACTCCTTATCCCGATATTCCCACGGGATCGAGACTTATGCTGGTGAAACCGCTGGGTGCTGCTAGTACATTTACATTCGAACACTTGAAGGAAAAGAAAGTGGAGGTGGTAAGGCTAAATTATAAAGATCATCTATACTAAGAATTAAGCCGAAGAGTTTGTCTGTTTTGTTTGAACACGCTAATCTCTGGAACTCCCAGTTGTGTTTGATAATTTATTTTTGAATTTGATAGCCAAATTCTGGAGGAAGGCTATTTAATATCACGCTGGGACTCTAGGGGCCGAGCAAAAACAAATAATTAATTCTGTTTCATGCGGGCAAAGTCGCGAGCAGAAGCTAGTTATTAAATAACAGAGAAGAATTCAACAATGTTAAAACGCAGCATTTTCGGCAGTACCAGTTTGCATAATCAAAATTACGCATTGTTCAAGTAAAAGGGACATCTCCAGAAGTTCTCACAAATTGTGCTTCCTCAAGATTAATTACAGCCGAGTCGGACATTTTGACAATTCCTTTACCCGCCATATCGCTGAGTCGTTTCACTGTAATGTTTGAATGAAGACTTAGCTTTATACTAAACTAGGTTTTGCTCGGGGCTCCGCCCGCGTTGAGATCAGAAATTATCCCAGTCCCAAGGGAACGTACTACCGGGATAAGAATTACCTAGGGGAAGCCCGGGCAAGACGAATATGTTAAGGGGTACTGCAAATAAAACCACAATCTAATAATCAATAGAACTCTTTGTACTTTTAATTTGTACTATGTTTAATCGTCTTTGAAAAATAATCATTAAAATTCAAAAACTTAAACAATTTCTATAATAATTTTGAGCATTAACAAAAGGTATCAATTATCGGTTTTGCCCGGTGGGGTCGGGCAAAAAGGATAAGTAGAACTAGCTTAGATCAGTGTTCGCATTCATCACAGAAGTAGCTGCCAACTCCTACATAATAAAGTGCAGTCTTTATGCGCCCAAATGCACTGATTACACTGAATCCAATCTTTCGCTAGTGGTTCAGTGTATTTGTCAGCGCACACTAAACCGTAAAAATCTGGTTTCGGATTTTTGTTTTGTTATTTGACTGAGGATATTTTAGTTTTAGTTTTTCTGGGGCCTGCTAACTCAGAAATGGCATATGTAATGGTAGTGGTAACTAATACTTATAATATGCTTGCTCTGAGCAAAACGGAATACCTAACCGTTTTGCCCATATCCATTTTGCCCAACACTCTAATATTAGAAACAAGTGAAAACTTGAATTGTTTTTAGTAGGTAAACAAAAAGTAACGATCACAAATAATACCTAAATAAACGTGCAATTGAATATACAATACATCTTTATAGACAACTGATGACTAATACAAAAAGTTTGTGTGCAAACCTTTACAAAAATCGTAACAAAACAACGATAATCCTTTTTTTTCCCTTCCACAACAGATGCACTCGCGTATTGTTTGGGTTGAACTGCCATGGCATTGCCGATCGTATGTGTCACGACTAGAGAAAATGTTAATAGCGCTATCTATTATATGTTTATGGAAAAATCAGTTATTCTTCTTACCCGCACCACAGATAATATAATACTAGCGTACCCGCACCACAGATAATATAATACTAGCGTACTATGCTTCTTGCCCGGCCTTCCCCTACTCTATGACATGTGTTTCTCCAGGTTATAAACTATGCGTATCTGAAGCCGTTTTTGCGTGATTGAGTACCTACCTAACAAACATCCAAACTTTCACATTTATAATATTAGTAGGATGTAGATTAACGTCTATGCATGTACTAATTTGAATTGCAAACAAAACAAGGTTTTGTAGGCCTAAAACGGAAGTCTTGGTAAGTATGAATTCAAGGTTCTTCTCCCTCTATTTTTATACGACACTAGCTTCTGCCCGCGACTTCGTCCGCGTGAAATTTCTTGTTCCCCGATCCACCCCGTCGCATCTCATTGCTTGCTCGCGCTATTATTTCGTTTTTGCTTAGCGTTCTTTCTGACTTTTTTTTCTTTTTGCTCAGCTCCTAAGGGTCATAGCGTGATGGTAAATAGCCTATAGCCTTCCTCAAGAATTGGGCTATCAAATACAAACGGATTTTTTTTCAAATCCGACTGGTAGCTCCAGAGATTACCCCCTACATACAAACTTACAAACTTTACCTCTTTAAAATATTAGTATAGATTTGGATAACTCGTTTACAAGACCAGCCGGTCGATTCTGTAAAAATCTCACCGTGAAAACTTGAGTTGCAAACACTTGTGTGAAAACAGTGAGTTTTTTTTTGCTAGGAATTGACACTATTGACAGCTCACTCCACGCTCACTTCACCTCAGTTTTCACGGTGAGATTTTTACAGAATAGCACCGCTGTATTGAATCTGATAAGTGGATTTCTAAATTGAACCCTGATATTATTGAAGAGAGCAGTGGTAGACCAGTAGCAACGGTTAATTTCTACCCACTCCCTTTCACCTAGAGGAAGCCTGTGTCCAGCAGTGGGAATATTATGGGCTGATTATGTTATCAGAAATGTAAAAATAACGTTTAATAACATGCACTTTATAATTTTTTAACATTTTATGAAAATAATTTACGCCCATAAGGCATACCGCATCAACAATGTTCAGATGAAAATTCTTACAACCGTTATGGCCACATTGTCACATAACGTTCTTATGTCTAATATTTTTAGAAGCTATTTTTCCAAGAATATCAATCTAAAAATCTTCCCTAATCTTCCAAAATGTAATGTCATCCTCACAGATTCTCTTTATCGAAGATCAAAGCAAATCAATCTCTCTGTGTGGGTATAAAACAAATAGTGTGTTACTTGAAATTGAGCGTAAATCAACAATTTAATTGGAGGCAAAGAAATGAGGTATAACCGAATACCCAGGCAAAGATTCGAACTGAGGATGATAATGATGAAGATTGTCAGTAATTGATAGTATCTTCGAACATAATTAATTAAACTCGCTTTTCTTGTCGACGACACAACAGTGATGCAGTTTTCACCAACATTATAAAGAATTTATTCCGGAAGACTTATATGTAGGTACAAATTAGTAGTAAACTTTACCTTTAGAGAAATATCAATGTTTTGATAAGTCGTTAAGAGCGTGCGAAGTAGGGCGGGTTCGCTATTCGAACAATGATTAATTAACTATAATATTGATGATATTTTAATGACTGACTGGTTATGAAGATAAATTTCAATGAAACAGAGTGCAAATTGAATAACACAGATAATCCTACAAATATAAGTAATGAAGATAACGATTCACAGAAAGCTAAAATGAGGCAAGAAAACACCAACTTTTGCTTCTTTAGAAAAAGTTGAAAACGAACTTATGTTTTGAAAGAACAAGGGTTAGAAAAGGCCATTGTTAAAACTGAGTTTGATTCTTATTGAAAAAAAAAAACTTCAAGACTTTCTTTTTAATTTTTCTTTTTGGGATATTTTAACGATATTGATTGCTCAACTCTTCGCGAATTTATGTTATCAGGTCTAGGTATATCATCCTGGTTTATTAAGTTGCTGCCATAATATTAAAAGTTATGTAATGCAATGTTCAAAGAGTACCTACTTATTTACAAATCTGTAACGAGAAATACAATATATGCAACAGTATTGAGCCAAGATCTAATACATATTTACGATGCAGAGGGCTTTGCGCACAAGCTCTATTCAACGATTGATTGGCTTTACAGACTACTGAGGATCATGCTAGGAGTAGCATGAAATCTAATAATACAGGATGGGAGGTACACACGCCAGCACATCAAGCTACCCAAAACTGTCAAACTTTCCCAATTCGATAAAGTTGAAAATATATTAAAGAAATTTGACAGATTGTAGTAGCCTGATGTGCTGGCGTCTGTTCATCGATGCGTGTGATACATGATTCTGAACCCCGCTGCTTTGAAATTTTTCGTCAAAAACTTGCCGTTCCATACATTTTGACCGCGTACCTAAGTATTGCACTTTTCTATGAAACAGCTGATTTTTTTGATAACCGACGAATATTTACTACGCTGTGATGAATTCATGGTTATAAAGCCTCGTATCCACTAGGCAACATTGGGCGAGCGACATGTTGCACAACATGTTGCTCAACATGTTGAAAGTTAGCGCGGAACTTTTGTTTAGCAACGTTGTCTGTCTACGCATGATCAGTCGTCGACAACATGTCGCCAGAGGAACTAGTGTTGATTTCAGCGGGGCGGTGGCTAGGTATAATTTTATCGAAAAATGCAGCAAAAAGAAAAAAAACCACATTGGTTACAAGTTACTTACAAAATAAAGAAAATAATAATTCAGTGATCTCCGTGTGGTTGATGGATCTTTTACGAATTTTACCCGAATGAGTACCTACTCGTTCGTTACACCACACGGACATTTCTGCGCGTCACGTCTCCACTCGACAACATTTGATGCTCAACTGCATGTTGCACGGTAACAAACAACAAGCCGCGCGTCATATTGCGCGCCAGCTGGCAACGTCGCGCGCTGTTGTGCAACGCTGCCGAACATGTTGAGCGTCCCGTGTTGCGCGTCAATTGTTGCCTAGTGGATACGAGGCTTAATTACAGTTTGCGCGTCGATGTCTCTGCACCTCTGTATGTCAGACAAGGCCCATAATCTCGAATTCCGAGAATCTGCAAGTGAGTTTCGTTAACAATCGGAGTCAGATTAACAAGATACGACTAATTAAACTTTATACGAGTATATCTATGTCCTTTTATCTTATCTGCAGTTCTTTTGTATTTTTAATAAATTTCTGAACGAGTAAAGCAATGTTAAAGAATTTACCGTCATAAATGTAATCCATGATATCTGTCTAATCCTACTATTATCATCACATCGCTTTTCCCATTTAATGTATCACTAAACGGTATCTCTGTCATACTTCACATAAGTATTATTTACCAAGTTAATTTTACGATATTTTTGACACCTAAATGGCGCTAATACTGATAAATCTATGTGGTTGCGAGCCATAGCGTGTCAATATAAGATAAATTATACATAGAAGCTGTTGGTGTAAATAAATAAATAAATACTAAACAATGTTGCTGCTGTTGAAAACAATATTTGATTTCTTGTAATGAAGAATAAAGGACAATGGCCAAATTGGTGCATTGGACATGGTCTTTGACTTGGACGAAATCTGAGACCAAATGCTTCTACAGATGAAGATGAAGACGATAAAGGTCGTCATTATTGCTTTTGATATAATATTTCACACGGAATGCTAAACGCTTAATTTAACATGGGCATAGCCACAGTTAAGTAGTAATAATGGATTTGGTAAAAATACACATAGTATACCCATTCAAAGTTACTCAATGGGAGGAAAAACATTATCATAAATGTACAGTTCATTAATCGGAGCGACAGGTAGGGACTTCACCTGTCGTGTTGCGAATTATTGCTCTAATATAGTTAACAACATACATAGACTGGCACGGCACGCGTGTGAATGGCAAACTGGGAATGCAATCATTCCCCCATTACAAACATGGCGTCTGGATAAAATTGATTAAAATAGAGCAATTCATCAACGTTATCTGCTATTGTGTGAGGTCCAGTGAGTTGTCTGTTATCAAAAGCTAGACGCGGGATGACTTGGGAATTATATTTGGGTACCAACATCATTGTTTTCTTACGACTCTTCTTCTTCTTTTCTTTAATATTGGCTTTTTTTAGGGTTGCGTACCCAAAGCGTGCCAACAGAACCCTTTTACTAAGCCTCCGCTGTCCGTCCGTCTGTCTGTTAGCGGGCTGTAGGTACCTATGTACCTATCTTATGAACCGTAATAGGTAGACAGTTGAAAAATTCACAGAGTGTGAATTTCTATTGCTGCTATGATAACAATTAAATACAATAAATTTAAAAATTAGAGGGGTCCCCATACATGAAACCTGTTTTTTTATATGTAGTGTTAAATATTGAACGGTGGTGTGAACCCTTCATGTAAGAGTCCGACTCGCAGTTGGCCGATTTTTTATTATTATATAGCGTCATTATGTAAATGGTTTCTGAATTGTATTTTTTTTATAATGCACCAATACAGGTTTAATGTTAGCAGGTGTATCCGCATCATTAAAATAAATAGGTACCGAATATGGTTATTTACATCATTACGCATCCAAAATTGTTCTGAGTCTGAACGTTTTAGTCTTCTTGTCACGTTTTTCAACATTAATAAATAGTATTGCAATAGTTTTGTGCTACTTGTTTCTTTAAAGGCCAGTTACCTACAGAGTTTTGAGTTTGGCTACTTGTTTTGATTGCAAATTGTTATCGGTATTATTCATTATTGGTTCGTTGATCATTCATCTTTGTGTTTGAGAAAAAAGTGTTTCATTTTCAACAGAAAACACGATGCACGAATTCAGTAACATGTTACGCGCAAATTTGTCGTACCTAAACAAACAAAAGTAATTTCTTACCGTCTTATCCAAGAGCCAGCTGGCCGGAAATATGAGAGGGATGTATGTAATCATGAAGATCATCGAAGTCCAATAAACTTGGATGCTCGAAACCCCGTAGTACTTCACGACAGCATCCTGAATGATAGTGTACTGTATCCATTGCATCGAGTTAGAGGCCGAGTTGAAGACAAACACGAACAAAACCAGCCATCGAATAGGAAACACCGCGTATTCCGTCGCTCCCTTCTTAGTAGGAGACTCCAAAACACCTCCCTTTTCAGCAATCCCGTCCATAACACTCCCACAAACTTCCATATTCTTCTGATCAGTCATATTTTATATGTTTCTGAATATATTAATATAAAATAGAATCTCTATATTTTATTGTCGAATTGTTGTCTGAATTTTGGCATCTAAATTACACTAAATCTACGTATAATTTTAAATAGAAACGATAAATTATTTTATTTATTGTCAGTTTTCCCGCGCGCGTGTTTTTTTTTTCGTGCGAGTCTCAGGCGTGTTACTCCCGCGGCGGCCGGCCAGCGACTGTGTTTTCCATTTTCCTGCAATCAGAAGCTGAATGGATGCTTCCCATGCACCCTCCGTCCGTAGCGTGACGATAACAAAGATAGCCGCCTACTAGACCAGCGGTCTGTTAAGAGCAATACCAATAGATTGTCATTGTAAATAGGATATAGATAACCAAACAATTTTTATTGCTTGAACTTTGTTTGTAAAGTCTATCTAGATGCGTATTAGCTGTTTGTTATCTTAACGCGTAAGATATTTGTGGATAATACATACTTATGCCTAACGGGCGACTGTTCAAATCTATACATATAATAAATCTGTAGAAGGGTCAATTCTGTACATTGAAAATATTGAAAAAATAAATAGCGGGGGGTGTTGCTGGATCGATACCAAACCCAAATATGTGATTAAAAAAATTTTTGTCTGTCTGTCTGTCTGTCTGTCTGTCTGTCTGTATATGCAGGCATCACGTGAAAACTAACGGTTCGATTTCGATGAAACTTGGTATAATTATACCTTATTATCCTGGGCATAAAATAGGATACTTTTTATCCTGGAAAAATACGTAGAAAAAAAATCTTATTGTTCGGTTTTATTCATAGACGTTGTTCTGTAGAACCGCGAACACACGTTGCATTACCCGTAGTGGATAATTTTCCATTTCAATTTAAGAGAATACAGTTTCCTGTAGCTTTGTGTTACGCCATGACAATAAATAAGGCTCAAGGTCAGACCCTAGGAGTTGCTGGCGTAGATCTTACCGCGAGTTGTTTTTCACACGGGCAACTTAACGTAGCTCTTTCCCATGTGAGCAGTCCAAGAAATCTTCATGTTCATATTCCGGACGAGCTCACTAACAATGTTGTGTATGCTGAAGCTCTCAATTAACTTTCTGTCGCATTGTCACGATCACTTTTTTATTATTGCAAACTTTTCGTCATTGTCAGTAATTTACTGCTACATGCTACTTATCAAGGTCGGAATTACTATGAAAAAAATACTTACTACAGAACGCGAGCTCAACAGCAGTAGCTCAATAGAGGGATCTCCTTAATTATTATAGGCTTAGCCGTATTTGGGTCCAATAGATATTTATAAGATGTCATTGTCAGAGTTACTCAAAATGGAGAAATAAACCATCCACGCGAAGACCGACATCCGCGCGGACGCAGTCGCGGGCGGAAGCTAGTGTATAATAAAACAATAAAACACGTTAGTAACTGATATTATTATCAATTGTTATGATAATATTAATATTTAGGTAGGTAATCTCTAGGTAGTATACTGAATAGAAGTGATACAATGATATTGACGTGTTTAAGTACTTAGGTACACATTTGTTTAATAGATTTATCATGCAAACAGTTATTAATTTCAACCTAGGGCAATACCTTTCTTTTAAAATGGAAGAAATAATTACGATACCTATTATGATTTTATTATTTGCTAATATTTTACATAATTATTTATTTCTGTTTCTGTAACTGCCCGTGAAATCACAGCGGGCCCTATCAGAATACCAGCGCTGTGACATTTATTTTTTAAATGTCGCAGCATCATGCTGAGATAGGAGCCTTTTGGCCTCGTATAGGAGTTTGTTTCTTTTCCTTTTATTACTTTTTTTTATATAACTTGGATTTTTATTTTACTGTGTTTAGTTTAGTTTGTGATCTTCCTGTACGAGTCGCAATAAATACTTTTTCTTTCTTTCTATTTCAAGAATATCTACAAAGTACTAACGTAGTTAATTTTTCATCAAAACACACCTATGACTTCAGCTATGTGTATTCAGCTGCAGCTTCAGCTCTGTTTAAACACGAATTCGAACCCAAAACAGTGCGGTCATTTACGTCTGTACGGCCTCACTTCCCACACGTTTGTCAACATACATGTGATGTGCATCGTCCTACCACAATGTTGGCGACACACCTACTTATAATAGATAGGTAAACAAATCAAACAAAAGGAAGCTATCATTGTTCCACCGACCCGCGCGTTACAAAATTTTGTTTCAGTGCGGTTGGTGGAAGTGCTCAGGTGCCGTTCGTCCAAGTGCGGTTGAATTCAGTGCTCTGAGTGGAATACCTCATAAATTATAATGGTATCCACCCCACTGTTTTGATTTAGCCATTTTTATTTCGAGTCCCTCTGCTATAGGATCAACTTTCATTCATTAAAACAGCTTTGGAGCACACAACACAATAGTACTTTAATACTGCTCTACAACAAAGATTGAGTTCAATCCCATGTCACACGAAATCCCTTTAACGTCAACCACTCCGACCTCTTATATCACACAATCCAAATATTTTCCTTTTATATCTTGGCTACTTCAAAAATATAAAAAGGGAAACCCAGCTTGTTTGTCCCCTTTCCGACCTTTATGGGATTGGAATTTGTTGATCAGAAGAATTTGTTGAAATGTAGTTTGCAAAACAATACTTTTTGTGGCTAAAAGGACCAGACCATCACAGGGTGTTGACGCCATGATCTGATTTACCTACCCATGCTCTGTTTTATGGGCGACTCTACGCACTGAAATTCCTTTCTTGATCCGACTAGACACAATGTCCTTCAGCCTATTTTTATTGCCCTCGCAAAAGTACTTAGGTGAGTTTACAATAAGTACGAAACGCAGACATTACACCTATAAGTATTCACATTGCTAATTATTGTGTAGATACTACGTACATAGTTAAGTACTATCTTATCATTAGTAAAAAATAATATAGATTTAGCTCACGTGCGGTCATATATCATTGAAAATTATAGGTCAAGACACTGATGATATTACATTTAATTTTTTTTCTAAGATAATACTTTATCTACAACTCGTACAAATGACTAATAGGTACCTTGATAATAAGAAACTATTAAATACCACTTCATTTCCTTAAATATATATACAGGGTGAATTTTCCAAGTGGGCGTGGATGGCCAAATCCGAAACTATGAGGAATAGCGAAAAGGATTCTCGGGCTCGATTTTGATGAAAACTAAAACTGTATCATTGAATTTTTGAAAAATCAATATTTCTAGCCAGGAATCCAACACGTTGATTTTGAAAAAACACACACTGTATTATTACACCATTCGATAGTATCGCTGATAAGGATCGAATTCTGGGAAGTAATGACATACGGGAAACTAAAGAAAAGATCTCAATTTTAACAAAATATTTTTTTTTTCTTATGTTACCTACCTACTAAACCATGGGTCTAACCACAAAAACTTAAACGCTTGTTCAACGTGTGTCTAATGTCAGAGTTACGTCAAAGTACACATAAATATGTCGTGTTTAAAAGGTGTTTAGCCTAAACAACTGATAAACACTGCTTTGTGGTAGTAAGGCTACTGATTAATTGTTCAAAATGATGACCATTGTTTTCAATGCACAGCTGGATTCGACGTCTCAAGGATTTTACTGCATTCAAAATTTAAATTTAGAACATAATGTTGTGAAGGTGACTGCGCTGCGGGTGTATTGAGCATCATTACCAACAAGGTACAGGTAATGTCGATATGAATACTTTAAAATAAGAAGCAGTTTATTAAAATCCAACATTTTCCTTAAGTTTTTAGTATGTCATTACTTCGCTGAATTCGATCCTTATCAGCGACAGTTAATTAGCGATAATTCACCCAATAATCTATATGTCGTGGACGGATGGAGGGGATGCAGCGAGGACTGGCTGAGAGACCAAGTGTAGCGACACTCGACAGTCTACAGTCGACCGTCGAGCTCGGACAGTCTTGGCAAACGCTCAGTACCCACGCACGTGTTTGTTTTCGACGCACGTGTGTGTTTCGGTTGTTAATCGCTGGTTTATTAAAGTTACTTTAAATTCAAATTATCTTTTCGTTCGAGTACCCACTACGGTGCCCACACCTACCTAACTATGTCGGATCATGTAGAAGACCTGACGTTTCGCATCTCGGCCAGTACTCATGTTGCGACTTAAACTAATGAATGTCAGAGGAACAGCGGAGTAAAATGCATAACGCACTATTAGTATCAATGGCTTTTATTTTGACAGATCAACAACATTCATTGCGTTCTTTACGTTGTTGAGCAGATAAATTTGTCGAACATACAAAGCAATGGAATAGCAATATTCTTCAAAACAGATTCAGATTCTGACTGATAGTGTGTTACGAAATTAGGATGCAGGTTCAGAGACAGTATATGTCAGTAATGTCTTTATAATCTGCCTGAAAATATTTGTACCGACAATTTAGTTATAATCTGCCTGAAAATATTTGTACCGACAATTTAGTTATAATCTGCCTGAAAATATTTGTACCGACAATTTAGTTATAATCTGCCTGAAAATATTTGTAAGTGAAAGATATGGGAACTTCTGGAACTATCGGGAGCACAATTAAACACGGACTTCACTGATAGACGTATATTCGGCGACTGGCGCGCGGCTCGTAACGTACCAAAGAATTAATCCTAAATACCCACTATTACAAATATATCACACCTCCACCACAATACAACAGTACATCTATAGAACAACACAATAATAAACACAACTAATACAACATCAACTTATCACTATCAATCACATGAAAACTGATAATAATTCTTAACTAGTTAAACAATTGTAAATCTGTCTACTGGTTTACGTGTTCGCTTAGGGTAACGACGAATCTCCGGCGGCGGAGATTGTGGTTGTAACTTAACCAGAGAATCTTCAGGAGTATTAATGTCCGGATTTGAACTTTCCCCCTTATTCCTGGGACTCGCCTCTGGTGAGGCTACCTTTACTACCTGTTCTAACCCCTCGCTAAGTGGCTCGACCACACTCTCTCCCCCATTATCTGTATTGTCCTCAGTCTCTGGACAGGTAACATCAGATAAGCGTGACCTGCGGCGCATTTGATCTACATGTCTTTTTAGTGATTGACCATTATCCTTTACCACTGAGTACCTACGGGCACTGTCTACCCGTTCCACGGTACCTTTCACCCACCTATCACTAGCACCATACTCACGAGCCCAAACTGAGTCACCCTCCCTGAAACTGCGCTCGGTTCCCCCCGCGAATTCCATTTGCCGTCTCTGGGCTTGATAGACTCTGTCTTTGATGACCTGGTTGGTACGCAGTAAATCAAGTCTGGAGCGTAATGGACGTCTCTGCAAAAGCATAGCCGGGGTTTCCCCGGTAGTGCAGTGCACGGTGTTCCGGTATGCTAACAGAAAGGTTTGTAGTGCGGTGTCGACATCTACACGATCCCTATGCGCTTTCTTAATAGCCCGCTTGCAAAGCTTGACTGCATTCTCCGCAGCCCCGTTTGATGATGGGTGGTAGGCTGGTGAAAAAAACTGTTTAATGCCGTTGTTTTTTAAGAAAGTCTTAAACTCTATACTAGTGAATGGGGGGCCCTGATCAGATACCAATTCCTCCGGCAACCCAAACCTTGCAAAAGTAACTCTTAAAACCTTTATAACATTTGATGCATTCGTTCGTGTCATCTCAAAGACTTCTAACCATTTTGTAGAAGAATCAATAATAACTAAGAAGGTAAGACCTTTATATGGCCCTAGGAAATCGATGTGAACCCTTGTCCAGGGGCGCAGGTGATACTGCCACGGCTGTATCGGAGCCCGCGGCGGTGCGTCCGCCTCCGCTGCACAAGTCTCACATTGCTTACATAATGCTTCCACGGCTTCATCAATATTAGGCCACCATACATAGCTACGTGCCAAGCTTTTTGTTTTTACGATCCCCATGTGACTGCTATGTAGTTGTTTTAAAACATTATTCTGCAACGATAAAGGTATAACCATACGATAACCCCACATAATACAACCACACTCCGTATACAACTCATTGCGCCTCATGAAGTATGGTTTGATATTTTCTGCATCTACACAGGTTGAAGGCCACCCAGATTGTATGTAAACTAAAACCCTACTTAAGACTTTATCTACGGCCGTCGCTTTCCTAACGTCTTGGCTCGTAATTGGTAAAAAATTTTCAACGAAATTAACATATGTATTTTCTTTTTGTAATATTACATTTTCTTTACAGCCTTTGTACGGTAGTCGTGATAATGCGTCGGCACAATTTTTACTCGAAGAAACATATTCAATGTCATAGTTATACCCAGCCAATAACACCGCCCAACGCTGTAACCTAGACGCGGCCATCACCGGAATACCGACTTTATCACCAAAAATATAAGTGAGAGGCTTGTGATCGGTTCTTAATATAAATTTACGACCATAAAGATATTGATGAAATTTACGAACTCCGAACACAATAGCGAGTGCCTCTCGATCTATTTGTGAGTAGGCCCGCTCGGCTTCCGTGAGCGCGCGCGATGCGTACGCCACTGGACGCTCGCCCCTTGTTGTTGTGTGCGATATCACAGCTCCTACGCCTACACTGCTCGCATCTGTTGTCAAAATTATAGGTAACTCCGGTGTGTAGTGCATTAACACTTCACTGCATGTTAATAAATGCTTCACTTTAGTAAACGCATCTTCACACTCTCTATTCCAACTATACGAAGTTCCAGCTTTAAGTAACTTATACAAAGGCGCTAGAATTGTACTAACATTTCTTATAAATTTTCCATAGTACATCACCATACCAATAAAAGCTCTTAGTTCAGAAATATTCGTGGGAGCTGGAGTTTTAACTATAGCTTTTACTTTGTCTGGGCACGTGTGAACCCCTTCTTTACTAATCGTGTGTCCTAGATAGTTTACCGCTTCAGCAAAAAATACACATTTATCTTTTTTTACTCTGAGCCCGTACTTGTTCAAGCGATCAAATACTTTGCATAAGTTACGCATGTGTGCTTCGTTTGTGGATCCCGTTATAATAATGTCATCCAAAAACACCCCCACATGTGGTAAATCTGCAAACAACTGCTCTAAATGTCTTTGAAAAATGCCTGGGCTTGATGCTAACCCGTACACTAGCCTATTATACATAAATAATCCTTTATGAGTGTTAATCACTGTGTATTTTTTTGTTTCATCCAGCTCAAATTGAGCGTACGCCTGTGAAAGGTCAATTTTACTGAAATGCTGACCACCCTTCAAACGAAGTAGTACTTCCTCTACTCTGGGTAACGGATAACGGTCAACTTCTATAACTTTGTTTAAGGTTAATTTATAATCTGCGCAAATTCTAATGTTACCGTCCTTCTTGACGACCGGCACGATGGGTGTTGCCCAGTCAGAACGCTCCACAGGAGAGAGAATGCCGTCCCGCTGTAGCTGCACCAACGCGCGCTCCACCGGCTCGCGCAGCGCGTACGCCAGCGGGCGCGCGCGCATAAACACCGGCCGCGCCCCCTCGCGCACGCACACGCTCACCGTGCCGCCGGTGATCCGCCCCAGACCGTCCTCACCCAGCTTCATGGGTGCGGGCGCAGCCCATGCGCGCGCGCCGCGCCCCCGTCCGCTAGACTTCGTAGTATCGAACGGTGTTGTCGCTTCCCGGACGTCACGAGTGGCCGCCGCCGCCGGACCCCTGCGCCGCGAGCCCGCTGACATCGCTTGACACGTCACCGACGTCGTGGATGCACCCTCGCTTTTCGACCCGCTCTGTCCTTCAACGGCCGCAGCGTCTTTTTCTGCTGCCTCCATGCTAACCGCCAATTTATACGCCTTCCCGAAATCCAAATTGCTTTCGGCGAACAATCGTTGTCGTATGGTTTCATTTGTTATGCCACACACTAGCTGATCTCTCAAACTTTCTTCCAGCCAGGACCCAAATTCACATGTTTTGGACATCTTCTTCAAGATAGCCGCGTATTCCGATATAGTTTCACCTTCTTTCTGTTTCCTATGCCGAAACTTGTATCGCTCTGCCAACTCACTTGGTTTTGGTTGCAAGTGTTTTTCCATGACGTCAACGATTTGTGCTAACGTTTTGGTTTTTGGTTTAACCGGCGTACACAAATTAACCAGAAGTTCATAACACTCCGCCCCCATCACTGTTATTAATGTTGGCACTTGTAATTCGCTCGGGATCTTATTTACTAAAAAATATTGTTCCAAACGTTCCACGTATAACTGCCAATCGTCACTGTGGACTTTGAACTCAGCAATTTTACCGATCGACATTTCCGATTAATTTGCTGATACTGTTCCTATTTTATTTATTTACTATTGCACGTATCACGCGTAGAATCGTCTGTTCTCGTCGCCACTGAAAGATATGGGAACTTCTGGAACTATCGGGAGCACAATTAAACACGGACTTCACTGATAGACGTATATTCGGCGACTGGCGCGCGGCTCGTAACGTACCAAAGAATTAATCCTAAATACCCACTATTACAAATATATCACAGTAAGTACCAACAATTTAGTTATAATCTGCCGGAAAATATTTGTACCAACAATTTAGTTATAATCTGCCTGAAAATATTTGTGCCAACAATTTAGTTATAATCTGCCTGAAAATATTTGTACCAACAATTTAGTTATAATCTGCCTGAAAATATTTGTACCAACAATTTAGTTGTAATCTGCCTGAAAATATTTGTACCAACAACTTAGTTATAATCTGCCTGAAAATATTTGTACCAACAATTTAGACATAACATAACATAACGCCTCATTACCCCGAAGAGTAAGGCTGAGGTGTACCATAATATACCCACATTTCGCCAGGTTCAAGTCCCATGTAATAGGGGCGAGCCTATTGCCATCAACCGAGCACAAATCCAGGCTCCGTGCTGCTACTGAGAACTCCTAGTGGAAAACCCCAATAACATTTTGCCTGACCTAAGAGTCGAACGCAGAACCTCATGCATAGCAGTACCACTTATGACCACAAGACCAACAATACCGTCGACTTAAACCATAGTTGTTTAGGGTTCCGTACCCAAAGGGTAAAAACGGGACCCTAATTACTAAGACTCCACTGTCCGTCTGTCTGTCTGTCACCAGACTGTATCTCATGAACCGTGATAGCTAGACATTTGAAATTTTCACAGATGATGTATTTCTGTTGCCGCTATAACAACAAATAATAAAAATAAAATAAAGTTACAATTTAAAGGGTCTAAAAGAAACGTTTTTTTAGGCGTTTTATGTCTTGTGGTACGGAACCCTTCGTGTGCGAGTCCTCTTCGCACTTAGCCGGTTTTTTATCAATTTCATGTCCCACTCAAAACAGAAAATAAATAATGAAAACAATTTTCAGGAGCTATCCATAAATCACGACTTAATTATACCTACCTTCGTTAAACAAATTTATTTAATTTTCCGACGAAGCTTCATGTATCAACTGTAATTTATATTGATAATATTTCATGTGCAAAATATGGCTTCCTCGATGAATGAGGATCACGCGGCAGCCCGCATGTTGGCGATAAAATATAACCTGTCATGTCCGGGGACCGACAATGGCGGCTATAGTACTTACTGTAACTAGGTAACTACGCAGGTAAATCCATACTATTTATTTATTTAACCATTTATGCACAGACGCCAGCACATAAAGCTACTACAATCTGTCAAATTTATTTAATAGATTTTCAACTTTTTCGCTAAAGCATAAGGTTTTAAAGTTAATTGGGAAAATTTGACAGTTTCGGGTAGCTTGATGTGCTGGCGGCTGTACACACATATACCTATATATGTATATATATAAACAAGAAAATAACAGAACAGAAAAATAGGTACAAAGGTGATGCTTATTTTTATAAGAAATCTCTTCCAGCATATATGCGATAGGACTATAGATAGAGAGATGTAGACAGCGTGTAAGAGTAAAGGAGACAAAAAAAAACCATAAAATCATAAGCAATTCAATTAATAAAATTAAACAAATATTTGGAGAATATACTTAGATACATACTTCTAAAAAAAAATATATACATATATATATATACGCGTCGACTTGAGAACCTCCTCCCTTTTTTCGTCGGTTAATAAATATCACTAGAATGTTATTAATGATAACGTAACCAATATAATCAATACATACACAAATATAATGAAGTTAATGGAAAGATAGTGTTCTTTTACCTTTCTTTTAAAAACTGTAATAGTTTGGCAGTTCCTAATGTCATGCGGAAGTGAATGTGAAAGTGAACTATGTGAAAAATGCAACAGTAACTTTTTTTTACTGTTTATTATTCAAAAAAAAACAAAACAGTTACAAATCATTGATGAACAATTAAACATACCACATAAACCGTCGCGGGTTTAACAGCAGCGGTATGGCCAAACACGATAACTCGGTGCAATTAGGTACATAGGTAGGTACTTTATCTATATATCACCTTTACACTCCTTAACGGCTGAACCAAAGAGAATAGGTTATATAGTCTTTGGGCTGAACGGATTTAAATAAATATGGCACACCGGCAGACTATGGCCCAGGACACAGGCTAGAGAACAGACGATATTGCGCTGACTGGTCTGCCGCCTAAGCGCTCAGTGGGTCCGGACGGTATTCCGCCCTTCATTGTGAGAGATTGTCGCATGGTACTAATAGAACCTTTGCTGCACATATTTAATGTTTGTTTGTCGGGGGCACACTTTCCTAGTCGTTGGAAACTTACACGGGTGGTACATACCTATACCGAAAGGTCGAGGTGGTACGGATGTCAGTGACTTCAGGCCAATTGCAGTGCTAAGTGCACCAGCCAAGGTATTCGAGATGGCTGTTCACGATTGCCTTTATGCACAGATAGCCCCTCATTTGTCGGATACGCAGCATGGCTTCCGTCCTGGGCGCAGTACAACGGGGAACTTGCTTCACCTGATGACACAGTTGGTACCAGCTGTTGACGCTAGGTTTCAGGTTGACGTAGCCTATCTGGACTTTAAGAAGGCGTTCGACACAGTCGTCCACGACATACTCTTGTCAAGGCTGGCGAGTATAGGCTGTACATTTCACACTGTAAAGTTCTTCGCTAGTTATCTTAGAGATAGACGTCAGTATGTGGACTGTGGCGGACACTTCTCGGAGCCCTACTACACCACATCGGGCGTCAGTCAGGGTACAAATTTAGGACCCTTATTATTTATTATTATGGTAAATAACTTACCAAAGGTAGTCAGGTCAACGTGCATGCTGTTTGCTGACGACCTTAAGTTGTCTGCAGTCATAAAAGACACTGCGGATCGTGACATGCTGCAGCACGACTTGGATAGGGTCACTGAATGGAGTCACTGCAATAAGCTATATTTTAATGTATCAAAGTGCTCGGTGCTTTCATTCACACGCGAACGAATTCCACAACACCACCAGTACAGCATGGACGGGGAACCGCTGCAGCGTGTCACAGAGATTAAGGATTTAGGCATTCATTTCGCCAGTGATCTGCAGTTTCGCAAACACGTGGTACTCGTTTGTAAAAAGGCGTACAGGAATCTGGGATTTCTGCTGCGTCAGGCAAATGACTTCACAAACATCAGTGCATTGAGGGCTTAGTATGAGGCTCTTGTGAGGACTCATCCCGAATATAATGCGCCGTCTGGAGCCCGAGCGAAATAAAATACAAAAATATGCTCGAACGGATACAGAATAAATTCCTCAGATTTATTTATTTAAAGCTGTATGGGAGATACCCGGGATACCCGTTACTGTATCCTACCTTGTTCTGTCTCGGTATGGTGGGCTACTACAAATTAGAAATTAGGCGTGAAGTGGCACTGGCAACGTATCTTTTCAAAGTTTTAAGAGGTAGTATACAAAACTCAGGTATACTGTCAGAAATAGGGTTTAATTTACCGGATAGGTACGTGGCGCGGCGGCGCAAGCCGCAGCTGCTGGTGGTGCCGAGTGCGCGCACTAACCTGCTGGAGCGCGCACCGGTGACTCGTGCGCTGCGCACTCTCAACGCGGTGGCGGATGCCATAGACTTATTCACCTGTACACTGGGTGAGTTCACAAGGGCCACGTACTGTGTAGCATGTAAGGTATAGTTAAGTATATTTTAAGTTACTTTGTCGCATTAGATTTATCTGTAATGGTAAAGTTAACATTTCATGTGATAAATAAATAAATATTTTTATCCGATAGTACAAGTTCCTGTGAGATCATTTCTAAACCTGACGCAGCCAAAATCGCGGGTAGCTAGCGGAAAGATTTTTTTTTTGAAATCATAAACACAAATTCTTATAATACGCGTTATTGGGATGATAGTTTCAGTCAAAATTTCTTATAGAGCCTATACGAAATATAAGAATGGCGAAGCACAGAACCGGTCGAAGGGGAAGTGCTTAGTGGAGGCCTATGTCCAGTAGTAGACGTCTTTCGGCTGAAATGATGATGATGAAGATGATACGAATGACGATACTAAAAGGTGACACAGACGTACAAAACTAAAAAATCTCTGGATTATTAAAAGAGTGATGAAACACGGTCATCTTTATAAACTATTTTCGTACAACCGGAAAGAAATGAAAGAAGTCAAAGCATATTTTCAAATAGACACATGAAAGGCACTTTTGAGCGTCAAAATTTACAATAAAATAGAATTGATTCCAATCGCCCCTTCCAAAAGGTAGTTATGGTGATGAAAGAAAGAAAAACAATGAAGATGAAAGAAAGAGAAAAAGTACCTTATATAAATAAATTGTGACCTACACATAAGTATAATAATACACACAAAGCACGCACAACTTCTATTGTAACCATACTAAGCGATCCAATAGATAACCCACTACCTAAAGAAGGGGTCCTCAACATTAAACGCATATCAAAAGGTAACATTCCACGAATGCCGCTTCAACATTTTCACTTACTTCTATAGTTACCCAGTTCCTCAGCTAATGGCAGCCAAGTAGAACGTATAATAGATAAGCAATTATAACCGTTAATGAGTTGTCAGCAATCTCAGCAAATTGCCCCTCGTTAGCGACACAGCCTGTTGAAACTGTTTTGATTGATAGGTAACCAACAATTTGTGGGCTAAGGACTTTTTGTGTAATAATTTTATTCGTATCATAATCAGCATTATAATGATACTATTGCTGGGACACAGACCTCTCTGTGAAAGGGAGTGGACCATACATATGTCACATATGTCTTCAAAATTTTGGTTCTAGGACATGCCGGATTCATCACGGTATTTTCCTTCACCGTTTTGAGAGCAGTGGTGATGAAATAATTTGCACAAATTAAAGCGCCTCTTTCTTTCTGGGTAAAGATCTACGACCTACAATTCCTAAGTCGCGGCTGTTACCACTGGGCTACCACAGATATTTTTTTGTGTAAATGGTTTAAATGTAAAGGTTGATTCCTGATTTCTAGTAAATAGTCTTGTTTGCTTGGCTAGAAACGATGAAAGTTTTTTTAAATCTCAAACTCAAAGCATTTATTTCAATTAAACCATTAACAGGCACTTTTGAATTGTCAAGAAGTCGGTCAGTCAGAAAATATGAAGCTAGTTGCCCATTCCAAAGCGTAGGTACCTATGGAGAAGAACGGGCAAGAAACTCCATGAACACTAAATCTACTGCCTAAAATACTAACTTTTTGACTACTTTTGTCCGAATAAAAATGACGAAACGACCGAAAGAGATAGGTATTGAAATCTTCGAAAAACAAACATGACTGTTTATAGCTATAGGTAGTACTTTTCTACCAGCTTAAATTACGTTCTACTGAATACTATGAGTCTCTAATCAATTAATATACCTAAAGGTATTTATATTCTTATTCGCTCGCTCTTGCATTGTATGTCGAGGGAGCCCCGCTTCGCGGGGCTTCTATTTCTGCGTAAAGGGTTTAAAGTAACCTAAACAAACCGAACCTCGGGATGCCCTTCGCTCGCTCTTGCATCCTATGTCGACGTAGCCCCGCTACGCGAGGCTCCTATTTCTGTGAAAAAAGTGGGTTTAAAGTAATCTAACAAAACCGAACCTCGGGGTGCCCTTCACTCGCTCTTGCATCCTACGTCGCCTATTGACCGACCGCAAATATGCAATGTAATTAAAAAAGTAATTATGTAAGTAAAACCATGTAATTCCCAAAAAAAATATTTTTGTCTATATATTTTTTTCATAACAAATCATTTGACTAAATGTTTATTGTCTAAAGATTGTTTGCTGTAATAAATCATTTGATTAAAGACCAAATGCCTAAATTACATTATCCTTGATAATATTCTGCCAAGTAAAAATTTGACCAAATGAAAATGTGCGTACTAAAAATGTGGTAGTGAAATTTTGGCAAAATCTGTTCGGAAAAACGACAGGATCCCGTTAGCTTGGCATATTGAAAATATACGCGTGTATTTGCGATTGACAGCAGACAATTTAATTCAATCCTTATTCGCACCTTTACAACCACATAGGTATCTATGTAAATATTTCAGGACCAAATTCCGAAATTATAAATCTGTTGAATTTATGTAGCAGCTTACCCAACTGTACTATGCAGTGGATATTCGATTTAAACAGGGACACTTTTCAGTTAATGTGTAAGTTAAAGAACACCTTTATTATAAGTACCTATGTTTAAGTTTTTCTAAAACAAGAAAAGTTTCGAAAATACAATTACGCTTTTTTTTTATTTTATATTAATTATGGCAACTGGTAACCCTACTATCCAGCCTGTTGCTATTTGACTAAACAAGTTTAAATTCGATATACATTGCGTAATTCCTTTGACGTCATTAGCAAGGTGAAATACCAAAAGGGCATTGTAATACAAAATGAGACGAGCTTTCTTTGTCTCTTTCGTAATTAAGGACTTTAATCGACGATGAGTCGGTGCTACAGTTAATTATGCTAATGTTAATGAAGGGTAGGTACTTAAGGAACTAATGAAGACCGACCCTGAATTCGTAAGGAGAGAAACTAATCTGAAAAGTACTTTGATTCTCATTTCTATGTTGATTTGGAAGCGTAAGAAAAGTTCTGGCAAAGTTTGCTTCGTAACTTTTACGAGACAAATTTGGAGCAAGAAAGACGAATTTCGATGTTTGATCCTGATGTAGAAACGAAGTTTACAGAAATAACATGAAGATTGTTTATGACGCAAGAAACACAAGAAACACGAATTTCTACGTTTGATTTAGAAACGAAGTTTACCATAGGTGGTATTACAGGAATAATTTGAAGATTGTTTAATTTTTTCTTTAATATTTTAAAACTATTATTAACATTTTAACTTTGTTAGATTAGTTGTTTACTTTATTGTGCATTATGTGGTAGATAATAAAAAAAATGAGTGAAGGAGTACAGTCACTAGCACTACTACGAGTATATACGCACATAACACGATTCAAAAGCGGTTGCGGCTTTGACAAGACCTATTTTATAATAATTTGGCTCTTAGAACACAATGTTCCTAAAAAAATGAATTACAATCAAAACAGTAGGAGAAAAACACTCACTCAATCACTTTTAAGGGTTCGAGGGGTAAAAACGGAACCCTATTACTAAGACTTCGCTGTCTGTCTGTCTGTCACCAGGCTGTATCTCAAGAACCGCGATAGCTAGACTGTTGAAATTTTCACAAAGTATGTATTTCTGTTGCCTCTATAACAACAAATACTAAAAACGAAATAAAATAAATATTTAAGGGGGGCTCCCATACAATAAACGCGATTTTGTTGCCCTTTTTTGCTCGATATCAAAAATGGCAACAGGTAGGCACTTGAAATATTCACAAAATACTCAGTTGTATTTTAACTTTAATAATAAATATTAAAATTAAAATAAAATAAATATTTAAGAGCCCATACAAAAACATGTTTATTTCGGCGTTTTTGCCTTGTGGTACGGAACCCTTCGTGTGCGAGTCCGACTTGCACTTGGCCAGTTTTTAAAGTTGCTCAGTGTATATGAGTGCTGGTGACTTTACACCTTCTTATTACAATAGTGTGGCCCATTATTTTTCTGTGTCATGCATTGTACACTACGGCCGAAATATCTTGGCAAGTGTGAACATAGGCATTAAGAACTTTCGCGCATGTCCTCTCACTCACACTCGCCTCATGTCACCATTTGGTTCCTAAAAAATCTTACTGCGCAGCCTTCTGCGCGAAGTTCAGACTTGCCAAGATAAATCGGCCGTACTGTATGTATATCTTTGTTGTTAATCATAAATAAATAAAATAAAAATTCATGATGGCAGATCTGGATACAAATAACACAGAAAACGAAATACCTAAACGTAGGAGTGAAAACTTTATCACTGTCTTAGACGAGAACAAAAAGGTGGTCCTTGGAGACGGATCGAACATCAATCTTGAGAACCAAATAGAATAATAATCTAGAAGTGAACCAACGATACCTTCTCCTTATTTGTAATTCTGATCCATGACAAGCGATTTCAGACTGATGTAGTCTTGCAACGGAGAAGAGCCTACTTCTAATGCGTAAGTGACCCAAATTAACGAATGCCACAACAAAGTTATTGTTGTGGTCGGATATTATACCACTGAAAGTTACTACCAGAATAAAAAGTACCGTCATAATACTAAAGTATATAATTTACAATGAGAAGACAATAATACGACAATAAATGAAAACATTGGCAATACTAATGCATAAGAGTATTTTAGTACTTACTATGAAATAAATTCTAGCAACGAAATAAAAAAAATATATTTTATCAAACAAACTAAATAGCAGTGACTATGGGTTTCGCCAATCTATGACTACCTTATAGTAAGTAAACTCATCATATGCCTAGCCTTTTCCCAACTATGTTAGGGTCGGCTTCCAGTCTAACCGGATGCAGCTGAATACCAGTATATTACATGGAGCGACTACCTATCTGCCCTCCACAACCCAGTTACTGGGTAATACTATACCCCTTGGTAAGACTGGTTGTCAGACTTTCGGGCTTCTTCTTCTTCTTTTGACGACCCGTAACGACTGTCAAAGATCCACGAATGACAGCCGTGACAAACGGCTTAACATGCTTTCCGAGGCACGGAGGGGTCTTGGTTTGTGAAGATGGTCACCCATCCACGAACCAACCGCGGCAAGCGTAGCTTAACCAGATCGATCGAGCCGTGCGACTGTTATTACTCAGCCACAAGCCCCTCCTTTAATTTAAAATTTAACCAAATATATCCAGTAGTTTACTTACTATTAAGTACACTACTGGATATATTTGCTTAAATTTTTGTGTAAAGACTGGGAACGCCATTATATCATCATCATCATTTCAGCCCGGAATTACCCACTGCTGGGTAAAGGCCTCCCCTTTCGTCTGCCTACTTCCCGGTTCTATACTCATCCAGGTGTTTCCCGCGACTTTGACGATATCGTCAACCCAGCGCGCTTTTGGACGGCCCTGGTTTCTTTGGCCGAACCTTGGCCATCATTCGGTCACAGCTTTCCTCCATCCGCCAACTCTTCGTCTAGCTAGATGTCCTGCCCAACTCCACTTGGGGCGCATCGTTCTGCCCCCAACGTCGCGCGTCGTAGACTTTCGGCGGACGACGGATTTCGGTATTACGCAGTCGGTTTAGTAGGGTTATGCCACGTATGGCTCGCTCCATGGCCCTTTGTGCTACAAGTTGTATGCGGTGGACAGTCTCCTTTGTCAGTGTCCACGACTTGGCACAGTAGGCCATTGTTGGCAGGACACATTGATTGAAAAGGCGGGTTTTTAAGCTCAGAGGGATCTTTTTTGTCCGAAAAATATGTTCCAGCTTACTAAATGCCGCCCACCCAAGCTGTATTCTTCTGGAAATATCTTTGCTGGAATGTTCCTTGTCAAAAAGCCAACTTGTAAGGAAGCATCATATAGTGCTTTTAACATGCTTTTGAGGACTTCCAGGGAATCAGAGAATAAAATTAGGTCATCCGCAAACCGGTGAGACAAGTAGACACCATTGATGTTTATACCACGTTGGTCCCTTTACAGTGTTTTCATCACTTCTTCCAGAATAGCAGTGAACATTTTAGGCGAAGCGTTGTCTCGTTGGCGCACTCCCCTTTTAATCAGTATTAAAACCTTAAGTCCCCATGGATGGATTAGATATACGAAGTTTAATACTGTCGTATTGTCGTCTTCACGTGATATGTGTCAGCCGTGTCCCAAATATCAACCAATTTCTTTCTACCGAGGTGAGAACAACAGACAGAGTTACTTTCGTATATAAAATATAATATGGTTATGGAAGTACGGATTGGTTTTTAGTTTACAACCTAAAACTATTGAACGTACCAGCTGCACGTTTGTGAAGAACACCGTTTTTTGCTCCGCGATACTATTGAGTTTCGTAGTGTCAATGTCAAACGTAAGTATTTACCATCTTTGTTTATTTATTTTTCTGTGCCAGGAAATAAAAATCTGCCGTGTCCAACAAAAACCTTTGAATCGGATCTATTTACATTTGTAAGTACTTTTTACAGAAGTAAAAACTGCTCAATGTGAATCTGCTACTTTAGCAATCCAATAATAAAATTGTCTCGAAGGCTCTGTTTATTATTGGAATCAGCCTATACAGAACATTTTTTTAAACGTGGAAAAACAATGTTCCAAAACAAAACTATATAAGTCGTTTTTTTTTTATCACATCTATTCAAAAAGAGCTAGTGTATTCTTCGTAAACAGGACTAAAATAGCTCTTTAATCCCTAGGGACAAGAAAGAAAAAGTGATTTTAATTTGGAATGTGGATATTGTTAGTAAAATTTTCAATCACCAAAGAGATCAATCACGAACATTGTGTGAACCAGTAACAGGCTGTATGATAAAGTAAAAGGCGCGCCAAATAAAAAAAAAAGTTCGTAAAAATAAAAAACGCGTGAAAAGCATTCTGCCTTCATTCGTAATTGTTTACTCAAATTAGGATTATACTTAGTTTTATAAAAAATGAATATGTAATTCCTGAAGTAATTGTATGTAAATAAATAAACGTACTTATATTCTTGCTCATAAGTTGCACTTACTTATTTTTTCATAGAGGGTGATAAAAAGTAGAGTGTCGACCTCGGGAGCAACACTATTTTAAGCTCGAGTGACGTACTTTGAATCCCTCGCTGCGCTCTGGATTCAAAGATTTCAAAATAGTTGTTTGCTCCCTTGGCAAACAATCTACTTTTTCAGTGAATCAGGAAAACATCTGCCATTATGTTCCCACTGCACAGGCCTCCTCTCTTCGAGACGGAGTAGGCTGTAATCTACCACGCGGACCCAGTGCAGGTTGGTAGATGACACGACTTCGAATCTTTTGGTTCTAGGACATGACGGTTTTCCTCACGATGTTTTCTGTCACCGTTTTGAGAGCGGTAGTGATGAAAATATTTACACAAAGTAAAACGCCTTCCTGGGTTCGAACCCACGACCTGTACAACTCGTAAGACGTGGCCGTTACCACTGGGTTACCACTGCTGAAAAACATATAGCAATGAAAGACAATTCACAATCGAGCAAATCAAATCACGCCATTCAAATCGATTACATTGATTAAAGAACTAATAAGAACAAAGTTCCAAACCTTATCTACATACCTAAGTAATTAGGTAAAGGAAGTCAAGCACATTCAATTCCTTTCAGCCCATTTCACTTAAATCTCCTAACTGCGTTTACCATTCTCACGACGTGCTTCCTAAAATATGCAAAGTGCCTGCCAAAGGCAGAGCTCACAGAGCTAAGCGACCAAAAGCGTAAGGAATCTGGTCCTTTAGCTCCACAAGAAACAGGAACCTTGAATTCCGAAGTTTTCAAGTTAAATTAGAGGATTTCGTGCATTAACATGCGTTACACGAAGTCGACGCGGGACTGCTTACGGAAATCTATGGCGTTGGTCCTGCGATAAATCCCGGATAGATCGGCCCTTTGTGCGGAGCATGGGTCTTTTTTGGGTTAGAATAATGGTGGCCACTATTTTCCGTTTTAGTGATTATAATAAAACTAAACAATGTAAAACTACCTTTTATTACCAACTTGTGTGTGTGGTGCCGGACTTAAAGAATAGCACCACCCCATACTTCCCGTGGGTGTCGTAAAAGGCGACTAAGGGTCGTACCGGAGAATGGGCAGCAGCGTTCTCTATGCATTCCCCCACCATACTATACTGCGATCGCCAACCCGCCTGCCAAGCGTGGCGATTATGGCAAACCCCCCCACAACTTGGGAGGCCTATGTCCAGCAGTGGACGTCTTTCGGCTGAAATGATGATGATGATGATTACCAACTTAACGTGCTTATATTCTGCATTTTCATTCTAAAATAAAAGAAATAACCAAACAAACGATGAGGGCGCCACTGCGCGGTCGGCGTTTGGTCGGCGCCCTGTTAACAGAAGATTGAAATTGGATTATTTTAAGCCCCTGCTTAGAATAATCCAATTTCAATCTTCTGTCCTACTAAGGTCCCTACCTTAGATGGTCGCGATGGAATAATGAAATGGTTTTGAATAATATAAAACATATTTATTAACTATAAATATTATGTAACACTACCTTCTGCTCGCATGGTTTGTCGATAAAAGCCTATGCCTATATCCTTCCTCAGGGTTCAAAATATCCCCATATCAAATTTCATCGAAATCGGCATAGCCTTTTCGGAGATCAGCTGGAAAGAAAGAAAGAAAAATTGTTATGAAAACAAAACGCACGTTTAGCACGCGGTTTTTTTTAATGTAACAACAAATGTAGGGTTTTTGTATTTTTCCCTTTACTTGTACTACATGACATTGCTTCTTGCCAAATTTCATGATTCTAGGTCAACGGGAAGTACCCTATAGGTTTTGATTCCGGAACATAAACGCCCGTATCTTTTGATTGCGTTGACTTAGAAGTTTGTTTTTTTCACTGCTTCAAGGGATTGCAGCCCTGTGAATTTGATATTAATTTCAACTTTATAACTTTACGCGTTCCTGAGAAAAAGGGTCATCACCGAATGACAGACAGACGGACAACGAAGTGTTCATATAAGGGTTCTGTTTTTCCTTCTGAGGTACGGAACCCTAAGAAAGACAAAATATAAACATATAACGTAGTTAAAAGCCTCGTATACTCAATGGAACAAACAGACAGAGAGAAAAAAAAATGTTTTTAAGTATAAGTACCATAACTACTTTAATATGTATTTAGTAAAAAGCTGTTCTTTTGACATCACAAACCGACACTTCTATTTTGTTTATTTGTACAGATGTGAATTTCATCTGAAAATTCTTCATCCCTTTCGTTTAAAAACTCTAGGTACGATGTTTATTAAAATTCAGGTCCCTTGAGTCAAAGGGACTGGCCTCAACCGCAGGCCAACCTTGACCCCAACCTTTGTCACCGGTATTAGGTTATGAATACAGAGCTATTCCGAGAGGCATCTATTTAGTTTGCAGATTGCTTGATTCGTTGGATCAAAGTTGCTCAATCACCGGTAGTTGAAATGAGTGGCAGATTTAGTACGGGACGGTGTCGTTTCGGATATTAGGACCCAACTATAGTTGACGTCGGCGTCCTTTTTGGAGGGTGAACTGGCACAGAGTTACGAATCAAAACGGGAGGAGCTATAAATAGAATCATTCTCCTGCCCTTATCCCAATTTATTTGGGGTCGACGCAACATGTCTTTTTCTTCCGTACTTCTCTATTAGTCGTCATCTCGGTAGTCACCCCCTTTCTAACCATATCATCATTCACACATTCCCTTCACCGTTTCTTTGGTCTTCCCCTACTCTTATAGCCATCGACATCCATACTCAAAACTCTCCTCACGACATTTTCCTCAATTCTTCGTAACACATGCCCATACCATGACAACCGAATTCCACACAACTTTTCAGTTACCGGTGCCAATTTCAAACTTCCTCTTATGTACTCATTTCTTATTCTATCAATTCGTGTAACACCACACATCCTTCTTAGCATTCTCATTTCAGCTGCATGCAATTGCCTTTCATTCATCCCTTTTGTGGCCCAACATTCCGATCCATACAAGACAGTAGGTCTAATCATGGTTTTATATATCTTCCCCATATGTTTAAGAGGAATGCGGGAGATTGTTCCCGTGACCTGCCGCCATTTCATCCATCCAGTGTTAATTCCGATCTACTTCGCCATCGCTTTGCACGAGTGAACCGATATACCGAAAGTCGGATCAGACTGGGAGAAGTGCACCATCAAGCGCTATAGCTCCAGAAGTATCTGCATTGGAAAACCCAATATAACTTTCTAGGAGGTGTTCAGATTTTTCTGTGTATTTTGGATGTTTTTTCTAACAGATAATTTCTGACCCTACAAAGTCCTTTTCGCATGACAAGGTTTGGCTTTATCACATCAAAAGCGCCGTGGTTAGGTATTGTTGAGTCATTGACTGACTGTAAATGTGGCTGTACCTCAATGTGTGTTATTGTAACAGCAGACAATGGCCCGTCCAGTTTATCCGCACAAATCCCGACAGATATTGAACGTGTTTATTAAACGCACATCCCACAAACGCTTCGAACTACATAAAGCCTTTGTCCATCCACTACACAGAATCACACTAATATTATAATGGCGAAAGTTTGTGAGTTTGTGTGTGTGGGGGTGTGTTTATATGTTTGTTACTTCTTCACGCTCAAGTGGCTGGTCCAATTTTGATAAAATTTTGTATGGAGGTAGCTGACACCCTGGATTAACATATAGGCTACTTTTATCCCGATATTCTCACGGGATCGACATTTACGCGGGTGAAACCGTGGGGCGCAGCTAGTAGACAATACATTGAATTGAAAATATAATTTTAAAATATCGCCGCAGCCCTTGTCGAAAGCTTTCGCCATTAATAACCAAAGTTCCTCTGTTTTGTTTCCATCAAAACTCGCGGAAATTTGCGGTCCTCTGACACAAAATTTGTTTGGAGGACAATATGATTAATTCGTGAGTTTCTGGTGAACAACCAACCCCTTTTGAATGTGGAAACATTTTTTGTTTTATTTGTTAGCTGTAAATAATCCTGTTTTGTACGACCCTTTTGCTCCTAAGCCTGAAAACAGTTTAAATTGTTTTCAGGTTTTGGAAAATAATTCACAGTACCTAATGTTTTGTTTTAAGTTGAAATGACCTATGAAATATTTTTACATAAATTATAGGTGCTGAAATCGTATCAATGACGCATAGCTCACATAGTTGTCATCACCACTGCCCTCAAAACGGTGAAGGAAAACATCGTGAGGAAACCGGCATGTCCTAGAACCAAAAACGCGAAGACATGTGACCTCTACCATTCCGCACTGGGCCCGCGTGGTGGATTACGGCGCAATCCTTCTTACCGATAGGAGGCCTGTACTCCAGCAGTGGGAACATTATAGGCTGATTTTGCATATACACACATCAAAAGTGTCTAGGGATCAACATATATTTTTACAATAACTTTTCTCCTGATTGATATTAATTAAAATTTTCTTTAAGGATTCATCAAATAAAGTGTTTTCGTTTGTCACAGTAACGATAAACCAAGTCACCTTTGCATTAATAAAGAAATTTGCCATTTTCCTAATAAAGGGATTTTTGACATTTGAACCACTAACACAAAAGTTCGAAAAAAAGACTGAAATAACAGTTTTCTTTAAAATTTTATTGGGTAACTTAAACAATTAATAATCCGTGTTTCTACCGCGAACACTAACAACACAAGAACATCGGTTTGGCATACTCAAAATGAGTTCATCCAAATCACGCTGTGGAATGGCCGCCCATGTTCGTTGCAACAACAAAAAAAGGTCTTCTTGCGACTGGATAACCTCCATATTCGGCAGAGCTCTTCTCTGTAGCATATCCCATGCATGCTCAATCGGGTTCAAGTCTGGCGACTGAGCAGGCCAGGGCAGGACATTGATGTTAGCTGCGGCGAGAGTCTGTCTTACAACTCTTGCGGTGTGCGGTCGTGCATTATCATGCATTAACTGAAATAAGGGACCGATTTGCACTTGTAGAGGAACGATAACGTCTGATACAATCGTTTCAGCATAAATTTGAGCGTTGAGGTTGCCTCTGATCCAAATCAACTCAGTTCTTCCGCCGATCCAAATACCCGCCCATACCATGATGGTTCCACCACTATAAGGATGGACTTCCTGGCAGGATTTTAATCGCTGTTGGCGTCCAGGGGTTCTCCAGTGTCGTATACGTCTTGTATCCGGTCTCATACCAAAACGAGACTCATCAGAAAAGCACACGAAACGCCATTGTTCTTCTGCCCAATTTCTGTGTTCAAGAGCCCATTGATATCGAATCCTACGATTGTGCATTGCTATAGGTGGTACCCGTAGCGGTCTTCGGGAATGAAGGTTCACTTCATGCAAGCGGTTTCTGACTGTTTGGTCGCTAATTAAGTTCCCTGAAGAGTGATGAAGCCTCACGGCTAACATCATGGCGGTTATTGTTGGAGCTCTTCGAGTTAAGATTTGAATGTATCGGTCTTGTCTCCGTGTGGTGCAGCGATACCGTCCTCCATGGCGCTCAGCCACGGTACCAGTGCTTCGGTAACGTGTCCAAAGTCGACTGATAACACTCTGACTTGTATTCAGAGCTAAAGCCACAGTACGTTGCCGGGAACCAGCTTCTATCATTCCCACGGCTCTGAGCATTTCTTCCCTGCTTAAATGACGTCGCCGCTCCATAATAACGTTGGTTTTAATCAGTAGTAGGGAAACAGTAGCACTAATAATGTCTTCAATGCGTTGTATGTTTTTATAGGGAAAATATTGACAGCTGATTTTCATCTTTTACTCGAATTTGATTCACAGTTCCTGATTCAAATTATGAAATGCACCAAAAAGGATCCATATAAATTTATAAAATCATAAATTTATTACAAAGCCACATCTCAATCTCAAGAAATCCGCATAAAAATGCTTGATCCCTAGACACTTTTGATGTGTGTAGTTATCTACCATTAAAGAAATGATAACTGAGCAAAATCGCTATCACGAAGGGCTACAATTTGCGTAGTCATGATCAGGAACTACTAATCTTATATGTGTAGCTAACTTCTGCCCGCGACTTCGCCCGCATGAAATTTCTTGCTCTCCGACCCACCGTGTCGCATCGCATCCCGCCCACGCTATTACTTCGTTTTCACTTAGCGTTCTTTCTGACCTTTTTGCGCGACTCCTGAGGGTCGTAGCGTAATGTTAAACAGCCTTCCTCAAGGATTGGGCTATCGAATGCACTTTTTTCAAATCCGACCGGTAGTTCCAGACAATTAGCGCGTTCAAGCAAAGGAACAAACTCTTCAGCTTTATCATAGATTATTATTATTAAAGATTAAAATACATGATGACAGAAGTCACAATAAAATAGATAATTATGATTAAATCTTGTAGATAAAATATTTGCAGGGGTGCGGTCGGGGTACCCCCGTCGGAAACGAAGTTCCTGACGCGATACTCGCACGCACACACACTCGTATATAATAGAGAGAGACCGAGAGAGAGAAAGTGTGTATTAAATACTCGTTTTTAACACAGAGCCTTCTATGATCTACTATACGCTTGTAGAAGCTCTTATGAAGTTGACGTCGTCTTGGATTTTCATTTTGACCTCACTATTCAGCACCCTCGAAAAGATTGTGTAATAGGAAGAGACAGAGAAGGAGAAAAACTCGCATTGAGGGAGGGGGGGGCAGAACAGCAATCACTGAAACAAAAGCTATAAGTACAACTAATCTAGCGCAAACCTAGAACACAGAGATGACCAGCTAGAATACATTTGTGGAGACGATTAGACTAATGTTTACTAGCAGATAAAACCTACGAGCGAAAATTGCTCCTACTCCTGACACAAAAAATATACCTAACTAAATCAAAATATTAATTTGATCATCCTTTACGTAATTTTACTTGACGTATCCTAAGTAAAGAAACTTGGTGAAAACGCTGAAATCATCCCAGTTTCTTTATTAGATAGAAAACCAATGAAGAGCTACGTCCCATTCCCTAATGAGACAAAGAATTTCCATAGCAAACACCCTAATAATTCGATCATACATTAGCGAAATCAACAACAACATTCTCTTAATATTCCAAACACCGTATCTGACCCATTATTCCAAGGGTGCCATGATTAATGTTATAGCTACCCCGCAACCCGCAAATCGATTATCCCTAGGGTAAACTTGACCACAACTCCCACGGTCTTAATTGGATGGGGCTGTTTAGATCCACTCGACGTCCACTGCATTCACGATGACTATTAATTCCTATGAAGCCGACCTCTGAGGGAATTTCTCAACTCCCATAAGTGACGCCATCTAGTTATCGTAAAGGAACTAATTTGTGGTCCTTCGTTACGGATCGATTTATTGGCATAATACCTACTATTAATTGTTTCCACGATGTTGAGTAAGGACAATTTACGAGGGAAAATGCTGTCAAGGTGAGGTATATCTTGTTCTATAAACAGGATTTCAGGCTCCGTGGGAGAGATTTTCATTCTGTTAGAAAGGAGCGTTTGAGACGTTTAGAATGAACATAAAATGGATATGGATTTCGTTTAGGAATATTATAACTATGAGCGTCGTAGCAAGCATGAGATGAGGCACATATTGCTACGTGTTTTCTGTAGGCACGATCTTTGCTACGAGCTTTGATGCTACGGTGCACAAAGAATCGTATGCTATGATACCTTATTCTAATCAGATTCGAGGTTTTTTAACAAATAAGTACATCTAAATATTACCCGAATTTTGGCATAACACATTCTGTCTGCGAGGATGTTACTGGTCATTAATCTTCACAGTTCAATTCACGCAGATTTAACACGCATCGCCTTCGTTCAATGTACTCAACGCTGATTTATAAAAAGAGATTGTATATATCCGAATCCAAACAGGCGAGAATAAAAAATGTGTTACAATAGTTGTGAGCGTACAAAAACTTTACTCTTTAGGTGACAAACGTGACGTGCAATTGAATGGGATTTTAGAAAAAATAATAATTAAAAAAAATAAAAAACCCGACTGCGGTAAAAACTGAAAAGCTAAAAACAAGCCCATTTTAAATTAAATAAAAGTTGGAAGCAGGCGGGACCCATTTGAATTTGAAAATATAATAAAAATGGTATGGGTCCCGCCTGCTTCCAAGTTTTATTTAATTTAAAATGGGCTTGTTTTTAGCTTTTCAGTTTTTACCGCAGTCTGGTTTTTTTATTTCCAGCTTTTTAGTTTACAAAATATGTGAAAGATTTCGCAGACGATTTAGTTCTTGGTAGGTATGTGTTTTTTACGGTTTGTGACTTCGAATTACTTTTAACCATAAAAGTTGTATAATTATATTTTTGTAATCACCTTTTAAAACCCTTTATTTTGATAACTGGGGGTTTTCAGATATTTTTTTTTTTGACGACAGGTAATCTGGCGCCAAAAATCGGCCATTTTTTTTTTCTCAATTTTGATATACCCAGTGTCACTCTCACAACTATAAGACGAATCTAACGGCACCTCTCAAGCTGAAATCGATCAAGCCGTTTAGGCTACAGAGCGTGCCAAAGAAATATACATACATACTTATTATACTCGAAAAACATAACCCTCCTTCTGGTGCATTCGGGTAAAAACTACTTACGTATTTGTGTAACTTTTTATCCGTATGTTTCTAACAACGATGAGAGGAAGGCATGCCGTTATTCAAACCAGTACGAAGTGTAGAGTTCTTAGTTTGAACAGAAATTAGGCATAATGTTATCGGGCCCAGGTTTGTACCCACCTTCAAAGATCCTGAGACACTAGCTTGGATTTCATGAGTTTATAACGATAAAATACGCAAAATAATGACATGTCATAATGTCAGTCACTAAAAACATACAATCCTGAAATAAATAAGCATAGACGAGTGACGAATTCACCATAAATACACACGTTTGATGACACTTATTAGTCACACGATTAAAAGCACACGATGATGGCGATAAACCTTTTTCTCTGTCGTGTCTTCACCTAATAAGCTGATAACCAGGAAAAGTACACACGATAAAACGGGATCCTGCCGTTTTGCCGAAAAGATTTTGCCAAAATTTCACTACGCAAACTTTTAGCAACCTTTTTTTATACCAATGCAATGTTTGGAATGATTTTAGTACGCACATTTTCATTTGGTCAACTTGGCAGAATATTCTCAAGGATAATGTTATTTAGGCATTTGGTCTAATGATTTATTACAGCAAACAATCTTTAGACAATAAACATTTAGTCAAATGATTTGTTATGAAAAAATTATAAGACAATTTTTTTTTTTTGGATATACATAGTTTTACTTACATTACATTGCATGGTTGCGGTCGGTCGATAGGCGACGTAGGATGCAAGAGCGAGCAAAGGCATCCCGAGGTTCAGTTTTGTTAGGTTACTTTAAAACCCTTTTCACAGAAATAGGAGCCCCCTCAAGCGGGGCTCCGTCGACATTGGATGCAAGAGCAAGCGAATGAAAATACAGACCTTTACCTCATATCATATTAAACAGGGCCAATTGAAATCATAGGCAGACAGAAATAGGGGCCCCGACGGTACTAAATATTTGGCTTATTTTATTTTGCGTAAAATAAGTTATACCAACTGAAATATTTGACTAAATTAAAATTGGTAAAAGTACTATTTGGTAAGCAAGTTATTGTTTAAACGTTCACTTGCCAAACATTAGGTTTGCGTTACAATTTTTTGTAAAAGTTTATTAGCTAAGTAACAATTTGGCAAATGAAGTTATGCGGAAAATTGTTTGGGAAGTGATAATTTGGCTTTTCGATGAAACAAAGGAGACCCCGGTAAAACAGTTACATAAAAAAAGGCAGAAACAAAATATCAGGCGTGGTCTGTTGAACGCAGAGTTTTTGGCCAACTGGACCCACTCGGAACTGGACCCGCGGGTCCAGTTGACGTAACATATCAAGTTGTACATTTTCAGTATAAGCTGATTTCTCATTGTACGAAAAGCCTATACAATGTGAGGTCAGCTAAAACTGCAAATTTATAGCTTTATGTGTCGTCGTGAGTGCCAACTATTTTTTTAGGCGCGTAATCTTGAATTAAGCTCAAGCATATCTCGATTTGAAGTAGATTTTGGATTGAAAATAGATCAGCATAAAATCAATCAGATTTGATATGTTGAATCCACAACACAGGAATAATCAGACAAGAAGATTTATCCACTTAAACACAATCATGTTCAAAGGTAGATTTATTCCACCGCCTACATACTTATATATTTCGTAAATCTTACCATAAATTGACGTTACACGTGTACTGATAATATATATCGATTGTTATCGGTAAATAAACACCGGTAATACATTGAGTGTCGGCGTGATTAGTATCGCAGTCAGTTCCACGTGGTGACATTGTCAACGTACGTCCTAGTTGGACGAGTTTACTAGCACTTGAACTTGACATTGGTCAATTTTATTGTAGCTGACCTCGCATTATATAGGTTCTTCGTACAATCAGAAGTCAGCTTATACTGGTTATGTATATAGCTTGATGTGTAGAAATGCGTACCGTTTGAATCAGTTGCAAATTAAAGTATTTATTGATCACATGATCTCAGTACGCTCGCTGTAATAATTGCAATTTAATTTTAAGGTGTTTTTACCAAAAGCGATCTCACTGGTAATAAAAGTTTTTTTATAACTTAACTAGCTGACCAGACAGACGTTGTCCGTCCAAAATACAATAATTCATAGATACAAAATTCTCATACAAAATACACTTTCAGTTTTTCTGAATTTTCCAATTTTGCCGGCAACTTTTCAAACATTTTCTTTCATATAAACCTTGTCCTGACAATTACAAACACAACAAAAAAAAGAAATAGCCAAATAGGTGCAACAGTTCTGAAGTGATACGGGTACCGTACATACATTCAGCAATGGTTTTTTATTTATATAGATTATAAGGTACTTTTTTGCATGCTATAATAGTAAATTATGATACATGTGTACTATGTTGATGATTATACTCGAGGCGGTATTGCGATAAGGAAGCCGAGCGTATAATAATCAATGCACACGCGTTTCATACGATGTTTTTCAACACACTTACGAGGGAAAAAACAGACTTGTAATGTTAAATATTAACTTGTATGGAAAATGGCGCGCTGGTTTTGTCTTTCCGCATAGCCAGCACTAGCAATGCGCGCTCAAGTGTAAATAAAAGCACTGACCACAGAGGACGCCGGATACTAAATGTTACAAAGACAAAAAATCAATGGGCAACATAGTCCTAGTGTCAAAATGTACAAATTGCCTAGTGCCAAAATGTCATTTTGCCCAAATGCCGCTATGTTAGCATACATCAAAGCTGTAATGTTCAATTGTACAATTGCCTAGTGTCAAAATGTAATTTTGCCTAAATACCGCTATGAAAGAATACATTAAAGCTGTAATGTACAATTGATATAAGGTAAAAACCCTGGTAAAAATATCACATGTACAGTCACGTGGAATTTTAATTTTTGGAAAAAATTAAACTATTCTCCTCCATTGTAACAAAATGGGTTTGGACAATGATTGACACAGAACCAACACAGAACAGAACAAACGAAGTGACATTTCAATCATCTTTTTCAAGGATATCGGACTTTCAAGGAGTATTTATACTCAAAGAGATTAGATAGAGAAGAGATTTTAATGGTAAATGGTGGTATTTAATACTTTAACTGTAAATCCCCTTTTTTTCAATCAAAATATTCGAAATTACCACCAAAAACACTGAATTGCACACTAAATCTGCTCATCAAATAAATCAATTATACTATACTGTTAGATCTTTAAAGCTTAACTGTTTTACTGAATGACTATCTGTTAACTAAAAGTTAATCATAGTAGCCGAGAAAAAATCCCAAAGTTTTTTTTTATCTACATAAATATGTGTGAGGCCCCTATTTCTGTCTACAGAGTTTAAAGGAACCTAACACGAAATGTCCGAGTCGGCGTGCCCCAAGTCCCAAGCTCGCTTCGCTCGCTCTTGCATCTTATGTTGTCATTACAAATGTGTTACTTTTGTATATTATGTTGGTTAAGTTAATTTGTAGTACAGTCATTTATTTGATATGCAGTCGGTTATTAGTGGAGAAATTTTGTTTGCTTAAATTTCTAAATAGAGGTGCAGTTTAAAATTCCCCGATTTTAATTAGATATTCAGTGCAGAGAAGTATGTTGATATCAAGTAAGTAGCAGATAGGTGTATGTAGACTCTGTCGTTAGTGATCGTACCTTCGAAGCCCAGGGTTGCGGGTTCGAATCCTGACTGTGTGACAATTGGACCACGATGCATTTTGGCACAATTATGTTTTATCTTTTGTACATTTTGACAATCTAACAATTAGACCCTTACGCATTATATCACAATTATTGTTTGTCATTTGCACATTCATATACATTAAGACTTTTGTACATTTTGACACTAGGACTATGTTGCCCGTTGATTTTTTGTCTTTGTAACATTTAGTATCCGGCGTCCCACAGAGCATGTAGGCACTGACAACAGACCGCTATAAAAAATAAAAAATACTAAACAATTGTAGTTTAGTTAGTATGGAATTAGAAAGTACTATTGGCATAGAGAAATATACATTAGTTCAGTGAGAATCCGCAATAATAGAACGCCAGTCAGGGTTTTTTCCGTTTGGTTTCGGAAGGGACCACGGACAATTTTTTTTTAATTTAAGGTGGATACTGTGCATAGTTAAAACTTTCTTTTGTAATTTGCAGGTCAGTGTCAGGTTGTATCTTGATCAAATATGATTCGCGACTATAATACATATTATTATGTATTTACAGAATTATAGTCATTAAAATAGAATCTTTAAGTTAGATTTTTTCCCTAAGAACTTTTCCATAAGAAAGATGTATTAATGTTTCGAATGATTATAATGCTGTAAAGACGTACCTGTTATAGTCGCAAATCATATTTTGATCAAGATACAACCTGACACTGATCTGAAAATTGCAAAAGAAAATTTGAATTTCGTGGTCTACCACTGCGCATTTTCACCTTAAATTGTCCGTAGTCCCTGCGCATTCACCTTAAGGTAAATAAATATTAGTTCATTTTGGGACCAAGGACAATACAAACTATTTAAAAAAAAAGTGAATTGATAAGTTTAAAAAGCGCGAATCTCCGACTAGTAAATAGTTATCTGTGGAAATAAAGCTCTAGTGGATTAAAATAAAGAAAAAGCACGCGTTTTTAATACACTGCATTATGGACCTAAAACCGGTTCAATAAGAGCCACTTTACGAGCAAGTGTGTTGAAAATATATAAGTAAATACAATTTGGTAAATATTTTATTTACCAAATTGTATGCGAAATTTTATGTTAGAGCGACATTCTAAGTAATGATATGTAAATGATAATGAAACAATAGGGAACTAGAAATTATTCTGGAAGGCAGCTGTTTGGTAAGCAGAGACAAGACGAGCAGCGCTCGTGGATGGAAGGACCAGAAAGAGTGGTTTTCATCTATCGATCTAACTGAGAGACCTTTGCCCGGCTGTGGGACAACCACTGGAGGGCAAACGCCTCCTTCTAACTTTTCCACACAATTCTGTCTTTAGCTAGTACCGGCCAGTCTTTTCGGTAGGAGTCAAGCTGGTCCCGTCGTCTTCGTCTCGGCCTGCCACGATATCGTCGTAGGTACGTTTAGTGGGACCCAATCGGTAGTTCCTTAGCCCAGCGGGTGAGCGGGATGATTGGTAGGAATGGCTTTAATTTTGACAGTTGAACAACATTTATTGCGTTATTTACGTTGTTGTGAAGACAAATTTTTCGAACATATGAAGCAATGAATTGATGAAACAAAAACCTTTAAAATCATTTAGATTGTGATTACACTTTTGGTACTTAATCTCCTTTTAGTCGTCTTAGCCGAAAGACTTCTTTTACTGGGCATGTAGCCCTCCCCAAGGATCCCCAGAATGACCGATCCTATTGCCACTAAATTTTTCCAAAAATCCATGTGCCAAAAACTTTGGTCGTGTATCAAAAGCGACATATCGCATTCACACAGTCATGTAGCATAGCAATGCAAGCTGTTCATCATACGGTTTTTATTTCAATATCCTTTAAAATTATTCAGATTGTGATTGAGAGTGTGTTACGCAATTAGGATGCCTCGGTTTTCATAGTAAGTAGATCAGATACTGTAATGTTGTGCGGATGACTGTATCACATTTCAATAAATATTGTGTTTTCTTATACCAAGTTATTTTTAAATCTAACGATATTTTACGCATTAACGTTATAATACATATTTGGTTTCGCTTCAGTGGATTTCAATAAATATTTTTTGTGCATGTTTACTGCGATTTCTATTAAAAAAAAAGTATATGTAAGTATATGGAATCTACATTATAGACGAAATAATTTGTTTTTTTTTTGTATTATATTTGTAAATAAATAACATTGTATTGTAAACAATCTTATAATATCCTTGAAAGTACCAACTGAATGACATGGTTTTTATTGATGTTAAACACTACCTATTTTGAAATTATAATTATGGACCCGGATATTTAATCTCAGACTCAGAAATGTACATGTGCGGTATAGGTACCTATTTAATAATATATATTTTAAAATGCGGCTTGAAAAAATTTTGAGACTAAACAAACAATTGTACCAACCAATGTAATAACTTAATAAGGAACCAGGCCACCCGTCCTTAAGTGGATCATAGTGACCCATTGTAATAACCCACAAAATATCAGTCCAGGCTACCCGTCCTTAAGTGGATCATAGTGACCCATTGTAATAACCCACAAAATATCAGTCCACCAAGCCTTCAACTCCAATCTAAACGATCACGTTACAGTTCAATCCAAAACACAAAACATCAAAACTCAAAAAGATTTCTACATTCCGCAAAACAAAAATCCCGCCATTCATACATGAAACAGTTGAATAAACACAACAATCTCTTCAGATATGAGCGATATTATCAATAGACGATACTAAAAGGATACGTCCCGACTTCGTATCTGAGAGGTCTGGAGTGATGGTATGATGTGACCGCCATTTGTCTTGGGAGCGCACTTCCAACGGGAATTGGGTCAGTCGCACCCTTCTTACTTGATGCGTGGTGACTAGATGTGGCGTGAGTCTATGGCCTGTGGGTCGAATTGGGGACTTCCTTCTTGATAAAAGTAATGTGGGATAGAATGATGCATCATTGTTTGTTATCATTTGGCCAGTGCCAGCAATTGCTTAGGGCATCACGTCTCGGGGGGCACCATAAGGCAGAAACAGCACCGATACAGTACTTACTAGCACATGAAAGGCAAGGCTGTTTATCGTCAAGATATTACAAGACCCAAAAGTCACTCTAGCTAGAAATGTGCACCAATCTTTACAAATCGCTCGTCAATGTTTTGGAAAAATACGAGGCGACTAGTGGATAGGAGGGCCTACAGGCGTGGATTGCTTAGGGCATCAAGTAGTCTTAGTCAGGCACTGCATTTGGCCAGCCTGTTTTTGGTACTGTACAATCATTCGCTTGGCAACTACCTACTACAAAGGGTGGAATCTATAGTGTAGCTAGCAGAGACATCGACGCGCTAACTGTAACCTTGAATTCAGCACATAATTCAAGACAAATTTTTGGTCGATAATTTAAAAAAAAACCGGGCAAGAGCGAGTCGGACTCGCGCACCGAGGGTTCCGTAACATCCGGGTTTATGCATAAGGTTTATGTTTATGAAATTAAATGTTTATTTTTATTTTTGAGTTGATTGAATGAATGGTAAATTGCGGTTTACGATTTATGACGTATTAAAAAAAACTACTTACTAGATCTCGTTCAAACCAATTTTCGGTGGTAGTTTACATGGTAATGTACATCATATATTTTTTTTAGTTTTATCATTCTCTTATTTTAGAAGTTACAGGGGGGGGGGGGGGACACATTTTACCACTTTGGAAGTGTCTCTCGCGCAAACTATTCAGTTTAGAAAAAAATTATATTTGAAACCTCAATATCATTTTTGAAGACCTACCCATAGATACCCCACACGTATGGGTTTGATGAAAAAAAAAAATTGAGTTTCGGTTCTAAGTATGGGGAACCCTAAAATTTATTGTTTTTTTTCTATTTTTGTGTGAAAATCTTAATGCGGTTCACAGAATACATCTACTTACTAAGTTTCAACAGTACAGTTCTTATAGTTTCGGAGAAAAGTGGCTGTGACATACGGACGGACAGACAGACAGACAGAAGGACAGACAGACAGACAGACATGACGAATCTATAAGGGTTCCGTTTTTGCCATTTGGCTACGGAACCCTAAAAATCACGTTTCATAACAATTATTTTGAACAGCAATTTGTTTTTTATAATCGCCGAATCATTTCTACGCAAGGGTGTTCGAAATGCTGAATCTATGCTTACAGCTTGCACGTCGGTATCCCTGCCACCCCGTTTAAAGGTTACGTCTGCATTAACCCCTTGTATGTCGTAATTACAGACACAATTAAAAAGCCGTTGTGTCTCGCGTAGATCTACGTACCGGCATACTAAGGGTTAAACAGCAGTGACTCAGGAAGACCCCTTTTGGTTGATTTAACATAAATAATAGACATTATATACTTAGGTTAGGTCAAGTTGTTATCCAAATCTGGTGTGGTTTTTATGTAGTTTTTTATTCATCAGTAGATTAACTATACGTACTGAATAGAGGAATTAGAGGACAAGGGGGAAATCTGGTGTGGTTTTTATGTAGTTATTTATAAATCAGTAGATTAACTAAAATTACTGATTAACGAGGCATTAGAGGACAAGAGCGGCCCTAAGTCGTAAGTCATTATTTCTTAACAAAATACTATCTACGAAAGAAGTCTGGCTATTTTCCCCGCCTTAAATAACACAATCAGCCAATATAATATTCCCTCGCTGGGACACAGGCCTCCCCTTAGTGAGAGGGAGTGAGCCCAGTGCGAGTTGGTAGATGTACCATGTCTTAGAATTTTCGGTTCTAGGACATGCCGGTTTCCTCATGATGTTTTCCTTCACCGTTTTGAGAGCAGTGGTGATGAAATAATTTACACAAAGTAAAGCGCCTGTCTGGGTTCGCACCTACAACCTACAACTCGTCGCAGCTGTTACCATTGAGCCACCACTGCTCTAAGCCTAGCCTATTTCCTTTAAAATGTTAAAGCCTCTTCCGAACTCGCTACATTCGTGGTGGTTCCATTGTTTAATGAGCGTACCCTGATTCAGCGTTTATCATCACCGACAGTTAGTGTGCTCAGGGAAGAGAAGAAAATGTAGTAGTAGCCTCAGCGAACAGTATTGATTTATTCCAACTTCCAAGCATGTTTAATGCAACGAGGGTGAGGGAAAATATATTGAGCATTTCTTAAGAAAGATGCTAACATTAAAAGTAAACAAATCAAGTTACTCGTAGAAACGGGCTTTATTGAAAAACTTTGCAAATAAAGATGATAAGTTTTCTTTAATTTCCTTCCCAAGTGTAATGAAGAGGCGTGTGGTCAGCAGTAGTTTACAGGCTGGGAATATAAGGAAAAGATTTAAAAGAACTTCCGCAGTAAAAGACTGCAAAGAGGGTAAATTATCTTGATGAGAGTATAACGAGGGAAGAAATGGAGATTGACCAATTCTCTTCAAAGCAAGGCCATAAACAGCTATAATAAACACAGGTATTAAGATTTTTTTTATCGATATTTCTGTTGAAGTATTGAACCCAATATAAAACACTTATTAATCTACCTACTGCATCATGCCTAGCCTTTCCCAACTATGTTAGGGTCGGCTTCCAGTCTAACCGGATGCAGCTAAATAGGTACCAGTATTTTCCTTGGAGGGACTACCTTTCTGACCTCCACTAACCAGTTACTGGGTAATACGATACCCCTTGGTAAGACTGGTTGCCAGAGTTTCGGGCTTCTGACGAACCGTAACTACTATCAAAGATTCAAGAATGATAGCCGGGACCAACTGCTTAACGTGCTTTCCGAGGCATGTGTGTGGAATGTAAAGATGGTTACCCATCCACGGACGTACCGCGGCAAGCGTAGCTTAACCTAATCGATTGAACCGTGCGGCTGTTACTATTTAGCCACAAGCCGCTAAACCAATTAATCTACCTACTGCATCGACATCTATAAAAATATCAGCACTCCGGTTCGCCCAAAAGGACTTGTGTAACTTGTGTACTTGTCGTGTTTTTAACAAATTACCTATCTCACAAACAAGGCCCATTATTAAACTTGACATATTCTCAAGAAAATACATGTTTACCTAACTTTGCAACAAAAGCGCCTCGAAAAGGAGATCCGACGAACTTAATTACACAGGCTTACTAATGCGTCCACTATAACTTGACCTCGCTCGTGAACTATCGCTCTTTGTAACTGTTGTATCTGTAAACAGTGGGTCGTAATATCCAGGTCATCTTAGAGTGGAGCTGCAAGATGGATGAAGGCAGAAAGTCAACAAAGGGTGAAATGTAGCTAACGATCGGTGTCCGGTTAGGTGACATCGATAATGTATGTTTTAAACTGGAGCCAGGGGATGTTGGCGATGAAATGATTTATTTTGGACTAGCAGCGCGGTTCACCCGCATAAGCTTCGATCCCGTGGGAACATCGGGATAAAAACTATCATATTATGTCCTTTCCCGGGACTCAAACTACCTCTATACCAAATTCAATCTAAATCGGTTCAGCGGTTTAAGCGTGAAGAGGTAACAGACATACAGACAGACACACTGTCGCATTTATAATATTAGTATGGATTAGTAACCGACATAGCCCGAAGAATTGCCAAACTTAAGTGGCAGTGGGCAGGGCACATTGCTCGCAGAACAGATGGCCGATGGGGCCGAAAGTTTCTGAAGGCCTCCCACAAGGTGGTCCGACGACCTTCTGAAGGCCGCAGGAACCCGTTGGATGCGAGAAGCACAGAACCGGTCAAAGTGGAGCTACTGAGGGGAGTCCTATGTCCAGCAGTGGACGTCTTTTGGCTGAAATGATGCTGGCTGGATTGGTATGGATAGTATGGATTGTGTTGCTTTATTTAGTTTACTATCAAAATGAAATAGCGTACTTTCCCAAGATTTTGTCATCATTTACCCAGTCTTTCCCAAATACGTTGGCGTCGGCTTCCATCCTAGACGCGTGCAGCTGTAAGCTGAGTTATTTTAAATGGAGCGGTATCGGTAACACGATATTATTGCTGGTAACAATAAAAAAATACAAAATAGCATTCTTCTGTCTATGCAGAAGCATACTCGCATGCTGGGCAGAAGATGAGGCGATGAAAGTTACTAAGGAACATCACACAAATAGGTAGCTACTTTTTTACTGATTATGGATTACCAACATACGAAAGAACCATGACACTGGCCAGCAATACTTTACATTCCAGGTCATTGACGAGCTGTAACTGTAACAGCAATACATGAGAAATGGGGGCCTAAAAAGGCCACTTTGGCAGAATCATAAAAGAATAACATATCGTAACAAATCCCATTAGTGAAGGATTTTTGAGTAATTTTTTTTTGTCTGTGCTAAAATACCAATCAATCCAATCCAAATCCAACCCCAATCTCTTTGATTATACCTACGTAGTGCAGCGTAAAAAAGAAAAACACGGACTGTCTTCGCCATATTATGATTCTTAATTCAAAGTGGCCTTTTTAGGCCTCCTGATCTTACGATCATAGCCTCGCCTGCTCAGGGAAGAGACGAAAATGGTGAAATACTAGGTAGCCATAAAGGTCTTGTCGTTAAGAGGACTAATGATAAAATTATTGGCATAGACGTAGACGTAGGAAACATGGTACAAAAGAAAAGATGCGGTCCAAGAAGAGGGTCAAACTGGACTTCATGAGTCATTGACGGTATGACTGCTGCAAGTAGGTAAATAGTTAGAAGATACTCTTTATTATGTATACCATAAAAATTACAAATTATATAAATGTATAAATTTCACAAGGGATGAAACAATAGACGGTCTTATCGAAAAGCGATCTTTTAAAGACAACCTTTAGATGGATTAAGGGAGAAGGAGAGACAGTGCTGCAGGTAGTTTGTAGATATATAATAGACACACAACACACATATTATTAGAACATATTATACTTATCTACATATAATACCTAACTGAAGAGTAGTTAATAGACAAAGTCCCTCTAAACTATCACTCCTAAATCTACAAATAAATTAGCGTCATTTCAGCTGAGTTTATCATGTCCCGTGTTTTAGTCACTGTGTGATTGTATACGGAAACATCGCACAGATGCGACCTGTCCCACCAAATTATGTGCATTTTACGACAGACGTGAACATAATGAATTTACATCTGTTAACCCTCTCTCAGGTTCTGTCCGGGTGTTTAATGAGTTGCCAGCGTGCGAAGGATTGACGTGAATGTGTTTGTTTATGATTTAATTCATCACAATCATTTTTGTGAGCCGTTGTAGCCCAGTGGTCCCGACTTACAAGTTGTAGGCGAACCCAGACAGGCGCTTTACTTTGTGTAAATAATTTCATCACCACTGCTCTCAAAACGGTGAAGGATAACATCGTGAGGAAACCGGTATGTCCTAGAACCAAAATTCGAAGATATGTGACATCTGTCAACCCGCACTGGGCCCGCGTGGTGGATAGCCCACTCCCTCTCGAAGAAAGGAGTCCTGTGACCCAGCAGTAACATTATAGGCTGGTTATGTAATAATTTTTGACGTTATACCCATGTTCATCTTGTCGTGTATAATCACAACAAGCTTTTTTTGTGATGGCCGTCGGCAAAAAACTACAGAGGGCAACGACTTCCAACTACTTATATTATAAAAAGTGTAACAAATCGAATTACGAAATCTGGCCATTACGGACCGCTAATGAACAGCGAATACCTAATTCCGCTGTTTGAGATTTTCTACAGCTGCAGCGCCCGGTTCAAACAAAAGTGCATAAGTGTCCGTAGAACAGCGCTTGTTCACACAAACCAGAGTTTTAGAATAGGTACTAATATCGATAACCAATACTTTACATAATCTCACCCGCCCAGCTTCGGTGTTAGAACCAGTCAAGTTAAATATTATGGTAATTCCATTTTATAACCTCATTTATTATAAACTAGCTGACCCGGCAAACTTCGTTCCGCCTGAGAATTAAATAATGTGATCGCACATTTTTGATGGACTTCTACAACCTAAATCAGACCGTCTTCTCCTTGGCATTATAAATATACTAAACTACAAAAAATAGTAAATGGCAGTACTTTCACAAAGTCACAAAGGAATAAATTACATATTTGTTTGTTATCAAACATTTATAGTGCGTTCAGAAATTTATTTTGTGACTAAACTAAGACTAAACTGTGTGGTGCCGGACTTAAAGAATTGCACCACCCCTTACTTCCCGTGGGTATCGTAAAAGGCGACTAAGGGTCTTACCGGAGAATGGGCAGCAGCGTTTTCTACTTATTCCACCATCATACCATACTGCGATCGCCAACCCGCCTGCCAAGCGTGGCGATTATGGCAACCCCCCTCCCAAAATTGGGGGAGGCCTGTGTCCAGCAGTGGACGTCTATCGGCTGAAACGACGACGACTAAACTAAGAAAGATATATCAAGCTACATAAAAAATGCCTGTCTTGTAGATATATGCAGCTACATAAAAAAATATTTACCTTGATAATAAACTAAAATAGAAATAAAAGAGTAAAGGACAGACCAAATAATTGAATAAAGCCAAACGTACAGTCTTATTACCTCTGTATTATTTAATTTCTGAACGCACCCTGTTTGACAGGTACCAACAGTTGGTAGTATGGGATAATACAATAATTGTTGCTTTTACTATTTTCCTTACAACTTCTTCATATTTTCTCACCTTTTTAACTTTTCTTGGACTTCTACAAATATTTCAAAACCAAAATTAGCCAAATCAGTCCAGACGTTCTCGAGTTTTAGTGAAAAACGTCAGTTCATTTTTATACAGGGTGGAAACTTTCAACGGGGCAGTAAAGGGAAGTACCTTATCCGTTGCATGGACGCGCGTACTACGCGAAAATGGTCTTAGGAGACTATCCATATTTTTTTATGGAATTTTGATCCCCATTCACAGATTTTCAAAAAAAAATTACAGTTAGCAAGAAAATAGCCATTTTACACAAAAACATTTTTTGATGCCAATCGATCCTGTTTCTAATACTGATCAAAAACTTCTATAGGACCAACCATCGTTGGAGTACTCAAAAAGTCACAAATTGCAGAAAACTTATCCCGTACATTTTGTAAAGAATTTGTGTAACTGAAATACAAAAAATAAAATAAAAGACAAATGATTACGTAGAATTTTACACATATCAAAAATAAGGCGTATTAATTTTCTTTTTTTATTAACTAACATAACTTGATGATGTTATTCTTATTTAAAATCTTGCTGTTTCTTGCCCTACGATATCAAGTGCTCGAAGTGACCGCCATTGGCGTACTGATTTTTTCTTGAAAGAGCCTGAAAATTATGGATAGTCTCCTAAGACCATTTTCGTGTAGCTGCAACGGATAAGGTACTTCCCCTTACTGCCCCGCTGAAAGTTTCCACCCTGTATATATAGATTTTACATGAGTATTTTGAAATGCACGTTCTAGCAAAACATGAAACCCAAAACTTCGTTTTTCTAATTGTCGCAAGCGCTACTGTTGAGCATGAGGTCCAGGGTTCGGTTCCCGGGTCGGTCAAAGTGTCATTGGGTTTTTCCATCTGGAATTTCTTAGTGGCAGCTCGGAGTTTGTATGCACAGATGTGAGTTCTATGTAATCTATAGCTACCATTTACTGGGTAATAATATATCTTTCATTGACTTGAATATTCCCTGGCGGCTGATAGTGTGTCATGCTCACTCAAATGTCTCGCTGACGGTGGCGTGTATGTTGGATCATTTAGCTCCCTTCAAAGTGGTTGAGCTGAATGGTGCTGATATATACGTCATGTTCGTGAACGGGCGCCGTCAGTTGGGACTGGTCATCACTTGGCCGCCTGGGCTTATTTTAATTGTTTTAATTTTGGATTGTTGTTTTGTTACTATTTGTTGTATTCTGGACGCTCTTAACGCGGACATCTTTTTTATTTTTTACATCGTTCTCACATTATATAATCATAAATTCAAAAGAAATGATGTAACAAATGTTTTTGTAAAATGAAATTTAAAAAGAGTGTCCATGGAGTTTCTTGCCCGTTCTTCTCCATAGGTACCTACGCTTTGGAATGGGCAACTAGCTTCATATTTTATGACTGACCGACTTCTTGACAATTCAAAAGTGCCTGTTAAAGGTTTAATTGAAATAAATGCTTTGAGTTTGAGTTTGAGTATGTGCCATGAAAAGTGACACAAAAGGAAGGACAGGGAGGAGGCGGAAGGAGATGAGGGGTGATTTGGGATGATGGCAATAGGCTCGCTCTTTACATAGGACTTAAGGCGAATGCGCCAGGGAAGCCCGCGTAATTCAATTTTTTTTTCGTTTTTTGCAATTTGCTGGTGGCAACATAATACTGACCAGCAAAATACGGTATCCCGCGAAATTCAAATTTCGAAAAAAAGAAGGAATCCTTAAACATAACTTGCAAAATGTGTGTGTAAGTAAGAAAGAAGAAAGAAAGAAAGAAAATACGTTTGTTTGCGGTAAACATGACGCAATGAAGAACATAAACAAAAAGAAAATAAGAAAGGGTTGGGGGAAACATGCGTCACATCCACGCAAAACGGCTATCGCTCAGCATTATGCTGCGACCCTATGCAAGACAGAGCCCCAGCGCTGGTTTTCAGCGACAGCCGGCGCCGACGTATTGACGTCGTCCGGTGCAGCAAACAAATATTAGGACTCTGTACTGGTACAGCATTCACAAAGAAAATTAAGTACTATAGGTACCTATACACCTCTGCCGAACCCTCTTGGTAATGCAGCCATGATGATTCAGTATGAAACTGAATTTTTGGTGGTTGCTTGCACACTCGAATTTAGGTCGAAAAATTGCAAGCAAAGCTGGTGTTTACTCGTGCGTTGTATTTTTTTTTAGCTTTTCATACATTTTTCATGAAATAAAAGCCGTACGATGAATAGCTTGCATTGCTAAGCTACATGGCTGTGTGCATGCGATATGCCGCTTTTGATACACGACCAAAGTTTTCGGCACACGGATTTTTGTGAAAATTTAGTGGCAACAGGACCGGTCATTGTGGGGATCCTTTGGGAGGGGATACATGACCAGCAATAAAAGTCGAATCTTTTGGAGATGAAAAATTAAAAGGAGGTGAAGTACCAAAACTCTCTGATGAAAGTATAATCACAATCTGAATGATTTTGAAGAATATTGCTAATCCATTGCTTCATATGTTCGAAAAATTTGTCTGCTCAACAACATAAATAACGCAATGAATATTGTTGAACTGTCAAATGAAAGCCATTGCTTCTGTGTCTTACTCAACTACCCCGCTGTTCAGTTTAAATTCTTACGCAATCTCTCCCTAAAGGGAATTAGTAACACATTTATCTGTATTAAGAAGGTTTCATACTTTATTAAATACTAGCAGCGCCTCGCAGTTTCACCCGCATTAGTGTCGATCCCGTGGAAATATCGGGATAAATCTATTCTATTTCCTTTCCCGGGATGCAATCTATCTCTCTGCCAAATTTTATTGAAAGCTGTTCAGTGGTTTAAGCGTGAAAAGGTAACATACAGACAGAGTTACTTTCGAATCTATACATATAATAAATCTGTAGAAGGGTCAATTCTGTACATTGAAAATATTGAAAAAATAAATAGCGGGGGGTGTTGCTGGATCGATACCAAACCCAAATATGTGATTAAAAAAATTTTTGTCTGTCTGTCTGTCTGTCTGTCTGTCTGTCTGTATATGCAGGCATCACGTGAAAACTAACGGTTCGATTTCGATGAAACTTGGTATAATTATACCTTATTATCCTGGGCATAAAATAGGATACTTTTTATCCTGGAAAAATACGTAGAAAAAAAAATCTTATTTTTCAGTTTTATTCATAGACGTTGTTCTGTAGAACCGCGAACACACGTTGCATTACCCGCAGTGGATAATTTTCCATTTCAATTTAAGAGAATACAGTTTCCTGTAGCTTTGTGTTACACCATGACAATAAATAAGGCTCAAGGTCAGACCCTAGGAGTTGCTGGCGTAGATCTTACCGCGAGTTGTTTTTCACACGGGCAACTTTACGTAGCTCTTTCCCGTGTGAGCAGTCCAAGAAATCTTCATGTTCATATTCCGGACGAGCTCACTAACAATGTTGTGTATGCTGAAGCTCTCAATTAACTTTCTGTCGCATTGTCACGATCACTTTTTTATTATTGCAAACTTTTCGTCACTGTCAGTAATTTACTGCTACATGCTACTTATCAAGGTCGGAATTACCTACTATGAAAAAAATACTTACTACAGAACGCGAGCTCAACAACAGTAGCTCAATAGAGGGATCTCCTTAATTATTATAGGCTTAGCCGTATTTGGGTCCAATAGATATTTATAAGATGTCATTGTCAGAGTTACTCAAAACGGAGAAATAAACCATCCACGCGAAGACCGACATCCGCGCGGACGGAGTCGCGGGCGGAAGCTAGTTTATAATATTATTAGTAAGGATCTCAACACATTTTCCAATAATTATTAATTAAATAACATTATTAGATTGTAATTCAAAAATCATCGACAATAATTGAGTTCATAAAATGAACCTCGATTGTCAAATGAAAAACATCTTTAAGGTGAATTCAAATTACAATTTCGGTTTTTCAAAAAATCTAATCAAGGCACTCAGTTTGTAAGTAGTACTACAAATTGGTGATAGCAGTGGCCACCCAGTGGTAATGACCCCGACTTACGAGTTGAGGGTCATGGGTTGGAACCCAGACAAGCACTTTGTGTAAATAATTTCATCAACACTGCTCTCAAAACGGTGAAGGAAACTACGTGTGGAAACCGGCATGTCCTTAGAACCAAACATTCGAAGACATGTGACATCTACCAATCCGCAGTGGGCCCGCGTGGTAGATTTCTCGAAGAGTGGAGGCCTGTGTCCCAGCTCCCAGTAGATGGGAACATTATATGCTGATTATGATGTGGATGGTTATGATGACTACAAATTGACATCTACTGGAAAGTTTTCCAATCCACTCGATGCTTTTGGAACAGACCATACCTACCTCTAAAACATAGTTCCTACAAATATTTCGCTAAATTTCTGACCAATCAGTTCATAAATCATTATGTCTAGACCTACTCACATTCCTCAAATCTTTATGACATTATAAAGCTTATCGATAACATACTCACTACAAAATTGTGGGTAATACTAATCAGATATCGTAAATTAATAAATAGTATACTGTGGTCTGCTAAGGATCAAGGCTGCCAAAATGACTGATAAAAATAGCGCAACGAGTACCTAACTATCGTGCACGAGTAAGATTCTGACATTAATCGTAATGGAAGTGCTTATCAGTCAAACTATAATTGCTATTATTACGAATTATTAATAAAGAGTCTGTACCGAATTACCAATATAAGGAACACTCTATTGATCAAAAGCTGATTTGTTGCAGGGTTAGTTAACTGTAGCTTGACCCTTGACCATAGACAACAACATAAATATGAGCGAAAAGGTTACAGTTCATCTGATCTTGCCTGAACCTTGCAGCCCTGGTACGTATAGTCGTAGTTACTGAAAAGTAAGTTTACTGAGAATTTTTGTTTTGACTACAATTCTCAGTAAACTTGACACAATTAAAAGCAAAACTGTGGCCACATACAAACTACACATCACACCGACGTCAAGCAAAATCCCGCGCAAGCATGGCAGAATTTACCGCGCGACTAGCATATACACAACGTCCCGACATCAATCGTCGGGCAGGAACCCACCAGACACAACACCCGTCAGGTCTATAAAACTATCTGTCACATAGACAAATATATGTACCCTCTTGTTTTATGACGTGCAAGTTACAGCCACCCATAGGGTGGTAATTAATTACGACGTCGACTATACAAAGGGACAGGTGCACTTAACACGGAAGCTACTAAATGAGGACATGGAATCACTTCTGAAAATATTTAACGAAGTATCCATCCATATCATAATTATTTTCAATAACTCAATAACAAAAGCTTTCAAAAGGTAAAAGCTTTCATTCTGCTCGTTAAATACAACCGTGAACAATTCAACGTTACGTGGTACGGGGAACATAATTGAATGAAAGCCCTCGTTTCGATAGCAACAAGTACTACTCCAGAATCGTGTTGGTTTTGGCACTAAAACACGGCATTATTGCCAATAAACTGCCTTCATTTAACATATAATAGAGACTATGTGTCGTCGAGGTTGGTTTTCTGAAGTTAATGCTCCAATTTCTTTGATAAATGTCGAAATTATAGTAAAAATAATTGATTTTAATACTTTAGAACCAGCTAAAATATAAAACGGTAAGCACCAGCAAACATCTGATGTTGCTTAGACTCTCCAAGAAAGTACCAAAGAAAGACACGCTACTGTAAACAAGGTACCAGTTAAAACAATAACAAAACGAAAAACAAATATATCAACATATCAAATCACTCACCGTTCTATCCAGGAACCAGCTTCCCACAAGTATCAAAGGTATATAGGTGATCATATAGACCATAGACGTCCATGACACTAAGTTTCCAGACACTCCATAATACTTCATCACAATATCCTGAATGATGGTATATTGGGTCCATTGCATCGAGTTTGAAGCTGAATAAAACACAAACATCCATAAAACTATCCATCTGGTATAAATCACTTCGTAGTTTTGTCTTCTAGAGGCTATGGATATGTTATCTCCCCCTGATACTGAACTCCTCCTTGAGCTCCTTGTGCTCCTTGAGGCTTCATCATCACGAAGTATCTTGGGTACTTCGGGGTCTGTTGGGTTCAATAAGCCATTGGCTTGTGCTAAGTTATTCTTTGTCATTGTCACTTTTTGTATAGTCTTTATCAAAATAAGACACTGTATCGTTGTTAAGTTTTCACTTATCACTTATCACATCATTTGGTCCCAAGTTCGTTGACAACGAGATACTTATCACTTCCTATTTAGCTAATCCTACGTTTGTATTATCAGTCTTTTATACTACCGAGTACCGCTGTATTTGCACCTGTTTAGATTATTCATAGATTATTCGGGTAAGCAGTCAAATTGTTCAAATCTCCGACAGCATTTGAAATGTTAAGATTCTATGGTGATCCAACTACTTAGATACAGACGCCAGCACATCAAGCTACCCGAAACTGTCAAATTTTTCCAATCAACGTTGAACCTTTTGCTTTAGCGATAAAGTTGAAAATCTATTAGAGAAAAGATTGTAGTAGCTTGATATGCTGGCTTCTGTACTTAATATTAAACTTTACTTATGAATGATTTTATAAGCGATTAAGGAAAATAATGTATGTTTCACTTTGAGTATTAAACCAACTGGAGACGCCACGAGTACTAATATCTACGCAAATAAGTCTGTCACTTTCATCGCGGGGGACGAGGGAACGCACACAAGTAGTAATAATACACTAATGCAATTCGATCGCGTTGTTACGCACGCATACAAAACAAAAAACAAATACAAGCATAAACTATACGCACACATGTACAACGCGCGGCAACTAGTTTTATATAACCGCTATGACCGGCGGTCTCGTATCTTTCGCAGCGGGGATCGCCTGACAATGGCGCCTCCAGTTGGTTTAATACTCAAAGATGTATCACCATAGAACAAGTACTTAGGGAAAGTGATAATGATGATGTTTTTCATATGATTCATAGTCAACAATATTTTACCTATGTACGTAGGTAATGGAGAATGGAAAAGATGACGTATTGCACCGACCCCAAGCAACATCGGAGAGGGGCAAGGAAATAATGTGGGAAGTGCTTAAGGAGTATTTAGGTCAAGTCATTGGTAGTATCCTTGAGGTCGACATTGACCTACTGCGGGGTGATTGCGTATTACACTAACACTACCAATAATTTTCATTTTGGCAATTCAACAACATTCATTGCGTTATTTGCGTTGTTTAGCAGACAATTTTTGGGAGCATATGAAGCAATGGATTAGCTATATCCTTCAAAAAGATTCGGATTATGATTGATCGTATGTTACGAAGTTATTAGGGCGCCGGTCTATGTCAACGCCAATCGCCTATTGCTTTTCAGACAACCACGAGTCCACGACTGAACATTAGGGGATACTCTAAAACACAGTAACAAGCTATCCATCATAGTTTTGCCAAACGTGGTTTCAAGAAAGAACATAAAACATTTACAATTTTTTTGCATAACGGTAAATAATATGTTATCAGTGATACCAGAATTGGTTATTACGGGGTTATAAGCAGTTGCAACGGTAGAGTTTCTTGCCCAATCTTCTCCATACGAAAACTACCTTTTGGAAGGGGCGGCTAGATACATTTCAATTTTATTGTAATTTTTGACCTTCAAAAGTGCCTTTTACGTGCCTATTTGAAATAAATGCTTTGACTTTAGTTAATATATGAATCGCTGGCAGGATTATCAACCAATACATAGCAAGATTATACTGTACCTGTATTCATGTATTTTGATAGTGCAGCAATCCGATACGATTTGTGGGGCAATTTCCGTAATAATTAATATACGTCTCAATTTGCGAAAAAATACGTCTAATTTTCCTAAATTTTGACGAATTTCTAACTTGGATTATCGCTGAGATGAGTTTACAACATTCGGCATAGCGTCATAGCAGAATCTTCTTAATACAATTAAAACGATTCAATACTACACAAGAATTTCAAATATTCCGGTATTTACTTAGGTTATGTTCAACACAGTCTTAGTTATTCATTAACAAACAACATGATTTGAGTACTACGTAAGAACCACCAATTAATAACACCACAAACCTCCCATGTTTTCACATCAAACTACTACCTCACTTATATGATCACTTTTTCATAATATAATAAAATAACGTCAGACCATAACCAGTAGCTAATATAAACTGCAAAGGCGGAACAACACATACTTTAATTAATGCTCGAACAGAACGGATGACGATTATAACTCGGTCGGTTAGCAATGCGCCGATAAAATTGTGATAACAGTTTGCAGTGGAATACATCTCTTGGCAATGACAATGACACTGTAGATATCTCAAAGAATACAAATACGCTCATTGATAGGAGCAGTCGTGTCAAATATACGATTGGCGAAGTTTTTATTATTATTAATGAGTTTTAATATTGGGATTTCATTGGACGCTTTGATCAAACTGTGTCAAGCAACAATAACGTAAACGTAAGTTTTTTTAAACTATTGAATGACAAGGCGTATTCTATTATGAATATCATAATGACACATTACAGAAAAAAACAGTGGCACTCTGTGAGTGCCGATAGAAGTGAAAACAAAACACAACCAGAATATACTTTGCCATCGCTCACTGACATATCGGATATACATAAAAACCGAGTACATCCCGAGGACAGCCGAACACACCTGAAGCGGGTATTTTTTTAATCGTGGTGCGAGTTTAATAGTTTTTTCCCATCTCAAAAAATGCCCAACGCGCCTAAAGAAGTTTTCACTTCAATAAAATATTGTCGTGGACGTCTACGGTCACGACAATATTTTATTAACACGGGAAAGTAAAATTATAAATAACGTGGACGTGCATATTTTAACGTTGTGGTGGACGGAAATTTAAAAGTGTCTTCATGTAATTTCATACACTTTTACTTCCCTGTGTTATCGTGATGCCTTGGACGTCCACGATTATGTTGTCAGAAATTATAAAAACGCTCATTTTTATAAATCAATTCCGGCACTCGTCTACCCAAATCTTCGTTATCAGTCTGGCCATCAACACTGTGAGGAAACAAACATTCACCAACACGCAGTAGGCCCAGTCGGGAAGTTTTCAGTGTGAATGGAGAAGAAGAAGAAGTCCAAAAAGAAGATAGAGGAATTATGTTAAAGATCAAAGATATAGCTACAAAGGTGGTGCCTACTCAGATGAGGCTAATAGAGGTATATGGTACCTTTTAAATACAGATGTAATATGAAATACTTATAGCTTTACGGACAATGTGCCTCCATCTACTCCGGTCCAAGGTAGATCGAGACAGATTGTCCGCTTAAAAGGGTCCAGTGACCACGATCCTCATTAATGAGGGACTGATTGAAGAAGAAGAAGATAAACGACTAGATGACCTAAGGTGTGAGTGGAAACGCCCCTCCCAGCATTTCCACTGACTCTGTAAGAAGGACATATAGGTGTGTAATTAAACAAATAAATAATTACATCAGCAAGAAAATTTTACAGAACTTCAATGAACTTTAAATTATTAATTTAATAATAAAATCTAAACTAATATTATATAGTGATGACCTTATTGGTGATGTTCTTCAGAAAGATTCGGTGCAAAGTACTCGCAACCGGCGTGCGTGTATGACTAGATGTACGAAGGAAAACGAAGCAATATGAGTAAGGATCGCATGTAAGGATCGTAGCAGATGCAGGCGTTCTGTAGTTTCTGCCCTGACTAACAAACATTCTTCCCATCTGTCCCCATGGGAAGAATGTCTGTAGGTCATCTAAATACATATGTAGATAACCTATAGACACCAAGCCAAGCTGCAATATTCTGTGAGGCCATGAGCCTTTTGAATTTCTAGCCTGTCTGTGCTGTGTATGCCCGTAGACAACCTTGGCACCCACACCAAGTGCAGCTATTTTAATACCAACGTATGTATATGCAACAATCTTAGTTACGTCACCCCTTATCTTGAAAGTAGACACAGTGATAATAAACGAAGCAAATAACTTTATTCTTACAATAGCAATCTATTTGGTAAGGCCTCCGCAAACGAGCAAGTTGAATGGAAAGATTATTGTATTAGTGTCGCTTCATTAGCTTAAGAACTTTGCTGATATCGTTTTCGAGATATTCTGACTTATTTTCGACTTTTAATGCTGTAAAAGTTTTCAATCAATGACTTAATCGGCCAGATAAAATAATGATTTGGAAACTTTAGACTTGGATATTTGATTTCATCCTCTTCGAGGCTTACTTTTAACAGTGATTCCTTCTGAATATAACATAACCAACCTAAGCAGAAGACTTTAGTGAAATGTAGTGAAAGCAAAATGGAAATTACTGATTTTAAAGTTTACTTGGTGTATTGTTATTTAGGCCACTCGGAGATCGAATAGGTATTGAACTGAATAAAACATAGGAACGTGCTTTCGAACATATTCAACTACACCTAGAATTCGACCCCAACCTTTTATGATTGAAAACTTAAGTTTACCTACCTACTCCATATCCCTACGACGCATGATATGGGGTTTAAATATTTAGTTAAGTAGATAATGAAACCTTTGGAGGCACCAACGCGTGACAGACAAAAGTAATAATCTTTATTATTATAATACACACAAGATACAAGTACACAAGAACAGAAGTACAAAGTAACATGGTATATCTACATAAATCTAAACAGATCATGTAACCCTGTCTCCTAAACTAGGTAGTCCTGTATCTTAGGAGACAGGACAGGAGGAAGTAGTCTTAGAATTACCGCTGATGGTCATGAGCAACAAGTTTCAAATATATGTTTGTTTTAATTACTTTATTTAGATATTCTTGGAGAGTCAGTTCCTTGAATAAACACTTTTTAAAATTAATACCTATGTTTCATAGTTTAAAACTTATTTTTTCACCACTGAATGCAAATCTGTCCAGTTGCAAATCCATCCAGTTGCAAATCTGTCCAGTTGCAAATCTGCCCAGTTGCAAATCTGTCCAGTTGCGAATCTGTCCAGTTGCAAATCTGTCCAGTTGCAAATCTGCCCAGTTGCAAATCTGTCCAGTTGCAAATCTGTCCAGTTGCAAATCTGTCCAGTTGCAAATCTGTCCAGTTGTGAATCTGTCCAGTTGCGAATCTGTCCAGTTGCGAATCTGTCCAATTGCGAATCTGTCCAGTTGCGTATCTGTCCAGTTGCAAATCTGTCTAGTTGCGAATCTGTCCAGTTGCAAATCTGTCCAGTTGCAAATCTGTCCAGTTGCAAATCTGTCCAGTTGCAAATCTGTCCAGTTGCGAATCTGTCCAGTTGCAAATCTGTCCAGTTGCGAATCTGTCCAGTTGCGTATCTGTCCAGTTGCGAATCTGTCCAGTTGCGAATCTGTCCAGTTGCTCCGGAGGGGAAGTATGCACATGGGTGGGATATGTGCTCAGGATTATTCTTTACAAAACTATTGTTAAGTATGTTTTTAGAATGAGCAATACCTACGATATTTTTAGCATTGCGTGACAATTTCATCGATCAGCCAATTAGTTTATGCGTAGCCAATGTAGCCATGAATGTCCAATCATTGATATTTATCTATTTATCAAGTATAAGTTACGTAAATTAGAATAGTTTTAAAAATAGATTTGTAAACCACTCCACAAATTACTTAAGTGAAATACGTAAAGTTTTTTATTTTAACAGAACTGCAAGAAACTTTCATCGACTGCCGAGCCTTTTCTCAACTATGGTGAGGTCGGCTTCCAGTCTAACTTGATGCCGCTAAACTGCAAGAAACCATACATCGTACCGTACAATAAATTAAACCTTAATTAAATTCAAATAAAGTCAGTATAAACCAGCTATAGCCGGTGACGACGATTTAAATACCTTAGAACAGCATACCTACATACAGGTGAACACTTCATCATCATTAGGTAACTCGATCACGATAATTTACGCTTTGATCAATATTATACCAACGTAAGCGTTGCATTGTTGATTTGGCATCGTAGCTCGGATATTAGGACTAATCTTGCGATGACTCAATGTAGGTACACATCGTAGTCTTAGAATAAGTAATTCGTACTTAGGCTAAACGGACTGGTAGCGTAGTACTATTAAATATTCTGTGCTGCTAGGTAACGACGACAGGTACCTCGCTTGTGAAAAAATTACGAGTTTAGTGAAACAAAATATTATGTAGGTTCCAATGCAACCTACATAATATTTTGTTTCACTTTTCACTCCACAGGTGAACGGTAAACGTATAATAATAATATATTGACTTACGGTCTGAATTTAGATTCCGGCCATTTTTACCGACTTCAAAAAAAAGGAGGTTATCAATTCGACACGTGTGTTCGTTCGTGTTTCGTATTTAATATTATTGGAATTGCATTATATTCACATAATTATGACAATCTATAATAAATAAAATATATAAAACTAAAATACAGATCCCAAGACACCGACTTCCGAAATTAAAGTTATTTCATAATTTTGAGTTCATTTCTTTTTGAAGTCGGTTTAATTTTTTTAAATTACTTTTTTTATGTTGCTGTTTGCCTTCGCCAAGGTCGATCGAAGGTACGCTTGCCGAGATCGATCCATGGATGGGTGACCATACATAACTTATCGAGACCCCTTCGCGCCTCGGAAAGCACGTCTGATAAGCCTGACAGTCGTTACGGCTAGTCAGAAGCCCAAAAGTCCGACAACCAGTCCCAAGGGGTATCGTATTACTCAGTAACTCGGTCGTGGAGATCAAGCAGGCAGTCGCTGCATGTACAGACGCCAGCACATCAAGCTACCCGAAACTGTCAAATTTTCTCAATCAACTTTGAACCTTATGCTTTAGCGATAAAGTTGAAAATCTATTAAAGAAAATTGACAGATTGTAGTAGCTTGATGTGCTGGCGTCTGTACAATATTTGTATTCAGCTACATTCGATTAGACTTGAAGCCGACCCCATCATAGTTGGGAAAAGGCTTGACAGATTGATTTTTTCGTTGCCTTCGCCAGCACGCACTGAGCAAGTAAGATGATTGGTGTTCAGGACTTATCCGTGGGAGAAGAGGTCTTCGACTATTATACAGTATGTTAAATAACAGAGGGCGTTCCCTTAAACTCGTTAATCTATATCATTAATAGATTAAAATAAAAATATCAGCATAGAAAAATAAGCATAAAATAATCCGAATTCAAAAAAATAATTAATTGTCAATAAATTCGAAACCTCCTGTTTAAAATCAAAATAGTAGCGCGGAATAGTATTCGTAGTAGTATTGCCCAAACGCAATGCGCACGATGCCGGCCGAGCGTCTCCGAGAGGTCACGAAGCCGAGCGAGCCGGCCGCCCCGCCCCGCGCCCGCGCCGCGCGCCGCGCTGAATGGCGAGCGGCGACTTTAATAAAGGCGGCTTATTGAATTACAAAGATTGTTATCAGTAAAATTAAACATTTATGTAAGTATGTTTAGTTTTAGCACTAACATTTAACAACCCGTCTCAAATGCCCGGCTGACAAAGGAACGCGTCACTAAGGCACCTTGGGCTTGGAAGGACCTATTCATAAACATAGGTAGTAAATTAAAAAAACATAAATTCATGTAGTACCTACCTACCTAAGCCGCGTTTCAATAACATTAAAAAAATTAAAATACAGAAGACACATCGCTCGTTCGCGGGCTCGTGGCCGCAAAATAAACAGATATGAGTACAGAAGGTCCACTCACGGAACAAGTACTTGAATTTGTTTACCTAGCCACTCAGACCGCGGTGGTACGACAGGTTTACAGTGATATGAAAAATTAATTTTATCTAAAGAAATAATGTACCGTAGGTACCGTATAATAAAATAGTGTGCGGTAAGTTTGGAGAAAGTTTCATTTATTTAAACCACAGTTTAGGCTAGGATTTAAATGATAATGACGGTATTACTCGTTAGCAAGGGAATGTTTTCTCTAATAACAGAAATTCAAAAAATACTTTTACTTTATGCAGTTGCCTTCGTAATACCTAAGTACTTGCGTTTATTCATAGCAATCGTGTAACGTCACAGTAGTAACACGTTCGTTGAACGGGGTACTCCCTGAGTACAAAAGCAGTTTTAGGAAAGAGTGGGCCTTCTGAACTTATTAATTTTGTGCACAGTCGTTTAGTGTTATTTTTTATTTTAATGTTTTAGGTATTATGATACATTTTAATAATGTTTAAAAACTTACCTAGATTTTAAACTGCTCAATATGCTGACCTCCTCTATCTACACATTGTTGCAATCGCCGACGGTTATTTTGGTGCACTCGTCGCATTAAAAGCGGGTCCTCGCGTATGCGGTTCCTGATAATGCGGAATGCTGTGCAGATTCGCATTTCCATCTCCTCCCGCGAGTGGCTTTCTTTTTTATAAACGAGTTGTTTGACCCAACCCCAAAAAAAAAAGTCAAGTGGCGTTAAGTCAGGTGACCGTGGTGGCCACGCCTCGGGACCGTACCTCCCGATCCAGCGGCTATCAAACAACTCGTTTAACCGCGACCGCACTTCTGTTGAAATGTGAGGGGGTGCTCCGTCGTGTTGAAACCACACATTTCGGAGCTCGGCTAGCGGCAACCTGTCGAGGTAGCGCGCGACGGTGCCGTTAAGAAGAGCCAGATACCTCACACGGTTTAGAGTCCCTGGGATGAAGACAGGTCCTATTATCTTGTTTCCCTTTATCCCAGCCCACACATTTAGTGACCATCGTATTTGATGTGCTAAAGGCCGAGTGGCACGCGGATTATGGCCTCTTTCTGCCCAGTGATGGCATACACGCCGATTCCACATGCCATTGCGCGTAAATAGGCTTTCGTCTGACCATATGACGTTTTCGATGAAGTGGGGATCCTCCGCGCATCGCTGCAGTGCCCACTGGCAATACGTTAACCGGCGCTCGAAGTCAGCTGGACCAAGCAGACCTTGTACTTTTTGAAGTGAGTACGGATGCTGCTTGTTCTTCTTTAAAATTTTAAACACTGCGACGTGACTCATGTTTAACAGGCGGCCCGCTCTTCTAGTGCTTGAACCGGGCTCCTCCTCAAAATGCCTTAGCACGTTCTCTTCCTGCCGCACAGAGATCACGGGTCGAGGGCCACCAGAACGACGCGGCACTACTGGTTCATTATTTCGCATACGTACTAGGGCACTCACAATAACACGAGAATTCCGCGGTTGGTGTGCATTGGGGTACCTCTCAGCATACATCCTCAGAGCACGTGCACCATCATAGTTAGACTCAGCATAAATGAGCACCATGTTCACATACTCCTGAGCACTGAATTGATAACGCGGCATTTCTCACTTAAGAATGACGTAAAATGTTGCAATGCGAAAATAATGCACGTCCGGTCAGCGCGTGAGATTAGTTCCGAATAAAATTAGGTGGACATTCGGGGGCAGGGGGCGGGGCTAGGAGCATCAATTAGATCGCCGCACACGCGGCCCGTCATTCATAAATAAATTCCGACATTGCTATCCTTCAAGTACGCGTGTACAGAGTGTTTCTTTAACGTATAATTTTACCATTTTTATTGAATATTTTAATATAAAAAAATTTAAAAACATTTTATTTTCGAATGGTAATATTTTTTATAGCATGTATGGATGCTATACAATTGCGGGTTAACGGGAACGCCCTCTGTTAGTTAACATACTGTATAGTCCGCGCGGAACTATAGTCCGACTTTTAATTAGCTGCAGTAAAATGACACTTCTTAATAACTCATTTCGGACTGAGTATAAAGATATGCATGTCAAATAAGCTTCGTTTGTACTATAAAAAAGATTTGGTTGATGGCCTCGAAAAAACAAAAAGACGCCAATTTCAGTAATTTAAGTAACATATAAGCTGTAATTTTACTGCAGCTAATTAAAAGCCCGACTATACAGGGTTATTGGTAAAACATTAACAACCTCTTAAGAGGCCATTGTACTCATCATTATGAACAACTTTTACTACGGGACCAAACGTGAAATCGCGAAAAAAAAATCAGCTGTTCCCTACATTTATGTTCGTATAACTCGTCAAAATGTAGGTAACAGCTGAATTTTTTTTTTCGCGATTTCAGGATTGGTCCCATGGTAAAAGTTGTTCATAATGATGATTACAATGACCTCTTAAGAGGTTGTTAATGTTTTACCAATTACCCTGTAGTTGGCCGCGCCTTAGGTATGTGAGCGGCGGGACGCAGGGGCGGGGGCGCTTTGTAATTACCATAGATCGGAATAGGTAGAGCTGTTTTATGTAGTTGCCATAGGTTAGAATAATATGGATATTCCCTTTTAGTTACGAAGTTACTGTTGGTAAAGAATTGAATTCTAGTGGCGCAGAAAGAGACAAAAACAGGTGCGTCACTCTAGCGACAATAAAATCCCGTAAAAGTCCCGTAGTATCAGTCGGAATCCCGTGGAATATCCATGTTAACATCAGTGTTTGCGGTCAATGAACCTAAATAGCTCTACCTATTCCGATCACTGGTCATTACTCAGTACATGCGTTGCGAACTATGGGCAACCCCGCCGCCCTCACCCTCGTACCCACCCAAGGCGCGGCCAACTAGTTCCGCGCGGACTATAGCATTTAACTTGTAAGTACTTAGGACAGAAACAGAACACGTATCTTTATGAAGTGTCTTGTGGACTAATACAAGTGGGTGGACAAGATAAACGTAGAAGCTAATAGGGAAGTAGCATTAGATATGTTTTATAATGTACAGTATGTATTATTTACTAGCTGTTGCCCGCGACTTCGTCTGCGATCCAGGATGAAAAGTAGCCTATGTCCTTCTCCGGGTCATGGTCAAGCCATGTGCCCAATTTCACCCAAATCCGTACAGGCGTTTTAGCGTGAAAGCGTAACTTTGTTTTATAATAAACAAATTACCCAGTAACTGGGTTATGGAGGTCAGATAGGCAGTCGCTCCATGTAAAATACTGGCATCCGGTTAGACTGGAAGCCGACCCCAACATAGTTGGGAAAAGGCTAGGCAGATGATGAGTATGGACAATTAGGACACAGAATAACTAATCTACCGTAGTTAGGATTATACGTAGGTGTAGGTACTTGTACCTACTATTTATAGACTGTAAAGTACTTACGTTTGTGTTGTGTTATAAAAACTCTTTTGAAGTGTAAGCATAAAAAAAACCGGGCAAGAGCGAGTCGGACTCGCTCACCGAGGGTTCCGTAACATCCAGGTTCATGCATAAGGTTTATGTTTATGAAATTAAATGTTTTTTTATTTTTTTAGTTGGTTGAATAAAAGGTAAATTGCGGTTTACGATTTATGACGTATTAAAAAAAAACTACTTACTAGATCTCGTTCAAACCAATTTTCGGTGGAAGTTTACATAGTATTGTACATCATATATTTTTTTTTAGTTTTATCATTCTCTTATTTTAGAAGTTACGGGGGGGGGACACACATTTTACCACTTTGGAAGTGTCTCTCGCGCAAACTATTCAGTTTAGAAAAAAATGATATAAGAAACCTCAATATCATTTTTGAAGACCTATCCATAGATACCTCACACGTATGGGTTTGACGAAAAAAAAAATTTTTGTTTCAGTTCTAAGTATGGGGAACCCCAAAATGTATTGTTATTTTTCTATTTTTGTGTGAAAATCTTAATGCGGTTCACAGAATACATCTACTTACCAAGTTTCAACAGTATAGTCCTTATACTTTAGGAGAAAAGTGGCTGTGACATACGGACGGACAGACAGACAGACGGACAGACAGACAGACAGACAGACAGACAGACAGACAGACATGACGAATCTATAAGGGTTCCGTTTTTTGCCATTTGGCAACGGAACCCTAAAAAGTGTATTATAGTTACGGTACTTACATATATATACCTACCGGTATATACATATGTAAGTACCGTAACTATAATTCTATAGTCAGATATAAGAATCATACAAATTATAATTGTAGGTATTGTCTATCAGTGGATGTTAAGTTTGAAAATTTATTTAACCTACGTTTAAAAAGCGTTTACGCCGCACAATATTTCTCTACTAACTTTTTAGACGTTTGTATCCCGCTTATGCGTATGAAGTTTCATTACAACCGGTTCATTAATTTCGAAAAATAAGGGCTTGAAAGTTGAAAATGATTATGAAAATGATCGGAAAATACAGAGAAAGATTGTATGATGATAGAATACACATCAATTATTACCAAACTATATCAACGTACTTAACTACCTACCTCATTTATTTTAATGTATTTATTTTTCGGCAAAAAATTGCCAATTTCTTTTGCTAATTTCCTGACCGTACTCCACAGCGTGAAAGCGACAAAACATAACCTAAAAATTAGCCGCAAAATTGTTGAAACTTTTCACTGTAAAACTTCGATATTTATTCACAAAATCGCTAAGGAAACACTGATAATATTGATTACACTTAGTTTTTATCACAAACATCACTGTATCATCACTATAATGTTCTTCTTTCATCAATATAACGGGCACTGATTCGCAAGCCGTTTTGTTCCTCTACTGTTCCTCATTTGAGGCAATGGTACGATGTCGGACAGCCAATAGGAAAGCCGACACACACATGCCAGTCCATTTAAAAATTACACAATACAAAATAATGTTTATGAATTGATCCCCTTTGAGGTTATGTGAGGTGACAGGGTGAAATGCCCGCGCATGCGTATTTACGTCTACCCGGCGTTAAAAATAAATAAGGTCGAAACAAAAAGTTTTGTTATGAAATTGCTTTTTAATCTGTGACGACGACCTTGAGATATTTTAGGCGCGTTTTCCTTGATAAAAATAGAAAAATGTAAACTTTCATTCATTAAAACTATTTAGTTAAAAGGTAAGCAGATTCTTCAATTATTTATGAAAATATGTCGTACCCCTGAGCAGAGTGCCATCAGACTGGAATGAAACGGACTGTGATCATCAATTATATACCTATACCTACTATATACTTGCGACTGCCTGGTGGGGTGGCAATTACCATTTACATCGGCCATGGCATTTTTATGGGGGAGGCCTATCATTAAAGTATCGCCTGTGTTGGCAAGTTTTTATTAATAACCTGAAGCTGATGCGTGTTCGTGAAAATGTTTAGTGCCTTCCTTTGTAAGTGTCTTTGTATATTGTGGTGAGAAGTAAATATTCCAATCAAACAATCCACTCAGCCTATCGCAGTCCACTGCTGGACATAGGCCTCTCCCAGACTGCGCCACAACACCCTGTCCTCCGCCTTCCGCATCCAGTCTACCCCAGCCACCTTCTTTAGGTCGTCCGTCCATCTAGCTTGGGGGCGTCCCCCACTATGCTTGCCGACACGTGGTCTCCACTCCAGGACTCGTCTGCTCCACCGGCCATCGGTCCTTCAACAGACATGGCCAGCCCACTGCCATTTCAGTTTGCTTACTCTGCAAGCTGTGTCGGTAACTCCGGTTCTTTTCCGGATGATTTCATTCCTGATTAAATAAATAATTATCTTACTATATATTTTTTTTAAATGCGCGCGCAGCACAGTAGATAGGTACACGAGATAAAAGTAAAACTTCCTAAAATATAAAGAATATGTATGTAGCGGTATCTACAACGCCACATGCGAACAACGCGTCATACTGACGTCACGCAAAATCCTGCATCTCGCAAGCAGAGTTTACAGGGCAACTAGCATAGATACAACGGCCCGCCAAGAATCATCGGGCAGTTGCCCGCCAGACACAACATAGTCGGAGGATCCTCTCTTTTTTATGGAGGATGAGTGAACTTTACACCCGGTTCTTCATACCTCTATAAATAAAAGAGACTTGTGTGCGAGACAGAGAGAGAGAGAGTTATATCTTTCTTCTCTCTCTCTCTCATGTAATGAAATGCACATAAACGTGACTCGTCCATGAAATTTCACTCTCAATTCTCGCCCAAATATGTTATCGAATCGCCACCTAAGAAATTTTACTTTAAAAACTTACCATTAACAGGAACTATTTCTATGAAGACACACTTACAATGAAAACTTACGTAAAATACTTAGAAATAATATCCTGTATAGCCTTTGCACGGGGCACCAACAAACGGAGACTCAATCGATTTCAACTAATTGAAAGCTAACGCAGCCCTTCAAACAAAACCAACCTTAACTCAGTAAAATAAGGTTTAAAATCAAACTCTCCTGTAATGGACGCTTTTAACTGGACAAGCATGACTATGGTCCGTAGCGTTGATGAAAATCAATCAATATGTCGTCCATCATTGATTATGTGAATTGTATTTATTTATAAATACACGTCGCATATCTGCTACTTAAATACAATGTAACAATATTTAACAAGGACCTATGTATACTATCCAATGTGGCGATTGTAACAATACGAGACAACAATACGTATAAGATTACACACATCCACACTGTCTAGGGATATTTTGGATTTACTCAAAATTTATTGAAAATAACATACAACATGTATATACTTACATATTTTTATAAAGCCCATTTATCAGACTACACTCCAGAATAAAAGAAAACTATTTTTTTTTGCGTAAAAAAATGTTTATTCAAATAAAGAAAAAACGTGAAATAATGGTAAAACTAACAATGAATGTGTTTCTCAAGAAAAAGTGAAAAATAAGGGAAAATTAATCTGTTTATAACAGTTATGTGAAAAATCAGTACCTAGTCAGTTAAACCACCCATCACGTTAATAACGGTCCTGCAACAGTTTTTAATGCTTTGGATTAAGTTATCCAAGTCTTGCTGCGGTATATTGTCCCAAGTCCGGGTAAGATGCAAAAAAAAGTTGCTCTTCCGTCGCAATGTTTGCAGGGAAATTCCTCAAAGCCCTTCTTTGGAGCATGTCCCACGCGTGTTCTATGGGGTTCCATTTGTAGTCGATGGGGGTAGACTATTGGTACTGCTAGTACCAATAATCTACCCCCATCGACTACAAATGAGCACTGAGCACCTCGTTACGGTATTTTTCAACCGTCATGGTGTTTCTGATCCAAACGAGGTCTGTTCTTCCATCAACACGAATTCCCGCCCAAACCATAATTGTCCCGCCGTGGTAAGAATGGACTTCCTGAGGATGTTACAGACGGCTCTCACGACTCGCCAAACACTCGTACTCTACGTGTATCGGGATGGAAACCGAACCGGGACTCATCGGTAAACGGCACTACAGACCACTGGTTATCTTCCCTGAGCAAATGTTCACGAGCCCACTCTTGTCGTCGTACACGATTTTCTCGGCGTAGTGCTGGAGTACGAAGCGGTCTGCAAACATGAAGGTTAGCTTCATGCAGCCTTCTCCTCACAGTTTGGTCACTCACAAGCAACTGGTGCTCTGACTGGAGCCTCTGAACCAACTACATGGCCGTAACATTTGGTTGTCTTCTCGCGGCAACTTGCAAAAATCGGTCTTGTCGTTGAATGGTTATGCGCTTCCCGCCTGGATGTCTTTCAGCTACTTCACCAATAGCACGATAACGCGACCAAAACCTTGATATAACGTTTTGTCTTGTTCCAATCTTCTCAGCAAAACTCCGTTGAGTAGTCCCAGCTTGGAGCATGCCTACTGCCCTTAACATTTCCTCTCTCGCTAAATGGCGCCGCTGCATAATGCACACAATAGATAACATTAATTCAAAATTAACCGATAACTTGTTATAAAACTAGATTTGACACAAAAAATAGCCAAAAACTACTGTAGGTAAATGAAACTTTCGGACTTTGCTACCATTATGCCGCGTAAATCTTTTGTTTTTAATTTATTCTTTCAAATTCAACTTTAGAAGCGTTCAAAAAGGTTTACAAAATAAGCTTTCTTCAAAAGAATTTAAAACTGGACGGTATTTTATGAGTTTAAGAAGTTTATACAAAATATATATATATAATTTTAATATATAATTATTTTGGAACTATTTAATAAATCCTAACATCGAAATTTAGATAAATGTTTTTTTTTTAACTTCATAGGTAGTAGTGATGAGCCGACGATGGGTTTTACCAATCCTAGGCTGACTGGGCTATTGGATTTATGTGGTTTATGTATGCATACCGAGAACGTCCACGCGTAGCATGAGCACCGGTTTATCGACGGAAGAGTAGACAAAGATGACGTTCCGTGTAGACAGTACGACGGCAGCAAAGTAGAAAGAGTTAACTGCACTTTTTACGAAATTCACTCTTTTACTTAATTCGACTCAGAATTCTTTGTTTTGTCATACGATTTTTTTTTCTTTTTATTCTTAATTTTTACTGATATTAAGGGCTGATTTTTAGAGAATAGATGAAGGGCTCACTAATAGAGAAGTATGGAAGAAAAAGACATGTTGCGCCGACCCCAAATAAATTGGGATAAGGGCAGGAGAATGATGATTAAGGGCTGATTTTTCCATTGCCAGATAACTTTTATTCGAGGAATAAAATTGACGTTTGACAGTTTTTGTATGAAATAATTGACAAAATTTCAAAATTATTCCTCGAATAAAGTTATCAGACGATTGAAAAATCAGCCCTAAGTCACATTATAAGGAGGGGTCCGTGGCTAAATAATAACAGTCACACAAGTTGATCGATCAGGTTAAGCTACGCTTGCCGCGGTTGGTCCGTGGATGGGTGACCATCTTTACATACCGAGACCCCTCCGTGCCTCGGAAAGCACGTTAAGCCATTGGAATTTTGGGAATTTTGTTTTTTTTTTTCGTGGGATTTTGTAGATAACCGTATATACTTTGTGGCCGTCGATTAGAAAGTTTTCTACTGTCTTTAGCGATTACAAAATCTCTTCACTACCTTAGACAACTGACAGTTGTCAGTGTGATTTTGACATTTGGGATAGAAAACTTTCTTCTAAATTGTCTACTTAAAAAAGGACCTAGACAAAGATCGTTGGAAATGAAAGACAAAATGACAGATTGTAGAAAGATTTCTAGGCGGTATGTCAAAAAAAAGAAAAGAAATGTCACTTTGTATAGAAAACAATCTGTCTACTCTTCGTAGAGATAGAAGTGTTCATGCTACGCGTGAGGAACGGGAAATTAGATGCACGAAGTTTAATTTACTGTCGTATTGACGTCTCCACATTGTATAAATACTATGATGTAAGGTGTTTCAAAATTAACCCAGAGGTGCTTTAGACCATCGAACTGAACAACTTTTACTATGGGACCAGCTCTGAAAAGTTCAATATCTACTTGACCAAAATGTAAACAGCTGATTTTTTTCGTGATTTCAGAGTTGGTCCCATATATATGGAAGCACATGCCTCACCACGAATATGAACGTCCACACATTGCGAATCATGCGATGAGCGCCGTGCGCTGCGCATCGCAATGTAGGTAATTTGTCTACTAAGTTGTTAGTGCGTTAGGTTTGCTAGTATCCTTTGTTTGTATTTTGCTATGAACATTGAGAGGTTTCGTACTACATCCGATCCGAATCCGAAAAATGCCGGTCCGAAGTGACCATAGTCCTATTTGTATGAGGGTTTGCGTACTAGCTCCGACCTCTATCCGTCCGAATTTAGAACATTCCCAATTCGGATTGAAGTCCGTTCTTTAATTCGGATTCGGGTCGGATATAGTGACCATAGTCCTATTTGTATGAGGGTTTGCGCACTAGATCCAAACTCTATCCGTCAGAATTTAGAACATTCCTAATTCGGATTGAAGTCGGATCTTTAATTCGGATTTCGATCGGATGTAGTGCGAAACCACTCTAACGAGCTGAATATTAATAGGTAGGAGGACGGTTTTCTGCAAAAGTTGCGCCAAAACATCATCACATATGTCAGGTACGCGCGACGACATATCAATCTAACATTTTCAGTAATAGCTGGCTTCTCATTGTACTAAAAGTCTATATAATGCAAAGTCAGCTCAAACTGGAAATGTATAGCTTGATTGTGTCGCCGTGTGTAGGTACAGGAAATAATGTTTTTTTTACATAATGAAGTGTACCAGAAGGCGTACAAAGAAAATACTTTTTTTATGTTTAACAATATGTTTACAGAAATAATAAATGGTAGGCTAAATCATAATATTTTTTACAATTAATAATACCACCATTACCAACAGCACTGCTCATGTCGCACCCTTCCTCATCCAGTCTGCCCCAGCTGCTTTTACTAATAGGTACCTACGTCAGCACTCCATAGACTACTTAGAGATACAGCAGTCTATATCTGCATGCGTAGCATGACCGCCGCCGTAGAAACGAGTTTTGTCGACGGAAGAATAGACAAAATGACAGGTTATAGAAATATTTGTACGCATTCTACGCGTCTAAGCAAGGCAATGTGTCATTTTGTCTATTCTTCCGTCGACAAACCGTCGTCATGCTACGCGTGCTGGCTAAGAACCGTTTACTGAAACAAAGCAGTAACAAAGAATGTCCAAAAGGTACCCTAATTGAGTACTTTCATTCACAATCTGAATCTGAATAATTTTGAAGGATATAGCTAATCCATTGCTTCATTAGGTTCAAAAAATTTGTCTGCTCAATAATGCAATGAGTGTTGTTGAACTGTCATAATAAAAAGCCACAATTACCGCGCAGAATCGAAGCAGAGTACTTTTGCATTCGCATGCGCAGCTTCTACGGAACCAGTGACCATTAGATCCTTGCCAGACGCCATTTCTTTTGTCCCTAAATCCTTAAAGGTCAATCTAGGGGAAGAAACCGGTTCACTATTAATAAGTTCTGCTCCAGACTGGTTCCTAATTTCCTATTGTACTCGCGATCCATCTTCCACCATGACCATGTTGTCACGATTGCGATATGACAGATGTGTTATTACTTATTGTGTTGTTCGTGCATTTTGTTTTTGTACAGACACCAGCACAATAAGCTACTACATTCTGTCAAATTTTTTCAATAGATTTTCAACTGTATCGCTGAAGCATAAGGTTCAAAGTTGATTGGGAAAATTTGACACTTTCGGGTAGCTCATATGTGCTGGCGTCTGTACTTACTTGTAAGAAAGGCTAGAAAGGGTTCCCGTTTTGTTCTACCGTGACAAAGACTATGTTATGGCTGGGAGATTTCTTTGTCAGTCAACCGAACATTTTTATTGGTTTGCATGTTGTACAGCAGACGTAAAGGTGACGCTCTTTAGAGCATTCTGTTCCACCTTCTACACGTGCAGCTTGTGGGAGGGATATTCGCGGGCATCGTATGGAGCCTTTCGTGTCCAATTTAATAATGCATTCAGAAAACTGATGGGGTTGCCATGGCGTTGCATGGCCAGCCCCAACAGGGTTCTGAAAATAATTGCTGACAGAGTGGACTGTCCGTATATAATTCACTGCTGTCAGTTACATGTATCGTGTTGTTTACTAACACTTAGTTATAAGAACAATGTTACTAACCCCATATGAGTCTTCGCTCGAATTAAAGTTTTTGAATGAATGAATTGAGTGAATTATACTTACTTAATAGGTAAATATTTATGTTTATCGATGAATTATGCAGTGATAATAATAGTTTTTCTCTGTTTCGTTATTCCTCCTCTTGCAGACAGTCTGACAGCGCAGTATTTTGATGTTCCCAAGAATTTTATCGATATACATAATAACGCTCTGAGCCTTCCGGCTCATTTCCAAGATGACTTTGACTGTTAAAACATAGGTAAAGACGCCAGTACATCAAGCTACCCGAAACTGTCAAATTTTCCCAATCAACTTTGAACCTAATGCTTTAGCAATAAAGTTGAAAATCTATTAAAGAAATTTGACAGATTGTAGTAGCTTTGAGATGTAGTAACTATAGATGTGTATGTATACCTTTTAATCCGTGTAGTTAATCTCAATATATTCAGTATCTACTCAGATCTCAGGTGTTTCACTTGTCTCCCAAGTCCCATCCTTACATGGCGACCCTGCCATATTTGGGGCCGTGGCGATACCGTCACCGGATATCTATCTAGTGTTGCGGCTTAAAATACTCAACTTGATTTAATAAGAATTGAAGATACAATGAATAATATCAGTGCCAAAATAAACTATCCTACTATACCAGTAATTTCAAATAACTAGTGATGCGAAAATGTGTCGTTCCAACGTGGAGAAAGAGACTGTGTTCCTGAACCAAAATGCGGCTGGTTCAAATCGGGGGCATGTTGAAGCAGTAAAGGAGCACATGTCGAATATTACCCTTATATTGATAATCATCTGTGTGTTGCTGAGCCTCGGCGTGGTGTACTTTTTGTGGAAGCAGTACAAGAAATGCCATTTGCAGTGGATCCGTGAGGCGAACCTCGCTAATGGACAGAGAGATGGTTCTTTCATTCGGCGACGACGACCAAATCTTTATCCCGACTTAAAGATCGACGAGGCTACAGTTTGAAGCAGTGAAAAGTGTTTAAAAGTCTATCCAATTATATAACAGTGAAGTGATAACCGTGTAAGTTAATAGTGTAATACCCATGGACAAAAGGACACGCGTGGACAATGGTATTTATCATGTTTATTTAGTAAATAAGGGGAAAACAATTGATATGTATTCATATTGCTCATAAATTAATGGCAGTATATTTAAGTAAGTTACATGAAGAGCTAGTACAAATACGGAGATATTTAATTAAAATTGGGCCATCGCGTAGAAAAGGAGATATTTTAGCGGAAAAGCTAGGTGAAGCTCATGTACTTATTAAACAATACAACAATTACATAGCAAATATAAATAAAATAAAGAGGACTACAGAGGAATCAAATAGTATCACAGAATGTTGTGGGAAAATTAGTGACTTATATACAGAAATAACTAAGTTATGTCAAGGAATAGATAATAGTGATATTTCTATAAAAATGGAGTTCGACTTAAGAGTTGCTTTGAACTTATTACCGGTTATGACAGACGAAATTTCAAACACAAAACAATTGATAGACGGCATAGATTATTACAGCTCGCTCGTAGACACGAAAGCGCACGAAAATCTTATTAACTTCGTACTTAAAAGTAGATTATCACAAGGAGCAAAATTAAAGTTAGCTACCAAATATGACAATGTACAAATGCTTTTGTGTGACATGAAAAGAGTACTATTACCGCAGAAATCAGCAAGTGCGTTGCAAAAACAACTTCTCAACTTCAGGCAAAATGAGATGTCAGTTGATGATTTTGGGAAAAAACTTTCCGAAATGTTTGTTGACCTCACGATTTCACAATCTGAGGGTAACTCGGAAAAGTATGATGTTTTAAAGACAATAAACGAAAAACAGGCAATCAGGCAGTTTAGTGATGGTTTGAGGAATCGCAGGATTAGTACAATTCTGGCAGCACAGAAGTTTCAGTGCTTAAAAGATGCTGTTCAGGCAGCGTTAGACGAGGATAGCACATCGATCAGCCAGAATGCTGAAATTTTTTCACTGAGACGTAATATGAATTATAAAACCAATTCCAGGCAGGCAGTGTACTACAACAACCAGAGAGGCTTCAGTAGGGGTGCGTATAGAGGTGGATTTAGACAGCGTGGCTACACCCGTGGCTACCCGGCACGTGGCAGAGGCCAGCAGCAGGCAGCTTATGTGCAGCCAGGCGCCGCTACTACAGCAGGCCACCACCAGCCTCGAGGTAGAGGCTATTATCGAGGTAACTCTTTTAAAAATAATAACAGGGGAAATAAAGCTGATCGTGGACATGTTCGCGTGATCACCGATGATGAGGCGCGGCCACAACCCAGTACTTCATCACATGATGCCAAGGAATGCAGAAGTGAGTTTTTTCGTTTCTAAAAGTTATAAAATCATGGCTAGTGAAAGCAGTTATCACGTAGAGTTATTAGTAAATCATTTGCAACCGTTTAGTTGGTTAATTGATACGGGCGCATCCATTTCAGCCTTAAAATATAAACACGTACAAAAGTTCAATATCCCCATCTGTAAGGAGGACATAACTATAAATGGGATCGGAGGCAGAGTCCAAGCAATCGGATACGTAAATTTACAATTACGGGCTCACGAGCAAAACATAGTCCATAAGTTCTATGTGTTTGATACCTTGCCTTGTAAGGCGTATGGAATTTTAGGGCAAGACTTTTTAAGCAAGTACTCAACGGTCATTGACTTTCATAACAATGTATTATCGTTATGGTATAATGGACATCAGATAACTTTAAAACTATATAATTCTAAGGATTACTTAATGGCAATACCAGCTAGGTCAGAGTCAATACACTACGTAAGTACTAACTTGAAGGACGAATGCGTGATAGGCACGAAAGAAATATGTGAGGGAATTTTTGTCGCGAGTGCAATAGTAGTTCCAGACAATGGTAGAATACCAGTACGTATTTTGAATACAACAACCAATGACGTCACATTGTCAGAAATAAATCTCGATATACAGAGCACCAGGGACTACGATATTTGTGTTTATAACAAAAATGAGTTAAATGCAGAGCGGGTTAAGCAGTTACTTTCAAAGTTAACCTTGAGTAATTTAAATAAAGAAGAAATAAAAAACATAGAAAGTTTATGTGCAAAATATTCAGATATTTTTTATTTGGAAGGAGACAAATTATCAACTACGGACATTTATCAACACTCGATTATTTTAAAACAAGACACTCAACCAATTTATTCAAAACCATACAGACTACCCCATTCCTTAAAAAATGAAATTAAAAATCAAATTGACAAAATGTTAAATGAGGGAATTATAGAACCATGTCAAAGTGAATGGTCCAGTCCCATTTTACTTGTACCGAAAAAAGCTAATAGTGATGGGAACAAGAAATGGCGCTTAGTAGTCGACTACAGGAAACTGAACAACGTTATACATGATGATAAATTTCCTCTCCCAAATATTACGGAAATATTAGATTCCTTATCCGGCTGTATGTACTTTACACATTTAGATTTGCACCAAGGTTATTACAACGTAAAATTGGATCCCGACAGTCGTAAGTATACAGCATTTGATTCCGGAAGATATCAAATGACCAGACTTCCCCAAGGACTAAAAACGAGTCCTAGTTCCTTTTCAAGGATGATGACTATGGCAATGACAGGTCTGACGTACGAAAAATGCCTAGTATATCAAGACGATTTAGTCTGTTTCAGCAGAAATCTAACGACCCATATTAAAAATCTTCAAGACATATTCGAAAGGTTACGAAAGGTTAATTTAAAATTAAATCCCCAAAAATGTAATTTTTTACAAAAAGAATTATTATTCTTAGGTCATGTAGTTACTCCAGAGGGTGTCATACCAGACTCCAATAAGATAAAAGTTGTAGAAAACTACCCAATACCCACAAACACAGAGGAAGTAAAAAGATTCGTGGCATTCGTAAATTATTATAGGAAGTTCATCCCAAATTTTGCAGAGAAAGCAAATCCATTAAATTCCCTGTGTAGGAAAAATGTCTTGTTTAATTGGGACGAAGAATGTCAGAAATCGTTTGAATTACTTAAACAATGTGTCATTAAACATCCTGTATTACAATATCCCGATTTCTCAGAGAGTAATCAATTTATTTTACAAACTGACGCGTCAGGTTACTCTATTGGATCGGTATTGTGTAACGGAAATAGTAGACCAGTAGCATTTGCGAGTAGAAGTTTAAATAAAGCCGAGAAAAGATACCCAACAATCGAGAAAGAGTTGCTAGCCATCGTTTGGTCGGTTAAGCATTTCAGACCTTATTTGTATGGCCGTAGGTTTACAGTCCAAACGGATCATAAACCCATAGCTTTATTAGCTTTATTTGGAATGAAAGACCCTTCAAGCAGATTGACGAAATTCAGATTGATTTTGGAAGAATATGATTTTGTAGTGGAATATTTGAAAGGAAAAAATAATTCAGCAGCGGATGCAATGTCACGCTTGCGTATAACATCAGAGGAGCTGAAAGAGATGAATGACAGTGTCATCAATGTAATGACACGAGGCCAAAAGGCCAGGTTACAAACACAGGGTACTGTTATTTCTGACGACAATCGGCCTGATCACCCGGCTGTTGTAGAAATGATTAGTAAACCGAAATATTTCAATGAATTACGTTTTATAACAGAAAAAGAATTAAGGCGATATCGTAACTCGAATGAGATAAAATATGAGAATAAATGTTTTTGTTATGTACCAACAATAAAAACAATTTTTATAAATCCAGCGTCTCGATCGCAATGCTCGCCAGGCGACTTTGTGAGAGAGTTGGAAATAATTAGTAACAAATATAACATAGAGGAAATATATTTCATAAAGGATAAGAATAATAATAATTTCATAGGAAAAATAATAAGTGAAATACAGAAAATAAATAAATGGTCCGGACCACGACTATGTATATTAAAAGATATAGAGAGAATAAACAACAAAGATGATCAACGTGTGATCATAAATGACTTCCATCTTTTGCCCACCAGTGGCCACGCGGGCATTAGACGGATGATAAATAATATTAAAAAATATTATTTTTGGCCAAGACTGGAAGCAGATGTAACAGACTTTGTGAAGAGATGTGACAAATGTCAAAGACAAAAACATTCGTCACATCACACAAAAGAACCAATGGTAATCACTACTACGGCAACATCAGCCTTTGAAAAAATTTACATGGATTTAGTAGGCCCACTGGATAGAGATTGCAATAATTATATATATATATTGACCATCCAATGCGAACTGACAAAATACGTTGAAGCATACCCAATGTTATCTAAAACCTCAAGTGACGTAGCTAGGACTTTTGTTAATAATTTTATTCTCAGATACGGAATTCCAGGAACTATAGCAACAGATATGGGCTCAGAGTTTTTGTCAACTACAATGAAAGAGGTATGTACACTTTTACATATAAATAAATTACAGTCAACGGCGTATCATCACCAGAGTATTGGCGCATTGGAAAACTCACACAAACACTTGGGTAATTATTTAAGGATACAAACAGGAAATCATTCAGAAGCATGGAGCACATGGCTTCCTTTTTGGTGTTTTTCATATAATACATCAGTACACACTGAGACACGATTTACTCCTTTTGAGCTAGTATTCGGCAAAAAATGTATTTTACCAACGAACTTAAACTCAGGCCAAGTTGAACCTTTATACAATTTTGATAGCTACCCATTAGAATTAAAATACAGAATACAAACAACGCAAAGAGAGGCACGAGATAATTTAATAGCCAGTAAAGTAAATAGAAAAGTGAGATACGACCGAAACGTTAATCCAGTGTCATACAAACAGAATGATTTAATTTTAATAAAAAATGAAACAGGTAATAAGTTCGAAAGCATTTATCAAGGTCCATATCCCGTTATAAGAGAATGTTCGCCAAATGTTGAAATTATGAAAAATAATAAAATGTACTTAATACACAAGAACAGGACAAAACTGTACATGCCACCTGTATCTTAATAATAGTTATTAAACTATAAGTATTATAAGTGAAAAGATAGGATATAATTAAGTACCAATTATAAATGTTTAATCAAAAAATATATAAATGCAATGTAACAGCATTATTTCCTTTATACAATTAAATACATATAACTTATATTTTTAAATATTAGTATAAATATTAATATTAATATAGCATTATTATTATTAATAATTCTTGTTTAACCATAAACATAATCATAAGTATTATAGCGTAAAATGAAATGAAACTGTAGTTCATTTCATTTTTTCATAGCGGTGAAGATGAGATGTAGTAACTATAGATGTGTATGTATACCTTTTAATCCGTGTAGTTAATCTCAATATATTCAGTATCTACTCAGATCTCAGGTGTTTCACTTGTCTCCCAAGTCCCATCCTTACAGCTTGATGTGCTGGCGTCTGTACCTACATGCTAATCTTGTTACCCCTGATTTGCGGCTGACTGTATCCCTTCTAAATCCACAGCAATGAAGATCAAGGAACGAAAACTAAAACCGCTGAAACCCTTTTTAAGGGTCTATTTAACTTGTATTTGGAAATAATGTTCGTGAAATCACAAACAGTCTAAACCGCGTCCTAAAGTGTATTTCAAATAAACTTGCGATAAATGTCATTCAACCACCCTGTACCAAAAAGTCCAAATAACTTACGATAGATATCGTTCGTCATACAAAACTGTCGCTAACATTGCATCGGTTGAGTTTCATAATACCAAACACGGAGCAAGTCATTGTTTTGATCGTGTTACCGACACTGCCCATACATTTTTTTCGTATGGTTTGGAAATATTCGGATAAAGTAGAAGGAGGTGAACAAACTTTATCGCAAGTTTATTTGAAATGAACTTTAACAGAAAGCGACAACGCGACCATCGCAAGTTCCCGCGAACTTTGTTCGTATGAACTATAGCGATCATGTACTGGAGTCAAATTCGAATTCTAATTAACATTCGCGCAGTGTGTTCATGCGAATAAAATGTTCACTAATTCGCGCGAACTTAAGTCGTACAAATGGGCGATCAATCATAATGATACCAAACAGGTATCACCTGTTTGGTAACTAACTGACATTCGCGCGAACGTTGCAGCGTCGCGCCGCACACTATTAGGCGAGGGGAAAGCTGCTGTCGTCGTTGGTTCGCTATTTTGTTCAGCAAGGTAAATTATATTGCCCAATATTAAAAACGGCGCGGCGTTTATGACATTTGACGACCATTGTGAAATATGATCCATCCAGCCTCGACGACTGCTTGTATCAGAACATACATTTTGTCATCAAGCGAATACGCGTTCCCATTCAAGCGACAATCGCAGACTCGCGCGTCAATAGATTTCGGTTAGGACGCGCCTTTTTTGTCGTCACACTGATTAGTTTCTAAAAGCTCGCAGCGACTTCGTGATTGAGTTTGAATGTGGACCCTTGATCAAAAGCAAAACAATTTTACTTTAATGTGAACCAGGTTTAAGGTAGGTTCATAATTGCAGAAAGTTCTGAATAAATCTGTTTGATTTCTAAACAAAATTGTGTTGACTTACCGTTTATTTACCCTGAAAAGAACCTTAGGTAAAGTTTGCAAAGGCAATTCTTGCACTTTATCTAAGTGTTGTGACAAAAAGAACGCTTTGCCTTTCCCAATAGCTTTCATTCGGCGTTGGGAGCCCATACTTTAGCAATGGCTTTTAACTAAATTAAATACCAGCGCGACCGTTCGAGCCGCGCTCTTTTAAAACTCAAGGACTCTCTCACTCCGCCCTTTCCAGGTTCATTCCGACGAATAATTTAGAGTTGTGGAATATAAAACTATACGACGAAATAAATAGTTTGTTCAGAATAAGTAACTGCCGGTCGATTCTGTAAAAATCTCGCCGTGAAAACTTAGGTGATGTGAGTTTGTTTTTGCTAGGAATTGACACTATTGACAGCTCACTCCACGCTCACTTCTTCTAAGTTTTCACGGTGATATTTTTACAGAATAGCACCGCAGAAACGATTTCAATAATTTTACCCCATGTTATATTTTGTCCCAAAAATATTTAAAAAAGGTTAAAAGTTGGACACCGAGCGACACTAAGCAGGTTATCCAATCTCCGCGCCGAACGGTTAGGTACCTAGGTACTATTATCAATGAGCGCAAACAGCGCGGCGCGAGCGGCGCGGGTGAACATGTTTTTGTACAGACAACAGGTAACTTAACAAGCTTATAACTTTGTGATTTTTTATGATACAGTTTTGAAATTTTGTACATAGATTCTTTACATAAAAATACTAGACACGTGTTTCGGGTTTCGCGTACTAAAAATAATGTTGTATAAAAGCCTCGCGATTGCTTGTATTTGTATTTCTTTACAAATGTCCAGGAAATATTTTGCTCCGTCCTTCTTGAAGTCTCTCGGATACCTATCTCTATCAAACATCATAAAAATCAGTTAAATGGTTTGTACGTAAAAACGTAACGGACAGACAGACAGAGTCACTTTTGCATTTATAATAATTGAATTTATTTGTATTGGAGTTTTTCATAGATCATTGCTGAATAAATTTGGATTTGATTTAAAAAATCTCTGAGTAAAATTCGAACCACATTTTACACTAATTTTATAGAAGGTGAACTTAGAAACAGAATTCTATAACCAGTCAATAGTGTTTTTTTAACTAACCGGTTACTTCTGAAGGGCTAAACCAGACGAGGAAGTACAACAACGTGGGCAAGTTTATCCTCTAAGGGAAATAAACTTAGTTTTACTTTGATCATTAATTGTGCCAAAGTGCCAAATAACTTTTGAAGTAGATAGATAGTTTGGCTTTTCTTGTTTGGTTGGTTATTGTAACTTCAGCATGCCCATGCTTTAGTTGTTGAACAAATATGTATCTATTAAGAATTTACCTTAGATGATATCTTTCAAGGATTTTCATTCAATTCCTTTTCCGGTTTTAATCTTTAAATCTAACTTATAAGTACTGAAAATAAAAATACCATACGTATCGAGCGCCTACTATATACTTCTGAGCAACATGTATCACATCCAAAAATTAAATGATGTTTATTTATTTATGTAGATAATTGTATACCGTGATCCACCACCATCTTTATAGACACACAGAGACCCCTCCGTGCCTCGGAAAGCACGTTAAGCCGTTGGTCCAGGCTGTCATTCGTGGATCTTTGACAGTCATTACGGGTAGTCAGAAGCCCGAAAGTCTGACAACCAGTCTTACCAAGGGGTATCGTATTACCCAGAAACTGGGTTGTTGGGGTCAGACAGGCAGTCGCTCCATGTAAAATACTGGTATTCAGCTGCATCCGGTTAGACTGGAAGCCGGCCCCAACATAGTTGGGAAAAGGCTAGGCAGATGATGAATTATATGACAGTTTTACACGTAAATTATTGGTAAATATTTTAAAACTATGTAAAGTGAGCCGGCGTTTCTTATTGACTGATTCCTCAGAAAAAATCTCAAAACAAATTCATGGTCTCATAAAAATAGTTGGATTTAAAGTTGACGGTAGAGCATATACGTAAGTACGTAACTATTAATTGCAAAACTATCAGCGGATTCATGATTTACGTTAGCCGCAGATATGGAATGGAATAGTGCCTCAAACTAGGTCAAGCTTTTTCAGCGCGTAAATTTATCGGTACCTCTGAAAAGTGCCTATATTAAAATAGTTTCGATTTATTCAGTATTGCTGCAATACCGCTATGCTTCGATGCGTTGCTAAGGCAATAAGTTCAGGATGATATTACGAACTGAAGTAAGTACTCATTGAAAGCATAATTTATTTATTTACTTTTTATACACGCTACCGCAACTTTTGCAATGACCTGCTTCGAAAACTAAGAATTGTCCACGAAAGAAATGAACTTGAGAAAACAAAAAATAACCCCAAAGCCCTTTGGAACACTATTAAAACTATTACATATACAGCTAAAATAAAAACCAGTCCTGTGGAACTACTGAAAATATGTGACAGTCCTAAAGCATCCATAAATGAAGTTGGTAAATTCTTCAGTAACGTAGGGAAAACCTTAGCGGATAAAATTCTATTACAGAGTCAGTGCCCCGCTGATAGCAGTCAATTTCTTAGTAATGATGATAACAACCCACTATCTCCCGCTAACTCCCTCGTGTTGCTTGATACAGACGAATCTGAGGTGGAGTCTCTGGTTTCGCAGCTACGTAATGACTGTGCACTGGGTTGGGATGGTATATCACCCCTAGTGCTTAAAATGGGCCGTCAGACACTAATAAAACCATTGACGTACACCTTTAATAGCTGTCTCCGCGAGGGTGTTTTTCCGGACGCACTTAAAAAAGCAATTGTGCACCCAATCCATAAGGGTGGGAGCAGAAGCTGTGTCAACAACTATAGACCCATTTCGGTTTTGACTGCTCTTTCCAAGGTTTTGGAAAGGATTCTTAGTAACCGGCTTAAGAAATTCTTGGAAAGATACAAGATCATAGCAGATAATCAGTATGGTTTCCGTTCTGGTGTCTCGACTGAAGATGCAGTACTTAAATTGACGCAGTTGGTTGCTACGAATCTCGACAGGAAAACCAAATGTCTAGGAATATTCCTAGATCTTTCGAAGGCATTCGACACAGTTTCTGTTCCCATACTTATTGCCAAATTGGAGCGACTCGGTGTTAGAGGTATAGCACTGCAAATATTTAAAGATTACCTGAACAACCGTACTCAAAGAACCAAAATTGATAATCACTTCAGTGATGATGATACTTTATCCTACGGAGTGCCCCAAGGTAGCATTTTAGGACCTATTTTATTTCAAATATACATAAATGACTTATGCAGAATGTCCCTCCCTAACTCGACGATTCTTGTATATACCGATGACACCGTGGTTGTAGTTCACGGGTCAACATGGGATTGTGTTAAAAGTAACGCGGAATTGGCTCTACGTGAAATAATAAACAGGCTCAACCTAAACCTGCTTACCCTAAACTGTAACAAGACTACATATATTCCTTTCGCCATCCGTCAAAACACCGCACCGGACCATACCTTTTCAATAACAGCGCACACTTGCTTAGAGCAGTCATCTTCATGCCAATGTCCAACACTCACGCGCACCGATCACGTCAAATACCTGGTTGTTCAAATTGATGCCGGGTTACGCTGGAATAAACACATTGATGCCCTAACCTCGAGAACTCTGAGACTGATACACATCTTTAAGTCACTGAGAGCTTCCGCAAATCCTGATACTCTAAAAATGGTGTTCTATGCTCTGTGTCAGTCAGTTCTTGGGTATTGCATCAATGTATTGGGTGGTGCGGCTAAAACTACCTTTCTTAGTGTGTGTGTGTGTGTGTGTTTCCTTTTTTTGAGAGAGCTCAGAGAGCAATATTGAAAGTGATGCTTCGGAAACCTTATCGCTATCCAACAACTCAACTCTACTCAGATTATAAGGTACTAACAGTTCAACAGCTCTTCGTGTTGCAATCCATTCTTAGAAGACACTCCAGTGTCCCACCGTCTGATCCCACCAAACGAACCAACATTCCCCCAGTTACACGACACAAAACTGCTTTTGCCAAAAACCAATACTTCACCTTAAGTTCACTGATATACAAGAAAATTCATAAAGAATTAAATATACTGGATTGCAATAAGTTTGAATTGAAAGCTAAGCTGATGGAATGGCTACTTAAACAGGACTATACACAAACTGAATCTCTGCTAAAATGTATTGCCTAATATTGTCTTATTTTTGCTTTTACTCCCTCACACTCACTACTCCCATACAAAAACTCACCACACATAGATACATAAATCATACAGACATACTCACACACATTTCACCCACTCACATACATAAGTTTTAAATTGTTATTTCTTACATTATTTTTCCTTTTTCCTTAAATATGTATAATAAATGTTTCTGTTTAAAGTACTAAGATTGTTAAGTTGTAAGCACGTACTTACCTGTTATAGTTGGCACAGTCCGCAGTTGTTTGATCCCTATTTTTAAGAAACCCTACAGCTGAACACTGTCTCTTAAGATACAGGTTATCCTAGTTTGAGAGGCAGGGCTCACAATATCTGTATACAAACTACTGCAGCGTTAATTAGCTTCATGTTAAACAGTGTATACTAATGTATATTTCTTTGTGACAATAAAGTATTTTTTTTTTATTTTTTTATTTACTTTACAGTACCAGAAAAACATTACAAAAAAAGGGAAAATTGTTATTTTAGTTTCCTTTTTATCGAGTCCTGAATATATATTATAACCTACTCCTGATTCTTGAACTTCAGCCGAAAACATCATAATGTAACTTTAAAGATGACATAATAGCAATAAAAAGTTAGTGTTTTTATACTTACACATTCATCTAAAAAACTCTTGAACCGAGGACTACGTGCTCTTAAAGCGAGGGGTGTCAGACACAATAACCTCAGCAGTTAGATATTTATGCAACTGGAGAAAAATGTTCACAATGGTAGGTATAAGTCCCATTCTGTTAATGCCAAAACCATTAATTTCATCAGTCATTTGTTTTATAATTTTACTCTTCTGCCTCAGTGTTCTGAGGAATCAATTTGTTTTATTGAAAAGTTGTTGTTGAAGTTGTGGTTGTTGTTGTCTTAAAATATCTACTGTTTCTTGTAGTGATGTTCGGCAGTGGATGTTGAAGTTGATGATGGAATAATTTGGGGCAATTTACCTTTGTTTCTATATTATCGTAATTCCGGGCACGTCATCGTAATCATTTCAGCCGAAAGACGTCCACTGTTGGAGATAAACTTCTCCCAAGCATCGCCATATCGATCTGTCGACCTATTCTCTAATAAAAAAAAAATAGAACAGTACGGTATAAGAGGCCCTGCCTACAATTGGTTTAAAAGTTATTTAAGGGGTAGAAAACAGTGCACAGAGATTGTAGAAATGCATCCAGAGACTAACACTCAGGTAACCTATAGGTCCCCATACTCAACGAATCACTATGGCGTACCACAAGGGACAGTGCTAGCCCCGATATTGTTTTAGCATATATAAACGAATTGCCAGAATCAACGGATCAGTACACTGTACCTACTATTCGCAGATGATACCACTGTTTTAACTAAAGAAGCTACTATTGATCAGGCGATAAACGTCTGCAATGAAACTCTAAAGGATATTACATGACTGGTTAGTTGTAAATAATTTAGAAATAAATACCGATAAAACTAAATTCATGAGAAAAGACACAATAGACTTGAAATTAAAATATAATAATAACATCATTGAAGAAGTAAATGAACTAAAATTTCTTGGAATAAATATTGATAAAATTATTATAATTGGAAATCTCATGTAGATCTTGTTTGTAAAAAAATTCACAAATTCGTTTACGCACATCGGAAAAAAAAAACTAATACAGAAACAGCATTAATGGTATAGGTACCACAGTTATGTATGTTCGGTATTGAGGTATGGGATAAACATATGGGGAAACTCTACAGACGTCCAGAGAGCTTTTATAGTAAAAAAAAAATGCATATGGTCAATTTATAGTCTCAAGTGGACTGATTCGTGCCGACCACTGACCTCTATATGTATTATAGAGGTCAGTGGTGCCGACCCATACCTATTCACTGGTAAACGTTTACTTACACTTCCATCCCTATACGTTTTTGAAATGTGTAAGTTCGTTAGAAACCATTTATAACTTTTTGACCAGGATGATAAAGCCCAATTTAAAAGGAAGACAGTACAAAAACCTTTGGTAGTACAGACGCCAGCACATCAAGCTACTACAATCTGTCAAATTTATTTAATAGATTTCAACTTTATTGCTAAAGAGTAAGGTTCAAAGTTGAAAGGGAAAAATTGACAGTTTCGGGTAGGTTGATGTGCTGGCGTCTGTATCTCGAAACAGATTAAAGTTATGTAACAGAAATTGCTACACCAGGGCGGTGAAAGTTTATAATAAACTACCTGGAAAAATAAGAAAAATGAATAACTTAGAATTTAATGAACTTTAAAAAATTGGCTTTGTGACAAATGTTTTTATTGAATAGATGATTATTTAAATTTTAAGCAGACATGATGTCAGTTTATAAAATTAACACTTATTTAAATTATAATTATTGACATTATTTATTTATAAACCTAATAAATAAATTAATGAACTGTCTTGACTGTGAGATATAACCTATTATACTAATTTAATATATTTTTAATGTAATGTGCCTAATTAATATTAACGAAGCAAGACTACATTTTATTAAGATTAAGATGTGTATGACTAATGAATTACTAATGACATTGATGTAATTTCATGATATTAATGCACTAGAAAGTATGCACGACTGATAAGTCGAATATATTCTGGCAAATAAATATAAATACTAGTTTTACTGTGAAAACTTAGGTGACGTGAATCGTCAACAGTGTCAATCCCTAAGAATACGTCACGTTGCAGTATAAAACTGCAGTTTACATCCGTCACCTGACACATGGTCCAGTTGAAAACCAGCTTCAAGCACTAGTTGTTTGGCATTATTGCTAAAACGGGCTTTTTTGGCGCAGCCGTGAGGTACACTTTCTTGCTAATTTTTTACATCGGACTTTACACTTTTTTATTTGTTTTTATCTGATGTAGGTGTCTCTGGTACATATACCTACCTACTGGGTTTCTTTTAGTCTGTGCTAAATAAATGTCCGATAATGTGTATGTCTGTTATGTATGTGTGTGTTGTGTGTCATGTCCTGCATACTTATCTCTTTTGTTGACTATACATTTGATTTTCTATGCAGTGCGATTCAAACAAACCACTACAGAATCCAATCCATGATTCACCACTCCACCGAGACTCGGGAGCGAATTGCAAATGAATCGGAAAGAGCTTTTACCGAGTCCATTTAATCGGAAAACTAATCGAGAGCCGATTTATCTTTCTTGTCCAATCTTTGTAGTTCGTATCCCAAACCCGCCTTCTAACTTTATTTAGCTTTTCGCTTTTGTTACTTATTTCTAATGGGCACTTGGGAAAACCTTTCAATACCTATTTAAGAATTTTTGATGGATAACCCAAAAAAAGTTCCGAAAAAGCGTTGTGTTGTGCGTCTCTGAGTGCTGGGGGCCTAAAAAGTCCACTTTGGAGAATCATAAAAGGATAACATTATGAATCGTAATATGGCGAAGGCAGTCCGTGTTTTTCTTTTTTTCGCTGCACTACGTAGGTATAATCAAAGAGATTGGGATTGGATTGATTGGTATTTTAGCACATGTACATAATTCCAGCTTCCTCATATGTGATAAAACAATTCTACCTATGCCAATATTTAAGGCTTAATAGCTGCAATCAAAGTTCGCAGTCTTATTTCAGCTGCCACAAAAACTTCATTAATATGAGTCGTTTAGTGTGTATTAGCTGGAGTGACGTCACCCCAGCTGCTGCGAAACGGCAACGCCGCCGCGCCTCCTCCGAAGCAATAATTTTATGTTTTTGGCGCGGAAACTGTTTTTTTGCTTATTACGTGGAAACTACAAGGCCTAGAGATTTGAAAATTTTGCTGCCTCTGGCAGCTATTATGCCCTAATTTTTGAGCTATAATACATAATCATGTTTTCTTTCGTTAGGAAGATATGACATGAGCATTTGGGGTGCCGTCACTCGCGCTTACCCATGTTTATCGGTTTAATAACTCATAGAGTATTTTGAACAGAGATTCGAAAATTTTGCTGCCAATGGCAGCTATTATGCCTTAATTTTTGAGATATAATACATAATCATATCTTTTTTCGTTTGGAAGATATGACATCACCCGCTGGGGTGACGTCACTCCAGCTAACACACTAAACGACTCATATTAACGAAGTTTTTGTGGCAGCTAAAATAAGACTGCGAACTTTGATTGCAGTTATTATGCCTTAAATATTGGCATAGGTAGAATTGTGTTATCACATATGAGGAAGCTGGAGTTCAATCAATCAATCAATCATTTATTTATTTGCAAACATGGGTATAAGTACATACAAAGATGTTCTTTTTTACATAGTAGGTATAGTCCTCCATATTTTACCGACGCAAGGGCATGCAAATAATATAGTATCTATTCTCAAATTAAAATCAAACAAAATAAAAAATAACAATACAAATTATGATTGAAAAATTTATAAATGTCAAATTTAGTCAAACAAAATGTCAATTTAAGGTTGTAATAAAAAGTATTAAATAGTAATTACAATTGTTACAATTGTTAGTTATGTACATTTTTAGCACAGGCAAAAAAAAAATACTGAAAAATCCTTCACCATTGGGATTTGATATGATTAACTTAACGGTTAACTGTCCATTATGTTATCCTTTTATGATTCTGCCAAAGTGGTCTTTTTAGGCCCCTGGGTCATGTTCAACTAACAACGTTGTTATTGTGGCGACGAAGAAAAACAGGAAACTGTTCCTGTTTTTCTTCGTCTTGTAATATGCTTTAACACTGTCTTGTAATATGATAACCTACTTAATTTCCTTGAACACTTCAGCACACTTTAGATAGGAAACACAAAACATTTATCAAATAGCGAAATACATAACTAAAGAAAATTTCTAAGAAATTTTTCACGTGACCAGAGGGCTGGGTCGTTCTTTGGCCGACCCAAAGAATTAGCATTGCCATTCAACGTGGCAATGCTGCCAGTCTTCTGGGCACGGTTCCGGATGACAGACGAGTACTTCGACGCTTAACTGTCCTTTTTTTGAATTTATTTGTGTATAGTTAGTCATTTATTTTAGTACTTTGTGTAAATTGTTAATTATATATACATAAGTACAATAAACCACTAAAGAAATGCTAGATAGAGGTAGTATTGTCTGTGTTGGGAAATAAATTATTATGATGGTTACTTGCCTGCCATGGTGGTGACTCCTTAATTTTGTATTATGTCGCAGGCAGATTGTATGATTCATGATTATACATACGGCGCCATCCGTTGTCATACTGTCGCCGTTATGAATAGTGTCTAAGACAAATTGATGACGCTTCTGATCGCATCCATTTCGTCAAGTCATATGTTAGGGTAAACATGATAACTACCAAGTTCGGCAGATAAAACTGAGCAGTAAACTAAATAAAAATGAGTCATACTTAACAAATATTTAAATGGGTAATTAAATAAATACTAACAAGGGAACCCTGGTTATTCGAAAAGGCAACTAGAATTAATTCAATTTCTTGTAAATGACATCCCTATACAGCGTGTAACGGAAGGGGGGTATCAACCGTGAAGCTAGAATGTCTTTCTTGCCGGAAATAAAAATTATTATCACGAAGAAAATATATAGTGCAAGAAGATAGAATATTACCTTCCATTTTATGTGTGACCTGATTTCTTCCTGAGAGCAGGAGCATTCAATTTCCTCTAGTAAAGTGGCAACTAATGGATACTATAAAAAGTTTACTCGTCGTTTAGTTGGCGTAAGAAAGCCTGCTTGGTGTGGCGTCGATGGGATTTTGTGTGCAGGCAATGTTATTGGGGTTTTGTTATTCAGACTTCTCCGTTGCACGGTCATGGGTCCTTAGCATATCTGGTTAGGGTCAGTTGATACTATAGTACACTCTAGTGTATTATGTATGGTTAATACTTTAATACAGCGTGTAACGGAAGGGGGGTATCAAAAAATTTGGACCTCCCATAGTAAAAGTAAATCTGATTTGCTATTAGTATGGGAGGTCCAACATTTTTTTTCATAATTATAATTGAAATAAATTATTCGTCTTTGACATTGACCTGTACAAGTTTTTTCATAATTTCAGTCGAAAGACGTCCACTGCTGGACATAGGTCTCCCCAAGCACCTTCCTGTTTGATTTTGATTTGATTCCTGCGGAATTCACAAGGTCATTGGTCCACATTGTGGGAGACCTTCCAACGCGCAGCGTACGGTTGGAAAAGTTTGTAACTGCTTACCTAATAATGCTGGTATTTCTCACTCGAATCATAACCATACTGCCAATACACCTACTTAACGTACCTAGTGTAGTTACCTCATATGCTATGCAGATAGTAGGATACAGCTTCACCCGTGTCCGGGATTATTGGATACGTGTTTGCGGACGTCCACACGACTCGAGCGACATGAGCAACGCGAGCGATACGACCGGTGAAAGCGATCCGAGCGGTGAGAGCGACACGATGACGGACGTGCATCCGTCCTGAGGCGTGTTCTGAATATTCCGTCCTAATTTAGTATCGTACCGAACCTAATATCAGCATTCTGTATGGAAACTAACTAGGGATGTTTAAACATGTATTTTTGTGCCGATGCAATGGAGGCTGATTTGATTCATAGACATCCAAATGTTGTATTTTGTTTTCAGAGCAGCGGGAAATAATCCATGAAACTTTGTATTATTTTAGGGTTCCGTAAAAACGGGACCCAATTACTAAGACTCCGCTGTCCGTCTGTCACCAGGCTGTATCTCACGAACCGTGATAGCTAGACAGTTGACATTTTCACAGATGATGTATTTCTGTTGCCGCTATTACAACAAATACTAAAAGCAGAATAAAATAAATATTTAAGGGGGCTCCCATATGACAAAAGGGTTTTTTTTCGGCGTTTTTGCCTTGTGGTACGGAACCCTTCGTGAGCGAGTCTGACTGGCACTTGGCCAGTTTTTTATATTGGTATGTGATCAAATTCTTACCAAGGTACGTTACTTTTGGCTGTGCTCAAGAGATTACATCATTGAAAATTATACTCTTAGCGAGAAGGAAGCCTAAACAGGATAAATAAAAAAGTAAATCGGATAACATCATCATCATTAGGTGCCTAAACGTGTAACAGCCTTCAGACGTCCACTGCCACTCTCTTAACCACGACACTCACTGTATGTAGCGATAGCGGTCCCGGATGCTATAATGCCGACATTCGCAGACGGATTCAATGATAGATCATGTGTGTCATTAGACCACAGCTTACAGGTGGTAGTCATTATCTTCATCATATTATAATGAACTTATTTATGCATGAGACTTGAGGATCCATCTAACTTCTAACCTAAAAACTTATAAGAGACGAGTTTTCCAATTTTTATTACAAAAAAAAAACAACCGACTTCCAAAAAAACACTACAAAAGTGAAAAATAACTTTAATTCCGGAAGTCGGTGTCAAACAACGAAAATACTTTTCAATCTATCCAAAGGTTGTCTTTAAAAGATCGCTTTTAGCGATAAGACCGCCCATTGTGTCACCCTTTGTACAGTTTCTATAATTATTATGTCTGTAATTAATATGGTGTACATAATAAAGAGAATTCTATTCTATTCTATTATATACGGAACCAACGACACCGACAAATCAAAGAGATTGGGATTGGATTGATTGGTATTTTAGCACATGTACATAATTCCAGCTTCCTCATATGTGATAAAACAATTCTACCTATGCCAATATTTAAGGCTTAATAGCTGCAATCAAAGTTCGCAGTCTTATTTCAGCTGCCACAAAAACTTCATTAATATGAGTCGTTTAGTGTGTATTAGCTGGAGTGACGTCACCCCAGCTGCTGCGAAACGGCAACGCCGCCGCGCCTCCTCCGAAGCAATAATTTTATGTTTTTGGCGCGGAAACTGTTTTTTTGCTTATTACGTGGAAACTACAAGGCCTAGAGATTTGAAAATTTTGCTGCCTCTGGCAGCTATTATGCCCTAATTTTTGAGCTATAATACATAATCATGTTTTCTTTCGTTAGGAAGATATGACATGAGCATTTGGGGTGCCGTCACTCGCGCTTACCCATGTTTATCGGTTTAATAACTCATAGAGTATTTTGACCAGAGATTCGAAAATTTTGCTGCCAATGGCAGCTATTATGCCTTAATTTTTGAGATATAATACATAATCATATCTTTTTTCGTTTGGAAGATATGACATCACCCGCTGGGGTGACGTCACTCCAGCTAACACACTAAACGACTCATATTAACGAAGTTTTTGTGGCAGCTAAAATAAGACTGCGAACTTTGATTGCAGTTATTATGCCTTAAATATTGGCATAGGTAGAATTGTGTTATCACATATGAGGAAGCTGGAGTTCAATCAATCAATCAATCATTTATTTATTTGCAAACATGGGTATAAGTACATACAAAGATGTTCTTTTTTACATAGTAGGTATAGTCCTCCATATTTTACCGACGCAAGGGCATGCAAATAATATAGTATCTATTCTCAAATTAAAATCAAACAAAATAAAAAATAACAATACAAATTATGATTGAAAAAGTTATAAATGTCAAATTTAGTCAAACAAAATGTCATATTAATGTTGTAATAAAAAGTATTAAATAGTAATTACAATTGTTACAATTGTTAGTTATGTACATTTATAGCACAGGCAAAAAAAAAATACTGAAAAATCCTTCACCATTGGGATTTGATATGATTAACTTAACGGTTAACTGTCCATTATGTTATCCTTTTATGATTCTGCCAAAGTGGTCTTTTTAGGCCCCTGGGTCATGTTCAACTAACAACGTTGTTATTGTGGCGACGAAGAAAAACAGGAAACTGTTCCTGTTTTTCTTCGTCTTGTAATATGCTTTAACACTGTCTTGTAATATGATAACCTACTTAATTTCCTTGAACACTTCAGCTTACTTTAGATAGGAAACACAAAACATTTATCAAATAGCGAAATACATAACTAAAGAAAATTTCTAAGAAATTTTTCACGTGACCAGAGGGCTGGGTCGTTCTTTGGCCGACCCAAAGAATTAGCATTGCCATTCAACGTGGCAATGCTGCCAGTCTTCTGGGCACGGTTCCGGATGACAGACGAGTACTTCGACGCTTAACTGTCCTTTTTTTGAATTTATTTGTGTATAGTTAGTCATTTATTTTAGTACTTTGTGTAAATTGTTAATTATATATACATAAGTACAATAAACCACTAAAGAAATGCTAGATAGAGGTAGTATTGTCTGTGTTGGGAAATAAATTATTATGATGGTTACTTGCCTGCCATGGTGGTGACTCCTTAATTTTGTATTATGTCGCAGGCAGATTGTATGATTCATGATTATACATACGGCGCCATCCGTTGTCATACTGTCGCCGTTATGAATAGTGTCTAAGACAAATTGATGACGCTTCTGATCGCATCCATTTCGTCAAGTCATATGTTAGGGTAAACATGATAACTACCAAGTTCGGCAGATAAAACTGAGCAGTAAACTAAATAAAAATGAGTCATACTTAACAAATATTTAAATGGGTAATTAAATAAATACTAACAAGGGAACCCTGGTTATTCGGAAAGGCAACTAGAATTAATTCAATTTCTTGTAAATGACATCCCTATACAGCGTGTAACGGAAGGGGGGTATCAACCGTGAAGCTAGAATGTCTTTCTTGCCGGAAATAAAAATTATTATCACGAAGAAAATATATAGTGCAAGAAGATAGAATATTACCTTCCATTTTATGTGTGACCTGATTTCTTCCTGAGAGCAGGAGCATTCAATTTCCTCTAGTAAAGTGGCAACTAATGGATACTATAAAAAGTTTACTCGTCGTTTAGTTGGCGTAAGAAAGCCTGCTTGGTGTGGCGTCGATGGGATTTTGTGTGCAGGCAATGTTATTGGGGTTTTGTTATTCAGACTTCTCCGTTGCACGGTCATGGGTCCTTAGCATATCTGGTTAGGGTCAGTTGATACTATAGTACACTCTAGTGTATTATGTATGGTTAATACTTTAATACAGCGTGTAACGGAAGGGGGGTATCAAAAAATTTGGACCTCCCATAGTAAAAGTAAATCTGATTTGCTATTAGTATGGGAGGTCCAACATTTTTTTTCATAATTATAATTGAAATAAATTATTCGTCTTTGACATTGACCTGTACAAGTTTTTTCATAATTTCAGTCGAAAGACGTCCACTGCTGGACATAGGTCTCCCCAAGCACCTTCCTGTTTGATTTTGATTTGATTCCTGCGGCCTTCACAAGGTCATTGGTCCACATTGTGGGAGACCTTCCAACGCGCCGCGTACGGTTGGAAAAGTTTGTAACTGCTTACCTAATAATGCTGGTATTTCTCACTCGAATCATAACCATACTGCCAATACACCTACTTAACGTACCTAGTGTACCACCCATGCTATGCAGATAGTACACAGCTTCACCCGTGTCCGGGATTATTGGATACGTGTTTGCGGACGTCCACACGACTCGAGCGACATGAGCAACGCGAGCGATACGACCGGTGAAAGCGATCCGAGCGGTGAGAGCGACACGATGACGGACGTGCATCCGTCCTGCGGCGTGTTCTGAATATTCCGTCCTAATTTAGTATCGAACCTAATATCAGTATTCTGTATGGAAACTAACTAGGGGTGCTTAAACATGTATTTTTGTGCCGATGCAATGGAGGCTGATTTGATTCATAGACATCCAAATGTTGTACTTATTGATTTTGTTTTCAGAGCAGCGGGAAATAATCCATAAAACTTCGTATTTTTTTAGGGTTCCGTACCCAAAGGGTAAAACGGGACCCTATTACTAAGACTCCGCTGTCCGTCTGTCACCAGGCTTTATCTCACGAACCGTGATAGCTAGACAGTTGACATTTTTACAGATAATGTATTTCTGTTGCCGCTATATCAACAAATACTAAAAATAGAAAAAAAAATATTTAAGGGGGGCTCCCATATGACAAACGGGTTTTTTTCGGCGTTTTTGCCTTGTGGTACGGAACCCTTCGTGAGCGAGTCCGACTGGCACTTGGCCAGTTTTTAATATTGGTATGTGATCAAATTCTTACCAAGGTACGTTACTTTTGGCTGTGCTCAAGAGATTACCTACATCATTGAAAATTATACTCTTAGCGAGAAGGAAGCCGAAACAGGGTAAATAAATAAAAACTGGCCAAGTGCGAGTCGGACTCGCACACGAAGGGTTCCGTACCACAAGGCAAAAACGCCGAAAAAAACATGTTTGTAGTATGGGAGCCCCCCTTAAATATTTATTTTATTTTAATTTTATTATTTATTATTAAAGTTAAAATACAATTGAGTATTTTGTGAATATTTCAAGTGCCTACCTGTTGCCATTTTTGATATCGAGCAAAAAAGAGCAAAAAAATCGCGTTTGTTGTATGGGAGCCCCCCTTAAATATTTATTTTATTTTGTTTTTAGTATTTGTTGTTATAGCGGAAACAGAAATACATCATCTGTGAAAATTTCAACTGTCTAGCTATCGCGGTTCTTGAGATACAGCCTGGTGACAGACAGACAGACAGACGGACAGACGGACAGACGGACAGACAGCGAAGTCTTAGTAATAGGGTCCCGTTTTTACCCTTTGGGTACGGAACCCTAAAAATTAAATCGAGTAACATCATCATCATTAGACGGTGCCTAAACGTGTAACAGCCTTCAGACGTTCACTGCCACTCTCTTAATCACGACACTCACTGTATGTAGCGATAGCGGTCCCGGATGCTATAATGCTGACATTCGCAGACGGATTCAATGATAGATGTGTGTCATTAGACCACAGCTTACAGGTGGTAGTCATTATCTTCATCATATTATAATGAACTTATATATGCATGAGACTTGAGTATCCATCTAACTTCTAACCTAAAAACTTATAAGAGACGAGTTTTCCAATATTTTAAACAAAAAAAAAACAACCGACTTCCAAAAAAACACTACAAAAGTGAAAAATAACTTTAATTCCGGAAGTCGGTTTCAAACAACGAAAATACGAAAATACTTTTCAATCCATCCAAAGGTTGTCTTTAAAAGATCGCTTTTAGCGATAAGACCGCCCGTTGTGTCACCATTTGTACAGTTTCTATAATTATGTCTGTAATTAATATGGTGTACATAATAAAGAGAATTCTATTCTATTCTATTATATACGGAACCAACGACACCGACTTCCGAGATTAAAGTTATTTTTCACTTTGTAGTGTTTTTCTCTTGATTATTTAACTACAGTCCAACCCAAGCTCTCATTACTGCCACTATTTTATTTTATTTGTAGATAGATATCAGCTATTCTATGCTTGCTTAAGTAGGTATGTATTTTACTTTTATTTTATTATTTTTTTAGCGTGGGGTTCTGGGTTTGATTTCCGGGTCGGAGAAAGTGTTATTGGGTTTTCCATTAGGAATTTCTTAGTAACAGTACAGAATTTGGAAGTTGGCGGTTTAATACCCCCGTGACTCGGAAAGCACGTAAAGCCGTTGGTCCTGCGCCTGAACTCTCCCCTGTCGAGTCGGATTGCCGTCCCATCGGACTATGAGAGTAAAGGAACAGATAGTGCATCTGTGTTTACGCACACGCTTGTGCACTATAATATTTCCTGCGTACCTGGCTGATCTCCATTGAGATTGGCCACCGTGAACGAAAACGATCGGAGAGGCTGTTATTATTATTATGTATTTTACATGAAAGCATCATGTAGTATTTAGAAATTGTACTAAGAGCTCAGTACCTATTATTATTAGGATTTAATTATGTTATTTTTATTAATTAATTAGGTGTTAGTTGTTATGGCAACATCTAGATTTATAATATAGTTGAAGAACATTTTAGTTATAGAGCTAAGTTAATTTATTTCCATTAAAATGTATTATGCAAATAATAGGTCTATCTTCAAGATATCATTATCTACGCTATCAGACACTTCAAGAAAATTGCTTCTTCGAAGTAGATGGGCGAGTAAAAATAGCTCCTATTAGTGAGTTATTGAGACAGTGGGGAAAATTGCTAAGCGTTTTGTTAATGGGACAAGATTTTTTTAGATTCGTCCAATTTCCATGATGACGGTCAAAGACAATAATGACTGTTGATTGGTTGAGATTCAGCACGAGGTCACGGTGTTTCAATACCGTAGGTACACTATCACAGTTTTCTTTTGAAAAAAAGGAGATAGAAAAAAAAATCGTTTATTTTGTCACAGAAACACGTGCTTATAAAAAAACCGGCCAAGTGCGTGTCGGGTCACGCACAGTGTAGGGTTCCGTAGTAGTCCGTTATCACAATGTAGTACGATTCTGTTTTTCTTTATTCTGAATAGGTAAAAAAAACATATTTTGATTTTCAATGCAAGTCTTTACCCATTATAAACAAGCAACTACTTCATCTTAGTCACTTTAAAGGATTAATGCTAAGTATTTTGTATTTGGTACAAAATTATCCAACACCCAAGTTCAACGACTATTACTGCTAAACTAATAAAGTTATCTTAACCGCTATACTTTTCCTTTAAAGTTCATGAAATGCACTATCATCGAGAATTTTTCCAGATTTTTCAAGCCAGTAGTTTAGCTTTTAGAGGGGGGGGGGACGCCCTACTGGAACAAAAATTTGCACTTTAAAGTTTAATATTTCGTAAATGCAGCATTAAATCGAAAAATAATTTTAGCAACCCCTAAGCCATTTTAGAAGACCTATTCAACGATACCCCACACGATGGGGTAGATGGTGAAAAAAATATTCATCCCCACTTCACATGTAGGGGAGCTACCCTAAAAAAAAATATTTTCCAAAATTTTATTTTACCACTTTGTCGGCGTAACTGATATACGTACTTCTACAAAATTTCAGCTTTCTAGTGCTAACGGTCACAGAGATTAAGCGAGGACAGACAGACAGACAGACGGACGGACAGACAGACATGGCGAAACTATAAGGGTTCCTAGTTGACTACGGAACTCTAAAAAGACAAGTTAGCTTGATTACCTACTTACGACTTAAAACAAATATATTATAAGCACGGATAAAAAGTAGTCAACTGCACGTCGTGACTATGTGCAAAAAGGCTTCCACTCAGGAAGGATGGCTTTTGGGTATGGCGTAGCAAAGGACCATTCCATCAAAGATCCTGGACTGTCCTTCTTTGCTATTTCTGTGAACGAATTTTTGTCAGTAGCTTTGGCATACCCCATTAACTTCTCCAGCGGAGAGAGTCTCTTAATTCAAGATAACGAAAACTATTAATTTGAAAAATCATATCCTTACAATACTTAAGTACTCCGTTGCCTAGGAATGTACACACATTTCCCACACTCTAGAAGTTTTTCAAATCACTATATCACCCTAAGTATGCTTTTTCTACTACCTCTAACCAATTTATACTCGTACAAGCCGAGTGCAGCATTAACTTCCATACAAACTTTGATCCCCTATTTAGCCCGTATAATGGATGAATTTTCAAACATCCTTTATTAGTGCTCACCTTCGCTAAATAACGAACTCCTGTGCAAATTATCATATTTCTAGACCATGCGTAGTCTGTCAGTGAATTTAAGATTTATATTACGTAGAAAATAGAAATAAAGCCTTTATGTGCCATTCCCCTTCAGCTGTTTATGAAGACATTGATATAAATAGCGCAGTAACCCCCCACGGCTTACCGTGACGTCGCGTCGTCGTGACGGCTGTCTTTAACATTCGCATGTAAATCTTACTTGTTTATTATGTTCAGGCTTTTGTCAAGAATTGTAAAGGGTAATCATTTCAGTGCTGCTGAACTCCTACATCTATTTAAATAATGAGTGGTAGGCAATAATTATAGGATCGGGAGAGGAATTCGTTATGATGGCGTTAAAAATAAAAAAAATATATACAGAATAGAAAGCAAAAGAAAGAACAAAAGAAAAAGAAAAAAACTTTTTTACAAAAAAAAAACAACCGATTTCCGAAAAACACTATAAAGTGAAAAATAACTTTAATTTCGGAAGTCGGTGTCTTTGGATTTGTATTTTAGTTTTTTGCCACCGACTTCCGAAATTAAAGTTATTTTTCATTTTATAGTGTTTTTCGGAAGTCGGTTGTTTTTTTTTTTGTAAAAAAGTTTTTATTTTTCACTTTTTAGTGGGTCAGTTTGTAATTTATCTAAGTTACAATAGCCTAATGTCAACTGCTTATCACCTTTTACAAAATATTGCTATACGCAGGGACGTTAATTGTTGAGGAGTTCCCATAAGCCAGGAGAACTGGAGCTGTTTGAGAAGTCACCATCAGCTCCATTTCACCATTGCGTATGGTGGAATGGAGCTTGTAAAGAGCATAAATTGCTTAGCAACCATATTAAAGTAATGGAATCGCAACTCGTGAAATATTTGTCATTGAGTAGTTCCGATAGCCATCTGTGGTCTTTATCATCAGCTCCACTTTACCAAATGATGATTTTCGAGAGCAAATGCTCAAAAAGGTATTTTCCAAATCGGTTCGTAAATGACGGAGTTATGAAATATGAAAAGATCGTTAATGTAGATAAATTTTTAGGTTTTTGTTGATTTTTCAAAAACCGCTTGTCCGATTTCGATAAAATTTTCATGGGACCATTTGGGAAGCATACCCTTTCCAACAAAAAAAGAATTTTTCAAATCGGTTGGCAAGCAACGGAGTTATGCGCGAACAAACATAAAAAAAAAAAAATACAAACATCCGAATTGAGAACCTCCTCCTTTTTTAGAAGTCGGTTAAAAAAGAAAGGTAAAGAAAAGATGGATTGTATGGAATTATATTAAAGAAATTGACGTTTGACAGTGGAGAGCGGAAGAAGAAAATGTGTTACGCCAACAGTGGGTGAAGGGAAAGAAGATGAAGAAGATGGATAGGATCGGAAAAGGATATTGTGACACTGACGTTGCTTTTTGAAACGATGTTGAAAATATTGACAATACAGCGGTGCTATTTTGTAAAAATCCCACCGTGAAAACTTAGGTGAAGTGAGCGTGGAGTGAGCTGTCAATAGTGTCAATTCCTAGCAAAAACAAACTCACTTCACCTAAGTTTTTACGGTGAGATTTTTACATTATCGACCGGCTGGATAGGGTAAAATGTAATTACTATTCATGCCCTGGCAATGATTGTTGTACAACAAATCATTAGTCGCTCCCGATGTGAATGCACTACACAATGGACTGTTGCCCGCTATATGGCAGTGTTCTTCATGAGCAATAAATTGGACAACACAAAACAAACATACCGACGCAAGTAAAAGCTTCCATATTTTAAACATTGGGCCTTAGCACTACCGTTACCTTTCTTTGCCTATTATCTATATACCTACTACTAATAAAACTAAAGAGTCTGTTTGTCTGTTTGAACGCGCTAATCTCTAGAACTACTATCAGATTTGTTTTCTATTTGCATTTGATAACCCAACTCTTGAGGAAGCATATATGGGCTATTTAACATAACGTTACGAGTCACGCAAAACGAAAAAAGTCCGAAAGTTTAAGCGAAAACGAAGTAATACCGCTGCAGGTGGGCGAAATATCGTGCGGACAAAGTCGCGGGCAAAGGTTAGTACAAAAATAAAACAAAGAACTAACACATCAGAGTGCCCTAAGTACAGACGCCAGCACATCAAGCTATCCGAAACTGTCAAATTTTTCCAATCAAATTTGAACCTTGTGCTTCAAAGATAAAGTTGAAAATTTACTAAAGAAATTTGACAGATTTTAGTAACTTGATGTGCAAACACCATGACATTATGTGATTTGTCTATCATGTTTCCTCTGTATGTCGTAACAGTAGTCACGAGTAGAGATGGGCGGTGGGTAAATACCCATCGGGTATTTACCGGGTAAATACCCAATTTGGGTATAAACAGGGTTTTTACCCGGTAAATACCCAAAAGCATGGGTATAAACTATAAACACTTTATGGAACGTTTTATTTAATAAAGTTTAGGTGAATTTTAGCCCGTTTTTTTTTTTAACACATCCATGTTATAAGTTCGGCTACTTTCATATGTTTTTCGTCTCAAAGCCTGATTAAATTGCTTTATTAACTGATAATAACTGTAATTTTAGCATAAATGTAAAATTTCTTTAACTGATTTGATGAAGTTTCTATATAGTAAATGACATATATAGGGTGACTGGTAATTAGTGAACGACACTTAAACACGTGATTGTAGTCATGAAAACAAACAACTTTTACTATGGGACCAAACCTGAAATCGCGAAAAAAAAATCTGCTGGTCAGTACATTTGTGTTCGCCTAACTGGTCAAAATGTACTGAACTTGGCTGATTTTCCTCTTTATAATGTCCTTTCATTATACAGGGTGTCCCAGAACTCAACGTCAAGCCGAAACGGGGTGACAGGATTGATCGTAAACATCATGAGAAAAATCAGAAAAAAAATCTATCGCATCCAGTTTGAAAATTATGGGCATTTAAGAAAAACCTAAAAATTTGGTCAAACTGTAACCATTTTTCGGTTATTGTGGTTAATTTTTATTATTTTTGTTTATTTAAACCTTGTAAACGTAACCCTAAATAACATTTCTAAGAATCACAGTCAAAAATAATGACACAATTGCCCCAAGTTTCCTAGAATTAAGACTTTGTTAAACTATGAATTTAAAATTTTCAAAATTTGTCGACTTTGAAAGGCCCTCCTTTAAAAAAAATGTACTAGAGTGCCTTGGCAAGTGCCATTAAAAGTTGGCGCATTTAATGAGGATTGTAAAATGGTGCAATACTTGTTAGTTTCATACTTAAAAAAACGAGTAAAAAAATAAAAACCTGAAGTAACCCGATTTTTGCTAACCCATTTTACTCAGTTAAAATGTTTTTTATTCGCATAAGCTCTTGGTAGGTTCTTAATTTTACGGCAAAATGATGAGAGAGATGGATAGTGGACATGTTTGCCATGAGCGAGCGAGACTGATAGCGACGCCACACAGTGAGACGAAGATGCATCGTTTAAACGAGTGCGAATAAAACAGATACAGACGCCATACCAAGCAAATGGCTACGCTACCAGTCTGACACCAGTTAGTACGTTTCGCTCATTCGTCTACTGCGCACCTTTCCGTATTCGCTTGTGTTGATTTAGTACTGACAACTTTGGCTTCTCTTTTTGGACTTGGATTTTTGTGAATTGAACTTGTTGATTACATACCGGCAACTTTGGCTTCTCTCTTTTGGAATTGGACTTTTGTGTTGGCATCCTTGTTATCTACCATGCCTACGCGCACTAACAGATCTTCGCCACATGTGGTATCAACAAGATGGCTGCCCAGCGCATTACGCAGTGCAAGTAAGAGATTTCCTTGACCAGGAATATCCGGGAAGGTGGATTGGACGTTCAGGCACTATCTCGTGGCCAGCCCGTTCCCCAGATTTAAATCCTCTGGTTTTTTTTTTTATTGGGGCGTTCTCAAAGAAAAAGTTTATTCAAAGCCTATTGAGAGCGTAGCCGAGCTGCGTGAACGAATTTCTCAAGCTGCTGAGGACATCAACTTTCGAGGATATGCCCGCCTAATAAGTAGATCTTTTTTAAGAAGATGTAGGGCGTGTATTGAGGCTGATGGTAAACAATTTGAACATTTGTTCTAATAAAAAATGTTATTTACCTATCTGACTTTTATTCCAATAAACCTCAACTAATCTAGGTCAAATTTTTTCATTATTTTATTAATTTTACTTACTTTTGTTGACTTTGGTAAAAGTGGCGTCACTATCTGTCTCGCTCACTCATGGCAAACATGTCCACTATCCATCTCTCTCATCATTTTGCCGTAAAATCAAGAACCTACCAAGAGCTTGTGCGAATAAAAAACATTTTAATTGAGTAAAATGGGTTAGCAAAAATCGGGTTACTTGAGGTTTTTATTTTTTTACTCCTTTTTTAAGTATGAAACTAACAAGTATTGCACCATTTTACAATCCTCATTAAATGCGCCAACTTTTAATGGCACTTGCCAAGGCACTCTAGTTCATTTTTAAAAAAGGAGGGCCTTTCAAAGTCGACAAATTTTGAAAATTTTAAATTCATAGTTTAACAAAGTCTTAATTCTAGGAAACTTGGGGCAATTGTGTCATTATTTTTGACTGTGATTCTTAGAAATGTTATTTAGGGTTACGTTTCCAAGATTTAAATAAACAAAAATAATAAAAATTAACCACAATAACCGAAAAATGGGTAACCATTTTTCGGTTATTGTGTAAAAACTGTAAAGTTTGACCAAATTTTTAGGTTTTTCTTAAATGCCCATAATTTTCAAACTGGATGGGATAGATTTTTTTTCTGATTTTTCTCATGATGTTTACGATCAATCCTGTCGCCCCGTTTCGGCTTGACGTTGAGTTCTGGGACACCCTGTATATTCATATATATTCAGGGATATAAAAAAGGAAATAAGGCATCTTTAATCTATAAATAAGTACGGTACCCGAAGGATGTAAATATTACATAAACATGAGCAAAACTGCGGGAAAAAGCTAGTTAGTCAAAAACTCATGAAAGTATAGAAATAAATGAACGCTGAAGTTGAAATATTTTTAACAGATAATAATGGCACGCACTTTTTACTGCCAGAGAATTTAAATTTAGACTAAGACTAGAAAATGATTTATATCCTTTTTTTTTTTTAAATGTTTTAGGTTTAACTTACACAATGCCATTTAAACAATTTAGTAATTAAAAAAATATCGATCTGTTAAATAGTAATTAATAACAGATTTTATTATTTTGGTATTGGTATCAAAACAATATTATCCATTTAGGTGATTTTTAGCCACCAAAACATATCTCGAGAATACTTAAATTCGATTTACAATAAAGAAAGTTTGTTAAAATACCAGTAGATAAGCGTTTCATGTGAACTTTTTAAAAATTAAATAACTTTCTTTGGTATATCTACTGTAGTTTAGTATATTTTCTAAGGTTTAACGTAAATTGTATTGCATTCAATTAAATATACATATATGAATACAATATAAATTATACTATGGTAAAAATCTTACCTTTGATTTTAGAAATATTCCCAAAACCAGTTTTAGTCGTTAGCACCAGCAAAATTTTGTATCCTGATCCAAAATGAAACAGTATGAGATATCACTTCTACGTGCGCACTCTTTAGTAATTCAAAAACAAGTGGAAGTAGTAAGCATAAGGCCGCGCTCACTTTGGATGCGAATTATATCGTACGTAAACGTACGAACACTGTTCGTACGAATTGAGGGTGCACACTGAATACGTTTTTCTCCGTCAAATAGACAGAGTACCGGTGTTAGCGCATACGTGAAGTCATCTTTGCTGCGATGAATAATCTTTTTCTTTTGGATAATCATCTTCTAAACCGCAGATTGCGACGCCGTCGGCTTCGTCGTTATCGTAGAACTGAATGGGTGCGCGAAATATTTTTAAAAAGAGATGAATTCGGTGAATTTTATCACATTATGGAAGATTTGTATAATGACCCCAGACTGTTTTATGGTTATACACGCATGGGGAGAGATACTTTTGAGTACATTCTTAAAATCCCGTACGAACGTGTAATAAAATCCCAACAAGTTCGGATTGATTTCGGACGTCGGACTTGCACGTACGTATACGTACAACTAACTCGCGCGCAGTGTGAGCGCTTTCATAGTACTCAGAAGGTCGGGAATGTTCGTGCGTGTTCGTACGTTTCTGCACGAATGGAATTCGTACGAAAACGTATCCAAAGTGAGCGCGGCCTAATACGTATACGCGGAGAGAAGACGAAGAAGCGGGAAGGGTTGATGTGCATATTTGTAAGGATTGAGGGACCGCTGGCCAGCTAAATGCGCCTACTGACGGACTTATTTTATCAATTAAAAGTCAACTTTAGAAACTTTAACGTAAGGTTGAAACGCCGCGAGCTGCACCACGCCAGCATTTTTTAGGGTTCCGTACCCAAAGGGTAAAAACGGGACCCTATTACTAAGACTTCGCTGTCTGTCCGTCTGTCTGTCTGTCACCAGGCTGTATCTCAAGAACCGCGATAGATAGACAGTTGAAATTTTCCCACATGATGTATTTCTGTTGCCGCTATAACAACAAATACTAAAAACAAAATAAAATAAATATTTAAGGGGGGCTCCCATACAACAAACGCGATTTTTTTGCCCTTTTTTGCTCGAAATCAAAAATGGCAACAGGTAGGCACTTGAAATATTCACAAAATACTCAGTTGTATTTTAACTTTAATAATAAATAATAAAATTAGAATAAAATAAATATTTAAGGGGGGCTCCCATACAACAAACATGTTTATTTCGGCGTTTTTGCCTTGTGGTACGGAACCCTTCGTGTGCGAGTCCGACTCGCACTTGGCCAGTTTTTTTAATATTAATTTCAATCTTATACGCTAATGTAGTAGATTTTTAGTTAATAACAAAGTATCTTCATCGTCACTAGTTCTGAGCATATACGCGAGTTTGCCAGATTTTAGTTCTTCATCTTACATACTCAAGAGTTTGATGATTCACGTTTATTTAATGTATTTTATCAATAAATATTTGTTACGACATGCTGTGATATTCAAATAGTCTTTAATTTAAAACTACTATAATCAAATGTAATATAAACCACCTAATATAATATGTAAAAAATACAGACGTACCTACAATTTTTATATGATTTGTTAGTAGAAAACTATTCTTTGCTGACACCATTTACATTTCATGCATAAAACACATTTGATAAACATTTTTTATTGCTTAAAGTGTATAAAAGACTTAAAACAATAATGAAAAAGTAAATACCCACCATTTGGGTATTTACCTGGGTAAAAACCCTGCATTTGGGTATTTTGGGTATTTACCCGGTATTTACCGGGTAGAAACCCATCTCTAGTCACGAGTCACTCGAATGCACTATGCGATGTTATCACGTTACCAATACATGACTACGTCAATGCGTGGGCGCAACTTGTTTGTGCAAGAGAAAAGGGCTTGAGAACTGAATTAAGTGGAAAAGAAAACGTAAACACATCCGAGAAGAGAAATGTTTACGTAACGTTTGGTACCATCGAATCAATAATTCCACATATTATAGTGACCATGTTTCATCAGCTCACTCATTAACTTTGCTGGCAGAGTAAGCTAGCCGCAATACTGAAAAGTAAGCAACCTGGGGGCCTAAAAAGGCCACTGTGGCAGAATCATAAAAGGATAACAAAATAGACAGTTAGCTGTTAAGTTAATCGTATCAAATCCCATTGGTGAAGCATTTTTCAGTATTTTTTTTTGTCTGTGCTAAAATACTAATCAATCCAATTCAACTCCAATCACAATCTCTTTGATTGTAGTGAAAAAAAAACACGGAGTCTTCGCCATTTTATAATTCATAATGTTATCCTTTTATGATCCTCCAAAGTGGCCTTTTTAGGCCCTTTCTTAATTCTGAATCTGAATTATTTTGAAGGATATTGCTAGTCCATTGCTGCATATGTTCGAAAAAATTGTCGGCTCAACAACGTAAATACCGCAATGAATGTTGTTTAACTGTCAAGAAGAACCACTGCTGATAGTATGTTATGCAACTACCCCGCTGTTGTACCTTCTCCAGAAAGCTAGGCTATTATAGCACCTATGTTTCTGGAGTAGTACCGATATTCGGTTGCAGACCGGTCCTTAGGTATGTACAGGGAAAAGAAAATTTAGCATGAGTGCGGCGCCTCACATAGACTCAACACTTTGAAGAAGGCGGCCAGGAGACTTATAAGGGCCTACAAGGGAGGAAGGCTTAAGAGAAAGACCTATATATATCTATCAGTGGACTTCGTCAGGCTGAGAACACACATTATAAATTATATTTTTAAATATTAGGATATAAAAAATATAAAAACATTTAAAAATATTAAAAAAAATAGTAGTAGCCCACCGGTATCGGGAACAGGGTCAGGGCTCCAGAGAGAAGAACCTCCTAATAATGAGGGCCGTGTCCAGAAGTACCGTACCTAAGTACCTCTCTGAATCAAGCCCTTGATCCAACTGCCCAACGAGAGCCTCCTTAGGTGTTGGTCGAGGCTCTTAGCTATTAACCCATTGGCTGTCACGACTATCGGCACAATGATCTCTGAGTCCACATCCCACATGTCAACAACCTCGCGAGCCAAGTCAAGATACTTGATCAGAACACTGTTTATTATTAACGTAGGTAATAATATAGTACAAAATTGTGTTCATGTTGGCATATGTCATTATGTATATGCTTATAATAATAGTGTTATGACGTCGCGTCATTTCAATCTGGTTTTCTCCACTTATGGGACGCCCTTGTTTTCACTTGCTGCGTCATTTGATTTTCTAATAGGCTTTTTATCATCCATTATAAATTTATAATATGAAGATATATTTATAGGTCGCACGTCAGAGTTAACAAAATCATTATATGCTTGCGTAACAAACTATCAATCAGAATCAGAATAATTTTGAAGGAATAACACATTGCTTCCTATGATCGAAAATTTGCCTGCTTAACATCGTTAATAACGCCATGAATGTTGTTGAACTGAAAGCCATTCCTACTGTTAGTGTGTTAAACACAATCACCACTGATATTGATATTCCTAATAGATAATAATTATTGTATGTGTCGATGATTATTGACAACAGCTTTGTTCTGTAGGCGACTTCAATATTCGTTTTTGTAAGTAATCAACTTTGTTATTACCTCTCATGGACGAGTTGAATCTAATGAACAATTTGGATTTTTAAATTAGCTGCCTGAATGATGTGCTGTGTTGAGCAATTTATTCATTTTCACTTCAAGACACAAACATCAGTGTAGCCCTGGCTGTCGCCACTGGTAAGAGTTCCTGTATCAAAAGAGCCAAAGCGCTCAATTAACAGGGGATATGATAAAGAAGCACAATAGACAAAAAATGAGATACGTTAAAGTTATGGCATGCATTGAAAGGTAGGTTTACAAATATACAAGAAAAAAAAGTAATAATAATAAAAGAGTAACAGTTTTTTTTTATTAATTTACCGCTGTGTTCTGCGGAGAATGAGTAGGTATATATGTACATTATATTAATACTAGGTAGGTACTGAAAAATGCTCACGGTATGCAAATATCTTTCAATAATGCAGTGGCCTTATTGATTGAGCTAATAATAGGTTCCTTCTGACGTTTTCAATATAAACGTAGATATGGATAGGTGTTGACATACGTATCGTTTATTGTTTATGTCTGTATAAGTAAGTGGGCAAAATTACAATATTGTTAGACTTGTAATTTTATTTTCCTTTAAGTTCTTAATTTTAAGTTGAAGAAGACTTAACTCTAGCCTGGTAAAGTGGGACTACCTCGACGGAACGAAAGTAAGGTGTGATGTGGAGCTATGTCGCAAACTACCTATGCTCCACCTCTTACTTACCCTGCCCTCTGTGTGCCAAAACTTGCAGTCAAAGTGACCTCTGCGCTGCCACCAACATCTCCGTGGAAGTGGCAAGAACAGTCATGCCAGCGACTCGAAGAAGAACTTTGAGAATATTGCCATAATTTCTAAATTCTAGAGCCTTTACTTAAATTATTATCCGTTATCATCTACTTTTCAGAATGCTGGTTGTGTAAGTTCGAGGATATTGTTACCTATAGTACATATAATGAATTATCTATACATAAATTGTTGGTGTATAGCATAATTAGCGTAAAATGTTCCCACTGTTGGGACACAGGCCTCCTCTCTGTGAGAGGGAGTGGGCAAATATCCACCACGCCGCCCAGTGCAGGTTGGCGGATGTCACCATGTCGTCGAATTTTTGGTTCTAGGACATGCCGGTTTCCTCACGATGTTTTCCTTCGCCGTTTGTGGTGATGCCATAATTTACACAAAGTAAAGTGCCTGGGCTCGAACCTACGACCTACAACTCCTAAGCTACGGCCGATACCACTGGGCCTCCACTGCTGTCATGGTGGTGTAATAAATAAATAAAAATAAAACTTTTGTACCTATCATTAGAAATGAATTCCGAACCGTATAAACTGTGCCTCAACATCCGACTGAACCTAATGATCATAAAAACATCGTTGATACACATAATTATACATGTGCACGTGAACGTGTGTATAATTGTTTTCTCTCTTAGCCGCCAGGTGGCGACGTAAGCGTTGTTCACATATTAGAATGTAGGTACTTTCATTCATCTTTCTACTACGGTGGCCACATTAAAGGAGCTATTTTGCCTTTATTTTATACTTATAAAAAAGTAAAACCTGAAAAGCATAAAGAAATTAATTTTAAACCTTCTCTTCTGTATTTTTACATTACTGTAGTTTCAAGTATTTTATTTTGTGTAATAAATAGTTGAATAAGTTATTTAAGTTTAATGGTTACTAGGTTACTATGTTTAATGGTTACTATGTTTTATGCAAATAAATACTTACTTACTTAGTTTACCTACAGTATAATTTTGTAGTCCTATTTTCTTTTAATATTTAGTGGGCATTTTAGTTTGCTAAAACAAAAGACCGCCAAGAAAAACAACTCAACCGCTTCAAAGAAAGCCAAACACGTGACTATCGAACACAACACACCATAACTAAACCGATAATGAGGATTGCTCTCTTAACATAATTTAAAATAGTCATTACGAAATCTTTTCACAGTTTCAAAGCCTCATTGTATTTTAAATGAAAAGTAATTTCCCATTACCTTTAGTGTGGTCACAGCACACACTCGGCACAGAGCCTCGTGATAAGAACTAAGTCATCCGCGCAAGCGCACCGGCCTTGCGCACCCGCGTCTTACACCCACTGCCGCCACCGCAGATAAAACTACACCATACCGTTCGACGATAAAGATGAAATTAGAGTAACACGAAAAGTGATAAGCTAAAAATCTTCAGTGTCAGTGAGTGAACGAAATAATTTCGGTTTGTGAAATTAGTGCTGTGAGTTTGAATAATTATCTTTTTAAACGACTGGTAAGCTTTCTTTAATCATTATATTGTAATTATGTATTGTTTGCCAAAATTGTACCTACTTAGTTTGTTTGTAAAATTACATAAGTTCAGTTTAAAGAAAATTGATAAACAAGGAAATTGTTACAACGATTTTGTAAATTATGTTAGGAACAATTTGCATGAACAATTTCAAGAATGCGCAATTTATTTCTTGTGTGGTTACATAATGATTTTTTATTTAAATATTTACTTAAATTGTAATAATAATAACCATGCAATAATTTAATTAAAATACTTCACATATCCTACGTAAATTGCGATTTCTATAAAAGTTGAATTATCTAGTAGCTAGGATATTAGGATACCCCCTGGCTATTCCCTGGGTCCAAGTAGGTATATAAATAACTCAAACTTGCATTCTCTTTCCACTGTATTAGCGTTATGCGGGTCCCTTATATCATAGCATAATGCTGAGTGGAAGCCTTCTTGTCACAGTCATAACGTACAGCTACCGACTATTTCAGTTTTCTACTCGTGGTTACACAACATTATTTTTAGTATATGCGAAACCAGAAACACTACCCGACACACTGTATTTTTACCCGACTGCTGCGAATCCCAAAAGGAGGGTTATGTGTTTGACCTGTATGTATGTATGTATGTATGTCCGTTTCTTTGTTCCCTCGTAACTTCTAAACGACTGAACGGATTTGGATAAATGATACGTCTTTAGATTTGTCTTGGTAGCGCGAGTGTCACTGGGTATATCAAAATTGAAAAAATATAAAATAGCCGATTTTTGGCGCAATATTATGTCTTCAAAATAATTTTTTTTTCTCGAAACCTATCGAGTGGGGTATCAAAATAAAGGGTTTTTAAAGGTGATTACAAAAATATATACAACTTATATGGTTAAAAGTAATTCGAAGTGACAAATCGTAAAAAACACGTACCTACTAAATCGTCTGCGAAATCTTTCAAATTTGTAAACTAAAAAGCTGGAAATAAAAAACAAGTAATTAAAAAAACTAAAAAACCCGACTGCGGTAAAAAAAATAAGTTAAAAAAAAAATGAAAAGCTAAAAACAAGGCCATTTTAAATTAAATAAAAGTTAGAAGCAGGCGGGACCCATACCATTTTTTTATTATATTTTCAAACTCAAATGGGTCCCGCCTGCTTCTTTTTTAGTTTTTTTAATTACTTGTTTTTTTTTTATTTTTGATGCATGTCGTACATCTCCATTTTTTCCTAGACTCTTGGTCCATAAGTCGGTAGGTTTGTTCCGGATATCCAATGCAATCTAATTCATACCGGTTGTTACATGTTGCACATAAGGCTGTTTTTTTAATATCAACAGATTTCTTGCATTTAAAGCATATGAATTTCTCCGGCATTTTGCGGTCATTTATTATAATAAGCACCACAACATAAGCCAAATCACTGTCTCTTAAGATACAGGTTGCCTAGTTTGAGAGGCAGGGTTTTCCATATTGTGTACAGATTTTAGTTCTTGATTTGTATTGCATTGTGTTACTACCAAAGCTCATTTAAAACTGTCTTTATATAACATGTTAGATCTGTATTTCTTTGAAATAAAGTTATTATTATTATTTCGTTTATTTATTTACATACCTTATTTATTACATTTTTAAATATTTCAATATAAAAAATAACTATAAAAAAACATTTAAAAATATAAAAAATAGTGATCCGCCGGTGTCGGGAGCAGGGTCCAAGCTACCGGTGGTTAGGGCTCCAGAGACAGGAACCTCCTCACAATGCGAGCCGTATCGAGGAGTACTGCCTTCTGAATCAGGCTCTTGATCCAACCACCTAACGAGAGCCTCGATAGATGTTGATCGAGGCTTTCGGCCATCAGTCCATTGGCTGATACGACAATCGGCACACACATTCCACATGTCAACAACCTCGTGAGCTAAGTCGAGATATTTAATTTGTTTCTCTTTCTCAGCTTTCACGAGGTTCCCGTCATGTGGAATGGTAACATCGACAATCATTGAGCGGCGCGCTAATCGATCTATCACCACTATATCAGGCTTATTGGCAACAATAGTCCTGTCAGTAATGATAGACCGATCCCAGTACAACGTGACAAGGTCATTTTCAAGAACTGGGTCGGGCACATACTTGTAATATGGTACCTCAGAATCCACAAGTTTATATTTCAAAGCAAGTTTCTGGTGAATAATCCTGGCCACTTGGTTATGCCTGTGCAAGTACTCGCCGTTAGCCAGACGAGAACAACCAGAGATAATATGTCTGATAGACTCACCCGGACGGTGGCATGCCCGACACACGTCAACCGTCCCGTTCTTCATAATATGTCTCCGGTAGTTATTCGTAAAGATAACTTTGTCCATAATTGCACAGACTAAACCTTCAGTTTCCCCGATAAGGTCACCAAAACGTAGCCAGGATACGGACGCTACGAAATCTACACCGGGCTCATGAAGAGCCCGGTAGAAACGCTCGTGAAGCTAAGGAGCTTGATGACCGCAAGAAGGTATGGCAAAGCAAGGGCTTTGCCATACCTTCTTGCGGTCATCAGTAGAAAGTACTACAGGTTTGCGCCAGTTCTCTTTAGCCATGGAGAGCGGGGTGAGTCCCTTGTCCACTGCGACCACATCACGGTGCATACCCACTTCGGCTTTAAAAAAATATTCCCTGAGACTGCACACCTCGCGGTTGTGGAGGGTCTTCGCATTTAAAAAACCTCGACCCCAGCACTTCCGCGATAATCACCGATGATCGTGGGTGATGCATCCGGTTTGCGGTCAGTAGTGTACGGACTCTTCTATCCAGGGCGTCGAGTTCGGTCTGAGTCCATTTGAGTATGCCGAAAGAGTACATCAAAACCGGCATGACCCAACCGTTGAAGGCGCGCACCTTATTTCCGCCCGAAAGAAGACTAATTAATACCTTCTTCAGGCGACAAAAGAAGCGCTCCTTCAACGATTGCTTCATGTCAGCATCGTTGATGCCTAACGCTTCCGACATACCCAAATACTTATAGCTTTCGGATGAGGAGAGGGATCTGAGGCTTATGGAATCCGAGAGTTGAATTCCCTCGGATGGTGTAGGACTATTGCAGGATATGGAAAAACAAAAAGTCGGACTATGGGTTTGGGTGGCTAAAGTGGACTGGTTACCAAGAGCTATGGAATAACTATGACCCCTTATTATTATTATTATTATTTATTTCTCGTACTCATTTTTGCTGACAATGTGTTTTTGAGAGTATTTTCCCTAATTTAGATTGTTATTTTTTATGAGTGGCAATAGCTAATGACGGGGAAAATGGAGTTTAATAAAATGGCAACACATCTATGCACTAATTTCTTTTGATGTGCCAAAATGCTATGTTCCAAGTCCGTAGAAAGAATGAATGATATGAACGTAACACATATGTCAACCGTATTCTGCTACTCGCTAATAGATGTCACTGTTTCGCTGTACTGCAATTATCGACTTGTTTGAATTTTAAAATAACGAACAGCTGTTGCGAGAAATTTTTATCAGTTTTCCTAGACGTGTTTTATCACCACACACCTTAAATTGATTATAATTATGATTGTTTTGAAGGCTAATGTCTTAAAATTTGGACTTTTACACTGGTATAACAAGCACTGAGTTTATTGAGTTTTTAGTCAATGTTTACATATTTGAGAATCAATGTTTAAATGATAACCCGCTATTTTTTAAACTACGATAACACTGTTAATCTATAGAGTCTATCTTCACTTTTATGTATAATATACACTGTTTGAATACTGGTTTTCCTATTTTAGATAATTATTTAATTACGAGCACAATCACATCTAATGTTTACTTGTCAGCTGTCAGCTGTAATATCAGCGAGGATAGAAATCTACATAAAATTCCTTGACTATAAACCTAAAAACCTACGGTAGGTAGGTACTGTACAGACGCCAGCACATCCAATGCCTGATGATGCCATGATGCATTCCAGCTAGATGGACCAACGATCTTAAGAAGGTGGCCGGGGCAGACTGGATGCGGAGGGCGGAGGACAGAGTGTTTTGGCCTGGGAGAGGACTATGTCCAGCACTGGACTGCGATAGGTTGAGTTGTTGAATTTATCATCGGCAAAAATAACGAGCATGAATTTTCAAAATTCTTTCTTTAGTACTCACTTACGTTCTGTACACTTATGTTCTTAACAGTGTAACCGTGTAACACGGTCACACGGTCACACGGTCATACGGTCACACGGTCACACGGTTTCACGGTTACACGGTTACACGGTTACACGGTGACACGGTCACACGGTTACACGGTTACACGGTGACACGGTCACACGGTCACACGGTTACACGGTCACACGGTTACACGGTTACACGGTCACATGCTACACGGTTACACTGTCACACGGTCACACGGTCACACGGTCACACGTTTACACGGTGACACGGTTACACGGGTACACGGTCACACGGTCACACGGTCACACGGTTTCACGGTTACACGGTCACACGGTCATACGGTCACACGGTCACACGGTTACACGGTGACACGGTTACACGGTTACACGGTCACATGGTCACACGGTCACATGGTCACACGGTTACACGGTTACACGGTTACACGGTAGCACGGTTACACGGCCACACGGTCACACGGTTACACGGTCACACGGTCACACGGTCACATGGTTACACGGTCACACGGTTACACGGTCACACGGTCACACGGTTACACGGTTACACGGTCACACGGTCACACGGTCACATGGTTACACGGTCACACGGTTACACGGTCACACGGTCACACGGTTACACGGTTACACGGTCACACGGCCACAAGGTTACACGGTTACACGGTCACACGGTCACACGGTTACACGGTGACACGGTTACACGATTACACGGTCACACGGTCACACGGTCACACGGTTTCACGGTTACACGGTTACACGGTTACACGGTGACACGGCCACACGGTTACACGGTTACACGGTTACACGGTTACACGGTGACACGGTCACACGGTCACACGATACTCGGTCACACGGTCACACGGTTACACGGTTTCACTGTCACATGTTACACGGTTACACTGTCACACGGTCACACGGTTACACGGTCACACGGTCACACGGTCACACGGTTTCACGGTTATACGGTTACACGGTTACACGGTCACACGGTCACACGGTCACATTGTCACACGGTTACACGGTGACACGGTTACACGGTCACATGGTCACACGGTCACACGGTCACACGGTCACACGGTTTCACGGTTACACGGTTACACGGTTACACGGTGACACGGTCACACGGTTACACGGTTACACGGTGACACGGTCACACGGTCACACGGTTACACGGTCACACGGTCACACGGTTACACGGTTACACGGTCACATGTTACACGGTTACACTGTCACACGGTCACACGGTCACACGGTTACACGGTGACACGGTTACACGGTTACACGGTCACACGGTCACACGGTCACACGGTTTCACGGTTACACGGTCACACGGTCATACGGTCACACGGTCACACGGCTACACGGTGACACGGTTACACGGTTACACGGTCACATGGTCACACGGTCACATGGTCACACGGTTACACGGTTACACGGTTACACGGTAGCACGGTTACACGGTCACACGGTCACACGGTTACACGGTTACATGGTCACACGGTCACACGGTCACATGGTTACACGGTCACACGGTTACACGGTCACACGGTCACACGGTTACACGGTTACACGGTCACACGGTTACACGGTTACACGGTCACACGGTCACACGGTTACACGGTTACACGGTCACACGGCCACACGGTTACACGGTTACACGGTCACACGGTCACACGGTCACACGGTTACACGGTGACACGGTTACACGATTACACGGTCACACGGTCACACGGTCACACGGTTTCACGGTTACACGGTTACACGGTGACACGGCCACACGGTTACACGGTTACACGGTTACACGGTGACACGGTCACACGGTCACACGATACTCGGTCACACGGTCACACGGTCACACGGTTTCACGGTTACACGGTCACACGGTCATACGGTCACACGGTCACACGGTTACACGGTGACACGGTTACACGGTAGCACGGTTACACGGTCACACGGTCACACGGTTACACGGTTACACGGTAGCACGGTTACACGGTCACACGGTCACACGGTTACACGGTTACACGGTCACACGGTCACACGGTCACATGGTTACACGGTCACACGGTTACACGGTCACACGGTCACACGGTTACACGGTTACACGGCCACACGGTTACACGGTTACACGGACACACGGTCACACGGTCACACGGTCACACGGTTACACGGTGACAGGGTTTCACGGTTACACGGTCACAAGGTCACACGATCACACGGTTACACGGTTACACGGTCACACGGTTACACGGTTACACGGTCCACACGGTTACACGGTCCACACGGTTACACGGTCACACGGTCACACGGTCACACGGTCACACGGTCACACGGTCACACGGTTACACGGTCACACGGTCACACGGTCACATGTTACACGGTTACACGGTTACACGGTTACACGGTCACATGGTCACACGGTTACACGGTTACACGGTTACACGGTCACACGGTCACACGGTTACACGGTTACGGTTGACAACACGGTCACACGGTCTTTCAACACTTTCCCACGCATCTTTAGATGCAATGCAATGAAAATAATGTTCTTGCCATGTTTGGCAAGAACAATTGATTGATTGATTGAATTGATTGATATTTTTTTTATTGTTATCTATAAGTAGATTATAAAACTCATAAATTCATTCGTTCATTCACTGACAGACAACTCACACAGCATAAACCGCGGTTCTAGAAAGGTCCAGAAGCATGGAGTACTAGTGTCGAATTTTGGGTACTAATTTTATCTTGTAGGGTACTAATTTTCTATGTTGGTTTGAGGAAAGCGACATGCTTCTCTAACTTAGAATCAACATTCAAAATCGTGGTCCTGCTGAACAATTGCGAGAAAGTTATCATCGTTGATTTCTCGGTAAATACAAATGTTACAGTTCTGTTTTTTTTTACGTAATGCATCACATTTATGGGTACTAATTATTTGTATACTTAGAATACCTGTAACGTGCCCCCTTTTTCGGCGCTCATGGTGGTCCTGCTGAAGGGAGCGTGACCACCTTCAAAGTAGATTTTCTCGAAAACTATTAAGGTACCAATATTGTCGTTCGAGTACTAATTAGTACCAATTGAGTACTAATTATTTACCAAATATGAAAGCGATTGTCGTTGGTGGTCCGGCGGTAGTCACGGACATAATATTGTGTAAGCGCATAACTTCCGAATGCACCTTTGATCATTCTTTTTTTGCTGTGTTCAGTATTAGGTTTGTATAAAAAAAAAATTCGGAAATTCGAAAAAAAATTACACCTGTGCGAAGCTGCGGGCTGCGCAATCTGTCTGGTCTGCATCACACTAGTATTTACTAAACAAAAATAAACACCAAATGTCTCTATCACTAAAGCATCATATTATTTTTATCTGCAAATCTACTTATCTGTGCCCGCGATTTCGTTCACTCGAATGTCGGAAAACAATAATGTGTCACTTCTTTTTAGGGTTCCGTAGTTCCTACAAGGAACCCTTATAGTTTCGTCATGTCCGTCTGTCTGTCTGTCTGTCTGTCTGTCTGTCCGAGGTTTTGCTTAGAGACCGTTAGTACTAGAAAGCTGTAATTTTAGTAGGAGTGCGTAAACCAATTACGCCGACAAAGTGGTAAAATAAAATTTTTGATTTTTTTTTTTAGGTTAGGTACCCTACATGTGAAGTGGGGATGAATATTTTTTTCGTCGTCTACCCGATCGTGTGGGGTATCGTTGAATAGGTCTTCTAAAATGACTTGGGGGTTGCTAAAAGTATTTTTCGATTTAATGCTCCATTTATGAAATATTAAACTTTAAAGTGCAAATTTTTGTTCCAGTACCCCCCCCCCCCCCCCCGCCCGCCCCCTCTAAAACCTAAACTGCTGGCTTGAAAAATCTATGAAAATTCACGATGATAGTACATTTCATGAACTTTAAAGGAAAACTATAGCGGTTAAGATAACTTTATTAGTTTAGCAGTAATATTCGTTGAACTTGGGTGTTGGATAATCTTGTACCAATTACAAAATCCTTAGCATTAATCTTTTAAAGTGACTAAGATGAAGTAGTTGCTTGTTTATAACGGGTAAAGACTTGCATTGAAAAACAAAACATGAAAAAGTTTTTTTTTTTATTTAATTTTTTTATATTCAGAATAAAGAACAACAGAATCGTACTACATTGTGATAACGGGCTACTACGGAACCCTACACTGTGCGTGGCCCGACACGCACTTGGCCGGTTTTTTCTGAATTGAAAGCCTATGATATATAATAGCCTATGTTACGCCTTATAACATCAGCTATCTGCCAGTTTAAGTCCTGTCAAATTCGGTCCAGACGTTTCGGAAATTAGCCGGAGCAAAAACACAAAAATAAATTTTAATAAAATATGTCATAGGTAGGTACCTACCGTACTACTACGTACGTACTTATATATATGGTAAAAAGGTATATGGTATGGTTTTTTATTTAGTAAAAAGCTGTTATTTTCACATTACAAACAGTCACTACGATTTTATTTATTAGTAAGTACAACGCGGTCGCATTAACTCGACGCATCTCTGGAATGCGAGGCCCGCATTCCTTAGCTCGCCCAGCCTTTGCCTTTGCCTTTGTCTTTGTTCCCGATACGCGCGTCGATAATTAGGCTAGTTTTCTGTTGTTGTTGTAATTATATTTTTTATTAGGTATTTTACCAAAAAACCAAAATGACGTCATCAACGCCAAGCGTCGAGTTAATGTGACCGCGTATGTATAGATGAATAGGAATTCTCACTTACATTTTCCGACACCTATCGAAACTTGAATAAGTCCCTGGAGAAAAACTTTTAAAACTGGACACTAGTTCGGCAAAGTCACTCGACTTCGTCGGAAATCCCGCGTTTATTTTGTACACATATTTTCTCTACGTGCACAAGCTCGTTCGACTATTTGAAGTAGGGTTGAGAAAACTGTAGGATTTGTCACGTAGCAAATTCGATTGATTGTGGTATCAAGATGGCTGACTGAATCGTTCGAGTTACTTTAGTTATTTGTGTCTTAGTAGGTACCAACTAAAATCTATCTTGTTTACATGTGTTTGACTGGGTTACATTTTTCCTGAACATTTAAGCGTTTATTTCATAGTTCGTAAGTAGTTTGTTTGCAGCTGAGCATGAGGTGCTAGTTCGCTTCCCGGGTCAGGCAAAGTGTAATTGTATTTTCCATCTGAAATTTCTCAGTAGCAGCCCGGAGTCTGGGTTTGTGCCCGGTTAAAGAAAGAAAAAAAACATGACGCATCAAAAAAACACAAAGAAAACCAAATAACAATTTGGGAGAAAACATGCGTCAAATCCACGCAAAACGGCCATCGCTCAGCATAATGCTAACACCCTATACGAGACAGAGCATGAGCGCTGGTTTTCAACGACAGTCGGCATATACACACACATACACATAACATGGCTACATGGGACATAAATACTCGTATAACTGGCAAAAGTAGGGTGTACTAAAGGGTACACTTCTGCCTGACCCTTCGTGGAACACACGTGTGATGTTATGTGATGTTGTTCGTAGTTTCCGATGGATCAAAATGTCACAAAGCCCATGGATTAATATGTAGAACATCATCATCTGTCTAGTACTTTCCCAACTATGTTGGAGTCGGCTTCCAGTCTAACCGGATGCAGCTCAATACCAGTATTTTACATGGAGCGACTGTCTATCTGACCTCCACAACCCAGTTATTGGATAATACGGTACCCCTTTTGATAAGGCTGGTTGTCAGACTTTCGGGCTTCTGACTGCCCGTAATGACTGTCGAAGATCCACGAAAGACAGCCGGGACAAACGGCTTAACGTGTTTTCAGAAGCACGGAGGGGTCTCGGTATGTAAAGATGGTCACCCATCCACAGACCAGCCGCGGCAAGCGTAGCTTAACCTGATCGATCGAGCTGTGCGGCTGCACGGGCCCCTCCTGATGGATTAATGGAACAATGGCTTCAATGGAGTCAATGTGTAAATACACGCTAGATATTCATACCTACCATCTTTAGACATCCCTGGCTTATATAGTTTGTTTGAACGTTCAAGCCAAAAGTTTGGAAGTGGCGTTCACTTCAAGCGATGGATAGTAAGCTACTCCGCTTCAGACCTTCAGTACTGCATCGGGAATTTTATCGCCCTATCGCTCTTCAATAGTTTTCTGTTACTTTAAGACAATAGACTTTTTTCTGATCATCTTCGTTTCCTTTACGTTTTGGTCTAGCGCCTCTGATCTCTGTGTTTTTGCTGACCTTTGGACATCAATTAGATTCTGTGTTTGTTTCAATGTATCTTCATTAATCTTCTTGAACTAAAAATAATCAAAAGACGGGAATGACACTGGATGCAATCTACATTTTTATAAATTCAAAAGTCAGCTCGATGTTTTAGCTCGAAAGTTTATTAAACACTTGCAGTAATTAATAATTACTACTTTTACCGGAAACTCTAAACCCTGTATATTAATATTCTAGTTAAGTAGAAAGTTGTAGCATAAATTATATAAAAGTCCATCACAGTAGGTATGGACTTTGTGTCTTTCTGTCGTTTCCATCAAACAAATAGACAGATAGAATACTCTTTATCTTAGACAACATAAATATTACAGTTAGATGTACATATATGTAGAAATTTTACAAGGGGTGACACAATGGGCCGTCTTATCGCTCAAAGCTATCTTTAATAGACAACCTTTGGATCAATTATGGGCGAAAGGAGAGACAATTCTGCAGCCTGCAGGCAGTTTGCAGTGTACCATTTACAATTAATACTTGATATATCTAAAACATAATAAAAATATACAATAATAATCATAAACAAGTGCAAAGACATAAAAATTATGTTTTTTTTACCATTATTATGTAAAAAATGGACAATCATTGAGCAAATAATTATGATTTCCTCAATAAATACATTTAGGTACCTAATATAATATAATATCTTTTCCGCAACTAATGAATACCTACTTGTGAATGTCACAATCGCTGTTTCAGAAGGTTATAATTGCACTACTGCCGGTCGATTCTGTAAAAATCTCACCGTGAAAAGTTAGGTGAAGTGAGTTTGTTTTTGCTAGGAATTGACACTATTGACAGCTCGCTCGCTCACTCCACGCTCACTTCACTTAAGTTTTCACTGTGAGATTTTTACAGAATAGCACCGCTGAAGTGACATACATCTCAAGTGCTGATTAAATAGTACCAAATCGAGTGAGACAATCAATTTCTCGGTGTAGCAATCTATCTAAATGAATATTGCATTTATAGTTCGTAACAGCATCCTTACAAATCCTTACATAGTATAAACCGGGCAAGAGCGAGTCGGACTCGCGCACCGTGGGTTCCGTACCATCATAATTATGTTTTTAAATTTTCATCGGCGAGGCCTATATTCATCAAAGAATTTTAACATAAAACTGCAATATTCTAGTGCTAGTGCACTGCGGTGTAGAATATTGCAGTTTTATGTTAGCGCCATCTCTTGACCGATAATGGAACTAATGTAACTTTTGTTGATGATTTCTGAAAAAGTATACTATTTAGAGACTTCATCTTATTTTTTCTGTAGTCTTTACATAAACTTCTATCACATAGAATCATTTCAGATTTTTCTCTTTGCAAACTTCGGAGATAAGGGGGGGGAACGTTATTTTTTTTATTTTTTTTGTATCAAAAGTCGCAAACTATGCGCCTTAAAAAAAATGTTTGAGAATGTGCAAACTGCGCTCTTTCATCTTTCATATGATGCCCCACATGCCCTATATAGCCCCACATCGAATTTTTCAGACCCCCTTTCAGTCCCTGTTGCAAAAAATTAAGATATATTTTTATTTTTTCTTATTTGCAAAATAGTTGGACAAACGTCATCTAAAACTATTCCAAATTTCAAGTTGATAGCATTAGTAGTTCTTGAGATTTCCAGCTGTGACAGACAGACAGACAGACAGACTTAGTCTCACCATAAGGGTTCCGTTTTTACCATTTTGGTACGGAACCCTAAATACAAAGTCGGGAAAATGTCTGTACGCGCATAACTTCAGAATGACTGCACCAAATTGGATAATTCTTTTTTTGTTGTGTTCGGTAGGTATTGCCAGAACAAAGTTTGTACGAAAATTCGAAAAAAAAAATGCGCCCGTGCGTAGCTGGGGCGGGCCGCTAGTGCTCTATAAATCATGTTTTGGTTCCTTATATGATGTTAAAGAAACTTCTGGAAACTTCTGTGGTGATAAGGGTTTCGTACCCAAAGAGTGCCAAAGGGACCCCCCTATTGCTAAGGCTCCGCTATCCGTTCGTCAGTCGGTTTGTCACAGGGCTGTAACTTTTAAACCGTATGTAACAGTTAGACACCCCTATGAAAACAAATAATAAAAATAAAATAAAGTTAAAGGGACCCTTTAGAATAAACGCGTGGCGACCGCGTACCGGAAGACGTAGCGTTGGAAGGCGTCCCACAAGGTGGACCGACGACCTTCTGAAGGCCGCAGGAACCCGTTGGATGCGGGAAGGACAGGACCGGTCGAAGTGGAGGTGCTTGGGGAGGCCTATGTCCAGCAGTGGACGTCTTTCGGCTGAAATGATGATGGTGATGGTAGAATAAACGTGACTTTTTCGGGGGTTTTTTGCTCTGACAATAATAGTACCTACTTAATACATACAAATATGTAGGTAATCTGCGTTAGCGATTTAATTACCAAAAATGTATAAACAAATATTAATTAATGGAAAAATAACTTTAATCCCTACACAATAAATTTTAGTTTACGCTAAAACTTTAAACATAACTTTTTCAATAGTGCTAGTCAATCTGACATCAACTTAATTCCCATTGAAATAAAGTTGACATTTGTTTAACTTGAAATAACATCAATTGCCAACATAAATGTGAATAGACATTAAGTAGTACCTACCTGGCAAGTAAATATTGTACGATGGTACGGAACCCTTCGTGTGCGAGTCCCACCTGCACTTGGCCGTTTTTTGTTAAACATTGTAGTGAAATTGCATGTAGGAAGTAAATATCTCAAATTCTTATTGCAACCTGAGCGCAAATCAATTTAGTCACGCAGAAGTGTTAAGCATATCCAATCATTTGAACAACACAAATTAACGCAAGAAAATTAGGTAGGTATTTCGTTCCGACTGAAATGGTTGAAAAACACTGAAATACTAGACTGAAAATATATCTAGTTACCTAAATCTTGCACCAGACAGTATTCATAATACTGCGGGGTAATAAAATTGCGTAACAAACTATCAGTAGCAATTGGTTTCATTTTGACAATAAAACAACATACATTGCACTATTTACGTTGTGAGCAGACACATTTTTCGAACTTATGAAGCAACCAGCAGCGCCCCGCGGTTTCACCCGTATAAGTGTCGATCCCGTGGGAATATCGGGATAAAAAGTAGCGTATATGTATATGTTGTCTGTGTGGTGCCGGACTTGTCTGTGTGGTGCCGGACTTAAAGAATAGCACCACCCCATACTTCCCGTGGTTGTCGTAAAAGGCGACTAAGGGGCGTACCGGAGAATGGGCAGCAGCGTTCTCTATGCATTCCACCACCATACCATACTGCGATCGCCAACCCGCCTGGCAAGCGTGGCGATTATGGCAACCCCCCCTTTTGGGGGAGGCCTATGTCCAGCAGTGGACGTCTTTCGGCTGAAATGATGATATATGTTATCCAGGATGTCAGCTACCTCCATACGAAACTGTATCGAAATTGGTCTAGCCGTTTGAGCGTGAAGAAGTAACAAACATATAAACACACACTCACAAACTGTCGCCTTTATAATAATTATTAGTGTGATATGAAGACATCACAAGCAGTAAAACCAAGAGATGAGATCAGGCGCAACATAGTTGAACTGACCTTTTGAATCACGCAATAAATAAAGTGAAACACTTTCGGTAATGCCAAATTATCTTCTAAATCGCATGAGAATCTGGCATTTAAAATAATTATTGGCTACCTATAATATGTATTAAAACAAAATAGTAAAGCGTTATGTAATGTTAATTTAACTACTAATAAAATTGTTATGTAAAATTAATCCATACAAAACTGTATCAAAATTGGTCCAGCAGTTTGAACGTGAAGAAGTAACAAACATATAAACACACACACACCCCAACACACTCACAAACTTTCGCTTTTATAATATTAGTGTGATGATGTAGCAATATCTTTGATTCAGATTGATAATGTGTTAAGCAATTGGGGTGCTGAACCAGGAATTGCTTTCCTCGTTGTTCTAGTGGTCGCAAGCGCTACTGCTGAACATGAGCTCCTGGGTTCGATTCCCTGGTCGGGTAAAGTGTTACTGGGTTTTTCCATCATGGGAATTTCCCAGCAGCTGCTCAGAAACTGGATTTGTGCCCGGTTGATGGCAAGAGCAGTGGTGGCAAAGTGGTGACAGCCGCGACTTACGAGTTGTAGGTCGTAGGTTCGAACCCAGACAGGCGCTTTACTTTGTGTAAATTATATCATCACCACTGCTCTCAAAACGGTGAAGGAAAACATCGTGAGGAAACCGGCATGTCCTAGAACCAAAAATTCGAAGACATGTGACATCTACCAACCCGCACTGGGCCCGCGTGGTGGATTACGGCCCACTCCCTCTCACAGAGAGGAGGCCAGTGTCCCAGCAGTGGGGACATTTTAGGCTGATTATGTGACGGCAATAGGCTCGTCCCCTATTACCAGTGCCGCCCATAAGCAAATTAAGCAATTGCTTAGGGCATCACGTCTCGGGGGCACCATAAGGTCCGTTTTTCGTCCGGTGTCCGTTGCGCCGAGGGGAGGCGGCGTTGCATCCGGCGTAAGCTTTTCGCCCGGACCTGTGTCCGATGCATGTGCACATATTCATTATAAACCATACACCACCGCGAATCCGGCGAAAAAAAACGGTCCGTTGTCCAGTGAAAAAAACGTATACGTATACAAGCGGGCTAAGGCAGAAACAGCACCGATACAGTATTTGCTAGCACATGAAAGGCAAGTCTGTGTGGTGCCGGACCAGTCTGTGTGGTGCCGGACTTAAAGAATAGCACCACCCCATACTTCCCGTGGGTGTCGTAAAAGGCGACTAAGGGGCGTACCGGAGAATGGGCAGCAGCGTTCTCTATGCATTCCACCACCATACCATACTGCGATGGCCAACCCGCCTGCCAAGCGTGGCGATTATGGCAAACCCCCCTTTTGGGGGAGGCCTATGTCCAGCAGCGGACGTCTTTCGGTTGAAATGATGATGATGAAAGGCAAGGCTGTTTATCAGCAAGATATTACAAGACCCAAAAATCACTCTAGCTAGAGAGGTGCACCAGTCTTTACAAAAAGCCTGTCGATGTTTTGGAAAAATACGGGGCGATTAGTGGATAGGAGCCACAGGCGTGGATTGCTTAGGGCATCAAGTAGGTAGTCTTAATCCGGCACTGCCTATTACATGAGACTGAAACAAATTTGGTGAAATGTGGGTGTTACTATCCTCTGTCTAACGCTTCGGAGATTACAGGCGTGATGTTATGTGAACCAGGAACCTATTTGAGAGACTGCTGTAAACGAAATGTGTGAAGTTGGTTAACCGCAAAATCTAAATCTTCTTATTGTTGTTGTACCTGTGAATTTTATTTGAACTAATCTATAGCGGAATGTAGTGTTCGCCACAGTATTTTTGTATGATCCATAATAACATTTTATAAGGTTTTAAACACTATGTAACGCAAGAGCAACTACTTCGCGTGCCAAAAATTGCACCAGCTTACGTTCAAAAATCGTAAGTCGCCACTTTCGCGCTTAGTCCTGTAGTACTGTTGGCTGAGTGAGCGTGAGCGCTGGCGCTAGGCCCCGGGGTGTGGGGCGAGACGGGTGCCGCACGCTGCGGCGTCTTTGAATCAATTTGATTTTGCCTTCACTAAATAGTGTACCGGTACTTGCCCGTGGCCCCCCAGTCTAGTCCCCCTTGGAGTACCGCGAATAAATATTTTTGCCAGTGGAATCCCCAAGGGCACAAAGTGGTACTGACGTCATAATCGTGATACTTACTTGCGTTATCTAGGTCTATCCAAGTAACAAGGGATCATCTTACCGTATCGCCGGCAAATAAGTTAGTTGTGAAAATTCAAATAATATGTTTAGCCCAATATTCAGCCGTTCGCTGACGCAGATATAAGATCCTGAAATGCACAGGTTAGTCTCAACTGCACCATTGATGGTGCAGGTCAATGGTGCATACGGTACAACGGGGTGACAGGGCGGCTCAAGATGGAAGGTCGGCCATTGTCTGCGGAGAGACGGCGCAGACACTTGAGGTTCGAGTTTTCCAATGAATCGTGTAAGGAATCCTTGAAGGATAAAATAAATTATTGTCCAATGTCCGACTACGTGTACAGACGCCAGCACATCAAGCTACCCGAAACTGTCAAATTTTCCCAATCAACTTTAAACTTTATTTTTTAGCGATAAAGTTGAAAATGTATTAAAGAAATTTGACAAATTGTAGTAGCTTGATGTCTGGCGTCTGTACCTACCTACCTACGTCCGTCTGGCTATTCCAGTGAACTTCTCGTAAATATTATGATTTGTAATAAGATCTGTTGAAATCTATTGATAAAAATAAGTACCTATCTGAAGATATCTTCAGATAGATATCTACTTATTTTTATCACCTGCCATTTTCCTCAACTTTGTTTTCCTTTTACTTTTATTTCTTAAACGGTTACTATAGATACTTCAAAGCAAATGATTCATTCTTCATTGTTTCAGGATTATGCAATTCGTTGTGTAATAAATTAGTTTTTAATTACGATCTTTATTGAAAACCCAAGTAAGAGCCATAATATAAGATACTGATGACTCATGGCTCGTTTTATGCATCATTTATTAATTTTTCGCAAGTTTCTTGTAAGAACAATGACATGGCTGTTTTGTATCTTATTTTCTTAATATTTTTGTATCGTAGAAAGTAATCTCAACAATGATTTTGATATTATGAGGTATCAAAGTCATAATCCTCAATTCTTTGCCAAGTTTAAACAAGGTTACGTTATTTTCTTTAAGATTTTTCCTACAACTGTTTTTATTAATGAAATTCTTAGTCTGAGGTTCATACAAGGTTACGTTATTTTCTTTACGATTTTTCCTACAGCCAATTTGTTTTTATTAATTGTTAATCTGAAGTTGTTTACCTGATAAATAGTGATGATTGACTTGTCCCATTTTTAGATGTCGTCGCGACTAGAGAACCAAATAGATCACTTTGTTTTAACACATTTTGAATCAAAAGCTGCCTTATTAACATATCATTACACCATGCGTGTGGTTTTTGAAGGGTTAGGCAGCGATGTAGAGTCAACAAAGGGCTAAGTATGGAGGATCGTCGGATATAGTTGAAGTTTAGTAAGAAACCGATGGATGTTGTCGACTGAAATTTAACTTGATAAGGTACCTACATAACATACATAATCAGCCTATAATGTCCCACTGCTGGAACACAGGCCTCCTCTCGGTGAGAGGGAATGGGCCCTATTCCACCACGCGGGCCCAGTGCGGGTTGGTAGATGTCACATGTCTTTGAATTTTTGGTTCTAGGACATGCCGGTTTCCTCACGATGTTTTCCTTCACCGTATTTGAGAGCAGTGGTGATGAAATAAATTACACAAAGTAGGTAAAGCGCCTGTTTGGGTCCGAACCTACGACCTACAACTCGTAAGTCGGATCCGTTACCACTGGGCCATCACAGCTCTAAGCAGCTCTGATAAGGCACCTGCCCGCACATTTCGCCAGTTATGGTTCTCATGTAAGAGGTGACCCTATTCCATCAACCCGACACAGATTTAGACTGAGAAATTCCTGATGGAAAAACCCAATAACAATTTGCCTGACCAGAGAAGCGAACCCAGGACCTTATGCTCAGCTTAGAGCTTTTGGCCAATGACACTGCCTTATTAGTCTAACGATATATCACTAATCACAAAAAGTTCTGAAAGAATTATAAATATTCTTTGATCACTAACTAGGCATATAATTACGTTACACAAAATACATGGGGTATTCCTCGAAACGCACCAACTTTGAAACGCACCAAATGAAACGTCTATCGATATCATTTATTACGAATCTTCATGTTTTTCATGTTTTTCTCTGTTTTATCGTTGATGCTTTCCGAGGAATAAAATTATAATAATTTTTTTTCGAAGAGTACTTTTGGTGCGTTTCGAGGAATACCCCGAATACATGATACAGATCATGTGATCAATAATAATATAATTTACTTACATTGTAACAGGTAGGTAACTAGATACGATTTCACGCACGTTTCTAAGAGTAGGTAGGTACGTACCTATCATATGGACGGAAACCGCGAATTATCTGTAATCACCGAAGGTAATCAGTTAGCAATCTCTCAATACTTATACGGATGCGATTTTTAATACACATCTGACCATATAAGGCTGGTAAAGAGATTCATATGATTGGTGTTCACAGTGTTATGGTTAAATCACATAATTAAATTACGCAGATTACAGATAATTTTAAACTGTCGAGAAGTTACTTAATCTAGGCTTTATTACATCATACTAGCTGACCCGGCGAACTTCGTACCGCTACATCTACAATTTACTTGGGGTCGGCGCAACATGTCTTTCTCTTCCATACTTCTCTATTAGTCGTCATCTCGGTAGTCACCCCCTTTCTAACCATATCATCATTCACACATTCCATCCATCGTTTCTTTGGTCTTCCCCTACTCTTATAGCCATCGACATCTATACTCAAAACTCTCCTCACGACATTTTCCTCATTTCTACGTAACACATGCCCATACCATGACAACCGATTCCCACGTAACTTTTCAGTTACCGGTGCCACTTTCAAACTTCCTCTTATGTACTCATTTCTTATTCTATCCATTCGTGTAACACCACACATCCCTCTTAGCATTCTCATCTCTGCTGCATGCAATTGCCTTTCATTCATCCCTTTTGTGGCCCAACATTCTGATCCACACAAGACAGCAGGTCTAATAGACAGCGGTAATCTCAGGAACTACTGGTTAGAATTGAAAAATTATTTTTGTGTTGAATAGTCCATTTATCGAGGAAGGCTATAGGCTATATAACATCACGCTATGACCCTTAGGCGCTGAGTAGCGGGTGACACCGCGGGGAACAGCTAGTGTTTTAATAATTAGGAACCCTCAGGGACGGCCCATCGAAAACCCTACCAAAGTTTCATCACAATCTGACCAATGGCTTCGGAACGCATAGAGGAAAAACATTGATTTTTATTTACACAGACTAGGATAAAATAAAGGCTAGATACCTATACAGATGACTCATATCCCATCAAATATCTGCTGAAAAGTGAATGCAGCTCAACCAGTCTAGCGAACGAAAACCCCAGTAATTGGGTTGCAGATGTCAAACGACAAACACTGCGAATAGAAAGGGATTCGGCATTGAAAACCGACTCCAAGAATAGAAAAGGCTGGACTAATAATGTCAAAGGCAACTTTGTACCTTTGTGTATTCAGCCGGTAGATTTTGTAAAAATCTCACCGTGAAAACTTAGGTGAAGTGAGTTTGTTTTTGCTAGGAATTGACACCATTGACAGCTCACTCCACGCTCACTTCAGCTAAGTTTTCACGGTGAGATTTTTACAGAATAGCATCGCTGGGCATCAAATATGGATGCGGCGAATGTACAAGTATCTCCTGGGGACTCGACTCATGGTAGAAGAACAGCGGAGTTTTAGTCGGTAGGAGTCCGTAACCATGAGGATGTCTTCACGAAAAAACAAAAAAGGGCATAGACACAGGGCGGCAGGAGACATTGATCGACGCGTAAACGTTATAAAAAAAAATCTGCTGTTCCATAGAAAAGTGCAATACTTACGCAGTCAAATTGAAGGAATAACCATTTTTTTTTTAATGACCTACGTAATATTTCAACGCAAGGGGTCTATCATGTCATCATCAACATCATTTTAGCCGAAAGACGTACACTGCTGGACATAGGCCTCCCCCAAGCACCGCCACTTCGACCAGTTCTGTGTTTCTCGCATCCAACGGGTTCCTGCGGCCTTCACTAGGTCGTCGGACCACCTTGTGGGAGGCCTACCAACGCTTCGTCTCCTGGTACGTGGTCACCGCTCCAGAACCTGTCGGCCCCATCGGCCATCTGTTCTGCGAGCAATCTGCCCTGCTCACTGCTACTTAAGTTTGGCAATTCTTCGGGCTATCGGCTAGAATCATGTACGTACGTCGATGTCCTTGCCACGAACTCTGTTATGGTAGGTATGCTTTTCCCAACCATGTTGGGGTCGGATTCCAGTTTAACCGGATGCAGCTGAATACCAGTATTTTACATGGAGAGACTGCTCTGACCTCCACAACCCAGTTACTGGGTAATACGATACCCCTTTGTAAGACTGGTTGTCAGACTTTCGGGCTTCTGACTACCCGTAACGACTCTCAAAGATGAACAAATGACAGCAGGGACCAACGGCTTAATGTGCTTTCTTTAAAAGATAGTTTTTTTTTTAAAGATGGTCACCCATCCCTGTGGATGGGTGATCATCTTTAAAAAAAAAACCATCTTACCGCGTAGCTTACCGCGGTTGGTACAGACCAACCGCGGTAAGCTACGCGGTAAGATGGTTTTTTTGGTTTTTTGGGTTTTGTTAGCTTAACCTGATCAATCGAGAAGTGCGGCTGTTATTATTTAGCCACGGGCCCCTCATGTGCCTGCCAACCTGTATAACAGAAAACTAAAATATCGTGTTGCATATACCACAAATCACGTAAAGCAATAAATTAGTTACTGCAAATGTATGCATTTTGTTTTCCGTGTCAAGGGAACACGCAGCATGTCGTAAATTATAATACTTTGTATGTACCGTCTGTGTCCACAATAAGAAAATTAAGTTTGTCCTAAGCACACTTGGTTCCCACACAAAATTAGTACTAATACCCTTAGCAGACATGTACAATACCCTTAGCAGACAGAGGGGCCCGTGGCTAAATAATAACAGCCGCACAGGTCGATCGATCAGGTTAAGCTACGCTTGCCGCGGTTGGTCTGTGGATGGGTGACCATCTTTACATACCGAGACCCCTCCGTGCCTCGGAAAGCACGTTAAGCCGTTGGTCCCGGCTGTCATTTGTGGATCTTTGACAGTCGTTACGGGTAGTCAGAAGCCCGAAAGTCTGACAACCAGTCTTACCAAGGGGTATCGTATTACCCAGTAACTGGGTTGTGGAGGTCAGATAGGCAGTCGCTCCATGTAAAATACTGGTATTCAGCTGCATCCGGTTAGACTGGAAGCCGACCCCAACATAGTTGGGAAAAGGCTAGGCAGATGATGACCCTTAGCAGACATGCTACTCCGGCGTTCAGCGATTTTGTTGCTTTTCGGAGACACGACACAGCGACCAAACGTCGGACCAATCCGCCAGTCGATGTAGCATCGATAGAAAACCAGCAATTTTGATACCTCGCTCTGGCATAGAGAGTCGCTCAATGTGATGCAGAATTTTATTTATTTTTTAATAACCAACTTATATTTACAGTTTGCACCACACGTACAAGATATCTTTCAATACTACCAGATAAACATACAATCATAAAATCAGGTTAAATTACATAAAACTAGACAAAATTAGACGAAATTATACAGGTTGATTTTTTTTACCGGTTCCTAATGTATAGAGGGTGTTTTCTCTACCCTACCCTACTCTCTAGTTGTTCATATTCATATATGAACAACTTTCACTATGGGACCAACACTGAAATCACGAAAAAAAAACAGCTGTTTCATACATTTTGGTCAAGTAGGTATTGAACTTTTGTATGAAACAGCAGATTTTTTTTCGTGATTTCAGAGTTGGTCACATAGTGAAAATTGTTCATATTCATGGTTCTGTAAAAATTTGGATCCGGTAAAAAAACACCCTGATTAGAATCAAATCAATCGCTAAAAGGTCCGATTTATTTATCACAACGAACGCAAGGAGTCGCCAAACCGCAATGCAGCGTCTATGAAGTCGCAAAATCGAAAAGTAGCATGTCTGCTAAAGCCATAAGAGGTAAGACAAATATTGTGCATGAAGAGTTAGCGGTTAGCCCGTCGTCGGTTAGTCGTGGTCACGAGGTTAGAGCATAGTCTTCGTATGAATAGACTGCTCTAGACATTACTCTAATAAGTAAACACCATCTCGGGTTATGGTCCTGTTATTAGACCTCTGTAGTTTGAGAGTGTACCTGTTTATAGGTACAGTCACACCGATACCAATATGTCAACACTTGGCAACTTTCAATTGCGATTTTTTCGTGAAATAACGAATGCAACGTTGAAACACGGCACTTTACACAAACCTATGGGTTCGAAAATACTTTCTTCGAAATAACATAAAATTTCATTCAAAACTAAACGAGAAAATCGTCTTTGAATAAAGCCAAGTGTATACGTACTTATGCTCGTGATTGTACTTTGACGAAATTAATGAAATTCCAATGATGATGTTTCGACTGGTGGGATTCTGCTCTTAGAGATTGTTGTTTGATTGACGTTTGTAAATTAATTTTACATAACAATTTAATTAGTAGTTAAATTAACATTAGATAACGCTTTAATGTTTTGTTTTAACACATTAATAGATACTCAATAATTATTTTAAATGCCAGATTCTCATGCTATTTAGGAGATAATTTGGCATTACAGAATATTATGTTTCACTTTATTTATTGCGTGATTCAAAAGGTCAGTTCAACTATGTTGCGCCTGATCTCATCTCTCGGTTTTACTGCTTGTGATGTCTTCATATCACACAAATATTATAAAGGCGAAAGTTTGTGAGAGTGTGTGTTTATATGTTTGTTACTTCTTCACGCTCAAACGGCTAGACCAATATTGATAAAATTTTGTATGGAGGTAGCTGACACCCTGGATTAACATATAGGCGACTTTTTATCCCGATATTCCCACGGGATCGACATTTACGTGGGTGAAACTGCGTGGCGCAGCTAGTTTATTTATATATACTTTATTGTACGCCAGAAAATACATAACAAAAATACATTTAACACTACAAAACATACAATGGGCGGTCTCATTGCTTTCTGCGATCTCTTCCAGGCAAACTTGGAATAGCTCTCAGAAATAGAGAGAGGTAGAGGAGATGGGATAGGATTTTGAGATAGTTGGTATCTAAGAGACTCGTCCTTAATCCTTCCGTTAGTAGAGCCCTTTCCTAGATCCGCATATATTGTATCTAGGGATCGAAACTGTTTCTCCTAAACACAGGTTATTATGTAGCCTAGCTAGGAGTACAGAGCTTCACCCACCCTATTATGTACACCTTGCGAATTACAGATACAAATGTAGAAGTTTTACATGGGGTGACACAATGGACGGTATGTGGGCGGTTATTCCGTTTATCCACCCTAGCTAGATACGCGGAAACGCATGTCCAAGAATCCACCCAGCCCTAGTTGGATAAACGGAATTTCAAGGCTAGGGTGGATTCTCGGATATGCGTTTCCGCGTATCCACTTTAGGTTGGATTTTTCGGGGTGGATAAGCGGAATAACCCGGTATGGGTAGCGGTGGTGCTATCAGTCATTTTTGGATAGAGAAACCATCTTACTAATAATTAATCTTACTAATACTAAATTTAAGTACTTGGGCCACTGGGTGAGTGAAGACCTGAAAGATAATATTTAGATGTGGAAAGGGAGCGCAGGTCGCTGGCTGTCCGATGCTGTATGTTGGCCCGTAGGTTCGCCCGTTGTACCGCACCAGTTAAAGTAACGCTTTTTAAAGCCTTCTGCCAATCCTTTTACACGTGCAGCCTGTGGGTGAACTTCACGCAGAAGGCATATAGCGACCTGCGCATCCAATACAACAATGCTTTCCGGGTGTTGTTGGGGCTGCCACGTTTTTGCAGCGCGTCCGGTATGTCATGCGCAAGAGATGCGCATCGTTATTATATCGGTTTCGCGTCAGCCCCAACACTATCCTGAGGACGCTGGCTGACCGCTGGGACTCTCCGATTCTAGGACGCTGGATACGACTCCATGCGGTGAAGTAGATTGGGATGGGAAAGTCTTTGGCGGGTGTACTTAGTTTAAAATTTATTTAATTACCCGTTAGTTTAGTTTATTTACTAACACTAGATATAAGGCATTTTATACTGGTACTAACAAACTATGGAACTTGATTCTGAAATAAATGTTTATTATTATTATTAATAATAAAGCTGAAGGGTCCGTTTGTTTGAACGCGGTAATCTCTAGAACTACCAGTCAGATTTTAAAGATCATTTTTGCATTTGCTATTTAGCATCATTTAACATCACGCTGGGACCCTTAAGAGACGAGCAAAAAAAGAGCCATAAACAATGCCATAAAGAACGCTAAGGAAAAACGAAGTAACAGCGCGGGCAGACGATACGATGCGACGGGATGGATCAGGGAAACAAGAAAGACGCGGACAAAGTCGCAGGTAGAAGCTAGTTTGAAATATTTCTGCACTGTGAACCAACCAGCTAAAGGTGTGAGGAGGTTAATAATGCAAAAAACCATATCACCTTGATTCTCAACCTTCATCTTATCAACCGCCATACATCGAACATCTGCATTCAGAATAACTCACAACATAATAAATATCTCGCACAGGTGATAATGAGCGCGTCGTGTGTACAATATTATCAACATTGGCGTGACATGTTTACACACAGGCCATGTCTATCTGAGCTGTGCACACAGCGGCCCAAGATTGTTGGGGCCGTCTCACCTAATTATGGGGTTTCTTATGAACGATGGCGTTATATAACTAATGGTGATAGTGTTATCAAGGGTTTTGGGTGAGCTGTGGTTAATCTGGTGGATGTGGAACAAAGAGTCGATGACGAAACCTTACGGGAAGGGATTAACTTATCTTTGAAGCTGCATTTTTTTCTATAAAGCCTGTGAAGACATTTTGACATGAATCTTTTCGGGGTCTACAGAAAGTAGGTTCATTACTTGTTAAAAAAAAAGCTTCATTTTTATTGCTGAATGGGCCCGCCCTTGACCTTGATGACGCCTGATGGAAAGTGATGGATGAGGTGTATGATGGAACGAGCGTGCCAGAAGATGCCTAAGGCACTGGAACTCCCACGCATCGAGGCAACACAGCAGGCTGCTTGACGCCGGACTCCGGTGGGAGGGTGGTCGCAAACCAGGCAGGCGTCAGCACTACCACCGCAAGGGAAGAATTGGCCAGTCAAATAAGGTGTCGGGTGTGACTGTCCAGGATGCGCCGAGCGCTCGGTTCAGTTGAGCAACTGGCAGTACAAACTGCGCTTCACGAGGAGGATTCTTCATGCATCCCAATTGATTGATTGGGCCTATCTAACAATTTGGCCCTCTAGAACGGTACGACTGGGATGTGCAGTCATCATCTTTTCAGCCCGGAATCACCTACTGCTGGGTATAGGCCTTCCCTTTTTCCGCCATCCCTCATCCAGGTGTTTCCCGCGACATTGACGACTTTGACGACATCATCAACCCAACGCGCTTTTGGACGGCCCTGGTTTCTTTGGCCTAACCTTGGCCACCATTCGGTCACAGCTTTATTCCAACGGCCATCTCTTCGTCTCTAGATTTCCAGCCCAACTCCATTTGAGCTGTGCAGTATTCAGACATTACATGATATTCTGCAACAATGCACAAGATATGAGAAATAAATTTATAAAACTAGAATGTATTTGTATATCCTGTCGAAAAAAAAATTATTGTCACGAAGAAAATATATAGTGTAAGGAGATAGAATATTACCTTCCATTTTATGTGTGACCTGATTTCTTCCTGAGAGCAGGAGCATTCAATTTCCTCTAGTAAAGTGGCAACTAATGGATACTATAAAAATGTTTACTCGTCGTTTAGTTGTCGTAAGAACGCCTGCTTAGTGTGTCGTCGATGGGATTTTGTGGGCAGGCAATGTTATTAGGATTTTGTTAGCCAGACTTCTCCGCTGCATGATCATGGGTCCTTAGTATATCTAATTAGGTTCAGTTGATACTATAATCCATATTAGGTACTTACTTCTACTTTGAGTTTGAGTACGCGGTCGTTAATCATCATCTGCCTAGCCTTTTCCCAACTATGTTGGGGTCGGCTTCCAGTCTAACCGGATGCAGCTGAATACCAGTATTTTACATGGAGCGACTGCCTATCTGACCTCCACAACAAAGTTACTGGGTAATACGATACCACTTGATAAGACTGGTTGTCAGACTTTCAGGCTTCTGACTACCCGTAACGACTGTCAAAGATCCACGAATGACAGCTGGGACCAACGGCTCAACGTGCTTTCCGAGGCACGGAGGGGTCTCGGTATGTAAAGACGGTCACCCATCCACAGACCAACCGCGGCAAGCGTAGCTTTACCTGATCGATCGACCTGTGCGGCTGTTATTATTTAACCACGGGCGGTCGTTAATATGTGCCAGTTATGATTAAGTCCCATATAATAGGGGGCAAGCCTATTGCCAACGATCGGGCACAAATCCAGACTCCGGGCTGTTACTGAGAAATCCCTGAGAGAAAAACCAAAAACACTTTACCCCACCTGGGAATCAAACCCAGGACCTCATGCTCAGCAGTAGCGCTAGACCAACGAAGCAGCAAGTTGTACAGACGCCAGCACATCAAGCTACTCGAAACTGTCAAATTTTCCCAATCAACCTTGAACCTTATGCTGTAGCGATAAAGTTCAAATCTATTAAAGAAATTTGACAGATGGTAGTAGCTTGATGCGCTGGCGTCTGCACAATATGTTCGGGTTCGTAGAGTTTCATCCCTGTCACTCATACAGTATTTTTATCTGACGAAGTGTCGCGCGCTTTACTTGTGTTTACCAAGTGTACAAACACGCTCTGTAAATGTGTGTGAAAGCGCGGCAGCTCTTGGTACCTTCCGAGACGTAGGCGAAGTGGGAAGTGTGTGCGTGTGTGTGTTATGTGCTGACGCTACTCATCTTCACGCACACATTCACTCCTCGTTTGTACAATTGGTAAAGCAAAGCACGCCTGTGTGAGGTGAGAGTAGTGCGTGTGTTTCCGAGCGCATACAACCCGAATCTCTTCAAAGTGAGAGTGAACAGACTTCTTCTGGGTAAGCTCACTCCATCGTAGAACTTTGCCTCTGCCACCTCTGACCTAGACTAGAGTCAAGAGCAAACCCATTTCAAATTTAAAAAAAAGATTACGTGACTAACGAGATGTCGAATAAGAAGTTTTTGATGCATGAAGAAACCTTCGTGTAGCGCAGTTTGTTCCGCCAGTTACTCAACTGAACGCTCGCGCTCGGCGCATCCTGGACGGTCACACCCAAAACCTTATTTGACTGACCAATTCTTCCCTTGCGGTGGTAGGGCTAACTCCCGCCTGGTTTGCGACCACCCTCCCACAGGAGTTGCTCAAGCAGCCTGCTGTGTTTCGTCGATGCGTCGGAGTTCCAGTGCCTTAAGCATCTTCTGGGCGCACTCGTTCCATCATAGACCTCAGCCATCGTTTTCCATCAGACGTGATCGAGGTCAAAAGAGGGCCCATTCAGCAAAAAAAAAAAATTGGAATAAAGACAGGATAATGAGATTCATGGCCTGTGTGAGAGTCTCTTTCTATAATTCGATGTGCCATAAGGACCTTATTACTAATGAGGTACTCTTGCCTTATGGCATATATACCTAAGGAGTCATTAGGTATTAGAAATCCCACGGTACATTAGAGACGAGTCAATTTGCAACCTGTTGTAACTCTGAGAAGTAACGACACGGTCCAATTGTCCTGACTTATCTGATGTTGGGCAACTTGCCTGAATACCGGATTATCTGCAGTTAATTGAATAATTCCACGATCTTGGATTATGGGAATTTAAGGGGCTTACAGAACCTAAACGCAAAAAAACGCAAGTTTTAGAAATAATAAAAGTATATGATCGACTACAGTAAACAAAATCAGAAAAATATATGCTAGGTAGATAGTGTGTTGAAAACGTATTACATCTAATTTGATACGATAGAAAAAATTTATGAAGATACCTCTAAAAACTTTCTCTAATATGCATACATACGATCATTCTGATTTTTTGTCAGATTATTCTACAAGCAATATACTAAAATACTAGTGTTTTAATTTTTTAGCCCAAACAATAGATTTTTTGTTATTAAATAATTACTTCATATTTTGCAATAAATTACCAGCGATGTGTCATCGAGCTTCTCTTTCTTTTCTATGCAGTTCGACAGAGACCGCGCTTTAGGTCATGTAAGCCCCCTAAGAACATTTTGCTTAAATATCTTTTTGTTTCGGTGCTGATGGGGATATTGTTGCACCACTTCTTCTTCCCAGCGAAAGCACTTGGAAGTGGAGAAGGGCGGGCGTTTTGGCGGACTGTCTTATGTAATTTTGACTTTAGAAAAGTGCTTATTCTCAGCATAATTTGAATAAATGACTTTTGATTTTGTTCTTCTTCAAGCCATTTTATCTCATATAGTAAGTCTTTTCGAAGGGTTTTCATAAATCTCTGCTTAGGAGAGCTTAGGTTTATTTGAAATTTAACGTAAGAAACATCAAATAAAAACTGACGTCATTTTAATTCAAATTGTTAAAGCACGATCTACATGATTCGCACAGTCAGAAAAAGGGGACAAATCACTCAAAAAATAAATCAAGCCATGTAATCACTTCATTCTAGATTCTTATTTTATTCATTTGTTGATAAAATTATGCTGGATGATCGACCAAATACGTGGCTGGGGTGATGACTGGCATCTCTTTGATGCCTTGTTTGTTGATGACCTTCACGAGGAAGTTGGGTAGACTGATGAAGAGCCTCTCGTGGACCTCGTGGACACACCGCTTTATCAGCTCGTATGCTTCAAACTCCGTTAGCTCTGCGAAAGTGGATAAGGATCATAAGGATATAACGTCTTTTTAAAGCCAAACTACCCGCTAGGGGATTTCCGCAAAGTAGCCCTGCGACACGTGTTTCCGAAGACACAAAACTACTAAATCGTAATATTCTATATTGAGTAAGTGGAATCGAACGGAAAGAAAGGAAAAGTAACGGTAAAGGAAAATATCGTGAGGCAGCACCGTTTGAAATTTAAAAAGGCATACAATTTTAATTAACCATTCCTAAAAGTCAGAATTTCACCATCAACGGTACTGTTTTTTCCATCCCCTCTTCGTCAAAGCAAAATAAACTTACCAGGTTTATGATATCTATCGAGTATGCCCAAACTGAGCAGACCTCCAAAGCCGTGGACTCCGAAGGGTACCCTCAATGCGCACGCTAGAAAGTCGACGGTATACAACTGCCCCCCGTCCGCTTCATCGTAACCCGCGACCAGTATGTTCACCATGGAAGGATTCTGGGGGAGAATAACTTGGATATTTAAAAAGGATGAAGGATATTGCTTGATCGTCGTTTGTCTAGATAGGGAGAAGAGAATAGAGGCAAAATAAAAAGAGTGAGAAGGAAGTTGCAGCAAAAAAAGCAAATCATATAGCAGTTTAAAGATATTGCAAGATATAGATATATTAGAAAGGAAGCTAAGTACTATAAGCTTTCTTAAATATGTAGATACAGAGGCCAGCACATCAAGCTACCCGAATCTGTCAAATTCCTTTGATAGATTTTCAACTTTACTACTAAGGAATAAGGTTCATATTCAATTGGGAAAATTTGACAGATTGGGGTAGCTTGCTGTGCTGGCCTCTGTACATCCCACAGAGCAAGGAGATGCCTTGGCGGCCGCTGTTAGAGACGGTATTCGGGTATTGTCTACACTTTCCATAATATACAAACCAAGCATGTCAGAGGACGTCACCATTTAGGTACTCATTGAAATTCGGCCCGTGACAATTAGGCCAATGCCTGTGACAGTCGAATTTGCACTTAGCGCTAATAGCGCAGGCACGAATATTATTAGTACCTACTGCTGTACTGGCGCCGATTTACTGACGATTCCGTGCTCTGAGATGCTTCCAAAAACATTCATAATAAAACAAACTAAATTAGACCAGGGGGCCTTTTTTTTTTTTTTTTTTTTTGTGGATGGGAAATCATCAAATGACTCCTCCCGCTCTGGGTGGAGCGGAAGGGAGTGTCAGACTCTTACTGACTAAAACCCACCCGTGTTCCTTCCTTAGCCCTTTATGTTCCGGGCCAGCGGTAACCCTTTCGGACAATCCCGCTGACCCGGCAATCCCGCTGACCCGGCAGACCAGGGGGCCTAAAAAGGCCATTTTGGCGGAATCAATAAAAGGATAACATTATGAATCATAATGGACAGTTAGCTGTTAAGATAATCGTATCAAATCCCATTGGTGGAGGATTTTTCAGTATTTTTTTTTTGTCTGTGCTAAAATACCAATCAATCCAATTAAAATCCAATCCCAATCTCTTTGATTATACCTAAGTAGTGCAGCGAAAAAAACTATGATTCTGCCAAAGTGGCCTTTTTAAGCCCCCTGGTATATAAAAATCATCACTATCCTAACAATATTACAGAACACTGGTATAAAAGACAGGCACAATAGTTTAAAACTGACTTAATTAAAATATAAAAACGATTAATTGTTGAAAAGTTAATTAAAATAGCCTCGCAATTAGCGCTGACATTAACATTCGTATGGACGAAAGTGTTACAGAAAACGTCATTACTATGCACGGACGAAAGTGCTTTGCATGTTCAGTTAACCCAAGATAAAGTTAGACCGTGGTTGATACTAGTTAGTTAGTTGAAACTGTATTTAGTTTGGTCTCTAGTGTCAAGACTAGTCTGGCTAGGTGTAATTTTCTTTTCCTTCTGGAAGGAAAATGACTCACAGCCAGATTTAACTTAAGCGGTGTAGAGACGTGACCGTAAGACGAAACACTCTTCGAGTTTGATATTCTCTTCTCTATGTCTCTGCATCACTCTAAGGTTGACTGGTAGAAAATGCCCAAGGCATTAAGTCCGCCTTTGTGCAGTTTTTACTTGTGCATAAAGTTTTAATAAATAAATAAATAAAATATTCCCCTGATTTATTTTCCAATGTACATCAAGTTGCTGCTGACTGCAAAGTCGCCAAACCAAAGGCGCCATCAGTTTGAAAGGAATTAAACAAAGCACTTTGAACTCTTACTAAAGATTTACATGAAAATATTTTCAGGACGGACTCAGATAATAAGTATATTACAGCTAGCTCATACAATTTATAATGTCGTACGAACTTCGGCGGCAGTAAAATAAGCGGCAAGATAAAGGTGTTAATTACTTAAAAATTACAAAACCCATTAATTCAGCTTATCGTGAACTCTAATATTATAATAATAATGACATTACGGAACGTGTGGCAAGATACGAAAATAATTTAAGCGTTGCATCTCTGTGGCATTTGATAAAGCAGCCGCTGCATCAAGCACGTGTGTGCTAGATGCAGCGACGATCGTTATCAAATTCCATGAAACAAGATAAACTTCATTAGTTAAATCATTTAGGGAATTCCAGTTATAATAATTGTATGAGCACTGATTACTTAATAACACTACATTTGCAAAACCTAGGATGATAAGAAATTACGAGATTTCCCGAATTTGTTTGAAATCTGCATGATTTGTTGTCATTTGTGTGTGTGCAAAGAGTTAATAGCAGCACCAACATTTATCATGAGTGCTATCGTTAATCTCAACTCCCATGATCGAAATTACTTAAATTCCATGCGACAGTGTTGTCATGAGAATGACTACATACAAAATTAAACCATACCAAACTGCTGCGAAAAGAAGTATAAACATTGCCTTCTTTACGTAGACCTTGCTGAAGATAGTCGTGTCGATATATTAACTTTTTTTACCAATACGGAGCGATCTATAGGGCGCTGTCGTTTTCCTTACCGACTAAAGCCCCACGTTGTTTCATATCCCCACAACTGTCATATGGTAGCTGTGCAAGAGGCACTTTAACAAGGGTGAAACAGTCTTTGGCGCGTCCATGGGGCACACAGGATCATAGATTTTAGTTTTATGTCAGTTTTAATTTTGTTAATACAAAATGTAGTGTCTGTGTGTTCTTTCTTTCTTTCTTAAACTAAATTCGGTACCTACCGCGCTCTTCAGCGCCTCCATCATCGTCTTCCTCGCGAAATGCACGGCGGCTGTGAGTTCTTTCTTTCTTTCTTAAACTAAATTCGGTACCTACCGCGCTCTTCAGCGCCTCCATCATCGTCTTCCTCGCGAAATGCACGGCGGCTGCGGTGTTTAGCTGGTAGCCATTCCTCATCTTGTACAGCTGGACGTTCTTGTCGATGAACTGCACGAACTGGACCCTGTCTCCTGGGTCCCCGATGGCGCCCATCAGCAGTCGGTCTGATACCTCGTACAGCTTGTTCTCGTCTGAAAATTGGAGTGATGAAAAGACTGAGAATGTAATGAATTTACTGATTCCGTGCACTGGTAATGTTATCGATATTTGTTTTTCGTGATAACCATCTACCTGCTAAAACAAGATATATTTTATCCTTTGCGTAACCCAGTTTTGATTGCAGTTTTTCTAGTCCTTTACATCAATAATCACATGGGAACCATGTTTAAGTCTGTGGTACTTTTGGTACTTTTGCATGCATTTACTTACGTAACTATATTCTGCAATCAACAATCTTCTCTTTTCTCGTAGTCAATTAAGGCTGTTAATAACGCACCATAAAAATATCTTTCCACCTCCTTACAAGTAATAGGTAAGCAACTTAACTGTGAACTATATAATTCAATGGCATGTTGTTATGACTTCAGCATATAGGTAATTAAAAGCCCGTATATAATTGTAGTCAAGGTTAGTAGTGCAGATAGATTGAAAGTGTACCTAACCCTTATGGGTATGTTTGCGATTACAATAATACTGTATTGTAGCACTACGTAGGAAAGGTCTCCTCTCGCTTTTTTGCACTGCTGTTTGTAGCATGCGGACTAGTTCTTTCAGTTGGAGCCAAAAAGACACCCCACACAATGCGTGGCTAGAAAACAAACGAACCGTGCAGCTTACGTGGCAAACCTCTTTTTTTTTTTTGGATGGGAAATCATCAAATGACCCCTCCCACTCTGTGTGGAGCGGAAGTGAATGTCAGATTATTACTGACTAAAACCCACCCGTGTTCCTTCCTTAGCCCTTTATGTTCCGGGCCAGCGGTAACCCTTTCGGACAATTCCGCTGACCGTAGCAAACCTCTTCATGTATGTATTTAGTGGATTCTAATAGTCTTAAATAACTAGATGGAATATTTTTTCCAATATGGTCATCCTGTCGAACTAAATGTTGGGAACTTGGAATACCAGCGAGATCCTCACAGGCTTATGTATAATAAATGACTTGCCAAGACTGGCTAAATATAGTAAAAGTTATTTAAAAACTTTGGATTTTAGATTGTTTAAAAAAAGCAACATATATGGTTGAATACTAATATTTTTCACAGCGTAAAAGAATTTGTTGACAGGAAACATTTTGTAATGTAACCTATGATATTTGCATGCTATGATATTTGAAGCTAAATATGATTGTATGCTCTATAATGTATTTTTAAAACAACTTTATATACCATGTTATAAGCAAATAAATATTATTTCTATTTCTAACTGTAGAAAAATGAAAATAACAATAGATAAATAAATAATAGAAATTCAATTGTGTCTCATTAGCCACAGTTGAGCTAATGAGCTGCACTTCGAACATAGTGGTTAGTGGACGGTTGACTTTAAGCTCGTTTCACGATCTTTGCCCTGATCTGCCAGACACATACACACGCCATTTTGAACTAGCGGCCCGCCCAGCTTCGCAAGGGTGCAATATTTTTTCGAACTTCCGAAAGTTTCTTTCATACAAACTTTGTCCTGGCAATACCGAACACAACAAATAAAGAATTATCCAATTTGGTGCAGTCATTCGGAAGTTATGCGCGTACAGACATTACGGCGACTTTGTTTTATACTATGTAAGGATGGTATAGTTCGACGATCGAACAATTGAGAAAAAAAAATCTCACTAGTTCGACGATCGAACTAATGAATCGAACTAGTGTGAACTAACGTGAATATCGACTGAAAGTAAAAACTTTCAATGTTTAAAATAAAACAATGATCACTTATTATCGCTCAAACCGTTTTTGTTACGTGACTGTACATATTTCTACAAATGCCAACGTCAGTGGCAGGAAAGTACAATCAAAATCAATAGATAACAATTGGAAACTAGTAACCTTACTTTAAAGTCATTGTTTCTATTCCAAATGTTATGACTACTTAGCGGACAATGGAGATATTACCAGCATTATAAATATCTGTAGTTCATAAAGTGTAGAGTATCTCTAGGTCAAGACTTGCCATTTCAAAGAAACTGTTTCATTTGTTACTTGCTATTATTTTGTAAACTCCCAGTAAAATTGAACTTCAACAGGTCCATTGCCTTTGCAATAAAGTTTTCGATGTGTCAAATTATCATAGGAATCATGTTCACAATAGTTCCATAGAGTAAACTGCCTTCTGGTATTGAGGACTGAAGGTGATTATGTGGTGGATGCTGGATGCATGTCACTCGTGTGAAATAGGCATAGGTACTTTGAATTTCAGAATCTTTAACTCAGAACCATTTTATACGTCTATGCTCAGAACCTCCCAGAACCCTTTTACTAATAAGTATACACAGTTTCTCCTTGCAAATACAACTACATGCAGGTCATCATCATCTGCCTAGCCTTTTCCCGACTATGTTGGGGTTGGCTTCCAGTCTAACCGGATGCAGCTGAATACCAGTATTTTACACAACTACACGCAGGTACCTACAATAATCAGTTACCAACAAGAAATACAGTTCTCAAACCTAAAATCAGGGGGCCTAAAAAGGGCACTTTGACAGAACCATAAAAGGATAACATTATGAATCATATTAAGGCGAAAACAGTGCGGGTTTTTCTTTTTTTCACTGCACTATGTAGGTATAATCAAAGAAATTGGGATTTGATTTGGATTGGATTGATTGGTATTTTAGCAAAGACAAAAAAAACTGAAAAATGCTTCACCAATGGGATTTGATACGATTACTTAACAGCTAACTGTCCATTATGATTCATGATGTTATCCTGTTATGATTCTGCCAAATTGGCCTTTTCCGAAAAAGAACAGGTAAATAAGGTAAAGTACCGTGTTTCATGACGATAATACTCTGTGTATTGGTCTGATCGGCGGCGATTATGGCGAAGTCCTTGCATTGCATGCCCAGCAGACATTGGAAGTAAAGAGTTGAATTAAGCATAATTACGAGTTGCAATCACAAATAACTTAATACGGAAGTAAAAAATAATAATCTCTGTGTAAAAAAATTCATCAAAAACACGTTGACATTGACGTATATCCAAAGTAAATAGTGACATAGACGAGGACGATAATATGATCTAGAGTTTTTTGACCAAACAGGAATCATTTTGCAGATGGGTAAAAAATGTTCCGCAGTCCATCATGACATTTCTGAGAGGCCCCTCAGAGAAAAGAGACCTCCTCCTGAATCCATTAGCCTACCTAAAAAGTATAAAAACAACCTGCTCAGGTGGAGATTCACAAATGACTTCGGGAGTGTTATGTGGTGCTGTCCCACAGACAATGGGTATGAGGCACGTAATATCGTGTCCAGCGTGGCCTTAGTCTGCACGCTACAAGTGTTGATGGACGCTATTGAAGTTGCCAAGCTTGTAGCCAAATTATGGGCTGACTATATACAACATTATTTTTAGTATAAGCGAAACCCGAAACACGTGTCCAGTATTTTTATATAAAGAATCTATGTACAAATTTCAAAACTGTATCATGTAAAATCACAAAGTTATAAGCTTGTTAAGTTACCTGTTTGTCAGTACAAAACCATGCTCATTCAAGCCGCGCCGTCTTGCGCTTATTGATAACTAGCTTCCGCCCGCGGCTTCGCCCGCGAGGTATGTCGATAAAAACTATCCTATGTCCTTCCCCGGGATGCAATCTATCTCTCTGCCAAATTTTATCGAAATTAGTTCAGTGGCTTAGGCGTGAAAAGGTAACATACAGACAGACAGACAGAAGGACAGACAGACAGAAGGACAGACAGACAGAGTTACTTTCGAATTTATAATATTAGTATGGATGTAAGTAAGGATGAAAAAGTAAATTAGGCTTCTTTTAAGCATTTTATTACCTACCTATTTATTATTATTTAAAACTAACTGCCGTTGGTCTCGTGGTCGCAAGTGCGATTGCTGAGCGTGGTTCGATACCCAGGTCGGGCAGTGTTATTGGATTTTTCCATTAGGAATTTTTCAGTAGCAGCCCGGAGTTTGGAAGTTGCTGGTCTGATACCCCCGAAAAGCTGTTGATGTTGCGCCTGATCTCTCCCCAGTCGTGTCGCATTGCCGTCCCATCAGACTATGAGAGTAAAGGAACAGAGTAACAGAGAGTGCACCTGTTTTTGCGCACACACTTGTGCACTAATCAATGCCGGATTAAGACTACTTGATGCCCTAAGCAATCCACGCCTGTAGGCCCTCCTATCCACTAGTAGCCTCGTATTTTTCCAAAACATCGACGAGCGATTTGTAAAGATTGGCGCACATCTCTAGAGATGTGCGCCAAGATGTGTGAAGATTTTACAAGGCCCAAAAGTCACTCTAACTAGTAGAGTGACTTTTGGGCCTTGTAAAATCTTGCTGGTAAACAGCCTTGCTTTTCATGTGCTAGCAAATATTGTTTCGGTGCTGTTTCTGCCTTATGGTGCCCCCCGAGACGTGATATGCGTGACCCTGGGTCGCACAGGTATAACCACAGTGTTAGATATACCTAGATAACGCAAGAGCTACTACTTCGCGTGCCAAAAATCGCACCAGCTTACGTACAAAAATCGTAAACTGCCAATTTCGCGCTCAGTCCTGTGTACTGCTGGCTGGGTGAGCGTGAGCGCTGGCGCTAGATCACGGGGGTGGAGCAAGACGAGTACCGCACGCGTTGGCACCTTGCCTTTGAATCGACTTGATTTTCCCATCACTAAATAGTGCTTCTGACGTCATAATAGGTAGTCAAATAAAAATGGCACGCTTGGTTTTCATACAGATCGTGATAGTTGCGTTATCTAGGTCTATCTATATATGTGGGTATAGCGCACCATTAGGTAACTCATTCCCAATGGACTCGTATTATTTAGTTACTAGCTTCCGCCCGCGACTCCGTCCGCGCGGATGTCGGTCTTCGCGTGGATGGTTTATTTCTCCATTTTGAGTAACTCTGACAATGACATCTTATAAATATCTATTGGACCCAAATACGGCTAAGCCTATAATAATTAAGGAGATCCCTCTATTGAGCTACTGCTGTTGTTCTGTAGTAAGTATTTTTTTCATAGTAATTCCGACCTTGATAAGTAGCATGTAGCAGTAAATTACTGACAGTGACGAAAAGTTTGCAATAATAAAAAAGTGATCGTGACAATGCGACAGAAAGTTAATTGAGAGCTTCAGCATACACAACATTGTTAGTGATCTCGTCCGGAATATGAACATGAAGATTTCTTGGACTGCTCACACGGGAAAGAGCTACGTAAAGTTGCCCGTGTGAAAAACAACTCGCAGTAAGATCTACGCCAGCAACTCCTAGGGTCTGACCTTGAGCCTTATTTATTGTCATGGTGTAACACAAAGCTACAGGAAACTGTATTCTCTTAAATTGAAATGGAAAATTATCCACTGCGGGTAATGCAACGTGTGTTCGCGGTTCTACAGAACAACGTCTATGAATAAAACTGAAAAATAAGATTTTTTTTTCTACGTATTTTTCCAGGATAAAAAGTATCCTATTTTATGCCCAGGATAATAAGGTATAATTATACCAAGTTTCATCGAAATCGAACCGTTAGTTTTCACGTGATGCCTGCATATACAGACAGACAGACAGACAGACAGACAGACAGACAGACAAAATTTTTTTTAATCACATATTTGGGTTTGGTATCGATCCAGCAACACCCCCCGCTATTTATTTTTTCAATATTTTCAATGTACAGAATTGACCCTTCTACAGATTTATTATAAGTATAGATAAATAGCACTTAGGTACCTAACCGGTCGGCGCGGAGATTGGATAACCTACTTAGTGTCGCTCGGTGTCCAACTAACAGCCTTTTTTAAATATTTTTGGGAGAAAATATAACATGGGGTAAAAATTATTGGAATCGATTCAGTTACTTATTCTGAACAAACTATAATCAGGTTTCGCGTATACTAAAAATAACGTTGCATATACACACATCAAAAGTGTCTAGGGATCAACATATATTTTTGCAATAACTTTTCTCCTGATTGATATTAATTAAAATTTTCTTTAAGGATTCATCAAATAAAGTGTTTTCGTTTGTCACAGTAACGATAAACCAAGTCACCTTTGCATTAATAAAGAAATTTGCCATTTTCCTAATAAAGGGATTTTTGACATTTGAACCACTAACACAAAAGTTCGAAAAAAAGACTGAAATAACAGTTTTCTTTAAAATTTTATTGGGTAACTTAAACAATTAATAATCCGTGTTTCTACCGCGAACACTAACAACACAAGAACATCGGTTTGGCATACTCAAAATGAGTTCATCCAAATCACGCTGTGGAATGGCCGCCCATGTTTGTTGCAACAACAAAAAAAGGTCTTCTTGCGACTGGATACCCTCCATATTCGGCAGAGCTCTTCTCTGTAGCATATCCCATGCATGCTCAATCGGGTTCAAGTCGGGCGACTGAGCAGGCCAGGGCAGGACATTGATGTTAGCTGCGGCGAGAGTCTGTCTTACAACTCTTGCGGTGTGCGGTCGTGCATTATCATGCATTAACTGAAATAAGGGACCGATTTGCACTTGTAGAGGAACGATGACGTCTGATACAATCGTCTCAGCATAAATTTGAGCGTTGAGGTTGCCTCTGATCCAAATCAACTCAGTTCTTCCGCCGATCCAAATACCCGCCCATACCATGATGGTTCCACCACTATAAGGATGGACTTCCTGGCAGGATTTTAATCGCTGTTGGCGTCCAGGGGTTCTCCAGTGTCGTATACGTCTTGTATCCGGTCTCATACCAAAACGAGACTCATCAGAAAAGCACACGAAACGCCATTGTTCTTCTGCCCAATTTCTGTGTTCAAGAGCCCATTGATATCGAATCCTACGATTGTGCATTGCTATAGGTGGTACCCGTAGCGGTCTTCGGGAATGAAGGTTCACTTCATGCAAGCGGTTTCTGACTGTTTGGTCGCTAATTAAGTTCCCTGAAGAGTGATGAAGCCTCACGGCTAACATCATGGCGGTTATTGTTGGAGCTCTTCGAGTTAAGATTTGAATGTATCGGTCTTGTCTCCGTGTGGTGCAGCGATACCGTCCTCCATGGCGCTCAGCCACGGTACCAGTGCTTCGGTAACGTGTCCAAAGTCGACTGATAACACTCTGACTTGTATTCAGAGCTAAAGCCACAGTACGTTGCCGGGAACCAGCTTCTATCATTCCCACGGCTCTGAGCATTTCTTCCCTGCTTAAATGACGTCGCCGCTCCATAATAACGTTGGTTTTAATCAGTAGTAGGGAAACAGTAGCACTAATAATGTCTTCAATGCGTTGTATGTTTTTATAGCGAAAATATTGACAGCTGATTTTCATCTTTTACTCGAATTTGATTCACAGTTCCTGATTCAAATTATGAAATGCACCAAAAAGGATCCATATAAATTTATAAAATCATAAATTTATTACAAAGCCACATCTCAATCTCAAGAAATCCGCATAAAAATACTTGATCCCTAGACACTTTTGATGTGTGTAGATTGCCATCGACATAATAAGAATAAGAAGAAGTTTAAAAAAATGGCTAAACCTCTTCAGATAATGATCAATAAATATACCGTAAGCCTACAATCTGATCTATAGATAGGCCTTCTGCCGAGATGCTTCAGATGCCAGCCCGTTATTACTTTGCGGCTTCTATAGAATTGCAACCGTAACTTCCTGCTTAGCAATAAACGTAACATGGTTCATGTTCATAAGTTCCAATGGAAAGAATGTTCAAAACTGCAATTGTAGTGTTGTATCGAAATCGTCAGAAGTGTTAACGTGTATAAGTGGCGAGGGCGCTCCGCGGCGCGTCGAAAAAAATGTGCTAAAAACATACTTGCGTATAAGAAGGCGTTACCGCGGGGTACAGGCGCGCGTGAGTGGATATAAAAATGACCGTTGTTTTTATATAAGCTTCAAGTGCCTTTGGGATAACATATTAAATTAAAGTATATCTTATATATACTTTTTGTGCAGAAAATAATGTTATTACCATAATACATAAACTGATTTTTTACTATTTTAATATTAAAATATTGTTAATTTATTAAATTCGTAATAATTATTGTGGGAGAAAATTGTGGTCTCGTTATAAATCTACGCACACACGTAACAGTCGCACACGTATAAAGTCTAGCGTCTAATTCGTCCATTTTGGTTTGTTTTGAGTGTAGAGCGGAAGTGTGACGTATGTACGTAGTTTTAATTATTTTTGGGATTCAAAATTACCTATATTAGATATGACAGAAATCGATTCAGTAAACGATTCTAAACAAACTATAGTTTCATAATATAATTACACATTGTATATTAGGGAGTTTTGTAATTTTAGCATATTCTATCTAATGAATATACTTTCTAAGCTCTAACTAAAATTCTAAAACCAGGTTGCCATACTAAAGTTTGCACTACGCGTTAGGATTTCCCAAGTTTATGCAAACTAAAGTTTATTTGCTTCTTCAATGTGTACCTACATGAAAGAGACGGTAACCTATATGTAATATGCGAAAATAAACACTTTACGCTTCAAGGATCCACACTAAACAGATTATGAAACTCCGTGACCTGAGTTAATAGTGCTAAGTGATAATGCACTTCTCGGATTTTGCTTATTACCCTCAAGCCATTCTGTTCTGCCCTTTTAGACTTTTAGAGATTCATTGTCACTTACTTTGTCGAACATAACTTTTTTTTGCTATGGGAAATCATCAAATGATCATCAAATGAATTTTCTTTCGCGATTACAGGTTTGGTCCCATAGTAAAAGTTGTTCATAATGATAAGTACAATGACCCCTTTTTTTTTCCGTGTGGGAAATCATCAAATGACTCCTCCCGCACTGGGTGGAGCGGAAGGGAGTATCTCTCTTACTGACTAAAACCCACCCGTGTTCCTTCCTTAGCCCTTATGTTCCGGGCCAGCGGTAACCCTTTCGGACAATCCCGCTGACCCAGCAGGATTCGGCCCTAAGAGGCCTCTTCTCTGCTGCTGACATCTCTTTGAGGCGCGCGTGGAACACACACGCGCCGTCCGGCACGGGCCTGGTCCTGATCGGACGTTGAGCTACCCATTACTCTCCGCCTACAGGCCCGCGCCTACATATCTCTTTTATGTTATTAAATGTGACACTGTCACTTTAAGAAATTGTAACCCTTTTCTATAGGGGCCTGTTACATTAATATCTCCTTTACAACGGTTTGTACAGGATGAGAGCATTTTTTCCCAGTTATGGTTGGCATGTTATATTTGACTAAATGTTTGTAGTTAAAAATAAAAAAAAACATACTTCATCTAAGACATGTATGGCTCAAGATGCTTTAAATGGTTACACTACTAATAAAATGGTTATACTGGCTATCACTCTCTTAAAGCTTTGGATTCAGCTTCCAAACATCCTATAAACCAGGCTGAACTTGTTAGCTAGAGCCAAAAAATTCAGCAAGCAATTCAACACGTACCTACAATTGACCGGACATCCACCCACACGGTCTACACTTCACACATACCCGCGACCGCTATCTCCGAGATATCTTGAGCAACATTCGCAGTTACCTCACTGATAGACGTGTCAATTTTAACATGGTACACATTGCACCCGCACTTCTATTCTAATTTCTTGCATAACTTGAATGACACAAACAAACGTGTGAATGAGAATTAGGCGTTGATTGCTTTTGAGATAAAGAGCTTAATGAAATAGTTGAGCTTTGTGGAGATGTGGTCTTAATTAAATGTGGAATATAATAAAAGAGACAAGCCTTAGATACTTACATAACTCAAACTTAAACTCAAAGCATTTAGTTCAATTAAACAGGCACTTTTGAATTGTCAAGAAGTCGGTCAGTCAGAAAGTATGAAGCCAGTTGCCGTTTCCAAAGCGTAGTTGGTGCCTATGGAGAAGAGCATACTTTCTGGTAATAAGAAAGATGATTATGGTAAGGAAGGAAGTAAAGACAAAAACTGAAATGACGACAGATAGAGATAAAGAATATAGACCGACACAATAGGCATAATGAACAGTCCTCTAAGCAGGGCTTGCATGGAGGATGAGGAAACCGTTGCGAATGTACTCTTTGAACGCACAGGCGTCACCCAGATTAGGTCAAAAACTACAAAAGATATGATCCTAGTCAAAAGTGACTGACTTTTTTAAGAAAGGAAGCAGGTTTAGAGTCTTCTCTTCTATGAAAGATGACATGAAAATGAGAAAAGTCTAAGATGCATAATAGACTTAGACACTTGACCGACCACAAATAAGTAATAAGGATAAAGGGAGGAGGAAAACTTCATCTTTGGTTGGTAAATGACCTAATGTTGTAAGCATGTAGGCAGTTTTCAAATAGGTATCTTCAAGTGTTTCAAGTGCATTGATAAATAAATCTAAGCCACGTGCATATATTGTGCAGCAACGTGTTCATTATTATCATTACTGTGCTAATATTTATTACTAATAATTCTAGTTCCATAAAATCAATGAGGAAATCTATAATTAGAAACAGTCTTCAGTAACGGATACTGCTGCATTGTATATGTAGATGACAAACGGGACAACAGCATTCAACTAGTTATAAATCAATGGATCATTTTCATGCTTCATCATATCACAATCCTTAATTCTAGTTACCTACTTATAATCAATGCAATGACTGTCCATTTCAAGGCTGCCTGGACTGGAAGAGACCACATATTTTTTTGTAATTTTAATCATATTTTTGTTATGTATTTTCTGGTGTACAATAAAGTTATATTTATATATAAATACATATAAATATAATCTTTTGTTCAAATTAAACTGACAATCAGCATATTACATTATACAGCAAACGTCTAAAATGAGAAAATACAGTCCCAAACAACCCCACCTGAACCACTTTTCCCAATGTGAAGAAAAACTGATGTTTCTCCCTAGCATTCGTCCAAAAGCAATAACCAGAAATGAATTAAGAAAGCAGATTTAGTCACATACAATAGCAACGTTATAGTCTATATCCACAAAAGCACTTTTGTTTCTCTCGAAGATTCCAGAAAGTGTTCCCGCGCACACTGCTCTGGTGTTGTGAAGCTCCCATGACTTTTGACTCGCATTGTGCCATCCCGTTGTTACGATGGGAACTGCATTGTTGCCACATCACGTCTTGCATCCATCTGATAGTGTGTGAAGCTTAGCCTGATCTTATTGGGTTGGCTAACTGTGCTTGAAGCAGTTTAGTATTGTTCGTGTCTTTTTGTCTGTCGGGGACGATTTTGCTAGGTTACCGGGTTTGTGAGTGCAATGATAAGTGCATCTTTACTGTTATAATTGTTGTGCTTTTCTAGATCTGTGCTTTTGTGATTTTCAGTACAATTGTTGCTTTGTTTTCTCTCATACGTTATCTACAAATACTAGGGCATACCTGTCTCAGTGATTATCGTAGGAAACTGGTGAGATTTTTTCTGCGTTGCTAGCCTATTTAATTTTTGCAGTGTGTTGTTACTCGTAAGCGCTTGCATTCTAAAAGGTTCACATAATTGGGGCTTCAATTTAATTGTATTGTTCCACAACAGGCCGCCCTGACCTTTTTCCACTCAACCCGATCCTGAGCCAATAAGGACCAATCCCTCATATCGTCGCTCGCATGACTAAAAGTCCTATCTCATTTTTAGGGTTCCGTACCCAAAGGGTAAAAACGGAACCCTATTACTAAGACTTCGCTGTCTGTCTGTCTGTCACCAGCCTGTATCTCAAGAACCGCGATAGCTACACTGTTGAAATTTTCACAAACTATGTATTTCTGTTGCCGCTATAACAACAAATACTAAAAACAAAATAAAATAAATATTTAAGGGGGGCTCCCATACAACAAACGCGATTTTTTTGCCCTTTTTTGCTCGATATCAAAAATGGCAATAGGTAGGCACTTGAAATATTCACAAAATACTCAGTTGTAGTTTAACTTTAATAATAAATAATAAAATTAAAATAAAATAAATATTTAAGGGGCTCCCATACAACAAACATGTTTTTTTCGGCGTTTTTGCCTTGTGGTACGGAACCCTTCGTGTGCGAGTCCGACTCCAGTGGCCAGTGTTTTCTCATTTTTTTGCTGATCTGAGTCAGGACAACCACACTCCTCCATTCGTGATTATTTACATCTTTCACTAACCGTAGTACCTTTATATGTTATTTGGATCTCATGAAAGGCAACAAAATATAAAGAATCACGAATAAAATAATGTAGCTGTCCCAACTCAAATCTGCTGATAAATGAGATAAGACTTTTAGTCATGCGAGCGATGATATAAAGCCGACGGCGAAGTGCCAATACCTCCCAACTGACAAAGTCAAAAATTTACACAAACTGAAAAAAACGTTCAAAAATAGACACGTTGCGTTGGTTTAGTTGGGAGGTACATATTTCTACATTTTAATTGAATGCTGTTGCAATTAATAATACACTTAGGCGATTCACTAAGACATGCGAATAACGCTTTTAAATTCAAAACGATAAAAAAGTGAATTACTCAAAAAATTTCAGTTAATAGGTATTGGCACTTCGCCGTCGAAGCGTCAAATTTTAAAATTTTCATTAAGTTTGTCATTTATTTAATTTATAATATTTGTTTAAATTGTGAAAAAATAAATAAGCATTCCACTCGGGTCAATTCAATACCAAACATTAAAAAGAGCAGTCACAAATTGAAATAACATGTTTAAACACCATATATTCCTATGTCTAGGAATCGCAAGAATTTTGAGGGAGCAACCCTTTGAATAATACAATCATGATGGACGAAGTATTTGTTAGGAATTTCGACCCTACAAAGGTCTGACCATGGAATTAGTTGAAGGAAATAAATGAGTTTCTGAATTTGGGGTTCCAATTTATAGTTTCAGCTGTTTACATGGCTGGCGATAAAATGAAACTAGAAGTCCCGAAAAAAAAGGTTTCCAAGAGTATTCTATACTAAACACAAAGGGCTAAGGAAGGAACACGGGTGGGTTTTAGTCAGTAAGAGTATGACACTCCCTTCCGCTCCACCCAGAGCGGGAGGAGTCATTTGATGATATCCCACCCGAAAAAAAAAAAGTATTCTATACTATTCGTATAGAGCCCATTTTTGAGCCTCTCCATAACATGAACTTTGTAACGTAACAGCTTCTGGCCGCGACTTCTTCCGAGAGAAATTTCTTGTTTCTCGGACCCACATCTCCTGCCCGCGCTGTTACCACGTTTAAGTTTAGCGTTCCTTCTGACTTTTTTGTTTTTACTCGGCTCCTAAGGGTCTTAGCGTTACTTTAGGTAGCCTATAGCCTTCCTGAAGAATTGGGCTGTCAAATCCAAAAAGAATTTAAATTATCAAATCCAACTGACAGTTCCAGAGATTAGCGCATTCAAACAAACAAACTCAAACGGCCTTATTACAAAACAAGATTTATCTTTAGAGCCAGGTTTAAACCATCCAGCCATTTTTAAATTTCGAACTATAATCCAACGAAGCTAAAGTTCTTATTACAAAAACTGACGTTAAACCCGAGTCTAAGTTGTCAATTTTGCATTAAGAACTTTACAGTTGTCGGAATAAAGTTCAAAATTTAAAAATGGCTCGATGGTTTAAACCTGGGTCTAAAGATAAACCTAGTTTTATAATAAGGCCGAAAGGTTTATTATTAGTATAGTTATGTAACTAAGTGTAACTTTTTATTATCAGGTACTCCAGCAACACAACAAAGATGGAAGGACTAAAAACCAAGTTTTAAACGCAACAAGAGTGACAGTGACAGAATATAGTGATCAGTGAAGGTTAGCAAGAGACAAAATGCCGGATACATTGTCGCTGTCAGCTGGGGTCAGCCTTGGCCTGCTGGCTGGAATCGTGTCGGGAGTATGCTACCTTGTAGCCAATGGGATGTCGTGGCCGAAGTAAGTGTTTCTATTCTTGTTTATTCCTTTACATATAGGTACAGACACCAGCACATCAAGCTACACGAAACTGTCAAATTTTCCCAATCAACTTTGAATCTTATTCTTTAGCGATAAGGTTGAAAATCTATTAAAGAAATTTGACAGATTGTATTTGCTTGATGTGCTGGCGTCTGTACATAACATCACGCCTGTTACCCCCGAAGGGCAGCAGTTGTGTAGGTATAGTTCATCCACTTTTAAGACCCATCCATCCATGTAACAGGGGGTAAGACTATTGTCATCAACTGGGCACAAATTCAAACTCTGGGCTGCTACTGGAAAATTGCTGATCGAAGACCCGCATAACACTTGACTTGACCTGGAAATCGAATCCAGGTCCTCGTGCTCAGCAGTAGCGCTTGCTACGACCAGACTACCGAGGCAGTCTTCTACTCTTCTCTTCTCCTCTTTGTTTCTATTCTTATTTATTTGTTCTATAAACCCTGTTTCTCTATAATTTTCTAAAAGTTATATATTGTCATACCTGAGGGGCAATTCTCATCATTTTAAGAACGTTCACATTCTGGGGGCCTAAAAAGGTCACTTTGGCAGAATCACAAAAGGATAACATTAAGAATCTTAATGGACAGTCAACTGTTAAGTTAATCGTATCAAATCCCATTGGTGAAGGTTTTCAGTTTTTTTTTTTTTTGTCTGTGCTAAAATACCAATCAATCCGATCCAAATCCAATCCCAATCTCTTTGATTACTTAAACCTACGTAGTGCAGTGAAAAAAAGATATGGACTCCACCAAAGTGGCCTTTTTAGGGCCCCTGATCACAGTTTCAATCTGTCAGAAATACCTCCAATTTCCCTAAATTCGTGACAAGTTTTTGTCGATATAGGTTTGATGCCAAGATGAGACTGCGACTAGATTTTGAACATTTAAAATTACGAGAACCGGCCTTAAAATGACGTTGCCTGATGGTAACAACCATAAGTATGATACTTAATTAATAATATATGACGCCAAGAGTAGCTTTTTGTCGCTGTTGTTGACGACGCGTTTGACCTGACCTGTGTTGGTAGGTATGTCCTTGGTAGCTTGTGTCTACAAAATTAAGTGCCTAGGTATGTATACAATTTTAATAACTTATAGGTACTCCGTTCGTGGGGCCCGTGGCTAAATAATAACAGCCGCACAGGTCGATCGATCAGGTTAAGCTACGCTAGCCGTGGTTGGTCTGTGGATGGGTGATCATCTTTACATAACGAGACCCCTCCGTGCCTCGGAAAGCACGTTAAGCCGTTGGTCCCGGCTGACATTCGCGAATCTTCAAGCCAGAAAGAAGCCAGAAAATCTGACAACCAGTCTTACCAAGGGGTATCGTATTACCCAGTAACTGGGTTGTGGAGGTCAGATAGGCTGGCACTCCATGTAAAATACTGGTATTCAGCTGCATCTGGTTAGACTTGAAGCCGACCCCAACATAGTTGGGAAAAGGCAGGCAGATGATGATGGGTACTCCGTTCGTATCGTTTCATAGATCTTTGATAAAAAAGAAAACTTTTTTGCAAATAAAAACAACCTACTTCCAAAACACTTTGTAGTGGTTTTTTGGAAGTCGGTTTTTTTTTCTATAACCGTTATGATTTTTCACTTTTTTTGTTGTTATCACAACAAAAAAAATACTCAAATTGCTAATAGGTGTCCCTATAATATTTGAAAAGTTCCCTCGATTTCCCCAGGATCCCATCATCAGATGCTGACCTGATGACAATCGGACCACCTGGGAAGTATACACATTAAAAAAAAAAGAATTTTCGAATTCGGTTCCAGTCGGTTAAAAATATAAAGATTCCTACTGAACTGAAACCGCCTCCTTTTTTTGAAGTTGGTTAAAAAATTTAAACTGCTTCAATAATGATTAAGTACCACATATTAAATTAAATCCATTTAATTTTTATACCTTCAAGTGCCAGTAACTGTACACCACATAGATTCTAATGGAAAAGCGCGGGAAACTGTGAGTTTTCGTTCAACAGCGACATCTGCTAACGTTGTAGGGATTTATCAATGTCGCTCTACGAACCAGTAGTTTGCAATGTAAAGGATAGATGGCACTGTCCATTATTTAAAGTTAAGTTATTTACGGTTTTTTGTATTGAAGCAGCCGTTTAGAACAAAATAAAACAACTAAAATGGTGAAATAATTTGCGAAATCAGTTTAACAGACGTATTTCCTAATTAAACATTGTTTGATAGGTGAACGACCTTCAGAAACACCTATTTTATTTATAATTTAGTTAATTATGCATTTCAAAATTGAGATAACATCGGGTCCCGCGTTAATTTCGTCATATTCACCAGTCCGCGACTAACATGCGCTAACAAAAGGTCCGATGTTGTGCGCAAACCGTAACCGACGAGTCGCGACGCCGACGTTCGCGGTTTTATTCGTTTTGCGTTTTCGAAACCCAAATGTCACGTCAGTCACGTTTGGGACCGTTAGGAATAGGGTTGGCGCGTTTTGGTACGGTAAGTTGGCGATCCAGCGGAGCAGTGGTGGCCGAGTGGTAATGGTCGCGACTTACAAGTTGTAGGTCGTCAGTTCGATCCCGAGGAGACACTTTAATAATAATAATAATAATTCGGATTCGGCCCCTCGTACGCCTTCCAAAGGACCGGGACCCAATGGTTCCGAGAAAAAAGAAAAAATAATAATAATAATAAACATTTAATTCTACTTACTACTTAACTTTACTTTGTGTAAATTATTTCATCACCACGACTCTCATAACGGTGAAAGAAAACATCGTGAGGAAACAGAAGAGGAAATGTCCTAGAACAAAAAAATCAAAGACATGTGACAACTGCCAACTCGCACTGGGCCCGCGTGGCCCACTCCCTCACACGCGAGGGGGCCTGGGTCCCAGCACTGGAAACATTATAGGCTGAATATCCTAAGTTGGTGTTGTCAGTTTTGGACTAGGATAGAAAAGCCTGAAGCTCCTGAAAACTAACGTGTCGGATAGGATACTATATCTGCTTCTACAGGGTTATAGGTAAAACATTAACAACCTCTTAAGAGGTCATTGTACTCATCATTATGAACAACTTTTACTGTGGGACCAAACCTGAAATCGCGAAAAAAAAATCAGCTGTTCCCTTCATTTATGTTCGTAAGTATAACTCGTCAAAATGTAGTGACCAGCTGATTATTTTTTCGCGATTTCAGGTTTGGTACTTCCATAGTAAAAGTTGTTCATAGTGATGAGTACAATGACCTCTTAAGAGGTTGTTAATGTTTTACCAATAACCTCTGTACCTATAAGGAAGCGAAGCAGTCAAGTAGACTGCTCCACTTCCAGCCCTGCAGGGAAAGACCAGTGGAACACCTAGCAGACTTGGCCCAAGTAAGTAAATATTGATGCCAAATGAGAATTGGAAAGGAAAGGAGGTACAAATAATTAGATTAGACTCTTCCTTACTAGCGACGCGCCTCTGCTTTGCACAGTTTCTACGACTTGATAAAACTTCTTCATTTCTTTATTATAATTATGTTAGTTTAATATCACGTTAACCTTCTGGAATAAGTTGTCTAAATGACGGCGAAAGTCGCATCAAAATCCGTTGCGAAGTTTAAAAGAACAACGCGGTAACGCAGACTTACTAATAACGAGTTTATTTTAAAATATAACTAGCTGCGCCCCGCGGGCCGCGGTTTCACCCGCGTAAATTTCGATCCCGTGGGAATATCGGGTTAAAAAATAGCCTAAATTATGTTAATCGAGGGTGTCAGCTACCTCCATACAAAATTGTATATTTATCAAAATTGATCTAGCCGTTTGAGCGTGAAGAAGTAACAAACATATATACACACACGCACCCCCCCACACACACACACATACCCCCACACTCACACACAAACTTTCGCATTTATAATATTAGTTAGGATGTATAGTCTGAATTGCGTATGAGTACCTACGTGTAAAATACTTACGCCGCAGAGAGCCTTCGTGGGTGGCCATGAGAGTGAGAAGCGTTTAGCGTTGAAGATTGTAAAATAATTAACGTTTTAACACAACATCATACTCTTTGCCTAATTGCTTATAAACGCCATAAAATTTCTATTTCGTAACGTAAAGTGTGTTTCGTTTCGTAATTTCTTACAAAACATGAGCTATTTTATAGGTATTATTACTGTGTTAAATTCTCATCAAGGCAGACCGAACTTTTAATGTTACTTAACTATCATGAAACAAATTAATCAAGCGCAAAAATAAGTATGAATCAACTGTACGTGTTGGATGTAAGCAGTCAAGGAAATATAAATCCCACCAAAAACATAATGTTGAAAAAGAAGGCCAAGTTCCTTACTTCATGTAGATGTTTGACCAGCAAAAGAGTTGAAATCGAAACCAACGCCAAGTTTGAAACCATTTTCTTTGCACCGGCCTTATTTTGCAATTCTGTTGTAAGTAATATTTTGTTTGAAACTTTTTAGATATTAATACAATAATATTATTCCATTTAAACTTGGCGGGTTTTCAATATCTCATAGTTATTTTTCATGCATATTATTTTATGGTTTCCTGAAAACCCGCCTATTATTATTATGATATTTCTAGGCCGACTATAAAAAAATTTAATTCTACGGAACCGTCTGTGCGCGCGAGCCAAACTCACACTTGACCGCTTTTAAAAATTTTCTCTCGTTCTCTCGTTTTATCTCTAGTTCCAGCTAGAAAAAAATTTATACGGGATCCTCTGTATGCGAGCCAAACTCACACTGATCTCTTTTAATTGTTCCTTTAATTTCATGCTAATGCTAGCTTCGTGACAAATCCCAAGTTTCTAGGCCGGTTAGAAGTTTCTAGGCCGGCTGGAATAAAAATTTAATACGGAACCCTCTATTTGCGAGCCAGACTCACATTTGACCATTTTTTTATGTTTCCTTTAGTTTCATGCTAATGTCTCTTCGTGCCAAATTTCAAGTTTCTAGGCCGATTAGAAGTTTCTAGCCCGGCTAGAATAAAAATTTAACCATTTTTTTTAATTTTTCCTTTAGTTTCATGCTAATGTCTAGCTTCGTGCCAAATTTCAAGTTTCTAGGCCTACTAGAAGTCCCTATACATTTTGATTAACTCTAAGTGAGTGAGTCAGTCAGTCAGTCAGTCAGTGCCGCTTTAGCTATTTTGAAAAGTCCATAACTTCGAATCTATTAAGCTACAGCTACAGCTACAGCTGAAGCTACAGTTATGAAATTTGGTATTCGAACTAACAGTAGTCATGGTATTATGTATATCAAGTTTGATTCGATTTCGTGTGACAAATAGTTAGATACAGGGTGGTCAAAAGTAGCTCGAAGCGGTTTGGGTAACTAGTGCACGGCGTACGTGCGGCCTCTTGCTGGAACTTGGCCTGCGCACTGCCGTGCGCTTGGATCGTGATAATATTGTAACTTTGCACAATATTGCAGTGCAATTATTCCAGCTTTATTTCATAATACTTACCTAAGTACCCACGGTGAGACTTTCAGTCATTTAACCAAAACTGCCAAAAGATTTGGTGCCCTAAAACTGAGAGATAGGGCCGCGGCAAACGGAGATGGCGGGACAACTTGGATGTCTTTTTTGGGAATTGGCAAAATGTGGCGCAGAACCGAGACCGATGGAAATAATGGTGGATACTTTAATAATAAGTAATAAACCACACTTGCAGTTGCACAGCGGTGCTGTTCTGTAAAAAGATCATCGTGATATCTTAGTTGAAGTGAGCTTTATTTAAGTGACCTGTCATTCCATGCTAGGGATTGACACTGTTGACAGCTCACTCCACGCTCACTTCACCTAAGTTTTCACGGTGAGTTTTTTACAGAATAGCACTACAGCCCGTCGATTCTGTAAAAATCTCACCGTGAAAACTTAGGTGAAGCGAGTTTGTTTTTGCTAGGAATTGACACTATTGACAGCTCACTCCACGCTCACTTCAGCTAAGTTTTCACGGTGAGATTTTTACAGAATAGCACTACAGTACACTCATGAAACAAACTTACATTCTGTTGTTTTAAAAGATAACCCTAAGATTTCTTAGGGTTGCGTGCAAAAAAGGTGAATTTGTTTTCAAGTAGTGCAAATCCGATGTTAATTTTTTCTGTCCGTGTCACGAACTTATCGTCACAAGATTCTCGCTGCCTTCTTCAATAGCTTTTCACTTACAAGCCTACAAGGTCAATGAAGTTGCTGTTCAATTTGATACGCATCTTTCAGGAGAGTTTCCAAAGGAAACAATTAATACCACGAACATGAAAACACGACACGATCACGAACAATATCTTTAACAATTCGTATTCATGCAACTTTAACCTCTTTTGTCCTTTAAGATACATTCCAAAATTCTTTTTATATAAAAAAAGACAAGATTGTGGGAGACGTCGCTGAAGCGTATTTATAAGTTGGGAAAGGATGTCTTGCAGTGAACTGCAGTAGACTAAGTTTGAGAAGTGATGAATGAGCATAAAATAACAGTTACCTTACAGCGCATGTACGCACGACAACAAGCAAGCTCCACATTTCCAGTATAAGATGACTTCTCATTGTACGAAAACCATATACAATACGAGATCAACTAACACTGGAAAATTATTTACCAACAACAAATCAATTCGCCGGCTGTCGCCGTTATGACACGCGTCAGCAGTAGAGCGCCTATTGACCATATTTTGCGAAGATAAAACTAACTATTTTGAAAATAAACGAGATTATCAAAGTATTTTTACGCACCACCGTCGACTAAAAGTATACCAAAAAGATTGAAAGCATTGTGTTTTTGTGTTTTTTTGTGTATTACTAACATAGTTTGTACTTAAGTATATTGTTACTAGCACTATGAGTCTTGTTGCTCGAAATAAAATTATTATTATTATTGCCTAATACAGTCAAGTTCTGGATATAGGCTTCTCCTTAATCGTGCCACAGTCCTTAGTTCTCCGTCTGCCGCATCCAGTCGGTCTGCCATCCATTTAGTTAACGTTATTACTTTATTACAAGTCAATTCGCCAGCTGTCTCCGTTATGGGACGCGGCAATGTCGAGCACCTATTGACCATATTATTTGTCACGGTACAATGAACACGCGTTTGGGTCGTACTGCGTTTGACAAGCTAGGGGTTCTGTACAATTTATAAATATAGATAGTGTGTGTAAACTTAAGTACTTTAATACCTACATTGAAAGAAGAAATGGTCTTTGTCCGCTGTTAAGTAATAGTATAATGTGTGTTACTTAGGTATATCAGAAAGTATGGTCCTTTATTGTTCTTTGTAAATTGGTTATCAATTAAATAAACGATGACATCACTCTCAAGGATTTAGAGCTACGAGCTACGGCTACGCGCTACGAACCGTAGCAAGCCTACGATTCTTATCCCAATATATTTTGTAGCTCCAGATTTCCAATAAAAATACACTTTGAAATACATCCTAAAAAATCCCAAGAATCACGTCTTGAATATTATTCACGTCATGTTTCAAAACGTAGATGCAAAATTAAAATTATAATATACTTATAACATGAGAATAAACTCTTGGTTAGTCAAGAAAGAATCTCTACATAAATAATTGTAAATCATCATGAATGTAAAAAATCATGATATACATCTGTCTTTAGTTGTGTTGGTACGCTGGTAATTATATCATGACTATACTCGCAAAACTATTAATAATGTGATTGCTTGCCACAGCCTGTATGAAACCCTTCAAATATGGAACTCCAAATTCAAAAAGGGAGGTTCCATATCGGCAACGCTTCGAGCATATCGCCGCCTGCGCCATGCGCCACGTCCAGTTCACTCCATTCACTCACTCCGCGCTGATGCCGTCGAACGGAAGCTCGGAAATGATCGGCTGCTTCCGACACATTTGAATTTGGAATTTTTGGCCTAGTGTTGTGTTGTGTGTGTCTGTGAAATAAGTGAATCAGTGCGAATATTTGGAAACATTTTTTCAAGGTGGGTCATATCAAATTAAAATTTGGTAAAATGATAGCTCTACTACATTAATTTTATATCTCTAATAAAATTATGGCAAATGCAAGATGTATAGACAGGTATATCGCACGTCCAAAACATTTGGCTACAGTTTCTAAAAATTGCTTAGATATAATTATTGCATTCTAGTTACTGCAAGGCCTTTCTCTTTCTTTAAACTTACTTAATTGTTACTTTTTCGTGGTAATTAAACCCAGAGAAGACGAGTGATCTCTATTTTTCAGTATAGTATTCGTATAACGCGTGAGTCATTGTCATATACAACAACACAACTCTAAACAAAATGGTCACGCTAGAGATACCCAGAGGGAGAGGCATGCCACACACAAGTACATAATTAGGTAAGGGTGACCGCCAATCAACTGGAAAAAAGCACTCGGGACTAAGTCCTACCAGTGCAAGGCAGTCTACAAAAAATATGTATAATTTAACTATTATACTGCCTACTATATAGGGCCTTGCCTACTTCTGTTTATGATCATTTACATATTTTACATGCTTCATGTATACACCCCTACATTTTAATCGTTTTAATTCTTAAAAGGGGTCATTGTATTCATCATTATGAACAGCTTTTACTATGGGATCAACCCTGAAATCGCGAAAAAAAAATTCAGCTGTTCCCTACATTTTGACGAGATATACGAACATAAATGTAGGGAACAGCTGATTTTTTTTCACGATTTCAGGGTGGGTCCCATAGTAAAAGTTGTTCATAATGATGAGTACAATGACCCCTTTTAACGATTAAAACGATCAAAATGTAAGGGTGTATAAATAACCAGCAACGCCCGTTACCCGAATACTTATGTGTCGATCCTGTGGGAATATCGGGATAAAAAGTATCCTATGTCCTTTCCCGAGACTCAAACTATCTCTATACCAAACATCGAAATCGGTTCAGTGGTTTATGCGTGAAGAGGTAACAGACAGGCAGAGAGACACACTTTCGCAATTATAATATTAGAAACATTTTCAGCGGTTAACAATGTGCATAACTTTGTTAACCGCTGAAAATGTTTCTTTCAGTAAACTCACGAGTAAGAAAACATTACTTCGGCACAGAAATCAGTAACATTTTGACAACAGTGAAAGCTCTGTGAGTTTGATAACCTATCACGTACGTAAACCGCGGTAACAGCGTAGCAATCAATTTTCACGCACAACGCAAATGCTGGAGCACGGGCTGTGCCCAAATCTGTGTGAAAGCATAACCTTACGTAGGTACGAGTGTGCGAGGTACCTAGTATCTGGTAGAGATCACTGGGACCTCCCACTTTACCACTGTAGTTAAGTATAATTAACTTTTTACTATAGTGAGCTTCGCAAGTTCCCACTCGTAGATTGTTACAAATTCAAAAATCCTATTGTGTCGCCTGAGGCATCCCTTTGAGAAATCTCACAACACAATATCGAAACAATACATTAAATTAATAAATATGATCTAAAATACAGTCAAAAAAAGGCAGCAGTCTTCCTGCTGAAGAAGTTAAGCAAGCAAGAGGAGGGGAGGGAGAGGAGGCAGGCAAGTGTGCCTATAGGGCAGGCATGACATATTTTAGCAGGAATTTGCTGCTATCCTGCCTGAGACGAGTTTACGCCCTTGGGAGTAATTTGTCTCCAATTTAACATGGCACACTTGAAAATTGCCAAAATGTCGGCCTTTGTCCATTCAGTGGAGGTCATATCATTAACAAACCGCTCATGATTCCGTCGCTGTCGTGATTAGATAATTTTCATATCGAAAATTACACTTCAATGATATTACACATTGGTTTCATTCCACTGAAGAATAAGTCTGTGTGGTGCCGGACTTAAAGAATACCACCACCCCTTACTTCCCGTGGGTGTCGTAAAAGGCGACTAAGGATCGTACCGGAGAATGGGCAGCAGCGTTCTCTATGTATTCCACCATCATACCATACTGCGATCGCCAACCCGCCTGCCAAGCGTGGCGATTATGGCAAACCCTCCCAAAATTGGGGGAGGCCTATGTCCAGCAGTGGACGTCTAACGGCTGAAAGGACGACGACGACGACGACGAAGGATAAAATACTCCATAAGGGTGTAAAAGGTTTGGAGCCGCTTGTGGCTAAGTAATAACAGCCGCACAGGTCCATCGATCAGGTTAAGCTACGCTTGCCGCGGTTGGTCCGTGGATGGGTGACCATATTTTCATATCAAGACCTCTCCGTGCGTCAGAAAGCACGTTAAGCCGTTGGTCCCGGCTGACATTCGTGGATCTATGACAGTCGTTACGGGTAGTCAGAAGCCCTAAACGCTGAAAACCAATCTTGAGAAGGGGTATCGATTACCCAGTAACTGGGTTGTGGAGGGAGATAGGCAGTCGATCCATGTAAAATACTGGTACTCAGCTGCCTCCAGTTAGACTGGAAGCCGACCCCAATATAGTTGAGAAAAGACCAGGCAGATGATGATGGCTGTAAAAAGTTTAAAAGCTATAGTAGTTTCGTAACTCTAAAATTCAAATTGTAAGAACGGTACTGTATTAACAGACATACAAGGGTTTCTATAAAAGGGAGGTTCTTTGCGGTGAAAAGAGTCCTAAAGGCCAAAATCCCAATCAATCAAACATTGATAGTATCAGTTTGATCATAACAAACGAAAACAGATGTTACAAAATAACCTTCCTATTCAAAAATGGCGGTTAATCTTATTTTAATAGAGGCGTATCGTTATTGCAAGGAGACTCTGTACACCGTTCAGTGAAATTTTGCAACAATAGCCTTACAGACAATGCCTAGCCCAAATAAAACACAAAACGCCGTGTAATGAATACGTAATCGATGTCAACCGCGACTTTTGCAACGTTCACGCTTCCAACTTGACTTAATTTGAACACAGAAAAACGCCGCATTAAAAAACAAACAAATCATTAGTAAGAATTAAAGCACAGTGTCACAGTTGGAAAACAGTTATTTTCTATAAGCCTGCCAATTTGTGACGTAGGGGTTCAATTATAGTAATTTGGGGATACCGGTGACGTTTTAATTTAGTCGGTTGTCAACTGTATCGATACGGTTCGTTGCGGTAACTGTCCGTTGTTCGAAATTGGAATTTATTTTGTTATTCTATGGTTTTATGGAATGCCGCGGGTTTTTTTGTGAGAGAGGCAAAGTAAATGTTTCTATTCTCCGAATCAGTTCGAGGCTAGAGAAATTGGAATAAATAAGAGTAGTGTACCAGATAAATAATCGGTTATTACAATAACATTGCACACTTTCCAAAAGAAGTCCGTCCTAAAAACCAAGGAGAGTTAACAACCAATACAGGAGATCAACCGTTCTTCTTCTGTTCTTGTCAGCCAGTATGAGAAAGCCTCACAACTGTTATCACCACATGCCTTCTACAGACTATCCTCTCCTACTACGCCAAACTTTAAGGTCTTTTCAGCTATTTTGTGAGGTCGTTCCGGCGGCAGCCTCCTTCACCAAAATTTCTCCAAAACTGCAAAATAATTAATAGGATTTATAATAACATAACATCACGCCTGTTATCACGGAGGCTTCGGCAGGGGTCTACGAATAATACACCCAAATTTCGCCAGTTATGTTGTAAGTCCCACGTAATAGGAGGCGAGCCTGTCGCCATCAAACGGGTACAAATTCCTGATGGAAAATCCCACTAATAACACTTACCCTCCACCCGAGACTCGAACCCAGGACCTCATGCTCAGCAGTACTTAGCGCTTGCGATCACTAGACAAACCGCGCAATCAAAGTACATAATCAGCGTATACTGTTCCCACTGCTGGGACACAGGCCTCCTCTCTGTGAGAGGGAGTGGGCCGTAATCTACCACGCGGGCCCAGTGCGGATTTGTAGATGTCACATGTTGTCTTCGAATTTTTGGTTCTAGGACATGCCGGTTTCCTCACGATGTTTTCCTTCACCGTTTTTGAGAGCAGTGCTGATGAAATAAATTAACACAAAGTAAAGCGTCTGTTTGGGTCCGAACCCACGACCTACAACTTGTAAGTCGGGTCCGTTACCACTGGGCCACCATAGCTCTCAACCTTCTATGACTGACTGACTGATTCAACGCACAGCCTAAACCGCTGGTCCTAGAGACATGAAATTTGGAGGGTGTGTTCTTTGTGAAGAGTAGGTATCCACTAAGAAAGGGTTTTTCGAAATTCCACCCCTAAGAGGGTGAATGGGGGAGGGTGAAATTTCCCGCAGACAATAGCTAGTTTTGTATATTTACAAAAATAGGCAATGTTTGATGTTTGTTTAATTTTTAAACTTTGTCTGTCTATAATGTTTCAATAAGAATTACGTTTGCTGGATTTATTCCGGCCTTGTTGTGTTGTTTTTTGTTCTGTTTGTTAAAGTTTAGTAGATTAGTTTATAATTTTGTAACTTTTGCATGCCTACTGGTAAATTGACTAAACCCATTACCTATAATCACCATGTACCTACTGTACCCATATTTGCAAAACAAAATATTTATGTAAAGTCCCCCAGAGCGTATTTCGGCCACGGAGGCCAATCTCAACAGAGGTATATTTATAATGATATATTAAATAGAGAGATATTTAGTGCACAAGCGTGTGCGCAGACACAGGTGCACTCCCTCTTCCCTCACTCTCATAGTCCGATGGGACGGCAACCCGACACGACCGCAGAGAGATCAGGCGCAGGACCAGCAGCTTAACGTGCTTTCCGAGATACGGGGTATCACACCACCAACTTCCAAACTCCGGGCTGTTACTAAGAAATTCCTAATGGAAAAACTCAATAACACTTTGGCCGACCCGGGAATCGAACCCAGGACCCCACGCCCAGCAGTCGCGCTTTTGACCACGAGACCAACGGGGCAGTAAAAAAAAACAAAGTTAAATGAACAATGATGAAGAATCACACTAAAATAAAGGCGAAAGTTTTTGAGTGTGTGTGTGTTTATTATGTTTGTCACTTCTTCACGCTCAAACGGCTGAACCAACTTTTGATAACATTTTGTATGGAGGTAGCTGACACCCTGGATTAACATATAGGCTACTTGTTATCCCGATATTCCCACGGGATCGACATTTACGCGGGTGAAACCGTGGGGCGCAGCTAGTAGGACTATAAATCTATAATATTATTACATAAGCCCACTTATTATTCGTGTAGTGATCGCTGAATTTCCTGCGCACGTGCGACGGATTTCCGTAAACTCAGGCGCAGGCAGGATTGAATAAAAATTGAAAGTACCCACATAGAATGGATAAACAATAGTCAATAATAATGATGATGATTCAAGTTCAGGTTGCGGTTATTGTGGTGCCACAGAAACGTGGAAAAATAAATCGTTTTTTAACGAAGTTGGGCAATTATGGTGTTTTTACTAACAGAATAGAACTGTCCGTTAGGAGGCTATCATAAAAATGTATGTATAAGCAAATAAATATTTGAAACCCTAAGATAATTAAATGTCCAAGTTTTTGCGCGATCAAGGTTAAGAATAGAATCTAGTTCAATGAGATTGAAAATACTACTCTAGCTTTGCATTTCAGTTCAGTCTCGTTATACGGAACCGTACATTACTTTTACGACTTACGCGCCGTGCATTCTGCACACACATCATTTTGTAGGTACCTATTATTGCAAAAAATAAATAAAAATATATTCCCATAAATCGGTGTTTATCTAACTTTTATTACTTAAACTCACAATAATTATTATTTGTCTAGGACTTTTAATAATTATTTATTCACTATTTGCTATGACATTTTAATTATTGACTATTAGATACTCCTTGATATTGAAAAATAAAAACCGGCCAAGTGCGTGTCGCACCACGCAAAATGAAGGGTTCCGTAGTTGAATGAATTTATCCCAAGAACAAACTTAACATTGTAGTTGATAATCATGGTCTCCCATACATTGCAACTGCAAATTTAAGTTGGTCGACTATTACTCGTAAACTTATAAAGCCTACTTAGCTGTGATAGTTTTGATTTCGTTATATACTACTGCTGTGAATTTTTTCACATATCCAAAAGCAACCATTCAGCCGGTAGGGAGTGGGAGGACACTTGACTTTAACAAAAAATTATACTTTAAAGCTTAATATTTCACAAACGGATCCCTGAATAGAAAAATGGCTTCTACAAACACGCCTTATTTTTGAAAGACCTCTCTAATGTATCGCACACCATGGGGTAGACGAGAAAAAAAAATATCCCCACTTTACGTGTACAGGAGGTACCCTAAACACTTTTTTTTTTTAAGTTATTTTACCACTTTGTCCGGCGTGATTAATATGTATAATACCCATGCCAAATTATAGCTTTCTAGTACTAAGAGTCTCTGAGCTAAGCTGCGGGCGGACGGACAGACGGACACTGCGAAACTATAAGGGCTCCTTGTTGACTACGGAACCCTAAAAATGAAAAAAAATGGTTAAAACGATATTCCAATTTAACAATTTTGTAATATTTATTGTTATTTAGCATGGTATTTTGATAGTAGGTTGTAATTTATGTGTAAAATTTGCATACCCAAGTGATGGTAAAACATGGAGAACATTATTAAAACATATATAACCTATAGAGGCTAGGCAGATGATGATGGGTAGGGTATATAGATACCCTACCCATCATCATCTGCCTAGCCTTTTCCCAACTATGTTGGGGTCGGCTTCCAGTCTAACCGGATGCAGCTGAATACCAGTATCTTACATGGAGCGACTGCCTATCTGACCTCCACAATCCAGTTACTGAGTAATATGTTACCTCGTGGTAAGACTGGTTGTCAGACTTTCGGGCTTCTGACTACCCGTAACGACTGTCAAAGATCCACGAATGACAGCCGGGACCAACGGCATTTACGTGCTTTCTGAGGCACGGAGGGGTCTCGGTATGTAAAGATGGTCACCCATCCACAGACCAACCGCGGCAAGCGTAGCTTAACCTGATCGATCGACCTGTGCGGCTGTTATTATATAGCCACGGGCCCCTCCCATACCCCTACAATGTTATTCCCCTACCCATGTTGGCAAAAAATAAATGATTTGATTTGATTTGAACATTCACGGGGCGGTCGGTCTTATTTCATCATCCCAATAGAATCGCCCCGTTATCTTAGTGTAGGGACCCCTACAGACATCGTAGCGTCAAACTCACGTTATGAACACTTAAACTCAGTAGGCAGTCCCTTGACAGAAAAATGTAGAGATAGTTCTATCCCACCAACTCTACATCTCTACCTGTAAGAGACTGTGACCTGTACCTAAAAGAGACTGTGACTTCTGAGTTTGTTTCGGCCTTTCTTCTTAGAATAGTCAGATAGGAAACGCCGACTTCATCTAGTTTAAAAAAAAATATGATTGACGTGTAAAAGTGTTTGTACAAACCTACTTACAGAAAAAAAAAATCATTTATCATTTACCTATTCCATAAGCTCTAACTTTACGCCTCTACCAATTAATTCCCGCCACATTTCACCTGTCGTACTATATTTGGTCACGAGCAACCGACTCTACCACTATGTAGAGTGTATACCGGAAGGTAGACAAACTATAATACCGTGATTTGTATGTATGTATGTGTGCGTCTGCCATTACTTATTGAGGACAGCTCATTATTGTGGAGTAACTACTCGATACTATAGTCATTATAAAAATTGAGCAAAAATATTATTAAAATATTATCGGCTGTCATTCGTGGATCTTTGACAGTCGTTACGGGTAGTCAGAAGCCCGAAAGTCTGACAACCAGTCTTACCAAGGGGTATATCGTATTACCCAGTAACTGGATTGTGGAGGTCAGATAGGCAGTCGCTCCATGTAAAATACTGGTATTCAGCTGCATTCGGTTAGACTGGAAGTCGACCCCAACATAGTTGGGAAAAGGAAAAAGTTAGGCAGATGATGAAGTATTGTCAATTGATCACTTTAGCCAAGCTTGTCGGGTAAAGTGAGATGCCATCAAAAACATAACTTGTAAAAAAATACAAGTTTCGCAACTCAGTTCTTCTACCGTAAAAAGTTGTGAGATCCATGTAATACTAAGTCGGTTAATTTATTCAGTCCCTACTTAAGGGACCTTCTGTCTTAAGTTATTACAAAATTAGCCAACCTAGCAACATTATAGTGACCATATCAATATTAAAAATCTTTTATGTTTTAAATAAATAGATTGACTGGGCCATCGCATGAAAACACAATGTATCTCACAATCACAAGTAATACATTTTGTATTAAACTAGCCGCGCCCCGCAGTTTCACCCGCGTAAATGTCGATCCCGTGGGAATATCGGGATAAAAAGTAGCCTATATGTTAATCTAGGGTGTCAGCTACCTCCATACAAAATTTTATCAATACTGGTCCAGCCGTTTGAGCGTGAAGAAGTAACAAACATATAAACACACTCACAAACTTTCGCCTTTATAATATTAGTGTGATTAGATTGTTTAGTGAGTGAGTGAGAGAGAGTCTAGGTTTAAACCCGGTTGAATGCAACAGGCGTGCCCCTTATAACATGGACATGAACATAAGTGGCGAAATGCGAGTGTATTATAGATACATCTCTGCTTAGTCCTTCGGGGATTACAGGCGTGATGTTATGTGTTTATATTAGATCGCTTTACTAAAGCTCTAAAGCTATCTAAAGGTCATAGCACACGTATCAAATCGGAAAGGGATCGGCACCGTATCAACTCGAGCCGTTCAGTATTCTTTGTATGAAACTCCCTACTGCAACGCACACTAATCGGAACAGTAACGTAATCGCCTCGCCTCGGGACAAGCTCACGAACCGCAGTCGCCTAGCCGTAGCCGAGTCGACGTATTGGAGCTTCTGATCCGCTTTGGTTACGTGCTTACGTTAGATTGACGCCTGTTTGACGGCGAGGCGAAAGGCGATACGTTGGCGATCCCTTTCCGATTTTATACGTGTGCTATGACCTTTAAATAGACACAACACGCCTGTACTCCAGGTACAGACGCCAGCACATCAAGCTTCCCGAAACTGTCAAATTATCCCAATCAACGTTGAACCTTATGTTTTACCGATAAAGTTGAAAATTTATTAAATAAATTTGAAAGATTTAGCTTGATGTGCTGAATAACGTCTGTACATTGTAACTTTTTCATAAGAGAATATTTTCATGATCGAAAATATTGTAACAATACCAGTGCCTATGATTCACCGAGAAATTATTTTACTCAATCAAAGTGCCTTACGTATGTGTAGTGGACCTCATGATTGCTCTTATCTTATTTTCATGTAGAATTGTCACAAAGATAATTTGTGTTTTGACGTGCAAGTGAAATTCGACCTTAGGGTGACTACGCAATTACGAGGTTGAATAGAACAATACGATGCATATAAGTTACATGAAGCAAGTCGCCTGCCAAGCAAGCAGTAGCAATAACATTTTCAACACACTTGCTCGTAAAGTGGCTCTTATTGAACCGCTTTTAGGTCCATAATGCAGTGTATTAAAAACGCGTGCTTTTTCTTTACTTTAATCCACATGTGCTTTATTTCCACAGATAACTATTTACTAGTCGGAGATGCGCGCTTTTTTAATCTCATTAATTCACTTTTTTTTTAAATAGTCAGTATGGAATTATGATGAAATAGAGTTCTGTGTGTGTGTATTTTATGGTCTTTGCGATATCGTTTACAAAAAATCTATAATTTATTTATATGTTGAGGTCGGTCAAACTGCAAATATGCAAAAGGAAAAAATAAAGATATTGTCATTCTGCCTGCATTCTTACTTTTACCATTTTTCATACATAAACTACATAAAAAAAACGATCAAATCTTGATATAAATTACTAAAAATTGTGTTGCGACGTGACACTTTTTAGTGCTGACCATAGATACGTACCTATATAAGAAGGTGTTGACCGTCCACCCAATTTCCTTATTTCGATCAAAACTTGCATACAGCCTAATCGATATTCGCGATAAACGAAATAAAAAAAAAATTAGAAACTGAATAACAACTCTTATAACTAACAAAAAGTATTGAAAGTGTTTGCAGAATACTCAATTTATGGAATTAATTTATCATCATTCTCAAACAAAATTTTACTAAGCCTACCTAATAAATATATACCTACTGGGAATTCTGTAGGAAACTATTAGAAATTATCAAAAATAAAATTCACAATAAATAATAGTTGTTCAATAAATTAAAATAATTCTACACAGCGAGCGCATTCCGAGTAAATTCAAATATAGAAACATTTCGGCGCGAAATTCAATAAATGAGGTACCTACCTATGGCCTGGCTGTTATTGACTCTGTTTAAGTGAAATGTCCAAAAAACGATTGAAATGACAATAGAAAAGCATAAATCATTATTATAAATAATGCTTATTGTATTTACTGCTTAAAATACTTAATTTTATTTAATTTCCAAGTATCGATTACATTCGTCATATTATCAATCGAAATTAAAAAAAAAAAATCGTTTGGAATAATCGCTTTCGTACATCATTGCAATAAAAAAAAACAATAATGGTCGGCGATTTTGAACACAAATTGAGTACCTAGTGGTAATGATTAATACGTGTTATTGGACCTGTGTTTGAATATTACGTTAAGACCTGGGCATTTTCGTGTTGTTCACAATATTTTCAATAATATTTGTCACATTTTAAATCTTACATTTAACTGTGTGTGTGAAATTTGTGAAAAGTAAAATGTAAACACGCACGATTGGCGCGAAACTTCGACATTAGATATCCAAAAACTTCATTACCACTAAGTACTTATTTACCTTAAACTATGGATAAATTCGTCAAATAATTAAATGATGTTGATTGAGACGATGATTCACAGCCCCTGTGGTGAAGTTAGGGTGTTCGAAATCTCCAATTTTTATGTTTTTTAGCCTCGACCACCACTGTCATCAAAATGGCGAGTATCGTATGACTTGAATTTATACAAGGAAAATTAATAATAGTAAACTTGTGCGCTAAATATGAACATATTATGAGGTGTTTATCCAACACTCCTAATTAACGCACATTCATTAAGATTTGATGTGTAGCATAATTCATTCTCAAACAGGTTCGTGTGATCGGGGCGGATCGGTTTTGTTAGTACCATAGACCAATATTATTTAAAATGAGAGTCGGTGCTTTTATTTACAACTGCGCGCGCATCGCTAGTGCTGCTTAGCACGGCGCGCGGAAAAACAAAACTAGCGCGCCATTTTCCAAAGAAGTTAATATTTAACAATACAAGTCTGTTTTTTCCCTCGCAAGTGTGTTGAAAAACGTCGTATGAAACGCGTGTGCATTGATCATTAGACTCTCGGCTTTCTTATCGCACTCGCCTGCGGCTCGCGCGAATAATACCGCCTCGAGCATAATGATCAACATAGCACACATGTATCATAATGTACTATTACAAGAAATGAGAAGTTTATTTCTTAATAGGCGTTCAGTTTGACATCATTACAACATGAAACATCAAGACGTTTACTCACGATCACGAACCAATTAAACGGAATGTACTTTTAAATAATTATATTTATTTATTCTCTAGTAGAACTAATTAATAAAACAAATACAAACGAAGAGCTGTTCATGATTTAAAATAGTTATAAATGGGAGCTTTCACTTCTCCATTGTAGAAGTAATTCATATTTTAGAACACAAGTTTAAGACTAATTACCCCTTGATAAGAAGTTATCCAGTGAGTAACATGTCGCCGTCCCCGACGAATAAAATGGTAATGCACTATTACGATAGTTTTAACTTTATTGCATATTCGATATTTAGAGGTCCGATTACACTTTGTCAATTTTTTTCAAACGTTTCCTACGGTTATCTCAGAAGATACAAGATTTTTATCTGTATTGTAATTACTTTAACAATATTATTTATATGTATGCTTAATAGACTTATGGCAACGAATAAAATTGTTAGAGACTATTACAATACTTTCGATACGTTACATTTCCAGTAAGATGCTCTTACCATTATATTCGCGGAAAAAATATTCGACATAATTTGCGTAAAGCTTAATACAATTTTATTCTGTAACAGACAATTTTATTTTAGAATCGTTAAGTTTTTTACGATATATTTCATTAAAAATTAAAGAAAGTATATATTTATTACTGTATCCTTTCACTAACATCTTTTCTGTAATCGATTTAACGATTTATGCTGTGATAATTCTGCCTTCATCATCATCATCATTTCAGCCGAAAAACGTCCACTGCTGGACATAGGCCTCCCCCAATTTTGGGGGGGGGGGGGCGGGGGGGGTTTGCCATAATCGCCACGTTTGGCAGGCGGGTTGGCGATCGCAGTATGGTATGATGGTGGAATGCACAGAGAACGCTGCTGCCCATTCTCCGGTATGACTAGTCGCCTTTTACGACACCCACGGGAAGTAAGGGGTTCTGCCTTACACTGAGGAAATAATGGCAGCAGTTTTCAAAGGCTTATTTGATATTGTGTGTCATTTACCGTCCCATCTTGTAATGGGAGTCTTGGAATAGTGAGTACCTACACTTGTGTATTATTAAGAAGCAGTTACCCTGGGTGGCTCTACTTCTCGTCGTCTACATCTTCAGAGACTTTAGAGTCTGAAAGTTCGCTCGGGTTAGCCTCACAGCTCGTGAGGGGGTCATTAAACGCATGGTAGTGTTGTGTGCTTAAAGAATAGCACCAACCCATACTTCCGGTGGGTGTCGTAAAAGGCGACTAACGGGCGTACCGGAGAATGGGCAGCAGCGTTCTCTGTGCATTCCACCACCATACCATACTGCGATCGCCAACCCGCCTGCCAAGCGTGGCGATTATGGCAAACCCCCCCCCCCCCCTTTTGGGGGAGGCTTATATCCAGCAGTGGACGTCTTTCGGCTGAAATGATGATGATGATCAGTGTTGTGGGATTGCATCACTGGTACAAAAACTTAATAAATGTGCATGTAGCACTTTACTTTAGGGTATTTGCTGATTATAAGCTTGCTTTCAAATGCAAACAGACTGATTCAGTTTCTGTTGCAATTGAGGCTGTCGATCTTCGTCCTCGCCTGGGTCTAGTTATTTGCAACTCCGTTTCTAGTTCTAAATACTCTTCTTCGAAGTTATACTTGAATTGAAGAGTTAAATTGGACACCCTCACTTCCATTATTTTTGCCCATTTAATTTTGTTTCCGTCAGAGTCTTTTAGCCAGTTTTTTCCCACAAAATAGACTTTTTATATAATAAAAGTCACGCTGCTTCATTTCATGGACCTTAATTATATTTCTTTTCGGTCACTTTTGCATTCATGATGATGTTGTAAACTTAGTCAGGAGTATTTAAAATACTGGTATTCAGATCCGATTATAGCGTTGCCTGAGGTAGGTGCGCGGTGCGGGAGGGGTGATAGTTGTCACAAGTTGACGAATCACTGAGCTCTCACATCACGTCACCACACCCCTCCCTACCTGCTACCTCAGGCTACGTCTCAGTTAAGCAGTCAGCCTATGGACAAAGGAAGCCAACCTGTTAGGCAACAGATGATGAAGTTTAAGACTTCTTCAATTTTGTTCTTTTAACTGTGTAGGTACTCGTACATACATGCAAGAGTGATGTATCGCGTCTTGTACGCTATGTGCCTCTTTTGAACTTTCTAGCATTTCCTCAAACTTGGTTGCAGTAACTAAGCTAGGGCACCCCGAATGCGACCTAAACTAACAAATTTGCGATCGCAGTTAATTGGCTATTTGTGATTTTTAGAACAACAACATGGGAGGACCCATTTTATTCCCATTTGGGGTTCGATTAAATAGTTACATTTCTAAGTTACATTTCTCCACGTCTTCACTTCCTCTTCGCGGATCCCTTGACCGACGTGGCCACGGTCTTGACCGGCGAGCCCTTCCCCGGCAACACCGGGGCCCCGTTCATAGACTTCCCCGTCAAGAGGGCGCTGCTCTCGCCTACCATCATGTACCTCTTCACCTTCGCCTGCAGATCGATGTACAGTTTGTTCTCCTGGTTCACTTGGGGCAGTATTGTGTAGCGTTTGTCTACTTCCTGGGAAAAAGGGCCTGATAGGAGTATTTTACCTCATGTTAGGTTTCAGAAGCTTTGCAACTATTTTATTTAAGCCGGAGAGAACTAAGTCCTCCTATGGCCTATATCGTCAACTCTGCCGGTCAAGTCTATTGCATTAGTTGTGACCGGGTTTTTAAAACAAATTTCGGTCTGGCGAGCCATATTAGGCCACACGCTAGGAAATAATAATTTCCAACGGTCGCAGTTATCGAATTTGATAAGGTTATGCAGGGTCTAATAAATTTAGCTAGCGAAACTCCGAAGATATGATTGGGTATGGTTGTCTAAACATGATTTAAAAAATTATTATTTGATGGTTTGTGGGGTCATCGACCGCAGTTAGTGTGGTCGAACATAGAAAAATCTGTTATTTTTGTGTAAACTTTCACAGACAATGATGGGTTTCGATATACTGGGTGTAATTTTGATCACCGTTATCCCCTTAAGGGGTCATTGTACTTATCATTATGAACAACTTTTACTATGGGACCAAACCTGTAATCGCGAAAAAAAAAACAGCTGTTCCCTACATTTTGACGAGTTATGCGAACATAAATGTAGGGAACAACGGATTTTTTTTTCACGATTTTAGGTTTGGAACTTTGGCAAAAGTAGTTCATAACGATGAGTACAATAAGTCCTTGGACGATAACGGTGAACAAAATTACATCCTGTATAAACACGATCAAACAAAAGAAAACAGATTTATCAAGTCATTCTTCAAGTAACAAAACTACCAGCGGTCAATGACCCCCAAGAATAAAAACAACAGTATTTTTTTTATTATTTTTTTTTTATCATGTTTTAATATCGATACCCACGCCACGTCTGTAGAGTTGCGCTAGCTAATTTAATTTAACCCTCTATTTGAGCTTGTGACATCCTACTGCTAGGCCCGTATTACAGAACGTCACTAAAGGGGCTTACAGGCGCGGGCCTGCGGGCGGAGAGTAATGGGCAGCTCACCGTCCGGTCAGGACCAGGCCCGTGCCGAACGACGCGTACGTGTTCCACGCGCGCCTCAAAGAGATGTCAGCATCGAGGGCCCCCTTAGGGCCGAAGCCTGTCGGGCCAGCGGGATTGTCCGAAAGGGTTACCGCTGGCCCGGAACATAAAGGGCTAAGGAAGGAACACTGGTGGGTTTTAGTCAGTAAGAGTCTGACACTCCCTTCCGCTCCACCCAGAGCGGGAGGAGTCATTAAAATTTGATGATTTCCCATGCGCAAAAAGAAAAAAAAAGGGGGCTTACAGGACCTAAACGCAAAAAACGCAAGTTTTAGAAACAATAAAAGTGTATGATCGACTACACAAAATCAGAAACATATATGATATTCTTCAGGATATATGCTAGGTAGATAGTGTGTTGAAAACATAATACAACTAATTTAATACGAAAGAAAAATTCAATAAAGATACCTCTAAAAACTTTCTTTTTACAATAAAAACCATACTAATATACATACAATCATTCTGATTTTTTGTCAGAATAATAAAATACTAGTGTTTTAATTTTTTAGTCCAAACAATAGATTTTTTGTAATTAAATAATTGCTTCATATTTTGCAATAAATTGCCAGGGTTGTGTCATCGCGCTTCTCTTTCTTTTCAATGCAGTTCGACAGTGACCGCGCTTTAGGTCGTGTAAGCCCTTTAATATTCAAGCCATTTAAAACTAGTTTTAAGTAATGCTTGAGTATTGAATCACCTGTATCACAATCACATAATAAATCTTCTTGTGCTCGAACTGGTCAGTCGCGTACTCATACGTGTTTAGGGCAAACAGTCCCTTAAGGCACCCGGTCTCGTCACACAGATCGAACTGGGTGAAGCTGCCCAGACGACACTTCTTCCTAATGTATTCCAGCATGATCCGAACTGGGCAGTCGGGGTTGACCAGCAGCAGTTTCTCCACGGAAGTGTCCACTAACTCGAGTGAAGAACGTCGGCTTGATAGTTCGGGGGCATCTTTGTATGCTATGTAAATGAACATTGTTTTTTTTGGGCACACAGTTTTGAAGACAAAAATATGACAGTTGAAAAGTGAGGTTAGGAATGTTGTTTTTTTTTTCAATGTTCAAAATAGGTTGCTGCTATAAGTATTAAGGTTTTGAGAAAGAGGTTTGGATGTAAAAGGACTGCCTATTTATTTTGTAGTAATTTGAAGGTTTGTAGTGGGATCCCTTCTTTTCGCATAATGTTCTTTTTCCTAAAATACTTTGGCATCACTATTTTGGTATAATTTGTTTTGCCCATAATAATATATTGCCATTTTTTTTGGCATACTTACAGTTTATGTTGGCATAATAATCTTGAAGGCTGATTTGTTTTGGCATAAATTGAATTCGCAAGTATTGTCGTACAAATTCAATATGTTGTGCTACTTGGCGACGTAAAATGCAAGAGCGAGCGAAGGGCACCCCGAGGTTCGGTTTGGTTAGGTTCCTTTAAACCTTGCAGACAGAAATAGGAGCCCTGAGCAGCGGGGCTCCGTCGACCTGACGTCGTTAACATGCAGCATGCAAATATTGCATGCTAAATGTATGCTTTAGAATGTTATGCTTAATCATTATTATGATTAGAGAAATTAGGCTTAAAATTTTTTTGCGTAAGCTATTATGCGTAAATAATGGTATGCGAAAATATAATTAGGAGAAACAAAAGTATGCCAAGTTATATTAGGTCTTAAAATTTTATGCAAATGGATAGGGAACCGTTTGTAGTAGAACCTACGAATAAGAGTAGAACCATCTCCCTTCCCTTAAAATTTCATTCCAGTATGTGCCAGTAAGTTGCTAACGACAATATAGAAAAGTCATCAATCATCATTATTACTTTGGTAACAGCGGAATTCGATTTTGCTTCATGATTTGTTACCATATTGCACGAAGCGATCATTTCTTAACTTAATCACTTATGTATCGCAAGACACGTTCAGTTAGTTTCAACAGCATTAGTTAAGTATCTGATCCCAAGTCAAAAAATTACATAATAACATGTCTGTTTTTCCCAAAAGGACTGGCAGAGTTGTATCGTACACACGCATTTCGCCAGTAACGTTTTAGGTAAGTCTTATGTAGGTACATGGAGGGGTCCGATCAGGTTAAGCTACGCTTGCCGCGGCTGATCTTTGGATGGGTGACCATCTTTACTACTTATACCGTGACCACTCCATGCCTCGGAAAGCACGTTAAGCCGTTGGTCCCGGCATTCATTTCGGTCATTCGTGGATCTTTGACAGTCGTTACGGGTAGGCAGAAGCCCGAGAGTCTGACAACCAGTCTTACCGAGGGGTATCGTATTACCCTGTAACTGGGTTGTGGAGGTCAGATGGGCAGTCGCTCGATGTAAAATACTGGTAATTAGACTGGAAGCCGACCCCAAGATAGTTGGGAAAAGGCTAGGCAGATGATGATATGTAATGTAACGGAGACAGGAAACCCCAAAAAAACTACCCAAAATGAGAAATGCACCTATTCTGTGCCTAAGGTTTCGCTCAGCAGTAGCTATAGGCCGCTAGAAAAGGCCCTTAGGTATATTATTCTCATTAAAAGCGAAGTACATATAACTTTTATGATAGAAAAGGTTATTTAAGGTCGTTACCCTATAGAGCAATCTTATGAAGAACTAATCGAAGTAACTTAACGCACTTGCAACTTTAACGCGCTTGCGAAATTATATGGCGTATACAGAACTGGTATCTAATACTGGCTAAGATTATATTTTCCTCTAATGTCACATGAAACTGGATTTTAGATAGAGTCAATAATAACAGACGGAGGGCCTAAAAAGGCCACTTTGGCAAAATCATAAAAGCATAACATTATGAATCATAATGGACAGTTAACTGTTAAGTTAATCGTATCAAATCCCATTGGTGAAGGATTTGTCAGTTTCTTTTTTGGCTGTGCTAAAATACCAATCAATCCAATCCGAATCCAATCCCAATCTCTTTGATTATACCTACGTAGTGCAGCGAAAAAAAGAAAAGAAAAACACGGGCAGTCTTCGCTGTATTATGATTCGTAATGTTATCCTTTTATGATTCTGCTAAAGTGGCCTTTTTAGGCCCCCTGGTAGGTAACTATGGCACCCGTCCACCGCCGGCGAGAAACCGACTAGCTATCAACGATTTTCTCGCTCAAAATTATTACAAAAGATTGTAGGCTCTGTGAAAGTAAAAGAGATGTATCTCTAATATGATTGTAATCATATATTAATAGTTCATCGCTGACTGTTCATACCACCGGCGAGTACTCGTTTGTCGCAGCGACAAGAGCTATCAAAGCGAGTACTCGCTCAGCGACGCGCGCTTTGCGGATTGCGGGTAGAACACTTGCTGTGAGACTCGCTTGTCGCGCGCTCGCTGCTCGTTGCTCGCCAACTCTTTCACTAACTTCTCGTTATCACCGGCAGAGGGACAGGCGCTATAAGCAACTAAACCTTATACTATCTACTTATAGATATCAGGTTCACTATCCGCGAAGTAGACATTAATCTAAAACTTAAACTTAAACTAAACTTATCTTAATTTGACAGGACTAAACTAATATTTATCTTCTGTCCTTTTCTTAATGAAATAGAAAGAAAAAGATGCATGAACTAAAATTAAAGGGGACAAAGGGAATTTAATAAAATAATTAAAATTACTTCCCGTTGTCCCCGTTAAAGGGGACAAAGAAAATTTAATAAAATAATTAAATTACTTGCCGTTGTCCTCGTACGCTTTCCCTGTTATTTTTTTGTAATGTATACTTTTCAAATTATGCCCGTTGTCCCCGTTGCGTTAAAATTTGAAGTGAGAGTGCCTTAATAGAGAGAATACTATATAAGTATACCTATATAAATTCATTTAAAAAAAAAAGTTTTTGACGTCTGTTTGACATGCGTATCTTTGTCAATATTTACACAGAGTGCGACCTAGATAGATAACCTGTTTGTAGGTTGCAGGTAGGTAGATACTTAGGTACTTATATATATCGGACAAAATGTGGGATATCGCAAACGGCTTTTGACCGATAATACTATTTACACTTGTGTGAAAGTCTGTATAGCGACTTATTTTTATGTGGATACTGGCGCGCCCTAGATTGATGTCATCGGTCGGCAATTCCAATCAGGAAGTTCTTTAGCTTGGGAATAACATCCATGTTCACATAACAATTTTTTTTTTACTTGAACTTAAATAATCCGCTTCCAGAATGGCCCTGCATTGTTAGACTTAAATAAAATCCTAATAATATAAGGTTTAAACTTTAAAAGAGACCATGACCTCTGAGTTTGTTTCAGTATTTCTTCTCGGAGATCAGTCAGCTAGGAAATGCCGGCGCTACCTAGTTTTTAGGGTTCCGTACCCAAAGGGTAAAAACGGAACCCTATTACTAAGACTTCGCTGTCTGTCCGTCTGTCCGTCTGTCTGTCACCAGGCTGTATCTCAAGAACCGCGAAAGCTAGACAGTTGAAATTTACACAAATTATGTATTTCTGTTGCCGCTATAACAACAAATACTAAAAACAGAGTAAAAGAAATATTTAAGGGGGGCTCCCATACAACAAACGTGTTTTTTTCGGCGTTTTTGCCTTGTGGTACGGAACCCTTCGTGTGCGAGTCCGACTCGCACTTGACCAGTTTTTTAAATATTGACAAACAAAATATTGACGTGTAAGACTGTATTAGAAGCTCTACTTACTGAAATAAACATTTCATTTCCATTTGGAACGTACGCCAGACAAAAAATATACACCCATATAAAAACACAGGAAATTACAATGTTTATGTACTATATCTAAGCGCAATAAATCATTGTAACTAAATTAAAGAGAACTAGAAGAATATAAAACTTGACCATGACCTGTTTCTCAGTCTAATTAGGTCTAATAGAATTAATGAAGGCGCAAAACAATATAAATTAACAGGTGTATCGCAACTAGTCCGCCCCACATCGCAGGTACGACGTACACTAACCCATTACAATACGCGACGTCACACCTAAAGGTCATCGGACACTGGACCCGCGCAGCCTTGACCGCAAAACAGTTGCGCTCACTCGCATTTCAACCGTTTCTCAACTCAAAGAATCTAACTAAAGCGACTCATATTTCATAAGAGAGTTGCAACAGCGGCTGGTGGCGCCGATGCATTCGCAGCCCGCGACCACGATAACGAGCCGCACAGTCGTTCCGACACGCGGGAGATTTGCACGCTTTGTAAACAAACAACGCGTAATCGAATCGCGAATACAAATTCAATTCGAAAGACCAATCGATTTAAAATGATGTGACAAGAGAACTGTCTAATTTGAATTACGAACAGCGAACAAAAAAAAAACTTTCCCGATAGTGATGTGAAACAGGAGCATGAGTTTATCCAGTGTATCGAGTTTAGTAACATTTGGGGTGGCAGCCTGGCCACCACCGGGGCCATTGCCGGCCTCCTTTCAGTTTCACCACCAAGGGGCGAACTTTGCTGTATTCCTGATACTGTTCGCTCTCTGCATGATGGAGGTGGTGGTCATTAGGATCATCACTGAGGAGCAGGCGAGGGAGCAAGGATCGAGGAGTGTGACGTCAATGTGGTTTGACTTGGACGACGAGTGAAAGACCAAAAAATGTGGACAACTAGTGAAGTTACTGCTTATAGTGTTCTAGTTAATAGTACGCGTTAAAATTAAGATTGTTGTACAATGTATCTAGTTATTTTCTTAGGCAGAATTAGAATAGTGTTTTTGTTATAATCTAGTAGAATTAGCTCAAGTAAGTTACTTCCTCATTGCGTATCTATATATTAAAATGTATTTTTGTGATACAGCAAAACAGAATTCCTGTGCCAACATCGACTAGGTTTTTATAATGCTTAAATAAACATAAAACTTTAAAGTAACTTTGTTTATTAATTTAAAAATAAGTAAATCCACCAAAAAGTTAAGAGTAAGATCAAATCGACACTTAAGTAACTGAATTTCAGACAGATTATCACTGAAAACGTCTTGAAAGATGACAGTTCTTACAAAACAAATCTACAATACCTAATTATGCTCATATTTTTTAAAATGACTCTTGTGAATACTGTTATTCTTCCTTCCAACGAAGATTATGGAACGTGTCCCCGGTTCATTTAAAAAAATAATTAAAATTTCCTAAGGGGCCTCTGCGAGTTGGCTTCGGCCCCTCGTACGCCTTCCAAAGTATAGTAAAAATAAAAATAAAACCTTTATTTTCAGGCTACTTTGGCTCATAGAGGCTTACAGACTAACATATAATAGTGCAATGTTTGTTAGTGTATAAACTTAAAACTATGCTAGTAAAACTCACTTCACTCGAGCACTGTCTTTGTGCGATCAATAATCTCAGACAGTCAATAGGCCAAACCTACGACCCAGTGGGTCCCGGTCAATGGCAGACAACATCGTGGTAGGCCCAGACGGAGATAGCGGGATGAGCTGGACTCATTTAATAAAATTGGTCCTTGGCACCTCTGGACGGAGAGAGGTGGAAAGAGAATAGGGACGCCTTTGCCCAGCTGTGGATTTTAATGGCTAATCACACTAATATAATACAGGCGAAAGTTTGTGGGTGTGTGAGTGTGTATGTGTGTGTGTTTGTTTGTTTATATGTTTGTTACTTCTTCACGCTCAAACGGCTGAATCAATTTTGATAAAATTTGCTATGGAGGTAGCTGACACCCTGGATTAACATATAGGCTTTTTATCCTGATATTCCCACGGGATCGACATTTACGCGGGTGAAACCGCGGGGCGCAGCTAGTAATAAATATTATATTATTTTCATTCAGGAATGTTTTTTCCTAATTAAATTCCTCCACTATGTTTGTCTGATATGAATGAAGGTCCACTTAAATTATATTAATTAGTAAATTATACCAAAGGCCATCTTTTTATTGCTTTGTTTGTAAAATTACCTAGACAAAGCAATTTAAGTGATCTTGACGTAAAGTAATTTTCCAGGTGTATGCGTATGAATTGTTTGTGAGAAAACTGAGCGAGGAAAAATAATTGATTTGTTGTAGGGTTATTTATGAAGCAAATTACGTGCATTATTTTCAATTTACGATTTACTCAACAACAATACTTTCAAAATGATGTTCAGGTGAAAACCAGAAAAATCATTATGATCCAAATTCCATTCTGTTTAATGTGATTAAGTAAATATTTTTCTCACTATATTTTACTACAGCACTTTCATACATGCAGGAAAAAAATTAACTCGTGCGCATATTGTAAACATGGAATTCTAGATCCCCAGCGTAGAAATTATAGGTACTTATATATATAAAAAAATATTAAGAGTTCCATACATTTTGACCGCGTAGCTTTTCTATGAAACAGCTGACTTTTTTTTATTACTTTTTTTACCGATTAAATATTTGTACGTTAACGGGTCTAGAATCATATGCTGAATTCATTATTACAGTTTACGCACTGGTTAAAAAATACCGTATAATTCACATAAAATAACTTAGTGTCAAATAAAAAACTCTTATTATTAAACTTAACTGGTCAAGCCCCGCGTGTACCTTATATAGTACGATAGGTACAACAGAAAATCAATTGTCTCATTAGCGGAGCTTGAGAGGTCATAATTAATTAAGTATGAACAGACGATGAGTTCCAATTAACGTTTTGTGAATTCAAAATATTTATTAACTTTAATCAGTCATGATGATAAAAATTTAATTAAATTGATGATTGATTGAATATAGTATGTCCTTAGAGAGATTCGTACCGCCGACTGCATTAATTTAACATGAACATGGACATTGTGTTCTCTTAAGGTGAGCGCACACGAGCCACCGGCCACAACCACGGGTGGGTGTCGCCTCCTGCTGCGGTGTTCAGCATTGCTGTAGCGGGTGGCCGCCACCGACCACACTGCCGTCATAAAAAAAAGGGCACAACATTTTTTTCAAAATTGAGTTATATACATGATTGGAATCAGAAAAAAGGCGTATATGACAGTTTTTTTACTCAATTTTGGAAAAAGGAATGTTAGTTGTGCCCTTTTTCTTTATGACGGCAGCACACTTGTGCAACGAATCAATACAAAACGTATGAAAAAGCATGTGAACTGCCTGTCGCTGGGCTACCGGTAGCAGTGGCCGGTGGCTGTGGCCGGTGGTCCCTTTGCGCCTAACCTTAAGATAATTTATTTTGGTCCTTAGTTACGTATCGAGTCCTTTATGTCATTTAATCTCACTTTATGAATCTCTAATTCCTTATTAATTTTTGTCGAGTCTTTTGCATCCTCCTTAGTCTTAATTAAATCATCTTACACCGTCTCATATTTACCTTAATTAATAACTCCCATAAAACAAACTTAATTAATAACGAGCCGTTGGGGGTTGAAACACTAGGGCCATGGGGTCCGAGTGCCCACTTGGTTTTTCGAGATATCGCCAACGAGTGACCAGAGGGCTGGCCTATTTCTTGGCCAAAGAATTAGCATCGCAATACAACGTGGCAATGCTGCCAGCCTTTTGGGCACTGTTCCTGTTGACAGCGATGCGGACAAACTTTTTGATGCCCTATGATTGTATTTTTTGCTTATTTTTTCCTATAAATGTACATATCGCTCATTTGCGACAAGGTCGACATTTCTAAAAAACATAATTTTACAGGAGAGCAATTTTATAGTTTCAAGTTAAAATTATACTTTAATCGTTGATTTTTTAGGTAACCTATTTAGAAAAAATCGCTCATTTCCTACAAGGTCGACAAAAATGTAGTTTTTACAGTAAACGGATTGAAAATTTTTCAACACAACTTTATTAATAACTAAAAAATCATGAATTTTGAGATAATATGTCGACCTTGTAGCAAATGAGCGATATTGTTATTATTTTAAATATTAATAACTCCCATATAATAACTCCTATATACTCCCCATAACCTAATGGAGATACAATAATATACTTACGACTAGCATAAAATAACTCCCATAAAGGACCTTGGACTTCTCAAGATCAGCGAGGTAATGACGTCACAAACTAACAGTATCAATGGCTTTAATTTTGACATATCAACAACATTCATTGCGTTACTTACGTTGTTAAACAAACAAATTTTCCGAACATATGAAGCAATGGATTAGCAATATACTTTCAAATGATGTAAAACGCAATTAGGGTGATATTTCAATATCAAACATTGTCAGAACAGTAGCAGTGTCTGCAGAGCTTCTACAAATAGATCATATTATAATAATTAATAAGATGCATTATATTGTAAACAAAATTGCACTCTCAAGTGCATGTTACCACGTGCCTGCACCGGCACCGACATCGCTTCAATTATATCTACACAACATGATCTTTCACCTCGACTCCAATATGACGTATAGGTATAAATGTATGATTTACATTTTAAAATAAACTAATTAAGTATGTATTTATACTTATATTTTATTGTCACTGGATTATGATATGTATACAGGGTGAAATTCTCGAAGCGTACATCCACGCGTAGCATAAACACTTCTATCTCTACGAAGAATAGACACATTGCTTTCTATACAAAGTGACATTTCTTTTCTTCATTTTTGACATACCGCCTTAGAAATCCTTCTACAATGTATCATTTTGTCTTTCGTTTCTAACGATCTTTGTCTATGTCCTTTTGTAAGTAGACTATTTCGGAAGAAAGTTTTCTATCTCAAACTATCAAAATCACATTGACAACTAACAGTTGTCTAAGGTAGTGAAGAGATTTTGTAACCGCTAAAGACAGTAGAAAACTTTCTACTCGACGGCCACAAAGTATAGATTGACAAGTCTAGAAAGGTAAATTAAAATTTCTTAGCTTAAATGTCACTGTAACTTCACGTTCACTTAGAACCTGCAACCGGCAAATCCAGCTCTCAAAAAAGTTTTGTTTGTGTCTAAATAATTCCCTTATCAAGTCATTTGACTCAAGTGTAAATATTTATAGGGCTCCGTGATTTCATTTCTAAGATATTACCATGTTCTTCTGGGCGTATATAGGGTGGAATTTTCGAAGCGTACCTGGAGGGAAAGTACTCTAAATACTGAAGACAGCAATGCTTTGAGTATTAAACCAACCGGAGACGCCACGAGTACTAATATCTATGCAAATAAGTCTGTCACTTTCATCGCGGGGGACGAGGGAACGCAATAATACACTAATGCAATTCGATCGCGTTGTTACGCACGCACACAAAACAAAAAACAAACACAAGCATAAACTATACGCACACATGTATATAACCGCTATGACCGGCGGTCTCGTACCTTTGGCAGCGGGGATCGCCTGACAATGGCGCCTCCAGTTGGTTTAATACTCAAAGCAGCAATGTGACATATAAGCTAATAAATTTTAATTTACCGTTCTACATATACTTGTCAATGTAATTTTAATCTAGATACTACTAGAGCGACAGTTTGAGGGGCCCGTGGCTAAATAATAACAGCCGCACAGGTCGATAGATCAGGTTAAGCTACGCTTGCCGCGGTTGGTCTTTGGATGGGTGACCATCTTTACATACGATGACCTCTCCGTGCCTCGGAAAGCACGTTAAGCCGTTGGTCCCGGCTGTCATTCGTGGATCTTTGACAGTCGTTACGGGTAGTCAGAAGCCCGAAAGTCTGACAACCATTCTTACCTAGGGGTATCGTATTACCCAGTAACTGGATTGAGAAGGTCAGATAGGCAGTTGCTCCATGTAAAATACTAGTATTCAGCTGCATCCGGTTAGACTGGAAGCCGACCCCAACATAGTTGGGAAAAGACTAGGCAGATAATGATGATGACTAGAACGACAGTTTGTAGCAAATGATGTAAGTAGATGCAATACGCTCGTATAAAAATATGGGAGTGGAGTTCCTACTTATCTCAAATCCATAGGCTAATTTAAGCAGGAATAAAATAATGACCGCAAAAGTTTACACACTGGGGCACACACGCAAACGCAACGCAACAGGATATCACACGTCTAAACTTCCCGACATGCGTCTGTCAAAGGAATTACGGTATCTTCGGTTACAACAAGTCGCTCTACTGATGAACTATTAGGTACCTAATTATTATTTATAAACGAAATATCTGGTGAAATGTAGGTGTACTATAGTACAGACGCCAGCACATCAAGCTACTACAATATGTAAAATTTCTTTAATAGATTTTCAACTTTATCGCTAAAGCATACGGTTCAAAGTTGTTTCGGATAATTTGACAGTTGCGGGTAGCTTGATGCTGGCGTCTGTACAATTCTGTCTAACTCTTCGGGTGATACATTTATTTTTCTAACAGTTCTAGAAGGTACCTAAGAAAAAACATTTTGTGTATAAGAGTGATACAATTTCGTTATCAAGATGCCTTTTCATGTGTAAATAGGTAGCTACGCGGCTCGAAGGACCAAAACTAAAATTAATAAAAGGAAGTAGACACTTAAATAATTCAGTTACAAATTTATATACTGATCGTCATCATCATCTGCCTAGCCTTTTCCCAATTATGTTAGTTCGGCTTCCAGTCTAACCAGATGCAGCTGAATACCAATATTTTACATGGAGCGACTGCCTATCTGACCTCCACGATCCAGTTACTGGGTAATACGATAACCCTTGGTAAGACTGGTTGTCAGACTTTCGGGAGTCTGGCTACCCATAACGACTGTCAAAGATCCAAAAATGACAGCGGGGACTAAAGGCTTAACGAGGCACGCCCCTCCGTGCCTCGTTAAGCCGTTGGTCCCCGCTCGGTATGTAAAGATGGTCACCTATCCACAGACCAACCGCGGCAAGCGTAGCTAACCTGATGAATCGACCTGTGCGGCTGTTAAGCCTCGTCCCCACTAGGAACATTTTTCGAGCGACATGTGTCCCCGGAGACATCGGGCGATGTCGGGTGACGTCGGACGACATCGCCGCGACATTGTTGAAACTGTTCCTTGTCGCACAGTCGATGAAGAGTAGTGATAAAGCCTCCTTATTATTTAGCCACGGGCCCCTCGATTTATTTACTGATATACCTGCCTAATCAGAAGTCGTGTTAGTATTTGGAAACATTATCTGCCGCAATGCACAACGCAACATGTTCGGCGTTCGCGCATAGTAATATGAAATACAATGTAATCGGATATTTTACATACGGTTAGACCTAACACGCTAGCGGATACCGATATAATATTCAAAAATCCTTGTTCGAGATTACGTAATTGTTCACGCTAATGCTAAATCACTGAATATTTAAGCGCATCTTGTTGCTATTGTTATTAACCTATTTAATCCCACTACTGGGCAAAGTCTCCCCTGAATCTTTCCAGTCCGACCAGTTTGGAAAGAACGAGTTCAGATCGGCACGCCAGCGTTTCCTACGCCTACCTCGGCGACGACACCTGTTTTCAGGCACCTACTTTGTGATGATCCTGCCCCATCTGTCATGCCACTTTAGCCTACCAGTTTTATCGCTAGCATCGGCGATGCCTGTCTTGGAGCGCAGCAAAGATATTCCGGAACGATGTATGCAAAACAGTGAATATCTTCTGAAAAGCATTTGCAGTTTGTATAGTTAGTGTATGCTGCTGACCATGTCATGAAAACCGCAAAACAGTTTAGTTTCTGCTGTTTTATTAATACAAAAGCAAGACTTCTGCTGCTAATTCCTCCGGTGTCATTCAATTACATGATAGAGAGACAAATTCTGACTACCCGTAACGACTGTCAAAGATCCACGAATGACAGCCGGAACCAACGGCTTAACGTGCTCTCCGAGGCACGGAGGGATCGCTGTATGTAAAGATGGTCGCCCATTCACAGACCAACCGCGGCAAGCGTAGCTTAACCTGATCGATCGACCTGTGCGGCTGTTATGACTCAATGACTCAAATATAACCGATAGAACGTGTCAGTGCAATTTCATTGCAGTAACCTTATCTCATCTCACAACGACCCAATCCTTTTCTGCGACTAAAATCATCCGCGACGTAATTTTATTGACCTTGGCACGACCTTGACGTCGAGATGTTACCAATTCTTTATAAATATTCATGAAACTGGTTATCTTTTTTTTATGTTTTTCCATTTTGGCAGCTGAACCGATGGCGACTATTATGCCAGCGTCAACTGTCCACTAAAGGCCTACGCAGACCGGGACGGCATGGCAAGGGGTTAAAATTTTACGAATGGACATTCATACGTATCGACATAAATTGCTATGCTTTAAAATGATGCCGTGGCATCGAAAGGGATTTCATTGCACGGCATTGAAAGACGCGTCACGGGCTCCCGCGGCGGGATGCCGTGTCGTCCTGCGGTAGGCAGTGGCATGCCAAGAACTCCGGCGCTCGTTGTGACATAGATACCGCGGGGTGAGGCGGCGGGGGTAGAGAAGCAGGGAAGCTGCTGGAATGCTGCGGTATCTAAGCGGCTAGTGTGCGCTGACTGACGGCAAAATCCCTTACCATGCCGTCCCGGTCTGCGTAGGCCTTAACTGATGCATTTTTACAGGATCACTAACTTGTTGATTTATTATGTAAGTAGTCAGATTTCAGGGGTTTACGGTTAAGTGTACCTACTTAATGCAGCTATTATTCATGTTTCCTGTCCAGAATCCTTTGTTTACCCAAATATCGCCATTAGCCAAAAAACCGGTCAAGTGCGAGTTGAACTCGCGTCGAGAGGGTTCCGTACGATGCGCACAATATTGAGAGATTTACCATGTTGTTTTAAGATCACAGACTTCTTATAGGTGTTTCTGTAATCTAGAGGTATAGAACTATTTTTTGTATTTTTTTCAAAACTTTAGGCTCATTAGTTTCGAAGATAAGGGGGGGGAATGGTTAATTTTCGTCTATATTCTTAAATAACTTTAATACAATTTACTTTAAAATTATGAAAAAGATATATTTGAGATCCTGAAAGTCAGCGCTTTCATTTGATATGTTACACGGTACAGATTACGAAACTTTTTTTTTTCTATTGACCCCCCCCAAATATGACCCCCATAATCAAAATTCATTTGTTTACGTTACACGTCTGTGTTTGGGTCACAGAGATTCATATGTGTACCAAATTTCAACTTAATGGGACCATTAGATTCGGAGCAAATTGGCTGTGACGACATACGGACGGGCAGACAGACACACGAGTGATCCTATAAGGATTCCGTTTTTTCCTTTTGAGGTACGAAACCCTAAAAATAGACAAAACTCGAATGAAAATAAATATGAAATTCAAAGACTTCATGTAATTTACATTATTCATTCTTCCTCATTATAAACCTATAAACCAAATAACATTTAATTACATTATAAAAAAAAAAGAAAAAAGTGCAAAGTGTTTATAAAAGTGCATAAACACGAACATATGAAAGGCCAGTGTTACAAATTGCTCAAGTGAAATGAATTGCTCACTCCGTATCAGAAGGGAGATTACCCAAGTATGGCGCCCAGTAAATGTCAAAACCTGAGCTAAGTTGATCTGCGTCCGTTAAGCAACTGTGGGGCAACTGGTCGCTGCGACTAGCAGGCGCAACCAGTTGCAACTCTTGTGTGAAATCTGCATACTCGACGCGATGTGAAAGGGATTGCAATATTTGCGTCGGAAGGAAGGTAGTTTTCAGAGCTCTAATCTCCTTTCCTGTGACTGCATCTGCAGGCTGCACATTAAACGTACCTACGAAAAATACTCAGTTCTTTTAATTTGCATAATTTTATTCGAATATCATTTTTAACCGACTTCAAAACAGGAGGTTAAAAATGGTATTGTTATTGCCTTGTTCTCAATTCGGATGTTTAATTTCTTTTTTTAAATGTATATTCGCATACTTCCGTCATATAAATAGTCCGACTCTTAATTAGTTGCAGTAAAATGACACTTCTTAATAACTCATTTCGGACTGAATTTAGAGATATGCATGTCAAATAACTTTCGTTTGTTACGTTTTTTTCTAGTACAGAATAATTCTAGTACAGAATAATTCTGTACTAGAAAAACAAGATTTGGTTGATGGCCGCGAAAAAACAAAACGACGCCAATTTTAGTCATAAGCTGTCATTTTACTGCAGTTAATTAAAAGTCGGACAATAGACAGATTTGCAAAATGCTTTTTTTACCGACTTCACAAAAAGGAGGAGGTACTATGTTCGGATGTTTGTGTTTTTTTTTTTTTTTGTATGTTTGTTCATCGATTACTCCGCCAATTGTCGACGGATTTTCAAAGTTCTTTTTTTGTTCGAAAGTAGATAGTTCTGAGGTGGTCCCACTGTCACCAAGTTAGGATCTGATAATAATAATAATATGATAATAAATGATAATGGGATAATAATGATAATATGATGATGGGATCTTAGAGAAATCGAGAGCAACCCTCAAATTTTATAGGCTCACTTATTGTTTTTCGCATATTTTATGAAGTATCTTGTGTATTTGCGTACGGTTGTCACCATCTCTGGTAGCTGGGCTGATGATGGAAGGTTCAACTCCTTAACAGTAAGAAGTTACTCGAACAGGCAAGGACTGTTTTAGTAAATTGTTTTGATGTTTGATAGGGCATTTGCCACATTTGGTCTCATGATCATCAAGTTATGACCTGATGCTGCAGTCAGGATAGTCTGCAGAGTACCTAACTCCTCGACAACTAACAGCAGATATATCGTGTTTAGGCTCATTGAAAAGGGCTCGATGTGTGCATAAACGTACTGTTAATGAGGAACACCGAAGTAAATAGAGACCTGATGCTGAAGCCAGTCGAGCATCAGAAAAAGTACAAACCTTGAAATTACAGCACCGTAGTCGTGTTTGGGCTCATTTTAAACAGGAGTAAATTTTAAGTTCAATGCAATGTTGACATAAGTCTGGCCTGATGCTGCAGCCAGGATTATCAGCATCTAGTCTAAAAACTAATAAATACTTCTTAAAGTGAAATACTTTTGCGAGTTTTTCTTCTCTATAATTATCCTAACAAAGGTTGCCGGTAGTGGCTAGATGAGAGAAGCGGAGGATCGCGAACGTTGGCGCAAACTTCGGGAGGTCTACGTCCAGCAGTGAACTGTAATTGGCTGATGATGATATATAAAAGCCTCATTCGTTGCATTTCACGCAATGCCTTTTCGTCATGTGGTCTATTTAGCAATTTGGTAAGTTCCAAGTCGCATAATACAATGTCATACAGTCATACAGCGTCTTTACACGACTAAGCGTAACATAAACTTGGCCCTTAGCAAAATTTTTCTTGCCTAAGTCTATTATTAAAGTAACTTGAGCATTTGCTCTCGAAAATTATGATTTGGTAAAGTGGAGCTGATGATGAAGACCACAAATGGCACTACTCAATGACAAATATTTCACGGGTTGCGATTCGATTACTTTAATATGGCTGCTAAGCAATTTATGCTCATTACAATGCGTATGGTGAAGTGGAGCTGATGGTGACTTCTCAATCAGCTCCAGTTCTCCTGGTTCTTACTAGGAGAACTCCTCAACAATTAACGTCCATGCATCGGGAAAAGCAATATTTTGTAAAAGGTGATAAGCAGTTGACATTAGGCTATTATAACTTAGATAAATTACAAACTGACCCGCTAAAAAGTGAAAAATAAAAACTTTTTTACAAAAAAAACAACCGACTTCCAAAAACACTATAAATAAAGAGAAAAATAACTTTAATTTCGGAAGTCGGTGGCAAAAACTAAAATACAAATCTAAAGACACCGACTTACGAAATTAAAGTTATTTTTCTCTTTATTTATAGTGTTTTTGGAAGTCGGTTGTTTTTTTTGTAAAAAAGTTTTTATTAATGGATAAGGTACCTATGCCTCAGGGGTGGTTTTGTTAACTTTGCTTGGGTAGTTTTTGACTTAGCTTCAAGAATACGATTTGTCTCCACTTAGTTTATTTTGATGATGATTTAATAACTTCCTGTCACTGATATTTACATAGCAAGTAGTTTTAAATGAATTTGTGTGGGGTAACTAAAAAGTAAAAAAAAACTGTTTACAAAAAAAGAACAATTGACTCCAAAAAAAACACTACAATGAAGCCAAGCAATATACAGGGTTATTGGTAAAACATTAACAACCTCTTATGAGGTCATTGTACTCATCATTATGAACAACTTTTACCATGGGACCAAACCCGAAATCGCGAAAAAAGAATCAGGTGTACCCTACATTTATGTTCGAAGAACTCACGGAGCGATTTTCGCCCGCAACCGCCGCGGTCGTGGATCTGCGGTTTTATTTCAAAACTCACGAGACCGGTTATTCGCGCGGTTACGCGGCCGCCGCGGTTGCGATCATCGCCCGCAAACGTGGCGGGCGATGATCGCAAGATTGCAAGACGGGCGGTTAACGATCAGTTGAGGTCCAGACCGCCATGGACACACACCAGAAACGAGCCGTTGCGTTATACTTACTTCACAGAAGAATTAAAAAAAGAAGGCCCAAAAGGTTCTGGGTGCATCCACTGATTAAGGACAGAGATCGTTATCGATCGTTATCGTTACCGGCCCCCGCGGTCGCCCGCCAACCGATCGCAAAGCGCGCGGTCGCCACCCGCCGAGGCTGCGGGTAACCGCGGCCCGCGCGATTCTACTAGTTGCCCGCCGGTACAGCGGGAGCCGCATACAACCGCGTGCACCGCGGGCGTAAAACGCGTCGTGAAATGTGCTTTAATTTTTTATATAAATATTTGCATTCTACAAAAGCTGCGGGCCCGCAACCGCAGCGGACGCGGGCGAAAATCGCTCCGTGAGTTCTTAGCCTAACTCGTCAAAATGTTGGGAACAGCTGATTTTATATTCGCGATTTCAGGTTTGGTCCCTTAGTAAAAGTTGTTCATAATGACGAGAAAAAGAAAAGAAAGAAAGAAAGAAAATACATTTACAGTACAATGACCTCTTATGAGGTTGTTAATGTTTTACCAATAACCCTGTATATGAACCCAGTTCAACATAGTAACGACGTCGTTTAAGAAATTGTCATCGTAGTGTCCGCTGGGCACCGTGTAAACAGATACTCCCATACAATGAGAGCAAAAACAATTGTCACAGAGTCAGTCTTCAGACACAAAACGACCAAACTTCCTGCGTGTGCGATATCATTGATAGTGCAGAACCAGAAATAATATTTCATTAATCATCATCATCATAGGCGATACTTTAAAAAAAGTCGGACCCTTAGCAATCAGTGTCATTCGTTAACTGGCTAAGCTGGGGGGGCACGGGAATGCCCCCGCCAAGACGAGCCAATTAAGCGAAGCGCAAGAGCACTAGCTACCTTTTCTCGAAGCACTTCGTCGTATTTTTGAACCCTCTTAACTTGGGTTTGGATTATACCAGATAAACAAAGTTTTCGGGATATGATGTCAGTGGTTGACTTATTAAACCTATAAAGTTTCAATTGCATAGCTCTTATACTTTAGATTTTATTGATATCTAAAATACCCGGATTTCGTCACTGATTCACTGACTCACTGACTGCTGATCATCAATATTCTTAAGGTTCTTCCTGAAGTCCTAGAAAGCTGAAATTTGGTATGTAAGCTAGTAATAGTACACAAACAACAATAAGAAAATCTTAAAACTTGAAACTTTTACCTTTTTAATTGCGTCTGAGTGTGCTTTACTCTTTCATACGATTCGAGCGTGGCTAAAATCTTACCACAGCTTAAACTATTTGTATTTCGTTTAAAAAAACGAATGAAGCAGACACACCCTTCTAGTCACAAGGTGGACCGATACAGTAATGTGATTGGATGGGATGCGAGAAGAACAAAAAGAAAAAACATAAACATATCCGTCAAAAGTTGGCCGGAACTGTCCAGCGCTGATTTACTGGATTCGTTTTTCTCCTCTACCGATATTTTTTTCTCTTCACAGTTCTTTTTGTTTATATGTATGTATCTATGTATTAGTATGTAGTCTTGTATTGTATAATAATTTCATATGTTGCACCTACCATGTTTTGTCTCTGCATCACCCTAAGGTTGACTGGTAGAAAATGCCTCAGGCATTAAGTCCGCCTTTGTACAGTATTTCTTTTACTTGTGCATAAAAGTTTTAATAAATAAATAAATAATAAAAAAGGAAAAGGGGGGGAAAAGGGTGAAAGGTCGAAGTGGCGGTGCTTGGTGCATTTTAGCCGAAAAACTTATAGACCCCCGCCTATGAGTTTTTCGGCTAAAATGACAGTATCATCACAACTGTAATATTTTCTCATTGTTTGTCTTATTTCTTTTTAGTAAGTGTATTGATTTATGTATATTTATTTGTGCTTATAATTATATGTAACTAGCTGCGTCACGCGGTTTTACCCGCGTAAATGTCGATCCCGTGAGAATATCGGGATAAAAAGTAGCTTTTATATTAATCCATGGTATCAGCTACCTCTATACAAAATTTTATCAAAATTGGTCCAGCTGTTTGAGCGTGAAGAAGTATCAAATATATAAACACACACATACAAACTTTCGCCTTTATTATATTAGTGTGATTAGCATATTATATTCATAGTTTTAATATACTTAAATATACTTAAAATATTTGTTCCTTAATGTTGGTATCGTGAAGCTTAAATGATTATCCTACTTTCATTCATTGTGTAGTCAGTGTAAGTTAGATTTAGTATGTGGCCTTGTCTGTCTCTTACTGAGTCACTCGCGATACAATCCAAAGCATACTTCTTATCACGGCAATGTCATCATCTGCCTAGCCCAACTATATTGGGGTCGGTTTCCAGTCTAACCGGATGCAGCTGAATACCAGTATTTCACGGTAATGTATCAGCGCAACAGGCGTTGAAAAGGTTGTGAGTTCGACCTCATATAACGAAACCACGTTTGATTCTAGCGTTAACACACAATAATTCATCCAGTATATTTAAACCGCCTTAAAATAAACAGCTGAAGAAATTTTATTTTACTAAAATATTTTTCGCATAATTTCGTCAGACAGCAGCGATTAGCGTTGTCAATAAATAAATCATGTTAAACAACTACGGGTTGTTTTCAATTAGTTTGGTATTGTTGCAACTGTTGGCTCTCTTTGTACCTAATACTTTGCATCACAAAATTAGTTCTTCCTTGAGTGTGGTAAAAGTCATGTGAAGAACTGTCTGGCACACTACGGACAGTATGCGTTTCCCGAAAAGCATTCAGCAGTAAGCCCAAACTCAAACTCAAAGCATTTATTTCAATTACACCATGTAGGTACAGGCACTTTTGAATTGTCAAAATTAAGTAGTCGGTCAGTTAGACAGAAAGTTGAAGCTAGTTGTTGCCCATCAATCTTTTATATATGTCGGAGACGTCATTAGTACGGGAGCTGACTTGACAACGAGGCGGTGTGACGACGACGACTATTCGGAACGCCAGCGCCATCTGGTGGCGCTTGACAGAGTCTAGCCTGAGTTCGAGGGGGGTCGACGCTGGAGGACAGCGCGACAAGAACGATGTGGAGCTCTCTTGGACATTGGGCATCGTACGAACAACATGTGCTCAGAAACTGTCCCACGTTCCGTATCTGGTTGTGTCGTGTAGTGCACCTAGTGTGTAATTTGCTAGCGTGATTAAATTGTTTGTGAAATTATAATCTCATTTGAACTGAAAACCGTTTTTCTATTGCACATTAACCAACACATAACCCACTGTAGCCCACACTAGTTTAAATATGGCCGATAATAACACACTATACCTTCCCCGTCATATATTTTTTTACGAAATCTTGAAGCTAAGTGTAACTCCGTGCCTACTTACTTTGTTAAACGCCTCGTGTATCTTCACGACGAAAGCCTATTAATAATTCTATGACTTTTGCTAACAAATTGCAACATACTGTACCTACCTATGTAGCAATATTTTCGTAACTCCACGCTGTAGCTGGGTCTTGGAAGCCCACAAGACATTAGTATTTTTCCGAAGCCGGGAAGGGCCTTGACTATGACTCAACGCGTTTCCCAATTGGGTACATAGAAGCTCAATCAAATAAAAAACCAAGTCGGAGGGCTGTCAACAGTAAAGTGAGGCCGGTTTCGTAAACATGTGCGCACATAGTGAGGTGTAATTTGATTGTAAATAGTTGTAAATGTGTGCGTGTGAGCGTATATGCACAGAGCGGAGGTGTAATTTTTGCATGCTTCACGGTATTGTTCGCAGCGCTATGTCTTGACTTTTTATTTGGTCTGAGCCTACAAGCATTTGCAAGTAGAAACAGTAATGAAAGATTTATTAGTCTATTGCACATCTTGTGCGTGCGAAATGTGATGATTGAATGGTCTTGACATTATTATGATGTTTTAATACCTAAGTTTGGGTAGGTCATTGATGAAATTTTAGTCTTTTGTAGAAACAACCGCAATGCTTGGAAGAGGTCTTCCGTAGATTCGATGACCTGATAATTTAAAGAACTTACCTAATTAAAATGGGTAACAGTTCATCACTCAATTTCATTATGGGATCATAGCGAAAAAAGCACCATGTTTCATTATTAATTTGATTTAAGTAGGTATTCGTCATAGTGTCACTTTTATTTCGATAAGTATGTTTTTCCTTTTTTTTTAAATAGACACCATGTTTTTATATTATATTCATGTAGGTAATTGGTTATCATCTAATATTGTACTTTTGTATGTTGTGCTGCCTTTTGTGTGCGCTAAATAAATGGTTTATCTATCTATCTATCTATCTATGTGTGATCACTATGTACCTACTGTAAAACTACCATTTAACGACTAGGTACGTCTTCCATTGACTTTAATATCTAATAGGCAGCTGAGAGTATGTTATGCTCACTCAAATGTCTCGGTGTATTGGATCATTAAGCGCCCTTCAAAATGGTTGAGATGAATGGTGCTCACCATGCGTCATGTTTGTGAAAGGGCGCCGTCAATGGGAACTGGGGGCCTAAAAAGGCCACTTTGGCAGAATCATAAAAGGATAACATAATGGACAGTTAACCGTTAAGTAAATCGTATCAAATCCCATTGGTGTAGCATTTTTCAGTTATTTTTTTTTGTCTGTGCTAAAATACCAATCAATCCGATCCAAATCCAATCCCAATATCTTTGATTATACCTACGTAGTGCAGTGAAAAAAGAAAAACACGAACTGTCTTCGCCATATTGCGATTCATAATGTTATCCTTTTATGATCCTCCAAAGTGGCTTTTTTAGGCCCCCTGGTCATCGCTTAGCGGCTACGGCTTATTTTTTATTTAATTTATTTTTTTAGTTTTTATTTTTTAACGTGCACGTCTTTCTACACCGTTCTCACATGTATAATATCAATATGAATGATGCAACCCATTTATTTTTAACAATATTTTGATTTTTATAAAAGAGTGTCCGTGGAGATTCTTGCCCCTTCTTCTCCATAGGAACCTATTATGCTTTGGAATGGGCATCTACCTTAATTTTTCCAATTCTTTGACCAATCTGAAGTGTCTGTAATTGGTTTATTTGAAAAAAAAACTGGTTGAATTACTTTCCTCGATAATTTTGTAAGGTCAACCAAAATGGTTGTCCTTAGAAAATTTTCGTTACAACTAGTCGAAATTATAGAAGTAGGTCCGCTTTAACTTCAAGTCGGATTGAAAGGATTTAAAAAAAATACAAATACTTAACACATTTTTCAGATTTGTCCACGTTTCGCAAAATAGGCCAAATTCATAAGATCGCAATATCATTATATGCAAATCCTTACACATTATTCATGTTATTGAATAATAAAAGTAAAAAATAAGCTTTCTGTCATAATGCCGGGATGTAGCAACGTACCTAATTACCTTACTTGAGCAACATCAGAGAATGAACAGCTAAAGTTACACATTATACACATGTTCAATTTTGTAACAATTGTAGTATACTGCCGTGCTAAACTCAAAAGCGGTATCTCAGGAAAAGCTAGTTTCGAGAAAATTTAAGTTTTGCTTTTATTCTCTTTGTGATTTGAGGTAAAGCAGAGTTAGGAAACACTTTTCTAAGGGCTTTTTTATTAAGATACCGCTATTTGGCTTAGCTCATTGGTTGCATTATATTTCTTTAAGCTATCCGATGCCACAAAAATCAACTTTATGTTTTTTTTTGAGATACCGCTTTTGAGCTTAGCACGGCAGTATATACCTACCCTGTTTATTGTATGTAGGCACTTCTATACTTACAGGGTTATTGGAAAACACCAACAACCTCTTAAGAGGTTAACCTGAAATCGCGAAAAAATCTGCTGTTCACTACATTTATGTTTGTATAACTCGTCAAAATACAGGGAATAGCTGATTTTTTTTATTGAGTACTAGCTGCGCCCCGCGGTTTCACCCGCATAAGTTTCGATCCCGTGGGAATATCGGGATAAAAAGTAGCCCATATAGCCAGCGTGTCAGCTACCTCCATACAAAATTTTATCAAAATTGGTCCAACCGTTTGAGCGTGAAGAAGTAACAAATATATAAACACACACACACACCCCCACACACACACCCCCACACACACACCCTCACAAACTTTGCCTTTATAGTATTAGTGTGATTTATTCATTATAGTGTAGCTGCCCCACTGGCCTCGTGGTCACAAATGCGACTGCTGGGTTACTAAGTTTTTCCATTGAGAATTTCTTAGAGACAGTCCGGAGTTTGGAAGTTGGCGGTGTGATACCCCGTGTCTCAGAAAGCACGCTAAGTCGTTAGTCCTGCGCCTAATCTCTCTCCAGTCGTGTCGGATTGCCGTCCCATTAGACAATTAGTATCAGGGAAGAGACAGTGCATCTGAGTCTGCGCACTATAATGTCTCCCGCGCCGAAGGCTGGTCTCCGCTGAGATTGGTGCCATGGCCGAAATTCGGTCTGGACGAGTTTTTTTAAATGTAGGCACTTTTATATAGTGCTGTAGCGGTATCTACAACGCCACATGCGAACAACGCGACATACTGACGTCACGCAAAATCCTGCATCTCACAAGCAGAGTTTACCGCGCAACTAGCATAGATACAACGGCCCGACATGAATCATCGGGCAGTTGCCTGCCAGATACAACACCCGTCTGGTCGGGGGATCCTCCCTTTTCTATAGAGTATGAGTGAACTTTACACCCTGTTCCTCATTCCTCTATAGTGCTATTAGAATGTTTTTTTTTTTTTTTTTTTTTTTTTATTAATCAAAAACAAAACAGTTACAAATCATTGTTTAACAAATTAAACATACCGCACAAACCATCTCGGGTTTAACAGCGGTATGACCAGACACGGCAACTCGGTGCAATTAGGTACATATATTTGAATTCGGAATTTGAGATAATTATCAAGTTATGGAACAAAAAACTGAATGTCATACATAACAAAGTTCAAATTCCATTGCAACCAAAAACGTATTAGGACCTTTTTGTTACAAAGGTCATTGAAAAATCAACTTAGAATACATTACGCTAAAGTAGATAATTGATTAAGTGGCGATGGAATGTAAACTATTCTGAGATTATGAATTGAAGTATAGGTACCTACAGTCTACAAAAGAGACAAGCAAGCGGAATCGCCGGACATAGCCGGAATCTAGCAAGAAACCGATGTATGCACTCGAATAAAGTTTGATTCTGTTAATAGAAAACAAACAGCTCATTCATATAGGTAATCAAACTTCACATCACAACATCCATCGGTCTCCTACCTACCCAACCCCAACTATATCCGACAATCCAGCACACCTACCTCCTCTGCCGACTGCACATAGATATACTAAATATTATTATTTATTTATTATATGTATCATGGTGCTTATGAAAATTTCTCGCTGTATGGACCATAGGGGTCAGCAAGCAAATAGTTGCTTGTTGATGACCATAACTCAATTTGAAATAATCTTGCTAAGCCGATTTTTTTTGCAGTCCTATATAATGTTCATATCCACTTTATAATTTAATTACTGAAGTCGATAATAATGCTCGCGTTCCTTATTTCATATTTTTTATGGCTGTAAGCTGTAAAGCCAAGTTATCTTATCCGATGGGTTTAATTCGCACTATGTGCTCATAAAGGCTAATTGGATAGGTCTGAGGAAATAAGTACAATAGCACTATAAGTTACAATGTCTAAAAGAATATGGTGAAAGAGAATTTTGATTGCGATCTTTGTGCTATAATACAGAGAAGATACTAACTGAATTATTTTCCCCTTTTTCCCTTTGCTACACTCACACCATGATTTTCTTTAAGTTAATTTGTTTGATATCAAAAAATAAAACAAAGATTTTTTGTGCACAGGTTTTGAGTGCAATTAAAAAAATAGAGCTACGACTATTACTTTTACAGAATACAAAACGTCAAGTTAGCATTGCTAGTTGTCGGTGCTTGAAATATTGTCATACTTATCATTGTATCTTATCTTGTTTCCAGAAACGAGCCCAGAAGATGCATCACATCGTCGCAGGACGACGGCGTCTGTCGTAGCTGCGGGGGGGACAAGCACGGCGGAGCTCTACCCTGCATCTGTTATCCAAGGGAGTGAGTGTGCTGTATAAAACGTCCACTACTGACGAATAAAGATGTACCTGGCAGCGCCACAGTCGCAATTTGAATCGGAGTAATTAATACAAAAAACATATGTTCTGAAATTCAAAAACATCTAGTTAAATTATACTTCTCGTTACCCAAGGGCTAGCTTTTACCTTGGCCAGAGGCTAAGCATTGCCATACAACGTGGCAATGCCGCCAGACTCTTAGGTACATTAGCAGTCGAGAGCGATGCGGAGGAATTTTTCGACGCCATTTTTTAGTTTGTCAATAGTTTTAGTTGGGTTAGGATATAACAAATTTATTTTAATAGTATGTTAGTTAATTTAGTATAAGAAGTTCATCCAATGCATATATTTTTATCCTTTTTAATAAATATTACAGCGTTAAGTTACTTAGGGTGAGCGGCACCTGTTGTTATTTTTTGTCCCGCTGTTTTCTTTCCTTGGATTTAGGCTACAATCTCTCGCCAGTAAAAAATGTAAGTACTTATACGCACAAAGCGATTGGTAAATACCCTGCCATAGTCAGAAAAAATAATCTTTGGCAGTCGTTCCAGGTCGTCAGAAACCCGAACAACCAGTCTTACCAAGCTGGGTTGTGGAGGTCAGATAGCCAGTCGCTCATATTCAGCTGCATCTGATTAGACTGGAAGCCGACCCCAACACAGTTGGGAGAAGCCTAGGCAGATGATGATGAGTCGGAATAAATAAACGCATTTATCCGACCCATCGCGATTTGGTGAACCATTATTATATGTAGGTAGTCACATCATGATGATATATGTTATATAGGTTAGAAAGGGGTGACTACCGAGATGACGACTAATAGAGAAGTATTGAAGAAAAAGACATGTTGCGTCGATTCTAAATAAATCGGGATAAGGGCGGAGAATGTTGATGATGAATCCGAGCCATCTCAAAATTGTTTTTCTGGCATCAATAGATTCATCTTTGCTTCAAATAATATGTGCTCATTGAACTCGTTAGTAAATTGCATTAATTTATCATTTAACATCGTTTATTATAATTTATTGGCTTATTCGATCTAACGTGTAGTCAACAACCTTGATCGAGATTTTCACAGAATACCTAAATTTTATTTGCTTTAGTGTGTGGGTCATGGTTCGTACTGTGAATAATGCAGTGTTAGATCACTTATAAAATGGTGATTTAATATTATCACACGGCTACATTAAAAGTTAACTCTATTTTAGTATTATGATTTCATTTTTCTGCCTCGTTGGTCTAGTGGACGCAAGAACGTGAGGTCTTGGGTTCGATTCCTAGGTCAGGCAAAGTATTATTGAGTTTTTACATCAGGAATTTTCCAGTTTTTAACAGTCGTAAGTGCGGGACGTAACTGGCGAAATGTGGGTGTTAAATCAGGAGTTTCTTGCCCGTTCTTCTCCATATGTACCTACGCTTTGGAATGGGCAACGGGCAACTAGCTACATCTTTCTTACTGTCCGACCCCTTGACAATTCAAAAGTGCCTGTAATTGGTTTAATTGAAATAAATGCTTTGAGTTTGCGTTTGAATGCAGGCATAATAATATGATTTAATTATTTTCTCCTTCTCTTCCAGGCCTTTGAAGTTCGAGACAGGCGCGTGGTTCCTGCATCAGGTGCAGCGAGCCATCAGCGTCATGCCGTGGAGCGTCTCCACCGACAAGCTCGAACAGATAGGTCAGTAGACATTCTGCTTCACTTAAGAGGGGCATTTCAGGGTCGGATGCAGCTGAATACTGGTATTCAGCATCCGCATCCGGCATTGCATCCGGCTAGACTGGAAGCCGACCCCAACATAGTTGGGAAAAGGCTAGGCAGATGATGATGATTTCAGGGTCTGTGTTCAATGTTACCTTTGGACATTGACTCAGCACTCGGCCTGGCTCAAGCGCGGCCCAGTTAAAATAATGATTCGGTTGCATCTCACACGCATAGGACACATAGAATTTGTATAATAGTGTGTGTTAGGAAAAAGTAGTATATAAGCAGAACATTTTGTAAATAAACCAGATTTGAATTTTATATTCTTGTCTCATTACCCCTCACTGTGGCCAAGACACCTTTAGCCATCTCTGATCAGTCTTGTGAGTCTGCTTGACTGGCAGTGAGTTTACCCTTCCCGAACCTGGAACTCCTGTCTACTATCCGTCTGTAACCTTAGGTCGCATGGTGCAGACATCCTGAACTTATTTACTTATATATTTATTTATCACGCACTAGGTATATGATAGGTTAGGGCTGTAGTGCTTGTAGGGCTTAGGGTCTTAGGGACTGTTAGGCTTGCAGGTCTTTGTAGGTTCCTTTAACTTATCGTATATTTTCATGTACCCTTGACAGTATTGCGGCCTTACGTGACGTCTGTTAAGGGTGGATGTACAGTCTGAAGATCACGAATTTCCTTAAGTTTTGCAGTCGTTTGATTTACAAAATTAACCACAAAAATCGGATAATGGGAAATGGCTTATGCTGTTTTCTACGAGTTTCCATTGTCAGAGATCCGGTTGTCAAGGTATTTCGACTGGAAATTGAATTTTATCTTGTGAGAACATGTAGGGGCTCGATACAGGCACACACTCAGACAAGCTGGATAAAAGAGGCTGAGGATCGAGTTGAATGGCGTGCGATTAGAGAAGCTTATGCCCAGCGGTGGACTGCGTTATAGCGTAGCAAAATGTAGTCCTATAAGTATAGTTTTACAGTCATCCCATGCCCATGCTGATGACTGTAAAATCAAAAGTTATTTATCCAAATTAGGCTGAGAATCAGCACTTTTCAAACATCAAAATTACACAAGACAGTCCCCCAAAACGCGCCCGCCCTTCACCACTTCCTAGTAGTTTAGCTGAAAAGAAAATGTGGCGCAACAAACTCCCCAGCAGCACAGCTGACCGTTGCATACAGCATACCTAATAATGCCATTAAATGGCGCAGTCTTTGGATACTATAGTTACCGCTACATTCTACTGGCAATATACTACATACGTACTATGCAATTGGCAAAAAGTTGTTGACGCACAAAGTCGATCATTAAACTCTCCTGCACTTATATGGCTATGTTTCCTATCTTTACTAACGCTTGCAGTGTTCCTACGAGACAAGGAAACATTACTAGACGTAGGTAGGCTTAGGTGCTGTATGTGGAAATACAACTAGTCTTTCAACAATTTTCTTAGACTTATTGCGTACCTATTTCCTGTCGCTGGCCATATTTCGTCACTAAGTTCAAACAGCCTGCACCCATGTATCCTGTATATTATACGAGTTCTGTTAAAATTGGATCTAGACTTTTACTAGGAATTAGCGTTTGGTCTAGCTTTCATAATTATATTGATTAAATACCTATAATTATTGATAATATTAATTATTGATATATTTATTAAATTAGTATACCTAGCACCTATATTTTTTGGTAGGCACCAAACGTCCCATAACACTTTGCGGGACACTTAACGCCCCCCGACGTAATTACAATAAAACTTCTACGAGTATTTTGTCTAGTTCAGTGTCATTCAACTGATTAAGGTCACAATGTTGACCATGTGCCTTACCCTTGCAGACGAGGAATGCGACAGCTTCGACATGCCAGGGCCCAGCGATGCTACTCGTGGGGAACTGAAGAAGATCAGAGAATTCTTGGAGACCATCTCCGCGAAGTTAGCAGGCGGTCCGCTAGAGGGCACTAGAGTCGCGCCGCTATACGACCATCCTGCCTGTAAGTAGTAGTTCTTAGTTCTTGTAATAGATGGCGTTGTTTGTTTGTCGATGTTGACGATAGAGGGCGTTATGAGGTTCATTTTATTCGAGCCACAGAATATTACAATAGGTTATTTTTAATTGAGGCATAGTTTGATTATGAACAATCATTTGTGTACTTCAATAGTTTAAAATATGATGAGTTCAGTAATTAGTGCATATAAATAATTAGTTAGCGTGTTGAACAAAAATTCATCACTACAGCAACTATATTTTAGCATGCCTAGATGTGCACTGGCCCCATAAATTGCATTGTAAATATCATGTTTTTCAGCAATTTTAATTATTGCAATAAGGCTACATTTAATGTATCAGGTTGAAAATATTTATGTATAGTACTACATAGAATATTTCTACCGATTTTTATCTGATGATTATTATGTGCATGCATACCATATCTAGCGTTGCTATAAACTTGCGTAGATATTCGCATGTTCGAGCGATACCACGCGAGGCTGCGCGGCGCTCTGACGTCACTTGCAATCGCGCTACGAGACGCGCTCACACGTAAGCTAGCGATAAAGTATAGCATGCACTGTGACACTAACTTTAGCAACTTTTTCTTTCATGCAACATCTCTTTTGCAACTTTTTTCAATAAAAATCTTCGGGTACTACAATATCTTTAAGAAATATCTATAAATAGGTTTGTAATGTGTTTGACGATTGATGGTTTCACTAGTAAATAAACTCGTGTATAACTTTGTTTCAACACAGTCCGTGTTGCATGTAGGACTGTGATGTGTTTGACGATTGATGGGTTCACTAGTAAATAAACTCGTGTATAACTTTGATAGTACGACACTTGCCTTTATTTATGTTAAAGGAAACCACTTAAGATACAAGTGGTTGATATTAAATAAGTAGACACTTTTATTATATTGCACTTGCATGCTCTTTGTGCAGTGGCGTCACTATAGGGTGGCATTGGGGCAAAATGCCACGGGTCCCCAGTCCAGAGGGGGCCCCCGACCCGAGAGGGCCACGAGCACAGGAGGATCCGAACATAAGGACAGACTGAAGCAGTCAGGTGTTAAATTTTGTAGAGGAAAATATGAAATGTACGCGGAAGAAATCGCGGAACAAGTGCTAATAAAAAAAACTATAACGTTGGTTGAGCTTCTTTACATTGAGGGAGGGCCTCATCCCTTGAATTTGCCACGGGCCCCAAACGGTATAGTTACGCCACTGTCTTTGTGTTGCCATTTCTAGTAACAACGCCTGAAAATAAGTTAAAATGCACCAAATGCGGTTATTATACTTATCTATGGAACATGCTGCAGTATCGCGTTTTATATTAATATTATAATTTGCATGATTTTTTTTATTTTTTTATAAAATGAACTTTGAGCCGAAAGTCTCACCATTGAGTACGCCTACGCAAAATATGTTTTCACGTTTGAGCTACGTTATATTTTTGCGATTTCATATTTTGTAGGCGCTTAAATAACTTCTGCTTAACTTTGCCTCTAAGCCAAGATTCTTAGCTTTAATGGAAGTTTTACAAACAATTTTCTTTACATTTCAATGTAGGTCATTTGAACTGCCAAGAAGGCTAAAATAGCTTCCTATTTTTTCTCTATAGGAACCTGATTGAGCCTATTTTATATACCTGCCGATATATATATGTAGGCACATACTTATTATATTCCACGTATAACCATGCATACGTCGTTTTAATCGATAAATAAAAAATATAGGTGCTGTTTCAATTTAAATAGCCAATATTTTCACATCGAGATGTTGACCCTGAAAAAGACATCAACGCGTGTCCCGATTCACAAAATCAAAAGAGCTTCAAATTATTTTGCAATAACAACATAAACTACTATAAACATTATGAAATTGGCTTAATTGGTAACCAATCTTAGGTCAAATTATAGCCAATGTCTTAAATAAATTGAAAAATAATTTTAAATATTTGATTTGTGTTCGACGAATGGGTAAACCACTTTTTTTTGGGCAAATCGTTCACCTTTGCAATCACAAGAAGGATATTTGGTAGTAGAGTAAACAAAACAATTGAAAAATGTGCTAATTTAGGAAACATATGTGGCGGTTTAATCAGCCCTTACTCAACCTACTTATATCTGATTTGAAAAGCTAAGGTTTTGCTGGTGATCGCGAAGCATTTTTTACGAATACGCTAAAGACAGGACAGGACACATTTTTTTTTCATTCTCATATTTTTCTTAATATCCGGCACTGTGAAGAGATACTGAAGCTGTGGACTCTCAGTTTGTAGATAAGAAATATAAGCAATAAGCATTGTTTATATAATATATCTGATTTCTATAATCATAAAGATACCCAAATATAATGCAAAAAAAATTGTACTTTCCCAAAAACCCACAAGGCTAGCCGGTATTGTTAAGAAATTGTTTTTTCGCACTGTCTTATATTTTGTTCTTAATTTCGAAGAACATCTAACTAAACACAACAACACACCGCATCAGGTTTTGCTATGACGTCAGTTTGACGATCAACGTTTTTACTGCCTCAACTTTGAACCTAACTTAACAAAAACTGTATGTACGCAGTAACAAATGTATGACAAAAACTCGTTATTTATGTGGTTATTGTTGATGCCAAAGAAACTACACAAAGGTATCTTAATTTGTATTGTTTTGTTTCTCTTTTAAAAAGTGCCATTCATAGGCACTTACCACTTCGCGAAGGTTACCTAGTCAAGTTCTGCCTTATCTGCCACAAATAATCTTGCCATCTTCCTATGACTTACAGAGCCGAAACGTGAACACTCACGTTACGGCTGGTCCATAAATTCAAGGTCGCTCAGCGAGGTATGGAACGGGCTATGCTTGAAGTCTCTCTGAAGGATCGGATCCGCAACGAGGTGATCCGGTAGATAACCATAGTTGTCGTCATAGCTCACACAATGAGCAAGCCGAAGTGGCAATGAGCCGGCAATATTAGCCATAGAACCGATGACCGTTGAGGTAGACGTGTTCTTGAATAGAGACCGCGAATCGGCAAACGTGAGATAGGACGCCCTTAGGCTAGTTAGAGCGACGATCTTCGCAGGATAGGTGCTGAATGAGAATTGCCGAAAATCGAGTTGAATGGCGTGCAATGGGAGAGGCCCATGTCCTTCAGCGGACTGCTGTAGGCTGATGATGATGATCTTCCTGCCCACGTCCCATGTTACTTGGGGTCGGCGCTACACGTTTTCTCCTTCCATTCTGTCCTGTTAACCTTCAAGTTATAATTCCTCCCCATCTCTTTCTTATCATTCCTCACGCAATCCATCCATCTTTTCTTTGGCCGTTTCTCTCTCCATCCATATTTATATTCATCACTCTTTTAGTAACATGCGTTTCAACCCTTCTTATCATATGCTCATACCGGGACAAACGATTTTCTTTTAACTTTACTGTTACTAGCAACCTACCATAATCAGGTATTAATTAATTATGAACCTGTACCAAAATACCCTACCTAAAGTACTCCGTACGAAGGTATAACGTTTAGCAATTCTCTTTGACTGACTTAATTGCACCTTATGCGACATACTAAGCTTCACGAATTTGATTATTTGCTACACTTCTATCAATGTAAAACTCGGTTACTTTTTCTAAGAAAACAAGGTGCAATATTTCTATGTAGGTATTTCTTCCGCGTCTGACCCACAGTGAACTGACGTTAATTATAATGTAGCCGGTGCAATAACTAAGTATAATTAATTCATGTTTTTCCATGCGACTGCGCGTGCTGTGTTGTCAGATGTTGTATTGGAATTAAAATAAAATCCATACGGAATATTCTTCTTAATTTTCCAGTGCAATCGATAACAACAGTATCTGAATGTACCTTTTCAAGAATGACTTTGTGTAAAAGTTTAATTTGAATAGAGTATATACCACCAATGATGTGACGCCAAAGATGCTGCCTTCTATGGTATAGCATTAACACCCAATGTTTTAAATCAATTTATATTCGAACGCAATGTGAATTGTTACTGAATAAAAATTGAATTGAATTGAATTGAAAGCCTTTTGGATAAAGTCTTTCATAAAAATTGTTAAGGTAGACCAAAATAACCCAAGAGATGAGATTTGACCATTGATTAAATATGTATGTATAACCAAGTTTATAAGTCCATGACCAGTTTTTCGTTCCACCAAATTTCCAAATCTCCACCCAGTTCTAAACCTGGCAACACCTACCCTAGACTGTACCGCCCGACTTCGCCCGAACGCATCCGACACGCTTCATTCGTAATGAGTATGCCCATTGCATTGCAAACGCTAATTATGACTATAAGACGCTCATAACCCGCATACGTATGCTCACAAATGAAGATCAAGGGACACTAGAATTGCAACTCACGTCCCGTGTCTCAGTATTTTTCTTAGTAATTATATGAACGTGGGCCTTTTAATTTACATTAATATACTTTCCCGGTATGGGTACTTTGTTTTATGGGTGGAAAATAAAAGAGAATTACCGATAATTGCTCATCAGTAAACAACTGGTCCGTAATAACTATAAACAAACATGGCAAATTAGACGGCAGGTCCATTGATAAGTACCTAAGCCGGATTTTGGACATTCAAAATAGGAGTTGGAAAATGCAGGCAAAGTTGTGAATGCTAATCATTTGTATTGTTAATTCTTGATAGAGTTCAAGATTGGTTAGATTGATTAACATTACGGAGCCAGTCGAAACCCAACAATGTTTTGAAAAGGCAGGATCCAGAGAAGGACACGTGCGACAAGGATGGTTTCATCAAGGTGGAGAAGAAGAAGAAGAAACCTCATTGTCGGATCCAGTGCGGCACCGCGCTGGCGGGACCCAACATGCTGCTGCGTCCAGCAATTCCGACGACGCAGCTGTACTTGTCCAGACTGCACCACTCCACAAAGGTTGAGGAGATCGTGGAGTACATGCGTGTGAAGAGCAGCTGGACTTTGAGGGTCGAGAAGTTGGAGTCGCGTCACAACACGAACTTCAAGTCGTTCGTGGTACGTGTTCCGACACATCATCTCGAGAAGTTCCTCAAGGAAGAGTTCTGGCCGAAGGGTGTTGTGTACCGCCGGTTTCGTGGCCGGCTACATGACACCAGTCAGCGAAACACGACGCAGACAATTCGTGTGCTTCAGTTTGCTAAGTGTACTTAATTATAATTTTGTATGTATTTATGGTATTTTTAAGTTATTAATATTGTATTGTATGTGTTTTATATGGGCCTTGATGCTTGAAATAAATGGATAAATAAATTACTTACGTGAACAGTAATTTTATCTAATATTTGTCTAGTTTTAGAAGTATTAGTACCTACCTAATGAATTGAATAAAACATAGATTTTCTTGCAAGAGCTGAGCAAACAGATTTTTTTGCATAAGTATTTCAATATCTACCTGGCTAAATCATTTAATAGCTTTTACATAAGTGAAGCTGCTATGTACACAATTGTTAACCAGATCAAAATAAGCACCAGTCCTGAGCTAAATCCAAAAATAATAACGCGCAAGGCTCCATCAAAATTTCGATCTATGAAATCAACACTGACTTCGTCAAAGGGAGGTCTTTTGTTTTCGGATCATTGCGATACCCGACTTGGTATGGGTATCAATAAATTACAAACCCCAATTCAGATAGCGCAATCCACGAAGACGCGCCCTTCTTAATAATCGCTAGTAGTTGTCGCTAGTTAAGAGCGTTTACGCCGTATGGCATTTCATACAAACTTACAAGCCCTTATTTTTCGAAATGAATAAACCGATTTTAATGAAACTTCATACGCTTATGCAGGATACAAAGGTCTAAAAATTTAGTAGACCACATTTTCGAAATGCTTTCTTTAAAAAAAGATAACTGCAAATTTCTGTTTGTATCCAAAATTTAAAATCAGTCTAATTTGGCTGTAACTGTATTTTTCGAAAATGTTCTCTACTAACTTTTTAGACCGTTTTATCCTGCTTATGCGTATGAAGTTTCATTAAAATCGGTTAATTAATGTCGAAAAATGAGGGCTTGAGAATTTGTATGAAATGCCGTACGTCGTAAACGCTCTTAATTCCGCTAGTGTTTTAGTTTTTTATACACACTAATTACCCACTAATAAGTAATTACTGTGTATCGACCAAACTAAATCACTAGCGGAATGTTGCACACTTGTACTGTAAGCGATTAGGAAGAAGAGTGGGGCGTCTTCGTGGATTACGTTATCTAGAAAAATATTCTTCAAAAAAGCTAATACTAAAATCATATAATTTTAAAACATGAGTCACCAGCCGTCTATTTCCATAAGTACCTATCATTCAATTTCCTTCGAACAAAAACTGATGTCGAGCGTTTAAATTTTCCTATTATCTTTAAATTAAATGAGACAACGCTCTACCGTAATAGACGAACAATGCTATTGAAAAACAAAGACTATTGTCATTTGAATACTTTTGATATTATTGACATATTAACTGAGAATAATGCCCAAAAAACGACGAAATTTGGATGAGATCATGGGGTTTATTGTGACGTCATTGAGTCGCTACGTACGTTATTCCTATCCAAAAATCTCCCAAGGTTCAAAAGAAGCGTGACGACTCCCGGCCACCGTATGCGCGGGCCTGCGGGTGGAGTAATGGGTAGCTCACCGTCCGATCAGGACCAGGCCCGTGCCGGACGGCGCGTACGTGTTCCACGCGCGCCTCAAAGAGATGTCAGAATCGCGGAGGGGCCCCCTTAGGGCCGAAGCCTGCCGGGCCAGCGGGATTGTCCGAAAGGGTTACCGCTGGCCCGGAACATAAAGGGCTAAGGAAGGAACACGGGTGGGTTTTAGTCAGTAAGAGTCTACGCTCCCTTCTGCTCCACCCAGAGCGGGAGGAGTCATTTGATGATTTCCCATCCGCAAAAAATAAATAAAAAAACTTTTTTACAAAAAAAAAACAACCGACTTCCGAAAAACACTATAAAGTGAAAAATAACTTTAATTTCGGAAGTCGGTGTCTTTGGATTTGTATTTTAGTTTTTTGCCACCGACTTCCGAAATTAAAGTTATTTTTCACTTTATAGTGTTTTTCGGAAGTCGGTTGTTTTTTTTTTGTAAAAAAGTTTTTATTTTTCAGTTTTTAGTGAGTCAGTTTGTAATTTATCTAAGTTACAATAGCCTAATGTCAACTGCTTATCACCTTTTACAAAATATTGCTTTACCCGATGCAGGGACGTTAATTGTTGAGGAGTTCCCATAAGCCAGGAGAACTGGAGCTGTTTGAGATGTCACCATCAGCTCCATTTCACCATTGCATATGGTGGAATGGAGCTTGTAAAGAGCATAAATTGCTTAGCAACCATATTAAAGTAATCGAATCGCAACCCGTGAAATATTTGTCATTGAGTAGTTCCGATAGCCATCTGTGGTCTTTATCATCAGCTCCACTTTACCAAATGATGATTTTCGAGAGCAAATGCTCAAAAAAGTATTTTCCATATCGGTTCGTAAATGACGGAGTTATGAAATATGAAAAGATCGTTAATGTAGATAAATTTTTAGGTTTTTGTTGATTTTTCAAAAACCGCTTGTCCGATTTCGATAAAATTTTCATGGGACCATTTGGGAAGCATACCCTTTCCAACAAAAAAAGGATTTTTCAAATCAGTTGGCAAGCGACGGAGTTATGCGCGAACAAACATAAAAAAAAAAAAAATACAAACATCCGAATTGAGAACCTCCTCCTTTTTTAGAAGTCGGTTAAAAAGGTCACACGGTCAGTGTCTCCCAAGGTTCAAAAGAAGAAACATTTTCACCGCTGAATATTCTAGCGGCCTGTAAATACTTTACAGTCAGTTTATTCTCTTTACAAAGTTGCTCATCCTCCACTTATCAAAATAAAACCTCTTTATTGTTGGAAAACCAGGGCTTGTGGCTAGTAATAACAGCCGCACAGGTCGATCGATCAGGTTAAGCTACGCTTGCTGCGGTTGGTCTGTGGATGGGTGACCATCTTTACATACCAAGACCCCTCCGTGTCTCGGAAAGCACGTTAAGCCGTTGGTACCAGCTGTCATTCGTGGATCTGTGAAAGTCTTTACAGGGCCTTATTTAGCGCAAGTGAGCGCTTTTCGTTTTGAAATTTCGTGAAAATGAAATGAAATGAAATTTTGCTGATTAGAAATCCTATCAGGCGTATATTTTTATAAATTAAGGGTTCGCTGACATCTCAATTCAATTCAATATTCATTCTGTGATCGCACCTATGCGCCTGAGTTCGCATGCCCATAACTAGTGAAACTAGTATGTAGGCCAACAATTATGCACGCGATGTGTATAATTGGGCCAAGTATACAATAATTACTATTAAGCCGTAATCATACGTAATTCAAGTAATGGTAGTTCTGAAGAGTCATTATTTTTTCACTTATCATTTTAATGTTATCCTTAGCTGTCAGCCATAGGTAAGCGTGAAATTACTTGTGTGTCGTTTATTAAACAATTATTATTAGGAATATATTTGTATGTAGATTATTACTATACTAGCTGTGCCCCGGGTTTCACTCGCGTAAATGTCGATCCCGTGGAAATATTGGGATAAAAAGTAGCTTAATCCAGGGTGTCTGCTACTTCCATACAAAATTTTATCAATATTGGTCCAGCCGTTTGAGCGTGAAGAAGTAAGAAACATATAAACACACACACACACTCTCACAAACTTTCGCCTTTATAATATTAGTGTGATTTGTATGTTGTACGTGTAGATTATTATTATAATTTTGTATGTTGTAGGTTTAAATTATTATTATATTTTGTATGTTGTAGGTGTAGATTCACATAATATAACGTCTATTATATTACAAACTGAAACAGTGAAAACTCTGCGACAAACTTTATTTTTCTATCGATACCGGTACGAAATGAAATGAAATAGTTTTTTTTCTGTCAATAGGATATCGGAATTGCTTTTACACGTCATAATTATTAAATATATAAAAAAAACACAAGCTAGATGAGGTCGACATTTCCTTTCTGACCCTGAGAAGAAATGGCGAAACAAACTTAGGAAACGGAATATATGTACATTGCGCTAGTACGTTTGTTGCAAGTGTGTTTGTACATGTGATATAGTTGAAGTTTAGTAAGAAACCAATGGATGTTCTCCAATAAAATTTTATTTTATTAATAGAAAACTAACAGCTCATTTATCAAATTAAATTTAACTCAATAACATCCATCAGTTTCTTACTAAACTTCAACTATATCCGACGATCCTGCATACCTCTCTTTTCTTGACTGTACCTACATGGCCGACAATATTTTTTTTGTAGATTGTTTTCCCACACTTTTGGCAAGTCATAAAATAACCATATAAGTAGGTGAGTATCTAGCCGACAGTATAATAAAACAATGTCCATAAAAACACAAGCCATGTGCAATGGGTCTATTTATTTAATGACGTCATTGAAAACCACGTGAAACAAATCAGTAATAATTTGTATTGTATAAAAAGGTATAATTTAAGGGACAAAGTTCATTTAACTTCCTTAGAGGAACCAAACGACACATAATTATTACACTTACAGGTAGATAAATAACAAAATATTTACTTTGTCGTTAAAATTCGCTCACAGATTTTTTTCAAACTCAAACCCAAGTACTTCATTGTATCTATTCATGTAGTAAGTAGAAGTTATCGCTCCCTCTTTAGAAAAACATTGGAATTAAACGCTTCTCTTTTGAGGGAGCGATGCGTAAGCGACTCGCGCGTGAAAAAAATCGCGCTCGTGTGTACGCGCCCTTAATCTCTCTTAGGATTCGCATTCATCATCATAATATCTCTGTCTGTCGTCTGTCCACAGTAGAAATAGGCTTCTCCAGTACAAAGTTTTCACCTTATTTCTACACTAGCAGCGCCCGCGGTTTTACCCGCATATGTTTTGATCCCGTGGGAATATCGGGATAAAAAGTATATTTTGTCTTAATCCTGGTTATAAACTATTTGTGTGCCAAATTTCATTCATATCCGTTTAGTAGTTTTTGCGTGAAAGAGTAACAAACATCCATGCATCCATCTTCACAAACTTTCGCGTTTATAACATTAGTAGGATTACTAGGATTTTTGAGCAGCTTCGCATTCCGCATAGTTGCTATGGGTACCCCACAAACTTCACCAGATAGCCAGATTTATCCATTTGAAAACAGAGTAGATCCGCTGCTGATCTATATTCTACATTGACTTATACAGGGTTATTGGTAAAACATTAACAACCTCTCAAGAGGTCATTGTACCCATTATTACGAACAACTTTTACTATGGGACCAAACCTGAAATCGCGAAAAAAAAAAATCAGCTGTTCCCTACATTTTGATGAGTTAAACGATAATAAATGTAGGGAACAGCTGATTTTATTTTTCGTGATTTCTGGTTTGGTTCCATAGTAAAATTTGTTTATAATGATGAGTACAATGACCTCTTAAGAGGTTGTTAATGTTTTAACAATAACCCTGTTTATTCTTTTGAAATCATTGATATTCTGTAAAAATATCACCGTGTAAACTTAGTTGAAGTAAACTGTCAATAGTGTTAATCCCTAACCTCAAATGGAATGTCCATTCACTTTACCTTAGTTTTTTCAGTGAGATTTTTACAGAACAGCCGGTCGATTCTGTAAAAATCTCACCGTGAAAACTTAGGTGAAGTGAGTTTGTTTTTGCTAGGAATTGACACTATTGACAGCTCACGCTCGCTTCACCTAAGTTTTTACGGTAAGATTTTTACAGAATAGCACCGCTGGCCGGCTGTTGGCTAGGTGGTTCGATTTCCATAGGCAGCAACCTAAATAATGCCTTCGAATACGTTTCCATATATTATTAACTTCATGAATCATCTAAAACTCGCAGAATACCTCTGCAAAGCTATTATAATAAAGAAACATCTTCTTAAATAATATCCACTATCCCTTTTATGTCGTTTTAGAATAAAATGAGAAAGTCTAAGCATAGACAGCGCGGAGCAGAGGTCAGGGGCCCAGTATCTGATGCGCCTAGGCATACCCGCGCCTGCGCATTGTTTTATTTTCTACATTTTATTACTTATTGCTTAGCCTTAGAATAAAGTCTTACTCAAATGGTACGTGTTTTGTTCGGAGTTGGCTGCCTGATGTACTTAGCCAAGTATGAATGCTATGCTGGCGCTGCTGCTGCGGCTGCGGAAAACCTCAAGCGGCGAAAATATAATAACCTTATCGGAAATTATATTTTCGAGCCGTTTGGGGTTGAAACCCTCGGGCCGTGGGGTCCGAGTGCTCATGGTCTTTTTAAAAAAAAATCGAAATAGCTGGTTGACGTTTCCCGTGACCCAAGGGCTGGCTTTTACCTTGGCCAGAGACTAAGCATTGTCATACAACGTGGTAATGCCGCCAGTCTCTTGGGTACATTACCAGTCGACAGCGATGCGGATGAATTTTTCGATGCTATTTTTTAGTTTCAGTATAGTTTTAGTTAAGTTAGGATTTAATTTTGTTATTTTTAGTATGCATTTACTCATGAAAGTAAGAGTACTTCAGCATTCTTTTATTTCTGCTAAGAACATAGGGCTTCAAATGCTCTCTATTACGTGAGAGAGAAAGACGAAGTGCGGTGATAAAGTTTACTAATCTGTCTATCTATAGAATAATATCTATACATAGGTTATCTTTATAATAGAGGGGTCCGTGGCTAAAATGATAACAGCCGCACAAGTCGATCGATCAGGTTAAGCTACAGACTAACATATATATTATAAGAATACATTGTGTGTTAGTGTATAAACTTAAAACTATGTTAGTAAAACACTTCACCCTTCAAGCTTCGCTTGCCGCGGTTGGTATGTGGTTGGGTGACCGTCTTTACATACCGAGACCCCTCCGTGCCTTGGAAAGCACGTTAAGCCGTTGGTCCCGGCTGTCATTCATGGATCTTTGACAGTCGTTACGGGTAGTCAGAAGCCCGAACCTCTGACAACCAGTCTTACCAAGGGGTATCGTATTACCCAGTTATTGGGTTGTGGAGGGCAGATAGGCAGTCGCTCCATGTAAAATACTGGTATTCAGCTGCATCCGGTTAGACTGGAAGCCGACCCCAACATAGTTGGAAAAAGGCTAGGCAGATGATGAGGTTAGCTTTATAATAAAGTAGAAGAGATTTTTTGTTTGTTTGTTTGAACGCGCTAATCTCTGGCACTTCCAGTCGAATTTCAAAACATCTTTTTGCATTTGATAGCCCTATTCTTGAGCAAGGATATAGGCTACTAACATTACACTAGAACCCTTAGAAGCCGAGCAAAAAAGTTAGAAAGAACGCTAAGCGAAAGCGAAGTAATAGCGCGCGCTGGCGCTGCAATGCTACGGGGTGGGTCGGGGGAAGAGGAAATGTCACGTGGACGATGTCGCGGGTAGAAGCTATACTCCATTTGTTTAGGTAATTAACTAAAGGTAAACAAAAAAATCACGTGACTTAGTTAACCGACTAAACGTAATACCAGTCACTTCAGTTGTCATGCTACTTCACAGCTGTACTCTTCAATTTAGCAATATTATTAACGAATTATAACGTTGCTAAATTGAAGAGTACAACTGTGACGTAGCATGACAACTGAATAGACTGGTATTACGTTTAGTCGGTTAACCACGTCACGTGGTTTTTTTGTTTACCTTTAGTTACTTACCTAAACAAATGGAGTTATAGTACCTAATATTGCTAAACGAGCCTCGTCTTCGGCAGTCATTTTCGTGCCATATTGTATTGAAGGCTTAATCTGGTAGGTTGCAGTCGCTTATGATCTAACATCTTCGTTTTCTATCCCACATCGCATAGAATAGCCGAAAAAAGATTGTTATTTTAAACTTTGTGCCCCGATGCGGTATTTGCCTTTCGGATGCCTACCGATATGGTTATTCAAAATTTTTTAGTTACACTATACGTTCACCATTTCAAGCGTTCAATATTTTATTAATACCTACGTGATCGACACTAAAACAATTTCAAACAGCGTCTCAACCGCATCTCCATAGCACATCTTAGCATATTTCACTATCCATTTCGTTTTTTGTTGCGCAGTTTTACCGCCGTAACGCCATAAAAGAGCAATGTAGCACATATACATATATTTTGACGGTGTAATAGCGAGCAGCGATCGACTATTGAATAATGCTGTGGCTATAGAGGTAGGTACTCATCATTACATCTACCAATAAAATCTTTAATGGCACTACAATTGCGCGTCGGGCCGGGAAAAAATGGACAGTGTGGTAAAAATTGGTAAAAATGTACCCACTACTAGGTTTTTAATGCGTATTTTGCCTCGTAGGTTTTTTTACGGTAATGTGGTATGTAGTATTCTGATTATATAAACTGTTATGTATATGCGAGTTTGGCTATGGAAGCTAATTAAGCAGGTACCTATTTTTCGACATCAAATTCGGAAATAAATCAATCATCACTAGAATCTGATGAGCAGGTATTTATTTAATTTACTTAGGGCTGACTTTTCAATCATCTGATAACTTTATTCGAGGAATATTTTTGAAATTTTGACAGTATTTCATACAAAAACGTCAAACGTCAATTTTGTTCCTCGAATAAAAGTTATCTGGCGATTTCTTACTTTCTATAAATGCAAAGGCTTTTCCAGACGCATTGTCAAAGTTGACCTGTCTAGCGCTCATGGTAAAAGTGATCAGTACTCATATCCCCGAAAAAGGATAATGTCTGGTTTAGGGCTAAAGGTTGGCCAAGAGCCTACTTATTCTTACTTAGCGTCAAAGGTCTCTCATAAAATTTCTCCAAAGAACATAGGGCCCGCTTTCGTTTAATGTTTGCTGTTAATTACCAATAGTACTCAGTGTGGTACTTACATAAATATTGTCTCCCCTAACTTTCATAAGCACTATATTTATCACTACTTAAGGTGAAACCCAGTGTTTGGTAATAGGTTCGGTATATTGGACACCTACTTGGAATGTTTATAGAAAGATCAAAATTGCTAACGGACTTGTGAAATCCTAACTTATAAGCCCCGCACGTTGATATTGCGATGGAACCTTGTCACAATATCAGCTTTTTGACGTCATTTTGACGTCATACACCGCACATACACGTAAGCGCTGAACGATACTGACAGTTCGTCTACGTCACTAAGATGGCCGACAGTCGCAATATCAACGTGCGGGGCTTATATCTCGTATTTGTTTAATATTATAAATGCGAAAGTAGGTACCTAAGTTTGTTACCTTTTCACGTCGAAACCATTGAACCGATCATCCTGAAATTTTGCATATACGTTGTCAGGTGTACAGAAATGGATATAGGGTACCTTTCATCCCGAAAAAAAGTGCTGTTGCCGAGGAAAACAACAATATCGTTATTATGATAATAGATGGCGCCACGTGTCTTTCGAACGGGTTTCGACACTTATGCGGGTGAAACCGCGGGGCGCTGCTAGTTATTTAATAAAAGTGCTTGTACCAAGTTAATTACAAGAAAGTTAGTTTTGATTTTGATTAAACAATGAGAGCAGTGGTGGCTCAGAGGTAATGGCCCCGACTTACGAGTTGTACGTGGTGGGTTCGAACCCAGGCGGTTTGTGTAATTCATTTCATCACCACTGCACTCAAAAACGGTAAAAGAAATCTCTAGTTTTATCCACAACGAAGTTATAGGGTGTCCAAAAAGGGCCTGAACTGCTTCGAGAAAACGATGGTACGGCCGTGCCCCTTTTTGCTCGACTTGGTGGGGGCACTCCCGTGCCCCCAGATCATCGTGAGGAAACCGGCGTGTCCTGACACCAAAAATTCGAAGACTTCTGACTGATTATGGTAACCAATGTAGCTTAAAAGTTGTCAATACTACTCAACTCTTTTTCTGTCCCCAAGTGTAATGCTTACTTTGTAAAAAGCAAGTCCGGCACATCAATTACACCTCGAAGCTCACGATAATTAGTCCTGAATTAAATATTTACCCGCGCCATTCCTACACATAAGTACTGCCCTACGAACTGCACTATTTTCTTGCACTCCAGTGTACCCAATCGGCCATAAAACGGGGTACAATTCCCGACACCAGGCTAGGCCATGGTTTAATATTCAGGCTTTTTATTGCGTCCAGCCGACCGTGGGACCGCGAAATGAAAACAAAAAAAAAATGGCCGGTCTGTGCACTTATTGTTACCAGGCTGTGTATGCGTAGGTTTCTTCTCTATTTCATTGATGATTAGGTGCATGAGTAAATAGCTTTTGTGTGAATATACAGGATCAAATAAAATTAGTTAACAAAACTCCGCAGACGAGATGAATATCGATATCAAAATATGATAAAACAAAATATATTCTGACTTGATAAAAAAAAGTAATTAAAAAAAACTAAAAACCCGACTGCGGTAAAAAACTTAAGTTAATAAAAACTGAAAGCTAAAAACAAGCCCATTTTAAATTAAATAAAAGTTGGAAGCAGGCGGGAACCATTTGAATTTGAAAATATAAATATAAAAATGGTATGGGTCCCGCCTGCTTCCAATTTTTATTTATACGAGTACATACACTCGAAAAACATAACCCTCCTTCTGGCGCAGTCGGGTAAAAAGTGGGGTCAACAACAGCTGTCCGTTTAGTTACTTGAAGTATGAGTTTAGAAAATCTCTGATGAGACAGGGCAGGGTACAGACTACACCCACCTGTCTAATCAACCTACGTAACGTGTTTCCGGCAAGTAAATTACTTTGACTTTAAAAATATACTCTTTTAGATGTAACCATCTAAAGCAAAAGTAACACTTTCAACCTCCAGACCAAATAAAAAGTCAACACATAGCGCTCCAGCGGGATTGTCCGAAAGGGTTACCGCTGGCCCGGAACATAAAGGGCTAAGGAAGGAACACGGGTGGGTTTTAGTCAGTAAGAGTCTGACACTCCCTTCCACCCAGAGCGGGAGGAGTCATTTGATGATTTCCCATCAGCAAAAAAAAAAAAAAAAAACATAGCGCTGCCAACAATACCGTGAAGCATGCAAAAACTACACCTCCGCTCTGTGCATACACGCTCACACGCACACATTTACAACCATTTACAATCAAACTACACCTCACTATGTGCACACATGTGTACGAAACCGGCCTCACTTTACTGTTGACAGTCCTCGGTCTTGATTTTTTATTTGGTCTGAGTTTCAACCAAATCAAGGAAGTATCACCATGCATGCAAGCATCTAAAAACTCATTCACACCTATTAAAACACCTTTGGCATTCATTAACCTGAGAAATCACGAGACAGCACAAAAAATACTACTCATGCTCTTAAACAGAAATTTCTAGCCTGCGGATCATGTTATTTAGAGATTAATAGAAGCAATTAACTATTACCTACTTTCACAAAAGACATCGTTATCGTAATAATGGGAATCTGAGCACAATGTCTAATGTGGGAGATTTTGTGTCTTCCAACTTCCAGTTCAGTTTGTATCTTAGCTATAGGCAGACGCTAGAATGCAGGTTGCTATAATATAGAAAACTTTTATTTCAGACAGGTGTTCATAGGGTTAGTAACAATTTAAAAAAAAACCGGACACAAGGCATAAAACGCCGAAAAAAACATTTCTTTAATACCCCTTTAAATTATAACTTTATTTTATTTTTATTATTTGTTGTTATAGCGGCAACAGAAATACATCATCTGTGAAAATTTCAACTGTCTAGCTATCACGGTTCATGAGATACAGCCTGGTGACAGACAGACAGACTGACGGACAGTGGAGTCTTAGTAATAGGGTCCCGTTTTTACCCTTTGGGTACAGAACCCTAAAAACTGTCTAACAACAACATTATCACAACAGCAACTCCCTTTTTTTATCAACACATTGAAATTATGTGACGATTGAAAGAATTAAACTTGTTACTTTATAATATGTATATTTTAGTGTTACATTGTAACTAAACTAAAATCATATAACGAAATTATTTGTTTTAATTAGTTACAGAACAATTCAGGTTGCACCAGCGGAGTTAATGATCGTAAAGAAATCTAAGTTATTGCCTAAAACATTTCATGTTTATTACAAAGTTATAGAAGTAGATTTTTTATACAATTTTAAAACGTTATTCATTATAAATAAATTTCCCATGGGCTTATGCTAATTAGAGCCATTGCTGGGAAACAGGCCTCTATGAGAGGGAGTGGGCTGTAATCCACTACGCGGGCCCAGTGCGGGTTGGTAGATGTCACATGTCTTCGAATTTTGGTTCTAGGACATTTCCTCAAAAGACCATTTCAGACACCAATCTACATGTTCTTCACATGATCTGACCAAGATTTTGTCTGGACTTGACTTTATAAGTAGCATGTAGTCTATGTTTATGAAATACATAGGTTTAAAACACGTTTGAATATACGACATTACATGTTAAACTGCTCCTGCCAACAATTGAAGCTGCAAGTATATAATAATACTTGTTTACAACTTTAGTACAGCTGTCATTACAGATGTAACGAGTTCCAATAACAGTAATCTTGTAAAGGTCGCCAAATGACGGTTGATCTTCTTTAATCTTAGTTTAAAGTAGTCACTTGTGTATAATGCCTGTACTCGAGTTGTAATATGGCTGATGTGTCTCATAATGCATTAACTTGAGTATTTTTCTTCAACTTTATTATGATAAAGTTATGGTAAAGAAAAAAAAACACAATCATTTAAATTAAACTATGGTTTAATTTTAGTGTTTTTTTTTTCTTAATGAAGATTTGTTATAAAATATAAGTCATTTGAAGTGCTCGTGGCTAAGTAACAACAGCCGCATGGGTCGATCGATCAGGTTAAGCTACGCTTGCCGCGGTTGCTTCGTGGATGGGTGACCATCTTTACATACCAAGACCCCTCCGTGCCTGGGAAAGCATGTTAAGCCGATGGTCCCGGCTGTCATTCGTGGATCTTTGACAGTCGTTACGGGTCTTCAGAAGTCCGAAATTCTGACAACCAGTCTTACAAAGGGGTTTCCCAGTGACTGGGTTGTGGAGGTCAGATAGGCAGTCGCTCCTTGTAAAATACTGGTACTCAGCTGCTTACGGTTAGACTGACAACCACTCTTAAAAAGGGGTTTCCCAGTGAATGGGTTGTGGAGGTCAGATAGGCAGTCGCTCCATGTAAAATACTGGTACTCAGCTGCATCCGGTTAGACTGGAAGCCAACCCCAACATACTTGGGAAAAGGCTAGGCAGATGATGTCGTAAGGGTCATTCTTTGGGCCGAAGCCTGCCGGGGTCAGCGGGATCGTCCGAAAGGGTTGCCGCTGGCCCGGAACATAAAGGGCTAAGGAAGGAACACGGGTGGCTTTTAGTCAGTAAGAGTCTGACACTCCCTTCCGCTCCACCCAGACCGGGAAGGGTCACTTGATGATTAACTACCGGCAAAAAAAAAAATGGGTCATTCTTTGTAAAATCTTTGCATATGTTTTTACTGCTCACTGTCACCCCCTATCTGATTCAGAGCTTTATTTTTCTTTTATATCGGCCATAGCTTACGACGTGATAAACATTATTCCCCGTCAGCCAAAGATTTAAATAGCAAATTTTGTCTTCACGTGAAGAGTGAGCTCACACATTGTTAAATAGCGTTTCAATAACGATAAAGTAAAGTCACTGCGTGATTGTGTGTCAGAGCTGTCAAAACGAAACAGGGGCCTAAAAAGGCCACTTTGGCAGAATCATAAAAGGAAAACATTATTAATCATGGACAATTAATAACTGTTAAGTTAATAGTATCAAATCCCATTGGTGAAAGATATTTCAGTTTTTTTTTTTGTCTCTGCTAAAATACCAATGAATCCAATCCAAACAGCGAAAAAAGAAAAGCTCGGATTGTCTTCGCTATATTATGATTAATAATGTTATCCTTTTATGATTCTGCCAAAATGGCCTTTTTAGGCCCCCAGGAGGTCTACTACCTAAGCAATTAATGCGTAGATTCCGCCGAAGTTATGACAGTTTCCAACTCCGTATCACCTACCGAAACTTTATTTCGAAGCCCGAAATAAGAATGAATGACAACAGGATTTGTCCCTAATCGCGACGTACTTTTGAACATTAGGAACATTTAATTTGTCACTTGTTTTGAGGAGTCAACTACTTTTGGTCGGGCTCGTATCTTCATTGACGGACAAGAGAGTTTAGCCCCTGAAACGTGACTATCTCCGTCACGTCGTAAGGCAGCATGCTGACTTATTTTAATATTTCGTTTTAGTTACTTTACTCAAATTGTTTATAGTTATTTTTCTTTAAGTTTTCAGAGAATCACTCATAGACAAGTTTTCCTCCCGGATACAAGCGCGGAATCTATAAAATTATTGAGCAATTGTTAGTCAGCAGAGAATGAGATTCAATAGTTAATTATTATCGATCAATCTAAAACATGTTAAGTTATTAACAAGGTTATCGTGGGAAATTCTTATTAAAAGAAAACCACTCGTTTTTATTACCTTTTTTTCTTATTTCTTAGTTTTGCAGTTTCTAAGCAAAAGTACCAGTTAGCAAAAGTACTAGATAGACCCACTTATTTCACTCTTTTCGTACTAAATGCAAATTAAATGAGTGAACATCATCAATAAATGTACCACACAACAGCAATTAACGTTTCGTTCCACGTATAACACATACTAACATATTGTTTAATGTGTCAAAATCGAAAAATTATGCACAACTTTGGGGCCACGAAATTAGCGGGAACCACAATGGCCAATGCTCACCAACCTAAAGCCGAAAACCAGAAAAGACTGTGAAAATATACGAAACAAGAGATGTTCTGTTATTTTTGTTTGTGGATAAACTAGATAATGCATGTACAAAATAAATCAGCGAGGACAAATAACAGTAATTTTCTGAATTGATCGATTTATAATAATGCTCTTTATACCATTTACAAGCACTTTTGAATTGTCAAAATTAAATAGTCGGTCAGTTAGAAAGTTGAAGCTAGTTGTAATACGCTAGATCTAAGAAAAAATAAATAAAATACATATTTTAGCAAAGCCTAGAAGGCACACAATATTATAGGTATAAGTAGATACTTTGGATTCACATTTCATCATTTATCATTGTGATTGACACATAATTTAATATAAGTTGCAATTAGACAGCAAATAGGGTAAGTAAACACAGACTCGAGTAAGTGCTTTCACTTAGTTTTACACTTTTTTATTGGATCATTAATCTTTACTTTTGACCCATTTTTTTATAGCACAAGCTACTATTTTTTTTTTAGTGCTAGTCGTTTTAAATTACATAGGTAGGTACTAATAGAGGTATTATTAGACATATACAACAGCATTCAAAGATTTTAGCCTGCAACCAGATTGCAATCTTTAACGTCCATTTCATAATCAGCATGCTCCCACTGCCTAGGACACAGGCCTTCTCTTGGTTAACGTCCACTGGTTACGGTCTCCGTCCATCCCCGTCACCGTTCATCACCGTCATCGTCCATCACCGTCACCGTCCGTCACCGTCACCTTCCATCACCGTCACTGCCCATCTATACTTTCGTAATTCTGCTCTTCACCGCTTATGGAACAATCGCCAACTTCGAGGCCCAACCGTAATCAACAAGCAACGGTTATTTTAAACATTAAAGAAGTTCGCAACTAGGTTGTAACGATGTAAATTAACCTTTATATCAGCACTGCATAAATTACAAAAAGCTTCTTCAAGCCATTGAACGTAATTTAGCACGATATTGAGCAATAAATATTAGTGCGGTAATTGTATTTTATTGTTTTAGGTTGCTGTTAGGATATCAATCAATTTGTTGTTTCGCGCTATATTTCATCTTTTTTTTTTTCAATTCAATAGACCATATTTATTCACAAAGACACGACAATTACAATTTACAAGCTAACACTGAAATATACTTATGTATGTGTATATTATATACAAGTCCTCTCAACTGTTGAAAATTCAAAATTTGATTTATAACAATAGAAATTCAATTGCTGTTGTGAAAAATCACAATTTGATTTATAACAATAGAAATTCAATTGTGCCTCATTAGCCACAGTTGAGCTAGTAGTAGCTCAACTGTGGCTAATGTGGCAACAGCAAAAAAATAAAGAAAAAGGTGTCATCTTTGTAACTCAAGCTCATTGGCATCAAAAAATTCGAAAATATTTCATGTTGTATATTTCAGTCTTGTGCTATGCGCCATTGAACGCGGACGCGTAAATATCGTTATTCGGTGACTCACGTGCGAGGGCAAAAAAAAAAAAAATGTCCTCGAATATAGTGAAGTGTGCGAACTGTAATGTCGTAATAAATGAACTCTTGGCATTCCTAAGCAACGTTATGGATTTCATGGATGAAGAGAGTATACATCAGCTGTGTACCACGTCTTTCTCTGATGCAGAAATTGTGAAGGCTAAAACTTTGCTCGCTGACTCGGTGCCGAATGTGAAAAAGATGCCCATACGTCGAAAACAGGGGAAGAAGAAAATGTCTAGAGACCTTGAAGACATTATTTGCCTGATGAAAAGTGCTGATCCAGAGATTTTCCCGGTTTTCGTAGCAAAGGAGCTGCACAAACTCCCACCGGTCACTTTTGACCATGTTGATGTGACACGGCTTTTGCGGGATATCCTGTGCCTTAAAAATCAAGTGTGTGCTCTTGAAGAGAGAATTGTGTCGCCTGAGGAGTTTAATCAACTCAAATCAGAGGTTGAGCATATGAAGAACGCATCAATCATCGATGATTACGCATCAAGTGCAAATGTAAACAAAAAGCGAGGTGCTCGCCTACAAAATAGCTTTGAGCTTGATAGTGGACCCATTGGTCTTAATTATGTGCCACAATATGTTCCTATAAAATCAGCTGTTTCAAAAGTTAACGGACGGCCTTCACTTGCGAGGCATTCGTCACCTAAAGCGCAGTCGAAGGGAAGCGATGATCCCACTATCTCTTTCGCTCGCGTACAAAACGAAACGACGGAAACAGTAACACACGTGGAGGCGCCCTCAAAACCTGTGCTTTCGAAAGGTGTAAGGGAGACCGACTGGCAAGCGAGCCGAACGTTCGGCGGTAATGTAGGAGTAAGCGAGACAGAGCATCCTGAGGTACGCGTGGAGGCCCCAGCAAGCACCGTGGTTTCGTCATTACCTGCGATGTTGAGGCAGCCGAGCTGCGCTGACGCATTAGGTCGGTCCGCTACTAATGACATTCGATCGCCGGTTTTAAAGGAAAACATCTCGAACGCGACCGCTCAACAACTCAGTGCTCGCGATAGTAGTTTACCAGCGCCGCGGGTGAGTGAGAAAAATAAACAAGTGGTAAGGGACAGTGACTCAGAATGGCAAATAGTGAGAAACAAAGTGTCTAAACGTAATTATAAGCTAATAGGGCAGAGAGGTTGTGCTGCTTTGCCTGAAGGTAAATTTAGAGCGGCCGATATAAAAGTTCCACTGTTTATCTCGAACGTTAGTAAAGAAACGTGTGAAAATGACATTATTAACTATATACGAGAAAAAACGAATGATACTGTGTCTTTAAAAAAGATAAACATGAAGCAGTTTAAAAAGTATAATGCTTATAAAGTGTATGTCTCCAAATGTAAGTTAGAATTATTCTTGGATGATAATTTTTGGCCTAACGGAATAACGTTTAGGCGTTTCGTGCATTTTAAAGATGGACATCCTGGCTAAACACAGGTCGGCAAAGGACTTTTCTAATTTCTGGAAAGCTACTGGAAAGCACGAAGTTAAGCCTGGCCTCCCGGTGAGTGTAAATGGAAAGAGTGAACCAGTCCTTATTGCGAATATGTTCAGGGAAAATTTTAAGGTCCGCTCCCCGTTGGGCCCGTCAGCGTCATTTATTAAGTCTGAGCCCGGATATGAGGGGGAGGAGTCGACTGTACATTTTACGGCTAGTCATGTAAGATGCGTTTTAAAGAGAATGACAGGCGGTAAATCTCCCGGTCACGATGGGCTTAGTGTGGAGCATCTGCGGCATGCGGGGGTTCACCTGCCGAGGGTCCTGGCCATGTTTTTCACAATGTGCATGAGTCACTCATACTTACCACATGACTTAATGAAAACCATCGTAGTGCCTATTGTGAAGAACAGGACTGGGGATATCTCCGACAGGGGGAACTACCGGCCCATATCTCTAGCAACGATAGTTGCTAAAGTGCTGGACGGTATGCTTGATTCCTGCCTGGATAAATACATTAAATTACATGACGCGCAGTTTGGGTTTAGACCCGGGTTATCTACGGAAGCTGCCATCGTAGGTCTCAAGCATACTGTCCAATATTACATGGACCGCAGGACACCGGTATATGCGTGTTTCCTTGACCTCTCCAGAGCCTTTGATCTTGTCTCTTACGATGTGCTCTGGAGAAAGTTGGGGAGCGCGGGTGTACCGGTGGGGGTGCTGAACATGTTTAAGTACTGGTATTCTCACCAAACAAATTTTGTGAGGTGGAATAATACACTCTCTGAGGCATATACGTTGGAAAGCGGGGTGAGACAGGGAGGATTGACGTCACCCAAGCTTTTCAACCTATACATAAATGACCTCATCGTCGAGCTCAGTAGCAAGCGTGTCGGTTGTTCGATAGATGGCGTTTGCGTCAACAACATCAGCTACGCGGACGACATGGTGCTGTTGAGCCCGACGGTCAGGGGTCTGAGAGAGTTGTTACGGGTATGTGAGGCCTATGCTGATGCACATGGCCTTGTATACAATGTCCATAAAACGGAATTTATGATCTTTAGGGCCGCCGGTGGATGCCCCGAGTACTCACATAATATAACCCTAAATGGCTTGTGCATAAATCGTGTCACGAAATTTAAATACTTGGGGCACTTAATTACCGAAGGTCTTGAAGACGACCTGGATATAGAGAGGGAGCGCAGGGCTTTAGCGATCAGAGGTAACATGCTGGCCCGCAGATTTTCCCGCTGCTCTGAACAAGTAAAGATAACCTTGTTCAAGGCGTATTGTCAAAGCTTTTATACGGGAAATCTGTGGGTCAGTCACACCAAAAGATCGCTGGATGTCCTGCGCATCCAGTATAACAACATCTTCAGGATGATGTTGGGGCTGCCTCGCTTCTGTAGTGCATCGGGGATGTTTGCGCTGTATCGCACTGATGGCTTTCATGCAGTCATCCGCAAGAAAACTGTATCCCTGATCTGCAGAATGCGTGGCAGCTGCAACGGAATTCTGAAGACTGTAGCAGATAGGATCTCTTCTCCGATGTGGAGATCCTTTATTAAGAGAGTAATTTGAAGGTATTTTAATTTAATTTTTAATTTTTATTTAATTTAATTTTTAATTTAATTTAATTTTCTATTAATTTATTTTTAAGTTTATATTTTTGATTTGTTTATGTACTTAAGTTAATGTTCTAATTCTAATCTTTCATTTGTAATTTTTTTTATTTATTTTTAATCTTATATTATATATTTTAATTTTTAAAGTCTGAATGTATAGAATTATGGATCACTTAGTTATCCGAAATAAATGAATTTTAATTTTAATTTTAATTTTAATTTTAATTTTAATTTAATTTAATTGACTGAGTATAACGGAGAACACAAATTTTTCGCCGACCCCAAATAAATAAGCATAAGGGTAAGAGAATGAGAAGGACCGACTATTGTAGAACATAACCTAACATCACCCCTGTAATTCCCGAAAGATTAGGCCCGGGGATTCCCCGGTCGGGCCATCTCGAATTGCTTAGTAGAAGCCCGGTTTATAGATTTGTACCCGTTTGATGGCAAAAGGCTTGCCTCTTATGGGACTTAAACATAACTCATCATCTGCCATACTCATTTGCCTAACCTTTTCCCAACTATATTGGGGTCGGCTTCCAGTCTAACCGGTTGTAGCTGAATACCAGTATTTTACATGGAGCGACTGCCTATCTGACCACAAGTCTACAACCCAATTACTGGGTAATAGGATACCCCTTGGTAATATTGGTTGTCAGACTTTCGGGCTTCTGACTACCCGTAAGAGCTATCAAAGGTCCACGAATGACAGCCGGGACCAACGGCTTAACGTGCTTTCTGAGGCACGGAGGGGCCTTTGTTTATGAAGATGGTCACCAACCGCGGCAAGCTTAGCTTAACCTGATCGATCGACCCGTGCGGCTGTTATTTACTTAGCCCCGTTTTTGACTGCCCCGTTGGTGTCGTGGTTGCAAGCGCGACTGCTGAGCGTGGGGTCCTGGGTTCGATTCCCCGGTCGGACAAAGTGTTATTGGGTTTTCCATTAGGAATTTCTTAGTAACAGTCCGGAGTTTGGAAGTTGGCGGTTTAATACCCCCGTGCCTCGGAAAGCACGCAAAGCCGTTGGTCCTGCGCCTGAACTCTCCCCGGTCGTGTCGGATTGCCGTCACATCGGACTATGAGAGTAAAGGAACAGAGAGTGCACCAGTGTTTGCGCACACACTTGTATCTCCTGCGTACCTGGCTAATCTCCATTGAGTTTGGCCACCGTGACCGAAAACGGTCGGGGAGGCTATTATTTTGTATACTTTAGCCACAAGCCCCTCTTAAACATAACTCAATAACCTATAAATATAAGCCACCGAAGGGTCAGTACTCCTACCAGTTATAATGACTCAACTCGACTCCAGTAAAGCATCGTCACCTGTCTCAGATTGGTAACGCTACACCGTCCTTGCACAATTGTGTAAGGTTGCTCGATAATCACTCACGGTAAACTTGTACCGGTGCCGGCAACCTGTCACACTGATACGTAACAAAAATGTAACACTTTTTGGGTCTAGCTCTCATTCGTCAAATGTGCAAAAGCGAAAGATACTTCGTTTCGACCAGGTGTCCCACGACACCTCTCGACTGTTTTTGTACGGACGCCAGCACATCCTTGCTACTAGTTCAAAGTTGATTGGGAAAATTTTTCAGTTTCAGGTAGCATGATGTGCTGGCGTCTTTACAATTGGTTAGATATAATCTTGGTGATGAGCTGTGATGCAGTCATGTAATCATCATTATCAACCTCCTGTATCTGATTTTCGAAAAATAAATTCTCACAGTAGGTACAAAGATAAATTGAAAAATAATTTTGTTCCTCGAGTTTTGACATACATAGTAGGCCTAGCTAGATAGGAAATGCTTACGAAGCACTTATCTAGAAGACATATTGCCAGTATCTTTAACTAGACTAACATATTCTAATCTACTAAATAGGTAGGTTATTAGAAATACCGTTCATAATTTTGCGTCATACTATTTATCACGCCGGTCAAAGGGTTATCTTAAAAATACTGCAAGTTCAACTAGTAAAATATAAACAAAAACGTGTCGCGTTTATTTTTTCGAAACAAGTTTAGGTAACAACTGGTAAAACATTTATTTAAGTAAAACAATTTATTAACATTTTAAAACTAGATCAAATTTAAATTCAAATAGCATTTATTAGCAATCTTACAAACTACTTTAACAATATATATATTTAAACTAAAAGTTTAGATATCCGAAATCCCGAGATTGCTTTGCTCTTTAGCCTCCCCCAGAAACTATATATTTCCAGTGAAATCTGGAAGACCTGGGGCATCTGTAAAGAGTACTTATATGTAGATAATAAGTTATCTTCGTTTCTAAAATAATAGGTAAGTACATAATCTTTGACAAGTCATCAACAAGTTGAAAGGTAAAAAGTAAAGTTGCATATGACGAAAATCATTCACGAATTTACTCTTGTTCTTACGCAACGGTGTGACAGTCATCCATACAATCCATCGGTTATGTATTAACTTTTTGAGGTTGTCCAGTTGTATGTAGTCTTTGAGCAAATAGCTTGCATAACTGGTAATATATCTTATGTAGGTATTGGTTACACTTATGGCATCGATCAGCAGTTATTTTTAACATCGCAATTTTTGGACTTTCTATCAGACAATTTGCCGAAGTGGGGGATTACTGACACATCCAACACCCAGTGTGATGCTTCTGAGCAGGCCATTTCCAACCTGATGGAGTGTCCTAAGACCTATGGATTGCCACTCATACCGCTATTAACGTGGCCACCTACTAAGCTCAAACTATAAAAAAAAAGTCTACCATAGACACTAAAAATAGAAGATCAGACAGCGTTCGTTTCATTCGTCGGGTTGTTTACTTGTTTTTATTACTTGATGGAACCGCTGATAACATGACTTCATCAACTATTAGACCTTTTATAAGCTTTTTACTCCCAATCCGACCGGACCGGTGCAGCTGTCTGCGCGCACGCTTGTGCACTATAATATCTCCCGCGCCGATGGCTTGTCTTCGTTAAGATTCGCCGCCGCGCCGAAATACGGTCTGGAGGCCTTTATTTATTGATTTTACTCCCAATCCTCATCATCATCATCTGCCTAGCCTTTTCCCAACTATGTTGGGGTCGGCTTCCAGTCTAACCGGATGCAGCTGAATACCAGTATTTTACGTGGAGCGACTGCCTATCTGACCTCCACAACCCAGTTACTGGGTAATACGATACCCCTTGGTAAGACTGGTTGTCAGACTTTCGGGCTTCTGACTACCCGTAACGACTGTCAAAGATCCACGAATGACAGCCAGGACCAACGGCTTAACGTGCTTTCCGAGGCACGGAGGCACTCCCAATCCTCATAACATTCATTTTTAATACTGATACCAAAGTAAATTAAGTAAGATTTTCAAAACACAAGCAGCCGTAAGCTTAAATATCTCACCCTGAAAACTTAGGTTCAGTAAGCTTGAAGCTGTGTATTGAAGTGAGTTGTGTGCAGTGGCGTAACTATAGGGTGTGGAGCAAAATGCCACGGACCCCCAGCCAGAAGGGGGCCCCGGCCCGACATGAGCACAGGAGCCTAAAATATAACATAAGGATTAAGGACAGAAGCAGTCAGGTGTTAGATTTTGTGGGGAAAATATGAAATGTACGGAATAAGTCGCGGGAGAAGTGCAAATAAAAAATATAACGTTGGTTGAGCCGTCTTTACATTGAGGGAGGGCCCCGTCCCTTGAATTTGCCACGAGCCACTGGTTGTGTGTGTGAGCTGTGTGTGCTTGAGGTGTAGAATGACAACTCATTTCGAGCTCACTTTACCGACGTCTTCACGGTAAGATTTTTAGGGAATGGGTTGGAAAGAACACTTGCCGTGGTTGGTCTGTGGATGGGTGACCATCTTTACATACCGAGACCCCTCCGTGCCTCGGAAAGCACGTTAAGCCGTTGGTCCCGGCTGTCATTTGTGGATCTTTGACAGTCGTTACGGGTACTCGGAAGCCCGAAAGTCTGACAACCAGTCTTACCAAGGGGTATCATATTACCCAGTAGCTGGGTTGTGGAGGTCAGATAGGCAGTCGCTCCATGTAAAATACTGGTATTCAGCTGCATCCGGTTAGACTGGAAGCCGACCCCAACATAGTTGGGAAAAGGCTAGGCAGATGATGATGATGGGTTGGAAAGAACACATGATCAATGCGATACACTCGATGGTTGCTTGTAAGCTTTATGAAATAATTAATCATAACTTTTAAGCTTTTTAAAATATTTTTTAGGGTTCCGTACCTCAAAAGGAAAACGGAACCCTTATAAGATCACTAATTCGTTGTCCGTCTGTCTGTCCGTCTGTCAAGACCCTTTTTCTCAGGAATGCGTGGAGTTATCAAGTTGAAATTAATATCAAATACTTGACGCTGCAATCCCTTGAAGCGGTGATAAAATGAAACTTCTAAGTCAACGCAATCAAAAGATACGGGCGTTTATTTTACGTTTATGCCGCATATTTTGACACTCGCAAGGGAATCAAAACCTATAGGGTACTTCCCGTTGACCTAGAATCATGAAATTTGGCAAGAAGCAATGTCAGGTAGCACAAGTAAAGGATAAAATCCGGAAACATTTGTAGTTACATTCCTACAAATTTTTACGGAACTGTCGGTGCGCAAGTCCGACTCGCACTTGACCGATTTTTTTAAGTATATAGAAAGAAAAGAAAGAAAATACGTTTATTTACGGTAAACATGACGCAAAAATAACATAAACACAAAAAAAAAGTCAGAAAAGGTTGGGGGAAGCATCCATATCATAACTTTTAATCGATTTTACATCTTTATTAATATTATAACGCAGTAAAATTTGTTTGTTTGCAAGTTTGTATGTAGGGGGTAATCTCTGGAACTTTTCATATCCGACTGGTGGATATGAAAAATTCTTTTTGCAATTGATAGCCCAATTCTCGAGGAAGGCTATAGGCTATATAACAGTCGCGGGCAAAAGCTAGTTAAAGATATAAATATAGAAACTTTACTTAACCAACCCAGCACATAACAGCCGCACAGGTCGATCGATCAGGTTAAGCTGCGCTTGCCGCGGTTGGTCTGTGGATGGGTGACCATCTTTACATACCGAGACCCCTCCGTGCCTCGGAAAGCACGTTAAGCCGTTGGTCCCGGCTGTCATTCGTGGATCTTTGACAGTCGTTACGGGCAGTCAGAAGCCCGAAAGTCTGACAACCAGTCTTACCAAGGGGTATCGTATTACCCAGTAATAACTGGGTTGTGGAGGTCAGATAGGCAGTCGCTCCATGTAAAATACTGGTACTCAGCTGCATCCGATTAATAGACTGGAAGCCGACCCCAACATAGTTGGGAAAAGGCTAGGCAGATGATGATGATCACTTAACCAACCCACTCAATGGGCTGTCTTAATATCACTTAAAGCGATCTTTTAAAGACAATCTTTGGATGGATTAAGAGTCATAACGTCACGATATGACTCTTAGCAGCCGAGCAAAAACGCTATGTGAAAACGAAGTGATAGGGCAGGAGACGCGGGCAGGGGATGCGACGAGATGGGACGAGGGAATAAGAAATGTGACGCGAACGAAGTCGCGGGCAGAAGTTAGTCATCAATATTCTTCCATAAACTCATATTTGTTTACATTTTTGCCAAATAAATCGCGAATGCAGATCACATTGTATAAAATTACCTAAATCCATATTTATACTGTGCTAGCCACAGATATAGATATACCTAGATAACGCAAGAGTAACTACTTCGCGTGCCAAAAATTGCACCAACTTATGATTACGAATCGTAAGCCGCCCCTTTCGCGCTCAGTCCTTTGTACTGCTGGCTGGGTAAGTGTGAGCGAGAGCGCGAGCTTGTGACGGCTTGGCACGCTTGGTTTTCATGCAGTTCGTTAGGTATATCTATATCTGTGGTGCTAGCACTACTGAGAAAGTTATAAAAATGTTTGAAGTTGTAGTGCAAACTGAACTTTACTGTGTAGGGTTTAAAGTTATTTTTCCATAAACTCATATTTGTTTACATTTTTGCCAAATAAATCGCGAATGCAGATTGTATTGTGTATGATTAAACAATAGCAGTTTAATATAATTATAAGTAGTAGGCATGTAATAAGGTGGAGTATTTAAGCAAAAGAGCGCCTCTCGCCATGAAATGTAAAAGTTTGGCGAGTGTATTTTTAATATCATTGAATAAATTTAAAAAAAAATCGCACATAACACAGAGAATTGCTGAAATAAGCCAAAAAAATAAATAAGTATAAATAAGGAATGTTTTTTACTAAGATAGCTTGGTAGACCAAGCTATCTTAGTAAAAAACATTCCAAAATCCCACTTTCTAATTCTAAAACAATTACCGTAGCATACTATGTCTTTAATCTATGTAAATAAATATTTACACGTATTATATGAGTGTTATAATGTTATATTACGCAATACACACTTAGTTGCATCACCTCTCTGTGATAAAACAATAGGTAACGACATGATAAATGATCGTCTTCAAATAAGAGAGATATTTAATATCTCTCTTATTTAGTTTCTTTCTTTCTTTTGATAATATCACAGATTTAGACAAAATATATTAAATAAATAATACGTGTGAATGTTATAAGAAACTGCAGATATGTGAAGGAATTATAATATCCAAACGTGGGGTAGCAATGTCCTCGAATCTATGACGACAATAAATATAATTAATTACTTCGACCAATGTAAAAATGAGTTCTGAGATCTAATCGAGAGTGTTTACTAGTAATAGGTAAAGATTAACAGTGGGTGCTTTCAACAGTAGAAAATAATCTGGATTAAATAAGCAAAGCATTTTTCGACGCTATATTTTAGTTTGTGAATAGTTTTAGTTGAGTTAGGATATAATTTTGTTATTTTTTTATTAATTAATTACGTATTCATTTTTATTTAAGTACGTATTATTTTAATTTTGAATGACAATCATAACCATAAGTGTGCATACACACGATGACGATTACAACCGACGAAGCGCCAGCGGCTACCGACGACGCGCCAGCAGTAACCGACGACGCGCCAGCAGTAACCCACGACGCCTCGGCGGCTGCCGCTACAACATGTCGTGTCGCACGTGTTTATGCATACTAAGCAAAGTTAGCTTGTAACTTAACATTATACTCAAGTCACAATAACAAAGTAAGCATGCACCATCACTTATAACATTATCGTTGTTGTACAACGGAAGAAATACTGGTCACTCAAAGTAAAAGAAACATATTTTCACAAGCTAACTTATAACATCTGTTCGGTCAATAAAGGATTCATCTTCAGAACTAAAGGTTGCTACACACTGTTGGCACAGTGAGACAAATAAAATGGCTGAACAAACTGTAAAGCATTGCGTTGCATGAATGTTTGCTATTGCATTCGACACACTGCAATGCTACTTTTTATCGGTCACGCTGACTTCTGTTGGATTCGCAATGTCCTAACGATAATGTGTTCTTATCTTAATATTTAAAATAAGTAATAAATAACGGACTACTAGAAAACTCGGTTCGGAATTTCATTCTAACTGATAAAAGGCACCGATTTTAGAATCTGTAGTGTGCAAGCTAGATAGAGCTATATTTAGATAAATTTTAAGTATTTCAGTTGATAAGATTTACTCTGCAACAAAAAACATGTCTCAAAATTGACTGGAAAATTGGGAAAAGCCAAAAATACACGTAATAAAATTGATGAAAAATTTTGTAGGAAAACATTAATCAATCAATCAACTGTCTATCGCAGTCCACTACTCTTCCAGGATGCGTCACAACACCCTGTCCTCCGCCGTTCGCATTCAGTCTGTCCGAGCCACCTTTTTGGAAAACTTGATCGAAGGAAAAACTTTTACTCCATTGAAGTCGGGACGGCTCAGGGAGAGAGCCTCCCGTCCCAGCCGCCGCGGGAGATGCTCCGGGCGTCGGGAGTCGGCTCACGGTGGAGGTCTGCCCCGCTTGGGCGGAGTACCGCCGTGTCCTCGTAGAGGCGATCAGCAGCGGCGGCGTTCTCTCACGCTCGGCCCTGGTGAAAGCCATGGTCCGGGGCGAGAGGGAGTAGGAGACAGGCGCCTTCTTCTGCGAAGCAGTCATGCTAGCAAAGGAGGTGGCGGGACGGTTCAGGGAGAGAGCCTCCCGTCTCAGCCGCCGCTGGGGACGCCCCGGGCGTCGGGAGCCGCGTGACGACTCCCGGCCACCGTAAGCGCGGGCCTGCGGGCGTAGAGTAATGGGTAGCTCACCGCCCGATCAGGACCAGGCCCTTGCCGGATGGCGCGTACGTGTTCCACGCGCGCCTCAAAGAGATCAAGGATCATCGAGGAAGGGCCCCTTAGGGCCGAAGCCTGCCGGGTCAGCGGGATTCTCCGAAAGGGTTACCGCTGGCCCGGAACATAAAGGGCTAAGGAAGGAACATGGGTGGGTTTTAGTCAGTAAGAGTCTGACACTCCCTTCCGCTCCACCCAGAGCGGAATTTATTATTGATAAATGCCATTGTCACATGTCATTTGATAAATACCAACCAAAAATAAATAATAGGTCGGCTAAAAATCAAAACTACTTCAGCAATCACAATACCTGAATCATTTTGCCGTAACAAATCGAATCACCTACCGATAGTTTTGTAAACCATATAAAGCCACGGAAAAATGTAACTACCCGCATTCCTCTAACAAATCTCATGGTTTATGTAACCATGAAAATTTGAAGGACCGCGATCCGATTGCGAATTTGCGATGTTTAAATCGATTGGTTTCAGTAACCGACGCACGTGGCCTTATCGATCCCATCGGCAATCGATTGATATCGTAAAAGTAACATTGGCTTTCCAATGACGGAGAAAAAATATGATTTGCACTTTATTTATGTTATGGTTATTTTCTCTTGATACGCAATTCTCGAGTTATTCCGGTCTGATCCCTGAACCCCCCTCCACCCCACCCCACCCTCCTCGATCCCCTGCTAGTTCTTCTTCTGTTTTAATCTCTGTCTTAACCACTATCTCATTCCGGTTTGATCCGCTTTTTAGGGTTCCGTATAAAAACGGAACCCTATTACTAAGACTTCGCTGTCTGTCCGTCTGTCCGTCTGTCCGTCTGTCTGTCTGTCTGTCACCAGGCTGTATCTCAAGAACCGCGATAGCTAGACAGTTGAAACTTTCACAAATTATGTATTTCTGTTGCCGCTATAACAACAAATACTAAAAACAAAATGAAATAAATATTTAAGCGGGGCTCCCATACAACAAACGCGATTTTTTTGCCCTTTTTTGCTCGATATCAAAAATGGCAACAGGTAGGCACTTGAAATATTCACATAATACTCAGTTGTATTTTAACTTTAATAATAAATAATAAAATTAACATAAAATAAATATTTAAGGGGGCTCCCATGCAACAAACATGATTTTTTCGGCGTTTTTGCCTTGTGGTACGGAACCCTTCGTGTGCGAGTCCTGCTCGCACTTGGCCAGTTTTTCTTTTGCTTTTATTCCTGAAGGATCGTCAGCAACAAAAATAAGTACAGGGTTTATTGAAATATTCTGAAAAAAGATTATGCTTAGATGGTTTGGTCTATACGCAAAATACGCGCATTGACGTGGAGTTGCGGATACCAGCCTGTGGTCATGTTGAGAGGATGAAAGAAAGGCGACTAACAAAAGACAGACGTGAGTGGAAACGCCGGGAGGGGACGTCCTAGAAGGACATATACAGGGTAATTGGTAAAACATTAACAACCTCTTAAGAGGTCATTGTACTCATCATTATGAACAACTTTTACTATGGGACCACACCTGAAATCGCGAAAAAAAATCAGCTGTTCCCTACATTTTGATGAGTTATTCGAACATAAATGTAGGGAACAGCTGTTTTTTTTTTCGCGGTTTCAGGAGAAACCTAATTTCCCATACAAAATTCTATCGCGCTCGAAATCGAACTTGAATCGAAAAAACTCACACTAAGGCCCTGAGGCCTTAGTGTGAGTACGTCATACATCTGAATGTATGAACGTAAACGAAGCAAAGGGAGTACCTACGTACGAGTGAGTATCGTAGTAGCAGGTGGCGTTCTGTAGTTTCTGCCTAACCCCATTGGAAGAAAGAGTGAGTATATGTATATGTCTATCGGTTTCCTATTAACGTGGCTATACATCTGTCAGTCTGTTTGAACCACAGATATACACAAAAGAAAGATGCACCTAGATAATGCAAGAGCAACTACTTCGCTTGCCCAGCTTACGTACAAAAATCGTAAGCCGCCACTTTCGCGCTCAGTCCTGAGTACTGCTGGCTGGGTGAGCGTGAGCGCTGGCGCTAGACCCCGGGAGTGGGGCGAGACGGGTGCCGCACGCGGCGGCGTCTTTGAATCGATTTGATTTTCCCATCGCTAAATAGAGCTTGTGACGTCATAGCAGGTAGTCAAAAAAATGGCGCGCTTGGTTTTCCTACAGATCGTAATACTTGCGTTATCTAGGTCTATCTATATCTGTGGTTTGAACTATGTGTATTGAATGAATTGAAATTGTATCTTTATTTTATACACTTATTCTAACAAGTTGGCATCCATATCACCATATACCATGCAAGCCAAAACCAAGACAAAAATGACGAACTTCACATGCAAAGTTTCATCCCACTAAGCTACGCTTGCCGCAGTTGGTTCGTGGATGGGTGACCATCTTTACATACCAAGACCCCTCAGTGTCTCGGAAAGCACGTTAAACGTTGGTCCCGGCTGTCATTCGTGGATCATTGACACTCGTTACGGGTCTGAGAAGAAAGTCTGACAACCAGTCTTACCAAGGAGTATCGTATTACCTAGTAACTGGGTTGTGGAAGTCAGATACTGGTATTCAGCTGCACCCAGTTAGACTGGAAGCCGACCCCAACATAGTTGGGAAAAGGCAGGCAGATAATGAGTTGCTCACTTTCGTTAAACATACCACTCTTATGCAGAATTTCATGCATCTAGACCCCGCGGTTTAGGCTGAGCGTTGCGCATCAGTGAATAAATTAAAGTTGCTCACCATCTTGAGTTTTTGGTCTTGATCTTGTTTGATGACGTCAGTTAGTAATATGAACCCATTGCTTAGGAGACTTCCCAGTTGTTGACACTCTTTTTAACTTCATTTTAATTTCACTATGGTCCATAATCTTTTTCGTAATTAGCCATTTCCTAAGAAGGCCTACGTAAGTTACAGATCGAGAGAGAGTTCAACAGACCGTGCATGTAGAAATATCCCTTTCTCTTCCTCAATCAGTATCTTAATAGAATACGCATACGAATGGTTTTGGTTGAATCTCGGAAATTACCGCCCCTTGTGACATTACACCAATTTTCAAGAGAATTAAGGAGTAAACAAGCATATCAACAAAACGTTTTGCCGCGCATTTCAAAGACAACCGGAAAAATCGGCTTATTTGGAGGCTTAGGTACAGAAAGGAAGATTTCTACAATCGACTTTTTTGTTTTCGTTTATAAGCAAGTAGTTTCAGGGTTCATTTTGGCAAAGCAACATTAACATAGGCAGGAACATTATTTTAAATGGGGAGGACAATTTACATATTTAAGACATTTTGTGTTCAATTCACAAGACGACGAAAGCCATGTAGGATTGTAGGTATACCTATTAAAGTCCTTATGAATAGGGCTTATTTAGCATTCTTTTATAGCAGGATTGGTGATTGCGAAAGAGATTTCTCATGCTGAAAATCTTGGCTCTCTCACAAACAACAACCCAAAATTCTTTGTACCTAGCACGCACTTCAATCTTCCATCGACCCCTAAACAACTTAGTATATATTCATAATTATACATAAACATACAAATATAATTGCCGTAAGTTAACTCATAAAAAAACTATAGCCATTAAACGATAATTTCGCTACAGGCGAGTCGTCACGTGCGGACGCACCCGACCACCCGACAGAACACATAAGACCCGCGATCTTTGACTGTGTGTGCTCACTGCAAGGTCACAGAATATATAATGATGTAGGTATCAGTAGTATAGTGTTTTTCATGAACATCTTTACCAGAAGACAATTCCCAATTATTTGCATTGTAATCTCATCATTCATCATTTCAGCCGAAAGACGTCCACTGCTGGACATAGGCCTCCCCCAAAAGGGGGGGTTTGCCATAATCGCCACGCTTGGCAGGCGGGTTGGCGATCGCAGTATGGTATGGTGGTGGAATGCATAGAGAACGCTGCTGCTCATTCTCCGGTACGTCCCTTAGTCGCCTTTTACGACACCCACGGGAAGTATGGGGTGGTGCTATTCTTTAAGTCCGGCACCACACAGACATTGTAATCTCAGTCTTAGGTAATCTGTCAAAAATATCTATTATTTTCACACATTTTTGTCAAATTGACATTGATTACCGCTTGGATGAAATTGCGATTAGATTTTGAATTGTTTTTAATTACAGAAATTAACCTTCTCATACATGAAATAGGACGAAGCAAAAGTAGTAGCAAGCAAGGACCTTATCACGTAGAGGCTATAGTTTTTACATAACCGTTTTGGAAAATAGTGTTTACCTTTGCGTTGAGTAGGTTCTACATCATGGGAAAAACACTACTATGTTCTTCTAATCATTCACATACGACGCATTGGCTTTCTTTCAGGGTTTAATAACCACAAAAGACAGTAGTGCCAAGTATATTTGCAAGTAAAATGAAAACTACAGGAAAATACTCGTAGTAGAGGTTAGACGTCACTCACCAAGTCAAGTCTTTCATACTAAATATTCTAAGAAGCAAGGTCGTGGAGACCACCCAGTGTGCCAGCTCACAGTTTAGTTCTTTGGGAGGATATTCTTTTCCCCAGGTGTAGAATGTGTAAAATTCAGCGTAGACGCTGGAAGCCCTCGTGTACGAAACGTTGACAAATCCAACGGCGTTTGCAAGAATCGTAGCATTTTATTTTGGAGCTTCTGAAGCTATGGATGAACGTCATACCTACATGGTGTGTAAATCCACTTATAAATATATGTGACAGGACAGCGTTGTATCTAGGTACTTTAAAAAATTCTTAAATTCATTCAGACAAACAGCCTAATCCACTCGATTTAAAAGAATGACATTTTGCACAAGAATCCTTATTATATACAGGGCATATATAGTGGTTCACCGTTAAGGATTCGATATACCAGATAATTTACTATAGATAATAATAATAATATATAATACAATGATGATAATATATATACTACTAGCTGCGCCCCGCGGTTTCACCCGCATAAATGTCGATCCCGTGGGAATATCGGGATAAAAATATAGCCTATAGCAATAGCCTATATGTTAATCCAGGGTGTCAGCTACCTCCATACCAAATTTCATCCAAATTGGTCCAGCCGTTTGAGCGTGAAGAAGTAACAAACATATAAACACACACACACACTCACAAACTTTCGCCTTTATAATATTAGTGTGATATATAATATATACTATACTCAGCTGCATCCGACTAGACTGGAAGCCGACCCCAACATAGTTGGGAAAAGGCTAGGCAGATGATGATAATATATAATATGTCGCATCACCGGGTGGCCGAGATGCGATACATCGGGTCTTCTTCACGATCCGACATAGTTTAGATAGGTGTGGGCACTGCAGTGGGTACTCGAACGAAAAGATTATTTGAATTTACAGTAACTTTAATAAACTAGCTATTTACAACCGAAACGCACACGTGCGGCGGAAACAAACACGTGCGTTGGTATTGAGCGTTTGCCGAGACTGTCCGAGCTCGAGGGCGGTCGACTGTAGACTGTCGCAGCACTCGGTCTCTCCACCAGTCCTCGTTGCATCCCCTCTACCGACGATCGTGTCCAAGCGGTAGGGCTCGCTTGCGTTTCCGCTCACATGATTCTTCGTTTACCAAACAAATTGTTAGATGGCGCTGTTCACTATACTGTGGCGTCATCTATCCACGACACGGCCATCACTGACTAGCACCCGTCCTCGGGTGTAGTACCTGCGGACCAAAAATACTCACAGAGTAAACAAGCTCGGCTATCCTGCCAATTACCTAATAACTAAGGTAACTCGGCCTATCCTGCCAATACCTAATTACTTAGGTAACTGTATCTCATTGTTACTTTAATTTCTCTAGTCTTAATTTTATTTACAATGCCTTGTTGTCAAGGTTTCACACCCCATACAACATTATTCATTAGAAAAGGTTCGATCATTAAGTTGAACCAAAGAAAATCAAAATTGTAACGAATCAGTTACTATTTACCAAACTCTGTGCAAAAACACAGTCCAGAATCACACCAATAATTCTTACCAGATCAGTTGTCACATTTGCTACTGCACATAAGGTGCGGTTGAGACTAGTCACGACATGTGCTTCCTACACATGAGGTGCTCTGTGCATCAACACAGACTAGAATCGACCCATTGATTCTCAGAAAAAGAATACTAGCGCAATATGTGCTACAACACATGAAGCGCTCTGTGCACCAACACAGACAGGACTCGACCGATCAACAAGTTATACCATCACAATTGTTGTGACAAATCAGTTAGAATTTACCGAAATAAAATTCATAGGCAATGTATACTCAGCTCATGAAACTTTTATTGTAAGCTGTGCACCAACACAGGTCAGAATCGCACCAACGACTCTTTACATATCTACCGCCACATATGCTACAACACATGAGGGACTCTGTGCACCAACACAGAAAAGAATCGCACCAACGACTCTTTAGATATCTGCCGCCACATATGCTACAACACATGAGGGGCTCTGTGCACCAACACAGAAAAGAATCGCACCAACGACTCTTTAGATATCTGCCGCCACATATGCTACAACACATGAGGGGCTCTGTGCACCAACACAGAAAAGAATCGCACCAACGACTCTTTAGATATCTAGCGCAATATGTGCTACAACACATGAAGCGCCCTGTGCACCAACACAGAAAAGAATCGCACCAACGACTCTTTAGATATCTGCCGCCACACATGCTACAACACATGAGGGGCTCTGTGCACCAACACAGAAAAGAATCGCACCAACGACTCTTTAGACATCTGCCGCCACATGTGCTACAACACATGAGGGGCTCTGTGCACCAACACAGAAAAGAATCGCACCAACGACTCTTTAGATATCTAGCGCAATATGTGCTACAACACATGAAGCGCCCTGTGCACCAACACAGAAAAGAATCGCACCAACGACTCTTTAGATATCTGCCGCCACATATGCTACAACACATGAGGGGCTCTGTGCACCAACACAGAAAAGAATCGCACCAACGACTCTTTAGACATCTGCCGCCACATGTGCTACAACACATGAGGGGCTCTGTGCACCAACACAGAAAAGAATCGCACCAACGACTCTTTAGATATCTAGCGCAATATGTGCTACAACACATGAAGCGCCCTGTGCACCAACACAGACAGAAATCGCACCAACGATTTCTTATAGACCCATCGCCACATGTTACCCATGAGGTGCGGTCTTAAGTTTTGAGTTTGAGTGTACAAGCCATTCTTAATCAGAGGTGGTTTCACTACCACTGTCCTCAACTATAACATCTAATTCTCGAGTAACTTGGTGATCGGGTACCCTCCTCACAAAATCATGAGAGTATTCTTAGGTTCGCTCAGTCAAGCGCCTTTAAAACAATCATTAAAAGCAAACTTAGAGACTAACTTTACTTTAGTCAAATCGAATGTTATCGTAATTGCATTTTTTTAAGACCCTGTGTCACGTGGTCTACTATCTCATCTAAGTTAATATCAGTCAACTCATCATCAGTTGTCACTAGGCTAAGCCGCGAGCGACAGAGTCGTAATAAAATGGATGTGACTCACCCAGTACTCATCAGTACACTACTCGGATTGCTGACATAGCAAACTTGAACCGTATCACTCGCTACTAGCCGCTGCTGCAGGCGCTGGCCCGAAACCGCCTGGGCACCTCGCCATACTGGCGCCTTCATCATTGCTTCGTGGACATCTCGAAACAAAATGTCTGGTGTTGCCGCATCGAAAACAGATGCGGTCTGAAACTGCCATCCTGCTAGCACTCGTTCTCGTGTGTTAATCTGTCAACAAACATACCGCAAAGTATCACATAGCTCGGTCACTCCTGACCAAATATGGTACAGGCAAAAAAACACATTCAAAATTTGAACAAATTAACACTTTGCGGGACACTTAACGCCTCTCGACGTAATAACAATAAAACTTCTATTGTGTCTCGTTCAGTGTCCTTCAATGTGTTAAAAAAAATTGCAGAGTTCAGAGCATTACTCATTATTTGATTCCCAAATCTCAAGATCACAAAGTAAACAATCAACTAAGCCAATAAAACATCCTTAGAGCATCACAAAATACAAAGCAGGAATCTTATTCGTGTCCTGTGGCTTTTCGTCAAACCCAACAAACCTCACGTTTATTTCTATGAATTCCTCTGAATTCCAAGTCCCACGGACTCTATGGTTTCTACAAGATCCGACCTCCGCCAGAGCCACCCGCGCACCGCGTATCCACGGACTACTAAAAGCAGATACCGACTTCTAACAGACTACGACTACGAAATGGCTACTGGTACAGTCCCGACCCGCCGACCTAAGATTCACAACTGTCACTCGACTTAACCTCTACTATGTTTCATCAACAAGACTATCACTTGGCTTTCCTCAAACTCGTCAGTAATAATCTGATTTTCTGTAATTTTTCGCAACCTCCCTTATGAAGACTGATGAGATAATTAAAAGGGACTCGACTCGACTCTATAAGATCTGTTTTATCAATTTGCAATAAGCATTCAAATTAGAAATCAAAAATTAGGCTAATCTAAGAATTTGAACTATCTAGTTTCGAGATTACCGAGACCAAGTACAACGATTGCACACTACGTTAGTCAAAGAAAAGAAAACCTCAGGTATCCCATTCACGGTCCAACACATTTGTCACATGCGCACTTCCCGCAGGAATGCCGAGTCATCCTTGACTCTACGGTATTGGCTTCAAGGCTAGGCCCGACCATACTACCCAGAGCTACCGCGTATACCACGTACTCACGATACTCTGGTACGGTCTCCGACCCAATGAACCGAGAACCTGAGTACACAAACTAAAGTGATGCCAGCTCATCATCCATTTCGTCTACAATCTCAATTGATACTTGGCCCTCGGGCATCTTCCGAACACTGTCATAGAGCGTATTTGTAAGTACGCACTTAAGTCAACCTACTGACCAAAAAAACACCAACCAGAGCCATGTACCATCGTTATCCACATTACAACAATAATCTTTTTCACTAAGAGCCTTAGACACCTGGAAACCCACACACGAGTAAACCACTCTAACGCCACGGCTCTCCGGCCGACTAACAATCGCATTGCTCTCACACATCCAGCGCATGGATCCATGTGCATCACCCTGTGACTACACACTTTTTACTACGGCCGATAGAGAACCCCTACTCGTGTGGTTCCCACTACTTAGGCTTGCTCATCACCACTGTGATCACCATCTACTCCGACTGGTACATGACCTACTGGCATCATTCGTAATCTATAGTGAGCGTCTTTAAAAATTGCATTTTAAACTAGACTGGGCTTTACTTCTCAATGTAACTGTTTTTGCCGTTGTTTACAAGGGAAGCACTCAGTACCCGAGTCATAACAAAATGAAAACGACTCACCAGATTCGGTAGACAATAGATCTGTAGCTGGCTTAATGGTACAGACATTCACTCGCTGTCACTGGCTCCTTGGCAGAAGTCGCGCAGCTTCTTGCACGGAAATCACCGTCCTTGATCAGCGATTATTCATACAGGAGGTCCACAGAGTGCAGCGCTCTCCGACACTGTCATTCTGCTTGTACACGTCCGTGTGTGTTAACCTGTAACCACAAAAACAAACCAACAGCAGTGCATGTTCCACTTGACCAATTCTGTTTACCCATTCTGTTTACACATTGTTATCGAAACGCATTACTTAATTTTGTAAAAACGATAGCAATCATCGACAGCAAAAGATTCCTCTAAGCCTAAGTAATAACAGGGACAGGTCAGGAACTATATCAATTTAGATCACATACAACGCTCATGGCCCTGCTGCCGCAGCAGCTAGTGACACTCATGCCACCCATATCGTCATCACCTCAAGTGATACGACCAACACACTTCACTTAACATAGAGTCCACAACTCCCAGGTCACTACAAGACCAACACAACAATAGTCTCCATTGAGACCCTGGCCCCCGCTGCACCACCAGCTGCCCATCGCTCCCTGAATAACTCACAAGTGAGTTGCAGTTACGACTACAGACAAGTGCGTACAGTGCGACTTAACCGTCTTCTACGTTTAACTCGTTAGGAACACTACTTAGAGGCATCTTTCGTATGCGACCGTGAGCATACTTGTAAGTACGGTTAGAATTTAAATCTTTTAACGTATGGGGTCACCATCCAAAACATCAACTAACTTAAGCGGACCTCTGAACTTCCGATCTAATTCTGATGATCTGAACTTAGTATCTGATTTTGCTACTCATTTTCTACTAACACTCAATCGCCAATGTTGTTATAGCTGCCTTTGTTCTATCATAATATAACTTTGCAAGTAAATGTCAGGTAAAAATGTAATGAAATCTCAATTTGTTGCTCACTAATCGCAACGCTACATATGATTTGTTCTGTGCTGAATACACGCGTTTGACCAATACCCGTCAACACAACAACGGTATTAACTCGATTGCCACTTAATTTGGCTGCACAACTCGCTTTTACTAACGAGCATTCAGCACCAGAATGGTAAACAAAACTGCTCGTGCAGGGCCGCGATATGTCCTGGTTTCTCACTTGCAGCACACGAAGGGTTTCAATGACGGCTGCGAGGCTGCTTGGCTCGATTCTCAAAGTCACTCCATGTCCTTATCCAGGTGAAATTCAGTCAAAGAAATATCGCACCGTGACGTCAACGCTCAATTCTCCATAATTTTTTCAGCTCGAGTGTATCCCACTTCTGATGTCGCATCACCGGGTGGCCGAGATGCGATACATCGGGTCTTCTTCACGATCCGACATAGTTTAGATAGGTGTGGGCACTGCAGTGGGTACTCGAACGAAAAGATTATTTGAATTTACAGTAACTTTAATAAACTAGCTATTTACAACCGAAACGCACACGTGCGGCGGAAACAAACACGTGCGTTGGTATTGAGCGTTTGCCGAGACTGTCCGAGCTCGAGGGCGGTCGACTGTAGACTGTCGCAGCACTCGGTCTCTCCACCAGTCCTCGTTGCATCCCCTCTACCGACGATCGTGTCCAAGCGGTAGGGCTCGCTTGCGTTTCCGCTCACATGATTCTTCGTTTACCAAACAAATTGTTAGATGGCGCTGTTCACTATACTGTGGCGTCATCTATCCACGACAAATATATATACTATAATGATAATTTTAACCATTTTTACCCAAGGGTTCCGAAAATATATATTTTTGGTTTTTTATATTATTTTTTCATTTTGATTTCTACTAATTACTGCTGAATACTAGAGCTATCCTGTAAAATAGTTTTCTTTTTTGTGAATTTTGAGTTTTTGAAGAAAAAGTTCTTCTCTATGTTAACCCTAATTTTTAACATAATCATGCAAATTCAAGAGCGATTTTTGTAAAAAAAAATGTTATACTAAAATCGCCACAAGAAGAAGGAAGAACTTCTGAAAATTGATAGGGGTTAGTTAAGAAGGAGATGAAAGTATAGAAGTTCGACATTTTTGCCCGAGGGCAATTTGTAAATTACCTGGAGTCCCAAGACCTAGGATTACATACTAGGATACCTAGACTCACTAGGAGTAGAGTAGAGACACTAGCTAGACACATGACATGCCAAAAATTTGATTTAGTATTGGCAGTAGCAACCCATCCTCGAAACTGGATTACTTATTAATACTTACAATAATCAAAAAATAATCAAATGTTATAAATCTGCTTAATGTATCATTAAATTGCAAAAAACTTTTCATAACATTCTTTTAAAACATCTGTCAGCGGATACAGTGTAAAAGATTAAGAAATGAACGTAATGTTCTGTACAAAATAATCCAATTATCTTCGGAGAGCATCGCGATTACTGCTCTTAATAATTTTCTGACACGCGTCTTACGTGAAAACCGCACCGGCCGCGGCCGGTTTCATCGATCGCGGATTAACTTGAACGAGGATTAAACTCGGATTCATATTGACGGGTGACGTACTTATCTGGCCATGCATTTCTAATTTCGTTTTTTTTTCGTTAGTTGCGGGTGTTGCGTTCCTAAAAGGTTTTAATCTGTCCTTATGTACACCTCTTTGGATTAACTTCAGCGCTTAGTATCCTTTTGCATGACAATTTGCCAGTAAGAAACCACCTGTTTGTTTGCAGGATTGCTAGTGCCTCAACTATTTTGCAATATTTCTTATCAGTGTACACACTTCTAGGTATGCGGTATGTCAGAATTTTGTATGAATAGTAAGGTGTGTTCGCTATCAGTGTAGTAGGTACCTAGGTAATGCATCTGTCAACACAAGCCTTTTTCCAAACACGAGCCACACACAATGATGTAACTTGGTACCCGTCATTGAAGAAAATTGCTGATAAATGCAAAATAGCTGTTATCATTAATTAAAGCAGAAATATTTAAAGTGTTTCTCTTTGATTGCTGTTTACGTAGATATTGCCTATTGTTAGTCTCTGACGTCAGAACACACAGGTTGTTGTATTTATAGGCATATTACGCATTTCTGGCTGTCATGATAGTGTCAAAATGAAAATTTCCTATAAATAATTATATGTAAGCTTACATTTAATAACAATCACAATAGAATTTTAAACAATCGCTAATTTCTATTATGAAAACAAAAACAAAGTCGTATTTTACTTATTTTATCGTCATTACTCCAAAATAAAGGGAATTTATTTCAACATAGGTCAATACTAATGAAGCGTCCTAATCTAATAATTGCCTAAGTTATGAACTCTCACATCGTAGGAAAAAACACGTCTAATTGCCGTGATTATGTTACCAGTCACTATAAGTTTTAATCTTCAGGTTAACACAGTGGTGTCACCGCGTGGGTTTCTATAGTTAGCGCGCACGCATTAAGTTAGTCGTCTTTGCCCGCGACGCTCGCATCTACCGTCTGCGCGCTCCGAATTTTTCGCGCCACCGCGAATCCATTTTCCGAACACAAACCTCTTTTCACCGCGTATTTTTTTTTAATTAAAATTTTTAATCTGTATTAAAAAAATAGCTGTCAAACTTTTACCGCCAATTTTGTGTAGTGTTGTGAAATTGTAAGAGTGTTTAAAAAGTGAGTTTTAATTATTGAAGTCGTGTATGAGTCTGCATATTTGAACAGGTGATGATAAGGCTTTATTTCTGTTGTGACTGATAGTGTTTTGATGGCACGCGATAGATTTATGGTAATCGATATTTAATTACCTAGGTCGTGATGGAAACTGAGCTAGCTGCTGTTTATCCTAGGTTTTTGTTGCGTAGACCAACAAGATACTGTAAGAGAAAATCATATCGTAAATCATTTTGTAAATGTTGTAAAACGTAAAGTTTACAATGTAGGTACCAAAATTAACACTAATTAGGTATTGCAATGGTTTAAAAAAATACAAGAAAGACGTTATTATGTTTTAGGCATTTTAATTTTTACCTTGTTAGCCTCTTTCCTCATAATTTTATGCTTTACATAATAATAACTGCCAAATCGTGTGTAGAACTCTACACTGATAGTATTGTTTATCGCGCTCTTATCAGTACAAAGTTAAACTAAATACTTTTATCTCGTCCTTTATGTGCCTACCTACCTACTTACCGAGAGAGATTTTCACAGATTTTCATACAGATAAAAGTATGCAAATATTACAAAGGCCAACATTAACTTTAAATAATGTCTGGATGGTAAATATAGAGATGGACACAGATTTTGCATTATAATATCGATATTTTCGGATAACTTATTTAACTTTTAAACAATAATAAATACTCCGCTGACTATTTTCCTACTGCGCCTGCATTTGGGAGTGGGAACAAAACCTTACATTTTCCCATCGTTTTTCCTCATAAATCCATGACATCACTTTTTGTATGTTCTTCGGTAACAATATTTGCCACTATTGCTTATCAACTGCGTATTTTTAAACACCGCACTTTATTATTTTCGTCTACATACCAAAATGATTAAAACAATTCTATTCACAAACAATATCACACTAATTAACCACAAGTTCAACTCCTTATCACGTTTACTGATAACAGTAACAAGTAAGGTACAAGATAGATATCTATCGAGTGCTCATCTATAATCTATGAACAAGTAGTGAGTGACATTACCACACACGCTCTGAGGGCAATTCCTGTAATTTTTTGTTCACAGTCTGGGGGCCTAAAAAGGCCACTTTGGAGAATCATAAAAGGAATTATAAAATGGCGAAGACAGTTCGTGTTTTTCTTTTTTTTTCGCTGCACTACGTAGGTACAATCAAAGAGATTGGGATTGGATTTGGATTGGATTGATTGGTATTTTAGCACAGACAAAAAAAAAACTGAATAATGCTTCACCAATGTCATTGATACGATTAACTTAACAGTTAACTGTCCATTCTGTTATCCTTTTATGATTCTGCCAAAGTGGCCTTTTTAGGCCCTGTTTCGCGATTCTGTAACCATCTCACCGTGAAAACTTACGTGAAGTGAGCGTGGAGTGAGCTGTCAATAGTATCAATTCCTAGCAAAAACAAATTCACATCACCTAAGTTCTCACGGTGAGATTTTTACAGAATCGACCGGCTGATCTCGGTCTCAATCTGTCAAAAATACCACTAGTCACCCTACATTTTTGACAAGTTTTTGTCATTGATTGTCTCTGAAATGAGATTGTGTCTTGATTTTAAACGTTTTAAATTACGAGAATTGGCCTTCTGATTGCTTCCACCTGTCACTATTATTTTGTTCCGGAGATTGTTTGGGTGATTTAATGTAGTGGTTATCATCAATAAGAACAGTTTTTTTTGTTGTTTTGATTAGCAGAACTGCGCTAGTTATTTGTCCAATTTTGGAAATAAGTAGTAAAATCTAAGCGTTACCTTATTCGTCGTGCCAGAGTGATGATTTCAGCAGCCTCTGTTCTGCAAGACAACAAATAGAATAGAGTTCAAACTTTGTTTTACTTGGCATTAATGGCGAGGATCTTTTTCTTTGCTCTTTCCAATGATATCTTATAAGAATGAGCAAAGAATTTGTATAAGTTAGCAATGTTTTCAGGTAATGAAAAAGCCCCTTTTTATCATGTCCATTAATAAAGTAGACTCCATTTTAATTGCCATTAAAATATAAGACCGTTATCGGCGGTTGATACGTAAACTATCATAGTTTTTCCCCTTTTTTACTGACTTGCCTTTTCCAACCCTCAAGAGTTACTTTACTAATTGGTAACCCGATCTAACGACTTGCATTTTTATTTCATACTAGCTTCTGCCCGCGACTCCGCGTGAAATTTTTTGTTTGCCCGACCCCATCGCATCGCATCGTTTGCCCGCGCTATTACTTCGTTTTCGTATAGCGTTCTTTCTGATTTGTTTTCTATTTGCCCGGCTCCTAACGGTCTTAGCGTGATGTTAAATACCCTGTAGCTTTACCCGAAAATTGGGCTATCAAATACGAAAATAATTTCAGAGAAATATTTTCAAATCATCATCCGTCGTGATCTTGTCACCGCCGGGGTGCCAGCTGTTTTAGAACCCAACGGCCTGGCACGCGACGATGGAAAGAGACCAGACGGGATGACCATAATGCCCTGGAAGTTAGACAGACCTTTGGTGTGGGATGCAACATGTGTCGACACCCTTGCGCCATCACATCTTCCTAGCACGGTGGGCTGTGCTGGGGTGGCTGCTGCAGGTGCAGAAAACCTCAAACGGCGAAAATATTCCAACCTGATTGAGAGTTATATTTTTGAAGCCGTTTGGGGTTGAAACACTAGGGCCATGGGGTCCGAGTGCCCACTTGGGTTTTCGAGATATCGCCAAGCGGTTAGTCGACTTTTCGCGTGACCAGAGGGCTGGCCTATTTCTTGGCCAAAGAATTAGCATTGCCATTCAACGTGGCAATGCTGTTAGCCTTTTGGGCACCGTTCCTGATGACAGCGATGCGGACGAATTTTTTGATGCCCTATGATTATTTTACTTATTTTTTCATATAAATGTACATATTATTGTTATTATTTTATATATTAGCATAGATTATGTAAATAAATAAAATCTTTTCAAATCTGACTGGTAGTTTCAGAGTTTAGCGGGTTCAAACAAATTCTTCAGCTTATTAATTAGTATAGATTTGTATAGCGTAAGTAAGTACCTACCCATAAAGAAAATAAGTTATTTCTACCTGTATCATGTCCAAGCTAATGACTTGTTTATTAACTAGGCTAAGTTAGTTTTAAGTGCGAACAGATTGAAAGAAAGTATATTGAAGTTTGAAGTACTATTTACATTAAAAACAGATTGATACACCTTTTAAAGAAGAATCCAAATGCCTTTTCCATGTGTTGCCTACATTTGAGTAATTAAAAATAGATCGTTTTTTATGATATTTCTATCGAAACTTTGATTGTACTTCAATCGAAAAGAAAGATTTTCTGCAGTCTAAATACGAATAAAAAAAACTATATAACGCGATTTCAGCATCTAAGATACGGGAAGTAGGTCAACAGGAAAACTTATTCGAAAATATTATACCTAAAAGGGATAAAAAGTGCAAAGAAAAACATCGACTAGCCTTGCCAAGGAAAACATGTTTTGGTTTTAGTTAAAAAACAAAGAAGCATAATAATTACGATCTCACAAAAAAAAATCCTTTGGTGCAAAAAGTTGAAATTAAATATTGATTGAATAACATAGAAATGATTCCTTAGGATTTATAAAAACGACATTTCTAATCAATCTGATGCAATAACTCTCTTCTACCTATTATTTTCCCATCTATATTGGAGTTGGCTTCCAGTCTTACTAATTGCATCTTAATACTAGTATTTTACATGGAGTATCAACCTAACTAACCTCTACAACCCAGTTACTGGGTAACGCGATACCCCTTCGTAAGACTGGTACTTATGCAATAATTGTTAGGTAATGAGTAATGACTTGTAGTTAATGACTGTACATAAAACAGATATGATTATTAGTTTTAGGAAGTTTGTTTCTTCTAATATTTTAATCAAGTCTTCTAACAAACGATTATTATGATTACCGGCTGATGAAAAATATTTCTCTTATTTGTTTGGTTGCTATTAACAAACCTTTTAAATATAAGGTTCTGCAATTATTTATTGATAAGCATAAATCATGCATTCAGAGGATAAAATTGTTTAAAAAAAACTAGCCTATCGACTTTATCGTACACAGGTAGAAAGATTTTCGACTGGTTTTCTGACTGGACAGGTCCACTCAAATGTGTGGTTCTTTCCTAAAAATACCGTTTCAGACAATAATCTACATAGTCTGACCAAGATTATGTCTGGATTTTGATTTCAGAGTTTTTTCGCCATTTCTTGTTTGGGGTAGCCAGATAGGAAATTTCGGCTCCGTTTAGTTTATCCTTCTTCTGACGTGTAAGGCTCTCCCCCACAGGCGCGTTATTATCGGTCGATAATATCGGATGCGTCATTGCGATATCTGTTTTCAGTACATTTTGTATTAGGACGGCCACGAAGTTACACACTACTGCGATAATAACGACGCAATAGAAGTAGGACGCTTGCGTTCCTCTATCCTGCCATATTCCGATATGAGTTCTTAGAACATTTTGTATTAGGACGCATGCATCTTACACACACCTGCGTTAATAACGTAGTAAGGCACAGTGCGGGCGGGGGGCCTGTACTGTAGGTTACATGGACACGTTAGAAATATCGGACGATAAAAATGCAGCTATGTGAGCAAGGAATCGGACGCATTATCGCAATAACACATCCGATATTATCAACCAATATAACGCGTCTGTGGGGGAGAGCCTTAAAATTGATTGCGATATCCTACATAAATACAGAATAAACAAAAAGAAACTCGTTACACTGACAGAAATACAATAATTTGTAACACGTACACTTGCCACGTTTATCAATACGTGCCTCAGTTACAATCAGAAACAAATTCCACATTTTACGTTCATTATGATCAATCAAAAGCATTTCCAGATTCGACCCACTAACGAGAAAGGCTTTTTTATTACTGTGATATAATAATTTAATTAATTACTAATAAAGTTATGTGCACTGATGCAATGATACGCGTGCCGCTTTAACGATTCGGTTTGAAAATGCACCCATCGTCATTATGCACGCTATTGAGTTTGAACACGCAATGTATTTTAATAATGACAGTTTTGAGTCCATTGAGCTATTTGTTTTCAAAGATTGTTTGTTTCCAAACTGACAAATGAATATGATGGAATCGTGATTGTGTCATGTAGCTCGTGAATGTTGTGATGAAGTCAATACCTACTAGGGCTAGAAATATTAGGTTAAGCTAAGGTTGGAGATCTGCCACATTGGGCCCAAATAACCAAAATAGCCGGCCACCAAAAAAAAATACAAGAAACCCTCCTTTTCACGTTTTACTATTGTGTCAAATCTCTACGACCATTCCTTCAGCTGTTTTTTTAAAGTTGAAAAATCAGAGTTTGGGATTTTGGGGCTAACTCTGTAAGTGACTGGTCTCCTTTACAAACTTAAAAGCTAAACTTAGATTAGCATCTAAAAGCTCCCTGAAACGCATATAAATGAGCTTGGCAAATCTTTATTCCGTCTCTTTTTAAGTTTAACCTGTAAGAAAAAACAGCCATTATTCAAGCTTATTGAATTCCTCTACCGTAAAACAATGTAAATTACAGTTATATACAGACATTTGTCACCAACATTGGTCACGCATTATCTATTAGAACTGCATCGAGTCGTGTTGGTCGTGGACTCGTGGTACAGTGATCTAATATCAGTTCTAGGTGAAGGTCGGTCCGAGCGGGGTCAATGCACTTTAAGTTGCGTGTTATAAGGTTTCTTTTTCTCTGTTACTCTCTCTGTGAGAGAGAGTGTTGTACAAGGTAGAGGTCGAAGTAATGGCTTGCAAAATGGTCGTTATGAATTCAAGATCATAAAACAGCTGTGATCTGTGATCCCTCGTAGTGCAAGCAGTGTTTTATAAAAAGAAACAATTGTGGTCTTGCAATGTGATATTTGAAAGAAGACTTTATCAATGACATTTAACTTTCAGTATAGATCATCGGTTAAATTAAGTAATATGTAGGTAATGTGTTTCGGTTACAAAATATAGACATCTCCAAATATATCAAATTTTATCCATAAAATACATAATTATAATAAAATATTTCAGCATAGTAATTTACTACTGTAACGTGTTTTAATGACCGTAGCTAATAATATACTAAACACAACTGGCTTTATCAAGATGATACATTAAAATTAAATGGCGTCGACTAAGGTCGAAATTCATCTTGATAAAACTGAACGCGATTACATTACACTTTTTTTTTTTTGAGATTGGGAAATCATTAGATGACGGAGTCCCGCTCTGGGTGGAGCGGAAGGGAGTGTCAGACTCTTACTGACTAAAACCCATCCGTGTTCCTTCCTTAGCCCTTTGTATTCCGGGGTAGCGGTAACCTTTTCGGACAATCCCGTAAACCGTGTTCAAGAGCTCTCAGTGTCGATATTTTATAACAATGATGACACTTACAGCTCTTGAGCGGTTTAGATGTCGCTTTTAGTTTCATTAGTGAAACTAACTTGTATAAGCGGTAACGACCGCGTCTTACGAATCGTAGGTTCGAACCAGGCGCTTTACTTTGTATAAATTATTTCATCACCACATCTCTCAAAACGGTGAAGGAAAACTTTGAGAGGAAACCGGCATGTTCTAGAACCGAAAAATTCGAAGACATGTGACATCTACCAACCCGCACGGCCCACGAGGTGGATTACGGCCCACTCCCTCTTACAGAGGCCCGTGTCCCAGCAGTGGGAACATTATAGGCTGATTATGTAAACTATACACCTGCTTAGGGTCAAGAAAAGGCCAATCTCAAAGAAAATGCAGAGCTAATCGTAAAACAGTCAAACGGGGTGAATAGGGATGCAGGGGTGAGTCGGGACGATACTTTAAAAGCGATTTTAACATTGAAATAATATAGTTTGTTGCCAAAAAGGAGTATTGTAAAGGGTATTGTATTATAATTAACGATTAAGTGTCGTTTTCGGCAACAAACTGTATTATTTCAACGCTAAAATCCATTTTAAAGTTTTGTCCCAATTCACCCCTGCATCCCTATTTACCCCGTATGGTAATATGTGGGTACCTACTTAGGTAAATCAAGTTCAAGTAATCAACTCAGCTTATCGTAATCTGAAAATCGTTTCCGACCATGGGTTTTAGATTCAATTTAATTTTTCATTTGCAGGGCGTCATTTTCCTTTCCACGTTATTAACCATTATGAAGTACCTACAATAATAAGCTTTCAAATAATCTTAAAAATTATATATTATAAAAAAATAAATATAATATAAGGTCCCATTAAAATAGATGGCCAAATCTTAGAAATCATTCAGACCACCAAAATAAGGACATTGTTAAAAAAATATATAAGAAAAACGCATAAATAAATAATAAGAAAAATAATCAGCTAAGGAAAATACACTAATGTGCCGGCAATTTATTATTTTAGGTCAAAATAAAATCACTTTAATCTGTGTTTTTTTTTTTTGCTTGGATATCTTTGGTTAGACGAACTGAGCGCTGTGTTAAAATTTGTCCATCTATTTTAATGGGACCATGTATATATATTTGACATTCTGGCTTTACAACCCTTCCAAGGAAGACCACTCGTCACCACAAACATTTCTATGTACAGTAAATAATAAGTTAAATCGACCTTTAATCTGTGAACAAAAATTAAACGCAAAATAAACTCCTTTTCAATTATTATTGAGTGGCACTTTTTTACGATTGTTGCAACATTCATGAACAAGTCTGACGACGTCTGACGTTGAGTTGCCGTGCCTTTCAAGTTTTTTAAAATATATTACTAACTTTCGTTGTACTTATATAACGTTGTACTTGTTTTATTAACTTTTCGTCTGTTTTCCAAAAACTCTTTCTTTGCTGAAAACTCAGCGGAACATATGGATTTCATTTTAGTATTATATTATATAACACTATAAATACACTTCTGCCTAACCCATCAGGGAAAAAAGCCGGGAGTTTTGTTATATTAAAAACTTTTATTAATATAACTAACTGTGCCCCGCGGTTTCACCTGCATAAGTTGCGATCCCGGGGAAATATCGGGATAAAAAGTAACCTATGTGTCAATCCAGAGTGTCAGGTACCTCCATACCAAATTTTATCAAAATTAGTCCAGCCGTTTGTGCGTGAAAAAGTAACAAACATACAAACACACTCACAAACTTTCGCCTTTATAATATTCGTGTGTGATTTAATAATATAACTTAAAATGATAATCATTTCTGAACTCGCCATGTAAAAAACCAGCTACTCTACCAACTTGTTTTGAAGCAGGTTCCAGTTTTTATCGTTCAAGGTCAGAACTCAGAACATATGACATCAGAAAAACAAACAGCCTTAGATAATCACAGACAGTATCAAAGGCTTTTCATAAATTAGGAAGCTTTATGAAATTATCGCGTACGTATTGTCGAAGTTACGCATTGTCGGAGAAAAGTAATTTGGGGTGGAGTGGTTCGGTGGTCATGAGGAGGGGCCCCTGGCTAAATAATAACAGCCGCACAGGTCGATCGATCAGGTTAAGCTACGCTTGCCGCGGTTGCTCTGTGGATGGGTGACCATCTTTACATACCGTGACCCCTCCGTGCCTCGGAAAGCACGTTCTTGGTCCCACCTGTCATTCGTGGATCTTTGACAGTCGTTACGGGTAGTCAGAAAGTCTGACAACCAGCCTTACCAAGGGCTGCCGGGCAAGCGGGATTGTCCGAAAGGGTTACCGCTGGCCCGGAACCTAAAGGGCTAAGGAAAGAACACGGGTGGGTTTTAGTCAGTAAGAGCCTGACACTCCCTTCCGCTCCACCCAGAGCGGGAGGAGTCATTTGATGATTTCCCATCCAAAAAAAAAAAAAAAAAAAACCTTACCAAGGGGTATTGTATTACCCAGTAACGGGGTTGTGGAGGTCAGATAGGCAGTCACTCCATGTAAAATACTGGTATTCAGCTGCATCCGGTTAGACTGGAAGCCGACCCCAACATAGTTGGGAAAAGGCAGGCAGATGATGAGGTTCGGTGGTGATGTTCTCCAGTAAGGTCAGGTGCGTCGTACTTGCAACCAGCGCGCGAGTATGACTAGATGTATGAACGTAAACGAAGTAAGAGGAGTATGTATGGATCGTTGAGGTGGCGTTCTGTGGTTCCGCGTAACCCCATGCGAAAAATCAAAGTAAACGTGCAACAACAGAAGTAAAAAACCTACTAAAAAAAATATAGGTACGAGTAGTTACATATTTTGTGTTATTTTTGTCATCGACACACTAAGAGCTAAAAGAAGAATATTAGAAGTAAAATTAACTGAGTAACAGATAAGATTCAAACGAAATACACTTAGGGCTGATTTTTCCAACGGCAGATGATTTTATCCGAGGAATAATTTTGAATTTTCGACAATTCTTCCATACAAAAACTGTCAGACGTCAATTTTATTCCACGAATAAAAACCATCACGCAAAATGTATTTAGATGATGCTCGTATTATTACACTTTTATGCTAATGTTCACACACAAAAAGTTAATTAATTCTCTCATCAAAAAACAGCATAATTTGTTGCCAGCAAATAAAAAAACAATTAGAAGAAATATTTTAATAGCGACTTAAAGTTTATTTCTGAACCTTTTTTCAAATTAATTCTTGAACAGAAGAAACTGGCCGTTTTTTTGAGTTGAAAAAAAATGTGCTATTAATTTTTGAAATAATAAATGGTATTTATAACAGAGCTTCAAAATTAATAGTTTGCCTTGTACGCATTGAAGACTGGTTGGTATGGCTATGTCAAAGTTTAAGATAGTAGTATAATTACTTATTAGTACCTAATCAAGTACCTAAGGAGCCGACGATTTGCTACAGACTACTTAAAATGGTCGATTTTAAATTTTGATTACAAGAGCGTACTTTTGCGTCAGTTAACATTGTTTTTGAAGTAATATCGCCGCAAGATGATTCGATAAGGTGATAAAAATAAAATATGCCTGAAAATGCGTAATGGCATTGTTTAATTAGTTTGTAACGAAAATTTCCAACAAATCAGTAGACGGTATGTTCTCCTGACGTATGTATATCTAAAATTGTATCGCCAAACAATTTTTTTTTAGTCCGGTACCTAGTTAGGTACCCTCCACAGATATATTTTTTTTTACACCTCAATAAGATAAAAAATTTCCGTACTTACGTATTTTTGTATGAACGTCATAAATGCCCTCACAAGAACCATAAAATACGCGTGAGTTCAAAACAGGTTCATTATTATCAGAAGCGTTTACCTACACTTCCAAGTTGAAGTTCAACTCTAAGCTGAATGGCATAAAAAATAACAACCGGTAAACATACCTAACTATAATAAGGAAAAACAGTGTAGATTCCATTGTGGGTAAAAATGTTGGTAGGCTTAAAATTATTGAAACAATTTTGGACCGTCGCGCGTTGGATGTGCCGTCGGGCACAACATAGTAGGTGAGAGGAGGAAAAGCTCTTACCTATATGTGTTTATATTATTTATGTATTCTGGTAATTGCATTTTAATTTTATTACTGATTTTTCATATTTTCTAAAGTTTATTTTAGAATTTTAACCCATTTTAAGTTTTTTTTCTGCATAACCCTATATTTTTTTTAGAATTCCAATATTTTTTTAATCACTAATTGAATTTATAAACAAATCTACACAAATTTATCCAAGTCCCACTTCTATAACAAGATTACGTCAATTGACCACAGACACACCGGCGACCACGCATCTGTCAAAATGGCATAATAGTCGATTTGCACGAATTAAGGGTTTGTACACAAAACTGCGAATCGGTGCGATGCGAATTCGCAACGCAGAGAACTACAACACGAATTGCTGCGATGCAGCGTCACATCGCAGTTTTGTGTACAAGCCCTTATTCGAATGGAACGGGCGAATCGTCACTTTTAAATAATATGAAAAGCAAAGCAAGTAATCATAAGCAAAGTGGCCGAATGGAAAGTAATGCGTGTGTCCGTTTGGTGACTAAACCGAACAGGAAGCGTTTCTTATATTAAAATATGTAACAATGTGGAACACTTGTGTGACTAGTGTCACATCTCGTAATAGTAGGCTTGTGTTCCATTGAGAGATGGATGCGATGCTGAAGACTACCAATGATTATGATTATGATATAAAATTTCGTTGATTTTTTATGAAAAACTCAGTCTTTAAAGACTTGCAATGTAGCCAAGAGTTTCATTATTTAGTCAAATTGGTTAAGTATTACTTTTGGATGAAGATCACAAAGTTTTTTAACCTAAAAGTCCCAGCATTGACCACAAAAAGCTGGAAACAGTTGGAATTTCTTTTGTATGACAATCAGTATCGAATTATTTGCGCATTTTACAATGCTGCGATTGCAAACAATCCCTTATCTGAATTAGGAAGTGTAGTCAAAATTACTCCGTTATTTGTAGAGCTAGCGTCAGTTTAGCTTCATTATAGCTTAGCTACCACTACACAACATTCACAGCCAAGTGTAATGTTTGGGAAAGCGCTTACGCTAGATTTTCGCTCATATAATTGTTGTGTGCAGTTCCCACGTCGCATATAATCTAGGATTGCTAGATACTTGAGTTTCTACCACATATTGTGTTATCTGTGAATCTCTTTTTATTTATTACGAAGATGTTTTCTGCTCTCATTATGTAGGTAGACATGTGTGGATGATTGATTGTGATGTAATGTTGAATAGTTAACATTGCATTGTCATTTATAGTGGTTATATGTTGTTTGTGTTAAGTATGTTAAGCCGTTGGTCCCGGCTGTCATTCGCTGATCTTTGACAGTCGTTACGGGTAGTCAGAAACCCGAAAGTCTAACAACCAGTCTTACTAAGGGGTACCGTATTACCCAGGGGTTACTGGTCACTGGGTTACTGGGTTGTGGAGGTCAGGTAGGCAGTCGCTCCATGTAAAATACTGTTATTCAGCTGCAGCACATGTTAGACTGGAAGCCGACCCCAACGTAGTTGGGAAAAGGCTAGGCAGATGATGATGAGATTGTTTGTGTTGCTTAGTCTCCGTTTGACATAACATAACATCACGCCTGTAATCCCTGCAGGGTAAGACAGAGGTGTACCTATAGTACACCTACATTATTGTTACTATATTATTATGTATACTTAGGTTAAGGTATGTATCTATGGGTCTTTGTTACCTGATAATAAATGGTTTATTATTATTATCACTATGTACAGTCATCAAAAGAGATAAGTAACCAGGGTCGTCGGATATAGTTGAAGTTTAGTAAGAAACCGCTGGATATTTTCAAATGAAAATAAATTTGATAAATTAACTGATTGTTTTCTATTAATTAAATTAAATTTTATTCGAAAATATGCGTCGATTTCTTACCAAACTTCAACTATATGCGACGTCCCTGGTTACTTATCTCCTTTGGTGACCGTACGCATAAATTATATCTTCCAATGAAGGAAAAGGGAACGAGATACACAAGCTGGAAATAACCTTGTATAACTTTAAGGACTGATTTTTCTTTAGATAATTTTATCCGAGGAATAATTTTGAATTTTTGACAATTCTTCCATTTAAAAACTGTCAGATGTCAATTTTATTCCACGAATAAAAATTATCTGTCGACTGAAAAATCAGCCTTAGTCACAATCATATTAAACTAATATCAGGAGCAGTGGTGGCTCAGTGGTAACAGCCGCGACTTACAAGTTGTAGGTTTAGGTTCGAACCCAGACAGGCGCTTTACTTTGTATAAATTATTTCATCACCACTGCTCTCAAAACTGTGAAGGAAAACATCGTGAGGAAAGCGGCATGTCCTAGAACCAACAAATCGAAGACATGTGACATCTACCAACCCGCACTGAGCACGGGTGGTGGATTACGGCCCACTCCCTAGCAGTGGGAACATTATTAATTGAAAATATTTAACTAATATCTATTACTAACAACTACTCTAGTTTAGTTGGCTAAAACAAGAGTGGTCATTAGTGCTCATGCCTTCTATGTTTGAGAAGATCCTTTTCCTCGGCAGTGGCACAATAATAGGCTCGTATTACTAACCCCGTTATTCAACTACGTTTTCTTGGACTTAACTGAAACAAAAGTATAACAGTTGAAACAAGAATTCCGCTGATTTCCACAAAGTGAATCAACGACGCCTCAGTGACGATACACATTCTGTAACACTTGATAAACTGTTGAACGCGTTATACACAGCTAGAAATTATTGCACATTACAACTTTTTATCTGCTCCATCACAATTCTCTGCAAACCTCTGAGCCACATTATGTATTTTTGAATGGTTTTTCCAGCGATTTTGTTTTCTTCTGAGAGTTTTTTGTTGGCAGGGAATTGTACTAGGTCAGGTCCTGACCTGTGCTGAAGGATAATTTCCGTCATTTAAAAACCTCAAAAATCTAGTCGCAATGTCATCAGCAACAATCAATGACTAAAACTTGTCAAAAATGTAGGGAAATTAGTGGTACTTTTGACAGTTTGAAGACTGCCATTTTAATGCGAACGTTCTGAAAAATACGGGTATTGCCCCTCTGTTCTCTGCTTCACTTATGAGCACAGCCTAAGCCTACCAATTGAGCCCAAACTAAGATTTAAAGGTTGGTAATTGGTGATGTGGTCGCTCAGCGCGCTATGGAGCGAGCTACGCTCGGAGTCTCTTTGAAGGATAAAATTGTCCGGAAAAGAACCGGAGTTACCGACACAGCTTGCAGAGTAAGCAAACTGAAGTGGCAGTGGGCTGGCCTTGTTTGTCGAAGGACTTATGGCTGGTGGAGCAGACGAGTCCTTGAGTGGAGGCCGCGTATCAGCAAGCGTAATGTGGGACGTCCCCCAGCTAGATGGACGAACGACCTAAAGAAGGTGGCTGGGGTAGACTGGATGCGGAACGCGGAGGACAGGGTGTTGTGGCGCAGCCTGGTAGATGGCCTATGTCCAGCAGTGGACTGCAATAGGCTGAGTTGATTGACTTGAAGACGCACAGTCGTTGGTATTCTGCACAGCCTCTTGAAATAAAACAGTTCTATTGACCCACAAATAATGACCACACAAGAACGATATTAATGATTTGTGGTTACTCCATAATGTAGTACGATTAACGACTTGTGGTTACTCCATAATGTAGTACGATTAACACACATTATTATGTAGAGTCATTCAATGCGGTCGGGCCAATAAGTTTATATTGACGCGACTATTAAATTACTTAAGTGATTACACAGATGACCATTCAAGCAGATTTGACAAGCGGCGTGAAAGATGAATTACCTAATATTCAACATGACATAACACCACACCTGTATTTAAGACCGGTTAAGCAGAGGTGTACCTATGGTGTAGCCACATATCGCCAGTTCGTCAGGTGAATGGGTAGTGGTAGACCGCAACATTCAAATTTTCTTACGTTTTTTTGCAATTTGCAGGTCAGTGTCAGGTTGTATCTTGATCAAAATATGATTCGCGACAATAACAGGTACATATTTAGAGAATTATAATCATTAGAATCATTATTACATCTTTCTAAGTTAGATTTCTACCATAATGCACTTTTCCATAATAGATTCGTTCTTATGGTGCAAATCTAACTTAGAAAGACGTATTAATGATTCTCATGATTATAATTCTCTAAATATGTACCTGTTATTGTCGCGAATCATATTTTGATCAAGATACAACCTGACACTGACCTGCAAATTGCAAGAAACGTAAGAAAATTTGAATGTCGCGGTCTACAATACCCATTCACCTTAAGTCCAAAGAAATACTTAGGGGGCAAGTCTATTCCAGATGTTTTACTTATTATAATAATAACTGTACTTACGTAAGTAATGAGACTGTCTACCCTTTTAAAGCTGTTCTTAAGCAATCAATAATTATTAAGTCCTTCATTATGACAGTGCTTCAAGTTTTGAGCGACCACAAAAAATTTTGCAACCACATTTTGATAACATCTTGTAAAACCTGTATTTTCAGCAAATAAATTAATCTTATTCTGATTCTTACGTGATTGTGTAACACGCCTTAAGGTGTGGTCTGACTGTGAGTCTTGAGATTTTTTCTAGAATCACGCGAAGGCAACTCACACGCATCACATTTACGTATGTAAGCCATCATTTATGTGCTCATGAGATCATAGTGATGTGCTTCGTGTCCGTGATCATTAATCGTTGATCGTGGATCAAAATTCTCATGTTAATCATTGATTGGAAACTGACTTACCTACCTGCTTGATTTGCTAATTGGTAATTTATTTAAATAATTTTCTACGCGGTCTGTAAATGGTAAGAAATAGGAAACATTCAAAATCAAAATCAAAATCATTGGATGTAATCATGTGTGAATTCGATGTAAGGTAGTGGAATTTCAGAAGCCATTTTGGATTGTTTTGTTACGTTTTTTTGTGATTTACACTAGCCCATCTAAATATCTGATTGCGTACAATTATGTACCGCAATCTCGTGTAACGTTTACTTTATGACGCCAAGCTGTCTGATCTGAATGTGTTGTGCGTGTATGAAACCGGATATACAGGCATTTTTTGCATTTTTTATGCAAAATGACGGCACTTCGGAAGTTACCACTACACAGATAACTTACTCAACTCTCAAGGAAGTGTTTTTACAGAAAAGATGATAAACAAAGCCTGACTGATATTACTGTCCCCCATATCAATAAACCCGACCACGCAATCAAAAAAAACATTTATTTATTTATTTATTTATATATACTTTATTGTACACCACAAAAATACAAAACATGAAAAAGATCAAACACTACAAAATATACAATGGGCGGCCTTATCGCTTTCTGCGATCTCTTCCAGGCAACCTTGGAATGGACAGTGATTTTCCAGGACATAAAATGGGGCTGTCGTTGGTGCAAATATTATGTATACAATACACTAAAATAGATACACAGATATATACATATCCAAAATTATAGATACATAAATACATACATACTAAATTGTATAATAAAATATGTAAACAACACGATTTGGATCTCTTTACAACCAGTGTGACCTCAGCTAGAAGGTGCTTAAGCCTCAATTTTTTTAAATAGCTGCAGTGCTTTTTGTTTTATTTTTTCTTTTTCTCTCTCACTTTTTAATTGCAAACACAAGTAGTTATCTCAATAGTTCTTACTATTAAATAGAGCATAAAATGTTATGTTACTGCTTGTATGTTCACAACACAAATTCTACTATAAGTCTAAACGTGAAGACTTGTAATTGGCTTTCTGTCGACTATTGTTTTCCTTTTTTTTTTGTTATCTTTTAGCTGTAAGTCTTCCATGATGTAATAAATAAATAAATAAATAAATAAATAAGCAACGAAAATAAAAGAAGACAGTAGTCCATTGCAGTTAGGACAACATGATCACAACGACAAGTAGTGTTCCTTCACGAGTCTTTTGAACACATGTAACGACTGCGCGCGTTTAATTTCAACTGGCAATGCATTCCACAAACGAGCAGCCTGGACGGTAAAGGATTTATCAAAGAAAGTTGTGGAATGCATAGGCATTTTGAGCTTCAAGTTATCTGATGACCTTAAAAATTTCGTGTGGGAGTCACAAAGAAACTGGAAACGTTTCTTGAGATAGAGAGGGGTAGAAGGGGAAAAGAGCACATTGTACAAAAGGGAAAGAATATGAGCATTCCGACGAAGGCGAATTGGTAACCACTTGAGCTTTACACGAAATTCGGAAACGTGGTCATATTTGCGCAGACCGAATATGAACCTTATACAAAAATTTTGAAGCCGCTCAAGTTTATCAAGTTGGTCTTGGGTAAGATCAAGATAGCTGGCATCAGCATAGTCAAGGATGGGTAGAAGAAGCGATTGTGCAAGCGCAATCTTAGTGGCAGTCGGTAGGAAATTACGCAATCTCTTCAAAGACGCAGCGGATGCAAATAGCTTGCGGCTAACTTCCTGTAGCTGGGCAGTCCAAGAGAAGGCTTTATCAATAAATATCCCCAAGTTTTTAACTTTGTCACTAAAGGGAACTACTGAGTTGTCAAAAGAAACTTGGGGAAGGGTCGTCCAGTCGATTCTGGAGACCGTTCTAGAACTGCCCACCACTACAACCTGCGTTTTCTTAGGGTTGACCAAAAGTCCAAATCTTTTGCTCCAGTCGCATATACAGGCCAGATCACGATTAATCGTTAAGACAGCCTGGGACAGATTTCCAAGAGGAGCTTGCGAGTAAATTTGTAAATCATCTGCATAAAGATGGTAGGAAGAAATTAGTTCGTCGGAGATTGAGTTAATAAAAACTGCGAAAAGTAAAGGGGATAGAACGCCACCCTGAGGTACACCGGCAGAAGTATTACTCCAGGAAGACAAGGTCTCTTCGATGCAAATACGTTGCCGGCGACCGAACAGGTAACTACGAAACAATTAAATAACCCATTTAGGTACTAAAATAATTAAATAACCCATAATTTACCAAATCATCATTCAAAGATGCATTGCCATCCAACGCGGCAATGGTGCCAGCTTTTTAGGCACTATTCCCATTGCCAGCGATGCGGACAAATTTTTGATCCCCAATGGGCACTTCCATCCATACTAATATTACAAATTCGAAAGTAACTCTGTCTGTCTGTCTGTATGTTACCTTTTCACGCCTAAACCACTAAACGGATTTCGAAAAAATTTGGCAGAGATAGATTGCATCCCGGGGAAGCACATAGGACAGTTTTTATACCGACATTCTCACGGGATCGACACTTATGCGAGTGAAACCGCGGGGCGCTGCTAGTGTTTTAATATTTTTATATGTCACCATATGATTGTGAACCATCCCTGATTTATCGGTCTGGCCGGTAGCCGAATTGGTCGCCGTAACTAAGCCTAGGCACCCCGATCAAATGAGTTAGGTTAAGTTAAAACTGTGACAAACCGCGCGCTAGCCGAGCGAGCGAAGCGAGCGGTGCCGCGGGAGGGGCGCCCGATCGCTATTTCCAAGTTGGTCGAACACTCGGTTTCGGTTACTGTTCATAATTATCCGGTGATATATACTTAATTTAGTGTTAGCTTGTATAAAATATACAGATTTAAGATTTATCAAACGATTAAAAAACTAAATAAAATTAGATAAAACTGACATTTTATTTACCAAATTGAATTATAACTTAGAAGACACCTGACCCAGTGCACTTAAAAAAATTAGTCATTACCCGTCGTTGCGTCACACCTGACACGAAAACTATTGCAGCTCGCAGTCACGCGATATGCTGATTCTGATACAGTTGTAACTCGTTTATAGCAGGCAATTAACTAAACATCCATCGTTTCGGATGAGCAACTACATATTATCGCATTATCATACATGCTCACATGCTGACTTGATTGGATGAGGAATGTGTAAGTCTTTGGAGAGGTTTAAAGTGTGGTGAGATGTTGAGTATTTTTATGGGTTTGTGAAAGAAGTGGGGCTTTTGGCTAAGTAATAACCACAAGGGTCGATCGATCAGGTTAAGTTACACTTGCTGCGGTTGGTCCCTGAATGGCTGGCAATTACATACCAAGACCCATCCGTGTCTCGGAAAGCACGTTAAGCCGTTTGTCGGGACTTTCATTCGTAGATCTTTAACAGTCGTTACGGGTCGTCAATCCCGAAAGTCTGACAACCAGTCTTATCATTATGAACAACTTTTACTATGGGACCAAACCTGAATCGCAAAAAAAAAATTGCTGTTCCCTACATTTATGTTCGTATAACTCGTCAAAATGTGGGGAACAGCTGATTTGTTTTTCGCGATTTCAGGTTTGGTCCCATAGCAAAAATTGTTCACAACGACAAGTACAATGACCTCTTAAGAGGTTGTTAATGTTTTACCAATAACCCTGTATACTAAAGTATACTTACTACTTATAAATATAATAATACCTATGCAGTAGGTAACTAAAACAAAGCCAATTTCATTATATTTTATTACGATACAATACAAAAATTCCTAACATTAGGCAAGTGTACGCACTACTCAATAACGCAAGGGTTACTTTAAATTTCAAAATGGCGGCGATATTAAGTATGGAGTAATTTTATGAAACGTGGGGTCAGAGGTGATTCCACACTGTTCAATTACTGATCCGTGACGCAATGCCCATCATCATAAGAAGCGCAAACTTGTTGAGAAATCAATAATAATATCAACGAAGTAATCACGCAGTAACGCCAATGACAGGTGGTGTGGTTGCTGACCATAGATAATAAATTTTGTGGTCATGAATGGAAAACGCATTTATTTATTCAGCCTTACGTAATTCACTCAAAGACCATTTTATTAATTCAATCGAAAATGTCTAGTCATTAAAAATTATCTTCTAAAAACTAGTAGCTATAAGACTTCGGGCAAACAATGTTTTGCTTCGAATAAATTAATTATCATTCTGAAGGAACAAGCTGCCAGTTTGTTTATGATATCTAAGCAATACAGGCAGTATTGCTTAAAATATCAAAACACGGCTAGGATGTAAGATAGGAAATCAACCGCCAACATTGAATACAGTTTTCCGAAAACATTTAAAACGAATTAAACCAATTAGGTACTAGAAAGACAAATTGCATTAAACGAATCATTCTTCAACCACATTTTCCACGGCTTTTTACCACATGTTTATACCTAACATTACGACATAATTACAGTCACTTCTAGATAAAATATAAAATTAAAGTGTTTATCTAATTCCACCATGACAACACGAACATGAATTTAGGTTGCATTATGTAGGACATGTTTAGTATTAAAACATTGGGAAAACCTTCGTGAAATATTTACACGGAAATTGCATCCTACTTTAGTTGAACGTGTGCTGTATCTTGATATTTTACTGTTTGCGACGGTTGCGCATAAGCAGCCACGGGAAATTAGCATTTTTACCTGACGTTGTGTTGATATTTAGTTCAAAAGTTATTAAGTAATTTTTTTTTTTTTTACTTACCGAACATGTTTTTAAAATAAATGTTTAAAATGGTAAACCCCTCCAAGATACAGGTTTGCCTAGTTTGGGGTCAATGTAAAACCCTCTGAAATCTTTTTGTCAGTAAAGTTTTTTTTAAACGGTTAATTGTGTTCGGGTTTTTGTTAGTCCCACTAGATATACTTATGGGGAATTATAAAACCAACGAATAAAAAAAAACCTAGCGACTGATAATGAGATACTGTTGAGTTAACTTGAGCGGTATGAATTTGAGTAAGCCAAAAATTAACAAAACTAACGACGAATATTGATTAATAATAAAATCCAGAACGAGCTTACAAAAAGTGGGTTGTGATTAATCCATTTCAGATATTAAAATTCTAGCCGTGCGACTAAACTACTAAGTGAGCGACTAGAAATACAGAGAGGGGAACTTCAATATTAAGATAGAGACGATTCTTCCAATTGAGGTTTTACATAACGAACTACTAAAAAGTTCACTTTAAGCAAAGGGCACCCCAAGGTTAGGTTTGGTTAGTTTACTTTAAACGCTTTACATAGAAATAGGGGCCCCGCGAAGCGGGGCTCCGTCGACATAGGATGCAAGACCGAAAATACCGTCATGATGACTTTGTGACTGGTTTAGAAAATTTATTATAAAATTATATTTAAGATAAAATGCCACTCAGTATAAATAAATAATTTGCCAAATATTGAAAAAAAATGCAGGACGTAACGTTGACACTCAAACAAATATTAGGTCGCTCAAATATTATGAAGCTTCTCATTTTGTATTTTAAGTAACTCAAATTAATGTTTGTAAGTTGCTGTTCTGTTGATTTCTCGCCAATCCCAGTCAGTCGCTCACTTAGTAATACTATAACGTAAATTAATTATTTTTGTCACTTAAAACTTTAATTTACAGTAACTCGTTTAAATACTACCCTTTATTTATTAATACCGAGCCACAAAGGAACCTTATTTAATAAAATTAGCATTAAATTAATACGTTTAGTAATAAGTGTCTAAACCTAAAACCTTTCCCTTAGTTAACGGAAATAATAACACACACACAAATAATGTGCAAGCGCACGTTTCAGAGTCAAAGAACGCAATAAAACAGGCTGACTACCCCAAGCTCAAATTCATTAGCCATTTAAGTCTAGCTATTTAGAACTACGTTCGTTAAAGGCAAAGTCACAGTTCTGTAGAAAGTGAAAAGGTTCGTCCCTGCTGGATGTGGCTGAGCGGAAATAGTTTTCCTTTTTAGCGTATTGACGGGCGCCCGCGACGTTTTCGCGTGTGGTACAAGAGATAGGCGTTAGCGATCACGAAGTAAATTCAATACTCAATCGAAGCACATTGTGGAATGCAATGAACGATTGAGGATATGGAGAGAGAGTGACATAGGTGGTCACTTAAAATTTGATAAAACCATTTTGGACCCTGTCAGGCACAGCAAAAATAGTAGGAGCGAAGAAGTTTGGAAACTTAACTTATCAGTCTTCGAAAATGCTGTAGCGATTGTTCTTTATTTCTTTTAGCTTTATCCTTTGCGTTTTGTCTTTTAAGTTTCATCATTAAACGTACCGTTCACTTATTATGTTGTACTAAGACCTATTTGTGATCGTCTTCTGAGTTATCGCTAGAAAAAAACTGTCAGACTGACCTATTTACTTTCTGTGTCTCGAAATAACGCTTTCGGTAATAGAATAATTTCGGAACTTAAGGTTAGTAAGTAGGAGTAAGTTACGAACACTAGTATGTATTACCAAAATATCTTTCAGATGCATCGCTGTAATTGCATTATTAATCGTATGATGCGTATTTTTATCGAAGAAATCTCATAATTAACAACAATTTTAGTAATTACCATGCAATTATAGCTACTGTTTGCAATTTCATAATAAGATACTTCCATTTTATTTTATCAGTCATTATCATAACTTCACGTAGAGATTGCGCCGTTGATATAGACTTCGTATCTTGATCAGTATTCCGACGTAACGTATGATTAGTCTTAGTAATTGCATGACCGATGTTACATGCGCTTGAGTTGAAGCTGTTCAACCGCTTCATTTAAATTCCGAGAGACCGGGGTAAAAAATGTGTATAGTATGAAAGACCGGGGTAAAAAATGTGTATAGTATAATTTATGAAATGACTTTATTATTTTTATGTTTAAAAATAATAACGAGCTTGAAAAACGACATATGAGACTTGTTTCTACAAAAAACCGATAGACAGATTTATGTAAGTATTTTTTTACACGGTTCATTGGTTTTTCCAATTAGCTAATTATTATTTAAGCTATGATTTAGTAGGTATTTTTATATAAAAAGCTTGTCAAAAACAGAAAATTAAAGACAAATCTTTGAGACTCGACTGCTTTTAAAAGACTGGATATTTATTCCGAATTCAATTAACTAATTCAATAATTGCTTATTTATTTTATTCAACTTCTTAGTTATACTAAAGAGTTTATATTTTTATCCGTACTATTTATCATGTTTGAGCACTCGGTTGTCGCTAGCCGCTTCTACCTGGCACCATCACTATCACGGCTATACCTAACCAAGCACGTTCACCAAACAAGGGGATATGAAGGTATTATGCATGAGGTATGCCAGATGAAAGTAACGACCACGGACATAGGAAGAGGAACCGATGAGCCGAGAGTGATCACGACTCGTTTTGTTTATGTTTTTGTTTATTGGTATGTTGTTATGTGCTTAGGTCTTCCGTGATGACGCGCTTGTGAGGTTGTGAATTGTTGGTGTTGGCTACTTGCCAGTTGGTTAAGATATCCACCTAACTAAACGGCAGTTTTGAGTTGGTATGTTAAAAATTTAGTTGGAAAGATGGGATTAACATAAAAATTAAGGATTATCTAATGCCGAAATTGGAGAAAAACTCTTGAATCTCTTTTATTCGCCAAAAGTTTTCCTGCTTCAAACAATATCTCCGTTTATGCGTCTGTAAAGTGCTAAATAATATTTGGACGATAAGATAATACGAACCAAATATCATATATTTGCATTTGCAAACGAAATCACCAAAGCACCTGCCATTTAATCTCTTCACCACCCTTGGTTGACTGGTAGAGAATGCCTAAGGCATTAAATCCGCCTTCGTAACTTTTTTGTGTTCGAAAAGTTTAAATAAATTTATATAATCTAAACATTATCATTATCATTGACAACGTTTTTCCACTCTACTAAGTATAGAAGTTCTCCTCCGTTTTGTGCCTCGCTTCACTGGGTTCCAGGTTTACAGGAATTGCCCTCAATCGATCGTCTACCTAATGCTTCGCCTGGCATGCCTCACATACCGAGATATGGTTTCAGCTAAAATCTAGTTCTGTCATCACTAAATCCTACTGCTAATTGTAGAGAGACATGAATTAAATTATAGCAACCTTCCATTTAGGGCTTTATGCCGTATGCTGGTCTGTCCCTTTTATACTGACAGTCTGATAGATTATTTCATCAGTAGACGAGGTGCCAATACATGATATGATTGATTGACCAAGTAGCAATCGTATAAATTGACACGAGGACTCAAGCTTATATCTTCCAAGAAGGTACTTAAACACACCTTCATTAAGATTACAGAATTATAAGTGTTACATATTGAATTGTTAACAGAATCAAATATGTAACCCTTGTAAATGTGTTTTTCAATATGTAAACCCAAAACACTTTTAAAAGTGTAACGGGAATATATCTGCAACTGATATAAAAGTATTAACAGTGTTAATAAGTGTAGCCATTTACTAAATGGGGCGTTGCCAAAATAGCTGCAATCCCTACTGGATTGAGGCTATTTTGCCATCGCCGCGTCTGTCTGTCCATGCAATTATACCTATAAATGCTTATTTCTGTTACACATATTAAAACATATAAAAGTTTACACTTTGATTCTGTAACACCATTGTATCTGTTACATTTAGAAGTGTTTTTCTTTTAAAACAGTTTTAAAAAATAGTGTTGAAAACACTTATTACGGTTACTGTTTGAGTCCCTGCTTCCAAGTAGCCTGCTGGCTTCGTAACCTTATAAATTCCAGTAACCGGAATAGATTTTTTTTACAACACAAGGCTGGTAGCTACGTGACAGTTTACCATAACGTTAACCGTTACGTTATCAGTCACCTCTCGGCTTACTGCGGCGGCCTTCGCGCAATGTCACAGATAACTACACTAGTCATACTCGTAGGTATGTGGAACATGCATCATTTACATACACACCTCTATATATTATACGAGAGCGCTTTTCCCGCGACTTCATCCGTGTGGATTTCTCATTTTCCCCTTTGTTGTATGGGAAAATCCGGAAATGGGTTCGTGAAACAAACTTCCATGATTGTGTTAATTTTACGACTTTTTTTTTACTTGCAAAGCTCTGAGGAAAATGATAGGCATACTTTTTATATTCTTCGTCAGGATTCAAGCTATCTCTATTATCAAATCGACTTAGCAGTTTGGCTGTGAAACGTAATAACTGGCCAAGGGCGAATCGGACTCGCACACGAAGGGTTCCGTACCACAAGGCAAAAACGCCGAAAAAAACACGTTTGTTGTATGGGAGCCCCCCTAAAATATTTATTTTATTCTGTTTTTAGTATTTGTTGCTTCAGCGGCAACAGAAATACATCATCTGTAAAAATGTCAACTGTCTAGCTACCACGGTTCATGAGATACAGCCTGGTGACAGACGGACATTGGAGTCTTAGTAATAGGGTCCCGTTTTTATCCTTTGGGTACGGAACCCTAAAAATGGACAGAAAGAGACACTTTCCCATATATAACTCTAGCTGTTGCCCGCGACTTCGTCTGCGATCCAGGATGAAAAGTAAGCTATGTCCTTACCCAGGTCATGGTCTATCTGTGTGCCAAATTTCATCCATATCTGTTCAGCCGTTTTAGCTTAAATCGTAACAAACAAACAAACTCACTTTCGCATTTATAACATTATAAGTTAGGATTAGTATGGAAATAGGGATGAATAATAATAATAATAATAATATAATACACTTCAACTAATTTTGTTTGAATGATAATTTAATATCTACGCTTTTTATAACGCGCTGGGTAGGTATCTACATCGGTAGTAAGGTGTATCTATTCATACACGAAGTATTTTATAAGATAGAACTATAGGTTTTTTTATCCTTTATTTAAAAGAACCTTGTTCTTAATAATTAATTACAATCCTTTAAGACTAATAAGCAATGTTAATCTAACTTAATTTTTACGTGATAATTAGGTACCTATTTAAAAACTTAGAATAGTGTTGATTGTACCTTACACAAGTCCGTTCCACTTTCTCAGAGTCTGATATGATGATATAAACACTTTGTTCATGTGCTATTATGACACCTAAGGTGGTCAAGAAGCCATAGAAGCGAAAAAAAACACGTAAGTACAGACGCCAGCACATCAAGCTACTACAATCTGTCAAATTTAATTAATAGATTATCAACTTTATCGCTAAGGCTTAAGGTTCAAAGTTGATTGGGAAAATTTGACAGTTTCGGGTAGCTTGATGTGCTGGCGTCTGTACCTAGAAAAAAAAATTCGTTGTTATGGCTTCTTTAGATACCACATAAAGAAGTTTCTCTTAAAATATTTTTTATTCATTTTAATAAAACACCAAAAAAGGAAGAAATACGTGGTTCAGTTTTTTATACATATGTATGTATTGATTATGTTATTAAGCAAACAAAATTAGGTGGTCACATTTAGGTGAAGGTCGTTATAAATTATCATCTGTTTTGTTATTTCTCGTCAAGTGGGTTCGTCTCACGAAAAATATTAAGTGTATTATTATTATTGTATTAATTTAATACCTATTGTATTACGTATATACGGTTATACGGTTTGGGTAAATTAGGTTCATAAGATATATTAAAATTAATGTATTTACCCGTAGAATGTCTTGTGAACCAGCGATGATGCGACCAGAGGGATAGCCTATTTTTTCGCCAATAGCATTGCCATACAACGTGGCAATGCTGCCAGCCTTTTGGGCGCGTTTCCTGTTGACAGCGATGCGGACGAATTTTTTGATTCCCTTGGATTATTTCTCCTCCTTTTTATATACTTGGGAAAGGCCTATTTCTAGCAGTAGACATATTTCAGCAGAATGATAATAATGATGATGGTGAAAAAAAAACGTTATTTCATGTCGGAAAATGTTGTAAATTAAAATCATCGTATTTTATAAATTTTTATCTCTGAAACATTTTCAAGGCATCTTAATAACCTTGAGGACGCGGACGGAATCAAAATCAAATGTTACTACGGGAAGGACCACTCGATATGACACAATTATGTCTTCCGAATACCTTATTATCCATACTAATAGATAATAACAAGATAATCGCCATTAGATATATACATCAGACGTTTCAGATCTTCGATTTTGACGACCCCGTTGTCGCTGGCATATGCAACAGGATCCGCGTACGAAGTCGCGGGCAGAAACTAGTAGATAATAATTATACCTAAATGCAAAACTCTATCTATCTATCTGTATGTCTGTATGTTGGTTACTAAAATTTAGGTATATGTTGGGATAAAATTACAAAATGCACGCAGGCGAAGTCGAGGAAAACAGCCTGCTCGTACCTACTCTATAAACGTACTTAGGTACATGTACTTTAATAGAAGTCATTGAAACGTGTGTTGTTTTCCTAAAACTAGTAACAAGGTCCGACGTTATTCCTCATGAATGGAAATTGACTTAATTCCAAAGTCGTAAATTCGGTAACTGTTAATACTAGTAGGAAGTAAGGTGAAGTACTATATTAATATAGGTAGAGTAGAGACACGTGTACAATGATTTCAAGTAATATACAGAGTTATTGGTAAAACAGTAACAACCTCTCAAGAAGTCATTGTAGTCATCATTATGAGCAACTTTTACTAAGTATGAGACCAAACAAAAAAAAACAGCTGTTACCTACATTTATATTCCTATAACTCGTCAAAATGTAGGGAACAGCTGATTTTTTTTCGCGATTTCAGGTTTGGTCCCATAGTAAAAGTTGTTCATAATGATGAGTAGGTACAATCAACTCTTAAGAGGTTGTTAATGTTTTACCAATAACCCTGTATAAGTAAATGCACGTGTAATTTTTTTTTTCGTTGGTATTAATAATCATCAGCTGGTCGACACTATTGAAGTGAGCGTGGAATGAGTCCACGCTCACTTCACCTAAGTTTTCACGGTGAGATTTTTACAGAATAGCACCGCAGGGCTTTAAAATGCTAGCAATTGACACATTGACACAGTAGGTGCGAACGTAAAAAGGGCACGGAACACACTACCTACATTTAACTGCCCGGTGCAGGTGGTGTAAATAGAGCTTTGATGGAAAACTTTGAAAAGCAGGAAAGGCAAACGTGTTGTTTCAAAGTTTAGAACTTTAGAAAAATGTTTTACAAAACTTTAAAATAATGCGTTACTCTCTGAGTCATATATCATGTCTTATTAGTGATTATATTGAAATAAAAAGCCTTGAAAGTACTTTTAGCTTATGCACACATTTATTATTTGTCAAAAACAGTTTTGCTTACATAACCACGCGAATTGTAATATAAGAAATTTGTGAATGGTTTGGTATAACCCGATTTCAACTACATTATAAGAACCACAACAACCAGCATCAAGGCGATACTGATTCTTCAATGAAACTCGGAGGAAAATACAGTTTTTATAAACTGATTCGTGATATTTCCACACCTTTTTCCTTTACCAAGTTCAGGCATATTAGACTTCTTATAGATAATCAGACTTTTACTGCTCAAACCAGGCTATATTTGATCGGTTTAGCAAATTAATTTTCCATGGAACTAGGTACAGACAACAAAAGGGATAAGTATGCAGGATCGTCGGATATAGTTGAAGTTTAGTAAGAAACCGATGGATGTTTTCGCATAAAATTTAATTTTATTAACAGAAAACAAACAGCTCATTTATCAAATTAAATTTCAGTCGACAACGTCCATCGATTTCTTACTAAAGGATCATGACCAACGATGTATGGAAATCCGTCTTAAGTTGAAACACAATAAATCTTTATTTATTATAGACTACGCTTTATATACTATTAAATAAAAGTGATCATTTTCACACAAGTATCCGAGTTTTAAAGCAATTAAACAAATTCTGAGATAACCTAAAAATTACCTATGTCTAAACTACTCGCAACTTATAAAATGACCACAGATCACTCATGTAGGTACAAAACAACAAAGATAGTTAAAAACAAAATAAGAGAACAGCTGCTAATGAAAAAAAACTTGAATAATCGTGAATAACGAATAATCGTGCTTTTTATGGCCTCGCAGCGTTGATGTGACATTATCGAAATAAAACAACTTCAGTCAGATAGAGATTACTTCAATTTATCCCAGACCTATACATAAATGAATAAGTTACCTACCTAATGTATAAATAATATTATTTAATTTATTTTGTATTCGATTATTCATTACATTTGACTAATTATGCTGGCAACACCAAAACGAATAAGTGATTATCTATAGTAAAGCTGTCGATGTAGAATAATGGCAGAACAGATCTATCAGAACTCAATTTATTGCTGAATCGATTCTTTCCTGCGATTCGGATAGATTTAAAAATCGATCTTGTTTAGGAATAATCGTCATCCCTACCGGTACGTCTGTCATCTGCCTTGACAGTTGCATCTGCGTGAGACGAAACACAAAAATAAATATTTTCACAACGGAACTATGAAATACATATACAGTACCTACGTTATGATTATGATATTACTAATTATTTAGCTATTTATGAGTTTAATATCATTTTTGCGATGTTATTATGTAAAGGCTCATACTTACGTAACTCGTACAATTGAAGAAAACGAAACGTCCATCATGTCTATACGGAAATGTACCTAGCAGTCGTTAATTTACTGTTTATCTTAAAATCATAATTCCGGATACGAAAACAAAATTCCTAAAGTGAAAAGCTTGTAAAAAATAAGCAAATAATTTGTATATTAATTTGGTTTTCATACGTGCAACTTTTCAAGACTGCTTTTGGTCAATCTCCTTTCAACTATATCCGACTATCCTGCATACATAACTCTTTTGTTGACTGTACATAGCAGCACTTCTAAAAGTCCTTTCCTAGCAAATTCAGATACTTACCTTCATTCGTAATTTCAAGTTGGTTGACTGGGTAGGTTACAGATCTGGAATTTTGAGTTAGTGAGCGGTATTTCGATTTTATTGTATTGTCTTATCTTGGTTGTCCATTATAGAATTAGTACCTACAGTATGTACAGACGCCAGCACATCAAGCTACTACAATCTGTCAAACTTTAATCGATTTTCAACTTTATTGCTAAAGCATAAGGTTCAAAGTTGATTGGGAAAATTTGACAGTTTCGGGTAGCTTGATGTGCTGGCGCCTGTACAACTGCAACTTGACACCTATTGAGACAGAAGCTCTTTAATGAACGGTCTGTAGCATAGTTCTAGAACAACAGCTGTACCGTAACCACTATCGTATCAATTTACCTCGAGTCTTTGTCAATTGGATGTTTTGAGGGCTCCAGTATCAGATATCCGTTACATACTGTGATTCCAACCGTAATTTGAAGTAGATTCGGGTATTTTTGAATTACTTTTAAAGTCGTTGAAATACAGATTTCGACTCTAAGATCGGCTGCTGGGGAGTTTGTTGCGCCTTTGCCGGGGACTGTCTTAAGTAATTTTAACGTTCAGAAAGGGCTGATTCTTAGCCTAGTTTGAATCAATGACTTTTGCATGTTTTTTTTTTATTATTTTGGCAACTAAGTATTAGGTGCTGCAAGTGCCTTATCAAGCTTAACATAAAAACGATTTTAAGTATATTATTTTTCAATGAAAACCCACGATTATTGAAACACATAACCGATGAAGTGCCTCTGGTGTAATCACTTCATGATTGCTAGGAACAAACACCGAATTCGTCAGTGATTTCGCCAAACATCATTTTGCTTACTAAACACTTGACACGAACAATCAATTATGTCACTGCCCAAAAGTGCAAAAGTAATGACAAACGCAAAATACGATGCGTCATTGTTTTCATTCTTCATTCAATTGCATCGAAAATGCAATTCATCGAATATTTTAATTGTTTACCAACAATTCAATGTCGGTGCATTAAACAATTGGACCGCGCTTTTGTTTATCTTCAAAACAATAGGTAACATAATTATGAATACATAATATACCTACGTAAGTGAGTAATATGCGGAGAAATTTGGAGAAATTCTTGGGTATGATGAAGTCATCATATAAAATTATTTTAAAACAATAATAATTAAAAGGAATAAAAAACGTCGCATCTTCTTTAATTAAAATCGACTAAGTAATGTGTAAATGGACCCGATGACAGTCAAATCTTTTTTAAATATTCAAAAAAAGAACGAACGTCGTCGTAATGCTCAAATTATTGTCTTTGCGTAATAAGCTTTTAATTTTTACGACTACTTTGATTGAACAATCAAATTGTTTGTTATGTTTATTACTAATCATTATTTTAAATATCAAAGATAATAATAAAACACGTTAAGCATGTGTTCATATTTCATAATAATATACAATAAGTTATAAGTAGGTAATTGTAAAGGTTATTTTTTCGAAAGTTTAATTATTTGACATTTAAACTTTTTTACGTCAGTTGCAATAATTTCATTCCATCGAGACAAATTGACAAAAACTTTAAAATGTTTGTGTTCTTTCTTATAAAAAAATATAGCAATTATTTTATTTTCTATAGCCAATTGAGTGCTCGAAAATAATAATGGTGAAATTAGAAAGCGCTTTATTATAATCTAATAATAAAAACATCAACTTTAATGTTGCTATATAATAGGTATCTACTTAGATAAGATTGATGTTAGACGAGAGTGTCGAAAAAAAGTAAGTGATTTCTTTGATTCATTTTTGTTCAAGTTTTCAAAAAAAATCTTGACTTTCCTATTCGCGTTTTGTTTAGCAATTAGCTGTATTATCTATTGCTATTATACTTTATTTAAAAAAATAGATATACAGGGTTAAACATTAACAACCTCTTAAGAGGTCATTGTACTCATCATTATAATGATGAGTTGTTTATAATGATGAGTACAATGACCTCTTAAGAGGTTGTTAATGTTTTACTAATAACCCTGTATAAAGACGAATGAGAACCACCCCCTCTTTTTGAAGTCTGTTAAAAAGAGGTTAGGTACGTACCTAAGCTAGACGATAAGTTATTAGCCCATTTTATTTTTATTTTTTGTCGCTACAGAAGGCTACAAACAGCAACTTTTATACGTGTACTTATTAACATTATTTTATTATGCGTTACATTTATTATGCACATGTCTAAAGTGTGGAACTCTCTGCCAGCGTCTGTGTTCCCTTGCACATATATCTCGTCTGCCTTCAAAGTAAAAGTGAACAGGCATTTTCTGGACACGCTCGTTTTATCATAGACCTCATCCATTGCTTTCCATTAGGGCAAATCGAAGCCAAGAGCAGGGCCATTTAGCAATAAAAAAGTTATAATATCTACTTACCTACTTATATTAATAATTATCATCATCTGTCTGTATACCTACCTTCAAGTACGCAAACTCATAACAAACGTTCCCCTCGCAGGAATTTAAAAAAATATGCCATAGCAAAAATAAAACAGTGATGTCCTTTAGTGATGTGCCACAGAACTGAGTGTTAACAAACGAGTGCTAGTGATGCGACATAAACCATGTGGGAGTACCTTGCAGTGTTGCTACTCGGCTTCTGGCTTGGAGTTGCCATATTCTTGTACATTTCCTGCTACTGGCTCGAGGAGATCTTAGGTAAGTTCTACAATGAGTTCAGTGAGATTTTTTTTCAGATTATCTAATATTGAATAGTTTATATCTGTAGGGACAATAACCTCCAGATTGATATCGACTTGTACTTAAAAATGTCAATCATAAGTTGGGCAATAACTACATTTGCTTTATAGATAAGAATTACGATTAACATATATGGTTTATCTTTAAATCAATATTTATGTCACTAGTTTATAGGCTGAAAGACCTTTATTTCTAAAATACTCCTCTCTTATCCTTAATAAATATAATGTTCACTTACCTACCCTACTACCGCCACAGGTCTGATCTTGGAATCTATGCTTATAAACGGTAAGATGATTGTTTCTTTAAAGGTAATTATTTTTTCCAATAAATCTTTATAGCTCTTCAAAACTGTGCTATTACCTACCGCCAATCGTTATGCCATTATAATAGTAGATTATGCAAGTTATTTTGAAGAAGTCTGCGACCGACAGCGGTGATCTCAGTAGTATTTTACGTGTTATTTATAAATAAATAGGTGCGTCCATATATGTGTGTGTACTGACAGACAGGCCTGGAGGTCAGAGAGCTGTCTGATTGAATTCACATCTTATGAAGAAGCTCAGTTTTTTTTTAATCAAATAGTTTAGCTTCTAGAAAAATCAAGCTACTAGTCTCTATGTATACTTAACACATATTTTGATTAATGCAACATCAACTTTTGATTTATGCATATTATACAGTCTGACATGTATCTATTTAACTTAATTAAATCTACATATGCTCGAGTAACGTCACCTCGAAATCTACAAAAATGGTCACAGTTGGTTGGTGGTTGTCCTTTAGGCCAACCAGCTGAGACATTGGCAATAGCCAATACACGTTAATTTTGATACTTAATACGTGTGGTCTAGTCTCAACAGGAACTTTAAAAACCCGCCTACGGAAATATTTTTTATTTATATTTAACACTGGGCAGTTTCCTTTTACAAGTGATATAAGACGAATAAATAAATCCCACCAATAACATTTTCGTGTTACATGTTGCCAACACGAGACCACATATGGCTCGTACTGTCAAAAAGTTATCAGATCTCATGTAGAGCCAAGCTTCTAACTCTACAAGCCCTAACTTCACAAACTCTACACCTTAGTGAAAACATGAGGCTTGGCCGTTTCGTTACTACAAGAACTAATGTATATCAGAAAAGTAATGAACAGTGAATAAATGTTTCACCTTACGCCCATGTGATGGTAAAATAATGTGGACCCTAAGCAGACTAAGGAGAGGTCGTGAGTGAAACCCAGACAGGCACATTGTATATTTAATATCATCACCACTGCTCTCAAAACGGTGACGGAAAACATCGTGAGGACACCGGCATTTCTTAGAACCAAAAATTCGAAGACATGTGACATACACCAACCCGCACTGGGTCCGCGTGGTACATTATGACCAACTCCTTCTCACAGAGAGGTGGCCGGTGTCCCAACAGTGGGAATATTATAGGCTTATTATACTTACGCTAAGCAGACTCTAATTTATCAGAAGTATAGAGCTCCTGTCACCAACGGCATAATGTTATTAAAACACTAAGTTTTCTAAAATTTCAATTACAATGTTACTATTTTACAACTTAACACTAAAATATACATATTATATATAGTATATACAAGTATAAAAAAGGTAAAGAAAAAGACAGGAGCTCATTGGGCATCAAAAAATTCGTCCGCATCGCTGTCAATGGCACAAGTGCCCAAAAGGCTGGCAGCATTACCACGTTGGATGGCAATGCTTATTCTTTGGGCTAAAAATAGGCCAGCCCTCTGGTCACGTGAAGAGTCAACCAACCGCTTTGCGATGTCCCGAAATACTCGATGAGCACTCGGACCCCAAGGCCCTAGTGTTTCAACCCCAAACGGCTCAAACATATAGCTCCCAATAAGGTTGTTATATTTGCGCCGTTTGAGGTTTTCTGCTCCTGTAGCAGCCGCCCCAGCACAGCCCACCGTGCTAAGAAGATGGGATGGCGTGAGGGTGTCGACACAGGTAGCATCCCACACCAAAGGCCTACCCAACTTCCAAGGCATTATGGTCATTCCATCTGGCCTCTTGCCATCGTCGCGTGTCAAGCCATTGGGTTTTTTCCAAGTTTTCTGGGTTTCCCAAACGCCAGGTTATAAAGGAAAATTTTGTAACCACCCATTATACAAAAAGAAAGAAATGGTTTTATTACCATCGATCTTCGTAAACAGAAACCTTAAGTACCTAATCGAAAATACTTAACACATAACTTTAGCAGGTAGGTAGAGTTCAAGAACCAGTTCTTTTTATCCTTAAACAGTGAGGTGTCGACATTTAATAGTGACCCTTATCTCTCCAAATAAAACCTTTTGCATCGGTAACACTGACAACAGCTGCCTGACATTATTGGAAAGGGACGCTATTAATTTGATGAGGCTCTCATTGAAGAACATAAAATGTAAGGGCTTGTAGTCACAGCTCGCCATCCGGTAAGGACCAGGCCCGGGTCGACAGCGCGTTGTGTTCCACGCGCGCCTCAAAGAGATGTCAGCACAAACTGACGGGGTCCGCTAGGGCCGATGCCTGCCAGGGTCGCGGGTAGTTCGAAAGAGACACCGTGGCCCCTGGCACATGCAACTGAAGGAACACGGGTGGGTTTTAGTCAGTAAAAATCTGACACGCCCTCCAGTAATGCTATTCTGTAAATATGTCACGGTGAAAACTTAGGCGATGCGAGTTTGTTTTTGCTAGGAATTGACACTATTGACAGCTCACTCCACGCTCACTTCACCAAAATTTTACGGTGAGATTTTTACAGAATAAATAGCACTGCTGCTCCGCCCAGAGCGGGAGAAGTTATTTGATAATTTCCCAGCCAAAAAAAAAAACTAAAAAAAGGGCTTGTAGTCATTGTTGCGTTATATTCTGATCGCCAATGATCTGATACAAAAAACCTCTTCGGAATAGAAAAATATTGGTCAGAAGGAAATCATTTGTTTGCATTTCTGGCAAAGCAGGAGATAACGATAAGTGGTTGGTGCGGTTAGGTTAGGATTTTAGGCATTTGGGTGGTTTGGGCCTAAAATTCCAAAGATCCTATATTCTCTCCCGATTTCATTGTTGCTAAGCTAGTAAAATGAAAGAAAATCTAATTTAAACTAATTCGTAACTCGTGAAAGAATCTTTCTTTGTAATTAAGTAATTCCTGATGTCTAGCGAAGATTCATAGATTTGCGCATTAGTCACATCTCTGCGTGCGAAGTAACAATCATTTCGTGGCAAAACAATAGATTATTGTAAATAGGAACTCGGATGAGTGCTCAGTGGCGCACGATTACAATTTTCTTATGTGTTCAAAGATGGAATACTAATAATACTTCGCTTTAACATCAGCTTTGAGACTTGATGACTTCTCACAAAAGAAGTATGAATTTTCTGTGATGAGAGAAACAGATGGACCTAAATGTTACGTGCGGAACATAACCACGAAACGCTGACTTCCCAGTCTTACCAAGGGGTATCGTGTAACCAAGAAATGGGTTATAGAGGTAAGATAGGAAGTCGCTCCATGTAAAATACTGATATTTATCTGCATCCGGTTAGACTGGATGCCGACCCCAACATAGTTCGGAAAGGCCAGGCAGATGATGACCATCGTATAATATCCGAAGATATAACTGACCTATAATCAAATGTCATAATGTGCGTCTTCACATTATGACTTGGCAGGTGCAGAATACAGAAAATGCATAACAATATGGAATCTTTGTCATAACTATGTTAAACAGCAATTAACACAGATGCGTCAACAGTGTAGGTAGATAATAAAAATGTAATTAAATAACTAGGACAGGATCAGTAGCACAACCTACATCAGTATTGTATTATTCCATGACCTAGGAGAGAACGAGAAAACCATTTAAGATTGTACTCGAACCAATTAGCTACACCTAAGTATATATACAACATGATTCTTAGTATATGCGAAACCCGAAACACATTTTTATGTAAAGAATCGGTGTACAAAATTTCAAAACTGTATCATGAAAAATCACAAAGTTATAAGCTTATTAAGCTACCTGTTTGTCCGTACAAAGACATGCTCACCCGCGCCGTTTTGCGCTCATTTCTAACAGTACCTAGGTACCTAGCCGTTTGGCGCGGAGATTGGATAACCTACTTAGTGTCGCTCGGTGTCCAACTTTGAACCTATTTTAAATATTTTTGGGACAAAATATTCAAATTCAAATTCAAATTCAAATTTAAATTCAAAATAATTTATTGTGGATCATAGGTTCATAAGATGGTGTGTTAGTTACAGATAAGTCTGCTATGTCCCGCCATTGCGGCATACAAAATTCACATTTAAGTTTGGTTCATAGTTACAATACAATACATCAAATTGTCATGCAATACATTAAGATTAAATTAGTATAAATTTTTGTCAAATTACAAATTAGTCATGATTAATATTTAGTATGTACTCATTTCAAATTACAAATTCAATTCAATTCAGAAGTCAAATTACAAATTAAAAATTAGTCCTGAATAATATTTATGTCAAATTACAAATTAGTCCTGAATAATATTTATGTCAAATTACAAATTAGTCATGTCACAAAAATAGTATCATTCAATGTATTGTCATTTAGAAATTCTCTTATAGAGTAATAACATTTACTTATCAATAATTCATGTAGTTTTTTTTTAAAGGCATTTATATCGCTCATATTTCTAAGAAAAGGTGGAAGTTTATTAAAGACACGTGGGCCCATACAAAAGATGCTCTGGTGCAAAAGCTTTGTTTTACTGGCTACGGTGCGCAACTTGTCTTTCTGTCTGGCCCTAGTGCAAAATTCAAATAAGTTTGGGTTTGATTTTATGAACATTACAGTTTCATATATGTATACACTAGGGAGAGTTAATATTTTTAAATTTGTAAAATGTGGTCTGCATGAATCCACTTGGTGTATATTGCACATCGATCTCACACAGCGTTTTTGAGCTTTAAAAGCACGCTCTTTTTCTACAGAGTTGCCCCAAAATATGATGCCGTAGCGTATGATTGAAGCAACATATCCATGATAGGCAGTTAGTAGTGCAGACTGACTGACAGTGTTTCTTAATCTATAAAGAGCATAGGAGCTCTGACTAAGTCTTTTGCAAACTTGCTCTATATGTGGCTTCCAATTTACTTTGCTATCAATATAGAGACCCAGAAATTTGGTTACATCGATTTCTTCTATATTGGTTTTAGAGTAACATATATTTAAATTTGTATTAGGTTGTGTTCGCTGTTTAAAATTCATGATTTTGGTTTTTTCTAGGTTTATTTTTAGGTCATTTTCATCAAGCCATTTTATAATTATTGTTAGGGTGCTATTTAAGTCAAGTTTTAACTTACTTCTATCATTACCGGTAAACAATATAGTACTATCGTCAGCAAATAAGGTCATATGGTGCATTGTTACTGTCGACATGTCATTTATATAAATTAGAAAAAGTGGTGGCCCTAGAATGCTGCCCTGAGGGACTCCGGATAGGATATTTCTAACCTCAGAAACAACCGTTTCTTCAGTTCTTGTAGCTAAGGAGACTCTTTTCAATTCTACCATCTGTTTTCTGCCACTGAGATATGATTCAATTAGTTTGTATACGTTACCTCTGGTTGACCAACACTGCTATTATCCAAAATCGCAAGTTTCTACAATTAATATTTCAGCAATTTAAAATCTTTGCTAACACGTTCTACCATAAACAGCGGGATTAATGTACATCATTAAGTATAATTATATTGTTACATGTGCCTTACCACTCCTGCCTCCTCTCGGCGGCGCATTATCTCAAGATCTGTCTGACCCCAGCATTAATTACACTGTTTTGTCATTAAATCCGCCATTTTGCAACTATTGTCTGCCATTTTTATTTCGCTCATGCATGTCGAGGTCGGCTGGTAACCTCTCCTTATATGAACGAAAGACTTTGCACTTTAATGATAATGAATAACACGTGTTATGTGAATGACAGATTGATGTACAATATCAGTTGGTTCTATCAATCAATCAACTGCTATAATTATTATAATAATAATAAATCTTTATTTTCAGACCATTGATCCATAGAAGGTATACATAAAACACGTTAAATAAAAAATAACAAGAAAAAATAACAAATAAAAACTAATCTAATAAAAACCTACAAAACAAAAACCTAAAAAATAAAAACCTACCTTACATATCTGAATGTCGGTCTATGCGCCGCCATCCAGTGACCTATTATTTGGCCATCCACCCTGCCAGCTACAGTAGCCACGAGGCTGTTGGGGCTGTCGCGCACCCGACGCATCAGTGATGCAATTCGCAGAGAATTCCGGAACGCGTGCGTCCGCGAACATCCCCGACGCGCTACAGAAGCGCGACAACCCCAGCATCACCCGGAACGCATTATTATATTAATAATAATAATAATAAGTATTTATTAGCACAATACAAGTTTGACACATATTAAATACACATATTAGTCAGTGAGAACAGAGAAATAAATACAGAAATAGTGTACAAGAGATGGGTAAAGTACAGTCAACACAGAATTAAAGCCCTGACTCCTAAACTAGGAAGATCCTGTATCTTAGGAGGCAGTGTCTTCGCATAAATAGTGGACGAACAAATTATGAGCGTACTAGCAGACTCGGATAGTCACAAACATGATATAGAATTATAAGCTAAGGAATATATCTATATATTATATATGTTTAATTTGTATTTTTAATAAAGTAATTATGTTTGTATAGAGTGTATGTGTGAAGTGCATTTGTGTCGTGTCATGTGCAAGTGTTGTGTTTGTATGTGTAAGGAAGAAGGGTGTGTGGAGTGATGTGATGTGATGTGGTGTGATGTGATGTAGTGTGGTGGTGTTTGGTGTATTGTGAGGGTGTGTGGGGTGTGTTGAGTGAGTGTGCATTTGTGTAATCTGGATGGAATATTGGACTAGTAAAGCGTTGTACGAGCGTTGCTCAGGAGTTTCTCATAAAAGGAGATATTGCTGCGAACAGACGTCGGTGACCACGTAAATGACCATTCACAAAATTGAATAAGGTTCGGTCCCAAAAGGGTCTCCGAGTTAGGCCCAACTGAACACACGATGACATAAAAGCTCATTGACCCAAAAGATAGCTTAATTCTAGAGCCTTTAGTTTTTTATTAGTATTGTGTTATCACCTGGCGACTGTGTAAGTCCGAGGCCATTGTTGTTTATTGTACGTACTCAAAGAGATGTCAGCATAAATTGAAGGGGCCCCTTAGGGCCGAAGCCTGCCGGATCAGCGGGATTATCCGAAAGTGTTACCGCTGGCCCGGAACATAAAGAGCTAAGGAAGAAACACGGGTGGGTTTTAGTCAGTAAGAGTCTGACACTCCCTTCCGCTCCACCCAGAGCGGAAAAAAAAAGATATATTATAGACAGAAGCTGTTGGTGTACCTTTCTACTAATATTATAAACGAGAAAATTTGTGAGGTTGGATATATGGATGGATGGATGTTAGTTACTCTTTCACGCAAAAACCACTGAACGGATTTTGATGAAACTTTACAGTAATACCTATAGCTTAAACATCAGAATAACACAGGATACGTTTTATCCCGATATTCCCGCAGGATCGATACTTATGCGGATGAAACCGTGGGCCACTGTTAGTAATTTAAAAAAAAAAACTAAAATAAAACTGAAAATACTATGCTAAAATTGTCCATGCACAAATTGCACAAATTGCCTGCATACCACCTTTTATATTACTTTTATTTATATTTACACATGGTAGCACGCGCCTTGAATGGCGTGTACGATTCGCGCTAAAGATAACCAGCTAACATGAAAGCCTATGTAGTTAATTTAATCTTTACATCGTATTTGAATGGCAGATTGCGATCAAAAGGCGGCGCTGACATACGCGCCGACACCTTTCTGCCATTTACCGTTGCGGTATGGAAAGAGTTCCTTTCTTTAGACAAAGCAGGAAATGCGTTTACTGGAAGTGAGTCGAAGATTTGATTGTAGGAATACGGACATCCGAAAGTTAATGGGGGGTAGTTAGAATTTGAGTGGCACACCACCCCGCTCTGGGGTCGCGTGGTTGATGATGGCCCACTCCTTCTCACAGAGAGGAGAACTGTATATGTATCTATGCTTATGCTTTATAACTTACCCGTAAAGACTGACAAGTATTTTACTCTCCTAGCCTATCCCTAAGTTTAATTAGTTCCTAGTTTTTGGGATTCATGAAGAAGCCTCCTCGTGTAGCTCTCGGTGGTAGGGCTAACGCCCGCCTGGTTTGCGACCACCCTCCCGCCGGAGTCCGGCGTCAAGCAGCCTGCTGAGTTTCATCGATGCGTGGGAGTTGTTGCAGTGCCTGAGGCATCTTGCGGGCACGCTCGTTCCATTATAGACCTCATCCACCGCTTTCCATCAGGAGTGATCGAGATCAAGAGCGGGCCCATTCAACCGGGACCAAAGCTTGGTCTGGATAAGTTTCAATGGTTTATTAGCAGCCAATGTGCCAACAATCACCGATCCACAAAACGCCCAAGCAAAACCTAATCTCGCAAATCAATCTATGTATCCCTGCTTTTGTCATTCAAACCACAAGCCTCAAGGAAACAACACACATTAAAAAAACCTAAAAATCTACATCATTATTATAATATAGCAGTTTGCTAAGTAATGTTATATAACTAATCGTAAAAACAAATGATTTCTCTCTCCTAAATCACTTATTTTGCTGTGCCCGAAAGGGTTCAAACCGGGTGCGGTGACTTGACAAAGACGAAAATGTGGAGTCGTTGTTCCTCAATACTAACATACACGTATCCGTTATAATAAGAAATTACGAACTTATGTATTTCAATAAACCCTGTAAGTACTTATTTTTGTTGCTGACGATCCTTCAGGATCAAAAACAAAAGAAAAAGCGGTTCAAACCGGTATGAGAAAGTTTTTAGTGGATAAGACAGAGATTAAAACAGAAGACGATCTAGGAGGGGATCGAGGCGGGGGGGGGTGGAGGGGGGTTCAGGGGATCAGAACGGAATAATTCGACAAGAGTCCATATGATCTAATTATAAATTTACCACGGTCTAAGAATACCATGTGGAACGTAATAAAAGTACTGAGTATATTCGGGCACTTAGTTTGGCACAGGTTGGACGGCAAAATCTAATGTATATTTTGCACCGCCCGGCAGTGCCGAATCATTCAATCATCACCAGAAGAAGTGTGTAGCACGCCTTGTGTTTTTATATCAAGGAGGTAAATAAAGCAAAATAGCACAGAACCAACATTATGAGAGAACTGTGAAGATTGCGAGTAACGCAAACAGTCGTTACATATTGCTCGGTAATGTTTGGTGAGTGACCTGAGTGACATGTTGGCAACTCAAGTGCCAATTGACGCACTTAGCAATGTTGCACCTGTGAGGCTGTGACACAGGGCCGCATTCGAGCAGGGGGCAAACAGCCCAGGGTATCTTTAAACTTTACTTTAAATTTTAATTTATATAAATACTAGCTTCCGCCCGCGGCTTCACCCGCGAGGTATGTCGATAAAAACTATCCTATGTCCCTCCGGGGGATGCAATCTATCCCTCTGCCAAATTTTATCGAAATCCGTTCAGTGGTTTAGGCGTGAAAAGGTAACATACAGACAGACAGACAAAATTACTTTCGAATTTATAATATTAAGTACTTATGGAAGATATGGTTTCACGATATCTACGATTCCGTTTATGTGATTCATAATATCATAACATTTCAAATTCCTAACTACAGTTTCTAGCTTTGTTGTCAAACAATACAAATATTGACTAAACACTTAAATTCCATTCTCATTCCTTGCGTCATGTTATAGATAATTATGAATAACATGGTTCAGCCGCATTGAACCTGAGTAAACAACGATAATTAGTAATAATAAATACTGAAGTGGAATAGTTTGTGGCCCGTTTGTGACTAAGTTTTGGCATTTGTATTTATTTATGTGAATCATGGAGTACGCACCTGTGCGACGTGCGAACTGTGTGTCTTGTGTGTAATCACAACTGCTACGAAAATGAAGCATAAAAAGGTTTTCTTTCCTCGTCATGATCATCATCTGCCTAGCCTTTTCCCAACTATGTTGGGGTTGGCTTCCAGTCTAACCGGATGCAGCTGAATACCAGGATTTTACATTTAGCGACTGCCTATCTGACATCCACAACCCAGTTACTGGATAATACGATACCCCTTGGTAAGACTGGTTGTCAGACTTTCGGGCTTCTGACTACCCGTAACGACTGTCAAAGATCCACGAATGACAGCCGGGACCAACGGCTTAAAGTGCTTTCCGAGGCACGGAGGGGTCTTGGTATATAGGTTTCTCCTTCCTATATAGGTAGGTTAAACATATTCCGGGAAAACTTGTAATAAAGTCTATAAAATCATGAATCTAGCTTCATCTTTCTGACTGACCGACCCCTTGACAATTATTTTCCCTTCGACAGTTTATTTGAAACAAATGCTTTACGTTTAAAACGGTTCAGGGTTAGGTACGGTAGTTTTAGTAGCAAGTTTTAAGATGGACCCTTAGGATGAATTATGAATTATTTTTCATCGGTTCACCTTCACCTTCAGATTTATCTAAACAGTTTAATCAAACTTATATACTAAGTAGGTAGGTAAGCTGTAAGTCTTATCCTGGGATTTAAAAAAAATCTTTTAGTTTTCCCATAAAAACACCTGTCATATATAATTTAATCAACTGCCTTGACAGGCACGGATACGGATGATATTTAGCAAAATATCATCCGTTTCGTGCTCTCGCGATCCGCATTTGCATATGGTTATATTTGTCGGAGAAGGTATAGTGCGTCTCGTTATCATCAGGCATATTTTAAGTAGTGTGGGCGTACTATGGGTAGTGCTGGTTATTCCGCAATAGAAAAACAGTTTGCAGTTCAAATCAGATTATAATTTCACGAACAGTTTAATTACACTAGCAAATCACACACTGTAGGTACAGACGCCAGCACATCAACCTACCCGAAAGTGTCAAATTTTCCCAATCAATTTTGAACCTTATGCTTTAGCGATAAAGTCGAAAATCTATTAAAGAAATTTGACAGATTGTAGTAGCTTGATGTGCTGGCGTCTGTACACACTCAACGATACGGAACGCGCGACAGTTTCTGAGCACATGTTGTCCGTACGATGTCCAATGGTCAAGTCCGCCGCTGCACCTCGCTGCTGGCTCTCCTCGACCCCTCCACGGACTCAGGCTAGACTCTGTCCAGCGCCGCCAGATGGCGCTGACGTTCCGAATAGTCAAACGGATGATGTATTTCCGACATATTGAACTATTGTAACTTGCCTACTGATAAGTAGGTGCATATGTAATTTAAACGTATTTTGAATAAAAAAAATTATATATAATTTTTAAGTTGGGGAACAACAAACTGAATGACATACTTCAAAGTTCGAATTCCATTGCAACCAAACACTTATTAGGACCGTTTTGTTATAAAAGGTCACTCAAAAATCAACTTAGAATTCATTTCACTAAAGTGTGGTGATGGAATGTAAATTATCTTTATAATGAATGAGATTATGAACACTGCTATAGCCTATATGTAGGTACTTGAAGGTAATTTAAACTAAGGTTAAAAAAACTACTAGATTTCCAGTAAGCTATTGATTTAAAGGATACTGTTCGCTAGACGCCACATCTAAACACTACTCACGTCTTATTTCTTGTTTTCCTTAATTCAAAGTTTTATAAACACTATTCAAGATAGTCCAACTAAAATATTTCAATCAAGACAGGAAGCTGCTTAAGCTTGCGAATAGCGGAAAAAATACCAAAGTAAACCTATTGTTTTTGTGCTCTCAGAAGTCAGACTAGAATGATCCAAGTTCTCATGGATTATAAATAAAAAACTAATTAATGCAGAGATTACACGATGTGAAACCTGTTGAGACATTAGCGGAGTAATTATAATTATTATTTTCGTGAGTATTTATTTTATGCGTTGAGTTCCGCGTTAATTGCATGACATAAGTCAGCAAAACAAGATGGATGATAGATCGGGGAAATAGATAGAATACTATTTATTACTTACTAGCTGACCCGGCAAACGTTGTTTTGCCATATAAATTATTTCTAGCTGCCCGGCGCTACTTCGTTCGCGTGGTGTCCTACCCCTTACCCTAACCCTACTCCTACCCTACTCCTACACTACTCCTACCCTACTCCTACCCTACTCCTACCCTACTTCTACCCTACTCCTAACCTACTCCTACCCTACTCCTATCCTACTCCTATCCTACTCCTACCCTACTCCAACCCCACTCCTGCCCTACTCCTAACTTACTCCTACACTACTCCTTCCCTACTCCTATAAGTAAATAAAAGTATTTAAAAAAAAACGGATAAAAAGTATCGCATAACCGTCTCCTGGTTCTAAGCTACCTCCCCACCAATTTTCAGCCAAATCGGATCAGCCGTTCTTGAGTTATAAATAGTGTAACTAACACGACTTTCTTTTATATAAATAGTTTTTTTTTTATTGAAATGGGTTTGCTCTTGACTCTAGTCTAGGTCAGAGGTGACAGAGACAAAGTCGACGATTTATTTATATTTAGATAATAACAAGTAACAAAGTACTCAAATATGTTAGTAACAATATTTCTTAACAACTATGTTAGTAAAATTACCTACACACTTAACCTAACACTGCAATACGTAGTTTATGCGAATCCCTGCTACAAGCTCAACACCGATGTGGAAATTTTACAGCAGCGATTCACACACAAGCAGTCAAGTCTGATCGCGATACACCGCAGTATAATATTGGGGCTGGCCCGCACCCGGCGCACAAGAAAGGCGCATCTTGTTCGCCTCGTAGCATAGAAGTGATAAATGATAAATGAAATGAAAATTAAAGATATACATATAGAAACTTTACATAGGGTGACACAATGGGCTATCTTATCGCTAAAAGCGGTCATTTAAAGACTAGGTACCTATAAATGGATTAAAGGAGAAGAAGAGACGAGAGACAATCTTGCTGGAAGTCTGTAAATAATATAGGTAATGACGTGATAGTCTGTGTGGTGCCGGACTTAAAGAATACCACCACCCCATACTTCCCGTGGGTGTCGTAAAAGGCGACTAAGGCGCGTACCGGAGAATGGGCAGCAGCGTTCTCTATGCATTCCACCACCATACCATACTGCGATCGCCAACCCGCCTGCCAAGCGTGGCGATTATGGCAAACCCCCGTATTAGGGGAGGCCTATGTCCAGCAGTGGACGTCTTTCGGCTGAAATGATGATGAATGATGAAGTAGGTATTTGGGGTCGGGGCAACATGTTATGTATTGCCATTGACAGTTTCGGGTAGCTTGATGTGTTGGCGTCTTTACTTAGTTCTTCAAAAGATTTAATAGGTATTGTAAGTTTAAAAAAAACAGTCACTTACCAACAATTTAATGAAAAGCAAAAAAAGGACAGAAGTTCAACGGACTTTTAACACTTTCGGTCAATGTTTGAAAAAACATTACTTTGAAAAATCACTAAACTTGTTTGTTGTGACTTGATTGTAGTAATTTTCCATCTCGATGCTAATGGATACTCACATCTTGACATCTTACTAATAGCCGCCTGTTGATTACCTACGATTTATTTGAACATAAATTAACTGTAGAACCTATTGAAAAAAGGTAATTAATTTAAAAAAGCTGGCCAAGTTCGAGTCGGACTCGCACACGAAGAGTTCCGTAACTTCCGTACCACAAGGCAAAAACGCCGAAAAAAAACACGTTTGTTGTATGGGAGCCCCCCTTGAATATTTATTTTGTTTTTAGTATTTGTTGTTATAGCGGCAACAGAAATACATAATTTGTGAAAATTTCAACAGTCTAGCTATCGTGGTTCTTGAGATACAGCCTGGTGACAGACAGACGGACGGACATTGCAGACAGCGAAGTCTTAGAGTCCCGTTTTTGCCCTTTGGGTACGGAACCCTAAAAAGTACCAGAGTTTATCATAATAACAAATAAAATAGTCTATTTACGTTGGACTCGTTATTCATCATGTATGATGGAGTCGGCTTCGAGTCTAACCGGATGCAGCTGAATAGGGAGCGACTGCCTATTTGACCAGTCTCTGGGTAATACGATACCAGCTGGACAGACTTTCGGGTTTTTTTTTTCGGGTCTTTCGCTTGATGGCAATAGGCCCGCCTCTTATGGGACTTAAGCATATATGTCATCATCATCTGCCTAGCCTTTTCCCAACTATGTTGGGGTCGGCTTCCAGTCTAACCGGAAGCTGAATACCAGTATTTTACATGGAGTGACGCCTATCTGGCCTCCACAACCCAGTTACTGGGTAATACGATACCCATTGGTAAGACTGGTTGTCAGACTTTCGGGCTTCTGACCACCCGTAACGACTGTCAAAGATCCACGAATGACAGCCGGGACTAACGTCTTAACGTGCTTTCCGAGGCACGGAGGGGTCTCGTATGTATGTAAAGATGGTCACTCATCCACAGACCAACCGCGGCAAGCGTAGCTTATCCTGATCGATCGACCTCTTAGCTGTTATTATTTAGGCACGGAGGGATCTCGATATTTAATGTACGGTGGACTGCATCAATTGGGTACGCCAGTGTATTAAAATTTTCATACAACTGGGGTACCCAATTGATGCAGCCCACTGTACCTATGGTTCACCCACGAACCGACCTTAGCAAGCGAACCTTCGATCGGCCCATGCAACTGTTATTATTTAGCCGCGAGCCCCGGGCCCTAGGCTTTTGTTGGACTCGTTATTATTTTAGTTAAAAAAACGGGGTGTTCCTCGAAACGCACCAACTTTGAAACGCACCAAATGAAACGTCTTTCGATATCATTTATTACGAATCCTTCATGTTCTTCTCTATGTTTCATCGTTGATTTATTTCGAGGAATACTTTTGTTTTTTTTTTACTTATATCTTATCGCACAAACTTCGAAAGAGGTCCGCTATATAAGTGAGGCCTTTAACCTTACCTACCTAAAGAAGAAAATTAAGTTTATTGAATTAAGTTTATTTAAAATATGAGTAGGTACCAACCTACTCATATTTTAAATAAACTTAATTCATCTTGAAAATCGACACTAACCTGTATTGATTTTAAACTCAAACTCAAACTCAAACCATTTATTTCAATTAAACCATTTATAGGCACTTTTGAATTGTCAAGAAGTCGGTCAGTCAGAAAATATGAAGCTAGTTGCCCATTCCAAAGCGTAGGTACCTATGGAGAAGAACGGGCAAGAAACTCCATGGACACTCTTTTAAATTGTATTTTTACAAAAATATTAGTTACATCATTAATGTTGAATTTACAAGTAAATGTGAGAACGATGTAAAAAAAAATACGTACGCGTTAAGAGCGTCCAGAGTACAGCAAATAGTAAGAAGACAACAATCATAAAATAATTAAAAATAAGCCGAGGCAGCTGAGTGATGACCAGCCCCAACTGACGGCGCCCGTTCACGAACATGACGCATAGATCAGCACCATTCAGCTCAACCATTTTGAAGGGAGCTAAATGATCCAATACACACGCCACCGTCAGCGAGACATTTGTGTGAGCATGACATACTATCAGCCGCCATGGCACATTCAAGTCAATGAAAGACATATTACCCGGTAAATGGTAAAGAAGGTATACTTACATAGAACTCACATCTGTGCTATGCAGTTATACAATGCAAAGGAAATTGAGTTTATACAATGCAAAGATAAACTTACAATCTTCAGCAGCTCCAATAGTATTTTCCAGTATTAATCAATTAGTTGTGGTTGTGGAGCAGGAACAGCATTGAGCCAGGCATTTTTATCAGCGATGTAATCCCCTAACTTATAATATGCCTGACTGCATAGTGTGCGTTTTATACAAGACTTGAATTTTGTCTCATTCAGTTGAAGAATGTGGGGAGGTATTTTATTATAACATTTTAAACAGTACATTTTAGTTAATTAATTGAACCTTGTTTTTCTAAACCAAGTAACAAGTTAAAGTATGTTTGACCATTTTTACAAATAATTATCCTCCACACATACTTATCTATAGTTAGATATACCTGAATTTACATATTTTTAATAATTTAAATGAACACAAACATTGCACCCGTTTATATCAGAGATAGAATAATATCTAATCAATGTCATTCTACTATCAAATTCGGGTCAAGTAATTTTGATAATATGATAATGTTAATACAATATATGACCTACCTTCAGGTATACGTTACCTTCTACATAACTGAAAGTAAATTAAACCTACCGTAAATTACCTATAGTAAATTAAATTCAATGGGAAAGCGATATGGCATTATTGACGAAGCCAGGGGAGAATTTAGGGCTTCTAAACCTCGAAAAATAAAACGCCCCCTTGCCTGTTTCCTGTTTTCCGTGTTAATCCTCAATTAATTGAAACCTCAATTTTTCACGCTATTTCTCTACACTGATGATCCTGTCTGTTACCTGCACTGCATGTCAACTTTGTGTGAAAGAGTTGTGGAATTCAGTGCCTTTTATTTGATGTTTGGTTTGCATATCTAAGGCACCGAATACTAAAACTGTGTGTTTTGGCACCTTTCTATTATTATAAGCCTTTACCATGCTTTATGTGGTCACTTTTAAAAATCATTACATTTTCCCTTTTCTCAATACATCGTTGCAAACAAATCCCGTCCCATATTTTGTCATCTAATAAGGATCTTGATTCAAAGTTCTTCATCATCCCTATGCATTTATTTAACCAAGCAGAAAATAGTGCTGGATATAACCTTTTCTCCTTTTCAAGAAACCATCTTCTAATCTATTCCTCTTTACCTTCCACAGACCTCCCCGCGCCCCGTAGCGTCTCAACATCCCCCGCTCCATCAGGCCATAGCGCGAGCGGCGCCCACGTCCAGCTCAAACGCCTGGTCGCCAGGGTCGTGGAGGAAGCGGCCGCGTTGCCAGCCCTCGCCAGATATGCTGCCGAGCCTCACACGCCGACCATCGAGTCTTCGACGTATGAAGACCTGCTGGCTACGGCTATATTGAATAAGGTTTGTTTTTGTTTATTTTGGTATGAAGAAGTGACGGCAGGTACTAAGAGTCCATAGATCAAAGATGGTTTTTTAGAACGCTAAATACTTAAACCAAAAACATGGGGAGATGTTTGGCTATAATATAATATGCTTTTGTAAGTCGATCAAGGCAAAAGCTTTTACTACTATAATTCGAACCCAGCAGAATCGATCATTTGGACGCGTCTCAGATTGACTTATTACAATAATAATAATAATATAAAGTAAAAAACGGTAAAAAAAATCATCCAGTATATATATACTGGATGATTTTTTTTACCGTTACTCCAAAATCGCGAAAAAAAAATCTGCTGTTTAATACACAAGTTCAATACCTACTTGACCAAAATGTATGAAACAGCAGATTTTTTTTTCGTGATTTCCGAGTTGGTCCCATAGTGAAAGTTGTTCATATTCATGGGTAGAACACCCCGTAAAAATTTCGAGACGGTAAAAAAAATCATTCAGTATATCAAGTAGGTACTTATATAAAATGGAGGAGAAATATTCAAAAATTCATCCGCATCACTGTCAACAGGAAACGTGCCCAAAAGATTAGCTTACTGTTTTTAAAATTATGTTTTCACAAATAAAAACTCGAAAATAAAAATAAACTTATTACATAACTTAGGTAGGAACTCGTACCTCCAGATCATTTCCCTAAAAATCTATATTCGTACGCATTGATAGCAGTTGTCTGAAGATAAGAAACATGGAATATAGTACCTACTCTCTAGCGAGAGATAAGAAATAAACAAATCTCAAAATGGCCTTCTCTACAATTTGTAAATATCGAACACGTCTGTAATGCTATTCTGTAAAAATCTCACCGTGAAAATTTAGGTGAAGTGAACTGTCAATTAGTGTCAATCCCTAACATCAGGTGAAATGACAGCTTCACTTTAAGCTCACTTCACCTAAGTTATCACGGTGATCTTTTTACAGAACAGCACCGCTGTAGTCTATTGTTTTTAGACGTTAAATTCCGACCTTTTGGTGCCTTGCTTTTCATGTTTCAAAACCTAAGTTCTTTACTTACCTGTCTTCAATAGGTTTTGTCCTCAGAACTTACAGGCATAGACATACTTAGGAATGAAAAATCCTCCTAAAAACGGCCTTCCTCTAGTTCCGAACAATTAGGTACCCAATTAGTATTCCAGTCATATCAATAGCGCACAAATCCTGAGAAATCCAATTCCGTAGCGTGTCTTGTTGTAAACCTAGCCTTATGTTCGCGAATCCTTACAAACGCTTCATTAGTTCTGCGCTAATTTAGGGCTGACACTCAAATCTTTTCGAATAACTTTCCGAACAATTTTTACTTTAACAAATCAGCGGGGTAATTGGGTAACATGCTATCAGTAGCAATAGCGTTTTGACAGTTCAAAGACATTAATTGCGTTATTTAGCGTTGTTGAGCAGACAAATTTTTCGAACATATGAAGCAACTAGCTGCGCTCCACGGTTTCACCCGCGTAAATGTCGTTCCCGTAGAGATATCGGGATAAAAAGTAGCCTATATTTTAATCCAGGGTGTCAGCTACCTCCATACAAAATTTTATCAAAATTGGTCAGGCCGTTTGAGCGTGAAGAAGTAACAAACATATAAACACACACACACACTCACAAACTTTCGCCTTTATAATATTAGTGTGATTAGCAATATCCTCTAAAATGATTTAGATTGAGATTGATAGTGTATTACGCAAATACGGGAGCTGGAAATTTGTTGCCGGAATTAAAGTTAGTATAAATATCTAATCTATATCTTTACTTATTATAATATCCTATGCTGAAAATGGGCCCTTAGTAAAATAGATTATAATTATCATGACTCGTTCCCACTAAGACTATCGAACTTTGCACTTAATATCAAGAAGATTACGTTCCACTATGTACCCGGAACTAATGGAAAAATGAATCATTCATGATTAGCGTGGCTTTATTTTATCAGCTCTGTGACTTAAAATTCTGATCATGGGACTCCCCAATGGACGGTCAATTTATGAGACATTGCTGTAATGCTATAGGTATTTGGCATATACTCGTAGTAGGAGAAGGAACTGCTCGATTTTAACGCTCAATTATACAGGGTTATTGGTAAAATATTAACAACCTCTTACGAGTCTTACGAGGTTATTGTACTCATTATTATGAACAACTTTTACTATGGGACCAAACAAGAAATCGCGAATTAAAATCAGTTATTCCCTTACATTTATGTTCGTCTAACTCGTCAAAATGTAGGGAACAGCTGATTTTTTTTTCGTGCTTTCAGAGTAGGTCCCATAGTGAAAGTTGTTCTTATTCATGGGTAGAACACCCTGTAAAAATTTGGATGGTGATAAAAAAACTCCTTTAAAATTGGCAAGTGTAACAATTGGTAATAAAAATAAACGTAATATATTTATAAATTCTTAGTTAATTTGATAAGGTAAATTTCTCTAAAGCCGAATATTTCCCACGTGTGTATAGTAATAATTAATTATGCTAACAATTGAAAGATGATACAAGACAATAAGCTGCTAAAGAAATTGAGGTGTGAAAGTTTTGTTTAAGAAATGTGATAATTAGTTCAGTTCATAACGAAATGTAACATGGGACAACGCCAAGATGATGATGAACTAAATGTAAACAAAAATGATAGTGTGCAACTGAACGGAAAACAGTCATCTGCCTAGCCTTTTCCCAACTATGTTGGGGTAGGCTTTCAGTCTAACCGGAAGCAGCTGAATACCGGTATTTTACATGGAGCGACTGCCTATCTGACCTCCACAACCCAGTTATTGTATTACACGGTAACCCTTGATAAGACTGGTTGTCAGACTTTCGGGCTTCTGACGACCCGTAACGACTGTCAAAGATCCACGAATGACAGCCGGCACCAACGGCTTAACGTGCTTTCTGAGGCCCCTCCGTGCCTTACTCGGTATGTAAAGATGGTCACCCATCCATGAACCGACCGCCGATAGCGCAGCTTAACCTGCTCGATCGACCCGTGCGGCTATTATTACTAAACCAGAAGCACCTCCATTGACCGTTTTTTTTTTTTTACTAAAACAAGGATCTAGCATATGAATACGATCCATCACATGGCCCGGCTTGGCTCAATACCTTATCTTACTTATCAGCCGATAACTGTCCGTATCTCGCATGGGCCAGTACTCAGATAGTTCGCCACCCAATCCAATGTTTTCCAAAGAAACGGTAAGTAATCATTAATAAATAATGAGATTAATGAGTGTATAATTCTCGCGCACTTAGTTCTAATCACTTGTCCGAAATGGTATTGTCCAGAAGTGTCGTGAAGTGAAATGTATTAAAATGTCCTACATCATCCCTTTAGTAGGATTCGTAGTGTTTCTATATATTCTTGCGGTTATATGTCTGGTGAGTTATGTAAAACTGCGCTTGCGTTCGGATATTTTGGAAATGTTAAAAGTGTGATTACAATTTTTATGATAGGTGATTATAATAAAAGTTGTGATTATGTCATTGATAGAAATTCGGAAAGATTTAAGTGGTCAGTTGCGTAGTTGTTTCTACTACCTATAATATGATTATTATGTAAACAAATTGTGAATATCGGAGAACTTTTTCTAATAAACTTATACTTTTTGTGAATTTTACAATTAAACAATTAAATTGTGAAATACATCTGGGGCCACGGGAGTGCCCCCGCCAAGACCAGCCAAGCGAAGCGCAAGGGCTCTACCTACCTTTTCTCGAAGCACTTCGTCGTATTTTTGAACCCTCTTAACTTGGGTTTGGATTATACCAGATAAACAAAATTTTCGGAATATGATGCCAGTGGTTGACTTATTAAACCTATAAAGTTTCAATTGCATAGCTCTTATACTTTAGATTTTATTGATATCTAAAATACCCCGATTTCGTCACTGACTCACTGACTGATGATCATCAAAATTCTTAAGGTACTTCCTGAAGTCCTAGAAAGCTGAAATTTGGTATGTAAGCTAGTAATAGTACACAAACAACAAAAAAATATTAAAACTTGAAACTTTTACCTCCCCAAAAAAAAAAAAAAAAATCCGTAAATTTTGATGCTAGAGGTCTGAAAATTTCCTTGTTATAAATAAACCCCAAAAAAAGAAAGAAAAAATGAACAACAGCAAAAATACTCGTATAAATATCATAAGCAACTTACAAAAAGAAATGAAATCCCACAAAAACATTTCATGTTAAATGTTGCCAAGACGAGACCATGTAGCTCGCACTGTCAAAAAGTAATCAGATCTCATGTAGAGCCAAGCTTCTAACTCTACACGCCCTAACTCTACAAGGCCTGACTTCGCAAACTCTACACCTTAGTCAAAATAATATGGCTTGGCCATTTCGCTACATTCACATGAGCGTAAGGTGAAAAACTCTCATACTGTTAATGGTTCTTGTAGTAACGAAACGGCCAAACCAGATATTTTGACTAAGGTGTAGAGTTTGCGAAGTCAGGCCTTGTAGAGTTAGGGCGTGTAGAGTTAGAAGCTTGGCTCTACATGAGATCTGATTACTTTTTGACAGTGCGAGCTACATGGTCTCGTCTTGGCAACATTTAACATGAAATGTTTTTGTGGGATTTAATATTACTGCAACGGTGCAAATCGCCAACCCTACGCCATTCGATTGACCCCACACGCTTCTCGACAGCGCAGTGCGACCCAGCGCCCGTGTGAACCAGACCTTTTTTTAGAAAACGCTCCATCTCTCCCCAATCTCGTATCACGGCGGAATAAAGTTCAGTTTCGTGTGGCAACTCGTGAAAATGTACAATTTCTTCAGTTCTATTGTGAGCTACTTTCCCGAAGCGAACGGCGAGGTTTGAGGTTTTTTCATACGATTGTCAGTTGTTATGAATTCATGCGTTTAGCCGTATTGTTGCTCCACTGCCTCAGATACGGCTGAGCGAGTGATGTTCAAATTTTCCGAGCTAGATTATCGCTATGTATCAACTAGGTGATTTAGTGCCAGGCGTTTCCTGTGTAAATCTTGAAAGTGAAGTGAGATGTCTGGTGCACAGTTTGGATTTCGGTTTCTCTTGCATACCACTGACGAAAGTCTAAATATAACTCCTCATTGTGACTATTTAGTTACATTTAGCTTTTGTAACTATACTTTCAGATTAGACTATACTGATCCCGTGATTGAGAACCGCGACGTGGTGTCCCACGGAAAAACAGAAAGTTCCCCAATAATGGGGGATGAGAAAACTCCCAGTAATATTCCCAAGGCCTTCTATTCCCAGTCCTGCACAACAAATAACATCATGCTCTCTTTCTCCAGGTGATAGAGCGTTACCAGAATGAGAATGGTTCCGGTGGCCGCAGCAGCGGCATCCACTCGGCGAGCGCGAGCCCCACACCTTCGGAGCGCTCCTCGCCGCGCTCGCTGCACACACCACCACGCTCGCTTCACTCCCGACACAACAGGAACATCACTCCTCCCGTAAGTATCTTAAGATCATTCTACTTAGTTACTAGTACCATTAAAAATGTTGACCTTGACCCGATAAAACGGTGGACATGGACTGACAACCTGGTGAAGATTGCGGGAATCCGCTAGCAGCAAAATTCACAGGATCGGTCGATATAGCGATGCTTTGGGAAGGCCTGTTTCCAACAGTGGACGTCTTTCAGATGAATGGATGACTCTACTTTCTATGTTCTAACTCATTTTTGAGATGAGACCTAGCCATTGTGTGGGTGATATCAAAAGCTGACCATGATAAATAACAACATTTTCTTAAACGTCCTTTAACTTTCCAGCTCCATGAAGAAGACGATGTGTCTGACTGGGAGGAGGGGGATGCGACAGACGAAGCCCTAGAGATGCCGCGCCGCGTGCCCTTCCCGGAGTTCGGAGGAGATATAGTGCACAACACAGGTAAAAAAACTATACTATCTACAAAAATAGCGTAGACCAAAAAGTCCCAAAGTTTAAAGTTTTTCATATTTGCAATGCAAATCCTGCAGCTAAGGTAATCTAGCAAAAAATAAACAAATCAACAATCAGACGTAACAGCTTAGTTATCAATCATAATTATCAGCTGATAGAAAAACAACAGGACAATGTTAACAACCTCATTTTAGATAACCTTCGTAAACTGATAGTTTACAAACTTTTATGCAAAAATTGATTTCAAAGGACATGCACCAATAGTTTTTCCGCCTACGTTTCAGATAATGAGGATCGAGAGTTCGACGAAGTTTCCAGTAGCGACTTGCAGGCAGTCGACGGTACTTGGGAAGAGAACTGGCTGTTCCAAAAAAAGAAAATCAAGACAATACAGTCTGTGCCAGTTCCCATGCTAGTTCCTAACTCCAACACTGAATACAGAGCTCTAATCGGCGACAGAGATGCTGACGACACCACAGACCTATCAGACAACGCAAGTGACTCAGATGAACAAGCTGAGTATAAAAGTGACATGAAGAAAGTTCTAGACTCCAAACACGTTATTGGCGGCATACCTAAAGTAGAAGAAAATGACTTTGAACCAGACAGCCTCACCATTGTAGACGGAGGTGAAGAATTTAACAAGCTTGTTGAGAAAATAGATGATGACGAAACAGTAGACGCAATCATTAACGAAATTAATGACAACAACGTTACTATTGTTGAAACTATCAATGTGAATGCGACAGACCAAGTCGATGGAGGCAAGCTATTGGTCGGTATTGAAAGTGGACCTTTAACGAAAGCAGAATTTGCGGTGAAAGAGGAAATACACAGGACACTATTAAACGGAAAAACAGAAGAATTTATGGATGAATTGTGTGCAAAAACGTGCAATGGGGACATATTATACAATGGACATGCAAATGATTTGCATAGTGTTGATAGCTTCACAAGTAACAAAGGTCAGTAAAACATTACATAATATTGTTCAGTATTAAATGATTAACGATTTTTAAAATAAATGATAACAATAGGAAGTAGGTAATATACCATTCATGTAAAGTTTAAACGGATTGCTAAATATGGATTATTGACAAGTATTAACTAAACTTTGAATACAATTGATTACATCAAAAAAACTCAGTATGCACATAAAGATAAATGTATTAAACAATTCAGTTAATTTATGAAATGGTAATGTTTTCAGAATCGACAAACACATTGAGTCATCATGAACGCATGGGTGAATATGAGGAGACGGTAACATTGCCCGTGCAGAGGTACGCAGACAGTCTGCGTAGGAAACACTTCGATGACGGTCCTCAAGAGTAAGTGCACCTTAGACCTTACGGTAGAATTTCATTAATTCATTACATGAATATCAACCTTAGGTCTGGTTCAGCGGGGTAGGATGCTGGTTCACCGGTATAAAGAAAAAACTAAAGTCAAATATTAGTCCAATATATAATGAATGTCTTATCATAACTGCACCACATTTAGGACGACAAAAATTCGGTTACGGAGTCATATTTTTGTTTTTTGTGTATTCTTTATTGCTGCTCATCCTCTCGATTAAAATTCTTAAAGTTGTTTTTCATAACGATTATAACCAATTATTTTAGACTTCCACTGGCAATAATGTGTACAATTATTAAGAACAATAGCAGTGTTCACGTCTATCCTCTGGGCGAGTGACAAAAGACACTAATAAATCACTAAAAAAAACAAAAAATCTTCTGCTTCTTCTTAGCGTTTTGATGCCAAAAATAACACGAAAAAATATATATCGTTTCTTAAATTTGTTTGCGCAAAATTCAGCAACGCAAATACCTTTCGCTGATGTAGCCATTACTGCTGGTCCACACGTGTGCAGGTGACAAGACAGGACACTAATTATTATGATCTTCACTTTTTTTCAGGATCCCAACTCGTGATACTGATCAAGATGGTGAATTGATACCAGGTGAGTGATACATTACAGTTACAGCCAGTAGCGGAAAGCATAATTTTGTGAAACATAATGTACGGCTTATCGTAATTGATTATTTTTATGAGGAAACTGAATGCGGAACAATAACAACTATTGACGATAGTGAGATTGTACGCATATTGTAAATCGAAAGAGCTATTCAATTAAATAAATAATTTATCAATTCCATACCATTCAAGGTTTACAATCGCACATAAAAATACGCAAATCTAGATCAGGACCTTTGATACAATATTTGTGGAACGAATAAGTTCTTTAACGTGGCTTGCGGTAGGAGTAAACTGACAGAAATCGTCACGTAACGAAAAAGCGTTATGCCCAAAAATGTTAGTTTTAAGTGTCACTAGAAAAGCGTTTGACACTTAAAACTCGAGACCATATTAGTTGGCTCTATTTTAATAAATAATATACAGCGAAAGGTACTTCGTTTCATCTGGTGTACCATGACACCTATCAACTTTTTTTAACCCCTGTTAAATCTTACAGGTTCGATAGCCTACAGAGAGCGTAAGAAATGGCTGAACTACGTAGAAATGCCGAACAACCCATACTCTCCAGAGGCCATTCAGAAACGCCTATCTACCAAGAATACTTCATCTCTCTTCGACATGTTCACAGCTAAGAACGACTCAGAAGATGACAAAATTGAAATAAACGAAGCAGATGATGATAAAAGCGAAACAAATGATCTTCCAGTTAAAGATATTCAACACAATAAATTAAGTTTAACTATGAGTAATGATAGTATTAATAGTATCGATAGAACAACTAAAAGTCCATCGCCTAGAATATTGAAAGATGTGATGGCTGAGGAAATTCCACAGTATAAGCGGTGAGTACTTGAGCAAGCACACCTAAGAGATCTTAGCCTATAACATGGTACCGTTATATAAAGACCTTAAAGATATTTACAATGATTATTCCCTGCTTTCATAAATTAAGTAAAAATAAAAAATCTAGAGAATGTTAATATTGAAGAAGAATTGTGTGATTATATTTTCAGTTACGGACGTGACTATTACATAAGAGAGGCGAAGGCGTCGTGCGGCGGTCGTAAAAAGATGAGCATGGACGAGGCCAGCTCGGTGTCATCCGTGTCGATGACGATGAACAAATCCACCAGTTTAGACAATTTCGACGCAGAGTTCGCGTCGCCTGTAAGTGCCAGCAGTTCGTTGAGCGACCTCGAGGCATCCGCCCTACATCACAACATCGTCCGCAACGTACTCAGCCCTAGGAACGCCAGCCCCAACTTCGCCATAAACCCCATTTTCGAAAACCCCGATAGACAAAATGATAACGCTGACGAAAATCATGCGACAGACGAACGTTATGTCGGTCAAAATGCCAACGTAAGACAACAATGTAGACCTGTGTGCGACGGTGACGGTTATGTGGAAAACGAGGATATAGTTAGACTTAAAATACCGAAAATACCCGAGATTACCGAAGACCTTTTCGAGACGTACACCCATGTTAGGCGAAGCAACACGCTGCGCAGCGAGGACTTGTGCGTCCGCGCTAAGCGGCGACCGACCCTCAATTTTACGTTCGGTGGCAGTCTCAGGTTAAGCAAAGGCTTTCGTACCGATATTTGGTGACAGCACCTTCTAGTTCCGAAATCTCTCATAGTCTAATACACTCCTCCGCTCTCAATGGCACTCCCACTGACCATCATCTCTCAACATGTGAATCTCTTACTGTGTACGATACATACATAGTTTCCGGACGATCCCGACTTAGAATACGATAGCATATAGGTTACTGACATCACGGTCACTTTCCATAAACTAAGGTGAAAGAACTCTTTCTCATTACTAAATCGAATATAGATCTAAAATATCTTCGTTTGACACACAGTAATTGCCTGTTGTGTGTAAAGTTGGCATGTTTTTGTTGGATTTAAAGAGGCTGACTAACAGCACTGCGCACTATTAATACAAAAGTTACCTACTTAGTACTGCACTCATAGATTTTGTTCTTCTTATTAAAATTTTCAGTACTACGGTAATCCTCAAAGACGTTAGTGGTGAGTGTGAGATTTTGGCAAACAAAAATTTGACTAACCGCATCCGAATGCTTGCCACTTGAACTAATGAATATAAATAATACTTCTACTTCTTCGACTACTAACTCATTCGCAAACATTTCATACACGTTTATTTCATGTATTGCAATTTTTGTTGTGTTAATATCTTCAGTTTTATTATCAACACTCTAAACTTATTCAAAGTCAAACTTATTACATTGCACGTTTTAATGCTTACAAGGGCACTTATGGTTTAAAGAATATTAACCCCAATAACGAAGATAATTTACTAACATTAACATCCATTGCACCTGTAGCAACTATTAGTTATCTCATGAATAGTAATTGTATAAAATCAAGCAAGGGGGTATTTTAGCTGTAAATATTCTGAAGTCACAAACAAACTTCAATGTAAAAATTAAACGAATTACATAATGATAATGTTATGAAAATTTTCAGGGATTACTTATAAACACATTCAACCAGATAGCGACGAACCAGCATTATACTAAATTCGCAAATAAAGAGGACATGGCATCACTAACAACGACTATAAACAATAAAGACGAAATTATGATTGAGTATGAGGATGAGGACGTTAGCGAACAAACCTTATTCGTCGCAAAGCCAGCATACGTCGATGACGAAACAGATAAACAGTTTGAAGAAATCCTAGAAACAGCTTACAAAAACGTACCAGCAGTACCACCACCACCAATCCCAATAATAAAAGAAGATAATGATGAAAGAATGGATGAACCTCTCAAATCGCCCCTCAGCGTGGACACATCTTACATAAGCTCGAGCAGTTTAGAAGACTCCATCAAAATCTACAACGTTCAAACAGGAGAGATTATTAAATGTAAGCCTGATAACATATCACCAAGTAACGAGACTGACACGAACGACAACATCGATATAGTTGATAAGAGCATCTCGGAACCTGATAGTGTTAGTTACACCGATGACATGCATGAAGACACTACTGTACAAGAAGCTAGTAACGTGCCCAAATCGGAGTTGATTGAATCTGATGATATTCTACAGAACCTGCCCAAAGTGAAGGAGCTGGCGAAGATATTTATTAGTATGGAGAATATACAAGACCCAATTAAGGTACGTGGACTGATAATATGGTTTTATTGTGCTGAGTCATTATTTGCCGAAACTGGGCGAGGTAGTGATAACATTTGGTTAGTTTTCCGATGACGGGTATTTAATTAGTATGTTCAGTGAAAATGGTTTAAAGATCACGGCTCCATTTCGATATGATAGGTAGGATGATAGGTATAGTACACTGACATTTGGCCAGTTATGATTAAATCCTATGTAATTGCGAGCGAGTCCATTGCCGTCAACCAAGCTCAAAGGCAAATCCAGACACCGAGGTTCTACTGTGTCGTGAAATATTTTTATCTCAGGTTTACCTAACTACTTATTTTTTCGAAAACTTTCGAGTGATAAACAATCTGATTCATCTAATATCTAGTACACATGAATCAGAAAGGTTCACTGACAGACCAGCACCAAAATGTTTGCCTGCCCGTAATTGCGTAACACACATACCTAAAATGGCAATCAATCGCAATGCAGTGCAATTCATTTTGACAGTTCACGTTCATTGCGTTATTTGCGTTGTTGAGTCGACGAGTTTTTCATACATATGAAGCAATGGATGTCAAAATGAAAGGCATTGAGATCGCTTACCATGTTAAGTGTGTTACGCAGGGGTGCCTGCGTAACGCACCTAGCATGGTAACGCAGGCCATAATTTTAGCATCGACATCAAGACAAAACGAAACCCAATTCGATGAACTTCTCTCACGTTATTATTATTTCCTTTCCAGCCAGTCCAACCTTACGTAGGTCGGCGGAAGAGCAAAGAGAACATCCTCTCAGAACCCAAAACAGAGAAGAACAAACACATCTACATGCACAGTCTCACAGCCAGAAGTATCTCCAAAGAGTTCAGGGAAGAGCTCAAACTCTCCATGTCCACGCCATTAACTGTCCCGGGAGGATCCAAGGAAATCCCCGAGGGTATTGAGGAGGTGTCCAAAGAATCTAGCAGACCAAGTAGTCCTGTACCAGAACCTGGCACCATCAAAACGAAGCTAGCCTTCTTCGAAAGTCTCAAGTCCAAATTCAGTCATAATCATAAGTGAAGTGTTAAGTTGAAAAGCGATGCCATAGACACAAATTAATTAAGTTGATGTAGATTTTTGTTCTGAACAAATGTATGTTAATTAGGGATTTAATTTAATTACATAGAGTAAACCAAATTGCAAATAATTGATGTTCAAATATGATCAAGATTCACTCTGCTATCGCTTTTCAATGTAACTAAACTTGACTCATCATAGAAGTTCGCTCATCAGCCGAAATTGCGCGAAGGAAATTCAGCGTACTTACGTTTGCTATGCAAATTACGCGACGTAATTTCAGCCTAATGTCATGGGTAATTTGAAAAGCATTGCAGGCATTAGCACGCTGAAGTTTCTATGACGTAATTTCCGTAGATGTGTCATCAAAGTCTCTTAGAAACCCGTATTCTCACGTAGCAAGAGATATTAGCATGATTTTCAGTTCATTGCGTGCTGTCTATCGCAGTACTTTAACTATAACTTGTTTGTGTCATACTAAACAAGTAATGTAGTTAAAACACTAATCGAGGGCAGGATAAATTCCTTTTAGTTTACTACTGTAGTGCATAATTATTAGTAACGGTCACATAATTTAAATACTTAATTAAATTAAATGGTAGGTTACGGTGTAAATATTAAGTGCCATTTTGTAATCATTATTTCCCATTTATTTAAGTTGATCGAAATCGATGTTTTGTTGTGGAAGAAATGTGCTCATGTTTTAGTCTTTTATTTATCTCAGTTTTTTGTCTTTTTGTGGACATCTGTGGGCATTATTAATCATAATAAATTATTTATTTGTATGTAATTATTTATTTATTTGGAAGAGAAATACATATAAATTGGAATAGGAGCAAGAAAATTATGAAGATGAATAATGAATTTATTTATTTAATAGAGTTCAGTTATAACAGTTAGGTAGGTACTTATATTTTTACACCTAAAACATGAGAGCATTTTTTGAAAACCCTAAATTCAACTGTGCCTCTATTCAATTAAGTAAATAAACTTAAAATATCACATTTCTTCACCAAAATAACATGGAAAAATTTAGCTAATGCCAAAGTTGTAAATAAATAATATAACTGGGTATATGTATATTATATTATAGCGGTTGTGTATTATTGTATAATGTATAAATGTAGTCATGTCTTAAGATGTGCAATAAGTTATCGTAGGCGACCACTGTACTATTGTGATAGGCGTTTTGTGAAACTTATTCAAACGTCGAGATATTTAATATGATTGGATATTGGATAAAGGTGGCATAGAATAAAAACTTATCATAATAAACAAGGTCTTTTATTTATTTTTCGTAAAATTTGTAGGTAAAAAATACAAATGCGCGTTTATACAGAGTTTACACAAGAAGATTAATTAGTATTTTAGTAATAACTAGCAGCGCCCCGCTGTTTCACCCGCGTAAGTTTCGATCCCGTGGGAATATCGGGATAAAAAGTATCCTATGTGATAATCCAGGCTATGGTCTATCTATGTGCCAATTTTCATCCAAATCTCTTCAACGGTTTACGCGTGGTTGAGTAACAAACATCCAAACATATAATATTAGTAGGATATAATTAATAATTAATTATTCTATTATTAATTATTCTATAAGTAAAGGGTCCAAACAATCAGCCTAGCCTTTTCCCCAACCATGTCGGGGTTGGCTTCCAGTCTTCATCTCAACTGGATGCAGCTGAAGGTTATTTTTTTTTTAAATGCCAAGAAGGAAGGTTCTTGTTTCCCCTGAATAACGCAAACCTTTGTTTCTTTCTTTTTGGAGATGAGGCGACTTTTTTATTTTTCTTTTACTGGTCTGTATATTTTCACACGCGTGCATCGTAAACACGTAGTAGCACTTGTACTTTGTTGGTTTGTTTGCTACTACGTGTTTACGATAAACACGTAGTAGCAAACAAACCAACAAAGTTAATCTATTGCTGGCAAATACGAGTAGCATTGGATAATACATTCTTAATTTCTATAAAAAGCAACTGTAAAATAAACGTAGCATATTAGCACCATCCTTTTCATTGGGTGTTTCACCGATATAACCACTTACTTACAAAATTCTTATCTTAACTTATTCTTAAGGATGCGATCATTATTTCTAAAATTTTCAATACGGTTATATGAACTTGTATTGATGATTTTAATAATTATAATTATGTGTGTGTGGCTGTGTTCCGTGTGCATTCTGTGTTGTGTGTGTGTGTGTGTGTGTGTGGTCTGTGTGTGTTGTGTGTGTTCTGTGTGTATGTGTGTTTCTGTGTGTGATTGTGTTGTGTATTTGTTACGGTCGCAATACATATTTTGTTCAACATACAATATGACACTGATCATCGTCGAACGGGTCCCTGTTCCTGTCGCTCAGGTCGACGTGATCCTGAACATGGGCCGGCGAATACGATGGTATGACGGCCGGGAGCGGTGATGAATATCGAGGAGGAGAAGACGAAGAGTACGGAGGAGGAGGTGTCGTCGGAGGCAACACTTCGTCGGTCTGCAGACGGTTTACGGCAGAAGAGGCTGGCTCATGCTCTTCGCCTTCTTCAAACAACAAGCGGTCACGAAGAGACATGATTGACAATTAAACAAAATAAAATTCGAAAGAGTTATACAAGTCGAAAATAATGATAACTAATACAATACTTTTACATACAATGCAAAAAATTAAACAATGCAATTCATAAAGTCATAATTCACTATAATAAGAATATTAACATACACTTGCAAATTTGAATTTCCCTGGCGCTTCCCCCTTAAATCGAAAATATACAATACTCAATAATAAATACCCAGTGTCTTATGAAAGGGAATCTTTTCCATTTTGTCAGCATACTTCCTCCTGTAGCACCATAGATAATAATCTATCAAACTAGAGTTGGGTACCTCTACCTTCTGTCCTCTCAGTTTATCTTCTATTCTCTTCTTAAGAAGCTCTACGGCGTGGATGGAACAGCCTCGGATCTCTACTTCTTCTTCTGAACCACTTGGTAGAAGAACATCTGAAATGGTAATAATAGGAACTTTTTTAAAGCATAATATCACGCCTATATTTCTTGAAGGGTGAGGTAGAGGTGCAGTTATAGTACATCCACATTCCCCCAGTTATGTTTAAGTCCCATGAAATAGGGGGCGAACCTATCGCCATCAGCCGGGCACAAATCCAGACTCCGTGCTGCTACTGGTCTATTCCTGGTGGAAAAACCCATTAAAACTTTGCTCGACCCGGGAATCAAACCCAGGACCTCGTGCTCAACAGTTGCGCTTGCGACCACAAAACCAACGAGGAAAAAAGATTTTTTTTTTTAAATTGTGAAAATAGATTCGGATTTACAAAATCTGTGTCATAACTACCACTAACAGGTAACATTTAGGTATTAGGGAAAACCTATTCTGAGAAATGAAGATAGTCGAAAAGTGGTTTAGTCATCAATTTATATAACACAACAAACTAATCTATCTCCTTCGAGTGATGGAAAACAGATGATAAAGATCAAACAGTTGTGTGAGAGAAATTATGATAAGATACGAATATTGTGGTTATCGGGTCAATTACTAGTGGCGATTTAAATAATCAAATCAGAAATGAGGTGATCCGGCAGAGAACCAAAGTTGTCGACATAGAATGAGCAAGCTGAAGTAGCAGGCGGGCCGGCCATGTTAGCCGTACAACCGATGTCCGTTGGGACACGTTCTTGAGTGGAGACCGCAAATCGGTAAACGTAAGGTAGGATTCCCTTAGGCTAGGTGGAGCGACGATCTTCGCAGGGTGGCTGATAGCAGCTGGATGAGAATTGCCGAGAATCGAACTGAATGGCGCAGTGGTGGCCCAGTGGAATGGCCGCGACTTACGAGTTGTAGGTCGTAGGCAGGCAAGTACTCTACTTTGTGTAAATTATTTATCATCACTGCTCTCAAAAGAGTGAACGAAAACATCTGAGGAAACTGGCATCTCCCAGAACCAAAAATTCGACGACATCCACCATGGCCCGGGCCATGGTATGGGCCCGCGTGGTGGATAACGGTCCTCTCCCTCACACTGAAAGGAAGCCTATGTCCCAACAGTGCGAACATTGTAGGCTGATTATGTCCAGCAGTGAACCGCTGTAGGCTGAAGATGATTTAAATAATTTGAATATAGACCAAGTATAATTCCACACTTTACTATGAAGCTTGGCAGGTACTCTTAGTAATCTATTTTTCTTTGGCATAGGTATTTAGTGTCATCCATGACCGGTGTTAGATAAGTAATGAAAACAATAAAAGATAAACCACTGACTTCTAAGGCACTACTTGGCTGACTACTTAGGCTTAAGAGGAGCTTACCTAAGTAATCAGCCAAAACCTAAGCCTCCTAGGTTTTGGCTGATTACTTAGGTAAGTACTATTTTTGGTGTGGAAAATAATGAATGCCCTCTGTTTGAAAAAGGTGGAAATTATATGAAATGTAATTATTTATTCTGTAAATAATATATCAGAATCACTTTCAGTTACACACCATATTATAAAAAATATGCTGGAGATGGATTCGACATTTCCTATCTGACTACCCCTGAGAAGAAATGGCAAAACAAAGTCAAGGGTCAAAGTCTATTTTCAAGTCCAGACATAATGTCGGTCAGATCATGTGAAGACGATGTAGATTCGAGCCTGAAATGGTCTTTTGAGGAAAGAACCACATAGATGAGTTTGAGTGGACAAGGTCAGTCAGTGCAAGCATTCAGGAGTGGAGGGCTAGGCTTAGTCGAACTTTATAAATACCCAAATAAAGGATATGCATATTGTGCCAATCTGCTATTGCGCTGATTAGCTGACATACTCAAAGCTAAATTGCTTGTGGAAATTAATGCTTAAATACAAAAAAAAATAGAATTTAATCAAGTTGTTTAAATGAGAGATAATACGTACTGACCTTTCCTCAATTTATCCATCAGTTCGTCAGTGTAACTCAAAGCTCCAAAATATACAAGCACTTGTGGAACTCTGTAATCTGCAAACATTGTCATTCTATCGATGTCCGTAAACTCTCCCCAGCCGGTACCACCGAAGAAGTTCCACAAATCTCCTACAAGGATCTGTGCCCTTTTGTATAGAGCTACCTTCTGCCCTTTAAACAAAGCTTCATCACGAAAACATGGAAAATCATCAACGATGATCTCAAGTAACTTTACTGCGGACTTATTTGCTTGTTTCACACATGTCACAAAGGTTCCGTTGTACTTTTCTAGTAAGATAGTGCCAACTTCGTGCAGCACTGATATGCGTTGCTCGAACAGCGGTATTGTTGCTTCGTTATCACCTTTCATTATTGTTTGCAGTTGGTCTTCTGTTATCTTTGAGTAGTATTCTGGATTTGTTATGTCAATTCCATTCTGAAATGAGTTATTGTTTATAATTTTTTTTTTATTTAGGCACTAGATTGAGTAACTTGAATGAGACATGAATATTATTTTTGAAACAGATCTATTTTTATAAATAATTTTATTGATTCCTTGTCCTTGCTAAGTATGGGTTTGCCAATTGCCATCCTTTTTTATTTGCAGAAATAGTGTGCTATGATGAAAACAAAAAAAATAGTTTTTTTTTTTTTGTTTTCATTATAACTTAGAAGTTACCTTGATAGCTCTAGCAAGAGCCGCCTCTAATGCATAATACCCAGAATGTCCATCTACAGTCCACTTCTGGGCATTGGAGTATGACCAGAAGCAGAAGTTCAGGGCATCAGCCACAAACACCCAGTCTGCTGCCTTCTTATGGTCTTTGTTAGGGTGAATGATGTCCGCACCTGTGTCAGGGATCTCTAGCTTGTCAGTTATTGATGGTAGCATCTGGAAATATACATTTTCATTATCACAGAGGGCACTATTTGTCATAGAGATGGTAAAATGGTAAGCAATTCAAAATAAGAAAAGTCAATTCATTCACTGGTTTTAGACAGTCTGATACTTTTTAGATATACCTCAATGATTGTATACATAAGTTGATATTTACAGAAATACTTTTTTTTTGCGGATGGGAAATCATCAAATGACTCCTCCCGCTCTGAGTGGAGCGGAAGGGAGTGTCAGACTCTTACCGACTAAAACCCACTGTTCCTTCCTTAGCCCTTTATGTTCCGGGGCAGCGGTAACCCTACAGAAATACTAAGCTAAGTAAATTTCATCCGCCCCTAAGACGACCCACTGACCTTAGTTTCTTACAAAAATAAACCAGGTATTCAAAAGTAGTAGTAACACTTGTTAAGTTTGATATCTTACCTCTTTGAGAAGATTGTCTAGACCATTTTCGTGAATCTTAACATGTTGCGCATTTTTAGCGATAAATTCACCGGATTCCGCCGGTGAAAGTACTCCTTCACGAACCATATTGGTAAAGAAATAGCAATATTTTCACTTACTGGCACTGTTTAGTCAAAATTTTATAAAACCAAACGAAATGCAACATCTTCCAGCCCGCATTATATTGTAGTCTTTGACGTATCATATCAACACAGAACAGTCAGAACACATATAGGTACTCCTATCGATTATCAACACAGAACACATTATACTCCTATCGATCATCAAAACAAATAGCCGGCCGATTACGCTGGATTACACTGCCCACAGAGTACTTTTTGATATGACACTGCCTGACCTTTGATGACTTTCTTTGAACCGTTCAGTACCACTCCTCCTATCAAATGTTATCGTGCTATGTTATCATTGGTTATCATTTATCACTATCCATCAGACTAACTAAACGAGAATACATGTAAAATTCCACCTCTAGAGATAGTGAAAAATATTGAATTTATGTAAAGCGATGAGATAGCTCGGTTATGACCCGGATAGGAGATGTTGAATTAAAAGACCATACCATGATGCGCACTCTGGCTATGCCTTTGTGAAGTTTTGACGGTAAAGCTAGTGTGTGTGGAAGTGTTACAGTTTTTTCTGTTATTTGTGCGGGTGAGTAATGTGTACCTACCACAACTCGCTCGGAGTCGGTCTTTACGTAAATAGGTAAAATAGGTACGTACAATGCGTTTTAAAATTTTCAAATAAGAATAGGATCGACTTAGCGCCATGTTGTGACGTCATAGCTGTCAAATCGAATAAATTGGGTAGGGTGAGCAAAACAAGATATTTTTTTAATAACATTAATTATTTACGAAAACATTTTTTTTTTTCAATTCCGCTCATGTCTGCATCACTGTTAGAGTGGTTATCGTCAACAAATAACAACAATAACAAATTTAACAGGAAACGACCACGTAACATACAGAACAGGGGGGGCATACTTAGCACTCTCCTATAGTTACTTTACTCTTTGATACAGAATTAACCAACAAATCGCAACCCCATGCGCAGACGCCAAGAAAGCCGGCAAACCCACATCCCGTGCGCAACGCATCCCGAGACCACCACATCGGATGGGCAGAGCCGCCTGTTTTTAATGGGGCTCATCTAGGGAGACATTGAGAATCGACTCCACCACCAATTTCAAGGCGTTGTCAAAAGAGGAAACTTCCTCTGGACAGAGCCAAGTAGGGGTGGTCCGCAACAGATATGTAATTTTCGGAAGAGCGTAGCACATGCGCAGCAGGATAATCGCAACGTGCGCGGAAAGATCTTTAAGACGCTCGTGAGCAGAAAGAAGGAGCTGCTTTCGAGAAAAAATGGCTTCAGGAACTGCACTAAGAAAAATAGGGGATCCTAAGAGATTAAAATCGGAGCATGAAATTTCTCTCAGACCAGGAAGAAAAGATTCAAAACGAGAAAAGTGTGTACGAGCACCAGTACTACAGGGGAAGAATTCGCACTTCGCGGGATTTACCTCCAAACCCAGGTCTCTGAGGCGAGGGACAAGAGCTTCCAAATCCTGAAAAACGTCTTCCGGTCTGCCCCCGATAGTGCCATCGTCAAGGTACCACACGTTTAGGCCGGAATTCAGCTCAATAACCGCTTTATGAATAGCCAAACTGAAAACGAGTGGCCCGAGAGGGTCCCCCTGCTGGGCTCCCACTTTTGAAAGAATAAGACTGTTGTCGAAGAAAAGATTAGAAGGCTTCCTATAAACCTGGTGAAGGAAGGGATATAAAGACGGGATATTTTCCTTAACTTCGCTCAACAGAACGTCTCTTTCCAAAGTATTGAACGCGTTGAGAATATCGAGCTTCAGCAAAATTGAGTCTTCGTTCTCCGGGTTCATCACAAATGTTCGCGTGGCGTGGATGGCAGCCTCGCATCCCAGGCGTGTGCCAAAACCCAACTGATTTGGCTGCAAGTATTTGGCCATATCCTCTTTGACAGCACGACAAGCCAATTTGGCAGTAAGGCGGCGGAAGACACTGCCGATTGCAATTGGTCTTACTCCACCACCTTTTTTGCCAGTGCAAAGAGTGATGCCCCGTACAGATACGGACAAATACGTGGGAAACGTGGGTTTTTTTTTTTAATTATGCTACTTTCTTTCTTATTTTTATTGTTGACAACAATTCACCAGAAAGTAAAGAAGATGCCAGCCGCCATCTTGTCGTTGTTACATGCTCTGTGGGTGTGGTTGTTGGTGTGCTTCTTCGTGAGACTGAGTGCTTGTGGAATGTTACTGTTTCTTTCGTTAATTCTGTATGTTACGTGGTCGTTTCCTGTTAAATTTGTTATTGTTGTTATTTGTTGACGATGACCGCTCAAACAGTGATGCAGACATGAGCGGAATTGAAAAAAACAATTTTTTCTTAAATAATTAATGTTATTAAAAAAATATCTTATTTTGCTCACCCTACCCAATTTATTCGATTTGACAGCTATGACGTCACAACATGGCGCTAAATCGATCCTATTCTTATTTGAAACGCATTGTAGCTATTATTGACATTTATTTGTGAGCTTGCAATAAACAAATAAGCTAAAAAAAATATTTATTTTTTGTTTTTTTACAGCCGCACAGGTCGATCGATCGGGTTAAGCTACGCTTGCCGCGGTTGGTCTGTGGATGGGTGACCATCTTTACATACCGAGACCCCTCCGTGCCTCGGAAAGCACGTTTAGCCGTTGGTCCCGGCTGTCATTCGTGGATCTTCGACAGTCGTTACGGGTAGTCAGAAGCCCGAAAGTCTGACAACCAGTTTTAGCAAGGGGTATCTTATTACCCAGTAACTGGGTTGTGAAGGTCAGATAGGCAGTCGCTCTATGTAAAATACTGGTATTCAGCTGCATCCGGTTAGACTGGAAGCTGACCCCAACATAGTTGGGAAAAGACTAGGCAGATGATGACCATGATGCGCACTATATTTCTGAACGTTAAAAAAAAAAAAAAAAAATATTACCAACTTAGAGTAAGAAAGCTATAGAGCATCGGGTAGCGTGGCCGCACATGAGACAAAAAACTAACTTAACTAACATAGGCTACATGAGTAGTTGCCTTGAAAAAACTGGCACGCACTGAGAGACGGAAATAGTATAGCTTTATCCTTTTCTTGTGGAAATGAAATGGAGATACCCGCCGTCTCTTAGAGTAAGAAAGCTATAGAGCATCGGGTAGCGTGGCCACACATGAGACAAAAAACTAACTTAACTAACATAGGCTACATGAGTAGCTGCCTTGAAAAAACTGGCACGCACTGAGAGACGGAAATAGTATAGCTTTATCCTTTTCTGTTACTTATAATAACTCAATACTTTATCCCTTTCTTGTGGAAATGAAATGGAGATACCCGCCGTCTATACTTTTCTTTGTCTAAGCGCCGTCTATACTTTTCTTTGTCTAAGATTACCAACATTACCGTTCCATTATATTCATATTTCATGTTGAGAAGAAACTTTTGGGTAGGTATTAATTTCTTTGAAATATCGATTATATAGTAATCAAGTGAATTGTTAAGCATTTGAAAACTAGTGGACTACAAATTAATAAGAAGAAACTTTAGACCTGTATCATTTAAAATTATTTTTTATAAATACATGTAAAGGAACGATAGTTTATAACCTCGAATTTTTATAATTCAATTTTCATCACAAAACAAGGCCGAACTATATTTTTATTAACTCCTAATTAAAACCGTTTTTAAAATGCCACTTAAAGTGCAAGGAACATTCGTATCCCAGAAAATCAGCAAAATAAGATGGATAGCGGAGGATTATGTGGAAACGAAGTGCTTTTTTACCGGCAGTTGGGATGACAATGTAAATTCTGTTAAAGTTTGGACTTTCGAAAGTCCTCATGAAGAAGATGAGGTAGATTATCCTCGCCAGTTGTCTGAGTATCCTGTGGACGGTGACGTCACGGAGATAAAGTTTACAGAGAAGAATAAGATCGCTGTTTCATTGTCTAATGGAGATGTGAAGGTTCTTGAAGTGAGTGTATATGAGAAAGAATCTCCTCTTAGAGAAGTATTCCACTGGCAGAAGCTACATAATTACGGGTAAGTTCTCCCTACTCAGGTGTTCCTAAGACGACCCACTGACCGAAAATCTTATTAAAAATCATCGTTGTGTCAGTCCTCATATATGCAATTATTATTGAACATTAGATTTAGTTAAGTACTTAGTTTCATGTAGGTACCCAACCTATAGCTGCCTTATTCAGAGATAAATTTTTTGTATAATTCTTCTTTAATTCATACCCTTTTCTATATGGATCAGTGGGTCATCTTAGGATGTAAGTACAGTCGGTGGCCAACATTCTCTAACCCACTTCCAGTGGGTTAGGCAATGTTGGGTGGGTCAGACAATGTTGGTCACCAACTGTACCTAGCTAGAAAAACTTTCATGTTCTTTCAACAGATGTTTCAAGGTATACCTAAATACCAATTTTCTTAAACATGCATAATTTCCAGAGCGGAGCAATGTTCCTGTACATCACTAGACACGTTAGAAGGAGACATTGCCACCATTGGAGAGGACGGCAATGTGAACATCCTGAGTGGAAGGCGAGGGGAAGTGATACATACCATCAAGGGAGCTGACAGCTGTTCCCTACATTCCATCTGTTTTATTAAACATAATGAGGTAAGAATATATCTTTTACAAATGTCTTAAAATCCTATCTTGTGAATTTTATTTTAATTCTAAATTGTTTAATTCAATCACCCCAATAGAATATTGAATAAGTGCATAACAAGAGTAATACACCATCAGCTGTAATTTCATTAAGTTATTAATCCCTTTTTACAAACAAAACTATTACACTTTTACCATGCATTCTTTTTCATTCATTTAAAAACCGTAGAGACCACGCATGCAGTTCATTTGGGGTCATGCACTTGGTAAATTTAAAACAAGTAAGAAAGTTGTTTGTTCATCATAATGAAACAATCATGTGTTTAAATAATGGTCACTTATTACAGCCAACCCATATTTGCTTAAACCAGATTACAGTTAAACCTTTTATTGATCATTCATCATTCAATCAAGTTAACTGTGAGTACTGGCCACATCACTGTCGCAAATACTCGATGTCATGTTTCATGTTCTATATATTAGAGTTGCTGTCACATATATTGTATTGTCAACACGTATTGAATAAATCGCTATTATAAATTATGTCTTTCCACGTGAATTAACTCTAACATTAAGGCCGGGCGCGCACTAGGCAGCCAGGCTGCGGCAGCCAGGCTGAGGCAGCCAGTAAAACATATGACGTTGTATAGGAGCCCGCGCACTAGGCAGCCACGAAATCTCGGCTGCAGCAGCCAATAAAACGCGCCTGTTTGCACGGCAGCCAGCTGGCTGCGCGCAGCCAGAACGTGTGTAGGCGAATGTATGTGGCTGCAGTCAGTCTCCGCGCACTAGTTGTAGCAGCCAGACGTATTTTGCGTTCCGAACTTTGACAAGATGACTTTCGATACAGAGAAATTTATTCGGGAAATTGAAAGCCGTAAAGCAATTTGGGATATAACATCGGAAGAATACAGTGATCGGGATTTAAAGAAAAGAAGATGGGAAGAAATCACGAACGAAATGTGCTCGGAAAGTTTATCAGAAAATGAAAAACAAGAATTTGGTAAGCATGTATTTTTATTATCTGGATTATACAGTATAATACAGTATATTCTGCAACACCAATCAATATTTTTGTAAAGTATCGCAGAATAACTATGATTGTTCTTTTTTGGTACTAAACTAGGTATTTTCACTTCAAAGTTTTATTTAGATAAATAGGTAGGCACTACTCTAATGCATGTCTGTTTTGCCATTCTAACGGATTTACATTAATAAAATAATCCGCAAATAAATCCCAATAGGATGCTGATGATCGGCTTCCTCTATTTGTGGGTCCACTGGTTATTTCCAGTTCTGGTGGAACGTACAGTGTGTCTTGAAACCTATACCCGTCTCTTTCGCGCACGTAGTTATGTAAGACACAGCAAGTTTGTACTATGGCTATTGCAAGTTCCTGTCGGACATCTAGTGGGCGGTGAAAGATTCTCCATTTGTTGGCTAATATCCCAAACGTGCATTCTATGTACCGCCTGGCCCGAGACAGTCTATAGTTGAAGATTCTTTTCTCCGCTGTTAAACTCCTACCTCCATAAGGTCTCATTAAATTTTCACATAAGCCAAATGCCTCATCCCCCACTATGACGTATGGCATCGGTACTCCATTATTTGATATGGGGCGCTTCTCCGGAATTTGTATATCTTTGTTGACAAGTTTTTGATACAAAATGGATTTTTTATATATCGATGAGTCACTACATTTTCCAAAAGCCCCAACATCTATATATGTGAACTTGTAATCTGCATCGCATACAGCAAGTAAAACGATGGAAAAATAATTTTTATAATTATAGTACAGTGACCCTGAATCGCTGGGTTTTATCACTCTTATATGCTTGCCATCGATGGCACCAACGCAATTGGGATAGTTTGCATTTTCATTGAAACCTTTTGCTATTTCAAGCCACCTCTCTTCATTTAATTCTGGAAACGATGACTGTCTCATATTCTCCCAAATCGCCATGCAAACTTCATGTATGATATCTCGGACAGTTGTATGTCCAATCCGATAATTATGACTCAATTCCATTAAAGAACATCCTGTAGCAAGATATCTGTAACAAAGAAAAAATATAATTTTCAGGTAAATCTCTACAGAGCAAGTGGAAGAACATCAGGACTAGTTACAGCAGGGAAGTAAAACGCAGAACTGGTATTAAAAGTGGATCAGCAGCTTCGCGTAAGAGTCCATACGTATATTTCGAACAACTTCATTTTCTTCGGCCTACTGTGGTAATTAATGAAACTCAAAATAGCATGGAAGAAACACGCACTGCCGAAACCAACACTAACAGCGGTAGTACTCAAGGTGAACGATCTGTTTCCAAAAAGAAGAAGACAAGTGACGACGATAATTTGGTGCAGGTATTAAGGGAAAGTATTGTAATGAGAGAAGAGCGTGAAAGACAGCATGAGTCTGATTCAGATAGACTGTTTATACTTTCACTTCTAGATGATTTTAAATCCATCCCGAGACATCGTAAGCTTTCTACAAAAATGGAGTTAATTGAAGTTATAAAAAGAGCTCAAATGGAAACTCACGATTCAGAATTTAGTCCGTTTCGCCAACGTTATGTTGATTATGAACCAGGGACATCGGCCGCCAGATCATATAGACGACAAACATCGTTCAGTGGACAATATCGCCAAGGTCAAGGATACTCGACTGAATATGGACCGGAAACCACAAACAGTGGGCAGCATCGCTATGGATACTCGACCGCCGTGGGTATTCTACGGCTGTTCCAGACAGGCAAGACAATACTGTTTATACTGATGCGTTATCACCAACTGACACAAATGCAACAGATGTGTCTCAGGGTTCTGAATTACTAGAATTATTTACTACACAGGACAACTTGAACTAGGTAATTCATTACCATACATGTAAGAAATAAATAATAAATGTTAAGACTAATTAACAATATCTTTCATTTTCGTACTCACCTCAAAGTTACCACCAGTTTTTCTTCAGGTTTTATACAAGCTCGCATAGGAGTATCAATGCCCTTGATTGAATTTCGTATTTTTTCCAAAAGGTTATCAAACGATTGCACTGACATCCTCGTGTAGTTAAAAAACCGGTCTGGGAATGCGCGAATATCTTTGAAATAGGTTTGGAATAAGCCTTTTGAGTGTCTTTCTAGAAAAAGAGGATGAATCCAGTGTCTTTTCTTTGTTTTGCGTTTTTTACGAGATAGGTAAGCAATAATAACAAGTTCTTTCACGTCCATATTGCTCGACGGAAGGATCTAGACTAGTCGTTGATTGGCTGTTATAACTGGCTGCGCAAATATTCTGGCTGCCGCAGCCTGGCTGCGCAGCCAGGCTGCCTAGTGCGCGGGAGCCCTAACTCATCATCTTTTTTGTGTGTACATGTTTCTGTGACAGTAACCCAATTTTTCTCTATTTTATTTTTCTTTCATTTTTCTTTTTCCTGAAGTCCCAAAAAAATAAGAATATTAATTACGATCATAGCAATAACTTAAAAGACACTATTATTATTTTCAGGTTATAACTGGCAACATTAGAGGCCATATGAAGATATGGGACTTAAGGTCAACAAACAACAAACCAGCTGCATCATTCCTTCTAGCAGGCGACGAGCTTGCTGCTACCTGCATCATCAGCCACCCGACACAGCCCCACATCATCCTTGCAGGCAGTGAATCAGGCTCCCTTGCAGTCTGGGACTTACGTATGAATCAATTTCCCACATCCTTAGTTAACGCGCACTCCGCTGGTGTATCGGAAATGCAATTCCATCCCGAAAACCCGCATAAGCTACTCACATGTTCAGTATCCGGGGAACTATGGGATTGGAACATGGAGGCTATGACAAAGAGTTCAAAAGGACAAGACAACCAAGTGACTTGGATGCCATTAGAGGATAAAAAAGCTATGATGGTGAACTCCTTGATACCAACCTTACATAAGCCAATAAATAGTCTTCATTGTGACAAAGGCAGGATACTTTGTGGTGCTGATAATGAAGCTGTGTATTTGATTCAGAATTTTAAATACTAATGTGGTGTTTGAATAGTTGACATTTGTTTTAATCTCTTTCCTTTTTGGGAAAGAATGTGTTATGAAGGATTATATGCCCCAACAATGAAAAATGTGTGGTGTTAAGAAACTTAACTCAAGTGTATTAAGTATTTAATGCTCCAGAGGAATCGTCAACCAAGTGATTATCATTTATTTATAAGGTCGGTAGGTGGGTTTTTATTTTTATACGGCATCCTAAACACCATTCATGTAGGTAGGTACTTAGGCTGGTTTTAGAGTCGCGCTGACCGCACGCTGACCGTCGGCGCTGACAGCTTGAAACGTATGAACTTCTAGGAAGCGTTTTAGAATAACGCGTAGCTATCAGCGCGTGCCTTTCATACGTTTCGGCTGTCAGCGCCGACGGTCAGCGTGCGGTCAGCGCGACTCTAAAACCAGCCTTACACTTGAGTTTTTGAGATTCCAATGAAGTTGTGTTTCTGTTATAAGTTAGGTTATTAAATAATAAAACATTTGGCTAAGTAATATGCATTTTATTAAATTCTGAAAAGTAGATACACTTACAAAATAATATTACATAATAATAATACACCAAGTCAGTCTTTGCATGCTTAGTATCGGTAAAATATATTACAAAAACCGAAGTATATAGTATTTACATGTTTTATAATTAATTGTGCAACTTAATATCAATGCAAGGCACCATTATTACAACCGTTAAATTAATTTATTGCCAATAAGGTAACATACTAAAATTAAAAACCGCTTTTATTTACTTCGGCATCCCTTAGTATTTTGATTTTCGAAGATGCCCAAAAGTATTGCCACTTACAAGTAAAATTAAATGGAATACTTATAGTTTGAGTCAATTTCCTTTACATGATACAATATTTGCGTAAATCAAGAATTTTATTTAAAATCATCCTCAAATTCAAATCACTGATGGCACCAAGCTATTACAAGCTTTTCTTACGACTCCGAACAAATTGCTTGTTCTCAATACAATTAACTGTATCATTTTGACCATTATTTTTATTAGGTACCTACTACATTTATTTCTGACTTTATTGAGAGCAATCACAATTTATCCATTACCCTAGATTTTATTGTATAATTGTCATTGTTTAAAAAACAGAACTGTTTCAAATTATTTTATTAATTATATTTTGGAAGATATCAGCTAGGCTCAGCCTCTAAACTGGAATAACATTTGATAATATCACTATAAATTAAGAAAAATGGTTGATTATTTGGCATCTTATTCACATTATTATACAAAATAACATAATGGAGTATAATAATTATTGTAGGTAAGCATATAATAACTATCACTCGTCTATAATATTGTTCAAGAATAAAATATAATAAACACAGCACAATTTGACTGAAAATAATATTGGATATATTTTTAATTGTTCTTATTCGATATAATACTTATTGTGAGCACCATTCAATGGATATCCTATAGTCCATTGAATCGGAAGCGACGCTCTCTTGAATCCAATCGACCTTGACCATGAGTTCTCAAGGGCACTCATTTAACTTAAACGTCCATTCATTCACTCTACTAGAACCGGCGGTCAAATCAACTTTGACCTTGACCGTTTCAATGTCAAGGTCAAAATTAATGTTCACTTTACGTGAAAGCCAGTTCGAGCCCTTCCCGGGAGCTTTTCTTGACTATGTACAATCACTGAGGGCGTGTGAGTCAGGTGTGGTGGTTCCTCCTGTGAGGCGGCGGTTTCCTCTGCGCGGCGGCGAGTAGCGACGCAGGTAATAGCCACAGCTGGTCGCACCAGCGCATCAACGCTTCTGTGACGTGGCAGCTGTTTGCGGCTGTTGCCAGCTGAGTTTCGAGACTATCTGATTGCTTGATCAGAAGACTGAAAATAAAAACAGTTAGTATGATGTTAAAATAAGAAACAAAAGTTGTTATAAGTTCTGACATGACATTAACTCTGAAATATATTATATGGGCATAGAATTGAGCCTTGGAGTACGCCTGATTTTGCAAAGTTTCTACTGAAATTTCAAAACAAATTACTTTCTCAACATGTTGTAAACACGTCTGTTGGAAAAAAGAATGATAATAAAAGTTTTCCATATAATGGATTCCATTTTTCTAAGGTCCAAATAATGATCTACTCAATCAAATGCTTTGGGAAAATAAACTTACTTACATTATGACCACATGTTGTTGAATTTAATGAACGAGTAATTCTAGTTGTATTTCTTTTTACCTGGGTGGGAAGAGCGTAGGCGCAATGATCATGGCCACATTGTGTTCCGTCATCTTGTTGGTGTCTTGTCTGGCGACGATCTCACGCACCAGTCTCATTAGTTCACGTAACGTCGCCCGCTGTTCTGCCGGTAGCAGTAGTACGAGCAAGTTCAGTGCGCGACCTTGTGTTGTGCCGCTTAGTGCTGGAATAAATAAAAAGTTGATAAGCACAAAGGAACTTAAAAATGATTGTGAATGGAACTTTCCACTTAATTCGATCGTTTCTAGGTAAAAAAGTCTTTAATATTAAAAATCTGACTTTTGATCGTCGGCGATCCATTCAGCAGAGAAATTAATGCCTAAGAAAAGATTCCGAATCGTTTCTTACGATGGTATTTCCAATTGTTTGATGATTTTGCGTAATCTGTAGGTTGTTGGTGAGTTCGTAGGGAATATAATTCAATAATGGTTGGATTGGTCTTAAAACTCGAAGGCCCATTTTACTTTATCAAGTTTTCCAAACTCACCGTATGTATGATAGAAGAGTCTCATAAGCTCCTGAGTGAGCGGCGGCTGCGGTAGTGCTCGCAACAGACGCTTGAACACTGCGCCGAGGTCGTGACTACTAGCGCGGGACAGTGCAGCCTCTACGGCAGAGCGATCCGAGTACCACTGGCGCTCGATCAGCTGGCAGAGGGCTTCGATCTAGAAGGGATATAGAAGATGGTTTAAAAGTGCGCATTAACGTCTGTTACATGTGTCCGGCCCCGACTCTTGCTGGAGCCAGCCCGCACCGCTGAAGCTGTAGGTTTAAATTCATCAAAATCCTATCAGTCTGCCCTTGCTGCCCTTAGTTAAATTTAAAAGATTTAGGCTGGACGCCATAATTTGTTACAACACCACAGGATAAAAGTAATTCCGCATTTGACAACCTCCAAGGTTGACCTGCGAGACATAATTAGTTGTTTGAGCTTTGCGCGTGTTGATCGTGAAAGGGTTTTGGAGGTATTTGGAAAAGCCATACGTAACTTCAGCATTTACTAAGGCCTCGTAAAAGCTCAAAGACCGCCAGGTTACACGAACTGTCCGACTTTTGCACCTTGCACATAAATAGCCGTTAGATAAATACGGCATAATTTAAAGACCATACATCGAAGCAGCTTTTTGGGCTCCTTAGAAGCCATAATAGAGCCAAAAAAAATATGGTTCAAAACGTTCAGAAATATTTTGTTACCTTCTGCTTATTCCCGGGCACTCTCAACAGTCCCTCGTCGGCAGTGCGCTGTGCAAGTGCTGTGGCCAAAGCTCGCACTATGCTGGGCGCACAACTCCAGGTTTCCTCCCACAGTATCATGTCCTTGCGCACCAGTGTCTCTAGAGATACGCCGAATACTGAGCCTTCTGAAAGATGGACAATTATAAGGTCAGTTTGAGAAATAGTCACACTAGCAGAGGTGAAGAGATTTTTAGTATTCTTTGTCAATGTAAGGTGTTTCAAGTCAGATGCAGTCGAGGAATTTTGCTAGTTTTTTTGGGCCTCTTGACTTCGATCACGGCTGATGGAAAGCGATGGATTTTTTTTATGATTCTCAAATTTCATCTATATTACTCAGCATTCTATGTTTAAGATTATCTCCCAACTCTTAGTCTACCAGCTCGTTTTCAACACTCCCTCTTAAATTCGCTCTCCACTAAAGTTAAAAGTCGCTCCTTACCTTCTTTCCTCTTCTTCTTGGGCGATTTCCTCTTCTGGAAAGGCAGTGAGTAGCGGTCGAAGAGCGCGGTGAGCTCCAGCCACAGGAGAGGCGGGAGACGCTTCAGCTGCGGCTCGCCGATGCTCTCAATGTCGACTGTGCTGTCCTCTTCGGGCCAGTCCTGAGGAAATGGGGAGAGAGTATGGTTATATTGTGTTGTGGAGCTTGGCGCTATACAGTACAAGACATGGTGAAGACGTTTTGGATTTGGACCTAACAGCCAGTAGGTACCTTTTCATACATTTTGTAGAGAAAAGTGTTGTATTTTGGGGTATATTGTTTGATGATTAGTTTAGATTGTTATTAGAAAGGCCTCTAAAATTAATCCCTTTATTGCAATGGTCTGCACGTCTATTGCTCTGGTTGAAATGACTTATCAGGATATTCTAGTGATCTTAACATTACATACCTCCTCCTGGTCGAGCATCTGTCTGTCGAGATTGAACTTGTGTTCGAAGCTGAGCGGCTGTTGAGCTGACGTGGCACTCTTCGCGCGAGACACGACCGCGTGTTTGTTGTTACTGTAAAACGGAAATAAATTATTATTGCTATGGCTTTGAAATCCTGACCTGCCACAACATTCCATGTGAATATGTGAATGAATCATATATGTCGACGAATTTCATAAAGCACACAGTGGGTGTTTCCAAAGGTCAAATAAATAACATTGAGATTGAGAGAATACAAATTAATATAGCGATAATTCTTCAGATTTATTTATATTCGTAAGTCAGTGGATGGGTTTACTTAATCAAAACAAAGTGTACCTATTAACTTACATATGGAATGGATCGTTGTCTTTGAGTATGGATCCATTGATTCGTTCCTTTCCTATCCTCGGTCCCTGGACTGTGCCGTATCTTTGGTAACCTAGGAGCTCGATACCCTCTGGAAATCAGAAAAAAAATTCACAATTAGGCAAGTTGATAAGGTTGATTGTTCGAATGATGTGTCTGGTGATGGTGGTGCTAATAAAATATCAAAATGATTTTATGGGTAAAGTAAAGTTCCTGCATCGACTAGATTTGAACCAGATTCTCTAGCATTAGATGGAATCGGTTCGGTTTGGTCTTGACTTAACTAGAATACTCTTTATTTTGTACATAGGTACACCATATTAATTACAGACATAATTATAGAAACTGTACAAAGGGTGACACAGTGGGCGGTCTTATCGCTAAAAGCGATCTTTTAAAGACAACCTTTAACTTGTTCTAAGCAGACCGTGTCAAATATCAGAAAATTTCATCCACATATAAATTTGCCGCAAAAGGAAACATTCGATTACTAACCGGTGTTACTCGCAATATCGGCCCAATGCAAGTCATTAGGCTTGAAGAGTTCGTGCATGGGCAGTGGCGGCGAGTGCGGCTCGCCCGGCGGCGTGAGGCGCGCGCGCCGCCCCGAGGCCGGCGCCGACGGCGTGCGCGCCAGCGGCGCGTGCGTGCCCACCGCGGGGTAGCTGTCGCTGTGGAAGGAATCACCAGTTAGTTACGATGGATGGTTAGGCACAATAAATCAAAGCCGGGGAAATGGGTAGTTTCCAGCGAAGGATCTAATAAAATCTTCCTTCTCATTAGTTTCATAAAGGGAGATTTAGAGAAGAAGATAATCTGCTGCTTGAGATTGATTCGTTCTTTGTGCCAACTACGAGCATGCGATCAATCAGATTGATTGTAGCGTTCCGTGGTCAGCTTTTTTTGAATGATTATCAAGTTAACCACGAGGAACCTCTTTGAGAGGAAAACATTTGTAGCTTATACAACATGTGTTTGAAAATGATCGAATATTCGGGATTGACCCGAAGGGAGGAAAATATGATTCGAGGATAAAATTTTCAGTTGTACAGTCTGTATAGGTACTCCACAGAAATCTAGATGTCTGTGGTATACTCACACGAAGTCTGGCGGTGTGGCGGCATCGGCCCATTCGGCTGGTGGGCTACCGGACCCGCCGCTCGGCAGAGAATCCAATGAGTCGGGAGTCGCACTGCGCGACCGCGGTTCACTACCACTTGAGTTCTGAGGACAATTAACAAACAGATTACACCTTATACACAAGCTAGTCATACCATCGGAAGATATTATGTCCGGGACGAAATAAATGTCGAGGAAGATAGGTAGATATCGAAAGAGATATCGTTGCACGTAGTCTGCTTAAATGTCGCTGACCAAAATCTTGAATAGAAAGATGTCTACCGTATTTGTTAGACCAAAAAAATATATAAATGATGAGCGTGACAATGACATGAAGAGAAAAAGAATACTTTCTATAATGAATATCCCTAAGGCGTGTCTACTCCTACCCATAACTCTCGTCTCGTTCAACGATCGATTACCGCCACTAATATAAAAATAACCTAGTGATAAAATAGAAAATAGACATCAGAGGAACGTTTCCGTATCTAATTCTGTGCTGTGATTAATATCTGTTTGAACACAAACAGAAGCACGTGTCGTAAGAAAGGAAAAGATTATTGTGGGGTCACAAAATACAGTCGACAATACGAAAATAAATAAAAACACTGGCAGTGTATGTTTTAATTTATTTTTGTATATACCTATTAAAGAATAGGAGTATTTAAAAAAATAAAAACCAATTTGTTCAAACAAACTAAGTAATTAGCGATAGGGCAACTATGAGTTTTGTCGATCTTTGACTAGCTATACCTAGGAATAACAATTGGATAAATTATTTGACTGGTTTTTCTGTTAGAAGACTGAGAACGTCATAAAATATATGTTGTATTCTCGTCTCCACCATGTATAAATCAAGGATCTAGACATCATTTCTTCGTTCAGAAACCCCCCAAACTTAACAATAGTTTGTCCATAATCAACAACTCTAAAGAAGTCTGCTTCCACAAACTATCGTGCAAAAACAAGTTTCAAACGACAATTATGTAATTCATAAATATGCAACTTCTATTACAATACAATAAGCGGATCGGTCCTCTAATCACCGTCCATTAGGTAATCATCGCTTGATCAAATGATCACGGAAACTGCGCTCATTGTCACTAACAGCCCCACTTCTTGTGTAGTAGTAGAAACAGGTAGAAAGCACGTGGTTAGGTGGCGTGGGAATAGAGCTTGATGTGTCAATGGTTTTTTTGCCTCATTAAGTTATGCATAAGTACTAGCAGCCACTTCTAGTGTTTTTAACCTTTTAACCGCTTGTGTCGCATTTACGCGACACATATTTCCGTGCCCCTACCGCTCGTGTCGTATTTCTGCGAAAGAGAAATGCATGATTTTTTCGTTCTATTCAACGATTGCTCCTCCTTATTTGTTGTAGGTATTATTTTATCGATTTAGGTATTCAGCTGCATCCGTTTTGACTGGAAGCCGACCCCAACATGGTTGGGAAAAGGCTAGGCAGATCATGATGATTATTTTATCGATTTGTAGCTGCGCGCTAGAGGCACGGCAATTGAAATTTAGCCAAGCGCTTAAAAGGTTAAACTTAGTTCAAAATCAAACCAAAAGTCATTTATTCAAATCAGCACTTTTTACAAAGTCAAAATTACATAAGACAGTCCTTCAAAACGCCCGCGTCAGCACTTTCTATTGCCTGGAAGAAGTAGCGCAACAAACTCCTCAGCAGTAATTGACGCCCTGATAGTGTTTTGTTTTAAAAGTTTATTTAGGTTACACGGCACGAGTTGGTACTCGTACTGGTCTATTATGCACTGAAGCATTATTTCATCATCATCATTTCAGCCGAAAGACGTCCACTGCTGGACATAGGCCTCCCCCAAAAGGGGGGGAGGGTTGCCATAATCGCCACGCTTGGCAGGTGGGTTGGCGATCGCAATATAGTATGGTGGTGGAATGCATAGAGAACGCTGCTGCCCATTCTTCGGTACGACCCTTAGTCACCTTTTACGACACCCACGGGAAGTAAGCATTATTTAATTTAACTAATTCATATTGGATGCCCGTGGATCCTAAATTATGCATGAGGAAAGAGGTGCATCCAAACTACTTATGGGCATTTGCGTCAAAAATGGATGCAATTATTCAATTAGATGGGTTTCTCGCATCTAATTTTGTTGCTATTCATTTAGACGCAATTATAAATACAAATGTGATTGTCATTTGTAATATTTGGCAAGAGAATAACGGGGTCTACCCACGAAAGCCGGCGCCCAGCAACAATGAGTCAATGCTTCCGTTCGCTACATAGGTCAGTGTGTATGGTGAGACCAAATTAGGCCCAGAGTCGTGTACCCAAACACAGGCGCTAATCTATGATTAGTTACTTTTTTGTTTATATTTAGTAGGTAATGGATATTAAATAAATTGATTAGCGTGAAGTCTGACAATCTATTATTTAAATCAGAGTAAAGATAAAAGGTTTTCGCGTTGTGCGAAGACATGATTTGGACAATAAACTAATTTACATAACTCTCATATCTTCATTCTTTAGGAGCCTACATTTAAATACCTATTCTGTTTTCCTTTTTTTTTTTAATCATGCAGTTCATTTATTTGTATATAATTGTCATAAGTGAACTGCTTGTGTTCATTATGATAATGATAAATGATTTTATAATAATTCATTTAGATTATTTATCATATATGTGAACTGTTTTGGTTCATTATGATATCTAATAAATTCTTTAAACCAATGTACATTATAATTTTTCTGGGCATGTCTCACCAATCTCGGAAAAGCATTTAGGACGCAAGATCAAGCCCAAAAGAAAATCCAATCACTTCCCACAATTGATTGGCTGCAACTACGAGTGGTTTCATAGTTTTTGCACGTGTTATGCACCTGTTTTGCACCGTTTTGTCTCGCGTCTCTTGTATTCGCGTGCACGGAGAGATGAACTGTGTGAACGATGTATTGTTCGACAATTACGCTGTTACCGGTTGTAACATACAAATTGCTATTGATTGCCGAGTTATTAGCTGACAGTTTTTGTGAGAGAATTTTCACTGATGGTGTAGGAAAGGAGTTTAATTTCCCAGATTTATGGTATTACTAGCTTCGTCCGCGTGAAATTTATGGTATTACTAGCTTCGTCCGCGTGAAATTTATGGTATTACTAGCTTCGTCCGCATGAAATTTATGGTATTACTAGCTTCGTCCGCGTGAAATTTATGGTATTACTAGCTTCGTCCGCGTGAAATTTATGGTATTACTAGCTTCGTCCGCGTGAAATTTATGGTATTACTAGCTTCGTCCGCGTGAAATTTCTTGTCCCCCGACCCATCCTGTCGCATCGGCTGCTCGCGCTATTACTTCGTTTTCGCTTAGCATTCTTTGTGATTTTTTTTCGTTTTGCTCAGCGGGCCCTAGCGTGTATGTTAAATAGCCTATAGCCTTCGTCGAAATTTGGCTACCAAATGCATTTTTTTTTTTAAATCCGTCTGGTAGATAGTTCGTGAGATTAGCGCGTTCAAACAAATGAACAAACTCTTCAGTTTTATTATTAGTACCTATAGATAGATAGATTTATCTGTTTCCGGTTAAATAATGTTGAATTAAGAGGAACCATATTGTTTTGGCACGGAAATAAATGACAAAATATAGATCAACAGCCGTGATAACCAACATAGCATGTAAGTGCAGTTACAGTACGGTGTTTCGAAGCTGGATACAAAGCCTTAAGGGGGTAAAAGTTGACACCATTTAGAGCATTTTGAGCCATATGTACATGTCTTAGACGACGTATATATTTTTTTTTTGTAGTTAAAGTTGGTATGTTATTTTTTGACTAAAAGTTTGCAGCTAAAAAAAAAAGATAAAGGCTGTAAATGGTGTCAACTGTCACTCCCTTAAAGCTTTGCACTCAGCTTCCAAACATCCTGTATAATAGTCATACATGCTGTAAATGGTGTCAACTGTCACTCAGCATCTAAACACCCTGTATAATAGTCATACATAACGTTACGATTTTCTCTTCCATATAAGGTTTAGAAATCGCAAAACTGTGCTTGAAGTGACAATGAAGCACAGGAAGTTACTTAAGAAGCTACTAAATAAGCACATTTAAGTTCCCAGATTATTATATAAATTATTTTAAACTGTGCCACATTTTAATGACACAACTTTTAAGAAATAAAACCAGTAAAAAATAAACATTCCCATAATTAAGTCACCATTGTCCCTTCTACTTGAATTCAAGAGTTTAGTTTAAAAGAGAAACTTATTATTACGTATTGTTTGACCACACATTACACAATCGCTGGTGAAAGCTCCTAAATTAATGACTGGCTACTTTTTAGAAGAATTTCAATGTAATTTCTACTTATTAATGATTACTGTATCATTATGTCATCGACTATTTGTGTAATACTTTGAAGTTCACTGACATTTTACTCAAATTCATAATTCTAAATCATGCTGAGGTCATCTTTTCTTTTGAATGCTATAATAAATGTATTATAATATTGAAATCGGATACTATCGCTCTAATCCTATTAGTGTTATGTTATGCTGATCTGATCGTTAGGTAATACCTATTCATAAAGATGAATCAATATGTTGAGACAAAATATATCATTTTAACACAGCGAATGCATATGCTAATATCTATTTTTAGTCAGACCGTTAAATTATAAGTTTAGCTTGGTCTTAAGTGATTTTTTGATTTTACCTACAACACTTCATTCATCTACTAGTCGAATCACTATTTTCATTATAAGGTTTAACTAGTTGTTTTGTAGTTCAACAGCATTTCGTTACAAGGGCACTCGACGTCGTCGAAACGTCTAGTGACAACACTACCTTGAGCAACCTTAATTAAACCCAACCAGTGATTAGATATCAATCAACCCGTCACAACGGATACACAAGTAGCGGATATTGCGGAAGCGACATCTATCGACAGTCCCTTAGCATTAGACATGGGCATGTATGTCAGCGGTGCACCTGAAACCGGTCCGAATCAAGTCGGAGACCACCGCCCGTTACGGAGGCAAGCGATAAATATTGATAAGGCGATCTCTGCAAGAAACTTATGGCTATATTAGGAAGTATCGAGAGATTGCTTCAAGCAAGTTTATTTAGATATTAGATAGTAATGTGAAAACTGTGGTAGATGTTTCTTGGAAACGGAAGTGATATGTTAGGTTCCAGAGGCGTAAATGGTTTCTAATAACTTCATTTGTGTCGCTTCTCGACAGAGATCCTATAGCGTTGCTCAGATCTATCAACGTATGTATGACATATTGCACCAAAAGTAGTTATTCGATATGAGGATTTGGAAATTGTTCAATATAAGGAAGTGAATGATAACACAACGACTGACTGGGGAAAAGAAACCATACACTGACCCCACGAAATATGGAACCAGGACACACAGAAGACAGAGTGCTATTAAAGGGACTAGAGTTATGTTCTACAATGAGACGAAGAAGGCAGAAGATGAAGATGATAATTCAATATTTGCAAAGATTTTACATCCATAATTGAACTCTTCGAACACTAAGGACATACCAGCTAATACAATTGATGTCCCCAAGGTGAATGACATAATCCTTATAATCTAAACATGTATGTATGTACTTGGAACTAACTGTTGCAATAGACGACAAGCGTGTTAGAATAACAATATAATATTATAGGCGACAGGAATGAGAATCAGTTTACCGTGAAACTATTCATATGCAATGCAACTGATGATATCAAAGGGCTTATTGTTATTAGAAAATTCCAGCTCGATCGAGTAGTAAGAAATATCCTTCAAGGAATATCAATCTTTGTCAATGGGAAAAATTAACCTATTGTAGCAACGTGTTACAGTTTTCTAGTAGCTGTAAAAGATTTTAATGATGATATTGTAGACGGCCTTGTTACTTGTTGCATTAAATATTTCTAATCAAAATCAAAATCAAAATGTTTTATTTCACATAAACCTACATGGGCACTTATGAAACGTCAGAAGCTAGGTGCACGGTTCCAATTGGTCGTTTCCTATGGAGAAGAACCGGCAAGAAACTCCATGGTTACTCTTTTTAAAAATAATTGGCTTTTACAATGTTTCCAGATTACAGTAGGTATGGGAGGACAGCGCAGGCCTGTCAACAAGTACCAATTACTTGATAAAATAGAAAATGGTCTACAGATCTAAAGTCTATAAGGCCTACAAAGTCCACACATTTACAAAATAAGAATCTATCAAAAGGATAGATATTAAAAAAAGAAAAATAATAATAAAAACCTACTAAAACCAAGTGTTATGATTCTCATAAAAACCACTAATAAAGAGGTGAAAAATTTCAAGTGTCTGTATATAATGTCAATTAATAAAGAAATTATGTATAAAAGTATATAATGTCAAATAATAAAGAAATTATGTCAAAAAGTATGTAAAAAAAAAAAAAATATAATGAAATAAATATTAAACATCGTAATTTGAGAGCAGTTAATAGACATTTACATAGTTATGCCGTTAATGAGAAGCCAGGGAAGCCACATGTGCAGAAGGAATTATATTAATAAGAACAAGAAGAACAGCAATTGTATAGAATGCTACTTTAAAAAGCGGACTTATCTGCTAGATTTCTATTAGAAACTGATCATAACAACGCTTTTCTATGTGAAGGTGCACAAGCAAAAACGCATCACCAGGAGAAACGCTTGAAAGATGTACTTAATGCTATAGGCAAAATTAATAATATCCCTTCCACATCAAACAAAAAGACTCTTAACACCTGTGAACACCAAAGCATCTGTAAGACCTTGGCACCCAAACCGGAAAACAGAATAGAATAAATTAAGCAACAAGAACAAATACATGATTCGACCGATATTAGGCGCGTGCTTGAGCCAAGATCCGTGAAGCATTATGCACAGTAAACACACAATCTTTACAGCCCATTAGTACATTAGCTGCTAGTTTTACCTTGGGCATAAAAACACTAGAAAACAATAAACGATCGGCGTTTCCTGCACGCTCAACTTGATTAGGTCGAGCCAAATTCGGTGCTCAATTATATGAGTAATTGGATGTACTTAATAAGCGTGAAATATTAGTTTTTTTTTAGATGAAGTCTATAAACGACACTACTGGTAGTGCGGCTGGTAGTGTCCTTGCTAAAACATGTAATTTTTGGGATTAAAAAAATATGGTCAGTAATTTTAGTAGGAAATGGTTGGTGACTTCGCAAAAAAGTAAATAGTAGAAAATGATACACAGGTACAATTACAATAATTCAATGTACCCTACATAAACTAGCTTAGGAACAAGGGTATCAATATCTAATCAAGTAATCATGTAGATATGATATTATTAGAACGAGCCAAAAAAAACTACGTCACAATTAGCACATGAAAAATAGGTATAATATATCAAAGTAGGTGTCTAGTTGATGAACCGTCTGCCTGCAATCGCATTTATTCGCCCCACTCTAATGCATTGTTGGTAAACAATGCGTAAAAGTAGATCAAATCAATTTATCATCATCGATTTATCGATAGCAAACTGACCTAGGTACCGATAACTTAATTAATCACAAAACTATTTCTAGATTGCGTACTAAAAATGAATATTCTAGAAAATTAATAGAAAAGTTTTTAATCTCAGAATCACGAATAATGCTTTAATTGGATACTTAAAAGGAGTTACGACAGACAAAGTAAATAGATTATCATAGATAGATAAATTCAATTAAATCGTATGACCTAAATCTAAAATGTCTACCTCTAGCTATTACTAAACGTGATTTCGGAACAATAACGCATTAGTAAACTGATAATATCGATAAAGATATTTACTTAGATAACAATCCAAATGTCGTGGGGGGCGATTAAGTGGTTATCACGATTAATAGAACATGAGCAGGAATACCTACACACACATAAAACTATAAACGGCCCAATTATGGGTGAAGAAAATAATCATTGAAAGAAGTTCAAAGCGAAACCGATCCTTACAAACTTAATAAAAGTTAAGAAGAAGAAAACTAAGATATACAAGAGAAGCGTACAGACAAATCAATTGCCTAATCTTATCGCTAAGCTACCTACAAACACTTATTTTTATCTTTTGGGAATTTTATTCCAAAATCACATGATACTAGTAATCTCTTGTACAGGTTCTTTAAGACCAGGTACTCTAGTATTTATCTTGCTCACGTACGAGGATCTCTTGAGATGACACTAACGATGAACAAGTACAAAACAAAAACACGGGCAAATCTGCCCTGAATCTACATAAACATGTTAGTGGACTGCTTAAAGTAATACAATATATATGCAATATATATGATAAATAAAGGCATTGTTTTGCGTCTTCCCTTTTAGGTTAAACGTGACAAATATGGAGTCATCCAAGATAACAATAAAACATCTCACCCTTTTCTGACCTGTATCAACTTTCAAAAATGACGTCACAACTGAGGTCACTCACACTGAACAAATCACAAATATTTACCAGAGCCTCGATATAGGAGCGCACTAACGCCAGCCCCTTACAGTTCACCACTTTCTCGCACACCTTCACCCGCATCGTGTCACAGATCATGTTCACTGTGCAAGTGTGGAGCCGCTGAGCACGCTGCACCACACACTAACTCCACTACTGAAGCCTGCACGCATAGTTTGGAAACCAACGGACGCAACGCGTCCGCCACACCGCACTTAACACTGCTATCGCTTGTGTAATTAGCATTACCGTATAACTATAGACATTAATTTTGCGTAATTTTTTTATAAAGACAGTTTAGTGTCGACTGACTGTCGTAATTTTGCGGCGTGTTTTGATTTTCACACATTATTACGTATGCTTTCACTGTCTGATGGAGGAAATGAAGTGACGGGAAATTACAGTAAGAATAAAATTTGTTGTCGCGAATTATATTTACCTTTAACTTTAACGAGTATTTAAATTATTTAAGTTTTTTTTTATCACGTCACAACTTTTTATGTTCATGGAAAAGCATTCCGAATTCACTTACAGAGTTCTCATTAAAACTGTTTTGAACGAAGCACTGCATCCAAACACACTAATTGCTCTCAATTTATTTAAACGAAGTAAACATAATTTACAACAACACTTTGAAACCCACAATTATCTTTTAAACCAAATGGTTCACAAACGCGAACGCACACGCGTAAACAACTCAACTTTTTGAACTAAACAGAAAGTATCCCCGAAAACCTTAATTGCATGCTTATCTAACGAGCCATTATCACCTGTCCCTAATAATGCAGTGTACAAAGTAGTTTTAAACATATTTCAATGTGCACGTCAGAGAGGTAATGGTTTCTTAGTAACAGTTGCATGATCGAGAGCGCGTGATTCGATGGAACGAATATCATCTGAGATTCCGAAATTCGCTTTTTTGCGTGCGAAGTTTCACAAAGCATTTTTGGGATGTCGAGTGAGATTGATAATTGCGTTGTTATTAAGTTTCGCTAGATTAGCGGTGCAATCATTTGTTGTTTTATTGCCTGCAGTATTAAGACGACCGGATAGATTTTATGAGGCCTAAGGCATTGTAATTTGAAAGGTTCCGGCGATTACTTTTGAGGGAACTGTGACTTGCGATTTACTTAATCCTTACAATTCATTAAAAGTAGATAAAACACTCATTTGTCAACAGAATTGTCACGTGAGTTCATTCACGTGAAAACCCCAAATACTCGCTACACGATAATCAAAGAGATAAATATTTCAAAGAAGACAAAAGGTTCAAACAAGCTACCGAAATATTTGAATAACAAAACGATTGCTTACCCAAGTCAAAAAGCAGATAAACACAGAACAGGATAGCCCACTGACCGACTGTTTGACAACACAAAAGTGCAGTCACAACCAGAAGCAGCAGAGACGCATGACGAGATGACAACAGACAATAACACCGCTTTTACTTTACCGATTAACCCACTGCTCGTGAAACTGAATGTAATGACAGCCATCATTCGCGGCTAACCACAAGCGATCGGTAATCAGGTGGATATTATAGGCTTAGAAAGTACCTGAAGAATTATAAGAACATTTCATATTGACAGTTTTCTTACATTCATTCGTTCAAATGCGAGTTTTCTCGAGATATTTTCATTGAGTTCAGTGGAGTGGAATGGTCATTAGAAAAGGCTGTGATCGTTGATGATCGGGGATTGGTGATAGATGCAGCAATGCAATGATAATAAGATAATGATACTGGCCTTGATATTATAAATAGTAATAGAAATGCACAGGTTCTTATTTAAATTCTAGTTTTATTAATGAATATCAAGTCTCTTAATAAAAAAGGACCCAATCATATCATTACTACTGCTGATTAAACCATTTATAATTGAACCGAATTTAAATGAAATTCAATCGCAATTTCGGAGAAAAATGCAGTTAACACTCCAAAAACTAATAAATAGCGTGATGAGTCTATTTACTCAATTCCATTCTACATACTAATCTTACGAGATTCTTTGTGGTAGTCGATAATCTTTCGGGCAGTGATTCATTGACATTCAAAGAAGTTCTTTGGTTTTTTCGATATGTAACAATATACTTGAACAAGTGATTCATAAATGTTCTATCTTTGTTCGTAGTCTGTAATGCAGTTTACTTGTTTTAGGATTGCTCATCAATATGTAGGTAGTTAGAATAGAATAGAATAGAATTTTATTTTACAAATATGGGTAATACATAAATAGTTCTTAAGATTAATTTTAGCTCAGCCACATTTTACCAATCGGCATGCAAATATTTGAAATTATTTAGACCAATTTATTAATTACTATTATAAAATTTTAAATCATCAACTTATTAAAAATATATGTTTGACTAAAAAGGAAAATATAAATTAGTATCATTAGATTATTTATGTACATCATGTCATTACTATTACAAATGTCATACCATTATCATTACATCATTTAACATGTTATTACTATTACAAATATCATTATCAAAATGTCAGAAATCAAAATATCAAAGATCAAAATGTCAAAAATAAAAAAAAATGTCATACATCAAAATTTCAAAAATCAAGACGTCACTAATTAACAAATATTTTTCTCCGATAGGAACTCAGTTACACTGTAGTACGTACTATCTACCAAAAAATTCCGTAATCTGTCCGTAGTTGTTGAAAATGAAAAATATTTGACTATCTTGTGAAATTTTTTTGGCTGTCTGATTTTTTATGCTATACCTAGGGCTGCCATTCGTCCGGGTTTCCCCGGATTTGACCTGGTTTGGAGGGCGTCCGCGGAGCGTCCGGGCGGGGTTTTTAAATAGTGTCCGGGTAAAACCCGAACACTTTCTGTGTTAAGGCAAATCCGACTTTGAATGATTTGCAATAAATTAAAGCATAAATCATAGCCGCGCGGCAAATATCGTGCACTCGTGACAATTCATAATTTGCTTTTGATTTACATTTTTTTTTAATTTTCATTGTTTCCTAAAAGAAGAGCGTTCTAAATTGATTTTGCTACCAGAATACCTCTCATATATATAAGAGTGTATAATTGATTAGTAAATTAAGCGTTTTATTTGGTTTAAGTTGATTTTCTATAAATAAGAAAAAATAAGATACTTACCGTTACCGATGTTTTTATTTTATTGTAGGTAATTTTTTTTCCAAGGGATCCGGGGTAAATCTTTATTACACCCAAATGTCCGGGGTTTTGAAAGTTTTTATCCTGGGTCCGTAATTTAGGTGATGGTAGCCCTAGCTATACCTAGAGCTTTCATTAACTTCTTGGCCATGCTCTGCTTTGTTACGATATTCTTTTGATTCTATAATTTTGATTATATTACCGGTACACGTTACCGTTAATGTTTTCATGGTAGGCCAAGCCAACTACCATTTTGTCTTTTTAATTTTGTTTTTTTTTTTATCGATTTCCCTGCCACCGTGTATATTACAACCTCAGCACAAGCAGTACTAAAATATCTTCACTTACTAACTAAAGCAAGTCCTGCCATCTACCAAGTTAGGCTTACACTATCGACGCGTGCGCTGACTATTCGCAGCAGTAATTGATATACCTACGATTAATGATCCTCATTTATCGCTAATGTACTAGGAACGTCATCTATCTTACTGAGTCTGACAGCACAATGCAAACAGAGGTGTTGATTCTAAATCGAAGTTCTAAAGGTTTGTGATAAATGTGGATCCAATAAATTCAATGAGAAAGTATGCCTACATAGATTTAGAAACGTGTTAATTAGATGAACACCGGGTTATAGATGATGGTGTACTCGTACTTAAAAGAATATAAAACTTTCGCTACCTCAGTAAAAGTAGAGGGGACGGTATTCGCGGTGGTTGTAAATGTATAGATGAGAGTGGCTGAAGTCCAGTCAGTTGCGTCCGTCAGATTCTTATTTCTAGCCGTACACTGTTATGAGCTGACTAGCTACTGTCCGCGACTTCGACCGCGTGAAATTTCACCCTCCCCCATTCACTCCTTTAGGCGTGGAGTTTCTAAAAACCCTTTCTTAGTGGATTACCTACTCTTCACAAAGAACACACCCTCCAAATTTCATGTCTCTAGGACCAGCGGTTTAGGCTGTGCGTTGATATATCAGTCAGTCAAGACTTTGAATTTTATATAATACAGGGTTATTGGTAAAACATTAACAACCTCTTACGAGGTCGTTGTACTCATCATTATGAACAACTTTCTATGTTCTATGTTATGGGTTTGGTTTCCGCACTTAGTCCTTCAGTGGACCATTGTGCGTGGAACAACTTTTACTATGGAACCAAAACTGAAATCGCGAAAAAAAAATCATCAGGGGGTCTAAAAAGGCCACTTTGGAGAATCCTTAAAGGATAACATTATGAATCGTAATATGGCGAAGACAGTCCGTGTTTTTCTTTTTTTCGCTGCACTACGTAGGTATAATCAAAGAGATTGGGATTGGATTTCGATCGGATTGATTGGTATTTTAGCACAGACAAAAAAAAAAAAATTGTAAAATGCTTCACCAATGAGATTTGATACGATTAACAGACTTAACGGTTCACTGTCCATTATGATATCCTTTTATGATTCTGCCAAAGTGGCTTTTTTAGGCCCCCTGTTCCCTACATTTTCACGAGTTATACGAACATAATGTAGGGAACAGCTGATTTTTTTTTCTGGTTTAACAATAACCCTGGATAAGATGATGATAATGATGATGATTTAATTTAAATTAATATATGTATATCAAACTTACAAGAAATGTATACGGAATGCACAACGGAATGTATACGGAATGTTCAACAGTAACTTTGGAGCTTGAAGAGCTCTTCACGCAATGAGCTTTCGAATTTAACTACAGTTATTCCAGAAACAATTATTATTTAGGTAAACACACGGGGAAATCCTGATTTCAGAGCAAGAATATCTGAGTTGCGAGCAGTTTTCCCGAAAAACTGATGCAATTCGTTAGGTATTACAATTTTTTTAGAAGAAATTGTCATCATCCCAATTACTAACCGAAGTATTAAAAATCGTGGAAAAAGTTTTTCCGATGACTCCGTGAAAAATACAGTCACCGGCATTACACTCGAAGTTTCGTCAACGAAAAATTGTGCACATGAAAATCACGAACTACCTATTTGGCAGATAGAATATAAGAATGCCAAAGCCACTCACCTCCAAATCTCTAAAAACATCTCTGATGTCTGGCTTCCTCGCTCTGGAAGCAGCTCGTTTCCTCCTCACTGTCCTGTTAAGTCTTCTGACTCGTCTGCGCACTGCTGCAGCCTGTTCCCTGGGCAGAGGTCTGATGGCTTCACCCAGCTGGGCCTCTGTTACCTCCAGACCCGCTTGGAACGGAGCGGCCAGGGATCCGAGGCCTGCCGCTTGCAGCCATTCGGTTTCCAATTCGCCTTCTGTTTGGACAAAGAGATAGAGAAGGTTATCAAATGTGAAAGAGGTACTGAATTACTGATTTATAGGTTTCTTTTTTTCCTTCACGTAAGTAAGCGGCTATTGGTGTAATCCTGTTTTCATTCTGAATCGAATGTACCTATTTATCAATTTCCAGCCAACACATTTACAAAAAATATTCTCGGAGTCAAATTTTTCAAATAATTTTGGTCTCTACCAAGTCTCATTTACACAAGCTTATTTACTCGTCACATGTAAGTGTCCTAAAAAATCTCATAAAGACGTATTTATTGCTTAGTCAGACTTCAGACACAATTTGCGATCGCCTCATGAGTTTTTTTTTCAACCCAAAATCTTCCGCAGTTTTTTTGTTTGCACTTAAATCATGAACCATTAACTCGATACCAATTATTACGTATGTTCACTTTGGTACATTCAGTTTCAGTCAGGTTGGGATGGTTAAAAAAATGAAATACTTTTTAGTCAGTTTTCTGAAAACGTCATTTCTTTTCATTTTTTTTTTAATACTGGGATAATTTGGGATTCAACATTACTTCTTCAATTTCACAGACTGATTTCAATGGATTTTAACAAAAATCAAGGATCCTATGTGTTTGCTTTTTCCCGTTGTTTTAAATTAACATCCCAGAACTAATAGCTTCTGTTCCACTCTTGTCGATGACTGTATACGAATCGTCAATTAAATAAAATTCTTCAAAGACGAACCATAATACAAGGTTGCTAGTTTAAAAAACGCAAGGTTAAAGAACTTATTTGCACGCACATAACGCGTTTCTACATAAAGGTTTATTGTAATGGTAACACCATGACCATTGATTATAGAGTATCAAAATAATAAAAGAGGAAGCGATGAGCCTATTGTTCGTGCACGATTTGAAAAAAGAAGAACAGCTAATGAACTGGTATTAGGTATTGGAAATAAGGAAATTAATATCGCGATTCACGTGTATTTATTAGTGAAACTTCGCCCCGCGGTTTCACCCGCGTAAATGTCGACCCCGTGGGAATATCGGGATAAAAAGTAGCCTATATGTTAATCCAGGGTGTCAGCTACCTCCATACCAAATTTTATCAAAATTAGTCCAGCCGTTTGAGCGTGAAGAAGTAACAAACATATAAACTCACACACACACACACTCACAACCTTTCGCCTTTATAATATTAGTGTGATTACTATTAGGTAAACAAGTGATTCATATAAACTTTATCGAAGTTACCGAACTTGAAAATTATAATACTTAATATAGAGACTGCATGTCGCCTTGGGTCTCCTAATCTTTACACACAAAAAGATGGGTAGGTACAAACTTAATTAACCATAGTGCATCTTTTTAGGGTTCCGTTGCCAAATGGCAAAAAACGGAACCCTTATAGATTCGTCATGTCTGTCTGTCTGTCTGTCTGTCCGTCTGTCTGTCTGTCCGTCCGTATGTCACAGCCACTTTTCTCCGAAAGTATAAGGACTATACTGTTGAAACTTGGTAAGTAGATGTATTCTGTGAACCGCATTAAGATTTTCACACAAAAATAGAAAAAAAAACAATACATTTTGAGGTTCCCCATACTTAGAACTGAAACTAAAAAATTTTTTTTTCGTCAAACCCATACGTGTGAGGTATCTATGGATAGGTCTTCAAAAATGATATTGAGGTTTCTTATATAATTTTTTTCTAAACTGAATAGTTTGCGCGAGAGACACTTCCAAAGTGGTAAAATGTGTGTCCCCCCCCCCGTAACTTCTAAAATAAGAGAATGATAAAACTAAAAAAATTAATTTAAAAAATAAAAAAACCCGACTGCGAAACTGAAAAGCTACAAACAAGCCCATTTTAAATTAAATAAAAGTTGGAAGCAGGCGGGACCCATTTGAATTTGAAGATATGATAAAAATGGTATGGGTCCCGCCTGCTTCCAACTTTTATTTAATTTAAAATGGGCTTGTTTGTAGCTTTTCAGTTTCGCAGTCGGGTTTTTTTATTTTTTAAATTAATTTTTTTATTTCCAGTTTTTTAGTTTACAAATGTGAAAGATTTCGCAAACGATTTAGTTCTTGGTACTTGTTTTTTACGTTTTGTCACTTCGAATTACTTTTAACCATATAAGTTATATATATTTTTGTAATCACCTTTTAAAACCCTTTATTTTGATACCCCACTCGATAGGTTTCGAGAATATTTTTTTTTTTTTTGAAAACATGTTGCGCCATAAATCGGCCATTTTATTTTTTTTTCAATTTTAATATACCCAGTAGCACTCTCACAATTAAGACGAATCTAACGGCACCTCTCAAGCTGAAATCGATCAAGCCGTTTAGGCTACAGAGCGTGCCAAAGAAATATACATACATACATACATACATACATACATACATACACTCGAAAAACATAACCCTCCTTCTGACGCAGTCGGGTAAAAAAATATATGATGTACAATACTATGTAAACTTCCACCGAAAATTGGTTTGAACGAGATCTAGTAAGTAGTTTTTTTTTAATACGTCATAAATCGTAAACCGCAGTTTACCTTTCATTCAACCAACTAAAAAAATAAAAAAACATTTAATTTCATAAACATAAACCTTATGCATGAACCTGGATGTTACGGAACCCTAGGTGAGCGAGTCCGACTCGCTCTTGTTTTTTCTTGTTTAAATCTCTGACGTCTCAAAAGTTTAATTGGAAGACATTTTTTTAATTCAAGCCAAATGCAACCCGCCATCCTATGACACAACGTTCGCAAAGAACAGGAAATTTCTACAAAATTCACCCCCTTACAGGAAAAGCGTGAATTGTTTCACAAATGAGGGACGTCCGAAGCGCAGTATTGTCATTGTTAAAAGTCGTAAATACATAACTATCATGTTAACCGATGCTTGCGACAGGATGCTTGTATCTGCGCTTGCGCCTAAATATAGTCCGTCTGTCTGTCTGAGTCAGCGCTTAGCGCCACCGCTAACTGCTCAGCACTGAGAGCTTTTTGTACCATTTGTTCTGGTTGAAATATTGTGAACTTAAAGCGACTGCTTCAATGTTTCACTTTGGCTTTTTAATAATACCTATATGTTTGTATAATTTACCTCATATACTTACTACTAACCTCATAAGGACATGCAAAAATAGTCTGAATTAAATTTATTTCTTTTTATTTTTTTGTTTTTCTTTTATAATTTTAACAACGGCGGGGTAATTGCGTTCACACACTAACGGAGTAGCAATGGATTTCATTTTGACAGTTCAACATCATTCATTGCGTTATTTAGGTACCTACGTTATTGAGTAGAAATATGATTTGGACATAATTATGAAGCAATGGATTAGTAATATACTTCAAAATGATTCAAATTGTGATTGAAAGTCTGTTACGCTATTAGGGTGCTGATCTAACTATGAGAACACTACCTTTTGGAAGGGGCGACTAGAATTAATTCTATTTTACTGTAATTTTTGACGTTCAAAAGTGCCTTTAATGTGCCTATTTGAAATAAATGATTTGATTTTGAGAAGTCAGGTGTAAAATAAATAGTGAATTGTTAGAGTTTGCATGTTGTGTTTGACACTACCACAGATTTCCACCATACCATATAACCACCACCATATGATTTTTACCATAGATTTTCTTAACGGCACATTATAAAATAAAATCTACGGTTAAGTATTTCAAATAGGTAATAACTTTAATATTATTATTAAAACTGAAGATAAATAAATACACCATTATGTTTATTTGACGTAAAAAGCAACTACATTTGAGTGAAAACATGACGAAAGTCAAACTGTCAGATAAATCTTTAAACATCGAAGCATTCACCGTAAAAGCAGATCTGACAAAGGGGATGGAGTGCAGAACTTGTTTGAATTACAACGTCGTTCTGAAGGATTTATCGAATGTTACTTGTTCCCTAAAATAGGTAGCAATGTTTTAAGTGTTTATGTGAATTAAGTAGGAGGGATACGAAGTTTGTTAGTCATCCCTGGTTACTTACATTTAGAATTAAGAAGTCGGTAATGTAGAGTCTGTGTAGACCTACCTTTAGCAATAGATGCTGGCTGGTCATAATAAAATTGCCAAGGTGTTCCATTCGAACGTTCAAGCAAGTGTCAAATATTTTAGTACGGTAATAGAGTGCTAGAAATAACGTGATATTGTAAAGTCCTCTTATAAATATATTAGTTCCAAGTCGCAGTTCTTTTAATTAAACTGTGGAGGTCCCGTCTAGACCTTTACAGTACCTACACAGGTAAATATGCTATAATATAATAATACCATCCAGTTACTGCCCCACTGCTGGATAACGACCTCTTCGGTCAGTGGGTCGTCTTAGGGGCGGAGTTGTAGGAGTTTTAGAGCTTAGGGGCATTAAGAGCAGCAAAGAAAACAAAAAAAATATTTAAAAAATAAATTTAGGATTTCTTTTCGACTAGAGCAACAATTCCTTTCAAGAATAGATTTTCATCCGAGCTACCATTTTGGCAAAAAAAAAACAATATTTTTCTAAGTCCTCGCCCCATATAGCCCTAAGGCTACACTCCAACCAATTTATTTAATTGTTTCTGTTATTTAATACATAATATACAGCGAAAGGAACTTCGTGTGTCTCACGACACCTCTCGAAGTCTCGACTTCTGTTTTTATTTTGTTTTTGTATAATTCCAAGTATCAATGACCTGAAAGTTACTTTGTAACCGTACAGCACAAGGATTCCCACCAATATACAGCGTGTGGTTTATTTCAGCCACCGAGCAGGAAATCACAGGATGTTATTTGTTTAGTTACTCTCTCATTTGGCTATTTAAAGCTAAATGAATGCTTAATGTTTGTTTGCTTAATCGTTGCAGCTGTTTTATTGTTTGTATATTAATAAAAAAATTGTAATTTGTCACTTAAATAAATGACGCTTAATTTCGGTGACATATTAAACAAAATTTATAACAATAAGATAAGCTGGGATTCTGGTTGAAGCATACTTATACAAAATTTAGGAAATACACATAGAATCATCGGATACGACGAAGAAGCCTGAATAATTAAACCTTCACATCTTCATCTACAGCAGTCCACTGCTGGACATAGGCCCCTCCTATAGCACACCATTCAGCGCGATTCTCGACAATTCTCATCCAGCTGCTACCAGCCACCCTGCGAATATCATCGCTCCACCGATCCTGAAGGCATCCCAACTTACGTTTGCCGGTCTCCACTCAAGAAGACATCTACCCCAACGGTTATCGGTTCTAAGGCTAATATGGCCGACCCATTGCTTCTTCAGCTTGCTTAGTGAGCTAAGTCGACAACTTTGGTTCTCCGCCGGATCACCTCATTCCGGATTCTATCCCTCAGAGAGACTCCAAGCATAGCTCGTTAAATCATCACATGCAGATAATAATGTAAATAAAATATCTTCTTTTGCCCGAGCAACAACCAGAGCTATTCATTCAAAATAATTACAAATTGAAATAAACGGAACACACGCAGTTTGTTTTGAAATGTCAACGTTTAATTATAAACATTTTCATTTAATTGCCAGTTTGAACGGACCACACACTACGAGCTGCTTTAGATTTAAATTAGCTTTCTTGTTTAAAAATGAAGAAAACTAACTAGATACACGCATTTTAATGACCACTTCATGTTTGACTATGAAATTGTATTGCAGCTATTATAATAAAAATATTTAAAGTACACAAATAAATACGAAAAGACTCACCTATCACACATTTGGCTTGGAACCGACATAATGCACCCATAACACACATGGATCACAACGCGAATGACAAAGCTAAAATAAAACTAAACACAATTTCACCGGAAAATCAACAATTAAACAAATTGCTCTTCATTAAACGAATCGGGGGCAACATTGAATCAACTGCAGTTCATGTACATTCTACCACACAATAACAGTTGCCAAAACGAAGATAACGCAAGATTTTTTTGTGACGACTTGTGTGGGTGGGTGTACCGACGTCACAGGTGACTCGTCTTACGTAGAACAAGGTAGGTATCGATAGCCAGTCCGTCTGGACCGGTGAATGATTGAATGAGTCATTCTGTACCGCTTAATGATTTCATGAATGAATATCCATGAAAGTAATCAATGGTTTGCGTAATACCTATATTTTTTTTGTTACATGTAAGAGTTATTATGACTTATCTGTTGGTTCAAGTGGTTTTCTGGAAGGGATAAAGAAAAGTATCGTCGCGTCGTGCGTGAGTAATGTTTTTATTCGCGTAGAGAATAATAAATATTATGAAATTAAACATCTCATGGACAATAAAATAATTAGGTGGGTAAGTCATCAAATTAATAGGTATTACCTAGTTTTTATAGGTAGCATTTATTTTATTAGAAATTTGTTTTTTATTTATTGTATCTCATCATTACTATAAATTTTCATGCAGATAAAGACTTGAAAAATACTGCACGCCCATTATTATTTAAAACTAAACAATAAATGGATTGAGGTAAAAAATAATGTACTATAGTCACCAAAAGAGATAAGTAACAAGAGTCGTCGGATATAGTTGAAGTTTAATAAAAAACCGATGGCATTTTCAAAGGAAAATATCCAATTTGAAAATCAAATTACAAAAATTATCTAATTAATTATGTGTAGATCGAATCAACCAGACATAATCTTTAACACCCTCCAACGCAAAATCAGTGTTTACCAACGAATCTCACAATCGCGCGCGTAATTTGACATATGTCATAACTGTCAAAATTGACGTGACGTCGAAAAAATTGCACACGTTGCTCGAGTGACGTCGACGTCGGCGTCGAGTGTCGCGTCGTGGCAAACTGCGCGTGCGCCCACGATCCCGGATTATTATGGTCATGTATTTATAGATCGGATCGAAACACGGGATAGAGTTCAATTATTTCCGTTCAGTGAATGGACCGAAACTGTGAAGCTTAAGGAGTTATTTAGAGTGAAGATTTTTGATTAAGTCGTCGAAGTTTTTGAAAACAAATGAGAATTCATAGTGGATAATGCAATGAGTGTACAGTCACAAGCACTAATATGAATGAGTTCAATACATTAATTTTCTCAGTGTTCTCCCGGAAGTTCACAAAACAATGTTTTCTTATGACTCAGAAGCTTTTCTTCTATACCTAAATACTTATGTACAGGAGAGACGCCAGCACTTCAAGCTACTACAACTTAGACAAAGAAAAGTATAGACGGCGGGTATCTCCATTTCATTTCCACAAGAAAGGGATAAAGTATTGAGTTATTATAAGTAACAGAAAAGGATAAAGCTATACTATTTCCATCTCTCAGTGCGTGCCAGTTTTTTCAAGGCAGCTACTCATGTAGCCTATGTTAGTTAAGTTAGTTTTTTGTCTCATGTGCGGCCACGCTACCCGATGCTCTATAGCTTTCTTACTCTAAGTCCTACAATCTGTCAAACTTCTTTAATAGATTTTCAAGTTTATCGCTAAAGCATTAGGTTTAAAGTTGATTGGGAAAATTTGACAGTTTCGGGTAGCTTGATGTGCTGGCGATTGTACTAACTATGAAACCAAAGTAGTAACGTGGCTCTTTCAAACAACATAATTATGAATGGCAGAAATACGGAATCATCTACCTGTTGATTGAAACTAAATATCTAAATGTAACCAGCAGTCTGACTGATGATCTTGAGGTGCTTAATGATCAATCATTTATCAATTGATTGAGTGATCAATTAAGTAGGTATCAATGGATGGCTGAGGGCTGTGCGTTTCTTCAAAGAATATCTTCGATATTTTTCCGATGTCTTGAAAATTTTATTGATACTCTTTACGAGAAGCTTCTTGAAGAACTTTTGGTTTGAATGCGAATCTTAATTTTCAGATACTTACAGTCTTTTGAAAGTCTATTTTAAGGGCTAAGTCATACCAATAAAGATCGCTTAGAAATACAGGAATACGAGTGAAGAGTCGTAACGAGTGCCTATAGATAAAATAATGTTATTTAAAAGTGACGATTCGCACTTCTTCTGCGAATCGCGAATTTATAACTATTTTTACACTTATGTTTAACAAATAAAAAACAGTGACACTCCGGGAGTGCTGATTGAAGTGAAAACTTGAACTATTACAGAATACTTTGCCATCACTCACTGACATATCGGATATACATTAAAACCGAGTACATCCCGAGGACAGCCGAACACATCCAAATGTAGCGCGGTGTCGGTTACGGTAACAGTGTCGCGAGATCAGTGGTTTTTTTCCCATCTCAAAAAATGCTTAAAGAAGTTTTCACTTCAAAAAACTTTGACCATTTCACTAATTTCATTCCATCATTCATTATCGATTGAAGATGAACACCATCTATCCCGAATGCACTTCTCCGACCTCCAGATAGTCACGGACGGGCGGGCACCAAACTATTTGTGTCAACGCACTAGCAGCGTCTAGACGAGTTATATTTACACGCGGATTCACTCGTACGTCACACGCCATTTACCGAGGTGCCATAACGTCAGTCTTGATATTTGATAAGAGTGGCCATTAAGGAAGTTGCGACAGTGAATATTTATGGAAAAAACAGAGATGTTTTGTTAAAATAAAAGCCGTTTTCCTATTGGAAATGAAATTATTCATCATCAAAAAATGGGAATCATTGCAATGGCTGTTCCTTGTAAAGTTTACAATCTACATAATATAATCAACTATAGCTTCTGCCCGCGACTTCGTCCGCGTGAAATTTCTTGTTCCCCACATGACAGTGGAACCTTAGTAATAGGGTCCCGTTTTTACCCTTTGGGTACGGAACCCTAAAAACAATAAAGAAGTCCCACTCACCATCTCTACCAGATTCATAGAAGTTTGTACGCCGATATCTCAACAGCACAACCATTTTCGTAAAAATCCAAAAGAAATCAATTCCAAATAGACACGACACTGCACTTTGATGCACTCTTGACGAAAGCAACAACAAAACTAAACAGAAGAAGACAACATTCAAAATTAGAAGCCTTAGTGACCATAGATAAGAAACAAAAGGGCTCAATCCCTAATGAGGTTAAAGTATTTAGAGATTGTATGCACGCAAACAAACAGATTAGGAAGCATTAGTATTTCTCTATGTAAATAACTTTAACGATTTGGAATTACCTATAGGAATAATGTTTTTTGAAGAAAAAACGATATTTTAGTGCCAGTGATTTGTTAATCTCATTGTTTTTGACATATACTAAATTGAAAACAATGCATTTCTATAGGCCTCCAATCAGCCTGTTAAGATTTCGATAAATTACGTCTAATTTAATCAGTATGTAGTTGTTCAAACATTGTTTAGCTCGTTGCTACTTCACAAGCAACCTGTTTAAATAAAATAGTTCAATGTTCATACAAATATTGATCATTGGCTAACTTTAGGATAAGCCAATTTAAGAGCGTTTACGCCGTACAGCTTTTCATATAAACTTTCAAGGCCTTGTTTTCGAAATGTATGAACCGATTTTAATGAAACTTCATACGCATAAGCAGGATACAAAGGTCTAAAAAGTTACTTAAGAACATTTTCGAAAAACAGTGTTACAGCCAAATTAGACCGATTTAAAATTTTCCATAGAAACAGAGATTTCCAGTTATCTTTTTAAAATAAGTTTAGTAACTTTTTAGACCTTTGTATCCTGCTTATGCGTATGAAGTTTAATTAAAATCGGTTCATTCATTTCGAAAAACAAGGGCTTGAAAGTTTGTATGAAATGCCGTACTGCGTAAACGCTCTTAATAAGTTTGCTAAAGTACTTATCTATGACAGCGGTGGCAGGTGGCACGTTACAAAATAATTTGGGCACGGCATCATTTCAGGAATTTATTTAAGTCATCTAGTTTGCAACAGCAGAAATCGCACTAATTTGTCATTTTATTTAAATAAATATAAAACTGGTAATATTGACATTAGTCCTACACCGACCGGGGTTGTCCTTGTGTATACTTGCACAGTGCGAACAGGACACGAACAGGATCAGTTGGTGTCTCATTTAATTAAAAACGTCTAACGGGCCTCGGCGAATAGGTTTCGGCCCTTCTACGCCTTCCAAAGGTCCGGGTCCCCAGATTCCCAAGAAATATCAAGAGAGATTCAAAATAATAATAATAATGCGAAAGTTTTTTTTTTTTCAGATATCACTAAACCAAGACGTTCGCACATCACAGCCGCAAGAATTTTTTTTTTGGAAAAATGGCACTTACGTAGATGTATAGAGGTTCGCCATCCTTGATCTATGATGTGGATGACGAAAATGATTCCAGATGAAGTAAAATAAAATCAGAACAAATTCTTATTAACTTACATATTCTTAGGCAGTATTCAAATTCAATATTTTTTTATGGATTTATATAACTAAACTCGCACTCTCATCTTAAGATAAATAAGACATGTGATGCTAATCTCATGGTGGAAAACTACTGAATAGATTTTGTAAAAATAAATGTTCAGAAAAATTATTAATTTTATAATAATTTACAGAAATCTATTATTTTTCGGAATATTATTCAAAATTCAAAGGTTTTGGTATGCTTATAAAGTATGAACCGTAACAATTTTTCGAAGTAATAATTACACGTAGGGTAACAGGTTATTTATCATATAACCTTAATAAATTACGATAAAGTTGATCTAAGTAATTCAATTCTGATAATAATATTATGATTATGACTCACTTAATATGAGAAGATACGCGTCGTACAACTGCATTTTGGGTGTCCATTAATTTCATTAATAAAATTGATAAATTCAATCACTTCTCCACGACTGTTAGTCAAAAAAATTTCTTTCGAACTGTTATAATATCTATGTATATTTTTCTGCGCAGAATAGCAGATAAAGGATGAAAGATAAGTACTACATTGATGTCGAATTTAAATATAGAAATAATCTATGTAGTTTAACGTCTAGATTCTGTATCGATGGCATATAAATATTTTATCTTTTTGCGCATTGACGTAGGCCCTTGATGCGGTTATTGACTACTTTTTATTACAAATTACTCTTTTTATCATAATGTATTTATAAATGAAATGATTCTGAGATGTTGTTGATATTTCTTATCAGTTCTGTCTTTGTAGGTAAGGGAGCGTTTAAAGGACGTGGAGCATTTAAAGGACGTTCACTGTTTTTTAATGAGAGATTTGATTAATTAATAATAATTTAATCAGATTTATTTATTATCAAGATTATAGTCGATAAAAAATGTGTTTACAAATCAAATAAAACACATATGTAAGTTTATTTGTTTTCCATAGATTATAAAATTGATTTCATAACGAGACAAGACAGCTTCCAATTTTTTTCTTTCTTTTGAGTATTAAAAAAAACATAATTTCCAAGAACCCTGAAGATGGCGTTGAACTGACTAGGTACGTTACTAGGTACCAAAGCCAAAACGCTTGGGAAAAAAACATTGCGTCCTCGATGAGTGACACTTTCGTTTGCTTTCGTTTTACGATCTCAAAATTACATCCAAGTGAAATAATAAAAAAATTATGTGACGTTCCGTTCCTTGCAGTAACATACCAAGTTCAGCGCCATCTATCCAGCGACTAGGGAAGAGTTAAAAAAAAAAGAAAAAGAAAATCCCTCATAGACAAGATAAAGATATTTCCCACCATGGCTGGCTGACGTTATTAAATCTATAATCTATACTTAAAATACTAATGATGTAGGAAGCAAAACAATAGTTCACAGGTAGATAGGCCTTCGAGACACACTAAGAGGTTAACCAAGAGGATTTATTACCATTTAAATAACGAGGAAGCACATTCCGCTACACACTGAGGAATATTAAATAAATATACGTATGTACTTGTAGACCGCATTATGTCATTCAGACACGTTCAGAATGTCAGTAAAAATAATACAGTTATACCTATTAAGTATTACCATGAACAAAATTGAGCTGGTAATTGGCTACTGCAGATGTAGGTTATTTTAAATTAATTTAGAAACAAAAAAAAAATTTTTCTTCAAGACTCAAGCACAAAGTGTGGGCGCCTTTATTAAAATCCGCATTCAAGTACAGAGAGATTTTAATGTCATATTAAACTACAATACACAATCCATCAAAATAAGTATACCACAATCACAATAGAGCACAATGCCTTTCAAAATAACGAAACAAACAAAAAACCGACACAATAAAATAAGGATGTACCGTTACAAATGCGGCCAAATAAATTCGCCCATACGTCGATCGGGGATAGTATGTTAAGTACATGAACACTACCTGACGAGAATCAATTACGATTACGGATCGCGGACTCGATTTCGCTTACCGATTCAAATGATCCACTTTTTATTGAGATGACATTCGGATTAAGGTTGCCACAGTATACCTACCTACGAGTACGCGACACTTCACCAAAGAAAAGATTCTTTTAATGGGAAAAAAATGTTAATTGGAGTAAAAACTTAAGTGGTACTGTGATAAGCGCGAATTTGTGTAATTAAATAAATAATAGGGCTTGCACACTGTACTTAAATAGATCACGCATCTAAGTAGTAGGTAATCAGCATTGCTGCTCGTCCGACTTTTCAAACAGAGGTAGTTTTGATTAGCATCGCTCTTGATTTCTTGTTAAGGCCTACTTCTGCTGTCTTTTAGCTTATCATTCTTGAGACATGCACTTAGTATTCCACGCATACAGTGATATTCTTGAATAGTCACCGCATATTATTATAAAAAGTATGATGCACGTCGACATTTAGTTGCGTGCCGCAGCGCGGGCGCATGCGAGCATACAAACGCGTCGGTTGCTAGGCAACGGATGTGACAGTCTGGAATATGATTTTCATGTGATTATGTAATATTAAAGACGAATGCTACTTTCTAGGCGACAGTATTTCACCATTGGTTAGTTGGTTTTCTTTATTTAAATAGATACAAAAACGGTTTTTTACTAAATTCCATTCATACAACAAAGACTGCACCTATCATATAGCATAACGATAAACTGTAGCTGCACATCTTTTTTCTGCGACAAAATAACTAACTATATCTCTGATATCATCAGTAATTAAACAGCTAACAAGTCAGTATCGCAGAATCAATTCCACATTGAAATCACTTCGCTATCAACCCGTATTAGCAAAAGATAATAACAATCACTAGAAATAAAAACGAAGCCATATTTAACGCTACCGATCAGTAATAAAAACTATAAAAAAACTCTTGTTGATAAACTAAACCCGTAATTAATCCATTAAACGATACGTCGTACGATGTTATATCTTCATTTTATAATACGAGAGATACTTAGTACGACTTAACGATATCTGATGGGACTAGAATTTTTCAATATTCATAAGTTTTATTCTTCATAAGCCTGGCGAAGTATTTACTTTTTTCTTTCGCCGTCGTTAGCATAACACATTCACAAACTCCATATCTTTGCATTAAAACTATGAAAATATGTGCTCCATTAACATTACCTACAGATAATAATTTATACCGAGACCGTAAGACTCAGACTTAATTTTTTGTACCAGTTATTACTTTATTATAACAGTCGCATCAACTGAAGAATCCAATTATAAATTTTAGTATAGTACTAAAAACTGCACGTTACAAATCTTGTTACACGAAACGGAATATATATCGTAAAACGAAACACAGAAGTGCTAAGTGAAAATATCTAGTAACTTTCTAGCGTGACTAACTGAACATTCCTACAACGCTTCGCTTTAGAATTAACAAGACAGAGAGCATCTTAATTTCTTTCCACCAGGATACAACTAAATTCAAATGCCAGAGAGAGAGAAAAGGAAGTAAAGCCATACAATAATTAATTATTGTTTCCCACACCAGTCACAGTTCATGTCCCAAGAGGACTCTAGGCAGCCAACTGCAGCTCGAACCCACCAATTAAAAGGCCACAAATATGTAAGCAACGCCAGGCAGGTAGCGATAGTTCCTTTTACTATAGCAATCACTTCCCACGCCCATGTGAATACTCACTCGGCGTGACGTCTCTTACCTTTACTTCCTGAAGGAGATGACATGCTACAAAAACTGTTTGCTAACAGTCGTGGGAATAAATTGTTTATTATAGATTCACTGACTTCAAATGAAATTGGATGCTGTGACATTTGTGGTGAACTTCATTGACTTGAGGGAGAGAAGTTCCTTCTTTTCACTTTAAGTTAGGGATAAATACGATGATCAATGCAACTTTAGGTACTTTTATTGTGGCACTCATTTATTTCGTTCTATTGTGGAGTCGGTATGAACTTATTTATTCCCTGGTAATTTCTCCTCTTGCTCCAGATTTCTAATGATCTCTCTGAGATAAACGATGCGAGCATTTCTTTCCATACCATGCTGCAAAAAGCGGTAAGACCTACCAACTTCATCCGTTTCAAAACTGTCGAGCCGTCATTCTAACATCTGTTTATACAGCAAATCTTTAGCAAATAACACTTTCGAACAGATTTTTTGCTGCCAAATGCTCATCTCGCGAGTTTCCCAAGCAAAACCAAAGAAAGTAATGCGTTGTTTTCATTATCGTGTATCGGAACAATGGCAGCGGAGACAATGCGCATGCAGCCCCCGCTCCCATGTGAAAGTGCTTGTCTGTTTGTATGTCACCTCGTCCGTTTCCAAGATCGCTGAGAAACTGTCCGCTATCTATAAACAGCAGACTATAAATCATCCATGTTTTGTCGGAAGATTTAACCAATTTATTATGCACTAATCAATAGTGATTCAAGCAGAGATTTGCTCCTGCGCAAATATTTTACAGCATAAATTCGCTGATCGAATCTTGACTGATGGAGTTGTTACATCGATTAATAAATTCTTAGAAACTATAAAGCAATCAAGTTGGCATGACGTTGCAAAAATAAACTGCTTATTATAGACTGGCATGAGTACAAAACAGGTTACCTACCAAGTTAAAAAATATTTTTAAATACAAGTGTTCCCTTAATTTTGTCCTCGGATGTATGTAGGTATAGTCAACACTCAGCAGTAATTATCTGTCATTTGTGGTATCCTGTGAAGGGCAGTAGTTATACGCCTCTATGCTTCTGGGAAGCTATTTGCCCATAGTAATTATATAGTTCGATTTGCTATTAAATTCAGTTACTATAGTCGGACTTTTAATTAGCTGCAGTAAAATGACAACTTATGTGTTACTCAAATGACTGAAATTGGCGTCTTTTTGTTTTTTCGCGGCTATCAACCAAATCTTGTTTTTCTAGTACAGAATAGTGTAACAAACGAAACTTATGTGACATGCATATCTCTAAACTCGGTCCGAAATGAGTTATTAAGAAGTGTAATTTTACTGCAGCTAATTAAAAGTTTGATAAAATGATAACTTCTCTTGTTATATTTCTGTTGCAATGTAATTGAAATGTTTGTTGGTTTGCTCTAGGTTTGCCATTCTTTTGTTTATCGATACGATTGAATACGGTGTTTTTCATAATTGATATAAAAGCTATTTAACATTGACATTGTGTTTGAAATGACGCAAGAAAGTTTGGTTAACAAAAAGGTCTGTCTCTATTAATAGAATAATCGGCAAATAAAATAATGGAATGGTTCAAGATGTTTTCATTGATCTAATTCAACATAACCGTAAGCGACAAAGAACCAATTATTAGTGCATAAATTAAATTGAACAAAAACTGCCGTCACACACTAACACCGAATCGGTCGATGACGTTATCCTGCAAAAACTTTAATATGGCTAATTAAAATCGTTCCACAAAAAGAATTCACAAGAAAAACCTAATTACAAACTTATCTAATACAATTCAACAAAAGAAAAATAAGACGAAATTGCTTGGAGAAAAAAGTTATAGAGCTACAAATAAAATATGGTTTCTGACTAAAATTACCTCCTACGCAGATACCAATGAAGGCTGACCATGTAGGTGGCGACCGTTTGCAGTCACATTTGGACAATTACTATAATTTGCATGAACTGGGTCAGCTTGAAGCACCCAGGATATGAGTAATGGCAATTGTCAAAATAATGAGCAATGATAAGCACGAATTAGGAAAGTAGGTTAAATACCCATAATACGTTTATCTCATTGTAACAATTGAATATCAGTTGAAATATGAACCAAATCAAAGAATTAAGATTGATATATTGATGACACAGTTGAACTTCATTCATTAATTTGAATCAAAGCCAATAAAAATGAGACACATGGACCACACACATTAACCAGGAAATTCAATGAATGGCAGTAAATGCAAAACCCAATGAAATAGACATACAGAATTATAGGCAGGTAGACATAACAATAGACACAACGACATAGCGACAGTACGAAACAAGAAGTAATGAATTGAGACGGTCTTGAACTAAAAACAATTGCTTTATACTTAAAATTGGCATTGGTATGTTCCGGCGTCGGTGTCTTAGGTCTTTCTTAGATTAGCGACAGGAACCGCATTTCAAGAATGTGGTAACTGTCAACTACAAAGTACTTATCTAGCTAATTGTTGTGTTCTTTCTTCTCCATTATCAACGCCATTGTCATGTATCTATTCATAATTAGTTGGGGTCGCATGTGATTTTAATTGACAATAGCTGCAGCTCCGGCATTGACCTGGGATCGAGAGGTCGTGGCTTCGTAAGTTTAGACTTTAGCTGTACTTTAGTGAAGCTTCATTCTGTTTAGAAAATTACCATCATTATTTATCTCAACTAATGTCTCACTCGCACTCACTTGAATTTGTCGGAGGTTTTTTTTCATTGGCTTTTTTTTTTGCTATTGTCTCTACTTTTTATCTACTATTGATATTAAGACTTTCCCCGTCACATGTTTCATAATTATGTTCTGTGATATTAGTATAATGAGACCTAATGCAATTGTATCTAGAACTAAGCCCTGCGATATAAATCGATAAATATTCAGGGCAGTGATAAAAAAAGTGATGATCTAATTTATGTGAATGACATTATATAAAATTGGGACAATGACACCAATGACATGGGTAGATTGCATCTGATTCGTACGGATCGTACTATTGATATTGGTTGGGGCGACGTCAGCACCTCAGTCTTAAGTGCTGTCATGTTTTAATCTGTGACAATGAGTGGTGTGACGGTTTGCGGTATCGCAGATGCGCAAGGTTAAATTTTGTAGTAAATAATGTAGAAAACCACTTCACTGCTGTTATTGCTAATGATCGAACTAATGTGTTTTGTGGTTTAGAAATAAATGACGTATTGCCTTAAAAATTTACTGAGAAACAGTATTAGAACTGCACTAAGCAATGCTGATTTTGGTTCAAAGCAAACTACCAATCCTATTGAAAACGTGATTAATTATTTAGTAGGTAAATCTTCGATCAAATAGGTTGCCATGCTGGTATGCAAAGTTTTAATCACAATTGAAATCAAACCAATGAACAGCCTCGAACGTTCGTTCATCCTTCATAGCTCAGTCTTGATTCGTATCTACGCGAGCTCATTTAACTTGCAGATGACGGCCCGTCAAACAACACAAATAACATCGACAAAAAAACAAGTATCAGTGACGATGAACTTGTTCAGAGATTAAAGATAGTAATGTGATGTAGATGACTGGCGATCGCTATGCAGAATTGCGAAGTCGAAACAAAATATTTTATGTTAATCAGTTGGAACAGGATCTGAGGTCAGAAAGGTAGGTTGTTGTTGGCCCAAATTTTGGTGACAAACCAATGAATGTTGGACAAAACAACGTAGAAAGTAAGCAACAGAATTGTCGAACGTTTCTTTAGAAGTCTTATTCCCATTTAAGAAACTCCAATGGACTCCAAACGGCAATTCAAAGCAATGCAAGATCTCGCAGAATACAAATCTCTATTTGGAGCCAGTGTCTGGCCAATGTGGGCACAAAGTTTCGTCTAACTAACGTTGGTCGCCAAACATTTTAGAAGTGTAGGTATCATGAAACATTACGTCACCATCGCATACAAATTCGCGCCTTGTCGCCACACCCGAAGGCAATGGTGGACAAACTTTATTTGCTTAGATTACGAAGGAATTTAGGTTCCAAAGCGTTAAACTCGACAAACTAAGATAAACCTGTCTTTTATTATTATTTTCTATCTTTGTTTAACAAAGGTGGTAGCAAACAGTGATTTATTTACTGTATAAAATACAGCTGTTATATCAGAATGATTTTAACTGCTTATATATTTTTTATGATCATGAAGAGTGCTTTTAAAACTCCATCAAGCAAGAGTTTCATTTATTCAAGCTCAAAGGTTAAAGGGAAAGCTGTTACCAAACCTTCTGTTGATATTGGGGAATACCTTTTTAATGCCCGGTTTCTGAAGTCCCCAGTTACGTTCTCATTAGCTATTGATTCAATAAATTTATGCTTATGATAAACGTCGGTTAACTGTCTAAACTAAGTGTTGCAAGTTTAAACTGTTGCTAATGATTTTATAAATAACATAGCAATTTAAATATTGAATCAGACAGAAAATATGCCAATTAAGAAAACCCTATTAATTTAAAAGTTTGTAAGCCTATCAAAGGCAGACAAACTCACGGCGAACACAACAAGAACTTGCTATCTACATGAGTTAACCATAAAAGCAATGTTGCCAATCACAATAATTAGATGTTGATTGATATTGGAACTCTTAAGCAATCAGCAGAAGGGAGATACCGACATCATATTGTAAAGAATTGCACTGTTAGTGCCGACCACAACCACTGCCCGAAAAAAATCAGCCAAGAATGCCAATATAGAGCAAAAACTATAGGCCGTGCCTGAGATAGCAGCTCAGTGATTCGTCAACTGGTGACAAGGATAACTGTCACCCCTCCCGCACCGCACAGCTACCTCAGGCAGTCATAGTTTATTATGACAATCAAACAGAAAAATGTTTGAAAATGTGCAAACTGCGCTCTTTCATATCATACCCCACAGGCCATAGTAGCCCCACTTCGATTTTTTCAGACCCCCTTTCAGTCCCTATTGCAAAAAATATACATATATTTTTATTGCTTTCTTATTTGCAAAATAGTTGGGCAAACGACAACTAAAACAGGTTGATAGCATTAGTACTTCTTGAGATATCCAGCTGTGACAGACAGACAGACAAACAGTCAGACAGACAGACTGAGTCTCACCATAAGGGTTCTGTTTTACCATTTTGGTACGGAACCCTAAAATGAACGGAAGAATATTAAATTAGAAATTGATTTTTATGTGCGGCAATCATTCTTTTGTCAATTAAAAACAATATTTATGAAAGTGAACAACCTGCAAAATTGTTTTTTCAAGGAAATTCTAGGAAGTGTTATGAAACGGAATGTGTCAGGAAAATATAAATTACAAGAAAATTAATAACATAAAATAAATAATGCATGTGCATGTAGTAGAAGACCTCGCTTGTTACTTAATTGTTTATAATAATTGCTGTAAATAGCTCAACCACATCAAACGAACCAATAAATAATACAAAATTAACTGATTTTGTTTACAGTTCAAAAACAAACATACAATTTTTTTACGACCGCCTTGACGACAGTAGCGCCACGCCAGTTGGCACTTCTAAAGTTTTTTTTTTAATGAATGAGCTCCTTTGACGAAGTGTGTGTAAAAATAAAATGCGACGTAAATAAAAAGACAAAAATAACGGTAGTGTGACGTAAATAAACTAGAGAACGAACGTTAGGTATGCTTACGATTTCGAATTTCAAATGATTGTGGAAAACATTCCTACTTAATGTCTTTTCTTTTTTATCATGGATTGTTGTTTTTGTAATACCTAGTTTTCTTTTTTAATTGGGTTAAGACTTTAGTAAATGGACTCCAAAAGAACAATATAAAAGAAATAGAGCTAATAATATAAGCAGTCCGGGGCAGTGGTCCAACTGCTCTGTCCAACTAGTTGGACCATGGGCCTTTACTAGGGGCAGTTGTCCCACTTTAAAAATAGTTGGACCACAGCACCTTTTGACAGTTCCGTGGTCTAATTCATTTAAAAACAAACTGATTCAATATATATAGAGCGTTATTGGATTAAAGGAAATTTTGATGAATTTTCTCAGCTTTTATGTGTATTTAGCCAGAGGCATAGGACTAATAACATTTCAGAAAGCTCACATGCAAAACTAAGTCGGCGCATTAATGCAAAAAATGTTACAATGTTACGTCTATTAAATGTTTTAGAAAATTTGACAACTTTATCAAGCGAAATCGCACACAAAAGACGTAAGGTACAAATTGAGAAATTTTACAACTTTATCAAGCGAAATCGCACACAAAAGACGTAAGGTACAAATAGGGTAATTTTAAATATTCGCCTTCAATTTGGATGGAACGATATTATTAATCTAAGATTTTTTGTATCAAGACCAACGCGTTATGTTTAGAAACGACATAATTTAGACAACAGAAAATATTCAAACGATCCCAAAAAAGTAGTTTTTTTTTTCTACCAACACTTATTTGCACACCGTCCTACGCTCAACTGCCTAATTACGAATATTGGGCCATAGCAATAGCCTATAGCGATCTTGCATAAATGTAATTAAAATTAAGGTCGTTGATAATTCAAGATCAAGTTAAGTAAACTATTTTTATAAGTAATTGAATTTTATAAGTGGTCCAAGACCAATTAGATATTTCGATTGTATGAAAAAATACAAGTCATTAGGTTGAATGTTGCAACAAGGCCGTGATTCGTAAATTAGATCAAGTTAATCAAAGCATTTATTATAATGTGTTCTAATAACTTATGAAAATTGAACCGATTCGTTATTCGATTCGATATTCTTACGTTTTTTGCAATTTGCAGATGGTTTTAATGATTATAATTCAGTAAATACATACTTGTTACGCTTGCGAATCACGGTTTGTTCAACATACAACCTAACAAGGACCTGCAAATTGAAAAAAACGTAAGAAATTTTGAATTTCGCGCTACCTAGCGCATCCTTCTTAAAACATAGGTACCCATCAATGGCGAAGGCTCCATACAACTTGATTCCTACCGGCTTCCCTTTGAAAAATGGCAGTCAGTATTCTATAGACAAATAATATAATCATATTCAAAACTAGCTTCCGCCCGCGACTCCGTCCGCGCGGATGTCGGTCTTCGCGTGGATGGTTTATTTCTCCATTTTGAGTAACTCTGACAATGACATCTTATAAATATCTATTGGACCCAAATACGGCTAAGCCTATAATAATTAAGGATATCCCTATATTGAGCTACTGCTGTTGAGCTCGCGTTCTGTAGTAAATATTTTTTTCATAGTAATTCCGACCTTGATAAGTAGCATGTAGCAGTAAATTACTGACAGTGACGAAAAGTTTGCAATAATAAAAAAGTGATCGTGACAATGCGACATAAAGTTAATTGAGAGCTTCAGCATACACAACATTGTTAGTGAGCTCGTCCGGAATTTGAACATGAAGATTTCTTGGACTGCTCACACGGGAAAGAGCTACGTAAAGTTGCCCGTGTGAAAAACAACTCGCGGTAAGATCTACGCCAGCAATTTCTAGGGTCTGAACTTGAGCCTTATTTATTGTCATGGCGTAACACAAAGCTACAGGAAACTGTATTCTCTGGAAAATTATCCACTGCGGGTAATGCAACGTGTGTTCGCGGTTCTACAGAACAACGTCTATGAATAAAACTGAAAAATAAGTTTTTTTTTTTCTACGTTTTATCCAGGATAAAAAGTATCCCATTTTATGCCCAGGATAATAAGGTATAATTATACCAAGTTTCATCGAAATCGAACCGTTAGTTTTCACGTGATGCCTGCATATACAGACAGACAGACAGACAAAAATTTTTTTAATCACATATTTGGGTTTGGTATAGATCCAGCAACACCCCCCGCTATTTATTTTTTCAATATTTTTAATGTACAGAATTGACCCTTCTACAGATTTATTATATGTATAGATATCTACTCCGGCTTACCTCTTACAAAAATTGACCCTTCGCTACTGGTACCTATAGAGAATCCAATCTATTAGAACCGTTTTAGATAGAGATATTTCGCCATCAAAGCTTAAAACTGACATTGTCCTCACGACGACTATGTTTCTTAACTCGTGCCAAAACCACAAGTGAATGTACATTTCCAATAAAAACTTAAGAGTTATAAAAACAAACAGCAATTTAAAATCATACGTAACACCGCGCGCCATGCCTACTTATTAAGTCTTTTCTAACTTCTCTTTTACCATAGGCCGTGAAATAATCATGTTAACACGTGTATACTCATATGTGTACATACATTAATTATAATGAGACGTTTCGTTATGTAATAAAAGGAAGGAAATATTTTACGTAATCTGTGACGGTGTGATTTTGACGTGGACTCGTAATTCGTTGCATATTGTTTTAGCATAATTGAAAAGCTTGCTGGTGCATTTGAAGGCCGTTGCATTTTTATTTTAGAGGTACCTTTTAAAAAATAACGTAACATCTATTGGTTAGGTAGGTACCTTCCTGTATCTTTGCCTTAACAAAAACCTATCACCATTTACACACTTTTGAACAGTATATCGATCGTATCCGCATTAAAGCCAACTTCGTAACAAATAAAAGGTTACAATTATGACTATTACGCAATTTCATTCATAGTTTTCCATTAATATCTCTATACAAATGGCCATCGCAATTATGGCAATGTAGACCTTATTCAATGGAGATTACTGAACTTATTTCTATGCAAAATATTGAAGTGTAACGATATGTATTTATTACATGAATCAAATCGTATGAGACCTGTAATTTTCCTTTCACTGTTGGCAGGTGATTTTACTATTTCTATTGCACTTTCTATTTAATACTCTACGTGCCCCTCTATTACGTACTCTAATAAAAACATTATAATGAAATCTTTAACTAGGACGCTAAAGACTGTATTATATCAATAAAACATAGACCTACCTACCGGTTATTCTTAGAATTTCCTCACGTAAGGAAAATTAAAAAAAAATCGTTTTGTAATGTAAGTTTATCATTATAATACCAAAAACTACATAACTCATTAATTTATTTATCAACATACAGGTGTTGTCACAAATGTTTCGAAAGTGTGACACCAAAAACATTAATAAAATAGTAGATATGTAAATTTATCAGCCTACAACACGAGACCTCATTTAAAATATACCTACATACATACCTAAATAAATACAAATTACTATAACACACAGGCACTGAAACGTGGTCCTTAGAAAAACTGGCAACGGAGAGGGCTATGCTTGGAGTTTCCCTACGAGATCGAATAAGAAATGAGGAGATCCGCAGGAGAACCAAGGTAACCGACATAGCCCCAAGAATTGCCAAACTTAAGTGGCAATGGACAGGGCTCATTGCTCGCAGAACAGATGGCCGATGGGGCCGAAACGTTCTGGAGTGGTGACCCCTTACCGGAAGACGTAGCGTTAGAAGGCCTGCCACAAGGTGGTCCAATGGTGTCAACGGGTTCCAGCGGCCTTCACAAGGTCGTCACCTTGTGAAGGCCGCTGGAACCCGTTGGATGCGAGAAGCACAGAACCGGTCGAAGTGGAGGTGCGTGGGAGGCCTATGTCCAGCAGTGGTCTTTCGGCTGAAATGATGATGATGATGACTAGAACACTAAACTACCTAGACTGGAGTCTTTAAATGAAGTTATTTATTAGACTGTAAATTCCATAAGTACCTTAGAATAATAAGTACTTTACAATAAAATCCTAATGTAATTAAGTAAAGAAAAAATACATTAAATAAACATCCAAACAAAATCGAATCAAAACATCAAACAAAACAACATCTAATAGACAGTAACTCAGAAGCGGTCTCACAAACTGACAATTGATAGCAATAGCATCGAACAACACGTAATAACGGCCATTACTTAGCGCGTAGTGAGGCGACCGTCAAATTCACTTACTAGTGCTATAACTCAGTTGCGCAAGATACCGAGTGCCCAGTACCGGTACCAAGCAGGTCGACAAAGTGTGCGTACTTTTTGTTATAGCACGAACTTAATGTCGGCAGGTGATAGTTTATTTTAGTTTTAAAATGAGATGAACAGGTGCAAAAATTCCGATACAGTGGTATTTAACACATTGAAGGACACTGAACGCCTATAGACGTAATAACAATAAAACTTCTATTGTGTCTCGTTCAGTGTCCTTCAATGTGTTAAAGACAAAATGAGGTAGCAAACTTTTTGCTATCCAACCTAGAAGCAGATGATCATTTTAATGAATACTCAGTAACGTAGGTACCGTAACATTTTAACTATATCTACTTAATAATTATAGAGTTTAGGAAGAAATATTTTTTAAAATTCTTAAAAAAATATATCTACACACTAGGTAGGTACCTATATAATAAATCGTTCAATTAAGTTGGAAGCAATACACGATACACAATAACATGTTTTGGTTATTATTTTAATAATTAGACGGCACGGTTGGCGCAGTGGTTAAGCGATTGACTGCTGCGCTGCGTGTCGCGGGTTCGATTCCCGCACGGAACAAATATTTGTATGACCTACAAGTAGTTGTTCCGGGTCTGGCTGTTTGTGTATGTGATTTTAAATGTTTGTAAACGCACCCACAATACAGGAGAAATTTCTAGTGTGGGGCAACGTTTTAAAACAAAACAACCAAAAATAAAAAAAAATCATTAAAAAACAATACCTACCTTCCTATTCTATTTTATTTAGGCATCAGCAAGCTATTCATAATATCGTCCAAAGTGCGGGAAGTTACAATTTCGATGGTGTTCAAAGGTAACACTTATGAATTATTAAAACTCGATTCATTGTTCCTGTATATGGCTTGATGGCGGAAAGATCCTCGACCTTAACCAAGGCATTACTTGTCACGTTTAGCGAGGAAATTACAGTTCATTGTATTTTTATAATAACTGAGTTTTAATCGGTATTTTATTGATTAGAGATAACTGTGATCAGGCAGGATCATTTTTACTATTACTTCCGTTCACAGAGTAGGCAAAAGCCTCCAAAAAACCAAATTAAACCACAAAAAAAAAACAATCAATTGCGCTTCAAATTATAAGTACCGTTATACAAAAGCTTAGCGGTATAATTTGATTGGATTGGGAAAAAAGCTTTTCAAATTCAAGGTAAATATGACACAACCACAACCCTATTGTCTATTGGGTGCCTGTTCCATTTTGCGTTTATCCAGCGTTACACCGGCGATGTAGCTGCGGTGACGTAGCGGCAGCCTAGCAGTGTCTACGCGGCGTCTACGAGGTCTTTTCTCGCCATAATAGGTCTCTACGCATCCATGGTTCCGACACAGTAGGAAAATGGACTACGAACACAATAAAATCAACTATTAAACATCAACATACCACCAACCAACCATAAACCATACACTAACAAACATTGCACATACTCTATGCAAATCCATAGACACATTACCATTAGCAACGCAACATAAACTACCGCAGAACAGTAAAAGATGATAGACAATTGGTTAAATTGAAGCGACAGTAACTTAACTGTCCGAATCACATTATGGAGCATGAAACTCAGGTGGACCTCTCATCTGCCTAGCCTTTTCCCAACTGTGTTGGGGTCGGCTTCCAGTCTAACCGGATGCAGCTGAATACCAGTACTTTACATGGAGCGACTGCCTATATGACCTCCACAACCCAGTTACTGGGTAATACGATACTCCTTGGTAAGACTAGTTGTCAGACTTTCGGGCTTCTGACTAATCGTAACGACTATCAAAGATCCACGAATGACAGCCGGGACCAACAGCTTAACGTGCTTTCAGAGGCACGGAGGGGTCTAGATATGAAAATTTGGTCACCCATCCACAGGCCAACGGCGGCAAGCATAGCTTAACCTGATCGATCGACCTGTGCGGCTGATATGATTTAGCCACGGGACCTTTGTGCATCCAAATTAAACTCGTAAATATAACAGCTGAAATCAAGGCCTTCAAACAACTAATATTGCTTATAAGCTATTTAATATAACTACCAATTACTATGGCTAATTTATTTCCACGTTAGTCTTGAAATGGCCAACTGAATTCAGTCGAAAAACAGGCTGGTTGTGCTTGTGACCCAGTAATAAGCAAACGGAGGTTTTATTTCTTAGTAACTGGAGCATGCAGTAATAAACCACAAGATAAGCATAAAGATTGAATTCACATGATTTTGCCGATAGAATCTCTCATTACAAAGTCCATTTCTCTAAACTTAGGTAGTTAATTATTGTTATTGTAAAATGCACCATTCATTACATAGTCATAACGCTCTGATTGATAAGATAAATTATACCTTCCTTCCTTTTCTTAAAAACCTTTCTGTGAGAAAGGACTTGCACAATTTGAAGTATTTTAAATAACCTTTTAGTAAGATAAAACCCTAACATTCGTCACACTTTTAACTCAAGATAAAGGCCTCTTCATTAAAAAACCCGCAGCTAATTACTATTTAATCTCACCTTGTACAAATCTCGTTAATCCTGTCACTAAGGAATTCTCGATACTAAGATATAAGAAACTAGCAGCGCCCCGCGATTTCACCCGCATAAGTGTCGATCCCATGGAAATTTTGGGATAAAAACTATCCTATGTCCTTTCCCGGGACTCAAACTATCTATATACCGAATTTAATCAAATCGGTTCAGCGGTTTAAGCGTGAAGAGGTAACAGACATACACACTTTCGAATGTATAATATTAATAAGTAGGTATGGATTGAATCGTTTGCTAAGATAAAACCCTAAGAAAATTCGTCACTCTTTTAACCCAAGAAAAAGGCCTCCTCATTAAAAAACTAACTAATTACTATCTAATCTCACCTTGTACAAATGTCGTTAATCCTGCCACTAAGGAATTCTCGATACTAAGATATAAGAAACTAGCAGCGCCCCGCGGTTTCACCCGCATAAGTGTCGTTCCCGTGGGAATATCGGGATAAAAACTAACCTATGTCCTTCCCCAGGATGCAATCTATGTCTCTGGCAAATTTTATCGTAATCCGTTCAGTGGTTTAGGCGTGAAAAGGTAACATACGGACAGACAGAATTACTTTCGAATTTATAATATTAGTATGGAAGTATGAACATGCAGTCCTTGATACGGTTTCTAATTAGAACAGATAATACAGTGAATGAGATTACACAATATCGGCCATTAGTCAAATACTTCAGATTAGATATGGTCTGCTTATAAACTAATCAAATTATTAAGGTTATACAGTTCTGTCATCAACTGAAATAATATTAGTATTATCATAAATGCGAAAGTCTGTCTGTCTGTCTGTTACCTCTTCACGCTTAAACCGCTAAACCGATTTAGAAGAAATTCGGTATAGAGATAGTTTGAGTCCCGGGAAAGGACATAGGATAGTTTTTAACCCGATATTCCCACGGGATCGACACTTATGCGAGTGAAACTGCAGGGCGGTACTAGTCTTTATTAGTCTTTACTAGCTAAGAGAAGGAGAAGAGCAAATAAACGATGATGGATGAACTGTTTGGAGGATGATAATTATAGCTAGAAAGTGAGTGAATACAGATATGACGAGTAATAGAGAAGGAAGAAAAACCATGTTGCACCGACCCTAAAAAATTGGGATAAGGACCAGAGAATGATAATTATGATAGAAGGAAATACTGCGGGCAGTTGCGTAGCACACTATCAGTTGCAATGGGTTTCATTTTGACAGTTCAACAGCATTCATTGCGTTATTCACGTTGGCGAGCAGAAACATTTTTGGAACATATGAAGCAATGGATTAGCAATATCTTTCAAAATTATTCAAATTGAGATAGAGTGTGTTACGCAATTAGGGTGCAGATTGGTTGTCGAATTTGAATTATGTTCCTTCGTTACCTATGTCTAAAAGCTACTTCTATATCACGATAATAAATACATAACAGAAGTATGAACGACCATTACAAGTAAAGTCTTCTTTATAGGGAATCACGATGATTAGATAGCGGTTCAAAACCATTTACAGAGCAAGCCCACGTCGTTCGGAATACCACACAAATTAACCACAGTACAACTACAAACACTAATGATATTCAAATAAATCGCGGTCTCGACCTTGTGAGACAAACCCGTCGGGCAGCGTATCATCGGATCGGCGCAAACGCAGTCCCGTTACCAACAATCTCATTCGGTATAACGGGTGCCGCCGCCCGATTGGCTGCCATCACTGGACATGCGCATTGCACGCTAGAGTAAACATTTCGTTGTTGACTGCAATTGAAGAAGGTTGTCACGGATGTATGGCTTGTATGGGTGGATCGAATAAACCGTGAATGAACCGTAATTCTGAATGTGATTGAAAACAGCATTGTTATAATTGTACAACATTCGATGAACGGCTATGATGATTACACGCTCGATCCGGAAAATCGGCTTAGAACTAACAAAGAGCCTGACCAGTATTAAGTAAACAAAACGATAAAACCTTGGGACATCCAAGAAGTTACTCGATTATCAAAGGAACGAATTCATTAAGCACGTCATTTTTATGTGATAGAAAGCAAACCCTGTTCATGCTAATCTTCCAAAAAGGGTGAATAATATGACAATAAAGCTCAGTAACAACATCACCACTACACGGTTTTATAAAGTAATCGAAGTCTTTCTAGCATACGAGTACATAGTGCACGATCATACGTCGCGAATTGCATGTGCAGACAGTCACTTCAGATCTTCCGTTATTAGTTGTCAGGTACGAATATTTCGAGTGGTCTTGTCTTAGCACACTTGTGAATGAAGGCGCCCACGCTTCTAATATTCAAACCAATGAATATAAAGAGAGCATAAAAAGGCGAACAAACTCTAATGGAGAAAACAGAGACAGAAAAGGTTGGCATAGGCATTGAAAACAAGCTTAAGGACATGAGTGATAGAATGCAAGCTGTAGCAGATGATGAAGAAAACTCAAAAGCAAAACTTGAAACAAATCCAAGCGTACCTTCTGCCCTTATATATTCTGTGCCCATAACTGTAAGTCTAGAAGCCTGTATTATCAACATAGGCCGCGGTACTAATGCTATCGTTTATGTATGCTGTGCAGCTATCCCATACTAGTTTTCCTGCCTAGTTTGTCATACTGACCTATTTGCCTTTGATTTTTTCTTCGTACATATTGATTAGCTGATTTCTAATGATTTCACTTTTACTTACCACACCCCCGCTGAAGAAAACTCAAGTATTTGAAAACTATAATAACATAACAATACATTTTTTTAGTGAAAAAGTAACGCTACTTTTTCGCCGTTGGAATTTTACGGTTTATCAACAATTTTATAAAATACAGGAAAAAGGGCGACCGAGTAGCTAAATGCAAAAAACGAGCGAAACCAATTTTCTCAGCAGGTTTCTTGGAACTTAAGCTAAAGAGATTCTTTGTGTTTTGTAAAGTAAATGCTCTCAAAGAACTCGTGTTAACGTCTTTAGACTTGGCTTTCAAAGGCTTTTGAAGCGTCTAGTCATATAGTGTTCGTCTTAATCCATCGTTAGCTTCAGCAGGTTTCTCTAAGTAATCCTAAGTGCAATGTCCTCTTGATTCGACATTATCTGCCGCATCATCCTTTGTGGGGCTCGTAATAGTTAATTCAGCTTTATCTTTTGATGCACTTGTATTCATTACATCAATTTAGACTCTTGGAGAGGATTACATCATTGTTAATTTTATAAGAATCATTCTCTTCGTTAAGAAATAGTTCAATGTGTCTCTAAGTAAAATAGAACGTCTAATTGAAAACGAAATTAAGATGTTACTTAAAATAAATCTAGTTTTCATGCATAACAATCATAAAAGTAAAAGCAAGTTATGAGAGTAAAAGGCAATTTCGCGAGTTGGTACATCAAATTATTTAGGAGATCTTGTCGGTCGGCTAACAAGTGCGTATGTAGATTAACCTTCAAACTGATTTGCAATTCCAGAGGTGCGGCAGCGGCTTCAGAACTTAAACTTGAGAAAGGAAGGTTACGTGGAGCTTTAGCAAGTTGAGAAATTGCGATGGCAGCATTGGTTTCGAAGCGTCCGGTTTTCTCAACAAAACCTGTTGTTAATATGGAATGCGGGCCCAACGCTGACGTACGAAAGTTCCGATACAAAACACCGGCGTGTGTAATGTCGATTGCTTTCTTACAACCAATTAATCGATTCTATCTGAGTGCGCCGAGATTGTAGATTTCACAACAGATTTATTGGGTAATCTCGATTTACGACAAGCGTGTCGAGCAACGGAAGATGTTTACGAGGATATAAATATATTGTCTGAGGTAGAATATGATGATGAGAAAAGTGTCCGAGGTGTAAATGATGGCGAGTAGCCTATAATTGTCAACGGTTAGACGTGTAACTGTTTACGATGCGTTATAATAACTCCGTTAGTTTCGCGTCCGTGTGCGTTACGTATTTGATATATTGCTGTGTATATCAAGCTGACTGTTTGCAGTAGAAAGCATCGTTTGTTCAGTACCCGGAGTGCTAGTTAGCGTAGTGATTTTGTAAGGTATTAATACTAAGATGACTAAAAATTATATACTTAGATGCTAGAGCAAACAATTTCATCAAATGAAAAGCTCACAGACAATCCACAGTAAGTAGCACCTTTAATGAATACAAATTAATATGAAGCAATGAATAAAACAAAATCGTTTCTCCAATTCAATACTATTGAAGCAAATACAAACTTCAGAAAGCGGTGGTTACAATCGGTCCCTTGAACGTTGGCACTTGATTGCCATTACCTCACAGAAGTTTTGGCGCTCACGACTTTATTGGTTCATTAGCCCCAAGATTGCTTCAACTGGGCTTTGAGTAACCTATTCCAACATAGATATAAAAAAAATAACATTAATGTTGAAATGAAGCTTCTGATGGTCTCTTATGTAAAGATCTGTGGTAAAATGCAAGAGATGATATTTTTCAACACCTTAATTCAGAAAGTGAAGAAAACTATGGCACTAAATCAAATGGATCCCATTTCATCAATGAATCTGTCTTCAACCAAATATTTCATTTAACACATTTACATATTTATTGCTTCACTTGTTACGGTTTGACCCTATTTCGTTGAGTACAGTAGGTGTTATATTCGTAGATATTATGGTTATAATAGCCATGTCGTGTAGTGCTTATCACAGAGTAGGCCAGCCTATCACTAAAATAAAGTATTTTAACTAATATTATAAAACTGCCTAAATGATAGATGGAGATTAGATAGAAGATCAAAGAAAAAAGGAATGGACTGAGTGCTGAATGAAATGAAATGTATGGGGAGTCAATGCTAAGGAAACGGCTGACGGGAGAATGGAAGAGATGAACGTGGGATCAGAATTCGCAGACTAAGAAGAAAACTACCTGGCTGACTATAAGGCCAGTAGGTATCAACACAAAACAAAACTCAGCCCAACGAGAAAATCTCCTCTATATTATACAGAAAAAGAAACTGACCTTGCTACCAATAAAGCAGTAAAATAGAGAAGCATACAATTTAAGTGGTGTACCTGAACTGATCCTCACTTAAAAATATAATATTAAAGAGTTTACGGTTGTGAGTAGCGGTTGCATGTGAAAACGGAGAAACGGGCTCAGGAAAAGTGAACGAAATGGATTAGTTACGGTTTAGACGGTTATTGATACCAATACCGGTGTTTGGGATGAAATATTAAATGTTATGCCCTTTAGATCTAGTTCCATAGTCATTAACATGGTTTAATTCAATTATAATGGAAAACCTATTTATTATACCGACCTTTTTCATGACAAAAGAAATTTTCCTTTTCAGAAAAAATAGAATACAATAGAAACGATGGTTTTTTGTTTTTCTCTTGACAAAATATTTTGTAGAAAGCATGAAATACAGATTAGAGCCTGCCAACTTCATAATTCTATATCATTAAATTATCGGAGTTGACAAACGATTAGCTAGTTGAAAACCTGTGGCCGCCTTGTTAGGAAGCCGGACCTAGCACTGGCATATTTAGATTATTTGCAGATGTTAACTGACAGAACCGTGATAATATGCACTTAGTTGGTTGATACAAATTCCCGTGTCACAGTAAATAATAAATAACAGGGAATTCAGACTTATCTCTAACGATGCATTAAGATGAAATAGTTTGATAAAGGAGGATGGACAACATTTTCCGCTTAGGAATTTAAACTATTTGCTGATTTAAATCAATCTTATGTTAGAGGGGGAAAACATCGTGAGGAAACCGACATGTACTAGAACCAAAAATTCGAAGACATGTGACATCTAACAGTAGCGAAGGGTAAATTTTTGTAAGAGGTAAGCCGGATTAGATATGTTTAATATGATTATATTATTTGTCTATAGAATACTGACTGTGCCAGTTGTCAGAGGGAAGCCGGTACGAATCGAGCTGACATCTACCAACACGCATTGGGCCCGCTTGGTAGATTCCACTCCCTCTCGATAAAAGAAGGCCTGTGTCCCAGCAGTGGGAACATTATAGGCAGTATGCTTATCCTAGGGGGTGGGGGGTTTGGTGGGGGGTAAAATTAAAGTGCATATTGAATCGAAAATAACTATGACACAGGTTAACACTGAAGACGAAGCCACAGAAGTGAAGGAGTGCTTCAGTAAAAATGTGCGTAAACAGGATACCAACGCAAAAAAAAGGAACGTGTCAATCCCTGCTGAGCCTGTTAATAATTACTATGTACTTTCTGATGATGATGCGTGAATCGGTGAATCGTGATGGACAATTACGATTTATGGACGGTTCAATGCAAAAATATATTCACATGCAGTCGATAGTGTTACAATAAAAACAACACGAGTATGAATAAATTGGCCTCACACCATGCACTTACAGTGAAGGAGATCAACGGGAGGAAAAACTGGAATTACTGGCCTGAAAAATCCTCTACGGGTGGCAATATCTACTTAAATGTCAGCCTCCCTCTATCGCTACCACCACAGAACAGATATATCTGTTCAGTGGCTACCACCATGCTGACTTGATCAAGTTCACTATTTATGAGCAATCCATACTTAACATCCATATGTTTTCGTATCCTAACTAATATTATGGTAGTTGCAGGTAAGATTTGCATAAATAAAGAAATAAATAAAATTATAAATGCGAAAGTAAGTTTGTTTGTTTTTTACCTTTTCACGCCTAATGGATAGATGGCGCCACGTGTATTTCGAACGGGATCGACACTTATGCGGCATGCGGTTGAAACCGCGGGGCGCTGCTAGTAATACCTATTATAATAATTATAAATTCGAAAGTATCTCTGTCTGAATATTATTTAATTCCAAACCACTGAACGGATTTCGATAAAATTTGGCAAGGAGATAGATGGCATCCTGAGGAAGGCCATAGCCTACTTTTTTCCCGGTAACTCGTTCCTGAAAGATAATTTCCGTCATTCCCGCGGGCGAAGCCGCGAGCAGAAGCTAGTAATACTATAAATGCGAAAGTAGCTCTGCCTGTGTAACCTTTTCACGCCTTAACGGATTTCGATGAAATTTGGCACACAGTTAGACCATGACTTGGATTAGGACACAGAATACCTACTTTTAATCCCGTGTGATCATTTCCGACTTCCATGCAGGCGAAACCGTAAAAGCTAGTACTCATATATTTCGCGCTGTTATCAGTGCGAGAAAAAGAAGAACCAACACGCAATAAGGATAGATCCCTACATCAAGAGATGCCTTTACCCTGCAGGAGGACAATTACAGGCCAAGGCTGGTATAATAATTGGTAAGAACAACAACTTATTAACTTAAAACAACACAATTGCACTTAACAGGAACAAACAACAGCCGAGGAGGTAAACATTAAAGGAATTGCGTTGTTCGTATTCTGCGAATTTGTTTAGCAACGCGTCGATATTTTAGTTCAGCCATCAATTCTGCTAGATTGGCATAATGACGCAGTTATATTAACATAATGTGTCGTTTTGTTTATACTTTGTCACGAATTTGTGTTTTAAGGTGCGTTGAATACGGCAATATTTGTGATATAAACTCATAAATGACACATCGCAAGTCGTCGATTCGAAGACAACATCGCAGAGAAGAATTATAATGAATGTTAAAGTTGCAGCCTGAGACTCATATAATATCTTCGGGTGTAAGTTGCTAAGTAAGTAGACAAGTTAAATAACTGAGATTCACTGATATTTTCCATGATACAAAAGGTAGGATCAATGATCGGTGAACAGTGAACCATTTGACAATGACAAAGGGTCCACGTCATATATTTATTTTTAAATATTATTGATCGAATTTACATAAATAAAAAATATGTTTATCGTCAATCTTTTTTAACCTCTCTGCTCGACTAGATTTTGACATATGACATACCAGCTGACTCGACGGGATGTTGCGAATTACGTCATGATTTTCAGGAATTTACTTCAACTTTCAGCATTCGAATTTATTAAGAAAAATGTGTTACCGCGCCTATTTGGACAATAAGCTTGTGGCAAATATCTTTAATTATATGCTGATGTCGGTCAAACCGCGTCATTCTACTGCGAAAAATGTATAAAATAGATATTACTACACCTATCCAAAAGGTAGGCATCTTAAAATCGTTGAAAATATATACATAAACCACATAATCTCTTCATGAAAATATCCAAAATGGAAAAATAAAGATATTGTCATTCTCTCTGCATTCTTACTTTTACCATTTTTCATACGTAAGCTACATAAAAAACATGATCAAATCTTGATAAAAATTACTTAAATTGTGTTGCGGCGTGACACTTCTTAGTGCTGACAATCCAACCAATTTTGTTATTTCGATTAAAAAATGTCTTAAAGCATAATCGATAATCGGTATTTAAAAAAAATAAAAATTTGTAGAAATTGAATAAAAACTCTTTGGTATATTTTTCATGAATTAATTATTTATTTAAATATAATCATTTTATTTTAATAAGTACAGTGTGGATAGGCGTGTAACTTTTTATGGTTCCCTACGCCCGAATGAAAAAACGGAACCTTTATAGAATCACTCGTGTGTCTGTCTGTGTAGGTCTGTCACAACCGATTTGTTTCGAATCTACTGGACCGATTAAGTTGAAATTTGGTACACTTATAAATTTCTGTGACTCGAACATGGCCGTGTAACATAAATAAATTAATTTATAATATGGGGTCACTTTTTGGGGTCACATTAGAAAATTTAAAAAGCTTTGCATACTGTAGGTACCGTGTGATATATCAAATGAAAGGGCTTGTAGTGAGGGTCACAAATATATTTTTATAAGACCACTGAGACTAAAATAAAAAAAAATACAAAATATAGTTCTGTGATTATAGATTCCAGGAGATCCTATCAGAAGTCTGGTCTTAAAATAACATAGCAAATCTCTCAATATACTGCGACAAAACATGTTCGGAATGTTGGGGATGTTATATTCAATTTAAAGTTGTTATTAGGGTTCCGTACCAAAATGGTAAAAAGCAACCTTTTTTTTTGGGTGGGAAATCATCATATGATCCCTCCCGCTCTGGGCGGAAGGGAGCGTCAGACTCTTGCTGACTAAACCCACCAGTGTTTCTTCCCTAGCCCTTTGTGTTCCGAGCCAGCGGTAACCCTTGCGGACAATCCCGCTGACCCGGCAGGCTTCGGCCCTGGCGGGTACGTTCCACGCGCGCCTCAAAGAGATGTCAGCATCACGTGAATAAGGAACCCTTATGTTGCGACTCAGTATGTCCGTCTGTCACAGCTGGATATCTCAAGAACTACTAAAGCTATCAACTTGAAATAGTTTTAGGTGACGTTTGCCCAACTATTTTGCAAACAAGAAAGAAATAAAAATATTTTTGTTTTTTTTTTACAACCGGGACTGAAAAGGGTTTTGAAAAATTCGAAGTGGGGCTACTAAGGTATGTGGGGTATCAAGAAAGAGCGTAGTTTGCACATTCTCAAACATTTTTTTTAAAAAATGTAAAAAAGATACCATTTCCCCCTTATCTCCGAAGTTTGCATAGAGAAAATCCTGAAATTATTTTATGTGATAGAAGTTTATGTAACGATTACAGGAAAAATAAAACGATGTCTCTAAATCGCACACTCTTTCAGAAATCATCAACAATAAATACATTAGTTCCACTATCGGTCATGAGATAGCGCTGACCTAAAACTGCAATATTCTACACCGCAGCGTGCAGTGTTAAAATTCTCTGAAGCATAATAGGTCTCACCGATGAAAATTTAAAAACATAAGATGGTACGGAACCCTCGGAGAGCGAGTCCGACTCGCGCTTGCTTGTTTTTTTAATGTTATGCTTAAACACTTGTTATAATAATATGATTTTTTGGCATTTTTAATCTCAAATAGCAGCCAAGGGGGTTATATTAAAGGTTTGCTGTAATAGTAAGAAATGCTCAATATGTTATTCCCCTAAAAGTGACACAGGGCCGTTGCGGGTGACCTCAACATCGAAAGGGATAAGAAAACAGTACTTTTCTTTTCTGGCCGGCACTTTAATTTTTGGGTGCGTTATGAATGATGAGTTTATGAAATACAAACTTATTTTTTCAGTCGATCAAATTAATGATGAGCATTGTGCATGCATAAATATTCAACCCAAATACCGAACTTTTCACTGTGGGTGGTCCGACATAAACAAGGCCAGTTTTTAAAATTACGTTGGGTTAGTACCACAAAAAAAAACAATTTCTATTACTCAAGTAAACTATTAAATACAAAACTGTCCAAGTGCGAGTCGCACTCGCACACGAAGGGTTCCGTATCACAAGGCAAAAACGCCAAAAAAAACAGGAATGTTGTATAGGAGCCGCCCCTTAAATATTTATTTTATTCTGTTTTAGTATTTGTTGTTAAAGCGGCAACAGAAATACATCATCTGTGAAAATTTCAACTGTCTAGCTATCACGGTTCATGAGGTACAGCCTGGTGACAGACGGACAGACGGACAGTGGAGTCTTAGTAATAGGGTCCCGTTTTTACCCTTTGGGTACGGAACCCTAAAAACTACCAAGTTCATGCAACTAATAAAACATATTGAAATGTAAAGTGATTGCGGAATACCCAATTTATCCAATTAATTTATCATCATTCCCAAACTTTTGTTAAGCCTACCTAGAAAATGTATACTGGGCATTCTGTAGCAAACTATTGGAAAGTATCAAAAATAAATAATTGTACATTTTATAAAAATAATTTGAAGCGGCGAGCGCATTCCGAAGATAAATTCAAATATAGAACCAATTCGGCGCGAAATTCAATGAATGACTATGGTCAAAGGCCCTCAGTTATTGACTCAGTTTTAATATAATGTCCAAAAAACTATTATAATTACATTAAAAAATCATAAATCATTGTTATAAACAATGCTTTTTATATTAAAATGATTTTATTTTAATTCTCTGTATCTGAGTATCGATTTCCGACATTCGACATATTAATTACTCGAGTCAATCGAAATTAAAAAAAAAATCGTTTATCATAATCGCTTTCACACATCATTACGATAAAAAAAAACAATAATGGACGGCGATTCTGAACACAAATTGAGTAGTGGTAATGAATAATACGTGTTATTGGACCCTGTGTTACAATATTACGTTAAGATTTGGGCATTATCGTGTTGTTTATAATATTTTCAATAATATTTGTCTCATTTTAAATCTTATCTACATGTGTATGTGTGACATTTGTGAAAAGTAAAAATGTAAACACGCACGTTTGGCGCGAAACTTCGACATTAGATATCAAAAAACTTCATTACCGCTACTTATTTAACTTGGGCAATGGATGAATTCGTCAAATAATTAAATGATGTATGCCCCACTGCCCCTGTGGTGGAGTTTGGATGTTCGAAATTCCCATTTTTTATGTTTTTTAGCCTCGACCACCTCTGTCAACAAAATGGCGATTATCGCATTTACAGACTTAAATTTAATAAAGGTAAATTAATAAGCTTGCGCGCTAAGTATGCAATATTTATTGGCGTTAACGTATGAGTTTTTTATCCAACTCTCTTAATTAACGCACATTCATAAGATTTGATGGGTAGCATAATGAAAATTTACATAATCAATGAAGAGTGTCGTATGTCGTAATTCCTGGGTCCAATGGGACCCAGTACCGAGCCGGCGGAGGTTCGTGTGTTCGGGTCCATTCGGGGGCGCTACCGAACTATACGGTTAATACGTTAATCACTGACCGCGCCTTACAAAGCTGGAAGAGATTTATTGCGACGAAAAATAACTGGAATTAAACAAGTTAGGAAGCGTTGAACATCAGTAAAAGGATCCATTGACATCGAATCTGAACGATTGACATTTAAGCGACCTTGAGCTTCGGTAATCATTTCGTATCGTAAGGAAAACCCGTTCTGTTTACTTTGTGCTGCTTACCTTATGTGAAAATTCGCAAACTACAGCTCTTGCACCTCTTTGCTATACCTAACTTGAGTCAAATAAATTACGAAAAAAACTTTCACATAAACCTTCTAAGGTTTTAAAATACGTCGTCTACATTAAATGAGTTTTAGCTGTAGGTAAGTACCATAGAGAAACGAAGAATTTAGATACTATCAGTTTTTCTTCCCATCCTACTCATAAAAAGAACCTGGTGCCAATATAAACGATGAAAAGGTAATCTTTTACGTTGAAAACGTCTACGAAAACAACTTTTTATTCTAAGCAAAAACTGAATCCCAAACAAATTAAAATTATATCTCAAAATTGGAATATACAACGGATCATAGACCTACAAAAAATTGTATATTGAGACTGGCAACACAATGCCGAATTTCTATTTCTTTTTCTCTAATGTCAAACTACAAGAGGCTCGCTTTTCATTTGAAATAAGAATTGGGACAACAGAACAGAGTCTATTTTTACGAGTTGCAATTGCCAACCGAACAATACTTCCATTGTGGTGCTGAATGGGAAAATTAAAATTCCTCATGCACAACTTTGAGACGAAGGCCTTTCATATGAACTAGAACATGTCAAGGTTTCTACAGACACCAAGACTGGTACTTAATATGGTACTTTTTTAAACTGCAAAAACCACTAAAAGTGGGTTTTTCAGGATATGATTTTTCATGCGTTGATTGACAGGACCCATTTTGCGATAAATAACCGGGAAAAAAATAACAGTAAAAAGCTTGCACAGCGCGCGTGCCCAATTTGTGTATTATTATCCTTATATTTTTATAAAATTAGACAGACTGCAAATAAGCGCAGTAAGAAATTTTAAAGTGAACAGGAGAACATTTTTCTCTAATTTCAAAAATAAGTATTTTATAACGAGCAGTGACCTCATCGGCGACCATCTTGAAATCCCGTGTTTAATTATTGCAAATATAATTAACGCTCACATGAATGCTATTAAGGCTGAGCGTAGTAGCCCGACCTTGGGGTCTATTTAATATTACTCGTTAATTGCGCAAACAACGCCTAGAGCAAATATCCAAATTGAGAGACTGTCAAACCGGCAGTGCTATCATAAACATGTATCTGACCGCGACATTCTTAACATTGTGCCTCTGTAGGATTTGCATTAATTTGATTAATGTTTGATTCGTCTTTATAAATTGCGCGGGTAGGTACTATTTTTAAGTAAGTACTAAAATATTTGTAATTATTACTCATTAAAAAAAAAAAAAATCAACGCAGATTTTAGATTTTAAAATTCAAGAAATATAAACAGAAGAAACAGCCATTATAAAAAGGTGGGAATTAATATTATTTTGAAAACCACAATCAAATGATAAGTGACGAAATGCATATAAAGGTTTGCCAAGCGAACGATACCGCTTATCGTTTCTTGCCTTAGAAAATGGCACTGGATACAAATATAGGTAAATCACAATGTAGGTAGGCAATTCATTGCAAAACTATTATAATATCGCTCACTCTTCCATTTACGAAGTAGTTAGAGATGTGAAATGATTGCTTATGCAGTTAGGTAATCTTTTAAGAAGAAACCCTGTCAGTACCTGATGATTCAAACATTAAGAAATAACTATTTTTAATACTATTTTACAATACAGAATAAAATATGTACGTTTTTATTTACAGGTTTCTTGTCACTTAGAGATAGAGCGCAATAATTCCAATTGGTCAAGTCGTCCTCTTGGATATGTTAGAATATCTTATTGAAACTGGCCCTTGCAAATTCTCCTTTGTAATGTTTCATCAATTTTAAAAAAAAACTTAGTAAACAACAGAACCGATTTCAATTATGTCACAGTATTTCTTATCGAACTTCGTTCTGTCGTCCGTTACAAATGAATTTTCATGCTTTGGTAATGAAAGAAAAACTTGGATATCAGCAGCTTATCTTCTGTACAAATTGAAATAACCATGTAGTCGTCGTAACCGATTGCCTTAAACTTCTAGTATCAGAAGTTTAAGGCAATCGGTTACGACGACTACATGAAGCAAGTGGGCGATAAACATGGCAGTTTTCAGAATAATGTGGTTACTAGTTATTTGTGTCTCAGTTTCTTCAAAAGGAATAGATAAATTGTTGTTATGATTTAGTGCTAGTCACAGCGTATATTATTTATTGTCAAACTGACTGTTGACTGACTGTTGTCAGCAAAAGAGATTGATTTATACATATATGGCCCAAAATAAATTGACGCGCATTGACGTGGAGTTGCGGACATTAGGGGCCCAAGTCTGTTATTTTTATAAATTTGTCATTCCAACACGATCCCATTGTCATTTTGCTAAAAGTTCGTAATCTGCTAAATTCATAATGGTCGATCATTGGTCGGTCAATGTCAAAGAAAACGATACTCGTAACGAATAAAAAGCAATGACTGCACAATGACGTTGTAATGGTAGGTCACTGATCAAAGGAACTGTCAAAACTTTAGCAGATTAACGCCTAAGTCAGTCATTCATTTGTTATTAGGTACGAGATTACAATTCTATGCCATTTCTTTCAATGGAGGGTCAGTGGTTGACCATTGGAAAGTCATAACGACGCCATTATATTAGAAGATTACCAAACTTGTCAAAATCAACAATTATGAAATCAATGATAGACCATTCTGACACTATTGTAATAGCCGACTTGAGGCCCAGCTCGTATTATCTATGGCTTACAACTGCATGACTCAGGCAGGCTTAAGTTTTTAAAGATCCCCTCAGATGATCGATATGAAATATATAAGTATTTTTTATACGTCTACGGGTATACCACTATACTTATCGTACTTATCATGAATATACGCAAATGGGTTAAAAACGGAATCATAACCAGCTGCCTGCAAATTATCTCCTAAAGTAGCCACAGATTACTTAGTAATCTGTGACGTAGTTTCTTAATCCAGCAACTTCTCTTTCAATTTACAAATTGTACGTAACATTAATTTTATGCGTCGCTTGCTGCTGCACCAACCGCAATTTGGTTTCAAAATTATACCCTTTTTTACTGCGGAAGGGAAAGGATGAAATTGCTAAAGTCTACAGTGACTACAGCCGGAACAAACTCCGCCGTCTTGTTTTGCCAATATATTTGACACCACCTTACCTTCGTAATTGTTGTCATCTTCGTCGTGTGCAGCACAGATCTGTCGGCAGAGGTCCTCGTACTCTGCCCAATAAGCGGCCAGCGCGGAGGGGTCCGGCGCACGCGCAGGCAGAGGCAGCGCCATGCGGACCTCTGGAGACTCCTGGGGAAGAAAGACAGGTTTGTTAAATTATGTGTTCGTTTAAAAGGTATATTTGGGTATAAGCAATTTAAGAGCAGTTCAAGATGAGGTGATTGATAAGTTATGTCTTTGTTACGGGCATCTACTTCAACTTAAAGAAGCCCAGTATCCGCCGAATCTTCATTTGGATAGACGGTAACTAAAATTACTGTTTATAAAAATATTAAACTCAACCGGTGAAGTGAAGATTTAATAAATTAAGTTGCCGTCCAAATTATTACTAGGGCCTTGTTCTCTGCACAAAGACAAAACGTTTCTGTTCTGGCTCATAAAATATAACAACCTCTTGTTTTTGGCTCATTGTTAATTTACGAATAGTCTACTGTTTAATCTACTGTATCTAACAGTGATTACATCATCGTCGTAGAAGGCGTACCAAAAGATCACCGTATCTTAGAACCAGTCCGCCCAAAATCAACATAATCCCAAGACAAACAATGATTAATTCAAAATTAATGAGAACTATTCTTAAAGGACAATGATATTCGTCGCAAGCAAACAATGTAATATGAATTATTATGAGCAATATGAACGCTGTGAGCACTTTGCGAAACGATTGACCAACTCCTTTCAGAGCGAGTGGTAGACAGACAATATTGTTACAACATCGCATTGTACGCATCTAAATAATATAGTGATTTGTAATCGAGCAAACAAGAATTAAAGCTTAATTATGAATCCAGATGTGGTGATAAAATGTTGCTGTAGAGGCCAGCGTCAAATTGTATATGTTCATTTGAGAATTTTAAAACTAAGTGAGCCAAAAATAGAATTTGCTTGTTATATAGCTACAATTGGCGAGCAGTTGGAGAGACCTATGTCCAGTTGTGGACTGCTGTAGGTTGATGATGATGATCTAGCTACAGTAAAAAGTTAGAGCTAGGGGGTACTAAAATAGGGATACACGATGATGCTGGTACACTTTGTAATAAATGACGGATGACCAAGAGTTATCTAGGATGTATAAGATCTCAACTGTCACTAATGAGACATAATTACTTTTCTATCGTTACCAAACTTAATAAGCTTGCCTAGAAGACCTCTATTGATCATTGGAAATTATAAAACCATACTGGGAGATGAGTTAGCAGCGGTAGACTTTTAAAAATTACACCGTTGTTACAGCCTTACATCTGATAACAGTTTCCAGTCTTGTTTCTTTTATACAGGAAAACGTGACTGTCGCATACCGACTTGAAGGCTTGGTAGTAATTATAGCTGTAAGTACTTTATTGTACAATGATCCGACAAATACGCGCCTTCCTCTTCTTTTTCTTGGACTTGCAGACATAATAAGGAAAATAAAGCATAATTTTCTATACAGCATAATGACGTCAACAAACTTTGTCGTTTTTGAACGTGTTATTTGGATTAGGGATAACCCCAACTTACAAGTTGAATGTGAATAGGAAAGTCATTGTCAGTCAGTCATAGAGATTTTCACGATTGATTACGATGCCCATGTCCATAAAAGAACAGTTAAAGACGATCTAATAGATAAAATGGGGTTACCCCAGGGTGATAATATTAAGCATGAAAGGAATAATCCTAAGACCACCACAACAGAAAAAGACACCTGCATAGTTCTCATCTCAAAAAAGGTGACGGTGGGTGGTGGAGATTTGGAGAAGGGTGGTGGTGGTGTGCTAGGTGTAACTTTAACGGTTCTAGAGCTAGATGTTGCTAGAAAGAGGTTGCTAGATGTAACTTTAAGGTTCAAGAGCCCAAAACACAATGAGCCGCTTGTTATTTGTTTCATTAACGAAACACGTCCAAAGGGCTAGGTTAATAAGCAACACCAAGTAGATAACGACGCTCATGAGAACAATTAAAAGTTTTACCAAATGAACTCGCAGATGACAAGTGACGTCACTTAATTTGGGGGATCTGAAGTAATTCTACCGCATTGCGACGAAGTGAGTCTTCCAGATGACAAGACAAATATGGTTGAAATAGACTGAATGAATTTCGAGGAAGAAATTCTTTGTTGAACAATATTGATGGAACGGTTGAGCTTAAGATATTTATTTAAAAAAAAGGGTAAAGTTTTACGTCATAAGGATTTCCAGTGTGTAAGAAAGGGGAAGGATATTAAATAGAACGAGATTGTGACGCTGACGTTCTGTTATTCATTCTCTGCATTTACTTTACCTTGATTCAATTTCACTTGTTTATTCAGTTGTAATTAGATTGTCTACTAGTATGTTAGCTATGTTTAGCTTATAAAGATGTCGGGTATCTTTTGTAACTTTTGCATTGGTATTTTAGGGTTCTGTTCCCAAGGGGTAAAAACGGGACACTATTACTAAGACTCCACTGTCCGTCTGCCTGTCTGTCAACAGGCTGTATCTCATGAACCGTGGTAGCTAGACAGTTGTAATTTTCACACATTATGTAGGGGGGGTCCCATACAAAAATCCTGTTTTTTTCGTGGCGTTTTTGCCTTGTGGTACGCAACCCTTCATGTGCGAGTCCGACTCGCACTTGACCAGTTTTTCAATCTTGCTTACTCCAAAGAAGCATTGTTTTAGATTCTCTTTCTGTTTTCTTTATCAACATAAACAACATAAAGACCGTACTTCTAACCGCGTCACTATAAAATTGTCATAGTGACTGCTGCTTCCCAAATAATCGCTTGTCGGAACTGTCACCAGATAAATCGTGCCACCACTTCCGTCCCTCTTACCTTCTAAACTACAAAGGCCCGTAGACAACTATATATACAACTTCATTGAATACCTCACGTAAATTCATTATCAGGTGACGTTAAACTATTAGCAAATACACGATAAAGCAAGGTCGAGTATGTACTCAGAGGTACATTTGAATATTTGTCGGATGATTAGGCTTCGAAGTAACTTCCTTTTTAGGTACACTTGTGCGTCATGTAACTGGAATATAGGTACTGGAACATGGTACAAAAATATAAAGTAGCTCGTGTTTGTCTGCCTCACCGCCCAAACTAGTCGGAGGTCGAATTTATACAAAACAGTCCTTTATAAGTTCAGCTCAGTCCAATAACAGCGATACCCTAAGAAAACAAGTCAATGGAGTTGTACAGACAACAGCAAAAGTAGATGATCAAAATCAGAAATTCAATACTAAAGAACGGAGTTCGCGTCAGAACTGTGTGGCGTCGAAGTGATTCAAACCACTCAACGCCACATCAACGCCACACAGAAATCACTTCAACGCCATCGCCATACAGTTCTGAGTTCTGAGTCCTTGCTTGCTTGCTCGACCCGCACTCAGAAACGTTGATTACGTGGTCGCCATTGTAGGGTGCTAAAACATAAATCTAAATTGAAATCTGATCTGTCAGATTTCATACTAATCTGAGGTGTATTTATAATTAAAGATAAGTGACGAAAAGTTAAGTGACGTTCAAACGTCAAAAATGTATGGACTATATACATATTGTTGAAGCTGACCATAAACTTGATGAGATAATCAAGTTTATGGTCAGCTTCAACAATCTGACTCTCTATTAAAAAATCTTAATGATTTTATAATCATACATATACTATCTGCTTTTTCATTAATTTCATCAACATTTTGATTTTGTAATGTAATAGAATTTCCTGTTCCGTTTCTTGAGCTTTTTATTGATTTGCATGGTCCATTAAAGCTGGCATATTAATGAGATTCAAAGTGTTTGCCGTTTTATAATCACCTGATTCATCTGATTCTATTCTATTCTATTGTTTAGCAAAGAAAGCGCAAAGAATATATAAACATATAAGAAATATTTATTGGAGTAAAGGAGAATCTGCAAAAATGTATGGAAGCTAGTCCTGGCACCAATAACAACTACACAATATGTCATTAGATAGTTATTTTATTATTATACAATAACTACTATGGCGGCTCATTTCAAATCATTGTGTGAAAAAAGTTATGGCGATGTTTCGCAGGAATGACCTGGACGCTTAATAATGGAACCCTTGCATAGTTAATCACTTCTAGTGGTCTAAGTTTGAATATTTTCTAATGCATTCCGATGATAATGGTACCATCATGGATCATGATAGTGGTATAACATGGTACCATCGAGCTGTGGACCTGAACCCTAGGGTCCAGGGTTCCGTTGTCTAGGATAACGGAACCCTTGAATAGTTACTAGTAAACCCCTCGAATGAATGTGATTAGATGTGTCGCAGCGAATACTGTTCATTTTACCTGATGATACATCGCCATATCATTTTTCACACAGCGATTTGAAATGAACCGCCTTATTATTTATTGTTCTATAATAAAATGCCTATCAAATGACATATGTTTGGTTGTTATCAATGGTTTGTTGACTTGAAAGAGCATGGCAGTTGAGAATGTGTCATGGAACGTGTGTTGGATCATTCGGTTCCCTACAAACTGGTTGAGGTGGATGGTGCTGATCCACGCTCATTTTCGTGTACGGGCGCCGACGGTTGAGACTGGTCATCTCTTAACTGCCAATGCTTATTTTTAATCTTATATTTTGAATTGTTTCTTCATTTGTGTCTTTTTTTACATTGTTCTCTTATATGAAGCAACAAGAATAATGTATCCAGGATTTGTAATATCTTGATTTAAAAGAGTGTCCATGGAGTTTCTTGCCCATTCTTCTCTATAGAGATCTACGTTTTGGAATGGGCAACTAGTTTCAACTTTCGGACTAACTGACAGACTATTTAATTTTGACAATTCAAAAGTGCCTGTACAAGGTTTAATTGAAATAAATGCTTTTGAGTTGTTTTGAGTTCATAGGGACCATTTTGTCCGGTCTTCCTTTAACTTTTTTCCACAACATTTTTAGAATTAGCGGGAATACCTCCACCTACTCAGATATATATTTTGATTTAATCATTGAAAAAATATGTATAGAAAAAATATAAACCTAATGAACAAAAAACACCAGCTTAACTAATGTAATATGATAGGAACGACGATTCATAAGGTAGTGACAACAAATCTAAAGTAAATCTTAAAAGTTTAATTAAATTAGTACGAGAGGTAAGTAAATTGGTAAGATAAGATAAACATCAAGAATAACACTAAGTTTATGTAATTAAAATTGGGATTAATCAAAATTAACTACAACATTATGTTAATAAATTTAAGTAAGAGACGGATTTTGTTGCGTCACACTGTCAGATCGAAACTGTCTGATAATTTTATATTTAAAAGCATTATTTAAAACAATTAAAATGATTCATGGTTCGGCGTTCACGAAATCTAGTATGGTCTTTAAAAAAAATACTTAGCTGCAAACATTTTTGAAAGTGTTTTCTTAAGTACGGTGAAGTTGATTTCCGTTTCATCTTACATGAATAGTTCGATATTATATTTATTTCAATTTTAGGTGTTACATTATAACACCGAGAATATGAAAAAGAGAAGGTAGGGGCGAAAAAAGATTAATTGTAAATTCTGAAGGTAACATTGCAGACATTTCAAAACCCGATAAATGAAAAGATAATCATCGATCACTGAATATCAATATTCAAAGCAGAGGTTGATAAACTTAATTTGTTTTTTTACTTAAATCTTCGGGCATCCCTTCAATGTCAACGAGTAATGGTCAAGTTATCTTGACTCTTGAGACATTTCAGATTAGCATCGTCGTCGCTACCTCAATGTGTCAGTCAATGTCACTACCATATCGTAAGATTCTATTAATACGACAGATAATGCCGGGATTGAACACGAAAATAAGTGTCCCAATAAAACTGTCTGTGACTACATAGATAAAGTAAGCTCTGTAATTCCTGACTTGTTCAGTAACGTTAGCAGGTATTGCAGCTAGGATCTGGTATGGTGCAAGCGGCTGAAGTGTTTGTACTAAAATATGATAAGCAGCAATTATAATCTTTTGAAAGTTTAGTGTTGAGAATTTCGTTTTTACTTCAAGGTTTGGTTTCGAAATCATTCGCATCCTTTTCTGAGCGTTCAAATGAAGCAAGGTCCCTTCCAAGTTCTTCGGTGCGTCAATGTGTCAGTTAATGTCACTTTTGACACTTTGTTTACCATAATATCTAAAGATTTTATTAATACCACAGATAATGCCGAGATTGAACACAAAAACGAGTCCCTATAAAACTGTCTGTAAAAATATAGATAAAGTAAGCTCTGTGGTTCTTGATTTGTTTAGTAATGTTAATATTGAAGTTATCGGTTTGAATGCTGAAGTACTTGGTTAATTTTGTGTATGTATAGGAGGAAGAGCAGCAGATGGATGGACTGTGTGAAAAAGTATATGGTTAGAAAGGGAGTGACTACCGAGATGACGACTAATAGAGAAGTACGGAAGAACAAGAAATGTGCGCCGCCGCCGCCGCGCCGACCCTAAATAAATGGGGATGAGGACTGGAAAATGATGATGATAATAGAATAAATAGATGAGAAAATTAAAGATATATTATAAATGAATTAAAATTGTATGTTCAATGTAACTTTTGAAAGTTTAGTCTTGAAAATTTCATACTTCTGCAAGGTTCGGTTTCGAAATCATTCACATCCTTTTCTGAATGTTCAGAGGAATGTTTATTGTCTGCCATAAAAATACGGTCAAGTATCACAATCACAATATACCTACACATTAGCGTAACTAAATAGTCATTGTTGTGAAACTATGCAAGCTTTATTAAAATGTCACCTATTTGAATCAAACTAATTTAATTAAGCAAGCTATACGTATATGTATATATAGGCAAAGAAGTAATGAAACATTGTCTGAATGGGACTTCAATCAGACCTCTTTCAATGGGTCAAAGTATCGACATATTTCTTAAGACCACACGTAGATCAGAACAACTTATCACATCCGATAACACAAGTATTGTTCTTGCAATAATCGATTGGATTAACCTTTTTATTATATGGCTGAACATGACCTTTGCGTATTTCAACGAGTTGCCCAAACGTTTCACACTAGTTAGTGTATGTGGCTGTCAGTGTCAATTGTGACAGCAACATAAGTGTGACTCGTTAGATAGCTACATTTGCTAATGTATGCATGTGACGTCATTGTTAGATGATCGTAGTATCGATTTGTATGATCGTATGTCAAATCATAATTATGAGGAAAAAATTGAGTAGTGGATAGCTCATAATTTTTACTTACTTTAGTCCTCGTTTGCTAATTTTGACAAATCTTTTAAACCAAATACAAGCTAACACTAAAATATATATGTCATATTATACAAGTTACATACAAAAAAAAAGAAGAGGACATTGGGCATTAAAAAAAATCCGCATCGGTATCAATGGCAAAAGTGCCCAAAAGGCTAGCAGCATTGCCACTTTGGATGGCAATGCTGATTCTTTGGCCGAAAAACAAGGCTAGCACTCTGATCACGTGAAGAGTCCACCAACCGTTTGGCGATCTCCTGAAATACTCAATGAGCTCTCAGCCCTAGTTTTTCAAACCCAAACTGCTCAAACATATTTTATAGCTCCCAATAAGGTTGTTATTTTTATAATTTGCTAATTGTATACCACGTGACTTCATTTCCTTTTTAAGGAAATTTCTCGCCGGCTGGTCGACACTTCACGTGACCAGAGGGCTGGGTCGTTCTTTGGCCAAAGAATTACCATTGCCATTCAACGTGACACTGCTGCCACGTTGAATCTTCTGGGCACATTTCCGGATGACAGCGATGCGGACGAGTACTCCGACGCCTAAGTCTCCTTTGTTTTTGTATTTATTTGTATAGTAAGTTAGTTAGTCATTTAATTTAGTATTCTAGTGTAAATAGTTTGTAATAAACCTATGTTATCAAAATTATAAGATAATAATAGCAACATTTCTACGATTATTTATAAGCAGATCATGTGCGGACATAATGGAGTAGTGGATAGCTTATATTATTATTATTTATTTATAAGACAACAAATAAGGTCCACTGTGTTATAATTTAAAATAATTTATGTAGAGGAAAAAAATACTTCATCGCTTAATCTGCAAAACCAACAAACAATACAAATAAACGTAAACGCATTGTTTTACGCTAGATGTAATCATCTAAATCGAATTCAATCTTATTGCTCGATGATAGAGAATCGATTTGAGCAATCGATGGTAGCATCGATTGTATCGTAATAGATGAGAAATATTGCAATCGACTACGGATATTTGAACATGGTTTTGAATATTATTTATTTATTTAAACATTTATGTACATTCAACAAAAGAGATAAGTGTGCAGGATCGTCGGATATAGTTGAAGTTTATTAAGAAATCGATGGATGTTGTCGACTGAAATTTAATTTGATAAATGAGCTGTTTGTTTTCTATTAATAAAATAAAATTTTATTCGAGAACATCCATCGGTTTCTTACTAAACTTCAACTACACACATCAAAAGTGTCTAGGGATCAACATATGTATATTTTTGCAATAACTTTTCTCCTGATTGATATTAATTAAAATTTTCTTTAAGGATTCATCAAATAAAGTGTTTTCGTTTGTCACAGTAACGATAAACCAAGTCACCTTTGCATTAATAAAGAAATTTGCCATTTTCCTAATAAAGGGATTTTTGACATTTGAACCACTAACACAAAAGTTCGAAAAAAAGACTGAAATAACAGTTTTCTTTAAAATTTTATTGGGTAACTTAAACAATTAATAATCCGTGTTTCTACCGCGAACACTAACAACACAAGAACATCGGTTTGGCATACTCAAAATGAGTTCATCCAAATCACGCTGTGGAATGGCCGCCCATGTTCGTTGCAACAACAAAAAAAGGTCTTCTTGCGACTGGATACCCTCCATATTCGGCAGAGCTCTTCTCTGTAGCATATCCCATGCATGCTCAATCGGGTTCAAGTCTGGCGACTGAGCAGGCCAGGGCAGGACATTGATGTTAGCTGCGGCGAGAGTCTGTCTTACAACTCTTGCGGTGTGCGGTCGTGCATTATCATGCATTAACTGAAATAAGGGACCGATTTGCACTTGTAGAGGAACGATGACGTCTGATACAATCGTCTCAGCATAAATTTGAGCGTTGAGGTTGCCTCTGATCCAAATCAACTCAGTTCTTCCGCCGATCCAAATACCCGCCCATACCATGATGGTTCCACCACTATAAGGATGGACTTCCTGGCAGGATTTTAATCGCTGTTGGCGTCCAGGGGTTCTCCAGTGTCGTATACGTCTTGTATCCGGTCTCATACCAAAACGAGAGTCATCAGAAAAGCACACGAAACGCCATTGTTCTTCTGCCCAATTTCTGTGTTCAAGAGCCCATTGATATCGAATCCTACGATTGTGCATTGCTATAGGTGGTACCCGTAGCGGTCTTCGGGAATGAAGGTTCACTTCATGCAAGCGGTTTCTGACTGTTTGGTCGCTAATTAAGTTCCCTGAAGAGTAATGAAGCCTCACGGCTAACATCATGGCGGTTATTGTTGGAGCTCTTCGAGTTAAGATTTGAATGTATCGGTCTTGTCTCCGTGTGGTGCAGCGATACCGTCCTCCATGGCGCTCAGCCACGGTACCAGTGCTTCGGTAACGTGTCCAAAGTCGACTGATAACACTCTGACTTGTATTCAGAGCTAAAGCCACAGTACGTTGCCGGGAACCAGCTTCTATCATTCCCACGGCTCTGAGCATTTCTTCCCTGCTTAAATGACGTCGCCGCTCCATAATAACGTTGGTTTTAATCAGTAGTAGGGAAACAGTAGCACTAATAATGTCTTCAATGCGTTGTATGTTTTTATAGGGAAAATATTGACAGCTGATTTTCATCTTTTACTCGAATTTGATTCACAGTTCCTGATTCAAATTATGAAATGCACCAAAAAGGATCCATATAAATTTATAAAATCATAAATTTATTACAAAGCCACATCTCAATCTCAAGAAATCCGCATAAAAATGCTTGATCCCTAGACACTTTTGATGTGTGTATATCCGACGATCCTGCATACTTATCTCTTTCGTTGACTGTACACTGTGTGTATGTGTAGGTATTATATTATTTTATACATATTTCTATGTGAGTATATAAAGTCAAGCAAATTAATTCTTAAGCAAAGTAACTATCAACTTAAAGTGCGCCTATATTCAAATCACAAAATGTCATTCTTTGACAGTTGTATGAAATTGCTGTAACACAGCCAATTGACGTGTAATTGTAGAGTAATTTTTTTTAACATTTTTTTTAATTTAACTATACATATGTGAAACTAAAAGACTAGTTGTGGTGCTCGATAACGATCGAAAGGATCGAATCTGAGGTACTCGTAAGCGCAAGCGCCAGTGCGGACATTATCCTTTCTATAGTATCGTCACACATTCCTCGAGTTACTTTCAAAAGGTTTCCTTGCATGCCAACTGCATTACATTTACTGTCCTCCTTCTTTCATCGTTTTACAGCAGTGCTTAATAACCTTTTCAATATTGTTACCACTGAGCCTTTTAGGAAAACTGATTTTACCCCGACCTTAAAATGTTATCTATATAAAAATAGTTAGTGTAATCATCATCTGCCTAGCCTTTTCCCAAGTATGTTGGGGTCGGCTAACTGTCTAACCGGATGCAGCTGAATACCAGTATTTTACATGGAGCGACTGCCTATCTGACCTCCACAACCCAATTACTGGGTAATACGATACCCCTTGATAGGACTGGTTGTCAGATTTTCGAACTTCTGACTTCCCGTAACGACTGTCAAAGATCCACGAATGACAGCCGGGACCAACGGCTTAACGTACTTTCCGAGGCACGGAGGGGTCACGGTATGTAAAGATGGTTGGTTGGATGGAATTTAGTGTAATGTGGTATTGTTTTGCATTCACAAGATATTTTAAGTTAGGTTTAGTTTCGCTTAAAGCGCATCTTAAGTCGTGTTCCACATTGAGACGGTTTCCGGCCTTTGTTTTCAGTGTAACCAAAGTTGAAAAACCACTCTCACATCTATAGGTGGTGGCAAAGGGTATTAGCATTTTTAAAGCTTTGTTAGCTATAACAGGATAAAACAGACATGGCGAGGCAAGCGCGACGACAGCTAGAAAGAGATGCCACGTGCGGTTCTTCCTGCGCGGCGATCTACAATATTTTCTTTTTAGCTAGGTATTTTATTAGATTATGTGGATTTTTTTTCTATTTAGCATTAGGTTCTTTTTTACCTCCACATAATAGCTGATTTATCCTCGCGGGAGTAATTACCCTCAGGTTCGGAACCACTGTTTTACAGTTTATTATCCTTTTATTTATATATTGGAAGGTGTGCTTTGTACCGCTTGTGGTACACATGTGTACAGCTCGTCCTAATGAAGTATATTTTCTTAAAATCGACATGATTCAGATATAGAAGTATCTTCTTTGCCTAGTCCAAAGATTTTCTGATTCTTCCTTCATTCTTTGAATGGCTAGCCATTCATCTTTTCATTAGGTTGGAGAGCACAACAACAGTAACCCGGATACACATCCGGGTTAATATGACCACAGACACACGTCTGTGGTCATATTCACAACTACCATTTTGATTTGGCTGTTATACATTTGTTGAATATTGCTTAGTCAATGGGCAACTAACTAGCTCCATGTACCCAAATAGATTTGTTTCACCGTATGTAGCCCGCTCTCATGTGACTTTTACATAATGCTCATAAGGTTTAAATTGCAATGATTGACACTAGATCTTAAGATACGAACAAAAACAAACAGCAATCCACTTGGCAAAGAAAGTTAGGCAGTAATTAACAGGGCACGACCGATAAAGGGCATAGTCTCAATCGACAGTTGCGACACTTCGCAGTCTATTTGTCGGAGAACAATCAGTCAGTGACGCAAGCGCGTGCTCAATCGCCATGCAGCTATCACTGAGATAAGGGGATTACACCTTAGAGAGTTCAGTCTTGAAATTGCGTATGGCTACTGAAGTGTTAAGTTGACAAAACAGAGCCTCTCCAGCTTTGCTGCCTATTTAATGCGCACGCGTGAATTATTCTGTCATATTTTCTACTCCTACTTTTGTAAAGATTTCAAGAGAGCTCAATTTCTTACCAGACACTGCTTGCTCTGCCGTTGCTGTCATAATATGTTTATTTAAATTTCTCGAAACAAAAATTGTCAAATAAAATGTTCAAAATAAAGATAACAATGAATAATCATACGGCTAAAAAGGGGTTGGGTAAAGAAAGGACGGCTAATAACAAATACGAATGAGGGCAATACGAACGGTGATGACGATCCAAATAATTATACTGTAATAATAGCAAACAAGGCCAGTGCCAAAAATATTCAAAATCAATCAAAACTCCATTGTATCGACAACCGTTACCACAAAACGTATCAGAATTTGCGTCACTCTAATCACATGGTACGTTACAATGATTGCGTCAATAATATCTGTTACCATATATTGCTATCTACTTTCGCGCGTAATACCTATAATGGCCGGCAAAACTTAGATATTACATTATTTACAAGCAATTTGACCGATGGAGCGGATCGGAGCGCGTATCATTTGCGGTGGATATGCAATATCTAATGCTCGGACCAAATTGCTATGTGCCTATATTGGACCTCCTTTGGTGAAGTTTAGACACGTACGGTAGACTACATGTTGTAGGTTATGTGATATTGCTGTAACTGAATGAGGGCAGAGTATTGGTCTGTCAGATTTCAAATCTAAAAGCGAACTATTCTCCCTCTGATTTAGGTCTCGGTGGCAGTGAAAAAACCAGAATTTTAGATATGAGTTAGTTAAGAGTGTCCATGGAGTATCTTGCCCGTTCTTGTCCATAGGAACCTACTACGCTTTGTAATGGGCAAACTAACTTCAACTTTCTGACTGACCGATTCCTTTACAATTCAAAAGTGCCTGTTAAAGGGTTTAATTGAAATAAATGCCAATACTTGGCCAAAAAATATCGCACTGGTAAAGAATAAAATAACAATCATTAGAATGTAAAAGTCGGACCACCCAAGCTTATAAATTATAATCTTAATCTTAAAGATGTAGGTAAGGCTTCATAAAGGTGCACCAGTGATGAAAACTCGTATAGTAAGCAAATTCACCAAGATCATGCCAGGTAAATAAAAATAATATTGCAACCTTTTCAACTTTCATCAATGACTAAACGTGATGTCTGAGAAGGTCAACACTGAGTGGGTGTTTTAAAATTTATTTATTGAGCATTATGGACAAAAGACATGGTTTAAATGGACAGTATGGACAAAAATGGTTTTTGAATGAATTTAAAAACCATTTTTTTTTGCGGATGGGAAGTCATCAAATGACTCCTCCCGCTCTGGGTGGAGCGGAAGGGAGTGTCAGACTCCCGGGCCAGCGGTAACCCTTTCGGACAATCCCGCTGGTCCGGCAGGCTTCGGCCCTACGGGGCCCCTCCTCGATGCTGATATCTCTTTGAGGCGCACGTGGAACACGTACGCGCCGTCCGGCACGGGCCTGGTCCTGATTGGACGGTGAGCTACCCATTACTCTCCGCCCTCAGGCTCGCGCCTACGGTGGCCGGGAGTCGTCACGCGGCTCCCGACGCCTGGGGTGTCCCCCGCGGCGGCTGAGACTGAGGCTCTCTCCCTGAACCGTCCCGCCACCTCGTTCGCTAGCATGACTGCTTCGCAGAAGGAGGTGACTGCCTCCCACTCCCTCTCGCCCCGGACCATGGCTTGCACCAGGGCCAGACGCGAGAGGTCGCCGTCGCTGCCGATCGCCTCTACGAGGACACGGCGGTGCTCCGCCCAAGCGGGGCAATCTCCACCGTGTGCTCCACCGTGTCCTCTAGGCGATCCTGGCAATGGTGACACCCGGGCGTTTCCTCCCGCCTGATGATGTGCAGGAACCTCCCGAAACATCCGTCCGCCAATTGCGGTGCCCGAAGCGGACCACGCGGACGACGAAGACATCCCTGAAGTGACCGGGGTAGAACTGAGAGTGGCGGTAGGAAGGCTGAAGGCCAAAAATACCGCCCCAGGACCCGACGGCTTGCCAGGAAAGCCTGGGTCCTGGCCTCGAGGGCTCTCGGGCCTCGACTGGAGGCGTTCAAGCGCATGTTTGGAGAGAGGCCAGTTTCCACTCCGTTGGAGGATGGGGAAGCTGTTCTCCATTCGGAAGCCAGGGCGCCCTGCGGACTCTCCGTCCGCATACTGGCCCATCTGCTGCTCGACGAGGTCGGCAAGCTCTTTGAGAGAGTGATTGCGGGCCGCCTCGTCGGGCATCTGGTGAGGGCGGGGCCCGGATCTTGCGGACAGCCAGTTTGACTTCCGCAAGGGGCGCTCGAAGGTGGACGCCATTATGCGCGTGAGAGCCCTCACGACGGAGGACGCGGTGTCCCGGGGTGGGGTCGTCGTGGCGGTGGCACTCGACATCGCCAACGCGTTCAACACCCTGCCCTGGAGCTGCATTGTGGAGGCACTCCGGTGTCACCGGTTGCCGCCCTACCTCCGACGAATAGTCGAGGCGTATCTGACGGACGGAGCCGTCATCTACCCCGGTCGCGATGGGGAGTGGAACCGGCGAGAGATGTCGTGCGGTGTCCCGCAGGGATCGGATGTGGGGCTCCTGTGGGACATCGGCTACGACTGGGTGCTGCGGGCCGACCTCCCTGATGGCGTCAGCGTGGTTTGCTACGCTGACGACACGCTGGTCCTGGCGCAGGGGAGGTCGCATCAGGCGGCGGCCGACGCGCGGAGTTGCGATAGTCGTGGAGAGGATCCGACAGTTGGGTCTCGAGGTGGTACTGCACAATTTAAAAACCTTGTATTCCATATTGCGGTGCTATTTCTAATATTATCAGTAAGATATTGGCATAATTATTATCATCGTTTGCAAATCTATCTTATCAGACCACCAATAATGTTACGAAAACAATGTTATAACATATGTGCTATTGTGTTTTGCATTATTATTTTTAAATTAAGTCTTCATTTCAGTTAAGATTAATGATATTATGTCGCTTGAAATCTATTGTGATTCCGGTATGAAAGTTTAGGGAATACCACAGGGTGTAGAGAACGCAATCATAAAAATGATAAAATGGAGACCATATAAAAACTGCCCGTAAATCTTCCATTTTGGCAGAAAGGAACGAATTCAAATCCAATCAGCAGACTAAGACTCCTACTGGTAAATCTACAAAAAATCTGCAAGTTGTACCATTTCAATCTCAACATGCACGTAATCGGCGACAGAGTCCACATCTCGGAGACCTCCCCACTTTCTACAGACCCAACCAGTTTTAATTAAGTAAACTGATAGCATCTGTTGTAGCTACTTGCTATAAATATGCTGGAATGCTTTAATCATGTTAAACACACAGTTTATGTTTTACAAGAAGATAAATTACATACTACATATAATTGATATGATCGTCTGGATTTCAAATGTATTTTTTTTTAATCCATGTGTTTTTATGCAATAGCTAGTACTGAGTATGCTGCTGACGATACTGCTCTAAGACTTTTGACAACTCGCGTTATTCAAAGATTATGAAAGCTATTGCTGGGGTCGAACATGATATATCCCCAACAGTTCCTAACAAGACGAAAACGTTAATGTGGTTACTAATGTTGGGCAAGTTATGGGCTTCAATGAAAACAACTTCAATTTTCTGAAATAATTTATAATCGAAGAAACTGGAACTGATCTATAAGAAGGCATGGAATGCATAAAAAGTGTCCGTAAAATCGCACTAACAATCTGCACCGGCTAATTTGCAGTCACGACAAAAACATAACAAGAGCACTGTAAACTTAAAATAGAAATCTATACTTTTCCTGTACACCTACAATTTTTAAAAAGAAATAAAACAATGGTCGTTTAGTGACGCTATTTCTTTTTAATTATTAGCTTATCTGGTGCATATATACTCGTGGGTGTGTTGAAGCGTTCAAAATCTTGGCTGAAGTAAACAAGACGAACTATTATCTTAAAAAATAGCTATTTTTACCGAGTTTATTGCGCCGCTATTTTCCCTTAGAGTAAACTCTATGGGACCGCTAAAGGGTGGAGGGTGGACTTCGACTATTTGACCTCTTGGACCAAGAGGTGGGCGATATTGGGGCCTATCTTTTGTAAGTTTTGACGTCTAAAGAGATGCTGATGCCTATTTCTAAACAAATGAGTTTTAACTGGATTTTTTTTTTTTATAAATTCAGAATTTGCATCGTTTAGCGAGTCTTGTAATGAATGTTATTATTTAGTTTAGTTCTACTATTCTTTGTCACGTGTGCGTACCATATGTTGTCATATCAGAACAATTCTCATTAGTCTGCCATTTATTGTTCATTTGTTAGTTACCTGACCTAGTAGATAATTATGCTAGTTGTTCTTTAATTTAGTTTGGCTTCATGGCTTGGTTTTAAGTCTCCTGTTACTACATTCGGCATAAAATTTTTCAGTAATAGACAGCCGAACTCAGACATGAAGGTGACAGTCAATACATCAACAAATACTTTTAATACAATCCTCGTGATGTTTACTAGTATTTGATTGATCGAGTGACGTACTATAATTGAGAACCGCATTGGCTCCAAAAGTTCCCTTTTTGACAACATCATCCATATCAATAATCATCTCAATGTCAAGACTGTTGATAATGTTATCTTCCTCTGTTCTACTACTCTAATACTTTGCTGTGTCACGCTCTGTCATAAACAATACCTGATGGTCCTTGTGATATTCATTATTTATTAATTTTTATTTTCAATATTTTCGATTTTTGACGTGAAGCAGCAATTTTTTTGAAAAATTGTAGTAATAAGTATTATCCAGCGTTAAATTTCCTATACAAAACAATTTTTTGTTAAGTAAAATATGCATTTTCGATCCTATGTCCACCTTTTTGAAAACCCGGACCACTGTGCGGCGTACAAATATCAAGTACCGTAAGCATACGAAATTACAATTTAGTATTAAAATTGTTGTTCAAGATTAAATGACAAGCTAACAGAGTTAAACTATCCTCTATCAAGTTAACAGTATTGCATACAATATTTGTTTAGAACATTTAAAATGTTAGAAATATACGAGTAAATAAAAAATAGAAGTATACGAGCAAATATTATTTAGGAACTCCTACAAATCGGTTTACCAAAATCCTTGGGTGAGCATAAGCATAACATCACGATTAGCCTTTACTGTTCCCACTGGTGGGACACAGGCCACCTCTCTGTGCGAGAGAGTGGACCATAATCCACCACGCGGGCCCAGTGCGGGTTGGCGGATGTCACATGTCTTCGATGTTTTTATTCTAGGACATGGCGGTTCCCTACGACGTTTTCCTTCACCGTTTTGAGAGCAGTTAAATCCTTCACAATTTCACAAACCTCTAAAAATGGCACTGTCATACATTACTTATATGAAGAACTAAGTCATAGCAAACTTTACGACTTCTAACACTAACTTGGCGACCATTAAATGTTTAACGAGCTGACACAAAGCCCCTACGTACGTGTTACCAATTCAAATACCTAAATTGAACCGATTTAATTGTTGTTTTTCGAACAGTAAGAAGCCTTTTAATGACCTTACTGGGCGAGGTACGAACTAAATTGGCATTGAGAAGTTTTACCTATACATATAGAATTGTATACGTCATTGGGAACATTAACCTTAAGTCTTTTTTAAAAAAACGTGAGTGGATTACGTTTGAGTAACGATAGTTTTTTGTTGACGCTCTTCGAGCCACGACTGGCGTCAATCACAAAATTATATATTATGTGAAGATTAATACCAACTACGTTTTGGTACTGCAACAACAATGTAATGAGATGAAAATAATTAAAAACATAAATTTTGTTACGGTACACCATTTTAAACTGTGTAATAAACATGCAACAAGGTCATCTAAATGAACATGGGGTATCAGCAAGCCGCACTCATATCCTATTCAAAACAATTAAAATAAAATAATCAATCAAGCTTGCAGTCCCATACAAGTGGATAGACTTATCAGTTAAATAAACAAACAAACAAGAGCAGTCAAGGGTGCAAATCTTATAATTAACAAGTATTTAATAAAAACCGCCATGCGTAAGACAGACGAGAAAGCGAAGAACAAAGCAAACCATTCTGATGAGTAGAATCCATCATGTTCAATAGATGTAATTGACGCACTGCTAATGAAATATCACTCGTAAGAGAGAAAACCAAACGACGATGTTAGGAACACGATAATTAATGTGGCGATACGTTCTCCCATTAGTGGACTAGTGACAGTCAGCACGCAACGCTAAAAATACACGAAGAAATAGGTGAGTGGAACAAATGTCCAGCCGGAGAGAACAGCAAAAACTCAAGCAATGAAAAACTCAAGTAAAATGTTCAAGATTAAAACAAATTGGTGTAATTTTATGCAGGAAAGCGTCGGTTTTTCATCTCGCAGTTGAAAAAGAAATTATATTTAGAAACTGTTTTGACTTGGAACGAATTAGATTTTAGATATGGCTATGTTTGTATATAGCACTAATCATGATTTCAGAATTTTAGAGAGTATGTTTTTCACGATTTAGAAAAATCCGATAGATTAAGGTTCCCAAAAGCTGATTAGTTTTTAGGAACCTTAATCTATCGGATTTTTAGCTTTGAATATGTTAGAACTATGTAAAGATTTAGTAGTCAAATATTTATAAGAGAAAACAATGTGTTCGACAAACCAGCTGCTTAGAGCAAATAAGAAAATAATGGCCACATTTCTGTGACTAATGGTAATGACCAACATTATACCGATTGATTATTTTACTGTTTGACATCTATTAAGAGTATTCCAACACACAGTAAAAAATATAATCGACAATTAAATACAACAATCAGGAAGGCGATGGTAGTAATATTATTAAAAGTTCAAGTTTACGAGTTTTGAACTTTAATGAGTAGTGTAAAAAGTGCCTCATGAATAGGTCAACAGATGCCCTTTACATGAACCGATACAAGAACATTACACACTGTCTGTAAATAAATGACATGTCCTGATAAGTACTCATAGTATTTAATAATTATGTACTCGATATAAAAACACAAAGAAAATAATTCTACTTAATTGTCTTTCAGCACGATATAGACAGCTGATTCGATAAAATTGGAGCTGTGTAAAATTGTAGACAACTGAACCATAGAACCGAACCGTAACGAATTAGTTGAAGTTCATGCTTTTAATGCCAAACTGAATGTTTCCAATGGAGTTTATAACGAGCCAGATGATACTGAAGACGCTATTCAAAAACTATCAATTCACATAATGTTCCTTGATGAAACGTAACGACGACGACAGATATATAATATTAGCTAGAGTTACAACATTTCGGAACCAATACAGGAAACAGTTCTAATATAAATATTTTAAGAGTACATATATTATTATTGAAGCACGCTCATGCATGCTCACGCATGTGAACGAGTAATCGTGTGAAACTACACAACAGATACTAAAGCAATTAGGTGTTACTATCGTCACCGTAATCTGATAACTTTTTTTCAGATTATATGGAGTTGCAAATTAATTGATAAACACAACGTGAACTACATTATATTTAATTGTAACCAATTTGTTTAAACTAAAATTAAACATTTATAACCAACTATTATGCAAGTTAGATCATAATCACTTTATTTAAATGAACATGTCGATACAGATAATAACAGTGACAATTAGCAGTTTGTTGTAATTAGCGAATGAATCATGCAAAATGGCACTAACCAACTTCAACATGTGTGATCCGTAGAAAGAGCCGATTAAGCGAAATGGTGGTACATACGAAAGCTTAATAAAACAGTTCTAATTGAACCATCAAGCGTCCACAGCACACACACTCACTTTTACCAAACTAATTATTGCCGGGGACCATTCGAAACGCGAGACGAGAGTTTGTTTTTATGTTCCGCCACGCGTCGGTCAGGTAGCTGTTTACAACAATCGATACACTTGTTCACAACACCATTCAATTCGTTATTCGAAAATAATAAAACAATTCGTTTACTTTTATTGTTACCGACTTTTCAAATCACACCTCGAAAAGAATTTAAAAAACTTTTGTACAATGAGAACGAAACGCGACAGGCGATAACGTCGGCGGTTCGCGCGGCACTGGTGAGAAATCGAGAATGAATCGAGTAGGCTCGAGTCGTACCTCTCGCTCCGTCGTACAGCCTCAGCACACGCTGCCCCCCAGAATGTTTTCTGTTGCGACCTCACGCGCACCCAACCTTTTTTTTTTATTGCTCCAGGTGGGTTTTGAATAGTTTTAATCCCACAAGTTCAAAAACAACCAACAAAACAAGTGTACAGGTTGAAGTAGGTACTTCTTCCTACAGGTATCAAAAATGATGACAGAAGTGATTAGCAAGATGAATGAATGAGCAAATACTAGGTTAGCAGTAACAATGGAAATGTCTGAGCTGAAACAAGAGCATATTAAAATGATAACAACTATCGTAGAGTGAGCGAGAACGATTAACATAAAACGTATGAAGGAGATGGATATAATAACACTTGAATTGACAATGAATCACGATTCTATTGGAAACATGTAATATAGACAAACGGTGATTATGTCAGATGATTTATTATTAAAATCGTGGCTAAAGTTTACGACTAACTTCGAAGTCAGACAAGACTGTGTTTGTCATGTGAAAACGAGCATTGTTCACGACTGAAGAAAGACAATATGTCGTCACCTAGCTCAAGACCTTTTCAGTAACGTCTATTTTGTAGCTAGACATATCTCATCTATATATATAATTTATTTTTTACATATTATAATATACAGCATGAGATGACCAGCTTGACTTTTGATCTTTTAATGATTTCTGATTCTTCCTGCTTTTATGTATATATTACCGGAAATGTATGAAACCTAGGAATTTTACACAATTCCTAGGAAATATATGCAATTCCGAGCCTACTTAGGAAACGTGTAAAATAATCTTTCAAAGATTCTTCCTGTGAAATGAAAGACATTTCCTGTGATATGTATGTATTTCCTAGGAATTGTATGCAATTCCAAGATGATACTAGGAAATATATAAAAAAAATGCTTTCTGTGACTAAAAGAAATAAAACACGTTTGTAAATTTCTCTAATCATAATAATGATTAAGCATAACATTCTAAAGCATAAATTTAGCATGCTGCATGTTTTATTTCTAACGACGTCGTCGTCGACGTCGATTCTGCCTGCAGGGTTTAAAGGAACCTAACCAAACCGAACCTCGGGGTGCCCTTCGCTCGCTCTTGCATCCACGTCGTCTAGTAGTACAACATATTGAATTTTTAAGATTTCCGATTGATTTATTAAATGTATAGATTTCCTAGGAAAAGTGCATATTCAAAAATATATCATAGATTTCCTATCTATTTTAGGAATTGTACACATTTCCTAGGAATTGTATAGAATGACGGATTGCACACTTTTCCGTTAACATATATACATTTTTTTGGGGTTAGGGCAACATATCTTCTTCTCTACATATCTATGCTCCGTCATCTCAGTATTTAGCCTCTCTCTAAATATCAATCTGTAAAGTGATCTCATCTTACAATCCATTCATTGTTTCTATTGTCTTCTTCTAGTATTAATTATAGTCATCCACATTCATACTCCATTCATTCATGCCCATACCCTGACAACCGATTTTCATTAAAAAACTCATTCACTGATGTCACTTTCAGACTTCCTCCAAGGTATGTACAGACGCCAGCACATCAAGCTACTACAATCTGACTTCGTTAAAGCATAAGGTTCAAAGTTGATTGGGAAAAATTGATAGTTTCGGATAGCTTGATATGCTGGCGTTTGTACATACGGATCTTATTCTAGCTATTGGCTTTGATCACACATCTAAGAGATCCGAAAAAGGAAGAAATTACGTTTATTTGCGGTAAACATGACGCAGAGAAAGAACACAAAAAGAACAACTTGGGGAAACATATGCGTCACATCCACGCAAAAGGTCCATCGCTACGACCCTGTGCGAGGCAGAGCCTCAGCGCACATCTCACTTTAATGTCCTTATTTCAACTGCTGTGGCCCATCATCCCGTCTGATCGGTGTGTTTAGTGTGTTTTTTTTTGTCTTCCCATCAATTGTAAAGGGAATTTAGAATAAATTTTGAAAAGCAAATAATAATAAATGGATGTCAGAATAAATAATACTTAAATAAATAAAGAAAGTGTTTAAAACTCAATCAAAACCATCGATAATCGTTGAACATTCAGTTCATATACATTGAACGGTAAAATGTAAGAAAAAGGTTAGAAGTTAATGAGAATGACGTAACTCAACTTTGGATTACCACAAAGATATTAAACAAAATGCAACTTTCATTATACATAAAATCTAAAATGAATACTATATGTATACACAATCCTTCAAATCCTTCAATGCGGTATTCAAATGACTACTACCATATTTGAAAGTATATGTCCTTCTAATTGGTTTGTTTTCCAAACTTCTTTAAGTCCTTTAAATTGTATATGACTTTTGGAACCGTTCTGTTTTCTCCGGCGATATGCAGCTCCTCTAAGAATCCCAAATTGAGTTACACGGATCTTCCCAAAGGTCTCTAAACTTTTAAACTGTCAATCAGTGAATCAACCAAAGGAGTTCGCCAAAAATCCCGCGGATTCATAAGAAAAATCAAAACAATTCAAATTTTCCACTGCTGTCAATCCTGATTGAGATAACCGATAGCTGAAGACATGTGACACAATCAAAACTATTTTGGGCCCAAACCGGAACCCAAACTGTTTTGTTTATTCTTTTCTTATATATATGGAAATGTTCCTAACGATAACAAATGATCGAGGTCAAATCAGAAGATGTAGAAATGATACATTGTTATCACCATCTATACATATAATAAATCTGTAGAAGGGTCAATTCTGTACATTGAAAATATTGAAAAAATAAATAGCGGGGGGTGTTGCTGGATCGATACCAAACCCAAATATGTGATTAAAAAAAATGTTGTCTGTCTGTCTGTCTGTCTGTCTGTCTGTCTGTATATGCAGGCATCACGTGAAAACTAACGGTTCGATTTCGATGAAACTTGGTATAATTATACCTTATTATCCTGGGCATAAAATAGGATAATTTTTATCCTGGAAAAATACGTAGAAAAAAAAAATCTTATTTTTCGGTTTTATTCATAGACGTTGTTCTGTAGAACCGCGAACACACGTTGCATTACCCGTAGTAGATAATTTTCCATTTCAATTTAAGAGAATACAGTTTCTTGTAGCTTTGTGTTACGCCATGACAATAAATAAGGCTCAAGGTCAGACCCTAGGAGTTGCTGGCGTAGATCTTACCGCGAGTTGTTTTTTACACGGGCAACTTTACGTAGGTAGCTCTTTCCCATGTGAGCAGTCCAAGAAATCTTCATGTTCATATTCCGGACGAGCTCACTAACAATGTTGTGTATGCTGAAGCTCTCAATTAACTTTCTGTCGCATTGTCACGATCACTTTTTTATTATTGCAAACTTTTTGTCATTGTCAGTAATTTACTGCTACATGCTACTTATCAAGGTCGGAATTACTATGAAAAAAATACTTACTACAGAACGCGAGCTCAACAGCAGTAGCTCAATAGAGGGATCTCCTTAATTATTATAGGCTTAGCCGTATTTGGGTCCAATAGATATTTATAAGATGTCATTGTCAGAGTTACTCAAAATGGAGAAATAAACCATCCACGCGAAGACCGACATCCGCGCGGACGGAGTCGCGGGCGGAAGCTAGTATCAAATATGAAAGAAGTTCAGAGCTGATTTCCACTTTAAAGTGAACTCTGGAAATCATATTTACAGTAGCGAGAATACTTTCACGAAAATGATAAAGATGCAGCAACATAAATGAACGAAGGTTTCCAATATTTTCCATGATATCGACGAACCTGTGGTGATCTAAGGAGTGTAAGGTCTTGATAAAAGCATCCAGCAGATCAACAGTCTCGTTACAAATACGTTACTTACTCACAACACAACCGAAATAGATAGCTTTGATTTTGATGGTTTAACAATACCCCATACCTTCGATCGCCACAAGGGGGCCTAAAAGTGTTGTTATGTTATGGTAGTATAACTTCCTAGATTCCCGATCTACGCATAATTTAGGTTCAGATATTATCCAAAGCAAATGCTTACCTTCTAGAGGGGAAGGTATTGTTTATCAGCGATTTATCTCGCTAAGCAAATATGTAGTTGAAGTTAGATAAGAAATGAGAGTGTGTGTTGTCGCGATATTTAAATCGCACATTTTACTGTTGTAATTTCCGCATTACCAACAATGGAGGTAATAAAATGATAACCTGCATTATTTGTAGATATAGGCTTGTAGGTACTTGAACTGAGAATGACGCAGGTAAGGCAAATTTTGCAGTGTAAAAACCAAGCTGTTACCTCTTCCTTTTCCTTCCTCCTTAAAAGTCGAGCTCATAACAGGAGTCCTAAAAAGGCCACTTTGGCAGAATCATAAAAAGATAACATTATGAATCATAATGGACAGTTAACTGTTAAGTTAATCGTATAAATCCCATTGGTGAAGGATTTTTTAGTTATTTTTTTTTGTCTGTGCTAAAATACCAATCAAACCAATCCCAGTCTCTTTGATTATACCTACGTAGTGCAGTGAAAAAAAAAACACGGACTTTCTTCGCCATATTATGATTCATAATGTTATCCTTTAATGATTCAGCCAAAGTGACCTTTTTAGGCCCCCTGGGCTCACAATAAAGATCATACAGGGTGAAATTGAAAACATGCGACAAATCGAAATGGGAGATTGTACTCATTATTATGAACAACTTTTACTATAGGACCAAACCTGAAATTGCGGTAACACAATCAGCTGTTCCCTACATTTATGTTCGCCTATCTCGTCAAAATGTAGGGAACAGCTGATTTTAGTTGCGATTGCAGCTTTGGTCCCTTAGTCAAAATTGTTCATAATGATGAGTAGGTACAATCTACCATTTCGGTTTGTTCAATTTCAACCTGTCTATGGTGTTTTAAAAATAACCCAACAAACTTTAAGAGGTACTTTAGACCATGGAACTGAACAACTTTCACTATGAGACCAACTCGGAAATCAAGAAAAAAAAGCAGCATACAAAAGTTCAATTGACCAAAATGTATTAAACAGCTGATTTTTGTTTTCGTGATTTCAGAGTTAGTCCCAAAGTGAAAGTTGTTCAGTTCGATGGTCTAAGCACCTCTTAAAGTTTGTTGGGTTAATTTTGAAACACCTTATACACTGCATGATTCACTTACAAGGTACACCTTTATTTGGCGATCGCCTTCATTTTGACAGCAGCAAATGACTGTACCTCACCTTACAGTAGTTCCAGAATCCATACTAAGGGCCAGTTTCTCGAAAGAAAATTTTCGCAAAACTAATGTGATGTGATGACAGACTGCTGCGATTGGCTGTTCATAAAACATTCAATCAATCACAGCAGTGTACGCGGGAATAAAAATTTGTCGAGTCTATGTGTTCGAGAAACCGTCCCTAGGGCCTACTTGTACAGCGGGCTGCATCAATTGGGTACCCCAGTTGTATGAAAATTTTAATACAAATGGGGTACCCAATTGATGCAGCCCACCGTACATACCAAGAAATATTAAATACATTTACTTAGCACTAAACGAATTCAAAACATCGTTCTATTTCTGTCAATCGTTTGAATTTGATAGAGACAGAAGAGTGTTTGAAATTTATATTTAGAGCTTAATGTAAGTAGGTATATTTTTAGGAAATCTGCAGTAGAACCAAGGTAACCGACATAGCCCGAAGAATTTCCAAACTTAAGTGGCAGTGGGCAGGGCCCACATTGCTCGCAGAACAGATGGCCGATGGGGCCGAAAGGTTGTGGAGTGGTGACCGCGTACCGGAAGACGCAAAGTTGGAAGGCCTCCCACAAGGTGATCCGACGACCTTGTGAAGGCCGCAGGAACCCGTTGGATGCGAGAAGTACAAAACCGATCGAAGTGGAGGTGCTTGGGTGAGGCCTATGTCCAGCAGTGGACGTCTCTCGGCTGAAATGATGATGATGATGAGTTAGTTTGGTGCAATGGGGTCCAAGTAAATAATTTTTTTTCCTCCTATCACAAATGTCACGCACGGAAATGAAACAAACTAAAACCAACGCGTCGTGACTCGTGCGTCGATAACAAACAATTTAAATCGATTTTTAATTATATGCTCGATTTGGCGAGTGGTTCCAGTGTCGATGCGCCAGAGTCAGCGACCGCAGTTCGGTCAGCTTTTTGTACATCGAGTCATTAAACCTCGGTGTTGTACTGTAATTGATTCTGGGAACAAACAAGACGAGGTTGCTCTGGGGCTATTAGAGCGGCGTTGGCACTTAGGTCCCAGCGGGGACTTTGATATTTTCCTCTACTTCGTTTGTCTATTAAGTTTTGGTATGATGGTGGAGGGAACTTTTGATTTTCTTATGACCTTGATCAAACTCAAAACAAAACATGTATTTCAATTAAACCATTTACAGGCACTTTTGAACTGTCAAAGTGTCGGTCAGTTAGTAAAGCTAGTTGTCAATTCCAAAACGTTTTATGGAGAAGAACGGCAAGAAACTCCAAGGACACTCATTTAAATCAAGATATTACAAAATCCTGGATATTATCATTATTCTTGTTGCTTCTATATCTATTTATTGAGAGTAATGTAAAAAATAACCGCAGCCACACCCGCAGGAACCCGTTGGGTGCGAGAAGCACAGAACCGGTCGAAATGGAGGTACTTGGGCTCCCCCAAGCACCTCCACTTCGACCGGCCTATGTCCAGCAGTGGACGTCTTTCGGCTGAAATGATGATGATAATGAATGTAAAAAATAATGAAGAAACCATTCAAAATTAATGTAAGATTAAAAACAAGCCCTGGCAGTTAAGAGATGATCAGCCTCAACGATGCCCGTTCACGAACATGACGCGTGGATCAGCACCATCCAGCTCAACCATTTTGTAGGGAACCGAATGATCAACACACCAACCATCTTCAGTGAGACATTTAAGTGAGTATGACATCAGAGACCCAAAAAGAATTTAGTTAGTGCGTGGCTGGAAGGAAGACTCATCTCAGTTGTAACGGGCAGTCACATTCATTTTGTCGATTATCATTACTGAGTGAAAGTTATCCGTAACTTATTTTTGAAAATTGTATTACAGTGATGAACCTTCACACACTCGCTATTCCCATGGCCTCGACTAAACTGATGAAGTCTGAAAATCAACCTCTGTTGAACTCCGTGTTCCTGTAAGCGGAGCATTGTGATCGCGTCCGGGAAACAAAAACTAGCCTGCGCATCCGCCGATTGAAGCCAATGTTTGGGCAACACTTGCCATAAAAGTTTACACATTACCACTTCACAGCTTGTAATGACGTCTCACATTTCATTTGTAGTTTCCACTTTTGTGTAACTTTAACAATGTTTAAAAAACTATCCATAACATGACCAATATAGAATGTTGAAGAAATTTTGCAGCATAATGTTGATAGTGTTATGGTGTCTTTGCTGCAACACGGCTTATTATTTCCACAATAGATTCCAACAATGGTTCGTACAATAAAACCTGCTCTATATTTTACTACATACTATAATATAATCTATTTATAACTTGTAACAATGCTAACAAGAACATATTATAAGTTTCATCAAAATGTTTTTGAATAATATCTGTTTTCTGAAACGGACCAAATGTGGTTCCTTGCGGTACTCTGACTCGATTCGTACAGAAACTCGCAAAGACCATGCTGTCAAATTCTCAAACATTTACGATAATCCCGAATTATATTTCCTCAACATATTCGTAAAACCCATATTAATAAAACCGTGTTCTTATTCGCTTACATATTAACTTCCATCACTTCCAGCAGTACCAGCCCGGAGTCTGGATTTGTTCTCGATTGATGGCAATAGGCTCGCCTCCTATTCCTATTACATGGGACTTAAGTTGAATGGATGGTGGCAGACCGCAAATCTCAAATGTTCTTACTTTTTTGCAATTTGCAGGTCAGTGTCAGATGATTCGCGACAATAACAGGTACATATTTAGAGAATTACAATCATTAGAATCATTAATATATATCTTTCTAAGTTAGATTTCTACCACCAATCTCTTATGGAAAAAAATCTAACTTAGAAAGATGTATTAATGATTCTAATTCTCTAAATATGTACCTGTTATTGTCGCGAATCATATTTTGATCAAGATACAACCTGACACTGACCCAAAAATTGCAAAAAACGTAAGAAAATTTGAGTTTCGCGGTCTCAACTACCCATTCACCTTAAACATAACTGGCCACATGTAGGTGTCCTGTAGGTACATCTCTGTCTAACCCTTCGGGGATTACAGGCGTTAAACTATGTTATTAACTAACATACTGTCAATAATCAAATGAAACAACATAGCCAACCAAACCATTAACGTATATGTCTTGGAGTTACAAAATTACAACAATGTGATTTCATCGTAACTTTATATAGGAAGGATTTCTTGTCTTATACTATCCACCGTGTCTTTCTCATGCACATACATATATTATGGTCTATCTATTCATACACGAAATTTTTTTAAGGGGCCGGTCATTGTATTCGTCATTATGAACAACTTTTACTATGGGGACATACCTGAAATCGTGAAAGAAAAATCAGCTGTTCCCTACATTTTGACGAGTTATGCGAACGTAAATGTAGGGACAGCTGATTTTTTTTTCGCGATTTCAGGTTTGGTGAGAACGACACGGTGGATAGTATAGGACAAGCAATCCTTCCTATATAAACTTACAATGAAATCACCATTGAATACAAAAATATTGTATACTTTAACGCATTGCAAAGTAACAAAGACTGTTTTTACTTCTCATTTTTATAATATTACTCTTGTCAAAGGTATTGGAGAAGTTTGTTTAAAAACATCTTGCTTAAATATTACTTTTCCGACTTTCACAATATTTTTGCACGGATCATCCCGGCTGATAATGGGTTTTGATTCTTTCCATTCTGTTGAAAACATCTAAAGACCATTGTGCTCTTATTTTTCTTAACGTTTTAACCACGCGATTGAATCATTCTTACTCATCTGTATTTTCTGCTAAGTTATCCTTATACGTATGAATTGGGCTGTTTAGGTACCTCCCATCTCAGATCGGTCGTAACGTTAAATTTTATTATGAAAGTTGTTATGCTTAATGAAGTTCTTTATACCGTCAGTTTCGTTACAATCTGCTTAAAGCGCAATATCTAAACAATAAATCACCTTTAACACAAAACGTAAACACTCAATAACCATTGTGAAAACGATCACAAAACAATACCATTGATGTCTATAATTTCCTCTAATTGACTCAATTGTCTGCCTTCACACTGTGGCTTAGACAGCACAAATATCAAAAACAAACCTTCCATCTAACCTACCATCTCTATAACAAAATCAATAAGAACTATATTACCTCTTCGAAGAGTTCAGAAGGAGCAAAGAAACCATTGTCAATTTTGAATAGATGGGTGATAAAAATGTCAAAGAAACTGCAAATTCTTGATCAAAAATAAAGGAAATTTGAATAACGGCATTTCATTTTCTCTATCCATCGTGCCGTCATTATGGTTTGGTCTAGATTACGATGACTATAATGATGAGCTTGATTTCACTGCTATTAATGTCTGGCGAATTTACCAAATTAATAGTAATCGCGCTGCCAATTTCAAGAACATTAACTTTTGATGAGAATTATAATTGATTTGCTTGTCATTATATTGTTTTTGTTTGTTCAATTTATGGTTGTTATGGAGTGTTAGAATGAGAATGCTTGTTTGTTGGTACAATGCAAATTGTTGCGATAAGATGTCACTCACCATAGTACAATGAAATGCATACTACAATGGATTGTTGACAGCGTCGCTCCTTCAACATCCTTTTTTATCAAGATTCAAGTCATTCTACAAAATTTTTATAATCATCATTCTCTAGCCCTTACCCTATCCTAATTTATTTGAAGTCAGCGCAGCATGTGACCTTCTTTTATACATCTTTATTAGACAATATGTCAGTAGTTGCTAGAGGGGCATAAATACTGACATGACGAATAGCCCATCTTCTTTTGATAACTACTAGCTATATCTTCATTTTTTCTTTTTGGGTAGGAAATCATCAAATGACCCTTCCCGCTCTGGGTGGAGCGGAAGGGAGTGTCACACTCTTACTGACTCAAACCCACCCGTGTTTCTTCCTTAGCCCTTTATGTTCCGGGGTAGCGGTAACCCTTTCGGACAGTCCCGCTAGCCATATCTTCCTTCGCACAGTCCAGTTTATTTGGGCTTCCCCTACTCTTATAGCCATCAACATTCTACTCAAAACCTATAATATACAGGCTGGCAGGTACGTACAGACGCCAGCACATCAAGCTACTACAATCTGTCAAATTTCTTTGATAGATTTTCAACTTTATCGCTAAGGCATAATGTTCACAGTTGATTGGAAAAATTTGACAGTTTTGGGTAGGTTGATGTGCTGGCGTCTGTACATCGACGTGGAACCTGCAGGGTAATTGCGTATAGTAGCAATGGGTTTCATTTTGACAGTTCAACAACATTCATTGCGTTATAATACGTTGTGAGCAGACATTTATCGAACATATGAAGCAATGAATTAGCAATATCCTTCAAAATTATTCAAATTGAGATTGATAGGATGTTACGCAATGGATAATATTTTTGTGTTCACCAAAAATCTAAAGGTACATCTATGTATGCATTTCTAAAATATTGATCTTAAACCCGTTTAATTGTTTTACTATAATTAAACTACTCGGCCAACAAAATATGTTACATCAAACAAATTCCAAATTAACACCAAGATATAACACTTTTTTATTGTAGTGCGCTGCAAATATTCTATTGTAACAATAACTATTTTATTCTTCCCCGAAAAAAACTGATCGTGCACCAAATATTCCTAAATGTTTTTCATTCAACAACTAAATTAATAAATCATATTCTTTTTTCGTGAAAGTTTGCAGCACAAGCGCGGGAGTGTACCTGACGCTCGTTGGGAATCATGTACCTAGAAATTCTGTTCAGAAGGAAGTTAGCGTACCCCACTTTCTGGTTGAAATAGGTCGAATCTGTCCCAAAACCGAATCGGGGCACCCCGACTCCACGTAGTCTTTTGGCTGCTACCCCGAGGGTGTATTTAAAAATCCGGAGGCGCGGAGGGAGTGCAGCCCCCGCCCGCTGTAACAAAGCATAGGCACCCGTGCGAGCCGTAGCGCCTGAGGCTGGTCGCCGGAGGCGACCAGTAAGCCGAAGCTGCGGAGGTGAGCATGGGTGCCTATCCTTTGTTACGTAAGGGCGATGGGGCTGCACTTCCCGCAGCGCCGGAGACGTGCAGAAGCAACTTTGTATTGAAAACTAGTGTTTTGAGGTTAGGTTACAATAATTTGTTTTTCTCAAGAATGGTGCGTCCTCGTTTCATGGGAGTGGTACCAGGGGGAACGGGGCTGGTACCACTCCCATGAAACTCCAATAAAGCTACATTGGACATTAATTGGTGTTTGATTCAAATACATTTTGCAGTGCATTATCTGAAGTAAAACTAAAAAAATAAATGCTTGTTTTTAAAATTAGGTGTATTACTATTTTTACAAATTTGCAACAGTTGTTAAATAGATGCTCGTTATGACATATTTTAATGAACATATTTTGGTGCACATTCAGTATATTTGGTGGAACACAGGTAAAATTAGGTAAATGAAATGGGAATAAATTGAAGTACGTTTAAATACCATCCTTACGCAATTAGGGTGCTGTTATCATGGATCCAGTACATACATTATTCTGAACTGCGTTGAAATATTTCATCGGTTATTGAAAAAACAATTCTAACATCATTGTTCATCATTGTTTGTCATCGATGTACCTGCCAACTCAAACTCAAACCATTTATTTCAATTAAACCATTTACAGGCACTTTTGAATTGTCAAGAAGTCGGTCAGTCAGAAAATATGAAGCTTCCAAAGCGTAGGTACCTATGGAGAAGAACAGGCAAGAAACTCGATGGACACTACATCACACACACAACCTCTATCACACTTCATATCTAGGGATTTTCAGGCAGGCTACAAGAGTACTCGTATCAGAATCATAATGAAAAATGTTCATAGAAAAGGCTCGATAAAGCTTTGAATATTATGCCAAGCATTCTCATATTTGTTACAGGAAGGAATGCATAAAATCACACTAATATTATAAAGGCGAAAGTTTGTGAGTGTGTGGTGGGGGTGTGTGTGTGTGTGTGTGTTTATATGTTTGTTACTTCTTCACGCTCAAACGGCTGGACCAATTTTGACAAATTTTGTATGGAGGTTGCTGACACCCTGGATTAACATATAGGCTACTTTTTATCCCGGTATTCCCACGGGATCGACATTTACGCGGGTGTATAATACAGTGAAACTTGGTTAAGTGGGACATGGATAAGTGAGAAACCTCCATAACTGGAACTCATGCTGAGGTCCCAACATTTTGGCACTGAATTACCTCTGTTAGTGGGACGAGGCAAGCCTCTATATCTGGGATTTGTTCTTTCGATTTATCATCATAGTTACCTCTATAACTGAGACAGCGAGTAAATTTTATATGCGTAAACCTCTGTAACTGAGATAACATTGTTTGTTTACTCATTCTTATTCTACCCACAAATTATTTTATTTAATGATCGCACCTGTATAACTGAAATAACCTGTATTCTCACCTCTATTAATGGAACCCTCTGTAAATGAGACAGATATTTATTTATACCTGTATATCTGAGACACTGGGTTAGTGGAATACCTCTATAAGTGAAACGACATTGCAGGTCCCTTGATGTCTCACTTAACCAGGTTTCACTGTATAATATATATATTAATAAATGTCAGAAGACTCGACCAGAGGTCAGTATTTCCAGATTTCATTTGATACATTTTATGTAAGTTATGTAAAATCACTAAATTCCCGATGAAAAGTGATAGCAGAAAAGTGAAATTGAATGCCAATGCAATTCACCAATTTGCATGTTGCGTGTTTTGTGCGGATTCTTTGTGAGATGATCGCATGGAACCAGTCCCAATGCACCAGAGCTGGCTTACCTTGTAACAATATGTGAATAACAGGATATGCGTATTCGGTTACTTGCTACGAAGTTACGATTGTTTTATGGATATTATTGTGTCTTTCTCTTGTGTTATGTTTACCTACTGATCAGCAGAATATTGTCCGATTCCTGTTCCGTATCGAATCAACCATTTCTGGCAATAACTGTGACTCTTCATCCTGGAAAAGTGAATTGGGGGATATTTCCTACTTCCGTTTCAAAACACAACTGACAAGTCTTCAGTCATTAATATTATTTAAAGCAACGCATTATATCATAAGGAAGCATATCATTAAAATGTTACACGTAGAAGTAATAAATTGCTATCTTATACAAGATCTCTTTCAGACACTACATTATAGTAATTTCCACCTGCGTGAGCCGACGGCCGCTGATTGATTGTCACGCCACTCCTTTCGTTGCTTGGTATCACTATCATCGCAGACATTTCATAGCATGTTGTCTCGGACATATAATATTTTATTGTACGTAAAAAAAAACAAATACTTCAGTATGAAAACTACATTCTTCGTCATTATCGCGTTTGACAGTGCCGTAAAACATATTTCTCATTTAATAAATCCAGCCGCTGCAACGCTTTCTGACCAGATGCTTAATATAAATCAAGGTTACGCTTCAAGCGATAGTGCTGTCGAGACAAACTTTTGCTCGTTATAGCTAAACATTTTTCTTTTAATTAACAATTTCTCGTGTGTGTCATTGCGCTACGTTTCGAGGTATGTCTGCTATGCAGATAGCGACAAAGTTGTAAAACTATATTGCGTTTGTGCAAGATATGACTGTATGTAGAAAGTAAACAAATTACAGATTGAACGATGTGACCGGCTGAAAACGTAAATTGAGGGCTAATGAAAATACAAAATACAGAAAATTAACATCCTGGTCAGACAATGAAATTGAAACCTGCCATCGTTTTCAATCTAAACAGTCGAAATATTTTATGAGGCAACAGAAGGTACAACCGATCTCTGTTTGTAGATATCTTCCAACTCCAGTCGACCATTACCAAAACGATTAAGCGCCTCATCATTTTTATCATAATTATAACTACAGTTTTGCGACAGAAACTATGCAATAGCATTTAAAATTACCTAAATATATAATTAACTTTGCTTTGAACAATATTCTTACAGATGCCAAAATTAAATTAGACTATAAAGAAACTGTAAAAGTCGCAAAGTATGATGAATGTCCATCGTATACCGAAGCAGTTACTGCCATAACTATTGCGTGGAGTGATATAATCGACATACAGAGCATAGCAATCCTCAAGTTCTAAAACTAGTAGAGCTGCAAGTACGAAATATTCATGATTCGCTAATTTACATGTTATTTCGTAATGTAATGTTATTGTCGGGAGCTAATCAAACATAGGTACTCCTATACAAATATTATCATGACATAATTTACTATTAGAATCTAAATGATTTAAAGTCTAGCTGAATTTAAGGCCAAAGATGTTTTTGTACTTTTCGCCATCAATTCGCTAAGAAGAAGAATTTACTGTCAAGCGTCTGAAATGTAGATGTAGTGGTAGATCATGAACATAATTGTATTGATACTAATGACGATTAATCAAAAACACCAAATACACCATGACTTCCACACCTGTGTGCCTTAAATACATTGTGCCAAACAAGGATTATCATTAAAAAAAAATACACCCATCCTGATCTAACATCCTGATTTCTCATCTCATCACTAACGTATTTTGAATGGTAATGAATTTTAATCATAACTTTTCGTGTGCGAATTTAAAGTCGTTGCAATTGTTTCACACTGAAGAAGCTTAGGACCAACAGACTGAAGAACTGAATGATAGCAACTGACAGCAGCTGTCAACATGTACCTATTTGCGTGATTTAATGATGTCACACATCACTTACTTAATTACTGAGACCGGTCTACCGGTCCTATCGCCACATTCCATTACTAACGACCGAAGACCAGAAAGTATGACTTTACGTAATTATATTACGCATGAGACCATACGTATTGTAATAGAGTCCGCGTATCATTGGTCACTTTATTAAGGTTTAGATAATTAAACAGTTTGGTATTCAGCTGAATCCGGTTAGACTGGAAGCCGACTCCAACATAGTTGGGAAAAGGCTAGGCAGATGATGAGTTAATTTGACAGTTTCCAATGTTTGCCATTTTTCTTGTTTCCTTGTAATAGGTACATTTTTCATATGTTAGGGCCATAACCGTTGACATATTGGTACCCGAGAAACCAAAATATTGGATTTTGGATTGAGTTTGTAAGAAAGAGCTCCTATGAATCCAGCATCAAGTTACAAATGCAACCTTTACAATACAAAACATGTGATGTTATGTTTTGTATTGTTAAGGTTGCCTGTGAACCCCGAAGGTTAGGCAGAGCTGTACCATCGAGGAAACTTACACAGTTATACACCGTAAGGGCTATTCTTGCATGCAGCGCTCGCCCGCTATTTATTTATTTATCCATTTATTTCAGGCATCAAGGCCCATATAAACGCATACAAAAACACAAATAAAAAAAACTAACGCAGAAGAACGCACGCGAAGTGTCTGCGTCGTGTTTCGCTGACTGTTGTCATATAGCCAGCCACGAAACCGGCGGTACACAACACCCTTCGGCCAGAGCTCTTCTGTGAGGAACTTCTCGAGAATATGTGTCGGAATACGCACCACGAGCGACTTGAAGATCGTGAACGTAACGCTTGTTAACAGATCTGCCGCGCTAAAGATAAGAGCAGTAAGTGTGTTTTGCATAGTTTTGAGTATTGGCGTGGAAAGTTTTTGTTACAATTTTGTTATTCCGGACTTCTGTTTTTAAGTTATATTAATTGTGATGGTTGAAACGTGTAGCCTAAATAAAGCGCTTTTATACTTTTGACTGTATATATGTATATTTGAATGGTTTTAAATAACGAAAATCCTTTTATATCTAGTGTTTATTGGACTTACTGCCTTTATCCTTAACGAAATTTACTGGTTCCCGATAAGCTATTAAAACAGGTGTCGGCACATCTGGTAGAGCTCATTGCGCTGATTCGGGATCAATATTTAACTCATTTTGTCAAAATTTTTACTTACTGCTGATATCGCTAGCACGGCAGAGATGTGGCCATCGTGTGCACGGGATTTTGGTTTTCAAATTGGCCGGATGGAGGTAAGTTTCCTCAATGGTATCTACAGAACATCCACATTTCGCCAGTTATCGACCCATTGTCATCAACCGGGTGCCAAACCAGACTAGGGACTACTGAGAATAATTCCTGAAGGAAAAACCCATTAACACTTTGCCCGCAGTAGAGCTTGCCAATAATTTCCATAACACAGGTGCAAATAACTGCGTTCCACCATGAAATCACCATAGAAACGGCACAGAAGTGGAACACGTTAATAATGTTAAGTAAACATCAGTAATGGCTCGCCTTGACCTCGGGCCGGCACTGCGGCGCTTGCGCAAAGTTCACGACCGCGAACAATGCAGTTTCGATTTACGAGTATTGCCAACTTGCGAGTGCGCCAGTTTTTCTCACGTCCAAAGGTAGGTTTAAATTGATTTTTTTGATCGGTTGATGTATTATGGGGATTGTTTGGTCTGCTGTTTTGAACAAAGCGAAATTTGATTATAGTATTATTACTTTGTAGGAATTTATTGCCAATATACTTATGTATAATTGACTAGCAGTGCACCGCTGTTTCACCCGTATAAGTGTGGATCCCGTAGGAATATTGAGATAAAAACTATCCAATGTCCTTTTCTAGGACTCAAACTATTTGTATACAGAAGAAAGAAAGAAAGAAAAAAGAAAGAAAAAAAGTTTATTTGGACACAGTTCATGAAACACAAAATACAAAATTAACAAAAAATAAAAAAAACAACAATAATATAGTATGTGCCTCACGGCTGCGCCAAAAAGGTTCATTTCAGCATTAATGCCAGACAGATGCTGTCTGACGCTGGTTTTCTAATGAACCTTTAGGGAAAAGTGACGGGGAGTACACACAGTTTCAACATACCTAATACATACTTTGTATACTTATAAATAAATAAATAAACTAGTACCAAATCAAGAACATATCATTACAAAAACAATGACGAAAACAACAAAGTATCATCAAAACCTGTTCTTCGCGATCAATCTAGATGAGATAAATATTGCTTCGTGCACGATGCACTCAAAGCGCAACAGGCCGCCGAACGCGACGGTCACCTACATGTTATTTAGTTTTGAGACAAGAAAACTGGGCTATTTGAATAAAAGTATGAATAGTAGTCGTAATAATAATATAAACATAAACTAAGATAATAAAAATAAAAAAAAAATGACTCACAAATAGTTAATTTAATGCTATTCGAAGTGAAGAAATAAAGTACCTACCTTTATCAATAGATGAAGTAGGTACAAATGGTACAAATAGAAGAAGGTAAGCGTTATTTTCTACTTACGATAATTTACTTTTACGGATCAGCATTGTTATTTTAAGTTTCGTGTTAGTGTAAAACAACTTATTTCTACCCTCTTATGTTTTAGTTGAGCATTTTCGAATGATGCTACTTCCTGTGCTCACATTAACAAAAAGTACCTACCGTCTTCGGCCAAGGTTCCACAGAAGAATAAATAAAGCTAAATAAAAAAGGTGGATGCGTGACGCGATCTCGACCCCAGCTGTACGTCACAGTCGCAAGTAGGCAAGGCACAATGTGTAAGTAAGAAAAACAAAGAGTAACGAGATTGTGGTGACAAAAATAAATAAAAATAAATAATGTGTCCGTTTATGTTTCCCACAGGTCTCACCACTGCGGCGGCAGTTAGGCGCTGTGGATGGCACAGCAGCGCCAACGAGTAAGGGACATTTGAGGCAGCAAAGGACGGGAAAAACACAGAGCGCGCCACCACGCGCATACCCCATTCTGTACATTCCTAACACAACAGGAATTATGTTGTAAGATAAGTACTGTAGGCATTTCATATAAGTGACACATTTAAGGCGACCATATCTAATTTCTGTTGCGAATCTATCAGATACTGCCGTAAACGTGTTCTGAACGTGTGGATAGTGCCCAGTACCCGTAATGGTGGTGGGATATTATTCCACACCTTAGATGCAGCGTATCGGAAAGTGCCTCTGAAAGCTGCCGTCCTATGAGCCTGTGTTGAAAGTTGTTGCGCACATTCCCTAGGCGCGCAATCTCGCCTACTAGCGATCCAACTAAGCTTGTCGTATAAATACTTCGGTTCCCTAGACTTAACGACACCAAAAAGCAGGCACGCTAAGTGTAACTTTCGTCTCGACTTCATCTTGAGAATAAAGTGTTTGTTAAGAAAGGGGGTGACATGACTTCTAGGGGGAATAGAGTAACAGAAGCGCGCACATGCATTTTGGACTCTTTGTATTAGTCGATCGGTACGAGCCAGCAAGCGTGGGCCGTAAACCGTATCAGCGTAGTTTAATTTAGACAGAACAAGGGTTTCGACTAGCTGCTCGCGAAGCTTTTCAGATAAGAACGGCCTCATCTTGTAAAGCAGTTTCAGACGATAGAAGCAGTTTCTTACGGAGTTAGCAACGTGTTTCTCAAATCTGAGGCTGCTGTCCATACATAACCCAAGGTTCCGCGCCTCCTCCACACGCTCAATAGGCTCACCCATTAGATTTAAATTAAGGCTTAAGGGTATCTTCTTCAACTGCTGCCTGGTACCAAACAACATATACTTGGTTTTCAACGGGTTTAATGCCAGACAATTCTCATCTGACCAGACGGCAATTCTTTCTAGGTCGTCGTTTAGGTCTCTAATGGCCGACTCATAATCGTCTGGACTGAAAGATAAATACAGTTGTACGTCATCGGCGTAAATATGATACTTGCATTTCTGAAGGCACTTTATTAAGTCTGCACAGTAGAGAATAAAAAGAATCGGACCTAAAATTGATCCCTGAGGAACGCCTCTATCTATAGAAGTTAGAGCCGAAGTTAAAGTAGTACCATCCGACAAACGCAATTCTACCAGTTGTTTTCTGTTGCTGAGGTAGCTGTGGAACCATTGAATGGCATTGTCGTCAAAACCGTAGTATTGTAACTTTGACAGTAATAGCGAAACGTTAATGCAATCAAACGCACGGGAAAAGTCGAGTAGCACCATCAGTGAACACATGCCCTTATCTTGGGCTGATAGAATATTGTCCGTAACATCCAGTAACGCCGTAGAAGTGCTGCGCTGTTTCCTAAAACCTGATTGTAGACCAGGTAACACTTCGTTCTCTTCTAAAAACCGGGTTAATTGACGGCACACTACCTTCTCCATTACTTTTGAAAGACAGGGGAGAATACTGATCGGCCGCAAGTCTTTAACTTCTACAGGGTTTGGACTCTTAGGTAGGGGTCTAACTGTGGCTATTTTCCAATGGTAAGGAAACATTGATGACCTTATGGAATAATTCATAATGTATGTAATAAGTTCTAAAGTGTGGGGCAAAGTTAGAGAAAGCATACTTAGGGTTATATTATCGTAGCCTTCAGCATTTGACTTTAGGTCAGAAATAATGCGAGAGATATCATTTTGGTCCACCGGAGCAATTGTGAATATTGCATCACTATATCTGTGGGTCTCATAAAATGATATAAGTGACGTGCTAGCTACAGGGTTGCCAGGGACATTCAAAAAAGTGTTATTTATGAGGTCTGGGTTTCTAAAATGTGGTGGAAGGTCTTGTCCTTGCTTTGACGATGACGGTGCAAACGTGGATTTAATGTTCTTCCATAGTAATTTTGGATTATTTATTTTATTATTTATATTGTGCTTAAAATATGCAATTTTTTCATGATACAAGGAACTTTCTACCAACGATTTTAACTGTTTATAGTAGTCCCTTTTTGTACCCGACTTATTGTTTCTATATTTGGCTAATGCATTGTCCCGCAACTGCATCATGAGCTGGATAGTGTCCGTAATCCAGGGATACGACAACTCCCTAATACGACAAGTCTTAATTGGCGCGTGAACATCAAACAGTGATATTATGCAGTGATTAAAAGTATCAACCATGTCATTCACGTCAGTGAATTCAGAAACAAGACCTACGTTTAATTGTAATAAGTCCGTATAAAAATTATCCCATAATATGTCTTTCATCGGCCTAAATTTGATTACATACGGTATAAATTTGTCCCGCTTTATGTGAAATTCACTGACTATAATTGAATGGCCTGTAATTGAACCAATCGATTCCACAGTCGTGTATCTTGCCCTAAGGTCTGTGCACAGTAGGTCGGTAAGAGTCTCACTCGTATCTGTGAAATGAGTAGGCATCGTGACCAGTTGAACGAGACTTAGGCAATTTAAAAATTCTAGTACTTTTTTGGTTTTAGTCTCGTTTATATTGAGCATGTTCACATTGAAATCACCGAGCAGTATATAATGATCACAGCTACCCAACGTAGCAAAGGTGTTCGTGATGGCATCAAGGAAAAGATCTATGTCAAACCACGGTGGCCGGTAAGCTGTACCAATGGCAATTTTTTTTCCGCTTAACGTGATTGTCAGCCACATCTGTTCGACGGAATCGAACCTGGGATCGCCCATGCCAGTACAGATGCGCGCGCTCAGTCCCCGTCGCAGATAAAACCCAACGCCCCCACCACGTCCCGCGCGAACAGTTGACGGCCGCGGAGTGTGACGTAGACGATAACCGGGTACAACCGGCGCGCGCCCCTCTTCCCCCGCTCGAAGCCAAGTTTCGTTTATAGCCATTATATCAAAATTATATCTGTCCATTGCACAAATTAAGTCATCATGGCCTGTACCCAGAGACCCTGCATTAAGGAAGCCAACCTTAAGATATTTCCCACTTTTAGGCATCATGACTATAATGTAAAATTACTACAGTTACGAGTATCGCTTGTTTTGCTAACACCTTTAATGCACGTTGAATCAAAATCTTACTAGCTTTCCTAAATAATTGTATTGGTTCCGAATAATATAAAAACAGTTTATAGGTATTTGCGAATACTGGACAGTTAATGTGAATATGTATTATAATAAATATTATGATAATAATTAACAATATAAAAAGGATTGAATATATTACTTTGTTTATAAAAAATATAATAATATGAGTATGTCGAAACCGGTTCACGAGCCCACTGAGATGCGCCGCCTGCGCCGCCATGAGACAAACAACATAACATAACATAATATCGCGCCTGTTTCCCCAGAGGGTCGGGCAGAGTGAAAACAACTGATAATAATAATTAGACCATGACACTTTTGCAACATACAATAAAATCGTCATTGGTATGTTAGAGACCAAAAATATACAGTAATAATTGAAACAAAAAAAACAGAAATAATAAAAAGTAGTAAGAAAACACAAATATTTACGACGTATTATGACCGTCGGTAACCGGTACAGGTATGGGTACAAAGATGCGCTGCACATCAGCCTCGCAGCGTATTTGGCAAGCGGCGTCCCCAGGTCTGTATCGGGCAAGTATACGGCCTCGCTTGCACCATACAAATTGCCAATCAAGCCGGCCCCCTGCCTCCCGCGCCATCCGAAACAACTCACGGTTCAGCTTCGTAAGACGTTCGTTGACGTAGAATCGCGCCGGCAGACCGGACATGTCGAGATCAGCCGAAGTCATACCACGACGTACTCGTGCTGCCTCCAGCATCTCGTCGCGTAGATCGCGACGCGCGAGGCGCACGACGAGGAAACGAGGGCGGGTCTCCACTGGCGCCGGCTGCGTAGCATTTATGCGTCTGCCTCCAACGCGCTCGGCACTCACAATATCGCGCGCCTCTATTTTAACGCCCATCTTTGACGCCACTAGCATAGCCGTGTGTATGGGATTTTCACCACTCGGCTCCGGCAAGTTTGAAATCTGTATGTCAGTGGCTAGCAGCTCCTGATCACGGTCATTTATATCGCTCCGCAATTGGGCAATTAATTGATGCACATCCGGCGAGACTTGGGGTTGTTCAGATTTTTGGTTCTCTATGATGGCCACTCTTTCTTCCAAACTGCTCATACGCTCATTAGTGGACTTTAATGAGCATCTCAAGTCGGCCAGATCATTACGCAGTAATTGGAATTCACTCCGGACCGTGTTTATAAACTCCTCCTTGAACTTTCTCAGCTCAATAGTGATGTCCTGAGTGAGCTCATGCGTTACGTCCATCACTGCGGTGGTATTTATTGGACTCGTGTCCGTGTCCATGAGATTTGTCATACTGACTTCCAGTGGTGCCTCTGCATGGCCTCTAACTGGCGTTTCGGCCCGGTTGTCCCGCACGACGTTTTTCTTACACTCCGGGCAGTGCCAGGGGGCAGTTAGAAGGCCTATGTCTTGAATTCCAACGCACTGGTGATGATACCAGGATCGACAGTTGTCGCATTTAGCCGCATCCGCCGACGCGAGAAATTTACCGCAGCCGCCACACTTAACCATTATTGAGCTGTTTTCTATATTGTTTGCGTAATCGATCAACAAAACAGTTCGCTCCGGAATCACTAGATGGCGCTGTTTCCAATAAATACGTTTATGGCAGTTATCACGGTGTTATGGCGAATTGTAGCACCATAGGTCGAAACACAGCGTCACTGTAAGGATGCGCACACACTGCTAGTTAGTCACACAGTGTTTTCAGCCACTATGTAAAAAGTCTGTTATTAATTGCACGTATAGGGTAGAAAATATTAGTTCCCAAAATGAATATGGATTTTTGTTGTTTTTATGTTGTACACAGCACAGAATAACTAGATAATTGCGTCACTTGTAACTTGCACTTATTAATGTCTTTCCAAAATAAAGTTTTTGCAAAACAAGTACTTGTTTTTTTTTAGTATAAGTAAGTAAGAAAATATTTTGACACTGTTGTGTACTCAGTACCGTCACCCCGTATACCAAATATAATAATACCAAATATTGTATAATATTAGCATGGATTATATTCATCATGTTCTTGAGGATCAGATCGTCCTCCGCAGTACAAAGTTATTTAGAAAAAACTAGGAAGTGGTAAAAGGCGGGCGTTTTGGGGGACTGTCTTATATGTATTTTTGACGTTCGAAAAGTGTTTGTTCTCAGCCTAATTTGAATAAATGACTTTTGATTTTCATTTTGAAAAGAAAGCTGATGGACCTTGTTTTTGAAGCCATTTCTGAAAAATCAGTCATTCTTCTCAAACCCAATGAAGTTTTTGGTTTAACCTTCTAACATAATTTGCCCGTCAGTAATGTGTTAGAATTAGAACACGAGGTAAAACTTTTGTCAGCGGGATTGTCCGAAAGATACGCTGGCCCGGAACATAAAGGAATACAGGTGGGTTTTTGTCAGTAAAAGTCTGACACTCCCTTCCGCTCCACCCAGAGCGGGAGGGGGTCATTTGATGATTCCAACCACAAAAAATAAAAAATAAACGGTAAAACTTTTATACTGACTCACCGGTTCAGTTTTAAGACTTCGCCAGGACGTGAGGCTGCTGCTGCGGCGGAGATGTGCCTTGCTCACACGCATTGTGTAGTTGTCCTGAAACAATGAAAAACATATATTTAACCTATATGCTTCTTTAAGTTATTATAATATAGCGCTACTATTTCGGAGTCACATTTTTTTCATCTTCTGCCTTTGGTCATATTTATCATCTACTAGCATCTGCCCGCGACTTCGTCCGCGTGATATTTCACCCTCCCCCCATTCACCCTTTTAGGGGTGGAATTAAGAAAAATCCTTTCTTAGTGGACCTACTCTTCACAAAGAATATACCCTCCAAATTTCACCAGCGGCTTAGGTTGTGCGTTGATATATCAGTCAGTCAGGACTTTGAATTTCATATGTAAGTATTTATAGATGTTAGAGTTGACTTTCTGTCTAACCACATACCTACATGCAGCTGAATACTAGTATTCTACAATTGTAGTTTATTATATTGTTATTTGTTTGTATTGATGTATGTTTATTTGGCTGTTATTGTCTGCCCAGGATTCATAAAAACAAAACAATCATCTAAACTAATAATTTAAAGAGAAAAGATTTTATTTTTTTGGGTTTGTGTGTTACGCTTTCACAGCACCCTAACTACATAGCACACTATCAAGCTCAAACTGAATCATTTCCATTGCTTCATATGTTTGACAAATTGTGACAGCTCAACAACGTAAATAACGCAATAAATGTTGTTGAACTGTCAAAATGAAACCCATTGCTACTGATAGTGTGATGCAACGCAATTGCCCCGCGGATTTGGATGAAATTTGGCTAATGGGTAGACCATGACCTGGATTAGAAAATTTTTTTTTTGCTAGCCTATGCTGTACCACTGCTGGGCAAAGGTCTCCCCCAAATCCTTCTAGGAACTCTTCTCCCGCGCCACTTCGAACCAGCCCTCGACATAGGACACTTTTTATTCCGATATTCCCACGGGATCGAGACTTATGCGGGTGAAGCCGCGGGGCGCTGCTAGTTAATTAAAATAAGGAAGTAAATAAAGATTATGAGATTTCCCGCTCTCGTTCAATATGTATCATCTCTGAGCCACACAAGATGATAAGAACATTAGATAATACGGAAGCGGTAGTGAAGTTGACATCGTGTTTGGTACACGAATTACATATTTTAAAGCGTCACGCAAGGGCTAGGCAGAAGAATACGATAGCGAAGGTAATAACCAATTATTACTGGTGTTTGGTCTTTAACTTATACTAAATACGCATAAGCAGGATACAAAGGTCTAAAAAGTTAGTAGAGAACATTTTCGAAATGTCTTATTTAAAAAAAGATAACTGGAAATCTCTGTTTCTATGGAAAGTTTAAAATCGGTCTAATTTAGCTGTAACACTATTTTTCGAAAATGTTCTCTACTAACTTTTTAGATCTTTGTATCCTGCTTATGCGTATGAAGTTTCATTAAAATCGGTTCATTCATTTCGAAAAATAAGGGCTTGAAAGTTTGTATGAAATGCCGTACGGCGTAAACGCTCTTAAGCATAATCAGCCTAAAATGTTGGTAGATGACACATGTGTTCGAGTTTTTTAATTCTAGGATCTTTTGATGTTTTCCTTCACCGTTTTGAGAGCATGAGTTGAATCAAATTTACAAACTATTCGGTTCTATTAATACCAACTTCATTTGATCCTTCAATTGAACCACATGCAATAAGCTCCAGAAAAAGACCTTGTCAACAATAAAGATATTGAAACAATCTTCTTGACGATTATGAAAATAAAGTGGGAAGACGGAAGCGGTGGTACACTTGACATGTTTGGAGATGATCACGAAATCGTGCCAAGGTTACAGCCTTACAGGTAACGTGTGCCTCATAAGGTTTGTGCAATTCTATTCTTTAAATATTCTTTAAAGACAATTTCAATAATATTTAAAGAATTCTCAATTTCAAATGCGAGAAGCACAGAACCGTTCGAAGTGGAGGTGCTTGGGGGAGGCTTATGTCCAGCAGTGGCCGTCTTTCGGTTGAAATGATTTTCATGATGATGTTTTACCAGCCTATAATGTTTACATTGCTGGGACTTATACCTCTTCTCTATGAGGAGTGGGCTGTACCTAATCAAGACGAGGGGTCAATGCTGTTTGACGGATTTCACATGCCTCCGCTCTCCGCTAATATATGACTGAGTCTCATATTTAACTGTCAAACAATGAAGCTGATTTGAAATTTACAGACTGCATTCAAAGTGGTTATCGTTGAAATATAGGATGTTGCTGCCTTTGCAGCTGCATGGACTTCTTAGTTAACTAGCTGTTGCCCGCGACTTCGTCTGCGATCCAGGACGAACAGCCTATGTCCTTCTCCGGGTCATGGTCTCCCATGTGCCAAATTTCATCCAAATCCGTTCCACCGTTTTAGCGTGAAAGCCTAACAAACATACAAACTTACTTTCGCATTTATAATATTAGTTAGGATTATCTACTAATTACAGTGGAGACTTTTCAGAGACCGAGAGAGAGTTTTGTGTAACTTACACTGGGTTTTTTTGTGATTTAAAGAATCACGATCTCCGTCTATGACGGGGACGTCTAACACTGCTAGCGCAGGGCAACTATTCCATCAAACTGAAACAATGACGCTAATGTCAAATTTAGCCGCCCGCGAATGACAGTAGTTTCTCTCCAGCGCCTATTGTTGTGGGGTAGCTAACACGACCTAATGCTCGTTACACATAATCAAAATATGTATGTGACACGGGCACACGAGCGCTAACGTTAAGTAATACGGTGGACCTCTGCGCCGAATGCTAAATTCGTGAAAGTGTCGTGAAAGCGCGCGGCTGATGCGCGTGAGCACGGCGCCTGCGCAGCGGCGGCGGCCGCGGACCGTGCTAGGGCTGCCGAAGAGCTGAACTAGGAAATGAATAATATTAATATTATATGCGTCACTTTAAAACATGAGACTCAGTCATATATTAGCGAAGAGCGGAGGCGCGTGAAATCCGCCAAACAGCATTGACCACTCGTGTTGATTACGGCCCACTCCTCATAGAGAAGAGGTATGAGTCCCAGCAATGTAAACATTATAGGCTGGTAAAACTGGTAATATAGTTCATCATCATCATCATCACGTCTTTCGGCTGAAATGATGATGATGATGATGATCATCATCATCATCATTTCAGCCGAAAGACGTCCACTGCTGGACATAAGCCTCCCTCAAGCACCTCCACTTCGACCGGTTCTGTGCTTCTCGCATCCAACGGGTTCCTGCGGCCTTCAAAGGTCGTCGGACCACCTTGTGGGAGACCTTCCAACGGCACGTCTTCCGGTACGCGGTCACCACTCCGGAACCTTTCGGCCCCATCGGCCATATGATTATTTGTGTTTACGAGTGATCGGTGCAAAGGAAAGAAATATTTTATTAGAGTCTTTGGTCAACTGGACCCACTCGGAATTATAAAATTTGACAACAATAATGATTGAAGTTTTACAAATTATCATTATTTATATAAGTTCCTTTGCAATTATTTGATATCAAACAAACATCTCACATTTTTTTTTTTTAACAAAAACCATGAGTGAGATTTCAAATTGATATGATTTGTTTAGATCGTCGAGATATCAGCCGCTTACGTGTTAGAACTCAAGTAGGTAGGTATATACGCATGTGGCTTTATCTAAACGATATGTTAGTTCAGCAACTGATCCATCAAAGTCAATTGATCAGTATTATTATGACGCACAAATATTGAGCCAGCTTACGACATTCGTAACTATGCAAAAGATATTTCAAATTCCGTACCTACTATTTTGCAATCTTTTGTAAACCAAAAAAAAACCGGGCAAGAGCGAGTCGGAATCGCGCACCGAGGGTTCCGTAACATCCGGGTTTATGCATAATGGTTTACGTTTATGAAAATATTTGAGTTGATTGAATGGAATGTAAATTTATACGGTTTACGATTTATGGCGTATTAAATAAAAACTACTTACTAGATCTCGTTCAAACCAATTTTCAGCGGAAGTTTACATGGTAATGTACATCATATATTTTTTTTAGTTTTATCATTCTCTTATTTTAGAAGTTACAGGTGGGGGGGGGACACATTTTACCACTTTGGAAGTGTCTCTCGCGCAAATTATTCAGTTTAAAAAAAATGATATTAGAAACCTCAATATCATTTATGAAGACCCATCCATAGATACCACACACGTACGGGTTTGATGAAAAAAAAATTTTTAAGTTTCTGTTCTAAGTATGGGGAACCCCAAAATTTATTGTTTTTTTTTTCTATTTTTGTGTGAAAATCTTAATGCGGTTCACAGAATACATCGACTTACCAAGTTTCAACAGTATAGTTCTTATAGTTTCGGAAAAATGTGGCTGTGACATACGGACGGACAGACAGACCGACAGACAGACATGACGAATCTATAAGGGTTCCGTTTTTTGCCATTTGGCAACGGAACCCTAAAAAACGCCGGGTCAGCGGGTTTGTCCGAAAGAGTTACCGCTGGCCAGGAACATAAAGGGCTAAGGAAGGAACACGAGTGGGTTTTAGTCGGTAAGACTCTGACACTCCCTTCCGCTCCACCCAGAGCGGGAGGGGTCAAACGACGGTCCGAAAAAAAAAAAAACACAAACTACTTATACATTTTTATTCTAGTTCAACTTAGCACATTTGAAAGATTCAAAATAGGAGGCAGAAAATTTCACATAGAATATAAAATTTGGCATAATATAAAATTCAGAAGACAAAATATAAAATTTGGCATAATAATAAGAAGACAGAATATAAAATTTGGCAGAGAGATAGATTGTATCCCAGGGAAGGACATAGGATAGATTTTATCCCGTTATTCCCATGGGATCGACACTTATGTGGGTGAAACCGCGGGACGCTGCTAGTAGAGTAATAAAATCAACCAATAAAGTTGTATTGTTGTTGTTACTTATTAGTGTTCCTAATTTGTTCATGTTTGTGTCTTAGTGAATTATACTAACATAGTTTAAGTAATACTACCAAAATTATGGGTAATGTGCCTGAATCAAAGATGAATAAATAAATTTTGGCAACCCTGCCACGGTCTCGAGCGGCGCTACTGTCTCGAGACTCTCAAACGAAAGACTGTAGATAATTATATCGTTTATTAGCAGAGCTATTAGACCACTGAAAGTGCTGCATATATGATAATCATGTGCTGGGTACACTGATTTTTCGAGTACAGAACAAACCAGCGAAATAGGTAGGTACTGTATTTACAGCGGATTTATGTCGTGTATTTTTACCGACTTCAAAAAAAAGAAGCTTATCAATTCGACACGTATGTATGTAAAATTATTGGAGTTGCATTATATTCACATATTATGACAATCTATTAGGGCTTTCAAACAAATATACCAAATTTTATAGACGTATGTATGTATGTTTGTCCATGTATATCTCCGCAACTATTAATCGGACCGTGACCGTTTTTTTTTGATTGGCTTATATTTACTCTAACTTAGGGAACAGTGCAAGTTTCATCAAAATCGATTCAGTAATTTTCAAGATATGGACTAATACGTGTAAGTGTGTCGGCCTGGCTTATTGATACGAGCTACGCTACGGGTGAAATGTCAGAAGGAAAACATCTCAAAACCTTGGTTAAATTCTAGTGCCAAAACTAAAAATTACGAAATAAAAAAGTAATTTAAAAAATTAAACCGACTTCAAAAATAAATTAACTCAAAATTATGAAATAACTTTATTTCGGAAGTCGGTGGCAAAAAAAAACTATAATATACAGATTCCAAACACACCGACTTCCGAAATTAAAGTTATTTCATAATTTTGAGTTAATTTCTTTTGGAAGTCGGTTAATTTTTTTTAAATTAAGTACTTTTTATTTGTTTGTGAATTTAAATTCATCACCCTGCTCTCAAAACGGGGAAGGAAAACATCGTAAGGAAACCTGGCCTAGAACCAAAAAGTTCGAAAAGACATGTGACATTCGCAATCGAACAGACCGTTAGTTAATTAATTAATTAGGTAAATTGTTTATAATTAGACATTATTCAGTAGCACTAATATTCTCACAAGCCAGTATTGGGTACAGTGGCGGTAATCCCTGCCACAAACAGAGAGATTGTTGATAATTATATCGTTAAATAGCACAGCCGTTAGTGCGCTGAAAGTGCTTGTAAATAGTATAATTACTGCAATCAGTCCCGAGCAATAAACGACGTACTTTCATTTCAGTTTCAATGTGAGTTGCAATTGGTGTAATTTAACTGAAAGTTTTCCCCTCATAATTTTGGTTACTCTACAATACAGCATAGAATATTAACGTACTGTCAGGAATATTTGATCTCGTCATGACTACAGTCCGGCCGCCGAGAGATTGCGTTCTTGACACTTGTCAGTGTCAACAAAAGAATACGTGTTTGGCAAATTTGATCTTTATTAGCTAAGTACTAGAATTGTCGCACTGACAGGACGAGTGACAGGAACGCATCATTCTCTCAACGGCCGGACATAGTTTTAAAATAATGCAATACTAACAAGATATGGACAAAAAAATTATTATCTAGGGAGGTAGGACCTACGTGATGATTTTGAGTCATGAAAGTTATAAGATAACATACATAATCTAACAGGTCGCGGTACTTAAAATGATTGAGGAAAGTCTTGGTATTACGAAGATTACCATGATAATTAATTTATCATTTTGGGAATCATAAAATCCGTTAATAATTAATTCGTTCATAAAAACTAATTTTGAAGTACGGACGCCAGCACATCAAGCTACCCGAAACTCTCAAATTTTCCCAATCTACCTTGAACCATAAGCTTTAACGATAAAGTTGAAAATCTATTAGACAAATTTGACAGAATGTAGTAGCTGATTTCTGTACTACATCCATGGTAACAGGTTGCGTATTTTAAAAACATTATACCAACATCTACTTACTTGTTTAACAGAGCGTCTGCCTGCGCAGGAAACGAGAAGTGACTACACTATTTGTGGACCACATCAGAGACAGTGTCGTTCCCTTCAAAGGAACTTCAACTTGTTTTTATTTCGAAACACAGATACTGTTTGTTGTTTAGAAATAGCAACAAGTTCAAACAAACACCCATTGTTTGAACATAGTATGTAAATTGTATTGATTCAGAACAGTGGCGAAGGATTGGCGAAACCTGGTTTCTTTTGGGGTCCATAAATCATCATGCAAATTCTTATGATTTTTCGCAGAACATACAGGTTGAACCTACACCTTTCACGAAGCTGTCATCCACGCCCTCTGTCCATCAAACTAAGTAACTTTGTACAAAAATATTTCCTGGTAAACCACTTTTATTTTGGTGTGATAATTCGCTGGACGTATAGAATATCCGTGGCTGGACGCCTGAGGCAGGACATCGCCGTCAAGTTAGACCAAGGCGAGAGTGGCGTGGCTATCTAATATCATTCGCAGGGCCAACATGGCCAGAGATCGCACAAGATAGAGAGGTTTGGATGGAAAAAGGGGAGGCCTTTGCCCAGCAGTGGGACACAAAATAGGTTAACAAAAAAAAAATTTGCTGTTTGCGGACTGCCGCAAACAGCGAATTTTTTTGTTTCAATCCCTATACCAATATATATCCCTATACCTATACCTGTATAGGTATAGGTATAGGGATATATATTGGTATACCTAAAAATCCTTCACCAATGGGATTTGATACGATAACTTAACAGTTAACTGTCCATTACGATTCATAATGTTATTCTTTTATGATTCTGCCAAAGTGGCCTTTTTAGGCCCCCTGGTTACGTAGTTATTGAAGGTCAAAGTTCCAACATTATCTGATGTTTTTTTAGGAAAACCAGTTCTAAATGTTAAAACTTAAAATAACTTAAAATACTCCTACAATCCCTATACCGTATGGTATAGGGATTGTAGGAGTATAGGAGGGATTGTAGGAGTTTAGGAAAACCAGTTCTAAATGTTAAAACTTAAAATAACTTAAAATACTCCTACAATCCCTATACCGTATGGTAATAACTTAAAATACTCCTACAATCCCTATACCGTATACCATACGGTATAGGGATTGTAAGAGTATTTTAAGTTATTTTAAGTTTTAACATTTAGAACTGGTTTTCCTAAAAAAACATCAGACGATAATGTTGGAACTTTGACCTTCAATAACTACGTAACCAGGGGGCCTAAAAAGGCCACTTTGGCAGAATCATAAAAGAATAACATTATGAATCGTAATGGACAGTTAACTGTTAAGTTATCGTATCAAATCCCATTGGTGAAGGATTTTTCAGTTATTTATTTTTGTCTGTGCTAAAATACCAATCAATCCAATCCAAATCCAATCCCAATCTCTTTGATTATACCTACGTAGTGCAGCGAAAAAAATAAAAACACGGATTGTCTTCACCATATTCTAATTCATAATGTCATCCTTTTATGATTCTGCCAAAGTGGCCTTTTTGGGCCCCCAGAAGGTTCCCAGCACCCTAATTGCGTAACACACTTTCAATCACAATCTGAATCATTTTGGAGAATATTGCTAATCCAATGCTTCATATGTTCGAAAACTTTGTCTACTCAACGACGTAAATAACGCAATGAATGTTGTTGAACTGTCTAAATTTTGTGTGTTACGCAATAACTTCGCTGGTATATGGTACAATAAAAATTTCATAATACCTGGAAGAACAGTTGTCTCTCGGCCTCGATGGGTATTTTTACACCCGTTATAGTTAGCATAAGCTGTCTGACGAAACCCTTTACAAAAAACTATCCTTTACAATGGGCCTTATAAGAAGGCTAAAAGTCACCCAAAGGGCAATGGAGAGGGCTATGCTTGGAGTTTCCCTGCGTGATCGAATCAGGAATGAGGAGATCCGCAGGAGAACCAAGTTAACCGACATAGGCTGAAGAATTTCCAAACTTAAGTGGCAGTGGGCAGGGCACATTGCTCGCAGAACAGATGGCCGATGAGGCCGAAAAGTTTTGGAGTGGCGCGTACCGGAAGACGTAGCGTTGGAAGGCCTCCCACAAGGTGGTGGTCGACGACCTTGTGAAAGCCGCAGGAACCCGTTGGATGCGAGAAGCACAGAACCGGTCGAAGTGGAGGTGCTTGGGGGAGGCCTATGTCCAGCAGTGATCCTTTACAAAAATTGCATCTTTTGCTACCGATACCTACAGAAAGAATGAATTCGTCAAACAGGAAAGATATTGCAATTGCAGGAAGTTCCCTCTCATATATAGAAAGCCTGTAGTGGGTAGGTACCTACCTACGTTCAATTCAAGGCTGATTATGAATTAAGTTCCAAATATCATACATATATTCAAGTCCAGCTGACAAAACCCAAAACATCCAAAACTGTTGTCAATATTCTGAAAGGAACAAAAGAACTAGGTAAGTAAATGTATCTAAGTCAAGTGGAAACTAAGACCTGAGACCGAGACCTACTGACATGCTCCTCAAGATTCAAAAGCATGGACAACCACTTATACTTATTGACTAGGACTTTATAACGAACCTCCTTTTACGGTAACTAATGAAAACATTATTAACTGCGCAAAAAATGACTTAGATACATTATTTATTAATATTCGTAGGTGACCCGTGACACACATATGAGTACAAATGGAATATTAAGGTATTATTCGTTGATTTCAAATGGTATCGATCCTACTACCTTTACTGTATTGCCTGGATGAACAAAATTTGTACATCCATGAGGATGAACCATAGCCTCAGAACTAGGTGTGCCAATAATCGTGGTGAGATAACAAATGTACTGCATGGCACAATTTAAGGGGCCAGCGGAGCATGCGTAGTTCATACAAATGTAATACCAAAATAATTAGTAAATCAAACATATTCTTAATGTAGTGTGTATTTGTGCCAATTGGATTACAGAATATCTAGGTTCCCAATTATATATTTTGAATGGACACTGATTTAAAGATGAGTTAAGAGAAAAATAAGTTTTATATAGAAATTTGAAATTTCTCATATCTCATCTTTTTATCAGAGTCCTTTCAAAATATATATTTTGGAACCTAGATATTCTATAATCCATTCGGAATAAATACACACTACTTTAAGAATATGTTTGATTTACAAATTCTTTTGGTATTATTTTTGTATGGACTACGCAGGGCCCCTTAAGATCTGACTGAAGCAGTCTGTTGGGAAAACTGACCTGTGATAAAGGTCAGTGGTTGGGAAGCTCGTTATTGTTTAGGAGTTTAGAAAGTTTAGATATAGTAGGTACTTACTATTTCCAAGCCTTGAACTACAAAATTAGATCCAGACGATGAACCACAGCAACATAACTGTTCCCATTATCGTAGTGCGATTACAAATCTACTGCATGTCACCTCAAATGACCCTCAAGAACTGATTGAAGCAGTCTTTTGGAATTAGGACTATCAGGATTGAAGGCTCATGCATGATAAGTACCTACATATTGGATAAAATTGACACAAACAAAGTAGCTAGATTTAAACAAATTCACGACGACGCGACGATACACATTTATCTTGGAAACGTAGATACAGTTAATAGTCCTCATCAAACCTCTAAAATACTGTTTGTGACACAATTGTGAAGACGACAGTTACGCAGATAAAATCTCTGTTTTTCTGCAATTTAGATTAGAGGCACACAACTTAAATTCTTGAACTACTGAGCGCAGTGAACCAACAAAAAAACTCAATGAATTTCTCATAATGACCTCACCTTGCTAACGGCCTAGGCAAGCAGTCTTATGTGCCAAGTTTAATAACCTACATTACTCATTCATAATGCTATGTCATTCTACTGTCACTTTTTACAGTTTTTCGCATTTAATAGCGCCTAATAAACTCTTTTTAACGACAAACAGTCGGTTTTTACCCAAATAAAGTGGACAATAATGAAAACATCTAACGGAATTCGGAAGTTAAAGACTTTCATATGAAAACTAAGTCGAAGTGGTCCAGTTTTCAAATATCTCATTGGTTTAAGTGACTAAAATGATTTAATAGCGTTGATTTGATATAGTTACTTTGGATCGAGAATAATCTTGGAGAAAACCTGATAAGCAACAACAATAAATTGCAGATCATTTATAACGCAAACCATATATTTTCTATACTAAGAATTGATTCCGTCATCGCTGGGAAAAACCTCCTTCTCAGAAGGAAATAAATAAAATTTACCAGCAGGCCATCACCTAGGTAAAGACAAACCCTTTCTTTACACAGAAATAAACTTTACATGAGCAATGTCTGTGTGGTGCCGGACTTAAAGAATAGCACCACCCCATACTTCCCGTGGGTGTCGTAAAAGGCGACTAAGGGGCGTACCGGAGAATGAGCAGCAGCGTTCTCTATGCATTCCACCACCATACCATACTGCGATCGCCAACCCGACTGCCAAGCGTGGCGATTATGGCAAATCCCCTCCTTTTGGGGGAGGACTATGTCCAGCAGTGGACGTCTTTCGGCTGAAATGATGATGATGAGCAATGGTGGCCCACTGGTCAAGGCCGCGACTTTATTTTGTATAAGTAAATTAATTCATCACCACTTCTCTTAAAACGGTGAAGGAAAACATAGTAAAGAACATGTCCTAGAACCAAAAATTCGAAAACTCGTGACATATACGCATATACCATCCCGCCCGCCCGGCCCGCGTGGTAATTTACAGCCCACGAGAGAAGGCCTGCGTCCCAGCAGTGGGAACATTATAGGCTGTTTATTCATCACCTAGGTAAAGAGAAACAAACAAAACGAAATAAACGACGGAAATAAACTTTACATTTAGCGGGCCATCACCCAGCCTTTGACGGCCCGATCACAATGCACGTATTATATGCTGCACCACGTAACAGGTGCCTATTGTGCCCGACGAGAAGCTTCATTACGTTACGTCACACGTCACACTGTCACACATAATTAGTCAGCAGTATTCACGAGACGTTTACTCGGTTAGGTAATATTGGGTAGATCGCATTTCGGAAATGCGCTTGCGATGCTTCGGCAATCATCGTCTATTGTCGGCAGTAAGGAAGTGTTTATAGATGCACGTTCCGTATCAGATAAACGAATGAGTGGAGGGACACTTTCTCTGACAGGGTTGACACTTGATCTAAGGGTGTTTGACGATAATAAAGCAAAACTTGATGATTGTAGATGGTAATCAAGAAACACAGCAATAGCAAAATACCTCTGGAATATTTAAGCTTGGTCTAAACTGCTGCATCTATGAAGCCAATAACAGAAGTAACAAAGAAAAAAATATGGTTGCCACAGAATAGTCTTTTTAACATTTGTATTGAATGAGTTTTCATATCGGCAAAGGTATTTATTTGATGAGTTTAATCCCAGTTTACTTAGAGCACGTGAGAAAGAGCCAGCGAAGTCCACAATTTGGAGGAACAAGAAACTAAAACATCCTAATGCGACAACTTCGCCACTTCCATGGTGGAGGTCATTTTGACTGCATGTTTTGGGACCTGGGGGGCAGGATAACGGGTGAAGCATAGTTTGCGACATAGCTCCTCATTTACACCCTGCTGACGTTCCAATGTGGTAGCCCGGGTATTTTATCACGCTTTTTATCTTCTCCGCTTTACCAATAACACCTATTCATTACCTTGCCATAATTATTCATGCTTGCCAACCATGCCAAAATGTCAACCGCACTTAACAGTTCAGCGATGTTTGCCAAAACAATTATGAACATCGTGTCAGTATCGTTTGCCTCAATTCCGGAATCTTCGGTCGTTTCCGTGGCACTTCGTATTCTGCTGCAGTTCCTGAACTTCTGTTATGTAGCTACTTGACATGTGTCGAAGCCAATCACTCAATGTTCCGATTTTATATGTACTCAAGTAACGGGTTTAAGGCAATAACTGTTATTACGTCTCGCTGAGGTACCTATTGTTTTTGTCTTATGTGAAAGTATGAGGAAAATACGGAATTATTTTAACATTTTTAACTTGTCACGTGTTTAAATTGTCGACCAACTGTGATGTCCTCAGGCAGGCTGTACTTCCGGTGTGCGGCAATGCGGGTTTTAAATTTGACTGTAGACCGCAAGGAGATCAGCGATGACAGTGTGTTTATACCCTGCGGTTTTGTATACAAATCAAGATTCTACAGTCAAAGTTAAAAACTGCAGCACCGTACACTGGAGCGGTGTTCGGTGCAGTGTGATAACCGCGTAACACTATGTCAACTTCCCATCTTACTACGTTACGAACGTTATTGAAATCGAGCGTGTCTTCAAAAAACTTGTTTTAGTCATTATAATTCCATCAAACAATGACCAAAGCATTTTAAATTGATACCTATTTGAATTCATTTGTGTTTATTTATGACGACATATCCACGTGTTTTAAAAGGGTTCCTTCTATTTGGCAGAATCTTGATACTCCGATTTTTATTTGGCATAACTCACATGGCATAATCTTATTTAATCGAATATTTTTAAGGCATAAAAATTATTTAGCATAACTTTTGTTTGGCAGAATATTTACGTGTCCGAATTTACAATGGCATACTTTTATCTTGGCAAAATTTTGTTTCGCATAATTACCTTTGCCATAATTAATATTATGCATAATTTTGTTTAGCATAACATTTATTTAGAGATACGATTATTTGGTATGGGTGCATATTTGAACATCAAAAATTAAAATAGATGTATCTTCTTGTAAAAATGAGTGTTCAAAACATCAAAAACTTATAATATATACGTGTCATAAAAAGTCAATACGTTGTGCTGCAAAATTTTGTGACAGAAACGAATCGCTGCGAAACCGACTTTACGCAGTCTTGTCTGCCCTACCCCTAGAGTGTAATTTAAACCCGCGTAGGCGCGGAGGGGTAGGGCGGCCCGCGAGCTGAGGAGCAGGTGGTTTGAAGGCCCGCCACCGCGGCTGAGGCTGGCCGGCGAAGCCGGCCAGCAAGCCGAAGCTGCGGTGGTGAGCGTTAAAACCATCTGTGACGATAAGCTCGCGTGGCGCCGCCCAAACCCCGCAGCGCCGGAGCCGTGACAGAAACAATGCTTGCTGCATGTTGCATGCCTGCTTGCATGCTGCATGCCTGCTGCATGTTGCATGCCTGCTTGCATGCTGCATGCATGCTGCATGTTGCATGCCTGCTTGCATGCTACATGCATGCTGCATGCATGCTGCATGTTGCATGCCTGCTTGCATGCTACATGCATGCTGCATGCATGCTGCATGTTGCATGCCTGCTTGCATGTTGTATGCCTGTTTGCATGCTACGTGCATCCAAGCCGACAATATTTTTGTAATTAGCATTTAGGTTAGGGTAGGTTTTTAATGACTATCGATATAAAATGTATGCCAAAAGACGATTCGGACTGTGAATTTTCTGCGATATGATGGTTCTGCTTTTTAATTATTATGGATATTTTAAACATTATGCCTAAAGATGATTCTGACTAACAAAATTATGAGTTTTGAATGTATGATGACAACTGAGTGTATGCGAAATGATTTTCTGCGAAATGAAGTTTATGCTATCCGTTGTTATGCAAAACAATATTATGACGTAAAAAGTTCTGCTATAAAAGGTAGACCCGTTTTAAAATGACCGTAAAGCTAAAGGTCAATATGTGGTGGACTTTAGACCACACTTAACTAAGATGCCATCACAACAAGTAACAATCCTACATCACGGAACACGTGCTGTATAAATTATCGAAACTTTTCTCACAGCTCCACAAAACCATGACTTCTTATTGTTCACCCTCTAATTCAATTGACTGCCATTTAGGGTTGTCGCAGAGTCGATGTATTACCCGAGAAATTATTTACTTTCTATGTCGATCACAAAGTTTCTAGCCTTTAGTTGTCCGGTGGATTCAATATAATTTCAGATAGGTTTAAATAAATTATGAATGCCATGATTCTCAAACTCAAACGACACTATTACAAAACAAGATTTACCTTTAGACCCAGGTTTAAACCACCCAGCCATTTTTAAATTTCGAAGTATAATCCGACGAAGCTAAAGTTCTTATTACAAAAACTGACGTTAAACCCGAGCCTAAGTTGTCAATTTTGCATTAAGAAATTTACGTTTGTCGGAATAAAGTTCAAAATAGAGTAACTGGCTCGAAGCTTTAGGCTAGGTCTAAAATTAGATCTCGTTTTGTAATAAGACGGAAAGAGTTCATTTGAACTAAACCAATTATTTACCTACCGGCCGACTTTTGAATTGTTAAGGGGTCGGAAAGTCAGAAAGATGAAGCTATAAGTTGCCTATTCCAAAGCGTAGGTAATAGGTTCCTATGGAGGAACCTTAAAATGCTTTGGAATGCGTGTGCGGTTTTCTCCATAGAAGAACGGGCGGGAGACGCCTTGGTCAGAATATTGTTACATTATGTTTTTTGTCAACCATAGAGGAACTCAGCTCTCTTGATTTTACTTGAAGCAGACTTATTTTGGACGAAGAGCCTTAATGGTCCTTTTCTCATGAGAAAGGTTATCTTCCCTAGGCTAGGTCCAGAGGATTTCAAGTTATCTACTTTCATAGAAATATATTCTGCATATTTAAATTATTTCTGTTAGCGTCAACCCTGCTACTGCTACTGAATAATAGTGATTTTGTTCCTTCGATTTAGTTCGTAAATTGCCGTAATCTGAGGCTGGCTATAAATGGTGAAACAATGTGCTTTATGAGAACAAAATTGGGAATATGAGCGTTTTGTGAAATGTATGGAGAAGGTTCCAATTGCTTAAATATTTTCAAGGCACGTTCATTTTGCATTTTATACATAGATACTATGCTTGGGCGCAGTCGTTCCATGTATAATACTGGTATTCAGTTAGGCTGAGGCCAAACGAGCGTAATTTTTTGAGCTGTGAGTCCCGCATTTTGAGTATCGCAATTTACGTTCAACTGAAATTCGGTTAGACTGCCAGACGGACGGACGTAACTTCAGTCGCACTCTATAACTTAACTAACGGTTGCCTCACTCCCCTCCCTCACCCCGAACGCAATTCGGTTGAAATAACGCGCGTGAGTCAGCAGACAACTCATTTTGCGTCGCCGTGTGGTACAAACAGGACTTTAGTATGAAACCGAATGCAGCGTAAATTTCGCGACTCATTTTACGCGACTCACAGCTCAAAAAATTACGCTCGTTTGGCCTCAGCCTTAGACTGGCAGCCGACCCTAACATAGTTGGGAAAAGGCTAGGTAGATAATGATGATAAGTACTATGCTTGGCCGGGGCCTATTTGCAGCAGTAGACGTATTTCGGCTATAATGATGATGATCAAACAGTAATGCGTGGTAATCAGTACTCTGCACACGTTAGATTTATCAACAGGGGCCCGTGGCTAAATAATAACAGCCGCAAGGTCGATAGCAGGTTAAGGTCGCTTGCGCAGTCGGTTCATGGATGTGTGACCAGCCATTACATATCGAAACCCCTCCGTACCTCAGGGCGCCTAAAAAGGCCACTTTGGCAGAATCATAAAAGGATAACATTATGAATCATAATGGACAGTTTACTGTTAAGTTAATCGTATCAAATCCCATTGGTGAAGGCATTTTCAGTTTTTTTTTTTGCCTGTGCTAAAATCAATCCAATCCAAATCCTATCCCAATCTCTTTGATTATACCTACGTAGTGCAAAGAAAAAATTAAAAACACGGTCGGTCTTCGCCTTATTATGATTCATAATGTTATCCTTTTATGATTCTGCCAAAGTGGCCTTTCAGGCGCCCTGAGGTACGGCGGGGTTCCGATATGTAATGGGTGGTAACACATCAGCTGATCCTTATATTAGGTATCGAGTTATGCGAATATACACTCGAGAGCAATGAATCCGGGTCACTTAAAGAATGTTAAAAATCTCGGAAACTAAAAATGATAGGTTAATGCAATAAATTGTATTTAATAGACAATGTAATACTCCTTAAATGAAAGTAAAAAAAATATGAGTCACCATACATTTTATTAACACAAAATTACATAAAGAAAAAAACTGCTGATCTCTCCTTAAAACAAAAATAGGAAACATGAAATTTTTGGACTTTATTACGATTTTCTTGAATTTTAATACTTCGTATTGCCTCCTCGTGCTTCCATTACTGCGTTTACGCGGTTTGGCATGCTGTACACCAAGTTCCTTATACGATTTTGGGGAATATTCTCCCATTCCTCTGTGAGAGCAATTTTGAGCTCACGAAGCGTGATTGGGGGAGGGTTTCGTTGTTTTACGCATCTGCCTAGCTCGTCCCAAGCATGCTCGATCGGGTTGATATCCGGGCTGCGCGCTGGCCACTCCATACGAGTAATGTTCATCTCTTGAAGGTAGTCATTCACAATCCTACCTGTATGAGGTCGGGCATTGTCATGCATAAATATAGCATCCTCACCTAAATTGACCATAAATGGACCAACGTGATCATTGAGGATTTCTTCCACATATCTTACGCTAGTTAAAGAGCCGTTTTCTATGATCACCAGCTCTGTGCGACTTTCAGAAGAAATTCCGGCCCACACAAGTACAGACCCACCACCGTAGGCTACTTTTTCTTCGATGCATGCTTGCTTGAATCTTTCCCCTGGTCTTCGATACACTCTGTGTCTTCCATCGTGCTTGTAGAGCATAAATTTTGATTCGTCGGAGAACATAACTTTTAACCAATCTTCAATACTCCAATTTACGTGGCTCTGGGCATATCTTAGTCTTGAAATACGATGCCCACGCTCCAGTTTAGGGCCGTTTGCAGGTCTAAGGGGTTTTAAGTTAGATTCAGCAAGCCGACGTCTTACTGTCCATGCACTTGGGTTACTTCCTCCGAGGCGTCGAAACTGATTTGTGAGTTCAGTTCCTGTGAGAAAGCGATTTCGAAGCATGGTGTTCACCAAGTATCGGTCTTCTCGTGCTGTGGTACACCTGGTTCTGCCCGTTCCTGGTCTGCGTAGGTTAGAACCAGTTTCTTCGTAACGTCGGAGAACTCTTTGTACTGTTGACAGCGACACACCGACAGTCCTGGCTGTATCGCGCTGACTCCGGCCGGTTTCCAGCATTGTAAGTATTCTGGTGCATTCTTCAGGCGTAAGCGACATAATTTCAGCTTGAATAATGAACATAGAGCACTATCAACATGGTTTATGTACCCACATAAATGACAGATTATAAACAAAAGCAAAACCAAATGCTGTAATTTCGTAGTTCCATCTTCGAAAGTGGCCCTTTTTCAAATTTGATTTTTTTATGATATAACTTTACAATAACTAAGAAGTTTTAATACCTTCATTTAAGGAGTATTACATTGTCTATTAAATACAATTTATTGCATTAACCTAGCATTTTTAGTTTACGAGATTTTTAGGATTTTTAAGTGACCCGGATTCATTGCTCTCGAGTGTAGATGTATGGATCAGCTGATTTATTTTTCACGATTTCAGGGTTAGTCCCATAGTAAAAGTTGTTCATAATGATGAGTACAATGACCCCTTTTAACGATTAAAACGATCAAAATGTAAGGGTGTATAAAATTTTATATGACAAAAACTCATTACTTTACAAACTTCCCGTACAAACTGCTAACATAATTAATTAGTATTCCTCGTCTCGCTTAATATTATCAAGATGGATACTATCAGCAGACCTACTCCCGATTCGCTACCTTCCGACCTTGAAACCCACATCCACGCATAATGGAATTAATTCCATTGTAGCATGCACTCGATGCTGATCGTAATCGATTTCATTTGACATTCGGACGTAAAGTATCGATTACGTGCAATGCGCGTTGATGATGAAGAATCGAATAATGAAAATGTAAGTAAAGGCTGAAATTGAATGGTTATACAGGGTCAAATTAAATAAGTTAGCAAAACTTCGCAGACGTCTAAATGCGAGACGTAGCTTTTGTAGCCCTCGGTACCATAGGTAGGTACTTTTAACTTTTCAAATTTTAATTGTACTTTTATTAGGTACCTCACAGAGGGTTCAGAGTGGCAATCGAAATGGAGACTGTAAAGGTTGTTTATAGACTGATAGAACTTTAAAATCCCATCATGGTATACAGTACTATAAAAAACCGGCCAAGTGCTAGTCAGACTCGCACACGAAGGGTTTCGTACCACAAGGCATAAAACGCCGGAAAAAAAAAACGTTTCTTTTATACCCCTTTAAATTTTATTTTTATTTTATTTTTATTATTTGTTGTTATAGCGGCAACAGAAATATATCATCTGTGAAAATTTCAACTGTCTAGCTATCACGGTTCATGAGATACAGACTGGTGACAGACAGACGGACAGTGGAGTCTTAGTAATAGGGTCCCGTTTTTACCCTTTGAGTACGGAACCCTTATCTCCGAAGTTTGCAAAGAGAAAAATCTGAAATTATTCTATGTGTAAGTAAAGATTACAGGAAAAATAAAACGAAGAGATGGCGCTGACATAAAACTGTAATATTCTACACCGCAATGCACAGTGTCAAAATTCTCTGATGAATATAAGCCTCGCCGATGAAAATTTAAAAACAAATGATGGTCCGGAACCCTCGGTGCGCGATTCCAACTCGCTCTTGTTTTAATTAAGAATTGAACTCACTGAACAAAGCAGTTTATATTTGCCCCACACATGTTCTGTTTTAAAAACTCATGTATGAACGCTGAAAAAAATATTAGTACCTACCTATTTCCTACTATTGAACAGCTGTGCACACAAACATCAGTCATAAACTCATAATCTACGTCCGTATGAGTATCTCATGGTTACTCATTACTTCACAAATGAATGGCCACTCACGTCTGCTACCGTTAACTTACTTTAAAAAATACATAAGCCATAGACAATGAAACAATAGTTCATATTGTTTATGGACATTGCATTTCGACATGATTCGTAAGTTCTTGTAGTTAACTGATTTAAGATTCTGATATACTACAGCTAAACTTTAAGTAAAAAATAATGGATTTGTTTTAAAAATGGACCGTATGCATACGAGTATTCAATCTGCTGGTCAAAGGGCTCTCTATTATTCCTCTTTCCTTATAATTTAAAAGTTTAGGTAGGTAGGTATGCCTACTATGAATAATCCCCTCACCACTCACCGTTAATGTGACCAAAGCCGACTGCCAACGTGAGCCATTGTTTATGGTCAAACAAATGTAAAGTACTTTGAGTATTAAACCAACCGGAGACGCCACGAGTACTAATATCTATGCAAATAAGTCTGTCACTTTCATCGCGGGGGACGAGGGAACGCAATAATACACTAATGCAATTCGATCGCGTTGTTACGCACGCACACAAAACAAAAAACAAACACAAGCATAAACTATACGCACACAAGTATTTAACCGCTATGACCGGCGGTCTCGTACCTTTGGCAGCGGGGGTCGCCTGACAATGGCGCCTCAAAGGTAAAGTATGACACTTGACGTTTGACAGTTCCGCATACAGAGCACATAAAATAGTGATGTAAAAGTCGAAGATACGAACAGATTAACATTTTGAGGACAAGGTTTTCTTCATCAAAGAAAATCCACTCAAACCATTCACTTTTATAGCCGCAGAAAAGTAGCTCCTAGATAATTTTAAGGATGAGGTTTTGTCGACACACATTAATGACTACTGATCAAATAGTTTCCTTAAAGGTAAGATGGACACACGCTGCAACACAACACAATACTCAAGTTAGTTTTTTCTTTTTCTCAAAAATATCTAAGAAGGATACCTAAGGCTGAAATAACATACATAACATAGAGCCTTTTTTTTGGGTGGGAAATCATCATATGACCCCTCCCGCTCTGGGTGGAGCGGAAGGGAGTGTCAGACTCTTACTGACTAAAATCCACCCGTGTTTCTTCCTTAGCCCTTTATGTTCCGGGCCAGAGCGGTAACCCTTTCGGACAATCCCGCTGACCCGGCAGGATAACATCGAGCCTGACTTTTCGAAGATAAGCCTATTGTAATCAACCCGACACAAATTCAGACTCCAGGCTGCTACTGAGAATTTCCTGATGGAGAAACCATTACCAGAGCAAAGGTTTAAAGATTTTTCCATCAGGAATTGAACCCAAGACGACCCGAGACCAACGAGGCCAAAATCTTGGTCGGAACTTATGCAGAACCTGAATCGTCGTCACATCTCTACCCTGTGTATAGTGATACAAACATTGAGCCTGCGCTCTTCGTCCAAGCATTAGCTTTTCAAATGTCAAGCTCTGCCATTTATAGGGTTTTGTAATTCGGCTCACGAACTAGGAAGCATGCCGAGATCGTTGCATAATCTTATTAAATATAATGTAGGGACAACAAGGTACCTTGCGCTTAAGATATTGAAGAATCTATACAAAAGACTTGAATAAAGATGGTTAGGTAAAGTTAGTTGCTACGCCAATTGACTACCACCTTAAATTGTACGTACGTATGAAATAGCTATAGGTAACACGCCAATTCGACGTTAATGTATGTTCCGAACTATATCTACATTTAATTTAAAAACCGACACTTTAATCTCGTATTCTTAGGCGATACTCAAACTACGTTTAGACACAAAAACAGAATATCAGCGGCAAATTTCATACCAATTGTAATGTAGCTACTATTAAATGTAACACACAACTCAGTGGCAACACTGGTCGAGTCAGTCACGGTTTACCCCCGTGTCGACTGGACGTGCCCGTTGGGTTGTGGTGTACTTACTGATAATCTGTTAGTTTTACTTTAAAACCCTAAGCCCCTAATAAGAGATAATAGTGAACACCACACCAATACTCAAACCAACTCAGACGTTGCGTATGCCCCGCAAGATGGACTGATGAACTGGTGAAGGCCGCAGGAAGGATGCAAGAAGCACAAAACCGATCAAAGTGGCGATGCTTGAACCTATGTCCAGCAGTGGACATCTTTCGGCTGAAATCATGATGATACTCACACACACACATACTCAAATCTATATCCAGAGCACGCATGAGCATTGTTCTACCGGGTCAGCGAGATTGTCCGAAAAGGTTACCGCTGGCCCGGAACATAAAGGGCTAAGCAAGGAACACGAGTGGGTTTTAGTCAGTAAGAGTCTGACACTCCCTTCCGCTCCACCCAGAGCGGGAGGGGTCATTTGAAGTATACCCGTCCGCAAAAAAAATTGCATTGTTCCAGAATACGGGCAATAGACCGAGAAAGTCTATAAGCAATTTAGCACTAATCCAAAATCAGAACGCATCAGTGCTGCCAATACACGGAAACAAAAATAACCCCCGGAAACGCGTAGAAAATAATTAGCGGTCGACCGAAATCGAATGCGTTCCGTTTTACGTTGCGTAACTAACCTGATTGTTATCTGTTACATCATAAGATGAGCAGTGTGTGAACCTGGATTGAGATATTACGTTCTGATCTGCCAGAAGCCAGCCATTGTTATGTGTATGTATCTATTGTACATTCGGTGGTTTGAGAATGTTTATAATATTGAATGAGTTTACGCTTGTCATCACAAAAGTAGAGGGATATTAATGTTCATTAGTTTGTTCGCATAAGTTTTAATGTATCTTTTGTGTTGATTTCCGTTTTTCTGACCTAGATATTAGAGGAAAACAACGCAAGCCACTTCTGACTTCTTGTCAGGTCTTAAACTGATAATAATTTATCACGTAGACAGGTGCCCTAACAGCATCAGACACCAATCGAAGGCGAAAGGAGTGAAACTATTCGAATAACTAAATCAAAGTCAAATTACTTAGTACTTATAGAAAAAAAGCACACTAGCGCACAGAGGTGATAGGAGTCTAATATTATAAATCGTGTAGGTATGTACCTACTTTTTTCCTAATTTCTGGAGAACTGGAGTTGTCGAGACGCCTAAATAAATTAACTTCGGGCGAGTCGCTTAGAGAGAAAGATTTGAAGCTAGAGAGAAAATAATATTATTTAAAAGTGACGATTCCCCCGTTTCGGGCGAGTAAATTCGTGCAAATCGACTAATAAGCCAAATTAAAAGTTCGGTTTCAAACACTCCCAAACAAAAGAAATACCGCTCTATTAACTGTTCCGCAGTACGTAAGTTGGTATTCTAATTTTGAATCCACGTAACTACTCGTAGCGCGAGGTTCCAGACGGCAGATCTTTGCGAGGCCCTTGTCCTTTGCGTAAAGCATGTGAATTGAAAGTAGACATTTGTAGGTATGATGAGAAATTCAATGTACCTATTTAAAATAAATAATGAACCCCTCTATGAACGCAGGAAACGCGAGCGTAGCGAGCTCGAAAATCGTAACACGGGGGGTGTTACGATTTTCGAGCTCGCTACGCTCGCGCCCGCTTTGGGAAGATTACACGACGTGTTCTTTTGAACATTCATACAACAAAAGAGCGAGGCACGCTAGGGTGTACCTGACAGGCTTACCTGTACAGTTCAACGTACAGGTAAACCTGAGCTCTAAAGAGGCCATACACGTAGCGGAAACCCTGTACAAACTCTCAGTTGAAACTATGGCCCCGGCAGCGGCGCTTGATCTCGGCGCAGTAGCGTGAATAGGTTTATTGTTTGTTTTATTGAAGAAAAGGAAATTTCAACGAAGATACCGTGAACAATGGTGCAAATCATGGTTACTGCAAAGAAAAAAGTACTCCCATGTCAAGTCTTTCCCCTCTGGCAATCACAGGACAACGGCCGCCTGTGCAGGCGACCGCCACACACGCTCAGTTTTGCTTGCACAGTTAAACTGCACAGGTCTACCCTCGGGCAAAAAATATCAGTATTAATATTTTTTTGGTTTGCCTGTACAGGCGTGGAAACTTGCACAGTTGTGCAACATACACGCTGCGGTTTACCTGCACAGTTGAACTGTGCAGGTAAACCTGTCAGGTACACCCTACCGCCATACTTCTTAGTGCGTTGCGTTGCGTCGTTGCGACGGATCAACGCGTTAATATGCCACACCTGCGTTGAGTCATTATGAATATAATAATAACTAATAAATTAGACATTATTGACTAATTTAATTGAAATAATAATTAAATTGTCATAATTTAATACCGAAGGTGGCAATATTGAGTTACAACGATGACTTCATAATTGACTGCCTTGTTTTCAGTAATACATAACTTAAATAAGATAGTCAAACTGATAAATGAAATGAATTGCATTCTTTTCCAGTTATTTGCTAAGATATTGACCAAAATAAATGGTAATACTGAAAAATGTAAATTTTTGTATAACGCCACTTTTGTTTTCAAGGTACGATATGTAGAAAAGTTAGAGAAACAAGAGATTGAAAGATACGAAGCGAGCTTGAAAATTTTAGCACCTTATGGTTATTGTTATTTGTTTGCATACTTAAGGGCCTCCAACTACAAACCGCTTTTTACTAACTGAACATGTTTTAGCCTTGTTTAGTATTTCATTAAAAGGTACTTGTCGAGATTCGGGAACCCCAGGACCGGGTGCCCGGGCGGTTTTTAACTAATAAGTACCTAAGGATAAAATAAAGTTTTAAAATAGTCAACTTTTTTCAACTGCCCCTGTAATAGCGGAACCCGGGGCCGTTGCCCTGCTAGCCACCACCAAAAACTTAGGTTATATGACATAAGTTCAATTCCTTACTTCACTTGAAATCGAAACTATTACTGGCGCCGGTTCTGTTGTTCACAAACAAAGAATTTAAGTTCATGCATCTTTTTCTTTCTATTTCATTAAGAAAAGGACAGAAGATAAATATCCTGTCAAATTAGTCAGCGCCTGACGTAAGTTGACGTATTTTTAATAGCCAATTTTTTAATCTCGTCTAAAGTTGTCTATGGAGTATCTTAATTTGACAGGACTAAACTAATATTTATCTTTCGTCCTTTTCTTAATGAAATAGAAAGAAAAAGATGCATGAACTTAAATTTAGTTTAGTTTGTGAACAACATAATCGGTGCCACCGTACCTAGTTTAGTGAAAGCGAACATCTTACTTCCTTACCATCTTTAAATAAATAATTATGGAAACGATTATCCATACTTTATCAATAACGGCCTTCCCAATGACCTACGTTACGTCACATCCGATTACCATACCTAACGGATGCATTCAATACTATGCTAATGTACATATGTTAATTTTAAATGTTTTTACAGAAAATTATATTAAGTTTGAATACAAAAATGGGCATGAAATAATAATTTAAATATAAAACAGTGAATGCATAATTAATGTAAATCAACGGGTTTGTAAAGGATTATATTTTTGTGAGATAACTTGTAATTCTTGCAAATAACAGCTAATATTTTGCCGAGCTATATCAATTAGCACCGGCAATAGAAAGAAGCTAAAATAATTAAATTAAAATTAAAGGTGCCAAACAGCCAGAGTTTGACAAATAGGACACAATCTTTTTTTCTCTTCAAGATACGCACCTCTAACTCATTGCTGGGAATCAGAGATTCAAGTTAGAATTTCAGGTTCAAGTATTCAAATAATCAAATTAAAGCACGCAATCGCACCAATACATATTATAAAGGCGAAAGTTTGTGAGTGTGTGTGTGTTTATATATTTGTTACTTCTTCACGCTCAAACGGCTGGACCAGTTTTGATAAAATTTTGTATGGAGGTAGCAGACACCCTGGATTAACATATAGTCTAGTTTTTATCTCGATATTCCCACGGGATCGACATTCACGCGGGTGAAACCGCGGGGCGCAGCCAATTGCCATCCACACACGGGTACGTTCTCTGATCCATTTATTTACATTTTCATCAGACACTCTTGGAGCAGACCTACTTGAAGAAAACAGATTAACACCTGAGTTTCATTAAAAAAAATATTATATGAATGACGTCATATCATATAACAATAAATAAACAAACAAACATCACTGTTAAGGTCAAGCAGTAAAAAAGCGCCAAGTGAACTGTGTCAATGTCTGCCTGTTAATGACGCGGTAATGGCGGATGCGTGCGCGCATCATTTGCGGCGAATGCACGCCAATTTGTTATCTAATGTGCTTTATCATTATAGACTTCATTGAAAGGTGGACGAATTTCAAAAGAGATGGTAATACTACATTTCGATACAAAAGTCTCAGCCACGCATTTCTGCACCCACACTATAAGATGTGTCATTGGAAGTGTGCTCTTACTGAGTACCATACCTTCGTATTGTAACCAACAGAATTCATCTTACCCTTACAAATTAAACTTAATTTCTATTGTGGTTGGCGCAAAAACTAAACTAAAACCAAAATTAAACTTGTTTTATTTAAGATCATTAATTATTAGTAACTCAAAACTGTAACAATTGGACTTCTAAGCAAATAATAATTCTAACCTAGCCTAACCTTTATTTTTTTTGTTTTCGGGGTGGAAAATCCTCATGGATGTCCACCGCCCGAACAACCCGGTGTTCCATCTCACACCTACGCCGTGGGTCGTGGGAACGTACGATAACCTAACCTAACTTTTAAATGTTGTATCTCTCTGAACGGACAGCGAACTGTGAACTGTAACTGAATAATTAGACCTTTAAAACTGGATATAAATTATTTTTATCGGGTACCAGCTTCCATGCATTTTTGCCCATCCTCCAAACGCAATTTTTCGTCGGCTCAGAATCTTCTACTGAATCCGGGGTTATTCCAAAAATACCCACTGAGAATCCCCATCAATTCCATTATGTACGATAATATGAGACTTCAATGAGGATTTGTGAAATAGACCCTGTATCCAAACTAACAGGTTGTACTGCCCCCTGTATAGTATAGGAAAGCATATACTTACTATTTGTAAGTATATGCTTAACTTAATTTAACCATAACTTAACTTAACTTAACCTTAACATATACTTACTATTTGTGAGTATATGCTTAACTTAACTTAACCATAACTTAACCTAACTTAACATTAACATATACTTACTATTTGTAAGTAACTTAACTTAACCATAACTTAACCTTAACATATACTTACTATTTGTAAGTATATGCTTAACTTAACTTAACCATAACTTAGCTTAACTTCGTCGTTTCAGCCGATAGACGTCCACTGCTGGACATAGGCCTCCCCCAATTTTGGGGGGGGTTTGCCATAATCGCCACGCTTGGCAGGCGGGTTGGCGATCGCAGTATGGTATGATGGTGGAATAAATAGAGAACGCTGCTGCCCATTCTCCGGTAAGACCCTTAGTCGCCTTTTACGACACCCACGGGAAGTAAGGGGTGTTGCAATTCTTTAAGTCCTGCACCACACAGACAGGCTTAACTTAACCTTAACATATACTTACTATTTGTGAGTATATGCTTAACTTAACTTAACCATCTCTTTGTTTCTATCATCGATAGAAACTATGGTCATTGCAACTACATCCAGGGTTAATCTTATCACCATAAAGGTCGCAATTTGCAATACGTTTGTAAGAGTAAGAGGTTGTTGGTTTATTCTGCTACTATCAATCAAATTAATCAAAACGTTTATTTCGGATAATAACCCATATTTTGTTAGTAGATACTATGAAGCAACCACTCTATTAACTCGCAGGACGTATGCGGTGAGATAAGCTACGTCTGGGATATCAATGGTTATTCCTACTGTTGCAATTTCTATCAATAAATTAGCCGATTTATTGCGATAAGGCAGAGACATTAAACGCAGGGGACAATGTCACAAACTAATCTCGAGAAAAGCTGCATCCTAAGAGATAAAAAAGTAATTTAAAAAAATTAAACCGATTTCAAAAAGAAATGAACTCAAAATGATGAAATAACTTTAATTTCGGAAGTCGGTGTCTTGGGATCTGTATTTTATTTAGTTTTAGTTTTTTGCCACCACTTCCGAAATTAAAGTTATTTCATAATGTTGAGTTCATTTCTTTTTGGAGTCGGTTTAATTTTTATTTCGTAATTTTTAGTTTTAAGTAAAAACTGCAATATTTGTTTGTAATAAGTAATAGTTTTGTTGTAAATATTGCACTAGAATTTGATCAAGGTTTTGAGATGTTTTCCCTTTGACACTACACCCGTAGGTCGTATCAAAAAGCCAGGCCGTCACACTTACACGTATTAGTCCATATCTTGAAAATTACTGAATCGCTTTTGATGAAACTTGCACTGTTCCCTAAGTTAAAGTAAATGTAAGCCAATAAAAAAATGGTCACGATACAATTAATAGTTGCGGAGAAATGCGTGGACAAACATACATACGTCTATAAATTTTGTATATTTGTTTGGAAGCCCTTATAGATTGTCATATGTGAATATAATGCAATTGCAATAATATTACATACATACGTGTCGAATTGAAAACCTCCTTTTTTTTGAAGTCGGTAAAAAGTTAAAAATAATTGAAATAACCTGTCCCAACAGTCAAAGAGACTTTATTCTTGCATTTCCTAGAACTTCAAATATGCGGTCAGGTCATTAGACCATAAGTATAAGAATCTTAACATTTAACGTCATTACTGTACAGTCACCGACACCAGGTAATGACTGTAAAAATTACATCCGCGCGCGCGCCGTTTCCTAAGTCATCGCCTTATATGGTTTTTATTTTCACCTGCTGGTGTCGATTCTTAAGATACAGCTGGCAAGTGTGATACTTTCGTTCTTTTTTTCTATGCTGTGCGAGAAACTGTGATGTCTACGTTTTGTACCTTCCCGTCATTATCTTTTCGTCAGGCCTGAACCATAATAGTCCCGAACCTTTTCCCAACCATGTTGGAGTCGGCTTCCAGTGTCACCTGGTGTAGCTGGATACCAGTATTTTACATGGAGCGACTGCCTATCTGCCCTCCACACCCAGTTACTGGGTACCCCTTAGTAAGACGGGATGGTCAGACCTAAATATTAGAGGAGAAGAATCATAGATTAAATTTTCTAGTTGCAGACTGTAGAGAGCATACACTACAAATGCCAACAAAGATATACCTACATTTTTAAATAGAAACCTCTCCAGTGACTAATTCATTCCTTAAGAACATCCTGGAAACAAATCCAGAAAGCGTTACACCAAGGAAGAAGATCCTTTATGTTCTCCAGTCCTGACATCTCATGAATGTCAAACATCAAAACATACAGGCACGTGTCAATAATTTCCGAAGGTTCCTCCATAAGGGAGAATAACGTGCTCCCCATACTTAGCTAAGCAACGCAAATAACAAAGATCTTTATGAGTCAGACGTGCACAACATTGTAGCACGTCGCAAACACTTGCAGCCAGAGATAATAAACATATGCACGTCAATACTAATATGTCGACAAACATGCAGGTTGTGATTGGAAGGCACAATGACAGGAAAATTCCAGTAACGAGAATTTCTAGCGGAAAATCTTAGTGCAAACAAACCAAAACTTTTGAATGAAAACAAAGGAAAAGCAGCGTCTGATGCCTGAATGTCGGTATTTTATGTTTTACTCTTTGTTCTGACTAAATGGCAACTCCTTTTATGGAAAAGTTCGGGTTATAGCAATGCAACCTTTTTCATTGTGAATCAAAATTCACAACGAATGGTAGGACATAGCTACTTTTTTTCCTATCTCAGTACTTTGGACTCTTGAAACATTTAAGGCGAGCGAGCTTATACAGTTAGCATAGTAGGCAGCTTTGTCTGAACATAAAGAAATTTTCCAAGCACTTAAGACAGGAAAACATCAGCACAAACAAAGGATTTAGCTTAACACTTCACATTTGAAGCACAAACAAGCCAAGCTGCCAGTACTTAATGCTCGGCCACAGATACTCCTTGTTACCCGCGGCACGATCTGTTATTTATACATGCGCCCGCGCATTTACATAACAATTTAGCGCATTACCGACGTCACTTGCACGACTTAAGACTTGAGGAGCATTCTTGACACGTGATGAGGAAAATCCTTTAAACGATATCTTTGTTAAGTTTTGTACATACTGTTAGGAAAGACTGGGTCGAATGGTGCGCTGTATCTCGCTGTGTTGACTCTTAAATCTTCAATGTGCAGCAACTCGAAGCTGACATCGCAGGCCAAAAGTTTTGAAAGTTGTGAGCCGGTTGTCTATTTAGTTACATGAAAAAAAACTGGCCAAGTGCGAGTCGGACTCGCACACGAAAGGTTCCGTACTACAGGGCAAAAACGCCGAAAAAAACTCGTTTGTTGTATGGGAGCCCCCTTAAATATTTACTTTATGCTATTTTTCATTATTATTTGTTGTTATAGCGCCAACAGAAATACACCATCTGTGAAAATTTTAACTGTCTAGCTATCACGGTTCATGAGATACTGCCTGGTGACAGACAGGCAGACAGACGGACAGCGGAGTTTTATCTTATCTAATAGGATCCTGTTTTTACCCTTTGGGTATGGAACACTAATTAACAAAGAAAGACCACAGAAGAAGGTAGTGGTCATGCGCAGCAGCATATTATTTCATTTCATTTATTTATTCTGTGAAACATAGGTGATTACAGGTGTTTTTCAATATAAATCTATTGTACAAACCATGTCCCGCCGATAGGCATACAAAATTAGATTAATATGAACAATGTCAAAGTTACACAAGGATGTCAAAATTATAAAATTGTCATAATAATAAAGGGAAAATGTCATGAAAATAAGAAAAGATAAAGATACACAATGCAAAAACACAAATGAAAAATTACATTAAATAAATAAAATATATAAATTATAAAAATTTATCAAAATTTGTCATCCAGGTACTCCTTGACCGAATAATATACCTTGTCATTTAGTAGCTTAAAAAGATTACTTTTGAATTCATTATAATTCTTACTATTCCTAATATGACAAGGTAATTTGTTATACAATTTTGGTGCCATTGCATAGACACTTTTATAAGCAAAAGCAGTTCTGGTGATTATTGTTTTTAACTTATCTGAGCGACGTTGACTTTCTACGTGATTAAATAAGTGTATATTGGTTTTTACAAATATCAAAACCTCATAGATATACAGCGACGGTACTGTCAGAATATTTAAATTCCTAAAGTGTGGCTTACATGTATCTGTTGTTCTTAATTTGCATATGGCTCGGATGCATCTTTTTTGTGCCAAAAGTACGGTAGATATATTTGTAGCATTACCCCAAAATATGAGTCCATACCTTAATGTGGAGGCTACATACCCGTTGTATTAGGAGGGCAGTTTTGTTCGCAACTTTACCTAACATATAAAGGGCATAAGAAAACCGGTAAAGTTGCAAACAGACACTATCAATTTGAGTTTTCCATGTCATATCATTGTCAATGTGCAATCCTAAAAACTTTGTTCAACTACGCTTATGGACCAAAATTATATATATAGCCTGCCAAGCATTACAAGCAACATAAGACGGGAAAACCGCCCCACGCGACGCCTTTCTGCTTAAAATCTTGTAATCTGATATCGTGTAGTCTATGTTCACAGGCTCACATAAATAATATCACTACACTACCCATAAAAAACATGTCTAAATACCCAGTCGAAACACATACCTATCTAAGACATGTCACATGTGTTTCAATTAGCGCATATAAAAATAAGACTAGATGTCGATATCAAACAAAATCTCAACAGTTTAAAAAAACCACTTCCTCTCATCCTACCCGCTACCGCAGCAGGCAGTCACAATGTTACCGGCACACAATTTATCATTGTAATCAGAGCATCACCACACGATCCCACTAAAATTGCGCGTATTCTCAGCTTAGTTGCGTAAAATATTTTACAACTTTATAAACACACCACTCTAATCCATTCTAAACCCTATTTACACAGAGATAACGGTTATATGTGCATAGATAACTGCATAATAAGTGCCATTCGTATGTATTACGTGAACTAGGTACTCGCTCGTGACATTTCGTACGGTATGGTATTGCCCCCGTTCGGATCTTAACCACGTAAATATGGAAATTGTAATTTTCGCACACAAAAAGGTACAAAGGCGGACATACTACCAGTCAACCAAGGGTGCTGAAGAGATTATATGTATGGCATGTGCTTTTTTAAGAGGATCAATGATAAAAAAAAACTATTGAATCCATACTTTAGCCATATTAATAGTATAAATTCGAAAGTAACTCTATCTGTCTACATGTTACCTTTTCACGCCTAAACCACTGAACGGATTTCGATAAAATTTGGCAGAGAGATAGATTGCATCCCGGGGTAGGACATAGGATAGTTTTTATCGACATACCTCACGGGTGAAGCTGCGGGCGGAAGCTAGTTATAAATAAAATAGGTAAGTACACAAATACATAAAAATAAGTTATAAACTACAGTTGTATAACATTTTTAATTGTATGTTGCTTTCTGATGTGTAGATATTTCAAACATTTTGATTAGGTGGAGTGTAACTTATCTTAATTAGTGATTTTTTTCTTAAGACATGTGTAATTAGGAACGCCAGAATAATGTCCTTTCTAAAAAGATTGCACAAGAAGTCATGTTTTTAAAAGAGCTTGTTGCACGGTTGCTCTGCATCCGATCCTAATCAGAGAAAGTCGGACAGTTATCTCATGAAACATGTTTCCATCCATATTTATATTAATTTTTGCCGTATTTCCCGAAATATAGGAATGTTTGGAAATTGGACGGAGTACCAGCCTATAATGTTCCCACTGCTGGGACACAGCCTCTTCTCTTCGAGAGGGAGTGGGCTATAATCGACCACGCGGGCCCAGTGCAGGTTGGTCACATGCCGTCGAATTTTTGGTTCTAGGAATTGGTTGGATGGTTTCCTTCACCATTTTAAGAGCAGTGGTGATTAAATAATTTATACAAAGTACACGCCTGGCTGGGTTCGAACTCAGGACCTAAAACTCGTAAATCAAAGCCGTTATCACTGGATCACCACTGCTCACGCTTGTTCGAAGGCATTGTAAATTCATTGTAAGTTTAAAAAATCCAAACTAATATTATAAATGCAAAATAAGTTTGTTTGTTTGTTACCTTTTCACGCCTAAACCACTGAACCGATCATTCTGAAATTTTGCATATACGTTGTCAGGTGTATAGAAACGGACATAGTGCATAGGGTACCTTTCATCCCGAACAAAAGTGCTGTTCCCGAGAAAAACAACAATAACGTTATTATGATAATAGATGGCACCACGGGTCTTTCGAATCAAAAACAAAACAACGTCAGTCGGGTCAGCTACTAAACTATAATTGGTAGCCCTAAAGACCTGTCACGCAAAGCTTTCACTCATCATAAACCTTTGCATAAAACAGCAGCCACGCACAATGCATTACGTAACCGAGATGTCTCCGAGTTAGCCTCCTCAAACGAACATGGGAATGACATCATACTGATGCCATCTATGTGCCGCATACGGCACACACAGGTCGTAGCTTTAATATTAATACAAGATCATAATCGATCGGAATAATTAGTATTAGGATGAGCATCGATTAACATAATAATATTAGAGTGGCATTGACAGCTGTCCACCTACTGTCATTCTTGACCATAAAGTGTCGCGGCTAATTTATTTATTTGATGCTGCTCACATGAGTTATGATCACGCTAATAGAGTACCAAACTAAAGCAAACTTATCACGACTGTATTCCCCAAAGATATTGGCAGATGTGTATGGTAGGTATACCCAAATTTCACCAGATATGCTTAAACAGGGAGAGCAAAATATTGTTATCAACCGAACAAAAATAACAAAATGATAATGGTGTTGGTATTTCTAATTTTTTTGTTGATTTTTCGTTCCAAATCACTACGGTACATCAGTTTGTAGACCTTTTTACTGCGTTTGCCCACCAGTGGGCTGATTTACTGCAACAAAACCATTTATCGTAATTTCAACCAACTTTGACCAACTGATTTATTTCTATAAATGTAGGTTTGTACAAACACTTTAACACGTCAAATATATTTTAAAAACTTGATGAGGTCGGCATTTCCAATCTGACTGCTCTGAGAAGAAAGGCCGAAATAAAGTCAGAGGTCTCTTTGTTGAACTGAAAAAACTTCGTCGAACATAAAGCACCCTCTGAATTACGTCATGTTATTGGATAGAGAAACATGTTTCTAGTTCATTGGCCTACAGCTTAGCTATTGTCTCAATGTTTTGATAGCTCTGAGGCCGACGTTACCAAGTAACAGAAGGGGGTGTCACTATAACAAGCATGATTGATTTGACTTTTTTTTTTTTTTTTAGTTTAGCCTATTCTGTCCCACTGCTGGGCAAAGGCCTCCCCCATTTCCTTCCACATTTCCTTATACTGTGCCTTCTCCGTCCAGTCGGTCAGGAACGATTGATTTGATTACAAGCATTAATCTCTTTGATTCTTGAGATGTCATTGACATTGACGAAAAAATACGCGCATTGACTTGTAGTTGCGGACACCAGCCCGTATTATCTATTATCCATGGACTCCACGAGACAGGCTCGACCTAGTGTGGAGTTCATCAGCAACATCCTTCCTTTGCGTCTTAGTTTGTTTTTTTTTTCTTTGTGTAAACCTAGCTATTAGAGTAGACTCTGTTTTTGGCAAATAAACATTAAGTATTATTGTTTTACATATCTCGGGACCATGGGATCCCGGTCCTTTGGAAGGCGTACGAGTAGTGAATAGTCCCGGCAAGTCCCGAAACCATAAGTACCGGGAAATCCCGGAAATTTGGGTCGTTATTGGAACCGGGGTTTTTATAACCAAATCCCGGTTCTTTCGGTACTTTCGGGAAAAGATACTTCGCGTTTCGAATATTTCTAATTTTATAGCATAAAGCCCGACCGCTTAAAGCGTGGAATACACTTGCTACCTAGCATGCACAAGAAGCATGCATGCTACAAGAGCATGCTGCACGAGGGTGCGGGAGGGGCTGGTGGCGGCCATCGCGTGTTCGGAATGTTGTGCTTTGCGTTGTGTTTGTGATTTTGGTGGACAGTGCTTCGCAAAAAAGACTCAAACAAGACTGCTTCTTTTGGGCAGAGCCAGCTTACGCAACTAAAGACCGATGATGGCAGGATCGTATCCGCCAAACCTGAGCTGTTGAGAGAGATCGAGAGGTTCTATGGACAGTTATACCCGTCAACAAGTAACCCCGTTATGGATCTGGCAAACGACCCAAGAGCTAGATTGACCCGACACTATACCAAAGACATCCCGGACGTCACTACATACAAACGACAGTGATATGCCACACGGAGCGTTACGGCGGCGCGGGCGACGCAACGCACACTCAATGGAGAAGGGGACTAGAGAGACGAAACGGGGAGGGACGTTGCGGTGCGAGTGCAGTGTTGTTTGTACTACTTCTACAAAAGGCTGACACACCCAACTTCGAGACGCTACGGTCGACGTCGTAATAACCGGCGTTGCGTTGCTACACCGCATAGCCCGCACTCAGTGCGTTGAAATCATAGCGATACGCCGCGCCGAACATGACGAGTAGGCAGTCGCTCCATGTAACTGATAAATGATAAATGATAAATGATTTATTTTCTGTAAGTAGGTTTTTACAAACACTTTTACACGTCATCATATTTTTTAAAACTAGATGTGGTCGGCGTTTCCTATCTGACTACTCTGAGAAGAAAGGCCGAAACAAACTCAGAGGTCACAGTCTCTTTTAAAGTCCAGACAAAATCTTGGTCAGATCGTGTGAAGACCATGTAGATTGATGTCTGAAATGGTCTTTTGAGGAAAGAACCACGCAGATTGAGCGGACCTGTCCAATCAGTGCACGCATTTGTCAAAAATCGTGCAGCTCGACTCAGAAATGAGGAGCTCAACGATTCGACGAACAATACCAAAGAAAGGACATTTGGGTAGGCCGCGTAAATTACTCAAACTGCCAGATCATGATTAAAACTAAGAAGGAACACAGAAAAAAAAATGACCCACATAGTCCTCACATTCACAATAATTAAATGAAAAGAAAAAAAAAAAACTTTACAAAGTAAATATTCATGTCATTGTCTAAATAAAATTCATCAATGTCAATGTGTATATAAAAATCCGGACATAATCTTTGAGGACCATGTAGATTAGTGTCTGAAAAGATCTTTTGAGGAAAGAACCACACAGATTGAGTGGACCTGTCCAGTCAGTGCACGCATTTGTCAGTAACCGTGCAGCTCAACTCAGAACTTCAGGAGCTCAACGATTCGACGAACAATACCAAAGACAGGACATTTGGGTAGGCCGCATAAACTACTCAAACTGCCAGACCACGATTAAAATGTAAACAATGACCCACATAGTCCTCACATTCACAATAATTAAAATAATATAATACTTTATACAGTAAATGTACATGTCATTGTGTAAGTAAATAGATACTTAAAAAAAAAAAAAGAAAATATTAAAGTGTAAAAATTGCAAAATAACATTCACTGTCTAAACCTATTGGAGCAGCTCAATCCCAAGCCTTTTTGTCCTCAATATAGTCTTTTACAGTATAATAGGCTTTCTGGCATAGTTTTCGCTTTATAAAAGCTTTGAATTTATTTAGGCTTAGTTCTTGAATGTGGCTAGGAAGTTTATTATAAAAATGTATACATTGGCATCTAAACGAGCCACCTATTTTCTTGAGCCTTGTTGTAGGAACAACAAATTTGTGTTTGTTCCTAGTATTTATGTTATGGATATCACTGTATTTTTTAAACAGATTAATATTTTTATGTGCATACAAAAGATTATCATAAATGTACTGAGAAGGCACAGTCATTATATTAATCTCTTTAAATTTGTCTCTGAGGGAGTGTCTAGGACTTAATTTATAAATAGAACGAATTGCCCTTTTTTGTAAAATAAAAATTGTCTGAATATCGGCGGCATTTCCCCACAACAGAATACCGTACGACATCACACTATGAAAATAACTAAAGTAAACTAAACGGGCTGTCTCTAAATCAGTCAAATCACGAATTTTCCTAACGGCGTATGCTGCAGAGCTAAGCTTTTTTGACAATTTATCTATATGGGGGCCCCATTGAAGCTTGGCATCCAACGTTATGCCTAAGAATACTGTGGTATCTTCGGGTTTTAACTCTTCATCCTTAATGAGAACACTAGTTTCTACTTGTCTAACGTGGGGTATCGTAAACTTAATACATTTCGTTTTTTTTCCGTTAAGAAGTAGGTTATTGACATTAAACCAGTTAACTACTTTTGCAAGGGCGTTATTTACATTGTCAGTAACCAGCTGCTGACGTTTGATTTTAAACAAAAGAGAAGTGTCATCTGCAAACAACACTATATCATGATTATCCTTTATGAGGTACGGCAAGTCATTGATATAAATAAGGAACAAGAAAGGACCAAGAATTGAGCCCTGGGGGACCCCCATTCTTACTACAGATCCGGGTGACCTTTTTCCGTTAACATCAACTCTCTGAATCCTATCGCTCAAGTTAGAAGTAAGAAGATCCAGAGAGGCGTTCCGGATTCCGTAGTGGTGCAGTTTCCTGATTAATGTTTCATGAAGAACACAATCGAATGCCTTGGACAAATCGCAAAAGACGCCCAAGGCATCGCATTTGTCCTCCCATGCATTATAAATATGTCCTAAAAGTTCAACTCCTGCATCGGTAGTCGAACGACCCCTTGTAAAACCGAACTGTTTATTATGCAGTAATTTATTTTTATTAAAAAATCTTTGCAATTGATTCAAAATAAGTTTTTCAAAAATTTTACTAAAGGTAGGTAGTACTGAAATAGGTCGATAATTAGTAGGGTCTGATGTACTACCCGATTTAAACAACGGTATTATTTTACTGTTTTTCATAAGATCAGGAAACTCACCACGGTCAATACAATTATTAAATATAACAGCTAAAGTAGGTGCTACAATGTTTATAATCGACTTAGCAACATCCACAGAATTACCCCATAGATCTGCGGTCTTTTTAACATTTAACGTGTGAAAGGTTTTAATTATATCGTTACAGGTTACATATTCAAAGTGAAATTCAGAATCACAAACTGAAACGTTTTCTTTAAGTAAAGACTCTGCGGCAGCGGGTGATGAGTTAAGAGATTTAGTAGTTGATACTGGAATCTCTGCAAAGAAATTTTCAAAGGCCGCGGCGACTTGAGAATCTGATTTAATTATATTGTCATCAATAGCAAGGCTGTAGTCACTACTTCGGGTGCATGACCTTCCCGTTTCGCTATTAATGACATTCCAAGTCGTTTTAATAATGTTGCTACTATTTTTAATTTTTGAACTCAAATAACGTGACTTGGCAATACTACAAACTTTTTTAAATATTTTAGAATAATTCTTAACATATAAATTAAATTCAGCAGTGTTTATACAAATCCGTTCTTCATATAATTCATAAAGTCGTTTTCTACTTTTATGTATACCAATGGTGGCCCAGTCACTGAAGGAAGCGTTACTATTAACTGATAATCTTTTTGGAATAAAAGTGTTATCAAATTGTGTGCAATACATATTAAAAAAATCATTATATTGTTGATTAGGGTCATCATTAGTGAATAAAAGTGGTAATTTACCCAAGAGTTTAGTTTTAAATGTTTCCAAGCGATTAGTTGTTTTTGGGTTAACAGTGATATCTTTTTTAGTAACTTTTTTGTTGTAATTTGGAATACTGATCAATTGTCCGCAATGATCTGAGTCTATTAAGTTAATAATTTCTTTGTGGGTCGGTATAACATCTGTATAAATGTTATCTAGGCATGTGGCACTAGTAGGAGTTATTCTAGTGGGCTCTAAAAATTGGTTAGCAAGATTGTATGACTGAAACAAACTTATAATTTTAGTACTTAACCCAAAATTGTCTAACAAATTAACATTAAAATCACCACAAGTGATGATAGACTTCTTTGTATTACAGATTTTGTGCAACACTTCATCCATAACTTTTTCAAAACAATCATACAATCCTGAAGGTGGTCTGTATACACTTAATATAATGAACTGCTCCAATTCTATACAGGCTATTTCAATTGTTCGCTCAACAGAGAGGCTTACGATATCCTTTCGGTCCTTAAACTTAAGCTGGTTATTTATTAAAATTAATGAGCCACCATGTATAGCATTTACTCTGCTGAATGAACTACCAACCTGGTGATTACTAAAATTGAACATGAACTGGTGGCTTTTAAGCCAATGTTCTGTCAAACAAAGAATATCTATATTGTTACAATTCAGGAATAATTCTACTTCTAACTCTTTGTTTAAAAATCCTTGAATATTTTGATGCACCAGATTGATACTATTTAATTTTTTTACACTTTCATTTGACTTATTATTTACCTTAGCTACATTTTTGCAAGAGGTTGTCTCTATTGTCTTAATGTCTAATTTAAATGATGATTAATGTCATTAATTTTGACCAAATTATTGCCAGAATACTTTAAAAAGTCATTGCATTGCTCAATAGGAGCAATTTGTTTAGCCAAATGTTTGGCTGAAATTGAAAAAAAATATGATAGCGACACAGCTATCTGTCTTTTAAGATAGTTAGAAAGATAGTACATAACAATATTGTATCTATCTTTTGTCAAATATAAATTATTACCAACATAATAGTTAGTATCAATTAACTGGAATTGGTTATCATTATATGTCAAATTGTGCAATGTCATGTTCATATCAAATCTTAAGTTATTTTAACATATTGGTACTCAGATGCACAAACCAGACTGAAAGCCTGGACTAGACTGGAAGCCGACCCCAACATAATTGGGAGCTGCAGCATAATTGGGAAAAGGCAGGCAGATGATGATGACGTCGAACGCAACGCACCGGCAACGCCCGTGTGGCTTCACTCTAAGATTTTATACAGTCGTAAGACCGAATCGCATTCAAAAATAGTTTTTTTTTTATTGATAAAACAGAGACAATCTAGAATGACAGGTAAAGATACCTACACAAATAAAGGAACTTTAACAAAAGACGGTCTACTTCATAATTCTATAAACGGTCAGCTCCTGCATATGCAAATCAAATACCATAATGAATACATACTAGCATACTTGACAATCTACATAGATCTAAGATAATTCTAATCATACAAGGATATGATGCAAATATATAATATAAAATAAATAATCAAAATGCGTGTGGAATAAACGAGAACATTAGCTTAGGCCGATCGTCCACGACGCGCGACGCTAAAGTAGCGGAGTACAAACTCAAATCACCAATGAGTAGCCAGAATGTCATCGCAGCGCTAATGTGTATTTCACTGGCGCTCCGTACTATAGGTCTACCCTTAGAGTAAGAAAGCTATAGAGCATCGGGTAGCGTGGCCACACATGAGACAAAAAACTAACTTAACTAACATAGGCTACATGAGTAGCTGCCTTGAAAAAACTGTCACGCACTGAGAGACGGAAATAGTATAGCTTTATCCTTTTCTGTTACTTATAATAACTCAATACTTTATCCCTTTCTTGTGGAAATGTAATGGAGATACCCGCCGTCTATACTTTTCTTTGTCTAAGGGTCTACCAGAATCTCATGGCAAAAAAAAAAACTTTGTGGTTTTCATGATGTACGAAAACCACAAAGTTTTTTTGTTTTTTTTTTTGCCATGAGATTCTGGTAGACCTATATCTAGCACCCATAACATATTTTCAATCACAATCTGAATCATTTCGAAGGATATTGCTGATCCATTGCTTCATACGTTCGAATAAAGCGTTTGCTCAACAACGTAAATAACCAATGAATGTTTTCTTTCTGTAACAAGTTACTTTTGAGTAGTGTCGTTGACGATGAGTCTAAGATATGCAAGGACGCATTAGTAGTTGGGCACCTAGTCCGCATGCGTGGCAGACATGTTTGTTTTGCTGCGTCACGAGCGAACCTTGGAATATGTAAAGGACTAAAGGATAACTCTATAATTGTTCGCGAGATGCACCGGACGAGTTTATTGTCTATTAACTTATGTTGTTTCTTGATATACTAGTTACGTTACGTTATGAAGTTATGTAACAGCTATTTATATTACATTCTTCTCCCTTATAAGTATATGAATTCCGCTCTTTATAATTCAAAGCATATGAGGTGAAGGAATGTTTGACGACTAGACGATTTGCCTGTTAAACATTCTATCGGCAATGTTGAGCTCCAGTTCGTGTGCTGAAAGCAACTTTCTTCCCCAGAAATAAGTAGAAGACAGTTTAAGGGTTTTTTTAGTTAGCATTTTTCCAACTATGTTGGAGTCAGATTTCAGTCTTACGAGATGCAGCTGAATAGTTTTTTACATGAAACGACTGCGTATATGACCTTCACAAGTTATGGTATGACTGGTTGCCAGACCTTTGTGCTTCTGACTACCTGTAACGACTGTCAAAAATCTACGAATGACAGCAAGGATCCAACAGCTTTACGTGATTTCCGAGGCACGAAGACATCCCGAGATGTTTGTAATGTATGGTGACCCATCCACTAACCGACCGCGGCAAGCGTAACCGACCCATCCGGCTGTTATTATTTAGCGACCCTCTAAAATAAAATATGAGAGCTGGCATTCTTGCCAGCTCTCATATTTTATTCCTTGGTTATCCAACAATAGCGTTACATAACAAAAACAAAAGAAGCACGTGATACATAACCGGTTTGATAAGATTCTAGTAGAAATCTCTGGTTTACTCAAATAACGCGTAACTTTCTAGCTAACGTTGACGCAATTTTTAAGTATCTATTATGACTTGAGTGGAATCGTTTCACAATCCTTTAAGGTGAATGCTCCAACCAGCCCGCGAAATTCAAAATTTCTTGCGTTTTTTGCAATTTGCAGGCCAGTGCTAGGTTGTATGTTGATTAAAATATTATTCGCGGCTGTAAGACGTATGTAGTTACAGAATTATAATCATCAAAATCACCAATACAACCCTCCAACTTCATAAAGGTGTAAGAACATAAAAAAACAAGAAAAAATAAATCCTACAGCTTTATGAACTTAGAGCGTTTTATTGCTGATTTTGATGATTATAATTCTGTAACTACATATGTCTTACAACCGCGAATAATATTTTAATCAACATACAACCTAGCATTGGCCTGCAAATTGCAAAAAACGTAAGAAAATTTGAATTTCGCGGGCTGGTTGGAGCATTCACCTTAATGGTAGGTGCTCTCGTTGCTGGTTTTAAACAAAAAAAATTAAATTAAAAATTTTAAAACCCCCCGACACAAAAAAAATAATAAAATTAAATGTAAGCAATTAAAAAATGATCAAATAATTTAAAAACCCCCAACTTAAAGAATCTAGGTAACGAGACTAAAACAGATAAATTCATATGGCAGTCGGGGGACCTGTTAGCATAGGAAGGTGTTCCACAGAACGGTCCCCCGACTTCCATATGAATTTATCTGTTTTAGTCTCGTTACCTAGATTCTTTAAGTTGGGGGTTTTTAAATTATTTGATCATTTTTTAATTACTTACATTTAATTTTATTATTTTTTTGTGTCGGGGGGGTTTTTAAATTTTTAATTTAATTTTTTATTTCATGCTTTTTGTAGGGACTCCTTAATTTTTGTATTTCATTTCTTTTATTTTCTTGCGTTTTAAGATTCAGGTAATTTGGTGTTTAATCAGGTTTTTTATCCGTCAAAAAATAATTATTAATTTATAGTTGAAGAATAGTTTTTAAGACTAAACAGATTTTTTTGTTTAATCCTTATTCTAGTTCTTCCTTTAGTTATTCAACTTTCGTGCAAGTATTTCATAGCATTAGATATCTTAGGTATTTCAGATCTAGTTTATAAAATGGGACTGCGACACTATCTGAACTGCGACACTATTTGATAATTCCATTCGTAATAAAAATAGTCAAACTCAGTGGTCGTAGGTGCCAGTCAACACTCCACTTTCCTCGTCATTCTAGAGCATTGATCAAACAAAAAAAAAATTTTTTTCGTTAGTTTTTAGTTTTCATTTCGTTAGTTAATATTCCTCATTCCCTTTCAATATAGTGTAGGTACATTATTCTACTTGTCAAGTCATCAAATGCAAGCATTTGATGCCTATTTTGAAGGAGTTGTGAAAAAAATATATAATTCGCTATTTTGTGGTGGCGGCCATCTTGGATTTGAAATTTGTAATAGCGTATAGTATTCTACTAGTCAAGCCCTTTTATTTGATACCCATATTGAGGGAGTTGTGAAAAAAAATGTAATTCGCCACTTTGTGGCGGCGGCCATCTTGGACCGATTTTCATCAAACATAGCTAAGAACACTCCCGACTAATTCACCTTTCAAACAAAAAAAACAAAATCAAAATCGGTTAATCCGTTCGGGAGCTACGATGCCACAGACAGACACACACACACACAAAGACACGTCAAACTTATAACACCCCGTCGTTTTTGCGTCGGGGGTTAAAAAAAACGCGGAACGTGGCTGTCAGTATAATAAAAAGAACTCTATGGCCGATACGTGCAGGTTTGATTCCCGTTTTGAACAAATATGACGTATTCCACATAGGGCACCCGCTTAAATAGCACCAGACATACAGCAGTATATTCACTCAGGTGCCATTTAAGCGGGTGCCCAATGTGGAATACGTCACAAATATTGGTATCTAAAACCTGGATGTTGTTTCAAGGCTGAGGGCTGTTGCTTATAAGATTTGAATCTGCTCAGGGGGCCTAAAAAGGCTATACTTTGGAGAATCATAAAAGGATAACATTATGCATCATAATAAGGCAAAGACAGTCCGTGTTTTTCTTTTCTTCTTTGCTTAAGGCTGGCCGCCCACGTCAGACTTTTTGTAGCACCGATAATCGGGCCGATTTAGTTAACTTCATTATTTCTGACCTACTTTTTGTAGGACGTGTGTGTTGCACTATTGCTATCAGTGTGTTCTATTTTTCTCCTACAAAAAATCGGTCACCGATTATCGGACGTGGGCGAGCGGCCTTACGTAGGTATAAACAAAGAGATTGGGATTGGATTTGGATTGGATTGATTGGTATTTTAGCACAGACAAAACAAAATAACTGAAAAATGCTTCATCAATGGGATTTGATTCGATTAACTTATCAGTTAACTGTCCATCATGTTATCCTTTTAGGATTCTGCCAAAGTGGCCTTTTTAGGCCCCCTAATCAATAGCCAATTCATTTTATGGTATTGGTTTTAAAAATACATGCTCCGATGCAAGTACTATGCGTGTACAAACAAAAATCATGCGTGATGTGCCTTCTTGTCGCAGTCACGACGTGCAAACTATGTTGGGGTCGGCTTCCAGTCTAACCGGATGCATCTGAATACCAGTATTTTACGTGGAGCGACTGCCTATCTGACCTCCAAACCACAGTTACTGGGTAAAACGATACCCCTTGGTAAGACTGGTATTGGACTGGCTTGGTATTTCTGTTCTGTGCTCGTGATTATAGATTTATTTTGTTTATTTGAAGTGAAAACTTCTGGCGCGTTGGGCATTTTTTGGGATGGGAAAAAAACCATTGAACTCGCGACACTGTTAACGTAAAGCGACACCGCGCGTTTTTTTTATATAATACGATTTAAAAAATACCCGCTTCGTATGTGTTCGGCTGTCCTCGGGATGTACTCGGTTTTAATGTATATCCGATATGTCAGTCAGTGATGGCAGTCTGTGTTTTGTTTTCACTTCTATCGGCACTCCCGGAGTGCCACTGTTTTTTTTATGCTTCTTTATTATTCGAGTTAACTAATCTTTTTGTATGCACGTATTTCTGTGACAGATAAGCCTATTTTTCTTTTCTTTTTCAAATAATGTTGAGTTTTGGTCGATAGAGCTTTCATTCTAAAAATAATGTATGCTCAACAGGTAAGCCGCTTTCGATGTTTTCATTCATTGGTGCCATTACGGACCGGGTTGTGACGTCACACGTGCGCGAACAGAGGTGTGAGCAATAAGATAAGGAGTGATTAGTCCATCGCAATAGTCATTATCTGCTATTATCGTAAAGTCAATAACCGTGCACGTAAGTGTTCTAATCTGTGTTTATGATATTATTAGTTTATGCCATGGTGGTACTAGTATTTAATGGTTTAGTGTCACGTTGATTCAGCGCTTCGAGATAATAAGGTCTATTTTTGGTTTGGCTTAACTGACTGGTAGGTAAGCAAAACCAACTTTTAAAGACATTAATAAACGAGACCATTAACTTCATAATTGGTCTGACATATTTTACATGTCAGATCATTTTTTTTATTTTTTTTTCTGACTTTTATAGCCATAGTTTTGATGCCTTAGTACCAAATGCTTAAAATGATATCCCAAACAGATTAAAAACGTTTTTACTGGCTTTCGATTTTGAGCCCAATATGAATGGTCTCCTTTAGGTCTTAAAAGAAGAAAACATGCAAGTATATTAGGCATATAGGTACCAGAGCATTTAGTCACGGTACTTACCCTTTCAGGGCCACCCACCTTCGAACGAACACGACAGTAAACTGTGCCAACAGCGGGATGTGTTGACACTCCGACCGCCTGCCGTCGAGTATGGAGCAATTACATTTATAGCGGCAAAGGATAGGGAAATGTACTAGATTATAATTTTTGGGTGTGTTATGTTTTCTTGGCCAAAAATCAATTACATGGCGGTACACACTTGGGAACCTCCTACGTAACATTTGTAATCTACAGTTACAAAGTAAGTAAGTAAACAAACACACAAAACCGGTCCAAGGGGCGGTGCATGGGGAGGCCTATGTCCAGCAGTGGACGTTCATGCATTATTATATAAACTTATAGAGGAATGAGGAAAGTCCCTTTTCAATGAAGGTTAAGGAACCCCCATTAACAAAGCAGGATAATCCGACCAGACATGGTGTTGTCTGTTAGGCTACTGCCCGACGGTTGATGTCATCGATATTAATGACGCGAATAACTTTGCTTGCGCGATGCAGAATTTGTGTGACGTCAGGTTTTTGGTGTGTAGTTCGCGTGTGGCGTTGTAGTTGCCACCAGACTCATTCACTACATTACTAGGGTTGCTGCTCCTACCCTCTACGACGTAGAGGGAACGCTACGTAGCACATAGAGTCTACGTACTACGTAGCGTAGGTTTTAAAGCCGCGCTAACTGTACGCTAACTAACTAGCTAAGACGCGCTATTGCTATTGTTCTTAAATACAATAAACATATACAATATATTTTTTAAATATAAACTTAATATCAATACCAGAAAGAGATGGCGACAAGACCTGGACGCGTACCGCGAGGGCTGGTGGCGCGGGAAAAGAATTCCTGGAAGGATTTGGGGAAGATCTTTGCCCAACAGTGGAACAGTATTGCTAACAAAAAAATAACTCAATACGTACGTTCTTCAGCTGTCCTTTACGGGACGCTAAACACAGACACAGACCTAGTCGAAACACTTTTAAGTCCTTAACATACACAGTTATCAAAGGAAAACTAAGATATGACCTGTCCTTAGACAATCGGTCGCACTACTGACATGACACACGACATAGAATCTACGTGATCTATTCAATATAACGCAATTGTACACATTATACATATTACATTATTTACATTCTTGCGTGGGTCTGTAGCGCTGTGCTGCGTTGTACAGGGTTCCGTCTAGGAAAACGTAGGTAGAGTTACGTAGTAACTATTTAGTAATCTGTGGTAGAGTCCTCATAATTTATTATTATTTCCTTTATTTCAATAAATACATATAAATTACATTTTTAAATATTAGAATATGAAAACATTTAAAAATATAAAAAATAGTTGCCCACCGGTATCGGGATCAGGGTCCAAGCTACCGGCGGTCAGGGCTCCATAGAGAGGAACCTCCTGACAATGCGAGCCGTGTCCAGAAGTACCGCTTTCTGAATCTAGCCCTTGATCCAGCTGCCCAACGAGAGCCTCTTCAGGTGTTGGTCGAGGCTCTTGAATATTAATCCATTATTATTATTACCTTTGCCTGTGTCCCCCTTTAAGAAGGAGTCCAGATCATCCCGCCATTTCTTTCTGGGCCTGCCGCGTAGTTGTTTCCTGCAATTTGAGATCCACGGAGCGGTGGCTTTTGCTTATTGCTGCTTCAACATGCGACCTACATATGACCAGCATCTGCTATTTGTATTTTGGAACGACGTACAGAGTTCCTAGTGTTCTGTTTGTTCTATAGGCCTTGGCAGACTCCAAGTGCGGATTTTTGATGTTGTTAGAGACTTTGCGCTCTGTAGCTGAGGGTGGGAAGAATGCACATGTCTATGAGCTTTCGTTTTATTGAAAGCAGGTGAGGCCCTTTCACGAGATGATTCAGCGACCAATTGTCTAGATAATATTTAATGTTTTATTTCTTAGTTTGGCAGTCTTCAATGCTTAAAAACAAAAACCCAAAAACAATCCACTTCAAATATTTGAGAATAGTCAAACAACATTCATTGCATTATTTACGTTGTTCAGCAGACAAAATTTTCGAAGCAATGGATTTCTATTCAAACATTTGAGCATAAAATACTAAAGTCAGGCAAGAACTTTTTATCGATGTCCGTGTTATGGACCAAAGGAAATAGATTTTTAGGGCGATCAACACCAATCAAAATACTATGTCACATTTAATTGAACGTATCAAATCTATAAAGACATAACAATCACACTTGACCGCTTTTTATTCAGCGTAGGAGGATAGCGAATTACCATGATTCAAGACTGAGCCTCTATCCCATTGTTTATGCTATGTGTCATAGATAATACCTAGATAGATAATAATAGTAATTTAATAAACTGTTAAACAAGTTATGTGTGTATTGTCTCTAAGGCAGATGGGGTCAACCGCAGGAGGGCACGGTCGTCTTATGGAATGTGAGTCTTTAGGGTTACGTACCTCAAACGGAAAAACGGATATAAGGGATAAGATCACTTCGTTGTCCGTCTGTCTGTCCGTCAGTCAAGGCCCTTTTTCTTAGGAACGTGTGGAGTTATCAAGTTGAAATTAACATAAAATACTCAGGGCTACAATCCCTTGAAGCAGTGAAAAAATAGAATAGAATAGAATACTCTTTATTATGTACACCATATAAATTACAGACATATAAATCTAGAAACTGTACAAAGGGTGACACAATGGGCGGTCTTATCGCTAAAAGCGATCTTTTAAAGACATTTGGATGGATTAAAAATAGGTAAGCGTATTGAAACTATGTTCCGAAATCAAAACCTATAAGGTAGGTACTTCCCGTTGACCTAAAATCGTGAAATTTGGCAAGAAGCAATATCATGTAGCACAAGTAAAGGGAAAAATCCAAAAACCGTAAAATTATAGTTAAGTTACAAAAAAAAATAATTTTAAAACTACAACAAACCTACAAATTTGTACGGAGCCCTCAATGCGCGAGTCCGACTCGAACTTGACCGTCTTTTTTTTCTTGTTTCTATACATTACCTATTACAGGATATCTGGCTTGATTAGTTTGAAGGATTATAAATAACGGGTGCTTTTAATAGTATCTGTTAAGGATACCATTGTTTATTTGTTTTTTTTTTTTGATATGAAGACATACAACATTCTCACCAAGTCACAAATATTATATCTAGGCCTATAAAGATCTATTATATCGGCACGTCACCATCTTACATCATCATCTGCCTAGCCTTTTCAAAACTATGTTAGGGTCGGCTTCCAGTCTAACCAAATGCAGCTGAATACCAGTATTTTACATGGAGCGACTGCCTATCTGACCTCCATAACCCAGTTACTGGGTAATACGATACCCTTTGGTAAAACTGGCTGTCGGACTTTTGGGTTTCTGAATGTCTGTAACAACTATCAAAGATCCGCGAATGACAGCCGCTGTCATTACACGTAAAGCTGTTTTATTTTTATTTTTTATTTCTTCAGGATAAGAAACAATTGCGCAATGCTTAATATTTAAGTACAGATATTTTATAAGACACTTAAGTAATAACGCAACCAGCATCGTCATCCACAAATTAATCCAACTATAAAAATAGTTTGAGTAAGATCCAAGCAAACTTAGCAAACTATTATTGTCTATCATAGATTAACTAGGTTTCGTGAAATAACATGTGACAAACTAGAATATGTGTGAATATAACAACTAAAAACTATGTGGTACATAAATGAAAGAATTTTTTATGAATACTATTTTTAAACTGTGTGAGTGACAATGCAAATAATCCCCACTGCTGGGATCAACAGCTTTACGTGTTTTCCTAGGCACGGAGGGGTCTCCTTCGAGATGTAATGAATGGTGACCCATCTAAGACTGACCTTCGATCGGCCTGTGAGGCTGTTATTATTTAGCCACAAGCCCCTCCTATTCTCATATCGGCACGTGCTAGACTAGATTAGCTCCCATCGTTGACACCACTATCGGACAATCAATCAAACTTTCCAATCTGGTGCTGAAAATGGCGTCTCGGTACTTTTTATACCTACCTAGGCGCCAGATGTTATGTCATAGCTCAGTATTTATTCCGCCTTCATTCACCTGTGAGATGAGTCATCGAGAGCAAGTACCTGACATAGGTACGTTACTGTTTATCTATTGTAACTAGATCATATCTATAGTGAACTTTTTCTTGATTGTCCTATTTGGTAAATAAACATGGTCTGAAAATGATAATTTTCACAAAAGTCACACACTTCAGGTTTGGTTGAACGTCTTGAATTCTTGATCCATGTAAGACAAATCTATCTTATTCATTATACATCAAAAATAAGGCACAGACGCCAGCACATCAAGCTACTACAATCTGTCAAATTTCTTTAATAGATTTTCAACTTTATCGCTAAAGCATAAGGTTCAAAGTTGATTGGAAAAATTTGACAGTTTCGGGTAGCTTGATGTGCTGGCGTCTGTACCTTAGCCATTTTTGTTTAGGAAATGAGATTGTGAGACGAATAACTTATCTTTTTCAAAAAATTTACTAAATTTTACATGCGTTTAAAAACAGTTAAACAAGAAATAAACTTACTTTCAAAGAGTGCATCTCACAATGCAACATTTTTCATGAAAAAAAAACTGCACGAAAATTACTATTTCATGAAACTCACAATAACCAACTAAAAGATAAACAACATGAAATGTTTTCAGATAACATTGAGATAATATTATCATGTTGCAGGAAAACATCTTGAAAACTATATCCCAATGTCATTGAGAAAGATAAATTAAGATATTATCTTAATATAAACGGGGAAATCCTGGGTTTCTTGTTCTCATAAGTATATTATGAAATAGTAGATTGTCATACAAGGGGCTAAAAGGACCCATCAAATACGAGGTAGTTACCTAAATAGAAACCGAGTTGTAATGGGTTTTTAGCGCCGTGTGTTACACTCTACTTTTTACTACGATTGCGAAAAAATAAAATAATCCAATATAATATAAAAAATAAATTACGGTCGCCAATTCAATTTGCAGTTAGTGAAAAATTCTAAAGATTTCACGCGGTCACGCCAATGTCTTTTTTTAGGGTTCCGTAGTCAACTAGGAACCCTTATAGTTTCGCCATGTCTGTCTGTCCGTCCGTCTGTCTGTCTGTTCGTCCTCGCTTAATCTCTGTGACCGTTAGCACTAGAAAGCTGAAATTTTGTAGGAGTACGTATATCAGTTACGCCGACAAAGTGGTAAAATAAAATTTTGGAAAATATTTTTTTTAGGGTAGCTCCCCTACATGTGAAGTAGGGATAAATATTTTTTTCATCATCTACCCCATCGTGTGGGGTATCGTTGAATAGGTATTCTAAAATGGCTTAAGGGTTGCTAATATTTTTTTTCGATTGAATGCTCCATTTACGAAATATTAAAGTTTAAAGTGCAAATTTTTGTTCCAGTAGGGCGTCCCTCCCCCCCCCCCCCCCTCTAAAAGCTAAACTACTGGTTTGAAAAATCTAAAAAAATTGTCGATGATAGTGCATTTCATGAACTTTAAAGGAAAAGTATAGCGGTTAAGATAACTTTATTAGTTTAGCAGTAATAGTCGTTGAACTTGGGTGTTGGATAATTTTGTACCAAAAACAAAATCCTTAGCATTAATCCTTTAAAGTGACTAAGATGAAGTAGTTGCTTGTTTATAATGGGTAAAGACTTGCATTGAAAACCAAAATATGTTTTTTTTTTACCTTTTCAGAATAAAGAACAACAGAATCGTACTACATTGTGATAACGGGCTACTACGGAACCCTACACTGTGCGTGGCCCGACACGCACTTGGCCGGTTTTTTATTTCTTCTGTAGCCGCAACGCAATGCACGCATTCTACCGAAGTGATCGCCTCTTTTAGTTCCATTTTCATAAATAAAATGTTCTTTTTCTTATGAAACAGTAATAAGTCGAGTCCATTCATGATTATTCTACTTAAGAATAAAGACTTTCGTTTTTGTAGGCTCGTTGGTAACAAACATAAATTTAAAAAAAAAAAGTTATTCCCGTAGAGGTAAATATGCTATTTTCTTGCTCTGGTACGCTACAATGGCGGTATTTTTTAAGGAAATAAATATTTATATCTGTAGTTCCCATATTTAAACAATGAGCGGTAAGAACGACGCATTCCAATATTTCCAATTAAAGTGCATCACACCCAAATCAGTCTTCAGCTGATAAATAAATAAATAAAATAAGCTCACAAGTTTATGTAATCCAAAAACCTAATTATAATTCCAACAAATATTATTCGCACCGAAATAAGCCGAAAATTACACAAGATTACATAATCTTGTGTTTCAATAAACAATTTTTCATCTCTTTTCGAAAAAAGGAAAATAGTTTATTCTGCACAATAATAAAATTCAACTCACTTATCTAATAATGACATACAAGGAACAACTTTTACGTGGAAACGAACATAAAACACCTATTTACTTAAGCTAACATCACGTAAAGGCTTAAACGTTAGTACACAGACAAGTGAAACTTCCTGCTGTTAGTCTTTAAGTCCACCATCACATCTATCTTCCGTTTACGGCCTCCGTAACCAGTGGTAAGTGCTAACGTTACCATTCCGAACGGAAACGCCTCGTAAGTGCAGTGAGAGTCAGCAGTACAAGCAGGAACTGGTTATAATTACCTGTGACTGGGAACTTATCCTATTTGTGCCGGAAGATGTCAACTGTGATAGATGCCGAGCGGGTGTCTGATCGACGTGTGATTTTGTAAGTGTACATTCACACGGACGACACGCGATGACGACAGAGCCCAAGCAGCACACATAGCTGTATAGTCACTGGACAACAGAATTTTTGAAACTCTAGTCTGTTATGCTTTCTGTACAAGGGCTGTATATCCGGCTACACAGTTCTCATAATTCTAAATTTGGCCCCAAATTACCCAGCCCTGAGCATTATAGTAGCTTGTTAACAGCTGTCCAGAGCATTTTAAGAGCTGTAGATAAGCTGTACAAGGGCTTAGACAGCTGTCAATAGGCCACTATCCAGCTCCTTTAATTCTCTTAGACATCCAAAAGATGGTTTATGGCTTAGTAACGGCTATTGTTAAATTTACAAAGAAATAGCAACAAAAAACTATTTGTCCAGTGCAACTAGTGTTATGTCATGGCGGTCTAACTATTTCTGTGAACAAATAATAATTTCTAATTTAAGGTAAGTCTTTTTCACGTTTGTTTTGTTTCTCTATTGGTAAATTGTACTGCGGGTGCCACTTTACTGTTAAATATATAGGTGATATTATCAAATATTACACGCGCCATGGAAATAATATAGTTTTACTAAAAATGTTATACAAAATAAATACGGTATACGAATTATTTATGGATTTTTACTAATTTTTTCCATTTAATGAGCATTCATATCTATTTGTAACAATAAAATAATGTGTTTTTACTTAAATAGCTGTCAAATATCATGAACATTTAACAGATATCAGTGTTTTTTTTCATATCTAATCAGCTTGTTTACATTAAAATGGCGTTAATTCGTTATCCAGCAATAATTCTAACTAAATTCCCTTGACCCTCTCTTTTCTGTTCAATGGCCATAGCTAATTTCTATTAATCAGCTGAGAACTGTACGCTAGCTGTACAATGGCTTTCAGTTATTCTAACCACTGGTTGAAGGAGTAAAGTGAGAGTATACAACAGCGTCTTAGGGATTTCTAATCTTGATAGAAAACCATTTCGAGCATTTCGTACTTAAGTAGCTTAGGTAATTCACTAGATTTTGTGATCCTATTTATTCTCGCCTGTTATCCCAACTAGCGAGCCAATAAATTGTCATGTTGCTTAGAAATGCAGAATATAAAGTAAAAAGGTATTCCGATATTGAAAATCAAAAACATCAGCCAACCTAGCTAAATATTCACCTCCGCTTCTTTTTCCCATTAATTTACATCACTTTACCTAATTTGATGCTTTTACTTTTAGACACTTCAACAGCAAAGTAAGAGAAAAGAAAAGAAAACCAGTAAAGTAACGGAAACTGAAAAAGAAATGGATGGAATTGAAAACTAAATTGGTGAAGAAATTTATTTAATGCTAAGTACCTACATATTTTGAGAAAGACAAAAAAAAAACAATTAAGAAATAGAATATTTTGGCGAAGAAGAAATATATACTGCTTGAATAACCAACTAAAGGTTTAGCACATAGAATTACTAAAGACATATCTTGAATCTGTGATTAATAAAATAAAGCGCAGTAAATTTATATAATTACATTTATTTTTATTGACAATTCCTTACCCAGCAGTAATAATATATAATCTCATATTAGTATAATATTCATTATTTACAGTGTATGTAAAAGTGGTATGAAATATAACTTGTTTTTCTGCATAATATATACACATTTAAAATTCACATCTCGTGGGTATATTGTCGTTCTAATACGGTCCACGCTGGGTAGATTCTTTTATATTTTCTTTAAATAAAATGTATTTCATATAAATATTTTCTCCGTCATCTTCATATGTCTGGCTGATCAAATCCATTAATTGTACGGAACTATGATCATTGGTAACAAAATGTATGTGTCCGGAACCCTCATTTCTAATCAACACCGGCACGTGACTGTAGCTAGATAAATGAAAGAGATTTTCACTATCCTTGCTCCTTTGCTTATTGTATACTTTTGAAAGTTTATTTTTAACTGCACCAGTTCTTTTCGAATTTTTCCATGGTTTAACCGTATTCATTTTAAATTGTATTTTATTCTCGCACGAAAATTAATTAGCATTGCGAGGTTATGTCAAAATTGACGTTATTATAGCACTACTAACCTATGTTTACTCTTCAATCATTCTAGAGGCTGTAAAATAGCTAATATTTACACTATAAGCTTTGGAATTAAAGTAGAGTTAAGCTATACTAATTTATAGCTCATGCAGCAAGTAAATGCTCTTACCCAGCTACTACTAAGCTCATTAAGTTAGCATCATAATAGAATTGGTGTACGCCATAAAGCTTTTATTTTGCTTTTATTCTGTAAAAGCTTTTATTCTGTAAAAGATTTTTTGAAGAAAAGTTCATGTTGCTACAATTTTTTTAAGGATGCGTAATTTTATTTCATGTTTAATTTTAATTTTTAATCGTTAATGTTTTGCTTGTGTAAGTTATGTTGTGTTTTGTTCTAATTATTTTATTTTAATATGTTGACTATTCTTATTTATTATTATTAAGTATTCTGATTGATTATTCTTATTAATTACTAATTATGTTAAAGAGTGTACACCTTTAAGGTAGATTTTTTAGGAACTAATTATTTATTATTAAGATCTCATGTAAAAATGTACCAAAAATCACACCAATAAATGAATGAATGAATGAATGAATAAAAAAGCCAATGGCAAAATTTGATTCTCTAATACAGCTCACAACTGAGAAAAGGTGTAACTTTACCGCGTTAAGCAGCCGTTTACAAGCGTTGGTCTTCTTAACCAGCTGGTAGCATTATACGTAGCCAAAGGCTGGACAACAGTTCTTTCAAATTCTACTAAAATGCATTTTGTGGTTTTTTTCTCCATTATACAGCCATTAGTCAGTTGTGCTGCTTAACAGAGTAGAGATCACCCCTCCTACAGTCTCAAGAATCAACTTATCCGTTAGTACAGCTACATAAGAGCCTTTGACTGTAATATAGCTTGTTTATGGATGTAATTTCCGCTAATGTGTTACTTGGGAGGCAACTGCGTCCGAGTACGGTGCTCACATACACGAGCGGTATGTTGTCGACGGCAGCCGCCGACTCGCGTCTACATTTGCAGTTCATCATCATCATCATTTCAGCCGAAAGACGTCCACTGCTGGACATAGGCCTCCCCCAAAAGGGGGGGGTTTGCCATAATCGCCACGCTTGGCAGGCGGGTTGGCGATCGCAGTATGGTATGGTGGTGGAATGCATAGAGAACGCTGCTGCCTTAGTCGCCTTTTTCGACACCCACGGGAAGTATGGGGTGGTGCTATTCTTTAAGTCCGGCACCACACAGACATTTGCAGTTGCCTCTGACATACAGGCGGGGATACAGTAAATCGAGAAAGTAGCTGGCATGAAAGTTACTGACATGTACGAGTAACTGGCACACTGCGGATACATTTGCAAGTAATACTGGCATGCAAGTTGTGCCCTTGTATGCCAGTATTACCATCGCGTCACACAAAAGTATCTTTGACAACCCCCCGCGACCCCTCCCTCAACGGGCATGCAAGTAAATCAAATGTTGCGCTAGCTACTTGTATGCCAGTTAGCGTATACACATGACAGTAGCTGGTACGTGCAAGGCGCTGGTATTCTAGTGTGCAAGCTACGGGCATGTGTATCCCCAGCATGACGGTGTGATCGAAGTGTAATTTTTTGGGGCGACAAATTAAGTATACGTTCGATTTTGCCGCCCGGCCTGTGCTGAATCACCCCGACCATGTGTGTAAGACTCTATGTGACTGTCTATTGGGAATATTAGGATGGCATACGTCCAATATCTTTGTACAAAGGATTTGATTATAGAAACCATATGATATATAGAATTCCATTGAAAAATAATCCAGAGAAGGTCAAAGTCAAGTTAAACGGATTCAAAGCCAATAAGTTTAATAAAAAAAGAAACAACAATAAACTCATACATAATTAAATAGTTACAGTATTCAAGCGGGACATAGGTCTTCCCCCTTATAAAAAAATATTGCGACGTTTAAAGTCAAAAAATGCATGGTCGGACAGACTCTAATAATTGTAGGTATATAATACATTTATAATCAACGTTAATAAATAAGGGGAATCTCTAACAGAGTATTTCTACAGACTACCATTTTAGGACAAGAATGACGTTGGATGCACAATCCGTTGCCAAAGAGGTAGGTATCCTACCTACATCTCTCGAGTCCCGATGTTAATCAGCGGCAAATAGGGAACACGGAATGTTATCAATCGAATAGCTAACAGTGTCCACATGATAACCAGCCAGATAATATCTACGGCTATCAATAGTCCGCCAGCTAAGTATGGCCTGCGTTCTCAAGATGAATCTGTTTAGAAACCTTTTGGAAGATCCGTGTTAGAGGGTAGGTAAACACTGATAGAGTCATTAGCGTGGACACTATGCACGGTGATGATGATGAAAAGCTACACAACTAGAATCAATTCTATTTACCCGACTGTGTCAGAAGGAGGGTTATGTTTTTCGAGTGTATGTATGTATGTATGTATATTTCTTTGGCACGCTCTGTAGCCTAACCGGCTTGATCGATTTCAGCTTGAGAGGTACCGTTAGATTCGTCTTAAACGTGAGAGTGACACTGGGTATATCAAAATTGAAAAAAAAATTAAAATAGTCGATTTTTGGCGCAATATGTCTCCAAAAAAAATTTTTTTTTCTCAAAATGAATAGAGTGGGGTATCAAAACTAAGGGGTTTTAAAAGGTGGTTACAAAAATATATATAACTTATTTGGTTAAAAGTAATTCTCGTAAAAAAACACGTACCAAGAACTAAATCGTTTGCGAAATCTTTCCCATTTGTAAACTAAAAAGCTGGAAACAAAAAAAGTAATTTAAAAAAAATAAAAAACCCGACTGCGAAACTGAAAGCTAAGCCCATCAAGCCCATTTTAAATTAAATAAAAGTTGGAAGCAGGTGGGGCCTATTTATTATATTTTCAAATTCAAATGGGTCCCGCCTGCTTCCAACTTTTATTTAATTTAAAATGGGCTTGTCTTTAGCTTTTCAGTTTCGCAGTCGGGTTTTTTTTTTTTTTTTTTTTTTTTTTTACTGTAATTTTTGACGTTCAAAAGTGCCATTAAAGTGCCCTTTGTACAGTTTCTCCCCCTTTGTTCATTAAACTTTATTAAACTCATTTCGAAGTACGGACGCCATGCACATCAAGCTACCCGAAGCTGTCAAAATTTCCCAATAAACTTTGAACCATAAGCTTTAGCAATAAAGTTAAAAATCTACTAAAGAAATTTGACAGATCGTAGTAGCTCGATGTACTGGCGTCTAAACACACACGTTATTCTTGCCGTGAAAAACTACGGTTTATGCACCATATGTAGACACGGTCGTCAGTGATGTATGCATCATTGTGGAAGCTTGTTGAAAGAAACGTTTTTCTGCGGCGTGGGTTATACGACGTACCGTAAAGAAATCGTGCCGTGTACAGAGGGTGTAAAGGCTGAGGTTTACACCCTCATCAAATGTCTAGTATTATTCACGTAGCTACAAATAAGACGTACACATTACTCTATTTAACCGCATATTACTCCATTTTACCATCGTAACCACAGACTTATATAAGTCTGTGTTCGTAACCAACTGGACAGCCTGTCATAACAAATTATCTGGACATCTAAGGCACCGCCACCATATCCTACGCATCTTAGTATATGCCTCGTTAATGCGGAGACTTGCAGATGTAATCTGTTAGCAGGAGGCTCTTGATGAAGCGGTAAACTTGTCCCATGAGGAAGAGAATTTATAGTTAAAATAATATTAGATGAAGCTGTCCAAGTGAATGTGTTATGCAGCATAAAAATGAGACCTAGGTAATGGTGGATAAATATAAATAAAGAAAATGAATGATAAAATATTTTCGTAACCATAAAGCTACTTTCAGACACTTTTACCCCAGCATCTAGACCCTAGCGACTTTTCAATAACCTGTTAAAGGTCATACATACTTAGGTAGCACATGTATCATATCGGAAAGGGATCGGCACCGTATCGCCTTTCGTCTCGCCGTCAAACAGGCATCAATCTAACGTACCTAAGCACGTAACGACGAGCCGAAAGCGCGGGGACAACGAGCCGTAATGCACCGCACCGCGTTTCGTGAGCTTGTCCCGAGGCGAGGCGGTTACGTTACTGTTCCGATTAGTGTGCGTTGCAGTAGGGAGTTTCATACAAAGAATACTGAACGGCTCGAGTTGATACGGTGCCGATCCCTTTCCGGTTTGATACGTGTACTAGACCTTAAATGGGCATTGCTGTTGAAACTTGTCTTGTAGTAAGGCCCTTATCACACTGGCGATTTGCAAGCGAGTCCAAAGCGAGGCGAGTATGCAGTGGCGTCGACGACGGCGCTATTCGCGGCACACTGTTCCCTGCACACTCGCTTCGCTTTGGATTCGCTTGCATATCGCCAGTATGTATGACAAGGCCCTAAGTGAAATAAACTGTCTTTGCAGCAGAACCATAAGGTAGACTGACGATAAAACAGCAAATAACAAATATAACCAGCCCTAACACCGCTAAAGAAACACCTTTTACCAGCCGCACGGTATAAAGCGACACCTATTACCAGCCACACGGCCTATAGAACATAACAGCGCTTCCTAAAGCGGCCCTATCAATTACAATGGAACCTGCTGCCCGACACACTTCGCGTCCAGTGCTCATGCAAATCCCAGAGACACCGCTTGCATTCCAACTACTGCAGTGTAACGGCACATATGCGCAATTATCGAAGGACCAGTTTCGAAATATTGATGGGAGGACACTCCAGAGAGGACACAGCAATACTGATGTTACACATTGAGTTGCTGACTTCATATGCTTTTACAATGTGGTCTATAGAAGATTTCACCAAATCTGACTGCTAAATCCTGGACGACATCATTTCTTTTACCCTTCTTTTGCAATATAGTCAAGGTACCTAGTACTAATCGCGTGCACAACTGACACTATCAAACATTCAAAAACGTTCTTAATCATGTGATAATATTATGGGTTTCAGCTGTTTGATTAGCTTTAGGAGCTTGAACCATCACACCACCAAGCGTATTACCTACTAGCTTCCGCCCGCGGTTTCGCCCAGGTGGTATGTCGATAAAAACTATCCTATGTCCTTCCCCGGGATGCAATCTATCTCTCTACCAAATTTTATCGAAATCCGTTCAGTGGTTTAGGCGTAAAAAGGTAACATACAGACAGACAGACGGACAGAATTACTTTCGAATTTATAATATTACTATGGATAGTATATGGATAGTCCGCGCGGAACTAGTTGGCCGCGCCTTGGGTGGGGACGGGGGTGAGGGCGGCGGGGTTACCTATAGTTCGCAACGCACGTACTGAGTAATGACAAAGCGCCCCCTCCCCTCCGCCCCACCGCTCACATACCTAAGGCGCGTTCAACTAGTTCCGCGCGGACTATAGGTGCACCAACTCCAAAAACAACGTTTGTTGTTTTTGGAGTTGGTGCAACTCCAAAAACAACAAACGACACATTTATCAGTTAGATAGAATCTGCGATCAACCAACGCAAAGTTGACCCGGCAACAATATGCAATACGGCGGCAGTGGCCTAACATTACCAACTCTCTATGGACTAAGCCCCTAACGGTGCATGCAGCAATATTTTGAAACTGCTTGAACTGTTTTGCGTGAACGTGTATGCATATTTTATATGCATACACGTGTGTCGAATATGTCTAGTAGGAACTAGCTGTGCCCGCAGCAGCGGGATTGTCCGAAAGGGTTTCCGCTACCCCGGAACAAAAAGGGCTAAGGAAGGAACACGGGTGGGTTTTAGTCAGTAAGAGTCTGACACTCCCTTCCGCTCCACCCAGAGCGGGAGGAGTCATTTGATGATTTCCAACCCGAATAAAAAAAAAAAAAAAAAAGCTGTGCCCGCGGAATCGCGAGCATGTCGGAAAATAAATTGGATTTCATGGGTTTTTTTTTGTGCGGATCCCTAATTCTTTTTCTTAAATAAAAGTACGTTGCGCCTCATAACATCGGCTATCTGTCAGGAAAAGTCTTGTGTAAGTGAAAATTTTGCATAAGTAAGTATACGTTGTCAGGTGTACAGAAACGGACATGGGTACCTTTCATCCCGATAAAAAGTGCTGTTCCCGAGGAAAACAACAATAACGTTATTATTATAATAGACGATAATATACACGCCACGTGTCTTTCGAATCAAAAACAGGACAACGTCTGTCGGGTCAGCTAGTATGTAGTTAATGTGTAACAGATATTTAAATAGCCATGTCACAAGTCGAGCCTGTACGAGTATGTCTGTTAGGGCTAGGCTAGCTTCGGTATAGTTGAACACCTGGCTCATTGAATTATTGCGTTCACCATTGTAGTTTAATTTGGTGATAACTGGATCAATATGTTTTCAAAACTTTCAAATTCAGCATGAACCTAGACCTAGATACATTCTATGCAATGGAATCCACACACATATTATGTATATTGTATAGCTATCCTAAATTTAGCCTATGCACCAACGGGCTGTTGAACATCTGGCACACGAAGACAATCGCCGGGGAAACCTGTAAAAATCCATTACAGAACAACCACAAATATAACCGTAAAACTATTACAATTGAACTACAAAAAGAAAAGCCGAAAAAAACACGTTTCTTGTAAGTACACATATACATGGAGACCCCCTTTAATTTTTAATAACTTAATTTTATTTTTATTAAGTGCTGATATAGCGGCAATAGAATAGATTAGAGAAGAATAAATAACTACACACATTTTTCAACTGTCTACCTATTAGGTACGGTTCATGAGATACAGCCCGCTGACAGACAGACGGACGGACAGCGGAGGCTTAGTAATGGGGTTCCGTTGGTACCCTTTGAGAACGGTACCCTAAGAAGTAGGAACTTCCCTTGTTATAGTTTGTAACTTTTGAACAGTATGTTTGTCGCCGGACATAAAGTTACTATCACTCCATCCAACTAGGTACAGCCATACAAGGAAAACGAGACAAGTAGGAAGTCAATTTGTTTTCAAATCACTCGCCAACACCTAAGTCTTGTATCCTTTATCAACCTCTAAATTAATTACCTACATTGCAACCAACGTCTATTGATAAATACTCCGTAGGTAATCGACATCAATTAACTAACGTCCAGTACTTAATTAATTAATACGCGCTAATTCTAACTTAGTGTTTTCTAATTAGCTATGGTGAAAGGCACCATTAACCACTTACTCGGAGTATTTCCATGGACAACAGACCTTCCAAGTTAATGTTACACAATACGTAAATACTTGGTTACATGCTCTTCAGTTGCCTACGTCAGCATAATTCTCTCTCTCTCATCCATTCTAAAAGCTCTCATCTCCGAAGCGAAACTATATATGATCGAAAACTTGATATTGAGACTTGATATTGATATTGAACTTGACATTTTATATCTGGAAGAAAAATCCGACATGGGAAAAACTGACGCTCGCTGAATAATTAATCTCTACATAATAACAATTTTAAAATAAACGTCCTGACAGACAACGCACAACCTAAACCAGGGTCTAGCTAGAACCATGTGAAGCACGTTTGCACAAGAGTTCCAAAGTGAGCACTAAAGGATTTTTTAAATTCATCCCCTAAAGGGGTTAATTAGAGGCTGAAAGTTTCTATGTCATTTGCCAAAAAATTTAAAAAATCATGGGAAATCACATCGAGAGGGCGCACGGCTTGTACCTACTTTAATAATCTCGGTTCTTGTCTGTTCTTAGTAAGCTACTGTAGAGGTCCGGTCGGGACCTCTAGAATACTATGGGAGGAAACTAAGTAATTGAAAAGCCCTTGACTTGGAACTATTCAAACTCAAACCATTTATTTCAATTAGTTAAACCATTTACAGGCACTTTTGAACTGTCAAGAAGTCGGTCAGTCAGAAAATATGAAGCTAGTTGTCCGTTCCAAAGCGTAGGTACCTATGGAGAAGAACGGGCAAGAAACTCCATGGACACTCTTTTAAATTATATTTTTACAAAAATATTAGTTTCATCATTAATGTTCAATTTACAATTATACAATACAAAGGAAATTGAATTTATACAATGCAAAAATAGTCTTACAATATTATACTATTATATGAATAAGACAAGTTTATAATTCAACGATAATTCTAACAATGACTCTATAGAACAAAAACACTATATTAAATTATTTGACACTCGTTTGAATGTTGGAATGGAATATTATCTCCAGCCAGAACTTTCTGCTAAAGGCTGGAACACACAAGACTCTACACTACCTTGTAAGTTAGTCAGCAAAGAGGTTTTGCATATAATTGGGATCCCGAGGAAGGACCAACCAACTAACTTGGCTGCCTACCCAGGACCCAGCCAGTCTCGCACCACAGTGGTGCGATGTGCAGCGATGCAAATATGCGCGATCAGTGAACAGATAACTGTAACCGAACCGGCGACCTTGTCGGCAACATGTAGGAAGAATGGATGTGACAAGGTGTTTTAATGGGGACATATTATGGTCGAATTACCTTTTGCAGCATAAAACTGAACAGTGATATGCTTAGCAGCTATTAGACAGAGCCTTTTAAACTGGCATCGGCTATAAACAGTGACATTTGGAAACCAGTAACAATGTCTTACACAAGCAGCTGTATGTTTAATATAGGTCACACACATATGGCTACACATATGCTATGGCATATGGCTGCCGTTTCCTACGCTCGTGACTCCATAAGCATTTCCATAATAAATTATAGTAATTGAAGTGCCTATGATTAAATCCTATCCTTCACTATTTACCTAAGTACTTAACGTATTCAAAACAACAAACAAAATAAGAAAGTTGCCACTATAAAAAAGCCTCTAACAGACAATAGCTACCTAAGGTACATCTAACGGCTGCCACATCCAATGTCTAGCGCATGAATGGACGGAAAGGCGCACGTCCCGGCGCGCGCGCAGGCTTCCGCCTCGACGTACTCGCCACTTCCCATAAAGAGGAGCACGGAAGTCGTTCCACTGATGGATGGCGAGTACTTGCTCCCCTTACTGGCATGGCAAGTACTTACTGATAGCTGTAGAAAGGGACGCTAGCCTTTTAGGCTAGTTTGTTGATGACACTTGATGTCGTTTATGGATAGGTACTTACCTACGGTGAAAGGAACATGGTCCTTTGATACGAAGTCTCTATGGAAGGTTCGGTTAAGCTGGTGTTGTTAATGTTAGTGCTAAAACATTGAGTGTATTATTATTGCCGCGTACTGCTCGCTGCCAACGATTTCTAGGCTCGGCGGCGAAGGCCGAGTTTATATAATTATACTGTGGCCGAGGGCACGCAGGAGAATTTGTATTTTTAGGGTTCCGTAGTCAACTAGGAACCCTTATAGTTTCGCCATGTCTGTCTGTCCGTCCGTCTGTCTGTCTGTCCGTCCTCGCTTAATCTCTGTGACCGTTAGCACTAGAAAACTGAAATTTTGTAGGAGTAGGTACGTATCAGTTACGCCGACTAAGTGGTAAAATAAAATTTTGGAAAATATTTTTTTTAGGGTAGCTCCCCTACATGTGAAGTGGGGATAAATATTTTTTTCATCATCTACCCCACCGTGTGGGGTATCGTTGAATAGGTCTTCTAAAATGGCTTAGGGGTTGCTAAAATTATTTTTCGATTTAATGCTCCATTTACGAAATATTAAAGTTTAAAGTGCAAATTTTTGTTCCAGTAGGGCGTCCCCGTCCCCCCCCCCCTCTAAAAGCTAAACTACTGGCTTAAAAATCTGTAAAAATTCTCGATGATAGTGAATTTCATGAACTTTGAAGGAAAAGTATAGCGGTTAAGATAACTTTATTAGTTTAGCAGTAATAGTCGTTGAACTTGGGTGTTGGATAATTTTGTACCAAATACAAAATCCTTAGCATTAATCCTTTAAAGTGACTAAGATGAAGTAGTTGCTTGTTTATAATGGGTAAAGACTTGCATTGAAAACCAAAATATGTTTTTTTTTTTACCTATTCAGAATAAAGAACAACAGAATACACACATCACACACACACATACACACGACGGACACACACGTCGTACTACATTGTGATAACGGGCTACTACGGAACCCTACACTGTGCGTGGCCCGACACGCACTTGGCCGGTTTTTTATGTAGGTAATGTAAAAATTTGCTGCGTAAGATAGTGTAGTCGTTTTGTAGTTACTTATTGTCACTGGCAATGGGAAAGTCATCGGCGAACATGTATCGTATACAAGATAGTCTTTTTGAAACTTGTTCCCGACTTTTTCTTAACCCTTTAACCGCTTGTGTCGAATTTATGCGAAACATATTTCCGTGCCCCTACCGCTCGTGTCGTATTTCTGCGACAGAGAACATGCATGATTTTTTCGTTCTATTCAACGATTGCTCCTCCTTATTTGTTGTAGATATTATTTTATCGATTTAGGTATTCCGCTGCATCCGGTTTGACTGGAAGCCGACCCCAACATGGTTGGGAAAAGGCTAGGTAGATGATGATGATTATTTTATCGATTTGTAGCCGCGCGCTAGGGGTACGGCAATTGATATTTAGCCAAGCGCTTCAAAGGTTAATGTTCTTCGTAAAAACGACCTCACTCCTGAGTAGAATAAGAGGAAGTTACAATAGTGTTGCGCGCCACAATTAATGCCTGGTACATGGTGACAGTAGTTACCACTAGCGCCATCTAGTATCGAATTGCGGAACTAGTAGTCAAGACCCTTCTAGAAATTTCGATGCGAGAACTTTCTAGAACTTTCCCGAACTATCGACATCTGGTCGATCGGGGCCTGTATGTACTCGAACATTCTAGATGTTTCTACAATGGAAGGTTCTAGAACTCTCTTTGGCGCTATAAAGGCCGAGACGCGCCACGACCGACACAGTTTGGACACAGCGATCGAAGCAAAAACATCGAAGCGATATTCAAGTGCGACTTAGAGCGATCAGTTGTGTTTTGTAATTAGTGTGTTTGAGTTGTAATTAGTGTTGTTAATTAAAGAGTCAATTTTTGGTTATTAAATCGGCAGTTTCTATTGTCACGAACCCGAAGCTCGTAACAATAGCTTCCTAAAGGCTAAAGCGGCAGATACTTCCTCCGCTACAATGAGACATATTGTCTGCAATTGCTGCGGGGTAATTGCGCACACACTAACAGTAGCAATGGCTTTCATTTTGACAGTTCAACATTCATTGCGTTATTTGTTTTGCTGAGCAGACAATACCGTTGCCCCCTTATCCCCGAAGTTAGCAAAGAGAAAAATCTGAAATAATTCTATGTGATAGAAGTTTATAGAAAGATTACAGGAAAAATAAAACGATGTCTCTAAATAGCACACTTTTTCAGAAATCATTTACAAAAGTTACACTAGTTCCACTATCGGACATGGGATGGGGCTGACATAAAACTGCAATATTCTACACCGCAGTGCGCCGTGTTAAAATTCTCTAACGAATATAGGCCTCGCCGATGAAAATTTAAAAACATATGATGGCACGGAACCCTCGGTGCGCGAGTCTGACTCGCTCTTGCCCGTTTTTTTTTTTCTTTCACTCATAATATTTTTTCTATCTAAAAGGATGCATAACTGAATTAAATGACTATTCTTAATATTGTTAACTTAGTGGTCCGAAATAAAATATTTTTTTATATATTTACTACGTTAAGATCAAAGAAACGATGGATAGACAGTGTGAATAGTGATATAAGAAAGGGGGTGACTACCGAGATGACGACTAATAGAGAAGTATGGAAGAAAAAGACATGTTGCGCCAACCATAAATAAATTGGGATAAGGGCAGGAGAATTATTTTTTATTTGGTACAGACTGCCAGCACATCAAGCTACTAGGTACAATCTGTCAAAGAACAATGCTCAAATCGTCCCCACCCTTGTAGCACTTTAAATCCTATGTTAATCGAAGGGCCTTATCCATCTGATTATTTTATTGTATGACAGCGAAACTGAAATGTCTATCCGAAAAAAGTTTTATCAACATGCAGAAACCGGAATAAGTCACAATTATGTTGCCGTTGGGCATGGGCAGCAGCGTTCTCTATGCATTCCACCACCATACCATACTGCGATCGCCAACCCGCCTGCCAAGCGTGGCGATTATGGCAAACCCCCCCCTTTTGGGGGAGGCCTATGTCCAGCAGTGGACGTCTTTCGGCTGAAATGATGATGATGATGATGATGATGTTGCCATTTAATGTTCTTTGTTATTAAAAACATGACAAAATAATCGCAGGTATGTTGTTGGCTAAGTAATATCAGCTGCACAGGTCGCCACCTTTACATACCAAGACCTCTCAGTGCCTCGGAAAGCACATTAAGCCGTTGGTCCCGGCTGTCCTTCGTGGATCTTCGATAGTCGTTACGGGTTGTCGGAAGCCCGAAAATCTGACAACCAGTCTTACCAAGGGTATCGTATAACCTAGGAACTGGGTTGTGGAGATGAGATAGACAGTCGCTTCATGTAAAATACTGGTATTCAGCTGCACCCAGTTAGACTGGAAGCCGACCCCAACATAGTTGGGAAAAGGCTAGGCAGATGATGATGATGTTGCTCGCGATGCTTTTCTTCTTTTATACCAAGAAACATATTAGATACTGTGGGATGATTATATAGGTACCTACCTTCGTTCGGAGTTTTCAAACAACTCTTTGGAATCAAAATGGTGAATTTTTAGTTGTTTTTAGGTTTCATCATGTCGTAAAAGAGCATAATTGTGACTGATTCCGGTTTCTGCATGTTGCTATAACTTTTTGCGGATGGACATTTCAGTTTCATAAAACGATCAGATGGATAAGGCCCTTCGATTACCTTAAGTTTTAAAGTGCTACAAGGGTGGGGTGCCCATACATTTTTGAGCATTGTTCTTTCTTTAATAGATTTTCAACTTTATCGCTACAGCATAAGGTTAAAAGTTGATTGTGAAAATTTGAAAGTTTCGGTTAGCTTGATGTGCTTGGGTACTGTAGTAGTAGTGTGTGTAGGTAGGTAGGTACAGACGCCAGCGGGTGCGCCAAAGTTCACCTAAATTTTCAACTCCGATAATTGGAAATCCGAAAATGTTCTTCCTAAAATTTGTCATCCTAACAATCACAATTCCTAACTACTCTGTCTCTAATGTTCATAATTCCGAAGCATTCAACTTCATAATGTCTGTAGCAATAAACATCTATTATACTTTTATTTGTTTTCCTATATTTTCTCAACATAACCATCTTTTACACTATTATTCAAAGTCATATCTTTTTTGTTTAAATTTCTTTTTATAGATTTTTTTTGTTTAGATTTTATTTATAGCGGTAACCAACATAATATAATTACAAAAGTAACACATTTGTAATGACAACTTAGGATGCAAGAGCGAGCGAAGCGAGCTCGGGACTTGGGGCACCCCGACTCGGACAGGTTAGGTTCGAAGGGGATGACGGGGGCTCGAGTGAGCGAGCAAAGCGAGCGAACGAGCCCCCGTCATCCCCTTCGTGTTAGGTTCCTTTAAACCCTGTAGACAGAAATAGGGGCCCCGCGAAGCGGGGCTCCGTCGACTACGCCTAACCACATATTTTTGTAGATAAAAAAAAAACTTTGGTATTTCTTTTCCCGGCCACTATGATTTTGCGAACTTTGCGGTTTTCAAATTTACACTAAAAAGAGTCTATTTTATCCAAAAAAAAATAGCTACTATCAAAAAGCGCCGGGTGTGGAAGTACAGTGCTTCCATAGACACAACTCAGTACGTTATGTTAAAGCCTTTGAGTATTAAACCAACTGTACTATAACCGGCACGTAACCGCCGCCATGGCCCACGCACAATGGTCCACTGCAGGACTAAGTGCGGAAACCAAACCCATAACATAGAACATAGAACCGGCACGTAACTTGGCAAGAGATTTTCGTAGTGGGGGAAGTTCGCGCATATAAAAATGTATGAAATTGTGCGTGCGCAAACTTCCCCCACTACAAAAACTCTTGCCAAGTTACGTGCCGGCAACTATAAAGCATACCACCAAATAATAATCATACCCTCAAATTAAAACTATAAATATCATCTTCTAATATTATGGTAATTATGTTTAGGGATAAAAGCGTTATGATAAAAAACAGTAGGAGTTTAAATATATTTACATTATGATATTATTAATTAAAATTTTCGGAAACATAAGTGTTATGAACATCGCCGGTAGCACTACAAATAGTATGAATGAAAACGTTAGGATGAAAATTTTAGGAAGACTGATCATTCGGATTACAAATCATTAGGAAGAACAATTTCGGGTAAAGAACTTTAGGTGAGCCAATATGGACCCGACGCCAGCACATCCACCTATTTACAATCTGTCAAACTTTCATAGATTTTCAACTTTATACTTAGCTAGGTACTACAGCATTTCCATCAACCTTGAAGGTTGATTGGAAAAATTTGACAATTTCGGGTAGCTTGATGTGCTGGCGTCTGTACTTTAACAGCGAAACACCAACTAAGGTACCCAAACTGCCGATTAGTACCTACATAATACTTATATCGTAATTTACCAAGAGAAATGGAACATTACATCCGAGATAGTTAAGACACATGACGTCCCGTCTATCATACACTCGTTACAAAGCAACCTGTCACATTTGTGTCGGTACTTTCCATTTCATTTCGTGGCCGTCCAGTGAAAGCGGACAGGTGCTGTTGACCTTTGCCAAGCCCATCTGGTGGCCATTGATGAGCGATCGACTTGCGTCACTGCCACAGATACACGCAGAAGACCCGCTGTCAGCCCACGTACCTATGCACGGACGGAAAAATATCGCGGCGGAATTTTAGAGCGCACTGGATTTTCAACTCTGGGTCTTGAACCGACAGTTGAGAATCCAACAGAGCGCATCCCAGCGCGTCGGAAAAGCACGCTGTTGGATTTTCGACTCTCGGTGCTAAGCAGTGCTTTGAAAATCCAGCGCGCGAATATAAATCACCTCGGGAAAAACGCGGCCGTGCGTATCTGGGCTTACTGAACAATGAAGTCAAGCCCCATTTTGGTAGACGATGCAAGAATCTTGCCTACCTATACATAAATACTCGTATTAAGCATCCAGTTACACTGAACTGGAAATATTCTATTATAATATAAATATAATATTTTATTTATAATATTGGAGTCATTAGAATCATTAATATTATGTCTCTTAGATTTGTTCCATAAGCACTTTTATTTACTTATGAGATTTCTTCATATGGAACAAATCTAACTTAGGCGATTATCACACTGCCACGCACCACGCTGCATGTTGCGTGACTGCGTGTTTTAACGTTACTTGTAAGTATCTCCGTTTGTATAGAAAACACGCACAGTCCAACACACTGAAAACGCAACCACGCGCGTTCATGCGGATCACGCGCATACACGCGGAGAAACATGCACCCCCGCGCGTAGGTGCGGGGCGAGACGCAAGGTATGGCACACCGAATCCCGCAGTGCCGCGCGTGATTTTGAATGGGCGTGACGTGTGTGACAGAGAACGGCGAATAAGAGCGAACGCCCAAGTAGCACAGATAGCTGTATAACTACTCACTTTTAGACCTATTTGAAACTCTATGCGTATAAAGACTCTTTTAAGAGTACACGGTGATCCTACAGCTGCGTAATAGCTGTCAGTGATATTTAAACAGCTTAGGCTGATTAAGAGCTGCATTAAGGCTGACTAAGACCGACAAAACTACCATTAATACGCTAAGAGTGCTATAAAGGTATTTCTTCAACGACTCTATTCAGCTTTTAACGTTTTCTAATGCCTTAACCGTAGTAAGGGCTGTTTAGTGGATGAAATTACGCCAAATGCTGTATAAGAAGGTATTTGTGAACTCCTATTACACTGACTTATTAAAGGGGCACATGTGAACTATTATGACGTTAATAGCTGTATAATCGATGATTTGTGGCCCACATTACAGCTTATTGCTGAATATGTCTACCGCTAATCAGCCTTTATACTGCCATTGATAGTGTCTGCATAGCGGCTGTTTAAACATTCACTAGATGCCTCACAGCTGCTTAGAGACTCACTAGTGTATCGAATTAACGGCTTCTACTTTATATTGGTTCACATAAGTACCTTTAATCAGACTTTATCTGAATAATAGTAACATATATGTGGTACTGTAATTAGTCAGTGTACCTAGTTGATGATGGTGATTATACTGACGTATATATTTTATTGCTTTATAAATATGAATTCGACTAATTCGTGGAAAATGAAAGCTAGAACAGGCATTAGAAGAAACTTATCGAAAGAGTACTAAAGAATTATGAAGACAGAAGAAATAAAACCTTCAAGTCGGAAAGTAACGCAAAGCGTGACAAATAGTTTGAAACAGGATGGTTCCGTACAAAATATTAGTCGCAATAGCTCAGAAGATGTTGCACATTCAACAAATTATGTGTGTCCAAGTTATTCTTCCAGTAACCTCGGTGATAATATTAATTGTTCAATTCTAAACACCGGCAATAATAACTCAGAAAAAATATCGAGTTCTGAAGATGATGACGACGGCAACTTTAAAAGAGACTGTCACCCAGAGGTCACTGTCTCTTTTAAAGTCCGAAACAAACTCAGAAGTTTGTTTCGGCCTTTCTTCTCAGAATAGTCAAATAGGAAACGCCGACCTCATCTAGTTTATAAAAATATGATTGACGTGTAAAAGTGTTTGTACAAACCTACTTACAGAAAATAAATAATTTCATTATTTATTTATTATTTATTTATATTTTATTCCATTATTACATATTTTGTAAATAAAACAAAATAAATGATTGAACTTACACATATTTATTGATTCATATTAGCACTTATAATTTTGAACTTATACATATTTATTGATTCATTTCCAATCAGGACTCGGCTTCGCATGTTCTTCCTTGATCAGCTTCAAAATGTTTATATTCTTTGGAGGCCAACTTAATATTCCATTAAACTCCCAAAGTGACGGTACAATGCTCAATCGATCACCATCCGGTTCTGAAGTACTAACGATCTTAAAAGGCATTATTCTGTAATAAAGAAATGAAACAATTACTAAGTCATAAGTAATAAATACATAACTTGTACTAAGGTATCATCTGGGTAGGTAGGTAGTATTGTTTGCATAAGCTTTTTACAGTTTGTAGGTACCTGCTTGTTTATGTCAATCGTAAACGATATTGCGAATTGAGGTATAAAAACATAACTAGGTATAGGTACATTAAAAGAGTACGCAACGTTCCTTACGACCATGCAGGCAACGACGACAAGCGACTGGCGACCGTGCGTACCAAGAGCCAACTGAGTACTATAAAGCGCGCATCTAGCGCGCGAACGACAGAAAGAGATGGCTACATTTAGGTGCCTAAATGCAGCCATCTCTATATGTTTTGTCACCTAGCCTATTGTGCAATAGGCTAGGTGACAAAACAGTTTTATAAACGAGAGCCACGCGCGCGCGGACTGCGCAACGGTTAAGTTTATCAGTCGATCCGATACATTATGAGAATCAAATGTCTTTATGGGCCAATTTCATAAATACAATACAAAAGTTACAAATGGGCGTCAAAGTTCTAAATTCAATTACAATCAAACGCAAGGACAGTTATCGTTTTAGTAAACGAAAATTAAGCGTGACGTCACGTTTTGAGTAACAGCCTTCTTAGCAAGTGTAAAAACTAGGAAATTAAAATATGTTGAGGATGAAATATTGCATTTATGTTTATGTTGCTGTATCTATTTATATATTAATATCTTTCTACCCAATTTAAAAGGTTCGCGCGCGCGTTAAACGGTGTGTTAAATAATATCACTTTGGCAATTTTGAACTAGAAGTTATCCATGCGGTGGTTTAGATACATATAATAAATACTACGGATCCCTAAAGAATCTGTATAACAACTGTTTAATTGTTCACATTATGGCTAACGGTAGAGCTTGTGGACCATTAAAAGTAAAGAAAACAGCTTATAGCTGCATACAGTTCACATGTGTAATTCTATTCAGTTTTTTGCTGATAAACAGTACACTAGTGAACTATTAGACAGCCTTTTGCAGCATATAAGAGTTTTTAACTATTCACGTCGCTGTTTAACATTGTATTGTATAACCTATAAATATACTGATTCATTTTTCAACTTTTATGATGTTTTGTGTATGAATTATGAATGTATTGCATTAGTTTTTACTTCCTGATAACATAATAATAACTTTTTATCTTATAATTCTTTTCAAAGCACTAAAAAATTTTTAATCAAGTTTTCATCACGGTTTATTTATATCACAAAACTAATTAGAAACAGAATATTTACGTGGCGCACTAAAATTTTCTTAGACAATATATATGTATAATGTCAGTGAAATTACATTCCCAATCATTTTTCTTTTATTAATATATAAAACAATGTACTTACCAGGGAATACAAATGTTATCCACGTATAATTCACTCCACGAAACAAGTGTTCAATTGGCAGCTAGGGTTATATTTGCTTCTATATGTTTACTACATCAAATATGTTCACTTTTACACTGGCCGCAAGCAGCCTTTCCCGGTTTAAAACATCTATTAAGAGCGTAGATGTGACATATTTACTGAATAAAGAGTAACTTGGGATCTCTTAGTCAGTCGATATTCAGCGCATAGTACTGTCGTTACCCTTTATAACACTGTGAAATTGCTGCTACACAGCTCCTAAGCAGCTACGTGAACTTAAGGCTGAATAATTTGTGCCCATTTAAGAGTTATAAGAGCTGTATAAGGCCCTATAGAGCCCTTATGCAGGTTTTTTATTCAGCTTTAAGCATGATGGGAATCCGTTATTCGACTGATAAGCAGCTTCGTGTGCTACTTGGGCGGTGAATGAGAGCCGCCGTGCGTGAATCTACACAACGCACCTACGCGCGTGAGTGCGCAAAAAACCCGCACGATGATGCAGATCTGCACTCCCGCAGGAACGCGCGTAGGTGCGTCGACACGCAATATGCAGCATGATGCGGGGCAGTGTGAAAACCGCCTTAGAAAGATGTATTAATGGTTCTAATTATTATAATTCGGTAAATACGTAGGTATCTGTTATAGTCGCGAATCATATTTTGATCAATATACAACTTGACAATGACCTGAAAATTGCAAAAAAACGTAAGAAAATTGAATTTCGCGGGCTACATCAGCGCATTCACCTTAATTTGTTGCATCGTCTTCGGAACAAGAAGTTAAGCGCGATGGCAGATTTTCAATGTTTGACCCTGTTTCTTCTCTTTGAGAAGACGACGATATTTCTCCTAACGGCTTACTGTATTTGCTACTGCAAATACAATAAGCCATTAGGAAAATAGGAATTAGCCATTGGGAGTTATTACTATCTACCACTTCAAAATGAATAGCAAGAATTGAATATTTTATGTAACCATTCTGTTTCATAAAATATCGTTCAAAGTGGGTTTTCTTTATGTCATTGTGCTGTGATACCGCACTGCTGTGCAATAAGCGACGTCTATGGAAAATGTGAAGTAATGATCCGTTCGATTGAATCATAATTACAGGGTTGTCTGTAGGTACACCCTTTAGCTGTGATCTGCTGCCTTTGTGTCTCTTATACAGGGTTATTGGAAAAACACCAACAACCTCTTAAGAGGTCATTGTACCTACTCATCATTGGGTAGGACCAAATCAGAAATCCCGGAAAAAAAATCAGCTGTTCCCTACATTTTGACGAGTTATACGAACATAAATGTAGGGAACAGGAACAGCTGATTTTTTCTCCCTGTCTCATCGTAAAAGTTATTCATAATTATGAGTACAATGACCTCTTAAGGTGACTCTAGTCGATATTTTTTCCATACAAATTTCGGGAGTGTATTACTCCACTGTTTGACATTGTGCATCCAAAGTTAAGCATGATATCGTTTTGTCTTATTATTAATGTTGTCTGTACGGAAACAGAATAGTAAAATAAAAAGCCATTAAAAAGTTATGAGCCAACAAAGATTCGTTTTTCTTGCTATTTTTAACGTAACTTTGGGTGTAAATAAGTAATATAAGAACTGTAAAATCTTCAAAACCAAGTCCGTACCGACAAAGCTCAGTTATCGAAGAGTTCAATAAACTTTATTTTTAATTGATTTACGCGTTATTTTTTTCATAAAACACTTTTTCCGAAGCACTTTTAATTTTTTTTTCCGTGCCTATCAGTTCGGAATGGTATTTCTGTGGGTGAGAACTAGACTTTTTTCATGTAGACTAGCGTCTAACTGCTCATCACTGATACTAGCTCAGTCGGGCACGAAGCCAGATAAGACAACGTGATTTTTGGCCATGACCACCAGTGAGTTCGAGCTCACGACTAGTTTGCTCTTAAGGGGTTGTTGGTGTTTTTTCAATAACCCTGTATAATTCTGCAAAATTTTGCAACAGACTGTGTCAAACTCTTGTATTCGAGGCCCTAGCACGAATGCGCGATGTAACATTATCAACCTGTATTGTTCCCATTCCTGGGACACAGGCCTCCTCTCTGTGAGAGGGAGTGGGCCGTAATCCACCACGCGGGACCAGTACTGGTTGGCAGATGTTACATGTCTTCGAATTTTTGGTTCTAGGACATGCCGGTTTCCCCACGTTGTTTTCCTTCACCGCTATGAGAGCAGTGGTGTTGAAATTGGCGCCGATTCTGATGTTCACAAACTAAACTAAATTTAAGTTCATGCATCTTTTTCTTTCTATTTCATTATGAAAAGGACAGAAGATAAATATTAGTTTAGTCCTGTCAAATTAAGATACTCCATAGACAACTTTAGACGAGATTAAAAAATTGGCTACTAAATATACCTATTTTTATTTAATTTGACAGGACTAAACTAATATTTATCTTCTGTCCTTTTCTTAATGAAATAGAAAGAAAAAGATGCCTAAACTTAAATTTAGTTTAGTTTGTGAACAACAGAATCGGCGCCATTATTTACATAAAGTAAAGCGCCTGACTGGGTGCGAACCTGCGACCGAACCAATGGGCCTACTTGGGCGACCACTGCTCTACTCGACGTAAACTCGAACAATTTTTGAATCGACTATAGTACAACTATCGTATACTAATTGTACTTGTCACAATAATTTTAACCAGAATGGGTTAAAATGATTGTGACAAGCACAATTAGTCATAAAACTTAGTAATTTTTTTTTTTGTTGATTTGGCCCGCTCTTGACTTCGATCACGCCTCATGGAAAACGATGGATGAGGTCTATGATGGAACGAGCGTACCCAGAAAATGCCTATGGCACTGGAACTCCCACGCATCGACGAAACACAGCAGGCCCCTCCCCCGTCAATTCCCGTTTGACGCCGGGAATTGACGGCGGGAGGGTGGTCGCAAACCAGGCAGGAGTTAGCACTACCGCCGCAAGGGAAGAATTCGCCAGTCAAATAAGGTGTTGGGTGTGACTGTCCAGGATGCGCCGAGCGCTCGGTTCAGTTGAGTAACTGGCGGAACAAAGTGCGCTAAACGAGGAGGCTTCTTCATGCAACCCTTAAATCAATTAGAACTTTTCAGTTTATTGATATAATTATCAGCATGCAGCAGTGGGAAGGACTATTTTTTATAACACTCAAGGAATTAAGTAAAATAACACGCTAAAATAATTAAGTAAATTTTATTTATTTGAATATTACATGATAATAATGGATTTATGACGTTATCTTACTGGTTAGTTTAACTTTACATAAACATCATGCACAGCATCGTATTTTTTAGATATTTTGACTGTACGGTATCAACACTGGTTGCCTACTTGTATTCCATGTAATTTTTCATAAACTCGCGCACAAACACATGAGGTACGGTCAACTATGGCAACTTTACTTTCCACGAGCAACTTTACTCATGAGGTGTTCTCTCGATTACTAAAAATCTGATAAGATATTTATGAACAGTACTCATGGGTAAAGTTGGTTATGGAAAGTAAAGATGCCACAATCGACGGTATGAGGTACAAAATCTTAGAAATATTACGAACCAATACACTACGGCACAGTCAAATTAGCGTAAAGATTAGCTCCAATTCCTGGGAACCATACATATAGCTATTTAACTCAGCTTGTCTGGACGAGCTGAGTTGGTATGGTTACAGTTTATACCATTGAACTATCATAGTACATATTATAGGATAAACTGTATTTAACGCTGTGGGATAATTGCGTAAAACACCAACACTAGCAATGGCTTTCATTTTGACAGTTAAACAACATTCATTGAGTTATTAACGTTGTTGAGCAGACACGAACATATGAAGCAATGGATTAGCAATATTCTTTAAAATGATTAGTGTATTACGCAATTAGGGTGCTGATATCAGACGCTTCACTCGAGTAAACCAAGATACCGACAAAATTACATAGGAATGAACCATAGATATATGAAAGAAGGAGATATCCCGGTAGTTGAAAATGTATCAGAACCCGATGTAGCTAGGTCGCGTGATTGACTAAATCGGAAAGTTATCGATTCTTCCATTCATTATTGTATTAAAAATAAATTTGGGTCATGGAAATAAAATAAATAAAAAACGACATGTCCAGAACATATTAGGTATATTATAAATCAATCAAAAGTAGCTAAAAAAAATTATTGTGTAAATAAAAAAAATTAACATTATTTTACATTTTCTCTAGGGTCTAGTCTACCAACCGGATTTAAACGTCATATTTTCAGGTCTTCTATAAACCGGGTCAAAACGGTTAACAAATTGAAAAATTAACTATAATAGCAATATATTCGTTGGGCAATCGACATGGTTGTCGATAGCCTACGTTAGTGGATCTTCACAACCACCTCACTATCTCGCCGCAAGACAACGGCTGTACTATGATGCGACGCTCCGCAAAAATAAAGTATCATTTTGTAATTTTTACATCGCTTGTCCAGTCACTTAGCGACATACTTAGGTAGTGGTTAAGGAGCAATGTATTTGCTGCAAAAATGGTACAGCCGCTGCGATAATTAAAAACAATAAAATAACGTAGTAAAAGCAAGAAATATTTTACGATTTGCTTTTCATGATTTTAAAGACAAATACAGTAAAATACTTTTACTTACATAAGGTAAGTAAGTGTTTCCATGAGATACGAAGTATTTATTTTGAACAACTCGACATTTGTATATTTTATCACGATCACGGTCAAAAGCGCACTAGTTCGCGGAGACGGCTAAATTTGCCTAGTACAGGCCCATGTTGCTCATGACGCGTGGACACAGACACGCCCCCTTGCCACTTCTCCTGTTTTTTACATTACTATGGAATGAACATTCATCTGATATTTCCATTTCATTTTATTATCGTTGGATTTTGTTCACTAGTAAATTAATTTTTCACTTTGATTCATTATGTGACGTTTCACTTGGGAGTGGAAGATGCCGAATTAATGATAAAAACGAACTAAAAGTGGAGCGTCTGACATCTGCTTAACATAATATTGAGCAACATATCTACATATTATCAGTACCGTACAGTGTCGAAAGTTATACATAATTGTAATATAAATTGTTGTATTTTTCTACAAAAGTTGAATATTATAAAACTTCTATGCTGATTGTAAAACTATTGCTGCAATTTTATTTTATCCCTTCTTCACATAATATTGAACATAGCATCAATATCATTCACAGAGTAATATATATCTACTCCATACAGTAACGGTCGTAATGCTGTGATATAAATTGATATTATCTTAGAAGTAAGATAAATAAAATAATAAAATTATGGTAAGAACAAAATTTTTGCGTTTAATGAAATAGAACCTTTCTCATCCCAAACAGTTTATCAAACAGTTACCTGTTTGGAACTAAATAAGATCGCACCCGCTTGAATATCATATCCCGAGTTACAGTACCGCCGCTCGGGACGTGAACCGCACAGACACTGAAACCGTGTATGGCAAATCTAATCACATTGGCTGTACGTATGGAGTAGATACCTACATCACACACATTAGCCTTTCCCTACGTCATCAGCGGGCCATGGCCCATGCACCCCACACTGCAGGCCAGCGTGGTGGACAGTGGTAGTGTGCAGTGAGCCGCCTAGCTCCTGTTGTGTCGGTTGCCCCAGCCGCGTCGGTGGTCGTCTTTGTAGTCATCCATATTTTGCTGTCTCGCTCTTTCTTCAGGATCGTCATCTTCTACTAGACGCTCCTGCAAGGAAAAGTAAAGTTAAATAGAAAGCATTTTGTACCTTTTGTGTTGCATAATAAATTAATAAACCGCGACGTTTTTGGCCCCTTACTCTTATAAGTAACTTATATGTTTCCATTGTTTGTTTGTACTCCATTCGAATCCGAAACATTTAGGGCACGATCGAATCAAATAAATTATTCAACATCATAATCAGCTTTTAGCAGTCCACTGCTGGACATAGGCATCTTCAATTGCAAGACATTTAATAGGCTACTTTCATCTACCTACTAACCTAGTACCAGCCAGAGCGTCCTATACTACAAAGTTTCGTCTCCCATCGAGCCTGGAGGCATCCTACATTATGTGAATGCGCGATTTTTAGTAACGGCCCAGAGTTTGGCAGTTAGCGGTGTGAGACCCGCGGGCCTCGGTGCCCACGATTATAGCTTCGTGTCCTAAAGTACTAGGCTATTGTTTTATATTTATATAACTGTAATTGTTTTATTGTAGGATCATATTAGTTACTTTACTAGCGTCGCGCTCCCTTCATACCACCAATTTGATCGTTAAATCGCTCAGTGCGCAGGTAAACGCCAGCGTTCTTTTTACGTGACGCGACCAATACACGTTGGTCCTGCGCCTGATCTCTCTCCGCGAGTGTCGGATTGCCGTCCCATTGGGCTATGAGAGTGTGGTAAGACTCACTCCGCACCTGAGCCCGTGCATACACTTCTCCACAATAATATCTCCTGCAACGGAGACTGCGTTGTCTCCGAAATTCGGAATGGAGGACTATTAGTAGAATGTATGTATGATTAAAGATGTATTAATAAAAGAATACCTTTCGTATGCTTTCTTCCTCATCTGCGTCGTTCTCCGTGGTCTGTATAGTCGTGTGAGGTATGTTTGTAGTGCCGGGGAAGCTGCGGACAAATAAAAAATATAACTAGCTTCTCCCCGCAACTTCGTCGGCGTGAAATTTCTTGTATTTGGTGACATACCGACAGCAGCGCCACCTACCGGGTCCAATTGTGCTTTCAAACCATCCAGGAACCCATTGAAATATATACGCAAAATTTCATCCAAATCGGTCCAGCCGTTTAGGAGGAGTTAGGTGACAAACATACGTACAGAAGAATTATATATATGTCACAGCCAACTGGTTCGGCTCACCGTTTAGGAGGAGTTAGGTGACAAACATACATACGTACAGAAGAATTATATATATGTCACAGCCAACTGGTTCGGCTCGCGCGTGATTGGTTACAGACTTCCAACCTAAACTATAATTGAATATCATTCAGGCCGTTAGTTGAACGGCCGCCGTTTAGTTAAAAGTCTAGGCGGTTGACTAAACCACTAATTTAACCAGTTGGCTGCGACATACATAAGATATTAAAGCATTTGGTGATAGGTTAGCTTTCTAGACACAATCCTAAACATCGAGCCACACCGTCGTGTAGTTTAAAAAAATTTAAATATTCACAAACGTATGACCAGCTTTTTTCCCCATCTTTTTATACGAACGTCGCGCCACAGAGTAACCCCCATGGGTAGCTCTGTGGCTCTTGTGAATCAGTATGAACGTCGCGCCACAGAGTAACCCCCCATGGGTTACTCTGTAATCATCATCATCATTTCAGCTGAAAGACGTCCACTGATGGACATAGGCCTCCCCCAAGCACCTCCACTTCGACCGGTTCTGTGCTTCTCGCATCCAACGGGTTCCAGGCCTTCAAAGGTCGTCGGCCCACCTTGTGGGAGGCCTTCCAACGCTACTCTCCTCTACTGGGTTACTCTGTGGCTCTTGTGAATTAGTATGTCGCGCCACAGAGAAACCCCCCATGGGTTACTGTGTGGCGCGACGTTCGTACTAATTCGGAAACACGAAGATAGTCGAAGCGCATATTATGTTCTCTGGTTTACCTGCATGTACTGCACACTATCTACTCGTATTACAGCTTATGATGAGATACTCACATGCCATCACGGACTCGTTGGTCGTAGAACTCTTCTACAGTGAGTGCGGGTATGGCGGGGTAGCCCAGCCCGAACACCGCCTTCTGCACGGCGTCGCGGGCTATTATCACTGGCTTTAGAGGCACGTGCGGGCGCTTTGGTTTAGGCGCTGGAAGAGATAAAGAACTCATTGTAAGTAATAGGAGTATAGCCCAGCTGCAGCGGGGCAATTTCGCAAATGAAGGCCATTGCTACTGATAGCAATGGTTTTCATTTTGACAGTTCGAGAACATTCATTGCGTGTAAATAACGCTGAGTTGTTGAGCAGACAATTTCTTCAAACATATGAAGCAATGGATTGGAAATATCCTTCAAAATGATTGAGATTGCTAGTGTGTTACACAATGGTGCTGTATATCTTACACACACACACATATACCAGACATATTTATTTATTTTTTATATTACCCAAGTATCTCGGAAGATACTTGGCTAATACAGAAAATAAATAAGATAGCCTTTTAATTATTGCCGTGTGAATTAAAAAAATATAAATAGTTACTGCATGCAATCATAGTAATAACATTTAAAAATTTTCAAGCAATCTCGTTAGATTGCATTCAAGTTTCAATCAATTTCGTTAGATTGATTGAAACTTGAATGTAAAAATGTTTTTTTTTTTATCGAAAATGTTCCTATTACTTTTCCATTATCTTATATTAATACAAAATAATTATAGGTTTATCCTAATAGAAATAAAGTTGATTTCGTATTAATGAAATAACGTGAATATTTGTGCAAATACGCTAAGTGTAGTGCCAGGGTTAATACGGTCGAATGTTTCGCGAGAATGTTGTGTGTGAGAGGGTAAGTGAGAATATGCACAAGTCCACGGAACAAGTAAAGAAGACTAGTTGGACGATTATGCGTGTTTTTATATCTATGAAGCTGTTGCCCGCGATTTCGTCTGCGATCCAGGATGAAAAGCCCTTCAGGTCCTTCTGTTTATAATATTAGTTTAGATTGACACCCGTAAACCGTCTATTGTTTCCCGTCCTTATCGTAGATATCCCCAAAGATTTACATGTTTACTTACAATTTCAATGTATCTTGAAAGAATTCAATGCAGGTCCAGGACAAGTTAAAAGTGCTTTCGAGAGATGGTTCATCATTGTTTGCTATCTTGATTGGAGGCAGATCGTCCTGGTTTACCAGAATTACAATAACCCGAATGTGTGGCAGACTAAACCAAAGTGCAAAAGACCTCCTGAATTTTAATCTAAGCAATATTAGCTACGACGGATTTTCCGTTCGTCCCATCAAAATCGGTCCAGCTGTTTCGGAGATTAGCCGAAACAAACACAGTTTTTTTTTAATTGTTACCTATAAAGCACCGTAATGTCCTTTCATATCCATTTAGTAAAAAGCTGTTATTTTGTCATTACAAACCGACACTTTTATTTTATTTATATGTGTAAGATGTAACTTTTAGCGTTCCGACGGGAAAGACCAAGATTTGATTTGCCTACAGACATACCTTGCTTTGGCGCGTAGAACTTTTCCAGTTTCTAAACTCGACATAACATTCAATTCCATCCAATTAGATTAATTCTAGGAATTAATGGAGTTAGTTTAAATTACAGTTACTAATCAACCTTCTTTACTGCTAATAAAAATAAATATCTAATAGTAATAACGAAATATAACAAATGGCCCATACATATTTTTTCTATCTACCTTGTTGCATCGATGTTTAAAAATTTAAACATTCACAGTGATTATTTCAAACAACTATGCAACAAGATGTAAGTAAGTTCAAAAAATATGGTGCACGTGTGGTCACGTGATCAACTTTGAATGTATTTCAACTTTGATCTCGGAAACGTGACGCTTCACGGGGTTTGGTCTCAACATGTCTTCTGTTTGCATTACCTCCCTTCAAAATGATTGAGCTGAATGGTGCTAAGACATGCGTCATGTTCGTGAACGGGCGCGGTCAGTAGGGACTGGTCATCTCTTTGCTGGCTTATTTTAATTTAATTTAATATTTGAATTGTTTTTTTTTTTCGTCTTTTCAATAGGGACGCTTTTAACGTTCTGCATCGTTCTTACATGCATATTTTTTGACATGAATGATGTAAACAGGACTTTGTAACCACATTATTTTGATTTAAAAGAGTGTCCATGGAGTTTCTTGCCCGCTCTTCTCCATAGGTACCTACGCTTTGGAATGGGGAACTAGCTTCATCTTTCTGACTGACCGACCCCTTGACAATTCAAAAGTGCCTGTAATTGGTTTAATTGAAGTAAATGTTTGTGTTTGAGTTTATTGATGCGAGCTATCGATTTATATATGTAGGTTCCATGGTTCCATAGCTCCAGGTTTTTTTTTTAAATGGTCGCATGGTCCTGCCATGCGACCATATTGAAAAAAAAATATGGCGGATAGTAGGTATGCCACGGACCTACAAAGCCCTTTGTTACTTTATTTGGGCCGATAAAGTAGCTCTAAACAAATTGGAAAAGAATATCCTAATCCTTACCTCCAGCATTTTTAGTCATATACTCCAGTATGGATTTCTCCTGCTCAATACTGCTGAGTTCCTCAAACGATTGGTTCACATAGCTTTGCAGTAGCTTCAGGAAGTATGCCCTCTTTGTCTCGTCGTCTGATGAGGATTCCATCGCCTTTGACAGTTTACTGAGCTCTTCCTTTAGTTCTTGCGTCTCCTTGAACCTCCGGATCTTGGCTTCTCTTGTTAGTACCTAGAATTGTTTTGAAAACTTGTTACAGACAAACGACAACTCTGTGATTTTTATTCTAGAGGTAGGTAAATACAATAAGATGATATGTGCTTCTACATCATCATCTGCCTATCCTTTTCCCAACTATGTTGGGGTCGGCTTCCAGTCTAACCGGATGCAGCTGAGTACAAGTATTTTACATGCTTGTGGGTTGTGCTTCTACAACTTTAATTAATTAATTCTTAAATCTAGTCTCTATTTCTTTTTTGTTTTTAGCCTGTACTGTCCCACTGCCGGGCAAAGGCGTCCCCCAAACCCTTCCAAGAACTCTTTCCCCGCGCCACCTCGAACCAGCTCTCGCGGTACGCGTCCAGGTCATCTCTAGGCCGGCCTCGGCGGCGCCGTCCATCTTCAGGCACTCATTGTGTGGAGACTTTTGCTAAGCAGTCATCGTGCATGCGGCTGATGTGACCCGCCGAATCCCATTTCAGCCTTATTTCCTACATCCAATATGCATCTTTCTTAAACTTCATTTATTTATTTTCATTAGTTTTCTGATACAGGAATGCCATTAGAGTATTACTATAATACATTTTGTCAAGTCTCAAAATTGATGCCAGTTAGAAGTAGAAAAGGGAATGCTTAAACCATTTGATGTTTCAACTATACACCTAACCCATGAATCCCAATAGATATCTTGAAGACAACACATCAACATCCTACATACAGTCTTTTCCAAAACTATCTGATAAAAATGTAAACAAACCCTGTTCACATTAAATTCTTATGCAATCACTCACTGAATGGAATTAGTAAAGAAATGAAAGATAGAAGGAAGTTTATTTCGACAGTTTGTGAAACAAAATACAAAATAAAAATAATAATGTTTCAAACAACAATAGTGATTGAACATTATAACATAGTAACACATTGAACTGTATTTATTAGGTTTCAACATTATATCTCACCACTATTTCCAACAAATATTGTTTGAATAACATTATTAAATTATAATTGTAAAATCATTCACAAAAATTGAGATTAAAAAAATTACCTAAAATGTCAAATGAAAAACAACTTTAAGGTGAATTAAAATTAGAATTTCGTGTCGAAATTAAAATTAGAATTTCGTGTCGAAATTAAAATTAGAATTTCAGGTCTCGAAATTCTAAATCATATCAATAAGAGTTTCGAAATCTGGTTTTAATTAATAAGTAATCAAATTAAAGCACCCAATTTATATGTAGTACAAATTGGCATCCAATTGTTTACATTTTCTTCAGATACTTTTGGAACAGACCATTGATCTTCTAATAGACTACTTATTTTGTTAAAGAATGAGCACACTTACCAACAAAGACATTAAAGTATTTACAATAGACGGGACATTGCGAACAAAACAGTGTTCCGATACTTGTTACCTAGGAGTAACAAGTCTCTCAGTCTAGTATGGTACGCCGGCGCGTCAAGTCGCATTGACGCATTCGTGTCCAACAAAAGAAAAATATTTTATATAGAAATATGCCGAGTTGCGCATTACGTTACTGCAAGTCTCGTTATGGTAAAACAACTGGACCTAACTTCAGTTTATTTTCGTATGTATTATCTATATTTACTCAGTAATTAGAATTAAATAATTTTCATAAATAGATCTAGAAAATTTGTTTATTTTGTATTAAACGCCATCTATTGCTGAGTAACTTTACTATAGTTGGGTAAAATGACAGCTTAAGTGTTACCACTTTTTACCCGACTGCGCGACGCAAAGGAGTGGTAATGTGTTCATCAGCCTATGTATGTATGTATGTATGTTTATATGTTCCTTTGAAGCACTATACTGACCAAACGCCTGGGCCGATTTTTATGATTCACACGTTAATCGATTCCTCTTAGTCCGGCGAGTGTCACTAAAGACATGACGTTAGTGAAAATTAAATATGGCGACTACTGGACGCCATATTAATAATTTTTTTTAATTTTTTTTTTTCAAAATCTATCGAGTGGGGTATCAAAATAAAGGGTTTTAAAAGTTGACTACATAAATATATACAACATATATACTTAAAAGCAATTCGAAGTGACAAATCGCAAAAAAACACCTACCAAGAACTAAATCGTCTGCGAAATCTTTCTTTGTAAACTAAAAAGCTGTAAATAAAAAAAGTTATTTAAAAAAATAAAAAAACCCGACTGCGGTAAAAAACTTAAGTTGAAAGAAACTAAAAAGCTAAAAACAAGCCCATTTTAAATTAAATAAAAGTTGGAAGCAGGCGGGACCCATTTCAATACTCAATACATTTGGATTTGAAAATACAATAAAAATGTTGTGGGTCCCGCCTGCTTACAACTTTTATTTAATTTAAAATGGGCTTGTTTTTAGCTTTTTAGTTTCTTTCAACTTAAGTTTTTTACCGCAGTCGGGTTTTTTGATTTTTTTTTAACGAAATTAATATAGTGGTGTGACAAAATAATCGATTCATTCAAGTAATATTCAGTTTAACATCGATCCATGTTTCATTGATTTTATAAAAGAGGGTAATAATATTAGAAGAATTAAAAACTAAGCTTGATGTGCTGGTGTCTGTACAGACACTTTTATACGTCAATCATATTTTAAAAACTAGATGAGGTCGGCGTTTCCTATCTGACTAATCAGAGAAGAAAGGCCAAAACAAACTCAAGCCGTCTTATTACAAAACGAGATCTAACTTTAGACCTAGCCTAAACCTTCGAGCCAGTTGCTGTATTTTGAACTTTATTCTGACAAACGTCAAGGTTGTAATGTAAAATTGACAACTTAGACTCGAGTTTAACAAAAAAAATTGTAATAAGAACTTTAACTTTTTCGGATTATAGTTCGAAATTTAAAAATGGCTTGAGGGTTTAAACCTGGGTTTAAAGATAAACATTGTTTTGTAATAAGGCCGATAAGGTCAAGATATAATCTTGGTCAGATCATGTCAAGACCATACTGAAATGGTCTTTTGAAGAATTAACCATACCACACAGCACAGACCATAATAACGATAATTTAGTAATTTGTATGAAAAAAGAATTTAATAAATAAATCATTTGTAAACATTGAAACTATGTATACACGCCAGCACATCAAGCTACTACAAGCTGTCAAATTTATTTAATAGATTTTCAACTTTATGGCTATGGCAGTTTCGAGTAGCTTGATGTGCTGGCGTCTGTACTAATAATTTTATTGCTTTCCTAATTTTTTGGCACTTTTTTCAATCTATTCAAATGCGAAAAAATTGTCTTACTATCTTTTTTGAATATTATCGATACCTTTGAATCTATATAGTAAAATCCCTACCACAGGTTTTATAGTTTGTACTTAGTGTCACCTCACATTGCCAGACCTACGGATTTATCCATAGATCTACGGACTTTGGACCTCGCCTCGGATATACGTATATTGATATAAGATTTACAAATATTTGCAAACAAAAGTGTAAAAAAATAATTTTGCTAAAAACGAAACGCAACCGACAATTGCAAAAAAGGTCTACTTTACACAAAAAGTAATATAAAACACAAAAGCATAATAATTCGGCGGCAAAGCAGGCACATTTAAAATTATTTTGTTTTAAAATGTAAATAACTACTTACTTAAAACACACACTAAAACTGATACCTTGTCATAGACGGTGACACGGACAATGAATAGTAGAATAAAATTGTACTTAGAATATTTTTTCTGCCTAAGTCAATTTTTACCTAATTTGTTTAGTTTTCAATATTTATCTAACTGATTTGATTTATATTAGATTTTTCAGGCACCACCGATCCGATTATCAATCCATCGATTGAAAATCGTATCTGGCAACACTAGCTACACTGGCCATCTACCGGGCGATAGCTGAACCTAATTGAATAAATCGCCGCTCTAATTATGCTATATCTTACCAGATGGCGGCACTGAGACATGGGACCACAGTTTTTCTAAGACATTTCTTTGCATGGCCCCTCTATTGTACCTATCTTAAATCTCTTTGCTTACCAATGACGCAATCTTGGCTTGTTCAGTCTGTACTTTCTCAATAGTGTTTGAGTCAGTACTTGTCTGTGGCACCTCGAGATCCGTCACGCCATAGTCTTTACACCTCTGCAAGAAGTCTCTGCAAAGTTTATAATAAATAAAGGTTGTAATAAATAAGTTTATAATAAATAAGGGTTTGTAACACTAGTATTCAATGTAACTATTGTTTTGGGAATCAGCTGGGATTTTTGGCCCATGTTGGATTGACTGTGATATCAGATCAATTAATTACTAGACAATAGTAGCATTTGCATTGGATATCATAATTTTTTTTTTTAAAGTATAATTTTTTGTTAACTTTAGGCGTACTTACTATAAATTTTATTTGTGGAAGCTTGTAGCAAAATTAAATGCTTATTATAAGTTATTCATGTGGATATTAGTCTAAGTTTTCCTAGAATACATAAACTAATCTCCTAAAGATTATTTCATGGAAGTATTTAAACATAAGTAAACAGAACAATAAACTTTGCCTTACTTGAAATAAATCTCAGACACATTGACAAGTTCCAACCGTGGTTGGTTAGACAGCTTCAGAGTGAGGGAGCCAAGCAGGGCTGGTAAGAGCAGGTACTGTAGGGTCTCTGTCGGCAACTCGTCTAGGCTCTCGTTCTTACTGAACATCCCTGTCATAGAGACGAGGTTTGTGGCCTTCTCAAACTTTCCAATCGCTGATTTGATACTCAACTGTATAAGATAAGATAAGATAAGATAAGATTTATTTATTTGTATAAACATGGTATACATACAAGAGCATGCAAGATGATAATAAATTCCATTATACTTAGTCCAATCATGTTTAGCCTTATAATATATTGGCGTACAAATATTTCGAGTCACATTGCTAGTTTAATCAATATAATTAATAAACATCATTCGAGTCACATTGCTAGTTTAATCAATGTAAATTGAGAAGTATTATTTATTTGTTTTATTTATAGCCTTATTTCACGCTAACCATTTTAACAAGTCTAAAACATGCTAAATATCACTTTTCAGTCATATTATATACAGTTCGAAAGTATAGAATTTAATTATCATCTTGGAGAGCACAAGTATGTCAAGGTATTATAAGAAATTTTGAATCTGGTTTTTCTTGATTACAGTGAGTACAGTCAGTTATACCTTTGCATAAATGGTTGTGATTTTTTAGAATATGAATCAGTTGAATTTTATTATTCTTTTATATTTTATTTATTTGAGCAAAGTAAATAAAATATAAAAGAATTATAAAATTCTATTGATTTATTCTAAAAAATCAGCAAAGTAAATAGAATATGAATCAATAGAATTTTAACAATAAAAAAATAAAAATAAGTATAATTTTTAATAATAAAATTCAACTGATTCATATTCAAAAAAATCTCAACCATTTATGCAAAGGTGGGTCAGCTAATTGCTATAACTGACTGTACCTAACACTTTAGAAAAATGCTGATATTATTAAATAGAGGAAAAACATTGGTTTGGTTTCTCTTGGTTACATCATCTCCACAAACAAAAAGCAATCTATTAAATATCTATTAACAGTTGAAACTAGATCTATACCATTATGAGTTTGTTGGATAGTAATAAGAATTTGTTGTATACTAATAACAGTTCCAGAGATTAGTCTCTGGAACTTCCAGTTGGATTTGAAAAAATTAATTACATTTGATAGCCCAACTCTTGAGGCTATAGGCTATTTAAAATCACACTATGGCTCTTAGGAGCCAAACGAAAAGGAAGAAAGAATGGTAAGCAAAACGAAATAATAGAGCGGACAGACGTAAGCTAGTAGGTCATTTTCATAAAAGCACCTTAGTAATTAACTTTTGTTACAATTGACAAACAATATTAAGGAATATACAGAGTTATTGGTAAAACATTAACCTCTTAAGAGGTCATTGTACTCATCATTATGAACAACTTTTAACTATTTACCAAACCTGACCAAACCTGAAATTGCGAAAAAAAAAATTCAGCTGTTCCCTACATTTTGATGAGTTATACGATCTTAAATGTAGGGAACAGCAAATTACCCTGTAAAACTATGTTGACTCAATATTTACTCAAAAATTTGTTTACAGTTCAGACATAGATTGATGGATGGTGTGGTTTATTCGGGTGATTATATTATAGTGGTGATAAATAGATAATACAAGAAATAATTTGAAGCAAATAAGAAGCTTTCTTCCACTTTTCATTTATGGTCTTTGTGGAGGGGACCCCACAATTATGTCAATTATATCACATAGGTCCTATAATAGACCATCAAACACTGGAGATTATTCAGTGAACCTTTAGTTAGTCACGTTTGGTCAGCTGGTTAGCAGTTTGACAACAATACCTGTTCACTAAGATCCAATGAGTAACATGGAACTTTCTAGATATTTTCAATATTTCCAATATTATACATTTGCACTTCTACTTATCACAATTATGTGAGAAACTTGAGGAGTTCTAATCGGAAACTGGTTTAAATAAAACGAAAAAAGCTCACCTGTACTGCGTTGCTGTTTGTAGCCTCACTGCCTTTATCTATATTGTCAAATATCTTCAACGCGTCTTCGAATATCTTACTCAAAGGTTCCTCATCCGTGGACTGGCCAGCGTCGTTTTGGGTTTTACTAGTACTAGTCATTTTAGCACAATTTATTTATTAATTTTATTGTAAATCGGTGTTTCGCTGTTCGCCGCAAAACTTGTTTTTTTGATGACACGGATGACACTTCTACAAATCCAATTCTACCATTGACATAAAAAAGTATGGACTGGAAATACCTACAAAAAAATGGTGCATACCTACAACTCGTTTTGTCGCATAAAATGGCTGCCACTGCTAGGGTTGTGTCAATCAAGGAACATAGGTGTTACTATTATCGAGTATCGATACTAAATATGAGTCTTACTAGTTATTACGTTTGGATCATAATAACTTACTAAATTAAAGTCAGTTGTAATTACGGTTGCCAACCATACTTTATAATAACGTTTGTTACTTTATTTTCGGTAACTTTATAGTTTTGCATAAAAATAAAGTGTGCAAAAATACTTTATTTATAGTCTTTTGTGATGCGTGAAACGAAAGACTCATGGTTAATGAGAGGTTTTTCTTTTGAGTATTTAAAAAAAAAAATAGTTTCCAAGAACCCTGAAGATGGCGTTGTACTGACTACGTTACTAGGTGCCAAAGTCAAAACGCTTGGAAAAAAAAACATTGCGTCACGTCATATACGCTCGTTGAGTGACAGTTTCGTTTGCTTTCGTTTTACGATCTCAAAACTACATCCAAGTGAATTAATAAAAAAATTATGTGATGTTCCGGTACTTGCAGTAACTTACCAAGTTCAGCGCCATCTATCCAGCGACTAGGGAAGCGTTAAAAAAAAAAGAAAAAGAAAATCCCTCATTACTGAACTATTTATCGGTAGGTATACATGTCAAAAAAGAAAATCTTTTATTAGAGTTAGAATTTTCAGAGAAAATATTATAGTTATGTTCAAACCTGTATTATGTACAAACAATGTGTATTATGTACAAACCAGTTGTGAAGACAAATGGCAATATAATAAGATACCTACTTATAAATGCATCTGATAGCGTAAGTACCAAATGTAAAAACTCTCTGTTACCGTCACTTCAGCTTTCACTGAGTTTTTTCGCTAATAAATCTGCAGTGGCGAGAAGAGAGAAACAGATAGTCCATAAATTTAATAAAAAACGAGTTATTTATTTATTAAAATCAGTACCAGGTACCTAACAAATTAGAAAACATTGTAAAAATTGTGGAGTTTCTTGCCAGTTCTTCCCCATAGGAAGCAACCAATTGGAACCGTGCACCTAGCTACTGCACTGGCAAGAAACTCCACAGTCTGTCGTAAAAGGCGACTAAGGGTCGTACCGGGCAGCAGCGTTCTCTATGCATTTCACCACCAAACTATACTGCAATCACCAAACCGCCTGCCAAGCGTGGCGATTATGGCACCCCCCCCCCCCTTTGGGAGAGGCCTATGTCCAGCAGTGGACGTCTTTCGGCTGAAATAATGATGATGACCTAGCTACTGACGTTTCCTAAGTAGGTTTATGTGAAATAAAATATTTTAATGAGGGATTTTCTTTTTCTTTTTTTTTTTAACGCTTCCCTAGTCGCTGGATAGATGGCGCTGAACTTGGTAAGTTACTGCAAGGAACGGAAGTCACATAATTTTTTTATTAATTCACTTGGATGTAATTTTGAGATCGTAAAACGAAAGCAAACGAAACTGTCACTCAACGAGCGTATATGACGTGCCGCAATGTTTTTTTTTCCAAGCGTTTTGACTTTGGCATCTAGTAACATAGTCAGTTCAACGCCATCTTCAGGGTTCTTGGGAACTATTTTTTTTTTTAAATACTGAAAAGAAAAACCTCTCATTTCGGTGCTGTGAACCAGAGGACGGACCTGGCAAGGTCACTCGGACCGAATAAGACACAGAATGAGGGATTTTCTTTTTTTTTTTTTTTTTAACGCTTCCCTAGTCGCTGGATAGATGGCGCTGAACTTGGTAAGTTACTGCAAGGAACGGAAGTCACATAATTTTTTTATTAATTCACTTGGATGTAATTTTGAGATCGTAAAACGAAAGCAAACGAAACTGTCACTCAACGAGCGTATATGACGTGCCGCAATGTTTTTTTTTCCAAGCGTTTTGACTTTGGCATCTAGTAACATAGTCAGTTCAACGCCATCTTCAGGGTTCTTGGGAACTATTTTTTTTTTTAAATACTGAAAAGAAAAACCTCTCATTATTTATGTTCACATCGCAGAATATGTCGATGACGTTTCAGCGTAGAAAACTATTACGGCAACGGTACAACCCTATTCCATTTGACATATTATTGTAAACAAACAAATGAATTAACAAAATATACTAAAAAGGTCTATTATACGGAAATGAACCCAAATATCAATACTTTAGCCATAAATTCATGATCGCGTCACAACTGTATCATCGAATGTGTATTATTAAATGTATTTTTGCATGAAAACCGGCTATTAACCTCTGCAAAGACATTAGAGGTTGATTTTCATTCTTTCTTGCACCACACTTCACAATACAACACACAGACATGTTGAATTGATGTTTTCCAACATTTGCATGCAGTTTTAAAAGGTAAAATCCTTGTATATTTCTCGCAAATCTCAATAATACAAAAAGTAAACAACCATTTGACAGCAAAACTACCACGAAACTTGTCGCAAAAGATGGCTGATACGGCACCTTACCTACAACTGTACTACGTCACGTCAAAATGTTGCCAAAATGAGCAACAACTTAAAATATTGTTGTCTCTTTTATCAAATACGATTATCTTATTAGAAAGAACGAGACAAAACGATATTTCGTATTCTGAATCATATTTCACTCATATTTGTATAAGCAAATGTATGTATAGAATAACGCGGCCTCTCCATGTTTTTCCTATCTCAATGAATTCTACACACTTGACACTTTGACAGTTGACATCATGATACAGATTGACACTGAAGTTTTTCTTGGTGTTGCTAGTTTTAAGAATTACATTATCTACTAAAACAACTACTCAAAGCAGCAAACGCCTCATGAAGGGAAAATCGGAAAACCTAGTTTGAAGAAAAATAAAAACAATCGGAGACCAGGCTTCGGCGCGGGAGATATTGATATTGACAGTGTGATGCAGACACAGATGCACTAGCTTCCCACACTCTCATAGTCCGATGGGACGGCAATCCGACAGGACCGGAGAGAGATAAGGCGAAGGACCAACGGCTTAACGTGCTTTCTGAGACACGGGAATGCATTTATCATGCATGCATTGTAGATGCAATAACAAAGAGTAGGTACCTAGTTGTAGTTATTAACATTCGCTAAGCTGTTCTTTTCAGTTTTGGCCTATGATCCCTATGGACTTTGAGTTTCTATACTTTCTTAAAGTCCATTCTTGACGAAAGTTATTGTTAAAATGAATGTTGATCTTTAGATAAATCAAACATAATCTGTTACTAATTTTCAAACGAGAGAAAGAAAACAAAACCATAATTGCAGCATTACAAGACTTTTAGATCAACCGGCAGCTGCTTTTAGTTACTAGATAACGATTGCTAATAAAACCATTAAATAGTTATGCAGATAAATCAGTATTACGTAGACGGCGCAACTCAACAAGCCAACGTAATGTCTTGCGGCTAATGCAATGTTCACCACAAAATGTAGTTATTAACTCACGTTTATTCAACAACTTGTTGAAATGTTGACGTAACACCTTCTACTGTTGGTCTTTAGGATTAGATAGTAGGTAAATACTAGTGTAATATCATAAAAGCAGGAAGTTCTACCTCCACCCTTGTGTCAATAAACAGCACAATGAGCACAATTATGCACCTATAATGTAGGAACTGTACTATTTTTTCTAGTATAGTACTAACAAATATTTGCATAAAATACGTCATAAGGAAGGTCAAGGTCAGTGGGTGACAAATTAACTAGTGGTGTGCCGTATCGGCAATGCTTAGCAGTACAGTATAATTTACGACGCCTAACATAATAATTATAGCAATACACAGAATAAACACATTATGCCGACAACAGGTTCGGACGACGCGGACTGTAATGGCCTGCTGTTGAGGTCAGCTAACTTACCTACAGTTCGCGTCAAATAACTTTGCCGCTCTGTAGTAGGCAACAAATCACTGCGCAGTAGATAATCGTATTTATAAAACAGCAGCGCGCATGCGCGGCTAGAGAAAAGCCTAGCTTCAGAGCGGAAAAGTTATTTGACGCAAACTGTAGGTACATACAGGACTGCATATTCATTGCAAAGGATCGTAACTACTTGTGAGTCTTGCAATACAAATGAGTACACCAGAGTTTTACCACGCCTGCAATATAATAAGTAGGTAGATATCTAAGTAATTCCATGTGAAACATCAACGTCTATGTTCGCATTACCGTCTCTGTTCGAATAAAACAGACAAACTCAAAGTTAACGGGGGGCTCCTAGAATTTCAAAGTTCAGGATTAGGGCTAATTTATTCACTATTTATTTTATAGGATAATTAATAATATTAATATTTACAGACGCCAGCACATCAAGCTACTACAATCTGTCAAATTTCTTTAATAGATTTTCAGCTTTATCGCTAAAGCATAAGGTTCAAAGTTGATTGGGGAAATTTGACAGTTTCGGGTAGCTTGATGTGCTGGCGTCTGTACATACCTAACAGCTATCAGACACATTAACACACATAGCTGTACTCGAGATTTCGTTACCCATATTGGGAATTTTGTCGATGCCGATGCCGAACCACGCGATACAAACGTACACGTAACATGGGGTCTCGATATGCCGATTAATTGTATATCAAGAGACAACACATGGACAACACTGGGCGGTCAAGTGTAGCCAGTTTAGCCTCATCGGCAGCGTTGCCAATTTGTGAGGATTTCCCCAAACTCGGGGAATCTCAACACCATTGGGTATTTTGTGGGGAGAGGCACCTTGCGGGGATTGCGGGGATTTGAAAATATTTCGGTAAATTCCAGTCTCAATTTTTTTATGGCAACAATACGTCAATTTCAACTAATCTTCGGGGCTGCGTTCCGTTTGATCGCCCGCCGACGCCCACTCATTACTAACAGCAGGATAGCATAATTATACAATCGCAAAAGAGATGTCATGATCGCCGGTCGTCAGCGGATGATCAATCAATCAAACGGAACTCACCCCGGGCCCGGGATAAACCCCTGCTAAAATGTAGCTGCGTGAGAAAGAAAGTATGACACATACATACCACATACATGTTGGTCCGTATCTCAATAGTTCATGTTGGAGATAAAACGAGACGGAACTGCCCGCCCGATAATAGTACGGTACCTACTACGTACGACCGACTCCTTGTCACAGATTTTAAAAATATCAAGGTCCGTGCTCCTTGTGAATATTTCATCATCATCATCATTTCAGCCGAAAGACGTCCACTGCTGGACATAGGCCTCCTCCAAAAGGGGGGGTTTGCCATAATCGCCACGCTCTTGTGAATATTTGTTTTGATAATAATAAATATTTTTGATTTTTTGTAAAGAAATGAGTATATTTTATGAAATAATTTTGTGGGGGGGGACTCAGGATTTTGCTCTCCCCAAATTCGGAAATTTGACCAATGATTTTGGGGAATCTGGAAAATAGGCATTGGCAACGCTGCTCATCAGTACCTATGTTCAGTTGAGAGCCGTTGGTCGACAAGCGAGCACGTTACACAGCAGCACATGTAAGTCATTGTTCGTATGCACCGGTACGGAAACACAATGTGACCTCGGCACATAACAATCGTGCACTCAGGGACGTGTATCTTGTTGTTTCCATTTTTAAAACATAATTATGGTGTGACCAGTCCCAATTTTGAATCGTACGTGGTATTAACTTTATTATTATCGCAACGCACCTATTATTCATGTTGTCGTTACATACGCAAGTATTGCCCTAAGTTATTATTTGTCTGAAGTGAATGGTGAATGTGTTCTAGTTCTAAAAGCTGCTTCAGTATCTAGTAAGTACACAAAGTACCACAGACGCCCTTATTCCTTATTCACACGTACGTCACATCACACTGTGTTTTATTGTACAACAATGTGTGTGCGTAGGTACCTACTTCGTCATCAATTGTTTTGATTACTTCCTAAACCTATAATCCTATGACGAAGTTGCATTCTAATAATTTTGTATGACCGTGTGCACTTAATTAAGTAGGTAACTATTGCAAGCAAATGAATATTATTACCTAGTACCTATTCCATTAGTCTGCTTTGTCGGTGTACCTACCTATATTTAGATTATGGGCCAATTTATAAGATGCTTAAAATTAGGTTTATCCAGCGTCTGCTTAAACAGGCTAGGTTCCTACTGCCTAATTCAGCGTGATTGTATAGGTACTCCTGTGACAAATCTTACTTAGGTACCTACCTACTTAAATCGTGCTGTTCCAATATGATACCTGGCCAAATCCATATTTTAAACCGGTTAGTTGGCATTGTCAGCATTCTGTGCGTCACCACTTTTTCACTAGCACCAACCTCATCCTCCCAATTAACTGGAAAAAAAAATCTCAAACAATATGTTATCATCACATAATTATATCTGCTTAATAAAGTCCTTCACAGTATTCCTGCAAATAAAAAGCGAAAAATTCCAATTATCTTCTTGTGCTGAAAAGATTCTGGACATGTAGAGTCCTTGCAATTCAGCATAATGAATGACGAGTAAAAATTACGACTTCGCGCTATTTTTTTAAACTAGGCCAAGGCATTTTCTGAGCGTTTACGACGTACGGCATTTCCAAACTTTCAAGCCCTTGTTTTTCGAAATGAATGAACCGATTTTAATGAAACTTCATACACATCAGCAGGATACAAAGGTCTCAAAAGTTACTTAAGAACATTTTCGAAATATCTTATTTAAAAAAAGATAACTGGAAATCTCTCTTTCTATGGAAAATTTTAAATCGGTCTAATTTGGCTATAACACTATTTTTCGAAAATGTTCTTTTTAGACCTTTGTATCCTGCTTATGCGTATGAAGTTTTATTAAAATCGGTTCATTCATTTCGAAAAACAAGGACTTGAAAGTTTGTACGAATTTCCGTACGTCGTAAACGCTCTTAATCCATTTTATCCATGTCCATAAGTACTTACTGAGTCTGACCTGCATTTTATTGCTTAGGGGACAGTTTATTAAATTAACAGTGGTAGGTAGGGGATTTAGGTACCTCACCCTACTAAGTAATTTCATTCTTCAGTAGGTACACTTTGTTATGACATGAGTCATTTAATTAAGTCGTGACTGGTGTGTGCTCGTCGCTATGTTAGAAAAGTAGTAAGAATTACTTAGCCAACTTAGCTGGACTGCGTTGCAAAGTCACAAGTTACGAAGTCGTTGTGCTAATTGTGTGTGAATCGTTCTATCTTCAAGAACCTATTGAACCAAACATCACAGCAGATAAATTGTAGCAACTTAAGAATTACTTAATAATATTGTTGGAACTCGTTTTCTGAGGCACTTCTACGAACCTTCCCCGGTCGGTCCACACTTCGAATTGCTGGGAATGAGCTTGCATTGAAGTGACTTTATCTATGGCGATTCTTTCCATTCTTACAAACGTTAAAATGTCCTCTTTAGCACAAGAGATTATTTTATCCTCTCTTTCATATTTTTTTTTCTAAACTGTCTAATAAAGTGAAAGGGGTTCATTCATGATTGTCTTAGGTATTATGTTGTTACTGCAGACTATTGTTATGACTTATGGACAGTCGCTTTGAGTCACCTCACTTTATCAATTGAAATAAACAATTTTCGTTGTTTAAATAATTGATAATTACTCAGATCTGCTTCAACTAACTACACAGGTCAATTCAAGATTAGAGAGCATCAATTGACTTTCCGAACCAACGTGATGCAGATTACAGTTCGATCATAATAATATCTAGGTACCTACTCATGAGCTGATGAGCTCATGTCCGGTGTCCTATGAAAGCCATGGAACTTTTTTGTCAACATCATTATGCGGCAATAAAAGTAATATATCAGGGCCATCGATCAATTTACAAGGAGAGTAACTGTGACACTCGTGACCTAACATCATTGTGTCGTTTCTGGAAAATTCTGGCGCGTCGTGCCGGCTCGAGCAGGATGCCGGCCATTACTGTTATTGTCCCGACAGTCCTATGCTAAGGCTTACACAATCGTTCTTTTAATTCCAATAACGTCTTGAAGACTCTCGGCCACGTACAGCAATAAATTAATTACAAAATTAGAAAATAAACGCCCAAAATCGATTAGTGTCTTTTTCCTACTAAATAAAACGTTTTATCTCAATCAATCGAGTGATATCTGACAAAATAGCAATAACTCGTTTCAGCTGGACTACATGCATCATTATCGTTTAATCCGTATTTGTTTACTGAACGATAGCAATAACATTCATTTTATGAGGCAAGAATCCATGTCACAGATGATGTCCACCGTGGACACTGATTCACATGTGTGTGCGACGTGCGATGCTCGTTATCATTAATCAGCTTGCTAACGATAACTCATCCGTTAATTTCTAACAAAGATGTTTCTGTTCCAGATATGATGGCTACCCAAGTTAAAGTTTGAAGATATTCGTCATCATCACATACAATGGCTCGCAGCACGGTACTAGCTTTCTACCTGATCGCAACTGGTTTGACTTACGGTTTTAATGGGGACAGCTTTGAGCTGGAATGTCCGGACGAATGCGATTGCCACTACTTCAGGATCAACTGGGTGACGGACTGCTCTGAGAGTAACCTCACAGAAGTTCCCTACGATGAGCTGAGCTTGAGCGTGTACATCCTCGACCTGAACGGCAACAACATCACAAGTTTGAAGCCCTTTCCAGGAGACATAAAAATGAGAAGACTGCAGATAGCCAACAATCGCCTGACGAGGGTAGATAAAGAGGCTTTCAAGGGACTAGAATATCTGATAGACGTTGATTTATCAGGGAACAATATCAGCTACGTAGACCCCGAAGCCTTTCTGTAAGTACCTTGTCTAAAGCGCAGTAGCCGTGTAGTTTTCTTTTGTAAATTAATTCTGCGGAACAAAGCCGCCTGTAATTAGTTCCTAATCAAATTACAGAATTCACAGTTGCGATACAAATCCTCCAAAACAAAACACAATCGCGTTACAGTTTTTTAAACTGGCGGCCATTGACTCTTCAAGTATTATGAAGTAACATCGTCTTTCAAAGCAAAAACGACAAACGTTATCCGAATTGATTGCTTATTTTTGTAAACTGCAATATAATCTACGAACTTTCTTTCGCAAACACAAGAATGATAATTCACTGCTTATTTTTTTATATCTTCACGCCCAGTTTCCTCTGTGGTTTAGGTTTAAGAAATATTATCTAACCAGCGACAACTAGCGCTAATACCAAGTACTTTATCCATTAAACTGTATCAGTAAAAAAACTTATCCGGTCCAAAAGTTGACAGTGATTTGCTGAGTTGGTTGATGAATGAACCAACGTGACGTGATTAGGAGCGCCATATTTTTCTTTAACACTTACCTGTACCTACGTTAACGCCAACACTACAAGCCATCAAATGAGTAATCATGATTAGCACACCTTCATTTGTTTACTTCACTCGCACAGTTATATTCTCACGAGCCGCCATTGTTTGCGGGACGACTCTGACATTCGTACGGGAACACAATACGTGCTGATGACAAAATTGTTCAAATTGCTCTTAAACTCGTTATGGTACCAGAAGCGAGACCAATTGCCGCCAGCTCTGATGCCAATATTGGATAATAGTCACACAACGAATGCAAATTGGATTGGCTAGATCGCCGTTTACATGCTTACGCTCATTACGAGTGGCGGAGCTGGACAAAAGACCCTGTTACCTTCAGGCTCCAGTAGATTGGACCAACACATGTACAATGTTTTGTTGGCTTATTGTCATTGTGCCATACCCACTCATGATTCATTGAAGACTTGTTTAACTTGTCGCGCTGCATGCGAAATGCTGAGCGTGTTTACGTGACGCATCGGTAATTTTGGCACTTGTTTTAATTTATCAGCCCTTTTAAGATTGTTCTTGGTTCAAAGGTGGATCCTTCAATAAACTTGCCGTTGCCATTATGTAATAAAACCATAACTACGCTTAAGTTTTATCAAACATAATGTAAGGACATCAATTTCATCTCGTGTTTCAGGGACTCTCGTGGACTGCTGAACGTGGAGCTACAAGACAATCCATTGACTACCGTTGAAGGACCATTTTTGGCCTCCTCTACTCTGCAATATTTGGATATCAGTTATTGCAACTTATCATCAATCAATTCACAGTTCTTCGATAACATCACGACGCTGACAACAGTAGATCTTTCAGGCAATCCTCTTAAAACACTGGAAGCAGGCATGTTCGATGTCCTGACTAGCCTGGAAACGCTAAAACTCAACGATTGCAAGCTCACTTCTATATCTGAAAACACATTCTCTTCTGCAATAAACATCAAGTACTTAGAGCTATCCGGTAATCAATTGACCAACACGGACTGGCCCGAAGTCCTCGGGAAGTTGCTCAGACTGGAATACTTGAACTTGAGGAAATCTGGTCTCACTTCCCTCTCAGAGGATACGTTCTCAAATTGCACCAATTTAGTCACACTCAATTTAGCTGACAATGAATTACGTGACTTGGATGTCGCAGCCACGTTAGGCAACAGCGTCACTCACCTGGAGTTATTGGATTTGTCCAATTGTAACATACAGGGCCCAATATCTGGCGAAACGTTTACAAATGCGACCAGATTGAAAACTTTATATCTATCCGGAAACCCGTTGGTTGCAGCTGACTTGCAAGCTGCGTTAGAGCCCCTTCCTAAACTTGAGAGACTATTCTTGAGCGACTGTGGTCTTAGCGATCTGCCCGACAACTTTAACGTTTTCGACCATCTTCTAGAGCTAGATATATCTCGCAATCCACTTGAAAATGTTTTCACTAAACTATTGGCACCACTGGAAAAGCTGGAATACCTTAACATGGGATACAGTAATCTTTCCTACATTGGTCCAGACACCTTTGCCAAGATGACTTCAATGAAGAGATTAGTACTATCTGGTAATGATCTCTTATCACTAGAAGCAGGACTTTTTGGAAACTTGACGCAACTAACTATGATAGAACTGGAATTCTGTGGATTGAAAAGACCTCTGAACGGATTGGCTTTCTTCAAAAACTTAACATACATGGACTTGCGAGAGATTCGCCTTGGTGGTAATCCCTTGGTGATCCCAGCATCGGGGCCTATATTCCCGAAACAATTATCTCAAGTATCAATCCTCGACCTAAGTAACTGCAATATATCATCATTGAACGTAGATGCATTCAAGAACACCGAAAATATAACTGACCTCAATCTTGGCGGAAATCGTTTAAGATCTGCGATGGGCAGTTTGTCATTCTTAGAGAGATTACATCATTTGGAGAAGCTAAATCTCGGCAGCAATAATCTGACAACAATCGACCCTGAGGTGTTCGCCAACAATCCTAAGTTACATTCACTAAACCTGCTCGACAATCCTTTCGTATGTGACTGCAAGATCGCTGAGATGTGGGACTGGGCGAACATGATCAAAGGAGACTTGGATGTTCTGGTGGGCGCCAAGAGTGCCGAGAAAGACATCGTGGTTAAAGGAAACAAGAAGAAGAAGAACCTTTACTGTCACTACAATGAAACGCAACTTCGTAATATGACCACAATGGTCAATAAGACAGTCCCGGGTAGAAGGCCTTTCGCAAAGCCCAGAGAATTAACGTTTGCCAATAGAACATGGGCGAAATACGTGAGGGAGTCTGGTTGCGAGCCGGTCGTCAAAATTCTACGACCAGTGGCTTTAGTTGGCGAAAAATTTGATTACCAAAGCAATCAAATTTCAACAGGTGTGACGATTTTAGCTGTAATGGCTTTAGCCCTAGGAGTCTCGACGGTCCTCATGACGATCAAACTGTTCAGGAGAAAGAACGTGATTGAAGCGGACACAGAGACGAATAGGAAAGTCAGATAGCGGCTGAATAGGGCTACTAAGTGCCGGTGGAATACCACCGACCATTTAGTCTTTTAGAATTATATTATAATTTATTTTTGTACTCTCATCTGTAATTTTATAATAGTCTCTCTAGAACAAAGTTGTAGTAATGTTTCGAATTTATATGATCATCACTTATTTATGTTATGTTACTAGTCACATAGCTTCGATTGAGGTCATGATTCTCATGCGGTTTGTGAAGTTATAGCTTATATTAAGTACCTTTCAGTATTGAATAAATAAAAAGCAAATGCCGGACCTATCAACTTTAAATTTTACTTTGTCCCTTTTTGTTATCCAGAGCAAGGACACTGTATCACAAACAAACATTATTGTCGACTTGTCATAGTTGGAAATGCCTCATATTATACAGGAAAAAAACATTACCAGTGCGCAAATTGTAACCGTAACACGTAAAAAAACCGGTCAAGTGCGAGTCGGACTCGCGCACCGAGGGTTCCGTACTATCATCTTTTTAATTTTTCATCGGCAAGGCCTATATTCATCAGAGAATTTTAACACTGTGCACTGCGGTGTATAATATTATTGCAGTTTTATGTCAGCGCCATCTTTTGACCGATAGTGGAACAAATGTAACTTTTGTTGATGATTTCTGAAAAAGTGCCATTTAAAGACTTAGTTTTATTTTTCCTGTAATCTTTACATAAACTTCTATCACATAGAATAATTTCAGATTTTTCTCTCTGCAAACTTCGGAGATAAGGGCGCGGCGGGGAACGGTATTTTTTTTCGGTAAACTATGCGGCTTAAAAAAAAAATGTTTGAGAATGTGCAAACTGCGCTCTTTCATATGATAGGTACCCCACGTGCCCTAATAGCCCCACTTCGAAGTTTTCAGACCCCCTTTCAGTCCCTGTTGCAAAAAATATACACATATTTTTATTTTTTTCTTATTTGCAAAATAGTCGGGAAAAGTCACCAAAAACTATTCCAAATTTCAAGTTGATAGCATTAATTTTATTTCAAGGTGACAAACAGACTGAGTCTCACCATATGGGTTCCGTTTTACCATTTTGGTACGGAACCCTAAAAATCATTCTCCTGCCCTTATCCCAATTTATTTGGGGTCGGCACAACATGTCTTAGGTATTCCATATTTCTATATTAGTCGTCATCTTGGTCTACGGAACCCTAAAAAATGGTACTTATTCCATAGGTACATTTTAACCGCGTAGGTATTGCACTTTTCTATGAAACAGCCGTTTTTTTTTTTAACTGACGAAATTTTCTACCCTAGGGGGTCTAGAATCATAAATGCTGAAATCACGGTTACCGTTTGCGCACTGGTTACTTTTTTTTCTTGTAGGCTTACACACAACGTTTACCATAGTCAGAAGAGTAGGTACTGAACGGTTTCTGAAAGAAAAGATCAAATCATCACTGGTAGTGGACAGTTCCGGATTAGCCCATAAGCAAATTTTAAGCAATTGCTTAGGGCATCACGTCTCGGGGGGAACCATAAACCAGGCGCAGTCCCAGGGGGGATAAAAATCATTCAAGCTGTCGAGAGCCTGAATGATTTACTTACTTGTCTTACTAACTTAAAACTGTACCTACTTGAGGTACGGAGACCCCGATGGGTATAGGTACACAAAAACAATGAGGAAGTTGTGGGGTCCACCGACAGACGCGAAAACTTAATACTCTTAGCAGTGCTTTTTTTTATTTTAAAATCAATTGTACCTAGGTATATGTATCAAAAATTTTATTTTACATTACTTAATTTGTAAATTAAAATTATGAAGAGACAAGGCGACTAGTGGATAGGGGCGATAAAATATAGGCGTGTGGATTGCCTATGGCATCAAGGAGTCTTAATACAGCACTGGTGGTGGAAGTGTAGATAGCTATCTCTTAGGTCTTGGAGCAAGGCCATGCCCAGCAATAGAAACCATAGAGTACCAAATATTGAATAGATATCGTTCATTATTAAGTATTAGTAATCGTTATAACTAATTGATTCGAAAATTGATTTATTGAAAAACTGATTGGTTTCAGTAGTAAAACTATCTGTGGCCTAAGCAATCTTTTTGCCTATTTCTTCACATTCAAGCGTCTGCAACCTGCCAGCGTTTAATCGAATGTTGCTCAAGAGATAACTCAAGGTACTTGGAATCTCTTTTTTGGTCGATGTTTACGAAATATTTTGTGTTTTCAATGAAAATATTTTAATGAAACGACTATGTCCATACCTATTGCCTTTATTGTGATCTCTAATACCAAATTTACCGAAAAAACGATTACTTACCGAGTTACTGAAAGAACATTTCGCAAAAGTAAGTAAGTAAGTAGGTACCTACTTTTTGCCATAAAATAATAGTTTGCAATAAGCTTAATAAATTATGATTAAGTATTAGAATGATTTCTGAAATATTTATATTTATTTTTTATTTCTGATACTGACGCATTAAACTTCAGCAAAAACAGAACGCAGCACATTGTAACACAGCTATGATGTCAGCATACATTATCCGCACAAGCGCGTGCGCTTCTAGGCACCTTGCACTTGCACTTGCGCTCTGCTCTTGGCGGTAAAAAAGTGTTCTCGCGTGCCTACCCTATCATCAGGTATCGCGTGATCATTGTAATGTTGGTTCCGATCGAGGAAATCAACGCAGGACCGATAGTCCGATACATACTGTAACAACCGGACACGGAAGGAACTAGGATTCAGGAATGCTTTTTATCGTCATCAATTAGAATGATTATGATTATGACCGACTGATATATTTTATTTAACTATGGCAGTTGTTTCAACACAAGTGAAACAATGCATTTCCTCAGCGTTGCAGTCGATAGTCTCCGAATCCGTAAGCATGCAAAATTGAACTTAGAACTTTTTGCTTCTTCCACGGTAACTGATTTTATAGTCTAGAGCAAAGTAGTTCTTTTTATTTACCGATGGACAACAATTATCGCAAAAAATAGCTAGCGTCACGTAATGTATTGGTTGATAGCGAAAGTTTATTATAATTACGTAACAATAAAGAAATAGTTCCAAGTTGCTACAGAACTTTTTATATGGTTCAACTCGCCTTAATCTCAGTTAAAAAAAAACAGATTCCAAATATTTTAACAATTTATTAATTTACTATTACTTATAACAACTTAACATTAACAACAAAATAAATACTTAAGTCTTATCAGCTCGCTGGTACCCCAGCCGCTGTTCTAGTTTTCTTAATGTACCAGTTTTTTTTGTAAACTTTCTTCCTCATGCCCGGCTTTTCACTTTCGGGTCTATGGTTGCTTGCCATCGCGGCTAGTTCACTATCGAGTAGCTTTGGTATGGATATCGGCTCAAAACCGTACTGGAACTGTGGCTCTACGAAGTTTGTCTTGCTCTTGTATCTCTGGTAGGGTCGTGATGCGAAAGCTGAGCTATCGCGCGGCGCCCCTTTGGAGTAATCATACTCGTACAACTGTTGTTTAGGTTTGTGGTGACCGTAATAAGACTTTCCCTTCTCTTCCTTTGTTGAAGGAAAATCAAACGAAGGCGCCACCGAGTATTTGGCGAATTTCGGTTTCTGTTTTTTGTCGTCATCGTCAGACACATAATAATCAGGTTTTTGTTGTTTGTATAACTTGTAATATCCTAGCTTATTCTGATAACGATCGAGTAAACCTTCTGGCTTGCTAATTGAATAATCCGTGTAGTAGTTTTCCTTCATTTTGTCTCTCGAGTTCTTATAGCTCGAGCGTGCTTCTTTAGGGTATTCGTCACCATCTTCCTGATATTGCTGAAAAGGGGTATGTTCGATGTTATACTCGATGTGATCGGGAGCGACCCCGTAACTCTCAGGATCAAAGATGTCTTTCTCAGCAGCTTCTAAAGCCTTTGCGCTGTATGCAGGAAAACCAACTGCGGCATTTTTATACGCCTTTTCAAAATCTTCTTCATTGTTTTCTTCCCGGCCAACCACTTCTTCTTTCATTTGTTCGTGGTGCATGTGCATTTCGTCCGGAGCTTCCTCGTGAATTATAATACGTTTTGATTTCTCATGAACATGAGTTGGTGGTGCATTGTGCGATTCAGAATGAGGAGGCGAATAGTAGTGATGAGATTGTTGAGGTTGTGACTGATGAGATTGTTTCTGCGGAGAGGAGTGATCATGGTGGTGTTGTGCGTGGGACTGCTCGTCCCGCTGGGGAGGTGGCGCATCTTCCTGAGACTTTTCACGTCCCTGAGACTTCGCATGAACGTGCTGACTGGGGTCAACCTTTATTTGAGCATTGGCGAGCAGACGTATATCTTCTTCGTATTCCTTTGTTATGGGCTCAAAATCGTAATGAATTGGATGTTGAGTCGGGGCGGAATAATGTTGCGATGGACCCGCATGCGATGACTCATCGTAATGAGTTGGATGTTGAGTAGGGGCGGTATAATGTTTCGATGGACCCGCATGCGATGACTCATCGTGATGTCCGTGACTCGGCCCGTGATGGTGACCTTGTTCTTTATGGTCTGGTTCGTGATGTTCCTCAGAAGATTTAGGATACTCCTTATAATTGTTTTGATATCCTGGATCGCCGTCTTCCGAATCATGGGAAGAATCTTTCTGTCTTTCGGAATCACTATGTGGAGCGTTGTTGTGCACATGTTCTTCCCTGTGTTGTTCTTCTGGTTTGAAATTATATATAAGGTGTGATGGACCTTGACCATTGCCATGGTAATGAACATCCTTTATTTGGACCGGTTCCTTTGACGTGCGCGAAAAACTGTAAGTAACAGGGTCCTTCTCGGATTTAGATCCATAGCTAACATGCATTGGTTCTGACTGGGTTTCCTTGTTGTAGCTTATTGCTTTTTCTTTGTATGTTTCCTTATGTCCAGGCACATTAATTTCGTATACAATTTCTGGAACTTCATCAAGAGACTCTTGGTGCGGTCCGGTCGTCTTCCTAGGAGCATCATTCTTTTTCGCATGTTTATTAGAATGTGTTGGTTTCTTTTCCTTCTTTTTATGTGAATGCTTCTGTGGCTTTTCATTGATATTTCCGCTATCATATGTCATTGTCTTTTGAACGACAAACTCCTTCTGGTAATTTTTGGCACCGCCTATATCAGCTTGTGGCAATTTCTGGTATGTGGCCTGGGCGATTCTAGGCAGGAAATGTTGCACTTGAGGTACGAGAGGGTTAGCGAACGTCAGAGGTTCAAGAAGAGTTAAGTCTAGTAGAGGGAGAGGTTCACTTTTCACTTTCACTACAGATGTCTTTCCATTGATATCGTTCACGTAAGTGATAGTTGTCTGTTTGGCAGGAGCTGATTGCAGTTGAGCTCCTGAGTGTTCTGGGGCCTCTTCTACATGTTCATAACTATGTTCTACATGAACGATTTGAGGCGTTTCTTGTAACCTTTGGTAATTCGCTCCTGAGTGAGTCTCGTGTGGTTTCTCTTGGCTACGATGTGACTTCGGTCCGTCATGAGACGTGTGGGGATTTTCTTGCACTCGCTGGAACTTCGATTCACTATGATCAGAGTTAGGTTTTTCTTGAAGACTTTGGAACTTCACTTCGCCATGAGCGCCGTGTGGTATTTCTTGGATGCGCTGGAATGTTGCTTCACCGTGAGGAACAGGAGATGATTCCTGACCATTATGGAACTTCGGTTTACCAACAATTATTTGAGGTAACTCTTGCTGTCGTTGGAATTTAGGTTCATTTTTGTTATTGATGTATTGCTCGTGTGACTGTGCATTGAAGAACACCGCCTTATTGTTCGTTGACTGTTGTTGGGCGTGCGGAGCTCTAAAACCATAATTTTGAGCATTTGACGAGGGTGCCAAGCTTTGAACGTTCTGCGCATACACTAAGTGTCCGAAACTGGGAAAGTGATTGAGAGGAGTCGGAGTTGGGCTCTGCAGAGCTGGGACTTTGAAGGGCGCACCGAAAAACACCTGTGGGGCAGACTGCTTGAACTGGAAGTTAGGCGAGGCGGCGACTAGTGGCTGAGCCAAATGTTCTGGTAGTTTCGGTTGAAGCGACACATATTGCTGCGGAAATGCGGCCTTGTAGGAAGCATGCTGAGGGGCTTCAAAGTATCTGTTCCCGTACGAATCCATCAAGTATGTATTCACATTTTGATTCGCTGGCTTATGCTTCACCGGGGCGACTTGCGAGGCCGCAGCTTTGGGCGCAGCGATGAAATGCGGCAGCTGGAACGAGTAGGACGCGTAGGGCGCTGCACTGGCGTACACTCCCTGAGGAACGTTGCGGTATAGGCGCGGAGCACTTTCTGCACTCTCATTATCTTGGACTGCTGCACTCTGTGTGACAGACCCTTTATCACCAAGGGCTTGGCTTATCGTCAGCCAGCACACGACCGCTAATACTGCCTGCGGACAAATAGAAACACATTAAAAAATCATAAAATTGTTAGTAATAAACTAATAATAGAACTTAGTTGATTAGATTGATATCTATAGTAGGTACAATTAATTATTCGAATCAATTTACCTTTCTCCCCATGTTGGTCGACGTCGTATCGAGACGGCGGGAGAGTCACTGCAGCGGCGCGGCTCCCTCCTCAAGCTTATATCGTAACGTGCGCAAGCGCAACCGCCGACAGACGGTCGTCTTTTTGCTAAAGCCACTCTATTTTACTCCGTTTTAAGTACAGACGCCCGTTATATCATTAAACACTCAATAGTGCCAAATAAAATAAGCCAAGTTGTTATTACCTATTCGTTTACACTTAATTGGAAATGGAAAATAAATAAAGTACTTCCTGTATCCGGAGACGTAATATAATTATAAACTAATGTTACACTACCGTCAACAATAGATTTGGGTGTCGCCTGGTTACGTGAGCGGCGAGTAGGTGTTAGATTGTTTGTAATAACACTCTTTCAGTTGCCGAGTAACAGTTTCGGACATGAAGCCGCCGCGGCGCCGCGGCATTTGCAATAGATTAAGGGCGTATGTCACGCTCGAAACAGGGCGTTAATTTGGTGTAACAACAACGCAACGGAATGTCACAACGCACGGATCAAGGATAGATATCAACCAAGTAATTTAAATGGGAAAATTGTTTTCGGCTATTAATCGGATCGATTGTCTTTTGAAATTGATTATTTCCCGGTTTGTTTGATAAAGAACGTGTCACACGGTATTTACTTTCCTAACCCACTAGCTTTCTTCGGCGCAGGGTCACGGTCAGTGCGTAGGGTGCCTAGGCACTGGAAACCCAGTGAAAGTCAACGTATCAGTGGAGCCGCTGGTCATCGGTCAGGCGTGAACTTGTATCGAATTCACGGTCAACCGATATGGATATCGAGCGGTAAAGTCGCACAAAGTTCATTTGAAATGTGTATTTATGTGAAGATACTCATTTTTAACCCTCGACGCAAAAACGACGGGGTGTTATAAGTTTGACGTGTCTGTGTGTGAACGGATGAACCGATTTTGATTTTGTTTTTTTTTTTGAAGTGAAAACTTCTTTCAGCGCGTTGGGCATTTTTTGACATGGGAAAAAATCATTGAACTCGCGCCACTGTTACCGTAAGCGACACCGTGCGTGTTTTGTTTATAAAACGATTTAAAAAAATACCCGCTTCGGATGTGTTCGGCTGTCCTCGGGATTTATCCGTTATGTCAGTGAGTGATGATGGCAAAGTAGTTAGTCTGTTGGTGTTTTGTTTTCACTTCTGTCAGTACTCCCGGAGTGTTTTTTACATTTTATCTGTAGATAATAGGACTTCGTTGCCCCGTTGGTCTAGTGTGGTGGCAAGTGGCAAGCGCTACTGCTGAACTGAAGTGCTGAGCACGAAGTCCTGGGTTCGAATCCCAGGCCAGACAGTGTTTTCTGGAATTTCTCAGTAGCACCTCGGAGTCGGGATTTGTGCCAGGTTGATGACAATAGGCTCACCCCTATTATATGGGACCTAAAAATAACTGGCGAAATGTGGGTGTAAGTACTATAGATACACCTCTGCTTTACCCTTCAAGGAGTACAGGCGTTCGGCGGGATTGTCCGAAAGGGTTACCGCTGGCCCGGAACATAAAGGGCTAAGGAAGGAACACGGGTGGGTTTTAGTCAGTAAGAGTCTAGTAAGTTCCGCTCCACCCAGAGCTGGAGGAGTCATTTGATGATTTCCCCTCCGCGAAAAAAAAAAAAAAGGAATACCTACAGGCGTGATGTTGTGTAATAAGAATTAGTACCGAATAATCCGAGGTTTTTTCGACATTATTCTGCTATCTGGCTAGGTGGTGCCACTTAGTCATTCAGTAAGGTAAGAAAATGATTCGTGGTAGAAAGGACTACCCACAATCCCCCCTGCGATACGTGAAGATATTTCATTAGTTAACATTACAGCATAGACAAAAGCAAATGCAGTGGTTACGGTGAGACCACAAATTGTACAAGCCGCAAGGTTTGCATATTCTTGTTTGGATTTGGCGTTCCTGGATTTGTTCATTCAGTGGTTAATCAACTTTTGCCAGTCTGCAAGCCTAACTCTAGTATCTAGGACGCACTATAAAAAAACAACCAAGTGTGTAAAGCAGCCCGTACAGTGTAGGGTTCTGTAGTTGAGATGAACATGCACAGTAGGTATTATTTTTATCGATCGCACAAAAAAAAAATACATTTTCGAAAAATAGTAAATTGTTACAAAGGTCGAAAGGAATTCATGTCTTTCACCCGTGTTAAGAGCGTTTATGACGTACGGCATTTCATACAAACTTTCAAGCCTTTGTTTTTCGTAATGAATGAACCGATTTTATTAAAACTTCATACGAATAAGCTGGATACGAAGGTCTAAACACCTACTTAAGAACATTTTCGAAAAATAGTGGTACAGCCAAATTAGACCGATTTTAAATTTTCCGCAGAAACAGAGATTTCCAGTTATCTTTTTTTTAAATAAGATATTTCGAAGATTTCTTATGTAACTTTTTAGACCTTTGTATCCTGCAGCGTATGAAGTTTCATTAAAATCGGTTCATTCATAACGAAAAACAAGGGCTTGAAAGTTTGTATGAAATGCCGTACGTCGTCGTAAACGCTCTACTCTACCTTTCGTTTCGAATAAAGGGAAAGTAATAAGAAAACATAACCCTCCTTCTGGCGCAGTCGGGTAAAAATAGTAGTTTTTCTAAAATATTTATTGATAGATAATAACGTGAATAGTAACCTATTTAAAATTAATTGAGAAGTTAGAACAATTCGTGAAAGTTAAATAATTATATACTATAGTCTTTTTTTATTAGTTTTAAATATGAAACACACCGCGTCACCTGCACCACCGCGGGCCGTCCCGCTTAATAGATATTTTTTAGGGTTCCGTACCCAAAGGGTAAAAACGGGACCCTATTACTAAGACTCCACTGTCCGTCTGTCTGTATGTCACCAGGCTGTATCTCATAAAGCGTGATAGCTAGACAGTCGAAATTTTGTATTTCTGTTGCCGATATAACAACAAATACTAAAAAAACGTTTTTGCGTTTTTGCCTTGTGGTACGGAACCATTCGTGTGCGAGTCCGACTCGCACTTGGCCAGTTTTTTTAATTCACACTGGCTGTTTATACCTACTGTGGTTTATACACTCAAAAGACCGCAGCATTTTTCTTAATTATGTAAATAATTTCGTCGCTGACTACCTAACCAAAAGTTCTATTTTTACCCGACTGCGCCAGAAGGAGGGTTATGTTTTCCGAGTGTATGTATGTAAGTATGTATATTTCTTTGGCACGCTTTGTAGCCTAAACGGCTTCATCGATTTCAGCTTGAGAGGTGCCGTTAGATTCGTCTTACTATTGAGAGTGACGCTCGCGCTGGGTAAGTATATCAAATGTGAAAAAAAAATTAAATGGCCGATTTTTGTTGCCATATTTTGTCTTCGTCTTCCGGAAGACGAAGACAAAATATGGCGTTGGAAGGCCTCCCACAAGGTGGTCCGACGACCTTGTGAAGGCTGCAGGAACCCGTTGGATGCGAGAAGCGCAAGTGGAGGTGCTTGGGGGAGGCCTATGTCCAGCAGTGGACGTCTTTCGGCTGAAATGATGATGATGATGACGATTTTGTCTTCAAAAAAAAATTTTTTTTCAAAACCTATCAAAGTTAAGGGTTTTAAAAGGTAGGTAATTACAATTACAAAAATATTTAAAATTCAATCCCGCCCGAGAGAGGGCAACCATTACTATTTGAGTCTTTCCCGCTGCAGAGAAGCCCGAAGCAGCGTCTTCCACCCGTCGGATCAAACAAACACTACTTTCCGAGTACCTATGAGAAATGAAAAAGTTTTTACCCGACTGCGCCAGAAGGAGGGTTAAGTATGTTTTTCTTCGTAGTATTTTTCGAAGAAACTATCAAAGACTAGGTAAGTTATTTCTGTGGTTGTAACCGAAAATATTTAGATATAATCACAAACTATTTAAGTAGGTACTTGAATAGCAAAGTCACTTAAAAACATCATAATCTTTGTATTGTAATTGTGGGATCCAACAATGCCGTTCGATCCTCTCTGCCTACATGTCTACCCCGCTAATGAAAGCGTAAAGTTACAGAAGTAGTACTTACTTACATTTATGTACAGACGCCAGCACATCAGCAAGCTACCCGAAACTATCAAATTTTCCTAATTAACCTTGAACATAATGCTTCAGTGATAAAGTCAATGACGGATAAAATTTAAAATCTATAAGAGAAAGACTTATTGTAGTAGCTTGATGTGCTGGCGTCTGTACCTACCAACTTTTCATCATAAAATCGTATAGGGCTTACCTTACCTATGCAAATATGCACTGACCTCTATCATACCTGTAAGTATAATACAGGTCAGTCAGTGGGTCTATGTGAGATACCAATTTTCACCTTGACTGTGGTTTTTATTTAAGTTTAGTTGACAACAGGCGTTTTGGTTTTGACATTTTGATCACATTTCGCCACCATCATGTTCTGTGGCCACCACTTTCACCGTATCAGTCGTGCTAATTTCTCACCGCATTATATTATTGTAGTCTTTGTTTCTCACTCAGTTGGGGTGAACGATACCACTCGGTGAAGAGGAGGTACAATATTGATAATTTTACTCGATACGGTGACGGACGAGTCTGAGTCGTTAAATATCGATAGCTACTCGGTATCGAACGAAAAGTATCAATAGTTACTCGTATCGGTAATTTTTTTCTAGAATTATAGACAAATAAAAACAGCAGCGTCTATCTGTTAACGTTGCACTAGCGTCTGTCTGTTAACGTTGGTAATACGGGTTTTAAGCGGGGAAGCCCATCATAATCAGCCTATAATGTTCCCACTGCTGGGACACAGGCCTCCTCTCGGTGAGAGGGAGTGGGCCGTAATCCACCACGCGGGCCCAGTGCGGATTGGCAGATGTCACATGTCTTCGAATTTTTGGTACTACGACATGCCTTAGAGCATTAAATGCTGCTCTGCGACATGCCGGTTTCCTCGGGAAGCCCGCGACATTCAAAATCCCTTGTTCACAAACTAAATTTAAGTTCAGCCGGTCGATTCTGTAAAAATCTCACCGTGAAAACTTAGGTGAAGTGACTTTGTTTTTGCTAGGAATTGACACTATTGACAGCTCACTTCATCTAAGTTTTCGCGGTGAGATTTTTACAGAATGGCACCGCAGTGCATCTTTTTCTTTTCATTATGAAAAGGACAGAAGATAAATTTTAATTTAGGCCTGTCAATTTAATCAGCGCCTGACACTACTCCATGAATGTTTAAACGTGATTTACGTCAATTTACGTCAGGCGCTGATTAATTTGACAGAAATAAACTTCATAGAGAATGACACTATAACTAGTAAAAGATGCTTTCATAGAATAAAATAAAATACATACGATTGGTCTTATTTCATCTAGCTTAAGATTACCTGACTACGTAATCCATCTTCCATCTAAGTATATTTATAGTAGGTAATAATAAAGCTGAAGAGTTCGTTTGTTTGAACGGGCTTATCTCTGGAACTACCGGTCGGATTTGATAAATTATTTTTGCATTTGATAGCCAAATTCTTGAGGAATGCTATAGGCTATTTAACACGCAATGACCCTTAGGAGCCGAGCAAAAAGAAAAAAAGTCAGAAAGAACCTAAGCGAACACGAAGTGAGAGGTCGGGGGAACAAGAAAATAAAGTCGCGACTAGAAGCTAGTAAAATATAAAAATTTCTTACGAGTATTTTTGATCGATACCTACTTGGTACTCGATTCCAAAGTATTGATGCCAAAAGTATCGAGTTAGTAGTTGTATTTATTTGTATTGTTACATCCCTTGATCCCTGGTGAATGCTCCAACCAGCCCGCGAAATTCAAATTTTCTTACGTTTTTTGCAATTTGCAGGCCAGTGCTAGGTTGTATGTTGATTAAAATATTATTCGCGGTTGTAAGACATATATAGGTACAGAATTATAATCATGAAAATCATCAATAAAACGCTCTAAGTTCATAAAGCTGTTAGAAGTACTTTTTCTGTTTTTTTTTTGTTCTTACACCTTTATGAAGTTGGAGGGTTGTATTGGTGATTTTGATTATTACAATTCTGTAACTACATACGTCTTACAGCCGCGAATAATATTTTAATCAACATACAACCTAGCACTGGCCTGCAAATTGCAAAAAACGCAAGAAATTTTGAATTTCGCGGGCTGGTTGAAGCATTCCCCTTAATATATTACTTACCCTACTTACCAGAGAGTACTTTTTGATAGACTGAAATTACTTACTCTATGTTTCTCTGTGGTTGCTTGTCAGTTGTTGACTTGTTGTTGTGTTGTGAACAGCGTTGCCAGATCGTTCCTTTTGGAACATTTTGCGTTCTATTTTACGGTCATGCGTTCCCTTTGCGTTCCCATCTTTTGTGCGTTCTCTTCGTTCCTTTTTGGTATGGTGATACAACCTGACACAGACCTGCAAATTGCAAAAAACGTAAGAAAATTTGAATTTCGCGGTCTCAACTACCCATTCTCCTTAAGTTCGTGTACTGAAGACTAGGCTGTAAGTATTTACAATCCTTTGCCTAACCAGAAAGGGTGGATCAAAGAAAACTTAAAACCCAAAGATTGATTACTTTACAATTTATACGTCTGTGCTTTGGCTGGCGGGGAAGCCAACTTTATTTGTGAATTGAATCGTTTCGTGTTTTTTTGTTCAGGTTTCGCCCTTGAATGGTAAGGTATTTGCTTTGTTTTCATTAAATTCTACTGTGCTGAATGGTAACCTAAGTAAAGTTAGAAGCTGCTGTTTTCATTTCCCAAACTACTGGATGGCGCGCGGGGCAAAATATAACTTTACTATCTCAATAGCCTACTAACTAGGTACCTAGCTAGCCTACGTGCCTATTATCCTTAAAAAACAAGTTGAGACTTCATTTATGTTATGACATAGGTATGCTCGTCGTTTGGTTGGACTTATGTTGAAATAACCGAATCACACGGTTCACTCTTGCCTTTCAATTTTGATGAATAAACCAAATTCATATTTGTAAACATCTAACATTTAGAAAAAAATAATTCGTTCTTATTTTGTTCTTGGTTAATATTTTCTAACAAAATCTATAAAACATAGATAATGATGCATTACAAAATTTGGTGATATTCATTGGTTACCGCCAGAATTGACAGCATTGATTGACATAAGGGAGCTAACCTAGAGCCATTATTAAACGAAAAAAAAGTGCTCGTACTCAAACTTGGTCCGAGTCAATGATTTCTTTAAGACTACGCCGACCGCCTAGTGGCGCCCTCATCGTTTGTGTGGTTATTTCTTTTATTTTAGAATAAAAATGCAGAAAATAAGCACGTTAAGTTGTGCTCCACAAGATTATACCTACGTTTATATTATTATAAACGGTAGTTTTACATAGTTTAGTTTTATTATAATCACTAAAACGAAAAATAGTGACCACTATTATTAAAAATAACCAATCAAACGATGAGGGCGCCACTGCGCAGTCGGCGTTTGGTCGGTATAATACACTGACCTCAGAGGTCAGTGGTATAATATCATTGGCCCGAGTACTCAAAACTAAAGACCGCGCTGCGATCGGAGAACGTAAACAACATTTCTAGCATTAATTGTGAACGCGATTCGGAACGCGACCACAGTGACCATAGTCTACTCTGGGATACCAGATTAAAAAGATTTTTCCAATAGTGGGGAAATTTCAAGGTTTATTTAAAATATTGGCTAGTTTTTGTAATAGCACAATTTGCTTATGAGATGTTTAATTTAATTACATAAAAGATTTAAATCATAGTTTAGAAGTAATAAATGAAGTCTTAGCTTCTAAATCAGCACAAAAAGTTAGTGGACACTTAAAAATGTTTGAATAATTTGATACATTATGCACAGCAAAACTCAATTGAAAAAAAACTGAATTGAATTTATTCTTCACTTAAAAGAAGGAATGCAGATATTAATATTCTAAATAATATGTCCATTTTATGTGATACTTAATGGTAATGGGTAATAAATGCATGACATCTTTGGTGTGTTGGCTTGCAGATATTAATATGGATAGGTATTTAATAACACGAAAACGTGATTCTGACGGCTCAAATACTCGTGCTGACGATCAAAACCGTCCGGGTTGCTCTAAACTTCCTAAATTACACCAGACAAAACAAAATAAAGAAATAAAATCTTCTAAGCTTAAGATCTCAACACAGAGTACAGAATCCAACTTAGAGACAAATAAATTTGTGTTTGTGTCTTTATTTTTGTGCGTCATGTTTGCCGCAAATAAACGTATTTCTTCTTCTTCTAATGATCTGCAAAAATAATAATATGTGACGTTTGCCGCCTGCATGATACTGACAAACTAACATACCTAACTAACATAACATACTACAAAAATTGATTCTTCTTTACGAATCAATAACAAAAAAAATCTATTTATTCATTAATAAATATTTTTTTTTTAATATATATTTTTCGTTTGCGTTCCTTCACGGCTAATTTCGTTCCATTTCAGACATCCCAGCGTTCTAAATCTTCAATCACTACTGGCAACACTGGTTGTGAATATTGTGTTTTGGTGGCAATTTCATCTTCGATTATTTCTAATTCCTGTATTATTCTGTTAATCACATCGTTCACATCTGATACTAACATCCCAAAATGACAGCTGAGAAACGCAGGCGCTCAGTTAACTTTAGTACGGAAGAAAAAATGAAGTTTCTTCGCATTTTGAAAAAAAAAGGCCAAGTGATAATAACTAAAGTTACCTCCCACGACCTACAAACAAATCGTTTGAAGGAAGACGCTTGGACAGAAGTAATGGATGAACTAAATGCATCCGGTAGCATCCTAAGGTTCGTTGTATTAATCTATTTCCATATCTAAAGAAATTAAATTTAAAAAAAAACTTGCTGTAAAGTATCTACCTAATTAGCAGATCTCGTTAGAGAGTAGTATAATTAGGTACTTAGGGTAAACTCTTCTGACTTCGTAATTTTCTTGAACTGTAGGTACTCTTTTTGCAGAACTAAAGATAATCTCAAAAAGTTGTGGCAAAAGATGAAAACGGAAGCCAAAATCTATACCCAAACAAATGGAACAAGCGGAGGGTCAACAAGAATGGATGATCCTGTCCTGGAAGTGGTAGCAGACCTAACTGGTTACGGAAGTTCAGTCGGAGGGTCCACTTGTTCGGGAGTAGAGTCAGTTTATGACTGTGAACCTGAAATAGTGTGTAAGTCATCATCATTGAGAGCAGTGGTAGTCTCGTGATATCAACCCCGACTTACGAGTTGTAGGCCGTGAGTTTGAACCCAGACAGGCACTTGACTTTGAGTATTTCATTTCATAACCACTGCTCTCAAAACGGTGTAGGAAAACATTGTGAGGAAACCGGCATGGCCTAGAAGCAAAAATTCGAAGTCATATGACATCCATGATGATTTACATAAAATCATCATTATTGCAAAGCAAGGTTGTGTGTGTGCCAACAGGGCTACAAACATTCTTGCAAGTATCCCTCGACCCAATATCCAAAGCAAATACAAGATGAGATAGTATTATTGAAAAAAAACCCTCTGTCTACCCAACTAAGTATTGTTGTGCAATACATTTTCAGTCCTTCGGCAAAATATATAACTGTCTTTGCTGTGCAGTAGGGTTAAAACAATCCAACACTTAGCACGAAGGAGACTTAGCAATTTTGTATGGGAAGTGGCCTATGAACCAATAGCCATACCTCATCTATACTCTTGCGCAAAGGGGCATCAAAATCTGGCCCGGCAAATTTGAGAAAATATATAATTTACTTTTTATCATAAAGTTTCAGGTATTAAACAAGAAAAAAGCAATCCAAAAAGACGTTGGCCTACACTATGCGATGATGAGCAATCTAATAAATCTGCGAAAATATCAACACCATCAGACAACAATTTTGCAAGTGAAAGACTTAAATGTGAAAAAGAAAAAAGCGCCCTTATAGAATTACAAAAGCAGCATATGACTGAAGAACATGCTTTAAAAATAAAGCACGGGGAGTTAAAAACAAAAATATTAGAGGCTGTTTTAAAGAAAGTACAAGGTAAGTAAGGATATATTAAAACCGTCACAGGTGTAGCTATATTTTTTTTTAAGGATTTTTATTGCAATCTATCAGTCTTGCAGATTTTCAGCAATATGTTTGGTATGATTAGCGGGTTTGTATGGAAAAGCTGTCCAGTGGCTGCTCCATTTATTCTTATAGCCTCTTAAATAAGGTCTTGCGGAATCTTTCTTTTTATTTGTTTCTAGTGTTCATCAGGTTTACTGCTAGCATGTTTGGATGGTTTGTGATTCAATCTTTGTAGGCTTTATTATGCATTTATATAGCAACAAATTGTTTTGGAGTGAGAGTTGAGGTTTTTTATTTATAAGCCAGTCCATTGTGCGCAACTTCTGGCTCATAGCCAACCGCTTTGTAAATATGTGCTTCTTCCAAGTTAGGCGTCTATCCAGATATATTCCAAGATACTTGGCGTAATCCTCTTACGGTAGAGGTATTCCGTTTAGAGGGTCGGGAGGACATGCTCCTTTCCTGGACGGATTTGGTATCGTTGGCTTTGGTTTGCCAGTCTTTAAACTATTTGGCTGCATGATCGAGACTATTTTAAAGCTTTTGTTCTGCAACTTCTAGTGAAGTGTCCACTGAAAGAATTACTGTATCATCAGCTAATGTTTCAGTGACCACGCCTTCGGCAGTAGGGAGGTCGGTTGTGAAAAGCAGGTACAGCGTTGTACCCATTACACTGCCTTGCGGAACTCTAGCTTAACTAGGTTAGACTTCCGCAAATTTTGATGCTAGAGGTCTGAAAATTGGATTGATTGGACTGAGTTTGCCGTATGTCATTACTTCCCAGAATTCGACCCTTATTAGCGACACTATCGAATGGTGTAATAATAGTGTTTTTTTTTTAATCAACGGGTTCGATACCTGGTTACAAATAATGATTATCAAAAATCCAATGATGCAGTTTTAGTTTTCATCAAAATCGAGCCCGAGACTCCTTTGAGTACTTTTCGCTATTCCTGAAGGCCGAAGGGTTCCGTACCGTACCACAAGGCAAAAACGCCGAAAAAAACACGTTTGTTGTATGGGAGCCCCCTTAAATATTTATTTTATTTTAATTTTATTATTTATTATTAAAGTAAATATACAACTGAGTATTATGATATCGAGCAAAAAAATCGCGTTTGTTTTTTGGGTACGGAACCCTAAAAAAACAAGTCTCGCAACTCAGTTCTTCTAGCATAAAAAGTTGTGAGATCCATGTAATAACAAGTCGGTTAATTTATTCAGTCCCTACTTAAGGGACCTTCTGTCTTAAGTTATTACGTAATTACTAATTACATCTTATAGTGACCATATCAATATTAAAAATCTTTTATGTTTTAAATAAATAGATTGACTTGGCCATCGCATGAAAACACAATGTATCTCACAAGTAATTAAATTAGATTGTTTAGTGCGATTGCCAAATCGCAAAAAAAATCAGCTGTTCCCTACATTGTGACGAGTTATGCGAACATAAATGTAGGGAACAGGAACAGCTGAATTTTTTCTTCGCGATTTCAGGTTTGTTCCCATAGTAAAAGTTGTTCATAATGATGAGTACAAGGACCCCTGAAGAGGTTTTGCGTTAAGTCAATAACACGGTGTACTCGTATAATAACTACGTCTGTGATAGGCTTAATAATATAGTACACTCCATATTTTCACTTGTACTTGTCTATATTTCAGTATGATTATGTTGCTCTTGGGGTAAATACCTCTGTTAACAAAGAACAAATTTTGTTACAGATGAGAAACCAGTGGACTCTGAATTACTGAAGATAGTGTCAAACATGTAACTGCCTCGTTGGTCTAGTTGTGCTGAGCATGACGTCTTGTGTTTGATTCACGGGTCAGTCGGTGTAATTTTATTCCATTTGGAATTTCTCAGCTGCAGCCTAGAGCCTGGATTTGTGCCCAGTTTATATCAATAGGCTCGCCCCCTATTAATCGGACTTAAACTGAAGAAATGTGGGTGTTGTGGTACACCATGTTTAATTACAATGACTTTTTTATTTTAATTTCTGTCTGAAATCTAAATTAGTTCAGTAAAAAAATTTAAACAAGCCTACGTTAGGTAAAATAAATATTTACCCCCTTACTAATAAACGTTGTATAACGTCTGTATAGTTACACAACACTCTGTCTTCTTCTTTCGAAAGTCAAATTACTGACGACTGAAAGAAAGTAATCGGTGTGTAACTATATTCATCTACTAAGTTTATTAGTAAGGTTAAACGCGCACTACGATTTTAATCGTTGCGATTTAGTTATAAAATCGCAAACACAAAAAAATTCAAACGAATTCTCAGGCGATTTTTTTTCGCAGTGCGCGGTCTATTAGTTTTGTCTACAGATTGGCGATTATTTATCGCAACGATTAAAATTCGTAGTGCGCGCTAAGCATAAGGGGGTTAACGTACTGAAAAAATATACTTGTCAACTCCGGCCCCCGTGGCGAGTTTCAATACTGCTAAAGGGGACTGAGGATTTTTATATGGAGCTTTGGCATAACTACTGTCGCGCCATTTTGTTTTTTTCAAAATTGCGGCCACGCATTGAACATAAATACATCGATAGATGACATCAATGCAAACGTAAAATATTATGGGACCTAACCCCGTAAAGCGTCACGTTTCTGAAATATTAACGTTCAGAGTTGATGACGTGATATCCATTTTTTTTTTTAACTTGCTTTGATCTTGTTGCATTAGATGTTTGATTACTTTAAACTTAACAGTGATTATTTCATACATATGGCGGACAGGTAGGTATGCCACGGATCTTCAAACCCCAAATCATATCTAAATTGTTAAGTAACTCGTAGTGAGTGTTCAAGCGAGGTATTATTTTGGCATTACATTGAGTAGTTGAGTAGTATTCTAGTCTTGTGATAATTAAAAAAAAAAAACCTTTTCTGGTCTTCGCGCGTCGAGATATTCGTCAGTGTAGCCTAGTACAATTACTTTGTCTTTTAAATATCAATCTTGTCTTCTTTTCAATCTTCCACATTGTGTCCTTGCAGTGGATTTCTCGCAGCTGCCCGATTTATGCTCTACCTACAAGCATTACCTTATTTCTGGTCTTCTTCACATACAGTTTTCTGTGAAATTCATAGCAAATTGGTTTACGAAAATTATATCGCACATACCTAGCAATAAGGGTCTATCCACAGTGAAATCAAAAATTCTTTTATATTTTGTAATAAAAAATATTAAATGTTTAAAAGTTTATTTATTTTTTTATCGTACATAGAAAAAACATTTAGAAAGTTAAATGATTTATGCTAACGCATACGACTTCGTAGATTAATCTATGTCTTAGGTAAAACTTAAAAGTTAAATTCTTACTCTTAAAGTGATGAATTAGGGATCAGTATTCCGTACAGTTATGTACTCAGAAAATGCGTGGTGTCTAACGAAAGGACATTAGACGTGTCCTTTATTTATTTTCTAAATAAAAACTAAACTGCCGAAATGTTAGTTTACTATAGGTAAACCATTACCTAACTCATCGGAAGAACAAGCACGATGTTGATTGTTGTGATGTTACATTGTAAAAAAAAAATTGCTCGCCCTGTCGCAGCAAACGTTTCTCTATAAGCTGCGGTGTTTTAAGAGCACATGAGTACGGGCTTTCATTGGTTACAAGACGTATCAGAAAAACCCTAAAAATTACCATAGACACAGCAGCAAAATGCTGGAGCATGTTCTTTGCTGTCAATATTTTTTGTGAAAATATGCGCGAGCAGTGAAGCGAGTGAACGCACGCCACATATATACATTTTCTGCACGCTATTTTGAACCCTATAATTATGTTTATTTTAATAAGAATTGCTCAAGCATTTTGCTCTGCGCTGACCCTAATAACTACAACAGCAAACATTCATAAAGAAGTCTCTACTTTAGAATACCATGTCTTGTCTGACGCGCATACGCACATCATAAGATCTATGAAGTCACTGCAAAGTATTTCGCTTTTTAGGGTTCCGTTGCCAAATGGCAAAAAACGGAACCCTTATCGATTCGTCATGTCTGTCTGTCTGTCTGGTCTGTCCGTCCGTATGTCACAGCCACTTTTTTCCGAAACTATACTGTTGAAACACTGTTGGTAAGTAGATGTATTCTGTGAACCGCATAAAGATTTTCACACAAAAATAGAAAAAAAAAAACAATAAATTTTGATACTTAAAAATTTATTGTTACTGAAACTCAAAAATTTTTTTTTTCATCAATCCCATACGTGTGGGGTATCTATGGATAGGTCTTCAAAAATGATAATGAGGTTTCTAATATTTTTTTTTTCTAAACTGAATAGTTTGGACTGAACAGGGGGACCCCTGTAACTTCTAAAATAAGAGATTGATAAAACTAAAAAAAATATATGATGTACATTAATTACCATGTAAACTTCCACCGAAAATTGGTTTGAACGAGATCCAGTAAGTAGTTTTTTTTTAATACGTCATAAATCGTAAACCGCAATTTACCATTTATTCAATCAACTCAAATATATAAAAAAAAAAACATTTAATTTCATAAACATAGACCTTATGCATAAACCCGGATGTTACGGAACCCGAATTTAAAACGTTCAAACCCAGTCACGGTCTCATCTCGGCGACAAACAATTGTCAAAAAATGTAGGGAAATTAGAGGTATTTTTGACAGATTCAGACTGAGATCAGACTGTAAACGTTCTTAAAATTAAGAGAGTTGCCCCTCTGATGTCATAAAAAAGTTGTATTAGCACTTTTATATTATCACTAGCAGCGCCCCGCGGTTTCATGGGCGCCCGGGCGGGCGTCCTTAATTCTTTTTAAAATAATTTTCCGTTTAATTTAAATACATGTCACTCATTATTTGTTATCACATAATAAAAAAAAAAAAACATTTTCATACATTTTTAAAAGTCTTTAGGTGCCACGACAGTCCTATGGGGTCTACAAAAAAGGTAGCTTCGGCCATCATATTACCTCCACAGATCGTGAAAAAGATCGACCACTTTAATAGAGCATGACTTCTCAAAAACTTCTGAGATGGTCAAGGCAGTGAAATAATAAAATTAACTTGAATTACTAAACATTGCCCTTCGCAGTCGGATAAAAAATAAGCCGGCACTGATCAGTAAAAACTGGTCAATTGAATTTCGGACCACGAACAGTAAGTTGGGATGAACATTGCACATGGGGCATGCAACGTATTGTTTTTATTTTCTATTGACCGCAAAAATATTTGTATGAAAAACAAAGTTGCTTCGTCGGTTATAACTTATAACCGTCAATATCTAATTTTTTAAAGATTTCTATGTAATTTTTACTTATCCAAATATATTTTGTTGGTTGCCTATTTATTACACGTTAACGTTTTTTTTCTCTGTAGGCGTGTAGTTAATACCATGCCAGATTACAGGTTTATAGTACCAAGGGTCTCCGAGTTAAACCGCGGACCAACATACCGACTTACTTGGCGAAATTTTAAGAGGAACCCTAATGTAAAGTGAGACAACTAGCACAACATGCGTGCGGGCGAATGCTCCGTCTGTAGGTAATTAATACTAATATCTAATGTTCTTAGACGGAGAACTCAGTTGTGCAGTTCTAGACACCGGGTAATTCATAAGATTGTATAGAAATTATCAAAAATGGCGCATGTAAGCACAGCATATGATGCGCAAGCGCATCAACATTTCGACACAATATGCGCGGGAGACGACAAAATAATAGATATGGATATAGATCTCTGTGTCTGACTTAAATAAATTATTATTATTAAAATACGCTTCGTGAACTATACTTCGGTTTCATTACATAATTGGATGTAGTTCCTGAAAAACGTTCCAACCCACAATCAGATCAAAATAAGAGTTATTACCAAATAAGTCACGTGATTGCAATTTACTAACTGTCAAAATTTGGTGGCTCTACTGTCATTTTAGTAATGAAATCATGATCTAGAAGCCCAACCCACATGTATGGAGAACACAAATAAGTATTAACCTTAGTACCGACGTGTGGTCTAGCAGACACTTCGAGCGTTCGAAAAGTCTAGTTATCCATGTTAGCGTAATAGTAGTTCCTTTACCTATTTAGGTATAGTAATTTTATTTTAGGTGCATCGTCTTCACATATTATATGATTAATGAATGCAAAACATTGTAAAACATTTTAAAAGAATAACGGTGGAGTTTCTTGCCCATTCTTCTCCATACGAAAACAACCTTTTGGAAAGGGCGACTAGAATCAATTCTATTTTATTGTAATTTTTGACGTTCAAAAGTGCCTTTTATGTGCCTAATTGAAATAAATGCTTTGACTTTATCACCCCGCGCTTCTCTCTACAGTCTACCCCTCGAGCAGCCGCCCAGGAGCGTTCGTGGAGAGTGGTAGAGTTGGCACGTGCGTTTATGGTAAGTTTTCATTGTTAAAAGATCGTGAGTGGTCTATTGAACCACTCGTCGGTATTTAAGTAACTTTTTTTTTGATAAGACTTATTTTAGACTACATATATGGTTTTTCAGTTTTATTTTCAGTCAAATACTACAAAATCAGCCACGTTCTCCGGGCATGAAACGGGCAACCAGAAAGAAAAGTAACAAACAGTGCTCCTGTTTCTAGCGAGAGATATAAACAGCCTCAAAATAGAAAACACGAAAAAATTTTTGCGGAATAGCTAAATGACAGCTCCAAGTCCGACTGAGGATATTGACCCGAATTTCACTGCGGCACAAAGTGACCATGGTACGGCCTCCGAACAGGAAGGGCCAGAAAGACACGATATCCCAGGACCAAGAAATCACGCGATTTTATTTAGACAAAAACCGATTCAAATACTTTGTTGGCTCATAACTTTTAATGGCTGTTTATTTTACTATTATGTTTCCGTACAGACACCGTTAATAATATCTAAGACAAAACGATATCAGGTTTAACTTTGGATGCACAATGTCAAACAGTGGAGTAATACTCTCCCGAAATTTGTATGGAAAAAATATCGACCAGTGGCACCTTAAGATTCAGTCTTAGGAAAGACACGTGTAACCAATGACACTTTTGCAGCAAAACTAAAGGTCTCGATTTGTTAATAGAAAACAGAAACCAATTGATTTCCGAAAAAGAAAAGCATTTAAAATTATCATTGTGTGACAGTTGCGGGGCCCAAAATCGAAACATAAAAATGGTGCTCTTACTTAGTGATTTTAGCCAGTCATCCTACCTTAAATGTGATTGATTTAAATTTCCTAGAAAATGGTCATACGTTTTTGCCAAATGACATGACTTTGGTAGAAACAAGTCATTTAAAAAAATTCAAAGATACACTGCAGAAGATTACGTGAATGTGATAAAGACTTGCACAAAAAAGACCCCTCTCTAGTGCTTATAAAGATGGAAAAAGAAGACTTCGTGAGCACTGAGAAATTCGAATAAAATATAACAAATCGAAAGATGTTCATTAATAAAGTTAGTTTAATTGGCTAAGGAACAAACATATACAAATAAGAAAGGATAATGTACACTGTCTTCATCATTCAGTCAGATGATATTGCGGAATATGAAGAGTTGTACATAGGGCAAAAATTTAAAGGAAGCGTGCTTCCTTTAAGCTCAGGACTCCTTGTTCCTCTCTGGCCAGACGTACAACCTATTTACCAAGGCTAAATTAATTGACATAAAGTCAATGTTCAGTCTAATTCCTGAAGATTGCCTGTCCTTTTAAAAAAACCTGCAGGGGATGGAAGGACCCGATTATATTGAAGGATTTGCTGGTGAACAAGACTTCGATTTTGAAGACGATGAAAAAGAATGTATATCATAGATATTTTTCACTAAAAATTATTTTCTATTTAATCTTGTTTTATTATTATTTTCTTTGTCGTACATGTCGTTTGGAACGCTTTGTATAAATTAAAGTCTAAAATAGAGTCAAATTAAAACTCGATCATGTCAAAAGTATCAGTAGTTAAAACAAATTGTTTCATAAAGTAATATGAGATTGAACTTGAATCACAATTATCTCAAAATGTTAAGTTGGAACTTTTTTCAGGAACTACGTCGAATTATTACATATTAAAATAATAAGCAACACTGGCTGATTTCACAAAAATACACACGAGAACAAAATTCACACGTAAATTAAAACTAAATTGTCTGTACCTACAGTATTCCTTCAACAATCCCTGTTTTAAAAACTTAACGATCACGCATACTAAGTAAACTTTTCACTGGCGTTGCGAATATTATGCACCGAACATCCCAGAAACTCTGCTGACACTCGGAATATGACCACACCGGACTGGCAGGCGATTTGTCTCTATTATAATTTTGCTACAAATATTTCGCAGCAGCGAATTTGATCACCTCGATGATGTAAAGATTCTTTTACGCCGGTAGCGGTCACAAAATATTACGTAATCAGTAAATTACATACCATTAGAAATTCAAACACCTAATCTGTTGAAAACGGTCCTAGTCAAGTTGTTGGTATTCTTGTCTCCTAACCTAGCTTTAACTCCATTGGTAGCAGTCTCTGGCATAGATAACCTCCTTTCAGGTTTATTGAACACCTGCGTGAACTTCTGAATGGCGTTCTGAGGAGGTTTTATCAAGGTCTTCTGAACCGCTACCTTCTGATTGGTGTTTCGCACAGCCTCTATTTCTTTATATTGAATTTGATTCGAGAATTTGACGGATTTGGACAATTTTGTTTTGACGCTGACAGGGGACTCGTCAGCTCTCATAGTTCCCACAGCAATTTTCCTGCCACTATTCTTAGACGTGGTCACAGTGAAAACCTTTTTGGAGATGTCAGGCAGGCTCTTGAGGATTCCTGCGTATTTCAGAGCATCTTTGTCCATAGGAATTGACTGATCCTCTTCTTGGTGGTCCGCCTTTAAACCGAGGCGTGCGTAAATTGGTTTCACAGACGTCTTAGTGGTGACTGCCGAGACATTCACAGGTTCAGTGTGGCCGAGTCTGGCAAATACCGGTTTGGTTGAAGCTGGAATGGAAAGAAAATAATTGTTGTAATAAAAAAAACAGCTGCTCTTATTTTCTTGGTGATCAAATCTAGAGAAAAGCATAGTGATGCTAAACAGTACTTCTTTGGACTAATGAATAGATATTTTACCTGCTTCTTTGATATGCTTCTGCAGGGTCGCGAAACGTAAGAGACGCGCTTTCTTCAAGCTGGCGTCATCATCCCTGATGCAAAAAACAATAAATAAATAAACACATAAATAAGATTTTTTTATACGGCAACTGCTACGTAAATAAATTAGCTCCAGCTTACGTGAATTATTTATACTTAATATATATTAATAAAGAAAAAATATATAAAGATGTAATATTATAAAGATGTAAAATTTTGTTTGTTTTTATGTAGGGGGTAATCTCCGGAACTACTAGTCGGATTTGAAAAAATCTTTTTGTATTTGATAGCCCAATTCTTGAGGAAGGTTATAGGCTATTAACATCACGCTACGTCCCATAGGAGCCGAGCAAAGGACAAACAGTCGGGAAGAACGCTAAGCAAAAACGAAGTAGTAGCACCCGACAGGCGAGTGATGGATTGCGACGCGAGGGGGGCGAAATTTCACGCGGATGAAGTCGCAGACAGTTTTTCAAAAAGGCGTCCGTGCGTAGTTCGCGATAACATACTTATACTATACTATATTAAAGAATTAGAGTTTTCAGACAAGCACAAAAGTAACTTAATATGTTCCATACTGCTCAGTCAAGTAATTAAACTTACGCAGTTTCAAGAGATTTCCTCTTAAGTTGAGATGTTGGACTGGTAGACTCTTGCACTTGGGGATTGCGCGTGTAGTGCTCTAATATACGACTGGCAGCTGTGGACACAAATAACATGTGTAACATATAAATAATAATATAATAATAATAACGAGGAAAACAAATCGCTAAATAATAATAATAATAAACATTTAATTCAGAATTACTTCCATATTATTTGTTAGTAACAATATAAACTAATGTTAGTAACATTTATTCTAGGCTGTATGTGTGAGGCACGTCGATCCTGGGGAGTGTCTACTTGACTGCGTGCAGTCGTATCCACCGCCCCAAGATTGGAGAGTCCCACCTGTCAGCCAACGTTCTAAGAATGGTGTTGGGGCTGCCGCGAACACGGCGTAGCAGAGATGCGCATCTCTTGCGCATGATGGCCGAAAAACTATCAACGTCCGCGTCGGCAAACATGCCGGACGCGCTACAAAAACGCGGCAGCCCCATCAACACCCGGAACGTGTTGTTATATTGTATGCGCAGGCCACTATATGCCCTTTGTGTAAAGTTCACCCACAGGCTGCACGTGTAAAAGGATTGGCAGTAAGGCTTTGAAAAGCGTCACCTTAACCTGAGCCGTACAACGTGCAAACCTGTGGGCCAACATCCCACATCGAACCGCCAGCGACCTGCGCTCCCGTTCTACATCAACATTGTCTTTTAAATCGTCTGAGACCCAATGACCCAGATATTTAAAATTAGCAACTCTTTTTAGAAGTCTGCCGCACAGCATAACTGGTGGAATTGTGCTATAGCATTTACTGCCTGCTTTAAAAATCATGAATTCGCTCTTTAGTGCATTATATTTGAGCCCATGAGTCCCAGCGTACGATTCACACACGTTAATTAGTTTCCTTAATGCCCTGATCGATGGGCTAAGCAGAACCATATCGTCCGCATAACTTATATTATTAATGCATACACCATCAATATGACAGCCAATTCCGGTTCTGCCAAGCTCATCGATCAGATTATCCATGTACAGATTAAACAACGCGGGCGAGGATAGCCCCCCCTGTCTCACCCCACACTCAAGCCTGCACTTAGCAGAAAAGGAGTTTGCCCATTTGACTCGGTTCTGTTGATTAGCATACCAAAATTTAAACAAATGGGTTAATAAACAGTTTTGAACCTTATTTTTATGAGAATACAATTCAAAATACATTTATCAACTTGTGAGAAAATTGTTCGACCAGTAGAACAATTTCCTCACAAGTTGATGATTAACATAATCAGCCAATAATGTTCCCACTGCTGGGATCAAGTTGATGCTTATTGATGACTAAATGAACTATAAAAATAACCCTCCTTTTGGGCTTCGCCGCAGTCGGGTAACAAGCCTAGCCCAATTTACCCAATTATGTTGAGGTTGGCTTCCAGTCTAACTGGATGCAATTGAATACCAGTATTTTACATAGAGCCTATCTGACCTCTACAACCCAGTTACTGGGTAACATAATACACCTTGGTAAGACTGGTTGTCAGACTTTCGGGCTTCTGTAACTACTGTCAAATATCTACAAACAGCTCCTGGCTGTTTGTACGGCTTAACATGCTTTCTGAGGCACGGGGATAGTTTCGTTATGTAATGGATGGTAACCCATCCACGGCCCGACATTAAGAGTAAACTTGTCGCGAGCTCGAACTCACTGGCGGTCATGGCCAAAAAGCACGCTGTCTCACCTGGTTTCGTGTCTGACAGAGCTAGTATCAGTGATGAGCAGTTAGACGCTAGTCTACACGCACAACGTCTAGTTTTCACGCACAAAAACACCGTTCCGAACTGATAGGCGCGTCAAAAAATTCGAAAAGTGCTTCGGAAAATCGAGTTTCATGAAAAAACCACTGTATAAATCAATCAGAAATAAAGTTTATTGAACTCTTCGATAACTGAGCTTTGTCGGTACTGACTTGGTTTTGAAGATTTTACAGTTGTTTAATTACTTATTTACACCCAAAGTTACGTTAAAAATAGCAAGAAAAACGAATCTTTATTGGCTCATAACTTTTTAATGGCTTTTTATTTTTAACCGACTTCTAAAAAAGGAGGAGGTTTCTCAATTCGACCGTATATATGTTTTTTTTTTTTTTTTTTTTTTTTAATGTGTGTTCGCGGATAACTTCGTCGTTTATGAACCGATTTTGATTATTCTTTTTTTGTTGGAAAGGAGATATGCCAAGGGTGGTACCATGATAAGGAAACCAGGATCTGATGATGGCATCCCAGTGAAATCGAGGGGAACATTCGAAAATCGTAGGAGCGACTAGTGCGTTTGTTATGTTTTTCATTAAGTATTTTAAAGCACTACAATTTAATGAAGGTCTGGAGTCGATCTGATGATGGAGCCGAAAGACAGTCGAGGGGACTCCTCAACGATTTACAGCAGTTACCTTGTGTTTGGGCTTGATTAATTTGTATTGATGTGAACTTTACACCTAGATAGGTTGTGACTGTCATTAAGGGTCTGATGATGAAGACGAAGGACAGTTAAGGGAACTACTCAACAGTTTACAGTAGCTACCTTGTGTATGTTCACCGATTACTCGAAGACGGCTGGACCGATTCCAAAAGTTCTTTTTTTATTTGAAAGGGTATACTCTCGAGGTGGTCTCATCATCATCAAGTTGGAATCTCATGAGAGGATCCCATGGAAATCGAGGGAAACCCTCAAATTTTATAGGCAAACCTATAGCGATTTGGGTATTTTTTAAAGTAACTTGAGCATTTGCTCTCGGAAATCATCATTTGGTAAAGTGGAGTTGATAATGAAGACCACAGATGGCCATCGGAACAACTCAATGACAAATATTTCACGGGTTGCGATTCGATTACTTTAATATGGTTGCTAAGCAATTTATGCTCGTCACAATGCGTATGATGAGTGATTGTTGAGGAGTTCTCCTGGTTTTTGGGGAGAACTCCTCGACAATTAACGTCCCAGGATCGGGAAAAGCAATATTTTGTAAAAGGTGAGGAACAGTTGGCATTAGGCTATTGTAACTTAGATAAATTACAAAGTGACCCACTAAAAAGTGAAAAATAAAAACATTTTTACAAAAAAAAAAACAACCGACTTCCAAAAAAAACACTACAAATTGAAAAATAACTTTAATTTCGGAAGTCGGTGTCAATAAACGAAAATGCGGAACCAAAGACACCGACTTCCGAAATTAAAGTTATTTTTCAATTTGTAGTGTTTTTTTTGGAAGTCGGTTGTTTTTTTTTTTGTAAAAATGTTTTTTACTAGTCTGTTTCCGTACAGACAACATTAATAAAGACAAAACGAAATCATGTTTAACTTTGGATACACAATGTCAAACAGTGGAGTAATGCTCTCCCGGTTGTGTGGAAAAAATATAGACAGACTAGTGGCACCTTAACACCATAGCATAGCTTAACCTTCTATCAACGCGTGCGACTGTTATTATTTAGCCACGAGCCTATAGAAACAAACACGACTTACGAAACATAAAACTTCTTTTCCCAGATTATCAACTGGAGAACTAGCAGATCTCACCACTTCAGTCTACACTGAAGTGGTGAGATCTGCTAGTTCTCCGGTTGCAGTGCTACCACTGTAGTAATTCTAAAATATGCAGTGTATGAATACTGTGTACTAACGTGATGATGGTTGTGACACGGTGGCTCGGCCAGTGACGGCGGCAACGGGTACCTTGGCGGTGACTGGCGCAGCTGAGCTGAGCACCCGGTCACGAGCTGTACTCTCATGCACCTGCTTTGCATGCCTGTAAATATTGCAAAGGCTATTAATTTGATGTTTATTAATAATAATCCTTCATCAATGTATTATTATTATACAACTTAATTTTAGTTCAGGGACTAAATCACCAGGCTAAATTCAAATAATCCTAAAAAATATATTAAATGAAAATGGTGCAATATTTGTTTCTGCAATCAAAATAGTTTATTTCACATAAATCGGGCCCTGATGAAACATTAGAAGCTAGGTGCACGGTTCCAATTGGTTGTTTCCTATGCAGTAGAGCAGGCAAAAAATCCACGATTACTCTTTTAAAAATAGGTGGCTTTTATTTTATTTTTTTCAAATTACAGTATTTATAGGAATGGGAGGGCAGCGTAACGCTTACGTTACCCAAGCGAAGGCTCAAATAACTCTTGCGAGTTACTTCTATAACAAAATTACTAAATGTAACATTCCTCTCCTAATTAACTTCCATTTCCTCTTATGCCACTTCTCTCCCAAAATTATTAACATTTTATCAAACTTTTTAAAAGATAATGAAAAAATTGTAACATAATTGACTGTAACATAAGTGCGTAATAATTATGTAAATAATATGTATTATTATAATATGTCTTTGTGCTGTACCCTACTTTAGAATATTTATGTTCTAGTAACCCTTGTCCTCGTTATTACAGCGACTAACAGAACCTGTAAACCTACCACAAAGAGCAAAGTCGACGGCCCGCCGCTGCGCTACCGTCTATACCGCGACACTGGCAGAATAGCCGACATTTGAACAATTGCCAAAAAAAAACTTGCGAGTTGTATATTGCAACACTGAAGCAATGGACATTAATATAGGTGTTGCACTTTTTTTATAAAGAACCAGTTGACACTACATACATACCTATACAGAAACAGCAACTGAGCAAATAGTTTGCTTGTGTGCTTTTCTTGACTAAACATACAGGATGGTAGACATTGACGCACAACCTGTTACCTCAATACTTACACGTGGTTAAAATGTATGGAATAACAATTTTTTTTTTAAATAACCAACAAATTGTTTACGGGTTACAGTTCACGCAGATGTTCCTGCCACCCTGTATAATAAAGATAGAGACAGTATTAAACCTAAAGGAGATGTCCGCTTTTTGTATGGACGCTGGTTTTTTATTCCGAGAAAAATCTAACCAGAATCAAACTAAATCCAAATAAAAGCTACTAAAATATGGAACTTGGAACCACTGAAATAATATTTTTAGAGCCCTCCATTTAAGAGAAAAATTATAAATTAATTAATGTTAGTACATGTATATTATTTGTTGATGGCAACCCAAATGAAACCTCCCACACACTTTGAAAATGTCATAATGACAGATAGATTCCATTCAAGTGTCAAACAAATATGTCTGATACGTCACACTTTCGCTCGTGCCTTTTGTGTTATCCAATGATAACGTATTTTAATTTGTGCTTTGCTTTCTTTGATTTAACTGACTTGGCCTTTTCACAACGGATTCTTCTTCTTTGCACATGATTAGGATACCGATAGCTTACGAACCTTCAACCCTGACGACTTTGCTTTTTCTTAACGATTATTTGATATTGCACGCGATTAGGACTTTGGATTTAAAACCCCGTATGTAAGTACTGTTCTTTATTTATATTTAGCTCATTAGGGGTTTTATTTGCACAACCTTTGCCTGTTTTACGACCTCTGATAGTCTGCAAAAATTAACTTTCATTTCTATCTTCAGATTATGGCTCTCTGCATAAATTGCAATATAGCAGTTTTTTTTTTTTTTTTTTTTTTTGTTCTCCTTTATATCTGCGATCGGCTTTCTAGCCATAATCAGATGAGGTCTTCGTGTGAGATTGTTTTTGTGGTGTTCCATTGAACATTCACATTATGTGGTTAAGTACTAAAATAATTTTAAATTTTCATTGTCTCTGGTCCAAGTTTAGGATTTGCCATCTCTTTAGGCGGATGATATCCCCTTGTGTGTTTAGAAGGTTCTTGGCTAAAACATTGCTGTGCTTCTTCAGTCTCTGTTTATATGTTTTGCATTTATTGCATAGTTCTTCTTTCACTGTTGGTATTTTTAAGTGCTCATGTATTTCGGTGTTTCTGACAAACCAGGGTGCGTTTGAGATTGTTCTTAGAGCTAAATTTTGGAACCTTTGTAAAATTTCAATATTGGAGTTGCTAGCCGATCCCCAGAGTTCAATCCCGTACGTCCAGATTGGTTTTACTATAACTTTGTAAACAAGTATTTTGTTACTAAGAGATAACTTTGATTGTTTTCCTAAGAGCCAGGAAAGACTTTTCATCTCTATGGAAGCTGCCTTTTTCTTGGCCTTAATGTGATTGGCCCAGGTAAGCCTTTTGTCTAGATGTAGCCCCAGGTATTTTACTGTGTTACTGTTAGGCAGTGGTTTACTTTCCATGTACACTGGAGCACAATCGCCTTTCCGGAGAGTGAAAGTCACTTGAACTGACTTAGTTATACTAGGTTGAATTCTCCATTTTTTCAGCCAAAGGTCAATTTTATTCAACTGGACTTGTAATTTCTGCGATGCCTGCGTTGGGTCCTTGTCACTCGCAAGGCATGCAGTGTCGTCTGCATAAGTCGCCGTTACCACGTCATCAGTATTGGGTAAATCTGCAGTAAAGATAGAGTAGAGTACGGGCCCGAGCACAGAGCCTTGTGGGATTGAAGCTTTCATTTCATAAACATTAGACAGTTCATTCTCGTACTTAACTTGGAATTTTCTTTGGTCTATGTAAGATTTTAAGAGCATATAAAAAGAGTTAGGTAAAAGAGATTTCATTTTATATAAAAGTCCCTTGTGCCAGACCCTGTCGAATGCCTGTTGGATATCCAGGAACACCGCAGAACAGTATTCCTTATTTTCCAACGACTGTCTGATTTTATGGACCACTCTATGCACTTGTTCTACAGTTGCGTGCTTTTCACGGAATCCAAATTGATGGTCTGGTATTATCACATTCTCGTCAAGGACTGGTTTTAATCTACGTAGAAATATCTTCTCAAAAACCTTCGATATGATTGGAAGGAGGCTTATGGGTCTGTATGAGCTTGGTTCGGTTGGTGGTTTTCCCGGCTTCGCTATCATACATATCTGTGATATCTTCCACATTTTTGGGTAGTATTGTAATCGAAAGACAGCATTGATCAGCATTGTTAGAAAGACGATAACTTTTCTAGGTAGGTGCTTGAGTATGTTACCTGTGATGAGATCGTACCCGGGACTTTTATTGTTCTCCAGATTTCTTATTGTCCTTGTCAATTCTTTCGGCGTGACCAGTTTGAGTAAAGGTGATAGTTGTTGATCGGTATTAAGATAATTATCGACTTCCTCTTCAAAATCGGTCATCGACGACTTATTCGGAGTGAAAACCGCAGAAAGGTGTTGTGCAAAAAGCTCCGCCTTTTCACTTGCTTTTCTGGCCCAAGATCCAGTATTAGATTGCCTAAGCGGGGGTACAAAATTTTGTGGTCGTTTAAAATTTTTGGTTATCTTCCACAATGAATAGTTATCCTGTTTTCGAGCTGACAATGTTGAGAGTTTTTCTTGGAACATGGTATTTTCATTATCATTAATGAGTTCCTTCAGTTCTCTTGCAGCTTTATTAAATTCCCTTCTGTCCTCTTCCGATCTACTCAAATGGAGCTGCCTTCGCAATCTTCGTTTAGCCTCCAGTTTCTGCCTTATCTGTAAGGGTATATTATTTTGACAGGCTGAAGTGTCAAGCGTAGGGGTAGCGCACCATGCTGCCATTTGTATGACATTAGTTATGTAGAATGTGGCAGAATCTATGTCTTCTTCAGTTTTCAGTTTAATTTTAAGATTAACTTCTTCTTCTAGATAATCCGCAAATGAGTCCCAGTCAGTTTTTCGATTACATAGGGTTAGTTTTGGCTCTCTCTGGATTGCTGTAACACTAAATGTAGCAATAACTGGGGAGTGGTCAGATAGTGTATCGAATGACGACTCCACGCTACAGTTGATATCAGACAGTCCCTTGACAATAAAGAAGTCCAGAAGGTCAGGAGTTCTATTGGTGTCAGTTGGCCAGTAAGTTGGTTCGCCAGTCGACAGCAGGGTTTGTCTGTGGGTTTCAACACTCTTCTTCAGCTCACGTCCTCTGGTTGTGATGAGTCTAGACCCCCAGCAGGTATGTTTGCAATTCCAGTCTCCGCCACTTATATATCTGCGGCCCAACGAGTTAAAATATATGTCAAACATATCATTCTTGACCTTCTGGTTTGGTGGACAGTATACCGCACTTATGTTGAGAGGACCAATTCTTTCATCTATGGTGATTGTAGTAGCTTGTAGCCAATTTTCTTTGAACTCGCTATGTAAGTGGTGTTTTATGTTATTTTTTATAATAACAGCAGTTCCACCATGAGAGGTGTTGTCAGGGTGGTTGGTACAGTATACACAATAGTTAGTCATCGCAAATAGTTTGCGATCATTGAGATGAGTTTCTGATATTAGGGCAATGTCCACTTTGTTTATTTTTAAGAGCACCTCTAGTTCTGTCTTGTTTGGCGCTAAGCCGTTTATGTTCCAGATGGCTATACGTATTGAGGTCATGGTTGTTGTTTACTTATGAGTGTTATTATCAAGTTCATCATTGTGCTCATTTGAGATATTAGTTGGTCTATCCTTTCGGTCTGTTTGATTATGAGGTTAATCAAGCTATAGTTTTGTTCTATATGGCTGTTTTCTTTTTCCTTTTTATTGGAAATTGTTCTCTGTGACTCATTGTGGTCACTGTTATATATACTCTTTTGAGTGTAATCTCTTGAGGTGTGAGCTCGTTTAACAGCTTCGCTGTATAATTTGAGGTCTCCATCGTTATTTTGATGTTCCTTAGGTAGTCCATTATCTGGATTCAATTTGGTGTTCTGTTTTTCAGGGTGTGTCTCTTGCCGTGTTTCCATGTTAGATGTGACTTTTGTTTGTGTTTGTTTTTGTTTGTTTCCCCATTTTCTTGCAGCAATTTCTTTGTAGACTTGACATCCTTTATAGCTAGCAGGGTGGCTTCCTGAGCATAGAGTACATACTGCAGGAGTATTCCTGTCCACGGTACATGCAGTTGTTTTGTGTTCACCAGCACACTTAACACACCTGTAGGGTCGCATGCAATTGTTCTTAGTATGCCCATACTGCTGACATCGCGTGCACTGTACCACTGTATTTTTTCTTTTTGGATCTTCTATTGTGATTTTTTGATGATATATATATTTGATCTCTTTAACCTTTCGGTTGTTTTCGTGAGGGAACAGGTTAACAAAGAATGTGTTTAATGGCTCCTTTGTCCCGTTGGCACGTGCTGTCACTATTTCACCTTTGACTTTATTGCCAGTTTTTTCTATCGCTTCCACTATGGCGTCTTTGGGAGTGCTGAAGTGCAGGTGTTTAATGACAATTCTCATACCCTTTTCATCCTTTTGGGTGAAAGTGTGCCCTATGAGTCCTTTTGCTCTTATGTGTTCTATTAGCTGTTTATATGTTTCAACAGAGGTTGTGGAAATAATTAACTGGTTTTTAGTAACCACTTTGTATGTGTAGTCGGTTTTTTTAACCACTTCTTCGAGAAACTCAGTTAATTTCTCTAGGTCATCAATGCCATAGAGCATTATGGGCGGAGGTTTGGAAGGTTTTCTGATTTCATTGGATTTGGTGGGGACCTGAGCCGGTTCATCTACGTTTAACAACGAGAAACTGTTACTTGTGTTTAATTCTGGCAATGGAGCTTCTTGAATATTTTGAGTGTTAATTCCTCGGTGTTTATTTAGTTCTTGATCTCTTGACTGTATTCTTTTAGCAGAGATTTTAATTGTTTCTGTCTCATCAGGTGATCGATGTCTCTTTTGTTTTTGTAAGGGGACTCTTTGCCATGGCACTGATGGGGTACACGGCATACTTGCTATGTCTTTGCTTGTACTAGGTTGACAAGCAGTCGCGGTGATAGGTGTTTGGTTAACATTGCTACTGTCAGTCTTTTGTTTGTCATTGCTAATTTCAGACAAAGATGACGACCTTGTTCTATTGAATAAACCAGGGTGGAATATTTGTTGCGTGAGATTTTTATTTGAACTCATTATGGTGGAGATTTAGATTATTATTGTAGCAACACTTTTCCAAACGTCAGATGACATTTTGACATTGAAATAACATAAAAAAATTCAACTCGAATTTAACGAGAAGAAAAAAAAAAAATTGAGGGTGGGTCGAAAAAAAACTGAAAAGTTTCTTCTTTAGTTCAAAGATTATTTGTTTGAATCACTAATTATTTTAGTCCACAAACAGTTTTACACAGTTTTCACGCTATAAAGTTCACTTTCACTATGTTTCTGAGCAATAAACTTGTAGTTTAACGCATAGAATCACTAAATAACCAACAGCGTATCTACGCGTGTTGACAGCTCGATGACACCTAATTTAGCTCATTAGGGGTTTTATTTGCACAACCTTTGCCTGTTTTACGACCTCTGATAGTCTGCAAAAATTAACTTTCATTTCTATCTTCAGATTATGGCTCTCTGCATAAATTGCAATATAGCAGTACATGCTATAAATCAGCACTATGAATATAACGCTTTAACATGAGCCCAGAGATAGTCTCAATAATTGAAGAATGGATGCTCAAGAGGTAATGTATTCTTTAACTTACATTATAAGTTTTTTTTTAATGTGTAACCAGGCTTAATAGCTTATGTTAAAAAAGATTAAATAGCACTACTTTGCTCAAAGAAGATGCAGAAAAACGATTCGGTGTTCTTAAAATATTATTTTGTTTTAGGTAACAGATGGAGATCGCATTTGCCAAGAATGCATCAACCTTTTACTAATAGAACTGAATAACAGAAACCAGCACAATATAGGTGACCAACAGCTGGGTCAACAATCAGTATGTGCATGTTGTGGCGTTTCTATCTCAAGAAGAACAGGCAGGCGCTCTCGTCCCTTACCTGTTGATCATCCTGAGCAGGCTTATATAGCTGGCATCAACAACCCCCGTCAGGTTAATATGTAAATTAAATAGTACATTGCACATAGTACATTATTGTATCTCTGATTAGTGGAACACACAATAAATTAAAACTTAATTTCAGATCCCTGCTAATGCTTGAGCATGTAATAGGAAGCGGTGCTCATGTGATGACAATAGTCTGGTATCTTGGATGTGCTCGGCATCAAAACGATATATCTCCACCTGCTCAGTTTCTCGACAATATTTTAATAAGAGAAGATATTGAAAATGAAGACAGTTAATAAATGAATATTCAAAACCAAAAAAACGTTTTATTTCATAACAAAACTACATACATAAAATACATAGTAACACTTGCATCCAATTAGCATAATTATTGTCGAAACGCTTTTCTCTCGATTCCAAATCATTAAAAAGGAATTTCAATCAGTAGATACTATTATCATTTATTCCTGCTAAGCCATCCCTGTGGAGTATGCTGAAACATGCACTTCTTGATAACCGAGGTCATTGTAAAATATTGCAACTTGCACATGAACATTCGAAGTATAGCCATAATCATGTAGAATGCGCTCTAATCGAATGTGTTCTAAAAGAATTATGCTACACATTCACTGAAAACATTTCTTACTAGCTTCTGCCCGCGACTTCGTTCGAGTTACGATTACATCATTTTCGCTTAGTGTTCTTTAGACCTTTTTCTTATTACGTTACTCGGCTTTTGAGGGTCGTAGCATGATGATAATGTATTCGATTGCCCTTATCCTTCCTCAAGAATTAGGCTATCAAATTCAAAAAGAATTATTCAAATCCGACTGGTAGTTCCAGAGATTAGCGCGTTCAAACAACTTTTCAGCTTTATCATTAGTATAGATTATATTACAGAGGTAAATAAATAATCTTTGTTATAAATAATATTTGTTTCGTTCACATTGTTATACTAAATAATAATATATTATATTGTAGTCTGTGATAAACTCGCAAATCAAACAATAATTTATTATTGTATTCTGTGTTGTCAGTATAATGTCAGTACTAATGGCAGTACCATGTGTCAATACTGTCAATTTTGACAACTTTATAATTTTTTAGGGTGCGTTCACTGTATTATCCGAGATAATTAGAAAGGTTCGTTCGTTTTAGGAGCAAATTCACACTAAAATAAAAAAAATATTTTTCTCAAAATTGGAGGGTTTTAAAAATCTGTGAAATAGTTAGAACCACTTATTTTTGGGATGTCTATCCAAATATATTTAACTTAACCTGGTTAGAATTATTAAATAATAAAAAACCATTTCTGGACATCTCCTTTATCACAAAATAATTCTTTTCTCACCTCAATATAGCAATAACATCTCCCATCCTGGAGATTCCCATATCCCTCAAATATTCTTTGTTGAGATCCAGAAGCATGTCATTTTGTATGCGGTTCTCCGTGAAAGTGAGTGCATATGTTGCGGACACGTCCGACGGTATGCCCGCAGCAGTGAAGAAACTCACCCACATACCTGGAATGTATAAACAAGCCTAGTTTTTACATCAATTTTAAGTCTTAATCCAAAGGTTGTGGAAGATAATTGAGCGAACCAGTCAATATGATAGGCAACAGTTCTTTTTCTCCTGATAGTTGATAAAAATGTACTATTCAAGTATCCCATCTAGCATGGTATTGATTTTGGAATGTTTAATTACTGATTTGTAGTAAGAATTGTAGATATAATGCTTACTACAATTAGTAATCAAACATTGGATAGGTATTCATTAATTACATGGGTGGTTCATTTTGAAACATAGTCAAGTGTGCTTGTGTTTGAAAAAAATTATATCCAGTAATGTGAAACATCACTGGATATTAATTTTCCATGCAGCATAATGACTAATATTATTGATTCCTTTATATCCTAACCACCTGACGAATAAATAAATAAATATTTTATTTAGGTCATTCAACTGACTACTACAAATTAGCCCTTATATGGTCGCATCTAAAAAAAAAACACAAATTTGATCATACTATACATAAAATACAAAATAAATGCTAATTTTTTTTTTTTTTTGTTGATTATAATATTTTTACTCACATATTAATTAACTTTTACACATATTTTAAACATAAACAAACAAATAGTATCTTTGAAACAAGAACATTATGGATATATATTACTTTCTTCCACACATGTTTAGCAGCTAACTATTGTGTGGTCATTGAACACATGTTTTTGACATTTTGAACAAGTAGTCTTTGTTTTTCTGTCTTTGATATTTGGACAAACAAAAGGGATTGAAAGCGTTGTTTCCACACTCCAAAGCAGCATTCCACAGTATTTCTTGTTGCTATATTATGTGCTTCATTATATTAGTGATATGAGTGCAATCAATGCAACCAATAATAGTTTAGAAAATTTCGTATTTCTTAGGGCAATTAAAACCTGGATTTCTGGTGAGGTACCAGAACCTCTACAATCTCCTCCTCCAGATCAGATCCTCACGAACAAGGTTAATTATGAAGGTCCGAAAGTCTTTGTCATCTAAAGACAATAGATTTGTTTTTTTTCTGCTAAACTTTCTTCAAAGCAGATGGTTTTCAAGACATAAGAACAGTTTTTCAATAGTATCCAAGCTTGTATAATAATAAACTAAATTGGTTAAACAGAAGAGCAAAATAAATTAAATAAGGTCAATGGGGCGAAGACCGTCTGTAGGGCAAGACCGTACAGTAAGAAATACGAGGGATTCTGAATACTTACAAAGATGGCAACCCAAAATATATAAACGTCAAACTGTTTTAGTTTCTATTTTTTGACAACGGTTGCGCTCTATAAGACTCATAAAGAAAAAATGACATTTCAAATTTAGTCGGGTTACCAACTTCAATTACGACCAGTACACGCTGTCGAAAAAAAAGAGTTTTCTAAGTATTTGTGTAGGTAAGTTCATTAATGATTAATATCTTTACCTAACTATTATTTTAGAATTGAATAAAACACGTTTTTCACGAAATTACATCTGATGAAAAAAACGTATCTTCAAATTTCAATAGTGGAGAAGTCCGTCTACTTCTTGGAGGCGAAGATCGGCATACGCCGGTCTTCGCCGATTCCAGATATCATAAACCTTTTAATACTAAACACGTTTTCAAAATTAAATTATCTAATAGGTAACTGATTCCTATTGCCTAAAACTACTGCTTTCTACGGTATTTGACAGTTTACTAGTAACTAGTAATATGAGCATATACCAGGTATGGCATTTCATACTAACTTTCAAGCCCTTGTTTTTCGAAATGAATCAACTGATTTTAATTAAACTTGATACGCTTAAGCAGGATACAAAGGTCTAAGAAGTTGCTTAAGAACATTTTCGAAATATCTTATTTATAAAAAGATAACTAGAAATCTCTGTTACTATGGAAAATTTAAAATTGGTCTAATTAGGCTGTAACACTATTTTTTGAAAATGTTCTTAAGTATTTTTTTAGACCTTTGTATCCTGCTTAGGCGTATAAAGTTTCATTAAAATCGATTTATTCATTTCGAAAAACAAGGGCTTGAAAGTTTGTATGAAATGCCGTACGTAGTAAACGCTCTTAAACAAAAAAAAAATTGAGCTTCCTGTGTGAACCATTTGTCTAGGCCCGACTACACTTGAAAATTCCTTTTGAATGACCCCTTGTTAGTTTATTCTTCAATATTACGTTTTATTGCTTTTTTCAGGTAATTCTATAGGGCAATTTAAGTACCAAAGAAAATCCAATAGAGGACCATACTCTAAGTAGAAATTGAGAGAAGCTATACAAGAAGAGCTATACTAGAAGCAATTATACTTTTGACTACTACTACTACTTACTACTTTTGAAGTTCAAAATTTTTCTGTCTACGAATGATTTTTAAGGACGCTATCACATTTTGAACTCGCTCAAGTTTAGGTATCTGAATCGCAACACAACAACATTACGCGCACGCACACATTGAACCCATTGTCCACTCGATTTTATACGTAACTATAACTAATCTTGGTACTTGAAGGTATTATTTTTTAATTTTACTGGTATTTATTGAGTAAAGTTAGTTGTTAGTTCGCAATCGAATTTGGTAACTGTTATTAGTATTTACTATATGTGATAATCACGTTTTTTGTTGAAGTTCATCAGTCATTACGTACAATAAGTAGGTGCCGAAAAACGACCTTAACATTTTAGTATTACAAGGAACATCTACGTTTATCCTTCAGTCTGCTGTTAGTTTGAAAAAATGTAAGTACTTTTAAATATTATTTTTGATGACAATTGTTGGAGCATTACCTACATAATCAAATACTAGCCTGGGATTTGTCGTAGAGTTTCGTTGTGATATTCAAAAATAATCATTCACTTATGAAAACAGTAAGTATTTTATTAACTGAGGCGAGAGTTCATTATTTTTTTATAAAAAAAAATAAAAAAATAAAAACTATGTAACAAAAAAAACACGACTTCCAAAAAGAGAAAAATAACTTTTATTTCGGAAGTCGATGTCTTTGGATCTGTATTTTAGTATTTTGCCACCGACTTCGAAATTTAAGTTATTTTTCACTTTGTTGTGTTTTTTTGGAAGTTGGTTTTTTTTGTTAAAAGGATTTTATTTCTCGCTTTTTAGTCGGTTCCGTTTATAACGTATCTAACTTACAATAACCTAATGTCAACTTGCTCATCCCCTTTTACAAAATATTGCTTTTTTCAATGCAGGGACGTTAATTGTTGAGGAGTTCTCCTGGTACTCACCTATCAGCTCCATTTTACTATTCGTATTGTGACGAGCATAAATTGCTTAACAACCATATTAAAGTAATCTAATCGAATCGCAACCCGAGAAATACTTATTATTGAGTAGTTCCAGTAGCCATCTGTGGTCTTCATCATCAGTTCCTCTTCACTAAACGGTGCTTTCCGAGAGCAAATCCACGAGTTACTATAAAAAAATACCCAAATCGCTATAGGTGTGTATGCCTATAAAATTTGAAGAGTTTCTTCGATTTCTCCAGGATCCCATCATTAGATCCTGACCCTGACTTGATGACAATAGACCTGACCAACTGGAAAGTATATCCTTTCAAACAAAAAAAGAACAAGAAACAAAAATGTATTTTTCCGTTTGTAGTTTGTTTTTTTTTAAATCGGTTGTTTTATTTTTTTTGTAAAATAGTTTTTATTTTTCACTTTTAGTTGTACCCACCTACCCCACACAAATTCATATAACACTACTTGCTATGTGAATATCAGTGACAAGAAGCTACTGAACACATCCGCGTAGCCCTTTAGAGGGTTGTGCAGTTGCATAAACAATGTATAGATATGCGATAGCAGCAATCGCGGTTGATTTGCTGGCATTTATTGAAGAGTTCCGTTGTCTGTCTCCGAAACTCATCATCAGATCTTTACGTTTAAATGGGACCATTTTGGAATAAACCTCTTTCGAACAAATAAAGAATTTTGCTAATCCGTCTGTCCGTATATGACGGAGTTATGCCCGAATATACAACCTCCTCCATTTTAGAAGTAGGTTAACCTACTTCTAATCCATCACATCACATTGGTGCCATCTTGAATAAAAAAATGAATGTCATAATTATTCGTAATCACCACCCCAAAATCGACTATAGTATCGGATATCTAAAAAAAAATTGTTTCTGTCATTTTTATTTGATTATAATTTATTAACATAAATATTTATACAATCTTTATCCGTCATATACATCCATTAAACAAAAAATTACAACTAAGTATTTATTTCTAAAACAAATTCCAAAAATCGTAATTAATTTTATTTCGGTTCGAAAAAGTATCAACATCGTATTGTGGAGTACTCAAAACGGAACTCACTTTTTAACGTAATTATTTTTTGCGAAATAGCGACATAGCCGTGCTTTCACGGGCGCGTCTGAGCGCGGAATGACCGACCGGCAAGTGTCCGCGGGTAGAAAATGTATGGAGAAATTTGAGAGCGTTTCTTATTTTTCTCATAAATGAAATGTTATTTATTTATCTACAAAATATTTAGCTTATCTTTATAGAATTATATATAGGCAACAATATCTTCTTATTTTTAAGTTAAAATATGCATTGGATTTAGCTATATTGTGTCCTATTCAGACCCCTTTATATTTAATTTTTTGCGATTATTGAGATGGGAAAAACGTATTTGTGTGAAAATTTTGTATGGGGCTATTTAATTACTTTGGGCCCAGTCTGGAGATGAATATATTATCTTTAATTTGAAACCAAGATATCCTCGCAGTTATGACTCCAGTTTGTTAAAATGGTACCTGAAAAACACTGTTATTCGTGGAAAAATGTTATAGCGTCCTTAATTGTGTTATTAGACTGTAAGCTTTCTGTAAAAATATAATAAATAATAATAATAATTAGGCTACCTCAATTTTTTTTTAAATAATTGTTTATCTTTGTCAGTATATTTAAATACGAGTTGCGTCTCATTTTTTCGTACTTTCGTTAATTAAATAAACTTTCGTGATTTCTATTTTCTAAATTTCTACCTGAAAATATTATTTATTATATTAAGTAGGTACCTAAATAAAAGTTGAGTTATCAACAAATGCATTTTTTTTAAGTGATGAAATTGTTTTTTACCCCTGAATCGCGAAGTATGCCGAACTTACCCGACAAACGCTTCTTTTTGCAATGTATGCCGATTGGAAGCTTTAATAAAAATATCGACAGCACACATTGAACTGCTGTTGAAAGACACACGCGTACCCAATTTCTATATTCGTGTAAACCGTCGATTTCTACGTTTTTTTCACATTAGACGGTTTTATCCGACATGGCAGTGAAATCCGTCTATTTTACCATTTTTTCAAAACTAGTGTCTAGTTTATAAACTGATAACGTATAAGTAAATCCGACAGTTTCTATTAATAGTCAACTAAATATTTGATCACCCAATATAATCAAACTTGTCTAAAACATTATAGAGATGGCCAAATTTGGCTAATGAAGTAAATTTTTAATGAAGTATGCCGGGTCTTCGCCCCATTGACCTTACAGCTGCAGCTCCTCGAAGTATGATTGTTCACAAAACTGATGTTTGTTGACATACATGTTACAGTACGTCAACTATCATTTTCTTATTAATCAGCTGATTTGTAGTCGCCAATTTTTACCTTATAGCACTGTTAAAGTATGGTTTTGGGTTTCATAACTTTTTGTAGGTTTATAGAACGCTTTAGAGCTAAAATGTGTTTATGAATAACAATTTTTGACAACCGGACTCTTCAACTCTCTCAAGACTCTTGCAAGCCCTTCAATAACTTTTTAGGAATAAGACCGTAAGCGTTTTAAACCTTCAAAGATACACTGGGGTGTGTCACACCCCACGCAACCAAATAAGGGTTAATAAAATTAATGTTTGAGAACATTTATTAATAATTACATTTGTTGTTTCTTATTCATGTATTTGAAGATTTACCGAGACAACTTACTTCGTAGAATAGTGATTCAAATTACTAATTGTTGCAGCCCAACTAAATGTAGCAGGCAAATACGGGCATTATAATACTTTATACTGCATGGTACCTTTTCCAGTATCTACTAGTATGATAGCAAATTTAGAATAGCACTGCTTTTATAAACAAACAATCCTTTTTTTTTTCAAATATTAGTTTTCGCCCCAAAATAACACGGTTGTTCATGGAGTCATAACCTTGGAACATATTTTTGGGAGTCTACTGACTACGGCTGAATTTAATAGCTACTTATGATTTCACAAAATTTAAGAGCAATTAGGACTTACCAGTTAAATTTGAGTCCATTTTTAAGGACACTGCACTCATTACATTAAAATTATTGTAATATCAAATTACTGAATTTCGCGACACACAAACAGACAAAAATTATAGACTATTGACATTTATAAACCAACAAACCACAGACTCACAGAATTCCTCTTCCCATAATTAAGTACTCTGTGGAGCGTGGACTAACCTACTAGCAGGGCTGGGGCTGCCAATTTGTGGGATATTTCCCAAACTGCGGGGAATGTCAAGTTTATTGGGGATTGGCAAATAATATCGATAGTTTCATAGCTAATCAAAGATTAAACATATTTAAGAAAACATAAAAATTGTGGTCCTTATAGCTGATGTTGCTGTTTTCTATAGCATCGAGCGTTGTGTCCTTAAAAATTTCAAAACAGAAAACCGTAAAAACAGATAATGTATTAACTATAATGGAGAAGAGATTAAAAAACTGGGGTAGTATCAAGTTTAACATAAATTTAACCCATTGACCAAAATACTGGCAACAAAAATATGGAAAAAAAGTCTCCGTTAATAAATAAATAAAATACGTATTATTTCGATAATTGAAACTTGTTTTATTTCTTAGAATAATTTTGAGGGGAATTTGTAGGGAATCAGTAGGTCTTCCCAATTTGGCATAAGAAAATATTTTAGTGTGTTGTTTATGTATATTTGTAATACGGTTCGGTAGAAAAAATTTAATTCATTCTGTAATTTGTATCTAGGTTAATTCATTGTTATTTACATTAATATAAAAACGATGATATCACTGAGATGTATCCATAACCACCCAACCCGAAAGGGAGGCAAGTGAATAATATTATGTATGGAAAACGTGCATAATTTTTAAGTATTTCTAACTATTGTAATATTATTACATCTAAATTAAAACCCATCTATGTATTCGACTGAAAGACTTGTATTATGGTCATGCATAAAAATTATTAAAAAAAAATAGGATATAGGGGAATTTGATAAATTAGCACTGGCAACTCTGTCTACTAGAGATGCTACGCATCTGAGTATAGAAAACGTAGACAGAGAATGCTAGAAACCTATGTACCAACAGACTAAATACATCGTTATCAAAACTGCCCCGCAAGTTTTATTTAGTCATTTCAGTTTTGGTAAAGCTATCGCAAAGAGAGCTATCGGCTAACAAAAAATCATAAGCCAAACAAACCCTAAAAAGTACCTATTACAATTCATTTCAAGAAGGAATTTTACTTTTCTTATAAGGGAATGAAGCTGAAATGATCAGAATGTTCCTCAAATTATTCACACAATTTAATGTGTAATTAATGAAAATAAAAACCTTTATAGAATTATGTTTTGTTTACCTTTAATGTAGAACGAAACAAAATAATTTATTTTTGACATTGACATTTCTTGGCAGCTGAGACAGAACTGATCAACTGACAGTTTGTCAAAAAAAAAACAAAAAAAAAAATTGTCGGCTTTTTTTGCTTTTCTTATAAATTAATTTGAAGACATATGTTGTCAACAGTTAGATATTTCTCCAGTTCTTTATTTTCAGCAACTAGTCTAAAACTTATTCATAGAAGTAAGTAAGTCGAATACTCGAAATTTGGTCCTTAGCAATACACTTATTTTCTTACATAAAAATAATAACCTCTTGTGAAGTGAAATGAATTTGCTTGTATTCTTCTTTTTAGTTCCTAATATCATCGTGTGTGAGTGCAGTACAAAGATGTCGACAGCATTAGACGCTGTACCTAAGGTGGACATAGACCCGTCTGGAGTATTCAAGTACATATTGATGAATGTGTATGACAAAACAAAAGTTAATGTTGAACCAATCGTCATCGTTCGTGGCTACAAGCATTGCAACTACCATTCAGATATCTATGATGAGGTAAGAGTTGAATGATTGGACCGAGCATTAATCTGAATCATAATTCTTTAATTGCATTTTTTCATAATAATAGTTTTTTTTTTCTTTCAGGTGCAGGAAAGACTTCAACCTCTAGACTGTGAACCTCTTGGAGGAGGTAGAATGTCTCATGATGCTGAAAATAAAAAGATACACATCTATGGCTATTCTCAGGGTTATGGCAAGGCAGACCATGAGATGACTGCCAAATTGGTCAAGAAATTCTATCCTGGGTACAGCATCACTGTCAGTGATGAAGGATATTAAAGTGTACTGTGATTTTTTAATAAAAATTACTATTTATTAACTTTACTGCTGTGAAATAAATGAGTTAACACTTAAATTTTTTTGAATGCTTGAAAAAGTGCCTCATGCCCAAGTAATAATGCCAATAATGATTTTTAGGCCACGTTCGCACGGACGTTAAAATATTGCGGCGGGATTTTATCGCGCACTGGATTTTCAACACACTAAGCAATGAAAAAACACTCTTCGAGTTTCAACTCTCGGCGCTAAGCAGCGCCGAGCGTTGAAAATCGAACAGTGTTTTTTTGACGCGCTGGAATGCGCTCTGTTGGATTCTCAACGCTCGCCTCAACACCGAGAGTTTAAAATCCTGTATGTGAAAACCCACATACATGACACTGAAACTAGCCTGCAATAACTCACTGTAACAATACAATTGAGATTAAAGATAGGTCACACGTAGTGACTGGCTATATTAGTCGCAGGCAATTTTAAAATTTCAAGCCAACCGCCAGCGACGGCTGTCAAGATGTAATGATGTATGGAGTATAGTTGTAAGATTGAAATCGCCGCGACAAAAAGTCGCACATAGCCATTATAGGTGACCAAAGCTTGCCACGCTGCGTTTTTCGGAACGCAAAAATCAGCTTGACACTCGCTGACATTGTAAAGCAGGGCTGCCAATATGTATAATTAATTGGATACAAAATCTGTATAATTTTGGTCATCTTATGTATCCTGTTCGTATAACAGATTGCCTAACACGAAAAGTCATTAATTTTTGTCTTCGATTAATAGTTCAACGGCAAAACTGCTTTAAATATATACCTAATTACAAGGATGAAGCTTAGTGAAACCCGAGTAGGCGGAATAGGTTAGATTACATTCAAAAACTGTCACAGAACCGAGTTACTTAACCCCATTGAGATAGGAAAAACATGGAGACTCCGCGTTATTCTACATACATTTGCTTATACAAATATGAGTGAAATATGATTCAGAATACGAAATATCGTTTTGTCTCGTTCTTTCTAATAAGATAATCGTATTTGATAAAAGAGACAACAATATTTTAAGTTGTTGCTCATTTTGGCAACATTTTGACGTGACGTAGTACAGTTGTAGGTAAGGTGCCGTAGCAGCCATCTTTTGCGACAAGTTTCGTGGTAGTTTTGCTGTCAAATGGTTGTTTACTTTTTGTATTATTGAGATTTGCGAGAAAATTACAAGGATTTTACCTTTTAAAACTGCATGCAAATGTTGGAAAACAACAATTCAACATGTCTGTGTATTGTATTGTGAAGTGTGGTGCAAGAAAGAATGAAAATCAACCTCTAATGTCTTTGCACAGGTTAGTAGCCGGTTTTCATGCAATAATACATTTAATAATATACATTCGATGATACAGTTATAACGCGATCATGAATTTATGGCTAAAGTATTGATATTTGGGTTCATTTCCGTTTAACAGACCTTTTTAGTATATTTTGTTAATTCATTCGTTTGTTTACAATAACATGTTAAATGGAATAGGGTTGTACCGTTGCTGTAATAGTTTTCTCCGCTGAAACGTCATCGGCATATTCTGCGATGTGAACATAAATAATTCTGTGTCTTATTCGGCCCGAGTGACCTTGCCAGGTCCGGGCCTCTGGTTCACAGCACCGAAATTAAAATATTTTATTTCACATAAACCTACATGGCTACTTTGGAAACGTCAGAAGCTAGGTGCACGGTTCCAATTGGTTGTTTCGTTTAAAAATAATTGGCTTTTACAGTGTTTTCTAATTTGTTAAGTACCTGGTACTGATTTTAATACATAAGTAACCCGTTTTTTATTAAATTTATGGACTATCTGTTTCTCTCTTCTCGCCACTGCAGATTCATTACCGAAAAAACTTAATGAAAGCTGAAGTGACGGTAACAGAGAGTAAATAAGGAATATTTTGTTTTTACATTTGGTACTTACATTTGGTACTTACGCTATCAGATGCATTTATAAGTGGGTATCTTATTATATTGCCGTTTGTCTTCACAACTGGTTTGTATTAAGCATAACTATAATATTTTTCTCTGAAAATTGTAACTTCAATAAAAGATTTTCTTGTTTGACTTGTATGTACCTATCGATAAATAGTTCAGTAATTAACTTCGTTTTACCCATCACAAAAGATTAGAAATAAAGTATTTTCGCACACTATAGTTTTATGCAAAACTATAAAGTATATTAATAATTATCGAAAATAAAGTAAGATACGTTATTATAAAGTATAGTTGGCAACCCTAATTACAACGGACTTTAATTAAGTAAGTTATTATGATCCAAACGTGATAACCAGTAAGACTCATATTTAGTATCGATACTCGATAATAGTAACACCTGTTCCTGTGTTCCTTGTTTGACACAACACTAGCAATGGCAGCCATTTTATGCGACAAAACGAGTTGTAGGTATGCACCCTTTTTTAGGGTTCCGTAGCCAAATGGCAAAAACGGAACCCTTATAGATTCGTCATGTCTGTCTGTCTGTCTGTCCGTCTGTCTGTCTGTCTGTCCGTCCGTACGTCACAGCCACTTTTCTCCGAAACTATAAGGACTATACTGTTGAAACTTGGTCAGTAGATGTATTCTGTGAACAGCATTAAGATTTTCACACAAAAATAGAAAAAACCGGGCAAGAGCGAGTCGGACTCGCGCACTGAGGGTTCCGTAACATCCGGGTTTATGTATAAGGTTTATGTTTATGAAATTAAATGTTTTTTTTTATTTTTGAGTTGATTGAATGAATGGTAAATTGTGGTTTACGATTTATGACGTATTAAAAAAAAAACTACTTACTAGATCTCGTTCAAACCAATTTTCGGTGGTAGTTTACATGGTAATGTACATCATATATTTTTTTTAGTTTTATCATTCTCTTATTTTAGAAGTTACAGGGGGGGGGGGGGGGGGCACACATTTTACCACTTTGGAAGTGTCTCTCGCGCAAACTATTCAGTTTAGAAAAAAATGATATTAGAAACCTCAATATCATTTTTGAAGACCTATCCATAGATACCCCACACGTATGGGTTTGATGAAAAAAAAAATTTTGAGTTTTGGTTCTAAGTATGGGGAACCCTAAAATTTATTGTTTTTTTTTCTATTTTTGTGTGAAAATCTTAATGCGGTTTACAGAATACATCTACTTACGAAGTTTCAACAGTATAGTTCTTATAGTTTCGGAGAAAAGTGGCTGTGACATACGGACGGACAGACAGACAGACAGACAGACAGACGGACAGACAGACAGACAGACATGACGAATCTATAAGGGTTCCGTTTTTGCCATTTGGCTACGGAACCCTAAAAATACAATAAATTTTAGGGTTCCCCATACTTAGAACCGAAACTCAATTTTTTTTTTTCATCAAACCCATACGTGTGGGGTATCTATGGGTAGGTCTTCAAAAATGATATTGAGGTTTCTAATATCATTTTTTTCTAAACTGAATAGTTTGCGCGAGAGACACTTCCAAAGTAGTAAAATGTGTGTCCCCCCCCCCTGTAACTTCTAAAATAAGAGAATGATAAAACTAAAAAAAAAATATGATGTACATTACTATGTAAACTACCACCGAAAATTGGTTTGAACAAGATCTAGTAAGCAGTTTTTTTTTAATAGGTCATAAATCGTAAACCACAATTTACCTTTAAATCAACTCAAAAATAATAAAAAAAACATTTAATTTCATAAACATAAACCTTATGCATAAACGTGGATGTTACGGAACCCTCGGTGCGCGAGTCCGACTCGCTCTTGCCCGGTTTTTTGTAGGTATTTCCAGTCCATACTTTTCTATGTCAATGCTTAACCCCGACTCCACGTGGTAGGTACTTGTTGGCCCTACCTACCTCGAGAGTAAAGCCCGCGCTTAGGTGTTTGCGCCTTATTACGCAAGGGCGAAGAGGCTGTACTTCCCGTAGCGCCGGAGATTTGGAAAAGATGTGATTTTCAAGATGTTGGCGAAAATTCGGAATTATTAAATTAAATTATGCAACCCGTCATTACAACTAGAACTTTAAAATAACGAGAGCCGCACGTATCGTTTTATATGAAGCTTCGATTTGCGATATTAAGCTTTAGAAGAGAAAAAAGAAATATATATATATTTAAAATATGCTTTTGCACTTCAAGTCAAGGTTTTGGTAGTGCCAGAGCACTGGAATTCCAGGGGTCACTACAGTACACAACAGTACTGTGGACATGGACCTTCACCCCATAATAAATGTTCCTTGGCCATTGAACTTCGGGACCATTGACTTTTCCAGGTCACCGACTCTAAGAAGTTTACCGGTGACATTGACCTGAATGACCTGTCACTAGACCTGTGGTCAAGGTCAGTGACCTGACCTTAAATCACGGATTTTGACGAATCGCCGTGTTTGTTCGGGACACCATAAGGTCAATCTTGATGTGGGAGTCTCGTGGTGCACCCTGCCCTACTACTCACACATTCCACTGGGCTAAATTTTATAAGTCCTTTTTTAGCTATCCTCGGACCCTCATATTTCATGTACTGGTACTGTTTAAATTCTTCCAATAAATAAAATACCTCCCCACATACTTCAACTAAATGCGATGAAATTCAAATGTTATTTATAACCAAAGACATTAAAGTTGTACCTATCTTAAATCTCTTTGTTTATAACCCACATTATACGCTGGGGATTACAACGTTGATAAAATGCTTGGCTCAAATGCTGGTCCTGCTCCACAGCCACAACTATAGTTGTGACTATCTAACATTTGAAAAACTATTGCAGTTGCCGAAGATTGTTAAATTGTCTTTGCAATGTATGAACTCAATCTCCTTTGTTCCTCAATTATACAGGCTGAATTTTTCAAGTGGGCGTGGATCAACGACCTCTATAATACAAGCTTGTATTATAGAGGTCAGTGGGTCAGTGGCGTGGATGGCCAAATCCGAAACTATGAAGAATAGCGAAAAGTACTCAAAGGAGTATTTTTTTCGTAATTTCTTCCCAGAATTCGATCCTTATCAGCGACACTATCGAATGGTGTATTGTGTGTTTTTTTTTTCAAAATGAACGGGTTCGATTCCTGGCTAGAAATATTGATTTTTCAAAAATCCAATGATGCAGTTTTAGTTTTCATCAAAATCGAGCCCGCGACTCCTTTGAGTATGCTACTGTTCGCTATTCCTCATAGTTACAGACATAGTATAAAGAAGGGAGTAAGTTATCTTCATACAAACGCACCCCGCGCGGCTTGTATGTGTGCGCCAAAGTATCTATGCGTCGCCACACGCACACTTAAACAAAATCTCGACCCGTTTCTCAGTGCACCAGTCGGTCAGCGCACGAAGTTCACGCGTCACGGCTTTTCGGCACCGCTAAATGAATGAAAAATGTGTGATAATCGCAGGAGAACGTGTGTTTGGGTGTCAATAATTCGTCGATTCCAGAATTATTGAACAGGAAAGGTAAGCATGTCACTTATTCTAGCATAAAATCGTTGATGGTGGTTATTTAGCTCCCTTCAAAATGGCTGAGCTGAATGTTCCATGCACACGTCATGTTCGTGATCGGGTGCCGTCAGTTGGAACTGCTCATATTTAGTTGCCACGGCTTATTTTAATTTTGATTTGTTTTTTTTTTCTTTTTACGTACGTCTATAACACATTGTTCTCACATGTAATTATAAATTCAACAATAGTGATGTAACTCAACTGACTATTGTTGCCAATAAGCCTGATGTGGTGATGGATCGATCAGAGCGGCGCGTAATTTGTCGACATAACCATCGTACGGAAAACATTTTAATAAAAATAAATCAGTAATTGAGACCTCGCCACTGCGACCTTACGCATGTTAACGTTTTTCTTTCAAAGTAAATAAGTACATCAATTTAAAAAAAAGTGAGATAACGACGTCATAATACCACACTAAAAGCCATAGAGCGCACCATATATCTCTAAAGCTGGCTTCCCACGGTGCGTGATTCTGCGGATTATCGCGCACGGCCGACGACTACGGACAACCACGTACCGCACACAAGGCTCTTCCAACGGTGCGTGCAGTCTGTGTGGGTCTCGAGAGATTCGAAGCCATCTTGTCATTCCACAATGCAAAGTGTAAGAGAACGAGATTCGTTCTCTTTCACTCTTCCAACGGTGCGTTTCAGTCTGTGTGGGTCTCGAGAGATTCGAAGCCATCTTGTCATTCCACAATGCAAAGTGTAAGAGAACGAAATTCGTTCTCTTTCACTCTTCATTGAGCTCGCACCGCACCTTTGAAGTCACCGACTCGCGACGGATACCGGCGCACCGCCACAGACGTCCTGTGCTACCCTTTGAGTATTAAACCAACTGGAGGCGCCATTGTCAGGCGATCCCCGCTGGCAAAGGTACGAGACCGCCGGTCATAGCGGTTATATACATGTGTGCGTATAGTTTATGCTTGTGTTTGTTTTTTGTTTTGTGTGCGTGCGTAACAACGCGATCGAATTGCATTAGTGTATTATTGCGCTCCCTCGTCCCCCGCGATGAAAGTGACAGACTTACGAGGGGAGGTCAAAAAGTTCGCGGAATGGAGAGGAAGGGGCGCGAAATTAAAACCAAATTTATTTTTCCTTTTCGATATATTCTCCCTTAAGCCTAATACACTTCTCAGATCTTTCACAAAGTTTATTAATACCTTCAAAAAAAATGTTTTTGTCTAGGCCTTCAAAATACGTAGAAATAGCCGACTTCACTTCTTCATCATCGGTAAATCTTTTTCCTCGAAGCTCTTTTTTCATATTTGGAAATAAATAATAATCTGATGGGGCTAAATCTAGACTATAGGGAGGGTGGTTCAGTGTTCCGAACCCGCATCTGTGTAGGGCAGCCATCGCAACATGACTCTTGTGAACAGGTGCATTGTCTTGCAAAAGGAGCACACCTCGAGTCCATTTTCCCCTTCTTTTTTCCTTAATAGCGTCTTTTAATTTTTCTAATAATGTAGCGTAATATTCTCCGGTAATACTGACACATTTTTCTTTATAATCGGTCAATAAAATACCCTCTGCATCCCAAAAGACCGTAGCCATAATCTTGCCGGCCGATTGCGACACTTTAAACTTCTTCGGAGGTGCTGCACCTTTTTTGTGCCACTGCATAGACTCCTGCTTTGACTCAGGTTCATAGTGATGAACCCAAGTTTCGTCTCCAGTAACAATTTGGTTCATAAATTCATCCCTGTTTTCACTACACAGACTCAAAAACTCGCGCGAACACTCGACGCGCTGTTGTTTCTGAAGCGGTGTGAGCATTCTCGGAACCCATCTTGCACTGACCTTAGACATGCCAAGATGATCATGGAGGATGTTCAAAATGGTTGTAGATGATACTCCAACCATTTCTGCGATTTGTTTCTTCTTTAAACGGGCATCTTCCAGAACAAGTTTTTCAACTTTATCGACAATGTCTGAGGACGTCGCTTCAATCGGTCGGCCTGAGCGCTCATCGTCTTCAATCGACTCCCGACCTTGCTTGAAAAGACTATGCCACTTATAAATCATTGTTTTCCAGGGCAAGAGTCCCCGTAAACAGATGACATTTCTTCCATGACCACTTGTGGTGTTTTTCCTTGCTTAGTGAGGAACTTAATCACGGCACGAAACTCAATTTTCTCCATAGTTGACGTTTTCTTCCCGATTGACTTGTGTATCCAGCGATATCTCAAAGGTTAATGAACCGATTGGAATAAAACTTGGTATTTATAGTTGTATTGAGTTGACAAGTAGTGACAGGTAAAAAAAAATACCCCCACCCCTCTCCAACCCTTCCATTCCGCGAACTTTTTGACCCGCCCTCGTATTTGCATAGATATTAGTACTCGTGGCGTCTCCGGTTGGTTTAATACTCAAAGGTGCTACCACGAACGAGACCCTTCCCCACAGAACATATATAGGGCCCTTCCCACGGTGTGTCGTGCGAGCTGGTCTGCGTCCGTCCGCGATATCGCGGACAGTGGGAAGCTAGCTTAAGTAGTCTGTGGAGCGCACATTCCACAGAACATAATACTCCGGCACATTTGCTTGGCAACGTTTCACCCGCGCTTTGCGTGCGCACTCCGACGGCAGTTCGTCTTCAGTACTCGTATATGTGACTCGCATAGCTCGCACGCCAATCGCACACTCCCGCGAACGCGATCTACATAACATGAGTTGTCGCCGCTGCGAGATCTCACACTTTCAACATATTTAATTGACTGTTTCATTTACCTAACCGACTAATCGCGTACCTGCATCACAGATTACTAAATAGTTACTACGTAACAGATACTTCACTCAGTAGAAAATTTCCAATACCTACCGCTATAATAGTCAACTCCGTCGCGTCAGCAACCGTTGCATGCTAAAATGTGCCTAAGTGCGCAAGCATACAGTTGTGATTGCTTCGCCCCGCGCGATCCCACAGCAATCGCAGGGCTGCCTCTTCGATAAAATTAAATTAACTTATCTATTTGTGTCTATTATATTGAGAACTGTGAATATGTTCTGACTATAGGCGGTAGTTTAAAATTGTATCGTTTATAAAATATTTTTTTTATAAATTGGTGCTGACTGTACAATACATCTAAAACATGGTATGACATGACATCTTCATTGACAGGTAAATGGAAAAATGTTAGGTGTTTATCCCTTCTTTTACTTGATTTGCACCCATCTACTGCACATAAGGCACCAGACGGCATCATAGGCTTATACGCGTACAAACGAATGGAACGATTAAAATTAAACAGCGTGCGTGCGCTTCGCTTGCAAAAACCGCACTGAATTTGATGCGCAAACGGGCGGTAGGTAATTATAGCGCGCAAGTACATGGAGTGACGGAGGCCTGCCTGCATACTGTACGCAACAACCATAACCGCATGATGAAAACCTCGTGAAAGCCGAGAAAAATAAACAAATCAAGTATCGTGACGTGGCTTGCGAGGTTGTCGACATGTGGGATGTGGGCTCAGCGATCAACACGGAGAGAGGAGAGACACACAGAGGAGGCTCTCGTTGGGTAGCTGTATCAAGGGCTTGATTCCGAAAGCGGTACTTCTGGTGGACACAGCTGCATTGTCAGGTTTCTCTCTCTGGAGCCCTGACCGCCGGTAACTTGGACCCTGTTCCCAACACCGGTGGGCTACTATTTTTTATATTTTTAAATGTTTTTGTCTATTTGACTTGACTCCTTTGCTCGTAAATGGTTTAATTGAAGTAAATGCTTTGAATTTGCCGCGCCGTTTGGATACAAGAATATATATTTTTATTATTTACCGGTTGCAATTTCGGTAGTTAGTGTCTACTATACAGGATGTTTGGTGCATCGTTTGCCAAATGGAATTGGCCGAAAGGAGAGGTCATTTGCTATCTCTTAAGGCCCAGTAACTCATTCCTTGTTACACCGGTTTTTTTATTATGACTTTTTAATTTTTATTTAGGAAAATACAAGAACTCTGCATTTAAGTTTAATTTTTTTTTAAACTTATGAGTATAGCCTTCAAATTTTATTTTAATTCTTATGTTTACTCTTGTATAGTTCTATGAAATTCAAAATTACTTGCTAATAACATCTAGTTCCTTTTTAATAACTCACAAAGTTTTTGAAAAAAGGAATAATACACTTAATACTCAACTTTAAATTGCTGTAAAAAAAAAACTTACAGCGGTCGGGATCTTCGAATTCTTTTAAAATGTTCGCTAGTTTGTCCTCTTTCCAAGGGTGTGCAATATACCAAAAAACACTTTTAATAACTTCAGTAATTCGCTAAATGTGTAATCGAGACACATCAGGCTGATATTCGATATTACGGTAAGAACACTAGTTTTCACATAAATAACATTATTTGAGTAGATGGATAGTGTTATCTCACTCTTATGCAGTCTCTTATCTCTTTCTAGGGTTCTAACTTTCCTCAAACTTGAAATAAAAAGTGTCCAGTTTTGTCGTTTTTTATTACACTCGGACGTGGATGATCCGAACTTTTTAAAAAGAATTTCTACAAACAGACTTACCCTAATTATTAGCTCAGCTACCAATTTTCAGTGAAGACCTGTCATTTGTTTTTCATCAAAACGATTATCCCGCTCACTGGAGATTAACCGCCAGGGAGTACTTAGGATGTTGCATTCCCAGAATCATGGATTGGGAGGGATGGCCATATTCCTTGGCCTCCGTTCCCCAGACCTGACTCCGTTAGATTTTTACATCTGGGGATGGCCCAAAGAACTTGTTTACTCCACGGAAGTTGAGACTAGGGATGATTTAGTCCAACGCATTGAGGCGGCTTTCGTCACTATCAAAGCAGAAATACGTTTACACACCACTACAGTCGAGATAAGACGAAGATGTCGCGCGTGTGTACGCAATAGTGGAGGACAATTGGAACAAAATTTATAATTAGGTACTTATTAAATAAAAGTTTATTTTTTATTTCAAGTTCGAAGAAAGTTAGAAGCCTAGAAAGAGATAAAAGACTGCGTAAGAGTGAGATAACACTATCCACCTACTTAAAGTATGTTATTTATGTGAAAACTAGTGTTCTTACCGTAATATCGAATATCAGCCTGATGTGTCTCGATTACACATTTAGCGAATTACTGAAGTTATTAAAAGTTTTTATTTGGTATATTGCACACCGTTGGAAAGGGGATAAACTAGAGAACTTTTTAAAAGAATTCGAAGATCCCGATCGCTTTTAGTTTTTTTTTTTACAGCAATTTAAAGTTGAGCGTTAAGTGTATTTTTCCTTTTTTCAAAAACTTTGGGAGGTATTAAAAAGGAACTAGATGTTATTAGCAAGTAAATTTTTAATTTCATAGAACCATACAAGAGTAAACATAAGAATTAAAATAAAATTTGAAGGCTATACTCATAACTTAAAAAAACAATTAAGCTTAAATGCTGAGTTCTTGTATTTTTCCAAATAAAAATTAAAATGTCATTTAAAAAAAACCGGTGAAACAAGGAATGATTTACTGGGCCTTAAGAGATAGCAAATGACCTCTTCTTTCGGCCAATTCCATTTGGCAAACGATGCACCAAACACCCTGTATGTTGATTTGCATCCTCGTCAAAGTTCAGGAGGTTGTCATAAAATACATAAATAATCAATTGAAGTACGTTATGGGGCAATAATTAGTAAGCGCTGCTTTTTTTTTTGTTGTTGAAATTTAACAGTATTTCAGAATTACACCCTTAATTCAATACAAATAAAACAGAATCACCCGACTACGCACACAGCGACAATGCATGCAGCTGTTTTTCCCCGAAATGGTAGCGCCGCGCCGCCGTCGCGCCGCGTAGCAATGACCCGACCGGTAGCAATAATTTTACCTAATTTTATTTCGAAAATCACCTACATTATTGTCATAAATTTCGCTTGATAAATAACTCATTTTTGAGCATCATTGGAATACGGAAATCTTACTAATGACAGTAATACTAGTGCGCCAAAGAAAAGTTCACTGACCTGTTATCAGATGATTAATAATATCCTTCAACCTAGTTTTCGTAGGGATTTTGTTTTTATTTGTGGATTAAATTGGTTGATTTGAAACTTTCCTTCCTACTTAACGGGCTTAGGGCCGGCAATAATACCTAAAAAATTATGTTTTCTACGTTTGATGAAATGGAAACACGTGCTAGTTAAGTGTAAGTACGTGGTATACTTACTTTCAACTCTTAGGTAAACACTCGTCCATCCACAGGATGTTGGCGTCTTGGTGTTCCAGGAACCAGCGACCAAAATGTAACCCGCACGGCATTATCACCTGGGTGAATGTCTTGTGCCTTACGGTAGTGGAATGGGTGTTGCAGCTCACGCTTCAGTAGGCGCCACACTGTAGTGTGGTGCACTCCAAAGTGTTGACCAGCCTCCCGCGTGCTTGCCCGTGGGTCTCGCTGGAAGTATTCCAGGATGTCTTCCTGCAAGGCGACAGGCAGGCCTACGCTGCCGCGAGCTTGAGCATGCCGGGGAACGTCAAACTGCCGATGATCCCGCAGTCTCTGCGTAGCAGCCAGCATGACGCTCTGTGACGGGGTTCTCGATCGGGATACATTTCCACGAACATCCGGATGGCTCCACGTAGGCTGTCTCTACTGATGGCGACCATCTCCACCAACTCGGCATTTGAGTAATTGTCCGTCATCACACTTTGTAACTACGTCTCGATGTACGGAAATTCGCAAAGCGCACTCGCGAACACTTCGGCGAGTTCAATCACACTGTCGGCGCCGGCGCCGGCGGGGAAAAGGGGCGTGGCTAGGAGCGGCGCGGGAGTGTGATTGGGGGATGGGATTGATTACCTACGAATTTATCGAATGAGAGTTTGCATGAATGGTTTGCATTTGTGTGTGTGTGAAGCGCGGTTATAGGGCTAGTAACAGATGGGCCGCGTTTAAATACGGCTGGTTCACACTTACGGATTTCCTTAATTAAGAAAAAAAAATAAAAAAATACCTACTCATTTTATTGTTGATTTGGGTCGAGAATCATTAGCATAATTACGTCCTTGAATTTGACTAGGATGCAAATCAACACATTGTATTTCGCGCTTCATTATTTTACAACTACCCGTGTCTCGTCGCTTTAAAAGTATTTCATACTTGATATAGTAATAAGTATGAGTTAACAATAAATATAACTTAAATTTAAAAAAAATCTCTTTCTGTTACGAATAATAATAAAAAAAATCTCGTTCAACAATTTAAAAATATTCAGTTTTGATTTTCTAAAAGTTTAGAGGACCAGCGTGCAGCGGTATAATTTAAGTTGGCTCCACTATGTATAAATCTTGGCTTATCTTGGCTCTGTTGTCATATCATCAACGTCAAACCATACTTCTTTTGGGCCATTGAGATTCCCTGACTTAGTTTATACTTTTATAGTTATCTGTGATTGAGATATGAAAATGCTTAGACAAAGCAAAGTATAGACGGCGGGTAGCTCCATTTCATTTCCACAAGAAAGGGATAAAGTATTGTGTTATTATAAGTAACAGAAAAGGATAAAGCTATACTATTTCCGTCTCTCACTGCGTGCCAGTTTTTTCAAGGCAGCTACTTATGTAGCCAATGTTAGTTAAGTTAGTTTTTTGTCTCATGTGTGGCCACGCTACCCGATGCTCTAAGCTTTCTTACTCTAAGTGAAAATGTTTTGGGCACAGGCAAACTGTCAATGTCAATTTGTTCAGAAGTCTTGTGATGGTGCGTGTTTTTGTGATAAAATATAACTTAAAAAATGGCAAATTTTACAACAGACGGCAAGTTATGCATTGAGCGTGAACTAGAAATCAATAGTAGCGAAAAACAGTTCGATGATTTGATAACACGGTTTGATATTAACGAAACATGTCAATGGATAACCGACAATAACTTCCCAAAGGTAAACATTATTTTCGCACCTTTGCCAGTTGCATATTATTATTTGTTTATTAGTTTAACATGATTGTGCATCTTCAAACAGGTTTGCCTTCAATTTCCTGACGAACTACTTGGTGTGAGTGCAAAAGTCTACGAGGAAATAAAAAAGAGGGTGGAGGTTGATTTGTATATACTCGGCGACACCTCATATGCCAGGTAAGCATGTTCATTTTTAAGGTTCCGTACCCAAAGGGTAAAAACGGAACCGTATTACTAAGACTTCCCTGTCTGTCCGTCCGTCTGTCACCAGGCTGTATCTCAAGAACCGCGATAGCTAAACAGTTAAAGTTTTCACAAATTATGTATTTCTGTAGCCGCTATAACAGCAAATACTAAAAACAAAATAAAATAAACATATAAGGGGGGCTCCCATACAACAAACGCAATATTTTTGCCCTTTTTAGGGTTCCGTACCCAAAGGGTAAAAACGGGACCCTATTACTAAGACTTCGCTGTCTGTCCGTCTGTCTGTCACCAGGCTGTATCTCAAGATCCGCGATAGCTAGACAGTTGAAATTTTCACAGATGATGTATTTCTGTTGCCGCTATAACAACAAATACTAAAAACAAAATAAAATAAATATTTAAGGGGGGCTCCCATACAACAAACGCGATTTTTTTGCTCTTTTTTGCTCTATATCAAAAATGGCAACAGGTAGGCACTTGAAATATTCACAAAATACTCAATTGTATGTTAACTTTAATAATAAATAATAAAATTAAAATAAAATAAATATTTAAGGGGGGCTACCATACAACAAACATGTTTTTTTCGGCGTTTTTGCCTTGTGGTACGGAACCCTTCGTGTGCGAGTCCGACACGCACTTGGCCAGTTTTTTTGCTTGATATCAAAAATGACAACAGGTAGGCAGGCACTTGAAATATTCACAAAATACTCGAGTTGTATTTTTACTTTAATAATAAAATTAAAATAAATATTTAAGGGGGGCTCCCATACAACAAACATTTTTTTTCGGCTTTTTGCCTAGTTTTTTTTTGTTTTTATTATTATGATAGTAGTTTTAAATTCTTGCCGTAAACTTTCGAGCTTGAGATTATACCATAAAATGTAAGAATATGGAAAAAGTATGATATTGTTTGTTTGCATTATTTATGAGTCATTAATAATTAATTATAATGTTAGTTGTCAAATATTCAAAAAGTTCTTTTCATAACATTCTTTGTACGTGTTACAGTTGTTGTGTGGACTCAGTTGCTGCAATGCATGTGCAAGGAAATGCTATCATACACTATGGTCACACTTGCTTCTCCAAGACAAACGTACCAGTGTACACTGTGCTGCCCAAAGGTCACTTGGATGTGGAGGAAACTATGAAGCTGTTACACGACAACTTCAATTCTGATGATAATGTCAAACTATGCCTGTTTTATGATGCAGAGTTTGAACATTGCAAAGGTAAGACAAAATAGTTGAAGTACCGATAATGAAAAGTAACTGAGGACTATGATATAAGAAAATAGTCCAGTCTGAAATCAGAGCTGTAGTTGCATTCCACTATATTTTTAAAAAGCCTCAATGCACAATATGCTTAATCATTGTTAAAAAAGTTGCTTTTTTTTACTAGGCCTCCCGCCACTCCTTGCATCTTTAAAAACCTGTACGTCCTCCTTCCAGTGTTGACGGAACATATCCAAAACTTGCCTATTTTTTATTTTTCCAGATATAATTTCACAACACTGGTTTCAATACTACCCTCACAGCTACATATCCTATGTGGAAATTGAAGATAAACCCAACAGGTTCCTCGGCAGGGTGGTGCGGAACAAACAAGGTGAAGACTTTCCTCTGGAAGTGCTCAAGGATTGCATCTGTATCCATGTGGGGTCTCGAGGGCAGACTCTGTTTAATTACACTATTTCTATTGCAGGTAATAAGACATTTACATGGCTTTTCCTTAATTTCATAGTGCCCTTAAATATTTTGATTTCTGTGTTGCTTTGGTTCATTACGGTTAAAATAAAGCTTATTTTCATTTTCTTATCTACAGCATCGGAATGGTACACCCTGGACCAAAACACAAGCAAAGTGGAGCGTTTAGAAGAAACTATCTGGTTCAAACGCCGAAGATTCTTGGTGGAGAAGTGCAAGGATGCCAATGTTGTGGGCATTCTTATTTGCAAGCTGGCTGGAGACCAGACCAAGGACATCATCAGCCGGATGAAGCAGCTGTGCAAAGTTAATGGGAAGAAGAGCTATATTGTATCTGTGGGCAAGCCGAATGTCCCGAAATTGGCAAACTTTCCTGAAGTAAGTCTCTCATACATTATCTTTATTGTGGCTGTAGGTTGTATTTTACTTTGTCATATAATCAAATTAACAATATTAATTTATTACAGATTGACATCTACGTAATGATAGCATGCCCAGAAAATGACCTGTACAGTGCCAGAGACTTCTACAAACCTATTGTGTACCCATATGAACTGGAAGTTGCTTTGAATTCAAACAGAGAGCCATACTTCACTACACACATCACTGACTACGACCAACTACTTCCAGGGCGGCAACACCACTGTGATATCGACCATGTTAAGGAGACCACAGATGTTAGCCTTATCACAGGAAAGATAAGGGAAACCAAAATTGACACCCATGAGGGTAGCAGCACTGACTTGGTAGAAAAACAAAACTGGGCCCTAGAAAGTATAGGACAAAACCTGCAAGACAGGTCCTGGAAAGGTCTAGAACAGAAACTAGGTGAAACTGAAGTAAAGATGGCTGAGGAGGGCCGCAAGGGAATAGCCATACAGTACAGTGATGAGCCAGAATGAATTTAGAACTTTATATTTCGTATTTACAATCCTTTGTTATTCTAGTGCAAATCACTTGTAAGTAAGACTGCATTTTTTACAAGTAAATTAGTAAATCATTAAAAAAAACATTGTTTCCTTTAAAAAACATGAGACTGGGTCATGATATATTCAAAACATGGTTTTAAATACAAGATCAACTATTGCAAAGAGCAAATAATTAAACACAGATTTTGTTTCTTATCTATAGCATTAACCCTGGTTACCCTAGTAAATTCAACAGCTTATTGTCAAGGATTTTTTCTGAAATCAGAATTGACCAGACCATACAATGTTGAGGAGTGATAATCTATTTATCATTTTAAAATTATTTTACAAAGCCTTTACATAAATACACAACTCAGATTTATCACAAAATCATTTTTCTAGTGGTACCAGAGTGAAACAAAATCATCTAAGCATTCTTAAAAAGTTGATCCTGTTAAGTATGACAATACACAATCAGACTTTTCACACTTTCATGTTGAGTGGGTTCTGTGGCGACTTGAGCCATTCTTTCCTGAGCATCTGTTTCAGCTGTGACAGCCTCAGGGATGGGTTCTCAGCCTTAAGTATTGGCAGGTTTGTCTCTTCGAATGCTGTGTATGCTGCTTTGAGGCGTTTCTCTGGATGTCTGTCCATATCCGATTTTTCACTGAAAATATTAAATATTACTTAAGATTTTGTATGGATATATTAGTTAAAATTTTGTAATTGATGTAAAATATAATTATATTTTATATCAATTACGGTGCCCCCAGCACCCGGCTAATAAATTTATTTTAAAAAAATACTATGACATGGAACATGGTCATGCAATTAAATAATAACCGGCCAAGTGCACAAAATGACAAGATAAAATGCCGGGAGTCGCACACGAAGGGTTCCGAACCACAAGGCATAAAATGACAATAAAACAAATGAATAAATAAATAAAAGGTGGCATGGGCACAAAAACTTGTAGTATTAATCCAATGGTGGTCAATTCCTTAAATATTTCAAGCAATTACCCAAGTATAGAGATGGCTTCATCCACAGTCTGTGCCACCTCCCCATCCAGTTGGATCCTGTTGAGATTCTCCACCAGTGCAGGCTCCTCCACAACCACTTTTGCAGGCTGGAACATAAAATAACATTATGGATGATACATACATTATGATGATAGGGATCCACAATATAAGAAACTAGTATTTACAACTATAAGAAGAACTAGGTAATAATAGTATAAAAGTAACATTTTAGAATATGCATATCAGACCAGGTGTCATGTATTCAGCCTGATATTACAAGCCCCATATAATTCAGGTTATAGACTATTTATGTAAGTGTGTACCAAATATCATTCAAATCCATTCAGCTGTTTTTGCGTCAATCTGGAACATACATCTAGACAAACAGACAAAAACTCAAAGTTTTTGGAATCAGACTCATTCCAGCAATCACTTAATCTTTTGACCGCCATGTAAAAAAAAAAACAAAAAAAAAAATCCCCTACAAAAGTCTGTCATGTAGTCGTGAGTTTGACCATGGTGTTCCGGGTACATTTTGGTTGGTTAAAGTCTTATATCAAGTCGCCTCCGTACGAAGATGAGAGGGGTGGAGGGGGGTTGGGGGGGGCGCCCTGTTTCACCCCCCCCACTCCTGCCCTGCCGGAGATGCGTAGTTTTTCTATTATTCCACTTTGAACAAAACCTTCTAACCTAACCAACACAAGTCTGTGTGCTCTGGGTAGGATCTGTCACTCATTAGGGTACGGGGAGGTAGTTACTTTCTGGCGCTTCGCCGGCCGCTGCCGCGGCACGCTCGCTGCGCTCGCTCGGCTCGCGCTAAGTGGTCACCGTTCTAACCTAACCTAACCTACACAACTCGCTTCGCTCGCTCGGTTCGCGCTATCTAACTTAACCTAACCAACACAAGTCTGTGTGCTTTGGTTACATTCTGTCACTCATTAGGGTGCGGGGAGCTAATAATCATAGCAAAATATAAAATTCACGTAAACTCAAAAGCAACGGAATGACAAAACGAACGCCAAACAAAAGTATTTGTCAATGTAAACAAACCCCGCTTTCCGAATTGCGTCAAAAGCGATTATATCGCGAATCCGACCAACGCGCAACGTCACAATAGTACTCAATAGTCCTTATATTTTGTGACTATTAAATTTGGTTGAATTCGCGATATAATCGCTTTTGACTCAATTCGGAACGCGGGAAAAATGGTTTCTTTTCACGCATTTCGATAAACGCAGTATCGAAATCGCTACGAAATGTATCAAAATTACGTTCCTTCTTATGCATTTGTAAGATTTCCCAAGATTTTTTAAATAATAATTAAAATATTTTGGCGCGTCTCCGGCAGCAAAAAATACATTTTATCGCTTAGTACGAACCCCCTAAACCCTCCCATATCTACACTTAACTCAGATTCAGGCGACTCGATATAAGACCCAACCCTTTTGGTTTGTCTTCAATACATGACTGTGGCAGTCAAAAGGTAAAAAAAAAAATATGTTCAGTTTTGATTTCATTACTATTTCATGATATGTATAGATTTGAAATATTCATTTACAATTAACAAGTCTGGTCATCTTACCACAGGTTTAACAGGTTCAGGCTTGATAGTCTTCTCCTTCATCTTCTCAATTTGTGCTCGAGTGATCTTGGGAGGTGGTGGTGCTGCCTTTGGAGCAGTCTTCAGTGACTCCATTTCTTTTTCTAGTAAAGCCTTCGCCTCAGCCTTTTTCTGAAGCTGTTCTAGGCGCTTCTTCTCCTGGTCTTCCTGCATAGCAAAAAGGATTTATTTTATGAAGTCTTCGGGTTACAAGGTGGGCTTAATATGTGGTGATGTTCTAGATAGACAGCATGTTGCCATAGCAGTCTAAATAATGGAAATTAATAGAATGCCAATGCCATGTAACTTATTTTTATTAAAGTCATCTAGTTAGGTTTGTACGAGTACCTTGATTCTAGAATAAACATGTTCCACAACTCACTAACCTTTTTTTGTTGTTTCTTCTTGAGTTTGTCGTCGTTGTCATCCCACTCCGCATCTTCCATTATTTTCTTTACCTTCTGGTCTTTTTCTTGTTTCTCATTCTCTTTTCGCTGTCGAGCAGCGACAGCCTTGCTGTTTTCGCCAGCGAATTTCTTCGGCATTTTTGAGAAGTAATCAGCTTAATCAAATAATTTTGATAGGAACAATTACTTAAAGCTGTCGATAGTTATTGCTTTAAAGTGAACACTTTTTTGAATTTCTGTAAAAATTACGAGTTTTTAAGAAATTTTCGTAGAATTTTCGTGAAGTGCTGTAGAAAATATTAACAACTGTCATTTGTCAAAATGACAAGTGCCAAATTGGCAAATGTCATTAATGTCAGTCAGACGCAGACCAATCGAAATATATATATTTTTTTTAAATAATTTATTTCATGACCATAGATACAAGTCTTTTAGTCGAATACATAGATGGGTTTTAACTTAGGTGTAATAATACTTCGAAATATAATTTTACTTTAGGATTGCCTTGTTTGTATCACCGATAACAAATCTCGCTCGTTAGTTAGTATATTCCATGGATAACAATTTCACATTCACCAAACACAAGACAAACTATTTTCGACTACATAGTAGGCGCACCCCTACTACAGTAATCACCATTCTCCTGCCCATAACCCAATTTATTTGGGGTCGGCGCAACATGTCTTTTTCTTCCATACTTCTCTATTAGTCGTCATCTCGGTAGTCACCCCCTTTCTAACCATGTCATCATTCACACATTCCATCCATCGTTTCTTTGGTCCCTACTCTTATAGCCATCGACATAAATATACTCAAAACTCTCCTCAAGAAATGAGGAAAACCTCATTTCTTCGTAACACATGCCCATACCATAACACACAACTTTTCAGTTACCGGTGCCACTTTCAAACTTCCTCTTATGTACTAATTTCTTATTCTATCCATTCGTGTAACACCACACACCCCTACTACAGTAATACTAGATTTAAAAAAAAAAAACATTCATGTCTCAAAGTGTCAGTCAAGCAAGTAAGTGACTCTCCATTCTAATACGGATGAGACTGCGTCATGTCTGCTCTCCAGCCCATCTTGCCAAACTTTATCATCGATGACCCCATCTGCCTGTGTGGCACAGACGTAGGCGACTTAAATCACATTTTTTTCTCCTGTCCCTTATATGACCGTTCATCCTTTCTTAGTAACCTCTTGTCCCTCAATACTCCTTTTCCTACCTCAATACTTTCTTTACTTTGTACATACAAATAGTTTTTCTGTATATAAATGTATAGTCTCATTCATTACTTTAAATAATATTAAGTTATAATGTTTGATCATTGTATTTAGCTCATTTTTATATCCGTTATAAATACTGATCCTATAGTTATTATCCCTATATCCCGTTATAACTAATTCGAATAATAATATTTTTGTTTCCCTACCTTTATTTCCTTTCGTAATAAAAAACAAAACACGACATTGGCTAAATGCACAAACCGTGCGAAGCCAAAAAAAAAAAAAAAGTAAGTGACTGCAAGACCTGCAAGTGTCAAAATATATAATACTTAGGTAGTCAGTCCAGTCAATAGTGTCAATTTGCGTCTATAAAAAGAATTTCCCTGATATTTTTAATCTAAATAAATTCAGTTTATTAATTTCATACCGATTTGTAATTTCTATTACATTTATAACACTTCACTTGTATAACAACTATGGCTTTAGTCGCATATGGGAACAGTGACTCGAGTGATTATGAGGACGAGGTCGCAGACGATGCCCTGTTGAACAACAAATCACAAGAAAATAAACATGGTAAGAATTGCACTCAGCACACACATCAAAGAGTTGTGACATCTGTAATCCCGTAAGGTGACCCTCTGACCTACGCGTATTCCTTCATTATCTTGAAACTATAATAAAAATGGTTGTGACTTGACATACATAACACTATGATCTACTCTTGAGCAATGGGCAGTAATGTGTACATTTCAGTTCCAGAGCCAACAGTTCAAAAGCCAACAACAACAAAGTCAGAAGAAAAAGAAGAGCCACTGGAGAATGGTGCTAGTTTGTTCAATTTTCTACCACAGCCCTCTAAGAAGAAACCAGCTGTGTTTGAAGAAGATGATGAGTTTCTACACAAGAAGGAGACAAGTGCTGTGAAACCAAAAGCCAGGATTACAGTACCCTCACTTAGTGATGTAAGAACTTGCAAATCATAAATTAATTAATGAGCAACAACAGCCATGTGAATATTTCATTTTATTCTTTTTTTGCAGTTCAAAGATGTGAATAACATTACCCCTACTGTTAAACCAAGAGCACCAGCTGATGTAAGTAAACACAACCATAAATGTTGTTGTTTCATCAAATATTTTGTGGTTATTTATATTTACTAACATTTGTATAATATTTACAGAAAAAATCAAGCTTACTAAGCATGCTACCACAACCAAGAAATGGAGTGAAATCTACGACAAAGTCGTTAATACCACATGTACTCACAAAGAAACCGGCTGCTCCAGTGAAGAAGGCCCCATTACCAACACCTGTAAAAAAACCTAAGGTGGAAACCACAGCTTTGGTTAACGATTCGGATGAAAGTGACAATGATGAAGTAGAAAATGATTTCTTCTCAATACACAAACCTGTGGACATACCAGTTGATGTGGGCCTACCATTAGACACAGCACAAAATGCTAAGACACAAGTCAAAGACAAACGTAGGGGTATTGAGTCATTCTTCAAGAAGGACGAGGATGTTGACCAAATGCAGTTGGAACCTGGCTATGATGCTGGAAGTATGGAAGAGCAGGCCGAGGCCAGCTCTGGTTATATTGGGTTTGGAGCTGAAAGTTCTCACAGTAATGATAATGAACTTGATGAAGAAGCTGTAAGTAAATACTTGTTTTTATCCTTGGAAATTCTGTACACTTTTGCATCAATGCAAAATGAATCAGTTTTGAGCATTGGTACACTTATTTAGTATATCTATGGACTATATTCACTGAAATTTGGTGACTAAAAATGCCCAACCAGAGATGATTTAAGTGTCTGATTACCTTTTTATATATTTTGCAGCCCTGTCCTAAACAGCAAGTTAATCATACTCATGTTTCCCCCCAGATTATGAAGCTATGCGGTGCGCGCGGCAAACGAAAACGCGAGGAGATTCAGATAGTAAACATAAACCAAGCAGAGGTTCTGGCAGATGCCCGGGAGATGTTAATGAAGGGTCTTATGGATGACACCACACAGCGAGTGTCCGCCAGCAAGAAAAAAGGCAATGAGCCCACCACGCAGCAGAGGAGGAAGCACCAGATCACATACTTGGCTTACCAGGTTTGTCATAGTTTGACCGTTCTTCTCCACAGGTACCTACTACACTTTGGAATGGGCAACTAGCTTCATCTTTCTGACTGACCAACCCCTTGACAATTCAAAAGTGCCTGTAATTGGTTTATTTGAAATAAATGCTGAGTTTGAGTTTGGATCAGTTTGTATGGAGAAGAACGGGCAAGAAATTCCATGGACACTCATTTAAATTATATTTTACAAAAATATTAGTCACATCATTACTTTTGAATTTATATAATTATAATGCAAGAATGATGTAAAAAAAAAACTTATGTTAAGAGCGTTTACGACGAACGGCATTTCATACAAACTTTCAAGCCCTTATTTTTCGAAATGAATGAACCGATTTTAATTAAACTTTATACGCGTAAGCAGGATACAAAGGTCTAAAAAGTTAGTAGAAAACATTTTCAAAATGTCTTATTTAAAAAAAGATAACTGGAAATCTGTTTCTATGGAAAATTTAAAATCGGTCTAATTTGGCTGTAACACTATTTTTTGAAAATGTTTTCTACTACCTTTTTAGACCTTTGTATCCTACTTATGCATATGAAGTTTCATTAAAATCGGTTCATTCATTTCGAAAAATAAGGGTTTGAAAGTTCGTATGAAATGCCGTTCGGCGTAAACGCTCTTAAAAGGGTCTAGAGAACAGCAAACAGTAACAAAATAACAATCCAAAAATATAATAATTAAAAATAAGCCGAGGCAGCTAAGTGATGACCAGCCCTAACTGACGGTGACCGTACACGAAAATGACGCATAAATCAGCACCATTCAGTTCAAAAATTTTGAAGGGAGCTAAATGATCCAACACACACGCTACCGCCAGCAAGACATTTGAGTGAGGATGACATACTATCAGCCGCCAGGGCACATTCAAGACAATGAAAGACTGATTATTACCCAGTAAATGGTAGCTATAGAGTACATAGAACTCACATCTGTGCTATGTAATTACACAATACAAAGGAAATTGAGTTTATACAATGCAAAGATAAGTCTTACAATCTTCAGCAGCTCCAACAGTATTTTCAAGTGTTAATCAATGAGTTGCGGGTAGCAGGACCAGTATTAAGCCAGGCATTTTATCAGCGATGTAAGCCCCTAACTTTTAATATGCCTGCCTGCATAGTGCATGTTTTATAGAAGAATTGAATATTGTCTCATTCAGTTGTAGAATGTGGGGAGGTAATTTATTATAACATTTTATGCAGCTTAGATACAACCTGACCTATGTGCCACTAACTGGAATCTAATATCCAGAGATCATTTAGTGGCTTGTATATTGCATAATTTTTATGTTAATCTTGAACCATTTTGTTTTATTTACAGGCCAAAGCAAATGAAGCAGAACTTCAGAACCAATGGGCCAACAACAGAATGTCAAAGAGACAAACTCAAGCCAAGTATGGTTTCTAGCACAAGACTCCAAAGCCTAAAGTGAACAGATTTTAGGTTTCCTTGTAAATAATAATCGTACCTGTAGACCTAAAGTGCAAAGTTGACGGCCCGCCGCTGCGCTGCCGTCTCTACGCGACCCTGGCAGAATAGTCGACATTGGCTCAATTGCCAAAAAAAAAAAACATATTTGTATTAAAATATTTGTAAGTTACGTAACAGTATTTTATTTGTACACAAAGACTATTGAACTAATTAAGACTAAGTAGGTTGGTTACATTACAATCTTCTGGCTTTCCTTGCTCTTGGAGGGTTCCATGACACATGGGTGTTGTCGGTGATGGAAACTATTTGTAGGCCACCCATTTGTAAACCCTTCACTGCAGCCTAGAAAAGAAAGTTATTTATTAGTAACAGATAGACAATGCAAAAGAAAGATGCAGAAATAATTTTATGAATAGAAATTAAATGATACATTATAAAAAGAATATCATGTAAAATATTAAGTTACGAGTTAAATTGCTTATCAGTATAATAGTAAAGAAAAAAAAAATATATATATAAAAAGAATGTTATGTTACCAGTCTTCCAGGACCCAAGCCTTGCACCCTTACTCTGACAGTTTTAAATCCTCTATCAAGAGCTTTCTGTAACAATAAGCTTTATAGTACATATCAAGTTGACAGAGAGCATTATTTATTTATATAAATAAATATTTTGTAAATCAAAAAAAGTTTCTATCAAATCAACTTACGGTAGCAATACCAATGGCAGTAGTCTGGGCAGCTATATTAGTTCCTTTCTTGGTATTCTTGAAGCCATCCATGCCGCAAGACCTGATGATCTTCACCGTGCCACTGGCATCAGTCATGGTGAATATCGTGTTGTTGTGGCTGACTCGAATGTTGCATATAGGCAGGTCTTTGTACACAGTGCCATCAAAGATTAAGTTGTCTGAGTCTAAGGTTGGGAACAAGTTTTGTTTTCTGAAATAAAATACAAATTAGAATGTACATTAGGATTTTTGATTGGGTTTCAATACTATACATGGTCACTTTAGTATTGTGTCCAAAAATAATGTGGATGTTAAAACAATCAATATTCTTTTTCTTTGTGTAGGTGGCACGACAGTTTATAAAATTTTGTTGGCCCAAAACTTCGCCACTTCCACGGCATCGACAGTGGCAGCGCAGAGGTCAGTTACATTCAATATTGACATGCAAGGGAATAAACCATACAGGGATGTTAAATATTGCATTTACATGTTCCACAATTAATATAAACTCACGCTTTTAGTACAGAATCTAGGTCTATGATCTTTTCTCCCTGAACTCCTTCATCTTCTTGTGGTATTCTCTTGTGATCAAACTTGTCTGATGCCTGCGGCGCTGATGTCTGGAAAAACCGCGCCACACTCGTCACAGGAACCCGCAGAGTATTCCTTATTGCACTCAGCATTTTTTTGTGCAAATCTATTTAATTTTTCGTTTATAAATTGCTGTGTTTTGGAAAATTGGAAGTATTCGCAACCTAACCTAAAATATTTGACATTGACAGCTTGCCACTGACAGTTACGTATCGTTATTGCATGAAGACACTGAATTTTACTAGACAAGTGCAGAGTAGTCTTTACAGTGATATGGACTTCTTTTATTTTTAGCGTAATAAGTAAACGTATGAGAATTGAGCATTTTTTAACCGACAGCAAAAAAGGAGGAAGCTCCCAATTCGGATGTTTAAAGCTTAGACGGATTTGCAAAATTCTTTTTTTAATGGATAAGGTATGCCTTAGTGGTAGTCCCTACATTTAATTTACTTTGCTTGGGTAGTTTTTGAGTTAGCTTCAATAATACCTACGACTTTTTTCCACTTGATGATCTTTTAATAACTTCCTGTCACTGATCATCAATCCTCCCACTCCTTCCTGTCACTGATTGTCATAGCAATTGTGTGGGGTAGGTACAACTAAAAAGTGAAAAATAAAAACTTTTTTACAAAAAAAAATAGACATCCAACAAAAAAAACTTAATTTCGGAAGTCAGTGTCGTTGATTCCGTTTTTTCACACCGACTTCCGAAATTAACTTTGTACTTACTGTCTTTTTTTGGAAGTCGGTTGTTTTTTTTTATAAAAAGTTTTTATGTCAATCTGTTACCAGTTGCATGCCCAGAAAAGCCATCTTCTGGGGCTCGATGACCCGAGGTCTGACATTACAAAGCTGTGGTTGCTTTTCATAAATAAGGTCCCGCAGCTGTATTTACCAGAGTAATCTTTTTATCAGGTTTTTTTATTTATTAATGAAACTAACACAGCCCTTTAACCATAATTTATTAAATATAGATAATATAGACACAGATTGGATTAAAATACAACATTTAATTGGATAACATATTCTTGCTATACGCAACGGTTTGCGAGAATCCTCGCAGAGCGGTGGGGACGCCGCTGATCGAGAGTTGCAGATGTCCTGCCTCTGCGAAATGTCCTGCCTTCATGAGTTCACTAATGACCCATTCCAAGGTGTACTCGTTAGCTACGGCCTTTTCATCCTCAACCTCCTTAGAGTACACGTAGTTAATGAAGAAGGCGTAGAATGGGGTGGCGACTAGCTTCAAAAACATGTTGTTTTCTAGCAGCTCTCTGATCAACTCCTCGTCTACTTCTTGCTTCTTCAGGTTTTCCTGGAATAAAGGTACGGTGAGTAAAAGGTTAAAAAATCTGAAGATTCGTGTAAGATGGTAAGCTTAGTGTTTCGTACCTCATGCTGAACCACTAAGTTCAATATATCATGTTTGGAATGTTCACATTTGCTTAGAAGCAGGACCCAAATGGCGTTCATCACTGATTCAGCAGCCACATTATCAGCCAGCCATTTCACTTCCTGAAACCAGAAAACCGTAAGTGGTAATAATGTTTCACATTTGCCATTTTTAGCTGACCTTATCTCATTTGTCAAAACGTCGTATGAAGAAGGGAAACTAGAAAGTGAAGTTTATGTTTGTAAAGCTACGCTGCATGAGGGGCTTAGATAATAACAGCCGCACGGGTCGATCGATCAGGTCAAGCTACACTTGCCGCGGTTGGTCAATGGATGGGTGACCATCTTTACATACTAAGGCCGTGCCCCGGAATACACATTCGTGGATTTTTGACAGTCGTTACGGGTCGTATGAAGCCCGAAAGTCTGACAACCTATCGTACCAAGGGGTTATCGTATTACTCAGTAACTGGGTTGTGGAGGTCAGATAGGCAATCGCTCCATGTAAAATACTGTTAGACTGGAATTCGAAAGTTGTGAAAGGTTAGGCAGATGATGATGATGAATATGGTAAGTATTTTTTAGACTTTTCTATGTATTAGAAATTACCTCTTCAGAAAGCACTGGTCGCCTAAGCAGTAATTTGATAAGAATCAAGCTTTCTTTCTGATCAGCTGGGTTGTTGAGCAGGAAACTTAGATATTCACAGTGCAGACTCTTTGAATCGCTGCAACAAATAAAATACGCATCAATGAAGTTGTTATAGAACCTAAACTTTATGCGTAGACATTCAAAGTACGTTATCAGAAAAAAAAAATTGTTAACTAGCTTTTCCCCGCGACTTTGTCTGCGAACCAGGATGAAAGTAGCATATGTTCGTCTCCAGGTCATTGTCTACCCATGTGCCATATTTCATCCACATCATCACAGATTAGATGCAGTCTACGTCACCTGTTCCTAGTGGGTGGCCAGCAGTTGAGTACATCGACCAGCGCCTTCTTCTGCTGCCACGTGTCAGATAACTCCATGAACTTGGCGAACGCGTCTCGCCTGCCTTCCTCAGTTAGTAGCTTCTCATCTAGAAAGAAATGATGAAATTCTAGATTTGAGATCAGAGCAGCCGGGCAGAGCAGAGTATTTTAGACTTTAAATTAGCGCAATAAAGTACAAAGTTGTACGAATATTGACGCTGAAATCAAACAGCTCTCAGAGTGAACTCGAGCGCGCGAATAGTTTGCACTACGGTACGATTATAAAGGTAAACGGCAGAATTCGTACAACATACTTTTTTTGTTGTTCTGTGATAGAATTTGTATCACTTATTAAGGCAACTAAACCATTCATTTTCATGTAACATTAGTATTTTTAGAAGTCCGGATTAATTAATTATATCAATTACAAGATTTAAGTAATTAAACGTAATATAATCTTAAACTAAACGCAACTAAACGTAGTTTTTAGAAGTTGCCATTTGTAAAATATGACGAGGCTCAAAATGATAAATAATTATTTGAAATAGAAATAACAGTAAATATAATTACCCAATTACACATTATACCTTACAATGAATAATTATTGCATACAATCTTAATAATTAATTATTTAATTATAGGAATTAAAAAAAAAACATTGATCGCCATCAATGTGTTTTTACCCGACTGCGTCAGAAGGAGGGTTATGTTTTTCGAGTGTATGTATGTATGTATGTATGTATGTATGTATGTATATTTCTTTGGCACGCTCTGTAGCCTAAACGGCTTGATCGATTTCAGCTTGAGAGGTGCCGTTAGATTCGTCTTAATTGTGAGAGTGACACTGGGTATTTCAAAATTGAAAAAAAATTAAAATGGCCGATTTTTGGCGCAATATGTCTTCAAAAAAAATTATCTGGCCATTTTTACGTTGAGTTGAGCTACTGCTCCTCCGTACTCTATCTGTTGATAGTACTTTCGCGAAAGGACGCTTTATTAATTGTGCTGTGTGTGTACGTGCTTTAATTAAAATGACGAGTTTGCAATGCATCAATTGCAACGTTCGCTTGTCCCGAATAAGAAGGCACGCTTTATCCGACGAGAGTGAAGATATCGTCAATACTATTCGGCTGTGGACATATCCTAGAGATGTAAGTAGTTTCTAAATAACATTTTGCATACGAGTGTGCCAGTTACGAAGTGATAACTTTTACGTGTTAAAAAGTAGTCCTTACCATTTAAACTACACGATATCATACTAAAATAATGTGTGTACTAAAACTAATCTATACTTACATAATTTGAAAAAATAACAAATTAGTGGTTGTATAAATATTTACAATTTGTCCTATATAATGTACAAACACATAAGTGATTCTTTACATTTATAGTTTACTTGCCTAACACTTGATTGCCTAACTTGGTTTGCCTAACACTGTTATTATAACAGTGTTAGGCAAACCAAGTTAGGCCACTATGTGCCACTATGTGCACCAGTTAGGTGACTATGACAGTCATACTAACAGAGTAATAACTATTATTAGTTATTACTCTGTTAGTATGACTGTCATAGTCATTTAAAGCAATGTCAAGCCGTACTCAAAGTCACTTAATTATTTCCAAATAACACCTGCTGACCATGTTTGCCATGCATGCTGGCAGCTAGCTACTCATCCACGTTCTTCTGATAATATGCCGAGGAGACTCATAGGCCATCAAAGTGTGTGTGTTGTATGCGGACGATCCATACTAAGAATCAGTCGACGCAGGATTTTGATTGAAGGTGCAAATGAAGAAGAACAAAGAATTGCTAACACAGTTGCTACTTGGATCCAACCACAAGAGGTATAACACCATGTACCTATTATAACTTTTATAAATTAGGTATCTTGATTTGATGTATGTGTTAAAACAATGTAAATTATTTCCCACTAATACTATGCATTTTTAAATGCAAGCTTTTCTTTATTTATATTTATTTTTTATTTTAGCTTCGTTCTGAAGATGAAGCTTGTGTGCCGTGTTGGCTAAGAGCTAGGAGAACTAGGGTTGTTTCACCAAATGAAGATATTCAACCCATTGTACCTGATCATCTGGAGGGTGATAATTCTGATTTGTTGTGTGCTGTATGTGGTCAGAGTCTATCCACCCCAACATCAGATCAAGAGTGGAATCCCGATAACACTGCTCATTTGTTGGAGCACCAGCAGGTATATATGAAATAATATATTTATAGTAATTAGCTTTAAGTAAAAATGTATCATGCAAAGGGCAATTACTATTTTATGTTACTAAATCTGGGACAGTCATGATGTTGGCTCTACTAACAACAAAAGGATACTGGTTTTTCCATTATCACATAGCCTTTCTCTCTCATATTAACACAACATAGATATTTTTGGTAAAGGTTTTCTGTAAGGTGAAAACCAATCATTGTATGTCAAGAACTATTCTGTAGCTTGGTCATGTTGGGCGCAATTTCTGTCTATCAAACTTAGTGTTTAGTTTCTATTTCATCAATGTTATTTATTTACAGATGTCATCCATGAATGAAGTTTGTGGAGTTTGCTGGGGACAAGCTCGAGATTTGAGGTTCTGTGTTCCAGAAGGCCCACAAGAAAGACCCCAACATATTGTGTTGCCCAATATAAGAAGAGCAGCTGAAACAGCAAGACACTGCATTTTCCAAGAGTGCATGGAACCAGAGCGAAATATTGTGCCTGAAGAAACCAGATAAGATGTATTGGTTAGGTATCAATATTTTATACCAAGAGGAGCTCGTATTTGCTCCTTACATAGACAGGACGCTAATTATGAAAACCTGTATACTGCTGAGTATAGCCTTAGTAGCTTTACTTCCACACACATAGAGGAGATCATTTTTATATTAATGGAAGGGTTAAGTAACATCTCTTATGAGAATATTCAAAACTACCCCGATAACCAAGTACAGTACTTTATAGGCATAAATAAACAACAACATCAACAAATATTAGATGTAACACCCAGGCTTAGGAATCTGCATCGGGGTAGTTTTGCATTAACAGCCTTATTGTGTAAATTAAGGACTGGGGATTCAGGGGACAGATTGTCATGTCTATTTCAAGTTCCGAGAAGGACCCTAGAGACATTAATGTCTGTAGCAAGAAATATTTTGCTAACTGATTACGTTCCACAATTTCTTGGTTTTTCTCATTTAAGAAGGGAGCAAGTGGCAGCAAGAAATTCATACATTGCCGATCACATTTTTGGTGAGCCTAATGCACCAGCTGATCAAAAACCTGCAATCACAATAGCTGATGCAACATATATATATACACAAAAAAGTAGTAAATACTTGTTCCAAAAGGATACATATTCCCTTCATAAATATAGGAATTTATTAAAGCCATTTATCCTCTGTGCCTCTGATGGATATATTATAGATGTACGTGGACCATATAGTGCCACTACAAATGATGCCACCATAATGAATGATTTATTAAACGAAACTGAATTTAATGATTTTTATAACGAAAACGATATCTTCATTGTAGATAGAGGTTTTCGTGACTGCATGGATAGTCTGCATCAGAAAGGATACATAGGTCATATGCCTGAAACCAAAGAAGACGGCCAATCACAGCTATCTACTCTTGATGCCAACCGTTCACGCTGTGTCACTATTAATAGGTGGGTAGTAGAAGCTGTGAATGGCCGTTTTAAGAGAGACTTCAAAATATTCCGCCATGAATATTTTAACCGTGGTTGTCGCAATTTAATGGCAGATTTTAAAATAGCAGCTGCTCTGCTGAACGCGTTTACTCCGCCATTTACAGAAAATATACATGCAGAGCAGTTTGTGTCAATCATATTTGAGCGCCTGTTTTTAACGAATACTGCAGCTGAATTAGCGGTTCCTGGTTTGTACCTATAGATGCGACAACCCTCTCCTTTCCGCGGCTATCCATGGAGGAATTGACATTATTTGCTTGTGGTATATATCAAATTCGCCAGGCTCGTTCATATGTGGGTGAGCATTTTCGCTTCCATGGAGTATATACCTTAGAGGTATTTCGAGAGAGAATACATGGCTTAGAGGGAATAAACCCAATGTTGCTTCGTGCTAAAATAAGGTCCCGCCATTCTTCTGCTAGAACTTATTTTGTTTTCATAGTTGCAGAAACAAATATGAATGGTCGGGACGCAATCAAAAGTTATTGCTGTAATTGCATTGTAGGTTTAAGAACAGTGGGATGCTGCTCACATGTTATGAGCATTATTTGGTACCTTAGTTACGCTCGCCATGAAGGTATGACCCGACCTGCCCCTTTCTTAGATGAAATAATATTAAGAATCGATTAGGTACGTAATTATAAGAACAATAAAAAAAACGTAAGTTCCTACAAAAACAAGGTTGTTTTATTTACCCACACTCAAAACTCCATCAGCACTTCATCATCATAATCATCAAACTATTGCAGACCGCTGCTGGACGTACATACCTAGGTCTCTCCTAAAGCAGTTACTGAATAGGTACAATTCTCATGTCAATTTGCCATCTTAATGATAAGTAAAACACTACAAAGATAGCATCAGCTATCTAGAACTCTAGAACATATCCTTTTTCAACGAAACAATGTTTATGTGCCTACACGTAATAATATTTATTGAGACATAACCTCAAAAATAAAACTGGTTATAACTTTTAGATCCCAACTTCTAAAAATCTAAGAATTTTAAAAGGGCTTGTCTATCGTATTGACTACCAATTAAAACAAAAAATATCCCAAAACACGATATTTTATTAGGTGTACGAAACTCCCATACAACCCTGCCGTTCGCCTTTATTATTGGGAAATATAAAATAAATAAATTTAAAATGATGTATGCCTTTAAAAAAAAATGAGGCTTTTCTCTTTGGTCGCATTAAGTTAGGGCACTCCAAACATAATATTATGGGTTAGGTTACACTGTGAGCTACTGCGGCAGCGCCCGGCGCTGATAAACAGGTAGAACGTCGCGTTCGTCAACACGTCAGAAGGTTGCGTTCATATTTCTTCAAATACTACCCGTGCGCGATAAGTTGGGACTTTCTAGGAATGCGACTCCCCGCCCGCTTCCCCTGCACTTCCCCGATGGCGCCCGTATTGTACCGTTCACATCGCTATTTTATTCGCGGGCGGTTCAAACACGCCACTGTGACGTCACAGCGCTCGGGTCCCAACTTATCGCGCACGGGTACCTGCCAACAAACTCACCAGAAAGTTCCTTAGCATAGTCACAATCAGGCCACTCGGTGCGGAACAGCTCTACAGTGAACTGCGCAATCTTCATCATATCGTCGCTGTCATGGACCCTGGCCTTTTGGCTCAAAGACAACAGCCCTATTTGCTTGTGTGGCGGCAAAGCGAACTCTGTCGCCTTGAGCATCACCTTCTCTAAGAGATCTTCGGGAAACTTGATGCCTTCCTTGTTGTAGGAGGTAAGGCGTGTGACTAGAGTCTCCATGTCGCTAGAAAGTAGAAAATATTATTTTTACTAATTACGAAATGGACTATTTTGCTAAGAGATTGTCATCAGGCGGTAATAAATAGGGATTATAGTCCGCGCGGAACTAGTTGACCGCGTCTTAGGTATGTGAACGATGGGGCGGAGGAGGATCACTTGCCACGCAAATGACAGTTGGATGGAATGTCTTCCACTAGTCCTGTTAGGTTAGGTTAGGCCAGGCAATGCGCCTACCTGGCGAATTTTTCGACCCTCAGGCAGACGAGACCGTCGACATGGCCGACTACCTGTCAAGGCTTCGGAGTATTTGGGGGGGGGGGGGGGGGGAACTTTGTCATGACTCAGTACGTGCGTTGCGAACACTAGGTAACCCCGCCGCCCTCAGCTCCGGCCCCACCCAAGGCGCGGCCAACTAGTTCCGCGCGGACTATAGAAGAAGGAGGACGTTTGCCCAGTAGTGGTGAAAGCATTAATTGTCTGACATTTATGCTGAACTGGGCCTATTTGGTGCAGCGGTGAGGCACACAATAGTAATCTAAGCTTTTTTTCTGTTTTTTAGGGTTCCGTACCTAAAGGGTAAAAACGGGACCCTAAATTACTTACACTCCACTGTCCGTCTGTCACCAGGCTGTACCTCATGTACCGTGACAGCTAGACAGTTGAAATTTTCACAGATGATGTATTTCTGTTCCCGCTATAACAACAAATACTAAAAACAAAATAAAATAAATATTTAAGGAGGACTCCCATACAAAAAACGTTTTTTTCGGCGTTTTTTGCCTTGTGGTACGGAACCCTTCGTGTGCGAGTCAGACTCGCGCTTGGCCAGTTTTTTTTTTGTTGTTTTTTGTGTGAATATTATGTGCCTTACTTAACCTGGGTAAAATAATCTTATTTTCTTTTTGTCACTTTTAGAAAAACTATGTGCAAAATAAACAGGCTGATAATTATGAAATAATTAGTGTTTTCATATTGGTAATACTTTCATTAACAAAATTCGGTTCGATTTGCAACCAAGAGATTATGGGTTCTGGTGGAGTTTGCAACTTGCCGGAATCGTTTAATTCAGTTTTAAGTTAATTATTCGAGTACTACTACTCACCTAGCAGTGTGCAGGTAATGTTCCAAGATATGCTGCAGCACTAGCGGCACCTCGACGCCCACGTGCAGACACTGCAGCAGCGTGCTCAGCGTCGCCAGCTTCGTGTCGGCCGACATCACCAGCCGACTGATGCAGGATACCAGTGTGGCCGAGTCGCCGTGACTTTTCTCTATCTCTCTGAAAGTGGACGATACAAATTAGAAAAGACAGTCACTCAGCTTAAGTTGAAAACAGCTTTGCTAACGCCTTCGCAAAGTGTGTTTGGTTGACACAATTGGTTCAGCTTATGATTGAGCACCCACAGTTTTATCAATATCGATTGATATTTCATGGGTGCTCAATCATAAGCGGAACCAAGGTAGGGTAGCCCTACATGGGGCGTATACAGGGTTATTGGTAAAACATTCACAACCTCTTAAGAGGTCATTGTACTCATCATTACGAACAACTTTTACTATGGAACCAAACCTGAAATCGCGAAAAAAAAAATCAGCTGTTCCCTACATTTTGACGAGTTATACGAACATAAATGTAGGGAACAGGCAATTTTTTTTCGCGATTTCTGGTTTCGTCCCACATTAAAAGTTGTTCATAATGATAAGTACGTTAATGTTTTACCAATAACCCTGTATAGATAGCCTCTACATGGGGCGTAGCTCATGTAGTGGTAGCTTTGGCAGTACAGGCTGATTATAATTGCCGGCGTGTTCCATTCGAACGTTCAAGCAAGTGTCAAATATTCTCATAAGGTATTTTTGTTTAGTAGAGTCAGTGCTAGAAATAACACGGTAATGTAAAGTCTTCGTAGCAATATAATTAAATACAAACCTACTGCTATTTTATTAACACGCTTTTATTAGGTCGACCTGTATGTAACTAACTATGTAATGGAATCTAAGGTAACTAATTTAACCATCTTCCAAGGGTCGTAGCGTAATGAAAATTGGCAGCTGTATGTAGTTCTGATGACAATACAATAATATGGTACTTTCGAACTGATCTGATGATGGAGCCGGAAGATATGAACTGGAACTTCATGATGGAAAATCGTATCATAGCTGTTTTGGATTTCTTAGAAAAGTCTTGTAAACGTGTTTTTCTAGTGTTTTTTAAACTATTAATTTATTTTATTTGTGAAGCTCCCATCTGGAGTTTCACAATGTAGTCATTTTCATCGATGGGCAACACTATCGGGAACACGGCTGGTTATGGTGTAACTCACGGCCAGATCTCATCCCGGGGCACGCTGGAGTTGTCGACGAGGCTCTGTATGGTGGTGGAGTGGAAGTTCTCCAAGAAGCGAGCCCAGCGCGTCAGCTCCTGACCCACCTGCGCCCACGTCTGTTCACTGGAATAAGAGGCCCTTGAATACTGGGGGGAGGGCACATAGTATCAGGTCGGTGATATCCTTATAAGGCACACTAAATGAAACCACACTACTATTATAAGGGCGAAAGTTTGTGAATGTGTGTTTATATGTTTGTTACTTCTTCACGCACAAACACCAGGATTGACACATAGGCTTTTTATCCCGATATTCCCACGGGATCGACATTTACGCGGGTGAAACCGCGGGGCGCAGCTAGTATTACAATAATTTAAGAAACAGATTAACTTTTATTTTGATGAAACAATAAAAATTTAAGTTTTTTTTAATGATATGGTACGCTTGTGAAATTTCGCTAACTAATACAATTTAACGTTGTATGTAACACAAAACTGTCACAAAGATTTAGTAAAAGATCCTAACTGAATGCAAATATTTCTGATTCTATGGCATATTAATTTTTTATATGTATAAAAGCAGATATTAATAGATCTTACTTCTTGTTGAACTTGAAGTCATTCTCCTGTTCTTGCTGGCAGTAGTCCACAGCTTGCATTATCATCAGGTTGCGAGTCCCGGCCGGCACTCTACACACAAAATAATTTTACATGACAGATTAAACACGCCGAGACCCGAGTACGATCGAACAAGCTATTTGGTATACATGCAGTTAACATGCAACAAATTTTAAACAATGATGTGGGTGTGCTGAGTAGTCAATTCTTTTACACCACTCTATTAAAGCCATAAGCTGAAAAAGTTATAACGCACAAAATAAAACTAAATATTGGCAGTGTAGTGGAAAGATGAATATGCTGAAAGATGAATATGCCTGTATACCAAATAGCTTGTTCGACCGTACCAACAACATCCATTCATACTTACAGTTATAAATTCGAAAGTAACTCTTGCCTATATGTTACCTTTTCACGCCTAAAGCACTAAACGGATTTCGTTCAAATTTGGCAAGGAGGTAGATGGCATCCTGGGGAAGGACATAGTCTACTTTTTGTCCCGGTAGCACGTTCCCGTGGGATAATTTCCGACGTCACGCCGACGTGTTTAATTTCCCACGCGAGCGAAGCCGCGGACAGAACCTAGTACATAATATATCCGCCAATATTTCAGGTACAGACCCGAAACTGTCAATTTTTCCCAATCAACCTTGAACCTTATGCGTTAGCGATAAAGTTGAAAATCTATTACAGAAATTTGACAGATTGTATTAGCTTGATGTGTAGGCGCGTCTGTACATGCAGTACTAAGACAAACGGGGAATCTAAGACAGTAAACGGGCCGGGAGGTCATATTTCACTGTATTTACCAGGATTTACTTTTACCAAATAAAAAACCACTACATACACACACTATATAGCTGTAGTGTTTATTAGTGGAAACTTGTAAATGGCCTTCAGATGCATATTGTTTAAGAGCACTGTTTAAATTTGCTGTAAGTTTCCCGAACAGAATAAAATAAAATAAAATAACAAAAAGAGCCAATTGAAATCTTAAAAAATTGAGTGAAAATAAACAGCGTAGCCTTAATCAATCTGCTGCAATCTAGATGATTTTTTTAATGACGAATCTCTCTGATTATATAAAATGCTGACATAAATTTTAATACTTTACATCAATACTAATATTTTGAACTGAATTGACATTAAATTTTGACATGAAATGAAATTGACTATGAACTGTAATGACATTTAATTTATATGCATGCGTTAATACAATTAGGTACCTACTGAAATACTTCTAATATTATATTGTAATAAATTTATGATTGTAATTTAATAGTAGGTACCTACCCACTTATTTAATTGTCTTTTAATCACATCAATCATTTGTATGTCAATATTGGCAAAGCGCTATGCTTTGCCAATATTGACATACAAATGTTTGCACCACTAATTCTTAAGATCTTTGTATGAAATTACCTATGTTTTACAAATAAATTATTCTATTCTATTCTATCTGCCTAGTGTTTTCCCAACTACGTTAGGGTTGGCTTCCAGTCTAACCAGATGCAGCTGGATACTACTATTTTACATGGAGCGACTGCCTATCTGACCTCCACAACCCGGTAGCTGGGTAACACGTACCCCTTGGTAAGACTTGTTGTCAGACTTTCGGGCTTCTGAATACCTATAATGACTGTCAAAGATCTGCGAATGACAGCCGGGACCAACTGTTTAACGTGCTTTTCCAAAGAACAGAGGGGTCTCAGTATGTTATGGATGGTTACCCATCCGCGGACCGACTTCGGCAAGCGTTGCTTAACCTTTAAGAACGTCCCGTGCAGTTGTTATTATTTGGCCACGAGCCTTTCAAGCAGCTTTACAAAAATCCATACTAATATTATAAATTCGTAAGTAACTCTGTCTGTCTGTATGTTACCTTTACCGTTACCGTGAAGGACATAGGATAGTTTTTATCGACATACCTTGCGGGCGAAGCCGCGGGCGAAAGCTAGTTAAAAACAATCTTCATAAACTATGAACTATGTTCACAAATAAATAAATTGAATTGACTGTCTAGTTCTTCATACGCTGTTTTGAAAAAAGAAGTAAGGCCAGCTAATAATGACAATGTGATACTTACCGGTCTATTGCCATGTCGGTAAAGCAGGTGTCGGCGACGAACTGCACCAGCTCGTGTTTGGACAGCTTGTTGAAGTAGCTCGCGCACTGCCGGTACTGCTGCATCCACTTCTTGTTGGTCGCGTTGGGAGGCACCTGGACAATAATATGCAAAGATGGTCACTAAGCTTAACAGTCGGTTTTCTATCTTTCCGCCAGTTTATTGTCAATCAATAACAAAAAAAAGCTATTTGTCTAAAATTACCAGTTGTTTTTATTATATTACTTGTGAGCCCAGATAGAAAGGAACTTTATGTTACCGTCACTGTGAGATGCAATTTAATGACTAATAAGAATAATAACTATTATCAATGGCGTTTTAATCGATCAAGGTTCGGAAACTTAGGTACTTTATCGGCGATTTCAAATATTTCTAACTCGTAAAATAATTTTAAGCAAACACAAAGATGATTTGTAAGGTCTTATAGAGGTATGAGGAATAGGGTGCAAAGTTCACTCTTCCTCCATAAAAAAGGGAGGATCAGACGGATGTTGCGTCTGAGGGACTACTGCCTGACGATTCAATTCGGGACGTTGTATAATATGCGTGTCGCGCGGAATATTCTGCTTGCGCGATGCAGCATTTTGCGTGACTTCAGTATGATGTGTAGTTCGCAGGTGGCAATGTAGATGCCGCCAAGTATTTTGAAAGCGTTATTTTGCTTACTACCCTAATCGAAAAAACCACAGACTAAAACAAACAATATAACAGGCTAATATTGTGTTGTATGTGTTTATATGGGCCTTGGTGCCTGAAATAAATGGATAAATAAATAAAACAATACTCACACTAAAGAAATACTTGGTGAGCCACTTAGTATAGATGGCGTTAACGGAGATGGGTATCTTGAAGGCGGGCGGCAGACTGCGCAGGAACTTGGTCACCATGCCCACGTTCTCCGGCTTGATGATGCTCAGGATATGGGCAGTGAACTGTTCCGCTGATGGCTGTTCGAGGAGCAGCTTGTAGTCCAGTTCTGGTGGGAAATGAGACATAATATGTTTGATAAAGAATCAGAAATAAAATATATGTTACCCTTCGTGTATATAGGATATTTACTTAGATTTCTCAAAAGTATTTCACTATCCGGACAAACCTATTGAGGTTTTTAAGATATTTCTGTTAACGTTTTTTTGTTTGAAATTATGTTTTATCTTATTAAAACACTACTAAGCAAGTCCATGATTTCAACAAGATCTAGAACTTTTATCATTAGAGTTGATTTCCTCACCGGCACGGAAACTTGGCCACTCGTGATTTTGCTGATTATTTGCGTAAAAAATTTGCATTTGCATTTATAACAATAAATTAAGGGTAAGTGGCTTTAATACGTGTCTCTTATGCTTTAAGAACTTGGAAATTAAAAGATTACCTCACCAATAAATCAGTTTTTAAAATCACGCACTTTCACTGAAATTAGGAATTTTTCACTATAAATTTAAAAACACTACAGAATAAAAAATAAGGTCTTTTTAGCCCTGATAACTGCCTGCATTCGATCTGGCATACTTTGGATGATGTTTCGGACATCAACTTGCAGTATACTGCGCCAAGCGGCCAGCGCTGCAGTTCGGAGCTGGTTTAGAGTTTCCGGCGGGTTGGAGCTGGACTTTATCTTTCTTTTGAGCATGTCCCAGATATGCTCAATTGGGTTTAAGTCTGGGCTACGAGCTGGCCATTGCAATTTTTGTATGTCAACCTCTTCCAGATATTCTTCAACGCAATGTGCAACGTGTGGGCGTGCATTATCGTGCATTAGGAGAAATTGGTCGTGTCCAATGAACCCCGAATATGGCATTACGTGTTCCTGAAGAACTTCCTCGATGTATCGAACAGCTGTTAGCCGATTATCGACGATAACCAACTCTGTACGTGCGTCGGAACTTATACCTCTCCATACCATTATTGAGCCTCCATGGAAACTCACTGTTTGAGTGGTAGTAATGGGTAAAAACCGCTCTCCTCTTCTTCGCCACACTCGTTCTCGACCATCTGGAGAACGTAAAGCTATTCGACACTCGTCTGTGAACAGTACCTACGAGCAATGGGCTAGAGCCATTGCTCGTAGGTCCAGTTAACGTGTTCTCGTGCGAAGTGAAGTCGAGCTACTCGGTGCTGTCTGACAAGTTTTGGAGCTCGTGCTGGTCTAGAAACTTTCAAATTGACTTCCTCCATTCGTCTTCTCACCGTACGCTCACTAACATTAACGCCTCTCACAATTTGAAGCCGCTGGCGTATCTCAACAGCGGTCAGGTAGCGGTTTCTCAAAATCTCCAGGACAATAAAGCGGTCGTCTCGGGCCGATGTGCACCTTACGCCTCCACTGCCTGGTCTGCGGGTGTACTGGCCTGTCTCCTGGTATCTTTTAAGGGCATACTGCATTGATGACCGTGGTACGTTAAGAGCAAGAGCAACTTCACGCTGTGTCAGCCCTTGTTTAATTAACGCAACGGCTTGTGAAACCTGTGCTGGTGTTAGAGGCATTTTTATTGCTTTTAAAACACCTTTACTTATTGAATTAAAAGCATAAAATCACAATAATTCAAAAACCGAGCAGTAAACTTTTCACAACACACAAATTTAAAACGTGAACTTAGTCGCTCAAATGACCCGATTCAACTGTAAATTAAAAGTTTCGTCGTGGTGCACTTAAACATAATGGATTACCCTCTTGAACTCCGACATTCTTTGTTAAGGAAATTTTGGAGATTGTGAACCCTGGCACACTTTCGTTATTACCTAATATAATGTACTTATATTTTTTAAGTCATCTTCATTTTATGGCAATATAATTACACAATCGTCATCTGCCTAGCCTTTTCCTAACTATGTTAGGGTCGGCTTCCAGTCTAATCGGATGCAGCTGAATACCAGTATTTTACATGGCGCGACTGCCTATCTGACCTCCACAACCCAGTTACTGGGTAATACGATACCCCTTGATAAGACTGGTTGTCAGATTTTCGGGCTTCTGACTACCCGTAACGACTGTCAAAGATCCACGAATGACAGCCGGGACCAACGGCTTAGCGTGCTTTCGTCTCAGGGGTCTCAGTATGTAAAGATGGTCACCCATCCACAGACCAACCGCGGCAAGCGTAGCTTAATCCGATCGATAGACCTGTGCGTTTGTTATTATTTAGCTACGGACCCCTCTATAATTACACAATATTACTCATATTGGACAGGTCCGCTCAATCTGTGTGGTTCTTTCCTCAAAAGGCCATTTCAGACACCAATCTACATGGTCTACACACGATCTGACCAAGATTTTGTCTGGACTTTAAAAAAGACTGCGACCTCTAAGTTTGTTTCAGCCTTTCTTCTCAGAGTAGTCACATAGAAAACGCCGACCTCATCTAGTATAAAAAAATAAGATTGATGTGTAAAAGTGTTTGTACAAACCTACTTACAGAAAATAAATCATTTATCATATTATTCCTGACACTTACCTGAAGAAGCAGCCTTAGCCTTCTTGAGAAGTTTGATATGTTCAGCAGAGGTGAGAGCTCCGAAGGGCGCCTTCTCATCTACGCTCTTGAGCATCGCGAAGAAGTTGATCAGCGCGTTGTGTTCCGTGCCGCTCAGTTGGGGCCATAGAGCCTCCTTTATGCTGGTGGAGGAGATTATGATACTGGTTACTTAGAAAAGTACTAATTGTACTGGAAAGTCTGATGAAAAAAGGTGAAAGATAATTCTGAAAAGGTTTTGTTGTTGTCTCTGATAATGCTGTTTTGTGCGACTTGTTAATAATAGGATATTTGTTTCACGAGTATGAACAATTTTATCAAGTTTAATAATATTTCCTGAATGCTAACTAAAACAGCTAGGAAAAAAATGAAATGAGTTGGAGATAGTGTCCGACCGAGAATGTATTTAGTTCGGCCGAAAATTAACATATAATAATTGCTGTGTGGGATGCTGACGTGTCTTTGAGTTTGCGGCCACACGTCCAGCGCGCACATGTCGTACTGTGCGGAGCGAGCACGCTCTACTGGTACACACTACTTACCGCGCGTGTGCCGCGTGTGTGAGCTCGGGCGGCGGCGCGGGGTGCGCGGGCGGCGCGGCCTGCAGCGCGGCGGCGGCGTGCTGGAGCCACACGTCCAGCGCGCACATGTCGTACTGTGCGGAGCGAGCACGCTCTACTGGTACACACTACTTACCGCGCGTGTGCCGCGTGTGTGAGCTCGGGCGGCGGCGCGGGGTGCGCGGGCGGCGCGGCCTGCAGCGCGGCGGCGGCGTGCTGGAGCCACACGTCCAGCGCGCACATGTCGTACTGTGCGGAGCGAGCACGCTCTACTGGTACACACTACTTACCGCGCGTGTGCCGCGTGTGTGAGCTCGGGCGGCGGCGCGGGGTGCGCGGGCGGCGCGGCCTGCAGCGCGGCGGCGGCGTGCTGGAGCCACACGTCCAGCGCGCACATGTCGTACTGTGCGGAGCGAGCACGCTCTACTGGTACACACTACTTACCGCGCGTGTGCCGCGTGTGTGAGCTCGGGCGGCGGCGCGGGGTGCGCGGGCGGCGCGGCCTGCAGCGCGGCGGCGGCGTGCTGGAGCCACACGTCCAGCGCGCACATGTCGTACTGTGCGGAGCGAGCACGCTCTACTGGTACACACTACTTACCGCGCGTGTGCCGCGTGTGTGAGCTCGGGCGGCGGCGCGGGGTGCGCGGGCGGCGCGGCCTGCAGCGCGGCGGCGGCGTGCTGGAGCCACACGTCCAGCGCGCACATGTCGTACTGTGCGGAGCGAGCACGCTCTACTGGTACACACTACTTACCGCGCGTGTGCCGCGTGTGTGAGCTCGGGCGGCGGCGCGGGGTGCGCGGGCGGCGCGGCCTGCAGCGCGGCGGCGGCGTGCTGGAGCCACACGTCCAGCGCGCACATGTCGTACTTCTGTGCGAGCGAGCAAGCGCGCTCTACGTGTTGCTTCTCACTCGATCTAGGACATGAACATAATTTATGAGCGTTGAGCATAGGTTAGTGTGCGCCTGTAATCTTTATGTTCGTATCACGCACTTCATGCAATAGACTGCTAATCGTTTTTTTTGAGACAGGGCAGTAAAAGCAGGTTCCTTTACCGTTGTAGCTACAGGAAAACAGTCTTAGGAGACTGTCCACAACTTTTTGTGATATTTTGATCTGCATTCACAGATTTTGAAAAAAATAAATACAGTCAGCTTGTAAATTCCGACGTTCGGAGAAAAAAAAATACTTCAAATAATTTAGAATTTTCAGACTTTTATGGGAAACGATAAAAAAGACTCTCCGCTACAAAAGTCCGAAATTGCAAAAAAACCTTTGTACTAAAGTTTTTTCAAAAGCAACAATCTAAATTATGTATTTTGTTCTCAAAGCAAATGAAATTACCTATAACGCGTATTCGTTCTTAATTTGAAGTTGATTTTTTTTTGTTTAGTTCCGGTCATCCTAACCATCATAAAAAAGTAGGTTGGTGTCTCATTTAGAATGAAATGTATGGGAAAACAACATTACTATATTAATGTGTGTGTGTGTATCTTTACATAGTATAAAACAAAGTCGCTCCCACTGTCTTAGCTTAGATCTTTTCATAATGCAGTTTTCAGCAATAGATAGAGTGATTCAAGAGGAAGGTTTATATAAATTATAAATATTTTTATAAATGTATATTATAGTAGAGAAAAGCCGAGAAATTCAAATATTTGTAATGTGATGCCGTAAAAAAACAAATTTTTGTGCGCTTGCATTGCAAACGCTGGCTAAACCTTACGAGATAGATCAAATTAATTTATATAATAATAAGTAATATTATTAAATTATATTATTATTTTATTAGATTCGGCCAGTCTCAAAATTTTCAAGTAGGTAGCGGTAGGTTATATTATATGTTTTTTTTTATTTTTTTTTATTCATATAATTGCAAACTAAGTATTTTTATTGCTTCTTACTTTAATTTAGGTGATGTGTTTTTTGTTTTTGTGCTCACATTATAAATTATTATTAGGTATAAGTCTATACGTGAGGATTTGTAATTGACTTTCAGGTGACTATGGTTTCCTTTTGTGTTTGTTTTATTAGCTCTAAGTCCTCCATGTACTAAAATAAATAATGTACTACGGAATTGCATATCTTAAAATCTTCGATAAAAATTCCGCGATGGTATAATAATATGTTTATCTCCTAAGGATAACCCACAGTAACCATTTTTTATCTAATACACATTTAAAAAACAATTATGGTTTATTTACCAAGCTATTTTAAACAATGCAGTATTATGCCTTATCCAATTAAATACATTAGATAAGTTGTGCATTTCATGTAGATCAAAATTGCCCTTTACAGCATATCATTGAAATTAATATCTTAAAATATCAGAGATTTAAAAAGCGGGGGCAGAGCGGTTGGCGGGGCGGTACGAAGTTCGCCGGGTCAAGTAGTTACCATATAAATGAATGATATTACGGAGATAAGCATAAATCAAATCATTACGTCCTATAGATAACGCTGGTTAATTTCAACACTGATGCTACAGCCGAAATAGCTCAGTTGGGAGAGCGTTAGACTGAAGATCTAAAGGTCCCTGGTTCAATCCCTGGTTTCGGCAGAACACTTTTTGCGTTTTTACATTTTCTTTATAAACATTTTAATAAATTGTACCACAGTTAGGTAATTTTATTTTTATGTATACTGTATTATACATTAAATGGGCACATTTTTTTTTGTTTATATTATTATAAACAAAAAAAATATTATTAATTTAATTACTATTATATTATTTTTTTATTGTTTATTTATTGTTTTTGTTTTGTTTTTTGTATATATTATGTATTTTTGCACTGATATTGAGTGATAGAGAAAACATTCTACGAAATCAAACTGTTTCATAAATTCGATTTGGATATTGGCACATAACTCTATATTAATAAATTGGCACGTAATAAATAAATAAACATAACTGTGAACGGCCGGATACCGTACAGTCAATCATATGCCAGTAAGCCCTTACCGCTTTGAAATAAAGGCAAAGTCAAATTAATTGTTACCATGGGCGTGTGGTTGACTGTACTTCGAGATAATAACGCGCCCAGTACACTACGTTGACAGGGGGCGCCGTTGGTAAACATTTGGGCAATTGTTTTGTGACGTGTCACTTGAAATGTATTCAAAAAAACAAGATGGCGGCGTTAGTTCCGATTTCGGCCACGCGCCAAAATCGTTTATTCCCGGTCGTCCCCACCCCGTTGTCCCCACTGGGCACGAGTGGGTAAAAAAAAGTTTCCGTGAAATCTCTATTCCCCATTATTGCATTTTGACTCTCGTTCTATAGCGGAACGAGTGGAAAATAAAAAGTTCCAATCGTCACCACCGGGGAGAAGCGAAACTTTTTTTTCTGTAATCTTGTGTTCATTGGGGACATCGGGGCGGGGACGACCGGGAATAAACCGCCAAAATAACCTTGTACCGCTATATTTACTTTATATACGTCCAGTTACATACCTGGCAACCCTATAAATGATCTCCCTTCTATACTCCTCATCAGCATTAAACAGCAGTCCATTGACGTTGTATCCCATGGCTCGCAGAGCGTCCACCTCGCCCATGCCGGTGAGACGTTCGATGCACTGACGTATCATCTCCATTTGATCCTCTGAGGCATTTCCTTGTGCGAGAGTGTCGCGCGCCATCTGGTGGTTAGAAATAGATGATATTTTTTAAATGAGGAACAACCAAAAATAATGCGCTTTTGGAAGTCTTTGTTGCAATTTGATTACTTAACGGAAAAGTTGTATATTCCACAATTACTATGCTAAAGGTGTCTTGATGACCAAGCTTTCTAGCTAATTTGATATTACCCGACAGCAACTCCTACCTAAGTTATCAGATTAATGAGAGAGAGAGCTCACCTATTGCTCTTGGGTTACTGGTAGGAGTTAATGAGTGATGGCATTAACTATTATATTGAGACATACAATAAAAAGACTCATCACAAAGCTGTCATCTATTCATTCTGTACAGCAAACTAAGTAACATTGTACAAAAATATTTTCAGGAAAACGACTTTTTATCTTCGGTGTAAAACATTGCTGTTTAGGATAGCGCGCAATATAACGCAAGCAAAACATTGTGCTTATGGGTGCGTGCAACGTTAAAGAACTCGTAGGGGTACCTATTTCAAATTCAATTATAACTTGTAAAAAGACCTCAAAACAATTTGGTACTTTCACCTTCAAAATCTCCGTTACTAGAAATTGTTACAAGAAAATTGTCACTATTAAGGGCAGAAAACGTGACTTTCGGTTCCGTTACGCATCTTTTTACACTCGTTATTTAACAATTGTAATTTTGTAAGACATGTTGCGCCGAGCCCAAATAAATGGGAACAAGGCCAAGAGAATGATCACGATGATTTAACAATTGTAAGTAGATATAAGTTAGTTAGTTTTATTTATTAACAAAATTGTTACTATTGTAGTGTAGCGGTATCTACAACGCCACATGCGAACAACGTGTCATACTGACGTCACGCAAAATCCTGCATCTCGAAAGCAGAGTTTACCGCGCAACTAGCATACATACAACGGCCCGACATGAATCATCGGGCAGTTGCCCGCCAGACGCAACACTCGTCTGGTCGGAGGATCCTCCCTTTTCTATAGAGTATGAGTGAACTTTACAACCTGTTCCTCTCTACTATATTATTATGTATACTTAGGTTAAGGTATGTATCAATGGGTCTTCGTTACCTGAAAATAAATGGTATATTATTATTATTATAAGTGACCTCTGCAGGTTTAGTGAAGTACGCGTTGTCCCGCAGCTCGGCCGCGTTGCACTTGATGAGCGTCGCGTACAGCGCGCAGCTGACGGCCGTGTCCGTGTTGTTGGTGTCGATCAGGCGCTTGGTGTGTGCGGGCTCCTGGCTCGTGCGGAGCAGGCACGACACGCTGAGTGGCGTGTCTTTGTAGAGAATCTCTTCGGCGCATTTTTGGACAACTGAAACGAGAACAAAGACGGAGCCCGGTTTAATTGTAAAACTGAAAAAAAAAGTACACAAAGAGAGAGATGATTTTCATCGCCATTATATAGTAGACTAGCTCCCGCCCGCGGCTTCGCCCGCGAGGTATTACGATAAAAACTATCCTATGTCCTTCCCCGGGATGCAATCTGTCTCTCTGCCAAATTTTATCGAAACCCGTTCAGTGGTTTAGGCGTTAAAAGGTAACATACAGACAGACAGACTTAATTTCGAATTTATAATATTAGTATGGATTCCGTTCTAAAAGTTGTTCATATTTTAATCTCGTGTAAAAATATCAAACATTTCTAAAACACCCTATCAGTATCAGTATTATTTTTGGAAACACAGTAGTCATTCCTGTATGTAATATCTTCTATAATCTTTTAAAAGTAATATTTTTATATTTTCTTAAATTTTAGTATAAAAGCCAAATACATGTTTCTACGTTTGTATGGGCCTAAAAATAAGATAAATAAAAACAATCGTACCTTCAGTCTCCAGCTCGCAGGTGACTCCGTCCTCCAAACAGTTCTGTATGTAGAACCACTTGAGCACGTTCTGTCCGACAGTCATCGGGCCGTCGATGGCGTCCGGCAGAGAGAACCGGTCGTAGCGGTAGTAGTTGTTCGAGACGGTGTACTCTGGGTACAAAGAGTGGTAAAACTCTTGGCAGTGTGCTGTGCGGTCCGATAATGCGGTTGTAGAGGATTTGTTGTCGCTATGTTAAGAAAAATATTGCTTTTTAGTGAGCAGTTTATGTTTGTCATCTTCTGCCTAGCCTTTTTCTTGGCGTCGGCTTCCAGTCTAGTTAGTAAGTTTAGTCTGGAATCCGACCTCAAAAACAGTTGGGAAAAGGCTAGGCAGATGATGATGATGGCAACTCAAAATTTAAAATTTATGCCGAACCATATAAACATATGACTTTTGACTTTGAGTAAAGATAATTGGTTAACCACTTAGCCTAGTGTTCACCAACACTTAAATCAACTGATTAAATATTTAATCAGTTCTATATTTAAAATTTCCAAGAAATTTGACATAAACTAACTGTTTAAATACCTAACCTGTGATTATAATTCTGTAAACATATATTTGTTACGGTCGCGAATCATATTTTAATCAACTTACAACTTAATACTGACCAGCAAATTGTAAAAAAATTGAATTTCGCGGGCTACCCTGGCGCTTTCGCCTTAAGGGAGACCCACTGGGTGGTCAGTTAGGCCCATTGATCGTCTGACATGCGGCAGATGTGTCCAGGCCAATTATTCCATTTAAGCGTATACTACACGTATACATACTTTATGGTGATTATTATTTTACATTATGTTATAATTCAAAAAAAGACACAGTTGACGCACCTGAGAGCGAATTTATTCTGGAACGTGTCGAGTAGATAGTTGAACAGCGGTATTTTCATCTCAGGCTGAGAGGGAACCAAGTCTTTCTTCTCGACCATAGGCTAAGAAACAAAGAGTTAGGAAGCATTATACAAGGTGTAAAGTTCAATGCGCACAACCCCTTAAGGGATCATTGTACTCATCATTAAGAACAACTTTTACTATGAGACCCAAGCTGAAATCGCGAAAAAAAAAAAAACAGTTGTTCCCTACATTTATGCTAGCATAAATCGACAAAATGTACTAAACAGCTGTTTTCTTTGCGATTTCTAGTTTGGTCCCATAGTAATTATAGTAGTTCATAAACGTTGTTCATAATGATGAGTACAATGACCTCTTAAGAGGTTTTGCGCATTTAACGTTACACGTTGTATACATAGGAAATCAAAATTAAAACATTATTTTTTAAAGCTTTTGTAATCAAACTTAACTTATATACTCGGTGTAGGGTCGTCGTGAGTTCGTGACACAAAAGTACATGATTCTAGACCTCATCAAATTTTTCGACGGTTATAAACAAATAATCTCCATATGTGTGTTTTTGCTCTGCAGTTGACAATTATAGGCAAAAAAAACAGTGGCACTCCGGGAGTGCCAACAGAAGTGAAAACAAAACACAAACAGAATACTTTGCCATCACTCACTACCATATCATATTCATTCACTCTTCCTTCTTCGTTCAGTTTATCTCTCTGTGGAATGCGCTCCCCCAGGAAATCAGGATGGCAACCAACCGATTATCCTTTAAAGTTAAGGTTCGCGAGCACATTCGCAAGAAGCTGGCAGTTTCATCACAACGGTAATATTTTCTCATTGTATGTCTTATTTCTTTTTAGTCAGTATATGTATGTATTTATGTATATTTATTTGTGCTTATATTTATATGTATTAGGTATATATTATATTCAGTTTTAATAGGCTTATGTGTATTTTTATATTTAAAATATTTATTCCTCAAAGTTCATTATTGCACCTACCACTGTTTGTCTCTGCATCACCCAAAGGTTGACTGGTAGAAAATGCCTATGGCATTAAGTCCGCCTCTGTACATTTATGTGCTTGAAGTGTTAAATAAATAAATAAATATCGGATATACATTAAAACCGAGTACATCCCTAGGATAGCCGAACACATCCGAAGCGGGTATTTTTCGAATCGTCTTATAAACAAAACAAGCGCGGTGTCGCTTACGGTAACAGTGGCGGGAGTTCAATGGTTTTTACCCATCTCAAAAAATGCCCAACGCGTCTAAAGAAGTTTTCACTTCAAAAAAATTGTAGCCCACCGGTATAAGGAACAGGGTCCAATAAATATTATAAAAAAAAAACATCCCCATTAATTTTGATCGTGTAGGTTTGGCACTTTGGTATAAAACAGCTGATAAAAAAAAAATCGACACTGGTGGGTCTAGAAATCATGTACTGAATCTATGATAAAAGTCTGTGTTACGATGGCGACACCGTGTATAAGTTCGGTACGTACCGTTGTCACCGCGTCAGCAAATTCATCGTCAGTGGAGGGCCATCGCTCACAGAGGCCACTGTTCTCTTTGAGAGTCACACCCATCTGCTGTAGGCTCTCTAATTCTAAACCCATTCTGTAAAGTAATTAATTAATATTGCTGGTTGAAATTACAATCATGTCATAAGACCAGTTTTTGATAAAGAAGGTGTTAATTCTATTTAGGCCTGATTCTTCCATCGCGAGATAACTTTTATTCGAGGTATAAAATTGATGTTTGATAGTTTTTGTATGAAATAACTGTCAAAATTTCAAAATTATTCCTGGAATAAAGTTATCAGATGATTGAAAAATCAGCTCTTAGTTAAATAACTGCAAGAGGTACTAGTAACAGGCATTGAGACAAAAAAAAATTTTGTCTTTTGTATATTAACATTACCTATTGAATGCTGGAGAGGATACAAAATTGAAGAAGTTGTTCTACAGTAGAATACAGGTATGAAGAACACGGTGTAGTGCCACAATATTGATGTCGGGACAAAAATCAGAATCCAAACTTACTTATTTAAATTAAGCTGAGAATCAGTACTTATCGAACGTCAAAATTACAAAAGACAGTTCCGCAAAACGTCCCCCATTCACCATTTCCTAGTGCTTTTGGACGTTGTAAATATTATGCTAGTTGCGTGGTTAATTCGGCACAGTGCAGGATTTTGCGTGAAGTCAGTGTGATGCGTAGTTCGTATGAGGCGATGTAGATGGCGCCACAGAATATGTATATGTCGCGACTCTTGTGGGAGGCCTATGTCCAGCAGTGGACGTTTTCGGCTGAAATGAACTATAAAGAAAACGAATGTAAGTGACCTGGCCTGTAGTATTTTCTCAATATTGTCGGGCTGCGTGTAGGTGACGGCGGCGGCGTACAGCATGCGGCGCGTGCGCGTGTCGGCGTGCGCGTGCGCATCACGCGCCACGCGCGCCAGCAGCGCGGCGGCGGGCGCGTGGCGCAGCGCGCGCAGGCGCCGCGCCAGCTGCACGGCCGCGCCGCCGCCCGGCCCGCCCGCCGCCATGGCGTACGAGCCGGCCAGCTGCAGGACTTGGCCCTCCCTAGATAACACGACCGCATGTTTTAGTGGCAGAAAGAAAATTGTTTACTCTAACAAAAATAGATAACGCACACAACTCTATTTACATTCAGCCTATAATGTTCCCACTCATATACACAAGCTTTCTCTCGGTGAAAAGAAGTAAGCCGTAATCCACCACGCGGGCCCAGTACGGGTTAGTAAATGTCACATATCTTCGAATTTTTGGTTCTTTGACATGCCGGTTTCCTCACGATGTTTTCCTTCACCGTTTTGAGAGCAGTGATAATGAATTAATTTACACAAAGTAAAGTGCCCCGCTGGATTCGAACCTACGACCCCCGACCGAACTCTTAAAATCACTGGGCAATCACTACACTACTGAATTCAAAATTTGAGCTATTTATAAAATTTTAGAAAACAAATTCTCTAATATATTTGACAAAGTTCGAATTCTATTGTAATTTGTAACCAAACTATTCACGACTAAGGAGCATTTACGCCGTACGACATTTCATACAAACTTTCAAGATCTTATTTTTCGAAATGAACAAACCGATTTTAATGAAACTTCATACGTAAAAGCTTATGCGTATGAAATTTCATTAAAGTCGGTTTGTTCAATACAAAGGTCTAAAAAGTTACTTAAGAACATTTTCGAGAAATAGTTTTACAGCCAAATTAAACCGATTTTAAATTTTCCATAGAAACAAAGATCTCCAGTCATCTTTTTTAGGGTTCCGTAGCCAAATGGCAAAAACGGAACCCTTATAGATTCGTCATGTCTGTCTGTCTGTCTGTCTGTCTGTCCGTCTGTCTGTCTGTCTGTCTGTCCGTATGTCACAGCCACTTTTCTCCGAAACTATAAGAACTATACTGTTGAAACTTGGTAAGTAAATGTATTCTGTGAACCGCATTATGATTTTCACACAAAAATAGAAGAAAAACAAAAAATTTTAGGGTTCCCCATACTTAGAACCGAAACTCAAAATTTTTTTTTTTCATCAAACCCATACGTGTGGGGTATCTATGGGTAGGTCTTCAAAAATGATATTGAGGTTTCTAATATCATTTTTTTCTAAACTGAATAGTTTGCGCGAGAGACACTTCCAAAGTGATAAAATGTGTCCCCCCCCCCCCCCCTGTAACTTCTAAAATAAGAGAATGATAAAACTAAAAAAAATATATGATGTACATTACCATGTAAACTACCACCGAAAATTGGTTTGAACGAGATCTAGTAAGTAGTTTTTTTTTTAATACGTCATAAATCGTAAACCGCAATTTATTATTCATTTAATCAATTCAAAAATAAAAATAAACATTTAATTTCATAAACATAAACCTTATGCATAAACCTGGATGTTACGGAACCCTCGGTGCGCGAGTCCGACTCGCTCTTGCCCGGTTTTTAAATAAGATAGATATTTCGAAAATATTCTTAAGTAACTTTCATACGATTTTTTTAAGGCGCGGTTAAGGTTGTATTGAAAAAAAATGTGGTTTTTAGGGTTCCGTAGCCAAATGGCAAAAACGGAACCCTAATAGATTCGTCATGTCTGTCTGTCTGTCCGTCCGTATGTCACAGCCACTTTTCTCCGAAACTATAAGAACTATACTGTTGAAACTTGGTAAGTAGATGTATTCTGTGAACCGCATTAAGATTTTTACACAAAAATAGAAAAAAAAACAATACATTTTAGGGTTCCCCATACTTAGAACCGAAACTCAATTTTTTTTTTTCATCGAACCCATACGTGTGGGGTATCTATGGGTAGGTCTTCTAAAATGATATTGAGGTTTCTAATATAATTTTTTTCTAAACTGAATAGTTTGCGCGAGAGACACTTCCAAAGTGGTAAAATGTGTGTCCCCCCCCCCTGTAACTTCTAAAGTAAGAGAATGATAAAACTAAAAAAAATATATGATGTACATTACCATGTAAACTACCACCGAAAATTGGTTTGAACGAGATCTAGTAAGTAGTTTTTTTTAATACGTCATAAATCGTAAACCACAATTTACCATTCATTCAATCAACTCAAAAATAAAAAAAACATTTAATTTCATAAACATAAACCTTATGCATAAACCCGGATGTTACGGAACCCTCGGTGCGCGAGTCCGACTCGCTCTTGCCCGGTTTTTTATTCTATTTTGTGTAACTTGTTACGTATGTGGAATAGGGATTTAATATTTTTGGTTTATGTTTTTTGACTCTTTGGTCTAGTATCTTATAAAAGGAATACACGATTCAATGAATTTTTCTCGACACAATATACAAATATAGATGCGAAGAAATACGACTAACTATGGTAAAAAGACTATCACATATGAAGGAGCACAATTATACAACAATCTGCCAAATAATATCAAGGATAGCAAATCGCGTGCAGTATTTAAATCAAAATTAAAAAAATACATTTATGACAACATCTATTAGAATTGCTCGATCGCTGTACATTACCTACATTACTTTATTTTATTTTTTTACTTAAGCTCATTATTAAGTGAACTGTATTGTTCTTTATGAGTAAATAAAATTCGTTAACCTGAATATAAAAAAATACAAAGTTACTTATATCTAAGTATTTTTTTACTTTTTTTAACATCACGGCGTAACGCTTAAGATTTATTCAATGGAATTTACTTAAAAACATAGAGAATTATCATATGAAAGTTTACTCAAAGTAGATTTTAATTTAATTCATTTATTTTGTTAAAAAAGGAGTAAATTCGTTTCGGCACATACGTCGTTTTATTCCGAGCGCACGCACATTAGAGCCATCTCTCTTCTTTTGCGTTTCAAAAGTAATTGCATCACTTTCACTTGCTTACGCTAGGGTTTCCAACACCGGGATCCCAGTATCAGCCAATACCGGAATCCCGGTTATTTTTCAAGTTTATTAATACTGGTATTGAAATGTTCATAACCGGGATCCCGGTATTAGTGATTTTATTTTTATTTTAGTACAAGACACAAAATAATAAACTATCACTACCGCACATAGACATTTTTATCCATTTATTTTATTTTGGAATATTTTAAGTCGGTATAATATCAATGATTTAACGACATGGCAGTTACACGCACGCAACGCAATAAATTTAAGTCGTTCTCAGTCTTAGAGCAACAGGGACTTCCCGGAAGTCCCGTGTTGCTCTAAGTTTTAAGTACAGTGCGGAAGGCGGCGGCGCCCACCAGGGGTGAGGGGGAAATTCCCTATACGCCCCACCCGCTCCGCCTTCCTTCAGGTGCATCAGGTGCATGCAACGCGAAGCTGTTATAGTCTGTCAACGTCGTGCTTACCGTTCCCTAGGGGTACAGGGACGCGGTAATAGGTCTCAGAGGGGGTGCGGGCGGTGTAGCGGAAGGGTGATCCGCACGCGTCATGCTCACTCTAAATATCATCATCATCTGCCTAGCCTTTTCCCAACTATATTGGGGTCGGCTTCCAGTCTAACCGGATGCAGCTTAATACCAGTACTTTTCATGGAGCGACTGCCTATCTGACCTCCACAACCCAGTTACTGGGTAATACGATACCTCTTGGTAAGACTGGTTGTCAGATTTTCGGGATTCTGGCTCGCTCTAAATATGCTCGCTCTATATTATTAAGATATATTTTGTTGGCTAGATATTATGTGTTGATTACGGAGTATGTAAAAGTTTTTATTTTCAGTGTTATTGTCTATCTTAGATGCTAAATTAAAACCCAAATATCGCTGAGATTCTTATTACTTACAGAAATGTTGTTAGACAAGTTTTGTGAAATTCTATAATAATAAATGTGATTAGTCATAATTTTTATAACGCGAATTATCGTAAAAAAAAGACTGACCTAACTGACACTTAATATTATTGTTATATGTATAAAAAGATAATTGTACCTACATGTAAATAATATATGATTTGACATCAAAACTTTGTTTATTAATTAACCTTCTAAATACGTAGGTACTTCCAAAAAAGAATAACGGTATCCCGGAATCCCGGTATTTAGATAAAAACATTCGGTATTAATACCGGTATTGAAAAAATCCGTATTCGAAAGCCCTAGCTTACGCTTAGTAGATCAGTCGCTAGGACTTATTTTCGAGGTAGCGCCTTATCGCGGCAGGGTAAAGAAACCGTGCCGTGTACAAAGGGCTTAATCATCATCTGCCTAGCCTTTTCCCAACCGTGTTGGGGTCGGCTTCCAGTCTAACCGGATGCAGCTGAATACCAGTATTTTACGTGGAGCGACTGCCTATCTGATAAAGGGCTTAATAATTCCTGAAATTATTACCTGGTTATTTCGTCATCACCGGCGATTCTCAGCAAGGCTGCTAACTTCAGCAGTTTATGACTAGACAGATACGCGCTAGGTTCCAACCTCAGACACGCCTCTATAAGCGACATCCTATCTTCGCATATACGGACTGAAAAGTGAAATAGATTATTTTATACATAAAATTTTATATTTTCAGCGTAATAAATAGGCTGTAAACGAGATAGACGCGAAAACTGAAACAATGAACCTGTATATGATTCTAAACGCCCCTATGATTAATATTTTCGATGGTTTAAAAAAAATGCTGTTCTATACATTTTGACTCCAAAATATGAGCCTGCACTTTTCTATGAAACAGCTGTTTTTTGAAGTGAAAACTTTTTTCGGTGCATTGGGCATTTTTCTAGATAGGAAAAACCATTGAACCCGCGCCACTGTTACCGTAAGCGACACCGCGCGTGTTTTTTTTATAAGACGATTAAAAAAAATACCCGCTTCGGATGTGTTCGGCTGTCCTCGGGATGTACTCGGTTTTAATGTATATCCGATATGTCAGTGAATGATGGCAATTTCTGTTTATGTTTTGTTTTTTTTTTTTTATAAAAATACCAAAAACCAAAAGACCAAAAATCCTACGCTAGGAATACCGTGCTACGAATACCATGTATTCAGTATATGATTCTAGACCCCCTAAAAATTTAATCGCAGGTAGAGATGGGCGGTGGGTAAATACCCATCGGGTATTTACCGGGTAAATACCCAATTTGGGTATAAACAGGGTTTTTACCCGGTAAATACCCAAAAGCATGGGTATAAACTATAAACACTTTATGGAACGTTTTATTTAATAAAGTTTAGGTGAATTTTAGCCCGTTTTTTTTTTAACACATCCATGTTATAAGTTCGGCTACTTTCATATGTTTTTCGTCTCAAAGCCTGATTAAATTGCTTTATTAACTGATCATAACTGTAATTTTAGCATAAATGTAAAATTTCTTTAACTGATTTGATGAGGTTTCTATATAGTGAACGACACATAAACACGTGATTGTAGTCATGAAAACAAACAACTTTTACTATGGGACCAAACCTGAAATCGCGAAAAAAAATCTGCTGGTCAGTACATTTGTGTTCGCCTAACTGGTCAAAATGTACTGAACTTGGCTGATTTTCCTCTTTATATAATGTCCTTTCATTTAATTTGGAATCGGAACTCCTTTTTTAGGGTTCCGTAGCCAAATGGCAAAGAACGGAACCCTTATGGATTCGTCATGTCTGTCTGTCCGTTCGTCCATAGGTCACAGCCAGTTTTTTCCGAAACTATAAGAACTATACTGTTGAAACTTGGTAAGTAGATGTATTTTGTGAACAGCATTAGGATTTTCACACAAAAATAGCAAAAAAAAAACAATAAATTTTGGGAGTTCCCCATACTTAGAACTTTTTTTTTCATCAAACCCTTACGTTTGGAGTAAAAATGATATTAATTTATGTTACAAAATAAAAAAGTAATTTTCTTCATCTTACATACTCAAGAGTTTGATGACTCACGTTTATTTAATGTATTTTATCAATAAATATTTGTTACGAGATGCTGTGATATTCAAATAGTCTTTAATTTAAAACTACTATAATCAAATGTAATATAAACCACCTTATATAATATGTAAAAAATACAGACGTACAATTTTTATATGATTTGTTAGTAGAAAACTATTCTTTGCTGACACCATTTGCATTTCATGCATAAAACACATTTGATAAACATTTTTTATTGCTTAAAGTGTATAAAAGACTTAAAACAATAATGAAAAAGTAAATACCCACCATTTGGGTATTTACCTGGGTAAAAACCCTGCATTTGGGTATTTTGGGTATTTACCCGGTATTTACCGGGTAGAAACCCATCTCTAATCGCAGGGGCGTTTAGAATCATGTACAGTCACGCGCACTAACATGTCAACACTTGGCAACTTTCAATCGCGATTTTTCGTGAAATAACGAATGCAACGTTGAAATACGACACTTTACACAAATCTATGGGTTCGAAAATACTTTGTTCGTAATAACATAAAATTTCATTCAAAACTAAAGGAGAAAATCGTCTTTGAATAAAGCCAAGTGTATACGACTTATGCTCATGACTGTAAAGGTTCATGTTTTCAGTTTTCGCGTCAAAGTCCCTGACACCTTGTATACTTACTGCGGTGCGATTCTGTAAAAAATCTCACCGTGAAAACTTAGGTGAAGTGAACGTGGAGTGAGCTGTCAATAGTGTCAATTCCTAGCAAAAACAAACTCACTTCACCTAAGTTTTCACGGTGAGATTCTTACAGAATCGACCGGCTGGTGATTTAGTTACTTGCAATCGTTAAGAGGATAATTCTACCCGTCAATACCGAACCACTTTTCCTATGAAACCTAAATTCAAATAGTTATAAAAAAACACACACTTTAGAATTTTGAATACTTAGGTAATAGTTTTTTTTTTATATTTTATAGTGAATGTTGATCAGTATGACAGATAGAATTACTGTCTTAACTTTTGCAGGTGACTAAGATCGTCACCCTGTATAACGTTGGTTTATTTTTTTACCTTGCACGGGAACAACACCAACGTTGAAGGCGTGCAATATTGGTAATGCATTTATTAGATCCAATTCCTGTTGGATTTCTGCGTTATCGTCCTTTATGAGCAATAAACAGCACCTGGAACACGAAGCGTTATTGAGAGTTCAGCATCCGAAATAGTTTTCTTTTAGAATTCCACAAAATGTCATCTTCTTTTGTTAAAAGAAGCGCGAGTATAAATCCATCCATACTAATATTATAAATGCGAAAGTGTGTCTGTCTGTTACCTCTTCACGGTTAAACCGCTGAACCGATTTATATGAAATTTGGTATAGAGATAGTTTGAGTCCCGGGGAAGCACATAGGATAGTTTTTATCCTGATATTCCCACGGGATCGACACTTACGCGGGTGAAACCGCGGGTAGCTGATAGTATACACTATGCTACTAATGAAAACATTGTATCATCATAAACTCTCGCCATTTTCCCATGGGAATAAGCAGAAGCTATAGAAAGCCACCTGCTACGATTCTTACCTACTCCAACTTAGTCTACGTCTATATATCTGGTCAAGCACACACGCCGGTTGCGAGTTTTTGGAACTTTTTGGAGAATATCTTCTAAAAAGTCAGTAAAAATGTCCTTTTAGGGGGTCCCCTCCCAGAGTTTCCAGTAACAACATGCATCCGTCTTGAAAATTGTACCCTTCCATTAATCCTCTAAACATGACATCTCAAACTATTCAAGCAAAATACCACAATTTCAAATGCCATGTTTTTAATAATCTCTTTCTTAGCCAACTCCAACCTGAGGTCGACGAGACTAGGTACTGTCACGAGCACTAATATGTCAACACTTGGCAACTTTTAATTGCGAATTTTTCACGAAATAACGAATGAAAAGTTGAAATACGACACTTTACATAAACTTATGGGTTCGAAAATAATATTTTCGTAATAACATAAAATTTCATTAAAAAATAAAGAAGAAAATCGCCTTTGAATAATGCCAAGTGTATAAATACTTCTGCTCGTGATTGTACTCTATAGCGTCCGCCATTACAAGCCCCATAACACTTTTGTTTTAGTATAATTGGGTCAGTTAACACTTCGCTAGCGAGCTTGATGCGAATTCCTCTCGCTATCTCTTTTTTTTCTACGATTACGACTTACTTGGCCAATTCCAACCCCGGATCGACGAGAGAACTAGCCGAGTTGAAGTACTCCATAGCGGCCGCCATTACAAGCCCCACACTTTTATTATAACTGACTTGAGTCGCGCCGCGGCGTACGTCTGCGGTGCACGTTAATACTTCGCTGGCAAGCTTGATGCTGGGCGCGTCGCCTGACGTGAGGAGCGCTAGTGCGTATATCTAAAAACAGGGTTTAGTTATCAACTAAATTAATTGGCGGAACTTCAAAGACGTGATGCTAAGTAAGACGCTGGGTATCATTGGTTCACAAACTAAATTTAAGTTCAGTGCATCTTTTTCTTTCTATTTAGTTAAGAAAAGGACAGAAGATAAATTTTAGTTTACTCCTGTCAAATTAATCAGCGCCTGACGTAAATTGACGTAGTTTTAGTAGGCAGGTTTTTTTTTTAATTATTTGAAATGGGTTTGCTCTTGACTCTAGTCTAGGTCAGAGGTGACAGAGACAAATCCGGCCTCTATTTATATTTAAAGGATTTTTATACTCATATTTTTCGAGTAATTAGATCACGTCTGAGAAGTTTGCTGATCAGTTCAATTTGACCTTAAATATTTATGTTCATCAATAGTTACCTCATAACATTTATCTTTTGAGATGCATCCGAACAACAGGGACTGCAGCTCGAGTATATCTTTCAGTAACTTCTCCCAATCCTGTGGCGTGGGTTTCTCTTCACTAAAACAACAAACACTTTTTTTCCAAAATCAATTAACAATGTTACAAGAGCAAAATCAAAAAACAATGTTACAAGGGCCCCGTGGCTAAATAATAACAGCCGCACAGGTCGATCGAGCAGGTTAAGCTACGCTTACCGCGGTTGGTCTGTGGATGGGTCACCATCTTTACATACCAAGAGCCCTCCGTGCCTCGGAAAGCACGTTAAGCCGTTGGTCCCGGCTGTCATTCGTGGATCTTTGACAGTCGTTACGGGTAGTCAGAAGCCCGAAAGTCTGACAACAAGTCCAAGGGGTATCGTACTCGTATTACCCAGTAACTAGGTTGTGAAGGTCAGATAGGCAGTCGCTCCATGTAAAATACTGGTATTCAGCTGCATCCAGTTAGACTGGGAGTCGACCCCAAAATAGTTGGGACAAGGCTAGGCAGATGCAGATGACAAGAGCAATATTATATGCAACGGAAAACCCACTGTCTACAGTTTTGAAACAAAGCCGAATATGCAATGCGACTCTTTGTGCTAGCATCTAGCAGTACAACAGTATTCAAGAACGGGGACCGAGACTATGCCAATAACTATCGCCCCTTAGCAGTGCTTTTTACCCTATCAAAAATATTAGAAAAAATACTCAATTACTCTCTTAAAAAGTTTCTGGACTTGCATGTTCTAGCCGATAAGCTGTAGGAAAATGTCTCTGTGCCCTATTCCATGCAAGACCTCCTTCGCAAGGAGACAGTACATGGTCATAAGTTGTAAGCTATACAACACCATAAACAAACATCTCAACATTATTTCTCGTGGCAGACACGAAGTTAAAGGTAATGTCTCTGAATAGCTTCAACTTTTAGACTATCAGAAGACTGAAGACCTACTGGCATATAATATATTGCGTATCACACAATGCTTCTAAACAAACTCTCACCCCCCCCCCCACACACACATCTGTTAACTTACATAAAATTAAAAATTAGATTATAGAATAACACAATAACTGTTTGTCTCTGCATCACCTAAAGGTTGACTGGTAGAAAATGCCTATGGCATTAAGTCCGCCTCTGTACATTTATGTGCTTGAAGTATTAAATAAATAAATAAATAAATAACAATTACCGAAAACTATCCTAAGAATATTGTAAGTCTACTGCAGCAACATTCAAACCAATGTATTCATATTTCAGTATGTGATACTTCCTGCGGCTGAACACTGTTTCCCATAATACAAGCTCAAGCTTCGCTTGGGAATCAGTAGCAGTACATTAACACAATGCATATTTAGATTACTCTACGATAACACAATAGAAAATTTGTATTTATTTTATCAATCAACCGCCTAGCCTTTTTCCAACTATGTTGTGGTCCGCTTTCAGTCTATAAACGAATGCAGCTGAATACCGGTATTTTACATGGAGTGACGAATATATACCAGTATTTTACATACTAGTACCAGTATTTTACAATAATACCAGTATTTTACATGGCGACGAATATAATACGAAACTCCGTGGTAAGACTGGTTGTCAGACTTTCGGGCTTCTGACGACCCGTAACGACTGTCAAAGATCCACGAATGACAGCCGGGACCAACGGCTTAACGTGGTGTCCGAGGCACGTAGGAGTCTTGGTATGTAAAGATGGTCACCCATCCACGGGTCAACCGCGGCAAGCGTAGCTTAATCTGATCGATAGAGCCGTGCGGCTGTAATTACTTAGTCACAAGCCCTTCACTGTTACATCCAGTTAATTATTATGTTAAATTCAATGACCTTAAAAAAATAACAAATACAGTATGGCCGTTTTACCTTGGTAAGTCTGAACTTCGCGCAGAAGGCTGCGTAGCAAGATTTTTAGGAACCAAATGGTGATTTGAGGCGAGTGTGAGTGGGAGAACATGCGCGAAAGTTCTTAGTGCCTATGTTCAGACTTGCCAAGATATTTCGGCCGTAATGTACTTTTTCTCAGACTCGATGACCGCAAGGGCAGTTGGAAACAGAGTATCGTCTTACGAACACATATGAATTCAAAATGCTTTACTCCCTTTTCGGCAGGACTACGCAAAATGTACATTTGGCAAATAATACAGTTGTCTTCTTTTATTAAGAGTGTTTACGCCGTACGGCATTTCATACAAACTTTCAAGCCCTTTTTTTCGAAATGAATGAACCGATTTTAATGAAACTTCATACGCTTAAGCAGGACATAAAAGTCTAAAAAGTTAGTAGAGAACATTTTCGAAATGTCTTATTTAAAAAAAGATAACTGGAAATCACTGTTTCTATGGAAAATTTAAAATCGGTCTAATTTGGCTGTAACACTATTTTTCGAAAATGTTCTCTACTAACTTTTTAGACCTTTGTATCCTGCTTACGTGAAGTTTCATTAAAATCGGCTCATTCATTTCGAATAATAAGGGCTTGAAAGTTTGTATGAAATGCCGTACGGCGTAAACGCTCTTAAACATTTCCAAGTGGAAGCCCTACAGTGTTCTAATAACGTCGACTCTTATTAAATTATGAAAGCATTACTCCCGTCGAATCTTGATTGCGTCGCACCTGTACCCTAATTGCGTTAGTAACACGCTTTCAATCACAATATGATTTTGAAGGATATTCCTAATCCAATGCTTCTTCGGTTTGAATAATTCTTCCGCTCAACAATGTAAATAACGCAATGAATATGGCTAAACTGTCAAAATTAAACCTATTGGTATAAATTGTCATTTTATGTGTGTTGCGCAATAACCCCGCTGGTTAACTTATTGATGCGCATTGGACCCCCGGGGGTCGCGGAATAATAATTACCCCGCTGGTTAACTTATTGATGCGCATTGGACCCCCGGGGGTCGCGGAATAATAATTACCTCGCTGGTTAACTTATTGATGCGCATTGGACCCCCGGGGGTCGCGGAATAATAATTACCCCGCTGGTTAACTTATTGATGCGCATTGGACCCCCGGGGGTCGCGGAATAATAATTACCTCGCTGGTTAACTTATTGATGCGCATTGGACCCCCGGGGGTCGCGGAATAATAATTACCTCGCTGGTTAACTTATTGATGCGCATTGGACCCCCGGGGGTCGCGGAATAATAATTACCCCGCTGGTTAACTTATTGATGCGCATTGGACCCCCGGGGGTCGCGGAATAATAATTACCCCGCTGGTTAACTTATTGATGCGCATTGGACCCCCGGGGGTCGCGGAATAATAATTACCCCGCTGGTTAACTTATTGATGCGCATTGGACCCCCGGGGGTCGCGGAATAATAATTACCCCGCTGGTTAACTTATTGATGCGCATTGGACCCCCGGGTGTCGCGGAATAATAGATAATTAATTTGTCTAATTAGTCAAGGCTTAAATTAAAAACCAACTTACCCCAGAGCGAGTGTCCTAGACAGTTTAGTGAGTAAGTTAATGACACTCTGCGGGTGTTCCTTCAGTTCTTTCAGCTCTTTCGGTGGCACCTTGACCCCGCGCCACGCGAGCCGGCTGCTGGCCGACACCAGCCGCTCCACCTCCTTCACGCGCCGCACCAACTCGCTGCTGCTAATGCTGCCGTCACTGTGCGAGGCAAAGCACAAACAATACAATAACGAAAGTAACATGACGAACAATTTTGATGAAACAATAGTACTTATTTTAAATATCGTACGAAAAAAAAAACGAATATCGTAAAATAAAATAAAATCAGTGGCCAAATGGAGTAGTTATACAATTTTTAAGTTATTCTTCTATCCTTGTCACGCAAAACCACTATAAAATGAAGTAACAAGTAACAACACGCGAACACCAGTCTGTCTGCTCACTCTCCTGGAAAGTTGCTATTTTTGACATACATGGAGTTAGAACTTAAGCGAATAGGGGTTAACTTGCACATTCAATAATGGTCCCCCGAAAATGGTGGAAAACTCATAGTTTATTACTGGTTTATGTTGACGACATTATCATTGTCTGCAGATATCTGCATGACATTCTACGTAAGGTCAAATGAGAGGACCAAACATCCTTATTCTGATGGAGTACTGACCTCTCTTTCAGCAATGTATCGAGCAAGTCACACGCCTTGTCGAGCTGCTCCGTTCCGGTGTGCGCGAACAGACAACGTTCTACCAACTCCAGATGCGTTCGAACGTCCAGCTCGAACTCGTTTTGCGATTGTAGCACCTTGATTTAAGAAAATTAAGGTTTTTTATGAAAAATAATTAAAGGAAAGGTGAGGTAAGCCGATAATGATGTATGGCATGGCGAGGCCGCTTGGGTGGATTTTTTAAGATTTGTGGACAGATGACGACGAACGTAAAACTAACATCACGCCTGGATTCCCGTAGGGCTTGGCAGAAGTGACCCACATTTGTGAACTCACATTGCGACAGTTATGTTTAAGTCTCTTATTACAGTGGCCTTAGTGTGAGTTTTTTCACTCACGTTCGATTGCGAGCGCGTTAGAATTTTATATGGGAAAAAGTTATAGCGCCACCTGGTGGTCACTAGGAGAAACCTAATTTCCCATACAAAATTCTAACACGCTCGCAATCGAACGTGAGTCGAAAAAACTCACACTAAGGCCACAGGAAGCGTAATATTGCCATCAACAAGGCACAAACCCCGACTCAGGGCTGCTAACACACAAACCCACCACATTGGCCGACCTGGGGATCAAACCCAGGACACCATGCTCAGCATGTCGCGTTTGCAACTAAAGACCAACAAGGTCAATTATTTGATACAATTAATTGAAAACACAAACAGAATACTTTGCCATCACTCGTTGACATATCTGATATACATTATAACCGAGTACATCCCGAGGACAGCCGAACACACCCGAAGCGGGTATTTTTTTAATCACACTAATATTATAAAGGCGAAAGTTTGTGTGTGTGTGTGTGTGTTTATATGTTTGTTACTTCTTCACGCTCAAACGGCTGGACCAATTTTGATAAAATTTTGTGTGGAGGCAGCTGACACCCTGGATTAACATATATGCTACTTTTTATCCCGATATTCCCACGGGATCCACATTTCCGCGGGTGAAACCGCGAGGAGCAGCTAGTAGTCTTATAAATAAAACACTCGCGGTGTCGCTTACGGTAACAGTGGCGCGAGTTCAATGGTTTTTTCCCATCTCAAAAAATGCCCAACGCGCTTAAAGAAGAACTTACGCTTCAAAAACAGAACTTACGAGTAATATCATTGACAGGTCGTCAATACTGATACTCTCAAGGTACCCGATGAGGCCGTCGACGCAGGAGTCAGTGCACTTCGACAAGTTCTCGCACCGCTTGAGGAACGGTATCACGAACTGCTTCAAATCTGACACGAAGGTTACCGGTGTTGACTGTGGGGAAAACGGGGTTTTATTAATTACTATTGAATTTAATATAATAACGAGAAAGACATCCAGCAATGGTAGTGTTTTTACTAGAACTTTCATGCAAACTCTCATCCCCTATTTATCCACGTTAGGGAGCAATTTTACAAAAAAAAACTCTCATTACAAAAGAGATTTATTTGCACAACTTAATTAAAATCTCCCAACATTCCATTTACCTTCAAATAAATGACAAGAAACAGAAAACTTACCTTACTCATGAGAATGGTGCAGACCTCCAAAATGGACATCTTCTGAACCTGTTCCAAGGTCACGCCTTCTATATTTAAATCGTACGTCAGTACGTCTAAGGTCAGTAGATGGAACATGATGACATCTAGTCCTTCAACCCCGCCCCCAATCGTCGCGAGGGTTATAAGTGTGAGTGCGTGCGACACAAGGCCACTGCGTTCTTCTATCTCCCTCGCTCTCTTGTCGTACCATTTGACGATGTCGTCGGTGGCAGAAGGTATGGTGCCAGCTGTTTCGAGCTCAGGAGTCGAGTCTTCTGACCAGTTGGAGCTCCAAATTGACCTAGTATGATGAAATGGTTTTTGTATGTAGGAAGATTTAAAGTTTAAGGTTTTTTGTATGCGTAAAGACGAGTCTATGTAGCGTTAACAAGGGCTTCATTTTGGGCAATCTCCCTTAAGAGCGTTTTCGCCGTACGGCATTTCATACAAACTTTCAAGCCCTTGTTTTTCGAAATGAATTTAATGAAACCGATTTTAATGAAACTTCATACGCATAAGCAGGATACGAAGGTCTAAACATTTTCGGAAAATAGTTACAGATAAATTAGACAGATTTTAAAATTTCTATAGAAAGAGAGATGTCCAGTTATCTTTTTTTAAATACTACATTTCGAAAATGTTCTTAAGTAACTTTTTAGAACTTTGTATCCTGCTTCTTATGCGTATGAAATTTCATTAAAATCGGTTCATTCGTTTCGAAAAAAAGGGCTTGAAATTTTGTATGAAATGCCGTCGGCGTAAACGCTCTTAATATAACAAGAGTAGCTAAAAACAAAAAACGAAACACATTGAAATTGCTTTTATATAACACATGCTTTTCTGTGTTGTGCTCTGTGGCCACGCCACCGTTTATTTTTTTATTATGATATAATCCATTTTTATGTACGGCTGACGGTCATGACGTACATACATTGTTTTTTAATGTACGACTTTTATTTTAAAAGAAAAAAGTAAATTAATGTGGCGTTGCTGCGGAGAATTCTCTGTAGCCACGCCACCTGTAATCAATATTTGTAGAAACAATTTCAGCTATTTCTCTGAAGTTAAATAATGTACGAACGCTGTGTATTATGTACACGCGATAAGTATGAAAAAATATGTTAATTCTAAAGTTTCATTCTAAAGTCACGAGTTGTCCCATATAGTGTTTTAAACTAATGTATTGTTACGAGCTTCGGGTTCGTGACAATAAAAACTGCCGATTTAATAACCAAAAAAATGACACTTTAATCTCACTAATAGCAACTAAATAACTGAACACACACTAATTACACAAAAACTTTTAACAAAAAAAACCGGCTTCCAAAAAAAACACTACAAAATGAAAAATAACTTTAATTTCGGAAGTCGGTGTCTTTGGATCTGTATTTTAGTTTTTGCCACCGACTTCCGAAATTAAAGTTATTTTTCACTTTGTAGTGTCTTTTTTAGAAGACGGTTTTTTTTTGTTAAAAAGTTTTATTTCTCGCTTTTTAGTGGGTTTGTTTATCACGTATCTAAGTTACAATAGCATAATGTCAACTTGCCCATCGCCTTTTATAAAATATTGCTTTTCCCGATGCAGGGACGTTAATTGTTGAGGAGTTCTCCTGGTATTCCACCATCAGCTCTATTTCACCATTCGCATTGTGACGAGCATAAAGTGCTTAGCAACCATATTAAAGTAATCGAATCGCAACCCGTGAAATAATAATTATTGAGTCGCGTGAAAGAATTGATCCGGTGGCCATCTGTGGTCTTCTTCATCAGTTCCACTTCACCAAATGGTGGTTTCCGAGAGCAAATGCACGAGTCACTATAAAAAATACCTAAATCGCTATAGGTGTGCCTATAATATTTGAGGAGTTCTTTTAATTCCTCATGGATCCCATCATCAGAACTGGATTTTAAATAAAATGGGACCAATCTGGAAGTATATCCTATTAAATAAAAAAAGAATTTTCCAAATCGGCTTATAAATGCCAAATACCTAGGTGTAGTCCTCGACAGGTACCTCTCCTTCGCAGAGCATATAAAGACGGTCCGTTCGCGCGCCGCCTTCGCTCTCGGCAGACTCCACTCCGTTCTCAATGCACGCAGCAAATTGTCATTCAATTGTCAGAAAGGCCGAAACAAACTCAGAGGTCACAGTCGGGAATTTAATTCTTCAGGCTCAGCTGCGGCGCGGGCTGGCACTACATCGAGCAAGGGTCGGGGGGGGCATTTACTTGGGGGCATCGCGAAGGACCTCGTCGGCGAGGTCGGTATGACGGTTTTTTGGTTTTGTTTTTGTGTACTGTACTGGTTGCCCTATTGCTCTCCTGGAGGAGGGTTATGGGGTCATCAGGGTCGGTGAGAACTTACCTTGGACGGCGACATTTACTGATTTTGAAGGGAGTATAACTGGCGGCCTCGACAACCAGAGGGTTGCAATGTTTGGCGGCGGTATCGAAGAAGCGCTTGGAGAGGCGTTTCATGAATTGATGGATAGTGGGTATTTTGAGGTCAAGATGGAGGATCTCATTACGGACGAACCATGGGGATTCTGTAGCCTTTCGGAGGAAACGGTTTTGGAGGGTCTGCATCATATGGATATGGTGGGGCTTTGCGTGAGCGAAGACTACACAGGCATAAGTTATTATTGGTCGAATGCACGCTGCGTAGATGCGCAATTTGCATCTTAGTGAGAATTTGCTGCGTGCATTGAGAAGGGAGTGGAGTCTGCCGAGAGCGAAGGCGGCGCGCGAACGGACCGTCTTTATGCTTATGTGCTTATGTGCTCTGCGAAGGAGAGGTGCCTGTCGAGGACTACACCTAGGTATTTGGCTTGCTTTTCCCAAGGGACCGGCTTGCCGAATATAGTGATGGGTCTGGGGTTGTCCCGGTCGTGCCGCATCTCGGCCTTATATAGTGCCGCCGATAGTTCTAGAACCTTCCATTGTAGAAACATCTAGAATGTTCGAGTACATACCGGTCCCGACTGACCAGATGTCGATAGTTCGAGAAAGTTCTAGAAAGTTCTCTCCACTCCCATATGAGGGCGAGGACTTTGGCCTCCAGATCCCATGGCGGCAATCCGGCAAGGAGGCTCGCTGCCTCCCCGGAGACCGTGCGGTAACCCCGGACTAGCCGGACGGCCATGACCCTCTGGGACACGTTCAACCGCCGGGCTGGCTGGATTTTTAATTTATGTACAAATTGTAATATAGTAGATAACTTACGATGACCTCGATGGCGCAGTGTACAAGCATTTGGCCAGAGTGCAATGGGTCCCGAGTTCGATCCCCGGTCGCGTCAATTTGGGAAGCGAAATTTTCTAAATTGGCTCGGGTCTGGGTGTTTGTATTACCTTCGTTGGTTCTGATTTTCATAACACAAGTGCGTAAGCAAAGTAATTGGGGTCAGATCAATGAATATGATGTTGTCTGATATTTATATATTCATTTATATTTTTTTTTCATACGTACATACTGCATAGCATTCAGTATACTGCATAGTATTCAGAATTTTTTATAACACGGATATATAATAAATAACTTCTATTTATGAAATCTGTTGAGTTTTATTTTAATTTTCCTGTCAGTCTGAAGTAATCGCTAAAATACATTTGTTTAATACACTATATGGGACAATTTGGAAGTTTAGAACTAAAGTTTAGAATTAACATATTTTTTCATACTTATCGCGTGTACATAATACTGAGCGTTCGTACATTATATAACTTCAGAGAAATAGCTGAAATTGTACCTACAAATATTGATTACAGGTGGCGTGGCTACAGAGAATTCTCCGCAGCAACGCCACATTAATTTACTTTTTTCTTTTAAAATAAAAGTCGTACATTCAAAAACAATGTATGTACGTTATGACCGTCAGCCGTACATAAAAATGGATTATATCATAATAAAAAACTAAACGGTGGCGTGGCCACAGAGCACAACACGCTTTTCTTGACTAACATCTCCATTCTAAGCTGATACTAGTTAGGCGAACCCAAAATAAATACGCAAATAATTATTATGATTACCAGTTACACTTGTACAAACCTGAACACCTCTTTCCTGCACCAGTCATTCTCAGGTAAGCACGGTGGTACCTTGACAGGGGACCGCTTATCAAACCACTCGAACTTATGCCTGGTCGGCAACAAATGCTGGTACTCCAACGGGTTGATAGTCTCTGGTAACTTCTCCAGTACTGCCAGTTGCATGACGATGGTCTTGATGTGGGGCCAGAGACAAGTGAGCGCCTCTATGTGGCCTTCTTTGGCGATCTCTATGGCACTATGCACTATACTGTTGCTTCGGAGGCGGTCGTACTCGTCTTTTATGTAGGTGGATTTCTCGCATTTGAGGATGGACTGGGAATGTCATGAAAAGACATGAAACAATGAGAATAAAATCGGCAGTTAATTGATCTACTACAAGACAGGCATTTATCAGATTCTCAAGGTGAGTTTTTGAAGAAGGTTTACTATGGCAGCTATACCAACTATTAGATTTAGGAAGGTTTGATGTCACTACGCAAAAATATTGTTAAAAAAAAAAAAAACTCGCCCTGTATTTCCGAGATGCTCATCCTCGCGTCTACGAAATTCACCACGACACTGTGTGAGTACAGACACCAGCACATCAAGCTAGCCGAAACTGTCAAATTTTCACAATCAACTTTGAACCTTATACTTTAGTGATAGAGTTGAAAATCGATTAAAGAAATTTGACAGATTGTAGTAGCTTGATGTGCTGGCGTGTAATACTCACAGTGATATTATCATAAGTACCGAACGTACGATGAGTAGTCAGTCGGATACCAACCACTTTCTTACATAATAGTGAAAATTAAGCAAGACTACTATACAGAATGATGAGGATCTTTTTTCTTTGTCTAGTCGGTCTTTCTTTGAAATGCGCTCCCACTGAACATAAGGACAGCAACCAGGAGGTTATCTTTTAAAGTGAACACATTCGTAAGAAGTTGGCCGACATCTCTTAGCGATAATTTGCTGGATTCGAGAGTAGATAATGCCTCAGGCATTAAGTCCACCTTTGTACAGTGTTTTTTTACGTGTACATTAAGTTTAAATATATAAATATTACTGGGCCTTTTTGGTGCAGCCGTGAGACACACTTTCCTGCTAATTTCTTAAATTACATCGGACTTTGCACTTTTTATTTTTATCTTTATTTAATGTTTTTATCTGATGTAACCACTATGTATCTGTTAGTCTGTGCTAAATAAATGTATTTTCTTTCTTTCTTTTTTTTATTAAGTAGTACATTACCTCATAAAGCTTGAGTCTTTCCTTGTAGAACAGCATGACGTGCCGACACCGCAACAGCTCGCTGGTGTACGCGTTCAGGTGCTCAAGCATTATGTCGTCCGCGTCAACCAGCGGGTCGATCTGTTCCTTGTTTATTTCTAAACAACAAATAGGTAGGTATTACAGAAAGGAAAGTTTTGCTATCAAAATGAAAGTAGACTTTAGTAGTCTAAGTTTAAAGATGATATTGGATGGTCGGCTTCATTTTCTGAATAATTTTGAAAGATGCTGATCAACCTTTTAGAGTGTCATATTTTTGAAATCGTCAACATAATCCCTTTATTTTGATACCCCACATAGTAATGGTAAGAGATAATAGTAGAATTGACGAGTAAAATCCGCCATTTAAATTTTATTAAAACAACCCTATAACCATCACGGAACCCCAACGAGTCGATAGATAGCTCATGTATCCAAATCCATCAAGCCGTTAGGATGCTTTAAGGGTATAACGAATCCCACGTACAAAGATACATAGATTGCGTGAAAAACATAACCCATGTCTTTGCTGTCGGGTATAAAAAAACAGCTAACGGCAACCGTCTGACATTGCAAGTAAACGCTTAATTAAAAAAAAAAAAAAATACTTTCATGATGTCTTTTAGCTTTCATAACCGTTATTCCCCTTTATCGCGGTCATTATTGCTAAACTATACTGGGGCTGTATTACGAAGTATTAATGCCATTATGATTCCAGTGCGAAAAAGGGATGGTGCTATCAATCATGTATAGCTTCGTCTTTCTCTTACACTGGAATCATGATGGCATTAAACCGTCATAATACACCTGGTGCTGGTTTACTGCCATTATGATTCCAGTGTAAGAGAGAGAGGTAGCATATAGATACATGACCGATAGCACCATCCCTTTTTCGGACTGGAATCATAATGGCATTAAAACTTCGTAATACTGCCCCAGTATAGTTTTAATTCAAGTTTAGTATTAATTCAAGTTTGAATCATGATGGTATTAATTCTTCGTAATACGACCCCACGTTTGTATCTCTTACCATCCATGATGGTTTCGTCGGTGAGCTCCAGGCCAAACTGCAGCAGTTCTCGGGCGGCGGGCAGGGTCTCCGGTAGTCGGTCCACGCACTGGTGGACTGCCCAGATCTTCTTCGATACTTTGCTCTACAATCATAAGTTTCACGAATAATCGATAATGAATCGATACCGGTAATTTATTGCTATTAATATACGAAACTGTCAAATCAATCAACCTTGAATGTAATGCCTTAGCGATAAAGTTGAAAATCTAATAAAGTTTGACAGATTGTAGTGGCTTCATGTGCTGACGAGCGATTATCGAGTATTGTCTATTGATACCAAAATATCAGAACTTATAGCTATAACTTTTTTTACTGTGACCACTTAAATGTCTATTTAAATGACTGCGCAAGAGTGTTTTGACTATGAGTTGACTACTCTGTCACAACTTACCAAGTACTTCTGTATGGCGTCGGTTGAGACTGGGTTCTTGCGCCACTGCTGCTGGTACACGAGGTCGCTGTCCAGACCGAACGTGTCGGCCAGAGCTAGCGCCTCGTTGTAGTTGCCGCTCTCGATCTACGTGAGCCAGAATACAAGTCAGTTCATGTAGTTTTGCACAGAAAAACACTGTAGAGCAGGGATGGCAAACCAATGGCACGCGTCCCATTGGTGGCACGTAAGAAAATAATTTGGGCATGGCATGATTTCAGAAATTTAGCTGTACACAAGTCATATAGTTTGCAATAGCAGAAGTCGCACTAATTTATCATTTCATTAAAATAAATATACACCAACCACAACCAGGGGTTGTCGTAAGCACCACTTGCATAGTGCGAACACAGATAATCGTCGGTTGGTGTCTAAAAACGTATAACGGGCCTCTACGATTTGGTTTCGGTCCCTCGTACACCTTCCAAAGCCCTTTGGAGCCCCAGAGTCCCCAGAAATGCCAAGAGAGATTAAAAATAATAATAATACAAAAGTATATAGTTGTTTCCAGCATTCACTAAGCCAAGATTGTTTGTTAGCACGATATGGCCGCATTTAATATTTATTTGGAAAAATTGGCGGTAGAGGTTCGCCATCTGTCAAAAATACCTCTCATTACCCTACATTTTTGGCAAGTTTTCGACATTGAAGGATTTGTCACACTGGATGCGTTTTGCGGTCTGCGGTCAGGTCAAAGTGAACACAGCCCGCATCATGTATGAACAACACTTCACATTGATCTGACCGCAGGCCGCAGAACGCATCCAGTGTGACAAATCCTTGATTGTGATTATGTTGATTTATGCTGTTCCTGAGACGCAAAGCATAATTAATTAGTCAGACGGGTAATGTTAGCGCTTGTTATGTCGGGTAACCCTATGACGCCACAGGGACAGTGGCTCCATATACTATAGTAGCTTTTGCAAGCGGCTTCGCTCGCGTTAAGTATTATTAAAAAAAAACTAATACATTTACATCCTCCATCATCCCTTATTTTATCCCCATGGGGGTTGAATTTATCAAAATCCTTTCTTAGGGGATGCCTACGTCATAGTAGCTATATGCATGCGAAGTTTCAGCTCGATCGGTTTAAAATTGACAAAGTTTCATACAATTTTTCACCCCCTATTTTATCCCCTTGGGGGTAGAATTTATCAAAATCCTTTCTTAACGGATGCCTACGTCATAACATCTACCTGTATGCCAAATTTCAGCCCGATCCCTCCAGTGGTTTGGGCTGTGCGTTGATAGATCACTATATCAGTCAGTCACCTTTGAGTTTCATATATTTAAGATTTAGTTCGCTGGCCGTCTGTTTCTTAGTTAATTTTACAGATATAAGGAGAGTATAGCTTCTGCCTGCGACTTCATCCGCGTAAAATTTGTTCTTCCCCCGCCCCAGCCCATCGCATTGCATCGCCTGCCCGCGCTATTACTTCGTTTTCGCTTAGCGTTTTTTTATTTGCCCAGCTCCTAAAAGTCCTAGCTAGCCTTTCTCAAGGATAGGGCTATCAAATGCAAAAATATTTTTTCAAATCCGACGCTAATCGTCGTTCCAGAGATTAGTGATTAGTGTCAACAAACAAACTTCAGCTTTACTATTAGTACCTATAGATTCAAAGTGTTTCACGCTCTTAAAATAAATGTTCTCAAAAATGAAGTTTGACAATATCAGCAGCATTTGAACATGTGGTGTGAGACATGTGTTGACATAGGTACAGTCGACAAAAGAGATAAGTATGCAGGATCGTCGGATATAGTTGAAGTTTAGTAAGAAACCGATGGATGTTCTCGAATAAAATTTAATTTAGGGCTGATTTTTCATCATCTCATAACTTTATTCCGGGAACAATTTTGAAATTTCGACAGTTCATTCATACAAAAACTGTCAAACGTCAATTTTATTCTTCGAACAAAAGTTATCTGGCGTTGGAAAAATCAGCCCTTAGATAATAGAAAACAAACAGCTCATTTATCAAATTAAAGTTCAGTCAGTCAGTGTCGTTTATCTCACCTTCCTAGAGAACAGCTCGGTGGGCGTGGTACTCTTAAGGCCAAGCAATCTGTAGACTCTTGACACTACAGTGATGCGACGCGGCTTCGGCTGGAACGTCTCCATGTCCGTGATAGCGTACAACACTGTCTTTATCAGCTCCTTGGCTAGTTCTAACATCGTGTCATCTGTGTCAGATTCTACTCTTACTACTTCCATCTGGAAATCAAATATTTTGATGGTGCAATAATACAAGGTGTTATTTTTATTTTTTTGCAAAAATGGACGGATTAATACAAACTACTTTTTGAAAAAGCTTACAAAAACACATTTGGTTTTCTCTAAAATCAAAACTAGTTGATATTAGCATGATCTTTGCTCTACTTACATAATTTCAGTTTTTCCTCTGAAATCACCCTGTATATTTATTTATTTGAATACTCACGCTCTCATCGCTGCGCGATTTCTTAGCGGGCAGCACATTGCTCTCACATTCTAACACCATGAAAGTTCCACCATGAGCGCAAGTTATCTGTAAACAAAATAAATATATAGAGGTATGAGAAACAGGGTGTAAAGTTCACTCAACCTCAAACATAGAACAGGGAGGATCCTCCGACCAGACGGGTGTTGTGTCTGCCGGGCAACTGCCCGATGATTCATATCGGGCCGTTGTATCTATGCTAGTTGCGCGGTAAACTCTGCTTGCGAGATGCAGGATTTTGCGTGACGCGTTGTTCGCATTTGGCGTTGTAGATACCGCTACTATTCTATTCTATTTTTTTAAGGTTCTGGCTCCATCGGTAACGTTCGATGATTTTGCCAATGTCAAGGTATGAGAAAATACTTAATGAACGTAAACTGTTACACATCTATTGATCAGTGTTTGTAGCGGTGACAACCATGGATCCGCATGCTAAAAAAGGACAAAACATTTTTGATTAGTATATGAAAAACGTCACAAAATAACTGTTAGAACATTCAGTAAATAAATAAGTACTTAAATAGATATGTATATCAACTATAATTGGATTTTATTAATGCTAATGAATTTATAAAGGATTTTAACGGCAGGGGAATGGGCCAAAGATAATAAGAAAGGAATGTTAATTGGGCGGGGAACATCAGAAGGGAGTATGTCGTAGAGAGGAGTGGTTAAACGAGGACAGGAGAAAAACAAGTGCTCCAATGTACCCTCCTCCAGACCGCATTCACACAAAGAAGAGTCCCTCACGCGGATTTTGGCCAAAAAAACTGGTGTGCAAACAAACCCAAGTCGGAGCCTAATTATGACAGAGGTGGCTATTTTGCTAGAAAATTTTAGTTTGCTGAACCAACATTTGGGTGGGATGGATGGTTGTATAGAGCCATAAAATCTACCCTTCAATAATCGCGTTTTTTGCCAATGCTCATTCCAATCCCTCATCATCTCGGGTTTAACAAGACAGCGCAGATCTCGGGGATAGCAAGACGGATGAGATTCGATCCCATTCCGAGTAGCCAGTTTGGCAATCGAATCCACAAACTCATTATCAGCAATTCCAGAGTGGCTGGGGATCCAAGCCAGTACAATCTCTATGCCTAAGCAGTGGCATCTATACAGGAGTTGTTTTATCTTCAGGGTAAGGGGGGAATTGTCACGAGAGCGAAAAGGCGATTTTATTAAATCCTGTAGACAGCTAAGAGAATCCGAGAGAATAAGGCTTTTGTTGAGACCATGTGATTCAATGTAGGAGACTGCCTCCAAAAGAGCTATTGCTTCCCCTGTGAATATCGAACCAAAAGCAGAACTACGAAAATTAAGAATAATTTTGTATTTTGGTATCCACACAGCTGATCCGACATTACTGTTATCGGACAACTTAGAAGCATCTGTAAATAATGTCAGCCAATCGTGCCAGTCCTCTGCCAGTATCCTATTGAATTTGGCATTACCAGCAGGGTCATGTTTGGATATACCAAAGTTAAAAATAATTTTTGGTTGGAAGAGCAAGGAATCAAAATTTACTTCAAATAAGGGGTTTTTATCTAACTGGACTAAAGAAATGTGCAAATTATTGAATTTACTGAAGCTGTTAACGAGAAGTGGAGGATTTTTATGAGACCAATAGCGAGATGCTGGAATTAACTGAGAGAGTGTACGAAGACGAGGGAGAAGAGGATGACATTTATTCTGGATGACTTTATAAAAAAATCTGTCACAGAGATATTGTCTACGTAAGTGTAGGGGCGGCTCTAAACATTCTACCTGAAGGGCATTAATAGGTGAGCATTTCATAGCACCCGTGATAATACGCAAGCATTTGGATTGAATCCTTTCCAGTTTGGCCAGGGCTATTTTGTTGCATGGTTCCAACAGAAAGATTCCGTAGTCAAAGTGACTACGAACTATGGCGTTATATAAAATTTTCTGAGAAGTTGGATGAGCTCCCCAGCGAACTCCAGAAAGGGCGCGTAAGACATTAACGCCTCTTTCGCATTTTTTTAAGATGTAATCCAGATGATAGAGACCAGATAATTTTGAGTCAAGAATGAGGCCAAGAAATTTTACTTTGTCACGGATCAAAATGGGTTCATTTTCTACATACAGATTAATAAGGGGAATATTACGCTTGCGAGAAAAGACAACTGCACTGCATTTGGAGACTGACAAACTTAAGCCGTGATCGATCAGCCACTGGTTTAAGTAGTAAAGGGCAGAGTTTAAGCGAGATGAGGCATCTGAAAAGGAAGCTGAATTAAAGTAGAGAGCAATGTCGTCGGCATATTGTAGGATTTTGCAGAAACAACTCACTGAAGACTCCAAATCATGTGTGTATATATTATAAAGGATGGGGCTTAAGACCGACCCCTGGGGAAGACCCTTCCACACTAGACGGGATGGGGAGAGATAGTTTTGATGACGGACAGAGATAGAACGGGACATAAGGAGACTACAAATGATGTTGACCATCCTCACAGGGATACTCAGCTGTAGCAACTTTTGCCTGAGTATTGGAAGTTGGACATTATCATAGGCTGAAGCTATGTCTAGGAAGACACCGAGAACAGTTTCATTATTGGAAAAGGCAATGCGGATATCAGACATGAAGACACTTAGGCTATCTAAAGTTCCCATACCTCTTCGAAAACCGAACTGAGAACTGGATAAGAAGCCTTTAGTCTCTAAGATCCATTCAAGTCGGTTCTTGATAAGATTCTCCATAATTTTAGCCAAGACAGAAGATAAGGCGATAGGACGGTAGGAAGTAGAATCTTTTGGGTCTTTCCCAGGTTTCAAAATTGGGATGATTATTTGGGTTTTCCAAGACTCTGGAACTTGGCCAGTAACGAAAAAGGAATTGATTAGGTTCAGAAAGATAAGTTTACAGTTGGAAGAAGATTTAGAAATAAAGGAGTAGGGAATACCATCGACTCCTGGAGCAGAATCCCGGAGATGATCCAAGGCACAAATGAGTTCCGAATAAGAGAAAATGTCATCAAATCTATCAGAGGGAGTAGAAGGAGGAGGATCTAGAATGGAAAGGCACTCGGAGCTAGGAACAAAGGGGGGGGCTAGTTTGGATATAAAGTCTTCCAACCAGGTACTGTGGTCATTTGTAGAAACATCGGGAGAGTGGCTGTCACAAGCTCTGCGGTAGATTTTAATTTTTTTCCATACAAGGGAAACTGGAGTGCGTGGAGACAGTGACTCGCAAAACTTGAGCCAGCCACATCTTTTCTTTCTTGCCAATAACCTACAAGTAGTTGCAGAAGTCTTTTTAAAATTTAAAAAGTCGGGCATATTTATACTAGAGGAAAAGGTGTTTTCGGCTTCTTTACGTTTACGGACGCCCTCAGTGCATTCAGCATCCCACCAAGGAGGAGAAGGTATTAGGTGACGAGCAGAGTTTTTTAATGGGATTGAGGAATTGGCCGCTCTCAACAGACACTCAACAAAATCACTGTATAGAATTAAAGAATTGGATGAATTTATTTGGGGAAAATTTTGAAGTTCTGCGTCCAAATTGGACAAGAACTTAGTCCAGTCAGCTTGGGGAAGGCGATATTTTTGTAGGGGTTGGATGGGAGGAGAACGCGGGTGAGTACTTGGAAAAGAGATTAGGATAGGAAAATGATCACTCCCATATGAGTTAGGGAGAACAGACCAGGAAAGAGTTGATACTAAGGATGGGGAAGAAAAAGTGAGGTCAGGGACACTAATATTTTGGTTAGGGGAAACCCGGCGGGTAGCAGATCCATCATTAAGAACACAAAGGTTGCGATCATCTAAAAGGTCTAGCAAAAAGCTGGAGGAGGGGTCATTACAGTGAGAGCCCCAAAGGGTGTGACGGCAATTAAAATCACCTAACACAATCAAAGGGCCAGGAATAGAAGAAAGGATAGAGTTAAATTCAGACAAAATATTAGCATTGGGATGGGGAATGTAGGCAGATACATAGGATATATCCATGGCTCTAATGGCCACAACTTGTAGACCAGGGTCATGATGGGGAAGAGGAATCTGGGAAAAAGTGAAAGATCTGTTAACCAAAAGGGCGCAGCCCGCCCATCCGTCATCTCTATCGTCCCGAAGACATGAATAACCAGGAACCCTAAAGAGAGAACCAGGCCTGAGCCATGTCTCCGACACAGCAAAGACAACGGGTTTATATCTATTTATAAGATAAATTATGTCGTGTTTTTTCATGCGAATGGATCTACAGTTCCACTGAAGGATTTTTTCCGTTTTGGCGAATCCAAGTTTCGAGGAGTTGTTGAACTAAAATAATGACATTGTTCGGTATTGCATCACTAAATTTAGACAATATGTTTATAAGGGAGCAAGTCAGGAGCTCTATCAAATTGTCATTAGGTGTGAGAAGGGGAGTGGAATCAACGAGAGGGGGATTCAGAGCACAGCCATTAGGCTGAGAGGAATTAGGGGTATAAACTATTGAGTTATGGGCTTGAGTGTCATATGACTTGCCTAATTCTGGCCTAGGTCTTGGGGAACGATAAACCGTCTTGGTATAGGAGGTTTTAACAGGGGATGCATATGGAGAAGAAGAAGGAGTGTTAAGAGGAGACGAGAAAAGAACGGGTTCAGAAGGGTAACCTTGAGGGAGTTTAGATTGGGAGGGACCTGCAGTAACATTGGAGTATGGCAATTTACGGGGACGGGGAAACCTAGCTGATGCCTCACGGTAACTTAAATTTTCTTGAGACATTACCATTTTAATTGATTTCTGTCTTGAGTGTTCAGGGCATTTGTTATCAGTGGCCTTATGGCTTCCGCCATCACACAAAAGACATGAGACCTGTGAGTCGGGAACATTACAGCCATCTCCAGGATGAGGTTGAGCGCAACGGTAACAGCGTGGGTTAGATCTGCACTGAGTGCTTATATGGCCAAATCGTAAGCAGTTGCGGCATTGGATAGTGGGGAGTTGATAGGTAGAGACAGGGAGAGAAACATTGTAGCAAAATACTTTCTCTGGGAGGATTTGGCCAGAGAAAGTGAGAACCACAGTCGAAGATGGGGACCAAGTAACAGAGTCCTCCTTTTTGTTTTTAAAATTGAGCCTTCTAGCCCTAACTACTTCTCCACAATTGCGAGGGGTTTCTATCCCGAGGACTAGCTCCTCTAGAGTCCAGTCCGTAGGAATATCCCTAACAACTCCCATGCGGCTCACATGAAAGCGAGGGATAGATGCTGTGTAGTTGTATTCGGTTAAGGTTGGATTGCTGACAAAGTTGTTGGCATCACTTAAAGAAATAAAGTCAACAGACATCCTGTTACGGCCCAAAGACCTGACACTGCCTTGGACAACACCTTTAAAGCCTTTATTAAAAATAAATTGGGCAAACTTAAGAGGGTTCAAAGTTAGGCCTTGCTTAGGGTCTGTTTCCACCCTTGAGACAAATACCGTGAAGGGGGCTCTATCACTCTCACTATATAGCATTTTAGAGTCATTCTCAAAACCTGGCTTAATGAATACGGACTGAATAGAGTCAGACGGCGGTTTATTTCTTTTCGCGTCACTAACAGAAAGATCAGGACCTCCGGGGCGCTTTCGAACATCTGGTCTCACGCGAACAGTGTTTTGGGAACACTCCACAACCTCCATGATATCTGGAGGAATCCCTCCACCCCCATCAGGGGGTTCCTCGGCACTCATTTCCTTAGGAAATGAGTGCCAAAAAGCTTAAAATACCTACCTTATACCCAAACCAGACAACACAGAACAATCACAACACTATAAACAAATTTCAAACAGATTTTGTTATCAAAATAAAGTATGAGGTTAAGAAACGCGTGCTTAATCTCACCACGACAATAGCAAAAAAAAAAAAACAGATACCGCTACAAAAACATCGAAATATGTTTGCATCACAATGTCAAAGTGCTCGTACAATCTAGGTATACACACCTGTGGAGATCCCTGGAAGAACTCGGGCTTCTTCCCAAGAATATTAGCCATGGTTTCTATATCGCAAATGGTGACAGCGCCGCTGAATCGCGATACTATGATCTCCTGCAAAATAACATCATAATAATTTATCCTTCACAACACAAAAATATATAATTAACGCAAACACTGCTGGCAGATATGGACCACAACGTCGTCCAGCAGTATAATAAAATACCTTACAAGAAACAGCTATAACTATAAACTGTTCAAATGCACCAACCTCATTGCTCCACCAATTAATATCAGCCGGGTAGAACACAGACAAGTCCTTCTTCCCTGGTTTGTCATCTCCAGCGAGGGGGTTCCTCAGGTCATGGTGTGGCTGGGTGTTCAACGGCCATCGATACACTAGCTTGAGGAGTGGAAGGCGCCAGACTGACACGTCGCCGTTGCAGTGAAGGCAGACGAGTTTACTGCCGTCGGGAGAGAGCTCCATTTGGACTATAAAGGCCTGGTCGATAGAGTAAGTTAAGGATTACTAGGTAGATAATATGGATGGGTTGGTAAGGGATGATATGAAAGAAAAATGAGTGAATGATAGAGTGACAGCTAACAGGAGAGAATGGAAGAAAATAATGTGTTGCTCCAACCAAGTAACGTGGGGCAAGACAAGGGCAGGAAGATTACTAAGACTGGTCTGAAATGGCAAAGTATGGTGAAAAGAACAAGTAATGCTTTTCGAACATGGCCTATTTCCAGAGCGCAGTTTAATAATGGCTGAACTATTTTTACTTCCAAATTTTATTTAAAAAAAACTAGCAGCGCCCTCGGTTACACCCGCATAAGTGTCGATCCCGTGGGAATATCGGGATAAAAACTATCCTATGTCCTTTCCCGGGACACAAACTATCTCTATACCAAATTTCATCTAAATCGGTTCAGCGGTTTAAGCGTGAAGAGGTAACAGACAGACACACTTTCGCATTTATAATACTCGTATTAGATTAAATAATTTTATTTTCAAATAATCCTACTATCCTACTTCCTACTTGTCCTACTAATATTATAAACGCGAAAGTTTGTGAGGATGGATGGATGTTTGTTACTCACGAAAAAACTACTGAACGGGTTTTGATGAAATTTTACAGTAATATAGCTTATAGGTACATCAGAATAGCACATAGAATACTTTTTATCCCGATATTCCCACGGAATCGACACTTATGCGAAAAATCAGAATAACTAATACGGAGTCTAGGTCTACTTTCAGGTACGGTGGAAAAGTCAGAAATAAAAACGTATTAATTATAACCTCAAATGTTAATCCACGCACAATGGTCCACTGAAGGACTAAGTGCGGAAACCAAACCCATAACATAGAACATAGAACATAGAACCTCAAATGTTTACTGAAGAAACGGTTGGTTAGCGGCGCTTCCTGACTTTTGTCCTAAAGAATTACTTGAACCAAACAGTTAACTCTGAAAACACAGAAGTTCTTTTTCTTTTCTTTACTATTAATACACTCACCGCATTGTTGGAGTATCCGAAGGGCACGTACAGCTTGAACCGTTCGGCGGCGTGCGCCTCCGCGCCGTCCGACACTACGGAGAGCTTGTAGTACGGCTCCTCGTTCAGAATGCGCCAGGCTGTGATGCCGGCACTCAGGGATGATGTTGGTTCCTGGTTGGTAAAACGTATTTTAAATCTTGATGGGGCAGCAGTTTGCTTCTAACCACCTGATGTACAGTCAGAAAAGGGCAAGACTGATCTACGCCAGAAAATGTTTATTTAGTAGGGTATTTATCGAGTTTTATAGTAGGGTATTTATCGAGTTTTATAGTTTCCTGAAAAGTGTTACTATTTCTGTTGAACAAACATCGTTAAGCCGTTGGTCCCGGCTGTCATTTGTGGAACTTTGACAGTCGTTACGGGTAGTCAGAAGCCCGAAAGTCTGACAACCAGTCTCACCAAGGAGTATCGTATTACCCAGTAACAGGGTTGTGGAGGTCAGATAGGCTACATGTAAAATACTGATATTCAGCTGCATCCGTTTAGACTGGAAGTCGACCCCAACATAGTGGGGAAAAGGCAGGCAGATGAAACATCATCATCATCATCAACATAATCAGCCTATAATGTTCCCACTGCTGGGACACAGGCCTCTGTGAGAGGGAGAGGGCCGTAATCCACCACGCGGGCCTTTGTGCGGGTTGGTAGATGTCACATGTCTTCGAAGTTGAACAAACAATGGTGGAAATCATAACTCACAAAATAGAACACGTTGGGGGACTATATGCGTCACGTTGACGTCAAACGGCAAACAGATACATTAGCCTCTCTCCTTTTGTTTGTGTTTCAATAGTCCTACAAGCTCATAGGATTGCGAATACATGGTAAATTAGCTAGACACGATTACACACGATAGCCATCACGTGTGCGGAGTTTCGTTAGCTAATTTAATTTGACTCTGTACTCTATCTCTGTAAAAGAGAAAATCATCTTCTGTATACTTGAGGAAATATAAGAAGCAAGTTCAAAAAGTAAAAAAAAACCACAAATAAATCTCCTCGCGACTTACTTTAGCAGATCCTCGAGGCACTCCAGCGACGTACATGGTACCATGTGGCTTGCAGTACTTGAGCGCGGCCACTCCGCCCGCGAACCGGAACGAGTGGTGTAACTTGCAGCCATCAGTCTGTGACACCAGGTACCCGCGGAGCTTGCCGTCGTATGTCACTACCAGGACCTCCCAGTTCCTGTACATGGAGTTTGATATAGTGCTGATACTTTTGAGGGTTATGTGGCCAGTTACTTTTATTAATTTATGTAACTTGGCAAGTTTGATGAATTGGTCTCATAAATCTAGATGTTTAAAATGTGAACTCAATTTTTTTTTTATGAACTATGTCTTTAAATTCAGGAACCTAGCCTTTTTAATGAATTTAGAGGATTCGACAGTGATTTATTAACATTGACAGAACATGAAAAACCATTTTAGAGATCAAAGGAATCTTACCATTTTGTGTCTTTGACTCTCAAAGGCATAAATATGATATCAGCAACAGCATGAGTATTGTCTGTGCACTCTAAACCACCTGGTCTTGAGCAATCCTGTACAAAAATATAAGAGAATACTTACTGTCTATGATTAATCTTTTCAGATTGTTAATTAACCTCTGCTTGATTTGAAAAGTGCAAAGAATAATTTTTCTAACAAGGTAATCATGAATAAAGTTCATTTAACATTTGTTTAAGAAAAAAAATTTCCTTCTTATTACTACTTACAATAGGAATGTTGAAAAGGTTGGATGCAGTCAGGTCAAAGAAGCTGACAACACCATTTCCATAGGCCAGCACCACAAATGAGCAGTCTGGACTCCACACCAGCTTCCGCCATTGAGGATAGGCATCACGGCTCACTAAAATGTGTTTTGAAAATTTTTGATCCAGAACTTGATACTTAATCATATTTTTAAATTAAAAAACATCAAAAATTATTTCTTTACAAATTAACCTTTTGAATGTCTTAAGTTACACAGTTCGACATAAGCAAATGTATTTCTATTGTGTCTCTAACTAAGGCATTCGTTGAGTTAATTTGAAAATGTAACCTAAACATGATGATGACATTGCAATACCCAATTTTTCTTTATGTATATCTTTCAATATCAATTATAATAGTTTTAATTTATTACCTGTTGTTCTAGCAGCTATAGTGGCATACTCTGATCGTTTGGTTCTGATCTCCAGTATATTGTCAGTCAACACAGCAATCACTTTACCCTCGTCCCCAAGGGCGATGTGCCATTTTTGTTGTTTGTCCAAATGCCTCAACAAAATGAAAACATTGAATATTATTTATTTGCTGGGGAAAAGTTATATTTTTGAAGTAATTAGTTTCGAAATTCGTATGTTCGTAGTACTTACGTTGTTACACCGTCTATGAGACTTTTTTTAGGCCCCAGGAAGTTCACCCATCTCCAAATAGCTGATATGTTCTCTGGTAGTATACTATCTGACTTTTGCTGAAAAAAAGGGCGAAGTATGTTATTCCAATATTTTAAATATGAAGTACTTGGAAGTAAGTCTTGTTACTTTATTTATATATCGTTGGTAATTTCCTAATGGGGTCATATTGCTCCAAATACTTGGGAAAGTCTATCATTTATAAAAACAAAAATATGTTCGCACTTACTATGTATTCTGGCTCTGGTTTCCATTCCGAAAATACATATAATTCATGTAAAATTGATTTTTTTTCCTCCATTTTCGAGAGATACACCATTTAACAACTTTTTTACATTAAAATGCACTTTTGCACTTGCACAGAAGGAGCAAATCGATCGATCAATACAAAACAAATGTCAAAGTAAAGTATCGAATAGGCCGTATGTTTTTGACAGTGACAGTAGGCGGACAACCGAGCACTTTCTACGTGAACTGAAACTGTGATATTATATTGATTTCAATAATAATTTTAATCAAAAACCAGTAGCCAAATCCAAAGTAACTAAAATAATGTGCTCAGAAAATTCAGTAGGAGATTTTTTATTTAATTTTTTTACATCTTTTTTACATACAAGGTATATTTCAACAAGTGTAATTTCTGCACGAAACATTACTACGTCAAAAATAATTATATTTTTCTGTCAGTGTCAATTAATGTATTGTGCGTATTGTGCGTTGAACTTATGTCCTAAACATATTATATTACTTTCCTCTTTATTCCTAAAGTTTTGAGTTCAAAACACTAGTAAACAGCTAAAATAATGGATATCCTCAGTGAAGTATATTATAAGGTAAATCTAATACCACGATACAAAATTGAAATATTTACATGCACTACGTATTATTCTCCTAATTAAATTCATAACATTTCAGAGTGCAGCTGAAAACGAAAAGAATTTTCGATTCTGGGAGAATTATTTACAAAGTCTGAAGAGTTTAGATTTCAGTACATACAGTGATAAGTTAAAAGTTCCCACATTAGTCCCCATCGGAAGCAGGATATCGTTTAGGGGAGAGCTCAATCATACAAACGAAGTAACTGTTGCTCTCGGCGCTGATTACTTCGTCAAATGTTCGCTAAAACAAGCTGAGGTTCTACGACAGCACAGAATTAAAGGTATATAGTATAAGGAACACAATACTGCGTGCCCAAACTAAGATAACAGTCGTTCGTCGTTTCAGCCGATAGACGTCCACTGCTGGACATAGGCCTCCCCCAATTTTGGGAGGGTTTGCCATAATCGCCACGCTTGGCAGGTGGGTTGGCGATCGCAGTATGGTATGATGGTGGAATACATAGAGAACACTGCTGCCCATTCTCCGGTACGATCCTTAGTCGCCTTTTACGACACCCACGGGAAGAAAGGGGTGGTGGTATTCTTTAAGCCCGGCACCACACAGATAACAGACGTTACTCAAAAAGCCACTAAACTTAATTGGGACTGGACCGGACAAGTTTGCCGCATCTCAGATGACAATGGGGCTAAGAGAACCACCGATTGGGTTCCACTAAACGCACGATGCCATCTCGGCAGGCCAAGACGAAGATGGCGGGACGAGCTCAACTCCTACCGTAAGGACTGGCCGGCACTAGCAAAAGACAGAATTGTGTGGAAAAGGGAGAGGGAGGCCTTTGCCCTGCAGTGGGACAGTACAGACTAGTTAGATTAGATTAGTATTTGATCATTCCATTACAACCAAATTACCATAGCAATTTAAATAGCAAGGTAGTCCGATTGCCATTGGACTATCCTATAGCTCACAAAGGAATAGTAAAAAAAATATTTCTGTTACTCCAATCTAGAGCAACCTGTTAAACTAAAATTTTTAACATTTTCAGATGCCCAATGTAAAGTCGACATGTTCAACAAAGAGAAGGAATATTTAGAAAACCACATGTCATTTTCAAAGAAAGCTATTTATGATAATCAGGGCAAGGAAATTATTGAGTATCATAGTGAAGAAGATGACAAAGCATGGAGGCAAGCACATCGAGAGAAAGTCAGAAAGTACAAACAAAATAAAGGTAAAGAAGAGAAGGATCAAACAGAAGATGTTACTGATGAGGAATTATGGAACAGGCTTGAAGAATTAGAACTTCAAGAGGAGTTGGAAAATGAATTATCCAATGAGCAGGATGATAACATTGACAACCAACATTTAACTAAGAGGAAGGCAAGCATACAGGAGTATTTAATTGATGAACTGGAAGACTATGTTAAATTGAAAAATGATGAAGTTGAGAATGAAAAAACTAATCAAAAAAAGTTTGACAATGAAAAAGAAATGAAAGACAAAAAAGTTACTTTCAAAGATACTAACATCCCAGAGCAAACTTCAAACTTAGACAAACTACAGCAAGTGATTGATAAACAGAATGAGCTGGAAGAAAAATTATTTGAATTGAAAAATAGAGAAAGGAGTCAAACTAAAAGTGAAACGGATCTAATGTCAAGGTTAGATGAACTGGAACAGCTTGATGAGCTTGAAGATGAAATGGACAGGTAAGAAAAAGTGCCATTCTGGCTTTTTTATATTGCTTGGTGTGACTGTACCTATTATAATGATCTTTGTTGCATATAACCTTGCTGGTACAAAAACAAATGTTAAAATAGCCCATATTGTTTTCAGATTAGATGACATTATCGAAAATGAAGATGTTTACGAAGAAGACGGGGACACATATGAAACACAAGCACCCAAGCTACAAAGAAGGGTGTCATTTGTTGATGAGGATGACAACAAAACTTTAGAGATTACCTTCAAGCACAGTCCTACAGAATCTAACGAGGAACCTTACAATCCAAACAAAGGTATACAGAAACCAAGCGATCTTTATGTTGTTCATTCCAAACTTTTTGGAAATGGAACCACATCTATTCTGAAAAAGTCAAAATATGAAACAGTGGCTGAAAAATCTGATAGTAAAGCTTCTCAAGAAAGAGTTGTACAATTTGATACCCAGGATACTAGGGAACCTGAAACTATTGTTATAAAAGATGTTGTGGAGAAAGTAACTCAAGGAGATCCCAAGTTATTAAGCCAAGCGAGACCTACAAGTTTATTTAAGAAAAAACGAATGCAAAATAAATCATAGGTATCTGAGGTATCAAAGATAATGAAAATCTTAAACTAATAAAGAATAAAAGGTTACTGGTTACATATGTTTAATTTCCCCTTGTTTCACTTGTAACCGGCAGCTAATGGGTTCGACCTCCCGTATTATTATTATACTCTGGGTTCCGATCCACTGGGGTTTTAGTACTGATAACAAAATTCATTCATTTCATTACCGAACGGTAAAAACTGTTTTTGAACGAAACATCTAATGTCAAGTTTGATTTGACACTTGACGGATAATTATTTTTGAGGTTATGTTGTGATTGCTGGTAGGTCATTTTAAAATCTTCAAAGCCTAAAATAAATATTAATTTTTAAGACTAATTAAAAATGCTGTCACGTAGCTGGAGGCATCTGTGTCGGCGTTATTCCCAAGCTGTTACTTTTAGAACCAATGAGATCTCACCCGTAAGTTCAACCAACGAAACATTTCTTAAATAACACTATTTTATTATCAGTTATCCACATTAAACATACACTTTTGTCGTTTCATTACAGGCACAACATAATGAAAAGCAAGAAGGTTTATTCTACACTATGAACCCAGATCTGTGCAAACAAATCTTTGGTCACGGCGGCTTCCCTAAAAGTTTCATGCAACAGACCAAGACTTTCACAGAAACAGCCGTAATGGTGCGCCAGCCTGCATTAGACCTCATGAATTGTATAGGAGCTAGCGATATGGACAAGCCAGTCATAAGATATCTTCTTTGTATCCTTTTCAACTTATCTGCTTTAGTATTATTTAAGTAACATTATCAGCCTGTAATGTGCTACTACTGGGACTCAGGCTTCTTTTCTGTGAAAAAGAGTTGAATGTAAGACTGGCTGTAATACGAAAATACTTGACTGTTCAAATCACTGCTCTGAGTGGAATACCTCAACTCCTCAAGTATATAAGTAGGGAAATTTTAACAAATAAATGATTGACTTTTTGTAGCTTTCTGATTTTGTTAAAATTTAATTTACAACTACAATAATTATAAATACTACTGTGTCCAGTAAAAGGTCTAGATAGCAGTCAAAGTTATTTTATCCATTATTTTCTTTCAAAGTTCCAACTTTTCTTAGTGTTATTTATAAATTTTCATTTCTTATACTAATAGTTTCCTTAGCATTATATCAGATGGTGAGAAAGGCACAGGCAAGTCAATAACAATGGCACATCTCCTGCATTATGCTCATGAAGAGGGCTTCCTTATTGTACATGTACCTTGGGGTGAGTTACACTTATGTTTCTCTAGTAGAAAAATTTACTATAGGCTAAAGAATCCATAGGTGTACTTACCATTGGATGGTAATGGTATATTTTGGTTACTATTCTCAAGAGATTTTTTGGAAGTTGGGGGACCGTTCTGTGGAACACCTTCTATTCTAAGAGGTCCCCTGACTGCATATCGACGGTTAAAAGGTAATAGGGCATAAGCGACATTTTGGTCGGAAATGAGTTATGAATGCCATCCTACTTAAAAAAATTAGCTCTATCGAATCCGCTTACTCCCACGGCTCTACAATGACTTTTTTGTCACTTATGCCCAAGCAAAAAACTGCGTTTTCGAAGTGTCATTTCGGTGTAACCAACAGAATTTTAGGCCTTTTTAGGGTTCCATAGCCAAATGGCAAAAACGGAACCCTTATAGATTCGTCATGTCTGTCTGTCTGTCTGTCCGTCTGTCTGTCTGTCTGTCTGTCCGTCCGTATGTCACAGCCACTTTTCTCCGAAACTATAAGAACTACAATGTTGAAACTTGGTAAGTAGATGTATTCTGTGAACCGCATTAAGATTTTCACACAAAAATAGAAAAAAAACAATAAATTTTAGGGTTCCCCATACATAGAACCGAAACTCAAAAATTTTTTTTTCATCAAACCCATACGTGTGGGGCATCTATGGGTAGGTCTTCAAAAATGATATTGAGGTTTCTAATATCATTTTTTTCTAAACTGAATAGTTTGCGCGAGAGACACTTCCAAAGTGGTAAAATGTGTGTCCCCCCCCCTGTAACTTCTAAAATAAGAGAATGATAAAACTAAAAAAAACATGTGATGTACATTACCATGTAAACTACCACCGAAAATTGGTTTGAACGAGATCTAGTAAGTAGTTTTTTTTTAATACGTCATAAATCGTAAACCACAATTTACCATTCATTCAGTCAACTCAAAAATAAAAAAACATTTAATTTCATAAACATAAACCTTATGAATAGACCCGGATGTTACGGAACCCTCGGTGCGCGAGTCCGACTCGCTCTTGCCCGGTTTTTTTTTACCCTTAAGGCGCTTGTACCCCTGTAAAAATAGCATCACTTTTGGTTTATAGTCGGTAATGTATTTTTAGGGTTCCGTTGCCAAATGGCAAAAAACGGAACCCTTATAGATTCGTCATGTCTGTCTGTCTGTCCGTCTGTCTGTCTGTCCGTCCGTATGTCACAGCCACTTTTCTCCGAAAGTATAAGGACTATACTGTTGAAACTTGGTAAGTAGATGTATTCTGTGAACCGCATTAAGATTTTCACACAAAAATAGAAAAAAAAACAATACATTTTGGGGTTCCCCATACTTAGAGCTGAAACTAAAAAATTTTTTTTTCGTCAAACCCATACGTGTGAGGTATCTATGGATAGGTCTTCAAAAATGATATTGAGGTTTCTTATATCATTTTTTTCTAAACTGAATAGTTTGCGCGAGAGACACTTCCAAAGTGGTAAAATGTGTGTCCCCCCCCCCCGTAACTTCTAAAATAAGAGAATGATAAAACTAAAAAAAATATATTATGTACAATACTATGTAAACTTCCACCGAAAATTGGTTTGAACGAGATCTAGTAAGTAGTTTTTTTTTAATACGTCATAAATCGTAAACCGCAATTTACCTTTTATTCAACCAACTAAAAAAATAAAAAAACATTTAATTTCATAAACATAAACCTTATGCATGAACCTGGATGTTACGGAACCCTCGGTGAGCGAGTCCGACTCGCTCTTGCCCGGTTTTTTTACTTCTTACTGGCGTAGGGATTCCGGGTGCTTACGCCTCTTTACAATTAGCACCTATTTTGAAAGCTGGCACTTATGTCTCTTTACCTTTGTCGCCATAAACATTAAGCGTCGGTTATACCTTACTACCATTTACAAGTTTACAATACAGTTGTCGCTTATATGCAATTACTTAAATGTAATTTGATATTGAACTGTCGGTTATACCTTACTACCATGTACAAGCTAACAATACATTTGTTGTTACCATTTGGCCAAATAATGCCGTATGTTGGATGTTCTCGTTTTCCTCTTGATATTGAAATCATGATGTGTGGAAGTATCATGTTACCTTTTTTCCAATCCACTTATAGTGTCGCTAATGTCTAACACCCTGAAGATGTTTTTGCTAAGCACTGTTTCTTATGTTCCATTACCTTATAGCATAATAATGTGAATCGTCACTTATCCTTCTTTACCCATTTAAATTATTCGACAGTCATGTGACATATTCCCTATTACCTCTTGGCATGAGGATATCAAATGTAGCTAAGTCTTCTATACTCTTCGTTTTTTTTGTGTAGATGTAACTTATGCCTAATTACCTCATAAGGAAAATAAGATCAATTGATCTAAGCGACATAAAACCACATAAAACAACGTCGAATCAAATAAATAAAAGTGCTAATTAATGCCTTAATTTTTTTTTATTCTAGAGCTGTTTCCAATTTCGCAATATGACAATAAATAAAAAAGTTATGTCCATTTTTCTACAATTTCAAACTTTAAACTGGTCTCCTGAACAATTCGGTTTTTGTTGCTTATCCCCTATTACCTTTTAACCGTCGATATGTAGTCTTGTTACATAAATTCTTTAAGTCGGGGGTTTTTAAATTATTTTATCCTTTTCCAATTACTTACATTTAATTTTATTATTATTTTGTCAGAGGTTTTTTAAATTTTAAATTTAATTTCTTATGCAATCACTTTTGATTAGCACCAGCAGCATTCAAAGTGTTATAAATCTGTTAAAACTTTTTTATATTTATTTTATCTCTTAGTGTCAGAATGGCTGAGGCGTGTTCCACGTCACAAGGAGATGTCCAACTCTCAGACCCGCGAAGGCTTCGTCGACTTGCCGCTCGATGCCGCATCCTGGCTCATACACTTCAAGAGCCAGAACCAGACACTGCTCAAATCTGGCGATGTAAGTAACACAGTATTGCAATCTTGTTAGTGTTCAATAAAATTGGGGTTTTTGTGCCAGACCATGATAATATAATGAGATTATAAAAACCAAAGCAGCACGTGTAAACAGATAAAACAGAAAACTGTCATGATGGGATTAGATTACAACTTGTCATCCAACTCATCCAACCTAAGCAACATCTAAGGACATATTCTGCTTGCAGTCACCCTGAATACCAAAGAGTATGTAATTAAATTATATATATACTCCTAAGTAGGTATGATCTCGTAGGTTACTTGCCCCAGTTTAAAATCTCCAATTATTATCCATAGTTGAAAATCTCCAAAGAGTATGTGTGGAGTAAACGTGAGAAGACTGAGGCGGGCGCTCCACTGTCGGCGCTCGTGGAACACGGCATCAGTCGCGTCAAGTACGCCTGTGACGTCATCGACGCGCTTGTCGACGAGATCAAGATACTGTCCAGTAACAAACAGTATGTTATGTTGTAGTTACCATAAGCATAGCATAATCACCCTAAATATTCCCACTACTGGGACACTGCTAGACTGGCCTTCTCTCTGCGAGCATGAGCGGGCCATAATGCAAGTTATTTATTCACATCTATACAGCTGAAAGATCTGCACTGTACCCCCTATACTATATTTTTAAAGTAATATTAAAAAGAAACTGGTCAACTGCGAGTGGGACTCGCGCACCGGGGGTTCCGTACTTTGTAGGCATGTAAATAGTTTATCACGGGTTTTTTTTTAATGTACAGACTCATGATTCTAGGTCCACTGGAAGTACCCTATAAATTTCGATTCCCTTGAGAGTGTCGAAGTATACGTATTTTGCGGCATAAACGGCCGTATCTCTTTTTTACGTTAACTGACGTGTTTGATTTTTTTCACAGCTTCAAGGGAATAAAGTGCTAATTTCAACTCGATACCTCCACGCGTTCCCGAGATAAAGGGTCTTGACAGGCAGACGGACGGTCGGATAACAAAATGATCCTATAAGGGTTCCGTTGTTGCTTTTGATGTATGGAACCCTAAAAAAAAACATATTTCTGTAATTTGTGCTAAAATTCTTTTTAATTTCAGTTGCAAAACATTTGTGGCGATTGACGGTTTCAACAGCTTCTTCTACCCTCTGACGCGACTCAACACCCCTACTAAAAAGAAAGTCAAGCCTGAAGAAGTTACACTGACGACTTCCTTCTTAAAACTCACAAACAATGACTGGGTAAGAATCACACTAATATTATAAAGGCGAAAGTTTGTGAGTGTGTGTTCGACTTCTTCACGCTCAAACGGCTGGACCAATTTTGATAAAATTTTGTATGGAGGTAGCTGGCACCCTGGATTAACATATAGGCTACTTTTTATCCCGATATTCCCATGGGCTCGACATTTACGCGGATGAAACCGCGGGGCGCAGCTAGTATGAAGATAAAAATGCAAGTGTAGATGCTTTTGTCATGATAGTTAAAATTTGTAATCTTTCGACAGACAAATGGTGCCATAGTAGTATCTGCAGATCAGTTAGCAGTTCCTGATGATCATCAAGAAAGTTACCTTCCAAGATATTTGCTGTACAAAAAGGTAAAATATCAACATAGCTCCAGTAATCGTCTATTGTGAGTTCACAATGGATAAACACACTATGCAAGTGAAAGTGATGATGATTGTAAGGGAAAAAAAAAACGAAAAAGAATGCTACCTTCTTGGTTGATTGATTCTGGCCAATTTGTGTGAAAAAATTATTGAAAGCCATTAAGTTTTCTTTTTTACTTTACTTTTTCTAGATTAAATGGCTCTTGTGACAATTTTTTCATCTTAGTCAGCCTGTCCCTTTAATTTGGTTGGTGGCAATAAAATCTTCCAAAAAGGTTTTAAGGTAGTGCACACATCCATTTCTGGAAACTACCTGCCAAAAATGTGAAGCCCTGAAATATTTTACTTTTTTTTCTCTTTTGCAGGGCTTTGAGCATTTAGACCCATTTGTGCCAATAGAGGTAGGCAGATACAATGAAAAAGAGTTCCTATGCTGTGTAGAGTACTACAGGGACCGCCTATGGTTGAGAGGGCCTCCAGAGATCGAGACAGAGCTGAAGTACACCAGTGCATGCAATCCCTTCAAGTTCATGGAACAGTGTGCACCTTTGTAAAATAATATTTATTTGTATTGTAATATAACGTAGTTGGTACATAATTTTAGTTTTATTTAATTACTCATTTGAGTTCAACAAGTCAGTACAAAACCATGAACACCTTCAGGTAATATGTAACATAGTCTGCCCCAAAAACGAAGGCAAACATTAATTTTATTTAAAAGTGAATGCATTATAATTTTATCATAATATAAAACATCCCATCCCCATCTCCTTTTCAATCCATCCAGAGGTTGCCTTTAAAATATTGTTTTTAGTGATAAGATTGCCCATTATTTATATCTGCAATCTATATGGCGGTGTACATAATGAGTATTCTATTCTTAAAGCATTCATTTGTAAAAGTATCAACAATTTTTCTTATGTTAATGAAACTACACACTGATTTTAATAATTTATTTTGCTGAACATAATATCTACAGAGTTATTGCTTACAACCAGAACTTAAACATCATAACCGACAATGTGGCGTTTGCCAATGCACTCTCCAACGTAGAACCAGAAAATGACCTCAGCCCCAACGAGGGCGTTTAGGGAGGCCTGCTTGACGGTCTGGTTCTTCCATGCACCGGTCTTAGCACTTGTCAGCAGTTTGGCGATGCCAGCCTTGATCTGTGGGATCTCGCTCAGTTTAGGGGGCGCCATCTCTACTCGCGCATACTTCATGAAGATATTGAATTTGGGGCGAGCTGCTGTGAGTGCCGCTGAAAATTAACAATGACGATTAATAGAGTTGAAATTAATGGCAGTTTCTTGGGTTGTTTAAGTGTACAAATACAATGTATGATGAGTGTGAAACAACGTACGAAAAATATATTTTATTTTCGTTAATATCGACCTAACCTTCAATCAGATATTTAAACGAGAATTACATAATATCTGAGGTAAGCAAAACAGACCTTCTATGATAAATTTTTGAAGGTGGGAAGTTAACATAACAATACTTACAGTTAATTAGAGTCGGTATCTTGGCGACTGCACCTGCCATTTTGCTAATTTAATCAAAACAATTGCAGTACAATCTAAAAATTTAACTTCGGAATGGTAATGGAAGGAAGGATGAAACCGAACCGAGCTGTCAAGCTGCTATTTGACGTTTAGTTAGAGACGTTCTACCATTATTGTGATTAAAACCGTAAGTGACGAATCGTATATTGAATATTTTATTATTGTTATTTATAACAACTGTTTTGCTGTACTTGAAAATTATCATATAGAAACCTAGGATACAACTATATAACAACTAAATAACTAAACTATTATTTGGTGCAATGATGGGGCGTGAAAAGCGTGAATGATGTGAAGCATAATCACCTATTTTTCATCTCTATACATCTCTTTCTTCAACACGTGAAGTAAATAAAGCTATCTCTGTCTGATAACACATATAATTATTTTTCTTGTAGCCACACTAATATTGTGCCTATGCGACCGTGCGACGTGCTACGTCGATGATTTTATGTCAAACGTGTTTGTCAAGTGGAGCCGGCGATCGTAGCTTAATTTGTTAGAAAATTAACCAAATACTATTAGAAACTAAGATTGTGGATATAAAATCAGGGTGATCTCTGATTTATTAGGCTATAGAAATGTATTTTCGTGGTATGTCTTCATTCTTTCAAACAATAAAACTAACATTAGCGTGGCACCCAAAATTGCTATTTTTCTAGTGTTCTGTCCATATTTCTAATTATTTAGAAGTTTAGACAGCATTTTTGGTTTATTAGTAAGGTCACGGTTATGTTAAATAGGTTTTTAAAAGCTTTATTTACGTCAAAATCGTAAGGACACGTCATTGTTACTCAGGCGTCGCCGGCCGTACAATTCGTTGTACAGGTTAATCACCAAACAAATCTTACCATATCCACTATGAATGGTATTTCAAAAAGCATCAATTAAAATGAAATAGACTAAAGGCTTGGTCAGTGGGTCGTCTTAGGGGCTACACGTTTTTTAACAAATCATGTTTCTGATTATAGGCTCTTAAGAAAATGCAATCAATGTTTAACACCTACCTAACATAAAAATGTAATAGCACTGTGTAACGACACTATTAAATGATAAATTATGTTTTCAGCCCTGTTCCTCTTATTACTAAGTGCACTTTCACTGAGCAATGGTAACACCCTGCAAGGCACGATAGACCTGAAGCGGCTGCAGACTATCCTACAAGAGAATTTGAAGAGTAAAGACATCACATCATTGTACTACTCTGTCAAGGGCCTGGCAGAGTTAAATGCTGACATTCCTAATATCTGTGAGGTGAGTTGGACAGTATTTAGGTTCTATCGAGGTCAGATTACTATCAATTTTAATCAAACAACTGACTCAATAATTTTTGCTTTGGTTACTTTTGAAACAGAAGCTAAAAGTATTCTGTATCATTACTACATTTCTCAGATTAAAAACATTGAAATTATAATAAGGAAGATAAATTTTAAGCAACATAAAAAAGTCCATTGTATTTATTGCAGCACATTAAAAGCATCAAGTATGATATTAAGAACATTGAACAAGTGTTCCAACTAGCAAATGCTGCAGCCATATCCAGCTGCCTGAACTCCTTGAAACCAGAACTCCTGTCACCAGCCACACAAGTGCTGGATAAGAAGGACGCCACAATCTCTGACATTTACCATGCCGTATACACATTGAAGGCATTTGGCAAGGGTTCAGTTTACGACAAGGAAGATGCTTTGAAGAATCTTATACAGTTGCTGAAGAAAGATGACTCTCCTGCTAAGTGAGTATTTTTTATTTAGAATGTAACTTGTACCATATTCTGTTCTTTAAATGCCTGCCTGTCCTTTAGATTTTTTTTAGTCACACCATGTGTGCCCAATTATTGATAGATTTGGCATCATTTGAGAGCTAATAATATATCAAGTTGCCATCAAACAAACTAACTAATTGAACATCAGATATGATGCCATAGCTAATTCTTCTAAAACATTGTAATCATGAGAGCAAAATTGTATGAAATGTCATATTATACTTACATAAGTTGTCTGCTTCCCCAACTGTTGTAAGTTGTTTGTTGTACCAATGATCGCGATATAATTGCATAGCACAGACATAGCATTGCTATGTAAGTATGTACTATACCTTATTTACCATTTACCGGGTAATATGTCTTTCATTGACTTGAATGTGCCATGGCGGCTGATAGTATGTCATGCTCACACAAATGTCTCGCTGACGGTGGCGTGTGTATTGGATCATTTAGCTCCCTTCAAAATGGTTGAGCTGAATGGTGCTGATCTATGCGTCATGTTCGTGAACGGGCGCCGTCAGTTGGGGCTGGTCATCACTCAGCTGCCTCGGCTTATTTCTAATTATTTTAAAAATAAAATAATTACGATACGGATTGTTGTCTTCTTACTATTTGCTGTACTCTGGACGCTCTGAACGCGTACGTATTTTTTTTTTACATCGTTCTCACATATAATTGTAAATTCAACATTAATGATGTAACTAATATTTTTGTAAAAATACAATTTAAAATAGTGTCCATGGAGTTTCTTGCCCGTTCTTCTCCATAGGTACCTACGCTTTGGAATGGGCAACTAGCTTCATATTTTCTGACTGACCAACTTCTTGACAATTCAAAAGTGCCTGTAAATGGTTTAATTGAAATAAATGGTTTGAGTTTTGAGTTTTTGAGTTTTTCATCTTTAAATGGCGTAATAGTGTCAAAAATATACAGGAACTTTTTTTTGTTTCTTTCAGTTATGGATATGTGTTCGCTCTCTGCGAGCACATGGGCTGCGGCGCGTGGACAGCCTCGCATGCCGAAGGCGTGTTACTGGCCGCTGACGAGAGCGACTCCAAGGCTCTGCACTTTGAAGGAGGCCTGCCCGTGACCTCCAACCTGCTTAGTAGCATACAGAGGTACGAAAGCGCCAGGATACCTTGCGAAATTCAAATTTTCTTATGTTTTTTGCAATTTGCAGGTGTCATAATTTATGTTGATCAAAATATGACTCATATCCATAAAAATTTAATTTAAAATTATCAATACAACTCTCTAAGTTCAAATTACACTATTGAGTGATTATTTAAGGTGAATGGGTAGTTGAGATCGCGAAATTCAAATTTTCTTACGTTTTTTGCAATTTGCAGGTCAGTGTCAGGTTGTATCTTGATCAAAATATGATTCGCGACAATAACAGGTACATATTTAGAGAATAAGAAAATTTGAATTTCGGGGTCTACCACTATCCATTCACCGTAATGCAACCTTGACAATTCTAACTTAGATTAACTCTGTAATGTCTTCTTCATCCCATTTTTAGCACTGCTGGGCAAGGGTCGTTTAACTTTCATCCTTTGACTGCCTGGTTAATTGAGTCACGAGTGTTTAAAAATTGTATCCAGGTGTTACACAATGTTATTAGGTTTTTCCTTCAGGAACTCGCAAAGTAACAGCCAGAATCCCAATGTCAGCTATATTAATGACATGGGACACAAACTGGCGAAATATTGGTGTAACGCTTTAGCATATCCCTTCTGGAATGCAGGCATGATGCTAAAATATTACCAGCCTATTATTGTCCTACTCTTCATAAATAGAGAAGGCACGAGCATTGAGCACTGCACTAGCTCAAGACGTATTGACGATTTCAGACTTACATCTATACATTAGTATAGATGTAAGTCTGTATATAATAAAGCTGAAGAGTTTGTTTCTTTAAGTGTGCTAACCTCTGGTACTACACTCGGATTTTAATAATTCTTCTGTTTGTTATAAGTAGCCTGTTAAACATGACGCGATGACCCTTAGGAGCCGAACAAAAAGAAACAAAGTCAGAAAGAACGAAAAACGAAAAAAACTAATAAATAGCGCGGGCGGGACACATGGCTGTTATTTTAGTAGAATGTGGTGTCTTACGACTTAGGAGTGCAAAAGTTAGTTAACTAAGTCCAGGTCTCGCGGTCCAGGTTGAACCATGATGTTATGTTAAGCTTAATCGTTTTCTTCATACAGGACCTACAAGAACTTGAAGAAGCCATCTCCCCTGAGCGACGAACAAAGGTACAAGTTCGCAGAGTACTTGCTGTCACGTCGCTCTGTCAACACGCCCAAGGGAGCCTGCTTGTTGATCGAAGCCGCCACCGCACTCTCTGATGATGTGGTAAGGGAAATACGTTTTTATTAGGCATTAGCAGAGAATTTGTGAGTTTGTGTGTGTTTATATGTTTGTTACTTCTTCACGCGCAAACGGCTGAAGCAATTTTGATAAAATTTTGTATGGAGGTAGCTGATACTCTGGATTAACATATAGGCTACTTATTATCACGATATTCCCACGGGATCCACACTAACGCGGGTGAAACCGCGGTGCGCAGCTAGTATTTTTATAAATCAATCTAACACAAATCTATTGAATATCAAATTAAATTAGGTAAGAAACGAAATAATGCTTATCGTCTAACTCTAAATTAGCTAAGAAATTGCGAAGTAGCTGTTCTAAAATACCACTTATTATCAAAGTAAGCAATATTATTTTATGTCTTGAAAGTTAAAAGGCCTCTTGAAAGATCTTCTCCATTTAAGATTCTAGTAACACAATCTTATTTCTCCACAGCCATCCCCTATTAGCATCACGATCAAAGGCAAGAAGTACATCACCTCCGAGTCAGACACCATTGAGTTCTCCATCACCGACCTCATAGGGCGTCCAGTCAAATTCCTGAAGCCCGAGGAAGTAGTCGCACAATCCGGCACACGCCTCGCTGACGACGTCGTCGTCCTATCAAAACAACCTCTCACACAAAAACCTAACGAACCTACGACTTTCGTCCTTAATTTAAGCAAGATTAAGGCCCAATACGGCCTGTACAAGATTGCTTTAAGCGCTGGTACTAAGACAGCTAATGTTAATGTGGCGGTTTTGGGTGAGATTCAAGTTGGCAGTGTGGAGGTCGGTATTGGTGATGTAGATGGCACCACCAGTCCTAAGGTGACGACTGTCGCGTATCCGAACAAACTGACTGAGAAAATCCAAGCCGATCATTTGCAGAAGTAAGTATAGAAAATGCGTAATTACTGAAAGCATGTAAATTAAACAATTATTATTACTTTTAAAAATAATACAGTCAGACACAAGTCCACCTGACTTTGACAGCACCTTTATTGTGGAGCAGTTAGGTTGATTTTTGTAGTTCAATAAAACATTTACATGTGTTACTATTGAGGTGCGTTTGAGCATACTAGACCAAAGTAGGCGGCCATTTTCTTGGCAAACAAATTCCCAGATTTTAACACAAAATATTTGTCCCTCAGGGTGACCTTAAAGTTCAGCGTCCGCGACAAATACAACAAGCCGGTGTTGGTGCAGCAAGCGTTCGTGCGCGTGGGCAGCGCCAACAGCGACGACGAGACCATCTTCGTGGCCGAGCCCGACAACACCAAGGCGTACAAAGTTGAACTTGTGAGTATTTTGTACTTAGAATATAATTATGTTGTGTTGAAATGTGTTACATACTATCTACTACTTACTAATAAAACTTGTAAGGCCTGATCATTCATACAGTATACCAATTAAAATTGTATATAACAGTAGGATTCAAACAAAAAAAAAATGTGTGCGGTCGGGGGACGCCAGTCAGAAACGAAGTTCCTTAAGCCATACTCGCACAGCACACATATATAATAAAAAGAGAGAGTCGCATGGAGACCGCATTACGCTTTTTCCTTAGGTGACTATTTCTACCAATAGGTACTCCTTCCGCAAGCCGCGTCACGGAACTTCGTTCCAAAAAAATTAAAGCAATTGAACATGGAACTTCGGGGAGCAGCACTTAGTCTATCATACCGTCATCCATCGTTTTCCATCAGTCAAGATTGATGACAAGAGCTGAACCGTGATGAGGAAAGTGTAAAACGCCTCATCTCGAAATTTGAACCAGCTCATAGGTTTTTGATTTAGTCTCCAGTAAAATAATCACACATTATAAAGGCGAAAGTTTGCGAGTGTGTGTTTATATGTTTGCTGGACCAATTTTGATAAAATTTTGTATGGAGGTAGCTGACACCCTGGATTAACATATAGGCTACTTTTTATCCCGATATTCCCACGGGATCGACATTTACGCGTGTGAAACCGCGGGGCGAAAGTAGTATAATAATAATTCTTCCTTAACAAACACAATATCATTGCAGAACGTAGGCAGCATCGCTAAGCATCTGAATTTTGCGTCAGGCGCGTATTCGCTGACGATGTACCTCGGAGACAGCGCCGTATCCAACCCCATCGCCTGGCCCGTGGGAGAGGTACTCTTCAACTTCGGCAAGGACGCTAACGCTGTTGGTGAGTAGTCTAGTACTAGAACTATTTTATTAGACAGGCTAATAAAAAAAACGTGAAGAAAACAAACAAAGGCCGCCAGACAGCTGGAAGAAATTTATAATGAAATATGCCGTACCTTTATTTATTATTTATTTATATATTTTTTATTTAAACTACACTACTACTACTTTATTTACTTTATTTTTATTCTATTTCTTTTTTTTTCCTTTGTGCTCTTCTATTCTGCATTTTTCTTGTGTAGGAATCGTCTAATCGAAACTCCACTGCACGCCTCTGCACTAAATTTTCTGCACAAACATTTGAAATGAGTATGCAACAAGCACTGGAGACATGCTATAATGAAAAATAAAATCTTAAAGTTTTTCAAACACTTCTCGATCTGATTGAGATGTGTTTGACTGTAAAAAAATATATTTTACAAACAGTGCCTGATGGGATTTCCCATCGGCAAAAATGACAAACTTCCTTAAAAACTTTAATCCCCTATTTAACTCCTCTAGAGGATGAATTTTCTAAAATCCTTTCTTAGTGCTGTAAAAGGAACTCTTGTGCAAAATTTCATGGTGCTAGACCCAGCGGTTTAGGCTGTTCTGTTAGTGTATGAGTTATTAAAAAAAAATTATCAAGTAGATGCTCCAAAAAACTGATTTATTCCCCTCAGGCGCACCAGTAAGCACAACGTCGAAGCCGCACCGCGGGCCGCTGCCCGACATCGCGCACGAGTTCCGCTCGCCCGAGGCGCGGCCGGCGCGCGCGCTGTCCGACGTGTTCGCAGCCGCGTGCGCCGCGCCGCTGCTGCTGCTGCTGCTGCTGTGGGCGAAGCTCGGGATCAACTTCAGCAACTTTCCCTTCACGCCCAGTGCCTTGGTGTTCCATTTGGCTTTGGGAGGTTGGTATACGATAGAACAATAGAATAAATATATTATTTGTATAAGAATTGGTTGCTCCACTTACAGTTTACCACAAAGCGTGCAGCAAACAAATTTGTGTTTGTTCCTAGTATTTATGTTATGGATATCACTGTATTTTTTAAACAGATTAATATTTTTATGTGCATACAAAAGATTATCATAAATGTACTGAAAAGGCACAGTCATTACATTAATCTCTTTAAATTTGTCTCTGAGGGAGTGTCTAGGACTTAATTTATAAATAGAACGAATTGCCCTTTTTTGTAAAATAAAAATTGTCTGAATATCGGCGGCATTTCCCCACAACAGAATACCGTACGACATCACACTATGAAAATAACTAAAGTAAACTAAACGGGCTGTCTCTAAATCAGTCAAATCACGAATTTTCCTAACGGCGTATGCTGCAGAGCTAAGCTTTTTTCACAATTTATCTATATGGGGGCCCCATTGAAGCTTGGCATCCAACGTTATGCCTAAGAATACTGTGCTATCTTCGGGTTTTAACTCTTCATCCTTAATGAGAACACTAGTTTCTACTTGTCTAACGTGGGGTATCGTAAACTTAATACATTTCGTTTTTTTTCCGTTAAGAAGTAGGTTATTGACATTAAACCAGTTAACTACTTTTGCAAGGGTGTTATTTACATTGTCAGTAACCAGCTGCTGACGTTTGATTTTAAACAAAAGAGAAGTGTCATCTGCAAACAACACTATATCATGATTATCCTTTATGAGGTACGGCAAGTCATTGATATAAATAAGGAACAAGAAAGGACCAAGAATTGAGCCCTGGGGGACCCCCATTCTTACTACAGATCCGGGTGACCTTTTTCCGTTAACATCAACTCTCTGAATCCTATCACTCAAGTAAGAAGTAAGAAGATCCAGAGAGGCGTTCCGGATTCCGTAGTGGTGCAGTTTCCTGATTAATGTTTCATGAAGAACACAATCGAATGCCTTGGACAAATCGCAAAAGACGCCCAAGGCATCGCATTTGTCCTCCCATGCATTATAAATATGTCCTAAAAGTTCAACTCCTGCATCGGTAGTCGAACGACCCCTTGTAAAACCGAACTGTTTATTATGCAGTAATTTATTGTTATTAAAAAATCTTTGCAATTGATTCAAAATAAGTTTTTCAAAAATTTTACTAAAGGTAGGTAGTACTGAAATAGGTCGATAATTAGTAGGGTCTGATGTACTACCCGATTTAAACAACGGTATTATTTTACTGTTTTTCATAAGATCAGGAAACTCACCACGGTCAATACAATTATTAAATATACCAGCTAAAGTAGGTGCTACAATGTTTATAATCGACTTAGCAACATCCACAGAATTACCCCATAGATCTGCGGTCTTTTTAATATTTAACGTGTGAAAGGTTTTAATTATATCATTACAGGTTACATATTCAAAGTGAAATTCAGAATCACAAACTGAAACGTTTTCTTTAAGTAAAGACTCTGCGGCAGCGGGTGATGAGTTAAGAGATTTAGTAGTTGATACTGGAATCTCTGCAAAGAAATTTTCAAAGGCCGCGGCGACTTGAGAATCTGATTTAATTATATTGTCATCAATAGCAAGGCTGTAGTCACTACTTCGGGTGCATGACCTTCCCGTTTCGCTATTAATGACATTCCAAGTCGTTTTAATAATGTTGCTACTATTTTTAATTTTTGAACTCAAATAACGTGACTTGGCAATACTACAAACTTTTTTAAATATTTTAGAATAATTCTTAACATATAAATTAAATTCAGCAGTGTTTATACAAATCCGTTCTTCATATAATTCATAAAGTCGTTTTCTACTTTTATGTATACCAATGGTGGCCCAGTCACTGAAGGAAGCGTTACTATTAACCGATAATCTTTTTGGAATAAAAGTGTTATCAAATTGTGTGCAATACATATTAAAAAAATCATTATATTGTTGATTAGGGTCATCATTAGTGAATAAAAGTGGTAATTTACCCAAGAGTTTAGTTTTAAATGTTTCCAAGCGATTAGTTGTTTTTGGGTTAACAGTGATATCTTTTTTAGTAACTTTTTTGTTGTAATTTGGAATACTGATCAATTGTCCGCAATGATCTGAGTCTATTAAGTTAATAATTTCTTTGTGGGTTGGTATAACATATGTATAAATGTTATCTAGGCATGTGGCACTAGTAGGAGTTATTCTAGTGGGCTCTAAAAATTGGTTAGCAAGATTGTATGACTGAAACAAACTTATAATTTTAGTACTTAACCCAGAATTTTCTAACAAATTAACATTAAAATCACCACAAGTGATGATAGACTTCTTTGTGTTACAAATTTTGTGCAAGACTTCATCCATAACTTTTTCAAAACAATCATACAATCCTGAAGGTGGTCTGTATACACTTAATATAATGAACTGCTCCAATTCTATACAGGCTATTTCAATTGTTCGCTCAACAGAGAGGCTTACGATATCCTTTCGGTCCTTAAACTTAAGCTGGTTATTTATTAAAATTAATGAGCCACCATGTATAGCATTTACTCTGCTGAATGAACTACCAACCTGGTGATTACTAAAATTGAACATGAACTGGTGGCTTTTAAGCCAATGTTCTGTCAAACAAAGAATATCTATATTGTTACAATTCAGGAATAATTCTACTTCTAAGTCTTTGTTTAAAAATCCTTGAATATTTTGATGCACCAGATTGATACTATTTAATTTTTTTACACTTTCATTTGAGTTATTATTTGCCTTAGTTACATTTTTGCAAGAGGTTGCCTCTATTGTCTTAATGTCTAATTTAAATGATGATTAATGTCATTAATTTTGACCAAATTATTGGCAGAATACTTTAAAAAGTCATTGCATTGCTCAATAGGAGCAATTTGTTTAGCCAAATGTTTGGCTGAAATTGAAAAAAAATATGATAGCGACACAGCTATCTGTCTTTTAAGATAGTTAGAAAGATAGTACATAACAATATTGTATCTATCTTTTGTCAAATATAAATTATTACCAACATAATAGTTAGTATCAATTAACTGGAATTGGTTATCATTATATGTCAAATTGTGCAATGTCATGTTCATATCAAATCTTAAGTTATTTTCTTCCTGTGGCAAACTGTTACTGTAAGGGAATGTAAACAATACAATTTTTCTTAATCTAAGGTTGCACAATGTTCGATGATATTGGAGCAATTCTCCTTTATTTAAATTTCCCCTATTTCCCATAAATATTAATAAAGTTTTTTCCTGCTTAAAGTTATATTTAATAACTTCTTTCATAATATCAAATAAAGAACAACCAGGCATACAGTAATTTATTATTGAGTGTCCCGGATATTCATCTGTCAACAAGTGACCTAAGTCCTTTCCAATCTCATCACAAAATATTACAATATCATGATTTACATTTTTTTTACATGGTATAATGGAACTATTAACAGAGGGAATAGTCAAATCAACACAAGGATGCAGTAATGTGGTATTGCATGCTGATAATGAATGGTCTGGTGTAGGTACAGTGGATGGTGTTTGACAGCGCTCACAGCTGTTTGTTTGTGAGTTCACCAGCTCATTCATTGCCAACACATATTCCCTCATTAGATCTTCAGAGGTATTATATTTGTTAGTCATAGATCTTAGTTTCTCCTGCAGCTGGTCAAGTTGAGATTGCAAGTCCTGTGTGTCAATATTGTATTTCCTAGTACTTTGCTCCAAATTAAAAGAATACATATCTAACTGTTTAAGCAAATTTAACCTTTCCCTATTAAGTTTTACATTTTTAATAAAGAACTTTTGTCTTTTTACCATTTTTTGGGTTTTAACAATGTATTTATTAATTTTGATGTACTTTTTGAGTTTATTTTTACTAGTGACTACCCTCACTGATTTACATGATTTTGATTCATCATCACCTGTCAAATCAATAGTGTTAGTAGGATTTATGGCAGAAACCATTGACGGGGCAATAGACACCAACTCATTGAACAGACTTTGGTTCAGCGAGGCAGTGATGTTAAGGTTTGTAGTCTCAAGTTGTGTAATCTGACTTTGAGCCTCATGTAGCTGCTGTTGTAATAAGTGTTTGTGGCTAAGAGCTTGTTCATACTCTACGCTACACTGGCTGAACCCGTCCACAACAAGCTGAAGTCTATCCCGTTCTTCTATGGCATCAGTGTATTGAGTATATATCTGAGCCATTTCAATTTTTAATTTCCTATTCTTTTCATGAGCATCAAAGAGCACCCTTTCATTGTCATCTATTTCCTTAATTAGTTGGTCACAGGACTCCTTTGACGCCTTTAAAGCGCTCAAAGTCTCATTGAGTTTGGACTCTTCGAGACGAGCACGGGCGCTGCGAGTCATAATCATGATTAAAACTAGTAAGGAAGCGACAAGAAATTAGAAAAGAGAAGGTTGTTGTGGCAGGAGTTGGAAAGATGATTAATTTAATAGGAGAATATAAAAGTCGGTCAGTAGGTCGTCTTAGGGGCAGAAGTCAATGGGAAAAATGAGATTTAGATGTAAATAAAAGGAGTTCTGTCACCAAACCTAAGTAAGGTTATGTTTACGTTCAAAGGTCATTGGCATCAAGTAGCCTTACTAAAAGTGAACAAAGTAGGTAATTGCAGGTGAAATTATACTAATTGTAGTACGTAAACTAACTAATAGCAAGTAAAATATAAAGTATTGTACCTGATATCAAGATGACAATGCAAATTCCCTTGTGCCGGTAACTGTCACCGATTTACATTGTTATATTTACACTTAATTTGCACTAGGTATGTGAATCTAACACAAAATACACATTATTATCCTATTTACTTGAAGAGTAATTGGAAATAGGCATAAAAAACAACGAAATTTAATATTTAAGATTAAAATTTCAAGAACAAATTTTAAACAGCTGTTAGCTGTAGTGTTGCCACAGGAAAAAAAATTATGGATGACCATCTTTACATACCGAGACCCCGCCGTGTCTCGGAAAGCACGTTAAGCCGTTGGTCCCGTCTGTCATTCGTGGATCTTTGACAGTCGTTAGTCGGGTAGTCAGAAACCCAAAGATCTGACAACCAGTCTTACCAAGGGATATTACCCAGTAATTGGGTCGTGGAGGTCAGATAGGCGGTCGCTCCATTTAAAATACTAGTATTCAGCTGCATCCGGTTAGACTGGAAGCCGACCCCAACATAGTTGGGCTAGGCAGATGATTCGTTTCAGCACTAGAAAAATATGTGAATAACTTCTGCAAGAAAGTACCTACTTATCATGCCTGTGACGTCGAACAACAACAAGTAACACATATCCCAACCCCGCAGGTTCCCTGGGCCTGTACGGCGTGCTGTGGCTGCAGCTGTCGATGTTCGACACGATGCGCTACCTGCTGCCGCTGGGCGCGCTCACGTTCCTGTCGGGCCACCGCCTGCTGCGCCGCCTCGTCAGCGACAAGCAGTCGCGCTAGAACTAGAACACACAACACTAGCGTATATGAGGCACCGCCGGTGACGCATCGCATTGCAAAACAAAAAACCGGCCAAGTGCGTACGGACAACGCACAGTGAAGGGTAGAGGATGAATATTTCGCATGCTTAATGGAACATTGACCCATTAGTAGATAGGTCAGATTTTTTTTTTTGCTCATTTCTCATCAATAGTTAATCATACGTTTAAAATACAAGCATTCATGATTAATTAATAATCAAATCAAATCAGTTTTAATTTTATGTGTCAACAGTAGTACATAAGTTCTCATAGCAAGATGTTCTTTTGCGGTTTCCTAAAAATCGTCTTTTCGATTAAACATGCGATTTATGCATCCACATTATCGATTTTACCGACCGCAAAAAAAAGTTTGTATTTCATAGTGTTTCTTGAAAAACATTGAACAAACGAGCACACAAGCGAACAAGCGACTGTAACCGAAAAGATCCCTTATCTCAAAACGTAGACAAATAAAAAACTCACTTAGACTTATCATCTTTTTAATTATGGGATCCAACGACACAACACGCTTATGAGCATTGTATTTTTTTTACCCGGTGCGCCCTTCCTGTAGTGTGTATTGTACGAATGTAAGGTAAGAGGACTTTTCCAATGCGTTGCGGTGCGGCCCGCCCAAATGTGCGTTAGCCTTTACACTATTTAAACTAAGATAGGTAATGCAAGTTCTGTTTGCTGTGAATGATTGAAAAAATGTTTTAAGTTCCTGCATAGGAGTATGTTCTATAAAATTAGACTTCATTTTTGCCGAGATGTCTACCGTACTTATACCACACGTCTCGTTAGTTCGAGAATTCTCAAAAAATGATTATGAAAATGGATGCTCTCAACTTTTAGAATCTGTATGCAATAGTAGGATTAGAAAATTGCAACTTGCACACTTGTTTTATTTTAGAGTATAATTTATAAACTTGTTGTTATTGCATTTAATTTCTACTAAGGCCCCATTACCACTATATCGTGACGACAGATTTTCGTGTCGTTTAAAGCGTCATGGCTTGTGTATTTAAATGGAGCTGTTCACATAAAGGACTACACGATTAACTGTCGTCCACGACATTTTTTTTGCAGTGACGACAGATTGTCAAGTCACTGGAAACTGTTAGCACGAGTCTTAAAACGATAAAAAAAACGTCACGACTTATCGTGACGACAAATCATGTGTCATTATGGCGACTATCTATCGTAGCCACGTATCACACATACGTACACACGTTCATACCACTACTTATCCTCAAAAGAACGCAGAGGCGACTAATGTGCAAACGACAAGGCGACTGCTGTGAACAGTTAAAATGTCGTCACGATCCAATAGGAACAGCTAGATACGACAGTCGTTCAACGATAAAATATTTCGAAAACACAGTGACAGTAGATATAATGGGAACAGCTAGACACGACAGTCGTCCAACAATAAATTAATCGTCACGACATAGTGGGAACGCGCCCTAAGGCCGCTTTCACATATAGGCGACTTTAGCAGCGCGACAGTCGCGCGACCGTCACCCATTCAGAATTTCATAATAAAAACAGAAGCGCACCAGCCGCGCGTCCGCTGCGCTTCTGTTTTTATTATGAAATTCTGAATGGGTGACGGTCGCGCGACTGTCGCGCTGCTAAAGTCGCCTAAATGTGAAAGCGGTCTGAGGTGTAATAATTATTGTAAAGAAATTAGTGTCTCAAGGCACGTTTACATCTTCAATGAGCATTGTCAATGTAAATACAATCTCCACAACATTTCAATAAATATTAAATGGAAGTCTCATATGCTCGTTTCTGTGCGCGTTCTATAGTCTATTCCGTCACCACATACTTAGCGGATGGGAAAACAATGTAACTTACTTCATCTTTGCTGGCGTCATATAGGAGCTCTACGGGATTCGTAACAACTTGCAATTATTTTATAAATTCTTATTCGGTAGAGCTCCTACATAACCCAGTAAAATCCATGTAATTATAATTTTACATAATAAAAGTAATGTGATTCGTTACTACTCTTTTTTCTGCATTTAAATCATAAAGGTTAAAAATGTGAACTTCCCAGAAAAAAAATAGGTAAACATGACGACATTTCAGTGTCACTGACTCTGGCAGGGCCACCATCAGGGATTTTAATTTTGATAACACAAAAAAATTGTCGTTTGTCGCCAAATAGCAGAATTTGTCGGTCACTGGTTCAAAAGATATAAGGGTAGAGTCCAAGAGCTAGATCGAAGAGTTCACAAAAAAAAATTTGATCTACCTCTTGGACTATACCTTATTAATTGAACTCATTATATCTCCTAAACTAAGACCCAATTAATCTGTGTCTGGCGTCTGATGCCATGTGACTCAGGCTGGCTGCAGGACAAATCTTCAAAGTGTACGTTACCCCAGCAAGAAAGTATCTCCTAGAGTTATATGAGTAGAACGTATAGTTGGTGCCTTATCTGCTGTAAATGTGCCCCCACATAAAAAATGTGTGCCCCCTGTCGTTTTGGAAAAAAATCGGAAAAACGATTCTTGCTGGGGTAACGTTTTTCTAGCAGGAAAATTCTAAACGAATGATCGGAGAGAGAAAAACTGTGCGTGGCCAGAGAGCTTATATGTGTGCCAAAATGTGCCCCCAAAAATAAAATCTGTGCCCCTTCAGATTTTCGAGATATTGCATTTCCTGCTGGAGTAACGTTTTGATGAATCGTATATCTCGAAAACCATTGCATGTGCCCCTGTAGAATAAACATACACGAGTAGCTCTTAATGTGTGCCCCTTAGTGCCCCAATTAGATTTAAGAAAATATTTATAGTTTTCAAGTTATCGCGGTTTTATGAAAACCCGAAAAAACATCGCAGCGCCTAAATGAGACAAGGCACAAGTTCGCTGAAAACTGTATTCGGTCCTCCTTGACGCTAATAATAACCATACAAAGTTTCAAAACTGTTCATGCATGCGTTTTTGAATAATCTTGCTAAAAGTCAAAACGATGGTGTCATAACTTTGACGGCAAGATACAAGGAGCTGGCTCAATCCCAGATGTGTAGGTGTAAACCAAAATCTTGTGCCTTTAGTCAAAAATATATGGTGAAAATATTGAGCTTGGAATGTTTCGCATTAAGTAAATAAAAACAAAAAACCAAAATATGTAAACAACGGCTGGTTATCCGACCAAATCTGAACGACTACTAAGAAGCGAGCGATTGATACATATCGATGACCTTCTTTATTGGACGTATTATACCTAAGTTGTTGTCCGTACAGTCGTGTTCAAAAGTTTTGGGGGCTAATTAAAAAATATATTAAATGCACCTTGTGACTATATTAATGAAACAGCTTGTTGATGTGGAAATCATTTTTTTATTCCCTTAATTTTAATTCTTAAAGTAATTATTGCATCAAATCACAGATCAAATTTCCTGCCTATAAATATTAGAAATTATTTGCACGTTGTGTAGTCATTATTATTTAAATCACAGATCAGTTTTTCATCTAAGTCTAACATACCATACCATAATCAGCCTATAATAATGTTCCCACTGCTGGGACACAGGCCTCCTCTCGGTGAGAGGGAGAGGGTAAAGTCTAACATATAATTAGAAAATTCGCATCACGAAAAATCACAGATCAGTATTAAGTATAATAATATTGTGTAAAAAAATATTAAATTTGAAATCACAGATAAATAATTTTCTTACGAGTAATTTGCTTGTACATAGATTCAGATAAAGTGTGTTAGTATAGTAAACCGCATAAAGATATAACTGTAAGCATCGAATGTGCACAAATTATCTGATGGTACCTATTTGGCTATAAATAAACATATTTATCCCATATACGTTACAATATTATCACCTGACTGTGGAATGACACTTATACAAAATACAAAAATATTTATACAACACTAAGTTCATAAAGCTGTAGGAATGACTTTTTGTGTTTTTTTTTTTTGTTCCCACGCCTTAATGAAGTTGGAGGGTTGTATTGGTGATTTTGATGATTATAATTCTGTAACTACATACGTCTTACAGCCGCGAATAATATTTTAATCAACATACAATCTAGCACTGGCCTGCAAATTGCAAAAAATGCAAGAAATTTTGAATTTCGCGGGCTGGTTGGAGCATTCCCCTTAATGATGAAAAACTTACTGTTAATTTATGTAATCTACGGCTTATCAACAAATATATATATAAAGACAAATACTGGCTTTTTATTTATATACAAAAAAGAGCTACCTCTTTTTAGTAGTAGGTATTCATCACACATTCATGAACTATTTTTTTTTAAACATCGGGACCAGTCAAATTTTGGGTCAAAGACCTGGCAAATGGATGTATTTCTTTCGTTCACACATAAATTACTGGATGTATTTTAATGAAATGGAGAAGATAGCTTACCTTGGAATAGCACTAACGCTATTATTTATAATGTACTTAATCATGTGTAAGGTCATAGAAACAGCTAGTAGAATATAATCCAATAACAACTTTATTTTATTAGGTACTTATTACTTTTCTACTTCAGTGTAATCGGGCACAACAGGTGTGAACCGGTTAGTGAGTAAAGTAAAGAAGGTCATCGATATGTATGAATCCGTCGCTTTTTAGTAGTCATTCAGATTTGGTCGGATAACCAGCCGTGGTTTACATATTTTGGTTTTTTGTTTATATTTACTTAATGCGAAACATTCCAAGCTCAATATTTTCACCATATATTTTTGACTAAAGGCACAAGATTTTGGTTTACACCTACACATCTGGGATTGAGCCAGCTCCTTGTATCTTGCCGTCAAAGTTATGACACCATCGTTTTGACTTTTAGCAAGATTATTCAAAAACACATGCAACAGTTTTGAAACTTTGTATGGTTATTATTATCGTCAAGAAGGACCGAATACAGTTTTCAGCGAACTTGTGCCTTGTCTCATTTAGGCGCTGCGATGTTTTTTCGGGTTTTCATAAAACCGCGATAACTTGAAAACTATAAATATTTTCTTAAATCTAATTGGGGCACTAAGGGGCACACATTAAGAGCTACTCGTGTATGTTTATTCTACAGGGGCACATGCAACGGTTTTAGAGATATACGATTCATCAAAACGTTACTCCAGCAGGAAATGCAATATCTCGAAAATCTGAAGGGGCACAGATTTTATTTTTGGGGGCACATTTTGGCTCACATATAAGCTCTCTGGCCATGCACAGTTTTTCTCTCTCCGATCATTCGTTTAGAATTTACTGCTAGAAAAACGTTACCCCAGCAAGAATCGTTTTTCCGATTTATTTCCAAAACGACAGGGGGCACATTTACAGCAGATAAGGCACCAACTATACGTGTTACTCATATAACTCTAGGTCTAGGAGATACTTTCTTGCTGGGGTAACGCACACATCTTCAAAATAGCTCGCATTTAACTATTATAGGTCAATAGGGCACTTTATATGACGGCTAAACAATGTCCGTGAATACCGCCGCTCCACCAACGCCAATCGCTTCTATATTTCGTAAATAATAATTAGTACTCAATAGGTACTAATTAGTACTCGAACAACAAAATTGGTACCTTAGTAGTTTTCGAGAAAATCAACTTTGAAGGTGGTCGCCCGGTAGTCACGCTCCCTTCAGCAGGACCACCATGAGCGACGAAAAAGGGAGCACGCTACAGCTATTCTAAGTATACAAATAATTAATACCCATAAATGTGATTTATTTCGTAAAAAAAAACAGAACTGTAACATTTGTATTTACCGAGAAATCAACGATGATAACTTTAAAAATCACTTCCGTTACCGAGATTGAGAGATCAGCGAAAAGTGGTTTTTCAAGCTGGCTGGCCACGTTTTCGATATTGATTATCTAAGATTCTGTAGCGTCACAAATTCTGAAGTAAGGGTGTTCAGCCGTCACAAAGTGCCCTATTGACCTAGTTAAATGCGACCTATTTTGAAGATTTGTCCAGCCAGCCTGAGTCACATCCGATTCTGACTAATTGGCGACAAAATATGGGAGAAAACAGATCTGCGCTAGGTGCCCTAGTTTTTGAGATATAAATGTGGCCCTGCTGGGGAGACTCCAGATCGGCCACCTATAAACCCTATCTTTTGAACCAGTGACGACAAATTCTGATATTTGGCAACAAACGACAAATTTTTTGTGTTACCAAAATTAAAATCCCTGGTGGTGGCCCTGCCAGTCAGTGACACGACTTAACAAGCTATACATTTCCAGTTTAACCTAACCTCTCATTGTGATGTCCGTGACTACCACTCGCATTGTATAGACTTTTCGAACAATGAGAAGTCAGCTTATACTGGAAATGTATAGCTTGATATGTCGCCGTGCATACAGATCGATGATTCTTGTTGCTGGAAGAGTCGATTGACAATTAGAGGCATTTATTTTTCTTTAAGAAATTTTATTAGCAAAAAAAAATATATCTAACGCGCTTAACATACATATAGCAGAAAGCATTTTACTTACATTTCCAAGTAAATGCGCTCATTATTATTATCTATCACAGAATAAATCATCTAGAAGTGATTCCATTTTACTATAAAATATATTATTGTGTAAGAAATTATTCTAGGTCATTAGAATCTAAGTCATTAAAACTATTTGCATTAAGGTACACACGTTGCAAACTAGGGTACTTAATTATAAGGAACCCCTGATCATGTACAATTTATCGTCAAAAACACAATTCAAATTAATCAAGCCCTACTTATTTATGACAATAATGAATATACTGTCAGTCCTAGTAATTTTATCACCGGCTCCACCGGTATTAGCCCAAACTCGCACAGGCTCGTTTTTGGGGAGTTGAAAATCCAATAGCTATCTATGCGCATGCGATTTTTTCATCGCGTTCTGTTGGATTCTCAACGCCGAGAGTTAAGATTCAGGTGCAATTGAAAAAAAGAGCGCCCGTGCGAATAACCGCATAGGTACCATAATATACCCCAAACATTCTCCGCTCTGTTACTTTTAATTGGAATTAATAATACTGTCAGCCACTGAGACTATTGCAAGGTTTGTGGTCAGATTGTTGTAGTCAATCTAGAATTCTGCATCAAGTGTGAATACATTGTCCATCTGGTTGGCCATGACTCCCCACTTCTGGTACTCGCTGACTTTCTTCTCAAAGAAGTTGGTCTTGCCTTCCAGTGAGATGAGGTTCATGAAGTCGAATGGGTTCTTCGTGTTGTAGTGCTGTAAATAAAACAATACTATTTAATACCATTTTTTGAAAATTTACAAGAATAATAAATTAGTACCTACCTATTATTTTCTAGTAACTTGGTGACAATTAGCATGATCGCATGATCAATTTTGGTAGGCAAAAAAAAAAAAGAGGTTAACTAGAATAATAACTGGTGTTCAATTTGCTAAATAATGCGTCTTATCAGTGTCAGAATAGTTCACATACTGATATTGGATGACCTGAATTTTCCATTTAGGCTACAATAAATAAACATTTATTGATGCCTATCAAACTAGAACATGTTCTCCGCTTTTCACATTTAGTTCACTGCATTTATCAATAACTATTTGACTTATTCTTTAACAACAGTTACCTTTTCGCCAATAAGTTCCATAAGCAGTCTGTCGGCGACGAACTCGATATATTGGGACATCAGTTCGCAGTTCATGCCAAGTAGTCTGACGGGCAGCGCATCCGTGAGGAACTCCTGCTCGATGACCACGGCGTCCTTGATGATATTCAGCACGCGCTCCTTGCTCGGCTTCTGAACTACGTGCCGGTACATGAGGCACGCGAAGTCCGTGTGTAGACCCTGCAGAAAAATACTTATTAGCTAATGTTGTCATCATCACATAAGGTCGCAAATGACTGCTAGGTATGGAAATCCATAAAATTACCTATGATGAAAAACACATCATTATAATTGGCTAATATATAAAAAGTTATAAAAAGGTATGTACATTAAAATGTCTAATTAATTAAAACATGAATTATTAACATGGTCTAAACATTTTCCTTATCAAAAAGTCACTGAGCCCTTCCCTAGTATTTTATAGGTTATCAACTCAATATACAGAATTTCTACCAAGACAAAGTTTAATCATCTAACATTGGTGCTTACAGGTGAATAGCACTTACGTGCGGTTCTTATCATTTTGTCATTCATGCATAAACCCACGCCTTTTTTGCATGCGATTTTTATCAAAGAGTTTATTATGTTTCAGATAAGGGATTGCAAGAGAAGATTCACTAAAGATATCAGGAATATTAAAAGTTCCCTGCTGATATTGAAACTAAAAGCTATCTACCAATATATTTATATAAAGATACAGACTGAATTTATCAGGAAAACTAATATACAAACCTCATCCCTAGAAATCAGCTCATTGCTGAATGTCAAACCAGGCATCAGGCCACGCTTCTTCATCCAGAAAATAGAGGCGAAACTGCCAGAGAAAAAGATCCCTTCGACGGCGGCAAAAGCGATGATGCGCTCAGCGAACGTAGCCGACTTGCTTGAGATCCACTCCAGGGCCCAGTCAGCCTTCTTCTTCACACAGGGCAGGGTTTCAATAGCATTGAACAGGAAGTCTCTATACAAGGAAAAAGATTGTAATGATTACAATGGAAAACTTTGTGTATGAGTCATGGTTTAGTACCTATTCATTTTATGATGATGTATGCATGCCTGTTAATATGTATGTACAATGAATAAAGAAGGGTAGATAAAAAGTTGCTTGGTAAGTTTACAGATACAGTGCATTTCATTATGACTAACATAAATAATCTTATAGATACATTTTCAATTACTATAATATTATTCCTAGCTTGTTTTAGAAAGAGTAGGTAGTATTAATCAATTCCAGGTCAACTTACCTCTCCTTAGGGTCCCTAATGTATGTGTCAATGAGTAGAGAGTACATCTCAGAGTGTACATTCTCCATAGCTATTTGGAAGCCATAGAAGCACCTTGCTTCAGTCACTTGCACCTCCTGGGAGAAGCGCTCCACCAGGTTCTCATTGACAATGCCATCAGAGGCAGCAAAGAAAGCCAGAACATGACTGATGAAGTGTCTCTCACCGTCCTTGAGATTCCCCCAGTCTGATAAGTCCTGTATACGATAATTGAATGTAAGTTGAGTCACTTGAATGTATGTCTGTGTGTACAAAACATTGATACTGTTTTAAGTAAGGAGCAACAACAAGGGTGTAGCAGTTCATGAGTTGCATGATGTAGGTAACCAGAAATAAGATACTTATAAGAATGAATTTTAATTGAAATCTAAGCAGAAGGTAAATTAATATAGGCCAGATATAACTACTATGAATATTTATGAAGGATAGAAAAATAACAACAGATTTTCACGATATTGCGCCATAATTTGGTACAGTACCTACTTCCTATTATTCGTGGGGGGTGGGGGTCACGCGTGACCATTTGTAACAATAAAAAGGGGAAGGTTTGTCCGTTAGCCTATTTAGCCTGAAGCCTTCTTATTTTAGATTTAAACTGACAGTACTGCATAGGATAGTAAAAAAATTACTTTGAACTAGATTTTAGATGATAAAAACTTAGGTTATGTATGACGAAAATAAACACGAGATGTAAACAAATAACTACCTTTGATAGATCCACTTCCTCAACGGTCCAGAAGGAAGCCTCGGCCTTCTTGTACATGTCCCAGATGTCGGGGTACTGTATCGGGAATATGACGAAACGACGAGGGTTATCTCGCAAAAGGGGCTCCTTTTGTGGGTCAAATTCTGCCACTTCCATATTCTTTCCCTCAACCTCCATACTTCCTCCACTCATATTGTCATTTCTTTCGGCCAAAACATTGTTTTTAACCGGAGACTGCAAAGCAAACAATGGTTATTTATTGTACAGGTTCTGACATGTCGCAACTCGCAAATTTCTAATAATAAATTATCAAGTACTCATGTATAGAATAACTAACCTTCAATTGCACGTTACTGAATTCGTTGTGCAGGTTTTCCTTGTCAACAATTGGGGCCATTGTGTTTTAATTAAATTAAACAATAGAATTAAAGTCAACTTTTAGCTATATCAACTCGTACAAGTTCACAGCTGCGAATGCGCGTTTGATACCGATCTCGCGACTGCCCGCTTTTTTTTGAGTCTAGTCAATTTCCCTCCAATGTTGTGAGTTGTGACTACTAAATGATCGGTTTTGTTCCGAAGTCCATTAGCAGACTTTAGCAATTATATTTTAAAATACTTTATCATGGAAATTCCGTCAGAAATATTCATGAAGTAAAGTAAAGAGATAAATCATTAAAAAATATATTTGAAAAATGCGAATCATATGCGAATTTATTCTCTGAACCGAAAATTACGAATTCGGCCGCAGAAGATGTTTACTCACAATGACTATCAAAGAGAGATTCGGAACAATCATATGTTTACGAGTTCATTGACCACTCACAGCTCGGTAAATGGAAAAGAGCGGTATTTACTTTAGTTTGGTTACTTTTATTTTATTTTATAGAAAAACTGCAATATAATCACTAAAAATATGTGTGCAGTTTTTACGTCTGTTTTAGTTTCTTTTAGAATAAAGATTTCATTGCTATAATACAAATAAATCCAATAAACACAAGTAAACGGGTTTCGCGCCTAAATAAAACATTTTATTAAACATTTTCTATTGGTTAACATGTTCACCAATCAAACATCTAGTCAAAAGTTGCGTTCAAATTAAAAATTAGCTTTGATTTCATTCGAATATACGCTTCTCCATTCGCCGATTTACTTATCAGTTTTGCTAATTTAGTCCAGAAAGTCAGTTTTACAGAATTTCAGACTATGACCATCCTGGTCATAGTCTGAAATTCTGTAAAACTGTCCAGAAAAAGGTGTTGCAAATTGTGATGAAAATTAAGTTATGTCTACTCTTTCAGATGTATTGTGCACTTTTATAATTGCTAATACGACAAAATTATCGTGGACGACCACGGTCGCGGCCACTCGCAGCATAACACGGAAGTAATATTTTTGGAAATGTAGAGTCGCTTTATCCGTCCACAACAATATCATCGCTTTAGAAATTATAAAAGTGCACACTAGGAAAGCAATGCATTTTCTTACTAGTGTTTAATAAGCGACTACCTTCGAAATGAGTGCTTTTTCATAAAAACTGAAGGTAAAACGCCCATTTGCACCGTGGATGATAAGACGAATACAGTCGAATCACAGATGACAGTGCTAGAGAAAATATGTTCCTTGTGGCAATGCGACGTAGGAAACGCGCGTTCAATAAATTTAAAAGGGATCGTACTGGTGGGAACTGGACACTATTAAAGCTGCCGCCACATTCTAGATACTATCAATTCTTCCTCTTTTGCCGATATTTGAAAATATCTTGGAACTCTTGATAACTGCAAACCGCGATTTAAGTTAATTCCTAATTCGATTGACTTGGACGATCTCAACCATCATTTCTACACTTTTACTTCCATGGATCGTCTACCAAGCAGCAACTCTTTCCCTAATTTTTAACGCGTTCTTATATTAATCCTTTCAGTTTCGCCCCAATTGAAACGGCAGAGATCAAAAAGATCATCATATCTATTAAATGGCGATTATATGTCCAGCAGTGGACGTCTTTCGGCTGAAATGATAATGATGATGATCTATTAAATCAAAAGCGGTGGGATGTGACATTATCACCCGTGGTATGATCATACGTATTCTGGACCATCTACTACCCGCGATTACATTTAAAAAAATCCCTATCGGAATATTCCCTTCCCTGTGGCGCAAAGCCTATATTCATCCGCTACCTAAGGTTTCTGAGGGGCTCGTGGCTAAATAATAACAGCCGCACGGGTCGATCGATCAGGTTAAGCTACGCTTACTGCGGTTGGTCCATGGATGGGTGACCATATGACCATCTTTACATACCAAGACCCCTCCGTGCCTCGGAAAGCACGTTAAGCCGTTGGTCCCGGCTGGCATTCGTGGATCTTTGTGAGTCGTTACGGGTTGTCAGAAACAGAAAGTCTGACAACCAGTCTTACCAATGAGTATCGTCTTACCCAGTAACTGGGTTATGTAGGTCAGATAGGCAGTCGCTCCATGAAAAATCTGGTATTCAGCTGCATCCAGTTAGACTGGAAGCCCACCCCAACATAGTTGGGAAAAGGCTAGGCAGATGATGACCTAAGGTTTGTAAGTCTTGTCTTCTTACCCACTTGACCACTTCCGCCCCATTTCTATTCTTCCCTTCTCATCCAAAGTGCTCGAGGCCTGCGTCCACAAACAATTCTCCAATGTTCTTCATTGGAACTCTTCTCGATCTTTATTTATTATTATTATTTTTAGCCGTCATTACTTTTAACCCCCGCGGCGACGCAAAAACGACGGGGTGTTATAAGTTTGACGTGTCTTTGTGTGTGTCGTGTGTGTCTGTCTGTGGCATCGTAGCTCTCGAACGGATGAACCGATTTTGATTTTGTTTTTTTTTTAGCCGTATTACTGCACTGGACTGCACTGCTGGGGAAAGGCCTCCCTACTCTCTTTAATCTGGGTTCAGGCCCGGGAACAGTACCTACTGTTTCCGCCCTCCTTAAAGTTACTGGCGATATAAGGGCAGGACTGGAAGAAACCAAAGTTAATGCACTAGTGTTGGTCGATTTCTCGAATGCCTTTAAGGTGAATGCTTCAACCAGCCCGCGAAATTCAAATTTTCTTACGTTTTTTGCAATTTGCAGGCCAGTGCTAGGTTGTATGTTGATTAAAATATTATTCGCGGTTGTAAGACATATATAGGTACAGAATTATAATCATGAAAATCATCAATAAAACGCTCTAAGTTCATAAAGCTGTTAGAATTACTTTTTCTGTTTTTTTTTTGTTTTTACACCTTTATGAAGTTGGAGGATTGTATTGGTGATTTTGATTATTATAATTCTGTAACTACATACGTCTTACAGCCGCGAATAATATTTTAATCAACATACAACCTAACACTGGCCTGCAAATTTCAAAAAACGCAAGAAATTTTGAATTTCGCGGGCTGGTTGGAGCATTCCCCTTAAGGGGGAAGCGCTAAGGTAGCCCGCGAAATTCAAATTTTCTTACGTTTTTTGCAATTTGCTGCTCAGTATTAAGTTGTACCTTGATTAAAATATGATTCGCGGTCGTGACAAATATGTATTTACATAATTATAATCATTACAATCAGTAATACAACTTGTTAAGTTAGTATAATCCCCAAATGTTACGATTTCATGAAATAGTCATTCTTGGGGATTACTTGGTCTTAGAGAGTTGTGTTGATGACTTTAGTGATTATAATTCTGTAAATACATTTTGGTTACGGCCGCGAATCATATTTTAATCAACATACAACATAATACTAATGCGCAAATTGCAAAAAACGTAAAAAAAATTGAATTTCGCGGGCTACCCTGGCGCTTTCGCCTTAATACCGTCACTCCGTCAGTCACGAAATCCTGTTAGCCATTTCTGCCCTATGTTATGATCTCTCCCGAGGCACTGAAATGGTTCTAACCTTCTTACGTTCATGTTGGGGATTCTTCATTATGCTGGTGTAATTTGGAAACTGGGGTTCCTCAAGGCGGTATTCTTTGTCTTCTTCTGTTTTCAATTTTTATCAGTCTTATATCTTCCAAACTTCAGTGTGCGTATCATCTGTATGCAGATTATTTGCCATTGTAGTGTCAAGGGAGGGTTGAAGAAATACCTGAAGCTATAGTTTATATTAAATAGGGACTTGATAGTCATATAACCTAGTGTGATAGATTTGGAGTAGCAGTAAACCTTAATAAGTGTCAGGCGATCATCACCGGTAATTCTCGGAGACGGCACAACCTTGCCACCAGTTCTCTTCAATAGTACGATCGTTCCATTTAGTACTGATGTGAAGGCTTGCACATTAATATTCTAGTACGCTGCTGTTGACAGCGATGCGGACGAATTATTTGATGCCCTTTGATTATTTCCCTCCTTTTTTTATACTACTACATATTATTATTACAAGACTGTTAGCTTTTTAAATTATGTAAACGATTTAAATAAATAATTTACCAATGAGTACGAAGACAATGCTTGCGCAGTCCTTAATTTTCCCTATGATCGATTATGATAATGTGTGTAAAGAACTACATGACTTGAATGCAGAACTCCTCGCCAAACTTGACCTTTTATTGTATGACTTGAATGCAGAACTCCTCGACAAACTTGACCTTTTACTCAATTACTGCATACGATTTGGTTTCAATCTGCGTAAGTATAATCATGTCTCTGCGCATCGGTTGTTACTATACGCCATCGCGGGAAGCAAAGGGACCACCTTGTTTTCATTTCTTGACTCTCCCACTTCTCTTATTTACCTAGCCCCCTACTTTCCGTACATTTGTGCCAAAAATCTCTGTTAAAAAAAAAAAAAAAAACTAAATAAAAAAAAAAATCTCTGTTCATCAAATTATCGCCTTCTTCAATGTCCCATTCACGGCTCACCGCATATTCACTCTTGGTTCTTCGTAAAGTCTATCTCTCTGTGGAATATGCTCTCCCCCTGATAATCAGGATGGCAACCAACCTTTAAATTAAAAGTTCGCAAGCACATTCGTAGGAAGCTGGCAGTATCATCACAACGTTAATGTTTTCCCATCTTTTTTTAATTTGTTGGATAGGACCTCATGCTCAGCAGTAGCGTTTGCGACCACTAGGCCAACGAAGCAGTCAGGTGTAAAATTTTTTTGGGTAAAAATACGAAATCTATGCGGACGAAAACGCGGGCGAAGGGCTGGTATTTTTTTTTATTAAAACGCTGAAATTGGGAATGAGCTTAAGAGCGTTTACGCCGAACGGCATTTCATACAAACTTTCAAGCCCTTAATTTTCGAAATGAATGAACCGATTTTAATGAAACTTCATATGTATAAGCAGGATACAAAGGTCTAAAAAGTTAGTAGAAAACATTTTCAAAAAATAGTGTCACAGACAAATTAGACCGATTTTAAATTTTCCATAGAAACAGAGATTTCCAGTTATCTTTTTTTAAATAAGAGATTTTGAAAATGTTTTCTACTAACTTTTTAGACCTTTGTATCTTGCTTATGGGTATGAAGTTTCATTAAAATCGGTTCATTCATTTCGAAAAATAAGGGCTTGAAAGTTTGTATGAAATGCCGTTCGGCGTAAACGCTCTTAATAAAAAGATGAAAAATGGAAATGAGGAAATGAGCAAAAGAAGAAATTTTGTAATTGTAGGTGTGTGAGTGTAAATGTATGGGTGTTAAGACACTGGTTTAAATAAATTTTCAGTGGCAATGTAATCAAGATTGAATAGCCAAATGCGTAATTCTCTTTTACTGATAGTTTTTGTATGATAGATATTTTGTTATATTAAGTTATAAAGTGCCTAGAAAACCGGATTAAGAATCTTTATTTCCTGGTTTGTACATACTTCAAACTACAGTGTACTATTGTATCTACAATTATGATATACAATTATAAAAACACACGGAAACATGTGGTACCAGTACCACTGCGTCCGTCACCGCCTCTCTCTGGCAAGTCTACACAAAGACAAATCAAATTAAAAAAAAAGTTGTTTCTGGTACAATAACCGGTGTGTCATTCATGTCATGTCAGTGTCATGTCGGGAAAATAAAAGCCTCTAAAATATACCCTTTTCTAATTTGTGAAATAATTGTAAAATAAATATATAGGAAAGTTTAACTAATATGTCGGATAACGATGATGATTATATGTGCGAGGAGGAAGAAGATTATGGCTTGGTTTGTAATTTAATTTCACTTAATTTAATTGGTAATGTTATTGTGTGTGACGTTTTATCGAGTATCCCCGAAATTCCTAGCTTTTAACCTTGCTTTTTGTTGAAGCTTTTGCAAAAGACGTATGTTACCAGGATGCTATGATTTAATCTTCATTTTATGCCTGTTTTACATTAAGGTTCCACGAGGTTCGCAAAATTCTGTTTCCTTGCTCTTAATACGAGTACAGGGGATGACCTTTTTGCTTGCTAGCTAACTTCAACTTATCAGCAGTTCAATCAGGTGAATATTTCGCCCTGATAATATTTAGAATAATTTAAATTGTGTATTTTTCTAGGAATACTCAGAAGACAGTAACTCGGAACCAGATGTTGACTTGGAGAATCAGTACTATAATAGCAAAGCATTGAAGGAGGATGAGCCACAGGCAGCTCTCACTAGTTTCCAAAAAGTCCTCGAGCTTGAGGGAGGAGACAAGGGAGAATGGGGCTTCAAAGCACTCAAGCAAATGATCAAGATAAATTTTAAATTGGTGAGTTTCTGTTAAGTACAATCTCAAACTCAAACTCAAAGCATTTATTTCAATTAAATCTTGTACAGGCACTTTTGAATTATCAAAATTAAATAGTCCGTCAGTTAGTCAGAAAGTTGAAGCTAGTTGCCCATTCCAAAACGTAGATCTCTATGGAGAAGAACGGGCAAGAAACTCCATGGACACTTTTAACCTTTAAGTATGGACGTCATTTTTTCTTAACACTACTGTGGATGTGGAGTCTCACAGGCTCCTATATGCACACACATTTTTTTTGGGGAATTTGATATAATATCGCTTTAAAACTGTTTGAATATTAAAGTTATGGTATTTAGTAACAAAATAACGGGCTTATATAATCAACTTTTATATCAAAAATTATAGAAATTTGAAAAATCAAAAATTATGGCACTTTTCAGTCTAAATCTACTTAGGTTACATTTTTAGGTATTAAAAACAGCCAAACTTATTCCTTTAACAAAATGAGTCTTTTTTTCTCAAAATATAATATATAAGAAACCAAAAACACGAAACACCTACTTCAGGTAAAAAATATAAAAAATTTTGACAACTAACAACTAATAGTTACTTTTCGATAACTCCGATAGTGGAATATTGTCCGAACTATCACTACCTGACTCTTCTCCTAGGTCCTGGTCCTGGTCCTGATCTTCATAATTGTCACTTTCATGATTTTGTATCAGTTCGAACTCCAATATAAAAAAATCTTCAATATTCTCTTCATTGTCAGACTGATCCGAAGCTAAAAACAACTCACTCACTTTTGTTCGAAAGATGGATCTGCTGCACGCAAAGTTTTTCTCGCAGGGCCCTGAATAGAACTCGTAGAAGGTCGTTTTGATTTAGAACTACCGGCTTTATTGTTTTTTGAGATTTTGTACTACAAAATCGGAAACAAACATAATCGCCCTTATAAAATATATCATAGGGCAACAATGGACGTGTAGCCTGACAGGCTCCGGTCAATATTTTGATGGTCATTACTTACGTGATATTCATCGGAAGTCGCAACCTCCTCCCTCGTTGGTAGTTTTACATCTAAAACAAAAGCTACTGAGCTGCTCAATCGCGAGGAGTGGGGGAAAGTAGGTGAAACTAAGAAAACGACAACATCGAGTAGCCTGTGAGACTCCACATCCATACTTAAAGGTTAAATCAAGTAATTACAAAATCCTGGGTACATTATTCTTGTTGCTTCTATATGTGAGAACAATGTAAAATAAAAGACAAATGAAGAAACAATTCAAAATATAAGATTAAAAATAAGCCTTGGCAGTTAAGAGATGACCAGTCTCAACCGACGGCACCCATTCACGAACATGACGCGTGGATCAGCACCATCCAGCTCAACCATTTTGTAGGGAATAATTGCTGTGCACCATTATAGCAATTTCAACAGCTATTCTAGCTACAAAATTACCATGTTTAAGTAAAAATGGAACTCTATGAACATCCAGTGAAAAAGTATGCCTGAAATAACCTTAAAATTCATATTCTGTCACTCGCACCTTTGTTGCATCAAGTTCATCCACCAGCCAGTGTCATAAAGGCACTAATGGACAGTCTAACAAATAAATGTTTCACAAAATTAATTGCTTTGCCCATTCTCATTATGAGCACACATTTGGTTCAGAGAGCATTCCTCTGTTATCTTTTATGTTGTTGCTAGAGCTTGATAATAAGATCATTTTATGTACTTGCAGGGTAACTTCACAGAAATGATGTCGAGGTACAAACAGCTGCTGACGTACATCAAGAGTGCGGTCACTAGAAACCATTCGGAAAAGTCCATCAACTCCATCCTGGATTACATCTCTACTTCTAGAAATGTAAGTGTCAAAATAGTTTATAATAATTAGTCAATACAATTAATAGTTATTAATTAATTAGCTGGAAGTAGAATAGCAGAAAATAAAACAGACTTGTGCCCAGTAGTGATCAATTCAGGGCTGAAATGATACTGGTTATAGACTCTTGTGATCTTTAGAGTTTGTTCATTCTCCCGTAAAATATTACTTTGAACTCTTTTTTTCTACCTATGAAATTGTAACATATTAATTTGATTGACTGATTTCAATATGATTGAGTTGTTTGTTCAAATATATTATGTATTTAAAAGTGTTCCTTGCAGATGGAATTGTTGCAAGACTTCTATGAAACTACACTAGAGGCCCTGAAAGATGCCAAGAACGACAGGCTATGGTTCAAGACTAACACAAAGCTAGGCAAACTGTACTATGATAGAGGAGACTTCAATAAACTTGCGAAGATTCTGAAGCAACTGCATCAGAGTTGTCAGGTGAGAATGATTGTCTACATGAAAATCTTCATCCCTGGATTTTATTCTTAAGAGTGTTTACGACATACTACATTTCATACAAACTTTCAAGGCCATGTTTTTCGAAATAAATGAACCGATTTTAATGAAACTTCATACGCAGAAGCAGGATACAAAAGTCTAGAAAGTTACTTAAGAACATTTTCGAAAAATAGTGTTTCAGCCAAATAAGACCGATTTTATATTTTCCATAGAAACAGCGACTTCCAGTTATATTTTTTTAAATAAGATATTTCGTAAATGTTCTTAAGTAACTTGTAGACCTTTGTATCCTGCTTATGCGTAAAGTTTGTATGAAATGCCGTACTTCGTAAACGCTCTTAAATATCAATTTCTAAAGAAAATTTTATCATACCTTTGCTTTTTTTTTATCTTGATATTATTATTTTAAATGTAATCTTCTCAAAAGCCCATGTTTTATAATCAGAACTTGATATAAGTAACAAATAAAAACTTTGGACTGATGAGGCAGCCTGCTCACTCTTCAGGAGACAAAAGGCTAAAGTGGGCAATATGTTGAAACAAGTGTTCATCCTGATAACTATTTGTTGCCTATAATATAGATATTTCCACTTCAGACTGATGAAGGCGAGGATGACCTGAAGAAGGGTACACAGTTGCTTGAGATATACGCGCTGGAGATTCAGATGTATACCGCACAGAAGAACAACAAGAAACTGAAGGCGTTGTACGAACAGTCCCTGCACATCAAGTCTGCTATTCCACATCCACTTATTATGGGTGTTATTAGAGGTAAATATCATACAATTATTTTCTAAAGAGGTTGTGCTATGAAATGTTTTTTGATTTGATGACCAATGAATTGCTCTATTGATCTTTCCCTGGCAACTTCCTTATTACTCACACTTATTATCATATACAGGCTGGCAGGGCCGGTTGACGTGCAAACTGTGATCATGAATTCAGCACATATTAGACCCCCTAGTGTAGAAATTTCTTTTTTAACTGCTGTTTCATTGAAAAATGCAATACTTACCTATGTTGTCAAAATGTATGGAACATCTACTTCTTTTTTTTTAATAACCCAAAATTAAACGCTCCCTGTGTAAAAATTTCGGTTATTAAAAAAATAAGGGGTACGGTTTGCAAAGTGCAATTATATATTTACAGAATACATAATTATAATTTTAAAATAACGACTTGTTTTATTGTTTTAGAATGCGGTGGCAAAATGCACCTACGCGAGGGTGAGTTCGAGAAGGCTCACACGGACTTCTTCGAGGCGTTCAAGAACTACGACGAGTCCGGCAGTCCGAGACGGACGACGTGCTTGAAATACCTCGTTTTAGCTAATATGTGAGTATATTTGTCATGACTTCACATAATATCGAGTTATCAACATTATAATTACAGAAATAACAATATATCTTCATTCTTCACAGGCTTATGAAATCAGGAATCAATCCTTTCGATTCTCAAGAAGCGAAGCCGTATAAGAACGACCCAGAGATCCTCGCCATGACAAACCTCGTGATGGCGTATCAAAATAACGACATTAACGAATTCGAGTCCATTCTCAAACACAACCGGAACAATATCATGGACGACCCCTTCATTAGAGAACACATAGAGGACCTGCTCAGAAACATCAGGACTCAAGTACTGATCAAACTGATCGGTCCCTACACTAGGATCCATATACCATTTATATCTAAGGAACTCAATATTGATGAGAAAGAAGTGGAGAATCTACTGGTCACGTGTATTTTAGATAAGTAAGTAGATGTTGTTGGTGTACAAATTGGTAATTATTTATTCTGTGAAGTGTGAACTAGTATGACCAAATATTTCTAAGGCTGTGTCCTAACTGAAAGCGACAGTTGTCCGAGTACGAGGTCGTCGGTCGATCGTGTATATACATATATCAATCAAATCGCATTTGTTTTTTCGAAAAGCTTCATGAAAATTTGTCTCTTTCCAGCACCATCAGCGGCCGCATCGACCAGGTGAACTCCGTGCTGGAGCTGCAGAGCAGCGCGCGCGGCGCGGCGCGCTACGGCGCGCTGGACAAGTGGACGTCGCAGCTGGCGTGCCTGCACCTGGCGCTGGCCAACAAGATGGCGTAGTGCCGGCCCGGCCGCGCGCGGCCCGCCTGCCCCGACACGCGTGTGTGAGTGCGAGACCCAGTGATGTATGCCGCTTGTGTAATATTCGTAGCTTTACTTGCACCGTGTACGAGCGCTCTCACGTTAGGCGGATGAGTTTTATATAGTGATTAGTGAGGCAGTGTTTATGGAATAAGGGCGCGGCCGGTGTGACAGGTGAGGCACGCTCGACTATCGTGTGTTTATAGGTTGTTACCGACGTTGCAGCGCAAGCTCCGAATCGTGGATCGGTGCTGTGGCGACCGCATTCTCTTCGGGAGAATTTCTATGGCTTCTGCTCAGCTGATCTACGCGGAATTTGGCATGCTGTATGCACACTCTGCACGACGAAAAACACTGCTGCAAGCGCCATTTTCGATAAATGCGGCTTAAGTCAACCAACCGACAACCATTTGCCAATTACCATTCAGTAAAAATGTAGTGTGACAAGATTCCGCGCTGATCAAGAGGCCCAGCTATACGCGTTTATGAAGTACCTATTGGCGAATAGCTGAATACCAACCACACCTATGTACAGTCCTTAAAACGCGACAAAAATCGCCATAATCAACGTCTCCCTGTTTCTGTGACGTGTCGTGCACGAAGTGTGAAGTTGATCACGTCCTCAGCAATACAATTATTGTACTATATTATAAAAACGTAATAACCATTTTAATTCAAAACTAGATAATACTTTGGTGTCTCTAACCGAGGAAATTAAGTTGTAAAATAGCTTTTCATGCACTATGGTAGATGGCTCAATGGAATTGCTCTCATGGAGCAGTTGAATGCAATTACCTATAGATAGATTATGGTCTAATATCTTTGTCAGTTTTTATAGTAATTCCTTACATAGATGTGGTTAAAAATATTTGTACAATAAACTTGTACCAGTTTTGTTCATACGACCGACGCAGTGATACCGATACGGGCGTAGTCAAGAAATCGAATAGAAGCCGGATTGAATTGAAGTGATTGTATGTGAAAAACGTTTATGAAAATGAATCAGGGATGTATGTGCCCGCTTTAGCTTTCCAACCCGGCTTCGCCTGTAGTTCCCGATATTGAACCTTCACTCTGGATTAATTGTGTACTGTTTTGTAAGTCTCGAAGCACTGATGTAACGGTGAAACTTTTATTGTAGAGAACAATTATTTTTCAAATTGAAACGATCAACAGGAGTTGGAATCGGATATGTGATATTGTATAATATGCGTGTAGTGATAGTTTATATATTTGTGAATAATGTAATATTTCTCCACAAATTATAAAAGACATCGTACGGAGGCTCGACATGCCCTTGCTTGTAATTATTGGGAACAATTTCGGCAGAACAACTACTGATGAACACGCCTCAATTCAGTGCAGTGTGTTATGCTAATACACAGTTTCAAGTAATTACACGTTTTTTATTTTATCATTACCCGCTATTACAGTGAAAGTATGCTATTTACCTTAAAGACGACATTTTAGTGGCGCATATTGCATGGCACATAACATTTTCCTTATAGACCACACTTTGTGGCGCATATTGCATGGCACATAACATTTTCCTTATAGACCACACTTTGTGGCGCATATTGCATGGCACATAACATTTTCCTTATAGACCACACTTTAGTGGCGCATATTGCATGGCACATAACATTTTCCTTATAGACCACACTTTAGTGGCGCATATTGCATGGCACATAACATTTTCCTTATAGACCACACTTTGTGGCGCATCTTGCATGGCACATAACATTTTCCTTATAGACCACATTTTGTGGCGCATATTGCATGGCACATAACATTTTCCTTATAGACCACACCTTGTGGCGCATATTGCATGGCACATAACATTTACCTTATAGACCTCACTTTAGTGGCGCATATTGCATGGCACATAACATTTTCCTTATAGACCACACTTTAGTGGCGCATATTGCATGGCACATAACATTTTCCTTATAGACCTCACTTTAGTGGCGCATATTGCATGGCACATAACATTTTCCTTATAGACCACACTTTAGTGGCGCATATTGCATGGCACATAACATTTTCCTTATAGACCTCACTTTAGTGGCGCATATTGCATGGCACATAACATTTTCCTTATAGACCACACTTTAGTGGCGCATATTGCATGGCACATAACATTTTCCTTATAGACCACACTTTAGTGGCGCATATTGCATGGCACATAACATTTTCCTTATAGACCTCACTTTAGTGGCGCATATTGCATGGCACATAACATTTTCCCGAAACACTAATAATGTTTGCTTTTTGACCTGTGCCTGTTATTTTTACATTACACCTAAGACGGTATTTAATATTTGGCTGGCAACAGAAAATAAAACAATTAATATAGTAATAGGTAAATATTTATAATAATAAAATTGGTATATAACTACATTAAATGGACGGATCGGTATATCACAGGGTTAGTTATATACATTTCCATTAGTACATATACATTCGTTACAAACATCTAAACAATAGGAATTAATACTTCACAACAGATTCGTCATCAATTACAATGATTATTTTGAAGATACACATTAAATGGCACAAAAGATTAATATATTAAGAGTCAAACTGGCTTCTGAGCAAAATTGTTCGAAATGATGTTCTTTTTAAAAACTTATAAAAATATTTGTGTTCTCACAAAGAAACTTGATTGAAAAAGTTTGTCTATTAATATCAGACTGTTAAATAGATTATTATTAATCTTACAATTACGGCAGTGTATAATTTTGTGTAAGTAATTTTTGTCAATATAATTAGTTTTAATTTAATTCTATGCCACATTCATTTTTAAAGACAGTACAGTCTTTAATTTAGTCGTATTCGCTTCGCGTTAGGCTTATTCGTTGACGAAGCAGCCATTGACATTTACTTTTTTGCCAATATATTCATTGCTTTATAATGATACGTTTTTCATAACACGTAGAATCCTACCTAACAATTGATATATAAATCTAGCTTTGAAACTAACTCTTCGTAACAATAAGGAATGTACGATATAAAATTATAAACATTTTGATCTGTTTTCTTGAGGGCAAGTCAGTGAAGCCCACGCACCATGTGCAGACCTATTTATCTATTGGAAGTTATAGAGGGATCGTCCTGTATAATTCTTTCACAATGGACCTCGAACATGAAACTAATATTCTTTGAGATTCCAGTATTGTGCAATGTTGTATATAAGGCCTGCGCAGACGGCGGACTTTAATCCGTGGACTTTTTGTCCGCTAAAATAGATCGCTTACAACTGTATCGAGTAACGCAAACGAGGGATTAAAAGTACGCGACAATTGTAAGCGATCTATTTTAGCGGACAAAAAGTCCGTCGTCTGCGCAGGCCTATAAGGTTATCATTCTTCCAAATTTGTCCAGATCTATCCGGGGTAGCCTCGCCGCCGCGGGCCTGTTCGGACTCTTAAAAATTTTGAAAATAGATAAAAATCATATGAGAGTGAAAAAGAAAGATAAATTAAAATGTCCGAACTTCTTGCAAATGTCTGGATGTTAGTGAGGACTTATGACATTTCGAAATGATAACCCTACATACAGTAGACAAAGAAAAGAAAAAAAAAACGTATTCCCGCTACGTCGTTCGTTGTATGAGTGTCAGTTCGTCAATGTGTTTATGTGCGTGTGTGTGTGTGTGTCAGTGAGCGGGCTTGTCGTGCAACCAGGCGCGGAAGATAGGTAGCGTGCTGGGGTAGTGCGTCGGCGGCTGCGGCTCGTCGGTCTCCTCGCGGAACGGATATGTACCGATCAGGATAGGTAGCTGCAACTTTACCTCCTTCTCTAAACTCTTCGGCTCTATTATGAACTGGAAAAATTGTGTAGAATATAAGGGTTGGGCTTTATCATCAGAATAAGTGAAAAAAAAAGGTTTTGTCAACAAGCTATAAACCAGTAAAATTCTTAGATTTTGTCATTTTCTTTATAGGGTGCCAATGCATACTATTTCGTACATTTGATCAGAAGGTCGTGGTCGTATTAGACTAACATCTCAAACAACACTGTATCATGAGTATTTCTCCCACAACTTTTCTTTAAGAGCTATGATGTTACAAAGATCTTTTGGCGCCTGAATAACATTGACAAGAAGCGTTGTAGGTGAACATTTGTGATTTCTTTTTGTGAAATTGTATTGAAAAAAACCAGCCCAGTGCGAGTCGGGCTCGCACACAAAGGGTTCCGTACCACAACGCATAAAACGCCGAAAAAAACGTTTCTTTTTTTCCTCTAAATTTTAACTTTATTTTATTTTTATTGTTTGTTGTTATAGCGGCAATAGAAATACATCATCTGTGAATATTTCAACTGTCTAGCTATCACTGTTCATGAGATACAGCCTGGTGACAGACAGACGGACAGTGGAGTCTTAGTAATAGGGTCCCGTTTTCACCCTTTGGGTACGGAACCCTAAAAATCAAGTAGGCGGTGTTAGTTCTACTTCTGGCCCCGCGCCAAAAGATCCTTGTACAAGTATACTATCCTCGCAGTTGAACACACGGCTACACGTCAAGCATATACATAACCAGTATAAACTGACTTCTGATTGTACGAAAAATTTATACAATGCGAGGTCAGCAAAACTGGAAATGTATAGCGTGATGGTTCGTTCACAGCACGGCTACACATCAGCTAGCAGGCCTCCGTCACTCCATGTACTTGCGCGCTATAATTACCTACCGCCCGGCCGAGCGGTCTCGGGCCGTTTGCGGACCAAATTCAGGGCGGTTTTCGCAAGCGAAGCGCACGCACGTTCTTCAATTTTAATCGTTCAATCACAACTGTACGCTTCAGCATTTAGGCACATTTTAGCATGCAGCGGTTGCTGACGCGACGGAGTAGGCTATTACAGCAGTAGGTATTGGAAATTTTCTACTGAGTGAAGCTTTGAGTATTAAACCAACTGGAGGCGCCATTGTCAGGCGATCCCCGCTGCCAAAGGTACGAGACCGCCGGTCATAGCGGTTATATACATGTGTGCGTATAGTTTATGCTTGTGTTTGTTTTTTGTTTTGTGTGCGTGCGTAACAACGCGATCGAATTGCATTAGTGTATTATTGCGTTCCCTCGTCCCCCGCGATAAGTGACAGATTTATTTGCATAGATATTACTACTCGTAGCGTCTCCGGTTGATTTAATACTCAAAGGAGTGAAGTATCTGTTACTATTTAGTAATCTGTGACGCTAGTCCCACAGAGTAGTACTCACAAACACGTCGTACTGCACGGAGATGAGGTGGCAGCCGCGCAGGTTGGTGGGCGGCAGCGGCGGCACGTAGAGCAGCTCGTGGCGCCACACGTCGCTCTCGCCGGCGCGCGTCTTGCCGTGCGTCAGCGACGCCAGCTCGCGGACTTCCTTCGCCGCCACCTTGCCGTGGGCCGAGTATTGGATCGTCTGGAAAGGATATGGAGCACAGATATAGATATACCTAGATAACGCAAGAGTAACTACTTCGCGTGCCAAAAATTGCACCAACTTATGATTACAAATCGTAAGCCGCCCCTTTCGCGCTCAGTCCTTTGTACTGCTGGCTGGGTAAGTGTGAGCGAGAGCGCGAGCTTGTGACGTCATAGTAGGTAGTCAAAAATATGGCACGCTTGGTTTTCATACAGTTCGTGATACTTGCGTTATCTAGGTATATCTATATCTGTGATATGGAGTTAGAGCTGTGGTTACAGGTTTACAGAATAGAAGAAGAATGATTCAATGTTGAGTTGTAGCTGTATTAGAAAGATCTTTTGGTGTGTTGCCAAAATCGAAAGTAACGCCGTCTTCTTGTTTTTTAGGGTTCCGTAACTCAAGAGGATAAAACGGATCCCATAAAGGATTACTTTGTTGTCCGTCTGTCTGTCTGTCAAGACCTTTTATCTCGGGAACGCATGGGGGTATCGAGTTGAAATTAAAACCATATACTCAGGCCTACAGTCCCTTAAAGCTGTGAAAAAATCAAACTTTTAAGTTAACGTAATAAAGATAGATAGGTACCGCCGTTTATGCCGCAAAAAACGTATATTTCGACACTCAAGGGAATCAAAATTTATAGGGTACTTCTCGTTGACCTAGAATCATGAAATTTGGCAGGAAGCAAGGTCGTGTAGCACAAGTAAAGGAAAAAATCCGAAAACCGTAAATCTGTCGATACAGTACTAAAAAAAATTACCGTGATAAATTATTTACATACCTACAAATTTGTACGGAAACCTCTGTGCACGAGTCCAACTCGCACTTGACTGATTTTTTTCAATACTATTCACAAATACTTGTACAGATAGTGTCTTTTAAGAACAGACATGACAAGGAAGTCAAAACACGGGTCCAAAATGCTTGGAAGACCTACTGGGCCCTTAAAGAACACATGAAAGGTATAAGTCTTCCTATATCACTTAAGAAAACTCATCGACATGTGCATCCTAACCTATAAAGGTGCACAAAGTTGGTCACTACTGAACAACAGAAGTCCAATCTCAAGATTTGCCAACGGGCAATGAAGCGCAGCACAATAGGTTTTTAGCGTACAGATCGAGTTAGAAAAACCACGCTGCGCTCTATAACTCAAGTAGCGGATGTTGGAGAAAAAACAGCCAGGCTGAAGTGGGCCGGACATGTTTCACGATTGCACCCGGAGCGATGGGCAAAGATCGTCACTCACTGGACGCCTGAGGGTACATCGCCGTCGAGGTAGACCACGGCTGCGACGATGTGGTAACAGAGATCGGACAAGTCAGGGAGGTTTGGAAGAAACAAGGGGAGACCTTTGCCCAGCAGTGGGACACAATGCAGGCTAACAAAAAAAAAAAAAAAACAAATATTCACCAGTAGCCTCACCACAGGCCAAGAAGACAAGTGCAACAAATATTCATAAATCCCAGTAGGTACCTACATTTTACATCCTTGTTCAAAAGGCGTGGAATAACCATTATAATTTGTGCATGACATGAGCTTTTAGTATGCGGCTTTATTACAGTTGAAATAAGTTGTCGCTCGCTTAGAGAATACAACAACTATACCGGCTACTAAATAAACTATAATAGGATGAGCAGACACAAAAAGATTACCTCAATCTTTTTTCCTCATGTGAAAAAAACAGTCGAATTGAGGTCCTCCTCCTTTTTAAAGTCGGTTAAAAAAAAGGGACTATACAACAAGGCCTCTGACCGATAGGTCGTGATCGTGACTTTTTTTAACTCATTCGATGTTACGCGAGCTAGTTTCAGTGCAAAAACATTCAGGCGTAAAAAGTGAACAAAAGAAATATCGATGCATCGTGATTTGCTTCGTCGAAAAAACGTGAAAGTCAGGTCGCCTCACAAACTGTTGTGCATCTGCTTTTTTATTATTCCATCAAACATTCATACCTGCTGGTACTGTTGTTGGTGCTGGTGCTGGTGCTGTTGTGTGTATTATTTTTTAACCCCCGACAAAAACAGAGGGGTGTTATAAGTTTGACGTGTGTATCTGTGTGTCTGTCTGTGCCATCGTAGCTCCCAAACGGCTGAATCGATTTTGTTTTTTTTTATGACCGAGTATTTTCGTAACAGGTTTAATTAAATTCTATTTAAATACTTACTTCGCTTGAAAGATGCACAAATTATAAGGTTTGGTAGGAATAAAATTTTAGCCAGTCAATACGCAATCATTCATTGCCATTCCACAATGTGAAGTTAGGTGGTAGCTTAAAATTTAATGAAAACATGGACCCTTATTGGGCACAGAAAAATTGTAGGAGACATGATGATGATGGGACTCCCTTTTCCGCACTTAAGACTCTCAATCGGTCCGTTGTGCGTGGGGATTCTGGCTAACAGAGCCAGCCTAGCTCCGCCCAAAAGCACAGAAGCTTCCTGGGAGCTTCACAGGCTTCGCGGAGCGACCTCATTGTTCCGAGGATTTCTGCACGTTGAGAAGCCACGGCCTCGCATTCCAGGTTGACGTGGGCGGCTGATTCCTCGGCGTCAAGGCAGCCCCTGCAAAGGGGGCTGTCTGTGACGCCTATGTTGGGAGGTTGTGGCCCGTAATTGAACCTATAATTATTCTAAGGTTATTTCTACTTAGGCTGATAAGTTTTTTGGTTAGTCGCGGGTGTATCATTGGTAAAGCCAATTTTGATGTCTACAGTCTGTTGCCCGTGACCATCTGTTGTTATGGAGTTCGGTCGATCTTTGGCGAATCCACGCACGAAATTGTGAGAAAGGCAAAGGGAGAAGAGGGTACGGGCCTAACACCCTCATATCAGAGCCTCTCTTCGCAAGTTCATCTGCAGCATCATTGCCCAAGGATCCACTATGCCCTTTGATCCACTGGAGAGTAATACGATTGGACGTCGATAAACTCTCCAGAGCTAGATGGCACTCAAAAATTGGTTTGTTTTAGTTTGTTTGCTTTCTAAAGCTTTGAGCACAGATAGGCTGTCGGATAGGAACTTAATGCCGTAGTTCCGGATACCTAAGCGCTGTACTGCTGTTGCAGCTTGTGTTAAGGCAACACATTCGCATTGAAAGATCGAGCTATGTGTGCCTAGCGGTATGTGGAAGTTAATATTGAGGACAAGGGAGTGTACGCCAGCACCTGAACCGTTTTTTGTTTTTGAGCCGTCCGTGTAGATTCGCAATTCGTTGGCTCCTGACTGATCCCTTTCTTCCTGAACTGTTTGTATAATATAGTTTTTGTTGAACATTGGTTGGTTTGGTATTCTATCACTCGGGGCAGCGATAAGAGGCTGGTACTCAGTCTAAATTGTAGGAGACAGAAAACTTATCTATTCTTCGTGGTAGTGAGCTCCTGCGCTTACACACATTCACACATCACATTCAAATGTGTGTGGTCCGAAAGGGTTACCGCTGGCCCGGAACATAAAGGGCTAAGGAAGAAACACGGGTGGGTTTTAGCCGAAAAAAAAAAGCGCAGGAGCTCTCGCTACTGTGCGACACTCGGGCGAAGTCGGAAGTGCGTGTGTTATGTGCTGACGCTATTTGTCTTCACGCACAGATTCACTTTGTTTTTGTACACTTGGTTACCACAAGTAAAGCGCGCGACGCTTCGTAAGATAAAAATACCATGTCCCACTTTTTGGAGTGTCCTAAGTGCCCCTTCAGTGCCCTTTGATGACCTAAAAATGCCACTGATGCCGCAATCAACGTGGCCATCTATCCATCCATCCACCTACTGGGCTCAAATAAAGAAGAACACTATACCATTGACACGAAAAGAAGAAGATGTGGTGTACATTGTATAATAAAGAGTATTCTGTTGTATTCTAATACTTATATTCTGTTTATTCAAACTTATGTTTCAAATTAATAATGTTTTAAGTTAAACATATATCAACTTTATTTTAATGGTAATTAAGTTGATTTCAGAGTGACTAGCACTATTGAAAAACTTATAAAAATGTTTGAAGTTGTAGCGTAAACTGAACTTTATTGTGTAGGACTTAAAGTTATTTTTCCACAAAATCATATGTATTTGTTTACATTTTTGGCAAATATATCGCGAATGCAGATTACCTCAGTGAGCGCGGCCCTGGTCGCCTTGACAGTGGTCCGCGACTTGTTGACGAGCGTGGCCGTCAGCATGATGCTCTCGCCGGGCACGTACGCGCCGCGGTCCAGCGACACGCCGCACGTCACTGTGCCGCCGCCCACGCAGCCCACGCCTAGGCGGTGGTCCACGCTGCATTCGAACTGTTGCTGCAACATACAAAAAATAATCTTAAGAAGTACTTTATAAAAAGGGTAGTTCTTGGGTTTTTCCACCTGGAATTTGTCAGTAGCAGCCCGAAGTCTGGATTGCCGGGTTGATGGCAATATGTTCGCCCCCTATTGCATGGGACTTAAACATAGCACGTGAGAACTAAGGAAGCATTTTCGTTAATTCATCCCCTAAAGGGAGGATGACAGTTTGTATGGAAGTTCCTCATTTTTGTCGTTGGGAAAACCTATCCAGCGGCCTGTACCTATATTTAAAAAATCTCAAATTCATTCTTTCATTCACTTTCAGACAACGCATAGCCATAAAATATTGTACGAGAGTTCCATAGATATCGAAAGTAGAATTGTTGAAAATTCATCAGGAATAAATAGGGGTTGAAAGTTTGTTTGAAAGTTCGTCATTTTAACCGATGGGAAATGTCATCGGGCACACCGCTAGTCAATTTCATAAATTGGAACAGGCTCAACAAAAGGCACCGAAAAGTTCTGGAGTGGCGTCCACATACCCTCCCCCCCGCTCCCCTTCAACACCACCAAAAGGTGGTGAACACAACCCGCAGAGTACCGCGGGAATCGGATGGATGCGGGATATGCAGGGGCCTACCACCACCTCTTTATGATAAGCAGCTCAACTGTCATTAATGACTCACTCAAATGAGACACAATTACTTTTTCTATTGTTACAGATCTCTAGGAGACTTCTTGACAGTTGAAGGGTAACAGTATTATTTTAATCTTACTCCGTACACACATACACTGAAATGATATTAATATAATACTTTGACTGGTCCTATCGTTGTGGGGGTATTTAGGGGAGGCTCATGTCTAGCAGGGGACGGCATCCTGCAACCCCTTGCGACTTCTTAACTCTGTGAGTTAACCTTGACAACTGGCGACTTACTGCCCGTGACGATATCAATCAATCTACGTAGTAGTGCATGCAGCATGATGCATTACTTGCACAGACGTTTTCTTATTGCGCTTCACTGCACGACCTACCTGCTCACTGTGACTGACAGTACCGATGTATACAGTATTATGATGTTATTATTAGTTCCGCTCTTTAGATACCAAGCAGATAATGAACGTCATCAAGACCATTTCCACGTTGTTGTTTTTAAATTAATAGTAGCTGGTATTTCAACAATAATTAAAGAATAATTACACACAACAATATTTTGCAGGGGCAAGTTGTACTTGAGGATTTCCTAACAGAAAAACGTTACAAAATCGGGTATCTAACCGAGAACCACGCTTTGAACCTGCTCTAGCTGTCTAGTATCATGGCTGATACCTCCAAGTCATCCTACTAATCTTATCCTATCATACTCCTGATATTATCCTTACATAGTATAAAACTAAGTCGCCGAAATATCTGTACGCGCATAACTTCCGAATGACTGCACCCACTGAATCGAAACTTATGCGGGTGAAACCGCAGGGCGCAGCTAGTAATATTATAAACGCGAATGTTTGTGACGATGGATGGATGTTTGTTACTCTTTCACGCAAAAACTATTGAACGGATTTGGATGAAATTTAGCACACCGATAGTATAGATCTTTCACGGTAAAACAGATGCTCCCGAACTGCTTGATGAGTTGTCCCATCTTTTTGCTCCGGTAAATTACAACCGTGGCAGAAGGCATAGATTGTTCGCCGTGCCTTGGAGTCGAACTGTCGCGCGAGCCCAGTCTCCTGTTCCTCGCACACTCTCGGATCTGCGCTGAACGCGCTTTTGGACGCTAAGCCTGACTGTGATGTGTTCGCGGATGGATGGAAGAAGATCTTGTCAGTATGTCTGGGCTATTGTGAGATGAGCGTATGACTGGTGATTAGTTATATACTTTTGTTTACTGTGCTTTTAAAATGTGTTTGTGTTTAACTAATGTAATTGGCCTTGGCCGTTTTATGTTAAATAAATAAATAAATAGTTTATAACCAGGATTTAACACATACGATACTTTTTATCCCGAAATTCCCACGGGATTAAAACTTATGCGGGTGAAACCGCGGGGCGCTGCTAGTCACTTTATAAAACCACACATCCATACTATGCTTACTTCCATACTAAAACTTTATATTATCAACGTGAAAGACAAATTCGCCCCTAAGACGACCCACTGACCACTGTGAAACTGTGTCTGTCTGTTACCTTTTTACACCTAAACGGCTGATGTGATTTCAATGAAGTTTGGCACACAGGTAGGCCTGAATTAGGACTTAAGATACTATATTTTATGACGGTAGTTCATTGCCGTGGGGTAATTCAATTCAACGCAGGCAAACCCGCCGGCAAAATTTAGTAAGCAAGTAGGTACACAAAATCACTCACGGACAAAACGGGCGGCTCCAAATTGAGGTCGATCGGGTTCATCACAATGAAGACCTGTTGGTTCTTGTGAGTCAGTCCATTGGGTTCCCTCAGTGCTGCCTTGCAGTAGTACTGAACCCAGCCGTGCGTGCCCAGGAATGTGGACGGCAGACCCATGGGCAGTCCCAGCTTGAATGGGAAGCTGTGTATGCCCGGAGACAGGATTGATTGGCTGTGACCTGGCAAGATAATGATATTGACATTGATAATTAATGGTTATTACAACATAAGCAAGATAGCGACTTATACGCTGGATGTAGTCTGTTGAAGTCCAATAATGGTTCTTATTGCGAAGAAGAATACCTACTCTGCACGGGAAATTGAATGTAGGTTTAGGCGGCGATTTACGTGTAGTAGTTTAACCGTTTAAACGCTTGTGTCGCATTTATGCGACACATGTTTCCGTGCCCCTACCGCTCGTGTCGTATTTCTGTGACAGAGAACATGCATGATATTTTCGTTCTATTCAACGATTGCTCCTCCTTATTTGTTGTAGGTAGGTATTATTTTATCGATTTGTAGCCGCGCGCCAGGGGCACGGCAATTGATATTTCGCCAAGCGCTTAAAAGGTTAATTACGTCTGGTGAGTGCATGCGCCTGGACAAACCCTAGTGTGAGGCCTTCGGATTATAGGGTCAAACTACAGTTCGCATAAAACACACCTGTAGACCGTTGTACATTTTGACGGATTCTCATTAATAATAATAATAATATTTATTTGCCTAAAACACGGTATAGAAAGGTGTTACAATACAAAATGAGATCATACATGTTTTGCTTATAATTAAAGCATGCAAAATTGTGCTGTCAACGTTAGTGTTCTAAAAACTCCCTAATGCTATAGAAATTCTTTTCATTCAACCAGTTATATAATTTAATTTTAAATAGTCTGCAATTCAATACTTTTAATGTCTTTGGTAAATTATTAAATATACGTACACACATAGCCACATAATTTTTATTATATTTAGCATACCTAGGCAGCTCGTCTAGTACAAGTGTGTATTGGTCACGCCGACTTCGTGAACATACCTCTTCTGCTGTTTTAAACAGTTCTTTGTGTTTCTTTACAAACATACACACCTCATATATATATAATGACGGTAACGGTAGCAAACCAAGCTTTTTAAATATTGGTTTACAAGATTCATCGGACGGTATCCCGTATAAGGCCCGTATACATTTTTTCTGGGCGATAAATGCTCTACTGTGGTCGGTACTATTTCCCCATTCTATTAGTCCATACCGCAACGAGGACTCCACGTATGCTCGATATGACATTACGGCCGTTTTTATATTTGTTACCTTTTTTATTTGTCTAAGGGCGTATACAAATTTATTTGTTTTATTGCATACATGCTCAACCTGCGCCTTCCAGTCTAAATGTTCGTCTATTACTACACCTAAAAACTTAGTTTGTGTCACAACATGCGTGATTTTTGGTATGTCCATTTTGAAATTAAATTTATTATTATGATATTTGTTAAATTGTAAGTATACAGATTTGTCAAGATAGATTATTATTATTTAGCCAATTAATTAGAATGTCAATTGTATTATTTAAGTCAGTTTCATGGTCAGTAATTGAATTATATTTTTTGTCAGCAGTTACAATTATGGAAATGTCATCCGCAAAAAGAAAGCATTTGTGATTAGTAATATCAACTATATCATTTAAGTAAAGTAGAAATAAGATGGGGCCCAATATGCTACCCTGGGGCACACCGCGTTTTACATATTGATATTCAGACGTATGCCGTATCATGTCCCTATTTGCGTCCAGTTTGGACGCAAATAGGGACATGATACGTCGGATTTTTGGGGCGTGATTCTTACAACATCGAGAATAATGTGAATCTGCCATACCTATATGATGACGTAATTACGTATCACGACTGAGTACTTGGTGGTTGGTCGATGTGATGTGTACCACATCACAAAAATATGGCTTCACATGTTGTTTTAACCTTTATGTCTATGAATAAAGTCAATATTTAAACTTCAGAAGGTTTTAAGTCCATCACCATTCACATTATTTTAAATGGTTTGTTATATCAAAGCAAATATTTGTTTATTATTTGATTCATACCCATGCCATTTTTCTTCTTCGCTCAGGGTACAGTAAAATATTAGCCAATCAGTAAGGCATCACAAATGACTAGCAGGGTGTTGCCATTTCATAATTAGAAGCTAAGTTTGGTTTACACATTGAGCAATTTAATATCAGTAATGATTAAGTGTAGTGGCCAGTGCCTAGGTAAGGCATGTTTAATGTAAAGATAAAGATAATTTTATTTTGCAAATATGGGTAACATAAGGAGTGTAAGAATGTAAGGCAATGCAACACCAATAAGACCATTGTGTAATGTGCGACTAGTGCCATTTCCCGTGTCCATAGAGGATAGGCATTAAAAGCTTATTACTAGGCGTTTAAAGGCTGTAATTCAGGATTCCCAATCAACTTTGTAAGCATGTAGTCAGTGCCGGATTAAGACTATTTGATGCCCTAAGCAATCCACGCCTGTAGGCCCGTCCTATCCACTAGTCGCCTCGTATTTTTCCAAAACATAGACGAGCGATTTGTAAAGATAGGCACATCTCTAGAGTGACTTTTGGGTCTTATAATATCTTGCTGATAAACAGCCTTGCCTTTCATGTGCTAGCAAATACTGTTTCGGTGTTGTTTCTGCCTTATGTTGCCCCCCGAGACGTGATGCCCTAAGCAATTGCTTAATTTGCTTATGATCCGGCACTGCATGTAGTACACCAAGTATATCTTGCAGCACAAAATATATTATTATAATACCTGGTTCACCCAGAAGTCTCATCCTGAAGTCTATGTAATTCTCTTTGTCAAACAGTCTCTCATGTCTGCCAGATCCTACTCGCACCACACCCTCGCCAATAACATGGAAATGTAGTCCTAAAACAATGAAAAACTTTTAGAATTTCCTTTTTTAAAAGTTGATTAGATACAGACTTGAAAATGAAGTTGTCAACACCTGTAAAAACTCCTACCAATATTATTCAATTGTGAATAGTATGTATGTACCAAACAGAGCAGGCAGTTGCTCCATGTAAAATATTTTTTTTAATTTTTTTTTTGTAATCTTCCTTCTATCTGCAATCAGCCCTTGAGCTTTAATCAGATTGGTTGTTTCATCACTAGGCAGTACGAGATTGTTCACATCCAGCGATGTGTCATCTCATTATTAGATTTTTTAGTGATGGTTAGATTGACGCTATTCAATCTCTTTTAAGTCTGTAGGCAGAGTCTGAGGACTTTAGAAGTGTCACAGCATGTTCATTTTTATGACGTTGGAGTCTGTCCTTGTAATTCTTGTAGGACCTTTCTACGACCTCCTTGATAGTTGGGATTTGTAGGTACTCATGTAAAATATTGATATCCATTTCATCTATCCATCAGCTGCATCCATTTAAACCGGAACCCAACCCCAACATAGTTGGGAAAAGATTAGGCAGACTGATTGATTGATGTAAATACCAAAAAGATTTAAAAAACACTTTATTAAAATTTTAATTCTAAAATAGGAATACAATCTGAATAACTTACTTACTTACTTCTATAATAATGTCAATCTTTAATTAAAATGGAGAAGGACAAATAGACTTACGTAGTTTAGTTTACACATCTGTGCTAGCTATTACAAAATGCTTAACAATAGTCACATAATATTTGTTCTCATCACAATGAACTTACCTAACACAGGTGTGTCATCTTGCAGCTCCATCAGAACTTTCCCAGACAAGAATTGCCCAGGAAAATATAACAATGATGTGTTATCAAAAACTATGAGGAACTTGAGTAGTTTGCGCGGCATTTCGACTGCTCGCACGACAGGTCGGCGCTCAATTCAATTTTAGATTACCTAATACCTGTGTTTAGACATAAACACTAAAATAAGTAATAAAAGAATTTATTTAATGAACTTGTACAACAATAGTTTGATGTGGTTATATTATTTATGGCAGTTTAACGTAGCTATTATATAAGTTATACTGCGGAAGTATATTCTAATAGGTATTCCATACCTTAAGAACACATTACACAGCAATCACTTAGTTTTATTAGTATCAGATGGGACGATTTGAGAACCTTGTGCTATGGCTATGAAAGTCACGCCTACGACGAGTCGACAATATCTCATTAAACTTCTGACATCGTAGGCCGTGTACAACAAAGTTGAGAAATATGTTAATCGAAGGCCATCAACTATGACCACAGCTCATACCTTGAACGATTTAAAGAAAGATTATGAATGAAATCCACATTGAAATATGTCATAAAGCACTGTTTTCTATAATTCACAACTTTCTATAATTTTGAAAACCCTGAAAAAAATTATATTATTGAACCACGAATTATATTTTACAAAACTTTTTACGGAAACCACGGATGACGGAAACTTACAGCTTTGACATTTCGTTGCGAATAAATAGATTTCTGAAGTTTAAGTTAGGTTGCGTTCATTAATTTACATTATTACTATGTAAAATCTTTCATTCTCAGGCTATTTCGTAAATTCACCAAAGTCATTCGAGAAGCTTGATTCATTAATTATTTTATTTGTACATAAAAATTATTTATTAAAGTAAACGTTTTTACATTTTTGTATTTACAAACTAATGAAAATGAAAATCCAGAACGCATTCAATTAAAAGGTCAGTCTGTTTTCACTGTTAGAATAAAGACAGCTAATTGTGATTGGAGGTTTTTTAAACGCTATAGGCATTTTGTCAAATGAGAACTATTTAGTTTTGACATTTTGACCGCACTATTGTCATTATTGACAGTAATAATTTATGTGAATTATAAAACGAACTTTCTTGGTAATGGGCGACAGCGGCTCATGGATTTGTTTGTTGTTTTGAAAATTAAAGGATATCTTTAGGGTTAATTTGAGCTTTTATAGTTGTGCAGAAAATAATCCAAAATGCCGAGTGAAATGATAACATTACAACTCGGCCAATGTGGCAATCAAAGTGAGTACATATTTCTACGGAAATGTTCGGTTATTTTAAATTTGTTTCCGTAATCGCAATTAATTTTAATCCTTATCAGTTGGTTTCGAGTTCTGGAAGCAGTTGTGCATAGAACATGGGATATCTCCTGAGGGGATACTCGAGGAGTATGCGTCGGCGGGGTCGGATCGGAAGGATGTATTCTTTTACCAAGCTGATGATGACCACTACATTCCTCGAGCGGTGTTGCTGGATTTGGAGCCTCGTGTCATACACACTATCATGAACTCACCGTATGCAAAGGTATGGGACCCTTTTACGTGATATTTACAAATCGAGCATGACATCATCTCAATATATATATGTGCAATTCATAAATAGTTTGCTTGCGTTTGATTAGCGATAAAAGACCATGTTTTAGTACCCAGAGACCATTATACAGGAATAAAAAATGACAATCATTCAAGATGCACATAAATTAACTACTTTTATACTTTTGCCTGTCTGTCCCTTCCGTTTTAACCATATAAACCTTTTCAGTTGTACAATCCCGAGAATGTGTACCTGTCCAAACACGGTGGCGGTGCGGGTAACAACTGGGCCTCAGGGTATGCTCAGGGAGAGAAACTAAATGAAGAAGTGTTTGATATTATAAACAGAGAGGCAGATGGCAGCGATAACTTAGAGGTAACTATGTTTTTAACAAGTTGTAAAAGTATCAACATCATCATCATTTCAGTTGAAGGCGTCCACTGCTGGACATAGGCCTCCCCCAGGCACCGCCACATGAATGCAAGAAGCATAGAACTGACTTAAGTGTAAAAGTATTCTATTCTAGTACTTATTCAGAATGTAAAACTGTGAAGATGTTTGCTTTAAGATTAATTATTTAAACATATTATAAAAGCTGAACAGATTGGTTAAAAATTGTATACACAGATAGACATAACACAAACATGAGCGTAGCTAGGGGTGGGCAAGGCTGGGCAATGCCCACTCTAGAAAATTCTTTGCCCACCCTAGAAAAATCGACAGTATTGAAGTACTTACTGTTTAATCGCTTTTTATTAGGGTTCTGAACTTCAAAAGAAAAAGACGGAACCCTTATAGGTCGTATATTTTGGCCAAGATGTAAAGTTTGTAGAGTTGGGCTCTCATTAATTGACTGTGGTTAGATTAGCAGGACGGCTGCCCCCTCTAGACAAAATCCCTAGCTATGCCAATGAATACATAGGATATGTTTATTCTGGTACATGAAGTACTTCCTTTAGGATGCAAGTAAAAGGTGATCCTGGCTAAAAAGCTTGTACATTGTCTTTCCATGGAGTGTTTTAATTTTGAGGAGCAGCCAATCTATGTACTAAAGACTAATTTGGAATAGCAAAATATAATTTAATTCTCTAAAACCAATCTAGTTTTTATCATAGGATTAAAATGATCACTGGTATAGCCTCTACTGCATTTGGTAAAAAATGTGATGTAGTTTTATTTTGGAATTTCCACAATTTTTAGATTTGTAACTATATGTAGAAGTAAGAGGAACAGGGTGTTAAGTTCAGTCATACTCCATAGAAAATGGAGGATCTTCCGACCAGAAGGGTGTTGTGTCTGGCGGGCAATTGCTCGATGATTCATGTCGGGCCGTTGTATCTATGCTAGTTGCGCGGTAAACTGCTTGCGCGATGCAGGATTTGCGTGACGTCAGTATGACGCGTTGTTCGCAATGTGGCGTTGTAGATACCGCTACATTACTATGGGGGTACTCTATTTTATAAGGAGCTAATCAATCAGTCCCTATCAATATTATGTTCTTTGCCACAGGGGTTTGTGCTGTGCCACTCAATAGCTGGAGGAACAGGGTCAGGCATGGGTTCCTACATCCTTGAACATCTATCAGACAGGTTCCCCAAGAAGCTGGTGCAGACCTACAGTGTCTTTCCTAACCTGGATGAAATCAGGTAAGTTCTTTGGATGTACTTTATGTTTGACTTCTTAGATCTTGGTATTTCTTATGTTGGCTGAGATGAGAAAAAAAAAATAAGTTCTTGGCTTGGTTATTTTTCTTATATGTTGATTGTGTGTGAACCGAAACAATAGTGTTAGAGCGATTCTGCACTGCATCCGATCCGAATCCGAGTTCATTCCGAATGGGAATGTTCTAAATTCGGACGGACAGGAGATCGGAACTAGTGCGCAACCCCTCATACAAACAGTACTATGGCTACTTCCGACCGATATTTCTCGGATTCGGATCGGATGCAATGCAGAACCGCTCTTAAAGTTAAATATACGTAGATAGGTACCAGGTAGTATACAATAAGACATAACAGAATGTAGTCACGCGATGCGCGGTCAACGACTATCCAATTAAGTAGATACTGCCATTACAATGTCACGGTCTTTGGCTATTGTTACATCTTAAATGGGCCATTAAATAAAATGTAAGTGTAACAATACTGCTCTTTTGAAGATACGAGGAGAGTATTCAATTGTATTCCTGTCTTATAATAACTTTTTTCATCAATCAGACATGTAATCATTTTTTTTATAATTTGACGATTTGATATTTATAAGATTTCCTATGAACATCGAATCGTCAAACCTACGCAGTCAGCATAGCTATTCAACCACTCGATACGCTTTTGTAACGTATCGAACATCAATCGAATGTTATCGTAGGAGTCCTCTAAACACTATTTACAAATCCAAAATCCGAAAATTTTGTCAGTTATAGACGACAGCTATTGTTCCGACGACTGTTTGCTGTCGGGGGCAAGGCAAATCAGGTCATCGAAATGTGTCATTTTCGATATGATAGCGTGTCGGATGGTTGTGTATAGCTATGCACATCGACTAATGACCTTCAAGCTCATTTCAGACTACGCTATAATATAATAGCATAAGTATAGCATATTACAGTTTATAACACAACAATACCTATCGCTCGCCATATATTTATTTAGAACACGTTCACACTTTGCTGTACTATATATTATTTAAATGTCAGCTATTTATTATAGCGTAGTCTGAAATGAGCTTAAGATGAACCTAAGTTAATAGGTAATACGGGCTGGTGTCCGCAACTCCACGTCAATGCGCGTATTTTACGTACGGAACAAACAAGTTATCTAGGTGTCATGTCGTGGCGAAACCTGCACCCTAATTGCGTAACTCACAATCATTCACAATCTGAATCATTTTAAAGGATGCAACATCCTTTAAAATGATTCAGATTGTGAATGATAGTGAGTTACTTCTTGATATGTTCGAAAAATTCGTCTTCTCAGCAACGTAAACGTAACTCAGTAGATCTTGACAGAGTCTTTAAAGCTCAAAAAAATGTATCCTATTACTATTTAAAAGATATTATACCATTAAGGACTATTTAGAAGACAAGTCAATAGAACCTGTAATTTGTAAGTTAGATTAATTGACATCGCTGATTGTGAATACATTTGTACGCCATGTTATGGCAGGATATGCTGAAACAAATTCACTGTAACACACTATGTACCATGTTCTAGCAATAAAAATATTTTGATTTTTTAAATAAAGTAATGAATGTTGTTGAACTGTCAAAATCAAAGCCATTAGCCATTCCTACTGTTGTGTGTTACGCAGTTACCCCGCTCGGTAGGCTTTTATCCAATTTTAGTTAGTAATGCAGTGGTGGAGCAAGATCAAACTGTGACGTTACTTTTAGTAGACAAGATCCATTTGTGCGTCAGCGAAGCGTCATGCACGCCACACAAGCATTGTACCGCCACTGGTCTAAACCATACCAGTAAATCAGTGGAGTATACCAGTGCTGAGCTGACGTTCAAAAAATTTGTTCAATAACGAAAATCTATGCAATAACGCACATGAAGGACAGCTTATTTCTGACATTTTATTCGGGTCATTTCTGTCCGGCGATGATGACAAATAGTCTCTAACCGTTTGTTCAGCTCTTATATGCAACTCGTGTTTTTCTATGCCAGTGACGTAGTGGTCCAGCCTTACAACTCGCTGCTGACGCTAAAGCGCTTAACGGAAAGCGCTGACTGCGTCATGGTGCTTGACAACACAGCGCTGAACCGCATCGCCAGCGACCGCCTGCACATACAGAACCCGTCGTTTGCGCAAATCAACACGCTCGTCTCTACTATCATGAGTGCCAGTACCGCTACATTAAGGTAAAGTAGATTCTATCACATTAATATTATAAAGGCGAAAGTTTGTGAGTGTGTTTCTTTGTTTGTTACTTCTTCACGCACGAACGGCTAGACGAATTTTGATAAAATTTGGTATGGAGGTACCCGACACCCTGGATTAACACATAGGCTACTTTTCATCCCGATAGTCCCACGGGATCGAAATTTATGCGGGTGAAACCGAAGGCGCAGCTAGTAAATACATAATTAAAAAAAAAAATGGTCTTTCTTCAGTAACATGAATGAGATATCAGCTTCCAAGTAGTTCCAGGGTCTAACCGTTAGCTTAGGCAACTTCCCTTCCCCCTTTTTTTCGTGGAGAAAATTCGTATGGATACCTTCCGTCTGGGAAGAACGAAGTGTTACATAATGTTGGACTCCTACCGACTATAACCCCACAGTGCCTTCTACTACCATAAGTCGGGGTCCAGGGAGGTACTTGTACATTCACCGCATCCCCGACTGGATCCCTTCCCGTAACTTTAACATATGTATTCAGTAGCAATACTGGGCGATACAGATAACGACTTTCCGTACTTTCCTTTGACGAAGAAAGTTGCAAAATTGTGTAAAACTTTTTGCCTAGCCATAATATTTTAGTGATGGTCGGTAATTGAGTAACTCTGTGGTATCTCAGGTATCCGTCGTACATGAACAACGATCTGATCAGCCTGGTGGCGCCGCTGATACCGACCCCAAGGCTACACTTCCTCATGACAGGATACACGCCACTGTCCGCCGACCACGAATTAAATACGGTAAGTTACCCACTTACGCCAGCCAAGATTATTCGATGGAAAGCTCAAATGATTGAAGTCTTTATTTAATACTATGTAATACATTTTTAGTTTGTGTTTTTCTATAGGCGCCAAAAATTCGAAAAACCACAGTACTCGACGTGATGCAAAGACTACTCCAACCAAAGAATATGATGGTCTCTCTTAGTCCAGATAGAACAAACCAACACTGCTACATATCAATATTGAATATCATACAGGTAATTATTAACCTTATTCAAACCTAGTCCCCCTATTAATCACCCAATAACAATCTTCGAGATCAAACAAGACATTACCAGGATTCTGATTCCAGATTTGAGTAGGTAGATCTTTAGAATCTGTGCATTGTTATGAATAATAAATATTTATTCAGAATTAAAATTGTTAAAATATTTGTACCTAAAAATCTTAAAAGGTGGTACAATGTTAGATGCCCGAATAGCTAGTCTAGACAGCACACCAGTTCCTTACATAAATACTCTTGATATTTCAGGGAGAAGTAGACCCATCACAAGTGCACAAGTCTCTGCAAAGAATCCGCGAGCGAAAGCTAGCGTCCTTCATCCCGTGGGGCCCCGCGTCCATACAAGTGGCTTTGTCGCGCCGCTCGCCCTACGTGCACGCCTCGCACAAAGTATCGGGACTGCTACTTGCCAATCACACCAACATCTCATCAGTAAGTAGCAATGTATTCACAATTCATTATGGAAAAGTGAGTGTCTCCAGATACATCGCGCTAAGTCACGACTTTTGTTCGTCATTTTCGATATTGCCAGACGTCTTTCGAAGTCGAACGACGTCGCACGAGTTTTCTAGACACATTTGTCCCATGGTATTTACACGGCTTAATCGTCATCATCAGGATTCTGGTACTTCTCTCTTTTACACGATATTTTTATATATGTCTATACGTTGAAAGAGACCATCAGCCCTGAGTTTGTTTCGCCATCTTTTCTTAGGGGTATGGGAAATTTGAACTCCATTTCTTACATTTCTCTGTGCAGTTGTTTGACAGATGTCTGCAGCAGTTTGACAAGCTGCGCAAGCGCGAGGCTTTCTTGGAGGTGTTCCGCAAAGAGCCGATGTTCAAGGAATCGCTGGAGGAGTTCGACGAATCTCGCGGCGTGGTTGACGACCTCGTGCAGGAGTACCAGGCAGCCGCCACCCCCGACTATGTGCATTGGAATCCAGGTATAAACCAATTTTCTAAAATATTCTCCTCGTTTTTAGTTCACTTTGTATTACGTATTATTAATTTATACAAATTGCGATATTATCAAGTGGCAAAAAGCAAGTTCGGAAAGGGCATTCTCCCTTCACTAAAGTCTTGAGCTCTCCGATTGATGTAACTTCCAACGTTTTTTTTTTGTATTTCAGAGAGCAGTCAAATATAACACCCATGACTTCATGAAGATGGGAAATAAATACATGTTAACAGAACAGGATCGGACGCATTGTGAAAGGGATTCCAAAGGAGATGTCGGACGAATTTATGATGATGTACCTACCCTCAGCTGTTAGTTTTAAGTTTTTGTTTTAACAAGTGCCATTTATTATTGTATTCTTTAACCCTTTGACCGCCAAGGACGCAACATTAGCAAAGTTTTATTTGTTATTAAAAGTTGAAGTGTTATGAACGCTTAAAGAGGTCATTGGCGTCTCGATCAAGTTATTGAATGACGCTTTAATGCGTCCTTGGCGGTCAAAGGGTTAATCTCATTTTGTTAACATTGTTTACTCGAATATGTTATGACGGTATAGCCCCTACCTAAAACACGCACAGTCTGAATAAAATAAATAAAACGCTTTTTTTTTTACCAAGAATTTATTTTTTATATTTAAAAGTAGCTATCTTTTCAACATTCCCTTCACCTTTACCATACACATATCACTCTCGTGCGAACGTTATCCATGTGGTTTGTACGTCCTGGCTATTGACACGCAATACAGAATGCTTAACTATCTATTTTATAGACGAACATCGATATTACGCGAGTTAAAGTTGAAACAGCGAATGTCGAAGACAATCACATCGTATATGAGTTTAGCCGCATTCTAGGAGCTTAGCAGTGAAAGCATTTACTTTACATTGAGTAACTATTTAATTTCTAGGCTCCCAAAATGTACTAAACATATTATATAAAAATTGCACAAATGAGCTACATTTATAAAAATAAAACCCTTGCACAAATGGCTTCTACGATCATATCTCGTGTTTAGCGCACTAGAGAGAAGATCTCAAGTCCGTTGCCTTATTTTAATTCTTATTCATGTACTTTTTATTTACCCTCTTAATTACTCAGTACTATGGCATATAAACAGATTTTCTACTGCCATCACATTGAAAGATTATGGGATAAACAATTATGTGAATACATTGATACACCATGAGTAACGTTTATTTCTAAACTATCACATGGATTATTTTGCTTTTTCCTCGTATTATCTGAAACCTACTACATTACTGGTTTAAGGGTAGTGACGAAAATAGTTGCTATAATGATGGCCAAATCGCGGTATCAACTGGTTTCGATGAAACTAACATTCAACAACTACAAATAGGAATAATTATTAGTTTTACAATGTTTAAAGAAATCAATTGCGACCAGTTGCGCAGCGATTCACATGGGCTATTTCCGTTGTAATGATCACTGGAAAGTCGTAAATGATAACAGCTGCTGATTATAATGCCGGCTGGCGTTAAGTCGCTGTCTGAAGGGCGTGACTACTATAGGCTGTTTGCTTGCATTTCGGACTGCTCTATTCGCTGCTGAGCTGACATTTAACCTTAACTAAAGATACCAAACGTAATGTGCATGATCACTTGTACTACTAAACTAACAACATGTGATTTCTTTTTGGACACCGGCGCATGCTAGCAATTGTTTCTGTAAATGCTCGAGAACAGACATTGCGAGGAATTTGTAGCGAGATCCTTCGCTGTACTTTACCTACATTCTCGGTATGAAAAATCATGACATGCTGAAGTGAGTGCGGCGCAACATGTCTCGATATAACCCCGTGATTCCCTTGTAAACTAACCCAAGCTGATAGAGTCTACAGTCTATGGCTAATGATGCAACATAGAAACTTATAGGACAGTATAATAAGAAATTATATCACAAGGATCCATGACACACCACACTATAACCTAATTTTTTATACACCAATATAACAGTTGTTCATATAAAAGTTTTGTTTAAATTTCAACACAGACTAATTACGAATCACAATGTCGATATTAAACCATCAAGGTGCCAAAAAAATGTTATGTGATCAGAAATTATATAATGCAACAATGTTGTAAGTGAACATACAAATTAAAAGCGATGCGTAAGAGTCACGCGTTACTAGCAAAATAAAAATGTGCCCAAAAAGACAATGACACTTCCTACAATCGATTATTCAGAACAGAGAATAAAATATATGAGACTGGAAAGCTATGTGATGAAATGATGTCTTTCTCATACATTTTAATTCTCTGTTACAGGGATTCAGGCCTCACCAGGGAAACAGTACCTATATTTTAGTTATGTTAGCGCCCATATTTTAAATGGAGCTTTGACTGGGAACATGCATATAGTATGCAACTACATTGTAAGTTACGAAATCGATAGACAACCAATGGATACTATTTGCGTAGCGAAGCCATACCCTAATGATTGTAGAAGAGGACATTGTACAGGCCTTGTGGAATATTAGTTAGTGACACGGCCTAATGTCAACAACGGGCACTGTGGGCTAGGAAGTCTGACTGGGCGCCGAGAACTTGGGCTGGATGATGGACGTCTTGCGCAGCGGGACGGTCTCGGGCGTGGGGATGGCGTCGCCCGTGGGCAGCTTAACAGGAGCAGCCGGCGCCTTGAAAGGCTGGGACAGGTTACTCGGCCGCTGCTTCGCCATTTGATAGTCGCCGGAATCGAAGAACTTTTGCTGAAATTGAAATCATCATTATGTCTATCAACCAGTGGTCGTTAGAGAGTACCTTCATAGACAGACGACGATCATGGCTGAAGCATCAGCTCATATTTACCAAATATGTAAATCTATTGCCACTGAAAACAATGACCCCAAAAGTTCAGACAAGGTCATGCAGAAGTGGTCTAAAATGGATACCTGTTTAGAATTAATCAATAAACAATTACACTGACCCCCTTAGCTAGCCTCTTCTGCAGGAAAGCCGAGTGTCCCCCAGGTCCTCTCCCCATCATTGCATTTGGGAACTTCGCCTTCAATTTTGCTTCCTCTAACTTCTCCAACTCTTTTGGCTGTAACAATATCACATGGCAAGTTAAACAATTGTGAATTAGCCAACGCATGATGGTAAAACGATAGGAGTGCAGGGCGCTGTCAGTTAGGAGCAACGTGTTGAGAGTTGTAAAAATTACTCTGTTTAGGGCACACTGCCAAGCTTTAACACCTGCATTCGACCAGCTGTCGACTACACGAAGAGGCTAACAGCATCTTACGTGTCCAATAAAACAACGTGTGTAGTGCGCTGTTGGGGTTGCCACGACACTGTAACGCATCAGAGTGCGTGTCACCTACTACCTGATGCGGCGGGTGGGGGCAAATACTTAAGACACTGGGCCAGGATGCAAGTACCGCAGTTTTATTCTATCAAAGTATTGCATAAAATTGATTATTATTGATTTTTACCTTCTCGTTCATGAATACCATCATCGTTCATTCATTCTCCTGCCCTTATCCCAATTTATTTGGGGTCGGCGCAATATTTCTTTTTCTTCCATATTTCTCTATTAGTCGTCATCTCGGTAGTCACCCCCTTTCTAACCATATCATCATTCACACATTCCATCCATCGTTTCTTTGGTCTTCCCCTACTCTTATAGCCATCGACACCACGACATTTTTCTCATTTCTCAGTAACACATGCCCATACCATGACAGCCGATTTCCACACAACTTTTCAGTTACCGGTGCCACTTTCTTCCTCTTATGTACTCATTTCTTATTTGATCCATTCGTATAACACCACTCATCCCTCTTAGCATTCTTATCTCAGCTGCATGCAATTGCCTTTCATTCATCCCTTTTGTGGTCCAAAATTTCGATCCATACAAGGCAGGTCTACTCATAGTCTTATATTTATCTTCCCCTTAAGTTTAAGGGTAATGCGGGAGTCGCAGAGTGTTCCCGTGACCTGCCGCCATTTCATCCATCCAGTGTTAATACTGTGCTTAACCGTCCGATCTACTGCGCTATCGCTTTGCACTAGTGAACCGAGATACCGAAAGTCGGAGCATACTGGGAGAAGTGGGTCATCAAGGGCTATGGCTCCAGAACTGGAGAGACCGCCGAAATTGCAGAACTTATATTCGGTTTTGGTTCTGCTAATTTTCAAGCCAACATTCTCCAGCTTCTGTTGCCATTTCTCCAATCTGCTCTGGATCTCAGGTCCATCTTCACCGACAAGGACAATGTCATCGGCAAACAACATGCACCAGGGTGCCTACTCCTGGATGTCTGATGTAAGAGCGTCCATAATCAACAGGAAGAGGTAAGGACTTAAAACCGATCCCTGGTGCAAGCCTACAGCCACACTGAACTCGTCGGTACTGTCAGTAGCTGATCGGACGTAGGTACGAGATTGACTGTACATAGCACGAATTAAGTCTTCATACTTTCCGGGCAAACCTTTCTTTCGAGGCCCACCACAGCACATCCGGAGGTACCCTATTATTTCGCTTTCTCCAGATCAATGAACATGTGCCAGTTCTTGTGTGCACGCCTGTACTTCTAGCAAAATAGGCAGAGTGCAAAAGTGGAGTCCATTGTTCCTCGACCTGACAAAAACCCAAACTGGTTTGGGGTAATCTCACTCTCCTCTCGCAATCTTTTCTCTATTACTTTCTCTCGTACCTTCATACTATGTGTGTGTTGATGCAGTCCTGGACATCACCTTTATTCTTGAAGATCATTAATACCAATATCTGCCAAATGTATGTACTAACATTGGTGTTTTTAAAGGTTTTAAAGTTTTTAAAGGTTTTACAGACAATGTCACGGGCAACAGCTAGTTGTAAACTAAAACTCACTTAATTTTATCTATAATTGAATTTAACTTTCAAACATGTCTCTTTATAGGATGTTTAACCTGTTGTAACACAAACATAAATCCACATGAGAAACTATAGAAATGTTATTGTGGCATATGAGAGTTATAAAAATAGCCTTTGCTGAATGTAGAATAGTAAACATAAACAAGTAAAAGTTAAACAAAACCTTTTCTATGAATAGTCTGGTATGAATGCCAATTCAGATAGATTTTGATTTTATTTCACAAGGGAAAACAAATGGTAGTATATTAAAAATAAACAGAAAATACTTAACAAATATATTAGCTAATAGTAGATACTTCGGTCAGTGGGTCGTCTTTGGAGAAAGTTGAAATCCGCCCCTAAGACGACCCACTGACTGAAAGTTGTTTGCCACAAGAATAAAATTAAACGATGATGATGCAAAATTTATCTTACCTGGTTTAGTCATAGATTGTTATGTATTTTTGTGTAAATAATATTGCTACACTAAGTGGATTGCTTAGGTTATTGTAAAAAAGTAAAGTACTAATACTTACATCCTTTGGAGGCTCAGGCTGATCAGGTGAATCACTCATTTCGGCAACTACAAAAAGGAGGTATATAGATAATTATTGATAGCCTATTGCATCTAGAACATACACTGGTTCGTTTAATTAACGGGTTATCAGTACAAGTAACCTACTAGATGTAACTAGACGATTGTTAAAACGTATTGTTTTGTTTACCCTCCAATTAAAAACAAAACCAGATAACTTGCTCAAATGAAGACGGATCGGGTTCAGTTTGGAACCCTGGAAAAACTTAAGCAAATAGTTTTACTTATTTACATTACAATATAAACTACATGTAAAACACATGGTTCGCCGCAAAAACAATAAATTTGTAAGGTAATTCAATAACGTTCGGTCAAAGGAAAGTTGTTTACCTTGATATTGATCTTCGAATCAACAGCAATGTAGTGATTACACGATTCAATTACAAATACAGCAATTACTATGTGATTACACTGGCACAATCGATTTTTAGATCAAAATTATCAACAAATCACTTAATTCTCGTGAATTCGTAACGTTAAAAATGGCGTTTTCAAAAAATGTTGCCACTGGTATATTTTTTAAATTCTACTATACACTTTATATAAAAAAATAAAGTTCGTGGTTTTCGTTCTTGACCTTGCATTGGATTTTGACAACACAATGCTTGCTTGCACGAAAGTAATAGAAATACAAACGTTGGTGTGGATTTCGAATTACTGTATTTATATCAATATTCAACCAACTGACTGGACTGCTTAAACATTTATAAGAAAATAATAGTAGTCCGACCACTGGGTCTAAGACTCCTAAAAAAATAAAATACTTATTTGTATATTTATACTCTCTACGCCTAGAGAGGCCCTGCTGTACTGCGTTCAATTACTGCGCTCGCTCAGTCATGCCGGGGCGGGGCCACACCAACGGGAAACGGCAATGCCCATCATCTCCGAACACTGCGGTAATTATTCCGACAATTAACGCGATAAATTGAGTGGCCACACTTGAACGTGTTTTTTTTGGACGTTAGAAGCTGCTGCGCTACTGCAGTGTAAAAAATCGCGAAAAAAAATCAGCTGTTCCCTACATTTTGACGAGTTATGCGAACATAAATGTAGGGAACAGCTGATTTTTTTTCTCACGATTTTAGGTTTGGCCCCATAGTAAAAGTCGTTCATAATGATGAGTACAATGACCCTATTAGAGGATAACGGTGATTAAAATTACATCCTGTATATATGGAAAAAATGTCACATAGTTATGATGGTTGATGAGTAAGTGGTTATGAGTAACTATTAGAAATACGTTTTGAGGATATAGATGAGGATGAGGATATGAGGAGGAGGAAGAGGATGCAGATGAGGGAGACCTGCGATTTCAAATTGAATATTTTTTTGAAATAAAAAAAAAACAGTTATATGTATAGTCAAAAATCACAATATCCCTATCCAAATAACAACCGGGGTTGAACAATGAAAATTTACTTTGAAGCTGTTTCGCCGGATAAACCGTTCATGAGGCCATCGTGAGGTACCTTATTCATAATAAATTGATCGTATTTTCACTGGAACTATTTCAAAGGATCGAATGCAGCAAGCAAAAGACGGAGATTACTTTTAATTTCATTATAAACATCAATACAATGCCACAAAAATGACACTTCCTGAATAAATTCCTCTTATTGAATGAGTAAGCGGAAGAGGAATATTTTATGCCTAATTTGGAAGATGTGGTAGAGGTTGAGGAATCACAAAAAATCTGGCCAAGTGCGAGTCGGGCTCGCACACGAAGGGTTCCGTACCACAAGGCAAAAACGCTGAAAAAAACATGTTTGTTGTATGGGAGCCCCCCTTAAATATGTATTTTATTTTAATTTTTATTATTTATTATTAAAGTTAAAATACAACTGAGTATTTCGTGAATATTTCAAGTGCCTACCTGTTGCCATTTTTGATATCGAGCAAAAAAGGGCAAAAAAATCGCGTTTATTGTATGGGAGCCCCCCCTAAATATTTATTCTATTTTGTTTTTAGTACCGGGGTTACTTTGATCAATATTGAACTTTCAAGGTCCATATCTTTTAAATCTCTGGTTGTAAAAAAATATATAATCGGTCTAATAATCGGTTTTGTTTAAACTCGCGATTTCTGTAATAATAAATGAAAAACTGGCCAAGTGCGAGTCGGACTCGCACACGAAGCGTTCCGTACCACAAGGCAAAAACGCCGAAAAAAACATGTTTGTTGTATTGGAGCCCCCCTTAAATATTTATTTTATTTTAATTTTATTATTTATTATTAAAGTTAAAATACAACTGAGTATTTTGTGAATATTTCAAATGCCTACCTGTTGCCATTTTTGATATCGAGCAAAAAAGGGCAAAAAAATCGCGTTTGTTGTATGGGAGCCCCCCTTGAATATTTATTTTATTTTGTTTTTAGTATTTGTTGTTATAGCGGCAACAGAAATACATCATCTGTGAAAATTTCAACTGTCTAGCTATCGCGGTTCTTGAGATACAGCCTGGTGACAGACAGACAGACAGACGGACAGACAGCGAAGTCTTAGTAATAGGGTCCCGTTTTTACCCTTTGGGTACGGAACCCTAAAAAATATGGCTAGATTTTGAGAAAAAAAAATAAAAACTGTCTGATCAAAGTTATACGTAGAATGGGGTTACATTGATAAGTTTGGGACTACGCAATAAAATAGGCAATTTGATTGCGTAGTTACAAAGTTACCCCAATTATAATGCCAATACAATTTTTAAAATCAAAATCTGCCAACGGGAAAAATAATTATTGTCATTTTTGTCGTATGGGGGTAACTTTGATCATGAAAAGTTAAATTAAAACTAAAAAACTGGCCAAGTGCGAGTCGGACTCGCACATGAAGGGTTCCGTACCACAAGGCAAAAACACCGAAAAAAACATGTTTGTTGTATGGGAGCCCCCCTTAAATATTTATTTTATTTTAATTTTATTATTTATTATTAAAGTTAAAATACAACTGAGTATTTTGTGAATATTTCAAGTGCCTACCTGTTGCCATTTTTGATATCGAGCAAAAAAGGGCAAAAAAATCGCGTTTGTTGTATGGGAGCCCCCTTAAATATTGATTTTATTTTGTTTTTAGTATTTGTTGTTATAGCGGCAACAGAAATACATCATGTGTGAAAATTTCAACTGTCTAACTATCGCGGTTCTTGAGATACAGCCTGGTGACAGACAGACAGACAGACGGACAGACGGACAGACGGACAGACGGACAGACAGCGAAGTCTTAGTAATAGGGTCCCGTTTTTACCCTTTGGGTACGGAACCCTAAAAACGAGGAACTACCGCATTATGAGGATGAGGAAGAGGAATCGTCATAAACTCATAACCCTAGTATTTACGTTCCGTTCGTTGTCGAACGAAACGCACTGTAGAACGCACCCCTGACTTCCACTGACAGTCTGATCCATAGAGTACATATCTCTAAGTAGTCTGTGATAGAGTATAGTAGTCTGATCTGACACTGACAGTGACAGAGTTCTGTATTTTAATTTGTTTGTTTGTTCATTCATTCATGTTTGTTAGCGTCTTCTTTGGCGCTTGGCGCAATTAAAATTAAAAAATTCGATTTTATCCAAAATGGAACCAGATACTGATATGATCGAAAATGATCAAGAGGATAAGGATGGTGCCATCGTCAACATACATGTTCGCAACTTTTTTTGTCATGACAATTTGGAAGTAAATCTAAACAGAAACGTAAATTTTATTGTTGGTCGCAACGGAAGTGGGAAAAGTGCAATTTTGACTGCTTTAGTTGTCGGCTTAGGTGGAAGAGCGTCTGCTACAAACCGCGGGAGTAATCTACGCTGTAAGTTACAAGTTTGTTCTTCTTCATCCTGCCCTTGCCCCATGTTACTTGGGGTCGGCGCAAAATGTACCTCCGCAATGTATTATAACCTGAGACGACCCTGTGACCTGTTTTTCTCTTCTAATGACTCAGTCCTGTTACCATCAGCTTATCATTTTAAAATTGTTCAGATCTAAACACCACACTTTTAACTTTCTGTAACGGTCTGGGTTTTAATAATTTTAAACTTCCAACTACTAAAAAATACTCTACTCTTCTATTGTTGCCATGCTGTTATTGTTTATAAATACAAATTGCACGTCAACCCATTTGTTTCAAGTTTGTAACATGAGTTTGTTGTTCCAGCTTTTATAAAGAAGGGTGCCAACTCAGCAACAATTGAGATAAAAATCAAGAACAGTGGTCCTATGGCATATAAACACCAAATTTATGGCGACTACATAACTGTTGTAAGGCATATCAATGCTTCAGGAGGCTCCAATTACAAAATTAAAACTGCTTCTGGTATGTATAATGTGACCATTCATCCTGCTTTGGGCGGGACAGTCCCGCTTTCATACTGGCTGTCCCGTTGTGCCCAACCAGAGCAAAAATGTCCCGCTTTTACAAAGGGACCAATCGATATTCAATTCAATTAAATTTATTCATTTAGGTATGTATGTACCTACATTATATTCATATTTATCTGGTTGAAAGATGTTTATTCTTATTTCCTTCCTTTTATGATGAGGCTTTATCTCTAGCAATTTCTAGATATGGCACAGGCTAATGTCAACATTATATGTTACCTTTTAGAAATAAGATGTGAGGTCACTAGAATTTAAACATATCAAATAAGAAAAGTCCTTAACCTAGCTATTATGTCCATTAAAACACTGTATTTCAGTAAATACATTTATTGTGCAAAGTAGCAAACACAGTATGAAAATCAACTGAAGTAAACTCACCTACCCCCACTACTTAGTCAATATTATTATTACAATAAGATTTGACAAGTACCTACATTAAATATACAACACTAGCTTTTATAGAAAACACAACATGTTGAAATGTATGAAGCAATAGTATCATTACTCCAAATGCGCCAAATCAAAGATCTACAAAAGACAACAGTCATTTTATAATGTCTTTGATTGAGGCCCACAAGTGGTTAAAACATAAACTAATCACCAAACGGCTGGACCAATTTTGGTAAGATTTGGTACGGAGGTAGCGAGAATTAACACATAGGATACTTTTTACTCCCACGGGATCTTTATATTCCCACTTTATAGGGGGACACTTATAGGGGTGAAACGGCGGGGCGCTGCTAGTACAATATAGTTTACAAGTATAAACTATTTACAGGAGATAACATCATCATTTAATGGGTCCTTAATCTTATTTTTCATCCTTAATCTTATTTTTCTTTGCATTCCAGTTTACCTATAATAACACAGTTTTCATTAACAATTCAGAAATCGGTTTATTACATTGGTTTAATTTAACCTGTACTATCCTTCTAATTCTGTGTGGTGCCGGAATAGTCTGTGTGGTGCCGGACTTAAAGAATAGCACCACCCCATACTTCCCGTGGGTGTCGTAAAAGGCGACTAAGGGTCGTACCAGAGAATGGGCAGCAGCGTTCTGTATGCATTCCACCACCATACCATACTGCGAACGCCAACCCGCCTGCCAAGCATGGCGATTATGGCAAACCCCCCCCCAAGAATGACAAGCACAAAAAACACTTGGGCCCTAATACCCGGCAGCCCGCCTACCCTTGGTTACGGTAGCGGCCAAGGCCACGGTGAGGCAAGGGGTGCTAAGAATCCCCGGAAGAGATTCGGCTACCACAATCACCGAAAACTGGACCTGGCAACATACAACACGCGTACACTCCGGACCGACGAGAGGATCACCGAACTCGAGGAAGAATTGAGCAAGGTACGATGGAGTATAGTGGGGTTATCTGAAGTCCGAAGAGAGGGGGAGGACTCGATAATCCTCAAATCCGGAAACTTGCTCTATTTCCGGGAGGGCAACCAGCAGTCCCAAGGTGGTGTCGGGTTTATCGTCCAGAAGTCCCTTGTGAGCAACGTGGTGAAGATCGAATGTGTCGGCCGGGGTGGTGTACCTTATACTCAGAATATCTGAAAGGTATTCGCTAAAGGTCGTACAGGTTTACGCCCCGACCTCGTCACGCAACGACGATGAGGTAGAGACCATGTATGAGGATATTTCCAGAGCCATGCATGGCTCTAAAACTCACTTTACCGTTGTCATGGGGGACTTTAACGCGAAACTGGGTAAACGAAACGATGATGAGCTGCGAGTGGGGCAATTTGGAGTTGGACGCCGGAACCGGCGTCCAACTCCGGGCCGCCTACTGGCCAGTAGGCGGCCCCGGTGGTTCCGGCGTCCAACTCCCGTCAACGTCCCGGTAGTTTTATGGAGAAGGAAGGCCTCTTTATGATGAATTCCTTCTTCAGAAAACGTGAGCACAGAAAGTGGACCTGGCAGAGCCCGGATGGTGCAACTAAAAATGAGATTGACTTCATTTTGTCGTCGAAGAAGCAAGTATTCAATGATGTCTCTGTACTCTCTGTGATCAACGCGGTGAAAACCGGAAGTGATCACCGCATGGTAAGAGGCACATTGAACTTAAATATCAAGCTGGAAAGATCTCGACTGATGAAGTCTACGCTCCGTCCAGCACCGATCCATGTCCAAAACCTCGAGAGCTTTCAGCTCGAACTCCAGAATCGTTTCGAATGCCTAGGGAGCTCTGTGGACGATTATAACGATGGGTTCGTGGAAGCTGTCCATTTGGTCGGGTCTAAGATCTTCAAGACCCGCCGTACGAATTCAAAAAAGAAGCTCTCTGATCCTACTTTGCGGCTCATGAAGGAGAGGCGCGAGATGATCCTGCAGTCTTCGGATGATGCGCTAAATTACCGGCAACTCAATAGACGGATCTCTAAGTCCTTGAAAAGCGATCTTCGCCGCTTTAATACAGATCGTATTAAGGACGCGATAGAGCGAAATAAAGGCTCCAAGGTCTTTGCTAGAGATCTGTCTATTGGGCAGAGCCAGCTCATGAAACTGAAGACCGATGATGGCAGGATCGTATCCGCCAAACCTGAGCTGTTGAGAGAGATCGAGAGGTTCTATGGACGGTTATACACGTCAACAAGTAACCCCGTTATGAATCTGGCAAACGACCCAAGAGCTAGATTGACCCGGCACTATACCGAAGACATCCCGGACGTCAGCCTGTACGAGATTAGGATGGCTCTGAAGCAGCTCAAAAACAACAAGGCGCCGGGTGATGACGGAATCACGGCCGAGTTGCTGAAGGCCGGCGGGAAACCCGTTCTTAAGGCCCTTCAGAAGCTGTTTGGTTCCGTCATACTCGAGGGCAAAACGCCACAGGCATGGAACAGAGGTGTAGTGATACTTTTGTTTAACCTTTTGACCGCCAGAGCGTAAACGCAGCGGCGTACCTCCCACGCCAAGCCACAAATTCAGCGCAAATACCTACAAAAAAAAAATAGGGATTCCAACATCTTATCGATAAGTTATCGATAACCAATTAGTCATTGCTTTAAACCCATATTTTTTAAATAAAATATTACTCGTTACATCATTATTTTATTTTATTTGACCCTATTTCGTATCACACTATCATTAAACAGAAGTTACAAAAATCTAAACAACGTAAAAGCAGACATTAGAACTACAAACAAATAAAATAAATAATAATAAGGTACATCACTAATCTCGTTCGTGACGGTACCCGCTGTCGGGAAGTCCCGACTCTGGCGTGGCTGGCACGACCTTTCGACAACTTCCTCGCATGCAAGTAGGGATGTGACATTGTGGGACATAAAATAACAATCATATAGTATTTAACAACAATTTAATCAATTCACTTTAAATTAGTCTGACTCTACATAAATCGGCAAACTTATGTCATCTAAGTCCTTCTGCTGTCGCACTTTTCTTATTAGGTTCAATAAATTGACGTACGTTACTGAACACTTCTCTGCTGGCACTCTATCTTCAGAGAATTCATCATCCTCTTCCACACTTTCTAATATACGAAGGAGTTCTTCAGTAGTCATATTTTGACTGCTATCCATTTTTATAATCAATTTCATTCACTCTCACAGTAATAATTCCGTTACTATTATTACCACCGGTTATAATAATGAAGGAAATCACTAACAGTCTCCCGTAGCGCTAATGACGTCACCGCTTGACGTGTCTTCCCGACTGTGGCGTACAGGTTACTGTTTATGCGCTGTTGCGTAGGGATGCGCGAGAGTGGACAGAAAACTATCGATCGATAGATATTAATTATGAATTTGTTCCTACAGACCACAATTTAATATTATATTATACTTTAGGAATATTCAGATATGAATAATTGTTATTTAAAAAATTATTATCGAAGTATTTTATGCTACTTTTTATAAAATATTTCATAGATTTTAAATATAATTTACCTTACCCATCACTAGCTGTCGTGTCTTGCCGACTGTGGCGTGAGATAGAACACTTTTTTACGGATTTCGATTAGCAATTTTTGATGATTGTTTTTTCTTGTGAAATGTAACTAATGGATATATATTTGTGCCATTTTACAATATAGCATTAATGTAGTTTTAGATAATAGGAAAAAGAAACACAGAACACTTAATTTAGTATATTTATTTTGTGCTTAAAAATTGTCGTTTTCTTGTTGGCTATAGACGACGGTGGCGTGTTGGGCACGTTTTCGTTTGTCGTCTATACCCGACCGTGGCGTTCAAAAGGTTAAGAAGGGCGATAATTCCCTTCTTAAGAATTATAGGCCCATCTCACTCCTGAGCCATGTCTACAAACTGTTTTCGAGAGTCATCACGAACCGTGTCGCGCGCAGGTTTGACGACTTCCAGCCTCCCGAACAAGCCGGATTCCGTAAAGGTTTAGCACCGTAGACCACATACATACGCTGCGACAGGTTATACAGAAGACCGAAGAATATAAACTGCCTCTCTGCTTAGCGTTTGTGGACTACGAGAAAGCCTTTGATTCGATCGAGACATGGGCTGTGCTGCAGTCTCTTCAACGGTGCCAGATCGACTATCGGTACATCGAGGTGCTGAAGTGTCTGTACGAAAACGCCACTTTGTCAGTCCGTCTCCAGGATCAGACCTCGAAACCTATCCTTCTACATCTCTCCGAAACTGTTCACCGCTGCACTGGAGGATGTCTTCAAGGTTCTGGACTGGAAAGGGGCTGGCATCAACATCAATGGCGAGTACATAACTCACCTACGGTTTGCCGACGATATCGTAGTCATGGCTGAGACTATGGAGAACCTCAGTGCAATGCTCGATGACCTCAGTAGAGCCTTCGAAAGAGTGGGTCTTAAAATGAACATGGACAAAACGAAGGTCATGTCAAATGTCCATGTAACACCCACTCTCATAAAGATCGGAGACGCTACACTCGAAGTCGTGGACGAGTATGTTTACCTAGGACAAACTGTCCAGTTAGGTAGGTCTAACTTCGAGAAAGAGGTCAATCGACGAATCCGACTCGACTGGGCAGCGTTCGGGAAGCTACGCAGTATCTTCTCGTCCCACATACCGCAGTGTCTCAAGACGAAAGTCTTTGACCAGTGCGTGTTGCCAGTGATGACTTATGGCACTGAAACGTGGTCTCTCACGATGGGCCTTATAAGAAGGCTAAAAGTCACCCAAAGGGCAATGGAGAGGGCTATGCTTGGAGTTTCCCTGCGTGATCGAATCAGGAATGAGGAGATCCGCAGGAGAACCAAGGTAACCGACATAGCCCGAAGAATTGCCAAACTTAAGTGGCAGTGGGCAGGGCACATTGCTCGCAGAACAGATGGCCGATGGGGCCAAAAGGTTCTGGAGTGGCGACCGCGTACCCGGAAGACGTAGCGTCGGAAGGCCTCCCACAAGGTGGACCGACGACCTTGTAAAGGCCGCAGGAACCCGTTGGATGCAAGAAGCACAGAACCGGTCGAAGTGGAGGTGCTTGAGGGAGGCCTATGTCCAGCAGTGGACGTCTTTCGGCTGAGATGATGATGATACTATCCTTTGAATATGATAGCTGTCTACTACTTCGTTTACGTATCTAGATAAATGTAGGTATGTTTAATTGTTATTGAAGTCAGGACAACTTTGAACAGCTACACTGCTTTTGATAAACACTTAGCGAAGGAGAATGGGTAAAACCGTACCCAGACACAAAGATAATTGTAGCATTATGAACTATGTTGTTTTATTGCCCTCATGGAGTAGTTTAATTAATCCTAAAACATTATGTCTGAATTCACTTGAAGAAAAAAGTTATGTGAGGAAATGAAAATGATTTAGTAAAAGGAAATATTTAACTTATCCTTTCAAAACTTATTGACCTGCTAATGATGGACACTTTTTGAAATTAATGAACCTCTAAAAACTTTTTGCGCACTTTGATGCACTTTTAAATAACCTATTTTAAACTATTTTTAACTTTCTGTAATTATTTGAGGTTTACAAAAGAAAGCATGTATTTAATCAAACCTTTAATAATTCTCATTTTGCACTGCTAAAAATATTATTGAACACTAATGTAATTATTACTCTTCTTTTTGAAAGCACTAGGAAGTGGTGAAGGGCGGGCGTTTTTGGGGACTATCATTTTTAATTTTGACGTTCGAAAAGCGCAGATTCTCAGCTTTGTTTGCCTTTTGATTTTTGATTTTGTGAACCTCAAATAATTTTGGGGTCCTAAAAATACTGAATAGCACAGTAACTGTGATCAACTTGGATGCAGCGCTCGCTCGGGTTGCGCGGTTGGTCGCAGTCTCAATGAACCCGTTTGGTCGGGGTACCCTAGCAAAAAGGTGACAAAACCTTGCTGAAGAACTATAGACCTATCTCATTTCTGAGTCACGTATACAACTTGGTTACGAACAATCTCGTCAGGAGACTTAACGAGTTTCAGCCACCAGAACAAGCCGGTTTTCGAAAAGGCTATACTAATAGACCACATCCATATTGTTCGGCAAATTGAGCAGAAGACCGAAGAGAAGAAGACCAGCTGCTGTGTATGGCATTTGTGGACTACGAGAAAGCCTACGACTGCATCTTAATATGGGCAGTTCTGGCCCCTTTGCAACGATGAAGAATTGACTGGCGGTACATCGAAGTGTTGAGGTGTTTCCATGACGTTGCCACGATGACTGTCCAGATCTAGGATATGAAAACCAGCCCCATCCAACTACTCAGGGGAGTGAGACAGGGGATGTGATATCCTCGAAACAGTTCACGAATGTGTTAGAGGACGTTTTTAAAACGCTGGACTGGACTAGACAGGGTATCAACTTGAACGTGGAGTACATTTCACACCTTCGTTTTCGGCAGAGACGCTGGCCTGGCTGGGACAGCCTGGATACGGAAGGCAGAGGATAGGGTGTTGTGTAGGGAGAGGCCTATGTCCAGCAGTGGACTGCTATAGGCTGACTTTATTGATTGACCCTAGCTTAGTTACTACCACCAACTGTGACAAAAGGCCAGAAAATTAAAAAGAGAATCAATATATTTTTTTAAGTGCATTATTAGAAGCACAAAAAGATTTTGGAGGTTCATTAATTGCAAAAAACTGGCCAAGTGCGAGTCGGACTCGCACACGAAGGGTTCCGTACCACAAGGCAAAAACGCCGAAAAAACATGTTTGTTGTATGGGAGCCCCCCTTAAATATTTATTTTAATTTTATTATTTATTATTAAAGTCAAAATCCAACTGAGTATTTTTTGAATATTTCAAGTGCCTACCTGTTGCCATTTTTGATATCGATCAAAAAAAGGGCAAAAAAAATCGCGTTTGTTGTATGGGAGCCCCCCTTAAATATTTATTTTATTTTGTTTTTAGTATTTGTTGTTATAGCGGTAACAGAAATACATACTTTGTGAAAATTTCAACAGTCTAGCTATCGCGGTTCTTGAGATACAGCCTGGTGACAGACAGACAGACAGCGAAGTCTTAGTAATAGGCTTCCGTTTTTACCCTTTGGGTACGGACACTTAAAAAGACTCCATTATCAGCAGGTCAATAAGTTTTTACAGGATAAGTTAAATATTTCCCTTTATAAAATCAATCTTACTTCCTCAAATATCGTTTTTAACCCCCGACGCAAAAACGACGGGGTGTTATAAGTTTGACGTGTCTGTGTGTGTGTGTCTGTGTGTGTGTATTTTTTCACAACTCCCTCAATATGGGTATCAAATGAAAGGGCTTGAATAGTATAATACTATACACTATGATAAATTTCAAATCCAAGATGGCCGCCACCACAAAATGGCGAATTATATAATTTTTTCACAACTCCTTCAATATAGGTATCAAATGCAAGGGCTTGACAAGTAGAATAATGTACACTATATTGAAAGGGAATGAGGAATATTAATTAACGAAATGAAAACTAAAAACCTAAAAATATTTTTTTGTCCGGTCAATGCTCTAGAATGATGAGGAAAGTGGAGTGATGACTGGTACCTACGACCACTGAGTTTGACTATTTTTATTACGAATGGAATTATCCTACTTAAAAAGCGTAGGTATTTCTGCATCAGATAGTGTCGCAGTCCCATTTTATAAACTAGATCTGAAATACCTAAGATATCTAATAGCTATGAAATACTTGTACGAAAGTTGAATAACTAAAGGAAGAATTAGAAAAAAGGATAAATAATAAAACAAAAAAGTCTGTTTAGTCTTAAAAATGATTCTTCAACTATAAATTAATAGGTAATTATTTTTTGACGGATAAAAAACCTGATTAAACACCAAACTACGTGAATCTTAAAACGCAAGAAAAAAAAAACTGGCCAAGTGCGAGTCGGACTCGCACACGAAGGGTTCCGTACCACAAGGCAAAAACGCCGAAAAAAACATGTTTGTTGTATGGGAGCCCCCCTTAAATATTTATTTTATTTTAATTTTATTATTTATTATTAAAGTTAAAATACAACTTGTTATTTTGTGAATATTTCAAGTGCCTACTTGTTGCTATTTTTGATATAAAAAAGGGCAAAAAAATCGCGTTTGTTGTATGGGAGCCCCCCTTAAATATTTATTTTATTTAGTTTTTAGTATTTGTTGTTATAGCGGCAACAGAAATACATCATCTGTGAAAATTTCAACTGTCTAGCTATCGCGGTTCTTGAGATACAGCCTGGTGACAGACAGACAGACAGACGGACAGACGGACAGACAGCGAAGTCTTAGTAATAGGGTCCCGTTTTTACCCTTTGGGTACGGAACCCTAAAAATACAAAAATTAAGGAGTCCCGACAAAAAGCATGAAATAAAAAATTAAATTTAAAATTTAAAAAACCCCCGACACAAAAAATAATAAAATTAAATGTAAGTAATTGGAAAAGGATCAAATAATTTAAAAACCCCCAACTTAAAGAATCTAGGTAACGAGACTAAAACAGATAAATTCATATGGAAGTCGGGGGACCGTTCTGTGGAACACCTTCTATGCTAAGAGGTCCCCCGACTGCCATATGAATTTATGTGTTTTTTAAATTTTAAATTTAATTTTTTTCTTCAAGTGAATTTAGACATGCTTTCTTTTGATTAATGAAACTACTCCCTGAGGGAACAAAAAGAAAGATAGAGATAGATCATATTGCTTTGGCCATTTTTTTTTTGGTACGGGGCCCATACAGAATTACCCATTATCCTTTACGAAAGAATCCCATTTATTTGGTCTTCACACAAAAATTAAAGCATTCCAACCTAATCTGTTTCAAGGAACAAGGAAAATGAGGCTCTTCTAAATAAAAAATAGGATAGAATTTAATAGGGGAATAATATTAAGGTAACATGAAATACAAATTCTCTGTGTAACATGAAATAAAATTGTCTGTGTGGTGCCGGACCTGTCTGTGTGGTGCCGGACTTGTCTGTGTGGTGCCGGACTTAAAGAATAGCACCACCCCATACTTCCCGTGGGTGTCGTAAAAGGCGAGCGACTAAGGGGCGTACCGGAGAATGGGCAGCAGCGTTCTCTATGCATTCCATCACCATACCATAGGTACTGCGATCGCCAACCCGCCTGCCAAGCGTGGTGATAATGGCACCCCCCCCCTTTGGGGGAGACCTATGTCCAGCAGTGGACGTCTTTCGGCTGAAATGATGATGAAATACAATGTTATTAAATCCTCAATTCGCGAATGCAAAACCCGGATATCCCATTTCGACGCTATTTTATTACCACCACTACATTTAACGTGTAATCGATCAATCAGTCAATTTCATAATAATATCAGTCATATCTTAATAAGTGTCTATGCAATCGAGTTGCAGAATTTCAAGATAAGAAAATGCACACTAACACAAATGCTGGTTTTCTATTTATCTAATGGGCGAACCAGAGTGCAGGCGGGTTCGGGTGCGTGCACGGGCGCGGGCGCGGCTAGTTTTAATGTACATAGACACCGCTGATGTCCACAGTGCACGGGGCAAGTCTCCACGTACCAAAATTTACACTTTTACTGCCGCTGTCACGCCGCGCGTGTGTTTTGTAAATTCTTCCTCTGGTGCCGCAAACACGCCGTATCGAAGCAGCGTTCATTTTGCTATGTGTGGGGCAGATGTTTCTCTCGGGGGGTAATTTCTCAAGCCGTGAAAGCCTTTCAGCCGAAAGACGTCCACTGCTGGACATAGGCCTCCCCCAAGCAACTCCACTTCGACCGGTTCTGTGCTAAACTATGCTTACCTATGTCTAATTTTGAGTTTAACACTTCGCGGGACACTTAACGCCTCTCGACGTAATAACAATAAAACTTCTATTGTGTCTCGTTCAGTGTCCTTCAATGTGTTAAGATTCTGTTTGGTCGAAGACCAGGACCTAATTAATAATTTTACTATTTAATAATCCTTATTAATAATTCTAATTAATAATTCTAATTAATATAATATGACCTAATTAATAATTCTAATCTGACCTAATTAATAATTCTAATTAATATAATATGTATTGACGACATAAGCTACTATAAATGATAATATAAATGAAATGATGTTTATTTCTGTAAGTAAATCTTTTGAGACTTTGACACGTCAATTTTTTTGATCGATATTTTAAAACTATGTAGATGGCGCCGATATTTCCTAGCTTAGAAGAAATGCCGAAACAAACTCAGAAGTCATGGTCTCTTTTAAGACCAAACGTTATATTGTAAACTGGCAGCGCCCCGCGGTTTCACCCGCATAAGCGTCGATCCCGTGGGAATATCGGGATAAAAAGTCTATAATCCTATGTGTTAATCCTTGTTATAAACTATCTGTCACATACTTTCGCCTTTATAATATTAGTGTGATACATATCTCGACATTTCTCGGGACCGTGGGGTCCCAGAAATTTCAAAGGCGTACGAGGGGCTGAAGCCAACTCGCAGAGACCCGTTAGACGTATTAATTAAATGAGGCACCGACCAATAAATATTATCCTTGTTCGCACTATGCAAGTGCATCCAAGGACAACCCCTGGTTGGTGTAGGACTATTGCAGGATATGGAAACGAAGACATCGGATTATGGGTTTGGGTGGCTATAGTGAACTGGTTATCTAGGGCTATGGAAAACCTATGGCCCTTGCCTGACCAAAAATACATGTTATTATAATAAGCCTACCTAATTTATCCCCCTGCAGGGCAAAGACCGTCCTTTCCTCAATAGTGGTTAATAAAGACTATTATTTATTTTTCAGGTGAAATTGCATCAACGAAGTTCGAGGAAGTGAACGCAATAACTGTAGCGCATGACATACAAGTAGACAACCCTATTTCAGTACTAAACCAGGATGACGCTAGAAGTTTTCACGCTTCCGACGCTAAGAAGAAATACACCCTGTTCCGTAAGGCGACCAATTTGGACAAGATGGAAAACAATTACAATATTGGCCTTGAGAATTGTATGAAAGCTGCCGCTACAAGGAAAAGAAAACAAGAAGTAAGTTATTTAGTTCAGTTAGATGATTGTTTGTACTTTATGTTAAGGTTGCTACTTGCTAATACATGCCTTTTTTTTTGTGGTTGGGAAATCATCAAATAACCCTCTCAACCCAGAGCGGGAGGGAGTGTCAGACTCTTACCGACTAAAACCCACCCGTGTTCCTTTCTTAGCCCTTTATGTTCCGGGGCAGCGGTAACCCTTTCGGACAATCCCGCTGACCCAGCGGGCTTCGGCCCTAACGGGCCCCTTCATTGATGCTGATATTTCTTTGAGGCGCGCGTGGAACACGTACGCGCCGAGCTAATACATGCCTTATCGTTTATTTTTGTTCTACTTTACGCTTTTATGACTCAACGTACAGACGCCAGCACATCAAGCTACCCGAAAGCGTCAAATTTTCCCAATCAATTTTGAACCTTATGCTTTAGCGATAAAGTTGAAAATCTGTTAAAGAATTTTGACAGATTGTAGTAGCTTGATGTGCTGGCGTCTGTTCATTCAAGATGCACAAGCGTTCAATCTGTCGCATGTCGATATCTTAATAAAAAAACATCAACACGACGGTGAAACTTGTACCTACCTACCCTGTATGTAGCTTTTACAGCTTTCATGTGTCATAAGCCTCCTTTACACGTCGTCAGATTCATCAGCAGATGGCCATCTGCGAATGCCTCCGCCGACGCGTAGACTGGGTAATTTGCTAGTCTGTGGTAGGTATTTGAAGTCGGCAGAGGCTAAATACCTACCACTGACTAGCAAATTACCCTGTCTACACGTCGGCGGAGGCATTCGCAGATGGTCATCTGCTGATGAATCTGACGACGTGTAGAGGAAGGAGGCTTAAGCAATATTTGACTGTTTCAGGCTTGTCGAGGACTAGAAGAAGAGTACAAAAAGTGGAAAACCAGACATGATCAGTTACGATCGCACGTTCAGATCAAAGCAGAGAAGAAGTCTCTACAGAACGAGTACTACTGGAGTGAGATAGCGGAGTTAGAGCGAGAGGCGAATAAGATTCAAGAACAATATGACAAACAGACGGCCAAGATGGACAAACTGAGAGACAAACTCAGCAAGATGGCAGAGAACTATGGCAGCAATACCAGCGCGATTGAGTGAGTCAAGCTAAGATTTTTTTTTAAATCTTAGAAATATGTTCTCTATAACGTTACAAAACAAACACTCACTCCCTCACTGACTTCAGAAAAAATAAATAAAATATAAGCATTCCAATCATGAACTCAATATTTACCGATTGTTAACTCACATTGTGTCTCTTGCTTGGCAGTCCGAGTCCAGGACAGAGGAAAAGAAATGGAGAGGGGTCTCTCCATTTATTTTTCTCTTCCCTTTTTAGGGTTCCTTAGTCAACAAGGAACCCTTATAGTTTCGCCATGTCCGTCCATCTGTCCACGACTTAGCTCAGATTCTTTTTAGTACTAGAAAGCTGTAATTTGGCATGGGTATACATATCACTCCTACAAAGTGGTAAAATAAAACCTTGAAAAATATTTTATTGCGGTACTTACCTCCTCTACGCGTAAAGTCGTCTAACCCGTGGTGTGGTTGGATAGACTGTTCTAAAATATTGCGGGAGCGAAATATTAAACTTTAAAGTTTTTGTTAGAGTGTCTACATAATTCTCCGTTTTAAAGTAAATCCCATTGAATACCTCTTAAGCGTTACGCTGTGATGTCGAAAAAAGTAAAAAAATACATAATAACTTTGCAAATTTTTTGTATCGAGAAAAATTCTTTGATTTGTGTATTCCTTTTACATGATACTAGACCAAAGAGTCCAAAAACATATACCAAAATGTTAAATCTGTATTCCACAAACTTAACAAGTTACACGAAATAGAAAAACCACATGTTTTCAACATAATATCACCTTAAAAATCATGGCAGTAGTAATATAACGAAGTTAAAAGGAAAACTATCACAGCTAAAGCTTTACCAGTTAACAAGCAATAATCGACCAACACACATTTGCTGCTGGAATGTATGGAAGAACATGTTTTTCAACTACAAAGTTAAGTGTGTGCGTGGTCCAACACGCACTTAACCGGTTTTTTTTTTATATCAAAACAATATTTACAGCGAGCTGCGAAAGGTTCTCGACGAGAAGACGCTACAGAAGACGGCATTGGAGCAAGAGCTTCGTTCACTGGAGACTGAAGTGAATACTGTGCAGGCCACGTGGCGCAGCTCACAAAACACTACCGGCAAGCTCACAGACTCGCTGAACAGAGAAAAGCGGAAGATCGGAGATCTGGAGAGAGAGATACAGAATATTAGGTAAGTTGAGTCCACGAACTAACTACGACGTCAAGGCTTTGCAGGCCACGTGGCCAAGCTCACCGACTCGATGAACAGAGAGAAGCGGAAGATCGGAGATACAGAGTATTAGGTAAGTTGAGTTGATTAGCAAAAGATTCGTTCACTAGAGACAGAAGTACACAGTGTGCAGGCCACGTGAGTTCACAACGCAAAGCCGGCAAGCTCACTGCTTCGTTTAACAGGGAGAAGAGAAAGATCGGAGTTCTGGAGAGAGATACAGAATATTGGGTATGTTCAGTGAATATGGATGCTGATAATTTTTATTATATTTTTAATGTGGAAACTAAAACAATAGTGAAAAGTAGTGTAATAACTTAAATAATGCCATGTTGTAGGCGTTTTAAAATTATTATATGGGGCCTTACGGCACGGCTTGTGAATAGTGTGGACACCACAACGCACACAAGCAATTTTGAGATGGGGAGTTCCCCGAAGTTGCATTATTAATTGCAACATTATGACGCTCCAAATAGCTCAATATGGTGTTTTGGTAGCTCTAGCAATTATTAATCTTGATAATCTTGACATCGCAGTAAACTGCCGTCACGTTAACCTCAATTGGCAAGAATTACGCGATTTTGGTTGCCCATGTAAGCGGTCCTTTAATGAGAAAGCGTCAGCCCAGTCCCAAATTGCCCTATTGAATGATTATTTCATGAAATCATGACATTTGAGGCAAATTATAACTTAGGGTTGTAATGATGAATCTAATGATTATATTTCTGTAAATACATAATAGTTACGGTCTCAAATAATATTTTGATCAACATAAAACCTAAAGCTGCAAATCGCAAAAACCGTAAGACAGTTTGAATTTCTAAAAACGATCTCTACAAAGACTCGTTACTATCAATACATATTTTAATTAAACCACATTTTTTAACCCCCGACGCAAAAACGACGGGGTGTTATAAGTTTGACGTGTCTGTGTGTGTGTGTGTCTGTGGCATCGTAGCTCCCGAACGGATGAACCGATATTTTTTCACAACTCCCTTAATATGGATATCAAATGAAAGGGTTTGAATAGTAGAATACTATACACTATGATAAATTTCAAATCCAAGATGGCCGCCACCGCAAAGTGGCGAATTACATTTTTCTTTCACAACTCCCTCAATATGGGTATCAAATGAAAGGGCTTGACTAGTAGAATACTATACGCTATTACAAATTTCAAATCCAAGATGGCCGCCACCACAAAATGACGAACTATATATTTTTTTCACAACTCCTTCAATATAGGTATCAAATGCAAGTAGAATAATGTACACTATATTGAAAGGGAATGAGGAATATTAACTTGCGAAATGAAAACTAAAAATGTGAAAATATTTTTGTCTGATCAATGTTCTAGAATGATGAGGAAAGTGGAGTGATGACTGGTACCTACAACCACTGAGTTTGACTATTTTTATTACGAATGGAATTATCCTACTTAAAAAGCGTAGGTATTTCTAGTTAGTGTCGCAGTCACATTTTATAAACTAGATCTGAAATACCTAAGATATCTAATAGCTATGAAATACTTGTACGAAAGTTGAATAACTAAAGGAAGAACTAGAAAAAGGATAAAATAAAACAAAAAAATCTGTTTAGTCTTAAAAATTAGTCTTCAACTATAAATTAATAATTGTTTTTTGATGGATAAAAAACCTGATTAAACACCAAATTACCTTAAAACGCAACAAAATAAAAGAAATGAAATACAAAAATTAAGGAGTCCCTACAAAAAGCATGAAATAAAAAATTTAAAAAACCCCCGACACAAGAAAAAAAAAATTAAATGTAAATAATTGGAAAAGGATCAAATAATTTAAAAACCCCCAACTTAAAGAATCTAGGTAACGAGACTAAAACAGATAAATTCATATGGCAGTCGATGGACCTCTTAGCATAGAAGGTGGTCCAGTTATTTACATTTAATTTTTTTTTTTGTGTCTGGGGTTTTTTAAATTTCTAATTTAATTTTTTTCGTGTTTGTTGTGTGCCCGTGTTGTTCAACGGATTTTTATGTAGTTTTCACCATTTTAGAGAAAGGTCTCTAAAATGGTGAAAACTCCGGATGGTTAATGTGTATAATACTTTAACATTAAATTTATATAAATTAAAGAAATGTCAATGCTTTGTCAAGTCGTAAATACCGTGCGAATCTAGGGCGTTATTTATTTATATGTTATATTTGTATTGGCCAGGTATTGAGAGGCTTCTTTTAAGACGAATCGGAACCACCCCTATGTTTTGATGGTGATCCAGTGATCAATATCAGTACATAGGGGTGGTTTTAGTGAGGTACAAATCTCACACTCCTCGACCTCCCTCCCCGGAGATCGGGTGCCTTTTGAACGTTTCCCCGCACGGGTCGATTGATCCGGTTAAGCTACGCTTGCCGCGGTTGATCCGTGGATGGGTGACCATCTTTACATATCAAGACCTCTCCGTGCCTCGGAAAGCACGTTAAGCCGTTGGTCCCGGCTGTCATTCGTGGATCTTCGACAGTTGCTACGGGTCGTCAGAGGCCCGAAAGTCTGACAACCAGCCTTACCGAGGGGTATCGTATTACCTAGTAATTGGGTTGTGGAGGTCAAATAGGTAGTCGCTCCATGTAAAATACTGGTATTCAGCTGCATCCGGTTAGACTGGAAGCCGACCCCAACATAGTTGGGAAAAGGCTAGGCACATGATGATTTGTATTGGTCAGGTCGGGCGGGGCGGAGTCCCAGCGCGCCGCACTGACGACGCGGGCGGAGCGCGCGGCGAGCGCGGCGCAGGCGGTGCGCGCGCGCTAGGCACATGATGATTTGTATTGGTCAGGTCGGGCGGGGCGGAGTCCCAGCGCGCCGCACTGACGACGCGGGCGGAGCGCGCGGCGAGCGCGGCGCAGGCGGTGCGCGCGCGCTAGGCACATGATGATTTGTATTGGTCAGGTCGGGCGGGGCGGAGTCCCAGCGCGCCGCACTGACGACGCGGGCGGAGCGCGCGGCGAGCGCGGCGCAGGCGGTGCGCGCGCGCTAGGCACATGATGATTTGTATTGGTCAGGTCGGGCGGGGCGGAGTCCCAGCGCGCCGCACTGACGACGCGGGCGGAGCGCGCGGCGAGCGCGGCGCAGGCGGTGCGCGCGCGCTAGGCACATGATGATTTGTATTGGTCAGGTCGGGCGGGGCGGAGTCCCAGCGCGCCGCACTGACGACGCGGGCGGAGCGCGCGGCGAGCGCGGCGCAGGCGGTGCGCGCGCGCTAGGCACATGATGATTTGTATTGGTCAGGTCGGGCGGGGCGGAGTCCCAGCGCGCCGCACTGACGACGCGGGCGGAGCGCGCGGCGAGCGCGGCGCAGGCGGTGCGCGCGCGCTACGACACGGCGCAGCACGAGGCGGCGCAGGCGCGGGACAACGCGGCGCACGCGCAGTCGCAGGCCGAGCAGCTCAACAAGCACGCGCAGCATCAGCGCGGGAAACTCAGTATGTATCCTAACTTTTAACACAGTACCGCGCCCTTAATCCGCAAAGGAATATCCACATTTTGGCAGTTGATGTTTAAATTAGTGTCCGACCGAAGGTTCAGCTTCAGTTTCAGCCAGTTTCGACCAAAAAAGCTGGTTTCGGCCTTTATCTCTGTTTGGAAGATAAGAAGTGGCCGAAACTGGCGTATGGCATTATTTTGTGAGTTGATTTTTATAGAATACGAACGACTGACAGATACTTAGTAATGGGGTCCCGTTTTCACGCTTTTTTTATACAAATCCCAAAAAAATGCCCTTAATCCAAATATTTGTAACGAATCTATGACAAGCGACGGATCTCAGAAAGTGATTTCATTTAATAAACTAGTTTTCTTTTAATTTCATAAGTTTCGGTTTGGGCCAAAACTAGAAGAAGAGCGGACGGTCGGTTGGTTTCGGTTTGAAACCGAAACAGAACCGAAAGATGCGTGGGAGTTCCAGTGACTTAGGCATCTTCTGGGCACGCTCGTTCCATCATAGACCTCATCCATCGCTTTATCATCGCTTTCCATCAAGCGTGATCGAGGTCAAGAGCGGGCCCATTCAACAATAAAACTAACCGCGCCAGTTTATAAATTAACGATTATTATTTATTCTCTTCGGTTAAAACAAGGCTGAGAATGAAAATGATGACTACTTGGCACTTGAAGAATACTTAAAATCTGTGATCAACCAAAATAAAACTGAAAAGACGAAGATTCTTAACCCATCTAAGACCGACTGGATAAGCAGGGGGATAATTGAAGCTATCAATACTAGAAATGAACTGAGTAAGAAATTAAAAGAGAACCCTGCAGACGCAGAAATAAAGAGCAATTTTATAGCTGAACGAAATAATGTGACCGCTGTTATTCAGAATGCTAAGAGTTCTTATTATACAAAATCTTTCAAAAATTGTGTTGGAAAGCCTTTTAGGATGTGGAAGTTGATTAATAATTTAACTTGCAATAAAATAAAAAATAACTCAGCTCCTACTATACTGGAAGGACCTATTACCGACACAAAACTTATATGTGAGAGTTTCAATAATTACTTTTCAACAATCGGTACAGTGCTGGCAAATGAAATTCCTAAATGTCATCAAAACAACGCAACTGACACGCTTTCTAGACTGAGTACAGGTAAACTTACAGACTTGTCACCAACCACCACTAAAGAGGTTTCAAAAATTATTGACGAATTGAAAACTAACACCAGCGCAGGCATAGACGGCATTAGTACTAAAATAATTAAATGTATTAAAGATTTACTTCTAGAAGACTTAACAAAATGCATTAACAAAAGCCTTCAAGAAGGAATATTTCCAGATACACTAAAAGTCGCCAAAGTCACACCGATACATAAAGCCGGGAACAAAGCAGATGTGAGTAATTATCGTCCAATATCGGTCTTACCGATAATCTCTAAAATTTATGAAAAACTCTTTCATAGTAGGTTACAAGCTTACTTAAATTCTATAAATTTTATTTCCAAAAACCAATATGGCTTCCGACAGATATCAAACACTCTATCCGCGACTATTGACCTTATTACTGACTTAAAAACTAACATTGATAAGAAGCAAATAGCTCTTGGGATCTTCATTGATTTAAAAAAGGCATTTGACACCGTAAGTCATAAAATTCTTCTTGAAAAACTGGAAAGTATTGGTATTACTGGCTCTGCATTAAAAATATTAAACTCTTATCTTACAAATAGGTACCAAGTTGTCGGTATTGGTGAACATCGAAGTACTGGCTCTGCATTAAAAATATTAAACTCTTATCTTACAAATAGGTACCAAGTTGTCGGTATTGGTGAACATCGAAGTGAACCCCAACCCATCACCTGTGGAGTACCACAAGGTTCTATACTAGGCCCTCTATTATTCCTTATCTACATCAACAATATTAATGAAATCGGTCTTAGAGGAGTTATTTCATTGTATGCCGATGATACCAGTCTTTACTTTGGCAGCAATATAGAGGAAATTGTTAGGGAAGCACAAAGTGATCTTAATAGACTAGCTATGTGGTTCCAAAACAATCTGCTTACTATAAATGCTAGTAAAACCAAATACATGATATTTAGAGCTAAAAATAAAAAACTTCATTCTCAGGGTCAATCAAACATTAATGGGCAATCCTTATTAAAAACAAATACTGAAAAATATTTAGGTCTTACTCTTGATGATAAACTTACAATGAAACCACACATTGAGAAAGTAAGAAAAAAGATATCATCCCTGACTGGTGCACTAAGAGGAATTGTCCGATGTCTCCCACCACAGGTCAGATATACTATTTATAATTCCATGGTTAAACCGCATCTCGATTATCTAATCGAAATATGGGGAAGTGCCGCCAAAACTCACCTTAAAAAACTGCAAACATCTCAGCATAAAATTATTAAAGTCTTGTTTAAGGACGCCTTTACGAATCTGACAAAAATAAGCCGTTTTTCGGTACATTTTGCGGCAAAATGAGCCGAAACCAAATGTAACTAATAATTACCACAGATAGATTACTCTTTCATCTCCAAATGGTAGCCATTTTTTATTCGAAAATGTTGGTTTATAATATAGTAAAAAATAATTTCCGTTGCCTCTTCACACAAAATCGACGATATCGTGCTGTCTTTGGGATCATTTTTCTTCTATTTAATAACATAAACATATTTATATTAAAATATTTTATGTAAGCAGACATGTTCAACTCGAAAAGGTAGCCAAAAGAACTATCAAAATGTTAAAAATAAGCTCAGAAAAAAATAAAAATCGAAGTCTATTTTTTCACATATTTAGCTGTAATACGTGAATCTTATTGGATTGAAATAAGGGTTATTTTACCGGTCACTGTCTCGGTTTATTGCACAAAAATTTGTAATGAAATATTAGTCTGCGCTCGGCCGCCGTTGTGAGTGGACTTTGTGTCGGTTGTAAGCAGCAGCTTGTGCTAAAAGAAGATCGCTGTACGGATACAAAATATTTGACATAGAAAACTTGATACTTCACGCATTCTGTATGTACCTATTACCCAAGGAAAGATTTGGTTCACAGTCTTATAATTTTTCTAGAAGTAAGTAGGGTTTATAAACTCATATTTCGTTTCGGACTTGCTGGAGTGACCTGCACAGCAGGTGTACTTCGAAGACTGCAACTGGAACTAACAGCCGAGCTGAGGAGTTATTCCGGTCTGATCCCCTGAACCCCCCCTCCACCCCCCACCTCGATCTCCTCCTGGATCATCTTCTGTTTTAATCTTTGTCTTATCCACATTATGTAAGTTTGCTCTTTATGACAAGTAAGTACAGTCAAAAGAAATTAAAAGTTTCATGATTTACGAAATTAAATAAAGATTCTTTTTTAGGGTTCCGTACCCAAAGGGTAAAAACGGGACCCTATTACTAAGACTTCGCTGTCTGTCCGTCTGTCCGTCTGTCTGTCTGTCTGTCACCAGGCTGTATCTCAAGAACCGCGATAGCTAGACAGTTGAAATTGTCACAGATGATGTATTTCTGTTGCCGCTATAACAACAAATACTAAAAACAAAATAAAATAAATATTTAAGGGGGGCTCCCATACAACAAACGCGATTTTTTTTTGCTCTTTTTTGCTCGATATCATAAATGGCAACAGGTAGGCACTTGAAATATTCACAAAATACTCAATTGTATTTTAACTTTAATAATAAATAATAAAATTAAAATAAAATAAATATTTAAGGGGGGCTACCATACAACAAACATGTTTTTTTCGGCGTTTTTGCCTTGTGGTACGGAACCCTTCGTGTGAGAGTCCGACTCGCACTTGGCCAGTTTTTAAATGTCTCATGCGTGCTCGATGGGATTTGAGGCCACGGCAATACAAATGTTTTCTCCAAGTACTCTCTGGTGCCCCGAGCTGTGTGCGAACGCGCATGTTTCATCATGGGTGGCGTGGGTTACCTCCGGACTTGATGGAGTGACCTGCAGGTGTACTTCGAAGACTGCTACTGGAACTAACAGCCGAGCTGAGCTAGGTGTGCCGAGTATGGGCTCGTTTTCTTAGTTATGTTGAGACCTTACCTCCGGACTTGATGGAGTGACCTGCAGGTGTACTTCGAAGACTGCTACTGGAACTAACAGCCGAGCTGAGCTAGGTGTGCCGAGTATGGGCTCGTTTTCTTAGTTATGTTGAGACCTTAAGAATAGGTAGGCAGGCACTAGGCCGGGTCTAGTCTAGGCAGATGCGGTCACTAATCGGAAACATAAAACAAAAGTATCTAAAAAAAAAAGATTACAGCCGCCATCTTGGATTTTCATTTTGACTTTGTTTTCAGCTCCAGCACCCTCGAAAACTTTGAAAACGACACCCATGATAAAAAATATAAAAAAATTACAGCCGCCATCTTGGATTTTCATTTTGACCTCACTATCTGCTTTAGCGCCCTTGAAAACCATAAAAAGGACACCCATGATAAAAATAAAAAATAAATTACAGCCGCCATCTTAGATTTTCATTTTGACCTAATTATTGGCTCCAGCACCCTCGAAAACCATGAAAATGACACCCATGATGAAAAAAAAAAAATACAGCCGCCATCTTGGATTTTCATTTTGACCTCACTATCGGCTTTAGCGCCCTTGAAAACCATAAAAACGAAAACCCATGATAAATAAATTAAAGCCGCCATCTTGGATTTTCATTTGGACATCACTATCGGTTTTGGCACCCTTGAAAACCATAAAAACGACACCCATAATGAAAAATTAAAAAAAACTACAACCGCCATCTTGGATTTTCATTTTTATCTCACTATCGGCGATCTCAATATCCGTCACTTTGCACGGCCAAAAATGTAATTGACAGGCTTATGGTGATTTATCGAGGTAGCCACTGCTAATATGCCTTTATGCAATGCACGACACTGCTTAGTACGTTATCCTAATTGCGTAACACACTTGGAATGGCAATCCATTCCGATTTGACAGTTCAACAATATCCATTGCGTTGTTTTTGTTTTACGATTTTTTTAAATATTTATGAAGCAACTAGCTGTGCCCCGGGGTTTCACCCGCATAAGTTTCGATCCCGTGGGAATATCGGATAAAAAGTAGCCTATATGTGTCAGCTACCTCTATACAAAATTTTATCAAAATTGGTTAAGCCGTTTGAGCGTGAAGAACAAACATATAAACATACACACACACTCACAAACTTTCGCCTTTATAATATTAGCGTGATGAATCGCTAAATATAGCATTTGTACTGTTTGCCTTGTAGAGTGTGTGCCAAATAGACGTATTTTCTTTCTAGTTTTCGAGAACCTACTTGCATTTGATACCATAGCAAATTTATTATATAAAATACGAAATAAACCGAATAAAACAAGCTTGTTTTATATTTGTTTTCAATAAGCTCGTCCGCAAATTGTTAATACATAGGTACTTTGGCAACTTGTACTTGATTAATCACTGTCCAGTGAAATTAAGTAAATAGCATTCTACTTATATGAACACTTCACATTACCTACAAACTGTTTGAAAACAAATCACCGTAAACTTAAAAAAAATACATGGCAAAAATAAAATAAAATTAGGCTCAAGTATCAAGTCGTGTCAGTTTACTCATAATTTCACCGCTTCGCGCATGTCGCTGTGTGTGTGAGCCGTGCACGTCAATTCGTAAACGCGTCCTTAATTATGATTATTTCACGTCATCTCAAAAGGTCTTAAAAGAAACAAAATTAATGAATATTGAACAAACTTATAAATATAACACTTGTATACTTGTACGTAAAATAATTAATAGAGACATACACACACAAATAACATTTACAAAGAGAATGCAAATTCAAAAGCGCATGACGAGGCAGGCTAATCATATAATTTTAAGAGCACCGAGGACAAACTACGGTAGAAAGACTGTTGTATATGAGGGGGCACAACTCTATAACTCTCTACCTAAAGAAATTAGGGACTCGAAATCACTTCCAAGTTTTAAAAGGCTATTAAGGCACCATGTTCTGAATGTTGTTAAATTGTAGGTTTTTTACTGTATTTTAATTTTAGTTTTTAACCAAGCGAAATCGTCGCTTATCTTAATTTGTATGTTTATCCTCATAGAAGTGAATAATTGTATTCTTTTTGAGTGAAATAAATTGTCTTAAACCGTAAAAGGCCAACTGAAGCAAACACTGCGCGAGTTGGAGTCGCGCGGCAACGACTCTCTGGCGGTGTACGGCAACAACATGGTGGAACTGTGCCAGCAGATCAACGCGGCTTTCAACAAGAAACAGTTCTCACAGAAGCCCAGGGGCCCTATCGGTACGTATAAAAGTTAAAACTTCAAGGGATTTCAATTTTTACTAATGGACATTCAAACGTATCGATAAAGAAATACGACATAAATTGCTATGCTTTAAAATGATGGCGTGGCATCGAAAAGGATTTCATTGAACGGCATTGAAAGACGCGCCACGGGCTCCCGCGGCGGGATGCCGTGGCGTCCTGCGGTAGGCAACGCCATGCCAAGGACTCCGGCGCTCGTTGTGACATACCGCAGGGTGAGGCGGCGGGGGTAGAGAAGCGCGGAAGCCGCTGGAAAGCCGCGGTATCTAAGCGGCTAGTGTGCGTTGAATGACGGCAAAATGCCTTGCCATGCCGTCCCGGTCTGCGTAGGCCTTTAAAGGAAGTTACAGCTTTTCAAAGTAAAGTATACGCTTCGGTAATGTTCGTGTTTAGTTAGCACGAACGTCGCGCCACAGAGAAACCGCCTACAGACGAAAAGGCTTCGAACTTTTGTAGTGCACCTATCATTGCGCTTTAGTATAAAGTTTTCTCTCTGTCGGATTACCTACTCCGGTCTCAGATCATCATTTGTTACTCAAAAAATAAAGGAGGAGGGTAATCTGCAATGCTAGCAAGCAAGGCACGCATATTGCCTCTAGCAAAGTGTAGGTACCAACTGCAGCATATCAGCTCGGAAAGGGATCGGCACCGTATCAACTCGAGCCATTCAGTATTCTTTGTTTGAAACTCCTTACTGCAACACACACTAATCGGAATCGTAACGTCGCCGTCGCCTCGGGACAAGCTCACAAACCGCGGTGTGGTGCGTGGTCAACCTGCAGTTCCCGCGCTTACGGCTCGTCGTCCCCGAGTTTACATCCCTCCGTACCCGAGCTTACGTCTCTTTGTCCACCCTTGCCCCTCTCACCCTTCCGGCCTGCCTGCTGCACCGACTGTCATACTGAACTTCGAAGTTCAAAATACCGATGTACAGTCGGTGACCAACATTGTCTGACCCACCCAACATTGCCTGACCCACCGACATAACTTGTCAAGCCATTTTAATAATTATCTTCTTGTCGTTAAAGTTGAAAAGATTTTAAGTAACACGGCCATACTTACTACCTAATCTTTAATTTCGCGTATTTTCAACCAGTCATTGTGGCTTCGCGGTTCGATGCTGGATTCGCGACGAACAACATGTGGGTTCGAAAACACAATCCACCTTATATCAATTTCTTTATAATTTCTTTTTCTTTATTTGTTTTCATTTATGATTTCTACAATATTTCTTGCATTATTATAGAACGACCAATATGATTTTTGCCTAACAACTTTTCTGGAAAACAAGTGGGTAAATAAAAAAAACTATAAGTCCTCAAATAAGTAGGATGAAGTAAAAGTTTACGTCGTGGGGTAGATGGATAAATAAAATAAATAAATTGATCTAAGTGACAAAAGTCAGTCTACCTAAACTACCTAAACAGTGACTGCGGCGCACAAACATTTCTAAAACGTTTGACGTAAATCGTGAAAAGTATTTTTAATGAATTTGGTGTAATCAAAGCGTCATGTCGGAACTTAATGACTATACAAAACATTGCTGGCTGGATGGTGACGTCCTGTTGCCGACTGTGCGAATTGCCTATCCAAATACAGATATTTACTTCGTGCAAGATAACTGCTCCATTCACCGTGCAGGCATTGTTTGTTTGTGTTGCAAGAATTGGTTAGCTGCTCAAGAAGGTGTAACTGTTATTTACTGGCCATCTAAAACTCCCGATTTGAACCCTATAGAAAACCTATGGGGTCAAATGGTTTTAAATTGGGACACATCCGAAGGGCGAAATAAAAACGATTTGGCTGAGATCGGTCATTGACATGGGAGCACATGAGAGGAAAAGATTTGTGTTGGAACATGGTGAGCGGTATTCGTAGCCGCTTACAGCAAGTTATAGAAGGAGACGGTGCGCCACTTCGCTACTAACTAATCTACTTATAAGTATTTTGAAACACACTATGTAAGTAAATGCTCAATTGAATGAATGCTAAACCATTAAAATGTAAGATTCTGTGGTGATGTTATTGTTATAAATGGAAATGCATTTTTCTATTTAAATAACATGTTGATTCACTACATATACTTAGCTATAAATCTGTAAAACATTTCACAAATTCATTATTTTCTCGCATTTACCTATAGACATCAATGTTTTCTCGATAACACACTTCCAAGCAATTACCATTAGCATGACTTTTTTTTAATGTTTATAAATGGTTAGGTTTGGATATGATATTATAAAATGTATTAATTTAAGAGCATTTACTTACTTTATATTACTTATGTATATTTTAATGAATTAATAAACATTTTTATTACTTGCAATGATTTTGTTTCATTTCTATACAAACTGCCCATTTAAAAAGATATTTCCCGACTTCGTTCGTTAGAAAAAAGGAAAAAAATAGATAATAATAAAAAACAAAACATTGCTAACAAAAAGCTGTTAGGTATTTCCTGGTTTCGAACGCAGACATCGATAAATATCGAACTGCCTTAGTGACCACGAGACCAACACAACTGTTGTAATATGTTTTGAAATTCGATCTTAGTTGTGATGACAGACGCAATATTCTAAAGAATTTGAACCGTATGTATATTTTCATAAAGTTCATTATCGCACAATCACAACCAGCTATTAAAATGAATCACGGAATTTAGCTATTAACCGTAGACACCTTTAAAATGTTACTGATGCGCGATATTTTTTTTTATTCATCCACCCTCGCCTTGGTTTTTTTTTAGTAATCTTGAAACTCATTAGCCTTTCAACCTTAACAACAACAATATAATGATTAAAATCGCCTAACAACATGATTTATCGAAATGCTTGCACGGAGTATTCCAAATGTTCACGATAAGGTTCAAATTCGCTATCACTCAAGTGGGTCAGATAATGTTGGCCACCGACTGTACTGTATTCATAAAGTTTAAAATTACGAATTACGTGAGTTAGAAGGTACGCTATAACGAATTACTTGATTTAGAATGTTCATGATCGCGATGTACGGAACTTCGAAATTTTGTTATGACGAATTACTTCAATGAGAATGTTCATCATCGCGATGTACGGAACTTCGGAAGCTTGCCATGACGAATTACTCAATTTCGAATGATCATTTTTCAATTTCGTAATTAGACACTATTTTTCTTGTTAGTAATTGATGTGTATTACTAATATGCATAACAAAATTGAATAATGGATTCGAAAAATAAATAATTGCGAAATTATAAATTGCTGTTGTGCATAAATGCAGTGCCTACATTTTGGTTCTCGATAATGATCATTCAAAATTGAGTAATTCGTCATAGCAAACTTTCGAAGTTCCGTACATCGCGATGATGAACATTCTCAATGAAGTAATTCGTCATAACAAACTTTCGAAGTTCCGTACATCGCGATCATGAACATTCTAAATCAAGTAATTCGTTATAGCGTACCTTCTAACTCACGTAATTCGTAATTTTAAACTTTATGAATACAGTACATCGGTATTTTGAACTTCGAAGTTCAGTATGACAGTCGTCGGCGAGCCGTAAGCGCGGCGTCACCTAGCCGTAGCCGAGTAAGCGTTTCGGAGCTGCTGATCCGCTTTGGTTACGTGCTTACGTTAGGTCGACGCCTGTTTGACGGCGAGGCGAAAGGCGATACGGTGACGATCCCTTTCCGAGTCGATATGTGTGCTATGACATTTATTCCATTTAGCCAGAACAGCACCGCCTAGTACTCTAATCTGAGGCGAGGCTTTGCTGACCTGAATATCTATTCAGCCCGTAATGTCCCACTGTTGGGCAAAGGCCTCCCTTTCCCTTTCACACATACGTCTGAATATCGCCATTGCGGGCCAGTCCTTTCGGTAGGAGTCAAGTTCGTCCCTGCGTCTTTGTCTTGGTTTGCCGCAATGTTGTCTAGCATTTAATGGGACCCAATCGGTGGTTCTTTTAGCCCACAGCTCATCTGACATGCGACAGACATGTCTGACCCAAGTCCACTTAAAATTGGCAGTTTTCTGGGTAACATCCATGATTTTGGTTTTAGCGCGCAGTATTGTGTTCTTTACAAGGTCTGAAAGTCGATCCCCCACGAAGTATCGTGGGAGATCGACTTTCGACGATGCAAGCCATGGAGCGCAATGGCTTGCATCCAGGTCAAAGCTGCCAATTAGCTCTAGTATAACCCCTTTTACGAAATGCATCAAATTACAAATTTCATTATGTCATCATCCTGAGCATGCCTTAGCCATTAAGTCTGCCTCTATCGTTTTATTATGCATAAAGTTTAATATATAAGTATTTGTCAGGTGCTTATCTGAAAGTGAAAAAGAAGAAATGGGGCGGAGCGCTGGAGCACATCATCGGTGGAAGCATCCAGGCCTTCTGTGTGAACACGCCTGAAGACTCCAGGAAACTCTTCCAGTTGATGAATCAAGTGAGTATTGATAATAATAATAAACGTCAGCGAACGACAAGCCGTGGGCAATGGTATTTCTCATACAAAATTTTAACCTGTTTGTAGCTTTTCAAAAATCATCTCATTTTCGCTTTATAAGGAACTCTTGAGCAAAATGTCATGCTTCTAGAACAAGCGATTTAGGCTAAGCGTTGTCTTTCAGTGAATTAATTTAAGGTTAGAAGATACAGTTCACGCGCAAGTTCTTGAGAATCCAGATTTGAGTAATAAAGCCGGGATTTAAACAATGGTTGTGTAAATGTTAAAATGTTTTTATTCAAGTTAGGATGATTTGTATGTGTCATACATAGGTAAAACGGGCTGGTGTCCGCAACTCCACGTCAATGTGCGTATTTTGCGTGCGGGTGGGAAAATCGATTATCCGAATCTTTAAGTTCGTCCAGCAACGCCTTGATGTTACTGACCGTCTCACGGAGGATACCGGGTTATCGAAGTACACAGCCCTGAACGTGGCGAGCACCGGTCAATGTATAAGCACACGAGCTGCAGTCTCGTCGTCCTGCATGCAGGCTTGCACAGCGGACTGTCTGTGACTCCTATGACAAATAGGTGTTTATTAAGTGATTCGTAGCCAGTTAAAGCTGCTGTAATTGTACGCAGCTGTTGTTTAGCTAGTCGGAGAAACTGTTTCTTGAGGCGGTCATCAATTGTAGGGAGTGCTTACTCTGCCTGTCTGCACTTACCTTTGTCATTATTTATGATGTTGGTCCCTGGTGCATTTCCTTACCAGAGTGCGTCCAGAAGAGGAGGGCCCGTGGCTAAATAATAACAGCCGCACAGTTTGATCAATTAGGTTAAGCTTCGCTTGCCGCGGTTGGTCTCTGGATGGCTGAACATCTTTACATACCGAGACCCCTCCGTGCCTCGGAAAGCACGTTAAGCCTTTGGTCCCGGCTGTCATTCGTGGATCTTTGACAGTCGTTACGGGTAGTCAGAAACCCGAAAGTCTGACAACCAGTCTTACCAAGGGGTACCGTATTACCCAGTAACTGGATTGTGGAAGTCAGATAGGCAGTCGCTCCATGTAAAATACTGGTATTCAGCTGCATCCGGTTAGACTGGTAGCTGACCTCAACATAATTCGGAAAGGCTAGGCAGATGAGTGCGTCCAGAAGAGGAGTGGCGCGATGGTTGGTGCCATGCTCGACCCCCTTCTAGCAAGTTCGCGAACCGTTGTGTCCTTTGATCCATTGAATGGTTATATTATTGAGGCTACCCACCTGGTTGAGACGCTGGTGGCACTCGTATATTAGGCCAGAATCAACTGTGTGACTGTTTAGCGCTTGCAGAACAACCATCCTGTCTGAGAGTATGCGAATCGAGTGGTCGTTAACTTCCATAGCCATGATGGCTGAAGCGGCTAGAGAAATACCCATGCATTCGGCCTGGAACACCGTGTTATGGACCCCTTGCCCTTGGACCCCTTGGTGTAGCTATGTGTATTGTAGCGAAATAAAAGAACACTACATAAACACGTACAATTTTTTATAGATATAGATATATTTTATAAATAAAATTAAATATAAAATGTAATTGATACCGCTGGTTCACGAACTAGCGAATCGATTGCAATCGGTTATTAGGCTCGTTACCACTACTTTGCACAGGTTTTAACAAGAATACAATCTAAAGTAGATTACCTTAGATGTCCCGAAATAAAAAAGGGTTTAAGCACTTAAGGCTGAACAAGCTACGAGCTCGAACTCACAGATGGGCGTGGCCAAAAAGCACGCCGTCTCATCCTGCATCGTGTCTGACAGAGATAGTATCAGAGATGAGCGGTTAGACGATAGTCTAGCACACAGCGTCTAGTTCACACACACAAACACCGTTCCGAACGGAAAGAAACGACACGTCACACGTTGGACGATGCACACATGCACCGCCATTCACAGAGTACTTTTTGATAGACCGCCATTCAACAATCATCGCTCGCCCGACGCCCGCGCCGACGCGCAGTCGGTCGGCAGTGATATTATTACCTACTGTTTATGCCGTATTAGACAATAATTGTAATTATTATTAGTTGACTACCTATATATTGTTTTCAAAATTATTAAAGTACCTATCTTATTTTTTTTATCAATACCCAAAAACTTTAGGTAAGTAGGTACCTACTTAACTAAATGTAAACAATCTTGACATCTTTTTATCTAAATAAACAGTTTAAAAATCTAGTGTTTTTTTTAGAAACGAATTAATAATAGTTTGACTAAGTTCTAAGAGTTTTATGAATTTCAAGACAAGTGAGACATCAAGATTGTTTTCATATAGTATGTACTTACCTAAAGTTCTTATTGGGTAGGTATCAGCCTGATACCTACCCAATAATAACGTAGTAGTAGGTATACATATAATGGTCCGCTGATAGTATCAGCGGACCATTATATGTATACCTACTACTACGTTATTATTAGTATTAGTATCTGTGCGCAACGAGTGAAAACAAACGTCACAAACCCTTATGTCTCAGTAATAAGGGTTTGTTTCGCTTGTTTTTTTCAAGGTCAGCGCTCATAACTCGTTGCGTGACTTGTACCTACATAGATACTTACAGACGTACGCTAAGGTAGGTAGGCACTTATTTACCTACTTTGTAGTGCCCACGACGACGACGCTACGGTTTGTGTTATTTTCGCTTGTTTGGTACCGAGGGCGAGGTAGGTACCTAATTATAACAGTAGGTACCTACTAGGCAGAATGCAGATAAGTAATATTCTATTGGGTAAACATGACATGATAGGGGGCTGTACATTTATTACGTAAGACGATTTGAGCGGGAGGGGATTAAAACAAATCTTATTTCTTCTTACGTGGGAGGGGTCTAGACTGTTCTTAGTAATATCACAAAAGTAAACAAAAATTATAAGTTTTTAATTTTTTGCTAATCATTTTCTTTGCAATTTTGGTAGATAGGTAGGTACTGATCTTACGTAAGATTAAAAAAAAAGACTTGGATGAAACCCCTCCCGGTTTCATCTAAGTTTTTTTTTTTTTTTTAGTTGCGTAGGGGGTCAGAAAGTGGGTCCAAATTGTCTTACGTAATAAATGAACAGCCCCATACCTACCTACTACATCCGTGGCAAATAACACAAAATACAGATAGTACAGAAGGCAATCACATGTATGTACTTCACTTTTCATACCTACGCTCGGCGGTCGCGCTAGGGTTGTCAACTTTGGTTTATGCACAAAAAACTATCGTGGTAGTGGCACTCGTATCTAGTTGTTTGATTTATTGTTGAGCTTATTCGACAATAGGTATTGAAACAAAACAATAAACATAGTATTACAATACAAAAAGTTTACAGAACCAAAACATAAAATTTTACATTTGTCAATTTTCGCTATCGAAAATCCCTAATAACTTCAACAAAAAATCATGTTTTCAGCTTACGTAATAGTTGGTGGCGTGAATTTACCTTACAAAAAAGTTACCTCGTTTAAAATGATTCAAAATAGGAAACTATTATATAAATCGAACTTAGCCATTTTTTTGTTGCTCCATTTTTGCACTTCACAGACGCGTGTCTCAAGCTGATGGCACCCGCGCTCGCACTACTCCCAACCACTCCGAGATAACGTGTCCGTGAGCGGTGTCTATGTGTGCGTTGCTCGAGCGCACTTTGTATGTAGATCGCCTTCTGTACTATTTGTATTTTGTGTCCGTACATCGTAGGGACGTACCTTCTTTTTTGTTATCTGGGGACACCTACTAATTGTACCTACCTACCGACATAAAATTGAATCAAATTATTTCGCAAGCAAATAGAATGAACCTAGTACCTAATATACAGCAGGATTTTTAGTCATGTCGTGGGATGATGGGACATACTTTACGCACAAAAGACCCGCTGCCGCCGTTTACGTGCTTTGTGCTTTACGTGATGAAAGTATGCATCAACATAAACAACTTTTATTATGAGGCCAACCTTGCCTGCCAGCTGACTTTTTTTTCATATTTCAGGGTTGGTCCCATAATGAAAGTTGTTCATATTCATGACTACTTTCAAATCACCTGGTAGATAAATGATAAACCATGAGCGTATGATGAGTGTACGGGGTCACGAGCTAACACCATAGGTAATAGGTATACAATGTAGGTAGGTATCAAACTCGTAACGTAGAGTGAGTAGCGGTAGATTGCTACAAGGGTTGTCAGTTGCATACTCAATTATTATAAGGGTACTTTTGTAGTGTGTTGGGGTAGGTTTAGGTATACCTATTAATTAAACACTACTATAAATTAAGACATAAATGTTTATTATCACTAATAATAACAATAGATTTAAAACACTAATAACTAAAATGCGCGGCGTGAAAGAAACAAAGAAATGGTATGCATTTGGCGTTGAGGTTTGCAGCGGACTGGCGAGGGCGTCCGAGGGGCGCGAACCGTGCGCAGGGACGCGCCGGCGCGGGCGGCGATCCGATCCGATCGTCCTCGTGTCGTCGGTTTTCGGCGGTAGGTATACAGTAAGGCACGTCAAATTATATTAGCTAGTGCACGCACGGTATTTGTAGAAAATTATTATTGCGTACAGATTGGCTCCGGAATCTCAACAACACAATATGAATATAACAAATCCAGTCACTCCGAGTCCGATTCAGATATCTACAATTTCTCTTTTGGAACCGACAATTGTGATACGAATGATTGTGCAACGTTAGAAGGAAATAGGAAAGTGAGTATTGCTTATCTATTTCAACAATTGAAAAATATTAGACATGATCCATTTGACTGTAATTTTCAGCATTTAGAATTTATAAAAGAAAAAAGAATTGGGTTTTACTCACAATTTTTTTTTCAAATGCAAATTGTGCAAAAAAATAGAAAAGATCGAATCTCAGGAGTCTAATAAAGGATCTAAAGAGATCCCTATTAATTTAAATGCTTAGAGTAAGAAAGCTATAGAGCATCGGGTAGCGTGGCCACACATGAGACAAAAAACTAACTTAATTATCATAGGCTACATGAGTAGCTGCCTTGAAAAAACTGGCACGCACTGAGAGACGGAAATAGTATAGCTTTATCCTTTTCTGTTACTTATAATAACTCAATACTTTATCCCTTTCTTGTGGAAATGAAATGGAGATACCCGCCGTCTATACTTTTCTTTGTCTAAGTTTAAATGTAATAGAGGGTATTTCACAAACTGGCAATGGATGGAGCCAGCTTGATGAGATATGTGCTAGTTTAAATATGCCTAATATGAGCGAAACTTATTATGTAAAAAATAATCAAAAGTTAGCCATTATCCAAAAAGACATAGCGTTACAGCTTATGTTGGAAGCAGGTGCAGAAGAAAGGCGACTTGCTTTGGAAAATAACGATGTTAGACAAGGTGTTCCATGTGTGACCGTCGTGACAGACGGCTCATGGGCTAAACGTAGCTACGGTACAAATTTTAACTCACTTTCTGGAGTTGGTTGTATAATAGGGCACCGGACACAAAAAATACTGTACATTGGGGTCAAAAACTCCTATTGTAGCGTATGTGCTATAGCTCAAAATAAAAAATCCTCGATCCCGGCGCATGCGTGTTTTAAAAACTGGTTTGGTCCATCTACCGAAATGGAGACATCAGCCATTGTAGATGGATTCAAAGTAAGCATGGAGATGCATGGACTCATGTACACCAAGGTAATTGGTGATGGAGATAGCAGCGTCATGAACGCTCTTAGAGACGCAATGGTGTATGGTCCTAATATTCACATAAGGAAAATAGAATGCAGTAACCATTTACTGCGTAATTATTCGAATAAACTTAGAAAAATAGGAAAAAATACTCAGAACAAAGTTGGCTTTGTACCTGTGACTTTGCGTAAAGCCCTTTTAGACAAAATACGACGCCTATATAACGCAGTTACTGGGGCAGTAGCACACGCGCAACAGCTTGAGGTTGCAACAGCAGACAAGCTTAGAGTCCTTCAAGAAGACTTACGAAATGGGCCATGCCACGTATTCGGATTTCATGATTCTTGTAAACCATATTATTGTAAAAGATTAGTGAACGAAGAGAACCTCGTTCCACAACTCAAATCCAGCGGGATGTGGAACGACATTTTTGAAAATCTTGGGTGGCTTCTGCAAAATGCGGAAAGCTTGTTACTTCAAGAGACAAACAATCCTGCAGAACAATTTAATAGTATTATTGCAAAGTTCCTTGCAGGCAAACGAGTTAATTTCACGCGAAGAGGGACGTACGAAGCAAGATGTTTTTCCGCAGTAGGGCACTACAATACAAAAGATTATAGTTTTTTAAGTAAAGTACAAAAGGTAGTATGCCTGAAACGACGTTCTCCTATACAGAAAAATATATAAACAAAATGAAAAATAAATTAGAACGACAACAAAAGAGAATTGCATTATACAAAGCACGTGGTGCTAAAAGAGCTAAGCGTTTTAAAATGGCCGATAGACATTATGGTGAGGTAACAGTGCAAGAGCCTGATATGTCACCCGATATTTTAGAAGAAAAGAAAAATGATTTTCTTCTTTCAATAACATTAAATGCTCATGAAATTGATGAATTAGAAAAAAAAACCGTCGCACAATCCAACTCTGATTTGTGGATCGTGGAGCGCAAAAAGCGAATAACCGCATCTATGTTCGGCCAAATATGTAAAATGAAAAATTCTACGCCTTGTACTGCGACTTTAAAAAATATGTTATATTCTACATTTACGGGAAACGATGCTACTCGATATGGCAAAGCAAATGAAGCAACCGCAATTGCAGATTTAGAATATAAAATAAAACAAAAAGTAACACCATGTGGTTTATTCATATGTGAGGATAAACCATACCTTGGTGCGAGTCCAGACGGTCTGTTAGGGGCAGACAGTCTAGTTGAAATAAAGTGCCCGTCGTCAGCGGCAGGTTATACACCTCTAGAGGCAGTACGACAAAAAAAAAATACATTTTGTCTGGAGACTTCTAATGGAATTAAATTAAAAAAAAACGCATAATTATTATTTCCAGGTATAAGGCCAACTAATTATAACGAAACGTACATTTTGCTATTTTGTTGTATGGACGCCAAATGGCATAGAAATTGATATTATTGAAAGAGATGATGAGTTTTGGACTCCAGACAAAATTTCTAAATTAGATATCTTTTATCACAAATGTCTTTTGCCGGAGCTGATAGATCCGCGTTACCCTCGCAAATTACAATTTAGAGATCGAATGTAAATCAAATTGACATAGAGGTACAGATAAAATTACTTAGCTGAACATAAACAATTAGGAATTTTCTTGAAACTTGTGGGCACTTTGTCTGGTTTTCATCATCATCATCATATTCCCGAAAGATTCCCGGTGTCTCCTCCGCTGGTCTTGTGAAAAAAAAAACCATACAAAGAACTTTATAATTACTTATGTGTATTGTGGATAATTTATTTTGAGCTGTAGTGGTTGTTACCGAGGATGTCTTACGGATGTAAATCAGTTTTATGATGTGTGTAAATATTTATATAGATAGATATGTGTTAAAAAAGTATTTGTTTATAAATAATTATAGATAGTAATATAGTGGTGTTGGAAAGAAATAAAATGGTGAGTTGGCGCTAGAAATAAATTACTGTCGTCAATAAATAATAGATAACCATATTATAAATTCATATCAATGAAACGTTCAAATTGATCATGTCTAGCTTCCGTTGCGTATATTTATGAGGTACTGCCGTAGGTGTTTTCTAAATGTGTCGATCATATTGTAGCGGTATCTACAACGCCACATGCGAACAACGCGTCATACTGACGTCACTCAAAATCCAGTATCTCGCAAGCAGAGTTTACCGCACAATTAGCATAGATACAACGGCCCGACATGAATCATCGGGCAGTTGCCCGCCAGACACAACACCCGTCTGGTCGGAGGTTCCCCCTTTTCTATGGAGGATGAGTGAACTTTACACCATGGTCCTCATACCTCTATACTGGTGACGCCGACGTAATCGTCAGCGCAGACATCGTGCAAATACTTCAGCGTGTCGTGATCATCACCACTCCCGCAAGCTTTAGAGAGTCACCTAGCCAGTCAGCACCCACGGCTTCAACATGTTTCCTGACCACCAGCATGATGCGACCATGCATACCTGGTCATCACCCTCAGCCTCATCAGCAACCTCAGCACAGCACACTGCAATTAACACGGCCGGTCCACAAGCAGAGCCTTAAAAAACTCTCCTAGTCGACGCTAGCAGTTAGCCTCAACTCGGCGCTGTACCTCATCGGATGCCCTGGAGCATAACGCAGCGCCACCCCGACTCACTGGAGACATCTTAGCAGACAGTTCCGACTCACCGTGAACTATGCGGCAACCGGTTCCGACTCACTGGAACCTCAGAGGGCCTGGGGGCAAGCATCGCAAGATACAAGACTCAGCCCGCTATCGACCTCCGGTCTCCGGAAGGGAGTGATGTAGCGGTATCTACAACGCCACATGCGAACAACGCGTCATAATGACGTCACGCAAAATCCTGCATCTCGCAAGCAGAGTTTACCGCGCAATTAGGATAGATACAACGGCCCGACATGAATCATCGGGCAGTTGCCCGTCAGACACAACACCCGTTTTGTCGGAGGATCCTCCCTTTTCTATGGATGATGAGTGAACTTTACACCATGTACCTCTATAGTATTAATTACTCGAATAAATGGTGGCTGATTATTCCACACTTTGGAAGCCGCGTAACGGATAATCCGATCGTCATCGCCTCGGTTGGTGCACACAGGTTTAAATCTATGTAATGTATGGCCAATATTGATAAAATAAAATTACTCTGGTTAAAAGGAAAACCTTATTTAGCAACAAGGCATATGGCGTCACTTATTGGTGAACAGTAAAACGTTTTGAATAAGTATTTAATTGTCGTTTGTTATGTTTTTTTTTTCACATGTTTAGACTAAAACATTATTTATTTACTCCATAAGTTCAGGTAAACTTTTTTGTATGTTTTTTTTTTTCACAAGACCATCGGAGGAGACACCGATAATCTTTCGGGAATATGATGATGATGATGATGAAACACCAGACAAAGTGCCCACAAGTTTCAAGAAAATTCCTAATTTTTTATGTTCCGCTAATTTTACCTGTACCTCTATGTCAATTTGATTTACATTCGATCTCTAAATTGTAATTTGCGAGGGTAACGCGGATCTATCAGCTCCGGCAAAAGACATTTGTGATAAAAGATATCTAATTTAGAAATTTTGTCTGGAGTCCAAAACTCATCATCTCTTTCAATAATATCAATTTCTATGCCATTTGGCGTCCATACAACAAAATAGCAAAATGTACGTTTCGTTATAATTAGTTGGCCTTGTACCTGGAAATAATAATTATGCGTTTTTTTTTAATTTAATTCCATTAGAAGTCTCCAGACAAAATGTATTTTTTTTTGTCGTACTGCCTCTAGAGGTGTATAACCTGCCGCTGACGACGGGCACTTTATTTCAACTAGACTGTCTGCCCCTAACAGACCGTCTGGACTCGCACCAAGGTATGGTTTATCCTCACATATGAATAAACCACATGGTGTTACTTTTTGTTTTATTTTATATTCTAAATCTGCAATTGCGGTTGCTTCATTTGCTTTGCCATATCGAGTAGCATCGTTTCCCGTAAATGTAGAATATAACATATTTTTTAAAGTCGCAGTACAAGGCGTAGAATTTTTCATTTTACATATTTGGCCGAACGCGGATGCGGGATGCGGTTATTCGCTTTTTGCGCTCCACGATCCACAAATCAGAGTTGGATTGTGCGACGGTTTTTTTTTCTAATTCATCAATTTCATGAGCATTTAATGTTATTGAAAGAAGAAAATCATTTTTCTTTTCTTCTAAAATATCGGGTGACATATCAGGCTCTTGCACTGTTACCTCACCATAATGTCTATCGGCCATTTTAAAACGCTTAGCTCTTTTAGCACCACGTGCTTTGTATAATGCAATTCTCGGATAAACTTTCCATTGTGGGCCAATGATTTGAAAGTTCATATTTTTTTTGTAGATAGTACTCATAAATAGAAATCTTTTCACAAATTTTCAAGTTGCGGACACTCACGGTTTACGAGATATAATTTTTCAAAGTTTCCATACAAATTGGAAAACATCACGCCATTTGCAAATTTTTAGGTTGGATAAATTGTCATGGTAGACGTCAAAGTTGACATTAAACGTTCCGTTGACAGTAGACGTGTATCTTATTCAATTTTATGTCATATTTTTTACTTAAATACAATTTTATTTTTACTTAATCACATATTAAATTTGGTGTGTAATTAATTGCACAATAACCGTGCTGTATTATGCAATTACATTGACTTTTTTACACAAAAAATAACGAATTTAAGTTTTTACTCTGTGGAACGGAACGTAAAGCGACGCCATTTTGTTTTATAGCGTCATTTTATCTGTTAGCTGTCAGTGTCAGTCAAGCAGTCATCGTGCTCTGTGCATCGTTTGTTGCCCTTGCAATCGAGATTGTTTTGACTACCATGGCGTCTCCGGAGCCCTATGCTTCCGTTTTCGTCTGTGTATATAAAAAACCGGAGGCACGGAGGAAGAGCAACCCTCGCCCGCTGTGACATAGGATGCAAGAGCGAACGAAGGGCACCCCGAGGTTCGGTTAGTTAGGTTACTTTAAACCCTTTACGCAGAAATAGGGGCCCCGCGAAGCGGGGCTCCGTCGACATAGGATGCAAGAGCGAGCGAAGGGCACCCCGAGGTTCGGTTAGTTAGGTTACTTTAAACCCTTTACGCAGAAATAGGGGCCCCGCGAAGCGGGGCTCCGTCGACATAGGATACAAAAAAAAAAAATTACCATGGACATCTCCATAACCATGGGGTTCCGTGGGGTGGAGATGGTACAGGGGCAAACTGGGGGGGAGAGGGAAGCTTTCCCCCCAATTTGACTAAATAGTGCTATTCTAACCTAACCTAAAAACTTTAACCATGGATATCTCCATAACCATGGGGTTCCGCGGGGTAGGGATGGTGAAGAGGGGTTTCCCCCCTCCCCCCCCCCCCTCTCCTCCCCCGCCCCGCCCCATAAATCGCTGGCCCACAATGGAAATTTTAACCCAATTCTCTTTTGTTGTCGTTCTAATTTATTTTTCATTTTGTTTATATATTTTTCTGTATAGGAGAACGTCGTTTCAGGCATACTACCTTTTGTACTTTACTTAAAAAACTATAATCTTTTGTATTGTAGTGCCCTACTGCGGAAAAACATCTTGCTTCGTACGTCCCTCTTCGCGTGAAATTAACTCGTTTGCCTGCAAGGAACTTTGCAATAATACTATTAAATTGTTCTGCAGGATTGTTTGTCTCTTGAAGTAACAAGCTTTCCGCATTTTGCAGAAGCCACCCAAGATTTTCAAAAATGTCGTTCCACATCCCGCTGGATTTGAGTTGTGGAACGAGGTTCTCTTCGTTCACTAATCTTTTACAATAATATGGTTTACAAGAATCATGAAATCCGAATACGTGGCATGGCCCATTTCGTAAGTCTTCTTGAAGGACTCTAAGCTTGTCTGCTGTTGCAACCTCAAGCTGTTGCGCGTGTGCTACTGCTCCAGTAACTGCGTTATATAGGCGTCGTATTTTGTCTAAAAGGGCTTTACGCAAAGTCACAGGTACAAAGCCAACTTTGTTCTGAGTATTTTTTCCTATTTTTCTAAGTTTATTCGAATAATTACGCAGTAAATGGTTACTGCATTCTATTTTCCTTATGTGAATATTAGGACCATACACCATTGCGTCTCTAAGAGCGTTCATGACGCTGCTATCTCCATCACCAATTACCTTGGTGTACATGAGTCCATGCATCTCCATGCTTACTTTGAATCCATCTACAATGGCTGATGTCTCCATTTCGGTAGATGGACCAAACCAGTTTTTAAAACACGCATGCGCCGGGATCGAGGATTTTTTATTTTGAGCTATAGCACATACGCTACAATAGGAGTTTTTGACCCCAATGTACAGTATTTTTTGTGTCCGGTGCCCTATTATACAACCAACTCCAGAAAGTGAGTTAAAATTTGTACCGTAGCTACGTTTAGCCCATGAGCCGTCTGTCACGACGGTCACACATGGAACACCTTGTCTAACATCGTTATTTTCCAAAGCAAGTCGCCTTTCTTCTGCACCTGCTTCCAACATAAGCTGTAACGCTATGTCTTTTTGGATAATGGCTAACTTTTGATTATTTTTTACATAATAAGTTTCGCTCATATTAGGCATATTTAAACTAGCACATATCTCATCAAGCTGGCTCCATCCATTGCCAGTTTGTGAAATACCCTCTATTACATTTAAATTAATAGGGATCTCTTTAGATCCTTTATTAGACTCCTGAGATTCGATCTTTTCTATTTTGTTGCACAATTTGCATTTGAAAAAAAATTGTGAGTAAAACCCAATTCTTTTTTCTTTTATAAATTCTAAATGCTGAAAATTACAGTCAAATGGATCATGTCTAATATTTTTCAATTGTTGAAATAGATAAGCAATACTCACTATCCTATTTCCTTCTAACGTTGCACAATCATTCGTATCACAATTGTCGGTTCCAAAAGAGAAATTGTAGATATCTGAATCGGACTCGGAGTGACTGGATTTGTTATATTCATATTGTGTTGTTGGCATCGATTCTTCCTGTGTGGCCCTGTAAACGCAAAACTCTTTCAATCAGAAGACGTAAAAACGAACAAAAATGGATTTTACTTTAGTTGCTGATACTGATTCCATACTTACAAAGTTGGCGTGAAACGAGCAAAATCAACGTCTGATTCGACGATATCCCAATCAATTTGGGTTGGATTGACTCCGGAGCCAGTCTGTACGCAAGAATCATTTTCTACAAGTACACTTTTCCACCGTGAACTGGTTGTTTCATGTACTTGTGCTTGAACGACGACTTGATTAAATGACTCTTGAGGTGATCTAAAAACAACATGGGTTACTTTAACGGAAATTTTATTAAACATATAACAAAAAAGGAATGACCCCTCAAAGAACAAAGAGAATGATAGCAATGGAATTATCCTAGAAATGTTATAGCTATAGTAGTACATATTCCTATGAAAATACTCACGATTGGGGTGTGGTCAGTACATGAGGAATATCGTAATTTTGTAATTGTTCAGACATTTCATCTTCTGCTTGACAGACATCCTGTTCGAATGCCTCTCGTGTCGATCTGAAAAAGCATGGATTATGTAATGGAGGGGTCATTCCCCTCAAAGAACAAAGAGAATGTAATTAAATTTTAGATTTTCTGATTTTGAGTGCATGGCGAAGTGATAGCAGTGGAATTATCCTAGAAATGTTATAGCTATAGTAGTACATATTCCTATGAAAATACTTACGATTGGGGTGTGGTCAGTACATGAGGAATATCGCAATTTTGAAATTCTGCAGACATTCCATCTTCTGCTTGACAGACATCCTGCTCGAATGCCTCTCGTGTCGATCTGAAAAAGCATGGATTATAAAATTGAAGACAATTACAAGACCCATCCAACCACACACCATCCCAGACCGGATGGGTCACAAAAAACTGACCCAGTTAAAAATGTTTAAATTTGGTCTATATGAATTTGAGAGAATGGTAACGACCTAATATGGCAATTATACACTCAAAATAATACTTACGGTTGGGACGTATCCAGTGCAGGAGGAATATTTTCTTTGTTTACGAAACATCCCCTCAATGTTCTTTTTAACTTCTTTTTGCGAACGGTACTTAGTTTTAGGCGCCCTTTTTTGCCCATTCGCCAATTCTCTTTTGGATCTGTTCCATAAAAAAACAACATTATATACAGGGTAAAATTCAATTAGCAAGCGAAACTCTGCGGAGATATCGATATATCTAACTTAAAAAAAAAAATCTAATAAATAAATAAAAAATAAATAATTTGATGACTTTTTAGTAGAGTCAACGACCGCACTCAGTGTAGGAGACACTTGTAATATAAGTTTAAATATACAGGTTTTTTTTATGTAAACTTCACGTGATTTATATCGATTTCTCAATACGACAAAACAAAAGAAAACAAATTTTCTATCTTATACTTCAAGTGACATCTCTAGAAGCGGTCGTTGATCCCAAAAAATACATCAAATCTTTTTGATTTTTATTTTATCGTGTTTAGATACCCATCACGTCTGCAGAGTTTCGCTAGCTAATTTCATTTGACCCAGTAATAATAAAGTACTAGATACCTACCTATACACTATTATTTATTTAATTTATAAAAGTAATGTATTTATTCATAATACCGTTTTTATTTTTTTAATTAATTTTGCCTGCGATTCAGTGGTACCTATATGAGTGATAAGATAGCAAAAAAAGGTATTTTCGTCTTTATAATAATTATAAAGTACTTAATAAAGTATTACTAAACAATCATATAATAATTTGCGACGCGATGCTGCGGCAGCGGCGCGGCGCGCGGGGCGGCGCGCGGGGCGGCGTAGGTATTTTGCTACCTCATAAGATCAGCTGCTGCCAGCTCGTAGATTTAGTAATCTATAGGTAGACCATTATTATTATATAGATCTACAATGTTGTAAGTAGTACTATATTATAATATAGTAAGTACTACTATAAGTTTAAGTACCTACTAATAGCTGAAAAGTTTGTTTGCTTGAACCAAAGAGATTTGAAAGCGCTAATTTTACAAACTAGGTACCTACCAGTTTCAGCGGGATTGTCCGAAAGGGTTACCGCTGGCCCGGAACATAAAGGGCTAAGGAAGGAACACGGGTGGGTTTTAGTCAGTAAGAGTCTGACACTCCCTTCCGCTCCACCCAGAGCGGGAGGAGTCATTTGATGATTTCCCATCCTCAAAAAAAAAAAAAAAAAAAAAAAAAAAGGTACCTACCAGTTTAAGTTTTTTTTTGTGTTAGGTAGCCTATTTATTAAGAAAGTTTATGTTATAGGTGCCTACTTTAACATAATCTTTCTCAATAAAATTTCGCAGTGTGATGTTTCATAACAACCTATAACAGTTATAGGTTATGAAACATCACACTGCGACTCATGGGAGTGGAGCAGTAGGATAGTTTCCTACGGGAACGCGGGTAAAAGCGTGGGGAAAAGCTAGTACAAATATGCCTGTATGGATACCTAGTACGATATAAAACCAGGTAACTATATACCTACATACGTTACCTATCAATAGAGTACTGTTTTCACCCGACTGCCAGATTGATTTTACGAAAACCTCACTCTAAACATAGGTAAGTATATTTTTTTTTTACCTACCTACTTAAAATACAAACAAAACGAGTTGGGAATAGGTAAGGGTTAGTGGTTAGGTATATGTATGGATACCTACTAAATACCTACTACTGGAGTACTCCACGGGCTCCACCCCCCCATTTCCACGAGCACAAAATGAAAGTCACTAGCGCGCCGCTCTTTCAGCGAGCGTCTTGCCTGCATACCTTGTGTTGGTACCTATACCTATCTACATAAAAAGCCGGGCCGCGCGCCGGTCGCCAAGCAAATAATAATAATTCTAGTAAATAATAATAAGCCCCCAGTCGGCCTAGTCTTAGCTGAGCAATAAGCCACAAAATGTACCTTTATGCTAAAAGACAATTTATTATTACTAATAGGTAATTATTATTATAAAGCTGAAGAGTTTGTTTGTTTGGTTGAACGCGCTAAACTCAGGAACTGCTGATTCGAATAGAATTTTTTATTGGATAGTCCATTTATCGAGGAAGGCTATAGGCTATATAACATCACGCTACGAGAAATAGGAGCGGAGCATCAATGAAAAATGTTGCAAAAACGGAAAAAATATTCCTTTTTAGAGCTTCCGTTGCGTACGCTGCGTAAACGGTTAAAGTTACTCAAAAATAATGTATGACGGAAATGTTCCCCTTTAAAAGTTAAAAAAAAAGTCCGCGACAGCATATGTCTTATAAGGTTGACTAACTATAACCATTTTTATGGTAATCAAATTTGTTCTAGAATAATGCATTCTTTGCGAAGGTGTTTTTATTATCATCATGTTAATCCTTATTCAAATAAATACGATATTCATCAAAATTATTTAATTTTGAACAAAATTGCCCTTGACATCATTTAATTTCAATTAATATCTTAGGAGATATCATAGTTTTAAAATAATACTAATAATAAAGCTGATGATCAATAAGAAAAAAAAGCTCTAATTTCTGAAAGTATCGGTCGGATTAATATAAATCATTTTGCATGGCGATGCGATGCGACGGGATGGGTTGGGGGAACAAAAACATTCACGCGGACGAAGTCGCTGGCAGAAGCTAGTTATATTATAACAAAAAATATGCCCGAGGATGTCCCTACCTAAATAAGTTAGTTATAAGAAATTGTACGACTTACCCATTGTTTATTAGTAGTTAGTTGTTCACACCAGTCTCAACCAACACAACTTCACTAACAGCGTCCACTCAAAACAACAAATCCAATTTCAAAAGAAAATACGGTGTCCAAATTGTATTGCGAAGTCAAACAGATAATGTAGGTATCGGAATCCAAAGTTCAAGCCAGGGGTCAATATAGTGTTCACGTGCGAATGATAATAATTTATAGCGTAAAGGAGTTTAGCAGCTTAGTCTACAAACATACGAACGATGTAGGCGGCAGCGGCAGACTGAGTCAAAATAGTTCGAAACGTGCGCGTTACATATTGTGCAAGTGTGCGTGAGCGTCTTTCCCCCGCACCGCGGCAGGGGGAATACTATTGAGTGAAATGCACGATGATTCCATAGTAAAACGAGCGCGTAAAAATTACGAAACGTCCTTTGGAAAATCGTGTTTTATGAAAAACCCACTGCATCAATCAATTACAAATAAAGCTTATTGAACTCTTCGATAATTAAGCTGTGTCGATACGGTTTTTGTTATGAAGATTTTATCCGTCTTTTACTACTTATTTACACCCAAAGTTTCGTTAAAATTAGCAAGAAAAACGAATCTTTGTTGGCTCATAACTTTTTAATGGCTTTTTATTTTACTATTCTGCCTCCGTACAAACACCATTAATAATAAGACAAAACGATACAATGTTTAACTTTGGATGTACAATCTCAAACAGTGGAGTAATATCCTCCCGAAGTTTGTATGGAAAAATTTCGGCAAGTGTGCTCTTAAGTGTTAGATAAAGATAGTAGTTTCCTGGACTCTAGCGAAGATAGCCTCGAAGTTCAGCAGACTTCAACAGAAGCGCTGGCGATGTGAAAAGAAAAAGACATGCAGGTCTCGAAGTACAGGAATACTCTGCAGCTAGCCTGGCGATAGCGACACCACAGAATCGCAAGCCTGATAGATAATTCGGTATCCGGAAAAAGGGCCGAAGTAGCCCTGACTGACTGGCTCTACACCTACGACAAATAAAATAGGGTGTTACACCAGAGAAAAGGACAAAGCTTCCGCTGAGAGGGCAGATTAGGAAAAGTAGATACGTACCAGATTCGAAGAAACTAGTATACCAATTTGTGGTGAATTGATAGACTTAACCTAATGCGGCAATATGGAAATATATTTGTACTAGGATTCCATTAATATTAAAATGTCATGTCAAAATTAGAATTCTGTTTAAAATATTAATGACCAGACATATTAATTAGAATAGAAGGTTTTAACCGCAGAGGTAACGCTGCAGTATGTTGAAGTACTCCGAGAAGATTATAGCACTTGTGCCACTACCTGTTTTGCATCCATCCGTCAAGATACGCAGCTCTGCAGGGCGCAATTTATTAAAAAATCTTTTTTAGTTTTTCTACAATAAATAACCCTGGCAGGTCCAATTGAAAACCGGCGTCGCACTAGTTGTCTGGCATTCTTGCTGACCTGGGCCTATTACTGCTAATTCCTTCAAATGTGCAGACGCCAGCACATCAAGCTACTACAATCTGTCGAATTTCTTTAATACATTTTCAACATTATCGTTAAAACATAAGTTTCAAAGTTGATTGGGAAAATTTGACAGTTTCGGGTAGCTTGATGTGCTGGCGTCTGTTCATTGCACTTTTTATTATTGGACCGAAGTTCTTCAACATATTTACTTTACCTTGTCTGTATATCCTCGAAACTGTAATGTTTGTTAAAGCGAATCCCAAATTATTTCCCGCTCACAGGACGGCCGGGTAATAGACGGGATATGAGGATAATTTGTGTATATCCTGCTAAAACTGCACTCATGCGCAAAAGTATCATCTGTATGGCTCCAACAATATTTAACAAGCTACCTAAGCGTCGGAAGGAGCTAAAGTGTTTTTCAAATAAACTTGCGATAAATGTCATTCAACCACCCTGTACCAAAAAGTCCAAATAACTTACGATAGATATCGTTCGTCATACAAAACTGTCGCTAACATTGCATCGGTTGAGTTTCATAATACCAAACACGGAGTAAGACCGCCTTAGTCAATGTTTTGATCGTGTTACCGACACTGCCCATACATTTTTTTCGTATGGTTTGGAAATATTGGGATACATTAGTAGAAGGAGGTGAACAAACTTTATCGCAAGTTTATTTGAAACGAACTTTAAGTATCAATGCGTTCAAACGTCAGTTGATAGTGTTTTTATCGCAAAAAGCATATTATGGTGTCTGAACTTTTAGTCGAAAATTTTATTATAATGTTTATTGATGTTCTATTGATTAAAAGTACTACTACTAGTAGTAGTGTTACTAAAATATTTGTACGCCAATCCATACTAATATTATAAATGCGAAATCGTGTCTGTTACCTCTTCACGCTTAAACCGCTGAACCGATTTAGATGAAATTTGGCAATCAGATATACCTTGACTTGGGCAAGGACATAGGCTACTTTTGATCCTGGATCACAGACGAAGTCGCGGGCAACAGCTATAATATTATAAGGCTAAACATGATTGAACTATAATGTCATTTATTGTTATCTTGCATGCTCTTCTTATCTTGCCTTAGTAGTTGTTAATATTTGACGACTGCTAGAAATCGTCACGTAACGAAAAAGCGTTATGCTCCCTTTATGCGACTTTCCCTCGTCTGTGTCTTTCTATTATACAATGTGTTGATTTGCATCCTCGTCAAAGTTCAGGAGGTTGTCATAAAATACATAAATAATCAATTGAAGTACGTTATGGGGCAATAACTAGTAAGCGCTGCTTTTTTTTTGTTGTTGAAAGGAGATGTCCAGAAATGGTTTTTTATTATTTAATAATTCTAACCAGGATAAGTTAAATATATTTGGATAGACATCCCAAAAATAAGTGGTTCTAACTATTTCACAGATTTTTAAAACCCTCCAATTTTGAGAAAAATATTTTTTTATTTTAGTGTGAATTTGCTCCTAAAACGAACGAACCTTTCTAATTATCTCGGATAATACAGTGAACGCACCCTAAAAAATTATAAAGTTGTCAAAATTGACAGTATTGACACATGGTACTGCCATTACTGACATTATACTGACAACACAGAATACAATAATAAATTATTGTTTGATTTGCGAGTTTATCACAGACTACAATATAATATATTATTATGGAGTATAACAATGTGAACGAAACAAATATTATTTATAACAAAGATTATTTATTTACCTCTGTAATATAATCTATACTAATGATAAAGCTGAAAAGTTGTTTGAACGCGCTAATCTCTGGAACTACCAGTCGGATTTGAATCATTCTTTTTGAATTTGATAGCCTAATTCTTGAGGAAGGATAAGAGCAATCGAAAACATTATCATCATGCTACGACCCTCAAAAGCCGAGTAACGTAATAAGAAAAAGGTCTAAAGAACACTAAGCGAAAATGATGTAATCGTACCTCGTACGAAGTCGCGGGCAGAAGCTAGTAAGAAATGTTTTCAGTGAATGTGTAGCATAATTCTTTTAGAACTAAAGCGCATTCTACATGATTATGGCTATACTTCGAATGTTCATGTGCAAGTTGCAATATTTTACAAAGACCTTCGTTATCAAGAAGTGCATGTTTCAGCATACTCCACAGGAATGGCTTAGCAGGAATAAATGATAATAGTATCTACTGATTGAAATTCCTTTTTAATGATTTGGAATCGAGAGAAAAGCGTTTCGACAATAAATATGCTAATTGGATGCAAGTGTTACTATGTATTTTATGTATGTAGTTTTGTTATGAAATAAAACGTTTTTTTGGTTTTGAATATTCATTTATTAACTTTCTTCATTTTCAATATCTTCTCTTATTAAAATATTGTCGAGAAACTGAGCAGGTGGAGATATATCGTTTTGATGCCGAGCGCATCCAAGATACCAGACTATTGTCATCACATGAGCACCGCTTCCTATTACATGCTCAAGCATTAGCAGGGATCTGAAATTAAGTTTTAATTTATTGTGTGTTCCACTAATCAGAGATACAATAATGTACTATGTGCAATGTACTATTTAATTTACATATTAACCTGACGGGGGTTGATGATGCCAGCTATATAAGCCTGCTCAGGATGATCAACAGGTAAGGGACGAGAGCGCCTGCCTGTTCTTCTTGAGATAGAAACGCCACAACATGCACATACTGATTGATGACCCAGCTGTTGGTCACCTATATTGTGCTGGTTTCTGTTATTCAGTTCTATTAGTAAAAGGTTGATGCTTTCTTGGCAAATGCGATCTCCATCTGTTACCTAAAACAAAATAATATTTTAAGAACACCGAATCGTTTTTCTGCATCTTCTTTGAGCAAAGTAGTGCTATTTAATCTTTTTTAACATAAGCTATTAAGCCTGGTTACACATTATTAAAAAAAAAACTTATAATGTAAGTTAAAGAATACATTACCTCTTAAGCATCCATTCTTCAATTATTGAGACTATCTCTGGGCTCATGTTAAAGCGTTATATTCATAGTGCTGATTTATAGCATGTACTGCTATATTGCAATTTATGCAGAGAGCCAATCTGAAGATAGAAATGAAAGTTAATTTTTGCAGACTATCAGAGGTCGTAAAACAGGCAAAGGTTGTGCAAATAAAACCCCTAATGAGCTAAATATAAATAAAGAACAGTACTTACATACGGGGTTTTAAATCCAAAGTCCTAATCGCGTGCAATATCAAATAACCGTTAAGAAAAAGCAAAGTCGTCAGGGTTGAAGGTTCGTAAGCTATCGGTATCCTAATCATGTGCAAAGAAGAAGAATCCGTTGTGAAAAGGTCAAGTCAGTTAAATCAAAGAAAGCAAAGCACAAATTAAAATACGTTATCATTGGATAACACAAAGGCACGAGCGAAAGTGTGACGTATCAGACATATTTGTTTGACATATGAATGGAATCTATCTGTCATTATGACATTTTCAAAGTGTGTGGGAGGTTTCATTTGGGTTGCCATCAACAATTAATATACATGTACTAACATTAAATAATTTATAATTTTTCTCTTAAATGGAGGGCTCTAAAAATATTATTTCAGTGGTTCCAAGTTCCATATTTTAGTAGCTTTTATTTGGATGTAGTTTGATTCTGGTTAGATTTTTCTCGGAATAAAAAACCAGCGTCCATACAAAAAGCGGACATCTCCTTTAACAGTATTTCAGAATTACACCCTTAATTCAATACAAATAAAACAGAATCACCCGACTACGCACACAGCGACAATGCATGCAGCTGTTTTTCCCCGCGTAGCAATGACCCGACCGGTAGCAATAATTTTACCTAATTTTATTTCGAAAATCACCTACATTATTGTCATAAATTTCGCTTGATAATTAACTCATTTTTGAGCATCATTGGAATACGGAAATCTTACTAATGACAGTAATACTAGTGCGCCAAAGAAAAGTTCACTGACCTGTTATCAGATGATTAAATGATTTTGTTTTTATTTGTGGATTAAATTGGTTGATTTGAAACTTTCCTTCCTACATAACGGGCTTAGGGCCGGCAATAATACCTACCTTAGTTAGTGTACCGATCCACTAAGTCTAAAAATGATGTTTTCTACGTTTGATGAAATGGAAAGACGTGCTAGTTAAGTATAAGTACGTGGTGTACTTACTTTCAACTCTTAGGTAAACACTCGTCCATCCACAGGATGTTGGCGTCTTGGTGTTCCAGGAACCAGCGACCAAAATGTAACCCGCACAGCATTATCACCTGGGTGAATGTCTTGTGCCCGATCGGGATACATTTCCACGAACATCCGGATGGCTCCACGTAGGCTGTCTCCACTGATGGCGACCATCTCCACCAACTCGGCATTTGAGTAATTGTCCGTCATCACACTTTGTAACTACGTCTCGATGTACGGAAATTTGCAAAGCGCACTTGCGAAAACTTCGGCTAGTTCAATCACACTGTCGGCGCCGGCGCCGCGCGCCGCGCCGACAGAAAGACGGGGAAAAGGGGCGTGGCTAGGAGCAGCGCGGGAGTGTGATTGGAGGATGGGATTGATTACCTACGAATTTATCGAATGAGAATTGCATGAATGGTATGCATTTGTGTGTGTGTGAAGCGCGGTTATAGGGCTAGTAACAGACGGGCCGCGTTTAAATACGGCTGGTTCACACTTACGGAGTTCCTTAAATAAGAAAATAAAATAAAAAATACCTACTCATTTTATTGTTGATTTGGGTCGAGAATCATTAGCATAATTACGTCCTTGAATTTGACTAGGATGCAAATCAACACATTGTATACGAGTGTGTGAGCGATTCGGAAGGGACTTCGTTCTTGACGGAGTGTTTTTTGATTTTTTTGCAAAATGTGTAATGTGCCTTTTAGTCTCTGTTAAATAAAAGTATTTCCTTTCTGATAACTCGCCAGGTATACGGCTCCCGCCCGAAGCCCAGCGTGACGTGCAGCAAGTTCCTGGCGCGTGCGCACGACGTGCGCGCCACGCGCGTGCGCGCTGGCGGGTATGTGTCCGCGCTGGACTCGCTCGACGTGCCCGACCCCGTGGTCGCTAACTTTCTGATCGATAACGTTGGGATGGAGAGGGTGCTGCTCGTTCCTGACCACGGTAACTGTAATATTTTTCCCCATTGATTTCAGGCGACACAGGCCCATAAATAAATATCTAAACATATTTTGATTATGTTCTGCGACCGGAGTATGTAACCCGATAGAAAAAAAACTTCATACAAACGCGCAATGATAGGTGTTACTACAAAAAACTTTTTTACAAAAAAAACAACCGACTTCCAAAAACACTATAAAGAGAAAAATAACTTTAATTTCGGAAGTCGGTGTCTTTGGATTTGTATTTTAGTTTTTTGCCACCGACTTCCGAAATTAAAGTTATTTTTCTCTTTATAGTGTTTTTGGAAGTCGGTTGTTTTTTTTGTAAAAAAGTTTTTATTTTTCACTTTTTAGCGGTTCAGTTTGTAATTTATCTAAGTTATAATAGCCTAATGTCAACTGCTTATCACCTTTTACAAAATATTGCTTTTCCCGATGCATGGATGTTAATTGTTGAGGAGTTCTCCTAGTAAGAACCAGGAGAACTAGAGCTGATTGAGAAGTCACCATCAGCTCCACTTCACCATACGCATTGTAATGAGCATAAATTGCTTAGCAGCCATATTAAAGTAATCGAATCGCAACCCTTGAAATATTTGTCATTGAGTAGTGCCATTTGTGGTCTTCATCATCAGCTCCACTTTACCAAATCATAATTTCCGAGAGCAAATGCTCAAGTTACTTTAATAATAGACTTAGGCAAGAAAAATTTTGCTAAGGGCCAAGTTTATGCTACGCTTAGTCGTGTAAAGACGCTGGATGACATTGTATTATGCGACTTGGAACCTACCAAATTGCTAAATAGACCACATGACGAAAAGGCATTGCGTGAAATGCAACGATTGAGGCTTTTATAAATCATCATCAGCCAATTGCAGTTCCCTGCTGGACGTAGACCTCCCCAAGTTTGCGCCAACGTTCACGGTCCTCCGCTTCTCTCATCCAGCCACTACCGGCAACCTTTGTTAGGATAGTTATACAGAAGAAAAACTCGCAAAAGTATTTCACTTTAAGAAGTATTTATTAGTTTTTAGACTAGATGCTGATAATCCTGGCTGCAGCATCAGGCCAGACATGTCAACATTGCATAGAACTTAAAATTTAGTCCTGTTTGAAATGAGCCCAAACACGACTACGGTGCTGTAATTTCAAGGTTTGTACTTTTTCTGATGCTCGACTGGCTTCAGCATCAGGTCTCTATGTACTTCGGTGTTCCTCATAGACAGTACGTTTATCCACACATCGAGCCCTTTTCAATGAGCCTAAACACGATATATCTGCTGTTAGTTGTCGAGGAATTAGGTACTCTGCAGACTATCCTGACTTCTGCATCAGGTCATAACTTGATGATCATGAGACCAAATGTGACAAATGCCCTATCAAAAATCAAAACAATTTACTAAAACAGTCCTTGCCTGTTCGAGTAACTTCTTACTGTTAAGGAGTTGTACCTTCCATCATCAGCCCAGCTACCTGAGATGGTGATAACCATACGCAAATACACAAGATACTTCATAAAATATGCGAAAAACAATAAGTGAGCCTATAAAATTTGAGGGTTGCCCTCGATTTCTCTAAGATCCCATCATCAGATACTAACTTGGTGTCAGTGGGACCACCTCAGAACTATCTACTTTCGAACAAAAAAAGAATTTTGAAAATCCGTCCACAATTGGCGGAGTAATCGATGAACAAACATACAAAAAAAAAAAAAAAAAAAACATACAAACATCCGAACATAGTACCTCCTCCTTTTTGTTAAGTCGGTAAAAACGCAGCAATACAATACTAGCTTTGCCTCTGTAGGGGATACTCGGTTGCGCGATGTTCGTGCTAACTCGTAAACACGAAGATACCTAACCGAATCGCATACCATTCTGTATTACCTACTTGTATTAGGGGTAGCTACCCACAGTAGTTTTTTTTTTCACGGATGTCATTTTACAAGCGAATCTACATCTTATTGCTAACGTCATAATGGTTGAAATAAGACGTGGATTTAAGCAAATCGATGTAAAACCTCTTCCGTACAGCATGCTCCGTGGGAACTAACTGCACAGCACAGAAAGAGAGGGTCTTGAATCACCCACCATTCTCAAATAAACCGTTTTACAGAGGACGCGGTCCGTCTATCGGACAACGAAGAGAACGTACCAGAGAACTGTTCCAAGATAGTGACCCTCGACTCTACGGAGTACCATCCTGCGCCAAACTACCGCAGCTACGGAGGGTCCGCGCGAACCAGCCGTCTGCTGCACCTCAGCACTGCCGAGAGGAAGAAGTAAGTGGACAAAGAAGGAGAAGAAAAAATAATACGTTTATATCTATAAAAAAGCCTAGAAGAGAGATGAGATTTCCTATCGGCAAGTATGACCAACTTACAAATGTTGCGCGAGACGTAACACATATGTGCCCAGAGACACCGCTCGAAGTCACACATAAAATGCTTAATAATACTACTACTAATACTTAAAAATAAAATGTATTTAAACAGGCAAGTGATAGCCGAGATAAAGGAGGCTGAGGCAGCACTCGAAAAGTTAGAAGCGAGCGCCGAAGAGTTGAACCAAGAAGCGAAGCAGGCGCGAGACGCCGAGCGCGCCGCCTCTAAGCAGCTGCAAGCGCTGCTGGCTGAACGTCACCAGAAGGATGAAGCGGCGCGCGTCGCCGCTGAAGCGCTGGATCAGCAGCAGGCGCCACAGCACGCTGTTTTGGTATGAAACTTACGTAGTGCAGAACCCAGGCGTTAAGGCTTAAACGCCACGGTAGCCCGCGAAATTAAAATTTCTTAAGTTTTCATAATTTGCAGGTCAGTAAAGACATCAATACAACTCTCTATGACCAATATATGACTTTGTTTCGGTGTTTCTTCTCAGAGTAGTCGGAGATAGGAAACACTGACCACATCTAGTTTTTGTTAGTGTTTACCAAAACCTATTCACAAAAAAAAATGAAAAAAAAAAATAGAATATTACCTCAGGTGGAAGAGCTAAACATATCCAAGGAGAAGTTGAGCAGTCTTCAGAAGCAAGTGGACGAGTTGGCAAGCAAAGAGGCGGTCTACCGACAGAAGCTGGACGAGTATGACGCCAACATGAAGAAAAGTAAGAAAGAGCTGGCAGAACTTAAGAACACTTGTAGAAGCTTGAGGGTAAGTTTACTGACCAGCTCGCCATTTTTAGGGTTCCGTTGCCAAATGGCAAAAAACGGAACCCTTATAGATTCGTCATGTCTGTCTGTCCGTCCGTCCGTTCGTCCGTCCGTCCGTATGTCACAGCCACTTTTTTTTCGAAACTATAAGAACTACACTATTAAAACTTGGTAAGTAGATGTATTCTGTGAACCGCATTAAGATTTCCACATAAAAGTAGAAAAAAAAACAATACATTTTATGGGTTCCCGAGAGAGAGAATGATAAAACTAAAAAAATATATGATGTACATTACCATGTAAACTTCGAAAATTGGTTTGAACGAGATCTAGTAAGTAGTTTTTTTAATATGTCATAAATCGTAAACCGCAATTTACCTTTCATTTCATCAACACAAATATAAAAAAAAAAAACATTTAATTTCATAAACATAACGGGGAAGGTATAGTGTGTCTCGTTATTATCAGCCATATTTAAACTATGTGTGGGCGTGTACAGTGGGTATGTGTTGGTTATTGCGCAATATAAAATAAAATTGCAGTTCAAATCAGATTATAATTTCACAAACAATTTAATCACCAACCAAAACGAATCACACTTCTGATGACGGGGAAGGTATAGCGTGTCTCGTTAATATCAGCCATATTTAAACTATGTGTGGGCGTGTACAGTGGGTATGCGTTGGTTATTGCGCAATAGAAAAACAGTTTGCAGTTCAAATCAGATTATAATTTCACAAACAATTTAATCACACTTACAAATTACACACTGTAGGTACACGACACAACCAGATACGGAACGCGGGACAGTTTCTAAGCACATGTTGTTCGTACGATGTCCAATGTCCAAGAGAGCTCCACATCGTTCTTGTCGCGCTGTCGTCGAGCGTCGACACCCCCACGAACTCAGGCTAGCTATCAAGCGCCACCAGGTGGCGCCGGCGTTCAGAATAGTCAAACGAATGACTCCGTCGAAGCCTTGTCGTCAGTGTTTCCGCCACGTTGTCAAGTCAGCTCCCGTACTAATGCTGTCTCCGACAAATATAAACCTTATGCATAAACCCGGATGTTACGGAACCCTCGGTGCGCGAGTCCAACTCGCTCTTGCCCGGTTTTTTTTATTTATTTCACTCAAACACAAATGATCATCATCTGCCTAGCCTCTTCCTAACTATGTTGGGGTCGGCTTCCAGTCTAACCGGATGCAGCTGAATACCAGTATTTTACATGGAGCGACTGCCTATCTGACCTCCACAACCCAGTAACTGGGTAATACGATACTCCTTGGTAAGACTGGTTGTCAGATTTTCGGGCTTCTGACTACCCGTAACGACTGTCAAAGATCCACGAATGACAGCCGGGACCAACGGCTTAACGTGCTTTCCGAGGCACGGAGGGGTCTACTCAAACAAATAACTATTAATTAAATACATAGATATGGTTAAGGGACAGAGAAAGGGTTTAAAACGATAAAGGACCTTTACTTTTGGTCTGGTTCCATATGAAAGGAAGCGAACCTATTGCCGTTAACTGCACACAACTCTGTTCAGTTTCAGAAAATTCAAATCACGTACCTATTTACGCCCAGCAGTGGGCGACGTCGGGCTGTGGGGGGTGATGATCATTGAGAATTTTGTAATAAATTTTAATCCTATAGTAAAAGCACAGGTAAACGTGCGCAGTGCTGCACATCCCCACCCTATTTCAAGTTAAACAAATATCTAATTTATTTCAATGACCATTAAGTTCATTTCAGAGTGACTAGCACTATTGAAAAAGTTATATAAATGTTTGAAGTTGTAGCGTAAACTGAACTTTATTGTGTAGCAATTAAAGTTATTTTTCCATTAATTCATATTTGTTTACATTTTGGCAAATAAATCTCGACCGCAGATTAACTATAATATTGTAATTGGGAAAGTAAAATGAAATCTAGTTAAAAATAATTAAATAAAGGGGATTGAAGATTTTTATATAGAGCCGCCCATACCCACTGTCGCACCATTTTGATTTTTTTTTTCAAAATGGCGGCGATGCATGAACCCTGTATAAATCGATAGCTGACATCAATGCAAACAGAAAATATAATAAGAGCAAACCACATTTTATAGAAAAGTGCAATAATACCTATGCTGTCAAAAGGTATGGAACGAATTATTTTGAAGTGAAACTTCTTTAGGCGCGTCGGGCATTTATTGAGATGGGAAAAAACCATTGAACTCGCGCCACCGTTACCGTAAGCGACACCGCGCGTGTTTTGTTTATAAGAATATTAAAATAAATACCCACTTCGGATGTGTTCGGCTGTCCTCGGATACATTAAAACCGAGTACATCACTCGGTTTTAATGTATCTATACTAATATTATAAATTCAAAAGTAATTCTGTCTGTATGTTACCTTTTCACGCCTAAACGACTGTACGGATTTTGATAAAATCTGGCAGAGAGATAGATTGCATCCCGGGGAAGGACATAGGATAATTTTTATCATCATCCCTCGCGGGCGGAGCCGCCGGCGGAAGCTAGTATCCGATATATGTCAGTGAGTGATGGCAAAGTATTCTGTTTGTGTTTTGTTTCCGTCGGCACTCCCGGAGCGCCACTGTTTTTTTTTTTGCTTTCTATTTTCTGTATGTACGTAAACCGTACTACAGGCACAGTGTGCGTTTACTATTCGACCTCTGCCAACTCTTGCCTGTAGGCGTGGTACAGTCACGAGCACTAATGTGTCAACTCTTGGCAACATTCAAGTGCGATTTTTTCATGAAACAACGAATGCAGCGTTGAAATACGACACTTTACACAAACTTATGGGTTCGAAAATACTTTGTTCGTAATAACATAAAATTTCATTAAAAACTGAAGGAGCAAAAAAAGGTCTTTGAATAAAGCCAAGTGTATACTTACTGCTCGTGACTGTACTATGTTCTCGTTGTAACCTCATGACTGATATCTAGGAAGAGATAGACCAGGAGCAACTGAAGCTTGACCAAGGTGTGACTGAACGCAAGACGCACGAACAGCGTCTTCGAGAGGACAGCATCAAGATGACGCAAGTAGAGGATATTCTTGAATACAAGAGAGGGGTTATCCGACAAAAGATTGAAGAGGCTGAAAATCTCTGTCCTAGGGTGCAGAATCCAAGGTAATGAAAAAAAAAAAACGATTTCCTAAGATCAGGTTTTAAGGCGTAGATTTCTTGAAAACTGTCAAATAGATGGTTTTTTAAAACAGTTTATCTCTTATACCGTAAAGATTTTGACCAAAAAAATAAGATATTTTCAAGTCTTATTTTAATACAGTGATGGAACTCAAATCATAATTAAACGTACATTAATGCATCAAAAAAATCTTCAAATACATCTCTTAATTGTCTTTAAAAGCAGTTTATCCCTTCATTAACAATTTGAATTATAATTAAAAATATGCATTAAATTTCTAATACCAAACTGCATTCAGTGATGGATTATTTATTATTAAATAGTTTTTGCTTATATAATTGCTTCATATTTTGCAATAAATTACCAGCGTTGTCATCGCGCTTCTCTTTCTTTTCTATGCAGTCTGACAGTAACCGCGCTTTAGATCACGTAGTCCCCATAAGGCCTAAAACACACACAAGCGACGTAAGGCGAAGGCACGGGGCAGGCGCAGCGCAGGCGTGGGACAGATACGGCGCAGACGCGATTTGAATTATATCAGAAGAGGCGTGGAACAGGCAAGCAACGTTCAGATGCGGCATTTTATAGGCTGACTTTGGTGCGGCTTGGTATAATCGTAAAGGGCTGGATATTGTTCCACTAACTCGCAGAACTGTACATTGAAATCAATATCATCACGCATTTTTGGGTTGGTAAATACTGAGCATACCGTATCACAAGCGACGTGCTCCTTGCGTGACTCACGAGAACCGACTGCTAGCGACGCGGCGCAGGCAACGATACGGCGTGTCTGCGCCGCGTCGCTTCAGTATAATTCAAAAACGTCGCCTGCATACATTTTGTATGAAATCGTTTTGAAGCGGCGCACGCCTGCGCCACGCCTGTTCCACGCCTGCTGCCTTACGTCGCTTGTGTATGTTTTAGGCCTAAGGGCCTTAAGTAAACGTTGATTGCGGGGTTAACGCCCGCCCAATTGTGTCGTACGCAGTTACTTGAAATTATGATACTAAAAATAAAAAAATAATCCGATACCCACGTCTGCAGCAGCGTTCTCTATTGCAGCAGCGTTTTCTATTTATTCCACCATCAAACCATACTGCGATCGCCAACCCGCCTGCCAAGCGTGGCGATTATGGCAAACCCCCCCCCCCCCCCCAAAACTGGGGGAGGCCTATGTCCAGCAGTGGACGTCTATCGGCTGAAACGACGACCCACGTCTGTAAATATTAGCCAATTCACTAAAAAAGTCAGTCAAATTAAATTAGATAGCGAAACTCCACAAACGTGATGGATACCCATAATATTATGAAACAACGGGTAAAAAATATTTTGATGATTTTTTTGGTGTCAACGACCGCATTTATTGTTATTGTTCATTGAAGTAGTTATGAGCTTAGACAAAAGTTTTTGAAACACTTCATATATGTACAGTCAACAAAAGAGATAATTATGCAGGATCGTCGGATATAGTTGAAGTTTAGTAAGAAACCGATGGATGTTCTCGAATAAAATTTAATTTAATTGATAGAAAACAAACAGCTCATTTATCAAATTAAATTTCAGTCGACGACATCTATCGGTTTCTTACTAAACTTCAACTATATCCGACGATCGTGCATACTTATGTATCTCTTTTGTTGACTATACGTGTTTAGTTATTAACCTGTGATTTACTGATTACTTTCACAAACAGAGACACGGCGATTGTGACGAACGAGCTGAAGAAAATTCAGTTGAAGCTGAGCTCGATCCGGAGCGACGGGCTCTCGGAGGCCGAAGTGGCCGAGAGGCTTCTGAACGTTGAGCGCAAGTACCGACACACGCGCGAAGCGCTTGAGCTGCTCGGGACACTTATAGAGAAGGTGAGTTTACTGAATTATGTTAATGTTTTTTTGTGTTATTTTTTTTTCCTTATTTTTTAATGTAAATAGACGTGCTACAAATTTTGACGACGTAAATAATGCCCTACTGCAGGTTCAAAATTGGTTCACTGCTAATAATTTAGTATTAAATGGAAAAAAAAACTAAGTGCATAAGATTTTCTTTATCAAATGTCAAGGGTAGTGATTGTGACATAATATTGAATCAAGAGAAACTAGAATTCGTCGATAAAACTGTTTTCCTAGGGATCACGCTCGACCCAAGGCTACAATGGGGTCCTCATTTAACATCTCTTGCAGGACGGATAAGTTCAGCAGCTTATGCTGTTAGAAAAATCCGTCAATTTACTGATGTAGATACCGCGAGACTAGTCTATTTTAGTTACTGTCATAGTATCATGTCTTACGGTATCTTTGGTGACGGGCTGCAGAGATCGATTCTATTTTTATTCTGCAGAAAAGAGCCATTAGAGCCATATATAATCTCCGCAGGCGCGATTCTCTAAGGGAACTTTAAGTTTAAGGAAATTAAGGAAATTAACATCATGACGGTGCCTTGTCAATATATCTACGAAAACATTTATAATTATAAATTCAAAAGTAATGATGTAACTAATATTTTTGTAAAATATAATTTAAAAAGTGGTTTCTTGGCCCGTTCTTCTCCATAGGTAGGTACCTACCTACGCTTTGGAATGGGCAACTAGCTTCATATTATCTGACCGGACTTACCAACTGAATTTCGACAAACTGTAGTACGACAAGATTTTATTTCGACAATATGGATAAATGATTTTATTATTGTATTGGTTTTTTAAAACTAGATGAGGTCGGCGTTTCCTATCTGACTACTCTGAGAAGAAAGGCCGAAACAAACTCAGAGGTCACAGTCTCTTTTAAAGTCCAGACATAATCTTGGTCTTCATATAAATGAAGACCATGTAGATCGATGTCTGAGACGGTCTTTTGAAGAAAGAACCACACAGATTGAGAGAGTCAGTGCACGCATTTGTCAGAAATCGTGCAGCTCAACTCAAAACTTAAGGAGCTCAACGATTCGACGAACAATACCAAAGAAAGGACATTTGGGTAGGCCACATAAATTACTCAAACTGCTAGACCAAGAGAAATAAAAAAACTAACAGAACAGAGAGAATAATAAAAAAAAAAAAAGTAATAAAATGACCCACATCGTCTTCACATTCACAAATCACAATAAATAAAATAATGTAATACTTTACAAAGTAAGCAAATGTCATTGTTTATAAAAAAATCATTAATGTCAATGTGTATATAAAAAAAAGGACGTTCAAAATGCAGAAATTTGAAGCAGCTCAATCCCAAGCCTTTTTTTCCTCAATATAATCTTTAACTGTATAAAAGGCTTTCTGGCACAACTTACGTTTAATGAATGATTTGAATTTATTGAGGCTTAAATCTTGAACGTGGCTTGGTAGCTTATTATAAAAGCGTATACATTGGCATCTGAACGAGCCACCTATTTTTTTGAGCCTTGTTGTAGGTACAACAAATTTGTGTTTGTTTCTAGTATTTATATTATGGATATCACTGTATTTTTTAAACAATTTTATATTTTTATGGGCATATAAAAGATTTTAATAAATATACTGAGAAGGCACAGTCATTACATTAATCTCTTTAAATTTGTCTCTGAGAGAGTGTCTCGGACTTAATTTATAAATTGATCGAACAGCTCGCTTCTGTAAAACAAAGATAGTCTGAATATCGGCGGCATTTCCCCACAATAGAATACCGTACGACATTACACTATGAAAATAACTAAAGTACACTAAACGGGCAGTCTCTATATCAGTTAGTCTGACATGAGTCAATTTCGGCGTACTCTATTCCTGCATGCTGTACTTCGACAATAGTTTACTTCGACGTGATGTAGCTGAGACACGATGCTACTTTGAAATTATTCTGCGACATTAGGGAACATATTAATTTATTTTTACTTAGAAATAATATCCACAAACGTGTAGGTTCTGCTAGCATGTTGGCTGATAAAAAAAACAATACTACCTATAAAAACAATACACAAGTTTAGTTGTTCCCTAATGTCGCAGAATAATTTCGAAGTAGCATCGTGTCTCAGATATATCATGTCGAAGTAAGCTATTGTCGAAGTACAGCATGCGGGTGTAGAGTACGTCGAAATTGACTCATGTCGGACTACCATTGTTGTCGAAGAAGCATGTTGTCGAAGTCGCATCGTTTCCTAGTTAAGTCATGTCGAAGAAACGCTTTGTCGGAGTACAGTAGTGTCGGACTTAAGGTATTTCGAACTATAGTATTGTCGAAATGAAGACGTGTCGGAGTTCCATATTGTCGAAATAAAATCTTGTCGTGTTACGGTTTGTCGAAATTCGGTTGGTAAGTCGTTTCGAATGTATAGTATTTGAAAAGAAAAGAAATAAATTATTATTATTAAATTAAATGTATGCGTAAGAGCCCTTTAAGTATTTATTATTGTTATTATACACGATACCTATTACAAGACATACTGCATAATACGAATTACTCAGGTATAAACAATTGCCGATACAGTAACTATAGGTAACAAGCGAAATTGTAATATTTTACGAAAACGTTGTTCACAGCTGAACGTCGTAATTGTAGAGCACATGAGAGAGAAATGCTGCAATATTCAGAGCTGGATATCTTCCAAAGTGCAGCATAGCTTCCAATCCGTGCTGGCAGTGAGAGGGTACTCGGTAAGATATATTATCTACTGCTTCATTGTCACCCTGCCCTTATTTGTCCCAACTTATTTATTCTTATTAATATGACCTTCATGACGTCGTCGTAATTCTCAAAAGGCTTGATTTCATTAGCTCAACGTAAAAAAGCGTAAGGTAAGTGATGCGATTATATCGGCTTTCATGTCGTTAAAAATACAAACTTATTTAGTTTATTTTCATCATGATTCAGGATGCAGTATGTAATATAATACTTTTATAGAAGTGCTTTTGCTTTTTAGGGTTACGTACTTCAAAAGGAAAAATCAAAACCCTTGTGGGGTAACTTCGTTGTCTATCTGTCTGACCCTTTTTTTCAGGATTGCGTGGGGTATCAAGTTGAAATTGATATAAAATACTTAGACCTTTTTTTTTTTTCTGTCGGGGGGAACCTTCAAAAGGCAGCCGACCTCTGCGGAGGGAGGTCGGGCAGTGTGGGATTTTTACCTCACTAAAACCACCCCGGTGATCACCATTAGCACATAGGGGTACTCCCGGTTTCTCTTAAAAAACCAATTCCGGAACCCTCCGTGCAACGCCTGTAAGGCACATCTCTAGTCTCTACGGTTTCTTGAAGCTGTAAAAAAGTCGAGCCTCTAAGACGTTGACTTAGAAGTTGGCATAAATTGCCATTCATGTCGCGTATATTTTGACACTCGCAAATAAGTTAAAACCCATAGGATAGAGATGTGACTCAGGCTGGCTGGACAAATAATCAAAATAGCTGGCATTTAACTAGGTCAATAGGGCTATGTGACGGCTAAACCTTATTTCAGAATTTGTGACGCTACAGAATATTAGATAATCGATCGAAAACGTGTCCTGCCGGCTTGAAAAACCACTTTTGGCTGGTCTCTCAGTCTCGGGAACGGATGTGATTTTGGCGACTTTTTGCATGTCTAAAGGCGTCACATAAATTTGTGACAGGCATCGAGCTAAAAGTTTTGTGATACGTACAGCGGTTTAGTAGAAAAATGCAAAAATCTGTGTCCAGCCAGCTTGAATTTACGCATAAAACTTCTGACTGGCTCTTCCGAATCTCAACAACGGGAGCGTTTTCGAATATGGTTCCTTTACTAAGATTTAGTGACGCAATGTGTGACAGTAATAACGTTTGATTTATGGCGCCACATGTAAGGGCTTACGAGAAATCAATAAAAACTTGAATGTCCAGCCAGCCTGAGTTCAAGCTGGCTGGACACCTTTATCTCCGCTGCCTGATGATCTACGGCCTTCGAAATGTGTTCAAAATTTTGTGACGGGGACGATAAAGATAACCTGAATTTGTGACGGAGAAACTTTGAGTAGTTTCAAAGATATTGATCATTTAAATTTTCCCATATAAACATCCATTAATATTGTGAGGTGACCATAATATTTACATAAATAAAGGATTTATTTTTAATCTACTAATCGGCCGGTAGCAGCCACGCCTGCTTTGTATTTGATTTAAAAAGATTTATTGATAAATGTGATTTTATTTACGGCAAACATTATTTTTTGATTTAAATACCTTCGAGCTTTGGTTATCCTGATACAATATCTACCTATGTACTTACCATGAAAAACACCAATACCTACCTACTAAAAAGAGTAGGTATCTGCACGTAAATAATCAATAACATTAAAAAATGACCCCCCTTCTTCACTTTTACACTTTTGTCTTCTATCGTTTTAAATACCTACAATTGTTCGTATTAGTACAACCAATATTACAATATGGATTTTCGTCCACTAAAGAAAAAACCTTAAAATATACTTAGTCCTACATAAAACCTACAATATTGGTAACCCTACCGCAGTGTTTGTATGGGAAAATTTAAATGATCTCTCTGAATCTTGGAAACTACGTAAAGTTTCTCCGTCACAAATTCAGGTTATCATTATCGTCCCCGACACAAAATTTTGAACATATTTCGAAGGCCGTAGATCATCAGTAAGTGGAGATACATGTGTGTCCAGCAAGCTTGAACTCAGGCTGGCTGGACATTCAGTTTTTATTGATTTCTCGTAAACCCTTACATGTGACGCCATAAATCAAACGTTATTACTGTCACACATTGCGTCACAAAATGTTAGTAAAGAAACCATATTCGAAAACGCTCCCGTTATTGAGATTCGGAAGTGCCAGCCAGAGGTTTTATACGTAAATTCAACCTGGGTGGCCACAGATTTTTGCATTTTTCTACTAAACCGCTGTACGTATCACAAAACTTTTAGTTCCATGCCAGTCACAAATTTATGTGACGCTCGTTGATATGCAAAAAGTCGTCAAAATCACTTCCGTTACCGAGATTGAGAGACTAGCGAAAAGTGGTTTTTTAGGCTGGCTGGACACGTTTTCGATCGATTATCTAAGATTCTGTAGCGTCCCAAATATTGAAATAAGGGTGTTTATCCGTCACATAAAGTGCCCTATTGACCTAGTTAAATGCGAGCTGTTTTGAAGATTTGTCCAGCCAGCCTGAAACACATGGATAGAGGTTGGGTTTCGTTGACTTAGAATCAAGAAATTTGGCAAGAAGCGAGGCTTCACAGCATAAATAGGTATAGGAAAATATCCGAAAATCGTTCAGTTGTAGTTTTATTCGGAATCGAAAATTTGTAGGCCGATCTTGAATTTAGTTCATTAAATTCGGTATAGTCTCCAATCTAACAAAATATTGTTTTACTGCATGGTTAAGTTTGTCCTTCAATCCGGAATTGGAAATTCATCGGCTGTATCACTCGTGCGTCCGCGAACTTGTTGCCAGCATAGAATATCGTGTCACTGAGAACTAACACAAAAATTAGTCGCCAATTAGTCGAAATTTGTCGCCAAATATCAGAATTTGTCGGTCACTGGTTTAAAAAATATAAGTTATCAAAATTAAAATCCCCGATGGTAGCTCTGCCAGAGTCAGTGACACTAGGATATCAGCTAAGCGTAGTGTGTGTGTGGCAGGGCCGCATGGAGATCGACCACGGCGCGGGCACGCTGGACATGCAGTGCGCGGGGCGCGAGGGGGGCGGCGCGCGCGCGGCCGCCAGTGACACTAGGATATCAGCTAAGCGTAGTGTGTGTGTGGCAGGGCCGCATGGAGATCGACCACGGCGCGGGCACGCTGGACATGCAGTGCGCGGGGCGCGAGGGGGGCGGCGCGCGCGCGGCCGCCAGTGACACTAGGATATCAGCTAAGCGTAGTGTGTGTGTGGCAGGGCCGCATGGAGATCGACCACGGCGCGGGCACGCTGGACATGCAGTGCGCGGGGCGCGAGGGGGGCGGCGCGCGCGCGGCCGCCAGTGACACTAGGATATCAGCTAAGCGTAGTGTGTGTGTGGCAGGGCCGCATGGAGATCGACCACGGCGCGGGCACGCTGGACATGCAGTGCGCGGGGCGCGAGGGGGGCGGCGCGCGCGCGGCCGCCAGTGACACTAGGATATCAGCTAAGCGTAGTGTGTGTGTGGCAGGGCCGCATGGAGATCGACCACGGCGCGGGCACGCTGGACATGCAGTGCGCGGGGCGCGAGGGGGGCGGCGCGCGCGCGGCCGCCAGTGACACTAGGATATCAGCTAAGCGTAGTGTGTGTGTGGCAGGGCCGCATGGAGATCGACCACGGCGCGGGCACGCTGGACATGCAGTGCGCGGGGCGCGAGGGGGGCGGCGCGCGCGCGGCCGCCAGTGACACTAGGATATCAGCTAAGCGTAGTGTGTGTGTGGCAGGGCCGCATGGAGATCGACCACGGCGCGGGCACGCTGGACATGCAGTGCGCGGGGCGCGAGGGGGGCGGCGCGCGCGCGGCCGCCAGTGACACTAGGATATCAGCTAAGCGTAGTGTGTGTGTGGCAGGGCCGCATGGAGATCGACCACGGCGCGGGCACGCTGGACATGCAGTGCGCGGGGCGCGAGGGGGGCGGCGCGCGCGCGGCCGCCAGTGACACTAGGATATCAGCTAAGCGTAGTGTGTGTGTGGCAGGGCCGCATGGAGATCGACCACGGCGCGGGCACGCTGGACATGCAGTGCGCGGGGCGCGAGGGGGGCGGCGCGCGCGCGGCCGCCAGTGACACTAGGATATCAGCTAAGCGTAGTGTGTGTGTGGCAGGGCCGCATGGAGATCGACCACGGCGCGGGCACGCTGGACATGCAGTGCGCGGGGCGCGAGGGGGGCGGCGCGCGCGCGGCCGCCAGTGACACTAGGATATCAGCTAAGCGTAGTGTGTGTGTGGCAGGGCCGCATGGAGATCGACCACGGCGCGGGCACGCTGGACATGCAGTGCGCGGGGCGCGAGGGGGGCGGCGCGCGCGCGGCCGCCAGTGACACTAGGATATCAGCTAAGCGTAGTGTGTGTGTGGCAGGGCCGCATGGAGATCGACCACGGCGCGGGCACGCTGGACATGCAGTGCGCGGGGCGCGAGGGGGGCGGCGCGCGCGCGGCCGCCAGTGACACTAGGATATCAGCTAAGCGTAGTGTGTGTGTGGCAGGGCCGCATGGAGATCGACCACGGCGCGGGCACGCTGGACATGCAGTGCGCGGGGCGCGAGGGGGGCGGCGCGCGCGCGGCCGCCAGTGACACTAGGATATCAGCTAAGCGTAGTGTGTGTGTGGCAGGGCCGCATGGAGATCGACCACGGCGCGGGCACGCTGGACATGCAGTGCGCGGGGCGCGAGGGGGGGCGGCGCGCGCGCGGCCGCCAGTGACACTAGGATATCAGCTAAGCGTAGTGTGTGTGTGGCAGGGCCGCATGGAGATCGACCACGGCGCGGGCACGCTGGACATGCAGTGCGCGGGGCGCGAGGGGGGCGGCGCGCGCGCGGCCGCCAGTGACACTAGGATATCAGCTAAGCGTAGTGTGTGTGTGGCAGGGCCGCATGGAGATCGACCACGGCGCGGGCACGCTGGACATGCAGTGCGCGGGGCGCGAGGGGGGCGGCGCGCGCGCGGCCGCCAGTGACACTAGGATATCAGCTAAGCGTAGTGTGTGTGTGGCAGGGCCGCATGGAGATCGACCACGGCGCGGGCACGCTGGACATGCAGTGCGCGGGGCGCGAGGGGGGCGGCGCGCGCGCGGCCGCCAGTGACACTAGGATATCAGCTAAGCGTAGTGTGTGTGTGGCAGGGCCGCATGGAGATCGACCACGGCGCGGGCACGCTGGACATGCAGTGCGCGGGGCGCGAGGGGGGCGGCGCGCGCGCGGCCGCCAGTGACACTAGGATATCAGCTAAGCGTAGTGTGTGTGTGGCAGGGCCGCATGGAGATCGACCACGGCGCGGGCACGCTGGACATGCAGTGCGCGGGGCGCGAGGGGGGCGGCGCGCGCGCGGCCGCCAGTGACACTAGGATATCAGCTAAGCGTAGTGTGTGTGTGGCAGGGCCGCATGGAGATCGACCACGGCGCGGGCACGCTGGACATGCAGTGCGCGGGGCGCGAGGGGGGCGGCGCGCGCGCGGCCGCCAGTGACACTAGGATATCAGCTAAGCGTAGTGTGTGTGTGGCAGGGCCGCATGGAGATCGACCACGGCGCGGGCACGCTGGACATGCAGTGCGCGGGGCGCGAGGGGGGCGGCGCGCGCGCGGCCGCCAGTGACACTAGGATATCAGCTAAGCGTAGTGTGTGTGTGGCAGGGCCGCATGGAGATCGACCACGGCGCGGGCACGCTGGACATGCAGTGCGCGGGGCGCGAGGGGGGCGGCGCGCGCGCGGCCGCCAGTGACACTAGGATATCAGCTAAGCGTAGTGTGTGTGTGGCAGGGCCGCATGGAGATCGACCACGGCGCGGGCACGCTGGACATGCAGTGCGCGGGGCGCGAGGGGGGCGGCGCGCGCGCGGCCGCCAGTGACACTAGGATATCAGCTAAGCGTAGTGTGTGTGTGGCAGGGCCGCATGGAGATCGACCACGGCGCGGGCACGCTGGACATGCAGTGCGCGGGGCGCGAGGGGGGCGGCGCGCGCGCGGCCGCCAGTGACACTAGGATATCAGCTAAGCGTAGTGTGTGTGTGGCAGGGCCGCATGGAGATCGACCACGGCGCGGGCACGCTGGACATGCAGTGCGCGGGGCGCGAGGGGGGCGGCGCGCGCGCGGCCGCCAGTGACACTAGGATATCAGCTAAGCGTAGTGTGTGTGTGGCAGGGCCGCATGGAGATCGACCACGGCGCGGGCACGCTGGACATGCAGTGCGCGGGGCGCGAGGGGGGCGGCGCGCGCGCGGCCGCCAGTGACACTAGGATATCAGCTAAGCGTAGTGTGTGTGTGGCAGGGCCGCATGGAGATCGACCACGGCGCGGGCACGCTGGACATGCAGTGCGCGGGGCGCGAGGGGGGCGGCGCGCGCGCGGCCGCCAGTGACACTAGGATATCAGCTAAGCGTAGTGTGTGTGTGGCAGGGCCGCATGGAGATCGACCACGGCGCGGGCACGCTGGACATGCAGTGCGCGGGGCGCGAGGGGGGCGGCGCGCGCGCGGCCGCCAGTGACACTAGGATATCAGCTAAGCGTAGTGTGTGTGTGGCAGGGCCGCATGGAGATCGACCACGGCGCGGGCACGCTGGACATGCAGTGCGCGGGGCGCGAGGGGGGCGGCGCGCGCGCGGCCGCCAGTGACACTAGGATATCAGCTAAGCGTAGTGTGTGTGTGGCAGGGCCGCATGGAGATCGACCACGGCGCGGGCACGCTGGACATGCAGTGCGCGGGGCGCGAGGGGGGCGGCGCGCGCGCGGCCGCCAGTGACACTAGGATATCAGCTAAGCGTAGTGTGTGTGTGGCAGGGCCGCATGGAGATCGACCACGGCGCGGGCACGCTGGACATGCAGTGCGCGGGGCGCGAGGGGGGCGGCGCGCGCGCGGCCGCCAGTGACACTAGGATATCAGCTAAGCGTAGTGTGTGTGTGGCAGGGCCGCATGGAGATCGACCACGGCGCGGGCACGCTGGACATGCAGTGCGCGGGGCGCGAGGGGGGCGGCGCGCGCGCGGCCGCCAGTGACACTAGGATATCAGCTAAGCGTAGTGTGTGTGTGGCAGGGCCGCATGGAGATCGACCACGGCGCGGGCACGCTGGACATGCAGTGCGCGGGGCGCGAGGGGGGCGGCGCGCGCGCGGCCGCCAGTGACACTAGGATATCAGCTAAGCGTAGTGTGTGTGTGGCAGGGCCGCATGGAGATCGACCACGGCGCGGGCACGCTGGACATGCAGTGCGCGGGGCGCGAGGGGGGCGGCGCGCGCGCGGCCGCCAGTGACACTAGGATATCAGCTAAGCGTAGTGTGTGTGTGGCAGGGCCGCATGGAGATCGACCACGGCGCGGGCACGCTGGACATGCAGTGCGCGGGGCGCGAGGGGGGCGGCGCGCGCGCGGCCGCCAGTGACACTAGGATATCAGCTAAGCGTAGTGTGTGTGTGGCAGGGCCGCATGGAGATCGACCACGGCGCGGGCACGCTGGACATGCAGTGCGCGGGGCGCGAGGGGGGCGGCGCGCGCGCGGCCGCCAGTGACACTAGGATATCAGCTAAGCGTAGTGTGTGTGTGGCAGGGCCGCATGGAGATCGACCACGGCGCGGGCACGCTGGACATGCAGTGCGCGGGGCGCGAGGGGGGCGGCGCGCGCGCGGCCGCCAGTGACACTAGGATATCAGCTAAGCGTAGTGTGTGTGTGGCAGGGCCGCATGGAGATCGACCACGGCGCGGGCACGCTGGACATGCAGTGCGCGGGGCGCGAGGGGGGCGGCGCGCGCGCGGCCGCCAGTGACACTAGGATATCAGCTAAGCGTAGTGTGTGTGTGGCAGGGCCGCATGGAGATCGACCACGGCGCGGGCACGCTGGACATGCAGTGCGCGGGGCGCGAGGGGGGCGGCGCGCGCGCGGCCGCCAGTGACACTAGGATATCAGCTAAGCGTAGTGTGTGTGTGGCAGGGCCGCATGGAGATCGACCACGGCGCGGGCACGCTGGACATGCAGTGCGCGGGGCGCGAGGGGGGCGGCGCGCGCGCGGCCGCCAGTGACACTAGGATATCAGCTAAGCGTAGTGTGTGTGTGGCAGGGCCGCATGGAGATCGACCACGGCGCGGGCACGCTGGACATGCAGTGCGCGGGGCGCGAGGGGGGCGGCGCGCGCGCGGCCGCCAGTGACACTAGGATATCAGCTAAGCGTAGTGTGTGTGTGGCAGGGCCGCATGGAGATCGACCACGGCGCGGGCACGCTGGACATGCAGTGCGCGGGGCGCGAGGGGGGCGGCGCGCGCGCGGCCGCCAGTGACACTAGGATATCAGCTAAGCGTAGTGTGTGTGTGGCAGGGCCGCATGGAGATCGACCACGGCGCGGGCACGCTGGACATGCAGTGCGCGGGGCGCGAGGGGGGCGGCGCGCGCGCGGCCGCCAGTGACACTAGGATATCAGCTAAGCGTAGTGTGTGTGTGGCAGGGCCGCATGGAGATCGACCACGGCGCGGGCACGCTGGACATGCAGTGCGCGGGGCGCGAGGGGGGCGGCGCGCGCGCGGCCGCCAGTGACACTAGGATATCAGCTAAGCGTAGTGTGTGTGTGGCAGGGCCGCATGGAGATCGACCACGGCGCGGGCACGCTGGACATGCAGTGCGCGGGGCGCGAGGGGGGCGGCGCGCGCGCGGCCGCCAGTGACACTAGGATATCAGCTAAGCGTAGTGTGTGTGTGGCAGGGCCGCATGGAGATCGACCACGGCGCGGGCACGCTGGACATGCAGTGCGCGGGGCGCGAGGGGGGCGGCGCGCGCGCGGCCGCCAGTGACACTAGGATATCAGCTAAGCGTAGTGTGTGTGTGGCAGGGCCGCATGGAGATCGACCACGGCGCGGGCACGCTGGACATGCAGTGCGCGGGGCGCGAGGGGGGCGGCGCGCGCGCGGCCGCCAGTGACACTAGGATATCAGCTAAGCGTAGTGTGTGTGTGGCAGGGCCGCATGGAGATCGACCACGGCGCGGGCACGCTGGACATGCAGTGCGCGGGGCGCGAGGGGGGCGGCGCGCGCGCGGCCGCCAGTGACACTAGGATATCAGCTAAGCGTAGTGTGTGTGTGGCAGGGCCGCATGGAGATCGACCACGGCGCGGGCACGCTGGACATGCAGTGCGCGGGGCGCGAGGGGGGGGGCGCGCGCGCGGCCGCCAGTGACACTAGGATATCAGCTAAGCGTAGTGTGTGTGTGGCAGGGCCGCATGGAGATCGACCACGGCGCGGGCACGCTGGACATGCAGTGCGCGGGGCGCGAGGGGGGCGGCGCGCGCGCGGCCGCCAGCACGGCGTCGCTGTCGGGCGGCGAGCGCTCCTACTCCACCGTGGCCTTCATCATGGCGCTGTGGGACTGCGTCGAGCTGCCCTTCTGCTTCATGGACGAGTTCGACGTCTTTATGGTACCGTGCCTTAACATAAGTTATACCTACAACTAATCATGTGAAGAAATGTAATTCACGCTCAAAAAAAGGTTCAACGCAAAAGTGAACCTGCATAGCTATTCACAACCGTTCGATTCGCTATCGAATTCGATTGTTGTTTCGTTAAGGGGGAACGCTTCAAAATGGTAACTCTTATGGTAAAAAAAAGTGATATACAGGGTGTTCCAGAAGTCGACATCAAGCCGGAATCGGGTAATAGGCCAAGTCTAAGCCAAGTAGTTATCAGAATTATATAAAAAAATCTAAGTTGTGTGTTGCTTGTAGCTAAGTTATAAAAACCGCACAGGTCGATTGAACAGGTTACAGCTACGCTTACCGCGGATGGGTGATCATCTTTACATTCCAAGACCGTGCCTCGAAAAGCACGTTATACTGTTGAGCCCGGCTGTCATTTTGGCTCTGGGGCAGTCGTTCGGGTCGTCAGAAACCCGAAAATTGACAACCAGTATTACCAAGGGGTATCGTATTGCCCAGTAACTAGGTTATGAAAGTCAGATTGTAAAGTACTGGTATTCAGCTGCATCTGGTTAGACTGGAAGCCGACCCCAACATAGTTTAAAAAAAGGCTAGTCAGATGATGAACTGGCGAAGTACACCTCTGCCTAACCTGTTGTTTATATTGCATATAATTGTGTAGCCTCTGTTGCAGATCCAATAAATAAATAATACTGTATTCAAATAATAAAACGATACGGTATTGTCATGTCGACGAGCATTCTAATAAAAGGCAGATTTACCTAAACGCGTGTTGTTACAGGACAACGTGAACCGTAAGATAGTGATGGACCTGTTGATCAGCCACGCGCTCGGCAACACGAGGCGACAGTTTGTGTTCCTCACGCCGCAGGACACCTCGGCCGTCACCTCAGGACCAAAGATTAGCATACATTTGTGAGTCCGACATCATCATACGCATTTTATACCTTGTTGAAACCCATAATTATTTCAAAACTATCAAAACTAGTGACAATTTTATCTCAACGACATTCAATGTTGAAATTGTAGGAAAATTTTAGGTATTTACAGATTAGAATGCGAACGTTCTTAAAAATAAGGGAATTGCCCCACTGCAGGGCTAACAAGACATACGCGTTCTATGACAAAAGTTGTAGTCGATTCGTGTCGTTTTTAGTAACATGACCGCCAAGCTCGAGAAAACAACTCACCGAGACTTCGATTTCTCTTCACTAGACTTCGCTGTCTGTCCTTCCGTCTGTCTGTCACCAGGCTGAATCTCAAGAGCCGCGATAGCTAGATAGTTGAAATTTTCACAAATTATGTATTTCTGTTGCCGCTATAACAACAAACACTAAAAACATAATAAAATGAATATTTAAGGGGGGCTCCCATACAACAAACGTGCTTTTTTCGGCGTTTTTGCCTTATGGTACGGAACCCTTCGTGTGCGAGTCCGATTCGCACTTGGCCAGTTTTTTTAATCTAGCAACAACCGTTCACTTCCTTTTCATTCGTTCGATTCGACAGTTACACCGCTATTTTTTTTTTAAATTGTAGTTTAGTTTTTCGTTCAAGTAAAACTCACTTTGAGGTCCGCCAGAGGGACTAGAATTCCCTAAGATCAAAGGGATTCCAAATGTTTCTTATCCTTTTTCTTTAAATTCTTCTCACTTTATTTGTGTAACGTTTTTAAACAGTTATAATTACATACTCACTATCCTGCAATGGATAGCCGCCCGGGCAGACAACCAACTAGTGGGCGCAACGTATAAACCAGACCCGATCTGTTTTAGTTATTTTGTATAAATAATTATAATATGGAACTACCATTTATAAGTAAATGCTTAGAGCGAAGAATTTTAAATAGCCAATGTTGTACAGTGGCAGACACCTGTACACCTCCATGTTTCTTTGTCGACGATCAAAATCATGACACAAGTCACACCTCATGTAAAAGTGTCAAAATTAGTTAAAATAAGGTGCTATGCGCTGTCATGTGTTAAGGTGTGAAGTCTCTTTAGTCTTGATAGAACGAGACGATTTGTTTCTGCAGTCATGTTAGCAGAGGACGATAAAAAGTCCCATCTCGTTTTAACTCGTCGAGATTCGAGACGCGTTCGCGCGTGTCTTGTTAGCCCTGTTGGTAAATAATTTCGTACAAATTCTTTTCCATTATTTAAATTTAAATATGCAGAGACTATGTCCGTGACTACCGCCGGACCACCAACGCCAATCGCTTTCATATTTGGTAAATAATTAGTACTCAATTGGTACTAATTAGTACTCACCCATAAATGTGATTTATTACGTAAAAAAAACAGAACTGTAACATTTGTATTTACCGAGAAATCAACGATGATAACTTTCTCGCAATTGTTCAGCAGGACCACGATTTTGAATGTTGATTCCAAGTTAGAGAAGCTTGTCGCTTTCCTCAATCCTACATAGAAAATTAGTACCCTGCAAGATAAAATTAGTACCCAAAATTCGACACTAGTACTCCAGTAGTTTACGAGATATACCATGCCATTGGTGGGGTGGCGGTAGTCAAGGTGCCAAATTTTCATTTCAAGATTTCCCTATTAAAAACTCTATGATTTCTTCCCAAATTTATACAAAAATTTGTACTCCTAAAGAAGTTAAAGCGCCAATCGCGTTGGTGGTCGCCGGGCGGTAGTCACGGACATGCAGAGACTGCCTATTTGAACATGTAAATAAAGCAGTGCTTAGGCCAAGATCATATATCACATACTTACAGATTTATTTATCCGTCTTAATTATCCCAATTTTGTTACAGAATGGCAGACCCACGGCCGTAGTACGTATTCACGTAAGCATTTTTAATACATAATCCGATGGAGATTATTTTATCATGTGATTGTTATTAAATAAAAGAGTTACCAGTTCTTATGTTTGGGTACCTTCACGATGCTACATGTTACATCATTATTTTTATACTATTTTGTAAGTCAAAGTAAAAATGTGCATCACAGTGATTGGAAAATAAAAACATTTTCAAATAAATAATCAACACCATTTATTTAATACTATGTCGCCGTGAATTGACTGTACATACAGAAATGTGATCGATGCAGTTATTGCACAAATTACATCCGATTTACTTTATTATCCATGACATGAGATCACATGCGATGAAATCCGGGATACAATAATGTTGTTCCATTTACAATTAGGTACCTTTTATATTAAATTCAATAAATTGATATAAAAATAACTTAAATCTAAAAATTCTAATCATTTTCTACTAAGGATATAATTTTAAATTATTTTAATATAAAGTAACAAATCTAAGTCTTATTTATAAGGCCAGCGTCGCCTTAGTGGATAAGCGTAATCGTTCAACTTAATTCTACCTTGAATTTTACTAAAACGAACAATACCCGGTTCTATTGGAGTTAGGTACACTGTACAATATTTTAAATTATTAGTAGAAATACAATAAATCCATAAAATATGGTGAATACGATTTGTACAACAGATTAATATTTTCTATACATATAATAGTAGTCGTCGAGTGTAATGGATAGATTCAGTTATCTGGACATTGGAGTTTTGGTTTGGTAATTTTGCAAATAAATCACAGTTGATGTACATTAGCAGAACATGTATTATGCCTTACGTTCTTAATAGAACATTGTGGAACAACACAAACTCGATATACATATTTCTCAAAAATTTATAATTTTTTCTTAACACTATCTGTTTGATCTTAGCAATATCACTAAATTAAAAAATGATTCACCCGAAGGTTTATTTGAGAAAAAAAAGGAAACAACAAAGTGAACCCGCTGTAGATATCGCAAGATATTTAAGCATTAGAAGGGAGAAATGTCCGCAGATGCCAGAGTAAATTATTAAAATGTAAGTAGTTCCTCATATAGTAACGAATTTTCTAAAAAAAACGATGCCACTTGCAATTTTTTTTTAGAAAATCTGCTGTAAAATCTTTTTAAAAATAACAATTGTTGTTAAAAGTGCTCATAAAGCAGCCTATTTTTTGGTTATAAATATTCACATTGGTGTTTATGTGTTGCAAGCATAATTTGAGTTACGTTCAATATACTTAGAAATGACATCAGACAACCATTTAAATAAAGCACTGTTACCTACTTAATACCTAAGAATATGATGTATTAGCGTCAGGGGATAGAAGGTCATGCATTCAGTTCATTGGATAGTGCTCTACAACTCGTAAGACAGTAAGCGATGCCACTTCATTTCTAAATATGCCGAATAAAAAAGAACTTACAGGAACTGTACAGGGCAAACGTTTCCATCTTGGTGGGCAGTCTTTGGTTAAAATAAGCCGCGAAAGATATTTTCACTATAATTATAAGAATTTTATATTAATAAAAAAAAAACTGTTGACTCAAAGCTCTAGTTATCAGTCTCATGAACGTTTAGCGCTCATTTATCATCAATTAGAAATAAATTATAATATTCATCAATTTATATACAAAACGTCGAGAAAATCAAGGTCTAAGCATACATCTCATTCACTAATAAGAAATGGGAGCAGTTTAGATTTATATTATTATCATTTAGTGGCATTTGATTTAGATGCTCAAGAATATAATTAGGATATAAACGAGAAAATGATTGTTTGGTAACTCGTGAGTGTGATGCACGACCGATCGGACATTTTTACAAAAAAAAAAAATACGAAAAGAAAAAGCAAACAGTCATAGGTAAACTAATTAGTTAAAGATACAGAATATAGTTTTGATTGAAAAATGATTAATTGCAATGCATTCGTACTTTTATTTACACAAAAATATTATATTATGCGTCCACATTGAAATTACTTGTGGTGTACTTAGCAATACTACCGTCATAAAGAAAAAGGGCACAACTAACATTTTTTTTCAAAATTGAGTAAAATAACTGGCATATGCGTCTTTTTTTCTGATTCCAAATATGTATATAACTCAATTTTGGAAAAAATGTTAGTTGTGCCCTTTTTCTTTATGACGGCAGAATAGTTGATCTATACTAAACTTATGTTAGTTGCTTCCAGCTTACACGGAAACAGCCTTAGATAAGGAAGATGTTACAAGAATTGAGAGAACACAACTTTGTTTAAAAATATAATAATTGCGTTACAAATGAATACGGTGGATTATCTCTACTTAAACATGGTGTTAGTGACAACAATAATTGTATGGAATGTTTAAGCAGTGTGAACTGGCCTACTGCCAGAGTTAGTCCAAAACCATTGATATATTATAAATTATCATAAGTAGGAACAATATACTATTTACAGTTTTATTTGTTGTATGAGCAACATTTTTTTTTCTAGCTAATTAAAATCTCACTGGAATAAACAGATCCTTTTTTAAATAGAATATTACAAAGCAAACAAGAACCTTTCCTATTAAAAATTAGCAGAGAAACATTGTTCTTTGACATAAAAATATCTGTTTATTCCAGTACTATTTTGAATAGCTATTTTTTATTATGTTTTTAATGACTTACTTACAAAGAAACAGTACCAGTTTATTCCTGGGGTACTACATGTAGGTCTGTACTTTGAAATTATTTTTATTCTTTAGTTTTTATTTTGCCTATTTAAAGGAATTTAAGGCAAGTTATTTGCACCTTCAATATCCTTGCAGATCTAGTTCATTAGCACTTTTTAAACAATATTTTATTCAAATAGAAAAGCCAATTGACGAATGGTCACTTCTCAATTGAAATGTTAGTGTCATGCACACTGCAGTCGCGTCATTAGTGCCTAGTGATGTTAATAAGCAGCTCACATGCACACACGCGTTAGAAACTCACGATTATTAGTAAAACTAAACGCTCAATTGAGAGTTACCATTGAAAATCGGCTCGTTGCAAGTTGCGACTCCTATTAGTCAATAAATATTTTATGACAATGTCTATCAGTAGAGTTTCTACAATCATGTTTGGTTGAATAAAGTCCGTAACCTATATTCTTGGTGGTCCACATGTGATGACAATGTGTAATAGATAAAAGTTATTCGTATTTTATCTACTTATATGCGATATGTATTCGCATTCCTCGATGTCAAATTTAGTAGTGGCTACTAAATAAAGCAAATAAATATTAATCTTACACTTCATCACGTTAAAAATATGACATGTAATAGGTAGCTCTTCAATTCGATTTATTTTTTGTAAAAAGTTGCTATTATAACAATAGCAGAATATAACACTTTTGTAAATATATACTTCTTATATCTTAATCACAAGTCAAGTTTGCGTTATAATGTTCAGAGTGAGAATAGACTTTAGCTTATCGCAATGAACGAAATTTTGTGCTCAAGGCAAACAACAGTACAATGATAAAATCAGGAGCTCCTCAGCTCAGCTTTAGATGACAACAAATTGTACCAAATCAATAGAGTATTAAACAACTGCTCTTAAAACAACTTACTGTCCGTATCGGAACATAACAAACAACAATAAACACACCTTAATGTAAAGTGTGTGATCACTCGGTGGAGAGCCGCCTGGCGTCGGGCGCGGGCGACAGCGGGCGCGTGCAGGGCGTCTTGCTGCTGGGCGTGCGCGGGCTCTTGTGGTCCGACTGCGGCGGCGTCGGCGGGTACACGTGCGAGCTGTCCTGAGACGTCGACGCCGCCGTGTCAGTCTGAGTCGACGACTGTTGCTCCACCATTATCTGGTAAACTTTATCCTACCAGACAAAATACCCAACATTGTAATAATATTATTAGCATTGATAATTTTGTATGAGTCAATTTGATAAATTATCAATAAACTTTAGCTTCCGGTAGTGCATTTAAAAAAAATGTTCAAGAACGGAATTATTGTTTAACTAAACAGAACATCATATTTTTCCCATTATTTCAATTTTAAAATGGGAAGTGCTAGAATTGACCTATATAGATTAAATATCAAAACCATCTAGTATTCTTGTGGTCCTGTAAAAGCCTTGACCACATCGAATGCATTCTTGCGCTATTTATGTGATGTGACTTCGAATGGTTTAGAATAATATCCAGTCCGCAATTAGATTGTTATCACACATGCTGGTATCTGCATTTCAAGCCAACTGGCCTCTACATTGGAGCATCCATGACACAGGAGAGTAGAGTATACTCACAAACATATCGAGGGTGACGTTGTGCGACTGTATGCGGTGGCTCTCGTCCAGGTTGACGTCGGGACAGATGAGGTCGAGGCCGCCGCCGCGCTGCATGAACTCCCCGTCACCGTTGCGCACCACGCACACGGAGCCCGCCTCGCGCACCACCTCCACGCTCGGCGCCAACCACCGCCAGCATGGCTCCAGCTCCTCCCAGCTGTAACCTGTATACGTCACGTGCCTTTACTACCTCTGCTGCATGTATTACCTCAAATAAATCGTTTTTGTTTTTTCAACTAGACATGCAATTATAGTGTCTATTTGTTCGAATCTATTGTTTGTTATAATAACATTATATTTTTTACAACCGAAGTGACAAATTGCTGAATCATACGCGCCCCACGCGCCGCTAACAAAAAGACTGCTATTTATGTAACGTCTTGTGACCTTCCTTATAGCTTATATCATATTATTAACAACAAATGTTTTGCACTCACCTGATACCCTAATAGCTAGTTCTTTGGTGAACGCGTGTGCGATGGCCGCGGCGGCGACGGCACTGTACGGGAACAAGTTCACATCCACATGTAACACTGCCAAGTCTATCAATTGTCCACATGTCACAAATTCTAGCGATGAATACTGGGGGAACACGAATGTGTATCCTCTGAGAGCGTTCGCGCCTACGTCACTTTCGCCGAGCAGCCTGCGCTTGGCACTCCTGCCTTCACTTGCGAGCTGCATGTACACATTCAGCCAGCTGTTGATGGTGATCGGCGTGATGCTCCACGACAAAATCTTCAATATGAGCAGCTCCTCCAGAAGAATTTCGTCTGTGGTGCACGCGCCGTCTGTGACGTATGCGAACTCGCCGATCTTAGGTGGGTACACTTCTTCGACTTTCGCCGCTATGAATAGACAAGTGATACCTGGAAGAAAATGTTTTGTTAACAGGTGTCTTATCAGTAGGTTCTGTAGTTTTATTATCAGTTATCTTTGTGGAAGGTTTCAACTCTATTGTTGATGCGTGCTTTACCTATAAGCTGCAACCGGCCTTTCTGAACGTCTTCCGTGTTGGATAGATATCGGTCCACATAGTCCACTGTGAGATGAAATGTTTCTCTATGGAGTTTGTATACTTCACATACCTGTTGAAACAAAGGGAAACAATATAGATTGTGGTAAGAAGTGTGGGTCTAGCCTTATAATAATTATTTTATTGCTAATTAGGGGCGAGTACGCGGAGAATGGGAACCCCATTATTAGATCGGTTTTCACTTCATACTTATAAGTTTCCAAAGAATGTTATGCGTATTTCGTACAGCAAGCATTTCGAAAGCAACGTTTCATTTATTATCTCCAATTAACAATGTCTGCAGCTATCATATAAAGATTATTATTGTCCGTCGTCTTTCATCGTTTGTCTCCCGCTAGGGTTATCTGTTCCGGACACTCCCGGACGTCTTAATGGCTAAAGCGAGATTAAATTCGGCTAAGACATAAATTAGGTAAATTGTCTACTTCACTTCGTTCCTGTTTCTATCATTATATATGACGCATCTTGGTGAAGCTTTTATATGTGAATTTGAACGAGTTAATTGATCTTTAGGAGCTGTATTTAAGTTAGTGTTTAATTGGTATTGAAATAAGACAAAGTCCCTAGTTTGTTAGAATAGGAACTGTTCTTTTTAGTTCAAATAATGGGCCTATAGAACACTTTCACTACAACGAATACAATTCCCGTTATCAAACAAATGATGTAATCGTACTTGTTGCACCTTGTTTTAAAATTCGAGAATGAAGCACCAAACTGTTATCTGAATGTGTCCCAATCCAAATCAATAAACGGAGGCCCCGCACATGTTCAGAAAGTCCTAAACAGTACTCGAGCGGCTTGAACGGTTCAGTTATTGGTACAAAAAACTTGCGCATCGATATTCTAAGAAATCCGGTACAACTGAATGGGACAAATTCTTTTTATGTCGCCAAATGTTACGTCGCCGTCGGTCAGAATAAACAACATTTATGGATTGACTACGCATACTACGGAACTTTATAGAATATGCCTGCATATAATAATTCACGCATAGGTACACGCAACTATCGTTTAGAAATAGACGAATGACCTCATTGTGTGCTAAGCAAATCCCTATACTTACGCCGGAAATGCAAGGGTACGAGATAATAATGTGATACTACTATTAGCGCATATGATTGAGGAAAACCCGTCCGCAATACGCACGCGAAGCGTCTAATCGAGAGGCAGACGAGACGCTCACAAAAAGTTTGTTACCCACAAAGTTAAATGTACGGTTATGTACCTAAAGTTCCGGATCGATCGATGCTAAACTGCTAACCACCGTGAATGGGACGTTGCGTTACCGAAAAATGTACTCTTTAATTATGTGTCCCATGTCGTGAAAAATCCCATATTGAATTGCCTGGCGTAACAGGTTTTGGGGAATTTTATCCGAGACTTCGTTCCGCAATTAGATTCTTCACCTAAAATAGCTTAGCTCGAAGATTATAGTGACTAATTCACATATCACGTAGTTCTAGTCCTTACATTGACCTGTGACCAAGCTTTAATTAGTTGAGTTTTCGACAGATTTAATAAGAAGGCTTATAGTTAGAATAGGTAGTTGAATGTTCAAAGGAAAAAAAATTGCGATAAGGTGAGCTAGAGTCGTGCAGTTGGTGCAGTCCAATTATATCGATGTCTTATTTATCTTAATCTAATCGAAATATTGCTGTTGTTATTCCGAGCAATACCTAAATGCAATACTATATCGTAATGAATAAAGAATTACAGCTCTATCGCCGGCTTAAATGGCGTTTAGTACAAGGATTGAGGATAACAAAAGTGACACCTTATTTAGTGGAATTATTTAATTGCGACAAATCTTACAAGGTTTACGTGGATTACTGCCGCACTGCATCCAGTAGACTGAACTCCTTGTAATGCAAACATCAAGCCATAACAACAATTAAGGAACCGATCGTGCGATAACTAATGAGGTCACAACGGTTTGTCAAAGCGGCGGGAAAGCCGATGTGGAGAAGAAAAGAAGAATCAACCTTGCCAATCGGATACACCAACATCAGCGACAACACAATACGAAATGAATATAAAGAAGTATTAAATCTTTGAAACCTTATCATATTCATGCGTACAATAGAACTGTCCCACTTTCACAACAAATTAAATTAGTACCTGCGTTGAACTGGCACATAAATAGTACGCGTCTTATCTAAAAAGAAGCAAAGCTTTGCGGCGAAGTGTTACGTTCAAGTTCCATGTCATAGGAAAACAATGTGCAATGATTTGAATAACTTATCGTCACTTTTGCAAATGCGCTAATAGGATAGCCACAAGAGCACGGATTAATTCCGGCAAAGCCATTAATCTCTTCTGGTATTATAGTCCGGAATTACCAAAAACCCTTTAGGTACTTTTGGCTATTTTCCCGGTGAAGGTCACTACATCTTGACGTCTTCTATTCTATTAATAGAAAATTCGCAAAGCCTGAAACTAATGGCCAAATAACTGACTGAACGAGTAAGCGCATTTCATGGTAGAAGTTGAGAAGTATGAAGAATATTTAATAATATCTCGGGGTCAATGCCACTTATCGACATCCCATCTGCTGCGATAACAACCTTGTAGGTATATAGCAATTAAATCTTCTAATACTAGTCCTTAAAAAAAACCCTTCAATTATACTTTCAATAAAGGCGAAAACGCTGAAAGTAGCATCTTCAAAACGCGTTGGTTAAGAGGTCAATGAACACGACAAAAAAGGGGTCATTGACCTCCACAGCTCATGACTTTCATACAAATGTGTAATTGAAAAAAAAAATGCTTACCTTAACCAGATAAAAATCACTGTAATGCCGCATGGAAATAAGATAGAGGGTGTTAGAATCTAATCATGCAGAAGTTTTTATATTGAGAACCATTAGCAGAACACTCATTCCCATATAACACTAATGCTTAAGTTTTTGCATAAATTACATTATATGTGACTGTCTTAGGACAAATTATCTGGCTGTAAATTAAATAAGTACATTATCAAAAATCCTCAATACTCTCCCATATCTTGCTTCCTATGGGAACCCAACATTTCCTATAAGTTAATGTTCATCACTATACTAAAGTGCTTGGCACTGAATTTACAAATCCCCCAATCTATTTATAGCTCACATTCTCTTAGTGTCAATGGTTTTTTCTATCTATGACTACTTGTAATCATTGTCAACTACTTGTAAGTATTTCTTCATGAGTGACTGAAATTAATGCAAAAATGTGACTCACCTCATTCAGCCAGTCTAGAAGAATAGCTCTCATCCTAGGTTGTAGATTAGGGTGATTGTCAAACATATTAGGGTTCTTCTTATTGCTAGATCTGGCATCACAGTCACACATGCTGTTCCATACATCTGCTGGGTCCGCCCAGGACAGGCCAGGCAGTGGACACTTCCGTTTGGGCAATGAGGGGCATGGTATCTTACTAGTGCTGAAATAAAGGCTGTAACTTAGCACACACTTGGCTGTTACACAGATCTGAAGGTTATTCTAGGACACACTGCATTGTGTTGTAATAGTCTATTTATAATGCACATAGGTGTGTGCTTACTGCATACTATCTCTTTAGGAAGGTCAATTGTGAGCTACCTTTTTGCAGAATGAGCTCTTTTAACTATGATAGGTAAAGTTCTTATTATAACACTATGGTAAGGTAAATGAGTTAGTGTTTTGCTTACAGCATATCATTTTAATATGTAGAGTTCTAGGCTAGACTGAATCTCATATTCTGATTGACTTGCAAATTCATTTTGGCCTGAATTGCTAAGTAAGATTCGCAACCTAGGTTTGAATGTGTTAGAGTGTATAAAATTAGGTAGAGACGTACCTGGGCCTCTTATTGGAGTGTGGTGTAGACTCGCCTCTAGCCACATTCTCTAAAGGGCTCAGCACACAATTAGGAAGGTCAGATATACTCGGTGGGCTTAAAAAACTATCAGGGTTGTAGTCTAAGTCTGTGTAAACGCTCCTTGGCTGGTCTACTGGCCCATACTGGGAGCCCTCATCATCACTGGAGCAGGATGATGATTCCACTACTACATTGTGTGCTGGCTGGTCATTTAGTTCCTCTTCTAGTACCGATGAGATCTTTGCTGGTGGCATATTCTCTAACTACAACATGGGAAGGTAAGTTACACTATATTTTCATCAACAATGAATAGGAAAAACGAAATGATACAAACCTCATCGTCAGTGGAATTTCTTTTTCTTTTCAAGGTCAAACGTTTATCACTGGCTTCACATAAGGAACTGTAAATAAGTGTAGGAGACCATAAGTAAACAAACCCCATCCATCAAGGTCAATACTGGGTGTAGGAGCAACAACACTGCACTTACCCAGTTTGTGCCATTGTAGTTGGAATATATCAACTGGCACTCTATTTCCACAGCCTGTAACAAAACCACGAATTAGTACATTTGTTAATTATGCTGTTATCGGTCATCAAAACTTAGATTTAGTGGCCTAAAATTACCGCATGTCATGTTCAACTTGTAAATAGGGTTATGTCACTTGACAACCGTAATTGAGGGCATAATTCCAAATTTATCATAAAACGCATGTATTCTATTTTAATAACGAGCTCTCTAGAATAGCATATACATCGGTATTTTAAAGTATTTAGCCGTAAAACACCCTCTGTAGGCGGAGGATCCCGCAGCGTGCCCCCTGCTGATTGGCGGGAGAAATTTTTTCAGAGGCTGTTTTAAGGTGGTAAATTACGAGAAATTCGCATACCAAAGGCATTTACATTCACTAGAATACATCAGCTTTGATTTAGGATGATAAATATATAGAAATACATGAATCAGCTGCGGTAAAAAATGCCACGAATCCGTCACAATCGCGCGCGAAATTCTCCCGTCAGCGCCATTAGACACGTCGCAAGCTTGGGTTTCTCGGCACATCCACTTATGGAAATTGATAAAAATAGCATGCGGTCGATACAATATCATCACATTACTAATGTATTATTGAAATATAACGATTTAAATTGAAATAAATCCTTCTTATTGGACATAACAGTTGACAATGTAATTGGCTTGGCTTATCGCCCACCAAAGGTTTATAACCTAATTATGCCTACAAGCTAAAGATTTCTTTCCAAATATTTTACTGTGCAAGATATGCCATATCATCAAGAAATGAAATGCAATTCCATAACATACCTGGTCATTCACAAATTATTCCAAATTACACAAAACGTACTTTGCTCATGAACTAGATACGATGTACGAACTTTCAACACATTTATGACGGATTTCACTGTATTTTGGACACATATAAGACTATATTCACTGAATATGAGTAAAAACGATACAATTACTGTATTTCTTAATTTTACATGATACTTTTCAGCTTTTCACGGCTCGATAACGCCCGGCTTTCCGCGCGAAAATGTCGCGGTAAAACTTCGGTACTCAGCGGGTTAACTATTGACTAACTTCATGTTTGTTTCTTCTGAAAACGAAACGTCAGTCGTTCCAAGCAATCCATTTCACGTAGAAAATGTGCGTCTTTTTGTGTAATGAAAAAAGAACGGTGCATCTTTTATAAAATGTAAAACAAATGTATTTTGTTTATTGGTAACAAAACCAAAGTTAATTTTTTAACTACGCAGAGGTTGTGTAGGATAACATGATGCGTAAGTTGGTATAATTAATAGTTCTGCATCTTTAACTACTTCCTTACTTGTTTTCTTTAAAATAATATTGAAATAACAAAAAATGAATCAAGTTGTATTAGAATGTACAATAATCCTTAAACTCTTAAGTATAACGTTAAGTAGAATGGAACTCCACATGAAAACCAACGCTTCTTTTCTATTGGTTGAATTATGCATCCAGCGCCACAGTGCTACCACAATAATAGACAATTTGTTTGTCCTTGTTGTTGGCATCCCAATAAAAGCTAATTTCACGTTGAATCACAGCTGGGCGCCAGCTGATAGAAAATTGAGCGAGAAAAGTCAATAAAGGTGCGCTATTTCGGTATTGATAACGTGGCGAGACTGTGACATATTTATGTATTATGTGAAAGGCAGGTGAATTTCTAGTGAATATCGGTCATAGTAAGAATATGGCAGTTCAAAATATAGCAGTGAAGTTGTGTGGTGTGCTGCAGGCGCAGAGCGAAGAAGGTAACATCAACACTGTTTATTATCATCAAACGAGTTCATCTAGCCTGATATTATACAAAAAGCTGTAAATCCTTACATGAACCTTTATTTGAAATATCCAAAGACATGATAACCTCTTTTTGTCCGTCTATATTGTAACATCGCTGTGCAATGAATTACGCTCATGTTACGCAGTCGTAAATTTCCTTGAGACCAGTTTAGTATTGTGTTATTTATCATTGCAGAGGTAACAGCGCGAGAATGGCGTCTGTTAGGCCAAGAACAGGATGGGTCGCAAGTCTTGAGTTGGGTATCAGATAAGGATGGCAAAGAGGTCCTCAACATTGGGTCTTATACCAATAAAAACAAGACACTGATTACTCTCCACACATTCGACGAGAAGTTGAATATAATACAAGCATCAGTGAATGCCACACACACTTTGTTAGTTTACATTGTGAAGACTCTTACAAGCGAAAATACTGAAGTTAAGGATCCATTGTATTGTCCTTATTTGATATGCCTAATGCCGGAGAGTGATAGGACTCCTGCATCAGTGGAGGAGCCTTCTACAAAGCAAATCATGGTTCAGTATGTGTATGGAAAAAGCACTAAATACAGTCCCGGAATACGGAATGATAGATTCTTGCTTTTCAAGCATTTGGAGTGTAAGTAAAATGTATATTACTAGATTAAACTCTTTATTATGCGTCTTTGTTAAAAGACGGGCATCAAAATACAATTTAAGGGGCAACTAAAGCAAATAAAGTTCTTGATTTTAATAAATATGCCTACTAAATCCGGTACTAGTAGTTTACAAATAAACTGAATGGCCACTAACTTTCTAATAAAAACTCCAAAGTATTTGTTCCATTGCCAACCTGGGCAGTGGGCCAAAATGTCACTAGGTTAATAAAAAAAAAAAAATAGTCAATCAAAATAAAAATATATTATCAAGTAGCTAGCTAACTTTTTTGGATAACATTTTAGGCATCAAAATCTACCGCACCCCTATGTTCCTCAATGAATGTGATGATGGCACTGACAAGTGGGGCTTCGATGGCATTTACCCTGAACCTGAGAAGATTGTCAAAGTGTTTTCATGGGCACAATGGGACTGTTTCAATCAGGTAAGCCGACTGCTTCAAAAAGGTAGGCTAGCACTAGATGGTACCCCTGTCCCCTGGTATTGTGGAAGTACATAAGCAGCAGTGATAACATACCATCAGGTGTGCCATCATCATCAGGTTTACCATTCCAAGGCAAGGCCCATTTAAAGGCATACAATTACTGTTGCAAGTAACTCCTAGCACTGAGCGCAATATAGTAATAGGTACTATTAACTCGGTTTTTTGACAATTCAAAAGTGCTTGTACAAGGTTTAATTGAAATAAATACTTTGAGTTTGAGGTTAGCCAGAGTTATAAACAACGCTTCAGTCAAAAAATAATAATTAAAAGCGAGTGCTGTAAAATACAAAAAAAAAGTGTTTACACAAGACAAAGTAAAACTGACTAAATACAGGCTATAGAAAAAATTTGAAGAATATGCAAGCTGTATAAAAAATTAGCCTTGCGTTCAGCACTATTTTGCACTTCAGCATTATTTGCATTTCAGCATTATTTTGCTTTATTATATGTATTTTTGTTTATCTCAGCGTAAAACCACAGATAAAATGTTAGTAGAAAAGACATAGGGGCCAACTCCCGGATTCGAACTCGCGACAACACGCTATCGCGTCACTATCGCGTCACTATCGAATACCGCAAACCGCGGGGCTATCGCAACTTCCTAAAGCCCCATGAAAATAACTACCTACATCATTCAAATATAGAGTATCAAATTATACAAGAAACGCTATTATTATATTTGTGACTAGATCTTTTTTCAATGTCTAATCATGCCGTCGTGACTGCCGTAGGTAGGCGCCGTAGATACCTACGTTGTAAACCTAATTTAGTGTATTGTAAAATTAGAATTATAAAAATGTTTAAGTAGTCAAGGAGCTAGGGAACATGTTAACACGTTTATAGTATTTAGACATTTAATACTTTTGTTATTTTAACCCTGCCATTCACAAAGCATTTCTTTAGTACGACTCCCTTAACAATTATATTGTGGAATTGCGATACAAATTGAACAAACTTGTAATTTATCATCAATATCATTTTTCCAATGTTGACTTTAATAATCCTACTCTTATTGTACCTAATGTTAACTTGATTATTATGTGCGCTTTGTTCAGGTGTTGTACTACATCCACTATCGTCTGCCGACGCAGAGTTTTGCTGAAGGTGAAGAGGTGAAATCGCCGTCGGAAATGACGCCGACGTTATCCGCTTTGCAGTTTCACGCCGACCTGCCGCATGAGACTGTTGTATGTATTTAATATTTTTAATTATACACTAGGTACTGTCTGTTGTCTGTGTGGTGCCGGACTTAAAGAATACCACCACCCCTTACTTCCCGAGGGTGTCGTAAAAGGCGACTAAGGGTCGTACCGGAGAATGGGCAGCAGCGTTCTCTATGCATTCCACCATCATACCATACTGCGATCGCCAACCCGCCTGCCAAGCGTGGCGATTATGGCAAACCCCCCCAAAATTGGGGGAGGCCTATGTCCAGCAGTGGACGTCTATCGGCTGAAACAACAACAACACTAGGTAGTTTATTTATGTAGTACCTACATAGGTACATCGTACAGGTTGGTCCTTTTATTATTTTTCAGTTTTTTTAGCTGTAAGTAATTCTTCCATGCTCAATAAATAAATTAATTCCCAGGAATATCTTTTGAACCATCTTTAGGTCGAGTTTCAGCTCATTTTGAGTTGACATGAAGTTTTAATGTCTTGGGATTCCTAACTAGGTATAATTTTTTTTTTGGTTTGGATTTTTTACTTTAAGATTTGGTTCAATCTATCTATTGGGTACATGCTGTCATAGTTTTCTGGCAAAACGAATGTGCCGTTTAGCCATACGATATAGCAAAACCATTGGCCTATTTTCCAATTATTATATCGACCCGATAGATAAAGGATCATGCCTATTCTTCTTTAAGGTGCATTTTGTTTATGTTTTACCCACATCAATATGCGTAACTATCTTATGTCATGTTAATTATTGTTGTTAAAAATGATTAATAAATTATCACTTCCGTTCGCACTAATTCCCAAGAAATATTGGAGAAGTGATTCTTTTAGTTCAGTAACAAGTGCTCGGTTGCACAATGGTAGCTACTTTCACCTACTAATAATACAGTTCTCGGCAATCTAGTCTAAATTCGTACACATTCATAAATGTGTTACCCAGTGGGCCCGAACGTGGCTACTTATTCTTTTTTTACAAAATACTATTTATATACTAACTGTCGTCGAACACTTGAAATAACCGAGAATATACAAACCTGAATGAATGCCAACGGAAATTAACTCAAGTCATATCCCAGTGAACTAATCTAAAGATTAATAAACCAACTGTATTGTACTTTGATATTTAATTTCAAAGTTTCTTTTAGTATGCATCGTTAATTATGCAAATTATCGAGTAGAAAGAAAGTCACTATGATTTCTATGGCGTGATTTCTGTAAAAGCCAAGTAGCGGTTATTATATCGACTATACTCGATACTAACTGACGATGAGTTGACCACTTACATCTACTTATATCATCAATATGGATATAATAGCTTTCTAATGAAAATTGAATATTCAGAATCTGTCAATAGTACCTACATTATCTACCCCCCAAGTAACCAATCAAACAAACTATCCATATCCAAAACAGGCGCGATTTTAACAACCAGATTTACTCAAATAATCTAAAAGAAAAAAAATGGAACTGGTATTGTATGAAAGAATCTGCCAGATAAGTTAGCAGGCCTTACAGTTTTGATACAGTGTCTATTTGTTCTGTAAAACAGCTAAACATTCCGTTGAGTCTGCCACATGTGTCGAGCTCTGGCGAAGGGGCCGCTTGCGGGGCGTACGAGGACGATCCTATACCATTGCGAGTGCATGACTGTAGCCTGGACTTGCAGATCGTCTGTGACCAGAAAGGAGTCTTGTGCATCTGCCATCATTATCTCTATAAAGTAAGTAACAATTCTATTTTTGGTGTCGTGTTAGCCTTCCTTTCGCTTACCTATGAAATATTGGTAACTGTAACTTGCATGGTGTAACGTAATCAACTTATAATTTTTAAACTGCTGGGACTCAAGCATGCACTTTCAGATTTTCCTACGATGCTTTCTAGCACTGTTTCACCGGTTACAAGACTCACAACAGACAGACGATTTCCATGTGTTTGAAAGTTTAGAGCAGCAGTGTTGGTTTTAACGCCACTTATAAACGTGCAAACACTGTCTCTTTGTTTAAATAACACAAAGAAAAGTGCGCGCTTGCCCAGGGACTTCAAATTGGAACAAATTACTCATACCATGGCCACCAAGGCACTTCTGCAAAAAACATGCAGAAGTAATAAAATGTCGTCGTTTCTTCAACAGCCTCTAGATGATTCGACAACCTCCTTGGTCCTAGAAGACAGTGCGGACTTGAAGGACTCCGGCGTGAACTTCGCCTACTCTATAACTTTGCTACAGCACGGTTGTGTGGTGCATAGCGTTGTACCTGATCTGCCGTGGTCGCTGGCCAAGTCTCTGAGACCTTCCTACACTCTTTATGCTGGTAAGATTTGAGATTTTTTATTTTATTTATTTTTCTCACCAACAATTGAATACACTGACACAAACATATGAGATACATCCAATAGACTTATAGGCTAGTGTACCAATTTCTTACAGGTAAGCACATCATGCATTACTTATTTATCGATATTGAGCGCCTACTTAAAATTAGATGAGTTCTTATACTCACCGGTCATAATCAAATTCTAAATTAAAATTATATATAGAGATAACTTCTTTCATAGTTCATATTCCGTACGATTTTTGTCATACGCCTTATACAAAACAGGACTTAACCCAAAGTCAAGATGCGTTTCTAAAGTTATCTACAAGTTTTATTAGAGCAGCATTTTTCACTAAGCTCGCGATTTTCAAACAACATTAAGATTATTAATTTCAAGAAAGAGAGAAGAGTTTATAGATTAAACTAGCTGCGCCCCGCGGTTTCTCCCGCGTAATTGTTGATCCCGTGGGAATATCGGGATAAAAAGTAGCCTATATGTTAATCCAGGGTGTCAGCTACCTCCATACAAAATTTTATCAAAATTCGTCCAGCCGTTTGAGCGTGAAGAAGTAACAAACATAAACACACACATACACTCACACACACACTCACAAACTTTCGCCTTTATAATATTAGTGTGATTAATTTCAAGCCATCTTGATCTTTTACAGACAACTACCTTTTAGTAAACATTCCGATGCTCTACACCCAAATGATTGACATCAGTCTCTACCACGAGCCATGTTGTCACATCGTGATTCCTATGGACGAGTGTGACAGCGGGCCCAGCCTGGCCCCTGTGCTGGGCTGGGGGGCCCATGCTATGGTCGACTTGAATACGCTGGACGTTGTCACCGTGGTCGTAGCAGATAAGGACCTAACGGCCACCTTCAAAAGTAACACTGCAGTTGAAAACAAGTTGGCTATTCTTCATTATTTGATTCAGCATGACGGGAATATGGATTTAGCTGAAGAGGTAAGTGGATAGATCCTCTTTTTAGACCTGTAAGGACGTCTTATCTTGAAAAAATCTGGTTATATATTTTTAAATCATGATGTGTTAAGTTTTATGATATTCGTAAAACTTACCACACCACGATGAAGAGAGTTGAGAGAGAGTTTTAAGATAGGTCAATAAATAAATTTATCTATAAAAAACTTCAACTTAATAGAAGGACATCTTTATTTTGTTTCAAAATGTACTAAAGATAAATTCAATAAAGTCAAAAGTTGAAACCCTTGCTCCTAAACTAGGATTTCAGGCTTCCCTATCTTTTCTTCTTCCGATCCTCTCTATCATTTACGATTTCTAGTCCACGTTCGTATTGCAGGATAGACGTAGCCAGAAAAACTGGAATCTTAATTTAAACGTAATATTTTAGCTGATATCTTGGATGTGCTTGAACCAACGCGACGGTTTCGGCTCGTTCCAACGCGTGATGCAGGAGTATCTAGTCGGCACTACGTACGCGGTGACGCGCCGCTCTCTGCCCGCGTCTGCGCTCAATCTCATGAAGATGTTGCCCTTCACACAACACCTCAAGTTTGCTGATGTTAAGGTAGGGTTATTTAAACTTCTTGTTTTTTTTTATTTATTTCAGGAACATTTATTTCGGTTTAATGAATGTTATTCCCAGTAAGGGAAACGTTCAGTTTGCAGTGGGTACTACGCGGCGGGTATTTGGTACGTTTTATCTTAAAATTATAGCCATTTTTCGGGTTCCGTATCCAAATGGCAAAAACGGAACCCTTATAGATTCGTCATGTCTGTCTGTCTGTCCGTCCGTATGTCACAGCCACTTTTCCCCGAAACTATAAGAACTATACTGTTGAAACTTGGTAAGTAGATGTATTCTGTGAACCGCATTAAGATTTTCACACAAAAATAGAAAAAAAACAATAAATTTTAGGGTTCCCCATACTTAGAACCGAAACTCAAATTTTTTTTTTCATCAAACCCATACGTGTGGGGTATCTATGGGTAGGTCTTCAAAAATGATATTGAGGTTTCTAATATCATTTTTTTCTAAACTGAATAGTTTGCGCGAGAGACGCTTCCAAAGTGGTAAAATGTGTGTCCCCTCCCCTGTAACTTCTAAAATAAGAGAATGATAAAACTAAAAAAAATATATGATGTACATTACCATGTAAACTACCACCGAAAATTGTTTTGAACGAGATCTAGTAAGTAGTGTTTTTATAAAACGTCATAAATCGTAAACCACAATTTACCATTCATTCAATCAACTCAAAAATAAAAAAAAACATTTAATTTCATAAACATAAACCTTATGCATAAACCCGGATGTTACGGAACCCTCAGTGCGCGAGTCCGACTCGCTCTTGCCCGGTTTTTAGTAGTTTGTTTTCTGGCATTGAGTTTCTTCACAAAAATCACAAATGTTTTCCGACTCAGATTATGTTTCATTTGAGGCCTTTTTTTTTCGATTACTTTTGCTATTCAGTCGTTTACCTCATTTAAGTCCTCCATCCTTCAATAGAATAGAATAGAATAATTTATTTCAGATAATTGTAATCCATATTTGATCAATTCAGACAAACTGTGCATTACGGGCCTTTTTAATCCATCCAAAGGTTGTCTTTAAAGCGATAAGACCGCTCATTGTTCCACCGTTTGTACAGTTTCTATATTTATGTCTGTAATTTATATGGTGTACTTACATAATAAAGAGTATTCTATTCTATTTTACGGGCCGGCCCCAAAGAAGATGCGACTTATCGTTCTGTCGCAGATGCCCGAAAGATCGAATGTTAACACAATGTGAGCCCTCAGTCGGTTCACATATTGGTTACTGTCATTCTATATTCTAAACAGCATTTAAGACTAATTTGAAAATTCTTTTACTTCCTATTTATTTTCGACTTTTACCCTTTGACTTTAATACAACGCCTCATTGGTCTAGTGGTAGCAAGCGCTACGGCTGAGCATGGGCTCCTGGGTTCGATTCCTAGGTCGGGTAAAGTGTTATTGGGTTTTTCTATCAGAAATTTCTCAATAGAAGCTGGGAGGTTGAATTTGTGCCCGGTTGATGGCAATACGCTCGCCCCCCATTACACGGGACTTGAAACATAACTAGCAAAATGTGTGTGCACCATAGGTACCTACACCGCTGCCTAACTTTTCGAAAATTACAGCCATTATCTTATGTCACATCAGCATATTGTGTGTGCTCCAGGTCCGCGACATGTGCGTATCGGTCAGTCAAGAGAAGCTGTGGAACAGCTCGGTGGTAGTGCTCGCGCCTCGTCAGCGCGTGTGTCAGTTCGCGGAGGACGTGTGGACGCGCCTGTGGGTCGCGCTCAATGAGCAGCCGCAGAAGAGGCTCCAGCCGCAGGCGGTTATAGACAAACTGCGCGTCAGCTTGCATTGTTATCAGGTATGTTTTATTTTTGCATTTTCCTGAAATAAACTATTATTTTACAATTCTCGAAATTGCGCCTGATGTTATTTATCTCTGCACCATTCAAAAGTCAGCTGCTACAAATAAATAAATCTAGTTTTTTATGTTATTGGGTGGCAAACAATCAAAAGGCCCGACTTATGGTAAATCGTCAGTGCTACTTGTGCATACTCATCATATGTGCAAAACTAGATGCGTCGCATGGTGCTTCGCTACTTATTCCAAAAACTGCTCGATTGTCTCATGTGGCAGTAATGATATGACGATACCCAACACCGAATCTGGCGCACGACCCACGAGCTAGATTGACGCGACACTATACCGAAGACATCCCGGACGTCAGCCTGTACGAGATTAGTATGGCTCTGAAGCAGCTCAAAAACAACAAGGCGCCCGGTGGTCACGGAATTACGGCCGAGCTCCTGAAGACCGGCGAAAAACCCGTTCTTAAGGCCCTTCAGAAGCTGATTGGCTCCGTCATACTCGAAGGTAAAACACCACAGGGATGGATCAGAGGTGTGGTGATACTTTTTTTTTTAAGTAGGGCGACAATGCGCTGTTAAAAATTATAGGCCCATCTCACTTCTGAGCAATGTTTACAAGCTGTTTTCGAGAGTCATCACGAACCGTCTCGCGCGAAGGTTTGACGACTTCCAGCCTCCCGAATAAGCCGGATTCCGTAAAGGCTTTAGCACCGCAGACCACATACATTCGCTGCGACAGGTTATACAGAAGACCAAAGAGTATAACCTGCCTCTCTGCTTAGTGTTTGTGCACTACGAGAAAGCCTATGATTCGATCGAGACATGGGCTGTACTGTAGTCTCTTCAACGGTGCCAGATCGACTACCTATCGGTACATCGAGGTGCTGAAATGTCTATACGAAAACGCCACTATGTCAGTCCGACTCCAGGATCAGACCCCGAAACCTATCCTTCTGCAGCGAGGTATGAGACATGGAGACGTTATCTTTCCGAAACTGTTCACCGCTGCACTGGAGTATGTCTTCAAGGTTCTGGACTGGAAAGGGGCTGGCATTAAGAGCGTTTACACCGAACGGCATTTCATACAAACTTTCAAGCCCTTATTTTTCGAAATGAATGAACCGATTTTAATGAAATTTCATACGCATAAGCAGGATACAAGGGTCTAAAAAGTTAGTAGAAAACATTTTCAAAATGTCTTATTTAAAAAAAGATAACTGGAAATCTCTGTTTCTATAGAAAATTTAAAATTGGTCTAATTTGGCTGTAACACTATTTTTTGAAAATGTTTTCTACTAACTTTTTAGACCTTTGTATCCTGCTTATGCATATGAAGTTTCATTAAAATCGGTTCATTCATTTCGAAAAATAAGGGCTTGAAAGTTTGTATGAAATGCCGTTCGGCGTAAACGCTCTTAACAACAATGGCGAGTACATAACACACCTTCGGTTTGCCGACGATATGGTGGTCATGGCTGAGACTATGGAGGACCTCAGTACAATGCTCGATGACCTCAGTAAAGCTTCCAAAAGAGTGGGTCTTAAAATGAACACGAACAAAACGAAGGTCATGTCAAATGCCCATGTCACACCCACTCTCATAAAGATCGGAGACGCTACACTCGAAGTCGTAGACGAGTATGTTTACCTAGGGCAAACTGTCCAGTTAGGTAGGTCTAACTTCGAAAAAGAGGTCATTCTTCGAATCCGACTCGGCTGGGCAGCGTTCGGGAAGCTACGCAATATCCTCTCGTCCCACATACCGCAGCATCTCAAGACGAAAGTCTTTGACCAGGGCGTGTTGCCAGTGATGACATATGACACTGAAACGTGGTCGCTCACAATGGGCCTTATAAGAAGGCTAATAGTCACCCAAAGGGCAATGGAGAGGGCTATGCTTGGAGTTTCCCTGCGTGATCGAATCAGAAATGAGATCCGCAGGAGAACCAAGGTAACGCAGCCCGAAGAATTGCCAAACTTAAGTGGCAGTGGGCAGGGCTCGCAGATCGATGGGGCCGAAAGGTTCTGGAGTGGCGACCGCGTACCGGAAGACGTAGCGTTGGAAGGCCTCCCACAAGGTGGACTGACGACCTTGTGAAGGCCACAGGAACCCGTTGGATGCGAGAAGCACAGAACCAGTCGAAGTGGAGATGCTTGAGGAAGGCCTGTGTCCAGCAGTGGACGTCTTTCGGCTGAAATGATGATGATGACCCAACACCTGTGTGAATATAAATGCGAAAGTGTGTCTGTCTGTTACCTATTCACGCTTATTCCACTGAACCGATTAAGATGAAATTTGGTGTATAGATATTTTGAGTCCTGGGAAAGGACATAGGATAGTTTTTATCCCGATATTCCTACGGGATCAACTTGTGCGGGTCAAACTGGGCGGCGCTGCTAGTAATCTATATTGCACGTTAAATAAAAGAAGGAAAAAGCAAAGTATCTTATACGGATCATCCATTGGACCTTTCCCAGACAAGCTCTTTCAAAAGAGTTGAACTTCTTCTAAAGTGTGTTACGGTATGCCATTGGTTCCCTATCCATTTGCATAAAATTTTAAGACCTAATATAACTTAGCATAATTTTGTTTGGCATAATTATATTTTCGCATAATATAATTACGCATAACAGCTTACGCATAATTTTTTTAAGCATAATTTCTCTAACCATAATAATGATTAAGCATAATATTCTAAAGCATAAATTTATTAAGCATAAAGTTCTAAAGCATAACTTTTTTAAGCATAATATCCTAAAGCATAAATTTGCCCGAAGAGGATATACCAATTTATTTCGAAGATTGGAAAAAAGCCATATCTCCTGAATCAGGTAATATATAACATATTAATATAATATAACGTAATGAACAATTTTGTGGGTTTTTTTTTGCGCTGTAGCGAAGCATGAAGCAAGAAAGCATACAGCATGCAAGCAAACATGCAGCAAACAAGCAAGCATGCAGCATGCAAGCAAGCATGGAGCATGCAAGCAAGCATGCAGCATGCAGCATTCAAGCGAGCATGCAACATGCAGCAGGCAGGGTTTCTGTCACGGCTCCGGCGCTGCAGGCCTCCAGCGGCCCCACGCGCCTACGTGATTTTAAATTACACTCCAGGGGTAGGACAAACAAGACTACGTGGAGTCGGTTTTGCAGCAATTCGGTTCTGTCACTAACTTTTGTTGCACAGCATATTAAATTTAATTAATTGTATGCCTAAATATTATTATGCTAATAGTCATTAGGCCTACTAACGTTATGCGAATCAAATTTATGCCAAAACAAATTAGTCTTTAAGATGATTATGCCAACATAAAATGTATGCCTAAAAAAATTATGCCGAAGTATTATTATGCCAACACAAATTGTGCCAAAATCGTTATGCCGAAGTATATTAGGACAAAGAACATTATGCGAAAATATGGGATCCCTATGCCATTTGGGTTTGTAAGCTATCTATTGGTCCGTATACTGTGTGCCTTCACTGCCAAGATAGGTTACATTAGCCACATCAGAGCAACTTTTTGTGAACCTCAAATAATTCCTATTTTGGGGTCCTAAAAATACAAAATAGCCAAGTAACCAGCTTGGAAGAAGTGCTCGTCGGCCGCTGCGGCGGTTGCTCACATTTCTAACCTAACCCATTTGGTCGGCAGGGGCGTGCACAGATTTTTCAAAGAAGGTAGACAAAAAAAAATCTCATCAAAAATACTGTTTCGGTTCGTCGTCTTGTCGATCGATGATGTAGGTAATTGCCAAATGCCAGCTCAAATATCCATAGATTGACTGATTTTATAGACATAACAATTTACGGATATTCGAAGTGGCCTTTCGGCCGGCGCGTTTGTTTGATGTTCTACTATGTTTGTGTGATTTGCAAAATTAAATAAAAGTAGTAAAAAGAGTGTGTGGTGGTGTGAGTAACTGAGTATACTACATAAACTACACGGATCTATTAAGTTATTTTAAGATAATTTTATTTGTATATTAAATCTACACGCCTATCTTTCTGTAAGAATATCTGCAATATGGAATCGTAAAAGTTGGGAAGACGTTTCATTTCCGTAAGAAGATTTTTTTCTTTATTGTTTCGATTTGTTGTTTTATTGTTTCGATCATTACAGATGCTACACTAGAGATTAGGTCATTTTGAATACGATTTGATAAACCCGTAAATGAGCTAGTACAATTTTGTAAATGGTTTTCCAACACTCCGTCATATTTCGCGAGTAGGTCGACCATTTCTAAATAATTGCCCCTATTCCCTGACGAAGTAGATCCGTCATGTCCACGGAACGCAAGCTCTTGTTTCCCCAAAAACCAAACTATATCAATAAGTCGCTGAAAAATATTACGGTTCCGATCGACTTTCGCGTTGTGTCTATCAATATCAATTTGTATCTGAGAATTTAAACGCGTCTCTATACGATTTTTTCCAAAGGTGTGATATTTAAGGGAAGCTTCTAAGTGTTTTTCCGATTGTTCGTGTTTTTTCGCGGCGGTAGGAAAATTATGAATAGCAGCGTAACCGACTTCATTCCAGACTGTTTTATTGTTTGAAAATAGAAGGCAAACAAAACAAAACAAACGATTACTGTGTATGCAACCTGTGAGCCAATAATATGAATCGTATTGTTTTTTATTGAATTTACGATTAACTTTCCCTTTAGTCTGTATTAATTGCAATTCTGGTGTAGGGCGGCCTATTTCTATCACACGTTTTTTTTCACCGAAAGATAGTTTTGAAAACGCATCATTTTTTATTTTGTCAGTACACACACCACCAGAACAATTTTCACAGAGAAAATGATCCATTTTCACACTAATAACAACGTTAAAATCTTAAAAACCTGAGCGCAATCTCACTCATAAAAAACATAAACAAACAATATGGCGTATTATTGCAAATTTGACATTTGAATGCATAGCGCGGATGGTACAGTGTTGCCAGGACCATTGTTTCGAAAGTTACGTTTTGTTTCCTGTGTGTTACATTTTTGCTGCAAAAGTTACATTATATTACGCGAGTTCGCGGTTTCGTAGCTACTTACTTAAGTAGAAAAAGAAAGTAAACATGGCTGATTGTGATGTTTAGGACAACTGCGCCGTTTGCGGTTTCGTAGGTACTGACTTATCTAGAAAAGGGAAATAAACATGGCTGATTGTGATTTGCTTAGAACAACAACAATAACACATGATTCTGAAATAAAGAATATAAAATTAACATTTTGAGCCACGCAGCACAAATTGCCAGATACAATAACATTTCTATTGTGTCTGCTAATTAGGTACTCGAATCGCTATATTAAAAAAAATACTTAAATATTCTGCCGTTTTTTCTGACATTTTACTAACATCAATTTGCCTCCGACCTCCGAGCCCAAAATCACGTAAATAAATAAAAAATAAAATAATGTAACTATTGCATCAAAAAGTAAAATTTCGGATTCGACGCTAGTGCCTGGCAACACTACGCGCATGCTGGTGGACAGCCACGCGCACGCGTTGAGTATTGGCGTCTCTGTCGCTCGTAGTTCCGAGTTGACGCGAACAAAAAGGATATTATACGACAAAAAATAATGGTCGTCTAATTAGGTTTATTGATATGAAGTAATGCTACTTTCTAAAATACTTGCATTGCATAGCCAACTTCCGTTCGGGCAAGTTCGGTGCGAGTTCGTGTTCTGCTCTATGAGAAACTACAGTAAAGACACTGCCTATTATCGCAGTTGTGTGCGTTATTTTTTTCATTGTGTGGGAGCAGTGCCCACGTAGTTACAGGCGCGCACACACTCATAAAATCGTATGAGCACGACTGACCGCGAGAGCACACATCTAAACATTTAGTGACGAATAGTTTGTGTCTTTGCCGTTGAGATTGAAAGGTGGCGCATGTGCAGCGCGTTGATTCGCGCTGCACGATGCGAAATTAATTAAATCTTAATGATACTACCGACGCTCGGTAGGTGGAGCTGATTTATGATTTAAGAATTTTTATATTTTGTTAAGTTTTGTTTATTGACTTACTTAAATAATATTAGATCTGTTCTCCAAGGTAGACACTGTCTTTATCACTCTATGGAATGCCCGCCACTGTTGGTCGGAGTACCCTAGCTTAGTTACTGCGACTAAAATTCTGCTCGCGCGTAGTTGGTCAATAACAAGGCCCCCTTTTGGTAATTGGTATTACGGGCTGGTTTCCGCAACTCCACGTCAATGCGCGTATTTTGCGTACGGGTGGGAAAATCGATTATTCGATCCACCCCAGCTCCTCAAGGAAGGCCAGCAACGCCTTGATGTTGCTGACCGTCTCGCGTAGGGTACCTGGGTTACCGAAGTACTTTGCCCTGTACGTGGTGATCACCGGGCAGTTTAGAAGCACATGTGCCGCTGTCTCGTCATCCTCCATGCAGGCCCTGCACAGCGGACTGTCTGTTACTCCTATGACATAGAGGTGTTTATTAAATGACCCGTGGCCAGTTAAAGCTGCCGTAACTATACGCAGCTTTTGTTTAGTTAGACGGAGAACCTGTTTCGTGAGGCGGGGATCCAAAGCGGGAAGTGCTTCCCTAGCCTGCCTGCAATCGCCTTGATCCGTCCAAAGTTTGTCGTGTGGGTCTCTGGTGCGTTTCCTTACCAGAGTGCGTAAAAACCCGAAGGGAAGTGGCGCGATGGGCTCAGGTCCCACTGGTGCCATGCTCGAACCTCTCCTGGCAAGCTCGTCGGCTGCATCGTTGCCCAGCGAACCGCTGTGTCCTTTGATCCATTGAATGGTTATTTTATTGAGGTTACCCACCTGGTTGAGGCGCTGGTGACACTCGTATATTAGCCCAGAGTCAACTGTATAACTGTTCAGCGCTTGCAGAACAGCCATACTGTCTGAGAGTATGCGGATTGAGTGGTCTTTTACTTCCCTAGCCATAATGGCTGAAGCTGCCAGAGAAATACCCATGCATTCGGCCTGGAACACTGTGTTGTGGGCCCCCAATGGTGTGGCAATATGTATGTTGAGATCCTCCGAAAAGATTCCAGCACCTGTGCCACTACCTGTTTTAGATCCATCCGTGAAGATGCGCAGCTCCGTAGGTCGTAGCCCCTCGCATCGACGATCCTCGTGAAGTTGGATCTTGTATTTTTTATCAAAGATAAATTGTTTGGGTACCTTGTCTTTAATGGCTTTCGTAATGGGGAACTCCTTGTGTAGTCCCTCAAGCAGCATGGTGTGTGGTGTGATACTCTTACCCCAGAGATTTAGTGTATCAAGACGTACTGCCGCCATCGTCGCTTCCTGTTGTATGAACAGATGGAGCGGTGGGATTCCCAGGATGGCTTCAACTGCTGCCGTCGGAGTAGTCCTCATGCAACCTGTAGTCGCCATGCAGGCTAGTCTTTGCATGCGTTGTAGTTTGTTGGCGGCTGTAACTAGCTTGGTGCGGGGCCACCAGACCACAGCCCCGTAGGTGATCATGGGGCGGATCACTGCAGTGTACAGCCAAAGTGTAATTTTAGGGGATAGGCCCCACTTCTTACCTATCATTCTCCTGCACTGCCAAAAGGTTATGCAGGCCCTGTTCAGTTTATTGTCCAGATGACTGCTCCAGTTTAACTTACTGTCTAGTGTGACACCAAGGTACTTTACCTCGTTGGCCAACTGGAGTTCAGTATCGAACAGTTTTGGTAGGCGGAAAGGGCCCATAGCTCGTTTGTGGGTAAACATGACCAGCTCGGTCTTAGTAGGGTTCACTGATAGGTCAAAATCCCTGCACCATTTTTCTACGATTCGTAGCGCTTGCTGAGTGAGGTTGCATATCGTGCCCGTCACCTTCCCCGAAACTAGGATTGCGAGGTCATCGGCATAACCTACTGTGTAAAAGCGGTTGGCGTTGAGTTTGGCGATGAGGTCATTGATCACCAGATTCCATAGAAGGGGGGACAGCACCCCTCCCTGGGGGCAGCCTCTGGCTATCATGGCCAGCTGCTGCTCACCTTCAAGGCGAACCACTCGTTTACTTAGCATGTTAGTGATCCAGTCCGCTAGTACCTGTTCTACCCCATGTCTGGAGAGGGCGCTGTTGATACTGGAGAAGTTAGTTTTGTCGAAGGCTCCTTCAATGTCTATAAAAGTGCCCAGACAGGTGCCTTTCTGGTGAATCGCTTCCTCTATCTGGCTGACTACCAGGTGAAGGGCGGATTCAGTCGACTTACCTGAGCTGTATGCATGTTGGTTGCCGTGTAGCGGTATAGTCTTCAAGGCGCCATCTCTCAGTTCCCTATCACACAGCCTTTCCAGAGTCTTTAGTAGAAAAGAGGTCAGGCTTATTGGTCGGTGGGATTTGGCGTTTGTGTAGTCACCCTTACCTGGCTTAGGGATGAATATAACTTTCACTTCCCTCCATCCCTTAGGAACGTATCTGAAGGCCAGGCACGCTCTCAATAAAGGCAGCAGTTTTAAAGCGACAGAGGTGCCTCCCCACTGCAGTAAGGCGGGGAACACTCCATCCGGACCGGCTGCCTTAAAAGGATGGAAGCTCTGAATGGCCCATTGGAGTTTCTCCAACGTGATCACCTTGCTTGCGTAGAGCCAATCATTATCTGATGGTGTCTGTGTTGCATCCTGCCAGTCGATTACCTGTGCGAAGATGCATCCGGGGAAGTGAGTTTCAATTAGGATGCGTCTCGTTTCTTCTGGTGAGGATGTTAATGAATTGTCAGGTTTCCGAAGGGTAGCAGGCCCAGGTGTGTGCTGTTGCGCTAGTACTTTCCTCACCCTGTTCGCCTGCTGGCAAGATTCAATCCCTCCACAGAATTTGCGCCATCCCTTGGTACTTCTGAACCTGATGCATTTTTTATAGCTGGATTTGGCTGCGTAATAGTCATCCCAGTCCTCATCCGCACTTGTGTTCATAGCTCTATTCAGGGCTTTCCTTACCTTACCGCGCCTGCGCTCCAGCTCGGCGCCCCACCAGGGTTGTTTGCCCGGTGTGCTGCGCGGGGTGGTCTCTGGGCAGGCAGTATGGTAGCTGTCTATCATTGATTTAGTAAGGTGACTTACTTGTGTTTCAATCTGTGTCGGATCCGCAAATGTTGTCGGATCGTCTGCTGTCGCCAGCTTTGATTCAAGGCTGCGTGCGTAGGTGGCCCTATCCGTGTTGCGCGGATTGCGCCGTGGTTGTGTGGGTGGGATGCAGACCTGGATGTCGAAGCGGATCCACCTGTGATCAGAGCAGGACGCCTCTTTGGAGACATGCCACCCAGTGATGACTTCCGACGCTCCCTCTGTAGCCAGAGTTAGGTCAATGATTGTCCGGCTACGCCTTGTTACGAACGTTGGTTCGGATCCCATGTTTAGTAGGGTTAGGTTAGTGGAGAAAAGATAGTCTACCAAGGCCTTACCCCTTTCATTTTGCGTGTCCATACCCCACAGCTGATGGTGAGCGTTGGCATCGGCCCCAACCACGACGTCAAGCCCGCTCCTCTCGCAGTGGCTCACAAGGCGGGCGAAATCGGGCGGGGGCGGCGCCTCTGCCTCAGGCATATATACCGGGGCGAGGATGATCACCATCTCCATGGCGTTTTCACGCTGTATTAGCAGCTTTGCTGCAGAGACATCTCTGCAACAAAAATCGGTTAATAGCTGTGTTTTAAGGTTACCTGTGATATAAATGCACGATCTGGGATGGTCGTGCTCTGTGGTGACCAGGAGCTTACCGCCAAGATTGGAGAGTCCTTGTATGCGGCCTGCCCTTATCCACGGCTCCTGGATCAAGGCAATGGCCGTGTGTTGAACCTCCAGCCACTTGCGAAGCTGAGCCGTCGCGGTCTGACTGTGGTGGAGGTTTGCCTGGAGGATTTTACAGGCCGACGAAAGGGACGCCATCGCTGGCCAACCCCTCCTCGTCCCCCTCCAGTCTGAGCCCGGCGAACAGGTCGCCCTCGTCGAAGCCGTCCCCCCCCTGGGTCGAAGCCGGGGACAGGATCATGTCGTCCAGCTCCGTACCAGATAAGGGGACGGCGCCCACGGTGGCGGCAGCGGGGGCGGCCGACCCTGCCGGGGCAGGTTCAGTCGCGGATGCCTCCGGGTTGCTTGTAGTGGGAGATGACTTCCCCACTGGTGTCTGCGGCTGGTCTGGCTCCTCACCAAGGGTACCCGTGGCGGGGTCCCATCCCTGAGGGGTGTCGGTGAACCTACCGTTCCGACCCTGGAACTTCACGTACACCGCTCCCAGTCCGATTGAGAGTCGGCGTCCGGCCTCCATCAGGGTCGGGATTTGGTCCACAGGGACGCCGACCACCACGAACCATTGCTCAGCCTGCTTATCGGCAAAGAGCAGCACCCACCTCTTTATATCTACCCAGGGATTTTGGTAGCTGAGAGCGCGGCCAATATTGGTCGACTCTTCATATACCCCCTGCTCGTCTGGGATTAGGATGCCACATCTTATTCGCTTTTCGATCTCCGACTGGCTCTTGACTACCAACGGGATGTTGATACGGAGAGAGAGGTCGGAGACTGTTTTCTTCAGCCAGGCTAAAGTGTGGTCGTTACCGCACCACAGTTTCACGACGCCACCACAGTTGAACGTCGGTCCCGGAGTGTCTGGTTTGGGGGAGCAGGCCTCAAGGATAATCTGCCTCTGGATGGCAGCGAGTACCTGGTCCGATACCTCCCCGCTGAGGATCCCTGTGCGTTCGCAGGTAATCGCGACGTCCAGGGTTGCGCTGGCAGCTTGGGCGTAGCTTCTATGAGGGACCCGTCTGGATTGATCAAGACGCGGCCGCTTATGCTCTCCCCGAGGTGTTGAAGTCTCGTTGAGAGCTCGCTTGGCCGCAGCCTGATCCTTCCAATCGGGTCGCTGTGTGCTGGAGTTACCTACCTGATCCTTCGGAACACCGGTTGGCGGCTGACCGGGCGCAGGTCGGCTAGTGCCGGCCCCTACCTGCGACCGCTTTCCGGCGGCGAAGTTCAGCTGGCCGCTAGTCGGATTGACCGGCTTAGCGGCAGTGGCCTGTTTCTGACGACTGCCCTTACCTAGCAGCCTGCGTTGTTGTCGTCTCTCCTTCCTCGTCAATCTCTCCCTCTGCTTGCTCTGAGAAGAGGAAGCTGGTGGACCTGAGGGGTCAGTGCGGGGGCATCGGGCTTGTGGAGTGTTGTTTTTACCCTTGCCCTTGCGTTTCTGCACTTGCCAGGCACGTGAGAACGCGTCCTCAGTGCAACCGATCGTCACCGTCTGAACGGTGACGGCCGCCTGATGTGAGGTGGGTTGAGGGGATAGCGGAGAAGGAGGGTGTTTGTGAGGGCGCCCGGCGCCGGTGTTACCCGACTCCGGGGTCTGTATGGAGAGGGTCAGACCGGCAGTGGTATTAGTCGTCGCCTTGGTCTTTCCCTGGGTTTTAGAAGGGTCGGTACTGGTCCCAGTCAGCGCCGACGTCCTTTGTTTGTTTTGGGACTTTTTGCGTTTGGTCTTGGCTGCGGTTCTCGCCACAGCTGGACCAGCACCCGCGCTAGTACCTGCAGCGTTAACTGCAAGGACACTAGGGGCGAGGGAAGTGCAAGCACCTCCCTTGGGAGTCTCATTGGCTTTCGCCTCCACTCCGGTTGGTTGGTTGTTAACTGGCCTTAAATTATCCATGTTAAAGTTTATACAAATTTCATCTCTCTGGCTTCCCACCCTCCATGGAGCCCGCACCTGGGAACGTCTCACTACAAACTAGCTCGAACGTTAGGACTACCAGAGAGATATAGGTGCGCAAGGCTGGCTTACAGTGCGACATCGGGTGCTCGATCAGGTTGGCATAGAAGGTTCAAAGGGCCAAACCCCCTACGAACTGATCAACCCTCACTTACACCGTCAGCATGACCTTTACCTACCGCTTTGGCCGCTCAAGAACGACCTCCACGGACCTCACGCACCTCGCCTGTGACCCTCTGACGGGACACGTGACCATTTCCCTACCCCCGGCTATTGGGTAGGGCCACCGTTTCGCTTGAAATCCAGACCAAAGGGGGCGTGTTGCCTTTCAGCTCAACCCCCCAGGACTCCTTCATCCCCGCTTACGGCGCTCAACTGCGCAGGTCCTAGCGCAGGTGACTGCTTACTCCTACTCGCCATCAGCTGATTTTAGTGATAGGCGGGCCCGCTGCCACCCAGTCACGGGGGGTCGCGGTTAGGAGTGGACATTGGAATGGTGGAGGTGGAAGGAATGGGGATGAGGGTGGGATGGAGTGAGGAAGGAGTGTGAAATCCGGGGCAGGAAGCTGAAAGACGGGAATAAATGGGTTAAAAGGGAACTAGGCTAGGGATGCACTGGCGCCTGGTGGTTTTTGTTGCGTCTGTTTCTTAAGGAATCAGACCAAGAAACGGGGTGGCAACCTCGAGAAGGTACATCCGCCAGACTTGCCTTGAGGATCTACACGACTGTAGCGCTCTCCCTCAAGACCCCGCCACCCTACCACCTCAGAAGGAGGTGGCAGGGTAGGCCTGCATCTATACTACCAAGCAAAGCAAAGCAAAGCATGTCGTTGTGCAACCGCAAAAGCATAAATACAGACCCTCCCCCCACAAGGCCCCCTTACAAAAAAAAAAATTAACATAAGAAAAGCAAAACGTTTTTATAGGTTCATTAATTTTAAAAAGTGTTCATTATTAAAGTAAGTATTGTCTCGTAGCCCGAGGCCTTGTCCCGCTGCAGCACGCCACTGTCCCCGGGCGCGCCGCCGCCTCCCCTGTCCGCTCCACAGCGCCGCTCGTCTATCGGCAGTGGACAAGACCTGCTACCTTTCTTCGAGCTCGACGTGTGCACTGCGAGCAAGCAGGAGCATATCATTGCTGCGGTAAGTCTGTGTTCTATAATAAATGCATCCTGTTGTCAACTCACAAAAATTAACGAAATGCCTACTAATTGCCATGACTGATAGAAATGATGAACCATATTTTAAGGCTCGTATTCATGGTAAACAAAAGTTGAGAAACAGTTGCACAAAATAGTTATCCCCAACATGATGTACTATCAAGCAATGCTGCGAAATTTGTGCAACGTTTACTTTCAATGAATACTTTACTTAAAGCAAAATGCATGACTTATCCAACTTTTTACTTTCTAATATTGACCTTGATTTTTGACGAAAATCTGCAACACTAACTCGCCTGGCGAAGTGTTTGAACTTTTAACCCTCTAATCTTTACCAGCATTAATTTCTGACCAACGCCGACAACCGACATGCGTATGATTTCTGACGTAAAGCATGCAAATAACCATTAATATCGTCGTCGCACTTAACGCGGCCAAACAGAACCTTCGCGAAGTAAGCGTGCACCTGATGCGCTCGTGCGCGGGCGCGCGCGTGGAGAGCGGCGTGCACGCGGTGGGCACGCGCTGGGCGGCCGCGCAGCTGGACGCGGCGCGCGCGCTGTGCCGCGCGCTCACGCGCCCGCTCGCCGCCACGCCCGTCAACAACCAGCAGAGAGGGTTCACTTTTATGTACGATACCACGGCTCCTAGTCTATGTTTTGGGTTTTTGTTGTGGTTCTGTTTTTTTTTTTTTTTGTTTTTCGTGTCTGGTTTTGTTTTCTTAGTTTTGCTTCAGGTTGTTCTCATACTTATTAATGGTACTGGCATCGATACATAAATTATGCTATTTGGCAGTTACTTTGGACCTCCGGGGTACTTGTGTAACACACTAAGCCTGGGTTGCATCATCTTACTTTAACTTTAACAAACGTCAAAAGTCTGTCAAACTGCATACAAAAATCACCGGTTATGGTTAAAGTTACGGTTAAAGTCAGATGATGCAACTCAGCCTAACAGTAGTAACGGGTTCATTTTGACAGTTAAGCAACATTCATTGCGTTATTTACGTTGTTGAGCAAACAATTTTTTCGAACATATGAAGCAATGGATGAGTAATTTCCTTCAGAATTAGGGTTAGCCACAATGAGTATGGGAATCCATTTTGTGTCGGTTTTCTTTGTTTGGCGATTTTGTTTTTGTGGTATTGACCAAGTTATTGTCATACCTACCTACCTTAATGACATAAATATGAACTTCCAGACAATCAGACATTCATCATTTCATTGGTTGTTCTGTCTAATTCTTAACTAAACTCCATCCAGTCATAGGTAATGGCAACGGACGAGGCTCATGCCAAAACTTGTTTCATTTTGGTTTTTATTTGTGAAGTACTTTTTTCATATCTGTAAGTCGCTTGTTTCACCACGCCTAGAAAGATCCCGTTAAATGATTTGACTTTCATTCCATTTCTTATTTTATCTGGTAAATATAAGAAGTGCCTTTACGGACTCTGAAACATACCCTAAATCTAGTGTCATGTTAATTCATTCGTTCATTACTTCATTAGGTATGTTAATACAAAAATAAAATATATCAAAGGGATGGGTTTGAGGTCATTTTTTATCTCAAATCTGATTATAATTTTAATTATTTCCAGCGATGAAATGGACCCAACACACGCGTTCATAGTATTTAAAGTTCTGGAGCAGTACTACTTGGCAACTGACTCGATCGCCTTCCCCCTGCCACAAGGATTCAGTTCATTCTTCACGTACCTCGGGTACCGCACGCTGCCGTTCTATTCGTTCGTTCAATACGTTCACCGCAACGTGTTCGAGTTGCAGATTGATGTCATGAAGGCTATTATTGCATGTAAGTACCTATATTTTTATTATCTATACATATACATACCTACATGTTATTTAAGTAAGTTAAAGTCGCATTTCGTGTCTGCCTGTGTGGCCGAGTTGTTTTTAAAACAACGCAACGAATTTTGATGAGGTTTTCTTTACTCATTTTATGTCTAAATCTACTTAATAATCTATCTATCTATATAAATAAAAAGAAAAATCCTGACTGACTGATTGACTGACTCATCAACGTCCAGCCCAAACCCTTAGGCAGGACATAGAAAGCTGAAATTTTGCACAGAGGTTTCCTTTATAGTGTAGACAAGGAATAAGGAAGGATTTTTTGAAATTCAACCCCTAAGGGAGATATATAGGGGATGAAAGTTTGTATGAACAATCTTATTCCTTGAGTAAATAAACTTGAAACTTGGCAGGAATACATAACTAATAAGTAAATTATGAAGTTGAGCATTTTTCGTTTTTCTAAACTACCCCCTAAAGGGGGATCGGGGGGTGTCAAACTTTGTATGGAACAATTTTAACGCGCTTGCTGATTAACTCGAAACTCGGTATTTATACTTAGACCAAAAATCTATTATATAAAATTCAAAGTCCTGACTGACTGATATATCAACGCACAATCTAAACCGCTGGTCCTAGAGATATGAAATTTGGAGGGTGCGTTCTTTGTGATGAGTATCTAGGTGGATACCTACTACTAAGAAAGGGTTTTTGGAAATTCCACCCCTAAGAGGGTAAATAGGGGGAGGGTGAAATTTCACGCGGACGAAGTCGCGGGCAGAAGCTAGTATTTAATAAGAACACAAACAAAAAAGATGTTTAGGTTTAAATATTTATGGCATAGTGTTTTTAGAATTATCATAACAGCAAGATAATTCTAAAACACCACAGCACCACCTAACTATTTATAGCAAAACAGCTTTTTTGTTTATCGATCATTATTCCCTTTAAAATGAGCTAATAGTCGATAACAGGTGTCTTTCCCTATCTGGCGCGTGCGCACAACGCGTCCGCGCGCCTTTGAAGTAAGCCGCGTCTCTCGTGAAGTCTCGTGCCGCCTGTTGAAGGAACCCGCCAAAGTTTGTGTAAATTGCAAAACAAATTAACTAAGTTTAGATCGTGGCAGGTCAAGGACGTTGTTCAAGAGAAAAAAATAATAATCAGCCTGTACTGGTCTCTTGTCTGTGAGAGTTTATCCCCCCCCAAGGAATAGGTACGTAACAGCGTCGTCGTAGTTTGCACTAGGCAAAATCGCTTTTCACTGGTGATCCAATTCTAGTGTAAATTTGCTTAAAATTAAAACAAAATACTTTTTGTCACATCTATTCAAAAAAAGAGGTGTATTCTTCGTAAACAGGGACTAAAATAGCTCTTTAATCCCTGGGAACTAAAAGTGATTCGCTCGTAATTACTCGAATTTTATTTTAAGTACTTAGTTTTATAAAAAATATTATGTCTTCCTAAAGTAATTGTATGTAAATAAATAAACTGACTATTCTTAATTCATAAGTTGCACTTAATTATTTTTTCATAGAGGGTGATAAAAAGTAGAGTGTCCACCTCAGGAGCAACACTATTTTAAGCTCGAGTGACGTACTCTAGAATCCTTCGCACCGCTCTGGATGCAAAGAAATGTTACGAGCTTCGGGTTCGTGACAATAAAAACTGCCGATTTAATAACCAAAAAAAATGACACTTTAATAATCAACACTAATTACAAGTCAAACACACTAATTACAAAACACAATTGCGCTACTGATCGCTTTAAGTCGCACTTGAATATCGCTTCGATGCTTTCACTTCGATCGCTTTATCCAAACTGTGTCGGTCGTGGCGCGTCTCGGCCTTATATAGCGCCAAAGAGAGTTCTAGAACCTTCCATTGTAGAAACATCTAGAATGTTCGAGTACATACAGGCCCCGATCGACCAGATGTCGAAAGGTCGGGAATGTTCTAGAAAGTTCTTGCATCGAAATTTCTAGAAGGGTCTTCACTACTAGTTCCGCTACTCGATACTAGATGGCGCTAGTGGTAACTACTGTCACCATGTACCAGGCATTAATTGTGGCGCGCAACACTGCCCCCTCCTAAGACATGCTCGTCCCGAGCATTATCGGCCCCATAATAACGCGCCAGTCGATCCACGTGGACGATCTTAGGAGTACCTCTTGCACCTTTCTGTATCCGGTAGGTTACGTCATTGATCTTTGTCACAATCCGGTACGGTCCGTCCCATTTAGCTTGAAGCTTAGGAGATTTCCCTTTGCTGCGGACTGGATTGTGCAACCACACTAGTGAACCTTCGTCGAACCCTTTATTGTTCATTTTACGGTCATAACGGGTTTTCATCTTTTCAGACATTTGCTGGCCCGATTGTCTGACGTGCTCATAAATGTCATTCATTTTGTTCCGCAAGTCGTTCGCATACTCGGTTATACTGCGTGGGGCATCAGGTGGTATTCCGGTGATCAGGTCTGCAGGCAGCCGTAATTCTCTTCCAAAGTTTGCGAAAGCTGGTGTCACCGATGTACTTTCGTGAACAGCGCTTCGATATGACAACAAAAACGGTTGTATGTGCTTGTCCCAATCTCGTTGCCGATTTTCCACAACTTTGGCTAGGTACCTCTCCAGTGTCTGATTAAATCGTTCCACCATTCCATCCGATTGTGGGTGGTAAGAAGTTGTTCTCGTTTTATGAGTACCCATTACTCGGCAAGTTTCCTGAAATATTTGGGACTCAAAATTCCTTCCCTGATCGCTGTGAATCTCCAAGGGTACTCCAAAACGGCAGAAGACTTCATGGACTAATCTATCTGCAACTGTCGAAGCTTCTTGATTTGGAATGGCGAAGACTTCCGGCCACTTAGTGAAGTAATCCATCACAACCAAGAAATACTTGTTACCACTTTCACTTTCCGGAAACGGTCCCGCAACGTCAAGGGCTATCCTCTCCCATGGTGCACCAACATTGTACAATTTCAATGCACCTCTACTACGAGTCTGAGGTCCCTTTACAGCTGCACAACTTGTACATTTGCGACACCAGTCCTCGACATCGTCCCGACAGTGGACCCAGTAAAACCGTTCTCGTATCTTCAATAGAGTCCGTTTTACTCCCAGATGGCCTCCTGAACAACCATTATGGTACAGCTGTAGAACGTCCGGTACTTGAGCTTTAGGGACAACCATTTGCAAATGACGGCTGTCTCCCCGAGCGTTTTCCCATTTACGGCACAGGACTCCATCCTGAATCACCAAACTGTCCCATTGGGCCCAATAGCTTTTTGTGATCGAACTCATTGCTGAGACGTCGCTCCACCTGGGCTTAGGAGCTCTGGCCTTCATCCACTCCAGAATCGGCTTGATGTCCGAATCTTCCTGCTGTGCACGTTGTAGGCTTTCCTTCCACTCGTTACTGAGGTCTGTCTTGAGCATCCTCACAGGTACGACTTCTTTACTTTCTTGCCTAGTACAATGCTTGCAGTCTTCAGGACAAGGACTTCTTGACAATGCATCTGCGTTGCCATGAGATTTCCCGCTGCGATGTTCGACCTCGAAGTTGTATTCCTGCAGTAGTTCAATCCATCTCGCAACTTGTCCTTCTGGATTTTTGAACTGCAATAGCCATTTCAGTGCAGCGTGGTCAGTTCGTAGGTGGAATTTCCGTCCCAGAAGATATTTGCTAAAGTGCTGCAATGACTTTACCACAGCAAGCAGTTCCCGTCTCGTAACACAATAGTTCCTTTCAGGTTTTGACAATGACTTGCTGAAGTACGCTATCACAACCTCTTGATCACCATTACGTTGAGACAATACACCGCCAAGTCCTATGTCACTTGCGTCTGTGTCAACTATAAATTCCTTGCCCGCATCAGGGTACCCTAAAATAGGTGTTTTGCACAGACGGTCCTTTAGCTCCTGGAATGCGATGTCGCAACTGTCATCCCAGCAGAAATGTCGCTTCTCCTCGGTTAGTTTATGCAGGGGTTTGGCTATATCTGCAAAGTTCTTGACAAATCGCCGATAATAGGAGCACAAACCCAAGAATGCTCTGACCTGCGTCTTGTCTTTTGGAACTGGCCAATCTTTGACAGCGGCGATTTTCTCTGGATCCGTACGGATACCTTCTTCAGACACTACATATCCCAAAAAACTAACTTGCCGTTTGAATAGTGAACACTTCTTCGGACTTAACTTGAGGTTGGCACTCTGGATCTTCATGAGCACGCGTTCCAGGTTTTGAAGATGTTCTTCAAACGTGCGGCCTACGATGATGATGTCATCCAAGTAGACCAAGCAGGCATCGCCAATTAGCCCAGTAAGTACAAGTTCCATCAACCTCTCAAATGTTGCCGGAGCATTGCACAATCCAAACGGCATAACTTTAAATTGCCACAGACCCTTTCCTGTCGAGAATGCAGTTTTCTCCTTGTCCTTGGGATCAATTTCGACTTGCCAGTAGCCACTTTTCAGGTCCAGCGTGCTAAACCACTTTACTCCAGTAAGCATGTCCAGCGTGTCATCAATTCTTGGCAAAGGATAGCTGTCCTTCTTTGTAACGTCGTTCAGACGACGATAGTCAACACAAAACCGCATGCTGCCGTCCTTCTTTCTTACCAGCACTACAGGTGAACACCATGGACTGGATGAAGGTTCAATAACACCATCCTTCACCATTCCCTCAATCATGGTTTCCACTTCCTTTTCACGTGCTACCGGCAATCTCCTTGGCCGCTGACGGATAGGCGATTCTTCTCCCGTGTTTATTTTGTGTTGAACTAAACCAGTCTTCCCGATGTCAGCATCGTTTGACGAGAAAACATCGGCGAACTTGAGTAACATCTTCTTCGCCTTGACCATTTCATTTTGAGACAAAGCGCTGCGGCAGTCTTCTAAAAGTGTGGTCACTTTTGTTTGTGCATCCTTGCTGAGGGTCCCAGTCGATAGATGTTGGCATCGACGCAACCAATCCACTTCCTCGCAAGTACCAACAAGAGTGCCTTTTTCTATTATCTGTTCCTGATCACAAAGGTTCAGCACACGTACCCCTGAGATGTCAGTGGCTCTGACCAAAGTCCGTGCCACTTTCCATGGAAGGTCATTGTCTACCCTTTCCACGAGTACACAACGATGAGTTTGCCCAGGATTCCGAGGAAGACTAACCGGCACAATCGTTTCCGATCTCGGCGGAAGAACAATCTTCTTAAGGCTGTACACATTCCCAGGTAACGCCCCTTCCATGAAAAGTTCCTCTTCTCCACATTTCAAAACACCTTGCTTGACGTCAATCTTGCAACAATTCTTCCTCATAAAGTCAAGGCCCAGGATGCAATCGTCCATTATATCAGCCACGATGACATTATGCAGGTAGATTCTGTTGCCTAGCGTCAATTCCATTTTCTTCTCTCCATGGACGGGTATGCGCTGACCGGTGGCTGTTACCAAATTAATGCGTTCCCGGTTGTATACGGAGTCCCCAAGGGACCGACTTGTAAGTTGGGAACTGACAACCGTGCGAGAAGCTCCAGTGTCTATGGTCAGCTTACACGGCGTTCCGTTGACCTCGCCCTTGATGATTAGGCTGTTCCCGTCATGGGTTTGTGTGATCGAAACCCTTGGGGCTCTTTGAACATCAGCCAGCACCCGCCCCGCAGTCCTGGCTATTACTCGTTTCCCTGCTGCTGGTGCTGGGCGGTGCTGTTAGCCGCACTGCCCTCTGGAGATCGGCCGTCTTCTCTTTCTGCAGTTCGCTTAGGGCAACTGGACCGAAGGTGGCCCCTTTCCCCACAGCCGTAGCATCTAGGGCTGTATCCTTTATTGAAAGCGTCATTTATTCAAAGCGTCCTTAAGCGTCCCATGGTGACCGAGCCGCACAGAAGCTCTAACTTCAAGGTCGCGGATGCCATCGATGAATGCCTGCACCAGGTTCCCATCAATAAGCGCAGGTACGGACTGGTAAGCTTTGCGAACCAGCTTCTCCACTTCAAGGGCCCACTGCTGCAGGTTTTCGCTACTGCGTTGCACGCGATCCTTGAGCTGCGCACGAAACACGTGTTCCAGGTGAGCGTCGCCATACCGAGCCTCCAATGCATCGAGGAGCTGCTCGTAAGTCACTTCCTTACCGAGAGCTTCCAGGACAGTTAAGGCCTGGTTGCGCAGGCCTAGGGTGAGAGCAGTCATGGCCTGGCTTTTATTCCACCCGTTCGCCTTCATGACAGCCTCAAACTGGATTTTGTAGGCCGACCAGGAAGAAGTTCCGTCGAACGGTGGCACTTTGAATCCACGTAGCGAAGGTGTTGTAGCTACGGGAGCTGCGATTCCATCCCCAAGTTTGAGGTAGTCCAGCGTTTTCTTCACGTCAGCCATCACGGTTAGCTTCACGTCAGCCATCACGTTGTCAACCCGATTATTTACTTGGTCGATTCGGGTTTCAGCTTCCGACAGGCGGTTGTCATGTTGAGCAACCTTATCCTTCACCTCCTTCATGTCTTTCCCGAAGGTAGCGTGAAGGTCCTTCATAAGGAGCATCTGCTCTTCCTGACGGCGCGCCTGCTCCTCCTTATCACGTTGGAGCTGTTCTTCCAGCCGACGAGCCTGTTCCTCCTGTCGATGGGCCTGTTCCTCCTGTCGACGGGCCTGTTCCTCCTTGTCCCGCTGGAGCTGTTCCTCCAACCGACGAGCCTGTTCCTCCTGTCGGCGAGCCTGTTCCTCCTGTCGGCGGGCCTGCTCCTCCTGTCGGCGGGCCTGCTCCTCCTGTCGGCGGGCCTGTTCCTCCTTATCACGCTGGAGCTGTTCTTCCAGCCGACGAGCCTGTTCCTCCTGTCGGCGGGACTGCTCCTGCAGCATCATCATCAGGGCAGCCAAATCTGGTGCTGCTGATGCTGGAGCTGCTGAGGACGGGCCGGCCTCCATGGTCGGTAGCTGGCCCTCCGACCTCTGTGGCGTAGCTCCACCAAATCGCCTCTGGTCCGTCTCTTGCTGGCGTTGACTCCGGGTACGGATACCCTCCGCGTCGTCTTTGGGTAAAACCGGCATGATTTTTAATCCCCTCTTCTGACACCAATTGTTACGAGCTTCGGGTTCGTGACAATAAAAACTGCCGATTTAATAACCAAAAAAATGACACTTTAATAATCAACACTAATTACAAGTCAAACACACTAATTACAAAACACAATTGCGCTACTGATCGCTTTAAGTCGCACTTGAATATCGGTTCGATGCTTTCACTTCGATCGCTTTATCCAAACTGTGTCGGTCGTGGCGCGTCTCGGCCTTATATAGCGCCAAAGAGAGTTCTAGAACCTTCCATTGTAGAAACATCTAGAATGTTCGAGTACATACAGGCCCCGATCGACCAGATGTCGAAAGGTCGGGAATGTTCTAGAAAGTTCTTGCATCGAAATTTCTAGAAGGGTCTTCACTACTAGTTCCGCTACTCGATACTAGATGGCGCTAGTGGTAACTACTGTCACCATGTACCAGGCATTAATTGTGGCGCGCAACAGAAACACTCGCCTTCAAAATAATTGTTTGCTCCCTTGGCAAACAATCTACTATTTTATCACATCTATTCAAAAAGAGCTAAGGTATTCTTCGCAAACAGGGACTAAAATAGCTCTTTAATCCCAAGGGACTAAAAATTATTTGAATTTGGAACGTGGATATTGTTAGTAAAAGTTCCAATCACCAAACAGATCAATCACGAACGTTGTATGAACAAGTAACAGGCTGTGTATAATAAATAAAGCAATACGCGCGAGCAAAATAAAAAAAAAGTTTGTGAAGAAATAAAAAACGCGCGAAAAGCATTCTGCCTTCGTTTGTAATTGTTTACTCAAATTAGGATTTTACTTAGTTTTATAAAAAATGATTATATACACATAGAGGGTGAGAAAAAGTAGTTTGCTCCCTTGACAAACAATCTACTATTTGACATACTGGACCGATTTCGTCCATTTTTTGTATATCGTTAGAAAAGGCGATAATAAGTATGTGGTATAATTTATTGCATATACGAGTATGTGGTTTCCATACTGCATACTACACGTCACCGCACAGTTTACCTTTAATAAATTTAATATTAGCATTAGGTACATTTTATTTAAATGATAATTAATTTTACCATTTCCAGCCAAAGATGATGAGAACAAAACGACGGTGAACAACAAGCTGCGTCTCATACAACTGGTGGGCGAGGGCCGCGCGCGCCGAGCGCTGGCCGGCTGGCCCAGTCGCGCCGCGCTCGTGCTGCGCGCGCGCGACCACGCGCACACGCTGCTCAGTGGGGGGGCCGCGTCGCACCACGAGGCCAGTCGACACCGACCCGTTAAGGATACTGGTCAGTACTGTTACTGTACTAGTCAAAATTGAAAATCAAAAATGGTTCTAATATACTCTAGAACTATTTTCCATAGTTTCTAGCAGTAGTGTACACCATTGGTTACCTATGTAGTGTGTGCACCACGCACACACTGCTGATCGCGGGGCCGCTTTTATAAGACATTAGCTTCTGCCCGCGTGAAATTGTCCTACAGGAACGTACTACCGGGACAAAAGGCCTATATCCATCCCCAGGATGCCATCTCCTTGCCAAATTTTATCGAAATCCGTTCAGTGCTTTAGGCGTGAAAAGGTAACATACAGACAGAGTTACTTTCAAATTTATAATATTAGTATGGATTCATACCTTATCCTTAATTTGTTCTTTAGTACTTGCGCCATCTGCTTTTAACCCTTAGTATGTCGGAACGTAGATCTACGCGAGACACAATGGCTTTTTAATTGTGTCTGTAATTCCGACATACGAGGGGTTAAGGGCTTGGTACATTTCTTTAGTCGTGGATCATAAATAAAGTAAATATTTCTCCCTCAGATAAAAGTTATCTAACTATTGAAAGATCAGCCCTTATAAAGTTAACATTATTCATAGTTTACATATCGAGCCTTTACCGCCGTTTTAGCGCTAGTAAATTGAAATTTTACATATATTAATGATTTTCAGACATTTACATATAATTATATATGTAAAATTTCAATTTACTAGCACATTTCTTTTTAAAAATATTTAAAAAAAACCTTCTCCTGTAAAATTTGTTTTTTATCGGTTGCGCTAAAACGGCGGTAAAGGCTCGATATACTTTCATTCCAGGCATAGCAGCACTACCTTCAGGGGAGCGCCTGTCTCCACTGGACACATTTCTGGATTTGTTGACAGCTAAGGCCAGCCTCAACGAACTGGACTTCAACCTCATCATTGAAGCTACATTGGCCTCGGTACAGCAAGACTCTGCCACTTAAATGATTTCTTTAGTAAATGTAATGTTTTGTAGTCGAATTTTAGTGTAGGAATCTACCAAAGAGCCAGGTATTTAATAAAAAGTTACTACATAGGATAAACAACTGCCTTAGGTTTAGCTGATAAATACTCTCATATTTTTGTCTGTGTATTTTTTTTTATTATCTTCAATTTTTCCACCGCTTCAGCCAGCACTTGGTGTTATTAGGCCTCATTTACGGAGACGCGGGGCGTCTCGCGTCGCGTGTGGCGTGGCGTCTCGCGGCGCGTCGGACGTTTTTTCTGTTTACGGTGGGGCGGCGCTTGAAGCGGCACGCATCATCGCACGCGTAAACACAAACTTATAGCAATATACGACCATGTTCATAGAGAAGCGAGACGGGAAGCGTGGCGGTGCCCGCCGCGGCGCCCGCGGCGAATCCTCTAGCGTGTAGCGAAGCACGCGGCGGGCATCGCGGCGGCACATAGCATAGGACATAGCTTCATCGAGAATTGCCGCTGCGTGCGCCGCCGCGATAAACGCCGCGTGGGACGCGTCGGTGCCATCCGCGGGCTCGGCCGCAAAAAACGCCCTAATTCAAACAAACGCGTCTAAAATCGCTTCTCCGTAAACGCACTCATACAACGCCATATATTTGAATTCAGTGCGGGCCGCGCCGCTCAACGCAACGCGCGACGCCCCGCGTCTCCGTAAATGAGGCCTTACGGTAATTTATTTATTAATATAAACTTAATATAAATATAAACTTAATATCCATTAGTGACTGAATACTACCAAATAGGTAGGTAGGTACCTATTTACCTAACATAATAAAATTTTTGTATTTTTTTTCGGTGTTTTGTAGTGATACTTTGACATTCTACTATTTCTTAATTTATTTAGTTGTAAGTTCATATACCATGAGCACAAAGATTTTAATTGTGAAAAAATCACCTAAAATTAGTCATGATGTGCAATTTTCTAGTGCAATATTACGATTCGTATTGAAATAAAACTAATATAAACATGATATTGAATTTTATTTATTTAATAAAAATATCCTAGGATTAAACACCTTTGCACACTACGATAATACCGCTTTAAGAATGTGCTTAAAAAACCTACCAAATATGAGTAACGATGCTACTGTATCGCGGTCGCAGCTCGTAACAGCGTGTGAAAAAGTCATCGTGTGCACAGACCATTAATTGTAGAATGGGTTATAAGTCACCCAGTGAGCTCTCTTCTGATCTTTATCAGTTTTATGTGATGTAAACAATGATTTGTACACTTCACTTGTCTGGGGGTCCCTGGCAACACTGTAATCTTTCTTAGTTTTCTTGTAAGATGGGTCCTGAGCCAGTTCTGTGGAGTGGACGCGCTTCGACGACCCGAAATGTCCCCTAGCCTGCTTGTTAGGATTATATTTAGGTAATGACAATGGAATTGTCTCAATTTCTTTCTTCACTGCATTAGTTGCGCTTGGTCCAGCTTCTAGTTCCTCTTTTACTCCATTCTCTGGTTTAGCTTCATCTGTTTCAGTTACAACCTCAGTAGTTGTGGCTGCCACAGGAGTGGATGGTTCAACCTTGATTTCAACTTTTTCTGTTTTTTCTGTCTTTGATTTTTTGCCATTTTTTCTGCTAGCAACACGTACAGCAATCTTTTCTCTTAACTTTTCGATGTCCTCATCAGTTCCGTTGAGTACCACAACGTCGTTATCTATGAATGGCTGCTGGCACTGGGGGCAAAAGTTATAGGTAATAAATCACGTAAAATTTACCTAAATTACAATATCAAGTTGATTTGTTGAAGAAATGGGAACAAGCTTATCACTGGTGGCATGTTAGCCTATTTCTCAATAGATTATGACTTTAGACCTAATAAATCATTGATTAATTATATTTTATAATGAATAATCTGGTAAAGTTCAATAAAAATCAATCTGCCCAGCCTATTCCAACTAAGTTGGGGTCGGCTTCCAGTCTAACTGGATGCAGCTGAAAACCATTACTTTACTTGGAGCAACTGCCTATCTGACCTCCACAACCCAGTTGCGTAACATGATACCTCTTGGTAAGACCGGTACCTATGACTACTGTCAAAGATCTACAAATGACAACCGGGACCAACAGCATAACATGCTTTCTGAGGCACGGAGGGTCGCAATACGTAATGGATACTCATCCATCAGCTAGACGCGGCAAACGTAGCTTAACCTTTGATCGACTTGTGCAGTCGTAATTATTTATGTCAATAATAATAAACAACATGATTAAGGTTGAAAGAAAGTTTAGGGGCTTAACAGTTTTCAAAGTAATAAATTACTTTTTACTTGTTCATTTTCTAATTAAAATACGAAACTAAAGCTTACCATGTGACAGAGATTCTGCTTAACTTCCTTAAGAGCCCTCTCGGCGAGCACACAGCCGCAGCTCCACAGGAACACAAAGCGGAACTTGCCAGACATCTCCAAGCCGCTGATGGGGCAGATGTAGGGAGCGTTGCCTTCACCTACAGCTCCTTCTGCATGGTCAGCAGCTGTGTATGCAGGGTTCTTCACGAGGTTCAAGTCTTTGATGTCCTGTAAATTTTTGTTAAAGACAGTTAATTATACCTGTAAAAAGGAACCGATAAAAAAAACACCTTTTTTTTATCGGTTCCTTTTTAGGGTTCCGTAGCCAAATGGCAAAAACGGAACCCTTATAGATTCGTCATGTCTGTCTGTCTGTCCGTCTGTCTGTCTGTCTGTCTGTCCGTCCGTATGTCACAGCCACTTTTCTCCGAAACTATAAGAACTATACTGTTGAAACTTGGTAAGTAGATGTATTCTGTGAACCGCATTAAGATTTTCACACAAAAGTAGAAAAAAAACAATAAATTTTAGGGTTCCCCATACTTAGAACCGAAACTCAAAAATTTTTTTTTCATCAAACCCATACGTGTGGGGTATCTATGGGTAGGTCTTCAAAAATGGTATTGAGGTTTCTAATATCATTTTTTTCTAAACTGAATAGTTTGCGCGAGAGACCCTTCCAAAGTGGTAAAATGTGTGTCCCCCCGCCTGTAACTTCTAAAATAAGAGAATGATAAAACTAAAAAAAATATATGATGTACATTACCATGTAAACTACCACCGAAAATTGGTTTGAACGAGATCTAGTAAGTAGTTTTTTTTTTAATACGTCATAAATCGTAAACCGTAATTTACCATTCATTCAAGCAACTCAAAAATAAAAAAAACATTAAATTTCATAAACATAAACCTTATGCACAAACCCGGATGTTACGGAACCCTCGGTGCGCGAGTCCGACTCGCTCTTGCCCGGTTTTTACAGGGTGTTCTACCCATGAATATGAACAACTTTCTCTGAAATCTCGAAAAAACATTAGCTGTTTCATACATTTTGGTCAAGTAGCTATTGAACTTTTATATTTTTTTTTTTTTTTTTTTGTTTGTTCATTGTAATCCGCGATCAGTTGTACTTTTAGCGGATGAGTTGGGGGTAAACATTGAAGGGAAGAGCGTGACTCCAGCGAGCCATCTACTCGTACGTGTTCGTGCTTAGGTCCACACAGGTGTGGGTGAACTACACGATGTCTTTCCTTTTAAGTCTTTTCCTGTAACTTCTTGTTTTCAGTGCGGCAGCCAGATCGTTGGGGTGCCTTTGCAGTTTTTCCTGGTACCTTTTTGTGATGTTCTTGATCTCGTCTATGACATAATTCATAGATAACTCCTTGTGTATTTCAGCGTTCGTGACAAGCCAAGGAACGCCACTAATTGACCTCAAAATAGAGTTTTGCATTCTCTGTATGATGCTAATGCTTGAGTTACAGGCGCTGCCCCAAAGTTGGATTCCATAAAGCCACAACGGGACTTGCTGTCAGACTGTTGTCAGAAGCACATACGCTCCACAATTAATTTCGCGAATTGTGATAAATACTGTGAAGTTGTGTCCCAAATCATTATAAAAGTGTAAGTGAAGTGTCTCGGAAACTGTGTTAGAGTTATCTAGTGTTTTCCTATCCTAAAAACGATAAAAAAACCCATCTTAACAATATAATTCATTCTGTGAAAAAAAATTCTACCCACAATAAGATTAATATTTTTCTGCCACTTGTCAAACTTTCTTAATATGTCATTTATGTTGCCGTTAAAAGGGTTGCCATCTTCAAACCAGTGTTACCACATAAAAACTTAAATTACCCCGGAAATTACGGATCACGTTACTGAAAACCGCACAGGAGTAGGTGACCAGGCTCCTGTGCTGGTAAATACTACTGGCAACAACATTAATAATAGAAAACTCGTGCAACAAGCTTTCCATCCAAGTTTGTTTATATCGCGACCAAGGTCCTCGTCAGTAGGAAGTACCTCAACTCAGACAGCTCCGCCTAGATATGAGCCTGATAACACCAAGATAGGTAATCCACGTGATGAACCTAATGTACCTCGCCCTCCAACATGGCAAAGGGTGCCAATAAAAGACAACCCTAAAAAACGGAAGATATCATCCAGTCCATCCCCGGATGCTGTCAAAACATCCAACAGGTTTAGCGAATTACCAATCGACCTAACTGAAAACGAACCTGATCAAGAAGTAGAGAAACCCAGCAAGCCTCCACCTATTATCCTATATGGAATAGAAGACCTGAATAAACTAACTGAACTGTTAGAATCAGTTGCTGAAAGAGACCAATTTACATATAAATGTGTAAACAGAAATCAACTTCGAGTAAGTAGCGCAGACATAGTGGTCTACAAGAAGCTTATATCCCTTGTTCGAGAAAATGGACTCATAGGCCATACTTTTAACACAAAAGACATGAGACCCTACAGAGTGGTAATACGAAACCTCCATCCGTCCACACCAACTTGTATTATCAAGGAAGAAATAGAGGCAACGGGGAACACAGTTGTTGGGGAAATAATCAACGCCAAATTCGGCCCTGAGAAAAAACCTACCTCAACATTTTTTGTTAACCTAACCGCAGGCTCAAATAATAGAGCGGTAAAGGACCTCAGGTACATCTATCACCAGTCAATTGTCATTGAGGACCCGAAAAAGAGGAAATCGATTGTTCAATGCCAACGATGTCAACAGTATGGGCATTCCAAGAACTATTGCATGCGCCCGTACCGTTGCGTAAAATGTGGATTATCTCATAAGACCTCGGAGTGCCAAAAGCGTGATCGACTTACCCCCGCAATGTGTGCCCTTTGCAATGGGCCTCATCCAGCAAACTACAAAGGATGTGAAGTTTATAAAGAAATACTGGCCCGAAGAACCAGAATGCAATCACACAACGCACACATGCCCCGGAAAGTCCATAACAGTGGTGATGGAACTTCTACCAATATGCCTGGCAGCTCTACCAAGGAGAGAACCCAAAGCGCCAAAACTACCTTCGCTGATGTTTTGCGGCAGAACAAAGAACAACATTCAGTTGAGATAAAGACCGGACCTAGCCCAACCTTAGAACAGCTACTCCATAAACAGACTGAAAAGTTTGAGTGCATCTTCCAACAAATGAGTACTTTAATAAGTCTCATCACCAAGCTCGTCGATCGACTTACAAAATGAATGCTCTAAGAATAGCTACCTGGAACATTAACGGACTAGCCCCCAACAAACAAGAGGTTGAGCTTCTAATCTCTGAACACAAGATTGATATTCTTCTCGTAGCTGAAGCTCATGGTACCCGCAACACAAATATCAAATTCAAAGAACATCAATGCTATATGACAAACCATCCAGATGGCACTGGGCATGGTGGAACAGCGATCATCGTCCACAAGAAGGTGAAACACCATTTAATGCCAGAATACAGAACTGAACACCTTCAGGCAACAACAATTGCTGTGGAGGATAGCACAGGCTACATTAATGTGTCGGCGCTATACTGCCCCCCTAAACATAAAATAGACGAAAATATGTTTATTTTATTTATTTTATTTTATTTTATTCTGTTCGGGAAACTTACAGCTGATATAAACAGTGCTCATAAACAATATGCACACAATGTTCACACGATACTTCCACCAGCTCGGCAATCGTTTCATTGCGGGTGGTGACTGGAATGCTAAACATATTAGCTGGGGCTCTAGACTCACTACAACGCGAGGAAGACAGCTTAAAACAAGCATAGACAAAGGCCACCTATTGGTATCCTCTACCTGTGAACCCACGTACTGGCCAACAGACTCTAACAAAATCCCGGACCTCCTTGACTTCTTTGTACTAAAAGGACTACCAAGGCATTATCTCAAGCCTGAAACCTGCTACGATAGCTCCTCGGACCACACCCCAGTTATATTAACAATAAGCACTATGCTGATAGAATCGGAAACAGTTAAAATGCTTACGTCCAAGCACACGGACTGGGAATCCCTCAGAGATTACATTGACAATAACATACAACTAAATATACCATTAAAAACTCCGGATGACATAGAAGACGCGACAAAATATATAACAACACTTATTCAGGAAGCTTGTTGGATCAATACCCCGGAGAACAAAATAAAAGATCAGCATAGTAACTATCCATTAGATATTAAAAATGCTCTACTAGATAAACGCCGACTTCGTAGAATTTGGCATCAAAGTAGGTTACCAGCGGATAAAACTTTATTTAATAAAGCTTGTGGAGACCTGAAAGAAATTCTATACAATTGGAACAATGAGACGTTGGAACACCAATTGGAGTCTTTAACAGCCACTGCTTCAACGAACTATTCTTTGTGGAAGTTCACTAAAAACTATAACAGGCCTCATAATGCTAGGCCTCCTCTTAAGACCGCATCAGGATGGGCGCGAACATCCCAGGAAAAGGTAGACGCATTTGCATCGCACCTCGAAAAAGTCTTTACACCAAATCAAGCCATAGACTTGGCAAATGAAGAACTAGTTGATAGCGTCCTACAACAAGATTTCCAAATGTCGCCACCTCCGCGCCCTATTACAGTACGCGAAGTCTGGCGGCTTATAACAAAGCTTCAAGACAAGAAAGCTCCTGGGTACGATCTCCTCACCAAAGAAATACTGAAGCAGCTGCCCAGAAAAGCCATTGTGTTTCTTACATCACTCTTTAATGCCATTTTGAGAATCCAGTACTTTCCGCTGGCGTGGAAGGTGTCCCAAATCATAATGATACACAAGATAGGTAAACCTCCTAATGAAGTATCTTCATACAGACCCATAAGCCTTCTACCAATTCTCTCCAAAGTCTTTGAGAAGCTATTGATGTACAGAATATCACCAATCCTAAATAACGAGAAAATTATTCCCGACCACCAATTTGGCTTCAGACAGGAGCATTCTACTACTGAACAAGTCCATCGAGTCTACGACAAGATAAGGATAAGCCTAGAAGAAAAGCTATACTGCTCCTCTGTGTTTCTGGACATCCAACAGGCCTTCGATAAGGTTTGGCACAAGGGTCTGTTATATAAGCTGAAAATCAACCTTCCCCACCAGTACTACTCACTAATGAAATCCTACTTGTCGGAAAGAATATTTCAAGTGAAAGAAGCAGATGTGACGTCACGATTCTGCAATATAACTGCTGGAGTACCGCAAGGATCAGTTTTGGGACCGGTGTTGTACACTGTTTACACTGCAGATCTCCCGCAGGTTGATGAAGTTACTACAGCAACATTTGCTGATGACACTGCAATACTGGCAAGCCACACAGATCCTGCTATGGCCTCACACATGCTGCAAGGGAGTCTCGACAAAATAACCACATGGTTACAAAAGTGGCGGATAAAGACGAGCGCTAGCAAATCAGTCCACGTCACATTTACGCTGCGAAAAGGTGACTGTCCACCAGTACACCTCGAGAATGTCACACTATCTCATCACGAAAGCGTAAGATACCTAGGGTTACATCTTGACCGACGTCTAACGTGGAAGAAACATCTTAAGACCAAGAGACACGAACTTAATATCCGTTACAAGAACTTACACTGGATCATGGGACGAAACAGTAAACTGAGTACCGACAACAAACTTTTAATATATAAAGTGAACTTTTATATGAAACAGCAGATTTTTTTTCGTGATTTCAGAGTTGGTCCCATAGTGAATCAATTGAAACGGGTAAAAAAACCATCCTGCATAAATTAAAAGACAGTTAAAGACGATTTATAATAATATTAAAGATGGTATGTTTTAAGTGTCAATGTCTTTGATCTGTCACCAAGTTTGTGATCATGTCGGCCCGGCTCGGGTTTTTAGATCGGCTGCTTATGCTGTTAGAAAGATGAGACAGTTAACAGATGTAGAAACCACGTGTTTGGTCTATTTTAGTTACTTCCACAGTTTTATGTCAAATTATGGCATTTTACTACAAAGCTGGGGTCGGGCTGACATTGAATCCCTTTTTATTTTACAAAAGAGAGCTGTCAGAGCCACTTACAATGTACGTCGCCGCGAATCTCTTTGGGAACTATTTAAAAAGGTTAATATCATGACGGTACCTTGCCAATTCATTTATGAAAATAATTATGTATATAAGATTAAATCAACATCTTTTTAATAAAATAAGTGATAGACATAATTTTAATACTAGAAATAAAGATAAATTAGATCAACCTTTTTTCAGATTACACACATACATCACATCATTTTTGACATACATCTTTTATGGGGTAAATGCTACAACAAAATACCTTGTGACATATTGCAATTGAATGAAAGAAAATTTAAAACTCATATTAAAAGTACACTTTGTAAACAAGGATATTACAAATTAGAGGATTATATCCAAGATAAGAATGCTTGGAAACATGCTGGTGCTGCTCCATAGGACAATCTAGAGTCTAAACAAAATTTATAATTTTTTTAGCACATTGATTTTTACAATCTGTGACTACAGTAACTCACACACTTGTTAAAATTCTAGGAAAATCATCTACTTTTACAATATTTGTAAATATGTGAGCACCATGTATCTATAATTGCTTCATTTTCAATTCTTTTTACCTTTTGTGGTAGACTAATTTTATTCTAGTTGCATCACATATTATAATTATATTACGTATACAAAACCTTGTAAAACATTTTAAAAGAGTAACTTTCTTGCCCATTCTTCTCCATACGAAAACTACCTTTTGGAATGGGCAACTAGAATCAATTCTATTTTGTTGTAATTTTTGACGTTCAAAAGTGCCTTTAATGTGCTATTTGAAATAAATTATTTGACTTTGACTTAAAACTGAAGCTAATTTACTAATGCTAGCAAATTAGAACCTTCGAGCTAGATACAGGTTGCCTGTAGTAGGTTTTTCAAAAGAAACCAAATATTGTATAAAAAAACTATTCATAATATGATGATATTAATCCAATTTACAAGTAGGCTAGGTAATTACAAAAGAGGATTTATGTGTTGGTGGCGGCATTGTCAACATAGGCCTATCCAATATTATGAATATCTAGAAAATGGATAAAGTTGGGATGAGGTCATCCCCAGGAGAACCAAGGTAACCAACATAGCCGGAAGAATTGCCAAACTTAAGTGGCAGTGGGCATGGCACATTGCTCAGATAACAGATGGCCGATGGGGCCGAAAGGTTATGGAGTGGCAACCGCGTACCGGAAGACCGCAAAAACCCATTGGATGCGAGAAACACAGATCCGGTCGAAGTGGAGGTGTTTGGGGGAGGCCTATGTCCAGCAGCGGACATCTTTCGGATGAAATGATGATGATGATGATGGATAAAGTTGTGTGTACTTCAGAGGCTATTGCATTCTGGATACTTCATCATAAAGTATAAAAGGCGATGCTTAGAAGAATATTACGAGCACTTACCTTCAGATTTTTGATGTGGTTGATAGACTCTGGCTTGGTTTCTTTGTCAAGCAAAGATTCAAGAACGGAGCTTTTGCTGTACAGCCTACCGAGGCCACAGGCCACCACGGGCGCCTGTAGCGGTTGTTGGGACAAAGCGCAGTTGCGCCACTTGAATGACCGTTCAGCATCTTTGTCTTTCTACAAGAAAATAACAAAATGAACACACTGGAAATGGAATGTTTACATTTAGTTAAAATGTATGTATTCCGGAGAAATTTACCTGTTCCGGCTTTTTTTTCATGCGCACAAGCTCATCTCGACGTGGGATAGTACCACCATCGCAACCCATAGTGGAATATTGAGAATTACACTGATTAAAACAAAATTATTTATGTTTTTGTAAATTGATAGGTTGCTAAGTGAGTGACGTATTGCATTGCAAATATTTTCCCGTAATGACAGTAATATAAAAACTCTATTTCCGGTTGGTGTCTATGAACAAAAGTAGAATATTCTCGGTGTTATGACTGATAAAAAATATACCATTAGAACTTTTAACCAAAGAAAAAAACCAAACTTTTAACTAAAGACCTTTAGAACTTTTAACCAATCCGTATTCCAACTAGAATACCTATCCATACAAAGTGTGCCTTTTTTTTTTTAAGGGGAATTCTCTCGCTCTGCTCTGTTCCCGCTCTCAGTATCTGAAAAAGCACGTTTACGTTATTTTTAATGCTATTGCAAATTAATGGAGTATTATGTAGTCCTCTAGTTGCGCCCCGCGGTTTCACCCGCATAAGTGTCGATCCCGTGGGAATATCGGGATAAAAACTATCCTATGTCCTTCCCCGGGATGCAATCTATCTCTCTGCCTTTAATCGTATAGTGAAAAGGTAACATACAGGCAAACAGACAGACAGTTACTTTTGAATTTATAATATTGTCAGGATAGTAATCGATTCCGACCCTACAATAGCGAGCAGCTGTCGGTATGTCGTGGTCGTCATACATAGTATAGGTCATAGAGTATAGCAAAAAATAGGTAGTCTGTAGACAACTCAGACCACTGTGTTGTCAACTTGTCATCACAGATCATTGATTCACACACAGAGCATGTAAAGTTGTCATCTGTCAGTCTCACATGGCCATGATTGGTGAATCTTTTTAATTTTCATCGAAAGTACTAATCAATAGTTGAAAAATACATAATTTTGTGACTGATTTTAATACAATGCCTGAGATTGAAATGGACAGAGTGCCGGAAAATGGTTCGGCCTGCGAAGTTAGCTCACAGAACGCGTCAGACTCAGACAATATTTCAGACTCTGGTGCTGGGATAAAAAAGAAGAAGACTAGAAAGCGTGGGATCGTATTTTTGTCAACTATCCCTCCTTACATGAATGTGGCTAAGATACGTGAAATATTCAGCGAATTCGGTGAAATTGGGAGAATATATTTGCAGTCGAGTGCCAGTAAGTTTTCGAGGTTATGTTGTTGTTTGTTAGTGTCCAAATATTCTTATTTAATTGTGCATTCCTTACAATGTGTAGTGATTTTTGCCAGTAGTAGTACATTTATTGTTCATCATGAAAGAAGAATAAGTAATGGCTGATTTTTTAGTCGATAGGTAATTTTTATTCATGGAATAAAATTCACGTCTGATAGTTTTTGTATGGAATAACTGTCAAAAATTTAAAATTATTCCTCGATAAAATTATCTGGCGTTGGAAATTAATTTGTGTTGTCTGGTTATTAAAATTATTGTGTTGTCCTTACAGGCTACTCAAACAGATCCAGTTGTAATTAAACAATACTTAAGGCAGTATAACCAATGAATCTCAGCGAATACACTTTGTTTCCTTCAACCTTGACATTGGCAGAATCATCGATAAAACGATGGAGCCATTAATATAAAAATTAGAATTGGATAAAATTAACTATACTTCAAAAATTATCTTTTACAGAACCTGGCGAGAAACGCAAGCGGGTACCAAATCAATTTACAGAAGGTTGGGTAGAATTCCAGAAGAAAAAAGTGGCCAAGATGGTTGCAACCAAACTAAACAATACGAAAATAGGCACTAGAAAGAAATCACGATACTATGATATGTTATGGAATGTCAAATACATCCCGAGGTTCAAGTGGATTCACTTGAGTGAAAGACTGGCATATGAGAGAGCTGCACTCAAACAGAGGTTGAGGGCTGAAATATCACAGGCTAAAAAGGAGGCCCACTACTTGCAGACAAATGTGGAGAAAAGTAAGAAAATGAAGAAGAAGAAAGCTATGGAATCTGTTGAATAAAATTACAATTTTAAGTTGATTTTTAAGTTTTTATTTATTTCTACTTGTGCCTATAATATGTACTCTACTTGTAACATTTTAGCATGGCAGCAGGGATTGCCATTTTCTTAATATCTCTCTGTGGGAACCCAAACAATAAACAATGTTTCGTTATTGGAACATGTTGAAAATCATTACTTAACAATTTATTTCAGGTTTTCAAATAAAACATGCTAGAAAATGTGGGTGGGTCAATGACTGACTATTGCCATACTAAACCGAGACTACAGCTTCTGCTGGTGACTTCATGTGAAATTTCTTGTTTTAACAAAAAATATCGTATGACACTGCAATACAGCTTCCCATTAGTGATAAAAAATTCGGAATTGGAGATCAGTAGTTCCAAAGATTACACAAATTTTAGTATACAGATATCAACTAAGTAACTCCTAATATAAAAAAGTGTAAAAAAAACAAGAAACTTTCTGGTGCTTGGGCTCAGTGAAGCCTAATTTAACTAATGGTTGTTTGCATTATTTTTTACTAAAGTCCACTCTTCCACTGATTATTTCCTCAACCCGCATTCTTTGCTTCGAGTTAAGAGGATCCGGCGTCAACTTTTGCATGTATCTTCTTGGTGGCATAGTATGCGAGAGGATTCCTTGTGAGAATTCTCGATGTACTCGCACTCCATCCAGGGCATTCGACTGTAGTCTCTCGAAACTGTGCAGTTCCATCATAAATTGTTTGCGTTGGGCTGCTTTGGCGTAATGATAGCGGTGACGGCAAACTACTCTGCTGAAATTTAATTATTATTATTCTCGATAAGTTTACAAATACTTAATATGTGAAATCTCTGTATTCTATACCCTGGCTCACTGACTTTCTGGGACTATGACTAACAACAGCTGCTTTGCAATATTATTTGGTTTTGTTTTACTCTATTGGTACTTACTATGCCAATGCCAATTTCGAGTAAGCTGGGTGTATGCTGACGTCAGATCGCGCCAACTCTGGAAACCCAGGGTACAGGGGAATACGTCTCCTCTTCTCCTTCTCTGGAGGTTTTTCCTCTTGCATTTGTTTCATTGTTAACGATTTCTTCTAAAGGCGTGGGAACAGTAATTTATTATTTATTGCGCTAAGGCATTGTTGCTTTGGTAACTATAACCAACTTGAACCAGCTGTTTGATCAATAAGTAATGTATCCAAACAATATACCTAATAACTGATAATAAACTATATGTCATGTATCTCTTTGTCAAAGTGACTTCTGGAATTTGTTGTAAATAAACAAAATAAGGTTATACTGTAAATAATGGGTATTTATTTTCTGGTAAGGTTGTATATGAGCGAGGTACAGACGCCAGCACATCAACCTACTACAATCTGTCAAGTTTCTTTAATATATTTTTAACTTTATCGCTAAAGCATAAGGTTCAAAGTTGATTGAGAAAATTTGTCAGTTTCGGGTAGCTTGATGTGCTGGCGTCTGGACAAGAATATGACTTTAATTACAAACTAGTCTACAATCTAGTCAAGTACGACCGCATCCTGAGTTTCTGACTAATATTAACTGAACAACATCTCCGGTAAATAAATCAGTCACAAGGGGTAGGGTAGGTATTAATGTAAGAGGCTGGTGGTATTATACGGAATATTTCTTAACAGACTGAAACATGAGGCTAACAATAGACTAAAAATTAGGTTTTCTGTTGGTAGTACTTGCAAAATATGAAAATAATCAAATAACAAAGAAAACGAACGAAACTGAATGTATTTCAAATGAAATAACCAAATGATGTATTCCCAAAAGCATTTGAATTTTGATTGGGTTTAACATAAAGACAAATTAGCAATACTTTTTTCCTATTAGGCCAAATAAATCACATAATATAAATTAATAACAGTTTATTGATACAGCATTAATATTAAATCTACTCCACGGCCGTATGCAACCTCTGAGGTCAGTATTGCTTGGTGACAACGTGAACATTCTCTATAACAATTATTTACACAATTCCAGTTGTTAAGATGAAGCCGCGACGGCTGCTACCCTGCTCTGGCACACACAGTCATTGAATTCATTCACTAACACTGAACACAGGAGAGATTTGTTCGGATTTGAATTGTAGCACTGGAGGACCTGAAATTAGAAATTTTATTATAAGTATTATGATCACTAAAAACTCATTATTCTTTGACCATATCCCAATTTATCTGGTGCATAGTCTCTTATAAGTTGTCATCTCAGTAGTCATCCCCATTCTAGCCATATCATCTTTCAACCGTCTCGGAAAACATAATTATCAGTAAAAATAATGCAAAATTACTACTATTAATAATGCTCACTAGAATATCAGCTCTGTTGAGAAGATAAATGAAAGGTATGTTTAAATGAGTTAAACTGGGCAGTAATTATGAAGCTTAATTTATTACTTGTTTGAATCATAGTTTCAACCTTTCAATCTTTTGACTGCCACACATCAAAAATCAAAAACATACCCTCGACGTCTATGTCGAACCGTGGCATGCTGGGCGCATTTTGGTTTGTCATCTATACATGACTGTGGCGGTCAAAAGGTTAAACTTTTTTAATTTACCTCCAGCAATTCAATTAGATTCCAAACTAAGGTACCTATCTAATACACATATTATGTGCATTTTCATAATGTTCAATAAGATTCCCAAGCCCTAAGGAGAAGCCCCTAAGGAGTCTATGTTTCAGCACAGAGTGTCTGACAGAAGACGAAATACAATTGGGTACAATTTCAGGCAACTTGTTCGAGCCAGGCATGTCAAGACAGGATTAGTATAATAAACAAATATGCACTGAACCAAGAGCAGCCAGCTTCACTGACAATGTTGATTGGCTTATCTTACCACACAAGAAAATAAACCATAACATTTAAATATCAGTGTATTTTTTTTTAAAGGTCCAATAATGATTCGAAAAAAAAATTGTTTTATTTACCTTTGCCTTCTCTTCTTGGCATGGTGACACCTTCGAAGCAACTTTGTCTCCCTGAACTACATTAAATAAATCATTTGCTTCCTTCAATGTCTTCTGGTATTCCAACTGCATTCCACTGTTTATCTTGTCATGAGCCCTCTTCAGGCTTTCAATGCGGTGTGCCCAGTAGGCCTCTTCAGCTGCGTATTCGTGCTGGCGTCTGTGCTCATATGCCGGTGGTGTGAACTGTTGTACAGGCAGGGGTCTCGATTCAGCTTGCTGAAATAGTGTTGATGAGAAATATCAATTAAAAGGTAATAGAGTTCAAATTTAGAAATATGTACCTAACTGTTCTATGTTCTATGTTATGGGTTTGGTTTCCGCACTTAGTCCTTCAGTGGACCATTGTGCGTGGGCCATGGCGGCCGTCGGTGGTTATTCCAACCAGCCCACCTCCCTCCAGAAGCTGATCAAATCTCCTGGTCAAGAACATCTGTATACGATCTAGGTGTCCCGAGGGTTTCTGACCTTATCTGGGTGACGCTTGTGCACTCAAAGAGCACATGCGCAACGGTTTCATCAGCCTCCATGCAAGCCCTGCACAGGGGACTGTCTGTTATGCCTAATGTGTAAAAGTGTTTATTTAGTGAGCAGTGTCCCGTGATGGTCCCCGTCACCAGGCGCAGGCCTTTCCTGTCCAGTCGTAGTAAGCGCCTGGTTAGCCTGCCATCCAATAACGGCATGGCTTCTTTGGACTGCCTGCAGCCTGGTGACGACGTCCACCAGCTTTCTGCTTGTGTGTGGGTGTGCTCCTGTAGCCACCTGCGTAGTTGGTTGAAGGGGATGGGCACGATAGGTTCCGGTCCACAGACTGACATACTGGAAGCCCTTCTGGCCAGCTCGTCAGCTGCGTCGTTGCCTAGCGATCCACTGTGTCCTTTTATCCATTGTAGTGTCACTGTATTGCGGTTCGATACAGTTACCCGCTCGAGCGCATTGTGACATTCTAGTATTAGGTCCGATGTGATGCATTTTTTGTCTAAGGATTGGAGGACTGAGGCGCTATCAGAGAGTATGCGAACATGGGTGTCCGTGACTCTCCTGGCCGCTATGGCATAAGCCCCTTGCATTATGCCCACACACTCTGCTTGGTAGACCGTGTTGAGCATTCCCAGCGGTTTGGATATTTTTATGTTGAGGTCGTGTGAGAAGACTCCGACTCCAGTTCCGCAGTCAGTCTTTGAGCCATCAGTGTAAATCCTCAGTTCTTTCGGGCCTGAGTGGTCGCACCGCTCCTCTTCAAGCACTATGTTGTAATGCTTTTGGAAGCAGTATTGTTTCGGGGCTCTGTCGCAGGGTGATGCCATCATTGGCTGCAATTTGATCGCATCTTCTTTTAAACGTATGTGTTTGACCCTAGAGTCTTTGCTCATGGTCCCTGATTTGAAGAGCCTAAAAGCAGCCAGGGTCGCCTCCTCCCTCACTATGAGGTGTAGAGGCGGCAGTCCAAGTATAGCCTGTAGGGCAGCAGTGGGTGTAGTTCTCATGCAGCCAGTGATTGCCACACACGCGAACCGCTGCAGCTTTTCAAGGTCTTTTTGGGCTGTGCTCAGGTCTGTTCTGGGCCACCAGACTAGTGAGCCGTATGTGATGATTGGTCAGATGACTGTGGTGTATAGCCAGTGAGTAACCCTGGGGCTAATCCCCCAATTCTTGCCAAGCATTCGCTTGCATTGCCACAGGGATATGCTGGCTTTAGTGGTAATATAGCTCGTGTGTTTTGCCCAGTTCAGCTGTTTGTCCAAAAATATGCCCAGGTATTTGGTTTCAGTTGATAGGCTTAGGGTTGTACCAAAGAAACGTGGTAGTTGTAGTGTTGTCAGTTTCCTCTTTTTCGTGAAGAGAACCAGTTCAGTTTTTGTGGGGTTCACTGATAGTTGGTGTTTACCACACCAGTTTTCCACTATTTTCAGGGCCTGGCGCATTAGATTGCACAGTGTGTTTTCGTGGGTGCCATTTATTATTACGGTTATATCGTCGGCGTATCCTACGGTATAGTAACCTTAGTCGTTGAGTTCTTTTATTAGACTGTCAACGACCAGGTTCCATAGAAGCGGCGACAGGACGCCCCCTTGCGGGCAGCCCTTCGCCACTATGGCTCTTGTGGTGTCGTTTACGGTCACTTGTACTGACCTTCGTTTGAGCATGTTGGTGATCCAGCCGCTCAGAGACGGGACTATATTGTGTCTGTCTAGGGCCGTGCTGATACTGTTGAAAGTGGTTTTGTCAAAGGCGCCCTCGATGTCAATGAAGGCTGCCAGTGCTGAGCATTTGTGGTCCACTGCGCATTCAATTTTGGATACCACGCTGTGTAGCGCAGATTCCGTTGATCTGCCTGTGGAGTACGCATGCTGTTGTTTGTGGAGTGGCTTTGCCCGAAGAGGTCCATCTCGGATGTGTCGATCGCAGAGCCTCTCTAGGGTCTTTAGTAGAAAGGATGTGAGGCTTATGGGTCAGTAGGCCTTGGGTTGTGTGTAGTCGGCCTTGCCCGGTTTTGGTATGAAGATGACTTTCACTTCGCGCCAGGCTAGGGGTATGTATCTTAGTGCTATGCAGGCCCGATAGATTTCTACCAGGCGTGGTGTGATATGGTCAACACCCCATTGTAGTAGGGCTGGGAAAATGGCATCTAGTCCTGCGGACTTATATGGCTGGAAAGTGTTAATGGCCCACTTTACTCGGTCTTCTGTTACTAGGTTGTGGGCACTGGACCAGTCTTGTTCCATTGGGGACCAATCTAGCACATCTTCCCAGGTCCTGTACCTAACTGTTTTTATCCTCTTAATATAACTCTCATGTTTATGCTGTTTGCAACAGTTATTCTACTCTGGGTTTGCTTAGCTGTTACGATTATTATTTAAGTTATTTCCGCTCAACTATTTCGCTATTTAGAGAAACTAAAATGAAAACTGGGTTACTAACAGTTAAAAAAATATTAATATTATAAGTAGGTACATAAGAAGTACCATGTATTAAATATGAGTTTATTATTTATTGATTTACTGGAGAATATGTCAAAAACTTAGGAAGATAATTGATTTAAGATAGGTACACGATGACATCAATCAGCTTGTTCTCAGAAACTGCTAAGTTAACCTACAATAGTTACGCCTTAGTAATGAACTCGCTATGCTCATGAATTAAGACTATGAAGTCACAAAATTAATTTAAATATTTTTATAACAACAACACCCTTTTATTATGTCTTAGGAAGCAATGACATTGATCAAAATTATGTAATGTAACATCATATTTACTTTTGAGGTAAGCTGAGCTTGTATCCGGTCTAAAGCCTCTTGGGACACTTGGATGGCATTTTCGTTCTCCACAGTTACTTTTCGAGTGCTTTGAGAACCTCCCATATTTATAAAAGTGCACTATCCAAATAATTTTATCGGCAAATCACGTCAAAAAGACATTTTTTGACAGATTAGACTGGATTAGACATAATACCAACCAAAGACTAGAGAAAATAGTTCGAGACAAGAGTCAGTCTCAGTCACTGGCATTGAGATAGGAAAAACATGGAGAGGCCGCGTTATTCTATACATACATTTGCTTATACAAATATGAGTGAAATATGATTCAGAATACGAAATATCGTTTTGTCTCGTTCTTTCTAATAAGGTAATCGTATTTGATAAAAGAGACAACAATATTTTAAGTTGTTGCTTATTTTGGCAACATTTTGACGTGACGTAGTACAGTTGTAGGTAAGGTGCCGTAGCAGCCATCTTTTGCGACAAGTTTCGTGGTAGTTTTGCTGTCAAATGGTTGTTTACTTTTTGTATTATTGAGATTTGCGAGAAAATTACAAGGATTTTACCTTTTAAAACTGCATGCAAATGTTGGAAAACAACAATTCAACATGTCTGTGTGTTGTATTGTGAAGTGTGGTGCAAGAAAGAATGAAAATAAACCTCTAATGTCTTTGCACAGGTTAGTAGCCGGTTTTCATGCAATAATACATTTAATAATACACATTCGATGATACATTTGTAACGCGATCATGAATTTATGGCTAAAGTATTGATATTTGGGTTCATTTCCGTATAATAGACCATTTTAGTATATTTTGTTAATTCATTTGTTTGTTTACAATAACATGTCAAATGGAATAGGGTTGTACCGTTGCCGTAATAGTTTTCTCCGCTGAAACGTTATCGGCATATTCTGCGATGTGAACATAAGTAATTCTGTGTCCTATTCGGTCCGAGTGATCTTGCCAGGTCCGGCCTCTGGTTCACAGCACCGAAATTAAAATATTTTATTTCACATAAACCTACATGGACACTTAGGAAACGTCAGAAGCTAGGTGCACGGTTCCAATTGGTTGTTTCCTATGGGGAAGAACTGGCAAGAAACTCCACAATTTTTACAATGTATTCAAAATGTACCTGGTACTGATTTTAATAAATAAATAACTCCTTTTTTATTAAATTTATGGACTATCTGTTTCTCTCTTCTCGCCACTGCAGATTTATTACCGAAAAAACTCAGTGAAAGCTGAAGTGACGGTAACAGAGAGTTGTTACATTTGGTACTTACGCTATCAGATGCATTTATAAGTAGGTATCTTATTATATTGCCATTTGTCTTCACAACTTGTTTGTCTTAAGCATAAATATAATATTTTTCTCCGAAAATTCTAACTCTAATAAAAGATTTTCTTTTTTGACTTGTATGTACCTATCGATAAATAGTTCAGTAATTAACCATGAGTCTTTCGTTTTACGCATCACAAAAGATTATAAATAAAGTATTTTCGCACACTTTATTTTTATGCAAAACTGTAAAGTATACCGAAAATAAAGTAGGATACGTTATTATAAAGTATGGTTGGCAACCGTAATTACAACGGACTTTAATTTAGTAAGTTATTATCCAAACGTGATAACTAGTAAGACTCATATTTTTAGTATCGATACTCGATAATAGTAACACCTATGTTCCTTGATTGGTACAACCCTAGTAGTGGCAGCCATTTTATGCGACAAAACGAGTTGTAGGTATGCACCCTTTTTTTGTAGGTATTTCCAGTCCATACTTTTTATATGTCAATGGTCACTGGTCTCAGTTGTCATTTCATTGATCCATTGCTTAGACAAAGAAAAGTATAGACGGCGGGTAGCTCCATTTCATTTCCACAAGAAAGGGATAAAGTATTGAGTTATTATAAGTAACAGAAAAGGATAAAGCTATACTATTTCCGTCTCTCACTGCGTGCCAGTTTTTTCAAGGCAGCTACTTATGTAGCCAATGTTAGTTAAGTTAGTTTTTTGTCTCATGTGTGGCCACGCTACCCGATGCTCTATAGCTTTCTTACTCTAAGATCCATTGCTTATGGTCAAAGAATATAGAGTAGTTCTACGTGGGCCTTACCACAGAAAATATATACCCTACAGTCATAACGATGTAACGATGGCGATGCAGCGATTTTGTACAAAACGAAAAATAATCTGGAAAACTAATTATTAATAATGGTCTAAGAATAAAACCATCGTGGTGATGTGCGATGAATAGATGACCCTTTGATTAGCTGTATCGTAACAAATAATATAATTCTTCCTTAGTTAATAAAATGCCGCAACAACAGATGGCGCTACTCATGTCATGTAAGATAGAATCGCAATCCAATGTAGATTTGTACATACACCGGTTTGATTACTTGATTGCATGTATCGTGGACAGGCCAGACAATGTCAAGACAGAAAACCTGGTCCAGTGCTTGGTAGGTACACTTGGCCGAGTGAACCGTTTCTGTTCTGTCGCTTGTGGCACTGTTTCGCTGCTGTAATCTTTACGTGTAATCAATCAAGGCACTATTCATCATAGCCCATTTTCTTCAACCCATAATATCGGCATGCCTAGATAGCTACAGCTATTTAACAACTATCAGGGACAAGCTGATGAGACTGGACCACGGCTTAATATGTTTGCACATTCGATATTCTGTATATCTACTGACGCTTCTTGGTCTCCCAGTAAAAATTGTTTAGGTTGCCAGTTGCTAAAAGGTTAAGAGTAGGTAATTCAGAATAGGTACTTCTTCTGCTAATTCACTGGCGTTCTCTCTACTGGAGAATCTAATTAAAAAGGTTTTAGTCTCATCATTGAATTGAATAAAAATAACCTAAATATTTACCTGTCTATCTTGCGTGTTGTTCTGCTTGCCTATCGGTTTTCCCATTCCCCTTACAAACTTTCGTATCCCTCTTGTCCTCTTTGCTAACCATGCATAGTGCTAAAGAAAATCCAATAATTATTTTAAACTACCTGTTGTCCGCGACTTCGTCTGCGACCCAGGATGAAAAGTAGCCTATGTCCTTCTCCAAATCATGGTCTACCCACGTACCAAATTGCATTCAAATCTGTTCAGCCATTTTAGCGTGAAAGCGTAACAAACAAACAAACAAACTTACTTTCGCATTTATTATATTACTAGCTGCGCCCCGCGGTTTCACCCGCTTATATCTCGACCCCGTGATTTCTAATAATTAATTCAATCATGATTCGAAAGACACGTGGCGCCATCCATCTATTATCATAATAACGTTATGGTTTTCCTCGGGAACAGCACTTTTTTTCGGGATAAAAGGTACCCATATAGCTTAGGTAACCCTATGTCCGTTTCTGTACACCTGACAACGCACGGGCGTAGCCAGGGGGAGGGTTTTGGGGGTTCAAACCCCCCCCGAAAAGTTCAGATATTAACATTCATAGAATCAAAATAAGAACACACAAGTGAAAACAGACTGAACGGCTTGGCTCTCCTTAAACATTCACTATGGGATAGAAATTGATGCGAATGAAATAGTGGATATATTTAAAAAGAAAAACAGAAGATTAATTTTGTAATATTCTGTGTTTCTGTGATATATAACAGTACATTATTTTTTTATTTAGCTCATAGTTTATATTGTCCCACTGCTCGAAAAAGGACTCCCCCAATTCTTTCGAGGAGATTTTTTTTGTATCTATTTTTCACATCTTTAATATTTTTCTTATATTAGGTCTCTACCTATGAAATTTCCGTTTTGTATGAAAAAATTTAAACGAATTTTTTTCATGTATTTTTTATTTGTATTAATCGAAGTAATCACCCATGCAGTCAATGCATCTTTGCCAACGCAGTGGCAGTTTATTGATGCCCTTCTTAAAGAAATCAGCTGGACGGGAGGCAACAAATTCTTCAAAGGCATTTTGTACTGCCTCTCGGGTATTAAATTTTTTTCCCGCCAAGAAGTTATCCAAATTCTGGAAAAAGTAGTAGTCTGTAGGCGCCAGGTCTGGTGAGTAGGGCGAATGACGGAGAGCTTCCAACCCCAGTTCTTGCAACTTGGAGACCGTCTGCTGTGCAGTATGAGGTCGCGCGTTGTCGTGCAGGAGCAGCGGAGACGAGCGATTGACCAATGCTGGTTGGAGATGTGCCAGCTTCTCCATCATTGTGTTCAGTTCTTCACAGTACACATCTGCAGTAATGCTCACCCCGTTTGGTAAGAAGCTGTGATGAATCACACCGGCGCTAGACCACCAAACAGTGACCATCACTTTTCTAGGGGTAAGTTTTCGTTTAGGGCATTGTTTAGGTGCTGAACCAGGATCTAACCAACTTGCTGAGCGCTTGCGGTTATCAAACAGAATCCATTTTTCATCGCAGGTAACAATGCGGTTCAAAATTTCTTCATTTGTGTGTCTGTTGAGCAGTGTAAGGCACGTCTCGACGCGTACTTCGCGCTGGCGATCATTGAGGTCGTGGGGCACCCATTTGTCAAGCTTTTTTACCTTGCCAATTTGACGCAAATGGACCAATATTGTTTTGACGCTAACGTCGAAAGCTGCTGCTAATTCAGCCGTAGATTGTGTATCATCAGCTTCCACAATCGCCTTTAATTCGTCATTGTCGACCAAAGTCTTCGGACGACCGCGAGGTTCATTTTTCAGGTCAAAATTTCCAGAACGGAAGCGAGCAAACCAATAACAGGTGGTGCGTTGGTTTGTAGTGTTAGCTCCGTAAACGTCGTTGATGTTGCGTGCCACTTGTGCCGCGTTGCTGCCGCGACGGTACTCATATTCCATAATTACTCGAATTTTTAACATATCCATGATGACCAAAAAGATTGAAATGCGATGAAAATGTAACACTAGTCAATAAACAAATGACTACTTTTGGAAAAAAAAATCCATGTTTTTAAAATAAAATTAATTTGAAATTAGAATTCTTAGCCAAACAAAAATTATTCTGATTTGAAATGGCCAGTACTGCAGAACGGCAATTTCATAGGTAAAGACCTATTATAAGGGTTATTTTATGTACAGACGCCAGCACATCAAGCTACCCGAAACTGTCAAATTTTCCCAAACAACTTTAAGCCTTATGTTTTAGTGATAAAGTTGAAAATCTATTGAAGAAATTTGACAGATTGTAGTAGGTCGATGTGCTGGGGTCTGTACTTTTATGCGTTTTATTTTCTTGAACCCCCCCCGATACTAAAACCTGGCTACGCCCGTGTGACAACGTATAATGCAAAATGCAGGATGATCGGGTTAGTGGTTTAGGCTTGAAAAGGTAACAGACAAACTTACTTTCGCATTTATAATATTAGTTAGGAAGTTAGGATAGTAAGGATTAGTGACATGAAATTCAAATAAAGCAATTACATCGATTGACCACAAAAGATCGAGAACATTTTGGCGAAGGAAACGCGCGGGTGGTGCGGGGAGGGGTGCGGCACAAAAACTGACCACAATGGGGGACCGGTTGGGCCGGTTGCAGCCTCCGACGCTATCATCCCGCCTCCGACGTACTTTCTTCTGTCTGATCGGAACGCGATACGGCTTGCCGCGTTCCTATGTTTTATTTTTATTATTAACCGATTTAAAAAAATGAGATTGTGCATTATACCCCCGTTTAATATGTCTGAAATATTCTGAAAAGTGACAGAAACGATTTCAATGATTTTTAATTATTTGAATTCCAACTAGGTACTGATAATGGAGTGTTTATAGTAGACTAGCAGTGCCCTTGTCCTTTCCCGGGACACAAGCTATCTTTATACCAAATTTCATCTAAATTGGTGCAGCGGTTTAAGCGTGAAGAGGTGAGACACACTTTTGTATTTATAATATTAGTATGGATAATCAAAACTTCTCCAAAAAGTAAATGATCTTGTCCATACCTGAACGACGGATACTTAAGGCATACATGCCTAAATGTACAGTGCCTTGCAGGTAAAGAGAGAGAAGAATTTAACTTTTCGGTACCTAATCTAAAAGCCCTTACCATGTTGAATCATTGTTACTTAGTTACGTAATAGCGTTTGGACTGGAAACCGACCCCTAGTATACATTGTATAGTTGGTAAATGTTAGGCAAATGATGATTCGGACACTTTTGTATAGCTAGAATTGAATCGTTTCATTACTTTAAAGTTTTTAACCGATGTTTCAATACGGATGTGGCAAGTTTTCTCTTGAAATCCATACTAATATTATAAATTCGAAAGTAACTCTGTCTGTCCGTATGTTACCTTTACACGCCTAAACCACTGAACAGATTTCGATTAAATTTGGCAGAGAGATAGATTGCATCTCGGGGAAGGACATATTTATGATAGTTTTTATCCCGATATTCCCACGGGATCGACTCTTATGCGGGTGAAACCGCGGGGCACTGCTAGTTAAATATTCATAAAACGTACTGTCCTCAAGCCTGTGATACACATAAATTTTTATAATAGGTGTAGAGTCAACCAAGTTTCAGTGTGCAGTACGAAAACCACCCTTGCTGCGGCATAAAAGTGCTGACAATGTACTTAGTCACATAGATGATTTAAAGCCAGCGTACAGCGCGCACTAGCAACTTTTTGTTGACCGATAGTTTGATCGTTCAGGGAAACAGTATGGAGCTCTAACTGAAGTGCACGCGTTTGATCGGCCGATTTTTCATCACCAAATGCGTGCACTTCAATATAGTTCCATACTGTTTCCCTGAACGATCAAACTATCGGTCAGCAAAAATTCGCTAGTGCGCGCTGGCTCTTAATGGAATAGATTATATTTTTATGTTTACCTACATACTAAAATGGTAGGTAAGTACGTATTAATAATTCCTATTGTGAGCCAAATAGTTATCTTATCAATAAATATTATCAATGGCACTGATGTATGGGTGACATTGTTATGTACCGAATGGCATAGAATTACTAAAACCAATATACTTAAATTCTAAACAAAATTTTTATTAAAACTCTTATCAACTGCAAGCCTGATCGCGTCTGTGAGCCGTCTTTCGCGCCGCGCCGGCCCGCTCTGTCCTACAACGTCGCTCGCGCCGTTTATCCGGAGCATAAACACCGCGTTCTATAAATCAGTGTAACGTACACAACTGTCACACATAAACGATTAATTATCGTACATTGTCTTTGGAAATGCCCACGCTCTGTTACAAGTAGGTACGGGGCGGATTTGAGAACTTCTAAGTTTAGGTACTTCTGATGGATTGCGGGCTTGCTAATAATAAACATTCCTAACGTTTAGCCTGTTTCTATGCGCTGAGTATTATCATTGGATCTTATTAATTCCAGTCGAATTATCCCATTTTGAACTTGTTTTAATGTCTGATTTCTGTGTCCCATTTAAGAAATCCATTTGACCAAAAGTTTTAAGGGTCCCTATCAGTTTTGCGGACTAAAAACAGAAAAAAACATTTTTTATCAGCGCAAATATCTCAATATCCTTAAGTTATCTCGTTTTTTTAAAAATACACAAGTATTTATCACCTATCTATCTAGTAAGTCTACGAATTTAAGTTTTAATAACTACTTAATAAAAAATTCGTTTATAAGGCATTATTTAGATATTTTACTACAATTAAATTAGTAGTCAAAATAAAAATATAAAAATTGAGTTTGGTAGATAAACACTTCAAATTTTAAAATATTTAACGCTTTTTGTTATTTTCAATAATCTCTTACGCGTAGACGACGGTTTTGCGCATGACTTTATTGGGTTTTTTCAGCGTAGTCAACATTTTTTTACAAGTACTAATTCATTAAACTTAAAAAAAATAAATCGTACACTTACTAATATTCTATATGCTTAGTATTTAGGATTTTTTTCAGATCGTTATTTGCTAAAAACTACCAGTTAGCTAAAAAAGCAATCGAAAAACTTGGTGTTTCGTGATTACGTAAAAACGTGTGTTAGTTTTTTTTTTTTTTAATTTATATTAAGTAGTTATCAAAACTTAATTTTGTACACTTACTAGATAGATAGGTGATAAATACTTGTGTATTTTAAAAAAAACTAGATAACTTAAGGATATTGAGAAAGGTCATTGGGCACCTTAGTATGGAAACCATACCCATGGCGGACACAAACGAAATATAGCAGAGTCTATTGATATATGGCTCTGATTTACTATGGCATTAGTCACATTAATGTGAGCCACGGGAATCTCGAAAAATTCAAGTGTTATAAACTGATATAGGGAAGATGAATAAAATGCTAATTCTTTAGAATATTTTTTATTCAATTTGATCCAAATCAAGCATAAGATCATTTAAAAAGGCAGCGGGTGCATCTGTTGCTTCCTGATGTCTGGCCCAAGACAGATAATAAACTATGCTTGCGATATGGGCGCAGCTCCCGACAGTGCGGCGGCCGTGTATACATGAGCAGTAATACTCTTCTATATTTTGTCTTCCATGTTGTATCGGGTTTAACAAAATATATGTATAGTACTGTTTCATTCGGATATGACGTGACTGGATTCGCCCTCTGATCAATATTTTATTATTAATTAAATGTCGGTGTCGATACATTTCCATGATATAATCCCCGTTTGGTCGTATGTGCTCGTAACAATAAGACCGTGCGATTCTCAAAATGGTATGAGCCCAACGTGAATAAGATTAAATATTCAAAGGTCAGCTGTGGAAAATCCTCAAAGCCTGGACTGTTTCCATCTAGAGGCACGAATGCTTCTCTTTGTCTGTTCAAGTTATTTGTTGATACGTATTCTGCCAACTCATTTTCTCTATTTATATTTTGATTTATAATATCCATAAACTGTTCGGCGTATATATTATTTTCGTATGGACGCCGTGTAGCGTTGATAATTGCCGCGGTTATTTTAAAATCAGTCATCATATTTCGCATCGCAACATTAAAATATGTGTGTCGAAATATTTTAAAATCTTTCTTAAATCGTCCATTAATTGTTTCGATCACCCAACGGCACATTGTAATTAACCGAGATTTATTAGCGCCAGGTGTAGATAACTGTTCTCCTCTTCCTCTAGTTGGCGGCATGTAGGGATTATATCCACGTTCTTCAATAGTAGGGATCGAATCCCGAAAACCACGGTCCAATAAAAACACGTCGTTAGGTCTAAGATACCAATGCCAAGCTGAGGCTTCTCGCATCAGGCTGCGCATAATAGGTAGCATCCAAAGTAGTCGCTGAATACGGACCTACGACTTCAATTATATAGCCATATAGCCGTCTGTACATACGATTAGACAGGACCCGAACGAGATCCCGGTACCTTTCGAGAAACACTGCATTAAGACTGTGTTTTCTTCGATGTAACACAGATCGATTGCACGACACACAACTGTTTTGTCTTTCCATATCAACGAAAATCCAATCCAAAAGCAAATAACCAGAGTCCGTGAAACACGCTAATATAGTCGATAAAACAATAGATAAAACAAACCGGGTAAACGTACAGATCGCAACGGTAGCTAACGAAGGGCTGCGCGGAGGGCGGTGAGACAGTGCGCGAGCGCAACGAAACTTGTTCAGAACATGCCTCTGAACAGTCTGAACATTGGCGCATCCGTGCACCATGCTGTATGGTATCGGAATTCTTTTTATGCCTTTATAAGATGAAATAAAATCCTCTGACCGTTTGTTTTTTATTTTTTTTAAACGATCCTGTACAATTTTCTCCATCGATTTTTAATTAAATAATTTAATGCAATGAAAGGTCATATTATTCCCCTTAGTTTAAAACTATTTTGGTTAATGTCCGCCACTCTTCGCTAAGCGGGTCAGATATGCCCAATGACCTTTGCGCTGAAAAAAACTGATTTTTCTGTTTTTTGTCCGCGAAACTGATAGGGACCCTTAAATCATAAACTTAAATTCCAGTTAGGTTAGAACAAAAACTAGGTACCTACCATAAAATAGGGACGTACCATTGCATGCATAGTACCATTGTAGTATACCATTGCATAGTACCATTGCATTTATCTGGCTTTTTTATCAGGGCACAGGGTTATGTTTTTAAAATTAAATGTTTCGAGCAGTAACCACCCGGCTGATGCAATAGACGTCCTGCCTTGTTTCAGAAATACACTCATCTCTGTACAGGCGTTACTCCTAACTGGACGCTGGCGCCTAACAATCTCGTTCATATCAAACATTTCATACATCCAGACCAGTTTCCGCTACATCCAGTTCTGGTATCTTATCTCATATGCCTACCGTCCTTAATTCATAATTACGTTTATAATAAAGCTGAGTGTACAAGGGGCAGGTGAGCCGTCGCGCGTCGTTCAGGGCGACAAGCTGACATACAGCTTAATTGCAATTTATGTGCTGGAGGAGCCGTGTCATACCTCCCAGGCTTTAACTAAAGTACACGCTAGGAAAAACATTTAAGCTTTGATTAACAAAACACCAAAGGGTTGTAACTCTGAGTTTGTTACCAGTTCAGTGTAAGAATCACGATTTTCATTTTGGAGAAGTTTGACATTCTGTGATGGCATAAAGCTGTGATTTTCCAACAAAGCAAATGGATTATGGACACTTAATAGATGCAAGCTAACATCTAAGGCAGTATTAGTTATAAACGATTTTTTAACAAGTAGATACTGTACTAAAGGCACGCAACAAACTAAAAGCTCGCCAACACCATCCCGATGGATTCCCGCGCTTTTACACACGGCCATCTTTAAAGTTTGATCTTTAATGTTTTTCCAAAACCATTGCAAAACCCGTTTTATTCTGAGCAGAGTTCTCAGCCAGACACGATTTAATTCTTCAAAAAATAGATATCGTTACCATAGTATCTATAGTTTTAGGGGCCCGTGGCTAAATAATAACAGTCGCACAGGTCGATCGATCAGGTTAAGCTACGCTTGCCGCGATTGGTCTGTGGATGGACCATCTTTACATATCGTGACCCCTCCGTGCCTCGGAAAGCACCTTAAGAAGTTGGCCCCGGCTCTCATTTATGGATCTTTGACAGTCGTTACGGGTAGTCAGAAGCCCGAAAGTCAGACAACCAGTCTTACCAAGGGATATCGTATTACCCAGTAACTGGGTTGTGGGGGTCAGATAGTGAGATAGGCAGTCGCTCCATGTAAAATACTGGTTTTCAGCTGCATCCGGTTAGACTGGAAGCCGACCCTAATATAGTTGGGAAAAGGCTAGGCAGATGATGAGTATCTATACCTAACTTTAAAATAATAACGCAAGATTGAAAAAAAATGTTCTAAACATCTGCACATTATATCAAAAGTTAAATGATAAAGCTAATTTGACGTGGAATTCTTTGTTGTCGTTCGATCACCTTATTCTGTTCACAATATATTTATGTTATTATGAGGAGCCCTGACGTCTAATAACAATCGATTTTCTACCTGCACGACTTTGCCCTGTCAGTGGTCGCAACTTCTCACCCCGCGTTTAGAGGAAATTTACTAAAAAACACTTGCTGCATTTTTAATCTAATTTTCATTGCTATAAAGTCGAAATTCGGTTCACTTAAAATTCTATTTGTACAAAAATAACCAGTCATTGAAATCATCGAAGGGTCCGCTTTTAGACACAGGTGCTTGTTGGACAAAAAAGGTAAAAAATCTTTTGAAAAAGAGGTCCCAATCCCGGCAATTAATGGATTACGTATAAAATAAGACACGTAAATGGGACCATAAAGATTGTAACGTCTTTCGCACCAGGGGTTGACAACTTTGGTACTATTATATTTTATTTATACTTAATTTAAGTAAGTAATTTTTCTTGTAAGAAGAAATGTTTAGAATGTAAATAGTATGTAAACAGATAATTTAGAGCTTTGGTGTTAACTTTCCAGCTGTTGATTAAATTAATTGTCAGTTTTGTATTTTCAAAACTAATCAAATCATTTATTTCTTTGCAAACATGGGTAATTGGTTCCTAGATGCTTTTATAATAATGTTCTCTATGTTCTACCATCAGAAACGTATGATGTCAGAGAACAAGTGCGCTCCCTCTGAACATCAGGACGGCAACCAGTCGGTTATCTTTTAAAGTGAAGGAACGTGAAAATATCCGTCAAAAGTTGGCCGTAACATCTCAGCGCTGATTTGCTGGATTCGTTATCTCCTCCACCGATAATTTTTTTCTCCCCACAGATTTTGTTTGTATGTATGTATCTATCTGTGTATTAGCATTTATTCTTGTATTTTATAGTCATTTCCTAGCTATTTATCCCTTTTGTTGCACCTGCCATGTCTTGTCTCTGCATCACCCTAAGTCTGATTGGTAGAAAATGCCTCAGGCATTAAGTCCGCCTTTGTACAATATTTCTTTTACTTGTGCTTATAGTTTTAATAAATAAACAAGTGCCAAGTTAATTAAAGTGCCAACCCTCCAAAGGATAGTATTAATTGAAATTATCATATATCTTCAAAAACATACTGAAGTCTTAGTCTTAGCAGAACCATAAATAAAGTTTGTTGACACTGCTTAAAGCCAAAGTCACCATAATTTACCTTGGCGATCTTTTATCATAAACTTGCCAATGATTGTCGTCGTAAAATTGCAATATTAAAGAAAACATCTACTCTTCAAAGGATAAGGTAAATATCCGCGTATTATGAGGGATTTTACACGTCATAAGTGGGTTTAAATCATATCATTTATTGGTAACCCCTGACTTTAAGATGCGTAAGTGTTGGCCGGGGGACTAATGAATGTAGGGACCTGCTTGAGGAGGCATGTTTGATATTTATGGTAAACATGATTGGAGTTACCAATAATTGTGGTTAGATTATAGTATTATTATTTATTACTAGATCGATATTAGTCAATCCCGCGGGAATATCGGAATAAAAACTTTCCTATGTCCTTTCCCGGGACTCAAACTATCTCTATACATCATCTAAATCGGTTCAGCGGTTTAAGGTTACAGAGAAACAGACATACTTTCGCATTTATAATATTAGAATGGATTAAAGTCGCTTTTCGTGTCTGTATGTAACCACATTGTTCTTTTAAACTACACAACGAATTTGAATGCTGTTCTCACCATCATTTAGTTAGAGAAATTCCGGAAGGTTTATATTTAATACCTACATTAATATTAAACTTGTTTAAGACTAGCTTCCGGCCGCGGCTACGCCCGCGAGGTATATCGATAAAAAGTATCTTATGTCCTTCCCCGGGATGCAATCTATCTCTCTGCCAAATTTTAGCGAAATCCGTTCAGTGGTTCAGATTTTATTAATGGAGTTCTTGAGAGTTAAAGGTAGGTCATTGTTGTTTGTTTTTAATAATTTCAAGCATATCAAGCCTATGATGTTTCCCACTGCTAGGCTCAGGCCTCTTCTCTTGAGAGGGAGTGGGCTTTAATCCACCACGCGGGCCCAGTGCGAGTTGGTACATGTCACATGTCTACGAATTTTCCGGTTTCCTCACGATGTTTTCGTTCACCGTTTTTGAGAGCATGGCAGTGGTGATGAAATTATTTTCACAAAGTAAAGCGTCTGCCGGACTGGGTTCGAACATATGACCTACAACTCGTAAGCCGGAGCTGTTACCACTGCGCCACCACTGCTCTCAATATTTTCAATGGCTGTCACTAAACTAGTCAAAATATTATAGGCAGATTCAAGTCTTAAGGTAGGTACTGAAAAACTGTTCTCTTCTCTTGTTTTAAGGTATTCGGTACTGAAAAAGTGGCTGATTAGTATCGAAATCAGAGACAAGAGTGATTGTGTGAACATTGGAAAGTATTTTAATTCTCTTTAATGAAATATGTCTGTGTGGTGCCGGACTTAAAGAATACCACCACCCCATACTTCCCGTGGGTGTCGTAAAAGGCGACTAAGGGGCGTACCGGAGAATGGGCAGCAGCGTTCTCTATGTATCCCACCACCATACCATACTGCGATCGCCAACCCGCCTGCCAAGCGTGGCGATTATGGCAAACCCCCCCCTTTTGGGGAGGCCTATGTCCAGCAGTGGACATCTTTCGGCTGAAATGATGATGATGATGATGGATGAAATATGAAAAATTATGCGTAGGTACCTAACTTAGCAAAACGTACTGATTTGTAATCAACTGTAACATCTACAAATTCCAAGATATTAGTATTAAAGGCGGTGTATTTCCTTTAAGTTAGGATGGGCACTAAGTTATCGAACACGATAAGTCGGGACACATCGTTCCCGCGGGTAGTCTCACAATTTATAGTCAGTGAGAGGTATGGACCGTCTCCATTCATTTATCAAATGCCGCGCTTCTGTGCTAGGTGTCGTGAGGGAACGGCCATATAATATGAGATACAAGCAAGCAGCTCGCAGATTTTCCTGTATTAAGTCTTACTGAGATTATTTCTTTTATTTATTTATCTAGGTATTTATTTGTTTATTTTTATTTGAAATGGGTTTGCTCTTGACTCTAGTCTATGTCAGAGGTGACAGAGACCAACGACGAAGTGAGCTTCTGGGTAAGCTCACTTCATCGTTGGTCTCTGTCACCTAGAAGCCTGTTCACTCTTACTTATTATCACTCTTACTCTTATTTATTTATTTATAATAAGCACACCAACAGCACAGTCACAATTCAAATTAAATATCATCTAAAATTAGCATTTCAGTAAGCATGACAGATTAACAAGTATGCATGACATTGACTTAAAATATTTGAGACAAAGGAGAACAATAAAAAGTGTGTCAAGTAGTTCTTCTAGAACACTACAAAAACAAACTAGTTTGAGCTACATAGACGTGCACTCTTCACCCTGTCTAAATAGGGAACGCCTGTATGAAGCAAAACGCTATTTATATCATAAATAGCGAGCTTAATTCGAATTCTTTAACCTTTAACCGAAAACAAACGTTAATCTACATTAAGTACGGCCGACGAGAGAATGCGTTCGTGACTCCTGTCAGTTTTGTACACACGAATAGGCGTTTTGCGAATTTGATCTTTATTAGCTAATAGAATTGTCGCTCTGACAGGTGTCAGAAACGCATTCTCTCGACGGCCGAACTGTAGTTGTATTTTTCAACTAAACATAGTGATTAACTCATAGATATATTTTACATTTCTATGGATTAACTACATTATTTTCAACTTTAGGTAGGTAGAATGCCCCGTGTTTCTGGCAAATAATCTTCTTCGAATATTTTGAGTTTGTGAGACTATTATTGGTTAGAATTGGGTTTTGGGAATTCATTCTTCAGATATTATATTTGTTTATTTCTTCTATTTGCTGCGCCTTTATGCTCGTTAAAAATCCAGCACAGTCAAAGTAAGCAAACTTTACAGTCCCAACCTTTTCAAGTGGTTGTAAGATCACGAATACCGTGTTCATTACTGTGTTGTGTTGTATCGTGAAACATAAAAGACCAATCAAACGAATCTGTTTAGGACTATGTCAAATCACAACGAATTTTGATTGCCTAACACTGCACCAGAAGCCGCCACCACACGACACAACAAAGTAATATGAATCCGGCTTAACGGTACATTAGTGTGTTGTGTTGTATCGTGACGCAGGATAGACCACTCAAACGATTTTGTTCAGGATCACTTCATATCACAACGATTTTTGTTTGGTTGACACTGCGTCAGAAGGCGTCACAACACGATACAACAGAAGCCGGGTTCACATTAACCCGGCTTTAGAGTCAGCTCTTGCTACTTTGACTTTGTAACCTTTAAAGGTTATAAAGTGTAACATACCCTATGGCCGATCCCTCAAAATATAAGTTACTGGCAGTAGAGATTGCTTTCTATCTTCCAGCGAAGCAAGGATTTATGTCGCTTATCAGGCGCTCGCGCATCGCTTTAATTTGTTGCAACTAATTGATCCGCACTTTTCTTTATCCATAGGTATCTATCGAGACTTTCTTGGGGTAAATCATGGCCAGTGTTATTTAGAGTGCTATGTAAAGTGAAGAAAACGAATGTGTCTCGACGATACAACGTGCTGATAAATCTATTCTATTTTTAACAAATGGCAAGCAATGCCGATGTCGACTATTCTGCCAATGTCAAAAGTGAGCTGAAAAAATTTACTGATAAATGTATAAATAATTATCTGTGACAGAATCAGAAAAATATCTATTCATACTTTTAATAATAGTGAGGAAACTGGAATAGAACCAAAAATTCTAGTATTTAACATCCAACCAACACGTACTGGACCCGCGTAGTGGATAAGACCCACTCTCTTCTCATAGAGAGAGCTTCCCAGAGCTTCGGTAGAGGCACAAAATACAGAGAGTACAGAAGGCATGTATGTGCATAAATAATGTATGTACTTCACTTTTCATAGCTACGCTCGGCGGTCGCGCTAGGGTTGTCAACTTTGACTTATACACAAAAACTATCGTGGTAGTGACACTCGTATCTAGTTGTTTGATTTATTGTTGAGCTTATTCTACAATATTAAAACAAAACAATAAACATAGTACCTATTACAATACAAAAAGTTTACAGAACAGAAACATATAAAATTTTACATTTGTCAATTTTCACTATCGAAAATCCCTAATAACTTCAAAACGGATTAACCTATTCACACAATTTATTTTGCCCTATCCGTTTTAGACCTAAACCTATCAAATGACAATAAAAACAACACAATATCGACACAAACAAAAAATGTTTTCAACTTACGTAATAGTTGGTGGCGTGAATTTATCTTACAAAAAAGTTACTTCGTATAAACCGGTTTTTCAAAATCAAAATGTTTTATTTCACAGAAACCTGCATGGGCACTTATGAAACGTCAGAAGCTAAGTGCACGGTTCCAATTGGTCGTTTCCTATATACGTTTAAAAATAGGAAACTATTATATAAATCGAGCTTAGATAGCCGTTTTTTGTTGCTCCATTTTTGCACTTCACAGGCACTCGCGCTCGCACTAGTCCCAACCAGTCTGAGATAGCGTGTCCGTGAGTGGTGTCTATGGGTGCGTTGCTCGAGCAAGCGCACTTAGCATTTAGATTGCCTTCTGTACTCTCTGTATTTTGTGGTAGAGGGGACATTGTAGGCTTATTATGCTGTTCTGATACAAATGTTACAATATTACGAGAAAAACACGATAAAAGAACCAGCGGGGTAACTAACAGTAGCAATGGCTTTCATTTTGACAGTTCAACAATATTCATTGTGTTATTGTATATATTGTTATTTACGTAGCTGAGCAGACAAATTTATCGAACATATAAAGCAATGGATTGAAACTGTGTCACGCAATTAGGGTGCAGAAAGTTAAATAGCTTAATTTTTCTAAAACAGCACTTAGTAGGCTACATTTCGATATCCCACGGACACGATATTGTAGCATTCAGCAAATAGAAACGCCTTATACAACATTATTTTTAGTATATGCGAAACCCGAAACACATGTCTAGTATTTTTATGTAAAGAATCTATATACAACATTTCAAAACTGTAACATGAAAAATCACAAAGTAAAAAGCTTGTTAAGTTACTTGTTTGTCCGTACAAAAGCATGCTCACCCGCGCCGTTCCGTCTTGCGCTCATTGATAATATGTAGTACCTAGGTACCTAACTGTTCGGCGCGGAGATTGGATAACCTCCTTAGTGTCGCTCGGTGTCCAACTTTTAACCGTTTTAAATATTTTTGGGACAAAATATAACATGGGGTAAAAATGATTGGAATCGATTCAGTTACTTATTCTGAACAAACTATATTCAGGTTTCGCATATAGGTACTAAAAATAATGTTGTATATATATGCGTAATCCTCCCCGTCTTAATTATGTGAACCCTAATGTGCGGTTTAGCTCGCGATTAGCTTGCGGTCGCAGACTTACTCGGAAAACGTTCTAATGACACAATTTTATTATTAAAACAGCTGCAACTTGCATTAATTTGCTTAATGTTTTTTGAGAAATTCTGTTGTAGGTTTAAGGAAAATGCAGATGGATAATGCTACATTGTTTCTCATAAAAAAAAGTTGCATGCAACTTTAAAAAAAAAACAGAAGATTTTTTTTTCTTTATTTTGGTTTCACGTTTCTGTAAGCCTGTTGTACTTACAAGTTGCTTAATTTCTTTGAAGTTTTAATTTGAATCAAAGAAGTAAACTGCAGTCAAAACATATTTTGCAAAACTCTTTCGGCTGCTCAATTACACTGACTACAACCGCACATACTCTACCGCCGAAATATCTTGGCGAGTCCGAACTTCGCGCAGAAGGCTGCGCAGTAATTTTTTTAGGAACCAGACGATGATATGAGGCGAGTGTGAGTGAGAGAACATGCGCGAAAGTTCGTAGTGTCTATGTTCTGACTCGCCAAGATATTTCGGCCGTAGTGTAGGCTCTTTATAATTGCAAGACCAATGGTTATCCTACGAAAGCGTATGCAAAGTAAGACCTTTGACCCTACACATGGTAACCCTCCATATTTCTTCACCCTGTCAAAAGTGTAAATATTCTAAACAAACATAAAAAAGGTGTTTCTCAGATAATTATCTAGAGAAACATCTCAGTGTGTAATTACACACTTAGGCTCCGCGGATTTCTGTAAGGCTTTAAACAGATTTAGCGATTATGCGTCCTTACAAGAAATCGCATGAATAATATGTATGGGGTTATGTGTCGGAGAGTTTTATGAACAACACAGTAAGTCTGCTTTGTTCCTTGAGAATTTTAATGTCTTTAACTTTCGCGGAATTCCTTTGAGCTTTATATTTTGCCCGCCGCACATGTTTTAAGGCCTAGCACTTTGTGGGGTGGAGAAGTTACTACTCATTACACTGGGACTTTCTACTTTCAGAGTTCTTTTTAGTTTCGCGGATCGTGTTTTATTTATAAGGCTTCCTTTAAAGCAGGCCATACACACACACATACACTTGTATGGCTCCGCAGCTTAATACCAGAATCGCTAAATACCAGATTCGCAAATTACCAGACTCGCAAAATACCAGATTCACCATAAACCAGATATGCAAAATACCAGAAACGCAAAATACCAAAAGTACAGTCCTAAACAAGTGAGTTCTGTTTATAGACTATCCTGTACACTGACCTCTATAATTGTAATATAGAGGTCAGTGATCCTGTATTAGTAACTATTTCTTCGATGGATAAAATGAGATCATTATACAAAAAAGGTCGTGACCTAATTATAAACTAAATTTATTATAAACTAAATCTGATTCCTGTAACACAGGTTACAACCTAGCACAGGAGTCAGAGTTTCCATATATTAATGTAACATACTTTTATGTCAATAAAATATTATTATTATTATTATTATTATTAAAACTGCACTGGCCACTTTTGCTTTGAAAGAAAAAAAATTAAAAAGATGATTAATAAGGAATCACCAATCTGTAGGATCAATTAAAAGAAGATCAATAAAATAAGTTTGTTAAATTAGTGATTCTGTTATTCTTTACTTTAGTTAATATATATTTTTTCAATTAAAATTTGTTTTCAACTATACAAAATCTGTTATTTTGCGTTTCTGGTATTTTGCATATCATAGGTTTATGGTGAATCTGGTATTTTGCGAGTCTGGTAATTTGCGAATCTGATATTTAGCGATTCTGGTATTAAGCTGCGGAGCCACTTGTATTACGTCAATTGTGGCGCCAACGCAACACATTTAACGACTCGTATATTTGCGTTGGCGCGCTAGCACGTACACCAAGGACACATCAGCGGACCAGCTCTTTGCAGCGGGTGCAGTTTGTGGCGAGACGTCTGCCGCGCTACACAAATTCAAGATCGGATACGTTCGTATTATGTGGCGCGGTTATTTGAAAAAATGAAAAACAACATTGGATTTTACGTTGAGTTTATTGCAGAGGTTGAAAAATACCCTACATTATACAACAATCAACTCGTTGATTATGGCAACAAACGGACTACGCAAATTATCTGGACAAAGATCGGCAAAAAATTCAATGAAAAGGGTAAGCACGTATCAATGTGTGTACAATGCGATCCAACTAAGACTAGGAACGTCAATATTTTTTTTTTTTAAATTGGAACAACAAACAGCAACATTACGCAGTACATATTATAAAAAACCAATGACCTCGATCTGTCAAATGAAACTTGAAATATACGACTTGCACAGAAAATTTGTTGTTATTCATTTTAGAATATTATTGTAAAGTTTTTGTCGCACGCAATCGCACTGATTTTGCTCATAAATAAGTTATCGAGGTGCTGTTTTGCTGAAACGTCACAATATGGCGCAAGGTCATTCCAATTCTTTGTTGAATCGTATTGTAAGAACTACACACGACGACATATCAAGCTATACATATCTTTTCATTCATCAGTTTTAGCTGACCTCGCATTGTATACGCTGTTCATACAATGAGAAGTCAGCTTATACTGGAAATGTGTAGCTTGATATGTCGTCGTGCATACTTTTAATTATCTGCTTTTCTGTACTGTGTAAATATTTTACCAAAATCCATATTTTTTTTTTATTGTTATTTTCTAATGTGGACATGCAGATTTTATATTAATGATTGTTACGTCTTTTAATGGAGAAACAATTTTGATTACAGCGAATATTTTTTTGATTAATTAATAATTTTTAAAACGCCTTTCCCCCGATAAACTTAAAACTGAAACTGAACCATTTATGAGAAAATTTAAATTTAAGTTTTTCTCATATATGGTTCAGTTTTGCTGAGGGACTTAATTGTCTAATTCATCGGTAATAACCTCCGATATAACCTCCTAGCAGGAATTGGTCGATTAATAAGTAACCCTGTATATATACAATACATACCACCCCATACTTCCCGTGGGTGTCGTAAAAGGCGACTAAGGGTCGTACCGGAGAATGGGCAGCAGCGTTCTCTATGTATTCCACCACCATACTATACTGCGATCGCCAACCCGCCTGCCAAGCGTGGCGATTATGCCAAACCCCCCTTTTTTGGGGGAGGCTTATGTCCAGCAGTGGACGTCTTTCGGCTGTAATGATGATGATGATACAATACATCACACTAATATTATAAAGGCGAAAATTTGTGAGTGTGGGGATGTGTGTGTGTGTGTTTATGTTTGTTACTTCTTCACGCTCAAACGGCTAGACCAATTTTAATAAAATTTGGTATGGTGGTAGCTGACACCCTGGATTAACATATAGGCTACTTTTTATTCAGATATTTCCACGGGATCGAAACTTATGCGGGTATAACCGCGGGGCGCAGCTAGTTACACATAAATAAAGGGTAACATCAGTTATTAAGTAGGTGTACTCCTTCACTTATAGGAGACCACAATAAAGTCAACAACTAAGCTAACAAAGTTAAAAGTTAAATTACAGTTAATTGTTAACATTGCTTTTTGCAGGTGAAGATTGTAAGACAAAATGGAAATCGATACGTTCAGCCTATATACGATCCCTAAACACAAAATATAAGAGAGGGCCTTGGCCTTCAAAAGACTACTATTTGGCACCATACTTGCAATTTCTAAACCGTTTTACAAAAAATCGACCTCAAGAGGATAATATACCCATTACACAAGAAGATGAACGACACACAGTGGATTCTGAACATGAATCTCATACAGAGGAAACTTCAAATAACGTACCCGATTTAACATTTGCTGATGAAGATTCACTGAAACATGAAGTGCCTGAAGCCAGTTCCTCTGTATCCAGTCCACACTTTTCAAGTTGTTCAACACAACCATCAAAATCTCAGAAACATATGAGCGAGATAGAAAAATGTGCTATTGATTATTTTACTTTAAAAAAAAAGAAACTAGAGAATATACAACAACCTGAGACTCAACAAAAAGATCCATGTGAGATGTTTCTCTTAAGTTTGGTTCCGCACATGACAACCATGTCCCAGCAACAACAATTGAGCTTCCAAAGAGGGGTACTGGAGCTAATAGAAAATATTAAGTACCCGGCAGCTCCCACGTAGAGCATTAGATACGGGTTCGTCAAATTAAAAGTTATAGAAATTCTTGTATGAGGTGAACCAATTTACAAAAAAAAAAACAAAATAAGGTGTACAAATTTTTCTCAAGTTCTACATAATCGTCCTTTGCAACGAGCACCCGTGATTCTTCAATCTGAAAATCATTATGTGCAGGCGCCAGCACATCAAGCTACCCGAAACTGTCAAATTTTCCTAATCAACTTTCAACCTTATGCTTTAGCGATAAAGTTGAAAATCTATTAAAGAAATTTGACAGATTGTAGTAGCTTGATGTGCTGGCGTTTGTCGTCGTTTCAGCCGATAGACGTGCACTGCTGGACATAGGCCTCCCCCAATTTTGGGAGGGTTTGCCATAATCGCCACGCTTGGCAGGCGGGTTGGCGATCGATGGCGATGTGCTGGCGTTTGTATTTTATAAAATACAGGGTGGCAGCGACACCGACGCGCAATATGTTTCCATGGATTCAGAATATGATTTTGAACCCTCCTGTGGTGAATTTTTTTCCTATGAAACAGCTGATTTGTTTTTGATAACCGACGAAAAATTTTGAAGCTAGACGATCTAGAATCACCCTGTATAGTGCTAGTGGTGAGTGAACGCTCTTCAGCCGAAATACACTTTCAGTAGTGGGATATTGTTTTGATAACTAAGATTCAATTCAGTCCAATAATAATTTGTATATCATTCGATGATATAAATGAAACTTTTCTACGTGAAACGTAAGGTCATTTGTACACATGACTGTGTTTCGTCGTTTCAGCCGATAGACGTCCACTGCTGGACATAGGCCTCCCCCAATTATCGGAGGGTTTGCCATAATCGCCACGCTTGGCAGGCGGGTTGGCGATCGCAGTATGGTATGGTGGTGGAATACATAGAGAACGCTGCTGCCCATTCTCCGGTACGATCCTTAGTCGCCTTTTACGACACCCACGGGAAGTAAGGGGTGGTGGTATTCTTTAAGTCCGGCACCACACAGACCGTGGATGACTGTGTTTATTGCCGCGAAAAACTACGTTTTCTACGCAGTTTGTAGGCACGGTTGTCATCGTTGTTGGAGACTTATTGACGGAAACGTTTTTTCTACACGGCAAGAAAAATGTGTGAGTACAAACGCCTAAATCTTGTGTAATTTGGAAATACCGTCAATTGTAGTATCATGATTAAACAGGTGAAACCCAATAACGGCTTGTTTGTTTATTTTTAATTCTTTCTCACATTAAGAAATCTGTAGTAGTGGACGAGGATGTTGACATTCTGGAAGCTGCGCCACAACTGTGCGTCCGCTGTGCGTGTAAACGATACATAATCTAGTGCAATAATTGTGGCGACGTACAGTCACGAGCACACACAGACACACTTTTGGCAACTTTCAATTGCGATTTTTTCGTGAATTGACGAAAGCAACGTTGAAATACGACTCTTTACATAAACCTATGGGTTCGAAAATACTATGTTCGTAATAGCATAACATTTCATTAAAAAATAAAGGAGAAAATTGCCTTTGAATAAAGCGAAGTGTATACATACTTATGCTCGTGACTGTACGAGCAGCGCGTGGCGCCAGTGTGCGGCCTCACTAAGACTTGGTGACGTATTTAAAGCTTCAAACTTTGTCGTTTATTCTTATTATTACCGCTATATCTTTTGTCTTATTTGAAACCAATTGTGTAAGATAAGTTCACGGAGTAAATGGATAAGTTAGAACGTCATCCACATCACAATAAAAAGCCAGAATCTAAGTTACATACACAAACGAATTAATCCATAATTATAACAGGCTAACAAATCATTTAATTAACCTGTCTACAATTACTTTCAATTAGTCGTTTCCCCGACTAAAAGTCGCGGTGTCCGAACAAAGCGTAAAGGTATGCGCGACATCGAATGACCTGTAGACCCTGCAGCTTAATCAGGTTTATAATGAATGTTGTTTCTAATTACATAAAATATCCTAGTTGCTTTGTGGACAGTAATTATAGCTATTAATAGAACCGTTTATAATGTGTGATATGTAAATTATTCGTGCAGTTGCAGTTGAATAAACTTTGTAGTGTGAGAAATGGGCTATTATGATTTTATCGTTTTTGAAATTACTTACGTTTCCTAAGAAAATCACTCAAGCCTCTTTATGAGACTTAAAAGGAAGTGTCAGAACAAGTTTTACTGATGACATATCTAGTTTTGAACCGCCTTGTATCATTATCGCTAGTTTGGACGCAAATACGCGATCTTGTGTGTCATTTTGCGTCCAAACTAGCGGTAATGATACAGGACGGCGTCATACAACGGAGATCTGAACGTCAATTCCCGTAATTAACTTTTTAAATCAAGTTGCAATCTTTCAGCGACAATCAAAGTCAAAAACTTGTCAAAAATGTAGGGAAATTAGAGGTACTTTGGCAGAATCATAAAAAGATAACACTATGAATCATAATATGGCGAAGACAGTGGGTGTTTTTCTTTTTTTCGCTGCACTACGTAGGTATAATCAAAGAGATTGATTGGTATTTTAGCACAGACAAAAAAAAATAACTGAAAAATCCATCACCAATGTGATTTGATACGATTAACTTAACAATTAACTGTCCATTTTGATTTATAATGCTATCTTTTTATGATTCTGCCAAAGTGGCCTTTTTAAGCCCCCAGACTGTGAACCTTTTTTAAAATTACGAGAATTGCCCCTCTGATACACCAAAATGATACAAGTGTTGAAAGTACTTTAATTATATCGCAAACATATATTATGACAACTCCTGCAACTTTTCTGGACAAACACCCGAAACAATTCTTCTGTGAAATCTTTTACGTTGATAGACTGTAATAAGTTAATATAGCTAGTCTGTGGTCTTCCCCTGGCTATTGGTCTGCCCGTCACAGATGACGCGTACAATTTGGTGAGTTAATGCGCTCTCGAGAGTACGACAGACAAACAGACTGGAGTGCTGAGCCAACAGCAGTGACTCAGGACTGGCCCTTCCGGTGGACACTGTTTATCCATCTACGACACGGCTCGAATGTATTTCCACGCCTGCTTTTATAGTAAAGGGTGACAGTTATTTTGTCTAGTGAATTTAGAATAGGCTTGGACAGAAGCGATCCATCGGTTGGACAAAATGCTGTAGTAGCTCGACCATGCACTTTGGTTTCCTTTTTTATATATCTGTTTTAATTCTATTTTCGATTAACTTCTCAGTAAATTCTGATTTGGTTTTTCATACTCATTTATGTATAGTATTGATTTCTTAGAGATTTATCATGTTATATCATAAATAAGCCAGACACTATTAAAATTTTACTTTAGAACTTCAGAAATACCGCATATATTTTGTTGATGTTAGATATTTTACGACCTCCAAAGAGAAAATGGCGGAAATCGGCGCGAAGTTTATTAGTATTTTTATGCGATAAAGGTGTGCCAAGTATTTGTTACAATGTTTTACACAAAGTGAATGTTTTTGCTAATTTCGTTTGACTATAAAAGTATCGGCTAGAGCCTACAGTGTAAATATGCATTGTGCTTGACGTTTACAGATTAAACATTAAAGAATATAATACTCTTGTAAACCATATACATTACAGATATAAATGTGGGAAGGATATGTTAGGTTTTTGTATGGAGGCTGGGCTTTTATTCGAAGCTGCTGTGAACAGGGAAGAGATTATATTTTTACGACAGTACACAAATTAAGGAGACTTTGTATATTTTTTTATTTTTCTTAAACGAGGGTGCGTTTAAGAAAAATAAAAAATATACAAAGTCCTTAATTATTATATTTTTTAATAATTATTATTTAAAACTAAATTGCAACCCACAGTAATTATTGATTTTGACAACACTTTTCGGTTGGATGTCATGATTATCATTGTGAAATGTGAACGTCAATGAAGTGTCAAAGTCAATTCAATTTTAAATTGAGTGACGACTGACAACCTTACTGGCACAGGTAATGTTTTCATAGATTCCATTATGAGGCATAGGAATCAATGCCATTACATACAAATCATGGAGATAATTCGTTGGTTTTATTTTAAGCCATCTAATATTGTTTTAGAATATTTTAAATAATAATAAGGTGTATAATTTGCTTTAAAAAGTGATATTTACCATATTTTCTTTGTTTCAAAGTGCAAAAATAATATTAAAAAAACCAAAAATATCTGGATTTAAAATATTTATTTATTCAATAATGCTCTTAATATTTTTTTTTGTTTTTGTAAGGCCATCCTGAATACGTTTCCCTATCAGAAAAACGATGACATTTCATAACATGTCCTTTTTTACACATAGTCGTATCGCTAAAGGCGAAATGATTATGACCATGAGTACAAAATAAATTGCTAGTATATTCGAATCACAACTGTAATTTTCTGATAGTTGTATGACATGTCCATAACACGGCAAATACAGTGTCAATTTGATAAACTTTTAATGTCCCTGGCTATACCCATGATCATCACCATATTTTTAAAGCTAGGTGTACCACATTAACGTCCGGGCACTGAACTGTATTGTTCAATAAGTTGAGTATAAAAAATTACCCATGTAGTGTTTTATAACAACTCGAGACAAGCCTGTGACTTGCGCAGGCGCAGCAAGCGCGTTGATGTCTTTTGTATGCAGTCACGCATTCTATCGCTTAACACTATTTATTTATTGAGTTCAATAAAATATTTATTAATGTATTTGTTAGTTTAAATAATAATAAATTGTAACAATCCATTTTTAATAAAAAAGGAAACGAAGGGAGAAAATAAAGGTTATTTTTAGAAAGTGTTATTGGAAGCAAAACTTGGGCTGAAAGTGCGTGTGCGCATCGAGCTCGTTGATGTCTTTTGTATGCAACAATTATATATTTTTACTTCAGTTTGCATGGTTGGCATGCAATTTCTTCCTGTCTTATAACCAGACATTGTAATTACAAATACATTCTTTTAGGGTCACCGGGGACGAATATACTCGGTGATAAATCCAGTCTCAGTTCAGAGCCAGAAATAAAGTACGAAGGATGTAATGGTTGTGGTTACTGGTTCACCAACGTATTATACCTGCACGGTATTACCCCCTTGGATCTGCCAGGATGAGTGCTAGTATACTGATAGAAAAAAACAATTAATGTAAACATCAATTACAAACTAACACTAAATAAAATCGAATCTAATTTAATTGAAGTAATCTAAGCTATTTAATTGAATTCAGTAAGTAATCAGTTTAGCTTTTAATTATTGTATTTTTCCAAATTATGTATAGATAGATAGATTTGTTAATTACTAATAATGACGATGATGATTTTTTATTATTTTTAGGGACTATTGTATTACTCAGTAACTGGGTTGTGGGGGTCAGATAGGCAGTCGCTCCATGTTTATACTGGTATTCAGCTGCATCCGGATAGACTGGAAGCCAACACCTATATAGTTGCGAAAAGGCTAGGCGATGATGATGATGATGATGACGTGATTCTATTACTTGTTTTTAATCAATTAATTGTGTTATCATCTGCGCACAATGTAGTGCATGCTGTGCTTTAAGTAATGTGGCACTTAGACTTCAGTTTTCATTGTACAAATTGTAAAGTAACAGTACAAGTGCAATCGGTAGAAAAGCATAGTAATAAATAAACACTATTTTGTCGTCAACTGAACATCAAACTATCATAATTCACTGATGCCAGCATAGTTCAAATTCAAATTCAAATACATTTATTTCATGAACACAGGGTACATACAAAAGGTGTTATAAATACATAAGATCCGGGTTGTGCCCCGCCAAAAGGCATACAAAATATCAAAGGTTCCATAATGTCATGCGATAATAAAAAAAAAAAAAAAATAACAAAAATCTAAATTAACAAAATTATTTAGTATGTCCTAACATGAGCACAGATTGGATTTAGTTAACAAGTATAATTAAAATTTGTCATTTAAATATTCGTCAACAGAATAAAACACCTTGCTATTTAACAATTTGAACAGATTTCCATTAAATTCGTTAATGTTAATTAATACTTGAGATAACTTGTTCTGGTAACTTATTATATAGTTTCAAAGTGACTAATTATTTTTGCGTATTGCGATGTAGCAAATGACGTCTGTTCACACGGTCTGCATCAGGTCTTCGTGTCTCGTGCCGTCCTCAATATTGATTACAACATCTGTAATATATCATGTTAAGAGCATATTGAAAGGACACGATAAAGCCAGAGCTGTTTATTTATTTCTGTGCCAATATCTTTATAACGTCAGCGGTATTATTACGTGTGTACTGCTACAAGGATATTTTGGTACTCGAATGATGTTAACAGGGGGCGCTGTTGGTAATCTGTGCAGTATTATTGTTTGTGAAATGTACTGAAAAAGCAAACTGGCGTGGCGGCGTTCCGATTTTGACCACGCGCCAAAAATGTTAATACAAGGTGGCAGGAATTACGATGCGACGCTTCAACAAAAAAATTCAAAGCAAATAAAAAAAAAAATCTGTGCCATTGGTACTTTTTGACCACGTATGTATTGCAAATTTTTTTTTCGATAACCCTAGAAACATTTCTGGTTCATCGTACAAAGTTAAAGTCAAATCATTTATTTCAAATAGGGCTGATTTTTCCAACGCCAGATAATTTTATCAGTGGAATAATTTTGAATTTTTGACAGTTCTTCCATACAAAAACTGTCAGACGTTAATTTTATTCCACGAATAAAAAATATCTGTCGACTGAAAAATCAGCCCTTAGGCACTTAAAAGGCAGTTTTGAACGTCAAAAATTACAGTAAAATATGTCACTGTCACCCATTATTAACATTATTGTCGTTTATAAGTTTGCTTTGGGCTGGTGTTAGTGCTACACGCGAAACGTGACCACCTCTATATCTTCTCTGCGAAGAATAGATATTATCTTAATCTCTTCATAAAAATGTAGTTTTGTTTGTCGTTTATGTGTACTAGTGGAGCTATTGAGTATTATCACTCAATAGCTCACTTATCTCGTACCCTACCAGGTAGGTAAATCCCACCAACAAACCGAAGGTTAGAAAAGTCTGTCGTAAAATGAAGCTCTTATCGTTCCTAACGTTTTCCCAAAACTACCAGGCGTCCAGAACTTACGGAAAGTTTAAAAAAAAAGCGAGTTCAACGTGTTTTCAATTAGAAAAGTTTGCACATAAAGTTGATGTACGGCGGAGGGAGCGTGTGTATCAAATTGGCGCGGCTCGCGGGTCATTGACCAGGTAATCTAGCAGTCTAGCAACCTACCAATAATAACTATTTTCTTTCCTACATTCAAGCGCTCAACTAATGTTTTTGACCTTGAATTTTTGTTCTTTGCACAAAAACGTTGAGTCAATATCATTTAATTGCTCAACTGTTAGAAGTAACGTCTATTATTTAAATCAAAACGAAAATGTTAAAATGCATATTGGATGAATAAACACGTCAGTCTCCTCAAACCAGTTATCAATCAAGATTTTTCTGCAAAATCATCCAATTATCCCACTGCAGTGCAAAGGCCTGAAGGGCAATTCTACTAATTAATGTGCAAGGTGAAAAACATGAGACAAGGATACGATGAAATTGTGAATAGAACCAAAAATAGTATTCGGCTAATCCTAAAATTCGTTTTGTTCACATTCCGGTCGCAAACTTTGTTTTCGTTCATTAGTTCTCTGTTCTCTGTCAATTGCAAATTTCATTCCCACTTCGAACAAACCAAAGAATATATTATTTAAATCATCGTTGCTTCTAATGGCAACTGCTATCTCCTGAATAGGTGTCGAGACTCTGAATGGGATACATCTCAAGAAATCCTATGGATGAAACAGGTCATCAAAGTATTCATAGATATAAAGAGGCGAGTTATCTATCTCACAGTATGTGGCTCGAAGCTAACGATCCTATTGCTCGTAGATAGTGCTCGAGATATTGCTCGAAAATTGCTCATCTTGTTACAGAGGTGTGAAGATGAATAGACGCAATTGTAAGTAACAATATACTTGATAAAAAGTTATGGTTGCTGGTCTTATGTTGTGGACTAGGTGTGCACGCGACTCCGTCTGCTTTCAAGTCCGAATACTAGGTACCTACATTGACTGGTAAGTTATAATAAACTGTATGAAAATTAAGAGTAAACAAAGTCAAAGCATTTATTTCAAATAGGCACATAAAAACCACTTTTGAATGTCAAATAAAATAGAATAGCGCCCCCTTTCAAAAGGTAGTTTCGTTTGGAGAAGAATGGGCAAGAAACTCCACCGTAACTCTTTAAAAATGTTTCACAATATTTTGTATACATTAATTCTAGATGCACCTAGAACAAAATTACGATACCATAATCGATAAAAAGAATGAAAAATGAAGCAATGACAAATAAATTAATTATGTGATAGATACATGGTGCTCACATATTTACGAACATTGTAAAAGTATACGCTTTTTTACCCGACTGCGCCAGAAGGAAGGATATGTCTTTTTAATAACAAGTAATAAGTCAGTGTGTGAGTTATAGTAAGTAATTACAGAATGTAAATCAATGTTATAAAAATAATGAACAAAACTTGTCAGTTTGGTTAGCTAGTAAACGTACTAGGTACAGACGCCAGCACATCAAGCTACTCGAAACTGTCAAATTTTCCCAATCAATATTGAACCTTATGCTTTAGCGATAAAGTTGAAAATCTATTAAAGAAATTTGACAGATTGTAATAGCTTGGTGTGCTAGCGTCTGTATATCAAATAAAATGAACAAAAATTAAACTTTTAAAATATAAACCCTTGATACCAATTTAGCTTACTGGCTGATCCTACCACTGTAACTTTTCCTGAATAACTGCCAACTAAAGATGAAGAAAACACGACATGAATAATACCTAAAGCATTAAACTAATTTCAACGAGAATTACACTCCATAATACAACGAACAATATCGTTGGTGGTTTAAGCACTCGAACTGAATCGCATTAATTTCAGTACTTAGCTGGCTTTGTCTTTCCTCTAAATTCCTATTCAGCTTGCACTGGAATGCTATTTCCGAATGAGCTTAGCCAAATAATGGACTTAGTTGGTCTGTGTTTAAACTAATTTGTTCCATAATGACTAATGGCGGGGATAGTTTTAGGTGAGATTAAAATTTGTCGGATTTTGTCAATCCTCGTAATAATACGTTATTATATTACGAGGGTTTTATCAAGTTTCGGGTTGTATATCAACCATATATTGGATGTATATTGCGATTACTTAATTGCCCAAAACCTTTGAATGTAATCGTGACATTTGCACTTTTTATTTTCATAATCGAATCACTTGTTCTTCTCCAAAATCAAAGCATTTATTTCAAACTAGCTTCTGCCCGCGACTTCGTCCGCGTGAAATTTCACCCTCCCCCCATTCATTTTTTATTTTATTTGGGAAAACAAACAATCGTACATTGTATATTATATCTAGAAATACTATATGCTATAAGTAAATGTACAATCCACTACGTTTCCACATGTTACTAATTTATGATACAGTTTTGGTAAAATTTAAATAAGATCAAAATATAACAACAATACAATTTTTCCGTTATCCTAAAACCCAATAGTTAATACATACTTAATTAATACATGCATAATAATACAATAATTAAAATTTTTGAACAAGGAAGTTAATAATTTGTTTTTTAAATTTTTGTTTAGACAGGGCAAATACATCGATATCTTTAAAATTATCATTGTAGGCTTGAACCAATCTCCGGAGCGGCGCTCTCTCTCCAGCATTTGTACGACAGGGAGTTGTAGCAAACAGTGGATAAGAGCGCGCCCCTCGCCTCATTACTGTCCTAGGTACAATATAGCAAGTTTTACTTATCAATTCAGAGCAATCAAACTTATTATGTACAAGTCCATGGAGCATCATTCCTTGGAGCAACAAGCGTCTAGAGCGCAATGTTAATAGTCTAAACTCATTCAATGCGTTTTTATAAGATAAACGTTCGATGCGACATTTGTACTGGATTGTACTAAGGAACTTACGCTGAACTCTCTCTATTGCAGTTTCGAATTTAATATAATAGGGATCCCAGATCTTACAAGCGTATTTAACTCGTCGTTTAAAATCTGACGCGGTCCTCATGACAAGATTATACATTTTAAAAGCCTTACAAGTAATTTTATCAATATGTAAATTTAAGTGAAGTTTACAATCAAGATTCATCCTCTTGAGGTGGAATTTCGAAAAATCCTTTCTTAAATCCTTTCTTAGTAGATACCTACTCTTCAAGTCTTCACAAAGAACACACACTCCAAATTTCATGTCTTTAGGACGAGTTGTTTAGGCTGTGCTTTGATATATCAGTCAGTCAGTCAGGATTTTGAATTTTATATGTATAGACAGGCGCATAAAAGGCATTTTTGAACGTCAAAAATTACAATAAAATAGAATTGATTTTAGTCGCCCCTTCCGAAAGGTAGTTTTCGTATGGAGAAGAATGGGCAAAAAACTCCACCGTTACGCTTTTAAAATATTTTGCATACATTAATAAAGTTATATGTGAAGACGATGCACCTAAAAATTACTATACCACAATAGGTAAAAGAATAATCGGTGAACATACATAAAAAAAAACATATATAAAGTCGAACATATAACCTCCTCCTGTTTGGAAGTCGGTTAATTAAAAATGAAACCATGATATACAGTGTGTTAGGTTAAACGAGGGACATACTTTAAGGGAGTGTAGTACTCATGAAAATGAACAACTTTTAATATGGGGCGGACTCAAAAATATGACAAAAAAAAACAGCTGTTCCCTACATTTTGTCCAGTTATGCGAACAGAAATGTATAGAGTGGCTGGTTTTATTTTCTCGATTTCAGTGTTGGTCTCTTAGTAAAAGTTGTTCATATTCATGGGTACCTACTACACTCCCTTAAAGTATGTCCCTCGTTTAACCTAACACACTGTATAAATTAATTATGTGATATGGTGCTCACATATTTACAAACATTGTAAATAGACAATTTTCAATTTAAAAAAATATATTAACGAGTAATAAGTGAGTTAAAGTAATTACAATTATCAATGTCAAAAAAGAATTAAAAATTTACAATTAAATTAGCAACCAGTTTGATTTTGTATAGACTCTAGATTGTCCTATGGAGCAGGACCAGCACGTTTCCAGATAAGTGAGTCCATCACGCCAGCTTTCCCCAAAAGGTTAGGCAGAGGTGTACAAAGTACAGACGCCAGCACATCAAGCTACCCGAAACTGTCAAATTTTCCCAATCAACTTTGAACCGTATAGTTTAGCGATAAAGTTGAAAATCTATTAAAGCAATTTGACAGGTTGTAGTAGCTTGATGTACTGGCGTGTCTACATCCACATTTAGCCAGTTATGTTCAAGTCAGGGGGCGAGTCTATTGCCATCAACCGGGTACGAATTCATGTTCCGGACTCAAATTGAGAAATTTATCATCATTAAAAAAAAAATCTGTGTGACATTTAATTGAGAAAACCTGCCAAACAAAGAAAGAATTCGCATTTTGCTGAGTTGGGACGTAACATAAGCGATTATTAAATATTAGGTCTTTACCTATGAAATTGCCGTTTTGTATGAAAAAATTTAAACGAATTTTTTTCATGTATTTTTTATTTGTATTAATCGAAGTAATCACCCATGCAATTAATGCATCTTTGCCAACGCAGTAGCAGTTTATTGTTGCCCTTCTTAAAGAAATCAGCTGGACGGGAGACAACAAATTCTTCAAAGGCATTTTGTACTGCCTCTCGGGTATTGAATTTTTTTCCCGCCAAGAAGTTATCCAAATTCTGGAAAAAGTAGTAGTCTGTAGACGCAAGGTCTGGTGAGTAGGGCGGATGACGGAGAGCTTCCAACCCCAGTTCTTGCAACTTGAAGACCGTCTGCTGTGCAGTATGAGGTCGCGCGTTGTCGTGCAGGAGCAGCGGAGACGAGCGATTGACCAATGCTGGTTCGAGATGCTGGAACTGAACACAATGATGGAGAGCTTCTCCACCATTGTATTCAGTTCTTCACAGTACACATCTGCAGTAATGCTCACACCGTTTGGTAAGAAGCTGTGATAAATCACACCGGCGCTAGACCACCAAACAGTGACCATCAATTTCTAGGGGTAAGTTTTCGTTTAGGGCATTGTTTAGGTGCTGAACCAGGATCCAACCAACTCGCTGAGCGCTTGCGGTTATCAAAAAGAATCCGTTTTTCATCGCAGGTAACAATGCGGTTCAAAATTCCTTCATGTGTGTATCTGTTGAGCAGTGCAAGGCACGTCTCGACGCGTACTTCGCGCTGGCGATCATTGAGTTCGTGGGGCACCCATCTGTCAAGCTTTTTTACCCGACTGCGCGACGCAAAGGAGTGGTAATGTGTTCATCAGCCTATGTATGTATGTATGTATGTATGTTTATATGTTACTTTGAAGCACTATACAGACCAAACGCCTGGGCCGATTTTTATGATTCACACGTTAATCGATTCCTCTTAGTCCGGCGAGTGTCACTAAAGACATGACGTTAGTGAAAATTCAAAATGGCGACTACTGGACGCCATATTAAATATATATTTTTTTATTTTTTTTTCAAAACCTATCGAGTGGAGTATCAAAAGAAAGGGTTTTGAAAAGTGATTACAAAAATATATTCAACATAGATACTTAAAAGCAATCCGAACTGACAAATCGCAAAAAAACACCTACCAAGAACTAAATCGTCTGCGAAATCTTTCAAATTTGTAAACTAAAAAGCTGGAAATAAAAAAAAATATTTAAAAAAATCAAAAAACCCGACTGCGGTAAAAAACTTAAGTTAAAAGAAACTGAAAAGCTAAAAACAAGCCCATTTTAAATTAAATAAAAGTTGGAAGCAGGCGGGACCCATTTGAATTTGAAAATACAATAAAAATGATATGGGTCCCGCCTGCTTCCAACTTTTATTTAATTTAAAATGGGCTTGTTTTTAGCTTTTCAGTTTCTTTTAACTTAAGTTTTTTACCGCAGTCGGGTTTTTTGATTTTTTTAAATATTTTTTTTACCTTGCCAATTTGACGCAAATGGACCAATATTGTTTAGACGCTAACGTCGAAAGCTGCTGCTAATTCAGCCGTAGATTGTGTATCATCAGCTTCCACAATCGCCTTTAATTCGTCATTGTCGACCAAAGTCTTCGGACGACCGCGAGGTTCATTTTTCAGGTCGAAATTTCTAGAACCAATAACAGGTGGTGCGTTGGTTTGTAGTGTTAGCTCCGTAAACGTCGTTGATGTTGCGTGCCGCTTGTGCCGCGTTGCTGCCACGACGGTACTCATATTCCATAATTACTCGAATTTTTCACGTATCCATGATGACGAAAAAGATTGAAATGCGATGAAAATGTAACACTAATAATTAAACAAATGACTACTTTTGGAAAAAAAATCCATGTTTTTAAAATAAAATTAATTTGAAATTAGAATTCTTAGCCAAACAAAAATTATTTTGATTTGAAATGGCCAGTACTGCAGAACGGCAATTTCATAGGTAAAGACCTATTATAAATTGACTTAATACTACCATTAATTATTTAAGTGCTCCATAGGCTGTTGAATAGTTATGTAAAATAATATATGGTTTCACATAAAACATTATAGGAATCCTATTTGAGATTATAGTGAGAATAGATAGAATTTATGCCAAATTGATATTGATAAGTTTATAGCCAATATTTATATTTATTATGGTTATGGCCAGGCGGGAGTTTATGGTACAGGCACAGTATAAAGATCTACAGGTTACCTATTGCGTTTGCGCGAAATTGAGACGAAACTTATACGACTTCGCACATGAAATGTATTATTTCGTATTTGTCTGGAAAGTGTCTATTGCTGTCTGCTTGTCTGGAAACATTATTTTTATTTGTTTTCGACATTCTCTACTTCATAGTGTTAAACGGTGCTGTCATCTTCAATAGGAAATCTGCTACTTACATGGCTATTGCCTTGAAATGGCGGGAAAGGTGATCATTTTCATCCCAATTTAGAGTTAAATGTGTTAAAAAGCACTAAAAAGCTGATTTTTTTCGGGTTTTTTTATTGTTTAATAGCAGTTCTTCCAAACCTACTCCTAAAACCATTAGTGCCGACATTTCACATAACACTTTATTTGCCTCGAATTAATCCTTTCCGTGGTTTCGCTGCCGTGGATAAAAAAACGACACCGATCGGCGGAGAAATACCACGATAACTTCTAAGCTTAGAAACTTTAGTACATGCAAAATTAAACCCTATTTTTCTACATTTAAGGTGTATGTACGAGTTTGGTGTATGCTGTATGTATGTGTGTGTATTGTAACATGTAACGTCCGCGGGACGAAGGGGGGAGGTGGCGTGGGGCACAGGAATGCGGTCTTCTGAGATACCTTATAGCCTATACACTATTGATAGATGTACATTTTATATAGGTGCCGGGGACTCGGAAGACTTTGGACTGGATTATGATAATGGATTATGGAATTTGAATACAGTATAGACAGTGGATGCGGGTGAGTAAATTGATTTAATGCCTGTTATGGAATACAGCGTGAAGTTTTGGTGGTGTTTTCCTTGTTGATGTTAGGTTTTGCGTTTTGGTATAGCCGTAATGATTGCAAAGCGTTTTTGTAAAACTAGCCAAGACTAGTCTGTATTGATTTTGCTTCTTGGCATGGAACCTTACAGGTGCTAAGGAATCACTGTTTTAAATTTCCGATGTCTTACCGCACTTGTTTAATTTTTTTATCTTCTCTGTTTCAATCAGTTAGCTTACTCTAATGTGATGTGTGAAGATTTGATTGATTTGATACGGATCCCTTGATTTAAAGAAAGCTTTAGAAGGTTATGTAATCTGGACATAAATAAGTATTAAAATGATGATGCAATGAAATTATGGTTATTTCTGTAAGTAGTTCTATTATGACCTTTTTACACGAACATTTTTGGTCAATATTTTATAACTTTTCACAATTCTATACGCAGTATAATCAACCTATAATGTTCCCACTGCTGGGACAGAGGCCTCCTTACTTCGAGAGGAAGTGGGCTGTAATCCACCACGCGGGCCCAGTGCGGGTTGGTAGATGACACATGTCTTCGAATTTTTGTTCCTAGGACATGCCGGTTTCCTCACGATGTTTTACTTCACCGTTTTGGGAGCAGCAGTGATGAAGTTACACAAAGTAAAGCGCCTGCCACCTACATCTCGTAAGTCGGGGCCAGCACTGCTCTCAATAATATTTTATTTTTATTTTTTTATTATTTCATTATTATTTTTTTATTTTATACACGCCACTTCTAAATTCACATTACTCCATGTTCTTCACACAGACGAACAAACAAATGAAAGCGTCCTTATTTACCCAAGTCCCCAGTGTACATACGTGAACCGTCCACCCAAGTAGTAAAAGAAAGCCCGCGGCAACCACTGGGAGGTTTTTTGGCCGACCGGCCCATTTCGAGGGGTCAACGACCCGCTTGAAACAATTGCCCACCGTAATTTATGTCTTGAGAATAATTTTAATGATGCCTTCGCGTTTGGGTGGTAATGTGTTGTACTTGTATCGCGAATTTTTGTTTCATCTTTTTTGTTGTGGTTTTTGGAAATTATCAATTACTATCTGCGCGCCGCGGTTTCACCTGTGTGAGTGTCGATCCCGTGTGAATATTGGGATAAAAAGTAGCCTCCAGGCTGTCAGCTACCTTCACACAAAATTTTATCAAAATTGGTCCAGCCGTTTGAGCGTGAAGAAGTAACAAACATATAAACACACACACACACTCACAATCTTTCGCTTTTATAATATTAGTGTCTATGTCTATTACTAGCTTTTTCCAGGGACTGCGTCTGCGTGAAATTTCTTGTTTTAACATCAAATATATATCCTATAACATTCAGTAATACTTATCGGAATCGGATCAGTAGATTTTCTAAGATAAGTCCCTACAAACAAATTCACAAATGTTACCTCTTCATAACATTAGTATATACTATATAAATACACTCGAGAGCAATGAATCCGGGTCACTTAAAGAATGTTAAAAATCTCGGAAACTAAAAATGATAGGTTAATGCAATAAATTGTATTTAATAGACAATGTAAGTAATACTCCTCAAATGAAAGTAAAAAAAATATGAGTCACCATACATTTTATTAACACAAAATTCCATAAAGAAAAAAACTGCTGATCTCTCCTTAAAACAAAAATAGGAAACATGAAATTTTTGAACTTTATTACGATTTTCTTGAATTTTAATACTTCGTATTGCCTCCTCGTGCTTCCATTACTGCGTTTACGCGGTTTGGCATGCTGTACACCAAGTTCCTTATACGATTTTGGGGAATATTCTCCCATTCCTCTGTGAGAGCAATTTTGAGCTCACGAAGCGTGATTGGGGGAGGGTTTCGTTGTTTTACGCATCTGCCTAGCTCGTCCCAAGCATGCTCGATCGGGTTGATATCCGGGCTGCGCGCTGGCCACTCCATACGAGTAATGTTCATCTCTTGAAGGTAGTCATTCACAATCCTACCTGTATGAGGTCGGGCATTGTCATGCATAAATATAGCATCCTCACCTAAATTGACCATAAATGGACCAACGTGATCATTGAGGATTTCTTCCACATATCTTACGCTAGTTAAAGAGCCTTTTTCTATGATCACCAGCTCTGTGCGACTTTCAGAAGAAATTCCGGCCCACACAAGTACAGACCCACCACCGTAGGCTACTTTTTCTTCGATGCATGCTTGCTTGAATCTTCCCCTGGTCTTCGATACACTCTGTGTCTTCCATCGTGCTTGTAGAGCATAAATTTTGATTCGTCGGAGAACATAACTTTTGACCAATCTTCAATACTCCAATTTACGTGGCTCTGGGCATATCTTAGTCTTGAAATACGATGCCCACGCTCCAGTTTAGGGCCGTTTGCAGGTCTAAGGGGTTTTAAGTTAGATTCAGCAAGCCGACGTCTTACTGTCCATGCACTTGGGTTACTTCCTCCGAGGCGTCGAAACTGATTTGTGAGTTCAGTTCCTGTGAGAAAGCGATTTCGAAGCATGTTCACCAAGTATCGGTCTTCTCGTGCTGTGGTACACCTGGTTCTGCCCGTTCCTGGTCTGCGTAGGTTAGAACCAGTTTCTTCGTAACGTCGGAGAACTCTTTGTACTGTTGACAGCGACACACCGACAGTCCTGGCTGTATCGCGCTGACTCCGGCCGGTTTCCAGCATTGTAAGTATTCTGGTGCATTCTTCAGGCGTAAGCGACATAATTTCAGCTTGAATAATGAACATAGAGCACTATCAACATGGTTTATGTACCCACATAAATGACAGATTACAAGCAAAAGCAAAACCAAATGCTGTAATTTCGTAGTTCCATCTTCGAAAGTGGCCCTTTTTCAAATTTGATTTTTTTATGATATAACTTTACAATAACTAAGAAGTTTTAATACCTTCATTTAAGGAGTATTACATTGTCTATTAAATACAATTTATTGCATTAACCTAGCATTTTTAGTTTCCGAGATTTTTAGGATTCTTTAAGTGACCCGGATTCATTGCTCTCGAGTGTAGATTCTTAGAGAATCTACGTGATAAACAAATCTCTTTGATTATGCCTGCCTAGTGCAGCGAGAAAAAGAAAAACTCGGACTGTTATCGCCATATTATGATTCATAATGTTATCCTTTTATGATTCTGTCAAAGTGGTTTTTTAGGCCCCCTGGTCTAATACAAACATTGCATTTTATTTAAGTGGCCAGAATTTCACAATGATTTGTAGCGGGCGCTTTAAAAATACTATAAGAAATAGGAAATAATTTGGATTCGATTCCACGTGGTAAAGTCACTCCTCGATATTTATCAAATCTTCTTTTTAAGGCTGACTTCTAAACTCAGCATTTCCATACTGCCTGGTGTTAAAAAATTCCAAAAAATCATAAAAAATCCAGCCTAAGTTATGCATGACGTCACAGGCCAGGTCTGGGTCGTGACTGAACGACGGGAGGCGCAAGCGCAGCTATCGCGTATCGCATTCACGAAATATCTAGCATTCGCTTAACTAGCCACGAACTTACTGACTTTAAAGCTTAAAAAGATTGATTTGATACTCCTAATAAGGAGCTCAGGATTTTAATTTGGATTTGAGTGGTTTTAAATGGTTAAATTAAACCCAATCCTAGATAACTTATAATAGGGCTTTTTTTTACAAAGGCGACAGATGACAGGCAACAATCCGATAATTTGAAAATTCTCAAAGTTTTTGGTTTTTCCATAGCTTTTGTATCAACACAGCACCCCTATCGTGAAAATGTGTCAGACATACTAAATAGGCTCAAGCTTGTACTGACTAAGTACCTACTCTAGTAGTTTTTAAACAATCACCGTGAAAAACCACCAAGACGTGTTGAATGTTTTATTGGAAAATCTTTTCCATAAAATCCACAAAAATTTTCCCCGAAATCGATGTGGACGAATACGCCTGCAGAAACTATTTATAATCTGAATTAATTTCACGAGGATACTTGTGAGGCTTGATTTGAGAAAACTATCTCGATGTTTTTTCTTAGAAAATGTAAGTTTTCTGTGTCTGTATTTTTTTTTATTGGCACGTCAGGCAAAGAGGTTTTCATACCAATGCCAGTACTTTTAAAACCTTGGTACATACATAAAGCTTATTTCTTATTACAAAGTTAACTCTTATTGGCAAACTTAAATGCCGATTTTAAAGAGTTTTATAAGTGTTATAAAAATATTTTAACATAAAGTGGTTGTAAACCTGATTGCTTAAGTGCTTTAAGACCTAAGCACAGTGACTCACAGCATCAGGAAAGTAGGTATAGGTATTCAATTGTTTATTTGATTCAAACGACTATTAAGGAATGATGTCACCTTGCACGGTGGTGGTGAGATAATGGTAGGTATCCTTGTGACTGCGATAGTGGCTTGAGATAAAAATGTCTTGTAACAAAAAGAATCACTTAATTCATATTAAGCCCACTAACTCATCATTGCAGTAAGGAGCAGTAGTGAGTAGCCTAGTGGTTAGTGGTATTGGCCACGACTGACGATTTATAGGTCTTGAGTTCGAACCAAGGCAGGCACTTTGTGTGTTTAATTTCGTAACCACTGCTCTCAAAACAGTGAAGAAAAACATCGAGAGGAAACCGGAATGTCCTAGAACCAAAAAAATCGAAGACGTGTCATCTACCAACCCGCGGGCCTGGTGGTGGATTATGGCTCACTCCTTCTCACAGAGAGGAGGCCTGTGTTCTAGCAGGAGTACATTACATGGCAGGCTGATTATACCACTAGTCCATAATACTAGTATCTAAATGAACTATTTCACCAACAAAACTAGGCAACTCTTCCGGACTTCTGAGGGCTTGGACAAAGTGACATTCTATCAGGTATAACCATGGTGGAAAAGTCACAAGTGCGCTGAAAGTCTTTGTAGAAATACGAAACGCTTTGAAAGCGATTGCCATTTGACTAGGCCATCTGGACGCGTCTTTTGGCCGTACCGTTTTCAAGACTGCTGTTTACTGTTCTTTGATGGAGAAGTCAACCGTTTTCTAATTTCCACACTGTTTTGGCTAGCAAATCATTCTACCAAGACACACATTGTATGCTATGTAAATGAGATTTATGACAAGTTTTACTCCCTCCCAATAAGTCCCGATCAAGTTATCGTGACCTCTACCAACCCGCACTGGGCCCGCCTGGTGGATTGCAGCCCACTCCCTCTCACTAAGAGAAGGTCGGTGTGCCAGCAGTGGGAACGTTATAGGCTGATTATGCTATTACGCTAAGTTATCGTGCAGTTATCTTAATTTATCTTGTAGATAGTAATGTGCTTTTATAATTTACTAGCTGCGCCCCGCGGTTTCTCCCGCGTAAATGTCGATCCCGTGGGCATATCGGGATAAAAAGTAGCCTAAATGTTAATCCAGGGTATCAGCTACCCTGGATTAACATAACATAACATACACTTTTGTTGTATGGGAGCCCCTCTGAAATATTTATTTTATTCTGTTTTTAGTATTTGTTGTTATAGCGACTACAGAAATATATCACCTGTGAAAATTTCAACTGTCTAGCTATCACGGTTCGCGAGATACAGCCTGGTGACTGACAGGCTGACAGACGGACTGTGGAGTCTTAGTAATAGGGTCCCGTTTTTACCCTTTGGGTACGGAACCCTAAAAAATACCTTCGCTTTCAGTTTGAAAATAGGCTATATGAATTTAATGCCCTTTGGATTGAATACTGCCCCCTTCGTTTTCACGAAAATCTTGAAACCAGTTATCGGTTTACTTAGATCTTGCGGACATTTATCGACAATTTATTTAGATGATACTTTAATTATTTAAAACTCTTTCGAATCATGCCTGAAAAACATATCGGACACTACTAAACTTTTGAAGGCCCTTGGGTTCATAGTAAATACTGAAAAAAGTATTCTTATCCCTTTATTTCATATACACAGTGACATTTTCGTAAGGGACAGCAGAACGAAAGACCCCCTCTTTCTAAACGAGTTCCGTACAATATCACCCAAGAAGACTTAGTAACATCTAACTCTTCATCACACACATTTGTCAGTTTGTCTAAACTGTTCACACGGCTTATTTGCCGATGTCTACATATACGATATTTCTATCCTGTGTCTTTATCCAGGCCACGGAAAAACTAATCTTTTCACGTAGAAATAGAGTTTGAATTTAAATTTAAGAAGTGTTTTGTGTACCTAAGTCTCACGTCGTATCAGTATCGTTTAGTCATTAGTAGATACTATGGTTTGTTGTGTATATTATTAGACTAGACTGAACGTAATTTTCTCCTTTGTTCTATTAGTATGTATTATCCATACTGTAATAATATTATAAATTCGAAAGTAACTCCGTCTGTCTGTCTGCCTTTTCACGCCTAAACCACTAAACGGATTTCGATAAAATTTGGCAGAAAGATAGATTGCATCACGGGGAAGGACATAGAATAGTTTTTATTCCGATATTCCCACGGGATCGACACTTATGCGGGTGAAACCGCGGGGCGCTGCTAGTCATCCTATAATGTTCCCACTGCTGGGACACAGGCCTCCTCCCGGTGAGAGAAAGTGGGCCGTAATCCACCACGCGCGCCCAGTGCGGGTTCGTAGATGTCACATGTAGTAGTATAAATTGTACCGAAATGTCTTACGAATTATGCGATGCACCAACATAATCTGTTTTACGCACATTTTTATGAATTAACGTTACTTATCTCTTTCTGTAAGATTGATTTATAATAGTAGGTATCTTTGTGTCTATCCTGCTGAGTCTAGTGTCATGAAATTAAATATTTGTTTCTGTAAGTAGAAGATCTACTTATAGAAATAAACATTTCATTTCATTACATTTAAGGGGCTTGACGTAAAGCGCGGTCACTGTCGGACTGCATAGAAAAGAAAGAGAAGCGCGATGACACAACGCTGGTAATTTATTGCAAAATATAAAGCAATCATTTAATTGCAAAAAAATCTATTGATTGGACTAAAAATTAAAACAGTGTTTTAGTATGTTGTTTGTAGAATAACCTGACAAAAAATCAGAATGATTGTATGTATATTAGTATGGTTTTTATTGTAAAAAGAAAGTTTTTACAGGTATCTTCATGATTTTTTTCTATCGTATCAAATTAGTTGCATTATGTTTTCAACACACTATCAACCTAGCATATATCCTGAAGAATATCATATATATTTCTGATTTTATTTACTTAGTCGATCATTTACTTTTATTGTTTCTAACACTTGCGTTTTTTGCGTTTAGGTTCTGTAAGCATTCAATATAATACATTTTGTCAATATTTTAAAACTAAATGGCGCTGGCATTTCCTAGCTGATCCTTGAGAAGAAACGCCGGACAAACTCAGAGCTCATGATCTCTTTTAAAGTCTAAACATTATATTATAATTGTGAGTCTAACAATGCAGGGCCATCTCTGGAAGGCCTTTTGAAGAGTTAGTCATTGCTGTTTTGAGTTGACCTGTTCCAACAGACGATATACATCCATCAGTCATCATGTAGCTTAACCCTATTTTAGGGACCTGACCGACCCGTCACACGATATTTGCGTAGGCCATATATATATAGATTATATAAAGATGCAACCTTCCACCAACAAAACCAATGAGACGACAATAGGTATACACTACAAGACGCCTCCATGCCTGGGAAAGCATCCCGGCTGTCATTCGTGGATCTTTGACAGTCGTTACGGGTCGTCAGTAGCCCGAAAGTCTGACAACCAGTCACACCAAGGGGTACCGTATAACCCAGTAACTGGGTTGTGGAGGTCAGATAGGCAGTCGCTCCATGAAAACTACTGGTATTCAGCTGCATCCGATTAGAAAAGGCTAGGCAGATGATGATATACCTACCTATATAAAATACTCAAAACCGCAAAAAAAACTGTAAGGCGTAAAATATGTAATTAACATAATCAAGTTATCGACACCGTCTTGTTTTCACCTCTCTTTCAACTTTAGCTTGCCATTATTTCGCAGGGCATACTCGTATAATAGTTGAATATTAAATAACAACGTATTACCTTCGAAGAACAATGTTGTAATCGCTTGACTTAGTGCTAGAAGTGTGATGTTATCAGGAATCCCAGCAAATTCCTTCTCACAAAAGCTTTAGCTTTTCCGAGATGGCAGTTCTAAAGCCGAGACCACACAAACACAACAAACGTCAACGTCTAACTCCCATATAAGGTGTAAAATCCGTGACAATGGCTTCACGCAAATGTTCCTAGTCAGAGTCACAACGTCGTGTGACCGCAAAACAGATGCGTAACAACTAGACAGAAACGTGAACGCCGCTCAATGCCAAAACAGTATGTGTGTTTAAGCCCTAAATTAAATAGAATTCGAGTGTGAACACGATTGCTCGATTCTCGTTATTCGTGCTCGAATTATACGGATTATTTCAATTAAGGCGGCCATAGATTATGCAGTTGACGATTGCTTAAGTCATGACTAGAAAAAAGTTCATCACTTTGAATTGATCAGGGGCCTAACAACGCCACTTTGGCAGAATCATAAAAGGATAACATTATGAATCATAATGCACCGTTAACTGTTAAGTTAATCGTATCAAATCCCATTGGTGAAGGATTTTTCAATAATTTTTTTTTGTCTGTGCTAAAATACCAATCAATCCAATCCAAATCCAATCCCTTGCTATATGATTATACCTACGTACTGCAGCGAAAAAAAGAAAACACGGACTGTCTTCGCCATATTATGATTAATAATGTTATCCTTTTATGATTCTGCCAAAGTGGTATTTTTAGGCCCCCTGTTCTTTTTATTCTTGATACCTACTAATACTAAATCGGGACAAAGTCATAATGCAATCGGATTTGTTTTACTGGATTTGTTTATCGTTGCTGTAGTTGGTTAAAACTAAAAAAAGTATCTCTATTACATACCCCTAGGGTGTAAGGCCTCATTTACGGAGAGGCGGGGCGTCGCGCGTCGCGTTTTGCGGCGCGGCCCGCACTGAATTCAAACATATGGCGTTGTATGAGTGCGTTCACGGAGAAGCGATTTTAGGCGATTGGCACACTGCTGCGTTTCACGCAGCGGTGAGCGGGAAACGGAGCCAAATTCCACGCGCGTGAGTGCGTTTTTATTGAATTTGTATGTAAAAAATCACGCGCGTGGGTGCGTTATCTGCGCCCCGCTGCGTGATGCGGTGCAGTGTGAGAATCGCCTTAGACGCGTTTGCTTGAAATGGAGCGTTTTTGCGGCCGAGTCCGTGGTTGGCACCGCCGCGACTCATTTGCGCGGCGTTTATCGCGGCGGCGCAAGCAGCGGCAATTTTCGATGAAGCGATGCCCGCGGCGGAAACTTCTGCCAGTCATATTTGGAAATTGCAGAACGCAGACGTAGTCACCGTCACAATGGAGTACGATATGATCGACACGTGCGCTCCCATCTTCCGCTAACCTAAAACTCAATCAAAATTGAGTATCCCGCGTGCGCCGCAGCGTTGCCCGCCGCGTGCTTTGCTACACGCTTGAGGATTCGCCGCGGGCGCAGCGGCGGGCACCGCCACGCGTCCCGCCCCGCATCTCTATGAACAACGTCTTATATTGCCATACGTTTGTGTTTACGCGTGCGATGAGAAGTGCCGCTTGACGCGCCGCCGCTCCGTAAACAGAAAAATCGTACGACGCGCCGCGTGACATCACGCCATACGCAACGCGCGACGCCCCGCGTCTCCGTAAATGAGGCCTTAGTGTTTTGGTAAGGGCATTCTCAGTAGTGGTTTTTAAGGTGATAACTTTCTGCAAAATCTAATTTTCTGAACTCATCGTCATCATATGCCTAGCCTTTTCCCAACTATGTTGGGGTCGGCTTCCAGTCTAACCGGATGCAGCTGAATACCAGTATTTTACATGGAGTGACTGCTTCTGACCTCCACAACCACTGGGTTGTGGAGGTTACCCAGTGACTGCACTGGGTAATACGATACCCCTTGGTAAGCCTGATGTCAGACTTTCGGGCTTCTGACTACCCGTAACGACAGTCAAAGATCCACAATGACAGCCGGGACCAACGGCTTAACGTGCTTTCCGAGGCACGGAGGGGTCTCGATATATAAAGATGGTAGCTTAACCTGATCGAGCAACCTGTGCGGCTGTTATTATTTAGCCACGGACCCTTCACATCTTTGGGAGAAAGTGGACCTATAATGCTGTTGGTTTCTTCCTGTAAAAGTAGAACAAAATCACCAGTTCTATCGACCACCTCTAATAGCCGATCTGTCAACCCTATCTAGTGTTATCGCGAGCGCACTCGCGGTATAAATGTTCTCACCGAGATACGGCACACTACACACTACTATAAATTACTCCGTGCAAGTGTAGATAGAGCTTAAATCGGTGCTGTAAATCTGAATGTCGGTCTTATATGGTGTTTGTTCGCGGTGCAAATTGGGTACTTTCTAGAGCCGTAGGAGTAGGCCTTAAATGAGGGTAGCGAGTCTGGTGGCTTTTATTATGATAACAAAAATATTTGGGTTCCTTGCATTATGTTCAGACTGGTGTATTAGAGCTTTACTGCCTAAAGGTCATAGCACACGTATCAAATCGGAACTGGATCAGCACCGTCGATTCGTCTCGCCTTTAAACAGGCGTCAACCTAACGTAAGCACGTAACCAAAGCGGATGAGAAGCTCAGACACGTCGACTCGGCTACGGCTAGGCGACGCCGCGCTTACGGCTCGCCGTCCGCTGGTTGATGGTGCAGCAGGCAGGCCGGAGGGGTGAGAGGGGCAAGGTTGGGCGAGGGGCGAGACGTAAGCTCGGGTACGGAGAGACGTAAGCACGGGCACGACGAACCGAAAGCGCGGGGACGACGAGCCGTAACGCACCGCACCGCGGTTCGTGAGCTTGTCCCGAGGCAAGACGATTACGTTACGATTCCGATTAGTGTGCGTTGCAGTAGGGAGTTTTATACAAAGAATACTGAACGACTCGAGTTGATACGGTGCCGATCCCTTTCCGGTTTGATACGTGTGCTATGACCTTAATCCTGCCAGATCGGCAGATGTTTTGGCACGGGGTTATAAACTTAGGACGTGACCCGAGATAATGCACAGTTTTTATCCCGGAGAGCTAAGTTTTTGTAACCCTTCCATGATTGGAATCCAAGGCAATATGCAATTTCTTGTAAGGTAGGTATTTACCATCACAAACTTTAAATGGAATTCCTGATTTTGCACTTCTGTTAACCTATAATTCCAAGCCCATTCGTATCTTATTACCATTGCATTCAATCTTCAACTGTCCAGGGTTTTCTTTTCATCACTTAATAACACTTTAGGTGGCACTGCGTCGAGGGCAAACAGGCCTACGTCATGCCGGCTAATTGATGACTCGGGACTTCGGGTGCCTTCGGGAACCGATCGAGTATCATCGGCAACCAAAGTTAGTATGGGTGTCTTATATAAATTGCGATTGAATGCTGCCGTTTTGTAAGCAATTGCTTTTTAAGAATGATTTGTAGATACACCCATGAATGTAAAATGTATCTATACTAAACCTGACTGCCCCTTTCGTCTCGTGGTTGCAAGCGCGACTGCTGAGCGTGGGGTCCTGGGTTCGATTCCCCCGTCAGACAAAGTGTTATTGGGTTTTCCATTAGGAATTTCTTAGTAACAGTCCGAAGTTTGGAAGTTGGCGGTTTAATACCCCCGTGCCTCGGAAAGCACGTAAAGCCGTTGGTCCTGCGCCTGAACTCTCCCCGGTCGTTTCGGATTGGCGTCCCATCGGACTATGAGAGTAAAGAAACAGAGAGTGCGCCTGTGTTTGTGCACACACTTGTGCACTATAATATCTCCTGCGTACCTGGCTAATCTCCATTGAGATTGGCCACCGTGACCGAAAACGGTCGGGGAGGCTATTATACTAAAACGCTTTTTGTGTCAAGTAGAAAACATGGGTATCTTTGATGACTACCACAGATTACCTGTTAACTCCTTACAGACAGTCAAGGCAAACGTTTTCGCTGAGCAAGCGTACGTGGGGTAGCCGACGAGAGCCAATTCAGAATCGTTAGTCATAAATTAAGACATTTCTCAAGTGATATCAATTGTTTGGGCTACGAACCAAACTGTAAGCAGTTGATACATTGTGCTTCCTCGTTGCAGTACCTTGCAGTATATCGGTACTATCCCACAGACGAATCGTTGACCATTATATCAAACTCCTTTTGATAAATAACGAGTCACCAAAATTTGACGTTATAAGGCTTATCTCACTAGGACGCCATGGTGGCGCAACCATGGTCACGCTGGCAGTAAAACATACACAGCTCACCATAGCCAAAGCCGAACACACCGCAAAGCCGAACATACCGGTGTACATTTCCCGCCTACACTACTCCACTACGGCGGAGGACATCGTGGAGTACGTGCGCCAGAAGACGAGGTACACGCCGAGGGTGCAGCTACTGGAGTCGCACCGCAACGTCAACTTCAAGGCGTTCGTAGTGCGCGTGCCGAATTGTTATCTGCCCGTCGTCATGGAAGAAGACTTCTGGCCGCAGGACGTGGTGTTCCAACGCTTCCGCGGACAAGTACCACAGAACAAACAGCACAAGAACAAGCTAGTGAAGTGAAGTACTATTTTATAATAAAAATATGTATGTTTAGGTTTATCTATGGGCCTGCGTCGCCTGAAATAAATGAATAAATAAATAAAACTGTATGTTTTACTGGCATCTCACCAGGCGATTGGTTACGCAACTAACCGTACGTTTTTTGGTAGTGCGACCATGATTGCACCACTAGATACATCTATACATATAAAATGCAAAGTCCTGACTGACTGATATATCAACGCACAGCCTAAACCACTGGTCCTAGAGACATGAAATTTGGAGTGTGTGTTCTTTGTGAAGAGTAGGTATCCACTAAGAAAGGGTGTTTCGAAATTCCAACCTTTTTTTTTTTTTTGGATGGGAATTCATCAAATGACTCCTCCCGCTCTGGGTAGAGCAGAAGGGAGTGTCAGACTCTTACTGACTAAAACCCATCCGTGTTCCTTCCTTAGTCCTTTATGTTTCGGGACACCGGTAACCCTTTCGGACAATCCCGCTGGCCCGGCAGGCTTCGGCCCTAAGGGGGCCCCTCCTCGATGCTGACATCTCTTTGAGGCGCGCGTGGAACACGTACGCGCCGTCCGGCACGGGCCTGGTCCTGATCGGACGGTGAGCTACCCATTACTCTCCGCCCGCAGGCCCGCGCCTACGGTGGCCGGGAGTCGTCACGCGGCTCCAGACGCTTGGGGCGTCCCCTGCGGCGGCTGAGACGGGAGGCTCTCTCCCTGAACCGTCCCGCCACCTCCTTCGCTAGCATGACTGCTTCGCAGAAGGAGGTGACTGCCTCCCACTCCCTCTCGCCCCGGACCATGGCTTGCATCACCCTAAGAGGGTGAATGGGGGAGGGTGAAATTTCACGCGGACGAAGTCGCGGGCAGAAGCTAGTTGCTTAGATACAAGTGTCCAAATCATACTTTCATAAATCAAGTGTTTAAAGATCATTCATAGTTGAATTTATGATCCCTGACAGAGGTCTCCTTTGACTAATGAGATATGCTAGGTTCCGTGTCGAGGTCACAGGTCACAGTATGGCAGTAGGATCATTCAATATACGACATATGTATATTCAATGTACGTTTGCAACTTTATGTGATGCATATCGAATGCCTTCTTTGGAATCCATAAAATATGAAGTACTAGCTGCGCCCCGTGGTTTCACCCGCGTTAGTGTCGATCCCGCGGGAATATAGGGATAAAAAGTAACCTATATGTTAATTCAGGGTGTCAGCTACCTCCATACAAAATTGGTCCAGCCTTTTGAGCGTGAAGAAGTAACAAACATATAAACACGCACACACTCACAAACTTTCGCCTTTATAATATGTGTGTGATTGTATGTCCATATTTCATAATCGTTCTGTATCTATTTCATTCTAGCTTAAAGTGATTAATAGGTCAAAAGTTAATAGTAAGTTTTCGCGAAGCACATAATACTCGAATGTATGACGGCGCGACGGTAGCGTCACCCTCAATTTCTATACGAGAATGACGTACAGATTGAATATTGTCATTCTGACGGAACGTCAAACGGGCAACCATCTTGTGGCACTTTTTAATGCAGCGCGACACAGGCTGCACGTCATCGACGAATCGCTTTTAAGCCTTAGTCTGCCGGAACGTAGATCTACGCGAGACACAATGGCTTTTTAATTGTGTCTGTAATTACGGCACACAAGCGGTTAATCTGCGTCAAATTACGTGTCATCATCATCATCATTTCAGCCGAAAGACGTCCACAGCTGGACATAGGCCTCCCCCAAAAGGGGAAGGGGGGTTTGTCATAATCGCCACGCTTGGCAGGCGGGTTGGCGATCGCAGTATGGTATGGTGGTGGAATGCATAGAGAACGCTGCTGCCCATTCTCCGGTACGCCCCTTAGTCGCCTTTTACGACACCCACGGGAAGTATGGGGTGGTGCTATTCTTTCAAACTCAAACTCAAACTCAAAGCATTTATTTCAATTAAACCTTGTACAGGCACTTTTGAATTGTCAAAATTAAATAGTCTGTCAGTTAGTCAGAAAGTTGAAGCTAGTTGCCCATTTCAAAACGTAGATCTCTATGGAGAAGAACGGGCAAGAAACTCCATGGACACTCTTTTAAATCAAGTTATTACAAAATCCTGGGTACATTATTCAAGTCCGGCACCACATAGACTACGTTTTACAAGTACGTTTTACGTTTATACAAGTGTTAATCGATTTGGATTGATTGAATAAGTGTGTGAGAATCATATTCCGCCTTCATTTTGATCTTACCTGCCTAAATACCCACGCAAGATGGACCCACCTAATGATGACGGTACAGAATTGCCGTTATGTATGTTTTTTATTTTACATGTTTTCTATATTACAGTCTGCCAAGATACTCGCACCACGAATAGGTACTGATACAGGGTGTAGTTGAGTGAGTTCAGTGGAGTGCCAAAGCAAGAACACCTGTGGTACTGCTTTGAACTCTAAGTGCAGTCTAAACACACTATGCCGAAGGTACGCGACCGAAGTTCGGCATGATTACGCCTGCAATGCTATTTCAATTACTGACGACACATTATGCCAAAATTACGTTACGTTATAGCGCTGATATAAAATCAGCCGTGGAACTTTGGTCGCGTACCTTCGGCGTAGTACAGAATACTATCACAGAAAATGGAGCAGAAAACAAATGACTGTCGAAATTTTCGGTCGAATCGCTTGAATCCAGACCAAGAACAGTTGAACTATTCTGTAAAAATCTCACCGTGTAATCTTAAGTGAAGTGATCTAGTAGTGACCTGTCAATATAGTGCGACATGAAGTGGAATGATAGCTCCTAAGGTTTCACGGTAAGATGGTTACAGAATACCACTTGAGTTCATTTGTTTTTTTTTTTCAAACAGACATCCAAAACTCAATTCCCGCTAGTTATATCCTCATACTGTGAGAATAAGTAGAAACTTTTAAAACGCAAGTTATAAGGGTTTATACGAATTGAGCACGCCATTACATCATTACACTTAGTTCGAACAAACGAGCACCACTTATGCTATAGGTAAGTCGGCTCGTTTCAATTAGCGCTGACCCTTATAGACGAGTGAGTTTTAAACATGGAGTATTAAGAAATGGAGTGCTGGGATTTACAAGCTCACCAGCCAAGCACCAGCCGAAGGAGAAAAAAACAAAAACTTTATTTCACTGAAATCCTTTAAGTGCTCAAGAAATGTACTCTAAAAATTTTTTAGACCTTTGAATCCTGCTTATGCGTACGAAGTTTCATTAAAATCGGTTCATTCATGTCGAAAAATAAGGGCTTGAAAGGTTGTATGAAATGCCGTACGGCGTAAACGCTCTTAACAGGATAAAATATCCTTATGACTAAAAACGTAAAAGGTTTTATATAAAGGTCAATATTTAAGTACTCTGACTCATAAACTAGGTGTAAGTTCTTGTGAATTAGGAGTCAGTGATTCTCCGTAGCAACAAAGCCATAATATTTAAAGCCACATTATATAAAGCTCCATCGTCATCATCATCATCATTTCAGCCGAAAGACGTCCACTGCTGCACCTCCACTTCGACCAGTTCTGTGCATCTCGCATTCAACGGATTCCTGCGGCCTTCAGATAAAGCTTACACTGATGGAAACACGAGTAGTGGTGGCCAAATGGCAGAGGTAACGGTTCCGACTTACGAGATGTAGGTCGTGGGTTCCAATCCAAGTAGGCGCTTTACTTTGGGTAGCTAACCCGCACTGAGCCCGCGTGGTAGATTACAGCCCACTCCCTCTCTAAGAGAGGAGGCCTGTCATCATCATCATCATCATCAGCCTATAATGTTCCCATTGCTGGGTCACAGGCCTCCTCTCTGTGAGAGGGAGTGGGCCGTAATCCACCACGCATGCCCAGTGCGGGTTGGTAGATGTCACATGTCTTCGAATTTTTGGTTCTAGGACATGCCGGTTTCCTCACGATGTTTTCCTTCATCGTTTTGAGAGCAGTGGTGATGAAATAATTTACACAAAGTAAAGCTCCTGTCTGGGTTCGAACCTACGACCTACAACTCTTAAATCGCGGCCGATGCCACTGGGCCACCACTGCTCTCTTAGGAGGCCTTTGTCTGTGAGTTACTGGGTAATACGATACCCCTTTGTAAGACTGGTTGTCAGACTTTCGGGCTTCTGACTACGCGTAACGACTGTCAAAGATCCACGAATGACAGCCAGGGCCAACGCTTAACGTGCTTTCCGAGGCACGGAAGTCTAAGATCAACGAACTTCAGTGAAAGACGCTCAAATTCTTACCTGGATGAATGAATTGGTTTATTGTATCTGCTCGAGTTTAGACACTATATTATTTGAAGGTACCCACCCTGTTAGGCCTTAGCACTCCATTCTTATTACTTCATAGTTATTATATATCGTGCGTTTATACTTGGTATTCAGGTTGTAAATAAACGTGATTAAGGAGTTGGTGATTTTTTTTAGTTAAGTACCTAAATTGTTAAAAGTGTAGTGGTCTTTAGAATTGGAAATAAGTAACTCTGCTATTAATAGTGTAAGTATTTATTGATTTGTAATATAAAGATCGTTAAAATGTCGTGATCAGCCAGTGGCACAACAAAAAGTCACATTGACACTTGCCCGGATTAGATCATGATCCGGGCAAGTAGGTACGAACGTGTCTTTAAAATTCATATGTGCTTTCTAAGTTTATTTATTTATTTAATACTTTAAGCACACAAATGTACAGAGGCGGACTTAATGCCATAGGCACTTTTCTGCCAGTCAACCTTTGGGTGATGCAGAGACAAACAGTGGTAGGTGCTATTGTGTAAAATTGAGGAAAGGAATGTATGAAGAAGCCTCCTCGTGTAGCGTAGTTTGTTCCGCCAGTTACTCAACTGAACAAAGCGCTCGGCGCATCCTGGACACCCAACACCTTATTTGACTGCCCAATCCTTTCCTTGCGGTGGTAGGGTTAACGCCCGCCTGCTTTGTGACCACCCTCCCACCGGAGTCCGGCGTCAAGCAGCCTGCTGAGTTTCGTCGATGCGTGGGAGTTCCAGTGCCTTAGGCATTTTCTGGGCCTCCATCGCTTTCCATCAGGCGTGATCGAGGTCAAGAACGGGCCCATTCAGCAATAAAAAATTAATATAAAGGGACGCAAAAATCTGTTATCTTGAGTATATCTTGGCCATTACCGACATCGGGGAAAGAAAAACACCAACCAGTCTTGAGCAAGCGTGTTGGTCAAAGCTCGTGTCTTCTCTGTACGAGAAGAAGCTTTTGCTCTTCTGTGGGACACTGGTAGGCTGGTATCATCTATACTAATCTATACTACTGCAACTACTGCCGCGGCAGAAAGCATAGGCTGTTTGCTGTGCCTCCATGTCGCACAGTTGCGCGTGCTAAGTCCCCAGTACCACGTACTCTGGCCGCACTTACTGATCTCTTGGACTCTAATCCAACAAACAATCTGTTTGCGGACGAATGACGATTTAGATTTTTTTTTGACATTAGCAAATGTCAAAATAATTTGACATTTATTGAAATTAATTCTATTTTAAATTTGTATTGTTATGCATGTACCTATTAGTATTGATTTTATTACTAATGTGAAAGTTTACATAATTTTTCCACCTCATGATTATATATAAAAATTCGACAATGTCAATTTAATATATTTGTACGCCTCTGGGCAAAACATAGAGGATCTTTCTACCTGTAACATCTCGCACACTATTGTAATTTGACCTATGTTTACAAATAAAGCATTCTGATTCTGATTCTGAATGGACGAAGACTTTGTCAGCATGTCAGAAGTACCTACTGTGAGAGGGATGTTACTTGATTTTATATTTCATCTTTTATGTGTATGTGTGAACTGTCTTTAATTTCTGTAATTGATTGTAAACCGTTTTAATTAAAGAATAAATAAATAAATACTAAATAATAAAGCTGAAGAGTTTGTTTGTTTGTTTGGACGCGGTAATCTCTGAAACTACCAGTCAGATTTGAAAAAGTCTTTTTGCATTTGTTAGCCCAATTCTTGAGGAAGGCTATAGGCTATTTAACATCACGCTATGACCCTTAGGAGCTGAGCAAAAATCGGAAAGAACGCTAAGCAAAAACGAAATAATAGCAGGCGATGAACAAGAACTTTCACGTGCATGAAATCTCGGGCAGTAACTACTTAGTAATATAAAGACCTACTTCGATCGATCAGGCGATCAGTCGCCCCCACAAAGATAACGGTTGTCCATCAACAGTCTTTATGATGTCAAAAGCCTCATTAAATTCAGCGCATTAGTAATTGCTATAATCGATTTAATCGATCCATCGCTACAATGTAACGATAATCGATTCGAACCTTGTTTAGTAAGGAGCATGCGTCGATCATAAGTGATGATAAATATTGATTAAATTAATGTCTGCATATTTGATACGATTTATATAAAACTCGAGTGTCTGGTTGGTCACAAGCGTTACTGGTGGGATAAAAATCCCACACTCCCCGGAGGTCGGGTGCCTTTAAGGGCTGATTTTTCAATCGTCTGACTTTATTCGAGGAATAATTTTGGATTTTTGACAGATATTTCATACAAAAACTGTCAAACGTCAATTTTATTCCTCGAATAAAAGTTATCTGACCATGGAAAAATCAGCCCTTAAAGGTTTCATCCCGAAAACAAAAAATAATATGTACAAACTTGTAAAAGTGAGATGAGTCTTTTATGAAATGTTGACCTACAGACTCATCAATCTTTGTAGACTTATGTAGCTTTTCGCCAAAAGCCCCTTCAGTTTTGTATTGTAGTGTAAATTGCAAAGACATAATTACCTATTTAAAATGCGGAACTCGTACTAAAATGCAGATTTTACTCGGAATTAAAAACTTAAGAAACAGCTTTCAGTGGTTAATTGTTCCTCATTTAGCGTAATTTCTCTTTCCATTATTTTCCTTAATTGCAGAAATTTTACTATTTCTGGTGCACAGGTAAAAGGGCACTTTGATGGGTCCTTTATTTTCCTATACATAAAAGCTTGGCACATAGACTAAAAACCTATTGTTTTGCAACTTAGACGCATACTGTGCTAGGAAACACCAACATATCTATGTAGCGACGTCTATATACACAATACAAAGTAAATGAGCCTTTATTACAAAGCAATAAAGCTCACAATGAGTATATTATATATCATTATGAAGCAGACGGATTTCTCGCTGACACGGGCGATGATAAATTAATGTATGATAAATGAATTTATAGTTCCACAGACAAAGAATGGACAATTTATTATGTCTGGAAACCAGGTCGTCATTATTTTACGAAATTGTATTAATATTGATCAAATTGTTGTATTTTATTGAATAGAACCCGCCATGTTTTGTCAATCACAAAGTTAGTGAAGAAATCGTGCGTTTGCAACGTAATGCGAGACCTTTCGTAGATTGATTGACTGAATAACTTGAAGAATCTTCTTCTTTTCGTGTCCATGGTACTCTTACTCGATGTTTTTGAAGTAAAAACTTCTTTAAGCGCGTTCTTTTTCGCAAGGTATTCTGGCCCACGCATTCGGCCAAGTTTTCCACTACTGTTCCTACTCCGTATAATGTGGGCCGCGGGCCAGAGGCCATTTGCTCCCTAACCCATTTTTTGAGATGGGAAACCATTGAACTTGCGCCACTCTGTTAACTTAAGCGACACTGAGCGTGTTTTGTTTTTATGACGATTAAAAAAATTCCCGCTTCGGATGTGTTCGGCTGTCCTCGGGATGTAGTCGGTTTTGATGTATATGTCAGTGAGTGATGGCAAAGTATTCTGTTTGTGTTTTGTTTTCACTTCTGTCGGAGTGCCATTGTTTTTTTTTTAAATATAGTTTAAGCACAGTATCGAATAAGTCAAGTCTTAGTCCACAATGTCGGATATATTGTGACTAAGACCACCACAGCATAGGTTCCTGAAAACGTCCAACGGCATCGCGGAAGACCCAGCCGTAAATGGTAGGACAAACTTGACGCATATATGAGACATAGGTCCATATTGGCTCAGGATCGAGTTGAGTGGAAAAAGGAAAATGCGGCCTTTGTCCTGCAGTGCAGCAGTGGGACAATACGGGCTAATTATCACACTTTCACACTAATATTATAAAGGCGAAAGTTTCTGTGTGTGTTAAAATGTTTGTTACTTCTTCACGCTCAAACGGCTCGATCAATTTTGATAAAATTTTGCATAAGGGTAGCTGACACCTTGGATTAACATGTAGGCTACTTTTTATCCCGATATTACCACGGGATCGAAACATACGCGGGTGAAACCACGGGGCACAGCTAGTTATTATTATTTGAGCGCAGTAGGTAGCCATGTTGATTGCGGCATCATTTGCATTCTTTAGGTCATACAAAGCGCAGGAGAACGGGCACTTTGGACACCCAGTGGTGTTGGATGGGTCAGTAATCCCCCACTTCAACAAATTGTGTCTGCAGCGGCCTTATTGGGTACGCAATCGATTGAGAGCCTTCCATACAGGCCACTGTACATTCACGAGCATAAGTATGTATACACTTGGTTTTATTCAAAGCCGATTTTCTCCTTTAGTTTGGAATGAAGTTACGAACAAAGTATTTTCGAACCCATAGGTTTGTGTAAAGTGTCGTATTTCAACGCTACATTCGTCTTTTCACGAAAAAATCGACATTGAAAGTTGCCAAGTGTTGACATATTAGTGCTCGCGACTGTACATCACACCAACTTGAAGAAAGCAGTTAATAGACAGTTGAAGGGATGAGAAATAGTGACATGTATCATGAAACAAAAAATAATAATCACTAAAGCGATATTTTGGTTACTAGTTATGGCAATTGCTACAGCCGGTCGATTCTGTAAACATCTCACCGTGACAACTTAGGTGAAGTGAGTTTGTTTTTGCTAGGAATTGACACTATTGACAGCTCACTCCACGCTCACTTCACCTAAGCTTTCATGGTGAGATTTTAACAGAATCGACCGCCAGGTCCTAAAACCGTTTAGTCCTATACCGCCATTTTTCTAATTTCTAATCGGGTTTCAGAAGGCATTGTCAAGGCAACGAATACTGATACAAACACTTAGTCGGGAGCTTCCCTATTAAAGAATCTAGGCTAATGAATATGCCATAGAAATAATTATATATGTATTCATGTAATTATAAATGTGTCATCAACATCGATCCAGCCGTTTAGGCTCAGTCCAGTGACATACACACGTACAGAAGAATTATATATATAAAGATTTAGAGCGTACCCACTCCTTTCTGATACCTACTACACACAAAGTCCTTATTAGTCGTTACGATGGGATTAAGTTTATAACGCGATTATAAGCCCGAACTTATTACGTACAAAGTCGCATAGAAAACCTGATATACTGTGCCCATGACACAATGGCTGGTATGAATAATATACTTAGATATAAATAGATATTCAATGAGATCCGCACAACAATAACTAGCGTTTGGCAGCGTCGACTGCGCGCTGCTATCTAGGCCTCTAACAGAATAGAAACTTAACGATGTCAGCGGTAACTACGCGGTAGGGCTGCTGCCTCGAGTATTAAGTGGATGTAATGGAGATAAATCTTAATTTAAATTTCTTTCAGTTCAGATAATAATATTCACCAGCTGCGCCCTGCGGTTTCACCCGCATAAGTTTGGATCCCGTAGGAATATCGGGATGAAAAGTAGCCTATATGTTAATCCAGGGTGTCAGCTACCTCCATACAAAATTTTATCAAAATTGGTCCAGCCGTTTGAGCGTGAAGAAGTGACAAACATATAAACACATACACACACCCCAAAAACTTTCGCCTTTATAATAATAGGTCTTACCTATGAAATTGCCGTTCTGCAGTACTGGCCATTTCAAATCAAAATAATTTTTGTTTTGCTAAGAATTCTAATTTCAAATTAATTTTATTTTAAAAACATGGATTTTTTTTTCCAAAAGTAGTCATTTGTTTATTGATTAGTGTTACATTTTCATCGCATTTCAATTTTTTTCGTCATCATGGATACGTTAAAAATTCGAGTAATTATAGAATATGAGTACCGTCGTGGCAGCAACGCGGCACAAGCGGCACGCAACATCAACGACGTTTACGGAGCTAACACTACAAACCAGCGCACCACCTGTTATTGGTATGCTCGCTTCCGTTCTGGAAATTTCGACCTGAGAAATGAACCTCGCGGTCGTCCGAAGACTTTGGTCGACAATGACGAATTAAAGGCGATTGTGGAAGCTGATGATATCTACGGCTGAATTAGCAGCTGCTTTCGACGTTAGCGTCAAAACAATATTGGTCCATTTGCGTCAAATTGGCAAGGTAAAAAAGCTTGACAAATGGGTGCCCCACGAACTCAATGATCGCCAGCGCGAAGTACGCGTCGAGACGTGCCTTGCACTGCTCAACAGACACACGAATGAAGGAATTTTGAACCGCATTGTTACCTGCGATGAAAAATGGATTCTGTTTGATAACCGCAAGCGCTCAGCAAGTTGGTTGGATTCTGGTTCAGCACCTAAACAATTCCCTAAACGAAAACTTACACCTAGAAAAGTGATGGTCACTGTTTGGTGGTCTAGCGCCGGTGTGATTCATCACAGCTTCTTACCAAACGGGGTGAGCATTACTGCAGATGTGTACTGTGAAGAACTGAACACAATGATGGAAAAGCTGGCACATCTCCAACCAGCATTGGTCAATCGCTCGTCTCCGCTGCTCCTGCACGACAACGCGCGACCTCATGCACAGTAGACGGTCTCCAAGTTGCAAGAACTGGGGTTGGAAGCTCTCCGTCATCCGCCCTACTCACCAGACCTTGCGCCTACAGACTATTACTTTTTCCAGAATTTGGATAACTTCTTGGCGGGAAAAAAATTCAATACCCGAGAGGCAGTACAAAATGCCTTTGAAGAATTTGTTGCCTCCCGTCCAGCTGATTTCTTTAAGAAGGGCATCAATAAACTGCCACTGCGTTAGCAACGATGCATTGATTGCATGGGTGATTACTTCGATTAATACAAATAAAATATACATGAAAAAAATTCGTTTAAATTTTTTCATACAAAAAGGCAATTTCATATAGTGTGATTTATTTTCCAGATCAAACTATACAATTTGTTAGTACTTTTTTATTATTATTATTGAGGGGCCGTGGCTAAATAATAACAGCCGCACAGGTCGATCGATCAGGGTAATCTACGCTTGCCACGGTTGGTCTGCGGATGGGTGACCTTTACATACCGAGACCCCTCCGTGCCTCGGAAAGCACGTTAAGCCGTTGGTCCCGGCTGTCATTCGTGGATCTTTGACAGTCGTTACGGGTAGTCAGAAGCCCGAAAGTCTGACAACCAGTCCAAGGGGTATCGTACTCGTATTAGTATTACCCAGTAACTGGGGGTTGTGAAGGTCAGATAGGCAGTCGCTCCATGTAAAATACTGTATTCAGCTGCAGCCAGTTAGACTGGGAGCCGACCCCACCATAGTTGGGAAAAGGCTAGGCAGATGCAGATGACAAGAGCAATATTATATGCAACGGAAAACCGGCCCCGGTGTGGGTGCGTTCACTGCGGCGGCGAGCCGCCCACTACCTGAACGCGCCCTAGAAGGTGATAGCCGTAAGGCTAATCCGGGGATATCGCACGATCTCGGGCGAGGCGGCAAGCCTCCTTGCCGGACTGCCGCCATGGGATCTGGAGGCGATAGTCCTCGTGCGCCTGTATGAGTGGCGCGCGGAGGCACTACGCCGGGGGGAAGATCCGCTTCCGCGGCAATTCGCGGCGGAGCGGACGGATCTCCGGCGCAATCTCATGGCGGCATGGAAAGAGCGACTGTCGCAACCCAGCGCAGGGCACGCCGCGATAGCGGCGATAAGACCCCTCTTTGAGGAGTGGCTAGAGAGGTGCCACGGCGCCCTCACCTACCGCCTGACGCAGGTCCTCACCGGACACGGAAGTTTCGGGAGGTTCCTACAGATCATCAGGCGGGAGGAAACGCCCGGGTGTCACCATTGCCAGGATCGCCCAGAGGACAAGGTGGAGTCACACGGTGGAGGTCTGCCCCGCTTGGGCGGAGCAACGCCGTGTCCTCGTAGAGGCGATCGGCAGCGGCGGCGACCTCTCGCATCCGGCTCTGGTGCAAGCCATGGTCCGGGGCGAGAGGGAGTGGGTGGCATTCACCTCCTTCTGCGAAGCAGTCATGCTAGCGAAGGAGGTGGCGGGACGGCTCAGGGAGAGAACCTCCCGTCCCAGCCGCCACGGGAGACGCTCCGGGCGTCGGGAGCCGCGTGACGACTCCCGGCCACCGTAGGCGCGGGCCTGCGGGCGGAAAGTAATGGGTAGCTCACCATCCGATCACGACCAGGCCCGTGCCGGACGGCGCGTACGTGTTCCACGCGCGCCTCAAAGATATGTCAGCATCGAGGAGGGGCCCCCTTAGGGCCGAAGCCTGCCGGGTCAGCGGGATTGTCCGAAAGGGTTACCGCTGGCCCGGAACATAAAGGGCTAAGGAAGGAACACGGGTGGGTTTTAGTCAGTAAGAGTCTGACACTCCCTTCTGCTCCACCCAGAGCGGGAGGAGTCATTTGATGATTTCCTATCCAAAAAAAAAAGCCGTTGGTCCCGGCTGTCATTCGTGGATCTTTGACAGTCGTTACGGATTGTCAGAAGCCCAACCCAGTCTGACAACCAGTCTTACCAAGGCGCATTATAAATGTGAAGGAGAAGCGCTGAGAACCACTGGTCGGGATATCAACTAAGTGTGGGTGGTAGCCTGCAGTACGTTTGGTAGTCCGGTAGTAAAAGGGCGATGTTTATATCACTTCGTGGATCTCCTGCACACGCTTTCTGAACTAGGTACAGTCTTTACACTGAAAAAAAATAATTTCTTACTACAGCACATTAAAGCCATTTCATTCAGACTTACTGTTTAACACTAAAATATACATATTATATAGTATATATACAAGTATATAAAAAAAAAGAAAAAGACAGGAGCTCATTGGGCATCAAAAAGTTCGTCCGCATCGCTGTCAATGGGATAAGTGCCCAAAAGGCTAGCAGCATTACCCCGTTGGATGGCAATGCTTATTCTTTGGGCTAAAAATAGGCCAGCCCTCTGGTCACGTGACTACTTACTGACTTTATACAATAAGAAGACATGTTTGCAAAACAGTAAAAGACAAAACAGTAACCTTTAATGATTGAAAATATTAACTGAAAAAAAAACAAAAATAAGGAAAACCATACTGTAATGTAAGTAAATTTCAATGGTTTGAACGATATCACCAAATGAATGAAACAGTTAATTTTGTTACCTCTTAGCTACTTAAAACGTTAAAGTTTACTGTCATTACGGTAACATTTTGCCTCAAGTTTTAACTGCTTTCGGATCAGTAAAAAATACTGTTTTGAACGTTAGACTCATATGGAACTGTTTAAAGCGGTTCAGATTAATGTTTTTCAATTTTATTTACTGCTTATTTCTTTCTTCAGTGTAGAAGACTCAGGGTAGGGGAAGGTGGGGGAATTGCGGACGCTTAAGCGGAATCACAAATAAAACTCAAACTATTAATAATAATCAGTCTGTCTTTATTAATTATTAAACTATAGTTGTTTACCTATCAAATCAACATTAATTATTATATGAGATCAATCAACATTTATTAAATTTTAATCAAAAACAAAAACATATATGTCCGTAATTACCCTTAGCTCTTGGGGTAAATACGGACCTGCACCGGCCATCTGGAATATAGAAATATTGCTTTAGGTATTGATAGATAAAGGAATAATTACAAAAAATAATATAAAAATAATAGGTTTTGATAAATAACCATAAGCTGGATACAAAGGTCTAAAAGTTAGTAGAGAACATTTTCGAAATGTCTTATTTAAAAAAGATGGAAATCTCTGTTGCTATGGAAAATTTAACATCGGTCTAATTTGGCTGTAACACTATTTTTTGGAAATGTTCTCTACTAACTTTTTAGACCTTTGTATCCTGCTTATGCGTATGAAGTTTCATTAAAATTGGTTCATTCATTTCGAAAAACAGGGGCTTGAAAGTTTGGATGAAATGCCGTACGGCGTAAACGCTCGTACTAAATCCAAAGTAACAGTTTGTGCATGAATGTCCCTATCACCTTGTATACTCACCAGTGGATCGATACTGGCTGTATTGATGTTCATGATGATGCCACATGAAACAAAAGAGCCCTAACAGCCCTATGGAACAATGGCGGTCAAACGCAACGGGCAGTTTCGAGCAGTGAATAGCTCGATACTCTACAGAGTTCAGCCACACTCCGCTGCCATTGTAACGTGTTTCAATTAGATGTCTTGTAACTATTTAGATTGTCGATTAGATTAGTTGTAGGGCCCTTATTTGTAGCTGAAATGAGAGGTGTAGGTCATAATGGTGATTGTATTAACGTGTATTCTAATTATAAACCATTACCTACTTAGTTCTGAGCAGGCTGTATTGAACCGTGGTTAATAGAGCTGATTGGTTGTGAAACTGACGTAGGAAGAATGATGAAGGATTAAAAGGGAAAAGGAGGGGAGCTTATTGGAAAATAGCTTTATCAAAAGTTAGTAGGTAATTCACCACCTCACTGCGTAAATAATTCATAATTAGTGACAACGTTTAATCCTGGCACCCCGCGTCCTTAAAATGATCGAAACCATAACAGAAACTGGAAATTAATAAAGACTTTTAGAGAGTGAATATCTCTCTAAAAAGGTTTTTAATCATTTTGGGTTACGTACTCATAAATGAGACCAGTATGTACACGCGATAAGCTTCTAGGTACAACGTATGTAATGAAACCACATGAGCTCTTAATCGTTGAATGTTCGCCAAAATCACGTACAGGGCACACTCCATGCAGACCGCAAACATGAATTTGTTGTATCATCACGCTAGCTGTATTTCCCGGCAGGGCAGGCAGATGTGTAGCTGCTTACAACCTACCAACATTTCATACATGAAATTGCTTTGCTTCATTGCTTTTCGCCTATTTGCTATGATTTACCTTACTTCGAGGCAGGGTAAAGCTGGAACGCCCCTACTCTCCGCAGGAGACGCCCTGGGCGTCGAGAACTGACAGCCGGTTCCCGGCCACGGTAGCCGCGGGCTTGCGGACGGCAAGCAGCGAGCAATGGGCAGCTCGCCGTCCGGTAAGGACGACGGACGGCGCGTTGTGTTCCACGCGAGCCTCAAAGAGATGTCAACACCCAATACTAACTGACGAGGTCCGCTAGGACCGATGCCTGCCAGGGTCACGGGTTATGTTCGAAAGAGATACCGTGGCCCCTGGCACAGGCAACTGAAGGAACACGGGTGGGTTTAAGTCAGTAAAAGTCTGACACGCCCTCCCGCTACGCCCAAAGCGGGAGAAGTTATTTAATAATTACCCAACCAAAAAAAAAAGTCTCCGCAGGAGAGTTTGGTTGCACCACTTCTTCTCCCCAGCGAAAGCACTAGCAAGTCGTGAAGGGCGGGGTTTTGGGGGACTTTCTAATGTCTTTTTAACGTTCGTAAAGTGCAGATTCTCAGCCTAAGTTGTGTACCTAAATGACTATTGATTTTGAATTTGATAAAAGCTTGGGCTTCAGGGCGAATTTTACCAATGAAAAGGTTCGCGATCAGCGCATCTGAACCGCTTTCACGAGCTGTCAGTGTCGTTATTGTTCTGGAATATCGATACTTGCGGCTTGTGAACGTGGTTTAGGCATTCTAATCGCGATCAGTTTCTTTGTCACTTAATTTATATTTCCTTGTTTTAAAATAGGCCAGATTCACCGACTTTGTGACGTCACAGCCTATTCTTCATCAGGCTTATGTACTTCAAGATGCGGAAGTAATAAACCCCCGTCTAAGCCTTCGAACAGAGAAAGACTCGTTGGAATCCGCTTAGTACTTGTACGAGGGTAAGACAAAAGACTGACAATATAATAAAAGTCTTTCGTCTGTTAGGAACCTATTGTGTGTCTTGAGTGGTATTAGGTTTTGTCTTTTTAGGGTTCCGTACCCAAAGGGTAAAAACGAGACCCTATTACTAAGACGTTACTCCACTGTCCGTCTGTCACCAGGCTGTATCTCTTGAACCGTGATAGCTAGGCAGTTGAAATTTTCACAGATGATGTATTGCTGTTGCCGCTATAACAACAAACAATAAAAACAGAATAAAATAAATATTTAAGGGGGCTCCCATACAACAAACGTGTTTTTTTTTTCGGCGTTTTTGCCTTGTGGTACGGAACCCTTCGTGTACGAGTCCGACTCACACTTGGCCAATTTTTTTAGGTCACGTATTAAAAGTATCAAGTATATAAGATAAAGATTCTTAAAAAAAACTTAACTGAAAATAATCTACTAAAATACTCTTATTGAGCCATTTCGACAGAGGGTGAGTGATAGTGAAAAGCTTTTGCGATTCATGTCACGAAAAAAAAGATTCCAACCATGATCGTTAATGTCATGATTATTTGTTAATTGATATTCTTACTTTGATTTTAATTTAATATGAGCGAAGGTAAAACGGGGGCGTCGGCCACAGGTGCGTCGACCACTGGGGGCCTAAGCCACGGACTCAGATATTGTGCATTTTACGTACATAATTTCTTCAGATTTCTTTATACTCACAAAAGAAATAATGAACAATTTCACGAGTTTACCGAAGTGTGAGAAATTAGTAAAAACTTTTCATCAACAGCAACTACTTGTATCAATAAATCCTTTGATGTTCGATCATTGTTCCAACGAAAACTGGTAACTTTTGTCCTGAATCACTAATTGGTTGCACAGGAGGTAAGTACAAAGCCATGTCAACGGATTGGCGTGCTGACTGCTGCCCCACTAAGTGTTAGTGGGCGTCATTGTTCTCTTGTTCTCTTATTACATTCAATATTGTACCTATACAGGTATATTGGATAACTAGCAGCGTCCCGCGGTTTCCCTCGCATAAGTGTCGATCCTGTGGGAATATTGAGATAAAAACTATCCTATGTCCTTTCCCGGGATGCAATCTATCTCTCTGCCAAATTTTATCGAAATCCGTTCAGTGTTTTAGGCGTGAAAAGGTAACATACAGACAGACAGACAGAGTTACTTTCCAATTTATAATATTAGTATGGATTGTAAGCTAAAGTACCTACTTTGGTAATTTTGATGAGTAAAGCCCTTTGTACCCGGCATGAATTCTTTAGGCCTCTGCCTCGAATCTTGCGGGCAGCGGGGCGGCGGCGGCGGCGGGCGGCGCGGGAGCGGCTCGGGCAACGCAGACCCGTTCTCGAAACCAGCGGGCAGATCGCGCGGCACTATAATAGCGGCGTTGTTCGTGGACACGCGGGCACGAACAACGCCGCTATAGTAGACACGCGGGCGGTCACCGCTTGACTGGAGTGCACCGCCCGTTGCCCGCTCCCGCGCCGCTGCCGCACCGCTGTTTTCGAAGGCCGGTCCATTTGATTTTACGAATTAGATCCTGCCGCTCCCGCGCCGACGCCCCGCTGCCCGCAAGATTCGAGGCAGAGGCCTTACGGTACGGCGTATAAACTGCGCTGTAATAAAAATGTGTCTGTCAACAAGCTTCCATTATGATCCATACAGCACTGACGACCGTGCCTACACACGGCGAATAAACCGTAGTTTTTCACGGAAAGAAATACGTGTGTGTACAAAGGGGCTTCGGCAAGGATCGATGCTGTTTTGTTTCTGCGTATACTACAATCGGAAATACTACATACTAGCGGCCCGCCCCGACTTTGCACGGGTAGATATTGGTACTTAAAAAAAATAAGTTATAAGGATTTTTCGGCGTTAATTTGCATATGGAAAAGTAACTGTAATAGTTAGACATATGGTGTCCCAGATTTTTTTGTAGATATTGATGTCCTCTATAAAACTGTAGTACATTACTTTGCTCTATTGTCAATATTTTCCGCAGCGTTCGCGATATAAGGATTTTTTGTATTTTTTTCACACCTTGGGTTACGTTATCGAAGTTTTCACACGGATTCCTAATTTTTTGAAAATATTCTATCGCTTATGTTCATTAGGGATAATGTAGGATTCTAATGGTGAAAGAATTTTTGAAATCGGTCGAGCATTTTCTTAGCCTATTAAATACAAACAAACAAATCTTTCCTCTTTATAATATTATTAGTGTAGATTATGCAGCGTCCCGGCTACCGGATAGACGGTCCTGGGTACCCGGCGGCGAAGTGTATAGCCATGTACGTTTGCTTTCACACGTACGTAGTTTGCCTGGTAAGTGTTACCGGATGGTCGGCACCGGCGACCCGGCAACCGGGACGTGTGAAAAGGCACCCAGGGAGACCGATGCGTTACCATAAACTTAGTACACGATTAGCAGAGCCCCGCGGTTTCACCCGCATAAGTGTCGATCCCGTGGGATTATCGGGATAAAAACTATCCTTTGTCCTTCCCCAGGATGCAATCTATCTCTCCGCCAAATTTTATTGAAATCCGTTCAGTGGTTTAGACGTGAAAATGTAACATACAGACAGACAGACAGACCGACCGAGTTACTTTGGAATTTATAATATAAGTATAGATATTGTATTTACTGTTTCAGTTGCAGTAGTCTCTCCGAACACTCGATGAGAGGATCGAGGGCGAGAGGATCTCCGAACTGTCTAAGGATTTATCTAACGTAAGGCAGAGTCTTATAGTTAATAATTAAACTTCCAATTTGCACTGAAACCACGCATAATAACTATAAGACCCTAGTGCTTTCACAAAGAGAATTCTGAACAATTTGATAATTAATATTTGAATTCAAATACTCTTCGTACGTTTCAATCCTAAGATTAAAACAAACATGTATATAATTATGCATATTAGCCAGTCAGAAAAGTAGCGAGGCTAAGAGCCTAAGTATCGCCATTCTAACAAAGTGGCTATTTTAATGCACAAAGCTAATCAAGCGTGCTAATGACGATGACTGTTCCCTTCAAGCAAAGTGGAATGATGGACAGCAAATCGTTGGGTTGAAGCCTAAAAACGATCATAAAATCTTAGCATTTTGAATAATGGGGTGCCATTAACATTACTATATAGTCTGTTCCAAAAGTTTCTGTTGAAAGTGTAAACAAACTATGTTCAGGTTAAATTCCTACGCAACTATTCATTTATGGGTATAAGTAACACATTCATCTGTATTTACAATGTTATAACTTCATATTCCACCACTTTTTCCAATCGTTGTTTGAATAATATTCTTCTTCTTAGCGTGTCGATGGTAATCTAAATGGACTCGGCCCAGTATTCGGCTACAGCTCATTATTAAATTGTGATTGAAAACTCACCGACAAAAATTGAGGTTATAAAATTAACCTTAACTGTCAAATGAAAAACATCCTAACGTAATTTCAAATTAGAATTTCGGGCTTAAAATTTTTAATAATCAAGTCAAAGCACTCAATTTGTAAGTAGCACTACAAGTTGGCATCTACAGTTACGTTTTCTGATCCATTATTTTGTTTACATTTTCTTCAGATAGTTTTGGAACAGACTATATGGGGATTGATTTGCGAAAGTCGTATTACACAGATAATTCCCGTCAGGAATTGGAATGATGATTGAATCGTCAATTGATGTTCAATCTCGACGGCACTCAATCATTGAAATCATTCTCTTGTGAAATGCTGGGAGAATGCCTTCATGGCGGTCATTGGTGATTAGAAATACTTTACTGGCAAGGGCTTTTGTGTAAATAATTATTTTCTGGAATGTTTGTTGACCCGAGGATTTGAAAGTTTAGTAAAGGCAGTTTACAGAAATTAAATAAATGAAATGAAATGTTGATGTAATTAAATGAAATGATGTTTATTTTTGTAAGTAGATATAGGAGCGCAGTTTCCTGGGGGTTCGAATTTCGGTCCGTATATAAGGAATACAACACTGCACAACAAAACTGAGATCACGGACGTTATCCAGAAAGCTGGGCCGGACATGACTGGCGTATATCAGTTGACAAATGGGCTAAGAGACACCAATTGGGTCCCACTAAACGCACGATGCTATTGCGGCAGGCCGAGACGAAGATGGCGGGACGAGTTTGAATCTTACGGAAAGTCGCCGGGCAATCCTTGCGGTAAGATTCAAAAGTCAAAATTTTGTGGAAAAGGGAGAGGGAGGCCTATGTCCTGCTATGGGATCATACAGGCTAAATCATTATATGCTCTAAGACACTTTTACACGTAATTTTTAGGGTTCCGTACCAAAATGGTAAAAACGGAACCCTTATGGTGAGACTAAGTCTGTCTGTCACAGCATATCTCAAGAACTACTAATGCTATCAAATTGAAGTTTGAAATAGTTTTAGATGAAGTTTGCCCAACTATTTTGCAAATAATAAAGAAATAAAAATATATGTATATTTTTTGCAAAAGGGACTGAAAGGGGGTCTGAAAAATTCGAAGTGGGGCTACTAGGGCATGTGGGGGTATCATATGAAAGAACGTAGTTTGCACATTCTCAAACATTTCTTTTTTTTTAGGCCGCTTAGTGTTCGACTTTTGATGAAAAATGTAAAAAAAATACCGTTCCCTTATCTCCGAAGTTTGCAAAGAGAAAAATCTAAAATTATTCTATGTGTTAGAAGTTTATGTAAAAATTACAGGAAAAATAAAAATAAGTCTCTAAATAGCACACTTTTTCAGAAATCATCAACAAAAGTTACATTAGTTCTACTATCGGTCAAGAGATGGCGTTGACCCAAAACAGCAATATTCTACACCGCAGCGTGCACTGTTAAAATTCTCTGACGAATATAGGCCTCGCTGATGAAAATTTAAAACATAGGATGGTACGGAACCCTCGATGCGCGAGTCCAACTTGCTCTTGCCTGGTTTTTTTAACTAGATAGCGCACTAGACCTCTTTGTACCAATGTGCAGTGTGAGTTTTCGAAATGTTATATAGGATTATAGGTACTTTCTATGTGAAGAAATAAAGTTCGGAAAACTGCTGAACAGGCGTGTCATCCGTGCTCGGGACTCCTCTGAGTGAAAAGAAATTACCTTTACCTAAGGGCCCATTCACACAGGCCACAACCACACCACGTCGCAGCGACATAATTGTGGGCAAGCAGTGGTTACGCGTAATTAGTGTCGTGTAAATATTTGCGATGTACGTGTGAATAGTGTCGCTGCAACTTCTTGCTGCAGTTGTGTTGTTGCGATGTACGTGTAAGTAGTGTCGCTGCAACTTCTTGCTGCAGTTGCGTTGTTGCGATGTACGTGTGAATAGTGTCGCTGGAACTTCTTGCAGTTGCGATGTGATTACGTTGTGACTTTGTGTAAATTATTTCATCACCACTGCTCTCAAAACGGTGAAGGAAAACATCGTGAGGAAACCGGCATGTCTTAAAACTAAAAATTCAAAGATATTTGATAACCTGCAACCCGCATTGGGCCCGCGTGGTGGTTTCTGGCCCACTCCCTCTCATAAAGAGGAGGCTTGTGTCCAGCAGTGGGAACGTTAAAGGCTGATTATGAGTGATTTCTGATAGATTCGTCACAAACTCCGGCTGTGTCGTCGCGTGGATGCAAAGTTGTGGTTGCGTTGTGGCTCCGACGTCGCTTTGATGTGGTATCACCCACATGGTTGATTTTGACGGCTAAATGTGGTCCATGTGAATAGACAGTTGACTTTTATTAAAATTGGCGCCCGTCCACGTGGTGTTGTTGTGGTGTGATTGTGGTACACTCGACGACATATCAAGCTATATATTTTCAGTATAAGCTGACTTCTCGTTGTACGAAAAGCCTATATAATGCGAGGTCAGCTAAAACAGGAAATGTGTAGCTTGACGTGTCGTCGTGTGTACGTGTAATCGGGCCCTATAGGCTAATTACAGTCACTTCGTTTTTGTTTAATTGCAATTTGCAATCATACTAGAGCAATCCTTTTATCGATACGGTGGCGGCGTGAATTTATTTATTTGCTTAATACAGGTATCTATAAACAGATGTTACAAATAGATATAAAGTACACTGTATCATTGCCTAATAAGGTGTGAAAATATTTATATTATTATTAATCTTATTAAAATAACATTACTTACAAAATTATTATAATTAAAAAAAGAAACAAAAAAAATTCGGAATATTATCAATGGCTTAAATTAAAAATAAAAATTGTCAGTTGAATTATAAATGTATAATACATGTCATAGACTTAACAATCAAATAAATTAAATTATAAATTTTGGTCCAAATTAAAATAAAATTATAATGTGATTGCGGTAAAAATTGGCTTCAGTCTATAACTAACGTTTACTCCTTGTAATGAATAACATGTTCATAAATCAGTAATGTTATAAGTCTTTGAGTATCGTGGGAGACTCGCTAATTAATCGTTGTGAGTAACCGAAGTTGACTTTAACTGCTCGCATTAAACCTTTAACGGCTTTTTCGTCGAAACCAAAATTGAACTAAAATTTTCTGTTCCCGATGGAGTGTGGCGTTCGTTGAATATAAACTCACTACTTCGGTTGAGGCACCCGCACCTTTTTGCTTTTATTTTGTCGAGAACACTTTATGATTGGATTATTATAGCTTTGATAACACATTATGAATATGTAAATAGCTGTTTAACTTTTAGTGTTTTTTTTTTGTTTAATTTGCAGAGGTTAGATTGCTCTTTGTGGTAAGGCCTATTGCCTAATTTAATGATAGTCGTTTGAGAAAATTGATTGGACGGATGTTTGTAACCAGAGATTCTAAATTGGGTTTACCTTAATAATTATAACTATAAGACGAAAATACTAAGGGATTCGTCTCTAAATAATAGGAATCCCTTTCTGAATATACAACCAAATTACAGAAATAGGATCTCATTTGGAATAGAACACTGATACGACAAAGGAGATCTCATCAAGATCTTAATTCAGTACTATTGAAAATACCTCCATGACTCTTTTATCAAACTAAAATCCATATAGGTATACCCTCAAGCAAGATATCTATTCTCAAATCCCAACCGACCTAATAATACCCAACGAGCGACTTATAAGTAATAATATAAAATTCTCAAATCACTCGATAAGCATCTCGAACAAAAAGTATCGGAATAATAAGAGAGGAGCGGCCGGGCGTCGCGTACGCACGCGTGGGGCTATAGCCGTCGCGTCGGCGTCAGCGCCGGCAGGATTCGGTCGGACCGGTTGGTCAGGTTCCGACCGGAGCCAGTTTTTTCGCAACACAATTCTTCCTGGCTCCCAACCCCGTTCTCTCACGATTTCGATATATTCTGTACGTGTATGTAGGTTGGTTGGTTTTTGGCTGTTTAAATGGCGGGAATTTGGACGGTGAAGTTAGTGTGGTGTGTGCAGGGATTGGTTGACTGTTTTAGTTTCTGTAGTTCATGATATTGCAGGTTGTTAGGATGTTCGTGGGATATATGTAGATGGAATAATCATAAATCTTTATTTATCTCAAGATCATATTACAGGCACTGATTAATATAATGCACAAAACAAAGAAAGGTGTCTGAGATAGGAGGGAGAGTTACAGATTACCTGGCTCTCTTAGATATGACATGTTACTTTACATAACGGTTAGAGTCGAGATATTACGTAATAAAAGTATAAAATTGCAATCTACTATATATAAAATTCAAAGTCCTGACTGACTGAAATATCAACGCACAGCCTAAACCGCTGGTCCTAGAGACATGAAATTTGGAGGGTGTGTTCTTTGTGAAGAGTAGGTGTCCGCTAAGAAAGGGTTTTTCAAAATTCCACCACTAAGACGGTGAATGGGAGGAGGGTGAATCTGTGGTGACGAAGTCGCGGGCAGAAGCTGGTTAAGTATATGGTAGAATTTTTCAATCTTTACATCAACGAGCTCGACTCTTTCCACAAGGATTGACGTATAACAGCACTAGATAGGGATAAGTGGAAGGAGGGAAGGGAGGCCTTTGCCCTGCAGTGCGACAGAAGTGGCTGATAATAATAATAATAAAATCTTTCCTAACTAGCATTCGCACCATCCTGGATTTTAGGAAACCTCTTTCCTAAAATTGCGTTATACACATTGCACATCGGCCTTGCTTTCCTGTAGTTCCCATCCCATCGTTTTAAGTTGGCAATAAGGAATGATCAAGAATATACGGACGGAAACGGAATATATGGTTGAGTGGTAGAAAATGCCTATGGCATTACGTCCACCTCTGTACATTTATGTGCTTGAAGTATTAAATAAGAGAATAAATAAATATAAGAGTTAGGAATGCAGGGAGTTAGGGGTACTGGCGCAAAACATATATTCTTTAGGTCTCTCATAATAGTGGTCCTGGAGATTAGAGAATTTGATATCGAGTAGAGATTTAAATTCCTTTACTAATAAAATCTTGGTGTAGTTAAATGATGATACCGAGAATCTTCTACTAATAAATCAGTATTGATCAATAATCATATTGTGTCTGGCCTAGATGCGGATTTTCGATCAGTCTGTCTATAGCTGGTACGGTTCTATTTTCCTTTAAGTGGTTCAGGGATTATGTTTGATAAATGGTCAGAATCCCTTAATGCATGTATGCATTGAATAACTATTAAGGGTACTACGCAGTCAGACGTTTTAAGATTACCTATATCTGTATAAAAAAAAATATTTTAAAAGACGATCGGATATTTAATAATCTTGACTTTTAAGGCTCAGACTGCAGCGCGACGCGATTCTTCAAGAAAGAAAGATTCGAACAAAGGAACAAGAAAGGAAGATTCGACAAGAATCGCGTCACACTGTCGCGTTGCGCCTGACTGTAAGAGCCTTAATAGTCGAAACTATTAAATATCCGATCGTCCTTTAAAATAAATATTTTGTTAGATCTGGCAAAGAACAAGCAATCAAGCTTTTCCAGAACGATGCATATTCTATTGCAGCTATGCTTTCTAACTTTTGGGCCTTGTCCTTGTCAGGTCTTCTCCTTTTTAAGCGTCCTTTCCAATATTTGAGTTTAGCCATCACAGTAAAGTTATGAATTCTTTAAGAAGAACGGTCTCGAAAAATATGTCTCACTTTCTACTCTTCAAAATATTTTAAGAGGCTTGAGGCTTGAACTTCATAACTGCTATTGAGAACTGTAAAATGCATAGCTACGGATACCAATACATTTAGTACTTATGTAGGTATAATATATGTAGAGTAAAAAAATCAGCAAGCCGCGCAACTCCGAATCTTGCGCAGAGCGTTGACTCCGCAGATGAACCATTTAGACGTGCTCGTGTACTGTGTATACTCGAACGAGTTTCACGTACGTTTCCATTGATATCCGATACGATATTGTTGAATTATGAAGGTTTTTCTACTCCAGAAGACAATGTATTTGTTTTTGGGTCAGCCTTAAACTAGGTGCTGTATGACCCCAACTAGTTGGACCGACGACCTTAAGAAGGCCCGGCTGGATGAGGAAGGTGGAGGACTTGGTGTTGTGGAGCAACCTGGTAGAGTCCAGCATTGGACTGCGATAAGCTGAGTTAATTGATTTGTTGATTGAATTCAATAAACAAACTAACAAGACTTTCTATGGGAAGCGAGAAATTATTTTAAAATCGTATGTTCTGCTCAATGGCTAGCTTCATTTTAATAGCAGATGATCTGTGTCTTTAGGAATGCAGGACCCAAGGAAATCATTTTTAACGACGATGTTCGCATCGTTAGTCTCATTCAATTTAGCAGACTATTTACTTTATGTACAATGCGGCCAAACTCATTAAAATCCTTTACATCCTGTCACTTTTAATTTAGAAATCCATTCAGTATTGACACAATGAGTCTCGTTGGTTATAAAAATTGCAACAAAAATAGTAAAAGAAATATCCGTCCAATAAACGCGCCAACGGACAAGCGCGCGCGCAGGCGCACACACACGCACCGCCTGTAGCCACGCCCCACACGCGCAAGCGCTTGGTCACGAACAAGCCCGAGATTATACGAAGATTGTCTTCTCGTCTAGTCTGGCTATATGCTAGCGAGTACATAATAAGAAGTACCTATTGTCTGTGGCGATGACTCGCAGATACCAAGTATATGATTTATAAAAGAAAAAAGATATTGGAAGACGTTTGTAGGTATAATGGTTCCGAGAACAAAGTTGGTTATATGGTTTTATGAGTCAATATGGGAGTAAATCTGAGACTAACGATCTTTTCGTATTTTATTGCGATGTTTTTAAAGTTATTGGAAAATTACATTGTCGCTTAGATTTTCTTTACAAAAATTAAAATGTTCACTTATTTACCTACTAAGTGCAATTGAGTTCTGCTTTTCTTTAACTTCTTCATGTATTATGGGAGGTATTTAAAAGAAGTTTTTTTTCATATTTCAGAAGGTTAAGCTACGCTTGCCGCGGTTGGTCCGTGGATAGGTGACCATCTTTACATATCAAGACCTCTCCGTGCCTCGGAAAGCACGTTAAGCCGTTGGTACCGGATGTCATTCGTGAATCTTTGACAGTCGTTACGGGTAGTCAGAAGCCTGAAAGTCTGACAACCAGTCTTACCAAGGGGTATCGTACTACCCAGTAACTGGGTTGTGGAGGTCAGATAGGCAGTCGCTCCATGTAATGGTATTCAGTTGCATTCGGTTAGACTGGAAGCCGACTCTAACATAGTTGGAAAAAGGCTAGATGATGAATTCAGAGTTTGTCATATAGCAAAAACTCTATACTTCTTTAACGTTGGTCACGCTGTACAGTATGACAGGTAAAAGAAGGGCTTTTACCTGTCACACTGTACAGCGTGGCAAGGATATCGATGTGAAATCTTTTGGCATGGATTCAGTACATAATTCTGAACCCTCCTGCGTTGAAATTTTTCGTCAGTTATTAAAAATAGCTGTTCCGTACATGCTGACCGCGTATGTATTGCCTTTTTCTACGAAACAGCCGATTTTTTTTAATAACCGACGAAATACTTTTCTTCGAAATATTTCTGCGCTACAATCGTGAGCTGAATTATTCAAGATTACAGTTTTTGCGTCGATTTAGTGCCACCCTGTATAAAGGCACACGTATCAAATCGGAAAGGGATCAGCACCGTATCGCCTTTCGCCTCGCCGTCAAACAGGCGTCAACCTAACGTAAGCACGTAATCAAAGCGGATCAGAAGCTCCGATACGTCAACTCGGCTTCTGCTGGTTGATTGTGCAGCAGGCAGGCCGGAGGGGTGAGAGGAGCAAGGGTGAACGAAGAGAAGTAAGCTCGGGTGCGGAGAAACGTAAGCGCGGGGACGACGAGCCGTAACGCACCACACTGCGGTTGGTGAGCTTGTCCCGAGGCGAGGCGATTACGCTACGATTCCGATTAGTGTGCGTTGCAATAGGGAGTTTCATACAAAGAATACTGAACGGCTCGAGTTGATACGGTGCCGTACCCTTTCCGGTTTGATATGTGTCCTATGACCTTTATCGGGGAATGGCCTTCATAGTAAAGACAGATACGTGATACGAAGGAGGAAAATTAATACGTTAGTCTCTTGTTTTTTGTGATCATCAACCGCTTTTTCAACAACTAGGACAACAACTCCAACATCCTTATCCCGCGGCAATTTACCGCTGGCCTCAAAATACATACAAATTGCCTATCATCTGGAGCACCTATTAAATTCTCAACATCACTAACTAACTTCGATTCGGTACAAAAACCCGTCTATATTTCCGGTGGAACGAACAAATACGAGTATTTTACTCTGAGACGGTTGTAAAGCGTCGCACACACGGCCTGGATACTATCGAAGAATTTGCGTACCACACAAATAAAAAAAAACCCAAGGGGCCCGTGGCTAAATAATAACAGCCGCACAGGTCGATCGATCAGGTTAAACTACGCTTGCCGCGGTTGGTCTGTGGATGGGTGACCATCTTTACATACCGAGACCCCTCCGTGCCTCGGAAAGCACGTTAAGCCGTTGGTCCCGGCTGTCATTCGTGGATCTTTGACAGTCGTTACAGGTAGTCAGAAGCCCGAAAGTCGACAACCAGTCTTCCCAAGGGGTGTCGTAACGTATTACCCAGTAACTGGGTTGTGGAGGTCAGATAGGCAGTCGCTCCATGTAAAATACTGGTATTCAGCTGCACCCGGTTAGACTGGAAGCCGACCCCAACATAGTTGGGAAAAGACTAGGCAGATGATGATGGACAAATGAAAAAAAACCATAGAATACTCTTTATCTTTAACAATCAAATTACGGATATAAATGCATACATTTTACATAGGGAGATACAATGGGCGGTCTTAGCATAATCAGCATAATGTTCCCATTGCTTAGACTTGGGCCATAATCTACCACGCGGGCCCAGTGCGGGTTGTTGGAAGTCACATCTCTTCAAAGTTGGTTCTAGGACATGCCGGTTTCCTCACGATATTTTCTTTCACCGTTGTGAGAGCATTGGTGATGAAATTAACCTTTTGACTGCCACAGTCATGTCATCATCTGCCTAGCCTTTTCCCAACTATGTTGGGGTCGGCTTCCAGTCTAACCGGATGCAGCTGAATACCAGTATTTTACATGGAGCGACTGCCTATCTGACCTCCACAACCCAGTTAATGAGTAATACGATACCCCATGGTAAGACTGGTTGTCAGACTTTCAGGCTTCTGACTACCCGTAACGACTGTCAAAGATCCACAAATGACAGCCGGGACCAACGGCTTAACGTGCTTTCCGAGGCACGGAGGGGTCACGGTATGTAAAGACGGTCACCCATCCACAGACCAACCGCGGCAAGCGTAGCTTAACCCGATCGATCGACGGCTGTGATTATATAGCCACGGGCCCCTCCCATGGTCCCATGTATAGATGACAAATCAAAATGCACGCCACACCAAACTTTGACGCCGAGAGGGCACATTTTTGATTTTTTGACGTGTGGCGATCAAAAGGTTAAATACATAAAGTAAAGAGCCAGCCTGGGATCGAACTCACGACCTACAACTCGTCAGTCGGGGCCGATACCACTGGGCCACCACTGCTCTCTCATGGTCGGTCTTAATAGACTGTAAACGAGAGTAACTATGGATCTTCTTAAAGGGACTACGCGACCTAAGCGCAAAAACGCAACGCGTATATTATTATGATCGACTACAGTAAACAAAATCCGAAAAATATAAGATATTCTTCAGGATATATGTTAGTTAGATAGTGTGTTGAAAACATAATGCAACTAACTTGATTATGATAGAAAAAAATCATGAAGATACCTCTAAGAACTTTCTTTTTACAATAAAAACCATACTAATATACATACAATCATTCTGATTTTTTGTCAGATTTTTTTATAAGCAACATACTAAAACACTAGTGTTTTAATTTTTTAGTCCAAACAATATATTTTTTGTAAATAGACAATTGCTTCATATTTTGCAATAAATTACCAGCGTTGTGTCATCGTGCTTCTCTATCTTTTTTGTGAAGTCCGACAGTGATCGCGCTTTAGGTCATGTAGTCCCCTTATATGACTAGCGCGGTCCTGAAGAATATCATATATTTTTCTGATTTTGTTTACTGTAGTCGATCATATACTTTTATTATTTCTAAAACTTGTGTTTTTTGCGTTTAGGTCCTGTGAGCCCCTTAACTCTTAATATTTTGGATGGGTAATACGTTCATCGTAGTATCGTTCATTTACTCACCATTACTCTCAAAACGGTGAAAGAAAATATCGTGAGGAAACCGGCATGTCCTAGACCCAACAAATTTGAAGAGATGTGACCAACCCGCACTGGGCCCGCGTGGTGGATTTTGGATGGGTAATAACCGTACGGGACGTACGTTACGTAGAGGGACGTTTTAGTACCTAGTTCTTTCGCATACCTACATGAACCTCCCGGTAGATCTGTTCACAGGCTGATTATACAGGAAAATATTTTAGCAAAATTCCACCCGTTATCTATCTAGGCACATTGTTTTAGATTCATGTTTTTATCTTCCGTGGTTAAAGCTGTGAGTTTTTATAGCCGGGTAACCGACAGATGCCAATTAACAATAACAAAGCAAAAGCAATATGACCATGACCAGTATCTTTGCATCTTCGAAGTTCATCAGTTGAATATAAAATCTGTGTGTTCAACGCTTTAAAAAACGCAATACGTAGGTAAATGTGTACGGCGTAGTATACATCCGTACTATGTATGTGTCACGTCATTCAGGTGCGCTGTCCCATGTAATTGAAATTAATTGTACAGACGCAAGCACATCAAGCTACTCGAAACTGTAAAATTTTCCCAATCAACTTTGAACCTTAAGCTTTAGCGATAAAGTTTAAATCTATAAAACAAAATTGACAGATTCTAGTAGCTTGATGTGCTGGCATCTGTACACAATGTAGACGTACCTTTTTGTTGGTTTTACATGAGATTCTACGTGTCCTTTGGAAAATCATGTGAAGTATCGTCGCAAAGTGACCATTTTTTTTCGACTTTCTATAACTTTTTTTTTCTTTCCTATTTTTATGGTGTACAAAGAGTATTCTATCTCACTATCTTATTTTCAGCCAGTGCACATAGATAAACGGAAACAAAAAATAGTATAATGTAAACGTAAAAGATAGTATGAATTGGATGTCTATGGAAAACGTGTTGCGCCGACCCTAAGTCACATGGGATAAGGGCAAGGAGATGGTATGGCTGGGTGGTAAGTAAGCATAATCAGCCTTTAATCACAAAATACAGAGAGTACAGAAGGCAATCACATGTATGCACTTCACTTTTCATACCAACGCTCGGCGGCCGTGCTAGGGTTGTTAACTTTGGCTTATGCACCAAAAGCTATCGTGGTAGTGGCACTCTTATCTAGTTGTTTGATATATTGTCGAGCTTATTCTACAATATTAAAACAAACCAATAAACATAGTATTACTATGCAAAAAGTTTACAGAACAAAAACATATAACATTTTACATTTGTCAATTTTCACTATCGAAAATCCCTAATAACTTCAAAACGGATTACCCTATTTACACAATTTATTTTGCCCTATCAGTTTTAGACCTAAACCTATCAAATGACACTAAAAACAACACAATATCTATACAAACAAAAAATTATGTTTTCAACTTACGTAATAGTTGGTGGCGTGAAGTTACCTCACAAAAAAGTTACTTCGTTTATACTGATTCAAAATAGGAAACTATTATATAAATCGAGCAGGGTGGCGTACCTTATACTCAGAATATCCGAAAGGTATTCGCTGAAGGTCGTACAGGTTTACGCCCCGACCTCGTCACACCCCGACGATGAGGTGGAGACCATGTATGAGGATATTTCCAGAGCCATGCATGGCTCTAAAACTCACTTTACCGTTGTCATGGGGGACTTCAACGCGAAACTGGGTAAACGTAACGATGATGAGCTGCGAGTGGGGCAATTTGGAGTTGGATGCCGGAACCACCGGGGCCACCTACTGGCCAGTTTTATGGAGAAGGAAGGCCTCTTTATGATGAATTCCTTCTTCAGAAAACGTGAGCATAGAAAGTGGACCTGGCAGAGCCCGGATGGTGCAACTAAAAATGAGATTGACTTCATTATGTCGACGAAGAAGCAAGTATTCATCATTGAATATATTCTCTGTGATCAACGCGGTGAAAACCGGAAGTGATCACCGTATGGTAAGAGGCACATTGAACTTAAATATCAAGCTGGAAAGATCTCGACTGATGAAGTCTACGCTCCGTCCAGCACCGATCCAGATCCAAAACCCCGAGAGCTTTCAGCTCGAACTCCAGAATCGTTTCGAATGCCTAGGGAGCTCCGTGGACGATTATAACGATGGGTTCGTGGAAACTGTCCATACGGTCGGGTCTAAGATCTTCAAGACCCGCCGTACGAATTCAAAAAAGAAGCTCTCTGATCCTACTTTGCGGCTCATGAAGGAGAGGCGCGATATGATCCTGCAGTCTACGGATGATGCGCTAAATTACCGGCAACTCAATAGACGGATCTCTAAGGCCTTGAAAAGCGATCTTCGCCGTTTTAATACAGATCGTATTAAGGACGCGATAGAGCGAAATAAAGGCTCCAAGGTCTTTGCTAGAGATCTGTCTATTGGGCAGAGCCAGCTTACGAGACTGAAGACCGATGATGGCAGGATCGTATCCGACAAACCTGAGCTGTTGAGAGAGATCGAGAGGTTCTATGGACAGTTATACACGTCAACAAATAACCCCGCTATGAATCTGGCAAACGACCCAAGAGCTAGATTGACCCGGCACTATACCGAAGTCATCCCGGACGTCAGCCTGTACGAGATTAGGATGGCTCTGAAGCAGCTCAAAAACAACAAGGCACCGGGTGATGACGGAATTACGGCCGAGTTGCTGAAGGCTGGCGGAAAACCCGTCCTGAAGGCCCTTCAGAAGCTGTTTGGTTCCGTCATACTCGAGGGCAAAACACCACAGGCATGGAACAGGGGTGTGGTGATACTTTTCTTTAAGAAGGGCGATAATGCCCTCCTTAAGAACTATAGGCCCATCTCACTCCTGAGCCATGTCTACAAGCTGTTTTCGAGAGTCATCACGAACCGTCTCGCGCGCTGGTTTGACGACTTCCAGCCTCCCGAACAAGCCGGATTCCGTAAAGGCTTTAGCACCGTAGACCACATACATACGCTGCGACAGGTTATACAGAAGACCGAAGAGTATAACCTGCCTCTCTGCTTAGCGTTTGTGGACTACGAGAAAGCCTTTGATTCGATCGAGACATGGGCTGTGCTGCAGTCTCTTCAACGGTGCCAGATCGACTATCGGTACATCGAAGTGCTGAAGTGTCTGTACGAAAACGCCACTATGTCAGTCAGACTCCAGGATCAGGCCTCGAAACCTATCCTTCTGCAGCGAGGTGTGAGACAGGGAGACGTTATCTCTCCGAAACTGTTCACCGCTGCACTGGAGGATGTCTTCAAGGTTCTGGACTGGAAAGGGGCTGGCATCAACATCAATGGCGAGTACATAACTCACCTTCGGTTTGCCGACGACATCGTAGTCATGGCTGAGACTATGGAGGACCTCAGTACAATGCTCGATGACCTCAGTAGAGCCTCCGAAAGAGTGGGTCTTAAAATGAACATGGACAAAACGAAGGTCATCTCAAATGCCCATGTAACACCCACTCTCATAAAAATCGGAGACGCTACACTCGAAGTCGTGGACGAGTACGTTTACCTAGGACAAACCGTCCAGTTAGGTAGGTCTAACTTCGAGAAAGAGGTAAATCGACGAATCCGACTCGGCTGGGCAGCGTTCGGGAAGCTACGCAATATCTTCTCGTCCCACATACCGCAGTGTCTCAAGACGAAAGTCTTTGACCAGTGTGTGTTGCCAGTGATGACTTATGGAACGTAAACGTGGTCGCTCACAATGGGCCTTATAAGAAGGCTAAAAGTCACCCAAAGGGCAATGGAGAGGGCTATGCTTGGAGTTTCCCTGCGTGATCGAATCAGGAATGAGGAGATCCGCAGGAGAACCAAGGTAACCGACATAGCCCGAAGAATTGCCAAACTTAAGTGGCAGTGGGCAGGGCACATTGCTCGCAGAACAGATGGCCGATGGGGCCGAAAGGTTCTGGAGTGGCGACCGCGTACCGGAAGACGTAGCGTTGGAAGGCCTCCCACAAGGTGGACCGATGACCTTGTGAAGGCCGCAGGAACCCGTTGGATGCGGGAAGCAGAGGACCGGTCTAAGTGGAGGTGCTTGGGGGAGGCCTATGTCCAGCAGTGGACGTCTTTCGGCTGAAATGATGATATAAATCGAGCTAAGATAGCCATTTTTTGTTGCTCCTGGCACTAGTCCCAACCAGGCCGAGATAACGTGTCCGTGAGCGGTGTCTATGTGTGCGTTGCTCGAGTGCTCTTTGTATGTAAATTGCCTTCTGTACTCTCTGTATTTTGTGCTATAATGTTCCCACCAATGGGACACAGGCCTTCTCTCTGTGAAAGGGCGGGGGCCGTAATCCATCACGCGGGCGTGAGGGTTCGTAGATGTCACATGTCTTCGAATTTTTGGTTCAGGTAAGTAAGTAACAAAACCGATGGTACTGACAAGGTATTTCCATGTTGTCATCTTAAATTAATTTAATGTTCTTTGTGAAGATTGTTCTCGAATATGATCATAATAATTATCTTCATGTCTCTAAGCCAGAATCTAATGACTTTCCAATAAGAAACTTTGTCTAGTTTATTTTATGAGAAAAGTCATCATCTGCCTAGCCTTTTCCCAACTATGTTGGGGTCGGCTTCCAGTCTAACCGGATGCAGCAGAATACCAGTATTTTACATGGAGCGACTGCCTATCTGACCTCCACAACCCAATTCCTAGGTAATACGATACCCCTTTGGTAAAAGTGGTTGTCGACTTTCGGGCTTCTGACTACCCGTAACGACTGTCAAAGATCCACGAATGACAGCCAGGCGCGACGCGATTCTGGTAAAACAATTGCCATAAAGTTTTCATGGGAATACGGGAAATTGTTTTACTAGGAGTCGCATCGCGTTCTCGTGTAGCGCCTGTCTGCGGAATTAATTGAAAATTTACTGCTTACAATCTTCTATCTATCTATATATATAAAATGGTAAACTGACTGATTGACTGTTGATATATCGACACACAGCCCAAACCGCTGGTCCTAGAGACATGAAACTTGGAGGGTGTGTACTTTGTGAAGAGTAAGTATCCACTAAGAAAGGGTTTTTGGGAATTCTACCCCTAAGAGCGTGAATGGGGGGAGGGTGAAATTTCACGCGGACGAAGTCGCGGGCTGAAGCTAGTATTATACAAGACGATATTCATTCACATATTGCGACACGAAACTATTCGACCATCAAGTTTTACTGTAATAGTAAACTACTTACTTAAGTTGCGAAAGTCGTTGGTAGGTATAGTGTGTTCTCCTTTAATTGTCGCATTTGGTAAACACATTAACACACTAAGGGATGATTCTCGTAATTTTATGAACGTTCACAGTCTGATCTGTCTTAATCTGTCCAAAATACCTTTGATTTCCCTCCATTTTTGACAAAATCTTGAGAAAATCTATGTGGATTAATAGTTAGTTCGAACCAGTTTTTAGTGTTCCGTAGTCAACTGGAACCCTTATTGATTATATTCATACTGTTCCTAACATAATATATAGTGTTTCTAAAAAAGATTAAGGCCCTACCTCGAAAATCTAAAATCCTCGAAAACCTAAAAAGCGGGCGAAAGTGATGCAATTAATTTTGAAACGCAAAAGAAGAGTGATGGCTATAGTGTGCGTGCGCTCGGAATAAAACGACGTATGTGCCAAAACGAATTTACTTCTTTTTTAACAAAACAAATAAATAAAATTTAAAACTACTTTGAGTGAACTTTGATATAATAATTCTCTATTTTTTAAAGTAAATTTCATTGTATAACTCTTAGGCGTAACGCCGTGATGTCGAAAAAAAAAAAAAATAGATATTTAACTTTGCAATTTTTTTGTATCGAGAAAAATTCATTGAATTTTGTATTCCTTTTATATAATACAAGACCAAAGAATCAAAAAGCATATAGCCAAATGTTAAATCCCTGTTCTACATACTTAACAAGTTACACGAAATAGAATAACCACATCTTTTTCAATATATCACCTTAAAACGATCATAAAGCTTGCACTTTATGCGAAAACTCCTAATATTCATACCATGTTTGTTAACCAAATCAGACTCGTACGAATAAATAGACAGGACATACGGTAGCTAATAGACACGTATAAGGAAAACGGTAACATTGAAATATCTGAGAACTTTCGACACACTAAGTCATTGAGGCATAGGATACATTAATGAAGATTGTTTATTATAACAACTTAGCAAAGTTGTGGAGGCGCTAATCACTGTAACTGATTAAGAGCCTATACTACCTCAGCTAAAGTTCACTCTTTATCTCGCTCGCACGATACTGCTCGCGGACTGTGTGAGAGCGAGACAGAGTGCGGTGCTGGGCGGAAGGCAGCGCCAATAGTTTAGGTAAAAGGTGAAAATAAAGGTAATTAAAAAAAAACAAAAACATAAGACCAGCTTTATAGTTAGTTCAGTTAGTATGCAAAGTTTCATGATCTAATTTGAAGTATTTTTTGAATACCAGCGGTTTATTGTTCGATTTGGAGGTAACTTTGGATTTTTTTTCCATCGAGAAAATTTTTGGAATCGTGTTTTCGTCTAACATAGTACCTAACATTAATCCTCAACTTTGCCATATATTTATTTCAAATTAATGCTGCGGTATTTTCGACATAACGGAGGATCATGGTAAGCCATTTGAGGTAGTATTGGCTCTTAAGTTATTAGGATAGTGAAGTTTTAGTTTAATTAACATGTGTCGGGTGGGATAATAATTTTGGAAACATAATTTTGTTGCGGTTAATTGACTGTCATATTAATAGTTTTCATAACGAACTCGTCATTAAACAATAATTTATTTACATCGATGCTCGACAGCTCATTAATAACATTTAGTTTTTAACGTGAACGACAAAGGTTTTATTTTTTTTTAAAGATAAACGAACTAAGAATTTAAATTATTAATCTTATGACTAACTTAAAACGTCAAGGAGAGCTGTGGTGGCACAGATGGTAACGGCAGCGACTAACGAGTTGTAGATCGTGGGTTCGAACCCTAACAAGCGCTTTACTTGGTATAAATTACTTCATCACCATTGCTCTCAAAAAGAAAAACATCGTGAAGAAATCGGTACGTCTTAGAACAAAAAATTCGAAGACATGTGACATTTACCAACCCACACTGGTCTCACGTGGTGGATTACGGCCCACTGCCTCTCACAGATAGTAGGCCTGTGTCCCAGCAGTGATAACATTATAGGCTGATTATGCATGCTATGCAAAACCAGACCCAGTTGAAAAATATAAAAATATTTACTTCGCTTTTATATTGCAATTCATCATCTGCCTAGCCTTTTCCCTACTATGTTGAGGTCGGCTTCCAGTCTAACCGGATGCAGCTGAATACCAGTATTTTACATGGAGCGACTGCCTATCTGACCTCCACAACCCAGTTACTGGGTAATACTATACCCCTTGGTGAGACTGGTTGTCAGACTTTCGGGCTTCTGACGACCCATAACGACTGTCAAAGATCTAAAGCCAGAAAAAATTCGAATACATGTGACATTTACCAACTCACACTGGTCTCACGTGGTGGATTACGGCCCACTGTATCCCAGGAGTGGGTACATTATAGGCTGATTATGTCTTGTTATACACAGCTATTTAACGGCCGTAAGTACCTAAGTATTGTGTGGACTGGCGCATTAGTAACATCCCTGTTAACCCTTCAGCTCGTAATTATAGGTTCTCGCGGCTTAAGTATGAGTCCGCACTAAAGTTCAACAGGTCGCGTTTGATCTCACGTTCAGATAATGCGTTAGCCGTTGGGATGTTGGATCTTGGCGCTTTTTTGTAATTTGTTAGAGGAATTGAAATTTTGTAATATGCCAAATGTATTGCTATGTAATTTTGTTAAATAAATAGATACCTATTCTCTTATTTCCGTAGTAGGAAATGTTATACTTACTTATTATGTACAGTTCTGCAAAATCTAATTTTCTGAACTCATCATCATCATCTGCCTAGCCTTTTCCAGTCCGGTCTAACCGGATGCAGCTAAGTACCAGTATTTTACTACTGCCCATCCGACCCCTACAACCCAATTACTGGGTAATACTATACCCTTTGGTAAGACTGGTTGTCAGACTTTCGGGCTTCTGACGACCCGTAACGACTGTCAAAGATCTACGAATGACAGCCGGGACCAACGCCTTAACGTGTTTTCCGAGGCACGGAGGGGTCTTGGTATGTAAAGATGGTCACCTGTCCACGGACTAATCTCATTTTCTGAAGATTTAGATAAATATTTTAGTCTGGTTGGACTGCCAAAAAATCCCCCAAAAAATCTTCACCCTTGCAAATAAAAAATTACACGACATCAACCAATCAATTAACTTTCATTAATTCTAGCAATGCCGTAATATCAATCCACAAAAACGTAAATGAAATCCTTTGATACCTAATAAATTACCTCCATTCTAGCTGTGTCTACACCTTACGCTGTGAAACAACCTGACTAGTTCTACGAACAGATTCCTAAGGCTATGGATATCGTTCGACACAAGATAAAGGTTCCATCGACGTACCAACCTACTCGAACGACCTAAACTAGTAATAGCTATATTGGCGCCTATTTTCGCTCCACCAGGACTGGTCTAGAATGATGAAGATGATGTTCGCTCCTCTGACAAGTATTATGACTTTCTTGACTAAAGAAAGAAAGAAAAATATTTATTTGACACTGTCATAGCATGCCTGAGTTCGATTAAACTCGCATGAGTTCTGCCGGTCTGTTTTGTCAAAATCTCATCGTGATATGTGAAATGAGCTTGAATCACGAGTTTCACCAGTAACACACACACATACACACACACACGCTCACAACTCATGCTGTCATCCCAACCTGATGCTAGGGATTGACACTATTGACTTATTAAGGACGCTTTTAACGTGCACGTCTTTCTACATCGTTCTCACATGTATAATTTCAACATAAATGATGTCACCAATCTCTTGTAAAAATATTTTGATTTAAAAGTGTGTCCGTGGAGTTTCTTGCCCGTTCTTCTCCGTAGGAACCTACTACGCTTTGTAATGGGCAACTAACTTTATCTTTTTGAATGATCGACACCTTGACAATTCAAAAGTGTCTGTGATTGGTTTATTTGAAATAAATGCTTTGATTTTGAGTTTTGAATTTGACAGCTCTCTTCAAGGTCACTTCACCTGAGTTTTGACGGTGAGATGTTTACAGAACGGATCGGCGAGGTGAAGGTGTTTAATGAAATTTATCCGATGGAGCCTTGAAGTTGTGTCGTGCTAAATAACTAGGATAAATGATTCATTTAAACCATTAAACGGTTAGTCTAAATTGTAGAGATAAGTTATTAGCTTGGGTTAGTGTTTAATATTCGTTAAGGTACATGATTAAATTAATTAGATCCCGTTTGTTAGTGAGGTGAACTTTACGTGCTTTCATTGCAGGTTTATTAGTGACTGTTTAGCTAGTTTGCGTGTTGTGGAACTTTCAATTAGGCTAACATTTAGATTTTAATGTGAACCTAATTCTTGGGATGTAGGTATATTTGCTAACTCTGCTTATAAATGTTGTGCTCATTAAAACACCTGTGGCCTTAGTGTGAGTTTTTCGACTCACGTTCGATTGTGAGCGCGTTAGAATTTTGTATGGGAAATTAGGTTTCTCCTAGTGACCACCAGGTGACGCTATAACTTTTTTCCTTAAAAAATTCTAACGCGCTCGCAATCGAACGTGAGTGAAAAGAAAAAACCACACCAAGACCACAGAAGGCCGCAATTTAAAACGTTCAAAATCTAGTCAAATCGCAATTTCTTCTCAACGACAATTAATGTCAAAAACTTGTTACAAAATGTATGGAAATTACAGGTGCTTTCGACGAATAGATACTGAGATAAAGGTAAGAATTGCGCTCATGAAGGCTGTAGCTAACGTGGGGTTGGGAACCCGAAGAATTTAATGAGTTCCTTTGTTACCGCTATTAACCTTTAGTATGTCGGAACGTAGATCTACGCAAGACACAATGGGTTTTTAATTGTGTCTGTATTTCCGACATACGAGGGGTTAAGGGTAAACTAGTCGCGAGTTCGAACTCACTCGTAGTCATAGCCAAAAAGCACGCTGTCTCACCTGGCTTCTTGTCCGACAGAGATAGTATCAGTGATGAGCAGTTAGACGCTAGTCTACACGAACAACGTCTAGTTCTCACGCACAGAAACACCGTTCCGAACTGATAGGCGAGTCAAATAATTCGAAAAGTACTTCGGAAAATCGAGTTTTATGAAAAAACCACTGTATAAATCAATTACAATAAAAACTTTTTTACAAAAAAAAACAACCGACTTCCGAAAAACACTATAAAGTGAAAAATAACTTTAATTTCAGAAGTCGGTGTCTTTGGATTTGTATTTTAGTTTTTTGCCACCGACTTCCGAAATTAAAGTTATTTTTCACTTTATAGTGTTTTTCGGAAGTCGGTTGTTTTTTTTTGTAAAAAAGTTTTTATTTTTCACTTTTTAGTGGGTCAGTTTGTAATTTATCTAAGTTACAATAGCCTAATGTCAACTGCTCGTCACCTTTTACAAAATATTGCTTTACCCGATGCAGGGACGTTAATTGTTGAGGAGTTCCCATAAGCCAGGAGAACTGGAGCTATTTGAGAAGTCACCATCAGCTCCATTTCACCATATGTATTGTAACGAGCATAAATTGCTTAGCAACCATTTTAAAGTAATCGAATCGCAACCCGTGAAATATTTGTCATTGAGTAGTTCCGATAGCCATCTGTGGTCTTTATCATCAGCTCCACTTTACCAAATGATGATTTTCGAGAGCAAAGAGAGCTCAAAAAAGTATTTTCCAAATCGGTTCGTAAATGACGGAGTTATGAAATATGAAAAGATCGTTAATGTAGATACATTTTTAGGTTTTTGTTGATTTTTCAAAAACCGCTTGTCCGATTTCGATAAAATTTTCATGGGACCATTTGGGAAGCATACCCTTTCCAACAAAAAAATAATTTTTCAAATCAGTTGGCAAGCGACGGAGTTATGCGCGAACAAACATAAAAAAAAAATACAAACATCCGAATTGAGAACCTCCTCCTTTTTTAGAAGTCGGTTAAAAATAAAGTTTATTAAACTCTTCGATAACTGAACTTTGTCGGTACGGACTTGGTTTTGAAGATTTTACAGTTCTTTTATTACTTATTTACATCCAAAGTTATGTTAAAAAAAGCAAGAAAAACGAATCTTTGTTGGCCCATAACTTTTGAATGGCTTATTATTTTACTATTCTGTTTCCGTACAGACAAAATTAATAATAAGTCAAAACGATATCATATTTAACTTTGCATACACAATGTCAAACAGTGGAGTAATACTCTACCGAAATTTGTATGGAAAAAATATCGACTAGCACCTTAAGGGGCAAATTTGGGTATACCCGGTTTTAGACAAGAAATGGGGCAAAACCGTTAAAGTGTAACTTTTATATAATGGTTGAAAAAAGTGATTTAGAGTGCAAAATATTTAATTCATAAAACAAACTTAATATAGCTTATTAAAGTTTATTTATATTTTTTCAAACTTGTGTTTTTATTAAAAGTTTGCTTTAGCGTCCCGTTTTTACCCTACTGTCTACTGACGAAGTTGAAAAGTCACATATCAATGATGACGCGTTGTAACTTCCCTGAATAGGTAACTAAGTTATTTCATGAAGAGCTTTATTTACTTTTGCCAAATAACCTATCTACTACTAACTGATGCGGCCACAAATTAAGTCTGCCTAAATACAGGGTTATTGGTTATTACATTAACAACCTCTTAAGAGGTTATTGTACTCATCATTATGAACAACTTTTACTATGGGACCAAACGTGAAATCGCGAAATAAAATCAGCTGTTCCCTACATTTGACGAGTTGTACGAACATAAATGTAGGGAACAGCTGATTTTTTTAGATACCCTCTATTTATATTTCCAGAGTACACAAGTAGTCAGCTCACGTACCAAATACGGGTTCTAGACTCCGCTGGCCTAATGCCCCGTTAAACAACAATATAGTACAATAATTACACCATAAGAATCAGCACGGAGTAAAAAACTGGCCAAGTGCGAGTCGGACTCGCACACGAAGGGCTCCGTACCACAAGGCAAAAATGCCGAAAAAAAACACGTTTGTTGTATGGGGGCCCCCTTTAAATATTTATTTTATTCTGTTTTAGCGGCAACAGAAATACATCATCTGTGAAAAATTCAACTGTCTAGCTATCACGGTTCATGAGATAGAGCCTGGTGACAGACAGACAGGCGGACAGTGGAGCCTTAGTAATAGGGTCCCGTTTTTACCCTTTGGGTACGGAACCCTACAAACTAACAAAGTGGTACACCTGCTTACCTTCCCGCGATGCTTATGAGAATCGATAGAAAACTGGTCGGGTATTTTTAGGAACTAGGTTTTGCTACTTACCCTAGGTAACAGGTAACTAGGTAACTTATTCTTAACTTAGTGGTGTTATAAGGTTTAAGTTGGATAAACTTATTATTTTTTATCGAGTTCTTGCAATCGATATTGGTCGATTGTCGAAAATAATATACAATTACAGACCTTAGCCTACACCTGCAATTTTTTTTCAGACTAAGGACTGGTTTTTCAATAGTCAGATAACTTTTATCTGAGGAATAAATACTGCGGTCTGACAGTTTTCGTACAGAAATTAAAAAATAAAATTCAGAAATAATTATTGTTCAGATAAAAGTCCATGGCTAAATAATAACAGCCGCACAGGTCGATCGATCAGGTTAAGCTACGCTTGCCGCGGTTGGTCTGTGGATGGGTGACCATCTTTACATACCGTGACCCCTCCGTGCCTCAGAAAGCACGTTAAGCCGTTGGTCCTGGCTGTCATAAGTGGATCTTTGACAGTCGTTACGGGTAGTGAGAAGCCCGAAAATCTGACAACCAGTCTTATCAAGGAGTATCGTATTACCCAGTAACTGGGTTGTGGACGTCGGATAGGCAGTCGCTCCATGTAAAATACTGGTATTCAGCTGCATCCGGTTAGACTGGAAGCCGACCCCAACATAGTAGGGAAAAGGCTGGCAGATGATGAATTGCAATATAAAAGCGAAATAAATATTTTTATATTTTTCAACTAATATATAATTAGCTTATAATGTTCCCACTGCTGGGACACGGGCCTCCTCTCTGTGAGAGGCAGTGGGCCGTAATCCACCACGTGAGACCAGTGTGGGTTGGTAGATGTCACATGTCTTCGAATTTTTTGTTCTAAGACGTACCGATTTCTTTACGATGTTTTCCTTTTTGAGAGCAATGGTGATGAAGTAATTTATACGAAGTAAAGCGCTTGTTAGGGTTCGAACCCACATCTACAACTCGTAAGTCGCGGCCGTTACCATCTGTGCCACCACAGCTCTCCTTGACGTTTTAAGTTAGTCATAAGATTAATAATTTAAATTCTGAGTTAGTTGATCTATAAAATAAATATTATATCGTTTGTCGTTCACTTAAAAAACTAAAAATTATGAACAAACTATCGAGCATCGATGTAAATAAATTATTGTTTAATGACGCGTTCGTTATGATAACTATTAATATGACAGTAAATTAACCGCAACAAAATTATGTTTCCAAAATTATTATCCTACCCGACACATGTTAATTAAACTAAAACTTCACTAACCCATTACTTAATCAGTTACAGTTATTAGCGCCTCCATAACTTTGCCAAATTGGTATAATAAACAATCTTCCTTAATGTATCCTATGCCTCAATAACTTAGTGTGTCGAAAGTTCTCAGATATTTCAATGTATTTCTTGGTAACCGTTTTCCTTATACGTGTCTATTAGCTACCGTATGTCCTGTCTATTTATTCGTATGAGTCTGATTTGGTTAACAAACATGGTATGAATATTAGGAGTTTTCGCATAAAGTGCAAGCTTTATGATCGTTTTAAGGTGATATATTGAGAAAGATGTGGTTTTTCTATTTCGTGTAACTTGTTAAGTATGAAGAACAGGGATTTAACTTTTTGGTAAATGTTTTTTGACTCTTTGGTCTAGTATTATATAAAAGGAGTACACGATTCAATGAATTTTTCCCGATACAAAGAAATTGCTTTTTTGCTTTTTCATCCACCACGTCCGCTCAGTACCGGTTGTTAGATGTCATATGTCTTAGAATTTTTGGTTCTAGGACATTCCTGGTTACCTCATGATGTTTTCCTTCTCCATTTTGATAGATGAGTTTGCTGGTAGGTGATTTCAACGAAGTACTTTCAACCCTTGTTTGTGAGGAGTAATATAGTTACATCTTTGACTTAACATTATTAGGTAATTTGGCTGAATAAATAAATAAGGCACTCAAAATATAATGATTATTGCTTTGTAGTGAAAATATATTAATTTCTTGCCCGAATATTAAACTCTTTTGTGGACTGTACCTACATAAAAATGCGAAAGCGTCTGATTCTAATGTTATTTTTGATAAAGTCAAAACTTAAAAACTCAAAGCATTTATTTAAATGAAACCATTTACAGACACTTTTGAATTGTCAAGAATTCGGTCAGTCAGAAAATATGAAGCTAGTTGCCCATTCCAAAGCATAGGTACCTATGGAGAAGAACGGGCAAGAAACTCCATGGACACTCTTTTAAATCATATTGCTACAAAAATATTAGATACATCATTAATTTTGATTATACAGAGCGTTAGGTTAAACGAGGGACTTACTTTGAGGGGAGTTAGTACTCATGAAAATGAACAACTTTTAATATGGGAATAACCCTGAAATCGCGAAAAAAAAAATTAGCCGTTTCCTACATTTAAGTTCGCATAGCTCTTCAAAATGTACTGAACAGCAGATTTTTTTTTTGCGATTTCAGGTTCGGCCCCATAGTAAAAGTTGCTCATTTTCATGAGTACTAACTCCCCTCAAAGTGTGTCCCTCGTTTAACCTAACGCTCTGTATAAGTAATTTATCAAAAGTAGAAAAAAACATAGAGTGATCTAAGAAAATATAAAAATACGGGTGGAGCTATGGACGAAAAGTATGTGGAACTACAGATAATAAACGTAAAAAAAAATTGTTTCGCGAGATACCCTGGCGCTTTCGCCTTAATGAAAGGCGAAAGCGCCAGGGTATCTCGCGAAACAATTTTTTTTTACGTTTTTTGCTGGTCAGTATTAAGTTTTACGTTGATTAAAATATGATTCGCGACCGTAAGAAATATGTATTTACAGAAATTATAATCATTAAAGAAATCAACACGACTCTCTAAGACCAAGTAATCTCACTTAATGACTATTTCATGAAATCTTGACATTATAGGTTTATACTAACTTAAAAAGGCGTATTAATAAAAAATAAATAGTTTATTTCTTGATTCAAAATTACAATACGGAGGTATCGTTGGTCCCAAACTAGGCACGGCCTGTGTCTTGGGCACCATTACATAGGTACAACATTTAGATAATTTTCATAATTTTGGACAAAATAAGTATGGTAAAGTTGAGATTGGCTACAGTTAAGCTAGTTAGCCTCATCGGGACTACAAGACTAAATGTACAAAAAATTAAAAATTACTAATTCTAATGATTATAATTCTGTAAACACATATTTGTTGCGGTTGCGTATCAACGTATAACGTGCGCAAAAAACGTATGAAAATTTGAATATCGCAGGCTACCTTAGTGCTTAGCTAACCAACGAGTGATTTATAATACAGAGCTTGTAAATATATCAATTAAAACGAACGAAGTGAAAATGCAAGATTAATCGATATCACTTTGATTCATTTACAAATGTAATTTATCTGTTCTACTATAATATAATAGCTAGGTCGTTTGTTTGTTTGAGTGCGTTAATCTCTGGAACTAATATTTTTTGTATTTGACAGCCCAATTCTTGTGGAAGGTTATATAGGCTATTTAAGAGAGACTTTTTGAAAAAGCCTAAGTAAAACGTCTTAATTCGAGGTTTGGCTCTCGCCTAATTCCTCCTCCAATACTGGACCAATTTAAAAGATATTTCATAAATTGAATAAGAAGGTTAGATTCTGTGACCCTATGTTTTTGTTTTTTCATTAGTAGTTATCAAATTTGTACACTAGGCCTCTTTTGACAGCGTTTTAAATCGGCATTTTTTGAGGGTTCTACTGCTTATAAAAGTAATGTACCATCAAAAAGGAAAACATAGGGACATACAAGTAGTTATTATTCATTGTTCTATAGAAAATCATTGCTTTATGGACATTAATCAGAAAGATAACAGGCAAGAGCGTTTCTATGGAGAAACGATCACCCGCATTTCCTCTTAACATCACGTTACTACCCTTGTCTGTGTGGTGCCGGACTTGTTTGTGTGGTGCCGGACTTGTCTGTGTGGTGCCGGACTTAAAGAATAGCACCACCCCATACTTCCCGTGGGTGTCGTAAAAGGCGACTAAGGGGCGTACCGGAGAATGGTCAGCAGCGTTCTCTATGCATCCCACCACCATACCATACTGTGATCGCCAACCCGCCTGCCTAGCGTGGCGATTATGGCAAACCCCCCCCTTTTGCGGGAGGCCTATGTCCAGCAGTGGACGACTTTCGGCTGAAATGATGATGATGATGATGACTACCCTTAGAAGCCGAGCAAAAAGAAAAAATCAAATCACAAAAAACGCTAAGCGTAAGTAAGTAATTGTCTGTGTGGTGCCGGACTTAAAGAATACCACCACCCCTTACTTCCCGTGGGTGTCGTTAAAGGCGACTAAGGATCATACAGGAGAATGGGCAGCAGCGTTCTCTATGTATTCCACCACCATACCATACTGCGATCGCCAACCCGCCTGCCAAGCGTGGCGATTATGGCAAACCCTCCCAAAATTGGGGGAGGCCTATGTCCAGCAGCCTCAGAAGCCGAGCAAAAAGAAAAAAACAAATCACAAAAAACGCTAAGCGTAAGTAAGTAATAGCGCGGACGGACGATGCGATGCAACGCGATGGATCGGGGGCTAATTTTACGGATTAAGAGGCTTACATGACCTAAAGCGCGGTCATTGTTGGACTGCATAGAAAAGAAAGAGAAGCGCGATGACACAACGCTGGTAATTTATTGCAAAATATGAAGCAATTATTTAATTACAAAAAAATCTGTTGTTTGGACTAAAAAATTAAAACACTAGTGTTTATAGAATAATCTGACAAAAAATCAGAATGATTGTATGTATACTGGTATGGTTTTTAGTGTAAAAAGAAAGTTTTTAGAGGTATCTTCATGATTTTTTCTATCGTATCAAAGGACATGGATAAAGTGTGGCCCTGCACGGACAAAGACTTAAATATATTTAAAAAAAAACTTATAATACTTGAATTTCTATCATGACTTTCATTTCTCCGCACATGTGTGTGGGAAAATATCAATTTAAAAGGGTATTATTTTGTTTGTTTTATTTTGACTTCCATCCGTGAGTTTCAAATGTTGCAATTATTTGAAATAAGATGGTAATTAGTACATCTTCTTCGTTCGAAACAACATGTATTTACCTGTATTTTAGATAATAGAGTAAGAAAAATATATATTTTTATGCGCGTTTAGTGATAACGGAAGTAAAAGTATTAAAGACACATTTTATTTATCTCTTTAATTAAAAATCAATAGATTATTTGGTTCTTCAAAGTAATGGAAACACTATCTTCTTTTGTTAAGGCAGTTACAGACGAAGCAATAGATGTTTTCAAAATAAATCTTAATTCGATATAGTGTTTGATCCAATATTCACATAACATCACGCCTGTAATCCTCGAAGGGTTAGGCAGAGGTATACATATAGTACCTACCCCCCATTTCTACAGTTATATTCAAGTCCCATGACATAGAGGGCAAGCCTATTGCCATCAACCGGGACAATATCCAGACTCCGGGCTGCTACTGAGAAACTCAATACAACATAACATAATTACATAGAAATTAACAGATAGTGTCTACAGTCTAACAGATATTTAGTGCAGGACACATTATTGTATTATTATATTATAGTAAGGTGATTTAAAATATATTTTGACATATTTTTGTGACATTTACGATATTATAATTTCTGTATTAAACACATGCACAGCTATACCTAATAATTATATATTTGATTGCATCTTATTACAACACAATAATATATCAGTTTTATTATTGTTTTATTATTGCGCCTAAATGAATGTATGAAATGAACGTGGACAAACCAAAACGAGTAAGTAGGTAAGGGCATAATACTTAGTAGAGGGCGTTTTATAGTTTCTGCCTTCCCGCATGGCAAAAGCAGGTAGTTTATGTATGTTTGTATACATATTGCAGCTAGGTACGTGTGATATGGGTTTTATGTCAATTGTCATGACAAAGTCACGACATTTGCTTTTGATTAATAATTTGACAATTTAAGTCATTCTTGTGTAGGTTCTTGTGGCTCGCATATTGAATGATTTCTTGTGGTGTTTTACGATGACCTTTGGCTTTGTTTCTGGATATCTGTTGTTACTGCTCTCTCGACCGACTCCGGCTTTCACGGACTTTGCGTCTCCCCATTTCGATTTACCTTGGCTACTTGCACTTTGGACAACTGATTTCGCCCTATTTCTAATGGAGAACCAGCGCTGCACTAACTGTGGTATAGCAACGTTTCGCATAAGGAGACATTTGTGGGATTCGGATGAAATACAATCTGTTATAAGACAGTGGATTACTCCGCGATTGGTGAGTTTTAACACGCGTGAGTTTTCAGTAACGCCTTCAGCACGTCTTTTAAGGGTGTAGCTATTTGTTTATACTTATGTAAGTGGTTTATTTTAGGTCACTGCGTCTGTTAATGTGTGCCATTCTTGCTGGTTACTGGCTAGGCAGACATTATCACAGTCTGGTACAAGTGGAAGACCAAACCCTAGTGTTGGTCATCGTAATGTGTGTGTAAACTGTAGAAGATCCCTGATGCGTGTTCGTTTTCACACACTGACACGGAACTCTGAGAGCAATAGACACATTCATGATGTTATATCTGAATGGATTTTTCCTCAACAAGTTAGTATGAAAAATGTTTGCGCTTAAATATGTTTATACAATTATTATGTTATGAAATGATACATTATGAACTTTTTCGTATATATAGGTGAGACCGACGACCTCTATTTGCCTCCCATGCTGCCAACGAGCTTACAGGGCGCAATCTCCAGAACCTAGGCGGCCCAACAGCGTCAACGACGACGGTCAGCAACAAGAAAATATAAATGTGCCACCAGTCCCCGAGGTTCTACCGTTGCCTGAAGTTCCACCAGTCCCTGAAGTTCCACATGTGAAATATTTGTCATCATGTCACATTGCCAGATTTCTCTAGAGCTAATAGTACAGAACATTGCTTTGTTTTAGGATGCCAGAACATAGAAATTAGAAAAATGTCTTATGTCGGGCGTTTTGGGGGACTGTCTTATGTAATTTTGACGTTCAGAAAGAGCTGATTCTCAGCCTAGTTTGAATAAATGACTTTTGATTTGATTTTCTCATACAGAGAAAGAACGAGCATTGATCACTACGCTTATTCATATATTACGTTCTATCAAACGAAGTAAAGAGTTTTCCTTAAAATAATAGTCATCATCATTATTCAGCCAAAGAAGTCCACTAGTCCATAGGTACCTAATCCTCACATGCTGAACATATGACCGGGTAGAAGTCACAGGAATTCGCGAGAAGCACGGGACCGGTCTATGTGATACCTATACATTATTGTACATAATTACGTAGTTAAATATGATTAAAAGTAAATAATAATAATACCAGCCTATTATTATCTCATCTCGTACCGAAATGCTCGTGAGCATTGCACGTTTGCTCAAGACCGGGTTGGCGATATCTATTTTAACTAGAAGTTCAGGTTTCCTTACCATGTTTTTTCTTCAACGATGTCAGTAATGTCGCAAGATAATCTCGGAAACTACATATGAATTTAAAAAAAGTGACACTGGTACTTGCCCGGAATTGAACCCACAACCTCGTGCATGAGAAGCGAGGCATTAACCACTGGACCATCACGACAATGTACATATTGTCTACTGTATTTAAACGTCAAAATATCGTACCAGAATGTTCACCTAAAATGTCTTATATCTCGTCACCACCGACTTCTGGAGTAATAAAATATAAACAGGACTATTAAGTACAAATATTCCTTCATGATATATATTATTTTATTAATGTCCGTGCTGGACCATACTTGTATGGGAGCGTTATCCTTCTCCTTTGTTGTATTATGTTTTCAACACACTATCTCTAGGATATATCATATATTTTTCTGATTCTGTTTACTGTAGTCAATCATATACTTTTATTGTTTCTAAAACTTGCGTTTTTTAAGTTTAGGTCCTGTAAGCCCCTTAAACGGCGGATGAAACGGCGGGGCACAGCTAGTCTGCCATATATATGCGTTGAGTATTTTAGCTAAAAGCATGTGATTTTAATCGTAGACTTGATTTATTGTTGCTTTGGAACTGCTAATTGGACTCGAAACTTGTTGTGGTTTCGTTATTATCGCTTTGTCTCGGCTCTGTATAATTAGTTGCTCGCTGATCTAGGTTTTAAATTGACTTGATGTTTGAAGACGATAAGAGTAAAGTTAAATCGCTTCTTAGAGCAGTGGTGGCGCAGTGGTAACGGCCACGATTAGGTCGTAGGTTTGAACCCACCTAGGCGCTATACTTTGTGAACATTATTACATCACCACTGCTCTCAAAACGAAGTAAAACATCGTGAGGAATCAATCGTTCTAGAATCAAACACTCGAAGACATTATGACATCCGCCACCCGGCATTGGGCCCACGTAGTGATTTACCGCCCACTCCCTTTTACCGAGAGGAGGCGTGTGTCCCAGCAGCAGTGGGATCATTATAGGCTGATTAACCAATGAACTGCTGCTAGACAAAACGAAGGTAAAAAATGTTTTTTTCTGCGAAATACTCATAGCATCATGGACCTTTAGGCGCGATTGGTCCAATTCGCGATTGTTGCCTCCCTCCCCACATCGAGAACTCAAACGCACCGCATAGTTCCGCAACTGCGCCCAGATTGATTCGTTATCACATCCAAGTCCGGCCGCACGATGTACGGGACAGCAACGCGATGTTCCGACCACATTAATTGACAGCTGAATCGGTACGGACCTCGAATTAATCGGACTTCTTCTTGAATTATTTATAGGATGCATGGCCGGCGCGGGGGCGCGGGGCGCGCGGGGTGCGCGGGCGGGGGCCGCGGCAACAGGTCCGCATTGTGTCGGGATGCAGGGGATGAGGACCACGCTAGGGTTGTCGCGAAAGAGTTATTATACTTTTTTAAAGTAAACGGTCACTCGTTAGTTTGTGTGTCACTGACATTGGGACAGTCTAAAAGCGCAGTGACTTTTCCCTTCGTCAAAAATTATTAACTCTCATAGAAACTTCGATGGATTTTTGAAAGTTCATCCACAAAAGGTCACCCCTTTTATGGAAGAGTTTTCGAAAATTCGTTACTATACCCAGTGGTTTAGGCTGTGTGTTGTCTGTCAGTGAATGATTAAATGCATTAATATAAGATGTTTATTAAGAAGATTGGTGGCACAAGGAAACGTAATGATGTTTTAACGGACATAGCCATTGATTGCTTAGGAGTGAGGTTTATGATTCAGCTGCATAAAGGCTGTGCTTACAATTGCGAATCTTCATTATAGTAAATACAGTTCTTTATGAAGCCGTAACAGTTACCTATAGACGACTGTAGAACACTGAAGTTTCTAATCAAATAAATAATACTAATATCTTTATATTACCTAGGGCCTAATAAACCGTGGATCCGGGTTCAGAAGTATCTGGTCATGTCAAGCAAACAGTTACGGGCCGCAGTCAGTGATAGGTATATAAGTCAATGGACGCGGTCAATTATACAAAGTCAATTAACATTCTGCTAGGTAAACCGTTTAAGCAATTTGCTAACGAACCGACCGATCAGTTTAATTGATGTTAGTGGGCAAATTATTTTCTAGGTTGCTCCGACGGACTATGTTTTGGATAACGTTGTGAGATTCAGTTTGCCACTTCTCTCTGTGTTAATTTAGTTGGTTTGTAGATACGGTTTGCAGTTTCTAAGTTAACAGCATTTATATGTTAAGTGATTCTTAAACCTTTTGATATTGCATTCGAAGTGGTTTACCGAAATGATGTAGAAATAACCGTTAGATTGTATTCTGACTTCTGTAGGTATTTTCCTTTATAAAATTCAATTCTGCTAGGATATTATTGCCATTTTCCACCTAACTATGCAGTTAGGCTTCTACTGAAATTAAATTAAATTAAATGATGTTTATTTATGTAAGTAAGTAGATCCATTAAGACACGTTTAAACGTAAAGTTTATGGTCAATAATTTAAAACTAGATGGCGTCGTTATTTTCTAGCTGACTGATCTATGAGAATAAATGTTGAAACAAACTCAGAGGTCATCAATGGTCTGAAAAAACGAAAACTAGGCTTTGATCATCATTTCCATCCTCACATCACGTTCAAGCCACCTCTTTTCCTTATTATTCCTTTGACGACAGTAATTAATAAAAATATTTACCTTTTCTCGCCACCCCTACGCATCGGGTGCGGGGGTGCTAGGTGCGCGGGCGGCGCGGCAGGAATGCGCGCTCTTGTTCGTTTTGGGGAGCGTCTGCGCAGGTAGGCGCTCGCCTCTCCTCCCCCGCGCAGGCCCCGTTGCTATGCGCATACTCGACTGACGAAGCTTCCAGAATTCGATGCTGGAAAGGGTTAAGTCGGCATTTTATTGATTTTTTTCAAGTATTTCGTGTAAATAGGCACAAATGGCAACAGGGGGCCTAAGAAGGCCACTTTGGCAGAATCATAAAAGGATAACATTGTGAATATTATACGGCGATGACAGTCCGTGTTTTTCTTTTTTTCGCTGCACTGCGTAGGTATAATCAAAAGAGATTGGGATTGGAATTATTGGTATTTTTTAGCACAGACACGATTGGTGTTAATGCGATGAATGGGTTTTGATACGATTAACTTAACAGTTAACTGTCTATTATGATTCATAACGTTATCCTTTTATAATATTGCCAAAGTGGCCTTTTTAGGACCCCAGATCGGTTTAAGAAAAAAATATTAATTTGCAAGAATATTTTGTTGTCTAATACTTTTCATTACTAAGTTTGGATACCATGGAGGCTCGGAAGACCAAAGTAATTCTTGGTGCTTTGATCCATAGAATTGGATTAGTACAATGTTGCAAAATATGTATTACAAAATTAAGTTACTCCAAACATTTTTATAATCACTTAATCAACCCTTACTATAAAGCTTAGAATTAGTGTGTTTTGATTTTTTCCTTAAACTTGAGGGCCATGAGAAAGCCAATTGAGCTAGCCTACTCTGGGCTGTTGATGATGATCATGCTGATGTTTTACATCCTACGTTCTTCTTCTGACATAATTTGGCAATAAAAATAACCTAAAACAAAATAAACTTATGCGTTAAAGAATAGAATACTCTTTATTAGGTATGCACACCATATAAAGTACAGACTTAAATATAGAAACTAAAAAATAAACAAATTGAATCATTATTAAAACTAAAAAAAAACTAAATTGCGTGTTAACCACTGAATATAAAATTGACCAAACTTCTTTAAACTCCACAAAATACCTGCGTCTCCCACGTTAACGTCCGTCAGTCGGGTATACACCGGCGGAGCCCTTCAATATTTTTTACTCGTTTACTCGTCCGGAGGTCATTCGAGTAGTAAAAGTAAAGTATTGAGTCAAAATAAAACCGCACCGACGGCTCATGGGAGCTGAATCCAGGTCATAAATGGTGCGCCCACGAAAACTGCACGTGTCATAATTATTTGACGTTTTTACAAGCAAATAATTGACACTTAATATCGTGTCCTGCGTGTCCTGTTGTGTGCACGTTACAGGAGCTGATGGATGCTACTGAAGGCGCTAAATTCGTAGTCAAATTCGGGGCCGATTCAATTCAATTGCCATTAATACGCTAAGAAGAACAAGACAAGCAATCATTTTGTGGTCTAGTAATAAAGCAGGCGACTTTCGGGCGCTATCAATTTTAAAATTAAATAAAAAGCCACCACAAGAAAGTTCTGTAAGTCCAGTCCACCAACTATCTGACTGGCTTATTTTTCCACCACGGCTAGGCTTTTTTAGTTAACCTCGATCTTCTTTCTATCGATGATTCCATTAACATGGTTTAAATAAGCGTCTACCAGAATTTCTGAGTACAAGACTAAGTTGTTTCACCTGCTGCGTCCTACCTCGTCGCCTATTGAAAATGCTAAGTAATAATGGCCGCACTGGTCGATTAATCAGGTTAAGCTACCCTTGCCGCGGTTGGTCCGTGAATGGGTGGGCAACTTTACATATCAAGACCACTCCGTGCCTCGCGGAAAGCACGCTAAGCCGTTGGTCCCGGCTGCCATTTGTGGATCTTTGACAGTCGTTACGGGTCGTCAGAACACCAAAAGTCTGTCAACCAGTCTTACCACCGTATTACCCAGTACTGGGTTGTGGAGGTCCGATAGGCAGTCGCTCCATGTAAAATACTGGTATTCGGCTGCGAATGGGGTCGGCTTCCAGTCTAACCGGATGTTAGACTGGAAGCCGACCCCAACATAGTTGGGAAAAGGCTAGGCAGATGATGATATTATGCAGAAGTAAAAGGAAATAAGTATATTTTGAAATGGCAATCGCTGTAGAATTTACTATTACAGGCACTTGATCAGTAAGTATTAATTAGGCATCGTATCGGGACGATGTTCTTATTTGCAACGACCTTAGATAAACTGCTGATTAGGTTTGAGATTTCGATGTGATAAGTACTGTTACCCAAGTTTTTAAATGGTAAAATAACATTTTGGCTTTTAAGAAAATATCCTAGCTTGAAGTTAAAAAGTGACAGAATATAAATAAATAGTCTTAAGTTATAGTACATTACTGCAGCGGCCAGCAAGAGGCATTGATGGAGGAACGTATAAATGTGGGCCGAGGCGAAGCTGAGGCACACATAGGTAAGTCCATCAGTGCCTGGTTGTGGCCAAGGCTTGTATAGTACTTTTCTCAAATAATACGCGGAAATTCACACAGTAAATTAATTCTGAATTCCAGAATCAATGACGAACAACAATAATTGTTCATTTGTTTCTTGATTACTTTAAACAGGTTTAATTTTTGATAAGTTACCTCCTTGGTTGCCATGTTTCGGAGTAAAAGATCGTTCCATTTTTAAATTACACGACAGATATGAGTTTACTATGTAATTTATTTGGCCGCTAACCCACGACAGATATGGATTTTACTACAAGTTTTGCCGGCAGCAATTTCGATTTTTCTCGAAGAAGGATGTCAAAATAATGCTCAAATTTCCAAGCATATTTGAGAAAAAAAATTTAACACATTTTTCGAAAAAACATTTTGTAGTCCTACATGTCTGTCAGCCCTATGTAATGCAATTCAAGATCCTGATATTTATCCCCATCTAATTAGATTGAAAGTTCTAACGTATGAGAGGACTAAGTTTTAATCGAAATTTTAATTGGTTCTTTAGAAAATCCTATGTTTTAACCGACTTCAAAAAAGGAGGAGGTTATGCATTAGGGGAGCTTTATTTATGATCTAAGCTGTGTTTTTATGTCAGACTAGCATTGCCTCGCGTTTTTAACCGCATAAGTGTCGATCCCGTGGGATCATAACTATCTCTATATCAAATTTCATCTAAATCGGTTCAGCGGTTTAAGCGTGAAGAGGTAACAGACAGGCAGACAGACACACTTTCACATTTATAATATTAGTATCAGGGAATGCAGATCCGGTTCTGTTTTAAAGAACCGGGATTTTCGGGACCTGCTGGCTAAAGAACCGGGATTCCCGGTACTTTCGATACTTTAAGTAAGCCTTTAAAAGATGAAGAGTTGAAACGGTGAAAGTAAAAGAAAGACGAAATGACAGGGCAAAATAAAAACATTTAAATCAAATCAAATAAAACGTTTTATTTCTTGTTTTATTGGTAACTACGCATATTCTACCAGCAACATCTTTATTAAAATTAAAACATTTTTGTACCTAATCCTAGACAATATTTATCAAAAAAAATTACTAAACATCTTCTCCAAACAAATGATTTAAATCAACATGACTCCTATTGCAATTCTGCATAACCAAATTAAATTAAAGCGTAGCATTAATCAGTCTCAATATTATTGATTAGATAATCTTAACCGACATTTTTTAAATTGTTATTTATTATCATAATTCATCATCATCATTTCAGCCGAAAGATGTCCACTGCTGGACATAGGCCTCCCCCAAGCACCTCCACTTCGACCGGTTCTGTGCTTCTCGCATCCATCGGGTTCCCGCGGCCTTCACAAGGTCGTCGAAACACCTTGTGGGAGGCCTTCCAACGCTACGTCTTCCGGTACGCGGTCGCCACTCCAGAACATTTCGGCCCCATCGGCCATCTGTTCTGCGAGCAATGTGCCCTGCCCACTGCTACTTAAGTTTGGCAATTCTTCGGGCTATGTCGGTTACCTTGGTCCTTCTTCGGATCTCTTCATTCCTGATTCGATCACGCAGGGAAACTCCATAGCTCTCTCCATTGTCCTTTGGGTGACTTTCAGCCTTCTTATAAGGCCCATTGTGAGTGACCACGTTTCAGTGCCATAAGTCATCACTGGCAACACGCACTGGTCAAACACTTTCGTCTTGAGACACTGAGGTATGTGGGACGAGAAGATATTGCGTTGCTTCCCGAACGCTGCCCAGCCGAGTCGGATTCGACGATCGACCTCTTTTTCGAAGTTAGACCTACATAACTGGACAGTTTGTCCTAGGTAAACATACTCGTCCACGACTTCCGAGTGTAGTGTCTCCGATCTTTATGAGAGTGGGTGTTACATGGGCATTTGACATGACCTTCGTTTTGTCCATGTTCATTTTAAGACCCACTCTTTCGGAGGCTCTACTGAGGTCATCGAGCATTGTACTGAGGTCCTCCATAGTCTCAGCACTGTCTCACACCTCGCTGCAAAAGGATAGGTTTCGAGGTCTGATCCTGGAGACGGACTGACATAGTGGCGTTTTCGTACCGACACTTCAGCACCTCGATGTACCGATAGTCGATCTGGCACCGTTGAAGATACTGCAGCACAGCCCATGTCTCAATCGAATCAAAGGCTTTCTCGTAATCCACAAACGCTAAGCAGAGAGGCAGGTTATATTCTTCGGTCTTCTGTATAACCTGTCGAAGCGTATGTATGTGGTCTACGGTGCTAAAGCCTTTACGAAATCCGGCTTGCTCGGGAGACGTCAAACCTGCGCGCGAGACGGTTCGTGATGACTCTCGAAAACAGCTTGTAGACATGGCTCAGGAGTGAGATGGGCCTATAATTCTTAAGGAGGGCATTATCGCCCTTCTTAAAGAAAAGTATCACCACACCTCTGTTCCATGCCTGCGGTGTTTTGCCCTCGAGTATGATGACGGAATCAAACAGCTTCTGAAGGGCCTTAAGAACGTGTTTTCCGCCGGCCTTCAGGAGCTCGGCCGTAATTCCGTCATCACCCGCGCGCCTTGTTATTTTTGAGCTGCTTCAGAGCCATCCTAATCTTGTACAGGCTGACGTCCGGGATGTCTTCGGTATAGTGTCGAGTCAATCTAGCTCTTGGGTAGTTTGCCAGATCCATAACGGGGTTCCTTGTTGACGTGTATAACTGTCCATAGAACCTCTCGATCTCTCTCAACAGCTCAGGTTTGGCGGATACGATCCTGCCATCATCGGTCTTTAGTTTCGTAAGCTGGCTCTGCCCAAACGAAGCAGTCTTGTTTGAGTCTTTTTTGCGAAGCACTAGGTCCACCAAAATCACAAACACAACGCAAAGCACAACATTCCGAAGACGCGATGGCCGCCACCAGCCCCTCCCGCACCCTCGTGCAGCATGCTCTTGTAGCATGCATGCTTCTTGTGCATGCTAGGTAGCAAGTGTATTCCGCTTTAAGCGGTCGGGCTTTATGCTATAAAATTAGAAATATTCGAAACGCGAAGTATCTTTTCCCGAAAGTACCGAAAGAACCGGGATTTGGTATACAAAATCCCGGTTCCAAAAACGACTCAAATTTCCGGGATTTCCCGGTACTTTCGGTTCCGAGATTTCCCGGGACTATTCACTAATTAGTATGGATTAAATTACAGTAGGAATATGTTTACAAAATAAGTCATCTTCAAACGTATTAGTAGTGGGTGGGTAAGAAGATTATGTGTTTGTCATGCCTGCACACATTGATGATGGATGAGATTAAAACGCAGACTGCGTCTAAAATGTTACTTAAGTATTGTATTTTGGACGACATAGTTAACATCAGTGGCAGCATGTGGGTTTATATTTTGAAATTGTAACATAGGTAATAGGTAACACGGGCTGGTTTCCACAAATCCACGTCAATGCGCGTATTTTGCGTGAAATATATCCAAGTTTAATTCACTTGCATCAATTCCGAGGTGGCACTTCAAGGTTATTTTGGCGCGAAACTAACGACGCCATCTTGGTTTTTAAATATATTTCAAGTGACTTTTCACAAAACAATTGCACATTTTTTTTTTTACTAATTGCGCCCCCGTTTCAACGTCATTCGTGCGCCAGAAGATTCTTGTAGTTGTAGCAGTGTCCACATTATTTTGACAGCCAAATTACGTGTCTTTGGTTATCAGAGGCGAAACAGTTTTTCTTTATGGGCAAGCATTTTCGATATCTTGTAAACTAAAAAAAGTCTAGCGATAAACCACGCCCCGTGTTACAAACAAAAATATACATTTTAATTAAACTGCTCTGATCAGATAGGTAATTTAGAAAACACGGTAGGCAACTAATTTCGTATTAAAATATACATTAATTAAATATTATAATCAGTATGATTTTACCAGAAACAGCTAGCAATTAAGGCAGGGTAACAGCTATTTAATTTATGTAAAGCTTTTACTATCTTTGAACGTCAAGTTGTGGTCATGTATACAAAAGGCCTGCGGTTAGTCTATAATCCACCACAATCAATACGGCTTGTTGTTTCGCATCTATTGTCTTCTGTTATATATGGTAATTTGTGGTGAACTTAATGTTTTGTGGTCGATGGGCGTCGAGATAATGATAATATGTGGTTGCATCTAAGTCTTTGTAGAGCTGGTAAAATAGTAGGCTTTTTATTGATACAGTAATTCTTGTTAATAAATATTATCCTGTTAGTATTGAATAAGTTAACATGAGTTTCTGTTTCCCATTCAATAATGCACAAGTTTAAGTGACCACAATAAATAGTTCAGACCACATATTCTGCCATAACTCAACTCTACTCATTTCTATTATTTCCACAGCCTCAATCAGCTAACGCCATACCAATATCAATAAAATACTTTCGTGGTTGAGACGCATTTCAACTGTGGTCGTAGTCACGAAATAAAAATTGTTTCCAAGTCCACAATACCGGTGGTTTTTATCAGAAGTGGGCCGAATGAATTAGTGAAATCCGATTACAGATTGTTAAGAAACTTTTAACCTAACCCTTAGTTTATACACCTGTATATATTATACGTATCTTTATTAAGGATTTATGTAACTTGTGATTTATTTAAATAATTGTGTTCGGAAGCCATTATGTTACCGGTAACCTGTTTGTAACCGTTGGAGTGTTATATGAAGTGATTCGGGCAGCAAAAGATCGATTTAATTAATGATTTTGTTCGTTGGGATGTAGTAGGAGCGCGTGACTTCGCTATAAATATATAATTGGTTATCTATGGGCCTGCGATGCCTGAATAAACGAATTATTATTATTATATCAGTAAAAAATGGTATAATATAAAATAATTCGGTTTTTGAGAGATTCACTTTTCTGATGTCTAATTGGTGGTTCGCTTGTTAACGACCACACGTCTATTACACAAAGCACTCGCTGACAATGGGCGGGAACTTGCTAGGGTTAAAGATAATTCCTGCATGTTGGAATGGACCATCTTTGAAACACTTTTAATGTTTAGTGCTAGTACTAAGTGCGGACTTAAAACCACCACAATGATCTCGTAAAACATTGCACAACAGAGTTGCCAGAAATGTATATGGTTATATACCAAAAGATGTATGTGTATTATCGCATTTCTTACAAAGAGCATCGTTAAAGAAGAAGTTTTCCATTTGAAGTCGAAATTCGTACTGTAATACCATTCCGAGGCGGCTTTTTTAAATAAAATGTTACGGATTAATTGAAGGGAATTTATTCGTGAGCCTCGTTTTGTGGTCTTGTTTATTTTTCCTTCGAATTGATGCCTTGGATCGGTTTCTCGTTTGAATACATTCAGTCTTCGGCTTCGTATTTGTAATAAGATTAGACGCCGCAAACTGGGAGTGTTTGAAGTGGGATTACACTGAGGAGCAAGTTCTGAGCTTTAAGTTAAACAGTTAAGAGTTAGTAAATAGAATTTGATAAAGCAGATGTAACATGTAAATGTAGTTTCTGTTGAATTAGCACTTGTAATGAACTTAAATAAATAATTGATTCTTGAAAATGAGTTTAGGGATTCTGTTTATTTAGGAGATAGAAGGCAAAAACAGAAGGAAAGTGCAATTCTGTAACAATGGCTACAATTCTCACTCAAAGGACCGAACAATCCGCATACGCTTCAAAACCTGATGCTCTCTTGTTTGTTCTCTTATTTTGAAGTGTCATCGAAATGATGTTTTGAGAATGGCACTATTTTATGTCCTTACTAGAAGCTTACCAACTGTAGCTGCATCTAAACTTGTCTGCTGTATTTCATACATTCACACAACATTCAAATTTGGTGTAAGCCCCTTGACACAAACTGAAACATTGGCCTGGGGATAAAAGCTCGACTGTTGATGTGGGTTTGGAACCCTGGTCAGGCAAAATGTTATAAGGTTAAGAATTTGTCTGGATTTATTTTGGCTTATTAAAGGCCCTCGATTTTCTGCACTCCTCTGCTTGTCCTACTGGAGAATACAGGCACACGGTTTTTGTGTAGACAAAAACTCTAGACAATATGTCTATTTTGGCGACACGGCCCAACATGGCGTCGTGAAAGTGTGAGTTGTATTATAAATCGGTCGGGCCCAGTCGTGTGTGTAACGAGCCTAGGGTCACGCCCGCGACACGCACGTGCTATGACAAATGTGGCGTGTTAGCAACTGTCTCTGTAGGTGGTAACCGTGTTCTTTGAAAATAGATTTTATGTTCTGCTTTAAGACATTTTTATCTACGAATTGATAAGAAGGGCAGTCAAAACTGGCTCGTGTTGTCCAATTTTCTTCTTTTATTTATGCTGAGAGTTCTAAGCGTGTTTAATCACCCTACAGCAGTCATAGACCTCTCTTATTATTCGTTTGGCCTGACAACAGATGAAATTGTAGGGCTGCTGGGTTACTTTCAAAGAACTTAAACTTAGGTACCTATTTTGGGTACAGACCTGCACATCAAGTTTTTCTCCACATGCCAGCATTTTTAGCAGGAAAAAAAAACATGGAAATTTCGTGACATGAACAGTAGCGGGACAACCCTATTGTTATAGGAAAGCAATATATCAAGCTGTTACTTTTATCTTAATGTCCCTAATGTATTGCTTTATAATCGTCAGTTATTTATACATCTTTGAGAGCGATAGTAAGCAATAGAAACCGAAATGTAACTTCATACGAAGCATTTTCAATTTAAAACATAAAAAGTTGACGTAAAAAACTGCGCTAAATAAAAATGAGAAAAACGGGCCATCACTGGCAACAAATCATTGGTTTAGCAAAACGTACGTAATATAATAAATATTAATACTAAAACTGTAGTAAAGTGAGTAGGATTTTTAGTGGCGGCGCAGTCAGGAACATTAATCTTGCTTTACTTTGAAAGCGTACCGAGAACTCGCTAACTTTGCTATGTTTTCTACTTTTTGTGTCAGTATTTGATATGTATTATTTTACCAATTACGAACACTAAATAACATTTTTTTTATATGTTTTTAAGGTAAGTTACCTTGTAGGATTAATTTTAAGTAAACGTGCAGAGATTGCAAGTATTGAGCTTTTAAATGAGGGGTGGGGTATATTGCCAGAAAATTTATTTACCAAAACCTTTTCTTGACATAGTTTACAGCCTTAGCAACAACACGAACTTTGTTTTTCATTGAACGCTGACATCGGCATTTTTTGGTAGAGATCTAAACAGGGTAGCAATGAAATGCAAGGCATCCTTTCGAAATGTATGCCCAATATTTGACAGCCCAAATGTCGCGATGGCTGAGTGTTTACATTCTAACCTCAGGATCACCAGTTCGATTCCCACACCAAGATAAATGTTTGTCACGACCACCAATATTTGTTTTGGACCTGATTGTCTGTGTGTCTGTCTACACAGGTTGTCCGGTCGTCCTGTACTCTTGCGTTCGCAGTAAGCGTGTTTAGAGTAGAATTTTTTTCTGTGGCACAGTGGGACTTGGTTGTGTTGGGCACTTTAATTTACCAGATTTGTAAGAACTGCCTATAGAAATGGTACCACATCTTCTGGTCTCATATCTGTATAAACTATAAGATACGTTTTTTTATTATTTATGTATATACAGTAAATTTGATAAAGATACGACATAGAAACAGTCAGCAACAAGAGTCGATTAACACTTCAGTTTTTTAAATCTCAGTTATTAAGCATAATATTAACACTTCAGTTTTTTTCATCTCGGTTGTTGAGCAAAATATTTGTTCAAAATGGCATTGTCTTCTGCTATAATTTTAAACAAATATTTTGCTCCATTACTGAGATTAACGGAAGTGTTAATCGACTTTTGTTGCTAACAGTACCTTATTATCCTTTATTTATTCCCGTGCTTATTTCTTAAGAATTTTTTTCCAGCAGACCTGCAAAAGGAAAAATGACAAGAAATGTAGACAGTAGTGTGTAAGAACAAGAAGAAAAGAATTTGATTAGAGTATTAGAGTTCATGTTGTCAATCAATCAACTCAGTCTATCGCAGTTCACTGTTGGACATAGGCCTCTCCCAGGCTGCGCCACAGCACCCTGTTCTTCATTTTCCACATCCAGTCCTTCCCAGCCTCTTTGTTAAGATCGTCGGTTCATCTAGCTGGGGAGCGTCCCACGCTACGTTCATACTGTGGTGTAAAATAATAGCCAGGGTGGGCCTGACTTATAATTTATTTATTTAAACTTTTCGCACAAAAAGGTACAAAGGCGGACTTAATGCCATAGGCATTCTCTACCAGTCAACCGAGGGTGAATGATAATTCAATTAAGGCCGTAAATTTCCATGTTTTATCGTATAGTATTTTTGTGTATTTCTAGACTTGAAATATAACAAATAAATAACAGAACAATCTCATTACATTCACACTGTAATTAGCTTTATTGTTTTATTAAGTCGTACGTTGCTCAAGAGCTCTTTATCTAGATTCATAAAAGTGAGTTTATAGCACACTCCACGTTTATTTATTGGCATATAAGGCGAGGCTAGTAGAGGGATGTTTATTTAATCAATAATTATATATTGACGTGACTTGGAAATAAGCCTACTCTTGGCCTCGATCTCGCCTGGTGGAAAGTGATGGATGAAGTCTATGATGGAGCGAGCAAGGCCAGAAGATGTTCACTCTTGCTCCAAACAAGAGTGAATATCTTCTGGGCTTGCTCTCTAGCCCTTGCTCTCTCTTGCTCTCTTTACCTCGTAGACTGCCGCAGATTAAAAAAAAGTGTCACATAAAACTGTAGGTACAGACGCCAGCACATCAAGCTACCCGAAACTGTCAAATTTTCCCAATCAACTTTGAACCTTATGCTGTAGCGATAAAGTTGAGAATCTATTAAATAAATTTGACAGAATGTAGTAGCTTGATGTGCTGGCGTCTGTACTATTTTGGTAAAGGCACGATTAAGAAAACTAAACTTGAAGAAATAATCAGGTATCTAAATATGTAAGATAATAAAATGATTTGATAATAAAACTCGTCACCGTATACTTTAAAGATAATGGAATGTTAATTGAAATTGAATTAAGTAAATAATACAAAACCCATCTTCAATTAATGCATTTTAATGCTAATCGAATAAAAGAGATTATTTTGTAAAACTTAAAGATAAACTAATTAGATGATAAGTTACAGTCATGCAACATGTATAATTACTGCATTCAGTTTCTATTAAAAATTAATCTATAACAAAAACACGAAGCCTTAACAACTTAATAATACGTTACGAAATGGAATATCAAAGTTCTATTTCGTTACATTTGTATTATGTGTAGGTACAGATGCTAACACATCAAGCTACTACAATCTGTCAAATTTCTTAAACAGATTTTCAACTTTATCGCAAAAGCATAAGGTTCAAAGTTGATTGGGAAAATTTGACAGTTTCGGGTAGCTTGATGTGCTGGTGTCTTTACAATGTTCTCTCTAGCGCATTCAAAAGACATCAACGCGTCAATAAATAGCAAAAAGATATAAACAACATAAAGCTTTCATAGATTTTTAAAATTTCAATAAAATCCAAACAATATAATTAGACATTATGACATATTTGCACATGTGTTGGGTACACTCTCATTCTAGTATCTATCTACTACTTCTGTGACAGGCTCTTCTGATCTCCGTATGATTATAGGTATCTGCCGCCATCGCATCAAGAAGTTAGAATGTATGAAATAAATCAATATGAATCCATGAATCTACATTATGAAATTGAATAGGTGCATGAAGAAGCCTCCTCGTGTAGCGCAGTTTGTTCCGCCAGTTACTCAACTGAACCGAGAGCCCGGCGAATCCTGGACAGTCACACCCAACACCTTATTTGACTGGCCAATTCTTCCCTTGCGGTGGTAGGGCTAACGCTCGCCTGGTTTGTGACCACACTCCCACCGGAGTCCGGCGTCAAGCAGCCTACTGTGTTTCGTCGATGCGTGGAAGTTCCAGTGCCTTAGGCATCTTCTGGTTACGCTAGTTCCATCATAGACCTCATCCATCGCTTTCCATCAGGCGTGATCGGGGTCAAGAGCTCAGCAATAAAAAAAAACGACGGGTTGCACTCCGGGAGTGCCGGCAGAAGAACTTAACGAAACTGTAAACCGTAACCGTAACCGTAGCCGTAACCGAAACCGAAACGGGAACCAAAACCGTAACCGAAACCGAAACCTAAACTGAAACCGTAACCGAAACCGAATCCGTAACCGTAACCGTAACCATAACCGTAACCGAAACCGAAACCAAAACCGAAACCGTAACCGTAACCGAAATCGAAACCAAAACCGAAACCGTAACCGTAGCCGTGGCCGTGGCCGTAACCGTAACTGTAACCGAAACCGAAACTGAATCCGAAACCGAAACCGTAACCGAAACCGAAACCGTAACTGTAACCGAAACCGATACCGAAACCGAAACTGTAACCGAAACCGAAACCGACACCTAAACCGAAACCGAAACCGTAACCGTAACCGAAGCCGAAACCAAAACCGAAATCTAAACCGATACCTAAACCGAAACCGAAACCGAAACAGATTCCGTAACCGAAACCGAAACCGAAACCGTAACTGTAACCGAAACCGAAACTGAAACCGAAACCGTAACCGTAACCGTAACCGTAACTGTAACTGTCTGTCTGTTGTTGACTTGTTTTCAATTTTTGATATTTTGGAATCTTACGAATTTTCGATCAGGGTCGTGACCCTGATCGAAAATTGACACGTGTGTCATCTTACGATCAGGGTCCCACCCGGGTTTCAACCCGGTGCAAACACCCAATTATGTGGGTGTTTATGGGTGTTTACGGGTGTTTATAGGGTGTTTATCAAAAGCACCGGGTTTAAACCCGGTGGATTGCCCATCATTGCACGTCTCATCTTACGAATCTTACGATCAGGGTCACGTCTCCTGATGCGAGTTTAACATTACAAAAAAAGTGTACAACGCCGCTAAAGAAGTTTTCACTTCAAAAAAAGGTGCGCTAAATTGAAATATCTAATTCAACGTGTTCTAAAGCACATTTTGAGCATGTCGTTAAGGAAAGGGATGCATATACGTGCGCGTAGCCGAGCGACGACGTCGCACTACGCTTTTTCGTAGAAACGGTCGAAATTAGGTAGATTAAGGTAATTATTAGGTCGTTGCTTCATGTTGCTCTGCGATGAACGGATTGCTTATCGGGCGCGCGCTAAGATTGAGATTTAATTTTCTTATTTGTTTTGATAATTTTTTTTTTACTGGCACGACATAATTCTTGTCTACTAGAAAACAATAACTTAGTTTGCACTATCTAAGACGATAATTACACGGTTTTTTCTTAAGAATTTGTATATGGAAAATAACATTTTCACAAAGTTTTCAATTTCACCTATATAACATTGCCAATCACCGGCACAACCGGCGGTAATTGTGAATTTATATCCGGAAAATATAACCCATAAATATATAATCTAAGTATTGAAACCAAAATCTTATACAACTGGACCAAAGACAGTTATGAATGTTGACATAAAAAAATTGTACAAATGAAAGAAAGTTGCAAACAATGACCCAGCATTCAGATCAGGGCGATACTTGTGTACGAATAATATTTAAAATGCCACGTTTCTCTCATGCTCCGAATGCCACAGACTTTATTTAATGTACCAATAAAAATATTGGCAGCCGTAACCGTAACCGTAGCCGTAACCTTAACCATAACCGTAACCGAAACTGAAACCGAAACCGTAACCGTAACCGTAACTGAAACCGAAACCGTAACCGTAACCGTAACCGTCTGTCTGTCTGTCTGTCTGTCTGTCTGTCTGTCTGTCTGTCTGTAATTTGATCCTGTTTAATTTTAGACCCTGGGTCACGTCGATCAGGGTCACGAGGGGGGGGTCAGGGTCATCTATAGAGATGGGCAATCCACCCGGGTTTCAACACCCAATTTTGTGGGTGTTTATGGGTGTTTACGGGTGTTTATAGGGTGTTTATCAAAAGCACCGGGTTTAAACCCGGTGGATTGCCCGTCATTGCACGTGTCATCTTACGAATCTTACGTCCTGATGCGAGTTTAACATTTTTTACCCATTACAATAACCCATAAATATATAACCTAAGTATTGAAACCAAAATCTTATACAACTGGACCAAAGACAGTTATGAATGTTGACATAAAAAAATTGTACAAATGAAAGAAAGTTGCAAACAATGACCCAGCATTCAGATCAGGGCGATACCGGTGTACAAATAACATTTAAAATGTCACGTTTCTCTCATGCTCCGAATGCCACAGACTTTATTTAATGTACCAATAAAAATATTGGCAGCCATGAATAAAAATATCTTTAGATTACGATGCGAGTAAAAATAAATGTTACGTCAGTACGCGTTGGTCGTGTACGGTTGCTTTATTTGCTTCAATGAAAGTTTTTACCTTTTAATTATTTCAATGAACTCATCGTATTTTCCTGTCACGTAAAATTGAACTGCGGAACCATCTCACCGTGAAAACTTAGGTGACGTGAGTTTGTTTTTGCTAGGAATTGACACTGTTGACAGCTCACTCCACGCTCACTTCACCTAAGTTTTCACGGTGAGATGGTTACAGAATCGCAGTGCTGCCTCGAGTCGCAAGTGTTACAACTGGGCATGAGATCCTGGGGTCGATTCCCGGGTCGGGAAAAGTGTTATTGGGTTTTCCATTATGAATTATAAAAAAAATAACCTAACCTAACCTAACCCTTCATGGATTATGGCAAAATTGTACTTTGAACTTTGATTGTTTTGTGTTTGAAGCGGATCAAACCGGAATGAAAAAGTTTATAGTGGACTAGCTTCTGCCCGCGGCTTCGTCCGCAAGGTATGTCAATAAAAATTATCCTATGTACACACCCTGTATCCTATGTATGTGTGGACATAGGATAGTTTTTATCCCGGGGAAGGCCCCGGGATGCAATCTATCTCTCTGCCAAATTTTATCGAAATCCGTTCAGTGCTTTAGGCGTGAAAGGTAACATACAGACAGAGTCACTTTCGAATTTATAGTATTAGTATGGATCAGACAGATATAAAAACAGAAGAAGAACTAGCAGGGGATAGAGGACGGGCAGGGGTACAGGGGATCAGACCGGAATAACTCCTTTTTGGATTTATTCGTGTGTGTTTTGTTTAATAGTTCTTATTTGATGTTATTTTTCCTACGACCTATGGGATTGTAAATGTATCAACGTTTTGCTTAGATACAAAACCCTGAGATCGTGCAATGCAATTGGGTTAAATTGTGATAATATATAAACTATGTGCAAATTCAATATTTTTTCATAAACCTGCTTGGGGATTTATGAAACGTCAGAAGCTAGGTGCAAGGTTCCAATTGGTCGTTTCCTATGGAGAAAAGCCGGCAAGAAACTCCACGGTTACTCTTTTGAAATTAATTGGTTATTAAAATGTTTTCATATTACAGTGTGGAAATATAACAGCCAAGTTAAAGATCACTAAGGGATCACACTTACCACAATCACACCACAACGACAACATGTGGTCGGGCGCTAATTTGTATGAACATGAATAGTTTATTTATACGGACCACAATTTGCCGTCAAAATCAACCGTGTGGGCGATACCGACCACGTCGCAGGCACAACGTTGCGTCGACAGTTTGATTTGAGTTTGAAGTTACCACAACGCAACTCAAGAAGCTGCAGTGACACTATTCACACGTACCCACTTCTTGCCCACATTTTGTCGCTGCGATATGGTGTGGTTGTGGTTTGTGTGATCGGGCCCCAGGTCATCATAATCAGCCTCTGATGGGACGCAGGCCTCCTCTCTGTTAGAAGGAGTGGGCCATAATCCACCACGCGGGCTCAGTGCGGGTTGTGGACGTCACATGTCTTCGATTTTTCGGGTCTACACACATATGGACATTGCTCGGTTTCCTCACAATATTTTTCCTTCACCGTTTTGAGAGCAGTAAAGTTTCGAACCTACGACCTGCAACTCGTAAGACGCGGCAGTTACCTCTGGGCCCCAGCCCAGACTATTGAAATTCACCAGTCCAAAGGTCCCCAGACGTTCCCCAAGGCGAAACGATCCACATAAAACTACTTAAAAACGATTTATACGTATGTGCCTTTCAATAAATAATATAAAATTACGTCCCCTTAAAATCGTATAAATTGGTTGGATTCCCCGAAGTGTATAAACAGGCCGGGGCAGTAAACACAGTGCTTGTGAGTTGTGAAATATGATTGGTCGCTCGTAAAGTACTGAGCTGATATTATTATTAACTGCACAGACGACCGGACGGACACTGGTCCGTGGTTCCCTTGTTCACAAACTAAACTAAATTTAAGTTCAGTGCATCTTTTTCTTTCTATTTCATTATGAAAAGGACAGAAGATACATTTTAGTTTAGTCCTGCAGCTGACAAGTTTCGACGTGATAAAAACTTGCCTACTAAAATTACGTCAATTTACGTCAGGCGCTGATTAATTTGACAGGACTAAACTAAAATTTATGTTCTGTCCTTTTCTTAATGAAATGGAAAGAAAAAGATGCACTGAACTTAAATTTAGTTTAGTTTGTGAACAAAAGAATGGGCACCAATGTGTACTAACACTAGCTTTGCCCTGCGACTTCAATTAAACTTTTAACCCGTTTGACCCTCTTGGGGGGTTGCGTCTTGTAAAATCCTTTCGGAATTTCTACGTTTTTTTTAAGTTAATTAGATTAGAGATATAAAAAAAACTAGAGAAGTGCGAGTCGGACTCGCACACGAAGGTTTCCGTACCACAAGGCAAAAACGAAACAAACATGTTTGTTGTATGGGAGCCCCCTTAAATATTTATTTTATTCTATTTTTAGTATTGGTTGTTATAGCGGCGACAGAAATACATCACCTGTGAAAATTTCAACTGTCTAGCTATAACGGTTCATGAGATAAGGACAGACGGACAGTGGAGCCTTAGTAATAGGGTTCCTTTTTACCCTTTGGATACGGAACCCTAAAAAACTATCAGGCAAATTGCAAGTTTGCAACCTTTATGCTTCCGAAAATTTTGCGGAGTGGGCCAATGGGGTTTGGCTTCTATACACAACACATGCTAGTGAATAGTCCCGGTTTTGCTCAAATAATTTATGGTGAAAACGATTGAACGGACATTCGCCGTAGCCATCGTGTCTTGCCAAAGAATTAAACTGTCAGATTGCTAGCTGGTCAAAGTTACGCTAGGCTAAGCTACACTTGCAGCGGTTGGTCTGTGGATGGGTGACCATCTTTACATACCGAGACCCCTCCGTGCCTCGGAAAGCACGTTAAGCCGTTGCTCCCGGCTGTCATTCGTGGATCTTTGACAGTCGTTACGGGTAGTTAGAAACCCGAAAGTCTGACAACCAGTCTTACCAAGGGGTATCGTATTACCTAGTAACTGGGTTGTGGAGGTCAGATAGGCAGTCGCTCCATATAAAATATGGACATCACCTCACTGACGATCAGCGGCCTCGACGATCCCGGTCCCGCGTATACGAGATATGGACAGTTCAATCCATCCCTTTTCTCAAACAGGATAGGCGAAATTGAATATATAAACAAATCGGAGAGCGGCAAACCGCTCCACAAGACAACGCCCCCCCCCTCCGTGAGCATAGGCTTTGACTCGTAAAGTCACTCCTAGCTTATAAGTAATTTTAGGTCTATACCTAATGGGATCCTAAATCCAAAATTTCTCGCACTTGTTCTGTATAAATCAATTATGTGAGAAAAGATCTCAACAATAGGTTGCAAAAGATCCCTCCCCGGACAAAGTGCGCCAAAATAAAATGCATACCCAATGCTCTTGTAAAATTACATTTTAAAAGTGACATGTAACACAGTTTTCTCAACTAATGAAATAAACATCTATTCTATTCTATTCCATATAAAATACTACTGGTATTCAGCTGCATCCAGTTAGACTGGAAGCCGACCCCAACATAGTTGGAAAAGGCTAGGCAGAAGATGATTGCTAGCTGGTCAAAATTTCATTGAAGTTCTGCAGCAGCTTTTACAAAGCTCTTCAAAGGAAAATAAAATACAATACACATTCAAAAGTTGTACTTGATTCTTTTTTCAGGGATCAATTTACTTATTAAGGGGAATGCTCCAACCAGCCCGCGAAATTCAAAATTTCTAGCGTTTTTTGCAATTTGCAGGCCAGTGCTAGGTTGTATGTTGATTAAAATATTATTCGCGGCTGTAAGACGTATGTAGTTACAGAATTATAATAATCAAAATCACCAATACAACCCTCCAACTTCATAAAGGTGTAAGAACAAAAAAAAAACAGAAAAAGTAATTCTTACAGCTTTATGAACTTAGAGCGTTTTATTGATGATTTTCATGATTATAATTCTGTACCTATATATGTCTTACAACCGCGAATAATATTTTAATCAACATACAACCTAGCACCGGCCTGCAATTTGCAAAAAACGTAAGAAAATTTGAATTTCGCGGGCTGGTTGGAGCATTCATCTTAAAACTTTATGCAGAGGTAAAGAAAAATACCGTACATTGGCGGATTTACTATACTTCACTACATATAGTAAGTTTTGTATGTGTGTGTGTAGACATCGGCTCGCGAAAAGGTAACCTTGGTACAAAAATATGTATACGTCGGGTCGCCGCGGGCGGGGCCCGGTTTCAGAGTTCGGTAAGTATTTTCTTGAGCTCCATTTTGTGAGTGTTGTTTTAGGATTGAATGGTGTAAGGATGGTCACAAGTTCAATCTGGTACGGTACTAAAATTAAGTATGACCAGAGGCCTGAGATTTGAATGGTAGATTCAAGTTTGCAAAACTGCGATCAAAATTGTTTAGAATTTAGAACCTGTTGCACTCTTTCTACGAGTTGGTGGAAAATTATCCGCGATAAAGTGATCCAAGGGCCATGAGTCTTATCATTGAAGAATGTGGCTTTAAGAGCAGGAAGAATTACTTAAATAAAGCTTTATCGCTGTTACTTACAAGTTACACTTAATTCCTGTAATTCATGTTACCTCTCTTTATAGCTCATTAGCAGAGAAAAGGTTAAGTTAAATGTTTATTAGAATTTTTTTAGCCAACGTGATTAATAAACGTTACTTAGCACGTGCTTTGGCTTAGCTATGTCCCCGTCTCTGTCTTGCGCTTATAGTTTGACAGTTGTACGACAGTGACAGAAAATGCTTAGATTACTTTGACAGAAATAATGCTTAGATTACTTGTGACAGAAATAATGCTTAGATACTTTGACGCAACTGCATTGAACTCTTCATTGATAGTGGGGTGAACATTCATAACTCATGTCATGTTACTCGTAATTATAAGCTATTGAGTTTCCAAATAAATAAATAAATAAACGCACTGTTTTGATACATGTGTGGCATGACATCATTGCTTTTAAAATGTACGGAACTCTTTTACACACACTAGCTATTCTTGACACAATTCCTTGTACATTTTTTAGCCTGTTTTTTTTACGGGCCGTTGGAGCTGATGCTGTTACTGATAGATCTATCTTTTACCGCGTGATTGTTTAGCTCCAACCTTTTTATGCCGCTATGGAAACTGCCAATTATGAGCGAGGAAATGTCAACGGAACGGGGGCTAGGGTTCAAGATATAGATCTATAGATGGTTTGGATTTTTGTAAAGCTTGTGAAAGGTAAACTGTGCTTACGTTTCACTTGGACAAGCAGTCTTTTTTGTGGTTGAAAGGACCAAATCAATGTGCACCAGTTCAAAAATATTGTTGTTTTCTTGGCACGAATAAATCTAATATAGCATCATCATAATCAGCCTATATTATGTTAGTGTCTGTGTGGTGCCGGACTTAAAGAATAGCACCACCCCTTACTTCCCGTGGGTGTCGTAAAAGGCAACTAAGGGGCGTACCGGAGAATGGGCAGCAGCGTTCTCTATGCATTCCACCATCATACCATACTGCGATCGCCAACCCGCCTGCCAAGCGTGGCGATTATGGCAAACCCCCCCTAAAATTCGGGGAGGCCTATGTCCAGTAATGGACGTCCCTCGGCTGAAATGATGATGATGAATCAGCCTATATTGTTTTCACTGCTGGAACACAGGCCTCCTCTTTGTGAGAGTGACGTGGAAGTGGGCCGTAATCCACCACGCGGGCCCAGTGCGGGTTGGTAGATGTCACATCTCTTCAAATTTGTTGGTTCTAGGACATGCCGGTTTCTTCCTCACGATATTTTCTTTCACCGTTTTGAGGGCCCAGTGCGGGTTGGTAGATGTCACATGTCTTCAAATTTTTGGTTCTAGGATATGCTGAGGTTCCTCACGATGTTTTTCTTCGATGTATGGACTGTGTGAATGATGATATGTTTAGAAAGGGGGTGACTACTGAGATGACGACTAATAGAGAAGTATGGAAGAATAAGACATGTTGCGCCGACACCAAATACGTTGGGGCTGGAGAATAATTATGCCTTTCTTCACCGTTTTGAGAGCAGTGGTGATGAAATAATTTACACAAAGTAAAGCGCCTTGTCTGTGTGGTGCCGGACTTGTCTGTGTGGTGCCGGACTTAAAGAATAGCACCACCCCATACTTCCCGTGGGTGTCGTAAAAGGCGACTAAGGGTCGTACCGGAGAATGGGCAGCAGCGTTCTTTATGCATTCCACCACCATACTATACTGCGATCGCCAACCCGCCTGCCAAGCGTGGCGATTATGGCAAACCCCCCCAACTTGGGGCAGGCCTATGTCCAGCAGTGGACGTCTTTCGGCTGAAATGATGATGATGGTGAAAGCGCCTTCGGATTCGAACCTACGACTTACAACTCGTAAATCGCGACCGTTACCACTGTGCCACCACTGCTCCTAATGTAATTAGGGATGTTACAATTTGACAGCCGCACAGGTCGATCGATCAGGTTAAGCTACGCTTGCCGCGGTTGGACTGTGGATGGGTGACCATCGGAAAGCACGTTAAGCCGTTGGTCCCGGCTGTCATTCATGGATCTTTGACAGTCGTTACGGGTAGTCAGAAGGCCGAAAGTCTGCCAACCCAGTCTTATCAAGGGGTATCGTATTGTGTATTTTATCGCATGTAAAATGGTATTCAGCTGCACCCGATTAGACTGGAAGCCGACCCAAACATAGTTGGGAAAAGGCTAGCTAGGCAGATGATGACTTTTTGAGGATGGGCAGTACGCACTCTCGCGTTGTTGTTATTTACATAACAACACGCTGGCACTACACAAATGTAAAAGATTTTTGGTTGCTGTAAACAATTTGCGTCTTATAGATTTTTGTTCTTCTGATTTTTTAGCTTAAACAACTTGCGTCTTATAGATTTTTGGTTTTCTGATTTTTTAGCTTGAGCTCGTTCCCAATTTAGTGACGGGACACGACCATTCTATGTAAACTAAAGGAAGAACATCGTTTCTTCATACAAGTAACAGCCGGTCGATTCTGTAAAAATCTCACCGTGAAAACGTACGTGAAGTGAGTTTGTTTTTGCTAGGAATTGACACTGTTGACAGCTCACTCCACGCTCACTTCACCTAAGTTTTCACGGTGAGACTTTACACCCCCCCCACTTTTTTTTTTTTTTTTTTTTTTTTTTTTTGGGCACCATGGTCTGAAAAATAAAGTATTATTATTATTTACAGAATAGCACTGCTGGAGCTGTTTCTTACTGCATCCGTACGTTCACGCTACATCCAATTTGTAGTAGGTACAGTTGATGTATTCCAGTAACTACGACGAACTGTATCCGCTGCATCGGTTTTTGTTTCTCGTTAACGAGCGATGGAGATGAATGGCGGTGCAGAGTGGCGCTAGTCGCTCCACCGACTGGTTTCTTAAGGGGCTTACATGACCTAAAGCGCGGTCACTGTCGGACTGCATAGAAAAGAAAGAGAAGCGCGATGACACAACCCTGGTAATTTATTGCAAAATATGAAACATTACATTACATTATTATTTAATTACAAAAATCTATTGCTTGGACTAAAAAACTAAAACAATAGTATTTTAGTATGTTGCTTGTAGAATAATCTGACAAAAAACTAGAATGATTGTATGTAACTGTATTGGTATGGTTTTTATTGTAAAAAGGAAATTTTTAGAGGTATCTTCATGATTTTTCTACTATCAACCCAGCATATAATCTGAAGAATATCATATATTTTTCTGATTTTGTTTGCTGTAGTCGCCTTTAATTGTTTCAAAAACTTACGTTTTTTGTGTTTAGGTCCTGTAAGCCCCTTAAACCACAATCATGTTGATGTGATAAAGATTAATGAGGGAACGGGTTTATATCATTTAGGTTCGTTTACGGTAATGTAATAAAGAGGAAGTGTGGGTTTTCTGTTTTTATTTACTAATATTTAACACTAGCTGCGCCCTGCGGTTTCACCCGTATAAGTTTCGACCCCAGGGGGAATATCGGAATAAAATGTATTCTATGTCCTTTCCCGGGACTCACCCGATTTAGATAAAATTTGGTATAGAGGTAGTTAAGTAGGACCTCTATACCAAATTTTATCTAAATCGGTTCCTCGGTTTAAGCGTGAAGGGGTAACAGACAGATATACTTTCGCATTTATAATATTACTATGGAATGAGGGGTCTGTGGCTAAATAACAACAGCCGCACAGGTCGACCGATCAGTTTAAGCTATGCTTGGAGCGGTTGGTCTGTGGATGGGTGACCATCTTTAGATACCGTGATCCCTCCGTGCACGTTAAGCCGTTGGTCCCGTGTCATTCCTGGATCTTTGACAGTCTTTACGGGTAGTCAGAAGCCCGAAAGTTTGACAACCAGTCTTACCAAGGGGTCTCGTATTACCCAGTAACTGGGTTGTGGAGGTCAGATAGGCTGTACTCCGTGTAAAATACTGGTATTCAGCTGCATCGGGTTAGACTGGAAGCCGACCCCGACATAGTTGAGAAAAATCAAAAAAAAAAATCAAAAAAATCTAGGCAGATGATGACTATGGATTATTTTTTAAAACAAATGGGCATCAACCATTTTTGAGAAAATATTTTTGGCCTGTCTCGTCGTTAGCTTTACTGTTGAGCATGAGGTCCTGAGTTCGATTCTCAGGTTAGGCAAAGTGTTATTGGGTTTTTCCCTTATGAAATTCTCTGGCAGCTCGGAGTGTTGATCTGTGACTGGTTGATGGCATTAGGCTCGCCCCATGGGACTTAAACATAACTGGGTAAATTGGCTGTACTATATACAACGTTAGTATATGCGAAACCCGAACCACGTGTCTAGTATTTTTATGTAAAGAATCTATGAACAAAATTTCAAAACTGTATCATGAAAAATCACAAAGCTATAAGCTTGTTAAGTTACCTGTTTGTCCGTACAAAAACATGCTCACCCGCACCGCGCCGTCTTGCGCTCATTGATAGTACCTAGGTACCTAACCGTTCGGCGCGGAGATTAGATAAACTACTTAGTGTCGCTCGGTGTCTAACTTCTATTAACCTTTTTTAAATATTTTTGGGACAAAATATAACATGAGGTAAAAATTATTGGAATCGATTCAGTTACTTATTCTGAACAAACTATATTCAGGTTTCGCATTTATACTAAAAATAACGTTGTATATAGACCTCTGTCTAACCTTTCGAGGTTTACAGGCTTGAAAGAAAGAAAGAAAAAAGTTTATTTGGACACAGTTCGTGAAACACAAAACACTCACTCGTTCACTTGATGTTCTGTATGCATGTATTTTTTGGAAAACTACAAGTTCCTGTTAATTCAGTTCATCCTGCTTCATATGACGAGATGACACTATACTGACTATGGGTGTATTTTTTAATATGGTATTTTTGTTATTTTTGACATGAGTGGTATATATATTTTATTATAGTGGTATATATTATGGTATATGGTATAGACTGGTATATATTAGTGGTACATATTGTATGATTTTATTATTTGATTATTGAGATTCTGAATGATGTTTTGTTTTTGATTTTTAGTAAAGACCAACACAGTTTTAAGACCTTAGTTACTAACAACTTTGAACATATAATTAGTCTGCAGTAAATGGATTTATTTATCATTTACACGTAGCTGTTACTAACAACTATGAACGTGTAATTAGTCTGCAATAAATGGATTGATTTATTATTTACACGTAGCGACGACAGACTTTATGACTTTACTTTTAAATTAACGAAAATAGAATTGCACAACAGTTGCAATTTGTGAAACATAACTGCAGAATATATGGAATACATGTGATTCAGAGGAAGGTGCGGTACCAGAGGACCATTAAGAGATCAAATGACCACTGAGGACCAGACAAGTGTTTCTGCGAAAAGTGATTCATACGATTTGAAACCTATAGTAGTTGACCCCTGAGAGAGAATTTAACTAAGAATGACACCTACAGGAAAATGCCTCAAGTGTGAGCATCATATTGGTACCTAAGATTTAAGTGGTTTTGTTCATTAGTATGAAATATCACACTAATATTATAAAGGCGAAAGTTTGAGTGTGTGTGTGTGTTTATATGTTTGTTACTTCTTCACGCTCAAACGGCGCGCCCAATTTTGATAAAAAATTGTATTGAGGTAGCTGATACCCTGGATTAACATATAGACTGCTTTTTATCCCAACATTAAAAAAAAAAATTACAAGAATATTCATTTAATCAAGTGTCGATGCAACATGTGTCGACACCCTTGCGCTATCCCATCTTCCTAGGACGGTGGGCTGTGCCGGGGCGGCTGCAGCAGGTGCAGAAAACCTCAAACGAAAATATTCCAACCTGATTGGGAGTTTGGGGTTGAAACACTAGGGCGACTACTACGAGTGCCCACTTGGTTTTTCGAGATATCGCCAAGCGGTTAGTCGACTCTTCACGTGACCAGAGGGCTGGCTTTCTTGGCCATCGCCATACAACGTGGCAATGCTGCCAGCCTTTTGGGCACTGTTCCTGTTGACAGCGATGCGGACGGAATTTTTGATGCCCTATGATTATTTTGCATATAAATGTACATATTATAATTAGTATTATCATAGATTATGTAAATAGTGTGGTTATGTTATGGATTTGAAATAAATACGACATTACGATAACTTGTATTTAACCATGTTTAAATCATAATATTTGTGAGACATAAATTTATGATCTTATGTGAGTCGCTCTCTTGGGAGTCGACATTATAAGTAGATTTAATACGATTTGTACGTAAGTCTGGCTATTTCCATGTTGTAGTAGCTGTATTAAAAATATAATACCTAAGTTATAGATTCCTACAGTAGCATGTGTTTATCTGGTGTGAGGCTTTTCCGGATTCCATTGTCAACGGTTACTTAACATTTCTATGTTAAAGCCAAGAAACTGACAGAGAGAAAGATATTTTTTTTTAACAGCAATCACTATAAGTGAAGCTAGTTACAAATCCTTAATATTGGCATCGAAAGACCGGAGGACCAGATACCTAAGTGATTCTGCTGACGCATAATATAATAATAATAACCGCACATCGTATAATTGACCTTTGGGCGAGCTCAACCGCGAGTTGCGACCAACATATTTGTTGTAATGCCGTTATCTGGTCCGAACTGGAAATACCCGAAGCAATAGTCACTATGGAATCAATAATGAATAGGTAGGTACGCGACGTGGATTACAGGGGGCCTATAAAAGTCACTTTGGCAGAACCATAACAGGATAATATTATAAATCATAATAATTGAGGAAGACAGTCCGTGTTTTTCTTTTTTCTCGCACTACGTAGGTATAATCAAAGAGATTGGGATTGGATTTGGATTGGATTGATTGGTATTTTAGCACAGAAAAAAAAATCTGAAAAATCTTTCACCAATGGGATTTGATATGATTAACTTAACAGTTAACTGTCTATTATGATTCATAATGTTATCCTTTTATGATTCTGTTAAAGTGGCCTTTTTAGGCCCCCTGATGTTTTTTTATTGTTCCTTCAGCTAGGAAATACACAATAAAAATTCGAAGAACAAACTGCTTATTGAGATTACAATAAGCTTCAATATCCAATCAATTTGCTAGTCTTAATGATCATACTCGTAGCAGTTTTTCACGCCGACAATGACAAGACAGCAAGTAGCAAAGCAAGCAGAAGGAAATTGGAGTTTTATATGATCCTCTAGGGCATCGTAATGGAACATTGAGTGCAAAGTAGTCCCCTGGGGGACTGGTCTAGGGGATTTTAGCAGAACGAGCAGTATCTTCACCTAAAGCAGTGTCCTTCTGTCAGATAATCACCTACTTCAGGTCCAGACGCCAGCACCTTAAGCTTCATTCATAGAGTTTTAATTTTATCGCTAAAGCATAAGGTCCAAAGTTGATTGGGAAAATTTGACAGTTTCGGGTAGCTTGATGTGCTGGCGTCTGTACCTTTTTGAGATATTGAAATCAAGCCTTTTCAAAAACTCCATGTGGTGTCGGAAAAGCTAGTGCCATGCTGTATGGTGCTTACCTTACTCATCATCTGCCTAGCCTTTTCCCAACTATGTTGGAGTCGGCTACTAGTCTAACCGGATGCAGCCGTATACCAGTATTTAACATGGAGCGACTGCCTATCTGACCTCCACAACCCAGTTACTGGGTAATACGATACCCCTTGGTAAGACTGGTTGACAGTTTTTCGGGCTTCTGACTACCCGTAACGACTGTCAAAGATCCACGAATGACAGCCGGGACCAAGGGCTTAACGTATTACTATGCCTATTTTCTTGACAAAATCTCTAAACCACCTTCAACACCCACAGCTAAAGTGATTCCTGCAATAATAATGAGCAATGACATTAATCTCGAGATCGCAGCAGACATTGAATGCTGTACCGTTACCTGAGCCGGAACTTGTCGGTAATTCGCGTCGCTTTGGGGGTGGCCGTCGCTATGATGTATTAGTCAAACTGATACAAATTATACATCGGCTGTTCAAAACGACTATGGTCAAATAACTGTACTTCCACAGTCTCTATTGGTCCTGTTTCCAACACGTGTTTGAAAGTACAAGTAAAGTAACCAGGGTCGCCGCATATAGTTGAAGTTTAGTAAGAAACCGAAAGATGTTTTCGAATAAAATTTATTTTAATTATTAGAAAAACTATTTTACAAAAAACAAACAACCGACTTCAAAAAAAAAAAACCCTACAAAGTGATAAATAACTTTAATTTCGGAAGTCGGTTGTTTTTTTTTGTAAAAAAGTTTTTATTTTTCATTTTTTAGTTGTACCTACCCCACACAAATTCAATTAACACTAGTGCATTAAAGAATTGAAGACTGACTAGTACTACTGACTGACTAGAAGAATCATCAATTGAGTCGGTTAAAAACAAAGAGTTAATTTATGAAATTAAATTTCTCTCTCTTTTTGTGACTGTACTTTTTTGCCTATACTGTCCCACTGCTGGGCTAAGTCCTCCCCCAAAGCCTTCCAGGAAGTCTTTTCCCGCGCCACCTCAAACCAGCCCTCGCGGTACGCGTCCAGGTCATTTCGCCATCTCTTTCACCCATTGTGAACAGACTGTACCTATGTTTACATTTAGAGAAGACTTTTAAGCAATTTTATCTCTCCCTTGACGTTTCGAAAGGATCGTATCTTGCGTTCATTTTAGCGAAGAAGACATTAATATTACCGACGAGGGTCGACAGCACGTCAGAAATATGTAAAACAACAACATTATTAAAATATTTAAATGCTTCTTTAAATGCTATTTAAATTGTTTTCAAGTATTTCATCAAAATTCAAAGACTGTCCTACCGTCAATGAACATTCTAACAATTTGGAATATAAAGCGTGTCGGCCCAAGTATTCAATTTATTCCAATTTAAAGCTAATTTTATTAGCGACTGTTTTAAATTGAACCACCTGGTTTGCCCGAAGGCGGTGCTGTAGTAATTGCTACCGATTTCATTCAGCACGCACTTTAAGAATCAATTAAGGGGCTTGGTATTAGAGCCAACAGGATTTCGGTGTGTTTACAAAATGGGCAGACGTAGGTGTTAATTTAATATCCATAATCGGAATAGGTGAATTACCACTGATTCCTGTTTTAAAAAACTGGCCAAGTGCGTGTCGAGCCACGCACAGTGTAGGGTTCCGTACTAGCCCGTTATCACAATGTAGTACGATTCTGTTGTTCTTTATTCTGAATAGGTAAAAAAAAATATATTTTGGTTTTCAATGCAAGTCTTTACCCATTATAAACAAGCAACTACTTCATCTTAGTCACTTTAAAGGATTAATGCTAAGGATTTTGTATTTGGTACAAAATTATCCAACACCCAAGTTCAACGACTATTACTGCTAAACTAATAAAGTTATTTTAACCGCTATACTTTTCCTTTAAAGTTCATGCACTATCATCGAGAATTTTTCCAGATTTTTCAAGCTAGTAGTTTAGCTTTTAGAGGGGGGGGGGGGGGGACGCTCTACTGGAACAAAAATTTTCACTTTAAACTTTAATATTTCGTAAATGGAGCAATCGAAAAATAATTTTAGCAAACCCTAAGCCATTTTAGAAGACCTATTCAACGATACCCCACACGCTGGGGTAGATGATGAAAAAAATATTCATCCCCACTTCACATGTAGGAGAGCTACCCTAAAAAAAAATATTTTCCAAAATTTTATTTTACCACTTTGTTGGCGTAACTGATATACGTACTCCTACAAAATTTCAGTTTTCTAGTGCTAACGGTCACAGAGATTAAGCGAGGACGGACAGACAGACAGACGGACGGACAGACAGACATGGCGAAACTATAAGGGTTCCTAGTTGACTACGGAACCCTAGAAATGCCTTCCGAACCTCCAATACATTCATATGTTTGGGATTTTTTTTCAAGATACGACACTGCTTTGTCAGCTTCTTTATCCGAGGTCTGTTCCTTAGGGAGACGGGCGGTCAGCCCTCAGGTCACTTTATGGCGATGTATACACATTAACACGTACTAAGCTAACACAGAAAAAATCCATAAATACACCAAGGGCCTCGGGTCTCGGTCTTACAGATAATTGTCATACTAACTCGGGCGGCACCAATCTATAATGATACGTTATATGAGTATGTATAGCCAAGAAAACAACAGGTCAGGCCATGCTTTTGACAGTGTGGGTACGAAGGTACTCTCTCCTGTCAGATATTGCCGTGTTTTGAACCAATTAAGAGGTACCCAGGCTAACATGGTCCGAGGGAAATATGAAACTATGTTCAAAGATACTAAGAATCAGTGTTGCTATGACCTATCAAAATATATCTGGTTACTCTAAGTGTGTATGTGATATGACATGAATAGTGACGTGCACTTTGACAGATCTGAAGTTTTGAAACGTCAGTAGCCAGAATTTATGTTCAATGGAACTTTTGACAGGTTTGACGTTCTAAAGTAACAGTGTTTTGACGTATGTTAGAGTTTAACGTGAACGCTTTTGGTTTGTGTGTACAAAGGTAAGGTGGGTTCAAAGGTATACATTCTAATGATTACATAGTATACGTCAACCAGAATCTCGTGGCAAAAAAAACAAAAAAACTCTGTGGTTTTCATATATTTGGCAACATTGGCAATGTCACATGTATGAAAACCACAAAGTTTTTTTTGTTTTTTTTTTGCCATGAGATTCTGGTAGACCTATATCCTTGCACATTATTGTTCTGCATGGTTTGTTCTCCATGTCTTCCAAATGTGGTACCTCCCTAAATTGAAATAATTATAGGTACTAAATTAAAATACTAACTATATTAATAAATACAAAAAGAAAAGGATGTTTAAGCGTCGAGGTATTCGTCCGCATCGCTGTCATCCGAAAACGTGCCGAGAAGGCTGGCAGCATTGCCACGTTTAATAGCAATGCTAATTCTTTGGCTAAAGAACGACCCAGCCCTCTGGTCATGTGAAGTGTAATTGAAATTGAAATGGAATCCAGAGTAGCCTAAAGAGCAGTGGATCTGTCTCTTGCATATAAAGAAGCTAGAAAATTCATTATTTTTATGGTTCCGTACCCAAAGGGTGCCAACCGAACCCTATTACTAAACCTCCGCTGTCCGCCCGTCGTCAGAAGGCTGTATCTCATGAACCGTAATAGCTAGACAGTTGAAATTTTCACAGAGTGTGTATTTCTATAGCCGCCATAAGAATGCATAATAAAAGTAAGATAAAGTAAAAGTTAAAGAAAATTTTTAACTTTTGGCGTTTTTTGCCTTGTGGTAAGGAACCCTTCATGTGCGAGTCAAACTCGCAACTTGCCCGTTTTTTTTACTTTAAGAACGTCCATTTAACACCTTCAAGTTAATTCCATGTCACTCACTTAGTGAATATTCACAGATAAACTAAATGGCAAGTCCTTACCACAATCTACATATCTGCTAAACCGGGATGCATGTCACCCGTAATCGATTTGCCCAGTTCCCACCTCAATATGGAAATATTCTAGATCAATATGATAATGCTGCATATATTTACGAATAACTTAGGCAAAGTAACTTAATCTTAGATGTTATCTGCCATTTGACAGCCAATAACTGTCAAAATTAACTCGTTACTTTTGACTTATTGATTGTTTGTATGTTTATTTTTGGTGACTAAAACGATGTGTATGGTTATATTTATGGTCATCTTCTAAACAGCATTAATTTTAAAAGAAAATTTTAGATAAATGTACCAACTTGGAGGTATTAATTGAGTCTTAATTCAACTGGGCTATTTATTTTAATTCTTTTCTAGTAAGTTACATCCTTATTTATTTTGTATTGTATTGCTTCTGGACCAAACATTCCATTCAGGCCCTTATGTAATTTGAATCAAGATTATTATTAATAAAATCCCAAAGTCATTTACATAAATAAAAAGTTACAATTTATTTAAAACAAAATTGTTCACTTACTTGAATCAGTGCTACTACAATCGTTTTTTTGAAGAAAAAATTAAATAAAAAGTAATATATTATATAGCTCGTCATTGCTTTATTGTACATTCCTACCTATTTATGTAGATGAATTAATTTATTTCATGTTGATTTAACTTATTGTAATTCTTTAATACTTGTTGGCAACACCGAGTGAAGCTACTTCGAGTGCTGGTGCTGGTGGCGGTGAAGTTTATGAAGGAAGGAACTTCCATAGAGTAGGAAAATTCCTGCCATTATTATATTTTCTCAGGCCGCGAAACGCGTTTGATTTTGTGGATTGTAAGTATTTTCGAATTATATGTTTGTATAAATAGCTATAATACGTGTTTTAAACACCCTCAATATAGTAATAGTTAATATTCTTGTATATTATAATAAATAATATAATTCTATAGCTAGAGGCCCGAGGGGCCCGTGGCTAAATAATAACAGCCGCACAGGTCGATCGATCAGGTGAAGCTACGCTTGCCGCGGTTGGTCTGTGGATGGGTGACCATCTTTACATACCGAGACCCCTCCGTGCCTCGGAAAGCACGTTAAGCCGTTGGTCCCGGTTGTCATTCGTGGATCTTTGACAGTCGTTACGGGTAGTCAGAAGCCCGAAAGTCTGACAACCAGTCTTACCAAGGGGTATCATATTACCCAGTTGCTGGGTTTTGGAGGTCAGATAGGCAGTCGCTCCATTAAAATACTGGTATTCAGCTGCATCCGATTAGACTGGAAGCCGACCCCAACATAGTTGGGAAAAGGCTAGGCAGAAGATGGAATTCTATAGCTACAGCAACAATAAACAATAATTATTTTATTCTATTGATTTGATTTTATGTAAAAATGTATTGTATTATAACGAAATTTATTTATTTTATTTTGTGTACATAAACTGTAAAATAAATAAATAGCCTACGACCAATAATAATGAATACTGGAAGTACTCTAACATTTCATTCATATCTTTCCTGATGATATATATCTTTCCTGATGATATGTAATAAATTAAACTTCAAAGCTAACACAAATCACAAATAAACACAAATAATTTAATTATAAAAACAATTGAACGTACTTCGAATGCAGAACAATGGCATTGCTCGGAGCTACTACAGTAATAATCATAAATAATTTTAATGCATTCATAAACAACCTTTTGAAGACACATTAAGTTAAACGAATGTACTTTAAGTTAACTCTTAGGCCTAAGATATTGTGATAGGTGTATATTTGAAGCTAAGTAAAGCTGAAGTTATTGTATGCCTTATTTGAGCAATAAACAAAGGATATCTTAATTGTATGTACATTAAACGCTTAAGTTGCCTGCAGACTCCATTATGTTCGTTCCAACGGCGATACATAACTACATTCTAGGACAAACGATTGTGCGTCTACGCGCATTGTTTTTGTCTGTTGCTTCAGGGCCCTATGACCACTTAATGATTCCTTACTTTGAAACCACGTCAGTTCCATAGAAAAATCAAGAAATTTGCTAATAACGTATTCTCTATATGACACATAGTGGTTTGAACTGATAGAATACCACGCCTGACAACCGTACGTAGTTTGCACGTGGTAAGATTACGCGGAGAATAATAACACAATAATTACCATACAGAACTGAGGCCCAGAACACACTTTTCTAAATCACGTAATTTTGAAATTGAAAAACCAGTACGTTTTCGTTTAGGCAAGGGCGAGGAATTAGAAAAAAAATAATAACATTCGATTTTAGACTTATTTTTCGCAATATTGATTGAAATTGTTGACGGAATTCCTATGAGTAATGTTTGAACTTTATTTAAGTTATTTATAAGAGAGAAACTATTTTATATTATTCGGTTCAACGACCTTTGTAGAGTGCATCGTTGGTGCTAAACTTTTTAATAACACTTTTAGTGTAGGTATTTCAATAAAATGTGTAATGTAGTCGTTTAAAAAAGAAGTAAATACACAGCATTGATTGATTAACTAGTTCTAAGTTTTTATTATAGGTCATAAAAATAAAGCTAAGTGCGTCTAGACGTTACAAACTATAAAACGGATCGGTATCAGAGGCGAGAATGTGCTCCGTTAGAAAATAACATTTTATTTTTACTGGGAACAAATTTTATTGAAGTTTCTAATATATAATGATTGGGGGTTTTGTCGCTAATACTAAGAAATTGGGGCCTTGTAATCCAATCCGATGCAAAGAGGTAGGGTTCATGGCATGGTAAACAGGCAATAAGGTACCGTACAGACAAAGTGAAAATGTTTTTTTTTTATTATAAAGCAATTATAATTAATTTATTATTATTATTAGGAGAATCAAGGTAACCGACATAGCCCCAAGAATTGCCAAACTTATGTGGCAGTGGGCAGGGCACATTGTTCGCAGAACAGATGGCCGATGGTGGAGGTGATTGTCTTGTGTCCAGCTGTGGACGTCTCTCGGCCGAAATGGTGATGATGATGATGATGAACATCTACCATGAGTAACAACGAGTATATTTTAGAGGAAATGTAAAGCCCAAATTGCTACGAAATAACGAAACCCGCTGGTTCCAAGGCCCGATTCTTAAAATAGCCTTTGTATCGGCCCTCGAATGTTTATAAAGCAAGATTTAAATGCAACAAGAACGAATTGCCATTGTTCAAGAGATAAGCCGTTACGGAGGCGTTCTAACTGTCCCGAGATAAGACGGAGATTCAGATAATGCGCGGGGAGTATTGTGGGATCGCTCGAGAATTAATACGAAACATGGAACGTTCATTTGGGTACCTCTACCTACTATTATTATTTATTTATGTATAACTCCTGCCCGCGACTTCGCCCGCTTTAAATTCCTTTTCCCCCCACCCCATTGCATAGCATCGTCTGCCCGCGCTATTACTTTGTTTTCGCTTAGCGATCATTCTGACTTCTTTTCTTTTGCTTGGCTCTTAAGGTGCATATCATCATCATCATCTCATCATCTGCCTAGCCTTTTCCCAACTATGTTGGGGTCGGCTTCCAGTCTAACCGGATGCAGCTGAATACCAGTATTTTACATGGAGCGACTGCCTATCTGACCTCCACAACCCAGTTACTGGGTAATACAATACCCCTTGGTAAGACTGCAGGATGTCAGACTTTCGGGCTTCTGACTACCCGTAACGACTGTCAAAGATCCACGAATGACAGCCGGGTCCAACGGCTTAACGTCCTTTCTGAGGCACGGAGAGGTCAAGGTATGTAAAGATGGTCACCCATCCACAGACCAACCGGGGCAAGCGTAGCTTAACCTGACCGATAGACCTGTGCGACTGTTATTATTTAGCCACGGGCACCTCATCTCAGCGACAATATTTTAAAAAAACGTAGGAATTTTAATGGTATTTTTGACAGATTGTGACTGAGATCAGACTGTGAACGTTCTTAAAATTACGAGAATTGCCCCTCGGAAGTGAATTTTTTTTACCTGACTGCGCCAGAAGGAGGGTTATGTTTTTCGAGTATTTGTATGTATGTATATTTCTTTGGCACGCTCTGTAGCCTAAACGGCTTGATTGATTTCAGCTTGAGAAGTGCCGTTAGATTCGTCTTAACTGTGAGAGTGACACTGGGTATATCAAAATTGAAAAAACCGAATGTTTAAAACAATTGAATGGCCGATTTTTGGCGCCATAATATGGCGTATAAAATGCTAGGCGTATATAATGCTATAAACGCCATAATATGAAAAGGCTAGGCAGATGATGTCGCTGAGATGAGATTGCGACTAGATTTTAAAGGTTTATAATTAATTACAGGAATTGGCCTTCTGTGTTCCTTTTGCAAGAACCATTCGTGCACCATATCTTAATTGGACTTCTGTGTTCCTTTTGCAAGAACCATTCGTGCACCATATCTTAATTGGACTTCTGTGTTCCTTTTGCAAGAACCATTCGTGCACCATATCTTAATTGGACTTCTGTGTTCCTTTTGCAAGAACCATTCGTGCACCATATCTTAATTGGACTTCTGTGTTCCTTTTGCAAGAACCATTCGTGCACCATATCTTAATTGGACTTCTGTGTTCCTTTTGCAAGAACCATTCGTGCACCATATCTTAATTGGACTTCTGTGTTGCTTTTGCAAGAACCATTCGTGCACCATATCTTAATTGGACTTCTGTGTTGCTTTTGCAAGAACCATTCGTGCACCATATCTTAATTGGACTGCTGTGTTCTTTTTGCAAGAACCATTCGTGCACCATATCTTACTTGGACTTCTGTGTTCCTTTTGCAAGAACCATTCGTGCACCATATCTTAATTGGCCTTCTGTGTTCCTTTTGCAAGAACCATTCGTGCACCATATCTTAATCTGCGATGATTTGTTTTACAATCACCTTATTTTATTAGTAGAATTACGATAAGTATTATTTTAACAATTATTATTAAATCAGTTTATTATAGCATTCTACTACATAATAAAATAAAAAAAAAATGAAACCTTTAAGCTATCTATAGTAAACTATCGATATCTATACTAATATAATAAAACTAAAGAGTTTGTTTGTTTGTTTGAACGCGCTAATCTCTGGAAGTACAGACGCCAGCACATCAAGCTACTACAATCTGTCAAATTTCTTTAATAGATTTTCAACTTTATCCCTAAAGTATAAGGTTCAAAGTTGATTGAGAAAATTTGTCAGTATCGGGTAGCTTGATGTGCAGGCGTCTGTACCAGTCGGAATTGTTTTTTTTTTTTGCATTTGATAGCACAATCCTTGAAGAAGGCTACAGGCTGTTTAGCATCACGCTAGGACTCTCAGGAGCCGGGCAAAAAGTAAGAAGGAACGCTAAGTAATAGTGCGGGCAGGCGATGTGATGCGACGGGGTGGGTCGGGTCAAAGTCAAAGTCAAAGCATTTATTTCAGTTAAACCATTAACAGGCACTTTTGAATTGTCAAGAAGTCGGTCAGTCAGAAAATACGAAGCTAGTTGCCCATTCCAAAGTGTAGGTACCTATGAAGAAGAACGGGCAAGAAACTCCATGGACACTCTTTTTAAATTATATTTTCCAAAAATATTAGTACATCATTACTTTTGAATTTTAAATTATATAATGTGAGAACGATGTAATAAATAAAAAAGACGTAAAACGTTAAAAGCGTCCAGAGTACAACAAATAGTACTTAACAAAACAACAATCCAAAAATAAAATAATTAAAAATAAACCGAGGCAGCTAAGAGATGACCAGCCCCAATTGACGGCGCCCGTTCACGAATATGACGCATAGATCAGTACCATTCAGCTCAACCATTTTGAAGGGAGCTAAATGATCCAACACACACGCCACCGTCAGCGAGACAATTGAGTGAGCATGACATACTATCAGCCGCCAGGGCACATTCAAGTCAATGAAAGACATATTAATACTCGGTAAATGGTAGCTATAGGGTACATAGAACTCATATCTGTGCTATGCAATTATACAATACAAAGGAAATTAAGTCTATACAATGCAAAGATAGTCTTAAAATCTTCGACAGCTCGAACAGTATTTTCAAGTGTTAATCAATTAGTTGTGGTTGTGGAGCAGGACCAGCATTGAGCCAGGCATTTTTATCAGTGATGTAATCCCCTAACTTATAATATGCCTGACTGCATACCTAATGTGCGTTTTATACAAGGCTTAAATTTTGTCTCATTCAGTAGAAGAATGTGGGGAGGTATTTTATTATAACATTTTAAACAGTACCCTATAAAAGATGAATCTACTTTAGCCAGTCTGAAGCCTGGTTGAACTAAAAGGTCCCTATTTCTAGTACTATAATTATGTCTATCACCTCTTTTACTAAAAAGATGTAAATTTTTCCTTACATACATGATGTTTTCATAGATATATTGACAAGGCACCGTCATGATGTTAATTTCCTTAAACAGTTCCCTTAGAGAATCGCGTCTGTGGAGATTATATATGGCTCTGATGGCTCTTTTCTGCAGAATAAAAATAGAATCGATGTCTGCAGCTCGTCCCCAAAGCAAAATACCGTAAGACATGATACTATGAAAGTAACTAAAATAGACTAGTCTCGCGGTATCTACATCAGTAAATTGACGGATTTTTCTGACAGCATAAGCTGCTGAACTTAGCCGTCGTGCAAGAGTTGTTAAATGAGGACCACATTGTAGCCTTGAGTCGAGCGTGATCCCTAGGAAAACAGTTTTATTGACGAATTCTAGTTTCTCTTGATTCACTATTATCTCACAATCACTACCCTTGACATTGGGTAAAGAAAATCTTATGCACTTAGTTTTTTTTCCATTTAATACTAAATTATTAGCAGTGAACCAATTTCGGACCTGCAGTAGGGCATTATTTACGTCGTCAAAATTTGTAGCACGTCTATTTACCTTAAAAATTAAGGAAATGTCATCAGCAAATAACACCATTTGTGGTTGTTTTTTTGATAAATGGAGTAGATCATTAATATACACTAAAAAGAGGAAAGGACCCAATATCGAGCCTTGTGGCACACCAATTTTTACTATTAAACCAAGTGAATCGACTCCATTTATTTGAACTTGTTGTTGTCTATCATTTAAATAAGAACTAACTAAACTGAGAGCAAGTTTTCCAAGTCCGTAATGCTCAAGTTTCAAAAGCAAGGTTCGGTGATCGACGCAATCAAATGCCTTGGAGAGGTCACAAAAGATTCCTATGGTGTCTTGGGCTTCTTCCCACGCGTTAAAAATGTGTTTTAATAAAGTTACACCGGCATCTGTCGTACAACGTCCTTTAGTGAAACCATACTGTTGATCGTGTAGGATTTTATTCGTGTTAAAATGATTGAGCATTATCTTTTCAAACACCTTGCTGAAAACCGGTAAAACGGATACGGTTCTATAATTATTGGTGTCTTTACTGTCCCCGGATTTGTAGAGTGGTATTACCTTACTGTACTTCATCAAATCGGGGAAGACTCCTTGATCCACGCACGAATTAAATACTAAGGCTAAGTAAGGCGCAATAGTCCCAATTATGGAGGTACAGACCTTAATTGACATTCCCCAAAGATCTTCGGGGGTACAGTCACGAGCATAAGTATGTATACACTTGGCTTTATTCAAAGACAATTTTCTCCTTTATTTTTTAGTGAAATTTCATGTTATTACGAACAGTATTTTCGAACCCATAGGTTTATGTAAAGTGTTGTATTTCAACGTTGCATTCGTTGATTTTTCACGAAAAAATCGCTATTGAAAGTTGCCAAGTGTTGACATATTAGTGCTCGTGACTGTACAAGAAATTTTATGCGGACGAAGTCGCAGGCAGAAGCTAGTATGAGATAAGTCTTAATTATCTCCAAGTTATAAATCATTTAGTTTAATGTCTCACAGTGCAATCATTAAAGTTCTAAGTTTTATGTCATTATTAGAATCCAACGCATAGATACATTTTTAATTACAATCAACAGAGATGGGGATTTAATTTGTTACGTGTTTATTATAATATATTGGTGATAAAATGACGTGTGGCACAGTATTTACATAATTGATTAGTTAAATTAATCATAATGTTGTTTCATTTACAAGAAAAACTACGAATTACTTACGAGTAAATATGTCGTGTTCGATATTTTTCTATGATGGATTGAAAAAGCGTATCTGATTTGTACCTGTGAGCTAGGGTACTGATTGTGGATATTTTTAACCGACTTCAAAAAAAGCAGGAGGCAATTCGGTTGTATTTTTTTAAATATTTTTTTTGTGTGTCACGTTACCTCAGTGGTCAGTACGCCGTCATTTATAAACCGATTTGGAAAATACTTTTTTTATTTAAAAGGATATACTTCCAGATTGGTCCCATTTTTATCAAAATCCAGTTCTGATGATGGGATTTATGAGGAATTGAGGGAACTCCTCAAATATTATAGGCACCAACCTATAGCAATTTGGGTATTTTTTGTAGTAACTCAAAAAACCACCATTCGGTGAAGTGGAACTGATGAAGAAGACCACATATGACCAACGGAACTACTCAATCTCAAACTCAAACTTAAACTCAAACTCAAACCATTTATTTCAATTAAACCATTTACAGGCACTTTTGAATTGTCAAGAAGTCGGTCAGTCAGAAAATATGAAGCTAGTTGCCCATTCCAAAGCGTAGGTACCTATGGAGAAGAACGGGCAAGAAACTCCATGGACACTCTTTTAAATTGTATTTTTACAAAAATATTAGTTACATCATTAATGTTGAATTTACAATTATATGTGAGAACGATGTAAAAAAATACGTACGCGTTAAGAGCGTCCAGTGTACAGCAAATAGTAAGAAGACAACAATCCAAAAATAAAATAATTAAAAATAAGCCGAGGCAGCTGAGTGATGACCAGCCCCAACTGACGGCGCCCGTTCACGAACATGACGCATAGATCAGCACCATTCAGCTCAACCATTTTGAAGGGAGCTAAATGATCCAATACACACGCCACCGTCAGCGAGACATTTGTGTGAGCATGACATACTATCAGCCGCCATGGCACATTCAAGTCAATGAAAGACATATTACCCGGTAAATGGTAAAGAAGGTATACTTACATAGAACTCACATCTGTGCTATGCAGTTATACAATGCAAAGGAAATTGATTTTATACAATGCAAAGATAATCTTACAATCTTCAGCAGCTCCAACAGTATTTTCTAGTGTTAATCAATTAGTTGTGGTTGTGGAGCAGGACCAGCATTGAGCCAGGCATTTTTATCAGCGATGTAATCCCCTAACTTATAATATGCCTGACTGCATAGTGTGCGTTTTATACAAGACTTGAATTTTGTCTCATTCAGTTGAAGAATGTGGGGAGGTATTTTATTATAACATTTTAAACAGTACCCCATAAAAGATGAGTCTACTTTCGCCAGTCTGAAACCTGGTTGAACTAATAGGTCCCTATTCCTAGTACTATAATTATGTCTTTCACCTCTTTTACCAAAAAGATGTAAGTTTTTTCTTACATACATGATGTTTTCGTAGATATATTGACAAGGCACCGTCATGATGTTAATTTCCTTAATAAATATTTCACGGGTTGCGATTCGATTACTGGTTGGCTGACTGGTTGCTAATTTATGCTCGTCACAATGTGAATGGTGAAATGGAGCTGATGGTGGAATACTAGGAGAACTCCTCAAAAATTATCGTCCCTGCATCGGGAAAAGCAATATTTTATAAAAGGCGAAGGCCAAGTTGACGTTAGGCTATTGTAACTTAGATACATTATAAACAGACCCACTTAAAAGCGAGAAATAAAACAAACCGACTTTAAAAAAAAAAAACACTACAAAGTGAAAAATAATTTTAATTTCGGAAGTCGGTGGCAAATACTAAAATACATATCCAAAGACATCGACTTCCGAAATCAAAGTTATTTTTCTCTTTGTCTTTTTTCTCTGCAATGGCTGGAACGCTGCTTCTTCAATATAACTCTCTGAGTAGCTTTATTAAGCTTTAAAGAAGAATATTAAAGTAATTTACCTACATTTTATTTATTACATTTTTCCAAAAAAAATATCTGAAGGATGATAATAGAATATTAATACCATTAAGCATTAATATTATATATCAACATATGTATACAATCTCTAGCAGGCAGGCTTTGGGTCATTATCACATAATTATCTGTGTTTACTAAAAAAAAAAAAAAAAACGAAAACGCACCTTCTTTCGTAGTCTAAAATATCCTATGACTTTCTCAGTTTATGACCACTGGATATGTTTACAGACAATTCCTAGAATATTGACTGATATTCATGACAAGGACACCTAATCCGAACAATAACCATTTTACTATCCTGTTACTCGATACCATTACGAGCACTGACATAAATAAAGCAGTTTTATGTAAGTACGTGAGTTATCATTGGCGGTAACAATACCTCATGTACCAAGATTATTAGTTAGACAAGCACTAAAGGTACGCTAAGATCATAATCTGGACCAAAATTGGTCACTGAGTTACGATATTTTTGGACTAATGTAGCGTTAAAACCGATACCGAAAAAAGGTCGCTTAGGCCGAAAGCCGAAACTATAAAATATACGAAATCATAATTAGAAGTAGTGGATGATAGTGTTGAGATGAAGCATTCGTTATTCCAAAGATTTATGAAACTGATGAATATATTAAGTACTCATGAAAGGTATACCTCCGCCGTGCGTCGCAAGCATTCAATAAGAGTATGAAAACCGAAACCAGAAATTGAGTGGAATACTAGTAAGTGTGTCGTAAATCGGCAGTCCGCATTTACTAGCACGTTTATTGGTTATCGAACATAAAGTTTTTAAAGAAATCTCTCTTTTAATGTTTTCTCTCTGTGTGGCTTGAAATGCTAATATTGACGGATATAAGGAACTTTAACTTTCATATGGTTCATTTCATCTTTTATACTGGAAACGTCTTTTATATTTATGATTTTTAGAGAAAATATCGGAAAGGAAGATATTATGTGTCTCATTTTACGAGCTTAGTTACGTTTTAGTATTATGATCAACATAGCATTCTCTTTTGCCAATTGCTATGGCGGTCGGGAGGAATGATCATCTCAGTGGGTTCTACAAGGCTACACATAAGGAAGCAAACCGAATAGACACGGAGACCGATGTCGTCTGACCACTTTTGATGACACATTAGAATAAATACAGTACCATCAAAATTGTCCGCCATATAGGTTTTAATGGCAGTCACATATCAGATCGTCAAAATTAAGGTATAATGGGGTTCCGGCGTCCGACACACACATAACGAACCCGAAGTTGAAGTAATATCAATTCAAGTTTAGCATACCAATCAAAATAATGTTTCGTATTTAAGATTCTACATGATATGCTCGGGTAAGCATGGGATACCGAAAGCCGAAACCATTATTTTCTTATTACAAAAACAATAAGCAATACCATGTTTCGGCCGTATATCTAGGTATTTAGTAGAACTACATATTATTGTTATAATAAAGAGAAGAGAATAATGGTGTCATTTGATGTTATTTCACATCTTCGCAGTTTTCAAAGCGTATGTTTCTCGTTTATGTGTTGGATGTGAGTTAGGCTTGACACATGAATGTTCTATTATAACTAACAAAGCTTTCATATTTTGCGCTTGTGTTAACACACATGGTAGGAAGTTTTTCTTTTGGAGTAGTTATCTCACGCAGCGTTTGATGTGCGACATTTTGTTGCTTGGTAAAATATTGTATCAAAAGCTCTTCATCTATGTAGGGTGGTGTGTGGATGTCCGAAATAAACTTCACATCTTGAAACCTCCTTAAAATATATTTTTAATAACTTCTTATAAAACGATAAAACGTCTTATCCCTTTAGCTCGCTCGCCATCTTCCTTCCTCTCCCTTTCTCCTTCCCACCCATACTCTCTCATTCACTCATCGCTGCGTTCATATTCAATTTGTTTTTCTTAAAATTATGATGCGTTCCGAATTTACATCCTGCATCTATGCATGTTTTCATACAGCTTAAATAGAATGTTTGTATTGGATATGAGCGATGCCAGTTGCTATCCAGGCGCGGTCGCAGCCCAAGATTTTGGGGAGGTCACCATTTTTTTTTTTAGAGAGGTGCATCTTTGGGGTGGTGAATGCTTCTGCGAATCCCGCAGCCCCGGCCAAAGGCAGAGGTGGAACACCGCGGTGGTTTTAGCCGGTAAGAGTCCGGCATGCCCCTCTGTCACCCCCACGATAGAGGAAGTCCATGAGGATTTCCACCATACATAATCAGCCTTCCAAAGCGCACCAAAAAAAAAAAAAACGGGCAAGAGCGAGTCGGACTCAGGCACCGAGGGTTCCGTAACATCCGGGTTTATGCATAAGGTTTATGTTTATGAAATTAAATGTTATTTTTTTATTTTTATATTTGAGTTGATTGAATGAAAGGTAAATTGCGGTTTACGAATTATGACGTATTAAAAAAAAATACTTACTAGATCTCGTTCAAACCAATTTTCGGCAGAAGTTTACATAGTAATGTACATCATATATATTTTTTTATTTTATCATTCTCTTATTTTACAAGTTACAGGGGGCCCCGGACACATTTTACCATTTTGGAAGTGTCTCTCGCGCAAACTATTCAGTTTAGAAAAAAATTATATTAGAAACCTCAATATCATTTTTGAAGACCTATCCATAGATATGGGTTTGACGAAAACAAATATTTTTTTTTTTTTTTCTATTTTTGTGTGAAAATCTTAATGCGGTTCACAGAATACATCTACTTACTAAGTTTCAGCAGTAGGTATAGTTCTTATAGTTTCGGAAAAAAGTGGCTGTGACCTACGGACGGACAGACAGAGAGACAGACAGGTTCCGTTTTTTGCAATTTGGCTACGGAACCTTAAAAAGGGAGGTACACCTTCTCGTTGGTCTAGTGGTCGCAAGCGCTAATACTGAGCATTAGGTCCTGGCTTCGATTCCTATGTCGGGTAAAGTATTATTAGGTTCCCTGATGGGAAACCTAATAATTTTCAAAGAATTTCAGCCTGGAGTATGGTATGGATTTTTGCCCGGTTGGTGGCAGTAGGCTCACCGCCTATGAAATAGGACTTAAACATAACTGGTGAAATGTAGGTGTACTATTGTAGGTATGTACACCTCTGTATAACCCTTCGGAGATTAAAGGCATGACGTATGTTAATGTCTCCGAAACTGCCAAATCCCGAAACTGTCAAATTTTCCCAATCAACTTTGAACCTTAAGCTTTAGCGATAATGTTGAAAATCTATTAAATAAATTTGACAGATTGTAGTAGCTTGATGTGCTGGCGTCTGTACATCTCCAGCTCCATATTACTTATGTTAAACTTACGTTATCATAAACATAATGTCACTGCGACATACGATGTCACCCGAACTACCGGATAGTGGATACCAACAAATGGATATGATATTTATTAATACCTACAGAAGGTAGGTCCTTCATATTTTTTGCTGGACTCTGTCGGAAATATTTAAAGACTAAAAGCACTTAGCGAGTTAAGCGTCCTGAAATCTAATATTTTTATATTTTCAATAAAGTACACACAGACGACGTTTTCGCTCGTAGTCACGTAGTTGACATACCCGGGATATACATTTACCCCCTTACTAATATACGTTGTATATCGTCTGTACAGTTAAACAACGCTTTGTCTTCTTCTTTCGAAAGTCAAATTACGGACGACTGTAAGAGAGAAATCGGTGTGTAACTATTCAAAGTCCTGACTGACTGATATATCAACGCACAGCCTGAACCGCTGGTCCTTGAGACATGAAATTTAGAGGGTGTGTTCTTAGGTATCCATGTTTTCATTCACCGTTTTGTGAGCAATGGTGGTGAAATAATTTATACAAAATGGCGGCCGATACCACTGGGCCAACACTGCTCGCAGGTGACTGCACAGAACATTAATTAATAACATTATAGCTTACGTCATCATCTGCCAAGCCTTTTCCCAACTATGTTGGGGTCGGCTTCCAGTCTCACCGGATGCAGCTGACCTCCACAACCCAGTTACTGGGTAATACGATACCCCTTGGTAAGACTGGTTGTCAGACTTTCGGGCTTCTGACTACCCGTAACGACTGTCAAAGATCCACAAATGACAGCCGGGACGGGCTTAACGTGCTTTCCGAGGCACGGAGGGGTATCGGTATGTAAAGATGGCCACCCATCCACAGACCCACCGCGGCAAGCGTCGCTTAACCTGATCGGTCGACCTGTGCCGCTGTTATTATTTAGCCACGGGCCCCTCAACATTATAGCTTACCATTATACTTAATTATTTACTCCGTTATACCTGCCATATTATTGGTGCTACATTATCAATCAGTCTCAAAGTCATTATTCTATCCAATCATTTGCGGTTTTATCTATCAATCCGTTTGGGGTCGTTGATTCGTTAACAAAAACTGGAAGAAAACATAAAAAATGCCGAGAGATTCCTATAGTATTAGTTGGTTATCCTACTTCCTACTATATTAGATTTTATATAATATTATAAGCGCGAAAGTTTGCGAGGATGGATGGATGGATTGGTTACTCTTTCACGGAAAAAGTACTAAACGGATTTGGATCAAATTTGGCACACAGATAGTTTATAACCGGGATTGACACATATAATACTTTTTATCCCGATATTACCACGGGATTGTAACTTATGCGGGTGCAACAGTGGAGCACTGCTAGATAAATCATAATAATATCTAGAAAGATGATAATGTTCATCATTGAGGACTTAAAAAAAAACACAAAGTAAAGCACCTGTCTGAGTGTAAACCTACTACATATTATAGGTACACATCTCTCCCTATATCATACAGGCGTGATGTCATGTATTAACGAAATGTTTCGTTCAGTAAAATCGAGCTACACACAAAATCGTAACACACAAACAGCCATTTGATTTGACTCGCAGGTCAGGCCATATAAAGATCATTCACCTTTCGAATTCGTGGTAATCGTCTTATCACATCGCTGGGAATAACAATAACTATAAAATAAATGGGGACCTTAACTTTGGCGAGAAATATACTCTTCTTTATGAGTTCCTAATACTTCTCGAGTTTTCCTGAGAAAAAATGTGAGTTCTACGAGCTAATGGTAATAGGATTCATTAATAAAAGACTATTTACTTTTGAATAGCGTAATTATTTGAATCTTTAAATTGACACACGCTTGTCAGCCCTTCAGCTGACTAATAAATCTTTTCTTCTATTCTTCCAAGCTTCTCTGACTATCAAATCTTTTCTTCTATTCTTCCATGCTTCTCTGGCTATCAAATCTTTTCTTATATTCTTCCATGCTTCTCTGACTATCAAATCTTTTCTTCTATTCTTCCATGCTTCTCTGACTATCAAATCTTCTCTTCTATTCTTACAGTCGTCACCTTGGTAGTCACGCCATGGTTCTAGCCATATAATTTTTCACGCAGTCTATCCATCGTTTCGTCCTCTCCTACTCTTATAGCAATTCACATTCATACTCAAAACTTTCCTCACGCCATTCTCCTCATTCCTCCGCATTATGCTAAGGATACACATATGTCAGTAGCTGGCACAAAAGTATGCAAGTAGCCTGCACGTCAACATTGCATTCACCAATCAGCTTGCATGCCGTGTGCCATTACAACTTCTGATTGGTGAATACCATACTGGCATGCCAGCCACTTGCATACTTTTGTGCAAGCTACATGCATGTGTGCGGGAGCCCTTAACGATTAGGTACAACATTTTAACCTATATGGTGTCTTTGATTTAATACGCAACAGGTAAGTGCAATAAAACTTAACTAATCGTAGTTAGTTTGAATCAACAATAGATGCATAATTAACGTGGGAAATGTGTTTTATTGATCTAACATAACTCAAGTGAGACGTAATTGTTCCTGACTCATTATAACTAATTATAATTAGCACGGATTTGAATGCGAGATTGCGGTTAGAATAAAGAAATAATTAAGAATTTATTGAGTCTTTGAACTTTTCTCGGAAAATTTGGATTGTTAGTTAATCTTTAGATACAAATGAGTGAGAGAATACATCGTATTAATTGCAGTATTTTGAATTCAGACAATTTAGTAATGCTAAATTCAATATTATAATTATTTGAATTTAGCATTACTAAATTGTCTGAATTACAAAATTCAAAGTCCTGACTGACTGATAAATATCAACGCACAGTCTAAACCGCTGGTCCTAGAGACATTGGAGGGTGTGTTCTTTGTGTTGAGTAAGTATCCACTAAGAAAGGGTTTTTCAAAATTCCACCCCTAAGGCCGCTTTCACATACAGAAGCGCAGCGGACGCGCGGCTGGTGCGCTTCTGTTTTTATTATGAAATTCTGAATGGGTGACGGTCGCGCGACTGTCGCGCTGCTAAAGTCGCCTAAATGTGAAAGCGGTCTTAGAGGATGGATGGGGGAGGGTGAAATTTCACGCGGACAAAGTCGTGGGCAGAAGCTAATTCAAATATATTTTTTCACATATACTTATATGGGCTTAAAAAACGTCAGAAGCTAGGTGTACGGTTCCATTTGGTCGTTTTGTATGGCGAAGAGCCAGCAAGGGACTCCACAGTCAATCTTTTAAAAATAATCAACCGCGATTGCTGCTATCGCATATGTATGCATTGTTTACCCAATCACACAACATAACATCACGCCTGTACCCTTCAAAGGGGTAGGCAGATGTTGAAAGTTTTTATGAGTCAACAAGTTCTACCACGTTCTCATATTCACAAAATAGAAACTATCGCAAAAAAAGATAATAATAGTAAAAGAACCTATTGAAACCAAAATATAATAACAGTATTATTATTTGCGACTTTGGTCTTACATGACATGGTCTTCCAAATTATTGTGACCAAATTAAATTACTTACCAAATTTTAGAATCGTGTCGTCCAGCTTTCAAAATTTCGCTAAATCTGGTATTTAAAAATGTAGTGTCATTGAAACCAAAAGTTTACAAAATTGACTCCAGGCAACAGTGACGATATAAGGCTTAGAAACCGGAAGCAAATCAGTGCTTAACAAATACATTATCATTTTACCAATACCAGTTTCATTTACTTTTGTACCAATATGGATCAAATAAAAATAATAAGTAAAAACTAAGTAACGTGGCTAGGTAGGTGCGAGATACTGGTTCACTTGACATGCGCGTGCGCCGAGTAGCTCGCCCACGCGCCGCTACGACATGCTGGGTCACATTCAGGGTTGACACTCACACTTTTTTATATTATTTAGTTTTGTTTTTGTTTTATGTAAGTCTTCTGCTAATCTTTGAATACGTTGGAGTTATGATCTTTTTATAGATATTATATTTATCGTGTTTAAATTAACGTGTTTTGGATAATTTACAATTTATTGTGATTTTTTATTAGTAGGTAAACTAATGGGTTACTAGATTGCCACATTCATAATATGGTGTTTTATTCTGTAGTTCTTCTAATGTATGTATTTATTACCTAAACAAATATACTAATTTGTCTTTAAAACATACTTCAACGTTATTTATACATTAGCACACGAGCGTTGGTGGCACAGAAGGAACCATCGCGACTTATCGAGTCATAGGTCGTTGGTTTGAACCCAGACAGGGACTTTACTTTGTGTAAATTATTTCATCACCACTGCTCTCAAAACGATGAAGGAAAACATCGTGAGGAAACCGGCATGTCCTAGAACTAAAAATTCGAAGACATGTGACACCTACCAACACGCACTGGGCTCGCGTTGTATGTTACACTGCAGTAGCGAAGGGAAAATTTTTGTAACAGGTAAGCTGGAGATCTTTAATATGATTATATTATTTGTCTATAGAATACTGACTGTGCCATTTTTCAAAGGGAAGCCGGTAGGAATCGAGTTGTATGGAACCTTCGCACTGTTACACTGCACAGTCCACTCCCTCTCAGCGAGAGGAGGCCTGTGCCCAGCAGTGGGAACATTACAGGCTGATTATGCTGTGCAATTAGCCACTGCCAACCCCTTTTTTTTTGAGGATGGGAAATCATCAAATGACCCCTCCCCCCTTAGGGCCGAAGCCTGCCGGGTCAGCGGGATTATCTGAAAGAGTTACCGCTGGCCTGGAACATAAAGGGCTAAGGAAGGAACATGGGTGGGTTTTAGTCAGTTTTGACACTCCTGTCCGCTCCACCCAGAGCGGGAGGAGTCATTTGATGATTTCCCATCCCGAAAAAAAAAAACCCGTGTTGTTCTGGGTGGAGCGGAAGGGAGTGTCAGACTCTACTGACTAAAACACACCTGTTCCAGGGCAGCGGTAACCCTTTCGGATAATCCCGCTGAGCGCCACTGCCAACCCTAACACCACCTCATAATACATTTATCTAGCCTAGCTATATTTATTGTCATATCCGGGATAACACCCTATATACCTGGAATTTCAGCCGTTAATCTAGTCTTGCGGTCGTTTCGTACCAGGAATATTATCTATAGTCATAACAGTTTTGATTTTATTATACCAATGAATATTTTAACGAGAATATAAGGAACTAGCTGCGCCCCGCAGTTTCACCCGCGTAAATGTCGATCCCGTGGAAATATCGGGATAAAAAGTAGCCTATATGTTAATCCAGGGTGTCAGCTACCTCCATACAAAATTTTATTAAAATTGGTCCAGCCGTTTGAGCGTGAAGAAGTAACTAACGTATAAACACACACACACTCACAAACTTTCGCCTTTATAATATTAGTATGATGAAATGGAATATTTATTGTACACTGGGTGGTAATTTAGGATGGGACATTAAGGGCAGCTCACCTACTGTGACTGTGTGAAAACGGTTATAGAAGACTCTCCTCATGTTTTAATACGGTTTTAGACTTCAATCGATTCTGTTTTGTTTGTGGATTAAAAGAAACTATTGATACTTATACACTATTGGACCAAATGAAACAAGAGAACTAAGGAAGACTTAAAACACAAGACTTTTACCCTATTTTTACCCTTATTGTACCAAAATAATGTCTTTTACCCTTATTGTTAACGACTCCCTCGATCACAGATGCTGTCTTCCTAATTATTAATCTCGGGCGCAGTAAATCAAGGGGCTTCGATTATAATTTTATTATCTGTGGCGTAAGTATAGGGTGGCATTAGGGCAAAATGCCACGGGCCCCCAGCCAGAGGGGGCCCCCCGAGAAGGCCATGAGCACAGGAGGATCCTAACATCACACTAATATTATAAAGGCGAAAGTTTGTGAGTGTGTGAGGGTGTGTGTGTTTATATGTTTGTTACATCTTCACGCTCAAACGGCTAGACCAATTTTGATAAAACTTTGTATGGAGGTAGCTGACACCCCGGATTAACATATAGGCTACTTTCTATCCAGATATTCCCACGGGATCGACGTTTACGCGGGTGAAACCGCGAGGCGCAGCTAGTAAGTTTATAAATGCAAACTTTTTTTAAAATGGGCAGGAAAAGACATTATTCAGGTTTCGAACATTTTGTACCTTTTTCCCATTGCTTGTCTAATTTTTTGGACCTCATGCTCAGCAGTAGCGCTTGCGACCACTAGACCAACGAAGCAGTCAGGTGAAGTCTACGCGGAAGAAGTCGCGGGAGAAATGCTGATAAAAAAAAATATAACGTTGGTTGAGCTTCTTTATATCGAGGGAGGGCCCCATCCCTTTGAATTTGTCACGGGCCCCAAACGGTATAGTTACGCCACTGTTTATTATAATACTTAGCTAGATTATTTGATTTTTATTAGAGGACCCATGATAAAAATGAAATAATCTAGCTACATATTTCCTCTCAGGATTTGGCAAAGCGGATCCTGCTTCAGAACACGTTTGCCTGTGGTTTCAAAAATCATGACAGTTATGACCAGCATTTCTTCACAAATGTTTTGCAAACCGCACGAGGAAGTACGTAAGTATTTAAATATGACATTTATTTACCGTTCACTAACAGAACTGTTAATGACCAATCAATAACGTATTGAAATTCTACGAACTCACGGCAATCATTTTCTTATTGGCACTTGGAATACATTCATTGGTGCGTTTGTTTTCAAGACGCGTACCCAAGTATGAAGTAAACCATCAATGGATACTGAACAGTTACCAACATGTATGTTGGGTCAATGTTAAGATCCAACATGGGTATATAATTTATATTTTTTAACTAATCTAATTTTAGTAAGGTCGATGCCTTCTACTTTGTGGTCTAAAGATGACGAACATTTGTTATATTGTAGGTAAACAATATTTTAGAGAGAGGGAGCCCCGTTGGAGCTAAAGGATTAATTACAGCAGTCAAATTAGTCATTAGAATAAAATGACACTTCCGGATATTCAGTTCGTTTTGTGGTTCCGTTTTCTTGTTAATCGATGACTGTGAGACCTTCGTTTCAACGTTTTTACGATTCTTTGGGTAATGTCCTAGTAGGCTTGAGTCATAAGTCTAATAGTTGTTATGCAACTGTTGTATAGTACCTAATTATGTACAGTTGCATACTAGACCTTATCTACACCCATGATATGAATCCTCTATAAAAGGTTCTGAAACCATAGGGAAGAAGAGAAATAGTGTTGTAAGAACTATGTAAATTCATGGAATGTTTAATTGCTGAGTATCTAATACAAACAATCTATGTATAGGTAATAATGTAATTATTTATTGCTGCATTAGAAATATCTGGTGGTGTGTTATCAAAGCTTGTCATGATTAAAATTATTAATTATGTCTGGATTTTTTATATACACATTGACATTGATAAATTTTATATATACAATGACATGAATATTATTATTTTTGTCTCTTTATTTATTAGGGACTTGTAACCATTAACAGGTCATGTCAGCCCCATCATTTCCTTAAACAAGTTACTTATTAGTTTAGTTACATGAATATTTACTTTGTAAAGTATTTTTTTATTTAATTAGCGTGAATGTGAGAACTATGTGGGTATTTTCTTTTTCTTTTTTTTCTGTTTTCCTTCTTAGTTAGTTTTAATCATGATCTGGCAGTTTGAGTACCTAATTTACGCGGCCTACCCAAATGTCCTTTCTTTGGTATTGTTCATCGAATCGTTGAGCTCCTCAAGTTCTGAGTTGAGCTGCACGATGTTTGACAAATGCGTGCACTGATTGGACAGGTCCGCTCAATCTGTGTGGTTCTTTCCTCAAAAGACCACTTCAGACACCAATCTACATGGTCTTCACACGATCTGACCAAGATTTTGTCTGTACTTTAAAAGAGACTGTGACCTCTGAGTTTGTTTCGGCCTTTCTTCTCAGAATAGTCAGATAGGAAACGCCGACCTCATCTAGTTTAAAAAAAAATATAATTGACGTGTAAAAGTGTTTGTACAAACCTACTTACAGAAAATAAATCATTTAACATTTATCACTTGTATCACTCATTTTTGTAAACAACAAAGTAATACATTTTTTCAATACTAATTTCGAACAAAAATGGCGGGATGCGACGTGAATTCGAATAACCTATTAGGTACAAGTAGCGGCACGTAAGTTGGCAAGAGTTTTTGTAGTGGGGGAAGTTTGCGCACGCACAATTTCATACATTTTTATATGCGCGAACTTCCCCCACTACGAAAATCTCTTGCCAAGTTACGTGCCGGTAACTATAAGGCTGATTTTAGAGTCGCGCTGACCGCACGCTGACCGTCGGCGCTGACAGCCGAAACGTATGAAACGCACGCGCTGATAGCTACGCGTTATTCTAAAACGCTCCCTTGAAGTTCATACGTTTGAGGCTGTCAGCGCCGACGGTCAGCGTGCGGTCAGCGCGACTCTAAAATCAGCCTTAGTGTGGTAGAGAAAAGCGCGTGCATGACAATGTTCTCTTATTTGAAAACGAGTTACATAATGAAATTTAGTACAACATTATAACACTCGTTTGGATTATATTATGGTGACTATGAAACTGGTTATTTTAATTTTGGCAATAAGCTAACTGTTTCAGAATTTTTTATAGAGGATTTATAGCATGGGTGTAGATAAAACAGGTTTATTAAAGATTCGAATACTTTTATTAAAGATTAGAATTTTTGTATTATCACTTGTGGCAAGAAAAAAAATTGTTTCAAGATCTAGTGGTCGCAGCTGCTACTGGTGTGCATGAGGTCCTGGGTTCAATTCCCAGGTCGGGCAAAGTGATTTTAGATTTTTCTGAAGTCTGAACTTGTACCCTGTTGAAAGCAATAGGCTTGCCCCCATTACATAGGGCTGGCCAAATGTGGGTGTTATTATAGGTACATCTCTCCTTAACCCCTCGGAGATTATAGGTTTGTCTCATTTCATCTTCCATTGTATTCTATTAATATTTGCCGCAGGTATGTCAGAACTCATACTTTTTGTGTCAGTTTTCATTTCCCATTAAGGGTACTACATGACCTAAAGCACGGTCACTTTTGGACAGCATAGGAAAGAAAAAGAAGCGCGATGACACTACTCTGGTAATTTATTGCACAATATGAAGCAATTATCTATTTATAAAAAACCTATTGTTTGGACTAAAAAATTAAAACACTAGTGCTTTATTATGTTGCTTGTAGAATAATCTGACAAAAAATCTGAATGATTGTATGTATATTAGTATGGTTTTATTGTAAAAATAAAGTTTTTAAAGGTATCTTCATGATTTTTTCCTATCGCATCAAATTCATTGTATTATGTTTTCAACACACTATCTACCTAGCATATATCCTGAAGAATATCACATATTTTCTGATTTTGTTTATTGTAGTCGACATCGATATCATATACTTTTAGGCATTATAAAACTAGCGTTTTTTGGCTTTAAGGTCCTGTAGTAGTCCCCTTAACGCCAGCTATTTTCGTCAAATTATGACAGTCTGTTATGACAACAAATTATAAGTGTTTGTCTAATTATTACGATAAGTAAATGATCTATCATCATTTATCTTTAAAATAATTACATAGAAGGAGAGCATTTATTGTTCGTAGAAAAACGTACCTACATTAGTAGATGAGAAGAACACTAAACTACTTGTATAACTTAGCTTCTAGGTATGTCATTTACTTTGGAAATCCCTAAGGTGGGTTTTAGGGTTTTATATACCTTAAACCAATAATATAATAAAAAACAAAGAAGATCTTTTATGAGAAGAGGAAGCGCTTAAGATATCTACATTTAAAAAATAAACCAACTTAGAAGACACCCAGTGGTATCTTCTAAGTTGTTTTTTTTTTTTTTTGTTTGGTTTTTTATTATAGGGGCTTATTTTCGGGACATTGACACACCATCAATTTCTGTCACGACACGACGTCAACGCGTGGGCAACAGTACCTACTACTCCACACACAGTTGCCTAAAACATGTTTACCTACAACCGAAACCTGATACAGTCACCGATTTGATTGTATTCGGGTGACCTGCGAAGTGACCATGGATGGCCGTTATTGACCGTTTACACGTCACGAATTCACGACTGCGTTTGAACCACGATTTTACGCGCAGAATCTGTTTATCATCTGCTGCACGGTGGCTATGGCTTCAGTTATCTAGTGCTTAAAACTTAGATTTAGTGACGCTTGTAAATGCTATTTTTGGATTTTGGTGGAAATTATAGATGGACCATTGTTTGATATTCTCGATTGCTATAACTCTGTCTTATCATCTTCTTCTTTTCGTGTCGATGATTCTTGATGATTGATTTCAGGTTGATATATCTGTGGCATTCTTCAGGTTCAGGTGAGTGGTTGGGCATGGTCTGATTAGAGGCACCACCCTCGCACTGGGTATTGGACGGGTCAATAAGCGATTTGACAAATTGTATTTAGAGCTTTCCAAATAGGCCACTGCAGATCACGGCCGGGAGGCAAATGTTCCGGGTCTAATGAAGACGGGAGGTGGTCGATGCTTCTCTTCCCACAATTTGCTTCTGTCTTTGGGTAGATTGTCCGGGATGTCCTGCGTAGAGCGTTAGAAGTTTTTACGACTTTTAAGCCTACCCGAATCGTAGAGGGGATGCCGGGAATCGGATCCTTTTGTCTTATCATGATCCCTTAACAACTCTTCCTCCATGCAAGGGGTTCTATATCTATGTCCTCATCGATTTTATTGCCACTTCACATCAAATTAGAAATTGAAACTAATTAGAAAAAAAGTTATCTAAAAGTATTTGTCAGTACGCGATACTTTTCCATTTTCACGGCACCTATGTAAAACAAGATGGCCAGAATATCGTACCATATAAACGGACCGCTTATGTCAGCTAAGCCCCGCCGCCTACGTAGGACCGGTAATAGAAAGACAATAGAGTCTAACCGGATCCAGTCGATCCGGGCCGGTTCGCCGTCGATACACATTAACATAACGAAGATGCCGCCGGCCGGCTCCTCACAGATTTCAATGTTCTATTGATTATAACGAGGTATTGCGATATTCAAATTGTGTTGTTAAGTGTTCGAGCCGTTTGGGGTTGAAACATTAGGGCACACTTACGTTTTTAGAGATATCGCCAAGCTATTGGTCGAGTCTTCACATGACCAGAGGGCTGGGCGGCTGGCCTATATTTTAGCCAAATAATCAGCATATGGCATATAATGTAGCAATCCTGCTAGCTTTTAGGTCACGTTTCCTGTTGACAGCGATGCGGAAGAATTTTTTGATAAAATAATTAAAGGCCATTAAAAAATTCTCAAGTCACAGTTCAAGTCACTGTTAGCTTTTTTAACTAGGCCAACTTGAGTGATAGATCAGTCGATTTATTCTGTAAATACCTCACCCTGAAAACTTAGGTGAAGTGACCTGTCATTCCACCTGCTGATCTATTCTGTAAATACCTCACCCTGAAAACTTAGACAAAGTGATCTGTCATTCCACCTGCTGATGTATTTTGTAAATACCTCACCCTGAAAACTTGGGTGAAGTAAGCTGTCATTCCACCTGCTGATCTATTCTATAAATACCTCACCCTGAAAACTTAGGTGAAGTAAGCTGTCATTCCACCTGCTGATCTATTCTATAAATACCTCACCCTGAAAACTTAGGTGAAGTGACCTGTCATTCCACCTGCTGATCTATTCTGTAAATACCTCACCCTGAAAACTTAGACAAAGTGAGCTGTCATTCCACCTGCTGACGTATTTTGTAAATACCTCACCCTGAAAACTTGGGTGAAGTAAGCTGTCATTCCACCTGCTGATCTATTCTATAAATACCTCACCCTGAAAACTTAGGTGAAGTAAGCTGTCATTCCACCTGCTGATCTATTCTATAAATACCTCACGCTGAAAACTTAGGTGAAGTAAGCTGTCATTCCACCTGCTGATCTATTCTGTAAATACCTCACCCTGAAAACTTAGGTGAAGTTAGCGGTCAGTCCACCTGATGATCTATTCTGTAAATACCTCACCTTGAAAACTTAGGTGAAGTAAGCTGTCATTCCACCTGCTGATCTATTCTATAAATACCTCACGCTGAAAACTTAGGTGAAGTAAGCTGTCATTCCACCTGCTGATCTATTCTGTAAATACCTCACCCTGAAAACTTAGGTGAAGTTAGCGGTCAGTCCACCTGATGATCTATTCTGTAAATACTTCACCTTGAAAACTTAGGTGAAGTGTGCTATCATTCCACCTGCTGATCTATTCTGTAAAAACTCACCGTGAAACCGTTGGTAAAGTGAGCTTGAAGGGAACTGTCACTGGCCTAGCATCAGTATCATCCTAATAACATGGCTAGTTCACTTCACCTAAGTTTTCGCTGTGAGATTTTTGCAGAATAGATCAGCTGGAATCTAAAGAAATCGAAGTTTTGCAACATGGTAACTGAGCAACAAACTCCAAATGGTAAATTGATATAAACGAATCGAATTCATTTCAAAGCGATTGTATTTTGTGGATGCTTAAGAATAATAATTAATTGTCATAATTTTATCTATGCATAGGCCACCTACATAATATAAATCTTAAATTCAATCATTCACTGACAGACAACGCACTGCCTAAACTTCTTCTTATCGTGTCGCTGGCAGTCTAAATGGATTCAGCCCAGAATTCGGCTACGTGTTCGGCCTCATCACAAGCCTTATTCTTGTAACGTGCAGCTAAACAGGACATGATATTAAGTGTCCCATCGTTTGAGGACCAGCACCACATTTACACTCCAAGGCGGAGTCGTCTATGAATCTCCACCTGAACAGCCTAAAGCCTAGAAACATGAAATTTTGCACACGAGCTTCTTATTATGACGAAGGTGAGCACAACTTGATTAAAACAAGGTCTTGCTTGAATACTGAAATCTGAATATATAAATCTCATACGATAAAGGCGAAAGTTTGTGAGGGTGTGTGTGTTTATGTTTGTTACTTCTTCACGCTCAAACGGTGGGTCTAATATTGATAAAACTTTTTATGGAGGTAGCTGACACCCCGGATTAACATATAGGCTACTTTCTATCCCCATATTCCCACGGGATCGACGTTTACGCGGGTGAAACCGCGAGGCGCAGCTAGTTTTACAATAAAATTGCTCGTATTACTTGAGTCATGACTTCATTAATAAGACCAACCATATACGTCGTCTATTGCTCAAAGCTTTCGTAATTGAAAATAAGAGAGAAAATTACTATTAAAAAGACCAAATGTTCTTTACTTAGAACGTCGCCAACCAGTTAGAAGATTAACAATATTATTACACAATTATAATATTTATTGTAAACCTCTTGAGCCATTATTATTAACTTAAGTAGGCTTAGTCGTGTGAACTTTGACTCCGGAGACTACTGAGGCTCGTCTTTGTGAGCCACCCACGCTTAGCATGGAAACATTAGAAACTACTGGAAATTCGCTTTAAGATTTATTTCTTACATTAACGAATGGAAGATAGAAGTGGGTGAGAAATTGGTACTCACCAGGCATGGGAAAATTGAAATAACGACCTAAGTCATCGTCATCTTTCTGCCCATATCTTGATTTATTTGGGGACGGCTCAGTATATGCTTTTCTTCCAGATATTTCTATCAGCCATCATCCAAGTATTAACTGTTACTTCTTGTCTAACCATATCTTCTTGGACACAATTCATCCATCGCTTTAATGGTCTTCTCCAACTACACAACAACCAAAAGTATACTCAAAACTTTCTTCACTCTATTCCTCTTCGATTCATCATCATCGTTTCATCTAATCTAATCTACATGGTTTTCACATAATCTGACCAATATTTGTGTGTGACTTTAAAAGATACCTTCGAGTTTGTTTGGGTGTTTCTTCTCTGAGTAGTCGGTTAGGAAACATCTTTTTTGAAGTGAAAAATTCTTTAGCCACATTTTTTGAGATGGGAAAAAACCATTGAACTCGCGTCACTGTTATTGTATCCGACACCGCGCTACATTCGGATGTGTTCGGCTGTCCTCGGGATGTACTCGGTTTTAATGTATATGCGATATGTCAGTGAGTGATGGCAAAGTATTCTGTTTGTGTTTTGTTTAAAAGACGATTCGAAAAATACACACGTAATTGTTCAAGTTTTAACTTTCGTCCGCACTCCCGGAGTGCCACTGTTTTTTTTTTGTTTGTCTATTTTGTGTGCCACTGCTGGGCAAAGGCCTCCCCTTTTTGCTTTCAAACCTCCCTGTCTTGTGTGATGTCTGGCCATGTTGGCCCTGCAAACTTTATCAGATCGTCGCACCACCTTCGTCGTGGTCTACCTCGACGGCGATGTCCACCCTCAGGCGTCCAGTGAGTGACGATCTTTGCCCATCTCTTCGGGTACATTTGTCAAACGTGTCCGGCCCACTCCCACTTCAGAAAAATTTATCTGGTTTTAAAATATAATTATTTCTTTTGACGTGTAAACATTTTTTTACAACCAATTTATAGGAACAAAATATCATTAACCTTAAACAAAAGAAAATAAGTATATTGTTAGCGTTCTTCCACACAAGATAAGTACCTAACTTATCTCCCTACCCTACCTTATTGTTTCCTACTGTATTGATAAAGTATAGAATCGTTCCAATAAAGGATTGTGTCCCACGTAACATGCAAAACAGATGATCAGCGATCGACGTAAGGGCCTGACTGACAATCAAACAAACTGTCGAAGCCAGACAGCGACAAACGACAGTCTAGTTCAGTCGCCCGTACGCACGCTGATGTGGGAAATTGATCGTATGCGCCAGTCCTAACTTGGGTAAGTTATTCATATGTATATGAGAACGCAACGCTTCCAACTTGTTTGAACTGGGGCTTGCAATTTCAACAAGTTTGAGATTTGCATAGAAATACGGGTAGTTATTATTTTTATTATTTGAGTGCAATAATGTGTATGTTTGAGCTGTGGTGGCCCAGTGCGGTATCAGCCTCGACTTACGAGTTGTAAGGTCGTGACTTTGGACCCAGGCAGGTACTGACGCCAGCATCAATCTCTCAAAGGACAATGCTCATGGATGTATGGAGTCCCGTACCATGCTGCATCAAAGTCAAACTTTGTTTTTTATAGATTACACTTATCCTAATAACTCCTACAATTCCCAAGACTATCTCAGTTAATAGCAATGCATCGTTCAGTGATTGGGCTACCATCGGTATTCATAAAAGTAGAACACGGCTTTATGAATTGTACAATGAAAGGACTTATATTAACACTGATGAATTTAATTTGTATGTTAGAAATTATTCAAAATTATTTAAAAAAGTTTGTTATATGGCCAAGTCACGCTATTTGGGTTCAAAGATTAAAAACAGCAGTAATGTAATTAAAACGACTTGGAATATTATTAATAGTGAAACGGGAAGATCTAGTAACCGAAATACTGACTACAGCCTGTCTATTAATGACAACATAATAAAATCAGACTCACAAGTCGCCGAGGCATTTGAAAATTTCTTTTCAGATATTCCCGTTTCAACTACTAAATCACTAAACTCATCACCTTCTGTTGCTGAGTCTTTGCTTAAGGAAAATGTTAATGGTTGCGATTCGGAATTTAATTTTGAATATATTACCTGTAGAGATATAATTAAAACCTTTCACACTTTAAATTTAAAAACGACTGCAGATCTGTGGGGTAATTCTGTAGAAGTAGCTAAGTCTATTATTGACATTGTGACACCTACTCTAGCTCTTATCTTTAATAGTTGTATTGACAATGGGGAGTTTCCTGACCTTATGAAAAATAGTAAAATAATACCTTTGTTTAAATCAGGTAGTACATCAGACCCCACAAATTATAGACCTATTTCTGTACTACCTACCTTTAGTAAAATTTTTGAGAAATTAATTTTAGACCAAATGCAAAGATTTTTTAATAAACATAAATTATTACATAGCAAACAGTTCGGTTTTACAAGGGGTCGTTCAACTACTGATCGGTGTTGAACTTTTAGGACATATTTATAATGCATGGGAAGATAAATGCGATGCTTGGGCATCTTTTGTGATTTGTCCAAGGCATTCGATTGCGTTCTTCACGAAACGTTAATCAGGAAACTCCGCCACTACGGGTTCCGAAACACTGCTCTGGATCTTCTTACTTCATACTTGAGTAAAAGGATTCAGAGCGTTGACGTTAGTGGAAAAAGATCACCCGGATCTATAGTAACAATGGGAGTCCCACAGGGCTCAATTCTTGGTCCTTTCTTGTTTCTTATTTATATTAATGACTTGCCGTACCTCATAAAGGATAATCATGATATAGTGTTGTTTGCAGATGACACTTCTCTTTTGTTTAAACTTAAACGTCAGCAGTTGGTTACTGACGATGTAAATAGCGCGATCTCGAAAGTAGTCCACTGGTTCAATGTTAATAATTTGTTTTTAAACGAGAAAAAAACCAAATGCATTAAGTTTACGCTACCCCACGTTAGGCAGGTGAAAACTAATGTGTTGATAAAGGGCGAGGAATTGAATCCTGAAGACAACACAGTATTCTTGGGCATAACTTTGGATGCTAAGCTTCAGTGGGGTCCACATATAGATAAATTGTCAAAAAAGCTAAGTTCCGCAGCATATGCTGTTAGAAAAATTCGTAATTTAACTGATATAGAGACTGCCCGTTTAGTGTACTTTAGCTATTTTCATAGTGTAATGTCGTACGGTATTCTATTGTGGGGGAATGCCGCCGATATTCAGACTATCTTTGTTTTACAGAAGTGAGCTGTTCGATCAATTTATAAATTAAGTCCGAGACACTCTCTCAGAGACAAATTTAAAGAGATTAATGTAATGACTGTGCCTTCTCAGTATATTTATGAAAATCTTTTATATGCCCATAAAAACATAAAATTGTTTAAAAAATACAGTGATATCCACAATATAAATACTAGAAATAAACACAAATTTGTTGTACCTACAACAAGGCTCAAAAAAATAGGTGGCTCGTTCAGATGCCAATGTATACGCTTTTATAATAAGCTACCAAGCCACGTTCAAGATCAATAAATTCAAATCATTCATTAAACGTAAGTTGTGCCAGAAAGCCTTTTATACCGTTAAAGATTATATTGAGGACAAAAAAGCTTGGGATTGAGCTGCTTCAAATTTCTGCATTTTGAATGACTTTTTTTTTTTTATATACACATTGACATTAATGATTTTTTTTATAAACAATGACATTTGCTTACTTTGTAAAGTATTAGATATATATATATATTTTTTTACATTGTGATTTGTGAATGTGAAGACGATGTGGGTCATTTTATTAATTTTTTATGTTTTATTTTTCTCTCTGTTCTATTACTTGTTTTTTTTTTTTTCTCTCATGGTCTGGCAGTTTGAGTAATTTATGTGGCCTACCCAAATGTCCTTTCTTTGGTATTGTTCGTCGAATCGTTGAGCTCCTTAAGTCTTGAGTTGAGCTGCACGATTTCTGACAAATGCGTGCACTGACTGGACAGGTCCTCTCAATCTGTGTGGTTCTTTCCTCAAAAGACCATCTCAGACATCGATCTACATGGTCTTCATATAACCTGACCAAGATTATGTCTGGACTTTAAAAGAGACTGTGACCTCTGAGTTTGTTTCGGCCTTTCTTCTCAGAGTAGTCAGATAGGAAACGCCGACCTCATCTAGTTTTAAAAAAAACATGATTGACGTGTAAAAGTGTTTGTACAAACCTACTTACAAAAATAAAATCATTTATCATTTATACAAAAGTTATTTTTGTAAATAAACCCGGGTTTCGGAGATATTCATAAAAACCGAAATAACCTAAAAACTAGGTACTTTATTTTGTTTGACATGTCTTACACGAACGGCCAATATTGATCTAAAAAACAGCCTATTCCATTCTAGTTATTTTTAATTAGTGTAGAATCAACAAAGTATAATTTTTTACTTGTTTTTTGAAAGACATCATAGCACTTTCAAAATTCAAGGTCATATCATATCATTTGAAACGGAACGTCGTAAAACAATATCAACACATTTTTATCCCCTACCCGTAATGTCGTAAAAAATTATGAAAATAATTACTACAATATTTTGATCTTGATGCATGAGACTTTTTGGTACGACTTTTGGGCATTCTCATTTATTTAATAGATTTTCAACTTTATCGCTTAACCATAAGGATCAAAGCTGATTGGGAAAACTTGACAGTTTCGAGTAGCTTGATGTGCTTGTCTGTAAATTACTTTGTGTATTTAAATTTCATCACCACTGTTCTCAAAACAGTGAAGGAAAACTTCGTGAGGAAACCAGCATGTCCTAGAACCCGAAGATGTGTCATCTACCAAACCGCACTGGGCCCGCTTGGTGGATTATGACCCACTCCCTGTCATAGAGAAGAGGCTTGTACCCCAGCAGTGGGAACATTATAGGCTGATTATGAATGTGTATGTTTGTAGAGTTATATTTTTTAACCGATGTTGAAGGTAGTTGGCGGAAAGAGAGAAATACCTAAATATTCTTTTTAACTTTAAGTTTTATAGTAAGTAAAGACGCCTGCACATCAAGCTACTACAATCTGTCAAATTTATTTAATAGATTTTCAACTTTATCGTCAAAGCATAAGGTTCAAAGTTGATTGGGAAAATTTGACAGTTTCGGGTCGCTTGATGTGCTGGCGTCTGTACGTTGGTATCCATACTGGCATCACCGACACAACTTGTAAATTTTTATGATTCTAAAATGTTATTATTGTGCATGCAGTGAAGCTTTTCTTAAAACCAGTATAAATGTTAAAGTAGATAAGTTATATTAGTGTAGTTTAAATGTTAAAGTAGATAAGTTATATTAGTGTAGTTTCCTGTTTTTGTTATCTACTTAGTTTTTATTTGTTCCGAACAAAAAATGCTCTCCTTCCATTTATTTAGCTTAAGGGGCTTACAGGACCTAAACACAAAAAACACAAGTTTTAGAAATAATAAAAGTATATGATCGACTACATTGAATAAAATCAGAAAAATATGTGATATTCTTCAGGATATATGCTAGGTAAATAGTGTGTTGAAAATATAATACAACTAGTTAATTTGATGCAATAGAAAAAAATCATGAAAATACCTCTAAAAACTTTCTTTTTACAATAAAAACCATACTATTTTTAACCGACTTCATTGTCAGGTTATTCAGATTTTTTGTCAGATTATTCTGCAAGCAATATACTAAAATACTAGTGTTTTAATTTTTAGTACAAACAGTAGATTTTTTGTAATTAAATAATTGCTTCATATTTTGCAATAAATTACCAGGGTTGTGTCATCGCATTTCTCTTTCTTTTCTATGCAGTCCGACAGTGACCGCGTTTTAGGTCATGTAAGCCCCTTAAAGATAAATGATGATGATGATAGATATATTTAGCTACCGTAATAATTAGACAAACACTTATAATTTATTATATTAACAGTTCTGTCATAATTTGATGAAAATAGTTGGCGTTAATTGGAAATGCAAACAGTCATAAAAAGTGTGCGTCGCTAACATACCTACTACGAATAATAATTTTAAGGGGAATGCTCCAACCAGCCCGCGAAATTCAAAATTTCTTGCGTTTTTTTGCAATTTGAAGGCCAGTGCTAGGTCGTATGTTGATTAAAATATTATTCGCGGCTGTAAGACGTATGTAGTTACAGAATTATAATCATCAAAATCACCAATACAACCCTCCAACTTCATAAAGGTGTGAGAACAAAAAAAAAAAACAGAAAAAGTAATTCCTACAGCTGATGAACTTAGAGCGTTTTATTGATGATTATAATTCTGTAACTACATATGTCTTACAGCCGCGAATAATATTTTAATCAACATACAACCTAGCACTGGCCTTCAAATTGCAAAAAACGTAAGAAAATTTGAATTTCGCGGGCTGGTTGGAGCATTCACCTTAAAGAATTCAATAAAGGATGAAATGTGGCAAATCGTTAACTAACGTACAGACGTCAGCACATCAAGCTACTACAGTCTGTCAAATTTCTTTAATAGATTTTGAACTTTATCGCTAAAGTTTAAAGTTTAAGGGAAGGGCCCGTGGCTAAATAATAACAGCCGCATAGGTCGATAGATCAGGTTAAGTTACGCTTGCCGCGGTTGGTCTGTGGATGGGTGACCATCTTTATATACCGAGACCCCTCCGTGCCTCGGAAAGCACGTTAAGTCGTAGGTCCCGGCTGTCTTTCGTGGATCTTTGACAGTCATTACGGGTAGTCAGAAGCCCGAAAGTCTGACAACCAGTCTTACCAAGGGGTATCGTATTACCCAGTAACTGGTTGTGGAGGTCCGTTAGGCATCCGGTTAGACTGGAAGCCGACCCCAACATAGTTGGGAAAAGGCTAGGCAGATGATGATCTCTAAGGTTTAAGGTTCAAAGTTGATTGGGAAAATTTGACAGTTTCGGGTAGGTTGATGTTCTGCCGTCTGTACAACATAAAGCCCGGAGTAGATGCCTGTAACTTTCACAAAAGTATGCAAGTAACTTGAATACCGTGTGTCTTAACAACTTCTGATTGGTGAAAACATGTCCGTCATGCCAGCTATTTGCAAACTTTTGTGCAAGTTACAGGCATGTGTGTTCCAGTCTTAACGCCTGTATGGAGTGGGTAAAGCGGTGCTATTCTGTAAAAATCTCACCGTGAAAACTTAAGTGAAGTGAGCGTGGAGTGAGCTGTCAATAGTGTCAATTCCTAGCAAAAACAAACTCACTTCACCTAAGTTTTCACGGTGAGATTCCTGTTTTCCTTTTATTACTTTTTTTTTTATATAGGTAACTTGGATTTTTATTTTACTGTTTAGTTTAGTTTGTGATCTTTCTGTACGAGTCGAAATAAATACTTTTTCTTTCTTTCTTTAGATTTTTACAGAATCGACCGGCTGGTGTAGGTAAAGTACGCATATTAACAAGTCTGTTTTAAGTCCCATTTAAATAGAGACAGCTAACGGGAGACCCAGCTACGGAAGTGACAATTCTGAAATAAAAACCAGCCTGTATTGCGCTGCAAATGTTTTTACGATTCCGTACCCAAAGGGTAAAAACGGGACCCTATTACTAAGACTCCACCGTCCGTCTGTCTGTCTGTCTGTTACCAGGCTGTATCTCATGAACCGTGATAACTAGACAGTTGAAATTTTCACAGATGATGTATTTCTATTGCCGCTATAACAATAAACACTAAAAACAGAATAAAATAAATATTTAATGGGTTCTCCCGTACAACAAACGTGTTTTCTTCGGCGTTTTTGCCTTGTGGTACCCCTTCATGTGCGAGTCCGACTCGCACTTGGCCAGTTTTTATTAAAATGCAAACTCTCAAAGAACCGCAGCTCACCTCTAATTCGCAGAAATAACACCATTCCTGCAATATATTATTGAATTAAACCAAATGCTTTAACTGAAGTTCATTACAATGATAAAATAGAAAATGAACTAGGAGCACTAGACGAGAAATATTAATGTATTCAGCTTTCTAGATTTACGTCAATTAGAAAGGTACACCTACATAAAGATTGGAGTACACTACCGCTGTACTGTTTAAGTTCGAGGCTTAATGCGTTTAGGGCAGTTGTACACGAGTTTGAGCTCGAATGAAACCGTTTGTGTAGCTTTAAATTAAGCTCAGTATGTTTAACACAACTGTAAAGTTTTAAAGTTATGTCGTTAAAGGCAGTGCTTTCAATTGAATGAATAAAATCAATGGTAACCAATAGATATAAAGAGGAAATTATTTGTTAAGCAAATCGAATACCAACTTAAATTGTCCGTATATTAAAATCACAACTGTCATTCTTTGACAGTTATGAAATGGCTGTAGCACGCCAAATTGATGTATTTCTTAATAAATAATTACCCTGACTGTATATTAATGTGAATGGGCCCGTGGCTATAGAGGGGCCAGTGGCTAAATAATAACAGCCGCACAGGTCGATCGGTCCGGTAAAGCTACACTTGCCGCGGTTGGTCTGTGGATGGGTATAATATAATATAATAATAATATAATATATATATAATCTTTACATACCGAGACCCCTCCGTGCCTCGGAAAGCACGTTAAGTCGTTGGTCCTGGCTGTAATTCGTGGATTCGTTACGGGTAGTCAGAAGCACGAAAGTCTGATAACCAGTCTTACCAAGGAGTATCGTATTACCCAGTAACTGGTTTGTGGAGGTCAGATAGGCAGTCGCTCAATGTAAAATACTGGTATTCAGCTGCATCCAGTTAGACTGGAAGCCGACCCCAACGTAGTTGGGAAAAGGCTAGGCAGATGATGATATTAATGTGAACATTATCCAATTGATTTCATTTGAAAAACTGAAATATTGTCTGGCGAGAAAGTGTTTTATTGGTTGGTTGTATCAGATCATGTCATTTTAGTATCATGTCCAGCACGTCTCAAACATCATCATCTGCCTGCCTTTTCCCAACTATGTTGGGGTCGGCTTCCAGTCTGACCTGATGCAGCTGAATACCAGTATTTTACATGGAGCGACTGCCTATCTGACCTCCACAACCCAGTCACTGGGTAATACGATACCCCTTGGCTTACCAATGGCTTTATGTGCTTTCCGAGGCACGGAGGGGTCATGGTATGTAAAGATGGTCACCCATCCACAGACCAACGCCGGCAAGCGTAGCTTAACCTGATCGATCGACCTGTGCGGCTGTTATTATTTAGCCACGGGCCCCCCCAGCACGTCTCATACAAATCATGCGAATAAACTAGATAAAATGTTTCCAAGCTTATGTAATTCGGAAATCCCAAGATTTTAGATATCATAGTGGACTCCTGCACTCTCGCAGTGTACTCTAACGCTTAGGTATCCTAGTGAGTCACTGTCCCAGGCCGCCTACACACTAGGATGTGGCGCTATTGTATTCAGAACTTGAATCGCAGCTATTTCGTGAAAGCGTTGAATGTAAACTTATTTATAAACGCCGTAAAATCGCCATATTTTACAAAAGATAGTGCTTATTGTAAAGAATGGCGAGAGCTTGAAGCCCTCCTGGAGATAAATAGACGCCGTAGTTCTCTGGCCCAGCGGGGGATTGTATGTGCCAAGTTCTGCCAAGTGTGTGCGTGTGCGCAGCCAGTAATCTTGGACGTTGTTCGACTTTTTGTTGGCTGTAGAACAAGGGCAGGCTTGATTGTAAGGCGGTGGCTTCTTATTGTTCTTTTTTTTTAAGTAGTTGCAGAATGAATAAATGTAGATGAGAATTGTTTGATTTTCTATTTGTGTTTGTTACTGTGCGATTTAAATTAGAATAGGACTGGCTTGGACTGGCTTTAAATGGTTGTATGACTTCACATTGCGATATTATCTTCCCAGTTAAAGCACTAGACAGTGGTGAATGGCGGGCGTTTTGGGGGACTGTCTTATGTAACTTTGTCGCTCAAAAAGTGATGATTTTTAGCCTAGTTTGAATACCTAAATGACTTTTGATTTTGATTTATAACTGCATTTATTTCTTTCCGTCACCTTCAAAAGTTATTAAAAACCCATAATAATACTTATAAATTTTTACAAGCGTGCAATCACAATAAAACATAGATAATCTACCTTTACGACATATGTCGACATTTTGGCTGTAAAAGGAACTGGAATTCGTTGGATTAGGAATTCAATTCAGACTAACAAGATGCAGCTGCATCTAGTTAGACTAGAGGAGCACCTAGACACTTGTGGCAAGTCTAGGATACTTATATACACTTCAGTTTTGCACTCTACAAGCTACGACACAATTGGGAGGTAAGTGGGGACTCTCGGAGTGCCAATTTGTTTCGAGGTGCTCCTTACATTGTTGCTAAGTAATAAGTAATACGGGCTGCTGTCCGCAATTCCACGTCAATGCGCGTATTTTGCGTACCACATTGTTGCTAACAAAAATAAGAAATATACAAGATGTAACGTTAAATGCTATACTCATCATTATGAAAACTGTTACTATGGGACCCAAGCTGAAATCGCGAAAATAAAATTCAATTGTTCGCTACATTTATGCTCGCATAACTCGTCAAAATGTTCTTCTATTTTTTATTTTTTCTGCAGATTTTTTTTTTTTTGCGATTTCAGGTTGGACTCATAGTAAAAGTTGTTCATATTGATGAGTAAGCGGTTTTGCGCATTTAACATTACAAGTTGAAGATACATTGTAGAAAATAGAAACTCATCTGCCTAGCCAACCCCAACATAGTTGGGAAAAGGCTAGGCATATGATGATGATGATGATGTTGTAGATACATTGTAGGATAACGCTCAAGTCTGAAACGTGTCTGAATTTGGAGAGGAACACCAAACAAACAATAAATATGGGTTGTGTTAAAAATTATATGACTGAAAGAGGGTAAATATCTACTGAATTGACGGCCAGAAGAGATAGTTTGGAGTAGATTTTCCGATCAAAGCAAAAATTAATTGGCACTGGCAGGAAAAAATACTATCCCTCACACCAATTCCCACCAAACCATCCCTCACTAATTAGTGAGGGATGGTCAAAATAATGGATAGATAATGCTTAGGTACGTAAATTACTTCGAATTTTATGTCGACATCCGACAAGAATTTCAAATACATAGAGATTGCTCAAATATTTCAGTATTTCATTATTGACAGCAGAACGAAAATATAATTCAATGACAAAGTAGATAGATATTTCCTGCCTGTAAACGAGGTAAAACGGTTAACATAATAACTTATTCGCAAACGGTCACAATTTGTTAGACAAGTTACGACAACTTTACTTCAGGCTGGCACACGTGCCAAGTTAATAAATGCAGCCATTTTAATACTTGGCACACGATTGTTTGACAAATAAACAAATGATTCAATTAGCCTTATTTTGTAATCATGTTATTAGTTACCACACCCTTATCTTAATGGAGCATTTGAATTAATGTAGCATAATCTATTCGAGTTTCTATTTTCTACCTGTATCCACGAATAATAATCGCCGTGTAATAAAAATAATTTGCTATTTTTTGGCAAATTGCTTGTATTAGTCTGAAATTCTGCTTAAAAGTATTTCATCGCAGTCGTTACGTCGTCAGAAGCCCGAAAGTCTGACAACTAGTCTTACCTAGGGATATCGTTTTAACCAGTAACTGGGTTGCGGAGGTCAAATAGGCAGTCGCTTCATGTAAAGTACAGGTATTCAGCTGCATCGGGTTAGACTGGATTCCGACCCCAACATAGTTGGGAAACGGCTAGGCCGATGATGATGATGAGTATTTAGTCGCCATTTTCTAAACCTACGCCTAACTGATTATGGTGGATTTTAAAGTTTGTGAAACATCTGCAAGTGAACCAAAATTGTTTTCTACATGGCTTAAGAGGAGACGAGGCCCTGTGTGAACTTTGAAAAATAGGTATTTGAAGAAACTATTGCCGTCGTCATACCTGAAGTCTTCCCCCGTACTGTGTGATAGGGACAGCTGCAGCTCAGACCGAAATTACCACAAAAATTTTGACGAGATCGACGTTTCGTATTCCCCTTTTTTCTTCTCGAAAATTGAACCGATTCAATTATTTTTTACATTAACATTTTAAGAAAGAGTATGTTTAGGTTCCTATCATTTTTTTATGTTCAAAACTTTTCTAATTTGTCTGGTAGTCCTCTATTCACGGCTGTAAAAATAGGGCATTTTTTGTAATTTTTAGATGGTTATATTTTCTTTACTAATTAGTTGCTGAAAAAGAAAATGACAGCTTAGGGACGTGTTTACAGCAGACCTAGATTTTATGAATAAAAAAATTGCTCTAGATGCATTATTCAGGAAGAAAAAAGGGGAATACATTTTATGGAGAATCGCACGCCCTGTTGCCTCTTGAGCTACTTATGTGTTTAGCTATGCCATAACAGTAAGCCCAATAAGGCCACTAAGAATAACTTTATTCTATTATCACCAATATGGTCTACCAACTATATATCCATATGAGCTCCATTGTGTTATAGACCGTTTATAAAAAACTTATTACTTCATAACATACCTGCCAAAAGACATTATTACCAAGATTGAGTAATATTTACGTTCATAATATACCTCTAAATTAGGTAAGAAACGGGTAATTTGATATAACAATTTATGTTCCGGTACAGTTGCGCTCAGAATTCATTGTTACGCACACAGGTACACACGTGTGCAGGTGTAATTGTAACGCACACGTCTGTGCAGTAAGGGTGAAGACACATGAGGAATATTTTGGCAAAGACTTTTTTCGATGCTGTACAAAACTTTATGAAAGTGTTGTAGAATATTTTAAATGATGAATGATTTTGTTTCTGTAACTAGGTCTGTACAAACACTTTTACAAGTCATTTATATTTTAAAAACTAGATGAGATCGGCGTTTCCTATCTGACTACTCTGAGAATAAAGGCAGAAACAGACTCAGAGGTCACAGTCTCTTTTAAAGTCATAATCTTGGTCAGACCACGTATATTGATGATTGAAATGGTCTTTTGAGGAAAGAACAACACAGATTGAGTAGGTAAGTAATCGTTCAGCTGAACTCCAAACTTCAGGAGCTCAACATTTGCATAGGCTCATGGCATAGATGGATAGGTATGTAGTGGTTCAAAAAATTAAGTTACCTCATTTGTGAAACCATTACTATTTTTTTTAAATCTAGTCACATTTGAAATAGATAATCGATAATCGATGATCGATCTATTCGTTTTGTTTTACTATAGCACAGAATAATAAAATTTATTAAACATTTTAAGGACTAACGTTAAATACAGGTTTTCTTAAATCTATGTCAAGTTCACCCATGATTTGGGTTACTAACACAGGATTAACACAGGATTACCTAGTTCAGGCAACTAGGTAATCCTGTGTTTCAGGCGAATAGTGTATGCCTAATAAAACACAATACATTAGTAATGGGATTGCCATTCTAACAGTAAAAATACAAAAAAACAGCGAAAAGGAAGATATCGGAACAAAGATAATGTGTCATTATCTAATTAAATCTGTTTGATGGCTTTATTAAGTAATGAGAAAATCTGTTTCTCTCGCGTAGTAAAAAACTTGCACAAAGAGATCAAACAAATGATTTTAAGTAAAGATGAAGAACTCCGTAAAATTAAAACTTCCATACAGAATCTTCGAAATACACTCACAATTAACTTACTCTCTAATCTTGCTGTGGCACTTTTGGCTTTATAAGCATTGTTTTCTGTGTGTTTTCATAATTTTTAGGTGTTTTTGTGCCAATGTTAATAAACGTGTTTTTCTTTGTTTTTTTTCTTCAATAATGGGTATTAGGCGTTCTTAAAAGTTTCATAACCTTGCAGTATAACAAGGCGTTTTATTTCTCAATTTCCAGCTTTGCAGCGGTAGTATTTTTTACAAATGTAATTTGATTATTTTTACCCAAAAACAATAATAAATATTTATGGAAGCAGCCACACCTTTTGGACAAAATTGACCATATTATTCGCAGTACTCTTACATCCATTTTAAATGTGGCTTTGGACGACCGCGCGTGGCTGCAAGCCTCACTACCCATTCGTTTTGGTGGGCTCGGCGTCCGCAAAATTTCTAGTGTAAGCTTACCGGCGTTCCTATCCTCGGTCCACAGCCCAGAAAAGTTAACCACACGAATTTTGATTCCTGCTCAGGTTGACTCTGAAGTGCCGTGTTTGATCGTTGCGGTGAACGCCTGGAAAGTGGCTTGCCCGGACACAGTTCTGCCCGAGAACCCGTCTTCCCAGAGACAGTGGGATGAGCCGCTCTGCAGGTTGGTACGGAATAAACTTATTAATACGTCCACCAATACTGCTGAGCGAGCCCGCCTGCTGGCTGTGGCCGCTTCAGGCGCTACTGTCACCCAATATAGGCACTATGCTGGGTGACACCACATTCCGGCTCGCTACATGTTTGCGTCTGGGCGCTCCTTGCGGAGCTCCACATCGCTGTCAATGCGGTGAAGCAGTCGACTGCCTCGGACACCATGGCTTATCCTGCAGCAAGAGCGCTGGTCGCATGGCACGGCACGCCAGCATTAACGACATCATCCGTCGGGCTCTTGTCACCGCCGGTGTGCAAGCTGTTTTAGAACCCAATGGCTTGACACGCGACGATGGCAAGAGGCCAGATGGAATAATCATAATGCCTTGAAAGTTGGGTAGGCCTTTGGTGTGGGATGCTACCTGTGTCGACACCGTCGCGCCATCCCATCGTCTTAGCACGGTGGGCTGTGCTGGGGCGGCTGCTACAGGAGCAGAAAACCTCAAACGGCGCAAATATAACAACCTTATTGGGAGCTATATGTTTGAGCCGTTTGGGGTTGAAACACTAGGGCCTTGGGGTCCGAGTGCTCATAGAGTATTTCGGGACATCGCAAAGCGGTTGGTTGACTCTTCACGTGACCAGAGGGCTGGCCTATTTTTAGCCCTAAGAATAAGCATCCAACGTGGTAATGCTGCCAGCCTTTTGGGCACTTGTGCCATTGACAGCGATGCGGACGAATTTTTTGATGCCCAATGAGCTCCTGTCTTTTTCTTTACCTTTTTTTATACTTGTATATACTATATATAATTTGTATATTTTAGTGTTAAGTTGTAAAATAGTAACATTGTAATTGAAATTTAAAAAATAATAATTGTCGAACAAACTCGCCGGTGTGCACACATCGTTATGCGCAAGCGCTCATTACAGACTTACGGAGTATCCCACGAGTTGAACAGCAATTTGTTCTCAAATTTCTGTCCGCATTGTTTTAGGGTATTGCTTTTTTTTGTATTTAATATTAAGAGCGTTGTTAACTGGTTTTTGTAGTCGACTTTTATTGGTGTTTTACTAGTTAAAAAATCAAATAAATAGTTAATAATACATGTGACATCTATATACATATGTATTTGATTTTTCTTTAATGGGCTCTTTGGTATCTAAGTTTTGATGTGGATTTAAAATTGCCAAGGAGCCCTTCAATTAATGTCCAACGAAGGCCAATTCACCAATCACCAGTATCAGTGCACTATGTCGTCATTCGCTAGGACTATTGAAGTAATATAAATTGAACCGCAGAAGCAGAAGTTACATTATTTAACAACATGGTACCACCCTAGTCCTATAACCATACTAATAATTATTATAAATTCGAAAGTAACTCTGTCTGCCTGTCTGTCCTTTTCACGCCTAAACCACTGAACGGATTTAGACAAAATTTGGCAGAGAGATAGATTGCATCCCGGGGAAGGACATAGGTTAGTTTTTATCGACATACCTTGCGGGCGAAACCGCGAGCGGAAGGTAGTTGTTAAATAATTCCACTTTATCGCCAGTATAACTAATTGGTTTTAGGGTGGCAATTCAATAACTACTGCCCTCTATATAACTAATTCCTCCGATCGTTAGGGCGCCATCACTAATATTTGGTGGGTGCATCACAGGATATCTTCAGTATTTTCTCTCCTTCTCCTTTAATCCATCCAAAGGTAGTCTTTAAAAGTTTGCTTTTAACAATAAGACCGCCCATTGTGTCACTCCTTGTAAAATGTCTACATTTATATCTGTAATTTTGATAGCGTAATAAAGAGTAAATGATAATGATAAATGATTTATTTTCTGTAAGTAGGTTTTTACAAACACTTTTACACGTCATCATATTTTTTAAACTAGATGTGGTCGGCGTTTCCTATCTGACTACTCTGAGAAGAAAGGCCGAAACAAACTCAGAGGTCACAGTCTCTTTTAAAGTCCAGACAAAATCTTGATCAGATCGTGTGAAGACCATGTAGATTGATGTCTGAAATGTTCTTTTGAGGAAAGAACCACACAGATTGAGTGGACCTGTCCAATCAGTGCACGCATTTGTCAAAAATCGTGCAGCTCAACTCAGAAATTGAGGAGCTCAACGATCATGTCATGATCATAATCATGATTAAAACTAAGAAGGAAAACAGAAAAAAAAAATGACCGATGAATGTTGAGTATTCTGTGTACCTAATTCTTAGACGCATTTTGCCTATTTCTGTAACTGTGCCGCATCTATTTCCCTATATTTTAGTTAACAATCTCCATTTCATTCATATTATTGCCCCTTCTTTTGTTTTACTCTATCAGCCAACCGTACCCTGGGAATGTTTTTCTCACGTGCGTAGAACCCTAAAAACTTCCACCGAATCTTTCTGCTCACCACCCAAAGCAGAACAAACGTAGCGCGTCGAGTTTGTTACGCCATACGCGCCTCCCGTGACGAAGAGAACCGACCTTCTTAAGTTACCATCATACTAAAAAAGAACACGAAAAAATAACCTCTCGAATTATGCATGTAAAGGTGATAATGCTGTACGCAGATGGGGATAGTTCAGGGATCTGTGTTACCGATTGTACTCAAGCGTGGAGGTTGCGTAAGAATAATTAAGATTTCGGTGGTAAGGTATTCATTTAATGTACCTTAGGTTATTTTTAAAATAAGTACTTATCACAGAAAAAAAAAGTTATGTTTATAAATACTGCTTTGACGTCAAAGAACCGTTTTAGGTGTTTAGTTTGTTTTTGGGAGTGCCGAGATATTTATTATAGTATTAAAATACAAAATATGTCCAGGGTGATAATATGTAATAAAAAGAAAATTGAAATGAAACTAGACCAATGATGGGTATCGAACATTTAAATTAATATAATAAAAATTAAATGTTTGATGTCAAAAGCCTATTGATTATGAACGTGTAATAAAATAGCAATAAAAATTGGGAAATCAAGATCTTTTTCACCAATCAAATTAAAACTAAGCTTATAAACATTGATTATGTTAATTTTAAGTACCTACTTAGTTCTTTAAAAATACAAATTTACATACGTTCTTAAATTTTTTCGTCGGTTATTACTTAATAAAAAAATCTGTTCCATATATTTTGACCGCGTAGGTCTTACCAATTTTTTTTACCTAATTTTTCTTTTCGAAAACTCAACATTTTAAGTAAATTGCTTATTTATGATGACATGCAAAACATGATTGACGTGTAAAAGTGTTTGTACAAACCTACTTAGAAAAATAAAATCATTTATCATTTATGGCCAAATTGAATGATAAATTAATTCATTTTTATTTTATTTGATTAAAGTAATGTGTAAGCAACCTAGCAAATCAAGTTTTAGGCCTCTGCGTCATTAGACATAAAAAAATAGGTAAAAAAAAACTGGTAAGACTTCGTCTTAGACAATCATGGCTTAACTGGTTCTAAATTGTCTGTACTATCTCCGCCTTAAAGCTTTGCACCCATCTTCCAATCACCCTGTATATTGTTTGCCTAACAGTGTGAACAAGTCCTTACAAGCATTAAATCAATTAAATCGTCAAACACAATGAACACAAATACAATGATTCCTAGAAAATACCTAAATATTCGTTTTGTCGTTTCGAATGTCTGTTAATAGGTATTTTTAGAAGCCCACTGCTTTATGAGTTATTGCGAACCAGTTTGGTCGAGTGGCCTTCGGGCTTAGACGAAATGTTCGCAGCCCGTTTACTCGAAACATGACGTGGATACCTATAGACAACTATTGGTGGGAAAGGTAGAAGGTTCACTGTGTATTATTGGACCTTTTCGGCGCAGCCGTGAGGTACACTTTCCTGCAAATTTCTTACATCGGACTTTTCACTTTATATTTGTTTTTATCTGATGTATGTATGTCTGTGTGGTGCCGGACTTAAATAATAGCACCACCCCATACTTCCCGTGGGTGTCGTAAAAGGTGACTAAGGGGAGTACCGGAGAATGGGCAGCAGCGTTCTCTATGCTTTCCACCACCATACCATACTGCGATCGCCAATCCGCCTGCCAAGCGTGGCGATTATGGCAAACCCCCTCTTTTGGGGGAGGCCTATGTCCAGCAGTGGACGTCTTTCGGCTGAAATGATGTATGTAGTCGGTGCTAAATAAATGTATTTTTGAAGTGATAACTTCTTTAGGCGCGTTGGGCATTTTTTGACATGGGAAAAAACCATTGAACTCGCGCCACTGTTACCGTAAGCAACACCGCGCGTGTTTTGTTTATAGGACGATAAAAAAATACCCGCTTCGGATGTGTTCGGCTGTCCTCGGGATGTACTCGGTTTTAATGTATATCCGATATGTCAGTGAGTGATGGCAAAGTATTCTGTTTGTGTTATGTTTTCACTTCTGTCGGCACTCCCGGAGTGCCACTGTTTTTTTCTTTCTTTTCTTTCTGATAGTCTAAAGTCGACTTCCGCCACAAATCAGTACTTAAATAAATTTAGTGCTAAACGAATTTAAAACATCATTCTATTTTTGTCAATCCTTTGAAGATGACAGAGGCGTATTGATGTTATAATACGTTTAACGCTAAATTGATTTAGTGGCTTGTGGTGCAAACGGTATAAACAATATAAACATTGAAACATAGTGCTTGCGTACCTACCCATAGATTCTCTATTTCCGGAAATGATTCAGGTTTTTATTACAGATGGAAATTCCTTTTTAGCCGTGCTATATCGGGCCGGAAATGTCTTTGACGTTGCCATAATCAACAAAAATACACCGCGTTTTTCCGGTTAGATTTATCCTTTGCAGGACATATGCGCGCGAAAATACGTTTCGTTTTCCCTTTTTCGTGCGTAATGAGCACGAGCTGGGATGTATTAAAGTTGACCTTTTGCAACTCTTTGTTATACTGGGTTCTGATTACGTCGATCACGTGTTCCAAGCGAAGTTGATTAGCAACATGCGCGGCAAGCGTGATTATGGCGGTAGCCTAAAGTGCTATGTTTTGGTATTTTAAAGGTCTAAGTGCTAGCTTTGTTGAACAGCATTCTTTTGACTTGAATCAGTTTTAAAGGCACCTTATTGGGAATGTAATCCTTACCGTGATTATGTGTTGTTTGGCGAATATGCAAATTCTATCAAAACATGGCCTGTGACTATCCGGTATTGCATACTGAATATCTGCTTTGTCACAATTTCTGTGGTCATAAGCTGAATTATAGCGAACCAAAGCGAAGAATAGGGGAAGAGGAAGACCTCAAACCACATGGATGACGAAGGTCCAAGAGGATATGAGGGAGATGGGACTTACGGAAGATGACGCACAAGAACGAAAAAAATATTATCGCATGATTGAGAAAGCCTATCCCATGTAGCGGACAAAGGCGACGCCAAAGAAGTAGAAAAAGAAGTAGAAAATAAGCTTAATTTCTTAACATACATACTGAATCTTTTGGGTAGCGAGTATAGTGTCTATGTGCACTAGTCGTTACGGAATCGAAAGTCGTCTATAACAGTATTTTACAAGGATTTCTTTGTCATAAACAGCTGGCAATCTTTCCTTACTACAATATGTCAAAAACGGTCACCTCCACCAGACGAGCCGACTCCACGAAACTTTACGAGCTCAACAAAGACTTCTTGTTGAACTCTTTTTTCCTTAACGCATATTTTCATCAGTTTTTTTGCCACAAACCCGAGTATAACTATGTTTTGTTAAAAATCGGCGTCTTTGTGTAACGGCTGCGATGGCCTTCGGTGTCCGTGACTGGTCGGCGTCGAACTGCACCGGGTCAACGATACTATGGAATGGAACGAAACTAGACAGAACTAGACGGAGAGACGGTGACGTCAGCTGCCTGGTATTCAGCTTGAGGAAGTTCGGTGGGAACTTTTGGTTGGTAATTATAGTTAGGTGAGGTGGAGCAGTGGTGGCCCAATGGTAACGGTCACGACTTACGAGTTCTAGGTCGTAGGTTCGAACCCAGACAGGCACTTTACTTTACTATGTAAATTATTTCTTAAACACTGCTCTAAAAACGTTGAAGGAAAACATCGTGAGGAAACCGGCATGTCCTAGAACCAAAAATTCGAAGATATGTGACATCTACCAACCAGCACTGAGCTCGCGTGGTAGATTATAGCCCCAGCAGTGGCATTATAGGCTGATTAATTATGATGATATGATGATGAGATTAGGTGAAACTGGGGAAAATGGTCAAAAAGGGGGGTTAGCGTTCGACGCCCATGCGCACCGTATAATCGGCTTCCTAGGTGCGTTAGGAAATTCGCAACGAGTCTGTAGTCTGTAGTCGCGTTCAAACAAACAAACTCTTCACCTTTATTATTAGTTTACTAGCTGTTCCCCGCGGTGTCACCCACTGCTCAGCGCCTAATGGGCGTAGCGTGATGTTATATAGCCTATCTCGACAAATGGACTATTCAACACAAAAAGAATATTTCAATTGTAACCCGTAGTTCCTGAGATTACCGCGTTCAAACAGACAAGCTTTATAATATTAGTATAGATTATAGATATATTAGTGATTTGTACCTCTTTGATACATAGGTATTGGCAATAAAAAAACTGGCCAATAGCCTCGCACACTCCGTACCACAAGGCAAAACGCCAAAAAAAACACGTTTGTTGTACGGGAGCCCCCCTTAAATATTTATTTTATTCTGTTTTTAGTATTTGTTGTTATAGCGACAACAGAAATACGTCATCATCATCTATGAAAATTTCAAATTTTCATCTATGAGAATCACGGTTCATGAGATACAGCCTGGTGACAGACGGACAGACGGACAGTGGAGTCTTAGTAATAGGGTCACGTTTTTACCCTTTGGGTACGGAACCCTAAAAATGGGCTATTATACCCATACCCATACCACCATATTACCCATATACTTAAGGTAATATAGGTATATTACCTTATTACCCATATTTAAAAAATAAATGTCTATTCTATTCTAAAAAAAAGATATCGAGTTGGACCCGTTATGTATTTTCGTTTTGTACTTTCATTTGGCACATATCCCAATGACAAAAACTCTGTTACAGGGGCACTTATTGCATCCAGTATCTCCCTCAAAACTCCACAATGTGCTCTAAAAGGCGACTGTTTCGAATCAGTACGTGCGACAATTCGTTCACTTATCGGCATTTGACCTGTTTTGTTGTAGAATTCAGCACGAAATGCGATTTGCGCCGCTCCAAAGACCGAAATTTGAGCTCTCAGTCAAAATATACGCGTCATTCGGGGGTCCAGTGTAAGCTGGTCCTTCATCCCTTACATCAGTGGTACTTTAGTAGGTCTTGATGTAATGGAAGGTCTTTGTTTTTGGTCATATGCTACCGTATTGTAGTAATAATTGAATGTTTGCTGTACTTATGATAAGATTAGTTTTGTTTTGGGACCCGTTCATTGAGTGACGAGCGCGTGGCTCCTGTAGGTAGCAACATTTTTTTTTAAATTGGGTCATCCCAACAGGATCGAACCTCCATGTAGATAATATGGGTCCATTTTTGAGTATTGGATTATTTTACAATGCTGTAGTTTCTGTTATTTAGTGTGGATTGGCTGAATTATTGTCTTAGAAGAGAAGAAATAATCCGTGTACCCATGTACAGACGCCAGCACATCAAGCTACCAGAAACTGACAAATTTTCCCAATCAACTTTAAACCTTATGCTAATAGCGATAAAGTTGAAAATCTATTAAAGAAATTTGACAGAATTTAGTAGCTTGATGTGCTGGCGTCTGTACAGCCTTAAGAAATGCCTTATCGATAGCGGTTATAGTAAAATTACGAAATTGTATTAATAGATGTATTTGCAATTAAAATAGAGCAATTAAGTATCGGAGGTAATTACCGCGACTGTCTCATAAAGCTGCGAGGCTGAATGTCGTCGTCTTAGTTTATGAAATATAATGTATTTAACAACTAGTTAAGGGGCTTACAGGACCTAAACACAAAAAACGCAAGTTTTAGAAACAATAAAGTACTTATATGCTCGACTACACTAAAAAAAAAACAGAAAAATATATGATATTCTTCAGGATATATGCTAGGTAGTGTGTTGATAACATAATACAACTAATTTGATACGATAGAAAAAAAATCCTCTAAAACCTCTAAAAACTTTCTTTTTACAACAAAAACCATACTAATATACATACAATCATTCTGATTTTTGTCAGATTATCCTACAAGCAACATACTAAAATACTAGTGTTTTATTTTTTTAGTCCAAACAATAGATTTTTTGTAATTAAATAATTGCTTCATATTTTGCAATAAATTACCAGCGTTGTGTCATCGCGTTTCTGTTTCTTTTCTATGCAGTCCGACAGTGACCGCGCTTTAGGTCATGTAAGCCCCTTAAGTGTGCCAGATAAAGACCAGAGAGGCAATTCTCGTAATAAGAACATTCACAGTCTGATCTTAGTCTCAATTTGTCAAAAATACCTCTAATTTCCCTACATTTTTGACAAGTTTTTGTCATGTGTTTGTCGCCGAGATGAGACAGCGACTAGTTTTTCTGAACGTTTTAAAGTACGAGAATTGGCCTTCTGATGTACAACTCATCAGCAAAGGACCAAAGTTAGCTAGGTATTCCTTTATGAATATATTTTTGAGGTTTGGTAGTGGAGAATTGGAATGAGGGAAGACAGGCCTTTGCCCTGTACAGGGACCCTATGGTCTCGAGATATGCGAAAAGCTTCAAAATATAACAAAAAAATGGCGGCGCTTCCCCCTCCACCGCGCGCGATGCGTCACAGTCCTCAATTGGCGTAATTAATTCTTTGATCCTTTAGCTATCCAATGGTGTAATTGAATTAAGGATGGAGATGATAGATATGAAGCTGCAACACCAAATTGTATCCCCCGATTTTGTTATCATTGGTTTTTTTGACTTGCCTCCCACTATGGAAGCAATTTTAAACGTATTCACGTCAAAACAATTGGTTGTAATTTCTAATAAAGGAACACAGCGTGCTATGAGCCGGGTAGCACGCGTAGTTGCACGTTGTTCCACCTAGTAGACTAGCTCAACTTTTCAAACAAAGCCAAGCCAAGCAATTTTGACCATACATGAGCTATCTCTAACAAGACGCATTGTAGTGCAATATAAGTGGTTGGTCTACTGGTCGCAGGTGCGACTGCTGAGAACGACGTCCTAGGTTCGATTTCCAGGTTGGTCATAAACACTTACTTCTGTTCGGGGATACAAATTGTTTATCCACTAGCCCGCGGTTTCACCCGCGTAAGTTTCGATCCCATGGGAATATCGGAATAAAAACTATCCTATGTCCTTTCACGGGACTCAAACTATCTCTATACCAAATTTCATTTAAATCGGTTCAGCGGTTAAAGCGTCAAGAGGTAACAGACAGACAGACACACTTTCGCATTTATGATATTAGTATGATGTAGTAGACAAGAACTGACAGTCATCCTCTTAAAAGGTCTTTACACGTACCTAACGGTTGAAAAATCACACGCTAAAGAAACACTTCTTACGTGTAAGAAATGCTCGACACGCTACAGCCCATACAAAGTCCCCTTAACCCCATCCCATAAGTGTGAAAGAATTTATCGCATTTCCAAATAAGCCCGTACAGACTTCAATAATTTCCTTTACCGGGACATTTCTTAAGGCTGAATCGTACCAATTAGCACTTAAAAGAGTTATTGGTCCTTTGGTGCGTATTTAGCGACAGTGGTATGTTCGCTGTCCCTGCAGGCGTGTCCAAGATATCTATTGCTTATTTCATCGATTAGATATTATATTGCTACTTGATTTTCTGTTTTATGGTGACATTACATTTGTAACTATACTTTATGGATTACGTGTATCGCTTCTACTTTTAAAATAGGCGTAAATTTGTAAGCTGTCTGTATTGTCACGATTGTAGGATTTAAATCAAATATTTTATGGCTGCACCCGGAGTAGTGCGTTTGTTAGTTATAAGATGTCATAAGGCAAGAATTATGGATTCATTTATTTGCATAAAATCACAAATGCGGTCATATAATACCTTCGTTGACTTAATGCTACGTGTCAGTTTTAAGTTTATGGATCTTGTCTATTATTTTGCTTATCTAAACTAATATTTCGTACTAAAATAAAGAGAAAAAATTAAACTTTTTGTATGTTTCTTTGTTACGATATGGATGAAATTTGGTACATGGGAAGACCAGGACCTAATCCTGGTTATGGTCTACCCATGTACCAAATCATAGTGTTTTTATCCCGATATTCCTACGGGATCGAGACTTCTGCGGATAAAACCGCGAGGCGCAGCTAGTTTACTTATATATTTTTCTAACAGTTCACAGTTTATTGTATTTACACTTTTGAATCGTCTTTGAATAAAGTCAAGTGTAAGTATGTATACACTTGACTTTATTCAAAGACGATTTTCTCCTTTAGTTTTGAATGAAATTGTATGTTATTACGAACAAAGTATTTTCAAACCCATAGGTTTGTGTAAAGTGACGTATTTCAACGTTGCCAAGTGTTGATATAATCGTGCTCGTGACTATACAAGTTTCTGTGAACTTTAATGGTTTCAGAAGGTTCCTTCGTAAATGAATGTTCTTCAGACCATGATCGATATATTAATTAATTAAATTCTTGTAGTTAGAATGTAGATTGCTTTCATCAGCGTGAAACAGTCATCTCGCATTTACAAACATTCTGGATAACCTACAGATTGTATTCAAAAAGCCTTCACCTACAGTGAATGACTTATAGTCTGTTTCAAAACAATCTGACGAAAGTGTAAATAAATCCTGTTCAAGTATTATTTTTAACCAATTATTCGCTAAAGTAAGTAAGTAACACATTTATCTGCATTTTGAAGGTTCCTACTCTATATCTGACCACTTTTTCTTATGAAAATCTTAGCCTAGAACTTAGCATTTCCCATCACTTTCAAAGAAATCTAAATAACCTCCAGTCTAACCTACTATCACAGAAAATTAAAGTACAGTCTTACCAATAAATTATTAATGTTCGGTACTAACCCGGTCTCGCGTGCTCAGCTACCATGAACTGTACCAAGCCAGTTTTAGCTAGCAACATTAATTAGAGAACATGCTTCAAGGAGTGGCTACTGCCTAGATCTAAGGCTGAAAGTTTAGCACAAAGTTTATAGGAGAAAGGTGGCAGGATTAGTGTTAATACTTATTGTAATGGCGTTTGGTAATGATTTCTTGTGCTCGATAAGCGAGAATTGTTGTTTATGGTTTCGTAACCGTAAATAGTTTTGCATGAATAGTTTCGGATCAAACAGAACCAAATGATTCTAAAAAAAAAAAAAAAAAAGTAAAGAAAGGAAAATTATTTAATGGCAAAGGTCGGGTCCATATCATATGACAACTCATGAGTCAGGATCCATAAATATATATACCTACTAATAAAGAGGTAGAGTTTGTATGTAGTAGGTAGGGGGTTATTTTCGGAACTACTGGTCCGATTCCAAAAATTCTTTCATATAATGGGAAACTATAGTATGTGTGAGTGTCATAATTATAATATTTTTTATGTTAAAATAAAGATTTCACGCGGATGAAGTCACAAAGTCACGAAGCCGGTCGATTCTGTAAAAATCTCAGGTGAAGTGATTTTGTTTTTGCTAGGAATTGACACTATTGACAAAAACTTCACGCTCACTTCACCTATGTTTTCACGGTGATTTTTTCACAGAATAGCACCGCTGGTCTAGTCGCACTAATATTATAAAGGCGAAAGTTTGTGAGTGTGACTGTGTGACTACTGAACAGATTTGAATGAAATTTGGAACAGAGATAGTTTATAACTAAGACAAAGACATTTATTCGTCGGATATGGTAGGTACAAAGTTGGTTGGTATAAATGGATAAGTTCAACACATCCACCGCTAATAGCGGCATACGAATATTTACCTTATTGTGACGAGGATAAAGATCACTGTGATTCTGTCAGGGTTATCAGCAGCAACCTAACATCAACCTTATTGTAACGAGGATAAAGATCACAAAAAAAAAAGTAAAGTTTGATTTACTTGACATTAATTTCTGAGCTCCTTGTAGCGTACGGACAGAAATGTATTTAGACTTTGAGTATAATTTGGGCTTGACTATCAATACAATTAATCTGCCTTGCCTTTTCCCAAATATGTTGGGGTCGGCTTCCAGTCTAATCGGATGCGGCTGAATACCATTTTACATGGAGCAACTGCCTATCTGATCTCCACAACCCAGTTACTGGGTACACTTGGTTTGACTGGTTGTCAGACTTTTGGGCTTCTGACTAACCGTAACGACAGTCAAAGATCTACGTATGACAGCCGGGACCAACGGCTTAACGTGCTTTCCGAGACATGGAGGGGTCTCGATATGTAATATATGGTCACCCATCCACGAACCGACCGCAGCAAGCGTAGCTTAACCTTCGGTCGACCCGTGCCGTAACTTCTCTCTTGCCTATCAATACCTTTAATTATTACTTTCGTTGTACAAATTTTCTTCAAGATCTCTTTTAGCGAGAAGACCGCCCATTATGTCACTGTAAGCAAAATATGTAATCTGCATTCGCAATTTATTTGCCAAAAATGTAAAAAAATATGAGTTTATAGAAAAATAACTTTAATTCCTACACAATAAAGTTCAGTTTACGCTACAACTTCATTTTTATAACTTTTTCAATAGTGCTAGTCACTCTGAAATCAACTTAAAAAACATTAAAATAAAGTTGATATCGGTTTAACTTGAAATAACATCAATTTGAATTATTTATAGTTTGAATAGACAATTTATATGGTGTACATTATAAAGAGTATTCTATTCTTTCTCTGATAATATTCCAAAACTATTCAATATAATTCTCAAGAGCTTCAACATTCTGTTTTTTGCTACCTGAGTTAACGCAAAAAACAAAACAATTTCAGTACTTACCTCTACCCACAAACTTTCAACCTAATAAATTTCCTCAACCAAATTAGCACAGATCCGAAATTCCCCATTAAGATAAGACAAAGCAAGCAATTTGCCTAAACAGACGACTAATTAAGGATACATATCAGTATAGCATTTCAATAACGATGTTGTTTCTTCAATAATATGCACGCACCCCGAGAAATGTCGCGGAGAAATCGGAGCCACGCCTCGCAGATAAGCCTTTCGTTGCGACGTTGAATTTGCATGCAACACAAAGATTATGGTGAAGAAAGGACAGGTTTTTATGGCGGCGAAGTAGAATCTTTATTCTACTTCGCCTCCGTAAAAATCCATCAAACCTAACACGCAAAAACAAAAACCAAAACACACAGACGACAGACCAGACCTAAACAACCCAGACGCAAAAACAAAGGTTTCTGCGTCCGTCTTTTCAGATAGGTAAGGTTTAACTTACGCGAGAATATGTCACTTGGTTTTGCGTCGACTTCAATCAATCAACTCAGCCTATTGCAGTCCACTGCTGGACATAGGCCTCTCCCAGGCTGTGCCTTAACACCGTGACCTCCGCATTCCGCAACCAGTATGTTCAGCCCATCGACTTATATATTACTAGCTGGGCCCCGCGGTTTTACCCGCATAAGTTTCGATCTCGTGGGAATATCAGGATAAAAAGTAGCCTATATGTTAATCCAGGGTGTCAGCTACCTCCACACAAAATTTTATCACAATTGGTCCATACGTTTGAGCGTGAAGAAGTAACAAACAATATAAACACACCCTCACAAACTTTCGCCTTTATAATATTAGTGTCATTATTGGTTTAGCCACCTTTTTAAGGTTGGGTCCATCTAGCTGGGGGGCGTCCCACACCATTCGCGTTCTTCACTCCAGGACTCATCTGCTTCGCCGGCCATCAGTCCTTCGACAAACATGGCCGCCAGCCCACTGCCACTTCAGAGTCGAGGCGTTGCGTCAATGTTAATTCGTGTAGATACTAGGTAAAAACAAAATTGTTGTGTGACTCTTGATGATCCACAAAGATATATATTTTTTTAAAGTGTTTTGTCTATTACGTCTGAGTGCGACGTTAAAGTTTATTCTGTTGAGCAGTGTTGTGTATGCACCTGTAAACTTTTTTATAATTTCATGCAAAAATCCGAACACTAGGAAACGGGCCTTAATTCATAGACGTTACATGCCTCTGAATTTTTGGGTCCAGGGGGCCTAAAAGGCAACTTTGGCAGAATCATAAACGGATAACATAATGGACAGTTAACCGTTAAGTTAATCGTATCAAATCCCATTGGTGAAGCATTTTTCAGTTACTCTTTTTTGTCTGTGCTAAAATACCAATCAATCCGATCCTAATCAATTAATAATAATCTCTTTGATTATACCTACGTAGTGCAGTGAAAAAAAGAAAACTCGGTCTGTCTTCGCCATAGTACGATTCATAGTGTTATCCTTTTATGATTCTCCAAAGTGGCCTTTTTAGGCCCCCAGGTCGTTGCCGTCTTCAAGATATTTCCTTTTCTCTATTTTGGAGCAGCATTTAGAGAAGCGTTTTGAAATGCACTGGTCTCCAATAAAATTCACAACACCAACAACAGTACCATCTTCAAACCCCATTACTCTATGGCATCACGTTCTTCAGTGCTGCATAATGAGTTGCATCGGCACCGCGAATCACGTGCTCCGCCATTAAAGGCGACGCAAGACAAGCTTCGACCATTATACAACACATATTGTAAGTGACCATTTTGTTTTAATATCCAGTTTCACGATTTGGAAATGTCGAGAGAATTTCTCAGAATTTATTTCGTATATTTCCATGCTTATTGGGAGTGGTATGTGCGCACGAGTGCGTGGCTTTATTGGATGACGCTGAAAGCATTTACTGATTATTTTAGGACTTCTGTTTATCGTAGAAAATATCTCTAGATATTGTAGGAATCTTCGTAGTTGAGCATATTATGTTTTTTGTACTCATTTATCATCTGCCTAGCCTTTTCCCAACTATGTTGGGGTCGGCTTCCAGTCTAACCGGATGCAGCTGAATACCAGTATTTTACATGTAGCGACTGCCTATCTGACCTCCACAACCCATTTACCGGGTAATACGATACCCCTTGGTAAGACTGGTTGTCAGATTTTCGGGCATCTGACTACCCGTAACAACTGTCAAAGATTCACGAATGACAGCCGGGACCAACGGCTTAACGTACTTTCCGAGGAACGGAGGGGTCTCTGCATGTAAAGATGGTCACCCATCCACAGACCAAACGCGGCAAGCGTAGCTTAACCTGATCGATCGACCTGTGCCGCTGTTATTATTTCAGCTGACTATCCGTGACGACTGTCAAAGATCCATGAATGATAGCCGGGACCAACGGCTTAACGTGCTTTCCGAGGCACGGAGGGGTCACGATATGTAAAGATAGTCACCCATCCACAGACCAACCGCGGCAAGCCTAGCTTAACCTGATCGATCGACCTGTGCGGCTGTTATTATTTAGCCACGGCCAAACATAGTTGGGAAAAGGCTAGGCAGATGATGGTGCAGTGTCAGGACATGCGATATGACTAAGTTTTTAATTCTCACTACACTTTCGAATACACAGCCATTTCCATCCTTTAAATAAATATCCTAATATGGTATCTAGATTAATAGTCCTACTACAGGTTAGGGAAGTGGACTGATTTAAGAATTGACCACTATAAATGTTATCTGCCCACACTACGACTTATATGGTGTTGTTGCTACGATTTTTGTCAGAAAAAAATGGCGGTCCATTTATGTACCCATGCAATCTAGCATCATTACAATTTGTAAATACTTTGTAACGTAATTAATATTATTTAAATCGTCTTATCTGTATGTATCATAGTGATATATTTATCCTGAAAAGTTGGAAAAATGAAAAAGATAAGAAAATCCGTATTTTCTAATCTTTTTCAATCTTGCACTTTTCCGAGCTCCAGTGGAGGCGCGCTGTTAATAGATCCAAGATTTTCATCTTTTTTCCCTTTCAAGTCTTTATTAATAATATTTTTGTCGAGTTTTATATATTTTAAATAGTATTATGACAAGCAGTTTTAGCGAATAATTTGAATACCTAAATTTCCTTTTCAGCAAAATAAATTTTCAGTCAAATTCATCATTCTGTAATACATTAATTTACCGACAAAAATATTTGCTCATTTTAAACGCTGCTTAGAAATTAATGATTGAAATCATACATTGTTTTTGAGTCAATTTGTCATAAACCTTTGTCATGAACATATATTCCACACAGAATAAAGTAGTTATTTATGACAAGTTATCTCAACGTCACCTTTATACTCACCTTTGTACTAACTTAATTGAACTTTAATTACTGACGTGTACCCACAGTACCAATAGGTACTCGTGTGTCGCTAATCAAGATTTACAGCCTTGTTTACTCTCATTCTGGTTTTATACCGCCAGGACACCAGTCGTATTATGTATGTGTCCTTCGATTTATTTATAAAAAATATAAAATGAGTAAAGGTGCATCCACACCGCAGTTACTTTTTGTGGAGCAACGTTTCCAAGGGCAACATCCGATAGCAAAAAGTTATTTGTAAAGTTAAAGAATGTTACCTAATGTTATCGTGTGGCATTCTATTGCTCCACAAAAAGTAACTGCGGTGTGGATGTACCTTAAGGATTTTTTATCGATGATAATTAGGAAGAACTTGGGTAAAATGTAAATCATCATCAACAATCGCTTTCCATCAGGTGTGATCAAAGTCAAGAGCGGGCCAATTCAGTAATAAAAAAAAATGTCCTTAGATCAGATTCAGAATACACATAATTCTCAGTAGAAGCGTTTTGATTTTGCTATTCACGAGGTTTCATAAGTTATTTGAGAAAAGTGGATTATACAATGGTTTTTATCTCTCGTGTGCAAAACATGAAAATATCGCATAAATCGTTGTAACACTAGTCAGTCCACACTTAGGGGCCGTCTCCACGAGCGAGAAAATCGCGCCGATATTATCGTCGTGCCACGTATTTCTTTCTATAGACTCTCTTAGAACGTGTCTCCACACGGCGACAGCATAGCCGCGAAAATTTGATGGCACGGCGAGACTATCGCCGCGATTCTCTCGCTCATGGAGACGACCCATTAGTAGCGGAGCTGCGTAATTTCCAATAGTACTTACTGATTCCATACGTAACATAGGTTCTGTCGACCCCTATCGAAGATCATCGTCTGCTTAGCCTTTTTTCCAAATATATTGGGGTCGTCTTCCAGTCTAATCGGATGCAACTGAATACCAGTATTTTATATAGAGCGATTGCTTATCTGACCTTCACAACCCAGTTACTGGTACTTACGATAAGTAAGACTGGTTGTCAGACTTAGGGCTTCTGATGACCCGTAACGACTGTCAAAGACCGTCGAATGCAGCGTGCTTTCCGAGCTTCGGAGGAGTCTCGGTATATAAAGATGGTCACCTATCCACGGACTAACCGCGGAAAGCGTAGCTTAACCTGATCGATCGACTCGTGCGGCTGTTACTACTAAGCCCCTCCCTCTTCCCCCCTTCGAAGATATAGGTTCTTTAAACATCGGAACGCAATCGCTGGAACAAGTTATAAGCTGGGACACATGAGTCAATGAGTCATTAATGTGAAGCAATGAGGTAACAAGTTGTCAGTGCTACTTGCACTTACCTACCTACTACTATGTCGCAATATCCCCGTCCAGTACATATCACCACTTACCTACTAGTTCTGAGATAACGAGGTCCAGTGTGTTACACACTTTATGTGCCCAGTTTATAATCTTGGCTAGGTAACATGTGTCATCGGCCTAGACTTGGTTACTTGAAATTGAGACGGCGGATTTTTTTATTTATATTCTTTTTCTTTACAGAGTTTTCGTAAGAAAATGATCAATTTGCTTCTTATAATTATTGACATCATCGCGGTAATCAACAAAAACAATATACAGTACTGACTGCTGGTCCATATTTTTGATTTTTAACCCCCGACGCAAAAACGACGGGGTGTTATAAGTTTGACGTGTCTGTGTGTGTGTGTGTGTGTCTGTCTGTGGCATCGTAGCTCCCGAACGGATGAACCGATTTTGATTTTGTTTTTTTTTGTTTGAAAGGTGAATTAGTAGGGAGTGTTCTTAGCTATGTTTGATGAAAATCGGTCCAAGATGGCCGCCGCCACAAAATGGCGGACTAAATTGTTTTTCACAACTCCCTTAATATGGGTATCAAATGAAAGGGCTTGAATAGTAGAATACTATACACTATGATAAATTTCAAATCCAAGATGGCCGCCACCACAAAGTGGCGAATTACATTTTTTTTTCACAACTCCCTCAATATGGGTATCAAATGAAAGGGCTTGACTAGTAGAATACTATAAGTTATTACAAATTTCAAATCCAAGATGGCCGCCACCACAAAATGGCGAATTATATTTTTTTTCACAACTCCTTCAATATAGGTATCAAATATAAGATATCTAATAGCTATGAAATACCTAGGTACTTGTACGAAAGTTGAATAACTAAAGGAAGAACTAGAAAAAAGATATAATAAAACAAAAAATCTGTTTAGTCTTAAAAATTATTCTTCGACTATAAATTAATAATTATTTTTTGACGGATAAAAAACCTGATTAAACACCAAATTACCTGAATCTTAAAACGCAAGAAAATAAAAGAAATGAAATACAAAAATTAAGGAGTCCCTACAAAAAGCATGAAATAAAAAATTAAATTAAAAATTTAAAAAACCCCCGACACAAAAAAATTATAAAATTAAATGTAAGTAATTGGAAAAGGATCAAATAATTTAAAAACCCCCAACTTAAAGAATCTAGGTAACGAGACTAAAACAGATAAATTCATATGGCAGTCGGGGGACCGTTCTGTGGAACACCTTCTATTCTAAGAGGTCCCCCGACCGCCATATGAATTTATCTGTTTTAGTCTCGTTACCTAGATTCTTTAAGTTGGGGGTTTTTAAATTATTTGATCCTTTTCCAATTACTTACATTTAATTTTATAATTTTTTTGTGTCGGAGGTTTTTTAAATTTTTAATGTTAAGGAATACTTACTGCGATAGACACAAATTTTCTTAAAAGAATCGTTGATTGTGTATCTCCTAACGGCTTATCCTGACATGATTATAAGAATATCAAAGAAAATACCACTTTTTGCAAAAAGGTGGTCTCTTCTTTTTATAATCTAACTAGTTTCTGCCCGCGATTTCGTCCTCGTGAAAATTCTAGTAGCCCCGACCCACCCATTCACATCGCATCACCTGTTCGCGCTACTTCGTTATCGCTTATCGTTCTGTCTGACTTCTTTTGTTTTTGCTCGGCTCCTTAGAGTCCTAGCGTGATGTTAAACAGCCTATAGCCTTCCTCAAGACATGATGGGCTATCGAATACAAAAATATTTTTAAATCCGCTGATAATTGTAGAAAATAACACGTTCAAACAAACTCTTCTGATTTATTATTAAGATTTTTATGCATTAACTATCTGCGCCCCGCGGTTTCACCCGCGTAATTGTCGATCCCGTGGGAATATCGGGATAAAAAGTAGCCTATATGTTAATCCAGGGAGTCAGCTACCTCCACACAAAATTTTATCAAAATTGGTCTAGCCGTTTGAGCGTGAAGAAGTAACAAACATATAAACACACACACACACACTCACAAACTTTCGCCTTTATAATATTAAGTGTGATAAACATCAAGTAGGTACTTTCTTAAAACTTGTCTTTTGAATACTATCGAGATCAAATTGGATCGAAATAATATTATTATTTCCTGTCATTAGCATAGAAATTAACAAAACTATCATGCTAAAGACTAGTAAAATGTATAGATTTATGGGATAACAGTACAAGTAGCTAGAAAACTAAAGTAGAATGTCACTTTATAAGTTATCGACTCCATTATCGTATAATTATGAACTTAATATCGATATACTTAATTTTGTTCTCGAAAGCTGTGTCTGAAGATATTGTTCCTGTATGTTTCATTCACGAATTTTGTGTGTTTGTGATTTGATTCATATTGGTATACTGTTTGTCCACCACACTACGTCAACGAGAAAGAAAGAAAAAGTATTTATTGTGGCTCGTACAGGAAGACCACAAACTAAACTAAACAGTCAAAAAAAAAAAATGTTTTTTTTAAAGCAACAAAAAGGAAAATGAAACAGAAAAACGAGACTATTTGAACCGAACGTGACGTCTCGTTGACGTTTCGGTGGAGATATGGCCGTACAGTCGGCTAGACGTCAGTGGTGACACTTTCAACAGAATAAGAGGTCTGCTTATACTGGTGTTGTTACCACGATCGTGCGGTCGCATATCCTACTATCCTACTAATCCTACTATCCTATCCTATCCTACTAATATTGTAAACGCAAAAGTTTGTGAGCATGGATGGATGTTTGTTACTCTTTCACGCAAAAACTACTAAACGCATTTTGATGAAATTTTACAGTAATACAGCTTACACATTAGAATAATACATAGGATACTTTTTATCCCGATATTCCCGCGATGTCGATACACATATGCGGGTGAAACCGCCGAAATATATTTTGCAACTTGTCCCGCACTGGCACAATTTAAACTGAAACATTTTCATTCCGTTTCTCCTTGTACCCATCTGCCATCATTAGGGAATCATCTGGGAGTCCTACCCGTTTTTTTTTTTTTTGCTGATGGGAAATCATCAAATGACTCCTCCCGCTCTTGGTGGAGCGGAAGGGAGTGTCAGACTCTTACTGACTAAAACCCACCCGTGTTCCTTCCTTGGCCCTTTATGTTCCGGGCCAGCGGTAACCCTTTCGGACAATCCCGCTGACCCGGAAGGAGTCCTACCCTTGCTCAGGTATAGCACATGCGAAGAAGCTACGAGGGGCAATTATCATAATTTAAGTAACGTTTACAGTCTCATCTCAGTCTCGATCTGTCAAAAATACCTCTAATATCCCTATATTTTTGACAAGTTTTTGACGTTAATTGTCGCTGAGATGAGATTGTCCAGTTGACCAGTAACAAAACCGTTCAGCCACCCCATAATCTTGGCTATCTTACATCAGAAGACCACTGCTTGCTGCCGTCGTCTCTCATACTTTGTTGAGCCCGACAGGGTCCACAATGATCATCATCATCATCATTTCAGCCGAAAGACGTCCACTGCTGGACATAGGCCTCCCCCAAGATTCTTGGAGGGGGGGGGTTTGCCATAATCGCCACGCTTGGCAGGCGGGTTGGCGATCGCAGTATAGTATGGTGGTGGAATGCATAGAGAACGCTGCTGCCCATTCTCCGGTACGACCCTTAGTCGCCTTTTACGACACCTACGGGAAGTATAGGGTGGTGCTATTCTTTCAGTCAACCATACAAACAATGATCACACAATGATCATTTCTCTGTAAAACCTAACTTCACATTGTGAATGTAAATAAATATATTGAGTATAACTGTATTGACTATCCCAGCGTCCCTTTGTGTGAACGCAACCTCAGAGCTCCCACCAGGCTTTGTAACAAACAGAACAAAATCACCAAATCATTTTTTTTGTTCTGAAGCACCAGCTACCTTATTTCCCGATAAGGTCTTATACACACGTTTTCCTCGACTACCAAATTGTAAAAGGAAATCTTCTGTTGAAGCTATAAGGAAAACCCATGTTGTTTAGTTAACTGTTTTACGTCAAGTTAAGGAGTGTTCACGTCCGATTAAGTTAAGTGTGGGTTGATGATAAATTTATGAGTTCGTCTTGAGGTCAGGTACACGTACCTTTTCCGACGTGGACTATTTACTTATCATAAACCACTGGTTGTCTTATTGTTTATGGTGGGTTTCAATTGAAATGCCTTTTTGTTTAGAGGTGTATTCACTGTTCATCAAATGGATAAGGAAATTGTTATTTACTAACTTGTGTTTGATGTTTTCCTCCTTAAGATCTACAAAAAACCAGTGGTTACGTAGTGCTTCAAAAGTTTTGAGGAGGTGCCGAGCATTCTGTATCTGACAATTAATTTAGTTATCACAGCACTATTAGAAACAAAAATCTGAGTGGACAGTCAGTAGCTAAAGCCTCTACACATGGGATAATTGACCACAAATCCAGCCATGCAGCTAACGCTAGTGTCATTGCCCCTCACAGTTCATACTCTATACCTAAATTCATCCAAAACCTAACTCACATACCTACACAACATGTTCACATACATACTACATAGCCAAACTGCCAAACATACCTATTACACGCGCCATCTTGAAAACCAGTTCGAAAAAAGAACGTTAGCTGCAACGAAATTCAAATTCAATTCGAACGTTATTCGCACTTGCCGAAACGCATGACCTTCTCACAAACGCTGTGATACTGACGGGGTCGATGAACTTTGTTGATGCAGATGCGTTGCCGTTCACATGTAGCGTTACAACCTCCCACGTGAGAGGGCTTGAGGGATGAGAGGAGGCGGGAGCGGGGAATATAGCTGCGGAAATTTTCAAAAGAGTTTATCCTCTTCAGTAGCAGTACAACTGAGTTCAGCCTCGATCTAAAGGTCCATGAGCTTTTCCATTTATCAAATACCTGGCGTCACCTGACGGCAGAGTGCGTTCAAAGTTCAGCATTCAAGCTTTCGCTTAAATTCCATATGTGGTAGGTTATAGCAATAAAGTGTTCCACATCCACTGTTGGTGATGGTGCCGCGGCGTTACCATAAGCCCAATCTAGATGTCATAGAATGGTACAGACGCCATCAGCACATCAAACTACTACAATCTGTCAAATTTCTTTAATAGAATTTCAACTTTATCACTAAAGCATAAGGTTCAATATTGATTGGGAAAATTTGACAGTTTCGGGTAGCTTGAAGTGCTGGCGTCTTACCATGACCGTTGCTCCAGAACTGTAGCTAGGCCGCCAACAGTCAAAATAAACAAGACTTCTTGTTTCTCATAAAACTGTTGATATTTTAATGAAATCGTAAACCGCTGCACCTTATTCTTTATACCACACGCCCATAAGAAATCCGCCTACACGAGTGGCTCTTGAACTAAATCCGAGGTGATTTGAAAAGTTTTTGTTGTATTTAAATTGGGTGCGGCGTATGTGCTCGCTCGCCGATACGTGAGTCTTATTCAATGTTGGCTTCTTTTTTTTTGGCTTTATGTGTATTTTTTTCTACGATTAGGAAAAGGACGGTTAGCCGTGAATATTACCATGATTTTGCGTTGTCCTTTGTCGGAGTGAAGAGTACCTAACGTTTGTCGACTTAGAAAAATCACCTTGATTTTAGAGGCGTTTTCCAACCTGCGATCAGACAAACTGTTGTCAATTGTTTTGTTAACTTATGTCATTGGAAGTTTGGTCAACCAATCACAAACGTTAACACAGAGTCCGACGAGTGTGCTGATCGATAGATCTGTTTGTACTTGCGGATTTGAGTAGGAAAACTGAAACCACCAACAATACAGCGTCACTGATCATTCTAAAGTTTTACAGCGCCATTAACAACGTGTCGCGGTGATTAAAGTCTTCGTGCCCCATTCCGATATATGAGGTCATAAAATAGTGTAAGGATATAGTAGTGATTAATCTAGATCCTTTATTGAACGTGCGTACTTGAGTTGAAGGAGTAAATGTCAGAGCTATCGACCTGTTAAGCCATGTTCGCATGAACGAACAAAACATGGTGAACACGAACATCGATCACGGAACATTTGTGGACGTAAATTCGCGAAGCGAACATGAACACCTTGCGAACACAGTTCTACTTGTGTTCGCGCTCAACCCCTCAGTAAACATGGATTCACCTTTGGAAGTGGTCGACAGTGAAATAGCATAAAATTTCTCCGACCACCGTCCGCACAGAACAACCAAATTGGATCGCCACAAACATTTTGGACGAACACAGTGTTTGATGTTCGTTAGAGGTACGCACGTGCGAAGAAAGTGTTCGATGTACGTGTTCGCCATGTTTTTGTTCGTTCGTGTGAAGGCGCGTACGCACGTACGAACAAAAACATGGTGAACACGAACATCGAACACTTTGTTCGCACGTGCGTACCACTAGCGAACATAACACTGTGTTCGTCAAAAATGTTCGTGGCGATCCAATGTGTTCGTGTTCACCATGTTTTGTTCGTTCGTGCGTACGCGGCTTGAGAGGAATTGGTATATGTCACCAGCAACTCATTAATTTATTATAATATACAGTATAAACGTGCCTTGGAAAGCACGTTAAGCCGTTGATCCCGGCTGTCATTCGTGGATCTTTGACAGTCGTTACAACCAGTCTTACCAAGAAGTATCGTAGTACCCAGTAACTGGGTTGTGGAGGTCAGATAGGCAGTCGCTCCATGTAAAATACTGGTATTCAGCTGCAGCCGGTTAGACTGGAAGCCGACCCCAACACAATTGGGAAAAGGCTATAGGCAGATGATAGTATAAACATTTAATCACGCCTATAATCTCCGAACGGTTAGGCAGAGGTGTACCTTAGTATTTCAACATTTCGCCAGTTATATTCAAGTTCCAGGTAATAGGGGGCGAGTCTACTACCATCAACCGGGCAAGAATCTAATCACCAGGCTGCTACTAAGAAATTCCTGATGAAAAAAGCCAAATGCCACTTTGCCCTACCTGGGAATAGAACCCAGGACCTCACGCTCTGCAGTAACCTTAAAACTGCAGAGGCTGGCCGACCAACGAGGTAGTCAGACCAAAAAAGGTTGGCATCTCTTTTTAAGGATGTTCAAAGCCAAAGGTCAAGGAACAGGGTTCTGACGGGCCAGCGGGATTGTCCGAAAGGGTTACCGCTGGCCCGGAACATAAAGGGCTTAGGAAGGAACACGGGTGGGTTTTAGTCAGTAAGAGTCTGACATTCCCTTCCGCTCCACCCAGAGCGGGAGGAGTCATTTGATGATTTACCATACGCAAAAAAAAAAGCCAAAGGTCAGAGGGCCAGTGCATTGACTGGACAGGTCCTCTCAATCTATGTGGTCCCTCAAAAGACCGTCTCAGACATCGAGCTACATAGTCTTCATATAACCTGACCAAGATTATGTCTGGACTTTAAAAGAGACTGTGACCTCTGAGTTTGTTTCGGCCTTTCTTCTCAGAATAGTCAGATAGGAAACGCCGACCTCATCTAGTTTTAAAAAAACATGATCGACTTGTAAAAGTGTTTGTAGAAACCTACTTACAAAAATAAAATCATTTATCATTTCTCGTAATTTAAAATGTTCAAAGTCTAGTCCCAGTCTCATCTCGGCGACAAACAAATGTCAGAAACTTGTCAAAAATGTAGGGAAATTAGACGTATTTTTGACAGATTGAGATTGAGATCAGGGGCCCTAGTCTGCTATTTTTATAAATTCGTCATTCCAACACGATCCCACCACCATCCATTGTCATTTTGCTAAAAGTTCGTAATCTGCTAAATCCATAATGGTTGATCATTGGATGGTCAATGGCACAGAAATTATACGATACTCGTAACGAATTAAAAGCAATGACTGCACAATGTCGTTCTAATGGTAGGTCACTGATCAAAGGAACTGTCAAAATTTTTGCAGATTACCGCGCAAGTCAGTAATTTATTTTTCATTATGTACGAGATTACCATTCTATGCCATTTCTTTCAATGGAGTGTCAGTGGTTGACCATTGGAAAGTCATAATGACGCCATTATATTAGTAGATTACCAAACTTGTCAAAATCAACAATTATGAAATCAATGATAGACCATTCTGACACTATTGTAATAGCAGACTTGAGGCCCAGACTGTGAACGTTCTTAAAATTACGAGAATTGCCCTTCTGAAAACAAATGAATGTTTCTGTTTCACATCGAAAGTTTGATCTTAAAAAAGGTCTTAGGCTTATCTCAGCCAAAAACAACACGGTACTTTCAGATAAGTGAAGCATATTGTCGCCAAAACTAACTTCCGATCGGCTGAAATAAGACAAGTTCTATAGCGAAAAAAGTCAAATTCTTGTCTCTAGCGGATAAAACTAGCCGCGAGCATACATTATATACTGTTGGCCTGTGGGAATACAACTCGAGATTGGATTCAGATCGAGCAAACATTACAAACAACGGTTCTTTATATTTCCTCCATCCTACACTGCCCGATAGAATCTCGACTTTGAGGACATTTTGCAGAACGAACCTTTTATATCTTTTCGAATAAAATGGCGAGGTGAAATTTTCGCATTCTTCGCTGGCTGGTTGTAAAATTATGATGACGTCACGATGCAGCGAATTTTTATATAAATTCGAACTTCGAACCGATGCGAGTACCTATTCATCGTTGTTTCTCCGGAATATTTGAAATATTTTCGTAAAGTTTCATAAATTCAATTTTCGCTGTGATTCTTGTTTGTTTGTGAATGTTTTTGAAATTGTTTTGATATTTTGTTAAAGTTAGATGTTGGTTTTGAATTTCAATAAATACCTAGGAATTCATTTTATTCTACTATTTTAATTCACGTTTTGTGAAAAAGAATATATTTGGTAGAACTGTAGAACACCGTCAGTTCTTGTAATGGCAAGTTAAGAACATACAGGAATGAAGACGTATATTGACGACAACGTTGCCACAGTCTGCGTAAATACTTAAATCCTTGTAGTGAAACTGCGGAAGCATTTTCATAGAGCAATCGTGCAAGCGGAGTGTTAAAACTTGGTTTGGGGATATAAAATGTACTGTGAAGTTCTGATCAGTGAACATTACATCCGACATTTCCCATATTTTTCAGAACGATCACATCCTGATCTCAGCTTCTCTGATTTTTGACAAGTTTTTATCATTGGTGGTCGTTGAGATTGCGATTAGATTTTGAAGATTTTTAATAACGAATTATGGACCTTGAGTTGGTTTGGTTTACACTTCACGGTAAAGTTTGACATTATTTCAAGTCCCGTCAAATGAATGTTCCTTGAACCTCTGTTGTTAGTAGATTCATCGTACACTGTGACACTACTATGACATTTCTTCCGCTCCAAATAAGCACTTTACGACAGCTTACATAAGTGTTACAAAAGAGATGTCTCTCAAACAATGGAGCGAGCGACGTCGCGCAGCGTTATATGTATGTAGCTGAGACTGTGTTGACACGTCTTCATTGTCTCTGTAGGTAAAGGTCAGGGAGCCATTCTCATAGAGCTGACCTTTTGTTGGTCTGACACTTTCTACGGTACGCGTAGGTGTGGGACGGACTTTATGTGTCGAGAGGAGTTAGGTACTCGCCGGTGTCTTAATTGAATGAAATCTATCCTCGGAAAATCAATCTACCTAGCCTTTTACCATCTATATTGGGGTCAGCTTCTAGTCTAACCGGATGCAGCTTAATACCAGTATTTTATATGGAGCACATATCTGACCTCCACAACTCAGTAACTGGGTAATACGATACCCTTTGGTAAGACTGGTTATCTGACTTAAAATACATCAAGTCTCTGAGCTAATTTAAAATTTCTAACACAAAATCCTAATAACACTTCTATCTTTGGCCTTGGGAATCAATGTCAGGACTGTATATCGATAGATATGCCATAGCCAGCATATGCCATAGTTTATCGAGATATGGAAGTGCATGTAATAGCTGCTTACGACTTTCTTGAAAACACAATGGGGGAAATACCCAGAAAGGACTTCTCATCCATGTGACGTCCTCCTCAAGTTCTAAACATGCTCTGTGGTTCTAAACAGGAAATGTCAAAGTTATTACGTCATAATTCGGCGTTCGACATTCAAATGCCCAAACGGCAAATCCAATCTACCTCCACAATCACGAGAAAGTTCAAAACAAATACGTAGGCCAGTCGTGCCAATAGGATCGGATAGATGAGTCATGTGTCACGGCGGAGTCACGGAGTTAGCCGAGTCGTCACGAACGCGACCCGACTCCCCCGCCCTCTATTGTCTGCATAGAAAGTCGGAATCAAACGTAGAACTGTGGTATAACAGTGTTTCTGATGTAGTATTGTTAGGTTTTGTTTTAAATGTTGGCTCTGTTTGAATCGGAGCTGTTCTGTTGAGATTTGCTGCAGTTTTCATGGCTGCATCATCATTTTAGACAGTTTTTGAATTGAAAACCTCTTTAGGCGCATTGGGCATTTTTGAGATGAACTTGCGACACTGTTACCGTAACCGACACTGCGCTACATTCAGATGTGTTCGGCTGTCCTCGGGATGTACTCGGTTTTAATGTACATCCGATATGTCAGTGAGTGATGGCAAAGTATTCTGTTTCTGTTTTGTTTATAAGATGATTCCAAAAATATACACGCAATTGTTAAAGTTTTCACTTCTATCGGCACTCCCGGAGTGCCACTTTAACTTTTATTCTTTAAAATATGTCTTAACACCAGCTTATCTTGACTTGAACCGCTTGATGTCCGGCTTCGTCCACATTTTATTCCGCCTCCGTCTTTATTTTAGCCCAGAATGAGAGAAGTAGGTAAAGAAGAAGTAACCTGACATTAACGTTATTCACTGCCTGATTTTTATTGGCCGCTGTGTCTTATGGAGTACTTCTTTCTTTACTTCCCTCATAACGATCAGCACAAAAAAGACAGACCACAAAACAGAAGGCCAATTCTTGTAATTTAAAACGTTCAAAATCTAGTCGCAGTCTCATCTCGGCGACAAACAAATGTCAAAAAACTTGTCAAAATGTAATTAGACGTATTTTTGACAGCTTGTGACAGATCAGACTGAACGTTCTTAAAATTACTAGAATTGCCCCTCTGTTAACCCACACAATTCATCGTTGGACGCGACATCTTTCTTTTTTTAACCTAGAGAAATGCATTCTGCACTACCACGGGGAGATAGCGCAGTTATGTGTGACTCTAACCCACTAAAACTCCACGGTGTCCTCCTCTGCCGGGAACACGGGCACGCGTTAGCACTCATCCGTGAACCCGCCGCGGCTGTCCGTCACCGGACCCTCCTCCACCAGAACACATAGCACGCCGTGACCACCCCAGGGACCAAACCAATTTATCCGCGTCTGGGCGCCATTGGTCCCCCTGCGACGGGTCAAGTCATTGGCCCCGCCGCCTGCAAATTTTCGGCCGCAGAGGATAGGGAGAGCGGCCAACGTCATACCAACACCTCCTCCTCTACGGCCCCACCGCGACCGCGACATCTAACAATAACTTTGATTACAACCCTAAAGTTACCACAAAGACATACAATTTATGTACCACAACGTAGATTTTTCTCCCAGTAAGAATTTTATACAAAATGGGCGAACGCCCCAGGCAATACGTTACGTCATACCGTTGAAATATGCGCCGGTTTTGAGCTACATCGAACATGAAAAATATGTTTGCGAAGAAAACACGAAAACAGAACGTATCAATGCTTACCTAGCCCCGGGAATTTGTATAAGTTGTTATGATTGGGTTATTTGTATCGTGGTTGTGGGTTAAAAGCGAGGATCCTGCATGCGATCGTGTTTTGTGAATGCTTTGAATAGGAAGGAATTGCAAATTGCCTCACAAGCGCGTTATTGAGAGGGAAAAATGTTTATTTGGCACAGTACCACCAAACAGGGTGAATAGGGATGCAGGGGTGAATTGAAACAAAACTTTAAAATGGATTTTAGCGTTGAAATAATACAGTTTGTTGCCGAAAAGGACACTTAATCGTTAATTATAATACAATAAACACATTAGACTTCTTTTTGGCAACAAACTGTAATAGTTCATCGCTAAAATCGCTTTTAAAGTTTCGTCCCGATTCACCCCTGCATCCCTATTCACCCCGTTTGACACGTATTTTTAACCGACAAAAAACGGAGGAGGTTCTCAAGTCGACGCGTATTTTTTTATGTATGACCTTTTACAGAGTAGTCCGATTTTGATAATTCTTTTTTTGAAGAAAATAAAAAACTAACCCGAATAAAAATTCTAGGAGTATGTGGTGACGCTTCATGTAAAATACTGGTATTCAGTCAGTACATCGTTGGGAAAAGGCTAGGCAGATGATGACGTGATAGGGGTGACGCAATGGACCAACTCAAATAATTTTATTTTCATGCTCCATTGGTTGATTATATCTTTTGCGCATAAGATTGTAACTACAGCTTAAGACCTGCAGGCCAGACATTTTCGCCAGATAACAGTATGAAAAGCCGAACAAAATACAAAAGAATTATTGGCAAAAAGAAAAGGTGATGTACTGATGACAGACAGACCTATGTATATATCCAAAGTATATTATAAATTCGAAAGTAACTTTGTCTGTATGTATGTTACCTTTTCACGCCTAAACCACTGAACGGATTTCGATAAAATTTGGCAGAGAGATAGATTGCGTCCCTATTGGACATAGGACATAGTTTTTATCGACATACCTTGCGAGCGAAGCTGCGGGCGGAAGCTAGTAGGTACATAAAACAAAGTTGGGTTAGTTACAGCATTTATAACTCAATAATGGCTGGACCGATTTTAATGATCTTTGATTTGTTGGATTTGTCTCCGCCCCAAATAGCAGAATAACTATTAAAACATAATAAAAATTCACGAAAAAAAAAAAATAATGAAGAAAAATTTATTTTCTGATACATTTTGTATGGAACAGCTTTTTTGATGATATCTCGAGAACAGATTGACTGATTTCGATGGCGGTACGAAGTTCGTCGGATCAGCTAGTTTTACATAAACACAGATTAAGTTTGTACAGACACCAGCACATGAAGCTACTACAATCTGTCAAATTTCTTTAATAGATTTTCAACTTTATTTCTAAAGCATAAGGTTCAAATTTGATTGGCAAAATTTGACGGTTTTGGGTGGCGTCTGTACATCACAATTTTTAGTTTAACCGTTGACCCCCAAAGCAAGCAGGGCTTGTATCTTAGGGGTCAGTCCAAAGCTGAAAATATGTCACAATCTGGAATTCTAGAACCCCCCTATAAAATTACAATAAGGTTGGGGTAATGCCAAAACATTAAAGAACAAACTTACTTTGTAGTGAAATATCACGAGAAAACTTTAATACTTAGTAACAGGCAACACGGCATTTAATACAGACGTATAAGAGAAACTTAGGGAAACGGGTTTATAATAGTCTACTCTTGGTACCTTATTAAGTAGAATAAGTACCAAGAATAACTTTAAATGCCAGATCGGTGGAAAGTGTGAGGTCGGCATAGTACTAGAGATAGTGGCGATAAGAACAATATAATTTCGCACTTAGAAAGAAAAAAAAGAAATTTATTTAGCACATACTAAAAGACACAGAATACACCAGATAGATAATAGGTCGTACATCAGATAAAAACAAAAATAAAAAACCGGGCAAGAGCGAGTCGGAGTCGCGCACCGAGGGTTCCTAAACATCTGGGTTTATGCATAAGGTTTATGTTTATGAAATTAAATGTTTTTTTTTATTTTTGAGTTGAGTGAATGAATGGTAAATTGTGGTTTACGATTTATGACGTATTAAAAAAATAACTACTTACTAGATCTCGTTCAAACCAATTTTCGCTGGTAGTTTACATGGTAATGTACAGTACGCCTCAAAAGTGCTTAGGCGCGCTATGGTTGAAATTTCTGTGAACATGCTTCGCGCCGTCCCCGCGCCGTCCCCGCGCCCGCGCCGCAGGCCCGTATTTACATCTGTGTGTGTACACTTGCTAACGTCAAACGAAACAAAACATAACGTCATTGCTTTTTCACACGCGCGGCGTAATTACGTTTGACCTTGGTTGGTTCATACCACTGCTAAAATTCAAAACTTCATAACAAGTGCTGCTAGCGGATAACGTAGCGTATAGGATTAGTAAACACGTAGGCCTGGGTTCGAATCTCGAGATGGAACTTTGAATTATCTTTTCAACAATAATCTTATCTTTTTTTATTATTCGATAAATTAATACACGAGAATAATAATGTAATATTTGTTTTATTTGTATTCTTATATTGTTATTGAAATATGCGGGGTAAAAATAAAAATAAAATTAAGTGATTTCAAAAATTTTATTCGTTATAATTTGATAAATAAACTTTTAAAACAGTTTATTTTCTCATAAAGAACAATTTATTGAAGTAAAGCAGGTAATCGGTGAGCTACGACCATTAGACTTAAAATATTGTAACTATCTTAGTAATAAAATAATATTGTGCTTTAATTGCGGATATAGCTTAAGTATTCATTTTCAAAATTCATTTTGAAAAGAAGATTGAAACTATAAACCTCAAAATAATCCTTATTACGGATATGACACAATAATATTTTATTTAATATTACTAAAATCAATTTGTAATTTATAACTTAAACAACGTATTAAGTTATAAATTACAAATTGATTTTAGTCATGTCTGTTCCGTTTTTGCCATTTGGCTACGGAACCCTAAAAAGGATAAAAATCAAAAGTGCAAAGTCCGATGTAAGAAATTAGCAGGAATGTGTGCCTCACGCATGCGCCAAAAAGGCCCAGTTCAGCAAAAAATGCCAGACAACTAGTGCCTGACGCTGGTTTGATGTGTGAGGTGACGGATATAAATCAGTTTTATACTGTAACGTGACGTGTGTATGCATAATTAAATAAATAAATAAAAATAAATTTGTGTTACATAAAAACAATATTGAATCTCTACTTCTGACGGCCATAGCAGTAAGTTCAGTTAGCGCTGTTGCTAGGAAAATCTGAGATAGAACAGCTTTATAAATAGCAATAAGATAATCATTGAGATATGGTATCGTAAACGGTGAACAGTAGTGTGCTATTAGTTTGGCTTAATCTCGAACTAACAAGTACGAGTATCTTTCTATTTATCGCTGGGAATGTCATGAGGTGGCTTTTGTTGTGAAAATATTCTTAGATCATCATCGTATGGTTGGAAAGTCTTGTAATTGAAATTATTTTGACTTTGATTTTGATGCGGATTGCAAAAATGCAGTAAATTAGGTGATCTATCAACATTTTGGAAAATTGTAAGGGACTGTTTTTTTTTTCAGGTTGGGAAATCATCAAACGATCCCTCCAGCTCTGGGTGGAGCGGAAGGGAGTGTCAGACTCTTATTGACTAAAACCCACCCATGTTCCTTTCTTAGCCCTTTATGTTCCGAGCCAGCGGTATCCCTTTCGGACAATCCCGCTGACCTAGGCTTCGGCTCTAACGGGCCCCTTCCTTTATGCTGACATCTCTTTGAGGCGCGCGTGGAACACGTACGCGCCGTCCGGCACGGGCCTGGACGGTGAGCTACCCATTACTCTCCGCCCGCAGGCCCGCGCCTACGGTGGCCGGGAGTCGTCATGCGTAAAGAACTGCTCAGTTGGTCTAGTGTTGCAAGCGTTACTGTTAAGCATGAGGTCCTGGTTTCGATGCCCGGCTCGGGTGTGTGTTATTTAATTTTTCTATCTGGAATTTCAGTAGCAACCCGCAGTCTGGATTTGTGCCGGGTTGATGGCAATAGGCTTGTAGCGGTATCTACAACGCCATATTCGAACTACGCGTCATACTGACGTCACACAAAATCCTGCATCGCGCAAGCAGAGTTTACCGCACAACTAGCATATACAACGTTATTTTTAGTATATGCGAAACCTGGAGAGCAGTGGTGGCCAAGTGATAACGGCTGCGACTTACGAGTTGTAGGTCGTAGGTTCGAACCCAGACAGGAGCTTTACTTTGTGTAAATTATTTCATCCCACTGCTCTCAAAACGGTGAAGGAAAACATCGTGAGAGCATGTCCTAGAACCAAAAATTCGAAGACATGTGACATCTGCCAATCCGCACTGGGCCCGCGTGGTGGATTACGGCCCACTCCCTCTCACCGAGAGGAGGCCTGTGTCCCAGCAGTGGGAACATTATAGGCTGATTATGGCGAAACCTGAATATAGTTTGTTCAGAATAAGTAACTGAGCCGATTCCAATAATTTTTACCCCATGTTTTGTCCCAAAAATATTTGAAAAAGGTTAAAAGTTGGACACCGAGCAACACTAAGTAGTTTATCCAATCTCCGCGCCGAACGGTTAGGCACCTAGGTACTATTATAAATTAATTAAAGTGTAATTGTAGTGTAATTTATCTATAATATGTATGTATTTAGAAATATATAAGTATGTTTATCAGTTGTCTAGTACCCATAACACAAGCTCTGCTTAGCTTGGGACTAGACGGCGTTGTGTGATAGTTGTCGAATATATTATTATTATTTTTATTTATTTATTATCGATGAGCGCAAGACGGGCGCGGCGCGAGCGGCGCGGGTGAGCATGTTTTTGTACGGACAAACAGGTAATTTAACAAGCTTATAACTTTGTGATTTTTCATGATACAGTTTTGAAATTTTGTACATAACTAGATTCTTTACATAAAAATACTAGACACGTGTGTGGCGTTTCGCATATACTAAAAATAATGTTGTATACAACGGCCCGACATGAATCATCGGGCAGTTGCCCGCCAGACACGACACTCGTTTGGTCGGAGGATCCTCCCTTTTCTATGGAGGATGAGTGAGCTTTACACCCTGTTCCTCTTACCTCTATAGGCTCGCCCCCTGTTACATGGGACTTAAACATAACTGGTGAAATGTGGGTGTAGGTACTATTGGTAATTTGGTAGGTACTCCTCTGCCTTACCCTTTGGGGTAAGGTAATACAGGTGTATGTAATAAGGGGTAAAATCGTAGTGGAAATTTGGATGGAACCACTCAGCAGATTTCCCATTTTGGGATCTGCTTGCATGTCATTTTGCCTGGTCGTTGCTTAAGTGAATAATAAGAATTAGCTAAAACAAAATTTCAGAAAATAAAAAGGTAAGCTTTTGAACTGAAATAAAGGGAGACTGATTTCCACGTAGTTTTAAAATAATTGAAAAGTCTGAGGATAATATTATTCCTTGGAGTTGCACAAGCGTTGCCGCGGTTGGTCCGTGGATGGGCGACCATCTTCATATATCAAGACCCCTCCGTGCCTCGGTTAGTCCCGGCTGTCATTCGTGGATCTTTGACAGTCGCTACAGGTACAGAAGCCCGGAAGTCTGACAACCAGTCTTACCAAGGGGTATCGTATTATCCAGTGATTGGGTTGTGGAGGTCGGATAGGCAGTCGCTCCATGTAAAATACTGGTATTCAGCTGCATCCAGTTAGACAGACCTCAACATAGTTGGGAAAAAGCTAGGCAGATGAAGATGAGTTGCAGAAGCGTTTTTGGGTTAGAATCAATGATATTATAAAGAAAAGATACGCTACGTTCATACTGAGCGACGTTCTGTATTGTTGTGTTGTTATTACAAAGTACTTCTTATAGGTGTATAGTAGTTTTCAACTACGACTGCGATAGATAAAGTCAAGGTCAAGGCATTTATTTCTCTTGCCGGACTGCCGCCATGGGATCTGGAGGCGATAGTCCTCGCGCGCCTGTATGAGTGGCGCGCGGAGGCACTACGCCGGGGGGAGGATCCGCTTCCTCGGCAAATCGCTGCGGAGCGGACGGATCTCCGGCGCGATCTCATGGCGGCATGGAAAGAGCGACTGTCGCAACCCAGCGCAGGGCACGCCGCGACAGCGGCGATAAGACCCCTCTTTGAGGAGTGGCTAGAGAGGCGACACGGCGCCCTCACCTACCGCCTGACGCAGGTCCTCACCGGACACGGAAGTTTCGGGAGGTTCCTGCACATTATCAGGCGGGAGGAAACGCCCGGGTGTCACTATTGCCAGGATCGCCCAGAGGACACGGTGGAGCACACGGTGGAGGTCTGCCCCGCTTGGGCGGAGCACCGCCGTGTCCTCGTAGAGGCGATCGACAGCGACGGCGACCTCTCGCGTCCGGCTCTGGTGCAAGCCATGGTCCGGGGCGAGAGGGAGTGGGAGGCAGTCACCTCCTTCTGCGAAGCAGTCATGCTAGCGAAGGAGGTGGCGGGACGGCTCAGGGAGAGCTCCCGTCCCAGCCGCCGCGGGAGACGCTCCGGGCGTTGGGAGCCGCGTGACGACTCCCGGCCACCGTAGGCGCGGGCCTGCGGGCGGAGAGTAATGGGTAGCTCACCGTCCGATCAGGACCAGGCCCGTGCCGGACGGCGCGTACGTGTTCCACGCGCGCCTCAAAGAGATGTCAGCATCGAGGAGGGGCCCCTTAGGGCCGAAGCCTGCTGGGTCAGCGGGATTGTCCGAAAGGGTTACCGCTGACCCGGAACATAAAGGGCTAAGGAAGGAACACGGGTGGGTTTTAGTCAGTAAGAGTCTGACATTCCCTTCCGCTCCACCCAGAGCGGGAGGAGTCATTTGATGATTTCCCATCCGCAAAAAAAAAAAAAGGCATTTATTTCAAATAGGCACATAAAAGGCACTTTTGAAGGTCAAAAATTACTAAAATAGAATTGATTCTAGTCCCCCATTCCAAAAGGTAGTTTTCGTATGGAGAAGAATGGGCAAGAAACTCCACCGTTACTCTTTTAAAATGTTTTACAATATTTTGCATGTACAAAAATTATATAATAATAATATGTGAAGACGATGCACCTAAAATAAAATTACTGTACCACACTAGGTAAAAGAATTAAAAATGAAACCATGACATATAAATTAATTATCTGATAGTACGGATCGTATGACACAGAAAGAGATAGGTATCTGTAGTGTGTTGCTCGCTGCTATTAGCCGATTAAATGAAACTACAACAATTGTCTGAATTTGTCTGCAACAATTTGCGCGCGCTAGTGCGATATCTACCTTTTTAATATAATATCATTAGTTAGAATTATATTCCATTATGTAACAGAAAACGAGTTTACTCTGACAGCTTTCAATTTAAGATTTGTCCATCCTGTAAGCATACAAATATGAAGGTACAGACGCCAGCACATCTAGCTACCCGAAACTGTCAAATTTCCCCAATCAACTTTGAACCTTATACTTTAGCGATAAAGTTGAAAATCTATTAAAGAAATTTGACAGATTGTAGTAGCTTGATGTGCTGGAGTCTGTACATAGTCAATATGAAACTTGTATCTCCACATGTTGTAGTTACGATAAGCAGGTGAATAACTCATCTTTTTTCTTTTATATCTTTTATTGTAACGTGGAAACTGCGACTGTAATTACGACCAATAAATATAAGCGGCAATACATCACTATCAGTTGAAAAGATCTAATAAATATTATGAGAAGTCCATTCATTATTTGCTACAATTTAATTGATTGTAATTGCGTTGTACAGACTGTCAGCACATCAAGCTACTACAATCTGTCAAATTTCTTGAATAGATTTTCAACTTTATCGCTAAAGCGTAAGGTTCAAAGTTGATTGGGAAAATTTGACAGTTTCGGGTAGCTTGATGTGCTGGCGTCTGTACTACGTGTAGCAGAGGAAACGTTAAGTCATAAGATTTGTGAAATATCTGGAGATAGATAGATCAGACTATGTTTCAAACACGTGTCTCGAGTCCTTGCTTTAACTGCCTCGTTGGTCTCGTGATCTGAAGCGTGACTGTTGAGTGTTGGGTCCTCGGTTCGATTCTCAGATCGGGTAAAGTGTTATTGGGTTTTTCCATTAGGAATGTATCAGTAACAGGAGAGGGGCCCGTGGCTAAATAATAACAGCCGCACAGGTCTATCGATCAGTTTAAGCTACGCTTGCCGTGGTTGGTCTGTGGATGGGTGACCATCTTTACATACCGAGACCCCTCCGTGCCTCGGAAAGCACGTTAAGCTGTTGGTTCCGGCTGTCATTCGTGGATCTTTGACAGTCGTTACAGTCTTACCAAAGGGGTATCGTATTACCCAGTAACCGGGTTGTGGGGTTCAGGTAGGCAGTCGCTCCATGTAAAATACTGGTATTCAGCTGCATCCGGTCAGACTGGAAATCGACGCCAACATAGTTGGGAAAAGGCTAGGCTAGATGGCTAAATGATATAATAAGGCTAGATGATGAATGTATCAGTAACAGCCCGGAGTTTTGAAGTTGGTGGTGTGATATATTCTCTACTAACTTTTTAGACCTTTGTATCCTGCTTATGCGTGTGTAGTTTAATTAAAATCAGTTCATTCATTTCGAAAAACAAGGGCTTGAAAGTTTGTATGAAATGCCGTACGGCGTAAACGCTCTTATAGAAGAAAATTTATCTCGCTTGAGGTCAGATAGGGCTTCTTACGGTCTTACTCTAAACACAAAACCAGACAGCAAGCTTTTTGTACAAGTTTGTTTATATATTAGCCAACATCTCTTAAAAAACCTGCGTTTTTGTAATCCATTTATATGAATGCTGGAGACAGCATTCATATAAGTGGATTTCTTTCTACAAAAGAAAAATCATTTTACTCTCTCATTTTAAGTCCCTTAATACTTTTCACACTACATTACACATCTTGCGACTCGATCTCACAAGATTTAAATCGTTGAATACATCTCATAGATGCATAGATCCATAAATTAGAGAAACTGGTTGCCGAGTCTAAGGATAACGCCCATGCTTGGTTGCTAGGTGCTCCTACGATATACATAACTTGGAACGCAGCAACCGGTTGAAGCTTTTTTTAAATAAAAATCGTAAGTATTTTTACTATAAAACTTGATATAAAACGACGTTAATTTAGGGGATTTTCCACTTACCCATTAGTTTGTTACAAAAAGGATGTTGAAGTTCGTTAGTTTAGAAGAAGTTTATAGCATTCTTTTTTGCTAGATATATATTACGAGATTAACATTTTTTTTACTTAGGTACTTATCTTACTTTTATTCAAATTAAACTACTATAATCCTGAACTTATATAACATTTATATGTATTTAAATAAAGATTATTTTTTCTGTCTTTGTGGCTAAATAATAACAGCCGCACAGGTCGATCGATCAGGTTAAGCTACGCTTGCCGCGGTTGGTCTGTGGATGGGTGACCATCTTTACATACCGAGACCCCTCCGTGCCTCGGAAAGCACGTTAAGCCGTTGGTCCCGGCTGTCATTTGTGGATCTTTGACAGTCGTTACGGGTAGTCAGAAGCCCGAAAGTCTGACAACCAGTCTTACCAAGGGGTATCGTATTACCCAGTAACTGGGTTGTGGAGGTCAGATAGGCAGTCGCTCCATGTAAAATACTGGTATTCAGCTGCATCCGGTTAGACTGGAAGCCGACCCCAACATAGTTGGGAAAAGGCTAGGCAGATGATGATGTCAATAGACTAGCTTCTGCACGCGACTTCGTCCGATTAAAGTTTCTTGTTCTCCCGACCCACCACATCGCATATCATCGCCTGCACGCGATATTATTTCGTTTTCGCTCAGCGTTGTTTCTATTTTTTTCTAAGGATCTCAGCGTGATTTTAAGTAGCCTTCCTCAAAAATTAGAAATCCAACTGGTAGTTCCAGAGATTAGAGCGCTCAAACGAACAAACTCTTCAGCTTTATTATTAGTATACAGCCTTATTGGGAAAACACCAACAACCTCTTAAGAGGTCATTGTACTCATCATTATGAACAACTTTTACTATGGGACCAAACCTGAAATCGTGAAAAAAATCAGCTGTTCCCTACATTTATGTTCGTACAACTCGTCAAAATGGGGAACAGCAGATTTTTGTTTCGCGATTTCAGGTTTGGTCCCATAGTAAAAGTTGTTCATGATGATGAGTGCAATGACCTATTAAGAGGTTGTTAATGTTTTACCAATAACCCTCTATATATAAGGGTTACTGCTGCAGTGATGATAGTTCGGCGGTGTTGCTTACCTGGAACCATTCAATTTACATACTACCAATGGTACCTAAAGCAAGGCTGGGTCTTTACCATTCTACGATCACCAACGCATTAGCCAAGCATGGTACCTATCAAACACGAGTAACAGTACTATCTAAGTACCAAACCTTCGTTCAAGATTAATTTCAAGTTTTTTATCATCCACATCAATCATGGTCGAAACATACTTGACAAGTTGAGGGGCCGGAAAGCCGATTGATTTACAAGACCATACTCTTATAAGCAGGTTGTATTTAAACTTCTATTTTGAGGTCGTTGAACTGAGTCCGAAACACATAATAGATCTGTGTGTTGTAGGTTAAGTACTTCTTAGCGGCTTTTTTAGGATGGTGGTGGGCGCTTATGGTGTGTAAGGTGTCTTTAAGAGTAGAATAAGATTATTTGGTTATGAAGAAAGGTTCCCATATTTTCCAACCAAATCTTGAAATTTTTTTTAAACTGTTTCTGGAACTACGGATAAGCTTTGATCAACTTATCATACTAATATTATAAAGGCGATTTCGTTTGTGAGTGTGTTTATACTCAGCGGTATTGTCCAAAAGGGTTACAGCTGCCCCGGAACATAAAGGGCTAAGGAAGGAACACGGGCGGGTTTTAGTCAGTAAGAGTCTGACACTCCCTTCCGCTCCACCCAGAGCGGGACCCCGGTCATTTGATGATTTCCCATCCTGAAAAAAAAAAGTGTGTTTGTATGTTTGTTACTTCTTTACGTACAAACGGCTGAACGGATGAAATTTGGCACACAGATAGTTTATAACTGGGATTAAAACATAAGATTTTTACTTTTTATCCCGATATTCCTACGGGATCAAAATTTATGCAGGTGAAACCGTGGATTGTTGCTAGTTGGACATTAAATAAATCTGCCTATTCTTTTCTTATATACTCGTATGTTGAGGTCAGCTTCTTGGATAAATAGAATTGTATATAATTGTTTTATTTTATGTATTCATCTGGTAGATATATAGTGCTAATCCAACCCAAACCCTAATAGATCTAAATACTCCTAAAAACTTTAAAACATCAAGCATATTTTCATCTTAATACCAGATTTTTATGACAGTATCTGACAGTGTCTTTTCAGCTGTCCAATTTCTTCACGTAAGTGTAGTAAGAAAGTTACTATCCAGTTTTGCTCATCACTTATGAAGCTTCGAACAGCTCATCCATGTCCTCCTACACAAATAATTTCAAATATAATTACGTAGGTGGCAAAGTAGCCTGAGCTGTAATGTAAAGGAACATCGCAGAATTTCTCTTCTAGCATTTCGATTAGAACATACCAGTGTAGGTAGAAATAGGTTGTGTAACTGTAAATTATTCCAAATACCTATTAACTTTCACTCTCTTTGCATTATCTATATCTATCTCATCATCTTCTCCCTAGCCTTTTACCAACTATGTTGGGGTCGGCTTCCAGTCTAACTGGATGCAGCTGAATACCAGTATTTTACATGGAGCGACTGCATATCTGACCTTCACAACCTAGTTATTGGGTAATACCATAGATGGTAATACGATACCCCTTGGTAAGACTGGTTTTTAGACTTTTGGGTTTCTGACATACCCGTAACAACTGTCAAAGATCCACGAATGACAGCCGGGATTAACCGCTTAACGTGCTTTCCGAGGCAGGGAGCTCCTTATGTAAAGATGGTCACCCATCCACAAACCAACCGCGACAAGCGTAGCTTAACCTGATCGATCGACCTGTGCGGCTGTTATTACTTAGCCACGTGCCCCTCCATATATCTATCTATACTAATAATAAAGTTGAAGAGTTTGTTTGTTTGAAAATACATAGATTGACTTGGCAATCGCACTGTGGGATACATTGTGTTTTCATGCGATGGCCAAGTCAATCTATTTATATTAAACATAAAAGATTTTTAATATTGATATGGTCACTACAAGATGTTGTTAGGTTAGCTAATTACGTAATAACTTAAGATAGAAGGTCCCTTAAGTAGGGACTGAATAAATTAACCGACTTGATATTACATGGATCTCACAACTTTTTATGGTAGAAGAACTGAGTTGCGAGATTTGGTTTTTTTTACAAGTTTTGTTTTTGATGTCATCAGTGTTTCTCTACTATATTATGCATGTATTATACATATAAAATCGCATCAAAATCCGTTGCGCAGTTTTAAAGATCTAAGCATACATGCGGACATGCATACAGACAGACAGCGGGAAGCTACTTTGTTTTATACTATGCAGTGATAAACAGGTACACTGATTCATTAACTGCAAATGTAACTTTGTAATACCTTATATTTATATAGGATTACAAAGTTATTTATGCAGTTGGGGTATCTAGAAAAGTGGAACGAAATTGCAAAATATTTTAGTTTTTCCTTGATTTATATACTAAACACTAATTGTATTCTAAATTTGAAGCTTCTATGTCTGCTAGAAGTGCCTTAGAGTTTTGATGATCGATCAGTCAGTCAGTCAGTCAGTCAGTCAGTGAGTGACAAAATTAAGAAACTTTGACTAGTTATAATTCTTAAACTAGTGGTTCAAATTGAATGAAATTTGAAATATAGCGTGTTTATACAATGCCTTTTTTTTTTTTTTTTTTTTTTTTGTCTCGGGGGGAAAATCCTCATGGACATCCTCCGCCCTGGGGAAGGCGGAGGGGCATGCCGGACTCTTACCGGCTAAAAACCACCCCGGTGTTCCCTTCCTGTACCTATTGCCGGGGGTACGGGTATCGCTTGCGCATTCATCCGCGCCCCTGGCAGGTATTGGCCCGCCAGATGATTGTAGGCGGGCCCCGTCACCCTCTACGGCCATCACCCGGTGGCCGCAGGAACTCCAACTAAGAGGCGCGCGCGGAACACTGCACCGCCGCCTCGAGGCCTGTTTCTGATCGGGCGACAGACGCCCCTAGTCTGCCGCCCGCAGGCCGCGCCCTATGGTGGCCGGAGATCGTCCGCCACCCTGCGACGCCCGGTGCGTCTGCTGCGGGCCGGGAGAGAGGTAACAGCTTCTCTCTCCCTTTCCGCCGCCTCCTTTGCCAACATTACGTCCTCACAGAAGGAGGCGACGGCCGTCCAGCCACTGTCGCTCCCGACCATGCATGAAATGACGGCCGGAAGTGAGAGGTCACTCGCAGCATCGACTGCCGCGACTAAGTCACGGCGCTGTACTGCCCAAGCTGGGCACTTCTCCAACGTGTGCAGCGCCGTGTCCTCGCGGCAGCTGTCACAGTGGTGACATTCGGGCGTCGGCTCCCGGCCTATCCGACACAAGTACTTCCCGAAACACCCATGTCCGGTAAGCACCTGCGTCAGCCGGAAGCTGAGGGCGCCGTGGCGTCGTGTTTATACAATGCCTGCTTGATTACTGAGTCTCTAGTTTTATCCACAACGAAGTTATAGGGTGTCGAGAATTGCCTGAACTGCTTCGAGAAAATGATGGTACGGCCGTGCCCCTTTTTGCTCGACTTGGTGGGGGCACACCCGTGCCCCCAGAATACTTTTTATCCCGTTATTCTCATAATTAAGTGCATAAATTCTAACACTAATTTATGGTCTATCGTATTAACTGACAAGAAAAGGCATCTTTGGAATAATTCTGACTAATAATTCAAAACTGGCTTTAATTGCCCCTACTTAATAAACTCATATGAATTCACGAGAAGTAACTGTTTTGCAAGCGGTATCAATTACAACTGCAAATAAATAACCCTTGGCCACAGACTACTTAGCCAACAGACAGCTTCATACCTTGTTCGGCTACCTAGTACAGATTTGGAGAATGCACCGCGATATCGAAGTAGTAAACAACATTATTTTTAGTATAGGCGAAACACGAAACACGTGTCTAGTATTTTTATGCGAAGAACCTATGTACAAAATTTCAAAACTGTCATGAAAAATCACAAAGTAAGCTTGTTAAGTTACCTGTTTGTCCGTACAAGAACATGCTCACCCGCGCCGCTCGCGCCGCGCCGTCTTGCGCTCATTGATAATAGTTCCTAGGTACCTAACCTAACGAACGTGTCGCTCGGTGTCAAACTTTTAACCCTTTTTAAATATTTGGACAAAATATAACATGGGGTAAAAATTATTGGAATCGATTCAGTTACTTATTCTGAACAAACTATATTCAGGTTTCGCATATACTAAAAAAACGCTCTATAGAAGATCATCATCTGCCTAAAATTTTTCTAACTATGTTGGGGTCAGCTTTCAGTCTAACCGAAAGCAGTTGAATACCAGTATTTTACATGGAGCGACTGCCTATCTGACCTCCACAACCCAGTTACTGGGTAATACGACACCCCTTGGTAAGACTGGTTGTCAGACTTTCGGGCTTCAGGCTACCCGTAACGACTGTCAAAGATCCACGAATGACTGCCGGGACCAACGGCTTAACGTGCTTTCCGAGGCACGGAGGGGTCTCGGTATGTAAAGATGGTCACCCATCCACAGATCAATCGCGGCAAGCATAGCTTAACCTGATCGATCGACCTGTGCGGCGTAGTATAGTTGCCGGCACGTAACTTGGCAAGAGTTTTTGTAGTGGGGGAAAGTTTGCGCATGCACAATTTCATACATTTTTATATGCGCGAACTTCCCCCACTACGAAAATCTCTTGCCAAGTTACGTGCCGGTAATTGTATATAGTAGATCGTTGTTATTAAATTGTTATTTTGTAATCGGTTTTAACTGAGACAAGAGTAATTTTTCAGTATCGCTTACAAACAAACAAAACAACAAAAAACACAAATGACAAATTAAAACATCGATATTTTTCATTCTGGATATAGTATCGGATAAGCGTTATTTTTAATCCGATACCATCTACGAATAATTGAGGGAGAAATCTTATACAGTCTTTCTGACGAGCATAGCTGAGTTACACTGTTTTTTTTCCTGAGTTATACAGTGTTATTGGTAAAACATTAACAACCTCTTAAGAGGTCATTGTACTCATCATTATGAACAACTTTTACTATGGGACCAAACTTGAAATCGCGAAAAAAAAATCTGCTGTTCCCTACATTTATGTTCGTATAACTCGTCAAAATGTAGGGAACAGCAAAATGTCCTCTTAAGAGGATGTTAATGTTTTACCAATAACCCTGTGTATCGCAATGATAATATATGGAGCTCGGTCTCTGTAGGATATGTAAGTCTGTGCCATCACGCAATATTCCATATACATAGGTGAAACGGATATTGTTGACGCGAAAACTCTTGTAAGTAGGTACTAAGAATTTTCCTCGTCCGTGACGGACTTCTATAAATAGCTATGATTTTTATCGGACTACGTACCTATGTAGAATACCATGTACTATGTTCATTATGCTCAGGTTCAAACAACTCCGTAGTGTTTGAATTGCGGTGGCCCTATGGTTGATGGCCTTATGGATAATTTCGATACTTATATATTTTTTTCAATGGTAAATAACTTTTATTTTTTAGCCATTTACAATCTACATCGCTGTGAATCTCTTAGGGAACTATTTAAATAGGTTAATATCATTACGGTACCTTGCCAATTCCAATTTACCTGTTTTCAATAACCTTTCTGGAAGAGGGTTATGTGCACATGTAGAATCCAAATTAAGCGAAGGTGATATCAGGGGAGCGGCCAGGCTACTTTTCAGTAGTGATGTGGTGGCGCCCTACTCTCCAGAAACCCTTTCAGCCCTGGAGAGTAAACATCCAGCGCCTGCGGATGGTCTCACCTTTCCCAACCCCCCCCTCCCTCTCGTCCCGGATTCAACGGCTTTTAATGTTACTGCCCCCCAGCTGATTGCAGCCGTGAGCTCCTTCCGAAGTGGTTCCGCCGGCGGCCTCGACGGCCTGACTCCTCAGCATTTAAAAGATTTATTGAGTTCAGGTGCCGGGGAAGCTGGTGAGTCGCTTTTGAAGGAGCTTGCGGCTCTAATTAATCTGATGCTCAACGGCGATGTGAATGATGCCGTCGTCGATGTTTTGTACGGGGCCAATTTATGCGCCCTGCGCAAGAGGGACGGCGGCATTCGTCCCATTGCCGTTGGGTGCACCTACAGGCGTACAGCAGCCAAAATATGCTGCAAATTATACGGCGAAATTCTTTCAAACAAATTCCAGCCCCTACAGCTTGGCTTTGGTTCCAAAGGAGGTTGCGAGGCTGCCGTACATGCCCTGTCTAGTTTTTTAAATGCCAATAAAGGTGAGGTCATCCTCAAGGTTGACGTTAAGAACGCTTTCAACTCTGTCAACAGGGACACTTTGTTGGCTGAAGTAAAAAAGGAGTTACCAGAAATTTATCGTTTCATGTGGCAGTGCTACAGGCACCCATCAAAATTATTATATAAAGACAACGTTTTGGAATCTGCAGTCGGATGCCAACAAGGTGATCCTCTCGGGCCAGTCATTTTCAGTTTGGCTATCCATCCCATAATACAAAAACTAAATTCAAAATTCAATGTATGGTATTTAGATGATGGAACACTAGGAGGTGACGTAGACACCGTTTTAACAGATCTCCAACTCCTTAAGCAACAATTCCAATCTATCGGCCTTGACCTCAACAACTCAAAATGTGAAATTTACATTTGTGACAATACTGACAGACAATCGACTATACAGAAATTCAATACAATAGCCCCAGACATCAAAGTTTTGGAAAAAAGTTCATTGCACCTCCTAGGTTCCCCAATTTTAGAAGACAGTTTTTCACCATTCGTCGACGAAAAAATTAAACATTTTAACGATATTTCGGATAGGCTTTCTAAAATTAATTTACATTCGGCTTTCACCCTTATCAGATATTGTTGTTTCGGTCCAAATTTTATGTATTTTCTCCGCTCTTCGTCTTTATGGAAGCAGCCACACCTTTTGGACAAAATTGACCATATTATTCGCAATACTCTTATATCCATTTTAAATGTGGCTTTGGACGACCGCGCGTGGCTGCAAGCCTCACTACCCATTCGTTTTGGTGGGCTCGGCGTCCGCAAAATTTCTAGTGTAAGCTTACCGGCGTTCCTATCCTCGGTCCACAGCACAGAAAAGTTAACCACATGAATTTTGATTCCTGCTCAGGTTGACTCTGAAGTGCCGTGTTTGACCGATGCGGTGAACGCCTGGAAAGTGGCTTGCCCGGACACAGTTCTGCCCGAGAACCCGTCTTCCCAGAGACAGTGGGATGAGCCGCTCTGCAGGTTGGTACGGAATAAACTTATTAATACGTCCACCAATACTGCTGAGCGAGCCCGCCTGCTGGCTGTGGGTGAATGGGAGTCGGGCCTCTGGCTTCAGGCGCTACCATCACCCAACATAGGCACTATGCTGGGTGACACCACATTCCGGCTCGCTACATGTTTGCGTCTGGGCGCTCCTTGCGGAGCTCCACATCGCTGTCAATGCGGTGAAGCAGTTGACTGCCTCGGACACCATGGCTTATCCTGCAGCAAGAGCACTGGTCGCATGGCACGGCACGCCAGCATTAACGACATCATCCGTCGGGCTCTTGTCACCGCCGGTGTGCCAGCTGTTTTAGAACCCAATGGCTTGACACGCGACGATGGCAAGAGGCCAGATGGAATGACCATAATGCCTTGGAAGTTGGGTAGGCCTTTGGTGTGGAATGCTACCTGTGTCGACACCCTCGCGCCATCCCATCTTCTTAGCACGGCGGGCTGTGCTGGGGCGGCTGCTACAGGAGCAGAAAACCTCAAACGGCGCAAATATAACAACCTTATTGGGAGCTATATGTTTGAGCCGTTTGGGGTTGAAACACTAGGGCCTTGGGGTCCGAGTGCTCATCGAGTATTTCGGGACATCGCAAAGCGGTTGGTTGACTCTTCACGTGACCAGAGGGCTGGCCTATTTTTAGCCCAAAGAATAAGCATTGCCATCCAACGTGGTAATGCTGCCAGCCTTTTGGGCACTTGTGCCATTGACAGCGATGCGGACGAATTTTTTGATGCCCAATGAGCTCCTGTCTTTTTCTTTACCTTTTTTTATACTTGTGTATACTTTATATAATATGTATATTTTAGTGTTAAGTTGTAAAATAGTAACCTCTTAAATAAATTGCAAGTAAATGAAAGAATATTTAAAACTCATATTAAAAGTACACTTTGTAAACAAGGATATTACAAATTAGAGGATTATATCCAAGATAAGAATGCTTGGAAACATGCTGGTCCTGCTCCATAGGACAATCTATAGTCTAGACAAAATTAAACTGGTTCCTAATTTAATTTATATTTTTTTTAATTTTTATGACATTGATTGTACAATCTGTAACTACAGTAACTCACACACTTGTTAAAATTCTAGGAAAATCATCTACTCTTACAATATTTGCAAATAATTTGTAAATATGTGAGCACTATGTATCTATCACATAATTGATTTACCTGTCATTGTTTCATTTTTAATTATTTATACCTTTTGAGGTAGCCAAATTTTATTTTAGGTGCATCGTCTTCACATACCTATAATTATATTATGTATACAAAACCTTGTAAAACATTTTAAAAGAGTAACGGTGGAGTTTCTTGCCCATTCTTCTCTTTACGAAAACTACCTTTTGGAATGGGCGACTAGAATCAATTCTATTTTGTTGTAATTTTTGACGTTCAAAAGTGCCTTTAATGTGCCTATTTGAAATAATTGATTTGACTTTTTTTTTACATTTATGTTAGTATAACTCTTCAAAATGTAGGGAACAGCTGATTTTTTTTTCGCGATTTCAAGTTTGGTCCCATAGTAAAAGTTGTACATAATGATGAGTACCTACAATGACCTCTTAAGAGGTTGTTGGTGTTTTTCCAATAACCCTGTATAATAAAGAAGGTTGGAGAAACAAAGATTTTATAAAACAGTAAGTGGTCAAACCTGGAAACTCCAAAAATCTTCTACGCACCAAGTTGCTACTAAACGAGGAATGCATTAATTTCCATCGTTAGTAGGTAAACACAATGCTAGCGTACTTTTGTTTCCCATAAGATTACAGGTGCTTATTAATGTCCGCATGCTAACTGATTCGGGTACGCTCGCCTAAAGCATTATGCTGTCAAAGATGACCAGAATTGAGATAAAACAATTTACATGTGCTCTATTCCAATGGAGGTGTTATTAGAAAAAGAAGGGACACCTACTAGAATATATATTTTTTTCTATTTAAGCATTACGTTACTGAGATTGAGCTCTGTGACAGACTGACTGACGGACATTTATGTGTACAGAATATAAAAGTCTTTGTGGTGCCGGACTTAAAGAATAGCACCACCCCATACTTCCCGTGGGTGTCGTAAAAGGCGACTAAGGGTCGTACCGGACAATGGGCAGCAGCGTTCTCTATGCATTCCACCACCATACCCTACTGTGATCGCCAACCCGCCTGCCAAGCGTGGCGATTATGGTAAACCCCCCCCCCCCCTCCCCCTTCCCCCAAGAATGACAAGCACAAAAAACACTTGGCCCCTAGTACCCGGCGGCCCGCCTACCCTTGGTTACGGTAGCGGCCAAAGCCACGGTGAGGCAAGGGGTGCTAAGAATATAAAAACAATAACATATTTTTTTTTTTTGGATTGGGTATTATCAGCCTCAAAGCCTTACCGTACATTTGAAACCAGCAGAAAACTTACTTCAATAAATTATAAATTTTCTTTCTCAATATCTGCGGCAAATTGGAAGGTGAAGCAGGCTTGGCTTCGGCTATAATCGGCAAGTTTCGTGATAATTCGTGAGCCGCGGGCAGACGGTGTGGCTAATCAGGAATCGTGGGTGCTTGACCGGATAAGTCTGTTATATTGAAAGGTGCTTGAGATTCGGTGGAAAATATTTGTACTTGGAGGTACTTTTATGAGCGGGTTTTTCAATGTCGTAATATGAATTGATTGAATAGTAAGTACCTACCAAGAGGCCAGCAGTATCATCCTCTAAACATCACTACGAAACTCGAAAGATGTCGAGGTGTGAATTCGTGATGATGGCAAATAAGATTTAGAATGTGTAACAATATTCAGCTCCCCTTAGTCTACAAAAAGCCTAGGGTACTTTGGAGTTCATGCACAATAGCAAACCTTAAAAGAAACCTTATTTAATTAGTTCATATAAATATTTAAATCCAAATCTTATTGATAATCTACTAATTATTATAATCCTAACCGATCTAGTCAGTCTACAAATCCACATAAAAGAAAGAATAACCATTTTCCCCTGAGCTTCTCGATTAGCAACAAGAACTGGCATAACCCTTAAAAGGTTCACATTGTGGTGACATTCCACCGTTTATCTTAGCGGCTCCTAGCTGGCTGAGGAATTTACATCGATTACAAATACCTACCGTTTGTATGGACGTGTGAATTCGCTAGTACTAACGAGTACTAGCGAGTACTTGCGAGTGCAGTGAAGAATCGTGAATGTCTAGGTTGTAATTAGACGTTGTTATTCTGGAAACGAGCTGATTGGTTGTAACCGTGCAGTAATTAAGTGGATTGCCTTTTAAGGGTTAAATTGATTGGGTAATGTCGTAAACGGTGATTGAGGTATTGTAACATGATTGCAAAGGAAAGTTGCTTTTAGTATTCTCTTTGAGTGTGATTAACGATTAGTTGCTATGAGCAATCTTTTTTATTTATTCAAAATCTGTATTAACAATAGCATACATAAAGTCTGTCAAACTGCATAACAGTTTGTCTGCGGTTTTTGCCAAAGAAATATGGGCTATGAGCCATCCTGTGGCTAATAGTAGATGCTTCTCATAACGATTCGATAAATACCCAAACATGTTCATCACCTGTTTGAAAAAAATACATATAAAAACTATTACTAACTAAATTTAACCGCGATTAGTCGTTCTCTATCTTTTATGGGAAAGATGTCCAGGTAAAAGATAGATCAATCGATACTTTCCAGTATCAGAAGATCTAGTCAAACGATGTTGTCTGCATATCAATTATCCATTGCTGGTGACTCCATGTCAGCGTATTTGGTAAGGTAGTAGATATCCTTCCACAGATATCGAGAGATTGCTTTTTAAGTATTGATCAGCTGACTGAGCGAATCGACGACGAAGTGACTAGATGTGTATTTAAAATCGTAAATATCAGGTTGTCGTTGTAGTAGGTTGTATCTGTCTCTCTCATTGATTGCGATAGATGACAGTAGTAAAGAAGCTGTCTTTTTAAAAAAAGAGTTAGATATATTTCGTAGAATGTTTTATAAAGCTATTTATTTACTAATCGAATATCTAACTCAATGCAAACGATACTTAACATTTCCTGTATTTGATGCTTTCAGTTTTGTAGTCATTCGTACCTAGTACCTAAGAATCTATCAAAATACACACGATTTACTTTGATTAGCATTGGATACTTAACGATACACTTGAAACGCACGGAAATTAGAAATATTCTATTCCACGTTCGTACTCCTTTCGCCTTAATTGCGTTGGCGCCACACAGTAATTAAACGTGAATTTTCATACCGACGCGACGTCCGACAAGCAGATCTAGATACGATAGTCCAACTACCTTAAGGCACAACTCTTTTAAAACTGGTTCCAGTATAAATCAGTATTTTTAAACCTCAAAATAAACCACCGCACATTTCTCGGTGAATGGCAAGTATGCAAGTACTTCATACTAACAGAGAAATAGTAAACTCGACGTAAAATTCAGCCGCTAACCTTGAACGGAGGTGCCAACTAGCGCGAACTTGTTGCAATGGTAATCATAACTCTGGTGGTTTAGAAAACCGGTTATTTCAGTGCCGTGAGACCGCCTGAAGAGGTTGGACGTAATTTATACAAAATTAGTGCATGAAATTGTGTTCGGAGCGCGTTCGCGAAATAACCGCGGCCCAAACCGGTCTCGCGTTCGAAGAAAGCCGCCATTGTGGGGCGGCCATTACGAAAATTCGGCCATGTTTGTTTCGCGGCGCAAAAACGCGGCAAAAGTGTACGATCTGTCTAGTCGCGGTTAGAGACGTCGTGTCGGATTAAAAATTCAAATTCGAACAGATGATTCGGGATAGTTCGTCTGAGTTCGTCTGTCGGCGTGAATAACTTGTGGTTACATGTCAGAGGCGTTGGCGATGGATAAGACTGGTGACACAGTGGACAGGAAAAGCGAAACGCTGAAGCCTAAAAGCCTACTTCATGAGGTTAATTTTTGTAGCAATGACTAATAATTAGCCACCAATGACCAGATTTTTAGTTGCCCGTTAAACTTTTGACAAAAAACTCAAATCTCATGATGCATATTTGAATGTAACAAACTTTATTGTACTTTAAATGGTGGGGGGTGCTGAATGTGTAGGTAAGCCCTATGTCAATGGTATATAATGTTGAACACTTAGGTAACCTACACCTAGATGTGTCAGGCTTTAACTTGGAATACTTCTACTCCTAATCTTCTCTCTTCCATTACTTACATGTTTATTTTGAACTCAAGTATTCGTTTTCATACCCTGTTCATAAAAACAGTTGTTCTCACTGGAATTGAAGTTCCTGTCTCAGCTCCTGTGTCTGTGGAATGCTTCGGTATTTACTCCATTATTATTACTGTCTTGTCATTTGTGTTATTCGACTCTGGAGCGACACCCAATCCAACACTGTGTCTTTTACAACCTCGGTTCTTTCTCAAAGATTCGTCTAAATCCAGTCAAAACAAAGTTCATGTCTTTGTTATTTGTTTCTCGCGCCGCGTCCGCCTGTGTCGTGTGTCGGGGTCATCGTGAGCTGACGTCATCAGGCTCGCTGGACCAATGGGGGCGCGGGGGCGCGCGGGGTGCGGGGGACGCGGCGCGGCGCTCGCGGCCAGTCGCGGCTCTCCGCCGCCCAGTGCGAGCCGCACGCGCATCAGTGAACCTCATACCTCATGAGTACCGCAGACCGCACGCCGCTCCCATCTTGCAGCGATCGGACAGGGAAAACTGAGGTTTTACTTCAGACCTTCATAGGGAGCGTAGCCTCCTGCGTGCGGTATCAAAAAGCCTTTTTATTAGACACTTTTTTAAGCGGCGGGCATGAAAAGCACTTTTCGTTTTACCGCCAGGGTTGCGATCGTGCGGTTTTTCGGAGCTCCGGATGCACGGATCAACATTCGGATCCCGGGTGAGTTCTTTTTAGGTTACTTTGGTTAGAGTAATAAGCGCGACCGGTTTTGTAACCACTCTCGTAGTTTGGTCGGCGAGCGCGAATTCCTCGGCCGCTGTTAATCTTTGTGATCTGACTACCGCCTATTTTGTAATTAGTACAAGTAATTTCCTGTATACTTTAATGAACTAATTATGAGTTTATGCAATGTATTAAGATGATTGAGATACGAATTTAATGTTTCCTGGTTTTTTTATACAGCTGGGAAATATTTCTTCACCAGAATTGAATTCGTGGCTTTGACATTTTTTCTCTCTTTCCTTCAACATGATCTTTATGTTAGTAGACGGTGTATTAACATCTCCACCGCCTTTTTTGAGAAAACAATTTTCTTGAGAGTGAGTGCAACAAAATCAAAAGAGGATTATTAGTTTTGACTTAAAATTACATCTCAAAGCGTTGTTCTATTCAAATCTAATTCGAAGACGTAGGTATAAACTTAAGTGGTACATAACATATGTGGGTTTTTTTGTGAGGCATTTACATCCGGGTTCGTTGTCTGCGCCGCCCACCGCAGGCCTTGACCGCCACGAACCCGACGCGACAGGCCCGACTCGGCCACGACACGAGCACGACACGACACGACTTATGTTCGGCAATTAGATACAAACTTTGTGGTTTTCTTGAACTTTTTTTTTGGAGGTTAAAATGTGGATTTAAAAAGTTCATAGTACGTAGCTTGTATACTTTGTCAAATTAAAAATGGCGGCTTTACAAGATAAATATCTATGTCTCGTCTGGGAAAATGCTTAAGTAGGTAGCATGTAGGTACGATGAACCAATGTTCAGTTAGTTACGCCTCTTGAATAACTTTAGGCGGCCAATAAAAATGTTTTTGGCATTTAACGTTGCTTTCGACTCCCACGCATGAAAAAGTTAAGTAGATACATATTTGATTAAGAGATCGCTAATGCTCAAAGAAATATTACACAGCAGCAATACTTGCATAAAATTAACAATAGCTCGTAATTTATGATGAAAATTTGTAAAATACCTAATCTCTTGGACGTGAATAAATAAATAATTAAACTATTCAAGTATTAATAATGATGACGTAGTTACGCGTTGATGTCTTTTACACCGGGCGGGGCGATTAGCATCCAAATTACAAATATACGGAGTTATTAATACCAAACTTATGTTTTAAAAGAATATTAATGCAGACAAAATTATTTGGGAGAGATAATAATGTTATAAAATTATTGACAGCTGACAAATATTTTAACTTTAACGGAATTATTAATAGGCCAAATTGTTGGCTAATTCATGAATAATAAATTAATAATGTAGGTTGTTTTAATAGAAAGGATGTAATAAAATGCGTGGTCTAGTTGCGAAAGGTTCTGGCGTGGGGCCAACAGGAATAGCGAGCGAAGTCCGTCAGTATGGAAATGTTAAACATACATTTTCTTGTAACTTAATCATTGGAGTTAATAGCTTTAAGTTAGGAAATTTATTGCAAGTTGATCTAGGGTTAACTAATAAGTTACTCATACTTACACTAGTCTTTGAAATTTTGTTAGTAAGATTACTTAGCAAGGGCTTGCAATTTTGAGTGTATAACATGACGTAGGCACGATTGATTAACTTAGCTTAAAGTAAAATATGCAAACTCTAATAGTAGGTATATGTAAATTTGTTAAAATAAAACATAAAAAATTACTCTAAAATACAGTTTCATTAATCTTCAACAATCAAAAATATCATATTAATAAATGTTATTAACTAACTAGTGAAATATTGAAAGCCTATCTCTGCCTCTCTGCTGATATTAAATATCTTTCCTTGAGTTTGAATTCTGAAAATGTAAGTACCTTTTCCTTTCTTTCTTTTTATTATTTTCAGAATTATATATGATTTTCAATGATAATACAATTTGAGAACAAAATAAAGCTTTTGTGGCACCAATTTTCGAGATTAGGTTTTGATTTAAAAGTATTCAGATGGTAATTTTTTTTTTCAAAATTTATTTTCACCTTCTTTGACTACATAAATTGGTCAAAAGCCAGAGACAGACTTTGTCAGATTTTCACTGAATTTACATTTGCGCCCTCCATAATATATACTAGAAAACAAAAACTCATAAACCATCTTACGAAATACTACATGTAGGTAACTCATATATAATGTGATGCTGATGATGTCGGAGCATGTCGACACCACACTTCACTTACAAATATATTGCATTTTACGTTGCACAACCTTTATTAAGGCAAGTTTCCACTTATGTACTTACTGCCGCCGAAATGGGGACAGATATGTAACTAATTGTCTGTAATTGGCTAAGAGATTTTGATCTTGCGTCAGTGTGATGCGTCTTTTAATGTTTTTGGGTGATTTTAAGAAAATGTGGGTTTTCCAAATGTGCGGTTGTATAATTTATGAGTTTCGTGACTGACAAACTTACAACGTATTAAATAAACCATAATCAACGAGGATAGTAAAAGATAGGCTCTAGAGGTGATCCCCGTGCATTAATAAAAGGTTTTTCCGAAAGTTAACTAAGTAAGCCCCGCATTACAGAACCTCACTCAAGATTCAAGCATTACTAAAAAAACTAGTTTCCACCAATCAAATGGCTATAAACTAGTTTTAATGATTGATTCATGAGTGAGGTTCTGTGATACGGGTCTTAGTCTTCATTTTATTAGGCGGTAGGTGTTCTATCCGTATATATATATTCCGCTCACAATTTGTGTCTATATCTTAGTCCTCCAGTAACACAGTCTTACGTCATCACCAACTAAAGACCAATGAAAAAGCTCATGCTACTCAAATTCTAATAACCATTAGCGTTTTTTACAACTACATTCAACAACCAAACTATAATATTAACGCAGTGCATTACCCTTTGCCACAACAGCCTCATCCTAACCAGTTAACACACTAAAATCGATTAGCACTTAATTAACTCGTTTCATCAATCAAGGCGTTAAAAAGTTCTTTCAAAAGAAGAAAATTCTTCAGTTACTCATTGTTGAAGCTAATAATATTCCTGGGGCGGTCGACGCTCGCTGTGATAGAATTCAAATACCTATTTACATAGTCAGCGACCGTGAATGTATGTAAGTATCATTCACAAGGGACGACCGTGTGAATTCTCTTGGCTGAGAATGCGGGGGCAACATTTCAAGCATTCATGTGTTAGTAGCCAGGATATTTGATAAAATTATGTTCTTTTTCTTTAGGATTTGTAGTAGGAATGTAGAACGAAGTAGGTATGTTTGGAAAGTAGCACATGCAATCCTAACCACATAAAAATGCTCCATGCATTTGTTATATGTTATAATAATACCAGTCTCTTATTGCCCCTCTTCTGATACAGAGAAGGCACGAAGGATTTTTTTTTTTTGGTGACTCGAAAAAGCATGCTAGAAAGAACTTTATACGCCAAATAGAAATGATTCATCTTTCTAAACAGAAAGTTGAATCAACGCTTTTTCTTCTTTAGTCATACATCTTAACTATTTAGCTATTAAAACATGCACACTAACATTTATGTATATTTCAATAATTTCTACAATCTAACAGTATTTTGATAGTCGAAAACATAGTCGGTCCGTTGAATTTCGTGTTAAAATTATTAGTTTTTTATGGATGCCGTGTCTATGTAAGAGACGAAGGCTAAGTATTAATATTGCTGTATACTTGTGTATGTACTTATTCAAAGTTCACACAAGAGTTTAATGACCGCTAAAGTACATACCGTTTACATTTTAGTTTTATGGGATTTTCCCGGGTTTTATGTCCTTTGAAAGTTTAAGACCTCGTTTGCCTTTGACGTTTCTTGGTGTGCCGCCAGAAAACTGAGGAATACGTCGTGTATTTCCTTAGAAACATTTGACTATCGTTAGCTTCGGGCCAAGACTGCCGTTTGTCTTTTGTTATATCTTCAGAAACCTACCTTACTACCACAAAACAGTGTTTATCAGTTGTTTAGGCTAAACACCTTTTAAACACGACATATTTATATGGACTTTGACGTAACACTGACATTAGACACACGTTGAACAAGTGTTTAAGTTTTTGTGGTTAGGCTCTTAGAGTTCAAGTAATATGTTGTTTCTCAATATCATCTTCTCAAAGACAGCGCAGTGTTTGATAATGTTGTTGTTTAAATACTCAAAACTACACATTTCCCTCCTTATGTATACGTCCTTTGTAACTTTAGACATTTTACTGGTGCCGAAAACCCGGAGAAAATATTTTATTTCACATAAACCTACATGGGCACTTATGAAACGTCAGAAGCTCACGGTTCCATCTTTGGTCATTTCGTTTCTTATGGAGAAAAGTCGGTAAGAAACGCCAAGGTTTATTTTTTTTAATAATTGGGTTTTACCGTGTTTAGAAACTACTAGAAGTATTTGTCTTAATTCCGAGAATTTCCTAAGGTTTAGAGGTAAGACGACAGTTGTTTTGAATAATTTTGATATACAGCATCCAGTCAGTTTGAAATCTGATCTTAACGCAGTTAGGAAAAGGCTCGGATGTCAGCGATGATGACTAACTATTAGTTTCGCAATGTAGCAATGTGACAGTGTCGTTAACCGAGTTTCGCAAGTTAATAGCAGCTCGATTCCTCTCTAATGTCTGGCATTCATCTCGATGTTTTCTGTACGTTAACTTTTCCTTTGTTCGCCGGAAAAAGCCGAATGGTGCCGAATGGAGCCGAACGGTATTCGTGAGGATTAAGACATTGTGTTTTAGTACCTACGTTTTGTGTTTGAAAGTGCTTTCTGTCTTTTGTGATTGTTAATTCTTTCCTCTGAAGAGTTGTCGAGAAGATTTCATTATTATATTTTCTTGGTTGACACAGTGCATTCAATCATTAAAATATTTATTAAAATTACCAAAGCTTGTTTTAAGAACACAACTTTGAACCCTACTATTACTGTTAGCCTCCATCATTCCACTGCTGGGCAAATGCCTCTCCCCATGACTTCCAGCTCTTTCGATCCAGAGCTGAAGTGAACCCTACTGTTTCGTAGTCATCATCTGCCTAGCCTTTTCCCAACTATGTTAGGGTCAGCTTCCAGTCCAACCGGATGCAGCTGAAAACCAGTATTTTACATGGAGCGACTGCCTATCTGACCCCCACAACCTAGTTACTGTGTAATACGATACCCCTTGGTAAGACTGGTTGTCAGGCTTTCGGGCTTTAGACTACCCGTAACGACTGTCAAAGATCCACGAATGACAGCCGGGACCAACGGCTTAACGTGATTTCCGAGGCACGGAGGGGTCACGATATGTAAAGATGGTCACCCATCCACAGACCAACCGCGGCAAGCGTAGCTTAAGCTGATCGATCGACCTGTGCGGCTATTATTATTTAGCCACGGGTCTTTTTTCCAACTTCATAGTATACAAAAAAAATCTGGTTATCATCCAAAAGTCTCTTTACAACCAGAAACGATTGCTCAGAGGAAGCCTTACTCTGTAGTGCATTAACGAAAGTTCCTTGACTCGTAGCTATTATAACTAAATTACCTCCTATTCATCCGGCGCGCCACAATCGCCGAACACACGGACAACGGTTCATACATCATTATTTCTATTGTTTCTACAATATTTACTTCGCGCCAGTTAAGCCTTTCTGTCTCTCTGTACATAACAGTATTTTCATCTGTACCTCAGGCATTAGTCATTTGGGACACGGAAAATGATAGAATGAAAGGAGCAGTTTTTTTCGTAACTCTCAATAAAAGTTACATAATGTGCTTGTTAATTATCAAACTGCAAGCATGAGGTGTCCCAATTAATGACAGTGTCTGAAAAGCAGCGTTTATGGGAAGATATTAAGATACAAGGCCTAACCTGGTCAGTCGTGAACCAGCAGCCTCCGGGTATGCACGGCCCTCATAAATAATATGCCATGTTTTAATTCGAATTAAGTTTCTTTTGCAATCCAAATATTTGAGCAAATACGTCAAGTGAAGTGCGAACGTTACACGGGTGTCCGCCATATTTGTTTTGACACTAAAACGCGTAAGTTTGTTACCCCCAGTGATACTTCTGTATGCAATATATTTCGTGTTTCGTTTCACATTTACATAGTCAGTGACCGTGAATTTCTCGTGTGAAAAGACTGAAGCGTCGGAGCGTGCAGAGTTCTTCTATAGTTGATGTCCAAATTAAATTAGAACGTTCTGTGGTCGTTTTTTAAGGAGATCGTGTGTCAGATAACTTGTAAATCTAAAATCTATATTTGTTTGTGTGAATTCAGTGTTAGTTTGAATTGTGTTTGTGTAATATCTTGGGTCTATGCGTTAATTCGTTAGTTTAGGGCAGGCCTATGTCCAGCTGTAGACGTCTTTCGATGATTGATGATTGGTTAATCACATCACACTAATATTATAAAGGCGAAAGTTTGTGAGTGTGTTTGTGTGCGTGTGTGTTTGTTACTTCTTCACGCTCAAATGGCTTTACCAATTTTAATGAAATTTTGTATGGGGGTAGCTGACATCCTGGATTAACATATAGGCTACTTTTTATCCAGATATTCCCACGGGATCGACATTTGCGTGGGTGAAACCACGGGGCGCAGCTAGTTATAGATATTTCTTAAAATAAACGTAGCTTGTTCAATATAATTTCATAAGCATTCATTGCCCTACGTAAGGGTTTTCTTCTGTATGGTGCTTCAAAACAGATACACATACACTCAAACTCGGAAAAACTAAGTATCAAGCGAAAAATGTGCCCGACTCGTAAAATGTATCAAAAGTTCAAAACGCAATTGCAACAAAAAAATGCCTTTTAACGAAGCACACACAACATTATTCGCTTTACTTCTTCGAAAAACATATATTTGCATGTAATTTTATCCAAATTTATCCTGTCAGTATGACATCGTGTTCCTTATAGCCGTAAGAGCTCATTGTGAGTGCAGGCACGGACGGACCGCGGACGAGCTCGATATAGACATATCTACTTGATCGTAGGTACCTACCTACTTGTTGCTCAGTGCGTGCCTGCTTTTGTTTCTAACTGTTAGAAAAAGATGGGAGAGGTCCGTGGCTAAATAATAACAGCCACACAGTTCTATCGATCAGGTTAAGCTACGCTTGCCGCGGTTGCTCTGTGGATGGATAACCATCTTTACATACCGAGACCCCTCCGTGCCTCGGAAAGCACGTTAAGCCGTTGGTCCCGGCTGTCATGCGTGGATCTTTGACAGTCGTTACGGGTAGTCAGAAGCCCGAAAGTCTGACAACCAGTCTTGTAGAGGTAGGGTATTGTATTACCCAGAAACTGGGTTGTGGAGGTCGGATAAGCAGTCGCTCCATGTATAATACTGGTATTCAGCTGCATCCGGTTAGACTGAAAGCCGATCCCAACATAGTTGGGAAAAGGCTAGGCAGATGATGATGTTAGAAAAAGATGGGAGTTTCAATTTTTGAGGATAAAGATGACTGGTGAAAAATTTTGGCTTGATTGTCCGATTCTAAAACGACCAAGAGGTTCTCATTTGGGGATTGGCTGTGAAGAGACAGTGAAAAAGGCAGGTTCGTTTGTACATTTTTGAAACTATAGATGTGGTGGAAGTTACGCTAAAAAATCATCAAGTGATTTAAAAAATAAAATATACCAAGTGCGTAACCTCAAAATGAAATAAAACTCTTACTAGACGTACTCCATAAGGTGCAAGGACTCAAGGACTGAGAAATTATTTGCTTTGTTACACAAGTGTTAAGTGTACGAATTTATAAAACTGGAAAACTGCAGTCATCGAAAATTTATATCTTACTAGCTTCCACCCGCGGCTTCGCCCGCAAGGTATGGCGATAAAAACTATCCTATGTCCTTGCCCGGGATGCAATCTATCTCTCTGCCAAATTTTATCGAAATCCGTTCAGTGGTTTAGGCGTGAAAAGGTAACATACAGACAGACTGACTGACAGCGTTACTTTCGAATTTATATTAGTATGGATTCTTCTACTTCTATCAATATATAACGTAATTCCGTGGAAAATCGGACAGATTCACAGAATGGTCACTAAAGTCCTAAAGAGTTTGCTTCACAGATAATGCCACAAAAAATACCACTCGAAGAAGTGTTTTTGTTTTTCGTCCAACTTTACAAGAAATACCTGTAGTGCCATAAAAATCTTCATTCTTCGCAAGTTTTTGGAGTACCCACTAAAATTAAACAAAGAGAAACAATTAATTTCTTTAGAAGTTTGAGTGAGATAATAATATTCTTTCATGTGGAACAATAGTCGGCTTTACGAGGATAGTAGGTAAATTTTTAACGTAGTTGACAAGTAGGTAGGTATTCATACTTTTGACGTAGCTAAAATAAGTTTTGCGAAAAAGTGCGCGCGAGATTTTCTGTGAACGAACAAAAAAGTGAATTTCGATATAAGTGTGAACTTAAAATAAAAGAGGCATAATCTAAATATATAAAACTCAAAGGTGACTGACTGACTGACTGACATAGTGATCTATCAACGCACAGCCCAAACCACTGGAAGGATCGGGCTGAAATTTGGCATGCAGGTAGATGTTATGACATAGGTATCCGCTAAGAAAGGATTTTGATAAATTCTACCCCCAAGGGGATAAAATAGGGGATGAAATTTTGTATGAAAATTTGTCAATTTTAAACCGATCGGGCTGAGACTTTGCATGCATATAGCTACTATGACGTAGGCATCCCCTAAGAAAGGATTTTGATAAATTCAACCCCATGGGGATAAAATAAGGGATGATGACGGATGTAAATGTATTAGTTTTTTTTAATAATACTTAACGCGAGCGAAGCCGCAGGCAAAAGCTAGTTAAATATATTACCAACGTTTGAGAGCAACTAAATGAAAAAAAAAACAGTGGCATTCCAGGAGTGCCGACAGAAATGAAAACTTGAAAAAGCATAGTAATTTTATAATAAATATGTTTGAAGGTCATTGTTCCGTGAACCGCGCGTTGGTGTCTTTGTAATGGCCAAAACTTAAAACAGAGGTGTTACGGTAACAGTGTCGCGAGTTCAATGGTTTTTACCCATCTCAAAAAATGCCAAACGCGCCTAAACAAGTTTTCACTTCAAAAATAAAACAAATACTTCTATAGCAAAAGTGTGATCGTGACGGTCAAAATGTTACATTTTTTTCGGTTTACTTCTCTTTGTCAAGTGCGCAGAGTATAACGTGCAATAAAGAACACCTAATTTAAGTTTTAATAAACTGAAAACAAATTAACCAGGACTTTATAAAGAATACTAGCTACGCCCCGCGGTTTCACCCGCATAAGTTTCGGACCCCTGGGAATATCGGGATAAAAAGTAGCCTATATGTTAATCCAGGGTGTCAGCTACCTCCTTACCAAATTTTATCAAAATTGATCTCGCCGTTTGTGCGTGGAAAAGTAACAAACATATAAACACACACATACTCACACACTCACAAACTTTCGCCTTTATAATATTAGTGTGATTATTTGTGAACAAAAAGTGGACGAAATTAAATGTGTTCTTAGAAAGAAAATATTAGGTTGAATTACCTGTAACTGTTGTGATAATATTATATTTCCATTTGACGTCACATCGCTTCACTTGTTTGTTGATAATTGAATGCTAATAAACCTATATTTAAATTACCTACATTATGCATGTATTTTAAGTATTAAACCATGACGAAATATTCGAATTTAAATAATCAGTGTTAACCTACAAGAGTTCCTGGTAGGACTTGGTGGAAGACTTTGCCCAGTACAGGCTAAGTAAAAAAACCTACATAAAGCTTGGTTTATATTCACATCAGAATTTTAATAAAATAATTTTACACTTACTGAATTAGGCATCGTACACACATCTCTTTATTCGATCGTAAAATAAGATGGATGGATAGGTACTACTCTTGTAATTATTATTTAAGTAATGAAACGTTTGTAAAAGCTAGTAAAATCTTTAAGGTTGAAACAAACCAATGCAGCAATGATTACCACTTTAGTCGTCTAGTGATCTTATTGTTTATAGTTTTATAATATGTATGTGCCTACACGTTTTACTAACTACATTATCACGATTGGTGGTTATATAAATAATTATGTTCAATTATCATTGAGTAGGTATGTATATATCAGAACTTATCTATATAGATATACAATTTATGTAGATGACCTTGCTTTGCCTGTACTTGTAAATAGTATATTTAATAAAAAAAGTAAGTGTTTTGATCATTCTCATGATAGTTGTTTTAATTTTATTGCACATTTAATGGCTCATTCAAGTATGTAGTTTATTTTTAAAGTTTTTAATTAGTTGCCCAATATTTTGCAGAACATATTTTTTGTATAATTTTTCAAAGTTTATAGATAAAGGAGATGTTACATAATACATTTTGTGTTTATCCAAAGCTATTTTCATTATTATGTAGATATAAAACAGTGGTCTGTCTGGTTCTACGAAATTAATAAATAGGTAAGATTTTATTGCGACTTACAAAAACAACTGTTTAGTATTTAAGTTTTTCCAAGAGGCATTGATAGAAAAACTTAATAAGTAAGGCCACCTGTTACGCCGCGCCGACTTATTTTTTACTGAGAAACTTCGTAACAGTGTCTCACTAAACTCAGTGTTTATTCAATCGATTCTTTATTGAATCGATTCTGAGTAGGTAGTAAATTTAAAGGCAAGTAATGGCAAATTTCTCTAATTAACTTGGGTAACGATACGTGAAACCAATTAAGGCAACTATTGTTTTTGATTCGAGTGGGTGGATCGATTGCGATGAACGTGGGAACACTAATCGATTTACCAAAATTAGCTTCAATGGTTTTGTTATTTGCATTTTGAGACTTAGTATTCGTCATTATGAATTGAAGAAGCTTTCATAGGGCTTTGTTAAAAAAGTGTTGAACTAGTGGTAATATCAATTTACTGATAGTACTTAGTACATAAACTTCCTCGTCATAATTATTATAATATATACTAGATTTTTGTGTTTTTCGTTTTCTCTATTGCTTTGACTAAGATACGGTTATTTAAAAAAGTATTAAATCACTCTTCAGTCGTTGATGATACTGCGGAAAAACGTGATGAAACTTAACCAGAGCGCTTTATGTAATATTTCTTTTTAAGCAAATTAAAAAGCCTTCCAGAGAGAACTCATACAAAGTGGCAGAGGAAATCAAAACTTTCTCAAAGTTCCGGTTGCTGCCAAGAATTTGTATAGCTTCTTGTTCTTTTACGAGTTTCTTTGGTCACACTCAACCCAGTTTTTTGTCCCAAACAAATTTTCCTTCACAATAAAAATTCTTAGAATACCACTCCCTAGCTCAATCACTCAATTTTTCAAGGCGACATCAAGCAGACCTCGTTAATTTAAGTAAATAACCCGAAATAATGATCAAGTTCCAGTACAAAAACCAAGAAATCGTAACAAATCCCAAAAGTCGGTTTCGACCAATTAATTCGGAGACCGGACCGGATCGCAGGTACCTTTATCTTCCCCTTCGAGCAGGTAAGTGTTCGGTCACCTGTCGTTTGAGAACTCTTCACATTGTTTTCAATGCCCCTGCGTCGCCTTGGCAGTTGTGCGGTACGGGGGCCGGGGTAGCTTTTCATACGTTGGTCAGTCCTGTGCAGCCACCTGTGCGGTATACACGGTTCCTTTAGTGTGCAGTTGACGTAGTGTTATTGTCTGCAGCCAGCTGTCCTTTTGAAGGTATTTTTTTTTCTTGTATCTGTTGAGTGTGTGAGTTTCGAAGTATTATAAGGAGTTTTTGTGTTATTGATGGTTTTACGATGATGTATGTTGTGAAGATTTGTGCTGTGTCTCTTTGTATGGCCCTTTATGTAAGGTGCCGATGTATTGTCGGTTGATACTTGAAAGGAACCGTCTGATTTGTGTACCTAGTAATTTATAGGTTGCTCTGTTGTAATTTTGGTGTCCTGAAACACAGACCACGAGCTTAGCTTAGGCGCCAGTCTCCCACAATATATACTTACCTTTACTATGTGTCATTGTCGAATCTGTTAGTCACAGGCTTGCACGGTAATTAAGTATTCAAAATGTAATCTTCAACATCGTCTTTCTCTTTGACGATTTCCAATATCAGTGATTCCTCGCTTCTTCTGATATGCAAATCATTAGATCGCATTTTAACGGATTCATCGCACTCTCACCCAAAAGTGTGATTTCTAAAATCACACCACGTTTTTCTAAGGAAAATACACACAAAAATGTACAAAAATCACCGTCAAACAACACGAACTACTGGTACTTTTCCACGCTTGTGGTTTACGCAAGTCACGCAATTCAGTTAGCAACGCCTTCTTTCGCATCTGGCATGTCGATGGTGTGTTCACGGCCTTATTTGGCACCGTCCACCTGTTCTTGCTTTAATTATTACACTGACACACCTGGGTACTGTAATGTGGAGTCGAGACTGTCTTTTCCTTTTCTTGGATTAAAGGTTTCTTTCTTGTGCTCGTTTTGTATTTCATGTTCTTCTGTTGCTTTGTTTGAATCTATCTTTCAAAATGTTCACTTCATTGACAACTTCTTCGTGTAAACTATACTACTCCTGTTCATTCAAAACTTTAACAGAACAAATATTTTGGCTTTGCTCTTATGACAAATAGCTGTGGTAGAGAAAATCCCACGAGAAAACCCTTGCCTTGAAAACAGATTGGACAATCTGGTGAATTAAAAAATCCTTACCAGACTTGTGATTTGTATCTGCGAGTCTAAAGATAAGGTGTTTTTTTTTACGAACTTACACATAACTGGACAAGAGCGAACACGGCCACACTAATCAATCATACGCCAAAGGAAAAGAAAAAACTTCTACTATTTAGTCCATTGAAAACGAGTCGTAAAAAGAATCGCTTATACATTCAGAACGTTTAAAAAACTCGCCACAGCGGCTGATCACAGAAGAAGAAAAAGCACAGACGTTTTACTATTATGATAATGATGAATTTGTAATTACTTGTAATTGTGTGCGCCAATGCGGTGCGAGTAATGGCGCCAATAACGAGTATGAATGAATGAATCGATTATGGAACGATGAATGGAAGAGTGAGGCTCAAATATAAGCGAATCGCGATTTGCAAAGGTTCTATTTCAAAAGAGGACTCCGACAACTTGTGAGGATGTCATTCTTTTTTGTGGATCCACCAGTCCACCCACACTGGGCCCGCGTGGTAGATTACATCCAACCTCCTTTCACAGAGAAGACTCCGGTGTTCCAGGAGTGGATGTGGGAACAAACGCTAAATATTTCAAAAGTGTGTGTCATGAAATTGAATCATAATAAAACAGGATAGCTCTGCATCAAAATAAAATAGATCAAATCGTTCAAATCATATACACAGCAAATACTATCATCATAATTCAAAAAGCCACAATAAAACCCATTCATATATTCCAAGTCAAAATAACATCTTCCCATAAGCGCAGAATATTAAACGCCAAGACCAAAATAGCCTGGCATAGCCCCAGGCATTTCACGAAGGCGGCCAGTTATGGCGGCCGATGAAAGACTAGATAGAAAGGCCGCAGGGTGGTTATTATAAGACGGAAGTGCTATATCTTTATCTGCAGTGACAGGTATTATTGCGGCCTCCGGCTTAGTTCTGCTTTTGTTTCGTTTCAAGTTGGAGGCCTTTTTTTCTTTGCTTTTGTTTGTTGGTGTCTGCGAGTTTTGTTCGTATTTTATTTTTATTTGAATTTGGTCGTGAGGGTTGTGATATTTCATTAGGAGTAATGCAATTCCAGTATTTTTATTTTATTCTAGTCTCAGTCATTTGTCAAATTTTTTGACAAGTTTTTGACATTGATTGAACGTTTTTAAATACTGGAATTGGGATTCAGAGAAATAATTCTCGTAATTTTAAGAACGTTCACAGTCAGATCTCAGTCTCAATCTGTCAAAAACACCACTAGTTTCCTTCCATTTTGACAAGTTTTTGACATAATATGTTCGCCGAGACGACACTGCTACTAGATTTTGAACATTTTAAATTACGAGAATTGGCCTTCTGATATTCTGACGAATCTCTTTGTATTGTCTGATTTCTCAATAATTGGTTCCAAAAATAACATTTGATATTTCGATACCAAAGTTCTTTTCAGCTATAATTTCAAGATTTCAATCTTAAGATACCGGTATTTTTGCGAGTCCCTTTGTAAAGCATTCCCAATTTGCTTCCAAAAATAAAATGTTATCATTTAAATTATTTCACATTTTGCCGGTTTAGAAATAAATACAATCCCCTCAACCAGTCCCCCCAGACATTTAAATCTCAAACCTTCCTTTTACATTATATAAAATGTAGATAGCAAATAATAAGTTGTCGTTTACCAGACGCTCTCATTGTGTTGCACTGCGGGTATTAAAATATGAACCTTTGTGGCGTACCTGCAACTAGAATTTACTGCCGCAAAGTTACAAAATGTCACTTTATTTATTTCATTTTGATGACTGTGTTTCTCGGAAATGGAAGATGAAAGTTTCTATGAATAAGATGGTGTTTTTAAAGTGCAGTAATGCTTTTGCTTAAAAGGATACATGTACTTAATAATATAAAGTACGTAAGATAATATTATGAAAATATTATGACAGTTCTTGATTCAAAGTCACTGACTTGGACCCATCATAAAGTACATTTGACATTTCAAACAATGTGTCACGCATATCCGTACGTGTTTCAAATCTTTATCGCGTTCGTCGTCAGTGTGAACCTCGCCTAACACCGTAATCAATGCAAACGGCCGTTTTCTATTATAAAGTTGCCATAATATTATAAATTCACTCGAGTACGTTTACTACGAATTTTACATCCGGGAATACGAAATGCGAGTGGGTTCGTTTTCGAAATTTCAAATTTTTACGTGAGCTTTTTTACAATTGTATGCAAGTCTGCATTGGGTACACCTTTTTGGGCTACACCTTTTTATAGGTGATCGGTGACAGATAAAGAAAATATAGGTTTTTGCATTCTTTATCACAAAATCAATTGATTAAATTATTATTAAATCAATTTAGTAGTTTAAAAAAAAATGTCGCTATAATCATTCGAGCCATTTGTAGTGAAAAAACCTGATTAATGTATATTTATAAAATACCTACCACGTAGCTTAGAGTGGTTTTATGAGTATATGGGACAGGACTATCAATCATGGTCTGCATTGTGTCAGAACTTTTTAGAACTTTAGCATTTAGCGAACGTTATAAATATTAATTTAGCCTCGACGATGGAGCCGAGTTTCTGTTTTTTGGATAAGAATAACGTCGTGTCGCTTATCTTTTGTTTTAAGGAAAATGTATGTCCCCTCTGCGTGTGTATCACAAACATTTTTCACATCATTCACGTGAGTATTTTAACTAAATTGTGGCCAGTGTCGACTTATTGAGAATAAAGCAATGTAAAGTTTTATTTCTTGAATAGAAATCCTAATATTCGTTTCTCTTTGTGTTAAACTCCATGATGTTATAGTTTTAATTTGCGACAAACTGAATTACATTTATGGTTGAAATATTTTTTGAATTGTAAGTTTTTTGTTCTACTGACTAAACTGATTGTTGTAGGTATGAACTATTTCAGGCGTTACAAAATGAATTTTCATAAAAATTAACTGCAATGAGTTGACAGAAATAATTTTAAATAGTTATTAAAAGATACGGTCTAAATCACAGATATAGATATATACTTAGATAACGCAAGTATCACGAACTGTATGAAAACCAAGCGTGCCATTTTTTGACTACCTACTATGACGTCACAAGCTCGCGCTCTCGCTCACACTTACCCAGCCAGCAGTACAAAGGACTGAGCGCGAAAGGGGCGGCTTACGATTTGTAATCATAAGTTGGTGCAATTTTTGGCACGCGAAGTAGTTACTCTTGCGTTATCTAGGTATATCTATATCTGTGGTCTAAATGGATTTGTTTCACATAAAAAAATAAGTGATTTATAGGGACTCGCCTTTTGGTGTTTTAATAATGATAAGTTTTAGGCACCAATATTACTTAAGTCAAGAGACTTTCTGAATTACTCTGCAGCTTTTACAACAAGAAAAAAAATCAAATTGATTTTGCACTTTCAAAGCCATCATGCCATTGCTATCTCCAATTGCCGCGGAAAACCAGGCAGAAAACTTCACAAAGGAGATTAAAACAGAAGACGAACAGGCAGGGGATCGAGGAGAGGGGGGGGGGGGGGTGGAGAGGGGCTTCAGGGGATCAGACCGGAATAACTCGAATCAAAGGCACAAAAGTACTTGATTCAATCAAGTCAATCGTATAGCAGTTAGACTCAAATCTGACCGGCTAAGGGTGTCCTGTTCGTCTCGTAACACAATTTATTTCAAACCGTAAATGGCTCGGATCAAAGAATGAACGAATGAATTCAATTTAGTTCGTTCATTCGATCTCTTTTGATCTCCCGCGAACGATATAAGGGAAGTTGTGATGAACTTTTGATTAGAAAATAATTGTGTTAGATTTTATTACTTCGTAAGTGGTTATAATTGGTACAACCACTTACGAACCAATATAATTTCCAAAAAACTGTTTTGATGTTACGGCAAAGTAAAAAGATAAAAAAGCTTGCCGATCGGCGTGTACGTGTTCCACACGTGCCTCAAAGAGATTTCAACATTAAGGAAGGGGCCCCATAGGGCCTAAGCCTGCCGGGGCAGCGGGATTGTCCGAAAGGGTTACCGCTGGCCCGGAACATAAAGGGCTAAGGAAGGAACATGGGTGGGTTTTAGTCCGTAAGAGTCTGACACTCCCTTCCACTCCACCCAGAGCGGGGCCATTTGATGATTTCCCAACCAAAAAAAAAGGAACTTTTAATAACTGTCAATGTTGAGAATGTCATTGGCGTCTTCACTGACAATACCATCCTGGTCTATATACTTTACTTTAGTAATCAATTTTTTATCCATTGGTCTTAATAGTGCTCTTCCTGTCTTACAAGACCAAAATTTTCAATCGTGTCAAATGTCTATGCAGCGGCGAATCTCAAGATAAATTCAAAGAGTTTTTCGCTTACTTTTAGTGCAGATAGGTCTGCGAACATAGACATGGCTGCCACAACCGGTCTGATAGCTTCGCGGATTGAATAAGCCATTACTAAAGTTTCTACAGCAATTACTAGTGCCCCTAAATGGCCTGGTCTGGTCGGCTGCATAAAATTTATATTGCACAGATGCTCGCCCGAATCGGACGGATATTTCTTTCGTGTACACCAGTCTTATGCGTTGCGGTTTTCTGTTGTTTTTTAAGGTTCTTTCTGAGACTTAAAAGGAATTGAAAAATTAGGCTTACTTGGTGCAGATTTGGCATAACTTTAGAAAAAGTTTTGATTTAAGAACCGACTTTCCCCCTATTTTAATGCCAGTTGCAAATTATTTTCAAACATAACGTTGTTATTTTAAATTCTGCAGTGTAGCTACACGTATCTCTCAGTCACATCCTACGCAGAGGTCGATGGCTTGCAGCCAGCAGCCAGCGCGTATCTAAGCACTACAACCTACTTTCTCAACTTACTACTGCAAACTGGCTTTAAATAAGCTGGCACGTAATAAAAAAATAAAACAAAATTCTATGTTTGAAACTGCTGCAGTCGATAGCAGAAGTCCATTCCAGAAATATGAGGAGAATTGGTATTGCAAGTCACGTACACACGGGCGGATTGTCGTCGCCATGACTTGGTCCGACTTGGTCGTGACCACTCTCCTATTTTGATGTGGCCGACTATGTCATTCGTTTCCCTGATATGAACTGAATTTTGAATCGTGTTTTGTCGTTAAAATTGCAAGTGTTTGTTAAGTCGGTTAAGTACCTCTAAAATATGGAATTTTAATATGCTGTCTACGTTTTATTCGAAAAATTCCTCTGCATTGCTGTCGACTAAAAAAAAAAAAACCAAAAACCTAAAAGACTGGCGGCCTAGTATTTTTTCTAAAGTTTAAACAATTGATTGTATAAGTAACAAATAAAGGTAGTATTAATGTAAATAACTGCCTCACGGCGTAGGTAAAATTACTTGGATAATATAACACTTATGAACAATATTGTGATAATGTTTCCTCTACACATAGGTGTACTTAGGTGTCTAACTATTAAATTGCAATCAATGTTACAGATGATGAAGTATGAATGAATATTACAATGTACAAATTATGTTAAATACTTAATAATAGAATTGGAAGTACCTATGTTAACCGTCATTTCGAGGTACTGCACCCACACACTATCAATCTCAATCTGTATCATAATGAAGGATATTGCTAACAATGTAAACAGCGCAATGAATTTTTTTGAACTGTCAAACTGATAGCTATTGCTACTGATAGTGCTTTACGCAATAAATTATCCAGCTGGTTCAATTCCTCTGTCTTGTTAAGGAATTTGTAAGAAGCAGTCTAGGAGGCTTTTTTTTTCCGGGTGGGAAATCATCAAATGACTCCTCCCGCTCTGGGTGGAGCGGAAGGGAGTGCCAGACTCTTACTGACTAAAACCCACCCATGTTCCTTCCTTAGCCCTTTGAGTTCATAATTATACCCAATAACAATTTAAAAAAAAATGATATTATCCACCCCTAGTTACTATTGTGGCTGGTTTATCTATTACAAATGTTATCTTGCTCGGTCACTGATTTCAGTCTAAAATGACTTACCCAAGTCGCGGATTTTCCACAAATTGTCTTGTAATATTCCTCATAGAAACTGCGCTAGTCATTTGTTTCTCAACAGAGCGTAACCGAGCTAGAATATGCTAATAGGTTTTAGTGAGAAATTAATGATGATAAGAGACCTTAAGGTAGTGAAGATCCGCGTCACTAAAGACCATGGAAAATGAAGGCTAGGTCTTAGTAAATATGAGGAAATTTTTATATTTAATAATGGTAAAACTTGGTTCCGTTTATAGGAGGTATTTTTTTGAGTCCAGGGGGCCCACTTTGGCAGAATCATAAAAGGATAAAATAATGGACAGTTAACTGTTAAGTTAATCGTATCAAATCCCATTGGTGAAGCATTTTTCAGTTATTTTTTTTTGTCTGTGCTAAAATACTTATCAATCCAATCCAAATCCAAAAAAATCCAATCCCCAATATCTTTGATTGTATCTACGTAGTGCAGCGAAAAAAAGAAAAACACGGACTGTCTTCGCCGTAATATAATTCATAATGTTATCCTTTTATGATTCTCCAAAGTGGCCTTTTTAGGCCCCCAGATGGTATTAAAAGCGTGTGTTTTACGGTTTAACTAGCTAACAGGTATTACTAACAGCGGGGTAATTTCGTAACATACATAAAATGACAGTTGTTCGCAATGTATTTCATTTTGACAGTTCACCAACGTTCGTTGCGTTATTCACGTTGTTGAGTAGACGAATTTTTCAAACGTATGAAGCAATGGAATAGCAATACCCTTTAAAACTCTCTTGTTGTTGATTGAAATTGTGATAAGCAATTAGGGTGTATTTCATAATGAATATGTCATCAGATATTAACAGTTAGATTGGGCATCGTTTTAAGATGTTTGAAAACATGTAGATGCTTATAAAGTAGACACAGGAAACATTCATAACATGATCGATTCATTTATGTATTCTGCGATTCCGATTATGATTAGAACTGAATAGATTAATATTTAAGTATAGCAATTGCATCACCAAACGCAATCGAACGACATTTTGACTTAAAATTCAACCTAGGTGGTCTTCAAGAAACCAATGACTTCAGAAACGTATGTGGTAATACCCCAAAAACGCGCAATTAATACTAAAACTAGCCTAAACATGTCCAATGTGAGTCAAATACGTCCTAAACACGTTTCCCATCACGTCTTCACAAGGCAATTCTGAAGAGGAACGACAAAAACGCGTACATGAGCGACACACTTGAATGCTAATGTCCGTCTGCCAATACCGAATTCAAATCATGTGTTTTTGAACACAATTCACGCGTACCAAAAGACGATATGCGTAACGGCCAATCACAGGCGTGGCCGTTAGAGTTCGAATTTGAAATAAAAGAAAATAAGTCAGCCATCTTTAATACGTTTTGATTTTCGAACAGTGTTGACAGTACAGGCTTTGTTTTTTCTATGGTACAGCGGTGCTATTCTGTAAAAATCTCACCGTGAAAACTTAGGTGAAGTGAGCGTGGAGTGAGCTGTCAATAGTGTCAATTCCTAGCAAAAACAAACTCACTTCACCTAAGTTTTCACGGTGAGATTTTTACAGAATCGACCGGCAGGTGTAGGTACTTCTGCATCTGATGATGGTGTCCGTTTTATCATTGTCCTTTGCAAAGGATGTCTTGTCTTTTTTTATTTATTTTGAAATGAGTAGTAGGTGGCTACTTTTTATTGATTTAGGTCTCGTACAATACCTACATAAGCATCGTTTCTATTAAATGAAAGAGTTTTCTTAATGATAAACTTCTTTAATTATGTAGTTTAAGTGGAATTTTAAATAACCTAATTATATGTAGAATACAGTTTCCATATCAATGTGAAATATGACGATTGTTTGATATAGATCTATTTACATACTCAACATTAGAACAAACTTCAAAAAACTTCAAAATCTTTGGATCCATTATCCATTACTCATTTAAATCCATACAAAATACCATAGCTGAAAGAAAATCACGTAATGGACAACGAAACCTTTAATACCGCCTCGTAAAACATAGTATGCAGATGTATTTAGCACGGAATTCACAATAAACAGAGACAAGGTCGTCAATGGCCGTTGGCTCGTCAGACTGACCTTCTGAGAGGCGACGCGGTTCCTTGGCGTGACTTCGTGCCTCAAGACTTTTACCTTTTTCGTGGCATTATGTCATTTGTCACGTGGTCGACTGACGGTCGTCGCTACAAAAAAAGTCTTGTCTTTGTTTGGGAACATACTAGGTAAGGAATCTACGGATTGTCTGTAGAATCAACTAACGCTTATCGTTTTCTGGGTGATTATTCAAAATTAATATTGTCAATTATTCGAATATGTGTTGACGTTAATTTTTGACCATGTTATTACACTGTCCATAAAAAAAGTAAATCAAACTATGAAAATGTTAATGTCATTCAAAAATCCTTGCTACGTCACTGCTTAACCGTTGTCTAGGATGATCAAGATTCATCGTCATAAGTTCTTGAGAAGTTCTAAGATCAAATCAAGAAAACGGTGTTGTCATTCAAAATCTGAAGAAAAAATCCTTTACAACAACATTGTTCTATTCAAATCTAAAGGAAGGAAAATTCACCAATGACAAGAAAAAGATTGTATGCCGTTTTCCTTGGTTCACGGACAACCAACTTAAGATGACCTTTCGAGAACCATTAACTGTTTTTTTATCACGTCCTTTAAAAAGGATGTTGGAGCTCAAGATACAGTGGTGCATCTTCATAGTATATTAGCCTATCTACAAAATTCCGTGAAGTATAGACGTTCTTTACACAAGTCGTTCACTACAGTCCGTTCAGTTATTTAACCTCAGACAGCAGCAACTTAACAGCAACCTTATTAAAACAAGAATAAAGATCACAATGGTTTTGACAGACTTGTCAGTGGCAGCAACCCAACAGCACCTTATTAGAATGAGAATAAAGATCACTATGGTTTGAACAGTCATGCAAAGTCAGAGGTAAAATAACTGTGAAAGGTCTGTAGTACTGGCCGGTGCAGCGGTGGGCTGACATTTTTTTTTAAATTCTTTTTTTTTGTGGTCATGGTCGGACGATATGCGGTTTCGTGGCAGTCAATAAAAGTATGGGAGTCGTACCTGCTGTCAGCTGCATGGTTGTGCTTGGTTTTTTGTAGGATGATGGCAGTTCATTTTGTGTTGCGGTAATAGGAAGATCGACTGGGTTGTTGTCGAGAAGATATTATTACTACGAAATAGATATCAGGCCCCAGGTGGTCTTTTATGAAAAATATCAAGTCTCCTAAGGTCAGTTTTGTTAGTATGCTAAAAAACTGACCTTAAGACTTGGGGGCCTAAAAAGGCCACTTTGGCAGAATCATAAAAGGATAACATAATGGACAGTTAACCGTTAAGTTAATCGTATCGAATCCCATTCCATTTTTCAGTTATTTTTTTTGTCTGTGCTAAAACACCAATCAATACGATCCAAATCCAATCCCAATCTCTTTGATTATACCTACGTAGTGCAGCGGAAAAAAGAAAAACACGGACTGTCTTCGCCATTTTACGATTCATAATGTTATCCTTTTACGATTCTCAGAAGTGGCCTTCTGAGGCCCCCTGACTTTAGGAAACTATATGTTACATCTCGCGTTGTAAAATTAAACACCATCCAAAGATCAAAATAAAAAATCTATTTTAATAATGAGTTTATTCAAATATTTTTCTTTGTCAAAACTTTCTTTGAACTGAGACACACGGCCTCTGTGATTTTTAGACGAATAAAGGATCAAAAAAAAAATACCAGACAGCAATTATTGTAAAAAAAAAGAACAAGTCACGACCTCATTATACTGTCCGCCTCAGAGGCTTTTTAAAAATAATAAGTAGGAATAGTTCAGCAGATACTTGTGCCGACATTTAATTTTGTTATATTTATTTTAATTAAGTAGTGGATGGGTATTTCGGTATTGATACGACAGAAAATTGGAATTCTTGTTGAAAATATTGTCTTGTTTCATTTAAGGAGGAAGCGCTAAGGTACCCCGCGAAGTCAAATTTTCTTACGTTTTTTGCAATTTGCTGGTCAGTATTAAGTTGTACGTTGGTTCATTAGAATCAGTAATACAATTTGTTAAATTAGTATAATCCTGAAATGTCAAGATTTCATGAAATAGTCATTCAGTATTATTACTTGGTCTTAGAGAGTTGTATTGATGACTTTCATGATTATAATTCTGTAAATACATATTTGTTACGGTCGCGAATCATATTTTAATCAACGTACGACTTAATACTGACCAGCAAATTGCAAAAAAACTTTAAAAAAATGAATTTCGCGGGCTTCCCTGTCGCTTTCGCCTTAAGTAACTGTCCGTGGCACAAAGTTACATAGACAATCAATTTCACAAAAGTTCTCAAGGAAAAATAAGTAAGCCATAATTATTAACATCATAAGGCCTCCTTTTAATTTCGAGATTGTACAAAACAAGTTGGAAGGTATTTTTTAAGCAAATTTTTGTTGCAAAGCATCCTGAGAGACCAAAGTTTCTGACATTTGTAAATTGGACTTCCAATTTCAACAACATTCTTTTTTTTAAATGCGTTGTCTAATAAAATATTGGTGATTCTGTATTCCCTTGGTGTTTGTTTTTTTTTCTGGGCGTGAGCGAGGCGCGTTTGTGAAGACTAACTTTTAAAGTCAGTAAATATTGTGATTTTTGTAAGCATTTCTGCTTTTGTTGTTGAAAGAAGTAGGGAAAAAATCATGAGATTAATTTACATTTCAATTGATACAGAAAACGAAAATTGTTTTGACTCTCGTGTAAAACTATAATAATAGAAATGACACTGATATGATTTTGTATGTAATTTCAGGTCTGTGGAAATGTGTTTACGGTCATCGAGACAACACATCACGAAGAAGGAAGAATTGCTGTGGAGACTTCAGAGAAGAATTATCAAGCTACTGTACCTACACTTCTTAAAGAAAATTAGGAAAATCAGAAGAGAAGATTTAAAGAACGAAAAAAGAAAAAATTCATCCGAAGTTAGAGGATTTTAAATCAAGAAAGAAGAAGTAGATCGGTTAATTATCTTTGGTTATCTAGCTGTATGAGTTTTGTTGACATCATAAAGCTAGGTTACCGGAGTTAAGTGCCATCTACGTCAACGATACGACTGCGACACGTGAAGAAGACCACTCGAAGCTTTGAAGAATTTTAGTCTTTATGACATTAAGATTTTTGGTCTTTTGAACTTTTTGGTGTTTTTTTGTCTAAATACAATATTCCTAGTTACTATATCTTGTCTATGTTGGTACACCTCTATAGTCGGACTTTTAATTAGCTGAAGTAAAATTACATCTTATGTGTTACTTAAATGGCTGAAATTGGCGTCTTTTTGTTTTTTCGCGGCCATCAACCAAATCTTATTTTTATAGTACACTAGCTTTTGCCCGCGGCTTCGCTGGCGTTAAGTATTATTAAAAAAAACTAATACATTTACATCCCCCTTCATCCCTTATTTTATCACCATGGGGGTTGAATTTATCAAAATCCTTTCTTAGGGGATGCCTACGTCATAGTAGCTATATGCATGCGAAGTCTCAGCCCGATCGGTTTAAAATTGACAAAGTTTCATACAAACTTTCATCCCCTATTTTATCCCCTTGGGGGTAGAATTTATCAAAATCCTTTCTTAGCGGATGCCTACGTCATAACATCTACCTGCATGCCAAATTTCAGCCCAATCCCTCCAGTGGTTTGGGCTGTGCGTTGATAGATCACTATGTCAGTCAGTCACCTTTGAGTTTTATATATTTAGATAATAGTGTAACAAACGAAACTTATTTGACATGCATATCTCTAAACTCAGTCCGAATAATGTGTTATTAAGAAGTGTCATTTTACTGCAGCTAATTAAAATCAGACTATAGATTTTTGTATACCGTAAACGAAAAGCTCTTATCTGAAAATGCCAAGATATATACTGGGAGCACTGTACTTTGATTTGTTGTTATATTTTTGTAATTCTTAAAGCTGGTAAAATAACTATGAATGAGTTTAGTACCTACGACAGCCCTTGATAAATATAAAGCGTTTTTCCTCTCCATAGTAATTTACCAGCGTGGCTTCAGAATGTTGTGTGTGTAAAACTGTTATTTATATATAAGGTCCCATTAAAATAGGTGGACAAACTTTTACGAATCATTCAGACCACCAAAATAAGGACGATGGTAAAAAAATATAAAAGAAAAACGCATAGATACTCACAAGAAAAATAAAATCAGCTAACGAAAATACACTAATGTGCCGGCAATCTATTATTTTAGGTCAAAATAAAATCACTTTGATCGGTGTTTTTTTTGCTTGGATTTGTTTAGTTAGACGTACTGAGCGCTGTGTTAAAATTTGTCCATCTATTTTAATTGGACCCTGTATAAGGTACGGGTACGTTATTGTTTGTGTCCAGTCCGCAGTCTGGTTCAAAGTTTACGCGAATAAGACAAGCTATTAAAACTATTGACGTTAGACGACAGTACCTAAAATAGTTTTTAATTAAAACAAAATGAATAGGTATTACATTCTACGTAATCACTTCTTTCTGAAACCGATTAAGTTAAAAACTTTTTAGACATTCGATTCGAGCGAACATTGTCCGACTTATAATAATACCTTTGAAAATTTTTCGACGGCTTTCATCTCCAAGAAAAACAAAAACTTAGATTTAAATAATATACAAGTTACTTCTGTAAAAAAGGTCGAATTCAAGGTAAATTCGCAGACAAGGTATCTAAAACTAAGATCTCTTCGGAGAACCCTAAGATTTAAATCGCCAGATTTGCCTTCACCGCACTTAGACACGCGAAAAAGTGATCATACTGAGCAGAGTGAACTCGCACATTATTAAAAATAAAGTGTTTCCATGACAATCAAGTCAAGTCACTGCGTCATTGTGTGTCAGAGATGTTAAAACGGAACAAAACTCGATTATCTTTTTTGACGCCGTAGGGCGAATCTCACGATTTAAATCTTTGGGAGAAAGAACCCTCAAAAATTCCCTTAAACAAAGCCCAAGTTCAACTTAACCTACTCATTATAATGATAATCTACAGTTCATTAAAACTTAAGCGTATCATCGTTTGCCTGCTTACTTGAACTTGGGAACTTGTTTTAAAGTTTGAGGTTTATCTTCACGCACGTTAGTCGAATTAAAAACATATTTTCAAATTAATTAATACACTTTCGTCTTATGATTAGTTTGTGGCCGTGTGGAGGTCGGGAAATTATCCCACAGAATCTTACTATCGGGACAAGAAGTGTCTCATGTCCAGACCTAGGTTTTAGTATAACTGTGTGCCAAAATTCATCGAAATCCGTTTACCTGTCAAGACGTGAAAAGGTAAAAGACAAAACAGACAGACAGAAAGACTCACTTTTGCATTTTTGGTATAAGTCTGAATGGATTATAATATAGTATGGATTAATGTATCTACATCGCCACTTCTGAACTACGCGTCTCACTGATGCATGATGTCACGCAAAATCGTGCATCGCGCAAGCAAAGTTTACCGCGCAACTAGCATTACAATGTGGAGACAACAGTACGACAATAAATGAAGACACTGGCAATACTAATCCACAATAGTAATATGGAACTATCAAATAGATCCTAGCATCGAAATTAAAAAAAGTGATATTTTCCAACAACGGGTAGTCAGCAGCCAGAAAGTCTGAAAAACAATCTTACCAAGGGGTACAATTACCGGCACGTAACTTGGCAAGAGTTTTTGTAGTGGGGGAAGTTTGCGCATGCACAATTTCATACATTTTTATATGCGCGAACTTCCCCCACTACGAAAATCTCTTACGTGCCGGCAACTATATCGTATAACCCAGTAGCTGGGTTGTGGAGGTCAGGTAGGCAATCGCTCCATGTAAAATACTGGTATTTAGCTGCATCTGGTTAGACTGGAAGCCGACCCCACCATTACTGGGAAAAGACTAGGCAGATGATGATGATTTTTTAACAAACTAAATAGTAGTGATGGACCGACAATGGGTTTCGCTAATCTTTTACTAGCTATAGTGTCAACTATTGCATATACTCGTATTTGATAGAATTTTCGTATGCTGACAGAGAACGTTATTTGATATTTTTTTATTAGCTATTAATGTCCCACCGCTGGGCAAAGGCCTCGCAATTCTCTCTGTCCAGAGCTGCCAAGGACCAACATTTATCAAAGGAGTTCAGTTCATCCCGCCATCTCCGTTATTTGATATACGCAGTCAAATTTATTGAAGTATTGTCGTCTCCGCCTTATATACAACACCTTAACATCAATCGTCGGGCAGTAGGTGAGTGAACATTACATCCTGTTCCTCACACCATACACTGAAAGAAACAAGCAGTAAATAAAAATGAAAAAAACATTGATCTGAACTGCTTTAAACACTTCTATATGAGTCTAACGTTCAAACCAGTATTTTTTACTGATCCGAAAACAGTTAAACCTTGAGGCAAAATGTTACCGTCATGACAGTAAACTTTAACGTTATAAGTAGCTAAAAGTTCACAAAATTAACTGTTTTATTCATTTGGTGATATCGTTCAAACCATGGAAATTTACTTAGTTACAGTAATGGTGGTTTTCCTTTTTTTTGTTGTATAAAGGTCTTAATGAAATCGCTTTAATGTGGTGTAGTAAGTAATTATTTTTTTCAGTGTAACACATTTCATATTACTCATTCATTTCTTCAACTGACTCACACAATATAATTGATTGTAGGTACACTTAGAGACTGAAGAGTGATTATATTAATAAGTAAGTAGTTACTTCGTTTTGATTGCAATTAATACGAGTAGATAGGTAGGTATATACTAAATTCTCAATATCAGAAATAAGTGACAGAGATGTTAATTGGAAATCTAAATTTGATACAATATTGATACAAATTGTAATTAAAATACAATACAATATTAATTAGGTACTCAGTAATGGTGAAAGATCAACAAAATACTGTTCAGGTACTTTCTTTGATAAGTTTCGAAGTGACGTTTGGGTGTTTCAATAGCCTTAAGGGCTCATTCGACTGCTTGGTGTGCTTGGCCTCAAATTCAGCGGACAACAGAGATCCAAGTATTGAATTTAGTTTAAATGTTATTTGTCTTTAAACAAATATCAACCTTATTCCAACAATTATGAAGTTGATTTCAGAGTGACTAGTACCTACTATTGAAAATGTTATAAAAATGTTTGAAGTTCTAGCGTAAATTAAATTTTATTGTGTAGGAATTAAAGTTATTTTTCCATTAACTCATATTTGGTAGTATCTTTATTAATATACTCTCGCACACGCATGCGCTGGATGCGAGATGTAGGTACAGCATCGGTCAAAGTGGCAATGCTTAAGGGAGGTCTATTTCAGCTGTCCAAGCCTTTCGGCTGAAATGACTATATTGATTAATATACTCTACGATACAATATGATTTTAATAGTTTTTAAGTATGCTTACTTTTAGAATTATTTTCAAAATATTTCTTTGTACTGCGATATAGTAAACAAGCTTCTGCCCGCGGCTTCAGGTATGTCGACAAAAACTATCCTATGTCCTTCCCCGGGATGCAATATATGCCTCTGCCAAATTTTATCGAAATCCGGTCAGTGGCTTAGGCGTGAAAAGGTAACATACAGACAGACAGAGTTACTTTCGAATTTATAATATTAATATGGATGAAATCGTTACGGGTTCAGAAGCCCGAAAGTCCGACAACCAGTCTTACCAAGGGATATCGTGTTACCCAGTAACTGGATTGTGGAGGTCAGATAGGCAGTCGCTCCATGTAAAATACTGGTATTCAGCTGCATCCGGTTAGACTGGAAGCCGACCCCAACATAGTTGGGAAAAGGCTAGGCAGATGATGATGAATATGGATGAAATCGGAGAGAAAATACATTAGGCTGTTAGGCTAGTTCCTTTTTTCATGTTGGTTATATACACTCAAGCGTTTATTTCCCCAAACTCGAGCCACAGTCAGTGTGACCTCATAAAAGCCATTCCGTGAATTTTAATGGCTCAAACATATCCAGATATCCACTTGTCATAAACTTTTTTTTTAAGAGCTTTAAAATGACCAAGTTAGTTTCCACAGAGCAAAAACTATGCAAATATTTTTGTTAAAATAAAAATCATCATCATCATCATCATCATTTCAGCCGAACGACGTCCACTGCTGGACATAGGCCTCCCCCAATTTTGGGGGGGGGGGGGGGGGGGTTTGCCATAATCGCCACGATTGGCAGGCGGGTTGACGATCGCAGTATGGTATGATGGTGTAATGCACAGAGAACGCTGCTGCCCATTCTCCGCTCTCCCTTAGTCGCCTTTAACGACACCCACGGGAAGTATGGGGTGGTGCTATTCTTGAAGTCAACGGCACCACACAAACAACAAAAATAAAAATGAAATAAGAATAATTTTGTGATGAGAAAAATGTAAAAAAGGAATATGTGTGAGCTGGGATTGGTGACCAAAGATAATAAATTATTCTTCCCAAGCTTTTTTTTTTAATTTTCTTAGCTTCTATACATTTTTAATAGTACAGACGCCAGCACATCAAGCTACCCGAAACTGTCAAATTTTCCCAATCAACTTTGAACCCTATACTTTAGCGATAAAGTTGAAAATTTATTAAAGAAATTTGACAGATTGTAGTAGCTTGATGTGCTGGCGTCTGTACATAATTATGAGAAAGTCCTATTTAAGTAAATGAAAACAGATAGAAGCTTCATTTATAATTGTCTCTCAATTATATCCGCTATTCTAGAGGCCACAGCCCTCACTCGACAATTAACTAAAGGTTTTCAACTCCCATTTCACATTGCTTTACTTTTTAAACCAGAGATAAAAGACCCTAGGGGAACAAGAGACGGTGTTATTTTACTTAATCACCCCTGTATTAGGAAGTAATGAACACGAGGGTAGCTGAAGACTGGTTATAAGGGTGGATTTTTGCTTAATAGGAAAACTAAAAGACTTTCTCCTTAATTGTTATTTTAGTGTCACGTGACTTTTTTTCTACGAATTTGAAGTAGGTACAAGTAGCGGCACGTAAGTTGGCAAGACTTTTTGTAGTGGGGGAAGTTTGCGCACGCACAATTTCATACATTTTTATATGCGCGAACTTCCCCCACTACGAAAATCTCTTGCCAAGTTACGTGCCGGTAACTATAGGTACGTACGTATATGGCAGAAAAAGTATAAATATCCAAGTCTAATTAAAAACAACATACAATGTCTATCTATCTCTCTAATCTATAGTCGGACTTTTAATTAGCTGCAGTAAAATGACAGCTTATGTGTTACTTAAATGACTGAAATTGGCGTCTTTTTGTTTTTTCGCGGCCATCAACCAAATCTTAAAAAAAATCAAAAACTTAAGTTAAAAAAAAACTGAAAAGCTAAAAACAAGCCCATTTTAAATTAAATAAAAGTTGGAAGCAGGCGGGACCCATTTGAATTTGAAAATATAATAAAAATGGTATGGGTCCCGCCTGCTTCCAACTTTTATTTAATTTAAAATGGGCTTGTTTTTAGCTTTTCAGTTTTTTTTTTTAACTTAAGTTTTTTACCGCAGTCAGGTTTTTTTATTTTTTTAAATAATTTTTTTTATTTCCAGCTTTTTAGTTTACAAATGTGAAAGATTTCGCAGACGATTTAGTTCTTAGTAGGTGTTTTTTACAATTTGTCACTTCGAATTGCTTTTAAGTATATATGTTGTTTATATTTTTGTAATCACCTTTTAAAACCCTTTATTTTGATACCCCACTCGATAGGTTTTGAAAAAAAAAAAAATTAAAAAAAAAAATTAATATGGCGTCCAGTAGTCGCCATATTGAATTTTCACTAACGTCATGTCTTTAGTGACACTCGCCGGACTAAGAGGAATCGATTAACGTGTGAATCATAAAAATCGGCCCCGGCGTTTGGTCTGTATAGTGCTTCAAAGGAACATACAAACATACATACATAGGCTGATGAACACATTACCACTCGTTTGCGTCGCGCAGTAGGGTAATAAAAAAAGGAGGAGGTTCTCAATTCGTCGGAACCTTTTTTTAATTTTTTTTTATGTATATTCCCCGATTACTCGAAGATGGCTGGACCGATTCCAAAAATTCTTTTTTTGTTTGAAAGGGTATGGTCTCGAGGTGGTCTCATTGTCACCAAGTCGGAATCTGATGAGGGAATCCCATGGAAATCGAGGGAAACCCTCAAATTTTATAGGCACACCTATAGCGATTTGAGTATTTTTTATAATAACTCGTGCATTTGCTCTCGAAAAGCACCATTTGGTGAAGTGGAACTGATGATAAAGACTACTGATGGCCATCGGAACTACACAAGTATAGTAGATATTTAAGTATTTCACGGGTTGCGATTCGATTAGGTACTTTAATGTGGTTATTAAACATTAATGCTCGTTACAATGCGTATTTTGAAGAGGAGCTGATGGTGACTTCTCAATCAGCTCCAGTTCTCCCGGTTCTTACTAGGAGAACTCCTCAACAATGAACGTCTCTGCATCAGGAAAAGCAATTTTTTGTAAAAGGTGATGAGTAGTTGACATTAGGCTGTTGTAACTTAGATTAATTACAAACTGACCCACTAAAAAGTGAAAAATAAAAACTTTTTTCCAAAAAAAAAAACAACCGACTTCCAAAAAACACTACAAAGTGAAAAATAACTTTAATTTCGGAAGTCGGTGGCAAAAAACTAAATTACAGATCCTTCACTTTGTAGTGTTTTTTGGAAGTCGGTTGTTTTTTTTTGTAAAAAAGTTTTTCTAGTACAGAATAGTGTAACAAACGAAACTTATTTGACATGCATATCTTTAAACTCAGTCCAAAATGAGTTATAAAGTGTCATTTTACTGCAGCTAATTAAAAGTCGGACTATACTACTTTTTAGGGTTCCGTAGTTCCTACAAGGAACCCTTATAGTTTCGTCATGTCCGTCTGACTGTCTGTCTGTCTGTCTGTCCGAGGTTTTGCTAAGAGACCGTTAGTACTAGAAAACTGTAATTTTGTAGGAGTGCGTATACATATCAATTACGCTGACGAAGTAAAATACATTTTTGGAAAATATTCTTTTTTATGGTAGCTCCCCTACATATGAAGTGGGGATTAATATATTTTTTTTCGTTGTCTACCCCATCGTGTGGGGTATCGTTGAATAGGTCTTCTAAAATGACTTGGGGATGCTAAAATTATTTTTTGATTTAATGCTCCATTTACGAAACATTAAACTTTAAAATGCAAATTTTTGTTCCTGTAGGGCATCCCCCCGTCCTGGCGTATTCGTGTACGTTCTAAAACCTAAACTGCGGGCATGAAAAATTTGGAAAAATTCACGATGATAGTGCATTTCATGAACTTTAAAGGAAAATTATAGCGGTTAAGATAATTTATCCAACACCCAAGTTCAACGAATATTACTATACTACATAGTAATATTCGTTGAACTTGGGTGTTGGATAATTTTGTACCAAATACAAAATCCTTAGCATTAATCCTTTAAAGTGACTACGATGAAGTAGTTGCTTGTTTATAACGAGTAAAGACTTGCATTGAAAGCTATTTAACTAACAGAATGCAGTGTGTAGAAATCGAAATAATTGATAGCAAACTAGAACTAAAAACATATAGGTCAAAGTATAATCATAACAAGTCCGGCGTGCCCCAAGGTGGTGTCCTTAGCTCCTTACTCTTTCTACTGTATATAAATGACCTTCCGGAAGTTACTAATCACCCTTGTTTTCTGTTCGCTGATGACATATCGTTAATAATGACATCGAATAATCCTGACATGAATAAATATACAACTGACATAAACAATACAATTGAATCAATAATAATATGGCTTGACGAAAATAATCTTCGCGTGAACCTAACAAAAACTAATTTTATGCAATTTAGTACGTCGTCGTTTCAGCCGATAGACGTCCACTGCTGGACATAGGCCTCCCCCAATTTTGGGAGGGTTTGCCATAATCGCCACGCTTGGCAGGCGGGTTGGCGATCGCAGTATGGTATGATGGTGGAATACATAGAGAACGCTGCTGCCCATTCTCCGGTACGATCCTTAGTCGCCTTTTACGACACCCACGGGAAGTAAGGGGTGGTGGTATTCTTTAAGTCCGGCACCACACAGACTCATTACAGACAGATTTAGTACGTACGGACAACAAAATAAGACATTAGACATCAATTATAGAGGACTTAAACTAAACGAAGTCAACGAATCGACATTTCTCGGCATCACCATTGATAAACACTGCAACTGGAAGGCCCAAGTCAATAAAGTATGTAATAAAATAAATAAATTCGTGTACGTTCTATACGAACTCTCTAAAACATCAGCGTTAAAAACCGTATTATCTGCATACTATGGATACCTACGTTGATTCTGTGCTGAGATATAGGCTGATTACTTGGGGCTACTCAACGGAAAGTCAGAGAGTTTTCATCGCACAGAAAAAGTACATCCGCGCCATAGCGGGAATACGCCCATGGGAATCTTGCAAACCCTTTTTCAAAAAGTTAAAGGTATAACCTTACCTAGCCTGTACATCTTTGAATGCGCAAAATTTGTAAAAATGCACGCGGAACTATATCCAAAAAGTTCTAGACACAAAAATAGAATAGTTCCTAGGACAGCACTATACAGTAAGAATAGCTATGCAATGTGCGGTCGCATATTTAATGCTATACCTGAGAGTATTAAAATCTTACCGGGTAATAAATTTATAAGGTGTCTTAAAGCATGGTTAAGGGAAAAGAATTTCTACTCGGTAAACGATATATTCAATAAGACATTGTAAAATAAATAACAATTATAATAATTTAATTACCATATGACATATTTCTAATAATAATAATAATATTGCTATCCAATTGCAATTTGAATAACTTTAATAGAAACATATATTTATTTTTTAATCGATTTCGTTTAATATTATTTAGGAACATAAATGTTTGCATGTCACAGTAATATGACTAAGTGTTAAGGATCCACAATGATAATAATATTGTAATATATGTTAAGACCGATATTGTACCAACACTTATCGCAAATAAATTGAATTGATTAAAAAATAAAATAGGTTTTTTTTTGTATTTAGAATAAAGGACAACAGAATCGTACTACATTGTGATAACGGGTTACTACGGAACCCTACACTGTGCGTGGCCCGACACGCACTTGGCCGGTTTTTTTTAACCGTTGAAACCTGTAAAACGGGGTCACAACCTCTAAGACTTAGCATATTAGGCAGAATGTTTATGTGCAACTCTGTATAATCTGTGGCAAGCATTAATTTGCTTTAGACAGCTTAGGATTAATGTCTGACTAAAGTGTTACATGCTCTGTGTGTCTGATGTCACGAATCCATTAGCAAATATTAAGATTTTATTCGTCCAACGGCCATATTAACATAAATTACCAAATTTTTTTACGAAAAATATCTAGGATATCTTAGTGGAATGACAAACAACTACCGGATTTGTGTTATTTTCTTGTCAGGAGAACACTAGCGTAATCGCTGTCACTTTATCTTTTATGTATTAAGGCGATTAGTTATTCTGTGATTAAGGGGAAATTGTTTGTTTTGCTGATACGAAAACCCTAATTTTATAAATGCTATGATTTGGATATCCCGTGTTTTTGTAACACATTAAATCTACATACTTAACAATTTGGTCCTTTTTTGGCCTTCGGCAATATTTTAGTTGTTGTATTGTTGTTGTAGTTGTTGTTGTTGTGTTGTGCCACAGGTGGGTGTTTAACAATTTATCTATATTTGTACTAAAACTAAACAGTTTGTTTGAAAGCGCTAATCTTCGGAACTTCCAGTTCGATATGGACAATTCTTTTTGCATCTGATAGCCCATTTTTTAAGAAAGGCTATAGTTATTTACGGCTACGTATATTTTGCATAAAAAATTGAAATTTCGCTTAAATGTAAACTCAAAATGCAACAGTTCGAATTTATTATTATTTATTATTTGCATAAGTACTCATTACAAGAACTAACTATCTATTGAAAAAAAAAATAGTTTACAGCTAATATACTGTGGTTGTTTCTATGTTTTCCTGCTTTTCTATATTAAAATATCTTTTGGCATCTACACCGTTTACTGGGCTTTTTAGTTAGTTAGGTACATAGGCCACGGGATTATTACGTTTAAATAAAAAAATTCTTCAAAATTTCGTGGCAAAGTATAGAAAACACAACATTTCGTATTCATTTGTAAACTTTGCATGTATCGCACCTATTTAGTAAATTTCGCATTTATCGCATCTATTTGGTAAAATCGAAAGTTACGTATCCCTAGGTAAGGTATAGGTTAGGGATTTATCATCACGCTAAGACACTAAGGAGTCGAGCAAAAAGAAAAAATGTCGGAAAGAACGCTAAAGGAAAATGAGGTGATTGCGTGGGCGGGCAATAGAAAGCGACGCGGTGCGCGGTGGTGTCGATGGCAAAAATAGAAAAAATAAACATAGTTTTTTAAAATTGAAAAAAAAAAAAAAATTATCGCTTTCCTCGGTGGGTCTTTGGATGGGTGATCTTTACATACCGTGACCCCTGCTTGCATCGAAAAGCACGTTAAACCGTTAGTCCCGGCTGTCATTCGGGGATCTTTGACAATCATGAAACTTTTAATTTCTTTTGACTGTACCTACTTACCTGTCATAAAGAGTAAACTTACGTAAGGTGGATAAGACAAAGATTAAAACAGAAGACGATCCAAAAGAGGATCGAGGTGGGGGGGGAGGGTGGAGTGGGGGTTCAGGGGATCAGACCGGAATAACTCATCGTTACGGGTAGTCAGAAGCCCGAAATTCTGACTGGTTGTCAGAATTTCGGGCTTACCAAGGGTATTACTCAGTAACTGGGTTGTGGAGGTTAGATAGGCAGTCGCTCCATGTAAAATACTGGTATTCAGCTGCATCCGGTTCGACTGGAAGCCGACCCCAACATAGTTGGGAGAAGGCTAGGCAGATGATGAGTTTTTAAAGTTTGGCCCAAAATTCAGCAACGCAGATACCATTCGCTGACGCAGCCATTAGGTCCTCACGTCTGCAGGTGACAGGGCATGCGGTGCAAGATGAGAGGTGAGCCTTTGTCTGTGGATAGACACCATTAGATTAATAATTACAAATTACAGTTACATTGTAATTAGATTACTTAAGTAACTAATTGAAAGGAGTACTAACTGTAATTAAATATATAGTAATTTAATTGCAAGTTAATCTAATTACATTATAACAGATTACATATTATAAGTAATCTGATAAAACGTAATTACACATTTATATTTGTAATGGCCGTTATAATCATCATAATATATGCATCTTACAAAAAATTAATACATTTTGACAAATACGAAAATGAAACACATAATATAATTGAAATACTTATACATAATATGAAACCCATAAAATATAATATAATTGAATACTATGTAATTAGGTTACATTGTAATTAAATCATTTTGTAATTAAATACATTGTAATTAATTTCATAGCACATCCAAAGTAATCTAATTACAATGCAATTGAAGTATTATGTAATTAGATTACATTTTAATCATATTATTATGTAATTCAATTATTAATTAGATTACATAGGTAACTAGTTACGCCCATCACTTCCATGAACCCACTTATGGAGGAATAATTTAAAGAGAAATAGCAATTGTAATACTCAATGTGTGTGGTATATTTGAGAAATAATACCTAGAAGTGTTTTAAAGTGTTTTCCATAATAATATGTAAAAATATAATGGATCATATAATAGTAGATTATGCACCGAGGGGCTAAAGTTGTGTCTTATGTCACGGGCGTCATATTGAATCTCGAGCGCAATGAAGGATTCGGGATTTCACTCCCGAGCGCAGCGAGGGAGTTAAGAGTTTAACTCACAAGCGAAGCGAGGGAGTTAATACAAGAATCCTGAATGCAACGAGGGATTCAAGCTAGCCCAAGGCAAAGACACCTTTAGCCTGTGAGAAAATAATAGCCATAGTACGAAAATTCGCGCCTTTATTGCGTCTACCAATAAGTAGCCAAGACACGATCAACTCGATTTTGTCTATTGACATCACTCTCATGGAAGTGGCGTTTGTGTAAACTAAGCTTTATACAGGGCTGGTAGAATGGTTTTGGATGATTGGCTGTATGCATTTTGAATTTAGAACGTCATTGGAGACGCTCGTGAAAATAGAGTATTTTTGATAAAATGTGATAAATCGACTGTAGTAGGTATAGATAGGTTTTATTATTTATTTATTTATTCACAAAATCCACAGCAATCTTAGCGCAGTTTACTTAAAATAAATTAACTAATGTTACAGCCAATTACTATTACGGTATTACGGCGCGGTACGGTATTTGTTATTATTAATACCAGTTTTAATGTTATTCCATTCCTTTTAAAAAATGGCTCGTAGTTATCTAATTATTCTTACAATATTATGTCTTCGAAAACATGGCAACGATATGAAAAAGCAGTCGTTATGATTTTGTAGGAAATCGAGAATTTCATCCACGCGTAGTAAGGGTTTCGAGAATAGCTTTCCTCTTTCTGGCACCAAAGGGTGTTTGTTAGTACTATACTGCCAATTTAGCTGAGCATGTGAGATTCCAAATTCAAATCACATTATTGACCAGCGGGTCATAATGAAATCCAGTACAACATTATTGACCGGCTGTGCCTCCGGCCACTAATTACTCACTTTAGGTTAAGGTTGCTTGACATATAATTTGACATTTTCGAGCAGGTGGTGTGAAAATAACTTTATAATATCAGCGGTGCTATTCTGTGAAAATTTCACCGTGAAAACTTAGGTGAAGTGAGCGTGGAGTGAACTGTCAATAGTGTCAATTCCTAGCAAAAACAAACTCACTTCACCTAAGTTTTTACGGTGAGATTTTTACAGAATCGACCCGCAGCACCCTAGTTGCATAACACACTATCAATCTCTATCTGAATCATTATAAAGCTTATTCTCTCTCATTTATTTTTCTCTTTTTTTCTTTTTTTAGGGTTCCATAGTCAACTAGGAACCCTTATAATTTCGCCATGTCTGTCTGTCCGTCCGTCTGTCTGTCCACTTAATCTCTGTGACCGTTAGAACTAGAAAGCTGAAATTTTGTAGGAGTACGTATATCAGTTACGCCGACAAAGTGGTAAAATAAAATTTTGGAAAATATTTTTTTTTAGGGTAGCTCCCCTACATGTGAAGTGGGGATGAATATTTTTTTCATCATCTACCCCATCGTGTGAGGTATCGTTGAATAGGTCTTCTAAAATAGCTTAGGGGTTGCTAAAATTATTTTTCGATTTATTGCTCCATTTACGAAATATTAAAGTTTAAAGTGCAAGTTTTTGTTCCAGTAGGGCGTCCCCCCCACTAAAAGCTAAACTACTGGCTTGAAAAATCTGGAAAAATTCTCGATGAAAGCGCATTTCATGAACTTTAAAGGAAAAGTATAGCGGTTAAGATAACTTTATTAGTTTAGCAGTAATTGTCGTTGAACTTGGGTGTTGGATAATTTTGTACCAAATACAAAATCCTTAGCATTAATCCTTTAAAGTGACTAAGATGAAGTAGTTGCTTGTTTATAATGGGTAAAGACTTGCATTGAAAACCAAAATATGTTTTTTTTTTACCTATTCAGAATAAAGAACAATAGAATCGTACTACATTGTGATAACGGGCTAACTACGGAACCCTACACTGTGCGTGGCCCGACACGCACTTGGCCGGTTTTTTTTTAATATTTTTTTTTAATGCATATGTCGTCTCTCAAAAAAAAAATTGAAATAATAATAAGTTTACAAAAAGTGTACATGGTTCAGTAGTATATATTAATCTAGGCCTATAGTAGGATTATAATAAAATTCATGGGATATCGCAACGGTGACTAACCGTTGTTTCTTGTGTTTTTATTAGGTGTCTGTGCTTTCTAACATAGCCTTAAGTTTTACTAACATTCTTGTTTGACTCTTGGTCACTTTAATAAATGAATGAATTGCACCGATCCCAGCGTGGTTAAACCAGACTCGATTAATCGAATGAACCACAAGATTCGCACCAGCTCCTGTAGCCTCATGTTCATGGTGCTACAGCGACCATTGCATATCAAGGAATAGACCGGGGGGCGCGGTAATGGTAGGGAGGACGTGCCCGTAGGATAGGTAAGGATTTAAGAGCTAACATTCTTTTTTGAGTCTGGTTCACTTTAATAAAGTCAAAGTCAAAACATTTATTTCAAATAGGCACATAAAAGGCACTTTTGAACGTAAAAAATTACGATAAAATAGAATTGATTCTAGTCGCCCATTCCAAAAGGTAGTTTTTGTATGGAAAAGAATGGGCAAGAAACTCCACCGTTACTCTTTTAAAATGTTTTACAATATTTTGCATACATTAATTATATAAGTAATAATATGTGAAGACGATGCACCTAAAATAAAATTACTACACCACAATAGGTAAAAGAATTAAAACATGAAATAAATTAATTATCTGATAGACTATACATGGTGCTCACATATTTACAAACATGGTAAAAGTAAACGATTTTCATTTAAATAAAAAAAATTACAAGTATTTATATCAACGTCAAAAAAAAAGAAGAAAGAATCAATTTTACAATTAAGTTAGCAATCAGTTTGATTTTGTCTAGACTCTAGATTGTCTTATGGAGCTGGACCAGCATGTTTCCAAGCGTTCTTGTCTTGGATATAATCTTCTAATTTATAGTTTGCTTGTTTACAAAGTGTACGTTTAATGTGAAAGAAAAATTCTATTCTATTCTGTTGCTCCATTGCTTCATAATGAATGTTGTTGAAAGGACAAAATTAAAGCCATTGCTACTGATATTGTGTTGCGCAATTAGCCCCGCTCTCCATGCACTTTCGTTCAGTAAGGAGAGAACATTACTTGTTGTAAATGTCCGCAGCTTCCCGACTCCCAAGGTACTTTATGTTCGCAAATAAACAACAACTGTATTTTCTCATTAGTTACCGTATTTTACGTTTAATTTAATTATCTGCACGTTGTTTGTATGGTAAAATATCGCTGGTTTGCGAGAATAGTGACGGAACTAAAAATTATTGATTTTAGAGAATGGCATTTTTTAATTTCTTTATAAATGTTTTAGGCACTGATCTGTATTATACAAGTATGATAGCGCAAAATGTAAATGATTTGACTTTACTGATTAAAGGAAAATTTATTGTTGTTCACTTTAAAATATCAAAGATTTATGATCGTTTGGCATACATACTCTCTGCGCTGAACGCTCTTTTGGACGCTAAGCCTGACTGTGATGTGTTCGCGGATGGATGGAAGAAGATCTTGTCAGTATGTCTGGGGTATTGTGAGATGAGCGTATGACTGGCGATTAGTTATATACTTTTGTTTACTGTGCTTTTAAAATGTGTTTGTGTTTAACTAATGTAATTGGCCTTGGCCGTTTTATGTTAAATAAATAAGAGCTATAATAATACAGTATTCAATTTGAATGAATTTTGAATTAAGTCACTCTTCTCGCAAACCAGCGATATTGTTATTATTATTTGTGAATAATATGATTTGACTTTTTCGGTACTGACATTTTTGGTCAGTTGTGATCACTTATCTACATACTATTCGCCTAAGATAGGTAATAAGAAAGGATAAGTATAAGTTTAATAGTTTTGATATATTCGAAAAACTGTTCTACTAAAGATAAATTGCACAAACCAAAACATTAACCCCCTAAACGTATTATATTGCAAATGAATAGTTAAACACCGATTTCCCTATTTCAGTCGTCAGTAATTTGACTTTCGAAAGAAGAAGACAAAGCGTTGTGTAACTATGCAGACGTTATACAACGTATATTAGTAAGGGGGTAGGTATATAGATACCTAGTAGAATTCCTTAACAGGTACACAGGTACAGGTAGTAAATTTTCTTAGCAACGTTGCTTCCGAGTCGTTTCTTTCACCTGTATACCTGTTAGTACTCTCTCACCTGTATACTAACAGACTTGCAAACATTGTAAATGTATTTCTTAGTACATTTTCTCTTTATTCTAACTCCGCGTATAATACAAGTTTTATACAAACAGAACTTTTACAGACATGCTACGGTTTTGTTTTAATACAGCTATGTTGGCTGGTTGATATCCATGGAGGTGTGGGAGTAAATACTATCTCTCTCTGATAATACTCGGCTGGAAATTAAAGAGAAGTAACCCATACTAATATTATAAATGCGAAAGTGTGTCTGTCCGTCTGTCTGTTACCTAATCACGCTTAAACCGCTGAACCGATTTGGATGAAATTTGGTATAGAGATAGTTTGAGTCCCAGGAAAGGACATAGGTTAGTTTTTATCCCGATATTCCCACGGGATCGACACTTATATTGGGGTTAAACCGCGGGGCGCTGATAGTACTGTATATTTTTAATCTCAGAAATGTAGACAAAATGTTTTTATTTTAATATTGTCCTATAATTATAGAATGCTCTTACCAAGGGGTATAGTATTGCCTAGTAACTCTGAGGAGGTCAGATATGTAGTCGCTCCGTGTAAAATATTGGTACTCAGCTGCATCCGGTTAGAGTGGAAGCCTGGAAGCCGACCCCAACATAGTTGGGTAAAGGCTAGATTGTGATGAATTATATCAATCTACAACAGCATTCTATAATGCTGTTCTTATGTGCCACATACAATTGTCTTTCCAAGCTTTATTAAAAAGTGTATTAGTATCAGTAAGAAACTACATCTTGTCGTTAACTATTTACGTAGCTACCTACCCAATATTCATATAATTTGCTGTTTCTGAAATACCGATGTATTTAACAGTGAAACATTACAGATATGACTGCAGCGAACAGCAGTGGCGGCGACTTACGAGTTGCAGGTCGTCGGTTCGAACCCTGACTGGCGCTACTTCGTGTAAATTATTTCATCACCACTGCTCTCAAAACGGTAAAGGAAAACATCGTGAGGAAACCGGCATGTCCTAGAACCAAAAAATTTCGAAGGCATGTGACAGCTCTAAAAACCCGCACTGGGCCCGCGTGGTAGATTACAGCCCACTCCCGCTCACTGAGAGGAGCCCCGTGTCCCAGCAGTGGGAACATCTTAGGCATTTCAGCAGCATAATATTATTTAAATGCAACATCTTTCAGTAAACGAACATCCCTCAAGGAATACGAGCTTCCGAACTAACTTCAGACCTACCTCGTTGAAAACAGCAACACGTAATAAAACTATCCAATGATATGAGTTAGTTCTCGCGCTCGCCGCTGTATATTTATAGAGGGCGCTGGGGAGTGCCGAGGTGAAATATTGCAGTTGCCTCATTATGCTGAAAACTGTAGCGGAATTTGAAAATATTTTCTGAGGATGTGGATTGTAATGAGAGCACACAAAATTTAGTTACTATATATGTGTCTTTTTAATCTACATAGCATATTAGGTGATTAAGAGATTATTTTTACTATTATTGAAATATTTATTGTGAGGCGACAGTTCGTTATTATAATAAACTAGCGATTTTTTTTTGTTATTGATTCTGTCATTAACAGGCCTTGTATGTGTAGGTACACATAGACATGGAAGAGAGAGGTGTTCTGGTATTTCTATACTTAAAAGAAGACCTCTAAAATGTATTTTTTAAAACCTGTTGATTATGAAATAAATAAACTTAAACTTAAGGCACGCCCCTGCTTTGCACGGTTTTTTCAAGACTTGCCAAAAAAAATCTCATAATTATGTAAGCATAATTTAATGTATCATAGTATAGGTATACACATAAACCTTTCGGAATTCTCTAAATGATGGTGAACACAACATCAAAATCCGTTTCGTAGTTTGGAAGAACAACACGGTCATGCGGTACCTCGTTGAAACCAGCAACACGTAATAAAAACATCCAATGATACTCGTACGAGTTACTTCCCGCGCTCTCCGCTGTATATTTATAGAGGGCGCTGGGGAGTGCTGAGGAGAAATATTGCAGTTCCCTCATTATGTTGAAAACTGTTGCGGTATCTGAAAATATTTTCTGCGGATGTGAATTTTAATATGTGCAAAACATAAAAATTACTTACTTTCTTTAATAAGAGATTTTTTGCAATTAATTATGTGGCCACAGTTTGTAATTATACATAATTAACTACCGCCTTTACGACTTGACAAAGTATCGAGATTTTTTTATTTAAATTATGTAAGTATAATATTAATTCGTCGTTTCAGCCGATAGACGTCCACTGCTGGACATAGGCCTCCCCCAGTTTTGGGAGGGTTTGCCATAATCGCCACGCTTGGCAGGCGGGTTGGCGATCGCAGTGTATGGTATGATGGTGGAATACATAGAGAACGCTGCTGCCCATTCTCCGGTACGATCCTTAGTCGCCTTTTACGACACCTACGGGAAGTAAGGGGTGGTGCTATTCTTTAAGTCCGGCACCACACAGGACAATTATTATTAATTAAAAATAAAATAATAATAAATAATTATTAATGTTAGTAGGCATATAATATTAATTCATCATTTCAGCAGATAGGGCTTGCAACTGTTAACTTGAATCTGAAGTAAACATGTTTTTGGATACTAGCTGACCCGGAGAACTTCGTACCACCTCAGAATACCTATGTAAGAACGATGAAAAAATTAATTATCTTTATTCTTTTCTTCGTGAATTTTCCTCATGTTTTAATAGTTCTGCTGCTATTCGGGGCGAAGACAAATCCAACAAATCAAAGACCATAAAAATCGGTCCAGTCGTTCTTGAGTTATAAATGGTGTAACTTATCCGATTTTGTTTTATTTATATAGAAGATAATAGGATCATAACAGGAAAATCGCAATAAAAATATTAGATTTTCTACTTTTACCTACTCAGTGATAACATTTGTTAAGCAATTTCATGTAGCAGTCTATAATAAATATTTATTTATTAGACATAACAATAATTCCAGTATGGTACCACCGTTAAGAGCTGCTGGGAATTTTCCGGGAAAATCGCGAAGAAAATTTCGTCTCGCCCCAGATATTCTTATCGTGGGAAATTGAAGCTCGGATAGTATGTAGGTATACAAGAGCTAGGAAATTCACTGGTTACGGCTTATAAACGAGATGCACTAAGGTAGCCCGCAAAATTCAAATTTTCTTACGTTTTTTGCAATTTGCGGGTCCGGTTGCATGTTGATTAAAATATGATTCCAATTTTATTTTTAAAAGCTACTTTTCGAAGGTATGGATACAATTTACTAGGCTAGGCTTTTTTTTATCTTTATTTACTTTTTTTCCCCTAGTAAATTGTTGGAAGCAGGCGGGACCCATTTGAGTTTGAAAATATAAAAATGGTATGAGTCCCGCCTGCTTCCAACTTTTATTTAATTTAAAGTGGGCTTGTTTTTAGCTTTTCAGTAAGTTTTAGTTTAAGGTTGCAGTCGGATTTTTTTGTTTTTTAATTACATTTTTTTATTTCCAGCGTTTTGTTTACAAATGTGAAATATTTCGCAGACGATTTAGTTCTTGGTACGTGTTTTTCACGATTTGTCACTTCGAATTAATTTTAATCATATAAATGTTGTAGGTGACCTTTTAAAACCCTTCATTTTGATATCCCAGTCGATGGTATTAGAAGAAAAAAAATTTCGAGCTCCACAACATGGTACCCCAAATCCGCCATTTTACTTTTTTTTTCTTAATGCAGCCAGTGACACTCGCACTACCAAGACAAATCAATCAAAACAAATCGAAAATCGTACAATTCTTCCAAATCCGTTCATTCATTTAGGACTTAGGAGGAAACAAGGAAACGGACATACATACAGGTCAAACACATAACCCTCCTTTTCGCCGCAGTCGGGTAAAAAGAAATGGGTAGTATTTAAACGCAAATCAAAAAATATCCTTTTTCTATGCAATAAGATTCCGAATTCCCATCAAAATTACTGATTGCACAGCAAAATATTCAACTCAAAATATCGCTAAACACACTACAATTTATTTTTGCAGCGTACAGTGATTTTTCCTAAAGCAAAAGCTTTTTCATCAATGCACAGCTAATAATCTTAATGCACATTATACATGTTAACTCTTTTTCTTTTAAATATAGCTTCTATTTTTATATTATTTACAGCAGTTTTTCTAAATAAAACAGCATTTTATTAGTCACAGTCGTCTTATTATTTATTAAAATAATTACCACATAATACCATCAGCAAAAAAAATAATAAAATTAGATACAAAATTGTAATTTATTGAATTATTAAAGCGGGTCTTGCTATCGCTTCGCTTTTTTGATTTGCGTTTAAATACTACCCTTTTTTTTCTATATAATCTAGTCGTTTCTGGCAATCGCCGGCCGCTGCCGCGGCACCGCTCGCTTCGCTCGCTCGGCTCGTGCGTAGGAGGTCACAATTTTAACCTAACCTAACCTAAGCATTTTTTTAAAATAATTAACCTCGTACAACTAATTTGATTCTCGATAGCCTGTTAAAAATAATCTCTTTTTTTCCATATTTTTTTCTATATAATCTAGTCGTTTCTGGCACTCGCCGGCCGCTGCCGCGGTACCGCTCGCTTCGCTCGCTCGGCTCGTGTGTAGGAGGTCACGGTTTTAACCTAACCTAACCTAAGCATTTTTTTAAAATAATTAACCTTTTTTTTTTTTTTTTTTTTTTTTTTTGTTCCGGGGTGGAAAATCCTCATGGATGTCCGTCGCCCTGGGGCAGGCGACGGGGTCTGTCAGACTCTTACTGACTAAAAACCACCCCGTTTTCCATCTCACACCTACGCCAGGGGTCGCGGGAACGTACGATCCTCCCGCAACCCCGGCTGGTGCCGGCCCGCAACTGCGGGCCTCGTCGGGTCAGGGGGGGGAGTGAGGTGTTTCACTCCCCCCGTGACGTCTAAGAGGGGCGCGCGTGGAACACTACGCGCCGCCACCTCGGGTCCTGATGTGTGGGGGGCGGCGGACGTCCCCGAGTCCGTCGCCCCTGGACCCATTTAGGGGGGCTGGAAGAGGGCGTTGTCCGCCCTCCGCCGACGCCCGGTGCGCCTGCTGCGGGCAGGGTGAGTGGACGAGATCTCCCTCTCCCTTTCCGCAGCCTCCTTCTGCGACATGACTGTTTCGCAAAAGGAAACCACCGCGTCCCAGGACTCTTCGCTGCCGACCATCGACTCGACCACGGCCGGCAGCGACAGGTCACTGCCTACTTCTGTGATGAGGGCACGGCGCGGCTCCTCCCAAGCGGCACACTCTGCCAGCGTATGCCACGCCGTGTCCTCCCGGCAGTCGACGCAGTGGTGACACCGGGCGTCCGGCTCCCTGTTTATGCGACGCAGGTACTTCCCGAAGCAACCATGCCCCGAAAGTACCTGCGTCACCCGAAACGACAGGGAGCCGTGCCTCCTCCCGAGCCAGGGCTCGAGTACTGGCTGGACCGCCTCGATAGTGCTGAGGCCGGCGGTAGGGCGTGAGAGCCTGTCCCGCCATTCCGCCACCAGGACCTCGCGAAGCTGAGACCGACGCAGCTCCATATGGCGCTGCATCAGCCCCTCGCCTCGCGCCCGCGCTTCCTCGCGCCACCGGTACAGTGACGCGAGCACTTTCGCCTCCAGGTCCCAGGGCGGGGATCCAGCCAGTACGCAAGCCGCCTCGTAGGAGATCGTGCGATATCCGCGGACGACTCTGACGGCCATCGCTCTCTGCGGCTTTCGCAGTACTGCGATGCTACCGGCCGTCAGGTCAGTCGCCCAGATCGGGGCCCCATACAGGGCCATCGATCGCACGATCCCCACGTAGAGCCGCCTACAGGCGGCGCTCGGGCCCCCCAGATTGGGAAGCAGCGTTGACAGCGCCCCAGCCGCGCCCAACAATTTGGGCGCCAGCCGCCGGAAGTGGGGGCCGAAATCCCACCGGCTGTCGAGCACCAATCCCAGGTACTTCATGGTAGACTCGACAGCGATCCGAGCCCCCCCGACCACTATATGCAAGCCGGGCGGCGGCGCCCGCCGGGGGCCATGAAACACCATGGCCTCCGACTTGTTGAGGGCTACCTCCAGGCCCAGGCGACGTATGCGGCTCACCACCTGTGACACCGCAGCCGTCGCCAGCAACGCTGCCTCCCTGTGCGAGCTCCCCCGGGCAGTGACCAGCGTGTCGTCGGCATAACACGTCAGTTCCACGCCCGGCTGGAGCTCACCCCTCAGCACCCAGTCGTACCCGATGTTCCACAGGGGCGGGCCAACGACCGAGCCCTGTGGAACACCGCACGACATGCGGTGCTGGATTTCGCCATCGCGTCCCATGTAGGTGACACTCCTCTCCGACAGATAAGCCCCAATGATGCGGCGGAGGTAGAGAGGCACCCGATGATACCGCAGTGCCTCCCGAATAGTACTCCAGGGCATGGTGTTGAAGGCGTTGGAGATGTCCAAGGACACCGCCAACAACACCTCGCCCCGGGCCACCGCTTCCTCCGCCAGGACCCTCACCCGCGACACAGCGTGAATGGTGGAGCGCCCCTGCCGAAAACCGAACTGGTTACCGTCCAGGTCCGGCCCCTCTCCGCACAAGTGGCCGACGAGGCGGGCTGCGATTATCCGCTCAAACAGCTTACCCACCTCGTCTAGCAACACTATGGGCCGGTACGCGGACGGTGAGTCCGCAGGGCGCCCCGCCTTCCTGAGCAGGACCAGACGACCAGATTTCCACAAAGTGGGAAACTGGCCCCGCTCAAGGCACGCTGTGTAGAGTCCTCTTAGTTGGGGCTCAAGCTCCTTCAGAGCGAGGGCTAATACGCAGCCGTGGATCCCGTCGGGCCCCGGAGCCACGTTCTTGGCCCGGAGCCGCATCACGGCTGCCCCCATCTCTGCCTCTGTCACCTCTGGGACGCTGATGGCGTTCTCTTCAGTGGACTCTGCGGCTGTGGGCAAAGCCATCGGCGGCGGTGTGTGCTCCGCTCTAGCCGGGAAGAGGGCTGCGACCACCTTTTTTTTTTTTTTTTTTTTTTGTTCCGGGGTGGAAAATCCTCATGGATGTCCGCCGCCCTGGGGCGGGCGACGGGGTCTGTCAGACTCTTACTGACTAAAAACCACCCCGGTGTTCCATCTCACACCTGCGCCAGGGGTCGCGGGAACGTTCGATCCTTCCGCAACCCCCGGCTGGTGCCGGCCCGCCACTGCGGGCCTCGTCGGGTCAGGGGGGGGAGTGAGGTGTTTGACTCCCCCCGTGACGTCTAAGAGGGGCGCGCGTGGAACACTACGCGCCGCCACCTCGGGTCCTGATGTGTGGGGGGCGGCGGACGTCCCCGAGTCCGTCGCCCCTGGACCCATTTAGGGGGGCTGGAAGAGGGCGTTGTCCGCCCTCCGCCGACGCCCGGTGCGCCTGCTGCGGGCAGGGTGAGTGGATGAGATCTCCCTCTCCCTTTCCGCAGCCTCCTTCTGCGACATGACTGTTTCGCAAAAGGAAACCACCGCGTCCCAGGACTCCTCGCTGCCGACCATCGACTCGACCACGGCCGGCAGCGACAGGTCACTGCCTACTTCTGTGATGAGGGCACGGCGCGGCTCCTCCCAAGCGGCACACTCTGCCAGCGTATGCCACGCCGTGTCCTCCCGGCAGTCGACGCAGTGGTGACACCGGGCGTCCGGCTCCCTGTTTATGCGACACAGGTACTTCCCGAAGCAACCATGCCCCGAAAGTACCTGCGTCACCCGAAACGACAGGGAGCCGTGCCTCCTCCCGAGCCAGGGCTCGAGTACTGGCCGGACCGCCTCGATAGTGCTGAGGCCGGCGGTAGGGCGTGAGAGCCTGTCCCGCCATTCCGCCACCAGGACCTCGCGAAGCTGAGACCGACGCAGCTCCATATGGCGCTGCATCAGCCCCTCGCCTCGCGCCCGCGCTTCCTTGCGCCACCGGTACAGTGACGCGAGCACTTTCGCCTCCAGGTCCCAGGGCGGGGATCCAGCCAGTACGCAAGCCGCCTCGTAGGAGATCGTGCGATATCCGCGGACGACTCTGACGGCCATCGCTCTCTGCGGCTTTCGCAGTACTGCGATGCTACCGGCCGTCAGGTCAGTCGCCCAGATCGGGGCCCCATACAGGGCCATCGATCGCACGATCCCCACGTAGAGCCGCCTATAGGCGGCGCTCGGGCCCCCCAGATTGGGAAGCAGCGTTGACAGCGCCCCAGCCGCGCCCAACAATTTGGGCGCCAGCCGCCGGAAGTGGGGGCCGAAATCCCACCGGCTGTCGAGCACCAATCCCAGGTACTTCATGGTAGACTCGACAGCGATCCGAGCCCCCCCGACCACTATGTGTAAGCCGGGCGGCGGCGCCCGCCGGGGGCCATGAAACACCATGGCCTCCGACTTGTTGAGGGCCACCTCCAGGCCCAGGCGACGTATGCGGCTCACCACCTGTGACACCGCAGCCGTCGCCAGCAACGCTGCCTCCCTGTGCGAGCTACCCCGGGCAGTGACCAGCGTGTCGTCGGCATAACACGTCAGTTCCACGCCCGGCTGGAGCTCACCCCTCAGCACCCAGTCGTACCCGATGTTCCACAGGGGCGGGCCAACGACCGAGCCCTGTGGAACACCGCACGACATGCGGTGCTGGATTTCGCCATCGCGTCCCATGTAGGTGACACACCTCTCCGACAGATAAGCCCCAATGATGCGGCGGAGGTAGAGAGGCACCCGATGGTACCGCAGTGCCTCCCGAATAGTACTCCAGGGCATGGTGTTGAAGGCGTTGGAGATGTCCAAGGACACCGCCAACAACACCTCGCCCCGGGCCACCGCTTCCTCCGCCAGGACCCTCACCCGCGACACAGCGTGAATGGTGGAGCGCCCCTGCCGGAAACCGAACTGGTTACCGTCCAGGTCCGGCCCCTCTCCGCACAAGTGGCCGACGAGGCGGGCTGCGATTATCCGCTCAAACAGCTTACCCACCTCGTCTAGCAACACTATGGGCCGGTACGCGGACGGCGAGTCCGCGGGGCGCCCCGCCTTCCTGAGCAGGACCAGACGACCAGATTTCCACAAAGTGGGAAACTGGCCCTGCTCAAGGCACGCTGTGTAGAGTCCTCTCAGTTGGGGCTCAAGCTCCTTCAGAGCGAGGGCTAATACGCAGCCGTGGATCCCGTCGGGCCCCGGAGCCACGTTCTTGGCCCGGAGCCGCATCACGGCTGCCCCCATCTCTGCTTCTGTCACCTCTGGGACGCTGATGGCGTTCTCTTCAGTGGACTCTGCGGCTGTGGGCAAAGCCATCGGCGGCGGTGTGTGCTCCGCTCTAGCCGGGAAGAGGGCTGCGACCACCTCCTCCAGCAGCTCGGGTTGGAGACTCTCCGTAAGTGGGGGCGCCGCGGCTCGAAGTTTACCTCGAACCGCGTGATAGGGGCGTCCCCACGGATCCCCGTCTAGAGTCTCCAACATCTCCTCCCTGGCTCGCGTCCTCGCCTCGTCGATGGCCAGCCACAGAGTCCTCTTCGCCGCGCGGTACACCTCATACAGCGCGGCTTCTTCGTCAGGGACCCGACGACGTCTCCTCCGGTATCGGGTGTACTGGCGCCTGACCGCCACGCACGCGACGCGCAGCTGCGCGATCTCGGCGGTCCACCAGTACACCTGGCGCCTTGCCGACTGTGTGTGGACCCGGGGCATGGACGCGTCGCTGATTTGCGTCATCGCCCCGCGGAACCACAGCGCCTCCTGCTCGACGTCGACGGGTCCGTCCGTTGCCGACTCCCGGAACCAGGCCTGGACAATAGCGGCCTCCTCGAGAAGCTCCCTGTCGATGCGCTTACGCGCCCAGCGCGGACCGTCCGTACGCGGGGCCGGTAAACCGCGGCCGCCGGCGGTCTGGGCGGAGACGTCGAAACGGATGTAGCGGTGATCCGACAACGTCTCCACCTCCGCGGCGACACGCCAGTCGCAGACACGGTTCGCGACAGCGGGGCTAGCGAACGAGACGTCCACTATAGACCCGCCCCGCTGCCGCACGCACGTGTGCACCGAGCCCCGATTTAGGACGGTCAAGCCAGTCGTGACCGCCCACTCCTCCAGCACCTCGCCCCTAGCATCGGTCACTGGAGATCCCCACGCCGCAGACTTGGCGTTGAGATCCCCCAGCAACAGCACAGGGCGAGGGTGGAGTCGGCCCACGACGGCACCCAACTCGACAAGGAACCTCTCGAAGTCGGCGAGGCTCTTGTTGGGCGAAAAGTACGCCCCAACCGTGCCAATGCCGTCCACGAGGGCGGCCACCCAGCCGTGACCTCGGGACGGGTTGGCAAGAGCCCCGCCAATGATGGCTACCAAACCGTCCAGGTCTCCCACCCAGTTATCCCTGGGGGGGACAAAGTACGGTTCGGCAACCACCGCCACGTGAATCGACCACTCTGCCATGCTCTGGAGCAAGAGATCCTGAGCTCTAGCAGAGTGGTTGATATTGCCCTGGAGAAAATGGAACAGCACCATTTATGCGCAATCCATTCCCTCCACACCATTCCTAGGCCGGGAGTCGGCCGAAGGGCAGCCAGGCTGAGGGGGGGGTAAAGAGCCCCCGGCAGCCTTGGCACCCCTTCTCTTCCCTTTCTGGGCAGGCACGCCACAGGCCTTTCCGCCCGCTCTGTGCCCAGCGGGCCTCCCTGCAGCTGTACAGAGGCTGCAGTTTGGCGCCGCGGAGCACTGGGCCGCCTTGTGGCCGGCCTGACCGCAGCGATAGCACTGCTCGCTGCGGTCTACGGAGGTGCACCGTGCCCTGACATGCCCAATGTCGAGGCAACGGTAGCACCGCAAGGCCCGGGGTTGCAGCAGCTTCGCCCTCGCTGCAACCCACCCCACCAACAGACGCCCAGCGTCGGCGACTTTGTTCGCCGCCGCCACCGGGCACCGCACCCAGATCGCGCCGAGCCCGGAGGCGTCGACGCGAATCTCGCCCGTCCGCACGTCCGCGGGCGGACATCCACCGGCTCTGGCGACGGCCGCCACGACCTCGGCCGGAGTCGTCGAGTCGTCCAGACCGTCGACGCGCAGTTCAGCGGTCTTCATCGGCCTGGACACCCGAACGTCCTCCGGGTTGAGGACCTCCCTCAGCTTGGCGGCCAGGACGTCCGCCTTTTCGCCGCTAGAGGCACCCGACACCTCCAGCAGTCGCGCCCCCGTAATCGCCGGCCTCAGTCTGAGGCCTGACGGTATGCCAAGGTCGGGGAACGCGACTTTGGCTTTCGCCTCCATAAGGACCGCCTTATAGGAGATGCCCCTTTCGACGGCTCCGGGCTGCAGCGTAATCACTACAGCCGCGGAGCGTGGGGCTCTGACCCTAGGCGGCCCCTGAGCCTTTCTGGGTGCCGGTGCCGGTGCTCCAGCTGATACCGGTGGCGGCGGCGGCGCCGTCTTCTTCTTTTTACGGCGGCCCCTCTTGACGACCGTCGTCCAGGTCTCCGTGGTGGACCCGGACGCAGTCGCCGAGGGTGCGGTCGCCGGGGCTGCGGTCGCCGGGGCCGCGGCCGCCCGGGGCGCGGCCGTCCGGGAAGTGGACGCGGACTTTTTGGCCCCCTTTCCGGCCTGACTCGACCCAGCCACCGCGGCTTTTGGCCCCGGTTTTGCTGGCCCCTCCTCCCTCCGTCTGTCCGCCGCGAGCGGTGGGCGAAGGTTTTCGGCCGGGAGGAGTCTAGCCTCTATGGCCTCCAGCCGGGCACCCACCATACTCCCGCATTGCATCATGCAGATGCGCGCTATCCTCTCGACTTCCGCATCCGCAAGTGCAGGAGCCGACGACGGAGTCGAAAGCGGGGCCAGTGCCGGGACCGCGCCTGGAGAGGCGCTAGCGGCCGGGGGAGTAGCCCTCTGGGCGGCAAACTGCCGTTTGAGGTCCTCCAGCTCGGATCGGAGACGGCTATTCTCCTCCCATAACTTCGCCGTCTCCTCCGTGCTCGTGCGATTAAGGAGAACCCCAACCGCCTCCTTAATGTCATCAGCCGCCTCCTTTAGGGCGCGCGTGAACGTGCCCTTCAGGCTGCCGGATTTGGTGGCAACCTTCAGGACGACATCCACGCCGTCCATAACTTGGCGGCTGAGCGCCACCGCCGATACGCTCCCCCCAGCAGCCATCCGAGCGGATCGCCGCTCTCGGGCCTGTCGGGCCAACTCGCTGACTTCGTCAGCCGCGACAGCCTTTCTTTGCGCCCGCTTGGCAGCGTTCGCTTCCGCCTTGTTGGACCCCAGCAAGGGCCCGGGGTCACTCTCCGCGCCCTCCGTCGGACTCGCTACGGGCACTGGTGTTGCGGGCCGAGAGATCGGCACGAAGCGACCCGCTCGGTCGCGGCCCGGCAGTCGAGTGGAAGCTCCGCTCGCCAGCGCACGACCCCGCCCTCTCTGTGCCGTTGGCACCTTGGGGGCCGACAGGTTCTCCTCACTGGAGGAGAGGCCCATCGACCCCGAGTCCCTGCTTCGCGGGCGTTTAAACCCGCGCGTGCCCTGATCGGGCAGTTGGTCCTCACCAGGACCTGAGCCTCCTCGGCTCTTGTTGCCGCCAACGACGGCGAACGGTTCTGTTGCGTCGCACAGTCGCTCCAGGCTAACCCGGAGCTCCTTTTCTTGCGACGCAAGTGGTTGACGCAGGTCGGCAGTGGTCTGCCGGCCCACGAGACTAATGGTGCCCCCCCCAGATACGAAGGGGCTGCCTTCCGAAGAAGGGCGGGATTGTCCCTCCTTGGGTAGGAGGGTACCCGCCTGGGGAATAGTTTTATCATCAGCCTTGTCCATGATTCCTTTTTAAGGGTGAGGTCCCTTTTCGTCGCGCTAACGACCGGATCCCCTCCGGCCATTCATCCCCTCGGCACGCTAGACCTTGGGATTGGGGTAATTTTTTAGAGAGGTTGTCTTCCTCGCGGCCCGAGCCTCAGTGGCCCGGACCCCCGGTCCTGAACTCAGGATTACGGGGTGGCCGACGATTGGGCAGAACCAACCGCCGCCCCGGCGTCCCCACGCTGCCGCCGGATGCCGGACAGACGCAGCGCGGACATTGGACACCTTCCACCACCCACCTTCCCGTGGGTACAGCGGCGCGAACCGCTCCTTCCCAGCCTACGCCCACTCACGACCCTCTGTAAGCAGAGGTGGAGTGGACGTATGACCGTCCGTCTGTAGCCCGGTTCCCTTCACCGACCATCAAGGATGATCGGTGATTGGAACCATGACCTTTCCCCGTGTGTTGAAAATTAGCCGCCAGCCCCAAGAGTCCACCAGAACCAGTGGGCAATTGGTGCTGACGTTGCCCAGGGTGCGCCGCGAGGAGGCTTTCAACATGCACCCCGGGCTGCGACCACCTCCTCCAGCAGTTCGGGTTGGAGACTCTCCGTAAGTGGGGGCGCCGCGGCTCGAAGTTTCCCTCGAACCGCGCGGTAAGGGCGCCCCCACGGATCCCCGTCTAGAGTCTCCAACATCTCCTCCCTGGCTCGCGTCCTCGCCTCGTCGATGGCCAGCCACAGAGTCCTCTTCGCCGCGCGGTACACCTCATACAGCGCGGCTTCTTCGTCAGGGACCCGACGACGTCTCCTCCGGTATCGGGTGTACTGGCGCCTGACCGCCACGTACGCGACGCGCAGCTGCGCGATCTCGGCGGTCCACCAGTACACCTGGCGCCTTGCCGACTGTGCGTGGACCCGGGGCATGGACGCGTCGCTGATTTGCGTCATCGCCCCGCGGAACCACAGCGCCTCCTGCTCGACGTCGACGGGTCCATCCGTTGCCGACTCCCGGAACCAGGCCTGGACAACAGCGGCCTCCTCGAGAAGCTCCCTGTCGATGCGCTTACGCGCCCAGCGCGGACCGTCCGTACGCGGGGCCGGTAAACCGCAGCCGCCGGCGGTCTGGGCGGAGACGTCGAAACGGATGTAACGGTGATCCGACAACGACTCCACCTCCGCGGCGACACGCCAGTCGCGGACACGGCTCGCGACAGCGGGGCTAGCGAACGAGACGTCCACTATAGACCCGCCCCGCTGCCGCACGCACGTGTGCACCGATCCCCGATTTAGGACGGTCAAGCCAGTAGTGACCGCCCACTCCTCCAGCACCTCGCCCCTAGCATCGGTCACTGGAGATCCCCACGCCGCAGACTTGCCGTTGAGATCCCCCAGCAACAGCACAGGGCGAGGGTGGAGTCGGCCCACGACGGCACCCAACTCGACAAGGAACCTCTCGAAGTCGGCGAGGCTCTTGTTGGGCGAAAAGTACGCCCCAACCGTGCCAATGCCGTCCACGAGGGCGGCCACCCAGCCGTGACCTCGGGACGGGTTGGCAAGAGCCCCGCCAATGATGGCTACCAAACCGCCCAGGTCTCCCACCCAGTTATCCCTGGGGGGGACAAAGTACGGTTCGGCAACCACCGCCACGTGAATCGACCACTCTGCCATGCTCTGGAGCAATAGATCCTGAGCTCTAGCAGAGTGGTTGATGTTGCCCTGGAGGAAATGGTACAGCGCCATTTATGCGCAATCCATTCCCTCCGCACCATTCCTAGGCCGGGAGTCGGCCGAAGAGAAGCCAGGCTGAGGGGGGGGTAAAGAGCCCCCCGCAGCCTTGGCACCCCTTCTCTTACTCTTCTGGGCAGGCACGCCACAGGCCTTTCCGCCCGCCCTGTGCCCAGCGGGCCTCCCTGCAGCTGTACAGAGGCTGCAGTTTGGCGTCGCGGAGCACTGGGCCGCCTTGTGGCCGGCCTGACCGCAGCGATAGCACTGCTCGCTGCGGTCTATGGAGGTGCACCGTGCCCTGACATGCCCAATGTCGAGGCAACGGTAGCACCGCAAGGCCCGGGGTTGCAGCAGCTTCACCCTCGCTGCAACCCACCCCACCAACAGACGCCCAGCGTCGGCAACTTTGTTCGCCGCCGCCACCGGGCACCGCACCCAGATCGCGCCGAGCCCAGAAGCGTCGACGCGAATCTCACCCGTCCGCACGTCCGCGTGTGGACATCCACCGGCTCTGGCGACGGCCGCCACGACCTCGGCCGGAGTCGTCGAGTCGTCCAGACCGTCGACGCGCAGTTCAGCGGTCTTCATCGGCCTGGACACCCGAACGTCCTCCAGGTTGAGGACCTCCCTCAGCTTGGCGGCCAGGACGTCCGCCTTTTCGCCGCTAGAGGCACCCGACACCTCCAGCAGTCGCGCCCCCGTAATTGCCGGCCTCAGTCTGAGGCCGGACGGTATGCCAAGGTCGGGGAACGCGACTTTGGCTTTCGCCTCCATAAGGACCGCCTTATAGGAGATGCCCCTTTCGACGGCTCCGGGCTGCAGCGTAATCACTACAGCCGCGGAGCGTGGGGCTCTCACCCTAGGCGGCCCCTGAGCCTTTTTCGATGCCGGTGCCCACCGGCACCGGCATCGAAAAAGGCTCAGCGGGTACCGGCTCAGGCTCAGGCTCTAGCGGGTACCGGTGGCGGCGCCGCCGTCTTCCTCTTACGGCGGCCCCTCTTGACGACCGTCGTCCAGGTCTCCGTGGTGGCCCCAGGTGCGGTCGCCGAAGATGTGGTCGCCGGGGGTGCGGTCGCCGGGGGTGCGGTCGGCAGGGGCGCGGACGTGCCTTCCACGGGCTTCCTCGGCCCCTCCGCGGGCTTTTTGGACCCCTCCGCGGGCTTTTTAACCCCCTTGGGTTTCCCGGCTGTCGGGCCCAGCTTAGCGGGCTCCCCCTTACTCCGCCTGTCAGCAGCTAGCGGCGGTCGGAGAGTCTCCGCCGGGAGGAGCCTCGATAGGCCCTGCAGACGGGCATTCACCATACCCCCACACTGCAGCATGCAGATGCGAACGATCTTCTCAATCTCCGCATCCGCAGGTGTAGGGGCAGGGACCCACGACGGGGCCGACGGTGGCGGGGCAGTGATGGGAGCGAAACCGGTGGCCGCAGGACGTCTCTGCTGCCATTCTGCCCTCTGCGCGGCAAGCTCCCGCTTGAGGTCCTCGAGCTCAGATCTGAGACGGCCATTCTCCTCCCACAGCTTCGCCGTCTCCTCTGAGCTTGTGCGGTTCAGGAGGACCCCAACTGCCTCCTTGATGCCATCAGCCGCCTCTTTCAGGGCACGGGTGAACGTGCCCTTCAGGCTGCCGGATTTAGTGGCAACCTTCAGGACAACGTCCACGCCGTCCAAAACTTGGCGACTGAGCGCCACCGCCGACAGGCTCTCTCCGGCAGCCGCCTGAGCAGAGCGTCGCTCTCGGGCCAGTCGGGCCATCTCGCTGACCTCGTCAGCCGCCACCGCCTTCCGCTGCGCCCGCTTTGCGGCGTTCGCCTCGGCCTTATTGGACCCCAACGAGGTCAGCGAGGAGCCCTCGCTCAGGTCCACTATCGAGGGCCCGGGGTCGCTCTCCGCGCCCTCCGTCGGACTCGCTACGGGCACTGGTGTTGCGGGCCGAGAGATCGGCACGAAGCGACCCGCTCGGTCGCGACCCGGCAGCCGACCGGGAGCTCCGCTCGCCAATGCACGACCCCGCCCTCTCTGTGCCGTTGGCACCTTGGGGGCCGACAGGTTCTCCTCACTAGAGGAGAGGCCCATCGACCCCGAGTCCCTGCTTCGCGGGCGTTTAAACCCGCGCGTGCCCTGATCGGGCAGTTGGTCCTCACCAGGACCTGAGCCTCCTCGGCTCTTGTTGCCGCCAACGACGGCAAACGGTTCTGTTGCGTCGCACAGTCGCTCCAGGCTAACCCGGAGCTCCTTTTCTTGCGACGCAAGCGGTTGACGCAGGTCGGCAGTGGTCTGCCGGCCCACGAGACTAATGGTGCCCCCCCCAGATACGAAGGGGCTGCCTTCCGAAGAAGGGCGGGATTGTCCCTCCTTGGGTAGGAGGGTACCCGCCTGGGGAATAGTTTTGTCATCAGCCTTGTCCATGATTCCTTTTTAAGGGTGAGGTCCCTTTTCGTCGCGCTAACGACCGGAACCCCTCCGGCCATTCATCCCCTCGGCACGCTAGACCTTGGGATTGGGGTAATTTTTTAGAGAGGTTGTCTTCCTCGCGGCCCGAGCCTCAGTGGCCCGGACCCCCGGTCCTGAACTCAGGATTACGGGGTGGCCGACGATTGGGCAGAACCAACCGCCGCCCCGGCGTCCCCGCGCTGCCGCCGGATGCCGGACAGACGCAGCGCGGACATTGGACACCTTCCACCACCCACCTTCCCGTGGGTACAGCGGCGCGAACCGCTCCTTCCCAGCCTACGCCCACTCACGGCCCTCTGTAAGCAGAGGTGGAGTGGACGTATGACCGTCCGTCTGTAGCCCGGTTCCCTTCACCGACCATCAAGGATGATCGGTGATTGGAACCATGACCTTTCCCCGTGTGTTGAAAATTAGCCGCCAGCCCCAAGAGTCCACCAGAACCAGTGGGCAATTGGTACTGACGTTGCCCAGGGTGCGCCGCGAGGAGGCTTTCAACATGCACCCCAAAATAATTAACCTCGTCTAACTAATTTGGTTCTTGATAGCCTGCTAAAAATAATCTCTTATATATCTCCGCTCTAACAACCTCCGCCGGAAAAAAAAAGAAAAAAAAAATGGATAAAGACGACAGAATTAATCGAATTCTGCAACACAATTCTGAATTCTCCGAAATAAAATTGCTAATGTCCATTGCAATTTTTTTATTTTTTTTTCAGTTATATTGTTCTGCTTTTAGAAATAATGCAATGTAAAAGGATTTTTTTGTTATAATAATCATTAAATTTGCCGAGCTTCTTGAAAATTAAGACAAATATGATGAACAGGTTTTGTTGCACTTACTGGTTAATATGCGACTGGGATAGTTATTTTGCTATGAAATATGGAAAATTTGCTGTGCAGTCAGTATTTATGCTATGTATGTAGTATTTTTGTACAAAAATAAATTTAACTGTATTGCATTATGAGGAAAAAAGTAATGTCATATTGATGTATAATTTCGAATTATCTGCAGTTTGAGTTTTGTTAAACATTTAGTTTATTTGTAGTGAAGTAAGTTATTTGATGTAAAAAAGAATATAAATGATGAGTATGTATTGATAGGCGATTATTTATTTGATATGCAATTTATAATATCCCAAAAGAAATAAGTAGCGTAATCTATAATCATTTTAGAATAATTCATGTATGTTGTTGTTCATGTTGTTGGTTGTTGTATGTTGTTTATTTGGGTTTATCTTCGTCGTATCTGTACCTTATTTTGTGAGTGTGTCTACATATATAAATAAAAACACGATACACCTAATAAGAAGGAACGATGGGTTCACCCACATTGAAGTTAACAGTAAATACTAGCTTAGCACCAATATAAAGTTTAAGTACTCTACAAGCTCCGAAGTGAAGCACACGTGAGCCTGGAAGTGCCTGTTACGGGACCTATCGACGGTAGGGTTGGCAAATAAAAAGAAGAACCAGTGCTCCGGCTCTGTCTCGCATAGGGTCGTAGCATTATGCTGAGCGATGGCCGTTTTGCGTGGATGTGACACATATTTCCCCCCAACTTGTTATATTTGTGTCCTTTTTCTGCGTCATATTTACCGCAAATATAGGCTAACAGGCTGAAGAAGTAAAACCTGCAAGGTATGATCAGAACAATATTTTTAGGGTTCCGTACCAAAATGGTAAAACGGAACCCTTATGGTGAGACTCAGTCTGTCTGTTACAGCTGGATATCTCAAGAACTACTAACGCTATCAACTTGAAATTTAGTTTAAGATGACGTTTGCCCAACTATTTTGCAAATAAGAAAGAAATAAAAATATAGGTATGTATATTTTTGTCTGAAACATTCGAAGTAAACCTACTAGGGCATGTGGGGTATTATATGAAAGAGCGCAGTTTGCACATTTTCAAACATTTGTTCTTTTTTTAGGCCGCATAGTTTTTGACTTTTGATAAAAATATAAAACAAAATACCGTTCCCCCCTTATCTCCGAGGTTTGCAAAGAGAAAAATCTGAAATTATTCTATGTGATAAAAGTTTATGTAAAGATTACAGGAAAATAAAACGAAGTCTCTAAATAGCACACTTTTTCAGAAATCATCAACAAAAGTTACATTAGTTCTACTATCAGTCAAGAGATGGCGCTGACATCAAACTGCAATATTATTCACCGCAGTGCACAGTGTTAAAATTCTCTGATGAATATAGGCCTCGCCGATGAACATTTAAAGACATATGATATTACGGAACTCTCGGTGCGCGAGTGTGACTCGCTCTTGCCCGGTTTTTTCTATTTAGTTGTATGTCTTAGGGCTGATTTTTCAATATTGAGATAACTTTTTTCTAAAGAATGGATCTGACAGTATGACAATTTTCTATACAAAAGCTAGCAAACCGCAATATTTACTCCTCGAATAAAAGTTATCTGACTATTCAGAAATCAGCCCTTAGTTAATTAAGTAGGTACCTGGTACTTGGTGACACACCTGCACTGTCGTCACAACATTGTAATATGAAAACATTGTACAGCCAATTATTTTAAAAGAGTAACCGTGGAGTTTCTTGCCGGCTCTTCTCAATAGGAAACGACCAATTAGAGCCGTGCACCTAGCTTCTGACGTTTCGTAAGTGTCCATGTTGGTTTATGTGAAAACTTTTTTGAATTTGTTTTTTGAATAATGCATTGATTTGTATATTCATACGATTTATTCCGGTCTGATTCCCTAACGCAGGGGGCGTTAGGGAATCAGACCAGAATAAATTCTTCGATCCCCTGCTAGTTCGTCTTCTGTTTTAATCTCTGTCTTATCCACTTTATCTAGGTACTCTTTTTGATTAGGTTTGTACCTATGTACAAAAAGTTATTGTGTGTACTCTTTACTCTATTGTTGTCACCTTGTTATTTTTCCTATACAATAGCAGTTTGGTTCAAATAAATAAAATTCAATACTTTCTTTTATCAAGCTTATTCTTTCAACAATTGGACCATTCAGCGTGATTACATGTTCAGTAAATGTGTATTTCCGCCTAAAAACCGATAGAATGAACGGAGAAATCAGGGATTTGTTCTTCTCCCTTATTTCTGGACGCATAAGATGATAGCACACGTATCAAACTGGAAAGGATTCGGCACCGTATCAACTCGAGCCTTTTAAGTAGTATTCTTTGTATGAAACTCCCTACTGCAACGCACACTAATCGGAATTGTAACGTAATCGTGGTGCGGTGAGTTACGGCTCGTCGTCCCCGCGCTTACGTCTCTCCGTACCCGTGCCTACGTTTCTTCGTCCACCCTTGCCCCTCTCACCCCTCCGGCCTGCCTGCTGCACCATCAACCAGCGGTCGGCGAGCCGTAAGCGCGGCGTCGCATGCCGTAGCCGAGTCGACGTATCGGAGCTGCTGATCCGCTTTGGTTACGTGCTTATGTTAGGCTGACGTCTGTTTGACGGCGAGGCGAAAGGCGATACGGTTCCGATCCCTTTTCCGATTTGATACGTGTGCTATGACCTTTATACAGTCCTTTTACAGTTATTTTACCTCTGATTTGGCATCCCTTTCCAACTTAAAGCGATCTTTCTCACTCTAATAAGGTTGCTGTTAGGTACAGCTGTCGTCACGTAAAAAGAACGCTGAGCAACAGTGGAGGGGGTATGTCTACGCACGGGTACAGTCGTGTCCTAAAGTACTAGGCTATTGTTTTATCGTTTATATAAAGGAAACGCACATATGTGTCAGCTTTGAATAGACAGATATAGTAAAGTACCCGCCTCAGGTTGAGTTCTATAGGGTTGTCAGACAAACCTTTTAAAAAATAGTACGAGATAGGTAAAATTATCTTTTTTCCTAATTATGTTAATATTTGTATATAGGACGGTTTTCCCCCTAATATATTACAAGTCGCTAATTTCATATCTGTCTGTCTGCGTGACCACGTGGTTCTTCTACACTTCGATTTTCAATATCATTTAGAATATTTATTAAACTTTTAAAAATAAAGAAAAATCTCGATGTTTTTTCAAGTCGTACCAACGGTAAGCGTACCACGCAAAGCACAACGGGTCACCAGTCCCTGATAATCTTCAAAAATTACTTCTCTTGGTAGCATTACGTTCTCTTGTAATTGAACGTAAATAAGGCTTTATTTTAGCTCAAATAACGTGAAGCCTCGTAACGTATAAAATTACCTCAGAGAGAAAACATATAAGGCAGACGTAGATCCTCGTTACCTACGTCTCTTGTGCATTATACAAATATACAATGATAAAGGTCGAAATACGAGGATTTAACGTAAATATTGCAAGAACACAGCAAAAAAAAAACAAACAAATCAAGTAAAAAAATAAAGTCTATACAAACTAGCTCTTTATTTAGCCAAGAAATGAAATATTTCTTTTTTATTGAAGTACAGCGTTTCTTCTGAAGTTCAAGGCACACGGCGTTTTCTAATCTTCTGTGGTTAATATATCGCAGACAACTGGTTAAATTAGCAACGGCTAATTTAACCAGTTGTCTATATAGTTAGTACCTATAGTTGTAATTTAACCAGCGAAGCGAGGCGAGCACTACCCCTAAAGACCAGGCGGTTAACTAAACGTAGTTAACCCCTTAAAGGGAGCCCTGGCTTAGTTACTGCAACCAATTCGGCTCGCGCGTGATTGGTTATACAGTTCCAATCTAAACTATAATTGAATATCATTCAGGCCGTTAATTGAACGGCCACTGATTAGTTAAAAGGGTAGGCGGTTAACTAAACGGCTGATTAAGCTGACTTCTTTTATTTTATAATTTTTATTTTTCATTTTAATTGTGTTTTTATATTATAATTTAATTTTAATTTTGATGTTAATTTTAAACTGATTTTAATTTTGATTTAATGTTGTTTTTTGTTTTTATGAAGATTTTTGTGTTGATTTTATTGTGTGTAATTGCTGTATGTAATTGCTATGGGTTAATACCTGAAATAAACTTATTATTATTGTTCCCTTTATTTAATTGTATGTACATATAAATTATATTTTTAAATATTAGAATATAAAAACATAAAAACATTTAAAAATTTAAAAAATAGTAGCCCACCGGTATCGGGAACAGGGTCCAAGCTACCGGCGGTCAGGGCTCCAGAGAGAGGAACCTCCTGACAATGCGAGCCGTATCCAGAAGTACCGCTTTCTGAATCAAGCCCTTGATCCAGCTGCCCAACGAGAGCCTCTTCAGGTGTTGGTCGAGGCTCTTGGCTATTAGTCCATTGGCTATTACGACTATCGGCACAATGTCGACAACCTCGTGAGCCAAGTCAAGATACTTGATCTGTTTATCTTTCTCGGCTTTCACGAGGTTCTCATCATGCGGGACGGTTATATCAACAACCATTGCGCGTCGCTCTGATCGATCCACCACCACTATATCAGGCTTATTGGCAATAATAGTCCTGTCAGTGATGATGGATCGATCCCAATATAATGTGATATTACCATTTTCGAGAACTGGGTCGGGCACATACCTGTAGTACGGCACCTCCGATTCCACAAGGCTGTATTTCAGAGCAAGTTGCTGATGGATTATCCTGGCTACAAGGTTGTGTCTATGCAAGTACTCTCCGTTAGCTAGACGAGAACACCCGGAGATAATATGCCTGATTGATTCTCCCGGCCGGTGGCATGCCCGACAGATGTCAACCGTGCCGTCTTTCACAATAAATCTCCGGTAATTGTTTGTCATCATAACTTCGTCCATAATTGCACAGACAAAACCTTCGGTTTCTCCAAAGAGGTCACCGAAACGCAGCCAGGCTACGGACGCTAGTAAATCTACATCGGGTCCATGTAGGGCCCGGAAAAAGCGTCCGTGAAGCTCCTTACTCTGCCATACCTCCATGCGATCATTAGTGTCAAGCACTACTGGTTTGCGCCAGTTCTCTTTACCCAAGGAGAGCGGGGTGAGGCCCTTGTCCACCGCGACTACATCCCGATGCATCCCCACGTCGGTTTCTAAGAAATATTCCCTGAGACTGCATATCTCGCGATTGTGGAGAGTCTTAGCATTTAAAAAGCCTCGACCTCCACACTTTCGCGGGATATACAGCCTCATTACCGATGACCGTGGGTGATGCATTCTATTTGCAGTCAGCAGTGTACGGACCTTCCTATCCAGGGCGTCGAGTTCGGTCTGAGTCCATTTGAGTATGCCGAAAGAGTACATCAGAACCGGCATGACCCAACCATTGAAGGCGCGCACCTTGTTTCCGCCTGAAAGAAGACTATTAAATACTTTTTTCAGGCGGCCAAAGAAGCGCTCTTTCAATGATTGCTTCATGTCAGTAACATTGATGCTTAACGCTTCCGACATACCCAAATACTTATAGGTTTCGGATGCGGTGAGGGCTCGAAGGTTTGTGGAGTCCGAGAGTTGGGTCCCCACGGATTCCACAATCTCCCCTCGCTTTACATGCATGACCGCACATTTGTCCACACCAAATTCCATCCTGATGGCGCTACTGAAAGTTTCAGTAATTTTCAGTAGCTCCATCAGTTGCAAATTGTTGGGAGCAAAGAGTTTTAGGTCATCCATGTAAAGGAGGTGAGATATAACCTGACCACCTCTCCTCAGCCGATAGCCTAGACCGGAATCCCCCCCTAGCCCTATCGCCCCCATGATAGCCCCCATTTCTGGTATTGGATCACAGGCTCGCTCGACTTCCCGAGTCCAGTCACTTTCGGTGTGACTGACAGGCACCGACCAGATACTGCGCCAGAAAGAACACATGGCATCATCATCTGGCAGGCACGTGTCAGTCACACTTTGGTCCGGTCGCTCCCAATCCCTATAAACCCACCTTTGATCACTCTGGAAGGTGCGATTCTGAGTGTATCGCTCTACTCGCCGCTTATACCGACGGATACGGTTTGCCCATGCATAGACTTTCTGCTTCAGGAAGTCGATGCGCTCCGTGACACAAGACATATAGTCTTGAGGACTGATATCAGTCCCCAAGAATGCCCGTCTCACAAAGCGCATCACTCTAGGGCGAGTATTGCCCTCCCTGAAGCAGGTTAGTTTGCCGATGAGCGCTCTGGCCTCACCAATACGGCGTTCAATTCTGCACTGCCAAGCTGGTACGGCTGGTTTCGGTCGTGTAGCTCTAGAGTCATTAGCAAATTTGACGTGAGCTACACGACATGCCGCTACAGCCGCGCAGTACAGAATCGAATGAGTATCGGTGAGGTCTTCGCAGCCATCAAAATAGTTTGACAACTGCGAATCCAGAACCGCCACCAGCGCCCTATTTTTATTATGCATGGGCAAACGAGGTAAGCGTGGCCCAAGTTCGGGCGACATGAAGCGATATTCCTGAATCGCATCCTCCAAAGTACTCCTCAATTCCTCATTACATTGGGTACTTACGTTTGTAGCCCTGTCATTACTCCCCTCGTCAGCATGACTCGTATTAGACTGTGGTAGTACTACAGCAGTCTGCGACTGAGGGGCGATGACATGGCTACTCTGCATTTCATAGTCGTTGTTTATAGTCGTTGTTTTTTATTTTATTATTATTATTATTATATTAAACCAGTTGGCTAAAGTGTGGAACACTCTGCCAGCGTCTGCGTTCCCTTCCACATATAACCCGTCTTTCTTCAAAGCACGAGTGAATAGGCATTTTCTGGAGACGCTCGTTTCATCACAGATCCTCTTCCAACGTTTTCCACCAGGCGACAGCGTCAGAGTCCATTTTCAATAAAAAAAGCTAACTTTTTAGTTCTGTTTTTTTTTTATCTGAAAATAATTTCAATGTCCTCTACAACCCCTTCTTATTTTTTTTTGTTTATGTTTTTCATTGCGTCATGTTTACCGCAGATAAACGTATTTTCTTTCATTCTTTATTTTCTTTCTTTACAACCCAACATACAATGAGTGATATTAGAACGGGCGGAGGAGTCTGACAGGCTCTTACTGTCTATAAGCACACGGTGTTCCTCCTCGTCACTTTTGGCTGGAGTGCGGGGACGCATTTGCATTCTCCACAATCACCCAAAGTTATTGTTACCTACACCAACTCCAGTAGACACTAGGTAAAGAAATGCAATTAAACATTTTTAACTTTTCCACAAATGTTTCCACCGTGCCAACCTCAAAGTCACAGTAGAACCCAAAGCTAAAATAAATTCAATTAATAACGAACAGTTCGCGATATTAACACATTCTACACGTAATCTGGGTTTTATGGGGAGGATTGGGATGCTCGGCACTCCTTCTATTAATAGATATCCCCTTTTATTATTATACTTGCGTGGGGAGTTATTCAAATGGAGGATTTTGCATGTTCACAATAGAAGAAGTCGTTATAATCCTCCTGAAAACGAAGTGATAATTCCATTCGTGTTGTTCCAGTGAAAGTACAGACTTTTCAACCTACGGAAATGTTCGGAAAATTGTAGTTATTGGTGATTATTAGTCGGGTTGAGAGCTAAGTTTAACTTGTTCCATCGTCAATCTTGCATGCATGAGGTAACATGAGACTAAAAAGGCCACATTGGGGCCTAAAAAGGCCACTTTGGCAGAATCATAAAATGATAACATAATGGACAGTTATATGTTAAGTTAATCGTATCAAATCCCATTGGTGAAGCATTTTCAGTTTTTTTTTGTCTGTTCTAAAATACCAATCAATCCAATCCAAATCCAATCCCAATCTCTTTGATTATACCTACGTAATGCAGCGAAAAAAAAAACATGGACTGTCTTCGCCATATTATGATTCATAATGTTATCCTTTTATGATTCTCCAAAGTGGCCTTTTAAGGCCCCATTGCCTACGACGTTATGCGTAGCACATACGTAGCATTGCTACGCTCGCAGTCACATGTCTACGACAGACGCGTGTACAGTGCAGTAAGGCATAGGTAACCCAACATATTCGTTGGTCTAGTGGTTGCAAGCATTACTGATGAGGTCTTGGGTTCGATTCCCAGGTCGGGCCCAATAACTCCTTGTTATCGGGTTTCTAGGGTTCGGTACCAAAATGGTAAAACGGAACAGTCTGTCTGTCTGTCTGACATAGCTGGATATCTCAAGAACTACTAATGCTATCAACTTGAATTTTGGAATAGTTTTAGATGACGTTTGCAAAAATATTTTGCAAATAAGAAGGAAATAAAAATATATGTATATTTTTTGCAACAGGGATTAAAAAATTAGTCAGTAAAATTAAATATAACAGTCTGGAAAATTCGAATTTTACTATGGCGTGTGGGGTATCATATGAAAGAGTTAGCGCAGTTTGCTCATTCTCAAACATATTTAGTTTTTTTTGGCAGCATAGATTTCGACTTTTGATGAAAAATGTAAAAAAAAAAATACCGCCCCCTCCTTATCTCCGAAGTTTGCAAAGAGAAAAATCTGAAATTATTTTATGTAAAGATTACAAGAAAAATAAAACAAAGTTTCTAAACTGCATACTATTTCAGAAATCATCAACAAAAGTTACATTAGTTCCACAATCGGTCAAGAGATGGCGCTGACATAAAACTGCAATATTCTACATCGCAGTGCACAGTGTTAAAATTTTCTGTCGAATATAGGCCTCGCCGATGAAAAATTAAAAACATGATGGTACGGAACCCTCGGTGCGCCAGTCCGACTCGCTCTTGACCGGTTTTTTTTCTATCTGGAATTTCTAAGTAGCTGCTTGAAGTCTGGATATGTGCCCGGTTGATGGCGGTAGGCTCGCCCCCTATCATATGGGACTTAAACATAACTGACCAAATGTGGGCGTTCCATTCCCCAACCCTTCAGGGAAAACAAGGCGTTATGTAACAGCCTAACAGCTTTCACTATAACAGTAAAAAAAAAGAATTTTAGTATTAGTTTTTTGCCACCGACTTCCGAAATTCAAGTTATTTCGTAATTTTGAGTTCATATTTCTTTTTGAAGTAGGTTTAATTTTTTTTATAACTTTTTTTATTCGTTATTTTTGGTTTTAAGTAAAAACTGGACTATTTGTTTGTAATAAGTAGGTAATAGTTTTGTTGTAAATGTTGCACTAGAATTTAACCAAGGTTTTGAGATGTTTTCGCTTTGACACTACACCCGTAGCTCGTATCAATAAGCCAGGCCGTCACACTTACACACGTATTAGTCCATATCTTGAAAATTACTTAATCAATTTTAATGAAACTTACACTGTTACCTGAGCTGTAATAAATGTAAGCCAATACAAAAAAAATGGTCTCGATCCGATTAACAGTTGTGGAGAAATGCGTGGACAAACATACATACATACGTCTATAAAATTTTGTATATTTGTTTGGAAGCCCTAATAGATTGTCATATGTGAATATAATGCAATTCCAATAATATTCCATTCATACCTACGTGTCGAATTGATAACCTCCTTTTTTTTGAAGTCGGTAATTAAAAAAATAGATTTTCAGTTTTTCTCGTGAGTTACACCATTCTAAATTGAATATCCAACAAATGGGGTTGCTATAAAAAGGAAAATAGAAAAACTATGCTTTCGGAAATTATGGCAATAAATATCCGCAAAATAAATTGTAAATAGCAAGTAAAAAGTAAGTAAAAAAGTGAGCTGGTGAGTTGCAAGCGTTCTAACTAATAGGGGAATGTCTGCACGCTATTAGTGGCGACTTAGTTTGTGCAAGCTATTTTACTTGCAGCAAACAAATCTCAAGTCGCTTTTAATTAATGTTTCTTGTTACCGCGAGTATTTATACATTTTCGCAATCACAGCTGAGCACTGTTTTTGCTGGGAAATATTTATTATAGTAATGTCCCGTGGGTTTTGTGAGAAACTAGGTTTTTACATCCATTTGAAAATACTGAAATCAATCATCGATTCATTGGCCAAACGAAGATTACTGCTTATGGAGAAACTGACGTAAAAATGCTTAGTTTTGGTTAACAGTTAGATTTCACACACACCACACATTCACCACACAAACATTTCGACACACACACATACCATACCGCCTGAAGTCACCTCTCTAGTCTCTACTCTGGAATTCCTACCCCGAGCCCCAAGATACAGACTAACTGTCTAGTTTGGGACTCACTAGCAAATATTACATTGTAACCTAGCTGTAAGTAATAATTTAAGCTACTCATGTCGTCTGAGGGGCGCGTGGCTAAATTATAGAGGTATGGGGAACAGTGTGTAAAGTTCACTCTTACTTAAAGGGAGGATCCGGGTGTTGTGTCTGGCGGGCAACTGCCCGATGATTCATGTCGGGCCGTTGTATCTATGCTAGTTGCGCGGTAAACTCTGCTTGCGCGATGCAGTATTTTGCGTGACGTCAGTATGACGCGTTGTTCGCATGTGGCGTTGTAGATACCGCTACAAAATCGGTCGATCTGGTTAAGCTACGCTTGCCGCGGTTGGTCCGTGGACCATCTTTACATACCGTGACCCCTCCATGCCTCTGAAAGCACGTTGAGCCGTTGGTCCCGGCAGTCATTCGTGGATCTTTGACAGTCGTTACGGGTAGTCAGAAGCCCGAAAGTCTGACAACCAGTCTTACCAAGGGGTAACGTTTTACCCAGTAACTAGGTTGTGGATGTCAGATAGGCAGTCGCTCCATGTAAAATACTAGTATTCAGCTGCATCCGGTTAGACTGGAAGTTGACCCCAACATAGTTGGGAAAAGGCTCAACTCTCAACTTGCTGTTAAACTGTGAACCTGCTTACTGAATTACCTGGACAATTAATATTTTCTATTCTTTTTATTTAATTTTTTGAACGCCTCTTAGAACTCAGAGCCACTCATACGATAGCAAACAATAGGCTAAAAATAGTTTAAGAAGTTCTAGTAGTCGAAATGGGTTGAAAGATAAAAATCGGCAGTCGGACTTGCACACGAAGGGTTTCGTACCACAAGGCATAAAACTCCGAAAAAAAAAACGTTTCTTTTATACCCCTTTAAATTTTAACTTTATTTTATTTTTATTATATGTTGTTATAGCGGCAACAGAAATACATCATCTGTGAAAATTTTAACTGTCTAGCTATCACGGTTCATGAGATACAGCCTGGTGACAGACAGACAGACGACAGTGGAGTCCTAGTAATAGGGTCCCATTTTTACCCTTTGGATACGGAACCCTAAAAATTAACAACTAAATAAATAAGTGAATAACGGGTCTGTTCCATGTCTACCCTAACCCTTAAAATTAATTTTTGCAAGTAGGTACCTAAGACTTTACAAAAATATATTTGCCTTTATTTTAACTTTAAGATCCGTACGTTAAAGCAAATAGAGATGTTCTTTCAGATCGAATTACAGTGAGCATCGAGTTGCATGTTTCATGAGCACCGGCTGCAGACGACAAATTTTATTACTGAAGTATCATACGTACCTATGTATGGAATAAGGGTGCCGTGTGTGAACTTATACGTACTAGGATTGAGTACGTAATCCTGTTACAAAATCTGGACTGGCATATCAATGTGGAGTTGAATTTTTGATGCACATCCTACTTGACCATCATCATCTGCCTAGCCTTTTCCCAACTATGTTGGGGTCGGCTTCCAGTCTAACCGGATGCAGCTGAATACCAGTATTTTACATGGAGCGACTGCCTATCTGACCTCCACAACCCAGCTACTGGGTAATATGATACCCCTTGGTAAGACTGGTTGTCAGACTTTCGGGCTTCTGACTACCCGTAACGACTGTCAAAGATCCACGAATGACAGCCGAGACCAACGGCTTAACGTGCTTTCCGAGGCACGGAGGGGGGTCTCGGTATGTAAAGATGGTCACCCATCCACAGACCAACCGCGGCAAGCGTAGCTTAACCTGATCGATCGACCTGTGCGGCTGTTATTATTTAACCACGGGCCCCTCATCCTACTTGACCATTCTACTAATATTGTAAACGTGAAAGTTTGGAGGATGGGTGGATGGATGGATGTTTGCTTGTTACTCTTTCCCGCAAAAACGACTGAATGGATTTGGATGAAATATATAAAAGTATATGATCGACTATAGTAAACAAAAACAGAAAAAAAATGATATTCTTCAGGATATAAGCTAGGTAGATACTGTGTTGAAAACATACCTAATACAACTAATTTGATACGATAGAAAAAAAAACATGAAGATACCTCTAAAAACTTTCTTTTTTTTACAATAAGAACCATACCTACTAATATACATACAATCATTCTGTTTTTTACCGACTTCAAAAAAAGGAGGTTATCAATTAGACACGTATTAATGTATGTAATATTATTAGAACTGCATTATATTCACTTTATGACAATCTATTAGGGCTTCCAAACAAATTTACAAAAAGTACAAAAAAAAAAAAAAAAGTAATAAAAAAAAAACTAGTTTGAAAAAAAGAAAAAGAAAAATACTTTTTTTTTACCCCGAATTTACGTAGTCTTTTGGCTGTTACCCCTAGAGTGTATATAAAAATCCGGAGGCGCGAAGGGAGGGCAACCCCCGCCCGCTGTAACAAAGCATAGGCACCCGTGGGAGCCGTAGAGGCTGAGGTTGGTCGCCGGAGGCGACCAGCAAGCCGAAGCTGCGGAGGTGAACATGGGTGCCTATCCTTTATTACGCAAGGGCGAAGGGGTTGCACTTCCCGTAGCGCCGGAGACGTTGCAGATGCAACCTTTTTCCACTCATACTACTTATATCAAAATTTGTTCGATATTTTAACTTGTACCTACGTATTTTTAGGGTGAATTAATGAATGTATTAAATGTTGAAAATTAACCCATTTTTACACGTAGGTATATTAATTTTCGATGTTCAAATAATATATGTACCCATCGATATTTAGGACGTTCGATAGTTTGTACTTCGATATTTAGGACATTCGATAATCTGTATTTCGGTATTAGGATTTTTCGATGTAACTTTTGTAGATATTTAGATTGTTGATATATTGGACGTAGGATATTTAACCACTCGATGATATAAACTGTCGTTATTTTAATTTTCGGTTTTATGGTCGTTCTATATTTTCATTTTCGATGTTATGAATATCGATATTTTAACAGTAGGTATTTTAATCTTCGATATTCAAATACGTACCCGTAGATAAGTTATATTAGTGTAGTTTCCTGTTTTTCTCATCTACTAATATAGATACTTCGTTTTTATTTGTTCCGAACGAAAAATGCTCTCCTTCCATTTAGCAGGATGGTCCGAAAGAGTTACCGCTACCCCGGAACATAAAGGGCTAAGGAAGGACCACGGGTAGGTTTTAGTCAGTAAGAGTCTGATACTCCCTTCCGCTCCACCCAGAGCGGGAGGGGTCATTTGATGATTTCCCACAGTAAAAAAAAAAGAAAGCCCTTTAATACAACTGCATTTACCCTTTTTAATGTATTTTCTTCAAGACTTGAACCATTTTCCTTTAAGATTTACTTCCTACCAACATCCTATTTCCAATTTAGGAGCGCCGCAAACCAGACGACTGTTTACCGAGGCGCCCGCATCCTGCGCGCAATACAATTTAGAAAGGATTTGTCCGTTATACCTACGTGTAGTAAAATCTTTATCGTGAAAGTCTTTGTCAATATTTGTCTAGGATATATATTTTATGTAGTTTCAGATAGTGCCCAAAATAGATTTAATATCGTGTCTTTTTTGGTTTATTTATCATTGTTTTTTTAGAGTTCCGTACCCAAAGGGTAAAACGGGACCCTATTCGGGTCTGTCCGTCTGTCACCAGGCTGTACCTATCTCATGAACCGTGATAATTAAACGGTTGAAATTTTCACAGATGATGTATTTCTGTTGCCGCTATAACCCCAAATAGGTACTAAAAACAGAAAAAAGAAATATTTAAGGGAGCCTCCCTTAAATATTTATTTTTTCTATACAACAACCGTGTTTTTACGGCGCTTTTGCCTTGTGGTACGGGACCCTTCGTGTGCGAGTCCGACTCGCACTTGGCCAGTTTTTTAAATATTGCTTGGCGGCAAACGTAAGTAAACCTTTCCTGTAGAAACTCTTTAACGAAAACCGTGAACTGGAAAACTTTTCCCGTTTTGTTTAATGTTGGCTTATGAGGCTCGCTTTTGTGGTCTTTTTATCTGATTTCTGCAAAGCTGTGAGGCCAAAGCGCCACAAGGCAAAGCATTATTTTATCTTCTAGGTTTACTTATTTTATTCGTTCTTATGCATAAATACTTAGGTGCAGAAGGTCGTTTTTGAGATGAAATTATATTAATTACCTAATATTTATTTATTTTTTTAGTAAAAAGAAGAAATGCAATGCATGTTACATTATTATGATAATACACTTGTGCTCAATATTTGTGAATAATGACCCCGATGCTAGGAAAATCCTGTGTTATAGGGGCCATTTTACAAAATTCGGGAATCTAAAACGTGTAACTGCAGCAATAGTATGTGAGTAAGCGCGTGTGATGTGGTGTGGGGAAGTGGATGAGTGTGTGATGTGTAATGTGTGTGTGAGTGTGTGATGTCTGTCGTGTGTGTGTAGAGAGGGAAGGTGATTTGATGAGTCTGTAGGTGTGTAAGTGTTCGTGATACTAATAATTATTTATTGGGTTTAGCGTTTCAGCAGTGCTTCTGTTTCATCATAATCTAGGTGAGGAGGAATTCTTTAGTTATTTTTTACATTTGTGTCTGTTTAGTTTATGTATGTTAAGTTTTTTATGTATTTTATTGTATACAAAGGCACTCAGGTAGGAGTAGTGACGTCTAGCAAATGTGGTTTTTGTTTGTGATGTGGGACAAGCCGGTTTGGGTCTTCTTTTTACTCTCAGCAGGGCTAGCATGGCCGGAGACATTTTATCCACGGGGAGAGGAGAAAATACTATTCCCCTCTGTCAATTTTGTCCACCCTCCGAGCACGGCAACGTGGGTGGATAAACTATTCACGGTGGACAAACCAGCAGGGCTAGCATGGCCGGAGACATTTTATCCACGGGGAGAGGAGAAAATACTATTCCCTTCTGTCAATTTTGTCCACCCTCCGAGCATGGCGACATGGGTGGATAAACTATTCACGGTGGCAGTAAGCACGAGACATTTTTATAGTACAATTAATTATATTTTCTCCAAGAGATATACTTAAACCCACCATCTAAAGACGAGGACAAATTTCTCCCTTTGTTATGTCAAAAATCTGTAATTTTTCTCTTCCACTAGTCGCCATGCTATAGACGGGGGGTGAGTATCCACGTCTAATGTCAAAAAGTGATATAATTCTCTTTCCTCCTGTTGCCGTGCTTTGGCAGGTGGATAAAATAATTTTATCCCTTGTCAGTGGAAATAACCGGTGGAGAAAAGTTTTATCCCCAGCCCATGCTAGCCCTACAGGCTGTTATTTATGCTGTATGGAAGAGTCGCGTGTTTTCGCATTACTGCGCGCTGTATGTATAGTTGTCAAACCGTTAGTGTTTTAAAGTCCCTGTAGAGTTGCCGCGTTGGGAATCTAAAGGATCTTTTTAGAATGACTTTAATTACGGCTCTCTGGGCTCGTTCTACCTGTATAATGTCGGTCTTGGCGGCCCCTCCCCAGGCAGTGATGCAATAGACGACGCCGACGCAGACATCACTTCGTGCAAAATAAGCAGCAGTGCAATTTTTATAATTAAAATATATATGTTTAGGTTAAGGTATCTATGGGCCTGTGTTGCCTGAAATACATGGATTATTATTATTAATAGCTGAGGACTGATTCGGCTAATGCCGAGTAAACAATCTAAAGGATTTCGCTGCCTGCCCTTAGCTTCTTAAAGAGAAAAATAAGTTTTCGTATTCGTGCGGACACTGTTTGTAAATATATTTTCCAGGATAGGCAGGCATCCAATTGAAGGCCGAGATATCGTACCACTGGTGCTCTGGTTACAATGGGGCATGTGCAAAGGGAGGGGGTTGGAAAATGTGTGGGCTTAATAAGCAGTGAACCATCTTGTGGCAGGGTGGCACATCAGAGCCAAAGGTGATAAAGTTAGTTTTCGCAACGTTTAGAGTGAGACTGTTTTGCTCTAGCCATATCATCACTTCACCGAATCCCTTTTCCGCTATCTCTTTAGCTGAAGCCCAATCACGGCCATAAGATAGAATTACCGTGTCATGCGTGTAGGCTATTATTTTTGTGGATGGAAGGGACAGCTGACAGAGTACGTTGACGTAGATTAGAAAAAGGGGAGTACTGAGACTTCCTTGTGGGACTCCGACATTCACAGGATTTGCACTGCACTGCAGTGCGTTAAAGTGGGAGACTACATTAGCGAACCAAATCCTGTGCCTGTGTCACTGTGTGCCTGTGTGTGTGTGTGTCACTGGTAGGATGCATCCTACCAGTGAGAAAGTTTATAAATAAAATATTATCTGTATAAATATTGTCTGTGTCCCTTTGACAAATTTTCTACTTTATTCTTAAACTGTTATTTCTTGAAACAATCACCGTAATGTGCCCGATATTGTTTCATCTAGTGTGTTGTTTGGACTTTTTAAAAAGTCCTTAGGCAGCTCAAACGTTAAGTTCTCGGTTTTTTTTTGTTGTAAAAAAAGTAAATTTAAAAAAGTAATTTTAACGTAAATTTAATTTAAGTTGTGGAATGTTGATACTTGAGACTTACTGGGGTTTCGTTTAGTATTCAAGGAGGATTCTTATAAAAAGTTTTATATTTTTCAAGATATTGCTTTTGAAGTTTTAACGATTTGGTAGAACAATGACGAGTAGGTACCTTGTAAAATTAAAATTTATATTATACAATATTATATATTACAATATTATATTATATTTACAAATATTACTTAAAAAAAAACTCAAGGAAAAAACAAAGGATTTGGTAGAAGAATAATGAGTAGGTACCTTGTAAAATTAAAATTTATATTATACAATATTATATTTACAAATATTACTCAAAAAAAAACTCGAAGCATTTATTTCAATTAAATAAAGTACAGGCACTTTTGAGTTGTCAAGGGGTCGGTCAGTCAGAAAGATGAAGCTAGTTGCCCATTCCAAAGCGTAGGTACTTAAGGAGAAGAACGGGCAATAAACTCCATGGACACTTTCAACATCACGCCTGAAAACCCTGAAGGGTTATGAGGCAGAGGTGTAACTATAGTACACCTACTTTGCGCCTGTTATATTTAAGTCCCATATAACAGGGGGCAAGCCTATTGCCATCAACTGTGCACAAATCCAGTCCAGCTGTTCCTGAGAAATTCCTGATGGAAAAACTCATAACAATTGGCCTCTTCTGGGAATCGACCCCAAAACCTTTGAATTATAACAAACATTTATTGAATTGCTTGTGGCTAAGAAATAACAGCCGCACGGTTCAATCGATCAGGTTAAGCCACGCTTGCCGCGGTTGGTCGGTGGATGGGTGACCATCTTTACATACCAAAACCCCTCCATGTCTCGGAAAGCATGTTAAGCCATTGGTCCCGGCTGTCATTTGCGGATCTTTGACAGTCGTTACGGGTAGTCAGAAGTCCGAAAGTCTGACAACCAGTCTTACCAAGGGGTATCGTATTACCCAGTAACTGGATTGTAGAGCTCAGATAGGCAGTCGCTCCATGTAAAATACTGGTATACAGCTGCATCCAGTTACACTGGATGCCAACCCCAGCATAGTTGAGACAAGGCTAGGCAGATGATGATTTATTGCATTGCTTATGTCAACACGATATCAGTGGATGAAACACTTAATTGTTGTAAATAACTGGTTAATTTTTGGCTACGAAATAATCTTCCCAAAATCTTTGTTTCCCTCTAAAATAATCTTCCCCAAAACGATTAGGGGACGAAGATCATCCTTCCACGCAAATTAGGGATCAATGGTCGGTAACTTTCGGTAAGTGGTGGACTTTTATCTGTTAACACTTGAGCTGACCGGATAATTAGGAACTTCGTGCATTGTCGGCAATCTTCGAAAGGCGAAGTTTGTTGAGTTGGTATTTCTATAGTAGGTTTAGTTTTAGCTATAGTTGTATGATAGGGGTGATTTTATAGCAAAGTTGTCTTGTAGGGATCAGAATGTTGGGCCACAAAAGGGATGCATGAAAGGCAATTGCATGCAGCGGAGATGAAAATGCTAAGAAGAATGTGTGGCGTTACACGAATGGATATAATTAGAAACGGGTAGGTACATAAGCGGAAGTCTGAAAGAGGCACCGGTAGCTGAAAAGTTGTATGGAAATCGGTTGTCTTGGTATCATGTGATACGGAGGAATGAGGAAAATGTAGTGAAGAAAGTTTTGAGAATGAATGGCGAGGGCTATATGAGCAGGGGAAGATCAAAGAAACGATGGATGGACTGTGAAGGACGATATGGTTAGAAAAGGGGTCACTACCGAGATGACGACTAATAGAGAGGTGTGGAAGAAAAAGACATGTTGCGCTTACCACAAATAAATATAAGGGCAGGAGAATATAATTATAGAATACTGTAGCGGTATCTATAACGCCACATGCGAACAACGCGTCATACTGATGTCACGCAAAATCCTCCATCTCGCAAGCAGAGTTTACCGCGCAACTAGCATATATACAACAGCCTGACACGAATCATCGGGCAGTAGCCCGCCAGACACAACACCCGTCTGGTCGGAATATCCTCCCTTTTCTATAGAGTGTGAGTGAACTTTACACTGTTCCTCATACCTCTATAACACTGTGCACATTTATGAACAAAATTCATGTTTTCAGCCATAATCAATAAGGGCAACAATTAGCTTACATAAACAGTGTAGTACAGAAAAAATCATTTCTGGTTAAAGACATTTATTTCTCATAAAGCAATTTACATTTCACTTACATGAGAACTTTACGCATAAAGTAAGAACTAATCATTGTCCTTCGACACTCGGACTTACAATTCACCTGACGTGTATTTCACATTTTATATATTGTTTCTTTCAATAATGCTGACAGATTGCTTAATTTTTTTTACTGATTTCAAAATTAGTTTCAGTAGCTGGTGTATATCTTCATCAGTAGGATCATATTTTGAAGTTAATCCACCGGCACCTGTGCCAGGCGAGGGACAAATTATAATTATAATATATTTTATCGATTAATTATAAATAACTAGCTTTTGCCCACGACTTCGTCCGCGTGAAACTTCTTGTACCCCGACCCACCCCACCACATCGCATCGCCTGCCCGATCTACTACTTATATTACAGACTGTTAGTTTCATAGATTACCGCGCTCAAACAAAACAATAAACAAACTATTTAGCTTTATTATTAGTACTAGCTGCACCCACGGTTTCACCCGCATAAGTATTGATCCCGTGGTAATATCGGGATAAAAAGTATCCTATGTGTTAATCCTGGTTATAAACTATCTGTGTGCCAAATTTCATCTAAATTCGTTCAGTAGTTTTTGCGTTAAAGAGTAACAAACATCCATCTATCGTCACAAACTTTCGCGTTTATAATATTAGTAGGATAGTAAGATGTACCTAGATACATACATAAAAACAAATTAGCCAATTAACAAATTAAATTATTGGTGGCGCCCGTGGCTAAATAATAACAGCCGCACAGGTCGATCGATCAGGTTAAGCTACGCTTGCCGCGGTTGGTCTGTGTACGTGTGACCATCTTTACACACCGAGACCCTTCCGTGCCTCGAAAAGCACATTAAGCCGTTGGTCCCGGCTGTCATTCGTGGATCTTTGACAGTCGTTACGGGTAGTCAGAAGCCCGAAAGTCTGACAACCAGTCCTACCAAGGGGTATCGTATTACCCGGTAACTGGGTTGTGGAGGTCAGATAGGCAGTCCCTCCATGTAAAATACTGGTATTCAGCTGCATCCGGTTAGACTGGAAGCCGACCCCAACATAGTTGGGAAAAGGCTAGGCAGATGATGATACATAAAAACAAATTACAATAATTATTAGTGAGTATTGAATTTGATTACTTATAGTTCCAGCCAGTATAATTTTATTGCAGCTCGTACAACAATCTAGCATGTCATCTTGACTGCTAAATGTGAGGAAACTCTCACATTTAGCAGTCAATCAGAAAAATTCAAGCGTCACAAGCCATCATACAGTGCCGCGATTGTAGTTACCAAGTCAAACGTACCACGTCCCTGCACATGACACGCCAAACATTCAGTCAACCGTTGAACGGCAAACATGAAACACTTTGAGTTCGGGTATTGTTCGAGGTGTCAGTTTCAGCCGTGCCGATACTGTTTACCTCCACATCGTCTGTCTACCGTCAGTTTACCCTAGTTAACAAAGAAATTTGAGTAAACTTGGCTTTTAACAACACTGAAATTCTTTGAAATTCTGAATTCTCTGCAGTTGATAGCAGAATCTTTTGCTCACTAGGTTATAGAAAAACAACACTTCCTTTCTCAAAATATTCTCTACTAGCAGCGTCCTTCGGTTTCACCCGCATAAGTTTCGATCCCGTGGGAATATCGGGTTAAAAACTATCCTATGTCCTTTCCCGGGACTCAAACTATCTCTATACCAAATTTCATCTAAATCAGTTCAGCAGTTTAGACGGACACACTTTCGCATTTATAATATTAGTATGGATTAGTATGTGGATATTTGGAACAGTGTTGGGATTAGGTGAAACTAGCTGTTCTGAAGATAGTAAAACCACGATAACCTGCAAATGAAACAAAAGAAACTATTAAAATATAAATATTATAACCTCATCTGCCTAGCCTTTTCCCAACTGTGTTAGGGTTGGCTTCTGGTCTTACATGGAGCGACTGCCTATCTGACCTCCACAACCCAGTTACTGGGTAATACGATACCCCTTGGTAAGACTGGTTGTCAGACTTTCGGGCTTCTGACTACCCGTAACGACTGTCAAAGATCCACATATGACAGCCGGGACCAACGGCGTAACGAGCTTTCCGAGACACTTAGGGGTCACGGTATGTTAAGACGGTCACCCATCCACATACCAACCGCGGCAAGCATAGCTTAACCTGATCGATTGACCTGTGCGGCTGTTATTATTTAGCCACAGGCCCCTCTAATATTTGTTTATTTTTTTTATTTATTAAAACTTTGTGCACAAGCAAAAACTGTACAAAGGTGGACTTAATGCCTTGGGCATTTTCTACCAGTCTACCTTTGGATGATGCAGAGGCAATACACAGTAGGTGCAATAGTAGAAAACAAATAGAAAATATTTATAAGTAAAATATAAGAATGTAGAATATATACATACAAAAAATATATAAAACAAAACAAAAGAAAAAGTTATGAGAAAGAAACAAGAAAACCTACAACAACTTAATTCTGAGACGAATCTGCCAACTTATTTTATTATTATAACCTAACCTAACTAAAACTATTATCTAACTAAAAAAAATATGGCGTCAAAAATTTTCCTCCGCATCGCTGTCGACTGGTAATGTACCCAAGAGACTGGCGGCATTGTCACGATATATGGCAATGCATAGTCTCTCACCAAAGTAAAAGTCAGCCCTAAATGAAAGTAATGTTTATTGATTCACGTACTGAGAAGAAAAAGACTTTGTATTTTTCACCGGCAAAAAATTTGGAGTGTCACCCTTGTCTACTGCCAGTAGTTACTGTATATTTGAAGAGAGCTTCTTCCCCTATCTGCACCTTTCATCGTAGCCTTTGTGCGAACTGTATCTCTAAGCTTTTTTCTATTTTTTAAACCAATTAGTACAGTGCTGATACGATATCTCCGATTCAAGAGCACTCGATACAGACAAGATGGCGCGCGCCTTCTGTGAACTGTACTGCAACGAGATGCAACGCCTGGAGGTTTGTCGATAGCAATGTTAAATATTAATGATCAGCAACTCGCTTGGACCCTGTTTAGATATACAATATTATGTAAAATAATTAACGCAAGGGTTCCTTCTATTTGGCAGAATCTTGATACTCCGATTTTTATTTGGCATAACTCACATGGCATAATCTTATTTAATCGAATATTTTTAAGGCATAAAAATTATTTAGCATAACTTTTGTTTGGCAGAATATTTACGTGTCCGAATTTACAATGGCATACTTTTATCTTGGCAGAATTTTGTTTCGCATAATTACCTTTGCCATAATTAATATTATGCATAATTTTGTTTAGCATAACATTTATTTAGAGATACGATTATTTGGTATGGGTGCATATTTGAACATCAAAAATTAAAATAGATGTATCTTCTTGTAAAAATTAGTGTTCAAAACATCAAAAACTTATAATATATACGTGTCATAAAAAGTCAATACGTTGTGCTGCAAAATTTTGTGACAGAAACGAATCGATGCGAAACCGACTTTACGCATTCTTGTCTGCCCTACCCCTAGAGTGTAATTTAAACCCGCGTAGGCGCGGAGGGGTAGGGCGGCCCGCGAGCTGAGGAGCAGGTGGTGAGCGTTAAAACCATCTGTGACGATAAGCTCGCGTGGCGCCGCCCAAACCCCGCAGCGCCGGAGCCGTGACAGAAACAATGCTTGCTGCATGTTGCATGCCTGCTGCATGTTGCATGCCTGCTTGCATGCTGCATGCATGCTGCATGTTGCATGCCTGCTTGCATGCTACATGCATGCTGCATGCATGCTGCATGTTGCATGCCTGCTTGCATGTTGTATGCCTGTTTGCATGCTACATGCATCCAATCCGACAATATTTTTGTAATTAGCATTTAGGTTAGGGTAGGTTTTTAATAACTATCGATATAAAATGTATGCCAAAAGACGATTCTGACTGTGAATTTTCTGCGATATGATGGTTCTGCTTTTTAATTAGTATGGATATAAACATTATGCCTAAAGATGATTCTGACTAACAAAATTATGAGTTTTGAATGTATGACAACTGAGTGTATGCGAAATGATTTTCTGCGAAATGAAGTTTATGCTATCCGTTGTTATGCAAAACAATATTATGACGTAAAAAGTTCTGCTATAAAAGGTAGACCCTTAACGCAAGACTCACCCCAACTAGAATACTGACTTAAAAGCATAATACAATGACCAAAACCTATTTTTTTTTAAAGCTATCAATTATTATTAAGAAAATCGTGCTTACCTTAGCATTACTTATTGCATTTAAAATTGATCTTTATTGCGTTGAAGTAAGATTTAATTTTCTTTGGTTTGATCAGCAGTCTGTCTGGCAAAATATACATGCATTGAAAAAATTACCTATACCTATTAAAAGTTACTGAAACCAATTCAGTAGTCAATTATGAACAAATTACTTTTGGACTTGCGTTTATTCTGTTTGTATATGCAATAAGAAATTACAATGAAATACATAGAATAGAATAGAATACTCTTTATTATGTACACCATATAAATTACAGACATATACATCTAGAAACTGTACAAAGGGTGACACAATGGGCGGTCTTATCGCTAAAAGCGATCTTTTAAAGACAACCTTTGGATGGATTAAAAAGGGAAAGGACAGACAAATACTGTAGGTAGTCTGTGGTGTACCAATTACATACATAAAGTATATTATACTAATATATATAAATATATACATACAATAATAAACATGAAACATGAGCAAAGAAAATATAATGATGATGTTTAAGGAGAGAGGAAGTGCTTTTTAACCATAATTTTAAAAGTGGACATAATATTTTTTATTGTATTGTAAAACTTTTTTTTATCGAGATTATTTATCTTTTACCAATAGTACATCCACATTTCATCAATTATGTATAGTAATATTTTCATGCTTTATTGATGAAACTTGGTATTGAAAGATGGTTGGTAGCAAATTACTCGTACAACTAATTAGCAACTTGCTAGTGCAAATAACTTTATAGTTTTATTCAGTGTTCATTAGAAAATGGATTACTAACGTAGCGTAAAACTATTTAATCATGGACTCTATGTACAATATTGTCTGCTAATAGAACACAAAACCACTGGTTTAATTATCACATCGTCACACAAAGACGAGCGCCTGCGGCGTTTGCAATGCAACGTGCTACACTCCGACGTTATAAAGCGCTCAGTATTCTATTGATTCACATATGCTGGAGTTGGCAGGCGGTTCATATTAGACCACAGTCGCTTGTCATTGTGTATTTCTCGACTAGGAACATTGTTATGAGAGCTGTGCTGGCCCAGTGGTAACGGACCCGACTTATGAGTCGACTTATGAGGTCGTGGATTCGGACCCAGACAGGCGCTTTACTTTATGTTTTATTTCATAACCATTGCTCTCAAAAACGGTGAAGGAAAAGATCGTGAGGAAACCGGCATGTCCTAGAACTAAAAAATCGAAGACATGTGACATCTACCAACCAACGCGAGGTGGATTACGGCCCACTCCCTCTCACAGAGAGGAGGCCTGTGTCTCAGCAGTGGGAACAGTATAGGTTGATTATCTATGTGTAACATTGTTATCCCGGCTTTTTTTTGCGGATGGGATTTCATCAAATGACTCCTCCCGCTCTGGGTGGAGAAGAAGGGAGTGTCAGACTCTTACTGACTAAAACCCACCCGTGTTCCTTCCTTAGCCCTTTATGTTCCGGGCCAGCAGTAACTCTTTCGGACAATCCCGCTGTCCCGGCAGGCTTCGGCCATAAGAGGCCCCTTCTTCGATGCTGACATCTCTTTGAGGCGCGCGTGGAACACGTACGCGCCGTCCGGCACGGGTCTGGTTCTGATCGGACGGTGAGCTAACCATTACTCTTACTTACAATTAACTATACCTACAGTGTTGCATAATGTAATACGGTATTACGTATGTATTCCCCAAAGGGGCCTAACCCTTCGTAGAAGGTGTAGGTCCAAAGATTTAAATACCCTAAGTAGTTACCCTGAGTATTTGTATGTAGGTATAACACAAAAAATCGTTGCGAGCTACATCGGCCCAAAATAGTGCAAGAACGTGCTGCAATTACTTGAAATCAATATTTCAAACAAAATAATAAAGGATATTTTTGTTTCATTTCATCTAAATAGCTTCGTTTAGAATTTCAGATTGCACAGAATATAATGAATAAAAATCAAGGCATTGTTTTTAAAGTGCATTCTCGCTGAAATATCGCGCTAGTTTAGTGTTCGTTATAAAGCTTTTGTCTGGTTTGGGATGCGAACATGCAGCTCAAATCAAAACATAATTTATTCCAGGTGACAAATGTTCGCTTTCCTCTAGGTACATAAATTATGACGTGGTGATTTCAGCGTAGAAACTGAAGCTCAGTTACTACCAAGGTAGCGAACGACGTAGGAACCTTAAGTACCTGCCATAAATTCAAGTATGTTATCTCAATTCTCCAAAAATATATACCAAATTTTAAAGTGAGAATCCTATTCTGTAACTAGAACTGAAAACAGTGATGTTTGGCCAACTGAAAGAACAGATATTTTTTGTGATCAATTCTGTCATTCGAATCATCGAATGAGTAGCCACACTCAAACAAAATCCAATATTTTTTCACAAATTCACTTTTTCCGATATATTATTTTATACTAGCTTTCGTCCCCGGCTTCGCCCGCGAGGTATGTCGATAAAAACTATCCTATGTCCTTCCCCGGGATGCAATCTATCTCTCTACCAAATTTTATCGAAATCCGTTCAGTTGTTTAGGCGTGAAAAGACAGACAGACAGACAGTTACTTTCGAATTTATAATAATATTAGTATGGATTCATGTACACTGGAACACTGGTGCTTTGCGTATACTGGTATTCAGCTGCATCCTAGTTTAGACTAGAAGCCGACCCCAACATAGTTGGGAAAAGGTTAGGCAGATAATATGACGTAATGTATTCATGTTTATTTATCCCCAAAAATATAATTTAACCTCTCAGGAACATGTAGATAATTGCCCCAACAGCAATGATTAACATTTTTATGAACCTCGCTGAAAGCCCTTGTCTACAGCCACCGCTAAAATAATTTACTTATTACAAAGTAATTTGCCGGCTAACTAAATTGCTGGATTATGAGAGCGCGCGCACTTATAAATTAATGTTCCCTTTATAAGGAAAATTACGTTTTGTTTCATTTTCATGCTGGTTTGAGAAAAGATCCAATGTTTTGTATTGTGTGTGAAATGGTTTCAGAGGGTGCGTTCTGAAGTTGGCAACGTCGCCAATAACTATAAAATATTTGTAAGACTTTTATGATATTAAATATTGCAATCCATTCTATCCTACTATACAGGGTTATTGGAAAAACACCAAAAACCTCTTAAGAGGTCATTGTACTGATCATTATGAACAACTTTTACTATGGGACCAAATCTGAAATCTACATTTTGACGAGTTATACGAACAAAAAAAACAACCGACTTCCAAAAAAAAACACTACAAATTGAAAAATAACTTTATTTCGGAAGTCTTTGGTTCCGGGTTTTCGTTTATTGACACCGACTTCCGAAATTAAAGTTATTTTTCAATTTGTAGTGTTTTTTTTTGGAAGTCGGTTGTTTTTTTTTTAGTAAAAATGTTTTTATTTTCACTTTTTAGTGGGTCAGTTTGTAATTTACCTAAGTTACAATAGCCTAATGCCAACTGTTCATCACCTTTTACAAAATTTTGCTTTTCCCGATGCTGGGACGTTAATTGTTGAGGAGTTCTCCCGGTAAGAACCAGGAGATCCTCAACAATCACTCGCAATACGCATTGTGACGAGCATAAATTGCTTAGCAACCATATTAAAGTAATCGAATCGCAACCCGTGAAATATTTGTCAGTAAGTAGTTCCGATGGCCATCTGTGATCTTCATCATCAGCTCCACTTTACCAAGTGATGATTTCCGAGAGTAAATGCTTAAGTTACTTTAAAAAATATCCAAATCGCTGTAGCTTTGCTTATAAAATTTGAGGGTTTCCCTCGATTTCCATGGAATCCTCTCATCAGATTCCAACTTGATGATAATGGGACCACCTCGAGAGTATACCCAATCAAATAAAAAAAGAACTTTTGGAATCGGTCCAGCCGTCTTCGAGTAATCGGTGAACATACACAAGGTAGCTACTGTAAACTGTTGAGGAATTCCCTTAACTGTCCTTCGTCTTCATCAACAGACCCCTAATGACAGTCGCAACCCATCTAGGTGTAAAGTTCACATCAATGCAAATTAATCAAGCCCAAACACAAGGTAACTGCTGTAAATCGTTGAGGAGTCCCCTCGACTGTCTTTCGGCTCCATCATCAGATCGACTCCAGGCCTTCATCAAATTGTAGTGCTTTAAAATACTTAATGAAAAAATTAACAAACGCACTAGTCGCTCCTACGATTTTCGAAAGTTCCCCTCGATTTCACTGGAATGCCATCATCAGATCCTGGGTTCCTTATCATGGGAGCACCCTTGGCATATATCCTTTCCAACTAAAAAAGAATAATCAAAATCGGTTCATAAACGACGAAGTTATCCGCGAACACACATAAAAAAAAAATATATATATATACGGTCGAATTGAGAAACCTCCTCCTTTTTTGAAGTCGGTTAATAAATGTAGGGAGAACTGTTTTTTTTTTCGCGATTTCAGATTTGGTCCCATAGTAAAAGTTGTTCATAATGATGAGTACAATGACGTCTTAAGAGGTTTTTGGTGTTTTTCAAATAACCCTGTATAATATTATAAATGTGAAATTTTGTGAAGATGTTTGGATGTGTATTACTCAATCACGCGTAAACCATTGAACAGATTTGGATAAAAATTGGTACATAGATAGACCATTTCCTGTATTAACACATAAAATAGTTTTTATACCGATATTCCCCCGGGATCGAAACTTACGCGGGTGAAACTGCAGGACGCTGCTAGTAATAATATTTTAGTGTAGTAAATAACGATATTTATTTAATAACTACTTTAGGGTATAATTTTAATCGTTTTTATGTCATTGTTCTTCTCAACCAAAGCACCTACCATCTATTTCTTCGCCACCCTTGGTTGACTGGTAGAGAATGCCTGAGGCATTAAGTCCGCCTTTGCACCTTTTTTGTGTGCGAAAAGTTTAAATGAATAAATCACACTAATATTAAAAAGGCGAAAGTTTGTGAGTGTGTGTGTGTGTTTATATGTTTGTTACTTCTTCACGCTCAAACGGCTGCATCAATTTTGATAAAATTTTGTACGGAGGTAGCTGACACTCTAGATTAAGAAATAGGCTACTTTTTATCCCGATATTCCCACGGGATCAACATTTACGCGGGTGAAACCGCGGGGCGCATCTAGTAATCCATATTTCCATTTATTAAGATGACAAACTAGCTGACCTGGACGAACTTCTTACCGCCTCTGAATCATTATCGAAATCGGTCAATCCGTTCTCGAGATATCATCAAAAAAGTCGTTCCTTACAAAATGTATGAGAAAATGAATTATATTCATTTTTTTTTTTCGAGTGGTTTTCCCATGCTTTAATAGTTATTCTGCTATTCGGGGCGGATGCAAATCTACTTAATCAAAGATCGTATAAATCGGTCCACCCGTTTTATTTTTATACTAGCTGCCCGGCGCTACTTCGTTCGCGTGGTATCCTACCCCTTACCCTACCATAACCTACTCCTACCCTACTCCTACACTACTCCTACCCTACTCCTATCTAAAAAAAAAAACGGGATGAAAAGTATCATATGTTCGTCTCCTGGTTCTAAGCTCCCTCCCCACCAATTTTCAGCCAAATTGGTTCCGGGACAGCCGTTCTTGAGTTATAAATAGTGTAACTAACACGACTTTCTTTTATAATATAGATAGATAGATAAATCAAAACGGCGATATATTTGCTATTTGCGACGTTGCCATCTTTCAGATTGACAATCTTCAGTTGTGGACGTTTTATTTTGTTAGTGAATGGGAAAAAATATTGTTGATTAGGTGATTTTTTCTTTGGGGCTAAATTCTAAATGCAGGGTTTAATTATCCAGCTGGTGTAACTCTTAATTGCACAGTAAATAATGAACCTGTTGAATCTGCCCCGTTCGTCTCGTGGTCACAAGCACGGCAGCTGAGCGTGAAGTCTTGTGTTTGATTCCCGGGTCAGGTAATAAAGGGTCTTTGGAAGCTGGATACAAAGCCTTAAGGGGGTGATAGTTGACACCATTTAGAGCATATTGAGTCACACATGTCTTAGACGAAGTATGTTTTTTTTTTGTTTTTTTCCCAGTTAAAGTTGGTATGTTATTTTTGACTAATAGTTAGTAGTTAAAAATATAAAAAAAACATACTTCGTCTAAGACTAAGACATGTATGGCTCAAAAAGGGCGCAAAGACTGCCTCTCCCTTACGCATTTTGCCCCCTGATTCGCAAGCAGTACCGCTTCGCAGAAGCTGGTGACGGCTTTCTATGCACTCTCGCTCCGTACCATGGCCTGGACCAGGGCCGGACGTGAGAGATCGCCGCCGCCGATCGCCGCCGTTAGGACGCGGCGGTGCTCCACCCAAGCCGGGCAGACCTCCACATCTCTACCTAACCCTTCTGGGATTACAGGCATGATGTTATGTCATAAAGCAAGTAAGTAAGAGTACATAAGAGGAAGTCTAAAAGAGGCACCGGTAGCAGAAAAGTTGTGTGGAAATCGGTTGTCATGGTATGGACATATGATACGAAGGAATAAGGAAAATGTCATGAGGAGAGAGTAGAGGAAGACCAAAGGAACGATGTATGGACTGTGTGAATGATGAAATGGTTAGAAAAGGGGTGACTACCGAGATGACTACTAATAGAGGAGTATGGAAGAAAGAGACATGTTGCGCCGACCACAAATAAATTGGGATGATGACGATTTTGTAGCGGTACCTACAACGCCACATGCAAACTACGCGTCATACTGACGTCACAGAAAATCCTGCATCTCGCAAGCAGAGTTTACCGCGCAACTAGCACACATAAAACGACCCGACATGAATCATCGGGCAGTTGCCCGCCAGACACAACACCCGTCTGGTCGGAGGATCCTCCCTTTTCAATAGAGTATGAGTAAACTTTACACCCTGTTCCTCATACCTCTATACTGGTGACCCCGACGTGATATGAACAAGCAACCTTCTGATGTAATAAAGTACCAAGTAGACTCTTAAGACGTTCATACAAGTATCAATATACTCTTGAAAAGTGTAGGCGTTTAAGGCAGTAATTTAAGTTAGTTTAAGTTGTATGAAATGTAAGACGGATCGGTTAAGTTTGTCGTGAACTTAGAGTGTCGGACTTTAGTAATTGTTTGAAAGCTTTAATAAATCATTTATTATGTGGGTTATGAGTTTTGTGGAGGTGTAATACACTATATTGTTGTTTTATTTTATTAGTTTTGTTGGCGTATGAGTGATTGTGTCATTAGCAATAGAAACTTCTTCAATAAATAAGGTTATGAGGTGTTTTTGTAGCGCTGTAGTAATGCATATAGAGGGTGGCAGGTACATTCACGCGCAAACTATAACCATGAATTCAGTACATGATTCTGAACCCTTTTTTTTTTTTTTTTTTGCGGATGGGAAATCATCAAATGACTCCTCCCGCTCTGGGTGGAGCGGAAGGGAGTGTCAGACTCTTACTGACTAAAACCCACCCGTGTTCCTTCCTTAGCCCTTTATGTTCCGGGCCAGCGGTAACCCTTTCGGACAATCCCGCTGACCCGGCAGGCTTCGGCCCTAAGGAGCCCCTCCTCGATGCTGACATCTCTTTGAGGCGCGCGTGGAACACGTACGCGCCGTCCGGCACGGGATGATTCTGAACCCTGCGTTGAAATTTTTAGATGGTTATTAACAAAATATAAGCTGTTCAGTACACTTCTCTATGAAACAGCAGATTTTTTACCGACTTCAAAATAAGGCGGTTTTCAATTCGACACGTATGTATGTAGTATTATTGGAACTGCATTATATTCACATATGATAATCTATTAGAGCTTCCAAACCAATATACAAAATTTTATAGATGTATGTACGTTTGTCCACGTATTTATCCGCAACTATTAATCGGATCGTGACATTTTTTTATTGGATTACATTTACTTCAACTTAGGGAACAGTGCAAGTTTCATCAAAATCGATTCAGTAATTTTCAAGATGTGGACTAATACGTGTAAGTGTAACGGCCTGGCTTATTGATACGAGCTACGGGTTTAGTGTCAAAGGGAAAAACATCTCAAAACCTCGGTTAAATTCTAGTGCAATATTTACAACAAAACTATATTACCTTCTATTTACAAACAAATATTCCAGTTTTTACTTAAAACTAAAAATTACGAAATAAAAAAGTAATTTAAAATAAATTAAATCGACTTCAAAAAGCAATTAACTCATAATTATGAAATAAGAGGGTCGAAAAAAACTAAAACTAAAATACAGATCCCAAGACACCGATTTCATTTTTTAAAATTACTTTTTTTTATTACCGACGAAAACTTTCTACGCTCGACCCTCATGGTCAATAATGTACTAAATCCATGCTACCAGGTTGTGCGTCGATGTTCCTGCCACCCTGTATACCTCATCATCTGCCTGCCTTTTCCCAACTATGATGGGGTCGGCTGCCAGTCTGACCGGATGCAGCTGAATACCAGTATTTTACATGGAGCGACTGCCTATCTGACGTCCACAACCCACTTACTGGGTTATACGGTACCCCTTGGTATGACTGATTCTCAGAATTTTGGACTACTGAAGACCAGTAACGACTGTCAAAGATCCACGAATGACAGCCGGGACCAACGGCTTAACGTGCTTTCCGAGTCATGGAGGGGTCTTGAAGTGTATACCTATTGTCGTCTCATTGGTTTTGTTGGTGGAAGATTGCATCTTTATATAATCTATCTATATATATAAAACAAAGTCGGGATAGTTACACCATTATTTTATAAGTTTTATAACTCAAGAACGCCTGGACCAATTTTTATGGTCTTTGATTGGTCTCCGCCCCGAATAGCAGAAAGATTATGAAGATTTTTGTTTCCCATAAATTTTGTATGGAACGGCTTTTTTGATGAATAAGTTAACACAATACTTATTGTTTCTGAAGCGGTATGAAGTTCGCCGGGACAGCTAATTTTTTATAAATAGAAACTTGACTTTATTTTCGTTAAACGGAATTTACGAAGCGAACAGCGAAGTGGTGGTGGAATTTTATTTAATCGAATGGATCGACTAAAGTTTTTAAAGAACATATTCGCCACCGTAGGTACACCTCTTATAAATCTAAAAGAACCGACTGACCGACCCCTTGACAATTCAGAAGTGCCTGTAATTGGTTTAATTGAAATATGATTTGAGTTTATGAAAAAGAAATAAATTTATTTCTGGTACTTCTGGAGCTATCCTTGCTGAATAATTTTACACGTAGGCTTCCACAAAACTAGTTTTTATTCCGTAAAAATAAAACGACATTAAATTCTTGAAAGGTACAAATTAGACTGTAAACAATAGTCACTAATTGGCAACTAAACTGCTCGAGGTGGCTCTAAATAGTGTCTGTCACTACATAGTGTCGAGTGGAGTGCGCTCGACGTTGACTCGACGAAGGCTTCACGCAGCTAAATTAAGTTCTGAAGCGTTCTGTACACTGATCAACTATATTGTTTGTAGGCGTGAGTGCTTTCCTTTTTATCCTATTTTTAGTTGGGGTAAAGACGCGGGAATACTATTCGGTTTTTTAGCTTTTTAAACTTGATATATTAGTATTTTTATTGATTTATGTAAGATTGTATTTTTTTTTTTTTGCGTACTTACATTCAACATTATTTTTAGTATATGCGAAACCTAAAACACGTGTCTAGTATTTTTATGTAAAGAATCTATGTACAAAATTTCAAAACTGTATCATGAAAAATCACAAAGTTATAAGCTTGTTAATTTACCTGTTTGTCCGTACAAAAACATGCTCACCCGCGTCGCTCGCGCCGCGCCGTCTTGCGCTCATTGATAGTACCTAGGTAAGGCGTTCGGCGCGGAGATTGGATAACCTACGTAGTGTAGCTCGGTGTTCAATTTTTAACCTTTTTTAAATATTTCTGGGACAAAATATAACATGGGGTAAAAATTATTGGAATCGATTCAGTTACTTCATCATCATTTCAGCCGAAAGACGTCCACTGCTGGACATAGGCCGTATGGTGGTGGAATGCATAGAGAACGCTGCTGTCCATTCTCCGGTACGCCCCTTAGTCGCCTTTTTCGACACCCACGGAAGTGTGGAGTGGTGCTACTCTTTAAGTCCGGCACCACACAGATAATTCAGTAACTTATTCTGAACAAACTATATTCAGGCTTCGCATATACTAATAACAACGTTTTATAATGAATAATAGTTATGATACATGAAATGCATATGTGGAATTTATTTTATGGCTCTGACCACATTTCAATGTTCAATTCAATTCATTTCCAGCACATAATCAATCACTTTGGTAGAAAGGATTCAGCAGAAGGAGCGTCTTCGTTTAGGTAGGAAAATATAGCTTAGTTTGAATTAATTTTTTTGGCAGAGAAACGTTTAATAGTCGTGCAAGCAATTACCAAAAAAAATTAGCCATTTATTGCACGAACCTTTCTCGTTGCCAATATCCTCTGTCTTTGAATTTCCCCTCAATTCAATTTAAATTTAAAACACCTTTAATAAGTGGGTATAACTATGCAATTACGCCCACAGACGGGGAGATTAAAAATCTCTTTGTTCTAAAACATTAGACGACAATCTTGCCTGCTGTTACTTCTTCCAGGTTTACCTTGTTAAACCGTCGATCCGAGGAAAGTGGATGGAAAAGCTTTTAAACTTTAACAGTTTAAGGTTTATTTTAGAAAGTAGCTAAGTATACGTGTCGTATAGCGTTCCAGAGCGAGTTTGCGAGAGTGGTTAGAAAATGGGATGAAATTCTAACGGCATACTAATATTTGCGCCAAACCTTGTCAAAAAGATTTTCTGTATCAAAATATGGTTTAACGTATCAAAATAATCACTTTATTTCAATTATCACCCAATTTACTAAGCTCCTATGTCATTTGAAATAAGATTAGACGTTTAAATAAACAGTACAGTCCTTTCAACCGATTTTGAATTCTATTGCGTTGGTGGCATGACATATGGCGGCTGCAGTAAACAGTTGGTATTGTAACCACTGTTTTGCTTTTAATACCGTCCTTATGCCTACGGTATAGAAGTCTAAATGGGTTGAACGGACTGTAAAAAAGTTTATTTAAATGTCTAATCTTATTTAAAATGGAGTATAGAGAAAAAAAATGTATACGAACAAAACATAAAAATAATATAAAAGATATCCTAGAAACATCACACAATTCCGCTACGCCGCGCGCCGTAGCGCGTAGCTCGTAGCAGGCGTAGCAAAAAATATGCTCCGCCGCGACAGTGTATCACTGCCGTGACCAGGATTCGAACCTGGGTTACTACGGCCACAACGTAGGGTCCTAACCACTAGACGATCACGGCTACCGGAGCTGGTGACTGTGGTACTGAAATATAAGACTTTATCTCGATCAAACTGGAGTACTTTCACTTATAATTGGTTACGGTTTGCGCAAGAGACGAAATGTAACAACCGGCGTGTACAAAGACCAATTTTGGCCACTATTCGTTGACCATTGACGGTTGAATTGCAGCTGTGATTAAATTTTTATAAACACATGCAGTTATGGCTGCGGCTTAATATCAGATAATATTATACAAATCTTAATATTAGCACGTGAAGACTACTTCATCTACTTTTACAATATTTGTAAATATGTGAGCACTATGTATCTATTACATAATTTATTAACCTGTCATTGCTTCATTTTAAATTCTTTTTACATTTTGTGGTAGACTAATTTTATTCTAGGAGTATGTCTTCAAAAAAAAAAAAAAATCAAAATGTTTTATTTCACATAAACCTACATGGGCACTTATGAAACGTCAGAAGCTAGGTGCACGGTTCCAATTGTTCGTTTCCTATGGAGAAGAACCGGCAAGAAACTCCACGGTTACTCTTTTTAAAAATAGTTGGCTTTTACAATGTTTCCAGATGAGGACAGCGCAGGCCTGTCAACAAGTAGCAAGTACTTGATAAAATAGAAAATGGTCTACAGATCTAAAGTCTATAAGGCCTACAAAATCCTCACATTTACAAAATAAGAATCTATCAAAAGGATAAATAAAAAAATAAATAAAATAAAAACCTACTAAAACCAAGTGTTATGATTCCCATTAAAACCACATAATAAAGAGATAAATAATAAAGAGAGGAAAAATTTGAATTGTCTGTATATAATGTCAAATAATAAAGAAATTATGTCAAAAAGTATATAATGTCAAACAATAAAGAAATTAAGTCAAAAAGTATATAATGTCAAATAATAAAGAAATTATGTCAAAAAGTATGTAAAAAAAATAAAATAAAAATTAAACATCGTAATATGAGAGCAGTTAACTTCACATAGACATAGATCATAGGATCATAGTCAACATAGAACAAACCGACAGCTGTTGACCCTTTTTTATAAAACAGAAAATACTCACCTTACCATCTATCTATATCCTGGAAATATGCAAATTCGTCAGGAAATACATGAACTTTTTCACAACCCGCGGCGATAAACATACCGACCGTTCTGTCAGATATAAAAATATGTTAATGTTACCCTCCTCGCGCATGAAACTACATTCCAATAGACCCTACGTAATGTCCATAAAATATATAATAAGCTACCAGATGCAATAAAGGATGAAACCAGCGATACGACATTTATAAATAAGCTCAAGCAAATATTAATTACAAAAGCATATTACACGATAAACGAATATATGCATGACAAAAAAATCTATTGAACTCAAGCAGATAGTCGTATAGATACATTCATACATGCATAGATAAATAGATAGTTAAATGTTTTAATTACCTTCATCATCATCATCATCATTTCAGCCGAAAGACGTCCACTGCTGGACATAGGCCTCCCCAAAAGGGGGGGGGGGTTACCTACCAATTAATTATTATGTACTACAAACTATAATAGGCTGATCTCAATAAAATAAAAAGATATATTACTTATTTCATTTTAATAGAATATTTTTTAAATTGCTTATTGTTAATTTGTGTCCTAATTATAAGAATACATTTTATACTTTTTGCTGTGCCCTACAGGGTCCATAATTGTACCTTAGCTTTAAGCCATTGTAACACTTCTACAACATTATGGAATGCAAATAAATTTATGAATATGAATAACATATAATATATTATGTATACAAAACCTTGTAAAACATTTTAAAAGAGTAACGGTGGAGTTTCATGCTCATTCTTCTCCATACGAACACTACCTATTGGAAGGGGCGACTAAAATCAATTCAATTTTACAGTAATTTTTGACGTTCAGAATTGCCTTTAATGTGCCTATTTGAAATAAATGATTTGACTTTGACTTTATACATTAACACTATTTTAAAGAGATTTATAAACACAATTACCAAGATGTCATATTAAACATACTAATGCCTAATAAACAAACCTTACACTCAAACCTTAGACATTGAGCTGCTGCCATTCCAAAATACATATAGGTATTATAAAAAACATGCTCCGCCGCGACAGTGTATCACTGCCGTGACCAGGATTCGAACCTGGGTTACTACGGCCACAACGTAGGGTCCTAACCACTAGACAATCACGGCTACCGGAGCTGGTGACAGAGCCACCGAAATTTTACATTATATTGAGTTCAATTGTAGTACTTTCACTGTAAATCCGTTACAGCGGTGCTATTCTGTAAAAATCTCACCGTGAAAACTTAGGTAAAGTGAGCGTGGAGTGAGCTGTCAATAGTGTCAATTCCTAGCAAAAACAAACTCACTTCAGCTAAGTTTTCATGGTGAGATTTTTACAGAATCGACCGGCAGTTTGCGCAAGAGACGACAATGTATTCTGCAAGTTGGTAAAGAAACCAGCGCAGTGTTATACACTAGCCCCCTTATTCATAAAGGTTGCTTAAAGTTAAGTAGTGATTAGTTAATGTTTAACCATATTATATTTTTAACATTTGAACGTTACTAACTTTTACCCCCCCCCTCCCCCCCCTCCTCGATCCCTTGCTAGTTCTTCCTCTGTTTTAATCTCTGTCTTATCCATTATAAACTTTCTCATTCCGGTTGATCCACTTTTACTTTTGTTTTTACTCCTGAAGGATCGTGAGAATACGTAGGTACAGGGTTTATTGAAATACGTACGTTCGTAATTCTTAATGTAACGGACACGTGTATGTTAGTATTGAGGAACAACGACTCTACATTTTCGCACCCGGTTTGAAGAAGGCCGCCAGGCTCAAGTGAGATTGAGCGGGTCACATCAGCTGCACGCAGGATGACCGCTGGGTCATCGTTTATAAATAAACCCCTAAGTGAGAAGTCAATAATTTTTTTACATTAACTGAAAACCAGCATGCCGGTCGCATGATCGGCTTCCAGTCTAACCGGATGGTATTGAATACCTGTATTTTACATCGAGCAACTGCCTATGTGACGTTTTATACCCAGTAACTGGGTATTGGCCCCTTGGTATGTGGTTGTCAAAGACTATCAAAATATATACTTACAATACAAACAATTTAATCTTTAGGGAACAGCTAAGCCTCAATATCGTTCAATTTATAGGATTGTGCTACTAGACTTCAGGACTGAAAACATACAAGTGCCCAAGGCACTTAAAAATTTTCAGTGCACCTTGAGCATTTTAAAACTTCCTGTCTCTGGGTACCCTTACGGTTTCAGCTATACCTACTCGCAAAATTTATGCTACCACGAGACAGCAGAAACATTGAGTCGAATTTCTTTCTACATAATAATATATGATAATACATCCAAAAAAAAACCGGTTAAGAGCGAGTCGGACTCGCGCGTCATCGTATTTTTAATTTTTCATCGGCGATGCCTATATTCGTCGGAGAATTTTAACACTGTGCACTGCGGTGTAAAATATTGCAGTTTTATGTCAGCGCCATCTCTTGACCGATAATGGAACTAATGTAACTTGTGGATGATTTCTGAAAAAGTGTGCTATTAAGAGACTTCATTTTCTTTTTCCTGTAATATTTACATAAACTTCTATCACATAGAATGATTTCAGATTTTTCGCTTTGCAAACTACCAAAAAAAAAATACCGTTCCCCCCCTTATTTCCGAATAAGGGGGGAACGGTATTTTTTACATTTTTTATCAAAAGTCGAAAACTATGCGGCCTAAAAAAAAGAAAAAATGTTTGAAACTGCGCTCTTTCATATGATATCCCACATACCCTAGTAGCAACACTTCGAATTTTTCAGACCCCCTTGAGTGACTGTCATACTGAACTACGAAGTTCAAAATACCGATGTACTGTTGTTGCAAAAAATATACATATATTTTTATATCTTTCCTATTTGCAAAATAGTTGGACAAACGTCATCTAACACTATTCCAAATTTCAAGCATTAGTAGTTCTTGAGATATCCAGATGTGACAGACAGACAGGTTTAGTCTCACCATAAGGGTTCCATTTTACCATTTTGGTACGGAACCCTAAAAATATGATAAAAAATGGTTCAATATTATGGGACATATTTGGTCCTTTTTCTCCACTTGGGTAAGAATGTTTCAAGGAAATAACATGAGAATAAATAAATCTTCAACAATAGCTAAAAAAAGGAAACGTGCCTCTCCCTATTGGTACTCAGCAACCGTACGACCCATACATTGCTTTAGTACAGTCGACAAACGAGCTAAGTAGACAAAGTGCCGCTAAAATGGCGACATTAATTCAATACACGGTTAGAGCTAGTGGCCAGTAATCATAAAAATTATAACAACGTGAAATCACATCATCACACTAATATTATAAAGGCGAAAGTTTGTGAGTGTGTGTTTATACGTTTGTTACTTCTACACGCTCAAACGGCTGGACCAATTTTGATAAAACTTCGTGTGGAGGTAACTGACACCCTGGATTAACATATAGGCTACTTTATGTCCCGATATTCCCATGGGATCGACATTTACTCGGGTGAAACCGCGGGGTGCAGTAATTCATAATTTAAAAACTGCCGCCTGCGCCGCTCGTCGACAAAGGCCTCTCTCTCTTTTCTTCAATTCGCCTATTCCTTGCACGTTATTTGTTTTAATTTCATTGATGCGATGTTATGAACCGTGGCCCCGGCAAACGACACTTGCGCAACAATTCTTTCAGTACTGATTGCTCCAAGATACTTTTTTAGAAATTTGAAAATAAATAATAACGTTTAATAAAGGTAAAATATGTTCATAAAACGAAAACGCGAAACCGTATACTCACATGTGTAAAATTAAAGTCGCCATTAAAGCGGTGTATATAGAAAATTAATATTTCTCCACTAGGTACTGTAGAAGCTGTAATCTGACATGGTCGTAGTCGTAGCATACAATCTCTGCGAGTCCGTTATAAGTAGATGGCACACATATGAGACAAACATTGATTTGTATTTAGATTAAAAGGAATAACAAAAAAAGAGTCGGTTTACCTGACAAGTGAAGTCATATCATAGAAAAAAATAAAAATGTATTAAATGTAGCTCCGGTTATAGGAATATTTATGAAAGCTATTCGACAAACCTTCGTTTGATTTATTCATCCTGGTACTGTGAGTTTGCAGAGAGTTCACAGTACACTGCTAATTCACAAAGCTTCGCAAGACTCCTAGGAGTCGTTCTACAATAGAAATTAATTGTGCCATTCGTCGACGCTGGACAAGTTAAAAACCATTGTCGCGTTTTCAAAAAGGCGTACTCGGAAGAGCAATTTCAAAGTATTAACTGCACACACATCATAGGTTAAAAGAAGTTCAACTTAGCTGCCTGTTGACTTAACTCTTTTGTTGACCGTACTAAGAAATTGAATAGGTTACGAGGTCGAATATTTAAATTGATGGCACCGATAAGGTCGGGCAATATTTGATCAAGTGATTGGGAACGTTACAAACATTGTGATTTAAGCCCGGTCGTGGTTCTATGTAACAGAAGATATATGGGTCGTGCTTATAGAGTTTGGGTTAGGTTGGTCACAAAATATAATAAAAAACTGGCCAAGTGCGAGTCGGACTCGCACACGAAGGGTTCCGTACCACGCCGAAAAAAACACGTTTGTTGTATGGGAGCCCCCCTTAAATATTCATTTTATTTTGTTTTTAGTATTTGTTGTTATAGCAACAGAAATACATAATTTGTGAAATTTCAACTATCTAGCTATCGCGGTTCTTGAGATACAGCCTGGTGACAGACAGACGGACAGACGGACAGACAGCGAAGTCTTAGTAATAAGGTCCCGTTTTTACCCTTTTGGGTATGGAACCCTAAAATCAAAAAAAAAAATATCGTCCGATGTTAGCCGGACGACTAGAGGGAACGAGCAAGCTTTATCATTCGTGCCCTGATTGGCAAACAACTATGATTAATTGAGTCAAAAGTTTTCCAATCAATCGATTCGACGTTTATGGTTTTCTAGCTACCTATCGCGGTTCTTGAGATACAGCCTGGTGACAGACAGACGGACAGACAGCGAAGTCTTAGTAATAGGGTCCCGTTTTTACCCTTTGGGTACGGAACCCTAATAAATGGAAATGTAAATGAACTTGAAGGTCAAGCCTACTCTCCAATCACACTAATATTATAAAGGCGAAAGTTTGTGGGAGAGGGTGTGTTCGTGTGTGTTTATATGTTTGTTACTTCTTCACGCTCAATCAATTGGATCAATTTTGATAAAATTTTGTATGGAGGTAGCTGTCACCCTGGATTAACATATAGGCTACTTGTTATCCCAATATACCCATGGGATCGACACTTATGCGAATGAAACCGCGGGGCGCAGCTAGTTACTCTATAAACCCTTCGACTGCCCCACTGGTCTCGTGGTCGCAAGCGCGACTGCTAAGCGTGGGGCCCGGGTTAGATTCCCGGGTCAGGCAAAGTATTATTGGGTTTTTGCAATGGGAATTTCATAGTATTAGTCTGGAGTTTGGTAGTTCACAGTGTGATACGTGCGTGGCTCGGAAAGCACGTTAGGAGCGTTTACGCCGTACGGCATTTAATACAAACTTTCGAGCCCTTATTTTTCGATATTAATGAACCGATTGTAATGAAACTTCATACGCATAAGCAGGATACAAAGGTCTAAAAAGTTAGTAGAGAACATTTTCGAAATGTCTTATTTAAAAAACCGGCCAAGTGCGTGTCGGGCCATGCACAGTGTAGGGTTCCATAGTAGTCCGTTATCACAATGTAGTACGATTCTGTTGTTCTTTATTCTGAATATAAAAAAAAAATAAAAAATAAAAAAAAAAATAAAAAAAAATCAAATTTTTATTTTTCAATGCAATTCTTTACCCGTAATAAACAAGCAACTACTTCATCTTAGGATTTTATATTTGGTACAAAATTATCCGACATCCAAGTTCAACGACTATTACCGCTAAACTAATGAAGTTATCTTAACCGCTATAGTTTTCCTTTAAAGTTCATGAAATGCACTATCATCGTGAATTTTTCCAGATTTTTTAAGCCAGCAGTTTAGGTTTTAGAGGGGGGAGACGCCCTACTGGAACAAAAATTTGCACTTTAAAGTTTAATATTTCGTAAATAGAGCATTAAATAGAAAAATTATTTTAGCGACCCCCAAGTCATTTTAAAAGACCTATTCAACGATACCCCACACGATGGGGTAGACGACGAAAAAAATATTCATCCCCACTTCACATGTAGGGGAGCTACCCTAAACAAAAATATTTTCCAAAATTTTATTTTACCACTTTGTCGGCGTAATATACGCACTTCTACAGCTTTCTAGTACTAACGTTCTCTTCGCAAAACCTCGGACAGACAGACAGACAGACAGACGGACATGACAAAACTATAAGGGTTCCTTGTAGGAACTACGGAACCCTAAAAAGATAACTGGAACTCTCTGTTTCTATTGAAAATTTAAAATCGATATAATTTGGCTGTAAGACTATTTTCCAAAATGTTCTCTTGTAACTTGTAACTTTTTACCCAACTGCGCGACGCAAAGGAGTGGTAATGTGTTCATCAGCCTATGTATGTATGTATGTATGTTTATATGTTCCTTTGAAGCACTATACAGACCAAACGCCTGGGCCGATTTTTATGATTCACAGGTTAATCGATTCCTCTTAGTCCGGCGAGTGTCACTAAAGACATGACGTTAGTAAAAATTCAATATGGCGACTACTGGACGCCATATTAATTTTTTTTTTTTTTTTTCATAACCTATCGAGTGGGGTATCAAAATAAAGGGTTTTAAAAGGTGATTACAAAAATATATATACAACATATATACTTAAAAGCAATTCGAAGTGACAAATCGCAAAAAAATACCTACCAAGAACTAAATCGTCTGCGAAATCTTTCAAATTTGTAAACTAAAAAGCTGGAAATAAAAAAGTTATTTAAAAAAATCAAAAAACCCGACTGCGGTAAAAAACTTAAGTTAAAAGAAACTGAAAAGCTAAAAACAAGCCCATTTTAAATTAAATAAAAGTTGGAAGCAGGCGGGACCCACACCATTTTTATTGTATTTTCAAATTCAAATGGGTCCCGCCTGCTTCCAACTTTTATTTAATTTAAAATGGGCTTGTTTTTAGCTTTTCAGTTTCTTTTAACTTAAGTTTTTTACCGCAGTCGGGTTTTTTGATTTTTTTAAATAACTTTTTTATTAGAAATTTGTATCCTGCTTATGCGTATGAAGTTTCAATAAAATCAGTTCATTCATTTCGAAAAATTAGGTTTTGAAAGTTTGTATGAAATGCCGTACGGCGTAGTGTTGGCCCTGCGCATGACCTGTCTCCGGTCGTGTCTGAGTGCGTGCCATCACATCGGGCTAGGTATGTGAGGAAGAGGGAGTGCATCTGTGTCTGCGCACACACTTGTGCTCTATAATCGCTGAGATTGGTCGCCATGACCGAAATTCAGCCTGGAGTACTTTAATCTCTTTATATCTGACTAGCTTCTGCCCGCGACTTCGTCCGCGTGAAATTTAACCCTCCCCCCATTCACCCTCTTAGGGGTGGAATTTCGAAAAACCTTGTCTTAGTGGATACCTACTCTTCACAAAGAACACACACTCCAAATGTCATGTCACCAGCGGTTTAGGCTGTGCGTTGATATATCCGTCAGTCAGTCAGGACTTTGAATTTTATCTCTTTATTATATCTGCGGTTTCACCCGCGTAAATGTCGATCTCGTGGGAATATGGGCTACTCTTTGCCTATATGTTAATCCAGGGTGTCAGCTACCTCTATACAAAATTTTATCAAAATCGGTCCAGCCGTTTCAGCGTGAAGAGGTACCAAACATATAATACACACACACACACCGAAGTAAGAAACATATAAACACACACACACCCTCACACACTCAGTGTGATTGTCGTATTGGGAAAAAATAAGAATACAAGAATAGCTCACTTAAAATATTGTTTGCGATTATGATGACTTATTGATTTGGCATTAACGTACTCCATTTCAGCTTTTAAACTTGCGCATAAACCATCTGAAACCGTAACACTGTCTTAAAATTTGCATATATTTGTCCGACCGGGTTATTAATTTGCAATCCGGACGGAAATTATTTAGAATTTAAGGCCGTATGATTTAGCCGAGATTTCCTTTTATAATCCCTAAGGATTGAGTCCTAATTGAAACGGGTATAAATATCTCGGAAACCCGACATGCATATTCATATCTAAATTAAAATATTAAAAAGAAATGCTCCGCCGCGACAGTGTATCACTGCCGTGACCAGGATTCGAACCTGGGTTACTACGGCCACAACGTAGGGTCCTAACCACTAGACGATCACGGCTACCGGAGCTGGTGACTGTGAAGCCGAATTTCTCGACCGCTTTGCTCAAAACTCGTTGGAATGAGAACACTTTCACTATTGATTGGGCTCGTTACGACATCTCTTGAGGAATGTCCATTCAACCATTGTTGGAAATGATTGTAGTGACAATCGATCAATGCCTAAGTTATCGGACTGTGTAGCGCGTGGTCGTGGGTTCAAACTGCATCTGTTGCTCTACTGTCACTTTGTACTTAGTTATTTATCTTAGTTATTGCAACCACATTCGCTAGTATGTCCTTTGCTTTGTTTTGAAAGTGCGTCTGCGCAATGGTGTTTCGGATTTAGTTCATAATTGCTGCACCTATTAAAATATGTTATACTGCTAAATCATGTAGGTAAGGTGTGCCAATTTTTTATACACTTTGTGCATTACAAAGGTACTGAAGCCAGCACATCAAGTTACCCAAAGCTGTCAAATTTTCCCAATCAACTTTGAACCTTATGGTTTAGCGATAAAGTTGAAAATCTATTAAAGAAATTTGACAGATTGTGGTAGCTTGAAGTGCTGGCGTCTGTACAAAGGGCAACTTAATGCCTTATGCATTCTCTACCAGTCAACCAAGAGTAACAGAGAGATACCGCGGCGTGGCATGGCTTGGCAGTTTCATTCTAAACCAAACACAACTACATAAGTATACACATAATGTTGTCTTCCCAACCAACCTACGCGAGCCTACACCTCCCCCATGACTCACTCAAAAACCGCCATTTAAAGTGCACACCCGTTTCCAACACACCCCATACATCCACCAAGCCATTAGAGTTCCTCTATAAAAACTCCACTAACACTCCCAGGGTTCCTCATGAACTGTTAGTGCATTTTAACGATTGAGGTTTATAGCTGTAAATAACTGCGTGTGCGACTACTGGGGCGAAAGGTAGATGGTTCACCGAGTAATTAGCAGACAGGAGCATAAAGGTATTGCATCGTTAGGTTGGTAGTAAACATCAGTGGTGCATGTTGATTAAAAAGGTTATAATTTGTGGTGGATGACGTGATTGTCTTGCTAGCCAGAGTATCTCAAGACAATGACTGGCAGTAAGGAGAGAGAGGAAGAGGAGGAGGAGGGGGAGAGAGGGAGGGGTGGTGTATGAGAGGGTATGAGATTTGCTACTTGATAGTCATCAGCAGACCTATTCTTTACAAATCTCACCACAAAATCTTAGGTGAGGTGAGTTTGAAGTTCGGACTCGTGCACATCCGTTGCCCCTCACACGTCAGAAACCGAGGTGGTGGCGCGTAGTGTTCCACGCGCTCTTTGGCGTCGCGGGGGAGACAAACATCTCAATCCCCCCCCCCAAAAAAAAAAAAGGTGAGCTTGAAGTGACCTGCCAATCCCTATCAGACGGAATGACAGCTCACTTCAAGGTCACTTCAGGTCACTTCAAGGTCACTTCACTTAAGTTTTCACGGTGAGATTTTTACAGAATAGACAGGCTAATGTCCAAAAAGTCTTCATAGAATTTGCATCATGGTTAGAATGAAAGTAATCCAAACTTTTCAGGCTCGTCAAACTGAATGAAACAAGAGGTTACAAAAACTTACAAAATACAAAAAATACGTCATGTGAAATCATAATATGCCTAGCCTTTTCCCAACTATGTTGGGATTCATCATCATTCAGTCAGATCATTCCAGTCTAACCGGATGCAGCTGAATACCAGTATTTTACATGGAGCGACTGCCTATCTGACCTCCACAATCCAGTTACTGGAGAATACGATACCCCTTGGTAAGACTGGTTGTCAGGCTTTCGGGCTTCTGACTACGCGTGACGACTGTCAAAGATCCACGAATGACAGCCGGGACCCCGAGAAGCCCGAAAGTCTGACAACCAGTGAACCAGTATTACCCAGTAACTGGGTTGTGGAGGTCAGATAGGCAGTCGCTCCATGTAATTAATATACTGGTAATCAGCTACATTATAAGGTTAGACTGGAATCCAAGCCCAACATAGTTGGGAAAAGGCTAGGCAGATGATGATGAGTCAGTAGATATAGATACCCTTTATATCTGAAGAGTGTAGCTGACTAACTTAATTCGACCCTGTATAATTACATATTTCATCATTTTTCAGCCGAAAAACGTCCACTGCTGGACATAGGCCTCCCCCAAGCACCTCCACTTCGACCGGTCCTGTGCTTCTCGCCTCCAACTGGTTCCTGCGGCCTTCACAAGGTCATCGGTCTACCTTGTGGGAGGCCTTCCAGCGCTACGTCTTCCGGTACGCGGTCGCCACTCCAGAACCTTTCGGCCCCATCGGCCATCTGTTCTGCGAGCAATGTGCCCTGCCCACTGCCTACTTAAGTTTGGCAATTCTTCGGGCTATGTCGGTTACCTTGGTTCTCCTGCGGATCTCCTCATTCCTGATTTGATCACGCAGGGAAACTCCAAGCATAGCCCTCTCCATTGCCCTTTGGGTGACTTTTACCCTTCTTACATATTTATTCAATATGAAATAGCTAATCGATGCTCTTATTATTATTACTCACAATGTGTTGCGTTGCCAGTAATCAATGATAAATTAAATGTTATACACACAGACGAATTCAGACTCGACTTATTCCCAAAAAAGACAATATTATAATAGTCATCCACGATAAGGACCAAAAAGATATTTTATTCTTTATAGTTTATTTGGAGAAAAGGAACAAATTCGTGTATTTGTATTGGGGTCAGAGGTCGGCAACATTGAGATTACTTTAGTAACTTTTATTGCTTATTTACGACGGGAAGATGTGAAAAGACCACAGATACACCTAGATAACGCAAGAGCAACTACTTCCAAGAGTATCCCGTGCCCAGCTTACATACAAAAATCGTAAGCCACCAATTTCGCGCTCAGTCCTGTAGTACTGCCGGTCGATTCTGTAAAGATCTCACCGTGAAAACTTAGGTGGAGTGAGTTTGTTTTTGCTAGGAATTGACACTATTGACAGCTCACTCCCCTAAGTTTTCACGGTGAGATTTTTACAGAATAGCACCGCTGCTGGCTGGGTGAGCGTGAGCGCTGGCGCTAGGCCCGGGGGTGGGGCGAGACGAGTGCCGCACGCGGCGGCGTCTTTGAATCGATTTGATTTTCCCATCACTAAATAGTGCTTGTGACGTCATAGTAGGTAGTAAAAACTGATACGCTTGGTTTTCATACAGATAGTGATACTTGCGTTATCTAGGTCTATCTATATCTATGGAAAATACAGTCATGATTCAATTTTTCTTCTTCGTAGAGGTTAGAAAGAGGTTTTTATTCATTTAACACATGTATAAGGTCAATTGTTGCTGCAATTTCTAACTCTTTGCTACTATCGATCGTTACGAAGGGTAGACAAAAGTTCGATGGAATCTCACCCAACCCAACTAAATGAGTCTGCAACTCACACTTGACTGATTTCCATATCATTCTGTCAGCGCGCTTAGTACATAATTATGAAATGATAATGTAAAGGGGTGGGATCCTGGTGTCCTGAAACACAGACCACGAGCCTAGCTTAGGCACCAGTCTCCCACAATATATAACTTACCTGAACTATGTGGCATTGTCGAATCTGTCTAATGTTAAATGAATTATGTATATTGTGGTGAGAAATAAAGTTGATTGATTGATTGATATCCTTAATTATTATTAATGGTGCCGATTCTGTTGTTTATAAACAAAACAAAATTTAAGTTCATGCATCTTTTTCTTTCTATTTCATTATGATAAGGACAGAAGATAAATATTTGTTTAGTTCTGTTAAATTAAGACACTCCATAGACAACTTTAGACTAGATTAAAAAATTGGCTATTAAAAATACGTCAATTTACGTCAGGCGCTGAGTAATTTGACAGGACTAAACTAATATTTATCTTCTATCCTTTTCTTAATGAAATAGAAAGAAAAAGATGCCTGAACTTAAATTTAGTTTACTTTGTTAACAACAGAACCGGCACCATTGTAGATTATTAGAATAACAATAATTTAGCATGGGTATTCTCACATCAGCCGCATACAGAATAACTGCTGGGAAAAAGTCTCCACACAATGGGTGCCTGAAGACGGCGCCGCCAAGGTCGGCCCAGGAATAATGGTAAACGGTGGCGAGGTGACCTGGACGCGTGCTGCGAGGCCTGGTTGAAGGTGGCGTGGGAAAAGAGTTCCTGGAAGGATTTGGGGGAGGCCACTACCCAGCTGTGGGACAGCATATGCTAAAAAAAAACGGTCAAGTGCGAGTCGGACTGCCGCACCGAGGGTTCCGTATAAATTTGTAGGTATGTAAATAGTGTATCACGGTTTTTTTTTAATGCAACTACAAATTTACGGTTTTCGGATTTTTTCCTTTACTTGTGCTACATGATTCTAGGTCACCGAGAAGTACCTACCCTATAAATTTTGATTAACTTGGTGCGTTTTGGGGTATAAACCGCCGTATCATTTTTCACATTAACTTAGAAGTTTGATTTTTTCACAGCTCCAAGGTAGACATATAAGTATATGGTTTTAATTTCAATTCGATATAATACCTTCACGCGTTCCCGAGATAAAGGGTCTTGACAGACAGACAGACAGACGGACAACAAAGTGATCCTATAAGGGTTCCGTTTTTTCCTTTTGAGGTACGGAATCCAAAAACAACAAAAAATAATGCTCGTCATTTACCGAGATCTCATAGTAACAATAGAAATACATACGGTAGTTTTTTACAAGTTATCACAATAATATTTAAGAGATAAAGTCATTAAAGACAGATAATAATATCAATCAAGACACATTATTGATAACATAGTTGTATGTAATATCAATAGGTATCTATGATCGCTGCATGTTTAGCTTTAAAAAAAACACTAAAAATGCCAAAAACATATGCTCCGCCGCGACAGTGTACCTAATCACTGCCGTGACCAGGATTCGAACCTGGGTTACTACGGCCACAACGTAGGGTCCTAACCACTAGACGATCACGGCTACCGGAGCTGGTGACTTTGGTACCAAAATTCAACATTACCTTAAAAAACTGGGGCACTTTCTCTGTCAATTTGTCACGGTATGCGCAAGAGGTGGTGCAAAAAACTCGTTTATGCAATAAACTGTTACTTGAAAAAATAAAATAATTAAAACAGGCCTAAGGCGTATCATGAATAATTAAGATGTTTTCGCAAGTATTTATGATTATAAAACATTGGTTAATTGGATAATCGGCGTTGAATGAAATTTATAATATTTTGATAATATAATATTACAATATAATGATATAATATAATATATAAATAATATGATAATAATATAATATATAATATATATTTTATAATATAATATTTTATAATATTTTTTATATCCCTATTGCCTACTTACTAAATTCTATTCAACTGTTTCACAATGTAACTAAAGATAACTACGTTTGAGTTATTCCGGTCTGATCCCCTGAACCCCCCACCACCCCCCCTCCTAGTTCTTCTTCTGTTTTAATCTATGTCTTATCCACTATTAGAATATGCAAAGTGCTGAATACAAAAATGTAATGTATTTATATATGTTCATCAATCTGCAGATAGGTACGCGCGTGATCGGATGTTGATTAAATAAAACGCTATCAATAAAATGCAGTTACGATATCTTGCGTAATAATGGACTGGCCAGGCGGAGGTATATTGACTCCTCTGTCCGGCTAAAAGCTATTGAGTTTTTCGCATAAAAATAGAGGTTTCATGAAGATATACCTTTTTACTGCTCTGTCACACATTCATCTATCATAAAGACGCCAGCACATCAAGCTACCCGAAACTGTCAAATTTTCCCAATCAACTTTGAACTTTATACTTTAGCGATAAAGTTGAAAATGTATTAAAGACATTTGACACTTTATAGCTTGATGTGCTGGCGTCTGTACATACTAGCTTTTATGGTACAGGTAAAATAAAACAAAAAAATAATTCAAAATGTATTAGGAATTTAAAAACTGACTTTAAGGCCACCTTTTGAAATAAAAACCGGTCAAGTGCGAGTCGGACTCGCACACGAAGGGTTCCGTACAACAAGGCATAAAACGCCGAATAAACACGTTTGTTGTATGGGAGCCCCCCTTAAATATTGATTTTCTTCATTTTTAGTATTTGTTGTTATAGCGCCAACAGAAATACATCATCTGTGAAAATTTCAACTGTCTAGCTATAACGGTTCATGAGATACAGTCTGGTGACAGACGGACAGACGGACATTGGAGCCTTAGTAATAGGGTCCCGTTTTTACCCTTTGGGTACGGAACCCTAAAAATGATTATGATTATGATACATGTAATTTTTTTGCAGGGATCCTTTCCGTACTTTTTCTCGAGCATTACTTTTTTCATAGAAATTTTGTACCCCTTTATTGAAAACCTTCTCACGTCTAGGACTAACTATCTACTTACTCGTACTGTCGACTCATGACAATGCTATCTGAACTACTTTGGCTGTTATACACTGAAAGACTTTCAATTACCTGCAAAATTGGAGATCGGTACCCTCACACTTGATACTCGAGTTCACGAAGGTATGGATGAAAATGTTCATGCAATTTTAGCCCCAATATTCATGTCTGCTGATGCGAAAACGGCATGTTCAAATTTCGTGAAGTAGTGCAACTTATTGGCATGTCTGTAGTTCTTACGTGAGAAGTGGAAGAAACGTGGACTCTGTTTATTGTTGGGATTTGTTATTAAGATAATAATTTGACAATAACTATAGATTATTGTTGAGAGTACTTGTAACAATATAACTTAATATCGATTGAAGAAGAGAGCCTAGAATATATAGTGAAACGCTTCCAGAAAATTGGAGAAAACTATTCGTTATATTGTCAGGTTCGAATGGCGAAGGATACTGACGTATACAATTATCATCATCGTCAACGTATACAATTATCATCATCGTCAACGTATACAATTATCATCATCGTCAAGGTATACAATTATCATCATCGTCAATGTATACAATTATCATCATCGTCAACGTATACAACTATCATCATCGTCAACGTATACAATTATCATCATCGTCAACGTGTACAATTATCATCATCGTCATTGTATACGATTATCATCATTGTCAACGTATACAATTATCATCATCGTCAACGTATGCAATTATCATCATCATCGTCGTATACAATTATCATCATCGTCAACGTATACAATTATCATCATCGTCAACGTATGCAATTATCATCATCGTCATTCGCTTACATTATCCCAATTTATGTGGGGTCGGGGCAACATGTCTTTTACTTCCATACTTCTCTATTAGTCGTCATCTCGGTAGCACCCCCTTTCTAGTCACATCATCATTCACACAGTTCATAAGTCGTTTCTTTGGTCTTCCTCTACTCAAAACTTTCCTGACGACATATCCCCATTCCTCCGCATCACATGCCCATACCAGCACAACCGATTACCACACGTATGCAATACCATTACCATTACCATATTTTCATTCATATACCATTCATTATGACTGGCCCGTTGGTCTAGTGGTTAGTGGCCCTGACTGCTATGCCGGAGGTCGTGGGTTCGATTCCCACCCAGGACAAATGTTTGTGTGATGAGCATGATCATTTGTTCTGTGTCTGGGTGTAATTTATCTATAATATGTATGTATTTAGAAATATATAAGTATGTTTATCAGTTGTCTAGTACCCATAACACAAGCTCTGCTTAGCTTGGGACTAGACGGCGTTGTGTGATAGTTGTCGAATATATAATATATATATATATATATAATTATAGAGGTGGGTAAAAAATCGATCAAAAGAAACAGGGCGATGGTTGGGGTTATTTGCAGTAAAAAAAAAGTATCATCACTACAAAAGTGCTTTTAAGACAGTGAGTACCATGATTTACCAATATTGGCACTTTTTTCAATATCTTACATATAAGTCTCACGAAAATTGCATCTGTTACAAATGCAATTTTGTCAGAGCATTGTCAGTAAGGGGAATATGTTGGCCCGCTAGTCTTTCGATGTACAGGGGGCCTAAAAAGGCCACTTTGGCAGAATCATAAAACGATAACATAATGGACAGTTAACCGTTAAGTTAATCGTATCAAATCCCATTGTTGATGGATTTCTCAGTAATTTTTTTTGTCTGTGCTAAAATACCAATCAATCCGATCCAAATCCAATCACAATCTCTTTGATTATACCAACGTAATGCAGCGAAAAAAAGAAAAACACGGATTCTCTTCGCCATATTACGATTCTCAAACTCAAACTCAAAGCATTTATTTCAATTAAACCTTGTACAGGCACTTTTGAATTGTCAAAATTAAATAGTCTGTCAGAAAGTTGAAGCTAGTTGCCCATTCCAAAACGTAGATCTCTATGGAGAAGAACGGGCAAGAAACTCCATGGACACTCTTTTAAATCAAGTTATTACAAAATCCTGGGTACATTATTCTTGTTGCTTCTGTATGTGAGAACAATGTAAAAAAAAAAGACAAATGAAGAAACAATTCAAAATATAAGATTAAAAATAAGCCTTGGCAGTTAAGAGATGACCAGTCTCAACCGACGGCACCCGTTCACGAACATGACGCGTGGATCAGCACCATCCAGCTCAACCATTTTGTAGGGAACCGAATAATCCAACACTCAGATTCATAATGTTATCCTTTTATGATTCTCCAAAGTGGCTTTTTTAGGCCCCCTGTTCATCGAGAGACTAGCGGGCCAGCATATTCGCCCTAACTGACAATGCTCTGCGCTCCATCTCTAGATCCCTAACATAATATAATATCGGAAGTAAACAAAACAAGTAATCACGCTGTGGAAAGCGACTACTAAGGTTTTAAGTTTTCAATCATAAAGAATTCTAAGCGAGTGTAAGCTCCAGCAGTCTATTTCTAATCAAGTCTACGATTTCTGTATTTCTAGGCAATTACCTAGCAATCTAACAGTGTTTAAAAACGATTTCAATCGTGAAACTACGTTATAGCTGCTGCCCTGAAGCGTGGGCAGTGAAAACACAAAGTGCTATGTTAATTTAAAACTGCATAGAGAATTCTTTAAACCGTAATAAAATCTCGCAAGGTTTTCGTGCCGTAAAAGAAAATTCAATCTAGGATCTTTTAATAAACGACGACTCAGCGTTTTTGTGTAAATATTCACTGCAGAACCAGTAACAGGGTTGTGAAGATTAGCTGCAGTCGCTCTATGTGTTAAATGCTGGTATTCAAATGCACGGTTAGACTGGAAGCCGACACCAACATAGTAGAAAAAAGCCCACCCTCCCCTCCTTCCACTTATCCATAAAATCATAAATATTGTTACGAGCTTCGGGTTCGTGACAATAAAAACTGCCGATTTAATAACCAAAAAAAATAACACTTTAATCAACAACACTAATTACAACTCAAACACACTAATTATGAAACACAATTGCACTACTGATCGCTCTAAGTCGCACTTGAATATCGCATCGATGTTGTCGCTCGTATCGCTGTATCCAAACTGTGTCGGTCGTTTTTTTTTTTTTTTTTTTTTGGATTATGGCATCTCGTAGTTGACCTTGAGAGGTCGTCACTACTTAACCGGACTTTCCTGTGGATGCCACAATAAATTGAGGCCTCCAGCCAGGGCTTAAAAACTAAAAACTAAGCGACTACACGCTAAGGCCACCCCCCGGTGGGGTTCGGACCTCGGCTTAGGGCGTCGCTGGGAGAGGACAGCAAGGGACAGGCTGGATCGGAATTATGTGTCGGTCGTGGCGCGTCTTGGCCTTATATAGCGCCGAAGATAGTTCTAGAACCTTCCATTGTAGAAACATCTAGAATGTTCGAGTACATGTCGGTCCCGATGTCGATTGTTCGAGAAAGTTCTATAAAGTTCTCGCATCGAAATTTCTAGAAGGATCTTGACTCCTGGTTCCGCTACTCGATACTAGATGGCGCTAGTGGTAACTAATGCCGCCATGTACTAGGAATTGATTGTGGCGCGCAACAATATCAATAGGATACACAGAAAAAAAAATTCCGGTATAATTTTAATACCACAATTACAATACCAGTAAAATGTAACAACTTATGGTGACGTGAACATCACAAATTGAGGTCAGATGCCGCGGCACGGACGTGTAGGATTAGCAACCGCAACGTACACGGGATGCGGACGTCCTATGAAGCGAGAAATTGCTCCGCACTACGGGCTAGGCTATACATATGTAAATATATTGTGTGGCGAGAGGAGATATGAATGAAAGAGGGATTTGTGCAGTGTGAAGTAAATTGCAGTGCTGTTGAAGGTGGATACTAACTTGTTACTACCTTCATCAGCACTGCATTTTTATAATATGGCGAAGACAGTCCGTGTTTTTCTTTTTTTTGCTGCATTAAGTAGGTATAATCAAAGAGATTGGGATTGGATTGATTGGTGTTTTAGCAAAGACAAAAAAAAAACTGAAATTCCTTCACTAATGGGATTTGATACGATTAACTTAACAGTTAACTGTCCATTATGATTCATAATGTTATCCTTTTATGATTCTGCCAACGTGGCCTTTTTAGGCCCCCTGCTTTGCAACATTGGATTAATTGATTGCATTCCCGTTAGATGAGCAAAGAACTCTTAATGGCTAGATTTTTTTTTTTTTATTAAGTACTAAATGGGCCCGCTCTTGACCCCGACCACGCCTGATGGAAAGCGATAGATGAGGTCTATAATGGAACGAGCGTGCCAAGAAGATGCCTGTTTACTCTAGCTTTGAAGGCAGATGGGTTAAATGTGGGAGGGAACACAGAGAGTTCCACACTTTGGCTGTGCACATAATGAAAGTGGACGAGAAGAATTTGATATTTTGGATCATGGCAACTGTTGTTAGAGTCCTCCTTTTAGTTGGTAAGAGTTCAACTACTTTTTTCAGCCCTCAATCACATTCACGGCGAAGGTTATTCAAAACAGAATTCTCAACGAGAACGACTGTGGACTACAGCAAAGAACAGAAGGCTAATAATAATTCTCGTACGTACTTATAGCTGAAGCCAAACGAGCGTAAATTTTTGAGTTGTGAGTTGCGTAATTTCGGCTCTACTGCATTCGGTTTCATACAAAAGTCCTGTTTCATTCACACGGCGATGCAAAATGAGTTGTCTGCTGACTCACGCGCGTTATTTCAACCGAATTGCGCTCGGGGTGAGGGAGGGGAGTGAGGTAACCGTCAGTAAAGTTACAGAGTGCGACTGAAGTTACGTCCGTCCGTCTGGCAGTCTAACCGAATTTCAGTTGAACGTAAATTGCGATACTCAAAATGCGCGACTCACAGCTCAAAAAATTATGCTCGTTTGGCCTCAGCCTAAAAAATGTTCAAATTCAAAGCTCAATCTCATCTCAGCGACAACCAACGTCCAAAACTCAAAAAATGTAGCGAAATTAGACGTATTTTTGACAGAATGAGACTGAGATCAGACGGTGAACGTTCTTAAAGTTACGGGAATTGAGTCTTAGTTACGTCTTGCTATAAAACTAAATCACACTAATATTATAAAGGCGAAAGTTTGTGAGTGTGTGTGTTTATATGTTTATTACTTCTTCAAGCTCAAACGGCTGGACCAATTTTGATAAAAAATTGTATGGAGGTAGCTGACACACTGGAGTAATATATAGGCTACTTTATATCCCGATATTCCCACGGGATCGACATTTAAGCTGGTGAAACCACGGGACGCAGCTAGTGGCTTATAAATTGCAGTGCACGCTAGCTAGCTAGCTAGCTTTGGACGCTAGCTATGTAAAGCTAAAGTTAAAGTCAAAGAACTATTTGCATGGTAAACAAGTAACAACTATGTATTATAGGCCGACCGCTTAACTGAGACGTTGCCTGAGGTAGCAGCGCGGTGCGGGAGGGGTGTGGTGACGTGATGCGAGAGCTCAGTGATTCGTCAACATGTGACAACTATCACCCCTCCCGCACCGCGCAGCTACTATGCTACAGCTTTTTTTTATGCGTCATGTTTGCCGCAAATAAACGTATTTTCTTTCTTTCTTTCTTTTCTTTCTACTTCAGGCAACGTTTCAGTTAAGCGGTCGGCCTATAGTTGTTCACTTTTTAGGGTTCCGTACCCAAAGGGTGCCAACGGAACCCTATTCTCTAGTCTCTAGCCTGACTGTCAGCTGTATCTCATGAACCGTAATAGGTCGACAGTTGAAGTGTGAGTATTTCTATTGCCACTCTAACAAAAAATAAAATAAAGTTAATAAAAATTAAAGGTGTCCCCCTTTAATTTTTATTAACTTTATTTTATTTTGTGTCCCCCCCATACCTACAAGAAACGTGTTTTTTCGGCGTTTTTTGTATTGTGGTACGGAACCCTCCCTTCATGTGCGAGCCCGACTCGCACTTGGCCGGTTTTTTTTTTCATTAATTTCAACAACACAGCATTAAAGGGACAAGAGTTAATTAAAAAGAATTTCCTTCATTTTTCTTTCGCAATCTGAAACTGCAGATCTCGTTTTTTACTGTCCTAATTAGAATATCGTGTTAGCGAAAGGTCAGTTTAATCAATGAAGCGAATATTTGTTTATGAAAGCTTTTATTGACGTCTCTGTTAAATTTGCAGATTTTTATTTGTCAAATGCGATGCCGAGGCTGGTTCTTGTGCCAGGATCGCCCAGAGGACACGGTGGAGCACACGGTGGAGCACACGGTGGAGGTCTGCCCCGCTTGGGCGGAGCACCGCCGTGTCCTCGTAGAGGCGATCGGCAGCGGCGGCGACCTCTCGCGTCCGGCACTGGTGCAAGCCATGGTCGGGGGCGAGAGGGAGTGGGAGGCAGTCACCTCCTTCTGCGAAGCAGTCATGCTAGCGAAGGAGGTGGCGGGACGGTTCAGGGAGAGAGCCTCCAGTCTCAGCCGCCGCGGGGGACGCCCCCGGCGTCGGGAGCCGCGTGATGACTCCCGGCCACCGTAGGCGCGGGCCTGCGGGCGGAGAGTAATGGGTAGCTCACCGCCCGATCAGGACCAGGCCCGTGCCGGACGGCGTGTACATGTTCTACGCGCGCCTCAAAGAGATGTCGGCATCGAGGAGGGGCCCCCTTAGGGCCGAAGCCTGCCGGGTCAGCGGGATATAAAGGGCAAAGGGGGTGGGTTTTAGTCAGTAAGAGTCTGACACTCCCTTCCGCTCCACGGAGTCATTTGATGATTTCCCATCCAAAAAAAAAAGGCTGATTCTTGAAAGTAAAATTGATATATTGTGTTCTCATAATTAGTTGTTTAATAATTGTTTATGAGTTAGTGTAAAAAGAATTTTACTGTATTAATCTTGGACAAAAAGAGCCATTGTTTCGTTGGCTATGTGGCAAGTGGCACCGTCTTGTTGGAAGCTTTTGGTACTTTTTTTTTCAACAGCATTTACGTCATTCTCTATCCTCTGTAGACAGATTTGTAATGATATGTATTACTTTCATATTGTTATTTTGTACGTGGCTTTTTTATTTAAAAGGGACTATAAGGCACTTATTAGTACTTAGAGAATCTCCAGCATAGGGGATCGTAGTGGAACATTGAGTGCTCTGTAGTACCCGGGGGACTGGTCTAGGAGATTTTAGTGGAACGAGCTGTCTGGTCAGCTGTTCCAGTATAATTAAATGTTGGGGCAATTTAGCATTTAAGTTAGTCAGCGAAATGATTTGCTAAGCAAATTCACACTCTACGTCAATTTGCCATCTTATAACAATTTCAAAGAACCACGGTTGTGATTTGAATATACGGGTAATTTGAGTTGGCAGTCAATTTTGCTTATCTCCTGGGTACGCTTTTTAACACACAATTAAATTTTGTTTTTTAATACGACAAGGTAGGTTGTAGATTATCAGAATGGCGTTTTTAATTAACTGCCTAAAAATACGAGTTTCTAATACAATATTACTGTAGTGCGCGCGGAACTAGTTGGCCTACTTGGTGCCAGGGACATTGGCGCGTAAACTGAAACCATGAATTCACCACATGATTCCAAATGACCACTATTCCCATGATTGATTTTGTTGACCCTCTAGCGTAGAATTTGTTTGCCGATTTAAAAAAAAAATGATGTTTCATAGAAAAGTGCAATATATCTACGCGGCCAAAATGTATGGAGCAGGTTTTTTTTTAATAAACTAAAAATCAATTTTCAAGTACCTGCTAAATTAATGATAACAATCCATTTATTTTCAGGTAACGAAGACCCATAGCTACATACCTTAACAAGTATACATAATCCCACAAAAACATTTCATGTTAAATGTTGCCAAGACGAGACCATGTAGCTCGCACTGTCAAAAAGTAATCAGATCTCATGTAGAGCCAAGCTTCTAACTCTACACGCCCTAACTCTACAAGGCCTGACTTCGCAAACTCTACACCTTAGTCAAAATATCTGGTTTGGCCGTTTCGTTACTACAAGAACCATTAACAGTATGAGAGTTTTTCACCTTACGCTCATGTGAATGTAGAGAAATGGCCAAGCCATATTATTTTGACTAAGGTGTAGAGTTTGCGAAGTCAGGCCTTGTAGAGTTAGGGCGTGTAGAGTTAGAAGCTTGGCTCTACATGAGATCTGATTACTTTTTGACAGTGCGAGCTACATGGTCTCGTCTTGGCAACATTTAACATGAAATGTTTTTGTGGGATTTCATTTCTTTTTGTAAGTTGCTTATGATATTTATACGAGTATTTTTGCTGTTGTTCATTTTTTCTTTCTTTTTTTGGGGTTTATTTATAACAAGGACCCCCTATATAAATTTTCAGACCTCTAGCATCAAAATTTACGGAATTTTTTTTTTTTTTGGGGGTGTAAAAGTTTCATGTTTTAATATTTTTTTGTTGTTTGTGTACTATTACTAGCTTACATACCAAATTGCAGCTTTCTAGGACTTCAGGAAGTACCTTAAGAATTTTGATGATCATCAGTCAGTGAGTCAGTGACAAAATCGGGGTAATTTAGATATCAATAAAATCTAAAGTATAAGAGCTATGCAATTGAAACTTTATAGGTTTAATAAGTCAACCACTGGTATCATATTCCGAAAATTTTGTTTATCTGGTATAATCCAAACCCAAGTTAAGAGGGTTCAAAAATACGACGAAGTGCTTCGAGAAAAGGTAGGTAGTGCCCTTGCGCTTCGCTTGGCTGGTCTTGGCGGGGGCACTCCCGTGCCCCCAGATAATATAGTAACAATTTTGTTAGTAAATAAAACTTAATAACTATGTTAGTATCACTTAGTTGCACTAAGTCTTTGTGCGTTCCGGTGGCACTTGGCCGCGAAAGCGGCGGGATACCACATCCTGCGGCCAAAAGTTTTCTTCCATCACCAGGTGCAGGTAGCATGTTGGTATGCGCACCACAGACGCCTTAAAGTTTACGTTGCGATGCGACTCCAGCTGTACTCTCTGCGCATGTAAGTACGTCGCGGTCAATGGTCAATCATTTCAGGTTGTGCATCCATGTCCCTTATCATCATCATCCTTCCAACGCTACGTCTTCCGGTACGCGGTCGCCACTCCAGAACCATGTGCCCTGCCCACTGCTACTTAAGTTTGACAATTCTTCGGGCTATGTCGGTTACCTTGGTTCTCCTGCGGATCTCCTCATTCCTGATTCGATCACGCAGGGAAACTCCAAGCATAGCCCTCTCCATTGCCCTTTGGGTGACTCGATGTCCCTGGCACCTGTATATTGCGGTACGTCCCCCTGACCCCATTGTCATGATCCATGGTGATAGTGGGCTCAGGAATAAGGAATATTATTTCAATAGATTATGATCCCACTATCTCTATTAGTCATTTTGCATAACAACGAATCTTCTCACAATCTCCATTAATGGAGATTCATAATGGGGATAGTGGGACGTACCGTTATATTGCATAGATTATTTATTTTTATGTTCAATTTGTGAATTTACGTGCAATATACAATAATAACATTGGGGTTATTAAGAGCACTAATTTATGTATAGGCGTTAGTTTAATTAAGTATTTGCTGTTAAAGTTTCATTTTATATTATCTACCTCATTACGTTTTCAGTCCATTATAACATAAAAGTTTAAATCATATTTAACTCAAAATTGCAGGACATTAAAAGCATCAAATAGTAATAATATTCTCTCATTTCATTCCATACAGAAACGTTGGTTTCGAAAAGTCTGCCTGTTACAATCTACTGACATCAAACGTTGGTTGTTGGTATTTTGGTCAACCATTACGATTAACCAGCACATTTGAATTAATTTGGCTATTAAGAACCTATTAATTAGGCTAATGAACATATTACTATATCTACCTAAACCCGAACCTATTACTTGCTTAGAGGGGCTTGTGGGTATGTAATGGCTACGCTTGCCGCAGTTGGTCCGTGGATGGGTCACCGTCATCACATACCAAGACTCCTCCGAAAAGGAAAGCACGTTAAGCCGTTGGTCTCGGCTGTCATTCGTGGATCTTTGACAGTCGTTATGGGTCATCAGATGCCCGAAAGCCTGACTACCAGTAAAGGCTGGTAGTCAGACTTTCGAACTTTCAAACGATACCCCTTGGAAAGCCAAGGGGTATCATTTTACCCAGTAATTGGGTTGTGTAGGTTAGATAGGCAGTCGCTCCATGTAAAATAATGGTAATCAGCTGCATCCGGTTAGACTGGAAGCCGACCCCAACATAGTTGGGAAAAGATTAGGCAGATGATGAGGTTATCATGAACCCGAGGTCAGTATGGTGTGTCGACAGTTCCGGGAGCTTGCCTGACACTCGACATACGACAGTAAGTAAGCAGTTCCCGCTATTTGGCGGGAAACTGATATAATACTATATTCATATGATGCTAATGAATGTCGTTTATGTGTCTCTACGGGTTCTTAGAAAAGCAGTGACCACACATAACGACCGCTGTGACAGCTGTCATGAAAATGCGACAAAGATTTACATCGTTAGATACCGCGTCAAAAGATAGTCGCGTTTCTGTTTCGCTTTGACACCTCTGACATACAATGACGCAGTGACTTGATTGTTATGGAAACACTATGTAATAATTTGTGAGCTCACTCTTTTCAATATGGATATTTTTTCGCGTGACTAAGTACGGTGTGGGCTAATCTAGCGATTTAAATCTTTGGGCAGCGGGTTTTGACTTTAAGGTGTCAAAAATACTCCCTGTGAAAAAATATCTACTTACTTTCAAAAACAACGTTTCAGTGACATCATTCACCGATAAATTGCGGACGCTATGTGAGCGGTCACCGCTCTTATAGGAAACCGTACCTTTAAAGCGGTTCTACACGGAAGATCCGCTTGAAGTCGGATCTTCAATTCGGATTCGGATAGGATGTAGTACGAAACCGCTCTTAGTCTCTACCGATGCATTTCACATGGGTGTAGATAAATGGGTATTGTTCCAAAAAAGGGGTTAACGCCAAAAATACTGATATACATTCCCAAATTACGTAATTACAGACTTCACGAGTACGTGGTTATAAGAAAAACATTGCTAATTTCCATATACAAAACCACGGTTGAGGTGAGGTGAGGTTGGCATACAACAGTAGTCAGATATTTCACTCATAATATGACTAAAAATATAAGAAAACAAATATCATTCGAGATTTTTACTACCACCAAATACAACAAATGTATAAACAAAGCATTTCCAAAGAGACATTGCTGTATTTCTTTGCGAGTATAAATTGTAAAGGCGTCGAAGTGTATGTTTGTTATAGCTATCATAAATAAAATGCTCCAACTAATGGTATAAAGGATTCCTTTTTTCCTATTCTTTGCCGTAAATCGCTATTGAAGCTTTTCCTTCGACAGTTTTTCCTTTTTCATTGAGTGTTTCAAATAAGCTGCCGTTTGTATGATATTTATTTAAGAAATAAAAAACTGGTCAAGTGCGAGTCGGACTCGCATACGAAGGGTTCCGTACCACAAGGCAAAAATGCCGAAAAAACACTTTTGTTGCATGGGAGCCCCCCTTAAATATTTATTTTATTTTGTTTTTAGTATTGTATGTTAGGCCTCCCTACTTAGGTGCTTTGGGGAGGCCTATGTCCAGCAGTGGACGTCTTTCGGCTGCAATGATGATGATGATGATGATTGTATGTTAAAGCGGCAACAGAAATACATAATTTGTGAAAATTTCAACTGTCTGGCTATCGCGGTTCTTGAGATACAGTCTGGTGGCAGACAGACGGACGGATGGACAGACGGACGGACAGACAGCGAAGTCTTACTAATAGGGTCCCGTTTTTACCCTTTGGGTACGGAACCCTAAAAACGAATACGAACCTTATGGATGGAATTCTTGTCCTTTGATATAAACTTACAACCCCTTAAACACCTTCACAAAGTCCTTCCTTAATTTTCTCTTCCGCTATCAGTTTATGGAACTCTAATACAAAATTTCATGCAGTTTCTAGACACTGCGGATTAGTATGAGTATGCGTTGTCGGTCAGTGAATGAATTTAAGATTTTTACTAGGTAGATCTACCCGAAACTGTCAAATTTTCCCAATCAACTTTGAACCTTAAGCTTTAGCGATAAAGTTGAAAATCTATCAAAGAAATTTGACAGATTGTAGTAGCTTGATGTGCTGGCGTCTGTACAAATGAATGTTATTGTTCTTTGAATGGTCTAGTATCTTTATATCCTCCTCCTTTCTTCTTTACGCAAAATATTCGCTTTGACGTGGCGTTGCGGACACCAGCCAGTATACCTACCCTCTCTCTTATTTCTTACAGGCGTAAAAAAAGGTAAGTTCTAAAGAAGTTATTCCTCAGCTTAGATTCTTCTATTCGAGCGCATATATCCCGAATCTCTTCAAAGTGAGAGTGAACAGGTTTCTTCTGGGTAAGCTCACTCCATCGTCGACTTTGTCTCTGTCACCTCTGACCTAGACTAGAGTCAAGAGCAAACCCATTTCAAATAAAACAAAATAAATAAAGCGTTGTTTGAAATTACTATTACAAAATTATGACCTTACCGTACGTCAAATAATAACGAGTGCGTAATCGTTATTATTTGACGTACGTATGTTACGTTAACCAACCGTTTGAAACAACCGACCCTAAAGGATACTTTCTTCTTCTTCTTTTTTTTTTTTTTTTTTTTTTTTTATTTCAATTAGACCTTGTACAGGCACTTTTGAATTGTCAAAATTAAAATTAAATAGTCTGTCAGTTAGTCCGAAAGTTGAAGCTAGTTGCCCATTCCAAAACGTAGATCTCTATGGAGAAGAACGGGCAAGAAACTCCATGGACACTCTTTTAAATCAAGATATTACAAAATCCTGGGTACATTATTCTTGTTGCTTCTATATGTGAGAACAATGTAAAAAAAAGACACAAATGAAGAAACAATTCAAAATATAAGATTAAAAATAAGCATTGGCAGTTAAGAGATGACCAGTCTCAACCGACGGCGCCCGTTCTCGAACATGACGCGTGCATCAGCACCATCCAGCTCAACCAGTTTGTAGGGAACCGAATGATCCAACACACGCGCCACCATCGGTGAGACATTTAAGTGAGCATGACAAGTTCTCAACTGCCATGCTCTTTCAAGTCAACATCAAAATTAAATCATAATAAACGGAAACATTCTTAGCGTATCGATGCCAAAAAGATCAATATTTGGCCCAAAATTCAGCTGAGCGAACTCTGCCGGACGCTATGATGAAGTAACACATTTCTGCACGACGCCACACTTCCGTACCCCTGATAATATTCACAAATATTTTATGGCATCGAATAAAAGAGCGACATACATATCTTTTACTGTCTTACATGGACATCAAACGACACTGATCGGTCGTTCGCATTTCAGAGGTCCTTTCAGACTAGCAAAGCGCTTAGTAAGCGTCTTGTGAGACGAATTTAAAAGGATAATGTGGGGATAATAAGGGTTTAACTTGTCTGATTTGGAGGATAGTTTATTGAATTTATTGTAATGCAATGCTAATAGAATAAGATAAAATTTTAAGCATGCGTGACTCGATTCGCATATAGATGAAAAAGTGTTATTTTAATTACGTTTATCTATTTAAAAAAGAGGTTCGTTCGCCAATAAACTGCTTTGCAGTTTGGCAGAGGTAAAATGTCTTTTGATGTCCGAGAGTAAACGCTTTTTCATATTTTCTTTCATATTGTTATCTTATTGAGGGGCCCATGGTTTGAATAATAACAGCGGTGACGGTGACGACGCGCTCTCTTCGCGCAGTCAAACGTACCTATGTAGCGGTCTTCCTGTGAGGTGGTTGCTCGATTCCTGCCAGATCCTCGTCTACTGTTATACTCCCAGTCTCTTGAAATCGATTCCAAGCATTCTAGATCGCTCGCCTTGAAAAGCCAAGCAGTAAAGCTACAGAAAGCTGCGAATTTCCCTCTTGGATCAATGTGATGGCTCTAGTTCCGGTTTGCAGGTCGAATCCTCGACATAGCGGTTTCAAAATGTTTCATCATCATCATCATTTCAGCCGAAAGACGTCAACTGCTGGACATAGGCCTTCCCCAATAGGAGGGGGGGGGGGTTTGCCATAATCGCCACGCTTGGTAGGCGGGTTGGCGATTGCAGTATGGTATGGTGGTGGAATGCATAGAGAACGCTGCTGCTCGTTCTCCGGTACGACCCGTAGTCGCCTTTTACGACACCCATGGGAAGTATGGGGTAGTGCTATTCTTTAAGTAAGGCACCACACAGACAAAATGTTTATCCACGTTCTAACTTGGCAAATGTAAGACTGTTCACAAAAGAATCCACAATTTAAATGACTTAAGAATTCGTCTTAGAATACGGTAAATACAAGTGGTTACAAAAAAATTTATCAAAGTACCCACTCCAAAAATTATGCAAGTGGTACCCTCACATTTTGTTTGATAACACTTCAGGAAATATCATACCAAAGATATGTTGTTTAAGAACGCTTTAAAATAATTAAATCAGTCCAGATGTTAAAGTTCAAAAGTGGCCCTTATTTTGTTTTGACTAGTATATGTGAAAAGACGTACGCGTTAAAAGCGTCCAGAGTTCAGCAAATAGTAACAAAACAACAATTCAAAAATAAAATTATTAACAATAAGCCGAGGCAGCTAAGTGATGACCAGCCGACGGCGCCCGTTCCTGAACATGACGCATAGAGTTGTAAAAAAACGGTTTTTTTCTGAGATGAAAAAAAAACGTTGAAAAAAAATAGTTTTTTTTCTGGATTAGTTTTTTTTTTCAAAATTACGAAAATAAAAATATATCTACCTAGTAAGGACAGTGAGAGTTCGTTTTTGTTAAGTGTGAATGTGAATTAATTATACCTAATTTAAATTTGTGTTGAGTAATTTTCTGTCAATTATTTTTAAATTTCTGTCAATTATTCCGTTGTGGATAACACAAGCGTAGCTACCGATACCGACACAAGTGATAGCACTGATGAACGTTTAAGTATTTTTTAAGTTCATATTATTATCTACCTCTATGTATAATTTCTAATTTCATTAATTTAAACATAATTTGACTTAAATTAAAAATAAAACAATCATATTTAGTTTTATTCCATTTTATTTAATGTATTTCACTTTTTCAGAAAAAAAAACCAAATGTAAAAAAAAAAACGACGGTGCTAAGTTTTTTTTCATGTTTTTTTTCAAGATTGTGATAAAAACACCTTAGGTTTTTTTTCCAATTTACATCTCTAATGACGCATATATCAACACCATTCAGCTCAAGAGGCTTCAGCCTGCAGCGTTCTGTACACAGTATTTAGATAAAAGTGACTCAAATGTTAAGTAGTGCATGAAATCAAGCAAGTATCTGTTTGGCTGGACTTGACAACTACGTAGATAAGTCTACGAATCGAGGCTACTACAGAGCACTGCAGGCGATTGAAACTGATAGCGTCTTTATTTTGTAGAACATAACTTTCCAACAAAAGATACTGATATCACGTTCTCTCTCTTTTTCTCTTAAAGGAAAAATAGAGACGGAAGTTTAGAGCTGTCATTTCAGTTTAGACGTTTTCGTAAAATGTTTGGACGTTTCAAATCAGCTTAAGGCGAAAGCGCCAGCGTAGCTCGCAAAACTCATTTTTTTTACGTTTTTTGCAATTTGCTGGTCAGTATTAAGTTGTATGTTGATTAAAATATGATTCGCGGCAGTAACAAATATGTATTTACAGAATTATAATCATTAAAGTTATCAACACAACTCTCTAAGACCAAGTAATCCCCAAGAATGAGTATTTCATGAAATCTTGACATTTGGGGATTATCTGGGGGCACGGGAGTGCCCCTACCAAGTCGAGCAAAAAGGGGCACGGCAGTACCATCCTTTTCTCGAATCAGTTCAGGCCATTTTCGACACCCTATAACTTCGTTGTGGATAAAACTAGAGACCTGATACTAACTTAAGAGTCCTATTACGGATCGTAAACGCAAATTAAATTATTTCGATCGGCGTACACGAGTCGATAATAGTAGCGATCTCCGGACGATTGCGCGCCAAAAATTCGGCGACAGGTCCTACCTCGTCAAGCGCTTGCGCGGGAATCAGCGGGAATGAGGGGCGCGCCGAATTGACGCAGAATATATAGCATTTTAACTTTATTTATTGCAATTTTGTTTTATTAAATTGACAAACGAAAACTAATGAAACGTATTCATTGTAGATTGAAGTTTTATATAATATTAGTTTATTTGATAAAGTTGCGTTAATTTGGAGTGTAATGGACGCTGAATCAAGACATTTATTGCTTAAATTAGGCTTTCTTTACGATTTTATCCATAAAAACTCAAGGAATTTAAAGGAATTCTAGAACTCCAATAAACAAGTAAAACATTCAAAGTGTCTTTTTATAATTTTAGCATTTATAAGAATTGAATGTAACAATGTGAATTTGAGCGTCAAAGTTCCATCGCCAACGGTTTTTCTTGCAAACTGTGTTCGTAAAATATTTATAGTAAATTACACGAAAAGAAAAATGAAAATGTGTAACTGCAACTTACAAGAAAGAGAATAGTACTATCGTTATTCTTAAACAAATAATTAAAATATCTTACAACTGCTGAAAATTACAGCGTCAAAAATCATGATGTTGCGTAAAAAATGTAACAGGACTCTTAACAAGTTGTATTACTGATTGTTATGATTATAATTCTGTAAATACATATTTGTTACGACCGCGAATTATATTTTAATCAACTTACAACCAGCAAATTGCAAAAAAACGTAAGAAAATTTGAATTGCGCGGGCTACCTTAGAGCTTCCCCTTAATATAAACTTCAATACAACCATAATTAATATTTTGTGGCCCTTCGTCCGTTAGTGTTTTGTTTTAGCCGTGTGTAAATTATAGCTATAGGTTTTATTTTATGTAATTACTATCGAGACGCCCACCCTGCTTCGCACTGTTTTTAAGTCTTGACGAAACATCGATATGTCTTTATTATATGTAAGTTTAATATTAATGTATAATACATAAAAACTTTCGGAATAAATTCTCTAAGTTATAGTGAAAACCGCATCAAAATCTGTTGCGTAGGTTAGAAGAACAACGAGGACATACAATACACACAGACACGAAAAGCGACTTTAATTTATAATACGAGTATGTATATCCAATCTATATAGATCCAATCAATCGTTCAGTCGCAGAATGCACCTTTCGCAAAATGCACTTTCTCAAAACGTACATCTGCCTAGCCTTTTCCCAACAATGTTAGGGTCAGCTTCCAGTCTAACCGAATGCAGCTGAATACCAGTATTTTACATTGGGCGAGTGCATAACTGACCTCCACAACCCGGTCACTTGGTAACACGAAAACTCCTTGGTAAGAGGTTCTCAGACTTCGGGCTTATGGATTATACCCGTCGAAGATCCAAGAATGATAGCCGCGACCATCGACTTAACGTGCTTCCCGAGGCACGGAGGGGTCTCGGTATGTGAAGATGGTCACCCATCCATGGACCGACCGCGGCAAGCGTAGCTTAACCTGATCAATCGAACCGTTCGACTGTTATTACTTAGTCACGAGCCGAGTGATTATGATCAAAATCAATCAATCAATCAATTATGATGAATCAGCCTATAATGTTCCCACTGCTGGGACACAAGCCTCCTCTCTGCTCTGTTGGAGGGAGTGGGCTGTAATCCACCACGCGGGCCCAGTGCGGGTTGGTAGATGTCACATGTCTTCGAATTTTTGGTTCTAGGACATGTCGGTTTCCTCACGATGTTTTCCTTCACCGTTTTGAGAGCAACGGTGATGAAATAATTAACACAAAGTAAAGCACCTGTCTGGGTTCGAACCTACGACCTACTACTCGGAAGTCGCGGCCGATACCACTGGGCCACCACTGCTCTCTAATCTATCTATTAATATATAAGGGACGCCCTATTCGTGAAAACTTTCAAATAAGCTTAAGATAATTAAGCACACAAAATCTTCATCAAAGAATTAGCATATCTATACTTAGTTTATTTAAAAAACAACTCCTTTTCTTCTCTTTTACGTAACAAACAGCAGTGCAATACGTTTGGCAGCAGCCTTCTGTTGCCATACGCCATTTAACTGCATTCCTCAGTTAAGTTTGGCACTAAACCAAAGAAGCTAAGTAGCAACTTTTTTAGGAACATTCTTACGTAATCTGGTCATCATCTGCCTATCTTTTTCCCAACTATGTTGGCATCGGCTTCCAGTCTAACCAGATGCAGCTGAATACTAGTATTTTACATGGAGCGACTGCCTATCCGACCTCCACAACCCAGTTATTGGGTAATACGATACCCCTTGGTAAGACTGGTTGTCAGACTTTCGGGCTTCTGACTACCCGTAACGACTGTCAAAGATCCACGAACGAGATTCTTACGTAAACTGGTAACGTATGGAAATACTAGCTATTGTCCGCGGCTTTGCCCGCGTCGGAAATTATCCAGTGAGAACGTACAGACGCCAGCACATCAAGCTATTACAATCTGTGAAATTTCTTTAATAGATTTTCAACTTTATCGCTAAAGCATAAGGCTCAAAATTGATTGGGAAAGTTTAACGGTTTTGGGTAGCTTGATGTGGTGGCGTCTGTACTACCGGGATAATAAAGTATCCAATATCCTAACCCAGCCCCCAGACCCCCCGGTCATGTCCTACCTGTGTACTTTTCATCGAAATCCGTTCAGCTGTAAAAAGCTATGAAAAGCTAAAGCTTTAGTTTCCTATAAAAACGGTACCATCATGCTATAACAGCCGTCATGAATAACTGTCATTCTGTCAACAGTGTTTGACATTAATTCAAACCCCGCAAAGATTTACATCGGTAGATTCGCCCTCACCGTACTTAGTCACGCCAAAGGCAGAAGAGTGATCTCACACATTATTAACTAGCCTTTTCAAGGCCCTCAAATCACTGCGTCATTGTGTGTCAGCACAAATGTCATAACGAAACAAAAACGCGACTATCTTTTGACGTGGTACGCGAATCTAACGATTTAAATCTTTGTCGCTGTCATCATTTTAATGACAGCTGTCACTTTGGCCGTTAAGTGCGGCCACCGCTCGTCTAGGAAACCGTAGCTTTACAGACAGACAGGCAGACAGGCATACAGTAGAATAGTAGTAGAATCGATTATGGCATAAGTTTCGTACTTATAATAAGTTTTTATTTTGGTAAACGATGACATGAGTTTCAAAAGCGATATCTTTCAGGTCAACCAAACCAATTTAAAAGATAAAAAGCACAGAACGATCCGTCAGCTTACAAAGTGACTACGTGACTTGACTTTTAATCTTACCCCCTTACTAATAAGCGTTGTATAGCGTCTTTACAGTTACACAACCCTTTGTCTTCTTCTTTCGAAAGTCAAATGACTGACGACTGAAAGAGAGAAATCTGTTGTAATATTAACTATTCATCTGATGTAATACGTTTATTCGTCATCATCTGCCTAGCCTTTTCCCAACTATGTTGGGGTCGGCTTTCAGTCTAACCGGATGCAGCTGAATACCAGTATTTTACATGGAGCGACTGCCTATCTGACCTCCACAACCCAGTTACTGGGTAAAACGATACCCCTTGGTAAGACTGGTTGAGACTTTCGGGCTTCTGACTACCCGTAACGACTGTCAAAGATCCACGAATGATAGCCGGGACCAACGGCTTAACGTGCTTTCCGAGGCACAGAGGGGTCTTGGTATATAAAGATGGTCACCCATCCACAGACCAACCGCTGCAAGCGTAGCTTAACCTGATCGATCGACCTGTGCGGCTGTTATTATTTAGCCACGGGCCCCCCTTTATTAGTAAGGGGTATATATCTACGTTTTACACAAATACAGGCTCTCCAAACAAATCGTAAAAATAAAACCACAGTAAAGGGTTAGTACTATAAATACTATTATACTCTCTTTGGTTAGTACATAGGACTAGTACAGCCAGCATCAAAATAAAGTAAACATCGACAACAATTCGTTTGATCGTCCGCAAACATTGTTCCATAATATGATATCAATGTGTAGCTACACAACGTGTTCCTACCTACTTTATTACTTAACTAGCTGCGCCCCGGCGTTTCACCCGCATAAGTGTCGATCCCGAGGGATTATCGGGTTAAAAAGTAGCCTCTATGTTAATCCAGGGTGTCAGCTACCTCCATACAAAATTGTATCAATATTGGTCCAGCTGTTTGAGCGTGAAGAAGTAACAAACGTATAAACACACACACTCACACACAAAATTTCGTCTTTATAATATTAGTGTGATTGTAGACATGTTGGTACAATAGATTGTAGACAATCGATTGAATTTTTGTCGATATATTATAATTATAACATTATAAGTCACCGTATGATTGTGAACACCGTTAGTTCATAATCTAACTCGCGAGATTGTAAATAAATTGTGAACTTTATCCTGCTTAAAATATAACGTGTTAAGTTTGCTGTACTCTGGACGCTCTTAACGCGTACGTATTTTTTTATTTATTTTATTTATTATTTTATTTATTTATTTAAAACTCTTAATCTATCATTACAGGTTTAGAAACCTAATGCGATAGCTAAGCCTACTTATAATATTAACTATTTTACATCGTTCTCACATAAATAATTGTAAATTCAACATTAATGATGTAACTAATATTTTTGTAAAAATACAATTTAAAAGAGTGTCCATGGAGTTTCTTGCCCGTTCTTCTCCATAGGTACCTACGCTTTGGAATGGGCAACTAGCTTCATATTTTCTGACTGACCGACTTCTTGACAATTCAAAAGTGCCTGTAAATGGTTTAATTGAAATAAATGGTTTGAGTTTGAGTTTGAGTTTGAGTTTCGATAGTTTAAAGCCTATCGAAAAATATTGCGTTAATTTGTAAATGGTTTGTTGCAGTGCACAATACTTCAATAGTTTATAATCTCGCGAGACCGTTATCCTTACTAATATTATAAATGCGAAAGTAAGTTTGTTTGTTACCTTTTCACGCCTAAACCACTGAACCGATCATCCTGAAATTTTGCATATACGTTGTCAGATGTACATAAACAGACATAGGGTACCTTTCATCCCGAAAAAAGTGCTATTCCCAAGGAAAGCAACAATAACGTTATTATTATAATAGATTGCGCCATGTGTCTTTCGAATCCAAAACAGGACAACGTCTGCTGGGTCAGCTAGTAGGTAGATTATAAACTAACGATTTTTATAATTGTACGGTGACCGTATAAATTTTTTTGAGGCTGACTATACCTACCCATCTACACAATGGCCCACCCACCCATCACTGTTTATGTATATTATAGCTCTTAGGCTTGACGTGGTTTAAGTTTTATGGCCTGGAAAATAGTTAGGAGTCGCATACATAACAATATATTGTCACCACGCACAATCGTTTGGTTCTAGCAAAAAAGAGGGAACAGGGCGTGCGATTCTCCAAAGAAATGTATTCCCCTTTTTTTCTTCCAGAATGATGCTCCTAGAGCAATTTTTTTTCATAAAATCAAGGTCTGCTGTAAACACGTCCCTGTCGTTTTCCTTTTTTCAACAACTAATAAGTAAAGAAAATATTATGACCCTCTAAAAATGTCAAAAATGCCCTATTTTTATCACCGCCGTGATTAGAGGACTACTAGACAAATTAGAAAAAATTTTAACCTAAAAAAAATGTTAAACAAATCGAATCGAAACATACTCTTTCTTAAAATGGTAATGTAAAAAATAATTGAATCGGCTCAGTTTTCGAGGAGAAATTAACAACAAAAAAAAAAACTGACTTCCAAAAAAAAACATTACAAAGTGAATAATAACTTTAATTTCGAAAGTCGGTGACTTTAGATCTGTATTTTAGTTTTTGCCACCGAGTTACTATAAAAAATACCGAAATGGAAGTATATCCTTTTAAATAAAAAAAGAATTTTCCAAATCGGTTTATACATGACGGCGTACTGAGGTAACAAACAAATAAAAAAAAATACAACCTAATTGAGAAACTCCTCCTTTTCTTGAAGTCGGTTGAAAAGGGGAATACGAAACGTCGATCTCGTCAAATTTTTTGTGATAATTTCGGTCTGAGCTGCAGCTGTCCCTACCACATACCACGGGGGCAGACTTCAGGTAAGGCGACGCCGCGACGGCAATAGTTTCTTCAAATATCTATTTTTCAAATACCTCGCAGGTCCCGTCCCTTCTTAAAATCTTTTTGAAAATAATTATTACGTTACGGACTAGTCTGTGTGGTGCCGGACTAGTCTGTGTGGTGCCGGACTTAAAGAATAGCACCACCCCATACTTCCCGTGGGTGTCGTAAAAGGCGACTAAGGGAGACCGGAGAATGGGCAACAGCGTTCTCTATGCATTACACCATCATACCATACTGCGATCGCCAACCCGCCTGCCAAGCGTGGTGATTATGGCAAACCCCCCCCCAAAATTGGGGGAGGCCTATGTCCAGCAGTGGACGTCTTTCGGCTGAAATGATGATTACGTTGTGTCATATTACTTTGTAAGGTTTTGGGTGACAGGGTTACTCCTTTTCTCTTATTCAAAACTCCATTCACACTCACTCTTTATTTCTAATCTTTAAACTGATTTGAATAAGAGTTCATATACCATTGTAACACATTGTTATCCTGTAACCATCTCATGAACACTTAGGTAACGTGAGCGTGGAGTGAGCTGTCAGTGTCATCCCACGATGCTAGGGATTGACCAAGCATTACATTTACAAATATAACAAATTAAGCAAATTCTTTTGATCATTTTATATTTTTTTGTAGTGAAAACTTTTTTAGACGCGTTGAACATTTTTTGAGATGGGAAAAAAAATTAACTCGCGCCATTGTTACCGTAAGCGACACGGCGCATGTTTTGTTTATAAGACGATTTAAAAAAATACCCGCTTCGGATACCACCCTCGATGGCGCCACTACCTACCCTCCTCCAGTAAAGTAGAAAGAGCACTAGCACAATTAGAAAACACAAAACCCGTCTTCCGTCCTTCCGCCCTCGCCGTCGAGGCCCGTCGCGACACTCTGTACCATGTCGGCCCCGACCCTTGCTCGAGCCAGCCCGCGCCGCTGAGCATGTAGTTTTAAATTCATCCCCTAAAAATAATAATAATAATTCCGATCCAGCCTGTCCCTTGCTGCCCTCTCCCAGCGACGCCCTAAGCCGAGGTCCGTACCCCACAGAGGGTGCCCTTAGCGTGTAGTCGCTTAGTTTTTATGTTTAGTTATGCCCTGGCTGGAGGCCTTAATTTATGAGGCATCCACAGGAAAGCCCGGTTAAGCAGTCGACAACCCCTCAGGTTGAACTGCGAGATGCCCATTATTATAAATATAAAAAACCCGCTTCGGATATGTTCGGATGTCCTCGGGATGTACTCGGTTTTAATGTATATCCGATATTATGTCAGAATGAGTGATGGCAAAGTATTCAGTTTGTGTTTTGTTTTCACTTCTGTCACTCCCACTGTTTTTTGATAGCTATTATTTACTATTTTGGGGGGTTTTAAAATAAAATAGCAAAACAGAAATTCAGTCAGAAACTTAATGTTGTTTTTTCAATGTTTTTCCAAAATAGACTAGTCCCTTTAAAGCCTGAGGCGCGAGCGCGTCACACACGAACCATAAATAACATAAAACATAGGAACACGTCTATGCTAGCTAGTAAAGAAAATGTGCATTGACGTTCTTTGTTATTATGAACTTATTGGTAACTGATTAGGAGTGTTTACGCCGTACGGAATTTCATACAAACTTTCAAGCCCTTATTTTTCGAAATGAATGAACCAATTTTAATTAAACTTCATACGCATAAGCAGGATTCAAAGTTCTAAAAAAAACTGGCCAAGTGCGAGTCGGACTCGCACACGAAGGGTTCCGTACCACAAGGCAAAAACGCCGAAAAAAACATGTTTGTTGTATGGGAGCCCCCCTTAAATATTTATTTTATTTTAATTTTATTATTAAAGTTAAAATACAACTGAGTATTTTGTGAATATTTCAAGTTCCGACCTGTTGCCATTTTGGATATCGAGCAAAAAAAGGCAAAATTATTTTATTATTATATTATTTTATTTTGTTTTTAGTATTTGTTGTTATAGCGGCAACAGAAATACATAACTTGTGAAAATTTCAACTGTCTAGCTATCGCGGTTCTTGAGATACAGCCTGGTGACAGACAGACAGACAGACGGACAGACGGACAGACGGACAGACGGACAGACAGCGAAGTCTTAGTAATAGGGTTCCGTTTTTACCCTTTAGGTACGGAACCCTAAAAAGGTAGTAGAGAACATTTTCGAAAGATGGTGTTACAGCCAAATTAGACCGATTTTAAATTTTCCATAGAAACAGATTTCCAGATGTGCGTGTGGTGTGAGGGCCACTTTGTTAAAACTCTATGAAAATGTGCTTAGGATTTAGTGAACATTCCCAAAGAATTGTGAAAGTTGGTATCAGATTTTGTGAAAGTCAAATTACCGAGTTATAGACTGTAACGTTGGGCCCTCAGTTCTCACATAGAGGATTGAGGGCCCACCTGGAACTGATAAACTATGGACACTACAGAAAAAGTCTTTATGCCAAAATCTAAGCTAATGCCAAACAAAATTTGTGAAAACAAGATATTATCGCAAAACACTGTCCTACTTTGTATATCTTCGTACAAAATGGGCCCTCAATTCTCACACACGTAAAAGTTTATTACGCAATTATAATGAAATCATTAACTTACAGCTGCTGTTTGAAATCCTATATGCTACTAAATAAATTGTGAAAATTTATGAAAGCAAGAACAGGTCACCACTTTTTGTTGTATAAAAGTTATGGCCTTGATAAAATTCGGGCCCTCAGTCCTCCATTTTATTTTGTTTTCGATTTATTACGCTTATCATATGAAAGATAAGACCAATATAAAATTGTCTCTTTTTGTGAAAAAAATTGTGCAACAAATGCGATACCAGAAAGAAATTAAAAGACCCTTTATTGTATAAGTAAATTGAGTTTTATTTTTATTCTCTGTATTAGGGAATAGGGTGACCACAATTTCATTCGTCAGCTGTCATTTGTGGATCTTTGACAGTCGTTACGGGTAGTCAGAAGCCCGAAAGTCTGACAACCAGTCTTACCAAGGGGTATCGTATTATCCAGTAACTGGGTTGTGGAGGTCAGATAGGCAGTCGCTCCATGTAAAATACTGGTATTCAGCTGCATCCGGTTAGACTGGAAGCCGACCCCAACATAGTTGGGAAAAGGCTAGGCAGATGATGATTAGGGAATAGGGTGACCACAATTTCTTTTAGACTGCAGTAAAGATTAGTAAATGTAGAGTCGTAGGTTTTAATAAACTTTCTTCGATTTTTCGCTTATTATCGTCATAGCATTTGTAGACAAGCTTCGTGATAAAAAAAAAATATTTCGGAAATTGAATGATCACATAGAAAAATACTGTTATCCAAATAATTTTTGCTAGAAAAAAACTTATGACAATAATCAAATAATTTATTTATTATTTTTATAAAGGCTTTTGCCCAGCAATGGGACAATGTAGGCTAAATATAATCCTAACTAATATTATAAATGCGAAAGTAAGTTTGTTTGTTAGCTTTTCACGCCTAAACCACTGAACCTTTCATCCCGAAAAAAGTGCTGTTCCCGAGGAAAACAACAATGACGTTATTATGATAATAGATGGAGCCATGTGACTTTCAAATTTCACGCGGACGAAGTCGCGGAAGATGATCGAGTGTCTTGACCGAAGATGTGTTTGCGTATTAAAAAATTATTTTCATTTTTAATCTTCACTACAACTGTTTCATAAAACTCGCTTCCGCTGCACTATCATAAACTATTGTTTAGTAACTACACTAAATATTACAACTATTGTGCATATTTATGTAAACAATAATTATATAAGTAATACATGTAATAATATTTTTAATATAATATTAGCTAGTTATTAGTTTTATTTATAATATTAGTTAGGATTATATTTAGCCTATATTGTCCCATGGCTGGGCAAAAGCCTTTATAAAAATAATAAATAAATTATTTGTTTCTTGTCATTAGTTATTTCAGAACGAACGATATTTCAAGCAAAAATGATTTGGGTAACAGTATTTTTTTTTGTGATCATTCGAATTCCGAAATTATTATTTTTTTATCACGAAACTTGAGTACAAATGCTATGACGATAATAAGCGAAAAATCGAAGAAAGTTCATTAAAACTTATACTCTACATTTACTAATCTTTACTGCAATCTAAAAGAAATTGTGGTCACCCTATTTGCAAATTCAGATAATAAAAATAAAACTCGATTTTCTTATATAATAAAGGAACTTTTAATTTCTTTCTGGTATCTAATTTGTTGCACAATTTTGACACAAAAAGAGACAATTTTGTATTTGTCTTATCTTTCATACGATAAGCGTAATAAATCGAAAACAAAAGAAATGGAGGACTCAGGGATAACTTTCAAACAACAAAAAGTGGTGACCTGTTCTTGCTTTTATAAATTTTCACAATTTATTTAGTAGCATATAGGATTTCAAACAGTAGCTGTAAGTTAATGATTTCATTATAATTGCGTAATAAACTTTTACGTGTATGAGAATTGAGGGCCCATTTTGTACCAAGATATACAAAGTAGGACAGTGTTTTGCGATAATATCTTGTTTTCACAAATTTTGTTTGGCATTAGCTTAGATTTTGGCATAAAGACCTTTTGTGTAGTGTCCATAGTTAATCAGTTTCAGGTGGGCCCTCAATCCTCTATGTGAGAACTGAGGGCCCAACTTTACAGTCTATAACTCGGTTATTAGACTTTCACAAAATCTGATACTAACTTTCACAATTCTTTGGGAATGTTCACTAAATCCTAAGCAGATTTTCAAAGAGTTTTAACAAAGTGGCCCTCACACCACACGCACATGATTTCCAGTTATCTTTTTTTAAATAAGATGTTTCGAAAATGTATATAGAATTGCACCCTAATTGCGTAACACACAATAAATCACAATCTGAATTGTTTTGACATAAATGTTCGTGAAGTCGTCTGCGAAAAGTACTCAAAGGAGTCGCGGGCTCGATTTTGATGAAAACTAGAACTGCGTCATTGGATTTTTGAAAAATCAATATTTCTATTTATTTTCTATTTCCAGGAATCGAAACCTTTGATTTTGAAAAAAAAAAACACACTGTTTTATTATTACTTACACCATTCGATGGTGTCGCTGAGAAGGATCAAATTCTGGGAATTAATGACATACGGGAAACTAAAAAAAAGAGCAAATTTTTTACAAAACACTTTTTTCTGTTTTCTCATGTTACCTACCTATTAAACCTTAACTGATTCATTGTTCAAAATGACCATTGACCATTGTTTTCAGCTGGATTCGATGTCTCAATGATTGTACTGCATTCAAATTTGAATTTAGAACATAATGTTGTGAAAGCGACTGCGCTGCGGGTGTATTGAGTATCATTTCGAACAAGGTGCAGGTAATGTCGTTATGAATACTTTAAAATAAGAAGCAGTTTATTAAAATCCAACATTTTCCTTAAGTTTGCCGTATGTCATTACTTCCCAGAATTTGATCCTTATTAGGGACACAATCGAGTGGTGTAATAATGGTGTGGGTGTTTTTTTTTTATCAAAACCAACGAGTTAGATTCCTGGCTAGAAATATTGATTTTTCAAAAATCCAACGATGCAGTTTTAGTTTTCATCAAAATCGAGCCCGCGACTCCTTTGAGTACTTTTCGCTATTCCTCATAGTTTCGGATTTGGCCATCCACGCCCACTTGGAACACGCTGTATATTGTTGAACTGTCAAAATGAAACCAATTGATGCTGATAGTTTGTTACGCAATTAGCCTGTTGTTTAAAACGTGTGGTGTTGATTAATAGTTGATCTTGCGAAGACAATAGCTCAATAATTAACTCATCCGCTTGTCAGATAACGCCTAAAGAGATATCAAACAAAGGATAATAGATAACAATTACCGAATACAATTATGTGGGTACATTAATCATATTGTCTTCAGACAATCCCTCGTCTAATCTAAATTTAATGTATATTGATGTAATTATGTATAAGTACCGAGCCCGCAAATCTCAAGTTTGGAGGTAAAACCACGAAATAAATGAACGCAGAAGGTTCTCTCTTAACCCTCCTCTACACGTCGTCAGATTCATCAGCAGATGGCCATCTGCGAATGCCGCCGACGTGTAGACGGGGTAATTTGCTAGTTTGTGGTAGGTATTTAGCCTCTGCCGACGTCAAATACCTACCACAGACTAGCAAATTAGAGTTTAGAGATACGCATGTCAAATAAGTTTCGTTTGTTACACAGTTCTGTACTAGAAATACAAGATTTGGTTGATGGCTGCGAAAAAACAAAAAGACGCCAATTTCAGTCATTTAAGTAACACATGAGCTGTCATTTTACTGCAGATAATTAAAAGTCCAATTACTACAGGCAATTTTAATGATGAAATAACATACAATACAATAGTTTTTGCGTTTAGCGGCTACAGATATTTGATTTTTCCAAAAACAGGTACATATTTATATTGAATGGATTATTTGCTATCTTCCAACTTGTTTCTGTACCTTTAAAAGAATGTGCCAATTCATTTGTATGAGCCTTTAAAAATAATGTAGGTACTACTAAATCATAAATGATTTCCACTTTTAACTTCCAACTTGTTTCTGTACCTTAAAATAATGTGTCAATTGATTTGTCTGTGGCTTTAAATATACGAGTAATGTAGGTACTGCTAAATGATTAATTCATTTCTGTAAGTAGGTTTGTACAAACACTTTTAACTTCCAACTCGTTTCTGTACCTTATAAGAATGTACCAATTGATCTGTGTGTGCCTTTAAAATTAATGCACTGCTGCTTAAATGATAAATGATTTTATTTCTCTAAGTAGGTTTGTACAACCACTTTTACACGTTAAAAATAAATTATGTTTCTAAGCGTTCGTTTGTCTGTGTGGTGCCGGACTTAAAGAATTGCACCACCCCATACTTCCCGTAGGTGTCGTAAAAGGCGACTAAGGGTCGTACCGGAGAATGGGCAGCAGCGTTCTCTATGCATTCCACCACCATACCATACTGCGATCGCCAACCCGCCTGCCAAGCGTGGCGATTATGGCAAACCCCCCCTTTTGGGGGAGGCCTATGTCCAGCGGTGGATGTCTTTTGGCTGAAATGATGATGAAGAGTTCGTTATTTCCTATCCCACTACTCTGACAAGAAAGAGCGAAACAAATAGCTGTCTCTTCAGACATAATTTTGGCAGTACATCTGAGAACCATGTACGTTTGTTTCTGAAATAGCCTTTTGAGAACCACAAACACACACACAAATTGGATCGAAGTGAGTCTTCTTCTCTCTCTATCTTTTGTAATCAAACTGATTAGATCGTTTAGAGTTTCGATGCGATGAGATAAGATTCCTTTGATAAAGTTAAACGAATAACTTTACGCGCCATTTGCTTCTTAATTGGAGTCGTGTGTTAGTTTGATAGAGCTAATCTCCGAAATAGTTAGACCGTTTTCGAGCGTGTTCAATGGATAGGTAGGTCGTGTTTTGTTTTAATAGTTCATTGTTTGGTTATACGTTAATTAAATTAAGAGCGTTTGCGGCGTACGGCATTTAAAATAAATGTTCTTAAGTAACTTTTTAGACCTTTGTATCCTGCTTATGCGTATGAAGTTACAATAAAATCGGTTCATTCATTTCGAAATCAAGGGCTTGAAAGTTTATATGAAATGCCGTACGTCGTAACAGCTTTTCAAAGGATTGTTAGGCAAATGCAATGCATGATGTCGTGATGGCCCTCTAGTTAAGAAGATCTCGCCTCTCATGCATTAGGTTGTAGGTATAAAACCGGGAAAGTACAGACGCTAGCACATCAAGCTACCCGAAACTGTCAAATTTTCCCAATCAACCTTGAATCTTATACTGTAGCGATAAAGCTGAAAATCTATTAAAGGTTACTGATCAGCGTACATCAAGCGGTGAACGGTCCGTCGAACGGTCACACAATAACGTCTGTCCAAGTTCAGAACGTTTTTCAACACCTTAATTTCAAATACTGTTGAAAATTACAGATTTTCATGCATAGGTAATGTAAAAAGTAGTGCTAGATGCTATGGTGACCTAACACTCCTTCCTCGGATGTGATTTATAATATGGTAGAAGTTAAAGTCTCGAATTGTAAGGTACATTAGCTGTATATTAAATCACTATAACACTTAGTTACAAGACAATGGTAGTGGTAATGGTTCTGAGCCCGTCGTGTCTCTAGTGAGATCTGAACGCGAACTGGCCCACATTTTAGTGGACGAGCGAATGTGCATACTTGCGTTCGATGCAATTATGCATTTTCGATTAAAACTCGAACAGGTAATAAGAATCAGCCGATAATGTTCCCACTCCTGGGACACAGGCCGCCTCTCAGTGTGAGGGAGTGGGCCATCACCCACCACGCGAGCCCAGTGCGGGTTGGTAGATGTCACACGTCTTTGAATTTTTGTTTCTAGGACATTTTTCCTTAAAACGTATTCCTTTACCGTTTTGAGAGCAAGATGAAAAAATTTACACAAAGTTATACGCCTGTATCTTAAAGAATACCACCACCCCTTACTTCCCGTGGGTGTCGTAAAAGGCGACTAAGGGTCGTACCGGAGAATGGGCAGCAGCGTTCTCTATGTAATCCACCATCATACCATACTGCGATCGCCAACCCGCCTGCCAAGCGTGGCGATTATGGCAAACCCTCCCAAAATTGGGGGAGGCCTATGTCCAGCAGTGGACGTCTATCGGCTGAAACGACGATACGCCTGTATCTGAGTTCGTTTTTTATTTTGTTATCGCTAAATGGGCCCGCTCTTGACCTCGATCACGCCCGATGGAAAGCTATGGTTGAGGTTTATGATGGAACGAGCGTGCCCAGAAGATGCCTAAGGTACTGGAACTCCCACGCATCGACGAAACACAGCAGGCTCCTTGACGCCAGACTCCGGTGGGAGGGTGGTCGCAAACCAGGCTGGCAAAAATTGTTTGAACCTACGACCTATAACTCGTAAGTTGCGGTCGCTTCCACTTGGCCACCACTGCTCTCATTTCATTTGCTTGACGGCAGCCATAATATGACGAAACCGCTTTTCCAGGAAACTCAAGCTTAACTCATCGACAAAGTAATACTGAAACTCAACGATGATAAGTTAAAGATAAGCTTATCAGTGACCGTAAAAATTGCCATTATTTCGAAGCGAACCGGTAGTACGGTCTCGCAGAAAAGGAATTGTCTAATCATGTCCTTCGTTTTAAATCCACTGTCACTTTTGCCCTAAATTCTAAGCAAAAATGAAAGCAAGTGTTGAAGGAAAATCTTAGTTGGAACAAGTGGGATGCGCATTAAGCCCTTTGATGGTCCGAGCATAGTAACAGGTAATCCTTTACCCGCAATAGATTCTAACCATGTGCTCAGACTATAAGCTGGCATAACACTTCACATTCATGTCTTATTTCTTCTTTATTGGAGATTTTATATCCATAACAAATAGTTTGTTTTAAAAAAAAGCGCCGCTCTAAATCAATAAAGTAAAAGTCAAACTAAACAACAAACAAGACATAAACAAGTGCGAGTCGGACTCGCACACGAAAGGTTCCGTACCACAAGACAAAAACGCCGAAAAAAACACGTTTTTTGTATGGGAGCCCCCTTTTTTTTGCGGATGGGAAATCATCAAATGATCCCTCCCGCTCTGGGTGGAGCGGAAGGGAGTATCAGACTCTTACTGACTAAAACCCACCTGTGTTCCTTCCTTAGCCCTTTATGTGCCGGGTCAGCGGTAACCCTTTCGGACAATCCCGCTGACCCGATAGGCTTCGATCCTATCGGGCCCCTTCTCTGATGCTGACATCCCTTTTAGGCGCGCGTGAAACACGTATGCGCCGTCTGACACGGGCCTGGTCCTGATCGAACGGTGAGCTACCCATTGCTCTCCGTCCGCAGGCCCGCGCCTACGGTGGCCGGGAGTCGTCACGCGGCTCCCGACGCCCGGAGCGTCTCCCGCGGCGGCTGGATAAAATAAATATGTAATGGGAGCCCCCTTAAATATTTATTTTATTCTGTTTTTAGTATTTGTTGTTATAGCGGCAACAGAAATACATCATCTCTGAAAATTACAACTGCCTAGCTATCACGGTACATGAGAAACCAGACAGATAGACGGACAGTGGAGTCTTAGTAATAGGGTCCCGTTTTTACCCTATAGGTACGGAACCCTAAAAAAATGTTTTGGACCAAGTTTATATTAAAAAACTAAACTCCACAATCCCTTGGAACGAAGAAACGGTATACCTACAAACAGATACTTTATAGTATACTTTTTAGTATACTAAATGTGGATGCACTGTTATTTTATTAGATTCGGGAACTTACAGCTAATTTATACAGTGTTCTTAGACGATATGAAATTTACAAGTTTCCACTTATAAAAGAGACCATAGGTACCTCTGCCCTACCCTTCGGAGAGTACATGCGTGATGTTATGTAGGTGATAGAAAACAAATGTATTGTAATGCAAACAGAGATACATTTTTTTATCTAAGGGGCTTACATGACCTAAAGCGCGGTCACTGTTGGACTGCAACACAACGCTGGTAATTTATTGCAAAATATGAAGTAATTATGTATTTATTAAAATCTATTACCTGGTCTAAAAAATTAAAACACTAGTGCTTTAGTATGTTGCTTGTAGAATAATCTGACGAAAAATCAGAATGTATATTAGTATGGTTTTTATTGTAAAAAGAAAGTTTTTAGAGGTATCTTCATGATTTTTTTCTATCATATCAAATTAGTTATATTATATTTTCAACACACTATCTAACTAGCATATAACCTGAAGAATACCACATATTTTTCTGAGCGTATACTTTTAGGCATTATAAAAACTTGTGTTTTTGCGTTTAGGTCCTGTAGTATCAACTATTCAACGTACATTATCGCGGAGGCCGTTTTATGCCTTAGAGTTACGAGTATAATTATGCACTGATGAGTTTCTAGATTCAAATTCTCAATAGACTCCATGCTCCGAAGTAACAATGAAAAAGCTGAAATAGTTTCGAACCAAATCCACAGTATAAAGCGTCGTTTCATAGGAATATAAATTGATGTGTATTTCAGTACGAGCTGGCGGAGCTTTCAGTTGAACTTTCAGTGAGTCAGTGTAAGCGCGCCACCCGCGCAGAATACACGCCGCGCCGCCCTAGCCGCGCGGCAAAACGACAACAAAAACACCTCGTACTTTTCATAACAACAAACCGACATTATAAAAAACCTTTCTTTAAAAAAAACATTTCTGTGTTCCTTTCGACATTTCTTGGCTATGGTGATTTCAAATTTCGAATTTTCTCTTACTTTTGAGTGAGTTGTAAACTTTTTGCTTGAGATGTGAGCGGTTTGCAAATGGCACTTTTTAATTTAGTCTATTCATTCTATGTTGTTCAGAAAACAGTGCGAGTTGATTGGTTTTTATTAATTGAGAAATAAATAAGTGTTATGGAAGAGTGGGTTCGGGAGAAAAGCGGATTGAAACAGCTGACTAGCGGCAATTCTCAGTTTGTTTTGTTCGGTAAGTTTATTTTGAATTTGTTATTTCGAGGCTCGAAAATTTTTGGAAGTTGAGCTTTTTGTTATCTTATCGTAATACTGTTAGAACAGGTATTTATCCACTTGACGGTTGATATGATAAAATGCATCGATTTAGCATTAGCAACGGCAGTTCGTCGAAATAAAAATATTTTTTTTAGCTATCGCCAATTATTCACGGACTCATATTTTCGAATAAATTAACAATACATTGGATATTCAATACACAGACATAGGTATTTCTACACATCTTCAAGTACTATTGTTCTTAATTTAACACTGGCTTACATTTTCAACCTAACATCAACAAACGCAGTTTACAAAACAAATGTGTTTCATATTTAAACATTCAACCGTTACACACAAACGTATCATTTAAAGTCGGTAACTATTTATTGATGAATATGAAAACCGATTTAGATTTCTCCAAACAGTATGGTTATTAAGGGGATCCAAAATAACCAAATCAAAACGCCATTAAAATAAATTCTGAGTGCGATCTTAAGTGTTTTGGGATCCAATAGAGTTTGGTGAAGCGATAAGGCTAATGTTTATCAACAATGGTCGAAGGCTTAAATAATGAAGACTGCTGGCATCCATTAGGTGGTTGTCTTTATTATTTTCCAATACTGGCCAGTATTGCCTTAGGCACAGACAATATATACTAGCCTCCTGACGAAATTATTAGACAATTCTTTACACAAAGAAAATAAAATATCCATTTTACGACGTACTTTATACTACAAATTTTTAACATTAATCCAGAACATTATTCAGTATTTCATAATTATCTAAATGATCCATACGCATCCACCTCTTTCTTTTTCCGTGGAGGTTTATTCGGCACATAAATATACTTATGTATGATGCTACGAATGACAAATGTTTATGTATAAGACAATAGATATTTCTACATTACTATTCTCGTACTAAAAGTGCGCACACCATAGCAGAAACTAATGAGTACTATTTGAATTCATATCCTGTCGCCAAACAATGCCTTCTTCATTTACTTTTACTATTTTAGTCTATGTACAATCACGAGCACTAATATGTCAACACTTGGCAACTTTCAGCATCGATTTTTTCATGAAATAACGAATGCAATTTTGAAATACGACACTCTACACAAACCTATGGGTTCGTAAATACTTTGTTCGTAATAACATAAAATTTCATTCAAAACTAAAGTAGAAAATCGTCTTTGAATAAAGCCAAGTGTATAAATACTTATGCTCGTGACTGTAGGTACAACTCTTACTTAGAGTGTATTTTTCCTCTTGTCCTATTTGATAAACAAACACGGTACGTAACATCAATCACATTCTGTAATAAAAGGTGATATGGTAAAAGTAAGGAATGATACCATGAAAACCTGCAAAATTTAATTCTCGGTATGTTTTTTTTAGCCGACTTCAAAAAAAGGAGGAGTACGCCGTCATTTATAAGCCGATTTTTAAAATTCTTTTTTTTTTCAATAGGATATACTTCCAGATTGGTCCCATTTTTTTCAAAATCTAGTTTTGATGATGGGATCCATGAGGAATTGAGGGAACTCCTCAAATATTATAGGCACACCTATAGCGATTTGGGTATTTTTTATAGTAACTCGTGCATTTGCTCTTGGAAACCATTATTTGGTGAAGTGGAACTGATAAAGAAGACTACAGATCTAACTACTACTCAATAATAGTTTTTTCACGGGTTGCGATTCGATTACTTTAATATGGTTGCTAAGCACTTTATGCTCGTCACAATGCGAATGGTGAAATAGAGCTGATGGAGAGAAGTCCTCAACAATTAACGTCCCTGCATCGGGAAAAGCAATATTTTGTAAAAGGCGATGAGCAAGTTGACATTAGGCTATTGTAACTTAGATACATGATAAACAAACCCAAAAAAGCGAAAAATAAAAACTTTTTAACAAAAAAAAACCAACTTCCAAAAAAAAACACTACAAAGTGAAAAATAACCTGACTTTCGGAAGTCGGTGGCAAAAAATACAGATCCACAGACACCGACTTCCGAAATTAAAGTTATTTATCACTTTGTAGTGTTTTTTTTGGAAGTCGGTTTTTTTTTGTTAAATAGTTTTTTTTTGTTTAGGAAATACGTTAGTAAATAAAACAAAGTCGGGTTAGTTACACTATTAGAACTCAAGAACCTTTGATTTGAAATATTTCCTGCCCGAATAGAGATTAAAACTTGAGAAAATTCACGAAAAAAAAATTATTAATGAACACAGACATAACACACACTCACACACTGTCAAAGCACCTATACCTCTGTTATTAAACCGTCTTTCTACAACATAGAATAGAATAGAATACTCTTTATTATACTCTTTATTCTCTGGTCTCTTTATTTTTTTAACATAATAAATTTAGTTAGTTAGATTTTTTTTTACACTGTACTTCTCAGGTTCTTAATAAAATTGTATTTTTTTTTTTGTTACATTCTCTTCGAATTAATTACTTCACTTAGGTACATAAATGAAAATGTTTGCCTTACTTGGGAAGAGACTGGACCCCACGCCACAGGGAATTCTAGTGTGGGATCAGGGCATTTGTAAAAACCTAGCACTAAAGGCTCCTTGTAAATTGCTACTAGTTTTTGTTTTTTATATTGGTTTTTTCTGAACTGAATAAAGTTTTAAATTTGTTATGTTATTTTATTAAATGAAGATAATTCATTTTCTCATGCATTTTGTATGAAACGGATTCTTTGATGATAGATTTTAAGCTAATACAACATTTATTGATTCTAAGGCACCTACCTACTCCCAAATTATCATTTAGAGCCCTGTTTCAAGTGATAAATGGAATCATTTACGTCAAACCAAGTGATAGAGGGTCCTAACAGAATTTGGTGTAATCGTTTTGATTTAATACTATTATCCTGTCCAGAGCCTTTGAAGTTTATTATCCTGCAAGTGGTTTGGGGAGACTCTTAAACAAACTTGGCTAAAAAAATTGCTCAATTTCATAAGATTGTGTAGGGTTATTAAGAAAATTGTCCCGCGATGGTATCGAAGTGTCTAGCCAGCTGGTGGCTGGGTAGAGTTGGCCATTGCGCAACAGAATAACCGTTTGCACTTCAAATCAGATTATAGTTTACGAACAATTGAATCACACTCGCTAATCATCACACACTGTAGGTACACGACACATCCAGATACGCAGCGAGATCGTTACCGGGCTGGCTAACCAAATTGACCTCCGTTAACTGTCCCTCAAGGAACCTCTCTCTTCTAGCGGAGTTCTCACTGCTCCGAGCTGCTGCGACTGCACTGTTGAGACGAGCGTTGAGAATCTAACAAAGCGCATCCGAGCGCATCAAAAAAACACACTGTTGAATTTTCAACTGTCTGCGCTAAGCTGTGAAAGGACTGTAAGTACCCCTGTAAGTATTTTTAATTAGCCACTGATGTCCACAGATTCTAAATACTACCTGTTTCTATGGGGGGTAGAGGTATGGAGAACTGACTCTGTTGTAAAAAAGTGTCCGTCAAACTGCGTTAAATTAGGGTGGCGCCACAGTAGGTAGCAACAGGTTAAATTTCTCACAGTAGTAATTTTAGGTTATGTTTACAAAATTATTTTGGACTACGTAAATTGTTGAGGTTTGGTATACTGGGCTACTACTAACTACTCTAGTTACTAAAAATATTAAATTTTCTACTTCAATACGTCAACCATGCTAAACTCATATGCATTTATTTCAATTAAACCAATTACAGGCATTTTTGAATTGTCAGGGGGTCGGTCAGTAAGAAAGATGAAGCTAGTTGCCCATTCCAAAGTGTACCTACCGACCTGTAGGTACCTATGGAGAAGAACGGGCAAGAAACTCCATGGACACTCTTTTAAATCAAAATTATATGGTTACAAAGTCTTGTTTACATCATTCATGTTAAAAATTATGCATGTGAGAACGATGTAGAACGTTAAAAGCGTCCGTAATGAAAAACTAAAAAATAAAAAACAAATCAAATATTAAATTAAATTAAAATAAGCCATGGCAGCAAAGTTCTCAGGTATTGGTATAATCACCAAATTAACCAGGTCAGATGGTCGGGTGCTTTGTCGGAGACGTACGGTCTGGAATGTGGTGTAAGGCAGGGGGGTCTGACCTCCCCAGCGCTGTTTAGCTTGTATGTCGATCAGTTGATCGGGGAACTCAGCAGCACAGGGGTTGGATGTTCGGTAGATGGTGAAATTATAAATAGCATATCTTACGCGGACGACATGGTGCTGCTGAGTCCCTCGATCGAGGCACTCAGACGATTGCTTGAGGTTTGTGAGAGATACGCCTTGACTCACGGCCTCCTGTACAACGTGAAGAAGAGTGTGTTCATGGTGTTTGGGGTTACCGCAAAGGGTCACAGGGCAGTGCCACCGGTGTACCTTTATGGTGTTGCTCTAAACAGAGTGCCTTGTTTTAGATACCTTGGACACATACTAGTCGAGAATCTTAATGATGACCAGGACATAGAACGGGAACGGAGAGCGTTGTCGGTCCGTTGCAATATGTTGGCCCGTAGGTTTGCAAGATGTACGAGACCGGTTAAGATCACCCTTTTCAAGGCGTATTGCCAGTCATTTTATACATGCAGCCTGTGGGTCAAGCATACGCAGAGGGCCTACAACGCTCTTCGCGTCCAGTACAACAACGCCTTCCGGGTGCTGTTGGGGCTACCGCGATTCTGTAGCGCGTCAGCCATGTTTGCTGAATCTACTACTGATAGTTTTTCAGCAATCATGAGGAAAAGAACGGCATCATTGTTACGCAGAATTCGTGGGAGTACCAATAGCAAACTGAAGGTGATTGGGGATAGGCTGGATGGCGTTTTCCTGGAGTATTGGACTCGTATGCATAGCTACGGGTCTGATACTGCAGGAAAATACATGAACTGAGTAATTTTAGGTTTTATTTTGTCACTTTGTTGTTAATTAAAAGTAAGAACTAACATAGTTACGTAAGTTGTATCACTAACAAACTATGGAGCAAGTTTCCGAAATAAACGTTTAATAAAAATAATAAAAAAAGTGATGTCCAGTCCATATGACCGCGCCCGATCACGAACATGACAGCTACATTCATACCATACCTTTTCCCTACGCTAGCGACATTTTGGATGGTTTTTGAACTTATAGCTAAACCACTTGTGCTACTTTTTTAACTTTCCCCTTACCTCTACCCTCCATACCTGTTTCTAAAACAATACTGCAGTCTGTTCACAGTTATTTTACCTCAGCGGCAACCTAACAGCAACCTTATTGTAACGAGAACAAAATTCACAATGATTTTGACAGACTTGTCAGTGACAGCAACCTTATAAGAATCAGAATTCATTGTGATTTGAACAGTGCAGAGGTAATAACTGGCAAAGGAACTAAAAACACCACAGATTATATTTAAACAGACTTTCAAGTAACATAAAACATAATCCAAAAAGGTTCCAAGCAAATATGATAAAGAAGTCCAAGCATCGTTAAACTAAAGAAGTCAATTAAATCCCTTCGAGTCGTTATTTTTGCTTGAGTTATGGAAGCATTGATGACGACGCGACGTATCTAACCAGTAACCCTTGTCCCTTATCATCTTCCTCATAGATCTACAAATAGTATAAAACGCGTGTTGCTTCTCGTGTTTGTGTCGATTTTTAATTTGGTGTTCACCATCATTTAGAAATTTAAGTCCGGAAGGTTTATGTGTAAAATACATTAATATTTAACTTACTTAAAATAAAAAAAATCTCTCCATGTTTTGTGAAGTCACAAACCGTGCGAATATGGGGCGGATCGCTTGAGGTATTATAAATTAAAGTCGCTTTATGTGTATGTATGTTGGACCGCGTCGTTCATAGACTACACAACGGATTTTGATGCAGTTTCCACCATCATTTAGATAATTTATTCCGGAAGGTTTATGTGTATATTATACATGAATATTAAATTTACATATAATATTTTGTTAAGTCGTAAAAACCGTGCGAAGCAGTGGAGGAAACCTACATTACACAAACAACACAGATTACATTAACAATCACAATTAGACAAAGTGGACAGTCCCTTTATTAAGGCACTGGGTATGGAGGCACGTGCCATTGTGTGCTGGGCCACGTCTGTTTTAGTGTACCTATTAGTTTTGTACAAGTTTACTAACATAGTTTATAAGTCATTGTTACTAACATTATGTGGATTATGTATACTCCGAAATAAAGAATATTCAAAGTCAAAGTCAAAACTTTTATTGCGAACTAGTGTACAATATTGGTATTATGTTATGTTGGTACTTATGACTTAGTGCAGCCTTTTACAAGCATTGCAATTATCATTCGCCTGCCCTTCGCATCATTATTCTTATTATATAAGTAGTTCTCTCTACACGGGTTGCATGGTTGCGGTCGTTCGATAGGTGACGTAGGATGCAAGAGCGAGCGAAGGGCACCCCGAGGTTAGGTTTTGTTAAGTTACTTTAAGCCCTTTACACAGAAATAGGAGCCCCGCTAAGCGGGGCTGCGTCGACATAGGATGCAAGAGCGAGCGAATGAGAACTGGTTTGGCCTAGGCGAAACTAGTTCATCCTAAAATTGGGTTTGGCCGGTAACATATAGGTACATTATTATGGATTTAAGTCACTTTTCGTATCTGTCTGTTTGACCGCGTTGTTCTCATACACTCCATAACGGATTTAATATGTACTTAGTAATGAAATCTCCATGTTTTGTCAAGTCGTGAAAATCGTTCAAAGCAGGGGCGGGTCACGTGAGTTGTATAAATATTTGTCACGTCTGCCGCGTGTCTTCTGACGTCATTTGTCTCACCGGTTGTGCGTAAAAGGGTTATTTTTTGTACTTATTTGGTCCGAAGGAAAAGTGAGTTTACCGGTCGTGTTTTTTAGAAAATTGAAGAGTTTAAATTAGTTATTATACCGGCTGACTTTTTTTATGGTCTGGAACAAAACAGGGTATAAAAGGTGAACGGAGTAGAAGCATATGGCACAGATTTTTTTTTCAAAAACATCATCATCATCTGCCTAGCCTTTTCCCAACTATGTTGGGGTCGGCTTCCAGTCTAACCGGATGCAGCTGAATACCAGTATTTTACATGGAGCGACTGCCTATCTGACCTCCACAACCCAGCTACTGGGTAATATGATACCCCTTGGTAAGACTGGTTGTCAGGCTTTCGGGCTTCTGACTACCCGTAACGACTGTCAAAGGTCCACGAATGACAGCCGGGACCAACGGCTTAACGTGCTTTCCGAGGCACGGAGGGGTCCCGGTATGTAAAGATGGTCACCCATCCACAGACCAACCGCGGCAAGCGTAGCTTAACCTGATCGATCGGCCTGTGCGGCTGTTATTATTTAGCCACGGGCCCCTTTTTTTTTCACAAACATTAAAATAATATATCTTTTTTACGGATAGAATGTCGCTTCGCCGTTATGTTGAATTTTCATATTATTTGTCGATTTATTGGTTTTATTTGTGAAAAAAAATCTCTGCCTTAGGCTCCTACTACCTTTTATACCTATCCTGTTTTTGTCCAGATGATAAAAAAGTATGTCGGTATATACTGAAAATTGGACTGGTGGGTTTTATTTTAAGGCTAATTTTTTCATCGTTCGTAAAATCCCATTTATGCTGCTGTAATCTATAATATAAAAATGAATCGCTGAATGTGTTGCTAAGCGCAAATCTCGAGAACAGCTGAACCGATTTCGCTAATTCTTTTTTTAGAATATTCCTTGAAGTACGAGGATGGTTCTTACGTAGAGAAAAATTTAATATATCTATGGGAGTAGCGTAGAAGTGGGGTAGGAGTAGGGTAGGAGTAGGGTAGGAGTAGTGTAGGAGCAGTGTAGGAGCAGGGTAGGAGTAGGGTAGGAGTAGGGTAGGAGCAGGGTAGGAGTAGGGTAGGAATAGGGTAGGAGTAGTGTAGGAGTAGGGTAGGAGTAGGGAAGGGGTAGGGTAGGGTAAAGGGTAGAACACCACGCAAACGAAGTAGCGCCGGGCAGCTAGAAATAATGTATATGGCAAAACAACGTTTGCCGGGTCAGCTTGTGTAAGATAAATATCTCAATATCGAACGGGATTTGGTTTGTTAAGAGATTAAAATTTAATTGGAATTTAGTAACCTAGGAGACTTAACCTCTTCCTCATTTAAAAAGCCGCCAATGCAATTAAATGTATAATACAGCCACAGAACACAATGAAAATGAATCTTCGAAAGAAATCTAATGTACTCTCGTTCGGTGACCTGTAGGTACAGATGCCAGCACATCAAGCTACCCGAAACTGTAAAATTTTCCCAATCAACTTTGAACCTTATGCTTTAGCGATAAAGTTGAAAATCTATTAAAGAAATTGAACAGCTTGATGTGCTGGCGTCTGTACATTCATTGTAAAGACACAATACATAATTATATCACATTACAAATCCTTGAATCCCATACAAATACAAATTCCTCTTGCTTTGTCTGAACTAATTCTTAAATAAAAAATAATTCTTTATAGTAAATCCAGTCCATCTATAAATTTTCTCACCGATAAGAAATTGCAATTGACAGGCTCTTCTTCGTCTTTTTTATCTTTTTTCTTTCATCTTTCAATATCATTTAAGAGCTTTTATAAATGATTAGGGACTAAAGTTTAATAGACACGGCTTAGAAGTGTTTTAGCCACATCATCATCATCATCATCAGCTTCTTGTCTTTGCCCCATGTTACTTGGGGTCGGCGCAACAAGTTTTTCATTTCCATCACACACACACAGATAAAACGTATTCCATTTTCCACAACTAACAGGGGTGCTGTTAGTTGTGGAAAATGGAGTACGTTTTATCTGTGTTTGCCGCATAACATTAGATAATTAACGTACATTTTTAAACATTGACACAATTCCTAACCGGGTTCCAGCAGAATATCTGGGGGCTCAGGCCTTGTAGACTTTAGATCTGTAGATAATTTTTTATTATAACAAGTACCTGGTACATGTTAACAGGCCTACGCTGTCCTCCCATACCTACTGTAATTTGAAAATATTGTAAAAGCCAATTATTTTGAAAAAGAGTAACCGTGGAGTTTCTTGCCGGTTCTTCTCCATAGGAAACGACCAATTGGAACCGTGCACCTAGCTTCTGACGTTTCATAAGTTCCCATGTAGGCTTATGTCAAATAAAATGTTTTGATTTTGATTTTTTCAGCGTTAAGTATCTATATTTGCCTGACACGTGCTGAGCTGTACTCAATCAACCAACTTTGAGAGACACTGTCTTTGTACATTCGTTATTTTAGTGTCACTTTATTTCTTCCTACATTCATTTTAATTTTTTTAATTTTTTGTGTTATTATAATTTGTTGTGCTTTTGTGTGTTGTGCTATTTATATATTTTGTGTGTACTAAATAAATGGTTTATCTATCTACGTATTTAACTAAGCAGAAGAAAAATCAACATAGCTTAGCGCTTAATAGGATGCAGGCTTCCCTAACTAAGGGCGCTTACATACGATGCAGTTTACATGTCAAAGTTAGCGCTACATAAGGTTACGCTACACACGATGTATAAGCCACAAGAGTTATTTATTAAAAAGATCCCTAACCTGTGACGTAACATGAACTAGTACTTACAACATCATCATTTCAGCCGAAAGACGTCCACTGCTGGACATAGGCCTCTACCAAAAGGGGTTGCCATAATCGCCACGCTTGGCAGGCGGGTTGGCGATCGCAGTATGGTATGGTGGTGGAATGCATAGAGAACGCTGCTGCCCATTCTCCGGTACGCCCCTTAGTCGCCTTTTACGACACCCACGGGAAGTAAGGGGTGGTGCTATTCTTTAAGTCCCCGACCACACAGACAACTTACAACATGTACTTTTCCAATTAAAGGTTCATGTCCTAGATCCAAAAATTCGAAGACATCTTTCATCTACCGAATCGGTCTGAACCCGCGTGGTAGATTACGGCTGTTTTCCGACTGTGGCAATATTATAGGATCCTTATGCAAAAGCATAGTCAGCCTCTAACATTCCCCCCTGCTGACGCAACAACATGACGCATAAAAAGAGCACAAACACAATAAGTTGCGGGAAAACATACGTCACATTCACGTGCCACCGCACAGCATAATGCTAAGATCCTATACGAGACAGAGCCCCAGCGCTGGTTCACAGCGACAGTCGACGTTGACGTGATGACGTCAACCAATGCGTCTGGGTTCATAATAGGCTCACTATGCTATGAAAGCACCATATAACTCACCTTGTACTAAAACAAAACGATCCGAATTCAAAACAGTTTCCCTCACAACTGCCACCCACAGATCTGTTTACCCCTCAGGCGATAAAAGGCTCACTAAGTAAATCTGTTAACTCACTTACAGTACAATAGGTAAACTTTGCTGTTAGCCCATTCATAGCTCTGTAAGACATTTATTTGAAGCGTAATAGCTGTTATAAAGACGGATCGCCTACTAAAATATTTTAGTATTCAATAAGTGAAAGTGAGCTTAATTTTTAGTGAATCTTTTGAATTTTTTGCTTTTGTATTTTTAGGTTATTATTTACTGAAAGTCGCGGTTTTTTCCTAAGAGCTGATTTCACCACAGTCGGATATTTTTTATCCGTGGAATAAAATTGATGTCTGACAGTTTCAGTATGGACAAACTGACAAAAAAACATAATTTGGTGGAATTCTGTCGAAACTTGTCACAAATCTTGAAATTTATTATTATTAATTGTGACACATAGCAAACAAGAGCTTGATTTTTAATGCCTTTTCTGATATAGTCTGTGTGAAAGTTTGTGTAGATGTCTTTTACTCATGTAAAATGGCTGTATGGATTTCAATTTGAACAGTCAACAAAGGAGATAAGTATGCAGGATCGTCGGATATAGTTGAAGTTTAGTAAGAAACCGATGGATGTTTTCGAATAAAATCTTATTTTTTATTCTTAATAGGAAACAAACAGCTCATTTAAATGATAAATGATAAATGATAAATGATTTTATTTTTGTAAGTAGGTTTGTACAAACACTTTTACACGTCAATCATGTTTTTTTTAAACTAGATGAGGTCGGCGTTTCCTATCTGACTACTCTGAGAAGAAAGGCCGAAACAAACTCAGAGGTCACAGTCTCTTTTAAAGTCCAGACATAATCTTGGTCAGGTTATATGAAGACCATGTAGATCGATGTCTGAGATGGTCTTTTGAGGAAAGAACCACACAGATTGAGAGGACCTGTCCAGTCAGTGCACGCATTTGTCAGAAATCGTGCAGCTCAACTCAAGACTTAAGGAGCTCAACGATTCGACGAACAATACCAAAGAAAGGACATTTGGGTAGGCCACATAAATTACTCAAACTGCCAGACCATGAGTGAAAAAAAAAAAAAAAAAAAAACAAGTAATAGAACAGAGAGAAAAATAAAACATAAAAAATTAATAAAATGACCCACATCGTCTTCACATTCACAAATCACAATGTAAAAAAAAAAAAAAAATTATATATATAATACTTTACAAAGTAAATGTCATTGTTTATAAAAAAAAATCATTAATGTCAATGTGTATATAAAAAAAAAAAAAAAAAAAAGTCATTCAAAATGCAGAAATTTGAAGCAGCTCAATCCCAAGCCTTTTTGTCCTCAATATAATCTTTAACGGTATAAAAGGCTTTCTGGCACAACTTACGTTTAATGAATGATTTGAATTTATTGAGGCTTAGATCTTGAACGTGGCTTGGTAGCTTATTATAAAAGCGTATACATTGGCATCTGAACGAGCCACCTATTTTTTTGAGCCTTGTTGTAGGTACAACAAATTTGTGTTTATTTCTAGTATTTATATTATGGATATCACTGTATTTTTTAAACAATTTTATGTTTTTATGGGCATATAAAAGATTTTCATAAATATACTGAGAAGGCACAGTCATTACATTAATCTCTTTAAATTTGTCTCTGAGAGAGTGTCTCGGACTTAATTTATAAATTGATCGAACAGCTCGCTTCTGTAAAACAAAGATAGTCTGAATATCGGCGGCATTTCCCCACAATAGAATACCGTACGACATTACACTATGAAAATAGCTAAAGTACACTAAACGGGCAGTCTCTATATCAGTTAAATTACGAATTTTTCTAACAGCATATGCTGCGGAACTTAGCTTTTTTGACAATTTATCTATATGTGGACCCCACTGAAGCTTAGCATCCAAAGTTATGCCCAAGAATACTGTGTTGTCTTCAGGATTCAATTCCTCGCCCTTTATCAACACATTAGTTTTCACCTGCCTAACGTGGGGTAGCGTAAACTTAATGCATTTGGTTTTTTTCTCGTTTAAAAGCAAATTATTAACATTGAACCAGTGGACTACTTTCGAGATCGCGCTATTTACATCGTCAGTAACCAACTGCTGACGTTTAAGTTTAAACAAAAGAGAAGTGTCATCTGCAAACAACACTATATCATGATTATCCTTTATGAGGTACGGCAAGTCATTAATATAAATAAGAAACAAGAAAGGACCAAGAATTGAGCCCTGTGGGACTCCCATTGTTACTATAGATCCGGGTGATCTTTTTCCATTAACGTCAACGCTCTGAATCCTTTTACTCAAGTATGAAGTAAGAAGATCCAGAGCAGTGTTTCGGATCCCGTAGTGGCGGAGTTTCTTGATTAACGTTTCGTGAAGAACGCAATCGAATGCCTTGGACAAATCACAAAAGATGCCCAAGGCATCGCATTTATCTTCCCATGCATTATAAATATGTCCTAAAAGTTCAACACCGGCATCAGTAGTTGAACGACCCCTTGTAAAACCGAACTGTTTGCTATGTAATAATTTATGTTTATTAAAAAATCTTTGCATTTGGTCTAAAATTAATTTCTCAAAAATTTTACTAAAGGTAGGTAGTACAGAAATAGGTCTATAATTTGTGGGGTCTGATGTACTACCTGATTTAAACAAAGGTATTATTTTACTATTTTTCATAAGGTCAGGAAACTCCCCATTGTCAATACAACTATTAAAGATAAGAGCTAGAGTAGGTGCCACAATGTCAATAATAGACTTAGCTACTTCTACAGAATTACCCCACAGATCTGCAGTCTTTTTTACATTTAAAGTGTGAAAGGTTTTAATTATATCTCTACAGGTAATATATTCAAAATTAAATTCCGAATCGCAACCATTAACATTGTCCTTAAGCAAAGACTCAGCAACAGAAGGTGATGAGTTTAGTGATTTAGTAGTTGAAACGGGAATATCTGAAAAGAAATTTTCAAATGCCTCGGCGACTTGTGAGTCTGATTTTATTATGTTGTCATTAATAGACAGGCTGTAGTCAGTATTTCGGTTACTAGATCTTCCCGTTTCACTATTAATAATATTCCAAGTCGTTTTAATTACATTACTGCTGTTTTTAATCTTTGAACCCAAATAGCGTGACTTGGCCATATAACAAACTTTTTTAAATAATTTTGAATAATTTCTAACATACAAATTAAATTCATCAGTGTTAATATAAGTCCTTTCATTGTACAATTCATAAAGCCGTGTTCTACTTTTATGAATACCAATGGTAGCCCAATCACTGAACGATGCATTGCTATTAACTGAGATAGTCTTGGGAATAAAGGTGGAATCAAATTGTTTACAGTATACATTAAAAAAATTATCATAAAGTTGATTAGGATCAGCATGATTAGATAAAACTGGTAGTTTATTAATGAGTTTACCTTTAAAAGCCTCCAAGCGACTTGCAGTTTTGGGGTTAACAGTGATATCCTTTTTAGCCACTTTTTTGTTTAGGTTTTGAATAGTTATCCTTTGCCCGCAATGATCAGAATCTAGTAAAGTTATAATTTCTTTGTGGCTTGGTATAATGTCTGTATAAATATTATCTAGGCATGTGGCACTAGTAGGGGTTATTCTTGTTGGCTCCAAAAATAGGTTTAGAAGATTGTAGGACTGAAACAGACTTAAAATTTTACTACAAGAACCTGAGTTTTCTAATAAATTGACATTAAAATCACCACAAATGATAACGGACTTGTTTGAGTTACAAATCCTGTGTAACACTTCATCCATTACTTTTTCAAAGCAGTCATACAATCCTGAAGGGGGTCTATACACGCTTAATACAATAGAGTGCTCCAATTCTATACAGGCAATTTCAACTGTACGCTCAACAGATAGGCTCACAATATCTTTACGATCTTTAAATTTGAGCTGGTTACTTACTAAAATTAATGAGCCACCGTGTATAGCATTTATTCTGCTAAACGAACTACCAACCTGGTGATTATTAAAATTGAACAAGAACTGGTGGCTTTTCAGCCAATGTTCTGTTATACAAAGAATGTCAATACTATTAAAATTCATAAATAATTCTACTTCTAAATCTTTGTTCATAAATCCTTGAATATTTTGATGCACTAGGTTGATACTATTTACTGAGTTTAACTTTTTTTTTGAGTTAATTTTACTATTATAGCTAGAGGTTGCCTCTATTGTCTTAATTTCTAATTTAAATTATTAACAATGTCATTAATAGTGACCAAATTATTGGCAGAAGTATTTATAATATTGTTGCATTGCTCAAAAGAAGCAAGTTGTTTAGCCAAATTTTTGGCTGTAATAGAAAAAAAATAAGATAGCGACACAGCTATCTGTCTTTTATAATAGTCAGAAAGATAGTACATAACATTGTTATATCTATCTTTTGTCAAATAAAAATTATTACTAACATAATTGTTAATATCAACTAAATGGAACATGTTATTATTAAATGTCAAGTTATGTAATGTCATATTCAATTCAAATCTTAAGCTATTTTCTTCCTGTGGCAAACTGTTACTATAAGGAAATGTAAACAACACAACTTTTCTTAAACTAAGGTTGCATAAAGTTCTATGATACTGGAGCAGTTCTCCTTTGTTTAGATTTCCCCTATTACCCATAAAAATTAATAAAGTTGTATCCTGGGTAAAGTTACATTTTAAGTTTTATAAAATTAAATATCAGTCGACAACATCCATCGGTTTCTTACTAAACTTCAACTATATCCGACGATCCTACGTACTTATCTCTTTTGTTGACTGTACTTTCAAACATAGCAATTCTTTGTTTTTTTTTAAATATTGATCTCGGTAATGTATAAATATAAAATTGAAACGACGTTTGTTACTAACACTCGAGAACGGCTGGACCGATTTGGCTAATTTTGGTTTTGAAATATTTGTAGAAGTCCGAAGAAGTTGTAAGGAAAATAGTAAAAGCAACAATTTAATTATCCCATACAAATTATTCGTACCTGTCAAATAGAGTGCGTTCCGAAATTAAATAATACGGAGGTAATAAAAAATAAATAAAATATTTTTAATTCAGATATCAAGGATCCTTAGGCAGGTAGGTACATTATTAATAACAATATTAATAAAAATTAAAAGATTGAAAAAAAGAAATTGAAAGATTGAAAGATTGATTTTTATTTTAAAAGATTGTATAGTTTGATTTATTCAATTGTTTAGTCTGTCCTTTACTTTCATCTTTTTTTTGTTTATTATCAAGACAGATATTTTTTATGTAGCCTGATATATCTTTCTAAGTTTACTCACAAAATAAATTTCTGAACGCTCTATAAATATTTGACAACAAACAAATATGTCATTTCTGTAGCTTTCTCTGAAAAGCAACTAGACATATGGATAATGGCCGGAAGTGTCTGAGAATGTTTCTCGATATTTCTAAAGCGTTTGACACTGTCTCTGTCTTAATTATCTTGTTGAAATTGGAATGCATAGGTGTACGCGGTGTTGCACTGGAAATGTTTACGAGTTACCTCAAAACAGATACCAACATGTAAAGATTGGCGAAGTAGTTAGTGATAAGTCAAGGATTGATTACGGCGTCCCACAAGGAAGCATTCTGGGTCCAACGCTCTTCCTCATTTATATAAATGACCTATGTTCTCTGGCCCTCACTAATTGCCCCGTGTTTACCTACGCTGATGATACAGCACTTCTTATACACGGCACAGACTGGAAAGAAACTGAACAGTGTGCTCAGGTGGCATTAGACATAGTAATGAATTGGCTCGCGAAAAATCTTCTAACATTAAATACAGAAAAAACTAAAATAGTAACCTTTTCTATAAGCAAATAGTCTCAGCCCAACATACCTCTTGTGATAAAAGGTCATACCTGCCCAGACCACTCAAGAATTATCTCATGTACGTGTCCTGCTCTCGCAATAAATTCTAATATAAAGTACTTGGGTGTGCTGATAGACAGACATTTAAACTGGTATGCTCACGTAGACAACTTGGTAGCAAGAACACGAAAACTTATTTACATTTTTAAGAAACTTCGCTATTCAGCTGACACAGATACTCTTAGGTTGGTCTACATGTCACTGTGTCAGTCACTTCTTACATACTGCCTGCCAGCATGGGGTGGGGCCTGTAAGACCTACTTCCTTACATTAGAGAGAGCACAAAGGGCAGTTCTCAAAGTAATGTATTGCAGGCCCTACAGATATCCCACAGAAGAGCTTTACAAGGACTGCGAAGTGCTCTCAGTAAGAAAACTGTTTGTGCTTCAGTGTGTACTGAGGAAACATCGCGTGCCAATAAATTTAACGAAAAACGTCGCGCTGATATTGTTTTTCCTCCTGTAAGACACAAAACCACCTTTGCTGAACACCAGTTTTTTTTATCTCAGTGAAAAACTATATAACAGGATTAATAAGCTGCTCGCGATACACAAACTTAATTTGCATAAATGTAAAATCGCAGTGAAAGGGTGGTTGATGGATAAAAATTACGATGACATTGAAAATCTCCTTTTCTCTCCTACTCAATAGTCCAACACAACCATCTCTTCATACATACACTTAACATTTCACAAACACACACGCATACACACCCTCAAACACCCATACTCTCTCACAATACACCATCACACACGATTCTTAAATTTTGTACTTTAATCTTTAAAAATGTGCCTTTTTGTTTTCTTTTTCACAATCAACGACATGCGAATGACTTTTAAAATGGAGGAACACTGACTTCCAAGTCACAGGTTTATACCTAGTCAGCCAGGGGGACCTTTGTTTGAGATTCTACTTTATATGTTGTAAAGGTAATATCTGTAATCATGTTGTCACTTTTATGAAAATAAAGAAAATTTATTATTATTATTATTTCTTTCCTTTGTGACTTTGTGAAAGTACTGCCATTTACTATTTTTTGTAGTTTAGTGTATTAGTGAAATAATTTAGTGTATGTATTTACAATTGAACTTTATCACATTCTGAGGCGGTACTAAGTTCGCCTGATCAACTAGTTATTAATAAATGCTATAATAATTTGTTATCATCTAACTTTTTATATCCATATTTTATTGTTAAATTAATTTAAGTATCTAGATTTTTTAGCATCTTGTAACATCTTTACAATATGGAATGCAACAGATGAATATGAATGTTGTTGGGCACAGAATGACTACCTGTGTATACACGGTGCCAATGGTTAATTCTCCATTCACTCGAATATTTTGTTCAGGTGTATGGATAGATAACTGTGGTATTTACACATAGAAATAACTTTAATACCCGCAATACCTAGTATAGCTTTGACTAAAACCGAAGATTTGAACAGAGAAGCGTAGTTTTACTTAATTTATCGAATTAAACGTTTCCGAACCATATACCTATCTACGAATTGACAAGTAAATTGGTTTCCTTACAACGCTATCCTTCTAAAGATTGTCTAGCGTGGCGTAGGTGGTTCAATCATTCAGCACAATCGGTTTATGACGCATACGCTGTAGAAGTGGTGTGTGGGAGACTTCCAAGCGTTTATTTATTTATTCGATTTCTTGCGCTTTATCTTCAAACGAAATAGTAACAGGAATTTTTGTTCCACGTCATTGCAATACAAAAGTGCATGTTTGTTAAAAAAATACTAGTATAGTACAGACGCCAGCACATCAAGTTCCTACAATCTCTGTCTAATTTCTACAATAGATTTTCAACTTTATCGCTGAAGCATAAGGTTCAAAGTTGATTGGGAAAATTTGACAGTTTCGGGTAGCTTGATGTGCTGGCGTCTGTACATAACGTAACATCACGCCTGTAATCCCCAAAGGGTTAGGCAGAGGTGCACTTATAGTACTCTAGCTGCGCCCCGCGGTTTCACCCGCATAAGTTTCGATCCCGTGGGAACATCGGGATAAAAAGTAGTTTATATATTCAAATTCAAATATTTTATTTCAGATTTACATCCATATATTGTTAGTAGTAGTATAACTTAGCCTAATGTTAGTATTAAATTAAATTTACAATAATAAACAAGTAGTGTACCATTGAACTGTTCGTTCAATGGTACACCGCTTATTTGGATAAGTGTGTATGAACACTTACCCACCTTCGTAAGAGGGGAGAGTCCCACCGGTCTGCAAACACATTCAGGATGCCATTGGAGGAGGAGCGCAACCGCGCCATCATGGAAGCGCATCGCTTCCGCATGATCGCGGCGAAACCATCGACGCACGCTTCCGCGAACATCCCTGACGCGCTACATCGCCACGGCAACCCCAAAGCACCCTGAATGCGTTATTGTACTGGACGCGCAGGTCGCTGTATGCCCGCTGGGTATACTCGGTCCACAGGCTGCACGTGTAAAGCGACTGGCAGTAGGCCTTAAAAAGCGTTATCTTTACCGATTTAGTACAGCGTGCAAACCTGCGGGCCAGCATGTTGCAACGGACAGCCAGCGACCTGCGCTCCCTCCATATTAATCCAGGGTGTCAGCTACTTCCATAGAAAATTTCATCAAAATTGGTCCAGCCGTTTGGGCGTGAAGAAGTAACAAACATATAAACACACAGACACACTCACAAACTTTCCTCTTTATAATATTAGTGTGATTCCTAGAGGTTATTGCCATCAACCGGGCACAAACCCATACTCCGGGCTGAGAAATTCCAGATAGAAAACCCAATAACACTTGGCCCGACTTGGGAATCGAACCTAGGACGTTATGCTCAGGAGTAGTCTTGGCAACCACTACAACAACGAGGTAGTCTTAAAACGATTAGTAGAGTAAATATTATCACCATTCAGAAAAAAATTTTTTTTTGTTAGCCCGCTTTGTGTCCCACTGCTGGGCAAAGCCCTACCCTGTTTTCTTCCAAACCTATGTCTTGTGCGATCTCTGGCCATGTTGGCCCTGCAAATGATATTAGATCGTCACACTACCTTCGCCTCGGTCTACCTCGACGGCGATGTCCTGCCTCAGGCGTCCGGCGAGTGACAATCTTTGCCCATCTCTCCGGGTGCATTCGTGAGAGTGTCCGGCCCACTCCCACTTCAGCCTGGCTGTTTTTTCTCCAACATCCACATCTGAAAACTATTACAGTAACAAATTCATCTTTCTGAAAATACTTTGAGGAAATACCTACAACCGCATTGATAGTAATTATAGTGTCATCTCAATGGTGCAGATGAGACCATACTATCAATGCAGTTTCAAATTCAAATTCAAAATTCAAATTCAAAGGATTTATTTCAATTAGACCTTGTACAGGCACTTTTGAATTGTCAAAATTAAATAGTCTGTCAGTTAGTCCGAAAGTTGAAGCTAGTTGCCCATTCCAAAACGTAGATCTCTATGGAGAAGAACGGGCAAGAAACTCCATGGACACTCTTTTAAATCAAGATATTACAAAATCCTGGGTACATTATTCTTGTTGCTTCTATAATATGTGAGAAGAATGTAAAAAAAAAAAAAAAAAGAAGAAACAATTCAAAATATAAGGTTAAAAATAAGCATTGGCAGTTAAGAGATGACCAGTCTCAACCGACGGCGCCCGTTCACGAACATGACGCGTAGATCAGCACCATCCAGCTCAACCAGTTTGTAGGGAACTGAATGATCCAACACACGCGCCACCATCGGTGAGACATTTAAGTGAGCATGACAAGTTCTCAACTGCCATGCTCTTTCAAGTCAACATCAAAAAAAAATCATAATAAACGGAAACATGGTTCTTACATTTAGAAAATTAAAAAATGCTTCTAAATTATACAAAATTATAGTTTGCAATTTATTTAAGGGGTTAATAGAATTTAAAAAAATAATAAAAAACAATTATATGAACTCATAAAACTTGTCAGTAAACTAGTTTCATTTGCACCATTAATGGTGCAAACTTATTAGTCTCCTTTGCACCATTGATGGTGCAGGTCAATGATGCATATGGTACAACGGGAAAATAACAACGCATATTTTCATAGACTGTTTCCGTAATTGTACGTACAAATTAGCTTACTACACAAAAAATAAATAATCTCCTCTCTAGCTAAAACGTCAGTATTTTTCAGTACGAACGCCGTTGCTTTAATAGTGAAACAAAACACACAACTGGAATACCGACTTAGTTTAAGCCCCATTATGTTTTGCACACAAACACAAAATGGTTCTTCTATAAATTGAAAATGGTTTCATACCTGTTAGTTTTTCATTTACGTCAAACATTAAAATAAACTTTTAAGCTTTTTGCTTCTCTTTGTTTAGTTTTATTTTTGCGTTTGGGTGTTATTTGTTTGTGCTTTAAGAAACTTGTCATAGCATAATCAGTCTAAAATGTTCCCACTGCTGGGACACAGGCCTCCTCTTGGTGAGAGGGAGTGCGCCATAATTTACTACGCGGGCACTGTGTGTTGGCACTGTGTGTTTGTCACATGTCTTCGAATTTTTGGTTTCCTCGCGATGTTTTCCATCACCGCTTAGAGAGCAGTGGTGATGAAATAATTTGCACAAAGTAAAGCGTCTGTCTGGGTATGAACCTACTACCTACAACTCGTAAGTCGCGGCCGTTATCACTGGGCCTTTCTCACTTTCGGAAAATTGATAGATATCGGTTCCTGAAACCAAAATTATCGACGTGTCAATTAAATGCAAGTCAAGTGATGCGATTGGCTAATTATAATTCATTCAGCCAATTACAGCAGTTTCCGCGCTTGATTATTTTGTTAGCAAATTTTTGTGTTAATTGACGTTCGAGAATCCGGACGTTATCCAGACTGTTTTAGTAGTACGATTTACCAAAAAAAAAAACCTGATATATTTTGCATTTAAGTTAAAGTTCAAATCAAAAAACATACAGAAGAAAGACAGCTTGGTATATTTGAAAAACATACTATTAGTTGGGTACTTTTGAGACGAGAAAATCAATACTTAACACTCAGAGAACGTCGTGGGACACAACAACAACGTAAAAACAGTTGATACAGTCGCAAATTGAATAAAATAGAAAACTTTTATTTCAGACAGGACTCCATAAGGTTAGTAAAAAAATGCGCAACATCATCAAAAACCGCATCAAGTGAAATGGAACGCTGCCTTGCTCAGTTTTTGTTCTCAAGTTAGTAAGTCCCCAGATGTAAGTAACTTGTAAGTTTCGAGCTTTCGACGTACTCTGCACTAAACTTAAGAACCGGGAAAGTTTGGCAAACCAAACTAGATTGATTTATGCAACGCGGAGATATTAATAGGAATAGATTTGGTGAATTCGACTTCCTTGTTTGGATGTCTAGTTGTTGGTTCAGCATTGGGAAGTTCCTTGAGTAAGAGTTCTGGCCGAAGGGTAAAGTACCGCTGGTTTCGTGGCCGGCTACATGACACCAGTCAGCGAAACACGACGCTGACACTTCATCTGCGTTCGTTTTTAATGGAAATATAATGTTGTATGTATTTATAGTATTTTGAAGTTATATTAATATTGTATTGTATGTGTTTATATGGACCTTGATACCTGAAATAAATGGATAAATAAATAAATAGGGAGCTGAGTTTCGAGTCCCGGGTCGGAAAAAGTAATATTGAGTGTTTTGCATTATTAAAACTCTTATAGCACCCAGAATTCTGGATTTAAGATAATATACTCGCTCTTTATTACTGCTCTGTATTATTATTTTTTGACTGCCCCGTTGGTCTCGTGGTTGCATGTGCGACTGCTGAGCGTGGGTTCTGGGTTCGATTCCCGGGTCGGACAAAGTGCTATTGGGTTTTCCATTAGGTATTCCTTAGTAACAGTCCGGAGTTTGAAAGTTGGCGGTTTAATAACCCTGTGTCTCGGAAAGCACGTATAAAATTGTAATACATTATTAATATTGAACTGTATAAGAGAGAGAGCCAAGGTCTATTGTTCACTGACGACACGCTGTGCGATCTACCAGTTACATACTTCTTGAAATCTTAAATGTAACAGCATAGTTCAGTACACAATTATGTAGTATTTTTTTAAATTAAAAGACATTAATAAATTGAATACGAATTGAACAAGCAACTACATCGACATCACCCATCGCAAAGGAAAATATCGCGAGCAGAATCTTGGGCTTAATAAAATTAATTCTCTGTAATTATAAAGATGAATTAAGTAAGGATCACGTTTATCTACAATCTAATTACACAACAAGGCAAGCAGAGTACCTTCGCTTTAGCGCAAGTAAACTGCAAAACTAGGAAAAAAGAAGAAGGAAAAACATTCGGAAATTTTGACTTCAACACACCAATAAATGAAAATAGTATACAGGACGCGACGCCAGTCCGATGTCACCAGGCAACGGTTGCCAGGGCTGCGCCGAAATGCATCGGCGGCGTGGCGCCCTAGGCCGCCTGCGTGACTGCGTCGGTCCCGTCACAGCTCCCTTCGTTGTCATCCGCATTGTCATCGGTGTCACATAGACGTTTTTGTGTTTTTTAAGTGATTTTATTTTATTGTTATTATTTTTATTAGTTTTAATAATTTAAAATTATAATATAGGTACTTAAATGCTTAGTGGTAGCAGCGATGTGGTAGATATCAGTGCTTGTCAACCTTCTACATCGCTGAGCATCCTGGAGAGATGCCCGCTTTGTACCCAGGCACGATTTTTTAAAGGTAAGCGGGGTTTGAATGTGCACATTGGAAAAGTGCACAGACCACCAAATGTGCTCATCTCAGACCCTGTCTCAACAGCTACACCTAAAACTCCAGATACAACCACTTTTGACCCGTTTTGGAAAACACTGTCAAAATTAAAAAACTCTATTCCTGTTTTGAAGCGAGTTCCCCGCGGTGCTAGACCTCTAGTGGCGCAACACCTAGCAGGTTGCGTTCGCCTCGCCGCCCGCGAGAACTCGCTAAGTGCTTGGGAACAACTACTCACCTTCCCTTACAGAATTCTACATGTACAAAAGAATTTGGCAACCAAAAAGACATTAACTGCACAAATTAAAGAAAACTGTAATATTTCGGCTCATAATTTAGATTCCAAATTGCAGACACAGAGATATACCTCATCAAGAGGTATATCCCATCTGGTAGAATCTAAGTTAGGGGAAGGTGACATTAGCGGAGCAGCCAGGATTCTTTTTAGTAGTGATGTGGTGGCACCGTTTTCTCCAGAAACACTCGCAGCTCTGGAGAGCAAACACCCTGCCGCAGCGGATGGCCTTTCTTTTCCCGACCCTCCTGATCCTGATAACCACTCCCTCACCATTACAGGTCGAGAGTTGGTCACAGCCGTTTGCTCCTTCCGGAACGGCTCCGCTGGCGGCCTCGACGGCCTGAGTCCTCAGCACATTAAGGACCTTATTTGTTCAGGCGCCGGGGCAGCTGGTGAGTTGCTCTTGAAGGAGCTTACGGCTTTGATTAACCTTATGCTCTCTGGCAAGGTGAACGAGGCCGTCATCGACGTTCTTTACGGGGCCAATTTATGCGCCCTGCGTAAGAAGGATGGCGGCATTCGGCCCATTGCCGTGGGCACTACTTACCGCCGTATGGCAGCCAAAATTTGTTGTAAATTTTACGGTGAGGTTCTTTCGGAAAAATTTCAGCCCCTGCAGCTTGGTTACGGCTCCAAAGGGGGCTGTGAGGCTGCCGTACACGCATTGTCGACCTACCTAAATTCTGGAAAAGGAGAGGTCATCCTGAAGGTTGACATAAAGAATGCCTTCAATTCTGTTAATAGGGACACCTTGCTGGCAGAAACTAGAAAAGAAATACCCCAAATTTATAGTTTCATTTGGCAATGTTACAGACACCCTTCTAAATTACTGTATCGGGACAACCTTTTGGAATCTGCTGTTGGCTGTCAACAAGGTGACCCCCTTGGGCCAGTGATTTTTAGTTTAGCCATACACCCAATTATTCGACAGCTAAATTCCAAATTTAACGTTTGGTATCTTGATGATGGAACCTTGGGAGGCGATGCAGAAACTGTATTACATGACCTTCAATTTTTAAAAAATGAACTTCATTCCATTGGCCTTGATCTCAATCTTTCGAAATGTGAACTATATTTAGCGGACAGTACTGACAGACATCTGACACTTCCCAAATTTAACGCAATAGCTCCAGAAATCAAAATTATTGAAAAAAGCTCTCTTCGCCTCCTTGGGTCTCCAATCTTTGACAATTCCTTTCCCTTTTTTATTGACGAAAAAATCCAAAATTTCAATGACGTTTCGGAAAGATTGTTCCAAATTAATATGCATTCGGCCATAACCTTAATCCGCTACTGCTGTTTCGGCCCTAAATTAACATATTTCCTTCGCGCTTCCCATTTATGGAAGCACACTCACCTTTTAGACAAAATGGACCAAATTATCAGGCATACATTAACTTCCATTTTAAATGTGGCCATGGACGACCGAGCTTGGGCACAAGCTACTCTTCCCATTCGTATGGGGGGCCTCGGCGTCCGCAAAATTTCTAGTATTAGTTTACCGGCTTTCATATCTTCGGTCCACGGCACTGATAAATTAATCAGGAAAATCCTAGCCTCCACACTGATTAATTCTGATGTGCCGTATTTCACCGAGTCTATGGATGCCTGGAGACTCGCTTGCCCAAATACAGATCCACCCGACAATCCATCTTCCCAGAGACGGTGGGATGAGCCGCTCTGCAGAGTAGTACAGAACAATTTACTTAACTCGTCTGCTACTACTGCGGAGCGTGCGCGCCTGCTGGCTGTGGGTAGGTGGGAGTCGGGTCTGTGGCTTCATGCACTACCTTCGTCGAACATAGGCACTTTGTTCGACGACACTACTTTTCGCCTCGCTGCTTCCCTACGACTAGGCACTCCTTGCTTTTCTCCCCATCGCTGTCACTGTGGCGAAGATGTCAACAGCCTCGGACACCACGGCCTGTCTTGCAGCCGAAGTGCGGGTCGCTTAGCGCGGCACGCGAACATTAATGACATCATCCGACGAGCTCTTGTCACCGTCGGCGTTCCAGCTGTATTAGAACCCAATGGCTTGGCACGCGACGATGGCAAGAGACCGGACGGTATGTCTTTATTTCCATGGAAGGTGGGTAGGCCTTTAGTGTGGGACGCTACGTGTGTCGATACTCTTGCGCCATCCCATCTTCCTGGCTCGGCATGCTGTGCTGGCGCTGCTGCTGCGGCTGCGGAAAACCTCAAGCGGCGAAAATATAATAACCTCATCGGAAATTATATTTTCGAGCCGTTTGGGGTGGAAACCCTCGGGCCGTGGGGTCCGAGTGCTCATGGTCTTTTTAAAGAAATTTCAAAACGGCTGGTTGACACTTCCCGTGACCCAAGGGCTGGCTTTTACCTTGGCCAGAGGCTAAGCATCGCCATACAACGTGGTAATGCCGCCAGTCTCTTGGGTACAATACCTGTCGACAGCGATGCGGATGAGTTTTTCGACGCCATTTTCTAGTTTCTGTGTAGATAGTTTTAGTTAAGTTAGAATTTAATTTTGTTATTTTTACCTGTCTAAATATATTCAGTATTTTTTATTTTATTCAGAGGGAAAATATAAAACTGAAAATATTGAACTTAAATATAATAAAGAATATTATTGTTTTGTCAAGTCGTAAAAACCGTGCGAAACAGTGGCTGGTCGATCGTACATAAATATTAATAATATATTGATTATTATAAATTTTAATTAATATATTGGCCTCAAACTTTAAACCTCTGCCCACCCCGTCGGGGTATGTTTCAAATTACTTACCACATCATGGTGTTTTAAAGGAGTCGAGAACTACAACCAAATTAAGAGTCGTCTTCGATGCTTCAGCCGCCACCACTTCTGGAAAATCGTTTAATCAAATTCAGATGGTTGGTCCTACTCTCCAAGATGATTTACTTTCAATCCTCCTTAGATTTCGTCAACATAAAATTGTAGTCAGTGCGGACATCGAAAAGATGTACCGTCAAACACTTACAAATAACATTCATCGACCTTTACAAATGATTCTTTGGAGGGAAGAACCTACTCATCAATTAGAAACAACACTTCTGGGCTCGCTTTTCCCACGAATACATTCTGTGGCTTCAGGAAAGGACAAAGTGGTGCCGATCATCAGGCGAACTAAAAGAAGGAACTCTGGTAATAATTAAGGACAAGACCTCACATCCTCTGTTATGGCTTTTAGGACGCATCGTCAAGGTTCTTCCTGGCAGAGATGGTATCGCTCGAGTTGCTGACATCCGTACACGCAAGGGTATCATTCGGCGAGCCTTCAACACCATCTGTACCACCATCTGTTACCAGTAGTTACTACTGTTGAAGACACTTCAACGGGGGGAGTATGTTGAGTCATCGACTCAACGGAACGAACGAGCGGACCAGGAGGGGAACGAGGCGAGAGCGGCGCGGCAACAGCTGCGTCACCGCGCCCCGCCAGTGCCGTAACAACACGCTACGTCGACCGGTCGCGCTCGCGCATCCTAAACTTTTATTTGTTTAACCGTTTAATGTTAGTAATATACGTGATCGTCATATTTATACAGTCCACTCATTTTAACTTTCTACATGTACTTACCTCTATTACTATCGTCGTGAACAGGGTACTTTAAGGTAAATCCGTGTGGTTAATGGTGAAGTTTTGACCCTTTCACATTAAAACTAAACTTAAGCTATACATTTTAAATTAAAAAACATATAACTTATATTAAACTGCACGAAGCTCATAAACCATTTCAAATTATCTCGTAAACAACTTAAAATTCTCTCTGAACCCATTTATTATAGTCGTTAACAATGCCTTATCTTTTGTTCATGTGCAATACTTAAGCAGGACGCAGACGATTTATGTATTTACTGTTAAAACTTAATCGTAAAAACCGTATAAATCATGGACGAATTTTGTCTTATTAGACTCGTTAGTTGCCTATTGATGTGAATAATACTGTCTCCATCAACGCAGCTTACCACATACTGCTGGACATAGGCCTCCCCCAGGCCTCCGCCTTCTGCAACCAGTCTATCCCAGCCGCCTTTTTGAGGTTGTCGGTCCATATAGCTGGAATCGTCTGTGAATGTCTGTACCACTTGTATACAGATGAGCACGACAATAAGTAAAATGTCATCTATCTTATGAAGGTCCCAGTCAAAACTTCAACCAAATATTATATTCAATACTTTATAGTCACTATAGCCAGTCGGCCTATCGGAAAAACCCTAGTCGGCCCATCACCACTACATATTTAGTTTGCTTGAAAAAATAAGTTTTTTAATTTTAATGTAAGGACTTATTTTGAAACTAGCTGCGCCCCGCGGTTTCACCCGCATAAGTTTCGATCCCGTAGGAACTTTGGGATAAAAAGTAGCTTATATTTTAATCCAGGGTGTCAGCTACTTCCATACAATATTTCATCAAAATTGGTCCAGCCGTTTGAGCGTGAAGAAGTAACAAACATATAAACACACCCTCACAAACTTTCGCCTTTATAATATTAGTGTGATATCACAAAAATAAAATTAAACCTTGACGTTTTATCACGTGCAACTGACTTTCAACCTTAGGGCAAAGCATTAAAGCAATTATGACATCGAGTAGGTATACGTCATTGACGTGTTATTTTTGATAGTTCTAAGTGTGGTCATTTTCATAGGCCGACTGTACTATTCGACGGGACTCGTAGCGCGTGTGTAGCGCTCTTGCTATGAAATTTCGTAGCAACTGCTACGAATGATTAAGTGAAAAAACTATCCAGTTAATTATAAGTGTACGTGCTTGACCCATGTTGGTTGAATAGAGTCGTAAAATGTCACTTGAAGTGATATAGTGTTCTATTATATTATTATTAACCGGTCACTAAATAGTACCAGACCGCTTAATTACTTGCTGTAGTGACGTTCCACGATTATTTCTGTCACCCTCCCATTGAATAGGGATGTCTATGGAACTAACCATGCAGCTTACTGTTTTTGATGAGGGTGTACCAAATATGTCAAAGGGGTTTAATTAAAACTACGTGGAACAAATTGCCATATACCACGTCCGGATATTATATTCCATGATTTTGGCGCATTTAAACCGCTGAAATATCCGAAAGGGACAATTTAAATTAATTCAATACAAAGCAGCTATTGTTATTTAAATATTGTTACTGTTATAGATGTATGAGGATCAGGGTGTAAAGTTCACTCATTTTTCATAGAAAAGGGAGGATCCTCCGACCAGACAGGGTGTTGCGTCTGGTGAGCTGCTGCCTAAAGGTACTATTTGGAACCGAGCTGCCAACTGCAACTGCCGACAGCACGTGTTGCGACTGCATGCCGACACGAGCCACTGCACGAGCCAGACACGAGCGAGGCATGAGCCGCTGCACGTGCTGTCGGCAGTCGCAGTTGGCAGCTCGGTTCCAAATAGTACCTACCTTAATGTTTCATGTCAGAAAGTTGTATTCTAGTTGCTCCGTAAACTCTATTTGCGCGATTCAAGATTTTGCGTGACGGGAGTATGATGTGGCGATGTCTTTTTTTTTTTTGTGGTTGGCAAATCATCAAATGACTCCTCCCGCTCTGGGTGGAGCGGAAGGGAGTGTCAGACTCTTACTGACTAAAACCCACCCATGTTCCTTCCTTAGCCCTTTATGTTCCGGGCCAGCGGTAACCCTTTCGGACAATCCCGCTGACCCGGCAGGCTTCGGCCCTAAGGGGGCCCCTCCTCGATGCTGACATCTCTTTGAGGCGCGTGGAACACGTACGCGCCATCCGGCACGGGCCTGGTCCTGATCGGACGATGAGCTACCCATTACTCTCCGCCCGCAGGCCCGCGCCTACGGTGGCCGAGAGTCGTCACGCGGCTCCCGACGCCTGGGGCGGCCCCCGCGGCGGCTGGGATGGGAGGGTCTCCTCCTGAGCCGTCCCGCCACCTCCTTCGCTAGCATGACTGCTTCGCAGAAGGAGGTGACAGCCTACCACTCCCTCTCGCCCCGGACCATGGCTTGCACCAGGGCCGGACGCGAGAGGTCGCCGCCGCTGCCGATCGCCTCTTCGAGGACACGGCGGTGATGTGGCGATGTTTAGTTCGCATGTGGCGATGTAGACACCGCCACTTTGTCATCTGATACGTGTGTGAAAAATAGAAAGGGAGCCTCCCTTTCCATTTTTCACGCACATGTTTGCCCAACGGTGGCATTATGGGTTAAATAGATATATAAGGTATTAAAAACTAACCTTACAAAAATCTGCTGTTTAATACTAAAAGTTCAATACCTACTTGACCAAAATGTATGAAACAGCGGATTTTTTTTCGTGATTTCAGAGTTGGTCCAATAGTGAAAGTTGTTCAGTTCGATGGTCTAAAGCACCTTTTAAAGTTTGTGAGGTTAATTTATTTATTTATTTTATAATTTTTGTATACACAGTAAACTACATAGGGATATGACATAATTATAATTTGAGTACAAAGTCATCGGCTTGAAGTTTTTCTTCCTACATTAGGGTCTTTTAACTAACCCGATAGGTCTTAATGAGTGAAACCCAAAACTACAAAACACTTTTCTGCCTTTTGACGCAGTACAAAACACAGTACATTTAGTTTCCGTCGCAGAAAAAAGTATTCGTAATCAGAGTTTTAAATCGTTGCAGACTGGAGCAATTCGTTTCTGACACCGTCTCCCTAGAAAATAGAAAATGGTTGGAAATCTATGTCATTTCTCAACCTGTCTCCTTTGTTTTTTTTTTCCTGAAAATAAAAGTGTTTTTCAACCTCAGCAAAAAGTGTTGGTAATTTCTCGGAAAAGAATACCTAATAGATAACGTACGGTCGAACACGCTATTTGGTATACAGGCAAAAATATTCATCTTTCCACTACATTGCCAATATTTAGTTTTATTTTGTGTCATCATCATCATCATTTCAGCCGAAAGACGTCCACTGCTGGACATAGGCCTCCCCCAAGTTGGGGGGAGGGGGGGGTTTGCCATAATCGCCACGCTTGGTAGGCGGGTTGGCGATCGCAGTATCGTATGGTGGTGGAATGCATAGAGAACGCTGCTGCCCATTCTCCGGTACTCCGGCATTCTCCGGTTATTTTGTGTGCTATAACTTTTTCAGCTTACGGCATCCTTAATAGAGTGGTATAAAAGAATTAACTACTCAGCACATCCACATCATTGTTTAAAAGTAGTTGCATGTTAGCTGCCTGTATACCAAATAGCTTGTTCGACCGTACCTACAATGTAACGTAAAATAAAATGTAAACGTTATCCCTTTCAGAGTTAATTTCAGATGACAATAGCAATCGGTTTTATGACCATTTTAATACGTGTTATGGCCTATATTGTCTGTGTGGTGCCGGACTTAAAGAATTGCACCACCCCTTACTTCCCGTGGGTATCGTAAAAGGCGACTAAGGGTCTTACCGGAGCATGGGCAGCAGCGTTCTCTAATTATTCCACCATCATACCATACTGCGATCACCAACCCGCCTGCCAAGCGTGGCGATTATGGCAAACCCCCCCCCCAAAATTAGGGGAGGCCTATGTCCAGCAGTGGACGTCTATCGGCTGAAACAACGATGGCCTATAAAACCCATATTAGCCTATGATATGATATGTTATTATTGATTGTAATAATAATCATTCTAATAATGGCAATCCCAGGTAATAAGCCAAGATTTTCTAAACGTAAAATGGAAAATTATATAAGTTACTAGCTGTGTCCCTCGGTTTCATCCGCATAAGTCTCGATCCCGTGGGAATATCGATCCAGCGGTGCTATTCTGTAAAAATCTCACCGTGAAAACTTAGGTGAAGTGGGCGTGGAGTGAGCTGTCAATAGTTTCAATGCCTAGCAAAAACAAACTCACTTCACCTAAGTTTTCACGGAGAGATTTTCAAGAGAATCGACCGACAGGTCATGTTCTACCCATGTGCTACATTTCATTCAAACAAATCTTTTCTCATCAACAAATCTCTTTTTATTAATATAAATTTAGATAAGGTGTACCTACTTTTTTTTCTTTTTTTTTTTGTGGATGGAAAATCATCAAATGACCCCTTCCGCTCTGGGTGGAGCGGAAGCGAGTGTCAGATTCTTACTGCCTAAAACCCACCCGTGTTCCTTCCCTTAGCCCTTTATGTTCCGGGCCAGCGGTAACCCTTTCGGACAATCCCGCTGAAAGTTATAGTACCTACTTAGTTAGGTTTTTTAAGTATTGTTATATACTATTGAAAAATAGTATATACCATAGCGTAAAGGTTTACTTATAAACCAAACAGAATGGACAGTTATTAATTCATTTACACACACACACACACACGTAATCACACGTTCGCTTTCTTTCTTTTTATTGTTTAATTTTACTGTCTCAATACCTACTAGTGTTACTTACTATTTGTTAATTATGACATAAAAATTGAAATGATTATTGATGTAAGGCGCTGATTCCTGTAACACAGGTTCGCCTAGCACAGGAGTCAGGGGTTTCACATATATGGTTGTAATATTTTTATGTCAATAAAGATTATTATTTATTTATTATTATTTATTTGAAAACTACACAGGAATTCAACCTAATTTTAGGTTATTTTCTTCGACATCCAGTTGAATCTACCTACGTAATAATGTAGCAATTTTTGTTGAGGTGCGCCAAATTTCAAGCAATTTGAATTCATGTGCTGAGGTCGGTTGAAATGTGGATTATATTTGAGATGATTTTGAAATGAATTGGCAACAATGTGGGGAAAATATTAAACTAAATGAGTGTTTTTTTTTGTGTGCAAAGATACAGCTTAACAATAAGACGAGTTTTCTGTTACTAAGGTAACTGACAAGACAACTTTTCTGTTACTAAGGTACCTTTTCTGTTACTAAGGTTACTTTTCTGTTACTAAGGTTACTTTTCTGTTACTAAGGTAACTTTTCTGTTACTGTGCGGCCGTCAAGAAAATGCATTCACGGAACCTGTCTTGCGACAATTCTAGTAGCTAATAAAGATCAAATTCGCTAAACATCTAATCGTTAGTATGAAATTCACGGGTGTCAGGAACACATTCTCTCAGCGGCCGCACTGTTGCAGACCAAGGTTTTCGTTTTGTAAAGGAGATAGGTACAGTCAACAAAAGAGATAAGTATGCAGGATCGTCGAATAAGTTGAAGTTAAGTAAGAAACCGATGGATGTTGTCGACTGAAATTTAATGAGCTGTTTGTTTTCTATTAATAAAATTACATTCTATTGGCGAACATCCATCGGTTTCTTACTAAACTTCAACTATATCCGACGATCCTGCATACTTATCTCTTTTGTTGACTGTACCATGTACTGCACTAACTATTTAAATACTAGCGGCCCGACCCAGCTTCGCACGGGTGCAATTTTTTTTTTTCGATTATCCTAAATTTTATTTCATACAAACCTTGTCCTGGTAATACCGAACATAGGTACTTAACAAAAAAAAAGAATTATCCAATTTAGTGAAGTATGCGCGTACATACATTTCGGCGAATAATTTTTATTTTTAAAGATGTATCCAGGACCGAATTTAAATAGTTAGTCCAGTAAATGATACCTATCCTATGGAAAATAATGTAATTTTTTTCTCAAAGAAGTAAATAAAAGTCAAATTACTTACAGTATTTTTTATTTAGCCCCGGCAACTGACGAGTTGTAGGTCGTGGGTTCGAATCCAGACAGGTGCTTTACTTTGTGTAAATCATTTCTTCACCACTGCTTTCAAAACTGTGAAGGAAAACATCGTGAGGAAACCGGCATGTCCTAGAACCAAAAATCCGAAGACACGTGACATCGACAAACGTGCACTGGGCCCGCGTGGTGGATTACGGCCCACTCCTCTATCATAGAGGAGGCCTGTGTACCAGCAGTGGGAACATTAGAGGCTGAATATGGATTTTTATGACTTGCTTTATTTCGGCGTAAACTGAAAGCACTCAATGCTACAGTAAAACAAACAAATAGAATAGAATACTCTTTATTATGTACACCATGTTAATTACAGACATAATTATAGAAACTGTACAAAGGGTGACACAATGGGCGGTCTTATCGCTAAAAGCGATCTTTTAAAGACAACCTTTGGATGGATTGAAAAGGGGAAGGACAGATAAGTACTGTAGGTAGTCTGTGGTGTACCATTTACGTAATACAATAAATCTAAATAAATATACACAATATACATATAACAATAAACATGAAACAGGAGCGAAGAAAATATAATGGTGATGTATTAAGAGCCTATACTACCTCAAATGGCTTAGCATGATCCTCCGTTATGTCGAAAATACCGCAGCATTAATTTTGAAATAAATATATGGTCAAGTTGAGGATTAATGCTAGGTACTATGTTAGCCGAAAACACGATTCCATAAAATTTTCTCGATAGAAAAAAAATCCAAAGTTACCTCCAAATTGAACAATAAACCGCTGGTATTCAAAAAATACTTCAAATTAGATCATGAAACTTTGCATACTAACTTAACTAACTATAAAGCAGGTCTTATGTTATTTAGTTTTTTTTTAATTACCTTTATTTTCACCGTAAAAAGCAAATACCTAAACTATTGGCGCTGCCTTCCGCCCAGCACCGCACTCTGTCTCGCTCTCACACAGTCCGCGAGCAGCATCGTGCGAGCGAGATAAAGAGTGAACTTTAGCTGAGGTAGTATAGGCTCTTAAGGAGATAGGAAGTGCTTGTTTATGATAATTTTAAAAGTGGACAAAGATTGAGCACGCCTTACCGACACGGGCAAGTCATTCCATAACCGTACTGCTTGAACAGTAAAAGATACAAAAACCCTCTTAGAAGGTGTTCTTGTTGTAACCAAGTTCACAAAACACACAAACTGTAATAATTCATACAGCATAGAGTTTCCTGCGCCACATACTGGAACTGTGCTGAAACCAGTCGATCGTGACAAACGAGTGTGCCATGAAATCGTGTGCCGTAATTACATGCCTTTAACGTGGTCATCCATCGGTGAAATTGGCGGTAAACACTGCATTTCTTGTTTTCTGGAGCTAGAGCCAGTTGATTTATAGGCAAACGAGGCTCTCTTTGATGCGAGGGGAAAACAAAAATTACCTTGTTACATTTGTTACATGTTGTTTTATGATAAAAATCAGTATCTTTTGGTAGCGAAAGCCTGAATTATAAATGTACTAGCTGCGCTCCGCGGTTTCACCCGCGTAAATGTTGATCCCGTGGGAATATCGGGATAAAATGTAGTCTATATGTTAATCTAGGGTGTCAGCTACCTTCATACAAAATTTTATCAAAATTGGTCCAGCCGTTTGAGCGTGAAGAAGTAACAAACATATAAACACACACACACACTCACAAACTTTCGCCTTTATTATATTAGTGTGATACGCAAATAAAGATGCGGAAAAAAGTATTTATTTATGTATTATGGTTTCTATTGGATTCCATACTAATATTACAAATTCGAAAGTAACACTGTCTGTCTGTATGTTACCTTTTCACGCCTAAACCACTGAACGGATTTTGATAAAATTTGGTAGAGAGATAGATTGCATTCCGGAGAAAGACATAGGATAGTTTTTATCGACATACCTTGCGGGCGAAGCCGCGGGCGGAAGCTAGTATGAACATAAACCTAACCTCGTTGAGTCTAAGCGATTCGCGCGCCAGCTGTAATATTGTGTTCCTCAACAAACTTTTCTCTTTCAGCGATTAAACACGCGTCTTTTGTTTTTTCTTTGATTCCATTGTTGTTACCGTTTCTATTAAGCTAGCTGTAAATACTTTATTTGATCATCATCATCATCTGCCTAGCCTTTTCCCAACTATGTTTGGGTCGGCTTCCAGTCTAACCGGATGCAGCTGAATACCAGTATTTTACATGGTGCGACTGCCTATCTGACCTCCACACAACCCAGTTATTGGGTAATACGATACCCCTTGGTAAGACTGGTTGTCAGACTTTCGGGCTTCTGACTACCCGTAACGACTGTCAGAGATCCACGAATGACAGCCGAGAACATCGGCTTAACGTGTGCTTAGGCACGGAGGGGTCTCGGTATGTAAAGATGGTCACCCATCCACAGACCAACCGCGGCAATCGTAGCTTAACCTATCGATCGACCTGTGCGGGCACACAGGGTATAATTTAGCCACGGGCCCCTTTATTTGATATTGTTTCAATACATTAGTGTCATTCTACAGTTTAACAATTATCATAAAAATCTCCATAGAGGAACTGGTTTTATTGAACTGTTTATTTCTTAAAATTGTTAGGGTGACTGTACCAAATCTTCATCCTTTGTATGCCGAATAATGGCTGTGTCTACTTTTAAAATATCTACCTATTCTAACTATTTCTCTATGGATATGACGAATATTGTCACAATCTCTTTCAAGACGTCATACAGGGTTACTTTTCAAAGACCATCCAAATTTTTACATGGTGTTCTACCCAAGAATATAAGCACCTTTCACTATGGGACCAACTCTGTAATCACGAAAAAAATAATGCTGTTTCATACAAAACTTCAATACCTACCTGACCAAAATGTATGAAACAGCTGGTCTTTGAAAAGTAACCCTGTATAGTCCACTATTCTCCTCTAGTTCATAATCCCTTAGAGTCACGTTACCATTGCCCCTAGGTTACATAATCGAGAGCTTGCTAACACAAACGAGCAAGCCCTCACACGATCCATTGTGTTGTTAATTAGTAGGTAAAACGATAATGTGCGCATCAGCAACCTGATTAATGACTAAATGTCACTGTGCATTGGTTATCAGTATATCCACTCTTAACAATACCCCTGTGGCGGGCACATTTACACTTTACGTTTGAAAATACTCTTTTTCAGTTCACCAAAAATACATTATTATGTCATTCTTTAAAAGTAAATTGTTACCTATGGCTATAACATAGGTCAGAAAAAAAACTGCTCCAGCCTGTCAAATATATTTCTCGTTTTTAGTACAGCGTTTTTTCACAGCTGTATATCTCAAGAACTACTTATGCTGTCAACTTGAAATTTGGAATAGTTTTAGATGATATTTGCCCAACTATTTTGTAAATAAGAAAGAGACAAAAATATATGAATATTTTTTGCAACAGAGACTGAAAGGAAAGGGGGTCTGAAAAATTCGAAGTGGGGCTACTAGGGCAAGTGGGATATCATATGAAAGAGCGCAGTTTGCACATTCTCTTTTGACATAAAACTGCAATATTCTATGACGCAGTGCACGGTGTTAAAATTCTCTGATGAATATAGGCTTTGCCGATGAAAATTTAAAAACATAATTATAAATGATGTTACGGAACCCTCGGTGCGGGAGTCCGACGCCAAAAAAGATAGAAGAGACTCGAAACAAGAGTCTAAATAAAAATATATGAGTCAATTAGAGGTGTCCACTTAGCTCATATATTTTGATTTTTATGCTTGCTCACCACTTGTTGTTGGCAATTTTACGATGCTTTCCTTCGTCGTAAATCTGAAACTAAGAAAGGAAAATTGTACATTCGTAAAATGACAAGTGGGCCATAAAAACTTTTCACTTCAGACTTTTTGCCCAAGTAAAACAAAATACGTTGAAACCTAGAAGCACAAATGAAACAATTTCATGTAGGGAGCAGTGGTGGCCCAGTACGGCCCCGACTTACGAGTTGTTACGGTCGTAAATTCGAACCCAGTCAGGCAGGCGTTTTACTTTATGTAAATAAGTTCATAACCACTGCTCTCAAAACGGCGAACGAAAACATCGGGAGGAAACCGGTAAGTCCTAGAACAAAAAAACGTGTGGGGTCGGGGGACCCCCGGCATAAACGAAGTTCAAAATAAAATCTAAGCTGGTGGCTGCAAACAATCTAAATGACGAAAAAAATTGAAAACTGTTACAGCCGCTATCCTGGATCTTCATTTTGACCTCAATATCGGTTTTAGCACCCTCGGAAACCATGAAAACGACTCCCATGACGAAAAATTAGACTTTTTTTGCAGCCGCCATTGCCTCGGCATTCAGCAGTCTCGAAAACCACGGAAACTATCTCTCCCTCTCTGTTTCTATTATATTATCTATATAATAAAAAGTATTTTCTTTACGTGACGATTTCTAAAAGTTTACTCCTAATGCAAGCTCCGTTAAAGAACTTTGTTCCAAAAATCGAAGACATGTGACATCTGCCAATCCGCACAATTACTCCGAGAACTCACCGAGAGGAGGCTTGTGTGCCAGCAGTGGGAACATTACAGGCTGATTATTATTATGCCAGTGAAACTTCTGTACTTTGCAACATAATTTTATCCATGTTGAACACAGTATGCGTGAGTTAATCCTTAGTTACGCCCACGAGTTGATAACTCGGTGATAATGAGTTATCATGCTTACCGAAATGGATGTGAATAGTTGGGCCAAATTGTGCCGTTGTCGCACAAAACTTCATGAAGAAAATGTCAAGGACTTTTGGTCTCTTTTACATCAGAAAGCTTTGTCTTTAAACACGGTTTTTCATTATTATTATTATCATGCTTGGCTTAAATTTATTAAGATTATTTTCACATCAACTCAGCCTATCGCAGTCCACTGCTGGACATAGGCGTCTCCTTTCGCATCCAGCCTATCCCAACCACCATTTGAAGGACGTCTGTGGATCTAGCTGGGGGGCTTCCCACACTACGCTTGCCGATACGCGGTCTCCACTCCTGCTTAACTTAAAGTTACAGAATTGGGCCCCTGCCCAATTCTGTATTCAGGACTCGTCTGCTTCACCGGCCATCGGTCTTTTGGTCACATTAACACTTTAGCTGCATTTTCACTTGGCAATGTAAAAACTTATACTATAGAGTTCATCTAACGAAGCCATAGCCGATGGGCTGTTATCATTAGTTTATTAATTTTAAAAATCATTTTTTTTCCAGGTGCTTGATTGTTAGTGGCCATGTAAGTTTAAAAAAAATACAATGTTGGTAAATGTTTTATTATCTTGTTAGAACCGAGTCCTTTGTTGTATTCATGAGCTCTTTTGGGTACGAGACGACAATCTGGGTTCGAACTCTAATCGGCTTAGCCCAAAAACAAGGCATACGGGAACAAACACCCGGAATAAAATTTATGTGTAATACTTTATTCGGGAGTTCGGTAATAAAATTGCTTTTAACAAAATCGACGTTACTCAGTGCAGAGGCCTTAACACGTTCGCGCGACGTAACGTAAATTCGAACATTTTTGAATCGAAAAAACACTTATCCCATAGTACTTCGGTTTAAATTGCGAAAACTACCTACAATTAGGTGGATCACACACTGCAATGCGCCACGTAACAGGAAGCAGATAACGCGCCTTCGCGCGTGATTTTTTACATACAAATTCAATATTATATTTATTATATTTTTTTTAATAATAAAAACGCGTTTCCGCGCGGGAAATTTGACGCTGCTTCCCGCGCCTTGTTACGTGACGCGTTGTAGTGTGTACCCATAGATATGAATAAAAGTCTTAAAACAAGGCAATATTATGTTCGAAACGAGTATTTTCGAAATTACGTTAGGTACCTACGTTACGTTGGGTACATTAACCACGCACGTTGGTGCTAGGCCCACTGATTGTGATCGACACGTAACCTAGTTTCCTCGCAAGTCACGTCGCTTCGCACTTCGCGGAGTTAGATGACAGATCATTTCTTACTCCCATTCCGGTTTGAAATAGAACAAGGTTTCATTCCAATTGGGAAACGTAGGTGCTTTTGATTTAAATGTTCTAAAGTGACCCACTAACAATCCAAAGCTTAAACTGTAAAAACTTTAGAATATAATCAGAGGGGCAATTTTCGTAATTTTAAGAACGTCCACAGTCTGATCTCAGTCTCAATTTGTCGAAAATTTCCCTACATTTTGACAAGTCTGACATTTTTTTGTAGCCGAGTTGAATATGCGACTAGGTTTTGAACGTTTTAAATTACAAGAATTGTCCTTCAGAATGTATTTTGATTGAGCATGTGTTACTACACAATATTAAGTTATTTAACTGTATACAGTCACGAGCATAAGCTGTTTATGTATGTGCCTAGGTTTATATCGTGGGTATGATGTTGGTAATTGAATTTCTCGTGATCCAGCACGTCTATAATTTCTTCGACACAGGAAATTAAACATGTCATGACTTTATATCTACAAACTTTTTTTATTAACATAAACCAAACAACGTAAGTTTTTCTGATGTGTTAGGCAGAGATCTACAGACGCCAGCACATCAAGCTACAACAATCTGTCAAAATTCTTTGAGTTTCAACTTTATTGCTAAAGCATAAGGCGCAAAGTTGATTGGGGTATCGTGACGTGCTGGCGTCGTTACCTATAGTACCTACAGGAGGTGTTGTATTTTATTAAACTCGACATTATGTATTGTGTTGCCTATTTCAAACTACGTAGCATACAACCGAATCTCTTCAAAGTAAGAGTGAACAGGCTTCTTCTGGGTAAGCTCACTCCATCGTTGACTCTGTCTCTGTCTCCTCTGACCTAGACTAGAGTCAAGAGCAAACCCATTTTAAATAAAAAAATAAAAATAAAAGTACTGTATTCATGTTGAAATGGTAAACTTATTTTGATTTGATTGAATGTGTTAATACTTTATTATTATTGCTGAAACTATTTGCATGCCTTATTTAAGGTAGTTGTATAGCATCATTTTAAACTTAACATCTGTAACTTGTACCTCCTTTCTGTGCAAATAAAGAACTGTTCTACAATTTTTTTATTTCTCATGTAGTAATTTATATCTTAGCCTTTTCCTAACCATGTTGGGGCCGGCTTCCGGCCTATCTGGATGCAGCTGAATACAATTATATTACATGGAGCGACTGCCTATCTGACCTCCACTACCCAGGTACTGGGTAACTCAATACCCCTTGGCTATACTCGTTGTCAGACTTTTGGGCTTCTACCAGTAACGACTGTCAAAGATCTACGAAGACAGCCGGGATCAATGGCTTAACTTCTGAGCTTCCCGAGGCACGGAGGGATCTCGGTATGTAATGCAGGGTCACGCAACCATGAAACGATCGCGGCTAGCGTAGACTTTTGATGGTCCCGTTGCAGTACTCCTATACTCCATTTGAAATTGGATTAGACATTTAAATAAACCTTTTTTACAGTCCGTTCAACCGATTTTTCCTTCTATATCGTAGGCATAAGGATGGTATTAAAAGCAAATAAAAGCAAAAAGTGGTTACAATACCAACTGCCACTACAGCTACAGCTGCCATATGTCATGCCACCAACGCAATAGAATTCAAAATTGATTGATCGGACTGTAAAAAAGGTTTATTTAAATGTCTAATCTTATTTCAAACGGAGCAAATACTACGGGAGTTAGGGTCGGCTCGGTTACACACTAGTATCAGGTAAACGTTTGCTCTCGTCTGTGGCTCTCTCGCCACTGTCCACTCCTGTATGCGAGATTTTTTTTTATATTTTGGAATGGCATCTCACAGTTCGACCTATGAGGTTGTCGTCTAAATTAAGGCCTCCAGCCAGGGCTTAAGAAACTTAAAAACTAAATGACTACACGCTAAGGGCACCCCCTTTGGGGTACGGACCTCGGCTTAGGGCGTCGCTGGGAGAGACCAGCAATGGACAGGCTGGATCGGAATTATTTAGGTACGAATTTAAAACTACAGGCTCAGCGGCGCGGGCTGGCTCGAGCAAGGGTCGGGGCCCGTATATGCTCAAAATAACATTATTGGTTACATTCAGGAACACTACACCCATACGTCGTTTCAGCCGATAGACGTCCACTACTGGACATAGGCCTCCCCCAATTTTGGGAGGGTTTGCCATAATCGCCACGCTTGGCAGGCGGGTTGGCGATCGCAGTATGGTATGATGGTGGAATACATAGAGAACGCTGCTGCCCATTCTCCGGTACGATCCTTAGTCGCCTTTTACGACACCCACGGGAAGTAAGGGGTGGTGCTATTCTTTAAGTCCGGCACCACACAGACTACACCCATACGGCTGTTATTATTTAGCCACGAGACCTTCTTATGTTTGCCTACATAATGTAATGTTGATTACGACATAGATGGCATTAATGAGGTCTCCGTTAATGTACGGCTCTTGTAACACTCGATCAAATGTGTCAGTTTGATTAGAAACAGTATAGGTACAGACGCCAGCACATCAACCTACTACAATCTGTCAAATTTCTTTAATAGATTTTCAGCTTTGTCGCTCAAGCATAAGTTGATTGGGAAAATTTGACAGTTTCGGGTAGCCTGATGTGCTGGCGTGTGTACTATTTACTCTCAGGTATGAAAATAATGGCATGATATTACGAGAACCTGTAAGTCTTGTACCAGCGCGTGGTATAAACAGGCCGCATATTAAGTCTACTTCGTGGAAGGTCGGATTTATCTTATTAGGACCCATAAATAAATAATTCATTCACTAAGAAGGGTTGGATTCCCGGGTCGGGCAGTGTTGTTGGGTTTTATCCGTCTTATTAAATATCTTTTCTAATTAATGATGTTTCAAAAGACATTCAATCGGAAATAACAAAAAATTATTATAAAAATAAATACAAAATAATATTTGATTCACATTGAAAATGCATCATTCTGACGAGCTGTCTGACCCGCGCCGTCGTCGTTTTTGTATTTTTTTTGTTATGTTAGTAACTACCTCACAATGTTTTATAAAGTATATGAGGGGCCCGTGGCTAAATAATAACAGCCGCACAGGTCGATTGATCAGGTAAAGGCACGCTTGCCGCGGTTGTTCTAGGGATGGGTACATATCGTGACCCCTCCGTGCCTCGGAAAGCACGTTAAGCCATAACAGAATCCCGAAAGTCTGACAACCAGTCTTACCAAGGGGTATCGTATTACCCAGTAACTGGGTTGTGTGGGTCAGATAGGCAGTCGCTCCATGTAAAATACTGGTATTCAGCTGCATCCGGTTAGACTGGAAGCCGACCCCAACACAATTGGGAAAAGTCTAGGCAGATGATGAATGTTTTATAAATTATGTTGTAACTGTAAATTGTTTTGGGATGCATGAAGAAGGCTTCTCGTGTAGCGCAGTTTGTTCCGCCAGTTACTCAACTGAACCGAGCGCTCGGCGCATCCTGGACAGTCACACCCAACACCTTATTTGACTGGCCAAAATTCTTCCCTTGCGGTGGTAGGGCTATCGCCCGCCTGATTCCACTCCTCCCACCGGAGTCCGGCATCAAGTAGCCTGCTGTGTTGCGTCGATGCGATGATGAGGGAATTCCAGTGTCTTAGGCGTCATCTGGGTATGCTCGTTCCATCATAGACTTCATCCATCGCTGTCCATCAAGTGTGATCGAGGTCAAAAGGGGGCTATTCCATCTTTAGGTGTCATAATCTGCCTAGCCTTTTCCCAACCTTGTTTGGATCGGCTTCCAGTCTAACCGGATGTAGCTAAAAACCAGTACTTTACATGGAGCGACTGCCTATCTGACCTCCATAACCCAATTACTGGGTAATACGATACCCCTTGATATGACGTTGTCAGACTCAGGCTTCTGACAAACGGGACCAACGGCTTAACGTGCTTCCCGAGGCACGGAGGAGTCACGGTATGTAAAGATGGTCACCCATCCACATACCAACCGCGGCAAGCGTAGCTATTCCATCTCTAATTCCATATTAGTAAATTGAATTTGAGGAGGATTTGCTGTAGATAAGGCTACGTTCAAACGATTTTATACTATTTTTTTACCATTCAGCAATAAAAAAAATATTTCGTTATAATAAAATATATATTAATATGTTATTATATTTATTATTAGTATTAAGATTGCTTAAAAGGCAAAGTCAAAGCATTTATTTCAAATAGGCACTTATAAAACACTTTTGAACGTCAAAATTTACAATAAATAAAATAGAGTTGATTCTAGTCGCAGCAAGTGTTTCAGCATCCTTACAAATTTGAGATCATACCACACGTATCAACTCGGAAAGGATCGGCACCGTATCGCCTTTCGCCTCGGCGTCAAACAGGCGTCAACCTAACGTAAGCACGTAACCAAAGCGGATCAGAAGCTCCGTTACGTCGACTTGGCTACGGCTGGTTGATGGTGCAGCAGTCAGGCCGGAGGGGTGAGAGGGGCAAGGGTGTAAGCTCGGGTACGGGGAGACGTAAGCTCGGGGATAATGAGCCGTAAGCGCGGTGACGACGAGACGTAACGCACCGCGCCGCGGGCGTGAGCTTCTCCCGAGCCAAGGCGATTACGTTACAATACCGATTAGTGTGCGTTGCAGTAGGAAGTTTTATACAAAGAATACTGAACGGCTCGAGTTGTTACGGTGCCGATCCCTTTCCGGTTTGATACGTGTGCTGTGACCTTTATCGAGGTTTTTGTGATGTGTCTGTTTATATTTTGTTTTCGTCCTTAATTAAAAAATAAATAATAAAACTGAGTTTAGTAGGTACTTAGTAGCAGCCCGGTGTCGGGGTTAGCGCCAGGTTGATGACAATAGGCTCAACCTCTGTTACGTGGGACTTAAACATAACTGGAGAATTGTAGGTATACTACAGGTACACCTGCATAAAGGCACCTAGAAACAGTTGCGCGGCTTGCGGTGCCTTTGAGTCGCGTCGATTTAATCGCGTGTCACGCCACGTTTGAAGGAGCCTTAACTCTACGGGAATACAGACGTGATTTTATGTTACGCACGATGTTAATTTAATTAGAACCTTCGTCTTATAGAATTTCATGACCTATCAAAGAAAAACACGGAAGTTTTATGTTGTACTAGCAATGTCCTGCGATTTCACCGGCGTAAGTTTCGATCCCGTGGGAATATCGGGATAAATACTATCATATGTCCTATCCCGGGACTCAAACTGTTGTAATAATACTGACTTTATAGTGTCCTTATAAAGTATTCAAAATTCTTCTAATTCTATGTAACTAGGTTACTTGACACTTCAATAAAATAACAACTAGATGAAACACATATTTTCTTTACAAATACAAAATTACAACAAATCGTTATCAGCACGAGACTCTAGTATTTGTTTATTCAAGAAAAGTAATGCGCGTTTTCGTAATAATTTGTTGAAGTGATATTTGTGCGATTTTTTATTTGGGTACGAAACAAAATAGTTCTTCGTATACTCTTCTGAGATGGCGAACCCAAATGGAGACACAAATGAGCGAGGTATGCGTAGTTCCTCAATTCCAATGTTCACCCTACATAATAGAGAAGGATATAGTACGTGGAAGTTTAAAATGCGTAATTACCTTATACATGAGGAGTTGTGGGAAGCGATCAGTGGCTACCCAACAGGGATGAACGTTTCCAATGTCACAAAGATGAGGAGCGATCAGAAGGCACTAACAAAAATTTGTCTTACCCTTGAATCATCTGCAATTACGCATGTCCGAAGTGCAACCACGGCAGCGGAAGCATGGAAAGCTCTACAAAATGCTTATGAGGACAAAGGTATGGGTCGGCGTTTATATTTAGAACGGAAGTTATACAGATTGAGACTTGAAGACTTTGATAATAATATTGAGTCGTATATCAATACTGTTATTTCCACTGCCCAAGATTTGGCGGATATAGACAAAGTAATCGATGATGCGTCCATTGCTGCTATTCTATTGGGAGGTCTAACGTCGAGATATGACCCATTGATTATGTCTCTCGAAAATAGTAATGTTAACGTTACCAGTGAACTGGTAAAGTCCAAATTACTGAACGAAATGTCCAAGGAAAGCTCGATAAAACTGGAGACAGCTATGAAGTCAAAGGTTGATGCCTCTTCTGTTGAGTCAAAGGCAAAGAAAATTGTGTGTTATGGTTGTGGAGAACCTGGCCACAAGAGACCAAACTGTCCTTTGAAGAAAAAGAAGGTCATGAAAAGGAAGAATCCCACTAATACGGACTCGACCTATGTGTCTGCTTTAGGAGCAACAAATAATTATGACATGGACAAGTGGTACATTGATTCAGGCGCGACCAAACACATGACTTCAAGACGAGATTGGTTTGTAGACTTAAAGCCTATTGATACCAAGGTAACAGTTGCAAATGGGACTAAGATTGACGCTGAAGGCATCGGTAAAATTTTTATAAATACCGAAAACAAAGTCAATACAATTAATGATGTTATGTATGTACCTAACTTGCAAACAAATCTTCTATCTGTGAAGACAGCAGTAGAAAAAGGTTTTACTGTAATGTTTGATAAGTCGGGTTGTAATTTATTTAATTCAAAAACCTTCTCCTTTACAGGTGATGCGGTTCTACATGGCTCGCCCAGTGGTGGATTGTACACACTTGATTGTGCGGTAAATAATCCCCAATTTAGAGCCTATGATGTGCACTCTGATTCAATATCTAAGTATCAGGTATGGCATAAGCGTTTAGGTCATTTATGTCGCGTCGGTATGAATCTGCTGAAAAATAGTCATGAGGTTATTGATTATAAAGATGTGGATAAAAATCCATGTGTTGCTTGTGTTCAAGCGAAACAAGCTCGAAAACCATTTAAGCCGATTACTTATAAAAGAGCAACTTCAATATTAGAACTGATCCACTCTGACCTTTGTGGACCAATGTCAGTTAGCTCCTTTCAGGGTAATAAATATTTTTTAGTTTTCATAGACGATTTTTCGAGAACTATATTCGTATATTTTATTTCTTCTAAGACAGAGGTAAAAGATAGATTTTGTCACTTCCAGTCTATGGTTGAAAGACAAACTGGGGCTCAAATTAAAACAATAAGGACGGATAATGGGAAGGAATTCGTCAATAGTGAATTCTCAAGTTATCTTAGATCTTTTGGTATTCAGCATCAAACTACGGTACCATATAGCCCTCAGCAGAATGGTGTTGCCGAGCGCACTAATCGCTCAATTGTAGAAAAGGCACGCTCTCTTATGGCTGAAAGCGATCTTTCTAAAGCTTTTTGGGAAGATGCTGTTCGAACGGCTGTATACCTAAAGAATAGATGCCCACACCGTGCCTTAAATAATAAAACTCCCTACGAGTTGTGGAATGGTTACAAACCAGACCTAGGTAATCTTAGAGTTTTTGGGTGTAAAGCTCTTATACATATACCTTCTTGTCACCGTAAGAAATTGGATCTTAAAGCTGATGAAGCTGTATTTGTAGGCTATACAGAAGATCCTAATAGTTATCTTTTTAGAAATTCATCTTGTCCTAGAACCTTACAAAAGTCTAGAGACGTTACATTTTTTGAAGATTGTTTTTCTACATTAAATAATAGAAATGTCAACAATACTAAGACTTCTACTGAACCTTTAGTACTGTCTAATAGTCTGCCTATACAGGAAGAAAACAGTACAGTTCAAGAGTCTTTTGAACAAATTCCAGTGGTCACTGTTGAACCAGCTCCAGGCCATACTGTTGTCACTGAAGATCAGACTGCTGAAACTGAGGAATATTTTGAAGCAATTGAGGAAGCAGTAGTTTCTACGAGTCAAAATGATGGACAACGTAGATATCCATCAAGAGATCGAAAACCTCCTAATTACTTCTCATACCAAGTGTCTAGTCAAGCGTCTGATGAGCCTAGAACTTATAATGAGGCTACATTGGCTGATGATGTTGAAAAGTGGCAGATGGCAATGACAGATGAATATAATTCATTAATGAAGCTGAAGACATGGAAATTGGTTGACAGAGAAAACAAGAAAGTTATACCATGTAAATGGGTCTATAAGTTAAAGAAAGATCCAGCGGGAAATGTTGTGAAGTACAAAGCAAGATTAGTTGCTAAGGGATTCACCCAGACGCCAGGTGTAGACTATTTTGAGACATTTTCTCCTGTCGTGCGGCACTCCTCTTTACGTACTCTACTGGCTCTCGCCGAATTGGGTTTGAAGATGCGTCACTTGGACGTTGACACTGCATTTTTAAATGGAGATCTGCTAGAGAAAGTCTACATGGAGCAACCTCAAGGTTTTGAAGTAAAAGGTATGGAGAACAAAGTGTGTCTCTTACAAAAATCCTTGTATGGACTTAAACAAGCTCCACGTGCCTGGAATATAAAGTTAGATGAAAATTTATCATCATTTGGTTTTGTGCAAACTCCATCTGAACCATGTGTGTATACCAAACTTTTTGGAAAAGAGTTGGTTATAGTTGCAGTCTTTGTCGATGACATAATTGTTTTTTACAGTAATGACAAGACGTTTGACATCGTCAAAAATGACTTGCAAAAATATTTTTCGATAAAAGATTTGGGCTATTTAAGCTATTATCTTGGTTTAAATATAACCAGAAAAAATGATGAAATAAAAGTACATCAGAAAAATTATATAAATAATCTTTTAGAAAAATTTGGAATGGAGAATTGTAAAACTTGTACAACTCCAATATCTGGTAAACTGGAGGTCAGTACCAGCAGTGATAGTGATCATAATCTAGAAGCATATCCCTATCAAGAATTAATTGGTTGCCTCATGTTCCTGAGTGTTAATACTCGTCCAGACATCGCATACGCGACTAGTTACCTGAGTCAGTTCAATACTCGGTACAACAAGACTCACTGGTTAGCCGCGAAGAGAGTCTTACAATATCTAAAAGGCACTTTAGATTACTCGATTTGTTATAGAAAATCAAGTATGCCCCTTATAGGATTTTGCGATGCCGATTGGGCAAACTGTGATATAGATCGTCGTTCTTATACTGGTTACTGTTTTAAATTAGCAGGCAGTCCGGTTTCATGGGCCTCAAGGAAGCAGCAAACCGTAGCTTTGTCCTCAGCAGAAGCGGAGTATATGGCATTAACTGAAGCTACGAAGGAAGCGATTTATTTGAGGAGGTTTATCACTGAATTAATTTCAGATCCTATGGTAAGGCAAAAGTTATTACCTACTACCATAACTGTTTGTACCGATAGTCAGAGTGCACAGAGTTTGGCCTTAAATCCGGTACACCATCATAGGACGAAACATATAGATACCAGATATCACTTTATTAGAGAAAAGATTAGTGATAATTCGGTAAACTTAAAATATATCAAATCAAGTGATATGCCCGCTGACATCTTAACTAAACGATTGCAGCGTGTGGCACATGATAGATGTGTACTAGGCTTAGGTTTAGTGTAAATATATTTTTACACATTTACTTCAGTACTTGGTATACATTTTCATACTGTTCTTTTAATTGGTATATTTTGAGTCCATTTTTTTTTAAATATGTTATTTATTCGTGAGAATTTTGATTAAGGGGGCGTGTTGTAATAATACTGACTTTATAGTGTCCTTATAAAGTATTCAAAATTCTTCTAATTCTATGTAACTAGGTTACTTGACACTTCAATAAAATAACAACTAGATGAAACACATATTTTCTTTACAAATACAAAATTACAACACAAACTATCTCTATACCAAATTTCATGTAAATCGGTGCTCCGGTTTAAGCGTGAAGAGGTAACAGACAGACAGACACACTTTCGCATTTATATTATTAGTATGGATATGTATGTATTTTTTTTTCTGTGTGTACCTACGTCTATCTATCTATAAAACGAGAACGGTTGGACCGATTTGGCTATTTTTTGTTTTAAGAAATTAGGTTAAAAGAAATAGTTCTAAGAATTATTCCTATTACATAAATAAAATAAAAGAAAAATAGTTATCTTCAATAATGGAAAGTTTTTTTTCTGTGTTGTCATTGTCCGGAAAAAACTGAGCGAACTTTTTTCTATGGGAACTTTGTGTGAACTATTGAAAAGACGACGCACTGTCGGTTCGGTTAAAATAAATATAACACGGGAACATGCTAAGCCCGGTAAGGGCTATATAATACTAAATCCGCCCGCGGCTTCGCCCGCGAGGTATGTCGATAAAAACTATCCCACGTCCTTCCCCGGGATGCAATCTACCTCTCTGCCAAATTTAATCGAAATCCGTTCAGTGGTTTAGGCGTGAAAAGGTAACATACAGACAGACAGACAGAGTTACTTTCGAATTTATAATATTAGTATATTGGCCGTATGAACACAAAAAAACTAGCCAAGTGCGAGTCGGACTCGCACACGAAGGGTTCCATACCACAAGGCAAAAACGCCAAAAAAAACATGTTTGTTGTATGGGAGCCCCCCTTAAATATTAATTTTATTATTTATTATGAAAGTTAAAATACAACTGAGTATTTTATGAATATTTCAAGTGCCTACCTGTTGCCATTTTTTATATCGAGCAAAAAGGGCAAAAATATCGCGTTTGTTGTATGGGATACCCCCCTTAAATATTTATTTTATTTTGTTTTTAGTATTTGTTGTTATAGCGGCAACAGAAATAATACATACTTTGTGAAAATTTCAACAGTCTAGCTATCGCGGTTCTTGAGATAAAGTCTGGTGACAGACAGACAGACAGCGAAGTCTTAGTAATAGGGTTCCGTTTTTAGGGTTCCGTACCTAAAGGGTAAAAACGGAACCCTATTACTAAGACTTCGCTGTCTGTCCGTCTGTCCGTCTGTCTGTCTGTCTGTCACCAGGCTGTATCTCAAGAACCGCGATAGCTAGACAGTTGAAATTTTCACAAGTTATGTATTTCTGTTGCCGCTATAACAACAAATACTAAAAACAAAATAAAATAAATATTTAAGGGGGGCTCCCATACAACAAACGCGATTTTTTTGCCTTTTTTTGCTCGATATCAAAAATGGCAACAGGTAGGCACTTGACATATTCACAAAATACTCAGATGTATTTTAACTTTAATATTAAATAATAAAATAAATATTTAAGGGGGGCTCCCATACAACAAACATGTTTTTTTCGGCGTTTTTGCCTTGTGGTACGGAACCCTTCGTGTGCGAGTCCGACTCGCACTTGGCCAGTTTTTTACCCTTTGGGTACGGAACCCTAAAAATGATCGACAGGGAAATTGACATTTTTACTCGCTTTGCGGTTGTAGCGATTTCCAAACTACGCGTCATACAGACGTCACGCAAAATCCTGCATCTCGCAAGCAGAGTTTACCGCGCAATTGGCATACATACAACGGCCCGACATGAATCATCGGGCAGTCGCCCGCCAGACACGACACCCATCTGGTCGGAGGCGGTGTTCTTGTTGTGTTGTGTGATAAATTAAACTGTTTTTGTGGCATAAATCATCGTTTTTCACTGGTCTCCCACGCCTTTACACTTTTGATTTGAAAGTATGAAAGAAAAAACATCTTGGGCTGACCTCAAATAAATTGAAATAAGGGCAGAAGATGGTATCGTGTCTTCTCGTTTCAGTCCAATATCGGTACGAAAAGCTTAGGTACTGTAACCTCGCAACTTGTGCAAGTTCTCAAACTTGCCACAAGTTTTCGAAAGCTAATGTCTTGCGCACACCGTACATACTGCTTCTTGTAAGTAGTTGTCAGTTAGAAATACTAAGTTAAACTACAGATAGGTAAAAAGGAACTAGGTATAAGATACATTTGGGAGTAGGTTTGAGCAGTAGCAATGATATTATAAGTATAAAGAGGTACCCAAATTCAGACGCCACACACATGAAGCTACTACAATCTGTCAAATTTCTTTATTGAATTTTCAACTTTATCGTTAAAGTGTAAGGTTCAAAGTTGATTGGGAAAATTTTACAGTTTCGGGTAGCTTGATGTACTGGCGTCTGTACATAAGTTACCTACATAATCAGCCTTTAATGTTCCCACTACTGGGACGAAGGCCTCCTCTCGGTGAGAGGGAGTGGGCCGTAATCCACCACGCGGGCCCAGTGTGGGTTGGCAGATTCGAATTTCGAATTTTTGGTTCTAGAATGTGCCGTGCCGGTTTCCTCACGATGCTTTCTTTCACCGTTTTGAGAGCAGTGGTGATGAAATAATTTACACAAAGTAAAGCGCCTGTCGGGGCTCGAACCTACGACCTACAACTCGTAAGTCGCGGCCGTTACCACTTGGCCACCACTGCTCTCAAGTCTCCCTCTCGGGTTCCTTCTATCTGGCAGAATATTGATGCTCCGAAATTTATTTGGCATAACACACTTGGCATAATCTTCTTTAAACATAATTATTGTTTGGCCGAATGTTTATATGTCCGAATTTACATGGCAGGATTTTATTTGGCGTAGTTTCACTTGGCATACTATGAAGATAACAGTGGAATGATTTTAATAATTTGTAATATTGTTTGTTCGGTGTATTTTTTCATGGTATTTGAATGAACTATAAAAATAATGGTTTCTATAAGCGATCTCGGGACTTGGGGCACCACGATTTGGGTTAGGTTAGGTTCCTTTAAACTCTGTAGACAGAAATAGGGGCCCCGCGAAGTGAGGCTCCGTCGACTACCTCTTATTCATTATTGCATGGAAACCAACAACCAGGTTAGGTTAAAACTGTGACCCCTTCGCACGAACTCACGTATGCCAAAAGACGATTCTGTCTGTGAATTTTCTGCGATATGATGGTTCTACTTTTTATTTATTATGGATATGTTTATGCCTAAAGATGATTCTGACTTACAAAATTATGAGTTTTGAATGTATGATAAATGAGCGTATGCCAAACGATTTTCTGCGAAATGAAGTTTATGCTATACGCTGTTATGCAAAATAATATTATGACATAAAAAGTTTTGCTACAAAGGGGGGACCCCTCCCTCTCTCGTCTACTTTCATACTCGATACGAGGGCACACGATACGCCTATGATAAAGATCAAAAGCATGACTGGTCAAGTTAAGAGCCCCAGATTACCTTCTTCAGCTTTCCTATATAATTTCAAAGTAAGTAGGTACCACTTGAAAATGATCCGGGATTCAAAGATCTGACGGTATATGATGTACCTACGGGTATTAAAGACAAAGTATTTTCAACAAAATAAACCACATATCGAATTATTTAATTATTTATAGACTTACCTCTGAACACATACACAGAACCCAAAGGCTTTGTCATAATATAGATCTCACATTATTTAAATTATGGGTAAGCACGGCACTATCAATTATTATCGTATAAGAAAATTAAACAAAAAAAAAAACATCAAATAATAAAAAATAATTGAATACTTTACAAAATTTTATTCGAGTACATCCACCGGTTTCTTACTAAACTTCAACTATATCCGACGAACCTGCACACTTATCTCTTTGGTTGACTGTACATTAATGGTTAAATAAATAAGCAAACGTTACTCGTAGAATTTATTTCTGATGCTGTAAAAGGCAAAGCAATACATCCTTAATTAAAATAATATTTTACCCAAACAGCTTAGGAAAACTCGCTGAATGAAAAATTATCTCAGGCGTAATTGAAATAAAATAACCTCATTTTAATTGAATTTCTTCATAGAGATGAATGCAGGAGAACAAGAACGCCATTAAAAACCATTTATGGAAATATGGGAAACTAGCTGCGCCACGCTGTTTCACCCGCGTAAGTGTAGATCCCGTAAGAATATCGGGATAAAAAGTAGCCTATATATTATTCCAGGGTGTCAGCTACCTTCGTACAAAATTTTATCAAAATTGGTCCAGCCGTTTGAGCGTGAAGAAGTAACAAACATATAAACACACACACACTCACAAACTTTCGCCTTTATAATATTAGTGTGATGAGGCATTCCTAGTTTTATTATTGCAAAGGACATTTCATATTTCCGTTTCTAACCAAATCATCATTCACACATTCCATCCATCGTTTCTTTGGTCTTCCCCTACTCTTATAGCCATCGACATCCATACTCAAAACTTTCCTCACGATATTTCCTCAGTTCTCCTCATCACATGCCCAAAGCATGACCACCGATAAAATGAATAAATTTCCAGGAAAATTCTTCATTCAACAGAATTTTTAATGTATTTTATTTAAATCTACTTACCGGTTTGTAATTAGTCCAAAAGCAAAGCAAAAGCATTTGCTCATTCAGAGATATTTACAACAAAATATCACAAGACTTGCCACTGACATTACTTTGATACTGAAACTCCGCGCTTCGTAAACAAGTGTGAAGGAACAGTAACATCGTCTCGAGCGTTGCACAGCAAATTAGAGCGACATGATCAAAGGGAAACGTTTAAACCAAGATAAAGTTCCTACACGTAATAATCCTGTCATTCGTGAAAAATTTCTTTGGAATCTTTGGGAGGTAACTTTGATCGTGAACAGTGATACGAAAACGTCTAATATTTAATTTTGTTGCTTTTATATTCTGTCCCTAAATTAGGATCCTTGTTATCTTTATTGAGACATTGGGAGACTAGCTGTCTGTATCCAAGGCTACTCTCCGCCCGACTCTATGTTGAATGTACTCAGAGGAAAATATTTTTTTTTCTTAACCTATGCAAATTCCTTAACACAAAATTATTTTTAGTATATGCGAAACCCGAAACACGTGTCTAGTATTTTTATGTAAAGAATCTATGTAAAAAAAATTCAAAACTGCATCATGAAAAATCACAAAGTTATAAGCTTGTTAAGTTACCTGTTTGTCCGTAGAAAAACATGCTCACCCGCGCCGCGCTGTCTTGCGCTCATTGATAATAGTACCTAGGCACCTAACCGTTCGGCGCGGAGATTGGATAACCTACTTAGTGTCGATCAGTGTCCAACTTTTTTAAATATTTTTGGGACAAAATATAGCGGGGTAAAAATTATTGGAATCGATTCAATTACTTATTCTGAACAAACTACGAGTATATTCAGATTTCGCATATACTAAAAATAACGTTGTATATCCAGACCACTTCGTGTCTCGGAAAGCACGATAAGTCTTTAGTCCGAGCTCTCATTTGTAGATCTTTGATAGTCTTTACGGATAGTCAGAATCCTAAAATCCTGACAACTAGTCTTACCAATGGTATCGTGTTACCCAGTAGCTGGGTTGTGGAGGTCAGATAGGCAGTCGCTCCATGTAAAGTACTGGTATTAAGCTGCATCCAGTTAGACTGGAACCCGACCCCAAAATATATGGTTAATTTCTAAATTGGGTGATTTTAAATCTCCAATCGCTTTCTTTATCATTGTAATGCTTTATGGTTCGTACTGTCTCTGAATGAAATGATACGAGTTGTTTGTGGCTATAATAATGTGAGATTCGAATGCACCATAACATTTATGACATTGTTAGAAAATTTTTAATGCATATATCATGTATAAAAATTTATCTAACAATGCTATATATGGGCCGGTAGTTTGGCTATAAATCTAGTGAAAACTACGAGTCTGGAATCTTTTACGGAACACGAAATATTTATTTGATGGCAAATAAGACTAGAAAATAAAATCTAGAATAATTTCCTGTAAATTACAACAAGGTACAATAGATAATAACAAATGTAAAAATACTAAATAAACAATACAATTTAGATAGAATACTTAAGGTAAACACAGCTCTTCAACTAAAGGTAATAACATAAATAATACAAAAATGCCATCACTCGAGGGACAACAAAATGTTGCGCGCCCCGCCTCCGCACCGCAAGACATTATCTTCGTAATTCAGTCTTCTATGTAACCTAATCTACTCCATTACTGGGCACTTTATTTGAATTTAGTTTTCAGTAGAATAATGTGCGGCGTTAGTAAGTACTACATTGTAAATCGAGAGTAATGTCTGGCTGATGATAAGGTATTATATTTTGCAATTAATAATTTATGTCTAGGTCCTCTTCTGAAACACTACCTACAAGTGTTTCAGAAGAGGACCTAGACATGTGGCAATTGCTTTCAAAAGATTTAAAAACGGGTTTTGTCGGTGGAAGAAATTGACAGATAGAATAGACAAAATCTACAATCTGTCATTTTGACTATTCTTCCGTCAGCAAAACCCGTTTCTAAAGTCGTGCTACGCGTGCAGGATTGACATATGCTTATCGGTACCATAAATCCGTCCCATATATTTTAGACTGTTCCACTGTCGCTGATAGAATGTCACTCCAGTCCAGGCCCTCTGGTTTTATGCTTACTTACATTGAGTTCAGTCACCATTTCAGCCGATAGGCTGATTTTAGAGTCGCGCTGACCGCACGCTGACCGTCGGCGCTGACAGCCGAAACGTATGAAACGCACGCGCTGATAGCTACGCGTTATTCTAAAACGCTCCATAGAAGTTCATACGTTTCAGGCTGTCAGCGCCGACGGTCAGCGTGCGGTCAGCGCGACTCTAAAACCAGCCAAAGACGTCCACTGCTGGACATAGGCCTCCCCCAAGCACCTCCACTTCAACCGGTTCTGTGCTTCTCGCATCCAATGGGTTCCTGCGGCCTTCACAAGGTCGTTGGTCCACCTTGTGGCAGGCCTTTCAACGCTACGTCTTCCGGTACGCGGTTTCCACTCCAGAACATTTCAGCCTCATCGGTCATCTGTTCTGCGAACAATGTGCCCTGCCCACTGCCACTTAAGTTTGGCAATTCTTCGGGCTATGTCGGTTACCTTGGTTCTCCTGCGGATCTCCTAATTTCTGAAACTCCAGAGTGGGTATTACATGGGCATTTGACATGACCTTTGTTTAATCCATATTCATTTTAAGACCCACTCTTTCTGAGGCTCTATTGTGGTCATCGAGCATTGTACTGAGGTCCTCCATAGTCTCAGCCACGACTACGATATCGTCAGCAAACTGAAGGAGAGTTATGTAATCGCCATTGATATTAATGCCAGCCCGTTTCCAGTCCAGAACCTTGAAGACATTGAGTTAAGTAGAATACTCTATCTTCTGTTCTTGTTAAACGTGATTACTTTCATGTGAAAACAGCTTGTAGTGCAATCTACTTCGCGTACAAAGCTAAGCTGTCTCTATAGCTACGTCATCGCATATAGTCTCGTATGTCTTTGCTAGATCTGTCACCGAAATTTCGCATTTACGCCAATTTTAGGAGGTAGTCCACTCGTGTTACTGATTTGGTCGACACTTGACCGATTTTTTTTTTTAAAGAATACCAAGGCTTTTTCTGCAAAGATTTTTCATCGTTTTTTACGGTTTTAGGGTGAAGTACCAGAAAATCAAGGGAAAAATTTAGGGAATTTCCCTAAATTTTTCCCTTGATTTTGAATGTTTTTGACAGACTGAGACTGAGATTAGACTGTGAACGTTCTTAAAATTACAAGAATTGCCTCTCAGATTGTGCAAAGAAAAAGAAAGGTAAAAGTACTAGGACAACAGAATCATAAAGGACATAGAGCAGAGCACTGGTAGATGTAAAGTGAAATTACTAGAAAGGTTAAAACTGATAAAAATAAAAACACGTGTTTATGGACTTCTACGTCCAGCAAGACTCCGGTCAATTAATTAGGTACCGACCTCAAATTTCATCTCAAAACAATAACAATATAAAACGTATTTTTATGATCAAATCACGGTCGTGGAACCCATAACTTCTAGTAGTTAACTCAACTAGTGACCTTAGTCGAGGTCAGTCGATTATACTTTATGACCTGAATAACTTACTTATTAAATGATCTTACCTGACTTCACAAACCATAAATTACAGTTACAGTGACGGGCAAAAATAATTGAGTTAGTTCACAAAAGAACAACGGATTTTCATTGGATTTTCGTTTACCTTTTTACCAGCTTTTCATCGTAAGTTGAAAATTTGTGGAAAATGTTTTGATGGAGCTTAACATGGTTATTTGAAACGAAACCCCTTTGTAATGAGTGACTTAAATTGGGATTACAAAAATCCATAACCAGATTAACTATAGGTACACAAAGCTCGTTTACACGATTGGAGATTGTCGTGCAAGAATTATATAGGTGGGACTCACCAGGCGATTTTCTCAAGCAGTGATGTGACAACTTAAAGTAAGTTTTTTATTAAGAAAGATGGGGTTATTCGCACTTCGTCCCATTCGCACTTTGTACCGCGTTTGCAGTTGGTCCCATTCGCAGTTGGTCACATTCGCAGTTGGTCCCATTCTCACTTGGTCCCATTCGCACTTGGTCCCATTCGGATGCTACCCTTTCTTGCCCTTCGAAATGCGAGTATCTAACTGTGTTAGAGCGAACAAGAAGGTATAAAACCTCTTTTTATATTTTATTCTGATTGTTCTTAATTTTGAAATATTTTACATCTTCTTTTGTTTTTTTTTCTTTAAGTGACATCTGAAGGGCAATTCTCGTAATTTTAAAAACGTTCACAGTCTGGTCTCAGTGTCAATCTGTCAAAAATACCTCTAATTTCCCTCCATTTTGACAAGTTCTTGAAATTTGTTTGTCACCGAGAAGACTGCGACTATATTTTGAACGTTTGAAATTACTAGAATGTAATGTAATAATAATATGTAGAATGTAATGTATGTACAAAAGCTAAAGAAATCTTCTAATATATGTATAAAAATCTCATGTCACAGTGTTTGTTATCGAACTCCTCCGAAACGGCTTGACCGATTTTTATGTTTTTGTGTATTTTTGGTAGGTCTAGGTTGGTTCATAGGTCGTAGGCATTTTTTTTTTTGCAAAGCAACTTTTGCTGGGTCAGCTAGTATTTTATAACACTAGCTGACCCCGTACGGCGTATGTAACAAGCGGAGATCTATTCTAGGTAAGCTTAGCATACTGAAATATAAACTGCTTTTCAAAAATGCTTAGAATGTTATATAATATGGCCCTAGCAGACTCGGTTATCAACTATGGACTCAGAAGCTATGGGTAAACGTTATACAAAACGAGTTCGAAAAGCTATAAGTGCAAATCGAAGCGTTTCCTTACACAAAAGTATTAATGTACTTATAAATTATTGAGGCTACGCCGACCGCGCAGTGGCGCCCTCGTCGTTTGTTTGGTTATTTCTTTTATTTTAGAATGAAAATGCAGAAAATAAGCACGTTAAGTTGTGCTCCACAAGATTTACGTTACCTAATATTATTATAAACGGTAGTTTTACATGTTTAGTTTTATTATAATCACTAAAACGGATAAAAGTGGAGGTTGGAAGCTCTACTGCTGAGCATGAAGATGCTCAGCAGTAGAGCTAACCAAACAAACAATGAGGGCGCCACTGCGCGGTCGGCGCAGCCTTAACAATGTTATAAAATTATAGATAAGAATGGCTTGCCAACATGCGTGTAATATATAAGTCAATGCCCTGAGAGGTTTTCGTTGTGTGGCTAAAACTAAATGTGAATTAGGTTAAGTGTTTTAGAAATTAAATAAATACATAAATAAAATATAAACCTCCCCTTTTGGGGGAGGCCTATGTCCAACAGTGGACGTCTTTCGGCTGAAATGATGATGATGATAAATAAAATAATATTTCATTATTTTGTTTGCGCATGTCTAACAAAGTGCAAGTTCTTTTTAATCTGCTTTCAAAAATTACATAATCATCATTGTCCCGCCCTTATCCCATTTTTTTTGGGGTCGGCGCAAAATGTCTTTTCTTTCATACTTCTCTATCAGTCGTCTGTAAGGTTTTAATAACATAAATAATAAAACGGAAGTAAAAGATTGGCTACACTGACCGGACGGATGACGTAAGCGGGGAGTTTGGCATTCGGACGGCGAGGAGCAAACGGTCGGAAGAAAAATAAGTTTTGGTTCGCAATATGTTTAGTTATAAATGCCACAATTAGTTTTAAAGGCTTAAAGTTTTGAAATTGGGTGATTATCTCGACAATAAGTTTGGTAGGTAATAGTTTTGGTGCTCTGATTGTTACACTTACAATATACACATTTTGAATACAATTGGTTTGTGCTTTATTTCTGAGGTTGATTAAACATCATCCCCTTTCTAACTATATCATCATTTATCATTCCATCCATCGTTTCTTTGGTCTTCCCCTACTCATAAAGCCATCGACATTCATACTCTCCTCACGACATTAGAATAGATTAGAATACCCTTTCTTATGTACTCCATATAGGTAAATTACAGACATAAATATAGAAATCCTCATTCCTCCGTATCACATGCAATTCGAAGCGAGTAATGAGCTATTATTTGGATTCTGGAGTAACTAATAACTACTTATCCGAATTATGCGGGAATTTGACACTGTGCAGAAGCCAGTTGCTCAGTACCTAGAGAAGGCAAAGGCACGAAAATTTAATTAACTGACTTATGAAGCAGTTGATTACATTTCCGTAGCTTGGGGAGACTTGCCAGTTGGTATTCCTAGGTCAAATGTGTGAGTACAAACAGCCTGGCTTGGCATTTCGGAGAATTCGTGCTAAATAAAGCTGTTGACATACTTACCTTTAATCATTTGACACTTGTTTGAAGACTACAAGACAGGATTGCAAAGTGCGAAATATTATTATATGTTCACAAACATGCTCAAATTTTGAGTATCATTGTGAATAGACATAGAAGGACCAAAGAAACGATAGATGCACTGTGTGGAAGATGATATGGCTAGAAAGGGGTGACTACCGATCATCATCTGCCTAGCCTTTTCCCAACTATGTTGGGGTCGGCTTCCAGTCTAACCGGATGCAGCTGAATACCAGTATTTTACATGGAGCGACTGCCTATCTGACCTCTACAACCCAGTTATTGGGTAATACGATACCCCTTGGTAAGACTGGTTGTCAGACTTTCGGGTTTCTGACTACCCGTAACGACTGTCAAAGATCCACGAATGACAGCAGGCACCAACGCTTAACGTGATTTCCGAGGCACGGAGGGGTCTCGGTATGTAAAGATGGTCACCTATCTACAGACCAACCGCGGCAAGCGTAGCTTAACCTGACCGATAGACCTGTGCGGCTGTTATTATTTAGCCACGGGCCCCCAAGGGGGTGACTACCGATATGACGACTAATAGAGAAATATGGAAGAAAAACACAAAGAAAGAAAGAAAGAAAATTAATTTATGTAGCACAGACTAAAAGAGACACAGTAGGTACACCAGAGACATACATCAGATAAAAACAAATAAAAAGTGTACAGTCCGATGTAAGGCCGGGTATCCATTATGTTCACGAACCTCTTCCGCTCCGCGCTCCTGCAACTGCTCCATATACCATGCTCCAGGAGTGCGAACGTGCCCACTATGTGGAGCAGTTGCAGGAGCGCGGAGCGTAAGAGGTTCGCGAAAATAGTGGATACCCGGCTTAAGAAATTAGCAGGAAAGTGTGCCTCACGGCTGCGCCAAAAAGACCCAGTTCAGCAAAAGTACATGTTGCGCAGAGACCCCAAATAAGTTTGATTAATGGCAGGAAAATGATCACGAAACATTTTAAAGTAGTTATCCGTGTTATTGCGACTTTCTTTTTATATAGAGCGGTCTCCAAAAGTTAGTTGATTGACAGTTTTCCTCTTCAGCTGTCAGATCCTAACTAATGTTATAAATGTGAAAGTAAGTTTGTTTGTTACCTTTTCACGCCTAAACCACTGAACCGATCATCCTGAAATTTTGCATATACGGTGTCGGGTGTATAGAAACGGACATAGAGTACCTTTTATCCCGAAAAATAGTGCTGTTCCCGAGGAAAACAACAATAACGTTATTATGATAATAGATGGCGCCACGTGTCTTTCGAAAACTCAAAAACAGGACAACATCTGTCGGGTCAGCTAGTTACGACATAAAATTTAAAAATAATCATTTAGGTAATCCTAAGGGATTACTTGATCGTTTTTTTATGATAAGTCAAAGAATTAGTCAATAAAAATGTTTTAGCATTTCAAACTTTTGAATCACGACAATTTTATAAATCACTAGCTTCTGCCCGCGACTTCGTCCGCGTGAAATTTTGCTCCCCCATTCACCCTCTTAGGGGTGGAATTTCGTAAAACCCTTTCTTAGTGGATACCTACTCTTCACAAAGAACACACCCTCCAAATTGTGTCTCTAGGACCAGCGTTTTAGGCTGTGCGTTGATATATCATTCAGTCAGGACTTTGAATTTTATTTATATAGATAATGTGGTATATCACAGCTGTGGTGGAAAAATGTAAAATGCACTCAACCGCAAGCACATTACGCAAAATTAATACTTATTAGTGTTGAAGTTGATATCCATTTGGTGTGAACATAAACAAGAAACAAATGAAGCTCTAACTTAATAAGTGAGGTCCACCATCTTTTAATGACCTCTTTGGGAGCGTCAAGCACGCTCGAATAACTTGCATTAAGGAGTCGGTTCTGTAAGACGTGAATGAAATAAGCTTTGTTACGTTGGAAGACATGTTGAGTGTAATTTAAGTTTAACTTTGTACTTTACGTTTCGTGTTTTGCTTTGTTTGTGATTTTCTGTCGGAGATACTTAGGGTCGTGTTTATTTTGTGTTAGAAAATGGATGTAAATATTTTGAAAATTCAAAATTGTGTATTACCTTGAAGAGATTTTTCACAACACAATCAACTGAGCCTATCGCAGTCCACTGCTGGACATAGGCCTCTCCCAGACTGCGCCACAGCACCCTGTCCTCCGCCTTCCGCATCCAGTCTACCCCAGCCACCTTCTTTAGGTCGTCCGTCCATCTAGCTGGAGGGCGTCCCACACTACGCTTGCCAGTACGCAGTCTCCACTCCAGGACTCGTCTGCTCCACCGGCCATCGGTCCTTCGATAAACATGGCTAGCCAACTGCCAACTCGCAACTCTGCTCGCGTGAAAACCACTTAGAATTATGTGATATTATTTGTCTTAGATCTTCTACAGCTGCGACAAATCTTACCCTTCCTAAACCATAGTAGTAAGAAGAGTTCAACAAACTTAGTCAAAACATATATTTCAAAGCCTTCTTCTATAGTACTCAGTAACGGATTAAAGTTTCTAGCCAGTCTACAGGCCGTTTCAACTTGACCTTCTTTCAGAGCTGTATATTGGCTTTCAAGAGTGAAAGTCAAGAAGTGTTACAGCTTGACTGTGGAACAATGAAAGGGGTTTGTGTGGAGACCCTACATCCGCTTTGTGAGGAACAAGAATAGGGCTGAAGCGGGTCGGACATTAAAAAAAAACCATTATTTAATTTTGTGAATCATGAAACGTTTATTTTCTCTTGTACTTACCTGTCAAAAAGTGACCTAGATAAAGTGGATAAGACAGAGTTTAAACCAGAAGACGGACTAGTAGAGTATCTAGGAGGGGGGGGAGGGCGAGGTTCAGGGGATCATCATCATCATCATCATTTCAGCCGAAAGACGTCCACTGCTGGACATAGGCCTCCCCCAAAAGGAGGGGTTTGCCATAATCGCCACGCTTGGCAGGCGGGTTGGTGATCGCAGTATGGTATGGTGGTGGAATGTATAGAGAACGCTGCTGCCCATTCTCCGGTACGCCCCTTAGTCGCCTTTTACGACACCCACGGGAAGTATGGGGTGGTGCTAGTCTTTAAGTCCGGCACCACACAGACAGGGGATCAGCCCGGAATAAATCGATTCTAAAGTATGAAGAGGCCTATGCTAAAGTACAAAGCAATCTGGGGATTCCGGATGTCTAAACTTTTAATTTAAATATATTTTTAAACTAGTTTGTAAGATTGTCAATAAAGGCTATTTGAATTTGACGATTCTCGGTATGCTTGTCGGACGACCTTGAGGCCTGTATTCAGCCGGTCTGTTCTGTGACAATTTAGGTGAAGTTAATTCAGTGATATAATGTAAAACAACTCACCGTGAAGTTTTGTGTGAAGTGAGCTTGAATTGAGCTGTCAATAGTGTCAATCCGGATGAAGGATGGAGAATCGGAGTGAAATGACAGTTTACTAGAAGCTTACTAACTACACCTAAGTTTTCACGGTGAGAATTGTACAGAATACATCGGCTGTAGTGGACTGCGATAGAGTGGGTTGATTGCACAGATACAGATATACCTATAAGATAACGCAAGAGTAACTACTTCGCGTGCCAAAAATTGCACCAACTTATGATTACAAATCGTAAGCCGCCCCTTTCGCGCTCAGTCCTTTGTACTGCTGGCTGGGTAAGTGTGAGCGAGAGCGCGAGCTTGTGACGTCATAGTAGGTAGTCAAAAAAATGGCACGCTTGGTTTTCATACAGTTCGTGATACTTGCGTTATCTAGGTATATCTATATCTGTGGTTGATTGATACTCCGTAAACAGGGTGGGAAGGACATCGACGCGACGTGCAACCTGTTATGAATTCAGTACATCATTGAACGTGAACCTGCTGCGTTGAAATTATGCGTCGGGTATTAATAAAAAAAATGCTGTTCCATACATCTTGACCGTGTAGTTATTGCACTTTTCTATGAAACAGCTGATTTATTTTTTGATAACCGACGATCAATTTCTACGTTATGAGCGTTTATGATGTACGGCATTTTATACAAACTTTCAAGCCCTTGTTTTTCGAAATGAATGAACTGATTTTAATGAAAATTTAGACGCAAAGCAGGATAAAATTTTATCGAAATCCGTTCAGTGGTTTAGATAAAATTTGGCAGAGAGATAAATTGTATCCCGGGGAAGGGCATAGGATAGTTTTACCGACATACCTCGCGAGCGAAGCCGCGGGCGGAAGTTAGTATTCCAATGATTTCTTTTTTTTTTAAAAACAGCTTGGCTTTTATACGTGACTACTTTCGTTAAGATTTTAATTCCAATAAATAAATAAATAGTGATTATATTTCGGAACAAAGACTATAACTCCTCCTTTTTTTTAAGCCGGCAAATATTTTCTTCGACAAGATATCTCTTTTCTTGTAATGTGATTCCCATTTCTCATCAAAACCAACATCGGATTATTAATTCCCACTGAAAGTGTCCCCAGCTACAAAACCCATTATCTGTTAGGGAAATTACGCCACATGAATTTCATGATTTATGGAGCCAACCTTGTCACAGATGGTCACATCTCTTTGACCCCTCCTCGAAGTGACGACACATTTTTTGAAATTTTAAATGCAACCTTTTCTTCATAGTTGCCTTTTTTTGACATAGTTGGTACTTAATACATATTTTAAAATTTTTCGTTACAGTAGAAGTTTATAGTTTTGATAGTTTAGATTTATATAGCTGCGCCCCGCGGTTTTACCCGCGTAAGTGTCGATCCCGTGGGAATATCGGGATAAAAAGTAGCCGGTGTCAGCTACCTCCACACAAAATTTTATCAAAATTGGTCCAGCCGTTTGAGCGTGCAGAAGTAACAAACATAGGTATAAACATAAACACACACACACACACCCCACCACTCACAAACTTTCGCCTTTATAATATTAGTGTGATGTGACGTAACGAATCTTATAACTCGTTCCCCCTTGTCACACGATGTAACACTTTGTTGACCCCCTCCCTCCCCCTTAACCTGGCTCCTTAACACGCATATCGTCCTAAAATCTATCAAGAACATACGTAATGTGTTCAATCCATCTCCATTTATCCGTCACACCAATGATCAGAAGCAGATGTTAACAAATGAGTCCAGGGACATCCCCGGATGCGGCAGTAATTAATATTCCCCAATTACGTATGAGGAGAGAGAACACGGTTCGTTTGTTCGATAATATGGGAAATTCAAGGGTGTTAACGTAAAAAAAACAATTTAATTCAATTTATTTATTTTTCAAGTATCTCATACTCATCAGTTAGTAAAAAACTTATCATAAGTTATTAACTTTTACATCCTCAACAAAAAACAAAACACAAATTCCTATAAAATACACAAAGCGGCAGTACTGTCCCGACGCTTCACCGCGGCTGCACCATTCCATGGGAAATAGTGCAACAGCGATTTACGTACGGACAGTCCACAGCCTGCTCGAAATCAGCGTCAGGATACTGTTGTTACTGCCCCACACCCCACGCACCAGGGACGCACAGCGCTTACGCATTGTGGCAAAGAAACAGGCCACATATGTGTCCTCGAACATCCCTGATGCGCTAAAGAAGCGGGGCAGCCTCAACAGCACCCTGAACGCGTTGTTGTATTGCACGCGGAGGGCACCGTACGATTTTTGAGGCTGCTCGTGTTATGTAAGCCATACACGCTACGGTCTACCGAAGAGGTTACCTGTGCAGGTTTGCCTGCGCAGGTCAACCACACGTCGGTAGCGTATATGGGTACGTCAGGTACACCGTACGGTGTCACTCGAAAGAATTGGTTTTCGATTTTGCGCCGGTCGCCTACGCAGGTTCAAAAAACTGCACAGGTCTATTCTCACACACGCTCCGGTTCACGCGCAGGCATACCTGCACAGGTAGACCTCTCCGGTGGACCGTAGTGTGTATGGCCGGTTTAAAAATGGAATTACAAATGAGAGGCTAAAGATGTGGTTTGGAGGTTTGTCTGCCTCGTTGGTCTAGTGGTGGCAATCGCTACTGTTGAGCAGGAGGGTTCCTGGGTTCGATTCTCAGGTCGGAAAAAGTGTTATTAGGTTTTTTTTTATCAGAAATATCTCAGTAGCAGCCTGGAGTCTGGATTTGTATCCGGTTGGTGGCTGTTAGGCTCACCCGGTATTACATGGGACTTAAACATAACTGGAGAAATGTGGGAATACCATAGGTACCACCAAACTATATTTAAATATTTGATACTTACTTGAACTTTCGATTAGAACACACAAATAATTATTACCAGCCTGTATTACTAAAGGTAGGACTACACAGCCAGCCTCTACAGTAGTCAAACGGGATGAATAGGGATGCAAGGGTGAAATGGGACAAAACTTTAAAATGGTAAAATCCATTTTGCGCGTTGAAATAATACAGTTTGTTGCCGAAAAGGACACTTAATCGTTAATTATAATACAACTAGCTTTTGCCCGCGGCTTCGCTCGCGTTAAATTTTATTAAAAAAAAAACTAATACATTTACATCCTCCATCATCCCTTATTTTATCCACATGGGGGTTGAATTTACCCCCAAAATCCTTTCTTAGGGGATGCCTACGTCATAGTAGCTATATGCATGCGAAGTCTCAGCACGATCGGTTTAAAATTGACAAAGTTTTATACAAACTTTCACCCCCTATTTTATCCCCTTGAGGGTAGAATTTATCAAAATCCTTTCTTAGCGGATGCCTACGTCATAACATCTACCTGCATGCTAAATTTCAGCCCGATCCCTCCAGTGATTTGGGCTGTGCGTTGATAGATCACTATGTCAGTCAGTCACCTTTGAGTTTTATATATCTAGATAAACACATTAGACTCCTTTTTGGCAACAAACTGTATTATTTCAACGCTAAAATCGCTTTTAAAGTTTCGTCCCGATTCACCCCTGCATCCCTATTCACCCCGTTTGACTACTGTAGAGGCTGGCAGTGTAGTCCTGCCTTTAGTAATACTGGCTGGTAATAATTGTTTGTGTTCCATTCGAACGTTCAAGTAAGTGTCAAATATTGAAAAATGGTTAGTTTTTTTTTTGGTTTATGGCTTTTTTGGTACCTCTGCCAAACCCTTCGAGGATTACAGGCTTCGGGGATTCGGGGATTCTGGTTATGTTATGTAGGTACAGCAAGCTACTTCAATCTGTCAAATTTCTTTAATAGATTTTCAACTTAATCACTAAAGCATAAGGTTCAAAGTAAATTTGGAAAATTTGTCAGTTTCGGGGTTGATGTGCTGGCGCCTGTACAAAGTCGTTTACTAAATGTCTATTTAGGTTTATAGGGGTTAGATTTCAAAGATAAAAGAACGGATTTTATGGTGCAATAGCTTTGGATTACGATGTCGTCTTATTAAATACTTTCACAGGAAAAAAACTAACGTTACCTACTCATTTTATATTTTAAAGCAACATAATTTTAGTTTGGTGCGTTCAATTTAAAAACATCATCTGCCTAGCCTTTTCCCAACTATGTTGGGGTCGGCTTCCAGTCTAACCGGATGCAGCTGAATACCAGTATTTTACATGGAACGACTGCCATCTGACCTTGAGGGGCCCGTGGCTAAATAATAACAGCCGCACAGGTCGATCGATCAGGTTAAGCTACGCTTGCCGCGGTTGGTCAGTGTATAAGTGACCATCTTTACTTCCGTGCCTCGGAAAGCACGTTAAGCCGTTGGTCCCGGCTGTCATTCGTGGATCTTTGACAGTCGTTACGGGTAGTCAGAAGCCCGAAAGTCTGACAGCCAGTCTTACCAAGGGGTATCGTATTACCCAGTAGCTGGGTTGTGGAGGTCAGATAGGCAGTCGCTTCATGTAAAGTACTGGTATTCAGCTGCATCCGCTTAGACTGAAAGCAGACCCCAACATAGTTGGGAAAAGGCAGGCAGATGATGATGATGAGGAGTATTGAGGAGCTAGATTTCAAAGGTAACAGAGCGGATTTTATGGTGGCTTTGGATTACGATGGGGACTTATAGTTTCACAGGAAAAAAAAAACTTATACTATTTTAAAGCAACATAATTTTAGTTTGGTGCGTTCAATTTAAAAACGATGAGAGAAAAACAGACTGTTCGTTTGAGCAAACTCGATAACAGACCTTCGATAGTCGATTTTTTTTTTTATAGTTTTGGAAGTGTTTTTACTTCAGTATAATTAATTCAATGAAAAATAAAAAGTCCTCTCTGTAATTGGATAAACTACTCAGGAAAACTTCCTGTCACCAGAAAATAATACACTAAAACAGTTTTATTCGTGAAAAAAAAATATACTACCGCTCTATCAAATCTTTTGGCACTTCAGAAGGACTGCGGAAAGAGGTCGAATCATGACCGCAACCGGGACATTCACCCTTTTCCTAATATAATTTCCTCTTAGAGTGAAGAGCCTAAACATCGGCTCACCACAAAAATTTTAACTTTATTTAACAGGCTATTGTGGTTTTAACTTTGATGAAGAATTCCAGATTGCTAAAACACTTTGTTGGAGAAGTTATTTTTTTATTAAATAAGTAATTTGCGGTATTCATTTCATTCAATAAACAGAATATCATTACAACTTTAAATTACTAACTAACTAATTATTACTAACTATTAAACTCTAAAAAAAAGTATTAGAAAATGTTGTCTCTATTTTATGTTTTTCGAACGACTGGGAATATTGTAAGTAATTCTAATCTTTATAATCTTAGGCATTGAAAATAATCTATCTATGTAAGTATATAAAAGAAGAAACTGACTGACTGACATTTCATCGCACAGCCGAAACTATTGGGACTAAGAACGTGAATTTTCGCACAACATTTTTGCTTCCTTTTATAATGCAGGGGAGCACTAAGAAGGGGTTTTTGGAAATTCGACCTTTAAGGGGGCAGAAAGGGGGGATTTTGTTTGTATGAAAAATCTTATTCCTTCAGTTGAAACTTGAAACTTGCCACGAATACCTATCTAAATAATTTATTACATTTGTCATTTTTTTGTTTTTCCAAACTACCCGCAGAAGGGAGATTGGGGGGTGCCAAAGTATGTATGGAAGAATTTTAACGCGTGGTCCGATTACTTATATAAGTACCTATACATATAAATGATAAAGATCGTAAACATACATTTTCGAAATTTTTAGAGGAAAGTACGAAATACACGCAGACAAAGTCGCGGGCAAAGTGCTGCTAGTATTAAAATAAATACGTACCAACCTAGGTATAACTATAAAATTCAATGTATATTTCGTCCGGTAAGAAAATTCAGTAAACATTTTATGAGTGCGCACTGCGTCAGTGCAGTTCTTTAGCTTTAACCCGAGCGTTCTCCTAACCTATATTAGAACGTACAAACGCCAACACATCAAGCTACCCGAAACTGTCAAATTTTCCCAATCAACTTTGAACCTTATAATTTTGAGATAAAGTTGAAAATCTAATAAAGAAATTTGATAGACGTAGTAGCTGATGTGCTGGCGTCTGTGCCTAAATAGAGGTGCTTCTAAAGGTGCGTCCAGACATTACGAGGCGTGTGCTCCGAATGGTAAGCCACGCATATAACGGCTGCCTCTAACATTAAAAAAGAATCATTTGCGGCGCATGCCTCGCAAACGCAAACTCAAACTCAAACCTGAAACCATTTACAGGCACTTTTGAATTGTCAAGAAGTCGGTCAGTCAGGACGATCCAGGGGGTGATCGAGGGGGGGGGGGGGTGGAGGGGGGTTCAGGGGATCAGACCGGAATAACTCGAAAATATGAAGCTAGTTGCCCATTGCAAAGCGTAGGTACCTATGGAGAAGAACGGGCAAGAAACTCCATGGACACTCTTTTTAATTATATTTTTACAAAAATATTAGTTACATTTTAATGTTGAATTTACAATTATATGTGAGAACGATGTAAAAAAGACGTACGCGTTAAAAGCGTCCAGAGTACAGCAAATAAAAAGGAAACAACAATCCAAAAATAAAATAATTAAAATTAAGCCGAGGCAGCTGAGTGATGACCAGCCCCAACTGACGGCGCCCGTTCACGAACATGACACATAGATCAGCACCATTCAGCTCAACCATTTTGCAGGAAGCTAAATAATCTAACACACACGCCACCGTCAGCGAGACATTTGTGTGAGCACGACATACTACCAGCCACCAGGGCACATTCAAGTCAATGAAAGACATATTACCCGGTAAATGGTAAATAAGGTATAGTACATACATAGAACCTACATCTGTGCTACTCCGCTCGCACTGTCTGGATGCACCTTTACGAAAGCCCTTGTCTAGGGTAGTATCTATTGCCATCATCCCTACGTATCCCGTAGAAGAATCTTCGTTAAAAAAATTATTGAAGTGTAAAGGGTGCCGGTGTTCAGCGGGATTGTCCGAAAGGGTTACCGCTGGCCCGGAACATAAAGGGCTAAGGAAGGAACACGGGTGGGTTTTAGTCAGTAAGAGTCTGACACTCCCTTCCGCTCCACCCAGAGCGGGAGGAGTCATTTGATGATTTCCCATACGCAAAAAAAAAAAAAAAAGGGTGCCGGTGAAACTACAGGGATATTCAACTTTGGTTCGTATTGCTAGCAACCCGACATCCAGCGACCTTTTCTCAAGAAGAAAATCAATTTTAGGTAGCCGATACGTTTAATTCTCACAGTCACTTTCACGTGGTGGCCCAGTAGTAATGACTGTGATTTACGAGTCGAGAGTTCGTAGGTTCAAACCCAATCCAGGCACTTACTAATCACCATTGCTCTCAATACGGTGAAAGAAAACATCGTGAGGAAACCGGCAAGACCTAGAACTAAAAATTCGAAGGCGTGTGACATCCCGCACTGGGCCCGCGTGGTGGATTACGGCCCACTACCTCTGACAGAGAGGAGGCCTGTGTCCCAGCAGTGGGAACATAGGATGACTAGCTGCGCCCCGCGGTTTCACCCGCATAAGTTTCGATCCCGTGGGAATATCGGGTTAAAAAGTAGCCTATATGTTAATCCCAGGTGTCAGCTACCTCCATACAAAATTTTATCAAAATTGGTCCAGTCGTTTGAGCGTGAAGAAGTAACAAACATAAATACACACACACACAGAAACTTTCGCCTTTATAATATTAGTGTGATTATGCTGTCACTTCATAGAGCGGAATACATAGCTACAATACATACTATATGTAGCTACTGTAGCTACACGAAAACTTTTAATAACGTCTGGGGATTACAGGACACAAACGCAAAAAACGCGTTTCAGAAACAATAAAAGTATATGATCGACTGCAGTAAACAAAATCAGAAGAAAATATATGATATTCTTCAGGATATACGCTAGGTAGATAGTGTGTTGAAAACATAACGTACCTAACAACTAATTTGATACGATAGAAAAAAATCATGAAGATACCTCTAAAAACTTTCTTTTTACCCAACTGCGGCGAAGTCTAAAAGGAGGGTTATGTATGTAATAAATCAACACACTAAAGCACTAGTGTTTTAATTTTTAGTCCAAACAATAGATTTTTTGTAAGTAGATAATTGCTTCATATATACACACATCAAAAGTGTCTAGGGATCAAGCATTTTTATGCGGATTTCTTGAGATTGAGATGTGGCTTTGTAATACATTTATGATTTTATAAATTTATATGGATCCTTTTTGGTGCATTTCATAATTTGAATCAGGAACTGTGAATCAAATTCGAGTAAAAGATGAAAATCAGCTGTCAATATTTTCCCTATAAAAACATACAACGCATTGAAGACATTATTAGTGCTACTGTTTCCCTACTACTGATTAACACCAACGTTATTATGGATCGGCGACGTCATTTAAGCAGGGAAGAAATGCTCAGAGCCGTGGGAATGATAGAAGCTGGTTCCCGGCAACGTACTGTGGCTTTAGCTCTGAATACAAGTCAGAGTGTTATCAGTCGACTTTGGACACGTTACCGAAGCACTGGTACCGTGGCTGAGCGCCATGGAGGACGGTATCGCTGCACCACACGGAGACAAGACCGATACATTCAAATCTTAACTCGAAGAGCTCCAACAATAACCGCCATGATGTTAGCCGTGAGGCTTCATCACTCTTCAGGGAACTTAATTAGCGACCAAACAGTCAGAAACCGCTTGCATGAAGTGAACCTTCATTCCCGAAGACCGCTACGGGTACCACCTATAGCAATGCACAATCGTAGGATTCGATATCAATGGGCTCTTGAACACAGAAATTGGGCAGCAGAACAATGGCGTTTCGTGTGCTTTTCTGATGAGTCTCGTTTTGGTATGAGACCGGATACAAGACGTATACGACAGTGGAGAACCCCTGGACGCCAACAGCGATTAAAAGCCTGCCAGGAAGTCCATCCTTATAGTGGTGGAACCATCATGGTATGGGCGGGTATTTGGATCGGCGGAAGAACTGAGTTGATTTGGATCAGAGGCAACCTCAACGCTCAAATTTATGCTGAGACGATTGTATCAGACGTCATCGTTCCTCTACAAGTGCAAATCGGTCCCTTATTTCAGTTAATGCATGATAATGCACGACCGCACACCGCAAGAGTTGTAAGACAGACTCTCGCCGCAGCTAACATCAATGTCCTGCCCTGGCCTGCTCAGTCGCCAGACTTGAACCCGATTGAGCATGCATGGGATATGCTACAGAGAAGAGCTCTGCCGAATATGGAGGGTATCCAGTCGCAAGAAGACCTTTTTTTGTTGTTGCAACGAACATGGGCGGCCATTCCACAGCGTGATTTGGATGAACTCATTTTGAGTATGCCAAACCGATGTTCTTGTGTTGTTAGTGTTCGCGGTAGAAACACGGATTATTAATTGTTTAAGTTACCCAATAAAATTTTAAAGAAAACTGTTATTTCAGTCTTTTTTTCGAACTTTTGTGTTAGTGGTTCAAATGTCAAAAATCCCTTTATTAGGAAAATGGCAAATTTCTTTATTAATGCAAAGGTGACTTGGTTTATCGTTACTGTGACAAACGAAAACACTTTATTTGATGAATCCTTAAAGAAAATTTTAATTAATATCAATCAGGAGAAAAGTTATTGCAAAAATATATGTTGATCCCTAGACACTTTTGATGTGTGTATTTTGCAATAAATTACCAGCGTTGTGTCATCGCGCTTCTCTTTCTTTTCTATGCAGTCCGACAGTGACCGCGCTTTAGGTCATGTTGTCCCCTTAAGAGTAAACTAGTCGCGAGCTCGAACTCTCTCGTGGTCATGGCCAAAAAGCACGCTGTCTCACCTGGCTCCGTGTCCGATAGAGCTAGTATCACTGATGAGCAGTTAGACGCTAGTTTACACGAATAAAGTCTAGTTCTCACGCACAGAAACACCGTTCCGAACTGATAGGCTAATAAAAAAAATCGAAAAGTGCTTCTGAAAATCGAGTTTTATGAAAAAAACACTGCATAAATCAATTATAAACAAAGTTTATTGAACTCTTTGATAGCTGAGCTTTGTCGGTGCGGACTTGGTTTTGAAGATTTTACAGTTCTTTTATTACTTATTTACACCCAAAGTTACGTTAAAAATAGCAAGAAAAATGAATCTTTGTTGGTTCATAACTTTTTAATGGCTTTTTATTTTGCTGTTTTGTTTCCGTACAAACAAAATTAATAATAAGTCAAAACGATATCATGTTTAACTTTGGATGCATAATGTCGAACAGTGGAGTAATTAGTACTCTCCCGAAAAAAATATCGACTAGTGGCACCTTAAAGTGAAGTGTTGTTTGAGTATTCGATGGCTAGGGATCCAGATGTAGCTAAACGTTTGTCAACCCATACAAAATATTGGCAAACTCTTTCGAAATCCGGCCAGTGGGTCGTCTTAGGGTTTCTGTTCATAAATTCCTTCAATAAAGACTACTCTGTGCAAACTAGACTGCATATGGAAACTAGAACGAGGAAAACTGAGAAGGTACGTCGTGTTTATTCAATAAATTGAATTGCTAAGCTAACTCACTGAAATTACTTTATATTTTACACAGTTTTATCGGATTCAAGAACGCAAGCACCCTTTACAGTGCCCGGATGTTAAAATGGCACAGCTACAGTTTTCTAGAAGAAAGGTGGTTGACACATGGCCTCTGCAATTCATCATCATCATCATTTCAGCCGAAAGACGTCCACTGCTGGACATAGGCCTTCGATATCCGTGGCCTCCCCCAAGGGGGCGGGTGGTTGCCATAATTGCCGCGCTTGGCAGGCGGGTTGGCGATCGCAGTATAGTATGGTGGTGGAATGCATAGAAACGCTGCTGCCCATTCTCCGGTATGACCCTTAGTCGCCTTTTACGACACCCACGGGACGTATGGGGTGGTGCTATTCTTTAAGTCCGGCACCACACAGACCTCACCTCTGCAATTATTTCTGCAAAATATTTGTCATTCTGATGACAGTGACAATTTTTTTTATGACTGACTGCGCGCTGCGGTTTCACCCGCGTAAATGTCGATCCCGTAAGAATATTGGGATAAAAAGTAGCCTATAAATTAATCCAGGGTGTCGGCTACCTCCTTACAAAATTTTATCAAAATTGGTGTAGCCGTTTCAGCGTGAAGAAGTAACAAACATGTAAACACACACATTCTCACAAAATTTCGCCTCTATAATATTAGTGTGATGCCAGACATCAGTCAACAGATATTCCCGTTTCCGTTTCGTTTTGACACCTCTGTCACACAATGACGCAGTGACTTGACTTGATTGTCATGGCAACGCTATTTAATAATGTGTGAGCTCACGCTTTTCAGTATAGACACTTTTTCGCTTGACCTAAGTAAGGTGAGAGCAAATCTAGCGATTCAAATCTTTGGGCAGCGGAGTTCGACTTAATGTCAAATACCATGCTGGTGTAAATGACAGATTTTCATGACGTCCGTAATATACGACGAAACCGCTTTTGTAGGAAACCAAGGGACGTGACGCATTTGGACCATCCCACCGCTCTGCATAGTCGTGAGTTATAAACTTTAATATGTTATGTTTTTTCCTAAAGAGCGTTTTTTGACACCGTGAAGGCAAACCAGGCTGGCATCATTTTCACAACAGCAGTCACTGCGGCCGTTATGTGGCCACCGCCCACCTAAGAATACACAAAAAAAAAAACCGGCCAAGTGCGTGTCGGGCCACGCACAGTGTAGGGTTCCGTAGTAGCCCGTTATCACAATGTAGTACGATTCTGTTGTTCTTTATTCCGAATAGGTAAAAAAAAAAAAAAAACATATTTTGCTTTTCAATGCAAGTCTTTACCCGTTATAAACTAGCAACTACTTCATCTTAGTCACTTTAAAGGATTAATGCTAAGGATTTTGTATTTTTGAGGGTTTTAGAGGGGGGGACGGGCGTCCCCCCCCTCTAAAAGGGGGGGGACGTAGCCCAAGTAGGGCTACTGGAACAAAAATTTGCACTTTAAAGTTTAATATTTCGTAAATGGAGCATTCAATCGAAAAATAATTTTAGCAACCCGCATTTTAGAAGACCTATTCAACGATACCCCACACGATGGGGTAGACGACGAAAAAAATATTCATCCCCACTTCACATGTAGAGGAGCTATCCTAAAAAAAAAATTTTCCAAAAATTTTTTTACCACTTTGTCGGCGTAATTAATACCTAGGTATACGCACTCCTAAAAAATTACAGCTTTCTAGTAATAACGGTCTCTTTGAAAAACCTCGGACAGACAGACAGACAGATAGACAGACAGACATGACGAAACTATAAGGGTTCCTTGTAGGAACTACGGAACCCTAAAAAATTTACCAAGAGGTGAACCAGGAATCGCTTTTAATTTAATTATATTGATTTCATGAGCCTTTGCTCATAAAATGTCAAAGCGTTCACAGAGAATTTAATAAAAACGACGCAAGGCCACCTCTTCTTTACCAGAATTGGTCATCTTATTAATGGTTCAGCAACTTCAATTTCATCATGGGGCCTAAAAAGGCGACTTTGGCAGAATCATAAAAGGATAACACTATGAATCTTAATGGATAGTTAACTGTTAAGTTAATCGTATCAAATCCCATTGGTGAAGGATTTTTCCGGTAATTTTGTTTTGTCTGTGCTAAAATACCAATCAATCCAATCCAAATCTAATCCCAATCTCTTTGATTATACCTACGTAGTGCAGCGAAAAAAAAAAGAAAAACACGAACTGTCTTAGCCATATTATAATTCATAATGTTACCCTTTTATGATTCTGCCAAAGTGGCCTTTTTAGGCCCCCAGGACATGATAGTACAGCGGCACCCCTAGGCCTTAATTCACTAAGACCCCTTAATGATTCCTTACTTTGAAACCACGTCAATTCTTTAGTTAATCACGACATCTGCTATTTTTATTCTCTATGACACAATGAATGAAACTGCCGCCAAATAGACGCGAAGTTGGCGTGGTTTGAAATGTCAAAATACATAGTCCGTACGGTTGTCATTTCGATTCCTTGACACGATATGGACGTGGTTTGCGCGTGGTACCTAAGATTACGCTTGGATACAGACTTGGGGCCCTGACATCATCACTGTCATCACAAGAGAGCCACCCCGCAACCATCGATGCGACGCTATAGTGACTGTCACCAGCCAGTGTCACTCTTATCCGAACTCTTTGGTGATTCCGGTAACTTCGTAACAAAACGAGGTGGCGCCACTTTCTGCGTGGTCAAATTCATATAATTGCTTTTAGTCTGTGAAAAATAATATATGAAACTACCATGCAAAGTATAAAACTGTTTCGCCTATAAAATACTCCGTAAAAGCGACCACAGTGAGGTATAAACAAAAGTAAGTAATAAAATATATTATCTAGTTGTTTCGTTGGTTTGTTATTTTTCCATTTACCGTTGTTGGTTTTATCTCGGTGAAAATACAATATCAGATATTGGGATATTTTATACGATGAAACTACGGATAAATACACTTCTGGACACATCTATTGGCCCACCTTAGAGTTTAGGTTTCGATGGCCCCTACCGAAATATGATTGCTAGATTGAACAAAAACTGTTTATGCAGTTTTAAACCTGATACATTTTACCATCTTTTTCGATCGTATTATTTTAAATTTGAATTCAGAATACCATACGACATGGAGCTACGCCTAACAAGTCGGATATGCGCCTTGGAAGCAATTGATTTTTTAATAAAAAACATGTTTTATCAAATAAAGGTTTAATTTAATAACGCGTGTTGCCTCCATGGGCATCTACCACAGCTCTCATACGATTAGGCATAGAGTTTATCAACCGCTCTATGAAATTTTGAGGGATCATCTCCCATTCCTCTTCTATGGCAGTTTTCAACTCCTGCATCGTCTGGGCAACTGGCTGACGAGCCCTAACACGTCTTTTTAGCTCGTCCCACATGTGCTCAATGGGGTTCATGTCTGGGCTTCTGGCTGGCCAGTCCATAACTGTGTTGTTCACATCCCGAAGATATTCCCTGACGATGCCGGCCGCATGGGCTCTTGCATTATCATGCATAAAAAGGAAATTTGGGCCCACATAGTCCGCGTATGGTATCACGTGAGGTTCTAAGCACTCACGAATGTACCTTTCAGCATTTAATGTTGGCAGCCGTGGTCCTGTAACAACCTCAAGTTGAGTTTTGCCGCTCGCGGATATACCGCCCCAGACAGTCCAAGAGCCACCGCCATAAGCAACCCTCTCTTCAAAGCAGCATTGTGCGAAACGCTCTCCCTTACGTCGGTAGACCTTCTTCCTTCCATCATTGCCATGTAACACAATTTTAGACTCATCAGAAAAGAGTACACGGCTCCAATCTTGCTGTGTCCAATTTAAATGACTGCGTGCGAAATGAAGGCGCGCTGTTCGGTGGGCTCGCGTTAATTTGGGCCCATTAGCTGGCTTGTGTGGTACCATATCGCGTTTTTTTAACCTTCTCCGAACAGTTCGAGCGCTCACAGATACTCCGTGGAAGTCGCGAAGTTGGTTTTGTATCTCAATGGAGGTAAGGTGACGATTTCTCAAGCTGGTCGTCACGATGAATCGATCCTGCCTTTCAGTTGTGACCCGAGATCGTGGCCTTCCTTGGCGACGAACAAAGCCGCCAGTCTCTAGGTACCTCCGATAAACATTTCGGACCGCAGATCGACTTAAATTAAGTTGAGCACTCACGTTTCTTTGGCTGTGTCCGGCCTGAATAAGTGCCACAGCTTGGGCGGCGAGTTCAGGTGAAGTATCCATAGATTATTGATAGAACCTCACCTTAATGTTAAGAATAAGTAATGTTGGTTGCAAAACCAAAGATATCAATCACTTTTTCAAGAATTAAATCCAAGTAAACCAATAAAACCAAGTTTTCTTAGTATTCGATTGTTTGACATCAACAAACAGGCTCCAAATTGTCTTTTGTTTCTTTAAATTCTGTGTTCGAAATTCAAAAAAAGACTATTGAATGAAATTGTGAATGTGCCAGGTTCAAAACTGCATAAAAACTTTTTGCTCGACCTAATATAAAATTTTAGCTAGGACCAAATGAAACTGAAAATACAAGGTGGGCCAATAGATGTGTCCAGAAGTGTATGTTGATCAAAAATGTTTTGAGTCACTTGTGAAAGAGAAATATTTTTTCATTTCTCATACTCGGAATGAATTTTAAAATCATATCACTTGGTTTTAGTAGGTTTTTATATTTTATCTTTTTTATAGCCTTTTGATAGATTCTTATTTTGCAAATGTGAGGACTTTGTAGGATCTGTAGACCATTTTTTTTTTTATCAGGAACCTGGTACTTGTTGACAGGCCTACGCTGTCCTCCCAAACCTACTGTAATTTGTAAACATTGTAAAAGGCAATTATTTTTGAAAAGAGTAACCGTGGAGTTTCTCGCCGGTTCTCCTCCATAGGAAACGACCAATTGGAACCATGCACCTAGCTTCTGACGTTTTGTAGGTGCGTGCATGGTTTATGTGAAATAAAATATTTTGATTTTGAAAAATAGAACTTTTGGTTAGGTAGTCAGCTACGAAATTTTTTACATAATTAAGAAAAATGTTGCGGTCTTGTGAGTGGTATAAGCAGCCAGTGTGAATTAAAAAAAAACACATAGGTATTGGCGCGAGAAAAAGTTATTGTTCGTCATTCTTTATTAATTCTAAAATGTATAATTAATTGTTGATTTGGAAAGTTCTATGCAAGCCTTGGCGATTACCAGGCATTGTTGGACGAATGTGAAAATGTGGGCCGAGGCAAAGGCACATTATAAATAAATATTTATACTGTGGCAAAGCTGAGGCACACATAGACGTGAGTCCGTCAACGCCTCTTTTGCGTTCGTACCGATGTTAAAATATCGCGGCGGGATTTTATCACGCATTAGATTTTCGACACTCGGCGCTTGGCAGAGCGCTGAAAATCCAATGCACGTAAAAAAATCACCGCGGAAAGAAAAACGCCCGTGTATACCCGGGCTAATTTTCATGGTGCATGAGACATAGAATGTCTTCTCCTTTGTTAGGGAAAAACATAGAAGCTTTAACTGACTAACTTGTTGTCGTCTAAACAAAAAGGTTTAGCAATCTACTAGCTACCATTGATTAAACATTAAAACTATTCGTTTAGCATATATAAACTCGACATTACTATACAATGTAGCACAGAACTTCGTCCCCAGCGAATATAAATCACGAGAACATAAGTCCAGTCTCGATTAGACTTTTATTAGTCCATAGAGACTAAATAGGAAGTTAGTCGGTTCCTCTCCGTACGAACTAGGCACTGATTATGCAGCCGAGACATTAACATTCACGGGTCACATCCCAACACTATTTTCTGTATCCCACCACAACCCATTTCCTACTTTATATCACAAAAGCTAAGGTTGATTTCACCTTGGCGGAAGGAAGTTAAGTTTTTCTAAGACAATTTGCCCAGTCATATGGTTTGCTCTTGGGATGTTGCCATTTAGTACGCAATGCGTCTTTTGAAGAGCCAACGCGTCGGGTTGAATGGCCCACTTTAGGTGATGACTGTACTCGTGACGGTTTTGTTCTTATTTATTGTTATTGTGATACAATAGTTGTGATCGTCTGGAAATATGGGTTCGAAAACAGGAATTTATGTACTAAAGTGACTGTTCAAGACTCGTAGGTATTTAGTTATGTCGCCGCCAACTGGCTTAATTAGCCATTCAGTTAACTGCCTAGGACGGCGTCGTTCAACTAGCTGCCTGAATGATATTCAGCCAATACGTCTAATACGATATTTAATGAACTGGCTGGCTGATGCTTAGGCAATTTATTTAATGGGGTAAAAACGTGAGAGAGAAAAAATACGACTTTGCCTAGCTGTTTGATTGAAAGGCTGAATATCAATCAGGCTGCTATTTGAGCGGCGCCGTTTAGTTAAACGGCTAGGCAGATAGGCTAGGAATAACTGAATGGCTAATTAAGCCAGTTGGCTGCAACATATATATATAAGGTGGAGATGACAGTAAATTAAACTGCGTATATCTAATGACGTTAACGTCATTAGATATACTTACGCAGTTTAATTGCAGATGCAGACTGCATACGAAAATTCAATGAAAAATATAAAATAGTGTTGCGCGCCACAATTAATGCCTAGTACATGGCGACAGTAGTTACCACTAGCGCCATCTAGTATCGAGTAGCGGAACTAGTAGTGAAGACCCTTCTAGAAATTTCGATGCAAGAACTTTCTAGAACATTCCCGAACTTTCGACATCTGGTCGATCGGGGCCTGTATGTACTCGAACATTCTAGATGTTTCTACAATGGAAGGTTCTAGAACTCTCTTTGGCGCTATATAAGGCCGAGACGCGCCACGACCGACACAGTTTGGATAAAGCGATCGAAGTGAAAGCATCGAAGCGATATTCAAGTGCGACTTAAAGCGATCAGTAGTGCAATTGTGTTTTGTAATTATTGTGTTTGAGTTGTAATTAGCGTTGATTATTAAAGTGTCATTTTTTTGGTTATTAAATCGGCAGTTTTTAATTGTCACGAACCCGAAGCTCGTAACAATTGGTGTCAGAAGTGGGATTAAAAATCATGCCGGTTTTACCCAAAGACGACACGGAGGATATCCGTACCCGGAGTCAACGCCAGCAGGAGACGGACCAGAGGCGATTTGGTGAAGCTACGCCACAGAGGTCGGAGGGCCAGCTACCGACCATGGAGGCCGGCCCGTCCACAGCTGCTCCAGCATCATCAGCGCCAGATTTTGCTGCCCTGATGATGATGCTGCAGGAACAGGCCCGGCGACAGGAGGAACAGGCCCGCCGTCAGGAGGAACAGGCTCGTCGACTGCAAGAACAGCTCCAACGGGACAAGGAGGAACAGGCCCGTCGGTTGGAAGAACAGCTGCTGCGTGACAGGGAGGAACAGGCTCGTCGACAGGAGGAACAGGCTCGTCGGTTGGAAGAACAGCTCCAACGTGATAAGGAGGAGCAGGCGCGCCGTCAGGAAGAGCAGATGCTCCTTATGAAGGACCTTCACGCTACCTTCGGGAAAGACATGAAGGAGGTGAAGGATAAGGTTGCTCAACATGACAACCGCCTGTCGGAAGCTGAGACCCGAATCGACCAAGTAAATAATCGGGTTGACAACGTGATGGCTGATGTGAAGCTAACCGTGATGGCTGACGTGAAGAAAACGCTGGATTACCTCAAACTTGGGGATGGAATCGCAGCTCCCGTAGCTATAACACCTTCGCTACGTGGATTCAAAGTGCCACCGTTCGACGGAACTTCCTCCTGGTCAGCCTACAAAATCCAGTTTGAGGCTGTCATGAAGGCTAACGGGTGGAATAAAAGCCAGGCCATGACTGCTCTCACCCTAGGCCTGCGTGACCAGGCCTTAACTGTCCTAGAAGCTCTCGGTAAGGAAGTGACTTACGAGCAGCTCCTTGAGGCACTGGAGGCTCGATATGGCGACGCTCATCTGGAACACGTGTTTCGTGCGCAGCTCAAGGATCGAGTGCAACGCAATAACGAAAACCTGCAGCAGTGGGCCCTTGAAGTGGAGAAGCTGGTTCGTAAAGCTTACCAGTCCGTACCTGCGCTTATTGATGGAAACCTGGTGCAGGCATTTATCGACGGCATCCGCGACCTTGAAGTGAGAGCTGCTGTGAGGCTCGGGCACCACGGGACGCTTAAGAACGCCTTGGCCCATGCACTGGAGGTGGAAGCTGTGCGGCAGGATCATCGTTCCCATCGCGTCAGGGAAGTTGCAGCGGCTACAGTTCGCGACCGCAATAGAAGATACTGCTCTAGGTGCTACGGCTGTGGGGAAAGGGGCCACCTTCGATCCAGTTGCCCTAAGCGAACTGCAGAAAGGGAAGATGGCTGGTCTCCAAAGGGTAGTGCGGCTAACAGCACCGCCCAGCAGCAGCAGCAATACGACTTTGTGGTCGAAGAGCGCAACGGGAAACTTCATGGTAAGACAAATGCATTGTCAAGAAGACCTTGTTCTGAAGACTGCAAGCATTGTCCTAGGCAAGAGGGTAAGGAAGTGGTACCGGTGAGGATGCTCAGGACAGACCTCAGCAACGAGTGGAAGGAAAGCATACAACGTGCGCAGCAGGAAGATTCGGACATCAAGCCGATTCTGGAGTGGATGAAGGCCAGAACTCCTAAGCCCAGGTGGAGCGACGTCTCAGCGATGAGTTCGATCACAAAAAGCTATTGGGCCCAATGGGACAGCTTGGTGATGCAGGATGGAGTCCTGTGCCGCAAATGGGAAAGCGCTCGGGGAGACAGCTGTCATTTGCAAATGGTTGTCCCTAAAGCTCAAGTACCGAATGTTCTACAGCTGTACCATAATGGTTGTTCAGGAGGTCATCTGGGAGTAAAACGGACTCTACTGAAGATACGAGAACGGTTTTACTGGGTCCACTGTCGGGACGATGTCGAGGACTGGTGTCGCAAATGTACAAGTTGTGCAGCCGTAAAGGGACCTCAGACTCGTAGTAGAGGTGCATTGAAATTGTACAATGTTGGTGCACCATGGGAGAGGATAGCCCTTGACGTTGCGGGGCCGTTTCCGGAAAGTGAAAGTGGTAACAAGTATTTCATGGTTGTGATGGATTACTTCACTAAGTGGCCGGAAGTCTTTGCCATTCCAAACCAAGAAGCTTCAACAGTTGCAGATAAACTGGTTCATGAAGTCTTCTGCCGTTTTGGAGTACCCTTGGAGATTCACAGCGATCAGGGAAGGAATTTTGAGTCCCAAATATTTCAGGAAACTTGCCGAGTAATGGGCACTCACAAAACGAGAACAACTTCTTACCACCCACAATCGGATGGAATGGTGGAACGATTTAATCAGACGCTGGAGAGGTACCTAGCCAAAGTTGTGGAAAATCGGCAACGAGATTGGGACAAGCACATACAACCGTTTTTGTTGTCATATCGAAGCGCTGTTCACGAAAGTACATCGGTGACACCAGCTTCCGCAAACTTTGCAAGAGAATTACGGCTGCCTGCAGACCTGATCACCGGAATACCACCTGATGCCCCACGCAGTATAACCGAGTATGCGAATGACTTGCGGAACAAAATGAATGACATTTATGAGCACGTCAGACAATCGGGCCAGCAAATGTCTGAAAAGATGAAAACCCGTTATGACCGTAAGATGAACAATAAAGAGTTCGACGAAGGTTCACTAGTGTGGTTGCACAATCCAGTCCGCAGCAAAGGGAAATCGCCTAAGCTTCAAGCTAAATGGGACGGACCGTACCGGATTGTGACAAAGATCAATGACGTAACCTACCGGATACAGAAAGGTGCAAGAGGTACTCCTAAGATCGTTCACGTGGATCGACTGGCGCGTTATTATGGGGCCGATAATGCTCGGGACGAGCATGTCTTAGGAGGGGGCAGTGTTGCGCGCCACAATTAATGCCTAGTACATGGCGACAGTAGTTACCACTAGCGCCATCTAGTATCGAGTAGCGGAACTAGTAGTGAAGACCCTTCTAGAAATTTCGATGCAAGAACTTTCTAGAACATTCCCGAACTTTCGACATCTGGTCGATCGGGGCCTGTATGTACTCGAACATTCTAGATGTTTCTACAATGGAAGGTTCTAGAACTCTCTTTGGCGCTATATAAGGCCGAGACGCGCCACGACCGACACAGTTTGGATAAAGCGATCGAAGTGAAAGCATCGAAGCGATATTCAAGTGCGACTTAAAGCGATCAGTAGTGCAATTGTGTTTTGTAATTATTGTGTTTGAGTTGTAATTAGCGTTGATTATTAAAGTGTCATTTTTTTGGTTATTAAATCGGCAGTTTTTAATTGTCACGAACCCGAAGCTCGTAACAATAGTTTAGTCACTATTAGCTAGACGGCTGATCGACAAAAACCAAATTTGGTCCATCCCAACACAAACAGTAAAAAAAAAACATTTTTTTAATATTTCGATACTAGAATTTATTTAATAGTTTCAAAATACTCATGCATTCGTATTGCCATTAGTGGTAAGTATATTTAGTTTTTTGTTTTTAATATATTTGTTTTTTCGTTTATTGTTTTATGTATGTTTATATATTTGTAGGTATCACACCTAGACCTTCTTCCTCAGCTTATCTTAGACACTACTGACGTGAAAAAAACATCACGAGGAAATCTGGAGTCTGAAATCCCCAACGCCCATTTTAATGCCTCCCTTGAGCCTTTTCTTTATGAAAATAGCTCATTGCCTTGGGACAATAAAAGCCTGATATTTAAGATATATAAATGGTCCATGATAGAGTTTTGTGGGTCTCTAATAGCGTGTTTTTCCTATAAATTTCGTTGATAAAGCGTTACCGCGTACGTTCATTAGTCGTGTTTAGTATTCTGTTCGCGAACCGACTGCCGTATCCTCGCATTCCCTTTTATGATTAAAAGGGAAGTCGGGAAACCAAATTTACGCAATGAGTTTCTCTTTAAAGGTCAATTTTGCTTCTCTTTCCCAATTAACATTTATAAAAGTACGTATGTTGTTTTTTTCAAAGAGATGGGATTATGGTCCTTGTACACTGAGCCACTGTTAATTTGGAATCAGGCATATTTTTGAAGTGAAAACTTCATTAGGCTCGTTGGGCATGTTTTGAGATAGGAAAAAAACCATTGATCTCGCGCCACTTTTACCGTAAGCGACAACGCGCGTGTGTTGTTTATAAGACGATTAAAAAAGTACCCGCATCGGATGTGTTCGGCTGTCCTCGGGATGTACTCGGTTTTAATGTATTTCCGTTAAGTCAGTGAGTGATGGCAAAGTATTCTGTTTGTGTTTTGTTTTCACTTGTATCGGCACACCCGGAGTGCCACTGTTTTTTTTAATATAAATTTGTCACCGAACAAACGGGCATCCCGCCTGTGGTGTGGTGTGTGTGATGGTATGTGGTCGTTTCCGCCTATTATGGACATCTACAATACAAGAGGCATCGCAAGTGCGTCGCTATCCCAAAGACAAAGCTGTGTGATATATGTCATTTGTAAATTACATACATGGGAACTGTATCGGATGTGCGTGTGCACAGTGAAACACTTAGATTTTGCGAAAGGGTGAAGGGTGGGGTGACGTATGCGATACGTCCGTACGTTGTTTTGCAAATCGCGACGCCGCCGCTAGGCAAGCGCTCACTTCCCGCTCGCATGCGTGTCCCGCTCCTGTTACCACCCTGGATTTATTAAACATATTACAAATACAAACGAATACAAAATATAAAATAGGGATACGATTACGCGTCGCCTACAGGAACCGTTTCGAAGCAGCATTGTCGTGTTCCAGTATGAAACTCAAACTCAAAGCATTTATTTCAATTAAACCATGTACAGGCACTTTTGAATTGTTAAAATTAAATAGTCAGTCAGTCAGAAAGTTGAAGCTAGTTGCCAATTTCAAAACGTAGATCTCTATGGAGGCGAACGGGCATGAAACTCCATGGGCACTCTTAAAAATCAAGATATTACAAAATCCTGTATACGTTATTCTTGTTGCTTTTATAAGTGAGAATAAAAACTTTTTACAAAAAAAAAAAAAACAACCGACTTCCAAAAAAAACACTACAAATTGAAAAATAACTTTAATTTCGGAAGTCTGTGTCTTTGGTTCCGCATTTTCGTTTATTGACACCGACTTCCGAAATTAAAGTTATTTTTCAATTTGTAGTGTTTTTTTTGGAAGTCGGTTGTTTTTTTTTTGTAAAAAGTTTTTATTTTTCACTTTTTTGTGAGTCCGTTTGTAATTTATCTAAGTTACAATAGCCTAATGTCACTGCTCATCACTTGTTACCAAATATTGCTTTTCCCGATGTTGGGACGTTAATTGTTGAGGATTTCTCCTGGTAAGAACCAGAAGAACTCCTCAACAACCACTCACCATACGCATTGTGACGAGCATAAATTGCTTAGCAACCATATTAAAGTAATCGAATCGCAACCCGTGAAATATTTGTCATTGAGTAGTTCCAATGGCCATCTGTGGTGATCTTCATCAGCTCCACTTTACCAAATGATGATTTCCGAGAGCAAATGCTCAAGTTATTTTAAAAAATACCCAATCGTTAGCTTTGCCTATAAAATTTGAGGGTTTCCCTCGATTTCCATGGGATCCTCTCATCAGATTCCAACGTGATGATAATGGGACCACCTCGAGAGTATACCCTTTTAAACGAAAAAAGAATTTTGAAAATCGGTCCACAGTTGGCGGAGTAATCGCGTAACAAACACACACAAAAAAAAAAAAACATACCGTCGAATTGAGAACCTCCTCCTTTTTGAAGTCGGTTAAAAATGTAAAAAAACGCAATTGAAGAAACAATTCAAAATTAATGAGATTAAAAAAAAAAAAAAAAACATTACAAACATCTGAACATAGTACCTCCTCCTTTTTGTTAAGTCGGTAATAAGCCCTGGCAGTTAAGAAGTTAGTCTACTATTAAGATTTGCGAAAAAACAAAAAGACGCCAATTTCATCATAAATTTACAAAAAACTAAAGTCATACATTTTCACCAGAGGTTACAGCCAAAAAATGTAATTGTTGAATATAATGGCCAAATCGTAGACACTACTTCAGTGACTAAATTCCTAGGAGTACAGATTGACGATAAATTGACATGGAAATGTCATGCTGAAAATGTATGCCAAAAGCTTAGTAAATCTTCATATGTACTCTATAACCTCTCAAATAAAATAAACATAAATACGTTAGTTATAGCCTATCATGGATTAGTTGCTTCATTATTAAGATATGGTGTCATATTTTGGGGCAATTGCAGTGAGAGGGAAAGAATTTTTAGAGCCCAAAAACGATGTGTTCGAGCAATGACAGGTCTTAAGTCTACTGAAAGTTGTCAACCTGTATTTATATCCCTAAACATTCTGACATTACCGTGTTTATATATACTAGAAGTTGCCATATTCGTTAAATTAAATAAACACCTATTTACCTCAATGATTGACATAAGACAACGCACAGCACCAATGAGGTCCCAGTATAAAAACCAATTGTGCACAGGTGGTCATAAAACAGCCTTATTAAAAAATAGCATCCTTTCCATGGGACCGCTTGTATATAATAAATTACCTGAGAATTTAAAAGACCTTCCCATAAAAATGTTTAAAAAACAATTAACAAAACTATTGCTGGAGAAATGCTATTACACAATTAAGGACTTTTTAAATGACAAAACTATATAGGAAAATGTTATTGTTAAATGTACGCTGTCTTTACAATTCCGAATGTTTTAGATTACCTATAATAATGACATTGTTATTTATTTGTTATTTTTTTATGGTTGTTCCTATATTGTTATTTTACAAACAGATTTTGACATTACCAGATTTTATAAAGATTTTAGCGAGTAGTAATTGTGATTGTTGTTACTGTTTTAGATTATTTTGACATTAAGCTTCTTGACATTACACATTATGACATATATTCTTCATTATATGATTTGCGAGAGATTTATATTTAATTCATTGATTATTCTGATTATTATTATTTTTTTTGTTTTACTCTGATCTGTTCCATTAAATTAAATATTAAATTTTACATATTAAATTTGACTATGGCTAATAATAATCATATCGATAGCTGTATCTATAATACTATTTAATTAAAACCAAATATGTTGCATGCCGTAAGGTAAAATGTATCGGGACACTTAACAAAAATATTCCAACTTATATGTATACCTACATTATCAGCAAATAAATGATTTCTGATTTCTGATTTCTGATTCAGTCATTTAAGTAACACGTATGCTTATGTGTTACTTAAGTAAGCTGTCATTTTAATGCAGCTAATTAAAAGTCCGACTATAGGTACTACATCTTTCAAGTTACGCAACTACATTTAATTCGTCATCTCCACGTGCAATTTACCCAAGCCACTGAGTAGCCTCTATCAGGACGTCGTCGTCCGGAGACGTCACAAACGACGTTTGCTTTTGCGGACCGAGTAGGTTCTTGGTAGTCATGCAAGAAGTTACTGGCATAGTTTTAATTTAACCGACTTCAAAAAAGGAGGAAGCTCCATGTTTGTCTGTATGTCTTTTTTTTTTTAAATGTGTTTCGATATTTTCATCAATTGTGGACCGATTTTTTTTTTTATGGTAGTAGAACCTCGCGCGATGGTACCAAATGAATGGTATTAAGTATGCTTTAGTAGTTTTTAGACATTCTACAGCCACTAATATTTTATATTATATTTAACACTCTTTTAGTCACATGCGTTATTATTAGTATAAATAAATAAAGTCCTCCAAACCGAATTTCGGCCATGGCGAGCAACCTCAGCGGTGAACAGCCTTCGGCGCGGGAGATAATACATATATCGCATAAGTGTGTGCGCATGCACAGGTGCACTCTCTCTACCCTCACTCTCAAAGTCCGATGGGACGGCAAACCAACACGACCGGAGAGAGATCAAGTGCAGGACCAACGGCTTAACGTGCTTTCAGAGGCACGGGGTTATCACACCGCCAACTTCCAAACTCTGGACTATTACTAAGAAATTCCCAAGGGTAGAAACCCAATAACACTTTTTCTCGACCCGGGAATTGAACCCAGGACCCCGTGCTCAGCAGTCGCGCTTGCCACCAGCACCATATTCAGCAAAATGATCAGTCTGAAAAACTCCTTTTCCTAAAAGTGTGTGTTCACTAGTACGTAACAAAGACAAATAGGTGAAATATCCACGACCGTCAACCACGTACGAATCTAATCCATCTTGTAAACTGACAAATACATAGTCCTTTAATACATACGATTACATAAGTCCTGAACATTAATTTTGTGTCTCGAACATCTTTCTCATTTCCTACATCAAAGTCAAAGTCAAATCGTTTATTTCAAATACGCACATTATACACTTTTGAACGTCAAAATAATTTTAATTTAATTTTGCTGTAATCAGTAAAATTAAATTGATTCTAGTCGCCCCTTCCAAGGTTCGCATGGAGAAGAATGGGCAAGAAACTCCACCGTTACTCTTTTAAAATGTTTTACAAGGTTTTGTATACATAATATATGTAAAGACGATGCACCTAGAATAAAATTAGTCTACCACAAAAGGTATCTATACCACGGTTCCAAAGTACGATACTTCTAGAATGATTTTTTGTAAATTTCACCATCATTAACATTTTAGCCGAAAGACGTCCACGTCTGGACGTAGGCCTCCCCCAAGCATCGCCACTTAGACCGGTTCTGTGCTTCTCGCATTCAATGGATTTATTAAGGCCATCGGCCCACCTTGTGGAACGCCTTAGAACAAAGTCTAGAACCTTTCGGCCCCATCGGCCATCTATTCTGCGAGCAATGTGCTACTTAAGTTTGGCAATTCTTCGTTGTTCAATTAAAAATAAACTATTCGAAAACGCTTCGAAAATATGTAACTAATTGATGAAAATTCGATATTCCAATAATAGAAAACCTTTTAGAGCAATCCTCTTTTGGAAACAATCCTATTAAAAACTTTATTAAACTACTAAAGTGAAGTTAGACTTTTTAAAACAAATGAAAAGGCCATTATAGAAAATTTATAGAGTAAAACAAATTTATTAAGAAAATGATTTAAAAAGCATAAAAAATTAAATTTCCTCTCACCTTTGCCTTTCTAGCCAGAGCGCTCGATCAACTAGGTATTTAAATTTTTATAGGATTCGCAGTTTTCTCAACAAGACCAAGAAGTTTGCTTCTAAACTTGATGATATTAAAAAGTTTACCGAGTTCTCGTTGAACTCTAATTGAGGGCATTACTTGACTTGAAGAACCCGGCCACGCGCTTGGCAAACACTAATCATGATGACCTGCCAAACTTTACCGAAGCTAAGGTGGAGTGAGCTGTCATTCCTCTCCGATGTATAGGGATTGCCCAAGTAACAAAAATTGGTACTATAAAAGTCCTGAGAACGTTTTGGAGCGTGCTAAAAGGCTCCATAATTTTATTAGTACTATAATGGTGTTGTAAACGTTTACAAAACTCCAAATAGGCCCGAGTTTTATCACTGATTTATTTTATAAACATTACACAAAGGCTCTCGCGGTGATAAATCAGCTCAATATTTGAGATGTAAAAGTGTAGTGAAACGCTTTTTAGTACTAAAATAGTGCCACAAGTGCAATGATGTCACGAATTTGCACTATAAAAGTAACCAAAACATGTCTAAAGTGCTATTTTGCACTGTAAACTTTTGTAAGATTTGAGAGATCTTTCTTGACACTTATATTGTTCACCATTTTTGTTCGTATTGTGTCAGTCGTCCTCAAGAAAACAAAAAATATCGCTAAGTTATGATTCATGTCATTTGCCATTGTTGTCTAACGTATCATTGTAATAAAAAGGCATAACGCAACTCTGCCATAACTTGCACTTGCGAAAATAATTGTATCGATAAAATCATTATGCTGATTTCGAATTTGACAATGCGCCCTCATTATTTTCATGTTTAATTAATAAAATAAAGGACTTGTCCCGAATACGGATCCTATAGTACACATTGGCTCCAGCCGTGCTGCTAATGTGCTATCGCGGCAGAAAATAGCGGCCATCTTGTCACCGAAAATCTATTAAAGATCCAATTAGTCCATTAATGATAATTTTAGTGTTTTTATGTCACGCTTTAGTCTCGTAGCAGTAACACCAACTCACTTTTAGAGCTATTTGAATTTAAGTTATTTAGCAATTGCGCCAGGAGTCGCTATGGTACTATTTAGTACTATAGAAGAGTTTTCATGATTTTTACAGAACTAGCCCCGTAGCGATGTTGAGGGAGCTTTTACGAAGCTAAACGGTTACGTAATGGTTGTGTAAGGTACTTTTATAGTGTAAAGTGATCCTGTAATAGTGTTTTCGATACTGCTACAATCCTAGTACTTTAAACATTATTTTGACGCATTATTATAGCAAAATAGATACATAAAAGAGTCAGTAAGGTTGTCTATAGTACTAAATAGTACCAAAATCGTTTTTCTCATTTCTATTATAGTGCAACACTTTAAAGATTCTTTTGTATTGTCCTGTAAGCGTTCTAAGAGCTAAATAATAGAACTTAAAGGCTCTTTAATCTTATAGAACCAAAACGCTTTGTTATAAACCTTTATAGTACAAGCAGTTAGCAATTTAAGAATAGATCGGTAGAGGTTTACAAATGATCAATATGAGCCTACTAAGCACACTTTTACATGACTGCCCCAGAATAATAGCCCGGGGTAATGTTTTATTCTATCTGTAAGCTAATTCACGTAACCTAAGAAGTTCAGTTGCAGTGCAGTTGCAGTAAAATTTCGATCAAAACAACGCTTTTCGTATTCTCTACAACTGTCAGATATACGAGCGAGCGTGATAAAGGCGCATTCAATCGCTACGCAGAGTAAAAAAATTGCAAAAATACGGTTAAAGAATTAAGCTAAACTTGCCTGCAACTGCACCGCAAATTATTGGCGCGTCATAAAATTACATGAATTACTGAACGACATAATTTCGTATTCACGTGGGACCCTGTAGGAAACCAACTAATTGTGTAAAATAATAAATAACATGAAACTAAGAATCACACTAATATTATACATATAGGCGAAAGTTTGTGAGTATGTGTGTTTATATGTTTGTTAGTTCTTCACACTCAATCGGCTGAACCTATGTTAATAAAATTTGGTATGGAGGTAGCTGACACCCTGGATTAACATATAAGCTACTTTTTATCCCGATGTTCCCACGGAATCGAAACTTATGTGGGTGAAACCGCGGGGTGCAGCTAGTTTAACAATATACTGTAAGAATATTCAATACTAGTTGTTGCCCGCGATTTCGTCTGCGATCCAGGATAAAAAGTATCTATGTCCTTCTGCAGATCATGGTCTACCCATGTGCCAAATGTTACCCAAACTCGTTCAGCCGTTTTAACGTAAAAACTTAACAAACAAACATACAAAAAATCAAATGTTTTCTCTTTATAATATTAGTTAACATTGTACAGAGCTACGTTATAAAATAAAACAAGTCAATGAGAGACACCCAAATTGACAGACGACAGATGTGGCAGCTTACTGAAGGCTAAATTGACAGACGACAGATGTGGCAGCTTACTGAAGGCTAATTGACAGACGACAGATGTGGCAACTTACTGAAGGCTAATTGACATACGACAGATGTGGCAGCTTACTGAAGGCTAAATTGACAGACGACAGATGTGGCAGCTTACTGAAGGCTAATTGACATACGACAGATGTGGCAACTTACTGAAGGCTAATTGACATACGACAGATGTGCCAGCTTACTGAAGGCTAATTGACAGACGACAGATGTGGCAGCTTACTGAAGGCTAATTGACATACGACAGATGTGGCAGCTTACTGAAGGCTAATTGACTTACGACAGATGTGGCAACTTACTGAAGGCTAATTGACATACGACAGATGTGGCAGCTTACTGAAGGCTAATTGACAGACGACAGATGTGGCAGCTTACTGAAGGCTAATTGACATACGACAGATGTGGCAGCTTACTGAAGGCTAATTGACATACGACAGATGTGGCAACTTACTGAAGGCTAATTGACATACGACAGATGTGGCAGCTTACTGAAGGCTAATTGACAGACGACAGATGTGGCAGCTTACTGAAGACTAATTGACATACGACAGATGTGGCAGCTTACTGAAGGCTAATTGACATACGACAGATGTGGCAGCTTACTGAAGGCTAATTGACATACGACAGATGTGGCAGCTTACTGAAGGCTAATTGACAGACGACAGATGTGGCAGCTTACTGAAGGCTAATTGACATACGACAGATGTGGCAGCTTACTGAAGGCTAATTGACAGACGACAGATGTGGCAGCTAACTGAAGACTAATTCTCGTAATTATAAAACGTTCAAAATCTAGTTGCAATGTCATCTCAGCGACATTCAAATCTTGTCATAAGTGTAGGGAAAATAGAGGTATTTTTGACAGATTGAGACTGAGATCAGAGTAAACATTCTTAAAATTACGAGAATTGCCCCTCTAGTTGCGTTCCATTTTATAATAGATCCTAGTCAGAAAAGACCAGGAAGTAGGTACAGTCAACAAAAGAGACAAGTGTGCAGGATTGTCGGATATAGTTGAAGTTTAGTAAGAAACCGATGGATGTTGACGATTGAAATTGAATTTGATAAAATAACTGTTTGTTTTCTATTAATAAAATTAAATTTTATTCGAGAACATCCATCGGTTTCTTATTAAACTTAACTATATCCGTCGATCCTGCACACTTATCTCTTTTGTTGTCAGTACCTATCTGCACCTTGAAATCTATATTTGTGAGTGATAGTCTAGTCTTCCTCTCTATTACTTGCACGGAGTCACGTCAGCGGACGCTGCTAGAGGCATGTCAAGGTTTTTTTTTGCTACGCAAAATAGGTCCGCGCATTGACGTGGAGTTGCGGACACCAGCCCATATTATCTATTACCCTATGACACCGTTTACTCGCACTACGACATAAATGACGCTTAGAAACGGACGATTTCGAAGGCGGTCCGTGGCAGAAGTTTTACGTTCCACACGTTCACCGTCATGAATTTTATTAGTAAGTACTGCCATCTTTAGACTGACGCGGCTATTCTGTGCTCTGTCATTATATGATACTATAGATATTCGAGAGATATCCCTTCACTCTATATTTGTTCGAGTTCAAATGTCGCCACCTTTTTTCCCACTCCTGAAACTCACACAAAAACAAAAGAAATAGATAATGATGATGATGATGATGAATGATGACACGTGATGCTTTTTTGGCACACACGCAAGAAAGTAGGCGTAACACTTTTGTTTGTTATTGTACACATGCTCAAAAGGGGCGGGCACTAGAAAGTATAGATACAGTCACTGAATGCACACACGCAACTGTGCACTGCGTAACACACTATCAATCTCAATCTGAATCATTTTTAAAGATATTGCTAATCCATTGCTTCATATGTTCGAAAAACGTGTCTACTCAACACCGTAAATAAAGCAATGAATGTTGTTGAACTGACAGAACCCATTGCTACTGATTGTGTGTACGTAATTAAATTTTTGGTCATTTTGATCGGATGGAGGCGACGACTGGTCGATCGCGACTATTAGTCCAGTCGATCGTGGCAAGGCAAAAATATTTCTAACTACAAACCTGATTTTGCTAATCTAGCGAAAGATGCTCAAACGCAAACTATAACCTAGTTTGCGTTTGAGCATCTAGGAATAATTTTCAGTTTTCTATTTTCCCTCTTAATAAAATAAAAAAAAACTATTTAATTGTGTACTGAACTATGCTATTTCATATAAGATTTCAAGAAGTAAGTAATTGGTAAATCGCACAGGGTGTTGTCAGTGAACAGTAGATCTTGGGTCTAACCGAGTTGGCCACCCCTGTACTATGAGGACGTATTCCACGTTGGGCACCCGTTTAAATGGCACCCTCTGGTGCCATGTAAGCGGGTGCCTAATGTGGAATACATCACTATAGGAACGCGTATGCCCACGTCTTCAGGGATTAGAGGCAAGATATTTTTATACGCGATGACGTCATCACTCCACGATATCCAGTAACACTTGTCTTGTCTTTGTATCGGACATCAATGCATTGGTATTTAGATTATGTCAGCGTCAGAGTGATGTGAAACAGAATTGTTATTGTTGGCAGCAGAGGGTTATGGAGTTTCACACGTTAGAATGCGCAGCGAGCAGTTAAAACGGTTATTGTTGAAATTACTTCGACTAATTAACTTTAAAATAATTGCGTCTTCTCGTATAAAATCCATGTAGCATTGTTTTATCTTTGTTAAATAAATTAGTAACTTGTCTGTATGTATTTTCCGGGTTGGCGCAAAAACAGCTGAACGGATTTGCATAAAATGTGCCACACAAATAGTTTATAACCTGAATTAACGCATATGGTACTTTTAATCCACACTACACACACTTTGTGTATTGGGCTATTTCCCGACATCCACACGGGCACAGCCGAAGGCAAAACCAATTAATATAAACTTTGAAAATAAATACGTAAAACAAATTTACCCTTTTAATAATAAAACGATGCTAAAAAGCAATTAATATAAACTTTGAAAATAAGTACGTAAACCACAATTTACATTTCCAATAATAAAACGAAACTAATAAAAACCGCTACGCTATTCTCAAGTGCGCCTGTAGGGCCCTTAACTGACGTATGCAACGTCTCATTTAGAAGACATGTTAACCTAAAGCAATACTAACGTTTTAATACAAAGCGCCGCGTAACTCTCAAGAATCTGTACACACTTTGTGTACTGCCGAAAGACTGCCGAAAGACTGCTGTGTTTTCAGCCGAAAGACGTCCACTGCTGAACATAGGCCTCCCCCAAAAGGGGGGGGGGGTTGCCATAATCACCACGCTTGGCAGGCGGTCTGGCGATCGAAGACTTTGTGTACGATTTGCACAATTTGTGTATAATTTATACACATTTTGTGTACGATTTGCAAAATTTGTGTGTAATTTGTACACACTCTGTGCACAAATTGTGTGCGAATCGCAACTAAACAGAAACAACACTCACTAATTAGCTTGTGTTACAAAGTGTTGTTCTTTATTATGTAAATAAAGTAGTTAGCAGTTTATAAGCGGAAGCCAATTATTGGCTTGTTTACTTTACAATATTTGAGTTAGTTAGCTTTTAGTAGTTGGGGCTGGTCATCACTTAGCTGCCTCGGCTTATTTTTAATTATTTTATTTTTAGATTGTTGTTTTCTTACTATTTGCTGTACTCTGGACGCTTTTAACGCGTACCTACGTCTTTTTGACATAGTTCTCACATATTAATTATGAATTCAATATTAATGATGTAACTAATATTTTTGTAAAACTATAATTTTATTTAAAAGAGTGTCCATGGAGTTTCTTGCTCGTTCTTCTCCATAGGTACCTTGGAATGGGTACATATCAAAATATCGAATTTTAAAAGACCGAATTTTAAAATACCAATGGACGAAATCCCGAAAATTGAAACGCGGAATGGTTGTTTGGTGGAAAGTTTAAAATGCCGAAAGTTCATTTGTCCGAAAGTTTAAAATTCCGATGTTTAAAAACCCGAAGTTTAAAAACTCGAAGTTTAAAATCCCGATGTTCAAAATCCCGAAATTGTCAAAAAATTGAATTGTTAAATTGTTGAAATTCTGTATAAAGGGTTTAAAGTAACCTTACCAAATCTAACCTCGGGGTGCCCTTCGCTCGCTCTTGTCTCCTATGTTGACGAAGCCCCGCTTCGCGGGGCTCCTGTTTCTGTATAAAGGGTTTAAAGTAACCTAACCAAACCTAACCTCGGGGTGCTCTTTGCTCGCTCTTGCATTCTATGTCGACGAAGCCCCGCTTCGCGGGGCCCCTATTTCAGTGTACAGTGTACTTCCACACCCGGCGCTTTTTGATAGTAGCTATTTTTTTTTTAATAGAATAGACCCTTTTTAGTGTAAATTTGAAAACCGCAAAGCTCGCTAAATTATAGTGGCCGAGAAAAAAAACCCCAAAGTTTTTTTTTATCTACAAAAATATGTTGTTAGGCGTAGTCGACGGAGCCCCGCTTCGCGGGGCCCCTATTTCTGTCTACAGGGTTTAAAGGAACCTAACACGAAGGAGATGACGGGGGCTCGTTCGCTCGCTTTGCTCGCTCACTCGAGCCCCCGTCATCCCCTTCGAACCTAACCTGTCCAAGTCGGGGTGCCCCAAGTCCCGAGCTCGCTTCGCTCGCTCTTGCATCCTAAGTTGTCATTACAAATATGTTAGCTACTAAGTAGCAAATGGGTTTGCCGGTTCTTTGTAAACACAAAACCGCCTACCTGTACTTTATATCCACCTTTTTGAGATTTGAACACTTTAAAAGTATCTTCACTCATTATAGCAACCACTCGGTACTAAGTAGCTAACAGTGACTACAAATTAATAAAACATTACGGAATAAAATAATTTTTCGAGATCTACCCCCGCTATAAAAAATATTAAAACATGTTAAGCAGAATGCCCACCGTCATAACTGTGTTGTAGTGCCATCTACGAGTAATCGTGGGAACTACGTCGCCGCTCTTTGGGATTTCATCCATCGGTATTTCGTCCATTCGGGATTTCATCCATTCGGGATTTCGTCCTTTCGGGCATTTGAACATCGGTATTTTGTGTTTGGATATAACGACTATCGACATTTAAAACTTTCGGTATTTTGAATTTCGGTGTTATGGACATCGGTATTTCAATCATGGGTATTATGAACTTTCGGGATTTTGATACGTACCCCTTGGAATGGGCAACTAGCTTCATATTTTCTGACTGACCGACTTCTTGACAATTCAAAAGTGCCTGTTATTGATTTATTTGAAAGGAATGCTTTGAGTTTAAGTTTGAGTTTTAGATATAAATAGCAGAATGTTACGTCGCTTGAAGTGAAAAAAACTTTTTTACAAAAAAAAAAACAACCGACTTCCAAAAAACCTACAAAGTGAAAAATAACTTTAATTTCGGAAGTCGGTGTCTATGGATCTGTAATTTAGTTTTTTGCCACCGATTTCCAAAATTTAAGTTATTTTTCACTTTGTAGTGTTTTTTGGAAGTCGGTTTTTTTTTGTAAAAATGTTTTTATTTTTCACTTTTTAGTGGGTCAGTTTGTAATTTATCTAAATTACAATAGCACAATGTTAACTTCTCATCTCCTTTTACAAAATATTGCTTTTCCCGATGCAGGGACGTTAATTGTTGAGGAGTTCTCCTAATAAGAACCAGGAGAACTGGAGCTCAGAAGTGACCATCAGCTCCACTTCACGATACGCATTGTGACGAGCATAAATTGCTTATCGAATCACAACCCGTGAAATACTTATTATTGAGTAGTCCCGATGGCCATCTGTGGTCTTCATCATCAGTTCCACTTCACCAAATGGTGCTTTCCGAGAGCAAATGCACGAGTTACTATAAAAAATATCCAAATCACTATAGGTGTGCCTATAAAATTTGAGGGTTTCCCTCGATTTCCATGAGATCCCTTCATATGATTCCGACTTGGTGACAATGGGACCACATCTAAATTTAGATTAACTAAAACTAGCAAGTCATTTCTTGTAAACAGCATCCGTTTTTATAACAAGTTGCCAAAGCCGGTTACAGAACTTAGCGATGGAAAGTTCAAAGCCCTCACAAACGTGTCCTTATCAAAAAAGCATATTGTAAGATTAAAGACTACTTTGAAGACAAGGTAGTCTGGCAATAATTCCTTCTGCACATGTGGCTTCCCTGGCCTAACTATGTAAATGTCTATTAACTGCTCTCAAATTACGATGTTTAATTTTTTTTACATACTTTTTGACATAATTTCTTTATTATTTGACATTATATACAGACAATTGAAAATTTTCACCTCTTTATTAGTGTTTTTAATGGGAATCATAACACTTGGTTTTAGTAGGTTTTTATTATTTTTTAATTTTTTAATTTATCCTTTTGATAGATTCTTATTTTGTAAATGTGAGGACTTTGTAGGCCTTATAGACTTTAGATCTGTAGACCATTTTCTATTTTATCAAGTACTTGGTACTTGTTGACAGGCCTGCGCTGTACTCCCATACCTACTGTAATCTGGAAACATTGTAAAAGCCAATTATTTTTTAAAAGAGTAACCATGGAGTTTCTTGCCGGTTCTTCTCCATAGGAAACGACCAATTGGAACCGTGCACCTAGCTTCTAACGTTTCATAAGTGCCCAGGTAGGTTTATGTGAAATAAAACATTTTGATTTTGATTTTTTGACATCGAGACCATACCCTTTCAAACAAAAAAATTTTTGGAATCTGTCCAGTCGTCTGCGAGTAATCGGTTAACATACATAAAAAAAAAACATATATAAAGTCGAACATAATATAACCTCCTCCTTTTTGGAAGTCGGTTAACAATCTCAAGGTTGGTACTTTTTCTGATACTCCTGGCTTCAGCATCAGGTCTCTATGTACTTCGGTGTTCCTCATTAACAGTACGTTTATCCACACACCGAGCAACTTTCAATGAGCCTAAACACGATATATCTGCTGTTAGTTGTCGAGGAGTTAGGTACTCTGCAGACTATCCTGACTGCAGCATCAGGTCATGACTTGATGATCATGAGACCAAATGTGGCAAATGCCCTATCAAACATCAAAACAATTTACTAAAACTATCATCAGCCCAGCTACCTGAGATGGTGACAACCTTACGCAAATACACAAGATACTTCATAAAATATGCGGAAAACAATAAGTGAGCCTATAAAATTTGAGGGTTGCCCTCGATTTCTCTAAGATCCCATCATCAGATCCTAACTTAGTGACAGTGGGACCACCTGAGAACTATCTACTTTCAAACAAAAAAAGAATTTGAAAATCCGTCGACAATTGATTGATTCGATGAACAAACATACAAAAAAAAAACATGCAATCATCCGAACATAATACCTCCTCCTTTTTGTGAAGTCGGTAATGAATAATACCAGTCTATATACAGTCCTATCCTACTGTCTGGCTGTGACAGAAGTGTGGTAGCGCAGTGATATCAGCCCTGACTGCCGTAAATAATTAGCTCTCAAAACGGTGAAGAAAACATCGTAACCCCTGGTTACGATGTTTTCTTCACCGAACAATCAATGTAATATACGACCACGTTATCCTAACAAATATTATAAATGCGAAAGTAAGTTTGTTTGTTTACCTTTTTACGCCTAAACCACTGAACCGATCATCCTGAGCATATAGATTGTCAGGTGTACAGAAACTGCGCCTCGCGCCGCCTCGTAATGTCTGGGCGCACCTTTAGAAGCACCTCTATTTAGATACAGACGCCAGCACATCAAGCTACTACAATCTGTCAAATTTCTTTAATAGATTTTCAACTTTATCGCTAAAGCATAAGGTTCAAAATTGATTGAGAAAATTTGACAGTTTCAGGTAGCTTGATGTGCTGCCGTCTGTACAATAAATGTATTATATGACCATGTGATAGTGAACCCAAGGGTTTTTTTCCAAAACCATGTAGATCTCTCGATACTATGCACTCATGCGCAAAAGTATCATCTGCATGGCGGGAACTATCTTTAACAAGCTACCTAAGCATTCGAAGGAGCTAAGTATCAATGCGCCCAAACGTCAGTTGATGGTGTTTTTATCTCAAAAGGCATAATAAAGTGTGTCTGAATTTTTGGTCGAAAAACTTGTCTGACATTAGTTTTATTATTATGTATTGATTAAACTAACAATGTGACTCAAAATATTTCTACGCTAATATATTATAAGGCTAAACATGATTGGACTAAGTATGTACCTATAATGGAATTTATTATCATCTTGCATGCTCTTGTATGTATACCATGTTTATACAAATAAATAAATCTTATCTTATCTTATAGATACAGAAACATTTTCTATTCCTTGATCGTAGCTATAACAGAATTCAGAACTATTCTTTCAGTTTTCCTATTTGTTCTTTTTAGCGTGTATTTCTTATCGCTGTGCGATAGCGTAGCCCGGTATATATATGTCGGGAACACGGGTATGCTCTCCAATGCCGACGATATGAAGATAATATCGTGAGAATTCACGGGCAGTTACCTTTAACTGAATGCTAGAAATGGAAACCTGGTTTTCCCAAGGTAATACTGATGTCTGTTCGCACATTTCTACAAGAAACTTTATTTTGGATTTTGACGCTTGGGTTATTTTAACGTATTTTAACTCACTATACACTACTACTCTCACTATACAGACCAAACGCCTGGGCCGATTTTCACGTTAATCGATTCCTCTTAGTCCGGCGAGTGTCACTAAAGACATGACGTTAGTGAAAATTCAATATGGCGACTACTGGACGCCATATTAATTTTTTTTTTTCAAAACCTATCGAGTGGGGTATCAAAATAAAGGGTTCTAAAAGGTGATTACAAAAATATATACAACATATATACTTAAAAGCAATACGAAGTGACAAATCGCAAAAAAACACCTACCAAGAACTAAATCGTCTGCGAAATCTTTCAAATTTGTAAACAAAAAAGCTGGAAACAAAAAAGTTATTTAAAAAAATCAAAAAACCCGACTGCGGTAAAAAACTTAAGTTAAAAGAAACTGAAAAGCTAAAAACAAGCCCATTTTAAATTAAATAAAAGTTGGAAGCAGGCGGGACCCACACCATTTTTATTGTATTTTCAAATTCAAATGGGTCCCGCTTGCTTCCAACTTTTATTTAATTTAAAATGGGCTTGTTTTTAGCTTTTCAGTTTCTTTTAACTTAAGTTTTTTACCGCAGTCGGGTTTTTTGATTTTTTTAGATAACTTTTTTTACGGTCAGTAATCAGCGAAGAGTCCATTTTTGTAAGAGGTAAGCCGGAGTAGATACCTTTAATTTGATTATATTATTTGTCTATAGAATAATAGGCTGTGCCATTTTTCAAAGGGAAGCTGGTAGGAATCGAGTTGTATGGAACCTTTGCCACTGGTCAGTATTCTGGTTTTCAAGTTATTCACTCATCATCTGCCTGCCTTTTCCCAACGATGTTGGAGTCGGCTTCCAGTCTAACCGGATGCAGCTGAATACCAGTATTTTACATGGAGCGACTGCCTATCTGACCTCCACAATGTGCGTACTGGGTAATACGATACCTCTTGGTAAGGACTGGTTGTCAGACTTTCGGGCTACTGACTTCCCGTAACGACTGTCAAAGATCCAGAAATGGCAGCCGGGACCAATGGCTTAACGTGCTTTCCGGGGTCACGGTATGTAAAGATGGTCACCCATCCACAGACCAACCGCGGCAAGTGAAGCTTAACCTGAGCGATCGACTTGTGCGGCTGTTATTATTTAGCCACGGGCCCTCCCTAAAGCCTAAAGCCTCCCCTCCCTCAACCCCTTTCAAGTTATTTCCTATTTTCCTGTACACATGTTTGGGACAATGAGTATCATACGTCACTATCAGCCTGGTAATAGGTAACATCGAACAGCAATCATCGGTAGAAGCACGCGGTATCTATATCTATACGTATTAAGTATACATTAAAGTTGTTTTTCATGTCTGACTGAGTGACCGCGTTGTTCTTTTAAATTGCTAACAGATTTGGATACGGTTTTCAATATAATTTACAAACTTTATTTCGGAAGGTTTTGTAGCGGTATCTACAACGCCACACGCGAACAACGCGTCATAATAAAGTCACGCAAAATCCTGCATCTCGCAAGCAGAGTTTACCGCGCAACTAGCATAGATACAACGGCCCGATATGAATCATCGGGCAGATGCCCGCCAGACACAATACCCGTCTGGTCGGAGGATCCTCCCTTTTCTATAGAGTATGGGTGAACTTTACACCCTGTTCCTCATACATCTATAGTTTGTGTGTTTAATGCATTACTAATAAACTTATACCAACTATGTTCGGGTCGGCTTCCAGTCTAATCGGATGCAGCTGAATACCATTATTTTACATGGAGCGACTACCCATCTGACCTCCACAACCCAGTTACTGCAACGATACCCCTTGGTAAGATTGGTTGTCAGACTTTCGGGTTTCTGACTAGGTACCCGTAACGACTGTCACGAATGACAGCCGGGACCAACGGCTTAACGTGCTTTCCGAGGCACGCCCCTCCATGCCGTCTCGGTATGTAAAGATGGTCGCCCATCCACAGACCAACCGCGGTAAGTGTAGCTTAACCTGATCGATCGACCTGTGCTGCTGGTATTATTTACCCACGGGCCCCTCCCATTCAAGGGTAAATTATAAGTTTTTTTATGCTGTTATGGTAGATAAAAATAACACTGGTGACAGAAATCAATTTCGCGAACGATTTCGCGATTTAGCGATCAAATAAAGTTAAAACGTATTATTATTTATGACAATATTCGCAATAAAGTATAGTGCCGAATTAATGTCTTATAAAATCCTGAAACATAAGTAGAAAGTTAAGTGGGCGGGAACACAGACTCAAATATTTATACAACCAACATTATAACTAGATTCTAAAACATCAACATTTTATAGGTAGCTATTTTTATTAAAGTATTTAGTGTGATGTAGTTTAACAGATAAACACTCATTCTTTTCTTGTTTATAATATCGTTCGAACTTTTACGATTATCTTAAAACTTAACTAATGGCGGGCACGCGTCCTGCTATGCCACACCAGGAATAATTTTTGGGCTGCGTACCAGGAGGACTCTTCAAATGTAAAGACGCTTTAGATGCACCCTGTTTATTGTACAACTTTGGGTATACAACCGTTGACAGAATACTTAGTATCTTATTTTATAAACTTTAATAATTAACGACTAGACTGAATCCACTGCGGGTAATGCAACGTGTGTTCGCGGTTCTACAGAACAACGTCTATGAATAAGACTGAAAAATAAGATTTTTTTTTCTACGTATTTTTCCAGGATAAAAAGTAATCCATTTTATGCCCAGGATAATAAGGTATAATTATACCAAGTTTCATCGAAATCGAACCGTTAGTTTTCATGTGATGCCTGCATATACAGACAGACAGACAGACAAAAATTTTTTTAATCACATATTTGGGTTTGGTATCGATCCAGCAACACCCCCCGCTATTTATTTTTTCAATATTTTCAATGTACAGAATTGACCCTTCTACAGATTTATTATATGTATATATAGATTATTGCCAAGTTATGATACTTAAGTTTTACAAAAAACATTTTATATTGTTGCCAACAACTAAATTATTTTAAAGTTACTTAGTCATTTAATTTAGTACTTAGTGTGAATAGTTAGTAATGTAATAATCCATACTAATATTATGAATGCGAAAGTGTGTCTGTCTGTTTGTTCTCTTCGCGCTTACACCGCTGAACCGATTTAGATAAAATTTGGTATAGAGTAAATTTTAGTCCCGGGAAAGAACATGGATAGTTTTGTCCCGATATTCCCACAGGATCGACAATTATGCGTGTGAAACCGCGGGGCGCTGATAGTTTTATATAAATAAGCAACTAGAAGTCTAAATCTAAACTTCTAAACAGCCAAATAATTGCCCAGAAACCTATAATCGCACAATAACCAGCACCTAATAACAATAGTCATAACATTTTATGACATTTAAACGGTCGCGTTCTGTTCTGAATGAGGCACCCGTATGTTTTCACGCGGATGTTCATATGAATGGGATAATGACAGTTCCTGTAAAGCTGTCTATTCATGTTGCGATTAATCGTCATGGAAAGTATTTGTTGAAAGTCCTACGAGTAGAAAAGGAAATAGTTATTGATCAAAAGAGTATGTTTTGATAATGATACTGTGAACAGTGACGATCACTAATACGTTAACACTTGGCAACTTTCAATTGCGATTTTTTCACGAAATAACGAATGCAAAGCTGAAATACGACACTTTACATAAACCTATAGGTTCGAAAATACTATGTTCGTAATAACATAAAATTTCATTCAAAAATAAAGGAGAAAATCGCCTTTGAATAAAGCCAACTTATGCCCGTGACTGTACAGTGAGGGGCCCGTGGCTAAATAATAACAGCCGCACAGGTCGATAAATCAGGTTAAGCTACGCTTGCCGCGGTTGGTCTGTGGGTGGGTGACCATCTTTACATACCGTGACCCCTGCGTGCCTCGGAAAGCACGTTAAGCCGTTGGTCCCGGCTGTCATTCGTGGATCTTTGACAGTCGTTACGGGTCGTCAGAAGCCCGAAAGTCTGACAACCAGTCTTATCAAGGGGTATCGTATTACCCAGTAATTGGGTTGTGGAGGTCAGATAGGCAGTCGCTCCATGTAAAATACTGGTATTCGATGGCTATAAGCGTAGGGGAAGATCAAAGAAACGATAAATGGAATGTGTAAAAGATAATATGGTTAGAAAGGGGGTGACTACCGAGATGAAGACTAATAGAGAAGTCTGGAAGAATAAAAAAGTAATTTAAAAAAATAAATCGACTTCAAAAAGCAATTAACTCAAAATTATGAAATAACTTTAATTTCGGAAGTCGGTGTCTTGGGATCTGTATTTTATTTAGTTTTTGTTTTTTGCCACCGACTACACACACACGACCCGACCAACATACCCGACCCTCGATGTGTTCGACTACATACATACGTGTCGAATTGATAATCTCCTTTTTTTGAAGTCGGTAAACCGCAAATAAAGGTACAATGGCAGGAGGATCACGGAAGCTGATTATATAACTGGTTTTAGTGACCACGACATGTCCCAGTCTTCTCTCGAGCAGATTGATCGTGTACACCTCTAGATTAACCAGGATTCCAATTAAAACCTGTACTAGTTAATTGAACGTGAGAGAAGGTCACGTCTAGCTATGCAACGTTATATTGAAAAGCAAGCGAAAACCATGCTCGAAGGCCGAAGGTACGCGACTGAAGTTCGGCATGATTACGCCTGCAATGCTATTCGAATTACTGACGACACATTATACCGAAATTACGGAGTGTACTACGTGAGCTCGACAAATGGAAGTGCGAATAACACTTGTGCGATAAAACTGTACTGCGACACACCATAGTTCGAATGCACGCTTGTGCGACACACTGAAACTCGACATCACGCTAGTGCGATAAACGATTGTCCGACAGTAGTTCGACACTACGGTAGTGCGACAAACAATTGTGTGACAGTACTGTGATTCGACAGTACTTGCGTTATAGCGTACAGCCGAACTTCGGGTCGGGCGTAAGTTCAGTAGCAATTCGGCGGCAACGTATTCTGTAGAGCACACATTATACGCGACCGAAGTTCGGTTCGGATCGACTCTTCTAAAGCCTCTGCAATTGCTGTTACTGTAAAATAGTCCATTTTTCGGGTTTAACCCTAACAGGATCACTTTGTTTTGCGTCTGTCTGTCCAGCTGTTTAGATAACACGACACGAAGCCACTACAGCGCTCGAGACACTGAATACACACAAAGTTGCGCAACTGAATTTCTGCCGCGTAAGTTCGGCCACATATGGTGTGTCATATCACCGAATACGTCGGAACGTAAAATCAGCCGCGGAACTTCGGTCGCGTACCTTCGCAATACTCGTAGTGTGTTTGGACACGAAGGGGATAACAAGGATTAAAAAAAAATATATTTTTATAACAACAGACTTTGATTACAGATAAACTCACTACCCCAAAAAATAGCAATATCTTCTTTCTGTCTAAAACTGTGGTTGATTGTTGGATCAGGGCAGCTGAGCTGGACACATCTTCCAAGAAGTTTTCTTCGATGATGAATTCATGCAGTTGTGTTGCTACATGCTGCGGTAAGCGCTTCACTTGAGAACGGCTGGACCGATTTGGCTATTTTTAGGGTTCCGTACCCAAAGGGTAAGAACAGGACCCTATTACTAAGACTCCACTGTCCGTCTGTCACCAGGCTGTATCTCATGAACCGCGATACCTAGACAGTTGAAATTTTCACAGATGATGTATTTCTGTTGCCGCTATAACAACAAATACTAAAAACAGAATAAAATAAATATTTAAGAGCGTTTACGCCGAACGGCATTTCATACAAACTTTCAAGTCCTTATTTTTCGAAATGAATGAACCGATTTTAATGAAACTTCATATGCATAAGCAGGATACAAAGGTCTAAAAAGTTAGTAGAAAACATTTTCAAAAAATAGTGTTACAGCCAAATTAGACCGATTTTAAATTTTCCATCGAAACAGAGATTTCCAGTTATCTTTTTTTAAATAAGACATTTTGAAAATGTTTTCTACTAACTTTTTAGACCTTTGTACCCTGCTTATGCGTGTGAAGTTTCATTAAAATCGGTTCAAAAAAAAATAGAAAAGTTCACGTCCTTTTTTCTATAGGGTTTTTGTAAGCATTATTGTTTGGACAAGATGTCTGTGGGTCAGCTAGTTTTTAGAAATAACAAAATCTCAATGTAAAGAGCGGCGACTGTGTCACCGCAAGTAGAAGAACTAGATAAGACTATCTATTTCTTTACACTTGCCTGACTTTGACCTTCAATAGCAGAATGTTCTAGGTCAGGATAGGCAACGTGACACGTCCATTATTCAACTAGATTTTTGTACACATTTACGTGAAAATCCCACAAGCACGGAGGCCTCCTACCGATCGGTGGACCGATGACCTTGTGAAGGCCGCAGGAACCCGTTGGATGCGAGAAGCACAGAACCAGTCGAAGTGACGGTGCTTGGGGAAGGCCTATGTCCAGCAGTGGACGTCTTTCAGCTGAAATGATGATGATGGTGATTAGCGTAAAGTCTGTCCTCGCATTTTGGAGATTTCATTTTGCATTCGTATTTACCTTTCCAAATAATATGGCGGCTTATCGTCAAAAACATTTAATAATATCTTTTCAAACATGACAGACAACTTACTGGACGTTTGCGTTGGAAAACCCAGCTTTTGTTTTTAAAACAGATAAAATGAAAAATATACCTCACCTCCTCTCTAACAGAATGTATAATCAGAGAGCTCAGTTCCACAAAAGAAACGAGAGTAAGCTTATAAAATATTTTTAATGTGACTAAAGGCCGTGTAAATGAAAACTCGGGGCATTATTGTAAAAATTCGAGAGGTTAATGTATTCAGAGATGAAATAATCCTACGTTATCTGGGCCCCGTGGAATTGCTCGGGGCTTAAGAGAAACATTGGTATAAAACAACTGACTACCGTTATAATCTCTTTAATAGCAAAACTAACTGAATCTTTGACCGCTAATACACGCACTATTACCATACCAAGCAGTAAACGTATATTAAAACCCTGGATTACCCAGGGTATTCTGAGATGTATTCGGAATCGTAATGCGTTACAGAAAAAGGCACGAAATGATCCTCACGATGAAATAGCCAAAAGTACATATACGCGGTACAGAAACTATTGCAATAATCTCATAAAAAAGTTAAAAAGAAAATATAATAGGGTACAAATTACTAATACTATCAGTAACAATAGACTTCTTTGGAAAATATAAAAAATATCACTTATACTAATAAATCACGAACAGAGAACCTAGAATTGTTGCAGGTTAAATCTGTTAGAAATTCCGTTTTTTGAAAAAAAAAAACAAAAACAACAATTTAACTTGTAAACTTTATCTTCTTGACCATTAATCTTGTAGCCCTCTGGCTGTTCCATAAAAACGGTTTCTTTTAAGTCTCCATTTAAAAACGCCGTTTTTACATCCAGATGCTCGATATTCATGTTATGTTCTGTTGCTAAAGCTAGCAACGTACGTATAGTAGAATATCGTACTACAGGGGAGAACGTTTCTTCGTAATCAATACCGTATTTCTGGGTATAACCTTTTGCAACTAGGCGCGCTTTGTACCTCAATATTTCCCCGTCGAGGCCAAGCTTTCTTTTAAAGATCCACTTGCATTTGACAGGCCGTTGCTTCGTATCGCGGTCAGTCAGAGTCCAACATTTATTATTGATGAAGGATTTATACTCTTCCGCCATCGCGGCTTTCCACTTACTCGCTTCTGGGCCATTCAGTGCCTCGCGTACTGTCTGAGGGTCCCCCGTGTCACTGCATACAGTGCGTGCTACACTAGCTGACTCAAACTCACTAGTTTCGTCCGTAGAGTTCTCGTAGTCTTCCAGTGTGGAATCTCCTGGGAGATACGTCTCATCCGCAGGATCATCTGGGTTCTCACTATTGCTCTCAGAATCATCTATCGTAATGGCGCTGTTATCTTGACAGTTTTCGATAGATATTTCTGCGGGCTCTTGGGGTAAATCGGGTAAGGCGGGTTGCACTGGAATATTATCGGCGACAGTTACATTGTTTGGAAACAAACCAATCTGAGTGTTACGTGAACTGTCATCCTTATCTGATAAAGTGTCATTCCAAAAAGCATGTTCTAGAAAAGTGACATTTCTTGCTTTAATGACATTCTTCGGGCTCGCCGGATCTATCAATCTGTAACCCTTTGACTCGTCACAGTATCCGACAAAAATATATTTCTTGCTTTTGGGATCCAATTTGTCCCGTTTGTGCTGTAGGGCATAAGCTTGACAACCAAAAATGCGTAGGTAACTCAGATTCTCCTTTTTACCTGTCCATTTTTCTTCCGGTGTACTGCCCATCACAGCCTTAGTTGGAGAGCGATTCTTCAGGTAGACGGCGGTGTTGACCGCTTCTGCCCAGAATTGCTTTTTCAAGCCTGCTTCCTGGAGCATGCACCTGGCTTTCTCCGTAACGCTTCTGATCGCGCGTTCCGCGACTCCGTTCTGAGCTGATGACCTTGGAACCGTGGTCTGATGTCGAATCCCATGCTTCTTCAGGAACTTCTGAAAATTAGAATTGACATATTCACCACCATTGTCACTACGAAGAACTTTTATTTTCTTATTGGTTTGGTTTTCTACGAGAGCTTTAAATTCTTTAAACAACTCAAAAACCTCATCCTTCCTCTTAAGAAAATAAACGAATGTTTTTCGTGACAGGTCGTCAATGAACAACAGAAAATATTTTTTCCCACCTAGGGACGGGCACGACAGTGGTCCCATGACGTCACTGTGAACTATTCCAAGGATTTCCTTGGCCCTAGTCTCAGATTTCATTGGAAATGGCAACTTAGTCTGTTTACCTAAGATGCAGGAAACACACGACTGAAAGTCCTTGTTGTCATAAGAAATACCTTTGACCATACCTTTTCGCAGTAACTCCATGCTTCGAGTGTTCAGATGTGATAGACGACGGTGCCAAATTTGTTGCGTTGACTGGCTTCCAGTAGCAGGGTACTGCGGCGCTTGCTTCACGCTCACGGCAACAGGACGACTGACATCCTTCAGTTGACGTGCCGGCACCGCTTCACTGTTACCTGTACCTACAGACAAAGACGAACACATGGCCTGCGAGGATAGCTCGCTACACGAAACAGAAACAGTTTCAATGGCATCAAGTTCATAAATACCATCTCTCAGGGTAGCTGTAGCTAAAACCTCCCCGTTGTCATAGACTGTACACACGCCTGAACGAAACACAATTTCGTAACCTTTCTTATCCATCGCACTAACAGATAATAAATTAGCAGACAACTTAGGGACTAAGTACACATTACTTATCGATCTCACACTATTGTCCTTTAACACAGCTTGCGCAGTTCCTTTTCCAGCTGTCGGCAATCCTTCACCATTGGCAATTAAGACCTTCTTTGGCTTTTCAGTTGTAAAATCTGATAAAAAACTGCGATCATTGCAAAAATGTTGCGCCGCACCGCTGTCGACGTACCAAACGTCTCGCTTGACTTCTGCGGCCAACGCTGTGAGATGCGCCTGGCTCTTCCGGCCACTCTTTTTGCCGTCAGAGTTGTCAGGACAATCCTTCTTGATATGCCCATTCTTTTTGCATCTGAAGCACTTTATTGGTTTGGGTGCTTTCCGAGCTGCTAAAGCCGTAGCATCTTCGCTTTTCTCATCGCGTCTTGCATTTTCCAGAAGCAATTTCGCTTTGACATTTTCGCTTGACAGTGACGTGTTCGAATTTTCTAGAGCCATAATCAACGGGTCGTAATCGCTTGTCAAACCGCTGAGTAAAATCACGGCCACGAAGTCATCTTCCAAAGCCGCTCCGATGTCGCTCAGTTGTTGCGATGTATCCATAACCTTATTAACATATGCCTCCATACTAGCACATTCGCTTAGTTTGGTGGCGAACAATGTGCGAAGCAATCCGAGCCGTCGTGACAAGCCTCGGTCCTCGTATGCCTTCTGAAGGTTGTTCCACGCTTCGCGAGCCGTCTTGGCATTTCTAATTTGTGGAAATACACAAGGCCTCACGTTTAAGGCGATTTTTGCGAGCGCCTTTTCCTGTTTCTTCGCGTCTTCGTTTTTATTTTCAGTTGTGCCCACACAATCCCAAAGATCGTCATGGATGAGCACCATCCGCATCATGAATTTCCAGGATGGATAATCTTGGATCCCAGATAATTTTTCAATAGAAACATTCTGAATGGCAGTTGCCATCTTTTGTTTTCTTGCGAATAAATATTGAAAATAATTTTACGAAATCACACGCGCACACTTGGAAAACGGTTATTAGAGTAGCGAATTTGAACGCTCTGCTACCATGTTAGAAATTCCGTGGACTACTCAATAAAATACCATATTGGACTCCAAAATATATTGTGCATCCGCACAGGCAAACGATCAGAAGTAAAAGCTTGTTAATGAATGTGACATCTGTCTAGAAAAACTATATTCTATATTACCAGAGTTTATACTGGGACACATATACAAACTCCATGATGTGCACATGCCAACATCATTGTTGTAATTAGTTATTTCCAACAAAATCATCTCCCATAGAATCAGCTAACTTTATAAATAAATATTTTGCAAGTATCGGCAGAGATCTGGCCCAAAACATAGCATCTGGTACTAACTCATTTAGCAAACCCATAAATAAAACGCCATCACACATAAGGTCAATGGTACTTCTGGATACTGATCAACACGAAGTTAGTACCACGCTTATAAATCTACGTTCTGACAGTGCCCCCGGATGGGACAATATACCCACTTGCTTTTTGAAACTCGCTAAAAACGAAGTTGTACCAATTATCACGCATCTTGCCAATCTATGTTTTCAAAAAGGTGCTTTTCCAGCCCCATTAAAAAAAGTCTATTATTATATCTGTGTATAAGAGTGGTGATAGAGACGATGTTAACAATTATCGACCTATTTCCATTTTAACTGCTATTTCAAAAATTATCGAAAAATTGATAAATCCTCGCCTCTTGCACTGTCTAAATAGATTTGATATTCTGTCACCTTCTCAATTTGGATTTAGGCAAAAAAAGTCAACTGAAGATGCGGTTATTGCACTAAGTTCTTTAGTAACCGAACAACTCGATAAAGGAAACAAATGTATGGCAGCCTTTTTGGATCTAAGAAAAGCCTTTGACACCGTCTCTATTCCCATTCTTTTACACAAGCTAGAAGCTATTGGTGTTCGTGGATTACCACTGGCACTTTTTAAGGATTATCTCTCTGATGGAACACAAAAAGTGAAACTTGAACAAATTGTTGGCGAGGACGCAGATGTATCATATGGCGTACCACAAGGAAGTGTACCTACACTTTTTTTAATTTACATAAATGGCCTCTGCAACATGAGGATAGATAATGCCAAAGTATTTTCATACGCCGATGATACAGCTGTCGTCTTCTCAGGGAAAACATGGGTTGATGTTAAAAATAGTGCAGAAAAAGGGTTACCTCTTGTTGCAACTTGGTTAAAAACAAATCTGCTCACCCTGAATACTAGCAAAACCAACTTCATTTGTTTTAATATTTATAATCAGTTTAAACCAGATATAGAATTTAATTTAAGAATCCACACGTGCGACATTACTACAGATGGAACTAGCAGCAATTGCCGTACTATCCAAAAAGTTACCCAAACTAAATATCTGGGAGTGATTATTGACCAGCGTCTTTCCTAGTATCCTCTGCTGTCAGTGAGAAAATTGTACATCCTTCTTATCATCCTCAAAACCCACAAAGAGAGACCATACGATCCTAAAATACTAGAAAAGAGAAATAAACACTGCATAGTAAACGTTCCCGCAACAAAAACTGAATTTGCCAGCAGACAATATAAAAAACGCTCAGCCTTTTTATACAATAAAATTAATAAACTAATATATATTTATGACAAAAAAAAATATGAATGCAAAAAAAAGTTAATAATATGGCTATACAATTTAAATTATGATGATACAGAGTTACTTTTGCAACGTGTGACTTAAAAATAAATGATATCCTTATGTACACTCTAAATCCGTCTCTCTCTCCCACACTCACACACACACACACTCTCACACTCACCCTCTCGCACAGGCGCACACATACACACACCTTAACCCTCACACACCCAAGCACTCACGCACGCACAAACACACACTTATTCAATTGATGGTGTTCTCTTTTCTTTTTGTTTTTATTTTTCATCTTTTCGTTATTTGCCTACTTGTATGTTTATAATGTAAGGGAAGAGCAGAGCCTTCAACTACAGGCATTTTCTATGCCTAAATGGAGACTCCTCGTCATGCAATGTAAGCCAAAATGTTATGAAATAAGCTTTTTTTTTTTTTTTTATTATCGTTACGGTAATTTTCTGAATTGCTGCGTAACAGAAAATAGGAATAGAAATCATTTAATTTTATTTATTTATTTCAGGCGACGCAGGCCCATAGATTTAAATAAACCTTAAGGGAAAGCGCTAAGGTAGCCCGCGAAATTCAAATTTTCTTACGTTTTCTGCAATTTGCTGGTCAGTATTAAGTTGTACGTTGATTAAAATATGATTCGCGGTCGTAACTTGAATGAATTTCGCGGGCTAACTTGACGCTTTCACCTTAACCTAAACAATAAACATACATATTATGCCACTATACAACCGAACGTCCTCAAAACTACGTGGATAGACAGTGCCAATATGTGAAGGCAGACAATCATAACAGCTCTGCGACTTCGCTCCGGACATTATACCCTTAAATAAATGTGCATGCCTAATGGGTAAAGTTGAGTCACCAAATTGTGTGAAATGCAACTTGATTGAAGACATTTATCATCGTGGAGTGAGTCCGGAATGAGCCGGAAGACGAGATTTATTTATAATAATAATAATCATTTTATTTCGGACAACTATAAGATCCATAACTTGTTAGTAACAGTTTTGTACTTAAAATACTATTGTTAGTAACTTAAACTAAAGACGAAAAAGTACGAAGACCATCCAACACTCGACACCCAGAAACTATGGAACAAGTCTTCGCACAAATTGCCTTATTATGGCGGAGGAAGTATCTGTCGCCACAGCCTTCAGGATGCTATTGCGACTGCCTCTTATTCTGCTCAGGAGTGAGGCCGTTTTTTTGCGGATGATGGCATGAAATCCGTCGGTATGGGCTACCGCAAACATTTCTGAGGAACTGCAAAAACGGGGCAGTCGCAACAGCATTCTAAAAACATTATTATATTGGACGCGCAGGACATCCAGCGACCTTTTCGAATAGTTGACCCAAAGACTACCGGTGTAAAAACTCTGACAATAGGCTTTAAAAAGCGGCTTTAAAAAGACAAAAGGCTAGTACTAGCTGACCCGGCAAACGTTGTTTTGCTATATACATTATTTCTAGCTACCCGGCACTACTTCGTTTGCGTGGTGTCCAACCCCTTACGCTACCCTACCCCTACCCTACTCCTACACTACTCCTACCCTACTCCTACTCTAAAAAAAGAATTAGCGAAATCGGTTCAGCTGTTCTCGAGATTTGCGCTTAGCAACACATTCAGCGATTCATTTTTATATTATAGAAGATTTAATAGTATGTGCGAGACTGGGGTATGTAACAGCGTCCTTGCTGCTCCTGCTTGCTTGCTGTTAAGGCTCGTAAATATTGGTATTCGTCGCAGAGGTAGTGTAAGATAATTTTTAGTTATGTAGCAGTATGTAAAGTCGATTTGTAACGATGAGGGTGGCATAATCTGTCTAGATTAAAACCCTCTTTAAATAAATAAAGAAAATAATTTAATAGTACTTCACAAGCTCACACACACATTACCTACAGGCACCAATGATACACGTTTTTCTGTAATGCACATTTTTTGGGGGAAAATTGTTTATTGAACTTTTTCTGAAAATTAATTAATTTTATTTAAAAAAAACTTAACAAAGGCTAAAATATATATTTATTTGTTTATAATGTAGGAACACATAGAAGATGTAATTTTTATATTTTACCTTACCGCATGCAAACTTTTCAATTATTAGAATTTATATAAATATAGAATTGAATTGGTGGTGGGTGTCGTAAAAGGCAACTAAGGGGCGTACCGAAGAATGGGCAGCAGCGTTCTCTATGCATTCCACCACCATACCATACTGCGATCGCCAACCCGCCTGCCAAGCGTGGCGATTATGGCAAACCCCCCCTTTTAGGGGAGGCCTATGTCCAGCAGTGGACGTCTTTCGGCTGAAATGATGATGATGATGATGAGAATTGAATTAGTACTATTATAACAATACAACACACACCACCACACAAACAATACCCAATACAATACAACAACCTCTCCAATTTCTCTCTTTTTTTTTTCATTATTTTCGCATTTGGTATATAGTAAAAACAGTAGATAAATCTACACATAAAAATATAATCTAACACAGAGTACGTTGTCGCGATGTATTGCTAAAAACGATCATGGATTATCCATTTTGCCGACTGTAGATAATTTCTACATAGGTGGAAGGAGCGGAAATTAAGATGCCCGTCTCAATTTCCTTGCTTTAATTAAGGTTCCTTGCTTGCTTTTGAAATATTATTTATTATTAAATATTATTTTTAACCCCCGACGCAAAAACGACGGGGTGTTATAAGTTTGACGTGTCTGTGTGTGTGTGTGTGTGTGTGTGTGTGTGTGTGTGTGTGTGTGTCTGTCTGTGGCATCGTAGCTCCCGAACGGATGAACCGATTTTGATTTTGTTTTTTTTGTTTGAAAGGTGAATTAGTCGGGAGTGTTCTTAGCTATGTTTGATGAAAATCGGTCCAAGATGGCCGCCGCCACAAAATGGCGGAATACATATTTTTTCACAAATCCCTTATAATAATAATAATAATAATCATTTTATTTCGGACAACTATAAGATCCATAACTTGTTAGTAACAGTTTTGTACTTAAAATACTATCGTTAGTAACTTAAACTAAAAACGAAAAAGTACGAAGACCATCCAACACTCGACACCCAGAAACTATGGAACAAGTCTTCGCACAAATTGCCTTATTATGGCGGTGGAAGTATCTGTCGCCACAGCCTTCAGGATGCTATTGCGACTGCCTCTTATTCTGCTCAGGAGTGAGGCCGTTTTTTTGCGGATGATGGCATGAAATCCGTCGGTATGGGCTACCGCGAACATTTCTGAGGCACTGCAAAAACGGGGCAGTCGCAACAGCATTCTAAAAACATTATTATATTGGACGCGCAGGACATCCAGCGACCTTTTCGAATAGTTGACCCAAAGACTACCGGTGTAAAAACTCTGACAATAGGCTTTAAAAAGCGTAATCTTTACTTGGTCTGTACACCGAGCAAATCTTCGTGCCAACATATTACCCCTGACCGCTAGAGCCCTGCGCTCCCTCTCAATGTCACTATGATCACTGAGGTCGTCGGTAAGAAAATGCCCAAGATATTTAAACTTTGTGACTCTACGTATTGGCGTACCGTTTATGACAAGTTCGAGGGCATTCTCCCGGCGCTTACCAGCGACCCCAAAGACCATGTATTCACATTTTCTGGCATTATAGACCAGTCCATGTGCGGCAGCGTAGGTCTCACATACTTTGAGCAGCTCCACGATCGCCCCCGGCGACGGGCCCAGCAGCACCATGTCGTCCGCATAACTGATGTTGTTACAATTAACACCATTTACCCTGCATCCGACACGCATGCTGCTGAGCTCGGCAATGAGGTCATTGACATATAGATTGAAGAGCCGGGGAGACGACAAACCACCCTGCCTCACCCCGCACTCCAACCCATATGATTCCGAAAGCGCATTAGACCATCTAACATGGTTCGTCTGGTTACGATACCAAAACTGCAATACACTGAGCAGTTCCGCCGGTATACCCCTACTCCTCAACTTACTCCAAAGCACATCGTAAGAAACGAGATCGAAAGCCTTGGAGAGATCAAGGAAGCAGGCGTACACCGGCGTCTTACGGTCAGTGTAGTACCTTAATATGGGTATCAAATGAAAGGGCTTGAATAGTAGAATACTATACACTATAATAAATTTCAAATCCAAGATGGCCGCCACCACAAAGTGGCGATTTACATTTTTTTTTTTTCACAACCCCCTCAATATGGGTATCAAATGAAAGGGCTTGACTAGTACAATACTATACGCTATTACAAATTTCAAATCCAAGATGGCTGCCACCACAAAATGGCGAATTATATTCTTTTTTCACAACTCCTTCAATATAGGTATCAAATGCAAGGGCTTGACAAGTAGAATAATGTAAACTATAAGTATTGAAAGAGAATGAGGAATATTAACTAACGAAATGAAAACTAAAAACTTCAAAATATTTTTTTGTCTGATCAATGCTCTAGAATGATGAGGAAAGTGAAGTGGTGTGGTACCTACGACCACTGAGTTTGACTATTTTTATTACGAATGGAACAATCCCACTTAAAAAGCGTAGGTATTTCTACATCAGATAGTGCCGCAGTCCCATTTTATAAACTAGATCTGAAATACCTAAGATATCTAACGCTATGAAATACTTCTACGAAAGTTGAATAACTAAATGAAGAACTAGGAAAAGGATATAATAAAACAAAAAAATCTGTTTAGTCTTAAAAATTATTCTTCAACTGTAATTAAATAATTATTTTTTGACGGATAAAAAACCTGATTAAACACCAAATTACCTGAATCTTAAAACGCAAGAAAATAAAAGAACTGAAATAAGTACAAATATTAAGGACTCCCTACAAAAAGCATGAAATAAAAAATTAAATTTAAAATTTAAAAAACCCCCGACACAAAAAATTTAATGTAAGTAATTGGAAAAGGATCAAATAATTTAAAAACCCCCAACTTAAAGAATCTAGGTAACGAGACTAAATCAGATAAATTCATATGGCAGTCGGGGGACCTCTTAGCATAGAAGGTGTTCCACAGAACGGTCCCCCGACTTCCATATGAATTTATCTGATTTAGTCTCGTTACCTAGATTCTTTAAGTTGGGGGTTTTTAAATTATTTGATCCTTTTCCAATTACTTACATTAAATTTTTTGTGTCGGGGTTTTTTTTAATATTATTATTACTAGCTGTTGCCCGTGACTTTATCTGCGTGTATTTTGTATTTTATAATTTTATAAAGAAATTTACCCAGGATACAAAGTATAGCCTATGGCCTTTTTCAGGTTGAAGGCAGACTTATTATACTTCACATAACATACATAGTCAGCCTATAATGTTCCCACTGCTGGGACACAGGCCTCCTCTCGGTGAGAGGGAGTGGGCCGTAATCCACCACGCGGGCCCAGTGCGGGTTGGTAGATGTCACATGCCTCCGAATTTTTGGTTCTAGGACATGCCGGTTTCCTCACGATGTTTTCCTTATTATACTTACCTTACTTTATTTACTTGACTTATTAGACTTATTGTAGAGATATTTGTGATTTCTACGTGAAAACATGACAGACAGAGTTACTTTCGCATTTATAATAAGTACTTACCTATAATAATATGGACTTTATTATTTTCTGGTTCCGAGACCTTGTAGATAGAAAATTATTTTTCTCAAAAATATTTGAGAGCATTCTCATGTTTCCATCTAATTTATAATGTCGTTTTTTCTGTGACGGATCATCCCGTACTAATGTACAATAGCTCTTACAACTGCCGCCAAAATCTGCATCCAAAATTAACATTTTACTTATTGTTTTTGTTGAGAATAATATACACCTAATCTACTTTGAATTCATATTTAATTTTTTAGGAAGACTCAACTTATCTCAATAAGTCGAGTCTTCCTAAAAAATTAGTAAAAACAAAAATTAAATTTCCTAAAAAAATAGTTAAAAAAAAATTAAATTATTAAAAAAAAAATATTAATTATTAAAAATATTATATTAATTATTAAAAAAGAAAAGTGAAAAAAAGTGTCACTCAGCTCACTGAGCAACACTTTTGTTCACTTTTCTTTTTTACTTTTTGTTGGTAGACATTGTGACTCAAATAAAGGACGAGTTTGTCGTTTTTAAAAAGCTTAGGTTAACATTTGGGACTAATACATAATGTATATTGTTAGAAGAAAACCTATTAACATTTTTTAAAGATGATCTGCTAAGACCTGAGGAACGCGTGACCTTTGCCTGAACAAAAATAGTTTCAGTTTTAGTTGGTATTTTTTGTAAAGTACAGACGCCAGAACATCAAGCTACCCGAAAATGTCAAATTTACCCAATCAACTTTGAACCTTATGCTTTAGCGATAAAGTTGAAAATCTATTAAAGAAATTTGACAAATTGGAGTAGCTTGATGTGCTGGCGTCTGTACCAGACCCAAGTAGACCTTAAAAACTGCAATACAATACCAATTTGAAAGTTTTAAAACAACAGAAAGCACAAGGACTCGTCTGGTCCAACACCCATCGTTTCTTTGACTATCATGGCCGGCCCACTGCAACTTCAACTTGCTAACTTTGTAAGCTAAAGGTGTAACTTATAGGTATGGTGAAAACAATTTATATCCACGCTACGTAAAGTCTGTTTTAAGAGTATCTGATGAAAGTATAAACAAACCCTGTTCAGTTTAAATTCTGACGCTGACTGCGTCAGAATTTAAACTCACTAAATGGAATTAGTAACACATTCATCTGTATTTAGAAGGTTTCAACACTTTCAATTTAATGTCTCACTACTTTATCAACCTTTATTGCTTGAATAACATTCGTTATTAAAACGTAATTCGATGAAAATTGAGGTTATAAAATTAACCTCAAACGTCAAATGAAAAACATCTTTAAAGCGATTTTAAATTAGAATTTCCGGTTAAAGTATTCAAATAACCAAAGCACACAATTTACGAGGAGAAGCACTTTAAATATACTCAGATCGAATTGCTTACATTTTAATCAAATACTTTTTGAACAGACCATAATATTATTTATTATGAAACAATTAATATACATAACCATGCTACAGGCAAATGATTGCTTGACACTTATTACAGCTCTTGCGCATGGCATGTCGTAACAAATTATACCTGAGTGAAAGTCATCTGGTTTAAGCGCAATGCAATGTTGTATTTCGATACCACAGTCACCAGCTCCGGTAGCCGTGATCGTCTAGTGGTTAGGACCCTACGTTGTGGCCGTAGTAACCCAGGTTCGAATCCTGGTCACGGCAGTGATACACTGTCGCGGCGGAGTTATTATTTTGCACAGTGTTACATTTATTTATTATTTTAATATTTTTCTTAGCGTGTTGATGGCAACCTAAATGGACTTGGTTCAGAATTCGACTACGAGTTTGGCATCTTCAATAGTGTCCATCAGTTCCTGTAACGTACAAGCAACAGGACACGTCGAACGCGATATTAAGTGCCCCAGTATTTGTTCCAGCACCACATTTACACTCCAGGGCAGATGAGTTTCTGGTTCTGGTTTCTGTTTCACTTGATTTTTATTTTTTTATTTTACTGTGTTTTGTTTAGTTTGTGATCTTCCTGTACGAGTCGCAATAAATACTTTTTTTTCTTTCCTTTCTATCTTTCTGTAAAGAAAAAATATTAAAAAAAAAACACGATCTCAAACAAAGTCCATACTTCATCATCTGCCTAGCCTTTTCTCAACTATGTTGGAGTCGGCTTCCAGTCTAACCGGATGCTGCTGAATACCAGTATTTTACATGGAGCGACTGCCTATCTGACCTCCACAACCCAATTGTTGGGGAATATGATACCCCTTGATAAGACTGGTTGTCAGACTTTCGGGCTTCTGACTTCCCGTAACGACAGTCAAAGATCCAAGAATGACAGCCGGTCCAAAAGAAAGTACATACTTAATATTGTAAATTCGAAAGTAACTCTGACTGTCTGTATGTTACACTGAACGGGTTTCGATAAATTTTGCCAGAGAGATAGATTGCACCCCGGAGGAGGACATAGGATAATTTTTATCCCGATACTCCCACGGGATCGACACTTATGCGGGTGAAACCGCGGGCCGCTGCTAGTTTTACATAAAACTTCACCCGACAATGCAGCTTGTCGCGTTCCTTTTGTTCTTCTCGAGAACCATTTTAGAACAATGCTTGAAGACCACAAGAGTGGAAATAGTTGGCGTCAGGGTGGTTCCTCTAAAATTAAATGTCACTCTTCAGACTGCTCTAGATTGTGTGGTTTTATTCAGTTTAGTGAAGTACTTACTTAAGGGGCTTACATGACCTAAAGCGCGGTCACTGTCGGACTGCATCGAAAAGAAAGAGAAGCGCGATGGCACAACGCTCTGGTAATTTATTGCAAAATAGGAAGCAATTATTTAATTACATAAAATTAAAACACTAGTGCTTTAGTATGTTGCTTGTAGAATAATCTGATAAAAAATCAGAATGATTGTATGTACATTAGTATAGTTTTTATTGTAAAAAGAAAGTTTTTAGAGGTATCTTCATGATTGTTTTCTATCGTATCAAATTAGTTGCATTATGTTTTCAACACACACACCTAGCATATATCCTGAAGAATATCATATATTTGTCTGATTTTGTTTACTGTAGTCGATCATATACTTTTATTGTTTCTAAAACTTGCGTTTTTTGTCCTGTAAGCCCCTTAAAAAGCGAGATGGGTAGATGACATTCTTGCCATCGAGGGTAGCACTTGGATGAGCCTGACATAGGAGCATGTGGATTGGCTCAAGCAAACCCTTTGTCCAGCAGTGAGTGAAGTCGGCCTACCGGTGAAGATGACTTTAGAAGTACAGCGGTGCTATTCTGTCAAAATCTCACTGTGAAAACTTAGGTGAAGTGAGCGTGGAGTGAGCTGTCAATAGAGTCAATTCCTTGCAAAAACAAACTCACTTCACCTAAGTTTTCACGGTAAGATTTTTACAGAATCGACCGGCTGGTAACCTAAACGTAACAAATAAGCGCTAAGGTAGCCCGCGAAATTCAAATTTTCTTACGTTTTTTGCAATTTGCTGGTCAGTATTATGTTGTACGTTGATTAAAATATGATTCGCGATCGTAACAAATATGTATTTACAGAATTAGAATCATTACAATCAGTAATACAACTTGTTAAGTTAGTAGGTATAATCCCCAAATGTCAAGATTTCATGAAATACTCATTCTTGGGGATTACTTGGTCTTAAAGAGTTGTGTTGATGAGTTTAATGATTATAATTCTGTAAATATATATTTGTTACGGCCGCGAATCACATTTTAATCAACATACAACTTAATACTGACCAGCAAATTGCAAAATATGTAAAAAAAAAAATTATTTCGAGGGCTACCCTGGCGCTTTCGCCTTAATCACACCTATCTATCTGCCTAGACCTTTCCCAACTATTTATTTATTTATTGGATCGCCAACAGAGGCTACACAATTACTTGCGTGTTTAACATGAATAGGGACCAGTAGGCACAGTGTGCGCTTCCAATTATAGGAGACCACATCATCCACTTAACATCTAGGCACAACAACAAGTTTGACACAAATCACAATACACGAAAATTATAGAAAAGAAAACAAAGTTAAAAGCTTTAGCAAAAAACAGTGAACACAAACAGAAAACAAAAACTGGACAAGTACGAGTCGGACTCGCACACGAAGGGTTCCGTACCACAAGGTAAAAACCCCGAAAAAAACATGTTTGTTGTATGGGAGCCCCCCTTAAATATTTATTTTATTTTTATTTTATTTTTTATTATTAAAGTTAAAATACAACTGAGTATTTTGTGAATATTTCAAGTGCCTACGTGTTGCCATTTTTGATTTTTTTGAGCAAAAAAGGGCAAAAAAATCGCGTTTGTTGCATGGGAGCCCCCCTTAAATATTTATTTTATTTTGTTTTTAGTATTTGTTCTTATAGCGGCAACAGAAATACATCATCTGTGAAAATTTCAACTGTCTAGCTATCGCGGTTCTTGAGATACAGCCTGGTGACAGACAGACAGACAGACGGACAGACGGACAGACAGCGAAGTCTTAGTAATAGGGTCCCGTTTTTACCCTTTGGGTACGGAACCCTAAAAACAGTATACAGTATATAATAAAAAAAAAATAATAAGTACAAACTAATTTCAAACGAATTCAAATAAAATAAACTAATAATTAAAAAAATAACCATAGATCAACAGAAAAGAAAAAAAAATATTATTACTTGGATACTAGGACTTTTAAGTTTTTTTATTAAACTTTGTTAGTTTGCATGTAATATCCAATTCGCTAATTCGCTACTATGTTGGGGCTGTCTTTTTTTTTCTATATTGAAAGCACTAGGATCCGGATGTGGTGAAGGACGGGTTTTGGAGGACTATCTCTTCATTTGCATTTCCATTTTCATTTTTACATAAAACGTGTTTTTTTCGGCGTTATTTCCTTGTGGTACGTAACCCTTCGGCCAGTTTTTTTTTATAAACTGTCACTCAGACCGTGTAGGTTGGAAGTACATAGCAAGTAAATAGAAGGAGTATCTAAGAATACCAAATTATATTATTTTGTATGCTTATGCTTTCTTTATAATACTCTACATGAAGGGTCAGCCATCTAATCTCAATAGAACCATTATCTCGGTAAAGGTCGTCCGTATCTTATCGTCATATGTTATGACCTTTCCGAAAAGCCAGAGGTATCTTATCACATGACCCGTCAAATCTATTATTTAACCCTTCGTCGTCCGGTCACGGAGCACCTCAAACCTACAGGTACCTTATAAGATATAGGTAGATAGGTAAGAAGGTACAGTCAACCACACTGAAAAAAATAATTTCTTACTACACCACATTAAAGCGATTTCATTAGGACTTACTGACTTTATACAGTAAGAAGAAAATGTTTGTTAAACAGTTAAAGACAAAACGGTAACTTTCAATGATTGAACATACCTAACATACAACAAAAAAAGGAAAACCACCATTACTGTAATGTAAGTAAACAATAGCTTGAACGATATCGCCAAATGAATATAACAGTTAATTTTAACTACTTAAAACGTTAAAGTTTACTGTCATGACGGTAACATTTTGCCTCAAGCCTTAACTGTTTTCGGATCAGTAAAAATACTGTTTTGAACGTCAGGCTCATATGGAACTGTTTAAAGCAGTTCAAATCAATGTTTTTTTCATTTTTAGTAACTTATTGCTTATTTCTTTCAGTGCAAGGAGTTAGATATACAGGCAAGAACATTTTCATCTTGACTGCCTTTTTTTTCTATTTTCGGATGGGAAATCACCAAATGACCCCTCCCGCTCTGGGTGGAGCGGAAAGGAGTGTCAGACTCTTACTGACTAAAACCCACCCGTGTTCCTTCCTTAGGCCTTTATGTTCCGGGCCAGCGGAAACCCTTTCGGACAATCCCGCTGACCAATCAATCTTGACTGCCTTGGTACCTATACATTTTAATTGTGAGTGTAATAACCTTTTAAACTTTTGATAGTATGTCATGCTCACACAAATGTCTCGCTGACGGTGGCGTGTGTATTGGATCATTTAATAATAATAATAATAATAAATTTATTTCAGACCATAAGTCCATAAAACAACACACATTACAATTTTATACACAAAAAACATACATACATACATAAAAACACATAGCTACACAAAAAATACTCTACGAAACAACTTATTTTAAATATTGGAATGACGCACGATGAGTGGTCATCCATTTCCACATCATTGGACTGTCTGTCCTGTCGGCTACTATAGCCACCAAGCTGTTGGAGCTGTCGCGCACTCGCCGCATCAGGGATGCTATCCGTGTCCGCATCAGTGCGTAAAAATCTGGCACGCCATTCGCCGCGAACATCCCCGATGCACTGCAAAAGCGCGGCAGCCCCAACATAACTCTGAAGGCGTTGTTGTACTGGACTCGCAGAGCATCGTACGAGCTTTTTGTATAGCTGACCCATAGGGCACACGTGTACATGATTTAGCTCCCTTCAAAATGGTTGAGCTGAATGGTGCTGATCTATGCGTCATGTTCGTGAACGGGCGCCGTCAGTTGGGGCTGGTCATCACTCAGCTGCCTCGGCTTATTTCTAATTATTTTATTTTTGGATTGTTGTCTTCTTACTATTTGCTGTACTCTGGACGCTTTTTACATCGTTCTCACATATAATTGTAAATTCAACATTAATGATGTAACTAATATTTTTGTAAAAATACAATTTAAAAGAGTGTCCATGGAGTTTCTTGCCCGTTCTTCTCCATAGGTACCTACGCTTTGGAATGGGCAACTAGCTTCATATTTTCTGACTGACCGACTTCTTGACAATTCAAAAGTGCCTGTAAATGGTTTAATGGAAATAAATGGTTTGAGTTTGAGTTTGAAACTTAGGCAAACTTATAGGAGTGATATAAAAAGCTTACACTGTTTTTGAGACGTAAATCAACACAATTGCTAAAAAATTGTCAAACGCAACATAAACAGCCGATAATGGTCCCACTGCTGGGACACAGGTCTCCTCTTTGTGAGAGAGATTAACGCATGTCAGCTACCAACTGTGATCGGTTGGCTGAATTACCAACAGCCAATCAAGTTGTTTGAGATGACGTTAACTTTGTTGCGGCGTTGATTTTTGTTCCCAAAACACGGATGTAAATTGCTCAGCATTCCACAGCATTCTAAGAAGCACAGGCGCCAGCACATCAAGCTACTACAATGTGTCAAATTTCTTTAATAGATTTTTAACTTTATCGCTAAAGCATAAGGTTCAAAGTTGATTGGGAAAATTTGACAGTTTCGGGTAGCTTGATGTACTGGCGTCTGTACATAAGTGCCGATAAATTCTGTAAAAAGCTACCCGTAAAAACTTAACTGAAGTGGGCTTGAAGTGAGCTGACAATAGTGTCGATCCCTAGCATCAGGTGGAATGACAGCACACTTCACCTCATTATTTTTAGTATATGCGAAACTCGAAACACGTGTCTAGTATTTTTATGTAAAGAATCTATGTACAAAATATCAAAACTGTATCATGAAAAATCACAAAGTTATAAGCTTGTTAAATTACCTGTTTGTCCGTACTGAAACATGCTCACCCACGCCGCTCGCGCCGCGCCGTCTTGATATTAGTACCTAGGTACCTAACCGTCCTGCGCGGAGATTGGATAACCTACTTAGTGTCGGCTCGGTGTCCAACTTTTAACCTTTTTTAAATATTTTTGGGACAAAATATAACATGGGGTAAAAATGATTTGAATCGATTCAGTTACTTATTCTGAACAAACTGTATTCAGGTTTCGCATAAACTAAAAATAACGTTGTAGATCCGCTGTTTACTTATCTCTATATTAGACTGTACCTTTTGCATGAACATGAAGATGGTAGGGACCGTCAAATGTTATCTTAACCTTTCTTAGACCCTTTCGGGTCGAAGCACACGGGTCCAGATAGGTAGTAATTGATTTGGCGATGTTTGATCTGATTTTGCTTGTTGTATTAGAATAGAATATTCATTTATTTCACCTGGGGCCGTATTACGAAGTATTAATCCCATTATGATTCCAGTGCGAAAAAGGGATGGTGCTATCGGTCATGTATAGCTCCGTCTCTCTTTTACACTGGAATCATAATGGCATTAAGACGACTTAATACGGCATCAGACTATGTTGTCTGAAGTCAGAAGGGCAATTCTCGTAATTTTAAGAACTTTCACAGTCCGATCTTAGTCTCAATCTGTCAAATTACCTCTAATTTCCCTACATTTTTGACAAGTTTTTGGCATTAATAGGCTATTTGACTACTATTGGAATTTAGTTGTATATTATTTGTTATTGCATTATATGCAAACCATTTTAATATTTCCTAGAGATCTGTCGTATATACGGAGAAAATCAATGTTAAAGTTTGAATCAAAAAATTACGCGCCAAAACGCAATTTTTGCTATGGCGCCTGGTTGCTCTGACAGATGACGTCACACATAAGTAAACAACAAACTGCTGAAATAGTTTTTAAATTTATTGCATAAATAATGGTGGGTGGATGGTTTATAAATGGTGTGTTGTACCAAAATGTACAAGTACATCGATAAAGACTCCGGAAAAACTATTTGTACCTGTTCCGATAGATCCTGAGAGACGAAAAAAGTGGTTGAGTCTAGCTCGTCGAAACCCTGGAAGCCTTGGGCCTAATTCTAGTGTTTATATATGTGAAGATCATTTTAACCTAAGTAATATTTATTTTGTTTAAAAATAATTATTAAAATAAAAAGCTTTTACTAGAGAAGCAAGCCCACGCTAACATACCTATACATAACCTCTAAGATAACAATACAATCAGGCGATTGACATAAAGCTGTTTACAATATGTCTAATGTATTTATTTCAGGGAAGCTTCAATCTGTGCTTCGCCTTTATATAAAATAGTGTGTTTTTTTTTTTTTTAATTAATCCAACCATAATCGCATCTACTTTGGGTAAGTTACTGCTGTGAGTTTGCACAAAACTTCTCTCCATTTTATGCACAGAACTTTAAATAAACTAAACTGTAATAGGACGGAAGGGAAATAACGTAAATAACACGTAGATCGCACGATAAATATAAAGAAAAACAGAAAGCACGCACCGAAACTAATTTTTACTTCTGTGTGATGTCATCAGAGTTGCAACCAATCACGGAGCGTTTTCAAACACGTGATCAAACCACAAAAAAAATTGAATTTAATATACGTTTTATATACAGAAAATGACCGTATTTTTTGCAGAATATCAATAAGATATGCTTTTTACATTACATTTTATTAGGATGACAGCAAATTGTTACATATTTTAAATATAGTCAAAATGCCTATTGTCGCTGAGATGAGATTGCGAATAGATTTTAAACGTTTTTAGGTTCTGTACCCAAAGGGTAAAAACGGGACCCTATTACTAAGACTCCACTGTCCGTCTGTCTGTCTGTCACCAGGCTGTATCTCATGAACCGTGATAGCTAGACAGTTGAAATTTTCACAGATGATCTATTTCTGTTGCCGCTATAACAACAAATACTAAAAACAGAATAAAATAAATATTTAATATTAATATTTATTTATTTTTTATTTATTTTTTCCTATACAACAAACGTGTATTTTTCGGCGGTTTTGCCTTGTGGTACGGAACCCTTCGTGTTCGAGTCCGACTCGCACTTGGCCAGTTTTTAATTACGGGAATTGACCTTCAGCTTTACGCGTCAAAAGGTTTGGGAACAAATGTTGTGCCGAAGTCCGAGTCGCTTGAGCAACAAATGTAGACCGTACTTATCTCCCGACCGTGACATGAGGAAACTTGCAGGGTAATTGGGTAACACACTATCAGTACCGGTGGTGGCCCAGTGGTAACGGACCCAACTTACGAGTTGTAGGTCGTGCGTTCGAACCCAGACAGGCACTTTACTTTGTGTCAATTCATGTCTGATAAAAAAAAACCAGCCAAAAAAATCAGCTGTTCCTTACATTTATATTCACATAACTCGTCAAAATGTATATAGAACAGCAGATTTTTTTTCGCGATTTCAGTTTTGGTCCTATATTATAGTAAAAGTTGTTTATAATGATGAGTACATGTACGTGTAGGTACGTGTATGAATAGATAGACCTTTTAAATGTAATACAGATAAGTCTGAAATCGCCAACTCGTCCCGAAGCAAGCGTGATAAATGTGGTGATCCTTGCTCGTGCCTTCTCTGTATGAGAAAAGGAATTTACCCTGCAGGGTAATTCCGTAACACTGGTTTTTTTTTTTTTTGGGTTGCTATCAGTAGCAATGGTTCCATTTTGACAGTTCAACAACATTCATTGCGTTATATACGTTGTCGAGCAGGCAAATGTTTTGAACATGTGAAGCAATGGATTAGCAATTTCCTTCAAAATGATTCAAAATTATTGATAGTGTGTTACGCAATAAATTAGCGTGCTGGTGGGGCAATAATATACTGGTATTATAATTTTTTGTATCTGCCGAGGGTCGCTGTTTAGATCCGTGTTAAAAAGAAGGTACCATTAATTTTGAATAAAAATCCAACGTGGCTGTTGCCAGAATTTAAAACGAATTATGAGTACTCGCATGTAATTTATTTCACCTTTTATTATGTTATTTAAAGAAATATTTTACGACTTTATATGTATATATAGCAATGTTCCAGACTTCGTACAAATTAAGTAAACTTTGGGAAGTTTGTTTATTCGGTTCGCACACCAAGTTATTTACTAATTAAAATAACTTTTTACGAGGAAAATCTTGTCAAAAGTAAGTAACTTTTAACACCTTATTAATTAACTTTATGTTATGAACGTCCAGACTCCAGAATAAAACTGGAAATTGGGATTCAGTTCTTGGGCAAATCTGCGGCTCATGAAATCCTTTACATGTAGCAAAATCAGCCTATAACGTTCCCACTGCTGGGATACAGGCCTCCTCTTTATGAGAGTGAGCCGTAATACACCACTCAGGCACTCAGGAGTTGGTACGATAGATGTCACATGTCTTCTGGTTCTTGGACATGCCGGTTTCCTCACGATGTTTTCCATCACCGTTTTGAGAGCAGTGGTGATGAAATAATAAAGCGCCAGTCTGGGTTTCGAACCTACGACCTACAACTCGTAAGTCGCGGCCGTTACCACTGAGCCACCACTGCTCTTATTTACATGTAGGTACCCTTTATAAATTATTTAAATATCAAATCGAACAATAGTAGATTATACAACTAGTGCATAAAAGAAACCATTTTTTTGTAATTGAAAAAGTTAATCTCAAGGAAAAATATTTTTAATCCAATATATCATAAATTCGAAAGTAACTCTGTCTGTCTGTCTGTGTGTTACCTTTTCACGCCTAAACCACTGAACGGATTTCGATAAAATTCGGCAGAGAGATAGATTGCATCCCGGGGAAGGACGTAGGATAGTTTTTATCGACATACATCGCAGGCGAAGCCGCGGGCGGAACCTAGTAAGACATAAAATTAGAATTTTGGGTGAGTTTTTTGAACTGATTATTTAATTACTTGATAATTAAATAATCAGTTCAAAAAAACTCAATTTGTTTGAGGTACTCTAAATTGTCTGTGTGGTGCCGGACTTAAAGAATAGCACCACCCCATACTTCCCGTGGGTTTCGTAAAAGGCGACTAAGGGGCGTACCGGAGAATGGGCAGCAGCGTTCTCTATGCATTCCACCACCATACCGTACTGCGATCGCCAACCCGCCTGCCAAGCGTGGCGATTATGGCAAACCCCCCCTTTTGGGGGAGGCTTATGTCCAGCAGTGAACGTCTTTCGGCCGAAATGATGATGATGATAACTCTAAATTGGCATCCACACCAACGTTTTGTAATCCATTTGTTTACATTTTCATCAGATACATTTTGAACAGACCGTACTAGCTGCATAAGCAAAAAAACAAAAAAAATACGTAAAATGTTTGCCGGACGACTAGAGGGAACGAGCAAGCTTTATCATTCGTTCCCTGATTGGCAAACAACTATGATTAATTGAGTCAAAAGTTTTCCAATCAATCGATTGGACGTTTATGGCGTTGTTTTACATTCATTGGGTTGGGTTCCTTATGTTGCGGTAATTTATGTTTGCTGCTTTTGTCAATCAATCTGCTTAACCTTTTTCCAACTATGTAAGGGTCAGCTTCCAGTCTAATCGGATGCAGTAAAGTAAAATCTACAATCACACGTTTCATTTCACGCTGTTTTACAAAACCGCTAATCGTAGACCCATTGATAAACACACATTGATAAATGCAAAACGTTTATGCAATTCTGCGTGTTCAAGTTAAGTAATTGTGGAAAAACGCTGTTGCGGTTTTGTAGAACAGCGGGTTCTACAATCCATCTGCGATATAATTATAATGATATAATAAGGAAGATGATTTTTCAACACCGAAAATTATTCCCGCAATTGAGCAGTTTCCTCACATTCAAATTGCACGGAACCCAAACAACAATTAACTTCAATAAAACCCAGTCAGCCGTTACAGCAATCGTAACTGTTATGTCCAAATAAAATAAAACTGCATTTTTATTGTCACCGTTACATTGTAAACAGATATTTCGGTACCACAGTCACCAGCTCCGGTAGCCGTGATCGTCTAGTGGTTAGGACCCTACGTTGTGGCCGTAGTAACCCAGGTTCGAATCCTGGTCACGGCAGTGATTACACTGTCGCGGCGGAGCATATGTTTTACTTTTTTTATTATGAAAACAGCACTCTATCCATAATGCATGGCTGTATGGTTTGAAGTTTTATTTTACAATTCTTAAGGAAGGCTATATATAGGCTATTTAACATCATGCTATGACCCTTAGGAGCCGGTCAAAAAGAAAAATGAGTCAGAAATAACTCTACGCGAAAACGAAGCCATATAGCGCGGGCAGGTGAAGCTAAGAGATGAAGTGGATCGGGGGAACAAGCAATAGAATAGAATAGAATACTCCTTATGATGTACACCATATAAATTACAGACATAAAAATAGAAACTGTACAAAGGGTGACACGATGGGCGGTCTTATCACTAAAAAATAAAAAAAACAACACGCGCACAAAGTCGCGGGCAGAAGCTAGTACTTACCTAATTAATATTGAGACAAATGAGAATATAAGTGGCCCGGGGCCAGCAGCAGATTTTATTAAGTATGTGCCAGGAATTCGAATCTAGTCAAAACATGGTTATTTATAAATTCAAATTCACGAAATTATAAATTACAAGCAGCGCCCCGCGGCTTTACCCGCATAAGGCTGCCTGTCTACCGGAGCGGAGCGAGGTTGCGGAGCAGAGAAATATTAACCAATAGAAGAGGATCGGAGATTTTGTGCAATCCTATTGGTTAATATTTCTCCGTTTCTCCGCTCCGCTGCCTCGCTCCGCTCCGGTGGACAGGCAGCCTAAGGGTCCACTCCGTGGGAATATTGGAATAAACACTATCCTAAGTTCTTTCCCGGGACTCAAACTATCTCTATACCAAATTTCATCTAAATCTGGAGCGGTTTAAGCGTGAAGAGGTAGACAGACAGACACACTTTCGTATTTATGTATGGATGTTCTGGTCCGTGAATACAAACCTCTTCAAGTTTAAGAAATAGGTACCCGCCAAAAAAGTATTATCCACAGTTAAAATAGTAACAAGTAAATCTTGCGCAAAGGCATGTTTAATCGACAGTGAAAGTGCATTTTATAATGCATCTCGTTAAAAGTGATCGGAAATTTAGGCTTTACAGTCACCAGCTCCGGTAGCCGTGATCGTCTAGTGGTTAGGACCCTACGTTGTGGCCGTAGTAACCCAGGTTCGAATCCTGGTCACGGCAGTGATACACTGTCGCGGCGGAGTCATTCTTTTGCATTTTTTCAGATATTCTTCTATAAACTCGGACGCAGCATCAATCTTTCAGCTTTTCAGCAGATAGGGTATTCTCTTCCTGCTGGAACTCACACAGGCTCACTAGACACTTCAGTCGTAGTTGTGGTCACGGAGGTCACTCCGGATAACTCTTTAAACTAGTTAGTAAGACAACAGAAGTTACCCCTGCAAATAACCAATTACTATTAGAGAATAATAAAAAGGTATCTTCTGGCAATATTACTCAGAATAATAAAAAACTAAAGGGAAGGCAACATATTTTAAAATTATTTCATCAAAATATCCAAGGTTGTTCTTCTAAATTACTGGAAATAGAATTGTTTTTAGAAAATACCAAGTTTGATATCATTTGCTTAACAGAACATTGGTTAAAAGCCCATCAAGTAATGTCAATTAACTATGAAAATTATTGTGTAGTTAGCCATTTCAGCCGAACATGTATGATACATGGCGGATCATTAATATTAGTTAAAAATTCTATTAAATCAAAGGAACGAAAAGACATCATCGGGCTGTCTGTTGAACACACCATTGAATTGTCCTGTGTTGAGCTCGATAAGCATGTGGTAGTATGCGTATACAGACCTCCAAGTTACCAGAATCTAGCTGTGTTTGATTCTGTAATGGAAGATGTGCTAAAGAAACTTTCTGCCAGTAGTAAATCAATAATAATATGTGGCGATTTTAATATTAATTTGTTAGAAAATAACTCTAATACTATCAGATTATTAAGTCTTTTTAGGTCATTTGATTTGTCAAATGTTTTTATTGAACCCACCCGAGTGACAGCTTCCTCTGCCACTTGTATAGATAATATTTTCTGTAACTGTGATTATTTACACAAACAAATTGTAAATAAGTTGCCTTCTGATCACAGTGGACAAACAATAACATTTTGCTCCTATACGCCTTTACAAAAAAAAAATAAGGTTTAGGCCAATCACATGTAAAAATTTAGAGAAATTAAATAATTCTTTGGCTAGTAAATTATGCGTTCAGAGTTTTAATAATCAATGTGACCCAAATGAGTTATACGCCGAGTTCTTTTCACTATTAAAAACTCAATTTAATGACACTTTCCCACTACAGACTAAAAGTATTTACACAAAGTTCTTATTTAGTGATTTGGCGACTCCAGGTATTCGTAAAAGCAGGGAAACCCTTTTTGAACTTTATGGCCTGAAGCATCATGTGAATAACACAAGCTTTCATCAGTATGTTGCAACATATTCTAAGACTTTCAAAAGTGTATGCAAAACAGCTAAAGCTCTTTATATTAGCAATAAAACCTCCTCCTTTTTTGAAGTCGGTTAAAAATAAAATCAGCCGATGATAAAATAAAAACTACCTGGCAAATAATAAATAGTGAAACAGGTAGGAAAAAACAATGTAATACTGAATTTAATTTAGAGACTGCACATGGCCCCATCAATTCAGATGTAGAAATTGCTCAGGAATTCGAAAACTTTTTTGCTAATATTCCCATTAAAACTACTGAAACTTTAAATTCCTCACCCGCGCTTTCTGCTAACTTACTTAGAAAGAATGTTAAGGCATGCCCTTCGGAGTTTAGGTTTCAGCATACAAACCCCCAGGCTGTTATAAAAGCTTTTAAAGATCTTAAAATTAAATCAACAGAAGATCTCTGGGGAATGTCTGTAAAAGTTTGTAGATCTATCATCGAAACGATTGCGCCCTATTTAGCTTTCATATTTAACATCAGTGTAGACCAAGGAGTCTTTCCGGATCTCATGAAACACAGTAAAGTTGTTCCTTTATTCAAATCCGGTGATAGTAAAGAACCCAACAATTATAGGCCTGTGTCGATTCTGCCAGTTCTCAGTAAGGTGTTTGAAAAGTTGATGCTCAATCAAATGTTACGACACTTTAATAAAAATTCCATCTTTCATGAACAACAGTACGGTTTCACCAAAGGGCGTTGTACCACTGACGCCGGTGTCACCCTAATAAAGAACATTTTCAACGCCTGGGAGGAAGCACAAGATGCCATTGGAAACTTTTGCGACCTCTCTAAGGCGTTCGATTGCGTAAACCATGAGACACTTTTGCTGAAACTTGAGCACTATGGGATTAGGAATTTAGCTCTTGATTTACTAAGGTCATACCTAAAAGACAGAAAGCTTAAAGTTCAAGTAAACGGCGTAAACTCATTAGGGTCTGAAATGGCAATGGGCGTTCCTCAAGGTTCGATATTGGGTCCATTCCTCTTCTTAGTTTACATTAATGATTTACCCCAATTACTTCAAAATCAACCGAAGATGGTGTTATTTGCAGATGACACCTCATTGATCTTTAAGATAGACAGACGTGCACAAAGTCTTGACGACGTGAATAACTCTATTCTTCAGGTCCATGATTGGTTTACGGTAAATAATCTGGCACTAAATGAAAAGAAAACCAAATGCATTAGATTTAAATTACCTAATGTTAGAAGTAGCGAATGTGACATCATACTGAATGGAGAAAAACTGGATTTTGTTGATCAAACGGTTTTTCTGGGAATCACGCTAGACGAGAAATTACAATGGGGACCTCAGATAACATCTCTTGCGGGGCGGCTTAGCTCGGCCGCTTATGCTGTTAGAAAGATAAGACAGTTAATTGACGTAGAAACCGCGCGTTTAGTGTATTTTAGCTACTTTCACAGCATTATGTCGTACGGCATTTTACTATGGGGTCGAGCTGCTGACATTGAATCCATCTTTATTTTGCAAAAGAGAGCTGTCAGAGCCATTTATAATCTACGTCGCCGCGAATCTCTCAGGGAACTTTTTAAAAGGATTAATATTATGACGGTACCTTGCCAATTCATTTATGAAAATATTATGTATGTAAGAAAAAATCTACATCTTTTTAATAAAATAAGCGATAGACATAATTTTAACACTAGAAATAAAGATAAAATACATCAACCATTTTTCAGATTAGCCAAAGTACATACATCTTTTATGGGGTACTGTGTTAAATGTTACAATAAAATACCTAATGATATATTGCAATTAAATGAAAGAAAATTTAAAACTCACATTAAACGTACACTTTGTAAACAGGCGTAGTAAGTAAGGCGTAGTAAGGCGTAGTAAGTTAGAAGATTATATCCAAGATAAGAACGCTTGGAAACATGCTGGTCCTGCTCCATAGGACAATCTAGAGTCAAGACAAAATCAAACTGGTTGCTAATTTAATTGCAAAATTTATTCTTTGTTCTTCTTTTTTTTTTTTTTTTTTACATTGATTTACATTCTGTAATTACTTTAACTCACACCCTGACTTATTACTATTATTATTATTATTATTTTTTAATGACAATCGTTTATTTTTACCATGCTTGTAAATATGTGAGCACCATGTATCTATCAGATAATTAATTTATATGTTATGGTTTCATTTTTAATTCTTTTACCTATTGTGGTACAGTAATTTTATTTTAGGTGCATCGTCTTCACATATATATTATATAATTAATGTACATGCAAAATATTGTAAAACATTTTAAAAGAGTAACGGTGGAGTTTCTTGCCCATTCTTCTCCATACGAAATCTACCTTTTGGAATGGGCGACTAGAATCAATTCTATTTTAGTAATTTTTGACGTTCAAAAGTGCCTGTTAAGTGCCTATTTGAAATAAATGCTTTGACTTTGACTTTGACTTTTTGTAAGCCTTTTACACTAGACGCAACTAGGTGAACCATGCTGGGGTGTTTGCTGCGGCACTTCATCTCCCATCTAAGACAATAGGAAGTGGAGAAGGAAGAATGTTGATCTTCAAATAGTGCTGAATCTCAAACTAGTTTGAATAAATCACTTGGTTCATAATAACGTGTAGAATGGGTACCACATGGCATTATTAAGGCAGGTATAGAAGGCAAACCACATGAATCTGTCAAAGGATGAGTGAGAAAACTATTCCTTCTTCACTACCTAAACCTACTCAAAGCATTTATTTCAATAAAACCATTAGCAGGCACTTTTGAAATGTCATGAAGTCGGTCAGTCAGAAAATATGAAGCTAGTTGCCCATTCCAAAGCGTAGGTACCTATGGAGAAGAACGGGCAAGAAAGTCCATGGACACTCTTTTAAATTATTAATATTAGTTACATCATTAATGTTGAATTTATAATTATATTTATATGTGAGAACGATGTAAGAAAAAAGATAGATATTGGTAGGTCAAAGTCAAAGTTAAATCATTTATTCCAAAGAAGCACTTGGATGGCACTTTTGAGCATCAAGAATCTACAAAAATATAGAATTGATTCTGAAAGATAGGTAAGTAATACCTACCTACACGACCCAATTTAAAGTTTCTGAACAAGAAGAATACAAAACGGTTTACACACCGAAGGACAAAGAGATATTGACTTCCGGACAGCACCGGAACAAAACACTACCGCTACTGTCGAGTTTCGTGTTCGTACACTTGTTGTTTGTAGTTGTCAATTGTTTTTCGCACCCGTGTTAGTGGAAATTCTGTAAAATATGTTCACTGAAAACCCAGTGAACATATTCTGCTTAATTAAGTAATGTTTTTCACAGCAATTGTAGTGGCACGACAATTCATCACCACTTTTTTCTTATGGAGTATTGACTTTCTTCTTTCTGAGACCCAACACGAACGTGTGACGTAAGCGTAATATAAATTTGAACGATTTTTTATTCGAAAATATGTACAACTATTCTCTTTGTATTATTTTTTTGCAACATGCGCAATAAGTAGCACCCATAGACATAAATAAAGTCTTAAAACGAATTCAATATTATGTGCGAAACAATTTTAATTTTAAAATCGTTCGAATGCATGTCACATTTACTCCGCGTGTTCGTCGTGCTAAGCCCACTGTTCTGTACCTACAAGTCTAAGATATCCTCAGATGTTTTACGTCACCGTAGTTACGTCATTGATGTCCAAAAAAAAACGTGACCCCCGTCAGGACGCACACTCGTATCTAAGAAAGAGACACTGAGAGAGAGATGGAAAAATTGTGTATTTAATACGCGTTTTTAATACAGAACCACCAGTTGTTGCCTTCTTGGATTTTCATTTTGATCTCGCTATCGGCTTTAGCACTCTCGAAAACCATGAAAACGACACCCATGAAGAAAAAAATTAAAATTATCGCAGCCGCCATCTTGGATTTCCATTTCAACCGGACTATTGACTAATGGCCCACCTTCCATCCTGCCCCGCATGCCCTGTCACCTCTACACTTGATGATTTTATGACTGCGTCATTGAGCGGATTTCACGCAGTTGAATTTTGGGCCAACAATATTTAAACTTTTTGCCATCGGCACGCTGAGAGAAAGAATTGGGTTTAGCTTTTTTTTTTTTCGTTACGTGACGATTTCTACCAGTTTGCTCCTTCCACAAGCCGCATTAAAGCTCTTCGTTCCAAAAGCACGCATGAATTTGCTAAACAAATCTAGTTGTTTAACAAACAATCAGTACAGCCCACACGATATTTTCCAACAGACCGATAAAATACAGCATATTTTAAAACGAGCCTGCATAAAAATCCTGCAAAAATTTATTGAATAGATAGCTGAATTTCAAACCACTTTTTACGTTGAAAAAGCCCCGTGTATCTATATACTCTGTCTCTGGTATGGAACAAAAGACTACCGCTTTGAAGTTTGTTGGCTAAAGTTGTCCGTTGTTTTTCACAACCCAGTTAGTAGGAATTCTGTGTTAAACATTTAACAATAATACGAGAACTTTGTTCAGTGAAATGTACATTTCAGTTATGATGGAATTTTTATAAAAATAGTACCAATACATTTTAACTTAAGTACGGCATGCAAAATTTTCAAATAATAGAATTTATATAAATGTAGAAATTAATTAATACTATTATAACAATATTACCTATAACTCTTCTACCATTTGGTATATAAAGTGAAAACAGTAGGTTAGTAATCTAAACAAAAATATATTCTAGCACAGAGTGCGTTGTCAGTAGCGTTGCCAGATGTCCCGCTTTTGGCGGGATGTCCCGTTTTTTAACCCTCTCAGGACGTGTCCCGCCAAACGCCTGAGCGGGACGCCCAAAATCCCGCTTTTTCATGAAAGTTACTGTGCGTCGCAACGTTTTTTTTTGTTATGCTTTGAAGCGTTTGACTTACTCACTGACAAGCTCACTGATCACAAAAAAAGAAATAAACCAAAAAATTGAAGACGAACTTTTAGGATTTACATGTAACAATTTGATAAAAACCTGAAATCGCGAAAAAAAAATCAGCTGTTCCATACATTTATGTTCGTATAACTCGTCAAAATGTAGGGAACAGCTGATTTTTTTTCGCGATTTCAGGTTTGGTCCCATAGTAAAAGTTGTTCATAATGATGAGTACAATGACTTCTTATGAGGTTGTTAACGTTTTACCAATAACCCTGTATAATATTTTTTAATATCTTATGGTTTGATTGATCTCAGTAATCTGTAGTTTTTTAATACTTAAAGGATTTTAACTATAATTTTGATTTTTCTTCTACGTCCCGATTATTTCATCCAAGTCCCGCTTTTTTTACGTTTAAGTCCCGATATTTAAAAAAACGGATCTGGCAAGCCTAGTTGTCAGGGTAAATTGCTAAACATGGGTGAAAGAATCATTGCTACGATGGATTTTCTATTTTGCCGACTATGGGTTCGGAAGGTTTTTGATAACTGACGAAATTTTCTACGCTGCGGGGTCTAGAATAATGTACTGAAATCATAGTTACAGTTTGTGCGGCGATCTCCTTGCCACCTTGTATAAATAAATGAATTAAATTAATAGTAACCCAATTTGGTGATTCTTTTTTATGGATGGAGGTCAGAATAATATTTTATATGTATATTTTTTTTGGGTAGAGACAGAAAAAACTTCTGCGGTCACTTTGAGTTTGAACGAGCTTACCGGAAAAGCCAAAAACGTCGAATACAGTGTGACGTTAAATAAATTCTCAACGCCATGTCAACCTATACAACATCCTAATAATATTATAAATCTGGAATATGTTAAATGTTTGTTTCTCAATCACACAAAAACGGCTGGATGTGTTTGGATGAAATTTGTCACACAGATATACCTAACCTACCTATATTAACACAGAATAATACCTGGATTAACACAGGATAATTAATGTACATGCAAAATATTGTAAAACATTTTAAAAGAGTAACGGTGGAGTTTCTTGCCCATTCTTCTTCATACGAAAACTACCTTTTGGAATGGGCGACTAGAATCAATTCTATTTTAGTAATGTTTGACGTCAAAAGTGCCTATTTGAAATAAATGCTTTGACTTTGACTTTGATACTTTTATCCCGATATTTCTACGGGATCGAGACTTATGCGAGTGAAACCGCGGGGCGCTGTTCGCAGGATATAAAGAGATCATTCATTCACTGTTACTCGATAAAGATTTAACTGTAAAAAAATCCCAAAAATATGCTCCGCCGTGACAGTGTATCACTGCCGTGACCAGGATTCGAACCTGGGTTACTACGGCCACAACGTAGGGTCCTAACCAAACCACTAGACGATCACGGCTACCGGAGCTGGTGACTGTGAAGCCGAAATTTCTGATCACATTTAACTAAATGCATTGAAACGAGACCTCTCTCACAGTCCATTAAACTTGCTTTTGCGCAAGAATTGATTATTTTTATGAGGTACTAGCAGCGCCCCGTGGTTTTAGTGTCGATCCCATGGGAATATCGGGATAAAAATTATCCTATGTCCTTCCCCGGGATGTAATCTATCTCTCTGCCAAATTTTATCGAAATCCGTTCAGTGGCTTAGGCGTGAAAAAGTAACATACAGATAGAGAGACAGAGTTACTTTCGAATTGATAATATTAGTATGGATTCTTTAAACTTGAACATATTTTCCATTTTTACGCGAATCAAAACTTTACTTTATAATTTCGTGAATTAGATTATAAGTAATCATGTTTTGACTAGATTTAAATTCCTGCCACATACTAAAATTTGCTCCTGGCCCAGGATTTATATTCTCATTAATATCCCAGTATTTAAATCTTGAATATACATGAATGCATGCGGATTGGGCGCATCTTTCTTGATTAAAAAAGTAAAACATATGCTCCGCCGCGACAGTTTATCACTGCCGTGACCAGGATTCGAACCTGGGTTACTACGGCCACAACGTAGGGTCCTAACCACTAGACGATCACGGCTACCGGAGCTGGTGACTGTGGTACCGAAATACAAGACTTTATCTCGTTTAAACTGGAGTACTTTCACTTACAATTGGTCACAGTTGCGCAAGAGACGCAATGCAACAATTGGTAAATAATGCTGCATTTCGTTAAAAATGGTCCGAATTTTCGGTAGCTCTGCCACCAGCTCCGGTAGCCGTGATCGTCTAGTGGTTAGGACCCTACGTTGTGGCCGTAGTAACCCAGGTTCGAATCCTGGTCACGGCAGTGATTACACTGTCGCGGCGGAGCTATACTTTTTATTTTTGAATATAATTTTAATTTTACAACAATTTTAGCCTGTTAATAATATGACTGGAACAGTAAAGACGAACCCAGGTACTCTCCGTGAGACGGTCAGTAACATCAAGGCGTTCCTAGCCTTCCTGATTCGATTAATCGATTTCCCACTCGTGCGCAAAATAAGCGCTTTGATGTGGAATTGCGGACATCAACCCGTATTACCTAAGGATGAACAAAACAAACTATTTACCATCCCAGAGTAAATTCGAATTAACTCCTTGACTTTACAATTAAATGTCTATTTAATTAATAAAACAATTTGCACGTCTTTTGCGCCTTTTTTAACCGACCTTTTTGATCCTTTATCAAATACGAAAAGACGAAATAAAGTAAATAAGGTTATTTTGACTTCTGAAGAGGATCGTCTAGTTCATTAATAACGTGGTAACAAACCGTAATTTGATTGATTGTTCTAAAACTCAATTAGGACCGGCTGTTATAGTCTGGCCGCAATGAGATTATCTAAACATATCTATTACCTACAATCTAGATAGATAATCCACTTAATGCCAGTAACAAATTCATTATTGAGGGAAAACATAATCTAGATAGATAATCTACTTAGAGCCAGTAACAAATTCATTATTGAGGGAAAACATCCATACTAATATTATAAATTCGAAAGTAACTCTGTCTGTCTGTCTGTCTAAAATTGGGCAGAGAGATAGATTGCATCTCGGGGAAGGACATAGCATAATTTTATCGACATACCTGGCGGGCGAAGCCGCAGGAAGAAGCTAGTACTTAAATAAGTAATTGTATTAAATAAGAACACTGGTGATCTTGGAGTTTTGTGTGATTGGAACAAAATATTTCATGGAACTTAAAGGCCAGCCATTTTTAGTTTGATTGATATCTGTATGTCGGGCATCAAATAATAAAATTACTATTTGGCTTTCCTTAAAATATTATTGAACTCTTTCATCTAAAATAATTCCTATTTTGGGGTCCTAAAAATAATAAAAAGCAGATAGAAAAATAAAAAAGAAGCACATTTATTAGAAAAAACGGGTGCGTCATTAGAAGCTCTCAAAGTTTTAAGAAGTTCATTACTTTAAAAAAAGCGTACATCATTAGAAGGTCAGGGAGGTTGTAGATCAGTTAAATCGTTCCCTTTTGATAATAATATTCATCTGCCAAAAACTAAACTAATGTTTCTAAGTATGTATTACGCTTAATTGATGTAACACGAGACCCCGATTTACATAAATATAACCTATATTAACACACGAAATCCTAATAAATTCATGTTCCATATTCACGTATGAAAATCATCGGTTAATCCTCAAAGGCGTCGTGTTAAATATTCAATATATTCATGATCAAAAGGGTTACAATGCCGGCTAACGTTAAGTGAATCTTTGTTAGTAGCATATAATATTAACATGTTAGATCTTCGTGTTTGCCTTTCTTAGTAAATAGGTTAGCACAGCTTCGCTTTTGGTTTCAGAAGATGAAATAGTCATAGCTCTCTTGCATCACACTCATATTATAAAGGCGAAAGTTTGTGAGTGTGTGTTTATATGTTTGTTACTTCTTCACGCTCAAACGGCTGGAACAATTTTGATAAAAAAAATTATTGAGGTAGCCGACACTCTGGATTAACATATAGGCTACATTTTATCCCGATATTTCCACGGGATCGACACTTATGCGGGTGAAACCACGGGGCGCAGCTAAAAAGATGTTTAAATTACTTCTTTTATACAGAGATGAAACCGACATATGCCAAGTTCAAATCTGCAGTGTGATAGTTAGAAGCGAGTTCCTAAATTGTGAGAAAAACGCCTAAACAAACTACTTTTTAACCTATAAATCGAATTGACAAGTAAAAGTATTCGCGAACGTGAATAATATTGGTGAAATCAAATATTATTACAATCGAAATCGTTTATTTACCTATATAAAATGTGGCGGGTACAAAAAATGTTACAAATAAAATTCAGTTTTTTTTTTTTTTTTTTTAAAGGGCATCTCGCAGTTCAACCTGAGGGGTTGTCGACTGCTTAACCGGGCGATCCTGTGGATGCCTCAATAAATTAAGGCCTCCAGCCAGGGCATAAATAAACTTAAAAACTAAGCGACTACACGCTAAGGGCACCCCCTGTGGGGTACGGACCTCGGCTTAGGGCGTCGCTGGGAGAGGGCAGCAAGAGGGACAGGCTGGATCAGGTTATTATTAATTAACGCTTGATGAGGCCGGCTTTTCCTATCAGACTGCTCTGAGAAGAAAAGCCGAAACAAACTCAGAGGTCACAGTCGGGAATTTAAATCTACAGGCTCAGCTGCGGTGCGGGCTGGCACTACATCGAGCAAGGGTCGGGGCGGACATGGTACGGGGTGTCGCGACGGGCCTCGACGGCGAGGGCGGAATGACGGACGACGGGTTATGTGTCTTCTCAGTGTGCTTGTGCTCTTTCTACTTTCCTGACGGAGGGTAGTGGCGTCATCGGGGACGGTGAGGGTATGCCTTGGTCGGCGAATCATACTTATACGGGAGGGAGTGTATCGGGAGGCCGCCGCAATCAGGGGATTGGGATGCTTAATGGCAGTATCAAAGAAGCGCTTTGAGAGGCGTTTCATGAACTGCTGGACGGGCGCGCGACACAAAGGCACGCGACTTGCGGTGCCTTTGTGTCGCGCGCGATTTTATCGCGTGTCGTGCCTGTTTGAAGGAGCCTTAAAGATGTTTTCACTTCAAAAAAAAACTTGTAGAAAAAGAGAGACCTCTCCATTTCTTACCGTCTCATACTCGAGTAATGTCGCTAGCAAAGTTAACATGAGATAGTAATCTGCCAAATCCTAATGGAGGTGTGTTAAATCTTTATTTACTTGAACATTCGTGTGGTGCATGGTGACTCGGCAAAGGTCTCCGTTTATTTATGGAGCTGAACCGTATCGTGATCACTCATGATCAGGCTTGAGAGCTTTGGCAAAGGTGTGCCGAATTGAGAAGCGTAATTGTAAAGCCACATTTTCTCAGTTTTTACTTAGATTATCCTTTTGTATTTCCTTTTTGCTTTATTTTTCTGTTTTATTTAAATTAGATTATTTTTATTTTTGTTATTCTTGGTTCAGTTTATCAATAAGCTTAAACCTGTTATTTATGATAGTGGAAGAGCGGAATTCGGCTAAAACAAGCATATTCTTGCTTAAAAGGTGATCTCCAACTCATTGTGTGTTATAATTGTATGTAATTGAAATAAACATTTTTGTTTTTTTTTTATCTTTGTGTGGATGGATTTTAGGGAAATGTGATCTTAATTTTTTTTTATTAAATTGTTTCGTTGTACCTATATTTGCTGGCAAATGTACTTTTGGATTCTTAAAGTAGGATTACGATATTTAGGTTTACTTGAGTTTTGATTCAAATCAGAGTTCGGAAATGAATTAAGAGCCTATACTACCTCAAATGGCTTAGCATGATCCTCCGTTATGTCGAAAATACCGCAGCATTAATTTTGAAATAAATATATGGTAAAGTTGAGGATTAATGCTAGGTACCATGTTAGACGAACACACGATTCCATAAAATTTTCCCGAAAAAAAATCCAAAGTTACCTCCAAATTGAACAATAAACCGCTGGTACTCAGAAAGTACTTCAAATTAGATCATGAAACTTTGCATACTAACTGAACTAACTATAAAGCAGGTCTTATGTTATTTAATTTTTTTGAATTACCTTTATTTTCACCGTAAAAAGCAAATACCTAAACTATTGGCGCTGCCTTCCGCCCAGCACCGCACTCTGTCTCGCTCTCACACAGTCCGCGAGCAGTATCGTGCGAGCGAGATAAAGAGTGAACTTTAGCTGAGGTAGTATAGGCTCTTAACAGTTACAATTTTACTTTTCTCCAGATACTTGTAATCAAAATTGGTCCCGCCGATTGAGCGTGAAGAAGTAACAAACACCCACACACACAAACACTGACAAACTTCGACCCATTTTTTTTTTTTTTCGGATGTGATATAATCCCTTCCGCTCTGGGTGCAGCGGAAGGGAGTGTCAGACTCTTACTGACTAAGACCCACCCGTGTTACTTCCTTAGCCCTTTATGTTCCGGGCCAGCAGTAACCCTTTCGGACAATCCCGCTGAAACTTTGACCCTTACTTAGCTTTACATATTATTGATTAAGTCGCTTTTCGAGTCTGATCTTAATGTGATTTTCGCCATCATTTAGATAATTTATTTCGGAAGGTTTACATTATGTACACATCAATATTTAGGGCCGTCTTTAACCAATTGCAGGCACTGGGCCCATAAGGATCACGGGGCCCCTGTGTAGATAAGCAAACTTCTAAAATTATTTAACCATTATTTTTATTTGTTTACAATCACAATAAATGACTAAAATAATTGTAATACAATACGGAAAAGTAACTCTTAGCATTTACAGCTTAAATTTCTATGATTATTGTAAAGGTACCCCTTCTAGTTTCCTGATATGCAAAATTGTCAATTGTTCAGTCTATGTTGTTGAAAAATTGGTCAATCTTTTTTGAAGCATTAAATGCGTAGAATGGAATGGCGACATTGGCGACTGCAAAGAATGACTTTTTGAGGGCAGGACCCCCGTCCTGCCCTCAAAAAGTCATTCTTTTCCGTAGTTACTTTTCCGTATTGTATTACAATTATTTTAGTCATTTATTGTGATTGTAAACAAATAAAAATAATGGTGTCGATAGTGCCCAATGGAAAAGATGGGCCTGTCAATATTAAACTTACATATGTCATCATCTGCCTAGCCTTTTCCCAACTATATTGGGGTTGGCTTCCAGTCTAACCGGATGCAGCTGAGTATCAGTATTTTACATGGAGCGACTGCCTATCTGACCTCCACAACCCAGTTACTGGGTAATACGATACCCCTTGGTAAGTCTGGTTGTCATCGGGCTACCTACATCGGGACTACCCGTAACGACTGACAAAGATCCACGAATCACAGCCAGAACCAACGGCTTAACGTGCTTTCCGAGGCTCGGAGGGGTCGTATGTAAAGATCGTCACCCATCCACACACCAACCGCGGCAAGCGTAGCTTAACCTGATCGATCGACCTGTGCGGCTGTTATTATTTATCCACGGGCCCCTATCAAACTTACGCGGGTCGGTAATTTTACTTTAATACTAGCTTCTGAGCGAATTACAAATAGACTTACGAGTTGTAGGTCGTAGGTTCGAGCCCAGACAGGCACTTTACTTTGTGTAAATTATTCCATCATCCCTGCTCTCAAAACGGTGAAGGAAAACATCGTGAGGAAACCGGCATGTCCTAGAACCAAAAATTCGAAGACATGTGACATCTACCAACCCGCAGTTGGCCCGCGTGGTGGATTACAGCCCCCTCCCTCTCACTGAGAGGAAGCCTGTGTCCCAGCAGTGGGAACGTTATAGGCTGATTATGTACTAGCTTCTGCTCGCGACTTTGTCCGCGTGAAAAATCTTGTTCCCCCAACCAAACCCGTCGCTTTCGTTTTCGCTTAGGGTTCTTTCGGACTTTTTTTCGTTTTCTTTGGCTCCTAAGGGTCATAGCGTGATGTTAAATAGCCTATAGCCTTCCTCAAGAATGGGGCTATCAAATGCAAAAAGATTTTTTCAAATCCGACTGGTAGTTCCAGAGATTACCCCCTACATACAAACTTACAGACAAACAAATTTTATCTCTTAACAGAAGCGTAGCGTGCCTCCGGTTGGGGGGCCCTTAGGAAGGGTAAAGATTTCTCACAAAAGAACAAAAAAATATTTGCGTAAAATTAAAAGAAATATTTATTCATCATAATTATTTATCTGTCACTTTTTCCTTTTTTTTTGTCATTTCTGAGATATAAAGAATTTGGGATGTTTTTATTAATTTATGCTTACGCACGTTGGGGGCCCCGTGGCCCGGGGGCCCCGTATAATTTATACGGTAGATACGACGGTAGCTACGCCCCTGCCTCTTTATAATATTAGTACCTATGTATAGATAAGGATCCTTTCTATTGTTATGTAGTAAGCTGACGTTAAACTTAGCCTCGTACAAAAATACTAAGTACCCACTTATTCTAAAATAATAACCTGTCCGCAATAACCTGACTTACACTGAAATACATCAAATAAAAAACAATGTCTATTCTCAGACTGCCCAAATTGGCAAAAACCGTATTTAGTTACGAAAATATTCGTAGTTCGAAAAATGATAGGATTTTTTCCGCATTTGTTTTGTTTTTTATGATTCCTTATTATCTTCAAGAAAAAAAAACAGAAGTGATAACAAAACACAAACAGAATACTATGCCATCACTCACTGACATATCGGATATACATTAAAACCGAGTACATCCCGAGGACAGCCGAACATATCCGAAGCGGGCATATTTTTAATCGTCTTATAAACAAAACACGCGCGGTGTCGCTTACGGTAACAGTGGCGCTAGTTCAATGGTTTTTTCCCACCTCAAAAAATGCCCAACGCGCCAGAAGCTTTCACTTCAAAAAAGGTAAATAAAATTGAGAAATCTTAAGCACTGTTTTTACAATGTTTTTGAAACAAATTAACTAAACAAGCCAGCACATAATATAATTAAGTTTAATATGGTTCTTAGCAGCACAAGACCACGCTCGAGAGAAGTCCGCTGTCATACCAACCAAGTAATATTAGTCGCTACTACGCGACAGATTAATTAATGTTTGTTTTACAAGTCACAGTAAAGGCTCCGACAAACAGGCACGACACGCGATAAAATCGCGCGCGACACAAAGGCACCGCAATTCGCGCAGCGTGCGGTTCGTTGCGCGAATTGCGGTGCCTTTGGGTCGCGCGCGATTTTATCGCGTGTCGCGCCTGTTTGAAGGAGCCTTAATGAAGTTACGAAACATCTACTTACTAAATAACCTTTTACTAAATAGGCTTTTAATTCGTGGTATTTAGATAATGGGATTATTAATAATAAACTTTATTTTGACTACAATGAGGTCCACAATGTGAGTAACAAAATAGTTTATCCTATGTTAGTAATTAATAACCAAAACAAGTCGGTTTATAAACGCCCACATAGCTGCCCGGGCTGGGACTACCTGAATGCTCAACTTTGAGTAATTTAAAGAAGGTTAAAGGGTTATGCATTCCGGGCCAGCAGGATTGCCCGAAAGGGTTACCGCTGGCCCGGAACGTAAAGGGCTAAAGGAAGGAACACGGGTGGGTTTTAGTCAGTAAGAGTCTGACACTCTCTTCCGCTCCACCCAGAGCGGGAGGAGTCATTTGATGACACGTTCGCACAGTCGTAATAATATCGCATCGAAATTTTATCGCGCACTGGATTTTAAACTCTCGAAACTCGTGCGCGAAAAAAATTCGCCGCTGAAAAAACATGTGTAGTTATAGTAAAAGTGCGCCCCCACCCTATTTCAAGTTAAACAAATATCAACTTTATTTCAATGACAATTCAATTGATTTCAAAGTGACTAGCACTATTGACAAAGTTATAAAAATGTTTGAAGTTGTAGCGTGAACTGAACTTTATTGTGTAGGAGTTAAAGATATTTTTCCATTATTTCATATTTGTTTACATTTTTGGCAAATAAATCGCGAATGAACTACTCGTCTTTTACTTGCAAGCTTATGATAAGGGTTTGACTTTGACTTTGAAAGCCTAATAACTTAAGCTATGCGGACTACCAAAATAAAGGTACAGGGTAAGGAGAACAGGTAGGTTACGATAACCATAAATAAAACAAAAAAAGTAATAAAATTAATTTATATTATTAAGAATGTTTAAAATATATTATAGATACGGTAATGATTAATAAATAATATAACAAAAATAATATTTAAATATCCCTTCAGGGCTTCCTCTCTCCTACCCTCTTGCTGTGCCCTTCAGGGTCCATAATGATCTAAATTATATAGTTACCACCTAAGTACAACTTAAGGTAAAGCAATAAAGATATTGAGTACTGAGGTAATCCTCTTTATAAAATCAAATCACGAAAAAGTCTGTATTCGATCCATATCTCTCTGAATTCCATTTTACATTAGACATTCATACGTCAAGAGAAATGTATGAAGATTTTTCCTATATTGTTGCGGAACCATAATAAATATACGAAAGTACCTAGTATAGAAAACATGGACACGGAATATAACATTTTTATTACATCAGCAAAGGCTATTCTGCCTGCGGCTCTACATATTTTGTAAGAGAAATATATAACAGTATCATGTGGAGTAGTGGAAAAACTCTTTATGAGAAAAAAAGCACGAATATTTTTCACGAATAATTTAATCATCATCATCATCATCTGCCTAGCCTTTTTCCAACTATGTTGGGGTCGGCTTCCAGTCTAACTGGATGCAGCTGAATACCAGTAAATTACATGGAGCGACTGCCTATCTGACCTCCACAACCCATTTACTGGGTAATACGATGATACCCCGTGGTAAGACTGGTTGTCAGACTTTCGAGCTTCTGACTACCCGTAACGACTGTCAAAGATCCATGAATGACAGCCGGGACCAACGGCTTAACGTGATTTCCGAGGCACTAATTTAATATTGTAGTCAAATGACACCCGGAAACTACAGTTTTTAAAAACATAAACATAATCAGCCTATAATGTTCCCACTGCTGACAGAGGGATTGGGCCGTAATCTACTACGCGGGCCCAGTGCGGGTTGGTAAATGTCACAATATGTCTTTGAATTTTAGGTCCCAGGACATGCTGGTTTCCTCACGATGTTTTCCTTCACCGTTTTGAGAGCAGCGATGAAATGTGTACCGAGTACGTATGTTACAGGTTTTAAGTACTGTAGAAACTATCTATGCAGCCTTACCTTCTATAATGCAGGCTGGTAATAATTGAGCGCGTGTTCCATTCGAACGTTCAAGCAAGTGTCAAATATTTTTATTAGGTACCTAAGTAGTTTTGTTTAGTGGAGTGAGTGCTAGTTTTAACGTGGTAATGTAAAGTCTTTCTATCAATATATTCTGATGAAATCCTTTCGCTGTTTAATTACATTGAGAGACTCTCTTCTAGAGTCTCTTTAATACCGAGATAACAGATTCCACCGAACGGCTTACGGATAGCGCTTCTGCACCCCACGCTGTCAAAAACAAACATAGATTACCAAAGAAAAAGAAAAACTCACACACGTGGGTAAGGCTATGGAGGGCTACGTATAAGTTCACGTCGAAAATTCGAACGCAGACTATATATCTAGATTCTTGTCTGTGGTAGTCCTATAGAATGAAATATACCAAACAGCAAAGAATAATCTATTCATCTGAGAGTTTTCGTCATTTGAAATTCCTTATTGCACGTTTATACTCTTCACACTAATTTGGCGAATGTGAGTTAGTGCGACAAAAGTGTTCTATTGACCATCACTTTTATTTATTTTGTTGTTCTCAAACGTTGTATGTGCCTGTTATTTAAAACATAGGTATTATACAGCGACGAAAAGCACTTCGTTCCAACCGAGTGTTTCACGACACCTGTCGAATTTTTCAGCCTCCCCATTCTTAGACCGCGACGATACGGATGGTTTACCATTCCGTCAGCACGCACAGTTTGGCATGCTAATTCGCCCTTACTTATATAGTTTGCGCGCTCGCAATTCTAAAAGCTCTACTGGCATCGACACAGGAGTTTTATTAGTTTGTTATTTTTGTGTATTATTTCTTACTAGCTACGCCCTGCGGTTTCACCCCCATAAATGTCGATCCCGTGGGAATATCGGGATAAAAAGTAGCCTGTATGTTAATCCAGAGTGTCAGCTACCTACACACCAAATTTTATCAAAATTAGTCCAGCCGTTTGAGCGTGAAGAAGTAACAAACACACACACACACACCCCCTCACAAACTTTCGTCTTTATAATATTAGTGTGATTGTTATTTCTTCCTTATTGTAAATATGTCCGTTTTTACAAAAAAAAATACTGTGCAATAACTTAAAACTGGGTCTGGCAACGTTCATGTTTTTACCAAATGCTTGCCACGGCTTACTAATCATCATTATCTGCCTAGCCTTTTCCCAACTATGTTGGGGTCGGCTTCCAGTCTAACCGGATGCAGCTGAATACCAGTATTTTACATGAAGCGACTGCTTATCTGACCTCCACAACTTCTTCATATTACTGGGTAATACGATACCCCCGGTAAGACTGGTTGTCGGACTTTCGGGCTTCTGACTACCCGTAACGACTGTCAAAGATCTACAAATGACAGCCGGGACCAACGCGTAACGTGCTTTCCGAGGCACGGAGGGGTCTTGGTATGTAAAGACGGTCACCCATCCACAGACCAACCGCGGCAAGCGTAGCTTAACCTGATCGATCGACCTGTGAGGCTGTTATTATTTAGCCACGGACCCCTTGCCACGACTTACTAATCCATCTTTTAATTGAATTACTGTCACAACACTCAAAACTAATATTCAAACCTTCATCCCACTCTAAGTTAACTCAATTAAGAACTCTTGCCGACTCGTAGTCACACCAGATTATCACACCAGTCAGTATGACAAACAGGATATTTTTTCTCGTTTGTCACACCACTGATTTTTCCACACGACACCATGTATACGATAATTGCTCGTAAAGTACGTACGGTCGAACAAGCTATTTAGTATACAGCTATAGCTGTATACTAAATACGCAACTACTTTTAACCCTTAGTCTGCCGGAACGTAGATCTACGCGAGACACAATGGCTTTTTAATTGTCTGTAATTACGGCTCACAAGCGGTTAAACAATGATGTAGGTGTGCTGAGTAGTCAATTGTTTTACACCACTCTAGTAAGGATGCCATAAGCTGAAAAAGTTGTAACGCACAAAATAAAACTAAATATTGGCAGTGTAGTGGAAAGATGAATATTTTTGCCTGTATACCAAATAGCTTGTTCGACCGTACATAAATTCTCTGCATTGCAGGTCCAGCTGATGTCTGAGCGAGCAGATTTCAGAATCTTGCGATAAATTAACGATGTATCGTTGTTCGAATAATCAGATTACATAAAGTCTGTTCAAACTTGTGTTTCAAAGTAATATTATTTCAAGTTAAACAAATATCAACTTTATTTTAATTGTAATTAAGTTGATTTCAGTGTAGCACTATTGAAAACGTTATAAAAATGTTTGAAGTTGTATCGTAAACTGAACTTTATTGTGTAGGGTTTAAAGTTATTTTTCCATAAACTCTTATTTGTTTACATTTTTGGAAAATAAATCGCGAATGCAGATTACATATACAGGGCTATTGGTAATACATTAACAACCTCTTAAGAGGCCATTTTACTCATCGTTATAAACAACTTTTACTATGGGACCAATGCTGAAATCGCGAAAAAAAAAATTAGCTGTTCCCTACATTTTGACGAGTTATACGAACATAAATGTAAGGAACAGCTGATTTTTTTTCACGATTTCAGGTTAAAAGTTTAGGGTTGTTTTATATATTATAAATGCGAAAGTGTGTCTGTCTGTCTGTTACCTCTTCACGCTTAAACCGCTGAATCGATTTAGATGAAATTTGGTATAGAGATAGTTTGAGTCCCGGGAAAGGACATACGAGTAAGATAGTTCTTATCCCGATATTCCCACGAAGTCGACACTTATGCGGATGAAACCGCGGCGTGCTGCTAGAATAATTATAAATTCAACATTAATGATGTAACTAATATTTTTGTAAAAATATAATTTAAAAGTGTGTCCATGGAGCTTCTTGCCTGTTCTTCTCCATAAGTACCTATTACGCTTTGGAATGGGCAACTAGCTTCATATTTTCTGACTGAATGACTTCATGACAGTTCAAAAGTGCCTGTAAATGGTTTAATTGAAATAAATGCTTTGAGTTTGAAACTACTTCTATAGGTTTTGAGAAAATCGCGAACTTACAAATATGGGTGTTGAATAAGAATCTCCTTTTTTTTGAAGCCCGTTAACAAAATCAAGTTCAATGTTGATTAAAAAAACAGAAATAAACAAAACTTTACGTTTGTCAATTTCATTGACAAAAATGTCACGCACTTTTTCCGAGCAAAAGTGAGTGATGAGGACATCAGCTGAAGAATCGAGTCGAACTTGTCAAGAATATTGCTTTTATCAATAAAATATGCGAAAAACAATAAGTGAGCCTATAAAATTTGAGGGTTGCCCTCGATTTTCCTAAGATCCGATCATCAGATCCTAACTTGGTGACAGTGGGACCACCTCAGAACTATCTACTTTCGAACAAAAAAAAATTTTGAAAATTCGTCGACAATTGGCGGAGTATTCGATGAACAAACATACAAAAAAAAAAAAAACATACAAACATCCGAACATAGTACCTCCTCCTTTTTGTTAAGTCGGTAAAAAATGTAAGTAGTGTATGTTCAAATAAACTGTACCTTACCTACGAGTACCTTCACACAATATAAAATAATACATTTTAATCATTACGATTTTTGAGATATTCAGGAAGATTTTATAATCACCATCCGAATTTTTACAGGATGTTCTACCCATGAATATGAACAACTTTCACTATGAGACCAAATCTGAAATCACGACAAAAAAATCTGCTGTTTCATACATTTTGGTCAAGTAGTATACTTATTGAAGTTTTGTATGAAACAGCTGATTTTTTTTTCGTGATATTTGAGTTGGTCCCATAGTGAAAGTTGTTCATATTCATGGGTAGAATACCCTGTAAAAATTTGGATGGTGATTAAAAAAATCTTCCTGTATATCCTGTCTCAAATAGAGAACATGGGGTAGGCCATTTTTTTGCACGCAAGTGTATGTAAGAATTGACCCCAAGTGAAGCTTAATCTCGAAGATCGATCGCTTTTCCCCACTTACAATTAGTCACATGCAGACACTTCAAATCCTAGCTTATATAGCTTACATCTTTCCGAATCAATCAGGTCCCAGCCCACTCGGCCCGTAATCACAGTTATCAATCACGTAATCTTAATTTCGAATCAATTACGTTCGCAATCAAGTCCCAAATTGAGCATCTGCAATGCAATCAGAGGCGATAGCGTATCGGTTACCTGTGGCTATCGTGACCGAGTACCGATGGTTTAATCAACGCTCGGTAAGATAATCTCGAAGCGCCAACTGCAACTGTAATTAATACCTGTGAATTTAGCCATTCGGTTATAAGGGATTTATTATTTTATTATTGATATATTATGGCAGGTTTTGCAATGGGATGGTATTTGGTGTGAAAATAATATGCGCGACAGTCGCTCACAAAGGGCCTTATAAGAAGGCTAAAAGTCCCCCAAAGGGTAATGGAGAGGGCTGAGTTTCCCTGCGTCATCGAATCAGGAATGAGGAGATCCGCAGGAGAACCAAGGTAACCGACATAGCCCGAAGAATTGTCAAACTTAAGTGGCAGAGGGCAGGGCACATTGCTCCCAGAACAGATGACCGATGGGGCCGAAAGGTTCTGGAGAGACGACCGCGTACCGGAAGACGTAGCGTTGGATGGCCTCCCATAAGTTGGACCGACGACCTTGTGAAGGCCGCAGGAACCCGTTGGATGCGAGAAGCACAGAACCGGTAGAAGTGGAGGTGCTTGGGGGAGGCCAATGTCTAGCACTGGACTTCTTTTGGCTGAAATGATGATGATGATGATTAATATATTGAGGCTGGATGCGGAAGGCGGAGGACAAGGTGTTGTGGCACAGTCTTAGAGAGGCCTATGTCCAGCAGTGGACTGCGATAGGCTGAGTTGATTGATTGGTTGAATCTATGGCAATTGATGATTACGCGTCGGGAAACAGCCTAAAATTCACAGGATATACATTCCTGTGAATTTATAAAGAGAATAAGCCAAGCAAATATCAATAATTAAATGAAATCCCTTGGTAACCAAGGGTTTAATTTAATTACTGATACGGCAGGATTTACACAGGGTATTTGGTGTGAAAATAAGGTCATTTTACGCACATCAATTAATTTATGGTTGGATTTTTATATTTTTTTAAATAACATTGGAAACATTTTGTGAGTCCTGATGTTATAAGCCCCGCACGTTGATATTGCGACTGGCGGCCATCTTAGTGACGTAGTCGAACTGTCAGTACCGGTTAGCGCTTACGTGTATGTGCGGTGTATGACGTCAAAATGACGTCACGCAGCTGTTATTGTGACAAGGTTCCATCGCAATATCAACGTGCGGGGCTTATACCTGCCTGTTATTTTTTATGAGGCCACGAAATGGGGCCTGGTGACCTGTAACACAGGTTTTTCCTAAACCTACATTAGACACCAACTCTCACAAAGTTTAAGTTTTTTTTGTTTTTCCTAAACCTACATTAGACACCAACTCGCAGAAAGTTTAGTTTTCTTGTTTTTTTAAAGTGAAAACTTGTTTAGGCGCGTCGGCCATTTTTTGAGATGGGGAAAAAACCATTGAACTCGCGACACTGTTACCGTAAGCGACACCGCGCGTGTTTTGTTATAAGACGATTCAAAAAATACCCGCTTCGGATGGGTTCGGCTGTCCTCGGGATGTAGGTACTCGGTTTTAATGTATATTATCCGATATGTCAGTGAGAGTGAGTCATCACTCACACTCACGCAAATTTTTTGCCACTGTTTTTTTTTTCTTTTTGTGTGAATATTGTGTGCCTTACTTACTTACTTAACCTGGGTCAAATAAACTTATTTTATTTCATTCTTTTCTTTCACAATGTGAATGAATTGGACAAAACTGTTAAAACCATTGTGAGAGAAAATAAATAAACTTATTATTATTATCCTTTTACCTACCGTTGTAGCTGCGATTCTGTGAATACACCATACAAATATATATATTTTTAGTGCTGGAATCGGCACCATGAACCCAACAGTAAGTAATTCACCCATCTAATGCACCTAACATATCAGTTATTTGATCATTCGTTTAATAGAGACATGCAAACATGTGGTTACATTAAAACTACACGCTAGTATACGGTAATTACGATCGCCATAAATATCACATTACATTTGCCTCGTTCATTGTTTGTTTCAGGGAAAACCTATGAAATTGAAATTGTCAGGTGCTTCCACGCAAATAGATACTATCAGCGGAACAAGGTTTTTAGAATGTCATGTTGTGATAGAATATATTTGGCTTACATGAAAATGAGCAAAATTAGGATCTTTGTTTATCTTATTTTAATACCTTAATCTTTTCGTTGTCGTGAAATAATTTTATTTTCGTAAAAAATAAAAGTTAAATATGGTTTGAGCTGCATGTGATATGGCAACATCGATTTTATTACAAAATAGAAAGGTGCTTCGCAATCAATTTGACAATAATAAAATTCGTTGATTCTTTGCCTAAAAACCCACGAAAAATCTGAAGAGTAGACATTGTACCTGCTTTGTTCGCCTATAAATACAGACCTATCTAACTAAGCTATATTACCTACAGTTTGTTGCACTATATGAACATGAAATGACAAGATTTACCATTTGTGTTCCCAGTCGTAAAAATAGAAGACAATAAACCAGCGTACCTACATAATGCGATTGGCATATAAAACAACGATATTCGATAGGTACATAATTCAAATTCAAATTCAAATATTTATTGCTCAACACAGTCAATTTTATACATTTCCAGATGTTAAGTGAATGCGCAGTCCACTGTATTGTACCAATTCAGGCATGCAAAATTCATAGTTATAGTTATACAATTTCATAAAAACCAATTAATCCGATACATAATGTCATAAAATAAAAAACAAAATAAAAAAAACAATTTGTACAATGATATAAATTCAAATTAATAAGTAAACAATGTCATAGATTCAAATTAAAAGGTAATGTCAAAGTAGAATGTCAAAATAATTAAGGGAATTTACCAATTTATAATTTTCCATGCATTGTATTATTAAAATTATTATTCAAATTAAGATATTTGCTATTAATCATTCAAATTACATTATTTATAATTGCACTTAGATAGAATTAAGCTTAAATAAATAGGATATTTGACATATCTAAATATTATTTATTTAATTTGTCTGTTAGGAATTCACCAATGGAATAGTACGCTTTTTTAATCATAAGGTCTGTTAGCATTCTTTTGAATTTGTTAACATCATTCTCAAGTCTTATAGTTGTGGGTATCATATTATAAATTTTTGGTGCCATTCCCAGAAAACTTTTTGCATATAATGCTGTTTTGTGAGGCACGGCGTAAATTTTGTCCTGGTGACGTTTACTAGTCAGGGTTTCAAATAAATATAGATGCTTTTTAACGAACATTGCTACTTCAAATGCATATAGGGATGGAAAAGTCATTATTCTCAGGTCAATAAAGTGTGGTCTACAACTATCAGTAGCTTTTATTTGGCACACAGCTCTTAAACACTTTTTTTGTGCCTTAAACACTAGCTCCCTATCTGATGAATTTCCCCAGAACATTATGCCATAGCGTAATGTAGAAGACACATAGGCATGATATGCAGTCAGTACGGTTTCGCGGCTTGCTATTTTACTGAGATTATGTAAAGCGTACTGGAACTGATTTAATCTTTTGATTATATGTTCACTATGTTTACTCCATTTCATATTCTCGTCTATATAGAGTCCCAAGAACTTTGTGTGCTTTGTTTCTTCTATCGATTTGTCAGAGTATTTTATATCAAGTTTATCTTGATTTATTCTTTGTTTAAATGACATAACGTAAGTTTTCTCTAAATTTACATTAAGATTGTTATTGTTTAACCATGTTATTAAACTGTTTAGATTTAGATTTATATCCATTTCATAACTAAGTGAATCCCTACTTTGTTCTGTGAAAATAATTGTACTATCATCTGCGAACAAGGTCATGGGATGTTTAATAACTCTAGGCATATCGTTTATGTATACGAGGAACAACGGCGGGCCGAGGACGCTACCCTGAGGTACACCAAAGTTCGTTTTTCTTGGTTTTGATTGGTACGTTAGTTCTAATTTTGTCTTCTGGCAGATCTTTGTTATACTCGTTATTTGATACCTATTTTTTAAATACGATTCAATTAATTTTAATACGTTGCCCCTTACTCAATATTTTTCTAATTTAGACAAAAGTATGTTAAAGTCAACAAAATCAAATGCCTTGGTCATATCCATGAACAAGGCAGTCGCCCGTGTCCGTCTATCCATATTTGTTACCACTTTATTTACAAGGCTATATATAGCCATATTCATATTTTTGCATTTTCTAAAGCCGTACTGTTCCTCCGCAAATATTTGATGTTTTTCAAGAAAAGGATACAGATTATTATAAATGACTTTTTCAAAATTTTTTGAGAAAATTGGAATTAACGCCACAGGTCTATAATTCTTAGGATGTTGTCTATCATCTTTCTTATATAGTGGTTTTATTACAGATATCTTTAAATCTTTAGGGTATGTACCATTTTCTATGCACAAATTTATAATGAAACTAAGAACAGGAGATATTTCCACAGCTACACTTTTTATTACTTTAGTGATAATCTCGTCATAACCTGCACTATTGGTATTTTTTAAAGTTCCGATAATTTTGTATATATCGATAGGGATTGTAGGAGGCATAAACATTGAATTAGCTGTGTTGGTAATAAATGATAAGTCAGGATTTTTACTATTGCTTAGCGGTTGAACTAAATCAATATAATAATTATTGAATGTTTCCGCAATTTCTAGTGGGTCTGTTATCTCTTTGTTATTGATAATTATTTTAGATATATATTCTTTTGGACAGTTTAATTTATTTTTATTTATGGTCTGCCAGGTAGCTTTCATTTTATTGTTGGAGTTATTTATATAAAAGTTATTTCTTGATTTTTGTGTGAGATAGATGATTTTTTTAAGCCGATTAGTGTACGTCTTAAATTTTTCTTTGTTTTCCGGGGTTTTATGTCTTCTTAATTGCCATAACATGTCTCGCTTGCGTTTACAACACAATTTGATACCTTTTGTCACCCAGTTTAGTTTCTTTCTAATGGGTATTCTAATTTTAATTACGGGGAAACATAAATCATAGAAAAGTTTAAATAAATGATTAAACTCATTAAAGGCTTTATCAGGGTCCAGACATTCATAGACATTATTAAAGGATAGACTGTGTATAGCATTTTTAAATTTGTTTATATTTTCCAAGCTATAATCTCGCTTTAGTGAGTACCAATGAGTAATTGTATATGTTTTTTTTACTGGACATTTCATGATTTGTGCTGTATGATCAGATAAAGCCCAGTCTAATACCTCACTTTTACTGCCTCTAATATTATGTATAACATTATCAATACATGTACCTGATGTACCGCTAATTATTCGTGTAGGTTGTTTAACACTCAATTTTAAATTATAGTTCAATAATAGATTTTCAAATTGTGATGAAAGACGTGTTTTTTTTAAAGTGTCTATGTTAAAATCACCACAAATCACGTTTTTTTTTTTATTATTGGTGCAGACTTTTTGTAGCATACCTTCGAAATTATAGAAAAATGTTGTTAGAGCATCAATGCTATTCTTTGGTGATCTATAAATACATATAATATTTATCTTGTGTTCTATTATTTCAATTCCACCGCATTCGATATAGTTAGGACAGCAGTATTTATTTAAATCTATAGTTTTAAATTTATGTTTATGATTAATTAAAATACACGCCCCCCCATTTCGAGAATGTCTATTTGAGGAGGATGCAAGTCTAAAGTTAGGTATATGTAGATGAACATCGTCACCATCCTTCATATTATGCTCTGTTATGCAAACTATGTCCAATGGTTTACCTTCATTAGAAAGTTCTTGCACGTGATAGGCCAATAGGTCCGATTTATTAATTAAACCATTAATATTCTGATGTAAGATAAATATATTGTTATACGAGAAAAAAATTAGAATTATTATCAGTATTAGAAGCTATATTTTGTATAGAATCATCATTCAGTAATGTTTGTTCAGTATTAGTATTATTGCACTTACATATTTTATTTAAATTATAACATTTGCATATTTTACAAATGCTTTCAGTTTGGGTCAATATATCATATGTTTTTATTCCCTGAATAAAGTTGTCGATATCTTTGAAAATTGTATGCATGCCAAAGTTATTAAGTAAGCCAGTGCGTTTCAAAAACATCGTATAATCATTTGAAAGATTCTTATTTGAGTCAAAAAAGTATGCATGCTCATGTGTTAATGTGTCTAGATAAAGAAGGTTGTTAAATATTTCGACCCTCCAATTGTACATAGTTTTATAGTCATTGAGTTTATATGTCGGAGTACAAAGTATAACATTAGTATGTGTGGTTTTTTGTAGGGCCGTCCGAATATACAGTACTAGCTGGGAATAGTCCTTTGTCGAGTTGAAATCTTCCTCCCCTAGCAATATAATACAAAAGTCACGGGAGGTAAAATCTTTTACTTTGTTTTCTATGTCACATAATAACTGTTCGGTTTTACAGTTCGGCATTAAATAATGACATATGTTTTTAGAATATTTACTAAGTGTCGTTTCTGATATGTTTCTTACTTTATTCTTGTTGTTCGTACTCAAGATGCATATCTGGCAGTCTGTCGTTTCTACTTGTGCTCTTTGTTTAGGTTTAGAATTTGTTATTGACGTAATTGGTTTACTTTGCTTGATGGGGGTAGGCATTTTTGTTTTATTTTGCATGTCGGGGGTAGATGTTTTCGTTTGTGCCTGTAAACAATGCAGAGATTCCGCTTCAGAAAGTACGGCTGATTCGTGATGTTGCGATATTTTGACAGGAGATATAGCAGTTTGTGTTGCCTGGTGGGATTTCTGCAAAGAATTTGTTTGTTTGCACGGGGTAGACTTTCCTGCTTTACTCTTCCTATTCCGATTTGGTGTTAGATTTGTGTTATCTGTTAGACTAAGTTTTTTGTATGTTTCAACGACTTTCAAGCTCTTGTTAAGATCAGACTTTAAGCGAAGGTTCTCAATGTTTAGGTTCTCAATCTCATGGTTAGCACTCGTCAATTGGTTTCTGAGATCAATTATTTTCTGATTTAATTCATTGACCGTTTGACTTTCGCTAAGTGACGTGTTCGGGAGGCTTAACATAGTGGTGTCAAAAAGAGGAGACCCACTTCTTGAAAGATCTTCAAGTGAGTTTGCTCGTTGGGGTTTGCGAGTACGATATGTGATGTTCTGCTCAAGATCCATGATGCCTTGTAACGCCCTCGTTTGCTCGTAGATGGTACTAACTGGTAATGAATGTGCTGCCTTTTAGGTATGGAGGAGCAATTAGCGAGTATCGATTGAGCACTTCTGTTGCCGCTATCGCACTATAGGGGTCATTAATGAAGCAGTTGCGACAAATGATTCCCGAATTCTTTAGTCAAGTCTGTTACTTCCAGGTTTAGCTATTTCCTGATAGATGTCACTGCCAAATATTGTATTGTCCCGTATAAAGTGCTGCCAACTATTTGATAGCTTCGATTTATCACTTACGACTTGGATATCCAGCTATTCACCGGTAGGTGCCAGTGTTAGCGTTTATTGACTTTTGGCAAAGAAAGTGCTGCTATCTACAATTGGATTCGGGAACATTTCTTCGTAACGGTATGTAGTTCAAATCGTTGATTCCACTATTGTCCACTAGGTTTTATTTTTAGTTGGTGATTAATGTTTTTTCTTTTTAAAGCACTTAATCATAGATTTGGGTCATTCTACCGAAACATAAAAATTTTGTTCACTTGAAATGTATCGCAGCTCCGTAAATTTTAGCTGCTTTCAAAACAAAATTTTACAACTTCATGACCTTATCTAACAGCTCAAATAATAATTTACAAAATTAATTAACATATTTTTGTTATTTTTAGCAGTACAGTACGTGATTACTCACGTCCTGTAGAATGTTCGCAACATAGGCTGTAACATTGAAGTGTCTCTAAAAAATATTTAGAAGTAATTAACATGTTTATCAAAATAATTAACGTATTAATTATATGACAAAGAAGCAACCAGTATAATATAAAAAATATATATCTTATTATTTAAAAGTTATCAAACATTCTACAATGTTCGTGAAAAATAATCACGCCTGTAGAAATAAATTACACAAATTGTAGACTTTTTATTTTTTAAGTAGCAACGTTATTTTCCATGTCTGGTAACCCATTACGATGTAATTTCATAATAGTTTCGGCCATAATTTCGCAAGTGATTGCAGTTCAGAGATTTTGAAAGTGAAAAAAGCGTTCTACATTAGTGTCAAAGTTCATTCCTCACTCCTGTACTCAACAAAAAAAAGTAAGTAAACAATTTAAAAACCTAATTTGCGTATGACCTCATTGATACGTTGTTTAATTAACGAAATCAAGTGAATTGGGATTTCATAACCTCAAATTTTGTAACAGTTACGTATTTTTTATGTGAAAACTTCACTTCTGTAAAACTCACTCCTGTCGATGTAGCTTTCTACAGAAGTGATGTAATTCTACAGGAGTGATAAATTTCTGGTTTTCTTTGTATATTTTTACTTTTTTTAGTTATCACACTTGTCTTACTCTTATGATTTAACTGACGTACGATGCTATTTTTATTGCAATTTAATTATTTTCCACAATGCACTCCTTTTTTGTTATCTTTATCGACAGAAGTGACTTGTTCTCTACAGAAGTGATATGGACGGCTTTTTTTTTTTGCTTTTACAGTTATGGCGGGTAAAAGGTAATCTGAAAAAGAAAAAAAAGAGCGTTTGAAAGAGCAAAAGAAGGCCTGGATACGAAGGAAAAGAGAAAAAATGACTGAAGCCGAACTCGAAGAAAGACGTCAAAAAGATAGAGAAAGATACAAAAAAAAGAAAGAAGCAGGAAAAATAAAATTAATAAATGATTTTACACATTATTCTACCGATCGATGACACTCATGTTGATAACATCTCCAATATATTAAGTACTAGCACTACTAGGCCATTTTTGCCGGCACTCTATCAATTCATCAACTTACATGAAAGAAGACCAGTCCTGATATCATTCAGAAGAAAAAGAAGATCATTTTTTTTTTCTTTTTTTCATCTTTTTTTTAATTTCATCATTTTGAAGATTAAGTTGCAATGTTTGTAAAACGGATCAGATTTTTGCACATTACGAAATTGCGCTAATTTACTTGACTTGCAAAAAACTAAATGATCAACCTGATTTGATGACACCCACTCATTCACAGCCGGAGTCTCCAGAACCAATCCTTGATATATACAGGAACCCAATACCGACAACCTCACGTCCTTCTGTTGATTTTTATCGAACCTGCTATGGGTCTGATAGTACTTCTGATGAAGATATCTTTCAAATAAGGAAACGCAAACCTTTGAAAGAAAATATAAAACGTTCAGATACTATTCTGAAATGTGTTTTTAATAATAATATTGTTTCTTTGTCAGACGAAGAAAATATTTTCTAATATTCCCTACTTTTCAATTTTTTATTCTACAGGAATGTTATTACTGCGTCATTTCTGTAGACTTCTTTTGTTATTTTTTTTAGTACTTTGTAACTTGATTGAACGATTTGTAATTGGCATATTAAGTTTGTTGGCATTAAAAGCAATTCAAACTGATTATTATTTTATGTTAATATGTATATTAACTTAGTAGTTTTAGGAAAACTGTCACTCATGACGAAATTCGCATCACTCCTGTCGATTTGTTAAAAACAAAATGTGCAATTTTTTCATAATATTATTGTGATTGATCTCTGGTTGTATTTTTAAGACAATAATTAGGTTAAAACTTATTATAATAAAAAAATAAAAAGTAGATTATGTAAAAACGAAAAAATATTTATTTTCTTATCCACTCGGTAGAATGACCCATTTAATTTATTACTCACGATGCATGTTCTTGCTTGTTGATAATGACTACTTAAAGAAAAGATACACAACAGTTAAGTGGTGAATAAGTCAGTATGATCACAGCACGAATAACTCTCGTCACAGGGGTATTTAGTCTTAGATAACGTTTCTACGCAAACTTTCCTTCACTATAATTGTTCTAATTGTTCACAAAACACTTTTACTGCACAGCTTTAATTTTTATTAACTTTTGTAAAATTTCTGACAGGAGCCAATGTTTACTTTATAAGCGCCCTCTAGCCTCTAGCCTCTAGCATAAAGGAAGATATTACCTACCTGTTTCTATTTCACGCTTCTTGCGTGTTGTTTATAGCATGGTTGTCAGTACTTGTCAGTTACATGACTGACTGCATATTACAACGAGACAAAGTATCTTTTGGCCGCCGTCTTTTTTTTTAACGCCGCCATATTGTTTTTTCAATACTATTTCTGTGACAGTTTCACAAATGCTTACCAACAACGCCCCCTTCTCAATGTCATTCAAGCGCCAGAAGGTTCTTGTAGCAGTTCAGCCCTTTCAAATTTATTTTATCTCTGACAACAGCAACCGAATAGCAACCTTATAGTTTATACAGTAAGGAAAATAAAGATCATTAAGCTTTTGACGGACATATATGGCAATGGCAACAAACCAAAAACAAAAAAATTAAAGTAAAAAAACTTTTTTAAAAACAAGCTTTTATTTAAAACCGCTGAAAACAATAAAATAAACCTTTCCTTTATAACTTTTACTGTCAACTTATAACGTCATTACACAATTTATATGATATAAAAGCTTGTCGCGAGATTTAAGTAGGTAAGTACGAGTATTGACTTAGTTTGAAAATGTTAAAAATTTAAATCAATCAGATCATGTTATTTAATTTACTTGTTTATCTACACAAGTAAATCTCGATCGGTTAAATAAGATACTCGTATCTGCTTCAAAATTGAGTTTGCAAGAGACCACCCGAACAAACAAGTTAAATAAAAGCTTGTAAAATAAAGATCAGTTTTATTTAGACAGTGATGCAGAATCAGAGGTTTTAATATGAACGGACTGTAGCCCTACAGAGCTTGCAGCCAGCTGCAGTAACATAACCACACTATGACAAAAATAAAGTTTAAGTGATCCGTTCTTTGACAGTCGTTACGGGTAGTCAGAAGCCCGAAAATCTAAAAACCAGCCTTGCAAGTGGTATCCCTGTATTCCCGTTGTCCCCGTAATCTGTGTTCCCACTCCCCATCCGAGGACAACGGGACGTCATAAAATGTCCTTACCGTTGTCCTCCTTATGACATAATAATTATATGGGATAACGGACAATTAAGATTTCACGTTCCCTGTATTCCCGTTGCCCCGTAATCTGTGTCCCGTGACGGGAACAACGGAACGTTATAAAATTTCCTTACCGTTGTCCCCCTTATGACATATGAGCAACGGGGACAACGAGTATCGTTATCCACTTAAAAATTTTATTTCTTTACTAAACGTGGGTAATAAAATTTAGCGCGGCAAGCCTAAAACTAAAATGAAAGATATTTTGTATATTCATCATCATCTGCCTAGCCTTTTCTCAACTATGTTGGGGTCGGCTTGCAGTCTAACCGGATGCAGCTGAATACCAGCATTTTACATGGAGCGACTGCCTATCTGACCTCCACAACCCAGTTACTGTTAATACGATACCCCTTGGTAAGACTGGTTGTCAGACTTTCGGGCTTCTGACTACCCCTAACGACTGTCAAAGATGACAGCCGGGACCAACGGCTTAACGTGCTTTCCGAGGCACGGAGGGGTCACGGTACGTAAAGATGGTCACCCATCCACAGACCAACCGGGGCAACCATAGCTTAACCTGATCGATCGACCTGTGCGGCTGTTATTATTTAGCCACGGGCCCCTCGTACATCATATATATTTTGTATATTCATGTTACCTATTAACCAGGTTGTGAATTTCAGATTTGCCGTCGTTCTATGTAGAACACTGGTATTCAGCTGCATTTGGTTAGAATCGACGCCGACCCCAACATATTTGGGAAAAGGCTAGACAGATGATGATGAATTGGGACCTTGAGGTCATAAACAACTACATTTTGTACGACAAAACGTTCCCTCTCTATTTATTTTATTACTTCACGACGTCACCGCCTCATAAATCAGTCGGCAGACTCATTCTTATAAGATGTCACTATTACTTACTCGCGTCACGTTGGAATACCTACCGACGACGAGAAGTCACGTTACGTTACTTACGAGGCATCTATTTCTCGAGAAGTCACGTGACTTAGGACCGTTCGTTTTCTCGAAAGGTCACGTGACCGACGACCTAATCATTATTCGCTACCTCTTCCGTTTCATTTCCTCTCCGTAATAATATAATATTGGGATAATCAATTTCGGCCCGAATATATTTGGGCCCGGTTTTTTTAATTTATTTTTGAAGTATTTGATTTTTATGTTGATATTTCTGAGAAGGGTTTTTTTTCCCTTCAATCATGTTTTTTTTTTGCATTTGCCGAAACCAATCGTTCATTACAATACTGATTCACCTGGATTATTACATTTATTTCCTCTGTTTGCTAATACATTTTTCTTAGGAAAGGCCAAAAGTAAGAACTTATAGGTACTATGGGCGGCGTAGTTATACTGTTACGCCGACGTCGGTCGCTGACGTCTGTAGCGTACCGATTTTTATGGACTCGCGCTCGCTGACTGTCGCGCGTCGTCGGTGCTACACTATACACGTCCATTTATCGTCAGCGTCTTGGTACGCGCGACCAACGCGACGTCAGCGTAACAGAAATTCAGGCCTAAGGCCTGAATTCCTCTTACGCTGACGTCGGTCGCGTACCGTCGGTCACGCGTGTGAATTTACACTGTGTTCTATATAGTACCATACTGCGTCACTGACGTAAGCGGCGAGTATGTTGGTACTGACCGTACGCAACCGAGCGTACGCGATCGACCGTACGCAACCGACCGTACGCGACCGACCATACGCGACCGTCCGTACGCGACCGACCATACGCGACCGTCCGTACGCGACCGACCGTACGCGACCGACCGTACGCGACCGACAGTACGCGACCGACCGTACGCGACCGACCGTACGCGACCGACCGTACGCGACCGACAGTACGCGACCGACCGTACGCGACCGACCGTACGCGACCGACGTCAGCGTAACAGGAATTCAGGCCTAAGACTTAACCAAATTGGCACACTCGAAATATATTGCAGAGAAATCGAATCTTTGGTGATAATCGAAAAATAAAAGTGATTTTCCGAGTTTATGACAAAAAAGAAATATAACGCTGACATTGTAAAACGTTATTTTACTGAGCTTATCCATCACCTATCTGAAGCGACATGAATATTAAAGCGAGTACTACAGGGCCGTATTCTTAATTCTATTGGGAATGTGAAAATATTATTGCCGTGCAAATGAAAATCATTTTCGCTTTGCATAGATACCTAATTTAAATTGTTGTTTGGTGAATGGAACGTTTTCTTTTTAATATTTATTTTGGTAACGCACCCGTCTCGAAATTTCCACTTGATTTTTATCTTGTTTTTATGATTCACTTCACTTGATTTTTATGTACCTACGTGCCTAATAGATACGTGGGAGGTAGGTTAATGAAAAAAAAAACAGTGGCAATCCAGGAGTGCAGGCAGAAGTGAAAACTTGAAAAAGCATAGTAATTTTATAACTGTGTTTGAAGGTCTTCCCAAAGAAAATGTACCGCGCGTTGATGTCTTTATAATGGCCAAAACTTAAAACAGAGGTGGCGGTTACGGTAACAGTGTCGCGAGTTCAATGGTTTTTTCCTATCTCAAAAAATGCCCAACGCGCTTAGAGAAGTTTTCACTTCAGAAATATTCTTTTTATACTTACTTGGAGTTAATTTCTTGCCCGTTCTTCTCCATAGGAACCTACTACGCTTTGGAGTGGGCAACTAGTTTTATCCCTCTGACTGACCGACTCTTGTACAATTAAAAAAAAAAACGACGGGTTGCAGTCCGGGAGTGCCGGCAGAAGTGAAAACTTGAATATTAACGTTGTTTACTGTAACTGTCACCGTCACCGTCACCCTCACCGTCACCGTCACCGTCACCGTCACCGTCACCGTCAACGTCACCGTCACCGTCACCGTCACCGTCATCGACACCGTCACCATCATCGTCACCGTCACCGTCTGTCTGTCTGTCTATCTGTCTGTCTGTCTGTCTGTCTGTAATTTGATCCTGTTACTTGTTTTAAATTTTTGATATTTTGGATTCTTACGAATGTTCAATCAGGGTCACGTGACATCTTACGATCAGGGTCACGTCTATAGATGTTCAATCCACCCGGGTTTAAATCCGGTGCTTTGATAAAAACCAAAATTTTGTGGGTGTTTATGGGTGTTTACGGGTGTTTATCGGGTGTTTATCAAAAGCACCGGGTTTAAACCCGGTGGATTGCCCATCTATAGCACGTCTCATCTTACGAATCTTACGATCAGGGTCACGTGACCTGACGGGAGTTTAACATTTTTTACCCGTTACAAAAAAAGTGTACAACGCCGCTAAAGAAGTTTTCACTTCAAAAATGCCTGGTTTAAGTGAAATAAAGGCAAACGGCCTTATTATAAAACAAGGTTTATCTTTAGACCCAGGTTTAAACCATTGAGCCATTTTTAAATTTTCAACTTTATTCCGACAACTGTAAAGTTCTTAATGCAAAATTGATAACTTAGACTCGGGTTTAACGTCAGATTTTGTAATAAGAACTTTAGCTTCGTCGGATTATAGTTCGAAATTTAAAAATAGCTGGATGGTTTAAACCTGGGTCTAAAGATAAATCTTGTTTTGTAATAAGGCCGTTTGAGTTTTGCGCTGTTTACGATGAAGACTTTATCCGTACAAACGTGCTCAGCACTTTCACTGTTATTCATAAACCAGTTTCTTGAATCCATGTACTTACCTACTCTTGAAGTATTTCTCCCTATCAGAAGTCCAGCCCTATACTTGATCGAGGAAGTACTTCGATCTTAATTCCTGCATCGTCACGACATTCGATGTTTATCTAATCGTGAACGTGCCGAGAGCTCTCCCGTTGAGCGGTGAGCGGTGACGGTGAGCTGTGAGCGGTGTCGGTGTGGAGCCTTAGTAATTAGGATTATTATGTTTTAAGTATTCATTATAATATCCTTGTTAAGGCATAACAAAGGCAACAAGGATATTATATGAATAATTAAGGAAGAGGATTAATTAAAAATATTTTTATAAAAAGTGTTTTTCGGGTCCTGAAATATATATTATCGGTAATATAATTGGTTGTGGAGGTCAGATAGGAAGTCGCTCCATATATGCGGTCCCATTAAAATAGATGGACAAAATTTTAGAAATCATTTAGACCATCAAAATAAGGGCGATAGTAAATAACTATATAAGAACAACGCATAGATACTTACAGGAAAAATAATCAGCTAACGAAAATACACTAATGTGCCGGCAATTTATTATTTTAGGTCAAAATAAAATCACTCTAATCTGTGTTTTTTTTTTGCTTGGATATCTTTGGTTAGACGAACTGAGCGCTGTGTTAAAATTTGTCCATCTATTTTAATGGGACCCTGTATAATACTGGTATTCAACTGCATCCAGTTAGGCTGGAAGCCGACCCCGACATAGTTGGGAAAAGCGAGGCAGATTGATGTTCACCCGGAAGAGACCATCCCGTGCCATCGAGACAAAAACAATTAATTATTGAGTGGGCTCATTTTATAACAATAAAGGTCATCTTCTTGCAAACAGACTCTTAGAGACAAATCTTCAAAACTCTATCCAAGAGTCATTCCAAAAGAATGTAATGCTTTTTCCTGTACAAATGTCTTCACAAATCTCTTCAGACCTCCTAAAAAAATAACAGTTAATTAAAACTTTACTCTTTAACAAGAAATATGGGTGTTTTCCGAAAATTACGACCGAACGACTATTTTGTCTTACAACCAATTGCGACCGGTGTAATAACGCCACCGAGTTAAGGGGCTTACAGGACCTAAGGACAAAAAACGCGAGTTTAGAAACAATAAAAGTATATGATCGACTACAGTAAACAAAATCAGAACAATATTCTTCAGGATATATGCTAGGTAGATAGTGTGCTGAAAACATAATACAACTAATTTGATACGATAAAAAAAATATATGAAGATACCTCTGAAAATTTTCTTTTTACAATAAAAATCATACTAATATACAATAGAATCATTATGATTTTTTTACTGATTATTCTACAAGCAACATACTAAAATACTAGAGTTTTAATTTTATAGTCCAAACAATTGATTTTTTGTAATTAAATAATTGCTTCATATTTTGCAATAAATTACCAGCGTTGTGTCATCGCACTTCTCTTTCTTTTCTATAATGTCCAACAGTGACCGCACTATAGGTCACGTAAGCCCCTTAAGTAAAAATACGTTTATTGCAAACCATGAATTCTCACCGTTTAGGGTCTCTATACTTGTTGAAACTTAAGTGGTTTTCGTTGGCAGCGTGGGTCCGTGGCTTAGGCCCCCAGTGGTCGACGCACCTGTGGCCGACGCCCCCGATTCGATTAATTTGATTCAAAGTAATTTTTGATCAAATGTACTGTCAGGCACAAAAATTGTTTTACAAAAATATTAAATGTACTTAATATTGATTGTTGGCGATCTATTCTCTGTGCTATTTGATAGATAACTTTTGTTTAGCAAGGAAAAATACTTTATTAATAGGATGAAACACTTTTGTCATTTACTGTAGGACTAAGTGAAAAAGCACAAAAAAAAGATATTAAATTAATCGTATCGGGGGCGTCGGCCACAGGTGCGTCGACCACTGGGGGCCTAAGCCACGGACCCGGCAGCGTTTGTAGTTAGAAAACTACGCAAATACGTTGTTCTTTTCAATTGGAAGTTATAAAGAAAATTTAAAGGTTCTGCTATCTTAACAGCTTACATTAAGCAGGCCCAAGTGAAAAAAACCATTAAAAATAAAATTATACGTTTTTTTAACAATAGAACCCAAATTAAATTACAATACAAGGTCTTTGGCCCTTGTATTTTATTTTTGTAACTTTTTCCTTAAGGCAAAATAAATACTCGAAAATAATGATACATCCAATTTCATGTTAAGGAGAGCTCACCTTAAAGGTCACTTGTGTCCTTAAGGCGTTATTAAGAAACTTGTAGATACAAAGTTGTAGACGTTTGAACCTTCGCGGTCCTGCTACATTGTCAGAGTTGTATACTGAAGCGCCTGTCCCACTACCAGCGATTAACGAGAAACGACAAGAGCTAGCAACTAAAAAGGGGGTTATCGAGCAACTAACAGCGAGTGCGCGACGGCGACGAGCGATTACTCGCTGATATGCGTGTGTACTAACTGCGAGTCTCTCAGCGAATCCACAAGCAACATACTAAAATACTAGAGTTTTAATTTTTTAGTCCAAATAATTGATTTTTTGTAATTAAATAATTGCTTCATATTTTGCAATAAATTACCAGCGTTGTGTCATCGCACTTCTCTTTCTTTTCTATACAGTCCAACAGTGACCGCGCTTTAGGTCATGTAAGCCCCTTAAGTGTCGTGTTCAAATAAAATACGTTTATTGCAAGCCATGAATTCTCACCGTAGGATCTCTATACTTGTTGAAATTTAAGTGGTTTTCGTTGGCAGCGTTTGTAGTTAGAAAACTACGCAAATACGTTGTTCTTTTCAATTGGAAGTTATAAAGAAAATTTAAAGGTGCTGCTGTCTTACTTACTTTCTTAATGTTTTTTTTTCGTCTGCATAACCTCAGCTAGGTTATGCAGACGAAAAAAAAACATTAAAAATAAAATTATACTTTTTTTTTAACAAGAGAACCCAAATTAAATTACAATACAAGGTCTTTGGCCCTTGTATTTTATTTTTGTAATTTTTTCCTTAAGGCAAAATAAATACTCGAAAATAATGATACATCCAATTTCATGTTAAGGAGAGCTCACCTTAAAGGTCGCTTGTGTCCTTAAGGCGTTATTAAGAAACTTGTAGACACAAAGTTGTAGACGTTTGAACCTTCGCGGTCCTGCTACATTGTCAGAGTTGTATACTAAAGCGCCTGTCCCACTACCAGCGATTAACGAGAAACGAGAAGAGCTAGCAAACTAAAAAGGGGGTTGTCGAGCAACTAACAGCGAGTGCGCGACGGCGACGAGCGATTACTCGCTGATATACGTGTGTACTAACTGCGAGTCTCTCAGCGAATGTTCTGGCCACCAAGCGAGCGAGTACTCTCTTTGACAACTCTTGTCGCTGCGACAAACTGGTGAAGAGAGTGTTCTCCGTGGCATTTTCGCTTAGACAGGTGACATAGGCCCTTGTCACATAGAGAGCATAGCAAACCATAATCAGCCTATAACGCTCCCATTGCTGGGACTCAGCCCTCCTTTCTGTGACAGGAAGTGGACCACAATCTACCACGTGGACCCAGTGCGTGCATGGTGGAGGCTACATGTCTTTGAAGCTTTTGTATTATTTATTTATAACAGCTTAAACTACCATTACAGGGTTTTACCCTAATGCGACAGTTAAGAACTTAAACTAATAACCTAAGCTACATACTAACAATAATTAAATTATAAAAAAGTAAAACTAACAACATTATTAAATTATTACACCATTAAAATCACAAAAACATAGTATACTATAATTACTTACGTCACATAGTAGGTACAAACATAACATCATCATCGTCATTTCAGCCGATAGACGTCCACTGCTGGACATAGGCCTCCCCCAATTTTGGGGGGGTTTGCCATAATCGCCACGCTTGGCAGGCGGGTTGGCGATCGCAGTATGGTATGATGGTAGAATAAATAGAGAACGCTGCTGCCCATTCTCCGGTAAGACCCTTAGTCGCCTTTTACGACACCCACGGGAAGTAAGGGGTGGTGCAATTCTTTAAGTCCGGCACCACACAGACAAGTCCGGCACCACACAGACAAAGGCAAACATAACATAGTACAACATAAACACAAACATACTTTACTTACAGTTTGAAGAAGAAATTAAGTAATATTTTGCTTGTAGCATAATATAACTAGTGAATTCACTCACACAACATGTAAACACATCAATCTGAGTTTGAAGGTCGTTGATGGTACAAATAACCCTGGTAAGGGCAAGGTCTATTATGACATGTCGCATTGCTTTTAAAGGTTTCAAAAAATTTAAATGTAGTGGCGAAGTTTGGTACATTTTCCGCATCAACCGCACTTGGACGAATCGCACCTGAGCACTTCCACTAACCGCACTGAATAGAATACAGCTCCATGTGAGGCCGGCTTTATACTGTACTAATTAGTTGAAGTTGCCTGCCTACTGTGATAGTTACCTACTCTTGCTCTTGTTGCCTTCTAATGAAAATGGACTAATGAAATCTCTGTTATTAATCGGCCTTTCCAACTACGTAAGTATATTTCGCTAAATTAGTTCTTTGCTAATGAAGTCCATCCTAAATTGGATCAAAACAGTCAATGAACTATGTATTTGATCGGAACTTTGAAGATTGTGGAGCGCGATTTCTTATGTGCTTCGTAAGTTAACGTTGATTTATGGTAAAGGAAAACATCGTGAGGGAATCTGGATGATGTTTTTCATTGCTCGTCCTTTCTTGTATTGGAAGAAGTCGGTTAACCGACTTTTAAAAGCATATATTATATATAGTCCTCTTCATCGTATCCGGCGACAACGACCCAGACTGATTTTCTTTCTTCCTTTCGTGAACTCTCTGATGTCTTGGAAAACCAAATTTGGCCTTGAAAACCAGTTTACACCATGTACAGAAGAGCTGATCAGCATCATTGTATGTGTAGGTATATGAAGGCTATAAGCATACGTTTTCATTTGCCTTGCTATGCTGAAATTATTGGCTAATATTAATAATGATTAAATTCAAAATATTATGTATGTTTTCCCCCAATTTTTTTTTTGTGATCGTGTTTTTTTTGCAAATAAACGTATTTTCTTTCTTTCTTTACCTTCTAGAAGGGCCGGCAAGAAACTTCACGATTACTCTTTTAAAACTAATTCAGTTTTTACAATGTTTTCAAATCACAGTGTTAATAAGCAGTGATTAATGTTAGTGTTGAATAGGTGTGGGAACCTGGTGTGAGCCTGTCAAAAAGTTGGTACCTACATAATCACGATTTATTCCGGTCTGATCCTAATCCGCAACCAAAACAAATAGATTAGCTGAAACTATGTAAAATCCCGTTTAAAAACCGCAAACTAACGGTATTTATGAGGGTTTTAAACACAGCCTGGTATGCCCTGCTGAACCGTAATTTTGAATAACCACACATAACATAGTAATAGATTAAGGTTTGAGGTCACGTTAGATATAATGTTGAACATAACGAATTTCAATGTGGTTCTATTCTACTAACGTTGGTACGAGTAATATGTTGTACATAGGTTGGACAAAATGTTTGTTGATTTTGTATTGAATTCGCGATTTGCTGTTTTTGGTTGAATTGAAGTTGTAGCGTAAACTGAATTTTATGTAAAATTGTTTATTCGAGTAAGTTAATATTTACAAAGTATATTACCTAACAGCTTTTAAATAATAATACTATGTACATGTATATAGAAGAATCATAGGGCATCAAAAATTTGTACGCATCGCTATCAACAGGGAAAATGTCAAAAATGCTGACAGCATTGCCACGTTGTATGGTCGTGCTGGTTCTTTGGCCATAAAATAGACCAGCACTCTTGAAGAGTCGACCAACCCCAAAACGGCTCGAACATTCCTCAGTTGTAGTAATATTCAACTTGGAGCAAGGTGATGTACACTATGTGGGGCCGAAACGTTCAGGAGTGGCGACCGCGTACCGGAAGACGTAGCATTGGAAGGCCTCCCACAAGGTCGTCGTAGGAGCACAGAACCGGTCGAAGTGGAGTTGCTTGGGGGAGGCCTATGTCCAGCAGTGGACGTCTTTCGGCTGAAATGATGATGATGATGATGTGCACTAACTACTACAGGCCATACGAGACATGGAGACAATTCAACTTTGTCCAGCTGTCAGCTAGCCCCTTCGTATTATACGCGTCTAGGTGGTGGTATCAACTTTCCTTCTGTATGGCTGTTTGACCTCATATTTGTGTTTCGCGAGTAACGTGTTTATGGGATGCGTTGTTTGCACTAACTGCGAAAGAATGCAGATTGGGGAACTGTTGCAGTATTTAGTAGAAGAGTGAAAGAACAATCTTTACATTTAGTCATAATTGCGTTTGTATTTATTACTCGATCTCGCCTGATGGAAAGCGATGGATAAGGTATATGATGGAACAAGCGTGCCCAGAAGATGCTTAAGGCACTGGAACTGCCACGCATCGACGAAACACAGCAGACTGCTTGACTCCAGTGGGAGGGGTGGTCGCAAACCGGTGGGCGTTAGCCCTACCACCGCAAGGGAAGAATTGGCCAAAAATAAATTACATTATAATAACATTATATTTTAGTGGTATTTATTTTAAAAGTATGTAACTATGTCATCTGCCTAGCCTTTTCCCAACTATGTTGGGGTCGGCTTCCAGTCTTACCGGATGCAGCTGAATAACAGTATTTTACATGGAGCGACTGCCTATCTGACCTCCACAACTCAATTACTGGGTAATACGATACCCCTTAATATGACTGGTTGTCAGACTTTCGGGTTTCTGACTACCCGTAACGACTGTCAAAGATCCACGAATTACAGACGGGACCAACGGCTTAACGTGCTTTCTGAGACACGGAGGGGTCACGGTAAAGATAATCACCGATCCACAGACGAATCGCGGCCGGAGTAGCTTAACCTGATCTATCGACCTGAGGGGCCCGTGGCTGAAAAATAACAGCCGCACGGCTGTTATTTTTCAGCCACGGGCCCCTCAACTATGTATGTATATTCTCATATTGTAAGTTTTATTAAAATTTGTGAATTGTTTTTATTTTATGTAAGTACCTATTTTGTTTTCTCTTCTCCTAAACGTGTTTCCAAATTCTAGGAATCATAATGTTCAACTTCATTTTTAGGGTTCCGTTGCCAAATGGCAAAAAACGGAACCCTTATAGATTCGTCATGTCTGTCTGTCTGTCCGTCCGTATGTCACAGCCCCTTTTTTCCGAAACTATACTGTTGAAGAACTATAAGACTATAAGAACTATACTGTTGATACTTGGTAAGTACATGTATTCTGTGAACCGCATTATGATTTTCACACAAAAATAGAAAAAAAAACAACCAATTTTGGGGTTCCCCATACTTATAAACTTCCACCGAAAATTGGTTTGAACGAGATCTAGTAAGTAGTTTTTTTTTAATACGTCATAAATCGTAAACCGTAATTTATTTTTAATCTGAAAACAACAGAGCATTTCTGTTGTTTGTGAATTGTGTTTATTTGTCTTGTGGAGAACGTTCTCCGATTGTACTCAGAAGCATTGTTGGTAGGTACTGTACCTACCTTATTAAGGACAATTATTATGTAACACAGCATAAAGGACCAGACAACAATGCGAATGACGTCACTGATTTGGTGAGGTGAAAAAAAATTGTAGTCGAAAGAAGGTCGGGTCTCTCCATACCCTTAAGTCAAGTATGTAACCATTGATGCTAGAGATAGGTCGGCCTGTTAACAAAGACGGGGGACAATAGGCCGGCCGGGGTAGCGGTAGAATGATGGAGCGAGAAGGATGGCGGTTTTATGGTTGTGTCTCTGTCTTGATTAATTTCTTCCAGCTAATAGTTAGGATGGAATTACTCGGTGTTTGAAATGAACAGTTTCCATTAGTAGAAGTTTGTGGCACTTCTCTGTCAATGCAGACCTATGGGTGGTAGAATCATCATCATCATATGCCTAGCCTTTTCCCAACTATGTTGGTGTCGGCTTCCAGTCTAACTGGATGCAGCTGAATAAAAAAAAAAAAAAAATAAAAAATAAAAAAAAATAATGTTTATTTCAGTAACTTACAATATTTACATTTTTACTTTTAGGAATGACCTTTTAAGCAAAATAAATGCTTGTGTTAGGACATTCCGCCCTTCCACTACATACAGTGTCTTATGCAAGCTATTGAAAAAAGTAATTAGTTATGAATAAGAAGACAAAACCCTCCATTTTAAAGGAGGAGTCTAAACTATACAAAAGGGAAACAAGTGAAAAATATGGTAATTTAAGTAATTTAAGTGTGCGCACTAGAGAGTGTATATGTTAGTGTGTGTGTATGTTCATGTGTGTGTGTGCATGCATGTGTGAGTGTGCGTGTGTGTTATTAATGTGTGAAGAGGCTATGTTGCATGTAAGGATATGCGCGTGTGAGTGGGGTGAGAGGATCGGTGCTGTAGGTGTTGAAAGGATTTTGAAAGTGATTGTTCTTTGAGGTGTGAGTGGGATAAGAGATTGAAGTTTTGGGTTTGTGTTTATGAGTTAGCCCTGCGACATGTCTTGGGATCGGAAGATGTTGTATGACAACATCTTCCACTAACCGTTGTTTAATGTTTGTATTAAACTTTCAACTTCGTCGTACGATTTCGGTTTTAGCCATTTCGTCAAAATACTTTTGCATTCGCGATGTGTTCGGGGATAAATACCTAGCTCTTTGTTGAGCAGATTATATAAGCGAGATGACTGACTTGCGTACTGTCTTTTTGCAAATGCTGATTTAGACGTGATTACCGGGGCAACCTTATCCTTTCTTCTGCTTTTCAGCTTCGAGGGGTCAAATGCGAGGGATTTGTGTTGCTTTAGAATGATGTGAAGTACGTACATCTTTCTGACTGTCAGGAGATCAGATATTTTATAAAGCCTTTCTGTCGGGTACCTGAAGGGTTTGAAGAGCATGACTTTAAGTAGTGACCTCTGAGCTCTCTCTAGCTCTAGGAATTTAATTTTTGTTGCTCCTCCCCATACCGGGAGACAATAGGAAAGAACCGACTGTGCTAACGATGTGTATATTTGAAGCAGAAGGCGTTTGGATGTGACATATCGTAGTGTTTTAAATGTCCAGATAAGTTTTCTAACTCTCTTCATTAACAATTCTGTGTGAGAATGCCAGGTCAGGCGCTGATCAATCATTACGCCCAGATATTTTGTAGCTTTGACTTTTTCAATTTTGTCACATGAGCATATAGAGTGATCAGGGTTGTGGCATTTGTGAATTTTAATAGTGAAATCTGCTGGTGGTTGGGAGGTATCGTACTTGGAGAAACAGATAAAGTTTGTTTTAGAAGTGTTTAAGGTTAGGAGATTAAGGTCGAGCCAAGTAGCAACCTTTCTCAGACCGTCCTCAGTGGATTTACAGACATTGCTCCAAGTTGAACCACTAAACACTATGGCGGTGTCATCGGCATAAGAGAAAGTTTGGCCATCTTGTATTTTTAAATTGCAAAGGCTGTTTATGTAAAGGAGGAATAATGTCGGGCCAGTAACCGTTCCTTGGCCCACACCGTAGGTAACTGCTTCTTCAGAACTAGTGACTTTACCTATTTTAACTTTTTGTTTGCGACCTCTTAAATAATCTGCGAGGAGAGTCAGAGGTGGACCTCTTATACCACTAGATTCTAGCCGGTCCAGAAGAAGGGGGACAGAGACTGTGTCGAACGCCTTGAATACCAGTATTTTACATGGAGCGACTGCCTATCTGGCCTCCACGACCCAGTTACTGGGTAATACGATACCCCTTGGTAAGACTGGTTGTCAAACTTTCGGGCTTCTGACTACCCGTAACGACTGTCAAAGACCAACGAATGACAGCCGCGACCAACGGCTTAACGTGCTTTCCGAGGCACGTGTGTTACGAAATTAGGGTGCTGGTTAGGCCAGGTAAGATTGGTTTATCCATCTTTTAGATAAATCAGAAGTTAGGCTTAAAATAGATAGTAATTTTACTGTATTATTTTATCTGTTCATACTACTATAGGTCTGAGGGAACAAAGTAAATAAAACGTATTGTAGGTAGACTAATATTCAAACCACACATTTATTAAATAACATGATTTCTCGTAACCTTTTTACATCGTTTACACATTATACTTTGTATTTTTGGAGTATAGAACACTTTACATATGTACTTGCTACATAAATTCCACAATCTAGCAATACACAATAGAATCCAACACTTAAAAGAAAATAACGGTCACAGTTCATAACTTAGCATGATATTTAAAGAATAGTTATTAAATCAGATTGATTTACAGCAGGTCCTTTACTTGATACCTGTAAAACTCTAGGAGTATAATAGTTGACTTGTTCTCTCGGTGGTCCGTGCTCGAATGCCGCCGAGCCGCAATGTTCTCAACCTGCTTGAAATACACGCTGTCACGTGACAGGCAAAGGAAATGTAGACAATCAACCAATATGATTTTAACAAAATTAAAATTGCAGTAAACTAAATCGATGGCTCCTAAGTATACTTAGTTAACTATACTTCTATAGAATTATAGTTGACTCAGTATATTTAGGAGCCATCGAAATGTACTTCTTGTGGAAAAGTCATAAAATTCAATCTTAATTTTATAACACATCTGAAAATTCTCAGTAACAGCTCGGAGTCTGGATTTGTATTTGTCTATTACATGGGATTTAAACATAACTGGACGAAATGTAGGTATACTAGTCCTTTGCCAAACCCCTCGGGGATATACGGGCGTGATGTTATGTAGAAGACTAGAACTGCCTCGTTAGTCTGAAGGATACACTACAATTCATGACAACAGATTGTCAATTACGTCCATCGCACTGCGTTGTATTCATAAACCGCCAGTGAACGTGTTCGTTCCAATTTCGAACGAGGAACAATATGGCTACATTTGAACGTAGTCACTTGTCGCTTTATGTACCTACTGTTTTTGACCTTTATAACATAGTTTTCGCCTAGCAAGACTGTCTAGCTAGACTTTTTAGGTTATCCATTGATTGTGTTTAAAAATATGTTATTTTGGAAATATGGGTACAGTACATGGTGTTATAGGGAAATAGGTTCAGCCATATTTTACCAGTAGGTATGTAAAAGTTACAAAAATAAAGAGTAGTAATAATAGTTTTTACAAACATTTCAGTTTTTAACCGAATTCAAAAAAAGGAGGAGGTTTCTCAATTCGACCGTATATATATATATATTTTTTTTTTTTGTTATGTGTGTTCGCGGATAACTTCGTCGTTTATGAACCGATTTTGATTATTATTTTTTTGTTGGAAAGGATGTATGCCAACGGTGGTCCCATGATAAGGAAACCAGGATCTGATGATGGCATCCCAGTGAAATCGAGGGGAACTTTCGAAAATCGTAGGAGCGACTAGTGCGTTTATTAATTTTTTCATTAAGTATTTTAAAGCACTACAATTTGATGAAGGCCTGGAGTCGATCTGATGATGGAGCCGAAAGACAGTCGAGGGGAATCCTCAACGATTTACAGCAGTTACCTTGTGTTTGGGCTTGATTAATTTGTATTGATGTGAACTTTACACCTAGATAGGTTGCGACTGTCATTAGGGGTCTGATGATGAAGACGAAGGACAGTTAAGGGAATTCCTCAACAGTTTACAGTAGCTACCTTGTGTATGTTCACCGATTACTCGAAGACGGCTGGACCGATTCCAAAAGTTCTTTTTTTATTTGAAAGGGTATACTCTCGAGGTGGTCCCATTATCATCAAGTTGGAATCTGATGAGAGGATTCCATGGAAATCGAGGGAAACCCTCAAATTTTATAGGCAAAGCTACAGCGATTTGGATATTTTTTACCGACTTCACAAAAAGGAGGAGGTACTATGTTCGGATGTTTGTATGTTTTTTTTTTTTTTTTTGTATGTTTGTTCATCGATTACTCCGCCAATTGTCGACGGATTTTCAAAATTATTTTTTTGTTCGAAAGTAGATAGTTCTGAGGTGGTCCCATTGTCACTAAGTTAGGATCTGATGATGGGATCTTAGAGAAATCGAGAGCAACCCTCAAATTTTATAGGCTTACTTATTGTTTTTCGCATATTTTATGAAGTATCTTGTGTATTTGCGTACGGATGTCACCATCTCAGGTAGCTGGGCTGATGATGGAAGGTTCAACTCCTTAACAGTAAGAAGTTACTCGAACAGGCAAGGACTGTTTTAGTAAATTGTTTTGATGTTTGATAGGGCATTTGCCACATTTGGTCTCATGATCATCAAGTTATGACCTGATGCTGCAGTCAGGATAGTCTGCAGAGTACCTAACTCCTCGACAACTAACAGCAGATATATCGTGTTTAGGCTCATTGAAAAGGGTTCGATGTGTGGATAAACGTACTGTTAATGAGGAACACCGAAGTACATAGAGACCTGATGCTGAAGCCAGTCGAGCATCAGAAAAAGTACAAACCTTGAAATTACAGCACCGTAGTCGTGTTTGGGCTCATTTTAAACAGGACTAAATTTTAAGTTCAATGCAATGTTGACATAAGTCTGGCCTGATGCTGCAGCCAGGATTATCAGCATCTAGTCTAAAAACTAATAAATACTTCTTAAAGTGAAATACTTTTGCGAGTTTTTCTTCTGTATAATAATTATCCTAACAAAGGTTGCCGGTAGTGGCTAGATGAGAGAAGCGGAGGATCGCGAACGTTGGCGCAAACTTCGGGAGGTCTACGTCCAGCAGTGAACTGCAATTGGCTGATGATGATTTATAAAAGCCTTCGTTGCTTTTCACGCAATGCCTTTTCGTCATGTGGTCTATTTAGCAATTTGGTAGGTTCCAAGTCGCATAATACAATGTCATACAGCGTCTTTACACGACTAAGCGTAACATAAACTTGGCCCTTAGCAAAATTTTTCTTGCCTAAGTCTATTATTAAAGTAACTTGAGCATTTGCTCTCGGAAATTATGATTTGGTAAAGTGGAGCTGATGATGAAGACCACAAATGGCACTACTCAATGACAAATATTTCACGGATTGCGATTCGATTACTTTAATATGGCTGCTAAGCAATTTATGCTCATTACAATGCGTATGGTGGAGTGGAGCTGATGGTGACTTCTCAATCAGCTCCAGTTCTCCTGGTTCTTACTAGGAGAACTCTTCAACAATTAACGTCCATGCATCGGTAAAAGCAATATTTTGTAAAAGGTGATAAGCAGTTGACATTAGGCTATTATAACTAAGATAAATTACAAACTGACCCGCTAAAAAGTGAAAAATAAAAACTTTTTTACAAAAAAACAACCGACTTCCAAAAACACTATAAATAAAGAGAAAAATAAATTTAATTTCGGAAGTCGGTGGCAAAAACTAAAATACAAATCCAAAGACACCGACTTCCGAAATTAAATTTATTTTTCTCTTTATTTATAGTGTTTTTGGAAGTCGGTTGTTTTTTTGTAAAAAGTTTTTATTAAAGTAACTCGAGCATTTGCTCTCGGAAATCATCACTTGGTAAAGTGGAGCTGATGATGAAGATCACAGATGGCCATCGGAACTACTCACTGACAAATATTTCACGGGTTGCGATTCAATTACTTTAATATGGTTGCTAAGCAATTTATGCTCGTCACAATGCGTATTGCGAGTGATTGTTGAGGATCTCTTGGTTCTTACCGGGAGAACTCCTCAACAATTAACGTCCCAGCATCGGGAAAAGCAAAATTTTGTAAAAGGTGATGAACAGTTGGCATTAGGCTATTGTAACTTAGATAAATTACAAACTAACCCACTAAAAAGTGAAAAATAAAAACATTTATACAAAAAAAAACAACCGACTTCCAAAAAAAACACTACAAATTGAAAAATAACTTTAATTTCGGAAGTCGGTGTCAATAAACGAAAACGCGGAACCAAAGACACCGACTTCCGAAATTAAAGTTATTTTTCAATTTGTAGTGTTTTTTTTGGAAGTCGGTTGTTTTTTTTTGTAAAAATGTTTTTTTGTTTGAACTGTTGCTACAAGAAGCTGGTTTACCTATACCCTCAAAATTCTAGATAAAGGTTACCTCGAGGAACTCCTTGTCTCGGAAAAACATATCTACCTATGTATTATAAATTAAAGTCGATTTTCGTGTATAGTATGTATGTATGACTGCGTTTTCTTTTAAACTGCGCAACGGATTTTAATGCAGTTTTCACTATCGTTTAGAGACTTTATTCTGGAAGGTTTTTTAATACAATACATTAGTATTAACTTCTATACAATAAAGAGAACTCGATATTTTGTCAAGCATTAAAACCCGCGCAACAACTCCTCGTCAGTAGTCTCGGTAAATCTCGTCTCTAAATAGGTAATCACTTCTTTGAATGACATTCAATTGAGACCAAGATTTTTCCGAGAAAACTTTGAAATTAAAGGTAAAACTAAATAGAAAGTCAAAGCCAAATTACTTATTTCCATCAGACCATTAAAAATCACCTTTGAATGTCAAAATTCACAAGAAAATAGAGTTGATTCCTGTTTACCTGTTAAAGACAACTTTCAGAAAACGACAATTTACCTAATCGTTGGATAAAAGGCTTTTAATTAATTTTGAATCTTGAAACCAATTAATTAAGTTTGCATTTATTTGAGAAAGATTTCTTATAAATCTTCAAAGCACTTTTCCTCCAACGATATAGAGTAAATAGGTACCTTCAAAAATGTTCTCACCTCATAGTATTTTTAAATAAAAAATGTTCAAACATCTCCAATGTTTTGGGTTGTTAAAAATAATACCATTAACTTTTAGATAAACTGTTCAGCGTGATGCTAAAGAGGAGTCTTATACCACAGGTTTTAAGGTTTAGATTTGTTTAAAGTTTATTTTTAACTTAAGGCTGTACCTGTAAGGCTGTTTCTCACAATACACGGTAGGGGTGGACCGAAATTACCTTCGAAATTGATTTACAATGTAAACAAACGGAGAAGGGCCCATCCCTTCTAAATGCTTCATACATGGAACTTATCACGTCGGAGAAAGGTTTAATTTTGAATGTTTCTTAACAAGTAACACTTCTCGAAGTTTTCTTTGATTAACTGGCCACAAATAAACAGGGAAAAATATTGTTTTCATTTTGTTAGAACTCAATATAACTTAGTGGAACATGCGGTATTTGGATGATGATAATCATCTACTAAAGAATCGGATTTCGTTTTTCCGGTACTACTGTACTCTACCGGTATTGCTCGAGTTGATATTTGTTAATACAGCGCCACACTACAAGTTAATAAACAAATTTTTACCCGACTGCGTCAGAAGGAGGGTTATGTTTTTACCCGACTGCGTCAGAAGGAGGGTTATATTTTTCGAGTGTATGTATGTATGTATGTATGTATATTTCTTTGGCACGCTCTGTAGCCTAAACGGCTTGATCGATTTCAGCTTGAGAGGTGCCGTTAGATTCGTCTTAATTGTGAGAGTGACACTGGCTATATCAAAATTGAAAAAAAATTAAAATAGCCGATTTTTGGCGCAAAATGTCTTCAAAAAAAATTTTTTTTCTTCTCGAAACCTATCGAGTGGGGTATCAAAATAAAGGGTTTCAAAAGGTGATTACAAAAATATATATAACTTATATGGTTAAAAGTAATTCGAAGTGACAAAACGTAAAAAACAAGTACCAAGAACTAAATCGTTTGCGAAATCTTTCACATTTGTAAACTAAAAAGCTAGAAATAAAAAAAATAATTTAAAAAATAAAAAAACCCGACTGCGAAACTGAAAAGCTACAAACAAGCCCATTTTAAATTAAATAAAAGTTGGAAGCAGGCGAGACCCATTTGAATTTGAAAATATGATAAAAATGGTATGGGTCTCGCCTGCTTCCAACTTTTATTTAATTTAAAATGGGCTTGTTTGTAGCTTTTCAGTTTCGCAGTCGGGTTTTTTTATTTTTTAAATTAATTTTTTTATTTACTTTACAATAGGAACATTGACAACACCGTCATCTTTTCGTGTCCCAGCACATGATTCGTATTCGTAGAAATTAGTCGTCAGTTATCAAAAAAAAGTGGCACTCCAAGGGGCCTAAAGGCAGAATCATAAAAGGATAACATTATGAATCATAATGGTCAGTTAACTGATAAGTTAATCATATCAAATCCTGTCTGTGCTAAAATACCAATTAATCCAATCCAAGTCTCTTTCATTATACCTATACGTAGTGCACGGACTATCTTCGCCATATTATTATTATTATTTACCGCTGGCAGTCTTGTTACTTGAAGTTTGAGTTGAGAAAATCTATTTCTTCGTGTTTAGATATCAAAACCAATCACTTCTCCGAAATGTACACAAAAAACTGATATTTCAAGTGTTAAATATATTTATATATATTTAATATTTTACTGTTATTTTTATTAACTGCGGCCGATAACGCCACAAAAAAACCATCAATTAATTTATGTTTTGTTTTTTTTTTTTGGTTCACCAACAATTGTTTACACAGGTTCTATACTAAAGGTAACATGTTATGTGTGTTTGTGGTATGTGTTTATTATGTTTAAAATAAGTATATCGATACTCGTCACGTCACATCATCGTCACCTCTACGGAGGTTCGCTAGCTAATTTAAATTGACCCCGTATCCATACTAATATTATAAATTCGAAAGTATCTCTGTCTGTATGTTACCTTTTCACACCTAGGGGGTCCAGCTGCAACGCAAAAAAAAAAATTGAACACAAAAAAAATTTGAACGCAAAAAAAAATAATTGGCAGATAGGTAGATTGCATCCCGAGGAAGGACATAGGATAGTCTTTACCGACATACCTCGCGGGCGAAGCCGCCGGTGGAAGCTAGTGTAATTATAATAGTAGTACCTACTTACCTAGTTACGATGCTATTATGTTTTGTGGGATTTTGCCCTGTTTTACAATCTTCCTGTTCATATTTTTCCTTCACAACCCTAAAGGATTGAGAAAAACATCGATATTTATTTTCACAATCCAGATATTTATTTTCGCAATCCTTTGGTATTGATACTTCTCAACTAGTAAAAATACGGATGTATTTCTAGAAAAGCCAGCTAGCTCACGGTTACTTGTGAAATAATAATACTTAGTGAACCACAAAAACTCTAACTCAAAACTCAAAGAATGTTGAGAAAGGGAAATTTTTATTTTAGAAGTTCAGCAAAAAGAATAAGTAATTTCACACGGACGAAGTCGCGAGCAGAAGCTAGTTAAATTAAAATTAAAATTCAAAATAATTTATTGTGGATCATAGGTTCATAAGATGGTGTGTTAGTTACAGTAAGTCTGCTATATCCCGCCATTGAGGCATACAAAATTCACATTATAAGTTTGGTTCATAGTTAAAATACAATACATGAAATTGTCATGCAATACATTAAGATTAAATTAGTATAATATTTATGTCAAATTACAAATTAGTCACGTTACAAAAATAGTATCATTCAATGTATTGTCATTTAGAAAGTCTCTTATAGAGTAACAATAATAATAATAATAGTAATAAAAATAACATTTACTTATTGATAAGTAAATGTTATTTTTATTATGTAAAAATAAAAAAACAAAAAAATAAAGTACACGAATTATTGATAATTCGTATAGTTTTTTTTAAAGGCATTTATATCGAAATAAACTATGTTTCAAGAGTGTCCATGGAGTTTCTTGCCCGTTCTTCTCTATAGGTAGGTACCTGGAATGGAATAATGGAATGGGCAATTCTAAAGTGCCTGTAATTACTTACTATATTTGAAGACAAAAATATTTTTTTCAAATACGACTGGTAGTTCCAGAGATTAGCGCATTCAAACAAACAAAGTGTTTATCTTTATTATAGACTAGCTGCGCCCCGCGGTTTCACCCGCATAAGAGTCGATCCCGTAGGAATATCGGGATAAAAACTAGCCTATATGTTAATCTAAGGTGTCAGCTACCTTCGTACAAAATTTTATCAAAATTGGTCCAGCCGTTTGAGCGTGAAGAAGAAACAAACATATAAACACACACATACACTCACAAACTTTCGCCTTTATAATATTAGTGTGATAACATTAAGTAGTGTGATTATAGTTGAGTAATGTAAATTGACATCTTCACGCCACTAGGCCATTTTCATCAGCATATAGACAGCTGAATTAAACTATAAAAAACGAACTTCGTACACAACAATCGTTATAAAATGAAGGTGGATTTTTAACATCTGGCGACCATGTGTGTGCTGAACACATTTCCTAATATTTCGTAAAAGTTTAAAATAGAGTAAGCATGTTGTTAAGGCGCGGTAAGAAGCAATTTTTTTGGTAATCGACAATAGCGCATCGCAGCAACAAATAAGGCTCAAAATAGCGAAGCGTTTGATGTCAGTTAAAACAAATGATGAACAAAATTTTAATTATCACGTAAAAAATTAAGTTAGATTAAAATTGCTTATTAGTCTTATAGGCTAGATTGTAATTAATTATTAAGAACCTGGTTCTTTTTAATAAAGGATCAAAAAAAAAGATGAACCAAAATATGAGTAATTTTGCAGTTGTAAACCAAATCTAATCATTTACTGGTTTGCAAACATGGGTATCTAGTACTTACCTACTTACATAGATGTTTTGTTATAAGTGTTCTCCATTTTAATTAAATTATAAAATAAATGCAAGGCTCAGTGGAAAAAAATGTAGGTAGTTATTTCTTTAGTAAATTGAATTCCCTTTGATAAAATATATAATATGACAGTTATCGCTCAACATTTTGAGAATTATGCGACGAAAAATATTTTTTTGAGCTCTGTTTTACAATTTTTCTTACTTCTTTCTTTGCCAATACGCCTAACTGTGTGACAAAACACTGTACGTTTTACGGTGTCTACGTTTAGACAGCGCCTTAAGTGCAGTGATGATTTATGTCCTATATTGCTTTTTATATGTTTGCAGCACACAGTAAAGAGATTTTTTGTTCACCTAAAACATGTCACACTTTTTAATGACTGCGCACTTAGGGCTCGTTCACACGTACATCATCCATACCACATCGCAGCGACAAATTGTGGGCAAGCTGGTTACGTGTGAATAACTGCTGCTGGTTCTTGCAGTTACGTTGTGGTAACCACAAAATTTCATGCGCGGTCTCGCTGATGGTTGCGTTGTTGCTGCGACGACGTGGCCTTGATGGGGTCGGTATCGCCCACACGATTGATTTTGACGGTCAAATGTGGTATGTGTGAATAAACTATACCTACATTTTTATACAAAATCACGCCCGTCCACGTGTTGTCGTTGTGGTTTGGTTGTGGGAAATCTCTAAGGGCCCATTCACACTTACCACATCGCAGTGACGAAATGTTTTCAAGCTGGGGTTACGTGGGAATAGTGACGCTGCGGCTTCTTGTGGTTGCGTTGTGGTACCTACAAAATGTTCTGTTAACGTTGTGTTTGCGATGTACCCGGCCGCTAATTCGCGGTGTGGCTAGTGGTTGCATTGTGGTTGCGCCGTGGCTGCGATGTGGTCGGTACCACACACGCAGTAGATAATGTCGGCAAAATGTGGTCCGATTAATTTGCATACAAATTAGCCGCCCGCCCACGTGTTGTGGTGTGGTTGTGGTTGTGGTACGTGTGAAGCAAGCCATATATTACAATACAAAAAAATACAAAATACAAAATGTTTATTTCTGTACCAACTAGTTTACATTAGTTTATGATTGGAGCCTCCTTTTAAGCATGATGACGCCTGTGTTAGGAGACTCCGCACTTCCATAGCTTTGGCTGTTTGTACACTTTACAAAATTATTTTATTTTAATATTATTTTTAGTTCCTTAAATTACACTTTTATACATTAATGTGGGTGTGTTGGGTGTGCGGAGTGTGTGATGTGTAAGGGGTGTGTCGAGTGTGTGTGGTGTGTGATGTATTTGGAGTGTGCGAGGTGTGAGAGGTGTGTGGTTGGTGTGGATGTGTGTATGATAGGATGTGCGTGTGCGTGTGGCGGTGCCAATTAACTAATTTCCACTTATTTTAACAATAATTCAATATCTGCATAGGTGCGTGATTTTAACCATTCTATTAGCATTTTCTTGCCTTTATGAAGATGTTCAGTGTAAATGTAAATGTCTTTATTAATTTTATTATATAGCCGTGCTGATTGAGTATTATATTGTGTAGCAGCGAAATTGGTTTTAGATTGTGGCACTTGCGCAATAATATCCTTTCTTCTCTTTAACATTATGTTTTTATCATATATAAGTGTTTTATGCTTTTTTAAGATCGAGGCACAGATATATAATTTCCTAACAGATAGCAGGCCGCTAATCTCATATAGACTTTCAGTAGGGAATCTCCGTTTCTTAAAGTACATTATTTTTATCAGACCTCTTTGCGCTCGTTCTACGTCTATAAATTTAGATTTCGCTGCCCCACCCCATACAGGTATACAGTAGACTATCACAGATTGTGCAAGAGCTGTGTAAATTTCATTTAGGAGATTTCTCTTGGCGCCCTCTTTTGTGGCTATACTTGCAGGGGTCACGTATCTTAATGATTTAAATATCCATCCCAATTTTCGTATTCTATCAGCAACATGTTCAAGGTGGGAGTACCAACTTAAATGTTGATCAATTATGACACCTAAATATTTTGTCTGTGTAACTTTATTAATTATAGGACATGTACAGGCACAATTCATGGCTCGTTTACAAGAATGTATTTTTATATTTAAATCTTGATCTGGTTGTGAGCGGTTCCTAATTGTAAAACAAATATAGTTGGTTTTGGTTGCGTTTAGCGTAAGGAGATTTTCATTAAGCCAATTAGCAATTTGAGCCATACCTATTTCCGTTTTAAGCTTTACATCGGACCAGTTATCCCCATAAAAGACAATGGAAGTATCATCGGCGTAAGAAAAGATTTTTGCGTTATCTACTTTTAAGTTACATAGGTCGTTTATGTACATTAAGAAAAGTGTAGGTCCTAATACGCTTCCTTGAGGCACGCCAAATGATACCTCCACGTCGTCACTGATGTATGTCCCTATCTTAACTCTCTGTCTTCTGTTTGATAGATAATCTTTAAAAAGCATAAGGGGGGTTCCTCTTATTCCAATTCTTTCTAGCTTGGACAAAAGGGTTGGAACAGCGACGGTGTCAAAGGCTTTTTTTAGATCAAGGAATACAGCGAGACACTTTTTCCCTGAATCGACATAATCAGTTATCAGCGAGCTAAGCGCTGTAACTGCATCCTCAGTTGATATTCCCTGCCTAAAACCAAATTGTGTAGGTGATAATATTTTAAATTTTTTTAGATATTGTAAGAGTCTTATATTAATAATTTTTTCTACAACCTTGGATAAGCCTGGTAAGACAGAAATAGGCCTGTAGTTATTGACATCGTCGCTGTTCCCTCCCTTGTGAACCGGTGTAATAATGGATTGCTTCAGTAGTGTCGGAAAGATACCTTTTCTAAAACAGAGATTTACCAGATGAGTAATGACAGGAACAATTTCCTTGCTAATATATTTTAGGAATTTAGTGGGAATATTATCCCATCCTGGAGCACTGTCGGATTTCAAACTCATCAGAACACTTTCTACTTCTATGGGGTCAGTGTCCAAGAGACCAAAAGAATTAATTTGTGTTGGTGGAATGATAGATTGGCCAAAAGTATTATTAATCGGAATTTGCTGGGCTAATTGCTTCCCAATATTAGCAAAAAAGTTATTAACAGAGTTCACTGATGCAGTTGGAGAGGGGGAGGATATTTAATAATTCAGTGCTTTGATTTTTAGTTTTATTTGAGTAGGTGATTGATTTTATATTTTTCCATAATAATTTTGTATTTGTTACCGATTTAGCAAGTAATTCTCTTTCGAATTTTCTTTTCAATTTTTTTATAAGATTATTACAGTAATTTCTGTACCGAGTGTACGTTATTTTTAAAATGTCATTATACGGATCTGATCGACAGCTTTTTTGTAATTTATTACGATTTTTAATGCATTTTAATAATCCTGGGGTGATCCACGGCTTAATTATTCGTTTGCTACTAGCGATAACCTTTGTGTTAGTGTTGTATTTAATAGAATCAATCAGTTTTTGAATAAGTTTTTCTGTTAGCAAATTCGGATCATCACAGAAAAGCAAGTCTGCAAGATTTTTTTCTTGTAAATATTTTAGTGCATTTTCAAAGTTTATGGTCGTGGTGATTTTACTAGCGGATTCCTTACTTTTTATTTTCGAAAGAGATAGAAATGTAGTACAGTGATCGGTAATTGTAGTTTTTAAGACAGCAATTGAGGCTGATGTCTTTTTTTTATGAATCCTCAACATGAAGTGATCTAAGCAGTTCCGTTCTCTGGTCGGTAATGTATGACCAGGTAAAATACCATACGTAGACAACGTGTTAAGATAGTTCAGTCGGTTTTTTTTATCATGAGACACTTCTACTTCTTTCGCTCTAATGTTGATATTTATGTCTCCCGCTATTATTATGTTTCTTTGTGTAGGTAGCGTATCTAGGTGCTGACTGAGTGAATCTATAAAACTATCCAGGTTGGTATTGCATGGAGGTCGGTATATACACAGAAGAGTGTTATCTAGTATGTCTAGTTGGAGACAGGTCGCCTGGTCTAGCCGAATTTCTTGAATTTTTGATTTTAACGTTTTTTTAACGAATACAACTACTCCATCATTTTGATTCATCTGCCGTGTTGATACAAAAGACTGATAATTGCTAAGTTGAGGTATATTTTTGTTCTTATTTAATCTACATTCTGTTAATACTATCACATCTGTTTCGAATTCAAAAGTAGACATCATAACGACGAAATCATCAAAGTTGCAGTATATACTTCTTATGTTCTGAGATATAATAGTGAAATCGTTTTTTTTGACGTTTATATGATCAGAAAGATTTGAAGAATCACATTCAACTGCCCTCGAAATTTCAATATTGTCTATGTCATTGATTGTTTGCAATGTGTTACTCATAAATGATATCAGATATTACTGAGGTCATCACAAGGCAGTCGTAAATACCACAATGATATTGTTCATAATAAAGGTAAACTATGAGAGAAGGTAATGAGCTTATTATATTAATATTTCCAAAGGTGTATTTTTTTTTATGAGATAATGATTTCGAATATGTATTTTTAATTATAAATTCTTTTGTATAATTGATATATTTATAAAACTGGTCCAATATGGACGAAATGGATGTTCTCTGCCGTACAAGTTGGAGTGTGGTGTGAGGCAGGGGGGCTTAACCTCCCCTAATCTTTTTAACTTGTATCTGAGTGCATTGATCGGGGGACTCAGCAGTGCGCATGTCGGCTGTTTTGTGGACGGGTTGTGTTTTAATAACATCAGCTACGCAGATGATATGGTGCTGTTGGCTCCCTCGGTCAGTGCACTCAGAAAACTTGTAAAAATCTGTGAGAACTATGCTGCCAGCCATGGGTTGCTGTATAATGTGAAGAAGTCCGAACTCATGGTCTTTGAGGCTGTCGGCAAGAAATGTCCAGTAAATGTGCCACCAATAAAAATTAACGATGTCCCGATTCGTCGGGTACATCAGTTTAAATACTTGGGACACTTGATTGCTGACAACCTTAAAGATGATGCTGATGTTGAACGGGAACGCAGGGCATTGGCGGTACGGGCGAACATGTTGGCACGTAGGTTCGCTCGATGTACAGAAGCGGTCAAACATACGCTATTTAAAGCATACTGCACATCTCTGTACTCGAGCGCCCTATGGATCAACTGTACCAAACGTGCCGTCAATGCGATGCGCGTCCAATACAATAACGCCTTCAGGGCGCTGATGCGGCTGCCACGTTACTGCAGTGCGTCAGAGATGTTCGCAAAAGCCCGAGTCGACAGCTTCTCAGCTATCGTACGTAAGAAAAGTGCGTCTCTGCTCGCCAGATTGCGTGGCAGTGGCAACAGCCTCCTGAAAGTGATAGCGGACAGGCATGATGAGAGCCCCATAATGGGACATCTCATCAAAACAACACTGTCTGTCGTAGTGTATAAGTATTAACATAGATCATAAGCCACATTGTTACTAACATACTAGTATATAAGTACTAACATAGGATATATTGTTACTAACATCTTTTATGTATTTTTGTCTTTGTCAGTGTGGACCTTTTTGTTGTCTGTCAAATAAATAAATTATTATTATTATTATATAATATTTTAATGTATATTTCCAAATTCATAAGTGTTATGTGAAAATTAGGTGCACGCTTGATAAATTGGTTATGTGTTATGGTGTAGATAAATAACATATGTTTTGTTTGTTTGTGTGAGTTTGTATTATTGAAATGTATGTTTAGTTCGTATAGAATGAATGTAGGCATATGTGTAGTGAGCTTAGGGTGTTTGTGTAGGTTAGGATTACAAAAAGTTTTTTAAAATATAGAAAAAACATTAGATAAGTACCTTATTGCTACGCAGATACTGCTATGGTAGACTGACAAGAGATAACGCTTGATGAATGATGCATGACTACAAAAGTACACTGCAGATAGTCATGTTCTCACTATAAGTTTATGAATTTGTTCTTCACTTCTTATAGTTATTTTTTGCGATTGATCATCCTTTTTTATATATACTTTTCCATATGCAGTCCAGCAGTATTTATACTCTCCAGTTTTTATTAGATCTCTGGCAAGGAAATACAGACGATATCCCTTAGCCGTTAGATGCTCAGACAGAAAGATAGGGGTGTCTTCTTGGGACTTAAAACCAAGATTTTTGCAACATAGCTTGGATTGATGTTTTTTGTTGAATGATTTTCCCTTTTTTAGTATCTCATTTTTTATTAGAGTGGATCCAGTTTCTACAACAATGGGAGTATTTTGGATGTCATTTTTTCCCTGCACTCTATATATGTCCTTTATATCAGATTTGGTTAGGGAACAGTCTATACCTTTGGAAAGGGTCATAACTAAGCCAATAAGTTCTTCTTTGGTTTCTCCAGGTAATTTCGGCACATTTTTTATGACAAAGTTGGCCTTACGGCTTCCTGTTTCCATTTCTTCTATTTTATTCTCCAAGAGCATAATATATTTCTTGTCTTCTTTCGACTGCTGTTCCAATAGAGATATTTTGTTTTCCAAGTCTTGATTTTGTGACGCAAGGTGTGTGATCGTATTTTCTATGTTTAGATTAGTTTGTTGTATTTCCTTTAAAGTTGAAGTGACTTCTTGTGTCTGCTGAGTCAACATAAAAGCCAACATTTCCTTCACTTCTTGTTTAAAGTTATCCAACTGTTCACCAATGAATAAGTCCTCTCGGCTCCTTTTAGACCTCTGGGTCACAAAATTAGGTGGCGTTCGATTTGCAACCGTTTCCATTTGGTCAATCTCCGTCTCTGAGGAAGATCCCGGAGGGATCAGAACAAGGAGGGCCCGAGTTTAGAAGTTGAGTCTCTCGGTTTATAGAAACGATTAAATAAAATTTAAATTCAAGAAACAATCACACTACTAAAAACACGTCCGATTCGAACCGCCGCCAGATGGAAGAGGGGATGATCATTTACATTTTTGTTAGAGTATTTCTAAGAAGAGAAAATTACTGCTCCCCAATAAATACCTACTTCATCATCTGCCAGCCTTTTTCCAATCGGCTTCCAGTCTAACCGGATGCAGCTGAATACCAGTATTTTACATGGGGCGACAACCCAATTACTGGGTAATACGATACGCCTTGATAAGACTGATTGTCAGACTTTCGGCCTTCTGACTACCCGTAACGACTGTCAAAGATCCACGAATGACAGCCGGGACCAACGGCTTAACGTGCTAATAAATACCTACTTTTTTTTTAAGATGTGATACATTTTCTCAATATTCTTACTCTTATTTTATCTACTGAGTAATCCCTCTCAAGTAATCCCAAAGAAAAAACTTAGTATACTTATACATCAAAAAACAATGTTTTATTAAGAATTCTCTATTTGCATTTAACTTCAAAACTTTTGCATTGGAATTAGCTTTTAAACTCTAAGATACAAAATTTATATTCAATGCTAGAAAGTCGCTCAAATAAGATTAAAAGTTTATAGCTTTTACAAAGTTTCAATGTACCTGTAGATAATAAATTGGTTTCCACGCTCACAATAGTTTGCTTGGCTAAGCGAGTAATGAACGAGATAGGGGAAACTTGCTTTCAATTCCGTCTTTATTTGTCGTGCAATTTATGGTAAGTATGCGTTTTTATCTGAAAATTCTACAACTTTTGTGTCGGTACAAGTTCATAGACCTCAGAATGATGCAGGAAATACGAATATAAAATAACAAAACGCCTGTATTCAACGAAGGGTAAGGCAGAAGTATCCCCACATACAATAAGTACACCCACATGTCCACAGATTGTAATAGGCTACCCTAAATAGGAATATCTTGGAGAGAATGAAACATTATCCGTCTTATTACAAAACGAGATCTAATTTTAGACCTAGTCTAAATCTTCAAGCCAGTTACTCTATTTTGAACTTTATTCCGACAAACGTAAAGTTCTTAATGCAGAATTGGCAATTTAGACTCGGGTTTAACGTCAGTTTTTGTAAGAAGAACTTTAGCTTCGCCGGATTATAGTTCGAATTTTAAAAACGGCTGGATGGTTTAAACCTGGGTCTAAAGATAAATCTTGTTTTGTAATGAGGCCGTATACGTATATTAGATAATATGTTTTAGTAGGCACTATATCGCGCCAATAGGTCGTTACGTGTTTCCAAAAAACGTAATAAAAAGTTGTTCTATAATACTTTAAATTGATTATAAATCTTTTGATAGAGATAAGCTATTGTGGTGAAACATAAACTAATCACTACTCCGAGTTCTACACCATATTTCATTATAAAAATTAATCATATTGGTTTGGTACTTTTTAAGTGGAACCTGTTCAAATCAATTAATTTGTCACATCCAAACAGATAAACCGACAAACAGACAAAAATTCCAAAAATTTATGAAATGGCATCTGTTGGTTATCCTTTAACACCCCAACATTTTTTTTTGGAAATATTTTCTATGTACAGAAACGCCTAGTCTACAGATTTATTATATGTATAGATTTAGATATCGAAGATAGATATAGATATGTATAGAATAGATATACATTATAAAGATTCACTCATAATATGTGGATAACTTGTATTTCCCAAACAATTTTCCTAGAGCACAAAACAAGTCTGTGTTTAATAAGTAGTTAAGTACAGTGGAATCTGTTTATTATGCCTCCGCCTATAGTGACTGCTTAATATCTTTATTGCAATGCGTTTTTCATATAAAATTCTTTCTATTAAACTTCGGATATAATGACTTCGCTTATAGTGACATGTCGATATACCTATTTTTGAAGAAATAGGTCATATTAAGCGACGTCAAACTAAGAAAAAGAAATAATATGAAATGTTTTCATTATGTTTGTTTTGTGTCAGCTCATGTTTCTTTTCTTTTTTATATAGGTACAGTATTTGTAGTTTTTCTCTCTATTAAACTAAATACCTAACAAAAATAGGAAGTTGATTATTTTCTAAAACTATGCTTTGTATGACGTGTTTTTCATTTTCTTTCGATGTCATTATAAGCGGATTCTACTACAGAGGTGAGACCGCCCTAGAATATCGACGTGAAATTCTTCCTAAGCTTGAATATGTAGGCATTACCTATGGAAATCAATAACAACAGTAAAGTAAAGAACATTCGAAGGAACTCTAAAAATTACCTGATACCACCATGACCGCAAAGAATAACATATCGCACCTCTGATAAAACAGGGCTACAACTCGAAAGTCATTTACAGGAATTTTCATGTTGTTATTCAGGAAAATTGAAAAACAGCGTATGCCACCCTTCCCATGTCGCGCGTACAGGGTATGTACCGATAACAATAGAATTTCTATTGTGTCTGCTAATTGGACATGCGACGGGTTAAAACATATTTTTTGTAAGCATGTATAATTGTATAAGAATAAAGACCGATTAACAAATCCGTGAGTTTATTTTCATTTTTCTAAAAATCCAGGTTTCTCGAGTTGTAACCCTATTTTATCGGAGGTGCGATGTTATGTCAAATCATTTCCACAGCCAATCGTACATCAATCTTCTTAATCTTCTTCCACAGACACAATATCACAAAACTTCACTCCCAAATAACATTCAGCCAATCAGACTAACACTGTTCTGTGGTTTTGAGTGACAGTTCAATCACAACAATTTGATGTTAGTTCGCTACCAAAGCTGTTTCTACTGTATAGTTTTTGTGGGTAACAATAAAATTCTGGTAGAGTTGAGTTCTTTTTAGGGTTCCGTACCCAAAGGGTAAAAACGGGACCCCATTACTAAGACTCAACTGTTCGTCTGTCTGTCTGTCACCAGGCTGTATCTATGTTCTATGTTCTATGTTATGGGTTTGGTTTCTGCACTTAGTCCTTCAGTGGACCATTGTGCGTGGGCCATGGCGGCCGTCGGTGGTTATTCCAACCAGCCCACCTCCCTCCAGAAGCTGATCAAGTCTCCTGGTCTGTTTAGAACATCTGTGTACGATCTGGGTGTCCCGAGGGTTTCGGATCTTATCTGGGTGACGCCTGTGCACTCAAAGAGCACATGCGCAATGGTTTCATCAGCCTCCATGCAAGCTCTGCACAGGGGACTGTCTGTTATGCCCAGTGTGTGAAAGTGTTTATTTAGCGAGCAGTGTCCCGTGATGGTCCCCGTCATCAGGCGCAGGCCTTTCCTGTCCAGACGTAAGAGGCGCCTGGTTAGCCTGCCGTCCAGTGACGGCATGGCTTCTTTGGACTGCCTGCAGCCTGGTGACGACGACCACCAGCTTTCTGCTTGTGTGTGGGTGTGCTCCTGTAGCCACCTTCGTAGTTGGTTGAAGGGGATAGGCACGATAGGTTCCGGTCCACAAACTGACATGCTGGAAGCCCTTCTGGCCAGCTCGTCAGCTGCGTCGTTGCCTAGCGATCCACTGTGTCCTTTTATTCATTGTAGTGTCACTGAATTGCGGTTCGATACAGTTACCCGCTCAAGCGCATTGTGACATTCTAGTATTAAGTTCGATGTGATGCATTTTTTATCTAAGGATTGGAGGACCGAGGCGCTGTCGGAGAGTATGCGAACATGGGTGTTCGTAACTCTCCTGGCCGCTATGGCATAAGCCGCCTGCATTATGCCCACACACTCTGCTTGGTAGACCGTGTTGAGCATTCCCAGCGGTTTGGATATTTTTATGTTGAGATCGTGTGAGAAGACTCCGACTCCAGTTCCGCAGTCGGTCTTTGAGCCATCGGTGTAAATTCTCAGTTTCTTCGGTCCTGAGTGATCGCACTGCTCCTCTTCAAGCACTATGTTATAGTGCTTTTGGAAGCAGTACTGTTTCGGGGCTTTGTCGCAAGGTGATGCCATCATTGGCTGCCGTTTGATCGCATCTTCTTTTAAGCGTGTGTGTTTGACCCTAGAGTCATTGCTCAGGGTCCCTGATTTGGAGAGCCTAAAGGCAGCCAGGGCCGCTTCCTCCCGCACTATGAGGTGTAGGGGCGGCAGTCCAAGCATAGCCTGTAGGGCAGCAGTGGGTGTAGTTCTCATGCAGCCAGTGATTGCCACACACGCGAACCGCTGCAGCTTTTCAAGGTATTTTTGGGCTGTGCTCAGGTCTGTTCTGGGCCACCAGACTAGTGAGCCGTATGTAATTATCGGTCGGATGACTGTGGTGTATAGCCAGTGAGTGACCCTGGGGCTTATCCCCCAGTTCTTGCCAAGCATTCGCTTGCATTGCCACAGGGATATACTGGCTTTCGTAGTAATGTAGCTGGTGTGTTTTGCCCAGTTCAGCTGTTTGTCCAGAAAGATGCCCAGGTATTTGGTTTCAGTTGAAAGGCTTAGGGTTGTACCAAAGAAGCGTGGTAGTTGTAATGTCGTCAGTTTCCTCTTTTTTGTGAAGAGAACCAATTCGGTTTTTGTGGGGTTCACTGATAGTTGGTGTTTACCACACCAGTTTTCTATTATTTTCAGGGCCTGGCGCATTAGATTGCACAGGGTGTTTTCGTGGGTGCCATTTATTATTACGGTTATGTCGTCGGCGTATCCTACGGTATAGTAGCCTTTGTCGTTGAGTTCTTTTATTAGACTGTCTACAACCAGGTTCCATAGAAGCGGCGACAGGACGCCCCCTTGCGGGCAGCCCTTCGCCACTATGGCTCTTGTGGTGTCGTTTACGGTCACTTGTACTGCCCTCCGTTTGAGCATGTTGGTGATCCAGCCGCTCAGGGACGGGTCTATGTTGTGTCTCTCTAGGGCCGTGTTAATGCTGTTGAAGGTAGTTTTGTCAAAGGCGCCCTCGATATCAATGAAGGCTGCCAGTGCTGAGCATTTGTGGTCCACTGCGCATTCAATTTTGGATACCACGCTGTGTAGCGCAGATTCCGTTGATTTGCCTGTGGAGTACGCATGTTTGTGGAGTGGCTTTGCCTGAAGAGGTCCATCTCGTATGTGTCGATCACAGAGCCTCTCTAGGGTCTTTAGTAGAAAGGATGGGAGGCTTATGGGTCTGTACGCCTTGGGTTGTGTGTAGTCACCAGGCTGTATCTCATGAACCGTGATAACTAGACAGTTAAAATTTTCACAGATGATGTATTTCTGTCGCACAACAAATAATAAAAATAAAATAAAGTTAAAATTTAAAAGCAACGTTTTTTTCGGCATTTTATGCCTTGTGGTACGGAATCCTTAGTGTGCGAGTCCGACTCGCACTTGGCCGGTTTTTTCTAAGACAAAATATTGTTGATGATAATTTGGGTTGTTTTCTATAGGTACATACATATAAATAAAATTGAATTGTCTGTTTGTAATGTTAAAATAGCAGTTTTTTATTAAAAGTATATGAAAGTACTTATAACAAAAACACATTTTTTATTTTGTCTGTCTGTCTGTTTGTTCCGGCTAACCTCCGAAACGGCTGGACCGATTTTGACGGGACTTTCACTGGCAGATAGCTAATATGGCCAGCAGTAACTTAGGTTTTTATTTTAGAATTAGTCATTATTAAAGATACACATTATTGTTTCCCGACAACCACGCGAAATAAGTCGCGGGCACAGCCACTCGTAGTTTTCAAATAATAAAGCAGCATTCGACATTCTAATTTAGATTTTTTTCTTTTGTTTTGCTGTCATTTTGAGAGCCCACTGTATTTGGCTTTCAGTATCTATATCACTGACCCATATTATACAATTACGCTGGACTATACTACACGAAATGACAGTTGTTTTTTGTGCTGATTCAAAGCGCCCCGCTCGAGCGTCTCAGGAACTAAAATTGACACATCGCCGCAAATGACCGTCGTTTTGTTTTGGTACAGACGCCAGCACATCAAGCTACTACAATCTGTCAAATTTCTTTAATAGATTTTCAATGTTATTACTAAAGTATAAGGTTCAAAGTTCGTCGTCGTTTCAGCCGATAGACGTCCACTGCTGGACATAGGCCTCCCCCAATTTTGGGAGGGTTTGCCATAAACGCCACGCTTGGCAGGCGGGTTGGCGATCGCAGTATGGTATGATGGTGGAATACATAGAGAACGCTGCTGCCCATTCTCCGGTAGGTTCAAAGTTGATTGGGAAAATTTGACAGTCTCGGGTAGCTTGACGTGCTGGCGTCTGTACATACCGTTACATACGTCTCTGATGATTTAGGTTTAAATCGTGGAATAAGACTTGTTTGTGTATTTTGTTTACTACGACTTAATTAGAACATTTTTATCTTGAGAGTATGCGCATCTTGTAAAACTCGTTAACAAAAATATTAGTTCCACAGATGCTCACGTTGCTGTCAGCGCCAAAACGGCGTAAATCAAATGTCTTCATTTTGTCATCGATGGTATGAAGTCCAGCGTAGGTACCTACTAGTCCATACTAATACATATTATAAATTCGAAAGTAACTCTGTCTGTCTGTCTATCTGTCTGTGTCTGTCTGTCTATCTGTATGTTACCTTTTCACGTCTAAACCACTGAACGGATTTCGATAAAATTTGGCAGAGAGATGGATTGCATCCTGGAGAAGGACATAGGATATTTTTTATAACGATTTTCTCACGGGATCGACACTTATGCGGGTGAAACCGCGGGGCTCTGGTAGTTTATTATAGGTCAGTGATCTATATCCATATTATCCATACATATTATAAATCAAAGTCTCTTTTCATGTCTGTATATGTGACCGCGTTATCTTCTAAATTACGCAACGGATTTTGATGCGGTTTTCAGTATCATTCAGGACTTAAATTCCGGAAGGTTTAATATATTAATATTATATTAAACTTGACTTAAAAGAAATCATGACGTCTTGACAAGTCGCAAAGCCGTGTTGAGCTGACGGGTCTCATAAAATGACGTAGGTTTCTTACCCAATTAATATCAATATCATAAAAAGCTTAGCAGTTATTACGCTCATCATTTTCATCCGCACAAAGGACCAGAAACCTAAGGCCCTACAGGTGAAGCGGCCGTGCCGCAATTGAAATGATTCATATGCATATGGTCTCGTGTAATCTCACAGTACAGCTACAAAATACAGAGAGTACAGAAGGCAATCTACATACAAAGAGCGCTCGAGCAACGCACACATAGACACCGCTCACGGACACGTTATCTCGGACGGGTTGGGAGTAGTGCGAGCGCGGGTGCCATCCGATTGAGACACGCGTCTGTGAAGTGCAGAAATGGAGCAACAAAAAATGCTAAGTTTGATTTATATAATAGTTTCCTATTTTGAATCAGTATAAACGAAGTAACTTTTTTGTAAGGTAAATTCACGCCACCAACTATTACCTACGTAAGTTGAAAACATGATTTTTTGTTTGTGTAGATATTGTGTTGTTTTATAGAGTAATCCGTTTTGAAGTTATTAGGGATGTTCGTTAGTAAAAATTGACAAATGTAAAATTTTATATGTTTTTGTTCTGTAAACGTTTATTGTTTTGTTTTAATATTGTAGAATAAGCACAACAATAAATCAAACAACTAATTACGAGTGCCACTACCACGATAGTTTCTTGTGCATAAGCCAAAGTTGACAACCCTAGCGCGACCGCCGAGCGTAGGTATCAAAAGTGAAGTTCATACATGTGGTTGACTTCTGTACTCTCTGTATTTTGTGTTCGCGGTCCTATAAAGCCTCACAACCTCATTTGTGTGACGTGCAAAACAAACATTAATTAAACCTCTGCGTTGATCCGAATCATAATTATTACTCCCGAATATTCCATTCGGGATGACAGCCGAGATCTCCTGAGCGTGGTCTTGTGGATCGCTGATGATAAATCGTGTTTTTGGGCCGCCTTGGAGACGCGAGCTTTGTATATTAAAGGTTATTAATGTATTCTTTATCCCTGGGATTTTCTTGTGCATTGTCCTGAACTAGCTTAAGGCAACTACATAACCTAAAGCGCGGTCTTTGTTGGACTGCATAGAAAAAGAAAGAGAAGCGCGATGACACAACGCTGGTAATTTATTGCAGAATATGAAGCAATTATCTATTTACAAAAAATCTATTGTTTGGACTAACAAATTAAAACACTAGTGCTTTCGTATGTTGCTTGTAGAATAATCTGACAAAAAATTATAATGATTGTAACAAATTAGTTGTATTATGTTTTCAACACACTGTCTACCTAGCATATATCCTGAAGAACACCATTTATTTTTCTGATTTTGTTTACTGTAGTCGATCATATACTTTTATTGTTTCTAAAACTTGCGTTTTTTGTTTAGGTCCTGTAAGCCCCTTAAGGGAGTCCTAAGGATCAACATAAGACCTTGTGTTGTTAGTTGTTGTAAGTGTTTTTAAACAACCTCTAGTGCGACTACCTGCCATATCACAGTCAGAACACGGTGGATTTTCTCCTAACACACTTCAACCTTGTATTTCTCTAGAAAATAATTTATTTTCTGTCACTTGTCTAACGACTAAAATGAGCGTTGGAACACTACATACATGTATGTAAAGAGATGTTTCATATATTATTTATATTTCGCATGACATGCGTACAATTTATCTAAATAGGTACTCTACTCTACTTACTAGCTGGGCCCCGCGGTTTCACCCGCGTAAATATCGATCCTTTGGGAATATCGGGATAAAAAGTAGCCTATATGTTAATCCAGGGAGTCAGCTAGCTCCATACAAAATTGTATCAAAATTGGTCCAGCCGGTTGTCTATTGTTTACCCGAAGATTATATACCATAATCATCATATTCCCGAATTTCATTTACCCGAATTTCATTTGCCCGAATGTTATGTTTGCTCTAAAAGACATATGACATACTTTTAATTGCCCGAAACTTAGATACCATAAGAACGAGTGCCATACGTATTGCTTTTCATATTTTTAATTGCCATAATAATGATTAGACATAATATTTAAACGACAAAATGATTATTAGACATAATATTTAAATGCCATAATAATTATTAGACAAATATTTAAACACCATAATAATCATGATTAATGGTCACATTTCTAACCTAACTGAACCAAAACCTTAAAATATTCTATGCATGGTCGATGGTGGGCTTGGTCGATGGAAGCCCCGGGGCTCCTACTTTTGGGTGTTTTATAAAAAAATAACCACGAAGGTGATGGCGGGGTCTATTCGCTCGCTTCGCTCGCTACGACCCAGCCATCCCCTTCTAACCTAACCTATCCGAGTTGGGGTGCCTTAAAGTCCCGATTGCATCCAGTTTCTCCTAATATAACAACCGTTACACACCCAATGTCGATGGCAAATGATGTTATGGCATATAATAATTATGGCATGTGATAATTTGGGCATGTGATAATTAGGGCATGTGATAATTAGGGCACGTGATAATTAGGACTTACAATGATTATGACAAATGATGTTATGGTAAGTGACTTCATGGGAAACAAAGCGTCTAGCACGTGACTAATATAGCAAATAAGAGTAGGGCAAATGAATATTACGTCATATAATATTATGGCTGTTGACTATTATGGCAAATGATATTAGGGCAAAAAAAATTTGGGCAAACGGCGGTATACCGGTCCAGCCGTTTGAGCGTGAAGAAGTAAGAAACATAAACATAAACACACACTCACAAACTTTCGCCTTTACAATATTAGTGTGATTTAAAATACACGCCAAGGTATAAAATACATTTAGGTACTGAACTATCTTATTATCACTTTAAAATATACTCTCACTTTTTCTTGTTACCCACAGCCTTGTAAGAAAAAATATTTGTGCTTCTACTATTGTACTTACTAGTTTATTTGCGAGTACTTACCGTTCCTCATAAGTTCAAGTAGGTATTAAGATTAACTTGTATTTTCTCATGAAATATGAGAAATACAATGGCAATGCTGCCAGACTTTTGGGCACAGTTCCTGTTGACAGCGATGCGGACGAATTTTTTGATGCCCTACGATTATTTTTTCATATAAATGTACATATTATTATTTTAAATGTTAGCATAGATTATGTAAATATTTTCTAATGATAAATGAATTGTATTTTTTATAAGAAATAAACGTATTAAACCGTAAGTAATGCACGAACCCGAGCTTCACAAATAAACAGTAGGTAAAAGGTATACTACATTAACAGCTGACATAAAATATACCTAAAGAATAGAAATGTCTCCTGAATATTGATCACCAATTCTCCCGTGCAAAGACTCTTTCGTGCAAAAGGAATTTTGTGAAAAGTAATGTAAGAGATTTGAATAGGTCTCGCTCCAATAGCTCAGTTGTATGCTTCAGGAGCTGAAAGGTACCAAAGAGAGTTTACACGTGTCCTTTTGAAAGAAAATGTAATTGTACTGTTAGGCACTTGTCCCATTGCCAACGAGACAGTGACTAGCTAGCAACGATTTTCTCGCTCAAGAAACGTACAGAAGATTTTGGGCTCCGTGTAAGTAAAAGAGATTATGTATATTATGTTAACGGAAAAGTGTGCAATCCGTCACTTTATACCTTCAATTCCTAGGATATGTGTACAATTCCTAAAATAGATAGGAAATCTATGATATATTTTTTAATTCTTTACTTTTCCTAGGAAATCTATACATTTCCTAAATAGCAATCGGAAATCTTAAAAATTCAATATGTTGTGCTGCTAGACGACGTAGATGCAAGAGCGAGCGAAGGGCACCTCGAGGTTCGGTTTGGTTAGGTTTCTTTAAACCCTGCAGACAGAAATAGGAGCCCCGCGTAGCGGGGCTTCGTCGACCTGACGTCGACGTCGTTAGAAATAAAACATGTAGCATGCTAAATGTATGCTTTAGAATGTTATGCTTAATCATTATTATGATTAGAGAAATTTACAAACGTGTTTTATTTCTTTTAGTCACAGAAAGCATTACTTTTATATATTTCCTAGTATCATCTTGGAATTGAATACAATTCCTAGGAAATACATACATTTCACAGGAAATGTGTGTATTAACCGCTTGTGTGCCGTAATTACATACACAATTAAAAAGCCATTGTATCTCGCGTAGATCTACGTTCCGGCGGGGTTAAAGAATCTTTGAAAGATTATTTTACACGTTTCCTAAGTAGACTCGGATTTGCATATATTTCCGGTAACATATATACTTTATCGCTGACGGTTCACACCGTCGTCGGCGAGTACTCGTCTGTCGCAGCGACTAGAGCTATCGACGAGAGTACTCGCTTAGCGACGCTCGCTTGGCGAGTAAAACACTCGCTGATAGACTCACGCTTGGTACAGACGCCAGCGCATCAAGCTGCGAAACTGCCAAATTTTCCTGAAAAAAGAACTTTGAATCTTATGCTTTAGCCATAAAGTTGAAAATCTAATAAACAAATTTGACAGATTGTAGTAGCTTTTATGGCCCACTCCCTCTCACAAAGAGGAGGCCCGTGTCCCAGCAGTGGGTACAATATAGACTGATTATGTATGTATGTAGTAGCTTGACGTGCTGGCGTCTGTACATACCATAGATAACGATATCCGTGGTACAGACTTCAGCACATCAAGCTATAAAATCTGTCAAAATTCTTTAATAGATTTTGGACTTTATCGCTAAAGCATAAGGCTCAATATTAATTGGGAAAATTTGACAGTTTCGGGTAGCTTGATGTGCTGGCGTCTGAACATACGCATACTTACCAGCGAGTATTCGTCTGTTTATTTGCTGTACATCGCTGCTCGTTGCTCGCCAAATCGTTTTAAATTGTTACTCGCTTCTCGTTAATAGCCGGCGGTGGAAAAGGAGCCCATAGCACCATAGTACGGTGTACCAGCTACAGAATTCCTTTTTACCGGTCGACTTTTAAAGCAATGAATTGGCATCGTCTGGGCACGCACAATTCGTCGTCATTATCCATCGCTTCCATCGGGCGCAGATTTTTTTTCAAAGGATTTCTTTACAATTCGAAGGATTTTAATCCATTGTTGGTATGTTTTTTCATTCAAAAATTCGTATGCTTTACAACGTAATTCACGCAATGAATGTTGTCGAATTATCAAAATGACAGGCATTGCAATTAATAATAATAATAATAATATATAATAATAATATATTTATTCAAAATTATAAGGCATGAAAATTAGTACAGTTTTGCTTAAATAAAAATAGTAGATTGTTATACAAGGGTCGGAAGGAATCAATTCCCATACGAGGCATTTAGACGCGGCTATAGTCCGAGTGGGAATTGATGACTTTCACCCGCGTTAAACACTCTACTTTTCATTTCGAATTTAAGGAAAGTAAAAAATAGTAGTTTTTCTAAAATATTTATTGATAATAATAATAACATGAATAGTACCTATAGAATAGTCTTTTTTAAATTTGAAGTATGGAACACACCACGTCACTGCCACAGAATCTACTCAAGATTCTGTGTCCGAATCTACTCAAGATTCTGTGTCACCACCGCGGGCCGTCCCGCTTACTAGGGCCCGTATTATTATCATTCTGTCTGCATTCTTACTTTTACCATTTTTCATAAATTACTCAGAAAACACGATAATCTTGATAAAAATTACTAAAAAATGTGTTGCGACGTGACACTTTTTAGTGCTGACCGTCCACCCAGCTTTCTTATTTCGATTCCAAACTTGCATACAGCCTAATCGATACTCGCAATAAAAAAAATGAAAAAAAATTGTAGAAACTGTATAAAAACTCTTTAAACTAACAAAAAATGTATTGAAATGTAAAGTGTTTGCAGAATATCCAATCTATAGAATTAATTAATTATCATCATTCTCAAAAAAACTTCTGGTAAGCCTACCTAAAAAATGTTTACTGGGTATTCTGTAGTAAACTATTAGAAAGTATCAAAAATAAAATCCACAATAAATAATTGTCCAAAAAATTAAAATCATTTTAAACAGCGAGCGCATTCCGAACATAAATTTAATTATAGAAGCATTTCGGCGTGAAATTCAGTAAATGAGGTACCTATGGCCTGTCTGTTATTGACATGATATTAGAAGAGATTGAAATTATATTAGAAAAGCATAAATCATTATGACAAAAAAACAATAATGGTCGGCGATTTTGAACACAAATTGAGTAGTGGTAATGATTATATACGTATTATCGAACCTGTGTTTGAATATTACGTTAAAACCTGGGCATTTTCGTGTTGTTTATAATATTATCAATAACATTTGTCACATTTTAAATCTTATCTTCATCTGTGTGTGTGAAATTTGTGAAAAGTAAAAATGTACACACGATTGGCGCGAAACTTCGACATTAGATATCAAAAAAACTTCATTACCACTACTTATTTACCTTAAACTATGGATAAATTCGTCAAATAATTAAATGATGTATATTCACAGCCCCATATGGTAAAGTCAGGATGTTCGAAATCCCCAATTTTTATGTTTTTTAGCCTCGACCACAACTGACATAAAACTGGCGATTATCGTACCTATGTATGTTGAATTTATTCAAGGTAGTGCGCTAAATAAGAAAGATTTAATCGCGTTAACATATGAGCTTTTTATCCAACTCTCCTAATTAACGCACATTCATAAGATTTGATGGGTAGCATAATAAATATTTACATAATCAATTAAGGGTGTCGTATGTCTGATTGAGCTGACTACGTAACTAAATTTTGTTCTATTTTTAAATATCATTCCCGCCCTAGGGAGGGAAGCAATTACTATGAGTCTTTCCCGCCCAAGGGTGGGAAGCAGCGTTTTCCGAGTATGAGAGATGAAAATTATATTGCTAAGACTTAAACTTAATTGTTCATGTGTTACGTAGGTAATTACTACAAGTCCTGCAATGAAAAAAAATAAGTTAAGATTGGCTATAGCATAATACCTAAATTAATTTGAACTTTTGAATCATGGCAAAGAGACGGCCAGTACCGTAAACCGGGGTTACTTTGATCAATATTGAACTTTCAAGGTCCATATCTTTTAAATCTTTGGTTGTAAAAAAATACATAATCGGTCTAATAATCGGTTTTGTTTAAACTCGCGATTTCTGTAATAATAAATAAAAAAATATTGCTACATTTTGAGAAAATAAAAAAACTGTCTGATCAAAGTTATACGTAGAATGGGGTTACTTTGATAACTTACTCTTGGGTTACTTAAACTTCCTTCCACTATTTGACTAAGCGCTTCTTCCATTCGCGGTTGTGAATAATTTTCGTATTCACGGGACCCAACTTTCATTTCATATAGGTATTCGCGGCATCATCCGATCAATCTCGCATTAAACAAACTCAAGTTATTGCATTAATTTTGACGTTAGAAAAACAATAATCACTGTATTGGTTATTCGATAATAGGCCACATAATGGAGTTTATCTAGAAATTTCATTACACCATCACAATGATTAAGTACACATGAAGTTTTGCAGCACAATTATGTAGCTATAAATAGAGAATAACAATATAATTACATATTTCAATTTAAATGGTTGGTGAATTCCCAGCGTGTCCTCAAGAAAGGATTCAACAGTTCTTCAATTACGCTAACCTAGAAAAAAAAACGAACAAATTACGTTTCGTTTTAAGCAATTCGCGATTTTATATGACATGGAAGTTTTGATCAAAGTCATCCCGCTATTCAAAGTAACCTCTGTAATTACGGTACTGAAATTACTTGGTTTACCTAGTCCTGTCTTTGTGAAAGAAACGATCCATAAAACAGCACATATTATATGGAATTATTACTGCGTGTAATAATTATGCAAACAACGTTCACTCCTATTACTGTACGAATGTTTGGCGTCTGTCCGCCGGAGCATGCATCATCATCATCATCATTTCAGCCGAAAAACGTCCACTGCTGGACATAGGCCTCCCCCAAAAGGGGGGGTTTGCCATAATCGCCACGCTTGGCAGGCGGGTTGGCGATCGCAGTATGGTATGGGGTGGTACTATTCTTTAAGTCCGACACCACACAGACCATTAGAAATGTAGTGTTTATAGAGTTCTGTAAAATTAAAATGTGTAATTAATTGAATGCTAGATTAAGTACCTCTTATAATACACTTGGTCGTATGATATCATTGGTGTAGTTGAGAACGCTAAAAGGGATGTGTGGTGTTCCGCGCATGGATAGATTGGGATGATGGAGGGATTCAATGAATATTTATGAGCAACTCTGGAAGTGGCAATGGTGACAGAAAAGTTGTGTGGAAATGGAAAAGATATATGAAGTTGTATGGGTATGTGATGCGGACAAATGAGAAAAATGTCGTGAGGAATGTTTAGAGTATGAATGTAAGACCAAAAAAACTATGTGTGGACTGTGTGTCCACACATAGTTGTTCACACATAGTTGTTGTTGTTTGTTGTCCACACAAGTTTGGAAGAAAAAGACAAGTTACGCCGTCTCTAAATTAATTGAGACAAGGGCTAGAGAATGAGAATGCTGAAGACCATATCTTTGGTTCATAAGCAGGATACAAAGTTCTAAAAAGTTATTTAAGAACATTTTCAAAATGTCTTATAAATTTAAAAGAAGATAACTGGAAATCTCTGTTTCCATGGAAAATTTAAAATCGGTCTAATTTGACTGCAGCATTAATTTTCGAAAATGTTCTTAAGTACCTACCTTTTTAGACCTTTGTATCCTGCAGATCCTTTGTATGAAGTTTCATTAAAATCGGTTCATTCATTTCGAAAAACAAAGGCTTGAAAGTTTGTATGAAATGCCGTACGGCGTAAACGCTCTTAAAACTACTACTTTAATCATAGCATCAGAGCCTATTTACTTAAATACTTATACGTGAAAAGATCTACAGAAAGCCTAAAGTCCCCGTCACGAGAAGCTATAAACTTTGTAAATAAAGAACTTTATACTAAAGTTCAATAAGTAATCCTAAATTCAATCAACTCAATGTAACGTACGTGTAATACGAAACTAACGAGCAATTTCACTTGGTCGGATTTGTGGTACTGGAACGCGTCTGACTCATGGAACGTAAACATTTGGGCCGCCATCGCCATTTTGAAGTAAGTTACAGAATACTCGGAATCGTCTGACGGCAGTAATTAGATGTGTGTGTTGTGTTACCTTAATTATATCCCTATATAAAAATAAAAATCATTACAAACTGTTTTTTTTTTTAATTTGATCCAAAAGTTGCGAACCCGTGAATGTGTGTTTACATAATTTATACCTTCTCGTGACGGGGACTATAGGTGACTGAAACACATCCTGATTTACTACACATTCTGTAATCATAATAGCGCAGCACTGGTTCACGAAAACCTAATAATATGCAAACTAACTCGCACATTACACAAACATTTGACATTCACTGAGCGAAACCCGCATCCAACGGCCACTAAGTATTGTTACATAATTTTCGTGTAATTAGTAGAATGGTATAATGGAATATAACATTTCGCCTATAATTTTACGTAGGGTACGACAGAGGTGGACCGTCGATAAAGTTGAAGTTTACTAAGAAACTGATGGATGTTTTCGACTGAAATTTAATTGATAAAAGAGCTGTTTGTTTTCTATTAATAAAATAAAATTTTATTCGAAAATATCCATCGGTTTCTTCCTAAACTTCAACTGTATGCGACGATCCTGCATACTTATCTCTTTTGTTGACTGTACACCCACATTTCGCCAACACGCGTAGCATGACGACGTTTTGTAGACGGAAGAATAGACAAAATTTCGCAATGCCATGCTTAGACGTGTAGAATGCGTACAAATATTTCTACAATCCGTCATTTTTAACCCCCGGCGCAAAAACGACGGGGTGTTATAAGTTTGACGTGTGTGTGTGTGTGTGTCTGTCTGTGGCATCGTAGCTGCCGAACGGATGAACCGATTTCGATTCGGGAGTGTTCTTAGCTATGTTTGATGAAAATCGGTCCAAGATGGCCGCCGCCACAAAATGGCGGATTACATATTTTTTCACAACTCTCTCAATATTATGGGTATCAAATGAAAGAGATTGAATAGTAGAATACTAAACACTATGATAAATTTCAAATCCAAGATGGCCGCCACCACAAAGTGGCGAATTAGGTAAGTACATTTTTTTTCCCACAACTACCTCTATATGGGTATCAAATGAAAGGGCTTGACTAGTAGAATAATCTACACTATATTGAAAGGGAATGAGGAATATTAACTAACGAAATGAAAACTAAAAACTTGAAAATTATTTTTTGTCTGATCAATGCCCTAGATTGATGAGGAAAGTGGAGTGATGACTGGTACCTCTACGACCACTGAGTTTGACCATTTTTACGAATAGTATTATCTTACTCAACAAACGTATTTCTACATCAGATAGTGTCGCAGTCCCATTATATAAACTAGATCTGAAATATCTAATAGCTATGAAATACTTGTACGAAAGTTGAATATCTAAAGGAAGAACTAGAAAAAGGATAATAAAACAAAAAAATCTGTTTAGTCTTTAAAATTATTCTTCACCTATAAATTAATAATAATTTTTTGACGGATAAAAAACCTGATTAAACACCAAATTACCTGAATCTTAAAACGCAAGAAAATAAAAGAAATGAAATACAAATTAACACGTTCACTGCGTAACAGGCCGATATCGGCCTGCCGCGGTACTTCAGCTGGTGCGGACGAAGAAAACTATGTCCCGCTCGCTTGTGCGAAACGATTATCTCAGGTGTTTGTAAAAATTCGACATAGACAAATATATATTTCATCTTGCGGTCAAAATTGTAGGTGTTCCCCATCAAAACATAACGGCAGGCTTTTATCGACCTACCACGCACTGACGGTGAAAAACATCCGCTGAGTGCGGCAGTGGGCCTATTTCGGCCTGCCCTCCCAACAGGCAGCTGGCGACCCGATACCGCACAGAGCGCGCGCCCCGCGAGTTAGTGTTGTGCTATTTAACTGATCTGACGTAGCGTTCGATATAATCAATGATGGCAAGCAATAAAAGAAAAATACAAACTTTGGAAAATAGAGGAATTCGCCCTGCAGTTATTGATAGTGATAGTGACAGCAGTGAAGAAATATTTTCCACTAAGAAAAATAAGAAGAATTTGGAAACAAATGTGCACGGAAAACGAAGCACAAGCGGTAAGTTTTGTTTACTACCTACACATATCAACATTATCAGCCTCTGGGGAAAGTTGTTCAGTTTCGCGAGTTCTGTGGTAAAACTCATAAATGGTTAATAAATCACAAGGAATTAAGAAAAAAGAATTCATTTCAGAAAATCTAGTAAAACCTAAGGACAATGACCATGTCCTTGAGATGAGCGCTAAACGAAGGGTGCTACGACAGACTGCGGAAAACCTTTAATAGTACCCAACCAAAAAAAAAGTTAAGAAAATAAAAAAATATTGCAGGAAATGGAACCAAAACCTTTGCTTAACATGTTTCCAAGACATAAGTAAATAAAAACATTTTTCAGTTCTTTTACGATAATTCTGTTTTATTTTCGATATCCCCTTATTTTTCTCTGTCCCATCACTACTAAAAATACTTTCTAGTGCGGTTCAGGTCGATATCGGCCTGCCGCTTTTCCTGCTTTATTTCTCATTTCCTGTTCGGCAGATCCCGGTGCGAATCAAACCTAAGGAAGTTGGGTTCAAGGTCATTCTAACAATATTAAAAAAAAAATGTATACATTGTGTTTCCACAAAGTTATAGCAATTTAATCTATCCTAGTGCTGGTGGGTCTAGAAAGACCTGCCACGCACTGGCGAATATATCATTGGGGGCGCATTTTGGCCCGCCGCCGCACCAAATGAAGAATTATGATTTTACTTGCCGCAGTGACGTGTTAAGGAGTCCCTACAAAAAGCATGAAATAAAAAATTAAATAAAAAATTTAAAAAACCCTCGACACAAAATAATAATAAAATTAAATGTAAATAATTATAAAATAAATTCTTTAAGTCGGGGGTTTTTAAATTATTTTATCCTTTTCCAATTACATTTAATTTTATTATTATTTCGTGTCGGGGGTTTTTGTCTATTCTTCTGTCGACAAAAACCCGTTTCTACGGTGGTCATGCTACGCGTGCAGTTGTGGTTAAGCCCCAAGTGGTAGGGGGGAGCCTATTGCCATCAACCAGGCCCTAATCCAGCCTCCGGGCTGCTATTGAGAATTTCCTGGTGGGTAAATCCATCAATAACACTTTGCCCGACCAGGGAATCGAACTTCTCATGCTAAGCAGCAGTACCTACTTGAAACCACTACACCAACGAAGCAGTGCGATAATCTGAATATATAAAACTCAAAGGTGACTGACTGACATAGTGATCTATCAACGCACAGCCCAAACCACTGGAGGGATCGGGCTGAAATTTGCCATGCAGGTAGATGTTATAGGCAGGCGTAGGCATCCGCTAAGAAAGGATTTTGATAAATTCTACCCCCAAGGGGATAAAATAGGGGATGAAACTTTGTATGAAACTTTGTCAATTTTAAACCGATCGGGCTGAGACTTTGCATGCATATAGCTACGATGACGTAGGCATCCCCTAAGCAAGGATTTTGATAAATTCAACCCCCATGGGGATAAAATAAGGGATGATGGAGGATGTAAATGTATTAGTTTTTTTAATAATACTTAACGCGAGCGAAGCCGCGGCACTATGGAAAATGGTAGAACAAACGCATATCAAAAATGCTTAATAAGAATATCATAATTTGGCTAATATGACTATTTTATTAGGTTCTCTAATAGTCAAATTATAATATTCATTAGGATTTTTTCACTTAATACGCGAAATTATTATTTTTTTCATAGATAGAAATACATAGAAGACAGAAGTGCCAAACTCAAGTCTTTGCGTATACATGTTTCAATACCATATTGTGAAAAAAATACTTGGTACAGATATGCAGTATTATACATTTTTAGAAAGGTTATTTTATGCTTTTTGCGATACAGATTAATGATTTTAAAAGTAAAGAAAAATATTTCAGTAATTAGTTAAAACGTGACATACCTTATTTTTCACTTATATTTTTTTTCGTCGAAGGTTTTCAGTGTTACCCACGTTTGCCCAACCGCTACTTTTTGTGTTGACTAGTAGTGTAACTATTCATAAATAGAATGCAAAAAAAATCAGCTGCGGATATTTGCGGTTTTAGAAGATATGAGAAAAAAACTGATAAAAGTCAGAACCCGAAAATTGGTATCTTTTGCGGTTTACCACTGACACCATTCACATGAACTTTTTGGATATTTTCTTTATTATTTCGTGATAACAAAGGGACCTTATCAAATTTGCACTCGATTTGCGTAGGAAATTACAAGATAATAATGATGTAGGTACCAATTCGATATTGTAAAATGAGTATATAAAGGGAAGCAAAAACTATTCGAACCATCTACATCAGTGTAACTTCAAGTGAAGCAAATCTCATCTACGCCTATTACTTCTGCAGATTGTGAAGTGTTAAAATGTCTTCCTTCCTGTACCAAACGAGACTTATATAATCCCCTATATCGAGCGCGGCAAGACCATGGAATCATTATCCAAAGTTTTAGTGGAAAAGCTCAATGTTTCTGAAAACAACTTGTGTTTTATAATTAGTGACATACTCGTACAAAGGCACATTCTTCCTATTTTCAACAAGCGCTGGGCCCTGGCACCTCTGAAAAAATAAACATTTTTACAGAAGAATTGTACTTGGTTGGACTCAAGGTATTCGTTAAATTTACCGGATTCTGAACAATATTCTACGCCATCAACTTCTGGCTAACGAGGAAGAGCATGCGTGGCTTATGGAGACTCCTCAGAATCTACCAAGAAGAGGAAAAACACTCTTCTACTCCAAGAATATGGCTTCGAGCGTATAAAAAACGCCTACGTGCAGGGACTACGCGCTTTACGTGAGTACACAGAAGCTCATCTTGTCGAAGAATTAAGAACCGCTGACACTTAAAAGAAATTAGATATCTCAAGTGGAACGACTCAGACCAGATGAAGATTCTTTCCGATACGGAAGCATTGAGTGCTTTTATAAATTTGGATCTAACAAAAGCACAATATATGTGAAAAACTTAACCAACGAACGAAAGTCTTGTATATTCCCGCCTTACTACAAAATACAAGAAATAAAAAGATCCTGTTATCCACCATCTTCCACAATCGAAATCACGAATACTTATGCTAAAGTGATTAATATCCAAGATTTATTGGATCATGCTGCTGCTAGAATTTTAAAAATCGATTCTGTTTTCCAAAAACAACATAGAACATTGATCCTTTATTGTAAATGGGGATGTGATGGTTCATCTGGTCAAAGCCAATACAAGCAAATACTTGCAGAAGAGTCGGAAACAATTTCAGATGCCAATTTGTTCATCACTTCATTAGTCCCCATCAGATTAGTTGATGTGCAATGAAAACCGTACGTAAGAAATGTGAAAGAACTTGAAGAAGAGGCACTAAGTCTTTTTAACGTGGCACCTGAAAGTAAACCCACATTTACTGACCCTGATCCTGAAGTAAAGTTAAAAATAATATTTATATTTAGTTATTACTTATATTTGTATCTAGCTACACTGCTACATCATTTCCTGAAGCCAGATTATAGGATGTACCTATTAGTAATATGATTTTAATTTAGTAAATTGTTTTCATATATATATATTTTGTTTACTTTGCTTGTTGTAATTAACCATGGTTTAATATTTTTAGTCATTATAAACTTGTATTCCACTAGAAATTAATTTTTAACTATTTTTTTTGTGATTTTTTCCCATTTCTTTCATTCTACGCAAAAAAACATACATAGATATACAAGAAAACACTATAAACTACACATCATTCGAATCTCCAAATCTTACTGCATATTTGTGCCAAATTTCATCACGATACGACAAAAATTCATGAAGTTACAGATTTTTGATCCGATACCGACCTATATTTTCCATAGTGCGCGGGCACAAGCTAGTGAATAAATATTTCTAACTTTGATTTTGGTGAATGAACAAATAATTGATTAAGTCATCATATGCCTAGCCTTTTCGTAACTATGTTGGGGTCGGCTTCCAGTCTAACCGGATGCAGCTGAATACCAGTATTTTACATGGAGCGACTGCCTATCTGACCTCCACAACCCAGTTACTGGGTAATCGATACCTTTTTCGTAAGACTGGTTGTCAGACTTTCGGGCTTCTGACTGTAACGACTGTCAAAGATCCATGAATGACAGGGAGTGGTCTCGGTATATAAAGATGGTCACCCATCCACAGACCAACCACGGCAAGCATAGCTTAACCTGATCGATCGACCTGTGCGGCTGTTATTATTTAGCCACGGGCCTCTCAAATAATTGATTAAGTATTGGCATATTAAGATCGCATACTTATTATAACCTAAATGTAAACCCGGCTTCACATTACCGCTTGTGAAATGACCCGAATATGAGTACGCTTTCGCGTCTATTCACCAGTTTTCCGATCAGGGACGGGTTTTTGTCCCGTGACAAAGCGGGGATTATTCCGTATCCGCGCCAGTAAGTATTCAATTCACTTTCGACTTGCCTATTTTGAGTCATCCATCTTGCACCAAGGTTGCGGATCGCACCTTACCGAGTTAACTATACGAAAACGAAAGTCATAAATAATAAAAAGATGAACACACGCAGGTGAAATTTCGAGACATTTCCTTTGTAGTGCTCAATACCCTCTTCTCCCCACTATTTTATTGAAGGGAAAACTTCTAGCGCGATGGGCATTTTTTGAGATGGGAAAAAACCATTGAACTCTCGCCACTGTTACCGTAAGCGACCCCACGCGTGTTTTGTTTATAAGACGATTAAAAAAATACCCTCTTCGGATGTGTTCGGCTGTCCTCGGGATGTATTCAGTTTTAATGTATTTCCGATATGTCAGTGAGTTATGGCAATTTTATATTTCTGAGGACTGGTGCATATTTAGTCAGTCAGTTACAGAACTGTTCTGTTTTTCAACCAAGACCCTATTTGGACCCTATGGCTATGATGACTCGGAACAATTAATATAAAGACCCTCACCTGACACCAAATTAAACGAAGCACAATGGAACAAACACACACACACACACCAGACGCGCACACACACCACTCACACATCACACATATAAACACACGTCACACAAATATCACACATACACACGTACCATACCATACCTCAAATCACATCTCTAGTCTCCACTCTGGAATTCGTACTCCGAGCCCCAAATACAGACTAACTGTCGAGTTTGGGGCTCACTAGTTAATACTATATTGTAACCTAGCTATAGATAATATTTTATGCTACTCATGTCGTCTTAACTTGCTGAAAACCACCTGCTTACTGTATTACCTGGACAATAAATATTTTCTATTTCTATTTTCTTTCTATTTCAGACCATTGAAACTGTTGGACACTGTTTTTTACATTTCTATGGTTGGACAAATCTATCCCAAGTTATGACGCAACAATATGCGTCATCAGTCTAAGTATGGGTCGTCTACACTACTCGCGTCTCGGTCTCCACACAAAGAATCATCTTCTGCTCCAACAGCCTTTGGTCCTTAGAGAGATGTACGAGTATGTAGATATGGCCGGCTCGTTACAACGAACCCGTTTTGCGTATGCACAGACAAGATAGGGAAGAGCTAGATGATATGATAGAGAAATATGGGAGAAAAAGCTTGTTGCGCTGATCAAAACTAAATTGATGAAGAGCGTTTTAACTAATTGTACAAATGAGTTAGACACATCTACAATTCGTTTAATAATCAGAATTGAAACCGCTATTACCCTTAAATAGCTAATTATTCCTGTACTAATTGGGCAGTATTTGGCAGCATAATAACGCGAGGCGTGTTTAATGTAGGTAAACACAAAGAGCATCGGCCATTCGTGAAATGTCTGGCGGGCACTGGGTAGTGGCACGCAGCGGGCGGCATCCGCGTACACAGTGGCGCTCACAGGACTCGATGTTTTAATAATAAATAATGTATTAGTAGCAAGTAACGAACGCATTGCTACTGTAGGTAATTTACAAATAGACTAGAGTAATTATTGGAGAGAGTCTAGAGTAATTACGGTCACGTCCTGCGTACTATGCGTATATCAGAAAAAAGTAATTTAAAAAAATTTAATCGACTTCAAAAAGAAATCAAATCAAAATTATGAAATAACTTCAATTTCGGTGTCCTTGGGATCTGTATTTTAGTTTTAGTTTTTTGCCACCGAGACTTCCGAAATTAAAGTTATTTCATAATTTTGAGTTAATTTCGTTTTGAAGTCGGTTTAATATTTTTTTAAATTACTTTTTTATTTCGTAATTTTTAGTTTTTGCACTAGAATTTGACCAAGGTTTTGAGATGTTTTGCCTTTGACACTACACCCGTAGCTCGTATCAATAAGCCAGACCGTCACACTTACACGTATTAGTCCATATCTTGAAAATTCCTGAATCGATTTTGATGAAACTTGCACTGTTCTCTAAGTTGAAGTAAATGTAAGCCAATAAAAAATGGTCACGATCGGATTCATAGTTGCGGAGAAATGCGTGGAATAACAATAAACATACAAACATATCGACGCCTTAGAGTGAAAACCTCGTAAGTGTAAAAGAAGTAACTTTTCAGGAGGCAGAAAGAACTGCAGGCTGTAAAATTATTGTACGGAGTTTTCATCTTTTTTTAACCGACTTCAAAAAAGGAGGAAGATTGTCCGAAATGCGTAAAATGCTACTTACGAGGTTTTCACTCTAAGGCAACGATATATAAGTACATAGGTACATCTTTAAAATGTTCTATATTTGTTTGGAAGCCCTAATAGATTGTCATATGTGAATATAATGCAGTTTTAATAATATTACATAAATACGTGTCGAATTGATAAACTCCTTTATTTGAAGTCGGTAAAAATCGCTCTTTGTTAGTTTGTTTTTTATTTATACGAAACTTGTGTTGACGGTCTGTTTGACATTTTTCTCATTTGTTTCATGACTTTCAGGAAAAACTTTTAGACGATAAATAAGTACAGACGCCAGCACATCAAGCAACTTCCAGGCATCAAGCTACCTGTCAATTTATATTAAATAGATTTTCAACTTTATCGCTAAATCTTCAAAGGTTCAAAGTTGATTGGGAAAATTTGAACTAGAAGAAAACGAAGCTGGAATGCCCGAACCACCTTTACTTCCACCAATTGTTAATCCTATTGTCGCACATGAACCTCCACCACCAGGTGATAATCCTGATGATGATAATCCTAATGATGTTTTTCTTAAAATGTCCCCACTTATTTAGTTAGATACTTAAACAAAAATTCAAGTGCTATTTTTTTAGTGTTTTATTGTCTATCGAATTGTATATTCTTTGCCAAGTTGCTATGAGGAAGTCATAATATCCAGAAATATCTGTAGACGACGAGCTCTTCGCTATAGCGGCCTGTCTACAACGATTGAAATGTCTAGCCAGAGAGCCAATACATCAATCATCATCTGCCTAGCCTTTTCCTAACTATGTTGGTGTCGGCTTCCAGCCTACCCGGATGCAGCTGAATACCAGTATTTTACATGGAGCGACTGCCTATCTGACCTCCACAACCCAGTTACTGGGTAATACGATACCCCTTGGTAAGACTGGTTATCAGACTTTCGGGCTTCTGACTACCCGTAACGACTGTCAAAGATCCACGAATGACAGACGGGACCAACGGCTTAACGTGCTTTCCGAGGCAGGAAATTACCAATACATCAATATGATTGGGATCCCTTCTTTTCGCATAATGTTCTTTGTCCTAATATACTTCGGCATAACGATTTTGGCACAATTTGTTTTGGCATAATAATACTTCGGCATAATTTTTTTAGGCATACATTTTATGTTGGCATAATCATCTTAAAGACTAATTTGTTTTGGCATAAATTTGATTCGCATAACGTTAGTAGGCCTAATGACTATTAGCATAATAATATTTAGGCATACAATTAATTCAATTTAATATGCTGTGCAACAAAAGTTAGTGACAGAACCGAATTGCTGCAAAACCGACTTCACGTAGTCTTGTTTGTCCTACCCCTAGAGAGTAATTTAAAATCGCGTAGGCGCGTAGGGGCGAGGCGGCCCGCGGGCTGAGAAGCTGCGGTGGTGAGCGAAAGCCGTCTGCGACGATTAGCACGCGTGGGGCCGCCGGAGGCCCGCAGCGCCGGAGCCGTGACAGAAACCCTGCCTGCTGCATGTTGCATGCTCGCTTGAATGCTGCATGCTTGCTTGCATGCTGCATGCTTGCTTGTTTGCTGCATGCTTGCTTGCATGCTTGCTTGCATGCTGTATGCTTGCTTGCTTCATGCTTCCTACAGCGAAAAAAAAAACACAAAATTGTTCAATACGTTATATTATATTAATATGTTATATGTATATTACCTGATTCAGGAGATATGGTTTTTTTCCAATCGTCGAAATAAATTGGTATATCCTCTTCGGGCAAATTTATGCTTTAGGATATTATGCTTAAAAAAGTTATGCTTTAAAACTTTATGCTTAATAGGTACATTTATGCTTTAGAATATTATGCTTAATCATTATTATGGTTAGAGAAATTATGCTTAAAAAAATTATGCGTAAGCTGTTATGCGCAATTATATTATGGGAAAATATAATTGTGCCAAACAAAATTATGCTAAGTTATATTAGGTCTTAAAATTGTATGCAAATGGATAGGGAACCAATATGATTATCTACTAATAAGTTTTACTTGGTATTTTCATTTTCGGCTCTTTCTTCAGTAGCTGACACGACGCGTAATATGTATGGAAAACCTTTAGAGTATTCCATACATTTTCATAGAATTAGATATTCACAGATATCGATGTGAATAAATGTCACGTCAACTAGTGAAGAAAGGGCCTTTATATCCATTGATAATATTGTATTTCTCGTATTGTTTCGTCTATAAAACTCGGAATGATTAATCATTGCTATTCAAAACGTCTAGGCACTTTTTTTGTATCCTATTTATAGTTTCTCTCGCTTCTTCTCTGATCATAAAACTTAAACTATTGTAAAGACATACCTGTAAGCTTTAATATGATGTACTGTATGTCAGTGTACATGAATATTTTTTGTTAGGGCACTGCTCTCTACGAATATATATTTCCCGCGCCGAAGGCTAGTTAGTAGTTAGTCTCCGTTGAAAATGGCCGCCGTGGCCGAAATACGGTCTTTAGGACTTTATTTTATTTCCCTTTGATGTCCACATCAAAGAGTAATGCGGCACATGGCAAAAATCCAATTAACTTTCCAAAGTTAATTAGATTTTTGCCATGGGAGGCACTCGAACACAAGATAGATAGCATTAATTTTCTTTTGCTTTGTATTCTATTATGGTAATTAATTAATGTGTTATCTTCACACATGGAAAAATTAACATCTATTTTAAATTGTTCATCCAATGCTAAGATTCTTAATCATAGAGCCAGCCAATACAGCTTAATATAATTAATAAAAAAAAATAGATAGCTATATAGAATATTCTATATTATGTACACCACACAAGTCACCTTTCAAGCAAACAAAAATAATCAAAATCGGTTCAGCCGTTTGTAATTATGCCAAATAAAATTCTGCCTTCTTAATAGTATGCCATTGTAAATTCGAACTTATAAACATTCGGCCAAACAATAATTATATTAAATATTTTTTATGCCTTAAAAATATTCGCTTATAGAAGACTACCTTCCGGCCGCGGCTTCGCCCGCGAGGTATGTCGATAAAAACTATCCTATGTCCTTCCCCGGGATGCAATATATCTCTCTGCCAAAATTATAGAAATCCGTTCAGTAGGTCAGGCGTGAAAAGGTAACATACAGACAGACAGACAGACAGTTACTTTCGAATTTATAATGTTAGTATGGATTATGCCAAGTGTGTTATGCCAAATAAATTTCGGAGCACAAGATTCTGCCAGATAGAGGGCATCCTACTGAATGTAGTCTGTGGTGTACATACCAATTATCGTATTAATTAATTTTCTCAGAGCGCGAACGCTCGCGATACTCGCGTAGAAATATTTAATTATTGCGCCTGTTGCATCATGAATTGTAATGACATTCCATTCCATCTCATATTCACATCTTTATTCATGTGCCTGGTTCTGCTCTGACACAATAAATATTACACCTCTTTAAACATTTATATTTCGTTTTCAGGACAGCTGAAATTATTTGAGTCGAGAAAATTAAGCTGCCACGGGCAAAGAATTTGCACGAAAAAGTTTATCTTTTACGATTTACTCGACTGAGTTCGCTCTACCAGAGTTTAAAATATTTAAGCAGTTGTGCACTTTTAAGCTTTGTAGGTTTAGTATATTTTTTAATAATTTTCAGAGGTACTGGGAATCAGTAATGGAGAGTAGTGGTAACCAAGTGGAAACGGCCTCAACCTACAAGTCGTAGGTTTGAGACCTTTTTTTTTCGGATGGGATATCATCAAATGACCCCTCCCGCTCTGTGTGGAGCGGAAGGGAGTGTCAGACTCTTACTGACTAAAACCCACCCGTGTTCCTTCCTTAGCCCTTTATGTTCCGGGCCAGCGGTAACCCTTTCGGATAATCCCGCTGACCCGGCAGGAGGTTTGAGCCCTGACAGGCGCTTTACTTTGTGTAGGTACATTATTTCATCACCACTGCTCTCAAAACGCTGAAGGAAAATATCGTGAGAAAACCAGCATGTCCTAGAATCAAAAATTCGAAGACATGTGACATCTACTAACCCGCACTGGGCCCGCGTGGTGGATTACGGCCCACTCCCTCTCACAGAGAGAAGGCCTGTGTCCCAGCAATCGAAATGTTATAGGCTGAATGCTATTCTGGTAATCGGTATAGTAATGCTGAAAATACATTACAGTATTGGCATGTATACCTGTGAAATTACTCTAACAGAATAATAAGCTCAATCTCTAAAGCATTTATTTCAAAATAGCTGCGGCCCGCGGTTTCACCCGCATAAGTTTCGATCCCGTGGGAATATCGGGATAAAAAGTAGCCTATATGCTAATCCAGGGTGTCAGCTACCTCTATACAAAATTTTATCAAAATTGGTCCAGCCGTTTGAGCGTGAAGAATTAACAAACATAAACACACACTCACAAACTTTCGCCTTTATACTATTAGTGTAATAAACCAATTAGGCACTTTCGAATTGTCAAGGGGTCAAATGGTCCGATTTAAATTTCGTTTCATTCAGTTGAGGTATGTGGAGAGGTGTTTTGTTTTAACAGTTTAAACAGTAATACGATACTGCATGAGCTTAGCTGACGACGCAGCTTAGCTGAGCTTAGCTGGCTGCAGTGAGACGTATTTCCCGTTCGTCCTGTGTCTCCTGGGATCGAGCATTTGTTGTCCGTACTCTCTGGGAGCTCAGGCGGGTTTCTCTGTCAGCAAAAGACTCAGACTCACGCGATAGCGCGTGAGCTTCGCGATCGAGAGATAAACGTGCCTTCCGTTGTTCCCCGGGCCGTTTTCCCTATTTCGAGTTGTCATCATTCGAGAAGGATTTGAACTCAGTCGAGATTTTCGCTGAGTCGAAGTTTCTGTAGCACGAAGCCTAGCCTGATGTTCCAGAGTTGCAGAGAGCCTTGCCTCACGACCTTCCTCAGATTCCTGTGATTGAACCAATCTCATCCTTTTAGCATTTCTGCTACACTGGGAGAGGTTGGTTCTTCTTCGAGGCATTCTTACAATAAAATAGTACTTACTACTTAACACACAGTTATTTAATAAACACGTACTATCGTAAACAATTAAATTATAAATATTTACAGATTATTATACAGTCTAAAATTATCACAGTTTAAGTAATAAGTGTTAAGACGTGTAAACCAAACGTACTAACTTTATAGAACAAAAGAATTGCTAGAAAAATTAATTACTAACCTGAGCTAATGAACTTATACTTAATAAAGAAAATCAAGAAAAGAAATGCCTAACCTATACCAAATACTTACAATATTTATATACAAACCCTAAATACAAATTAAGATAAGTAAATACCCAAAAATCAAGGAAAGAACCGCCTAACGTATACCAAATACTTACAATATTTATTTACAAAATTTTAAAGAAAATTAAGAAAAAGAACCTAACTTACAAACCTTAAAATATTAATAAATGAAATATGCAAACAGACAGTATTCAAGTGAATCGCAATAATCGAATCCGCCTATACTCTCCAGGATACGTGCGTTCGCTACGAATAACTGAATCCTTATGGCAGCGGCACGTTTTTTTTTTTTTTTTAATGGTCGTCTCATAGTTCAACCTGAGGGGTTATCGACTGCTTAACCGGGCTTTCCTGTGGATGCCTCAATAAATTAAGGCCTCCAGCCAGGGCATAATACACTTATAAACTTAACTACACAATATAAACTTAAAAACTAAGCGACTACACGCTAAGGGCACCCCCTGTGGGGTACGGACCTCGGCTTAGGGCGTCGCTGGGAGAGGGCAGCAAGGGACAGGCTGGATCGGAATTATGGCAGCGGCGTGGCTCTCAGCGCGCTTTATATAGCCACATTAGCCACGGACGCGCAGGTGCGAGGCGTGAACAGTCAGTATTCAAATGAATCGCAATAATCGAATCCGCCTATACTCTGCAGGATACGTGCGTTCGCTACGAATAACTGAATCCTTATGGCAGCGGCGCGTTTTTTTTTTTTTTTTAAATGGTCGTCTCATAGTTCAACCTGAGGGGTTATCGACTGCTTAACCGGGCTTTCCTGTGGATGCCTCAATAAATTAAGGCCTCCAGCCAGGGCATAATACACTTATAAACTTAACTACACAATATAAACTTAACAGCTAAGCGACTACACGCTAAGGGCACCCCCTGTGGGGTACGGACCTCGGCTTAGGGCGTCGCTGGGAGAGGGCGGGCAAGGGACAGGCTGGATCGGAATTATGGCAGCGGCGTGGCTCTCAACGCGCTTTATATAGCCACGGACGCGCAGGTGCGAGGCGTGAACGTACTCTGATAGAATACCTTAACAAATGTTCGCCGTGATTCTTTAAATTGACATAACTTTTTTATTTATGAACCGATTGACATGAAATAAACACTAAATGAGTTATGAGTTACAATAAACATTAAGTGAAGCTTATTACAATATATTAGTGAAAACCGCATCCAAATCGAATAAGCCGTTTCTGATATTAGCGTGCACAAACACACAGACAAACAGACAAAAAAAAAATTAATTACAATTTCGGGTTCGGCATCGATTTAATAACAACCCCTGCTACTTTTTTTTCATATATTTCCATTGTACAGACACCACTTTTCTACAATTTTATTATATGTATTATTATATGTATAGATGAGGTAAATAAATAAGTAACTACTACTAATTCACACACTGTTATATTGATGTTGAACATAGCATCAGTAGGAGAATCTTCATTTTCTTTAAAGGCGCACAGTCGAAACTAGAGACAGAAAGAGCTCGAAAGTCTGACAACCAGTCTTACCAAGGGGTATCGTATTACCCAGCAACTGGGTTGTGGAGGTCAGATAGGCAGTCGCTTCATGTAAAATACTGGTATTCAGCTGCAGCCGGATAGACTGGAAGCCGACACCAACATAGTTGGGAAAAGGCTAGGCAGATGATGATGAGCCGAAACTAGAGACATGAAAGTTTGCAAAAGGCTTCCTTTCGTAATGTAGACGACAGTTAAGGTTTTATGGAAATTCAACCTTTCGGGGCAAATGGGGGTTATTATGTTATTTTAGAGTAGGATTTTACTTCGCGGCTTAATTAGCTCAAACGACCCAAACGATTTTTCAAAACGGTTTGTATTTTGAAAAATCGTTTGGGTCGTCCTGTGCGGGTGAAAAGAGGGGTTAAGGTTTAATTCGTTTTATCTATTAACTTGAAAACTTGGCTGGAATTCATAAATGGGTGGTTCTACTCGCAAGGGAATTGTCCGCGGCTCACCTTATTTTGTATAGTTTTTGTAGGCAAATTATATTGATTTACGATCGAAACTGTACAAGTAAATGGTTTCTAATATGACACTAAAAATTAGCTCACTCCTAAATATTTATCTTACAAAAATTGTACTTTAAAGTGCCAAATTCTCAGTCTCCTGGCATGTCTATCGGACGAAATGAAAGCTTAAAGGCTGCATTATAACTTTATTTTGAGTAAGCACGCCATATGTGCACTAAAATAAAAATGTTTAATATATACATATAGTTTTAATGTGTGTCTAATTTTACCTTAAATGCGAAACTTATTAAAAAAAAAGTGCATTATATTTTGTGTCACGGTTTTTACCTCAGTCTCCTGCTACATCAAAACACGTTAAAATCAGTTTAAATTACCGCGTTTAGCGCGTTGCTTACCGTTTTGAGTGAAAGATCGCAGTGAAGTTAGCTTACAACCACTCATGTCCATCTCGGCTCGCGGTTGGCTTAGTCGCTACGGCGACTTGTATGAGTGAGGTTGTGCTGCGGCCAGTCAGCTTATCAGTATCCTGGTACATATTTATTTAAAATCCATTGTTTTCTTTATACTGTTACGAGCTTCGGGTTCGTGACAATAAAAACTGCCGATTTGATAACCAAAAAAATGACACTTTAATAATCAACACTAATTAGAACTCAAACACACTAATTACAAAACACAATTGCACTACTGATCGCTTTAAGTCGCACTTGAATATCGCTTCGATGCTTTCACTTCGGTCGCTTTATCCAAACTGTGTCGGTCGTGGCGCGTCTCGGCCTTATATAGCGCCAAAGAGAGTTCTAGAACCTTCCATTGTAGAAACATCTAGAATGTTCGAGTACATACAGGCCCCGATCGACCAGATGTCGAAAGTTCGAGAATGTTCTAGAAAGTTCTCGCATCGAAATTTCTAGAAGGGTCTTGACTATTAGTTCCGCTACTCGATACTAGATGGCGCTAGTGGTCACTACTGTCGCCATGTACTAGACATTAATTGTGGCGCGCAACACTGCCCCCTCCTAAGACATGCTCGTCCCGAGCATTATCGGCCCCATAATAACGCGCCAGTCGATCCACGTGGACGATCTTAGGAGTACCTCTTGCACCTTTCTGTATCCGGTAGGTTACGTCATTGATCTTTGTCACAATCCGGTACGGTCCGTCCCATTTAGCTTGAAGCTTAGGAGATTTCCCTTTGCTGCGGACTGGATTGTGCAACCACACTAGTGAACCTTCGTCGAACCCCTTATTGTTCATTTTACGGTCATAACGGGTTTTCATCTTTTCAGACATTTGCTGGCCCGATTGTCTGACGTGCTCATAAATGTCATTCATTTTATTCCGCAAGTCATTCGCATACTCGGTTATACTGCGTGGGGCATCAGGTGGTATTCCGGTGATCAGGTCTGCAGGCAGCCGTAATTCTCTTCCAAAGTTTGCGAAAGCTGGTGTCACCGATGTACTTTCGTGAACAGCGCTTCGATATGACAACAAAAACGGTTGTATGTGCTTGTCCCAATCTCGTTGCCGATTTTCCACAACTTTGGCTAGGTACCTCTCCAGTGTCTGATTAAATCGTTCCACCATTCCATCCGATTGTGGGTGGTAAGAAGTCGTTCTCGTTTTATGAGTACCCATTACTCGGCAAGTTTCCTGAAATATTTGGGACTCAAAATTCCTTCCCTGATCGCTGTGAATCTCCAAGGGTACTCCAAAACGGCAGAAGACTTCATGAACTAGTTTATCTGCAACTGTTGAAGCTTCTTGGTTTGGAATGGCGAAGACTTCCGGCCACTTAGTGAAGTAATCCATCACAACCATGAAATACTTGTTACCACTTTCACTTACCGGAAACGGCCCTGCAACGTCAAGGGCTATCCTTTCCCATGGTGCACCAACGTTGTACAATTTCAATGCACCTCTACTACGAGTCTGAGGTCCCTTTACAGCTGCACAACTTGTACATTTGCGACACCAGTCCTCGACATCGTCTCGACAGTGGACCCAGTAAAACCGTTCTCGTATCTTTAATAGAGTCCGTTTTACTCCCAGATGGCCTCCTGAACAACCATTATGGTACAGCTGTAGAACGTCCGGTACTTGAGCTTTAGGGACAACCATTTGCAAATGACAGCTGTCTCCCCGAGCGTTTTCCCATTTACGGCACAGGACTCCATCCTGAATCACCAAACTGTCCCATTGGGCCCAATAGCTTTTTGTGGTCGAACTCATTGCTGAGACGTCGCTCCACCTGGGCTTAGGAGCTCTGGCCTTCATCCACTCCAGAATCGGCTTGACGTCCGAATCTTCCTGCTGTGCACGTTGTAGGCTTTCCTTCCACTCGTTACTGAGGTCTGTCTTGAGCATCCTCACAGGTACGACTTCTTTACTTTCTTGCCTAGTACAATGCTTGCAGTTTTCAGGACAAGGTCTTCTTGACAATGCATCTGCATTGCCATGAGATTTCCCGCTGCGATGTTCGACCTCGAAGTCGTATTCCTGCAGTAGTTCAATCCATCTCGCAACTTGTCCTTCTGGATTTTTGAACTGCAATAGCCATTTAAGTGCAGCATGGTCAGTTCGTAGGTGGAATTTCCGTCCCAGAAGATATTTGCTAAAGTGCTGCAATGACTTTACCACAGCAAGCAGTTCCCGTCTCGTAACACAATAGTTCCTTTCAGGTTTTGACAATGACTTGCTGAAGTACGCTATCACAACCTCTTGATCACCATTACGTTGAGACAATACACCGCCAAGTCCTATGTCACTTGCGTCTGTGTCAACTATAAATTCCTTGCCCGCATCAGGGTACCCTAAAATAGGTGTTTTGCACAGACGGTCCTTTAGCTCCTTGAACGCGATGTCGCAACTTTCGTCCCAGCAGAAATGTCGCTTCTCCTCGGTTAGCTTATGCAGGGGTTTGGCTATATCTGCAAAGTTCTTGACAAATCGCCGATAATAGGAGCACAAACCCAGAAATGCTCTGACCTGCGTCTTGTCTTTTGGAATTGGCCAATCCTTGACAGCGGCGATTTTCTCTGGATCCGTGCGGATACCTTCTTCAGACACTACATATCCCAAAAAGCTAACTTGTCGTTTGAATAGTGAACACTTCTTCAGACTTAACTTGAGGTTGGCACTCTGGATCTTCATGAGCACGCGTTCCAGGTTTTGAAGGTGTTCTTCAAACGTGCGGCCTACGATGATGATGTCATCCAAGTAGACCAAGCAGGCATCGCCAATTAGTCCGGTAAGTACAAGTTCCATCAACCTCTCAAATGTTGCCGGAGCATTGCATAATCCAAATGGCATAACTTTAAATTGCCACAGACCCTTTCCTGTCGAGAATGCAGTTTTCTCCTTGTCGTTAGGATCAATTTCAACTTGCCAGTAGCCACTTTTCAGGTCCAGCGTGCTAAACCACTTTACTCCAGTAAGCATGTCCAGCGTGTCATCAATTCTTGGCAAAGGATAGCTGTCCTTCTTTGTAACGTCGTTCAGACGACGATAGTCAACACAAAACCGCATGCTGCCGTCCTTCTTTCTTACCAGCACTACAGGTGAACACCATGGACTAGATGAAGGTTCAATAACACCATCCTTCACCATTCCCTCAATCATGGTTTCCACTTCTTTTTCACGTGCTACCGGCAATCTCCTTGGCCGCTGACGGATAGGCAATTCTTCTCCTGTATTTATTTTGTGTTGAACTATGCCAGTCTTCCCGATGTCAGCCTCGTTTGACGAGAAAACATCGGCGAACTTGAATAACATCTTCTTCGCCTTGACCATTTCATTTTGGGACAAAGCGCTGCGGCAGTCTTCTAAAAGTGTGGTCACTTTTGTTTGTGCATCCTTGCTGAGGGTCCCAGTCGATAGATGTTGGCATCGACGCAACCAATCCACTTCCTCGCAAGTACCAACAAGTGTGCCTTTTTCTATTATCTGTTCCTGATCACAAAGGTTCAGCACACGTACCCCTGAGATGTCAGTGGCTCTGACCAAAGTCCGTGCCACTTTCCATGGAAGGTCATTGTCTACCCTTTCCACGAGTACACAACGATGAGTTTGCCCAGGATTCCGAGGAAGACTAACCGGCACAATCGTTTCCGATCTCGGCGGAAGAACAATCTTCTTAAGGCTGTACACATTCCCAGGTAACGCCCCTTCCATGAAAAGTTCCTCTTCTCCACATTTCAAAACACCTTGCTTGACGTCAATCTCGCAACAATTCTTCCTCATAAAGTCAAGGCCCAGGATGCAATCGTCCATTATATCAGCCACGATGACATTATGCAGGTAGATTCTGTTGCCTAGCGTCAATTCCATTTTCTTCTCTCCATGGACGGGTATGCGCTGACCGGTGGCTGTTACCAAATTAATGTGTTCCCTGTTGTATGCGGAGTCCCCAAGGGACCGACTTGTAAGTTGGGAACTGACAACCGTGCGAGAGGCTCCAGTGTCTATAGTCAGCTTACACGGCGTTCCGTTGACCTCGCCCTTGATGATTAGGCTGTTCCCGTCATGGGTTTGTGTGATCGAAACCCTTGGGGCTCTTTGAACATCAGCCAGCACCCGCCCCGCAGTCCTGGCTATTACTCGTTTCCCTGCTGCTGATGCTGGGCGGTGCTGTTAACCGCACTGCCCTCTGGTGATCGGTCGACTTCTCTTTCTGCAGTTCGCTTAGGGCAACTGGATCGAAGGTGGCCCTTTTCCCCACAGCCGTAGCACCTAGGGCTGTATCCTTTATTGCGTTCGCGAACTGTAGCTGCTGCAACCTCCCTGACGCGATGGGAACGATGATCCTGCCGCACAGCTTCCACCTCCAGTGCATGGGCCAAGGCGTTCTTAAGCGTCTCGTGGTGCCCGAGCCTCACAGCAGCTCTAACTTCAAGGTCGCGGATGCCATCGATGAATGCCTGCACCAGGTTCCCATCAATAAGCGCAGGTACGGACTGGTAAGCTTTGCGAACCAGCTTCTCCACTTCAAGGGCCCACTGCTGCAGGTTTTCGCTACTGCGTTGCACGCGATCCTTGAGCTGCGCACGAAACACGTGTTCCAAGTGAGCGTCGCCATACCGAGCCTCCAATGCCTCGAGGAGCTGCTCGTAAGTCACTTCCTTACCGAGAGCTTCCAGGACAGTTAAGGCCTGGTCGCGCAGGCCTAGGGTGAGAGCAGTCATGGCCTGGCTTTTATTCCACCCGTTCGCCTTCATGACAGCCTCAAACTGGATTTTGTAGGCTGACCATGAAGAAGTTCCGTCGAACGGTGGCACTTTGAATCCACGTAGCGAAGGTGTTGTAGCTACGGGAGCTGCGATTCCATCTCCAAGTTTGAGGTAATCCAGCGTTTTCTTCACGTCAGCCATCACGGTTAGCTTCACGTCAGCCATCACGTTGTCAACCCGATTATTTACTTGGTCGATTCGGGTTTCAGCTTCCGACAGGCGGTTGTCATGTTGAGCAACCTTATCCTTCACCTCCTTCATGTCTTTCCCGAAGGTAGCGTGAAGGTCCTTCATAAGGAGCATCTGCTCTTCCTGACGGCGCGCCTGCTCCTCCTTATCACGTTGGAGCTGTTCTTCCAACCGACGAGCCTGTTCCTCCTGTCGATGAGCCTGTTCCTCCCTGTCACGCAGCAGCTGTTCTTCCAACCGACGGGACTGCTCCTGCAGCATCATCATCAGAGCAGCAAAATCTGGCGCTGATGATGCTGGAGCAGCTGTGGACGGGCCGGCCTCCGCGGTCGGTAGCTGGCCTTCCGACCTCATTGGCGTTGTTCCACCGAATCGCCTTTGGTCCGTCTCCTGCTGACGTTGACTCCGGGTACGGATACCCTCCGTGTCGTCTTTGGGTAAAACCGGCATTTTAATCCCCTCTTCTGACACCAATTGTTACGAGCTTCGGGTTCGTGACAATAAAAACTGCCGATTTGATAACCAAAAAAATGACACTTTAATAATCAACACTAATTAGAACTCAAACACACTAATTACAAAACACAATTGCACTACTGATCGCTTTAAGTCGCACTTGAATATCGCTTCGATGCTTTCACTTCGATCGCTTTATCCAAACTGTGTCGGTCGTGGCGCGTCTCGGCCTTATATAGCGCCAAAGAGAGTTCTAGAACCTTCCATTGTAGAAACATCTAGAATGTTCGAGTACATACAGGCCCCGATCGACCAGATGTCGAAAGTTCGAGAATGTTCTAGAAAGTTCTCGCATCGAAATTTCTAGAAGGGTCTTGACTATTAGTTCCGCTACTCGATACTAGATGGCGCTAGTGGTCACTACTGTCGCCATGTACTAGACATTAATTGTGGCGCGCAACAATACTTTTTTTTTGCATTCATAGGTCCTAAATTCGTTACATTAGATTACAGAATTGCATAATTTTAATAATAAATGTTGCATTGACGTAGTTATTGGTTAAAAACTTAAAATAATCTCAGTATCCTGTCCTCAGTGTCCTGGAAATATAATAGAAACTAAACACACCACAACTATTGAATACTGATGAAACCTTAAAGGTTTTGTACTAAATATAAGTAGATTTTATTTTCAATATTTTTTTGTGTTTCTTAATTTTGTAATAAGTACTAATTAGTGTCATTTTGTGATTATTTGTGAGACAAAGTCTTACAATTGAAGTGTTCCACGGAAGACACCATTTTTATGCCACGAAACAATTTTTAAGCCATTAAACCATTTTTATGCCATTAAACTATTTTCATTAATAAAACATACCTATATTTGTTTAAATAATTACAACGGTTTTTAAGTTCTTTTGTATCAATACTCAGTATCCTGTTCATAGCCTCAGTCTCCTGAACCCATATTTTTTTTTAAATGGTCATAAATTTGGTATATTTTATTTTTTTGACTGGCCCGTTTGGAATCAGTAAAAGAACGACCTAAGGTAGACGTCAAGCTACTTTTCTGACCTTAGATGCCAAAAAATGTTGTGCCAAAAATCACTTCATTTTCGTCCCTCCTTAGTAGAACCACCCAAATAAGTAAATGATTAAGATCGCAATCATAAATTTTCGAAAACTACCTTTTAAATAGGTGAAAGGAATGTTGAAAGTAGGGGAAAACTCAAAATCTACGCAAACGAAGTTGCGGGCGAAGTTGGTACAGTCAGCAACAAAAGTCGATTAACACTTCAGTTTTTTTCAATATCAGCTATATTGAGCAAAATATTAACACTTCAGTTTTTTAATCTCAGTTATTGAGCAAAATATTTGTTCAAAATTGCAATGTACCTACCTACTTCTGCTGCAATTTTGAACAAATATTTTTCTCAATAACTAAGATTAAAAAAAACTGAAGTGTTAATCGACTTTTGTTGCTGACCGTACTAATCATCAATAATTTATTTTATTTTTATTTTTTGTTTAAAGGAACAGCAAACAGTACTACAAGAACTTACAACTAATTTAACAAAAACAATTTTAGTGATAATATAACCCACAACGCTGTCCACAGGTAGACAATAGAGTAGAGTGCAGTAGAAGTTATCCAGTACCTAGGTTAGTTCATAGGAAAATGAGAGGTAAACTTTCACCGCTACGCCGCCGCACCGTTACGATACAACTTGCCCTAACAACAACAAACAATATCAATGAATACTCTATAACTTTTAAATTACATGCAATATTCTGAAACCTGCATTGGAACTAAATATTACTCTCGTAACAAAACTTTATAGACAAGACACTGTAATACGTCTTCAGTTCCTATTAGTTTTGTTTTAAACTTTACTGAAGTTTTACATGATAAACTTTATGCGACTCCGACAGCTACCATCCAATAGCAACCTTATTATAACTACTATAAAGATCACTGTGAATTTGACAAACTGATCAATGGCTAACCCAACAGCAAATTTATTGTAACGGCAATAAAGATCATTGCGATTTTGACAGTGATACAAAATTAGAGGTAAAATAATAAATGTGAATGGAGTGTACCTATGTATGTTCAAACTTGAATTCGAGACTTTTGTCTGACCAGGGGGCCTAAAAAGGCCACTTTGGCAGAATCATAAAAGGATAACATAATGAATCATAACGGACAGTTAACTGTTAAGTTAATCGTATCAAATCCCATGGGTGAAGGTTTTTTCAGTATTTTTTTTGTCTGTGCTAAAATACCAATCAATCCAATCCAAATCCAATGCCAATCTCTTGTGTCTCCTACGTAGTGCAGCGAAAAAAAAAACACGGACTGTCTTCGCCATATTATAATTCACAATGTTATCCTTTTATGATTCTGCCAAAGTGGCGTTCTTAGGCCCCCAGTATGCCTGTAACTGTAAACAAGGTGTGTATAGCGCTACAACGTTACTTTACCGCGCGGCCAAAATCGGAACTAACGACGCCATCTTGTTTTTTGAATACATTTCATGTGACATTTCACAAACCTATACAGGGTCATACACTGACCTCTTTATTAGAAGTACGCTGTATTATAGAGGTCAGTGGAGTCATATTAAGTTATGAAGCGAAACTCCTTATTCGTGATGTGTGATATGTTAGAACATAAATTAATTAATAATTTGATGAGTTTTTTATTGGGTCATCAACCGCAGGTAAGGTCACTTGAAATACCTATTGGTTTAAAAAATCCTTTTTTTCGTGTGAACTTCACAGATGTGTTGGATTTCGACGTCTAAACATGGTCAAACAAAAAAAGCAGATCTTCTGAGTTCATACTTCAAGTAACATCAATACAAGCGGCCGTTGACTCCAAAAATATAATCATTAAATAATTTTTTTTTTGCATATTATGAAAAAATATTTTTGCTAGCCCCATTCTTGAGGAAGGTTATTACGACCCATAAGGGGCTTACAGGACCTCAACAATATGATCGACTACAGTAAACAAAATCAGAAAAATATATGATATTCTTCAGGATATATGCTAGGTAGATAGTGTGTTGAAAACATAATATAACTAATTAGATACGATAGAAAAAAATCATAAAGATGTCTCTAAAAACTTTCCTTTTACAATAAAAACGATACTAATATACATACAATCATTATGATTTTTTTTTGTCGGATTATTCTACAAGCTGCATACTAAAACACTAGTGTTTTAATTTTTTAGTCCAAACAATACATTTTTTGTAAATAGATAATTGCTTCATATTTTGCAATAAATTAAGTACCAGCGTTGCGTCATCGCGCTTCTCTTTCTTTTCTACGCAGTCCGACAAAGACACCTAAAGTGCTCACACTTTAGGTCATGTAGTCGCCTTAAGACCCAAGCAAAAAAAAAAAGTCAGGAAGAAAGCTTTATCGAAAACGAAGTAATAGAGCTGACAGGCGATGCGATTCGATGCGACGCGGTGGGTTGGGAGAACAAGAAACATAGCGCCCTTTGTCAACGTACCTCTACCCCCAAAAGATCCTTGTAGCAATGTGTCTTGAATAAAGGACCTTTCTCAGTCACGTGTAAGGCTTCTGCCTTGAATCTTGCGGGCAGCGGGGCGGCGGCGGCAGCGGCGGCGGCGCGGGAGCAAGGCGGGCAACGCAGACCCGTTCTCGAAACCAGCGGGCAGATCGCACGGCACTATAGCGGCTTAGTGTTGTGTCGTCGAGATATTTGTTTTTATTCGCGAACGAAATGTCTGAACAACGGCGACAACATCTTTTTGATTCAAATTTATTCCTAACGCTCTATTTACTGTGGGCAAAAGAAGAAGTGAATCTCTAATGCAGATGCGCGGGCGGTCACCGCTTGACTGGAGTGAATCGCTCGTTCGTTGTTCGCCCGCCCCCGCGCCGCTGCCGCGCCGCTGTTTTCGAGGGCAGGTCCATTTTGATTTTACGCATTAGATCCTTCCGCTCCCACGCCGCCGCCACCACCGCCCCGCTGCCCTCAAGATTCGAGGCAGAGGCCTAAGAAACTAGTTCGTAACAACGAGAGAATCTTTCAACTTTGTTGTTGAAAGTAAACGAAATTGTAGGTAACATTTTCCGTTTCTAGTCGTCATGAAACCATGTTACAAGTTTTGTTACGTAACCACGTTACAAGTTGTAACAAGACTGTTGGTACAGCAACATTGCAGGAAAACTTCTTGGACATGTTACGTGCTTTTGTTTTTTTAGGGTTCCGTATAAAAACGGAACCCTATTACTAAGACTTCGCTGTCTGTCCGTCTGTCCGTCTGTCCGTCTGTCCGTCTGTCCGTCTGTTCGTCTGTCTGTCTGTCTGTCACCAGGCTGTATCTCAAGAACCGCGATAGCTAGACAGTTGAAATTTTCACAAATTATGTATTTCTGTTGCCGCTATAACAACAAATACTAAATACTCAGTTGTATTTTAGCTTTAATAATAAATAATAATAAAATAAAATAAATATTTAAGGGGGGCTGCCATACAACAAACATGTTTTTTTCGGCGTTTTTGCCTTGTGGTACGGAACCCTTCGTGTGCGAGTCCGACTCGCACTTGGCCAGTTTTTACACGTTTATGTAACCTCGCAACAACGTAACATCAGAATATGGTGCAACCAGTTTTCAGTTATTTTAATTTGAAACTTTGTCGGTAAAAGAAAATTTTATGGCGAAATGTGATGCTGCAGCCGGCCGGCGTCGGTAAAGCTTGAGTTTAACAGCTTACAGAACTTAAGAAACACAAAAAACGCAAGTTTTAGAAACAATAAAAATATATGATCGATTACAGCAAGAAAAATCAATAAAATATATGATATTCTTCAGGATATATGCTAGGTAGATAGTGTGCTGAAAACATAATACAAATAATTTGATACGATAGAAAAAAATCATGAAAATACCTCTAAAAACTTTCTTTTTACAATAAAAACCATACTAATATACATACAAACATTCTGTTTTTTTTGTCAGATTATTCTACAAGCAACATACTAAAATATTAGTGTTTTAGTTTTTTAGTCCAAACAATAGATTTTTTGTAATTAAATAATTGCTTCATATATTGCAATAAATTACCAGCGTTGTGTCATCGCGCTTCTCTTTCTTTTCTATGCAGTCCGACAGTGACCGCGCTTTAGGTCATGTAAGCCCCTTAAATTGCGCACTCTTTCACAAGCAAACGGGGTCTTGGTAAAAACGAGCATGATATAAGAATGATTCTCGTTTTTTTTGCCAACATTCCTCTAATCACAGACTGCAGAACCGGTATGCCGCAACTCCAGTCTTGTGATTAAATGAATATTTGCGACAAAAGGCTGAAACTTCAAGTTCTTGATGAATTAAGTAATGAATTAAGTTTAATTTTTTTTTCCCCTATGGAGCCTTTATTATCTTATATTCTTAAGTTCTCACTCGTTTGTTACTCTACGGGTCACAGGAATGAGGAATAATACCCTACTGTAATACAGTATCAACTAGTACCTACAGGGGGTATTGTGACTGATACTGGCGGCCTTATTTAGTGTAATGTCAAAAGTATACTTATGGTAATAAATTGTGCAAATGAAAATAGCTTCTCTCTCTCTAGCAAAAAAAAAAAAAAAAAAATTTGGCAACGCTCAGCAGCCGCCTTTGCAACCTTTTCCCAACTATGACCGGGTCGGCTAGTCTAACCGAATGCAGCTGAATACCAGTATTTTACATGGAGCGACTGCCTATCTGACCTTCTGACTTCATTCAGCATATTATTATAGTTTAATTTTGAATAACCTACAATTTAATATTTTTAATACAATAGGCATGACGAAAGATTTCGAAATCCTCTTCCGTAATGTACGTATATACATTTACTATTTACGAAGACACCTTTATAGGGACTGTCCATCTGACCTCAACAACCTAGATACTGATAGAAAGATAGTCCATTTAAGAACCTATTTGTCATAATATTGTTACAGAGATGTTACATATTAACAATAAATATTATAAAACGATACTTCTCGATAAGACTATTTCTCAGGCTTTCGGGCTTCTGTGAAGATTGGCCCGTTTCGGGTGGGTAAATTTCTGGGAATCGACTAATAAGACCCCTTTGAACTCCGCCAATGAAGCTAAAAATACTTGTAAAGATTCCTAATATACCATCAAGTAAATTTTAAACCACAAAATACAGATAGTACAGAAGGCAATCTACATGCAAGGTGCGCTCGAGCAACGCACACATAGACACCGCTCACGGACACGTTATCTCGGACGGGTTGGGAGTAGTGCGAGCGCGGGTGCCATCCGCTTGAGACACGCGTCTGTGCACTGCAAAAATGGAGCAACAAAAAATGCCTATCTAAGCTCGATTTATATAATAGTTTTCTATTTTGAATCAGTATAAACGAAGTAACTTTTTTGTAAGGTATATTCACGCCACCCACTATTACGTAAGTTGAAAACATGATTTTTTGTTTGTGTAGTTAATGTGTTGTTTTTAGTGTCATTTGATAGGTTTAGGTCTAAAACTAATAGGGCAAAATAAATAAAGCCAAAGTTGACCACCCTAGCGCGACCGCCGAGCATAGGAGCGAGCGTAGTGAAGTACATACAAGTGATTGCCTTCTGTATTATCTATCTGTATTTTGTGTTCAAACTCACTTCCATGTAGCTACCTGCCTCGAATGCTCTCCACTTTAGATAATTGAAATGTTCCAATTATCTAAGTATATGCTTTGACGTAATACCTTTATTTACCCAAATTGATTAGTTAACTAATAGATATTATAGTTATAAATTCAATCATGTTTAACTACAGATTAGATAGTAGCAAAAGTAGGTACTGTGATGTGAGTGTTGCGTGTTGTGTGGGGGCGCGTTAAAATACGAGTTACGAGTTGTAGGTCGTAGTTCGAACCTAAGTGGATTACGGCCCACTCCCTCCCACAGAGAGGAGGCCTGTGTCCCAACAGTTGGGAACATTATAGGCTGATTATGTAATTTGCCCTCCCCCCCCCCCCCCCAAATTGGGGGAGGCCTATGTCCAGCAGTGCACGTCTATCGGCTGAAATGATGATGAATGACGATTTTATTTGCACCCACACTATATTACACGCAATACACACATCACAGTACATACCCATCTAGTACCTGTATCTAGTACTTAATCTCAGGTAGGTAAATCGTGTTAGAATAGCAGATTAACTGTACCTAACTATCAATATTTATGAGGTCGTGTATAGCGAACTTTATTGCCCTGTGGTATGTTTGATCTGAATCTAGGTTTGTAGTCTTGTTTGTAGGTATGCAATAAAGTTATTATTGCGTTTCCGATATTTATTTCCATGTCGTAATATCTAGAAATAAAATGTCAGAAAGATCTGAAAAGTGTTAGAAAACCTGCCAAGTGCGAGTCGGACCTTTTTCTTTATTTATTTTTTATATACTTCTTTGACATAATCTTTTTATTATTTGACATTATACAGACAATTCTAATTTTTCACCTCTTTATGCGTTGTAATGGCAATCATATCACTTGGTTTTAGTAGGTTTTTATATTTTATTTATCCTTTTGATAGATTCTTATTTTGTAAATGTGAGGACTTTGTAGGCCTTGTAGACTTTAGATCTGTAGACCATTTTTTATTTTATCAAGTACCTGGTACTTGTTGACAGGCCTACGCAGTCCTCTCATACCTAATGTAATTTTAAAAGCCAATTATTTTTTAAAAGAGTAACCGTGGGGCTTTTCTTGCCGGCTCTTCTCCATAGGAAACGACCAATTGGAACCGTGCACCTAGCTTCTGACGTTTCATAAGTGCCAATGTAGGTTTATGTGAAATAAAATATTTTAATTTTGATTTTGACTCGCACACGAAGCGTTCCGTGCCTACTACCGCACATTATTAAAAAAAACTCGTATTAGAGGGGGTTACCACACCTACTCTATGGGGACCCCCTTTAATTTTTCGTCGTCGTCGTTTCAGCCGATAGACGTCCACTGCTGGACATAGGCCTCCCCTAAAACGGGGGGTTTGCCATAATCGCCACGCTTGGCAGGCGGGTTGGCGATCGCAGTATGGTTTGGTGGTGGAATGCATAGAGAACGCTGCTGCCCATTCTCCGGTACGCCCCTTAGTCGCCTTTTACGACACCCACGGGAAGTATGGGGTGGTGGTATTCTTTAAGTCCGGCACCACACACTCTGAAAAACTATCACGGTTCAATATTAGATATAGCCCTATAGACGGACGGACAGCGTAGTTTTAGTAATTGGCACCCTTTACGTACAAAACCCTAAATAATAAGAATTGACAGATTGTGTTTGGACGAACGTGTGGTAATTCATAAAATTCAACACGTATTGCTCCAACAAGTGTTGTACGTGTTAGCTTCAACACGTATTTTCAGAGTTTCATGCCCGATTGTCTTTAACAAAATACCCGATGGGATAAAAAACGAGTCCATTTCATTGTTTAAAAAGAAATTGTCAGTCTTATTAATTGATAAATGTTATTGCTCCATTTGTGAATTTCTAGAAAGAAAGAAAGAAAAAAGTTTATTTGGACACAGTTCGTGAAACACAAAATACAAAAATAACAAAAAATAAACAATAGTGTGTGCCTCACGGTTGCGCCAAAAAGGTTCATTTCAGCATGAATGCCAGACAGATGCTGTCTGACGCTGGTTTTCTAATGAACCTTTAGGGAAACACGTTCTAAATGATAAAACCTTATAGCTACCTAATTAATCCTGACATCTTTAATTCTTTATTTAATTTTATTGACCATATTATAAGAATTTTCATATTGACAGTATTTTAGACTATTATGCACTTGTGCTTAATGTTTGCATGCCTAATTTAAGGTAGAATGTATAAGGATCTCTAATTATAAAAACATCTGCATTTTTTTGTACCTACTTTCTATGCAAATAAATAATTATTCTATTCTATTCTATGGTAATCGAATAACTTTCTAAAACTACAAAAATATTCTCCGAAGCCTAGGGGGCCTAAAAAGCCTACTTTGGCAGAATCATAAAACGATTACATTATGAATCATAATGGACTGAAATTGTTAAGTTAGTCGTATCAAATCCCATTGGTGAAGGATTTTCTATTTTTTTTGTCTGTGCTAAAATACCAACCAATCCAATCCCAATCCAATCCCAATATCTTTGATTATACCTACGTAGTGCAGCGAAAAAAAAAAAACACGGACTGTCTTCGCCATATTATGATTCATAATGTTATGCTTTTACGACCCTGCCAAAGTGGCCTTATTAGGCCCCCAGGTTCTGTTTAATAACTTCACCTAAATTTCGCAGTCGTGTTTTAGTTCCACGTAATAGGAGTTCATGACAATATAATATCCTAACTAAAACTATTAGGTAACAAACTAAAATATGGTGTCGAAATATCCCTCCACATCGCTATCGACTGGTGATGTACCCAAGAGACTGGCGGCATTGCCACGTTGTATGGCAATACTTATCCTCTGGCCAAGATATAAGCCAGCCCTTGGTCACGGGATGTTTCATCAACAAAATAAAACATTTTGAAGACAATAAAGGTAGGTAGTTTAATAAAGAGTTTCTCATCTCTCATACTCGGAAAGTAGTGTTTGTTTGATCCGAATAGCGGGTGGAAAACGCTGCTTCCCACCCTTGGGCGGGAAAGTCTCATAGTAATTGCTTCCCTCCCTAGGGCGGGAATGAAATTTAAAAATAGAACTAAATTTAGTTAGGTAGTCAGCTTAGTCAGACATACGACACCCTTAATTGATTATGTAAATATTTATTATGCTACCCATCAAATCTTATGAATGGTATCTTATGAATGTGCGTTAATTAGGAGAGTTGGATAAAAAGCTCATATGTAAATCTTTCAGATTTAGCGCACAAGTTAATAATTTACCTTGAATAAATTCAACATACATAGGTACGATAATTACCAATTTGATGTCAGTTGTGGTCGAGGCTAAAAAACATAAAAATTGGGGATTTCGAACATCCTGACTTTACCATAATGGGGCTGTGAATATACATCATTTAATTATTTGACGAATTTATCCATAGTTTAAGGTAAATAAGTAGTGGTAATGAACTTTTTTTGATATCTAATGTCGAAGTTTCGCGCCAATCGTATGTGTTTACATTTTTACTTTTCACAAATTTCACACACACAGAGGTAGATAAGATTTAAAATGTGACAAATGTTATTGATAATATTATAATCAACACGAAAATGCCCAGGTTATAACGTAATATTCAAACACAGGTTCAATAATACGTATTAATCATTACCACTACTCAATTTGTGTTCAAAATCGCCGACCATTATTGTTTTTTTTTTATTGCAGTGATGTGTGAAAGCGATTATTCCAAACATTTTTTTTTTTTTATTTCGATTGACTCGAGTAATTATATGACGAATGTAATCGATATTTGAAAATAAAATAAAATTATTTTAAGCAATAAATACAATAAGCCTTGTTTATAATAATGATTTATGCTTTTCTAATATCATTTCAATCTCTTCTAATATCATGTCAATAACAGACAGGCCAATAGGTACCTCATTTACTGAATTTCGCGCCGAAATGCTTCTATAATTGAATTTATATTCGGAATGCGACCGCTGTTTAAAATTATTTTAATTTATTGGACAATTATTTATTGTGGATTTTATTTTTGATACTTTCTAATAGTTTACTACAGAATTCCCAGTAAACATTTTTTAGGTAGGCTTACCAGAAGTTTTTTTGAGAATGATGTTAATTAATTCTATAGGTTGGTTATTCTGCAAACACTTTACATTTCAATACATTTTGTTAGTTTAAAGAGTTTTTATTCAGTTTCTACAATTTTTTTTCATTTTGTTTATTGCGAGTAGGTATCGATTAGGCTGTATGCAAGTTTTGAATCGAAATAAGAAAGTTGGGTCAGCACTAAAAAGTGTCACGTCGCAACACAATTTTTAGTACTTAATTTTTATCAAGATTATCGTGTTTTCTAAGTAATTTATGAAAAATGGTAAAAGTAAGAATGCAGACAGAATGATAATAATACGGGCCCTAGTAAGCGGAACGGCCTGCGGTGGTGACACAGAATCTACTCATGTGGCGGTGATGTGGTGTGTTCCATACTTCAAATTTAAAAAAGACTAATGAATAGGTACCTATTATTCATGTAATTATTATCAATAAATATTTTAGAAAAACTACTATTTTTTACTTTCCTTAAATTCAAAATGAAAAGTAGAGTGTTTAACGCGGGTGAAGTCATCAATTCCCACTCGGACTATAGCCGCCCTCGCTGCGCTCGGGCGTCTAAATGCCTCGTATGGGAATTGATTCCTTCCGACCCTTGTATAACAATCTACTATTTCGTACCACTTGCTCAAAAAAGTTACTTTCTATGCCACAAAAAGCGAACATAACAATAGTCTTTTTTAATCTGTTAAAAACAGGGAAAGAAAATTGTACTGAATTTCATTCATCCTCTAGGGGGAAGAATGTGATTTAAATTTGGAATACTTACCGAAATTTATACTGAACTACATCTGTGTTTACACCATTGAGTTTGTATATAAAGCATTATACATGTTTTTGAAAAAGGAATACGCATTTATTATGCAGTTATGATTATTAAATAAAATTACGAAAACCGACGAGGCCGTATGAGCTTGATGCCTTTTCTTTTCCGACAAAAAAATATTAGTCTAGGAATTAGCCGCGTTTTTTTTTTTTTTCTTCAAATACATAAACGATAAGTTTATTTTTACTTTTAATTGTCATTATTTTTAATAAAGGCTTATCTCATATTATTAATTTTGTTAATTTTTTCGCAAATGGTAGGAAAAGTATTAGTAGTAGTATTTTCCTCGGTGATAAAGCTGTCTTAGTCTTGGGTGAACTTAAATCCCTCGCTACACTCAGGACTCGTCTTAAATCGTCACCCGCGACAGAAGTCACTGCTTTATCCCCTTGGTTAATAATCTACTATTATTCCAGTCCTTTTGAATACATTGTATTCAGTCGTTTTGACGTTAAGAAGACAAAGTATTTTCATTAAATTAATTAGTAGGTATTATTAATATTTCATTTTATCATACATATAAAAAAAAAATATATATAAAGCTTTGTGTTAAATTAGCGAGATAGATGAGAAAACTCATCTATCTCACTAATTTAACACAAAGCTTTAACTTCTTAATAAACTCAAATATGAATTCATATTTTACCAAATTTATTCAAATAATGTCAGGTCTATTGGTTTTAAGTGAAGCGTACTTGGACATCAATCAAAAGTTTTCCATTTAACTTTATCGCTAATTTCAGGGAACATTTCTCATAGAACAAATACAAGGATTTTCATATTGGGCGAGATTCGTTTCACAGATTGACGTCATCATTAAATTCTATTTTTGAACTGCCTATTTCATTTTCATCGGATTTGTAGGAGCGGTTATTAATTAATGCTTTTTGGATTAAAGCTTCATTATAAAACGGACATTTTGTATTTGGATTTGTATTTGAGATAATTTTGAAGTTAAGGAACAACAAACTGAATGTCATACTTAACAAAGTTCAAATTCCATTGCAACCAAACACGTAAGACCTTTTAGTTACAAATGGTCACTCAAAAATCAACTTAGAATACATTGTACTAAAGTAGATAACAGAAGGCCAATTATTATTCTCGTAATTAAAAATGTTCAAAATCTAGTCGCAAGCTCATCTCAGCGACAATAATGTCAAAAACCGGGCAAGAGCGAGTCGGACTCGCGCACCGAGGGTTCCGTAACATCCGGGTTTATGCATAAGGTTTATGTTTATGAAATTAAATGTTTTTTTTTATTTTTTAGTTGATTGAATGAATGGTAAATTGCGGTTTACGATTTATGACGTATTAAAAAAACTACTTACTAGATCTCGTTCAAACTAATTTTCGGTGGTAGTTTACATGGTAATGTACATCATATATTTTTTTTAGTTTTATCATTCTCTTATTTTAGAAGTTACAGGGACACACATTTTATCACTTTGGAAGTGTCTCTCGCGCAAACTATTCAGTTTAGAAAAAAATGGTAGGCATTATAAACCTCAATATCATTTTTGAAGACCTACCCATAAATACCCCACACGTATGGGTTTGATGAAAAAAACAATTTTGAGTTTCGGTTCTAAGTATGGGGAACCCTAAAATCTATTGTTTTTTTTTCTATTTTTGTGTGAAAATCTTAATGCGGTTCACAAAATACATCTACTTACCAAGTTTCAACAGTATAGTTCTTATAGTTTCGGAGAAAAGTGGCTGTGACATACGGACGGACAGACAGACAGACAGACAGACAGACAGACATGACGAATCTTTAAGGGTTCCGTTTTTGCCATTTGGCTACGGAACCCTAAAAACCTGTCAAAATGTAGGGAGGTATTTTTGACAGATTGAGAATTGAATGTAAATTATCTCAGATTATAAACACTGCTATAGACAACTTTATGATTGCCAATCATAGTATGTTGCCAATGTTATTTTTATGTTCATTCAGAATGAATTCTTTTTAAACGACTTTAAAAAAAAGGAGGAGCTTCTCAATTCGGATGTTTATGTTTTTTTTTAAATGTATATTCGGGCACAACTCTGTCATTATAGACGGATTTGCAAAATTAGTTTTTTGTTCGAAAGAGGTTTATTTAGAAATGGTCCCATTTAAATTTCGTAAAGATCTGATGATGAGTTTCGGAGACAGACAACGGAACTCAAAAAATGCCAGCAAATCAACCGCGATTGCTGCTATCGCATATGTATGCATTGTTTACGCCATCACACAACATAACATCACGCTTGTACCCTCCAAAGGGGTAGGCAAATGTGTTCAATAGCTTCCTGTCATTGATATTCACATAGCAAGTAATGTTACATAGATGTGTGTGGGGTAGGTAGGTACAGACGCCAGCATATCAAGCTACTACAATCAGTCAAATTTCTTTAATAGATTTTCAACTTTATCGCTAAAGCATAAGGTTCTTACAAAAAAAAACAACTGACTTCCAAAAAAAAAGTATTTATTGAATGAAACATTTTTAAATTAAAAGTTTTATTCGCTTAACAAAACCATAATTACTAAATACAAACATTTTCTAAATACACACACAGTATAGATATTCCTGGAAAAACACAAGGATTCTCAGAGTTTTACGACTTTCGTGACGTCACTCATCGTTAGGGTGGCTAAACGGTCGGGCATGACATTGTTTTTAGAGCCTCTAGACTAGTAATTTATCAATTTAAAGGAGTGTTTTGCAAATCAGGAACTGAGGTACTTCAGTTTTGTAGAAGTAGATAAGTACCTACTTCAAACATTACAATGCAGGAAAAAATATAATTTAGGAAGTCCCTACGTAAGGACTTCCTAAATTATATTTTTTAAGAGATACCTACCATAACCCCTTTTCATGCGTTGAAAATCTGGCATTTATTAAAACGTAAGACCTCGTCGTACCTACAGAAGATCGCGGGGTAGACCTGCACCCCAATAAATTGCGTAAAACACTTTACATCACAATCTGAATCATTTTGAAGGATATTGTTAATCCATTGCTTCATTCGTTCGAATAATGCAATGAATGTTGTTGAACTGTCAAAATGAAAGACATTGCTACTGATAGTGTTACGCAATTACCCCTGTGGATGAGGCTAATATTTTCTGAGATTCGGTACTATACGAACTACACGTCATACTGACGTCACGGACAAACCTACATCTCGCAAGCAGAGTTTAGCGCGCAACTATAGCATAGACACAACAGCCCGACATGAATCATAGGGCAGTTGCCCGCCAGACACAACACCCGTCTGGTCGGAGGATCCTCCCTTTTCTATAGAGGATGAGTGAACTTTACACCCTGTTCCTTATACCTACCTCTACACGACATTAGACCAACGAGGCTGTCTTTAATTTATTTTTGGTTTTTGTGGTGACCCTACAACATGACCGAGTTGATGTCATTTCGGACACTTTCGATTCGCGTGACGTCACTGGACGAGACTTCGTGGAAATCTTTTCTATGTTCTTCGAAGTGCAGAATATTATCTCTGCATCAATGGGTCTTAGGTCTTAAATTCTGATACCCAGTAGATTAATAGTTATTAATGCAACTGTTGCATATGGGGTATTAATACCTACCTAATTATATACAGTTGCTTAAGACTTTATCTACACCCATGATATGAATCAGAACATTAAAAGCGTCCGTAATAAAAAGATAAAAAATATTAATATGTATGCATTACAGACACATGGAGAGGGAGAAGAAGGCCGAAGAAAAGATGGATGGATTGTGTGAGGAATGATATGAAAGAGAAGGGAGTGAATGATATCGTGACGGTTGACAGGGAAGAATGGAAGAAGAAAACGTTTTGCGCCGACCCCAAGTAACAAGGGATAAGGGCAGGAAGATGATGATGACAGACATATGCATTACAGACACATGAGATATTTTAGCTTTAAATCTGGGAAAATACACTCGCGATGTTAAACTGCAGTTGGGGTCCTCCCGCCTGCTTGTTTGCCATCCAATAACATGAAGCAAGGTTAATTATGTATAGCATGGGGACCCACCAGATAGAATCGCTTTAGGTGACTCAGTCAATGAAAAGTTTATTTTTATTTGAAATGGGTTTGCTCTTGACTCTAGTCTAGGTCAGAGGTGACAGAGACACAGTCGACGATAGAGTGAGTTTACAGTGAGAAGACATTCGGGTTGTATGCGCTCGGAAACACAGACGCAGGTAGAGAGTTCCACTCTTTTGCTGTGCGCATTATAAAGTGAGTGAGTTGCCAGCACATCAAGTTACCCCACTTTGACCTTGAACGCGTTATGAGCAACTACAGCGAGAATCGTGCGAAAGAGATATATAGCTTTTTGTCTGTTCTTACTTGTAATGTTTCGTGCTGCAGTGCGTACCGTCGCGACGGTGACCAACATTGCCTGACACTATGTGTGTCAGGCAATGTTGGGTGGATCTTGTTAAGCCATTTTAATAATTATCTTCTTGTCGTTAAAGTTGAAAAGCTTATAAGTTACACGGCAAAAACAAGTGGGTAAATAAAAATAACTATAAGTTCTGAAATGAGTAGGACTAAGTAAAAGTTTACTTCGTGGGGTAGATGGATACTTAATTGATCTAAGTGACAAAAGTCAGTCTACCTACACCTAAAACAGCGACTGCGCACAAACATTTCTAAAAAGTTTGACGTAAATCGTGAAAAGTATTTTTAATGAATTTGGTGTAATCAAAGCGTCATGTCGCAACTTAATGACTATACAAAACGTTGCTGGCTGGATGTCGTCTATGATGAATTGGTAGAAGTTGGTGGTCGATATAATAGTAGTCAGTATTTGGAGATTCTGCGTAACGTCATGCTGCCGACTGTGCGAATTGCCTATCCAAACACAGATATTTACTTCGTGCAAGCTAACTGCTCCATCCACCGTGCGCCTTGTGAAGAATTGGTTAGCTGCTCAAGAAGGTGTAACTGTTATTTACTGGGCATCTAAAACTCCCGATTGGAACCCTATAGAAAACCTATGGGGTCAAATGGTTTTAAATTGGGACACATCCGAAGTGTGAAATAAAAACAATTTGGCTGAGATCGTGTCATCGACATGGGAGCACATGAGAGGAAAAGATTTGTGTTGGAACATGGTGTGCGGCAGGGATGGTAACTTGCAGTGCGTCTGGATGTCCGAAGGTAGAAGGGGGGGCCGGTGGAATGAGGTCGTGCAGTTCTTGGGCACACTCACCGAAGTACAATCTGTAGAAGACCGGCAAGCAGGCAACCTTGCGGCGATGAGCCAAGCTGTGAAGCTTGGCATCCACCAGTTCTACGTCGCCAATGAGCTCTGCGTTCCACCGAGTCAAGCGCGGCAAGTTGATATTTCGCTGAGCCTTCCCGAAGGTGGCTGCAATACTCCATGCAGGATTCTGACTTGCGCGATAGTTACGCGCCAGCGACATTTTAAAGTCTAGCTATAAAATGCTGTTGCCAAATGAGTTCTCACGCAATCAGAAGCAATTAAGCTATGACTTGCCAAAATTCTTTGGCGCAATTAACGAATAAGTTGCCGAAATACAAACATTTCATTCTAACATAAAAGTATTTTTAACCGACTTCAAAAAAGGAGGAGGTTTCGCAATTCGACCGTATATATATATATATATATTTTATGTTTTTCGCGGATAACTTCGTCGTTTATGAACCGATTTTGATTATTCTTTTTTGTTGGAAAGGAGATATGCCAAGGGTGGTCACATGATAAGGAAACCAGGATCTGATGATGGCATCCCAGTGAAATCGAGGGGAACATTTAAAAATCGTAGGAGCGACTAGTGCATTTGTTAATTTTTTCATGAAGTATTTTAAAGCACTACAATTTAATGAAGGCCTGGAGTCGATCTGATGATGGAGCCGAAAGACAGTCGTGGGGACTCCTCAACGATTTACAGCAGTTACCTTGTGTTTGGGCTTGATTAATTTGTATTGATGTGAACTTTACACCTGGATGGGTTGTGACTGTCATTAGGCGTCTGATGATGAAGACGAAGGACAGTTAAGGGAACTCCTCAACAGTTTACAGTAGCTACCTCGTGTATGTTCACCGATTTCTCGAAGATGGCGGGACCGATTCCAAAAGTTATTTTTTTATTTGAAAGAGTATACTCTCGAGGTGGTTTATTTATTAAATTATCATCAAGTTGGAATTTGATGAGAGGATCCCATGAAAATCGAGGGAAACGCTCAAATTTTATAGGCAAACCTACAGCGATTTGGGTATTTTTTAAAGTAACTTGAGCATTTGCTCTCGGAAATCATCATTTGGTAAAGTGGAGCTGATGAAGAAGACCACAGATGGCCATCGGAACTATTCAATGACAAATATTTTACGGTTGCGATTCGATTACTTTAATATGGTTGCTAAGCAATTTATGCTCATCACAATGCGTATGGTGAGTGATTGTTGAGGAGTTCTTCTGGTTCTTACCGGGAGAACTCCTCAACAAATAACGTCCCAGCATCGGGAAAAGCAAAGTAATATTTTGTAAAAGGTGATGAACAGTTGGCATTAGGCTATTGTAACTTAGATAAATTACAAACTGACCCACTAAAAAGTGAAAAATAAAAACAATTTTACAAAAAAAAAACCAACTTCTAAAAAAACACTACAAATTGAAAAATAACTTTAATTTCGGAAGTCGGTGTCAATAAACAAAAATGCGGAACCAAAGACACCGACTTCCGAAATTAAAGTTATTTTTCAATTTGTAGTGTTTTTTTAGAAGTCGGTTGTTTTTTTTTTTTGTAAAAATGTTTTTTACATTATCTTTGATGTGAGTTTCTTCGAAGGAGTTTCTTGCTGGCTCTTTTCTGATGAACCTACTATTCGGCAACCTTACTTTAAGATGCTGACAAGTATATACATAATCAGACTATAATTTTACCACTACTGGGACACAGGTCTCCTCTCGGCTCTCATCGAGAGGGAGTCGGCTGTAATCTACCACGCGGGCCCAGTGCTGACATATGTCCACATGTCTTTGAATTTTTGTTTCACGGCTCATGCCTCACGATGTTATCCTTCACCGTTTTAAGAGCAGTGGTGATGAAATTATTTACTCAAAGCAAAGTGCGTGCCTGGGTTCGAACCCACGACCGTAAGACGGGGCCGTTACCACTGGGCCAAACTCCTCATGTTGACAAGTCATCATCTGCGAACCTTTACCAACTATGTTAGTGTCTACTTCAAGTCTAACCGGATGCAGCTGAATACCAGTATTTTACATAGAGCGACTAACTATCTGACCTCCACAACGCAGTTACTGGTAATACGATACCCCTTCGTAAGACTGGTTGTCAGACTTTCGGGCTTCGGACTACCCGTAACGACTGTCAAAGATCCACGAATGTCAGTCGGGACCAACGGCTTAACGTGCTTTCCAAGGCACGGAGGGGTCTCGGTATGTATCGGTAAGATGTTCACCCATCCACAGACCAACCGCGGCAAGCGTAGCTTAACCTGAGTAAGTCGATCGACCTGTGCGGCTGTTATTATTTAGCCACGGGCCCCTCTTCCTCATGCTGACAAGGACTATATGAAATTGAAAAATGTGTTTGTTTGTCTGGCATGGGCTTCTTTCAAGATTTTCTGCACTTGGCTACATATTGTGTTTACCTCAAAACGACCGGGGGTTGACGCAACTTATGACTGACATCATAAAATGGGGCTTCTTTGAGAGTCCCTACTTTTACGAAAGAGCGGGATATTGCCAATACCCGTAAGTAAGTTCTTGCCACAGATTATGGAAATTTTAATATAGCTACACATCAATATCCGTGGCACACGTCGATATTTTGCATGACAGCACCAATTTCGTGAATGTTGCGAAAAATGATTTGGCTTGGTAGAATATTTTTCTTGAATGTTATTTTACGAGGAATTTTTCGGGGAATCTTGAGATTTCGAGTCACGAAATATTTTTTCTTCATAAACTTATTGATAGACTTGCCTTGCTTTACACTATTATATTAAACTAGCTGCGCCCCGCGGTTTCACCCGCATAAGTGTCGATCCCGTGAGAATATCGGGATAAAAAGTAGTCTATATGTTAATCCAGGATGTCAAAATTTTATCAAAATTGGTCCAGCCGTTTGAGCGTGAAGAAGTAACAAACATATAAACACACACACACAGACACTCACAAATTTTTGCCTTTATAATATTAGTGTGGTAGTGTGATTCTATATTTCCAACCTCAAGAGCCATTTATCCGATTAATGCGTTTTGTAATTAACAGTCTGTAGGCCACGTCAGTGGTACCGTAGTACGCTAGTGTAGGTAAAGGTCAAGGTCATCATTCATCATCATCATCATCATCATTTCAGCCGAAAGACCTATAGGCCTCCCCCAAAAGGGGGGGGTTTGCCATAATCGCCACGCTTGGCAGGCGGGTTGGCGATCGCAGTATGGTATGGTGGTGAAATGCATAGAGAACGCTGTTGCCCATTCTCCGGTACGCCCCTTAGTCGCCTTTTACGACACCCACGGGAAGTATGGGGTGGTGCTATTCTTTAAGTCCGGCACCACACCGACAAAGGTCAAAGTCAAGGTCAATAAGCTAATGATAAGCTAATTTTTTTTTTCATACACATAAACAGACAAGAAGAAGGAACAGATATTTACTAAAGGTGTTATTTCTAAAGAAATCTCTTCCAGCATACCCGCTATAGCAAAGTAGATAAAAAAAGAGATTTAGGCCACCTGCGTATAGACACCAGCACATTAAGCTATATCTGTCAATTTTTTTAACAGATTTCAACTTTATCGCTAAAACATAAGGTTCAAAGTTGATTGGGAAAATTTTACAGTTTCGGGTAGCTTGATATGCTGACGTCTGTACAAGAGAAAACAAAACATAAAAATCAAAAAATATATTTACTAATTTAAATATACCTAAATATACAATATGATACTGTTTTTTTTAACACTAACGTGCGGCCTACTGCCTACCCTTCAACTGTCAAGAAATCTCCTAGAGATCAGTAACAATAGAAAAAGTAACTGTGTCTCATTATTGACAGTTGAGCTAATAGACAACATAATGAAATGCTCTCTGGTTAGGTTTCAGCAATCTTTTAGAGCCACAGCCACTAGACGATTAAAGAAAAACTTAACTCAATTAAAAATTCTAAAAATTCTTTCTTTTTATACGTTTCCACAATTCCTTCAATTTATTTCCAATTTCCTTAAAACCACAGTCCAATGCGTCGGTATTTATTTACATCTCGATGCTCATTTGTCTTCCGTGTCACGCTCATTTACCTGCCCCCGGGTCTAATAAATATTTAGCTTCACCTTTTTAAGTGTACTTAGGTTAACTTTATTCATTAAGTACCTTGGGATTTATAGACACATACTTGGTTTACAATATATTGCTCTTTGGTAAGTTATACAACATGCTTTAGTGGATCTTTGACAGTCGTTACGGGTAGTCAGAAGCCCGAAAGTCTGATAACCAGACTTACCAAGGGCTATCGTATTATCCAGTAATTGGGTTGTGGAGGTCGGAAAGGCAGTCACTCTATGTAAAATACTGGTATTCAGCTGCATCCGGGTAGACTGAAAACCGACTCCAACATAGTTGGGAAAAGGCTAGGCAGATAATGACAGAAAGCTTTAGCCATAATTAAGGGTGTGGTACACTACAGACCATTACACGATTGTACAATACGACTGAAAGCAAAGCTAATAGAAATCTCTATTCCTAGACAGCACGTTTCAAAAAGTGCTATCTATGAACAGAGATCTCTCTCAACAGTGCTTCTTATGGACCGAGATATCTACAAACAAAAGAATGTGGAACCTGAGATAGAAACACGCTTGTGCGATACAACTGAAAGATAAAGATAAATTTATTTGCCCAAACATGTTTACACATACAAGAATAAAATAAAAACCTGCATGCAGGATGACATAAAATCAAAGAAACAGTTCAGAGACATGTTTGCCACATACTATGGCGTGCAAATATTATGTTTGTTAAAAAATTAATATCACATGAACATAAAACATGATACTTAGTTACTGTCAAATTTAAAAAATATGCCCGATGTATATATAAAAACATTAGTCAAATTAATGTCAATTAATGTCAAATTAATTACAATAAAAATATAAATGTCAAAATTAGGGCTTACACTATTACAGATTGATGTCAGATGTCAGTAATTTAAATAAACGGTATTAATTAAAACATATATAACACACAACATTTTAGGTTAGTGTACCTAAAATTTTTTCTTCCAGAAACTCAGAAATAGTATAGTAGGCTTTACTAGCAAGAAACTTCTTTAAATGTCTTTTAAAAAGATTAATGTTTAACATTTTAATTGATTCTGGTATGTGATCATAAATCATTGGAGCTATACAGAAAATACTATTACGCATCAGTGCTGTTTTGGATTGCCTTGAGCACAACATATTGGCGTGCCGTCGACTCCGGTTATTCCTGTCTGATAGCTTAGGGAATAGTTCTGGGTTGGTTTTTACAAATACTGCAGCTTCGAAAATGTACATACAGGGTAATGTTAGTATTTTACATTTAATAAAAAAAGGTTTACAAGTGTCTGTGAATTTCAACGCAAACATTGCCCTGATGCACCTGTTTTGGGCCTTAAAAATAAGCTCCCTATTTGTTGAGTTTCCCCAAAAGATAACTCCATATCTTAATAATGAACCAGCCATGCCATGGTATGCTGTTACAATAGCATCCATTCCTGTGACTGGCGCAAGTTTATATAAAGCATATGCTGATTTGCTAAGTCTCTTTGCCAAATCTAATGTGTGTGCTTTCCAATCTAGTCGTTGGTCTATGGTTAAGCGTAGGAATTTAGACGTGCTTACTTGAATAATTTGTTTACTATCATAATAAATATTCATAGGTAAATTTTTGCGTTGGTCGAAAGTCATTAATTTGGTTTTGTCAATATTTATCTTAAGATTATTGTTATTTAGCCATTTTATAATTGAATATATGGTATTAGTAATGTCATTATCATAATTTTGTTTGTCTTTACAGTCAATGGTAACTGTGCTGTCGTCGGCAAATAATGTCATATGATGTTTTGTACCTTTTGGTAGGTCATTTATGTATAGTAAAAATAGAGGGGGGCCAAGCACGCTGCCCTGTGGCACACCATATGTGATTGTTCTATCACGCCAATGATAGATCATTTCGTTCTTTGTTTTGGGATCTATCTGTGATATTTCCACATATTGTTTTCGGTTTTTTTAAATATGACTCGATAAGCTGTAGGATATTTCCTCTTATTCCGTAGGCTTCTAACTTATTAAGTAAGATATTGTGATCTACATAGTCAAATGCTTGAGTCATATCGCAGTAAATTGAACATACTGGTACATTAATGTCAACATTTGTGATAACTGTATTTAAAAAATCGTAAATAGCCATATTAATAGTTTTATTTTTTCTAAAACCTTTTTGTTCGTCAATCAAAATGTCATGTTTTATTAAATATTTATCAATTTGTTCATAAATGTATTTTTCAAATATCTTTGAGAAAATAGGCACAAGTGCAATAGGTCTATATGACTCCGTTTTATCCCTTTCGTTTTTTTTATACAAAGGTTTTATTACGGCAGTTTTGAGTTTGGTCGGATATATACCTCAAAACACCACCTACAAAGCAAAGCTAATAGAAATCTCTATTCCTACACAGCACGTTTTAAGAAGTGTTATCTATGAACTGAGATCTCTGGCAACAGTGCTTCCTAAGGACCGATATATCTACAAACAACGTCTTCTATCAACAAAGTTTTCGGCGAAACGTGCTGTCTAGGAATAGAGATTTCTATTAGCTTTGCTTTCTGTACGTAGTCGTATCGTACAAACGTGTTTCTATCTTAGATTCCACACCGCTGTCTCAAACGTGCCGTAGACTGCATGCTGCAATAATAACTTTGTAAGAGCTATTAGCGTCTGACGTAGCCTCTCTTCCATAACATATCCTAACTAGACGTAATAAGAGGTTTCTTGAAATCGAGCAACTAACAATCACAACAGACTAGTATTTCAAGTTATTCCGGTCTGATCCCTTGAACCCCTTCCACCCCCCCTCCTCGATCTCCTAGTTCTTCTTCTGTTTTAATCTCTGTCATAACTACTATATTAAAACTGTCTCATTCCGGTTTGATCCGCTTTTTCTTTTGTATTTATTCCTGGAGGATTGTCAGCAACAAAAATAAGTACGCAGTGTCATTGAAACAATCTTACCTATACGAGTCTATAATAAACATATACATACACATACACTGATATTTATGTGTGCACATTTTTGGGTTCCGTACCTCAAATGGAAAAACGGAACCCTTATGGGATCACTTTGTTGTCCGTCTGTCTGTCTGTTTGTTAAGACCCTTCATCTCGGGAACGCGTCGAGGTATCGAGTTGAAATTAAAACCATATACTCAACTCTACAGTCCCTTGAAGCTGTGAAAAAATCAAACTTCTAAGTTAACGTTAAAAAAAGATACGGCCGTTTATGCCGCAAAAAACGTAGGTATACCTATTTCGACACACAAGGCAAGGCAAAGCAAGGGACTCAAAATTTATAGGGTACTTCCCGTTGACCTAGAATCATGAAATTTGGCAAGAAGCAAAGTCATGTAGCACAAGTAAAGGAAAAACCCGAAAACCGTAAATTTGTAGTTACTATAATTTTTTTTTTTTGTTACAAGTAAACCAATTTTTCTTTGTTATTCTATTAACAAAGCCACAAAGAAAAGTTCTAAGCAAAAGAAACTGAATCAGCAGTAGGTACCTAAGCACATTATCATTATTAAGGCCAGGATATTCGAGCGCAGTAGGCATTTAGCGTTACCTCCCTCCGCGCGTGGCAAGTTCCGCGAACGCGCAATTCGAATGAACTCGCTGACCCCGCTGCTGCCACGGTAATTTCATCTAACAGTATTGTGACTCGGCCCTATTCTTGAAATATAGGGCTGCTCGCCTACAGTATTTTAATTTCATCATCCTACTTTAGTTTCTTTCTAGTTTTGTGATTGTAAATATTATATTTTTTTAATATTATGTATAAAATTTATGTTAAAATATTTCTGGTGTTTAGTTTTTAGGGAAATATAAATATAGCAACATAATTAATTTTATTACCTACCAAAAATTTTCTTTTTAGGGTTCCGTACCAAAATGGTAAAACGGAACCCTTATGGTGAGACTCAGTCTGTCTGTCTGTCTGTCTGTCTGTCACAGCTGGACATGTCAAGAACTACTAATGCATCAACTTGAAATTTGGAATAGTTTTACATGACGTTTGCTCAACTATTTTGCAAAAAAGAAAGAAATAAAAATATATGTACGTTTTTTGCAACAGGGCCTGAAAGGAAGTCTGAAGAATTCGAAGTGGGGCTACTAGAGCACATGGGGTATCATATGAAAGAAAACAGTTTGCACATTCTCAAACATTTATTCTTTTTTTGGGCCGCATTGTTTTCGACTTTTGATGTAAAATGCAAAAAAAAACCTTTCCCGCCCTTATCTCCGAAGTTTGCAAACAGAAAAATTTGAAATTATTTTATGTGATAGAAGTTTATGTAAAGATTTCAGGAAAAATAAATCGAAGTCTCTAAATAGCACACTTGTTCAGAAATCATCAATAAAAGTTATATTAGTTTCACTATCGGTCAAGAGATGGCGCTGACATAAAACTGCAATATTATACACCGCAGTGCACAATGTTAAAATTCTCTGATGAATATAGGCCTCGTCGATGAAAATTTAAAAACATATGATGGTACGGAACCCTCGTTGCGCGAGTCCGCAGTCCGGTGCGCAGTTTTTTAATTGCTACCTAATCTTTTCTTTCATGACTGTTATATCGCTTCCGCACTACCCTTATGAATGATCCGTTTTGTCGAATTTTTGTCTGATAATAAACTACTGAAGGGATTTTGATGGAACTTACGATATTCTGTAGCTTTGGTTTTCATCCATCACATAGGGTATGTTTAATAACTAATTTATAGTCCACGCGTACGAAGTCGCGGGCATAAGCTAGTTATTTATTATTAGTTATATACTTTGGACTAAATAAATTCTGATAAAACTCATTACAATACAATGCACAGGATAATAAATTCTTTATTAGAAATAAGAAATACTAAAATACTGCTCTGTCAAAGACGTACCGAGATCAAATAATACACAAAATGTTAGTTAGGTATTCATCCAAATTTATTTTATCCCCTTCAAAGTATGATCCTTCAGAAACGACACACCAACGAATAACCAAATCATAAAAACATTTTTTAAACGCTTTTTCCGGAATTGAGCTTAGTTTACGCCGCGAATTCTCCTTCGTTCGCTAAAATTCGTTCACAGTGATGGCCTTGTGCGAAGGCGCAATATCGTGGTGCAAGATCCAACAATTTTCTTTCCACAAATCTGGCCTTTTTTTCGAATTTACTCTCTCAAAAGCCGCATATCGCTCAAATAATATATTTTATTTAACGTTTTACCTTCCGGTATGAATTCCGAGTGTACAATACCGCGATAGTCAAAGAAAACAGTGAACATGACTGACTTTTGATCGACTTTGGCCGTGGCGTGGTTTTTTCGGTTTCAGTTCAGTTGGAAGGCGCCACTCCGAAGCTTGTTGACTAGTTTGCATGTGAAACTCGTCTCGTCACCAGTAACAAAGCGTTTCATGAATGTTGGGTCGGAGTTGACTCGTTCTAGTATGTCTTCAGCGACTCATAAGCGATTGAGTTTTTGGATCACGTTCTCCAGCTCCATCTCCACTGGTGCTTTCCGTTGCTTCAGAGTGTCTGAAAGATTGATCAATGCTAAAAAAAAAAACCTACTATAGACGCATTCGCAAGCTTATCCTATTACTAAGTTTTATAGGTAATTAGGTAGATACCTATGTAATGTATATTATAATAAAAAGATCATCTATAAATTGAGCCATCGTGAGAGGCCTGGCAGATGTGAAACATCGAAATTATTTTAGACGAGCTTGCCCCGCTGTTTTACCCGCGTAATTCAATTTCCCGCAGGAAGTCAGTCAGTAAGTCGGTAAGTCAGTCGGTAAGTCGATCGGTAAGTCGAGTAGTAAGTCAGTCGTTAAATCCTTGCATTATTATTATAATTTATAGAATAGATACAGTAGGCACGGTAGTATTATCTATACCAATGATCATTGATCTATACAGTATACTATCTTCATACAAACGGTCGGAACGCGAGTTATACCTACGTGCCTAGAGTCCGGTTTACACTCGGTAAACAAACAGTCTCGAATGCTCCGCAGTGATGAACGGACGCCCGCCGCCGGACGGTGTGATCGTTTTGTAAGCAGTAAGCGTGCTATTTGTGACAAATATTCATTGAAATAATTAATACAAGTACTTACTTAATAATATGGTAAAGAGCAATTATAGACTATATTGTGCTGTTTTTGGTTGCTTGAATTCGTCAATAAGTTTTTTTTTTAAATTAAATCTACTAATAAAAAAAAACAAAAATATGTATTGTTTTTGAACTCTTCCTATTTCATTCACAACGAATTTCATATTTTTAAATAAAAAATATAATATTTTACCTATACAATCACAAAACTAGAAAGAAGCTGGCAGGTTGATGAAATTAAAATACTGTAGGCGGGCAGCCCTATTGCGTGTTTACGCGCGGCTGTAGGTCTGTAATTATTTCTAGAAGAGGGCCGAGTCACAATACTGTATAGATAATAGTGTGTACATGTCTGTCGCTCACGTAGTAATAGCTATTGCGCCTGAGCGAGAAGCAAATACTGCCGTCGCGTCGGTCGTCATTCTAAATCCCATTCTCTAACTAAAAAATCGAGTTGTAGATTATGTAGTTACTGTTCGCCTGTGCATTTTTAGGGTTCCGTTGCCGTATGTCATAGCCACTTTTTTCCGAAACTATAAGAACTATACTGTTTAAACTTGGTAAGTAGATGTATTCTGTGAACCGCATTAAGATTTTCACACAAAAATAGAAAAAAAAACAATACATTTTGGGGGGTCCCCATACTTAGAACTGAAACTCAATTTTTTTTTTCATCAATTCATACGTGTATCTATGGATAGGTCTTCAAAAATGATATTGAGGTTTCTAATAAATTTTTTTCTAAACTGAATAGTTTGCGCGAGAGACACTTCCAAAGTGGTAAAATGTCCCCCCCCCTGTAACTTCTAAAATAAGAAACTGATAAAACTAAAAAAATATATGATGTTAAGTTCCACCGAAAATTGGTTTGACGAGATCTACTAAGTAGTTTTTTTTTTTTAATACGTCATAAATCGTAAACTGCAATTTACCTTTCATTCAATCAACTCAAATATAAAAATATAAAAAACATTTAATTTCATAAACATAAACCTTATGCATAAACCCGGATGTTACGGAACCCTCGGTACGCGAGTCCGACTCGCTCTTGCCCGGTTTTTTTTTTAAATACGCCTTTAGATCTTGGTATCGATGAACTGCAAAGATAAAAAGTTTTATTAGCAAAAATTATCTTTTTTGTAGTTTTGCTACTGTTTTGTCTATAAACTGAAATATTAAAAACTAAAATATCAACTAGTTTATATTTACTTTGATATTACTATACTTACTTAATTTTATTGTAAATTTATGGTACGCCAGCACATTAAGCTACTACAATCTGTCAAATTTCTTTAATAGATTTTCAACTTTAACGCTAAAGCATAAGGTTCAAAGTTGATTGGAAAAATTTGACTGTTTCTGATATCTTGATGTGCTGGCGTCTGTACCTACCTGCTACTGCTAGTACTGTGACGAAAGCAAGTAGGTACCTAATTACATAAACAACTACAATATTGTTCTGTCCCGTCGACTTTTACAAATAGGTAAGTAGTCATAAATACGTAGAAAAATAATAATCAAAAATACTTTATTTTTTTTAAGCTCCCGCAGTTCAATGCTGGACATTTTTTCTTCCTTCTGTTTTTATTCCCCATAATTTAATCTTAATTATCACTATAATCTATATAATATACCTACTACAACATAAACTAATCATCATCTGCCTAGCCTTTTCCCAACTATGTTGGGGTCGGCTTCCAGTCTAACCGGATGCAGCTGAATACCAGTATTTTACATGGAGCGACTGCCTATCTGACCTCCACAACCCAGTTACTGGGTAATACGATACCCCTTGGTAAGACTGGTTGTCAAACTTTCGGGCTTCTGACTACCCGTAACGGCTGTCAAAAATCCACAAATGACAGCCGGGACCAACGGCTTAACGCGCTTTCCGAGGCACGGAGGGGTCTCGGTATGTAAAGATGGTCACCCATCCACAGACCAACCGCGGCAAGCGTAGCTTAACCTGATCGATCGACCTGTGCGGCTGTTATTATTTAGCCACGGGCCCCTCAACAACATAAACTAATATCTAGTTTAATTATTAACACTAGAACCTACAACAATATTTACAGACTGATTTTTAAAACGAATACACAAACACGGTAAATAACAATACTGCATTATATTTCAGTCTGTGAACGTATATTTCGATCGATTAGCGGGGGAACGCAGCGAGCCAGGAAAAGCGACACAGGTCCTACCTCGGTGACGCCTGGCAGGCTACTGAAGCGATGCGCGCGTGCCGCCTTGTTATATTATATCTTGTTAAAACAATAAAATTCTGTTTTGAGAAAAATTAACCACAGAATTTTCTTCTATACATCATTGCCTATTTTTTGACATATTTTTTGTGAGTAAAAGTTTGATCTACTTCAAGTAAAACTTGAAAAACGATCAAAAACTTCCTTGTTTTCGATTTGTTTGCGATTTTTTATGATCGAGTGAAGTTGTAAATATCGTGTTTTGAACCGTAGAATAATCAAGAGTGTTAATTGAACTGCAACATATATTTTTTTCAGATTAAAACAAAGAATATTTGATTGTTTAATGTTGAATCAAAAATAGGTCAATTTTGAGAGTCCTGGCCTTAACCTCTTTCCCAGAACAATCTTCAAAAAAGCTTAAGAAAATCTCCAAAATAAAACCTAAAAGAGATCGTGTTCAATTAACCCTTTTTAATACCCAAATCATCATTACCCTGACTGTTAATCTACAAAGAGGACAAATTAATGAATTCCAAACTAATTAGCAATACACTCATCAAAATATTTATGAGCAGTTCCAATTAACTCCGTACCTATCTTCGTTGTTGTTGTTAATTTACTTTTAATTTGTTTTTAATTACACGGAAATTTTTAATTTGTTTTTAATTACACGCAAACAAATTCATTGTACGTTTATAAAGTTGTAATTTTGTAACGATGAGGGAGGCATAGTCCGTCTAGATTAAATAAAGAAAAAAAAACTGGCCAAGTGCGAGTCGGAATCGCACACGAAGGGTTCCGTACCACAAGGCAAAAACGCCGAAAAAAACACGTTTGTTGTATGGGAGCCCCCCTTAAATATTTATTTTATTCTGTTTTTAGTATTTGTTGTTATAGCAGCAACAGAAATACATCATCTGTGAAAATTTCAACCGTCTAGCTATCGCGATTCTTGAGATACGGTCTGGTGACAGACAGACGGACGGACGGTTTTTACCCTTTGGGTACGGAACCCTAAAAAAGTTGTAATTTTATTACGGGCGCATAAATTAAAATGTAATGTTGACAGCTTGTATTGTCGAATACAAGTTTTAATGGATATCATATCCGGTGTGAAAAATAAAAGTTGTTTCCGAGCAATAGGACAATTTTTACTCAATGTTACTTCGTTTTATGTACAGTTACGAGCATAAGTATATATACGCTTCGCTTTATTGAAAGCCAATTTTCTCCTTTATCTTTTAATGAAATATGTTATTACGAACATAGTATTTTCGAACCCATAAGTTCATGTAAAGTGTCGTATTTTAACGTCGCATTCGTCATTTCACGAAAAAATCGCAATTGAAATTTGCCAAGTGTTGACATATTAGTGCTCGTGACTGTACAGAAAAGCTACTACAATCTGTCAAATTTCTTTAATAGATTTTCAACTTTATCGCTAAAGCATAAGGCTCAAAGTTGATTGGGAAAATTTAACAGTTTCGGATAGATTGATGTGCTGGCGTCTGTACATCGAACCTGTTTACACAATGCACACGTATTATATATAGTTCACGCATATCGGCCGTTTATGTCACTAGTGTGAGAACCGACGGCTGAAACAATGTACCTAACATTATTGTCTTTTCACATCTAAATCAACATGGAGACACGAATTGAATTGTAACTAGCAATTGCATGTACAGGTATAAGTATCATCTAATTTTATTATAGAAAATTATTAATAATTATTAGGGGGGGCCCTTTTGAAAGGGCCCCCCCGTTTTGATATTTCGTGATTTTTTTTGAACCCCTCCCCCCTTTCGAGCCTCACGTGATTAATGGACAGCCCCTTAGGTGTCAATGATAACACTGACCCACATCCACATTCCACCAGTTACGTTTATGTTCCCTATTACTAGGGGTCGAGCCTCATCATCACCATCATCATTTCAGCCGAAAGAGGTCCACTACTGGACACAGGCCTCCCCCAAACACCTCCACTTCGACCGGTTCTGTGCTTCTCGCATCCAACGGGTTCCTGCGGCCTTCACAGGGTCGTCGGACCACCTTGTAGGAGGCCTTCCAACGCAACGTCATCCGGTACGCGGTCGCCACTCCAGAACCTTTCGGCCCAATCGGCCATCTGTCCTGCGAGCAATGTGCCCTGCCCACTGCCACTCTTTTTTTTTTTTTGCATGGGTAATCATCAAATGACTCCTCCCGCTCTGGGTGGAGCGGAAGGGAGTGTCAGACTCTTACTGACTAAAACCCGTGTTTCTTCCTTAGCCCTTTATGTTCCGGGCCAGCGGTAACCCTTTCGGGCAATCCCGCTGGCCCGGAATGCATAACCCTTCAACCTTAACCCCACTGGCCCACTGCCACTTAAGTTTGGCAATTCTTCGGGCTATGTCGTTTACCTTGGTTCTCCTGCGGGGGCCGAGCCTTTAGCCAGAAATGTGCCACGCGAAATGTGGGTATTTATTTTAAGTAGGTACCTACCTACTTATTCGCGTCCTGGCCTGGAGTTTGGAGGTTTGATACCCTAGTGTCTCGGAAAGCGCGTTAAGCCGTTAGTGCTGCGCCTGATCTCTCGCCGGTCGTGTCGGATTGACATCAGATCGAAATATACGGCTGCATAAGTACTCGACCGACGTACACCGGTGACTTCGGTCGCGTTGGTACTCCATACACGCCCATTTATCGTCAGCATCTTGGTACGAGACTGACGTCAGCGTAACACTAAATCCAGCCTGATAGTGAGTGAGGGAAGAGTGAGTGTATAGAGGTATGAGGAACAGAGTGTGAAGTTCACTCAACCTCCATAGTTGTGTCTGGCGGACAACTGCCCGATGTTTCATGTAGGGCCGTTGTATATAATGCTAGTTGCGCGGTAAACTCTGCTTGCGAGATGCAGGATTTTGCGTGACGTCATTATGACGCGTGGTTCACATGTGGCGTTGTAGATACCGCCACAAGTGCACCTGTTTGCACTATAATATCTTCCACGTAGATGGCTAGTCTCCGCTGAGGTTGGCTGCCATGGCCGGTCTGGAGGACTATATTTAGTCTGTGACGTTTCTCTAATTAATTAACTTTGACCCTGTATAAATGGTAGAAAGAAGATATCTACTTTTTTAAAAAATAGAGAGAACAATAGAGAATAAATAAGTCCAGGGGTCAGTGTCGAGATAATTTTGCGAAAAAAGTAGTTACCGTGTTTCTATGTAAAAAGGTTAAAGTGACATAGGGAAAGGCTTTACGTGAAAGCTTATTCGTTTTATTTATCTGAAATAAGGAAGGATGGGAAAGGAAAAGACAGAACTGAATGGAAAATGCTGGAGAAGGCCTTCACCCATGTGGAGTCCTTATCTCAAACCCAAAACTTAAAATTTCAAACTAATAATACTAACAACTATAATGTAAACAAACCACTAAATCATATACTCACGTTTATATTATTTAAAGTGTCTTAGACTAAGTTAGTAAGTTAAGTTAAGGAAGAAATAAAATGCTTAATTATTATTATCTGAAATATACAACTTTTCACTTCTGTTCGAATCCTTCAAACCAGGGTGCCTAAAAAGGCCACTTTGGCAGAATAAAAAAGGATAACATTATGAATCATAATATGGCGAAGACAGTCCGTGTTTTTCTTTTTTTTCGCTGCACTACGTAGGTATAATCAAAGAGATTGGGATTGGATTGATTGGTATTTTAGCACAGACAAAAAAAAATAACTGAAAAATCCTTCACCAATAGGATTTGATACGATTAACTTAACAGTTACTGTCCATTATAATTCTTAATGTTATCCGTTTATGATTCTGCCAAAGTGGCCTTTTTAGGCCCCCTGGGCTAAAAGTCTATAGCGATTCTGGTATTAAGGGGCCGGCGGAGCATTCGTAGTACATACAAACGTAATACCAAAAAATAATTTGTAAATCAAACATATTCTTAATGTAGTGTGTATTTATTCCGATTGGATTGGATCGATTACAGAATGTCTAGGTTCCCAAATAGGTATATATTTTAAATGGACACTGATTTAAAGACAAGTTATGAGAAAAATAAGTTTACTATAGAAATTTGAAATTCCTCATATCTCATCTTTATATCAGAGTCCTTTCAAAATACATATTTGGGAACCTAGATATTTTGTAATCCAATCGAATTAAATACACACTACCATAAGAATATGTTTGAATTACAAATTATTTTGGTATTACGTTTGTATGAACTACGCATTAGCATGCGTAGTTCGCCGGCCCCTTAAGCTTCGGACCTGTGATATCTTTGTCAAGATAATGGAAAATTTCCTCTTAATATATTTTTTTAAAACAAAACCAGTTTTTTTCAATATTTCTGTGGCTGACCACTGAATACCTTTATGCCGCTGTAAAATTAAAAACGAGGGCTGAATAAATCCGCGCGTGCTGTAATTAAAACAAGATGGGCGGATACAAAATAATTCAATTAAGGACTGAATTGGCCGGTCCGATTGCAATCCGTTTTCGGTGCGATATGCAAATAGACAATCAAATCATCCCTTCCCTTTGAGGCGTTCGATTACAATGATCGGTGGGAGTTTGTTTTTCTATATAGAATGTTTGATTAAGGCTATATGAACTTCTAGTAAATGGCTAAGGGCAAATATTACGTTCTTGCATATATATGAAATTGGCGTTTTATCGTATTGGCCACTTTGATCTCTATTAAATGGCGTTCGGTTAGGAATCCCAAATTCAAATTTATTTCAAATGTAGGCTTGTGTATTTGTGTTTCGAATTTAGTAATTCATCTGTTTTTTGTTTGTTCACATTAAGGCGAAAGCGCCAGGGTAGCCCGCGTAATTCTATTTTTTTTACGTTTTTTGCAATTTGCTGGTCAGTATTAAGTTGTACGTTGATTAAAATATGATTCGCGGCCGCAACAAATATGTATTTACAGAATTATAATCATTAAAGTCATCAACACAACTCTCTAAGACCAAGTAATCCCCAAGAATGACTATATCATGAAATCTTGACATTTGGGGATTATACTAACTTAACAAGTTGTATTACTGATTGTAATGATTATAATTCAGTAAATACATATTTGTTACGATCGCGAATCATATTTTAATCAACGTACAACTTAATACTGTCCAGCAAATTGCAAAAAACGTAAGAAAATTTGAATTCCGCGGGCTACCTTAGCGCTTCCTCCTTAAGGGGAATGCTCCAACCAGCCCGCGAAATTCAAAATTTCTTGCGTTTTTTGCAATTTGCAGGCCAGTGCTAGGTTGTATGTTGATTAAAATATTATTCGCGGCTGTAAGACGTATGTAGTTACAGAATTATAATAATCAAAATCACCAATACAACCCTCCAACTTCATAAAGGTGTAAGAAGAAAAAAAAAACAGAAAAAGTAATTCTAACAGCTTTATGAACTTAGAGCGTTTTATTGATGATTTTCATGATTATAATTCTGTACCTATATATGTCTTACAACCGCGAATAATATTTTAATCAACATACAACCTAGCACTGGCCTACAAATTGCAAAAAACGTAAGAAAATTTGAATTTCGCGGGCTGGTTGGAGCATTCACCTTAAGGAAAACTTAAAATATCGCATTGTTTACGAATACCAGTTCCACCGTGGCACCAGCGCTGTAGAAACAGCTCGAAGGATTAATGATGTGTATGGAGAAGCTACTGTAAAAGAAAACACGGTATGTTTTTGGTTCCAACGTTTTCGTTCTGGAAATTTTGACCTACAGAATAAATCTTGAGACCTCAATCAAGACCCGGATATCCAAGTTGTCAGTGAAAAATTGAAAGTGGTCGTGGAAGTGGATCTATCGCAAACTACGTCAATATCAGCACCCCCTTGTCAATGTGTTTCTAACGCCAAAAGATCTTTGAAGCACTGTACACTTAATAAATAATAATAATATTTTATTTCGAGCAACAAGACTCATAGTGTTAGTAACAATATACTTACAAACTATGTACAAAGACAAAAACAGATTGTGACATCACTGCTGCACGGTGACAGGCCCAGCCGAAACCTTGCAGCAATGGTTCACAAACGCACAATCAAGCCTGCTTGCTATCATAGACAGGATGCTGTTGGCGCTGCCCCGCACCCTACGGACCAAGGATGCACACCGCTTCCGCATCACCGCATAGAAACAGTCCACGTGATCTTCAGCGAACGTGGACGTTAATATTCTAACCCTACACAGGCAAAGCTGTACTGCCAAAAAAAAAAAGTAACTTGAAAGGAAGCAAACACAATATATTATAACGAGTCACACCTCGTTTTCCGGACCTTTTGCATAAAGATTTAGTTCTAAGAGAGAGAGAGAGAGAGAGAGATTTAGTATCTCGAAACCATGCATATACTTACAAGAGCTATTAGTATAATCAGAATATGTTCCCACTGCTGGGACACGTGCCTCCTCTCGGTGAGAGGGAGTGGACCGTAATCCACTACGCGGGCCCAGTGCGGGTTGGTAGAGGTCACATGTCTTCGAATGTTATGGTTCTAGGACATGCCGGTTTCCTCACGATGTTTTCCTTCACCGTTTTGAGAGCAGTGGTGATGAAATAATTTACACAATGTAAAGGGCCTGCTTGAGTTCGAAACCAACCAAAAAACCCAACCTACCACTCGTAAATCGCGTTACTACTGGGTCACCACTAAAAGAGAGAGCAGTTCAACATCTCCCTAGCCTTTTCCCATCTATGTTGGGGTCGGCTTCCAGTCTAACCTGATGCAGCTGAATACCAGTATTATACACGGAGCGACTGCCTATCTGACCTCCACAACCCAGTTACTGGGTAATACGATACCCCTTGGTAAGACTGGTTGTCAGATTTTCGGGCTTCTGACTACCCGTAACGACTGTCAAAGATTCACGAATGAAAGCCGGGACCAACGGCTTATCGTGCTTTCCGAGACACGGAGGGTTCACGGTATGTAAAGATGGTCATCCATCCACAGACCAACCGCGGCAAGCGTAGCTTAACCTGATCGATCGACCTGTGCAGCTGTTATTATTTAGCCACGGGTCCCTCAAAAGAGAGAGCAGTTACTTTATTGGAATCCCAAAGCAAAGGGAACTAAAGCGCAAGTCCGATCCTGCATGGAGTATTGCAGCCACTTTTGGAATGGCTCAGCGAAATACCAACTTGCCGTGCTTGACTCGGTGGAACGCAGAGCTAAGAGGCTCAAGTGCGACGTAGAACTGGTGGATGCCAAGCTTTGTCAGCAGCAGTTGTCGGTCTTCTACAGATTGTACTTTGGTGAGTGTGCCCAAGAACTCCACGACCTCATTCCACCGGCCCCCTTCTACCTTCGGTCATCCAGACGCACTGCAAGTTACCATCCCTGCCTAGTTGCTATTCCACCAATTCGCACTAAGCGTTTTCAAATGCGCACAGCAAAAGAGTGGAACTCTTTATCTGCGACTATGTTTCCGAGCGCATACAACCCGAATCTCTTCAAAGTAAGAGTGAACAGGCTTCTTCTGGGTAAGCTCACTCCATCGTCGACTTTGTCTCTGTCACCTCTGACCTAGACTAGAGTCAAGAGCAAACCCATTTAAAAAAAAAAAACCGGCCAAGTGCGTGTCGGGCCACGCACAGTGTAGGGTTCCGTAGTAGCCCGTTATCACAATGTAGTACGATTCTGTTGTTCTTTATTCTGAATAGGTAAAAAAAAAAACATATTTTGGTTTTCAATGCAAGTCTTTACCCATTATAAACAAGCAACTACTTCATCTTAGTCACTTTAAAGGATAATGCTAAGGATTTTGTATTTGGTACAAAATTATCCAACACCCAAGTTCAACGACTATTACTGCTAAACTAATAAAGTTATCTTAACCGCTATACTTTTCCTTTAAAGTTTATGAAATGCACTTTCATCGAGAATTTTTCCAGATTTTTCAAGCTAGCAGTTTAGCTTTTAGAGGGGGGGGACGCCCTACTGGGACAAAAATTTGCACTTTAAACTTTAATATTTCGTAAATGGAGCATTAAATCGAAAAATAATTTTAGCAACCCAAGCCATTTTAGAAGACCTATTCAATGATAGCCACACGATGGGGTAGATGATGAAAAAAATATTCATCCCCACTTCACATGTAGGGGAGCTACCCTAAAAAAAAATATTTTCCAAAATTTTATTTTACCACTTTGTTGGCGTAACTGATATACGTACTCCTACAAAATTTCAGCTTTCTAGTGCTAACGGTCACAGAGATTAAGCGAGGACGGACAGACAGACAGACGAACGGACAGACAGACATGGCGAAACTGTAAGGGTTCCTAGTTGACTACGGAACCCTAAAACTATCATTAACGTCGGTAACTTGTTATATATCAACAAGATGTCGATGGTCATAGCGTTAAGCAAACCATTGCGATTTTGGCAAAACTCAAGGACAATAAGACATAAATCAAGGCAATGATAACAGAACGGCAATGTTGGCATTACGATGAGTAGAACATCTTATGTTGACTTCGAAATATGTCGTTATATTTGTATGAAGCGTGTATGTTTGTTAGGAAATACTCGTATAAAGAATTGTTCAAAACAGCTGAGGAAATAAGTTCCCGAAGTCGCTGCGATCAATACAGACTTGTACCTACTAGATGAGCTCCCTAGGTTAGCAAAATATAAATAATAAAATCTGTCTGGCTATGTGTGTACGTGTTTATAATAAACTAGCAGCGCCCCGTGGTTTCACCCGCATAAGTATCGATCCCGTGGGAATATCGGAATGAAAACCATCCTTTGTCCTTCCCCGGGATGCAATCTATCTCTCTGCCAAATTTTATCGAAATCCGTTCAGTGGTTTAGTCGTGATAAGGTAACATACAGACAGACAGACAGACAGACAGAGTTGCTTTCGAATTTATAATATAAGTATGGATTACCTAATGTACCTACTTATTAAAAATATTAAATTGTGGGTTATTCAAAATTAAACTATTTAAGTAAATGGCTTAATGAAAATATTTTTTTTTAACATAAATTATAATGTTTGTAAATTCAAATTCGTTTTACTTGAATTTTGCATGCTTTAATTCTTAAGCGAAACATGTCTGATCTCATATGTTTTAATAACATAGACTATGTATTACCATGTTTTACGCAAATAAATTATCTTATCTTATCTTATCTATTTGTAAGCTCACTATCCGTGTGGAGAGAAACCCGGTTTTTTCCTTATAAGTATCATCCTTATTTTCCAGCTCAGTGAATTATCTCAATGACATAAGGCTTGAACAAAACAAAAATATAAATATGGTGGGCCAAGCAAGCATGAACATTGCATAATTCATAAGCTTCTCTACATCTGGATATAATTGAAATAGAGTGACAAAATAAATTAAAATAACGGCCAGTGATAAGTGCTGTCCGTAGGTATTATTATATTCGGAAAGTAACTCTTTCTGCCTGTTACCTTTTCGCGCCTAAACTACTGAACCGATCGTTATGAAGACAGATAGGCGACTGGATATCCATCCTGGATATTTGTATTAAAAAAAAATGCACTCAGACGAAGTCTCGGGCAACAGCTAGTCTTCAACAAAATCCTATTTTAGATAAAGATTCCGTGTTTTGGTAAAACACAACCCCCAAACAAATGAAGGTGCCGTATTATCATTATCAGACACCAGCTCCTCGCACTGCTAAAAAAAAACAAATAATATGTGAAACCTAGAATAAGCTTGTCATTGTGGGGAGAAATAAAGAAATAAAGAACTTATTATAATAATAATAATAATTTATTTATTTCACACATAACTAGTTCATAGTTTCAAACTCATACTAATACATTAAAATTACCTATAAAATATAATATTAAATTCAAAACAGATAAAAACCCAAAATAAATTGTGTTCAATTAAAAATAACAAGTAATTAAATTTGTCAATTTTTTTTTTATTAAAATGTCGAAATCGAATAAAAAAATAAAACGTCAAATATAAAATTGTCAAATTGTAAAAATGTTATAAAATATGTGAAAATATTAAGAATAATGATTATGTTCGCATCCTATCAACTTCGCCAACAATATTAATTTACTCTGAGCTCAAACCTAATACGTAATTAAGTATTTGTTAACGTAATTACAACAGCAATTAAGTAATACACTGACGCTGGCAGGGAAAGTGCTCCACTTTGTATAACCCGGCGGAATTAAGAAGCAAAGAGATTGTTACAAAAATAACTTATAATGTAAACTTTCTAATTTTATAGGGTTATATGTACTGTAGCAAAGTGATCGAGGTATTGAAAGGCGCAATCATCAGCTCCGGTAGCCGTGATCGTCTAGTGGTTAGGACCCTACGTTGTGGCCGTAGTAACCCAGGTTCGAATCCTGGTCACGGCAGTGATACACTGTCGCGGAGGAGCATATTTTTTTGTTTTTAACAATAAAATCTTTCAAAAAAAACTTCTGCATTTGCATAGGTATACCATAGTATACTCAAATATAGCTAAAAAGGAACGTGGAAATTGAAATAAGTTATCAGATTTAAATAGAAACCAGTGTTATGGACCGTGCTCACGTTATATGGCACATACAGAAAATTTCGTTACCCCTGGCTGGGCGTAGGTACTACATATTATTATTTTGTTACCTATTACAATAACAAAATAATAATAAGTAGAAATAATACAACTTACCTAATAGATATTGCCGTTCCCAACACACATAACATTCAGAAGACAATATCCGAAAAAATAGGGTATTCTTCAAAGCGCAACTATTTTTAAGCGCAACTAATGAGTAAATACGCAGAACTCAAAGCTGAAGTAAATAGAATAGAGCGCGAACAAAAATTTTACATTGTCCCTCCATATAAGTTCTCTCCACAGGCATCATCCTTTTATAACCTTCTACATAGCCCTAAATAAAATTACTAAACCTAAAAGGAATCCTCTATAAGGACCCTACAAAAGGCTGCCATGTTAAATACATGCATGTCGCATTGTCAGAAAGTTCATGCCAATAGATGAAACGAAATAGCTCCTCATCACAACACATCTTTAACATAACATACCACACGTTGCATAAACCAGACAAAGAGCCGAATCAAACCAAATCAAATCAAATTTATTCGTAAATGTAGGTTTCATTACAATAAGATGTTATTATAATGGTCAGTTCGCTACATTTTACTCGAGAGCATACAAATAATAATAAAGTTAGTGGTGTCGAAACCACAGACATACATTTAAAATAAAATAACTCAATTACTTATATACTAACACACAATTATTTACGTAGGTACTTGCCGAGAAGAACAATACTAAAACTAAACTTCATCTTTGTATTCATTGATTTATGAAAAAGCATGTGGGTAGATTGATCTTTGCCCTTATGACGTCAGCAGAACTTGGCGCATAAAGCAGTTATAAACTTTTGAAAGCGAGCTTCGTCTGCCTGAATGGTTCGTGCTTAATCACATTTGACCTGAGCTTGGTCATAGGAACTGACGTGGGTTTGGCTTCAGCGGCTTGGTTGTAGCTGTGTACCTAAATGGCTTATCACTTTCTGTTTTGAGTGATTGATATATATATGACGAAGAAGGTATGTGTGTGTCGTTATCGTCAGCCATATTTTAACTACTGTAGGCGTACTATTGGGTAGTGTTGGTTATTGCGCAAACCGTTTGCAGTTCAAATCAGATTATAATTTCACGAACAAATGTTCTGGCGTCTGTACATGAAATTACGAAAAACAGTACAAAATAATTTAACTGCCCACTTGGGAGACATATCTTGCTAAAATTGACATATTAAAGTTAACAAAAAAGGTAATATAAAACAACTTACGCATTTGTATCATATTTTTGTGAAAGAGCCGCATCTTGAATATAAAGCTTTCACTCAGCATAACTCTGTTGTTACAAAAACCACTTTCAGTCAGGCAAATGACAGTTCGTGTGCAGGGTGAATAATAATGACAGGGGAAGTTTTCTTCAGATATTTTATGAAAAGAGCGTATGAAAATATAAAGAAAAAATATTCAGTGTGAATTGCTTCTTACGGAAACCCATTTTTATTGACCACGTCTTTTAAAAAGGAAGGCTAAAATATAAATACAGAGTCAGACATTTTTTGTATGAATGTGACTCAGATCTCTTATAAAATATGTTTGGAACTATTTCTTTTTCTAAGTCGTTGGAAAAAGTCTTCGCCGTAAGCACTAAACGATAGAAAGTTCCGAAATTAGTTTCCACTAAAACGGCTCCAAATTATTCTAAGGACTCAAAATGGCCGACGAGACGCGCCATTCAATTGTAATAACGGGCAAAGGGGTGTTTTATTCTTCCTTTTATAGTCGACTAACGTGGGGTGGGCTAGTTATAGTCACGTTTTTATTACGTACTAACCTATTTGTATTGATGTAAACGGCAGATAACCAAAGGCCGTTTCTTAAATAGCTATTAAGATAAATTCCATATGAAGGGTCCACTGCAATAGTGAAAAATGTCCAAAAATGTTAAAATTCAAACTAATACCGTCATTCGGTTACTTGATACATATACCTATGCAGTTTATGATCACGTTTACAAACTTAGCAATATCGCTTACAGTCTCGAGATAATTGAGTTTTTAATATTTGGCTACACGGTTAGAGCGCTCCACGTCACAGGTATTCACGGCAATAGTTTTTTTTTTAATTATTTAAAGTTACTTATTAAGTAGTAGTAGTAGTTGATTATTTTCCAAAGAACTATAACTATAATACATGCCCTATATCTTAAATAAAAACTATTTTCCTATCTCCAACACTGTTTTTTTTTCACCCTTTCTATCCTTAAAACCCGATTATCTCAGATCGATAAACGAAGGTCATTTATCACTATTGCAGATGACCCTCTTTATGTAATGATGGTCGTTTTGGTAATTCCTATTCTTTAAATAGAAAAAATCTTCTTTCTTTAGAATTTCTTTTATTTTTTTCCTATTATTTTATAGATCATATGTGGTTATAGATCGACGAGATCGCCGTGCAATGATTGTTGATATCGTTACTTGTCCCTCATGACGTGAATCCCGTGGAAGCTGAGAAAGATAAAAAAATCAAGGATCTGGACTTAGCACACGGGGTTGTCGACATGTGGGACGTGGGCTCTGCAATCATTGTACCGATAATCATTGCAGTAAATGGCCCAATAACGGAGCCTCCACCAACATCTCAGGAGGCTCTCATTGCGCGGCTGAGTCAAGGGCTTGATTCAGAAAGCAAAGCTCCTGGACACGGCATGCATAGTGAGGAGGATCCTCAATCTAGAGCCACCGGCAGCTTAGACTCTGTTCACGATGTCGATGGGCCACTATTTTTTATATTTAAAAGTGTATTAAAGGAATATAGATCATACAATTATAATACAGTAATTATCATAGATAATGTATGTTCAGACGCCAGCACATCAAGCTACTACTAAAAATCTGTCAAATTTCTTTAATAAATTTTCAATTTTATCTCTAAAGCATTAGATTCAAGGTTGATTGGGAAAAGCTTACAGTTTCGGGTAGCTTGATGTGCTGGCGTTTGTATATAATTGAGCTTAAAGTAAACAGCCTGAATGTAGGTAAGTATATTGAGTTTCAAAGAACATGACTTTGCTCGAAGCGACAAGACATTTCACCGAAACTCGTATTTAATAAAATACTGATAGAATATTTCGCTCGTAAACACTTTCGTATGGGATTCACAATAATAAATTGTTTTCCTTCAATTGTGTTATAAATCTCAGCTTTTACTAGAGCTACATCCAACATACAAGACTTACGTTACAGAATGACATGTGGTAGGTACAGAAGTTTATTGAAAAATAATTTTCTTTTCGATTGAGAGAACTGATTTATCAGCGCTATTGTAGTATAATGTATTCAAATTACTTTATATTACTGTTACTTCTTTAAGTCCGGCACTACACAGACGACCACACTTCCCATGGGTGTCGTAAAAGGCGACTAAGGGTCTAACCGGAGAACGGGCAGCAGCGTTCTCTATGCATTCCACCACCATACCATACTGCGATCGCCAACCCCCTGCCAAGCGTGGCGATTATGGCAAACCCTCCCCCTTTTGGGAGAGGCCTATGTCCAGCAGTAGACGTCTTTCGGCTGAAATGATGATGATGATGATGACTGTTACTTTTAGCCTACTATTATCTGACTATCTGGTGTATTGTGTGTCTTAGTCTGTGCTAAACAAATGTATTTTCTTTCTTTTCTTTCTTTCCTGCATTACCCCACTACTGGGCAAAGTCTGAGAGATGTCACCATGACTTTCAGCTGTTCCAGTTGTATTACTAAAGCCCTGAAAAGTACAAATAATCACAATTTCGATATTTAAACAAATGTTAATAGATGCCTATTGAGTGAGAATCATCATTTCAGCCGAAAGACGTCCACTGCTGGACATAGGCCTCCCCCAAGCACCTCCACTTCGACCGGTCCTGTGCTTCCCGCATCCAACGGGTTCCTGCGGCCTTCACAAGGTCATCGGTCCACCTTGTGGGAGGCCTTCCAACGCTACGTCTTCCGGTACGCGGTCGCCACTCCAGAACCTTTCGGCCCCATCGGTTCGTCATTGAGTGAGAATAATTTCCAAAAAAATAAATTTAATTTCATCCACTTTTGTTAAAATACCTATTATTCTGTTGTTACAGATCTCAAAGATGCTGCGTGATGTACAGTAACACAAGCGATGCGGAGCGGGATGCGGCGGAGGAGACGACGCTCGCAGCGCTCGTAGCGCTCTACGTGCTCGTGTCTGTCATAGGTATTATTGGTAAGTGTTCTTAACGAGCAAGCCACCGACCCGCGCTGAGCCACCAACCCGCGCTGGGCCACCAACCCGCGCTGGGCCACCAACCCGCGCTGAGCCACCAACCCGCGCTGGGCCACCAACCCGCGCTAGGCCACCAACCCGCGCTGGGCCACCAACCCGCGCTAGGCCATCAACCCGCGCTGGGCCACCAACTCGCGCTGGTCCACCAACCCGCGCTGGGCCACCAACACGCGCTGGGCCACCAACCTTCGCTGGGCCACCAACCCGCGCTGGGCCACCAACCCGCGCTGGGGCCGCGTGGTCTACTACAGCTTGCTTGGTTTTCTCTCTGGTCTGAGGACCAGCAATGGCAAAACTGTAGGCTGGGTTCCCTAAAAAATTGGCGACGAGCAGATATTTAAAGTCTGTGTGGTGCCGGACTGTCTGTGTGGTGCCGAACTTAAAGAATAACACCACCCCATACTTCCCGTGGGTGTCGTAAAAGGCGACTAAGGGTCGTACCGGAGAATGGGCAACAGCGTTCTCTATGCATTCCACCACCATACTATACTGCGGTCGCCAACCCGCCTGCCAAGCGTGGCGATTATGGCAACCCCCCCCCCCCATTTTGGGGGAGGCCTGTGCAGCAGTGGACGTCTTTCGGCTGAAATGATGATGATGATGAGATATTTAAAAAAGAAATGGCTTACTTTTAAAATCAATAAAAAAAAATCAAAATGTTTTATTTCACATAAACCTACATGGGCACTTATGAAACGTCAGAAGCTAGGTGCACGGTTCCAATTGGTCGTTTCCTATGGAGAAGAACCGGCAAGAAACTCCATGGTTACTTTTTTTTAAAATAATTGGCTTTTACAATGTTTCCAGATTACAGTAAGTAGGTATGGAAGGACAACGCAGGCCTGTCAACAAGTACCAAGTACTTGATAAAATAGAAAATGGTCTACAGATCTAAAGTCTATAAGACCTACAAAGTCCTCACATTTACAAAATAAGAATCTATCAAAAGGATAGATAATAAAAAAAGAAAAATAATAATAAAAACCTACTAAAACCAAGTGTTATGATTCTCAATAAAACCACTAATAAAGAGGTGAAAATTTTCAAGTGTCTGTACACAATGTCAATTAATAAAGAAATTATGTCAAAAAGTATATAATGTCAAATAATAAAGAAATTATGTCAAAAAGTATGTAAAAAAAATAATAATAATTAAATAAAAATTAAACATCGTAATTTGAGAGCAGTTAATAGACATTTACATAGTTATGCCGTAATGAGAAGCCAGGGAAGCCACATGTGCAGAAGGAATTATTGCCAGACTAGCTTGTCTTCAACGTAGTCTTTAATCTTATAATATGCTTTTTTGATAAGGACACGTTTGATGAGGGTTTTGAACTTTCCATCGCTAAGTTCTGTAACCGGCTTTGGCAACTTGTTATAAAATTACTTATCTAAATTTGCCTGTCACTTTACTCGATTCAGAATTTGGCACCCGTTTAAAACTGCAGTTTGCAGTGATGTCAGTACCATACGATTTATAGGAGCCGGTTATATAACCCCTTTTGCATTCTACCTGTTTTCGTGTCCGCTGGTAACCGTTTGTTTGGACGGTTTTAAGAGGGTCCGCGGAGGTCATACAATCGATGGTCGATTTTTGTAGGAGCTAAATTAAACCATAGAGATCAAAATATGTATCAAAGCACACGTCCTACGAAATGTAGGAAAAATCGGTCCGATTGTAGGACATACAAAAAGCGACGTTTTCGAGTACGCTAAAGCTATGCCCTCTAAACTGCAGTGGAAACCTGCATCATCAAAATGACTCTGATCGGAATATAAATGAAAGCTCACGGAATTGTTAAGCACCTTATTAGGGTTCCGTAGCCAAATGGCAAAAAAACTTTTTACAAAAAAAAAAAACAACCGACTTCCAAAAATAATACCAACTAAAAATTGAAAAATAACTTTAATTTCGGAAGTCGGTGTCTTTGGTTCCGCATTTTCGTTTATTGACACCGACTTCCGAAATTAAAGTTATTTTTCAATTTTTAGTTGGTATTATTTTTGGAAGTCGGTTGTTTTTTTTTTTGTAAAAAGTTTTTATTTTTCACTTTTAAGTGGGTCCGTTTGTAATTTATCTAAGTTACAATAGCCTAATGTCAACTGCTCATCACTTATTACAAAATATTGCTTTTCCCGATGTTGGGACGTTAATTGTTGAGGAGTTCTCCTGGTAAGAACCAGAAGAACTCCTCAACAACCATGGCACTCACCATACGCATTGTGACGAGCATAAATTGCTTAGCAACCATATTAAAGTAATCGAATCGCAACCCATGAAATATTTGTCATTGAGTAGTTCCAATGGCCATCTGTGGTCTTTTTAATCAGCTCCACTTTACCAAATGATGATTTCCGAGAGCAAATGCTCAAGTTATTTAAAAAAATATCCAAATCGTTATAGCTTTGCCTATAAAATTTGAGGGTTTCCTTCGATTTCCATGGGATAGTCTCATCAGATTCGAACTTGATGATAATGGGACCACCTCGAGAGTATACCCTTTCAAACAAAAAAATAATTTTGAAAATCGGTCCACAATTGGCGGAGTAATCGCGTAACAAACACACAAAAAAAAAAAACATACCGTCGAATTGAGAACCTCCTCCTTTTTTAGTCGAGGTTAAAAACGGAACCCTTATAGATTCGTCATGTCTGTCTGTCCGTCCGTATGTCACAGCCACTTTTCTCCGAAACAATAAGAACTATACTGTTGAAACTTGGTAAGTAGATGTATTCTGTGAACCGCATTAAGATTTTCACACAAAAATAGAAAAAAAAAAACAATAAATTTTAGAGTTCCCCATACTTAGAACCGAAACTCAAATTTTTTTTTTCATCCAACCCATATGTGTGTGGTATCTATGGGTAGGTCTTCAAAAATGATATTGAGGTTTCTAATATAATTTTTTTCTAAACTGAATAGTTTGCGCGAGAGACACTTCCAAAGTGGTAAAATGTGTGTGTACCCCCCTGTAACTTCTAAAATAAGAGAATGATAAAACTAAAAAAAAAAATATGATATACATTACCATGTAAACTTCCACCGGAAATTAGTTTGAACGAGATCTAGTACCTAAGTAGTTTTTTTTAATACGTCATAAATCGTAAACCGCAATTTACCATTCATTCAATCAACTCAAAAATAAAATAAAACATTTAATTTCATAAACATAAACCGTATGCATAAACCCAGATGTTACGGAACCCTCGGTGCGCAAGTCCGACTCGCTCTAGCCCGGTTTTTTTCTGATTTCCTCGCATTCCTTTCACTTTCAACCATTTTGTGCGATCATCCCCGCAAATAATAGAATCAAAAACATAGTAAGCAGAAACCAGGGGGCCTAAAAAGGCCATTTCGACAGAATCATAAAAGGATAACATTATGAATCGCAATGGACAGTTAACTGTTAAGTTAATTGTATCAAATCCAATTTGTGAAGGATTTTTCAGTTTTTTTTTTTTTTTTTGTCTGTGCTAAAATACCAATCAATCCAATCCAAATTCAATCCCAATCTTTTGATTATACCTACGTAGTGCAGTCGGGTATTGATCATATTAAATATAAAAACATAAACAAAGCAATCATTACATTCTTTAAGAAACAAGATGCCCTAGTGTTAGTGGAATGCAAGAAGTTTGAAGAGATGGGGTTTCGCTGTCAATTTACAAGTGAATTAAACATGATTCATGGAGTAGTAAAAGGTATCGATCTAGATTTGAGTGAAGAAGAACTCATGAAAATTATAAACTGCGACGTTAAAATTATGAATTTGAAGAGAATGAATAGAATATCAACTAATGGATCATGGACACCGAGCGAAGCTATCAAAATATGTTTTAAGGGCGGTGTATTGCCACAATATATATACGCATACGAGTGCCGTTTTAAAGTAGACGCATATCATTTCCCCGTGTCACAATGTACAGGGTGTTGGCAATTCGGACATGTTAAAAAGTTCTGCTCAGTCAAAAAGACGCTATGTCCAAAATGCGGTAACTCACAGCATGATAACTGCGATATCAACATGTATATATGTTTGAACTGTAAAGGAGACCACTTTGTTCTGGACAAAACTTGCCCTTTTTTTATTAGAGAAAAAGAAATAAGAAACATTATGAGTAAAGAACTAGTTACTTATAGAAAAGCCCTACAGTTATACACAGAAATGAGAATAAATAAGAACGAATCAACTCAAGAGAGTATATTGACAGCAGATAACAGCGTCTCATTGAATACTATGAACGTAAGAGATACCTTCAGCAGTGTAGTCAAGAAGAATCCAGTACATCAACAAGGATCTTCAAGAGGAACTTCAGAGGCCGCTATTCAGGGAGAGGAAGAAGAGTTGGACAAAACTTCTAAACAAAATATAATAAGATTTAATACAAAATCAGTTCCAAATGCGGTTAATAAAGCGAAAAACGTGGCTAAGAGAGTGGAAAATGCAGAGAGTTTTAAAGAAGTAAATATGGAGGTTCAACATCAGGATTTACAGAATACAGAGGAAAATAGAAAGCGAGACGAGCACATACAGGATAGGTTTGAATTTAAGCAATTTTGGATTAAAATTAAACCTATAATTACGTCAGAAAGCAAATTGGAAGAAAAAGTATCGGCAGTATTTAAAATCATATGGGAAGAACTAAAGTACTATGTTGTTAATAAGTTATTAAGTTTTTCGAACTTTGCTAATGGATAATACAACTAGTCATATAAGACTTAACATAGTACAGTGGAATGCTCAAAGCCTCCGCCCCAAATTAGTAGCATTTTCAGACCTTTTAACACGTGAAACTATACATATTGCGATTATTAGCGAAACTTGGCTAGATAGTGAGTCCAACATAAATATTAATAGTTATAACATCTATAGGAAAGATAGAGCGGATTCTTACGGCGGCGTCGCCATTATTGTTCATAAGTCAATACAGTCCTACTTAGAGCCATTTGTAGCAAATAATACAGGTATTGAGGTAGTTTGTGTTAAGTTAATTAACTGCAAGGACTTAGAATACGTGACGTCTATATACTGTCCGTCTAGTGTACAAACTCAAAGCTACGATTGGGATAATATTTTCTCACACTTTTCATCGAAAACTTTAATAGCTGGAGATTTTAACGGGCACCACACTAATTGGTCAGTAAAATCAGATGTACGGGGTTCCCAAATCATGGATTCCTCTTTGGAATATGGTTTCATATCCATTAATAATGGTGACTTCACGCGGGTTAAGCTGGTAAACGGGCACTTGCAACAAACTTCGCCCGATATTTCCTTTGTCTCTTCTGACGTAGCTATCAATTTTTGTTGGAAAACCTTAAACGAAAATCTAGGGAGCGATCACCTAATAATTAAGATGTCAATTGATATCGTGAATGATTTCAGATATATAAAAAAACGCAATTATAAATTAGCAAATTGGGATAAGTATTCACAAACTATTTCAGAAAATCCTACCTTTTATAATGACTATGACGAAAATATTCAAGAGAACTATGACAATTTAATAGGTATAATTAATATGGCGGCGGATAAACATATACCTTTAATAAAAATATATAACAAACCTGATAAAAAATTCAAACCTAAAGATTATTGGAATCCTAATCTGTCTAAAATAGTCGCGCAGAGAAGGTTAGCTTTAGCTAATTTCAGAAAAAACCCGACGCCAGATAATCTTACAAAATTAGAAGATTTAACAGATAAATCTCAGACGTTAATTCGAAAAGCAAGATCCGATGGTTGGCATAAGCTTTGCGATTCTTTTGATGAAAAAGTGTCGGCTTCTTATATCTGGCAGCGTATGAAATGGGTCAAAGGTTTTAAGCAACCAAAAGTATATCCATCCATTGAAAAATCTCACGATTTATTAAGTTCCCTTACTGCAGATTATGCGTCTAACACAGAACCAGTTTTCACTTCGAAAAATGAACTGCTAGAATCTAAGTTTTCAATCCAAGAGTTACCCCCGGGTGAAGACGAAATATCATATTCAATGCTTTATTATTTACCGGAAATAGCTAAAAAATATTTGCTTAATTTATATAATAACATTTACCAATATGGTGTTATTCCTTCTCAGTGGAGAAACATTCAAATAGTCCCTATTCCTAAAAGTAGTAGCAATAATAACAGTGAAGTTAAATTAAGACCCATATCCTTAATATCATGTATCTGTAAAACCTTTCATTTAATGATCTTTAAACGCCTAGAATGGTATACCGAAAAGGAAAAGATACTGTCTCCGTTCACAGTAGGATTCAGAAAATCACAGTCCTGTTTGGACTGTTTGACCCGTATAGTTACTTATATCCAGATTGGTTTCTCCAAGAATATTCCAACATTAGCTTGTTTTTTGGATATCGAAAACGCTTATAATAATGTTTCAATCGATGCAGCGGCATATGTGCTGGATAGTCTAGGAATCGGTGCTAAGTTATGTAAGTATCTGTGGAGGTTTCTCAATGAGCGTCATTTGAAGATTAAGTTGTGTGATGGTAATGTAATAAGCAGGTTCACAAATAAAGGTCACAAGGAGACCCTCTCTCTCCGCTACTTTTTAACTTAATTACTTACAAAATGTAAGTAAATAGGCTTCAAAATGTGTCAGTTTTGCAATACGCGGATGATTTTGTAATATATGTCAGTAATAAGGACATTCAAATATGTGAACGAGATGTTCAAAATGGTTTAAATTTAGTTGTAGAGTTATTAAACGAACTAGGGTTGGTGCTATCTGCAAACAAGACACAATATTGTCTTTTCAGCAGAGGTCGTAGAAAAAATCTACCTGTCTTAAGGGTAGAAAAGCCTTTAGTTTATTCCGAAAATATAAAGTATTTAGGCATATGGCTAGACAGGAGTCTAAACTGGGGAAAACACATTAACGAAACGGTCAACAAATGCTCAAAATTCTTAAACATATTAAAGTTATTAGCAGGAAGATCTTGGGGGGTGCACATGATACATTTGCGAAGATTGTACATGGCCTTAATTAGAAGCCGTATTGATTACGCATCGGTTTTATACGATAGTAGTGCTAAAAGTCATATTAGTAAGCTTGATAAAATTCAGAATCAAGCCTTGCGAGTAGTAGGCGGATTTATCAAAAGTACTCCGATTCACGTCATGGAGAGCGAGTTACACATTGCCCCTTTATTTATTAGAAGACAATATCTAGCCTATAAGTATTTATTAAAAATCAGTGCTTGGGCGAATAATAGTACTATTAATTTAATTTCTGAAATGAGAGCTCTTACGCACATTAGTTATTGGGTTAAAAAAAAAAAGCCTTTACTCACACAAACAATCGAGGATGTAAAACAAACTGAAGGGGTATCTGTGGATATTCTTACAATGTTTACTTTTGAAATTTGGTTATCAGCTGTTGATTTTCATAAATGCTTAGTTATGGATCTGGAATGTATATCACTAGCTAAATTAAGATATGAGGCTAATACCTTAATTAATGAAGTTGTGAGAGAATTGGATATCAATTATCGTGGGTGGCAGAAATTATACTCTGATGGGTCTAAGGGTGCTCATGGATTAGGTGCAGCGTTTTACGATCCAAGTTGTAATTATAGAGCAGGTTTTAAAATAATGGCAGATGTATCCATCATGACGTTGGAACTCATTGCAATTTTGCAAGCCTTGTCCTATGCAATAGAGAAAAAATTTGATAAGGTTGTTATATTAACGGACAGCAAAAGTGCACTGCACCACGTAGCTCGATGCGCCTCTGGCTTCAGAGGTACATCGATAGCTTACGACATTTTAAACCAGATTGTCAAGTTAATTGGAAATAGCATAGAGTTGAAGTTGCAGTGGGTTCCAGCGCATGTTGGTTTACGGGGTAATGAGGAAGCTGATTGCTCATCTAAACTGGCAGCGAAGGAAGGAGTCGAACTGTATTTTGTACCAGATTACGTAGAATATGTTACAAAATTCAAGAAAAAAAGTTTTAATAACTGGAAACAACATTTTAACAGTAAGTCAGTAGACAAAGGAATATGGTACAAAACAGTTCAAAATGAGCTCCCTCAACTGCCCTGGTTTGACAGTAGCAGGTTAAGCCGAAATTATGTGAAGTTAGCTCTAAGATTACGGTCTGGACACTATCCATCGGCAAAGTTCGCATTTCTCATGAAGAAAGTAAATTCTCCGAACTGCAACACATGCAATGTACTTGAGGATGTACATCATCTGCTGATGGATTGCGTCAAGAACCAAGAGGAAAGGAGAATTTTAGTCAATGAGTTTAATTTAAATATATCACAGGTAGGTTTAATTCAATCAATTTTAGCACAACCCAAGTCAGATGTGGCGAAAAGATTTAGTGAGCTAGTGTACCATAGAGATTAAGATTCTCCTTTAATTTAAATTTAAAGCATTGTATCGTCATAGTTTGTACAAGGCATGATGGGGTTGGCGTGTCCATTGGGATAAAAACCCCAACTATCCAATAAAGATTATAAAAAAAAAAAACCTACGTAGTGCAGCGAAAAAAAGAAAAACACGGACTGTCTTCGCCATATTATGATTCATAATGTTTATCCTTCTATGATTCTGCCAATGTGGCATTTTTAGGCCCCCTGTACTTAAATAAGCCAGTTTTCTCACATCTTTAGTGTCTAATGTTTACTTAATAAACTGTTTAAAAAAATTCGTCTAATTTTTGTCAGAAGAAGCAACGGCAGGAGTGCACGTTGATGAATTTTGTGTTTACTTGAAATTGCAAATCCTTTCATAAACCTCAAATTATTGAATTCTACGAGAGTACTTGGATTACAAAAGCTTTTCATTGCATTGCTCCCGGGTCCATAAGTTAATTAATTTTACTATTAGGATTTTAATATAATGAATAGAATACTCTTTTCCAACTATACATTTACAACTCTAATCTGGCGAACAAATCCTGCGAATGCAAAGTAGACTAGTTCCACTATTCCCCAACAGATAGCGCTGTGCATTGGCGGCCGATTTCTGAATCGCGGTGTCAAGATTCTCCTTCGTTTGGTTGGGTCATGCAGCGTTACGAGTATAAAATAATTGCATTGCATTGCCTGCAACAACCCTACTTATTTTTTTACCACTGATGGTCGTCACCGTGACGTCCATAACAAATTTTTGAATACTTCGCTCCAGCGAAGTTTATTGAACTAAAGAAATTAATTTAATAATTAAGTCACATTCGTTATCAATGTGACAGTGTGACTTAATAAATAAGTCACATTAGTTTATTATGTGTCTTAATAATTAAGTTTAAACTAAGTTTCTAATATGACTGTATCGTCCTTTCTTCCATACATATATCGTATAGTCCTCCCCACCGCGTATGGATTGTGAGGCAGTAAGTCTCTCTCATGCATTAAATTATTTTGTGTTAAATTAAACGATTCTTAGCGGTGAATACATTTTACACAGATCAGCATTCTTTCAAATAAAATTGAATTTTATGTACACGTAATTACGTAGTATTTTGCATAACATGAATAGACTGGAATATGGGGATACTCAATATAATCGTACTTCGATTTCAATGGATCCCCGCGCGCCGTTCAAAAAGTTTTTATGTAAAGGCGGCTATTTCAAGGACAACAATTGTGTAATATATGAGGGTTGACATTGAAAAGAGATATTAACATCATAATTATATGGTACAAATAATACTAATAATAGTCTCTATTGATAAAATGTTCGCTGTGATAGAAAATACTCGATGTACAGACGCCAGCACACCAAGCTACCCGAAACTGTCAAATTTTCCCAATCAACTATGAACCTTATGCTTTAGCATTAAAGTTGAAAATCTATTAAATAAATTTGACAGATAGTAGTAGCTTGATGTGCTAGTCTGTACTTCGTAGTTTACGCGTCATACTAGGTGCGACCTAGTCCTAAAAGAACCTAGTGTAGACTCGACGTAGTAGAGACCACCTCACTGAATTGTGTACCTTTTAGTGTAGTAGATAAGGTCTATTATTGTATTGGTATCTTGTAAACTGAGAGTCGCGTCGCGTTGCGGTGTGTACTGACCCTTATTGTAACAAGAACAAAGATTACAATGACTTTGATAAACTCGCTAGCGGCAGCAATCCAATAGCAACCTTATAAGAATGGGAATAAAGATCACTGTGATTTGGACAGGACAGCAAAATCAGAGGTAATATAACTGTGAAAGAACTGTATAGTAAGATGTGTAGTGAGCAGCGGTGGCTCAATGGAAACGCGACTTACTAGGTGTAGGTCGTAGGCAGGGGCGGGCATTCCATAGAGTGATAAAGACAGTGTCTACCTTGGAGAACTGATCTAATATTACATAAGTAAGTCAATAAACAAAACTTAACAAAATATAAAAATTCTTAAATCATAAATCAGTTCCACCTACCGAGCGTCGGTAGTATCATTAAGTTTTGACTGATTTCGCATCTTTGATTCGCGCTGCACTGGCGCCACACAATCTCAACGGCGAAGACACAAACTATTCGTCACTAAATGTTTAGATGTGTGCTCTCGCGGTCAGTCGTGCTCATACGATTTTATGAGTGTGGTGCGCGCCTATAACTACGTGGCTCACAATGAAAAAAATAACGCACACAACTGCGATAATAGGCAGTGTCTTTACTGTAGTTTCTCATAGAGCAGAACACGAAAACTGCCGAGGAACAGGCGAATTCGCACCGAACTTGCCCGAACAGAAGTTGGCTATGCAATGCAAGTACCTATTTTAGAAAGTAGCATTACTTCATTTCAATAAACCTAATTAGACGACCATTATTTTTAACCGACTTCAAATTTTTTTTGTTTTTTTGTTACGCAATTACTCCGCCAATTGTGGACCGATTTACAAAATTCTTTTTTTGTTTGAAAGGGTATAGTCTCGGCTTATTCCACTTTTCCCCGTTGGATGATCCCCATTGATGGGGATTAGTGAACTTTTTGTTCACTATTCCCCGTTGACCCAAAATTTGGCTTATTCCACTTTTCCCCGTTGGATGATCCCCATTGATGGGGATTAGTGAACTTTTTGTTCACTATTCCCCGTTGACCCAAAATTTTTATTTAATGGGGATAAGTGAACTAAAAAGTTCAATAATCCCCATTAGGTAGGTACGTTAAAAAATAAAATATATGAATCATGTTACATTTATTAATTAAAAATATAACTTTCTTATACCTAATAAAATCACAGATTGTACAATTATTAATTTAAAATAAAAAATATAACTTTCTTATACCTAGTAAAATCACAGATTGTACAATTATTAATTTAAAATAAAAAATATAACTTTCTTATACCTAATAAAGTCACAGATTGTTACAATCATTAATTTAAAATTGTAGCATGAAAATATTTCTTTCTTATACCTTGTAAAATCACAGATTGTACAATTATTAATTTAAAATAAAAAATGTAACTTTCTTATACCTAGTAAAATCACAGATTGTACAATTATTAATTTAAAATAAAAAATATAACTTTCTTATACCTAGTAAAATCACAGATTGTACAATTATTAATTTAAAATAAAAAATATAACTTTCTTATACCTAGTAAAATCACAGATTGTACAATTATTAATTTAAAATAAAAAATATAACTTTCTTATACCTAATAAAGTCACAGATTGTTACAATCATTAATTTAAAATTGTAGCATGAAAATATTTCTTTCTTATACCTTGTAAAATCACAGATTGTACAATTATTAATTTAAAATAAAAAATGTAACTTTCTTATACCTAATAAAGTCACAGATTGTTACAATCATTAATTTAAAATTGTAGCATGAAAATATTTCTTTCTTATACCTTCTAAAATCAAAGATTACACTCACTTAAGTTTTTCTAAACAGTGCCCAATCGTAATTTCATTATTAATGAGTTCCATTTGGACCTCCTGTATATAATTATCGCGATTGATGCTTTTTTTTGTTTTTTCCGCTATACCTTTATTTTCAGAAACCCCCAATGCAAGAACTTCGTAATACGATGCATCTTCAGCCAACGCTGTGAGGAGCTTCATAATGTTGGGTTTCTTTATTTTCACACGCTTTTTTATTTTTTTATTCCATGCTTCGACTAAATTCGTAGTGCGATGAGTCTGTCCAAATACACACCACGTTTTAATAAAATCATCTTGTAGCCATTGTCTGAGCATGTAATTTCTAAACTCCTTGCTATTATCATCATCAGGGCTTTGAGAGGCAACATAAAACCAACCCGCAATGATTTTATCTGATGGTAACAAAGCCAAAGCAGTGCTAAGTGCAACTTGTCTTCTGGTTAATTTATCTTTTGTTAGTTTGAGTTGTTTTCCTTTCTTCCATATTGCCTGGGTGAAATGGAAATAACAGCCGCTAATAGATATATTTACAAAAACATTTCGCATTGCGTTCATCGGAGCCACTTCATAGTCACATTTAAATATTTCTGGATTCCAATCAGGTAATGCAGATTTTAGCATACTAAATAAAATTTCATATGTTTGTTGATTTTTATGGCTCATGAGGGCATAAACAAGTGGCACAATGTTTATGTGTTTTTCTGTACTGCCCAAATCCCCATGAATGGTGTAGAGTTGGTAAAAGGGAGATGGACAGATCCAAAACGTTCCATCACCCAAGAACATCTTCAAATTTTTCATTTGATGTCGGGCAAATTCAGAGCAAAAAGCTATTACACGGATACCACTGTCATTGTAGTCTGCTAAAATAAATTCCTGATGAGCTGGAGGTACTTTAACTTCTTCAACATTTTTGAACTCAATTTTACTTACTTCAAATGCTGCATTTCTGTGTTTATATAATGTTGTTTTGATAGACTTCAGGGCAGGGAATTCTTTTATTTTGTCAATTCCGGTATCTTTTAGTGAGCTCACAGCCGCGTTGTAAGCAGTGGGAATAGCAGGTGCTTCTGGATCCGCAAGTTTAGTTTTTAGTTTGAATAACCTCAAGGTAACTTCATTCCGCGCAAAATCAGGTTCACAAACATTGTGTCGTTTCTCAGCTACAACTTGATTGTCCTGTAAAATTAAGTAATAATAATTAATTACTTTACATTATTTTTTAAGTAAACAATATTGCACTTACATAGAATACAAAATTAAATAGGCTATTTAACAACCTTTAAAACTTATAACAAATTGTTGTTATCCTATCAGAATAGTTCAACAAAACAATTTTCACTTTATGCTTAACTAAAATATGTAATAATAATTAAATATATACAATTCACTTCAGCTACACTCTTTTACACTAGGTGTAATAGACTTGTTTGACAAAAGAATGACGTCACACGTGCCGCCATGACAGAAACAGTGTTTAAACTTTAACGTTGATTTTTAAATTTTGATATTGATAAACGTGATATTGATAACACACATAACCTGAGTTATTATTGTCATTATTAATCACAAAATATAATAAGTAACTTACCATGACAGTGATGGATCCGGCACATTTACTTTGTTTTCTTGTGGTACACTCCCACAAAACTCCACCATTTTTATATTTGCATTTTTTACTGTATTGATGTCCGGCCCGGAGAAGTATGGTAGCTTTACCTTTTTTAACGTACTCTAAACAAACGTCAGTTGAACTACCAGCCATTTCCTTTATTTATTCCTATATTAAACTAATAACTGCGAACTGATAAGAACTGCACGCTTGAACTACACTACACACTACTAACCCTTAACGACTACGAAACAAAAACAAAAGATGGGTCGACCAATCACATACGAGCTAACTCGCACCCCGCTCCGCCACCGCCTTGCGCGCGCGCCTCTAGAAAATGAGCATCTTTTACAGTATTGTGTATCTTATTAGATAGATAGATATAAGGTCTTATTCCCAAACATCGTTAGAACAATTTCGTTGGGGCAACAATCTGTTTTTCGTTCTAATAAAATCGTAAAGTAGGTATGTAGGTAATTTAAAATTTTGTTCTTACCTTATAAAAATAAAAGTACATGACTCATATATTTTATTTTTATATTGTTTTTATTTAACGTACCTAATTAGAAAAACTTAAGTGATTGTAATCTTTGATTTTACAAGGTATAAGAAAGAAATATTTTCATGCTACAATTTTAAATTAATGATTGTAACAATCTGTGACTTTATTAGGTATAAGAAAGTTATATTTTTAATTAATAAATGTAACATGATTCATATATTTTATTTTTTTAACGTACCTACCTAATGGGGATTATTGAACTTTTTAGTTCACTTATCCCCATTAAATAAAAATTTTGGGCTTATTCCACTTTTCCCCGTTGGATGATCCCCATTGATGGGGATTAGTGAACTTTTTGTTCACTATTCCCCGTTGACCCAAAATTTTTATTTAATGGGGATAAGTGAACTAAAAAGTACAATTATCCCCATTAAATAAAAATTTTGGGTCAACGGGGAATAGTGAACAAAAAGTTCACTAATCCCCATCAATGGGGATCATCCAACGGGGAAAAGTGGAATAAGCCATACTCTCGAGGTGGTCCCATTATCATCAAGTTGGAATCTGATGAGAGGATCCCATGGAAATCAAGGGAAACCCTCAAATTTTATAGGCAATGCTATAAAGATTTGGGAATTTTTTAAAATAACTTGAGCATTTGCTCTCGGAAATCATCATTTGGTAAAGTGGAGCTGATGAAGAAGACCACAGATGGCCATTGAATCTACTCAATGACAAATATTTCACGGGTTGCGATTCGATTACTTTATTAAGGTTGCTAAGCAATTTATGCTCGTCACAAAGCGTATGGTGAGTGGTTGTTGAGGAGTTCTCTTGGTTCTTACCAGGAGAACTCCTCAACAAATAACGTCCCAACATCGGGAAAAGCAATATTTTGTAACAAGTGGTGAGCAGTTGACATTAGGCTATTGTAACTTAGATAAATTACAAACGGACCCACTAAAAAGTGAAAAATAAAAACTTTTTACGAAAAAAAAAAACAACCGACTTCCAAAAAAAACACTACAAATTGAAAAATAACTTTAATTTCGGAAGTCGGACTCAATAAACGAAAATGCGGAACCAAAGACACCGACTTCCGAAATTAAAGTTATTTTTCAATTTGTAGTGTTTTTTTTTTGAAGTCGGTTGTTTTTTTTTGTAAAAAGTTTTTATTTGTCGTATAATATCCTTTTTGTTTGCGTCAACTCGGAACTACGAGCGACAGAGATCTATGGATAGGTATTTAAGCTGGCATTTGGAAATTACCTACATCATCGATCGACAAGACGACGAACCGAAACCAAAGTGCAGTATTTTTGGTGAGATTTTTTTTTTGCCTACCTTCTTTGAAAAATCTGTGCACGCCCCTGGTCGTAGGTTCGATCCCAGACAGGCACTTTACTTACCACTGTTGTGAAAGAAAACATCGTGAGGAAACCGGTATGTCCTAGAACAAATAATTCGAAGACATGTGACATCCGCCAAACCGCACTGGTCAGGTTGGTGGATTATGGTCCACTCCCTCTCACAGAGAGGAGGCGTGTGTCCCAGCTTTGGACACATTAAAGGCTAATTATTATGATTATGCAATTAAATATATTGGATTACCATTTTGAATTTGTAGCTGATGAATATCCACAATGTTTAAAAAAACTGCCCAAGTGCGAGTCGGACTCGCACACGAAGGGTTCCGTACCACAAGGCAAAAACGCCGAAAAAAAACCACGTTTGCTGTGGAGCCCTTAAATATTTATTTTATTCTGTTTTTACCGACTTCACAAAAAGGAGGAGGTACTATGTTCGGATGTTAGTGTTTTTTTTTTTAGTGTTTGTTGTTATAGCGGCAACAGAAATACATCATCTGTGAAAATTTCAACTGTCTATTATCACGGTTCAGCGATACAGCCTGGTGACAGACGGACAGTCGGACAGCGGAGTCTTAGTAATAGGGTCCCGTTTTTCCGTATGCAAAATACGCACATTGACGTGGAGTTGCGGACACCAGCCCGTATTACCTATTACCTAGGCTCTCGTTTTACCCTTTGGGTACGGAACCCTAAAAATAAAAAATAAAATGATATAGTCAGAAGAACATCATCTAATAATAGTTATACCTTTACCGATAAAAACCATGGCAGTATATACTGTATAGTAGGTAGGTAGGTACCTGCATATTGCTATGCTACATTAACATATTAACATGCAAAGTGGAAGCCTTCTTATCACAGTCACGACGTGCAGCTGCCTGTCATTTCAGTTCCGTATTCGTGAACATAGATCTGTTTGTTTTTATTCGAGGTAACTTAAATCTTTTTCAATCGACAGATAATTTATATTCGCGGAGTGAAATTGACGTCTGACAGATTTTGTATGGAAGAACTGACAAAAATTCAAAATATTCCTCGGATAAAATTATCTGGCGTTGGAAAAATCAGCCTTAAGTATATGTAAACTAGGGTTATTATAATAACCCTATTTTACCCGCGACTGCGCGCGTCTATATTGTTTTATTGAACTATTCGCGTCAGTTCGAACACCACCATACGAATTAGTTGACATATCGGCGCGTGCGAATTTCGTCTCGCGCGGGATTTGGCTCAGTTTGGCCAGGACTTTGTCCTTCCAAAAAAATGTTCAGCAGTGTTTGTTTCATATAATGGTTGATCATCATTTCAGCCGAAAGACGTCCATTGCTAGACATAGGCCTCCCCCAAGCACCTCCACTTCGACCGGTTCTGTGCTTCTCGCATCCAACAGGTTCCTGCGGCCTTCACAAGGTCGTCGGACCACCTTGTGAGAGACCTTCCAACGCTACGTCTTCCGGTACGCGGAATGGTTGTGTAATGTAATTGGTTGATAATACTGACTTCTTGTTATATTGTTATACAGGCAATGTAAGCTTGATGGCAGCGCTTGCGTCGGGCGGGGCCTCACGACTGCGAACGCCACAGATGCTTAGTGCATGTGCGGCTGACTTCCTGGTCTGTGCAGCCAGCGCTCCCTTAGCAGCCACCCGAGCAGCAAAGATAGACGAGCTGCCGTGCCAGGTCACTTATTATATTGAGGTAATTTTGGTTTGAATTTACTTAACATAAATGTGCTTCCAGGAGGCCATCCAAACCAGCACTCTGTGGTCAGGTCTGGGCAGTCGCTCCATGTAAAATACTGGTATTCAGCTGCATCCGGTTAGATGGAAGCCGACCCAAACATAGTTGGAAAAAGGCTAGGCAAATGATGATGATGAATAATGTGCTTCCCGGCAGGAGTGAAAGGGTTATTTCAGGTTAACTGAGCACAAATTTAGGTTCCGGGCTGCGACTGAGAAGTCCAACATAAAAAACCCAATCACACTTCGGCTGGCCAGGGAATCGAACATCGGGGACCGCATCCTCATAAATCTCAGATTATAAGACGTCAAATTATATAGGAACTCCAAAGATCTTCAAAAGGCAGTTGGAAAAGACTGGTTGCGAGAGGCGGATGGACGGATTTGTGCTACTTAAAAGAAGACTATATCCAGTAACGAATTATGATATTCTGTGTTAATTAATCGGTACAAATGCTGTATCCACTAGCAGGAATAGCGCCACCAGTGGTTCGTAGAGCGGTGGCAAGCTCCAGCGAAAAAGTCAAAATGGTCTCCGACACACGACACCCTTTGCACGAAAGCATCCTTGTGCCACAAAGGCTGAAAAGCCGAAACAGTTTTTTAAAGTGTGTCGTTCCACTCACTGGCGATCCATCACAAGAGAGACTGAAGCTGTGGCGAGACAGCGCTTCCTTACCCAAACCGTTCGCCCCACCCGCTGAAGACCTCATGCCTGGACATGATTTACCTTGGGTAACCTGAAAGTCTTTAAACAGACTCCGGATCCAGGTTGACCGAAGCAAGGAAAACTTGTTCAGGTGGAGATTCATAGACGACTCGCCTTGGAGTGTACCTAAATGTGGTGCTGTCCCACAAACGATGGGACACTTAATATCGTGTCCTGCGTGTGCTGTCAGCTGCACGTTACAGGAACTTATGGACGCTGGTAAAGACGCCAAACAAGTAGCTGAATTCTGGGCCGAGTACATTTAGATTTCTATCGACACGCTAAGAAGAAGAATTGATTGTTTCCTGCAGCTTCATAGTGAATATTTTTATCCACAGTCATTCCCAGTTGCAGCCAGCACGCTATCCCTGGTAGCGATAGCCGCAGACCGCTGCGGCGCGGTGCGGCGCGGCGGGACCTCGCTGTGTGCACGCCCGCTCTTAGCAGTCGTTGCGGTGTGGATCATGGCGCTTTTACTTAGTAAGTCATTGTACAAATCCAGTCGATCCCGTATTTAAGTTGATTATATCACTACACTGGGTCACCACCATACCAAACCCTCTATGGTCCATTAAACCTTCAACTTTTTCCCGCCATTTGTTTTGACTGACAAATGACATTAGTGACAGCAGCTACTTACCTCAGTACTTGTAGGAATGGTTGCAATTAGTATATGTGTCACAGCTAATATCCGAAGTGCGGCTACACCTAGTTTTAGCCGGCCGAAGTGCGGCTAAACCTAGTTTTAGCCGGGTACAACTAAGTGTAGCCGGCCAAATGCGGTTCGTGTATACTTCGGGAGGTAACTTAGGATCCAAGAGCGAGCGAAGGGCACCCCGAGGTTCGGTTTTGTTAGGTTACTTTAAACCCTTTTCACAGAAATAGGGACCACGCGACGCGGGGCTCCGTCGACGTAGGATGCAAGAGCGAGCGAAGGGCACCCCGAGGTTAAGTTCGGTTAAAACTAGGTTTAGCCGCACTTCGGCCATTAGCCGTAACATAGTGAGACATGTTTTTCTTCATCGGTGACTTCAATCTTTTATCACAAACTATTTCATAGATTGTTGAACTGTTTACTATAGTTTATGTTAGTAGTTAGTACCTAGTTGTTAGTAGTTTTTGTTAGCTATTTAAAATGATTATAAGTGTTAATGTTACAGTGGTAAAAGGCACGATGGGGTTGACATATATCTGTTTAGATAAAAACCCCAATAAACGTTACAGCGTACGTACAGCGTCTGTATACACACATCAAAAGTGTCTAGGGATCTACATATATTTTTGCAATAACTTTTCTCCTGATTGATATTAATTAAAATTTTCTTTAAGGATTCATCAAATAAAGTGTTTTCGTTTGTCACAGTAACGATAAACCAAGTCACCTTTGCATTAATAAAGAAATTTGCCATTTTCTTAATAAAGGGATTTTTGACATTTGAACCACTAACACAAAAGTTCGAAAAAAAGACTGAAATAACAGTTTTCTTTAAAATTTTATTGGGTAACTTAAACAATTAATAATCCGTGTTTCTACCGCGAACACTAACAAAACAAGAACATCGGTTTGGCATACTCAAAATGAGTTCATCCAAATCACGCTGTGGAATGGCCGCCCATGTTCGTTGCAACAACAAAAAAAGGTCTTCTTGCGACTGGATACCCTCCATATTCGGCAGAGCTCTTCTCTGTAGCATATCCCATGCATGCTCAATCGGGTTCAAGTCTGGCGACTGAGCAGGCCAGGGCAGGACATTGATGTTAGTTGCGGCGAGAGTCTGTCTTACAACTCTTGCGGTGTGCGGTCGTGCATTATCATGCATTAACTGAAATAAGGGACCGATTTGCACTTGTAGAGGAACGATGACGTCTGATACAATCGTCTCAGCATAAATTTGAGCGTTGAGGTTGCCTCTGATCCAAATCAACTCAGTTCTTCCGCCGATCCAAATACCCGCCCATACCATGATGGTTCCACCACTATAAGGATGGACTTCCTGGCAGGATTTTAATCGCTGTTGGCGTCCAGGGGTTCTCCAGTGTCGTATACGTCTTGTATCCGGTCTCATACCAAAACGAGACTCATCAGAAAAGCACACGAAACGCCATTGTTCTTCTGCCCAATTTCTGTGTTCAAGAGCCCATTGATATCGAATCCTACGATTGTGCATTGCTATAGGTGGTACCCGTAGCGGTCTTCGGGAATGAAGGTTCACTTCATGCAAGCGGTTTCTGACTGTTTGGTCGCTAATTAAGTTCCCTGAAGAGTGATGAAGCCTCACGGCTAACATCATGGCGGTTATTGTTGGAGCTCTTCGAGTTAAGATTTGAATGTATCGGTCTTGTCTCCGTGTGGTGCAGCGATACCGTCCTCCATGGCGCTCAGCCACGGTACCAGTGCTTCGGTAACGTGTCCAAAGTCGACTGATAACACTCTGACTTGTATTCAGAGCTAAAGCCACAGTACGTTGCCGGGAACCAGCTTCTATCATTCCCACGGCTCTGAGCATTTCTTCCCTGCTTAAATGACGTCGCCGCTCCATAATAACGTTGGTTTTAATCAGTAGTAGGGAAACAGTAGCACTAATAATGTCTTCAATGCGTTGTATGTTTTTATAGGGAAAATATTGACAGCTGATTTTCATCTTTTACTCGAATTTGATTCACAGTTCCTGATTCAAATTATGAAATGCACCAAAAAGGATCCATATAAATTTATAAAATCATAAATTTATTACAAAGCCACATCTCAATCTCAAGAAATCCGCATAAAAATGCTTGATCCCTAGACACTTTTGATGTGTGTAGTTACACAACGCTATGTCTTCGTCTTTCGAAAGTCAAATTACTGACGACTGAAAGAGATTAATCGGTGTGTAACTATTCATCTGATATAATACGTTTATTCATCAATTCATCATTTCAGTCGATAGACGTCCACTGCTGGACATCTGCCTCCCCCAATTTTGGGGGGGGGTTTGCCATAATCGCCACGCTCGGCGTGAAGCCGAAAAGTTCTGACAAATATTTCACGGGTTGCGATTCGATTACTTTAATATGGTTGCTAAGCAATTTATGCTCTAAATAAATTATAAATTATAAAAAAAAAAAAAAAAAAAAGTAAGTAAATTAATTATAAATTAATAAATTATTAAATAAATATAAATTACAAACAGACCCACTAAAAAGTGAAAAATAAAAACTTTTTTACAAAAAAAAAACAACCGACTTCCGAAAAACACTATAAAGTGAAAAATAACTTTAATTTCGGAAGTCGGTGGCAAAAAACTAAAATACAAATCCAAAGACACCGACTTCCGAAATTAAAGTTATTTTTCACTTTATAGTGTTTTTCGGAAGTCGGTTGTTTTTTTTTTTGTAAAAAAGTTTTTTTTGATCAACCAAAAATAGAAACTGATGTGTGTACTTCGTCTTTACAGGTCTTTTGGTAACCGAGGCAAAAGAAAAGAAAAAAAAAACGAGTCTTGGGTTTTTTAACTAGAGGAAAACTATAAATTGTAACACGACTATAAAAAATAGCAATTTGACGGTCTTGTCACTAAATAAATTGCAACATCCAAACTGGCTTACTTAAATCAACGAAAGGTCTGTTTTGTAATACTTGTAATTCCGCAGTAAATATTTTTATTACCTTGTTTTACTACCATTATTTGAAATTCATGAATGCAGGGTCCTGAACAGAATCCTTTTATGTCTTCATCCTTTTCTTGTACATTAATCAAATGTATCTTCCCCTTTTACGTTAAGCGTGTATCTTGTTTAATGTATTGAAGGGTTTATCCTGAATTTTAGAGTGTCTACCTTTGATTAAATTTTCCCCGTCTCTCTCTCTCTCTCCGAATCTCGTTACATCTCGTGTAATAAATTATAGCCAACCTCGGTAACCTTTAATGTTCCTTCATATCTGAATTTTCTGTTTTCCCCAGGTGCAGCAGCTTTCACAACGACGTGCGTGTCATGTCCGCCACTGGCCGCGGCGCACGCGCTCCTAACCTACTGCTTCCCTGTCATGGCCGTCGCCAAGTGTCACTGGGCAGTGCGGGTCAAGCTCACTGCCCTGTCCCTGACTGCGAGAGCAGCCCACGGCGAGCTGCCCCTCCCCGTGCCCCTTATGAGGAGACCCACACACGTCATCATAGTCGCCGGCGTAGGACCCAGAGAACGCCGCGACGCTGTCGACGTCGGTGATGTGAGATCCAAGAAGAAGCTCCAACCGAGCCTCCTCGGACCACAACCTCAGACGTCTACGCTCAGGTCCCGGCGGCGGCTCGGCAACGTCCTCATGGGGATCGCGGCGATATTCGCCGTGTGCTGGTGTCCGCATGCTGCTATAGTGATAGCGAGTGCATTTGGCTTGCACGTGCCGTTTTTACTGGCGCACTTTGCGCTGTTGCTTGGGTACGCGCACTCTGCGCTGAACGCTGTGGCGTACTGGGTGCTGAACCGGCACGCGCTGACGTCGGCGTGCGCGGCGTGGCGCCTGCCGCAGCTGCGCGTGCGGGAGGAGCGGCCCTCCTCGACCAACGAGGCAGCTCTGGGAGCCTTCCACCCGCGCCTCGCTCGGCCGGCGCCCTCCCCCCGGCCTCCCCCCTCAAGCTTCCTCTATTGATGTCCGTCTATCTTCTAAGCTCTGTCAATCTGTGATTCCTGTTTCTCAGTGCCTCGTATAGTCTACAGGCGCCCCGCTCCCGGGGAGCCGCTCGTTTCGTCGTTATAAACGTGGTTGTTTGAGATTTTATGGAGAATAATATCCGTGAAGCAATAAAGTGAATGAAACACTTATAGACGTTTTATTGTGAACGTAAACGATTGTTGACGTGTCGTATCCTCGGCGAAACGGCTGTGATTTATCCTTGGGACAGATCCCTTGTTTATGTGCCGTGCGAGTTCTTAGATGACGATAAAATGTTTCAGGAGACTATGGAACTTTGAAGTTCTGTGAGAAACAAGTGGAACTAAGTATCCTTACATAGTATAAAACAAAGTCGCGAAAATGTCTGTACGCGCATAACTTTCGAATGACTACACCCAATTGGATAAGTCGTTTTTTTTTGTGTTTTACCAAACACAAAAAAAAAGACTGCCAAGACAAAAAATGAAACTTTTTTTTTGCATGAAATAAAATTTCGGAAATTCGAAAAAAAAATTACACCCATGCCGAGCTGGGGCGAAATATATCGACGCTTAGTAAGGATCAAAATGTAGTACTTACTTATAAATTAATATTTGTGATACGAGGAGAGCAGTGGTGGCCCAGTGGTAACGGCCGCGACTTAAGAGTTGTAGGTCGTAGGTTCGAACCCAGACAGGCGCTTTACTTTGTGTAAATTATTTCATCACCACTGCTCTCAAACCGGTGAAGGAAAACATCGTGAGGAAACCGGCATGTCCTAGAACCATAACATTCGAAGACATTTGTGATCAACGCGCACTGGGCCCGCGTGGTGGATTACGGCCCACTCCCTCGCCAAGAGGAGGCCTGTGTCCCAGCAGTGGGAACATATATTATAGGCTGATTATGTATGTATGTATGATACGAGTGCCAAGACATGTTGCGCCGCCCCCAAATAAATTTGGTATACGGACAGAAGAACGATGATGAGTGCCACCTTTACAAATCCTTAGTAGGATGTGGATTCGACAATTTAGTACCTAACTATTTGACACTCTAAAACTCAAACTCAAAGCATTTATTTCAATTAAACCATTTACAGGCACTTTTGAATTGTCAAAAAGTCGGTCAGTCAGAAAATATGAAGCTAGTTCCAAAGCGTAGGTACCTATGGAGAAGCAAGAAACATGGAAACTCTTTTAAATTATATTTTTACAAAAATATTATTTATAATTTAAGTGAGAACGATGTAAAATAAGGTGAAAGGATAGTGATAGACTGCGAAATTCTAATTTTCTTAAGTTTTTTGCAATTTGCAGTTCAGTGTCAGGTTGTGTCTAGATCAAAATATGATTCGCGACAATAACAGGTATCTACATATTTAGAGAATTATAATCAAGAAAATTTGATTTTCGCGGTCTCAACTACCCATTCACCTAAAAGCGTCACTGAACTAACAGACGGCCTTACCCCTGTTAGAAAGTGATTGCAGCCAGCTACAGACTCCTTTTTCACCAGAAATTGCCATTCACTAGCACCTTTTTTTTTTTTTGCGGATGGGAAATCATCAAATGACTCCTCCCGCTCTGGGTGGAGCGGAAGGGAGTGTCAGACTCTTACTGACTAAAACCCACCCGTGTTCCTTCCTTAGCCCTTTATGTTCCGGGCCAGCGGTAACCCTTTCGAACAATCCCGCTGACCCGGCAGGCTTCGGCCCTAAGGGGGCCCCTCCTCGATGCTGACATCTCTTTGAGGCGCGCGTGGAACACGTACGCGCCGTCCGGCACGGGCCTGGTCCTGATCGGACGGTGAGCTACCCATTACTCACCGCCCGCAGGCCCGCATTCACTAGCACCTTAACTGAACATTTTGGTAGCAACAAGCATGGCGACAGATGAACATTAACAAGACGACAAGCTCTACTACAACAATTAAAATGATTACACCAAATGTTAAAATTACCATTTTTTTTATTACAGGCCGATAATATCGGATGCGTTATTGCAATAATACGTCCCGACTCCTTGCACAGCTGCGTTTTTATCGTCCGATATTTCTAACGTGTGAGTTTGACCTCTACATGACCCCCGCCCACACTACACATTACTAGGTTATTAACACAGGTGTCCCAGACTGCCCCGTTGGTCTCGTGGTTGCAAGCGCGACTGCTGAGCTTGGGGTCCTGGGTTCGATTCCCGGGTCGGACAAAGTGTTATTGGGTTTTCCATTTGGAATTTCTTAGTAACAGTCCGGAGTTTGGAAGTTGGCGGTTTAATACCCCCGTGCCTCGGAAAGCACGTAAAGCCGTTGGTCCTGCGCCTGAACTCTCCCCGGTCGTGTCGGATTGCCGTCCCGTCGGACTATGAGAGTAAAGGGACAGAGAGTGCACCTGTGTTTGCGCACACACTTGTACACTATAATATCTCCTGCGTACCTGCAGGGGCGTGCACAGATTTTTCAAAGAAGGTAGGCAAAAAAAAAATCTCACCAAAAATACTGCACTTTGGTTTCGGTTCGTCGTCTTGTCGATCGATGATGTAGGTAATTTCCAAATGCCAGCTTAAATACCTATCCATAGATCTCTGTCGCTCGTAGTTCCGAGTTGACGCAAACAAAAAGGATATTATACGACAAATAAAAACTTTTTACAAAAAAAAACAACCGACTTCAAAAAAAAAACACTACAAATTGAAAAATAACTTTAATTTCGGAAGTCGGTGTCTTTGGTTCCGCATTTTCGTTTATTGAGTCCGACTTCCGAAATTAAAGTTATTTTTCAATTTGTAGTGTTATTTTTGGAAGTCGGTTGTTTTTTTTTTCGTAAAAAGTTTTCATTTTTCACTTTTTAGTGGGTCCGTTTGTAATTTATCTAAGTTACAATAGCCTAATGTCAACTGCTCACCACTTGTTACAAAATATTGCTTTTCCCGATGTTGGGACGTTATTTGTTGAGGAGTTCTCCTGGTAAGAACCAAGAGAACTCCTCAACAACCACTCACCATACGCTTTGTGACGAGCATAAATTGCTTAGCAACCTTAATAAAGTAATCGAATCGCAACCCGTGAAATATTTGTCATTGAGTAGATTCAATGGCCATCTGTGGTCTTCTTCATCAGCTCCACTTTACCAAATGATGATTTCCGAGAGCAAATGCTCAAGTTATTTTAAAAAATACCCAAATCTTTATAGCATTGCCTATAAAATTTGAGGGTTTCCCTCGATTTCCATGGGATCCTCTCATCAGATTCCAACTTGATGATAATGGGACCACCTCGAGAGTATACCCTTTCAAACAAAAAAAGAATTTTGAAAATCGGTCCACAATTGGCGGAGTAATTGCGTAACAAACAAACAAAAAATTTTTGAAGTCGGTTAAAAATAATGGTCGTCTAATTAGGTTTATTGAAATGAAGTAATGCTACTTTCTAAAATAGGTACTTGCATTGCATAGCCAACTTCTGTTCGGGCAAGTTCGGTGCGAATTCGCCTGTTCCTCGGCAGTTTTCGTGTTCTGCTCTATGAGAAACTACAGTAAAGACACTGCCTATTATCGCAGTTGTGTGCGTTATTTTTTTCATTGTGAGCCACGTAGTTATAGGCGCGCACCACACTCATAAAATCGTATGAGCACGACTGACCGCGAGAGCACACATCTAAACATTTAGTGACGAATAGTTTGTGTCTTCGCCGTTGAGATTGTGTGGCGCCAGTCAAATCAGCGCGAATCAAAGATGCGAAATCAGTCAAATCTTAATGATACTACCGACGCTCGGTAGGTGGAGCTGATTTATGATTTAAGAATTTTTATATTTTGTTAAGTTTTGTTTATTGACTTACTTATGTAATATTAGATCAGTTCTCCAAGGTAGACACTGTCTTTATCACTCTATGGAATGCCCGCCCCTGCGTACCTGGCTAATCTCCATTAAGATTGGCCTCCATGACCGAAAACTGTCGGGGAGGCTATTATTAACACAGGTGTGTGTAAGATCGTATGCATCCTAATACAAAATGTTCTCGGAACTCATATCGGAATATCGCAGGAAGGAGGAACGCAACGTCCTACTTCTATTGCGTCGTTATTATCGCAGCAATGTGTAACTTCATGGCCGTCCTAAAGTTCATTTCAAATAAACTTGCGATAAAGTTTGTTCACCTCCTTCTACTAATGTATCCCAATATTTCCAAACCATACGAAAAAAATGTATGGGCAGTGTCGGTAACACGATCAAAACATTGACTTACTCCGTGTTTGGTATTATGAAACTCAACCGATGCAATGTTAGCGACAGTTTTGTATGACGAACGATATCTATCGTAAGTTATTTGGACTTTTTGGTACAGGGTGGTTGAATGACATTTATCGCAAGTTTATTTGAAAAACACTTTAATACAAAATGTAGGTACTGAAAACAGATATCGCAATAACGCATCCGATATTATCAACCGATAATAACGCGCTTGTGGGGACCTTAACATTCACAATGACACTTCAAGTAACTACCTTAAAAGTCCACTATACAAAATTTCAGCATCGTACAGACGCCAGCACATCACGATATCCGAAACTGTCAAATTTTCCCAATCAACTTTGAACCTTATGCTTTAGTGATAAAGTTGAAGATCTTTTAAAGAAATTTGACAGGTTGTAGAAGCTTCATGTGCTGGCGTCTGTACCTCCCACGACTCAGAACAATCATATAATCATATTCAATTCGTCACCTCACACATCAGGCCCAGTTGAAAACCAGCGTCAGGCACTAGTTGTCTGGCATTTTTGCTGAACTGGGCCTTTTTGGTGCTGCCGTGAGGCACACTTTCCTACTAATTTCTTACATCAGAATTTGAGCTGTTTTTATCTGATGTACGACTTTTATCTGACTATCTGGTGTATCGTGTGTCTTTTAGTCTGTTCTAAATAAACGTATTTTCTTTCTTTCTCTCTTTTTCTTTTAACAACGCCGTAGGGACATATTACTGAACTTGAATGTTGAATGTCGAGCGAAAGGGACCAAATGTCAGCCGTTTCGTGGGATGGGTCTTTAAAATGTAAACCGGCAGTTAGAGGTCGGTAACATGGTTACAGGGTTATTGGTTCGTGGTTAGCAAACCCGTGTGCGACATAATATGTGCTTTAACTAAGATTTGTTTATTCTTATCCTTTATAAGAACATTCCTATAATATTACAAAATCCATGATACAACATTTTAAGGTCAGTCTATGTACAGACGTCAGCACATCAAGCTACTACAATCTGTCAAATTTCTTTAATAGAATTTCAACTTTATCGCTAAAGCATAAGGTTCAAAGTTGATTGGGAAAATTTGACAGTTTCGGGTAGCTTGATGTGCTGGCGTCTGTACAAAGACCGCGTATCGGCAAGCGTAGTCTGGGATGCCCCCCCACGCGCAGCATGAACACTTCTATCTCTACGAAGAGAAGACACATTACTTTCTATACAAAGTGACATTACTTTTCTTCATTTTTGACATACCGCCTAGAAATCTTTCTACTATCTGTCATTTTGTCTTTAGTTTCTAACGATCTTTGTCTAGGTCCTTTTTTATGTAGACTATTTCAGAAGAAAGTTTTCTATCCCAAATGTCAAAATCACACTGACAACTGTCAGTTGTCTAAGGGATTTTGTAATTGCTAAAGACAGTAGAAAACTTTCTACTCGACGGCCACAAAGTATATACGGTTATCTACAAAATCCCACAAAAAAAAACAAAACTCCCAAAGTTCCACTGTCAAAGATCCACGAATAATAGCCGGGACCAATGCTTAACGTGCTTTCCGAGGCACGGAGGGGTCTCGGTATGTAAAGATGGTCACCCATCCACGGACCAACCGCGGCAAGCTCAGCTTAACCTGATCGATCAACTTGTGCGGCTGTTATTATTTGGCCACGGACCCCTCCTTATAATGTGACTTAATATCAGTAAAAGTAAAGAATCAAAAACAAAAAAATCGTATGACAAAACAAAGAATTCTGAGTAAAATTAAGTAAGACAGTGAATTTCGTAAAGAGTGCAGTTGACTCTTTCTACTTTGATGCCGTCGTACTGTCTACACGGAACGTCATCTTTGTCTACTCTTCCATCGACAAACCGGTGCTCATGCTACGCGTGCAGCTAGATGGACGGACGACCTAAAGAAGGTGGCTGGGACGGGCTGGATGCGGAAGGCGGAGAACAGGGTGTTGTGGTGCGGCCTGGGAGAGGCCAATGTCCAGGATGGGACTGCGATAGGCTGAGTTAATTATGTACAAAGGCGAGCCTAACCCAGAATTGGGTTCTCTAACAGTAAACCTCAGTGCGACAGAGAAGAAGTAAATGAGGACTTCCTGTCCTCATAAGTGCACATCCAAACCAAAAATTACTTTAATGAGGACGACTGGTTGCAAAACTAATCCATCCCTATGCATTTCATTTTTTATATACTTAATTAAATAATTTCGTATGGATTTTATAAAGTACGCAGACAAGATTATCCTCCAACGAGTATTCTGTTGTCAAGGTATTGCGATCAATAAAATATTTTTCAATAGAGGTACGATTGAAAAATTAATCTACTTAACTAATCTACTCATAATCTCTGCTTAAGACGGCAGATAAGATAATTATATACATTTTTGACTTTTTATTCCCAAAAGGGCTTGCTTATGACCTCAATCTCGCCTGATAGAAAGCGATGGACGAGGTCTAACATGAAACGAGCGTGTCCAGAAGATGTCTTGACAATCTTGTAACTGGAATAGGTGCTTCGAGCTAACTTTACCGTTATAATAATACAGCACTTGCTCAAAGCTCAAAAACAGAGCAGCGTTTCAACTGCAATGTTTTGTGTCGTGTGACACCAAAGTAACAGACTGCAGTTGAAAAGCAGCGTGTTCTCACAAAGTCCTTAAGGGGATTACATGACCTAAAGCGCGGTCACTGTCGGACTGCATAGAAAATAATGAGAAGCGCGATGACACAACGCTGGTAATTTATTCCAAAATATGAAGCAAGCATTTAATTACCTGCCGGGTCAGCGGGATTGTCCGAAAGGGTTACCGCTGGCCCGGAACATAAAGGGCTAAAGAAGGAACACGGGTGGGTTTTAGTCAGTAAGAGTCTGACACTGATTCCGCTCCACCCAGAGTGGGAGGAGTCATTTGATGATTTCCCATACGCAAAAAAAAAGCATTTAATTACAAAAAATCTGTTGTTTGGACTAAAAAAATAAAACACTAGTATTTTAGTATGTTGCTTGTAGAATAATCTGACAAAAACTCAGAATGATTGTATGTATATTGGTATGGTTTTGATACGATAGAAAAAAACCGTGGAGATAAGTCTAAAAACTTTCTTTTTACAATTAAAAAGAAAGTTTTTAGAGGTATATTCATGATTTTTTCTATCGTATCAAATTAGTTGTATTATGTTTTCAACACACTATATACCTAGCATATATCCTGAAGAATATCATATATTTTTCTGATTTTGTTTACTGTAGTCAATCATATACTTTTATTGTTTCTAAAACTTGCGTTTTTCGTAATTAGGTGCTGTAAGCCCCTTAAAGTGTTTGTTGCAACAGCATTAATGCGACACATCAGAAAGTTTTGGCATAGTGTGTCCACACTCCGAAAGTGTACCATCGAGAGCTATTACTAAAGTCGGTGACATTTACGAACCAAACTTGACATTCTATTAAGTGAAGTTTTAAACTGTCAAACAAGTTAGCGGTAAAGATACAATATGAATAATTTACAGGGACTCAGTAACGAAGGGTCACTTTTTGTAAGAGGTAAGCCAAAGTATAAGATATCTTTAATATGATTATATTATTTGTCTATAGAATACTGTCTGTGTGGTCTGTGTGGAGCCGGACTTAAAGAATTGTACCACCCCTTACTTCCCGTGGGTGTCGTAAAAGGCGACTAAGGGTCTTACCGGAGAATGGGCAGCAGCGTTCTCTATTTATTCCACCATCATACCATACTGCGATCGCCAACCCGCCTGCCAAGCGTGGCGATTATGGCAAACCCCCCCCAAAATTGGGGGAGGCCTATGTCCAGCAGTGGACGTCTATCGGCTGAAACGACGACGACGACGACTGGCTGTGCCGTTTTTCAAAGGGAAGCCGGTAGGAATCGAGTTGTATGGAACCTTCGCCACGGTACTGGACTATAGTCCTTTCACAGTTACCTTTTACCTCTGATTTTGCATCACTGTCAAAAACAAAGTGATCTTTATTTTCATTGAAATAAAGTTGCGGTTGGGTTGCTGCCACTCACAAGCCTGTCAAAATCACAGCGATCTTTATTCTCGTTATTATAAGGTTGCTATTAGGTTGCTGCTGTCAGAGGTAAAATAACTGTGAAAGGACTGTAGCTACCAATACTCATGCACTCGATATTTGAGAAAAAGGGAAGGGTCAAGCGATTTTGAACCTTACGCGGTTCAATTTATTACTGTCAACTTGACCTGCCCTGCACTTAAACTGGCCTGCAAATGATTGTGGGGCCCAGTACAAGCCTACTTTCAACTCATACATCCTCACTTACGTTTATGTACTCTTTGATGAATTAAATTATTGAAAAAAAAAAAACAATGGCACTCCAGGAGTGGCAACAGAAGTGAAAACAAAACACAAACAGAATACTTTGCCATCACTCACTGACATATCGGATCTAAAACCGAGTACATCCCGAGGACAGCCGAACACATCCGAATGTAGCGCAATATCGGTAATAGTGTCGCGAGTTCAATGGTATTTTCCCATCTCCGAGCCTAAAAAACTTTTCACTTCAATAATTTATTTCTGTAAGTAGATTTGTACAAACACTTTTACACGTCAATCGTGTTTTTTTTAAACTAGATAGGGGATGGGGGCTTTTTATACTGGATGGGCGGTCGGCGTTTCCCATCTGACTACTCTGAGAAGAAAGGTCGAAACAAACTCAGGGGATGGCCGAAAAACACTCAGTGAAAGGCCGAAACAAACTCGGTGTAAGTGGCTGTACTCTGTGCAATTCATAAGAAGGTAGGTTGGTGGTAAGTACTGAATGCACAGCCAAGTTTGCTGTTATAATATTATAATAATAAACATTTATTTCAGAAAATATCCATGTTTCAACAAAACACATTTAAAAAAAAAACGACAGGTTGCACTCCGGGAGTGCCGGCAGAAGTGAAAAGTTGAATATTAACGTTGTTTACTGTAACTGTCACCGTCGCCGTCACCGTCACCGTCACCGTTTCCGTCACCGTTTTCGTCACCGTCACCGTCACCGTCACAGTCACCGTCACCGTCACCGTCACCGTCGCCGTCACAGTCACCGTCACCGTCACCGTCATCGTCACCGTCACCGTCACCGTTACCGTCACCGTCACCGTCATCGTCATCGTCACCGTCACCGTCATCGGCACCGTCACCGTGACCGTCACCGTCACCGTCACCGTCATCGTCACCGTCACCGTCACCGTCTGTCTGTCTGTCTGTCTGTCTGTCTGTCTGTCTTTCTGTCTGTCTGTAATTTGATCCTGTGTACTTGTTTTAAATTTTTGATATTTTGGATTCTTACGAATGTTCGATCACGTGACATCTTACGATCAGGGTCACGTCTATAGATGGACAATCCACCCGGGTTTAAACCCGGTGCTTTGATAAAAACCCAATTTTGTGGGTGTTTATGGGTGTTTATCGGGTGTTTAAGTAAAGAAGTTTTCAAAATCAAAATCAAAATCAAAATGTTTTATTTCACATAAACCTACATGGGCACTTATGAAACGTCAGAAGCTAGGTGCACGGTTCCAATTGGTCGTTTCCTATGGAGAAGAACCGGCAAGAAACTCCATGGTTACTCTTTTTAAAAATAATTGGCTTTTACAATGTTTCCAGATTACAGTAGGTATGGGAGGACAGCGCAGGCCTGTCAACAAGTACCAAGTACTTGATAAAATAGAAGATGGTCTACAGATCTAAAGTCTATAAGGCCTACAAAGTCCTCACATTTACAAAATAAGAATCTATCAAAAGGATAGATAATAAAAAAAGAAAAATAATAATAAAAACCTACTAAAACCAAGTGTTATGATTCTCATTAAAACCACTAATAAAGAGGTGAAAAATTTCAAGAGTCTGTATATAATGTCAATTAATAAAGAAATTATGTCAAAAAGTATATAATGTCAAATAATAAAGAAATTATGTCAAAAAGTATGTAAAAAAAATTAATAATAATTAAATAAAATTAAACATCGTAATTTGAGAGCAGTTAATAGACATTTACATAGATATGCCGTTAATGAGAAGCCAGGGAAGCCACATGTGCAGAAGGAATTTTATTGCCAGACTAGCTTGTCTTCAACGTAGTCTTTAATCTTATAATATGCTTTTTTGATAAGGACACGTTTGATGAGGGTTTTGAACTTTCCATCGCTAAGTTCTGTAACCGGTTTTGGCAACTTGTTATAAAAACGGATGCTGTTTACAAGAAATGACTTGCTAGTTTTAGTTAATCTAAATTTAGGTAACACAATTTCATTTTTACTACGTGTATTTATATTATGGAAATCGCTTCTTATTTTGAAGAGTCCTAAGTTTTTGCGAACATACAAAATACTTTCTAAAATATAAAGAGAAGGCAGAGTTAGTATATCAATTTCTTTGAATTTGTTTCTAAGAGACTCGCGAGGACCCATTTTATAGATTGCGCGGATTGCCCTCTTCTGTAAAATGAAAATTGAATCTACGTCAGCTGCCGATCCCCACAGCAGAACACCATAAGACATAATACTGTGGAAATAAGCAAAGTATACTAACCTAGCTGTGGCTATATCTGTCAACTGCCTTATTTTTCTTACTGCATATGCAGCTGAACTTAATCTACTTGAGAGAGCTCTAATGTGTGCGCCCCATTGTAATTTTGAATCTAAAGTAATTCCTAGAAATACAGTTTCCGTAACAGCATCTAGTCTTTTGCCATCAAGTTCTAAATTCAGACCCACTTGAGGTACATTTGGTAATGAAAACTTAAGACATTTAGTTTTGTTCGCATTAAGTAAAAGATTATTAGCTGCAAACCATTTCGAGAGAACAGCCAGACTATCGTTAACATGTAAGACATCCGTATCTTTTCTATCTATTTTAAAAATAAGGGAAGTGTCATCAGCGAACAAAATGATATCCGACAAGTTAGCCATCATGTAAGGAAGGTCATTAATATAAACTAGAAATAGGAAAGGGCCAAGAATTGAGCCTTGAGGCACGCCCATCTTAACTAGAGACCCCGAAGACGTCGCCCCGTTAACGTTTACTTTTTGCTGGCGCTTTGACAGATAGGAAAGAACAAGATCAGCAGCTTGTCCACGAATTCCGTAGTGGTATAATTTACAGATCAGTGTTTTCACTTCAAAAACTAATTCATATCAAAATAAAACAAACAAAACAAAAACAACACACAAAAAATCAAAACAGTTAAAGACGCTGTGTCTTTAACTGTTTTGATTTTTATTACACACATACACACATTAGAAACTGTCCACTGCTCACAGTGCAGTATGCAAATGTGGCGCAGCAGTGGAGAGTCCACCTATCCGCGAACACGCTTATTACACTGCTCAGGACTGACGGCCGTTTCTCAACGACAGACGGCTCCGAAGCTTAATACCAGAATCGCTAAATACCAGATTCGCAAATTACCAGACTCGCAAAACACCGGATTCGCCTTATACCAGATATGCAAAATACCAGAAACGCAAAATACCAAAAGTACAGTCCTAAACAATTGAGTTCTGTTTATAGACTATCCTGTACACTGACCTCTATAATTGTAATATAGAGGTCAGTGATCCTGTATTACTAACTATTTCTTCGATGGATAAAATGAGATCATTATACAATATGCATAAAAAGATTGGAATCTTTAATAAGGAATCACTAATATTAATTAAACTTCCCATCTTCATCTTCTTATCTTTTTTTTATTTATTTTTTTATTAATAGAAATGCTTGTCTTTCGGTAGGATCAATTAAAAGAAGATCAATAAAATAAGTTTGTTAAATTAGTGATTCTGTTAGTCTTTACTTTAGTTAATATATATTTTTTCATTTAAAATTTTATTTCAACTGTACAAAATCTGTTATTTTGCGTTTGTGGTATTTTGCATATCTGGTTTATGGTGAATCTGGTATTTTGCGAGTCTGGTAATTTGCGAATCTGGTATTTAGCGATTCTGGTATTAAGCTGCGGAGCCCCCCAGACGACCACTACGGTAAACGAGTAATAAAAATTGAATTAAGAGTAAGTATAAGTTATAAAGTATCTAAAGAAGAAACTAGCAAGTGTCGTTACTTACCTGTAAGTTTCGAAGACGCAAAATAAACAGTTTCATTGTTCAACCGACCATATCACTTTGCCTGTCTATAAAGTTTAACTAAGCAGTTTTTTTTTCTTTTCTATTGACTTCGTTCGCATGAAATTTCGTATCGAAGGACCGATGTCCGGTGGAGCAGACGAGTCCTTGAGTGGAGACCGCGTGTCGGCAAGATTAGTGTCGATGCGACGATCAGGAATTAAATTATCCCGAAATGAATCGGAGTTACCGACATAGCTTACAGAGTAAGCAAACTGAAGAAGCAGTGGGCTGGCCATGTTTATCGAAGGACCGATGGCCCGTGGAGCAGACGAGTCCTGGTATGGAGACCGCGCATCGGTAAGCGTAGTGCTCCTCCAGCTCTAGACTGATGACCTAAAGAAAGTGGCTGGGACGGAATGGATGCAGAAGGCGGTGGACAGGGTGTTATGGCGCAGCCAGATGTCAGCATCAACAAAGGGGCCCGTGAGGGCCGAAGCCTGCTGGGTCAGCAAGATTATCCGAAAGGGTTACCGCTGGCCCGGAATACAAAGGGCTAAGGAAAGAACACGGGTGGGTTTTAGTCAGTAACAGTCTGACACTCCCTTCCGCTACATCAAGAGCGGGAGGGGTCATTTGATGAATTCCCATCCTGGAAACAATAATAAAGGGTGTTGTGGCGCAGCCTGGGAGAGGCCTGTGTCCAGCAGTGGACTGCAATAGGCTGAGTTGGTTGATCGATTGACGGACCCATCGGTTAGCCTGCCCGCGCTATTACTTCGTTTTCGCTTACCTTACTTTCTGACTTTTTTTGCTTTTGCTCGGGTTCAAAGAGTCCCAGCGTGATGTTAAGTAGCCTTCTTCAAGAATTGGGCTATCAAACGCAAAATTGTAGTTCCAGAGATAAGCTCGTTCAAACAAAACTGGGGGCCTAAAAAGGTCACTTTGGCAGAATCATAAAAGGATAACATTATGAATCATAATGGACAGTTAACTGTTAAGTTAATGGTATCAAATCCCATTGGTGTAGGATTTTTCTGTTATTTTTTTTTGCCTGTGCTAAAATACTAATCAATCCAATCCAAATTTAATCCCAATCTCTTTGATTATACTAACGTAGTGCATCGAAAAAAAGAAAAACACGGACTGTCTTCGCAATTCATAATGTTATCCCTTTATGATTCTGCCAATGTGGCCTTTTTAGGCCCCCTTTTCATCTTTATCATTGCTACAGATATAGATTTATGGATGAACAGCCCAGCTATTCAGCAAGATTTAAAGCGGTTCTGACCGTTCTTAGTCAGGGTATGATTGGGTGTTCCCGAAAACTGAACTATATCGTCACTCGTCATTAATGTCTTCTAGGTATTTCTATAGTTTCTTACAAACAAGAGAAAAAAAAGTACCTACTAAAAATATATTACTTATTCTTTGATTCCCACTACAATTTAAAATTGGTCACTCGATCGTAGATTGAAAAGAAAAAAAAAACAGAGCCATTGGAACTTTTTACACGAGCAAATTGAAATGGTCGTTCTTTGAGGCGAATTGAATTGAATTCTCAATGCAAGGCAATCCATTTGCATTTTGATTTCGAACAACAATATCGGGATTGCGTCCTTTATAATAAGCTTGTGTTCTTGTAAAATCTTCACTGGCTTGACTGCATTTAACTGCATAACGGGTTTCATAAGAGAGGGGCCCGTGGATAAATAATAACAGCCGCACAGGTCGATCGATCAGGTTAAGCTACGCTTGCCGAGGCTGGTTTGTGGATGGGTGACCACATTTACATACCATGACCCCTCCGTGCCTCGGAAAGCTCGTTAAGCCTTTGGTCCCGGATCCGTTTGGTGGATCTTTGACAGTCATTACGGGTAGTCAAAAGCCCGAAAATCTGACAACAAGTCTTACCAAGCAAGGGGTATAGTATTACCCAGTAACTGGGTTGTGGAGGTCAGACAGGCAGTCGCTCCATGTAAACTACTGGTATTCAGCTGCATCCGGTTAGACTGGATGCCAACCCCAACATGGTTGGGAAAAGGCTGGCAGATGATGAATAGGCTTCATAACAAAATGAAGTGCAAAAGGACTGATGATTTTTCTCTAGACTATAATGTTCCCACTGCTGGGACACAGGTCTCCTCTCTTCGAGAGGGAGTGGGCTATAAATATAAGAAGGCTGTGATCTACCACGCGGGCCCTGTGCGGGTTGGTAGATGTCACATGTCCTCAAATTTTTGGTTCTAGGACATGCCAGTCCTCACGATGTTTTCATTCACTGTTTTGAGAGCAGAGTTGATGAGATTTGATAGCTAGCGGATTGGAGTGGACTGTAGAAATGTAAATAATGATAGAAATAAGTATATTATAAATTTATTAAGACAATGCTCATAACCTGACAACTGCTCAGACCTGACATCAGCAACGAATATAAAAACAAAATACTAAAATAAAAAAAAATCATGACATATCTACAAAAAAAGGTCGCGCCACAGCCAGTCACCAACAAGATTAGTGACACAAATTAAAGCGCCTGTCTAGGTTTGTACCCACGTCTTGAAGCACCTGTGAAGCTGTGGTGGCTGGAAGAGCTATGGGCTAAAATAACCACACTTTCGGGTCCCAAACAGCAGTAAACACCGTAGCGGTGGCCCAGGGGGAGATAGCGAGACGAACTCGACTCTTTTCTAAAAAATGGCTGCTGTATGTGACAGCAGCAGAGGGATAAGTGGAGGGAGGTAAGGGACGCCTTTGACCTGCAGTGGGACACAAAGGGCTGACATACATGAGGGTGTTTCGGGAAGCTCTTGAAGATAGGGTGCTAAAAATTTTCTTGGACGTCGTTTCGTGGCCCAACTTGTATGTAATTAAAAAAACATAATTATCTAACTCCAGGTGGACATAATCCAGACCAAAACGCGTTAGAATATTAAATACAATGTTTAGCTATTCGAACACTTTAACTATTAACAATAAAACTTAATTTTACTTTAACGACGCTTAGATATTCTTATTAAGATAGGCAGATAACAACGACATTATAATTATCCTCATTAAAGATAACGTTTTCGTAGAAAATACTCCAAGTTAAGTAGGTATCCCCCCCCCCCCCCAAATTGGGGGAGGCCTATGTCCAGCAGTGGACGACTTTCGGCTGAAATGATGATGATGAAGTAGGTATCTACCGAAATAAGATCTCTAAGGTGAAACAAATCAAATTTTATAAATACTGTAAGCATGGTCCGAATAAGAATAGAAATTGTTTAATTATTGTAAATAACATAGACATATTGACACTCATCCATACAAACACACACATAATACACACACACACATACATATTATTTTATTGCTTGGGACAGGCCTATGTCCAGCAGTGGACGTCTTTCGGCTGAAATGATGATGATCACACTAATATTATAAAAGCGAAAGTTTGTGAGTGTGCGTGTGTGTGCGTGTTTGTTACTTCTTCACGCTCAAACGGCTGGACCAAATTTGATAAAATTTTGTATGGAGGTAGCTAAATCCCTGGATTACAATATAGGCTACTTTTATCCCGATACTCTCACGGGATCGACACTTACCCGTGTGAAACCGCGGGGCGCAGCTGGTACTAAATATAGACCTAGTAAACAAATTAAAAGGAGTATGCAATAGTACATTATGATACATGTGTGCTATGTTGATCATTATGCTCGAGGCGGTATTATTCGCGCGAGCCGCAGGCGAGTGCGATAAGAAAGCCGAGAGTCTAATGATCAATGCACACGCGTTTCATACGACATTTTTCAACACACTTGCGAGGAAAAAAACAGACTTGTATTGTTAAATATTAACTTGTATGGAAAATGGCGCGCTGGTTTTGTCTTTCCGCATAGCCAGCACTAGCAATGCGCGCGCAAGTGTAAATAAAAGCACTGACCACAGAGCATGTAAAAACAATTGTAAAAAAAAACAATTGTAGTTTAGTTAGTATGGAATTAGAAAGTACTATTGGCATAGAGAAATATACCTGCATTAGTTCTGTGAGAATCCGCAATGATAGAACGCCAGTCAGGGTCTTTTCCGTTTGGTTTCGGGTAGGGAGAGGGACCACGGACAATTTAAGGTGGATAATTAAAATTTTCTTACGTTTTTTGTAATTTGCAGGTCAGTATCATTTAATTAACCCTGAAATCGCGAAAAAAATCACCCGTTTCCTACATTTATGTTCGCATAGCTCGTCAAAATGTACTGAACATCTGATTTTTTTTTTTGCGATTTCAGGTTCGGCCCCATAGTAAAAGTTGCTCATTTTCATGAGTACTAACTCCCCTCAAAGTATGTCCCTCGTTTAACCTAATGCTCTGTATATGTATTTACAGAATTATAGTCATTAGAATAGAATCTTTCTAGTTAGATTTTTTCCCTAAGAACTTTTCCATAAGAAAGATGTATTAATGATTCGAATGATTATAATTCTGTAAAGATGTAGGTACCTGTTAGAGTCGCAAATCATATTTTGATCAAGATACAAACCTGACACTGACCTTAAATTGTCCGAGGTCCCTGCGCATTCACCTTAAGGTAAATAAATATTAGTTAATTTTGGGACCAAGGACAATACAGACTATTAAAAAAAAAAGTGAATTGATGAGTTTAAAAAAGCGCGTATCTCCGACTAGTAAATAGTTATCTGTGGAAATAAAGCACATGTGGATTAAAGTAAAGAAAAAGCACGCGTTTTAAATACACTGCATTATGGACCTAAAAGCGGTTCAATAAGAGCCACTTTACGAGCAAGTGTGTTGAAAAGATCGTATCAGGTGGCGTTCTGTAGTTTCTGCCTAGAGCTCCTTTGTAATAGAATATTCTCAAACATAGGGGTCAAGTGACAATGGTTATGAAAATTATTATAAAATACCCGCAAGAGTTCGCAAGAAAATCGCTTCACACAATTGTGACGAATGTGGAGTTGTCGCGGACCTACAACATTTATTGATGGAATGTGTCCAATATGAGTCCAGTAGAAATAATATAGTAAGGTCCCTGGATTTGAACAGAACTGATGTAGGCATGTTTCATACAATTCTATCCCAACCAAATGTCGACGATGCGAAGGGTTTGATCAAATTCATGGCCCACGTCCTGTGAAAGTACAATTGTTTAGGATACGATGGGACTGGCATAAGCGAAAAGCCCCTTTAAATAAATAAAGAAAAAAAAAAGAGTTTACTTGGGACTTAGCTTGGATGACGTAAGCGCGCGATACTGAGTATGGAGGGTAGAGGAAAGGAGAACCGTCTCATAAGGGGGGAAAGTTGAAAAACTGTCCAGCTATAAGCGGGCGGAAGCTAGTGTTTCTATAAGCAGCACCTACTTATAGCGGTTGTTTAAATGAAATCAAGGAATTGAAATTTATCGTCATTCCAGTATTCACTGCAAGAAAACCTGCTGAACAAAATAGCAAAAATGTTTGTCGAAGACTCCACCAAAAGAATTTTTATTAAATTAAAGCTTAATTAAAATATCGAAATAATATCTGTTAAAAAACTGGCCAAGTGCGATTCGGACTCGCACACGAAGCTGGTTTCCGTACCACAAGGCAAAAACGCCGAAAAAAACAGGTTTGTTGTATGGGAGTTCCCTTAAATATTTATATTATCCTGTTTTTAGTATTTGTTGTTAAAGCGGCAACAGCAATACATCATCTGTGAGAATTTCAACTGTCTAGCTATCACGGTTCATGAAACCTGGCGACAGACGGACAGACAGACAGTGGAGTCTTAGTAACAGGGTCCCGTTTTTACCCTTTGGGTACGGAATCCTAAAAATCAGACCATAACATTTTGCTTCCACCAATCACTGACATGTAAGGCGAACCTCTGTTTACGACTTTGGGATTAGTTTGGTGGCTTTAATGGCCGGCGTACCCGTGTCAACGAAGTTTTACCTTAATTGGTACTCATATGCTACAGTGTGACAATAACAACTATCCTTGCAAATTGAAAACAGCAATATTAATAATAATAATATTCTTTATTTTCGGACAGCAAAGATCCAGCGTGTTAGTAAACAATATTATAACTTATTACTAGTGTTAGTAGTTAAAATACAATTAAGAAGAAGGCCTCTTATATAGTATTGAGAAAAGGACATCCCCAAATTAATGTTTTGGGATTGTCCTTCCCACAAAACTTTTAATAATCGGAGAGTCGATACTCTCCGCCATAGTTTTTAGAATGATGTTGCCACTCGCCCGCAACCTTGACAACAGCGACGCGGTTTTCTTGCGAATGACGGCGTGGAAGCCGTCAGTTCGGTTTTGCGCAAACATATTAGAAGCGCTGCACCATCGTGGTAGTCCCAACAGCATCCTAAAAATATTATTATAAAGTACGCGTAGGTCATCCAGCGTTCTTTTGGTATAGTTGACCCAAAGACTCACGGTGTAAAAGCACTGGCAGTATGCCTTAAAAAGTGTTACTTTCACTTGATTGCTACACCGAGCGAATCTTCGGGCTAACATGTTACCTCGGACCGCCAATGTCCTACGCTCCCTTTCAATATCAACATTGTCCTTAAGGTCGTCAGCGATAAAATGCCCTAGATATTTGAATTTTGTCACTCTTTTGACGTTCAAGCCGTTTAGGGTAATGTCAGGTATAGTATCTGGGCATTCACCGCCGCCGGCCCTAAAGACAATGTACTCGCACTTTTTAACATTATAAACAACTCCGTGTGATGCAGCATACGCCTGACAGACCCTCAATATTGTTTACCCGAAACTGTCAAATTTTCCCAATCAACACTGAACCTTATGCTATAGCGAAAAAGTTGATAATCTATTAAAGAAATTTGGAAATTTGACAGATTGTAGTAGCTTGATGTGCTAGCGTCTGTACGTCAGAGCTTTTCGACCATTTCTGACGTTGCAATTCCCACTGGAACTGCGACTAGCTGTCCTATTTGTCCTACCCATGTTATTTTGTTAGTTTTAAAAGCTCCTTTTAATTTTGTATTTCCTGTGTGTGCCCCAAATTAAATCTCCCTATAGTTATATGTTTTTTATTCTGTTTTTATTCTGTATAGCGGCAACAGAAATACATCATCAGTGAAAATTTCAACTGTCTAGCTATCACGGTTCATGAGATACAGCCTGGTGACATACAGACAGACGGACAGTGGAGTCCTAGTAATAGGGTCCCGTTTTTACCCTTTGGATACGGAACCCTAAAAACTGCACAGATAACCACCAAAGACGGAACATAATTACTAATTAGATTTACAGAATAGTATGTCTTTTCATCTGCTGTGTTTTGTTTCTGTATTCTCAATCAATAATTCATTAATTGGGTGTTGGGTGCATCCTTTGGTGCATCAATAGGGATGATGACTTTTTTTATTTAAACTCAAAAGCATATTTGTTTGCAAATAATGCTAACAAAAAGTCTAAAAGCTTAAAAAAATGCCAAGTTATAATCGTTTTAAATTAACTGCTAGAGAAAGCCAACACCACAGATGTTCGAGTTTTAATCGAACACTAAGCAAAAATGCATAATTGCATCGAACGCAAGTATGCACCTTCGCTCGTCCACTAAAATGTGGGCCAGTTCGCGTTCAGATCTCGCTAGAGACACCACGGGCTCAGAACCATTACCACTACCATTATCTTGTAACTAAGTGTTATAGTGATTTATATGTATTTTATAGCTATTTCCTTTACCATTACCATTGTCTTGTAACTAAGTGTAATAGTGGTTTAATATACAGCTATTTCCCTTACAATTCGAGACTTTAAATTCCGAGAAAGGAGTGTTAGGTCACCATAGCGTCTAGCACTACTTTTTACAGATTAAATTAATTAATAGATAGACGTCCTTGGCCAATATTGGTCATACAAGATGCACAAACATGACTATGAAATCAATAGGAGCTTGCATAGGTAAACACGACCAATGTGTACACACCTCACGTCATGTTTCTCTAGTCTCAAAATAACTCGGTTATGTATGACGTGAAGTTAGCAAACATTAGCAACGAACCATTCTGTGACGTCAAATATTGTTGTTGCAGAAAAATTCCAGCCATGAATTTCGAACGACAAGGAATGGAAACCTCTTTCTAAATTCAAATCAAGCAAAAATAATTATAACTCTTTTGTTTCCTCTGTGTTTTTTTCTAAATTCAAATTAAACAAAATAGAACTCTTTTGTTCTTCGTGGAGACAATTTTTTTACGCGCACAATAATTATTTATATCCTTTCGGTCAGATAAAAAAAAGGATTAAACGCCACTCGACATAATTCCAACAATAAAATACATCGGTATTTCGCTACAAAATATTAATTATTTGTATCTGAATCCAATTAATTGGACTCACAAATGCATTTAATTTAATTGTATTACGGATAACGTGACGGCTGCAAACGAACCTTAATTTACGTAATTGTTAATTTAATTAAGAATTCGTCACGTTTGTGTTCCGCGTACTGGAAAATTGGATCAGAATGGAAGTGCTAGGAATTAAGAGGATTTTGTTTAAATAGAAAATCATGCTTGGTTCAATTAAAATCTCGTAAAGTTTTATTTTCTACGTTAAACTAACACTCTCTGGATTATCATCTCGTCCACTGCCATTAATTCACCACAAAATAAGGCACAAGTTTTCTCGTGGTGACTTGAAGGATTCAAGTAGAATTTTGCATCACTGAAACTAATTAAAAATACCAACTTTGGTATGCGGTTATAAGAAGCTTCACACATGGGTGACACGACTGACACGGCGTATTAAACAACTGCGAGTCGGACTCGCACGCGAAGGGTACCACAAGGCAAAAACGCCGCAAAAAACACGTTTGTTGTATGGAAGCCCCCCTTAAATATTTATTTTATTCTGTTTTTAGTATCTGGTGTTATAGTGGCAACAGAAATACATCATCTGTGAAAATTTCAACTGTCCAGCTATCACGATTCATGAGATACAGCCTGGTGACAGACAGACGGTCAGTGGAGTCTTAGTAATAGGGTCCCGCCCAAGTAACACATCAAAGCAGTATAACGGCCGACTTACAGCATTTCTGTATCGTTTTCGCATTTTGAGTTAGTTCTATAGTAACATTACAAACGTTTATACGGCTACTGTAATGCTTATTTGGGCACAATTTATACGGCTTTAGATCCTAAATAGGTTCACAATAGTTGTCTAATAGCATTACAGGCGCATTATATTAGCATTATTATGGTCAAAGAAGTTACCAATCGCATTAAAGAAGAATTATTACGGTCAATGAAGTTGCCAATCGCATTACAGAAGCATTATACTAGCAATATTATTGATAATGAAGATCTTAATTGCATTACAAAAGCTTTACACTAGCATTAGAATGTAGTAAAAGAATGATTGGAGCTATATAAGTGTTCACAGTTAGAACTTAAATAAACCCTACATCATTGCAAAAACATCTCTAATACCACGGTACAAATGTTATAATACAATTAACGTTGTAATTTAACTACTTTGTATCGCAACATAATATGGACGAAGACGGTCAAAACTGAGTGACACCATATTTGTTTGCATCAAAACAAAATGTATAATACTGGGTTAATTTTTGACTCTTTTGCTATTTCATGCCTTCAAATATTACTACGCAATGTAGTTTACTGTAAATGTCTATATAAGTTTCATTGAGAATTTTCACGCGCCTTCGATATTTTGTGGTTTTGATATAAAATGTGATTTATAGATATTGTGTGAAATAATCAAAACAATTGTGTATTCCTGTTTAGAACGAATTTTGCATAATTAACATAATATTATTGGTTGGGCAGTATTAAATTAAGTTATATCATTATTATATAGGTCTATTGCTTTTATAAATAGGTCCGAATGATAATATTTTTTGGTTATAAAATATTTACAAAATGGTGTCGGTCTATAGCAGCCCGGTGAGCCTTTCAAAAGGCTAATTAATGCCGTCAGCAGTATAAATACTCACACGTGAACAATTATTAAGCCAGAGGCCAAAGAGAAGACTTTTGATGAACAGTGTAGTGCCATTGTCTATAAAGTAGTTTTATATAGGTTCACCGGTATACCAGTAGACTTGATGTAGACTGAAATAGTGCCATGGGGATCCTTGAGTAAAACAATCACCTATTTATTACGATAGTTGTTTTCTTATTTTCAGTAATTTTTGTACCAACCATACAATGCCGTACAAAATAAAATATATCAGCTTGCCAAAGCTGAATTATTAAAAATGGAAGACAATTTAATGTATATACAGCTTTACGCATTACAATAACTCACTTTTATTTGATTAAAGAGCTGTTAGCTGTACAATAGAACTCAATTGATCTTTAAAAATGCAAGCATTACATTGATTCACGTTTATGCTGTCCAGCAGTACTAGGCATTTACTTACCACTTTAAAGTGCTATTACACAACAAAGGGCACTAAAAACAGCCCAAAGCTTTATAACGGATTTACGGTGCATTATAATGGTACAAGTTTATGCTATTAAGCAGCATTAGGCATTATATTACTACCTAAACATGCAATTATAGACCCTAAGGCACTAAAAACAGCTGAAAGATGTATAGCGGATTTACGTGGCATTATAATGGTTCATGTTTATGCTAATAAACAGCATTAAGCATGTATTTACTACTTAAAAATGCTACTGTAGATCCAAATGCACTAAAAACAGCTGAAAGCTGTATAGCTGGATTGTGGTTTACTGCAATAAAGCTAAAGGCTTTACAAAAGCATTTTGATAAGCCACTATCCAACCGCTATACAGTGTAAAGCATCATAATGGTTTTTAAATGCCAATATAAAGCGTCAAGATGCTCGGTGAACTTATATAAGAGTTTATACGGATCTTAAGTTGTACATAAGTTTACTATTCGTTTGTTATAATGCTTTCTGTGTTACTTGGGCGTTTTTACCGTTTGGGTCATCATCATCATCATCATTTCAGCCGAAAGACGACCACTGCTGGACATAGGCCTCCTCCAAAGGGTGGGGGGGTTGCCATAATCGCCACGCTTGGATGGCGGGTTGGCGATCGCAGTATGGTATGGTGGTGGAATGCATAGAGAACGCTGCTGCCCATTCTCCGGTACGCCCCTTAGTCGCCTTTTACGACACCCACGGGCAGTATGGGGTGGTGCTATTCTTTAAGTCCGGCACCACACAACACCCTTTGGGTACGGAACCCTAACAAAGTCGCTTTTCGTGTCTGACTGTCACACATTCCGAAGGATACCTCACTCAGATGCATCGCGGGCTGCTTGGGGGTTACCTCGAAGCTTGGTATGTGCGTGCGTGTCCATTAGCTTGCACTTGTTTTATATGGAGTCCCCATCCCGGTAGAGAGCTAAACCGCGACCGCGAGGTATCGCATTTTATCTTCGGCATGTAATTACCCTTTCACAGTGACTTCACTACGCCATACCGTGCCCTAAGGATTTTTCTAGAATGTAGGTTCATCTTCGTAGAATCGTAGAACACGCATCTACGCCGTAGTAGTGTGCTACGCGTGTGGTCGTAGCAGTCACATATGGCGAACGTAGCAGCATATGTTTGTAACCGTATCATTGAGGTAGGTGTCATTATGACTTCAATATACATATTTGAGCTATCAATATGTGGCAAGAGTGATGTATGCAGCTTTATAGCCTCGGATCACCTAAAATCATTTGAGGACACTATCAGTAGCAATGGCTTTCATTTTGACAGTTCCACAACATTCACATTTATAAAGCTACGCTACGCTTGCCGCGGTTGGTCTGTGGATGGGTGATCATCTTTACATACCGTGACCCCTCCGTGCCTCGGAAAGCACGTTAAGCCGTTGGTCCCGTCTGTCAATTGTAGATCTTTGACAGTCGTTACGGATAGTCAGAAGCCCGAAAGTCTGACAACCAGTCTTATCAAGGGGTATCGTATTACCCAGTAACTGGATTGTGGAGTTCAAATAGGCAGTCGCTCCATGTAAAGTACTGGCATTCAGCTGCATCCGGTTAGACTGGAAGCCGACCCAACATAGTTGGGAAAAGGTAGGCAGATGATGAACTAATAACAATGTGGCCGAACACAATGTTGAATAATATAGACAGAGTTAACTAAAATATCCTATCGATAATCGCCACCGCCTCCCTTTTTTATAAAACTCACGAAAAAAACAAGTCACATAGGCTGGAGTAATCCAATCCAGTCCTATATAAATGCCAACATAAACCTCGTCATTTGCGCCAATACCATTAGCCCAAATACCATAAAGGAACATACATACATGATGCTGTATTCCGCAATAAGGTTCAGGTCAATGAACCGGCGTCCTTCGACAAACGAAATCGTTCGGTAACTTCTAGAATGACGCGATAATGCTACCCGTATGACCTACTCGTGAACAAAGACATTCATTCAAACGATTTGGGAGATACTGCTTGTACTCGATGGATTCTCGCTTTGATGAAGATTAAATTCATTCAGACGTTGCTGTCACTTGGTAGAGAGCGTTATGCATATGACATCATCATCATCATCATTTCAGCCGAAAGACGTCCACTGCTGGAAATAGGCCTCCCCCAAAAGGGGGGGTTTGCCATAATCGCCACGCTTGGCAGGCGGGTTGGCGATCGCAGTATGGTATGGTGATGGAATGCATAGAGAACGCTGCTGACCATTCTCCGGTACGACCGTTAGTCGCCTTTTACGACACCCACGGGATGTATGGGGTGGTGCTATTCTTTAAGTCCGGCACCACACAGACTCAGCAGATGACATAGTTATAGAGAATAAAGTACGTAAATATTGCACCAACCAATGCTGTCGGTATAAGGCACCCGTCTTACTGCCGGCGATTAACGAGAAGCGAGTAAAGCTAGCAACTAAAAACGAGTTGGCGAGCAACTGCAGCGAGTGCGCGACGGCGATTACTCGCTGGTATACGTATGTAAAGTCCTCCAGACCGTATTTCGGCCACGGCGGTCAATCTAAACAGAGACTAGCCTTTGGCGCGGGAAATATTATAGTGCACAAGTGTGCGCGCAGACACAGGTGCACCACCTTTTCCTCACTCTCATAGTCCGATGGGACGGCAATCCGACACGACCGGAGAGAGATCAGGCGCAGGACCAACGGCTTAGCGTGCTTTCCGAGGCACGGGGGTATCACACCGCCAACTTCCAAACTCCGGGCTTTTACTAAGAAATTTCTAATAGAAAAACTCAATAACACTTTGCCCGACCCGGGAACCGAACCCAGGACCTCACGCACAGCAGTCGCGCTTGCGCCCACAAGACCAACGGGCAGTTAATACGTTTGTACCAAACATGCGTCCTGCTAGCGGCTGTTCTGCCCACCAACACACCGCGAGCGTACTGTGCAACTAATTCCTTTGACAGATCTTGTCACTGCGATAAACGAGTCCTTGCCAGCGATGTGAACAGTCACCGATCAACTATTAACACGAATATACTCGTGTTAATAGTTGATGGAAATTTCTTTTACTTAAACAGGACTTACAATCTTTTGTGCATCATATACCATCTGCCTAGCCTTTTAGCCCCAACTACGTTAGGGTCGGCTTCCAGTCTAACCGGATGCAGCTGAATACCAGTATTTTACATGGAGCGACTGCCTATCTGACATCCACAACCCAATTACTGGGTAATACGATACCCCTTGATAAGACTGGTTGTCAGACTTTCGGGCTTCTGACTACCCCTAACGACTGTCAAAGATCCACGAATGACAGCTGGGACCAACGGCTTAACGTGCTCTCCGAGGCACGGAGGGGTCACGGTATGTAAAGATGGTCACCTATCCACAGACCAACCGCGGCAAGCGTTAGCTTAACCTGATCTATCGACCTTTGCGGCTGTTATTATTTAGCCACGGGACCCTCCACTTACAATCTTTTGTACGTACAAAAGATTGTAGGCCCCGTGTAAGGAGAATCGTTGATAGCTGACTAGCTAGAGAAAGCGGCTGCTTTCTCGCCGCCGCCGGCGCGTTGAGACAGCTGCCATAAGTTTTACGATCAGAGGCAAAATCCACGCATGGCAGGTCGTAATTTGTTTTTATTACCAGAAATAAAGACACTCTTGACATCTTATCGTAATTTTACGAAACATTTTCCAAGAAAATTATCTAATAAATTTACAGAAGAAATTCTAGCTAGAAAAATAGAAAATACTAGATGTACACAACTTTAAACCGTCACAAACACTCCAAATTTAACTTCAAAGAAAGTTTTCTCTTGAAGTATCGTGTTACCGTAGTAGCTTCCTTGAGTTTGTGCTCGAGTGTTGAAATAACCGCTAATCTCACCAACGTCACGTGGGACTGAACTTCACCAGGCCCTACTTCTCTAATGCTTTCTAGGTCAAGTTCTCAATTCACTAAGGAAATCAAAGTATTTGTGGAAACTGAGTTATTTATTATTTCCTTTATTTACTTTACATATAATTTATATGTATTTAACTAAATACATATAAATTATATGTTTAAATATTAGAATATAAAAAATATGAAAACATTTAAAAATATAAAAAATAGTAGCCCACCGGTATCGGGAACAGGGTCCAAAGAGAGGAACCTCTCCTAACAATGCGGGCCGTGTCCAGAAGTATTGCTTTCTGGATCAAGCCCTTGATCCAGCTGCCCAACGAGAGCCTCCTCAGGTCGAGGCTCTTGGCTATTAATCCATTGGCTGTCACGACTATCGGCACAATGATCGCTGAGTTCACATCCCACATGTCGACAATCTCGCGAGCCAAGTCAAGATCCTTGATTTGATTATCTTTCTCAGCTTTCACGAGGAAACTAAAAAAAAAAGTGAGTTATTATTATTATTTTTAGCCTATGTTGACCCACTGCAAGTCTGCCTCCCTTTCCCCTTTCCACTTCTCTCTGTCTTCAGCTTGTGTGGACCAATACTGTCTGTAGGCATCAAGCTTGTCCCGTCATCTTCTTCTGGGTCTGCCTGGATGTCGCTGGACATTTTCTGGGACATGCTGGTAGATTTGGCCCATGACTCGGGAACAAAGTGCGCTTTTATAACTTCTAACGTGGCGTTATTATCGTGAACGTCCACAATCATAAAATGTATGGAAAAAGGTGAACGTTATAACGTTATCGTGGACGGAAAAGCGTCTTCATATGTTTCTGTACATTTTATTTCTCTGTGTTATCGTGATCGCCGTAACGTGGACGCGGACGTCCATGATGATAGGGGCTTACATGACCTAAAGCGCGGTCACTGTCGGACTGCATAGAAAAGAAAGAGAAGCGCGATGACACAACGCTGCTAATTTACTGCAAAATAAAAAGCAATTATAATCTATTTACAAAAAATCCATTTGTTTGGACTAAAAAATTAAAACACTAGCTTTTTAATAAGTTGCTTGTAGAATAATCTACAAAAAATCAGAATGATTGTATGTATATTAGTATGGTCTTTATTGTAAAACGAAAGTTTTTAGAGGTATTTTCATGATTTTTTTCTAACGTAACAAATTAGTTGTAACTACTATGTTTTCAACACATTATCTACCTAGCATATATCCTGAAGAATATCTATATTTTTCTGATTTTTTTTACTGTAGTCGATCATATACTTTTATTGCTTCTAAAACTTGCGTTTTTTGCGTTTAGGTCGTAATCCCCTTTATTATAAACACGCACTTCACACATCCTGTTTAATAGATAGTTGTTGTTTTCTCAAATTGGGAAATTGGAAATCACATCGGGAAAAAGAAATGATCATCTATACAAATTAATTAAAATTTAAGTTTCTGTACAACAGCTTTTTACTTAATTCATAATTATGAAAGGATATACGGTAGGTACTTACGTCATTTTGTTTTATGTGTCTGTTCCGGCTAATCTCCGAAACGGTTGGACCAATTTTGACAGGACTTTCACTGGCAGATAATGAGTAACTTAGCCTACTATTAATTAAGAAAAAGAATTAGTAAAGGGACACATTATGGTTTCTCGACATCCACGCGAACGAAGTCACGCAGAACTAGTATTTTATAAAAAAACACAATAGTATTCTATTGTGTTCTTGAACTTGCCCGAAAACAAAGGTTATATTTTCAATTTCATCTCAAAGCAAAAACAAACAATTGTTTGTTTCAACTGAGTTTTAATTTAGGTACGTAATAACGTAAACTAAAACTCAGTTAATCTCGGGTCGTGTGAACTGCTGGTCTACGCGGCTTACAGTAGCCAGCTTCATAAATGAAGTCACGTCCTTTATTCCTATACTTTATTATTACTCAAAGAGGATTATAAAAAAGCAAAAAAATCTTGTTTATAAAATAAACATTTACACATTTTTTTTTATTACATTAAATTATACCCAGCTTTCACGTTCGGAGCAGCAACGTCTTATAACGTTATTGTTAACACAACTTCTAATCACAGCTAATAAAAATATGATATAAAGGTTTCACCCGCGTAAATGTCGATCCCGTTGGAATATTGGAATAAAAAGTAGCCTATATGTTAATCCAGGGTGTCAGCTACCTCCATACAAAATTTTATCAAAATTTGTCCAGCCGTTTGAGCGAGAAGAAGTAACAAACATATCAACACACACATACACTCATAAACTTTCGCCTTTATAATATTACTAGCTGCGCCCCGCGGTTTCACCCGCGTAAATGTCAATCCCGTGGGAATATCGGAATAAAAAGTAGCCTACCTCCATACAAAATTTCGTCAAAATTGGTAAAGCCGTTTTAGCGTGAAGAAGTAACAAACATATATAACACACACACCCCCACACATAAACTTTAGCCTTTATAATCTTAGTGTAAAGTGTGATTTACACAACAACGCCAGGAAGCCATAGTAAATTCCATTAGTTGAACTTTTGCGCCGCAAAACTTGCAAGTGTCAAACATGCTAGAGCCAAAACAAATCTAATTTTGGCGGCTAAGGGCGCTTTCAGTTTACAACAACAGTGCGGCGTCGGTACCGCAAACGCTGGACAACCCGCAGCGCGCGCTTTGTATGAAAATAAACGACCGTCCGTGCGCAACACGACAAACGCACCGCTTCGGCACCGCAGCGGTCCGACATGACACGTCTAACTTGAAAGCACCCTTATTGTTGTCCTCTACACACTCGCAAGCGTATACGCACACATACGCAACGTCCGAAGTCAACGTCATCTGAAGTCACATCTTCTGACTTTGCGTTTACTCATAACACTCTCTCTCGTTCTTCTCTTGAAGAGCAAAACGTTTATCAACGTATGTCCATTTTATATAAGAAAATATTGTATCATAATGTGCGCACCTCACGAGAGGGCCGAACGTGTTATTAGTTGAACATGATAAAATCAGATCAAAATCTAAAGTCGTTTATTCAACCTAGGGTGAGAATCAGCACTTTTTCAACGTCAAAATTATACCAGACAGTCCTTCAAATCAAGGAGGAGGTACTATGTTCGGATGTTTGTGTTTTTTTTTTTTTTGTATTTTTGTTCATCGAATACTCCGCCAATTGTCGACGGATTTTCAAAATTCTTTTTTTGTTCGAAAGTAGATAGTTCTGAGGTGGTCCCACTGTCACCAGGTTAGGATCTGATGATGGGATCTTAGAGAAATCGAGGGCAATCCTCAAATTTTATAGGCTCACTTATTATTTCACTTTTTGTTTTGTTTGTTTCCCTTCACCACTTCCTGGTGCTTTCGCTGGGGAGAAGAAATGGCGCAACAAACTCCCCAGCAGTACAGCTGTCTGTTCAGTTAAAAGAACTTGATTCTATACAATAGTATGCACAGTAATTATCATCACGAAACATTAAATCAAATCATTTGCCATATGTCAGCTAACACACTCCAATATGTCAACAAAAACATTGAAATCTAAGTATACTCAAGCAGTAAAAATTAAATAAACACGTAAACAGAGCTTAATACTTAAATAAAAACCTCCAGGTGTAAAGAACCCTGCCCGCAGAGATAAAAGGGCAACTACAAAGAAATTCCTGACGGATAACACTCTACCCGAATCCCGGGAATCAAACCCAGAACCACGCTCAACAGCCGCATTCGCGATCACTCGACCAAGACTCAGTCTGTATTTATGTTATGTTGTAATTGACGATTTAATAACACCACGATCATTGCGAAAGCAACGTAAATAATGATTACTTCGCGCAATGATCCGTAACCATTGTGAAAGTGCTCCAGTTTCGGCGCAAAGTGATCGCTTATTTCGCGTCAGCATTCACCAGCTCCGGTAGCCGTGATCGTCTAGTGGTTAGGACCCTACGTTGTGGCCGTAGTAACCCAGGTTCGAATCCTGGTCACGGCAGTGATTACACTGTCGCGGCGGAGCATTTGTTTTGTTTTTAGAGAAATATGTGTATATTTGGCTTGCTAAAATTCAAAGTAGTAAGGAAAATAGGCAGAAATGGGGACTGTCGGCAGAAGTGAAAACTTAAAAATGTGAAATATCTGTGGTCACCCATAGACAACGTGGCGCTACAATGTCGACATTAATTTAACACACGGGTAGGTTGGTTCTCGCCTATTTCCTCCTCCAATATTGAACCAATATCACACTAATATTATAAAGGCGAAAGTTTGTGAGTGGGGGTGTGTGTGTGTGTGTTTATATGTTTGTTACTTCTTCACGCTCAAACGGCTGGACCAATTTTGATAAAATTTGGTATGGCGGTAGCTGACACCCTGGATTAACATATAGGCTACTTTTTATCCCGATATTCCCACGGGATCAAAACTTATGCGAGTGAAACCGCGGGGCGCAGCTAGTTGCAGATATTTCATAAACTGAATATGACGGTTATATACTGTGTCCCTTTCTTTTTTCATTAATAGTTGTCAAATTTGTACGACGAAAACGCGAAACCGTATACGTGTGTTAAATTAATAACGCAATTAAAGCGCCACGCTGTATACTCGTAGTTCGCGGCAAACATTATGGCGGCTCTGAAGTACAGAAGCCAGCACATCAAGCTATCCGAAACTGTCAAATTTTCCTAATCAACCATGAACCTTATGATGTAGCGATAAAGTTAAAAATCTATTAAAGAAATTTATCCCCCGCTTTTTTTTTGCGGGTGGAAAATCATCAAATGACTCCTCCCGCTCTGGGTGGAGCGGAAGGGAGTGTCAGACTCTTACTGACTAAAACCCACCCGTGTTCCTTCCTTAGCCCTTTATGTTCCGGGCCAACGGTAACCCTTTCGGACAATCCCGCTGACCCGGCAGGCTTCGGCCCTAAGGGGGGCCCCTCCTCAACCCCTCACCCCCGCCGACACATAAATTTGTTACTGCACAGCGACTCGCCTCATGTACCAAGCTGCAATAAAGTTTTAATAGGGCTGTAGTTACAGATATACGACACATAAACATAAACACGCAAAAATAAAACATGGTGCATATAATTTTCTCCTACCAAAAATCGCTCAACGTGCATAGAAGTTTTCACTTGAATAAGCTGCTCCAGCAATGGGATTGATCCAGGAGATGGCTAAAAGCGTCCACTCCATTTCAACATAAAAATTGATCTCCAACAGCGTCTTCGTCCTGGTTTCGTGGTGAGTAATGCGAATACGTAAGTAATTATTCTTCCTTTCAATATTATGCATTATGAGCCCTCTTTGTTCACTAGCCTTTTGCGGGGTCGATCTACTAACCTAGGAATATACAAATAATTAAGCTGAAAGTTTTGTTTGTACGAGCTAATCTCTGAAGCGCCCAGTCGAATTTGAAAAAATATTTTGCACTAGCTGCGCCTCACGGTTTCACCCGCATAAGTTTCGATCCCGTAGGAATATCGGGATAAAAAGTAACCTACATACTAATCCAGGGTGTCAGCTACCTCCTTACCAAATTATATCAAAATTGGTCCAGCCGTTTGAGCGTGAAGAAGTAACAAACATATAAACACACACACACTCACAAACTTTCGCCTTTATAATATTAGTGTGATTTGATAGCCCCATTCTTGAGGAAGTCTATAATAGGCTACTTTATAAGACACCTTAGGAACCGAGCGCAAACAAAAAAAGTCAAAAAGAACGCTAAACGAAAGCGAAATAATAGTGCGGGCAGACAATGCGATACGACGGGGTGGGGGGGGGGGGCAAAAATTTAATTTCACGCGGACGAAGTCGCGCGCGGAAGCTAGTTTATTATAATTATGTATAGGTAGAAGTAAGACAATCAAAATATAATTTACATTTTCTACGAGTTTGGAACGTTTGTTGTGAAGTTTCAACTTCTAATGACATGTAAATCGTGGATTAAAAGATACTGGTGTATCACGTAGACTTTAAATAATGGTTTGAATTTTGAAGAGAGAGAAGAATATTATGAATAATTGGGTGACTTAAGATTCAATGAATTTTGAGAAAGTATGCAGCAGAAATAGTGTCACTTAGTGCATGAGTTAACTCTATTACCTGTTGCGTTCACTACCTACTGACTTACTGATTGACATTATTGGTCTTGGCAATATCCAATATAAAATCATGAAATGCAATTCATGCCGTATATACAGGCTCAGGCTTTTACGCCTTAGTTACCTGCCGTACTGCGTGTCCTGTCATGTGGTATTTGTGCCGTGCCCTGAAGCCCTGACCTGAACACTGCAAATCGTAGCAAATAGGAAATGCTGCTTTAGAGGGAACAGCGATTCTCCATACAAATGTATTCCCCTTTTTTCTTCCTGAATAATGCCTCTAGAGCAATTTTTTTTTTCATGAAATCATGGTCTGCTGTAAACACGTCCCTGTCATTTCCTTTTTTTCAGGAACTAATTAGTAGAGAAAATATGACCTTCTAAAAATAATAGAGGACTACCAGACAAATTAGAAAAGTTTTTGACATAAAAAAATGATTACGATGTTGGTCCCATGGAAGTTGTTCAGTGTGATAGACTATCAAACTACATCTATTAAATTAGCTGGTCTTTGAAAATAAACACTGTAAGTATATGACGACGAAAAGCTTGAAGTAGAATTATTAATTCTATAAACGCAAATTATTTCACTATGAAGTTAAAGGACCGGCAAGATAAGATGGATCCTAATATCACAACTGATGTAGATCCTTAAGGGTGAATCTTGAGAGGCTCAATTTATGATGTCCGGAGGTATAAAGTACCCGCAATATTGAAATAAAGACCCAAAGTATTTTTTTTACGTCTTATCACTATGGTATCTAATTGATGCACAATAGTTACTCTTTTTAATTTGGGTGTAATTATCGAAAAAAAAAACAAAACGTCACAAAAATTGATAACCCTGGCGCGTCCTTTACACATTTTTTAATGAAAACAACCCGAAGTCGCCAATTTGTAAATGTAAAATGATCAATTTATGTAGTTTTTCAACAACTAGATTAGTATGTGTTGAAAATAAAAATATACAGTTTTTATTTTATCCCATAGTTTTACATAGAAATAGATTTAAAGTTTTGTCCAGAGCTAAACAGTGATTCCTGTGGCGCGCTACATAACTAGACATAGATCGCTAGTGGAGCGGTCGCGAAGCGCAGTTATTCGTTCTCGTGCGAGCTCTAGTCGCGCTTAAAACGCCGTGGTGGAAGATCGGGTCTCACTTTGCCCGTGGACGAAATTACGAAGGTAAAAATTTTATTCCCCTGGTTTTGTTTCACTGGGTCATTGATTACCCTGACGGCATAAAAAATTGTATAAGTATTTTCTCGGATATATCTTTACTAATCTTTTTTATTATTATTACTAATCTTGTTATTATTGATTTAATAATCTTATTATTATTGCTTAGAACTTTTAACTTTTTACGTAATCGATAAAAAACAAACTTTTATTGATTACCTTGGTGTTGATTCCCTTGGCGTTTTTGCCAGGGTAATCAATATTTTCTAGTTCGTCTAGTACATTTATTTGTTCATTCCAAATTGCACGGTCTGCTCAGACAGTGTTGAGTGTTTTGTTTTGCCTGGTTATCTAAGTATTTATTCAAATAAGTTATAATCCGTTTGTATCGAATCTTTATGCGATTTGTACCTATTGCACGCAGAGATTACCAAAAAGGACCTACGTGTATCCTCCGATGATAGCTTCTGGGCAGAAGTTCCTTCAATAAATGAAAATCTGTCAGCTTCTACAACTAACGCTGTATTGACAGCTCTTCACGGCGAACATTCCAGTGCTAGTGATTCTGATTTTGACTTAAATATTTTTTTAGACAATAGGTAATAAAACAAGGTTGTGATTCTGATCTGATCCAAAGAAAGGTTCCTATTTTTTGTTAAAATTTTTGATTATGTTTAAAAAAAAAAGTTTTAGTTTCAATTTTTATTATTTAGTATGTACATTTTATCATTATTAGGTACTTAGGAATAATGTGATTGATAATTAGGTGTAAAAGTGCCAATAACTGAGAACAAGAGACTGATTATTAAATAAATAGTATGTTTTATTACTTACCTTGGTTTTAATTTTGATTCCCTTGTCATCGTATTTTGATTCCCCTGGCCCAAAAAAATATGTTTTCAAATATCTTTGTAACGCGTCGTTCAAAACTGACCCCTATTTGATAAATGTGTTTATAATTCGGCTAAAAAACATACTAAACTATAATTTGTAAAAAAAAATAATAATAAAAATGCGCCACGGGAATCAACTGAATATTCTCAATCTCAAGATTTACCCTTAATCGTGTTAGCAACTAGAAAAATAAAGAAACATGAAGTTTATTTGCGTTTAATGAAACAAACAAAACACATCACAAATTCTATTTTGTTTGTAGTTTGTAACAAGTTGTTTGCGAAACAACTTGTTACAAACTAAACGTGTGGTAAAACCTCTGCTGACACAGACATTGTCCAACTCATTGCTCTTGTTTTGTATACAATTACACGCTACATTACAAATCGCCCCGAGCAAAAAATTGCTCTACATTTCTTATAACCCAACCAAAAATAAAAGGCTATCTTTTTTACAACCATTCACTTTTTATCACGACTTTTCAAATAATCAAACTTATATCAGCCTGTATATTGAGAGAATGCAACTCAGATTTTTAAAGGCGTTATCATCAGCTCCGGTAGCCGTGATCGTCTAGTGGTTAGGACCCTACGTTGTGGCCGTAGTAACCCAGGTTCGAATCCTGGTCACGGCAGTGATACACTGTCGCGGCGGAGCATATTTTTTTTAACAAATTATGTTTATTGTACTTATCTCTCCTGTATCTCATGAATCTACGGAAGTCCAGCCCACTTGTCTAACCATCGTTTCCTGCTGTTGGTTGGTTAGTGGCAAAATGAAAGAAAAAGAAAGAATACATTTAGTAAGCACAGATTAAAAGGCACACAAGAAATTCTGCAAAATCACACTAATATTATAAAGGCGAAAGTTTGTGAGTGTTTCTGTGTGTGTGTTACTTCTTCACGCTCAAACGGCTGGACCAATTTTGATAAAAATTTGTATGGAGGTAGCTGACACCCTGGATTGACATGTAGGCATACTTTTTATCCCGATATTCTCACGAGATCGAAACTTATGCGGGGGATATCGCGGGGCGCAGTTAGTCACACTAATATTATAAAGGCGAAAGTTTGTGAGTGAGTGGGGGTGTGGGGGTGTGTGTGTGTGTTTATATGTTTGTTACTTCTTCACGCTCAAATTTTGTTAAAATTTTGTATGGAGGTAGCTGACACCCTCGATTAACATATAGGCTACTTTTCATCCCGATATTCCCACGGGATCGACATTTACGCGGGTGAAACCGCGGCGTGCAGGTAGTATAAAATAAATGGTGTATGAGAAAGAAAGAAAGAAAAATAGGTTACTCTGGCACAGAAACCCGTGCATACAAAAAGACAATTAACTCCAGTAATCAGACAAATAAAACAAAATATTACTTTATGTAAATAATTTCATCAGCACTGCTCTCAAAACTGTAAAGGAAAACATCGTGAGGAAACCGGCATGTCCTAGAACCAAAAATTCGAAGACATGTGACATCTACCAACCCGCACTGGGCCCGCGTGGTGGATTACAGCCCAATCCCTTTCGAAGAGATGACGCCTGTGTGCAGCAGTGGGAACTATGCTGATTATTTGTGACTGTTACAAAATGGCTTCCAATCAGCATGATGCTGAACCATGGAATAAGGAAGGATACACTAATCCTTACCACTGCATGTACAGACGCTAGCAAATCAAGCTACTTCATCTGTCAAATTTCTTCAATAGATTTTCCACTTTATCGATACAACAAGGTTCAAAGGTTGATTGGGTTTGACAGCTTCGGGTAGCTTGATGTGCGGGCGTCTGTACTGTAGAGTCCGTGTGGTCCTACCTTTAACAGTAGATACTGGCTGGTCATAATTGTTTGTGTGTTCCATTCGAATGTTCAATCAAGTTTCAAATACATTTATATGTATGTGTATTTTAATATGGTGTTTTTGTTTAATAGAGGCAGTGCTACAGATAACGTGACGCTGTAAAGTCTTCTTATGAAATATATTAGATCCAAGTTCTTTTAATTAAACTGTGGAGGTCCCGTTTGGACCTGTAGAGTGCACCAAAACCGGATAACCTGTGTCGGATTGCCGTCCCATCAAACTACAAGAGTGTGGGAAGAGAGAGTGTCCCAGTAACTGCGCACTATAATATCTACCGCGTCGATGGCTAGTCTGCACTGAGAATGGCCACCATGACAGAAATTCGGTCTGTAGTATTACACAAAAACTGAAACAAATTAAAAGAAGATTATTGAAATAACAAAGACACTAGAGGGAAAGCACGGTAAGCCGTTAGTCCCGGCTGTCATTCATGGATCTTTGACAGTCGTTACGGGTCGTCAGAAGCCCGAAAGTCTGACAACCAGTCTTACCAAGGGGTAACGTATTACCCAATAACTGGGTGGTGAAGGTCAGATAGGCTCCAGGTATCGGCTTCCAGTCGGAAGCCGATACCAACATAGTTGAAAAAGGTCAGGCAGATCAGTATCCCATCCAATTAGAATTTCTTAAACCGTATTTTAAAACAATAGATTTACCTCAATCAGAACTTCAAGCGCCATCCCAATTATAAGTTTAATTGAATGAAAACAGGATCGTTTCATTACAGCAGTGATTACTTTCCTAGGTTGGGAACAGCTGTTCTAAATCACTGTTCCACTGAAACTAGTTCTAACCAGTTCAAACTACTTAGTTTCATAATTGGCTTTGAGAAGGACTTTGTTACGTGAGCGGAATTTTAATAGGTGTTAGATTAAGTGTTAATAAAGGAAGCCATATGAAATAGCCGCGCAGATCGAAGGTAAGCTACACTTGCCAAGGTCGGTCTGCGGATGGGTGACCGTCTGTTATATAACGAGCCATCTATTAAATTTCACATGTCTTCAAATTTTTGATTCTAGGATATGCCGGTTTCCTCACGTGTTTTCCTTCACCGTTTTGAGAGCAGTGGTGATGAAATAATTTACACAAAATAAAGCGCCTATCTGGGTTATAACCTACGACCTGAACGTAAGCAGTATAATTTTTAAATAAATCTTGAATTGCCTAAATATTGTTGAAGTGAAAATGGTTGTAGTTGGTTGGCTATTGCATTAGAAGAAGAATAAAATAATCATAAAACACAGAAGAGCAATAGAAAAATTTGGACGACAGCCGAAAGGATTCGATCGGATACGACAACAGGCGAACCGAGCCGTACGCGTGTCGCAGCATACTTTCGGCTACGATCGCGTGTCGCGGAAACACCCGCAGTCAAGCTACTGTGCGCGGGTTGGTAATATAGACTTTAAATACCGTGTACACGATTTAATATCGTTTAAAGATTGTAAAATGCGTTCCGATCCGATGCGGTGCGAGCCGTTTGGTGGAAATATTCCTTTAGTCAACTCGAACCTTACGAGCAAGAGAATTAAGGCTACTATATACGCACCCGATCTTTCCGATGAAAATCGCCAATAAGGTCACTAGATGTCCTTCTAGAGTGTCCCTTATCGACGTTTCCACTCACATCTGTCTTGTTAATACCTTTTGGTAATAGCTTTTCTTTCACCCTCTCAACATGACCAAACTATCTAAGCACTCTTTTCAGTGTTTGTCACTTCAATTTGTTTTAAACCGCAACGTTACCTTATCACATAATTCTTCAGCCTATAGTTATATAGAGGTATGAGGAACAGGGTGTATATGTTCACTCATACTCTATAGAAAAGGGAGGATCCTCCGACCAGACGGGTATTGTGTCTGGCGGGCAACTGCCCGATGATTCATGTCGGGCCGTTGTATCTATGCTAGTTGCGCGGTAAACTCTGCTTGCGAGATGCAGGATTTTGCGTGAGGTCAGTATGACGCGTTGTTTGCATGTGTGGCGTTGTAGATACCGCTTCAGACACACCTAGATAACGCAAGAGCAACTACATCGCGTGCCCAGCTTACGAACAAAAATCGTAAGCAGCCACTTTCGCGCTCAATCCTGTAGTACTGCTGGCTGGGTGAGCGTGAGCGCTGGCGCTTGGCCTGGGGCGAGACGGGTGATTTTCCCATCACTAATTACTGCTTGTGACGTCTTAGTAGGTAGTCAAAAAATGGCACGCATGGTTTTCATACAGATCGTGGTACTTGCGTTATCTAGGTTTATCTATATCTATGGTTACACCACACATGCTTCGCAAGGAACTTATTTCCGCGGCATCTAATCTACTTTCATGTCTCTTTTATAAAATCTAATATTACACAAACTTAGCGAAAGTCAACTTTGTATACTCAACTGCCTTAAGTAGCGTCTTTGCTCCTTTGAACCTGAAGACAATAATGCTGCTTTGGTGCAGAAACAGATACGATGACACTACTTTCCTTCTTTTCTTTTTTGCTTTTCAAGGTAAGTAATAGAAGTCTGTACGTACCTTAACGATATTATAAAATCGAAAATCAAAGTTATTAGTTCAAATTAGGCTGATAATCAGCTCTTTTTGAACGTGAAAGTTACATATGACAGTCCTCCAATAACCACTTGCTAGTGCTATGGCTGGGAAGAAGAAAGTCAAAGTCAAAGTTTTTTATTTGATAAACATAGGTGTTATAAATATCGGGCGCACAGAGTGGGGACTCTGTCCGCCCACCAAGTGACCCCAGGGAAGACGGTGGCACAGTGGTCACGTGCTGCCGTGCATAGCGAGGCTCTGGGGAGACCCCTTTACAGTCTCCCTGGGATGTGCCTTACAGGCGTTGTACGGGGGGTTCCGGAATTGGTATTTTAAGAGGAACTGGGACCACTCCTATGTGCTGATGTTGATCACCGGGGTGGTTTTAGTGAGGTAAAAATCCCACACACTCCGACCTCCCTTCCCGGAGGTCGCCTTTTGAAGGTTTCCCCTCCAAAACAAAAAAAAGGTGTTATAAATATAATAGATACAGAGATCTCTGTTTTGCTGATACACATACATACACATAACCAGCCTATAATGTTCCCACTGTTGGGACGCAGGCCTCCTCTCGGTGAGAGGGAGTGGGCCGTAATCCACCACGCGGCCCCAGTGCGGGTTGGTAGATGTCACATGTCTTCGAATTTTTGGTTCTAGGACATGCCGGTTTCCTCACGATGTTTTCCTTCACCGTTTTGAGAGCAGTGGTGATGAAACAATTTACACAAAGTAAAGCGCGTGTCTGGGTTCGAACCTACGACCTACAACTCGTAAGTCGAGGCCGTTACCACTTGGCCACCACTGCTCTCATAATGCTCTTGCTCATGCTCTTTTCTGATAACTGCGTACAAATATCAAGTAGAAAGAAGTGATGCTACAAACTCCCCAGCAGCAAAGGTATCCGTTAATGTAGAAGGACTTGATTCTATTCAATTAGTCCTCCCTAAGCTAAGTAGCTATTTGATTACCACACATTCGAAGAGTTATTGAGATTAACGCACTGACCTGTATTATAGGTACAACATTATTTTTAGTATATGCGAAACCCGAAACACGTGTCTAGTATTTTTATGTATTGAATCTATATACAAAATTTCAAAACTGTATCATGAAAAATCACAAAGTTATAAGCTTGTTGTCCGTACAAAAACATGCTCACCCGCGCCACGCCGTCTTGAGCTCATTGATAATAGTACCTAGGTACCTAACCGTTCGGCGCGGAGGTTGGATAACCTACTTAGTGTAGTGTCCAACTTTTAACCTTTTTAAATTATTTTTGGGACAAAATATAACATGGGGTAAAAATTATTGGAATCGATTCAGTTACATAATCTGAACAAGCTATATTCAGATTTCGCATATACTAAAAATAACGTTGTATAGAGGTCAGTGGATCCATGTAAACAAGATGACACCCTCTTCAAACAAAACACGCTCTCAAATGGAGAAACTAACAAAACGGAAACAAAACATAACACGTAGTTCGACAATCGAATAAGTGTCATTGTAAATATTCTATTATTGTGATTACTTGGTAAAATACTTAGTACTCGGAACAGGTTTCTGTTCCCCGGCTGAATTGGAACGTAACAAAAAGGATGCTCGCACCACAACTTGTTCAATGTTGTCTAGTTTGCTGACCTTACATCTGTGAGTAGGGTTGCCAAGAGTTTGGTTAGAGGGATTCTAGGAACAAGAACACCGGACTGCAAAACAAGGTTTCTCTTAAGGGACCTAAACGCAAAAAACGCAAGTTTTGGAAACAATAAAAGTATATGATCGACTACAGTAAACAAAATCAGAAAAATATAATATGATATTCTTCAGGATATATGCTAGGTAGATAGTGTGTTGAAAACATAATACAACTAATTTGATACGATAGAAAAAAATCATGAAGATACCTCTAAAAACTTTCATTTTACAATAAAAACCATACTAATATACATACAATCATTATGATTTTTTGTCAGATTATTCTGCAAGCAACATACTAAAATACTAGCGTTTTAATTTTTTAGTCCAAACAATACATTTTTTGTAATTAAATAATTGCTTCATGTTTTGCAATAAATTACCAGCGTTGTGTCATCGCGCTTCTCTTTCTTTTCTATGCAGTCCGACAGTGAACGCGCTTTAGGTCATGTAAGCCCCTTAAGACTCAGGTTTAAACCTTGGACCTATTTTAAAATTTTGAATCCGATAAAATTAATGTTTTTATTACAAAAACTGACGTTAAACCCGGGTCTAAGTTGTCGATTTTGCGTAAAGAACTTTACCATCGTCGGAATATAGTTTAAAATACATTAAGTAGGTAACTGTCTCGCAGGTTTAGGCTAGATCTAAAGTAAGAGCTTGTTTTGTAATAAAACGGTTTAGGTCTATTTCAGCACTTTGAAATTCGAATAGGGCCAAAGAGTGAAACCATGACATTTTTTTTTTTTTTTAAATGCGTTTGTATTGTGTGGTTCATTTGAATGAGGGTCGAAGTAGTTGACAGAATTCATCATCATGAAAGCATAATTACAGTCCTGTCTACCAGGTAGGTACAGCTGATGTATGTAAAGACGCCAGCACATGAAGCTACTACAATCTGTTCAATTTCTTTAATAGGTTTTCAACTTTAATGCCCAAGTAAATATAAGGTTCAAAGATGATTGGGAAAATTTGACAGTTTCGGGTAGCTTGATGTCGAGGCGAGCTTGTTGCTTGGCGTCTGTACTTACATGGAAGGACTGCCTAGTTTGTGAGTATGTTTGTTACTTCTTCACGCACAAGCGGCTGGACCAATTTTGATGAAACTTTACAGTAATATAGCTTAAACATCAGAATAACACATAGAATACTTTTTATCCCAATATTCCCACGGGATCGACACTTATGTGAATACGCGATTGAGAGACGCGATATAGAGCGGAGCATTCTTGGAGTCAGATGAACATATAAGGTATAAATTAAAGTCGCTTTTCGTGTCAAAATCTTTTGCGTAGTTCTTCTAAACTACTTACGCAACTGAAATCAATGCGGTTTCCACCATCATTTACAGAATTTATTTTGGAAGGTTTGTGTGTAAAATACTTCGTAAAAAACCTACCTTTAACAAAGAAATCCTCGATGTTTTGTCAAGCCGTAAAATCCAGCCAGCGGGATTGTCCGAAAGGGTTACCGCTGGCCCGGAACATAAAGGGCTAATGAAGGAACATGGGTGGGTTTTAGTCAGTAAGAGTCTGACACTCCCCCTCCCGCTCCACCCAGAGCGGGAGGAGTCATTTGATGATTTCCAATCCGCAAAAAAAAAAAAAGCTGTATAATCCATGCGAAGCAGTGGCGGAAAACTAGTTTAAAAAAAATAACACGCGGGTCTGCCTATCTATGCTCAGAACTCAATGCCCTACATCGGACACACTTCAGCATCCATTAACGCCTCCACATAATTGCGTATTCATCAAACTAGTAACAAGTCCTTTAATGGGCTACAAAGTGCGTCCAACAGCGTCTAGATTGCCTCTAAAACTCAAACAAGACGTCCCAAACGATTCGGGACGCTTGGCCACACCCTCCCGAAGTGCCGACTACCCGACTTGCGAGTTTGGAAAATAAACAGACTAACTGCTTCGAACCAGTTTGCACTGGATATTGTTCATACATTTTGCACTAGGGGTTCTCTCTTTGATTAATTTGTAAGCTTCAGCGGTTTTCAGTGGGTGGTATAGTTATGAAGAATGTTTGCTTTGTAACGCTGTTTGAGCTATTTTGATAGGAGTTTGACGTATTATTAAAAATGTTTCATAAAAATAGGTTACGTAAATATTGCTATGATGAAATACCTACTTTTTTCATTTTCGTGGTCAATGTAAATGATTGTTAATAAATGATTGCATCATTTCAGATAATTAGCGAAACGACCGAGTCATGAAGCGTATATACAGGTTGAAATTGAAAACATGCGACAAACAGAAATGGGAGATTGTACCCATCATTATGAACAACTTTTACAAAGGGACCAAAGCTGCAATCGCGAAAAAAAAATCAGCTGTTCCCTACATTTTGACGAGTTATGCGAACATAGATGTAGGGAACAGCTGATTTAGCTTTCGCGATTTCTGGTTTGGTTCCATAGTAAAAGTTGTTCATAATGATGAGTACAATCTCCCATTTCGATTTGTCGCATGTTTTCAATTATACCTTGTATGATACAACTTCTCCAGGTTATAAACCAACCGGAGATCTAAGAAAACCTGAGAGGTAATTGCATCACGCTAACAATGGCCTTTCATTTAGACAATTCAACAACATTCATTGCGTTTTTTACGTTGTCGTGCAGACTATTTTTTTAAACAAATAAAGCAATGGAATTTCTCTCCTTCAAAATCCGTCGGATTATGATAGAAAGTGGGAAAAAGTGCGCATCGCAAAAACACTTGACATTTACTTATTTAATCAAGAATCATAAGGCTGGTTTTAGAGTCACGCTGACCATCAGCACTGACAGCTCAGGGCGTAGCTTGTCAGCGCTGAGGTTTAGCGCGAGACGTTTCAGTATCGTGCTGATCACTGTGGAGTACAGATTCGTCGATTCGTCATGACTGGTCACACTGACGGCGTCCGCTCGGTTCGACACTAGAAAGCTCATTGAAGACAGATAGAGGCGCAAGTGCGTTAGTCAGCGCCGACGGCTACGCGGCGCCGATGCACGACGCGTACAGTCGCTGACCCGTCAGCGCTGATCAACGCACGCGCTGATAGCTACGTGTTATTCTAAAACGCTTCCTAGAAGTTCATGCGTTTCGGCTGTCAGTGCCGACGTTCAGCGTGCGGTCAGCGCGACTCTAAAACCAGCCTACGACCCTTTACATTATGTCCAATTCGCAAAACAACAAATATGACAATTACGTGACGATAACAGTGACTTAATCAACCTTTGAGTCATCGGCTAACTAGTGTGTGGTTTAAACGAAAAAGATACTTTTCATAAGAAAATTTATTTTCATCTCTCATACTCGGAAAGTAGTGTTTGTTTGATCCGAATAGAGTGTGGAAAGCGCTGCTTCCCACCCTTGGGCGGGAAAGTCTCATAGTAACTGCTTCCCTCCCTAGGGCGGGAATGAAATTTTAAAATAGAACTAAATGTAGTTAGGTAGTCAGCTTAGTCAGACATTATGTCTACACAATCAATTAAGGGTGTCGTATGTCTGAGACATACGACACCCTTAATTGATTGTGTAAATATTTATTATGCTACCCATCAAATCTTATGAATGTGCGTTAATTAGGAGAGTTGGATAAAAAGCTCATATGTTAACGCCATTAAATCTTTCAGATTTAGCGCACAAGTTAATAATTTACCTTGAATAAATTCAACATACATAGTACGATAATCACCATTTTGATGTCAGTTGTGGTCGAGGCTAAAAAACATAAAAATTGGGGATTTCGAACATCCTGACTTTACCATAATGGGGCTGCGAATATACATCATTTAATTATTTAACGAATTTATCCATAGTTTAAGGTAAATAAGTAATGGTAATGAACTTTTTTTTGATATCTAATGTCGAAGTTTCGCGCCAATCGTATGTGTTTACATTTTTACTTTTCACAAATTTCACACACACAGATGTAGATAAGATTTAAAATGTGACAAATGTTATTGATAATATTATAAACAACACGAAAATGCCCAGGTTTTAACGTAATATTCAAACACAGGTTCAATAATAGGTACGTATTAATCATTACCACTACTCAATTTGTGTTCAAAATAGCCTACCATTATTGTTTTTTTTTATTGCAGTGATGTGTGAAAGCGATTATACCAAACAATTTTTTTTTTTAATTTCGATTGACTCGAGTAATTAATATGATAAATGTAATCGATATTTGAAAATAAAATAAAATTATTTTAAGCAATAAATAGGTACAATAAGCATTGTTTATAATAATGATTTATGCTTTTCTAATATCATTTCAATCTCTTCTAATATCATGTCAATAACAGACAGGCCAATAGGTACATACCTCATTTACTGAATTTCGCGCCGAAATGCTTCTATAATTGAATTTATATTCGGTATGCGATTGCTGTATAAAATTATTTTAATTTATTGGACAATTATTTATTGTGGATTTTTTTTTGATAGGTACTTTCTAATAGTTTACTACAGAATTCCCAGTAAAAAATTTTTAGGTAGGCTTACCAGAAGTTTTTTTGAGAATGATGATAATTAATTAATTCTATAGATGGATAATATAAGAGGTTATTCTGCAAACACATTCATTTCAATACATTTTGTTAGTTTAAAGAGTTTTTATTTAGTTTCTACAATTTTTTTTCTTGCGAGTATCGATTAGGCTGTATGCAAGTTTTGAATCGAAATAAGAAAGTTGGGTCAGCACTAAAAAGTGTCACGTCGCAACACAATTTTTAGTAATTTTTATCAAGATTATCGTGTTTTCTAAGTAATTTATGAAAAATGGTAAAAGTAAGAATGCAGACAGAATGATAATAATACGGGCCCTAGTAAGCGGAACGGCCTGCGGTGGTGACACAGAATCTACTCATGTGGCGGTGACGTGGTGTGTTCCATAGGTACTTCAAATTTAAAAAAGACTAATGAATAGGTACCTACCTATTATTCATGTAATTATTATCAATAAATATTTTAGAAAAACTACTATTTTTTACTTTCCTCAAATTCGAAATGAAAAGTAGAGTGTTTAACGCGGGTGAAGTCATCAATTCCCACTCGGACTATAGCCGCCCTCGCTGCGCTCGGGCGTCTAAATGCCTCGTATGGGAATTGATTCCTTCCGACCCTTGTATAACAATCTACTATTTCACAGATGAACACGCGGTCAATCAACTCAGCCTACCGCAGTCCACTGCTGGACATAGGCATGTCCCCGGCTGCCCCACAACACCCTGGCCCCCGCCTTCCGCATCCAGTCTGTCTCAACCACCTTCTTTAGGTTGTCGGTCCATCTAGCTGGAGGGCTCCACACTACGCTTGCCGGTAACTATTACAACCGACAACTTCGTTTATAGAACAATTTTCTTTCATTCGGGTTCCGTACTAAAATGGTAAAAACGGAACCTTTATGGACTGAGTCTGTCTGTCTGTCACAGCTGGATATCTTAAGAACTACTAATGCTATCAACTTGAAAGTCGTTGAAATAGTTTGAGATGACGTTTGCCCAACTATTTTGATAATATATAATAAGAAGGAAATAAAAAAATATGTCTATTTTTTGCAACAGGGACTGAAAAAGGGGTCTGAAAAATTCGAAGTGGGGCTACTAGGGCATGTGGGGGGTATCATATGAAAGAGCGCAGTTTGCACATTCTCAAACTTTTTTAGGCCGCATAGTTTTCGACTTTTGATGAAAAATGTAAAAAAAATACTGTCCCCCCCATACTGTCCCCCCTTATCTCCGAAGTGTGATAGAAGTTTATATAAAGATTACAGGAAAAATAAAACGAAACGTCTCTAAATAGCACACTTCTTCAGAAATCATCAACAGTAGTTACATTAGTTCCACTATCGGTCAAGAAATGGTGCTGACATAAAACTGCAATATTCTACACCGCAGTGCACAGTGTTAAAATTCTCTTACGAATATAGACCTCGCCGATGAAAAAATAATAACATGACGGTACGTAACCGTCGGTGCGCGAGTCCGACTCACCAGTTCACCAGTTTTTTTTTATTATTTTACTCTGCCATAAGTTATAAACTAGGTTGCCTGCGAGACATTCACAACAGTCAGAACGTCATATTAAAATTAAATTCAGTTCCAACCATTCACAAAGTAATTGCTACCGCGGTTTATACCAGTATCACATTGCTGGAGTGAGATTTGCGGCTCCTTGCCGTGGCAGGCTGGCAGGTTTATGAAAACGTCGACTAGTTGGAGTCAAGATATGCGAGATATTGCGGTTTCTGCTACGTCTAGAGGCAATAAGCGACAGGAGCTTTAGAAGAGTCTTCTCTTCTAAAACTCCTGTACCTACCTAAATTTTGAATCAAGGAAATGTATCTTATTGTCATGACGAAAGGGGGACACATTTTTTTTCGCCGGGTGTCGGGAATTAATAGCTGATTCCCGGCCACCGTAGGCGCGGGCTTGCGGACGGCGAGCAATGGGCAGCTCGCCGTCCGGTACGGACCAGGCCCGGGTCGACGGCGCGTTGTATTCCACGTGCGCCTCAAGGAGATGTCAGCACTAACTGACGGGGTCCGCTAGGGCCGATGCCCGCCAGGGTCGCGGGTTGTTCGAAAGAGATACCGCGGCCCCTGGCACAGGCAACTGAAGGAACACGGGTGTTTTTTAGTCAGTAAGAGTCTGACACTCCCTTCCGCTCCGCCCAGAGTGGGAGGGGTCATTTGATGATTTACAACCCAAAAAAAAAGGGACACGTTTTTTTGCAGTCAGTTTTATAAAAGATGCTCGCACTGCAGCATGCAAGAACAGTCGTGTAGTTTTATTTTCGAGTCTTTCATGAGTGTTGCGACAAAACATTTTTATGCCATTTCTATTTTCTCTTACCTTCAGAGAAGGCATGAGCATTCTTCTTACTAGCGTGTTAATGACAATCTAAATTGGTACAATTGGAATGGGTAAAGAAACGGTAATATGCTCAAGGCAGCCTTGAGCATTTCAGCAAGCGTTGCCATCAATTGTCATGCCTTCTGTGTTTAACAAGAGGCCATTGCCTTGCAGTTGATAATGTTGGTATTGTACTTCTCAGCACATCGAAATTCTTATTTTGTGCCGATAATAATAAGTTCCGATGTGAATGTGCCATTCTGATCAAACAAGTAAGAATGAATTCATCCTACAAAATTGTTCAACCGAAACGCACGTTACAAAATTTTGTTTCAGTGCGTTTAGTGGAAGTGCTCAGGTGCGTTTCGTCCAAGTGCGTTTGAAATCAGTGCTCTGAGTGGAATACCTTAAAGTCGCTACATCCTACAAACTGTGCCACAAACATTCGTCCACCGACATATCTCACAAATTCGAAATTAAATATGATTTAATTCGCTATACCGTTTATAATTATAAACAATCGCAGCACGCACCAAGTGTCCAATAAATAAATAAATATTAATAATTAATAGATAACCTCTTATCAGTAAAATGTGGAAGGTCGTGGTTATAGCGGTGTTATCAGCTCTATGTCATATATATGCGCGTGAGTACATACGATTCGTAATGTATAATCTATATTACTCATTATAATTATCTGTACTAACTAGGGGCATTGAGACTGCAAGGTCTTGCAATATCGTCTTGCCTAAACGCAAAAAACGCAAGTTTTAGAAACAATAAATGGAATTATATATATGATCGACTACAGTAAACAAAATCAGAAAAATATATGATATCCTTGAGGATATATTATGTTAGGTGGATAGTGTGTTGAAAACATAATACAACTAATTTGATACCATAGAAAAAAATCATGAAGATACCTCTAAAAACTTTCTTTTTGCAATAAAAATCATACTAATATACATACAATCATAATAATTTTTGTCAGATTATTCTACAAGCAACATACTAAAGCAATTTTTTAGTCCAAACAATAGATTTTTCGTAAATATATATTTATTATTATTATTAATCCTTTGCATGCCACGCGTACAGGGTATTTACTATAACAATAGAATTTCTATTGTGTCTGCTAATTGGATACGCGACGGATTAATAGATAATTGCTTCATATTTTGCAATAAATTACCAGCGTTGTGCGCTTCTCTTTCTTTTCTATGTAGTCGGACAGTGACCGCGCTTTAGGTCATGTAAGCCCCTTAAGTCCCACGAGACAAGCGTCTACGGCAGAAGCAGCAGCATCCGGATGCCGGACACTTAGCCTCTGCCGCTGACGCGTGTCACTCGTGTGTGTGCACACTAAGAGAACAGTATACTATCCATACTAATATTATAAATCCGAAAGTAACTCTGTATTTTACCTTTTCACGCCTAAACTACTGAACGGATTTCGATAAAATTTGGAAGAGAGATAGACTGCATCCCGGGGAAGGACATAGGATAGTTTTTACCGACATACCTAGCAGGAAAAGCCGCGGGCGGAAGCTAGCGTTCAATAGTTTATCCGCCATTCTCGATGCTTACAGCAAAATAACCTTTGATCGATTAAAGTTCATCACCCATTTTCTGGGATACATTTTTTTTTTTGGTGGCCTTCAATGTTAGTGACGTATTTTTAAAGTACACGTATAACTCATCATTTTTTACTAAGGCGTCAAAGTCGAGAACAATTTGGTTTCGGAGATATATTATTTAAATTTCGAGGCAGATCGAAAGATAACATCGTTGTATATCTTTTTTTCCAATTCATTACAGCGTTGTCGCCATACAAATAAATGTTTCTACTACTGCGACCAATCAAATAAAACGTACTTAGTTCATTCCTGGGAGCCAAATTTTTATTTTTTATCCCAAGTCGCCGAACAAAATGGGTGATCTCCTTTCGTTGATTAAATGTAAATCATTGTTATATCATCGTAGCAAATGGCGTTCTGTAGTTTCTGCCTACCACCATGGAAAGAAACCGTGAATTTATGTATGTAAATACTACGCTACGCTTGCCGCGGTTGGCACGTGGATGGGGGACCATCTTTACATATCAAGACCTCTCCGTTCCTCGGAAAGCACGTTAAGCCATTGGTCCCGGCTGTCATTCGTGGATCTTTGGCAGTAGTTACGGGTAGTCAGAAGCCCGAAAGTCTGACTACCAATTTTACCAAGAGGTATCGTATTACCTAGTCATTGGGTTGTGGAGGTCAGATAAGCAGTCGCTCCATGTAAAATACTGGTATTCAGTTGCATCCGGTTAGACTGAAAGCCGACCCCACATAGTTGGGAAAAGGCTAGGCAGATGACGATGAAAGACTATTCAAACTTATGTTTCAAATGAATATTATTTCAAGTTAAACAAATATAAACTTTATTATAATGATAATTAAGATGATTTCAGAGTGACTAGCACTATTGAAAAAGTTATAAAATGTTTGCTGTAGCGTAAACTGAACTTTATTGTGTAGGAATTAAGTTATTTTTCCATTAATTCATATTTGTACCTTTGTACTCAATTTATAATTATGTCATATCCCTATGTACATATTTTACTGTGTGTACATAAGTTATAAAATAAATAAATAAATATTTGTTTATGTTTGAGAATAATCCAAACGTCCCTACAAGTTTTATTGCATTGGCAACATTTTTAATTTTAGTACTTACTAGTTTATGTACCTACTGGCAACAGTGTGTGAAGAAATTTTCTCTGTGCGCCAAGAACGTTTGTGCTCTTGTTTTAAAATTTAAACCTATTCTGGAAATACAGTTCTATTGCTAAAAATCAACCAGCATTTTTCCCCGACGAAAAAAAACGGAGGAGGTTCTCAAGTCGACGCGTATATATATATTTTTTTTTTTATGTACTTGTATGACCTATAACTTATTGTACAATTTACATTTTAGCCAAATAAATCGTGAATTCAGATTATATTTATTAAGTCATCGCCAGTAAGCGTACCTACCTACTATAGTTGAATTATGATTATACTAACTGCGCCGCGCGGTTTCACCCGTATAAGTGTCGATCCCGTGAGAATATCGGGATAAAAAGTATCTTTTATTTTAATCCAGGGTCACAGCTACCTCCATACAAAATTTTATCAAAATTGGTCCAGCCTTTTGAGCGTGAAGAAGTAACAAATATATAAACATACACACACTTCCCCACCCACACACACACTCACAAACTTTCGCCTTTATAATATTAGTGTGATTAGCTTTTTGCATCAACAGTAAACATCGCTCTCACCATAACACTAGAATTAAAGATGAACTCCATTCTCCATTCACATTATGTACATATACAAGCCCATAGCAATAGATATGAAAAGGTCTATCATCATCTATATTAATTAAATTCGCTATAACATGAATTACTTCAAGGTCCAAGGGAGGGGTCCGTGGCTAAATAATAACAGCCGCACAGGTCGATCGATCTGGTTAAGCGTGGCTTGCCGCGGTTGATCTGTGGATGGGTGACCATCTTCACATATCGAGACCCCTCCGTGCCTCGGAAAGCACGTTAAGCCGTTGGTCCCGGCTGTCATTCGTGGATCTTTGACAGTCGTTACGGGTAGTCAGAAGCCCGAAAGTCTGACAACCAGTCTTACCAAGGGGTATCGTATTACCCAGTAACTGGGTTGTGGAGGTCAGATAGGCAGTCGCTCCATGTAAAATACTGGTATTCAGCTGCATCCGGTTAGACTGGAAGCCGAGCCTAACATAGTTGGGAAAAGGCTACGCAGATGGATAGATGAATTACTTCAAGGTCAAGCTCAGTGCCGGATTAGCCCATAAACAAATTAAGCAATCGTTTAGGGCATCACGTCTCTGGGGGCACCATAAGGCAGAAACAGCACCGAAACAGTATTTGCTAGCACATGAAAGGCAAGGCTGTTTATCAGCAAGATATTACAAGACCCAAAAGTCACTCTAGAGATGTGCGTAGATCTTTACAAATCGCTCGTTGATGTTTTGGAAAAATACGAGGTGACTAGTGGATAGGAGGGCCTACAGGCGTGGATTGCTTAGGGCATCAAGTCGGTAGTCTTAATCCGACACTGGTCAAGCTATCCTGAATATTATACCTACTTACTAAAAAATCCCATCTGCCCGTAATCACAGGCTGAAAATAGCTGAATCATACAACCTCCTTGCTCCCTCGCCCTCTGAAGGCTGAATGGCTAAACCTTGAACTCCTCTACGTCACCGTGACTCAGAACTATTTATCAACATCTGTGGTCGCTGGGAAACGTACATAAGTATGCGGACGTTTTTAGGGTTCCGTAGAAAAACAAGGAAACCCTTATAATTAACTCTTAATTATAGGGGTTTCTTTAATGATAACCATTCCTCTTTTCTCTGAAATACATAGGTAAATCTGTTTTTTTAATACTAAAACGTATTTAAGCTAACCTTTCAAAAATTCGTATTTTAGTTCAGTTTTAAAATTGAAATTACATTCTCGTTTCCACATAGCGTTTACGTTGTTTTAAAACTTTATTCATATCTATGAATGATACGCAAAATTAAAAAAAAAATTAGGATACCTAGGTGTATTTTTAACTGACTTCAAAAAGGAGGAGGTTCTCATTTCCACTGTATGTTTTTTGTGTTTGTTACGCGAAATCTCCGGCAATTGTAAATCTATTTCAAAAATTATTTTTTTAATGGATAAAGTATGCCTCAGGAGTGGTCCCATATACAGTATGTTAAATAACAGAGGGCGTTCCCTTAAACTCGTTAATCTATATCATTAATAGAATAAAATAAAAATGTCAGCATAGAAAAATAAGCATAAAATAATCCGAATTCAAAAAAATAATTAATTGACAATAAATTCGAAACCTCCTGTTTAAAATCAAAATAGTAGCGCGGAATAGTACTTGTAGTACGCTATCGTAGCACGAAGCCGACCGAGCGTCTCCGAGAGTTCACGAACCCGAGCGAGCCGACCGCCCGCCGCCCGCGCCGCGCGCCGCGCTGGATGGCGAGCGGCATTTTTGATAAAAGCGGCGTATTGAATTACAAAGACATTTATGTAAGTATGTTTAGTTTTAGCAATAACATTTAACAACCCGTCTCAAATGCCCGGCTGACAACCTTGGGCTTGGAAGGACCTATTGGCAAACATAGTAAATAAAAAAAACATAAATTCATGTACCTACCTATCTAAGCCACGTTTCAATAACACGCATCACTGAAGTGCCCACTGCCTGGCAAGTTTTTCTTTAACATTTAAAGGCTGCGACGACGTGACTCATGTTTAACAGGCGGTCGGCTCTTATAATGCTTGAACCGGGCTCCTCCTCAAAATGCTTTAGCACGTTCTCTTCCTGCCGCACAGAGATCACGGGTCGGGGGCCACCAGAACGACGCGGCACTCACAATAACACGAGAATTCCGCGGTTGATGTGCATTGGGGTACCTCTCAGCATACATCCTCAGAGCACGTGCACCATCATAATTACACTCAGCATAAATGAGCACCATGTTCACATACCTACTCCTGAGCACTGAACAGATAATGCGGCATGTTTCACACAAGAATGACGCAAGATATTGCAATGCGAAAATAATGCACGTCCGGTCAGCGCGTGAGATTAGTTCCGAATAAAATTAGGTGGACATTCGGGGGCAGGGGGCGGGGCTACGCGCATCAATTAGATCGCCGCACACGCGGCCCGTCATTCATAAATAAATCGCGACATTGCTATCTTTCAAGTACGCGTGTACAGAGTGTTTCTTTAAAGTATCAATTTAACATTTTTAGTGAATATTTTGATATAAAAAAAAATAAAAACATTTTGTTTTCGAATGGTAATATTTTTTTTAGCATGTATGGATGCTATACTATTGCGGGTTAACGGGAACGCCCTCTGTTAGTTAACATACTGTATATTTTATTAAATTTGCTTGGGTAGTTTTTGAGTTAGCTTCAATAATACGTATTTTTGCCACGTTTATATTGATGATGATAAAACGACTTCCTGTCACTGATATACATATATATAGCAAGTAGTGTTATACGACTTTGTGTGGGGTAAGTACAACTTAAAACGTTTTTACAAAAAAAAAGAACAACCAACTTCCAAAAAAGACACTAGAAAGCGAAAAATAACTTTAATTTCGGAAGTCGTTGGCAAACAACGAAAATGCGAACCCAGCGACACCGACTACCGAACTTAAAGTTTTTTTTTTTTAAACCATTCGATTCATAATTCATTAGAATTTACGTTACGTTAACGTGTCGCGTTCGTACTAGGCCTCTGATGTAGTTTGGGAAACCCTTCACAAAAATCAAACATACATAAATAGACGCCTTCTTACCCGTAAGCAGAAACTACAGAACGCTACTTGCTATATACGATCCCTACATAGAATAGAATACTCTTTATTATGTACACCATATTAATTACAGACTTAAGGTATAGAAACTGTACAAAGGGTGACACAATGGGCGGTCTTATCGCTAAAAGCGATCTTTTAAAGACAACCTTTGGATGGATTTGAAAAGGGGAAGGACATACACACATACATACACATACATACTCTTTTTGCCTCGTCCAGTGGCGTAACTATAGGGTGGCATTGGGGCAAAATGCCACGGGGCCCCAGCCAGATGGGGCCCCCGGCCCGAGAGGGCCATGAGCACAGGAGGATCCTAACATAAAGACAGAAGCAGTCAGGTGTTAAATTTCGTAGGGGAAAATATGAAATGTACGCGGAAGAAATCGCGGGAGAAGTGCTAATAAAAAAAAACTATAACGTTGCATAAACGTAACGTAGTATAAACTATAGCTTCTTTACATTGAGGGAGGGCTCCATCCCTTGAATTTGCCACGGGCCCCAAACGATATAGTTACGCCACTGGCCTCGTCTGCGTTCATACATCTGGTCATACATGAACGCCGGTGGCAAATACTACGCACATAAAAATCAATTTCTAATAAAACTTATGTTCGTTTCCTAATGTTATTTATTTATTTATATATACTTTTTTTTTGTACACCAGAAAATACATATCAAAAAAAAATACGACGAAACGACACGAACGAACGATAGGATTGTTCTTCACAAAGTTTCCATTCAAAGTGACCAAACCTTTGACCAGTGTTCATTGAAAAACTCGCCGCACTTACGTAGTTTGCACCTCAAAAGCGGTCCTTTTTCGATGTCGGTCACAAAAGGTGTGCAAAAGAAAACAAGTAGTTTTGTATTTTACGGAAAAACTTCATCAAACGAGTTGCTTGTTTTACAGGGTCCTTACAACGGTCGCGTTTCACTGTGCCCAATAAGGACAATTATGAAAAACTAGCTGTGCCCCGTGGTGTCACCCGCATAAGGCTGCGTTTCCACCAGAGATGAGCGAGGATGCGTAGCGAGGAATGTGTGTAAAACTAACCAATACCAACGCTAACTTAGTTCAAGCTACAAAAATGAAGCGATGTTATTGGCTGGTTTCAAACAAATCCCTCGCTACGCATCCTCGCTCATCTCTGGTGGAAATGCAGCCTTAGTGTCGATCCCATGGGAATATCAGGATAAAAAGTAGCCTATATGTTAATCCAGGGAGTCAGCTACCTCCGTACAAAATTTTATCAAAATTGGTCTAGCTGTTTGAGCGTGAAGAAGTAACAAACATATAAATACACCCCCACACACACTCACAAACTTTCGCCTTTATAATATTAAGTGTGATATATATTTTATTTCCGAGAGTTTTTGTTAGAGCCGCTTGGAACCCGCTTTTCGCCCCAGGCTACACTTTGAAAAAAATATGAAAGGGAAAATAAACCAATTCAGCCCTGTGTGAGGGTTTAATCATAAGATTTATACGACGCTGGTAAAGGTAATACATATTTTCGTTATACGTGTATAATATAGCATTGAATAAAATATCTAAAACAATTAGCGCCCTTTAAAAAAAGACTACTTTCTTTTTTACCCGAATGCGCGATAGTAAAACAGGGTTGTTTTGAACGAGTTATTCCGTTCTGATCCCCTGAACCCCCCCCCCCCCCCCCCCCCCACCTCGATCCCCTGCTTTTTCGTCTTCTGTTTTAATCTTTGTCTTATCCACTATAAACTTTCTCATCGCGTATCTATGTATCTTTACACGGATTTTCTCTTTTTAACATTTTGGTTGTCCACCGACACTCGCCTAGGTCGTGCGAGTGAGATGATAATAGACTAGAATAAAACATTATATCAGTTCAAACATTTAGGTTACTAGAATTTTTAAATCATAATGTGGTGTGTCACAGAGTAATCAGAAGCCCGAAAGTCTGACAACGTCTTACCAAGGGGTAACGTATTCCCTAGCAACTGGGTTGTGGAGGTCAGATAGGCAGTTGCTCCATGTAAAATATTGGTATTCAGCTGCACCCGGTTAGACTGCAAGCTGACACTAACATACTTGGGAAAAGGCTAGCCAGATGATGACGAATTTGAATTGAAGATATACGATACACATTTAACATTTATGATCTACTTTCTGAAAATAACCTTAACAAAGCCACGCTCATAAATCCAAGATATTTATTACCTTTTGTTAGTGTGGCTATTTATTACTATCTACTGCTGCCCGAAACATTAATATCAATCTTCATTTGTTTGTGGTGGTGCTACCCTGTGGGAGCCACTCCTAAGGCTGGAAATACTCTTACGCCGACGTCGGTTGCTGGCATCGGTCGCGTACCGATTTATATCGTCGTTTCAGCCGATAGACGTCCACTGCTGGACATAGGCCTCCCCCAATTTTGGGAGGGTTTGCCATAATCGCCACGCTTGGCAGGCGGGTTGGCGATCGCAGTATGGTATGATGGTGGAATACATAGAGAACGCTGCTGCCCATTCTCCGGTACGATCCTTAGTCGCCTTTTACGACACCCACGGGAAGTAAGGGGTGGTGGTATTCTTTAAGTCCGGCACCACACAGACTTCCGGCACCACACAGACTGATTTATATGCACTGAAAGAAATAAGCAGTAAATAAAAATGAAAAAAAAAACATTAATCTGAACTGCTTTAAACAGTTCCATATGAGCCAAACGTTCAAAACAGTATTTTTTACTGATCCGAAAACAATAATAATAATAATAAAAATATTTATTGCATTAAAGGGTATTTGTGGTACGTACATATTAAAGTTATTAAGTAAGCGTAGAACTTAGACTAACAAATATTTGTAGGGGTGAACTACTGTTCTCCTAGCTAGGTAGCTGTGCAACCTGTATTAAGGAGAAACAGTTTGCCTCCCTAGATAAAGACAGTAAGAAAAATAAATTGAGCATAGTGCTACGTGTTGTCTCCCAAATCAAGTGCCTAATTAACTTACATACATTATTATCAACGTTGTTTAATGGAATAGATCTATAAAAAAATAAAGATACTTTAGATGGTTACAAATTCGGAGGTAAAAAATAAGAATAAAGTAATAATAAAAAAAAAAGTGAGATCGTATTGTGTGGGACGTGATTGAGTATGAATGAGTGTTTGATTTTTGTGTACTGCGTGTGTGTGTGTGCATGTGCGTGTGTAGGTATGCCTGTGTGTGTGAGTGTTTTTGTGAAATTATTATTGGGTTATTAAACGGTTGTGTTGGGCCAAAAACGAGAAGTTATGAGAGTGGACCAAAAACGAGAAGTTATGAAAACAGTTAAAGCTTGAGACAAATGTTACCGTCATGACAGTAAACTTTAACGTTTTAAGTAGCCTAGCTAAAAGGTCACAAAATTAACTGTTTTATTTATTTGGTGATATCGTTCAAACCATTGTTTACTTACATAGCAGCCTTAGTCTGTGTGGTGCCGGACTTAAAGTATACCACCACCCCTTACTTTCCGTGGGTGTCGTAAAAGGCGACTAAGGATCGTACCGGAGAATGGGCAGCAGCGTTCTCTGTGTATTCCACCATCATACCACACTGCGATCGCCAACCCGCCTGCCAAGCGTGGCGATTATGGCAAACCCTCCCAAAATTGGGGGAGGCCTATGTCAAGCAGTGGACGTCTATCGGCTGAAACGATTGCAGCCTTAGTGGTTTTCCTTTTTTTTGTTGTTTTTATCAGTAAATAGAAAATCTCTCATAGAAAATCTTTCAATCATTAAAAGTTACTGTTTTGTCTTTAGAATAGAATAGAATACTCTTTATTATGTATACCATATAAATTACAGACATAAATATAGAAACTGTACAAGGGGGGATACAATAGGCAGTCTTATCGCTAAAAGCGATCTTGTAAAGACAACCTTTGGATGGATTAAAAAGGGGAAGGACAAACAAATGCTGTAGGTAGTCTGTGGTATACCATTTACATAATACAATAAATACATACATAAAGTACGTCGTCGTACGTCGTCGTCGTACGTCTTTTATTGTTTTACAAACATTTCTTCTTACTGCATAAAGTCAGTAAGTCTTAACGAAATAGCTTTAATGTGCTGTAGTAAGAAATTAGTTTTTTCAGTGTGGACTCGCCCTCGCTGACCGTCGGTGCTACAGTAAACACGTCCATATATCGCCAGCGTCTTGGTACGCGTGTCCATCATCATCATCATCATTTCATTTCATTTCAGCCGAAAGACGTCCACTGCTGGACATAGACCTCCCCCAAGTTGGGGGGGGGGGGTGGGGGGGGGGGGTTTGCCATAATCGACACACTTGGCAGGCGGGTTGGCGATCGCAGTATAGTATGGTGGTGGAACGCCTTTTACGACACCCACGGGACTTACGAGTTGGTCGTAGGTTCGAACCCAGACAGGCACTTTACATTGTGTAAATTATTTCATCACCACTGCTGAAGAAAAACAAAACGGTGAAGGATAACATCGTGAGGAAACCGGCATGTCCTAGAACCAAAAATTCGACGATATGTGACATCTACCAACCCGCACTGGGCCCTCGTGGTTGATTACGGCCCACTCCCTTTCACCAAGTGGAAGCCTGTTTCTCAGTATTAGGAACCATAAAAGCTGATTATGCCATAGTTAAGTTTTCAAGACTGTATTTTTTTCTGCAGTCATATTCTTTTGGATACTGATGAACGGAACGTTCATAAGTGAGTGAGTGAAAATGAACATGAACTAAATGAAAAATATCCAAAACCCGTCTGCAACCAAAAATTACAAAAAAAATCACGTTTTAGGCTGCCTGATTCCACCATTTGCATCAGACTGCTTGTTACTGTTACTGAGTAATACAATATCCCTTTGTAAGACTGGTTGTCAGACTCTCGGGACTACCCGTAACGTCTGTAAGATCCACGAGTGACAGCCGGGATCAACGGCTTAACGTGCTTTCCAATGCACGGAAGGGTCTCGGTATGTAAAGATGGTCACCCATCCACAGACCAACCGCGACAAGCGTAGCTTAACCTGATCGATCGACCTGTGTGGCTGCATTAATTTAGCCACGGGCCCCTCACACTTAAAACGTCTCACCATTAACACGTATATCGCCGTATAATGATAAATGTTATCATTAAATTTATTTTTATTGGGTTTATTTTTCCTTCATATTTTTTTCAAAGTGAACCCTCGGGCGAAAAGCGGGTTCCAAGCGGCTCTTACAAAAACTCTCGGAAATAAAAATATACATTTTTAGGGTTCCGTACCCAAAGGGTAAAAACGGGACCCTATTACTAAGACTTCGCTGTCTGTCCGTCCGTCTCATGGTGTGTTAGAAAGCCCGATTTTGTTGCATGCCCTTTTTATTACAGAAATCGATAGTATTTATCATTTTAAGCACTACAGTCAAAGTCCGGCATCGATACGACTTGTAGATGTTTTTTTAAAAAATCTCAAAGTTGCTGTATAACCGGGTCATGAAAATAATAAAAAAAAATATATAAAAAAAACCAGCCTACATATTTAAATTTCCATTATAATTACTAATCAAACTTATAATACCTAACTATCTGACAAGTTTTCGTGTCTGTATTGCAAATAGTTCGCGAAATATTAATATTTTTATGTTTTTTACTTTTTATTTAATTTCTTGGCAATAATGCGGTATTAGATGGAGATATTTGACCAGACGATTGTCAACATGTATGTCTATCGACATTATTAAAACCACAATCTAATTCAGCGTTATTTAGAAGTTATGAGAATTTTTCTATTTTTGCCAGGGTTGTTACATTCGAAAATGTCAAGTTTTATCCGGGTTGTAAAAACTAAAAATATTTACAAAAAACTGAAAAATTATAAATCTTGGTTTTCATTTTGAATAACATTTTCAACAAATCTTGACAAGATTTTAATTAGTATCACCGTCAAATCTCCAACTTTTACCTTTTAGCATGAATGTATTTTTTATTGCAAGGTCATAGTTTTATTTACACTAATTATATGGATAAACAAGTAGACGAGCCACCTGGTTATAAGCGGTCATCGTCGCCTATACCACCTATCGTCCCTCTAGACATGTCGCGCAAGTAAAAATGAGATGGCAGATGCGTTACCCACCCTGAGACTTTAAGGTGTGTTCTGTCTCACGTGCCTATAATTTTGCTGGCTAACTGTCCTTCAAACCGAAACACAATAGTCCAACACTACTGCTTGGCGGCAGAAATAGACGAGTCGGTGGTACCCACCCAGGCGGACTAAGCGAAAGAATCAAAGAATAAGAGTGCCCATGGGTATAGTTTCAGTTATTGGTAAATGCACATATAAAGATAATTAATCGATAATATATACGACTTCTTTCAGCTAAACTCAAAATTATAAAAAATATTAAATTTTAAAATTCTGGTTAAAGTGACAACCCTAGTACAAAAAAATCCGGATATAACTGAAAATTCTCATAACTTCTAAATAACGCTGAATTAGATTGTGGTTTTAATAATGTCGATAGACATACATGTTGACAATCGTCTGGTCAAATATCTCCATCTAATACCGTATTATTGCCAAGAAATTAAATAAAAAGTAAAAAACATAAAAATATTAATATTTCGCGATCTATTTGCAATACAGACACGAAAACTTGTCAGATAGTTAGGTATTATAAGTTTGATTAGTAATTATAATGGAAATTTAAATATGTAGGCTGGTTTTTAGGGTTCCGTAGCCAAATGGCAAAAACGGAACCCTTATAGATTCGTCATGTCTGTCTGTCTGTCCGTCTGTCTGTCTGTCTGTCTGTCCGTCCGTATGTCACAGCCACTTTTCTCCGAAACTATAAGAACTACACTGTTGAAACTTGGTAAGTAGATGTATTCTGTGAACCGCATTAAGATTTTCACACAAAAATAGAAAAAAAACAATAAATTTTAGGGTTCCCCATACATAGAACCGAAACTCAATTTTTTTTTTTTATCAAACCCATACGTGTGGGGTATCTATGGATAGGTCTTCAAAAATTATATTGAGGTTTCTAATATCATTTTTTTCTAAACTGAATAGTTTGCGCGAGAGACACTTCCAAAGTGATAAAATGTGTGTCCCCCCCCCTGTAACTTCTAAAATAAGAGAATGATAAAACTAAAAAAAATATATGATGTACATTACCATGTAAACTACCACCGAAAATTGGTTTGAACGAGATCTAGTAAGTAGTTTTTTTTTAATACGTCATAAATCGTAAACCACAATTTACCATTCATTCAATCAACTCAAAAATAAAAAAACATTTAATTTCATAAACATAAACCTTATGAATAGACCCGGATGTTACGGAACCCTCGGTGCGCGAGTCCGACTCGCTCTTGCCCGGTTTTTTTATATAATTTTTTTTATTATTTTCATGACCCGGTTATACAGCAACTTTGAGATTTTTTTAAAAAACATCTACAAGTCGTATCGATGCCGGACTTTGACTGTAGTGCTTAAAATGATAAATACTATCGATTTCTGTAATAAAAAGGGCATGCAACAAAATCGGGCTTTCTAACACACCGTGCGTCTGTCTGTCACCAGGCTGTATCTCAAGAACCGCGATAGCTGAACAGTTGAAATTTTCACAAATTATGTATTTCTGTTGCCGCTATAACAACAAATACTAAAAATAAATAAAATAAATATTTAAGGTGGGCTCCCATACAACAAACGTGTTTTTTCGGCATTTTTGCTTGTGGTACGGAACCCTTCGTGGTGGGAGTCAGACTCGTACTTGGTCAGTTTTTCATAATTGTGCTTATTGGGCACAGGCAAACTCGACCGTTGTAAGGACCCTGTAAAACAAGCAACTCGTTTGATGAAGTTTTTCCATAAAATACTATTTCCGTAAACTACGTGTTTTCTTTTGCACACATTTTGTGACTCACACTGAAAAAGAACCGTTTTGAGGTGTAAACTGCGTCAGTACGGTGAGTTTTTCAATGAACACGGGTCAAAGTATTTTTTTATTACTCTTCACAAACATACATACTTTTTTTTTCTTACAATTTTACTGGTTAAACTTATTGCTTGATGTACAGTCAACAAAAGAGATAAGTATGCAGGATCGTTGGATATACACTCGAGAGCAATGAATCCGGGTCACTTAAAGAATGTTAAAAATCTCGGAAACTAAAAATGATAGGTTAATGCAATAAATTGTATTTAATAGACAATGTAATACTCCTTAAATGAAAGTAAAAAAAATATGAGTCACCATACATTTTATTAACACAAAATTACATAAAGAAAAAAACTGCTGATCTCTCCTTAAAACAAAAATAGGAAACATGAAATTTTTGAACTTTATTACGATTTTCTTGAATTTTAATACTTCGTATTGCCTCCTCGTGCTTCCATTACTGCGTTTACGCGGTTTGGCATGCTGTACACCAAGTTCCTTATACGATTTTGGGGAATATTCTCCCATTCCTCTGTGAGAGCAATTTTGAGCTCACGAAGCGTGATTGGGGGAGGGTTTCGTTGTTTTACGCATCTGCCTAGCTCGTCCCAAGCATGCTCGATCGGGTTGATATCCGGGCTGCGCGCTGGCCACTCCATACGAGTAATGTTCATCTCTTGAAGGTAGTCATTCACAGTCCTACCTGTATGAGGTCGGGCATTGTCATGCATAAATATAGCATCCTCACCTAAATTGACCATAAATGGACCAACGTGATCATTGAGGATTTCTTCCACATATCTTACGCTAGTTAAAGAGCCGTTTTCTATGATCACCAGCTCTGTGCGACTTTCAGAAGAAATTCCGGCCCACACAAGTACAGACCCACCACCGTAGGCTACTTTTTCTTCGATGCATGCTTGCTTGAATCTTTCCCCTGGTCTTCGATACACTCTGTGTCTTCCATCGTGCTTGTAGAGCATAAATTTTGATTCGTCGGAGAACATAACTTTTGACCAATCTTCAATACTCCAATTTACGTGGCTCTGGGCATATCTTAGTCTTGAAATACGATGCCCACGCTCCAGTTTAGGGCCGTTTGCAGGTCTAAGGGGTTTTAAGTTAGATTCAGCAAGCCGACGTCTTACTGTCCATGCACTTGGGTTACTTCCTCCGAGGCGTCGAAACTGATTTGTGAGTTCAGTTCCTGTGAGAAAGCGATTTCGAAGCATGGTGTTCACCAAGTATCGGTCTTCTCGTGCTGTGGTACACCTGGTTCTGCCCGTTCCTGGTCTGCGTAGGTTAGAACCAGTTTCTTCGTAACGTCGGAGAACTCTTTGTACTGTTGACAGCGACACACCGACAGTCCTGGCTGTATCGCGCTGACTCCGGCCGGTTTCCAGCATTGTAAGTATTCTGGTGCATTCTTCAGGCGTAAGCGACATAATTTCAGCTTGAATAATGAACATAGAGCACTATCAACATGGTTTATGTACCCACATAAATGACAGATTACAAACAAAAGCAAAACCAAATGCTGTAATTTCGTAGTTCCATCTTCGAAAGTGGCCCTTTTTCAAATTTGATTTTTTTATGATATAACTTTACAATAACTAAGAAGTTTTAATACCTTCATTTAAGGAGTATTACATTGTCTATTAAATACAATTTATTGCATTAACCTAGCATTTTTAGTTTCCGAGATTTTTAGGATTCTTTAAGTGACCCGGATTCATTGCTCTCGAGTGTAGTTGAAGTTAAATAAGAAACCGATGGATGTTGCCGACTGAAATTTAATTTGATAAATGAGCTGTTTGTTTTCTATTCATAAAATTAAATTTTATTCGAGAAAATCCATCGGTTCTTGTTAAATAAAACTCAGTCTGTAGTCTATTATGAAACGCCGACTATCTCGCTTATTTTTTTTATTAGGGGGCCGCTAAGCAAAGCAAAGACCCCCCGGCCCCCTGTAATGCTTACGTAATACTTGAAAAGCCCCTAATATTATGATGTGCAAAAGTGATTTCGATAAACAACGTTATTTTTAGTATATACGAAACCTGAATATAGTTTGTTCAGATTAAGTACCTAACTGATTCGATACCAATAATTTTTACCCCATGTTATATTTTGTCCCAAAAATATTTTAAAAAAGGTTAAAAGTTGGACACCGAGCGACACTAAGTAGATTATCCAATCTCCGCGCCGAACGGTTAGGTACCTAGGTACTATTATCAATGAGCGCAAGACGGCGCGGCGCGAGCGACGCGGGTGAGCATGTTTTTGTACGAACAAACAGGTAACTTAACAAGCTTATAACTTTGTGATTTTACATGATACAATTTTGAAATTTTGTACATAGATTCTTTGCATAAAAAAACTAGACACGTGTTTCGGGTTTCGCATATACTAAAAATAATGTTGTATAGAGAAACAACAATTTCTTTAAAAATAAAACCGGCCAAGTACGCGTCGGGCCACGCATGTAGAGGAGCTACCCTAAAAAAATTTTTTTTCTAAATTTTTATTTTACCACTTTGTCGGCGTAATTGATATACACACTCCTACAAAATTACAGCTTTCTAGTACTAACGGTCTCTTAGCAAAACCTCGGACAGACAGACAGACATGACGAAACTATAAGGGTTCCTTGTAGGAACTACGGAACCCTAAAAAAACATTTTCATGCACTATAACATCTCACTTACAACATTAACGACTAACCAACCTGACAAAACCATTTACTTACATCATCCAACAACCAGGAACTTGGCACAACACACGGGCATAATAAATGAAACTCGATCCATCCTAACATTAATCTATGTTTCTGCTCTGCAGTGGACTACAGACTGTGTCAAGAAACGCCGAAGGAGAAGCATTGTCTAATAGAGTACAGCGTGAGATATAGATGGCCGCACCAGCTCAGGTAAGGCGCGTTTACATCGTACGAGTCACTAGCCTCAGAAATAGAAAAGAAAGAAAAATATTTTATTTGGAACACATACGAAATACAATAAAAATAACATAACTAGGAAAAATAGGACAGCTTATCGCAGTTCCAGTAGGAATTGCAACGTCTGAAATGGTAAAAAAGCTCTAAATATGTAAAATGAAAAGATGTATAATTATGTGTGTATACAAAAAAGGTAAAACAAAAAAAAAATCTGCATCAGCTTCAAAACACAAGACCACCAGGACGCACAAAGACTTAGTGCAACTAAGGGCTGATATTACAATCGACAGATAATTTTTATTCGTAGAATAAAATTGACGTCTGACAGATTTTGTATGGAAGAACTGTCAAAAATGCAAAATTATTCCTCGGATAAAATTATCGGGAAAATCAGCCCTTAGTGATACTAACATAGTTATTAAGTTTTATTTACTAACAAAATTGTTACTATATTACTATGTATACTTAGGTTAAGGTATGTATCTCTGGATCTTTTTTATCGGAAAATAAATGGTTTATTATTTAATATTATTATTAAAAATTAGCCTTGTGTAACCCAGGCATTAGTGAAAAACAATATTGCTGTTTCAATTTGCAAGGATAGTTGTTATTGTCACACTGTAGCAGTTAAGTAGCGGCACCTATTAAGGTAAAGCCTCGTTGACACGGGTACGCCGGCCATTAAGAGCCTATACTGCCTCAAATGGCTTAGCATGATCCTCCGTTATGTCGAAAATACCGAAGCATTAATTTTGAAATAAATATATGCTAAAGTTGAGGATTCATTTTAAGTTTTGTGTTAGACAAAAACACGATACCATAAAATTTTCTCGATACAAAAAATTCCAAAATTACCTCCAAACCGAACAATAAACCGCTGGTATTCAAAAAATACTTCAAATTAGATCTTGAAACTTTGCATACTAACTGAACTAACTATAAAGCAGGTCTTATGTTATTTAGTTTTATTGAATTACCTTTATTTTCCCCGCAAATACCTAAACTATTGGCGCTGCCTTCCGCCCGGCATCGCACTCTGTCTCGCTCTCACACAGTCCGCGAGCAGTATCGTGCGAGCAAGATAAAGAGTGAATTTTAGCTGAGGTAGTGTAGGCTCTTAAAGCCATACTCCCGCCAAACTAATCCTGAAGTCGTAAACAGAGTTTCGCATCGCATGTCAGTGTTTGGTGGAAGCAAAATGTCATGTTCTGATTTTTAGGGTTCTGTACCCAAAGGGTAAAAACGGGACCCTATTACTAAGACTCCACTGTCCGTCTGTCCGTCTGTCACCAGGGTGTATCTCATGAACCGTGATAGCAAGACAGTTGAAATTTTCACAGATGATGTATTTCTGTTGCCGCTTTAACAAAAAATAGAAACAGAATAAAATAAATATTTAAGGGGGGCTCCCATACAACAAACGTGTTTTTGTCGGCGTTTTTGCCTTGTGGTACGGAACCCTTCGTGTGCGAGTCCGACTCGCTCTTGGCCAGTTTTTTTAGAAAAAGTTACGCCGGCTTTAATGGCGTGCGGCGCGTAAACCAATTGCCGTTGACTGTTGGGCACACATATAGTTTATAAATAGGGTTCTTTAATCCTGATAGTACATCCCCGTGGGATAAAGTCTCGTTTTAGAAACGATATGTTTAGACATAATAGCTCATAAAAAGGTCCATATTAGCACCCTAATTGCGTAACACATTATCAATCTCAATTTGAATCTTTGCGAAGGATAACGCTAATACCTACATTGCTTCATAAGTTCGAAAAATTTGTCTGTTCAACAAAGTCAAATCATTTATTTCAAATAGCCACATTAAAGGCACTTTTGAACGTCAAAAATTACAACTAAATAGAATTGATTCTAGTCGCCCATTCCAAAAGGTAGTTTCGTATGGAGAAGAATGGCCAAGAAACTCCACCGTTACTCTTTTAAAATGTTTTACAAGGTCTTGTATACATATTTGGGTCATTTTATTACTTTTAAGTATATATATTTTTTTATTATTCTCTCTGTTCTATTAATTGCTTTTTTTTCTCTCATGGTCTGGCAGTTTGAGTAATTTATGTGGCCTACCCAAATGTCCTTTCTTTGGTATTGTTCGTCGAATCGTTGAGCTCCTTAAGTCTTGAGTTGAGCTGCACGATTTCTGACAAATGCGTGCACTGACTGGACAGGTCCTCTCAATCTGTGTGGTTCTTTCTTCAAAAGACCGTCTCGGACATCGATCTACATGGTCTTCATATAACCTGACCAAGATTATGTCTGGACTTTAAAAGAGACTGTGACCTCTGAGTTTGTTTCGGCCTTTCTTCTCAGAGTAGTCAGATAGGAAACGCCGACCTCATCTAGTTTTAAAAAACCATGATTGACATGTAAAAGTGTTTGTACAAACCTATTTACAAAAATAAAATAATTTATCATTTATTTATCATAATACAGGAAAAGTTTTTAACCAGTGCGCAAATTTTGACATAATAAACTTGAATGTATTTTAATAAACACGTATTTTTTGTTTTGATATGTTTCAATAGTAAAAAATTAAGTTAACGCTTACGAGACTTGTTTACTCAGAAATTTATTTTATGGACGTCGCTTGCCAGTCCGTCGACCGGTCGCCCGATTCACGCCGCGCGTCGACCGGTCGCCTGACGCGCCAGCTGCTATCAGAAGTACTCACGCGCGCGGCGGATTATTGACCCCAGTTTAGCGCTACAATTTTTTAAGTGTAGACTGTGTAAAGTTATTTGTAAACGTAATTTTTCGTAAATTCCAATTTATCCTTCATACCTTCATGGGCTTAGGACCATCAAAATGCAGAAAATAAATCATAATAAGTAAGAAAGTAATACGTTTTAGTCCATTCAAAATAAAACATTTAGGTATGATAGGTACTTAGACATGATACAATTTAGATTGAAACAATTGCATTTTGGCGTATTTAAAAAATTGGAATCAACTATCTTACAACAATGTCTAATCAAAGAGAACCTAACACACTAAGATTGTTTATAATTTCTTCTTACCTCTACATTTTATTAATCACAATATTTTAGGTGACCTCGTCCTTTTTCAAGGCATAAACGTGCACGTTTAAATAAGTAAGCATTTAGTTTGTTTAGGACACTAACACCACTTTGTACTTCATTGAAAGCGTTAATTATTTTTTCTTTCAAGTCATCTAGGCTCTGAGCCTCTTCTACAACATTTCACTTGTTTCATACACCTTGGTTTGCTGCTAAAATTGTCCTCTCAGTAGGGACCGTGGGATTGAGGACCCTTGGGCTCGCATACGAGGTACGCTCTCCCTTTCGTATCTTCTTCGTGCTGCTCGTAAATTTTCATTGCTTAACAAATACACTCGCACCATTTCATAATACTCGCGGTGAGTAAAATGAGACATTGTCACTACGCTAGTCTAGTACGCGGCACAACGCGCAGCCCGGACGGCGAAGGGCGCGACGAACATCCGACCTCCGCTTCCGCAAGTGACGTACTGCATGTGCACGCGTTTTGTTTATCAAACGCCGCGCCGGCGCCGCATGCCCCCCGCACGGCCCGCACCCCCGTCTCGTGCGCTAGGCGTGGTCCAGCGGCCGGCGGCCTTCGCGTTTTCATTCATGCTCATTCATAGTATTACTATTAAATTATATCCATGTCTTGCTTATTTCAAATTGGGACAAAGTGGAAAAATGAAAAAAAAAAAGTCATAAACTAAAAATGGAAATGTGTTCTATTGCTTACACTGAGCCACCAAAAAAAATTTACGCAGTGGTTAAAAATTTATCCTGTATAATTATATGTGAAGACGATGCACCTAGAATAAAATTAGTCTAGCAAAAAAGGTAAAAAGAATTAAAAATGAAGCAATGAAGTACTAGTCTTTAGTACGCAATTACCCCGCAGGAGCTAGTACACTCTGTCACCAATCTCTTAGAAGCATGTTAAGCAAGTTTACTCGAGCGAAGTGAGCGCAGCACAATAGAGTACTCGATGTAGTGGGTATTTGTATTTGAAATATTGCCAGCGTATTGTAGCCTCTTCTCCATCTCCAAATGCACGAAACAGTCCGCAGTGTATAGGTATGATATACAACGTTACTTTTAGTATATGCGAAACCTGAATATAGTTTGTTCAGAATAAGTAACTGAATCGATTCCAATCATTTTTACCCCATGTTATATTTTGTCCCAAAAAAGATCAGATAGGCAGTCGCTCCATGTAAAATACTGGTATTCAGCTGCATCCGATTTGACTGGAAGCCGACCCCAACATGTTTGGGAAAAGGCTAGGCTAGCTAGATGATGATATTTTGTCCCAAAAATATTTGAAAAAGGTTAAAAGTTGGACACTGAGCGACACTAAGTAGGTTATCCAATCTCCGCGCCGAACGGTTAGGTACCTAGGTACTATTATCAATGAGCGCAAGACGGCGCGGTGCGAGCGGCGCGGGTGAGCATGTTTTTGTACGGACAAACAGGTAACTTAACAAGCTTATAACTTTGTGATTTTTCATGATACAGTTTTGAAATTTTGTACATAGATATATATATAAAAATACTAGACACGTGTTTCAGGTTTCGCATCTGCTAAAAATAATGTTCTATAGTGATGGAAATTTGTTGCAATGGAGGTGTAGCATCTGCATAGTTTTCAGTTTCATCTTCTTCCTCAATCCACGTCTTGTTTTTTGTTGAAATGCTTAATACAGAATTGTGTATTGAACTATGCTGTTTCATAAAAGATTTTAAGAAGTATGTAATCGGTAGATCGCTTAAGGTGTCGTCAGTGAACAGTAGATCTTGGGTCTAACCAAGTTGACCACCCTTGATATATAGTGATGGAAATTTGTTGCAATGGAGGTGTAGCATCTGTATAGCTTTCAGTTTCATCTTCTTCCTCAAATCCTCATCTTGTTTTTTGTTGAAATTATCAATCTTGGATGTTGTCGTGGATGAGGTCGTGAGTTCGAACCCAGGCAGACACTTGTCAAAGTCAAAGTGAAAGCATTTATTTCAAACTAGCTGACCCGGCAAACGTTGTTTTGCCATATAAATTATTTCTAGCTGCCCGGCGCTACTTCATTCGCGTGGTGTTCTACCCCTTACCCTACCCTATCCCTACCTTACTCCTACACTACTCCTACTCAATACTCAATACTTTATTTGCATTCCACAATGTGTACTTAGGTGGTAAGTTCAAAAAAGAAACAAATTTTGTTCATTATGGACCCTGTCGGGCACAGCAAAAAAAAAGAAAAATAAACACAAATTTATGTAGGAGAGAGGAAGCCTTAAATAATCAAACTTAAATCTAAAATAAATCCAATAATACCATATTAGGGACTCTTTATTATATCGCTTTATATTTTATCGCTTAAATATTCGTTTAGACTGTAATAGCATTTTTTTATTAAAAATTGATTTAGTTTTTTATAAATACGTTTATTTTATCTTACCCTACTCCTACCCTACTTCTACCCTACTCCTAACTTACTCCTTTTTTTTTTTTTTGCGGATGGGAAATCATCAAATGACTCCTCCCGCTCTGGGTGGAGCGGAAGGGAGTGTCAGACTCTTACTGACTAAAACCCACCCGTGTTTCTTCCTTAGCCCTTTATGTTCCGGGCCAGCGGTAACCCTTTCGGACAATCCCGCTGACCAACTCCTAACTTACTCCTACCCTACTCCTACTCTACTCCTAACCTACTCCTACACTACTCCTACCCTACTTCCTATAAGAAAAAAAAAAGACAAAAATATCCTATGTCCGTTTCCTGGTTCTAAGCTACCTCCTCACCAATTTTCAGCCAAATCGGTTGAGCCGTTCTTGAGTTATAAATAGTGTAACTAACACGAATTTCTTTTATATACATAGATAGGCACATAAAAGGCACCTTTGACCGTCAAAAATTACAAAAAAATAGAATCGATCCTAGTCGCCCATTCCAAATGGTAGTTTTCGTATGGAGAAGAATGGGCAAGAAACTCCACCGTTACTCTTTTAAAATGTTTGACTTGACTTGACTTTGTGTATTTAATTTCATCACCACTGCTGTCATAACGGTGCAGGAAAACATCGTGAAGAAGTCGGCATGTCCTAGAACCAAAAGTTTTAACACACGCACTGTGTTCGCGTGGTTTATTACGGCCCACTCCCTCTCCAGAGAGTAGACCTGTGGAGGACATTATAGGTTGATTATGACCCCAAAAAACCTTCTTCTTACAATCTTCTCCTATTTGAAAGTCTGTTAAAGGAGTTCCAATCATGTTTTCAGGTACGTTTACAACTGGCACACACGCACCTGCTTCGAGATCAGATGGTCAGCTCACTGCCACGTGGTTCCATCACCAGCAGCCACCAACAACTTCGCCTCAGAAGGGGAGTGTCTTAGCGAGTGTGGTGGATGGGCGTAGCTAAGAATTTTGTGCTATTATAAAGAATTAGCTGCGCCCCGCGGTTTCACCCGCATAAGTGTCGATCCCGTAGGAATATTGGGATAAAAAGTAGCCTATAAGTTAATCCAGGGTGTCCGCTACCTCCACACGAAATTTTATCAAAATTGATCCAGCCGTTTGACCGTGAAGAAGTAACAAACATAATTCGTCCCCTCAGAGCGAAAAGTCATTAAGTCGAAAAATTGTGTTTTGAGATAATGAGAATTAAAGTTTTTGAAAATAAAAATCGTCATAACTTTGGCTTGCCTTTACATATCTTTATGTTTTTTAGCTTCAATTTAAAGGGAATACGTGAAAAACTTCTTATATTTGAGATTGAATTCTCATTATCTCAAAACACAATTTTTCGACCGAAAAGTATTTAACTTTTCGCTCTATGGGGACGATATAAACACACACACACACACACACCCTCACTCACATACTTTCGCCTTTAAAATATTAGTGTGACTATACTGTTACTACTTACCTACTTCATCAACCAACGACTGGGCAAAGGCCTCTCCCCATGACTTCCAGCTCTTTCGGTCCAGGGCTAAAGTAGACCACTGGTCGTTTGTTTTCTCCAGCTTGTCCCCCCGTCTTCTAATGTGCCTCCACGTAGTGGTTAATTTGGCCCACAGCTCATTGCGCTCATTAAAAATTATATGTTTTTTTATTTATTAATGATGCCCAAAATACACCCCCCAATAATAAATAAATAATAATAGACCCTGTTCCCGATACCGGTGGGCTACTATTTTTTATGTTTAAAATTAAATAAAGGCCCAGGCATATTAATTTTGGGACAACACTATGTTCATAATGTAATTGTAATGTCGAAATAAACGATTTTTTACTTCATCTGTTTTATTTTATTACTTAATTACTTATCCTAATGTCTGAATTTACTAACAAGTTGCCACTCAGCCATAGATATTATGTAAAGTACAAATTATCCTAGACCTTAGATCTTTTTCCACGCAGACCTATTTTTTTTTCTTTATAGCAAAAAGTGCTCCTGAAATAAAGTTATAATAGTAATACTAATACTACACCAACATCTTAACGTACTTTCCGAGGCACGGGTGTATTACACCGCCAACTTAAACTCCGGGCTACTAAGAAATTCCTAATGGAATCGCCTCATCTCTCTCCGGTCGTGCCGGATTGCCGTCCCATCGGACTATGAGAGTGAGGAAAAGGGGGTGCACCTGTGTCTGCTCCCACACTTGTGCACTATATTAACTCCCGCGCCGAAGCATAGTCTCCGCTGTGATTGGCCGTCGGCGTCGTGGCCGAAATACGGTCTGGAGGACTATAATTATTTAATACTACACCGTATCTCGGGACATGATATTGTAATCTTATTTATGAAAAAAAACCGGGCAAGTGCGAGTCGGACTCGCGGACCGAGGGTTCCGTACCATCATATGTTTTTAAATTTTTATCGGCGAGGCCTATATTCATCAGAGAATTTTAACACTGTGCACTGCGGTGTACAATATTGCACTTTTATGTCAGCGCCATCTCTTGACCGATAGTGGAACTAATGTAACTTTTGTTGATGATTTCTGAAAAAGTGTGCTATTTAGAGACTTCGTTTTATTTTATTTTTTTGTAATCTTTACATAAACTTCAATCACATAGAATAATTTCAGATGTTTCTCTTTGCAAACTTCGGAGATAAGGGGGGGAACGGTATTTTTTTAACATTTTTCATCAAAAGTCGAAAACCGTGCGGCCTAAAAAAAAAACAAAAAATGTTTGAGAATGTGCAAACTCATATGATACCCGACATGCCCTAGTATACTTCGAATTTTTCAGACCCCCTTTCAGTACTTTTTGCAAAAAATGTACATGTCTTTTTATTTCTTTCTAATTTGCAAAATAGTTGGGCAAACGTCATCTAAAACTACTCTAAATTTCAAGTTGATAGCATTAGTAGTTCTTGAGATATGCTGTGACAGACAGACAGACAGACTTAGTCTCACCTTAAGGGTTCCGTTTTTACCATTTTGGTACGGAACCCTAATAAGAACAACAAAGTTTCCTCTAATATCTTGTATCGGACCAAAATCGTTTTGCTCCATTCCATACAAATATTTGGGATCTGACCTTTCGTAAAAATATGAAACAACAATTTGTTGTGTAAACAACAATTGTTTTGTGATTGATTATTGAATTTTTTTTTCTATCTTGGTATCATTGTTGGTTTAGGTACTGAAATTGAATTGAATTATAATATTGACAAGTGATTGTTTGGTTGTTTGCTCTTTGTTTTTAGGGTTCCGTACCCAAAGGGTAAAAACGGGCCCTATTACTAAGACTCCACTGTCCGTCTGTCTGTCACCAGGCTGTATAGCTAGACAGTTGAAATTTTTACAGATGATGTATTTCTGTTGATGCTATAACAACAGACAATAAAAACAAAATAAAATTAAAAATTAAAAGGATTTAAGAGAGACGTTTTTTTCGGCGTTTTATGCCTTGTGGTACGGAACCCTTCGTGTGCGAGTCCGACTCTCACTTGGCCGGTTTTTTTTTCAGATGATTTAGCTATCTTTCAGAAGATGACCCAGTGGTAACAGTCGCGACTTACGAGTTGTAGGTCGTGGGTTCGAACCCAAACAGGCACTTTACTTTGTGTACAGACTGCAGCACATCAATGTAAACTTTATACATATCTATAACTACGACGCGCTGTATAGTGTTAGAAAGAAAGTATCCTTGGTATGATTGGTGGAGTTTTCAACGTTTTTAAAATCACCCAATCGCAACCATACTAATAATTGGCAGCCAATTATCATGTTCACGACTACTAAAAAAAAAAACCAAGGCGAGGGTGGATGAATAAAAAGAAATATCGCGCATCAGTAACATTTTAAAGTTGTCTACTGTTAATATCTAAATTCCATGATTCATTATCTAAATAGCTGGTTGTGATTGTGCGATAATGAACTTTATGAAAATGTGCCATATGGTTTAAATTCTTTAGAATATTGCGCGTATCATCCCAACTAAGGTCGAATTTCAAAACATATTACAAGAGTTGGGTTGGTCTCATTGTCACTAAGGCAGCTTGATAATCATCGTTATCTGCGTTCGAAACCGGGAGAAACATAGATCCAGCTTTTTGTTAGCAATGTTTTGTTTTTAATTAAATATTATGTTTTTTTTTTCTTTTTTTTTTAACAAACGAAGTCGGGAAATATCTTTTTAAATGGGTAGTTTGTATAGAAATGAAACAAAATCATTGCAAGTAGGTAATAAAAATGTTTATTATTTCATTAAAGTAAGATAAAGTAACTAAATGCTCATAGTTCAAAATTATTACATTTTATAATATCATATCCAAACCTAACCATTTATAAACATTTAAAAAAAGTCATTGCTAATGCTTGGAAGTTTGTTATCGATTGTTGTTGTTGTTATGTTTTACAGATTTATAGCTAAGTATAATTATGTGTAGTGAATCAACATGTTATTTAAATAGAAAAATGCATTTCCATTTATAACAATAACATCACCACATAATCTGCAACATTAGCCATTAATGGTTTAGCATTCATTCAATTGAGCATTTACTTACATAGTGTGTTTTAAAATACTTATAAGTAGATTAGTTAGTAGCGGAGTGGCGCACCGTCTTCTTCTTTAGCTTTTGTAAGCGGCTACGCATGCCGCACACCATGTTCCAACACAAATCTTTTCTTCTCATGTGCTCCCATGTCGATGACACGATCTCAGCCAAATTGTTTTTATTTCGCACTTCGGATTTGTCCCCATTTAAAAAGATTTGACCCCATAGGTTTTCTATAAGTATGGTTCAAATCGGGAGTTTTAGATGGCCAGTAAATAATAGTTAAACCTTCTTGAGCAGCTAACCAATTCTTCACAATGCCTGCACGGTGGATCGGGCAGTTATCTTGCACGAAGTAAATATCAGTGTTAGGATAGATAAGCAATTCGCACAGTCGGCAGCATGACGTCACGCAGAATCTCCAAATACTGACTAATATTATAGACAACATCCAGCCAGCAATGTTTTGTATAGTCATTAAGTTGCGACATGACGCTTTGATTTCACCAAATTCATTAAAAATGCTTTTCACGATTTACTTCAAACGTTTTAGAAATGTTTGTGCGCCGCAGTCGCTGTTTAGGCGTAGGTAGACTGACTTTTGTCACTTAGATCAATTTAATATCCATCTACCCCACGAAGTAAACTTTTTCTTCGACCTACTCATTTGAGGACTTATAGTTTTTTTTAATTTACCCACTTGTTTTTGCCGTGTTACTTAAAAGCTTTTCAACTTTAACGACAAGAAGATAATGATTAAAATGGCTTAACAAGATATGCCGACTTGACTAAGACAATGTTGGTCAGCGACTGTACGCACTGCAGCACGAAACATTACAAGTAAGGACAGACAAAAAGCTATATATCTCTTTCGCACGATTCTCGCTGTTGTTGCTCATAACGCGTTCAAGGTCAAAGTGGGGTAAGTTGATGTGCTGGCAACTGTACATTAGTTCATCACCACTGTCCTATAAACGGTGAAGGGAAACATCATAAAGAAATCGGCATGTCCTAAAACCAAAAATTCGAAGACGTGACGGCCCACTCCATCTCACCGAGAGGAGACCTGTGTCCAAGCAGTGGGAACATTATAGGCAGATTAAAAAAAAAAAAAAAGATATACAGGGCGTGTAGCGGGTTCGATTCCCGGTTCAACCATGTAATTATTTTAAAATCTATGAATGCAATTTAAATTGTTTTTTAAATTAAAATAATGTCTTCTTTCAGTAAAATGTTCCATCTACAATATTCAAGGTACTTTCCCTCCATGTGGCATAGCCGTGGGACGCCCTGTATATGTCGGATCTTTCATAAGCACGCACTTAAAATGAGACACAGACCCCTTTGTTTAGCGTTGTGCGGAGTCTAAGATTGAGTATGGTGTCCGATACAGAGTTGCAGACCTTAAATAATAATAATAACCTATAATAACCTCAAATGCCCATGTAACACCTACTCCCATAAAAATCGGAGACGCTACACTCGAAGTCGTGGACGAGTACGTTTACCTAGGACAAACTGTTCAGTTAGGTAGGTCTAACTTCGAGAAAGAGGTCAATCGACGAACCCGACTCGGCTGGGCAGTGTTCGGGAAGCTACGCAATATCTTCTCGTCCCACATACCGCAGTGTCTCAAGACGAAAGTCTTTGACCAGTGTGTGTTGCCAGTGATGACATGGAACTGAAACGTGGTCGCTCACAATGGGCCTTATAAGAAGGCTAAAAGTCACCCAAAGGGCAATGGAGAGGGCTATGCTTGGAGTTTCCCTGCGTGATCGAATCAGGAATGAGGAGATCCGCAGGAGAACCAAGGTAACCGACATAGCCCGAAGAATTGCCAAACTTAAGTGGCAGTGGGCAGGGCACATTGCTCGCAGAACACATGGCCGATGGGGCCGAAAGGTTCTGGAGTGGCGACCACGTACCGGAAGACGTAGCGTTGGAAGGCCTCCCACAAGATGGACCGATGACCTTGTGAAGGCCGCAGGAACCCGTTGGATGCGGGAAGCACAGGACCGGTCGAAGTGGAGGTGCTTGGGGGAGGCCTATGTCCAGCAGTGGACGTCTTTCGGCTGAAATGATAATAACCTCTCCGACCGTTTTCGGTCACGGTGGCCAATCTCAATGGAGATTAGCCAGGTACGCAGGAGATATTATAGTGCACAAGTGTGTGCGCAAACTCAGATGCACTCTGTTCCTTTACTCTCATAGTCCGATGAGACGGCAATCCGACACGACCGGGGAGAGTTCAGGCGCAGGACCAACGGTTTTACGTGCTTTCCGAGGCACAGGGGTATTAAACCGCCAACTTCCAAACTCCGGACTGTTGTGAAAACCCAATAGCACTTAGTCGGACCCGGGAATCGAACCCAGGACCCCACGCTCAGCAGTCGCGCTTGCAACCACGAGATCAACGGGGCAGACCTTACGGACCATGGTGCGACAGTGATCGTTTAGACGTGGTCGCGACACATCGGACACCTACTGGCCTAGGAACTGCTCAGTGTTTCCTTTTATATTCAGAGTATTAATTAGTACAGTAGTGTTAGTAATTGACTCTGTAACAATAAACTGTGTAGAATTTAGATGTGTAGAATGCCTATGGCATTAAGTCCGCCTCTGTACATTTATGTGCTTGAAGTACTAAATCTATATCTATCTATACATATAATAAAATTGTAGAAAAGTGGTGTCTGTACAATGGAAATATATTAAAAAAAAGTAGCAGGGGTTGTTATTATATCGATGCTGAACCCGAAAATGTAATTAATAAATAATATAATATAATAAAAAAAAAGCTTTATTGACACAAAAATATTTTACAAAATGATTTTGTTAACAGTAAATACAATTCTGCAATTGAACACAATTTGAATGACCACTAACACCTAAACTAGGCCGAGCCTGTACCTTAGGCGTTAGATCTTTCCCGGGTAACTATCTACAGACGTGTACATTGATAATCCAAGATCCAATTGTATATTGTAAACAACTTTTGCACATTAAATCAATACAATAAAACCAACTAAACTAATATAATAAAATATAGATTAAACTGCGGGTACTCTTACTGCGGGTATAATGTAATAGACATATTATAACTAACTGGTTGACAAATATTCATTGTACAATTTTTCCAAATACCGTCCATTTAAAAAAAAAAATAGTTTGACCACTGAGTGTATGAACTTGCGACTTTTTACATTTTTTGTTTTTCTATTTTGATTATGTTATTTTACTTATTTAAATTGATTTCATTGTTTTAGGGACATTACTGTTTTAATTATTATTTTTATATTGTTTATTATTTTTATTTTATTTATTTATTCAAAGTTTCCTATTGTGGGTTAATAAGTAAATTTTCAATTTCTAGATATGTTTTTGATTTTAGCCAGGTTATTAAAAGTTTCTTACAAGAGTGTTTATTTAGCTGGTAGAATTTGATAATTTTATTCAATTTGTTGTATAGCATTGGCCCTAGATAACACTGGAATTTGTTTATAAAGGATGTGTTATACGGAATTGTAGAACATACTCTACCTAAACGTCTATTATTCATTATTTCTTTATTATAATTAAGTTTACTATGTTGCGCCATTATAATTTCTTTAATGAATAGCTGCCGAACTGTCAGAACATCACATTCTGAGTACAAGTTAACAGTGGGATATTTATAAGGCTTGAACATCATAACCTTAAGCAACGCTCGCTGCGCTCGCTCCAGTTTCATAATATGCGTTTTACGCGCTCCCCCCCATGACGTAATACAATAAGATATTATTGATTGAGCCAGCGCGAAATAAACGGTCTTGAGTAGTTGTTTATCCGCTACATGTCTTAATTTTTTAAAAATATAAATAAGTTTACGTAGTCTACCTGACAATAGATCTATGTAAGGGCACCAAGTCAACCTTTCGTCAAGCAGAATACCAAGGTACTTTATTGTTTTAAGTCTTTCCAGAGGGTAACAATTACAGGGCTTAGATGTTATATCTTGGCAAGAATGCATCTGTACTTTAAGGTTTTGGGTAGTTTTTAGAGTAGTGTAAGTATTGGCAAAGGTTATGAACTTTGTTTTTGAGATATTTAGGGTTAACAGGTTTTGAGAAAGAAATTTTGCCATCGTTTGTAACCCTGATTCTGCATGCTTTTTTGCCTCTTCCCATGTCTTTCCATAGAAAATTAATGCAGTGTCATCTGCGAATGAGAAGATTCTGCAATTTTTTAGGTTTAGCTTACATAGATTATTAATATATATAAGGAAAAGTGTCGGCCCAAGGACACTTCCCTGAGGCACGCCAAATGAAACTGGAGCATCATTACTGTACATCCCGTCAATTGTTACTCTTTGTTTTCTGTTTTTTAGATAATTACTAAACAAATCCAGTGCTTTACCTCTTATGCCAACATTTTCCAAGTTCTTTATTAGGATAGAAATAGAGACTGTATCAAACGCTTTTGCTAAATCAATAAATATTCCAATACATTTATTTTTATTGTCAATGTTGGTAGCAACAAAATTCGTTAGGTCCGAAACTGCCTGTGCTGTTGATCTATTTGCTCTAAACCCATATTGGTTGTTAGCTAAAAAGTTATGTTTTTCAAGATATGAAATCAATCGTTTGTTCATTATTTTTTCAAGGACCTTAGACAGGACGGGCAGTACCGAAATAGGGCGGTAGTTGTTAGTACAGTCTCTATTCCCGGCTTTATGGATAGGATGAATAACGGAAATCTTAAAATTATCTGGGAATAGTCCTGTTTTTATTGATAGATTTGTAATATGTGTAAGAAGTGGTACGATAATATGTTTAGCCATTTTTAGTAGTTTTGTAGGTATACCGTCCCAACCTATTGCACTATCAGTTTTTAAAGCCATTATGATAGATTCGATTTCAGGCTCCGTTGTTTCCAACAAAACCATGGAGTTAATTGGTGGAACCGAAGATTGTATAATTTGATCCGCATAAGGTGAAATCTTGCTTGCTAGCTCATTAGCAATGCTAGTAAAGTAGTTGTTGATTTTCTCTAAAGATTGTTCGGGTGTATCTTCTATTTTAAGCAGTTCTGATGGATTGGTTTTACTTGTGTTTCTGTTTGTTATTGAGTTAATTACTTTCCATTTCGTCTTTGGATCTTTAGCGTGTTTGTTTATTTCATCTTTTTGGAAGTTGTGTTTAAGTCGTTTCAGTAAATCGTTGCAATAATTTTTATACCGTCTGTAGGTTATGGAAAGAATTACATTGTTAGGTTCCTTTTTACATCGAATGTTCATGCGATCTCGGTTTATTATACATCGGACTAACCCTGGCGTTATCCAAGGCTTAATGCAGCGCAGTCTTTTAGGTATTAATACGGTAAGAGTGTTTTTCGAGATTGTTTCATTTAGGATCCTCACTAGCTGATCGGCAGTCCAATTTACATCTTCGGATTTAATAATGCTACTAAAATTGATTGTATTTAAATGATCCATGATAGCCTCGTAGTTAACTTTACGGATTATTTTTTGGGTCACAGGTTTATTATCATTTACCAAGGCAACACACAACAGAACTGGAGCATGGTCAGTGATTGGGGCCTGAAGAACTAGTGTAAGTATAGAGAGTTTTGTTTTTATCATAGCATGGTCCAGGCAATTGGTATCTCTCGTTGGCAATAAATGACCAGGCAAGAAACCATGACAGGCTAATAGATTTAGATAATCCGTCGAGTTGCGGTCTGCATTATCATACTTCACGTCTATATTTAAATCACCCATTATAACTATGTTTTGGTGTTTTTTATAATTGTTTAGTAAAATATCTAGCGAGTTTATGAATTGGTCTAGGTTAGGATTTGATGGGGATCTATAAATACCTATGACTACAGTTTCGTTATCTATTTTTATGACCATACAAGTAGCATCACTTAAAGATACTTCCTCTACTGAACAACCAAGTGAATCTCTAGTGTATACTACTATTCCGTCATTTTGGTTACGATTGTTTTTTGTATAATATGTCTCATAGCTTTTTAGAGATGGGAAATGTAAAGCTTTCGAATTCCATGATTCCGTTAGGATAATTACGTCACAAGTTGTATTTAATCTCGCTAGAAAAATTTCAAAATGGCTAAAATTTTTAGTTATGCTCCTTATATTTTGTGTTAAAATTTTTATGTGTTTATTATGTGGTAAATGAGATGTTATTAATGATTTATATGTTTCCGGTTTACACAAAAATGATGGTCCAGCTGATATACTATCAATATTGCTGGCTAAATTATTGTTTAAATTGCAATCGAATTTTGTTTTGTGGAAATATGTGACGTAGTCAAAGCATTCATAAGTTTGTCAAGCTGTAAATAAAAAAACAATATAGGTATGTAATAACTTTGAATTGAGTCCAAAATATAATTCTGGACAACGACGATATGTGGAAAATTATTTGTACTCCGCAAAACTATATTAAAGAGAAAAATGTAAGAAGCTTGATTATTTAGCATAAACCGCAGTGCATCATAGAAAAAACAAAAAAGAAAAAGGTTTGAACTAATAAATAAAAAATAAAATGAGTAAGCAAGTGAATTAACTAACCCTAGTCACATAGCGTTTCTCAGAGTGGCAATTTGTGATTCATCCTTTATTTCAATGCGAGGAGCATCTATGGCCTTGCGAATAAATATTTTACCGCTATTTGACCAGCAGAATTTATATTCTTTGGATTTCGCTAAATCTCTCGCTAGGAAGAACAGTCTTCGACCCTTGTTTGTCAGAGCTTCAGAAATATAGATCGGTGTAGTTACTCCTTTAAAACCAATGTGGCCAGCGTTTAAGCGCTGGTCAGGGTGTTTTTCATTAAAGGCTTTAGCCCCCTGTATTATGTGGTTTTTCATGATGACAGTAGTTAGCTCAGCCACTATTGTGCTCTTTCCAGCCTTCGATGTAACTCGGAAAACATCCCGAATGCTTGCTGCTTGTACATTCACGTCAATCACTTTGCATGTCTTTTCTATGATGTTACACAAGTCTGTTTTGGTTTCAGTATCAGTTGTTTTCGGTACATTTCTCAGTTCAAAAGTAGCCGACTTCAGATTTCTTTGAACTTCACCAATTTCCGATTCTAGACTAGCTATTTTTAATAAATGTTCTTTCCGCTCACCTTCTAAATCTTCGACCTTTTTCTTCATGTCCTCGTATTTTTCATTTATGAACTGGAGACTCTTCTCGATTTCTTCGTTCGTATGTTTGATCTCGGCATTTTGCTGTTTTATTTCAGCGACTTCAGCGACGAGCTTTTTGAGTAGGGTATTCTGGGTATCCTTCCACTCACTAAGCATGACTTTTATTTCGTCCTTAAAAGAACAGAAGCGCTCTTCACTAGACTGACGCTGTCTTTTGCGTTGAGATACAAAATTAGGCGGCGTATTTTGGCTAGGAGTATTTACGACGTCGGAATCCGATACAGTCCTTTGCGAGTCCGAGTTGGTTGGTGATCTTAGTAATCTGGACATGTTTCCCAAGTTCGGAGTTTACGTAGTCGCACCGCGCGTACGTAATACAGCGCCGTAGTTCTATCTCGCTCGAACAGTTACACCAATATCGATACCGCTCCACTTCACTGCGCGCCTAGTACTTCTTAGATTTTTAATACTAATTAAAATTAAATAAAACTTAAATAACTTTGTGCACACGTCTTTTCGCTAGTGCGGTCCAACGGGGAAGCGTATTAAATTTTTTTTGTCTGTTTATCTGTTTGTCTGTTTGTCTGCTGTGTTTGTGCACGCTAATATCAGAAACGGCTTTAGATGCGGTTTTCACTAATATATTGTAGTAAGCTTCACTTAACATTTAGTGTTTATTTCATGTCAATCGGTTCATAAATAAAAAAGTTATGTCAATTTAAAGAATCACGGCGAACATTTGTTAAGGTATTCTATCAGAGTACGTAAACGCCTCGCGCCTGCGCGTCCGTGGCTAAATATACAAGGTGTAACGGAAAGGGGGTATCAACCCTGAAGGAGGTGAATGAAGATGAAAAAAAAAAATTTGGACCTCCCATAGTAATAGCATATCAATGATTTACTATTACTATGGGAGGTCCAAATTTTTTTTCATATTTCGACCTACGTTCTTTGGGGAAATTTGTTCAGTTTCATGAGCACATTCACCTCCTTCAGGGTTGATACCCCCTTTCCGTTACACCTTGTATAAAGCGCGCTGAGAGCCGCGCCGCTGCCATAATTCCGATCCAGCCTGTCCCTTGCTGCCCTCTCCCAGCGACGCCCTAAGCCGAGGTCCGTACCCCACAGGGTGGCCCTTAGCGTGTAGTCGCTTAGTTTTTAAGTTTATATTGTGTAGTTAAGTTGTGTATTATGCCCTGGCTGGAGGCCTTAATTTATTGAGGCATCCACAGGAAAGCCAGGTTAAGCAGTCGACAACCCCTCAGGTTGAACTGCGAGATGACCATTTCAAAAGAAAACGCGCCGCTGCCATAAGGATTCAGTTATTCGTAGCGAACGCACGTATCCTGGAGAGTATAGGCGAATAGTTGGATTCGATTATTGCGATTCACTTGAATACTGACTGTTTGCATATTTCATTTATATATATTTTAGGGTTTGTAGGTTAGGTTCTTTTTCTTAATTTTCTTTAAAATTTTGTAAGTATTTGGTATAGGTTAGGCGGTTCTTTCCTTGATTATTGGGTATTTACTTATCTTAATTTTTATTTAGGGTTTTGTAAATAAATATTGTAAGCATTTATTATTGGTTAGGCATTTCTTTCCCTGATTTTCGGTATACTTATCTTAATTTGTATTTAGGGTTTGTATATAAATATTATAAGTATTTGGTATAGGTTAGGCATTTATTTTCTTGATTTTCTTTATTAAGTACAAGTTCATTAGCTTAGGTTAGTAATTATTTTTTCTAGCAATTCTTTTGTTTTATAAAGTTAGTACGTTTGTCTGTGTAGAAGAATAGCACCACCCCTTACTTCCCGTGGGTGTCGTAAAAGGCGACTAAGGGTCTCACCGGAGAATGGGCAGCAGCGTTCTCTATGCATTCCACCACCATACCATACTGCGATCGCCAACCCGCCTGCCAAGCGTGGCGATTATGGCAAACCCCCCCAAAATTGGGGGAGGCCTATGTCCAGCAGTGGACGTCTATCGGCTGAAATGATGATGATAATGACGTTTGGTTTACACGTCTTAACACTTATTACTTAAACTGTGATAATTTTAGACTGTATAATAATCTGTAAGTATTTATAATTTAATTGTTTACGATAGTACGTGTTTACTAAATAACTGTGTGTTAAGTAGTAAGTACTATTTTATTGTAAGAATGCCTCGAAGAAGATCCAACCTCTCCCAATGTAGCAGAAATGCTAAAAGGATGAGATTAGTTCGATCACAGGAATCTGAGGAAGGTCGTGTGGCAAAAGGCTCTCTGCATCAGGCTAGGTTTCGTGCTGCAGAAACTTCGACTCAGCGAGAATCTCGACTGAGTTCAAATCGTTCTCGAATGATGACAACTCGAAATAGGGAAAACGGGGAACAACGAAAGGCACGTTTATCTGTCGATCGCGAAGCTCACGCGCTATCGCGTGAGTCTGAGACTTTTGCTGTCAGGGAAATCCGCCTGAGCTCCCAGGGAGTACGGACAACAAATGCTCGATTCCAGGAGACACAGGACAACGGGAAATACATCTCACTGCCGATCGTGAAGCTCGTACACTATCGCGTGAGTCTGAGACTTTCACTGATAGGGAAATTCGTCTGAGTTCTCAGAGGGTTCGGACAGCAAATGTTCGGTCTCAGGAAACACAGGAAGAACGAGAAATACGTCTCACTGCCGATCGTGAAGCTCAAGCACTAGAGTCTGAGACTTTCACTGAAATTCGCCTGAGTTCTCAGAGGGTTCGGACAGCAAATGCCCGGGTCTGTAGACGGTATATGTAATTCAAAATATGCTGCCCGAAAAGTCACTATTCCACGCGGACGAAGTCGCGGGCACAGCTAGTAAATAAATAAATTAGAGGAGCTATTTCTCTCGTTTACCCGTATCCCAATTCTGCGCCCACGATTGCGTATCTGACACTATGTATGTCACTATGTCTGACCACAATTCAATGTTAGGTACATTGAATTGTGGTCAGACATGTGGTTCGCCACATATATATTTCGGACAACTATAAGATCCATAAATTAATTGTTTTGTTTGTTTGTTTTGTTTTTAATTTATTATTTGTTTTGGACTTAACATTTCTATTGTTAAAGTCAAAGTCAAATCATTTACCTACTTCAAGTAGTTTGTTCAAGTTGTTGCCAACAACTAGACACCCAGAAACTATGTAACAAGTCTTCAAGATTATGCAAAAAAACTGCCGCCAAAATAATCCACAAACAAAAATTCAAATAAAGAACCATAACATTTGAACTACGTTCCAATTCGCATAAGTACAGTACTTCTTGAATGTAGAACAAACCTCATAATTGGCGTAACAAAACACGAACAGACTTCATAAGCTGGGCCAAGTTTACAATGATTCGTATTCGTATGAATATAAAATAGAGTAATCAGCGCCGATGGCAGACGAGGCCGGGGCGCGGCGACTAATAGGCGGCTCGCCTAACTTTTGCTATATTTTCCACAGAGTAGCGCGGGTGGAATATTGTGGAATGTTTTTTTAGGAAATTAATGACTGAAATTTATCTAGTCTATGTCTTTAAAAGCAAGTACTTATAATTATATCATCATCATCTATCATCATAACTATGTTGGGGTCGGCTTCCCGTCTAACCGGATGCAGCGCACAAGTAGTTAAGCACTTATAATTATATATTGTAAAAAATGTATTAATTAGTAATAGTAATTTCTACATTTTATATCTGTAATTTTCAAATTTCTTTAATAGATTTTCAACTTTATCGCTCAAGCATAAGGCTCAAAGTTGATTGGCAAAATTTGTCCGTTTCTGGTATCCTGATGTGCTGGCGTCTGTACATAATAAAGACTATTTTATCCTATTCTGTGCTAAATTCCTGAGTACAAACAAAAGCTTCACAAATGAGGGATTTTCTTTTTCTTTTTTTTTAACTCTTCCCTATTCGCTGGATAGATGGCGCTGAACTTGGTAAGTTACTGCAAGGAACGTAACGTCACATAATTTTTTTATTATTTAACTTGCATATAATTTTGAGATCGTAAAACGAAAGCAAACGAAAGTGTCACTCAACGAGCATATGTGACGTGACGCAATATTTTTTTTCCAAGTGTTTTGGCTTTGCAACCTAGTAACGTAGTCAGTTCAACGCCATCTTCAGGGTTCTTGGAAACTATGTTTTTTTTTTTAATACTCAAAAAAAAATCCTCTCATTACAGACGAATTGAGAGCCTCCTTCTTTTTTAAGATATTGTTATATCTGATATTATTTTGTCAAAAAAGGGACGTTTAGTATTGCTGTAGCGAGCTCCCGTATTCTGATATAAAATGAAGGAAACTGATTTTCTGTTATCATTTTGGGAAAATATCAATTTGATCCTGGATCGCAGACTAAGTCGCGGGCAACAGCTCATAATAGATATTCATAAAAAGTTTTACAATAAAAACACTTTCTACTCTTCAACGCTCTAAACTGGGAAAACACAAAATAAATATATACCTAAGCATGTAGTGATTATGTTTTCTTTTAGCACAACATTAACTATTCAAAAACTGTGTCTTAGAACAAAAGAACTTATATTATTCATGTTCACCCTTTCAGCATTGGTATGTTTACATACAGTTCAGTAACCCGACCAATAAATCAAATGAATAATAACAACTACTCAACTACAGAACGCATGTACGAGCGGTCCTGTCCTTGACACAAACCCTCTGTCCTCCCCCTACTCTGCGCCCGTCACACCCTAATTCCAATCGTGGCTTGCAGCCAGTGTTTTGTCGCTGTCGCGGCAACAGGCAGCTTTTACCGGTCTTTTACCGGATTTTTACCGATATTTTTTACCGCGAGTGGCATTTTTTCGGTATGGGGAATAAAGTTGTGACTTTCACGGAACAACAGCTAGAGGATTATCAGGTAAACGGTTTGTTTGCGGCCAGTTTGGATTGAATCTCGCAGTTTCAGAAGTTCTTTTTTCAAACTTTTTGGCGCGAAGTTGTGATTGTGACGTTTGATTTTTTTTTCTTTTGATGGTGTGTGTTGGTTTGTGTTTACAACCTCGAAGTTTAACTGACGTTATAAATATTTGTAATTTTGTTTTATTCATGATAAAATTGTTTGTTTATTAGAAGCTAATTATTATTTTTTAAACAGGACTGTACATTTTTTACAAGGAAAGAAATACTTAGGTAAGATAAATTATTTCTATGGCTAATTAACTGTAAAACATGAAAGGAAAGTAAAAGTAAAATCTTCCATTGTAGGTATTCATTGTGGTAAGATACCACAACATCCAGAAACAGGGACAACTTAATTTCAAACTTATGAAAAACCCGTTCTTAAAAACCTGAACTCACTGATGGTTTGTAGTCGTGTATCTTAATTTGAAATTGAAATGGATGAAGTCAATCTTCCTACATTGATATTGCTGGAGTCTTGTCAAAAGATGCAGTATTCTTTTACAACATAAATCATAACAACACTAGATACTTCCTATTAATTAAGAACAAATGGACGCCCCATTTGTTGCCCCAAAAGATGTAGGTAGGTATCCATCGACAAGCATTCATTTGGTTGTCTATAATTTGTGTTCCATAATACTGAATCAATGTGTAGCTAGAGCTACAAGTACATACACAATCTATACATGTTATACAGAAAAGAAACAAAAGTTTAATAACTACTTGACCAAAATGTATGAAACAGCTGATCATTTTCATGATTTCAAAGTTGGTCCCATAGTGAAAGTTGTTCTAATTCATGGGTAGAACCACCTATAAAAATTTAGAACCGGTAAAAAAAATCACCCTGTATATTATAGTATACAAATAAATAAAACTGAAGTTTCTTATTGAAATGTCAAAATAACTGCTTTTTACTAAATGCATTTGTGAAAGTATAATATACAGTAGGTACTTCTAACAAAAACATTTTTTTTATGTTTTTATCTGTCTGTGTCTTTGTTCCGGCTGATCTCCGAAACCGCTGAAACGTTTTTGACGGGACTTTCACTGGCAGATAGCTGATCTTATAAGGTGTCCTTCATACTTTTATTTTATAAAAAATAATGAGTATAAGGAGACACATTATTATGTAACTAGCTTCCGCCCGCGACTCCGTCCGCGCGGATGTCGGTCTTCGCGTGGATGGTTTATTTCTCCATTGTGAGTAACTCTGACAATGACATCTTATAAATATCTATTGGACCCAAATACGGCTAAGCCTATAATAATTAAGGAGATCCCTCTATTGAGCTACTGCTGTTGAGCTCGCGTTCTGTAGTAAGTATTTTTTTCATAGTAATTCCGACCTTGATAAGTAGCATGTAGCAGTAAATTACTGACAGTGACGAAAAGTTTGCAATAATAAAAAAGTGATCGTGACAATGCGACAGAAAGTTAATTGAGAGCTTCAGCATACACAACATTGTTAGTGAGCTCGTCCGGAATATGAACATGAAGATTTCTTGGACTGCTCACACGGGAAAGAGCTACGTAAAGTTGCCCGTGTGAAAAACAACTCGCGGTAAGATCTACGCCAGCAACACCTAGGGTCTGACCTTGAGCCTTATTTATTGTCATGGCGTAACACAAAGCTACAGGAAACTGTATTCTCTTAAATTGAAATGGAAAATTATCCACTACGGGTAATGCAACGTGTGTTCGCGGTTCTACAGAACAACGTCTATGAATAAAACCGAAAAATAAGATTTTTTTTTCTACGTATTTTTCCAGGATAAAAAGTATCCTATTTTATGCCCAGGATAATAAGGTATAATTATACCAAGTTTCATCGAAATCGAACCGTTAGTTTTCACGTAATGCCTGCATATACAGACAGACAGACAGACAGACAGACAGACAGACAGACAAAAATTTTTTTAATCACATATTTGGGTTTGGTATCGATCCAGCAACACCCCCCGCTATGTATTTTTTCAATATTTTCAATGTACAGAATTGACCCTTCTACAGATTTATTATATGTATAGATATACTTAAATATTTTGTGGCTACATATGGGTACAATTATATGGAACAAAAATTGTAGAGACTATGAAATGAATTCGTGTTGATGGAACATCTTTTTCAGACTGAATGTACATAGTTTTATTTTTTTCGATCAACTCGATAACTACCTACTTAAACTCTCATTTAATTTGATAGACCAAAATGACACCTAATGTATGTATCATCATCTGCCAGCCTTTACCCAACTATGTTGGGGTCGGCTTCCAGTCTAACCGGATGCAGCTGAATACCAGTATTTTACATGGAGCGACTGCCTATCTGACCTCCACAGCCCATTTATTGGGTAAGACTGGTTATCAGACTTCCGGGCTTCTGACTACCCGTAACGACTGTCAAAAATCCACGAATGACAGCCGGGACCAACAGCTTAACGTGCTTTCCGAGGCACGGAGGGGTCACGGTATGTAAAGATGGTCACCCATCCACAGACCAACCGCAGCAAGCGTAGCTTAACCCGATCGATCGACCTGTGCGGCTGTTATCATTTAGCCAAGGGCCCCTCATGCTAATGTATGTATGTTGACATATAAAGGTCGATCGCGACTGGCATTTCAGTCTAGCAAATTTAAAAATTAGAGAACCTATAAGTAGGTACCTTTGCTTGTTGCTAGTGATAAATCTTCAAATGGCGGGAAATCAGGTAAAGGGTAAAGGGTCCCCGAAACAATCAATTGTCAATAATTATGTAGGTAATTGATACACATTGATCATCATTTCAGCCGAAAGACGTCCACTGCTGGACATAGGCCTCCCCCAAAAAGGGCGGGACATAATCGCCACGCTTGACAGGCGGGTTGGCGATCGCAGTATGGTAATGTAAGGTGGTGGAATGCATAGAGAACGCTGCTGCCCATTCTCCGGTACGACCCTTAGTCGCCTTTTACGACACCCACGGGAAGTATGGGGTGGTGCTGTTCTTTAAGTCCGGCACCACACAGACCACATACCTACACATTGATGCGCAAAATTATTTTCTAACAAATGCTATTGAAGCGATTGACAACAGCACTACAATAGCAATTGATCAATTGCAATTCAATTTCAATCGTTCCGAGGACTCTTAATCAGAAGGCCAATTCCCGTAATTACAAACGTTCAAAATCTAGTCACAGTCTCATCTCAGCAACAATCAATGTAAAAAATGTTGAGAAATTAGAGGTAAAAATACCTCTAATTTCTCAACATTTCAGACAGATTGAGACTGATTGCGAGATCATTGTGAACGCGTTCACAATGATCTCACAATCTGTCAACTTTTAAGAACGCGTTCTTAGTAGTAAGTAGTAGAGTAGGCTATATGTTGTTGTTTTTATTTTATTTTGTTTTATTTTCTTTAGGTTTGATGCATACTTGTACTACTAGTTTTTACGTTATTCATAGTTTTAAATTGTAAGTTAATTTTAAGACCACGCTATCGCATTAGGTATGTACACCTGTAATGATAGTGGTAGGGAGATTATAACAAATAAATAAATAAGTTAAAATTACGAGAATTGTCCCTCGATTGTATTCAAAAATATTTACCGCCAAAACAAAATGCAATGTTAGTTTTAATGATTTTCTGAAGTAATTAAATTAAATTTAGCTACCTTGAGTCCAGTGATATACATTATACATATAAACCATTACTTATTGAGTAAATGGCGGTTACTAGGTAATATGATTTTCGCGATTTCATGTTCGGTCCCATAGTAAAAGTTGTTCATAATGATAAGTACAATGACCTCTTAAGAGGTTGTTACTGTTTTACCAATAATCCTGTAGACTTACTAGCTTAAAAAAACCGGGCAAGAGCGAGTCGAACTCGCGCACCGAGGGTTAGGGGAAGCCCGGGCAAGAAGCATAGTGCGGGTAAGAAGAATAACTGATTTTTCCATAAACATATAATAGATAGCGCTATTAACTAAATAAAATACCATTCGATATTCTTCAATTAAATGAGAAGAAATTTAAAACATGCATTAAACGCACACTATGTAGACAATCATATTACAAGTTGGATGATTATATCGTAGATAAAAATGCTTGGCTTAATGCTGGTCCTGCTCCACAGGCACTTGGGCTCACTAGTTAAAATTTCAATATTTGGAAGAGGTGCTTCCCTTTTTCTTTTTCAATATTTCTGACATTACGAACATAAATTTTTTATTTTATTCAATCCAGTTTTAATTGTTGAATACTGCAATATTAGATACCTCTTCCTGTTTGGTAGTAAATTATATTAACATCTTAAATAAATTGCAAACTATAGTTTTGTATAATTTAGAAGCATTTTTTTTTTTAATTTTGTAAATGTAAGAACCATGTTTCCGTTTATTATGATTTTGTTTTTTTTGTTGTTGACTTGAAAGAGCATGGCAGTTGAGAACGTGTCATGCTCACTTAAATGTCTCACCGATGGTGGCGCGTGTGTTGGATTATTCGGTTCCCTACAAAATGGTTGAGCTGGATGGTGCTGACCCACGCGTCATGCTCGTGAACGGGTGCCGTCGGTTGAGACTGGTCATCTCTTAACTGCCAAGGCTTATTTTTAATCTTATATTTTGAATTGTTTCTTCATTTGTCTTTTTTTTTTTACATTGTTCTCACATATAGAAGCAACAAGAATAATGTACCCAGGATTTTGTAATAACTTGATTTAAAAGAGTGTCCATGGAGTTTCTTGCCCGTTCTTCTCCATAGAGATCTACGTTTTGGAATGGGCAACTAGCTTCAACTTTCGGACTAACTGACAGACTATTTAATTTTGACAATTCAAAAGTGCCTGTACAAGGTTTAATTGAAATAAATGCTTTGAGTTTGAGTTGAGTTTGAACATTTTCTCTAGTCGTGACACATACGATCGGCAATGCCATGGCAGTTCAACACAAACAATACGCGAGTGCATCTGTTGTGGAAGGGAAAAAAAAGGATTATCGTTGTTTTGTTACGATTTTTGTAAAAGTTTGCACACAAACTTTTTGTATTAGTCATCAATTGTCTATAAAGATGTATTGTATATTCAATTGCACGTTTATTTAGGTATTATTTGTGATCGTTACTTTTTGTTTACCTACTAAAAACAATTCAAGTTTTCACTTGTTTCTAATATTAGAGTGTTGGGCAAAATGGATATGGGCAAAACGGTTAGGTATTCCGTTTTGCTCAGAGCAAGCATATTATAAGTATTAGTTACCACTACCATTACATATGCCATTTCTGAGTTAGCAGGCCCCAGAAAAACTAAAACTAAAATATCCTCAGTCAAATAACAAAACAAAAATCCGAAACCAGATTTTTACGATTTAGTGTGCGCTGACAAATACACTGAACCACTAGCGAAAGATTGGATTCAGTGTAATCAGTGCATTTGGGCGCATAAAGACTGCACTTTATTATGTAGGAGTTGGCAGCTACTTCTGTGATGAATGCGAACACTGATCTAAGCTAGTTCTACTTATCCTTTTTGCCCGACCCCACCGGGCAAAACCGATAATTGATACCTTTTGTTAATGCTCAAAATTATTATAGAAATTGTTTAAGTTTTTGAATTTTAATGATTATTTTTCAAAGACGAAAACATAGTACAAATTAAAAGTACAAAGAGTTCTATTGATTATTAGATTGTGGTTTTATTTACAGTACCCCTTAACATATTCGTCTTGCCCGGGCTTCCCCTACGTAACATCCGGGTTTATGCATAAGGTTTGTGTTTAAGAAATTAAATGTTTTTTTTTTTTTTTATACAGGGTGTTAGGTTAAACGAAGGACACACTTTGAGGGGAGTTAGTAGTCATGAAAATGAGCAACTTTTACTATGGGGCCGAACCTGAAATCGCAAAAAAAAAATCAGCTGTTCAGTACATTTTGACGAGCCATGCGAACATAAATGTAGGAAACGGTTGATTTTTTCGCGCGATTTCAGGGTTATTCCCATATTAAAAGTTGTTCATTTTCATGAGTACTAACTCCCCTCAAAGTATGTCCCTCGTTTAACCTAACGCACTGTATTTGAGTTGATTGAATGAAAGGTAAATTGCGGTTTACGAGTTATGACGTATTCAAAAAAACTACTTACTAGATCTCGTTCAAACCAATTTTCGGTGGAAGTTTACATGGCAATGTACATCATGCTTTTTTTTGTGTTATCATTCTATTATTTTAGAAGTTACAGTGAGGGGGCAGGATACACATTTTACCACTTTGGAAGTGTCTCTCGCGCAAGCTATTCAGTTTAGAAAAAAATGATATTAGAAACCATATCATATCATTTTTGAAGACCTATCCATACATACCCCACACGTATGGGTTTGATGGAAAAAAAAATGAGTTTCGGTTCTAAGTAGGGGAAAATTGTTTTTTTTTCTATTTTTGTGTGAAAATCTTAATGCGGTTCACAGAATACTACGTTCTACTTACCAAGTTTCAACAGTATAGTTCTTATAGTTTCGAAAAAAGTGGCTGTGACATACGGACGGACAGACAGACATGACGAATCTATAAGGGTTCCGTTTTTCGCCACTTGGCAACGGAACCCTAAAAATCGCAAATTCTAAACAGTTTTTAGTATACAGGGTGGCAGAAATATCGATGCGCAACCTGCAGGATGATTGCGTAACACGCTATCAGTAGCAATGGCTTTCATTTTGACAGTTCAACAACATTCATCGCGCTATTTACGTTGTTGAGCAGACACTTTTTTCGAACATAAGAAGCAATGGTTTAGCAATATTTTTCAAAATGATTCAGGTGGAGATTGATAACGTGTTACGCAATTATGGTGCTGTTACCATATATTCAGTACATTCGATGAGATGAGAAATTTATCGTCGGTTAATAAAAAATAAAAACTGCTGTTTCATAAAAAGGGCAGTACCGACGCGGTCAAAATGTATGGGCATTTTTTTTTATTAAACAAAGAAAAATTTCAACGCAGAGCTGGGATCATGTACCGAAAGGTAACAGTTAGCACGTCGATATATACCACCTTGTATATTTTGATGGCACGGTTGGCGCCATAGATATAGTTTTTTTACATTTTATGGATATAGTTTTTTACATTTTTATGGTTGGTGCGCTGCGTGTCGCGGGTTCGATTCCTATCACGGAACAAATATTTGTATGACCTACAAGTAATTGTTCCGGGTCTGGCTGTTTGTGTATGTGAGTTTAAATGTTTGTAAACTCACCCACTACACAGGAGAAATTCCTAGTGTGGGGCAACGTTTAAAAAAAAAACTTAATATACAAACTTCTTGGACGCCATCACAACCTTCAACTCCATAAAAAAAAAACAATATTGTTTATGTCCAACTAAGTTGCGAAGCCTAAAAAGTCCAAATATAAACTCGAATGCCCGATTGGTATCAAACCATGTAAGTACTAAGCAGACAGAAATAACAAAGAGGCCTTAATTAGGTACGTTGTGACGCACTGCCATACTCTATGAAACCCGTGGCTTCGGTCACGTGCTGATTAATTAATAATCGCTTTTGTTTTGGAAGTGGCACAATATTAGAGGGCGTAGATATTTAATTAGTTGGTTACGCAATAGAGGTGATGTTTTCAGAGGTATGTATTCTAAAACGGGAGGTCCGATGTGGTGCAATCTAGGTATTAGTGAGAGGATACCTATCTACCCACGTGGTGCATTAAAAGCCGCGAAAGAAAGAAAGAAAGAAAAAGTATTTATTGCGACTCGTCCAGGAAGATCACAAACTAATCACAGTAAAAAAATAAAAACCAAGTTATATAAAAAAGTAACAAAAAGAAAAATGAAACAGAAAGTCCTATACAAGGCCAAAAGGCTCAGGAGTCTGTCTGAGCATGATGCTGCGACGTTTAAAAAATAAATGTCGCAGCGCTGGTATTCTGATAGGGCCACTGACCTGCTGTATTATACATTGTATGATAGAGGTCAGTGGGTCCACTGCACAGAGCACTGTTTGATAGACTGCCCACTATGAAGTCACGGGCAGTTACAGAAATAAATAAATAATAAAATAGATTTAATATATAAAATATCAGCAAATAAAATATGAATTTCTAAAAAAGCAGTAAGATCGGTGCTTTTGAGATGTGGTGTTGGTGGTGGATGCTACGAATACCTTGTACCATGAGAACATTCGTTCGTTCGTTCGTTTCGATTCATTCGAATCCATACTGAAGGAACACAACATCACCAAACGGCTATCTATAACATGCCAGGAGCGTGCCTGCAGCTTTTTCGGACATAGTATGCGATCACTTCAGAATGGTGTGCAAAGGGTGAAATGAAAACGTGCTCAAGGTAGATCACCGGCAAGATGGTCAGACGCGATCAAGAACGCTATTGGGGGCAAGATCTACCGAGCGGTCCGCACGGCAGAAGACCGAACTTGAAGACGCGTCTTATGTGGTTGCGATCCTCAACATTGAGGGAACGACAAATAAGAGATAACTCCACGCTAAGATGGCTTTACGCACACTCTTTGACCCTGAATACCACTAAAACTAACTTTATTACCTGTTCACAAGTGAACCATAGCACCACGGAACCCTAATCCAAACATTGCAATACAGCTAATTTCATCTTAATCGCTAAATCAACGGATCACAACATTTATTGTACAAAGTTCGGATCAGCATCAGCACTTTGTCTGACCGAGTTACGAGAGATAGCTGCATCAACAACATCACACATGGATGACGGAAGGCACACACACTAAACAAGCATCTATGTGTATTTAGTTTATAATTAGTATATAAGATGTAAACTTTGTAAATAAAATTAGTCATCAAGCTGGAGTCGTGTTTGATTCCTCTCCGTCGAGTTACCCCTCACTGTGGCCAAGACACCTTTAGCCATCAGTACGATCGATCCTGTGAGTCTGTGGGATCGGCAGTGAGATATCCACCTCCTGTGTACATTGCACCTGGTACACTTACCTTGCCTTCCTACCCGCTCCGGTCTGTTGCCTTAGGTCGCTGGTAACAGGCTTTCCTGCCCACACAACAGTACTAGTACGTTGTGTTATGGTTTGTACGTTAGGGCTAGGGCGTTAGGGCTGATAGGGTACTAGGGCTAGTCAGACAGGTAGGCATTGAATTGTAAGAGCTAGGTTGTAGGCGTTAGGGGCTTAGGGGTAGGAACTTAGGTCGTTATTGCCTCTATCTAGCCACTCTGTGTTCATAGGGAGCGGCAGTTGTAGCACACTCAATAAACAACTAGCAGCTGTCTGTGTGCACATTTTGGTCCTTCGAGCCGGATCAATGCCTACCTGTCTGACTAGCCCTAGTACCCTATCAGCCCTAACGCCCTAGCCCTAACGTACAAACCATAACACAACGTACTAGTACTGTTGTGTGGGCAGGAAAGCCTGTTACCAGCGACCTAAGGCAACAGACCGGAGCGGGTAGGAAGGCAAGGTAAGTGTACCAGGTGCAATGTACACAGGAGGTGGATATCTCACTGCCGATCCCACAGACTCACAGGATCGATCGTACTGATGGCTAAAGGTGTCTTGGCCACAGTGAGGGGTAACTCGACGGAGAGGAATCAAACACGACTCCAGCTTGATGACTAATTTTATTTACAAAGTTTACATCTTATATACTAATTATAAACTAAATACACATAGATGCTTGTTTAGTGTGTGTAGTAATGTTCACAAGTGAACCATAGCACCACGGAACCCTAATCCAAACATTGCAATACAGCTAATTTCATCTTAATCGCTAAATCAACGGATCACAACATTTATTGTACAAAGTTCGGATCAGCATCAGCACTTTGTCTGACCGAGTAAGTCGGATACCAAGGTCAGTCTGAACGACAACATGTTTACGGGTCCAAGAATGCAACAAGACTTAGCAGTTATTCTGGTACGATGGCGTAAACATAGAATTGTATTTATGGCGGACATAGAGAAAATGTATAGATTCATAAACGTAAGCGAGCAAGACTTAAAATACCAACGCATATTATGGAGGAAGTCACCGAAACACACCATCGATGAATACGAGTTAACTACTGTGACTTACGGTACAGCGTCAGCACCGTTTTTAGCAGTTAGAACACTTCGACAGCTGGCGTTAGATGAGAAATCAAACTATCCCGTTGCCAGTCAGAGGACCCTTCACGATTTCTACGTAGATGACATTTTGTCAGGGGAAGACAATGTTGAATCTGCAAAAGAGTTACAAAAAGGTCTTATACATATGCTGAAGACAGGCGGTTTCAATCTCAGGAAATGGTCTGCTAATAACGCAGAGTTGTTAGACCATATTTTAGATGAAGACAAAGTTAGTCAAATGATGAAGATCCCGCTAGATGAAACTAGAAAGTCACTAGGAGTGTTATGGTCACCGCACGAAGACAGTTTCAGATTTCAAATTAAGGTTAATCAAAATGAAAAGCCAACGAAACGGTTCATTTTATCGGAGATTGCTAAGATATTTGATCCTTTAGGATGGCTAGCACCTGTAATCATAAACATGAAACTTATAATTCAGGAACTTTGGACAAACGGTGCAGAGTGGGACCAGCCTGTAGATGACGATATTAAAAGAAGGTGGAGTGGTTTACAGAAAGAACTGAAGTCGATTGAAAACATTTCCATCCCGAGATGGTGTCATTGGTCGCCTGACTGTAAAATAGAGTTGCACGGCTTTAGTGACGCGTCAGAAAAAGCGTACGGGGCAGTAATATACTGTCGTATATGTGATAATAATGGTGAATATAGTATAACCATGATACAAGCTAAGTCAAAAGTAGCGCCGAAAAAGCACAAGACAACATTACCAAAATTAGAGTTATGTGCGGCGGTACTACTCACACAGTTAATGGAAAAAGTTATAAACGCCATGGAAATTAGTGTAACAAATATATATTGTTGGACTGACTCGATGATTACTCTCGGCTGGATTAAAGGAGAAGCGGAACGATGGAAGGTTTTCGTAGCAAACAGGGTGTCTGAGATACAGAGGATACTACCACGAGCAAGGTGGAATTACGTAAATACGTCTCAAAATCCGGCAGACCTGATCACAAGAGGAGTTACGCCCGATAAATTAGAAAAATTAACCAGGTGGTGGAGTGGTCCGGATTGGCTAAACACGGATAACATACCCAGTACCAAAACAATACCTGAGATCTGCGAAGAGATTAAACGTTGTTATCATATTACAACGAAGTCCCAACTACAAAATAATGTGTGGGACAGGTTTTCAAGTTTTCAAAAAATGGTCCGAGTATTGTCATACTGTTATAGGTTCATACACAAGGAAAGGAGGGACGATCCGTTGAGCTGTACGGAAATTAACAGAACAACTAAAACGGTTCTTTTATTGATACAACAATCAATGTTCTCTGAGGAATATGAAACCATAAAAAACGGATTATCATTAAGAAAAGGGAACAAGTTGACATGTTTAGATCCGTTCATCGACAGCGATGGATTATTGCGAGTTGGAGGAAGATTACATAATTCAGAACTTACGTATGATCAGAAGCACCCAATTCTGTTATCTCAGGATCATCCCGTAACAGGAATGATGATTCAAGACGCTCATTTAAACACATTACACGGGGGTAACAATTTAACCTTAGCGTATACACGACAGAAATATTGGATACTTGGAGCAAAACGAGCAGTGAAAAGTTATATCAGGAAGTGTGTGAAATGTATAAGATACAGATCATGCACAGCCACACAAAAAATGGGTAGTTTGCCAAAAGCTAGAGTAACAGAGTCTTATCCATTTTCTCACACTGGCGTAGATTACGCAGGACCAGTCCAGGTTCGAGCAATGAAAGGCAGAGGGCATAAATCCTACAAAGGCTATATTGCAGTGTTTGTGTGTTTAGCCACAAAGGCTATACATTTGGAACTAGTAGGTGATCTGTCGACAGAGACATTCATAGCCGCCTTGCGAAGATTCATAGCACGCAGAGGCCCAGTGTCGCACTTGTATAGTGACAATGGATCGAACTTTGTAGGAGCTGCGAACTTTCTACATAACGAAATGTTAGAAGTAACACAATCAAGCAAGTTTCAAAACACTATGGCCAGCATTGGAACGCAATGGCATTTCATTCCGCCATCATCTCCTCATTTTGGTGGGATTTGGGAAGCAGGAGTAAAGTCTATGAAGCATCATTTGCGAAGAGTCATAGGAGAGCAAACACTTACATATGAGGAATTGAGCACATTTTTGCACCAAATTGAGGCTTGCCTAAATTCAAGACCGTTATGTCCACTAAGTGAAGATGTTAATGACAATGTCATATTGACTCCTAGCCATTTTTTGATAGGACGGGAATCAGTAGGAATTCCAGATCCACTGTCAGACAATAATACGGATTTAATAAACAAATGGAAACGTATTCAAAAAATGAAGAGGGATTTCTGGAACACCTGGTCCAAAGATTATTTACATCAACTACAACAACGATACAAATGGAAAACCAATCAAGAAAACCTAACGGTAGGAACTTTAGTAATCATAAAAGATGAAAAAATCAGTCCAAGTAACTGGCCACTTGCAAAAGTCAAGGAAATACACGCAGAAAATGATAAGTTAACAAGAGTCGTGACTCTTCAAAAATCATCGGGGTCAATTCTTAAGAGGTCAATTCACACGTTAATTCCATTACCAATTCAAACAAATGGAAGCTGTAATGATGGAAATATAACAAATGTGATACGAACTAATAGCATTACCGTGGTTAGAAACCATAGAAGTAAAAGTGATCAATCTAAGAAATGTAGTGTAATGTCAAAATGGTTCATATATTTACTAATAATGTTACAAATATTGGGAACAGCTGCACTAACATATTCGGTAAAAAAGGTGCCATCAGGATTCTACATTGAAGAAATCGGTACAGCAAGTATAAATAGAGGAATATTCCGAATAGAAACAAGTTTTGAGAGAGAACACTTAGAACAAGATTTCTATAGAGTGAGGACAGTAACGTCGAAATTCCGGCAGTTATGTACAAACGCGGAAGAATTAAGTGACACATCACATTGTAAACAGTTACACCATTATTTAATCGAAGAAGAATCGAAATTTGAGCGAATTAAAGAATATTTAATGGAAGTAAATCAAACTAGAAAGAAAAGAGGAATTTTAGGACAATTACTGACATCAATCTTTGGCGTAAATGATGAGGTTTATCGAGACATAGACTCGTTGAATATGAATCAACAAAAACTCATTGAAGCTGCCAACCACCAAACCAAATTTATGATATCAACTATTTCACAAGTCAATAAAACAGAAGAAAAGATAAAGCTAAAACTTGAAGGTTTTCAAAATAAATTGAACCAAGTTATTGATTATATGGACGCATACAACCATTGGTTCAGTACAGTTGACCATAATAGCATAAGCATACGCATTATGCAAACTTACCAATTAGCAGTTAATTATATATCAGAAGTCATGGATCATTACACTGGGTTTTTACAAATCTACTTGACAAAGGCAACGGTTTATAGCGTAATATCACCAAGGAATGTCAGTGAATTGATATCGTCAGCAAACCAAAAATTGCCGTCAAATTTAAAAATAGTTCAGCAACAATTATTAGATACCAAGATATCAGAAAACGATACCCATATACAAGTATATGCCTATTTTCCTATAAAGGATATATCTAAATACATGTTAATGTACGTTACACCCGTTCCGAACATAAAAACAGATAAGTCAGTGCAATCTATAGCTATACCTAAAGCTTACATAGGATTAGATTACAATAACGAATTATATTTTGAATTAAATTACGACGAATTTAAGAGTTGTTTGCAGAAATATGCTCACTTTATTTGTTTTCCTGGGGCGGTGAAGAACATGCAATTAAGCGAAAATTGCATTGTTGACCAAATCTTCAAAAATCAAACAAATACAAAATGTTTGTCCAAAACGTTTCATATACCGAATAAAGTTATATGGAAACAGCTATATATGCAGAATACTTGGTTATTTATAGTGCCCGACTACATTACGACGTCAATCATTTGTGACGGAGAAAGAGAAGAGTTAGAGCTTCGAGGTGTTGGTGTAATTCAAATATCAGATAGTTGTATCATGAAAACGGTTAATAACATACTAAGCGCAAAAAGAACTGTGTCATTACCAATAGTTATGTCGTACTCGAAACAATTAGATTTCACAGTAAATACTCAGAATGTTGCTAACAACTTAGTGAATCTAACTAGGGAGGAAGTAATGGCTGATTCAACAGATAGTTTTCAACATTTAATAAATAAAGAGAATGCATTACAAACCAGTTTAGATAATACTGTATGGACTCAAATCAGCTCTCACACATATTTAACCAGTTTCGTATCATCAATAGTAATATTAGCAATTATATTGTTTATAGCTTGTTATGGTCGACGTATAGTAAGTTGGCTAGCAAACATCGTGCACACACCAAAAGGAGGAGAGTCAGCAAAACCAACCGGTCACCCAGCCAGAGGACAAGGACAGGTTGCAGCAACCCAAAGGCCACCAGACAAACCACCCAGGCAGCTGCAGTCAGCAGTTTCCATGGAACCGACATACAGTCAACCAATACCGAAGGAAGAAAGAAGACCAAAACCAGATTCACGCCGTAACCAAACGGCTAATTTGAGCGAAATCGTTGAATTACAACAGATGTAAGTCATCCTTTGAGAGGGCCAGAATGTTCACAAGTGAACCATAGCACCACGGAACCCTAATCCAAACATTGCAATACAGCTAATTTCATCTTAATCGCTAAATCAACGGATCACAACATTTATTGTACAAAGTTCGGATCAGCATCAGCACTTTGTCTGACCGAGTTACGAGAGATAGCTGCATCAACAACATCACACATGGATGACGGAAGGCACACACACTAAACAAGCATCTATGTGTATTTAGTTTATAATTAGTATATAAGATGTAAACTTTGTAAATAAAATTAGTCATCAAGCTGGAGTCGTGTTTGATTCCTCTCCGTCGAGTTACCCCTCACTGTGGCCAAGACACCTTTAGCCATCAGTACGATCGATCCTGTGAGTCTGTGGGATCGGCAGTGAGATATCCACCTCCTGTGTACATTGCACCTGGTACACTTACCTTGCCTTCCTACCCGCTCCGGTCTGTTGCCTTAGGTCGCTGGTAACAGGCTTTCCTGCCCACACAACAGTACTAGTACGTTGTGTTATGGTTTGTACGTTAGGGCTAGGGCGTTAGGGCTGATAGGGTACTAGGGCTAGTCAGACAGGTAGGCATTGAATTGTAAGAGCTAGGTTGTAGGCGTTAGGGGCTTAGGGGTAGGAACTTAGGTCGTTATTGCCTCTATCTAGCCACTCTGTGTTCATAGGGAGCGGCAGTTGTAGCACACTCAATAAACAACTAGCAGCTGTCTGTGTGCACATTACCTTCTCAATAAATTCAAATTCCCAACCAAATCCCTCTATTTCCCTAAAAGCTCACTCGTGTAGTTCTATGTCGCAGCAGGCCTGCCAGTGCCCATCACTTACTCCAGTAGATCAAATAAAATATCTTGGTATCATCATTGACCAACACTTAAATTTCAAATCACACATTAATACCCTATCCGGCCGCGTACGGAAACTTATCTACATTTTTAAAACACTGCGACACGTAGCACACGCTTTAGTTATACGGAATGTATACTTCGCTCTCTGCCAATCACTTGTCACATACTGTATTTCCTGCTGGGGCGGAGCTGCAAAGACAGTGATGAAGCCTTTAGAGATCGCTCACAGAGCCATACTTAAAGTTGCCACATTTCGACCTATCTTATTTCCAACGACCGAACTTTATAAATCCTGGAACGTTTTAAATGTTCGACAACAGTACATTTTACATATAGTTTTACTCCAACATTCCAGAACACCATACAAACATATCTCTAAACGTCGGAAAGACTTAATCTGCACTATCCCACCTCCACGTACCTCTTTCGTAAAACGATTCTCTTTATATCTTGCTCCATCTCTCTATAATAAAATTAATGCTAAATGCCCTATCTATAAACTTCCATTCCACAATTGTAAAAAAACTGTACGGACACTCCTTCTGGACCTCAATTATGATGATACTGAATTATTCCTCACAAAGTAATCATGTTAACACACACAAACACACACGCACGCACTGACATGCACACACATACACACTTAACACAATGCACCTACACAGACGCTCACACTCTAGATTGTCTTTTATAAATAATAATAAAATAAAATATAATAATAGATATAATATAATTTTAAATTTGATTTTCGTATTGTCTTTGATTTAAATTTTGTTTATAATGTTGGTTTGATCTTAATTTGGTTATGATTTTGTTTTTAATTTCGATATTGATTGTAAATTTGATTGTGTTTATGATTTTAATTTTGGTAGAAATTATTGTCTTTTTACAATATTTATATAATAATCCGCCAATCAGGGGACCGGCACTGTCTCTCCTTAACACAGGCTATATTCTAGCCTATCTAGGAGAACAGTACTCCACCCGTCTTTATTGTATAGTTGAACCTTTATATTATATACATGCAACTTTTGTAAACTTTGCAATCCCATTTTTGAAATAAACTATTATTATTATTTTTTCTTTTTTCTCGGAACCGTTGGGTCCCGGTCCTTTGGAAGGCGTACGAGGGGCCGAAGCCAACTCGCAGAGGCCCCTTAGGAAATTTTAATGAAATGCGGCACCAACCGACGATTATCCCTGTATGCGCTATGCAAGTGCACCCAAGGATAACCCCCGGTTGGTGTAGGACTATTGCAGGATATGGAAAAATAAAAAGTTGGACTATGGGTTTGGGTGGCTAAAGTGGACTGGTTACCAAGAACTATGGAATAACTACGACCCCTGCCTGATCAATGTTTTATATATACACGGATAAAATGGCAGGGGGTGACTTGCACACTCAACAATGGGCCCCCGGAAACGGTCGCTAGCACATAGTGACGTAGCAACAAAGGGGCAACATGTCCTGAGGTGCTTATGAGGAGTGGAGAGGTATTCCACGGTTATCAGGACAATCCCGGAAGTACGGTCAAGATCCCTACCAGCATCTTACTGGAATACTTCCTTCCTCCGAGCACGTTTGCTCTTGCGAATCTCCACTCAAGCCGGCCAATAAAGGCAAGAATGAGGTGGGAGCTCTGTTCATCGTCATTGTTCACTCCAGCCGGCCAATAAAGGCAAGCCAGAGGTGAGAAACAAGACTTCTCCCTGAAGATAGGGTCCGTGGGGTCGCTACTGCCCAACAGTTCGCCACATGCTGCCCTGCGGATTTCTGTATCTCTCTTGGTCTGGCTCCTCACCTTAGACCTATTCCAGCAAAGTAAACTCTTCCGGCATAGGCCTAGAGTTCGGAGCGCGCAAGCCCCACCACGGCGTCAACGTAGAGATACGGCGGCGGGGTTATTAAGTTATTATTAGTTATTATTATTATTATTATTTATTATTATTATTATTTATTTTTAGAGTGTTTTTTCTTCTCAGCTCTCTGGCTGGTTTTTACTACATTTACGGGCCGAAACCAAGTAAATGCAGCATGTGTTGTGTTATGTTAAAGAAGTGTTGTGATGAGAACCTACTTGGTTTTCATCTATTTGCATGAACTTTCGTACAATGCGACATGTATTTAAAATTGCAGCTTTTTTGAGGGTGATATAGAGGGTTTCTTTTAGGTTTATTAATTTAAGGCTATGGAGAAGGTGATTTGGAATGACGCCTGTTGTGGAGAGGACTATAGGGACCACGTAAACTTTTTGTTGGCGCCATATTCTAGTTACTTCATCTTTGAGTTCTGCGTATTTACTAATTTTATCAGATATTGTCTTCTGTATGTTATGTGTGTTGGGAACGGCTATATCTATTAGGTAAGTAACTTTATTTATTTTATCTTGTAGGGTTATGTCCGGTCTATTGTAGTGAATTGTTCTGTCGGTGAGAATGGCGCGGTCGTAGTAAAGTTTATGTGTGTCATTTTCTAAGATAGTTTGTGGTGTGTAATTGTAGTAAGGAGTGTTTGCGTCTTGTATGAGTGTGTATTTGAGTGCTAATTTTTGATGAATTACATTTGCTACCTGATTGTGCCTATGCGTGTAGTCTGTCTGTGTGAGAGTTGTGCACGCTCCTGTTATGTGCTGAATTGTTTCTGGTTGAATGTGACACTTGCGACATTTATCGTTTGTTACTGATGGATCTTTGATAATAAATTTTCTATAATTTTTTGTGTTAATAATCTGGTCTTGTATTGCAATTATAAATCCTTCAGTTTCTGGGAATAAATTGCCTATTTTAAGAAACTTATTTGAGGCTAGTTGGTTTACATGGGATTGTTCTAGGTCATGAGGATGTCGGCCATGAAGAACCTTTTTCTTCCAGTCCTCAATTTTTTGTTTCTGTGGGTCATCGCTAGTATTATGTGGAGTATCTAGCTGTTCATTTAAATTAAGTGGGGTGTAGTTAAAATCATTTTGAACTATGGCTTTGTGAATGTTACTAGTGCGAGATTTTGACTGAAAGAAAGTTTTTAGTCGACAGACTTGTTTCCGCCAAAGGTGCTGGATGTCTATTAGGCCTCTCCCTCCGTTTTGCCTTTTGATAGTAAGCCTTTCTATTGCAGATTTAGGGTGTAAATTGTTATGTTTTGTAAGAGTGGTGCGTGTGGTTCGTTCTAATTGTTCTGTGTCTGTTTTTGTCCATTTAATAACTCCGAATGAATATGTTAGTATGGGGATGGCGAATGTATTCAAGGCCTGGATGAGATTTTTACTAGAAAGTTGTGTTTTACATACGGCGTTAAGTCTCCTTTTGTACTCTGTAGTAAGTGTTTCCTTAATCCTAACATGATCTAGTCCCTTTAGTTGCGTGTACCCTAAATATTTATATAAGTCGGTCGGTTCCATTGCTGTTATGGTGTCTGTGTTGTTTACGACATAGTTGCCGGGCCGTATCTTGCCACGTATGATATGAAGTGTTTTGCATTTATCCAGACCAAATTGCATGTTTATATCTAAGCTAAACTCTGCTGTAGCTTCTACTAGTTTCTTCATATCTTTTTCAGTTTGTGCATATAATTTAATATCATCCATATAAATGAGATGTGAGACTGTTGTTTGTTCTGTAGTGTGTTTGAGACAATATCCGGCCCGACAGCGCTGCAGCAAATTAGATAGAGGGTTTAGTGCAAGACAAAACCATAGGGGACTCAGTGAATCACCTTGGTAGATACCTTTCCTAATGGATATTTGTCGTGTTGTAATATTATTGTGATTGCAATTTATTTGAAGTGTGGTTTTCCATAGTGGCATTATGTTTCGTAGGAAATCTATTATTTTTGAGTTTATCCTATAAATTTCTAGTATTTGTATTAACCAAGAATGTGGGACACTGTCGAAAGCTTTTTTATAATCGATGTAGGTACAATGAAAATTTCTATTCTTTGTGGAGGCATGTTTATGGATAGTAGAATCAATGATTAACTGCTCTTTGCATCCCATATGGCCCCGCCTGCATCCTTTTTGTTCCTCTGCCATTATGTTGTGATGTTCAATGTGTGAGTTAATTTTCATTGTTATAGCTGATGTTAATATTTTATATATCGTGGGTAGGCATGTGATTGGTCTATATTGGGAAGGTTGTGGTGAGTTTTTAGTTTTAGGCAGCATGTATGTTATACCTGTTGCAATAAAATCGGGTATATTTTGTTGTCCTAATATAATTTTTGTTAAGTTTTTTGCTATGGGTTTGTGTAAAATAGTTAACTTTTTGTACCAAAAATTGTGTATTTTGTCTATTCCAGGTGATTTCCAGTTATGTAATCTGCCTGTTAAGTGTGTGATATCGGCCTCTGTAATCTCTTTATTATTATTATTATTATTTTTCTTTTATTTCACTAAATACATATAAATTATATTTTTAAATATTAGTATAAAAAATATAAAAACATTTAAAAATATAAAAAATAGTAGCCCACCGGTATCGGGAACAGGGTCCAAGCTACCGGCGGTCAGGGCTCCAGAGAGAGGAACCTCCTAACAATGCGGGCCGTGTCCAGAAGTACCGCTCTCTGAATCAAGCCCTTGATCCAGCTGCCCAACGAGAGCCTCCTTAGATGTTGGTCGAGGCTCTTGGCTATTAACCCATTGGCTGTCACGACTATCGGCACAATGATCGCAGTGTCCACATCCCACATGTCGACAACCTCGCGAGCCAAGTCAAGATACTTGATCTGTTTATCTTTCTCGGCTTTCACGAGGTTCTCATCATGCGGGACGGTTATGTCAACAATCATTGCGCGCCGCTCTGATCGATCCACCACCACTATATCAGGCTTATTGGCAACAATAGTCCTGTCAGTGATGATGGATCGATCCCAGTACAATGTGATATTACCATTTTCGAGAACTGGGTCGGGCACATACCTGTAGTACGGCACCTCCGATTCCACAAGGTTGTATTTCAAAGCAAGCTGCTGATGGATTATCCTGGCTACAAGGTTGTGTCTATGCAAGTACTCTCCGTTAGCCAGACGAGAACACCCGGAGATAATATGTCTGATTGATTCTCCCGGCCGGTGGCATGCCCGACAAATGTCAACCGTACCGTCTTTGACAATAAATCTCCGGTAATTGTTCGTCATCATAACTTCGTCCATAATTGCACAAACAAAACCTTCGGTTTCTCCAAAGAGGTTACCGAAACGCAGCCAGGCTACGGACGCTTGTAGATCTACATCGGGTCCACGTAGGGCCCGGAGAAAGCGTCCGTGAAGCTCCTTACTCTGCCATACCTCCATGCGATCATTAGTGTCAAGCACTACTGGTTTGCGCCAGTTCTCTTTAGCCAAGGAGAGCGGGGTAAGGCCCTTGTCCACTATGACTACATCTCGATGCATCCCCACGTCGGTTTCTAGGAAATATTCCCTGAGACTGCATATCTCGCGATTGTGGAGCGTCTTAGCGTTTAAAAACCCTCGACCTCCACATTTTCGCGGGATATACAGCCTCATTACCGATGACCGTGGGTGATGCATTCGATTTGCAGTCAGCAGTGTACGGACCCTCCTATCCAGGGCGTCGAGTTCGGTCTGAGTCCATTTGAGTATGCCGAAAGAGTACATCAAAACTGGCATGACCCAACCGTTGAAGGCGCGCACCTTGTTTCCGCCTGATAGAAGACTATTAAGCACTTTTTTCAGGCGGCCAAAGAAGCGCTCCTTCACCGATTGCTTCATGTCAGTAACATTGATCCCTAACGCTTCCGACATACCCAAATACTTATAGGTTTCGGATGCGGAGAGGGCTCTAAGGTTTGTGGAATCCGAGAGTTGGGTTCCCACGGATTCCACAATGTCAATATATTATTATTATTATTATTATTATATGTCTGTCTCATAGTTGAATGATTCTTCTTTCGATGATTCTTCTTGAAAAAAAAAAAAGTTACTCTTCAAAAAAAATAGTAATCTGCCAGTTTCACAAAAGCAAAATATTTCAGCGCTGTTCAAGCTTAACGTTGTTAGGGACACAAACACAGAACATAATCCCGCTTAGTATTGCTGTCTGTGATTATAATAGTTTGAATTTCAACGTTATTTTTAACTTTGTTTACTTCGAACATACATAGAAACTTTGCAAGAGTATTTTGGACATGTAAAATGTGAAAGAAAGAAAGAAAGAAATACATTGATTTAGCACAGACTAAAAGGCACACTACACCACTATTATTAGGAGATTCCGTCAATATATAATATATAATTACATGGACCGACTACCGATCTTACTTACACAATCCAGTAACTGGATAACACGATATGCTTTGGATTCTTTGGAAAGTCTGGTTGTCAAATTTTAACCATGCTCAAGTCTGCGGAGGTTGGTCAATTCATGGATCAACCTCGGCAAGCCTTGAAGAAGAATACCTAATAACAGCCACACGGGTGTTATTATTTAGCCATCTATGGCTCGTTCAATCTCAGAAGATCCATTGGCCAGATGACCATCATGGCCATTGACCATGATGGATCTAGTGACGGTTGTTTTCTATGGAAACAAAATATAATCTTGAATCCGTCTACCAAGTGTGGCGTAGAACCAAAGGCTAATTCTCGTAATTTAAAAGGTTCAAAATCTAGTCGCAGCCCCATCTCGGCGGGAAACAATTGTCCAAAATTTGTCAAAAGTGTATGGAAATTACAGGCGTTTTTGACAAATTGAGACTGAAATCAGACTGTGAACGGTCTTAAAATTACGAGAATTGCCCTTCCCGGGGCCTAAAAAGGCCACTTTGGCAGAATCGTATAAGAATAACATTGAATCACAATATGGCGAAGACGGTCCGTGTTTTACTTTTTTTTCGCTGCACTACGTTGGTATAATCAAAGAGATTGGGATTTGGATTGGATGATTGATATTTTAGCACAGACAAAAAAAATAACTGAAAAATCCTTCACCAATGGGATTTGATAAGATTAACTTAACAGTTAACTGTCCATTATGATTCATAATGTTATCCTTTTATGATTCTGCCAAAGTGGACTTTTTAGGCCCCCTTGTCTTCGCATTACATTAGCAGAGAAGATGCGTTCAGGTCAACAGAAGAAAATGGACAAAGACAAAGAAATGGACAAAGTTTTAAATAAATTAACATTTTTATTATTTACTTTTTAAAATTATTTTCTTATGAGGACCAGGCGATTTATTCTTAGGTGAAATGAGCTGTCATTCCACCTGATACTAAAGATTGTCACTATTTACCTGTTGAGCGAGGGTCCCGGCAATCATATCACTTGGTTTTAATAAGTTTTATATTTTATTTATCCTTTTGATAGATTCTTTTGTATTTTGTAAATGTGAGGATTTTGTAGGCCTTGTAGACTTTATATATGTAGACCGTTTTTTATTTTATCAAGTACTTGTTGACAGGCCTACGCTACTACTGTAATTCTGTAATTTGAAAACATTGTAAAAGCCAATTATTTTTAAAAGAGTAACCGTGGAGTTTTTTTGCCGGCTCTTCTCCATAGGAAACGACCAATTGGAACCGTGCACCTAGCTTCTGACGTTTCATAAGTACCCATGTAGGTTTATGTGAAATAAAATATTTTGATTTTCATTTTTAGGGTTCCGTACCCAAAGGGTAAAAACGGGACCCTATTACTAAGACTTCGCTGTCTGTCCGTCTGTCCGTCTGTCCGTCTGGCCGTCTGTCCGTCTGTCCGTCTGTCCGTCTGTCCGTCTGTCCGTCTGTCCGTCTGTCCGTCTGTCTGTCACCAGGCTGTATCTCAATAACCGCGACAGCTAGACAGTTGAAATTTTCGCAAATTATGTATTTCTGTTGCCGCTATAACAACAAATACTAAAAACAAAATAAAATAAATATTTAAGGGGGGCTCCCATACAACAAACGCGATTTTTTTGCCCTTTTTTGCTCGATATCAAAAATGGCAACAGGTAGGCACTTGAAATATTCACAAAATACTCAGTTGTATTTTAACTTTAATAATAAATAATAAAATTAAAATAAAATAAATATTTAAGGGGGGCTCCCATACAACAAACATGTTTTTTTCGGCGTTTTTGCCTTGTGGTACGGAACCCTTCGTGTGCGAGTCCGACTCGCACTTGGCCAGTTTTTTTTTTTATCGTAGATCTTTGGAGTTATTCCGGTCTGATCCCCTGAACCTCGATCCCCTCCTGGATCGTCTTCTGTTTTAATCTTTGTCTTATCCACATTATGTAAGTTTGCTCTTTATGACAAGTAAGTACAGTCAAAAGAATTTGACAGTCGTTACGTTTAGGAGAAAATCTGCCAACCAGACTTTCCAAAGGGGGTCGTGTTATTCAGTAACTGGGCTGTGGAGGTCAGATAGGTAGTCGCTCCATATAAACACTAGATAGGCCGGTACTTTTTTAAATGTCTCACCAAGTTGAGATTTTAAGTTTGAGTAGATAGTTAAGGTAGGTACTTGGTTATTATTATTGTATTAAAATCGGGCTCAATGCTCATCCGAACCATGGCAAAAATAGCTGTTTAGGCACATATATTCCAGTGTATTCCATCAACGATAATTGTCGGCCCAACGTATTTTGTGCCGATACAAATCTGCCCTAATGCGGATAAGGCTTAAGCTAAGCTCTTGCGTCACCACACAAACACAACACATAAATAGTGTACAGTGTGGAATATGTTTAGCCACACACGTATCGGATGTAATAAATAAAAACTTAAGGCTTTTTTTTTCTGTGGGAAATCATCAAATGGCAGTGTCAGACTCTTACTGACTAAAACCCACCCTTGTTCCTTCCTTAACCCTTTATGTTCCGGGCCAGCTGACCCGGCAGGCTTCGGCCCTAAGGCTTAAGTCATCATTTGCCTAGCCTTTTCCTAAATATCTTGGAGTCGGCTTCCAGTCTAACCGGATGCAGCTGAATAAGTGAATACCAGTATTTTAAATGAGTGACTGCCTATCTAGAGTGACCTCCACAACCCAGTTACTGGGTAATATGATACCCTTTGGTAAGACTGGTTGTCAGACTTTCGGCTTTCTGACTACCCGTAACGACTGTCAAACGTTAAGCCGTTGGTCCCGGCCACGAATCAAAACGTCCGGTCCACGAATGACAGCCGGGACCAACGGCTTAACATGCTTTCCGAGGCACGGAGGGTTCACACTGCACGGGCGTAGCCAGGTTTTAGTATCGGTGGGGGTTCAAGAAAATATAACAAAAAGTACATAAAATAACCCTTATATTAGAAAAATATTAAAGATGTGAAAAATAGATACAGAAAAAATCTCCTCGAAAGAATCGGGGGAGTCCTTTTTCGAGCAGTGGCACAATATAAACTATGAGCTAAATAAAAAAATAATGTTCTGTTATATATCACAGAAACACAGAATATTACAAAATTAATCTTCTGTTTTTCTTTTTAAATATATCCACTACTTCATTTGCATCAATTTCTATCCCATAGTGAATGTTTAGGAGAGCCAAGCCGTTCAGTCTGTTTTCACTTTTGGTGTTCTTATTTTGATTCTATGAATGTTAATATCTGAACTTTTCGGGGGGGGTTTGAACCCCCAAAACCCTCCCCCTGGCTACGCCCGTGGGTCACAGTATGTAAAGATGGTCACCCATCCACAGACCAACCGCGGCAAGCCTGATTGATCGACCTGTGCGGCTGTTATTATTTATCCACGGGCTCCACTGCGGCGGCCCTCCACTTAAGGCTTAAGTATAATGTAAAATATCACGTAACTTAAAACATATAACTAGTACTTTGCACGGAAATCTTATGCGAAAACAGCCTTTAAAATTAAGACTTGCGTGTTATCCCGTATTATTATGAGTCATTGCAAGGCTGACCTTATTTAACCAAACGTTTCTTCAGCTTTTCAGATTTTTTTTGGCTGCTTGCAATGTCAAGAACCTTGCTGTTTAGGTGTCAAAGTTCAAACTCGTGTAATTCACTGAAATATATAAAAAAAATGTGTGCGATCTGACTCGGCCTTGCATACAATGACAACGAAAAGGCTTTTCAGAAGTGTCGAGTCACAGGGCAATGGCCTCAGTTTTGAATGATACCTACAAAAAGTTTTTATATCGAGGATGGTGTATGAGGACTGTCGAATCAGAGGGCAATGGTCTCAGTGAATGATACAAAAACTTTTTGTTTCGTGGTTTAAAGTGGGGAAAAGATAAACAAATGTAATAAATAAAATATGAATTTATTGGCGTAAAAATGGTAGGCACATTACAAAAGTAGCTAGATTCTTAGGACAAAATAAACAAATATAAGTACAGGGGGCCTAAAAAGGCCACTTTGGCAGAATCATAAAGGCATAACATAATGGACAGTTAACTGTTAAGTTAATCGTATCAAATCCAATTGGCGAAGCATTATTCAGTTTTTTTTTTTTGTCTGTGCTAAAATACCAATCGTCGTTTCAGCCGATAGACGTCCACTGCTGGACATAGGCCTCCCCCAATTTCGGGAGGGTTTGCCATAATCGCCACGCTTGGCAGGCGGGTTGGCGATCGCAGTATGGTTTGATGGTGGAATACATAGAGAACGCTGCTGCCCATTCTCCGGTACTATCCTTAGTCGCCTTTTACGACACCCACGGGAAGTAAGGGGTGGTGGTATTCTTTAAGTCCGGCACCACACAGACAGTAAAATACCAATCAGTCCAATCCAAATCCAATCCCAATCTCTTTGATTGTACCTACGTAGTGCAGCGAAAAAAGAAAAATACGGACTGTCTTCGCCGTATTAGAATTCATAATGTTATCCTTTTATGATTTTTAGGAGATAGCCAATTAGTAAACACTTACATTTTGCCGTTCCGTAAACAACTAAGTATTAATAAATGTAATAACTTTACTTACGTTATAAACATTTGAGGAAGTGAAAGCTGAGTGTATGCGACATACGTGATATCGTTTGCAGAGTGATCAGTGACTGTATTAAGGCAGAAACATAGAATGAACATTTAAAGAAAAGTGACTTTGCAAGTTCCAATTGATACGAAAGTGGGTGTTTTGAAAAAAAACGTGCCCAACTTACTTCACTCTGATCGCTAATTCTACGGTTACGCACCAATACTTATATTTCAAAAGACAATTCCAAAGTGTTCGTGGCGGCGTTCGTAGAGTGAGGGCTGAGACTTGCGAGTTCCCGAGTTCGAATCCTAGTGCAAGACTTACTTTTTGTTTTTATTTTTTATTTTTATATATTGTTTTTTTCTTTTGCTATAATGATTTGCGCTGGCTGTAATGCTACTATTCTCGTTACACAAAAGAGAATTAAATGCTGTTTAAGCAAATGTGCCCTTCAGTACCATTTGGAATGCGTTAAGTACGATGAAGCGTCAACACCTAGGACTAAATGGACCTGTCCAATCTGCGTCTCTGGCCGTCCTAAATTGGACAACACTAATACACCAGTTCATGCTAAAGGTCACACTGTACAGACTGACCAAGCGGCTCCTGTTGCTGAACCGGCTACAATAAATTCCTCTATATCGGGACCGTCTGATAGCCAAAATAAACCAATAGTTGGTCAGAGACTCACGCCAGCTGAGAAGTCACCACCAGGTAAGCCTCGAGTGGCATGCGTTGGCACAGAAGTTAACTTGCAAGACACAATACTCTCAGAAATTCGTAAATTACGGCAGGATATGAATGAAAAGTTTGATAGTCAACAGGCCTCTTTGGTGAAATTTGAAACCACTCTAGCTACGGTCCAAAAGGAAATTAATGACCTAACCATAAGATTTTCCTCAATGTACGAGGGCTTGGACGAGTTTAAGAAGACTGTTACTTTTCTTTCTGACGCTTATGATGATCAAGTCAAATTAAATGCCAGCAATAATAACTGTATTGCCGAACTCCTCAAAGATAACGCCGCGATGAGCGCTCAAGTGAGAGAATTGGAGACTAGATTGCAGCAAATTGATCAATTAGCTCGTGAAAGCAATATCGAGATACAGTGCGTTCCTGAACACAAAACCGAAAACCTGTTGACGGTCGTAAAACAGTTGGGTAGAATTGTGGGAAATGAATTTCAAGACAATGATATCCAGTCGTTTCATAGAGTTGCCAAATTAAATGAAGAAACAAATCGTCCACGTAGCATAGTCGTCAAGTTGGCCAGTCCTCGCATTCGCGATAATGTACTTGCTGCAGTTAGAAACTTTAATAAGAAGAATGAGTCGGAAAAATTAAACAGCAGCCATATTGGTATTGGTGGAGAAAAGCAGCCGATTTTTGTGACGGAAAATCTGACTCTTGCCAATAAAAAACTACATGCGGCAACAAGAATCGCTGCTAAGGAAAAGAAATATAACTTTGTGTGGGTTCGGAATGGTCGCATATTTGTGAGGAAAGATGTAACAACTAAATCTCTGCTAGTTAAAAATTTGGAATTTGTAGAATCTTTGTAGCTTATCTTTTTTTATTAGTCGCGTACTTTGCACGTTTATAAGTGTTATAAGAATTTTAAATTCAAGTTTAAAATATATTATCAAAATGTAAGAGGCTTACGAACCAAGACAGATGATTTTTATACTGCTGCTTTAAATTTTGATTACGACATAATTATCGGCACTGAAACTTGGCTTAATGGTACGGTGTTAGATCATGAATTTTTAGATAACCGATACAGAGTGTTCAGGCGCGATAGGTCATCTACGGTATCCGCGATTACAAAAAGGGATGGTGGGGGGGTGTTTGTTGCAACTCTGGACAAATATGAGGTCTCGCGGAGATTTAATTGGGAGTCCCACTGTGAAGAATTGTGGATCACAATCAAGTGCGACAGTGGCTTAAGTATTAATATTTGTGCGGTTTATATTCCACCTCCAATCAAACAAGACTATATCGATTCTCTATTTCGAAACTTTACAGAAGTAATTAACAAAAAGTGTAAAATCAATTCTGTCAACTTACTGATCGGTGATTTTAATATGGGCAGTATCTCTTGGGAATATAATGCGGATTCTGGTCTATTGGTTCCCAAAGGATCTAGTAGTAATTTAGAACACATTTTTTTAGATATGCTAGCTTTTAATGATCTTCATCAATGCAACTCGATACCCAACGCTTCAAATCGTATTTTAGATCTAGTTCTTAGTAGTAGTAACAACAAAGTGCTGGTTTCTCAGGCCTCGATTTCACTTATACAAATTGATCCTCATCATCCAGCGCTGGAGATCTCGTTTACATCTAATCATAGCAATCCTCTTGTGCAAAATAAAATCCCGAACTTGAACTTTTATCTCTGCAATTATGAAGCGGTCAACGCTAAACTTGCGAAAATTGCTTGGTCTGATGAATGGAATTCTATAACTGATGTTAACGAAATGTTGCAGAAATTCTATGATATTCTTATGCCGATTATTAAACTGCATACTCCGATTACAAAACCACGAGATGAACGCTATCCTGTCTGGTATAGTCGAGCTTTACTTAAAGTCATTAAAGAAAAAGCAAAATATCACAATCTATTTAAAAAATACGGGAATCCTAGAGATAAAATTACGTATGAATGCCTAAGAACGCGTTGCAGTGAGTTGATAAAAGACTGTTATGCTAATTTTAAAAAGAATATAGCTGAACATCTGCGTACCAATCCTAAGCATGTCTGGAGATACTTAAAGAATAAGCGGACAGTTAGCAGTTATATTCCCAACAAAATGACTTGTAATAATACCACTAGGGTTGCCAGGGGTGGCCAGGAAATTTGTGACTTGTTTTCCGATAATTTTCAGTCCGTATATAGATTAAACAGTAACACGCACACCACAACGCCAGTTGAACCCACTCCCTGTAACAATAACACTTTCAGTCAGTGCAAACTTGAAGTTAAAGAAGTTTTTGATTACTTGTCTTCCCTGGATTGTGATAAAGGACCGGGGCCTGATTCAATCCCTCCGCTTTTCCTAAGAAAATGTGCAGCGAACCTGGCTGATCCACTGACTAAAATATTCAACAATTCTTTGGCGCAGGGCTCATTTCCTGATCAGTGGAAAATAGCGCACATCGCGCCAATCTTTAAATCTGGTAGTGTTGATGATGTTGCAAACTACAGACCAGTGTCTATTCTATCCGCTTGTGGTAAAATTGTTGAATCGCTTGTACAGAAAAAAATGTTTTCTCATTTTAAAAATGTGCTGAATGATAACCAGCACGGCTTTCGCCCCAAAAAATCAACACTGTCTAATCTAGTTGAGCATGTTTCATATATATCATCTGCATTAGATGACGGTAGAGAAGTTCATTCAATATACACCGACTTTAAGAAGGCCTTCGATTTGGTGGATCACGACTTACTAATTGCAAAATTAGAAAGTATGGGTATTCATGGGTCGTTGCTTCGTTGGTGCGAATCGTACTTAAAAAATCGCTCGCAACTAGTGTACCTTAAGGGTTTTAAATCCAAACAATTTTACTTACCATCAGGGGTGCCACAGGGGTCACACTTGGGGCCTCTATTTTTCTTAGTTTTTATAAATGATTTGGGTTACAAAATTGATTCGGAATATAAACTTTTTGCTGATGATTTAAAAATATATAGAACTATATACGATGAATCCGATATTGTTCAGCTTCAGTTAGATTTAAATAACGTACACAATTGGTGCATACAAAATAAAATGTCATTAAATCAAAACAAATGTTACTTCATTAAGTTTAGCAGAAAAAGGAATGCATGTCAATATTATTACTCAATTAATAACAGCCCGCTCCAAGAAGTTGATACCATAAGGGACCTTGGTGTTTTAGTAGACAGCAGTTTAAGTTTTAGGAGTCATTACGACCAAATGATTAGTCGGGCATCTAAATTGTCAGGTTTCATCGTCAGGGAAATGAAAATTTTTAAAGAACCAATTTTAACTATTTCCATTTACAACAGCGTTATTCGTAGTATTTTGGAATATTGTAGTACGGTATGGAACCCGTTTTATCAAGTGCACTCAGATCGGATAGAGCGTGTTCAAAAAAGGTTTTTATATCACTTGTGTTACTCGGATAACAAATGTCGTAGTCTGAACTCTTATAACTCTAGGCTGAATCATTATAAAATGACATCTTTAAGCGCACGTAGGAAATCTTTAGATTTCATGTTTTTATTCAAACTAATAAATGGTATAATAGATTCGCCTGAACTGCTAGAACAAGTGAAATTTAGTATCCCACGTAGTAGTAGCCGCTTACTAAATCGAAGGACTTTCGCCCTGCCTCATAGTCGGACTAATATCGGTCACTTTTCACCCATTTGCCGCATGCTTTCTCTTGCCAACTCCATTCGTGGAGAAATAGATGTCTTTACTGGTTCTGTAGCCTCAGTTAGGACTAAACTTAGAGTCTTAATTGTATAATTTTTATTTTTTTTTAGTTATGTCTTTATTATAATTGTTCTTTCCCAAAACTTTTCCTATCTATGGAAAAGTTCACATATCGTAAGTTTTGTTTAATTGTTGTGTTTTAAATACTAATTGTTTTACTTAAATTATGCATGCTGGATTCACATCTAGTAGATGTCAATCAGAAATATTGTGTTGTAGCTGTTTTAGTGCTTTTGTGATTGTACATCAGTTTTGTGAATTATATTAAAAAAAAAAAAAAAAAAAATGATTCTCCAAAATGGCGTTTTTAGGCCCCAGGTCTCTACCTAGGAAAATCCTGTGTTTCATGTGTGCATAATCAGTCTATAATGTTCCGAATGCCTTAATGGACACAGTCTTCCTCTCTATGAGAGGGAATGGTCCATAATTATCACATAATGTGCGGGTAGGCTGTCACATGTCTTACAATTTTTGGTTCTAGGACATGCCAGTTTCCTCACGATGTTTTCCTTCACCGTTTTAAGGGTTGTGGTGACTAAATAATTCACAAAGTAAGTGCCTGCTTGGGTTCGAACTCACGACCTTTTTGTTTTCGGGGGGAAACCTTCAAAAAGCGACCTGTAGGTACACTATTACTATTTTTTTTAAGATTCATATTTTATTTTAATTATTATTTCCTTTATTTAAATAAATACATATAAATTATATTTTTAAATATTAGTATAAAATAAAAATAAAAACATTTAAAAATATAAAAAGCCCACCGGTATCGGGAACAGGGTCCAAGCTACCGGCGGCGGTCGGACAGAGAGAGGAACCTCCTAAGTCCTAACAATGCGAGCCGTGTCCAGAAGTACCGCTTTCTGGATCCAGCTGCCCAACGAGATCCTCCTCAGGTGTTGGTCGAGGCTCTTGGCTATTAATCCATTGACTTTTTTTTTTTTTTTGAGGATGGGAAATCAGCAAATGACTCCTCCCGCTCTGGGTGGAGCGGAAGGGAGTGTCAGACTCTTACTGACTAAAACCCACCCGTGTTCCTTCCTTAGCCCTTTATGTTCCGGGCCAGCGGTAACCCTTTCGGACAATCCCGCTGACCCGGCAGGCTTCGGCCCTAAGGGGCCCCTCCTCGATGCTGACATCTCTTTGAGGCGCGCGTGGAACACGTACGCGCCGTCCGGCACGGGCCTGGTCCTGATCGGGCGGTGAGCTACCCATTACTCTCCGCCCGCAGGCCCGCTCCTACGGTGGCCGGGAGTCGTCACGCGGCTCCCGACGCCCGGAGCGTCTCCCGCGGCGGCTGGGACGGGAGGCTCTCTCCCTGAGCCGTTCCGCCACCTCCTTCGCTAGCATGACTGCTTCGCAGAAGGAGGTGACTGCCTCCCACTCCCTCTCGCCCCGGACCATGGCTTGCACCAGGGCCGGACGCGAGAGGTCGCCGTCGCTGCCAATCGCCTCTACGAGGACACGGCGGTGCTCCGCCCAAGCGGGGCAGACCTCCACCGTGTGCTCCCGCGGCGGCTGGGACGGGAGGCTCTCTCCCTGAGCCGTTCCGCACCTCCTTCGCTAGCATGACTGCTTCGCAGAAGGAGGTGACTGCCTCCCACTCCCTCTCGCCCCGGACCATGGCTTGCACCAGGGCTGGACGCGAGAGGTCGCCGTCGCTGCCAATCGCCTCTACGAGGACACGGCGGTGCTCCGCCCAAGCGGGGCAGACCTCCACCGTGTGCTCCACCGTGTCCTCTGGGCGATCCTGGCAATGGTGACACCCGGGCGTTTCCTCCCGCCTGATGATGTGCAGGAACCTCCCGAAACTTCCGTGTCCGGTGAGGACCTGCGTCAGGCGGTAGGTGAGGGCGCCGTGGCGCCTCTCTAGCCACTCCTCAAAGAGGGGTCTTATCGCCGCTATCGCGGCGTGCCCTGCGCTGGGTTGCGACAGTCGCTCTTTCCATGCCGCCATGAGATCGCGCCGGAGATCCGTCCGCTCCGCAGCGATTTGCCGCGGAAGCGGATCCTCCCCCCGGCGTAGTGCCTCCGCGCGCCACTCATACAGGCGCGCGAGGACTATCGCCTCCAGATCCCATGGCGGCAGTCCGGCAAGGAGGCTTGCCGCCCTTATGGCTACCACCTTCTGGGGCGCGTTCAGGTAGTGGGCGGCTCGCCGCCGCAGTGAACGCGCCCACACCGGGGCCCCGTATATGGCCATGGACCGCACGACCCCCGCGTAAAGCCTCCGGCAGGAGGCGTTTGGCCCCCCCAGGTTGGGCAAGAGCCGCTTGAAGGCGGCCCCGGCCCGTTCCAGTTTGGGGGCCAAACGTCGGAAATGCTCCACGAAGTTCCACCGGCTGTCGAGGACGAGACCCAGGTATTTCATCGTCATCCCGACGCCGATGTGAACCCCTCCTACCGTTAGTTGGGATCCCGATGGCGGCGCGTTCCGGGGCCCATGAAACGACATGGCCTCGGACTTGTGCAATGCCACCTCGAGACCCAACTGCCGGATCCTCTCCACGACTATCGCAACCCCGCGTGTCATCGCGTCGGCCGCCGCCTGATGCGACCTCCCCTGCGCCAGGACCAGCGTGTCGTCAGCGTAGCAAACCACGCTGACGCCATCAGGGAGGTCGGCGCGCAGCACCCAGTCGTACCCGATGTTCCAAAGAGGCGGCCCCAGGACCGATCCCTGTGGGACACCGCACGACATCTCTCGCCGGTTCCACTCCCCATCGCGACCGGGGTAGCTGACGGCTCTTTCCGTCAGATACGCCTCGACTATTCGACGGAGGTAAGGCGGCACCCGGTGATACCGGAGTGCCTCCACAATGGTGCTCCAGGGCAGGGTGTTAAACGCGTTGGCGATGTCGAGTGACACCGCCACGACGACCCCACCCTGGGACACCGCGTCCCCCGTCGTGAGGGCTCTCACGCGCATGATGGCGTCCACCGTCGAGCGCCTCTTGCGGAAACCGAACTGGCTGTCCGCAAGATCCGGCCCCGTCCTCACCAGGTGCCCGACGAGGCGGCCCGCAATCACTCTCTCAAAGAGCTTGCCGACCTCGTCGAGCAGCACGATGGGCCGGTATGCGGACAGAGAGTCCGCAGGGCGCCCTGGCTTCCGAATGAGGACCAGCTTCCCCGTCTTCCAACGGCGTGGAAACTGGCCTCTCTCCAAACATGCGCTTAAGAACGCCTCCAGTCAAGGCCCGAGAGCCCTCGAGGCCAGGACCCAGGCTTTACCTGGCAAGCCGTCGGGTCCTGGGGCGGTATTTTTGGCCTTCAGCCTTCCTACCGCCGCTCTCAGTTCTACCCCGGTCACAGCAGGGATGTCGTCGTCGTCCGTGTGGTCCGCTTCGGGCACCGCAATTGGCGGAGCCATGGGCGGGGGAGTGTGCTCCCCCCGTGAAGGGAACAGAGCGCTCACCACCTCCTCCACCAGCTGGGGGCGGAGACTCTGCGTCAGCGGAGGGGCCCAGGTGCGGAGTTTATTCCGCACCATTCTATAAGGGCGCCCCCACGGATCTCTGTTCAGAGTCTCCACCATCTCCTCGCGGGCCACATCCTTGGCCCGCTGGACAGCCTCTTGGAGGGCGGTCTTCGCCGCTCTGCACCCCTCGTACAGCTCCGCCTCCGTGGCTTCCGCATCCGGAGGGCGAATGCGGAGCCTGCGGTGCCTGGTGTACAGGTGTCGCGCATCGACGCACGCCTTGCGTAGCGTCTCCAACTCCTGCGACCACCAGTACACCCGACGTCGGGCGCGTCCTGGCCGGACTCGGGGCATTGCCACGTCACAGATCTCGGACATGGCCTCCCGGAACCACTCCGCCTCATCGTCGATGTTGGCAGGCCTGTCCGGTGATGACACCCAGGCCTGCACGATCATTGACTGTCACGACTATTGGTACAATGATCGCTGAGTCCACTAGTTATTTTAATAATTATTAATAGGCTAGAAATATGAGCGGTATTTTTATAGAAATATTTGTACGCCATAGTATGGCAGGATTTGCTGGAACCAATATTGTAACATCTACATATTTTACCATATTGTAACAAATAAACATTTTTGATTTGATTTACAACTCGTAACTTGTGGCCGCTACCACTGGTACCACTGGCATGAGTGGCTTCACTCACAATTCATGTACCTAATACATTTTTAATCATGCAATCCTAAAAAAAACAAGTAATTAACATTGTGTTTCAGAATAAAATGACTTGACAAGCCAACGTCGAACACTATTTTTGGACACTAACCATCCTAATCAATACGAGTAGATAATACCTACTGATATGTACTAAATTTTTAATTAAGTAAGGGCTTGATGCGCACAGCTGTCTGTACTTTTATTTTACTTCTGTCCTTCACAAAAGTCAAGGCCAGTATATTTTTAAGACTAACTGTAATACACATTGTGTCCAGTAGGTATACAGCGTGGAATAGGCCGACTTAACTCAAAAAAACTTTAACAACTTCAAAACTTTCTTGAACGTTTTTTTTAAGTACATTATTCTGTATTGCATGGAAGATTTTTGATGACTATCAAGATGACGACTAATAGAGAAGTATGGAAATGTAGCGGTATCTACAACACCACATAAACGCGTCATACTGACGTCACACATAATCCTGCATCTCGCAAGCAGAGTTTACCGACATGAATCATCTGGTAGTTGCCCGCCAGACACTACACCCGTCTGGCCATTGGATCCTCCCTTTTTTATGGAGGTTGAGTGAACTTCTCACCCTGTTCCTCATACCTCTACAGAAGAAAAAGACATGTTGGCGCCGACACCAAATAAATTTGGATAAGCGAATGATATGAATGAAAGATTTTTGTTTTGATGGCCTCTGCTAAATAATTGTGTAATGCCATAAAGGTATCAATCGACAGGATCGATCGCGATGATGACTTTCAAGTCGAATTTCACCACATGAGAGTGAAATCGTTCATAGAGCAACAACAACAAGAGCAACAGCTGTGCTAGTCTGTAAAAATCTCACCGTGAAAACTTAGGTGAAGTGAGAGTGGAGTGAGCTGTCAATAGTGTCAATTCCTAGCAAAAACAAACTCACTTCACCTAAGTTTTCACGGTGAGATTTTTACAGAATCGACCGGCAGCACCATCCCTTTATCTCAATGGTACACAGCTTTACCAATTATTCATGAAGTCTAGAATGCAAACCAAAAAAATAACAGAATTTGTCAGATTCCCACGCTGTCGGATTTTCAACGCTCAGCTAGCGTCGAAAGTTGAAAATCGAACAGAGCGCTATACACACGCGCGTATTTTGCATTTTTTTGCAATTTTGACATTCATAGATGTCAATTTGTTATTAAAAAGCGAATTAGTTGACGTTTTCCTTCAGCACGGTTATCAAGAGCCGCATCTAATTCTTCGTACCTAATATTCCATGCAAAATGAAATTTGCAATTCTGTACCACTCCAAACCGTTCCATATTTTCTCGGTAGGTACATTACATTTCGTACAATACGGGTACGGGAAAAGACAAATGAGGACATTTCTCATTTAGGAAAGTTGTCATAAAAACCGCGCTGTTCTGTTTACAAATTAGAGATGAGGGCTTAAAAGATATGTCTTAAACTGCGACATTTGACAAAGATTAATGTTGTCAGGTTTATATTTAAAATTCTTCGAAATTAATAGCAGTAATAAAATATTTTTGACAAATATTTAGGTTCCTACTGAAAAAACCTGTAATTTCAGTAGCATACCCGGTACAGTGAAATGAATTTTGCCTCGAAACAGCCCTTTACGTAGCTCTACGAATAAAAAGTCTTAATTAGTTTAATCATGATAATCATAACATAACGATACCCACACAAAGATATTCTGAGTCCAGTATTTTTTTTAATTTTTAGGACTTTGTGGTGCCGGACTTAAACAATAGCACCACCCCATACTTCCCGTCGTTTCAGCCGATAGACGTCCACTGCTGGACATAGGCCTCCCCCAAAAGGGGGGGGGTTTGCCATAATCGCCACGCTTGGCAGGCGGGTTGGCGATCGCAGTATGGTATGGTGGTGAAATGCATAGAGAACGCTACTGCCCATTCTCCGGTACGACCCTTAGTCGCCTTTTACGACACCCACGGGAAGTATGGGGTGGTGCTATTCTTTAAGTCGCCGCGGCACCACACAGACGTTAATACATTAAAAAATACATTTAGTCAAATTATGGGTTAATTACCAAGCTATTTTAAACAATACAGTATTATTAAGAAATAATACTGTATTGTTTAAAATAGCTTGAATGAACCTATTTAATTGGATAAGAATCCAATTAAATAGGTGCATTAAATACGTTGTGCATGGAGATCAAAATTGGCTTTTACAGCATATCATTAAAATGAATATCTTAGATGATATCAGTGATTTAAAATACGGGGGCAGGGCGACTGGCGGGGCGGTACGAAGTTCGCCGAGTTAGCTAATTTATAAATAACTCAAACTCAAAGCACTTATTTCAAATAAACCAATTACAAGCACTTTTGAATTGTCAAGGGGTCGGTCAGTCAGAAAGATACATTTAACACTACAAAACATACAATGAGCGGCCTTATCGCTGGTTCATGTACTTCTTACAATTCATCGCTTATATGTCTACTGTTTTTATTTCCAGAGTATTCAAACGCTTCAGGGAAGTGAATCCCGCCTTAGTGCCTAAGAGAATGACAGAGAACCAGCCACACACCATAGTAGTGCCTTTGGAGGAGATAGAAAAGTTACCAGAACTAAAAGTAAGAATTCATTGTTTATGTTAAATACTCCATTTTTCAACTTGCTTGCTTCTGCTACCGCCGGTACTGAAAGCTGCAGTGTGTATTGGCCTCCCACAAAGTAGACCGATGACTTGATGAAGATTGCGAGAAAATAGTGAATTTGGGCAACACAGGGCCGGTCGATCTGGTGATGTTTAGGGGAGGCCGATCCAGCTTGGACATCTTATACAGTGAAACCTGGTTAAGTGAGACATCAAGGGACCTGCAATGTCGTTTCACTTATAGAGGTATTCCACTTACCCAGTGTCTCAGATATACAGGTATAAATAAATATCTGTCTCATTTACAGAGGGTTCCATTAATAGAGGTGAGAATACAGGTTATTTCAGTTATACAGGTGCGATCATTAAATAAAATAATTTGTGGGTAGAATAAGAATGAGTAAACAAACAATGTTATCTCAGTTACAGAGGTTTATGCATATAAAATTTACTCGCTGTCTCAGTTATAGAGGTAACTATGATGATAAATCGAAAGAACAAATCCCAGATATAGAGGCTTACCTCGTCCCACTAACAGAGGTAATTCAGTGCCAAAGTGTTGGGACCTCAGCATGAGTTCCAGTTATGGAGGTTTCTCACTTATCCAGGTCCCACTTAACCAAGTTTCACTGTATATCAATTGCCGTGCCCCTAGCGCGCGGCTACAAATCGATAAAATAATACCTACAATAAATTAGGAGGAGCAATCGTTGAATAGAACGAAAAAATCATGCATGTTTCTCTGTCGCAGAAATACGACACAAGCGGTCAAAAGGTTAGATATAATAATGACGATGATGATGATGACTGCACAACACAACCCGATTCAGTAAATTAAAGTCAATTCTCGTTCGTTTTCAGCTCCACTGTCGATAACTTTACTAACTATTGCCCATGTCAAGATTAAACTAAGTCAGAGCTTCGAGGATCTAACTCCCGTCACAACCCGGGACCTTTTAGACAATTTTCACGAAGTTGTAAAGTCGCTCTGTCCATAGTTTGAGCAGCGGGATAAATTAGTTACACTTCCCTACAATGCAATGCCTTTCATCTTGCGAATTCAACAACATTTATTGCGTTACTTACCTACATTGTTGAGCAGACGAATAGTTTAGAAATTTCCTTCAAAATCCTTCAGATTGTGATTTAAAGTGTGTTACGCAGTTAGGGTGCTAGCGCAGCTTAACTCAAAAATTGGCTTGGTTTTTAGGTAATTATAAAATAAATTAAATAAAAATAAAAAGCTACAGGTGCAGAAAACCTCAAACGGCGAAAATATTCCAACCTGATTGGGAGTTATATGTTCGAGCCGTTTGGGGTTGAAACATGGGGTCCGAGTGTCCACTTTGGTTTTTCAAGATATCGCCAAGCGGTTAGTCGACTCTTCACGTGACCAGAGGGCTGGCCTATTTCTTGGCCAAAGAATTAGCATTGCCATTCAACGTGGCAATGCTGCCAGCCTTTTGGGCACTGTTCCTGTTGACAGCGATGCGGACGAATTTTTTGATGCCCTATGATTATTTTACTTATTTTTTCATATAAATGTACATATTGTTATTATTATTTTAAATATCAAATCAAGAAAAAAAATTATTAAAAAATCTAATTCAAAATAAAAAGCCATTTATTCTACTACCCTCTTACACCATGCGTATACTTAATTAACAATAAATCATTACAATTTCTAACATGCAAAATTATATTATATTTTTTTTTTATTCATCACATTTAAATTATTTGATATTTAATATGTTTTATATTATATGATAGTGCTTAATTGAATTTGAAAATTGATTTGATTGAATTTTATGTTGTAATAAAGTATTTATAATAAATAGTATGAATTAATTGAATTAGTAGCAGTCGCCTCCTTGGCGTGGGCCTCCCCCAGTTGTTTCCAGTAGTGTCTATCTCTGCTTTGGTCATCCAGTTCGGCCCTAGTCTTTGTACAAATAGGTTTTAGGTAATTAAAAAGTACCTAAATAACACGTAGGCTGATTTATTTTGCTACCAGGAATCTCTGGGTTGAAAAAATCCAATTGTGTCGTGCGTGTTACGGCAAGCGGCAGTATATCAAAACCTAATCTTGGTAATTGGATTAGAAGGACAGTATCAATTTCTGCGAGCGTTAACGTGAATCAAACAAACTGAGGATTATGAAGTATAAGCGTAAAGTGTAAGCTGCTCGCCATTTTTCTTGACAAAAAAAAACAAATGAAAATTTAACAATCTATTTTGAAATTCTACTAGAGCAATTCCTGATAATGATGTATGAAAAATAACCCGCGAAATTCAATTTGCCTTGCGTTTTTAAGAGCGTTTACGCCGTACGGCATTTCATACAAACTTTCGAGCCCTTATTTTTCGAAATGAATGAACCGATTTTAATTAAACATCATACGCATAAGCAGGATACAAGGGTCTAAAAAGTTAGTAGAGAACATTTTCCAATTTACATGTTACAGCCAAATTAGCCTAATTTTAAATTTTCCATAGAACAGATTTCAGTTTTCTTTTTTTAAATAAGACATTTCGAAAATGTTATCTACTAACTTTTTAGCCTTTTGTATCCTCATTTTGTTTGTTTTATTTTATTTGTCTCATTTTATTTGTTTTGGGCTCATGCGTATGCAGTTTCATTAAAATCGGTTCATTAATTTCAAAAAATAAGGGCTTGGAAGATTGTATGAAATGCCGTATGGCGTAAATATGCAGGTCAGTGTCAGGTTGTATATCAGTTGAACAAAGTCAAGTTCATATCCCTTTTGATATGACATGAAATAGTCATTCAATAGGGTTTTATGATTTTAGAGGGTTGTATTGATGATTTTAATGATTATAATTATGTAAATACATACTTGTTACGCTCGCGAATCATATTTTAATAATGAAATCACTAGCTAAGAATAGGAATAAGTCTACATAGTAATATTAGGTCCTGACGTCACTGAACCATCGAAAAAAAATTTTGGAATTTGGAAAGTTTTAAACAGGATGAAGTAAAAAGTTTGAACGTTCATGACGCAATCAATCTTCTTTTCGACAGCTGTAACTTTGTAACTCGATTCAATGTTACCATAACTTTGTAACGACTGTTATTGTAGGAAACGTAAAAATTACGCTCATAACTTTCTAGGTAGTAGAATTCGTTAAAGAATAATCTAAGAATTATATGAAAAACTTTTTCTTAATCCAATCTCGTCGAAGTCAAACAAATATCTTAAGATTTGTAAAAGTTTCGATTAAATTCGATATTAAATTGATTGATAGCTATAATTTAGGATAATCAATTATTTAGACACAATCTAATTGATTGATTTTCTTTTAATTTCCATCCATTTATTTGCTAATAGTAGCCTTCGAAATTCAAGTTTTATTTTGCTAGCATAACTTTATTTCGTATGAGAAAATTCTTTAGGTTCTAAGTTGACCTACACGATTATTGACACATGCATGCACTGACTGAACAGCTCAAATCTGCGTGATTCTTTCCTCAAAATACCATCTCAGACACTAATTTTCATGGCCTTCACATGATCAGATAATATTTGAACTTCAAAAGAGACTGTGACCTCTCGGTTTATTTAAGTTTTTCTTCACAGAGTAGTCGAATTAGGAACACCGAACTCATCCAGTGCTTTTTTATTATGATAATGATGTATTCGGTGCTACAACTTTTCGCGTTTGAATGGCATTGACATGGTTTAGATTGTTGGTGAACATTTATGAAATTGTCACCGAAGTTGTTCAGTCCGTTCAGAGTTACTTTACCGTACAGCAACCTTATTATAACGAGACTAAAGATCACAATGATTTTAACAGACTTGTCAGTGGTAGCAATCGAACAGCAACCTTATTAAAATGAGAATAAAGATCACTGTGATTTGGACAGTGATGCAAAATTAGAGGTAAAATAACTGTGAACAGACTGTATTTGAAAAACAAGATGGCGGCGTTAATTCCGATCTTGCGCACGCGCCAAAAGATCTTTGTACCGTTGTACGTGAAAACTACATTAAACATTTTTTTTCTGTTCTAGGAGAATCCATTTAAACGTCGAATATGTCAAGTGTTCTCACATGACGGCTCTGGCAACCTCACATTCGAAGACTTCCTCGACATGATGTCAGTCTTCAGCGAAGCAGCACCTAGAGATATTAAGGCGTGGTATGATATTTTTTTATATAAAGTTTTGTGAGGTTAATCTAAGACCTTTGTTGTTAGATTAACCTCACAACCTCTGTAACGCATGCAGGTAAGTTTGTGGTTTCTGGCAATGTATAGACAACACGGTGTCCCTGTGAGTTGTTGACAGACGACTAAATGGCCAGTTTCATCATCAGTCAAAGTATTGAGTCTTACTTGATCTTTACCTTTCTTACCTTTACGGCAAGTGTGTTTCTTCATTCAAGTAACAACTAAAATAGTGAAGAAACAAATTTAACCGTTACTTTGACTTTTGCGACGTAACTTTGGCTGTTACTATTGATGAAAAAACTGGCCGTAAGAAACATGGCGACAATAACCTTTGTTTACACACCACATCAACTAACCATTAAAGACGGTGTTGGAGTGGTGTCGACTGCAAGACTGTCTCAATCAGATGTTTTTGTAGGTCTACCTTCTTGTCTCAGTCACGACGAGCATCTTCTGACTTCTTCTTTTTCCGTGCTTTAATTGTGTATTATAATTGCTTTGTTTTACAAATTAGGTCGTCGAGCATTAGCTCGAATACAGCCATTGAAAGAAGAAAGCATGTGCATGAAAAAAAGACAATAATTTGTCAAATTACATTAATTTTTTTGACAAATTATTGTCTTTTTTTCATGCACATGCTTTCTTCTTTCAATGGCTGTATTTCAAATTTGTACACTAGGCGTCTGTTGACAGTGGTTTAAATCGGCCTTTTTTGAGAGTTCTAGTGCTTATAAAAATAATGTATTATCAAAAAGGAAATCATAGGGACATACAAGCAGTTAATATTTATTATTCTGTAAAAAATCATCGTGTTATGGTCATTAACCAGAACGAAAACAGGGGAGAGCGTTTCTAAGGAGAATTCCTCTTCTAATATTAACTCAGTTTATCCTAATCCACTCAGGGGTCTCCCCCAAGTACCTACTTCACAAGCCTACAACCGCTACACTCTGTTTTCCGCCTTCTTCGGTATCTCCGACGCGTTACGCGGTACGCTATCAATCGGTTTACAAGCCAACCTTAAAACCTTGTGTCTAATTAAAAACTAGACCTTGCGTGACACAAAATGAAAATCAAAAGTCATTTATTGAAACTAGGCTGAGAATCAGCACTTTTCGAACGTCAAAATTACAAAAGACAGTCCCCCAAAACGCCCCCCCTTCACCACTTCCTAGTCCCAGCAGCACAGCTGTCTGTTCAGTTAGAAAATACTTGTTTGTATACAATACTATGTATGCAAAGTAACTAACATTACAGGACACAGAACACTAAATTATTTGCCAATGTTAGCTAGCCAAGCCAATATACTGTTGCGCGCCACAATTAATGCCTGGTACAAGGTGACACTAGCGCCATCTAGTATCGAGTAGTGGAACTAGTAGTAAAGACCCTTCTAGAAATTTCGATGCGAGAACCTTCTAGAACTTTCCCGAACTATCGACATCTGGTCGATCGGGGCCTGTATGTACTCGAACATTCTAGATGTTTCTACAATGGAAGGTTCTAGAACTCTCTGCGGCACTATATAAGGTGAGCCGCGAGCAACACAGTTTGGATACAGCGACGGAAGCGAAAACATCGAAAGCGGTCTTCAACTGCGACTTAGAGCGATCAGTAGTGCAATTGTGTTTTGTAATTAGTGTGTTTGAGTTGTTAATTAAAGTGTCAATTTTTGGTTATTAAATCGGCAGTTTTTATTGTCACGAACCCGAAGCTCGTAACAATACCAACAATTACAATAAAATCTAAACACACACAAGCAAAAATCAAAAATGTAAACAAAAACTTACTACCTAATTATAAGCCTCCAGGTAAAAATGGCGTCACAGCTTACATATTTATGCAATGCTGGGTTCTGTTCACATAGCTATCACTTGAAGTCACAAATGATAAACTAGGATAGGACCATCGAAGTAAAATAAATAATAATAATAATAAAATTTATTTACCATAAAAATACAGATGGGAACCTAGTTAATATATTATAAGTACTGTACATTGTATACATCTGGTTCTATGTTAAAATCTGTACTCAATTATTATAACCCTGCCTCTTAAACTAGGTAAACCTGTATCTTAAGAGACAGTGATCAGCCACGAGGGTCTTAAACATAGTTATTTAACAAGTTAATGACAAAAATAGATGTGTGTCGATCCATCCTTTACAATTGAATCTATATTTCACGGAAACAGAAAAAAAAAAGAAAACTAATAAAACTAATAATAACAATAATACAAGCTAGCTTAATTATATAAAATGATTTTAAAATGATAAAGTTGATAAGCGATGTGCAGTTGTTATGTGTTAAGGAAGTGTGGGTTGTGTCTGCATGAGTGTGTCGTATGTGTGTGAGTGTATAAGAATATATGATGTGTAGTGAGGGTTATGTTTGTTGAGTAAATGTATTGTTTGTTATGTAAGTGTGAGCGTATTGCGTGTAAGGTATAAATGGACATTAGGCGATGAAGGAAAGTAAGGACTCTGTAAAAGCATAGTCCTTCTGTAGAAGCCACTCTGTTACTTTTTTTTTAACCATTTGTGTATTTAGGTCTAAGATACACAGCACTTGGTGAATTTTTTGATATAAGCAAGCAAATAAACAAGTTATTACAACAATAAAACCATGATCAGCAAGACTGGTCGTCTTGCTGATCATGAATAGATGTATGTACTTTGGCTAATCCGAAAAATGGTTAATATATTTTATCTTTATTTCTAGTGTTAAAATTATGTCTATCGCTTATTTTATTAAAAAGATGTAGATTTTTTCTTACATACATAATATTTTCATAAATGAATTGGCAAGGTACCGTCATAATATTAATCCTTTTAAAAAGTTCCCTGAGAGATTCGCATCGACGTAGATTATAAATGGCTCTGACAGCTCTCTTTTGATCAGCAAGACTGGTCGTCTTGCTGATCATGGTCACCACAAGCAGCACCCGTTCACGAGCAAAACGCAAAGATCAGCCTTTACTACAATTTTTAGGTGTCTAAAAATAATAAGCGCTCAGGTATTTTTATACAAAGGAATGTTAATAAATATGATAGATAACAAGACGAGATCGGGGCGAGGCAAACAAGGCAGGGTAAATGGAGCCATTACCCTATTTGTCCTGACTGCGCCCAGAAAGTTAGCTTATATTTACTGTAGAAAATATTATGAATTATAGGAAAATATATTGCATAGTTTTGCATGTGGAGTGAAGGGAAAAGTTTCCACATCAAAGCACATTATGTCATAAAAATAACTTTATCACAGCTATTAAAATTTTCAACAATATTCCAAAAGATATAAGGGAACTCCCTCTAAAACGCTTTAAATCAAAACTACACATTGGTAATTGTTTTTTAACCGACTTCTAAAAAAGGAGGAGGTTCTCAATTCGGATGTTTGTATTTTTTTTTATTTTTATGTTTGTTCGCGCATAACTCCGTCGCTTGCCAACCGATTTGAAAAATTATTTTTTTGTTGGAATGGGTATGCTTTCCAAATGGTCCCCTTGAAAATTTTATCGAAATCGGACAAGCGGTTTTTGAAAAATCAACAAAAACCTAAAAATTTATCTACATTAACGATCTTTTCATATTTCATAACTCCGTCATTTACAAACCGATTTGGAAAAAATACTTTTTTGAGCATTTGCTCTAGAAAATCATCATTTGGTAAAGTGAAGCTGATGATAAAGACCACAGATGGCTATCGGAACTACTCAATAACAAATATTTCACGGGTTGCGATTCGATTACTTTAATATAGTTGCTAAGCAATTTATGCTCGTTACAATGCATATTATGGTGAAATGGAACTGATGGTGACTTCTCAAACAGCTCCAGTTCTCCTGGCTCTTATTAGGGGAACTCCTCAACATTAACGTCCCTGCATCGGGTAAAGCAATATTTTGTAAAAGGTGATGAGCAGTTGACATTAGGCTATTGTAACTTAGATAAATTACAAACTGACCCACTAAAAAGTGAAAAATAAAAACTTTTTTTCAAAAAAAAAACAACCGACTTCCGAAAAACACTATAAAGTGAAAAATAACTTTAATTTCGGAAGTCGGTGGCAAAAAACTAAAATACAAATCCAAAGACACCGACTTCCGAAATTAAAGTTATTTTTCACCCTAGTGTTTTTCGGAAGTCGGTTGTTTTTTTTTTTGAAAAAAAGTTTTTATTGTGTAAAAGAATTTTTTGATAAAAAAGTAGCAATTACCTAAATATAAGATATGATTAATTATATTACTTTATTATACCTGTATATATTATGCTTTTTGTTATTTGTATGCCAGTCCATGGCGAAACATATAAGATCATAACTTTATTTATAAGACCTTAATGTACCATTTTAAAGCAAATAAATATATTCTTAATCCATTAACTGGCACCATTCAAAATGGCGCATAGGTACCTAATAACGAGGATAATTTGTTCACAAAATTAATTAGGTAATCTACGTGAATAATCTCTTACATTTGAAAATTCCATTGTTTAAAAGTACCTAATTAAATTACGTTAAATTACGAATGTGGCTTAGGTAGATAGAAACAAACCTACTTTCACAATTATAGATACTTCCAGGATATCTATAACAAGTTTGCAGGATCTCCTGCTTTCATAAGATACTAAGATTACTGGACAGCCGTGCGTACTGTAGATATCTTTAAGGTTCTAGAAATCTAGAATAACTTCTTAACTCTGTTTCCTCAGGTATGCATTCCGCATCTACGATTTGGACGACGACATGTACATCGGACGAGATGACCTCCTCGAAGCCACCAGACTCCTCACGAAAGGGGAGCTCCATCCCCAAGAAAGGGAGGAAATCGTTGCCAGTGTGCTGGACGAAGCTGACGTGGATGGGGATGGCAGGCTATCGTTCATGGACTTCGAGCATGTCGTAGTGCGAGCCCCCGACTTTCTCTCCACCTTCCATATCAGAGTTTGATTCTAATAAATATATTCAGAAGTTGTGAAGTTTCACTCATGAATAATTTATTGTGTTCTGATTATCTTTTCGTTTTGAATTTTAGGTGTTAAGATCGTTATGGAGTTAGAGATTCATTCTCAGTACCTAATATTAATGTTGTTCTTATGCTGATTTTTTTTGATGAATAAAGAATGTACATACATACGGTATAAAAACATAACCCTTTCGGCTTTGCCGAAGTCTCATAAAAAGGAACATGATGTAGCTATGAAATCCGCAATAGCTTTGTCTAACTTTGGCTAACAATCCGCTTTTGTGAGACAAACGCACTGCAGGCCGTGGTAGATGTTTAATGGAATTTAAACTAAGGCTGGATAACTGAACTAGTTTGTGTAGGGTACAGACAAGGACTAAATTGCTTATGTAAAGCACCTTTAGGGTAATTTTTTACGTGTACCTTTTAATATTTCCAACTACGTCATTGCCAACATTTTGACTGAAAATCATAGTTAGATAAGGTGACGCACCTGCTACGAGTGAAAGGAATTTATTTGAAAACAAGCCTTGTACCCATCGCCGAAAATTACAAGTTTCCATACACTCACAATACAACAGAATTTTCAAAAATCCGTTCTTAGTGCTCACCTTCGTTATACAACATTATTTTTAGTATATGCGAAACCCGAAATACTTACGTGTCTAGTATTTTTATGTCAAGAATCTATGTATAAAATTTCAAAACTGTATCATGAAAAATCACCAAGTTATAAGCTTGTTAAGTTACCTGTTGGTCCGTACAAAAACATGCTCACCCGTGCCGCTCACCCCGCGCCGTCTTGCGCTCATTGATAATAGTACCTAGGTACCTAACCGTTCGGCGCGGAGATTGGATAACCTACTTAGTGTCGCTCGGTGTCCAACTTTTAATCTTTTTTAAATATTTTTGGGACAAAATATAACATGGGGTAAAAATTATTGGAATCGATTCAGTTACTTAGTCTACAAACTATATTCAGGTTTCGCATATAAGTACTAAAAATAACGTTGTATAAAGAAATGTTGTGCAAAATCTAATGTTTCGAGTCCCAGCGGCTTAGGCTGTGCGTTGCCTGTCAGTGAATGAATTTAAGATTCTTAGTAAGTAGATTACTTGAGAGCAGTGGTAACGGCCCCTGTGGGCTTACCAAGTATAGGCTTAAACCCGCTTTACTGTGTGTAAATAATTACATCATCACTGCCTTCAAGAAGGAAAACATCGTGAGGAAACGGCATGTTCTAAAACTAAAAATTCGAAGAAGACATGTGACATCTATCAACCCGCACGGGGCCCGCGTGGTGGATTATGGCCCACTCCCTCTCTCAGAGAGAAGACCTGTGCTAAGCAGCCACATTAAAGGCTTATTATGCTATGCTTGCTTGAAATTATCGCTCCTTGACCAACTTATGGGACGACCATGTCCTATTTCTAACCATCCCCTTTTTCTTACAAACAATGTGGCCAATATGAATTTAATAACATTCTGAACGGCTCGTTTTATTCATTCTTCCGAGCTCTCTTTCATCGTATCAAATTAAAAAGGATTTCATCCAAAACCGTTTGCTTAGGAACCTCCTTTTTATCCCACAAACCTTTTTAATCTTTTACCCCGTAATAATCCGTCTATTCAACGTTTAATACGTGGGAGCTGTGGTATCGGATCCGACAAAAAAGTAAAAATAATTAATTAAAAAAGAAAAATGTGTAGGTAAATCATTTCATTGCCACAGTTCTCTAATCGGTGAAGGAAAACATCGTCAGGAAACCGGCATGTGAGCATATTCTAGAACCAAAAATTCGAAGACATATATGTGACATCTACCAACCCGCACTGGGCCCGCGTGGTGGATTTCCCACTCCCTCGTGAAGAGAAGAGAAACTTTATCTCTGTACCGTATGCATGCACCCATATATATCAGCAGGGCTAGCATGGCCGGAGACATTTTATCCACGGGGAGAGGAGAAAATACTATTCCCCTCTGTCAATTTTGTCCACCCTCCAAGCATGGCGACATGGGTGGATAAACTATTCACGGTGGCAGTAAGCACGAGACATTTTTATAGTACAATTAATTATATTTTCTCCAAGAGATATACTTAAACCCACCATCTAAAGACGAGGACAAATTTCTCCCTTTATTATGTCAAAATATCTGTAATTTTTCTCTTCCACTAGTCGCCATGCTTTAGGCGGGGGGTGAGTATCCACGTCAAATGTCAAAAAGTGATATAATTCTCTTTCCCCCTGTTGCCGTGCTTTGGCAGGTGGATAAAATAATTTTATCCCTTGTCAGTGGAAATAACCGGTGGAGAAAAGTTTTATCCCCAACCCATGCTAGCCCTGCAGAGAGATATGCCTTCACTCTATAGATATTTCTTCGAGTTCAAATGTCGCCACCTTTTTCCCACTCCTGAAACTCACACAAAAACAAAAGAACGCTGAAAGATGCTTTTTTGCTGCACACGCAAGAAAGTAGGCGTAACACTTTTGTGCTATCTTATTGTACACATGCTCAAAAGGGGCGGGCACTAGAAAGTATAGATAGGTACAGTTTTTTTTTTTTGCGGATGGGAAATCATCAAATGACTCCTCCAGCTCTGGGTGGAGCGAAAGAGAGTGTCAGACTCTTACTGACTAAAATCCACCCGTGTTCCTTCCTTAGCCCTTTATGTTCCGGGCCAGCGGTAACCCTTTCGGACAATCCCGCTGACCCGGCAGGCTTCGGCCCTAAGGGGGGCCTCCTCGATGCTGACATCTTTTTGAGGCGCGCGTGGAACACGTACGCGCCGTCCGGCACGGGCCTGGTCCTGATCGGGCGGTGAGCTACCCATTACTCTCCGCCCGCAGGCCCGCGCCTACGGTGGCCGGGAGTCGTCACGCTGCTCCCGACGCCGTTACAGAACAGAACGTAGATACAGTCACTGAATGCACACATGCAACTCTGCACTGCGTAACACACTATCAATCTCGATCTGATTTTTGGAACTATAATTCATACTCTTATTTACTAACTAGCTGTGCCCGCGACTTCGTCCGCGTGGAATAGTGACTTTTCGGGCAGCATATTTTGAATTACATATACCGTCTACAGACCGGGCATTTGCTGTCCGAACCCTCTGAGAACTCAGGCGAATTTCAGTGAAAGTCTCAGACTCTAGTGCTTGAGCTTCACGGTCGGCAGTGAGACGTATTTCTCGTTTTTCCTGTGTTTCCTGAGACCGAACATTTGCTGTCCGAACCCTCTGAGAACTCAGACGAATTTCCCTATCAGTGAAAGTCTCAGACTCACGCGATAGTGTATGAGCTTCACGATCGGCAGTGAGACGTATTTCCCGTTCGTCCTGTGTCTCCTGGAATCGAGCATTTGTTGTCCGTACTCTCTGGGAGCTCAGGCGGGTTTCCCTGACAGCAAAAGTCTCAGACTCACGCGATAGCGCGTGAGCTTCGCGATCGACAGATAAACGTGCCTTTCATTGTTCCCCGTTTTCCCTATTTCGAGTTGTCATCATTCGAGAACGATTTGAACTCAGTCGACATTCTCGCTGAGTCGAAGTTTCTGCAGCACGAAACCTAGCCTGGTGCAGAGAGCCTTTTGCCTCACGACCTTCCTCAGATTCCTGTGATCGAACTAATCTCATCCTTTTAGCATTTCTGCTACATTGGGAGAGGTTGGATCTTCTTCGAGGCATTCTTACAATAAAATAGTACTTACTACTTAACACACAGTTATTTAGTAAACACGTACTATCGTAAACAATTAAATTATAAATACTTACAGATTATTATACAGTCTAAAATTATCACTGTTTAAGTAATAAGTGTTAAGACGTGTAAACCAAACGTCATTATCATCATCATTTCAGCCGATAGACGTCCACTGCTCGACATAGGCCTCCCCCAATTTTGGGGGGGTTTGCCATAATCGCGACGCTTGGCAGGCGGGTTGGCGATCGCAGTATGGTATGGTGGTGGAATGCATAGAGAACGCTGCTGCCCATTCTCCGGTGAGACCCTTAGTCGCCTTTTACGACACCCACGGGAAGTAAGGGGTGGTGCTATTCTTCTACGCAGACAAACGTACTAACTTTATAAAACAAAAGAATTGCTAGAAAAAATAATTACTAACCTAAGCTAATGAACTTATAATTAATAAAGAAAATCAAGAAAAGAAATGCCTAACCTATAACAAATACTTATAATATTTATATACAAACCCTAAATACAAATTAAGATAAGTATACCGAAAATCAGGGAAAGAAATGCCTAACCAATAATAAATGCTTACAATATTTATTTACAAAACCCTAAATAAAAATTAAGATAAGTAAATACCCAATAATCAAGGAAAGAACCGCCTAACCTATACCAAATACTTACAAAATTTTAAAGAAAATTAAGAAAAAGAACCTAACCTACAAACCCTAAAATATAAATAAATGAAATATGCAAACAGTCAGTATTCAAGTGAATCGCAATAATCGAATCCAACTATTCGCCTATACTCTCCAGGATACGTGCGTACGCTACGAATAACTGAATCCTTATGGCAGCGGCGAGTTTTCTTTTGAAATGGTCATCCCGCAGTTCAACCTGAGGGGTTGTCGACTGCTTAACCTGGCTTTCCTGTGGATGCCTCAATAAATTAAGGCCTCCAGCCAGGGCATAATACACAACTTAACTACACAATATAAACTTAAAAAATAAGCGACTACACGCTAAGGGCACCCCCTGTGGGGTACGGACCTCGGCTTAGGGCGTCGCTGGGAGAGGGCAGCAAGGGACAGGCTGGATCGGAATTATGGCAGCGGCGCGGCTCTCAGCGCGCTTTATACAAGGTGTAACGGAAAGGGGGTATCAACCCTGAAGGAGGTGAATGTGCTCATGAAACTGAACTAATTTCCCCAAAGAACATAGGTCGAAATATGAAAAAAATTTTGGACCTCCCATAGTAATAGTAAATCACTGATGTGCTATTACTATGGGAGGTCCAAATTTTTTTTTTCATCTTCATTCACCTCCTTCAGGGTTGATACCCCCTTTCCGTTACACCTTGTATATATAGCCACGGACGCGCAGGCGCGAGGCGTTTACGTACTCTGATAGAATACCTTAACAAATGTTCGCCGTGATTCTTTAAATTGACATAACTTTTTTATTTATGAACCGATTGACATGACATAAACACTAAATGTTAAGTGAAGCTTACTACAATATATTAGTGAAAACCGCATCTAAATCGAATAAGCCGTTTCTGATATTAGCGTGCACAAACACAGCAGACAAACAGACAAACAGACAAAAAAAAATTTAATTACATTTTCGGGTTCGGCATCGATATAATAACAACCCCTGCTACTTTTTTTTTATATATTTCCATTGTACAGACACCACTTTTCTACAATTTTATTATACATATGTATAGATTTATACCTACTACAAAATATAAATAAGGTGCGTACCTATTTCATTTTTGGGAAACTTATACACAAAAACCGAGATAAGATAACGCCAGTGGCTACGTAACAAGTATTTTGTTTATTATACACTAGCAGCACCCTACGGTTTCACCTGCATAAGTGTCGATCCCGGGGGAATATTGGGATAAAAACTATCATATGTCCTTTCCCGGGACTCAAACTATCTCTGTATCAAATTTCATCTAAAGCGGTTCAGCGGTTTAAGCGTGAAGAGGTAACAGACAGACAGACAGACACACTTTCGAATTTTTAATATTAGTATGGATGTATTTATAATAGTTTTCCACCTAATATAATGTCCGCAGTAAATAAAAATACATAAGAAAAAAAAAACCTCAAAAATAACAACTATTTTATTCAAGAAAGAAAAACGAAAAAAAAAAGCAAAAAGATATGCTCCGCCGCGACAGTGTAATCACTGCCGTGACCAGGATTCGAACCTGGGTTACTACGGCCACAACGTAGGGTCCTAACCACTAGACGATCACGGCTACCGGAGCTGGTGACAGATGCCGTGAAATTACACACCGCTTTATATCCGTTGTCACTCCCACCTCAGACTGACCTTCTATTTCTTTCTTACACAATTTTGTTAAATTACCGATAACCAATAAGAAAAAAAAAAAATTGGCAGCAACATTTACACGGTTATTATCGGTTTTTGTCGAATAAGTTTAGGTATCGTTGTCGTTTTCTTATCAAAACATTTGTTTGGCCTCAAATCGGTTATTACGACGACACAATATTATTAGCATTGAATGGGAATAGTGCCGTGACGTCATGGCATAAAAATAATATCGTTTTTTTTTGTTATTTGATGTTGTTTTTAGGGTTCGGTACCCAAAGGGTAAAAACGGGACCCTATTACAACTATTACCCTTGTACTAAGACTTCGCTGTTTGTCCGTCTGTCCATCTGTCTGTCTGTCACCAGGCTGTGTCTCAAGAACCGCGATAGCTAGACAGTTGAAATTTTCACAAATTATGTATTTCTGTTGCCGCTATAACAACAAATACTAAAAACAAAATAAAATAAATATTTAAGGGGGGCTCCCATAGAGCAAACGCGATTGTTTTGCTCGATATCAATAATGGCAACAGGTTGGCACTTGAAATATTCACAAAATACTCAGTTTTATTTTTACTTTAATAATAAATAATAAAATAAATATTTAAGGGCTCCCATACAAGAAACGTGTTTTTTCAGCGTTTTTGCCTTGTGGTACGGAACCCTTCGTGTGCGAGTCCGACTCGCACTTGGCCAGTTTTTTCTATTCTGCCTAGGCTGGCGTTATTTTTGGCAGTTTTCTTAGATATCTGTTGTTGACTGAATTTTAACGTGAATCGTAGGTACTGTGAAGGTCTACACCGGACCTCCACAGTTCCTAATTAAAAGACTGTAGATTTGGAACTATTATATTGTTAAGAGCGTGTATTCGGTTCGCGACGAAAACATCGCGTTTTCGAGTTTTTTCCAGGGCAATATCGTAATGATGTGAGCAGATTATTTGAAGAATATTACGGTTTTAGAAATACTAAGTCTTAATTTAGTGCACTACAGAGTAAAAGTGTAATTTTTAGGGACGGTTTTTGAAAGCTAAGACAATCCCTGCATGTTGTTTTACAAAAATATAGACGTCAGAGTTATCTTTCAGGACGAATATAACCATTATAATGTGCCAAAATATTTTATATGTTATTATTTATTTTTTGAGACTATAGTCTCAAAGTGCATCACAGAGCTAAAATTACGAAAATATTGCTATTAGATATTAAAAAACAATATTTCAAATTACAAAATCGTTTCACTTGAACAATTTTTTTTCACCAGTAGTTGAATAAAAACATAACATATTTATTTTAATAAAGGTAATGCTAAATATTCTGAATTTTTTTCAGACCATTATTTAAACTCATTTATTTTAGACGATTAGGTATTTAAAAATCACGATAAATCATCGCGCGCAATCCTTTACCGATCAGTGCGTCCCAGCGACAGGACGTATCACTTTTTGTTTTAAGTTTTTAGATTAAGTTACGTCGTAGTAGTAAGTAAGTTTAAGTTACGTTGTTCTAGCAATCGTGTAGATTTTGTCTTGCGCTAAATCGAATACGCGCTCTTAAAAGAGAACTTTACAGCACCAAGCCAAATATATCAATGACTCTCTAGAAAAAAAAAACACAATATTAAAATATTTGACACACGCCTGAATCTTCGAATGGAATATTATATCCAGCCAGACCTTTCTGCTAAAGGCCGGAACACATAAGACACTAAGTACCTATTGAGACAACAAGATAGGCAATTCGATTTATTTAGTACCTAACCTAACTATCTAATCGTAAGCAAATCGGTAGGTAAATCGTTATATAATAATTAGATATTATATGTTTGCTATATTATCGCATATACAAAACCAGCTAGATAATTGTGATAATTAAATAATAATTGTATAATACACAAACAGTACTTACTTCCCGTGGGTGTCGTAAAAGGCGACTAAGGGGCGTACCGGAGAATGGGCAGCAGCGTTCTCTATGCATTCCACCACCATACCATACTGCGATCGCCAACCCGCCTGCCAAGCGTGGCGATTATGGCAAACCCTCCCTTTTGGGGGAGGCCTATGTCCAGCAGTGGACGTCTTTCGGCTGAAATGATGATGATGATGACACAAACAGTAGCATCATCTGCCTAGCCTTTTCCCAACTATGTTGGGGTCGGCTTCCAGTCTAACCGGATGCAGCTGAATACCAGTATTTTACATGGAGCGACTGCCTATCTGACCTCCACAACCCAGCTATTGGGTAATATGATACCCCTTGGTAAGACTGGTTGTCAGACTTTCGGGCTTCTGACTACCCGTAACGACTGTCAAAGATCCACGAATGACAGCGGGGACCAACGGCTTAACGTGCTTTCCGAGGCACGGAGGGGTCTCGGTATGTAAAGATGGTCACCCATCCACAGACCAACCGCGGCAAGCGTAGCTTAACCTGATCGATCGACCTGTGCGGCTGTTATTATTTAGCCACGGGCCCCTCGGGATGACACAAACAGTAGCAATGGCTTTAATTTTGACAATTCAACAACATTCATTGCTTTTTTTACGTTGTTGAGCAGACAATTTTTTCATACTTGTGAAGCAATGGATTAGCAATATCCTTTCAAACGATTCAGATTGTGATCGATAGTGTGTTACGCAATTAGGATGTTCCAGGAACTGAAGTATGTTCATCTAATTTCTGAGAACTTAAAATAACTGGATTATCAAAATTAAAAATCAAAATCACACTAATATTATAAAGGCGAAAGTTTGGGAGTGTGGGGGTGTGTGGGGTGTGTGTGTTTATATGTCTGTTACCTCTTCACGCTTAAACCGCAAAACCGATTTAGATGAAATTTGGTAAAGATATAGTTTGAGTCTCGGAAAAGGACATAGGACATTTTTTTTATCCTGATATTCCTACGGGATCGATACTTATGCGGGTAAAACCGTGGTGCGCAGCTAGTTCTTTCATAATTGGAAACTAAGGGTCTTACCACAAAAACTTAAACATTTGTTAAACGTGTGTCTAATGTCAGTGTTACGTCAAAGTCCATAATAAATATGTCGTGTTTAAAAGGTGTTTAACCTAAACAACTGATAAACACTGTTTTGTGGTAGTAAGGTAGGTTTCCCAATAATACTAGGTATGTGCCAGATGGTTGGTTACCGCGTAGAACTGGTAAGTCAAAGCATTTCAATTAGATTCAGTGCAAGCTAGGTTCCATACTGTAAGAAATGTGTTTGTGTGTGTCTAAACTGTGTAAACTGTAAGTAGTAGTCGATCCTACAGTTTGGAACCTAGACCTAGACCTAGTGGTCTAGTTCATGTATTATTCAACTAGCTTTCCGCCTTGACTGTTGTAGTATAGAGGTATGAGGAACAGGGTGCCAAGTTCACTCATACTCTATAGAAAGTCCATTCAAAATACAGGGTCCCATTAAAATAGATGGACAAATTTTAACACAAGCTTAGTTCGTCTAACCAATGATTTCCAAGCAAAAAAAAACTCTGATTAAAGTGATTTTATGTTGATCTAAAATAATAAATTATGTATTTTCGTTAGCTGATTATTTTTCTTGTAAGTATCTATGCGTTTTTCTTATATATTTTTTTACCATCGTCCTTATTTTGATGGTCTGAATGATTTTTAAAAGTTTGTCCATCTATTTTAATGGGTCCTTATTCTGTAATCCAATCGGAATAAATACACATTACATCAAGAATTTGTTTGATTTACAAATTATTTTGGTACTTATTACGTTTGTATGAACTACGCATGCTCCGCCAGCCCCTTAAACATAACCGGTGAAATGTGGGTGATCTATAGGATAGTTGCACCTTTGCTTAACGCTTTGGTGAATAAAGGCATGGTGTTATGTTATGTAGCGACCCGGCCTGACTCGCCCATAGCCACAGGTACAGACATCAAGCTGCTACAATCTGTCAAATTTCTTTGATACATTTTCAACTTAATCGCTAAAGTATAAGGTTCAAAGTTGAATGGGAAAATTTGACAGTTTCAGCTAGCTTGATGTGCTGGCGTCCATCGCACGGGTGCAATCTTCTGATGTTGCGAAATGTCAAAACATCTAGAGATATGTGCTTTAACATTAGAGTAAGAAAGCTATAGAGCGTCGGGTAGACCACACAAGAGACAAAAAACTAACCTAACTAACATGAGCTACATAAGTAGCTGCCTTGAAAAAACTGGCACGCACTGAGAGACGGAAATAGTATAGCTTTATCCTTTTCTGTTACTTATAATAACTCAATACTTTATCCCTATCTTGTGGAAATGAAATGGAGCTACCCGCTGTCTATACTTTTCTTTGTCTAAGGCTTTAACTAAGTTTAACATTCAATTGTTATTGCAAGATGTATTGTTATTGAGAGGCCCGTGGCTAAATAATAACAGCCGCGCAGATCGATCGATCAGGTTAAGCTACGCTTGCCGAGGTTGGCCTGTGGATGGGTTACCATCTTACACACCGTGTCCTCTCCGCGCCTCGGAAAGCACGTTAAGCCGTTGGTCCCCGCTATCATTCGTGGATCTTTGACAGCCGTTACGGGTAGTCAGAAGCCCGAAAGTCTGACAACCAGTCTTACCAAGGGGTATCGTATTACCCAGTAACAGGGTTGTGGATGTCAGATAGGCAGTCGCTCCATGTAAAATACTGGTATTCAGCTGCATCCGTTTAGACTGGAAGCCGACCCCAACATAGTTGGGAAAATGCTAGGCAGATGATGATGATTGCAAGATGTAGCAAGGGTCTTGAAATGAAAACTTCTTTAAGCGCATTTTTAGCTCTGTTTGAAGTTCTGAACAGTGAACGAAACTGACCCGTCACGCTCGTGTCGGTGATGATGAATCGGGTATACTCGGCTGCGGTCGGTCGGTGACGCTGACTCGCGTATACTCGGCGCTGAATCGCGTATACTCGGCTCATATAAGTTTTCACTTCTATATTTTACTAGGAGCGCCCCGCGATTTCAGCCGCGTAAGTTTCGATCCCGTGGGAATATCGGGATAAAAAGTATTCTATGTGTTAATCCAGGAAATGGTCCATCTATGTGCCATTTTTCATATAAATCTGTTCAACGGTTTACGCGTGATTGAGTAACAAACATCCAAACATCTTCTCAAACTTTCAAATTTATCTCGTACTAGCAGTGCCGCGCGGTTTCACCCACGTAAGTTTCGATCCCGTTTGGATATCGGGATAAAAATATCCTATGTCCTTTCCAGGGACTAAAACTATCTCTTTACCAAATTTCATCTAAATCGGTTCTGCGGTTTTAGCGTGAAAGGTAACAGACAGACAGACACACTTTCGCATTAGCATTAGCATTTTTTTCGTATTTTATACTAGCTTCCGCCCGCGGCTTCGTCCGCAAGGTATGCAGATAAAAACTATCCCATGTCCTTCCCCGGGACGCAATCTATCTCTCTGCCAAATTTTATCGAAATCCGTTCAGTGGTTTAGGCGTGAAGAAGTAACAGACAGACAGACACACTTTCGCATTTATAATATTAGTATGGATTAGTAGGATAAGCCAGCGACACGATGCTAGTGTCCATGCGAACTCAACTGCTCTGTTTCCCGTTCCCTTCTAAATGTATTTCACGCTCTTCGCCATCTTGGTTATGCGAAGAGCAGAGCACGAAGAGCATTACGTCATAGTGACGTCATGACTTGGCAATTAGCCAATGGACTCACAGGATTTTGAATTTTTTTTATTTTTGTTTAGAAATCATCTGGCATGTTACTAATATTTGTTTTTCATTATATTTTTACATTGTTTGATTTATGTATTTTTGTATGGAAATAAAAGATGATTGGTTATGTTAGTTTTTTATTTTATTTCATACCTAATTTTTCAAAAACTTACTCTTAATTCAAAGTTAAGAAGAATTTTATCGTTGATCAGGCGGTTGAGCGCAGCGAGACCAGCCGTCAACGTATGGTGCAGAGTGAGACGTGTTCCTGTAGGCGAATATTTGTGACTTATTAATATTAATTTTATTTTAAGTATTCGTCATAGTGTCACTTTTATTTCGATGTGTTTTTCATCTTGTTTTTATATCGGCACCTTGTCTTTATATTATAATCATGTGAGTAGTTTGGTTAACATCTAATATTGTACCTTTGTGTGTTGTGCTGTCTTTTTGTGTGCGCCAAATAAATGGTTTATCTATCTATCTATCTATCTACACAACACGAGTGCAGCGAGTGATTGTAATCGCAAGATGCAGCAAGAATCGCCGTCTGTGTTAGTCACAAAAAAGCGTGTGATTTTTATTCTATACTAGTAGCACCCCGCGGTTTCACCCGCATACCGCGTGTCGATCCCGATCGAAAGACGCGTGGCGCTATCTAGTATCATAATAACGTTATTGTTGTTTTCCTCGGGAACAGCACTTTTTACGGGATGAAAGGTACCATATATGTCCGTTTCAGTAAACCTGACGTGTATGCAAAATTTCAGGATGATCGGTTCAGTGGTTTAGGTGTGAAAAGGTAACAGACAAACTTACTTTCGCATTTATAATATTAGTTAGGATAGTTAGGAAGCCAGTGACACTAGCGCTGCTTGTGATCGCAGTGTCCGTGCGAACTCAACTGTTCTGTTTGACATCTCTATTTCACGCTCTTCGCCTCCTTGGTTATGCAAAGAGCAGAGCACAAAGAGCATTACGTCATGACTTGGCAGCTAGCCAATAGACTTACCTACTTACCTAGAGGATTTTGAGATATTGCTTTATTTCTATTTTTATTCTAAATTGTTTCTTTCTACATGATCTGGCATGTTACCAATATTTGTATAATATGCATTATGTTTACATTGTTCTACATGTATTGTTGTATGGAAATAAAAGATTCATTCATATTCCGGAATAAATTCTCTAAATGATGGTCAAAACCGAATCAAAATTCATTGCGTAGTTTTGACGAACTAACCGGTTGCACTGGCACGAAAGCGACATTGTTTTACACAGTTATTTCATTAGGTATCAGCATCATCAGTCTACAGCAGTCCAATGCTGAGCATAGGCCACTCCAATCGCACGCCATTCAACTCTATTACTCTATTCTCGACAACTCTCCATCCAGCTGCTACCAGCTCAAGCGAAGATCGACGCCAAGCGAAGATCGACGCCAAGCGAAGATCGTCGCTCCACCTAGCTTAAGTGCGTTCTACCTTAATAATAATAATAATAAGTTGTCTGTGTGGTGCCGGACTTAAAGAATACCACCACCCCTTACTTCCCGTGGGTGTCGTAAAAGGCGACTAAGGGTCGTACCGGAGAATGGGCAGCAGCGTTCTCTATGTATTCCACCATCATACCATACTGCGATCGCCAACCCGCCTGCCAAGCGTGGCGATTATGGCAAACCCTCCCAAAATTGGGGGAGGCCTATGTCCAGCAGTGGACGTCTATCGGCTGAAACGACGAATAATAAGTTTATTGATTCATAAACAAGTTACAATATTTAGGTATGACGTTACACTGGATCCCGCACTAGGATATCCTGTGGATCCAGTCTCTTTTTTTAAGTCTTATCGATTCGTGGTTTCCAGTCAAGAACATATCTACCCCAACGGTCATCGGATCTACGGCTAATAAATATGGCCGGCCCATTGCCACTTCAGCCAGCTTATTCATAAATCAGTTGTTTATTAGATTAGACATACAAGTAGGTAGGTAGGTATTAAAATATCGAAATGGCGAAAATCTTCTTAGGTAGGATCATCCAGCCCGTACCTTTTGCACCTATGAAGTTCAATTTTTTTCATACAAATTGATGAAAACTAAACTTCTTCTGATTTAAATACCAAAGTGACTTACCTATACCTTTTTACTTAACCGTATAGTTCGGTAGCGCCCCCGAATGGACCCGAACACACGAACCTCCGCCGGCTCGGTACTGGGTCCCATTGGACCCAGGAATTACGACATACGACACCCTTAATTGATTATGTAAATATTTATTATGCTACCCATCAAATCTTATGAATGTGCGTTAATTAAGAGAGTTGTATAAAAAACTCATATGTTAACGCCAATAAATATTGCATATTTAGCGCGCAAGCTTATTAATTTACCTTTATTAAATTTAAGCCTGTAAATGCGATAATCGCCATTTTGTTGACAGAGGTGGTCGAGGCTAAAAAACATAAAAAATGGGGATTTCGAACATCCAAACTCCACCACAGGGGCAGTGAATAATACATCATTTAATTATTTGACGAATTCATCCATTGCCCAAGTTAAATAAGTAGCGGTAATGAAGTTTTTTGATATCTAATGTCGAAGTTTCGCGCCAATCGTGCGTGTTTACATTTTTCTTTTCACAAATGTCACACACACACATGTAGATAAGATTTAAAATGTGACAAATATTATTGAAAGTATTATAAACAACACGAAAATGCCCAAATCTTAACGTAATATTGAAACACAGGTCCAATAACACGTATTATTCATTACCACTACTCAATTTGTGTTCAAAATCGCCGTACATTATTGTTTTTTTTTATCGTAATGATGTGTGAAAGCGATTATGATAAACAATTTTTTTTTAAATTTCGATTGACTCGAGTAATTAATTTATGTCGAATGTCGGAAATCGATACTCAGAAATTAAAATAAAATCATTTTAATACAAAAAGCATTGTTTATAACAATGATTTATGCTTTTTTAATGTAATTATAATAGTTTTTTGGACATTATATTAAAACTGAGTCAATAACTGAGGACTTTTGACCATAGTCATTCATTGAATTTCGCGCCGAATTGTTTCTATATTTGAATTTATCTTCGGAATGCGCCCGCCGGTTCAAATTATTTTTATGCATATAATGTACAATTATTTATTTTTGATACTTTCCAATAGTTTGCTACAGAATGCCCAGTATACATTTTTTAGGGAGGCTTAACAAAAGTTCGGGAATGATGATAAATTAATTGGATAAATTGGGTATTCCGCAATCACTTTAAATTGTATGAACTTGGTAGTTTTTAGGGTTCCGTACCCAAAGGGTAAAAACGGGACCCTATTACTAAGACTCCACTGTCCGTCTGTCTCATGAACCGTGATAGCTAGACAGTTGAAATTTTCACAGATGATGTATTGCTGTTGCCGCTTTAACAACAAATACTAAAACAGAATAAAATAAATATTTAAAGGGCGGCTCCCATACAACATTCCTGTTTTTTTGGCGTTTTTGCCTTGTGATACGGAACCCTTCGTGTGCGAGTCCGACTCGCACTTGGACAGTTTTGTATTTAATAGTTTACTTGAGTAATAGAAATTGTTTTTTTTTTTGTGGTACTAACCCAACGTAATTTTAAAAACTGGCCTTGTTTATGTCGGACCACGCACAGTGAAAAGTTCGGTAGTTGGGTTGAATATTGCACAATGCTCATCATTAATTTGATCGACTGCAAAAATAAGTTTGTATTTCATTAACTCATCATTCATAACGCACCCAAAAATTAAAGTGCCGGCCAGAAAAGAAAAGTACTGTTTTCTTATCCCTTTCGATGTTGACGTCACCCGCAACGGCCCTGTGTCACTTTTAGGGAAATAACATATTGAACATTTCTTACTATTACAACGAAACTGCAATTAACCCCCTTGGCTGCTATTTGAGATTAAAAATGCCAAAAAATCTTATTTTTATAACAAGTGTTTTAAGCATAACATTCAAAAAACAAGCAAGCGCGAGTCGGACTCGCTCTCCGAGGGTTCCGTACCATCATATGTTTTTAAATTTTCATCGGCGAGGCCTATATTCGTCAGAGAATTTTAACATTGTGCACTGCGGTGTAGAATATTGCAGTTTTAGGTCAGCGCTATCTTATGACCGATAGTGGAACTAATGTATTTATTGTTGATGATTTCTGAAAGAGTGTGCGATTTAGAGACATCGTTTTATTTTTCCTGTAATTGTTACATAAACTTCTATCACATAGAATAATTTCAGGTTTTTCTCTATGCAAACTTCGGAGATAAGGGGGAAACGGTATATTTTTTTTACATTTTTATCAAAAGTCAAAAAGCATGCGGCTTAAAAAAAATGTTTAAGAATGTGCAAACTACGCTCTTTCTTGATACCCCACATACCTTAGTAGCCCCACTTTGAATTTTTCAAAACCTTTTTCAGTCTCGGTTGTAAAAAAAAAAACAAAAATATTTTTATTTCTTTCTTATTTACAAAATAGTTGGGCAAACGTCACCTAAAACTATTTCAAGTTGATAGCATTAGTAGTTCTTGAGATATCCAGCTGTCCGTTGCAGATATCCAACAGACGGACATACTGAGTCGCAACATAAGGGTTCCTTTTTCATGTGATGCTGACATCTCTTTGAGGCGCAGGTGAATCACGTACCCGCCAGGGCCGAAGCCTGCCGGGTCAGCGGGATTGTCCGCAAGGGTTACCGCTGGCTCGGAACACAAAGGGCTAAGGAAGGAACACTGGTGGGTTTAGTCAGTAAGAGTCTGACGCTCCCTTCCGCCCAGAGCGGGAGGGGTCATAATAATATGATGATTTCCCACCCAAAAAAAAAGGGTTACCAACCATTTTGGTACGGAACCCTAATAACAACTTTAAATTGAATATAACATTCCGAACATGTTTTGACGCAGTACCTATATTGAGAGATTTGCTATGTTATTTTAAGACCAGACTTCTGATAGGATCTCCTGGAATCTATAGGTAATCACAGAACTATATTTTGTATATTTTTTTTTTAGTCTCAGTGGTCTTATAAAAATATATTTGTGACCCTCACTACAAGCCCTTTCATTTGATATATCACACGGTACCTACAGTATGCAAAGCTTTTTAAATTTTCTAATGTGACCCCAAAAGTGACACCATATTATAAATTAATTTATTTATGTAACACGGCCAAGTTCGAGTCACAGAAATTTATAAGTGTACCAAATTTCAACTTAATCGGTCCAGTAGATTCGAAACAAATCGGTTGTGACAGACCTACACAGACGGACACACGAGTGATTCTATAAAGGTTCCGTTTTTTCATTCGGACGTAGGGAACCATAAAAAGTGACACGCCTATCCACAATGTACTTATTAAAATAAAATGATTATATTTAAATAAATAATTAATTCATGAAAAATATACCAAAGAGTTTTTATTCAATTTCTACAAATTTTTATTTTTTTTAAATACCGATTATCGATTATGCTTTAAGACATTTTTTAATCGAAATAACAAAATTGGGTGGATGGTCAGCACTAAGAAGTGTCACGCAGCAACAGAATTTAAGTAATTTTTATCAAGATTTGATCATGTTTTTTATGTAGCTTATGTATGAAAAATGGTAAAAGTAAGAATGCAGAGAGAATGACAATATCTTTATATTTCCATTTTGGATATTTTCATCAAGAGACTAAGTGGTTTATGTACATATTTTCAGCGATTTTAAGATGCCTACCTTTTGGATAGGTGTAGTAATATCTATTTTATACATTTTTCGCAGTGAATAACGCGGTTTGACCGACATCAGCATATAGTTAAAGATATTTGCCACAAACTTATTGTCCAAATAGGCGCGGTAACACATTTTTCTTAATAAATTCGAATGCTGAAAGTTGAAGTAAATTCCTGAAAATCATGACGTAATTCACAACATCCCGTCGAGTCAGCTGGTATGTCACATGTCAAAATCTAGTCGAGCAGAGAGGTTAAATATATAGCAAAGCAACCAGTCTATTCAGGTAACTCCTTCCCCGTAGCTCTAATAACTAATAACGAACTCCCTATGAGCTCCATAATGACCAGGTAAATTGTTTCCATTCCTCATCAGTCCGGCGTCAATCACATATTGACGACAACACCCGATTGGCTATTAGTTGCCGATAATAAGGCCATGCTACTGACAGACATTCAGATTGGAACATAAGCCTATTATCATGATTGGCAGTCAGGGCTGTATGTGATACTGTAATTAACTAAATAGACGTACCTACTTCATGTGAAAATCATTATGGGTTTTCTTTTAGGAAAAGCAGCGGGGTATGCTCCACTTTTCTCGACTGCTGACTCGTCGAGAAGGTAAAATTACTAATAATAATTTCAGAAGCGTTCATGAGTGAAAGTAAATAAGTACTTATCTACATTATGAAACAGTTACCGAGCTTTACTTTACAAGCAATAGCTTTTTGGAACGAAAGTTACGTTAGGAGTTAACTGGGAGAAATCGTAACGTCGTAACGAAAAAGCGTTATGGCCCCCTACGTACGACTTTTTATTACATATAATAGAAAAAGTCAGTCACACATTACATATAATAGAAAAAGTCAGTTGTTGACACTCTTTTGTTTGTTTGTATTAATAATTTAATTTATGTAATAATTTGCACGCCGTAAGGTAGACTGTAGCCGATCTCTTTAATTTATGTACAACATCTTATTCCTGTACCTACATTCATAGCAAATAAAGTTCTGATTCTGATTCTGATTCAGAGAGAGAGAGATAGTTTTCATGATTTTCGAGGGTGCTGAAGCCGATATTTGAGGTCAAAACATCGATCACTAAACTTTTGCATGGCAATGGGTATCTAGTTCTATTAAAGATCGATGGGTCAAAATGAAAATCCAAGATGGCGGCTGCAAAAAATTTAAAATTTTTCGCCATTGGTATCGTTTTCATGGTTTTCGATACAGCTTTGGCACCAGCGTTCTCTTGTCTCCAAAGAACAACAGGCAAGCCTAATCAGCCCATAATGTTCCCACTTCTGGGACACAAGCCTCCTTTCTTCGAAAGGGAGTGGGCTATAATCTACCACGCGGAGGCAGCGAGTTGGTGGATGTCACATGTCTTCGAAATTTCGGTTCTAGGACATGCCGTTTTCCTCACAACGTTTTCCTTCGCCGTTTTGAGAGCAGTGGTGATGGAATGATTTACACAAAGTAAAGAGCCTGGGTTCGAACTCGTAAGTTGGGACCATTATAACTGGGCCTGATCACTGCCTCAACACCACACCACAACCGGCACAACAGGCAAGCGTGGCTTATGTTATGTTATTTCATGGGAAGGGAAAAAATTTGATTTGCATTAGACACATAATACCAGAACCTGCTTTATTCTTCTCCTTATATCCTTTATTCCTTTTATTTTCTGACAAATCGGCTAAAATAGGTAGGTAGCTACTCTAGGCCTGGATTGTGAACCAACAAGGAATTACTAAAAAGCCTTGTTGATTGATTTAATATTTTTCTGCAAAAATAACAAATATTTAAAGAACAAATTCCTAAAGTCAGTTAGCACGTTGAATCAATTATGGAAATTCTCGTTCACAAAGTTGGAGGTGCCTGATTGAATAAATATCTAAATGAAATCTCGAGAACCGGCAAGATAATGAATATTGGAGGTAGGCAAGGGTATTCAATAATGTTTTTAATTACAGTCCGGCCGTCGAGAGAATGAGTTGCTGACACCTGCCAGTGCGAAAGTTCTAGTAGGTAACTAATAAAGATCAAATTCGCAAACACTTTTTTGTTTGTATGAAACTGAGAGGTGTCAAGAACGCATTCTCTTAACGGCCAGACTTGACGGTGCCACTGTCTCGTACTAAAGAACGAAGTATGAAAGTGCAAGAAGCAAAAGGAATGAAATTTAAAGTTCGAAGCACGTTCGCTCATCCCCCAGGAAAAGGCGTGAGTTGAGTTTATTAAACTAGAGTCCACAGTTGGACATAACAAAGTGGAGGTAAAAACTGCTACAAGTTGTTTTAGTACTAATCCTACCTATTTGAAATATATAATGATTTTTCTTGATCCAACACACTATCGGTAGCAGTGGGTTTCATTTTAACAGTTGAACAATATTCATTGCGTTTTTACGTTGTTAGCTGAATTTTGTTTTCGAACATAAGCAATGGATAAGCAATCATCATCTGCCTAGCATTTTCCCAACTATGTTGACTTTAATTTACTGATTCGGGTCGAGTTGTGCAGTCATCATCATCATCGTCGTTCATCATCTGCCTAGCGTTTTCCCAACTATGCTGGGGTCGGCTTCCAGTCTAGCCGGATGCAGCTGAATACCAGTGTTTTACATGGAGCGACTGCCTATCTGACCTCCTCAACCCGGTTACTGGGTCATACGATACCCCTTGGTAAGACTGGTTGTCAGACATTCAGGCTTATGACTACCCGTAACGACTGTCAAAGATCCACGAATGACAGCCGGGACGAACGGTTTAACGTGCTTTCCGAGGCACGGAGGAGTCTCGGTATGTAAAGATGGTAACCCATCCACAGACCAACCGCGGCAAGCGTAGCGGCAAGTTCTTATTCCTGTAAAAATATTTCCCGAAAACGACGTTACATTACTTCCCCAAAAACACCACTTAAGAATAAAGTTGGCGAGTACCTACACTTTTCTTAGAAAATGAATTAAGTATAGCAATCCAGAGCAATAAACGAGTACCTAGTGAAAGTAATATGTACCTAGGTACCTAACCGAAGAAAAATCAGTAAAGTAGGTACCTACTTATCTATAATAAGAAAATTGTCTAAGTAAGTGTCTACTTATGCTTCTCCAAACCAGGTTCGGAACGGAACACAGCTGTCAGAGAAATTATGTGGGAAGGTGCGCGCAAAGAAAATATGAATATTTTCTCACATATTCCATGTTCGGAGCGAAAAGAATTGAGCGATTTCGTTCACCCCTTAGTTCAACCCCTTAACTCGGAGTTGGGGCAAGATAGTGTTACACGGGAAAAATATTTCAATATTAACTACTTATGTTTATTTTTTAAGGAAATGTGCTTTTTTAATCAAAATCAACGGGTTCGATTCCTGGCTAGAATGAATGATTTTTCAAAAATCCAATGATGCAGTTTTAGTTTTCATCAAAATCGAGCCCGCGGCTCCTTTTAGTACTTTTTGCCATTTCTCATAGTTTCGGATTTGGCCATCCACGACCACTTGAAAAATTCAACCATACAAATTCACGGGAGAGACTTTGATTATAATCAAAGGGGAGAGAGATGTTCAGATGATTCTACGCTATTTGTTTTGAAAATAACTGCAATTTCCGCTTAAATGCATACCTACCGACTGGTGGCCTCATAAATTAATCATCATGAACTAATTTTCTATATAGACAAATAATTATTTCACGACGCCAGATCTGAGCAAATAATAAATAATTATCTAAAATCTCATCACACTGTGTCTATTCCCTGCATTTTTTCTAGTTGAATTCTATCGTTCTCCTTTATCATAGACAGCTGGACAGGTACTGACATCTCGCGGCTACCGTTAGAACTATTCACACGACAATATGAGTTCTGTCACAAAATAAAGCTAAATTTACACTAGCCACAGTTATTCAACCTTCACCACTTTAGTACGTTATTGTAATTATAAATAATGCAATTTTATTTTAAAAAAATGTGTTGTCCTCCAAACGTATAATAATATACTATTATTTATTTCCAACAGCTTTTTTGTGTGTTGTTTTAATAAAAACCGGTATTTACCAGATTTAATGACAAAGTAACCTGAAACGCACCCGTTTCTATATTGCACGTGTTCTCTTTGGTAACAGAAGTCTATAAAGTCTATGCTTTAAAAATTGAAGTACCTTCGCTTTTGTAGTCGCGTTTTTAGCATTATCATGGCTAAAATGCTGTTGTAATTCGTTAATTCTGAAGACGTGCCTGGATAATCGTCGTGAACACTTAGTGTGAAAAGACAATTAGATATTTTGTACGATTATATGATTACTTGCTTTCATTTGACAAATTGCGCTAGACCGCATATTTAAAATGGCAGCCCTACCACGTAGAATAATCAAAGAGACACAGCGATTGATGCAAGAGCCGGTGCCGGGAATCAGCGCGGTGCCAAGCGAAACGAATGCTCGTTATTTTCATGTTATCGTCACTGGCCCAGAAGACTCGCCGTTCGAAGGAGGACTATTTAAATTAGAGTTATTTCTGCCAGAGGACTATCCCATGTCAGCGCCTAAGGTTAGGTTTATAACGAAAATATACCATCCGAACATAGATCGGCTGGGTCGTATATGCTTGGACATACTGAAGGACAAGTGGAGTCCCGCGCTGCAGATCCGCACGGTGCTGCTGTCGATCCAGGCGCTCCTGTCAGCGCCGAACCCTGACGACCCACTGGCCAACGACGTGGCTGAGCTGTGGAAGGTGAACGAGAGCGAGGCGATCCGGAACGCGAAGGAGTGGACGCGGAGATACGCCATGGACAACTGAACAGTGCCGCCCAGCACTCACACACCAGTGCCTCCCCGACGCGCGCCACACGAGGACGGAACTAACATATATCATGATTTTAAGAGTGCAAGTTATGTTATACACCCTAGACCGAGTAACTTGTGAAGAGACATTGTGGATAAATTTTATTATAGGTGAGCGGCGCTGCGGCGCTGCGGGCGCTCATCGCTCAGGTTATCCTCCTGCATTTCGTAGCCTCGCCCTTATTGTCTCGGAGCGGTCCGACAGTCCCACAGGTCATTGTTTACCCGTTCACATGTAGCTTCGTTACAATATTAGGTATGCATATTTTTTTACTATCATTATAATAGCTAATAAAACAAAACCTGGAGACTTAAATGTATATATTTCATGGTTACAAATTTGGTTAATTTTATACAATGGATAGTGTTTACTGTCACAAAGTTATATCTTTGTAAGAGTCTTATGAACACCATCTCTTGAGTGCAAAATGTTATGCTTAATAAAATGATTATATCAGTTTCCTGATCACTAATGATACTGAAAGTTTAATTTAATTCTTTTTTCTACATAGCAAAAGTGAATGCATTATAGATGTTTTAATTTTCACTTGATAAGCGACAGCATGAATTCACTAAGAATCTTTTGTGTACTATCTACATCTTGTATAAAAATTATCATTAAATTGTATTTATGTAAATTTAATTTGGCTTTGTGAGAAAACTTCAAAATACATAATATACAAAAGCTAAACCAATATTTTATTTTCATTTTACATATGATTTTGATTTATCACTCATTTATTATAGGTTATGTTTTCATTGATCTTTTGCTCAGTGATGTTAAGTTACCAACATACATATTTACATCCAATATTTCCTTAAATATAGGTTTATAATATAAAATAAATATTTCCTCATTCACTGGGAAAACACTAAGATTTTATATAGTATCCTAGATAAACAGAGTACCTAACATAAACAATTTACATTTGGTGTTCCAAAATAACCTAATTGTAACAACTGGATACATCTCCAAGGTGCATCTAAAGACAAATCTGACAGGCGTATTAATAAAAACCATACCCACGTGGTCATTTATCAAATCAACAACTTATTTTCAGACATCTCGGTCTCCTGAAACAACAACAGCTTGATTCTAGATGATGTGATCTTTTTACAAAGTGAAGCGCGTAGAAATAATTCATCAAGGTCAAACAACAAATCTAAAAATCATCTACATGACAAAGTAAACTAGAATTATTGCAAAAAACTGACAGCAATAGAAAAACAATCCTTTGTTTATTTTCGTCATTTGATAAGTCTTATCTTATAGAATTATCTGAACTTGTTTTCTATTGCAACAGAACACCTGACTGTAAGGTCACTCTAGACTGCAGTTCCTTTTTCTTACAAAGATAAAGACTTAGTCTGAGGACGTTATTAATAAAAGTGCTTAATTTTTTAGGTAATTAGCATGAAAATATTTACTTTTTAACTTATTGGAGAGTTGGACAAGCATTTGTGGTGTGTGTCTCACCGGGGCAGGGGCTGCCCACTTCAAGAATTACTTAGGTAGACAAAAAAATGTTGAACTTTCCAAAATAGTATGAATATTAGGTATCCTCCTATCTTCATGGGGATATCATGGGAATTTTGGATTTTAGTAATCACACTTAGTTCCATATAAAATACTAGATTTCAGCTGCATTCGCTAAAACGAAACAGACCCCAACTTAGTTAAGTAAAGGATAGGCAGATGGATGACTTTCTTGCATACACCTAATACCCCTCTATTCCACTGCTGGGCAAAAGCCTATGCCAAATTCTTTCAGGTACTGCCCCACCGGTAACCAACCACGCTATGTCGCCCCTTCTCGACACGGCTTCGACGACGCCGACCATCTTCAGGCAGCCATCGTGTGACAACCACCCAATTCTATCATAGCCTGGTACTTTCCTTTCGTCTTCCTACCTTCTTCTTTACTAGTTACTTGCTAATTTTTTTTTTTTAATATTGATATTTTAACTGCAACATATTTTAATTTTATTTTAATTATATGAAAGAGAAGGGAGTGAATGATAGCATGACGTTGACAGGGGAGAATGGAAGAAGAAAACGTGTTGCGCCGACCCCAAGTAACATGGGATAAGGGCAGGAAGATGATGATGATTGATATTTTAACTGCCCCGTTGGTCTCGTGGTCGCAAGCGCGACTGCGCAGCGTGTTCGATTCCCGGATCGGTCAGAATTTTTCTATTAGGAATTTCTTAGTAACAGCCCGGATTTTGGAAGTTGGCGGTGTGATACCTACCCCATGCCTCTGAAAGCATATTAAGCCCGTCCTGTGCCTGATCTCTCTCCGGTCATGTCGGATTGCCGTCCCATCGGACTATGAGAGTGAGGAAAGATCCCGGGAGTGCACCTGTGTCTGCGCGCACACTTGTGCACTAAGTATAGTCTCCGTTGAGATTTGCCGCCGTGGCCGAAATACGGTCAGGAGGACATTTTTATAGGATTACTTATCACACATTCAGATTCTCTTTTTCTTTTCTTCTCCAATCTGTAATGCCATCAATAACTGAGATTCTGAGATATATAGATAGATAGATAGTCCATTTTCGCATGGTCTAGGCTAGCCAAAACTACTAAATCCCAGGTAACTAGACATAATTAAGACACCTAAGTGTAGGTCTTCTTGTTTATTTACAATTTGATCGTAAGCCGATCACATTCTAAGTTGTAGGTACCTACTTGCAGAAGGCCAGCAGTATCTACTTGTTCTACTACTGCCAAAAAGAAATTCCTACGAAAAGTTCAGGATCTTTGCGCCGCGCCGTCTGGTCATCGGCAGAAGAAGGACATTCTACTTACATAAAAAACCGGATAAAAGGTACAATAATTTCAATGAGATAAAATATGTTAGATTATTTTATATTTCATCTGATACAATCATAACAGGTACAGCAATAGCCTGAACTTATAGTTCGTATTCCATACCGATAGATGGCGGGTAAATTAAATATACAATTTATAAATTAGACAAAAATAAATTAGATTTTTATACGTAAAACTATTAACTTCAAAACGGTTAAAAACCCATTACAGTAAATAAGACTTATTAACACTAAGGAACGCAAATAATTTTATGAATCCTACGAATCAATTACACTGGTCCCAATTATTTGATTCGTATATTAATTTTTTCGCCATTAACCCTGTAGAGCACAGCTCAATCTAAAACCAATTAAGTAAGTACTTAACAATTTTTAAACATTTAAGTACAGTTAAAAACATTACCTAATTATGCATAAGAATAGGTACCATCACATAACACCTAATAATTTCAATCTATCGAAGTATAGGTACGTGGTCTAGCAAAAATCATACCTAATGAGTGACGTGTCAGCATGTGCCACACTCAGTGAGTGGACCCCCAAACACCACTTTCACGTTAGTAGTAAGGGCAGCACCCTTGAGTAGTTGTTTCCTACTTGATATTACATTAGTTACTAACGCAATAAAAATAATATTTTGCTTTTTGTTGAGACCACAGATATAGATATACCTATATCTGTGGTTGTGACCATTATAATATATCTACCACTGTTCCCATTCGCGTTCTCCGTACCGTTGAAAAATAGATGCGGTTTTGTTGTGATATTCGGCAATAGATGGCGGTAGTAGTGCTAGAAGAGCAAAAAAATGAAAATAATTGCATTAGCATAATTTTTACAGTACATACTAACCGTTAGTAGGTATCATAGGTATGTATGCATTTATAGTGGTGGACTGAAGTCGGCCCTCGTATAACTGTCACGGCACGGTCCAACCAATGGGTAACCCATAATGACAGAGCACTTTTATAATACATAATCATCGATTCGATAATTATCCAGGTCGGGCAGTGTTGGGTTTTTATTGGGAATTTTCAGTAACAAGCCAGAGTTTGAGGGTTGGTGGTGTGACACCCCCGTGTTTAGGAAGCCGTAGGTACTAGACAAATCTCTGTCAAGATTGGCCGCCATGACTGAAGGTTGCCGGTTGGGAGAATATTATTACAATCATTCTGTATAAATGTTGTTTCCGTCGGTGCTCCATGGACCAATAGAAATTTGACCAATTGGACTATGGGGAAAATTACTTACATGTTTCCATCGTCCAATTACCAACTGGACTATGGAGAACAGTGGACGTAAACCAAAACTATGTTCCATTGTAACATTATAACCCTGAGTTCACACCAGTTTCCTATGCTTTTGGATCAAAGAAGCTTTTGTTATATTTTTTGGTTTACATCAAACTGAATTCAAAAATATTATAAATAAATAAATAGACCGTAGGTACAATATAATGATAGCTAATTAAGTATAGTTACCTAATTATAACAGAATCTTCAATGAAAAGATAGGAAAGTATGTAAACTTTTTGAAATGGCTCGATTTTTTTTTATTACTAAATGGGGCGCTCTTGACCCCGATCAGAAAACTTATGTGTAAGCACCAATTTCACAAGCATTCTTTTTTTTTTTGTAATCTTAGTACAAATGAATTTTTATGTCGTAATTATTCAATATGTGATTATTAAGTGGTTTCAAAAATAATTGTCTATGATATATTTTTTAAATACTATGGACAAGGCTTTACTATACTATTAAACTGGGCAGCGGAACATTTCTTAATTCTCCATAGTCCAGTTGGTAATTGGACGATGGAAACATGTAATTTTCCCCATAGTCCAATTGGTCAAATTTCAATTGGTCCATGGAGCACCGACGGTTGTTTCTGTGTTTTTTAAGATATCTATTGTTCAGTTAGTGTGTATATGTCGCAGCGAACTAGCTTAATTAGCCTTTCAGTTAACTGCCTAGCCTTTTAACTAAACGACGCCGTTCAACTAGCGGCCTGAATGATATTCAGCCATTCAATCAAACAGCTGGGCAAATTACTTGGATTGCTAACGTTCAACTACTTGCCTAGCCCAGACATTTAAATTGCCAAACAAGAATACCTATGTCGCTCGGCTCACGCGCGTTGGTCACAGCATTTGGTCGGGGTACCCTAGCTTAATTAACCGACAACCCGACCCTGCCTTGATTTTCCGTCGACATACGATGCAGGAGCCAGCGAATGAGAATAAGGGCCTAGGCGAAACTAGTTCATCCTAAAATCGGGTTTGGCCGGTAACTTATGCACTAAAGGCATACCTATTAAGAGACAGCCAAGAACGGTACCGTTCTTTTGCTATACGAATTTTATGTGGGTATTTTAATTTTGTTGTAGAAACCCCACCTACTTTCCTTCATTATTGCCATAATTTAGGGTCATCGAGCAATAAAACCACAACATCAGTTTGTTCAGTTTATTCTTAACTTTAATGCAGACTAGAATAATACTCTTAGAAATGAGAACAACAATAGTTATTTCACATGTTACAGTGTACCTACCATATACCAGCTTTCACAATAAAAGGCTATTTATTATCTGTGTTTCTCAATGTAAATAAATCTTATTCACAACAGCTAGCAATACAAAATTACATCAGACTGTATACTTATTATATTTACGTTTAGTTCACAAGGGCGAGGCCAGTGTCCAGGGTCGTAGGAGTAAAAAAAATGGAAACTTTTGGGTATATTTTGAGCGACGAAGGTATTAGATAATAACGGATGTTTTAAACATTGCCTGAATTAACATTTCGGGGTATGTGCTGACATTAGCTGAGAAATGTCGATGTAGTCCGCTTGTCTGCGGAGCCACCCGTATTTTGAAGACACTGGCCATGAGAGCAAAGGAACCAAAAACGTGAATCAAGAAGACATTTTGAGAGGACATTAGATTCGGGGATAAATGTACGTAATCAGAAGCGGTTTATTCAAGTGTTTATATCTAAAGTGTTTACAATTAGAACTGTTAAATTATATATTTTTTTTATACATAAATAAATATTGTTAACTCGTTCTCAGAGCGCTAAGCTTAGCTAAGAACACAGGACATACATATGTAGGGTACATAGCTATAGCGACACTATAAAATTTACAAAATATGATATATCTTTTGAGATGCTACACGAAATAATGCTTTTTTATTTACTATATCCACTAATCAATTCTTTTTTTTTCAATTTGATCACTGTGAGTCTTGGAAAGCGCACTGTGGCTCTGTTGATAGAATGCGTTCACTATGATAGATGCCTCTAAAACCAGAACCACAGCTCAGTTATTTCGAATGACCCACTTATCTAAGCTACACATGTTGATTCTGAACTGAATGAGACGATTTGAACTATGGTGCACGTTTATTCATAAACAAATGTTTTAAAATTTAACGACTGTATGTCAGAATATACAAAGAACTAAAACTATGATAATGGAATGGCTAGATTGCTAACAGGCATGAATGGCGACACAGAAATAAATATTAAAATAGTATGAATGTTTCCTCACATAGTTCATCCAAAACCTACCTATTAGATTTATTCCACACACTATAATAACTTAGTACACAGAGAACTTTCGAGATACCATACGAAATATTATGTTACTTAACAGTATGTGAAGAAACAGACCAAAAGTATCTAAACAAAATGATGGCAGAGAGGAAAACCACAAAAACCAACCTCTATAAAATTATCGTTCCACTTAAAATTAACGCGTTTCATATCAAAGAACATTTTGATACCGAAACGCCACTATAATAAGTTAAAAAAAATATGGCAAAAATCATGACAAAAACCTTGATTTTGAAATAAATTGTCCATTTACTAAAGCGATACAAAACAATACAAAAATGTTATCTGAATTAATTTTGTTAATTTATTATAAATATCTAAGCAGATATGAGTGGGTTCTGATATTCAATTTATAAATATATTATTAAGTGGAGTATGTATACACATTGTCATGACAATCAAAGATGACACTATGTATTTAGTATGACGAGTTTACAAAATGTCTTTCATTCATAATAATAAATGTACTTAGAGGTTATATTATCTAAAACGCTCATAATAAACACTAGTGAAGTGCGGATTATTTTTATTTCATTTATCGAGCGTTTTCTTATTTTTTATGAATAAGAGATTTATTTTTTCGTTATAACAAATACACGGTGTTCAGTAATAGAGAGATAATACAACTTATATTCTATCTTATTAGCCACGAAAGCATTGTAAGCATTGAAACTCATCACATATGTTTTTTGAGTATTTTTATCAGCTAAGCTTGAGTTGGAGCCCTATCCTCGCTTTATAAAATTAATTTCTAATCCTTTCTTTGTTTTTTTTTTATTAACTCTAAAGTTGTACCTAGTTGCCGGGTCTTTTTTAAATTAATGATGTACTTACTTGAAATAAATTACATAGCTTAATAAAACTAGGTTATGCTTTACCAAACACTCACAGAAAATAATCATTTATTCGAGTTCTACTCACCCACTTTCCAATTTTTATATAAAAGTATGGTGACAAGACTCATTTAAGTAGCAATACAAAGAATCTATTCAATTTGATTTAGAACTCTATGCTTTAGTACATAAAGTTGAAAATCGTATAAATAGTACAAACTTACTTGAATTTAAAGATAAGTAAAATAGTGGTTTTTCGAAATATCTAACAAATCATCGTATATTGAGGGCCGCATTACATCCTATCAGATCATCCCAGTTAGGGCTGGTTCTCTCATCTCTGTACACTGATGAAATCAATCAATTGTGAAAGATTATCGAACTCAAGTTCATACTACACAGATAATTCATAAAACATTACAGTAGTTATCTATTTTGTCAGAAGATTGGTGTTACTCGCATTATCTTATAGCTGGTTACAATATTCATATATGTTTTTGGGGAGATCTATGTAACATGGGGCTACTACGGGGGTTTGTTATAAATGTAAATTACATTATTCAAGGTACTATTTTTCAATGAAAAGCCAACATTCTGACAATGTCCCTTTATAAAATGGCCACTAAAGTGTATGCTGGAATTTATCACCTTGTATTATACACAGTTGATTTGTATGTTCGTCTACTGCAATTTTTGAAACTATAGGTACTATTTCCACATTTTTATTTCTATTTAGGTTTTTTATTTATTTGGTCATTACTGACTTAGTTCCGGTTGCGTTAAATATAAATATTATTGTCTAATCATTGAAAAATATTACTTGTAGGACAGCTGTTATGCATCTATTTACACAAATAAGTAAATATGTACAAACCAAACTTCGTGGCAGCTTCAAACGAGCGACGTTTGCGCAGGGCGACAGAACCCGCGCAAAGTTGCGTACACCGCTACAAAGTTCTTTTGGCGCGTGGGCGTGGCCAAAACTGGAACTAACGACGCCATCTTGTTTTGTCAATTTAATTTTACACATGTTTACCAACATCGCCTCCCTGTCAGTGTCAATGTCATTCTGGCGCCAAAAGACCCTTGTAGTACTGCATAGAAACGACCAAGAAGTTAAAACGCAGATTATACTCTACTAAACGGCAGTTTAACGTTGCGTTGCGAGGCTAGGGCCGTGGTTGCGGTGCGGGGTGGGCGTATATCGTAATATCGTAGTAAGCAGGCACTTGATACGCGGCGAAACGCGCGTTAGATGAACACCGGGTTCTCCTGGCCGGTCAGAAGCCTGAACATCGACGTCGGCATTGTCTTCATCAGGATCTGGAGATGTGGAAATTATCATTTTAGTGACATTATGAAATCCGTCGTCTGAATGTAAGAACTTTTCATTACATTATTGGGTTAGTTATGCTTACAGTAATCTAGTGGGATGTCAAATATTTTTGCAATATGAGCGGCGCTGATTGTGACGATATAGAAGAAAACCAGAAACAATATATTGTAGGGTGCTAAAGTTATGTCAGATATTTTTGATCAAACGAAGCATCATATTCTTTTGAACTGAGTAGGCATAACTCAAAACATGTCCGACATTATATAGATTCAGACAGGTGACACATATTTTTGAAGCCGATGCGGTATCCTTTTATATGTATAACTTTTCCCTGTGCAACCGTGTTGCGATGCCCAATCGGTTGCCAAGTCTGGCACTATGCTTAGTAATAATCTGTCAAAGCCTTTCAATTCATTCGAGGGCATAATGCTCTGAAGAGAGAGCGGTACCGACCTCCCCGACGCTGGTGGCGAGCAGGTTGACGATGCGTTCGTGCGGCACGGCCACGACGCTCTGCGAGTTGATCTCGATGATGCGATGTCCGACGCGCACGCCGCCGCGCTCGGCGATGCCGCCGCGCAGCAGGCTGCAGATCTGCAGCGGGACCAGTATGGCATAGAATTAACCTTATTATGCGAAATTTTGCGTGTTTACTATAACTTACTTCTAGTTTACGTATTCTTACGGAACGGAACATTTTTACGGAATAACAAAAACATATTGTATTGTGCGTGTAATATAAATAAATGCATTTTCTTACTTTTTTCATTATAAAACTTTTTATATAAGGTCAAATTAAATTAACTTGCGAAACTTCACGAACATGACGGCTATTATGTCGATGTCAAGTCATGATAGAAAAAAAAAGTAAGTTGAAAACTACGATTTTATAAACTCATTATTTTGAGTAAATAATGAATGAGATTTTAATGCGTTTTCACCATGATTTAGATAATCTATTCCGAAAAGACTTTGTGTTCAGGAATATTAAACTTTAATATAAAGGTATCTCGATGTTTTGAGTCGCTTGGTATTTACGTCGAGCACAGTCAGCTTGACTAGTTAGTTAACTAACACCTACTTACGATACTAGTATATTATGAACTGTAGCTATACTCACCACTCCATTCTGCACACTGAAGCCCAGTTGATACTTGGTGTCTGGTCGCTTGATCTTCACTTCGACCACGGGCGCGCACGGGACCACGGTCAGCTTGACCACGGTTTGATTCTTCGAGTTCTTTATGTACGTCTGGCAGGTTGACAACGGTAAGCCTACTAGGCTTACACCGTTTATTGCGATTATTTGATCTCCTGCAGAAGAAAACAATCATCATCATCTGCCTAGCCTTTTCCCAACTATGTTGGGGTCGGCTTCCAGTCTAACCGGATGCAGCTGAATACCAGTATTTTACATGGAGCGATTGCCCATCTGACCTCCATAACCTAGTTACTGGGTAATAAGATACCCCTTGGTAAGACTGGTTGTCAGACTTTCGGGCTTCTGACTACCCGTAACGACTGTCAAAGATCCACCAATGACAGCCGAGACCAACGGCTTAACGTGCTTTCTGAGGCACGGAGGGGCCTCGGTATACAAAGATGGCCACCCATCCATAGACCAACCGCGGCAAGCGTAGCTTAACCTGATCGATCGACCTGTGCGGCTGTTATTATTTAGCGGCGGACCCCTCAACAACCATTTAGTGCTTAAATTAAATAAGAAACGGTATCATTTCATACATTAAAAAATCAATCTGCATAGCCTTTTCGCAAATATGTTACAGTCAGCTTCCAGTCTAACCGGATGCAGCTGAATACCAGATCTCCACGACGCGGACGCCCCCGGAAAGACTGGTTGTTAGAATACGTTTTGACTACCCGTAACGACGAAGTAAGACTGACGAAATTAAAATCTGTTTGTCTTTTCCGAAGTTTATATGAAGGCACTTGGGGTAAAGCGTAGAAATATTAATAAAGCGAAGCTAACAGTGTTACTTAAATCTACTTTCTGCTAAATTATACTCTCTGTTTACGATAGTATGGATCGCATGACACATCCATAAAGCCTGTTACTTTTCCTTACACCGTTAAATCTTCCAATAATAATTATTGAAAAGTATCGACAACAAAGTCGATGTATGTTACGACACACCTCTGAAGTATTTGACATTTGTCGTGTGACCAGGGGGCCTAAAAAGGCCACTTTGGCAGAATCATAAAAGGATAACATAATGGACAGTTAACTGTTAAGTTAATCGTATTAAATCCCATTGGTGAAGCATTTTTCAGTTATTTTTTTTTTGTCTGTGCTAAAATACCAATCAATCCAATCCAAATTCAATCCCAATCTCTTTGATAGTACCTACGCAGTGCAGCGAAAAAAAGAAAAACACGGATTGTCTTCGCCATATTATAATTCATAATGTTATCCTTTTATGATTCTCCAAAGTGGCCTTTTTAGGCCCCCTGTGCGTTCTTTAAAGATTTCTGAGAGGGAATTCTCGTAATTTTAAGAACGTTCACAGTCTGATCTGTCAAAAATACCTCAAATTTCACTACATTTTGACAAGTTTTTGACATTTGTTTGTCGCTGAGATGAAACTGGGACTAGATTTTGAGCATTTTAAATTAAGAGAATTGTCCTTCAGACAACGCAGCAGTGTACCTATGTTGAGCTGCCCGCAGCGCGCGGCGGCCCCGGCGGGCGCCAGGTTGGCGATGACGACGGTGGGCAGCATGGAGCCCCAGCCGGACTCCACCACCACCACGCCGAGGATCTCGCCCTTGCTCTTCGGCACCACCACCTGCGAACATGCAAACGACTATTTAGATATGATAAGAGAAACAATGAGATGGGTATAGGATGAAAAAGTAACAGGCCTTATGAGGAAATTCCAATTTTTTTCGTTTTTTGCAATACAACTCTCTCAGTTAGAATTGGCCCCAAATGTTATGATTTCAAGAAACGGTTGAATATTGTATTGATGATTTTAATTCATCAATCATATTTTGATCAACATACCTACAACCTGATATTGATCTGCAAATTGCAAAAAAACTAAAAAAATAATAATTTCGAGTGTACCCTGGTGCTTTCGCCTTAGTTAAGGGACATCGAGTTTTAGAGATATTTCAACTTTGTAAAACATCGTCTGTCACTCATTTCTATGCAATAATTTCCTTCTATAGCTAGATGTGCCATATTTATGCCCGAGATTATATTTAGCGATGATACAATACAGCATGTGTTCAAAAGGACTAGTGATGTGACAAAGATCAAGGCAGCTTACAATGCGGCCGATGAGAGAATGCGTTCTGGACACCTGTCAGTTTCGTACAAACGAATAAGTTTTGCGAATTTGATCTTTATTAGTTACTAGAATTGTCGCACTGACGGGTCTCAGGGACGCCTTCTCTCGACCGACGGCCGGACAGTAGTTACAGAAAACTCAACGTCAGTCACAAAAATTTGGCGAGTTGAAATGTTATAGAAACAACTTCACCAAGTTAGAGTGTTACAGTTCACGTTGCTTTACTGAAATTAGGAAGAAGCCTAATTTATGTTACATTTCACCAATCTGTACCAGGTGGTTTTCTGAATTCAAATCTTCCCACTGATTTGCAGTTGACGGTACGTTACGCGAAATACTTTTAACTTTTAAGCATAAAATAATTACTTTAACTTTTATTTTGGCTCATAAGAATTTCTTTGTAAATACCTATCAAAATTTAAAAAAAATAAAGAATTCAACTTTCATATTGTTTAGTTAGAGAACAAGTGTTGAACAACGACCTTGACAAGGTCAAGGTCATAAAATCAAAGAAATTGTTATATTTTAAGAATTATAAATAGTTACCTCTTTCTGCAATTCCTTCTTAGCGAACATTTGTAGCTCGTCTCCGAATATCTCCTGGCTGTTCAGGACTTCTTGATAGTCCATCTCCTTTACAAAACTGTGATCTTCTATGCCATTTGCCTTCAGGAACTCCATGTAGGCGACCTGGAAAGCCTGTCCTATGGACTGAGCTATGAATTGGGCCTGGAACAAATTACATTATATTTATATATTTTATATTTAAAACGGCCGAAGTCAATATTGTAACTTCGCCTAGTTTTAAAAAGAACGGTAAAACAAATTTTACATGTTTAAAACAACAACAAAAATGTAATAATATACAAAAAGCGTCATTTTATTAGTAAATATAATAAAATTAGGTATACTTTTAGATAATTGTATAACAGTAAATTCGTCAAACACACATTTTAGGAGCTGATAATAAGTTTATAATCACCAATGTCTTCAGCCAAGTCTGGTGATTATATTATAACTAAGTATTTCCTTCAATAGGCCTTTATTTAGAGGTGACAGTGTTCTGGCTAACAAGATCGTAATTGTGAAGACGCTATGGCAGTAAACAGTGTTATCAATGTTTATTTAATTTCGTCTAGATACGTATAATTTGAGGTTAGACTTTAGTATACATTACACATTATTTTGTAGCTATGTTTTGTTTTAGTTATCGCGGTTTAAGGTCCCCTTTTCTTCTAGTTACGGCCAAAATCACTCTGTTTTAGTTATCAAAATCGATGCAATTTTCTGACTACAAATTGATGGAATAAAAAATAAAAAAACCGGGCAAGAGCGAGTCGGACTCGCGCACCGAGGGTTCCGTAACATCCGGGTTTATGCATAAGGTTTATGTTGATGAAATTAAATGTTTTTTTTTATTTTTGAGTTGATTGAATGAATGGTAAATTGCGGTTTACGATTTATGACGTATTAAAAAAAAACTACTTACTAGATCTCGTTCAAACCAATTTTCGGTGGTAGTTTACATGGTAATGTACATCATATATTTTTTTTAGTTTTATCATTCTCTTATTTTAGAAGTTACGGGGGGGGGGACACACATTTTACCACTTTGGAAGTGTCTCTCGCGCAAAATATTTAGTTTAGAAAAAAATGATATTAGAAACCTCAATATCATTTTTGAAGACCTACCCATAGATACCCCACACGTATGGGTTTGATGAAAAAAAAAAATGTTGAGTTTCGGTTCTAAGTATGGGGAACCCTAAAATTTATTGTTTTTTTTTCTATTTTTGTGTGAAAATCTTAATGCGGTTCACAGAATACATCTACTTACCAAGTTTCAACAGTGTAATTCTTATAGTTTCGGAGAAAAGTGGCTGTGACATACGGACGGACAGACAGACAGACGGACAGACAGACAGACAGACAGACATGACGAATCTATAAGGGTTCCGTTTTTGCCATTTGGTTTTTTTTTCTATTTTTGTGTGAAAATCTTAATGCGGTTCACAGAATACATCTACTTACCAAGTTTCAACAGTGTAATTCTTATAGTTTCGGAGAAAAGTGGCTGTGACATACGGACGGACAGACAGACAGACAGACAGACGGACAGACAGACAGACATGACGAATCTATAAGGGTTCCGTTTTTGCCATTTGGCTACGGAACCCTAAAAAGTTGTTTACATACCATGTTCACGTGTAGTTTTGAAGATAAACATTTAAACTTACAATTTTTAGGCCTGTCACATTCACTTTTCAATTCAATTTGCAAACGTGTAGTTCGTACTCGTTACGACTAAGGAAGTTGCTATAATAAGCACTCAGGTTATTATGGAAATTTTCTTGTTTTCGCAAACAACTTTTATGTGACCTATGCAACCAGACGTGGGATACCTTTTAAACATTGACCATGGCTTCGAAAACCACAACCATCGCAGGCGAATACCTAAACTATGTTCCTAAATCAGTTTTTTTAAATAGGAATCCAAAGGAGCATGTTTTCTTCCATAAGTTAGTCCCTAAATCAACCATGCTAAACCTTCAAAGGTTAGATGTATGTGGAGGGCCAAAATGCAAGTGGGTACTTACAGTTCGTATTATTGTTCTCTTAAAATAAATATCCAAGTCTTTAAAACACTCACCTCTTCACTCTCAAAGACATGACAGATCATTTTCGGCGTACGATTCAGTTTGGGCTGGTCAGAGTCATTCTCGTGAGGCACGAACCTTCTTCTAGCCATCAGAACCACCAGATCTCCTATATCAGCTATGTAGGATATAGTCCTCAAGGCATGGTCCATCATGATCTCCTTCAACTCCGTATTCAAAACCATTATTTTCTCCGTCGATATAAAGAGGTCGACTTCTGTACTTGGTTGGTTTTCACCTTCGGGTGCCTAGAAATTAAAAATGTTTATGTGATATTGGAATATAAGGGCCGGCTTGATCTCCAGAAAGTACTAAAGCTTCTGAAAGTTCAACTGGCGGATGAACATACAGGGTGTGGCGCTGATTCTTGTTTGGCACGAAATAGGTTGGAAAATTGCCTTCTTGGTCACACAGGCAAAGGAAGAGAGAGACGGGTAAAAATTAAGCTGTTGAACTTTTACTTTTCAACTGTAGCTTTGCCTAATGGAAAAACCCAATGACGTGCCGTCCCTTCGGACTATGAGAGTTAGGGAAAGGAGTGCACTTGTGTCAGCGCACGCACTATAAAATCTCTGCGCCGAAGCCTAGCTTCTGTTGGGATTTCCCGCCATAGCCGAATTCCGGTCTGGAGGAATATAGTAGATAGCTTACTCAATCATCTGCCTAGCCTTTTCCCAACTATGTTGGGGTCGGCTTCCAGTCTAACCGGATGCAGCTGAATACCAGTATTTTACATGGAACGACTGCCTATCTGACCTCCACAACCCAATTACTGGGTAATACGATACCCCTGGTTGTCAGACTTTTGGGCTTCTGACTACCTGTAACGACTGTCAAAGATCCACGAATGACAGCCGAGACCAACGGCTTAACATGCTTTCCGAGGCACGGAGGGGTCACGGTATATAAAGATGGCCACCCATCCACAGACCAACCGCGGCAAGCGTAGCTTAACCTGATCGATCGACCTGTGCGGCTGTTATTATTTAGCCACGGGCCCCTCTTTTTAGAGAATAGATAGCTTACTCCGAGCTATCTAAATTACGTTTGAAAGTTTCAGTGTAACAGCTCTAATTTTTCTCCATCTCTTTCTTATTCCACTTGAAAGATAGCAAACAGATTTTTGATGTAGTCCAGTACCTAATAGAATCAGCGTCAGTGTCACCAAAGCAAGCTTACACAGTGATTTTATGATTTCTGATCCTAAAACAGCAGCTAGGAACTTTAATCAATCTTCTAGGCTCAAGCTGGTTTTAATTTTGATTACACAACCTGTAGGTATATGGTCAGAAAGTGCTTGTCACTTGGTAGACATAGATTATGGGTATTACGTCGAAATGACGTAGTTGAAGGTGAAGGGATGTTTTGTGGTACAATATTTTATGTAAGTAGTGATTCTGATTATATGAGGTATACCTACGCGTAAATCGCTGTCGTAATATATTGAGCAGTGGCGGATTATTTTATGAGCACCATAAGATTGGAAACATGGGAGAATAGTTTCATTTTAAGAAAAAAAGGCGGATGAAACAGAACAGCCGTTGCATAAAACGTTTCGGAAAAAGAACCTCCGCCATTTTGTAGTCAGTTAAAAATAAAATGGATTGAAAGGCCTGGTAGAAGGAGCAGGACAAAAGGCGAAACAAAACGGAAGACGTGCTCTTAATCCGCCACTGCATCATTTATACTTAATTTAGAATTTAGTCACTTACCAAAGCCTGATTACCCAAGACAGCGAAAAGGGAAATACGATAACGTTAGTATAATGAAGTGGCAAAACTAAATATTACGATGTTTTATTGGAGTTTTAAATTTTCAAAAGTAGTACAAACAAAAATAGAAATGATTAAAAAATCATCGAAAATCTATATAAAAACCCCAATAAAACATCACACCAATACACATAACCGAAATGATTTTATTTTACTAGCAACACTGACACTTGATGTTACCAGCATTGATCTTTAATTATGAATTTCTGAGACAAATTAAGGCAAAACCTATTGTTTGCTATCCGCGGCAAAATATATCTTACCAGGTTGTTGATTTTCATTGAATTTTATAGAAACAAAAACAGCTGATGATAAGCTGTTCGATGATTAAGTTCTTGTTCGTCGTAAGATCACTAGCAGTAACAGAAACGACTTAATCAAGTAATTATTTAACGGTGTAGCTTGTTTTTTACTTGTCTTTAAAAAAATATGCTTTGCTTGTCTCTAAAAACTTTAATTCCATCTAAGAAACCCAACAAAAACCAACAGCAAGACTGAACAAACATAATTCAAATCTCCAAAGAGAGCCTAAACATAATATGTCAGCCAAACCACCTTAATCTTAGTGACGGCTTCCTCTACCATGTTCTTTTTGGGTCGCTTCTTGCGCCGGCGCGAGTCCTCGTCCACCTCGACCGAGCCCAGGAACGAGAGTCGGAACACGGCGGCCGGAGCGGCGTACACGCCGGAATACGGCCCGTCGCAGCCCCACTGTGACATGAGCCATGAGCCATACCGGCTAACCTCCTCGGACGCTCTCACAAAGTGTGGTGTATTCGATTTGTTTTGTTTTTTTAGAGTATTTAAATAAAATTATTAATTAATATTCATTCAGAATTGAAACTGGTAAAATATTAACTCTATCTCTCTCTATTTTATCTCTTCGGTGATTTTTCACAGAGTAGGATAGGAAAGATTCACTTCGTGTTAAAGTTTTTTCAATATTATTATGACGTGTGTTTGAATATCTGGTACCTATTTATAAGTATAAACCTACTTACAGAAATAAAATCATTTATCACCTATTTATTAGTACGTTAGTTTTATTTTATTACTACCGGTTGTTTGACACTTTGTTCTCGTGCAAATAACCACTGCTTGAAAAGGTTAGGGGTTGAGTTTCAAAAAAGATATCTTGTTTTATCTCTAATTTTCTTTACACTCTAAGGACATTATCTTTGGTGGTTTAGTGTATTGTCTGAGAGTCATTCAATGAACTGTTTATGTATTTTAAATACTTAGATAAATTGTATCACTGCTTGTGATACCATTTTATAGACAAGCAGTTGGGCAATTTATCCGATCAGAATTAGTATTTTGTTTTCCTTGTACGCTGCCAATGTATCTATATCTACTCGTGTACACTTAATACTGCTGACATAGTGACGATGATAAACGTATCCTCTATTTAATTGCTGTTTTGAAACAAAATGACAGTTATTTATCTCTACCGGATACATTGATAGATGAAATGTATTTTTTTTAAATGCCTGTTTAAAGACATGTAAATTGCTTAGTTTGACGGATTTTGAAACAGATCAAATAGCGAGATCAAATCTATTTATACGAATAAAAAGCAGTTAAAATGCTTAGTAAAAATTAACCTAAGCGTTATTTGAAAATAAAGTTTTATTTGAATGTAAATGTTTTTGCAATTGATAATTTTGAAGCACGTAACCTTTGTTTAGCTTGCTTTCCAAACGCATTCTTCAACGAAACCAATAGCAAATGATGAAAAATTTCGCGCCAAAGCAAGCAAAACAACTCGAATACAAACACACAATGATTGAGTGAGAAGCGAGCGATCCACCGTCGTTAGTATGAAAGCAGACCTAACGAATAGACTGGAATAACCTTAACATTAGAATAGGGGGGTATCGTGTGCGTAGCGGTAAGCCCTCCGCGATGTAGTGCCTCATGTCGTCAGGCCACCTCAGCCGGTGTGAATCGGGTATGTTACATGCTATATTGTGCATATTATGAAATAGTGCATGGATAAAAAAGCCTCCGTACCAGTTAGTGACGTACTTTCTTCTCAAGTCGATTTTTTATCGAATCATGCTTACGTTTCGAATTCCATTTGTAAAATGTTTTTTTTTTTTTGGTCGACGTGAACATAATTCAGTGATAGTATAAAAGTACGGTCGTAACTCGTAATTAGCCCGAAATCGGAACATGCCAAGGTAAAAGTCTAGCACAGCACAATATGATCGCATACTCGCTTACCTTACAGTGCCCTACACAGGGCTCAAATGATACAAAGCATTAGCGACAAGCGGAACAGAAAGCGACAGATAAACAAACATTTTCAGAGGAGGCTAGCCGGCCAATACGGGAACCGACAATCTTCTTGGGTCGGGTCGAGGGGTGAGGATCACACTGAAAAAAATACTCTAGTGCCATGTCAATAAGAGCTCAAACGGTTTGGCGGACAGGTCGTGGATGGCTCAAACGGTTGAAAATTAAACATACACAGGGCAGTCCCTTAACGTTCTAGCGTCTAAATATTGTTTTGTTCGTTTATATAAAGGGTATGAAGGATATCCCACTAGCATTCTCAATACACTAATCCTAATGAGCATGAAATTACATATTTACAGATGACCGTGAAAGATTAGAACATAGGAGAGTTGCGTGCAAGTAGTTGGAAGAGTTTGCGTGCCAGTATCGCTTCACGCGTTTAAATAGGGATGTGACAGAGCGTAGCTGGTATCGATATAGTATAGCTCGACTAAAGTGGTGTTTGGAGTCCATAGAATAGTGTTGTATATAGTATTCTGTTTTTGATTGAGCTGAAGTTATACGATGGGAGACGACTTTTTTAAAGACCATAGATAGAATTCTGATGAATCGTGAATTTTATAAGTATGATAATGTTACACGAGGACAATATTCGGATTTAAATAGTTTTGTAAAATTATCGTACCAATAAAACTTAGATTTTGAAATATGAAAAATAATACAAAATCAGTCGCATCATTGTATAACCGCCGCTTTAGCTTGCCAATCTCAAGAAGAGTGCTACAGTCAGAGTGGGACAGAAAGTGACAAGTAATTTCATGCTCTCGCTCAATAAACATCTACATAAGATACAAACATTTTACATTAATACCGATTCACACGGGCAAACGGTAAGTTGCTCAACTGTGTCTTTATGAGAATGCATGGTTTAAACACTGAAGTTAGCAACCCTGACTTTTTTTTTTTTGTTACTGGTAACCCTATGATAGATTATAATAAAAAAAAAAAGATTATTACAATATTAAAGTTGATTTATGGGTTATTTTTTTAGAAATTAAATCTTGTATAATTAAGGTTGTATTAATATGGTACGGTACCGGTTATACATGAAATTTAATTTTTAGTAGATTAATTAATTTCGAAATGAATGAAAAGGGTTAAAATTTCAAACATTATGGATTCGAAAATGGGTCAAGTTAAGAATGAATATCAGGGTCAATGATGACAAAATTACAAAGAAATCCATAGGTATACAGTTTTATACAATACCTTAATCCTTGACACCGCTTCTTCGGCCTGCAGCATCCTGGTTGCCTTCGTGGGTTGACCCTCGCATGCCAGCTGGGTAGAGCCGAGGTACCGAGCGCGGAACAGTACTCCTTCTATGAGCACTGAACGGGTTACGTCTGCGGAATGAAACATAGTGCTGGATTTAACTAATATATCTGTCAAATTAAGAGAGGATTATTTTTGAATTTCCAAAATTGAAAAAGTTGAGAGGTTCAGTGATTTTCCTGTTTGTTGAGATGTGTGTGATTTTCTCGAAAACTACGCAAGTTCTATATCTATTTGAGTTTATTTGAATTTAAGTATGGATACTGGATAACAGCAAGTTTCGACCAAGATGATCAAAATCAGTACCAACTCGTGCGCAAGTTCATTTACTAAAGCGATTAATTGACTGATCATCATTAGTGTGTTTACAATCTACTTTTTAGGGTTCCGTACCCAAAGGGTAAAAACAGAACCCTATTACTAAGACTTCGCTGTCTGTCCGTCTGTCTGTCACCAGGCTGTATCTCAAGAACCGCGATAGCTAGACTGTTGAAATTTTCACAAAGTATGTATTTCTGTTGCCGGTATAACAACAAATACTAAAAACAAAATAAAATAAATATTTAAGGGGGGCTCCCATACAACAAACGCGATTTTTTTGCCCTTTTTTGCTCGATATCAAAAATGGCAACAGGTAGGCACTTGAAATATTCACAAAATACTCAGTTGTATTTTAACTTTAATAATAAATAATAAAAGTAAAATAAAATAAATATTTAAGGGGGGCTCCCATACAACAAACATGTTTTTTTCGGCGTTTTTGCCTTGTGGTACGGAACCCTTCGTGTGCGAGTCCGACTCACACTTGGCCAGTTTTTATTTAACTTTAGCGAGTAACACGACTTTTATAGAAAGAAAGAAAAAAATCTTTCTTTCTTTCTTTCTAACACTACTTTGATAGGATAAGTGACACATAAACAAAATAATATTTTTATCACCCTCTGAAAACTCACCATGGATAAAATCCAAAAGCAGCATAAAAAAGATGAAATCGATTTAGTTGACTTTATTCAAATAATATATTTTATTGAAATCAGTATTAATAAAACTTACCTTCTTTATTTTTGCTCTTTTTCTTCCCATCTTTGTCCTGAAACAGTGAAAAAATATTCTGTTAATATTTTACCAGTTTCAAATACCCTTAGTCGAAACCTTTTTTTAGTTAAAGGATGGAAGGAGCCCTGCCTTACAATGAGATGGTACACCCTACCAACATATTCTGTAAAAAGTCACCGTAAAAACTTAGGTGAAGTGAGCTGTTATTTCACCTGATGCACAACTCAAACCACTGACTCACAACTCAAAAAATTACGCTCATCTGGCTTCACCATAAGTTTCCAAACACACTATGCCGAAAGTACGCGACCGAAATTCCGCGGCTGATTTTACGTTCCGACATATTCGGCTGATGTGACAGAAATTCAGTTGAGCACACGCGGGACGCGGGCATGGCTGCCTCCCGCTGCTCCCCGCCCCGGATCTTCTTCGGCAATAGAACCGAACTTCGGTCGCGTACAATGTGTGCTCTACAGCATACGTTGCCGCCGAATTGCCGCTGAACTTACGCCCGACCAAAGTTCGGCTATACGCTATAACGCAACGTAATTTCGGCATAATGTGTCGTCAGTAATTCATATAGCATTGCAGGCGTAATCATGCCGAACTTCAGTCGTATACCTTCGGCATAGTGTGTGTTTAGACACTAAGAATTGACACTATTGGTTGACAGCTCATTTCACCTGAGTTTTTTTACAGAATAGCCCTGCTGTTAGTCAAGTACCTCACGACATAGAGCTGGTAGTTCCCTAGTTTAGATAAGACAGTGGCAGAGGCAAAGATGTTAGATATTATATGCCTAAAGAACCGATGTATGTTGTTCTAAGGCCTGTGCCATAGACATAATTCGATTTTGGTTCTGCGACTGTCCTGTAGGACCTCTAATAATAGAGGTCCTACAGGACAACACAACAGGTCGTGTGCCTAGGGTCAAGATACATACTGATGATAACATCAGTATGTATCTTGACACGATGGTGTGTCAGCCAAGTTCTGAAAAGCGAACGGCAACGTACCGTCCGAGTTTCTTATATTTATTGTTTTGTTTACGGTTTTAACTTTCCTTAGTTTGATACCTTATTAACTTAGCTTATTAACTTATATTTCTTATGAATAATAGCTCCGTAAATCCGAAACTAATTGAGCGATAAAATACTTAGTACTTAGATATAAACTTATCCGAGACGACATGTACTAGGCCTAGTACCTCATTGTAAAGGCTCCGTAAGTTCTAAATATGTTGCTCAATCACGATAAAATACTAAGTATTAACTTATCTTTAAAAAAAAAACTTATTCTAGACGACGACGTGTAACTAAGGCCCGGTACCTCATCTATACTAATATTATAAATATCGAAAGTAACTATGTGTCTGTATGTTATGTTCACGCCTTAACCACTGAACGAATTTCGATACAATTTGCAGAGAGATAGATTGTATCCCGGGGAAGGACATAGGATAGTTTTTATCGACATACCTCGCGGGCGCCGCCGCGGGCGGAAGCTAGTTAACTATATTTGTTAAGCTATCTTTACGCCCTTAACTACTACTTAAACTTAAATGACGTGTAGCTTAGGTCCGGTACCTCACTACAATTCTTAACAATATACTATCAATTAACGTTTATTTTCTTAACAAAATCGTGCAGTAACCTTTCCGTTGTGCAGCGCCTCGTCGTCGTGGTTGTCGGGCGGCTCGTGCGCGTGCGGCGAGCGGGTCGCCACCACGCTGCCGCCCGGCATCACTGTGCGAGACTTCGGCTTGCGCCAGCCCTACGACAAGTGTTTATACGGTTTCATATGGTAACGTAATGACGTTAAGAAGTTAAAAAATGAACACGGGTTGATAGAATTTTGGAAGAAACAAAAACGTACGGAAACGACTTTTTAAACTTAAAAATACACTTAAAATCTAAGTTCGTTCAGTAAGCCGTATTACCGTGCGGCGGGAAATTATATGGCGACTTTATGAAATTTAAATAAAACACGGTTTGATAGAATTTTAGGCGAAAAAAAAACGAACGGAAAGGATTCAAAAAAATTAAGAATACACTTAAAACTACGTTTGATCAGTATGGTAGGTTCTCCGAAATAAGAAACAAGAGATCATTTCTTGGGTTAAAGTGGCATGTCCCCTCTTCTTAATGGCACGCAATTGTAATGCCGTGCTTTGCACAAATGTGAGGGGGTACCGAGATGCATCCTGAAGTGTCGTTATGTGGTCCGAAACTCTCAGCAGTATTACTGCTGACGAGTTTTTAGCAATTAGTCTACCTATAACTGGTTACTCCCCCTGGTTAGGACGTTATCTAAAGCCGGAATAATAATTTGCACAATCTTATGCCTGTCCAACACTTAAGGCCATAAATAGCTACTATCAACAACCGAAAGTCCCGAGAGATCACCCAACTCCACATAAATAAAAATCTAGTTTTGGTACTGCACCATACCCTTATTGATTCATTTGTACGGTTTATTCCTAAAGGCGGGCCAACGTTCGGAGCGAGTGCGTTGGGCCAACGTCTAGAGGGCGACTTGGCGCATGTCCGGTAGTTGGCGCCAGCGCTGGCCGGCCAACCGAATTGTGCCGGTGTTTTCGTGCACACATCAAAGGATTTTGGCGAGCTTCCCAAACAATGTTTACACATTGGCGTCTTATCTTATTCAGTTCGTTGTTATTTGTCAGCATTCGGAGTTAGAGCGCGCTATAACTCTACTATACCCCCGAATTGGGCACACTTTTTTTGTCACCTTAGGTTGTTTAATAGGGGTAAATCAGAGTTACAGAATGGGTTAAGAGGTATAATAAAGCAATAAGAGAGCTATAATAGCGATAACTGAAACTACAAGGGATAAAAAGGCGAAAATTAATTCCTTTAGTGGAATAATAGAGTAAAATATCGTTTATTAACTCTGGGTGCTAAGAGGGCTGCATAGAGGTGAATACTAACTCCTTAAGCGGTACGGTAGAAGTACAATGTCGCTCACTATATTTTTAAGTGATAAGAGGGTGGCAAATAGATGAATATTACCGCTTTGAGCTCTAATACAGATCCACAAAGGCCATGAAAACGGATCCAGGTGCTAACATTTTTAACATCTAAGGATATTTTTTTACTTCATCAACAAAATTTAATCTCTCGTTTTTATTTGCGAACATTACATAGATATGTCAATATTTGTCAGATTCAAAACACCGCCATTCGTTTGTGAAAAAATAATCTTTTAGTTTCAACTTAGTGGACACAGAAGTTAACTTGTTACTGCGAAATTAAATACACTGTGAATAAGTATATGTATTACTAGCTTCCGCCCGCGACTCCGTCCGCGCGGATGTCGGTCTTCGCGTGGATGGTTTATTTCTCCATTTTGAGTAACTCTGACAATGACATCTTATAAATATCTATTAGACCCAAATACGGCTAAGCCTATAATAATTAAGGAGATCCCTCTATTGAGCTACTGCTGTTGAGCTCGCGTTCTGTAGTAAGTATTTTTTTCATAGTAATTCCGACCTTGATAAGTAGCATGTAGCAGTAAATTACTGACAATGACGAAAAGTTTGCAATAATAAAAAAGTGATCGTGACAATGCGACAGAAAGTTAATTGAGAGCTTCAGCATACACAACATTGTTAGTGAGCTCGTCCGGAATATGAACATGAAGATTTCTTGGACTGCTCACATTGTAGTGTATGTAAGTAAGTATCTTTAGTATTCTTATGTATGTGTGTAACCACACCTTATTTAGGTTTAGCCAAGTAAGCAATATATTAAGATCATGTACTCTCAATCTATGTGAAGACACAATAAATCAAGTCGTTATCCAGAGCGGATGTCTTTCATTTACCACGACACTTCATGGCGACCCTGCCATTCAAGGTCACATCGCGAGTGAAATTTGGACAAAAAAAAAAAAATGTGATTATAGATTCAGACAATATTACTAAGTAATTAAAGTGGTTTTGTGTTGCAAATCATGTGTCGATCTACTCAGACGAAAGAAGAGACGATCATCGCGCAGACGGCTGCTGGTAATGGGAAAAATGGTGCGACAACCGAGCAAGGCTACTACAGCATCAGCACGACAAATATCCTCCTCACCCTGATCGCAATCGTCCTACTGGCAGCGGCATGCTATGCTATCTGTTATTATTACAAGAAGGTGCATGTTAAATGGATGGAGAGGCAGATGAACCGCAGGTCCTTACGTCGAAGGCAGACCTCAATCTATTTCAAGAAACACGCTCCCCGTGATGACGTCGCCGAAAAACCCGTGTAAGTGAAAAAAAAAACACCTGACACCAGTTTAGTGCTATTGAGAAAAAGTAGGTACTCAAGAGTGGTGACACTTAATAAGTGAACAATTTTTTTTTTATTTCTACATGTGAAACTGCATAGTGTTAACAACGGATAAAAACATTAATAATACATAAACTATCATGAAAATCAATAATACGGAAGTTTTAAGTGATAAATAACGTCTAGTGAAGCTCTTATAGGCATAAGTTTCATTATCTTTACGTCTTATAAATAATAAATTGCATGCGAAATGCATAATTGAGTTATAGCAAGTAAGTAATTAGTGTTAAGGTTTTATTATACTAATATGTAACAGTTCATAAATCGTGCACGGCGACTCGCCGAACCCGACACCCCGTGCCATATATGGAATGTTTTCGCATTGCTTTCCTCATTTGGAAGACAGTTAGAAGAATTGTAGTGAAGATAATTAGTTGCTAGGATGATGTCATTACATTCCTTTATGTCTTATTTTTAGATTATGGCCGATGATTTTATCAGAATATATGAAGATTTGGTGGACATTCGTAAATACTTAATAAAGAAAGGACAAGCTAGATTTTCGGGTTCTATTGCGATAAATAAATTGAAAGAGGCTAAAAATTTATTTAGTGAAGCGCAATTATTGTATTCTAAGTTATCGCATGATTTAAAACCCGAATTAGTGACGCAATTGTCCACCACCTTTGATAATATTAAGAGTGTATTTTTAAAGATAAGTCAACTGTGTATTTCCCCACCTAGTGAAACAAAAATTGTAAAAATGGAATTTGACATACGAACGGCGTGTAATTTAATTCCCCATATGGATGGTAGGGAGGACACCACAAAACGATTGATCGATGCAGTGGATATGTATGCGGATATGTTGGACGATTTGGGAAAAACACTATTAATAAAATTCGTAATTAAAGGTCGCCTATCTGAAAACGCTAAGCTCCGTTTATCGAATAACTATGACACCGTTCCTAATTTAGTACAGGATTTAAGAAAACATTTATTAACTACAAAATCATTTACCGCTATTCAGTCCCGCCTCCAAAATAAGAACCAAAATTTTAAGTCAATTGACGAGTATGGTTCAGAAATAGAACAACTTTTTACCGATTTAACCATTTCACAGGCAGACGGAGATTCGTCAAAGTTCGCGATTCTAAAGCCATTAAATGAGAAAATGGCTATTAAGAGATTTTCAGATGGGTTGAGAAACTCAAGGCTAAGCACCATCGTGGCCGCTCGCAACTATAGTAGTCTCAAGGACGCTATACAAGGTGCTAAGGACGAGGATGTATCAACGCCTTCTACGTCCTCTAAGCCGGACGTCATGCAGTATTCAAGAAGAGGTCGAGGTAAGTTTACACCTTCAGGACCGAGAGGTCAAGGTCAACGTGGCCGCAATTATGGTTCTTTTAATAATTATAACCGCCGTGGTTACGGAAGATCATTTCAAAATTCTAACCGCGGTAGAAATTTCTTACAGGCGAATTGTAACTACGGACGATATTACCATCGTAGTAACAGGCGAGGAAATAATTACAGCCGTAATAATGTTTTTTCAACGCAACCCATACAAAACGCGGAAGCATCGCCGCAAGAAGTCGTTTCTAATGAAAATGTAAATACCCAAAATTTGACTAACAAGCAGTTTTTTCGATTTTAATAATTATATTTTGGCCTGTAAGGGACGATGTCAATTTGTGTCATTTTACTGTAATAACAGAAAATATTCTTTTTTGGTAGATACGGGTGCGTCAATATCTATTATTAGGAAAGACGAATTACCCGATTCGATGCGTATAAGTTATAACAGCACTACTATAAACGGCATAGGAGGGCAGATCAACTCTTTGGGATATGTAACCTTGAAACTTGTTACAGAAAATAATGACACATTTTTTCATAAATTTTACGTTTTTCAAAATTTACCCTTCAAGGCAACTGGTATCTTAGGCTTAGATTTTCTATCTACTTATGGCTGTAATATCGATTTGGCTAACAACGTGTTAGTAGTTAATAATGCAGGTAAACTAATTTATTTACCTATCTCGCCAAGACTTGATTTAACGTTTAATAATAATAATTGTCTTGTATTGCCGGCGCGAAGTGAATCGACCCATTTCGTAGAAATAGGTATTGATTCAGAAAATGATTGTGTTGTTTGCTCGAGAGAAATAGACAAAGATATTTTTTTAGCAGGAGCTATAGTTAGACCTAAAAATCGTAGGATACCGATCCGAATACTTAATATTAGAGATAAAGAAGTAAGATTAGAAAATTTTATTCCGGAAGTAACATTTTTAAGCAAATATGATATTTTTTCTTTTGATAAGACCAATGCCAATGCTATTAGGGCCGAAACTTTACTTTCGTTGTTAAAATTAAACCATCTCAATTCTGAAGAAAAGAGTTCTCTCGAAACAATTTGTACAAAATATTCAGATGTGTTTTTTCTGCCAGGAGATAAGCTAGCCACCACCAACGTTTACGAACAATCCATAACACTAAAACCAAACGTTAGTCCTGCCTATGTTAAACCATACAGATTACCTCAATCATTGAAGCCAGAGATTGACAGACAAATTAAACAAATGTTGAAGGACGATATAATAGAATCAAGCGAGTGGAACAGTCCAGTGTTACTCGTTCCCAAAAAGTCTGAAGATTGTAAAAAGTGGCGTTTGGTAGTGGACTATAGAAAACTCAATGATGTAATAGTCGACGATAAGTTCCCACTACCCAACATCACTGACATTTTAGACTCACTTTCAGGATCAATGTATTTCACTCATTTAGACTTAAATCAAGGTTATTATCAAGTTAGTTTATGCCCTGAAAGTCGTAAATATACTGCTTTTTCCACTAGCTCGGGTCAGTATCAATTAAAGCGTCTTCCGATGGGACTAAAAACTTCCTGTAGCAATTTCAGTAGAGTAATGTCTATAGCTATGTCTGGTCTGACGTATGACAAATGTTTTATTTATCTCGATGATTTAATAATTTTTGGGCGAAATCTAAATTCTCATAATAAAAATTTGATAGATGTACTCGAAAGGTTAAGAAAAGTAAACTTAAAACTAAATCCGGACAAATGCCAATTTTTAAAAAAGGAAATATTGTATCTTGGACATTTAGTTTCTGCTGATGGAGTATTACCAGATCCAGGAAAAACAACAGTTTTACAAAATTACCCAGTACCCAAAAATGTAGATGAAGTGAAACGATTTGTAGCCTTCTGCAATTACTATCGTAAATTTGTACCATCGTTTGCAGAGATAACATTACCTTTAAATCGATTGTGCAGAAAAAATGTAGTATTCAATTGGACAGCGGAATGCCAACACTCTTTCGAGATCTTGAAACAAAAGTTAATTAGCCCACCCATACTTCAGTACCCAGATTTCACAGAATCAAACGAATTTATTTTACAGACTGACGCATCAGGTGTAGCTATAGGTGCAGTTTTGTGTAACAATGACCTAAGACCCGTAGCATATACTAGTAGACCATTAAATAAGGCAGAATTAAACTACCCCACAATACAAAAAGAACTTACTGCTATAGTCTGGGCAGTAAAGTACTTTAGACCGTATTTATACGGCAGGCATTTTACTATAATGACAGACCATAAGCCACTTATTTATTTGTTTAGCATGAAAGATCCCTCTAGCAGGCTGTTGAAGTTTCGTTTAGTTCTTGAGGAGTATGATTTTAAAATAGTGTATGTGCAAGGGAAGGATAATGTAGTCGCGGATGCATTATCCAGAGTAAATGTGACTTCGAGCGAATTAAAAAGTATGAATGAGAAAATTTCGGAAGTTAATGTTATGACTAGAGCACAAAAAAGGAGAATGGATGAGAAAAGTAAAAGTGTATCACCGCCAATTAGTAAATCCACCGACGAAGGGTCTGATCAGCCTAGAGTCGTGGAGTTACTGAGGAAGCCGAGTGATGTCGTGGAGATGATATTGCTAGAGAAAGATAAAGTGGATAAATGTAGAAGAGATAATTTGATAAGTGCTGAAGACGAGTGTCTCGCTTACATCCCTAGTAAAATGTTGTTATGTGTAAACCTCAACTTTAGGGCACATTTCTCGCGAGCCGAATTTGTGACTAAGTTAGAGAAGTTTAGCAATAATATAAAAGTAAAAGAAGTATGTATAGTTAAAAATAATGAAAATGAAGAGTTTATAAAAGGTTTGTGCAGTGAAATACAAACATTAAAAGATTGGACCGGTCCGAGAGTATGCATACTAAGAGGAATAGAAAGAATAGAAAACGATAATGAAAAACAATATATTTTAAATGACTATCATTTACTGCCTACCAGTGGACATGCTGGTGTCCGCAGAATGACTAACAACATCAAGAGACGATATTTCTGGCCAGGTATCGATCATGATGTTCTTGATTTTGTAAAAAAGTGTTCCACATGTCAGAAGACTAAATATAGTAGGTACACAAAACAACCGATGACGATCACAACGACTGCGTCATCAGGTTTTGAAAAAATATTTATAGACTTGGTAGGTCCTTTAGATAAAGACGAGGATGAAAATTGTTACCTTGTAACGATTCAGTGTGAACTGACAAAATTTATTGAAGCATATCCTATAAAAAATAAAGAAGCCGTAACTGTAGCAAGATCAATTGTACAAAATTTTGTCTTACGTTTCGGTATACCTAAAGTTATAGCTACTGACAGAGGTTCAGAATTTATTTCAAGTACTGTGGTTGAAGTTTGCAAATTATTAAAAATAGAAAAAATAATGTCCACAGCATACCACCATCAATCAATCGGCTCTCTCGAAAATGCTCATAAGCATTTAGGCGCTTTTCTTAGGACTTATTCAGGCAACAACGGCTATGACTGGTCACACTGGATACCGTTTTGGTGTTTCAGTTATAACAATACCGTCCACTCAGAGACGAAGTACACGCCCTTCGAACTAATTTTCGGCAGGCCGTGTAATATTCCTAATAATATTAAGAATTGTAATAGATTAGATCCATTGTATAACCCCAATGACTACTCTTTAGATTTAAGATATAGGTTACAAGTAGCGCTAAGAGAAGCAAAACATAATTTAGAGACTAGTAAGGAAAATAGAAAATTAGTATATGATAAGAAATGTAATCCTGTTACTTATAAAAAAGAAGATTTAATTTTAGTCAAAAGTGAACGAACAAAGAAATTGGATAATATTTTTGAAGGCCCGTATATTGTGTTAGAAGATATGGGCTCTAATGTCAAAATACTAAAACAAAATAAAATTGAATTAATTCATAAGGATAGAACTAAATTATACCATAGTTAATAATATATTTCTGTATTTTATTGTAATTGTTGTTAAAAAAAAAAGCTCTATGTTTTTTTTTTTTTCTTTTACCCCCGGAGGTGTAGTGTATGTAAGTAAGTATCTTTAGTATTCTTATGTATGTGTGTAACCACACCTTATTTAGGTTTAGCCAAGTAAGCAATATATTAAGATCATGTACTCTCAATCTATGTGAAGACACAATAAATCAAGTCGTTATCCAGAGCGGATGTCTTTCATTTACCACGACACTTCAACATGGGAAAGAGCTACGTAAAGTTGCCCGTGTGAAAAACAACTCGCGGTAAGATCTACGCCAGCAACTCCTAGGGTCTGACCTTGAGCCTTATTTATTGTCATGGCGTAACACAAAGCTACAGGAAACTGTATTCTCTTAAATTGAAATGGAAAATTATCCACTACGGGTAATGCAACGTGTGTTCGCGGTTCTACAGAACAACGTCTATGAATAAAACCGAAAAATAAGATTTTTTTTTCTACGTATTTTTCCAGGATAAAAAGTATCCTATTTTATGACCAGGATAATAAGGTATAATTATACCAAGTTTCATCGAAATCGAACCGTTAGTTTTCACGTGATGCCTGCATATACAGACAGACAGACAGACAGACAGACAGACAGACAGACAGACAGACAGACAAAAATTTTTTTAATCACATATTTGGGTTTGGTATCGATCCAGCAACACCCCCCGCTATTTATTTTTTCAATATTTTCAATGTACAGAATTGACCCTTCTACAGATTTATTATATGATTAACAAATTATTCAAACGCCCGATGTCTGTTGTCTTTTAACTAAAAAGAAATATTTATTAGATATGGAGTAACATAAAACTTTTGTAATTATCTAATAAAACGTTGCCTATTCTAGTTTAAGGTATCTTGCTAGTAGTATTAGAACACAATGAAGTCCTACTTTGACGTTTCCAAGCAATTTTGGCTGCATTGGATTTTTTTAGTTGCGTCGCCATTGCTATCAACAACAAGTGAACGTATAAGTACTAACTTCTGTGGGTACAGAAGTAGTGTTAAGCTCTATTACTCGACCTAAAGTTATACAGAAGTCACATTAAACGCTAGAAGTTCTATGATAGCAAAAAATGTTTCTACTGTTCGACTTTAAGAGAGTTTTGTACCTCTAGGCATTTGGTGGTACAAAAGAGTTTATGAGCACCATTGTAGAACTGGTAGTGGTAATTATTGCTTTTGTACAACTTTTGGGTCTTGGAGAGAGTTTATTATCGCTTGCATAGCACTTTGGGGGGTTGTAGTCAATGCTTAGTTCTTATTTAGATCTTATAGTTGTAAGATTCACTTGAAGCTATAACACAAGATGCTCAGCCCGTATTATAATGTTAAAAAATGCTGCTGTATGTCTTTAACCACTAAACTCACCCTGTTATCGCCCTTGTAACTCTGTGGTATAGCTTAAATGAAATATTTTGCTTGTCTACGCTCTTTTGTCGCCAAAAGTTGTAAGTGCTGCTGCTGTAGCGCTTTTATATCTCGTTAAGTTCTAAAACAAGCTCTAATTGACGCCTAAATGTTTGTTGGGCATGACGGCGCGGTGGTGAGGACAAGCAATGAGATACTTATTACAATTTATAGAAATGTACAGATATGAACCTTTATTATGGAATTCAAAACATATAGGTGCAACATTAGGAACAAAAACAAAGAAATATTCTTATAATAGATAAGTACTTAGATAAAATACATTTATAATTACATGGTAATTTATGCAGTAATCTGCGTGTTGTGGTGTCTTCATAAACGTCTTCAATTCTATTATTTTTATCTCATCATCTGCCTAGCCTTTACCTAACTATGTTGGGGTCGGCTTCCAGTCTAACCGTATACAGCTGAATACCAGTATTTTACATGGAGCGACTGCCTATCTGACCTCCACAACCCAGTTGCTAGGTAATTCGATACCCCTTGGTAAGACTGGTTGTCAGACTTTTGGGCTTCTGACGACCCGTAACGACTGTCAAAGATCCACGAATGACAGCCGAGACCAACGGGTTAAATGTTCTGTATACATAAATTGCCGCGGCTGCAACTGTTTCCACATCCATCTTTTCCAAAGCGCCACTGTAAAATGATTACCTATACGCCAATGTGCAAACAACGACCGCTGGCGACTGGCGATCCAATTTTTTGGCCCAACAGTTGGCCCAACGTCTTGGCCCATGTGTACAGCGGGCTTAAGATGAATGGATAGGGGTAGACCGCGAAATTCAAATTTTCTTACGTTTTTTGCAATTTGCAGGTCAGTGTCAGATTGTATCTTGATCAAAATATGATTCGCGACAATTACAGGTAGGTACATATTTAGAGAATTATAATCATTAGAATCATTAATATATCTTTCTAAGTTAGATTTCTACCACCAACCACCAATCTCTTATGGAAAAGTGTTAATGGTAGATATCTAACTTAGGAAGATGTAGCTATTAATGATTCTAATGATTATAATTCTCTAAATATGTACCTGTAATTGTCGCGAATCATATTTTGATCAGGATATAACCTGACACTGACCTGCAAATTGCAAAAAACGTAATAAAATTTAAATTTCGCGGTCTCAACTACCCATTCACCTTAACAAACCAAAGAATTTCATGACATCTATGATCGCTTTGATCGTTACTTAGTAGTAGTACACATGACTTTCAAAAGTAATTCCATTCATCATTGTTGATACAAATCAGTTCAGAACTCCGTTACTAAGAACTTATCAACCTAAAAACTTCTCATACAAAGTACGACGTCGGCAGGTCAGACGATTTGACCCGACCGCCTCTTGTCATTGAGATGCGCATGCGGCTCATGTATGTTGCACCAGTTATGAGTTTTTAAGTGGGTTTTTTTTTATTTTTAGATTAGGTATGGTTGATAATGGGAATAGTTATTAGGGTAAATCTGTTAATAGTTATTAAATTAAGTTAAAGTTGTTTAAGGAAAGGAGAAAAATATAAAATATTGTAGAAGGGACTTTTTATGCTCTTGAAACTAAACTATTTGGTGTGGTAAAGTTAAACAATTGAATTTATATACAAGGTTATTGGTAAAACATTAACAACCTCTTAAGAGGTCATTGTACTCATCATTATAAACAACTTTTACTATGGGATCAAACCTGAACTCGCGAAAAAAAAATCATCTGTTCCCTACACTTTGACGAGTTATACGAACATAAATGTAGGGAAAAGCTGATTTTGTATAAGTTGTTCATAATAACGAGTACAATGACCTCTTAAGAGGTTGTTAATGTTTTACCAATAACCCTGTATATTTTATTTTCAATAATATTTTTTCTATTTTTGTTGCAGCTTCGGAATCTGCTAGATGCAGTCCAGAACGGCACCCCAATTGCGTAACGTAACGTAACTATCAATCTCAATCGTCGTCGTCGTTTCAGCCGATAGACGTCCACTGCTGGACATAGGCCTCCCCCAATTTTGGGAGGGTTTGCCATAATCGCAACGCTTGCTGTGTGTGCTGTGTGGTGCCGGACTTAAAGAATAGCACCACCCCGTACTTCCCGTGGGTGTCGTAAAAGGCGACTAAGGCTCGTACCGGACAATGGGCAGCAGCGTTCTCTATGCATTCCACCACCATACTATACTGCGATCGCCAACCCGCCTGCCAAGCGTGGCGATTATGGCAAACTCCCCCTTTGGGGGAGGCCTATGTCCAGCAGTGGACGTCTTTCGGCTGAAATGATGATGATGAAATGGGCCCGCTCTTAACCCCGATCACGCCTGATGGTAAGCGATAGATGAGGACTATGATGGAACGAGCGTGCCCAGAAGATGCCTGTTCACTCTTGCTTTGAACGCAGACGGGTTAAATGTGGGAGGGAAGACAGATGCCGGCAGAGAGTTCCACACTTTGGCTGTGCGCATAATAAAAGTGGAGGAGAAGCGCTGAGTACGACCCGTGGGGATATCAACCAAGTGCGGATGGTACGCTGCAGTACGTCTGGTTGTCCGGTGGTAAAAGGGCGATGGTGGGATCAGGTCGTGGAGTTGACTATAATGTTCCCACTTTTGGGACACAGGCCTCCTCTCGGTCAGAGGGACTAGACAGTAATCGACCACGCGGGTCCAGTTGGTAGATGTCACATGTCTTCGAATTTTTAGTTCTAGGACATGTCGGTTTCCTCACGATGCTTTCCTTCACCGATTTGAGAGCAGTGGTGACGAAATAATTTACAAAAAAAAAGGGCCTGTCTGGGTTCGAACCTACGACCTACACCTCGTAAGTCGTGTCCGTTAAACTACATAGGTACATAATTTATTTATTATTTATTTAATACTTCAAGCACATAAATGTACAGAGGCGGACTTAATGCCATAGGCATTTTCTACCAGTTAACCTTTGGGTGATGCAGAGACAAGCAGTGGTAGTACAATCATGAACATTGAGGAACAAAAATTTTAAATACCTATAAAGATACACATAAACCTATACATAATAACGATGAAATCATAATAATATATTAGGTACCTAAGCTGTACCTAAGTTGCCACTGATATACATAGCTTATCTTTGTTTTACAACGTGTGAACGGCGCTTAGAATACACAATGTTGTGTAAAGAGATTACGTGTGCTATGGTTATAATATTATGCGTATTATAAGCATAAAGTTAAACATTATATTAACAGATAAAGACACCAACTGACCATGACGATACCTACTCTATCAACTCGGCCTGAATCAAGAAAGAAAATACGGTAATAACATGACGAGACAAACTAATATTATGACTTATGAGAAGAAAAACTGGCCGAGTGCGAGTCAGACTCGCACACGAAGGGTTCCGGGCCACAAAGCAAAAACGCCGAAAAAAAACACGTTTGTTGTATGGGAGCCCCCATAAATATTTATTTTATTTTCAGTTTTTAGTATTTGATGTTATAGCGGCAACAGAAATACATCATCTGTGAAAATTTCAACTGTCTAACTATCATTGTTCATGAGATACAGCCTGGTGACAGACAGACGGACAGTGGAGTCTTAGTAATATAGGGTCTCGTTTTTACCCTTTGGGTACGGAACCCTAAAAACGCAAAAACGAATTGTAGAACAAGTTGGGGGGAAAATATGCGCCACAAATACACGCCAAACGGCCACCGCTCAGTGTAATGCTGTGACCCTATGTGAGACAGCGCTGGATTCCAGCCGTCGCGGCTTTGAGCGAGACAGCTGGTTTTTAAAGACAGCCGGCGATGACTAGACTGAAACGTGTCATGTCCACTTTCAGAGTAAGAACTTTCTGCCGGTTTGTGAGATTTTGGTTTAAAAAACTATTTATCCTAAGTACCTCAAAGCGAATATCGCTGCCCCGTCTAGCTTCTGTATATAAATGCGAAAGTGTGTCTGTCTGTTACCTCTTCACGCATAAACCGATGAACCGATTTAGATTAAATTTGGTATAGAGATAGTTTGAGTCCCGAGAAAGGAGATGGGATATATTTTATCTCGATATTCCCTCGGGATCGAAACTTATGCGGGTGAAACCGCGGAGCGCAGCTAGTAATCATATGTATTTATAGTGATCGTATTTTGTTATTACTAACTATGTATATGTACCTATATTTAGAGGTCTATAACCAAACAAACCGTAAACAAAATTGTAAACAGCTTTGTACACGTCTTAAAACAACATGATACAGCCATTATGTCTCGAGACAATGATCATAATTAGGAAATACCAGTTCACTGAAACATCTGACGGACATTCTTACCACGTAAATGTAAGTACTTTTTGTAACAATTGAATGCATTGTTCATGCTAACTGTACTAGTAGGTAGGTATATGAATATTATCTCGTAGCCTATCCCGCAGTGTTTGAAGACTAAGGTCTTCAACCAGTGCTTCCTGCCCGTCATGACATACGGTGCCGAAACGTGGACACTGAAGGTCGGGCTGGTTCACAAGTTCAAGGTCGCTCAGCGCGCTATGGAGCGAGCTATGCTCGGAGTCTCTTTAAAGGATAAAATCAGTTACCGACATAGCTTGCAGAGTAAGCAAACTGAAGTGGCAGTGGGCTGGCCATGTCTGTCGAAGGACCGATGGCCGGTGGAGCAGACGAGTCCTGGAGCGGAGACCGCGTATCAGCAAGCGTAGTGTCGGATGCCCCCCAGCTAGATGGACGGACGACCTAAAGAAGGTGGCTGGGGTAGACTGGATGCGGAAGGCGAAGGACAGGGTGCTGTGGCGCAGTCTGGGAGAGGCCTATGTCCAGCAGTGGACTGCGATAGGCTGAGTTGATGAATATATGAAACTTTTCATAACTATTATATAAAACCTTTTGTTAAAAGATTCACCTATATTATGTTTTGCTTTAAAAACATTGTTATGCCGAGCTTATCGGTCGCAAACGCGAAGGGAAAGTGTAGATAATTTGCCACAATCGCCGATATTACGGAAAAAACTGCCAACGTCGAAGAACTTGACGAAACATTTCTTTTAGAATTATTTTATCATTCGTTTTTACAACTGCCGACTGCTACCGAGCTATTGCCAATAACTGGCTACCTATGAAAATCTCACCATGAAAACTTAAGTGAAATGAGCTAGCAATAAGCACTAATATGTCAATCTATACCACCACGTGGAATGACTGTGTGTTCACGTTGAGATTTTTGCAGAATAAACAGACTGGTTTTAGAACCTAGCTTTTGACTAAATATTACTTTCTGTAAGCGGGTCCGTCATGAAAATCTGCCATTTTCACCAGTATTTGACATGAAGGTGTCAAAAAACGCTCTGTACTTAGTCAGTGTATATTAGTGGTTGTGATGGCAATCATATCTGTTGGTTTAAATAGGTTTTTATATTTTATTTATCCTTTTGATAGATTCTTATTTTGTAAATGTGAGGACTTTGTAGGCCTTGTAGACTTTAGATCTGTAGACCATTTTTTATTTTATCAAGTTAGTACCTGGTACTTGTTGACAGGCCTACGCTGTCCTCCCATACCTACTGTCATTCGAAAACATTGTAAAAGTCAATTATTTTTAAAAGAGTAACCGTGGAGTTTCTTGCCGGCTCTTCTCCATAGGAAACGACCAATTGGAACCCTGCACCTAGCTTCTGACGTTTCATAACTGCCCATGTAGGTTTATGTGAAACAAAATATTTTGATTTTGAGTCGATATTGTGTGACCATTCACCGCTTTTTAAGAAACCAAAGCTGTCTCAGACACCAGATTATTTATGTATGAACAACAGGTTAAAAATAAAATGCACATTGATTCAACTATTAATACAAAATCCAACCTTTTCGTCATTCGCATCCTCAACTCTTGATTCATCGCTCGCTTCCTTTAAATCATTTGACTCACTATTATTACGCGTTTTAATATGCACTTCCTTTTCACAAAGGTCCTCATTTACCACAACTACTTCACTAGGGTCTATACTATCACTAAGTTTTGTATCTTCATTTTCTTTTAAATGTACAATTTCATCGTGTTTATTTTCTATTAAATGTACTTCATTGACATTATACACAATTTCATCGTTTTTGCTTTCATTTGAATGTATTTCATTATCACTAGACACTAATTCACTGTCTTTATTCTCATTTAAATGTCCTTCTTTAACATTAGAGGCTATTTCATTGCCCCTTTTTTCATTTAAATACACTTCTTGAACACTATTCACTAATTCATTAGGTCCTAATTCCTCTAAACTTTCATCATTTAAATTCACTTCTTCACTTAACAGTTCCGCTTCACCACAAATTATTTCTTTCACATTAGCCAATTCATTTTCATTACTTTCACTATCTTCCACTCTAACTTCACCTTTAAGGTTATTTAAACAAGGTTGTCTTTCCTCCTCACTCATTTTTACGAGACGGCTATATTCCGCGTCGTCATTTGTTTAACTGAGCGTTCAATACGCTGTTATCAGTGCAGTTGGTCATTTCCCAAGCGATAAAGATACGTGGAAGCAACGCTAGTGTTTTGTACGCGTTGTACTCCCATACATAGACGGTATGATACTGGCTTGCCACCGTGTTATGCTAAGTAAACAGATGTATGGACAAAGAGCAGTAAAATTGTCAGATTGACATGTTTGAATAATTCTGTATTCATGGACGATTTGTCTGGAGACTTATTTAGTGAGAAGATTATAGTTTTAAAAGATGTTAAAATAGGTATCGTTAGTGTATCCGGGCGCTTGTGCCGACGCACGACGTCGATTAATTATCTGGACGTGATAAAAGTTTACTGCTCGATAAGGATAAATAAAGATAACCGTTATTCAATAATAATGTATTGTGTACTTAACGGGATAAGCACACGTTTGATGAATGCACTTAGCCTACTTTACGAAACGTTGGTAAGTTTAGAGCATTTATCGACCGACTTAGAAATTATATTTATTTTATTATTTAAGCAAATTGACGACTCATTTTTACCTAACTACGGCAAAGCCAAAGGTAGGTTATGATTTTTTTAAATTCTGTTTCATAAATCCTAATTGTATTGTATGTATAGATAACTATTTACACTAGGTAGGTACTAAATTAAATGACTAACTAACTATACAAATAAATACAAAAACAAAAGGACGCTTAGGCGTCGAAGTACTCGTCCGCGTCGCTGTCGTCCGGAAACGTGCCCAGAAGACTGGCAGCATTGCCACGTTGAATGGCAATTTTAATTAATAATTAGTGTTAATTATGTTGTCACATAGTTCTATAATAATAATATGTATAATTTATAATATGTATATAATGAAATTTATTTCATTTATAGGTACATATTATAAATTATATCGACGGTTGAAAGGTTAATTGGCCTAAGCGACATTTTTTGCAATATTTATAATAATAATATGTAAATTTATAATAAATGTACATATTAAGTAAGATTATTATTTTAAATATTGCAAAAAATGTCGCTTAGGCCTAATTGGCCTAAGCGGCCTTTCAACCGTCGATATACATATTATTAATTCCTATAGGAAATAATAATAAATCGTTTATTTCTTAATTTAAAATTACAATATGGAGGTATCGTTGGTCCCAAACTAGGCACGGCCTGTCTTGGGCACAATTACATAGGTACAACATTAAGTATAGTAAATTTGAGATAGTTAAGCTAGTTAGTCTATCGGGACTACAAGACTAAATGTACAAACAAATAGACTATCTAATTAAGGGAAAGCTGAGATCAAATAATAAAATAAAAATTTAGATTTAGAAGATAAAATAATAATTGGTATGATTTCCGTTTATACACCATTGAATAGGTATAGCATGATAATGTAAAAAAAATTAAAAATAACATAGAAGTTGAAATTGGCTACAGTTGAGCTAGTTAGCCTTATCTTAAACTTCTTCTATACTTAAACTCTCAATAAATCACAAAAGTAAACTCCTTTTATCACCTTCCTCTCAGAGTCTTACGCCACATAGGTACAAAACCAAACCGCCTCCTCTCTCATCTAATCTTAGTTCAAGACTAATAGTCGAACAAGGTCAGTGCGCATGCGGCGCTGACTCGACGCCGCTTGTGTTTATACTCACAGCTGACGATTGCGTCATAATCATTAACGTACATGTATTCTTGGCTTACCTACCTAATTAATAACAGGTTGGTACTTAGCGCATGCTGCATGTGTAGCTGGATTAAAATAACTTGTTTTTTTGGTAATGCTTGTTTTTTGTTTGGGGAACTGGAATGTTTATGTTAAAGGACTGAGATTTTTTTTCTTAAAAATAAAGTTTGTAAGTTATAATTTACTTAAAAAATAAATAATTAGAAGTTTATTTATAAACGATGATTAAATTTATGTGACTTTTAAAAGTCAAAAATGGATGGTTAAACAGTCGCTAATTACTACTTAACTTTAAGGCTACGCCGACCGCCTAGTGGCGCCCTCATCGCGTTATTTCTTAAAAAAAATTGAACGAAAATGCAGAAAATAAGCAAATTAAGTTGTGTGTTGCTTATTTTCTGCATTTGCATTCTAAAATAAAAGAAATAACCAAACAAACGATGAGGGCGCCACTGCGCGGTCGGCGTTTGGTCGGCGCCCTCTTAAGCTTTAAGTAACGTTTATAAATAAAGAGGATACTGTTTAACTGTGGTTCTAATAACGTATGACTATTAAGTTATATTGTAATGATGGTGCAATCGGTAGTAAAATGTTATAAGTACCGTCTGGTCATTTTACCTTTTATAAGAAGATAATAGCTAGGTATGTATTAATTTTATTGAACTGTTTGCAAACAAGTTGTTTAATTTTTTTTTAATTAAATTTTTATAGATCACTATGTTCCGTTTAATTTCAACACTATTTTAAAATAAAACAATTAATTACTAAACTCTGATTTTTAATTTGCTACAAAACTGGCCAAGTACGAGTCGGACTCGCACACGAAGGGTTTCGTACCACAAGGCAAAAACGCCGAAAAAACACGTTTGTTGTATGGGAGCTCCCCTTAAATTTATGCCTTCAAAAACATAACTTGTAAAAAAGCCAAGTCTCGCAACTCAGTTCTTCTGCCGTAAAAAGTTGTGAGATCCATGTAATACCAAGTCGGTTAATTTATTCTGTCCCTATAGTGACCATATCAATATTAAAAATCTTTTATGTTTTAAATAAATAGATTGACTTGGCCATCTGCATCGCATGAAAACGCAATGTATCTCACAAGTAATACATATTATATTAAATTAGATTGTTTAATGCATGTAATTAAATGTCAATGCAATGTATTCATAATAATGTAAAAAAAATAATGTAATGTATTCATTTGTATAAGTTATAGGGGGTCGAAAATGGCCTGAACTGCTTCGAGAAAACGATGGTACGGCCGTGTCGCTTTTTGCTCGACTTGGCGGGGGCACTGCCGTGCCCCCAGATATTTTATTCGGTTTTTAGTATTTGTTGTTATAGCGGCAACAGAAATACCGATATCATCTGTGAAAATTTCAACCGTGATAGCTAGTCACGGTTCATGAGATACAGCCTGGTGACAGACCGATAGACAGACGGACAGTGGAGTTAGTAATAGGGTCCCGTTTTTACCGTTTGGGTACGGAACCCTAAAAAGGGACGATTGCAGCTGTCATTTAGTCTAGCAAATAAAAAATCAGAGCTTAGCTTAGATTATGTAAATTTTAAAAATCTATATTTTAATTAAGCCATTTGACATTTTAAATCCAAAATAAGAACGAAATGTTGCACTTTTTTTCCTGTTTTACTTAAAAACGGCAAGCGAAGAGGTTTCTGACTCATTTATGGTAAAGGACACAAACCATATTTGGTATAAATGGACTGGAACATGTTCTTACATTTTAAGATGGCATATCGTTAGAGCACTGCGTATGCGCATATGGCGTTGTTTACGATTATGATAATAGACTGTCAAGGTTGTTTGTAGGGCTGTGTCACAGATGTACCTATGGTATGTTTAAAATAAAAACTGTTTTCTTGTTTCTTTAAGTTTACAAGAGAACAATAAGTCTGGCGTATCGTAGGCAGTCAGCCTCGCTATCAACTTAAAGTAAGGATGACAACCGGGACCAACGACTTAACATGCTTTCCGAGGTACGGAGGGGTCACGGTATGTAAAGATGAATGCGGCAAGCGTAGCTTAACCTGATCGATCGACCTGTGTGGCTGTTATTATATAGCCACGGGCCCATCCTCATGACAAATAAGATACATGGCTTCAAATAGCATTAAAGTGAATAAAAAATTACATTGTATTTAATCGAATCTCCAATAATTCCCATTTTGCGCTCCTAAAAATATTATTGAATAGGTACTCTAAATAATGATTGCGCCTCTTTTTGTAGTCCAAAAAGCGACCAACTTGGATGTAGAGCTCGCCCGCCGCTGCCGCTATGCCGCTGGCTTCGCTCGCGGCTTGTCACAGTTCTAACCTAACCCGTTTGGTCGGTTACCCTAGCTTAGTTACTGCGACCAACTGTGTGAAAAGACCAGAAAGTAAAAAAAGTTAAACTCATCATCTTCTACCTAGCCTTTTCCAAACAATGTTCAGGTCGGCTTCCAGTCTAACCGGATGCAGCTGAATAGGTACCAGTATTTTACATGGAGCGACTGTCTATCTGACCTCCACAAAACCAGTTACTGGGTAATACGCCCCTTAGTAAGACTGTTTGTCAAGACTTTCGGGCTTCTGACTACCCGTAACGACTGTCAAAGACCGACGAACGACAGCCGGGACCAACGGCTTAACATGCTTTTCGAGACACGGGGTCACGGTATGTAAAGATGGTCACCCATCCACAGACCAACCGCGGCAAGCGTAGCTTAACCTGATCGATCGACATGTGCGGCTGTTATTATTTAGTCAAGAGACCATTAAAAAAAAAATTAAACTACATAATTATATTTAAAAAAATGTAGGTAGCGCTTCTAATAACTTAAGTATTAGAAGCGCAAAAAGTTTTAGGATTATTAATTTTAAAAAGTATATCCATCTTTAGAAGGTCAATCAGTTTTTAGAGTTTTAGTTAAATATTTCCCTTAAAATATTAGTTTCTAATGCAATGTTTGCCTACTTTCAGCAAAATTAAATAATTATCAAATTGGTGGAATCGATGTTCTTGACATTTGGGCCAATCTCCATACAGGCCAGATTTTCACGCAGTTTTTATACCATGGATTTTTCTTATCAAATCTTAACTGATAAGCTATTATTGAGTGTACTTACTTTATCATCGAAGAATCCCTGATCGTCCGTTCTCTGCTGGCCGAGTAGTCTGTCAGTCTCAAGATCTGTGTCCGCTTCATCTGAAAAGTTATGTGTGTTGGTCTTGGTATGTCTATGAGAAAACACGACAGCTACCCAAATTATACAATCCTAAACCCCTCCTATCCTATCCTTTCTTATATATGATAATAATAATAATATTATATTATATCCTAACTAATATTATAAATGCGAAAGTAAGTTTGATTGCTTGTTACCTTTTCAGCCTAAACCACTGAACCGATCATCCTGATATTTTGCATTTACGTTGTCAGGTGCACAGAAACGAAATAAAAAAAAATATTTAAAAAAATAAAAAACCCGACTGCGGTAAAAAAAACTGAAAAGCTAAAAACAACCCCATTTTAAATTAAATAAAAGTTGGAAGCAGGCGGGACCCATATCATTTTTATTATATTTTCAAATTCAAATGGGTCCCGCCTGCTTCCAACTTTAAGTATAAGTTGTATATATTTTTGTAATCACCTTTTAAAACCCTTTATTTTGATACCCCACTCGATAGGTTTTGAAAAAAAAAAAACAATTTTGGAAGACATAATATTGCGCCAAAAATCGGCCATTTTTTTTTTTTCAATTTTGATATACCCAGTGTCACTCTCACAAGTAAGACGAATCTAAAGGCACCTCTCAAGCTGAAATCGATCAAGCCGTTTAGGCTACAGAGCGTGCCAAAGAAATATACATACATACATACATACACTCGAAAAACATAACCCTCCTTCTGACGCAGTCGGGTAAAAAGTGCTTTTCCCGAAGAAAATAACAATAACGTTATTATGATAATAGATGGCGCCACGTGTCTTTCCAAAAAGGATCGATCCTTATGCGGGTGAAACCGCGGGGCGATGCTAGTTATTCATAAAATTAAGTCGACTTCAGGGAAAATTTTGGGGAAACATTTCTTAGTAAAACGAGCAAAAACTTTCTTAATAATTTGTACCTATGTGCACAATCGTTACTAACTTATTATTCATTTTCTTTAAAAACAAGTCTGATTTAAGTTTTTGATTTCGTTAAGTACAAAAATATAGGGTCAAATTAAATTAGCCAGCGAAACTCCGTCGACGTGATGGATATAGATGTCTAAACACGACAAAATAAAAAAATGTTTTTTTTTGGGGTTGACGACCACGTTGGTGGTGTTGTTACTTGAACTATGGAGTTGAGAAAATTTGTATTTTTTTTTGTTTTATCGTGTTTAGATAGAAGTTTACACAATAAAAAACTGTTTTTAAACTGATATTTAAAGTGACTGAACTACCTGCAGTTGCTACTGAGAAAAAAAATTATCTTCAAATTTATTTATTTTTTATTCGTTCATGTTTAATCTGCATTCGCGATTTTTTTTGCCAAAAATGTAAACAAATATGAGTTTATGGAAAAGTAACTTAAAATCCTATACAATACAGTTCAGTTTACGCTACAACTTCAAGCATTTTTATATATTTTTCAATAGGGCTAGTCGCTCTGAAATCAACTTAACTAACATTAAAATAAAGTTGATATTTGTTTAAATTGATATAATATTAATTCGAAACATAAGTTTGAATAGACTTTAGATATTGATGCCCACCGCGCCTGCGGAGTTTCGCTAGCAAATTCAATCTGACACTGTATAATAATAATTTAAACAAAAGTGTTCTCTTTCTTACCTTCGTCGCCACTCGTAGGTTTAATTTCTACTGATTCTGTGCTCTGCGCAGACGACGGTCTTTTACTGTTGACAAGTAAGCAGTTATTACCTACTTATATGAGTTTTGATTATAGGTGTAAAGAATCTTTTATATTATTTTTGTTTTTTTTTTTAAAGTTAATCTTTTCTTCTCATCAACAAACAATCAATCAATTGTTTATTTTAATAATTAATCGTTAAAAGAAACAATTTCAAACAGAACCAAGAATAGTAGATTGTTTGCCATGGGAGCAAATAACTATTTTGAAGGCGACAGTGTTTCTTTGAATCCAGAGCGGAGCGAAGGACTCTAGAGTAGAATCCCGAGCGCAGAGAGGGTTTCTAAAGTACATTACTGAGCGCAGCGAGGGATTCAAAGTACGTCACTGGAGCTTAAAATAGTGTTGCTCCCGAGGTGGACACTCTAGTTTTTATCATCCTCTATGAAAAAACATTGCAACTTATGAATAAGAATAGTACGTTTATTTACATGCAATTGAGGAAGACATACTCATTTTTATAGAATTAAGTAATATCCTATTTTGAGTAAACAATTTCGAACGAAGGCAGAATGCCTTTTGCGCGTTTTTTATTTTTTCACAAACTTTTTTTTAATTTGGCTCGCGCGCCTTTTTTTTATCTTACAGCCAGTTATTTGTTCTTAGAATGTTCGTGATTGATCTCTTTGGTGATTGGAACGTTTACTAACAATATCCACATTTCAAATTAAATTACTATTAGTCCCTAGGGATTACAGAGCTATTTTAGTCCCTGTTTACGAAGAATACACTAGCTTTTTTTGAATAGATGTGATAAATACATATTTTTCCCTCTAATTTGGGTTATATCTGAGACACTATTGTGCAAATACAGTAATGTTGTTTTGTTTGTTGTTTGGCAAACTGGCTTAAGTTTAAAGTTTGTCAGTTAAAAACTAGTATAAAACAAGATATTTGAGCAGTTGCAGTCTTTTTAGTCGTATCGTCCTTTAACTTTTGTGCCTGTTGCACAAAATCACAAATTATTCAATGCGTTTAGCACTAAACATGTTTAAAGCATCGTTCTGATTTTGTGAAAACGTATTGAATGGTTTGTGGTGCAAGCGGGCCTTACGAGTATGATCATAATCACTCACCGTGGATACACATCATCGTGATGCACATGATGATGGTGCGGCGTGTGCTGCGCGTGCGGCGTGTGCTGCGCGTGCGGCGTGTGCTGCGCGTGCGGCGTGTGCTGCGCGTGCGGCGTGTGCTGCGCGTGTGGCGTGTGCTGCGCATGCGGCGTGTGCGGCGTGTGCGGCAGCGCCGGGTGCGGTGCGTGCGGCGCGTGCGGCGCGTGCGGCGCGTGCACGGCGGCGGGCGAGGCGGGGCGGTGCGGCGCGGGCGCGGGCGGCGGGGGCGCGGACTCGCTGCACACTGGGGCAACATAAACAGGGTTTTGGTAAATACAAACAAAAGGACACTTACGCGAAGTACCATTGGAATACGTGCCCTGAAAACTGGCAGCATTGCCTCGTTAAATGGCAATGCTAATTCTTTGGCCGAAGAATGAGCCAGCCCTCTGGTCACGTGCAGTGACGCCCAGTCGGCCAGAAATTTACTTAAAAAGGAGACCGGCACGCGGTCCTCATGACCCGAGCGTTTCGACCTCAAACGGCTCAAAACTGTAGTTAAGTACTTGTTATATTATTATGAATTATTATTAGGAAAATTTCAGAGATAATTACATAGCATTGCTAACAATTCTGCTGTACAATTAAACAATTTATCTAATTCTTTTCACAGGTGGTAGTTAACAACATAGAACACACTCTAACCAGAGTTATACAACTCGTTATTAATACAAATTGAGTACTATAACACAAAATGAATCTCTCACACAAAATACTTGTTTTCCTTATAACTAAATCCTATTTGGCAATTGGCAATTAATTATACACTAATAGAGGAATTAAGTTACTTTGGAAAACAATGCTTAAACATTGCGACCAAAATGTTAAAAACTTACCTAATGGATCCAGTGAATGTAAATCAGCGTCAGATAACACATGAGGGTCTGTGCTCGTTCCGTTCTCCACTATCTCCTTTATTACTACTGAATGTGTCTGGACAATAAACATTTTTCATTAGTCACTTGTTTAACAAAATCATAATCGAGAAAGTAATAATGGCAAAAGTTTGGAAGTAAAAATTCTATAATAATAGTGTTGGGTTTTTTTTCTCTTCCGGTAGTAAAAAGACGCCAAATCACCACCGGTGCATTACTTTACATTGAAATGTTTAACTTATCACTTGACTAGATTTCAAAACTCTTACTTATATTTAGAAGTAATACTTAGGGCTGATTTTTCCATCGCCAGATAACTTTTATTCGAGGAATAAAATTGACGTTTGACAATTTTTCAAAATTATTCCTTGAATAAAGTTATCAGATGCTTGAAAAATCAGCCCTTAGTCGAAAAAAAAATCTGTTATTTTTACAAATTTAATTTAAACGGGTAATAAACGACTTTCCGAGAGCCCCTCTGGAGGGCTCCCTTTAGTCGCATTTGCGATGCCGGGGAGCCCTCGTGAAGGAATAATTTTGTATGTAGGTTTTTTTTTTAGCAAATACAGTTTTTTGGTGAAAATCAATTATTTATTTTTAACACGTACGTACGTTTACGTATTTCTTACGTTACGTTTACCGTATCGTAAAAAATAAATTATTTTATTTCTGCAAGTAGGTTTGTACAAACACTTTTACAGGTTAATCATAGTTTTAAAACTGGATGAGGTCGGCGTTTCCTATCTGACTACTCTGAGAAGAAAGGCCGGAACAAACTCAGAGGACGCCGTGATTCGAGAATATAACGCACCTGTATCATCTGGTTATTGTTGTCTGTATCGGACGCGTGTCCGGAAGACAGCCCGTCTTCCACGACCGGCAGATGTGTCACCACCACACGGTTTGTGTCCATCACCACTGCTAGAAAAAAAGTTTCAAGTTAACACAAGTTACTCTTGCTTTGAGACGTCGGTGAATCTGAAAATAGTAGGTATTTTATGTACAGGAAATATTTTATGCCCAAGCGTATTTGGTTTGGTTGACAAAGTATTTTGTTACAAGATTGTGTTTTTTCAATAAGTACCTACCTAATTATTTTTACACTTGCGTCGATATGATAAATCTCAGAATTTTCAGTCGTGAGTTTAAGATAACAAGTGACGCAAAGGTGTATTAAGAATAATAGCGTGCTTAAGCGAATTAATAATATTTATAGACTTGACAAGATGCTCTTATCTGTGATTGTCATTGTAAGATCAAGTCAAGGTACACTTGATCTAACATATTATAGATATGAATACCAATCAGTCGATTTAAGAAAATCTCTGAATGACTGATTGACACTTTGGCTGGCTTTTTCTTTGGTCAGAGGCTAAGCTTTGCTATACAACGTGGCAATGAATATTGGTGCCGTGACTGGGCGAGATTCACAAGAAAATATTGCAATAAGCAGTACTGCAGCTTAAGTTAAATAGTTGCGAACAGTTTGCAGCAGAGCGGCCAAATTGTCAAGCCGCGTGGACGCATAATTTTCAGCCTTAGTGTGTCACAATAGCATCAACGGTAGAGACAAGCAGCCATCGACACCCGTCGATGCGTCGGTGGCTACCGTCAAAAGAGTGCCGCTCGCATATTCGAGGATGGTGCTCAAATAGACGAGCAACATGTTGTCGACGGCAGTCGCCGACGCGTCGACGACTTAGACTTAGTAGCGAGGTTTTGATAGAGAAACCTCGCTACTGTGTGAGGTATAAGTTCACCTTTCATCTCGGACAGCTCGTTCTCCATGAGCATGAGCGACAGCGAGCGGTCCTCGCTGCCGCTGTCGCTGTCGTCCGTGGACAGCGCGAAGGGCACGTCTGCGCGCGCCGGGGCGGGCGAGCCCGAGCCGCTCCACGCCGCGCTCAGCGCGCGCACGTCGGGCGCGAACGTGCCCGCCGCCGGCCGCGCGCGCACCTGCGGGCAGGGGGGGGGCACAAAAGGTAAAAAATTAATAAAATTAGGTAAAAATGTGAAATAGATACAAAGTCCGCGATAGGTATTTAATTTTATACGTATTTGACAAGCTAATACGGCTGGCTAAAAGATACCACGAAAGCTTTAAATATTGTCGTCTGAAATCGTCAGCTCATAGTAGCTCATTTGGTCATCAATGCTCGACTTTTCTCTGTATGACAATCCGTAGCTATGCAAATTTTATTGTATAACGATTTCATTGACAACCTTTGTACATCATGAAAATCGGGGGTACCGAAATAAAACTTGTTCGTAGAACGTCCCGAGTTGCCATACTACAGCTCGGGATGCAATATTCGAGCTGCCACGTTCCGATTTTGAATGTAATTGTTTGTTTAAATGATACTGCCTCTCATAATCGATTTCTTTCGAGATCTGCAAATGGTTGTGTGTTGTTGATGAAGGTAGAGATGGACTGTACCTGGAGTCCTAGGAAGTTCGTGTGGTTGTGCGCTTGGTGCGGCGAGTCGAGCGTGTCGGTGACGTGCGGCCACTCGGACTCACTGCCGCCCTCCAGTCCGTTCTCCGACGGACATTCTTGGGGTTGACGTCTTAATTCGTAGTCTAATTCCTGGAAACAAGCAAATACACGTTAGTACAAAGTCCAATGAAGAAAGTCTGAACTGTACAATGCTTACAAAGTCGGATTTGTTAGATACAAACAGATGCAGATAGATCTATTAGAATATGAAGATATACAGGGTCCCATTAAAATAGGTGGACAAATTTTAACACAGCGCTCAGTACGTCTAACTAAACATATCCAAGCAAAAAAAACACCGATTAAAGTGATTTTATTTTGACCTAAAATAATAAATTGCCGGCACATTAGTGTATTTTCGTTAGCTGATTTTATTTTTCTTGTGAGTATCTATGCGTTTTTCTTTTATATTTTTTTACCATCGTCCTTGTTTTGGTGGTCTGAATGATTCGTAAAAGTTTGTCCACCTATTTTAATGGGGCCTTATATTATTGATACCTTTCAATTGAATAATAATTAAAATCTACCATTTACGAAACCCACAGAAAGAAATAGAATAGCCTACTCCACCGGGAATCCATTGATGAAAAAAAAGGAAAACTTCAGAAACAGTTTCAAAATTCCCAAAAAAAAAAAGGTAATCCCAAAAACAAAAGAAGTTCCCTCGTACCTGAAAGTTAACAATCTCATCGTTAGCAATGAGATTGTTGATCTGCGGCTGGCCAGCGTTCGTGGGACATCTGAAGAACTCTTCCAGAACCTTCCTGGTCTCTGAGAACTCGTAGAGGTAGTCGAACGCTGCCGATCCTGATGGCGGGCTGATGTCCCGGCTTTCTGTGACTACCCTCTGGAATTTAGAAGAGAGAGAGAGGTCAGTTACCTTCTTGTAGGTGGAGCTGGTGTGTAGTGGACAGCATACAGAATAAAAAGAGATAAAATTAGCGATCCTATTTCTTCCGTGGGTGACGAAAAGTTTGATAATGGGGTTGTAAAGAAACATGATGCCTGAAATTCACTAGCTTCACTAACTAGCTCTAGTTTCACTAGTTCTCGTTTTTTGGCTGTATTGGGAGACATCAAGTTTTTTTTATAAGTATGTTTGCCAGATAACTACAACGAGAAGAATTTGTGCGGGCAGTTGTGGGAAAAGGTATAAGCATATTATTTATTTATTTGATTAGGATAGTTTTACACAATGTTTCTGTGTCCATTCATCATCTGCCTAGCCCTTTGCATAGCTATGCATGGCATGGCTGATTTTACATGGAGCGACTGCCTCTGACTTTCACAACCCAGTTACTGTGCCCATTCCGGATATAAAATTAATGTAACCTCTGTTGTAAAAAAAAAATTGTTCAGCAATTAACTCACCTGAGGAAACCCAGGCCTCGGCGATCTGGTAGGCTTCTGCGTGCCCACACCGTACCTCCTCGGCGACCCTTCATACTCCGCTATAGGCAGCTCTCCAATAACCCTGGTGACGCGCGACTTGTCCTCATCGCCCGACAACCACACTCCCGACGGGCTCGCGTCACTCAACCTAATATCCTCCCTCGAAGGACTCGACTCACTCCCGTCACTCACTTCACTTTTACAGTTCAATACATCACTATTATCACCGTTATTTTTAATATTGTCTAAAGTTCTTTTAACACTGATATCAATCTCATCGTCACTAGCTTCTGGTTCCGTCCTCAAACCTAGAGACACAGAATTCAATATCACTGAAAATAAAAGAAAGAGAAAACAATATTGTATGAATAATAATGGTTATTGGATAGGATGGTTAGGTTTAATGGTGTTGTAAACTTTAGATAACCACTTACAGGATAAGCCTGCACCGTACTTGTGTAACACACTATCAACTAGGGGCGTAGCTACCGCTGTATCTACCGTATCAATTATATGGGGCCCCCGGGCCACGGGGGCCAACAACGTGCGTAAGCAAAAATTTATAAAAACTTCCCAATTTTTTTTTTTTCAGAAATGACAAAAAAAAATTTTGGAAAAAGTGACGGATATATAATTACTTACTTATGATGAATAAATATTTCTTTTAATTTTATGCAAACATTTTTTTTTTGTGAGGAGACTACCTTTCCTAAGGGCCCCCAAACAAATGTTTATACGGAGCGGGGCCAAGGCACGCTACGCTTCAGTCACAATCTGAATTATTCTGAAGGATGTTGCTAATTCATTGCTTCATGTGTTCGAAAAATTTGTCTGCTCAACAACGTAAATAACGCAATGAATGTTGTTGAACTGACAAAATGAAAGCTTTTTTTTAAAATTAACAGTTGTAATGTTAATGTTAATTAGGTTTAATTCGGGGTGAGAGCCTGGTGATCCGTCACACAGGGTATCCTAGTATGGACGCCAGTCTCTCAAAAAGGATCATATTTTATGCATTTTTGTCAAAACGCTATATTTCTTGTTTCTATTTATAACTATGTGAACCTTTGTGAAGAGAGAAAAAATAAAGATTATTATTATTATTAAAGCTAGTCCTACTGTTAGTGTGTTACCTCTGTTTTAATATTAACTCTGTTTTGCATTTAAGATTATTCTAAGGAAACGAAAATGTAAGGAGATAAGTATGGTGTAGGCAGGTTTTATTAATTAGAAAGTGACACTTAAGGCCCGCTATACACGGACTGCTCGGGCAGTGAACCGCGATGAAATTTCACCGCGCTGCCGACCGCCCGAAGCAGTCGCGACTACTCGAGCGGTTCCGCGTATATGTGTACGTAGAAGACTAGTTTGCTAAGCAATCGCAGCTTGAAGCAGTCGATACTGGCTGCTTCAAGCTTTCCGTGTATGGTCTAAGACGGAGACGGTTACACAAATAATACTTAGTTAAAAAGTTTACAACACGTAAAATTATTTATAAACAGGTGTTAAAAGAAGGGTGAAAGCAAAAGCGAAGATAAGATAAGCGTGAATCGTGACGTGATAAATGAAAATATTAACATATTAAGCGAACATTAGATAAGTACAATTACACAGCACATTGTGAAAATCACAGCTGAATTTTGAAAGCAATTTACATATACAACATTATTTTTAGTATTTGCGAAACCCGAAACACGTGTTTAGTATTTTTATGTAAAGAAGAATCTACGTACAAAATTTCAAAACTGTATCATGAAAAATCACAAAGTTATAAGCTTGTTAAGTTACCTGTTTGTCCGTACAAAAACATGCTCACCCGCGCTGCTCGCGCCGCACCGTCTTGCGCTCATTGATAATAGTACCTAGGTATCTAACCGTACGGCGCGAAGATTGGATAACCTACTTAGTGTCGCTCGGGGTCCAACTTTTAACCTTTTTTAAGGTTTTAAATATTTTTGGGACAAAATATTATATGGGGTAAAAATTATTGGAATCGATTCAGTTACTTATTCTGAACAAACTATATTCAGGTTTCGCATATATACTAAAAATAACGTTGTATAATACACGGCGCAATATTTAAAGCTAATTTATAGGCTTTATTTTACAGAAAGATTAAGGTGAACGCAGACTTGTTACAGTTTCGTTTTATATAATAGATAATTATCTTGACCATGAACGAGGACATCGCCGTCGGGGTAGACCACGGCGAAGGTGGTGTGACGATCTGACGAGGTTTGCAGGTCCAACATGGCCAGAGATCGCTCAAGACACAGGTTTAGAAGGAAAAGGGGGAGACCTTTGCCCAGCAGTGGGACACAATATAGGTTAACTTTTCTCTAAATCACGTTTAATTGATTCTATTAATTTATTTTAACGGACACACACATCCCTATGTGTTTGTTATTCCAGCGTATGGCACTCGTGGATTGCAGCTGAAAATCAGCGTCAGGTGGTACACCTTATGTTGTCATCTGACATTATGCTGAGCTGAGGCCCTTTTGGCATTATACTCTTTGTTTTCTGTTTTTATAGTTTTAAGGTGTAGTTATTTTGCTGTAATGCCAATAAACGCATTTTTCTTTCATTCTTTATTAATGAAAAAAAAAAATCATGACCCTGATATTTTACTCAGCCAGTAACAGGAACGGATTTGGTACCACTTTTACATGAAGATCTTCTAAGAACGAAGAATCAAGCAAGCGTTCACCTTAGAGGCTGATTTCTATTGATCGAGTTCCAGCACTGAATTCCAGCAATCCAGGGCTGGAATTCAGTGACACTGAGTCGTTATTGGACCAATGTAAACCCTTTTCAATCCAGTCCAGGATCCAGTTATCCAGGGAAAAGAGCAGCTGTTTGGCTGATGGCCGATCTAGTGTGTGATTGAATTACTAGATCAATGTAAGACGCCAGCACATCAAGCTACTACAATCTGTCAAATTTATTTAATAGATTTTTAGCTTTATCGCTAAAGCATAAGCTTCAAGATTGATTGGGAAAATTTTACAGTTTCGGGTAGCTTGGTGAGCTGGCGTCTGTCTGCGTCTTGCCTTAAAAGAAAAATTAAAAACAATCACCTTTCCAATCATCATTGTCATCGAACACGACGACTTCCCCGTCAGCAACCACGGCAATAGGGCTGCTTTTAGTGCTGACGTCAGTGGTCTTGTGAGGGTCCAGTATGGGCGAGCTGTTCTTAGGGATACCCATCGCGCTCTGCTCTAGAATGACGTCACGGTCACCATTCGTGTACGTCGGCGAGGTGTGTCGGGATATCATTTTCTTAGGCTCATTGTTTATTCTGTGTAGGGATATCTGGAATAGAAAGTGTTAGGAATTTATTGATGATGCCGATTTTTTGTTATTAATTAAAGTTAAGTCTCACTACCTATTCTTCAACGTGTCTCTCACAGCAGAGTAATGCAGAAAGGTTTGTCAGATATACAAAGTAGGGTAAAAGTAATGTCGTAATCTATTCCAAAGGTTGTATACCATTTCTTTCCATATATGTACCCTACCAACTATCTTTAAGGGACGTTAGGCTTTAACTATTTGGAGGTAAGAAGAGGCTCACAGTAGTCTGTAACATCTTACGGGGGCATATCGTCTGCCCAGAGCTCCATAGCCTTTTCTGCCGGCTATTTGTGCCCGAAAAATACATCTGACACCGTCAGAGCCGCCGGCATAATCTGCGGTGCTATTCTGTAAAAATATCACCGTGAAAACTTAGGTGAAGTAAGCTGTCAATAGTGTAAATTCCTAGCAATAACAAACTCACTTCACCTAAATTTTCACGGTGACATTTTTACAGAATCGACCGGCTGTTTGCACAACTGCCATCTAAAACTGTAGCCAGAGCCGGATCTCTGTCGTGCTCTAAAGGAGTAAAAAAGAACGCGTGTGCGGATCCTGTGCGTGGTCGGCGCGGGTTATCTAAACACGTTACGCTTTCACGCTTAAACGGCTGAGCGGATTTGGATCTAATTTGGCACGCGTGTAAACCATGACCAGCCGGTCGATTCTGTAAAAATCTCACCGTGAAAACTTAGGTGAATTGAGTTTGTTTTTGCTAGGAATTGACACTATTGACAGCTCACTCCACGCTCACTTCACGTAAGTTTTCACGGTGAGATTTTAACAGAATAGCACCGCTGGATTAGGAAATGGGTATTTTTATGCCGATATTCCCACGGGATCGAGACTTATGCGAGTGAAACCACGCCAGCTAGTTTATTTATTTAGGTATTCAAGTGTACATGCACAACTTTACAGATGAGAGATGCCCAAGGCGTTGTAGGAATATTGCAATTTTACAAACTAAAATCACACTAATATTATAAAGGCGAAAGTTTGTGAGGGTGTGTGTGTGTTTATATGTTTGTTACATCATCACGCTCAAACAGCTGGACCAATTTTCATAAAATTTTGTATGGAGGTAGCTGACACCCTGGATTAACATATAGGCTTCTTTTATCCCGATATTCCCACGGGACCGACATTTACACGGGTAAAACCGCGGGGCGCAGCTAGTGTATCATAAATATAACACAGTCACAGATATACCAAAGTAAGTGGCATCGTTTTGAACCTACCAACAGCATGTTGTATCCTACTTGCAACGGCATTAACATGTCAGGGATCATTTTTAAGTATTATTTTCTACTGCACTGCACTGTAATATACACTTGTGTTTATAAACAATGTTTTTTTTTTCACTACACATTAATTTTTTTTAGGTTTCATCAGTTCAGTTCTTCAGAAGAAGCGTGATTTGACACAATCATTTTGTGCAGAATATTTTTATCTGTTTGATAGTCATTCCGTGTCACTTCACTAGATAATAATCAAGATAATATCAGAGATGCGATAACGAGTCTGATAAAACGATTACCTAGTCAAATAAATCTCATAATGTCATGATAAGTGTACATACACACCCCCCATCAAACAAACATGCACTCTGTCTCCCCAGCTTATAAAGCAATACAAACACTGATTTTGAAATAAGGTTATAAAGGCCTGCGCACACCGGCGGACGGCACAGCAATAGATTATGTCGGATCTTTATTAAATAACAATAAATATTTTATTCAGTATTGTTTCTCTTGAGGCTTCATTTCGGTTTCATTTTGGTGTTTGCTGTTTGCTCGCGGCTTTGACCGCGTGGTATGTCGATAAAAATCCTATGTCCTTCCCCAGAGTTTAAAGTATCCCCATAATAAATTACATCAAAATCGGTCCAGCCGTTTCGGAGATTAGCCGGAACAAACAGTAAGACAGACATTAAAAAAAAATGTTTTAAGTACCGTATATGCTTTCATAAGCCTTTAGTAAAAAGATGCTTTTTTGACATCATCATCATCTGCCTAGCCTTTTCCCAACTATGTTGGGGTCGGCTTCCAGTCTAACCGGATGCAGCTGAATACCAGTATTTTACATGGAGCGACTGCCTGTCTGACCTCCACAACTGCTTTTTTGACATAACAAACACAATTAATTTTTTTTATTTGTATAGATTAGATCGATTTATGTAATACACACCTATTAAACTGAAGTGTACCTACTTTCATACGCCTCACGGTAGCCTGTCCAAGGCATGCTTTCCGCATCGCTCATGTCATATTTGCCCGACACCCCTACTTCCCGCCATAGCGGCGCCGACTATCCGGCGACAGAGTCGTGTGAAAGGGCAATTTATATAGTCTACTTATTTCTTTAAAGCCTCCGCCACAGCGAGTTCAAAAGAGCGGGCGGGTGACGTCACCCTGAACGCTCTATGGTCGCAGCACCCACTTTATACGAGTGCGAGTGTTTAATGTTTTAATAGTAGGAAGGTAGTATTTTAGTGATCTATGATCTTATGCACTGGATCACTTAAAGGTAGGTATGAGGAACAGGGTGTAAAGTCCACTCATACTCTATAGAAAAGAGAGGATACTCCGACCAGACTGGTGTTGTGTTTGGCGGGCAACTGCCTGATGATTCATGTCGGGCCGTTGTATATACAACGGCCCGACTTGAATCATCGTCGTCATACTATAGTCCGCGCGGAACTAGTTGACCGCGCCTTAGGTGAGGCCGGGGGTGAGGGCTGCGGGGTTGCCTAGTGTTCGCAACGCACGTACTGAGTAATAACAAAGTGCTCCCGCCCCTCCGTCCCACTGCTCACATACCTAAGGCGCGGCCAACTAGTTCCGCGCGGGCTATAGTTGCGCGGTAAACTCTTCTTGCGAGATGCAGGATTTTGCGTGACGTCAGTATGTCGCGTTGCAGATACCGCTACAAAGGCTCCAGCAGATAGGTGAAAGGTGCGACACTATTCTGGTAGAATGATATCAATGGAGTTTTTATAGAAATTGTTTTACTACAGTAGCGTCGAGCACGTTCGCACGAGCCGAAGTTCAATTTATCGCAGTCTTTTATAGTAAGCTACTTTCCTACCTAGCCGGGCTTACTTACCTTACTAGCTATGTATTTAGACTAAGCCCGGCAAAATGCTCGTTAACAGAACCGTACAGAAACGTGTAACCTAAATTCCTTTTGAGGAGAAAGTTTAGGAAAGTTCCTCTCCTAAATCTGGACAAGAGCCTCACCTTATAATGAAATATCACTACAAAAGTTTTAACAGAATTCCTTTACCTCATTAGTAACATTATCGGTAGCGTAGTCCACGGTATCCTTAGTGAGTGACCGCACTTTGTTCCTCAGGTTGTGTTTGTGTGTATTGTTGTGTCGCAGCTTGCGAACTGCTTTTGTCCGGCTCTGTGAGTACAGCTCTCGACCTCCTGCAATTTCTATGATCCTGGTAAAAGAAGAAAAATAGTATACAATTTTAAAACGTCCTCATTGGGCCTGCGCGGTAGATTACACCGCCCACTTCCTCTCGTCGAGAGGAGGCCTGTGTCCCATCAGTGGGAACACAAAAGGCTAATTATGCATATAATTCTTATGTTTGATGCCTTAGGGAGATCCCAAGGCCAGAAATGCTTACGTGGTCACGACATTCTGCAAATAGCCAAAAAATCTAAACCATAACACTTGCCTAGGTGGAAAAAAGAAGTTTAATTTTTATTTCATTTGGGATAGAACAAGCCCTTGATAAAATGTAATTTTTTAAAGATATTTTTAGGATTCCGTACCGAAAGGGTAAAAACGGGACCCTATTATTAAGACTCCACTGTTCGTCTGTCTGTCTATCTGTCACCAGGCTTTATCTCATGAACCTTTATAGCTAGACAGTTGAAATTTTCACAGATGATGTCTATTTCTGTTGCCGCGATAACAACGAATACTAAAAACAGAATAGAATAAATATTTAATAAATTTTATTTTTCCCATAGAACAAACGTGTTTTTTTCGGCGTTTTTGCCTTGTGGTACGGAACCCTTCGTGTGCGAGTCCGACTCGCACTTGGCCAGTTTTTTTTTATTAGAGGCAGTGGAATCACTCCTTTTAAGAGAAGGTAACTATCTCCAGAAGCCATTGGCTTTGTAGTTATTACCTGGAGTCTCTTAGTTTGTAGGTGCCTCCCTTGGAGTTGAGTATGACTAGCTGACTCTCGTTGCCTCGCTCCTCGTCAGACGAGACGTTGTTCACGTTGTTGGTGTCGCGGTCGCGACCCTCCAGACTGGAGGTCAACCTGAAACGTTTAACGTATACCTTTAATATTTTGGCAGAGGATTTGAAAATATTTCAGAAGAGAAAAATAATAGAGATGAGGGATCGATCTACAAGAGAAGAACGTGCAGTTGGATAGGAACTCAAAATAGATGAGTAGGTATGAAACTATGGAAGTAAAAGATAGAGGGCAGCAGTGTCTATTTATTTAATAGAATCAGCTCAATCTAATGGAAAAGTAACAATATCAACAGTAGGTAATGCTGTACTTCTACCCAACTTCATCAGTAGTCCAGTGAGAAAAGAACATAAAACAACCCTTCGAGTTTTATCTTTAGAAACTTATTTAAGTACTTGTAAAACGTTATATAAAGTGTTAATTACGTTGCAGAATCAACATCGCAAAGCCTTTGCCCCTTTGGATCGAGTCCGTGGATTTTAATGTGTTTGCACACGTAAGATGTTGGCAATCACAGAATGTTTGTGCACGTAAAACGCGATAATTATTACTTAGTGAATATCTGTGTTCAACAGTTATTAAGGGGTGGCTGATAGCTTTCGTGTCCATAATAATTGCTTTATGGTCGGCGGTGGATGACCCTGGCTGGAAATAAACTTAGTCTACAATATCGGGTCCGCATCATTGTTATGGATATTGCTAACAGAGCTACCTCGCTCGGACCAGAATGGACAAAAGTTTAAAGTTGAAGTGCTTATGGTATTTCAGTCAAATGCCGCTGCCGCTCGACATAATCCTTGAACTGAAGTATAACAAAGTCAAAAGAAACAAAATCCAGTAGGGAACGTTCATACCACAGAATTTGAAAGTGCATTAGTCGCCGTACTCAACTGTCCACTGCACTCTCTAATTCTGTGCCCCGCTATACCTACCTGCCTCCAAAAGCCACGTCCTACCATGTTATACACCTTAGTTTACCTGTCGTGTGCGTGCTGCATGTTCTTGGGGCGGCACTTGGGGAAGAGCCTCGTGATCCGCTCACCGACGTCCGAGCCCGGCGTGGAGTCGCCCGCGCCGACCGCTCGGGGCGGGGCCGCGTTCATGTCGCCAGCGCCGCCGGCGTCACACCGCCACCGCCTCTACCGGCAAGAGGTGCCGCTACGTTAGTTAATAGAACTACTGGATGTGCACTCTTAGGGAAAGTTGGTCGACCTGGGGAGATGATTTCAGCGAGACTATTCTGCAAAAATCTCACTGTGAAAGCTAAGGTTAAGTGGGTTTGGAGTAAACAGTCTATCAGCTCACTTGAACCAAGTTTTCCATTGAAGATCCATGACTGAAAAAGCACGATCAAAACCAGTAAAAAATCGAGGTAAGTCTGAATTGCACCCGGTGTGATAGCTTCTGGCTTATGTTATACTGATTAGTGAAGTTTAGGTCGACCTGGAGAAGATAATGGGACCAAAACCAAATTGGAGCCTGGAGTCGAGGCATACCTTCGGATCTCATGAAGTGGTGTGGCTTGGAGAAAGTTTGTGTATGTAGGTACAACCGATTCTGGACACGTTGAAATTAAATGCTGAAGAAGAACAATCGAAACTTCGATATACCATCGAAATTCATTTTGAGTTGGGTTGCCTGGAAGACGTTTCTGAATAAAAGCAAGAGTTTTGCTAAAAGGCAAAATTACCTTCCTCCTTAGTATTCCTACCTTGAAACTTACCACCTATAGATGGTGATCAAAGTTCATTCACCTGTTCATTTAACAAATGGTTGTGTTGCTAATGCCTTTGATGTGAATTCTAAAACGGTCTGTGTCACTTTGATGTGAAATGTGAGTAATTAAATGATGTTAGTGTTCAGCACTGAAAATTGTTGTACGCTAGCTAAAAGGAGAGGCAGCAAATTACATAATATTTGATTTAATGAATTTTGAACTGAATACGAATGGCGAATCACAAATTAACAATCTATATAAATAAAAATCAATGTTTATATGTTTGTCCTCTATGCGTTCCGAAACCATATTGGTCAGATTGTGATGAAACTTTGGTAGGGTGTTCTGGGAACGCCCGGGTTCCTAATTAATAAAAAAAAAATAATCTGAGGCAGTACGAAGTTCGCAGGGTCAGCGAGTAAAGTATAAATAAATGCTCTCACTGACCTTTTCATTATAAACAAAAAAGACAAAGTATACGAGCCGTTAATCTTGCTTGTTTGATATATGCAGTGGAAAGTTCTAGAGTTTACATTGATGTACAGAATTGTATTTGATTTTCTATGGAATAGGAGATTTTATTAGAAAACGTCTTTGCAAACAATTCACGACCTAATTTATTAACAGAAAAAGAGGACTTTCCTTCAAACATAACCATGGATTTACTTATCTGCGGTATCAGCACGACCTTCGTAAATACATTGTGTAAGTACCAAATTCTTTTAATGCTACAGTAGTATATATTTCTGGTCCCGTGCCAACCCTCGCTACTATATCCCAAGTTATTTGACCGTTAGCTGTATCTATGTAAATCACATGCGGCCTGCCTCTCCAATTTCTTTGAGAACTGTAACCTCTATACACAGTCAAGTTTTCTTCAGTCAATTTTATTGGTTGTAAATTTTAGATTAGACGTAGGCATTACTAAGGTGGAACACGAACGACGATGGATGGAGAAGCGTTCAGAATAGAGTACCAACGGAAATATTTACGATGTACAGAATTCTAGATTGTGTGTTCCGTTTCATGGTAAAATCGTGGTAAGATTTAGATCGATTCCAATGTCGCAGATGGTGGATTCCAAAGAGTGAAATAGTTATAATTGGAAATTCCTTGTTCCGATCCAAATGACTAAGGTGTTTAAGTATTTTTTGGATCGTATATAGATTACCTAAATTTAAAATTTTAAGTTAAAATGTACGGTATCGCGCTTTTATAATTTCTAACGTCACGATTTTATTTTCATGGTGCGAAGCCTTTGCCCAACAGTGGGATGATGCAGGCTAACAGTAACAATATTATCGTGAACGTCGCCGTCCACGCCCATAAAATGTATATAGTCGTGGATGGAAATTAACAGCGTCTTCATAATAATATATGTCCACCATCCATTTTGCTTTCCTGTGTCACGTTAGAAATTATAAAAGCGCAGAATGCATTTGGTTCCACAGCTTCATAGCTGAAAAACAATCGCCAAACGCAGTTAAAAACAAGCAAACATCAAACTTTGCAGTAGAAATGCAGTTTCTATTCCGTCTGTAAACACTATTACCATTACTACAAAAATACTTAAAACTGCAGTCATAAATATTGCAGATTAGCTTCATTCTGCAATAACAAAACGACTCGAGCGCATTTAGTGTAGCAGCCTAGCAGTTCATGTTAATCGCTTGTAGGAACGTTTGGGGTTTATCACTAGTGTTCGACCAAGGCACCGGGGTATTGGGGCCACGAGCCAATGACGTGTTTCGCATGGCACCGACTGTAACCGCTGCCAAACTACCGGATCGATAGAACATTAGTGGTGTGCCCGCTGGAACTGCGTGTGTGAGCGCTGAGCGGGAGTGTTCGGATATAATTTGGTTACAATTTCCAACGCAGCATGAAAAGGGTTAAACATCAGCAGGCCTGTTGACTCCTTTTCTTAGCATGTCGATAGCAATCTAAATTAGATGAAATGGACTCGACCCAGAATTCGGCTACTTGTTTGGCGCCATCGCCAGCGTCCACCAGTTCCTGTGACTCGACACGCAGGACACGATATTAAGTGTCCCATCGTTTGCATACTATCCACCAAGAGTTCAAACGAGAAGGGCCTGTTGACTGAAGGTTTATTAATACTATTCCTGCTACAAACACTACACACATTACTCGTTACTTCTTCAAGAATTTCGACTTTGGATTTCGGTCATGCAGCATGACCAAAATCAATGAGCTTAGCCTTTTCCCGAATAGGTGGGGTCGGCTTCCAGTCTAACCGAATGCAGCTGAATGTATTTTACATGGAGCAACTGCCCATCTGATCTCCACATCCCAGTTACTGAGTAACATGATGCCCCTTGGTAAGACTGGTAACAAGACCGAAGATGTGATGCGGTTGATTCTGAATCCATTTGTGTATGGTATGAACTCGTTACATTTTTTTGTAACAACTATATTATCACGTAAACACCTATTAGTTTATGAATTATGTTTTCAGAAAGGTTGTCCTTTTGTTGATGTAATATAGTTTTATTTATTTGTTATGTTCCAGGTCGCTTTGTTTGCGATCCCTATCTACAGGAAACCGAAGAAGGAAATTCCCCTCATAAATAAGGCATAGTCTTTTAAGGATCACACTGTCACACAAAAGCATTCAAATTGCTGCTCTAGTAAATGTGCACAGTTTATAAAAACAATACTTTGGCACAGATGCCTGATGTCTTCAGCGAACATTCGTACGGAACGTTTTCTGCAGCGCTGTATTACTCAACTTATGCTAGTTTTATGGAATACATTTTGCTATATGAACGTAACGAGTTCCCGCGTCTTTTATGGCCCCAGTAGGGTTGCCAGCTCAAAGATCAGAGGGCGGACGGAGCGGTTAATTTGGAAGGACGTTTTTTTTCGCTACATTACGTGTGAGTGGCACTTAGGTAGGCAGTGTAACACATTGGAAATACATATAAAGGACAATATGAATGTTATTTTGCAATTTTTACACTTTAATATTTTTTTTTTTTTTTAAGTATCTATTTACTTACACAATGACATGTACATTTACTGTATAAAGTATTATATTATTTTAATTATTGTGAATGTGAGGACTATGTGGGTCATTGTTTACATTTTAATCGTGGTCTGGCAGTTTGAGTAGTTTATGCGGCCTACCCAAATGTCCTGTCTTTGGTATTGTTCGTCGAATCGTTGAGCTCCTGAAGTTCTGAGTTGAGCTGCACGGTTACTGACAAATGCGTGCACTGACTGGACAGGTCCACTCAATCTGTGTGGTTCTTTCCTCAAAAGATCTTTTCAGACACTAATCTACATGGTCCTCAAAGATTATGTCCGGATTTTTATATACACATTGACATTGATGAATTTTATTTAGACAATGACATGAATATTTACTTTGTAAAGTATTTTTTATTTTCTTTTCATTTAATTATTGTGAATGTGAGGACTATGTGGGTCATTTTTTTTTCTGTTTTCCTTCTTAGTTTTAATCATGATCTGGAAGTTTGAGTAATTTACGCGGCCTACCCAAATGTCCTTTCTTTGGTATTGTTCGTCGAATCGTTGAGCTCCTCATTTCTGAGTCGAGCTGCACGATTTTTGACAAATGCGTGCACTGATTGGACAGGTCCGCTCAATCTGTGTGGTTCTTTCCTCAAAAGACCATTTCAGACATAAATCTACATGGTCTTCACACGATCTGACCAAGATTTTGTCTGGACTTTAAAAGAGACTGTGACCTCTGAGTTTGTTTCGGCCTTTCTTCTCAGAGTAGTCAGATAGGAAACGCCGACCACATCTAGTTTAAAAAATATGATGACGTGTAAAAGTGTTTGTAAAAACCTACTTACAGAAATAAATCATTTATCATTTATCATTTAATACGAATCTTATTTCACCGTTATATCGTTGTGGCGGTACCAATGATTTTTGGTCAACTTAACACAAACAATTCTGAGCTAAATTTTCATGAAACTCACACAAAAATAAACGAAAAGTTAAGGCGGTGTGAACTGAAGTGGGTTCTACGATAGGCAACGGGGTAAAAAAACTGGCCAAATGCGAGTCGGACTCGCACATGAAGGGTTCCGTACCACAAGGCAAAAACGCCGAAAAACACTCGTTTGTTGTCTGGGAGCCCCCTTAAATGTTTATTTTATTCTGTTTTTAGTATTTGTTGTTATATTCGGCAACAGAAATACATCATCTGTGAAAATTTCAACTGTCTGGCTATCGCGGTTCATGAGATACAGCCTGGTGACAGACGGACAGTGGAGCCTTAGTAATAAGGTCCCGTTTTTAACCTTCCGTTACGGAACCCTAAAAACCCAAAAAGTTAATTTAAAAGCAGATGTATGTTTAATATAGCAACCCTACTCCCAATAACGCTGTGTCCCGGGCGACGTGTTTCCTAAGGGTGGGTTTATACCGACTGTTTTTATTACGCGGACGATACAAGAGCTGTCGCAGCAGATCCTTTTTTGTTGCTTCCCTAAAATGATGTAGGAAAATCGGCTTACATCCCCAGTCGCCCGCAGCTGTGTGTTGAAAACACAAAGACTAGTTTGAATATTATGATTTGCTTGAAATGTGAGTGCGGTTACTTATTCGCCAAGTAGATAAAATAAGGATGTTCTTCTTCAAAGGTTCCCCGGTTGGAATAAGGTAAATACAAGAAGTATTTACCTTATTCCAACCGGGGAATAAGGTAAATACTTCTTGTATTTACCTTATTCCAACCGGGGAACCTTTGAAGGGGAGTTGGTTTTCTTCATATTTGATAATCACAACATGCATGATGAAAGTCTCAAACTTGTTGATTCGATATCGACAAATTAAAAAAACTACGCTTGATGACCTGAAGTTGGCAGAATTAACCAAAATCCCACATTTTCCGCTAATCATCTTCTGCCTAGCCTTCCCAACTATGTTGGGGTCGGCTTCCAGTCTAACCGGATGCAGCTGACTATCAGTATTTTACATGGAGCGACTGCCTATCTGACCTCCACAACCCAGTTACTGGGTAATACGATACCCCTTGGTGAGAGTGGTTGTCAGACTACCCCCGTAACGACTGTCAAAGATCCACGAATGACAGCCGGTGCTTTCCGAGGCACGGAGGGTCACGGTATGTAATGATGGTCACCCATCCACAGACCAACCGCGGCAAGCGTAGCTTAACCTGATCGATCGACCTGTGCGGCTGTTATTATTTAGCCACGGTCCCCTCTCTGATCTTTCCCACATTTTCCGCTAATGATTTAAACCAATACCAAAACTGAATGCAAATAATACTGTAAAATATTCACTCATAATACTGTGAAACATTTAGACCGTACACTTTTGGTATTCACGGAAATGCTGTCAACCTAGTTTCCTTAGTTTGTAGAAATTGAATCCGCAATGAAATATTAAAATGTATTTTGCAGGAAATCATATTATCCGTCGCAAGAAATGCAAGGGAAGTAAGAGTATTTATTTATTGGATGGAGCTTGCGCAAAGTCGCAAACACGAATATTTTATTTAAAGGAATAGTACGTTTTTTCAAACAAGTAGAGTGAAGTTGGATTTAGTATTTATTAAGTTGAAATCTGAACAAGCTTGCTTCAATACAATCAAGTTTACTTTGTCCCGCATTTGTAAGGAGCAATCTACAATAATTCAAAGTGATAGGGTCCTTCGTACAGGACTGGTTTGTTATTATAAAGATCACAGACTGTTTCTCTTCAAGATGCGCGTCCCCTAGATAAAATTATGTTTTATCTTTCCCTTTATACGTATGCTTATGTTCGGGTGAAAGACGTATTTACTCTTCGTCTCTTGCTCAAGATAAAAGTTGTCTCCTATAATTAATTATATACAGACACAACTTACTTAAATTAATTATTTAATATCCCTGGAGGGAGAGGAAATCTTTCCTTTCAAAGCAAATGAAATCAACATAATTTACATTTCGAGAATTCGAACCCTTCTAAATGGACCCATTTGTGTCTTCAATCGAAATTAAAACTTAAATTGCCGTTGGGAAGATATAATTTTGTTTAATATCTTTTGTTTTGGTGAGACGGAGAGTGGCAGTGGCTCCGTGGGCCGAGTGACATGCCTTTTGGCCAGACGTCAGTACAGTTCGCCAATTAGCAAGTCTCTCACGGGGCTCGCCTTATATTTAATGAATTTCGCAAAGAATGGGACACTCGAGTTCAGGCGGTAATTAAAATCCCATTTATAGAATAGGCGCGAGGGCGACGCTCAAGTGCTCATTCATCTGTCGCAGAAACAAAAATTTAACATAATAGGAGCCACCAGAGTCAGACCAGAAGTTCTGTGGATGGAAATTTAATCTACGACATTGTCTGAAATGTCTTGTTAAAAATGTTGAGATCTGTTTACTTATTTCATTTTCAGATTTTCCAGTGTGTTTCCTTCTACGATTGGACCACAATACTGCTGAAATTCAGGGCAAACGGAAATATTCGACGCTTCAACAAGAGATGGGTCAACACGTGTCGAAAAAGGCATACCGCTGCGGGCGGCTACAACACTTTCCTTTAAAACAGGAAAATGTCTGTCTTAAATGAAGCATTCCGGGACTCGCGCATTTTTAATTTTATCTCTTTATGGTTCAAACTTTACGATTGAAATTCACGGTATCTAAGTATCCATACTAATACTATAAATGCGAAAGTTATCTTGTATGTCTGTTATTTTCACGACTTAAACGCTGAATGGATTTAGGGTTAGGCCATAAGATATCATATACTTTTATCGTGGTAGGCAGTACCCCGTGGGATAATTTACAAAATCTAGCATTTTATAAAAATGGATCAGGTGGCAAGTAGGATACGTTAACTTATTATGTATTCACTAAGTTAAAGATACTTATATATTTTGACCGAAAACATGACATGTGTTCCTGAATAGGTGCGGTATGTACAAATGGAGATGGGTCAAAAGACACGTGTATATTTAACGTGTTAAAAACATGTAACCTACTAATAATATGTTTATTCGTCACCGGGAAATGTCTCGGCCAACTTTCCTTCCCGAATTACTAAAACATTTTAGAAGGAAGGTATTTTTTCTACTGGTAATGGAAATGCTGATGTTAATTAAATAGAATAATGAAATGTGCTGCTAATAATGAGTTGGTTAATTAAGAACGATTCGAATCTAATCAATGGTTTGGTTAGGTTATCAATAGTTTTATGCTGTATTGAGTAAATTTTCTTTATGTAAATTAAGGAATTGCAAAACTTAGATTTATGTGATTAGTTAAAGGTAGTAATTGTCTCTTTAGACATCCGTATTAATATTATATAATATATATATGCGAAAGTAACTTAGTCTGTCTGACTGTTACCTTTTCACTCTTAGACCACTGAACCGATACCTATGAAATTTGACAGATAGCATGGGACCTGGAGAAGAAAATAGGCTACTTTTTATCCTGGATATGTTTCTATAAAAATTTTATACAAGATACACGTTCACGAAGTGAAGCTAATCACACTAATATTATAAAGGCCAAAGTTTGTGAGTGTGTGTGTTTATATGTTTGTTACTTCTTCATGCTCAAACGACTGAACCAATTTTGATAAAATTTCGTATGGATGTAGCTGACACTCTGGATTAACATATAGGCTACTTTTTATCCCGATATTTCCACGGGATCGACATTTACGCGGGTGAAACCGGGGGTCGCAGCTAGTCATAACATAGTTATTTAAGTTTACTATTTTCTAGTATAGTAGGTACATCGCCAGTGTGCGGTCTTTGCCACAAATAGACTATCTAATAATTTAGAGTAGGTACCTAAACTTCGATACGACAATACATTGCATCATGTCGCCAGCTGATGCATTTATTCATGACATCATGCTACGATCATTTGCCAAGACTCGTACTTACCTACTGACCTACCTCAACAGACTATTCGTTGTAGCGTTCTCTCTTCTACATACATAACATAACATAGGTAATCACTAATCAGCCTATGTCTATGCTTATGTTTCTGTGTGGTGCCGGACTTAAAGAATAGCACCACCCCATACTTCCCGTGGGTGTCGTAAAAGGCGACTAAGGATCGTACCGGAGAATGGGCAGCAGCGCTCTCTATGCATTCCACCACCATACCATACTACGATCGCCAACCCGCCTGCCAAGCGTGGAGATTATGGCAAACCCCCCCCCTTTGGGGGAGGCCTATGTCCAGCAGTGGACGTCTTTCGGCTGAAATGATGATGATGATGACGAATCAGCCTATAATTTCCCGAATGCCGAGACACAGGATTGTAATCGGTCGGATCAGTGCGGGTTGGTAGATGTCATGTCTTCGAATTTTTGGTTCTAGGATATGTCGGTTATTCTTCATCCTTTTTGAGAGCAGTGGTGATGAAATTATTTACAACTAGCTGCGCCCCGCGGTTTCACCCGCGTAAATGTCGATCCCGTGGGAATTTCGGGATGAAAAGTAGCCTATATGTTAATCCAGGGTGTCAGCTACCTCCATACCAAATTTTATCAAAATAGTAGCCGTTTGAGCGTGAAGAAGTAACAAACATATAAACTCACAGACACACTCACAAATTTTCGCCTTTTATCAAAATTGGTCCAGCCGTTTGAGCGTGAAGAAGTAACAAACATATAAACACACACACACTCACACACACACACACTCACACACACTCACAAACTTTCGCCTTTATAATATTAGTGTGATTTTACACTAAGTAAGCGCCTGCTCGGCTGGGTTCCAACCTACGACCTTACAACTCGTACGTCGAGGGTGTTGCCACTGGCCTCCACTACTCTCTTCTATCTAGCCTTTTCCTAACTATATTGGGGTCGGATTCCAGTCTTACCAGATGCAGCTGAATACCAGTACTGTATATGGAGCAATTGTCTATCTGACCTCCACAATCTAGTTACTGGGAACACGATACGCCTATAAGATGAATACAACTCTAAATAATTCACGAGATTTGTAATCTACACCTCAAAATCTCAACTTAACCCTAATATTACTCAATTGCACTAAAGCGCATTGCTACTCGTATGATTCATCAATACAGAAATATTATAAATGCGACAGTTTATAATGACGTTTGGCTATTTATTCCTCAATCACGTATAAACGAATACGGATGGGCACACAAATAGCCAATATCCATATCTTTATTATTATTAAAAAACAGATTACCCCAAAGAGTCCTTTTTAACCGGACATCAGAAAGACCTTCATAAATCAGTACAATATGAAAAAAGTTCACAGAACTTTAAGAAAAAAAAGTAAATGGCTATGTGACCCGATCGCAATGTATTGACCAAATACGTTCCGACCTTCCGAGGTCGTGAGCTCGGGGAGACGACATTTAAAAGTCGTAAAGTAAAGGTCAACGTTAGAAAGAGTGAGGTCGATATACCCTTTGTGTTCTGGACTACCCTCGCCTGGCTTATGAGGAAAAAGGTTATCTAGACTAGAAAAGTGTTTTGTTAGCATCATAGAAATATGGTTAGTATACTTCACTGGAAAATTTGTTGCCAGTTTATTCCTGATTTTATATCGTCTGGACTAGTGTCATGCTTCTTTAGCAACGATGGCAGTTTCACTCATCTTTACATATTCTTTTAAAGAAATAACCCAATAATGAGATAAATAAATTATACAAGGTGTAAGTGTGCACATACACGAGCATCTTGCATCGACGACTGAGGCCACACTGCAGCCGCGTGCCGACGGCAGCCGTCGACGATTTGAGCACTATACTTAAATAAATGATAAATGATTTATTTTCTGTAAGTAGGTTTTTACAAACACTTTTACACGTCATCATATTTTTTAAACTAGATGTGGTCGGCGTTTCCTATCTGACTACTCTGAGAAGAAAGGCCGAAACAAACTCAGAGATCACAGTCTCTTTTAAAGTCCAGACAAAATCTTGGTCAGATCGTGTGAAGACCATGTAGATTGATGTCTGAAATGGTCTTTTGAGGAAAGAACCACCACACAGATTGAGCGGACCTGTCCAATCAGTGCACGCATTTGTCAAAAGTCGTGCAGCTCAACTCAAATTGAGGAGCTCAACGATTCGACGAACAATACGAAAGAAAGGACATTTGGGTAATACACGAGCGACACGGTGTCGACGGGTGTCAACCGACGGGGCGAGAACATCCAGCAGCGAGAGCGCGACGGCAACGAGCGATTACTGGCTGGTATACGTTTGTACCAAGTGCGAGTCTATCAGCAAACTGTGTACTGCCCGCCAAGCAAACGTCTCTGGGCGAGACTGTGATAACTCTTATTGCTGTGACAAACGATTACTCACCGGCGCGTGAACAGTTATCGATCAACTATTAATACAAGGTTATTGGTAAAACATTAACAACCTCTTAAGGGCTCATTGTACTCATCATTATGAACAACTTTTACTATGGAACCAAACCCGAAATCGCGAAAAAAAATCAGCTGATCCCTACATTTGTTCGTAGGTATACTCGTCAAAATGTAGGGAACAACTGATTTTTTTTTTGCGATTTCAGGTTTGGTCCCATAGTAAAAGTTGTTCATAGTGATGACTACAATGATCTCTTAAGAGGTTGTTAATGTTTTACCAATAACCCTGTATATGTATCTTGCAACCGTCGCGTCGTCGGTTGATGTTGCCACTGTCGTCGTCGATGCGTGTTGCTATGTCTTTTCGTCGACGTGTGGTCACAATAGCTGGCAGAACTTTAAACCGAGGTGACAACCCGTCCTGATTTCGCCGTGTAATTTAACGAGTTTCCTTCAGAAAAGCGGGAAGGAAATAGGGATGCTATTGAGTTATGTAAATTGAAACGTGTTTTGATTTCATTTTTAAAAGATTTTCAGTACCTACAGCTTTAGGTACTAGGTACATGACTTCGTTACTAATATTTTGTTGAGTGTTTTTTTTTTGAGGATTTCCCATTTTCCTGTTACATCGTATTTATTGTACCTACAATCCATGCATATTTTAACCTTCCTTTACTTTAACATTATATTTTTTGATATTTTCCTCACACAAGCGTAATCGTGCTGGGTAGGCACTATTACGCTTGTGTCTTTTACTGACCCAGTTTTAGAAAAGCAAGAAAGACAGAAAGAAAATACATTTGTTTAGCACCGACTTAAAGGAACATAATATAATATACTTAAGTACTTAATTACATAAGATAAAAAAAAAATATAAAAGTATAAAGTGCGATGTAAGAAATTAGCAGGAAAGTGTGCCTCACGGCTGAAGAGGCCCTGCCGGTCGATTCTGTAAAAATCTCACCGTAAAAACTTAGGTGAAGTGAGTTTGTTTTTGCTAGGAATTGACACTATTGACAGCTCACTCACGCTCACTTCACCTAAGTTTTTACGGTGAGATTTTTACAGAATAGCACCGCAGTTCAGCAAAAATCCCAGACAACTAGTGCCTGACGCTGGTTTTACCGATCACGCGGCTAATATAACTAAGTACTTACTACCATTTTTTTTTTTTGCGGATGGGAAATCATCAAATGACTCCTCCCGCTCTGGGTGGAGCGGAAGGGAGTGTCAGACTCTTACTGACTAAAACCCACCCGTGTTCCTTCCTTAGCCCTTTATGTTCCGGGCCAGCGGTAACCCTTTCGGACAATCCCGCTGACCCGGCAGGCTTCGGCCCTAAGGGGCCCCTCCCCGATGCTGACATCTCTTTGAGGCGCTCGTGGAACACGTACGCGCCGTCCGGCACGGGCCTGGTCCTGATCGGGCGGTGAGCTACCCATTACTCTCCGCCCGCAGGCCCGCACTTACTACCTTTAATTTCCCAAAAAATACAAAACAAAAGATCGTTTGTAAATGAATATAGCTGTAGGATGACGTTACAAAGTGTCAAAGGAGTCCATAGATCGCATAGCGTGTGCAGATAAAGGCGAGAGTACACTGCCAACCCTTTCCTAACAACTTTGTTGCGCACTTTTTTCGGTGTTACACAGTTTGAACAAGGGTTACCCTTCTAAGGGAACGTTCACGAAATTATAATAGCTGTCGAAACAAGAAGAGGTTGGATTTTAAGCAAAACACAAACATTTCAAGGGGATTTGGTTTTTCGGTTTTAATGAACGATGTCCAAGTTGACATAAGCATTTTTTACAGGGATAATACGAATATAAAAATGTTGCAACAACTCTCAAAAACAAAATAACAACTTATTAATTACAAAAGTTATTTTGTCACAAAAAGTAAAGTCGACTAAAAAGTGAACAGAATAGGTACCTATGTTCAGCCGACTGTATTTTTGTTCTATTTAGCAGTTATACAATAGTATACCTAATCCCTAACTTTGATGTCATACGTTCAACAAACAGTCTCTTATATGATATTTACATATTCGGATACCATTAAACGGGTCCGTAACTTAACTTCGAGTCATAATTATTATGTTCGATTAATGGAAAGTCGACTGCACTGACCGTACAATCATCTGCCTAGCCTTTTCCCAACTATGTTGGGGTCGGATTCCATTCTAACCGGATGCAGCTAAATACCAGTATTTTACATGCAGTGACTACCTATCTGACCTCCACAACCTAGTTAGTGGGTAATACGATACCCCGTGGTAAGACTGGTTGTCAGGCTTTCGGACTACCCGTAACGACTGTCAAAGATCTACGAATGACAATTGGGACCAACGGCTCGACGTGCTTTCCGAGGCCCGGAGGGGTCTCGGTATGTAAAGATGGTCACCCATCCACAGAACAACCGCGGCAAGCGTAGCTTAACCTGACCGATCGACCTGTGCGGCTGTTATTATTAAGTCACGGACCCCACAAACACTGACCATACAATGTACGTTAAAAATGTACCGGGTAAATAAATACCCGTTTAAATTACCTACTCGTACCCGTTCACCACCACATGTTTCGTGACTATAATTTAACGTGAAAATGCTAATGTTTTGCCTCATTAGTCTAGCAAAAAGGTTTTATAGCCACGTTTTTTATAGAAAGGCGGAGTTCCGAGTCCGACCCGCTGGCTGAACTGTGTCAATAAAATTAAAAGTTGTTCTAAGAAAAAAAGAGTTAGGTACCTAATATTAAAAAGTAATTCCTTCCGTTAAGTTGGCTATGTAGAATATAATAAAAAATTTATAATAGGTAGGTACAAGACCGTGTGCCCGGCGTATTTCCCCACCACCAAAAATTACGAAGTTTAAATTATTATTTATACGAAATTTTGCCACATACTTAGGAGACGTAACAGGTTAATCGATCCGCTTAAGCTACGCTTGCCGCGGTTGGTCTGTGGATGGGTGACCATCTTTACATACCGAGACCCCTCCTGGTTAAGCAACGCTTGCCGCGTTTGGTCTGTGGATGGGTGACCATCTTTACATACGGAGACACTTTCTGGTTAAGCTACGCTTGCCGCGGTTGGTCTGTGGATGGGTGACCATCTTTACATACCGGGACCCCTCTTTACCTCTTAATTGGTCCCGGCTGTCAATCGTATGGATCATTGACAGTCGTTACGGGTAGTCAGAAGCCCGAAAGTCTGACAACCAGTCTTACCAAGGAGTATCGTATTACCCAGTAATTGGGTTGTGGAGGTCAGATAGGCAGTCGCTTCATGTAAAATACTAGTATTCAGCTGCATCCGGTTAGACTGGAAGCCGACCCCAACATAGTTGGGAAAAGGCTAGGCAGATGGATAACTTATAGGAGACGTAAGCTTGTATGGAAGTTAGTCGCTCGTCAGGTTTTTTTAAATTGTTCCTTGTTGCTCAATTTCCTTATACAGGGTTATTGGTAAAACATTAACAACCTCTTTAGGGGTCATAGTACTCATCATTATGAATAACTTTTACTATGGGACCAAACCAGAAATCACGAAAAAAAATCAGCTATGATAAGATAATAAGAGAATAATGATAAGATTTTTATTAAATAGATCACAAGAAATGTACCTATAACTGTATATATATATCTCACGAAACAATTACATTTTTATATTAGAGCTCACTAATCCTGTACTTATTAATTTTAAAGAGAGTTAAGTACTAATGAAAGCAATTGCAATATAAATTCTCCAGGTCGACGTTAATCAGGGTTTAGCTAGAATAAAATTAATGCATAAATTAATTAGAAGCTGCTCGTAATTCTGCTATGGACTGTACTTTTCAAAAACAAATTAAAAATAGACTCTTCTGCCCGAAAAGAGAAGAAGAAAAGAAAAATGCAAATGAATTTAAAAAAAAATTCTTACCTTTCCTCATAGTTGTGTCCTTCTTAAACCTGAAACAAAATAATTAATATTATTATCACAAAACCAATTCACAAAATAACAACGAGTTGAATAAATTATTTGGTTTCCGCCGCCATTTTTGGGAAGTTCTGTCAAACTTTTGTAAGTTTTCAGTCCAAGATACGAAGTTCGCTCGTAAACACATGAACTTGGAAAAATAGATGAAAACTAGCTACGTATCTCAGGAAATATTTTCGTTATTATATCATTCGCATAATAATACAATATTTTCCCGAATAATAACATTCGCTATTTGTCTCCTTGGTAGTAGGTAATTATCTTACTGTGACGGATAAACTAGGTAAGTAAACATTAGGATATAAGTATATAGATATAGGGCATTATAATGGAACAAATCTCTTCCATGTATTTTGTGTGGGGCATTGATAGCTGCGCCACAGAAGTTTTGTTAGAAAAAGTTATACCTAATTTTGTCCTAATAAAACTTTTATTTATTTTAACTAGCAGCGCCACGCGGTTTCACCCGCATAAGTGTCGATCCCGTGGGAATTTCGGGAATCTCTCTGCCAAATTTTATCGAATTTCGTTCTGTGGTTTAGGCGTGAAAACGTAACATACAGACAGACAGACAGAGCTACATTCGAATTTATAATATTAGTAGCATTGTTATGCCTACAAGACACATTATATGGATTTTTATCTGAAACAAAATATTTGAATTCGAATAACAGCAAATTTCCATTCTCTTGAACATTTCCATGTCTTCGTAACCAAAATTTTTTTTCGTATGCAATGAAAACAGAAAATTAGCCGACATAATATTCTAAACCCTTTTTATCGCATGTAAATACGGAATAAATAAGAATATCATACATTATTTATGAATGAAAGTTTGCCCCACTTTTCAACGCATGCCTATGAGCGTAAAGCAAGAGCTGCGCTTTAAATTGAGATGCAAATCCAGCGTCTAGTGGCGTAGACGATATTGAAAGCGCTGTGTAAAGTGAGTGGTGAGAGGGAAATTCAGCGCTTTGTGCCTCAAGTTTGCGTTACGAGAACTTCAGTGCGACACTTCTCTTATAGAAATTCAGTTTTGGTATATCGTGTATTAAGTTTTTGAAGGCATTTAGCAAGTATATTAAGCTGGAAACTTTCCTTTGGACTAGCAAAGATTGTTGGCAGCTTTGGACACTGACGAAATGATACTATTATTATTATTTCATCAATCAAGTAACATAGACTCATACAATTACTAGGCATACATTGTCAAAAGCAATAATAGAGCTGTTTTGCATTAAAACAAAACAGTTATTATGTTATGAAAAACACATAGCATTGGGTGAAGAAGCAATCTAAAATTTAGTATATAAATGCCTTAATAATCATAAAAAACGTACCTCGTAGATCTGTGTTTGTTACCTGTGGTTCTTTCCAAATGCAGAAGTCGGGGCCATCCTTGGCCACAGCTGTCATTTTCAAATGTCATTCATAGAAGTCTTCAAAACTCAACAGCAAGCACATTGCTCCAATGCTATGTGTTTTTCATAACAAAATAACTGTTTTGTTTTAATGCAAAACAGCTCTATTATGTTTCCTTCAAAACACATAGCATTGGGTGAAGACCTGTTTGATATCTGCTGGTGAAAGAACACCCGAAGGATGTAGACGCTATTTGAATTATTATATTAAATGAAATTAATGAATATTTCTGTATGTATTCATTAAATTTTGAAACCGAAAATTAAAGGTTTTCAATTTATTGATTCTAAAAAATTCAAAAATTAACAAATCTTCCATAAAATGTTATATGTTAACAATTTGCCTTATATAGGGTGAACATAAAATATAAAGCTATAATGATAATTTAAAATCAATGAGATCTAAATTGAATTAAAATAATAATCTCATTATTAAAGGATAATTGGATCACTCATAAGATCCTATCCTTAATTAATCAAAAGTACAAATATTTTTGAATCTCAAACTTTATAAAGATGTGGGAAAACAAACTCAATGTCTAACACAACAAAGTCAAAATCCCATTGAAACTGAAATTTATTTAGGACCTTTTATATCACTATGGTTAATAGATTAATCCTCGCATGTAAATGAAGTATAATTCTATTCATTTACCAATTAAATTGACTTAAAATATGAAAATATCATTTAAACAAATATATTTAAATATTTTCATTGGGAATTGAATATTCTCATATGATACAGTCCATATCTTCGTCCCCTTCACCGAGAGGAGACCTTTGTCTCATCAGTTGGAACATTATAGGCTGATCATTCTAAGTACTCTTGAGGGATAGCCCTCTCCTTAACTACTTTACAGAAGTAATCATTCTGTAGGCTTAGTGGTTCTTCCAGTTAGATTTTATCTGATGAACTAATCACCAGTCAGCCTCCCGAAGGCTACCACAGACCTCTTCTGACTTCATGGAGGCTCCTCTAACATAGTTTGTTTAGAAATCTTTTGAGCAAGTTTAGACACACCTGTTATTGTAAACCAAAATCAACAATGATTATGGTAGCTTTTAAGTAAATTCTTTGTCAGTGTCTTGAAGCCAAATCTTGGGCGCACTTTGCTTACTTACCCTACTTTTAACATCTCTTGCATACTGACAAATTGTATTGTAAGTATTGTACTCATGTTTGAGCAAACAAATGATTGTCTTATCTTATTTAAGATTTAAAAGTTGTGGGATATCTTACAATATTAGAGTATGTAAATCTCTGCTAATCAAGGGGTAATTTTTTATTACATACGGGTGACTTTCTAAATGGACAAGAAACTGTCTAGATATCATGCAATCTACACTATGAGTCTATGACATTCCTCTGAATACGAGCTTTATAAATAATTATTGTGGATCTTCAACTACATTTGAGCAAGTCCCTTGCTCATCTACCAAATACTGCCCCTTCCAACCTGACTGCCCTCCCCCCCCAAATTTTCTAAGCTAGGAGTTGCAGCTTGTCAGGTCTAAGAGGTTCTTACTTAGTTCTTGTATGGGTAGGTACTGGCTCTCTGAGACCTCTTGTCTCCAAGTAAGGGAGCCAGGCACACCAGATCCAGTATGGAGGGATTTATACATAGTACGTCCCTGCCCCTTTTCCGAGTTCAAATGACTGAGCACTCGGTCTTAAATTGGGTGAAGAGAAACACCCAGCTAGTCAAAACTGTCACTTCTTAACTGAATACATTGAAGAAGCTTGCCAAGCCATCATTTGAGTCCCCTGTGATGTAATGTCGCACAGCGGCCGACTTATCTGACGCGAAAAGGTCTACATCGGAGACGCCCCACTTTGAAACATGGCCTCCGAGGCCGGGGCCTGGAGCAACAGGCGCCAATCCGGCTGGTCTGTTCCTAGATAAGCGGTCGGCTAAGCCGTTATTATACCTTTAACCTCCCCGGGAGATAAACCGCTGACAGAGTAATTCTAGTGTTCAGCTAATCTGCTAACTTCGTCATTTTGTAAGTTAGGTTCAGGATCACTAGGGATGTATGTACCCTTGTTCGTTTATCCTAAGTTTGCGACAAATGGTCTGTTGACGGATTGAGCTAGAATATGTGCACTCTGAAGACTGGCTTTGGCTGATTATTACTGCGTATATGGCAAACATTTCTCAAGTTAGTGCCACTTTTTTCTGGTTTGGTCAAGTTCCTGGCAAGAGTAGGATATTAGAATATTCTTTATTATGTACACCATACAAACTACAGATATAAGTGTAGAATGTTTTACATAGGGTGACTCAATGGGCGGTCTAATCACTAAAAGCGATATTTTAAAGACCTCTTTTGGATGGATATAGTAGCCCTTTTCATGTGGGCTCCTTACCCTTCCTCCACAGCATGTGTGGACAGGAAGTGGGTTATCCATATATAAAGGAACTGAGCTGTGGTCTCTCATCTCAACAGCCACTGGCCACCACATTAACTCTTGACAAACCAGTGGAGCAACCTTTTTTCATTTGTCTTGGTCTGCTCTTCTCAAACATTTTTTGATGACAAGCATTAAATGATAAATGATAAATGATTTATTTCTGTAAGTAGGTTTTTACAAACACTTTTACACGTCAATAATATTTTTTAAACTAGATGGACATTCCAATAAAAGGATAGCAAAATTTAGCTTTTTGAACTTATCTCAGAGAACAAAATCTCTTTATTAGGAGCATTGATAATATTATCTTCCTTTCTACCTTGCCTACAGGCTGCAGGCAGGCTGTGATTGCTATCAGTGTTCCAAAAAAGGCCTAGATAATTCTAACTCCTGATTGAGATTTAGAATTGACTTTGGAAATTCATTTGTCACCCAAGCTTTGTTAAGACCCACAGTCTCCGAGACAGCTTTTGCTAGTGGGCCAGCAAAAAATTATTTCAACTAAATAAAATAGATACTTATTGCAGATTAAATTGTTACATGCAAACACCACAGGGTTGCAAATTCTCTGCCACTTAGTTGGCTAATGCTACAATTGTCCCGGGAACTGAAGAAAAGCCAAAAGGGGTGTGTTGTCAATTCCCATATTTCTCTTGGTTCTAAAAGACTCTCCGGAGTCGTTGGTGTGAACTATGGCATGAACAGCTTCCCTTCATTAATACATAATTACTTACCGTTTAACTTTTTAGTAACACCGGAGTGTAAACAATAGGCTATTTGATTATAATATCACAATCTTAGATATCCGCATAGATTAATATGATTGGTTTAATAGAGATTTGCATTAATTATTTTAACTAAAGATACTTACTTGTATCTCAAAATAGAAATGTTTTGAATATAAATGTCTTCCAGATTTGACTTCCTGTTATGATTTTCAGTATGAAACAGAAACAGGTTTGCAGTCTTTCATTCCCAAGCTTTTACATGGTTCTTTAGACAGCCTGAATCATGTCTCTAGTGTGTATCTTGGCCTAGTTATTTTAGATATGATCCTCATTTATCATGTTTCTTTTTTATGATAGAGGACACTTTGATGAATGCCAAGAAGATCCTGATGGTCCTGTTCCTGACCATAACTATAAGATTTCCTTAAATATTACAAAATACAGCAAAAAATATACAGTATAGCATAATAAGTTATAAGTAGTTATAACCTTGTGTAAATATTTAACATTTCTTATTAGTTATAAGACTTATGTAATTTTTAATTATTCATCTTAATGTTCTAATTGCACATTAGAGTTAGAGGTCCTGAACCTCTTCAATGTAAGTAACAACTGCATACTGCATGAGAGCAATGAACTAAGTAATTACACTCCTGGATAGGAGTGTACCGACTACCTCCAAAAGGGGTAGGATACAATCCTAGTGGGTAGGTTGCTGCTCAATTAACAAATGTCTGTAGAACTACTTAAGCAGCTAGCTCCTTTTTCTCTAGACCCACATATTAGATATCCCAGCCACACCTCCCTCCGCGGGGGCTAAAAATAGTTTTTATTTTTGTTTCGTGGCCTATGTACTCACTCTCAGTGTGTCAAACACATAGGGTAGGTGAGCATACATGTAAGTTTTACTTATAATGGATTGCTTTTCATGGTGGAATATCAAAGAAAAGCCACTGCTTGAGTAATTTTAGCTCCTCAAGACATTCAGTATTTGCTTTAGGAATTACTACCTAATCATCATATTTTTACACTGAAATCCCTTTCCATAACTTGTAATATTCTTTAAACACAAAAGGGTTGTATACAAAACAACACTGCACTTCTGTCTGAAGTACCTACCTAGATACTAGCAAGAAACAGATTAGAAATTTGTTGATAGTATTTTTGATTAAGGTTAGTGATATAATGTGTCTTAATAACAGATATTCAGCACTTACTTGGCTCACTGGCTACTAATTCAATTATAAAAATGCGTAGGTCGGACTTACAGGAAATCGTTTCGATCTCTTTGCCTTGTCGTTCGGTGGTGGGAAAAGGGGTGCCTCAATCCTCCGAGGATGACGAGAGTTTTTCCCCGCTATTGCGCTTAGGAGAATCACACACGGTTCCTCGAAGTAACCGGTGACCACGTATCTATAATTTGAACCTTCAATCTCCGTTTCGTCATTTCGCTGACTAACGATCAGCGCAACACTATATATCACTTACCACAATCACTATTATTCACTTTTTTTAAAGTTATACCTGAATATTTTCTAATTTTCTATGAAAATTAACGAGAGAAATTTTTTTCCGTACGTTGGCGGCAAAAATTTTAGACGCTATGAATGACATTTGAAAATGACAGCTGTGGCCAAGGATGGCCCCGACTTCTGCATTTGGAAAGAACCACAGGTAACAAACACAGATCTACGAGGTACGTTTTTAGGGTCCCGTACCCAAAGGGTAAAAACGGGACCCTATTACTAAGACTTCGCTGTCTGTCCGTCTGTCCGTCTGTCTGTCTGTCTGTCACCAGGCTGTATCTCAAGAACCGCGATAGCTAGACAGTTGAAATTTTCACAGATGATGTATTTCTGTTGCCGCTATAACAACAAATACTAAAAACAAAATAAAATAAATATTTAAGGGGGGCTCCCATACAACAAACGCGATTTTTTTGCCCTTTTTTGCTCGATATCAAAAATGGTAATAGGTAGGCCCTTGAAATATTCACAAAATACTCAGTTGTATTTTAACTTTAATAATAAATAATAAAATTAAAATAAAATAAATATTTAAGGATTAAATTTAAATTTTAAAAAAGTTAAAAAAGATAAAAAAAAATTAAAATAAATACCTATTTAATTCCCATACAACAAACATGTTTTTTTCGGCGTTTTTGCCTTGTGGTACGGAACCCTTCGTGTGCGAGTCCGACTCGCACTTGGCCAGTTTTTTTTAATGATTATTAAGGCATTTATATACTAAATTTTAGATTGCTTCTTCACCCAATGCTATGTGTTTTGAAGAAAACATAATTACACTTAAAAACAAAAAAATAAAAATAGAAAAATAAAATAAAATAAATAAAAATTAATTTAATTTAAATTACTATACTGACTGAAAGCTCGAGAACACATAATATGTAACAAGAAGTTGGCAGATTCGTCTCAGAATTAAGTTGTTGTAGGTTTTCTTGTTTAAGTATCTCTCATAACTTTTTCTTTTGTTTTGTTTAAATTTTTGTATGTTTGTATACATGTATTTATTCTTATATTTTAGTTATAAATATTCTCTAATTTGTTTTCTGCAATTGCACCTACTGAGTATTGTTTCTGCATCACCCTAAGGTAGACTGGCAGAAAATGCCCAAGGCATTAAGTCTGCCTTTGCACAGTTTTTTACTTGAGCATAAAGTTTTAATAAATAAATAAATGATAAAACGGACTCGTAACAACGTATTAAGACCATTATAGATATATAAGCAATTCAATGACTTGCCTATTTCACATAACGATAACGATCCCAGCGTGTGACCATAAAAAATCGATTACGGTGTTACAAAAGAGACATTCCGCTGAAGATATTAATCAGTTACTTATATAGAAGAATTTCTTTCTAGAAGTATCGATATAATTGATATTATTTCTACTAAATTCACCGTAACAGCCTTAATATGAATGCGTAATTGTCAGAAATTTCGCTAGACTAGTAGACTGTAATTTGAAATCACCCAAAATCGGCAATTGGTTAAGTGCTACGAACCAAAAACAAAGTGGGTTATTGGGAATTCAAATCAAATATCTATCTTCTTGGAACCGATAAACCAGACCAGTGTAGCAGGGTTCCGTTCATTGATCGTATTCCTGTATTCCTAGAACAATAATTGGTTCTGCGTAACGTTACAGTAGCCGAGTTTTTCGATACCTGTACTTTGTTAGTCTCTATAATATTACAGGTAGATACACGAAAAAAATAATCATGAATTCCACTTGAAGGTTTTCCTTTCCTATTTTGTTTTCCTGTTAGAAAACTCAATTCTGAGTCAAACTCGCCATACATTATCGACGTAATAAATTGTGTATGAGGAGTAATTTTGTGTGTCCAATAAAGAAAAAGGATTTCCACTTGCGAATACCCTGAATTCTTGATTTCTTGTACAAGTCAAAGACGACACGAAATCGGAGACTACATTTTTATTTGTTTATTTCATATAAGTACTCGTATGTACAATTTATAATTTCCATTGATCTGTAGTAGGATATAAAAAAGGAAGGTACAGACGCCAGCACATCAAGCTACCCGAAACTGTCAATTTCTCCCAATCAACTTTGAACCTTATGCTTGAGCGATAAAGTTGAAAATTTATTAAAGAAATTTGAGAAATTGTAGTAGCTTGATGTCTGTCATGCACCTTAACGCCTAACAGGGTGCATGTCTAACTAATTTCTGTGCGATTTGCTTTTACATTAAAAATACAAACATTAATACACATTACTGGGGGCAGTTCCCGTATTTTTAAGAACGTTCGCATTCTATTCTGTATCATTCTGTCAAAAGTAAAATCAATTTCCCGGCATTTTTTACAAGTTTTCGACATTGATTGTCGCTGAGTTGAGATTGCGCCTTGAAATTAAACGTTTTTTGGCCTTCAGTAGTCTACTTATATAAAAAAATTCCAAATTAAATGAATTAAATTCGATATTTTACACATTCAGGTCAGCATTCCATTCATTTTTTCTAAACATTCGTGCTATACAGCGCGTTATACTTCTAACTATACATATATATCCACTATCCACGTTTTCCTTCTATTTACCATATAGAATCACTTTGAGGTGTTTTTGCTGCGTGCAGAGTGGCTGTCCACTGGACACTCATCCCCCGCCTCGTCGAACGCACCCTTGTTTTCAGCATACGTATGAAAATGCAGAGTACTCTATAATGGGCGATTTTCCACCCTTTAGCGTCTGTGAGTAAAACCCTGTGTGTTATGACGTGCTTTGAAACTATCAAATGTAAAGTCAGGGAAAAATTTCCTTCCAATTTTAAATTGTCCGTATATTCAAATCACAACTGTCATTCTTTGACAGTTGTATGGAATGGCTAAAACACTGCAACGTGATTTAGTTTCAGCTGACTGTACCTATAGGTATGTTTTCAAAACGGTTTCCTTACTACCTTCAAACTTTCAGATTACCATTATAATATATTATATAACAAAATATTTGGCACTTCTTCAATCATATTCTATTCTACTTTGAGGGACATGACCTAAAGCGCGGTCACTGTCGGACTGCATAGAAAAGAAAGAGAAGCGCGATGACACAACGCTGGCAATTTATTACAAAATATGAAGCCTTTATTTAATTACAAAAAATCTATTGTATGGACTAAAAAATTAAAACACTAGTATTTTAATATGTTGCTTGTAGATTAATCTCACAAAAATAAAAAATAAAAATCTATCGTATCAAATTAGTTGTATTATGTTTTCAACACACTATCTACCTAGCATATATCCTGAAGAATATCATATATTTTTCTGATTTTGTTTACTGTAGTCGATCATATACTTTTATTGTTTCTAAAACTTGCGTTTTTTGTGTTTAGGTCCTGTAAGCCCACTAAACCCTATTCATATCAAAAGTGCTACTGTGGATATCCCCATAGACTTGCCATATGAAACGTTTCCGCAGCAGGTACGTACAACAAGCGGCCACCCTACCCACACAGGACGCTGGCCGCTCCCCCACCCACCTAAGTTCTAATTGCATACCCGAAATTCAAAGCCTCTCCCGAAACAGCTTTATTAAAACGTAATAATATTCAATAATCTTATAACGGCTTTATTAATATTCTACAAGCGACTAATAATATAATTACGTTGAGGTTCGATTCGAGCCGGTCAATAGACCAGAGGGGTAATTGGAAAATCTTTCATTTTGACATTTCAACAACATTCATTGCGTTATTGACGTTGTTGTGCAGACATATTTTTCGAACATATGAAGCAATGGATTAGCAACATCCTTCAAAATGATTCAGATTGTGCTTGATAGTGTGTAAAGCTCATTTCAGACTACGCTATAATATAATAGCATATAGCATATAGTTTATCATCATCATCATAATTTCAGCCGAAAGACGTCCACTGCTGGACATAGGCCTCCTCCAATTTTGGGGGGGTTTGCCATAATCGCCACGCTTGGCAGGCGGGTTGGGGATCGCAGTATAGTATGATGGTGTAATGCATAGAGAACGCTGCCCATTCTCCGGTCTCCCTTAGTCGCCTTTTACGACACCCACGGGAAGTATGGGGTGGTGCTATTCTTTAAGTCCGGCACCACACAGACAATATAAATAATAATAAAAATATAAATAATAATCATAATATAGTTTATAGCACAACAATATCGCTCGCCATACATTTAAAGAATATACCTACAGGGTTATTTGTAAAACATTAACAACCTCTTAAGGGGTCATTGTACTCATCATTATGAACAACTTTTACTATGGGACCAAACCTGAAATCGCGAAAAAAAAATCAGCTGCTCCCTACATTTTGACGAGTTATACGAACATAAATGTAGGGAACATTTTTTTTCTTTCGCGATTTCAGGTTTGGTCCCATAGTAAAAGTTGTTCATAATGATGAGTGAGTACAATGACCTCTTAAGGCTGAGGCCAAACGAACGTAATTTTTTGAGCTGTGAGTCGCGTAAAATGAGTCGCGAAATTTACGCTGCATTCGGTTTCATACTAAAGTCGTACCACACCGCGACGCAAAATGAGTTGTCTGTTAACTTACGCGCGTTATTTCAACCGAATTGCGCTCGGGGTGAGGGAGGGGAGTGAGGCAACCGTCAGTTAAGTTACAGAGTGCGACTGAAGTTACGTCCGTCCGTCTGGCAGTCTAACCGAATTTCAGTTGAACGTAAATTGCGATACTCAAAATGCGCGACTCACAGCTCAAAAAATTACGCTCGTTTGGCCTCAGCCTAAGAGGTTGTTAATGTTTTACCAATAACCCTGTATAGTATAGCAAAGTGAGAACGTGTTCTAAATAAATGTATGGCGAGCGATATTGTTGTGCTCTAAACTATTTGCTATATGATATTATATTATAGCATAGTCTGAAATGAGCTTCACGCAATTAGTGCGTAGAAGCAATTTCGGTCGATGAGGTGTTTGACGTCAGGGTTGTGGTCGTTTATTTGGAAAGATGGCCGGCCTATGTACACAATGGTTGTGGTGATGGACTGTATATTAAACTTGTAAGATGCGGTTGAATATTGATTAGTTTAGATAACCCTTTGTTTTACTATCAACATGGAGCGTTTGATTTTAATTAAAGTTGTAGAGGAGGTTAGGTTTCTGGAACTAACATGGCAAATAAACAAACTTGTAGGTATTTATACTAAGTGTAGAATCCTATTGATCCTGTATTCAAGTTGAGTACACCACTGGCGACCTACGAGTTGTTAGGTCGTAGATACGAACCCAGATAGGTGCTTTATTTTGTGTAAATTAATTTATCACCACTGCTCTCAAAACGGTGATGGAAACATCGTGAGAAAACCGGCAAGTCTTAGAACCAAAAATTCGAAGACATTTGTCGTCGCTAATCTAACTGACGTATCTGATATTTTTGACTAAACCGACCTAACTATATTAATTTGATACATTTTCCAAGTCGAATCCATCTGTCTAATCGGCGTTTCTTACCTTACCGTTCCCAAGATAATGCAAAAATCGAGACCGACGTATCCACAGTTTATAAAAAAAAAGATCATAATAAGGGACCTAAGTAACATAGCGACTGTGAACTGGCAACCGGTACTATCTCAATTTTGACAACTTTACAGAATGAAGAAAAAACACAAAAGCATTCACTGCGCGTTGAAGTTAGTACAAGTTGAATGAAGCCAATTCTGGCGCCAAATTTAAATGTCTCAAATTTAAATGTAATGTGTCAAATTTAAATGTAATTAGGATATCTTGCAACGATGTGGAGTATTAAATGGTATAAAATGGCATTAAAAAGTGAAATCTTCAAAAAATTGAGATAGGACCGGTTGCCAGTTCACAGTCGAAGGTCTTTTAGTGAGATTCATAAACAGTCAATTGTTACTTAAATTGGGGTCATCATAAGTGAGTTAAGTCTTTTAGTAGCCTTCTAAAATATCCACAGCTCATAATAGCTTTCTAATAAATAGTGATCAAAAGGGCCGCAGTGGTCAGAACCGCAATTCAATTGTGGCTTCAATATTTTTCAATTTCATAACAAAGTGTCCCGTCCTATCTGATCATGAATTCCGAACAAAATAAAAACAAAGATCTCACGAAGTGACGTATCTGTATAAAATATTTATTATTAAAACAATATTAACACGATAACAATAGTAGTAATACCAATATAAAGATCTTAATCAGAACTACACACGTGCTCAATTTTGTATCAGAAAAATTTATATAGAGCAAGCTACCCTCAATCATAGGTAACCCTCAACTGCAAATAGCTTGCCCTGTAAAATGTGCTTCGAGACAGTTACGTCAGTTAGTTAGATTAGCGACGATGTGACATCTACCAACCCGCACTGGGCCCGAATGGTGGTTTATGGCCCAATGCATCTAAAAAAGAGGAGGCCCGTGTCCCAGTCATTAGTGGGAACATTATATAGGCTGATTATGTACAGACGCCAGCACATGAAGCTACCCGGAACTGTCAAATTTCCCCAATCAACTTTGAACCTTATGCTTTAGCGATAAAGTTGAATATTTATTTAAAAAAATTGACAGATTGTAATAGCTTGATGTGCTGGCGTCTCTACACCACTGGCCGTATCACTATCATACCAAGCCTCTCGTGCAAGGCGACTTTAACTTTTCCCGCCATTCTTGGTGATTGACATTAGTTACAGCAGCTACCTCACTATAGTCTGACTTTTAATTAGCTACAGTAAAATGACACTTCTTAATAACTAATTTTGGACTGAGTTTAGAGATATGCATGTCAAATAAGTTTCGTTTGTTACACTATTCTGCGTAGGTACTAGATAAACAAGATTTGGTTGATGGCCTGGAAAAAACAAAAATACGCCAATTTCAGTCATTTAAGTAACAAATAAGCTGTCATTTTACTGCAGCTAATTAAAAGTCCGACTATAGTGATATGGGACAGTGTTTACTTATCTATTAAATAGATACATGAAAAAAATAAAGTAAATAAATTAATTTGACCCAAGTATAACATTTGTCTGTGTGGTGCCGGACTTAAAGAATAGCACCACCCCATACTTCCCGTGGGTGTCGTAAAAGGCGACTAAGGGGCGTACCGGAGAATGGGCAGCAGCGTTCTCTATGCATTCCACCACCATACCATACTGCGATCGCCAACCCGCCTGCCTTTTGGGGGAGGCCTATGTCCAGCAGTGGACGTCTTTCGGCTGAAATGATGAGTATAACATAACCGGCCTATAATGTTCCCACTGCTGGGACACAGGCCTCGTCTCGGTGAAAGGGAGTGGGCCATAATCCACCACGCGGGCCCAGTGCGGGTTGGTAATGTCACATGTCTTCGAACTTTTGGTTGTAGGACATGCCGGTTTCCACACGATGTTTTCCTACACCGTTTCGAGAACAGTGTAGATGAAATATTTAACACAAAGAAAATTGCTTGCTTGGGTTCAAACCCCCAACTCATGAGTCACGGCCGTTACCATTGGGCACTAATGCTCTCGACCCACGTATATAGCTTTACCGTTTATTCAAAAAGGATTTAATAAACCCCTTAAACGCGCATAACAATATTGTTGGCGTAGAATTAAAACAACTGCTTTGAAAACAATACGAGAAAATTAATCTTAATGAGCTTTAATATGGCTTTTGGAGTCAGAGGAACAAAGGTGAGCGACGAGCGTTTTATTTTCCTAGAAGTGTTAATTATTATTTGTAAGAGACGAGACTGAAGTGATTAATCCTTGACAGGGTGTAATGTTGTCTGTGTGGTGTCGGACTTAAAGAATAGCACCACCCCATACTTTTCGTGGGTGTCGTAAAAGGCGACTAAGGGGCGTACCGGAGAATGGGCAGCAGCGTTCTCTATGCATTCCACCACCATACCATACTGCGATCGCCAACCCGCCTGCCAAGCGTGGCGATTATGGCAAACCCCCCCCCTTTTGGGGGAGGCCTATGTCCAGCAGTGGATGTCTTTCGGCTGAAATGATGATGATGATGAGGGTGTAATGAAACTGGATTAGAAGCTGTGGATACGGAGAAAACTGGTACATATTAACGTAGTGGAAAAGTGGCCTATATTCATAGCAGTTAAGATACTTAATACGTAACGTACGTTTAATGTGAGTTTGAAAGAAAATTTAAAACCCACATTAAACGTTCACTTTGTAAACAAGAATACTATAAATTAGAAGATTATATCCAAGATAAGAACGCTTGGAAACTTGCTGGTCCTGCTCAATCACATTTTGCGTCAATCTTGTCACATTTATCGTCAAATTTTGCGTTTTTGCGTCAATCACATTCTTTTAAACTAGATGAGGTCGTTTCCTATCTGACTATTCTGAGAAGAAAGGCCGAATCAAACTCGGAGGTCACAGTCTCTTTTAAAGTCCAGACAAAATCTTGGTAAGATCTTGTGAATAGGGTCAGATATGTGTGTATAGGGATGCCACGGATCATCAAAGCCCTTTCTGTGAGAAAAATCTGACAGAGTATAACTTATTATAAAAACCAGCAACGAGTTACGTAAAGATACATGTGCTACACAGTTTACTAACAAGCCGCTATCCGACACACCGACATTTATCGCTAAAAGTTTTGTCGCAGGTGAAAAATGAAAATGCAGCCTTAAACTCTGACCATGTAACAATTTAATTTCCGGCTATAGGGCGAAGTGCGGTTTGCCTTGGCTCACGGCAAGTTCCGAAATTTTCATATTCGCCAGCACTAGCCATGTCTACCTGGCAAAGGACCAAATTCGTTAGTTTCAAGTGAAAATATATGGGTGTGGAAAACTGTTAAATTGCTCGAGGTTTTTGATAAACAACAGTGCTATTATTGAATCATCATTCTCCTGAGCGTATCCCAATTTATTTCGGGGTCAGTGCTACACCCCCCTTTCTAACCATATCATAATTCAAACAGTCCATGCATAAAATCTTGGGTCTTCCCTTTCTTCTTCTTTCAGTGGTATATCCATACTTTTTTTTTTTTTTTTGCATATGGGAAATCATCAAATGACTCCTCCCGCTCTGGGTGGAGCGGAAGGGAGTGTCAGACTCTTACTGACTAAAACCCACCCGTGTTCCTTCCTTAGCCCTTTATGTTCCGGGCCAGCGGTAACCCTTTCGGACAATCCCGCTGACCCGGCAGGCTTCGGCCCTAAGGGGCCCCTCCTCGATGCTGACATATCTTTGAGGCGCGCGTGGAACACGTACGCGCCGTCCGGCACGGGCCTGGTCCTGATCGGACGGTGAGCTACCCATATATCCATACTTACTTAATATTATAAATTCGAAAGTAACTCTGTCTGTCTGTCTGTATGTTACCTTTTCACGTCTAAACCACTGAACGGATTTCGATAAAATTTGGCAGAGAGATAGATTGCATCCCGGGGAAGGACATTGGATAATTTTTACTGACATACCTCGCGGGCGAAGCCGCGGGCGGAAGCTAGTAATGAAAAAAAATTAAAAATACAAGAGCGACACAGGGGCGAGCGAGATAGCATAAAAAGGATCACAGATTAGACTACAGCACAGATTTACTCATATTACGAGCATTTACGCCGTACGGCATTTCATGCAAACTTTCAAGCCCTTGTTTTTCGAAATTAATGAACGGATTTTAATGAAACTTCCTAGGCATAAGCAGGATACAAAGGTCTAAAAAGTTAGTAGAGAACATTTTCAAAATGTCTTGTATAAAAAAAGATAACTGGAAATATCTGTTACTATGGAAAGTTTAAAATCGGTCTAATGTGGCTATAACACTATTTTTCGAAAATGTTCTCTACTAACTTTTTAGACCTTTGTATTTTGCTTATTCGTACGAAGTTTCATTAAAATCGGTTCATTCACTTCGAAAAAAAAGGGCTTGAAAGTTTGTATGAAATGCCGTTCGGCGTAAACGCTCTTAAATGTAACAAAACCTTTCGTTTACTACCAGCGCTCGTAACTTGTACCCGACGCCATTTTAATTCCCGGCAATAGTGTGGCGGTGTTCGGTCGGCCTTTCTGTTGGTTGAGCCCGAGAAATTATAATATTTGCGACTACCCGCTTTTCAGATTAGGCTCTGTTTGTGGTGACAGTGAGTCAGACACTTTATTCGTTGTTTTACACTTCTTGTAGGCAAATTAGGGCGAAGATTTTTTGTAAGGGATGGTTTATTATTGCCCGACTGCGGTAAAGCCAAAAGGAAGGGTCGCATGCTTGTATACCATGTGGGTGCCTGGAACACCAACAAAATTACAATGGCATGCGACCACGGCTTGAAGTTGATCGTTTTTGTACCTATGACTTGAATTCTGTCTGAAATATTTTCTTGTTTCGTACTTTTTAGATCACTTTTATTTTTCCGTAGTCGGGTTACAGTTTTTTAAACTAAATTATCCATTTTTAGGGTTCCATATCTCAAAAGGAAAAAAGGGAACCCTTGTAGGATCACTTTGTTGTCCGTCCGTCCGTCTGTCTGTCAAGACCCTTTAGCTCGGGAATGCGTGGAGGTATCAAGTTGAAATTAATACCATATACTCAGGTCTGCGGTCCCTTGAAGCTGTGAAAAAAATCAAACTTCTAAGTTAACGTAAAAAAAATATACGGCCGTATATGCCCCAGAAAACGTATATTTCGACACTCTCAAAGGAAACAAAATGTATAGGGTACTTCCCGTTGACCTAGAATAATAAAATTTGGCAAGAAGCAAGGTCATATAGCACAAGGAAAGGAAAAATCCGTACATTTGAAGTTACATAAAAAATCCAGTGATAAACTATTTATATACCTACCTACAAATTTGTACGGAACCCTCGGTGCGCGAGTCCGACTTGCACTTGACCGGTTTTTAGTTTTACGTTGTAAGTTAATTGGTAATTTATAACTGGATGAATTTTGACATTGACGTTTTATGATTAACGGCCAGTTTCTTCATCAACAACTAAAGTAATAACTAAAGTAACAACTAAAGTAATCAGTCAGAGTATTGACTTTTACTTGACCTTTACTGTTACTACGGCAAGTGTGTTTCTTCATTCAAGTAACAGTTTATATAGTGAAGAAACAAATTTAACCGTTACTTCGACTTTTGTGACGTTACTTTAGCTGTAACTATTGATGAAAAAACTGGCCGTTAAAGATAATAAACGAGGCAACTTTAATTAACAAAATTCTAACTACAATAAATTTAACTAATGATAGAATACTCGAAACTCATTACAGAGATGTCACTGTCATTACTTTATACATTTTCTTGCAAGTTTTAACTAAATAATTCAGATTAAAAAGACCGAAGTCTAAAACCATTAAAACTAGTTGTTACAAGTTAGGTTTTCGCCGATCCGGCAGCCAAACTATTCAAGTTTAATATGTCTCACGGGTAAACCGACATTAGATAAAGGACGTAATACAAATCGATCGAACCCACGAATATGGGAACAAGGTCACAAGTCACAACAAGGAGCACGAACTTTACGTACTATGAACCTTACCACGGTAATGTTATAGCTAAAATACCGTCGCCGAACATACATTGAGCGCTTTCTTAGTTAAAAAGTAAATGTGAAAAATAAAAAATAAGTAAGGCCAAGCCAAGTTTTCACCTTGGCTTGGGCTTACGCCAAGTTGAGATGAAGGTACAGTGAAGAATTCACCAATGAACGGAACGCGATCAGCACATCTAATCTGCGTTTAAGAACTGTCAGTCTCATCATTGGGTTTATGCATAGGGTATTTTTAACCCGGGTAGTATGTTCCCGTGGGATATTTTCCGGACATCCACGCGGGTGGAACTGCGGCAAAAGCTAGTAAAGAACTCACGAATATAGGAACAAGGTCACAAGTCACAACAAAGAGCTCGAACTCAACTACCTTTGGTCCTAAGCCGAACATACTTAAAGCATTTTCATCACACTAATATTATAAAGGCGAAAGATTGTGTGTTTGTATGTTTGTTACTTCTTCACGCACAAATGGCTGAACGGATTTGGATGAAATCTGGCACACAGATAGTTAATAACCAGTATTAACACATAGGATACTTTTTATCCCCATATTCCCACGGGATCGGCCGACACTTATGCGGGTGAAACCGCGGGGCGCTGCTCGTTCTTTATAAAGTTATACTTTATGTTAGGAGTTAGGACTTGCTGACAGCTAACAATATACTTTTTTTCGGACAGTTCGTGTTGTAAGGACCAAACTATGTGGTCCTTAAATGCAAATATTATGTGAGTTTTCAGAAAAGAAAAGCTTCAAAAACCTCACTAAGTTACTCATCAATCAAGTTAAGTTACTTATCAACCTTAATCTTGTCAAATAACATTTGATTCCCGTCAGAATGTTCGAGGGATGGTGTGACCATCTGTTATGATATTATATTGCGAGGGACAAACACGGATGTGGTTACATTGGCGAGCGGCCGATCTTGTGTCAAGACTGTTTTAGTCCTATTTACCGGGACATTGGTTTTATTGTAACAGGTTATTTTTGTTCCGGTTTATCCTATAAAAGGTGTTGGATAAAGGAATTAGTTTAGATTTAAAAGAGGTTCAAGGTATCTTTCCAACCCTTCGCAGATTTATAATTTCAGGCCGTTTGTTTCTTGGTGCTTATTTTTCTTTCAGAGTTATTAAATAATGATAAATTATATGTTATTTCTGTAAACTGGTTCTAAAACACTTTTGCACGTCAATATTAAATTACGTTTTAAAACTACAAGAGTTTATTTAGCTATTGAAGCGATATAGAAGCCATTCTCGTCTGATCAGTGGCAAAATTTACAGCGTGCTGCGTGTAAACCGTTCCCATGAGGATTGCACTGTAGCGGCGAAAAGTCTTTGCTCCATTAAGGGGAACTCGCATGTAGCTGAAATACCATATTGCGCCAGAATTCTGGCAATGTTCCGAAAAAGCGCAGATATTCCATATCTGTGTCATAAAATGCAAGCGTATGAACACTGCGTTGTATGCCAGGAAATACATCGCGCGATCAAATTGACCGCGGATATTGTGCGGTCGGTCCTGCGGCCGGGGTCTTGCTACCAGGCGGCCACGTAGCAGTATGTAGGTATACAAGGACCAATGTCCGACACGATATTACATGTATTGCCACACCATTGCCTGTGTGGCTTCGGCTGCTATATTGCCTTGTTAGTGGTTTGGTTCGACGGAAATTACGTGGAAGTGCATAATTTTCACCCTTGTGTGTGTATTGTGTATTGTGCCGTTGCTACGAGGGATGGTTATGCGGTCGTCGCCCTGATTGTCCGTTGTGGTGACTCATGTGGGTGGGGGGAGATCTTTGTGGATTTTTTGGACGTGTTGAATTGTTGTAAGCCAAGTTGAGACAGTGAAGAAATCTTGAAACTTCTCTAGCGCAAGTAACATCAGGCGACTCGGTTATTACTTTCCATTGAAAAGCTTAGTAATTAAATACTTTTATTCGCCTAAGGGCTAATGTTACCAAAGTCAGACTATATCTTTTATACTTAAAATAAAATTGACGTCTAACGGTTCTAAAATGGAAAAATTTAAAATTAATTTTCAGTAGGTAGGTACTTACAAGACTTATTCTAGGTATAAAAGTTTGGTGAAATTCACCCGGCTGCCCTTGCAGAAACATCATTATGAGTAAAATAATACTTATTTAGTCAATATCACGAATGATGCCTAAGGCATTATGTCCGCCTTTGTACCTTTTTGTGCGAAAACTATAAATAAATAAATGAGATGACCAGTCCATTTTAATACAGCACCGCAAGTATCGCTTCATATCCTTACATAAAACATTCCTATTGTATCATGAATAAAGAATAAGCTGGAATCTTGAACAAATATCAATGGCGGGTAAGAGTAGCCGAGGAACATTGGAAGGCGTCTAGACATGGACTAATGAAACCTACAGGCTTACAGTATCTACCCACGCACAGCGATCAATACGAGATTACAGAGCTTTGTAAATTATACTCGTTTTGCGTGTTGGATTGTTTTTTTTTTTCTGCCTTTATTTTGGTATTCTTGTTTTGAAATGAAACCCTGCCTGTGTTTCGGCGTATTAAGGCTCCCGCAGACAGTCGAGGCGTAACTCTAGCGGAACAATTTCTATGAAAAGTTTATGAAAATTGTTCTACCAGAATCGCGTCGCGCCTGCCTGCGGGAGGCTTTATCGATTCAATTTTTAAAATTAGTTTAGATGTTTTTCCTCCGCGAGTTTTAGAGTGTAAGTACCCTGAACTTTCAGCCCTGGTGCCCGGTACCAACCCAGCTGCCAGGTCGTCAAGTTCGTTTCTATGTTGAGAATTATCGTATCTATGTTGGAACTTTAGGCATGAGATATAGGGCGATTAGCATACGTCCTGGATTTCATTGATTTCACAGATTGACCTCAAATGACTAAAACTATTTGCGCTATTATGAAAGAACCTACTAATAAGTTACATTCTTTATTCAATAATGCTTTTATTTTACGTCATACGCCTTCACTAGCTATAATTTTGTCGCATAGTATTGAAAGCATGCGTGCGTCAAGGTCTCGATCGTGGCCACGCGTGGCCCGCGGGTCAGGCAGGACCCGCCGCTATTGGACAGCATCGTGACATGCAATCCTACGCTTACAATATCAACGCTTGTTCAAAGAAATGGACTGTGGCCTTTTGATTTAGTTAATGACTTGGTTTGGGATGTTTGGTTTGTTTGAAAATATATGTTTCTTTATTTATTTTATGGCTTTATTTTGTTTTAATAGTAGAGTGAAACGTGTAATCTTAGGTGGCTTCGTTAGAATCAATAATTGAGGAAATACCACGTTTCAATGAGAGGTTTTTCTTTTAAGTATTAAAAAAAAAACATAGTTTCCAAGAATCCTGAAGATGGCGTTGAACTGACTACGTGACTAGGTGCCAAAGCCAAAAAGGCCTGGAAAAAAAAAACATTGCGTCACGTCATATAGGTACGCTCGTTGAGTGACAGTTTCGTATGCTTTCGTTTTACGATCTCAAAATTACATCCAAGTGAATTAATAAAAAAATTATGTGACGTTCCGTTCCTTGCAGTAACTTACCAAGTTCAGCTCCATCTATCCAGCGACTAGGGAAGCGTTAAAAAGAAAAGAAAATGAAAATCCCTCATTCAAAGGACCAATCCAGCAGTGTACTGAGCCAGGAGGCTGGATAGGAATCCAGCGCGTTGAGTTTCGGTCTGAGTCGATTTGAGTATGCCGAAAGAGTACAATTAATCATCTTTCAAGAGATTTATTATTTTGATTAGTAGGTAACACTATCGCCTCTTATAACCACAGCTCTACCTACATAAGGATCCAAATGTGTTTGTCCCTGAAAATCTGATTACCCCAGCACGAAAACTCAACGAAAATGTAATTCACACAGCCCCCCGAGTTGATTGGCGCGCGCAAAAAGTTCAACAAAAAGAAAAAAAAACACGCAACCAGTAAACAAGGCCACACATACACAAGAAACCTCCAACAAAAGCAAACAGCTGTCGTTTCTCCCCCTGTGTGCAGTTGTCCTGTGTATACAAGTCCTAATAAGGGCCTCGCTAAAAGCACTTATCTGGTTTAAAACCCTTTAAATGAAGCAATAAATGCGAGGGAATCGCTGTGAGGCACACACTCGCACTGTTTGTTTACGAGAAAAACATTCACGTTTGTGTTGCTAGGTTGCTACAGAGGTGTCGACAATTGTTTTAGCAATCGGGATTCGAGAGTACCGAATTAATTCATACACGGAATAAATATGAATGCGAAATTAGTTAGGATCTTGCTGTGTGTTTATTAAGTTGTCCGTATGCAAAACAGATTGAGAGAATAAAGTACTTATTCAGATTGTTAGTTTAGTCCGGGAGCTTTCGGGTTACACTTCGAGGTGAACGACCTCATTGAACTGCAACTCGCCCCGATCCCGTTAACCTGGTCGCCTTGCCTTGCGACCAAGTATTTTCGCTACCTAGAAAAATCGAAGCCGCTATAAAAACACGCAAATAACTCGAGCCGCTTGACGACCCTCGTGGAATCGTTTGTCATCCCTAAATTTCTCACGTACACTGTCGGGAACAATTTAAAATTTTCCAGCCAGAGATCGTGCACAATTTTGACAAGTTTAATGAACATCGCATAATGATATTCGGTTCAATTAGCGCCGAAGGCACGTTTGTGGTTTATGTTTGGACGCATTCGAGGAGGAGTTAATTGGTAGATAAACACACTAGATTGGATGAACGGTTTATTGTAGTTTACATACAATATTGTCTTGTGTTTGTTCTAGGATTGTGTACCATTTGATCTTGAGGCTGTTAATTGTTGATTATCATCGTGTAATATTCAGGTGAGTAGGTACCTATTCGATTTACCGTGAAGCGTATAACGCAATTAATATTGGATATCTATTGCAATGTTTATTGAAGGAAAACTATTGGTCAACATGTAGTTTGGTATGAAAGCCTGCCGAACTACCGATCAGTCTACGTTCTTTTTGAAACGAAATTCTTTATCGCTGCTTGCGGTAGGAGTAAACGTAACGTCCGCGTCACGTAACGAAAAAGCGTGTGACTTTCTGTCTCTCTCATTGTCTCATTCTATTAAGTATATACAATGGAAAGAGACAGACGGAGAGAGATAGGCGTTGAAGCCGATAGTGGCGTTAAAACGCTAATCCAAGCGACGGCGACGGCTCGAAATTTTTTAAATTTTTCATCATGGGTATCGTTTTCATGGTTTTAGAGTCTGACGGGGGACACGTTTTTATTTTTGTGATGTAATTGAGGGCTAGTTACGGACCTACAACTTCTTAATTTTCTACCTCAGATATTTTTTTTCTAATTTTCCAAAAACACCTTTACTTCTGTTGTAGCAGCTGTGTGAGACCTTTTAATCGGTGATAACTTCTGCCAAGTTAAGTGGGCCACTATCGGCATTCGCTACTAAACAGGAAATCCGCGGGAAAACAAGGACAATGGCGGCGCCGCGGCGAACGCAATCTACCGAAGACTACACCTGTTACCAACTTAATTCTTTCAAGTGTACAATGAGTTCTTTTTTTTACTACGTGTTTTCTTAAGGGCTGGCTCTGTTCCTCCTAATGGAGATTACTTACAACCTTTTTCATGCTCCGTTTGTTTGTTCTGTGGGACTGTTCGAAAATTCCGAGCGAATGACTCGCAACTCGAAACTCACGACAGTCGCGGAATTTTTAATTTTCTGTCTATTTATTTTGATGAGCCCATCACCGACGATGCCGTGGAAGTGGCGAAGTTTGATCCAACAAAAATACACTGTCGAGCCATCGAAACGACGAAGAAGAAGACTTTATCAGAGATTTGTAGAACATGCCTTGTCAGAGGAAATTTTTATAAAACAAAATATATTTTTATCAACTCCTGGGCAGAGAATCATAAAAACTCTTTCAGAAAATAACAGACTGAATTACATATTCCAGTCTCGTTGTCGGCAGTGAGCATCTCGAAATGAATAGAAATGAAAGCGTCTAGGCAAAGCAAGAACATATCTCTTTGAGGATGCAGCGAATGTTAGTTTTAAAGATTGTGCCCGTGAATGACAAGCAGGCCGCGTACCTACCCACCAAGCTCTTAAGCCTGCAGCTGACTCCGCAAGATAAGCAGCTCATACGGTGTGTATTTCTCTTCAATTTCGGTGGGAATGATGTGGGTTTTAAAACCAACACTGGGAGCTGCGACGTCGGTTGACTGCGGTAACTGAGTTCCACAGGGTGCTTGCCTTTTCCTGGTTTTATTTAAGGATTATGAATGTAGAGAACCGTCAGTTTTGGTTCTAAATCGTGCTTCTGCAAGTTGAAAATAATAATTCTGGGAGTCGATCTTTTGCAAGTAAAAACTTTTAAGTTCGGAAATTATACCGTTAAATAACTGGAAAATGTAGTGTAAGTATGTGTTGAATAAATCACCTACCTACTAACTAAAAAGTAAGTAAGGAAAACACCTAGAGACATGTTACGTATACGTTATCTTAAAGATATAATTATATGTATAATATCGACTACAAACACGTTTTGAATATTCAGTGTAGAAATGTTGATTAAAAAAATAAGTAGATACCAAATATTAAGCGCAGATGCCAGAACAGCAAATGAAAAGACTGCATTAATTACCAGAAACCTAATTAATATTTTTAATTATCACAGTACGCTGGTCAAGGATTTAAAACAGGGACTCTTTTCGTCGGGATCGAATTAACATAATTAACTTTCTTATCCTCAGTTTTTTAAAACTCATAAAGAAAGGTCAAAAACCTAGCTTTTGAAGAGTTAAATAAATTATAAATTTAATTTTTATTTTTACGATAAAAACAGGTTACAGAAAAAATAATGTAAAACCCTCACACCTAGGTTTAGAGTAGGTACTTACTAGTATTTCAAGAGCCATGCAGTTATTCCTGTTTCATATCAAAAGGGATTGTGGACAGATAGTGGTATCCTCAAGAGGTCATGACCTGCTGGTATTATTAATTTGTTGGTAAACAGTGGTAATTCATTAGTAATGCCAAAAGTCCCGTATTATCTATTTTTGGCTGAGATGTTTTGGCAAATCAATAACAATCCATGAAAAATTTAATCGAACAGTCATATAATATCTCATTCAAAACCCCCACGCAAATGAAAGTAGCTTGTATACCGGGTTCACACGGTTCGATTTTAGTTGAACAGCTTTTGTTGTTCAACGAAAAATACTTTGAATTTGAAATTTAATTTGATTGACAGTCTTTTCAGACGGTTCAAATCGCATGCGACTTAGCAGTTGATCAACTAAAATTGAACCGTGTGAATCCGGTATTAGGCAAGTATTGACAGGTACTTGCGCACTCTATATAGCAAATCCCGCTACTAACCTGCCAGCTTACCTACTAGCTAATCTTTTTACTACAGCATGAACTATTATTATGTCTGTGTGGTGCCGGACTTAAAGAATAGCACCACCCCATACTTGCCGTGGGTGTCGTAAAAGGCGACTAAGGGGCGTACCGGAGAATGGGCAGCAGCGTTCTCTATGCATTCCACCACCATACCATACTGCGATCGCCAACCCGCCTGCCAAGCGTGGCGATTACGGCAAACCCCCCCTTTTGGGGGAGGCCTATGTCCAGCAGTGAACGTCTTTCGGCTGAAATGATGATGATGATGATGATGATGATGATGATGAACTATTATTATTATGAAGCTCAAAACTACTGAATAGCAGAAGAAGACCTATAAGTTTACCTAAATAACACGCGCGACATGCACTTTAAAGGCTCCTACAAATAGGCGCGACACGCGATATAATCGCGCGCGACACAAAGACACCGCTCGTTGCGCGACTTGCGGTGCCTTTGTGTCGCGCGCGATTATGAAAAGAAAATTTGACGATTTTAACGAAATCTTGCTTCCACAGAAAACCACAGTACCATTTTGAAACTGTCATATTGTACACACATCAAAAGTGTCTAGGGATCAAGCATTTTTATGCGGATTTCTTGAGATTGAGATGTGGCTTTGTAATAAATTTATGATTTTATAAATTTATATGGATCCTTTTTGGTGCATTTCATAATTTGAATTAGGAACTGTGAATCAAATTCGAGTAAAAGATGAAAATCAGCTGTCAATATTTTCCCTATAAAAACATACAACGCATTGAAGACATTATTAGTGCTACTGTTTCCCTACTACTGATTAAAACCAACGTTATTATGGAGCGGCGACGTCATTTAAGCAGGGAAGAAATGCTCAGAGCCGTGGGAATGATAGAAGCTGGTTCCCGGCAACGTACTGTGGCTTTAGCTCTGAATACAAGTCAGAGTGTTATCAGTCGACTTTGGACACGTTACCGAAGCACTGGTACCGTGGCTGAGCGCCATGGAGGACGGTATCGCTGCACCACACGGAGACAAGACCGATACATTCAAATCTTAACTCGAAGAGCTCCAACAATAACCGCCATGATGTTAGCCGTGAGGCTTCATCACTCTTCAGGGAACTTAATTAGCGACCAAACAGTCAGAAACCGCTTGCATGAAGTGAACCTTCATTCCCGAAGACCGCTACGGGTACCACCTATAGCAATGCACAATCGTAGGATTCGATATCAATGGGCTCTTGAACACAGAAATTGGGCAGAAGAACAATGGCGTTTCGTGTGCTTTTCTGATGAGTCTCGTTTTGGTATGAGACCGGATACAAGACTTATACGACACTGGAGAACCCCTGGACGCCAACAGCGATTAAAATCCTGCCAGGAAGTCCATCCTTATAGTGGTGGAACCATCATGGTATGGGCGGGTATTTGGATCGGCGGAAGAACTGAGTTGATTTGGATCAGAGGCAACCTCAACGCTCAAATTTATGCTGAGACGATTGTATCAGACGTCATCGTTCCTCTACAAGTGCAAATCGGTCCCTTATTTCAGTTAATGCATGATAATGCACGACCGCACACCGCAAGAGTTGTAAGACAGACTCTCGCCGCAGCTAACATCAATGTCCTGCCCTGGCCTGCTCAGTCGCCAGACTTGAACCCGATTGAGCATGCATGGGATATGCTACAGAGAAGAGCTCTGCCGAATATGGAGGGTATCCAGTCGCAAGAAGACCTTTTTTTGTTGTTGCAACGAACATGGGCGGCCATTCCACAGCGTGATTTGGATGAACTCATTTTGAGTATGCCAAACCGATGTTCCTGTGTTGTTAGTGTTCGCGGTAGAAACACGGATTATTAATTGTTTAAGTTACCCAATAAAATTTTAAAGAAAACTGTTATTTCAGTCTTTTTTTCGAACTTTTGTGTTAGTGGTTCAAATGTCAAAAATCCCTTTATTAGGAAAATGGCAAATTTCTTTATTAATGCAAAGGTGACTTGGTTTATCGTTACTGTGACAAACGAAAACACTTTATTTGATGAATCCTTAAAGAAAAATTTAATTAATATCAATCAGGAGAAAAGTTATTGCAAAAATATATGTTGATCCCTAGACACTTTTGATGTGTGTAATTATAATTATACAACTGCAGTACAATCCCACCAAAACAAAACAACTCCAGCCCTAAGGTAATTTTAATTTGAGAAGTAGCACAGGTAGGTTACCTAATGTTTGAGAGTATAATGATAATGCAGTGGAGCAAACATTGGCGGCAAGCTTGTTGGCTTGGGGCAAACATTTCAGCTGCCCGCGGTATGAAGTCGTTACTAACTGTACCGCGCCCTGATTATGTATATTGTGCTTTGTTTTAAAGGTGAGAGGGTGGTGAGAGGGGTTAGTTTGCTTTTGTTTTTATTTATTTAAGTACTAGTTGACCCGGCTAGTTGAACTTCGTACCGCCTCCGAATCAATAAGAACGAATGTATGAGAAAATCGATTAACTTCATTATGTTTTTTTTTCTTGAATTATTTCCATGTTTTAATAGTTAGTCTGCTATTCGGGCGGAGGCAAATCCATTAAATCAAAGATCATAAAAATCCGTACAGCCGTTCTTGAGTTATAAATGGTGTGTAACTAACCCGACTTTGTTTTATCACACTAATATTATTAGAGAGGCGAAAGTTTGTGAGTGTGTGTGTGTTTATATGTTTGTTACTTCTTTGCGCACAAAGGGCTTTGGATGTTTGTTTGATGAAAGTTGTAAGTAATAAATCGCGAAAAAAAAAACAGCTGTTCCCTACATTTATGTTCGTATAACTCGTTAAAATGTAGGGAACAGCTGATTATTTTTTTCACGATTTCAGGTTTGGTCCCATAGTAAAAGTTGCTCATAATGATGAGTACAATGACTTCTTAAGAGGTTGTTAATGTTTTACCAATAACCCTATATGAAAAACTAGGATCTGTCCGCGACTTCGTACGAGTGAAATTTCTTATTGTTTCTACATAAAATATACCATAGAGCTGTGTGTTTTTGCTTACCTCTCTTTCTGACTTTTTTCTTATTACTCAGCTCGCCAGTGTCGTAGAGTGATGTAAAATAGCCTAAAACCTTCCTCAAGAACTTGGGTTATCAAATGCAAAAAAAAATTATCGACTGGTTTGAATTTTCTAGAGATTATCGCGTTCAAACAAACAAACACTTCAGCTTTATTTTATTACATGTAGCGACTGCCTATCTCTCTCTTTGGATGCGTGAAGCACAAAACCAGTCGAGGTGGAAGTGCTTGGGGGAGAGGTCCAGCAGTGGACGTTTTTCGGCTAAAATAATGATGATGATGACTGCCTATCTGACCTCCACAACCCAGTTACTAGGTCATACGATACCCCGCGGTAAGATTGGTTGTCACACTTTCGGACTTCTGACTACCCGTATCATATTTATCGTATTCGGGGTTCTCCGGGACGGGGCCTCGGGGATCGGGGTGCCCAGGGAATATCCCGCAACGACTATCGAAAGTCTACGAAAGATGGCCGGGACCAACGGCTTAACGTGCTTTCCGAGAGGTCTCAAATTCTCAATATGTAATGGATTGTCATCCATCCACGAACGCGTAGCTTATCCTTCGATGGCCCTGTGCGGCTATTATTATTTTGTCACGAGCCCCTTTAATATGAGAATAGTCGATGCCCTGGTAAAATAAAAACTATATACGGTCAGCAACCACTGCTCCTGACTTAAGCATCATCAGTTGTGGCGACAATAGGTATTCAAGTATCTCACGCTAAATCGCTATATAGAATCTTGTATTCGTGCTACGGGCACAGATCAACACATTCACCTTTATCGCAGCACATTCATTATTGACAAAATAACTGTTCTACCTTCCATAACCGAGTACATAGCAACAAGAAAGTTCTCCTAACACATAAATATTCAAGTCACTGACATTACCGTGATGTTCTAGGAAACAGGGCAAGTTTTTCTCCCCAACTACAAATTACTGTTGAAACAAAAACTTTTCAATTATGTAAACGGTAGGTACGCTAAAGGCGACATCTCCCGTTTGCACTTAGTTTATGAATAAACAGTTGTGTGTACTTACTTAGTTTTCTTGTGAATAGGTGCTAAAAGCTAGTGGAATATTTGTATTTTTAATCTACGTAAAAGCAACTATTATTTTATAGTTTGTAACGTCTGATACATGCAAACCTATCGTCTGTCTGCGTGATAGGAAAAAAACTGTAGACCATGACTCACTGCCTTGCAAAAAGATTAACAAAGACTCCATGGATTGAACAAGTCAGTCATAGCCTTCAAGAGTTCAACTCTCATAACCCCGGTCCAATGTACGAGTTTATTTGTATTAACTCGACCAAAAGTTAAAAACTTATAAAAGCAAGCGAGAAAACCAAAGAGCTTTCTACTCGCTTGGGAACCGCTAAAAGCTAAAATAAATAGAAAGCAGTAATCCATCATAACGTCTACATCCCTTAAACAAAACACCAACGGTGGTGTGGTAAGTAAAGAAAATTCGGCAAGGCGCCGCGGACTCGAGGAGTATGGAAAAGTGTTCAATTATGCAGAAGGTCCGCTAAGAGCAAGACGGGGTGCACGGCACGCCTCCGTTCCGTTTGCGCATTCACTTATGAATAAATCCACCATTTTGTTGATGCTCACAGCCCCGTAAGATGGACGACTGTGTCTCGACTACACGCATACATACATACATTTGTAGTGTGCACGTGGTCGTCCAGTTCCAAGTTCGCTGAAGCGTTAACATTTTAAGGCTATAGTGATGTGTATTTGTTTTTGCTCCAGTTCGAAGAGGAGCTATAAAGTATCGGCTATCATTTGCAGCGATACCATTCAAGTTAAGTTCTTAGAAAATGTGCCAAAGAGGTATACAGTTAGGTACAATTGAAAAAAGGAACACCACGTTAAGGAGAAATGGCTTGTGATGAACTGTGCTATGGAATTTATATTTGACAGCCTCCTAATACAAACAAAGCTTCATGATATAACATTTCTCTGAAATGAATACTTATTTTTTCTTCGAAAGGTTATATAATAATAAACTCGAGCGACATGTATAACACGTTCACATTTGAGCGACAACCTCCTGAGACAAGATAAATTGACATTTTATGGAGCATCTAATTCAACTTGTTTTTAAATCCGGATAAACCTGTGTACCCCCGCTCAAAAGCAATCTTAATTTCCTTTCATGGATTTTACTCTCGTGCACCTACAGTATTAGTTAATAAACGTTATTTTAATATAAAAAACATTGAAAGCAAAACTGGAGACGAGGATAAATTTGATGAAGGTGACTTTTTAAATGAGACGCATCATGCTGTGATTTCTTATAAGGCTGACAAGCATGACGAATGGTCGGTATTTTTAACGCGCGAACTTGCCATTTTATCTTATATTTCTTGCTTCCCTTACTTATATAGTGCGAAAAAAGACCAATAAACTAATTTCAATCACAGACAAACTTGTGACGGAGCGACTTGGAATTTTATATACGACTCGTATGTTACAGGGTTATTTTGACGAGTTATACGAACATAAATATAGGGAACAGCTGTTCCATAGTAAAAGTTGTTCATAATGATGAGTACAATGACCTCTTAAGAGATTGTTAATGTTTTCCAATAACCCTGTATAGGTAGATTTATGTAAATTTTAATTTCAATCAACTATTTCGGTTTTTATGTTACATTCATTGATCTCCATTAACATACACACATCAAAAGTGTCTAGGGATCAAGCATTTTTATGCGGATTTCTTGAGATTGAGATGTGGCTTTGTAATAAATTTATGATTTTATAAATTTATATGGATCCTTTTTGGTGCATTTCATAATTTGAATCAGGAACTGTGAATCAAATTCGAGTAAAAGATGAAAATCAGCTGTCAATATTTTCCCTATAAAAACATACAACGCATTGAAGACATTATTAGTGCTACTGTTTCCCTACTACTGATTAAAACCAACGTTATTATGGAGCGGCGACGTCATTTAAGCAGGGAAGAAATGCTCAGAGCCGTGGGAATGATAGAAGCTGGTTCCCGGCAACGTACTGTGGCTTTAGCTCTGAATACAAGTCAGAGTGTTATCAGTCGACTTTGGACACGTTACCGAAGCACTGGTACCGTGGCTGAGCGCCATGGAGGACGGTATCGCTGCACCACACGGAGACAAGACCGATACATTCAAATCTTAACTCGAAGAGCTCCAACAATAACCGCCATGATGTTAGCCGTGAGGCTTCATCATTCTTCAGGGAACTTAATTAGCGACCAAACAGTCAGAAACCGCTTGCATGAAGTGAACCTTCATTCCCGAAGACCGCTACGGGTACCACCTATAGCAATGCACAATCGTAGGATTCGATATCAATGGGCTCTTGAACACAGAAATTGGGCAGAAGAACAATGGTGTTTCGTGTGCTTTTCTGATGAGTCTCGTTTTGGTATGAGACCGGATACAAGACGTATACGACACTGGAGAACCCCTGGACGCCAACAGCGATTAAAATCCTGCCAGGAAGTCCATCCTTATAGTGGTGGAACCATCATGGTATGGGCGGGTATTTGGATCGGCGGAAGAACTGAGTTGATTTGGATCAGAGGCAACCTCAACGCTCAAATTTATGCTGAGACGATTGTATCAGACGTCATCGTTCCTCTACAAGTGCAAATCGGTCCCTTATTTCAGTTAATGCATGATAATGCACGACCGCACACCGCAAGAGTTGTAAGACAGACTCTCGCCGCAGCTAACATCAATGTCCTGCCCTGGCCTGCTCAGTCGCCAGACTTGAACCCGATTGAGCATGCATGGGATATGCTACAGAGAAGAGCTCTGCCGAATATGGAGGGTATCCAGTCGCAAGAAGACCTTTTTTTGTTGTTGCAACGAACATGGGCGGCCATTCCACAGCGTGATTTGGATGAACTCATTTTGAGTATGCCAAACCGATGTTCTTGTGTTGTTAGTGTTCGCGGTAGAAACACGGATTATTAATTGTTTAAGTTACCCAATAAAATTTTAAAGAAAACTGTTATTTCAGTCTTTTTTTCGAAATTTTGTGTTAGTGGTTCAAATGTCAAAAATCCCTTTATTAGGAAAATGGCAAATTTCTTTATTAATGCAAAGGTGACTTGGTTTATCGTTACTGTGACAAACGAAAACACTTTATTTGATGAATCCTTAAAGAAAATTTTAATTAATATCAATCAGGAGAAAAGTTATTGCAAAAATATATGTTGATCCCTAGACACTTTTGATGTGTGTAGTTTTAAGCTAACAAAATATGGACATTTAAATATTCTGAATTAAAACGAATTTTTTATAAATGCGTAAGTACACATCGTAGCACTAGAAATAAAAAACACAAAGAAAGAACTCGGAAAATGTGTTTCGTTTCGCTTTGTTTGTTACTCTCCGCCTGTTTACTTATGAGGATCATAAATGTGGGCGTCCAAGCAAAACGGGTCCAGTTCTCGGCATTTCATCATCATCATCATTTCAGCTGAAAGACGTCCACTGCTGGACATAGGCCTCCCCCTCTCGGCATTTAGTTTCCGAGATCGCAGTGTTGTAAAGTTGGGTGAAAAAATTGCATTTCGCGATTTCATTATTAATTAATGTTCAATTATGTGAAAGTTCGTATAGGCAGTAAATGGCTTTATATGATGTTTCTATAAGTACCAGAAATTTTAAGAGAAAAGTTTAATAAAAAGATACCAGTGGTGTACCTATACCATGTCGAATTTTTTGGAAAAAAAAACTGCGTTTTAATTCATTACCGGAGTCTACTCTTACTCTTGGACCTCATGAACCATGTTCTTACGATGGCGTCATGGATTATTCTTTCGATTTTGCCCAACAGATACATTTGCCGCATAGCTCTCACTAAATCGGGCCACTGTATTTCTTGACAGGATTTAAAGTCAGTTTATTTGGTGTTGCTGCAGAGCAGCCCCAGAGTAATTCCTGAATCCTGTGTTACTGGGAAGGGAGCAAATGTAATAATTTCAATGCTACTTACATAACTTTTTCGAAAATGTTGGTACTTACCTATAGGCGAAAAAGATGTCGTTTTTCACGCAGATAATTGTGCTGGTCAAAATAAGAATAACTTTGTCATGCAATATGCAACATGGCGAGTTTTAACAGGCAGACACCGAAGTTTCCGTATGTCTTTTCTTCCCGTGGGTTATACCAAGTTTGCTCATCACTCATAATCAGCCGCAGCTCTATAATGTTCCCACTGCTGCTGCTGCTGCTGGGACACAGGTCTCCTCTCGGTGAGAGGGAGTGGGCCGTAATCCACCACGCGGGCCCAGTGCCGTGCAAGTTTGCTCCCGACATGTATTTCCAATGTATTTCTGTCTGCCTGCCAGCTTGCCTAGCCTTTTCCCTTATGTTGGGGTCGGCTTCCAGTCTAACCGGATGCAGCTGAATACCAGTATTTTACATGGAGCGACTGCCTATCTGACCTCCACAACCCACTTACTGGGTAATACGATACCCATTGATAAGACTGGACTCGGTCTATTCAAAAAAAGTTTCAGGAAATGGGAATGTAATAATTTAAAGGATTACAGCTGCTGTTCAATCTTGTCTGAAAACAAAATCAATCGTAGCTGTTGTGGCAAACTGGTGATGAGAAAGGAAAACTTTTGTGAAAACTTACGACTGGGTAAATTTTTTTCAACCTAGTTCTCTAACCATTAACCAACTTCTGCATTTCTGTCATTTTGAAACGAATGAAAATAATAAAGGGCACATTATGTTACGAAAAAAATACTGAAAGGCTAAACTGTAGCAAAGGTTTTGAACCCGAATAAGGTATAGGTATGGTTTTCCTTCAGCAAAATGCCCCGCAGGCAAGAATTACGAAAGAAAATCGTATCTTTATAATAAAACTCGCGAATTCGTTAGTGAAGAATCTAAAGATGTTTTATGCCCGAGACCCATTAAAAATGTTAACAAATCAAGTTCCTCTAGCATTCCTAAAGATCACAATACCGTGCCAACAACATCTGTTCAGAAACAAACAACTGAAAAGAGTACTGGAAAAAAACTGGCGAAGTGCGAGTCGCACACGAAGGGTTCCGTACCACAAGGCAAAAACGCCGAAAAAAAACATGTTTGTTGTATGGGAGCCCCCTTAAATATTTTTTTTATTTTTATTATTAAAGTTAAAATACAACTGACTATTTTGTGAATATTTCAAGTGCCTACCTGTTGCCATTTTTGATATCGAGCAAAAAAAGGCAAAAAAATCGCGTTTGTTGTATGGGAGCCCCCCTTAAATATTTATTTTATTTTGTTTTTAGTATTTGTTGTTATAGCGGCAACAGAAATACATAACTTGTGAAAATTTCAACTGTCTAGCTATCGCGGTTCTTGAGATACAGCCTGGTGACAGACAGACAGACAGACGGTCAGACAGCGAAGTCTTAGTAATAGGGTTCCGTTTTTACCCTTTAGGTACGGAACCCTAAAAACCAACATAATTATGTTCGTACTGCAAAAAAATTGGTCATAGGAATTAGGCATGAGGAGGAATCTATTTTTGTCTAAAACGTAAGTTAGAACTTAGTAAGATAGCAGCTAGAACAATTTTATTGTTTAATTTTGGCTACTGGTAAAAAAAATCGGGTCTTGTTATTTTGTTAGTTCCTAAATAGAGTAAGAATACTTAATTTTAGTTTTATATTGCATCATGTTGTCATATTTACTCACTTTTTACTAAATACTGACAAGTGGACCCTTTTACTAAACTAGGTATGAATCCTTTATTTCGATTGATGATAATTGTTTATTTTGTAATGTTACAAATATAATTATAAGTTGAGAGTATCTCAATCTACAATAATAAATCAAAATCTATGCAATAAGCAAGTACTTAATAGTGTTTTTTTTTCAATCAAACTTTGAAAATGCTTTTTCTCAAATCAAGTCTTTTCAGAGTTTCAACTTCAAACGTCTGATAAAAAAAATCCAGTTTTTGAATATTATTTTAATCCTTATTATTTATGGACTATTCTAGATATCGAATCTAGTATTTTAGTTTTCTTTTTTTTTAGTCTTTACCCACTACTGGACCCTTTTTGCTTGGAAGCCCACATAATTATTGTCCTTTTGGACTTCACTTTCGTCATAAATAAAATACTTACTCAAGTCTCTTTTTTGTCACTTGGAAGATTTTTTCTCTTTGAAATGCGTGTAATGATTTTTTCATCTCACTAAATGGGAACGCTTGAAGGTTTCAGGATCCAAACAAGCGCAAAAGGTTTTCTTTTCATAAAGGGGACAAACATGCTGAATTTTATGCTTTAAAATGTGTAACGGCTGTTACAAAGGACACGATAAATTCAAAATCCCAGTAGGTACTAACCTAATTCGTATTTTTCCTCGTATTTAGAAATTCACCAAAGACAAACATATGGTCAGCGTATTATGCAAATAAAGAAGAACATATTATTGGCCCCGAAGAGATCTACCTCAATTTAGGACCAGCTAAACGGGGACCTCGAATTAATTTGCTTAAAATGGTCTAATTTACCCAAAAACACAAAACTCCCGAACACGACTTAGTACTTAACATTTTATGATGTAATCATTTAGTGTACCTAATATGTATGAAGCCTAGTCTCATAACCGAAGCCCGAAGTCTACTTTGCTCCCTTAATCGAGGTTTTGTCATAAAATTTTCGGGGTAACGAGAAGAGATTTGAACGCTCACTAGCTCAATCGTAAGTGAATATTGGAGCAGGTAATTATGTGAGTGCCTCATTTAAAATTCAAATCCTGGCTTGTTAAAATTCTTTAAGAGTACCTATCCCTTTACTTTCGTAATTTTAAAAGATACCTACAAAATATAACAAAAATGCTAAGGGTCGGCAGATACCTACTTAAATAAGTACTTATACAAACTCTTCTGAAACGAATTTAAACATTGTAATTTATTTTTAATAGAATATCCCTTTCAATTTCCTTTTTCCATATAAAACCGACCCTTAAATTAAATCCTTTACTTTCCTAAAAATTGTTAAAGCTGTAGGTTCGGGTGTTATCCCGTATTTCAGTTTTCCAGATAGTTAGCCGACGAACTTGTCCACCTGGTTAATTAGCAAAGCTTCCTAAACATCCCCAACGGTGTAACATGCCAAGGTAAAATCCGAAAATGTAGGTACAACTAACTTTGATATTTGAAGCATAAGGACCGAATAGGGTAAGTTAAGTAGCTATAAAGATTTTATAATTCCTGTAATTTTGCGTTATTTGCAGTACTTGCGTAGGCATTACAAAATGAATTGGGCTAAAGTTAGGACGAGCTCTAAGATACAGACTGATGACGAGCATATACAAATCTACTGTAGTTCTTAATTGTTATTGCAGTAACTGCACGTTAAACGAAACTCTTTGAACAAACAAAGAAAGTTAGTATACACTAGTGTATAAGTAGCAGACAAGAAACTTAGTATACTATACACTAGTGTATAAGTACATAAACAGTACCCGCAAGGAAAAGCAGGTTATAACAATAAGGTGGAAAACTCAAACAAAGGAAACAACAGTTTAGTTGAGGTAGCTAATTTGAGGTATTCCACTCAGAGCACAGCATTGCGATTCTGTAACCATATCACCGTGAAAACTTAGGTGAAGTGAGCGTGGAGTGAGCTGTCAATTGTGTCAATTCCTAGTAAAAACAAACTCACTTCACCTAAGTTTTCACGGTGAGATTTTTTCAGAATCGACCGGCTGATTTGAACCGCACTTGGACGAACCGCACCTGAACACTTCCACTAACCGCACTGAAACAAAATTTTGTAACGTGCGGTTCGGTGGAACAATTTATCGTCATTTTGGTAGGATTGGTGTTAACCTTGGCGATCTGTCCTATACAAACAATAAGATTTAGTCTATCCTATTTAACTGCATATAAAATTATAATGTTGACATGCAATTTTGACATAACTATAATTTCTCAATTTCACTGTACTAATATAAAAGAAAATAATTAAACAATAATAATGTTTAATGCATGCTAATTTATGATGATAAGGGCAAGCGAATGATAAGTGCAATGCTTGTAAAAGGCTGCTAAGTTTAGTACTAACATAACGTAGCACCAACATTGTACACTTAGTTCGCAATAAACGTTTTGACTTTGACTTAACACAAACAAAGAACAACAGAAGCTAGCTAATAGAAGCCAACCACGAAATGGTACCAAAGAAAATAAAACAGCTGGATTGATACAGTTACAAAAAATACTGTTCGAATTCGTATACTTAATCTTAAGACAACCAAAGGACAAATCCCTGTTCCTTTTATACAGGCAATCGTCAAAGACTTGAAGATTAAAATGGGTAACACTGTGATCGGTTTTTTCCTTCGATAAAGATCGCCAATTTGATAAAGCGGTGCCGGATCCAAAATGAGGAAATGTTATTAAAGAAATGATGGAAAGTGTGTTCAAGGACATTATGATGTATTACTTAGAGATAAATTTTCTTTTTTTCCCTTTTGAACATTCGCTTAGTAAGCATTTACTTCATAGTCTTGGCAATCCATGTCGCAATAAATTCAGCTATATCAAACTTTTCGTAAATATTTCTTCACAAATAAGAAAAGAATCGCTGTTCGCGTATCAGTTGTCCGCCGTCAAATAAAGCTATTTGGCAGTGAGACGGCGTAACTTGCTACTTTAGTGCTCAGCTCGCGTCCGCAACCCCAAGAGTTTTAAACTTTACAGAACGCCACGTTTTATACTAGAGGATTTACTAGCGCCCCACAAAGTGTGTAACTGAACGGTTTTGTGTGACAAATTGTAAAAGGAAGTTGCTAACTTAAATTGAACAACTCGAGATCTTTCTTGGTCGTTTGACAAGTTAATTGCAATGCGGAGGCAAAAGTTATGCATTGGCGATGGAGACGGGACAAAAGCACCAGCGTTTAAACTTGCGAGTTGTATCATCTACATACGCCTTTGATGTTCCTTTCCTCGTTATGTCGAGACATCCAATTACGATCTTTCAAATATTTTACATAAAAACTTCAGCAGAAATGATTCACAAGAAACTAGAAAGAATTCTCGCGTTGTTCATTAAAGGTTGTTTACATTGGCACTACCACTCGCCGGTCTTTCGAGACGCAACGAGTTTCCAGCACGTAACGGCTGCAGATGTACCTAATTGTCGAACAAATTGTCGACGGCACGTCTACGTCGCCTTGTTTTATTGCCGGGAGACTAGATTCATGCAAACAGTGCGAAGATTGGTGTGGCGTCATTACCGTTTGACGTGAGGAATGAGATGTGAAATTGAATTCAAATTGAATAAAGCCAGGTGATTGTTTCGCAAGGCTGTTTAGAATGTATTAAGAACAGAGAACCAATTTCCGTGTGATTTACATATAATTTGCTACTCTTAAAATCCTGGACCTAAGGTTCACAATTCGTCTTGCAAGATGATAAAACGTTCGTCATCATCGCGTCTTAACAAGATAATTAATTAACATTATACAAAAAACTAAGTATATGGAGCATCATATTCTGGACAACGTTAATCCTAGTCATGGACCGGACACACCGGTTGATTGAGGTGAAATGACTAAAATGATTCATGATGCGGAGGCTTCTACGAATTGCCGTTTCTGTGCTAAGAAACTGAACAACGATGAACTCGAAATAAAAAAGGCAAAAGCACAAAAAATAAATACAAATTCACGCTCCAATCGAATAAATCATGAGCATGTTTGCGAAATTAAAACAAGTTGGGGATTTAATCATAATACCGGGCGAGTTCGTAGTACGGCCGGTCCTTGGCCCGGCAGAGGGCACTCCAGCCTGCACTTTAAACACTCCTGTATTTATCTGCTGCCTTATTACCAGATTCCAGAGCTAAGAGGCGTTAGAAAGTACTCGTAATAAAAGTTTTAATAACATTTCTTGCGAATTCGTGACTTTCAAACAAATGGGTTTCGAGTCTTAAGCATTGTTGTGTGAATTATGTTTTATAACTTAATGCTAAACATTGTTTGAACGAGTATTGCTAAGATACAAAGTTTTTGGAATTGTCTCGGGATTCATGTGTATTTGATGTGGTTGACTTGAGAGAGTAAAACATTCATACAAGCATGCGACATTGAAAACGGAAGGATTAAAATGAATAATTAAATATGGTACATTCGGTATTCATCTTTTACATTACATCGAAAGTAATTGGATATAGCGAAAGGGTTTAAGAAACCACTTATGGCGAGAATCCACAGGACTTTACCCTACAATCAACTATCCACGCACAACACAAACATCTGCGTATACGGATCCTACAAGTTGATCATTTTTTAATTCTTTATTCCCACATCTCATTAATAATCATAATCCTGATTAACCCTAAAGTGGCAAGCGCCGAAATTAAACATCAAATCTCAGCAGGTAACGTTTAAGCTACCTTCATCATCTTGATATTACGTGTTACGTCATTTTGGCATTAAACCCTGGATAATTGGAGTGAAATTATTTGCCAACCGAGATATTAATTTAAATAGATTTAACATCGTTAGAGAGAATGTTTCAAATCCAGGATTAAGTTGAATATAGAATGTCATGCAGGCACGTAAATCAATACGAAGTTAGTTGGGCGTGTGGAGTTTGAGCTGAGCGCTTAAGCTCCGCATATATTATTACATGATCAAGATATTTAGCCGTCCAGTTGCCCGGCTATCACTGACATTTTAATTGGAGCTTAGGGAGAAACTTTTGTTTATGGTAAGAATGCTTTTGTTTCTTGGCCCTTTTATACGTAATAGCCATTTTTCACCACGTTTTCCTTTACCATCACTCTTTCCTCCCAGCATTGTGCTGCCATAAATAACACGAAAAAATAAATGAAACAAAGAAATTAAGAGCATGAACAGTGACGTTAATTACAGAAATTACCTTAATAAAATTACATTAGGCACACTGGCACGATCGCTTAATTTCAAGGGTGATGGAGCTCGTCCGGTTCACTCAAATAAATGACCAAAATGTCCTACTGACAGGTAAACACGTGGATCGGTCTGGGGTGACCAATTGTCTTGAATTAGATTGGCTAATAGAGATTGATTGGTTTGTCCATCGATGTCTATTGTCTGCTCATTGGCCGTGACCGTTTCTTCTGTTATTTAGTCTCCTGAACCGCGGGGGTGTTGTTAATTGGAAGTTAGTGAGTCATGTTTTTTTTCGCAGGGATATTTCTTTGCCATTTTGTCCATCAAAAAGACAGCCACTACATCCAGTTTATTATATTTTCAATGACCTTTGATGGAAGTTTATTGTGTCTTTATCCACATGTCCTATTGATTTGAAAGAAATTGTTTTGATGAACCCCGTTTTCTATGTATATTTCGGTATTTCGTAGCACTTCTGAATTTTTATGAAAACCTGCGAAGCATAAAGCACACGAAGCAAAAATGAAACACAAAAGCACAATAAATAATTAAATTAATTATAATGAAACATGAAACTTAATGTCACGTTCGTAAAGGCTGGCATGCATCAGCGGCGCATAAACGTCAATTAAAATTGTTTTATTATGTCGACGATGTTAACGAGTGGATGAAAAAGCCGACGATGGGACGAACGATATAAAGAGTATGGATGATGGGGCCGGACGACCAGTCATGCGAAACCTTTTGAGTATGGAGGAAAGCAATAAAACGAAATAATCGATTGATAAAAAGAGGGAAGCAAAAGATAATTCAATTGGAAGATTGGAGGCAGTGAAAATGGAAGAACACTTTCGGAGTACCTTTTGTTGACTTAGAAGATTGCATCACAAACAATCTATACATAATATAATAAAATTGTAGAAAAGTGGTGTCTGTACAATGGAAATATATTAAAAGAAAGTAGCAGGGGTTGTTATTATGATCTCTGGCGAGGCGGCAAGCCTCCTTGCCGGACTGCCGCCATGGGATCTGGAGGCGATGGTCCTCGCGCGCCTGTATGAGTGGCGCGCGGAGGCACTACGCCGGGGGGAGGATCCGCTTCCGCGGCAAATCGCTGCGGAGCGGACGGATCTCCGGCGCGATCTCATGGCGGCATGGAAAGAGCGACTGTCGCAACCCAGCGCAGGGCACGCCGCGATAGCGGCGATAAGACCCCTCTTTGAGGAGTGGCTAGAGAGGCGCCACGGCGCCCTCACCTACCGCCTGACGCAGGTCCTCACCGGACACGGAAGTTTCGGGAGGTTCCTGCACATCATCAGGCGGGAGGAAACGCCCGGGTGTCACCATTGTCAGGATCGCCCAGAGGACACGGTGGAGCACACGGTGGAGGTCTGCCCCGCTTGGGCGGAGCACCGCCGTGTCCTCGTAGAGGCGATTGGCAGCGACGGCGACCTCTCGCGTCCGGCCCTGGTGCAAGCCATGGTCCGGGGCGAGAGGGAGTGGGAGGCAGTCACCTCCTTCTGCGAAGCAGTCATGCTAGCCAAGGAGGTGGCGGAACGGCTCAGGGAGAGAGCCTTCCGTCCCAGCCGCCGCGGGAGACGCCCCGGGCGTCGGGAGCCGCGTGACGACTCCCGGCCACCGTAGGCGCGGGCCTGCGGGCGGAGAGTAATGGGTAGCTCACCGCCCGATCAGGACCAGGCCCGTGCCGGACGGCGCGTACGTGTTCCACGCGCGCCTCAAAGAGATGTCAGCATCGAGGAGGGGCCCCTTAGGGCCGAAGCCTGCCGGGTCAGCGGGATTGTCCGAAAGGGTTACCGCTGGCCCGGAACATAAAGGGCTAAGGAAGGAACACGGGTGGGTTTTAGTCAGTAAGAGTCTGACACTCCCTTCCGCTCCACCCAGAGCGGGAGGAGTCATGTGATGATTTCCCATCATCAAAAAAAAAAAAAAAAAAAAAAGGGGTTGTTATTATATCGATGCCGAACCCGAAAATGTAATTAAATTTTTTTTTTGTCTGTTTGTCTGTTTATCTGTTTGTCTGTTTGTCTGCTGTGTTTGTGCACGCTAATATCAGAAACGGCTTATTCGATTTAGATGCGGTTTTCACTAATATATTGTAGTAAGCTTCACTTAACATTTAGTGTTTATTTCATGTCAATCGGTTCATAAATAAAAAAGTTATGTCAATTTAAAGAATCACGGCGAACATTTGTTAAGGTATTCTATCAGAGTACGTAAACGCCTGGCGCCTGCGCGTCCGTGGCTATATATACAAGGTGTAACGGAAAGGGGGTATCAACCTTGAAGGAGGTGAATGAAGATGAAAAAAAAATTTGGACCTCCCATAGTAATAGCACATCAATGATTTAATTACTAAATTTACTATGGGAGGTCCAAATTTTTTTTCATATTTCGACCTATGTTCTTTGAGGAAATTTGTTCAGTTTCATGAGCACATTCACCTCCTTCAGGGTTGATACCCCCTTTCCGTTACACCTTGTATAAAGCGCGCTGAGAGCCGCGCCGCTGCCATAATTCCGATCCAGCCTGTCCCTTGCTGCCCTCTCCCAGCGACGCCCTAAGCCGAGGTCCGTACCCCACAGGGGGTGCCCTTAGCGTGTAGTCGCTTAGTTTTTAAGTTTATATTGTGTAGTTAAGTTGTGTATTATGCCCTGGCTGGAGGCCTTAATTTATTGAGGCATCCACAGGAAAGCCAGGTTAAGCAGTCGACAACCCCTCAGGTTGAACTGCGAGATGACCATTTCAAAAGAAAACGCGCCGCTGCCATAAGGATTCAGTTATTCGTAGCGAACGCACGTATCCTGGAGAGTATAGGCGAATAGTTGGATTCGATTATTGCGATTCACTTGAATACTGACTGTTTGCATATTTCATTTATTTATATTTTAGGGTTTGTAGGTTAGGTTCTTTTTCTTAATTTTCTTTAAAATTTTGTAAGTATTTGGGATAGGTTAGGCGGTTCTTTTCTTGATTATTGGGTATTTAATTATCTTAATTTTTATTTAGGGTTTTGTAAATAAATATTGTAAGCCTTTGTTATTGGTTAGGCATTTCTTTCCCTGATTTTCGGTATACTTATCTTAATTTGTATTTAGGGTTTGTATATAAATATTATAAGTATTTGGTATAGGTTAGGCATTTCTTTTCTTGATTTTCTTTATATATAAGTTCATTAGCTTAGGTTAGTAATTATTTTTTCTAGCAATTATTTTGTTTTATAAAGTTAGTACGTTTGTCTGTGTAGAAGAATAGCACCACCCCTTACTTCCCGTGGGTGTCGTAAAAGGCGACTAAGGGTCTCACCGGAGAATGGGCAGCAGCGTTCTCTATGCATTCCACCACCATACCATACTGCGATCGCCAACCCGCCTGCCAAGCGTGGCGATTATGGCAAACCCCCCCAAAATTGGGGGAGGCCTATGTCCAGCAGTGGACGTCTATCGGCTGAAATGATGATGATAATGACGTTTGGTTTACACGTCTTAACACTTATTACTTAAACTGTGATAATTTTAGACTGTATAATAATCTGTAAGTATTTATAATTTAATTGTTTACGATAGTACGTGTTTACTAAATAACTGTGTGTTAAGTAGTAAGTACTATTTTATTGTAAGAATGCCTCGAAGAAGATCCAACCTCTCCCAATGTAGCAGAAATGCTAAAAGGATGAGATTAGTTCGATCACAGGAATCTGAGGAAGGTCGTGAGGCAAAAGGCTCTCTGCACCAGGCTAGGTTTCGTGCTGCAGAAACTTCGACTCAGCGAGAATATCGACTGAGTTCAAATCGTTCTCGAATGATGACAACTCGAAATAGGGAAAACGGGGAACAACGAAAGGCATGTTTATCTGTCGATCGCGAAGCTCACGCGCTATCGCGTGAGTCTGACACTTTTGCTGTCAGGGAAACCCGCCTGAGCTCCCAGAGAGTACGGACAACAAATGCTCGATTCCAGGAGACACAGGACGAACGGGAAATACGTCTCACTGCCGATCGTGAAGCTCATACACTATCGCGTGAGTCTGAGACTTTCACTGATAGGGAAATTCGTCTGAGTTCTCAGAGGGTTCGGACAGCAAATGTTCGGTCTCAGGAAACACAGGAAGAACGAGAAATACGTCTCACTGCCGATCGTGAAGCTCAAGCACTAGAGTCTGAGACTTTCACTGAAATTCGCCTGAGTTCTCAGAGGGTTCGGACAGCAAATGCCCGGTCTGTAGACGGTATATGTAATTCAAAATATGCTGCCCGAAAAGTCACTATTCCACGCGGACGAAGTCGCGGGCACAGCTAGTAATAGAATAATGGTAAAAGTTAATATTACTGACTCCATGGCGGCTCAGAGAAGAGACTTTATGAGCTTAGTAACGTGTACTAGAATGTCTGTAATTTTAAACTAAATATTCATCCCTTGGCTCGTTCAACATAGAACAAAGGAAGGTTGCCCTTTGTGCTACCGCATTACCTACTACTATTCAGGATAGTGTACCAGCATCTGGTGTACGTGATTAATGTTTGTATTTCTGTCTGTGTCCTGCGTCAGGTGCCATCTGTTGTGTCCGCTAGGCCCGTAAAACATTTTAAAAACCTTTGTGCTTGCTAGCATTTTTATTTTGTTAAACTGAAACTCAAAGCATTTATTTCTATTATACCAATTGCGGGCACTTTTAAATTGTCAAGGCGTCGGTCAGTTAGAAGTATGGAGCTAGTTGCCAATTCCCAAACATAGTTGTTACCTAGGTTGTCTTTTAAAAAACTGTTGGAGTTGGCTAGAATTTGCTTGAAATCATAATTACTTTTACTTGTAAATCACACAGCTCCGGCTGAAAACTATTACACCAAGGATGAAGCCAATGCATCTTGAGCATTTATTTTATTCAACATCAAGACGTTTACTTATATAGTATACTAGCTGCTCCCCGCGGTTTCACCCGCATAAAGTTCGATCCCGTGGGAATATTGGGATAAAAAGTAGCCAGTATATTATTCCAGGGTGTCAGCTACCTCCGTACACACACACTCACAAACTTTTGCCGTTAAAATATTAGTGTGATTACTATGAAAGTACTTACTGAAATATATTTAACGTCATCAATATATATTTGAGTGCTAATGGCCCCAAAATAGATCCTACTTATATATTTTATATATAATTTATTCCTTTCTAGAAGGCCCGTGACGTATGTTCTGAAATACCTATAACATTTTTTCGCAGAGGGGTGAAGTAATATTGATAGATTTCGTAGAAGCTTAACAAAAGAATAATTCAGTCGAGTAAATATTTAATAGCCGAGTATGTATAACTTCAGGATTATTCGCGTCTAGCAAGTTCTAGAACAATTTTTCCCAGAATAAAGCCTTTTACAAAAAGTAGTTAGGTATAAGTACACGGTTATTGGTAAAACATTAACAACCTGTTAAGCGGTCATTGTACTCATCATTATGAAGAACTTTTACTATGGGACCAAACCTGAAACCGCGCAAAAAAAATCAGCTGTTCCCTACATTTTGACGAGTTATTCGACCATAAATATTGACCCTATGTGACTTACAAAGCTTTTGATTGTTCACTGTGTACAATAAACAGTACTCTTATCTATTTCCAATCCATAATTCAAAACACACAAAGTTCTAGCAAATAATCGCTTAGCACGTTAACGGCCTGTCTAATGCACCCACAGCGTGATGCATCGAGCACGCGACAAGCGCATACAAAACGTGATGAAGTTTGCACGCAGTTAGCACTTAATGGATAACAGGCTTTAACAATTTATGGTTTAGGGTCAAAATTGAAGGAACAATGGTCTTTTGAATGTTCGTGACGCTTATTTACCGGCGCGGCGTGTGGAAGAACAATGATGGCCGTGTTTTGTTTTGTGAGAGATGAAATTGGGTGACATTTTTTGATGCGGAGGTGTGGTAGGAGTTGTTTACTTCATCGTGACGTCGCGTCGTGCTTAGGTATTGTTTCCTTTAAGTCTGTCAATCAGCATTTCAAAATACATATTTGTTAAGTGCTTAAATACCTTATATTCTTTGTCATCTAAGCCTTTTATTGAATCTAATAAAATACCTACTTCAGAATATGACCAATTCAACAACAAACAACAAAGTTGCGCAGGCAACATCTGCAATTTAAATATTTATGATCAATAAGTCAATACTTAACCCTGTTGTTTGTTTAGTGGGATATGAAATAAAATTTTACTGTACAAGGTCTGAAATATAAAGTAGCTCACAGTACCTGTTAGAAGACCGGGACCTCAGTAAATTACCTACATTTTTGGATGGACCACACTTGAAGATCGCGCTAAGTATAGACAATACTACGATCTCTCGTTGGTTAATGTCATTTAGAATAGATTCTGGCGATCTGTGATCGCAGTTTTGTGGACCACTCGACGAACGTCAGAAGTGTGTACTTACATGAAAGAAAAAACTGTTTTACAAAAAAACAACCGACTTACAAAAAAAAAAACACTACAAAGTGAAAAATAACTCTAATTTCGGAAGTCGGTGTCGTTAGTTCTGCATTTTGGTTTTTTGACACCGACCTTCCTAATTAAAGTTATTCTTAAAGTGCCTACCTGTTGCCATTTTTGATATCGAGCAAAAAAGGGCAAAAAAAACGCGTTTGTTGTATGGGAACCCTTAAATATTTATTTTATTTTGTTTTTAGTATTTGTTGTTATAGCGGCAACAGAAATACTTACATAATTTGTAAAAAATTCAACAGTCTAGCTATCGCGGTTCTTGAGATACAGCCTGGTGACAGACAGACAGCGAAATCTTAGTAAATGGGTTCCGTTTTTACCCTTTGGGTACGGAACCCTAAAAAGACAACTAAAATACGTCGGTATTTTAGTTGTGTTTTTTGTACGCTCGTTAAATGCTCTTTCAAAATCTTAATAGTGGTGTGAGGATATATGAAGTTCAGACGCCAAGCACATCAAGCTACCCAAAACTGTCAAATCTTCCTAATCAACTTTGAACCAGATGCTATAGGGATAAAGTTGAAAATCTATCAAATATTTTTGACAGATTGTAGTAGCTTGATGTGCTGGCGTCTGTAGCTAGTAAACACGACGACATATCAATATATACATTTCCAGTTTTAGCTGATCTCGCATTGTAGGTATACAGTTTTCGTACAATGAGAAGTTTGCTTATACTGGAAATGTATAGCTTGATAAAATAAATGTCGTCGTGCGTACCTATTAAACGAAAAAAAAAAAAAAAAAAAAAAAAAATTCAATGAATCAATGAATCAAATGTCTCAATGTTCTTGATTGCACCTACCACTGTTTGTCTCTGCATCACCTAAAGGTTGACTGGTAGAAAATGCCTATGGCATTAAGTCCGCCTCTGTACATTCATGTGCTTGAAGTATTAAATAAATAAATAAATAATTCATAGTTGAAACTTTTACACGGTTAGGTAGGTGCCTAACCCAATTTAAACTTCCACAGCAAATTAACAAGCAAAGGATAAAACATAATTTCCAACAAAAAAATTGTAGAACATGGCGTAAATATCAAGATTACATCACCGCGTAGTGCCGGGAGCGCGTCACCGGGACACGCCATGAATGTTGATAAGAGGGTGCTATTCGAAGTACTCGTAAAACCCGCATAAATATCCCGCTTATAAGACGGGAGACGTGCAAACGCATGAACTTACGTTTACTTTACGTAACTTACCCCATTTAATGTAAAGTAAAGCAACGCTACGTTTCCCATCTCACACGTTAAATATACAAAGGCCCAAAGGCTTTCCTGCTGAAAAATGTTAGTTTTTCAAGATAAATAATGCGAAAAAACAACCCTTATTGTTCGTTTTCCGATGTTGATTTATGAGTCTACGTAAATAACCTCGCACCGCAGCAAAAGGTTCCCAAGAAATGTATTTAAAACAATGACGTGAAACGCTCTGACACGGAAGCTTTAATTTTAGATGGATTCTGAATTATTCATGTAGTTGTTCACCACTGAGATTGTTGTTAGACCAATTATAAAATGGTGCTCGCAACAAAATTGCCTCGAGGGGGGAAACATTATCAGTTGCAAGTTGCAACAAACTATTTTCACAAGCGGCAATCTATATTCTAGACGACAAGAGCCCTAATCCTTTTTAAAAACGAATTCTAGTCCAATTTCTTCAAGTTCTTTCCAAACCAATATTGATCCTAAGTTTCTGAACAAAAACAGTCTCCGTTCCCATAGCGGTAATAAAGGTGTACACGTACACTTTTTTTCTCATTCCTTCGTGAACTTTCTAGAAAATGAGTAAGGTGAATTGATTTACGCTGAAAGTTGGACAGTTAGTAAATGAAGAAAGGTCTCGATGGAATGCAGACGGGGGGATCGTACTACTTGGAATTTTCTACATTTTCTTCGGAGATAGAGTTTCGCCATGGATTTATTATTTTTGATGAAAGTTTACAATGATATTTGAAATTATACGGGGAGAGTGGAGAATGTAGAAGTTTTGTTGGGGGGTAAGGAAAGATTACAAATCCCTTATACGCCCTAGGGAAGGCGGATCGTAAAAGGCGACGATCCCTAGCATAGGGGTTGATGGCAGCTATGTATAGTTTTAGCTATCCGGCTCGAATTGGAGATTCGGGAGAAAAACCCATCCAACAAATAGCATGTGTTTGTTTATTGACAACGCGCTGCCAAATCCTACCTACGTGTGAAGGCTTATATAAAGCTCTACGAATGAAAGCCGGGACCAACGGCTTAAAAATGCCATTGTAGTTGATGCCTACTCCCATGAATCACTAAATCAAACACACAATCAACTAAAAGTGATAATCTTGAATACTTAATCAAGTTGAACTTACAAACATATGGAAATAGTAGTCTAAAAATAATTGTTTCTTATCTAAAACAAATACATACACGTTCGATTTCCTTTATCTTTCAAGACCTGACATCTCCGCTCTGATACAATGAATTCCTCCCCTTCTTGACATAAGGCTTGCTTGCGCATTAAAATCCCCTAACATTACGTCCAACGACATCTCGTTTACTTGTCGTTACTACACGGCACAAAATGTGATGTACTCTCTAACACACGCTCTGTCTACCGAAACAACTTTGAAGGAAAGTTGCTGGTGAAAACAAAGGACTGACTAACATGGGGCTATATCTAAAGCTAGACATATGACCTCGGTAAAGGGTTCCGAAACCTAGTGTTACGGTTGTGTAACCTTTTTTGCCTACGTATATTACAGGATGGTTCATTGAAGTGGGTTCGTGTAAGTATGAACAAATTTGGAACCTTAAGATGACTCAAATTTCGTTCTGGGGAACCACATCGTGAATCAAGAAAAAGATTTTTCGAAACACACACGAAAGTTTTTCGTTTATTCTGCTCTAACAAGACGCACATCACACTAATATACTCTCGTCCACAAATAATACTTCCGTCATCATTATTATGTGTGTAATCACCACTGCTCTCAAGACGATGAAGGAAAACATCGTGAGCAAACCGGCATGTCCTAGAACCAAAAATTCGAAGATATGTGACATCTACCAACCAGCACTGGGCCCGCGTGGTGGATTACAGCCCGCTCCCTCTCACTGAGAGGAGGCCTGTGTCCCAGTAGTGGGAACACTATAGGCTGTATCACACTAATATTATGAAGGCGAAAATTCGTGTGTGTGTGTGTGTTTATATGTTTGTTACTTCTTCCCGCTCAAACGGCTACTATTTTGATAAAATTTGGTACGGAGGTAGCTGACACCCTGAATTAACATATAGGCTACTTTTTATCCCGATATTCCCACGGAGTCGAAGCATATGCGGGTGAAACCGCGGGGCGCAGCTAGTAATTAAATAAACATAAAGTACCCACTAATCCAAAGTAGCCAAAGGCCTAGTGTTCATAATACATGGGCCTGGCATTGAACCCGGCCATTTTTCTTTAAAATCACATGTTGTTTTAATGCGGTGATTGATAGTTAAGAGGAAACGCGGAAGGTCGTTTCTCCATAGAAACGCACTAGCCTGTTTTCTTTCTGGTTAATGACCATAAAGCAATGTTTTTTTTTACAGAATAATAAATATTCAGTACTTGTATGTCATGTTTTCCTTTTTGATGAATACATTATTTTATAAGCACTTGAACCCTCAAAAAATGCCAATTTTAACCGCTGTCAACCGAGGCCTAATGTACAAATTTGACAACTATTAACACGTTGACTGCCAGACAATAGACACAATAGAAAATGTATTGTTCGCGGTCACCAGGTGACCGCGGTGGCAGTCAATGCCTTAATGAAAAAAGAAAAACATAGTGACACAGTATAGTTTATATCCTTCTTATTCAGTTTATGAAATATCTTTTAAATTGGTCCAATAGTGGTGGAGGAGATAGGCGAGAGCCAAACCTCGAATTACCTACGCCTTTTTACTTAGGATATTTCAAGTCTCTCCGACCGCATTTCCTCTTAAGGTTAATCGAAGAAGTAGTTTTTCTTAATTCTAAAATCGACGGCGTTTTTCCTTAGAACAATGAATCTCTCTCAATGAATCACCCCTTATACAACAAAAAAAAAACTTAGCTGGCAGACGGCAGCAACCTAAATGCAATTTATATAAGGAATATAGTGGGATTTCAGTTTTAAATCGGACTGATCTTTCCTCGGGTTTGCGACCATTATTTACTTTAGATTTATTTAGGTCTTGCGAAAAAGGTCTCTTAAGTTTCGGGTGAAGTAAAATAAAGAGGGGTTTGCGTTAAATCTTTTTCGTTTTTATCGCGAACTATCGAAGTACTTAATTGAAATATAAAAAGTTCGAATTCTTGTTGCATTTGTAGGTTTGTTAGATAGTTCTAGTTTTATGAACACAAGCTATTCTAGAAAATATACTTTTAGCCTAATGTTTAGGTTTTAGCCAATCATGTTAGGGTCTACAGCTAATTTACTAAAACTAAGTCTTTACCACGCGGTAATTAATTTTAGATTAGGTGAGGTACCCTTTGTTTGTTCTAGTATAGAAATAAACAGCTAGTCGCCGCGCCGGCGCAAAAAGCCCTACAATAACTTAGGTAAACAATTGACGTCTCACGTCTGCGTTGATTACCTTTAAATACAACTTTTAACAACAATAAAACTTGAAGTCTTATAAAACTTGTATTAATAACGTCAAGGCTGTAAAACAAAAACATTCCATCACAAAATATCATAATCCCGAACCTAATTTACATAAAGTAAGTTCGTTGTTGGAACCACTTGGGTACCAAACTTAGGTCTGGCCGCTTTATCACTTTTTGTTTGAACTTTGTGCTTTAAGATTAAAAAGAAATGTTTCTTTCTGTGTTTGAGCTGAAGAAAGAAAGAAAGAAAAAGTTTATTTTGACACAGTTCGTGAAACACAAAATCCAAAATTAACAAAAAATAAAAATTATGTTTCAACAACAATAGTGTGTGCCTCACGGCTGCGCCAAAAAGGTTAATTTCAGCGGAGCTGATTTCAAAAGAATTTCCGGGAAGTTTTATTTATTTATTTATCCATTAGTTGTACATTCGTTTTGTGGTGTAGTGTATAGGAGTTGCTCTAGAGAGTATGAAAATTCCATAAAATTCTGGCATTTGCGAGGGGTAGCCAGACCGCTAAGAAAACCACGTTCCCGAGGGTATTGAGAAAAGCTACTAAGGATATGAGAAGGCGGTGCGACAACAGCTTCCGTCAAAACGGATTTGTAAGTTATTTGGTCAGGGGTGGTATTTACTTCTGAGCGTTTGGAGGATCCAAATGACTACCTACACACAAACTTCGTAAATTATGTACCTAGGCTATTATACTTCGGCGTTCGACACAACCAGATCTATATTTTTAACAAATAAATTGTTCTTTTTCTTATTCTAATACAAAATGTTGTATTCAGAAACGACACATTACTAATGCAAAACAACCACTGCTGCTCTACAGTTGCCAATAGTCTATGTAAGCTACTGCAGTTGTGTTTAAATTCTTGATAGAACAAGCTTGTGGCGTTCTAATCGGGTCGCAGCCAACCACTCGATATCTGAAGGGGTGTCATCGTCTTATCTACTGTCCCAATTTCCAGATCGGCACTGCGGTCTTATAAAGGGGATATTCAAAGGCACTCTCCAAATTAGCCTACATCTATAAACGCATCCGAAATACAACAACCAATTCTCACGCCATGAATAAGGCGCTGAATGAGCTGCTACTTAGAGATCCCTTCATTTGCATTCACAATCGATACTTTAGCTGTAGAGGGCTAGTATTAGCAGTTTCCTTGTTAAAAATTGTTGTTTACTCTCCCCCGAAGCCGAACGGTAAATGGACGTATCGGATATGCCCCGAATTAGATTATTATCAAGAAGCGCAAGATCGTCGGGAGCCGGGCGAACGGTAAGTTCATTTTGCAGTAGCTCGGCGAGAAACACGACATTTACGTTCCCTATACTGATGTTTTGAGAGATATACTTACAGAAAATAAAACTGAAATTTTAAGACTTTTTGTCATAAATTGCAGTAATAACTCGTATAAAGATATTTCTACACGAGTTACTTTATGGCAGAGAATATTTCAATATGTAGTAAAATAAACGTCATGTTTGCAAAGTGTAATAATTTAGAATGTCGGCGGAATTAACTCACGTTACCGCCCGCACGTGGTAAATATAAAACAAAATATTATTTTGGTACACAGGGCGGTTGAACATCACGTCAGTCCGAAGCCAGATATAAGCTTTGTACCTAATACAGTGTAATTAACAAAATGAACACGTGACATAAATGCCAAAACTCTGGTTGAACAACCCATAAGCCGTGGTTCATAAATGAACAGTGAAAGCAGTCTAAAACCGCAAATCTCGTTGATCTCTGCCCATCGGAAACTCTCCCTTTGTAATCCCTCCCCTCCCACACTCATTATTTATTATTTTTTATCTGACATCCGACGCTGCCCTCCTCGAAAATGGTGCGAAGACGTCGACACTTTCGTTCAAAATGATATTGCGAAGTAGAACGTGCGTATATATTGGGCATCTTCACGATATGAAGGCGGTTATCGTGGCAAATGCAATCTTTGGGGCTGTTTTGGAATTGCACTTAGATGGTGACGTCACAAATGATAAAATAAGTGAGGGCTCTAATATTGAAGCTATTGTAGGAGATATAAAATATTTCATTAAGGGAGGCGCTGTAAAAGATAGGGCAGCGCATTTATGTATCACGCTTCATCATGCGTGGTGATATCCCCCAGGGTTGTTCATTGTGCCCGGCTATGAAACATGCCGCCTATGTTTAATAGTAGACGTGAGCGAGCTTAATAGTCACAATAACAGACCTTAATGCAGTGGGAAAGTATTACTATTTTTATAATATGGACATGGCAGACCAAAAAAAAAACAGTATATATTATACGCTCATTCACCAAAATCCCTAAACATTACTGTTGAGACTGGAAAACATGTTCCATGTATAGGGGGCGTATATTGTGGGGAGGGCGAGGAGAAGCCTTCCAATGACGTGTTGCTTATAGCCTCGCATTTAATGTGAATAAGATGTGTCAGCGAATCTTGTTTTTCTGGTACAATTTTATCAATATTGGAGAAATATTTTGAAATTTAATGACGCTTGAGTAGATCAGGTACCTTTTCTTTCGTTTTGTTTTTGGTGCCTTTTTTTTTTTGAGGATGGGAAATCATCAAATGACCCCCTCTCGCTCTGGGTGGAGCGGAAGGGAGTGTCAGACTCTTACTGACTAAAACCCACCCAGTTGAGTCGTATAATTTGTTAAATGATTCTAAAACATAACTTACCCATTCAGTTCGTTTCTGGTTACTGGAGGCTAAGTACGTGTTGTCATGGAGTTGACGGAGGAGAATTGTTATATTAAGCACTAGTGTAATCCGACATCTTCGAAAGTACTGATCCATGAGCCAGTAAATGGAACTGTAAGTGCGAGAATTGAGTGCGCGCAGATCGCGTGCCGCGCGCACGCCTTTATAAGAGCCTTGCATGAGTTGCGCTAAAGAGGCGCACCAAACCATTGCCGTGACTGCACGCGCGCAGCTCGCGGGCAGCTCGCAAGCGGCTCGCAAGCTGCACATTCGCGGCACATTCGCCAGATGTGTACGCACCCTTATGTTCCGGGGCAGCGGTAACCCTTTCGGACAATCCCGCTGACCCGACAGGCTTCTTTGACTGCTTCGCAGAAGGAAGTGATTGCCTCCCACTCCCTCTCGCTCCGGACCATGGCTTGAACCAGGGCCGGGCGCGAGGGTTCGCCGCCGCTGCCGTGTTTTTGGTGCCTTGGTCTTGCATTCCGTCGATCGATAAGTGTCATGTATTTTGTCTTTGTAAATTGGACATCCTTGCGTGAATTTAGATGGTGCTGTTAACTACTTATTGTATTACTAGCTTTTGCGCGTGCCTTCGCCCGCGTGTCGGAAAATATTTCACTAAAAGACTAGGTAGATTGAAGATAGTATAAAAAGCCCTTTGATGTTTTACAAGTTATATGTATAGACTAGCTGCGCCCCACGGTTTCACGCGCGTAAATGTCGATCCCGTGGGAATATCGGGATAAAAACACCCTGGATTAACATATAGGCTACCCTATATGTTAATCCAGGGTGTCAGCTACCTCCATACAAGATTTTATCAAAATTGGTCCAGCCGTTTGAGCGTGAAGAAGTAAACAACATATAAACACACAGACACACACACTTACAAACTTTCGCCTTTATAATATTAGTGTGATTATTCATTGAATACGCAGATGAAATAAATGACTTACTTTTAACACAGAGCCCTCTCACCTCCCAGTCAATATAATATTTACAGAATATTCATTTTAATATTTATATCCTACTTCCAGCAGTGGACAGCTATCGGCTGAGTTGATTGATTGAATTATTTAAATATTTTCCATACGGTTACGAATTAAAACTGACATAAAGGTATGTTGAGTTTCAGTCTGAATTTAAAGCCTATTTTCACAAGTATACAGCCCCATTCACAAAGGGAATAATTTGTCTATTGTCATAGAGACAGGCGAAATTGCATCACAATTTCTTATTTATATTAATTTTCAAGCCGAAGTGTGAATTTTTATTTTGTCATATATTATTATTCGACTTATTAGTCTGAAGGGTGGTTCTCATCTTTTATTACTTAGTGACGTTTTTATGTTAAAGTTCAAAATATTTTATCTATACATATAATAAATCTGTAGAAGGGTCAATTCTGTACATTGAAAATATTGAAAAAATAAATAGCGGGGGGTGTTGCTGAATCGATACCAAACCCAAATATGTGATTAAAAAAATTTTTGTCTGTCTGTCTGTCTGTCTGTCTGTCTGTCTGTCTGTATATGCAGGCATCACGTGAAAACTAACGGTTCGATTTCGATGAAACTTGGTATAATTATACCTTATTATCCTGGGCATAAAATAGGATACTTTTTATCCTGGAAAAATACGTAGAAAAAAAAATCTTATTTTTCGGTTTTATTCATAGTCGTTGTTCTGTAGAACCGCGAACACACGTTGCATTACCCGTAGTGGATAATTTTCCATTTCAATTTAAGAGAATACAGTTTCCTGTAGCTTTATGTTACGCCATGACAATAAATAAGGCTCAAGGTCAGACCCTAGGAGTTGCTGGCGTAGATGCGTAGATCTTACCGCGAGTTGTTTTTCACACGGGCAACTTTACGTAGCTCTTTCCCGTGTGAGCAGTCCAAGAAATCTTCATGTTCATATTCCGGACGAGCTCACTAACAATGTTGTGTATGCTGAAGCTCTCAATTAACTTTCTGTCGCATTGTCACGATCACTTTTTTATTATTGCAAACTTTTCGTCACTGTCAGTAATTTACTGCTACATGCTACTTATCAAGGTCGGAATTACTATGAAAAAAATATTTACTACAGAACGCGAGCTCAACAGCAGTAGCTCAATAGAGGGATCTCCTTAATTATTATAGGCTTAGCCGTATTTGGGTCCAATAGATATTTATAAGATGTTATTGTCAGAGTTACTCAAAATGGAGAAATAAACCATCCACGCGAAGACCGACATCCGCGCGGACGGAGTCGCGGGCGGAAGCTAGTTTCACATAAACCTACCCCACTTATGAAACGTCAGAAGCTAGGTGCACGGTTTCAATTGGTCGTTTCCTATGGAGAAGAGCCGGCAAGAAACTCCACGGTTACTCTTTTCAAAATAAATGGCTTTTACAATGTTTTCAAATTACAGTATGTATGGGAGGACAGCGTAGGCCTGTCAACAAGTACCAGGTACTTTTCTTATTTTTAGAGTTCCGTACCAAAATGGTAAAAAGGAACCCTTATGGTGTGACTCAGTCTGTCTGTCTGTCCGTCTGTCACAGCAGGATATCTCAAGAACTACTAATGCAATCAACTTGAAATCTGACACTGACCTGCAAATTGCAAAACACGTAAGAAATAACACGTAAAATTGAATTTAGAATATTTTTAGATGACGTTTGCCCAACTATTTTGCAAATGAAGAAATAAGAAATAATTTGTTTTTTTTTGCAACAGGGACTAAAAGTGGGTCTGAAAAATTCGAAGTGGGGCGGGCTACTAGGGCCATGTGGGGATCATATAAAAGAACGCAGTTTGCACATTCTCAAACTTTTTTTTTTTTTGAGGCCGCATAGTTTCTGCCTTTAGTTAAAAAAGTAAAAAAAAAGTTCCCCGAAAGAAAAATCTGAAATTCTATGTGATAGAAGTTTGTGTAAAGATTACAGGAAAAACGAATATAGGCCTCGCCGATGAAATTTTAAAAACATGATGGTATGGAACCCTCGGTGCGCGAGTTCGACTCGCTCTTGCCCGGTTTTTTTAATTCTTTACATTGATTACACAGGTAAGTAGTTAGTTACTATTCTTATCCCCGGGACACTTCCAGGGTTAAGGCTTTGTTCTCGACAGTTATTGCTGAAAAGTCAGGTTACATAAACCGCCGAACTTTAGGACAGTCGTTGAGTTACGTAAGGTAGTTGGTTTGATACTATTTCTGTCTGTTTGTTGTTTTTGTAGGTACAGTCCAGATGTGCTTCCATCTACAGCTCCCTACCTATGCTTTATTCATAAGGAAATATCTATACAGAGTTATCAGAAGGCAAATTCCCGTATTTAAAAAACGTTCAAAAAAACCGGCCAAGTGCGAGTCAGACTCGTACACCAACGGTTCCGCACCACAAGGCATAAAACACCGAAAAAAACGTTTCTTTTATACCCTCTTAAATTTTAACTTTATTTTATTTTTATTATTTGTTGTTGTAGCGGCAACAGAAATACATCATCTGTGAAAATTTCAACTATCTCTCATGAGATAGCACAGCCTGGTGACAGACAGACAGACGGACAGTGGAGTCTTAGTAATAGGGTCCCGTTTTTACCCTCATCTCAGCGACAATCAATGTCAAAAACTTGTCAAAAATGTAGGGAAATTAGTTTCACAGATTGAGACTGACTAATTATTTTTGAGAGACTGAGATCAGTCTGTGAACGTTCTTAACATTACGAGAATCGCCCCCTCCGTTTTCATTGCTTCTAGTAAGTCAGTCTCAAAAATATATTTTTAAGCTGACTGTAGGTACTTACCTAATGCTATTATGTTTTCTCTAAGGAAAATACACGAATATTTAACACCACTGTTCTATTGCTTGAATTACACCATAAACATTCGGTCCCAATTGGGAGTTTCCCAATCGCGAAATGTATGTAATGCCTCCCTTTTATTCCAAACACCATTTGCGAACAGCTATAATTGAGAGCCGAATATTTACCGTTCCGCAGTCGTATAGAGCGTACAATTGGTATTGCTTACCTGTAACAAAAACGACACAATAATTAATCAGGGAAGTAGGCAGTATTACCATTTTAATGAGTTCCGTACTGAGTTTGAGTTGTAATACGATTGAATGTAATTGATACGAGTATGTACTGTATACATGGGTCGTGTTGTTAGGGGAAGTGAAATACGGTAGGGTTGTGTCACCTGCACGCGGTGACTCCCCATTCCTTAATGGGGAGTGGGAATAAGCTACTAATGCTCATACCCGTAGCTTGCACACTAGCATACCAGCAGCTGGTATCCTAGTGCTGGAGCTGGTAACCAGCTCCTTACACGTGCAAGCTTCTGTCATGTGTATACGCTAACTGGCATACAAGTAGCTAGCACAACATTTGATTTACTTGCATGCCCGTTGAGGGAGGGGTCGCAGGGGGTTGCCAAAGCACCTACTTTTGTGCGACGCGATGGTAATACTGGCATGCAAGGACGCAACTTGTATGCCAGTATTACTTGCAAATAAAGAAGAAAAGAAAGAAACCGTCGAAACAGCCCTTTCTCTGTGTGTTCACAGGGAGATTACAGTTGTCTTTTTAAAATAGAACTATGTCGACTACAGTAAGGAAAATAATTGAAATCTTTTCATCAGTCTATCATAATCATTAAAAACGCTTCCACGAATTGCGATTATATTTGCAGTCTGGTCGCTTCCATCTGGCTTACTGGCTAATATTTTGACATCTCTATGTGTTATTATTAATATTATTTCACTAGCTTCTGCCCACGGTTTCGCCCGCGTGGATGTGGAAAATTTCATGGGTTTTTTTTCCGCGAAACCCTAATTATTTTTCAAAAATAAACGTTATAGCCTAAGTTACTCCTTCAGCTATCTTTTTTAAACGCTGTTATTTGGACATAAAAAACAAGACACTTTAATTTTATTAATTTGTATAGATGTCTGAACATAGATGTACGTGACGATAAGGAAGAAGAAGTTTAAGTTTAGTTAACAGTACTACATATTACACTGCATAAACTCAAACTCAAAGCATTTATTTCAATTAAACCCTGTACTGGCACTTTTGAATTGTCAAAATTAAATAGTCTGTCAGTTAGTCCGAAAGTTGAAACAAGTTGCCCATTCCAAAACGTAGATCACTATGGAGAACAACGGGCAAGAAACTCCATGGACACTCTTTTCAATCAAGATATTACAAAATTTTGGGTACTTACATTATTCTTGTTGCTTCTACAAGAGAGAACAATGTAAAAAAAACTGGCCAAGTGCGAGTCGGACTCGCACACGAAGGGTTCCGTACCACAAGGCAAAAACGCCGAAAAAAACATGTTTGTTGTGTGGGAGCCCCCCTTAAATATTTATTTTATTTTAATTTTATTATTTATTATTAAAGTTAAAATACAACTGAGTATTTTGTGAATATTTCAAATGCCTACCTGTTGCCATTTTTGATATCGAGCAAAAAAGGGCAAAAAAATCGCGTTTGTTGTATGGGAGCCCCCCTTGAATATTTATTTTATTTTGTTTTTAGTATTTGTTGTTATAGCGGCAACAGAAATACATCATCTGTGAAAATTTCAACTGTCTAGCTATCACGGTTCTTGAGATACATCCTGGTGACAGACAGACAGACAGACGGACAGACGGACAGACGGACAGACGGACAGACAGCGAAGTCTTAGTAATAGGGTCCCGTTTTTACCCTTTGGGTACGGAACCCTAAAAAAGACACAAATGAAGAAACAATTCAAAATATAAGATTAAAAATAAGCCGTGGTAGTTAAGAGATGACCAGTCTTAACCAACGGCGCCCGTTCACGAACATGACGCGTGGATCAGCACCATTATGTTGGGGTCGGCTTCCAGTCTAACCGGATGCAACTGAATACCAGTATTTTACAGGAGCGACTGCCTATCTGACCTCCACAATCCAGTTACCGGGTAATACGATACCCTTTGGTAAGACTGGTTGTCGGATTTTCGGGCTTCTGACTACCCGTAACAACTGTCAAAGATCCACGAAAGATAGCCGGGACCCGTTGGTCCCGGCTGTCGCCGTTGCTTAACGTGCTTTCCGAGGCACGGAGGGGTCTCGGTATGTAAAGATGGTCACCCAACCGCGGCAAGCGTAGCTTAACCTGATCGATCGACCTTGTTATGTATACTAATAAATTTATTTAACCACGATAGTAAAACAATTCCTAACAATTACTGATGTCGATGACTCATGTATTTGATCAAAACTGCAAGCTATACTTAAAAAGTTTCAGTGAATAAAGTCGTAAGTGCAACGAACGAACTCGATTATCATAATTACTGGGTCGGTTAACGGGTGGTCGGATCGCGTGTTACCCAATACAGTTTTCCGAAGTCTTTTAACTTTAATGTGCTTTGCTTTTTGCATTTTCTATAAGACTGGTGATGGTGGTGGTGAGGTGAACCATTTACTTGTCGTTGTCGCGAAACTTGGACTAAGAACAAATAATATAAGTAGGTATGTAATCTGCAATCGCAATTTATTTGCCAAAATTGTAAACAAATATGAATTAATGGAAAAATAACTTTAATACCTACACAATAAAGTTCAGTTTACGCTACAACTTCAAACCTTTTTATAACTTTGTCAATAGTGCTAAGTCACTCTGAAATCAACTTAATTGTCATTGAAATAAAGTTGATATTTGTTTAACTTGAAATAGGGTGAGGGTGTGCAGCACTGCGCACTTTTACTTGTACTTATAAAATAATACAGGATGGCAGGAATATCGACGCTCTACCTGTTACTACGGATTCAGTTGGTACCTACCAACTGAATTAAATGAATGAAAATCAACTGAAATGAAAATTTCAACGCGCTCAGAATCGTATAAGTACCTACCTATATGATTCTGAACGCGTTGAAATTTTCCGTAAATTCGATAAATTTTACACTACATCTATCATGTGCGAATTCATGGTTTCAGTTTGCGCCTTGATGTCTCCACAACCCTGCGTATTACTTATTTTTTCCCCTTTTTCGACAAAAAGCTTTTGCCGATTTTCTACGAAACTACTAACATTTACCGCGAAATAAACGCCAGTCAATCCAACGCCAACGTGTCGGAGCGTTAATTCAACACAACCACACGCGAAATTGATTAAACAAAAACACTACACAGCCGTAATTGATTTTGTCGCAACAAAAACACGTGGACCAGTTAAAGGAATCCTGTCCATTAGCGAAACGCCGAGTCAGCGCTAATAGGGCGGAAGTCGGCACACGTTTATGCGGATAAGAAGGGCACAATCGAAATAGGTTGTACACAGTCCCGCATTGTAAGACTGGGAGTCAACGACCGTACTAACGATCGTGGTGTTACACGCAGTGCGGGACACACGGTCTGGCGAGCTGGAGGATTGGGACTGTCTTTAAGTTATCTTCACTTTGGTAGTAAGTCGAAGTAGTGATGAAAGAAAGCCAAAGGTTAGGACTGTTAAGGTTTAAGAGCATATAATTGTGTAACAACGGCGATCAAGTCAAAATATTAAAAAAAAAAAAAACAGTAGCTGTAGGCACGGTGTCAGAAAATATGCAAAATTAAATTCGAAATGATTATACACTGTACTCTTATATAAATGTTTACATTGATAGCATTCTCTAAAGAGTTAGCAATATTATTGTCCTTCCAAGATAAAATCTATCAGTTTTCCTTCACCGGAATAAATCCCACAAACACTTGTAGATCACCAACAAAAAGTTTGCCAACTTGTCGGCTTGGCAAATAGCCGCTAAGTATCATTTGTCCGGCCGTCGTCTTGACGCAATAATAAAGTATGGACTACTGCTGGCGCCCAACAGGGACCATAGTAGTCACGAGTTACTTATAATAACTCAAGAATCCCAAGTTTTAATTATATTCCAAATCAACTAACACCCTTACAGGATCAAAATCTATAACTTTTCCTGCCACAAACACTTGTAGATCACCAATAACAAGTTGGCCAACTTGTCGCTTTAACAAATGGCGACTATGTATCATTTGTCCGGCGGCCTTCCTGACGCAATAATAAAGTAAGGACTACCGCTGGCGCCCAGCGGCGACATAAGCAGTTGTGAGATATATATATCGCTTGACCCTATATCATAATAGAGAGATAAATCGAACGGTACAGGAAGTGAAATGAGCAATTTTATACAGGATGAATTTATGAATAAGTTTAGCGTAGCTCGAGCAGTTCTTTGTCTAATCTAAACTGTCTAGACATGAATATTTCTGTCTTTAAGAAGATTACTGTTCAGGCAAGTAATACATTACATACAACCCTTAAACAAACAACTTCTCTTCATAAATTTTATGTCGGAAAGCTTTTGTTGCTGGGATGATATCCTTCATCTATATTACCAATTCTAATTTGCTCTTTGTCTGCTGAATACCTCATCCATCATCGTCGTCATCCACAGGCCGACTTCACTCGCGACGACATTATTACCATCGCGCGTAGAACCAGAATGAGGCTGGCACAGGAGTGTGGGTAAAACCTCATTACTTCAGCTCAATTAAAACCTCTCGAACTGCACTATATTATGCAGCCAGCTGGGGTTCCGCACTTCAATTATAAACGAGCGCCCAAATAGACCCAGTTACCACACGCGGTGCAACAATGACACGGCGATACACTTTAAGCATAGTAAGCTAGAGTAATACAGAAAGCAAGCATTTTGACTCTGTACTGTGCAGTGTGCGCACAACTGCCTCGATATAAATTCCTTAAGGAGAATACCCACTTACTCACCAAGAGCATTTGGGTGTATCACTGATTTTAAAACCGATATTGAGCATTAAGTTACAATAGTGAGCCAATCTTTTCGTGCCACGGAAAGCACGTAAAGCCGCTGTCATTCGTGGATCTTTGACAGTCGTTACGGGTCGTCAGAAGCCCGAAAGTCTTTTTTTTTTTTTTTTTTTTTTGTGGATGGGAAATCATCAAATGACTCCTCCCGCTCTGGGTGGAGCGGAAGGGAGTGTCAGACTCTTACTGACTAAAACCCACCCGTGTTCCTTCCTTAGCCCTTTATGTTCCGGGCCAGCGGTAACCCTTTCGGACAATCCCGCTGACCCGGCAGGCTTCGGCCCTAAGGGGCCCCTCCTCGATGCTGACATCTCTTTGAGGCGCGCGTGGAACACGTACGCGCCGTCCGGCACGGGCCTGGTCCTGATCGGGCGGTGAGCTACCCATTACTCTCCGCCCGCAGGCCCGCGCCTACGGTGGCCGGGAGTCGTCACGCGGCTCCCGACGCCCGGAGTGTCTCCCGCGGCGGCTGGGACGGGAGGCTCTCTCCCTGAGCCGTTCCGCCACCTCCTTCGCTAGCATGACTGCTTCGCAGAAGGAGGTGACTGCCTCCCACTCCCTCTCGCCCCGGACCATGGCTTGCACCAGGGCCGGACGCGAGAGGTCGCCGTCGCTGCCAATCGCCTCTACGAGGACACGGCGGTGCTCCGCCCAAGCGGGGCAGACCTCCACCGTGTGCTCCACCGTGTCCTCTGGGCGATCCTGGCAATGGTGACACCCGGGCGTTTCCTCCCGCCTGATGATGTGCAGGAACCTCCCGAAACTTCCGTGTCCGGTGAGGACCTGCGTCAGGCGAAAGGTGAGGGCGCCGTGGCGCCTCTCTAGCCACTCCTCAAAGAGGGGTCTTATCGCCGCTATCGCGGCGTGCCCTGCGCTGGGTTGCGACAGTCGCTCTTTCCATGCCGCCATGAGATCGCGCCGGAGATCCGTCCGCTCCGCAGCGATTTGCCGCGGAAGCGGATCCTCCCCCCGGCGTAGTGCCTCCGCGCGCCACTCATACAGGCGCGCGAGGACTATCGCCTCCAGATCCCATGGCGGCAGTCCGGCAAGGAGGCTTGCCGCCTCGCCAGAGATCGTGCGGTAGCCCCGGATAGCCCTTATGGCTACCACCTTCTGGGGCGCGTTCAGGTAGTGGGCGGCTCGCCGCCGCAGTGAACGCGCCCACACCGGGGCCCCGTATATGGCCATGGACCGCACGACCCCCGCGTAAAGCCTCCGGCAGGAGGCGTTTGGCCCCCCCAGGTTGGGCAAGAGCCGCTTGAAGGCGGCCCCGGCCCGTTCCAGTTTGGGGGCCAAACGTCGGAAATGCTCCACGAAGTTCCACCGGCTGTCGAGGACGAGACCCAGGTATTTCATCGTCATCCCGACGCCGATGTGAACCCCTCCTACCGTTAGTTGGGATCCCGATGGCGGCGCGTTCCGGGGCCCATGAAACGACATGGCCTCGGACTTGTGCAATGCCACCTCGAGACCCAACTGCCGGATCCTCGAAAGTCTGACAACCAGTCTTACCAAGGGGTATCGCATTACCCAGTAACTGGGTTGTGCTGGTCAGATAGGCAGTCGCTCCATGTAAAATACTGGTATTCAGCTGCATCCGGTTAGACCCGACCCCAACATAGTTAGGAAAAGGCTAGGCAGATGATGAGTGAGCCAATTGAACTGACAGAGAAGCATTAGCTTTTGAAAACGCACAATTTTGAGCATCTTGTTACTAAGTGACATTCAAAGACCACTGAGACTTGCGTACAGTCGTCGCACAGTATTTTTTTTTCTCATATCAACCCAAGCAGCAACCTTATTGCAACTAGAATAAAGATCGCTTTGGTTTTGACAATGATGCACAATCAGAATAAATGAATGAATGAATGATATATTTCTTTGCAAGAATATAGGTAGCTAACATAAGTTCTTAAGATCTCTATGAGTTTCCCTATAATCGGCATATATCAGCCGTGCAAATAATTAAATTTTGCATTTTGGTTATACTTATAGCATGCAGTACACATTAGTAATTACCAGTAACATAAAAATCATCTGCATCTGCCTAGTCTTTTCCAAACTATGTTGGGGTCGGCTTCCAGTCTAACCAATAAATAAACCAAAAAATAAAATACCAGTATTTTACATTGAGCGACTGCCTATCTGACCTCCACAACCCAATTACTGGGTAATACGATACTCCTTGATAAGACTGGTTGTCAGACTATCGGGCTTCTGACTACCCGTAACGACTGTCAAAGATCCACGAATGACAGCCGGGACCAACGGCTAGTAAAGATGGCATGGATGTAAAGAGGTTCACGGTATGTAAAGATGGTCATCCATCCACAGACCAACCGCGGCAAGCGTAGCTTAACCTGATCGATCGACCAGTGCGGCTAATATTATTTAGCCACGGGCCCCTCAGCAATAACATAAAAATAATATTAATAATTTCATGATATAAATTTGAGGTAAAATAACAGTGTTAGGACTGTAAAATTGCTTCTTCTTAAAAGTGATGACTGATGAAGTGATGAGCATTGTAAAGCTCGATTTAACATGCCTTCACTCTATTTGTCACAGTCGCAGGTACCATGTCAAGTCTGCTCGCTTCGATGCTCGAGTCTGACTGATGCTCGAGTTGTTACATTATACCTACTATACGCGAATACTTCTAATGAGCACTCTCCTTAATACACAGCAAGGATATTTGACTGCGCCGTGAGCACAGCTGCCTCGATGCATTCCTTATACGTACGCTGAACGCTTCATTAAGCATGCCATGTCGTATTTGTGCCCAGTTTCACTAACACTAAGCGACTCCTAAATGAATGCGCTATTGGATTTTCGACTTTCAGCGCTGAACCGAGAGTTGAAAATCCAACTGCGTATTTTTATTTAGGCATTAATTTAGGCGCGTGTGTAGTGTTAATGAAAATGGGGGTAAGTCTTACTTGCAAGTTGCATAATCGACTAATCTTATTAAGTTTGCTTCATTGGTTGTAGAGACATTCTAGCGTTTAACTTGCTACATTAGAGCAAGGTTGGAAGGAACTTTTAATTTATTCAAAAGACTTTCTACGGGATAATTTTAGTCAAAGTTTTTGGTAATACCAGGCCATAGAAACTGTTTCTAGGTTTTATGAATAGGACTTTATTAAGGATGGCCTGTAAAATAAAACTAAATTGTTATAATTTATAGCCACTGCCTGCCACTGTCTGTAATACATTTATTACTCGCACTAGTCAGAAAATTCTCTTAGAAATACTCAGGTTCATTAAGTCTTGTCTTGTGCTGAGGGTGATCACTGGGGTGGTTTTAGTGAGATAAAAATCCCACACTTCCCAACCTACCTCCCCGGAGGTCGGGAAGACCTACCTTCCCTGAGGTCGAGTAGACCTACCTCCCCGGAGGTCGGGTACCTTTTGAAGTTTTCCCCCGAAAACCAAAAAAGAAAAGGTACTTACATTAACCTTTAACTTTCAATAAATATTATTCTCTGTGTATTTTTGAATTCTATAGTAGGTACTACCTACTCAAATTAAATAAGGAAAGCCTACACACCTAAGTATGTAAGTAAGCACTCACTCAACGAAATCTGTTGTAGTTCCGAATTGGAATCGCGCACAATAGGGATTTAGGACCGGTCGTCGCCCCCAAACTCCTAAAACTGTCAAAGGTGTAGTGTACCGTACCATATACCTACGCTATATACAATAGGTAAGTACCTAAAGGTACGGACAGGGGTCAGAAGGCCGTGGTTTCTAATTTATCCACATCTGGTTTGACAGGGACCCCTGACGGCGGGCCTGACCCTAGAATAATTGCAAATAATATTACCAGCCTACTATTGTCGAACTGAAAGATAAAGGCATCTTCTCATTCAGAGAAGGCAGTGAAGGCACGAGCATTGATCGCCACGCTTACTTAAGGCGCTACCTCGAAAATAAATCGTAGCGACTGCTCTACTAAGCGAGCGAAAGCTCGGAATAAAACGACGTATGTGCCAAAACGAATTTACTCCTTTTTAGGGTTTCGTACCCAAAGGGTAAAAACGGAACCCTATTACTAAGACTTCGCTGTCTGTCTGTCTGGCCGTCTGTCCGTCTGTCTGTCACCAGGCTGTATCTCAAGAACCGCGATAGCTAGACAGTTGAAATTTTCACAAATTATGTATTTCTGTTGCCGCTATAACAACAAATAAGTACTAAAAACAAGTTTTTTTTTTGGTGTTTTTGTCTTGTGGTACGGAACCCTTCGTGTGCGAGTCCGACTCACACTTGGCCAGTTTTTTTAACTAAATAAACGAATTAAATTTAAAACTAATTTGAGTAAACTGTGATAAGATAATTCTCTATGTTTTAAAGTAAATTCCATTGAATAACTCTTAAGCGTTACGCCATGAAGTCGAAAAAAGTAAAAAATAGATATAAGTTTGCAATTTTTTTGTATCAAGAAAAATTAATTGAATCGTGTATTCCTTTTACATGATACTAGACCAAAGAGTCAAAAAACATATTTTATACTAAAAGTTTAAATCCCTATTCCACATACTTATACACACGAAAACACGACGACACGATACACGAAATACACACACACACGAAATAGAAAAACCACATTTTTTTCAATATGTCACCTTAATACGGGTTGGCGATTTAAGACTTCTATTAACCTCTAAGACCAGGTTTCCTCACGATATTTTTCCCTTACCGATGTTAGTGATGTCCAAGATAAACTCAGAAAGTACATAATTGAATTGAAAAAGTCACACTGGTACTTGCCCTGATTTGGACCCACAACCTCGTGCATGACAGGCGAGCCATCAAGACATCAATTGCAAATATCTACTGACACAATAATCTTTATCTATACATATAATAAATCTGTAGAAGGGTCAATTCTGTACATTGAAAATATTGAAAAAATAAATAGCGGGGGGTGTTGCTGGATCGATACCAAACCCAAATATGAAATTAAAAAATTTTCTATACATATAATAAATCTGTAGAAGGGTCAATTCTGTACATTGAAAATATTGAAAAAATAAATAGCGGGGGGTGTTGCTGGATCGATACCAAACCCAAATATGAAATTAAAAAATTTTTTGTCTGTCTGTCTGTCTGTCTGTCTGTATATGCAGGCATCACGTGAAAACTAACGGTTCGATTTCGATGAAACTTGGTATAATTATACCTTATTATCCTGGGCATAAAATAGGATACTTTTTATCCTGAAAAATTACGTAGAAAAAAAAATATTATTTTTCGGTTTTATTCATAGACGTTGTTCTGTAGAACCGCGAACACACGTTGCATTACCCGTAGTGGATAATTTTCCATTTCAATTTAAGAGAATACAGTTTCCTGTAGCTTTGTGTTACGCCATGACAATAAATAAGGCTCAAGGTCAGACCCTAGGAGTTGCTGGCGTAGATCTTACCGCGAGTTGTTTTTCACACGGGCAACTTTACGTAGCTCTTTCCCATGTGAGCAGTCCAAGAAATCTTCATGTTCATATTCCGGACGAACTCACTAACAATGTTGTGTATGCTGAAGCTCTCAATTAACTTTCTGTCGCATTGTCACGATCACTTTTTTATTATTGCAAACTTTTCGTCATTGTCAGTAATTTACTGCTACATGCTACTTATCAAGGTCGGAATTACTATGAAAAAAATACTTACTACAGAACGCGAGCTCAACAGCAGTAGCTCAATAGAGGGATCTCCTTAATTATTATAGGCTTAGCCGTATTTGGGTCCAATAGATATTTATAAGATGTCATTGTCAGAGTTACTCAAAATGGAGAAATAAACCATCCACGCGAAGACCGACATCCGCGCGGACGGAGTCGCGGGCGGAAGCTAGTACATAATATAAAAGAAAGTCGTGTTAGTTACACTATCTATAACTCAAGAACGGCTAAACCGATTTGGCTGAAAATTGGTGAGGAGGTAGCTTAGAACCAGGAGACGGACATAGAATACTTTTTTTTTACTTATAGGAGTATAGTAGGAGTAGGTTAGGAGTAGGGTAGAAGTAGGGTAGGAGTAGTGTAGGAGTAGGGTAGGAGTAGTGTAGAAGTAGGGTACGGGTAGGGTAGGGTAAGGGATAGGACACCACGCGAACGAAGTAGCGCCGGGCAGCAAGAAATAATTTATATGGCAAAACAACGATTGCCGGGTTCCAAATAAAAAAACTCATTTAATCTGTTCTCATTTTCCCATTCCATAAAACCAAACCATTAACTTCAATTAGTGATCACATTACACACAGTTAGGCACAAACAGCCCATTTTAATTGCTCATAATATTTTGAAACGGTAAGTGCGTGCATTCAATCATCCCAATTAACCATTGTAAAGCAAAAGTCAACAAAACGAAACAAAAGGCAATATTCGTATATTGCGCCGGTTAAAATTTTAAACGGGAATGTTCAACTGCTAAAGCAATATCTCGCTCGTACATATTACGGGCAACGAATGGCTGTAGGCAAGGGCCGAGTCCGGCGGAGCTATTTAAAAAATAATAGTAACGAACGTAACATTTCTTCGCACTCTTTTCCCCTGACGGGGTTAATAGAATTCCGAGCCAAGCACTTAGAGCCGGAGTACCGGCTGTGTTTCTAACTTTTCTAGGGAGGTCAAATGGGGCTCATTAATTTTAAATTGGGAATTATATTCGATATAATCCTTTTCATCAACTTCCTAGCCTTTTCCCAACTATCTTGGGGTCAGTCTCCAGTTTAACCAGTTGCAGTTGAATACCAGTATATGGAGCGAACCCCTATCTGACCACTACAACCCGTTCCTGGGTAATATGATACTTACCCCTTGTTAACTGGTTGTCAGACTTTCAGGCTTCCGATTACCCGTAACGACTGTCAAAGATCTACAAATGACAGCCGGGACCAACGGCTGAACGTGCTTTCCGAGGCACGGAGGGGTCTCAATATGTAATGGATAGTCATCCATCCACGTACTGACCCGATCCCGATCTTGGATATATTTAGGGGTAAAAAAAATTTGTTTTAATGTTTAAGGTACCTACTCGAAAATTGTGAAAATGTTATACCTCAATTTAAAAAAAAACTGAATCAAATATCCGACCATAGCTAATCAACGACCATAGCTAATCAAAGAAGTTTATTTTTCTCTCATAAACATCGAAGTCAAAAACCGGAACATTTTATTTTATGTTATAATAACTGCGCCCCGCGGTTTCACCCGCATAAGTTTCGATCCCGTGGGAATATCGGGATAAAAAGTAGCGTAAACTTTCGCCTTTATAATATTAGTGTGATTACTTTTTTCCGTGATGTTAATCGAATCGCGAGCCGAGGAACGGAATACGTCCTCTGATAAATAACACGTAACCAGGCCAATTCTTGTAATTAAAAAGTTCAAAATCTAGTTGCGATCCGATCTCAACGACAATCAATGCCAAAAACTTGTCAGAAATGTCGGGAAATAGGAGGTATTTATACCAGATTTGGACCGAGATTAGAATGCGAACATTCTGATAAAATAGGGGCATTTCCCCTCGGCTTCCACTAAAATACCCAAACAGGTAATATTAAGGTGTAGGAAATCTTAACCCTTGTTTTTATTCCGCTAGGCCCTTTGTACACGGCACGGTTTCTTTACGGTACGGCGTGTTAATATGACAATGGTTCTATGGTACCAATACGGCGAGGTCGCCGTGCCGTAATGCCGCCGTGTCGTCAACAAAGTTCCATGCAACACTGACGACCGTGCCTACACACGGCGAATAAACTGTAGTTTTTCACGGCAAGAAAAACGTATGTTAAGAAAAATGAGTGTTTACAATGGGCTTCAGGCAACTCATTTTTCTACCTACGAGTGCAAATCTTTTAGATACAAATCTCGTGTCACAGTGTTTGTTATCGAACTCCTCCGAAACGGCTTGACCGATTTTTATGACTTTTTTATGTGTGTAATTGGTAGGTCTGAGAATAGATCGTAGGCTATTTTTTATACCCTTAGATGAAAAGGGTGGCTCTCCAAAAATTTTTTTGAAATCGAAACTTACGCGGGGAAACGGCGGAGGGCAGTTAGTAATAATATAGTATTATAAACATTGTCCCGCGCATTGTTTGATAAGAATTTTGGATATTGCTCAAGTTACATCACTACAAAAACAGTGGCACTCGGTCTCAAGTTCTCAACAGCTGGGCTCCAAGCTACAAGGCTGTTGCTACGCCGCATACAACACTAACCTCAAGGCCAGAGTCTAAAGATGTTCCATTTTCGTAGGGACTCATTCCAAGTGTGGAAGGCTAGAATTTAAAAAGTTTAAGCACATTTTCTCATCTCTGAAATTTTGTCTACATTGGTGCATTTACCAACACGAAAGGAGCCCGCTTGGTGAATTACGGCCCACTCCCTCTTACCGGGAGGAGGCCTGTGTTCCAGCAGCGGGAAGATTAGAGGCTGATTATGCACCTTGAAAAATACAGAACTATTAATAATTGTCGGGTCTGCCGCCGCGCTGGGAAACGTTAAAAGAAGTTAATTTTTGGCTGTGATACGAAAGTTTCAGCTTTAATAGATTCTGTAAACCATAAGATCGTATGAACTGCACTTGCCCTCAGCGACGACTACATGATCTAAAGCGTGGTCTTGCGTAGAAAAGAAAGAGAAGCGCGATGACACAACGCTGGTAATTTATTGTAAAATATAAAGCAATTATCTATTTACAAAAAATCCATTGTTTGGACAAAAAAATTCAAACACTAGTGCTTTAGTAGGTATGTTGCTTGTAGAATAATCTGACAAAAAATCAGAATTATTGTATGTATATTATTATGGTTTTTATTGCAAAAAGAAAGTTTTTAGAGGTATTTCATGTTTTTTTTTTTATCGTATCAAAATTAGTTGCAAGTATTCTGTTTTCAACACACTATCTATCGTTATCCTGAAGAATATCATATATTTTCCTGATTTTGTTTACTGTAGTCGATCATTTACTTTTATTATTTCTAAAACTTGCGTTTTTTGCGTTTAGGTCCTGTAAGCCCCTTAACAAAGACTCGCCCGGGGAAATAAGCCGGGTGTTATCTGTTCTCCCTTATGTCTCATGTAAACAAAAAGCTTGGAAACTACTACTGTGAAATCCAGTACCAAGATTACGCACAATAAAGGACCAAAACCTAAAGTATACGTAGGAACACAAAAGCAATAAAAAAAAGATTATTTCTACGAAGATAAAAAGATTATTACTACGATAATACTAGTTCTACGAAGGATCTAGACAAAGACGCAATTTAACACCCTCACATAAAAGCACCGGACAACTCGCTTGATATAGACAACGATGCCTTGAGAGTAAGATCCACAGAAAAGCGAACAAGAGGTTCGCCATATCCTTATAGGTCATTAAACAACAGCAAATCACAACAGTACCTACCTACCAGCATTTTTGACATGAAGCGACTGCCTATCTGACCTCCACAACCCAGTTACTGGGTAACAGGATACCCCTTGGTAAGACTGGTTGTCAGGCTTTTAGGCTTCTGACTACCTATAACGACTGTCAAAGATTTACGAATGAGAGCCGCGACACGGCCTTATTACAAGACAAGGTTTATAGGTTAAACCAACTTAATTCCGACAAAATTAAAGTTCTAATTATAAAAATTGACGAAAAACCCGAGTCTAAGTTAGCAAATTCGTAATAAGAACTTTAACGTTCTCCGAATAAAGTTAAAAATAGAATAAATGGTTCGATGGTGTAGCCTTGGATTAGTTGGATTAAAGTTAGAACTCGTTTTGTAATAAGACGGATAGACATCAAAGCACCGGAAAACTACAAGACCAATGCCCGATATAGAAATCAAAGACGCCTACCCAAGAAAGCGAACAAAAAAAGGGTTTCGCCATACCCATATACATAGGTCATGAAACAACAGTAAAATCACAATAGTACCTATATACCAACATATACATAAATATGCAATATACGGAGACCCAGATGGTAATTGATTTATTACAACCCCCTTTGTGTACAGAAACACGGCACGTCGACGAAATTAAGTCTGTTATGCGTAGAACAAAACGTACTGGATACGATATTGAACGACCTTGATCCAACAATTACCGAGTTATTTTCGGTAATGTTACCCACAAAATCAATTCGGCTTCTTGGTAGTAAGTAGCAAATGCTTGCTTGACTAAAAACTTGTTTCGGGCGAAAACGTTTTTAGGGTTCCGTTGCCAAATGGCAAAAAACGGAACCCTTATAGATTCGTCATGTCTGTCTGTCTGTCTGTCTGTCCGTCTGTCTGTCTGTCTGTCTGTCCGTCCGTATGTCACAGCCACTTTTCTCCGAAACTATAAGAACTATACTGTTGAAACTTGGTAAGTAGATGTATTCTGTGAACCGCATTAAGATTTTCACACAAAAATAGAAAAAAAACAATAAATTTTGGGGTTCCCCATACTTAGAACTGAAACTAAAAAATTTTTTTTTCGTCTAACCCATACGTGTGAGGTGTCTATGGATAGGTCTTCAAAAATGATATTGAGGTTTCTAATATCATTTTTTTCTAAACTGAATAGTTTGCGCGAGAGACACTTCCAAAGTGGTAAAATGTGTGTCCCCCCCCCTGTAACTTCTAAAATAAGAGAATGATAAAACTAAAGAAAATATATGGTGTACATTACCATGTAAACTACCAGCGAAAATTGGTTTGAACAAGATCTAGTAAGTACTTTTTTTTTAATACGTCATAAATCGTAAACCACAATTTACCATTCAATCAACTCAAAAATAAAAAAAACATTTAATTTCATAAACATATACCTTATGCATAAGCCCGGATGTTAAGGAACCCTCGGTGCGCGAGTCCGACTCGCTCTTGCCCGGTTTTTTATATTCTTGATTCGAATCAGTTCTCTCCAATACTTCATGGTCAGAGCTATGTAATTTGGACGGCTAGTCTACAACTGCCAATGTTTGTGGATAAGAGAGTGCCCGATACAAAATAAAAAAATAACAAAATCGGACTACTCTGTAAAAAGTTATGCGTGGTCATACATAAAAAACTGGCCAAGTGCGAGTCGGACTCGCACACGAAGGGTTCCGTACCACAAGGCAAAAACGCCGAAAAAAACATGTTTGTTGTATGGGAGCCCCCCTAAATATTTATTTCATTTTAATTTTATTATTTATTATTAAAGTTAAGATACAACTGAGTATTTTGTGAATATTTCAAGTGCCTACCTGTTGCCATTTTTGATACCGAACAAAAAAGGGCAAAAAAATCGCGTTTGTTGTATAGGAACCCCCCTTAAATATTTATTTTATTTTGTTTTTAGTATTTGTTGTGAAAATTTCAATAATCTAGCTATCGCGAATCTTGAGATACAGCTTGGTGACAGACAGACAGACAGCGAAGTCTTAGTAATAGGGTTCCGTTTTTACCCGTTGGGTACGGAACCCTAAAAAAATAAATATATATACGCGTCGACTTGAGAACCTCCTCCGTTTTTTCGTCGGTTAAAAAGATCGGGGTTACGTTTTGTTTGAACTTTAAACCAAAAGCTTAAAAGCGGTCACACTTTAGTACCTAGGTATTGCAAATAAAGTATTTAAAGCGTTGAATAAATACATTAAAAAAACCAGACAGTTCAATGTCTTACTCGTTGACCCTAAACTAAAACGATACATCTGTCATTATTTATATTTCATCCCGCAATAAAAATGTCTCATCTAGCGAACAGTATGTCATGTTTACGTCATAGAGGTTGCTTCACCCCATATATCCCATTCATGATCTCTACAGATTACTCCCCCGCGTGAGGGTGGATTATTTGAACTAATTATCGAATTGTCTCGGAACGCATGATTCATCCCCTTGCAATTTTATACCAATTCGCTCCGGGGAAGAAAACGTTTGGGGAATAAGATGACTCATCGCTTTAGTGTTTTTCGATAGTTGGGTCGGATATGGTCTGGGTTTCCATCAATATCCAATGAGATTTAAATGGGATTTTCCGGATTTTCTTGGGTGATTCTTTGTTATTGCAGCATTAGCACGAAAGAACATCGTATTTTGTAATTGAACCTAAAAACTATGAAAGTAATTATTAAGCTAAGCTGCTAATAAAAACTTAGTACGTTTTCATGTTTAGTGTTCTATAAACATAAAGAAATAATTACCTTCCTTAATTACCCAGTATAATAAACTTAAAACACGTAATAACTGAATAATGATCTCGCTCCGAGTTAACCCTTGCATACTGGTGACGTCGCTAAATACCACAGGTGAAATAAAAACGTTAGAAAGTTTCTCGGCCGGTTAAAAATATCGCCGCAGTAAGTTTTCATCGCTCCAGCGCGGATGTCAACGCTCGACCACTGCAGTGTTTTGTGAGCTGTCATTTTATTTTCCGTGAAGAATTTCTCTTTTCTATTTTCTTGTAGACTTTTTTGCAAACATGTCTTCGCTAAAATTATGTACTTGGGTAGAACAAAAGCACGACGAAAGATATTACGCAAAAAAGCTTATATGAAACACAAGGGAAGTTTGAAAAGAAAAAGCCTTTTTACGTAAATATATCCCAGTGAACTTGAAACCCTACTTAGTTACAGAACATTTAAATTCTCTTGAATATGTAATCCATTTAATCCTAAACATTGTACGCAGTATTCCTTACCATTTGCTTAAATATTTTAGCAATTAAGAGTATTTTTACCGCTTATATAACATTTTATTATTACAAACAGAAAGGTAAAGTAACAAAGACATGTCATAAAGACGTCACTGCTCGTCATTGTAAACATATCGATTATTCAAAAACATTTTGATAAAGGTATAAAAGAAAAAGAAGTTTCTAACATTTCAAGAAGTAAAAATAAGTAGAGAGAAAATGAATAAACTTTTGAACAACAAAAGGTTTCAGATAAAACAACGCAAACAGGAAAAATATCTATAAACAAAGAACAACCACTTGTATCTAATAAAGTATCAACTTACATCACAAACGAAGAGCGACAGTGAAATCCCGAACTTATCTGACAATCACAGGTAGCCAAGTAGCCAAAGCCAGTCACCACAATACGTAAATCATAGCACTATGTCAATATGTTGTTATCACTGTTAATTATCACGCTGTTATTCACACGCAATATTTCATTTACGTTATCGGCAACTACGAAACGTCACTGCAGGTGCGGGGTTTAAGCTACGCGCTACGCAAGCGCTACGGTGCTACGCGCGTAGCTCGGTGCTACGGGCAGCGGTGACGACGCCTGAGGACGAACTGCGTCGGGCGGCGCGCCGATGTCTCGCGCATGCGCCTCACCCTGCGTAGGGGATGGATTCGCATAGTCGTATCATTCTCGTTTTCCGATAGGTAAGTTATAATATTCGTAAAGGAAAATAGTGTGGGGAAAAATGTAACGCGGTTTTCGAGAAGAGGGGTCTCGTCCCTCTTCTCGAAAACCGCGTTACATTTTTCCGTGGTTCAAGTAAATCAGCAATTTTTTTTTTTTTAAATATCGGATGGCCAACTCGTTGAAACTGACAAAAACAATACCTATCCAAAGTTTTCACAGATTTTAATGTTCTAAAAGTACGTTATTACTGCTTGGATTAGTCTGCGTCCATTTTCTTTGACAACTTTGGTATCTTGAAATTTATTAAAAAGTTCTTTTATAAACTTAGGGCCGTATTAATAACGCTCTCGCGAACGTTCTCGCGGGTGACGTCACTTAAGTCGCTGTCATTTTGACGTTAACTTCCAGACGTGTGGTGATTAGGTTGATGCGTAATTTAATTAATCAAATTAAGGTACAAGTTCAAGGGTATTTCAAAGATATATCTTGAACATTCAAGCTTATACATACTTACTTGACTTACAGCTGAAGATTTAATCACAATGACAGTTAAAAATGTGACGTATATGTCGCAGCCAACTGGTTTAATTAGCCGTTTAGTTAACCGCCTAGCCTTTTAACTAAACGGCGGCCGTTCAACTAACGGCCTAAATGATATACAATTATACAGGGTTATTGGTAAAACATTAACAACTTCTTAAGAGGTCATTGTCCTCATCATTATGAACAACTTTTACTATGGGACCAAACCTGAAATCGCGAAAAAAAATCAGCTGAGTTATACGAACATAAATGTAAGGAAACGGCTGATTTTTTTTTCGCGATATCAGGTCGCGGCAAGGACATAGGATAGTTTTTATCCCGATATTCGGGGCGGGTGAAACCGCGGGGCGCTGCTAGTGTGTTATAAATCAGCAATTTTGCCAACAACGAATGCTAAAGCTCAAATCACACTGAGATGGCAGCGAAGCGGCGAGCAGTTTCAGTGTCATATATTTTAAACTTTATCTTCATTACTATAATGCATAGTGTCGCTTGAGAAACTTGAAAAGGTCGCGCGGCCGCCCGCGGCGCCGCGAGCACTCCGACGACTCAAGTTTCTCAAGCGATGCTATGTAGTATAGTAATGAAGATAGAGTTTAAAATTAGGTATATGACACTGAAACTGCTGCCATCTCGGTGTGATCTGAGCCTTATAGTATTGGTACTCTATACAGGCCAGACTTGTTTACCCCCTTTGTTTGGCCACCCAATTTTGATGTCGATTGAAATGAGTTAGAAACTATGTGGAGAAAAAGATAACTCGTGAGGCCCATTATTAAAGTCTTACTTGAGTTTCATAATAGCATATTGAAAGAGGCTTAAGTCAATTTAAGTTGATTGATTGATTTCAAAGGGTCATTCAAATTATGTTAAAGGTTGGTCATCACTCATCTGCGTCCTGAAAGTAGAGTGCGAAAGTGGTTTATGGATCAATAGCGATATGATTGTGATATTTGTGTAAGGATGCCTCATTTTTATCTTTGAGCAAAGTGACATCCAGATCTGACCCTCACCGTGTCAGACTGTAATGTAACTTCTGAGAAAAATGCATTTTTTTAATGTACAAAGTGGACATTCGGACAAGTCGAAACGACATTCTCTTAAGAACGTTTTTAGGGTTCCGTAGTTCCTACAAGGAACCCTTATAGTTTCGTCATGTCCGTCTGTCTGTCTGTCTGTCTATCCGAGGTTTTTCTAAGAGACCGTTAGTACTAGAAAGCTGTCATTTTGTAGGAATGCGTATATCAATTACGCCGATAAAGTGGTAAAATAAAATTTTGGAATATATTTTTTTTTAGAGTAGCTCCCCTACATGTGAAGTGAGGATGAATATTTTTTTGTCGTCTACCTCATCGTGTGGGGTATCGTTGAATAGGTCTTCCAAAATAACTTTGGGGTTGCTAAAATTATTTTTCGATTTAATGCTCCATTTACGAAATATTAAACTTTAAAGTGCAAATTTTTGTTCCAGTAGGGCGCCTTCCCCCTCTAAAACCTAAACTGCTGGCTTGAAAAATCTGGAAAAATTCACGATGATAGTGCATTTTATGAACTTTAAAGGAAAAGTATAGCGGTTAAGATAACTTCATTAGTCTAGCAGTAATAGTCGTTGAACTTGGGTGTTGGATAATTTTGTACCAAATATAACATAGCATTAATCCTATAGAATGACTAAGATGAAGTAGGTGCTTGTTTATAGCGGATAAAGACATGCATTGAAAAACTAAATGTTTTTTTTTTACCTATTCAGAATAAAGAACAACAGAATCGTACTACAATGTGATAACGGGTTACTACGGAACCCTATACTGTGCGTGGCCCGATACGCACTTGGCCGGTTTTTTCTGTAGTTACAGCGGCTAAGGTGCCTTTGAAAATCTTGTAAATTCAAAAGATATTTTTCACATGGGTATAGATGAGGGATCCCTACACAAATATCAAAACCGTATGGCTATTGGTCCATAGACAACTTCCCATACAACTTCGATAACAACTTACAGTTATCACCATTATGATAATATGACAGTTCATTCATACCAAGATCATTTCCACAAAACTCACATTTTCATACATCTCTCATCTCCCTCTCTCATCATTCACAGTTAGTGGTACCAATTTAAAAATAAAACGATATCACTGTGGAGCTCGCATATTGCGCCACAGAACAAAGTTACGTGTGTGACATGAGCTAGTAGCTACATACGTATATTCCCGCGTTTACACGGAATTTCGTGGGACAGTTTAAACGTTTTTGGCGCAGGTAACAATGTGTCGCGGAATCCTAAACTAGATGAATGTGTGGCCATAAAAATTTTGCGAATGCAACAGCGATTTTAGAGAAAAAAAATATATACGGAACCCGACGGGTCATAGTGTGATCAATGCTATGAAATTTAGTTCGTTTCACAACTGCCTGTATTGTTAAAAATATTTTATGGATGCGTGTCCGATACACATGAATGCTTTGAAGTATATCGCAGTTTTCAGTTGTAACATATTATTTTTGTTGAATATTACTTTTTTGTTATTGATGCAGTTCTTTTACGGGTTTTTATAAAAAAATGGTGGAAACTGCATGCGAATAAAACACGCACGGCATACGCGCAAATAAACAAAATACAATACTAACGAAAACTTTCCTTTATCAAGTAACATTGATTATTTTTTTTAACGAAAAATTAATATTTTACTCTTCTAGACATTTTCCAATGAATTTTACTTAGTGTAAAGGGATTATTATGGGGTATTCCTTAAAGCGCAACTATTTTTAAGCGCAACAACCAACTACCCGCAACTAAATTATTCCTCAAAGCGCAAACATTAGGTAAATAAACAATATCTACTCTTCAACAACAACAAACTAATTCTTGCACATTTGCGCAACATTTAACAGATCCGACTTCATTGTTGCAAATTAAAATAATAATTACCTAAACAAATAATAACTAATACCCAATCTATAATATAAAAATAAATCGCTGAATGTGTTGCTAAGCGCAAATCTCGAGAACAGCTGAACCGATTTCGCTAATTCTTTTTTTTTAATATTCCTTGAAGTACGAGGATGGTTCTTACGCAGAGAAAAATTTAATATATGTATGGGAATAGGGTAGAAGTAGGGTAGGAGTAGGGTAGGAGTATGGTAGGAGTAGTGTAGGAGTAGGGTAGGAGTAGGTTAGGAGTAGGGTAGGGTAAGGGGTAGGACACAACAAAAACGAAGTAGCGCCGGGCAGCTAGAAATAATTTATATGGCGAAACAACGTTTGCCGGGTGAGCTAGTTAATTAATAAAATTAACAAAACTAAATCCTAACGTAACTAAAAACTATAAACAAACTAAAATATAGCGTCGAAAAATTCATCCGCATCGCTGTCGACTGGTAATGTACCCAAGAGGCTGGCGGCATTACCACGTTGTATGGCCATGGTAAAAAGCCAGCCCTTGGGTTACGAGAACTGTCAACCAGCCGTTTTGAAATTTCCTTAAAAAGAACATGAGCACTCGGACCCCGCGGCCGGAGGGTTTCAACCCCAAACGGCTCGAAAATATAATTTCCGATCATCATCATCATTTCAGCCGAAAGACGTCCACTGCTGGACATAGGCCTCCCCCAAAGGGGGGGGGGGGGGGGGGGGGGGGGGTTTGCCATAATCGCCACGCTTGACAGGCGGGTTGGCGATCGCAGTATAGTATGGTGGTGAAATGCTTAGAGAACGCTGCTGCCCATTCTCCGGTACGACCCTTAGTCGCCTTTTACGACACCCACGGGAAGTATGGGGTAATTTCCGATAAGGTTATTCAATTTTCGCCACTTGAGGTTTTTGAGTATCTACACGTTGTGTCACACACTTTCAACTATCACAAACTTTCCAGACTGATTATATCGCGATATACAAGATCAGAGATGGCTATACCTATTCAATGAAAAAACACCCACAACCGGCGTGTGTGTTTGAAGCAAAAAGAGTATGTAAGGATCGCAGCAGGCGGGTCAAAGAGATGTCGGCATCATAGAAGGGGTCCCTTATGGCCGAAGCCTGCCGGGTCAGCCGGATTGTCCGACAGGGTTACCGCTGACCCGGAACATAAAGGGCAAAGGAAGGAACACGGGTGAGTTTTAGTCAGTAAGAGTCTGACACTCCCTTCCGCTCCACCCAGAGCGGGAGCGGTCATTTGATGATTTCCCATCCGAAAAAGAAAAAAAAAAGTATCGCAGCAGGTGGCGTTCTACAGTTTCTGCCTACACTCATGGGAAGGCATGAGTATAACGATACTTAACGAAGCCCAGAAACACTTGTACTCCCCGTCATTGAAATCATTTTTTTATGCTGTGCTGTACCTGGGAACCTTCAGGTTACTAAGGGGCCGTCTCCACGAGCGAGAGAATCGCGGGGATATTATCGTCGTGCCACGTATTTCTATACACTGTCTTAGAACGTGTCTCCACACGGCGATTTAATCGCGGTGATTTTTTGGAGAATTTGATGGCACGGCGAGACTGTCGCCGCGATTCTCTCGTTCGTGGAGACGGCCCCTGAGATATTGGGAGGCCAAAATTCCAACTGTTACTGACGATTTTTTACGAAAACAAGTTTCGAATGTTGTACGACCCCTGTGCCGTTGCATGTAGGGTATAAGCACAATGTTTTGCGTGTGTTATATTGCGCACTACCGCAAACAGCAAATTACCACCCACACCAAAAAAAATTCGCGTCGACTTGAGAACCTCGTCCGTTTTTTCGTCGGTTAAAAATAAAAGTTGTTTCGCAGCAATTATTTTTATGCAATGTTACTTAGTTTGATGCACCTACAGAATGCGTAGTTGACGGCCATGTGTTGGGTCTTTTAACACACCGTATATATGTATGTGCGTGCATCTACAACAATCTCGACTGACATAGAAATCGACTCGAAGCGTCTGAACGTTTTATTTCCTGGTCCTTAGAGCCGTCTGCTTTATCTCCTTGACTTTTCTAGGTCGTAATACAGCTTTTAATTTTGAAATGTCCTTTGTCTGTTGGATTTTCCCAGCTGTTCGCCCATAATAATGAACTGCAGTAGGTCGCAGCAGCCTTTTGAAATGTTTCATTTTCAGTGAAAAAACTCGCTCTCCGTTATGCAGCACTACGGCCTAATGAATAAAGCACTTTATTAAATGATATTTTAATCTTATTACTGTTGCTTTTCAATTTCGTTTTTAATTGCGTGAGTGGTGTTTAATATTGGAATTATTTGTAGGTAGGTGCGAAATGTTATGTAGATGAGATAATTAATTCACAGATTACCTATTGATTCATTTATCATTTGAATCTCTTACTACAAGATTTAAATTTTGCTGCGATTTTGCTACAATACTTCTTCAGGCATTAAAAACCTTTGAATGGTTTTCAGCGCAAAATCCGTTTAGCAGTTTTGTCGGTAAAACGTGTCAAGCAGACAGACATTTTATAGAAAATGCACGGGATTTTACAAGCAGTTTAATTCCTGTATAATTTACGGTCTGCCGAAAACTAATGTTTTGCGTAATTTGAATACGCTGAAAACCGTAGGCAATAGCTAGTTGATAAAATCCGTTTTTGTCAAGATAATGACAATGAGTTATGGTCGGTCGCCGTCTCGCCGGCTGCCGGTGTTGTGGCGTTGTGCGGTTTATTTCACATTTTATCTTTGTTTTAGTGCTCTCATTATAATCTAGAATTTAAAATGTTTCAGCCGTTAAACATAGCTGTCATTTTTTTAATGATGACTGTAATGTACACTAGGACTCACAGGTTGATATTAGGAAAGAACAATAACATAATTACACTGATATCGGCTCGCAGCCTGCGTCCACGTCTTCTCTCCGCGGCGGTCGGTAGGCCCGTGCCCCTCGCCCCGCGACCCCGCGCGTGCGCTGCTCGAGACGACAGAGTTATACACCACAGACTATAAATGTCTATACCTATCCTATCCCTCCCTTATTATTGTTGAATTGAGATGTTTGCTGTTGTCATGTTTATTGAAATACTGAATTTAAGTATACGGTCCAGGACACGCCGGCCCCCCACGATTCTTTCCTTTGTCGCTTTGATAAATCCAATTTAATGGAGACTTTATGGTTTCCTCACGATGCCCTCCTTCACCACTTTGTTATGTCCAATTGAATGGATGTCAAATGCGTCCAATTTAATGGATGCCTATTGCGTCCAATTTAATGGATGTCTATCTACCACGCGGAAACCCTCCGTACTGGTAATGCCACATGTCTTCAAAGTATTGGTTCTCAGACATGCCGGTTTCCTCACGGTGTTTTCCTTCACCGTTGATGAACAGTGGTGATGAGTGATAACTGATAATACACAAAATGTCTGCCTGGTTTCGAACCCACGACTTTAGTCGGGCTAGTTATTATGTCTAGATGTAAGTATGACACGGTACGTGACCTGTTTTTTTTTTTTTTGAATAAGTAGTTGAATTTAAATCACACTGGTTTGACATAACTCATGTTTGGTAAACAATAATTATTTAGATCTTTTTAACACAACTTCAAATTCACACGAGGCCAATGACACCACGCAGACTGCACGCGAGTGTTTTTATTCTTTCTATTATTTTACTTCTGTCATTGTGGTTGTGTCCCTACACTTCTTATCGAATATGTATCTTACCTACTTCGTTTCTTTCCATATTCAAGAACCTACCTTTAGATTCACCGCTTGTATTTCTATAATAAGGTCCCAACAGTTGCCATAGACTTTGAACCTTATCATGAAGGTATGACATTAAGTTTGTGTTCCCAAAACGATATCTGAGAGTCTGAATTCAAATATATTGAATCTTCTAATTATTCCGTTGATTAAAACTTCCAAACAGCACTAAAGGGTTTTCCATATTTCGATATAACTAGGTACTATAATAATAATTCCAGTACTAAGCCCTCTCCGAGCATGCGCGTATTTCTGTGGTTATTTTTCCTTCCTTTAATTTTTTTCTTTCCAAGTTTATTGAAGTAGGTATTGAACAATAATTGATTTAGAAGACGACATTACGAGTCAATGCGAACTTTTTAGGATTAATGTTAATTTAGTAGTATCATTACTTTTAACCACTTCAATACCTATTTATAGGTACCTAGTACTTGACAACATTATCGGTAGGTAGTTCAAGAAGTTTATTCAGACAAAAGTTTTTTCCATGTTGGTAAAATAATCTAATTATTACCTATTTTATTGAAGTTTATGACTTAATACCCATTTTAAACATTGAATCATCAAAATCATTTAATCGTATCATGTTCCAGCATACTGGGTAAAGCTGCATCCTAACCAACTTACAGCTACTCTAATAACTGTGCAATTGTTAATTACCTACGTCTAAAACCCAAGTCTTGTCACAATACAAAATGTTTCCTTGAAATTTTAGTATATTAGGTAAGACATCGAAATTACTTCAACAACTTGCAGTATTTTTATAATAATTTAGGCCTTCATATACCCCTATTACCTACTGTGTACCTAAGCAATACTTGTACGCCTTGCAAGGCAGCACATAGTGACTAACATATTTTTTGATTTTATACCATCATGTACCACAGTGGTGGTATACCTGTGTACAAATAAATGCATTTTAATTTTATTTTCAACTGACCTTCCAGCAATACATACTGACTCCATAAGTGACAAACATCTCACATTAAAGGCTTCAATACTTTCACCCCGACCATTGTAATACTTGTAACAGGACCTCACAGAGGGCAGTATTATCAAGTTTATGATAAAATAAGAATTATTATAATCTCATAACCCAACATCACGCCTGGTCCCACCTGAGGGCCAGGCAGCGAAAAAGAGTATCGTATACCTTATCTTAGCCAGTCCTGGCTAAATCCTGTGCAACAGGGGGCGAGTCTACAGCCCTGAATTTTGCACAAAGTTCCAATAACTTCCTGATGGAAAAACCCCACCACCCCTGGTGCTGCCTGGGCATCGAACCCAGGTCCCTACACTCAACAGTAGCGCTTGCAAATAGTAGGCGAACTAGACCACAATTATAATAATTAGTTACTATGAAAATCTTAAAAGCTCACAGCAACATTTATGTATTTACTAGCTGGCCCGGCGAACCTCTCGCCGCCCCAGAGTCAAAACACAAAATGTATGAGAAAATGAATCCTCTCCACTTCCTTTTTAGCGAATTTTCCCCGTGCTCCGTTACTCGGGGCGGAGACAAATTAAACAAATCAAAGACCACAAAATCGGTCCAGCCGCTCCTAAGTCACAAATGGTGCAACCAACCCGACTCCGTCCTATAGAAAGATATATAAAGATAAGGTATAGAAAGATGTACCTATGTTTGAATAGGTAAGCATTCTATATTGTTAGACTGACATATGACTTAGTTTCGTATAATGTTACATGGCACCTGTAACTAAGTGACCTTTGACCTTTCACCCTTTACCACATTAAGGAATAATGCTCTAACAGAACAAGGCAACTTCTCTTGTCAAACAAAATTGATTTACCGATACCTTTTGATTATAATTATCATAAGAAAATATTATGATATTCTAATTTATCATTGCAATAACATCAAACAGCAGTTTACTGTTATTGTGACTTCTTATTTTCACCTTGCACACATTTTATTTCAAAGTATGTATACTTATTATTTTAACTGGTTGGTACTAGTTTTTAATTATAGTAATAATTACCCATCTTTTGTCTTTTCCTTAGTCTGTTGATACCAACATTACCAACCTAAATTATGTTACCCTAGAACTCAGTGGTACTCATTAAGCAGTTCTCGCTACATGCAGGGAATTATCCTCTGCGGAACAGCTATACACTATGAGACTTTCTACTACAATCAAGTGTTTAATACCCCATTTTTTTCTTAGTAGGCCAATCTGATACTGAGCTTAACCAAATCCATTGTAACTCGGGACCACCGAAATGTAAAAGACTAGCTCTTTTTTCGGTGTCTATGCCTGCCGTCTCGAGGTAAATGTTCAGACATCTTTTCCTTTTTTCCCAAAGGACAGAGACTGAACCAACCTCCCCTTCACATTCGAACTTCTCTAAGGTGTCTTGTTGATAAGGTAAGTAACTATTTTGCATATTTATACATTTTTTAAAACGCTATCGCAATCTAATGCTGGTAATAAAGCGTCTACTATACGCGACTGTACCTAGGCCCGCAGTACCCCATCAGCGCTTATGACAACGCGTAGACGTCATGGTAAACACATCCTGTGCGCACATGACGACACGTCGTCGTCATACTGTGCTGTTCTGTGGCGCCGGCGCGTGAGTTTTACCCAGCGCGCGGCCGCCACGTGGCGAATGGGTGCTCAAAGTGTAAACACATTTATACATTATATCTGCCGATACGTGACGCGCTAACATCGCAACCACTAAACCTGTACATGCACCGAACTCACACATCTGTGATGACAGTCGCAAGCCTACAGTTCCGATAAACAAGGACAGAGATAGATATTTTAATGCGTAGGTATTTTTTGCAAAAATACTGAAATTATTTAGCTGTGTGATCAACGATATTCCGTGCGCGACTGAGTGCTTAGTGAGTACAATCACTCCCTTTAATATTAACAGGCGCTGTGCCTGAGTAACGTATCTACCCTTATTTAATATATCAATGTGCAAACATAAAATTTTAAACCGTGAAAATTTCGCAATTTAATGCCATGTAGGTATGTCCGCAATTTAATGCCATACCGGTAAATCTCCGCAATTTAATGCCATGTAGGTATGTCCGCAATTTATTGCCATACCAGTAAATCTCCGCAATTTAATGCCATGTAGGTATGTCCGCAATTTAATGCCATACCAGTAAATCTCCGCAATTTAATGCCTTGTAGGTATGTCCGCAATTTAATGCCATACCAGTAAATCTCCGCAATTTAATGCCATGTCAGTATGTCCGCAATTGAATGCCATACCGGTAAATCTTCGCAATTGAATGCCATGTAGGTATATCCGCAATTTAATGCTATACCGGTAAACTCCGAAATTTAATGCCATGTAGGTCTATACGCAATTTAATGCTATACCGGTAAACTCCGCAGTTTAATGCCATGTAGGTATATCCGCAATTTAATGCTATACCGGTAAACTCCGCAGTTTAATGCCATGTAGGTATATCCGCAATTTAATGCTATACCGGTAAACTCCGCAATTTAATGTCATGAAGGTATGTCCGCAATTTAATGTCATGAAGGTATGTCCGCAATTTAATGCTATACCTTTTTCCCAAGTCTCATACCGCAATTAAATGTTCAGTCGCAATTGAATGCCCAGTCGCAATTTAATGTTCAGCCGCAATTTAATGCTCAGAAGATGCCTCAGGCACCGGAACTCCCACGCGGTCGCAAACCAGGCGGGCGCCAGCCCCACCCCCGCAAGGGAAGAATTGGCCAGCCAAACAAGGTGCCAGGCGCGACCAACCGAACTGAACCAACCGCGCCACACGCGGAGGCCTCTTCATGCATCCCGAAATGTCCCGTAGCTAAACTCGCTCACCGCACGATACTTCCGGTGATTCTCGAAGAACATTTAGTAAGTAGGTAGGCTGGTTGACAATTATGTAGGTATGTCACTCCCCTGATGTACACCCATAGAAACCTAGATACCTACCTAAAACACGACCAACGGAATACCTCCGTAACTCACGGCTAAGTGAGTGCCTAGTTACTTCACATTTACTTCTATTTTCCTTAGTCATAAATGTTATGATAGTACACAGAACAGTAAATACACACTTTATTTTATAGGTAAGTACTAATTAATACCTACCGTGGACCAATTCATTACCTTATTATTGTAGGTAACTATTACCTACCCAATTTAATATTACTGCTCTGTGATGCATTTTACTTATTAAAATTTCTACAGCTATAAAGGTAATAAATACTGGGGCTCGAATTCAAGGTAGATAGGTAACTTGTTGGTTACTCAGTACTCATCCAACTACGGGCATAACCGAATGAAACAACATCTTTGAAGAAACCCATCGGATAGTCACCTAGTTACCTACATAAACAATAAAATAACAATAATAGTCACTTTGATAAAAGCTTGTCATGCATGAATTTACGGCCAGTGCCTCGTGATCCGTAAGTTTTATTTATTCGACGATTTTAGTCAGTATAAATATTTTGTCCATGTATATTTTCCTCTTTTCTTTTTTTGTTTTTTTTTTTATAATATGTAAAAATCCTTAAAAACTCACAGTTTGTCCTCGTCGCTACATGTAATGTACACTAGGACTCACAGGTTGATATTAGGAAAGAACAATAACATAATTACACTGATATCGGCTCGCAGCCAGCGTCCACGTCTTCTCTCCGCGGCGGTCGGTAGGCTCGTGCCCCTCGCCCCGCGACCCCGCGCGTGCGCTGCTCGAGACGACAGAGTTATACACCACAGACTATAAATGTCTATACACTACAATGACGAATTTGGGTGTAAGATTAAATATGATACACTAGTTGCGCCCCGCGGTTTCACCCGCATAAGTTTCGATCCCGTGGGAATATCGTGATAAAAAGTAGCCTATATGTTAATCCAGGGTGTCAGCTACCTCCATACCAAATTTGATCAAAATTGGTGCAGCCGTTTGAGCGTGAAGAAGTAACAAACCTATAAACACACACACACTCACAAACTTTCGCCTTTATAATATTAGTGTGATGCCAGCCTATGCTGCTGATGTTGTTGTTGTGTATGCTGTATTTATGTTAGATACGTTTCCGTACCGGTTCGAACATAAATCAATGTTATCGTAGGAGTCCTCTAAGCGCTGTTCACATCGCCAAAACCCGAAAATTTTGTCAGTTTATATCAAATAGACGACCTCTATTCTTCCGACAGCTGTTTGCTGTCGGGGGCAAGGCAAATCAGGTTATCGAAATGTGTCATTTTCGATACGGTAGCCTGTCGGATGGTGGTGAATAGCTATGCAGGATAACATTTTTCCGATTCTTGTATTAGCATCTAATTGTGTAACCTCTGTTGGAGTTCCAATAAATACATAAATAGTGCAGTAATACATGGCTGTAAGTTATAAGTACAGACGCCAGCACATCAAGTTACTACAATCTGTCGAATTTCTTTAAAAATTTTTCAACTTTATCGCTAAAGCAGAAGGTTTAAAATTGATTGGGAAAATGTGACAGTTTCGGGTAGCTTGATGTGCTGGCGTCTGTACAGACGCCATGACGCCATGTACATGGGCATTTAGCAAATAACACCACCAGTAAGCAATTTCCTTCTACTATAAAATATCTAAAACCTGAACTCATACGAGCACAAAACCCCGTCTCTGAAACAGAACGAAAGATAAAAAAGATAAAGAAACTCTAACGTAACATGATCGTTAATAAGTCAGGATATTTTACGGCTCGTCATATTTCATCCAGTTTTCAGGGATCCGTGCCCAAAGGGTTCAAAGCGGACCCTCTTGTTGTCTCTAGCAGCTTGATCACTGTCCAATAAAATATTTTGGTAAGCAAACAGAACGGAAACTGATGGGTACAGCAATTTGAAACGAAAACAAATAAGTATCAATTAATGTATAGAGGTATGAAGAACAGGGTGTAAAGTCCACTCATACTCTATAGAAAAGGGAGGATCCTCCGACCAGGCGGGTATTGTGTCTGGCGGGCAACTGCCCAATGATTCATGTCAGGCCGTTGTATCTATGCTAGTTGCGCGGTAAACTCTGCTTGCGAGATGCAGGATTTTGCGTGACGTTAGTATGACGCGTTATTCTCCCGTGGCGTTGTAGATACCGCTACAAATGAAAGGACATCATTCATTCCGTACCTAAAAATATAAGGTGTTGGCCAGAAAAAAAAGTAGGTACTGTTTTCTTATTTTTTTTTTCTTCTTATATTAATGGACTCTTGAGCACGTTGTACTATTACAACAAAAGTCTACAATTAGCCCCCCGGCCGCTATTTGAGATTGAAAATGCCTAAAATCATATTTTTATAAGACCGCAGATGACCAGCAGAGGACGTATTTCGGCTGAATCAATGAATAAATTACCACTGAAAATAGAACTTGGGTACTAGCTTCCGTCTAGACAGAAATCAACTATACCATAATATAGATTATCCTATGGCACTCGGCAATAGTGTAGCTTTCTATCAGTGAAATAAATTTTGAAATAGGATCAGAACTCCCAGATATTTCGTCTTAGGGTGCTTGCACAAAGAAGCGGGTTCCCGGTACCGTGTGGGTGAAATAGTCACACATTAACTTAAGCGCTCACACATAAAGAAACAGGTAAAACACGTAACCGTTTCCTGCCGAAGATAAACCTGCAGAGACCTGTACCGGGAGTCGGGACCAAAAACTTTCTTTTTTATGTAAGAACCCTTAAAAACAAAACAATTTTACCTCTTTATAATATTAGTTCTCATTATAATATTAGTTCTCTTTATAATATTAGTTCTCTTTATAATATTAGTTCTCTTTATAATATTAGTTCTTTTTATAATATTAGTTCTTTATAATATTAGTAGTTTTCTTTTCCCCACTAACATCCTGTATAAAGCTTGTAAAGTACTTACAGTTCGACAGTTATTTATAATGAGTACTGTACTAAAACAACACGCAGCGCTTCCATACAGCACTGAATTTACAAAAAGGAGACGGAAAGATATAGTTTGCCCTCAAAAAAGTACAAAACATGCTTTCACAGCCAATTTTTATATGTACCTCGGACCGCTACTCTATAATAGGCTTAATTAATGATAAAGAAAACATCTACTCCTTAAATCATAGTAACTGCAAGAAAATCCTTATGGAGGCTCTTTAAACTATGTCCTATGAATATACAGAGAAGTTATTACTTGTGCTACAGTAAATATTTGTATGTTAATTTTCGTATGTTTGTATTATATAATTTTATACACCATTTTACATATGTACCAATAAGATAAATATTATAAGTATGTGATTATTTAATCAATTAATGTTACCTCCAATCGCCTGAAACACAGGATTACCTAGTTCAGGCTCAAATCATGGATGAACTCGATATAGATTTAAGAAAAACTGTATTTAAAGTTAGTCTTCATATTTTTTGAATAAATTTATTATTATTATTATAGTTCAGAAAACTTAAAAGGTTATGTAAAACTAAAGCCATATTTACGTTGGAATAACGTGCTGCCGTCACGGAACCTTTGGTACTAAATTCGAAGCATATTTGTTTGGTTTCTTTATAACCGCCGGAAGATGATAGCCTTGGAGATTGACGTTTAAAGGAATATTTCATTTTCAACTGAATCCTTGGTCTGGAAGCAATTTTCCGATAACTTGTCCTTCTTCAAGCGAAAAGGATATTTCCTTATAGAGCTCATTTTTCCTTTACGATACTGTATTTGTTTATTCAAACTTTTTCCATACAAATATGGTACAAAGGCGGACTTATTGCCTTAGGCATTCTCTACCAGTCAACCAAGGGGGGAAAGAGATACGATAGCAGGTGCTCTGTTTGAGAGGAACATAATAATAATAAAAAAATGTTAAAAAGATACTGTATTTGTAGCATTAATTGTATTTTTTGTTATGTACACTTGCGTGCAAAAAAATTGGCCCACCCCATGCTCTCCATTTGAGAGTCAATTTCTCAAAAATCCTAATGAATATTATTTATTATTTTATATTGTGTGAAGGTAGGTAAGGTACAGTTTATTTGAACATACACTATATTTTGGTAAAAGCAATATTTTTGACAAGATCGACTCGATTCTTCAGATGTTCACATCACTCACTTTTGCTCGGAAATAGTGTGTGACTTTTTTTGTCAATCAAATTGACAAACGTTAAGTAAGTTTTGTTTATTTCTGTTTGTTTAATCAAAATTGAACTTGCTTTTTTTAACGGACTTCAAAAAAAAAGGAGGTTCTTTATTCAACACCCATATTTTTAAGTTCGCGATTTTCTCAAAAACGAATGAATCAGTTTTGATGATTCTTTCACTAACGTAATCTACATGCTTTCAGGAAGGTTTTAATATACAATATATTAGGTTGTTGTTAGTAAAACTTATTGAATTATATTGTTTCGAATCGAAGAGCATGGGGTGGGCCGATTTTTTTGCACGCAAGTGTATTTTCTTTATCCATACTAAAGTTACTCTGTCTGTCTGTCTGTAGCTTATGTTACCTTTTCAAGCCTAAACCACTAAACGGATTTCGATAAAATTTGACAGAGAAATATAAGATTGCATCCCGGGGAAGGAGATAGGATAGTTTTTATCGACATACCTCGCGGGCGAAGTCGTGGGCGGAAGCTAGTAAAGAATATATAAATATGTCGTGGATAGATGACGCCACAGTATAGTGAACAGCGCCATCTAACAATTTATTTGGTAAACGAGGAATCATGTGATCGGAAACGCAAGCGTGCCCTACCGCTTGGACACGATCGTCGGTGGAGGGGATGCAGCGAGGACTGGTGGAGAGACCTTGTGCTGCGACAGTCTACAGTCGACCGCCGTCGAGCTCGGACAGTCTCGGCAAACGCTCAATACCAACGCACATGTTTGTTTCCGACGCACATTTGCGTTTCGGTTGTTGATCGCTAGTTTATTAAAGTTACTTTAAATTCAAATAATATTTTCGTTCGAGTACCCACTATAGTGCCCACACCTATCTAAACTATGTCGGATCGTGAAGAAGTCCCGATGTATCGCATCACGGCCACCCGGCGATGCGACAAATAAATAAAAAGATAACATAAGGAAATATAAATAATATAATAGGTAGACATAGGTTTCATTGAAGTATTTGCTACAAATTGGCGACTAACATTGTCTGGTCTTCGTTCTGAAGTACCTACTGAAGATATAAAGAGTCGACTAAGCGAATAATCGAGTCTATCGCCGGAATCGATACAATCATTCTAGTCACGAATACGGTTCTCGAGAGTTCCGAACACGAAGTTCCGTTTCACGTACCATAACAGTTTTTAAACATTATTACCGTTTCGAATCTAAGGATTCCGACGATTGTAGTGAAATGCAATTCCGATTCAACTCGACTAGATTTCAGTTCAATCATCAGCTCGAATTTTAACGTAATTACGGAATTCGATATTAGTTCACATGAAACCTAATAACTCGGAAAGCATTTATTTGCTGAAATTCGATCAAATACGTAATGTGTTTGTTTATTTTCACACCAATTAAATTTCAGGCAATATGTATTCAGGTAGGTACTTTGTGAATATTGTTATTATCCACTAGCACCTCATCATCATCATCATGTCAGCCGAAAGACGTCCATTGCTGGACATAGGCCTCCCCCAAGCATCTCCACTTCGACCGGTCCTGTGCTTCCCGCATCCAACGGGTTCCTGCGGCCTTCACAAGGTCATCGGTCCACCTTGTGGGAGGCCTTCCAACGCTACGTCTTCCGGTACGCGGCCGCCACTCCAGAACCTTTCGGCCCCATCGGCCATCTGTTCTGCGAGCAATGTGCCCTGCCCACTGCCACTTAAGTTTGGCAATTCTTCGGGCTATATCGGTTACCTTGGTTCTCCTGCGGATCTCCTCATTCCTGATTCGATCACGCAGGGAAACTCCAAGCATAGCCCTCTCCATTGCCCTTTGGGTGACTTTTAGCCTTCTTATAAGGCCCATTGGCCCATTGGCCCACTAGCACCTGCCCGCGTGAAATTTCTTGTTCACCCGATCTACCCCGTCGCATAGCATCGCTTGCTCCTGTTCTGCTTCTAAGGGTCTTAGCGTGATGTTAAATAGCCTATCGCCTTCCTCAAGAATTAGGCTATCAAATACATTTCTTTTTTTAATCCGACTGGAAGTTCCAGAGATTAGTGCTTTCAATCAAACAAACACTTCAGCTTTATTATTACCCAGTATAGATAAAGCAAACTAATTAAGTCAGGCCTTGCCCACCAAGTCACAGTATCGCGTAAATTAATATTGTAATTTTAGATACTCCTTCTTCAAACCTATATGGTCCGAGTGACAGTTTATAAGAAAAAAAGGCATGGTGCGCTGTCAATGGTCGCTGGTCTGCTGGCTGCTTGGTTTTCGGATGCAATGGGCGTATTCTAGGCACGTTATAGTCTTAATTAGGGTCGTGTTCTATAATTCTTATGCACCTGTTAATTATTTATCTATGTGCTTGTTGCTAATTAAAAATGACGTGTAAGAAATGTAACTTTGTAGGTCATTTAGCAATTTGTTTTTCAATATATTTCACTTCTGGTTTCTAAGAGTAATTTTATTCTGTACTGCATACCTTTCCAGGCAGTATGTAGTTCGCAATTTCACATCTAGTAAAACGTAGGTACACGGTACACCATTTATTCAACGTCCTCGTTACCATTCTTCAAAGTGAGCAAGCGTAAAATAAAGCATATTTCTTTCATCCTCCTGGTTCGTATGGCCGTATTGAGTGTGCATTTGAACAAGTGAAGCGCTAAAAACTATCGCCTTAGTGTGCTCAGACCGCAGACCACGGAGACACTTCAGCTAGAGGCGGCATTGTCGACACTTTCCATACAAACCGACACAAACATTACGTATACAGAGTGGCAAAGGGACGTCGACGTGCAAACTGTAACCACGAGTTCAGTACACAATCCTAGACCACTTAGCGTAAAAAATTTTCGTCGGTTATAAAAAAAAAATGCTGTTTCATACGAAAGCGTGACCTACGCGGTCAAAATATATGGAAGAACTATTTTTTTTTCTAACTGACGAAAAAAATTTCAAAGCCTCCGCGTTAGTTCAGAATCATGTACTGAACCTACCACTCTGTATATAAACTGACGGCTAATGATATTATATTAAAGAGGCAGATATGGCACTAGCGCGCGCAAATTGCTGCAGACAAATTCAGACAATTGTTGTAGTTTCATTTAGTCCGCTAATAGCAGCGCAACACACTACAGATAGCTATCTCTTTCTGTGTCATACGTTCCGTATTATCTATCGCAGTAAGTACTTTGAAATAACAACGAAGCAATACAGAACGTCGCTCAGTATGAACGTAGCGTATCTTTCCTTTATAATATCATTGCTGACGGCTATGAAGGCGGATTGTGCGCTCAACGACAGACGCCAGCACATCAAGCTACTATAATCTGTCAAATTCCTTTAATAGATTTTCAACTTTATCGCTAAAGCGTAAGGTTCAAAGTTAATTGGGAAAATTTGACAGTTTCGGGTAGCTTGATGTGCTGGCGTCTGTACTTTCCGTGCCACGAATTTTATTAGAACTTCTACAGTAGCTGCCGGCGCGGCAATTCCGTGCTCTGTGGCTCAGACGGCTCGCGAGCGTCGGACGATGAAATTACACGAGACTTGGCTGAGGGGTCTACCTTTTATAGCAGAACTTTTTACGTCATAATATTGTTTTGCATAACAACGGATAGCATAAACTTCATTTCGCAGAAAATCATTTCGCATACACTCAGTTGTCATACATTCAAAACTCATAATTTTGTTAGTCAGAATCATCTTTAGGCATAATGTTTATATCCATAATAATTAAAAAGCAGAACCATCATATCGCAGAAAATTCACAGTCAGAATCGTCTTTTGGCATACATTTTATATCGATAGTCATGCAAAAAAACATGCAGCATGCATGCAGCATGCATGTAGCATGCAAGCAGGCATGCAACATGCAGCATGCATGCAGCATGCAAGCAGGCATGCAACATTGCAACATGCAGTAGGCATGCAGCATGCAAGCAGGCATGCAACATGCAGCAAGCATTGTTTCTGTCACGGCTCCGGCGCTGCGGGGTTTGGGCGGCGCCACGCGAGCTTATCGTCACAGATGGTTTTAACGCTCACCACCGCAGCTTCGGCTTGCTGGCCGGCTTCGCCGGCCAGCCTCAGCCGCGGTGGCGGGCCTTCAAACCACCTGCTCCTCAGCTCGCGGGCCGCCCTACCCCTCCGCGCCTACGCGGGTTTAAATTACACTCTAGGGGTAGGGCAGACAAGACTGCGTAAAGTCGGTTTCGCAGCGATTCGTTTCTGTCACAAAATTTTGCAGCACAACGTATTGACTTTTTATGACACAAATTTAATTTAATATTGAAAATGCTACCAATACATGCTATATTTAGAACATTCTATGTCACTTTTGCAGACCATTCGATTTTAAATACATTGCACGTAGGTTATCTAACCATTCGACAGCATAAATTTACTTTATTTAAATTATCAGTTTTATTCCATATATTATAAGTTTTTGATGTTTTGAACACTAATTTTTACAAGAAGATACATCTATTTTAATTTTTGATGTTCAAATATGCACCCATACCAAATAATCGTATCTCTAAATAAATGTTATGCTAAACAAAATTATGCATAATATTAATTATGGCAAAGGTAATTATGCGAAACAAAATTCTGCCAAGATAAAAGTATGCCATTGTAAATTCGGACACGTAAATATTCTGCCAAACAAAAGTTATGCTAAATAATTTTTATGCCTTAAAAATATTCGATTAAATAAGATTATGCCATGTGAGTTATGCCAAATAAAAATCGGAGTATCAAGATTCTGCCAAATAGAAGGAACCCTTGGCTGAGAATCCTATAAATCTAGGACTGTTTACCATTATATATAGAGATGTTGTTGCATTTAGGACTGTAAGCGGATTTAATGTGGCTTAGAAAAGAAGTAGTTTGGAGTGAAATTGTTTGGTTGGTGAGAGCAATTTCCTGAAGGAGTTGTTCAGTTGGTAGAAAAGGAAAATAGAATGGCAGACATAATGAAGTTTTCAAAATATCACACGACGAAATAAAGAACCCATTATATGCTAACCGACTGTATAATAAAAACTTTTTTACAAAAAAAAACAACCGACTTCCAAAAACACTATAAATAAAGAGAAAAATAACTTTAATTTCGGAAGTCGGTGTCTTTGGATTTGTATTTTAGTTTTTGCCACCGACTTCCGAAATTAAAGTTATTTTTCTCTTTATTTATAGTGTTTTTGGAAGTCGGTTGTTTTTTTTGTAAAAAAGTTTTTATTTTTCACTTTTTAGCGGATCAGTTTGTAATTTATCTAAGTTATAATAGCCTAATGTCAACTGCTTATCACCTTTTACAGAATATGCTTTTCCCGATGCACGGACGTTAATTGTTGAGGAGTTCTCCTAGTAAGAACCAGGAGAACTGGAGCTGATTGAGAAGTCACCATCAGCTCCACTTCACCATACGCGTTGTAATGAGCATAAATTGCTTAGCAGCCATATTAAAGTAATCGAATCGCAACCCGTGAAATATTTGTCATTGAGTAGTGCCATTTGTGGTCTTCATCATCAGTTCCACTTTACCAAATCATAATTTCCGAGAGCAAATGCTCAAGTTACTTTAATAATAAAAACAAGGCAAGAAAAATTTTGCTAAGGGCCAAGTTTATGTTACGCTTAGTCGTGTAAAGACGCTGTACGACATTGTATTATGCGACTTTGAACCTACCAAATTGCTAAATAGACCACATGACGAAAAGGCATTGCGTGAAATGCAACGATTGAGGCTTTTATAAATCATCATCAACCAATTGCAGTTCACTGCTGGACGTAGACCTCCCGAAGTTTGCGCCAACGTTCGCGATCCTCCGCTTCTCTCATCTAGCCACTACCGGCAACCTTTGTTAGGATAATTATACAGAAGAAAAACTCGCAAAAGTATTTCACCTTAAGAAGTATTTATTAGACTAGATGCTGATAATCCTGGCTGCAGCATCAGGCCAACTTATGTCAACATTGCATTGAACTTAAAATTTAGTCCTGTTTAAAATGAGCCCAAACACGACTACGGTGCTGTAATTTCAAGGTTTGTACTTTTTCTGATGCTCGACTGGCTTCAGCATCAGGTCTCTATGTACTTCGGTGTTCCTCATTAAGAGTACGTTTATCCACACATCGAGCCCTTTTCAATGAGCGTAAACACGATATATCTGCTGTTAGTTGTCGAGGAGTTAGGTACTCTGCAGACTATCCTGACTGCAGCATCAGGTCATAACTTGATGATCATGAGACCAAATGTGGCAAATGCCCTATCAAACATCAAAACAATTTACTAAAACAGTCCTTGCCTGTTCGAGTAACTTCTTACTGTTAAGGAGTTGAACCTTCCATCATCAGCCCAGCTACCTGAGATAGTGACAACCGTACGCAAATACACAAGATACTTCATAAAATATGCGAAAAACAATAAGTGAGCCTATAAAATTTGAGGGTTGCTCTCGATTTCTCTAAGATCCCATTATCAGATCCTAACTTAGTGACAATGGGACCACCTCAGAACTATCTACTTTCGAACAAAAAAAGAATTTTGAAAATCCGTCGACAATTGGCGGAGTAATCGATGAACAAACATACAAAAAAAAAAAAAAAAAAAAAAAAACATACAAACAGCCGAACATAGTACCTCCTCCTTTTTGTGAAGTCGGTAAAAACACCAATTACCCGAAATCCACACAGCCACTGGGATCACTAAGGATCGTACCGGAGAAAGGGCAGCAGCGTTCTCTATGTATTCCACCATCATACCATACTGCGATCGCCAACCCGCCTGCCAAGCGTGGCGATTATGGCAAACCCTCCCAAAATTGGGGGAGGCCTATGTCCAGCAGTGGACGTCTATCGGCTGAAACGTCGACGTCGACACAGCCACTGTGGTTTAACTGCAAACAACGTTGAAAACTGCGTCCTTTTTTCTCTCTACACTTTAATAAAAAGTTATCCAAACGCCTGTATAATTTACTCTAAACGACTTAATAATACGACAAATAATAATAAAGACGCAACAGCAAAGTTTAACGACAATCGCGAATGCACTCATTTGCGAACTAAATTGCATTGTATCTTCGGTGTTTATTCCATAATTTGTTATTCATAACAGACTACGAAACGACGATACTCGCGAAACTTGGCCGAGGCTTGCGTAGTTGTGACTACTTACGACTTGTGCACGACTTGCCTGTTTAGATACAAACTCTGCCAGAATAAGGAGTTCGTAGTTTGCGCTGAGTATGACTTTAATTGAGTCCTAATTTATTATATTTGTTGCTAAATAAACGGTCTGAGAAGTTTATAGCATAACAGGATAGTCAACCTATAATGTAGGTAGTCACTGCTGGGACACAGACCTCCTCTCGTCGAGAGGGAATGGGCATTAAATCCACCACGCGAGCCCAGTGCGGGCTGGTAGATGTCACATGTCTTCGAATTTTTGGTTCTATATAGGATATGCCGGTTTCCTCACGATATTGTACCCTCACCGTTTTGCGAGCAGTTTATAACTAATGTAAGATACACGGTACGGTCTACCGGAGAGGTTAACCACACGTCGGTAGCGTGTATGGGGACGTTCCGGTGTACCGAAGCGGTCTTCAGTTTTTTTACAGGTACACTGTTCGGTGTCACTCGAAAGAAGCTCGCTTGGCAGGTGGGTTGGCGATCGCAGTATGGTATGGTGGCGACCGTAGTGTGTATGGCCGGCTTAACTATGAATGTATCTGAGGCTGAAAATGTCTCCAAGTAAACTTGAACTATTAATAGTGCTTCAATTTGTTTCTCTGCTAGGTATGGCGTGATGGAGAAAATTACCAGTCAAAGATAAAGCGCTCTTCAAAATAATTAGTTTATTTTCCAGCACTGGTAGAGAGCATAATTTTACTAAATAACTTTTAATTGGCACTGCAATTCCATTCAATCTACAACAAACAGCAATTCAGATTTCTAGCTACTTATTTGCCAATCCTTGTCCTTTGTAAACTATTCTAATGTAAACATGTTAGCTGTGTTAGAACTTCAAATAACCCTTATCCCTCCTCGTTTTTCCTATACATTCCAGATACCCAGACACCACTTATCAGTTGGAAATCTAACAGCAGTGTACGCGGAATCGCTGTCAGGCGCCGACCGGCCGCGGCCTGCTGCGAACCGCTGTGCGATCGCGATGTTATCATCCATTACTTCATTTGCATTTCGAAATGTGCAATACAAATATAGTAGTCCCTCGATTTATTTAACGATTCCTCTTGAATTCAGATCTTCAAAGGAATCGATGTATCTTTGAAAGCATTAAACATAAACAGCTTGGTAATCGATTGGATAGGCGTCGCGGTCGGGGTGCTGTCGTTGACCGCAACTTAGTAGTAGTATAAAGGTTCCTTTAAACAGGCGCGACACGCGATAAAATGGCGCGCGACTCAAAGACACCGCAAGTCGCGCAACGAGCGGTGCCTTTGAGTCGCGCGCGATTATATCGCGTGTCGCGCCTGTTAGAAGGAGCCTTTATGGGGTATGCGCTAAGGTAGGCCAGGCCGTCAAAATAAAATTTTAATACGTTTTCTGCAATTTTCAGGTTAGTTTCAGCTTGCATGTTAATCAAGATTCGCGACTGTAACAAAACGTGTACTTATACAATTATATTCATTAAAATCCTCAACACAACTCTATGAGGTTTATTTCTAGATGTTGCTTAAAAAAAAGAAATGATTGGCGACTGTTTTACCATACACTTTTGACGTTCTAATGGCAACTTTTATAAAGAAAGGGATCTAAGTTAGAATTGGCTTCAAACGAAACAAAAGAAAATTTGAATTACGCGGGCGACTCTGGTGCCTTCACCTTAACTACTGACCTAGCTAAAGCTAGATTACCATAAAGGTACTGAAACACATACTCATTACTAGCATGCTCAAACCAATCGGAGCACGCGAAAATCGAAGTCACGTGAGTTTCGCGTGCTCCGATTGGTTTGAGCATGCTAGTAATGAGCATGTGTGTCAGTACCTTTAAGAAATGCAATTTCTCTTGCTTATTTTACTCCTCTTCTTCTGTGCTCAAAGAGCAATGCACCAAGTATTTAGAAAAATAAACATTGAGGCAGGAATCGATGGGTACAGCGCCGGGCCGTCGACCGTTGGAAACGCTACCGCACTGATGTTATCCGATACAATATTCATATACATTTTAAAAAGGAATACTGTTTTATTTGATCGTAAATACTCGAAATATTATTTTTATACATTACTTTTGCATGAACTTTATATTTCGAGTTGCGAGAATTTTATGCGGCACTTACTCCGAAACATACAAACTCAAACTCAAAGCATTTATTTCAACTAAACCTTGTACAGGCACTTTTGAATTGTCAAAATTAAATAGTCTGTCAGTTAGTCAGAAAGTTGAAGCTAGTTGCCCATTCCAAAACGTAGATCTCTATGGAGAAGAACGGGCAAGAAACTCCATAGACACTCTTTTAAATCAAGTTATTACAAAATCCTGGGTACATTATTCTTGTTGCTTCTATATGTGAGAAAAATGTAAAAAAAAAAAAAAGACAAATGAAGAAACAATTCAAAATATAAGATTACTTAGGTTGATTTAAATAAGTAGGTACATATTTTAAAGTATACGATTTCAAAGCACTAGAATATACGTAGCTATAATTTTTCTAAGAAATATAAAATGTTAGAGATTTATCAAACCGTTTGGAAAAGGTTCAGTCAACGAAATGGTCCGTGACTGGAAACAGTCAATGATGTACTTAGTTGATTTTTTTTTATCAGCCTATAATGTTCCCACTGCTGGGCCAAGGTCCTCCTCTCTGTGAGAGGGAGTGGGCCGTAATACAGCACGCGGGCCCAGTGCGGGTTGGTAGCTGATTTATAAAAAAAAAATCTCTCATTCAAAAAATAGAGCCCAATCTAACCCAAAAATACTAAATACTAGAATACACTCCTTTGCCTGTAATCTCACTTTGACATATTTCTGGTAATGTTTAGCTTTGCTATTGTGTCGTGAGAAGACAGAACAATAATAAAGGCAGCTTTGGGAGATAAACACTTTTTTATGACTTAGGGCTGATTTTTCCATCGCCAGATAACTTTTATTCGAGGAATAAAATTGACATTTGACAGTTTTTGTATGAAATAACTGTCAAAATTTTTAAATTATTCCTCGAATAAAGTTATCAGATGATTGAAAAATCAGTCCTAAGTATAACTTGTGACAGCCGGAGTAGGCGAAAGATAACTCAGTTCGATGTATTCCACTCAGGGCACTGATTTCAACCGCACTTGGACGAACGGCACCTGAGCACTTCCACTAACCGCACTGAAACAAAATTCTTAGAACCTTATTCTTGAAGTCTATTCCAATTTATGTTTCAAATTGGTGTTATTTCAAGTTAAACAAATATCTACGTTATTTTAGTGGTAATTAAGTTGATTTCGGTGACTAGCACTATTGAAAAATTTATAAAAATGTTTGTAGTTGTAGCGTAAACTAAACTTTATTGTGTAATAATTAAAATTATTTTTCCATAAACTCATGTTTGTTTACATTTTTGGCAAATAAATCGCGAATGCACATTAGGTATTGAGTGACAAATATATAAGTACGCTTTGTTAGTCTAGGAAATCTGGCTAAATACCGGTAGGACTTCGCCGCACAACCTTAACCATGAATTCATACAGTACATGAGTACATGAGTCTGAACTCCCCTGCGTTGAAATTTTTTAATCAGTTGTTTAAAACAAAAGAATCGAATTATAAAAAGCATTTTTTTTTAAATCTACTCAACCTTTCAAATTTGGATTTGATAGATTGAGTAGATTAAAACATAGATCAAAACATAAAAAAGACACACACACATATAGATTTTTTTTATAGAACATAGTTTTTTTTTAAACCGACGAAAAATTTCTGTGCTAGAATGTCTAAAATCATGAACTGAATTCATAGTTTCAGTTTCGCGCCGACGTCGTTGCCAACCTAGATCAGATTACTACTAAATTGAGTTCGCATGTAAATATGATATTTATATACTAGCTATTCAGTTTTAGCTATTGACATGTTTGACAGCCCAGTTAATTGGATTATCTAAAGAAAGTTTGGGGTCAGAAGTTCGTTGACACGAAAAAAAAAAGTTTGAGCGTAATTACAAAGGCTTTCTTCACAGATCAAGTCTTTGTCCAGTTAATATTAACTTTTAACCCCTTGTTTGCCGTAATTACAGACACAATTAAGAAGCCATTGTGTCTCGCGTAGATCTACGTTCAGGCAGTTGAGAGGTTAAAGCAAGCTTGTTCATTATTATCATTAGTAAACTGCCTATAATGTTCCCACTGCTGGGACACAGGCCTCCTCTCTATGAGAGGGACTGGGCCATAATCACAGATATAGATATACCTAGATAACGCAAGAGCAACTACTTCGCGTGCCAAAAATTGCACCAGCTTACGATTACAAATCGTAAGCCGCCCCTTTCGCGCTCAGTCCTGGCTGGGTAAGTGGGAGCGAGAGCGCGAGTTTGTGACGTCATAGTAGGTAGTCAAAAAATGGCACGCTTGGTTTTCATACAGTTCGTGATACTTGCGTTATCAGTGGCCATAATTCACCATGCGGGCCCAGTGCGGGTTGGTGGATGTCTGTGGTCTTCGAATTTTTGGTTCTAAGACATGCCGCTTTCCTCACGATGTTTTCCTTCACCATTTTGAGAGCAGTGGTGATGAAATCAAATACATAAAGTGCCTGTCTGGGTTTGAACTCATAATAACTCCTAAGTTGGGGCCGATAGCATTGCTCTCTCAATTATTATTTATTTATTTGATTCACCAACAATTGTATACACTATTTTAAACAATTTAAACAAAAGCAACGAATAGGAGTAAAGTGTAATAATCACTTATAGGTAAACTCTGCATGCACACATGTATCAGTGGTTGACCAAAATAACATCGACCAATCATTTAGTTGACATTGGATTTTACAGTAACAGTTTATAAAGGAAAGGATTTCAGGACCCAGCTGCTTAACTTCTGAAAACTTCCGAGCTCAAACCAAATCCAATTTTATTTGAAATCTCAATCAATCAATTTGTCTCTAGTTTATGGCAATTTACATTCACATAATATTACATAATCAACCTTTAAAGTTTCCACTGCTGGGACCCAGGCCTCCTCTCACCGAGAGGGAGTGGGCTGTAATCTACCACGCGGGTCCGATGCGGGTTGGTAGAAAAATAATTAACATTTTTTTTTTCAGGATGCATTTTCGAGGTGATCCGGAAGAGAACCAAAGTTGTCGACATAGCTCACAGAATAAGCAAGCTGAAGTGGCAATGGGACGGCCATATTAGCCGTAGAACCGATGACTGTTGGGGTAGACGTGTTCTTGAGTGGAGACCACGAATCGGCAAACGTGAGGTAGGACGCCCTCAGGCTAGGTGGAGCGACGATCTTCGCAAGATGGCTGGTAGCAGCTGGATGGAAGTTGCCGGAAAATCGAGTTGAATGGTGTGCAATAGGAGAGGCCTATGTCCAGGAGTGGACTGCTGTAGGTTGATGATGATGATGACAACATTATTCGGTTGAAAAATGTCGTAAGAGAGCGTACAGTGGGTTATTCGATTAAAAAAAACTAGCCAAGTGCGAGTCGGACTCGCACACGAAGAGTTCCGTACCACAAGGCAAAAACGCCGAAAAAACACGTTTGTTGTATGGGAGCCCCCTTAAATATTTATTTTATTCTGTTTTTAGTATTTGTTTTATAGCGGCAACAGAAATACATCATCTGTGAAAAGTCAAAGTCAAAGTCAAAACATTTATTTCAAGTAGGCACTTAAAAGGTACTTTTGAACGTCGAAAATTTCAACTGCGGCAACAGAAATACAAAATTTGTGAAAATTTCAACCATCTAGCTATCACGGTTCATGAGATACAGCCTGGTGACAGACGGACAGTGGAGTCTTAGTAATAGGGTCCCGTTTTTACCTTTTGGGTACGAAATCCTCAAAACAATAGGTACCTACTAAAGTTCACTTACAACCTTCAAAAAGCTTAACCTATGCGTCCACTATTTAAGTATATCAACATGGTGTTTCCCTACACGTCTCTGACGTCACAACCATTGTGTAGCCTAGGCTCATAACGTGGCCTAGTAACATCTGCGAGCTTCTGACATGACCTCATAACGAAGTATTACAAACAAGCGACACAGAGTGAACATGTTTCATAAAAATATAGCTATTTTTCAGGGTGAGAAAATAATGCGGTAAGTAATTTGACGTATGTAAATTGTTTCAAGGTAATGTATTGCGTTGTAGGTATTATAATAATCCGTCATTATGCCACTTAGAACGATTTTCCCATTGGTTTAGGTGTATTTGACGTAACAGAATGTTTTTAGATTGTGGTTTGTTTGGTTATTATTAGCTCGTATTTAAAAAAAAACAAATACAATGTGTACGACCATATTGTGCACTTAATATACCTATAGTATATAAGGTATTAGTATAATAAAGTTTTTTTTTTATAGCTTCAATTCACAGTTTAGTGTTTATAATATGAGAGTTTATATAAAAATTCTGTTATATTTTTTAGCCGAATAAAAAATCACGTCGATCCGGTACCAACCACTGTGAAACAGGAAATATGTTCCCTGGATGTTGTCGATGTCATGCAACAGTCGACTCAAGGCACACAAAGCGAGCCCAAAACAAGACCCAGATTCCCTCATTCTCATCACAAAATCTCAACATCGACAGCCCTAGTTCCAATTACTTCTCATTAGACCCTCCGTCACACAGACGCGTAGCATGACGACGTTCACCCTCTCTTCTAATCACACCGTATTCGCAGACTAACCGCGCGTCAAAGTGCATTAATCCTGCGATAATTAAATGAGGTTTTTGTAACGGTGTGATTCGCGGCCTTTGAATTTTGTGGGGTATAACTGTTGGGGTAGGTGTTGGGGTAGGTTGTTCTATTCAGATTGAGATTACACTTGCAATTTAATTTGAAGTCGAGAAGATTGACGTGTAAAAGAGGAGGAACATAGGGTTAACACAAGCGTAGGGTGAAAATTGTGTACAAAAACTGAGAAAAAAAAAATGTTTAAACGAAAAACTACCCGGGTGTTATGTCTAGCGGGCAACTGCCCGATGTCGGGCCGTTGTATCTATGCTAATTGCGCGGTAAACTCTGCTTGCGAGATGCAGGATTTGTGTGACATCAGTATGACGCGTTGTTCGCATGTGGCGTTGTAGATACCGCTACACATAGATACATACCTACTTACATAGATATGTGGGTAATATGTCGTGAAGAAGTTGTAAGACTTAATTACGGGATTTACTGGAGGCGAACAAGAAGGTAGACGATCTATGATGGTAAGTGGCAACTAAATAACTAAAGCTTTAGGTGCGATAGGTTTTAAAATAATTATAACGTAAAAGTTTAAGTTAGATTAAAATTGTTTATTAGTCTTATAGCCTAGATTGTAATTAATTATTAAAAACCTGGTTCTTTTTTAAAGAACAAAAAAATAGTGCGATACAATTTCATAGTTCAAGCTCTAGCCGTTAGATGTTTGACTCAAAGATGGAAGCGCACCTATCAACAAATAAAACCCGGTCAAGTGCGAGTCTGACTCGGCCACCGAGGGTTCCGTACAAGTAGGTACGTAACTACAAATTTATAATTTTCGGATTTTTTCGCTACATGACATTGCTTCTTGCCAAATTTCATGATTCTAGGTCAACGGGAAAGACCCTATAGGTTTTGATTCTCTTGCGAGTGTCAAAATATTATGCGGCATAAATGGAACATAAACGCCCGTATCTTTCGATTGCGTTGACTTAGAAGTTTAATTTTTTCACTGCTTCAAGGGATTGCAGCCCTGAGTATTTGATATTAATTTCAACTTGATAGCTCCACGCGTTTCTTGGAAAAACAGTCTTGACAGATGGACAATGAAGTGATCTTATAAGGGTTCCCTTTTTCTTTTTGAGGTAAAAAAAAATTTTATTTAAAAAATAAAAAGACCCGACTACGGTAAAAAACTTAAGTTAAAGAAAGTGAAAAGCTAAAAACAAACCCATTTTAAATTAAATAAAAGTTGGAAGCAGGCCCATTTTTATTATATTTTCAAATTCAAATGGGTCCCGCCTGCTTCCAACTTTTATTTAATTTAAAATGTTTGCGCGTTTTCGCGCAGTCGGGTAAATAGCAGCTATATCTTGCTGAAAATTGCCTTTTATCATACTCATACCGCACCAACTGGTAAATACCGCAGCAATTTATTAAAATATTTAAATTAGTTCCTTAAGACTCGTTAATTAAGACTTCAATTAACAAGAAGTATCAAGTATCAAGACAGTGATTGAAACTCCTAGTCATTATCTAGAGCCAATCTAAGATACTGTAATGAACTCAAGGATACTGTATTTTAAATTCACGGAGAAACTTTAAATTATCTTTTGAGAGAATAAGCTGGGAATTTCGCACTAGAATAAGCTTGAATATTTCCGAGTTTGAAGAAGAATGTTTAACTAAACACTGGTAAAAATTACAGTAAAAAAATAGCATAACGATATCTTGTTATAACTTTTATTTAGTAGCTGTAAATTATAGTATTACTAGCTTGTGCCTGCGACTTTGTCCGCGTGAACTATCTTGTTCGCACGACCCTGCACCCCGTCGCATCGCATCGTCTGCCCGCACTACTACTTCTTTTTCGCGTTCTCTCTTACTATTTTTCATTTTACTCGGCCCCTAGAGTGATGTTAAATAGCCTTCCTCAAGAATTCAGCAAAAAGAATTTTTCAAATCCGTTCAAACACTCACACATTATTAGTACTTATAAATATACATGTGGGATAAAAATCCGATGAAAGAACGAGATGTCACAAAAATACATACCGTAAAATCACGTTCTGGAAATCGTCTTATTACTAGCTGTTAAGATGCTATAAATAAATAATGATTGTCAACCCGTGAATATCAAACGCCGATCAACCTATAAAACATACAATTAACAACTCTGCAGGGGACAATATCGCGACAATCAAAACATTTGACAATCGGATTCATAAATCGCAGTACCTACCTCTACCCACCTTGGTTAATTATCGCAGGACCTTTGTTGTTAATGACAATTTGTTATCCATTCGTCGAATTGTTAAATTAAAGTTAATCAATTAGTCTTTGGGTGTGCAATAACCCACTGCACACACACAAGCGTTACACTGTACACTAAGGTGTATCCAGACGCACATAGCTTCTTTCGCGTTTGAACTACGAGCCTCAGTTGTGAATTTGCTTGCGCCTACGCCGTACAGCGCGTAGCTTGCGCGCGAGCAGCGCGTGGACGGCGCGGCGCAGGGGCTGCGTACGAACATGAAATGCACGCTCGCACACCGTCTGACATTTCGCCACAGACCTACTTTTGGAAGCTCGAAATGCAATAGTCTGTTTAGGTAGATTGCCTGTCTCATTCATAAACATTTGACATTTATAATCGCTTCATAAATAGCACCCGTCCTTGTCATTTTCATGTCAGTGGAGTGTGGGGCAATATACTATGCCAACATTTATAGGATATCGAAAATTTCTTGATATGGTACCTTTCCTCGTGACACACATTCATCGAACTGCGCCCACGCTAATATCAAATGTCCTAACAAAAATAGACTCTATTCCGTCGTACTAAGATTACGAGCTTCGATTGAGATCGGACGGATTCGGTCGTTATCGTACCTGGTTCGCCCTCTTTAAGAGTACGCAAAAAGCGGCACCCCACTTCATTAAGTGTTCGACGGCCTGAGCGAGATTTACTTTTATATGAACGCGAAGACGCACACCTACGGTAGCCTTATAAAATTGTTTGGGCTCGAGCTAAAATGCATTGTTATGACGGCACTTAAGCGTTTTAGTAACATTTTTAGGCTGTTTTACTGTGTTGTGAGCAGAAAAAATAATAAAATTTGCTGTAAAAGTTTCCGCGATATATTTTCTAACAGATTTTCTATTTGTTTATGACATCTTACAGATTGAATCGGTCTATAAATTCCTGTCGTGTAAAAGATAGTATCAAACAATTGTATAATAAATTCTGCTCATAAACTTGCAGTAGCTATTTGCTTCAACATTGAATCTTATCTTCACGCTCATCGTCACAATTGTGCAGAACTTGTGACGGATTCATATCATAATTTACTTGAGAGTGAATTACATTGTAATAACTTGGCTCTCCCATGGCTCTTGTTTAGTCAAAAGGAGTCTCACTAAAGTAGGTAATAATATTTAAGCCGGAATATTGTGTTTAATTTTGTTATGCAAAGTATCTGTTTTTTTTCACTGTTACGTTCAATAAAACAACCCTTTCCGAATTCCATCTCCATACATCTGTGTTCCTCGTTTCAGATTTTCAGGTCGTACTGTGCAAACATCACGATATTTAATATTAAAACGACCTCAACTTTACAATTTTACTTACACCGCAGCGGTTACAAGCAAATACAAATACACCTATAAACATTTTAACGATAAGAGATGTAGATAGTAAAATATTCATAGGACGCGTTAAAGATTTAGGACCGGCTTAAAAGAGGCACGCAGGTGTATATATTGAGTACCATCAAGCACATCACTTTAGTTACTACGGAACCAGCCCTTACTGCTACGAGATAAAAGCACTGTGAAGTCGAACTTACACCATGGTCTAGCGGTTGACTGTACCTCTACAGCTTCGCCTCGTTACAAGGTCAAAGAACCAGACAGTGGGGGGAAATGTCTGGTAGAGGTAACTAACACTAAACGTACTCGGTAAACACGACTGGGTGCGAAACGGTCTTTATGTATGACTGCAGTGCGTGAGGCTGTAAGCAATCAAAATATGATGGAGTTCAAAGAATCATGTTGGATCTAAGGAGGCATCGTGACATGTCTGGTTTTCGTACTAAATGAAAAAAGGTGAACAAAATGTATTAATATGTTATGTCAGTTGCATCCTATTAAAAGCCGACCCCAATGTTGATGGGAAAGGGCAGATGAAGATATTATGTATCGGTGTGTATTTCATTAATCTACGTTAAAACCATTCTCCTCGGTGTAAAGAACTAGCCACTATATTACAGGCCAACTTGCATCATGGGTATTGAATATTTTCTCATCACAATACCTAACAATTTTCCGAGCTTCGTTTGTCTCGTATCCAAACGTTTTAATAACTGCGGAGCACCGAGACCCTTATTAACTACTGCAACTTTAATTTCCCAGAGGGTGGACCACACGAGTGTTTCTTCCCAGACTCGTCGCTGGAACTTGGGACATTCATACACTGCATTCAAATTGCAATAACAAAACTTTTGTTTCGTCTCAAGAGGGCCACACGACTTCTTGAGCAAGACCGGGGTACAAACAATTTTAATTTAATATTTTAAAATTAACTTTAAAATTTTTGGAGTTTGTTTTAAAATTCTCTTCGTTGTCTGTTCTGGACATTTCGTGAAACATTTTAATGTTAAATTCATTTCGCTTGATAGTTTGTTAAAGAGAAACGTTGAATTGACAATTTGCAGCGGCCTTTCATAATATTAAAGGGTCAGGTCGGCCCGAGGAAATAGGTCAGGTGGGGCATAATGTAGTATGATATGCAGATAAATAGGCTCCGAAAGTTATTATATCCTGTCAAGTTTTCGTATATCTTCGAGTTTAGTCACGTTTTGCATATTTATCTTGTGAGTAGGTCATCATGTGTCGTAACTTATTGCTTAATCCTTTTTAATAATTCGTCTTTAGGGACTGCCCCAGTTTCATATTCGCGTGTTACGCTTTTTACTTTTGCTTACTATTTATAATTTTCTAACGTCAGTAAATATTCACACGGAAAACCAACGAACACTCTTGAGCATTGCACAAAAACTGAACGATATATCAACAACAATAGACGTTGCAGTGCGATAAATAAAAACTGTAAAAAAACTTCCTTGCATTTCCTATTAATGGCGTGTCCAGGGGTCGCAAGTCACGTTTCGCTGACACAAAGGCATAGAATGAACATTATGGAATTTAATTTGAGTGATCCTCATCGTGTCTACAGAGACACGATGAGGATCACTCAAATTAAATTAATATCGTTTAGTTTTTGTTCAATGCAAAAACGGGTGCTTACACGGGCAACTTATTTGTGCTGGGGAATATTGGTCAAATAACGTCATGGCAACATCAAGCAATTTACTGCAACGTCAAAATGTAGTAATTGTTTCTAGAGATACCACACCATTATTGGGCGATATGGAGCAACATTGCTCCATTACGAAAGGCAACTGTAGTCAGCCAATAGTTGCTGAAGAAATTGCCAGTGTAAGCGCAGTTAAGGTAGGTGTACCTATTGAACAGGTGGCTGACATGTGTGGTGATTTCCCGCGGGAAGCGCCCACGCACTGATCGTGCGAAACAAAACGCTAACAGAGCGTAAACGCAATAAGTACCGTGCGTGGTTGGAATTGGGCAATTCTTTTAGTGCAATTAGTTCGCGTGGTGCCGGACTTAAAGAATACCACCACCCCTTACTTCCCGTGGGTGTCGTAAAAGGCGACTAAAGATCGTACCGGAGAATGGGCAGCAGCGTTCTCTGTGTATTCCACCATCATACTACACTGCGATCGCCAACCCGCCTGCCAAGCGTGGCGATTATGGCAAACCCTCCCGAAATTGGGGGAGGCCTATGTCCAGCAGTGGACGTCTATCGGCTGAAACGAATTAGTTCGCTGTTTGCAAGACAAAGAGATGGGGTTGGATTTTATTATTATTTGGTTACACACTAGCAGCTTATTAGCTGATGCGTATGTATCAAATCGCTTGGAGATATTTAATCTGTCCAGTTGATTCAATATCCGGGAGTCGTCACAACTGGAAGCTTTTTAAAATTTGATGTTGGTACAACTCGGTTAGACAAAACAAGAATTGCTTCAAAGCTTTTTTCTGTGATGAATTTTCCCATTGTTTTAGCGAATAAAGTATTCAGTTACATTTACTACAGCGGTAATCGGATTGTTAGACAGGTAACACAATTACACAAACATGTGAGCGTATCTATCTACACCCAATTAACAGATGCCTGGGTGTCGTAATACACTGGTATTGTAATAGGTACAGTCTGCATTAGAGATTGCTACGGACATATTATTGTATGGTATGCAGGTATAGAATTGCTGTTGTTGTACAATACTCAATAGATACAGTATGTTCGAGAATAGGTAGGTATAACAACTGGTCTGGGCCTCAAGCACAGTATAAAGATCATACAGTATTTCGACTTCATACAAACGGACGAAACGCGAGCTATACCTACGCGCCTCGACCTCGGCATGCGCTCGGCATGCAGACAGTTGCGACTGTGCCGCAGTGACGAACGGACGGTGGGTAAAAATTTAGTATCCGGGGGCACGAAAACGAGGTGGTGGGGGGTGGAGGGGGGAGGGGGAGGTACCCCCTTCCCCCTGGTACCACTCCCATGAAACGAGGACGCACCATTCTTGAGAAAAACAAATTATTGTAACCTAACCTTAAAATACTTGTTTTCAATACAAAGTTGCTTCTGCACGTCTCCGGCGCTGCGGGAAGTGCAGCCCCTTCGCCCTTACGTAACAAAGGATAGGCACCCATGCTCACCTCCGCAGCTTCGACTTGCTGGTCGCCCTACGGCTCGCACGGGTGCCTATGCTTTATTACAGCGGGCAGGGGCTGCACTCCCTCCGCGCCTCCGGATTTTTAAATACACCCTCGGGGTAGCAGCCAAAAGACTACGTGAAGTCGGGGTGCCCCGATTCGGTTTTGGGACAGATTCGACCTATTGTACTTGGAGTCGGGATGCCCCGATTCGGTTTTGGGACAGATTCGACCTATTTCAACCATAAAGTGGGGTACGCTAACTTCCTTCTGAACAGAATTTCTAGGTACATAACAAGACAAATAAAACAACAAAACCAACACAAAAACATAACAACAAAAACAAAACCACAGAGTACTTAATAACACTGACAACAGTACAGTTCTTTTTGACGTTCCGTTTCACCGATTTTACACGACATTTTACACCACAGACAATATACTGGTACAGATTTGGTTGTCAACCGCCTATTTTAACGTTTCGTTACACTTTTTATCTGATTTGAGGTTAGAAACAATTTTTATAAATTTCTCGAAAAATATGCATTTTCGTTTAATAAGAGTGATAACGTTATAATCAGGGACCCATCCCCTACCACCTGCAACCACTGTCACCCCTCACTTCGTGCCCCCGGATACTAAAGTCAAGCCGGACGGTGTGTTGTTTTTTTTAACAATAACCGCGCGATCACTAAAAATAAGTTCAAGTAAGTACATATTTAATATGACGAGTAGGCTATATTGTGCTGTTTTTGGTTGCATGAACTCGTCAATAACGCATCCAGAGATAACTTTTTTTAGATTACCTGGAAACTCTGAAAGGTAAGACTATAAAATAATTTTACTTACTAGTAGGTAGGTACATAATGTGTGTCTTTTTAATGGATAAGTTTCCTTTTATCTCCCGAAAAAAAAGATGTCTGGATTAATAAATAAAGTGAATAGAGTAAAGGAAAGTGTTGTTATATACGAGTGAAATAGGTAGTTATAGGCGGTAATATTTTTCGGTCGCAAATTTATAAGATTTTTTAAATAATAATAATAATATATTTATTCAACTTGACAACATAGGTCCAATGGTTAGTACAAAAATAAATAACTTATCAACTAAGGGTTAGTAATAATAATTAATTGATTAAAAACATTATTCATCCCTGCCGCACGAGCAACCGGACAGAGTGTCTAATTATTGGTGCATCGTGTTTTTCGGCTAGGGTTTTCAAAATGCTGTTGGGGCTAGCCCTCATTCTGCTTATTAAGGACGCGGCTTTTTTCCTTAGTATGGCATAGAAGTCGTCGGTTCGCGCTACAGCAAACATGCCAGACGCACTGCAGAATCGGGGCAACCTCAACAGCACCCTGAAACCATTATTATATTGCACACGCAGGGCATCTAGTGCCTTCCGCGTGCAGTTGACCCACAAACTGCCCGTGTAGAACGCTTGACAATAAGCTTTAAACAGCGTTATTTTGACCTCGTTACTACAACGAGCAAATCTGTGAGCCAACATGTTGCATCTGGCTGCTAGTGCCCTGCGTTCACGTTCAATGTCTACCTGATCCCGGAGGTCCTCGGTGACATAGTGACCCAAGTATTTAAATTGTCTGACCCTCTTAAGTGGTCGACCATTGAGGGATATTGAGGGCTCATAATTACAATATTTCCCGGGTGCAGCAAAGATCAGGTATTCACTTTTTATTTCATTATATAACAGGCCATGGGATGCCGCATACCTTTCACAGACGTTCAACATCTCCCTGATTGAGCCAGCCGTTGGACCCAGCAGCACCATATCGTCAGCATAGCTTAAATTGTTGACGCTGGCGCCATCTATTTTGCACCCAACTGGTCTGCTGCTGAGTTCAACGATCAGCTCATTCACATACAGGTTGAAGAGCTTAGGTGAGGTTACCCCCCCCTGTCTCACCCCACACTCCAACCTGTACGCTTCAGACAGAACGTCTCCCCAACGAACTTGGTTTAGCTGGTTAGAGTACCAGTACTGGAACAAACCCGTTAACTCAGGTGGTACCCCCGCTCCCTTGAGCTTATCCCAAAGGACATCATATGACACAAGGTCAAATGCCTTTGAGAGATCAAGGAAGCAGGCATACACCGGAGTACTTCTCTCCTTATAGTATTGGACCGTCTGCTTGAGACAGAGGATCGCACTCTCAGTGGAAAGTCCAGGCCGAAAACCAAACTGTGCGTCATGTAAGGTTATCCATTTGTCAAGTTCTTTGTCAAGCAGACCGTCCAACACCTTGGCAATTACAGTGGCCAAGGATATCGGTCTGTAATTCGCCTTGTCCGATATATCCCCAGTTTTATTTTTTACGATCGGTACCACTATTGTTTTCAGCATATCGGGTGGAAGGTATGAATGACTTACGCAAAGCGTGAAAAACAATGCCAGCACTCTAGGTAGATGTACCCCAGCATACTTGAGGTGCTCGATGCTGAGACCGTCATGACCTGGAGATTTCCCCTTATCCATTCTCTTGAGTAACTCAGTTACTTGCTTGGCCGAGAAACGGATCGGTTCATAATCACGACTAGCCTCATCATCGATCACCTCTTGAGCCGGCCCAAGTGGAGATGATACCATAAATCGATCTTTGAACATGTGGGCTATGTCTTCCGGCGAACTACATTCCCCTACACTCACAGGGCGGCCCGGTCTAACCCTCAGCTTATTGGTCGACTTCCAGAACTCTGAAAAATTTTTAGACGCTCGGTGCGACGCTAATATGTCCATCTTTATCTGGTCCTGGTGATTCTGGCACCATTTAAGCCTACCCCTAAAAATCCTCTGACTCTGTCGCATTTCTTCCCAAATTCTACCAGATTTAGGCTTATTATAGAACAGCCAAGTTTGATACTTAGACCGAGCCTCCCCATAAGCGCCTCGAACGTGCTTGTTCCAGCCTGCCACTCGTCTTACCTTTTGAGGTTGCTTCTCATCCCAGGCCTGCACAGCAGCCACTGACAAAGTATTTACAATTTTGCCATACATATGATCTAGGGCACGCCTATGTTCTACATTGTTACACATACTATCTCCACACTTCTCAAACAACTCAGGATAGTGGATGTTCCTCAACTCTTTGTTACATAGATCCCGATACCCATCTATTTCCACCTTATCGCGCTCCCGCCATAAAACTTTGCTCTGTGCTTTAGTTTCCTGTGCCACTTTTGACACGATTGCATTTAAATCGCACTCAATTTAAAACATAAGTACCATGGTTTTTTAGGTAGGTACATGGTTTTTTAATTAAATCTACCAATCAAAAAACAACACGCATTTTTATTAAACACTTCCTATTAAATTCACAAAGTATTTTATTTGTTTATATAAAAGAAGTATATTTATTTATTTACTAGCTTCCGCCCGCGACTCCGTCCGCGCGGATGTCGGTCTTCGCGTGGATGGTTTATTTCTCCATTTTGAGTAACTCTGACATCTTATACATGACATCTTATAAATATCTATTGGACCCAAATACGGCTAAGCCTATAATAATTAAGGAGATCCCTCTATTGAGCTACTGCTGTTGAGCTCGCGTTCTGTAGTAAGTATTTTTTCCATAGTAATTCCGACCTTGATAAGTAGCATGTAGCAGTAAATTACTGACAGTGACGAAAAGTTTGCAATAATAAAAAAGTGATCGTGACAATGCGACAGAAAGTTAATTGAGAGCTTCAGCATACACAACATTGTTAGTGAGCTCGTCCGGAATATGAACATGAAGATTTCTTGGGCTGCTCACACGGGAAAGAGCTACGTAAAGTTGCCCGTGTGAAAAACAACTCGCGGTAAGATCTACGCCAGCAACTCCTAGGGTCTGACCTTGAGCCTTATTATTTATTGTCATGGCGTAACACAAAGCTACAGGAAACTGTATTCTCTTAAATTGAAATGGAAAATTATCCACTACGGGTAATGCAACGTGTGTTCGCGGTTCTACAGAACAACGTCTATGAATAAAACCGAAAAATAAGATTTTTTTTCTACGTATTTTTCCAGGATAAAAAGTATCCTATTTTATGCCCAGGATAATAAGGTATAATTATACCAAGTTTCATCAAAATCGAGCCGTTAGTTTTCACGTGATGCCTGCATATACAGACAGACAGACAGACAGACAGACAGACAGACAGACAAAAATTTTTTTAATCACATATTTGGGTTTGGTATCGATCCAGCAACACCCCCCGCTATTTATTTTTTCAATATTTTCAATGTACAGAATTGACCCTTCTACAGATTTATTATATGTATAGATTTTATTATTTATGTACACACAGCAAAATACAATAACAAAACTAAATGGAAACGCAAAGTAGGCAAATGTAATTAAAATGCTGGAGGCGGGCAGCCCTATCGCATGTTTATGTACCGCGCGGCTGTAGGCATTTATTTCAAGGTTACGGCCGAGTTACAATACTGTATGATCTTTATACTGTGCCTCAAGTCTGCTATTACAATAGTGTCAGAATGGTCTATCATTGATTTCATAATTGTTGATTTTGACAAGTTTGGTAATCTATTAATATAATGGCGTCATTATGACTTTCCAATGGTCAACCACTGACACTCCATTGAAAGAAATGGCAAAGAATGGTAATTTTGTACACAATGAAAAATGAATTATTGACTTAGGCGGTAATCTGCTAAAATTCTGACAGTTCCTTTGATCAGTGACCTACCATTAGAACATCATTGTGCAGTCATTGCTTTTAATTCGTTACGAGTATCGTATAATTTCTGTGCCACTGACCGACCAATGATCAACCATTATGAATTTAGCAGATTACGAACTTTTAGCAAAATGACAATGGGATGGTGGTGGGATCGTGTTGGAATGACGAATTTATAAAAATAGCAGACTTCGGCCCCTGGACATTGAACTAGAAAAATGATCATAAACCATCCACCCACCATTCATCCACCTAGGGTCAACAGGAATATCTAACGCTTACTCAATTAAACAATCTGCCTAGCCTTTCCCGAACTATGTTGAGGTTAGCTTCCAGTCTAACCAGATGAAGCTGAATACCAATATTGTACTTGGAGTGACTGCCTGTCCGAGCTCCACAACCTAAGATTGGTAGTCAGACTTTTGGGCTTCTGACTACCCTTCGACTGTCAAAGACCTACGAATGACAGCCGGGATCAACGGCTTAACGTGCTTTCCGAGGCACGAAAGGTCTCGTATCGCATCATATGTAATGGATGGTCACCCATTCACGAACCGAACGCGGCAAGCGTACCTTCGATTGACCCAGCGGCTGTTATTATTTAAAAGGCTTACATGACCTAAAGCGCGGTCACTGTCGGACTGCATAGAAAAGAAAGAGAAGCGCGATGACACAACGCTGGTACTTTATTGCAAAATATGAAGCAATTATTTAATTACAAAAAATTTATTGTTTGGACTAAAAAATTAAAACCGTAGTGTTTTAGTATGTTGCTTGTAGAATAATCTGACAAAAAATCAGAATGATTGTATGTATATTAGTATGGTTTTTATTCCAAAAAGAAAGTTTTTAGAGGTATCTTCATGATTTTTTCTATCGTATCAAATTAGTTGTATTATGTTTTCAACACACTATCTACCTAGCATATATCCTGAAAAATATCGTATATTTTTCTGATTTTGTTTACTGTAGTCGATCATATTATACTTTCATTGTTTCTAAAACTTGGGTTTTTTGCGTTTAGGTAGGTTAACTACTAGCCCGTATGTCGTTAGTGAGGATCAATAGTTTTTGTATGAAACTTACTCAACGTTATGTCAAAGCTATTCGTCAAAGACTTTCCACATTTACCAATATAAAATGTATGATGATAACGCTCGAGTGGCCAATTTGATATGACAAAAGCTGCGGAACGCCCTTTGTGTCCGCGTGTAGATACGATAAGATATACCCACGAGCCAATACCATGAAATCAAAGCACTTTACATGGCGTGGTTTACCTACGTTTGTATTTAATAGAAAAGAGGCTCAAATATTAAAAAAGGTGTACACCATTAGGTCAATTAGTTTTTAGATGATCAGTGTAATATTTCCCCAAAAAAACAACAACTCACGTGTCTTTTAATTTAACTTACTAATTAATTAATTTATATGTCATGGTTTCATTTTTAATTCTTTTATCTATTGTGGTACTTATAGTAATTTTATTTTAGGTGCATCGTCTTCACATATTATTAATATATATAATCATTTATGCAAAATATCGTAAAATATTTTAAAAGAGTAACGGTGGAGTTTCTTGCCCATTCTTCTTTATACGAAAACTACCTTTTAGAATGGGCGACTAGAATCAATTCTATTTTGTTGTAATTTTTGACGTTCAAAAGTGCCTTTTATGTGCCTATTTGAAATAAATGCTTTGACTTTGAACTTCGTTGACACTGCTTAGTGAGCCTTTAAGTATTTTTCCGCTTCAGAGAGAGGGTAAAAAGAACCAGGAAACTAAGAAAACACAAAAAACTATACTCGCTATGAGTATTAGATAGGTACATTCTTTCTTTACAAGAATTTATCTGACTTTAATTTCACGAGTTAAAAGGATGAAATTTCCTTAGTCAACAAGAATAAGAAACGCCCATAACTTTGTACTGCGAATGACCAAGGTTTCGATCTCAGTGAAGATTCAATTACGGTGTCTTCCAAGAAACCTGCCTTTGAAAGAAAATGCAGAAGTTATTTCTCTTGAAGATTACAGAGAATCAGAGTTTAATCATATTTCTTTATCCTTTAGAAGCACAAAAGAAACAATAAAAAACTGGCCAAGTGCGAGTCGGACTCGCACACGAAGGGTTCCGTACCACAAGGCAAAAACGACGAAAAAAAACATGTTTGTTGTATGGGAGCCCCCCTTAAATATTTATTTTATTTTTATTATTTATTATTAAAGTTAAAATACAACTGAGTATTTTGTGAATATTTCAAGTGCCTACCTGTTGCCATTTTTGATATCGAGCAAAAAAGGGCAAAAAAATCGCGTTTGTTGTATGGGAGCCCCCCTTAAATATTTATTTTATTTAGTTTTTAGTATTTGTTGTTATAGCGGCAACAGAAATACATCATCTGTGAAAATTGACGGACAGACAGCGAAGTCTTAGTAATAGGGTTCCGTTTTGTACCTATTTGGGTACGGAACCCTAAAAAGGAACGAACGAAATTCATACTCTATTATTATAAATTCGAAAGTAACTCTGTCTGTCTGTCTGTATGTTACCTTTTCACACCTAAACCACTAAACGGATTTCGATAAAATTTGGCAAAGAAATAGATTGCATCCCGGAGAGGGACATAGGATAGTTTTTTTTTGTCGGTGTCTTTGGATTTGTATTTTAATTTTTTGCCACCGACTTCCGAAATTAAAGTTATTTTTCACTTTATAGTGTTTTTTGGAAGTCGGTTGTTTTTTTTTTTGTAATATAGTTTTTATTTTTCACTTTTTAGTGGGTCAGTTTGTAATTTATCTAAGTTACATTAGCCTAATGTCAACTGCTCATCACCTTTTACAAAATATTGCTTTACCCGATGCAGGGACGTTAATTGTTGAGGAGTTCCCCTAATAAGAACCAGGAGAACTGGAGCCGATTGAGAAGTCACCATCAGCTCCATTTCACTATACGCATTGTAACGAGCATAAATTGCTTAGCAACCATATTAAAGTAATCAAATCGCAACCCGTGAACTATTTGTCATTGAGTTGTTCCGATGGCCATCTGTGATCTTTATCATCAGCTCCACTTTACCAAATGTTGATTTCCGAGAGCAAATACTCAAGTAACTTTAAAAAAGAATTTTCCAAATCGGTTCTTAAATGACGGAGCGATGCGCGAACAAAAAACGAAATGCAGAGTAAACGAACAGATCGTTATTAATGTAGACAATGTAGACATTTTTTTAGATTTTTGTTGATTTTTCAAAAACCGCCTGTCCGATTTCGATAAAATTTTCTTGGGACCATTTGGGAAATGTAATATAATAATACCCTTTCCAACAAAAAAAGAATTTTTCAAATCGGTTGGCAAGCGACGGAGTTATGCGCGAACAAACATAAAAAAAAAATACAAACATCCGAATTGAGAACCTCCTCCTTTTTTAGAAGGCGGTTAAAAAACAAACCCCATTTTCATCGTAAGTTACTTATATTACGCGAATGGTATCCGCATAGCTTAATTTTGGGCCAAACAAAAAAAACTATATTTATTTTTTCATGCTATTTTGGCCATTGACACGCTAAGAAGAAAATTGTAAGATACAAGAACAGAAACCTGTTATCTGCTACACGCTACTAAAATACTAAAATCAGCAACTCAAACAGAATTTCATTTAATCGAATTTTGATCTCAAGAAACGTTGCAATTGAAGTCTGTGGTCCTTGTTCGAAGCGAAGGAAACCGACTAATGGAATTATCCGTGTGATCGCTTACAGGGAAATCATTTAATTCCTCCCTCTACATTCCCACAGTAGCTGTTGTGGAATTGTGACGGGAATTGATAACCACATTCTGTTATCTGTGTCCGACATTGACTGCCTCCCATTGTTCGGTAATTTGTTGGTTAACGAAATATGAACCAACCTGTATATTTGAGCCACAGAGGGTGGATTTTGCATTGTCCATAAAACATGATTTATATTAACTGATTTGGGATTAAATTAACTACAAAATTATTATATCAATCAGAGATAAAATATTTAATTTTACTTTTATAGAATTGGTTTTCAGTCATAATCGTAACTTATTTGGATTCAGTCGGAATATAACACAATTTTTGCGAGTTGGGTTTGTTAACTGTGGAGTTCATAAAAATCAATAGGTCAATGGTATTGCGGTGTAAGATAATGCAAATTGTACAACAATATTGCTTTCTTACAGGGTTGCTTTGAATCGCGGCTGTAACAAAAGGGTCATAATTTCTGAATATTATTTTTTAAGGCTCGTTCATTCTTGAAACAGATTTACTTACCTTCCAGTGCAACTTGTTTACGAAAATTAGTGTGTCAGTAATAAACTACGATTACCATTTTCAAAAACTACAAAGCCGATATTTATATTTTCAACTGTTTATTTGTAGCAAGTCGAGTCTATGACAGGCCCTAGCCTTGTCTAGTCACGCACAATGATTAACGCGAGCTATTGTATTGATTTTCATAACCTTTCTAGTATTTCCTTACCTATCCGCCAACATCAAAACTGAAACAACTAACTTCCATAATTGATGGTTCGTCCCTCACAAACTTTACCTGACTTCGTTTGCCTGGCTTAAACTGTCGTACTGATTACATTTCCTAGTTTTCACTTAATTACGGTAGGTCGTCTGAACCCCTTTGACGATTTATAGGGTTTATTAAATTTTCTAGCAGCGTAGTAGCACGTTAGCATGCCCCTCACGCAACACTCCGGTGGCCCAGCTCGCCAGCTCCCGCCAAGATGGCGGCAGACAGACGCCATATTTATTTATGAATTGAATTCTCAACGGAGGATCGCGATCCAATCTAAAAAGCGTTGAGTGTGTGGAATATTTGCAACGTCACAAAACAAATTGTCTGAAATTCATACGTACGCTTTGGTAATATCGTAATATCGAATCCGTTTTACCTTTGCCACAATTCACGATATACCTTATTACTTTAGGAAATTAGAGTAAAACTCAAATAATTTCTAGTCTACTTGGAAAGTCACAGTTCACTGCGTCTTTGTACAGTTCTAAGCAAATGAAACCGAATGTTAATCGAGGCGTGAACTTATAAAATAGGAATAATTTTCCTTAATTTTCCTCGCATGAGGAAACTTGGCTCGTATTTGACCTGCGCATTAATAGGGAATTTGGATAAGGTCATGTGCAAAATTGTTTGCATTGTTCACACAAAGGCGCAAAAGTAGGTAGAACATAAGCAGAAGAAACTCATTAGAAGAACAATTCCATAAAATAAAGAGGATGAAATTGAAATCTTGCGACAAATTGAAATAGGAGGTGCAGTAACTGTTACATACCTAATCATTATAAATTGAAATTGTCATTTCCCAAATCTAAATTCTTGAAAAAAATCGTGTAATTATCGCCTTAAATATTAATAATAATAATGAATCTTTATTTCTCAAAAAATGCATATACAGTATTTGGTCTAAAAATGGCTTAAGTTAGCATTCCAGAGTGAAAAACCCTGACTTCTAAACTAGGTTTATGTACCTGTATCTTAGAAGCCAGTGTCCCTTACAAATTGATGTGCATATAGAAAATAGGACACACATTATAGACAATAAACCGTTAGGACAAGTCCAAGAGAAATAAAAAATAAAAGAAAAAAACCAGAATATAAAAAAAAAGATATTAAATGAAAGTGTTGTGTAAGTCTCTGTGTTTGTCAGGAGTGATGTGTGTGTGGGTGTTTGAGTGTGTGTGTATGTTTGTGAGAGAGTGTGTGTGTGACTGTGAGGGTAAGTATGAGTGAGTGTGCGAGCGCATGCGAGAGTATAATATTTATCATATTTTTACCTTTGAAAAAAAAAAACCTTAACTAGTTATGTATATTTCTAAAATTTCCCAACAGAAGATCCTCCGTATTGCGATAAGTTAGTTTTAGAAGATATTCCTGTAACTTAGATTTGAAGTGATATTTAGTATCAGAATAAAATTTTAGTACTTTATTAAGCTGGTTATAAAGTTAATAGTGTCTCTTGGCAAACGAAGTTCTATGCGACTCCTGAGGAAAAACCGTGTGTTTAATTCTACCTGTTGGCTCTGAGGACGAACGAGTAGAGTGCTTACGGAGCATTGACTGAAGGACATACAGCTGCCTGACAGTTAACACTTTAGATTCCGCATATAGCTGATCTGTGGAATATCTTAGCGGCCGAGAAATCAGAATCTTCAGAACAGCTCTTTGTGCTCGTTCCAGTCGGATAAAATGGTTTTCAGTAGCTCCACCCCAGATCGGTATACAATAAGCTAAGATCGATTGGCATAAAGCAAAATAAACCACCCTCAATGTATCCCTACCAGCAGATTTGCGTAATTTTTTAAAAACGTAAATGAGCTTGCGAGTTCTACCAGAAAGTGTCTCTAGGTGTTTATGCCAATTGAGATGTTGGTCGATATGTACGCCTAGATATTTGACAGTAGTGGACTTAGAAATTGTAAGGCAGTCACAAATGGTGGAAGGCGTACATATATGGGCTTTAACACGTTGAACGCCAGACAGCAGACACAATAGAAAATCTATTGTTCGCGGTCACCGGTGACCGCGTTGGCAGTCAAAGCCTTAAGAGTAAGGGAAGGTGATGGGCATAAATTTGACCTGATAGCAAATGGCATATAAACCGTTTTACTGACGTTTAGAGTGAGTAGGTTGTTACTCAACCATTCCATTACACGTGTGAGCGCAAATAGCGCAAACTAAGTTATTGCCTTCAAGTAGACACGAATTATCGTAGTTCCAGTTTCTTTTTTCAATTTATTAGGACTAATAAGAAAATAAAAGTATAAAGGAGATTGGCGAGTTGGGTACCTCATCAAAATCCAAACGTTTCAAAATCTAGTTAGATGCAAATTATAGGTCTTATATCCGTAATTATTTTCTAACTAAAATGTTTCAATAGTTGTTGGGAGTAATTAAAAAAACCATGATTTTAGGGTGCAGCCCCGTTACGGAAATAAAACGCACTAAAGCAAAACAAAACGCATTAAGAAGATCCAATTATATTAATATACGTATTACGCGCCAGTGTTTGTCACTTATGTCAAATACAAAAAAATATTTATCTAATAGCGTCATTGTCATATTTTTCTACTTCACTTTTGACATTGGCAGAATGGTTGACATCGGCTTTGCTTGCCACATTATGAAATAGAATCGTCATGATATTTTGTAAATGTATGATCTGTGAATGTTGTTCATGCTATAACAATGTCGGCAGTTGATCTTCGGTGTATATACTGTAATTGGCGTTTATGACGCTTTCGGCTTCGCCGGCATTGTCTTGTCTGCCGAGGATGATAACCTGAGGCCTGAGGTTATGTTTATATCAATTTAATATCCCCAAGTCTAATGTATGTCTTATCTATACTAATATTATAAAGAGGTAACATTGTTTGTAAGTTTGTAAGTTTGTATGTAGGGGGTAATCTCCGGAAGTAATGAACCAATTTTAAAAATTATTTCACGGGTAGAAAGCTACATTATTCGTGAGTGCTATAGGCTATAAATTATAAAGATATCATGCATATTAGCTGAACTATATAAAGAGGTAACATTGTTTGTATGTTTGTAAGTTTGTAAGTTTGTATGTAGGGGGTAATCTCCGGAAGTAATGAACCAATTTTAAAAATTATTTCACTGGTAGAAAGCTACATTATTCGTGAGTGCTATAGGCTATAAATTATAAAGATATCATGCATATTAGCTGAACTATCTCAATTTTTGTCTAGCCAGGCGGAAAAAAATTGCTCTCACAACAGAGTTATTTGCATGCGCTGCCTTAACAGTTGTATATAATTGAAAACAATGTATGGCAACCTGGTCCGCTTTGAATAGTTCTACAAAAAAGTCCGCGACACCATATTTCTATCTTTTATATTTTAGCAGATATAGTAGCTTTTATGTGTTAAAAAAAGTAGTTTTCGACGTACTTACCTTTGGACGATTTTTTAAACAACAAAATATTAAAGCTTATCGAAAAAAATATTATTTTGAGCACAAAAACATCATAGAGATACGATTTGCCCAAAACAGTATGCCAATTGGTTAAATAGTTTCGAAGATAATATAAAATTACTAAATCACAAAATGCCGCCGTCCATTCACGAACCGCATTAGAACAAGCTTCGTACGGACGTTTTATCCATTTACCCATAGATGGCATTGTTTAACTTTCGTCGTTAGGTAGGTGTGTTGTACGCGGTTGGTTGGATGTCGTTGGTCTTTAAAATTGTTTTGGTTGTTGGTCTTAAAATTGTTTTGGTTGCTCGGTTTCTTAAAACACAAACACTACTTCGTTCTCATTCTTCGAGTTCGAAATTGTGCCAGCTATTTCTGATTTTGGGATATCGGACAGTTTCAGCGATTGTTTGTCATGCCTAAAAGGAAATCACAACTTTCCCGTCAGACATCCCAGACAAGAGCAGCTCGAGTACGCCGTACGGAAGAGTCTGCTCTTGAAAATTATCAGCGCCTCTCGAGGAATAGAGAAAATATTTCGCAAGCACGCGTTAGGGAATCTAGCTCCGAGCGTTCACAGCGGCTTGCTAACCAAAGCTGGAGAACATCGCAGGTCCGTGCTCGGGAATCTAGCGCTGAACGTGCGCAGCGTCTTTCTGATTTAAGGCAGCATGTCTCTGCAACAAGGGATAGGGAGTCTAGCGCTGAGCGCTCGCAGCGGCTCGCTAGCCAAAGCGCGAGAACAACGCAGGCCCGTGCTCGGGAATCTAGCGCTGAACGTGCGCAGCGTCTTTCTGATTTAAGGCCAGGATATTCGAGCGCAGTAGGCATTTAGCGTTACCTCCCTCCGCGCGTGGCAAGTTCCGCGAACGCGCAATTCGAATGAACTCGCTGACCCCGCTGCTGCCACGGTAATTTCATCTACAGTATTGTGACTCGGCCCTATTCTTGAAATATAGGGCTGCTCGCCTACAGTATTTTAATTTCATCATCCTACTTTAGTTTCTTTCTAGTTTTGTGATTGTAAATATTATATTTTTTTAATATCATGTATAAAATTTATGTTAAAATATATTATTATTATTATTATTATTTATTATATTATTATTATTTCTGGTGTTTAGTTTTTAGGGAAATATAAATATAGCAACATAATTAATTTTATTACCTACCAAAATTTTTCTTTTTAGGGTTCCGTACCAAAATGGTAAAACGGAACCCTTATGGTGAGACTCAGTCTGTCTGTCTGTCTGTCTGTCACAGCTGGACATGTCAAGAACTACTAATGCATCAACTTGAAATTTGGAATAGTTTTAGATGACGTTTGCTCAACTATTTTGCAAATAAGAAAGAAATAAAAATATATGTACGTTTTTTGCAACAGGGCCTGAAAGGAAGTCTGAAGAATTCGAAGTGGGGCTACTAGAGCACGTGGGGTATCATATGAAAGAAAACAGTTTGCACATTCTCAAACATTTATTCTTTTTTTTGGGCCGCATTGTTTTCGACTTTTGATGTAAAATGCAAAAAAAAAAAACCTTTCCCGCCCTTATCTCCGAAGTTTGCAAACAGAAAAATTTGAAATTATTTTATGTGATAGAAGTTTATGTAAAGATTACAGGAAAAATAAAAAAAAGTCTCTTAATAGCATACTTGTTCAGAAATCATCAATAAAAGTTATATTAGTTTCACTATCGGTCAAGAGATGGCGCTGACATAAAACTGCAATATTATACACCGCAGTGCACAATGTTAAAATTCTCTGATGAATATAGGCCTCGTCGATGAAAATTTAAAAACATATGATGGTACGGAACCCTCGTTGCGCGAGTCCGCAGTCCGGTGCGCAGTTTTTTAATTGCTACCTAATCTTTTCTTTCATGACTGTTATATCGCTTCCGCACTACCCTTATGAATGATCCGTTTTGTCGAATTTTTGTCTGATAATAAACTACTGAAGGGATTTTGATGGAAGTTTCGATATTCTGTAGCTTTGGTTTTCATCCATCACATAGGGTATGTTTAATAACTAATTTATAGTCCACGAAGTCGCGGGCATAAGCTAGTTATTTATTATTAGTTATATACTTTGGACTAAATAAATTCTGATAAAACTCATTACAATACAATGCACAGGATAATAAATTCTTTATTAGAAATAAGAAATACTAAAACACTGCTCTGTCAAAGACGTACCGAGATCAAATAATACACAAAATGTTAGTTAGGTATTCATCCAAATTTATTTTATCCCCTTCAAAGTATGATCCTTCAGAAACGACACACTTACACCAACGAATAACCAAATCATAAAAACATTTTTTAAACGCTTTTTCCGGAATTGAGCTTAGTTTACGCCGCGAGTTCTCCTTCGTTCGCTAAAATTCGTTCACAGTGATGACCTTGTGCGAAGGCGCAATATCGTGGTGCAAGATCCAACAGTTTTCTTTCCACAAATCTGGCCTTTTTTTCGAATTTACTCTCTCAAAAGCCGCATATCGCTCAAATAATATATTTTATTTAACGTTGACCTTCCGGTATGAATTCCGAGTGTACAATACCGCGATAGTCAAAGAAAACAGTCAACATGACTGACTTTTGATCGACTTTGGCCGTGGCGTGGTTTTTTCGGTTTCAGTTCAGTTGGAAGGCGCCACTCCGAAGCTTGTTGACTAGTTTGCATGTCAAACTCGTCTCGTCACCAGTAACAATGCGTTTCATGAATGTTGGGTCGGAGTTGACTCGTTCTAGTATGTCTTCAGCGACTCATAAGCGATTGAGTTTTTGGATCACGTTCTCCAGCTCCATCTCCACTGGTGCTTTCCGTTGCTTCAGAGTGTCTGAAAAATAGATATATGCTAAAAAAAAAACCTACTATAGACGCATTCGCAAGCTTATCCTATTACTAAGTTTTATAAGTAATTAGGTAGGTACCTATGTAATGTATATTATAATAAAAAGATCATCTTTAAATTGAGCCATCGTGAGAGGCCTGGCAGATGTGAAACATCGAAATTATTTTAGACGAGCTTGCCCCGCTGTTTTACTCGCGTAATTCAATTTCCCGCAGGAAGTCAGTCAGTAAGTCGGTAAGTCAGTCGGTAAGTCGATCGGTAAGTCGAGTAGTAAGTCAGTCGTTAAATCAGGAGGTAACAAATATCTACGTACTTACACTCTACTATCAACAACATCAACAACCTTGCATTATTATTATAATTTATAGAATAGATACAGTAGGCACGGTAATATTATCTATACAGTATACTATCTTCATACAAACGGTCGGAACGCGAGTTATACCTACGCGCCTAGAGTCCGGTTTACACTCGGTAAACAAACAGTCTCGAATGCTCCGCAGTGATGAACGGACGCCGGACGGTGTGATCGTTTTATTAGCAGTAAGCGTGCTATTTGTGACAAATATTCATTGAAATAATTAATACAAGTACTTACTTAATAATATGGTAAAGAGCAATTATAGACTATATTGTGCTGTTTTTGGTTGCTTGAATTCGTCAATAAGTATTTTTTAAAATTAAATCTACTAATAAAAAAAAACAAAAAATATGTATTGTTTTTGAACTCTCCCTATTTCATTCACAACGAATTTCATATTTTTAAATAAAAAATATAATATTTTACCTATACAATCACAAAACTAGAAAGAAGCTGGCAGGTAGATGAAATTAAAATACTGTAGGCGGGCAGCCCTATTGCGTGTTTACGTGCGGCTGTAGGTCTGTAATTATTTCTAGAAGAGGGCCGAGTCACAATACTGTATAGATAATAGTGTGTACATGTCTGTCGCTCACGTAGTAGTAGCTATTGCGCCTGAGCGAGAAGCAAATACTGCCGTCGCGTCGGTCGTCATTCTAAATCCCATTCTCTAACTAAAAAAATTGAGTTGTAGATTATGTAGTTACTGTTCGCCTGTGCATTTTTAGGGTTCCGTTGCCGTATGTCATAGCCACTTTTTTCCGAAACTATAAGAACTATACTGTTTGGTAACGCCATCTCTTGAGGGTTTGATAATAAATTAATATCGGCCCTAGTAAGTTCTTTTGACATCATTGTCGGAACAGACGATATCTCTTTCTCCCTTCCCACCAAAGCACGCCTAATTGGCGTCGGATTCGACCGTGAACCGCGATAGCGAGTAGCCGTGTAAGAACTGCTCGCCACCGCTCCGCTCGCTTTATTCGCTTTATCCGCTTCCGCAAGAAAAAACTGTGTTTGAACTAATAACGACCGCCCGCGGGTGTGTTTGAGTGATTCAGTGTGAGATTCCTGTGATCAGCTTCAAAGCAGGTTCGCCAGCCGCCATTTTGCCCTGGACACGTGCAGCGAGGGAAGACCTTGGTCTTCCCTCGCTGCACCGCGCGTTACCTTGGTAAGGCGTGCTCTCCTAGTACCTATTCCTCACAACTGATCGCCTGTTCATCATCTAGTTTTTCTAGGCGATTACCGCCATCCTTGAAAAACAGTCCACTTAAATTAAAACCCATCTTTTTCAAATCGCCTATATGAATATGGTAATTTCCATAACACTGTTTAAACTTGGTAAGTAGATGTATTCTGTGAACCGCATTAAGATTTTCACACAAAAATAGAAAAAAAAACAATAAATTTTGGGGGATCCCCCATACTTAGAACTGAAACTCAATTTTTTTTTTCAACAAACTCGTACGTGTATCTATGGATAGGTCTTCAAAAATGATATTGAGGTTTCTAATTTTTTTTTTTCTAAACTGAATAGTTTGCGCGAGAGACACTTCCAAAGTGGTAAAATGTCCCCCGCCCCCCCCCCCCTGTAACTTCTAAAATAAGAAAATGATAAAACTAAAAAAATATATGATGTTAAGTTCCACCGAAAATTGGTTTGACGAGATCTACTAAGTAGTTTTTTTTTTAATACGTCATAAATCGTAAACCGCAATTTACCTTTCATTCAATCAACTCAAATATAAAAATATAAAAAAACATTTAATTTCATAAACATAAACCTTACGCATAAACCCGGATGTTACGGAACTCTCGGTACGCGAGTCCGACTCGCTCTTGCCCGGTTTTTTTTTAAATACGCCTTTAGATCTTGGTATCGATGAACTGCAAAGATAAAAAAAGTTTTATTAGCAAAAATTATCTTTGTTGTAGTTGTGCTACTGTTTTGTCTATAAACTGAAATATTAAAAACTAAAATATCAACTAGTTTATATTTACTTTGATATTACTATACTTAATTTTATTGTAAATTTATGGTACGCCAGCACACTAAGCTACTACAATCTGTCAAATTTCTTTAATAGATTTTCAACTTTAACGCTAAAGCATAAGGTTCAAAGTTGATTGGAAAAATTTGACAGTTTCTGATATCTTGATGTGCTGGCGTCTGTACCTACCTGCTACTGCTAGTACTGTGACGAAAGCAAGTAGGTACCTAATTACATAAACAACTACAATATTGTTCTGTCCCGTCGACTTTTACAAATAGGTAAGTTGTCATAAATACGTAGAAAAATAATAATCTAACTTACTTTATTTTTTTTAAGCTCCCGCAGTTCAATGCTGGACATTTTTTCTTCCTTCTGTTTTTATTCCCCATAATTTAATCTTAATTATCACTATATAATACAACATAAACTAATCATGATCTGCCTAGCCTTTTCCCAACTATGTTGGGGTCGGCTTCCAGTTTAACCGGATGCAGCTGAATACCAGTATTTTACATGGAGCGACTGCCTATCTGACCTCCACAACCCAGTTACTGGGTAATACGATACCCCTTGGTAAGACTGGTTGTCAGACTTTCGGGCTTTTGACTACCCGTAACGAATGTCAAAGATCCACAAATGACAGCCGGGACCAACGGCTTAACGTGCTTTCCGAGGCACGGAGGGGTCTCGGTATGTAAAGATGGTCACCCATCCACAGACCAACCGCGGCAAGCGTAGCTTAACCTGATCGATCGACCTGTGCGGCTGTTATTATTTAGCCACGGGCCCCTCAACAACATAAACTAATATCTAGTTTAATTATTAATACTAGAACCTACAACAATATTTACAGACAGATTTTTAAAACGAATACACAAACACGGTAAATAACAATACTGCATTATATTTCAGTCTGTGAACGTATATTTCGATCGATTAGCGGGGGAACGCAGCGAGCCAGGAAAAGCGACACAGGTCCTACCTCGGTGACGCCTGGCAGGCAACTGAAGCGATGCGCGCGGGCCGCCTTGTTATATTATATCTTGTTAAAACAATAAAATTCAGTTTTGAGAAAAATTTGCCGTAGAATTTTCTTCTATACATCATTGCCTATTTTTTGACATATTTTTTGTGAGTAAAAGTTTGATCTACTTCATGTAAAACTTGAAAAACGATCAAAAACTTCCTTGTTTTCGATTTGTTTGCGATTTTTTATGATCGAGTGAAGTTGTAAATATCGTGTTTTGAACCGTAGAATAATCAAGAGTGTTAATTGAACTGCAACATATATTTTTTTCAGATTAAAACAAAGAATATTTGATTGTTAAATGTTGAATCAAAAATAGGTCAATTTTGAGAGTCCTGGCCTTAAGGCAGCATGTCTCAGCAACAAGGTATAGGGATTCTAGCGCTGAGCGCTCGCAGCGGCTCGCTAGCCAAAGCGCGAGAACATCCATAAGTCCCAAGGTCAAACATTCTCTCTGGTGGGCATTGACCTGAGAAAGCAGTGTTTTTCCCATTGGCAGTTATATGTTGGCTTATCTCGGGTTGGAACTCCTGAAAGACAATATATTTTGGTACCAAATAATAGCATTACATCTAATATAATATACAGAGAAGTTTTGAATAATTAAATTTAACATAATTTATTCAATCATAATCATTTCATTTACTCATTTGAAACCCGGTAATATAGCCAAAGTGGCATGCAAATACATACATACATATATAATAAAACAATAAAAATATGCAATAAAAACAAAACCCTCCTTTTGGCAGTCAGGAAATACATCATAGCACTCAGTACTAACCGAACCACACTCATAATTTCATCACAAGTTAAAATGTTTACCGCCCAACGAAGTGGGCGCGGGTCAGCTAGTCATTACATATTTTGATACTCTATTGTAGCATTCAAATCCATATATTCATTCTCTGAAACGGTAAGCCTGTATGTGATACTTAGAATTAGATATTTTAATTTGTCGCACGTATTCAATTTTATCCTGTAGGTATAATATGTATCCTAAAAAAAATATTCGTCTATATCCTCACATAATACAATGTGACAAAGTATTTGAAACAGAAAAGCTTAATGAATTAACACCATGGGGACAATATTCACGGAATAAAAAAGGCAGAATATTTTCAAGTCGCACCTTATTAAATTCCGTATTAGGGCGATGCAATAAATTAACGGCGGCCGGTCCGCCCTCAACGCCGCGTAATGAAAATATATCAGGAAACAGGAGGGAACACTGACATCTTTCGAAAAAATCTTGAGGTTTTATATTGGCATATTATGAAGGAATTCTTGTTTCGGAGTTCTTATTAAAACGCAAAAAAAAATTGTTCTCCTTGCTTTTGAGAGAAAAACAATGACGAGAAGATTTATTGTGCGTCATTTGTTTCATAATGTTTACGATTAATAATCCTACTCAAAATGTTTGTTGCCCAAAAGGTATAATATTTATTTTCCTTACTCAAGCTAATCAAAATATAAGAACTCAGAAACCAAAGCACCCCCTTTAAATATTTATTTTATTCTGTTTTCAGTATTTTTTGTTATAGCGGCAACAGAAATACCATCATCTGTGAAAATTTCAACTGTCTAGCTATCACGGTTCATGAGATACAGCCTGGTGACAGACGGACAGTGGAGTGTTAGTAATAGGGTCCCGTTTTTACCCTTCGGGTACGGAACCCTAAAAAACGAAAATGTCTTCATGTGAATGTCCATAGTACCTACGTGCAATATGGAAGGCTGTTCATCAAGGTGTATAGCCGTACGCTATTATCCTTAATGACGTAGCGATTGCCCGTTGATAAGGCTATCGGATGAAACGCAATCATTACTCCGAGCCGGCAGAATGTATCTCACTAAGTGCTTCCACTTACATCGGAAAGGATATATTGCAGTGATGAGTTTCTTCTGTTGTTGTGGTTAGATATCTGTACAATTATTGATAAACACTGACTGAGCATTGGTGCTGTGGTGGTCCAGTGGAAACGGCCACCACTTACCGAGCTGTAGGTCGTAGGTTCTAACCCAGACAGAAGCTTTACTTTGTATAGATTATTTCATTACCACTGCTCTCAAAACGGTGAGTCGAGGAAACCGGCATGTCCTAGAACCAAAAATTCGAAGACATGTGATATTTACCTACCAGCACTGGGTCTGCGTGGTGTCTTACGGCCCATTCCCTCTCACAGAGAGAAGGCCTGTGTCAAGCAGTGGAAACATTATCAGCTTGGACTTCTTTGCTTCTCAATCCTGCTCTACCTTTGTTTAATAGTCTCTAAGCTGACGAAGATACTCAAGAGCTATTTAACGATTTTAAAGACTAGCGACCCGCCCTTGCTTCGCATGGTTTCTACGGATTGACAATGCATGGAGATTTATTTATTTAATTACTAGCTGACCCGGCAAACGTTGTTTTGCCATATAAATTACTAGCAGCGCCCCGCGGTTACGCCCGCGTAAATGTCGATCCCGTGGGAATATCGGGATAAACAGTAACCTATATGTTAATCCACGGTGTCAGCTACCTCCATACCAAATTTGATCAAAATTGGTCCAGCCGTTTGAGCGTGAAGAAGTAACAAACATATAAACACACACACACACACACTCAAAAACATTCGCCTTTGTAATATTAGTGTGAAATGTGATTTCTAGCTGCCCGGCGCTACTTCGTTTGCGTGGTGTCATACCTATTACCTTGAGTAGTGTAGGAGTAGGGTAGGGGTAGGGACCCTACCCCTACCCTACTCCTACACTAATCCAACCCTACTCCTACCCTACTCCTACAGTACTCCTACCCTACTCCTACCCTACTTCTTCTTCTTCTTCTTGTGTAGTTTAGAAGAACAAGGCGGTCACAAAAAGCAACTTTCATTTGTAATATGCATAGATGATGGCCATAACTCAAGTACCTAGCGAATATTGGAGAAAAAAACTGCCAGGCTAAAGTGGGAGTGGGCCGGACACGTTTCACGATTGCACCCGGAGAGGTGGGCAAAAATCGTCATGTACTGGACGCCTGAGGGACGACATCACCGTCGAGGTAGACCACGGCGAAGGTGTGGGTGTGACGATCTGATAACTTTTGCGAGGCCAATATGACCAGAGATTGCACAAGACAGGGAGGTTTGGAAAAAAAGGGGGGGGCCTTTGAAAATATAGGCCAAAAAAAATGGCTGGATTTGGACGGAGTGTCTACCCGGTTCTTAGTAGTAACACGTAAACCACCTCTTTGCTTATAATAAATAAACAATCGAATGCAGGGCGGAATAAGGAAAATGCCCAGTAGGTAATACGATAAATGATTGACACATGGACACGACACTCAACAAATCCATTACCACAATGTCATCATGAAAAGGTTGATATGGTGTGAGATAGACACGTGCTTATTGTTGTTGTAAGCTGCGTTCATCAAATACAAAATAACTTTCTAGTTAGATGGGATCAATCCAGAGTCCGGGCGTTTCCGCCTCTCTCTCAGACTCTTTTAGAAAAAATATCAACCGATCAATCAACTCAGCCTATCTCAGTCCACTGGTAGACATTGGCTTCTTCCAGACTGCGCCACTACACCCTTTTCTCCGCCTTCCGCATCCAGTCTGTCCCAGCGACCATCTTTAGGTCATCAGTCTAGAGCTGGAGGAGCACACTACGCTTACCGATACGCGGTCTCCATACCAGGACTCGTCTACTCCACGAGCCATCGGTCCTTCGACAAACATGACCAGCCCACTGCCTCTTCAGTTTGCTTACTCTGTAAGCTATGTCGTTAACTCCGATTCATTTCGGGATAATTTCATTCCTGATTGTATCCTACAAAGAGACTCAGAGCATAGCTTAACTAGCCATAGCGTGCTGAGCGACCTTGAATTTGTAGACCAGCCCGGCTGTCAAAAAATTGTATTTTATCGTTATTAAAGAAGGCAATATTTTGTATCTTTAGATACACTGCCACTTTCGAATAGTATACTCACAGCTCAGTACACCGTCGAAGAAGCTCCAATGACGTGGAAAACACATTTTGATCGAAACTTTCCGAGCCTCAAATGATTTCTTCTGGTTCAAGAGTTACTTGAAGAGCGAACACGTTTCGGAATCGTATAGCGGAATGGTGATAAGAAAGGATTTATGTTTCCATAGTAAGCTATAAAATGTACAATAAATTTACCATCGACTCGGAAAAGAACTAGACCTGTGCCCCACCCATTGGAGAATGCAAGCATGATTTTATATATTTGTTACTAGCTGTGCCCACGACTTCGTTCGCGTGGACGTCAGAGAACAATAATGTGTCGCTTTACAAATACTTTTTCTAAAACTATAGTAGTTAGCCTTAGTTACTCATTATAACATTAGCTATCTACCAGTGAAAGTCGGTCAAATCGGTCGAGCCGTTTCAGAGATTAGCCGGAACAAACAGACAGACAAAAATTATGAAACTATTGTTGTCTTGTTATAATAAGTACCCATAGATACTTCGATATCCGTGTAAGTACCTTATATATTATACTTTCGCATTTAGTGAGAAACTGACTTTTATCAATTTGTATAGATTTGGAACAGTCAGTATAATTTTTGAAGTACCTACATTTAAGTAATAATTTCCTTTTTTTAATTTATGTTTAAGTACTTAGTTTGAAAATATGCACTCACAAAATGCATTCATTCAGCTCTGAATTAATATTTTACCTACAGGTTTAAGTGCTTGAATGATAGAGCAAGTTTCCTAGAAACCTGTTCTTTCATCCTCGTTCCTCGTTTCATCCTATAATCCTTTCGGACACAAGCGGTCTGAGTGGCTTTGGTCGAGTGTCCATGGGATTTGAATATGTAAAACAATCTGCGGATGGATGCGACTGATATAAATATTATACAAAGTTTCTTAATGAAACTGGTGTTCGCTGTGAGCGTAGAATTCACTACTAAGAAAATATAACCATCTTCCTACCTATAGGCCGACCGCATAACTGAGACGTTGCCTGAGGTAGCAACGCGGTGCGGGAGGGGTGTGGTGACGTGATGCGAGAGCTCAGTGATTCGTCAACTTGTGACAAGTATCACCCCTCCCGCACCACGCAGCTACCTCAGGCCACATCTCAGTTAAGCGGTCGGCCTATAGACTAGTTTCAGTAAGGGCTAATTGTTCTTCTCTGCGGTTTTGTTCTATTAATCAAAACTCAACTTCTGAAGTAAGTTCTTACTGCTTCGTTGGTCTAGTGGTAGCAAGCCCTACTCCTAAGCGTCCTTGTTTCGTTCGCTGAGTCGGTCGGAAAAGTGTTACTGGATTTTTTGGGTTTTTGGATTTGTGCATGGTTTTTAGGAATAGGCTCGCCCCCTATCACATGGGATATATGACATGTATATAACTTTGCCTAACCCTTCAGGGAGATTATAGGCGTGATGTAAGTAAATTCTTTAGAAGGTAGGTAATTGTTTGAATAATAAACTATCCACCTTTAAAATACTTATAAGGTATCATGTGTAGCTCATACATATTATAGCACATACATATTTATCCACGATTTAATTTCGGCCTCCCCGATAAACCGATTTGACGTACCGCGATACGGCGGTAGAGAAAAGGACCATAATCTTAACGAACAGGCTGATTGGATTTAGCTAAAAGTATTCATGATTATTCATGCAGCATACCTGAACCTCTGAATCCGATCTCTTTACTTACGTTTTTGCCAGTATCTAAATCACGGTATCTACATTCAATAAAAGAGACAATTTAAATCAATCTGCTAACCTTTACCCAAATATATGGAGTCGGTTTTCAGTCTAACCGGATGCAGCTGAATACCAGTATTTTCGCGACTAGTATCTGACCCCCACAACCCAGTTACTGGGTAATACGGTACCCCTTGGTAAGACTGGTTGTTAGTACTCGACCCAAGACTTATTATTGTTTTTGTGTGAATATTGTATTCAGCTGCATCCGGTTAGACTGGAGCCGACCCCAACATAGTTGGGAAAAGGCTAGGCAGATGATAATGATGAGGTCGGGTACTAAGAAACGTCACTTATGGCGTAAGTTGGAGAAGCGTTATTCCTGTCACTGTCGTAAAATTGTCTAATTACAAGTGCAAGATAGACATAGCAATACTCTTTATTACGTACTTACATACCATACAAATTACAGATGTAAATGTAGAAATTTTACAAGGGGCGCGGGCGGTTTTATCGCTAAAAGCGATCTTTTAAAGACAACCTTTGGATGGATTTAGGGCGGAGAGAAAATACTCCAGGTAGTCTATGGTTTGTGGTGTACTATTGACATAATTATATACAGTAAATATCTACAAGATGAAGATGGAAACGTATCTCGGCCTTAGTCACAAGTTAGCTGAATGGTATGTTACCACTGATCTCTTTTATATGCTGATTTCCATAATGCCCATATAAAAATTGTGTAGCACGTTTACGTAAGCAATATTCAATGATTCCATAATAAAAATACCGAGCCAAATATTCTGAGCACATTACGAAATTGTCGGGAAATAACGCGGAGTAACAAATTTGGCGAGTTTCAAACTGTCGACGCGACGTCAACGATTGGCTTCGTTTGCCGACGTCAGGCGTCAGGCGAGCAGACTCCGTGCGATTGAAATGAAGCACTGTGTACTCACAGTTTTGCTATGTACGACTTAGTTTGCTACATAGGGCTGGAGAGCACTGGTGCAGCTGCAAAAAGTCGGACTTGTGGGAAAATTTAGGAATATTACAATGAAATTAAATTGTTTATTCTGTAAATAGGAAATCGGAATAAATTTTGCACGACATATAATTTAAAAAATAAGCTAGTTGGGGTCGGCGTTTCTTATCTGACTACTCAGAGAAGAAAGGTCGAAACAAACTCAGAGGTCACAGTTTCTTTTAAAGTCCAGACAAAATCTTGGTCAGACTATGTAGATTGATATCTGAAATGGTTTTTTGAGGAAAGTACCACACAAATTTGAGTGTACCAGTCCAGTCAGTGCTTTGCATTTGTCAGTTATCGTGTAGTTCAACGCAGAACTCGAGGAGCTCAATGACTCGAAACCAATCTCAATGTTGATAGTAAAAAAATGTTACGGAAAACCCTTCTAAATATTACTTATTCTAAACACGTATTTGGAACCTGCAAATTATTCCATTTAACGTCGACAATAAATAATGCATGTCATATAAACGGTACTTAAAGGGATAAACCAGCAAGCTGCTTAACATAAAAATCCAATACATATAGATTACTTGAAAAAGATTAACGACAGACCGTTGGGTGCGACCACTTGCACGCCACTGTATCTCCAATAGGCCGAATATTAGTTTAATTTAGCGTGTGATAATATGCAAATTAGCTTCCATTAGTTATACACGAAACGGCTGGTACTTGGTATGACACGTTCGTTTTAAAACAAGTGCTTGGTACATGCAACTGCTCCTCCGTTTTAAGTACTTTAATGTAAACGTGAACAATTAAGTTTTACTTGAAGGTGCATGTGGCACAAGTAAAACTGAATAAGGGGGAAGGGCCAGGGTAGTCCGCGAAATTTAAATTTCCTTACGTTTTTTTGCAATTCGTAGGTCTGGTAGGGTTATATGAACTATGTGGGTTATATTAATGATTATAATTCTGTAAATACATACGTCTTATTACGCTCGCGAATCATATTTTAATCAACATAAGTACAACCTGACACTGACCTGAAAATGCCCCTTAAAACTACCGCACCGGCTGTGAGCTATGTACTCTCCCGTTTATTGCAAAAATGTATGTGAATGATGATGCGTAAGTAGTTGTTGCTAGGCTGATTTTGAAAACTGTCGCTTTGTTGTTGACCGATTCCTACGCACGCAGGCCTGATTATTGCAATGGGTTGTAGTCTAACAAGGGGAATTCAGTTTTACTTGAAGGTGCTACTGTAGAACCTTCTTTAAAACTGACATTGGAAATTATTCTGATTATATTATTTCTGAATAAATCTGCCTATCGATGTTAAAACACGCTTCTTTCGTTTCCTCGCTCGGGATCGCTCGCAAGATAAAATCATACAAAGAAGCAAAAGCGTTTAGAATCGCACTAGTTAGTCGATTAAAAACGTTCAAAATCTATCAATAATTTGACAATCAATGTCAAAAGTGTAGGTAAATTAGACTGTATTTTTGAGAGATTGAAGGCTCCTTCAAACAGGCGAGATACGCGATAAAATCGCGCGCGACACAAAGGCACCGCAAGCCGCGCAACGAGCGGTGCCTTTGTGTCGCGCGCGATTATATCGCGTGTCGCGCCTGTTCGCCTTTGTGTCGCGCGCGATTATATCGCGTGTCGCGCCTGTTCGTAGGAGCCTTGATACGTAGATTAGAATGCGAACGTTCTTAAAAATACGGGACTAGGCCCTCCGGTCTGCATGTTATCGGATCTACGGCCAAAAACAAAAGCAGTCCATTCATAAAATCATGGAAATTTCAGCCTAGCAGCAACTACGCATCATCAATCACACAATTATGCAATAAATGGGAGTACATAGCTCACAGCCGAGTGGTAGCGTTATGCCGCATGGTACCAAATGACGCGCGTGGCGTTTGATGGGCGGCCACTAATAAAGTTACGAATTGAATACAAATGTACCAGTGCGTTGTCAAACCTAGTGCGGTGTTTGGCAGTACGTGACTTATTAGTAGGCGCCTTAATGATAATCTAATACAGGATTTATGTTATCGATTCTATTTGAATTGTGATGGGTTTAGAATAGGAATAGGACTTGCTGTAGGAAAAAGAAAATGTAGACAGCTGAAGGAGTTAAGCATTGGATAATAAGGATGAAAATGATGATGGGTCCGAATGCTCATCAAGAAAAATAGATTGTTGTTACTTTAAGCACAAACATGTATGGAAGCGGACCTAATGCCATAGGCCATTTCTACCAGCCAACTTTTGTAACACCGACAAGTGCCCAGCAACTAAGTTTTGGATGGGATGGAAGCTATTAAGTATAAAAAGTAAGTTTTATGTGTACCTAATTTCAAAGTTATTCAGCCGGTCGATTCTGTAAAAATCTCACCGTGAAAACTTAGGTGAAGTCAGTTTGTTTTTGCTAGGAATTGACACTATTGACAGCTCACTCCACGCTCACTTCACCTAAGTTTTCACGGTGAGATTTTTACAGAATAGCACTGCTTGATCGTTTAATATGTAAAGAGAGAGAGAGAAACAGAACACAAACCACAAGTTGTACCTGTAAAATATTACTTTCAGTGAACAAATTGACTGTTATCTGTTAGCTAATTGCACACGAGAATGGGACACGTGTTGACAAAAAAACATAAAATATTTGACTCACAATCACGAAATATCTAGCTCACCAATTTGTGAACAAATATCGTCTACCTTCTTTTGTTTTTGGTTTTTACGTCACTATGACTTATCCTTGGTTCATATAAACAAAAACGAATCGTTTTGCTACCAATTGGTAGCATTTTATTGCCATACTGGGCATATAAATATATTCGTAAGCTAATTTTACCTGTGGTAGCTACTTCCATATGAGGGTCTACTATGTGAAACTTCATTATTGGTAAAGAAAGGTACAAGAGTAATTATAAATAACCAATAACGGTCTGTAAATTATAGAAATATTCTGTTTTTTCAGTGCAAAATGTTAGGAGATGATGTCCAATCAACCAATACTGCATTGACAACAAACATTGTTTCGTCGTTGCCACAGGAGCCTTTCTCCCACTCAAAATCAAAGAACCTCTCTATTTTTCCCCATCTTTTTTAACAGATAATTAAAATGTAGAAAGAAAAGCCTTCAGGATTTTCCTACACCAACATGGAAACTAATTACAACTAAGAAGGATTTGTCCAGACCTAACTTAAACAAAAGAAGCTTATAGCCTGTTTCACCACTTTCCGATAAGTTCTGGTTAAGTAATCTTATCTTGCAGATAATTTCAGTTAAGTTTTATTGCATCTTTAGTTTTACCTTGTACAGTGCGGCGGACGAGAGAATGCGTTCTTGACAACTGTCAGTTATATTGAAACGAATACGTGTTTTGCGAATATGATCTTTATTAGCTTGACTTGAATTTGACAGGTGCAACGCTGGTGGAACGCATTCTCTCGACGGCTGGACTATAGATTGTGCTTATCCGGTATTCTGAAATAGGTTTTTAGAACTCTGATTATTTTAGTATTAAAGGATTGCGCACTACTTTATTATAACTAATGTACTTAATAAAGAGATAACATTGTTTGTTTGTTTGTAAGTGCAAATATCTGGAATTACTGATTCGATTGCAAAAAATCTGTCGCTGATAGAAAGCTACACTATTGCCGATTGCCATAGGATAGGTTTTATGGTTAGTCGCGGGCAGAGCCTAACCAATACATAGGTATGTACAGTCAGCAACAAAAGTCGATTAACACTTCAGCATTGAGCAAAATATTAACGCTTCAGTTTTTTTAATCTCAGTTATACAGGGTTATTGGTAAAACATTAACAACCTCTTAAGAGGTCATTGTACCTATACATCATTATGAACAACTTTTACTATGGGACCAAACCTGAAATCGCGAAAAAAATATCAGCTGTTCCCTACATTTATGTTCGTATAACTCGTCAAAATGTAGGGAACAGCTGATTTTTTTTTCGCGATTTCAAGTTTGGTCTCACAGTAAAAGTTTATCATAATGAAGAGTTCAATGACCTCTTAAGAGGTTGTTAATTTTAGTGTTAAATTGTAAAATAGTAACAACATTATAAAATTTAAGTAAGTAAATAAATATCTCATTTATTGAGCAAAATATCTGTTCAAAATTGCATACTCTCACTTCTGCTGCAATAATGAACAAATATTTTGCTCACTAACTGAGATTAAAAAAACTGAAGTGTTAATCGACTTTTGTCGCCGACCGTACAAGCGTCATTGTTCCCAATCCTAACTTAATGTCATCCGCATATGCCACTAGAGCAAGCAACACGTACCGACACGACACGACATAACAATCAAGGCCACTTAGCGACATGAGTTAGTAGCACTGCTTCGCACAGACGTACTTTACATACAAATTGCACTGACATTGTTTAGCAGACAGATTAGATTACGTTTCTAATAGATGTTTGGGAATGTATCATAGTTAGTTTATGGAGAGGTGACTCGCTGATATGATGAATCATCAGACATACAGGGTGAAATTAAATTATATAACGAAGCTCTGCAAACGTAATGCATCGATATCTAAACACGATAAAGTAAAAAGATTTGATCTTTTTTTCTTAGTCAACGACCGTTGGAAGCAATGGCGAAGGTACCACGCAACTCGATTCCCACCGGCTTCCCTTCGAAAATTCAGAATGATGAAATATAACACTATCATACAATTAAAACATTGCAATACGCCTACACATACATTTTTTTTTTGCTTCGACTTACCTCTGTCATAAATTCACCCTTTTTTTTGGGTGGGAAATCATCAAATGTCTCCTCCCGCTCTGGGTGGAGCCGAAGGGAGTGTCAGACTCTTACTGACTAAATCCCACCCGTGTTCCTTCCTTAGCCCTTTATGTTCCGGGCCAGCGGAAACCTTTTCGGACAATCCCGCTGACCCAGCAGGCTTCGGCCCTAAGGGGCCCCCTCCTTGATGCTGACATCTATTTGAGGCGCGCGTGGAACACGTACGCGCCGTCCGGCACGGGCCTGGTCCTGATCGGACGGTGAGCTACCCATTACTCTCCGTCCGCAGGCCCGCGCCTACGGTGGCCGGGACTCCGGGAGTCGTGCCGTGGCTCCCGACGACGCCCAGCGGCTGGGACGGGAGGCTCTGTCCCTCATCCATCCCGCCACTAAATTCACCCTTCGTCACTGGTTGGTAGTGTTGTTACTGTTAAGTAAGACTTGAGAAAATGTGTTTAATCGTTTTTAGATATACTAGATACCAGACAAGTCTGTAAAGTCTACACAAAATAAACTGGTTTTTTTTTCAACCGATATTTCAAAGTAATACTTTAACAGCGGTCGAGGACCAAACAAAATATTATTAAATTTATTTGTTTTATCATGTTTAGATATTGATACCCACCGCGTCTGCGAAGTTTCGCTAGATTATTTGTTTTGACCCGTTATATCTAGACAATAAAAAAAAATCGTTCATTACAGACAGTGCATAAACTAAGCCACTGATCTAGAAGCATGAGTTTTTTGCACAAGAGCTCTTAGAGTGAGTTGCATCAGCTAACTATAACGATAACCAATCCCATGACAGCCGTCAAAATCTCCGGTTAAGCGAAATTCGGGTTGCATCATTTTGAGAATTGTTAAAATGACGTCATAAATAACTATAACAAGTCATTTTTAACTATAATCAAAGCTTTGACAGACGTCAAATCTCCGGTTAAGCGAAATTCGGGTTGCATCGTTTTAATTTTGACAAAATTGTTAAAATGACGTCACAGATAACTATAACTTTAATCGCCCAACTTCGGGCGGTAAAGGGCTATAGTTACGGTTTGTGTCATTGTATATGTCATCTGCTTTGCATTGTAACCTATACAAATATTGTGTTATTGAATAAAGTACCTACTAAAACAAATTAGGTATGTCTTTACTCCGCGATATATTGTGGAAATAAAGCTCTTCTAGCGATGATAGTGTCAGTGAATCCGATTTGCCAGTTAGGAAGAGAAAAAAATTCACCCTCGCATTGATCGATTTCATAAGTAGGATGAGAATTATTTTTTGGACCGATTCCGGGTTCTAAGACCTTAGCAAGAGCTTCTAACTTTCCTAGTTAGAAGCCAGAGCCCTTGCTAAGGTCTTAGTTCTCAGCAAGGGTTCTTGTTTTCAGCAAGGGGAGGACCGTTGCTGAAAACAAGAACCCCTGAGAACTCTACATATTATATAAATAATTACCCCGACTTACGATTTGAGTAGAACCCAGGCAGGCGATTTACTTTGCGTAAATTATATCATCACCACTGCTCTCAAAACGGTGAAGGGAAACATCATGAGGAAACCGGCATGTCCTAGAACCAAAAATTCAGAAGAATACGCTAGAGCTTGAGCTTCTTCGGCAATTAAAGCAACACAGTGAAGAGAAGTATAAGCTAGAACTAGAAAAACTGAAATTTGAAATCGATATTCTTATGTAAAATGTTATTATGTAAACTGTAGCAAGTGTATTGTGAATATCGATTACTAATTTCAGTTTTTCTAGTTCCTAGCTTATACTTCTCTTCGTTGTGCCGATGAAGTTCATCTTGATTCCAAATGCTTTATCTGATTTGATCCATTTCAATTTCATTAAGTTCTTTGAAGACAGGTTGTTTTTGTTTGGTCATATTATGTTTTTAAAATGGTACTTGTTTTTTTTTTCTTCCTTATTTTATGAAAGTCAATGCTTATCAAAATTAATTTAGTATATACTAGCAGCGCCCCGCGATTTCACCCACATTAGTTACGATCCCGTGGGAATATCGGGATAAAAACTATCCTATGTCCTTTCCCGGGACTCAAACTATCTCTATACAAAATTTCATCTAAATCAGTTCAGCGGCTTAAGCGTGAAGAGGTAACAGACAGACACTCTTTCGCATTTATAATATTAGTATGGATATAGGACTTCCTCACGATGTTTTCGTTTTGAGAGCAGTGGTGATGAAATAATTTACACAAAGTAAACCGCCTGTCAGGGTTCGAACCTACGACCTTTACCTTTTGTAAGTCGCAGCTGTTACGACGGACCCACCACTGCTCAGCGATAAATAGTAGGAGTGTATTGAACGGTTAAAAAAAATAATAATAATAACAAATTGTACATAGCAGAGCATTTTTATTAATGTAACTACTTATATTAATTTCAACGTCAGACGACTTAGAAGTAGGTAATATTTCATCTGAAAAATATGCAGGTCACTCCACCGATGAAAATACTTCAATACCGCACGCTCAACAGTACATGTGCACAACAGCTAACAATACCAACGTCTGTCCACCAAACAGTTGCAATAGCATCCAGCAAGAGCAGCTGGGTGTTAGAAATGAATTTTTTAGGTAGGTAGGTACCTACCTAAATAATGCACCTGGAAATAAATAGATGATTTATGTTAGAAAATAAGCGTATTCTAACTAATATTATTCTTGTTATTTTTGGTTTGCTGGATGCCACTGCAAAACAATGTTCTTTCCCGCATTCATCAGGCACAGTATGCGTTTGCTGTGAAAATCGACATATAATGTAAATATTCCTGTATTCAAATCTCCATAATGTATAAACAGTTTCAATACTTTCTTGCATCGTCTATACGCATTTTCGTTAAACTGCACTAAAGATGGTTTGACTTGCGTTCGTGAATCCTTGCGTTCACAAGTTACCGTACATTTGCAGCAGTCTCGGGCAATGTTTTCGCACATTGCGTTAAAATCTTATTGAACAATTAACACAACATCCTTCTGGAGTAAATGCTGTAATGCATCTTCCAATAATATAATCCTTCAATTACATGCAGGAAAACAGAAATATCAATTTCATGCAATTCGAAAGAAACGGAAAAATAAAATGAATGTTATAGTCACTTGACACTTGTCTTTCTGACAGTGTCAGATAGTGATGCGGCTCGATTTTATTTAACTCGTTACTCAAAAGCTGGGTCCATTTTCTCTCGAGGTGCCACTCGATGTACTCACGATTAGATAAATATCACCAACACTGCCACACTAGTTAACTGTCATTCTTGGTTAAAAAACCAGGTAATAAATATATTCTTGTAATAAACCGTCATAATACTGTGATGTACAGTCACAGAGTTTTAATAACAGAAAATACATATTCTGTGGGTTAGTGCTGTCAGATAATAAAGTGTAATTTGTCATTAAATCGTCATTGATTTTATCAGATCAATCTGACAATCAGTGGAATATGCGTAGGAATTATTATTATTATTATTCGTATTAATACGCTCTTTCCAAAGTCGAACAAAGCCAATCTGAGCCGAATGTCACTGACTTAAATACCTTGGTACATTACCAATATAGAACGGTAACTGTATTTTGGATCTTGCTATGATTCTTTTCTTGAAGTTTATTTTTGTGTGCGTTTCAAACGTACGAAGCTGCTGGGAACCTCCCTCTAGTCCTTAGATCAACTTAAATTGAGTTTTTGAATTAAATAATCGAGACAATCGAGTCCTGACCATTAATGACTGATTAACATCACTAGTGTCAAATAAACAAAGCGTGATGACAACAAGCTTGAAGTGTTGCCCTTGTCAAAAAATTACCCACGTACATTTTGGGGAAATATGACGTCTTGTCACTTGTCACCCTTTTAACTTTAACTGTGAAATACACGAAATACATGATGGTGCAACAACGGATAGTAGATTCTATGGTCATTGTTATGGTTACGGTTAAATTTAACTTTGACACAAACTATAACGGAGCTATTGATGCAACCCACTCTTAATGTAATAAAGGTGAACACTAAGGAACTATTTCTGAAAATTCATCCCCTAAAGGGCTTAAATACGGGATCAAAGTTTGTATGACAGATACAATCAGGCGCAGTAACCAATCAGCTTGCACAATAATAAACTTGGATTAAATAAAATCCCAGCAAGGAAGGAAGTAAGCTTCAGGAATCTGCAACAACTGCAGCAACAGTGATAGAAATAAATTTGCATCACAGCACCGCCACGGAATTCACTTCAAGTCCTTAATCAAATTGTATCACGAACGAAGCTCTAATTTAAACTTAACATACTTATGTGCACGAGTTTAGCATAACCTCGTGTCGCCTTCGCCACGCCAACGCCCCACTTCGCAGCCACTTGAGTAGCTGCGAGGCCTGCGACCTATTTGGTGGCTCAGCATCCATTGCGACCTAAATTCCCGTACTGATATCTGTCAGTCCCAGCCAGCGACGCATCTGCAGCGGGCAACTCGATTTGTACGTTTACACCCCATTTGGCACTGCCTGCTAGTACGACTGTACGAGATCTCAAATTGCCCTGTGCAAGGCATTTGTGAATATTTTTTGTTTGTTGTTATTTATCTTATTTTTGTTTGAAAAATTGGACAACTAAAATGTTGTGGAATATTTATGGTTATTTGCGTCCAAAGAACTCAAGTTAAGCTCAGAGCTTGTCTGGACTTAGTTTAGTCGTTAGTTTTATGCACAAAATTCTTGACATTTAGATTTTGCGGTTATGATTTGGTTGGCGGCGATATCGGCTTCGGTATTCCAAGATTTTGTTCCAAACATTTCGCACAATATCCGAAACTGCATTGTACAGCACATTTTCAGTAAATGGTTACTTCACTAGCCACGTAACTCTGGTAGAACCTTAGCTCCATAAATAAGGAGAAATGTCCCCTCAATTACTGACGTCGGGAAACTATGCACCCCTAATCTCTATGCTGGGTGCCTTATTGCACCCGTGCGACGTTAAACGTGATTTAAATGTCTCATGTCTCTCACCGTCTCAATGTCTCATTTCAATTTAGAACTTTTACAGAAATCAGTGCCATATACTTACGACGTACTTGTTGAACTAACACAACGAGAAAACTTATATAATTTATCGATAAAGTATGGATATAAACATTATTAATATCCCAAAATAACTTGTTGTATTAAGTTTATTTCCTATTCCAGTTTTAAGTACTGCCGAAACTTACTTAAGAGGAAAATGGAAGCGCCTAAGAAAATTTAAGTTTAAGTGAGTTAAGTATTATAAAATAAACTGTAAAATAGCCAGTTCATTTTGAAAGCATAAATAAGGAAGTAATTACAAAATTCGAATACAAAAAGTCGCTTCCATTAATGAAAAAAGTAACATCGATGAAATAATTTTCCAATTAATTGGATACTTTAATCCGACCTTAATTTTCTGCGCAATAAGCTCAGCAGATAATAATGTGCGTGGGTTATGTGTACCGTCACAAGTACCTACGTAGAGTTTTATATTTCATCGCATTGAATCAATACTGTCAATCCAAATACTTTAGCAACGACTCACATTAAGAGAATGGTTATCAATGCCTTAGTGCGAGTTTTTTAACTATGCGATCGCGGCACCGTAAACTTCAATTTATACTGAAACTTAATAAGAGCCATCTGGTGGCAGTTGTGGGAACTGCAATGAACCCATATACATTAATATGAACGGTCAATGCAAACGCGTAAGTATAAAACTCGCACCGCCTCAGGAGATCATCATTATGAAGGCTTCATTCAGTAGAATTAAAACCTGCCAAGATCCTCAAAAATTGCAAGCACACCAGCAATGCCAGCTAATGATCATGAACCACCGCACGCAAAAGTTACCATCCAAACCAAAGAACGACTGCAGCAACTTCTTCCTCCCATACAAAGTTTACCTACCAACTTAATTAACCAATTCGTGTCTCAACAAGCAAGACATGTAAAAGTTGCTGAACTTTGATTAACACGGCCATTACGTACTCGTCCGCAGTTTACCCGTCAGCTCGGAAGTACGGAGTATTGGCCGGCAGGATTTATGGGCTCAATACAATTTATCGACTAAGATGGGGCACTAGGGACGAACGGGAATGTCTCGACGTGACGGCAGACGGCGTAATAAAACTGGTGCTTTCTAGGTATATGGGGCTGTTTCTTCGTTGAAGTCTCTATGTCTCGGTTTTCATGGAGACAGTGATAGAAATATGATGGAAAGTATTACAATACTTAAAGGAATAACAAAATCTTTCGAACTTGAAGACAGCTTGTGGAAATTTCTGAAACTCGATTTCCAAGACCTTCCAAATCATGAGTCTTATTGTAAACTTTGTTGTTACTAAACGAAAGATTCATGTGTGATCTTAAGCAAAGATGTCAGAAATACCACTGCTAATTTTATTTAACAGGAAGGCGTAGCTACCTAGTTTATTTAAACTAGCAAATGTTAGTTTTAAGCTCTCAGGAAAACCTTCGGCAGGTATGTACAGTTGAGTAATTAGACTGTCGACTACATACTAGCTTTTGCAGTAACTTCTACATGCACTTCCCGCCTGTGATAGGCTTTCATTAAAAGGTATATGTATATTGAAAGTGGTTCCGCTGTTCTACTTCCAATTTCCTTTGTATAGATTGAATTTCTTCACGCTCATCAGGATTATATTACGCAGATATATGTTTGGATGTGTATATGAAAGACGACAGAGAAAGTGAAATGTCAAGGTTATGTCAAGACAGGTGAGTTTTCAAAAGCTGATCATGCAGAAGGAAATTAAGAAAGCATAGCTACTTAAACGAGACAGTAAACCCAATGACTCGACTAATTTAAAGTATCTAGAGTGCCAAGAACATCCTAGTAAGCTACATATATTTCCAGTATACTCGTAAAATCAAAATTCTCCAGCCAAACGTTATAAAATACGGCGACGGTAGACGGCCAGTTTTTATCTGTTATTAATGCGACAAGTTGCGAAGTGACCAGCCAGGGAGGGATTAAACTTAAATCAAATCTTTGTGGTGCTACTCCTGAGAACACTCGACGACGAAGTAGGGTTGCCGAATGACTTAAGGATTATTGAGAAGCAGTTTGATACTTTATTTGGTCAGGAAAGTGTTGACTTCAAGTATGCACTTGAAGGCTTTTTATTGCCTCACCATTAATAAAACAGATGCTCTGTATGTATGTGCCAATTGCTAGACAAGTTGAAAAATGTTTAATTGAAAAACCGAAACGTGGGAATCTTCTCATAACACTTATAGCATATATTAAGATTACACATTACAATAGCTTTGAGATTGGACCTTGCAATTTAATTTACGGTTAGATCCAGCGTACCGAGCAACCCTATAGAGAACGTCAACAATAGTCCAGTCGGAATCCTCTTACAGTTACAAATTTCAAGTTATCGTCGACTCCTCCATTTGGATTGGGATGCAGTTTCTTAGTGTAAATATCTTATTCACTGACGTTAGCATGCCTGTTCTACTGCTATTGCAAAGGAGGATCAAAGCAAACAATGTTGAAGATTTCCTTATCCTATTGTCTGTTTAATTGGAGTTAACTTTACCGCTCTATGGCCTTGAATTCTCAAACGCTACTTTATATTACACGTTTTTTAAAGTTTAGCTGCCATTTTATACGTCATATAAATTTGTATTATGTAAGTAAATAATAAAGAGTATTTCTATTGGTACTTGATACACATTAATGTTGCAAATGACGGTGACTTCATATTGAGGTACATTTCGGTATCCAGCCATTAGAAAACAAAATAATAAAAGTAAATAGATACGTTTGAGCGATGAAAAGCTTTCATATTTATCAACACGCTTCGGCTGGAGTGCACCACGTGTAGGTTTATTTATAGCAAATTGTATCGCAAGAGTTGATGACATAAAAGGTAGAAATATGACGCACACAAACGCAACTGGTGCATGTACGTCATTGAGAGCTTATTCCCATCCGGACACAAACGCTGCTCCATTTGAAACCGGATTGCCGAACAACGCCATTCTGCTGTGATGTTCCGACGCGAGCGATAAAATGTCCTCCCAAATCCTCAAAACGTATGTATCTATACAGTAACTAGTGCAAATTAAATTTTGGATTCTAAAACTCGTCGGATATTTTTTTAGAGCTGTCACCCGCAGCCATCACTTGGTGTCTGGTTGCGCGCCAAACCGGCTAACCGGATTACAACAACAACGCTTTTGTGGTTTCATCCAGGTTTGCATGACAAATATACAATGTGTGTGTGTGTGTGTCTTTATTTAAATTTCGTATTTATGTTCTGAGTGGGCCGAAGTGTAGAATTTTAAGCAGGCCGGCAAAGAGATCAACAACGAGCGTCCCATGATATTTTGTTTTGTTTTTGGTTACGTCGGGCGCAGGATCCTAATTAGGGTAATACTTTTTACATTTCAATCCAGCTCTTTTGATAAAGGTATATATCAGTTGTATTTGCACAGAGCTTTTGAAATAAATTTTTCAAAGGGCAGTGAACCTTCTCTTTTAGAGAAAGGGGGACTTAACTACGCTGTTAGTTTAGACAAATGTTGACTTTTTTTGACATAAAAATTCACATCATCTTCTTTTCGTGTCGATGGTACTCTCCCTGCCTGTTTTTTTTTTTGTTTGTTATATATAGAGGGTCCCATTAAAATAGATGGACAAATTTTAACACAGCGCTCAGTACGTGTAACTAAAGATATCCAAGAAAAAAAAAACACTGATTAAAGTGATTTTATTTTGACCTAAAATAATACATTGCCGGCTCACTAGCTGATTATTTTTCTTGTAAGTATCTATGCGTTTTTCTTATATATTTTTTTACCATCGTCCTTATTTAGGTGGTCTGAATGATTTCTAAAAGTTTGTCCATCTATTTTAATGGGACCTTATATGTATACTTTGGGCCCAATTGAGGCCACGTTGATTGCGGCATCAGTGGCATTCTTTAGGTCATCCGAGGTAAAAATTTACATGAATATATATTATCATTACGCTAGCGAAAAAAAGTGCCGCCAAATAAACAGACCAAACAGAAACCAAAATACCTCATGAAGCTTTTTTAGCAGGCAACCCTTTGACTTAAACCTTTGGGTACTGGGTCGGACACCATTCTAGACGGGTGTAGTAAATAAAGCCCGGTGGCTGCATCCGTCTTCCCCGGGGCAGTTCGGACACATTGGCGTCCGAGATAGTGCTCTCCTATATTTTAGACAAAGAGAAAGACCTAGGAGTCACACTAATATTGTAAAGGCGAAAGTTTGTGTGGGGGTGTGTGTGTGTGTGTATATGTTTGTTACTTCTTCACGCTCAAACGGCTGGACCAATTTTGATAAAATTTTGTATGGAGGTACTATACTATTTTGTATGGAGGTAGCCTACCCTGAATTTAAATATAGGCTACTTTTTATCCCGACATTCCCACGGGATCGACACTTATGCGGGTGAAACCGCGGGGCGCAGCTAGTAGAACATAATTCCAATAGTAGGTGTTCAAACAAAGACGGGAGGTAGTCTTTGCAGAGGGATATCGAAACGTAGATTGCTTTTTTTAGCAAGAAAAACTTATTTTTCTTGCTAAAAGCACCAAGTTTATAAAAAAGAGTTTCTGCGTGCGTCTCTTAAGAGCCTTTACGCCGTACGGCATTTCATACAAACTTTCAAGCCCTTATTTTTCGAACTGAATGAACCGATGTTAATGAAACTTCATACGCATAACCAGGATACAAATGTCAAAAAAGTTAGTAGAGAACATTTTCGAAATGTCTTATTTAAAAAAAGATAACTGATAATCTCTGTTTCTATGGAATATTTCAAATCAATCTAATTTGGCTGTAACACTATTTTTCGAAAATGTTCTCTACTAACTTTTTAGACCTACAAAGGTCTAGAAAGTTAGTAGAGAACATCCTGCTTACGCGTATGAAGTTTCATTAAAATGGGTTCATTCATTTCGAAAAACAAGGGCTTGAAAGTTTGTATGCAATGCCGTACGGCGTAAACGCTCTTAAGATGCAAATTCTCTCTTTTATAAACTTCTAACTTTTGCCCGCGACTTTGCAGGTGTGGAGGTTAAAAATAAAAATTTTCGCACTGGAACGTACTACCGGGATAAAAATGTATCACATGTCTTAACCCAGATCATGGTCTATCCGTATGTCCATTCACAAATCAGTTCAGCCTTAAGGCGTTATAATGAAAGAAACAGAAAAGGTACCAACATAAAACAAAGCTATACAATATATCAACCACTTGTAGATAAGCTCTACATTTCACATCGATAACAGACACAAGTTTTACAGCGCTCCAAACGTCCCAACAGTACACTATTTCTAAAACCCGTAAAAACTTGTATGTCCTAAAATACGTGTAGAAACACTAGTCCCATGGCGAGGATAAAATGTATTGTCGATAGGAACTGCCTGGAACGGGGCGAATCGTGAAAGGATTACTAACACATGTATCTTTGTTTGGGGCGAAAAAAAAAGGCGATCGACTTCGAAAGATCGAGTTATATAGTCTGAGAAAATATATTGCCAATGTTTAATTGCAAGGTTTTATTGAAAAAGGTTCGATGGTAATGGAACTTTCAATTTACTTAACGGATATTGCAATGATCATGGATTTCTGGAATGATGTTGAAATGTTTCCTTTGAAGATAGGCCGACTAGGTTCAAAGTCGTAAAGATTATGGTATCTGCAGAATGTCGAGTTATGGGTACATGATTTTAATGGCGAACGAAATGGATGCCCATTCGTCCTTGAGATAGAAGACTATGTAAAATAGGTGCAGCTTATTGTTAAACCTTGAATACAGAAATGCAAATACATATTGTCACATAATATTGACATTTCATAAAAAACCGAAACAATAAACATTATAATTTATGTAATTCCTCATCATAAGTCATAACCAAATTACCAGTAACCTTGAATACCAATATAATCGACTCATTATGGTTTACCTTTTTTGATGACATTAAATAAATTACCTATGTTCTTACGCAAGACAATGCCTTTGACAAAGACGAAAAAAAAACTTAAATGAATATGTATGCCGTTTAAGTCTCTCGTCAGGTGATTAAAATTCATCATGTCGGCGGTAACATCCAGGCTGGCGTTTAATTTGCACGGGTACCAAAAGTTGACGACAGTTTCCTGCGTGTTACTGAGACGAGCGTGTGAGCTGATTTAGTAGTTGTGGTACAAGTGAGAAACGACGAGTGTTTCGTCTCTTGTACGGACATCGACAATAACTTTGTGAGAACAACTCACGTCACGGTGGTAAACATACAGGAAAAGTTTTTAACCAGTGCGCAAATTTTGACATAATAAACTTGAATATATTTTAATAAACACGTATTTTTTATTTTGATATGTTTCAATAGTAAAAAATTAAGTTAACGCTTACGAGACTTGTTTACTCAGAAATTTATTTTATGGACGTCGCTTGCCAGTCCGTCGACCGGTCGCCCGATTCACGCCGCGCGTCGACCGGTCGCCTGACGCGCCAGCTGCTATCAGAAGTACTCACGCGCGCTCGCTCTATGCGACGGCGGCGGAGTAGGTACGATTATTGACCCCAGTTTAGCGCTACAATTTTTTAAGTTTAGACTGTGTAAAGTTATTTGTAAACGTAATTTTTCGTAAATTCCAATTTATTCTTCATACTTTCATGGGCTTAGGATCATCAAAATGCAGAAAATAAATCATAATAAGTAAGAAAGTAATACGTTTTAGTCCATTCAAATAAAACATTTAGGTATGATAGGTACTTAGACATGATACAATTTAGATTGAAACAATTGCATTTTGGCGTATTTAAAAAATTGGAATCAACTATCTTACAACAATGTCTAATCAAAGAGAACCTAACACACTAAGATTGTTTATAATTTCTTCTTACCTCTACATTTTATTAATCACAATATTTTAGGTATTGTTCGAAGTGACCTCCTCCTTTTTCAAGGCATAAACGTGCACGTTTAAATAAGTAAGCATTTAGTTTGTTTAGGACACTAACACCACTTTTTACTTCATTGAAAGCGTTAATTATTTTTTATTTCAAGTCATCTAGGCTCTGAGCCTCTTCTACATACACCTGGCGTTTCACTTGTTTCATACACATTGGTTTGCTGCTAAAATTGTCCTCTCATTAGGGACCGTGGGATTGAGGCTCCCTTGGGCTCGCATACGAGGTTCGCTCTCCCTTTCGTATCTTCTTCGTGCTGCTCGTAAATTTTCATTGCTTAACAAATACACTCGCACCATTTCATAATACTCGCGGTGAGTAAAATGAGACATTGTCACTACTCTAGTCTAGTACGCGGCACAGGCGCAGGGACGCAGACGGCGAAGTGCGCGAACATCCGACCTCCGCTTCCGCAAGGACCGCAAGTGACGTACTGCATGTGCATCGCCGGCGCCGCATGGCCCCGCACCCCCGTCTCGTGCGCTGGGCGTGGTCCTGCGGCCGGCGGCCTTCGCGTTTTCATTCATGCTCATTCATAGTATTAATATTAAATTATATCCATGTCTTGCTTATTTCAAATTGGGACAAAGTGGAAAAATGAAAAAAAAAAAGTCATAAACTAAAAATGGAAATGTGTTCTATTGCTTACACTGAGCCACCAAAAAAAATTTACGCAGTGGTTAAAAACTTTTCCTGTATATGAGTTAGTCAGTGAGAGGCTGTAGCGGTAGCGAGGCTGACTGTCCAGGGTGCGACGGTCGTTCGCACGACAACATAACAAGCTACACATTTCCAATATAAGCTGACTTCTCATTACACAAAAAATTATATACAATGCGAGGTCGGATAAAACTGGAAATGTATAGTTAGATATATCGTCGTGTGTACCTGTACATGATGAAAGTATCGCTAGATACTCATAATATATTTTCTTGCACCCCATGAGTCACGGCTAGAGAAGTAATTTTGGTCATTTTACTATACCCGAATCGCTTTAGCCTGGCAATAGCGTTCATTGACTCATCTACATTTTCTAGCATACTTTATTTCAAAAATTGAAATGAAGTCCGTAAACGTCCTGAATTAATATCTATCGTGATCATGTTTCAATAATAAAAAAACATAAATGTTTATTGTTTGGGTTCCTACGGAGAGATATTAGAGAACGGGCAGTGACCGCTATTGCCATGCTAAAGCGATTCAACCTACATTTGTAAAATAAGACAAGTAATCATCATTTTGATCAATGAGAATAGGAAAAAATGTTAATACGTTAATCAATATATTTATGTTAGCAAAACAAATCATAATTTGCCACCCACATGTTAGTACAATATTTGTACAAGCAGTAACAGTGAGTACAAACATAGTACGATAATTTAATACAAAATAAAGAAAAACAATGGTGATATTGAATCATAAATCACACGGAGACCGTCGTCATACGAATCCGGTAGCAGTTTTGAATTTGCAATTGTACAAACTTGGGAAGGAGAATATATATGTCGTGAAGTGTCGTGTTACGAATGTGATACGACAAGCGTATGAGCTGGCGATTTATTATATGGAGACGGGCTTTAAGCAAGAAGCGGTAGAAGAAAAGATGAGTTCGGAATGTTGTTTTTTAAATTGTTTATTTATTATCTACATTTCCACATATTTGAAAGGCTTTGGCAAATTTTAGGTCCTATGCAATGGAAAGCGGTTGTATAGCCACTCATATTAGGACTTTTAATAACACAATTTCTATAAAACTAAATTATAAGCTTCTACCCAGATATAACAACAAAACAAAAACCATGGCATAGAAAATACCCTATTTTGGGAAATGTTATCCACATATTACTAGAACAAACGACAGAACCCAACAGTTTCCAAACTCATACACCCCTTTCACCCACAACTTGGACCATAAAGTAAGGCTGGCAACGCATACTTATGAATTTAATAAGACTCCAGGAACAAATTACGTCATGAACGAGTCAACTACAAGCGATAGGAGTAGGGAACTTTATTAAGTGTGCCGTACCGCTGTCTTCTAATCTGATTACGCAGTATTTTCACGGCATACGACACACTAGAACTTTAATTTGAAGGTATATTGTCAAAGGGGTGGTTTTCCTATGGAAGTTTGTTGGTTATGTCAACGTACGGTACACTCATGTTTGGTTGTGTGTGAAACTAATTTTGTAACTAAACATACATCGGTGTTATATTTGATTATGTACGTTTCACTGAATTTAATCTCGAATGCTTCATCATCGTCTCTGACATCACAGCGGAGGTTCTATGAGCTTCGTTAAGTCCTGTGCTAAATGCAATTATCTTAGAAAGGGCTACTACAGCTTCATCCTCCTTATCTTACACATTATCCATGCCTGATGCCACCATTCGTCCCAGCACTCATCAGTCCACAGAAAATAGATGTAGAAAATGTTCTCCCAAAATCATCAATATTTAAATTGCCCCCTTGGGCGTTGGGCGCCATTAGATCTCTCTTACTTTTAACACATTGAAGGACACTGAACGAGACACAATAGAAGTTTTATTGTTATTACGTCGAGAGGCGTTAAGTGTCCCGTGAAGTGTTAATAACTGAACTATTTAACTCTTGCTACAGGTGCAGCTAAAAGAAACAATTAATTTTGCGCTTTATGCTAAGTAAAACTAAGTTGAAGTAATAAAGATGTCGTTTAAGCCGCAGTTCCCGTAAGAAAAGTTAGAAAGAACTTGAGACACATATTAAGGTAACTAACTAATGAGCTACTAACTGGTGTTACTAGAATGCGTGAACAGTTAACGTAGGGGAAGACCACGCAGTGGGGATCAGCTGGCAATGGGGATCACCCACACATCTACAAAACTAAACATCGAAGTCTCGTAAAGGACTTCTGCACCCCGCCCTGTGCCCCCCCGCAATTGTTACAAACGACTCGCTTTAAATCCGCGCGCGCGTTTCCGAGTGACGTGTCGATTTTGCGCCGTGCTGTTGTAAATTTCGTAATAATAAAACAAAAGGTAAGGGATGGGAAGAGACCAGACGGGATGACCATAATGCCCTGGAAGTTAGGCAGACCTTTGGTGTGGGATGCAACATGTGTCGACACCCTTGCGCCATCACATCTTCCTAGCACGGTGGGCTGTGCTGGGGCGGCTGCTGCAGGTGCAGAAAACCTCAAACGGCAAAAATATTCCAACCTGATTGGGAGTTATATGTTCGAGCCGTTTGGGGTTGAAACACTAGGGCCATGGGGTCCGAGTGCCCACTAGGTTTTTCGAGATATCGCCAAGCGGTTAGTCGACTCTTCACGTGACCAGAGGGCTGGCCTATTTCTTGGCCAAAGAATTAGCATTGCCATTCAACGTGGCAATGTTGCTAGCCTTTTGGGCACTGTTCCTGTTGACAGCGATGCGGACGAATTTTTTGATGCCCTATGATTATTTTACTTATTTTTTCATATAAATGTACATATTAAAGGTAAGGAGTATAATTTACTGTTGTATTTTAATAAGACTTTTATGTGTATTTAGTCTGTAATTTGAAATAGTGATTTGCAACTTAAATCGTGATAATAATTTCTAGTTTATTTGATGTTTTACTTTTTTCTTATTCATCATTTCCCACAGGGTGATCACAACTGCCATCACCTCGGTGCAATGGGGATCAAAACTATTTTTTTTAACTTCTATAATTACTAAAGTGTGTACACAAAGTGATTAAAAGTGATCTCAGTTGATAGATGAATAAGTAAATTATGTAATTAGGAGGTTGCAATAGATTTTATTTTTAAATAAGCTTTTATTTCAATTCTCGCATAAGTGGTTCCCATTATCCCATTTTACCTTACTACATCGATACGTATTTCTATGCAGAATATGGAGATGTGGAAAAAAGTGTAGCGGCACTTCACTGTCGAGTGTTGAGGGAAATGAAATTCCGAGAGAATATGCAAATAATACGAAACTTCAATCTTGAAGATCAATTTGTGAGAATTGCAGACTGAGTGATACTTGATAATAAATGTGCATCTTTTATATTAGGCATCAATTTTGTGAGAAATGATAACACCTGAGGTGACAGTTGACAATTATTTGACGGATAAAGGTTTAGATTCTTGTGCAGCATAGCTATTCACAACCACTCGACACGCTTCCAAACAGTATCGAACATCAATCAATTGTAGGAGTCCTCTCTGAACCGTATTCACAAGTCCAAAACCCGAAAATGTTGTCAGTTTAAACCAAATAGACAACCTATTCTTCCGACAGCTGTTTGCCGTCGGGGGCAAGGCAAAGCAGGTTATCGAAATGTGTCATTTTTGATACGATAACCCGGAGGGTTGTGAATTCAGTATTCACAACCCTCCGGGCTATAGCTATGCAGATTAAAACTAAAAACCTCCTTTGGCAAAGGTTAAGTATGTAACAAATACGGGGCTGGTAAATTAGCACTTACCGTGAATTCTCTATGCGGCACCAATGCGCAAAACAGTTTTGGTCAGTAATATCGAATACGAATATGCACAAAATGAACTGCTGCAAAAATTGCGTATCTATTAATATCAAGGCTGGACGGAACGGAATTAGTTTCATTTGACGTTTTCGCTATCAACATAGTAATGAAACCGAAGTTAAATTAATCTGATTGCGTTGCGGGTCAAATACTCCGGTTGCTGTTTGTAGCAGATTAAAATTAACGACAAATACTGTGATCAAAGCTGAATTGTCCAATATACTTGAAACATTAATCGTTGTTACAATTACAAAATCAATGAAATAGCAGACAAAACGTAGGAAATTGGGTACACAGTGTAGGTGCTTGATACTTACTTCCAATACAATTCAGAATTCCATCCAATCAATTCAATTTAGAACCGCCTACTCAACCAAACAAGTCAATTATGTTACTTATAAAAGGAAATAAAGTACAAACAACATTTAAATAAATAGACCTTAATGTAATTACATCTGAGCATTGTCGGAAGACTCTTTTCAAAATAAACAATGGAATCATGGAATCAATCAGTCTATGGGAAAGCCTCCTATCGAGGTGAGAGGGAGTGGGCCAAGTGCGGGTTGGTAGATGTCACAAATGTCTCCGTATTTTCGGTTCTAGGACATGCCGGTTTCCTCACGATGTTTCCCTTCACCATTTTGAGAGCAGTGGTGATGGAATAATTTACATAAAATAAAGAGGTTCTATCTGGGTTCGAACCTACAACTCGTGAGTCGCTGCCTTTACCACTGGGCCAGAAGTGCTCTCTTTGTTGGAAGACTCTTTTCAAAATAAACAGTAGCTATGTTAAACTAAAAATCAAGCCTGTTTTCAGCAACGATAGGCGACCTAGAGTTTGTACAAACGGGCATTGGGGAGCTTGGGAGCTTAAGTGAGACAATGCGTGTGCGGAAAGTAGTAGCAGAGGCGAATTATCTGTAGCAGCCAGATGTGGGAATCCGATTTCGTATCACGCTAGGCCAGGCTTGGTGTTAAGCGATACAAAAAACCGCATCCCGACGAATTAAGGCAAAAACGCCAGGGTAGCCCGGGAAATTCAATTTTTTTTTAAGTATTTTGCAATTTGCTGGTCAGTATTAAGTTGTACGTTGATTAAAATATGATTCGCGACCGTAACAAATATGTATTTACAGAATTAAAGTCATCGACACAACTCTCTAAGACCAAGTAATTGTATTGAATGACTATTTCTTGTAATTTAGGATTATAAACAAGTATTATTACTGATTCTAATGATTATAATTCCGTAAATACATATTTGTTACAGTCGCGCATCACATTTTAATCAACGTACACCCAGACACTGAGCTACAATTGCAAAAAACGTAAATAAATTGGAATTTCGCGGCAGCCTGTTAGGGGTTTTCGTAAAACTGGACTGGATTAGGTAGGTACGTATATTTCAATTTTTTTTTTTTTTTTAGAAACGTTGCCCCACTCTAGGAATTTCTCCTGTATTGTGGGTGCGTTTAGAAACATAAAAACACATACACAAACAGCCAGACCCGGAACAACTACTTGTAGGTCATACAAATATTTGTTCTGTGCAGGAATCGAACCCGCGACACGCAGCGCAGCAGTCAATCGCTTAACCACTGCGCCAACCGTGCCGTCGAAAAATATTATTAACACACTGCGATGAAAGTTGCGCAAAATTGTGAAGATCCTATTTTCATATAAAGGGTTATTTTAAATTGGCTAGCTAAACTCTACAGACGCAATATGTATCGTTATTTAAACATGATAAATCAATAATAATTATGATGATTTTTTGTGTGGGATCATCGACCGTTCATCATCGTACACTCGAGAGCAATGAATCCGGGTCACTTAAAGAATCCTAAAAATCTCGGAAACTAAAAATGCTAGGTTAATGCAATAAATTGTATTTAATAGACAATGTAATACTCCTTAAATGAAGGTATTAAAACTTCTTAGTTATTGTAAAGTTATATCATAAAAAAATCAAATTTGAAAAAGGGCCACTTTCGAAGATGGAACTACGAAATTACAGCATTTGGTTTTGCTTTTGTTTGTAATCTGTCATTTATGTGGGTACATAAACCATGTTGATAGTGCTCTATGTTCATTATTCAAGCTGAAATTATGTCGCTTACGCCTGAAGAATGCACCAGAATACTTACAATGCTGGAAACCGGCCGGAGTCAGCGCGATACAGCCAGGACTGTCGGTGTGTCGCTGTCAACAGTACAAAGAGTTCTCCGACGTTACGAAGAAACTGGTTCTAACCTACGCAGACCAGGAACGGGCAGAACCAGGTGTACCACAGCACGAGAAGACCGATACTTGGTGAACACCATGCTTCGAAATCGCTTTCTCACAGGAACTGAACTCACAAATCAGTTTCGACGCCTCGGAGGAAGTAACCCAAGTGCATGGACAGTAAGACGTCGGCTTGCTGAATCTAACTTAAAACCCCTTAGACCTGCAAACGGCCCTAAACTGGAGCGTGGGCATCGTATTTCAAGACTAAGATATGCCCAGAGCCACGTAAATTGGAGTATTGAAGATTGGTCAAAAGTTATGTTCTCCGACGAATCAAAATTTATGCTCTACAAGCACGATGGAAGACACAGAGTGTATCGAAGACCAGGGGAAAGATTCAAGCAAGCATGCATCGAAGAAAAAGTAGCCTACGGTGGTGGGTCTGTACTTGTGTGGGCCGGAATTTCTTCTGAAAGTCGCACAGAGCTGGTGATCATAGAAAACGACTCTTTAACTAGCGTAAGATATGTGGAAGAAATCCTCAATGATCACGTTGGTCATTTATGGTCAATTTAGGTGAGGATGCTATATTTATGCATGACAATGCCCGACCTCATACAGGTAGGATTGTGAATGACTACCTTCAAGAGATGAACATTACTCGTATGGAGTGGCCAGCGCGCAGCCCGGATATCAACCCGATCGAGCATGCTTGGGACGAGCTAGGCAGATGCGTAAAACAACGAAACCCTCCCCCAATCACGCTTCGTGAGCTCAAAATTGCTCTCACAGAGGAATGGGAGAATATTCCCCAAAATCGTATAAGGAACTTGGTGTACAGCATGCCAAACCGCGTAAACGCAGTAATGGAAGCACGAGGAGGCAATACGAAGTATTAAAATTCAAGAAAATCGTAATAAAGTTCAAAAATTTCATGTTTCCTATTTTTGTTTTAAGGAGAGATCAGCAGTTTTTTTCTTTATGTAATTTTGTGTTAATAAAATGTATGGTGACTCATATTTTTTTTACTTTCATTTATGGAGTATTACATTGTCTATTAAATACAATTTATTGCATTAACCTATCATTTTTAGTTTCCGAGATTTTTAACATTCTTTAAGTGACCCGGATTCATTGCTCTCGAGTGTATTTTAGTCAATTAAAATATCAGTTTAAAATATCGTTTTGTTGTGTAAACTGCACAGACGTGATGGTGGGTTTCGATGTCATAACACGAAAAAAAACATTTATAAAATTCTCAACTCATACTTCAAGTAAGAAATCACACTAACAGGAATCGTTGGCCTCCTCAAAAAACACATTTAATAAAATCTTTATATTTTATCGTGTTTTAATATCAATAGTTTAGCTAGCCAATTTAAAATATAATTAAGTAATATAATTATACGCGCTAATTCAGATATTAAGTATGGTGGCACAATTCTTTGCGAAGAGTCACAAGTTCTTCTACTTCCCCTATATCAGTTTCAAAAGCAAATGAAATTATGGTTGATAGAGAATTGTTTTTATACCTTAGGTGAATTTTTCAACTTTAAGATTTAATACCTATATACTATGTATTTTATTTTTACTGTAACTAATAGTAAATTTTTGCATGCCTCCTTTAAGTAAGATGTGTAAAGCACTACTTTATTGGAACACCAACTGTACCATATTCCTGACGAAATAATAATTATGATTCTAATACTGCCTAGGTTGGTACTGGAAGCTGCTTAATTAGCTGAGTAATTTCGGAGCGGGAGTCATACAAAATGTCTAAATACTTAGTACATAGTAACAGAAGTCTTTGTGATTCAACACACGTATGTCATACACAAAGTGATTCTGAAGAACTGTATCCAGTTTTATATGACGTGCGATGGGACCCTTCTTTTGAAATTGGAGTCCTGTAGTCTGGACCAAGGTTTCAACGTTACAACAAAGGGCAAAGGATACTATGAAACGAAATACCTTTACAAATAAACGTAGTCCTATAAAAGCTTCGATTTTAGTGAATCAATGATTCAACGCGTGTTGCTTTGTGCAATCAAAACTACAGTAATAAAATCAAAATTGCCGCGGGGTTGCCATACCAAAATTTACCGAACAGCTTCATCAAATGTCAGGGCACAAATGCGTCCCGCCAAAAACGATCGATAAATTAACGCAACAATCTATCTATGGTGATAGAAATGCACAAAGTACGAACCGATGACCTGACACTAATGAATTAGTATCTACGACACGCGTGCCCTCATAGGCATAGAAGCAAGACATGGTCATGCGGAAATAAACCTTATTTTGGTTGGTTTTAGACTGGTTTTTGCAATATTGGTTTCCGTATCTGAATACCTTGGATGCGTGAAACGGGCATTACCTAAATGATGGGTCAATGGTTGGGCATTCAATGTATTGTAGCTTTAGTTGATATCATAGAAGTATTAGAAGCAATATGAAGCTATAGACAAGAAGTGGACGGAGTTCACTATACCTACCTACACTATTTCGGAAGCTAGCTGAACATAAACAGCTGTTTTGCCTTTAGTTTTACAGAAACTTTTTCGATCTATCATAGTACACTTTTTAGTAAACGACACTGTTCCTTGCATTTTCCACACAAATGTTATTTAAATTGCCATGAAACGGAAAATATTTTAACCGCTGTGCAAAATTGGTTCCGTAACACGAATTATATACGCAAAAACACGCGTTATTTTCAACTAAATGACGCTTACCTCAATATAAATCCACCCCATATATCAATCACTTAAAACGATCCATAAAACGTTGGTAATAATTCACAACACTAAACAAAGCCAGGGGCACACAATCACAACGTTTGTACAGCGGTTAACTGTGCTTAACCAGCCGTGCAGCATACACTCAGTGCTGCAATATCGATATACGAACTCGCTAACCGGTTTATCATCGAGAATCGATTGAATTCCTTCGCACACTTGACACATTCGAATGTCTTGCGACTGTGACTGGCAGCAGAAAAAGAGTTGGAAATGAAAAAATCGTGTGGATCGTTGAAAAATTGCGTTTCGATTTGGACAGATCAGATATGGGGACAGTTGTGAAAAAAGAGAAGCTTATTCTTTATTTATTTTATACGGCAATGGCGGAATGTGGGTGTAGCTACTCCCACAATAGGGTGCACCTCTGCCTTACCTTTAGAGGATTACAGGTGTGATGTTCTGTTATGTTATTTTAAAAGAAAATGGCTCGTAAGGCTTATATTCAGAAATACAAAGTGTGCTTCGAAGATATTATAGATTTAGAAAGGAGTTAAAAATAAAATTCACTAACATATATAGGAACAAAGTTCTTTAATTTACTCTCGGTTCATATTTTGAACAAAGCTTTGGAAAGTCTATCATTGTCATCAATCAAGTGTTGGTAATAATATTTATATCGATAAAATTACAGTAGGAACGGTATCATAACGGAAGTCACGAACAAACAGCACTATGTCATTATTATTCTTGCGTTTAATGGAACCGATTGAATAATTAATAGTTATTAAATAGGTAACCAGTTCATAACAGGATAATTTATAGTGAGCTTTAAAACGTGGCCTTCAATCGAGAACCCACTTTATTCTATAGAAGTACATACTTACAAACAATATTTATTTATCCATAAAAATCTCGTTTCTTTATTTAAAAAAAAACCTAAACAGGTGCTGCTTCAGATAATGGAAAAATCAATAATGTTAGATGGATAGCATTTTATGACAGAAGATAATATTCAAGCGGTAATATACTCAAACTTTCATGAATAATTTAAAAAACCTTTGAAACCCGAAACACCTGGGGAAGGAGAAAACACAAGAAAACAACTACGGTCTGCACATGCAGCACAATAGAAACTTTTTACAATCCCGCTTCATGTAGCCATAAAATAAAAAGTTATTCAAATTAAAAACAAAAAAGAGGAAAACAACGAAATAAAAAGTTTACCAAGCGGCGGTTAAAAGGAAAATAAAAGTACTTAACAAAACGATGGTTTGGGACACAGAAACAGGGCCGCAATAATTCCAGCCAGTCCTTATTGCCAAACGTAACGTTAACTTGATAACAGATAATGCAAATTGGACTTTGATAACTAGGAAATACGCCTCGGATTGCAATTAAAACAATTGTAAATTTGTTAAGGAGCAAAAAGCGGGGGAGGTAATAATAATATAATAAATAAATTCTTTATTTCACCAAAAGCCAATTCATACAATATTCAAAGACAAAAGAGCGTAGAGGCTTATAACTAGGTCACAATAATTTAAATACTCTGACTCCTAAACTAGGTGTAGGTGCCTGTGTCTTAGGAGTCAGTGATTCTTCGTTACAAACAAAGCCATATTATACTAAAACGGGACGTTTCAACAATAAGTAAATGGTGTAAAAGAAAAACAGTATATAATTTATGTAAGGGAAACACAAAAGAAAGACGTTTAACTGTGTGGAGTGTGAATTAATGTAAGGTCTGAGTGTGTGTGTAGTGAGTAAGTGTAGGATGTGTGCGTGTAAATGTAGTGAGTAGGTGTAGGGTGGGTGTAGTGAGAAGAGTGGGGTGTAGTCACTGCATATCCGTTTAAGGTTAAAATTAGATTTAAGTAGTTAATTTTCATTGTAAATTACCCAGTAGAAGATCCTCAGTGTTATCATAACTCAGTGTTTGGAGATAATCTCTAAGTAAGTTTTTGCATTGGTATTTAGGGCACGAATAAATTTTTAACTTTTTATTTAGGAAGTTGTACATTTTAATGCTATTAACGTAGAATTGGCGTTTGGCAAAGGCAGTTCTGTGGCGTTCATGAGGGAAAACGTTATGCTTAAGTCTGCCAGTCGGTTCCTTTGGAGGGCGGACAGAGTGTTTGCGTAGGGTCGCCAGAAGCACATAAAGTTGCCTTACTGTGAGAACCTTGCAATCGGAATAGAGCTGCACAGTGGGGTATCTACGTGGACGAGAGAGCATTACCTTAAGGACAGCTCTCTGGGCTCTCTCAAGGCGGATAAATACATTTTGGGTGGCACCACCCCAAACGGGCAAGCAGTACGTTAGAACAGATCGGCATAGGGCAAAATATACTAGTTTAAGCGTGTCGTTATCAGCAGAGTTTCTCAACTTCTTGAATACGTATATTAGCTTACGTATGCGGGACGTGACTTTGACTATATGGGGGTGCCAGTTGAGATGCTCGTCAATGAGTACTCCTAGATACCTTACACAAGTGGATTTGGCAAGGCAGAGGCAACTACACTGCGTTGAGGAACCGCAAGTGTGTGCTTTTAGGGTAAGGGCATTTGAGGGATACATATTTGACCGAATTGCAAAGGGAACGTATACCGATTTATCGACATTTAAAGTGAGCATGTTATTAGCCAAACATTTCATTACGTGGGACAGCGCAGCCTCGGCGTGTTGGTATGTCTGGGGCCAGTCATAACCATCTACAACAAGGGCAGTGTCATCCGCGTATGTGTATATCTTACAATTTTCAAGAGGCAGTTTGCAGAGTTCATTTATATAAATGAGAAAGAGAGTAGGCCCTAGAATGCTGCCTTGTGGAACCCCGTATGTCATTGGAAGCTCGTCACTTTCGTATAGGCCGATTTTTACAATTTGGGTACGATCGCTGAGATAGTCTGCGAAGATTTTCAATGGGTGTCCACGTATTCCAATGCTTTCCATTTTACTCAATAAGGCTGGGGCAGAAACGGTGTCAAATGCCTTTGACAGATCAAGGAAAATTCCCAGGCACTTGTGTTTACTATCTAGCGTCCTAGCCACGTGATTAGACAAATCCATGACTGCGTCTTCGGTACTAATTCCTTTTCTGAAACCATATTGGTTACTCGCTAAGATGTTGTTTGCGTCGAGAAAACTGGTCAGGTTCTTATACAGTATTCGTTCTAATATCTTTGACATTGCTGTTAAAATCGAGATTGGACGGTAGTTATTGACATCGTCTCTGCACCCAGACTTGTGAATAGGGTGAACTACTGCTTTTTTAAACGCCTTTGGAAAGACACCTGCACTTATAGACAAGTTACAGATATGTGTAATAACCGGAACTAATACGCATCTCGAGGCCTTTATTATTTTAGACGGTATACAGTCTGAGCCAGTAGCACAATCAGTCCTAAGACCCAAAATAATGGAGTCAACATCGCTTTCGGTTACCTCAAGGAGGGCCATTGAACTACACGACTCAGAATTCGACACAGAACTGTGTACCATTGAGGGTGGTTTAAATTTCGAAGCCAAGCCACTGCCTACATTAGCAAAAAAGTTGTTGACGTGATTAAGTGAGGATTTTGGATTATCAGTTAAATGTAACAGGTCAAAAGAAGTTGAAGACTGAGTTTGAAGATCCGAGACTTTCTTAATAACATTCCAAGTAGCTTTAACATTATTTTTTGCGTTACGAAACTGTTCCTTTTCATACGAGCGTTTAAGTTTTCTCAGCAGGGAGTTACAGAAATTGCGATAGCGAGTGTAGGTGATTCTTAATATTAGGTTATGTTCCGACTTTTTGAGTTTAACATGCATGCGATCACGGTGTCGTATACAGCGGAGTAACCCTGGCGTGATCCAGGGCTTCAAATTACGTTCTCTTCTTGGAACAGTATGTTCCCGAGTGTGCTTTATGACAATAGACGAGAGATTACCTATTAACGCATCTGCAGCATCATTAGGATCCGAGATTGAAAGCATTGGAGACCAGTCATGGGTTTTGATATTCTCAATAGCGGATTCGTAGTCTATTTTTGATCTAGTGCGGGTCACATCCAAGTTGGCACTCCTGGTTTGTAAAAACAGAAGCAACGGTTCGTGATCCGTTATGGATGAGTCAATAACGAAAGTAGTAGCTGGTTTATTTGTTTTGAGTAAAATGTGGTCTAAACAGTTTTTGAGCCGTGTCGGAAACAGATGAGCTGGGAGAAGTCCGTTAGACGCAGCACAGGTTAAATACTCATCTGAGTGACTATCAATGTTGTCGATCTTAATATCAATGTTCATATCACCTATCAGGACTACGGAAGGAGTTGTTAGTTTGAGTACGTTATCGAGGCTATCAATGAAGTTGTTAATGCTTTTAAAACAAGGAGGGCGATAAATAGCCACTATTGTAACTTCCTCTATGCGACAAATTAGACAGTTCGCGTCAACAAAATGTGGTTCCCTAACGTCAGCGTTAAGGGAAGATCTAACATAGATAGCACACCCGTCATTTTGGTTGAATGTGTTTTTAGTATGGTATGATGTGAAGCCGTCCAAGGTCGGCAAGTGTAAGACTTTGCTTAACCAACACTCGGTGAGAACGAGCACGTCGCACTGGAAACCCAATAATCGCATAAGCACTTTAACTTCATCGAAATGTTTAGAAATGCTTCGTATGTTTAAATGTAAAATTTTTAAACCTTTTGACGGGTCCTTTATAAACTTCGCGCAACTCTCTGCTTGACACTTGAATGATTTAGATACATGAAGCGCGTCTATTTCATTATTAATAATATCTAGATTAGTCATTTGTAATTAGGATATTACGCAAGAAAGTTGAGCAAAGAGGCAGGAAAAACATTGAAAGATAAACGCAACGTATTATGAATGCTAGTGTATAAATAATTGTTTGTGTGCGCTGTTTAGTTGTATGTAAAGTGTAGCAGATAGCTGTAGGTAAAAGTGTATTGTGTGGTGTAAAAGTTAATTTTAAAACTCTCATTAAAAATAAACAAAGAATGGTTACAGAGAAAAAATAAAAATAAATAGGAACATTCTGTGATAGTCAAATCGTGTGATTTGTGTTCTCAAGGTTACTGAGGCATTTTTCTGAGTTCACAAGTGTCTGTTTCTCACCCTCCATCTTGCGCAGGAATATATTGCCATTTGAGATCCAGCAGAACTTATAGGAATTTTTGTTGGCGAACTCTCTAGCTAGGTAGAAAAGCTTTTTGGTGCTTGCTGGTAGGTGTTCAGAGAGGAACACAGGTTGGCGATCACCAGGCAAACCAATGACAGCGGTGCTTAACTTGTCGTCTTTTCCTCTTCCTTTGTTGTACGCACGGACGGCCGACAGAAGTGTCTCTTTAGTTTGCACAGTCGAGAATTCTGCTATTATTGGGCGTGGGGAGGTTGAGGTGGTAGATTTCCCTGGAAGACGATAAATATCGCGCAGCTCTGTTTCATCAATGCGTACACCGATAGCCGTGCCTACGCCACACACCGTTTTGATGAGACTGGTGCAAGATTCGGTACTTACTTGCGGGATGTTACGCAATTCTATGGCAGAAGATCTCGACTTATGCTGAAGATCTACTATTTTCCGCTCAAGAGATTCAATGTAGATTTGCTGCTCGCGTCGCTCTTTCCTCAATATTTCAACTTCCAACTTCATATCCTCGAACTGTTTATTAAAAAATTCAATCGACTGAACGATACCAGCGTTTGATTTATGTATTTCTGTGTTAGATGCCTGTATTTTACTATTTTGAATTTTTATGTCTTTTATGTTCGAAAAGAGCTCAGCTATTAAAGTTTTATGGTCCGCCAGTAGTTCCGCAATTCTATTATCCTGCTCTTTCTTCCACTTTGCAAGAATATCTTGCAGCTCTTGTGGTTCTGGCGAGCTCATCTCAGCCGATCCGCCTTGTGGCGAAGTATCATTACGCGGACGTTTATTTCTTTTAACGTTTACATAGTCGCACTCAGTTACGGCCGTGGAGATATCTGGCTCTGAACGTGTTTGGGTCTGACTTATATTTCCGATCTGCGATCTAGGGGTTTTAGGTGGAGTGTGGTGTACCCCTGCCATGTTAACAACCAAAATAATTAATAGGTTGAAGGCAAATATCAACAATAATACACAGGCAAACCGGTATTACGCAGCACCTATGATATAAGTAGCAGCGTTAGAGCGTAGCCGATACACTTCTCGTAGTCGATTCGTAGCACAGGCTCGTGACGTAGTAGCGCGCGCTGTGGGAGCGTAGCAGCGGTGACCACGCTCGTAGCTCGTAGCGCACGGTTGTTTTGCTAATTGTCGTAACTGTCTCAGTGGCGCGATGAGTAAGCGGTCCGGTCACTTGTCACTTGGGTGATGGTTCGAGTCCGGCAAATCACAGTCACTTTTTCAAATTCACTTTGAAGCGTCAACAGCACTATTAGCAATGCAATGCAAGTAAATTTTTGCATGCCTCCTTTAAGTAAGATGTGTAAAGCACTACTTTATTGGAACACCAACTGTACCATATTCCTGACGAAATAATAATTATGATTCTAATACTGCCTAGGTTGGTACTGGAAGCTGCTTAATTAGCTGAGTAATTTCGGAGCGGGAGTCATACAAAATGTCTAAATACTTAGTACATAGTAACAGAAGTCTTTGTGATTCAACACACGTATGTCATACACAAAGTGATTCTGAAGAACTGTATCCAGTTTTATATGACGTGCGATGGGACCCTTCTTTTGAAATTGGAGTCCTGTAGTCTGGACCAAGGTTTCAACGTTACAACAAAGGGCAAAGGATACTATGAAACGAAATACCTTTACAAATAAACGTAGTCCTATAAAAGCTTCGATTTTAGTGAATCAATGATTCAACGCGTGTTGCTTTGTGCAATCAAAACTACAGTAATAAAATCAAAATTGCCGCGGGGTTGCCATACCAAAATTTACCGAACAGCTTCATCAAATGTCAGGGCACAAATGCGTCCCGCCAAAAACGATCGATAAATTAACGCAACAATCTATCTATGGTGATAGAAATGCACAAAGTACGAACCGATGACCTGACACTAATGAATTAGTATCTACGACACGCGTGCCCTCATAGGCATAGAAGCAAGACATGGTCATGCGGAAATAAACCTTATTTTGGTTGGTTTTAGACTGGTTTTTGCAATATTGGTTTCCGTATCTGAATACCTTGGATGCGTGAAACGGGCATTACCTAAATGATGGGTCAATGGTTGGGCATTCAATGTATTGTAGCTTTAGTTGATATCATAGAAGTATTAGAAGCAATATGAAGCTATAGACAAGAAGTGGACGGAGTTCACTATACCTACCTACACTATTTCGGAAGCTAGCTGAACATAAACAGCTGTTTTGCCTTTAGTTTTACAGAAACTTTTTCGATCTATCATAGTACACTTTTTAGTAAACGACACTGTTCCTTGCATTTTCCACACAAATGTTATTTAAATTGCCATGAAACGGAAAATATTTTAACCGCTGTGCAAAATTGGTTCCGTAACACGAATTATATACGCAAAAACACGCGTTATTTTCAACTAAATGACGCTTACCTCAATATAAATCCACCCCATATATCAATCACTTAAAACGATCCATAAAACGTTGGTAATAATTCACAACACTAAACAAAGCCAGGGGCACACAATCACAACGTTTGTACAGCGGTTAACTGTGCTTAACCAGCCGTGCAGCATACACTCAGTGCTGCAATATCGATATACGAACTCGCTAACCGGTTTATCATCGAGAATCGATTGAATTCCTTCGCACACTTGACACATTCGAATGTCTTGCGACTGTGACTGGCAGCAGAAAAAGAGTTGGAAATGAAAAAATCGTGTGGATCGTTGAAAAATTGCGTTTCGATTTGGACAGATCAGATATGGGGACAGTTGTGAAAAAAGAGAAGCTTATTCTTTATTTATTTTATACGGCAATGGCGGAATGTGGGTGTAGCTACTCCCACAATAGGGTGCACCTCTGCCTTACCTTTAGAGGATTACAGGTGTGATGTTCTGTTATGTTATTTTAAAAGAAAATGGCTCGTAAGGCTTATATTCAGAAATACAAAGTGTGCTTCGAAGATATTATAGATTTAGAAAGGAGTTAAAAATAAAATTCACTAACATATATAGGAACAAAGTTCTTTAATTTACTCTCGGTTCATATTTTGAACAAAGCTTTGGAAAGTCTATCATTGTCATCAATCAAGTGTTGGTAATAATATTTATATCGATAAAATTACAGTAGGAACGGTATCATAACGGAAGTCACGAACAAACAGCACTATGTCATTATTATTCTTGCGTTTAATGGAACCGATTGAATAATTAATAGTTATTAAATAGGTAACCAGTTCATAACAGGATAATTTATAGTGAGCTTTAAAACGTGGCCTTCAATCGAGAACCCACTTTATTCTATAGAAGTACATACTTACAAACAATATTTATTTATCCATAAAAATCTCGTTTCTTTATTTAAAAAAAAACCTAAACAGGTGCTGCTTCAGATTATGGAAAAATCAATAATGTTAGATGGATAGCATTTTATGACAGAAGATAATATTCAAGCGGTAATATACTCAAACTTTCATGAATAATTTAAAAAACCTTTGAAACCCGAAACACCTGGGGAAGGAGAAAACACAAGAAAACAACTACGGTCTGCACATGCAGCACAATAGAAACTTTTTACAATCCCGCTTCATGTAGCCATAAAATAAAAAGTTATTCAAATTAAAAACAAAAAAGAGGAAAACAACGAAATAAAAAGTTTACCAAGCGGCGGTTAAAAGGAAAATAAAAGTACTTAACAAAACGATGGTTTGGGACACAGAAACAGGGCCGCAATAATTCCAGCCAGTCCTTATTGCCAAACGTAACGTTAACTTGATAACAGATAATGCAAATTGGACTTTGATAACTAGGAAATACGCCTCGGATTGCAATTAAAACAATTGTAAATTTGTTAAGGAGCAAAAAGCGGGGGAGGTAAATGGAGGGGCCCTCGAAATAAATGACGAAAGACGGCCGTGGACAGCGCTTCGCGTCCAAACTAAATTACTTTACACAATTAGCTTTTGGAAATGTTTCGTTCAGAAATAGAGTAGTGGAAACGAATATTTAAGATTTGAACATCGCTCTAAATCCTCAGGAGTTATTGAGGGAGTTTTCCCAAATGCACTTTGACTGTTCACAAATCCAACACTCCATTTTGCTGAACATATCTTGCTGAACATATCATGCTGTTCGTTTATTAGAAGCAGATGTCACTAAATATACTTAATCCATGAAATAGCTGTAGGTACAACAGAATAAAAAGGTCGTGCCCTTTGAGTTTTAATGTTCACACACAATGCAAAAATAATTCTGTAAAATCTGAACAATGCCAAAGTAATGAAATGAAAAATAGAATGTAAATGGAATAAAATGTAAGAGCAAAAAGGCTTCGAAGGAGCGAAAATTAGATTCGAAAGCTATACACCGCGAGCGTTCGTTGTCGCTTAGACAAAATGAAGTTTGATCCTGTTTTTATTAGGACTTGAGATGAGGGGGAATCTGATCAGAGCGATACATTGACCGGATTAGACTTTTTATATTGCTTAACTTTTTATGCTATTAAATACAGGGTGTAAGCAGGGACTTGAAAACGAAATGAATTTCGTTCCGTTACCACTAATGTTATTGTATAACGTTCCAAAATTTGTAACGATACTAAAACCTAAAAATATCAATAACGTTACAAAGAAAAACGTTATAAAATGTCATGAAGCTGGCAAAGTTGAGTATCGAAAGGAATAACGTTATTATATCGTTCTACTAATAACGATATATTGATCATATCGTTAGTGAACAGTTTAAGATTTCGTTCCGTTTGTCAGTATCTTTATAGCCAAGGAATTAATTTTGTTACCGCGATCCTAGTGGAACGGAACAAATTATCGGTACTGGAACTATGCGTAACGTTATTTTGAGTAACGTTTCAAGTCCCTGGGTGTAAGGGACATCGACGCCTAAACTGTTACCAAGAATTCAGTACATGATTCTAGACCTACCAGTGACGAAAATTTTGATGAAAAAAATCAGTTGTTCATATATTTTGAGTCTGTAGGGTACTGTAGGACACTTTTGTATGAAACAGCTGATTTTTTTTAATAACGCCTAAATATTTCTACGGTTTCTACTGAATTAACAGTAACAGTCTGCGCGTCAATGTCTCGTGCCTCACACACTGTATAAAAAAAACTTGTGAACCTCGATGTAGAAAGCCTAACAATTTTTTAATCAGATACCGTCTTCAAATAAAAACAGATGATTAATGAATTTACATATTCAATTAATCAAAACAAATGTACATATCTTCGTTTAAAAGTCGATTATTGTTCAAATGGAGTTTGCAATAAGATAAATGAATCAAGTTAACTGCGATAACTTTCAAATACATTTCAAATTCAGCTCGTCTTGTTCAATTGTTGGACGAGTCTCAAACAAATCGATAACATCTTGTATTTTGATGGAAAAATAACAGATCCTTTGGGGAAAGTTATGAATCAAAATGTTTTATATCATCGCTTCTTTCAAATACATACAATACATAATTCTGTTTGAAAGCAGAGACATACAGACATCAGGCAGACAATTTGATAAATATTAATGTTAACAATCTTCTCAACTCTACCTGCATAATATAAACAGCCTATATAACGTTCCCACTGCTGGGACACAGGCTTCCCCTCTGTGAGAGGGAGTGGGTCATAATCCACCACGCGGGTCCAGTGCGTTAGGTATGCAGATGTCACATGTCTTCCTTCGAATTATTGGTTTTAGGGTATATCCATCTGCATGTTTAAAAAAAATCGTACAGACGAAAAAGCTGATGATATACAATATATATTTTGATGATATACAATTTGTTTGAAAGCTATTGATAATTTTAACACGTTTAGTGGAGCCATCAAAACTAATTGTCGACCTTTATCAACCGAAAGCATATGTCAGATCTCTATTAGAACAGAATTTAATCCAATATTGAAACTTTGAAATGGAACTGAACAGTATTCGCCTTGTTCATTCCTAGCTTTATAAAACTACCACAATTCCCACTTTTTCTCGAATCTCGGAAATCGTGAATAGTAGTAACAAATTGACTTAAAGGTGTTCTATTTCAGATTTTTCTTCTAAGATATTACTGGAGCGTCGACATTTCACTTCTTCCAGTCCATTAGTGACACCTCGGCTCTATCAAGTAGCTAGAATTCGTGATAAATGAATTTTGCATCGCAATGGCTTCCCGTTCCTTGGGAGTGCAGCTGCGAAAGTATTGAATTACATTTTTCATGAACAAATTGAACGCCAATCGAACGAACTTTTCATCTAGCAGCGAACTGAAGAGTTCAATCAGGTCCTTGAGTGGCGTAGAGATTTTATTTTCGTTCTTTATTAGGATGAAGCACCAAAAAGTTAAGCTAGATATCATTTGTTTCTAGCTTTTCCAAGTTTTTGTGGTATTTTATGAAGGTTTTTTATTCCACGAATACAGAATTATGAAGTAAATTCAAGGAATAGGCTCGCCACCTATTACATGGGACTTAAACGTAACTGACGAAATGTGAGTGTACTATGATACACCTCTGCCTAACTTTACGGGCGTAAAACATAAACCAAATCATAGAATAGAATAGGTACTCTTTATATGCACAACATCAACATCAACTCAACTCTCATCAACTTTCTGTTTATAACTTCGGAACAAAAACAAACCAGATGATTATCTCACTTAGCACTAAAGCGTGCTGCAGCTACTGTTTATCCGTTAATTACACTTTCCGCGCAGCAACCACAAAATCCACTCACTCCAGCATCCTCGAAGTTTATACAAGTTCTCATCAGGCTCTTTAACATCCGCTGTGTAAAACTCTTTCAAAGCATTGAGGTAGTTAACCGACACTTCATAAAGTGTTAAAATTTTTCCGCATTAAAACCTGGAAACCAGGGAAGAGAAGAGACGTTCAGCAAAAAAAAAAATGTTGGAAAAACAAGCTTCTAACCAAAGTCTTTATTTCGAGGGAATATTTTGCATGGGTATTTTTTAAATCTAGCCGGCGAAGTTATTTTCGCTAGCCATTTTAAAGTAAATTGGGTTTTAGATGTAATGTCTTCGCGTACCTGTCGTGTTGGCTTCTTTATGCTTGGAAAAATGTGTTCTGGAAAATTCTAGTACGTTTTCCTTTTTGTTTTGGAGAATTTTAACTATTCGCTGCTAGCACAATGGTGGCAGTATAATTCTTTGGAAACGTGTTAAGTATGTTTTCTAAATTCAGTTTCTAAAATACCTGGACTCGATAACGACGACCTTTCTTGGAATAAGAAACATTTTTTTATGCTTGTATGTACTTAATGTACATAACAATGTTCGTATACATAGGGCTGGTCATCAATTAGCTGCCTCGGCTTATTTTTAATTATTTTATTTTTGGATTGTTGTTTTGTTACTATTTGTTGTACTCTGGACCCTTTTAACGCGTACGTCTTTTTTATGTTTTACATCGTTCTCACATTATATAATTATAAATTCAAAAGTAATGATGTAACTAATATTTTTGTAAAATGTAATTTAAAAAGAGTGTCCATGGAGTTTCCTGCCCGTTCTTCTCCATGGGTACCTACGCTTTGGAATGGGCAACTAGCTTCATATTTTCTGACTGACCGACTTCTTGACAATTCAAAAGTGCCTGTTAAAGGTTTAATTGAAATAAATATCACCTGTTTTCCGTGAACAGTTAGGAAGAGGTGTACGTACCTAGGTAATACTATCTATTAGGTAGTACCTACCTAGTACACCCTCATTTCGTTAGTTATGCTTATTTCCCATGAAATAGGGGGCAAGTCGTCAACCAGGTACAAATACAGACTCCGTGCTGCTACTGAGAAATGGTAGCTATCGTTAATAATTTAAGATTGATACTTTACGGGAAGACTGAGCATGCTTTGATAATGTTTGTTTTTTGCAGTTTCTAATCTTACACAGGATACCTAAACTGTGACCTCAAAGTCAAAGTCTAATCATTTATTTCAAATAAATAAATAAAAAATAAATATTAATAATAAAGGCACTATTTATAATATTTATAATAAAGGCACTTTTGAAAGTCAAAAATTACAATAAAATTGAATTGATTCTAGTCGCCCCTTCCAAAAGGTATTGTTCGTATGGAGAAGAATGGGCAAGAAACTCTACCGTTGTTCTTTTAAAATGTTTTACAAGGTTTTGTATACATTCATTATATAATTATATGTGAAGACAATGCACCTAGAATAAAATTAGTCTACCATATAAGGTACAAATAATTAAAAATGAAGCAATGACATGTAAATCAATTATGTGATAGATACACTGTGCACACATATTTACAAACTAGCTTCCGCCCGCGACTCCGTCCGCGCGGATGTCGGTCTTCGCGTGGATGGTTTATTTCTCCATTTTGAGTAACTCTGACAATGACATCTTATAAATATCTATTGGACCCAAATACGGCTAAGCCTATAATAATTAAGGAGATCCCTCTATTGAGCTACTGCTGTTGAGCTCGCGTTCTGTAGTAAGTATTTTTTTCATAGTAATTCCGACCTTGATAAGTAGCATGTAGCAGTAAATTACTGACAATGACGAAAAGTTTGCAATAATAAAAAAGTGATCGTGACAATGCGACAGAAAGTTAATTGAGAGCTTCAGCATACACAACATTGTTAGTGAGCTCGTCCGGAATATGAACATGAAGATTTCTTGGACTGCTCACATGGGAAAGAGCTACGTAAAGTTGCCCGTGTGAAAAACAACTCGCGGTAAGATCTACGCCAGCAACTCCTAGGGTCTGACCTTGAGCCTTATTTATTGTAATGGCGTAACACAAAGCTACAGGAAACTATATTCTCTTAAATTGAAATGGAAAATTATTATTTATTAATGGAAATTATTATTATTATTAATTATTATTATTTATACGGGTAATGCAACGTGTGTTCGCGGTTCTACAGAACAACGTCTATGAATAAAACCGAAAAATAAGATTTTTTTTTCTACATATTTTTCCAGGATAAAAAGTATCCTATTTTATGCCCAGGATAATAAGGTATAATTATACCAAGTTTCATCGAAATCGAACCGTTAGTTTTCACGTGATGCCTGCATATACAGACAGACAGACAGACAGACAAAAATTTTTTTAATCACATGTTTGGGTTTGGTATCGATCCAGCAACACCCCCCGCTATTTATTTTTTCAATATTTTCAATGTACAGAATTGACCCTTCTACAGATTTATTATATGTATAGATATTGTTAAAGTAGATGATTTTCCTAGAATGTTAACAAGTGTGTGACTTACTATAAGTAGTCACAGAATATAAAAATCAATGTCATAAAAATTATAAAAATATAAATTAAATTAGCAACCAATTTTATTTTTTCTAGAAATCTAATTAGAATCCAGTACCTACCTAAGACTATTCTCGTCACAACCATTAAATGAAATCAGACACCAATACTTAAATAAATACATATTTTTCATGAATATTAATTAATGCCTCGTAAAAGGTCAAGTTTAATTTTAGAATCCCGTACGATCAACCGCATGGTAATAATAACACTCGAACTTGAAAACCCGCCCTTATTGCTACAAAATAAAGACGCTGTCAAAGTCCAATTGTTCCCCTGGACGTGCGTTAGTGTCCGTCTGTCTGTATAATCGAAATGCGTGGGGGTGTATACAGGAGGGTGTACGTATCGTTAGTCAGCTGTCGGGGGTGACTCACACTCGCCCCGCTACTGTTTTATTTATTTTTATACGACCTCTGCCAAATCTTTAGCCATTCGTATGGGCGTTATGTTACGAAATGAAGGAATAGGAATTGTATTGGAAACCTAAACGTAAAAGATACGAGTGTTTCTGTCACACAGTAACACTGTTATCTTTTATTCTTGGATGGCGATACTTTTCTCGAAGGTTCGAGAGTTGAAACAGAAGCACATTTTTCACTTGGCTCAAAATGAAGCACGATTTCCGGAATTCGAAAGATATTCGGATTTAGAATTTATTTTTATCATTTTCCTTAGTCCAGTTTTAAAATATTGCACGAGGCAGATAAGGTACCGCAAAACATTTTGAAATAGATTTTATTTCGATACAGTTATTATATTACGTAAGTGTACGTTATGGAAACACTGTACCAAAAAAAGCAATAAAATCATTACTAAAATATTGCATAGTGATTATTTTCCTGGGTAAAATCATAGTCCTTGGTAAGATCAAAACAAAAACAAACGCAGTCAGCGAAATTGTCTGTACCTAATAAATATATACCATGGACGTAAAACTGAGAGCATAAACCATAAATCACAATGACCGAACGAAAAGAAGCAGCGACGTAAAGAAGGTAACCTCACGTGAGACAAAAGAATCATGACAATCGCCCGTAAGAATAGGCTGATAAATGGATGAGAGATATACTTAACTATAGACAGAACAATGGGGAAGGAAGGATCTATCGAAAGCAATTTCGCCCAAAAATAGCACAAGTTGGAGTGCTCTTAAAAGGTGTCTTTAAAATTGCTAAGACGTGGCTGTTATAATGAACGGAATCGTCCCTTTTCGTGGGACTTGGGAGGGGCGAATTTGGCAGACACTCCTTTTTTGCGACGCAAAGGGCAAGTGGCGAGCGAGTTTAATCTTAACTTCATTAGGGCGCGACAAGAATTCATTGGGGAATTCTCCGGGAATTATTTATCCCAAAAATGTAATAAAACTCCCATTTCAGCATTGTCTTGGTTTGTTTAGCGTTCGCAAACAAATTGGAATTGGGAAGATTACGACGGTTCCTGTAGCTCGAGGTTTTTATTTTCGCTTTAGATTACTGTTCAAGTATTTCCTTCATCGTTCAATTTAGCAAAATGTTCCAGAAGAACAATACAATCCTCGTTTTATTGATCGTCTGAAGTTTTATTTACTTTAATTACGCTTGTGTGCTTAAAATCTTTGTTAAATACTCTTGTACCTTTCACTCCAAATTAAGGGCCGGCCAGTCAAGCCGCCATTGAGCCCGCCGCAACTTGTTCCAATAATTTTAAAGACTGAGATAAAGCTGCCGACACGCACGCCACTTAATTACCCCGATTCAAGTCACCCCCACCTGACCTTATAATTACCGCTCTATAGACGAATTTCCGTCTTTTGTAGGCACTAATCTCAATACTTAGGTAAATTTTTGACGACTTTTTAACAGGTAAGCGGAAAATGATAATTATTTTATGGTAGGTAAGTAATATTTTTTTATCCGAGGAGACATGACTTTAAAGTTACCAACCAGTACCTACCACCAAATAAAATTATTTGAAAAATTACCCAAACCTACAACAAACTAAGAAAAAAAACAATAGAAAAAAAGATTACAATAGCTATCATAAAACCAAACATTTCAAGTAATAAACACGACCTAGTAATTATCCCATGGAATTGGGAAAAAGCCTAAAAACCTGTGCGGACCTAAAGGGCTCATTACAAAGGAAGGGAGATAATGTAAGACAGCGCTGAAACACTCGTTACGTGGAATGCCCTGGGGAAGTATTTTTTGCCATGAAGGTACGACTTTAAGTTAATAGTCTCTCGCCTGACAAATGGAATTAGTCACACGATCCTGTGGAAATTGGAACACAACGCCTGGCTAGAAGGGAATGGATTTTAAAAAAAAGAAGAATAAATAAAGTAAGTATATCGAATTTATACATGAAGCTTAGCGTGTTCCTAAGATCTACATGTCATATATGCATATCCCTATCTATATATCTAAATATTATTTGACTGCTCCGCTGGTCTCGTGGAGCTGATGTCCTGGGTTCTATTCCCGGGTCGGGCAAAGTGATATTGGATTTTTCCATCGGACATTTCCTAGTAACAGCTCGAAATTTGGAAATTGGCGGTGTGGTACCCCCGTGTCTCTGAAAGCAAGTTTAGCCGTTGGTCCTGCGCTTGATCTCTCTCCGGTCGTCTCGCTCGGATAGCATGTCGTCCCATAGGACTGTGAGAATGTGGGAAGAGAGAGAGCATCCGTGTCTGCAATATCTAGTCAAATAACGCAGATAAAACAATAACAGAGTTTGAAATGGTGCTTGATACTTATTTGCATTCACGTATAAGGATATACACGTGAAAACAATGACCGTATTTTTTTGTTTTAATTTTTATTCTCTCTACTCTATATTTCATGCAAAACTAATAGCGTTGTAGTGCATCGTTAAAATTTTTATTTTACAGTGCACACTTATAGTTCGACTGCGGCTAAGAGCCGGGTTGTTTGCAGAATTACCAGAAAATTGTTGCCATACAGTTTTATGTAAGGACTTTTATACACGCGATACCTTTGATCGATATTTACTTAAGATCCTTTAAGTTTCACGGAGCCGTTTTCATACAACGAACAATGGATTCAGCTTCATATTGTGGCCACGTTTTTGTCATTTAGTCATTTATGTAAGTTTCTTGCCTGTTCTTCTCCATAGAGTTCTACGTTTTGGAATGGGCTTCAACTTTCTGACTAACTGAGCGACTCTGACCATTCAAAAGAGCCTGTAAGTGGTTTAATTGAAATAAATGGTTTGAGTTTGTAATCTAAAACTATCGTGTAGGTAGCTACAAACCACATTATACTTATTGAACATATAGGTAGGTATAAGGATAAGCAAGATAAATCAAGTAGCATAACAATCAAGTGATTCGGTCGTTGCGATCAATAATCCGTGCTCCAGGCTATCTATGATAATAAACACTTGACACAGATAGAAAAATATTAATAACTATGACAAAGCAGGTAAATAAGCACTTACATCCATACAATGAAGAATTTAACTTGGCGAAGCGAAGCAGGTAATCTGAAAAAGAGAGGAAGCGTTTACACATAAAGCCAAGCGAAGACGATATCAAAAGGCGCTTTAATACTGAAGAAGGATTAAGGCATAAAAGTGGCTTCTATAAATATCTCGTATCATTTAATGATACCAGTGTTATTTTAGGTAGGTGAAACAACGAATATTGCCTATTTGCCTCAGGCATTAAGTCTGCCTTTGTACAGTATTTATTTAACTTGTGCATAAAGTTTTAATAAATAAATAACTATTAGAACGTTTAAATAAAAACAACAATTTATATTTCCAATATACTTGCACAATTGTTTTGGTCAGCAAAAACCTGTTTCTTCTGTGACTCATATTACTATAATGTGCACGCTACAGAGTAAGCAGCTGATTCAATAAACTTGTTTAAATATCAGAATACAATGGCAAAAGACAGCGTTACATAATCGATAAGCAGAAAGAGAAGCATTATAAATAAGAATTGCTCAAACGCAGTTTTTTCACAAAAAAATATTGATAAAGGAAACGTAAAAAATCAACGATTTTACGGCAACCTTCGCTTCATATCAGCTCAAAGCAGTAAAAAGTTCCGTTTCTCTATACCAACATTTATTTGGTGAAATTCAAAAAGAACACAAACGATATCTCGAGGACGACAAACCTAAAGAGCCGGATATTTCGCGCCTCGCAATTAAGATAGCTTTGCAATGACGCCAGATTTTGGCGGCGTTACCAAATGGACAATATGGGCCCATACAAAGGGAATTGTGTCTGCGGTTTTATTGTTTTTAGGAATACGTATCTTTTTTAAGGCTTTGTAATTCTATTACTGGAATCATTCCACATTTATAACACAGCCTTTGCTAGTAATTTTTACAATGACTAAGACCTTTTTTTTTAATCAGCCTATTTTTCCCCATACTAAGGCTAAAACTTCCCCACTTTCTTTCCACTTTCTTCGATGTTGTCCTTCTTCTGTAATTCTTTAACCGTTTAAAATCCTCTTCATTTAAGTTACGAAATTGGAGTATGACTCTCGTTACATTCGAATTCGAACATTAATCGGTAACAAGCTAATACTTTACGTGAAGCGAGCAATTTGTCAAATAAAGTCTTTATTACTTGAATTTCTATCGTCTTGGAAATCACGCATATTGAAATAATTAGGTACGTTACATTAAAATTAATTTCGCTATACAGGAAAAGTTTTTAACCAGTGCGCAAATTTTGACATAATAAACTTGAATATATTTTAATAAACACGTATTTTTTGTTTTGATATGTTTCAATAGTAAAAAATTAAGTTAACGCTTACGAGACTTGTTTACTCAGAAATTTATTTTATGGACTTCGCTTGCCAGTCCGTCGACCGGTCGCCCGATTCACGCCGCGCGTCGACCGGTCGCCTGACGCGCCAGCTGCTATCAGAAGTACTCACGCGCGCTCGCTCTATGCGACGGCGGATTATTGACCCCAGTTTAGCGCTACAATTTTTTAAGTTTAGACTGTGTAAAGTTATTTGTAAACGTAATTTTTCGTAAATTCCAATTTATCCTTCATACTTTCATGGGCTTAGGACCATCAAAATGCAGAAAATAAATCATAATAAGTAAGAAAGTAATACGTTTTAGTCCATTCAAAATAAAACATTTAGGTATGATAGGTACTTAGACATGATACAATTTGCGTCAATGTCTAATCAAAGAGAACCTAAGACACTAAGATTGTTTATAATTTCTTCTTACATCTACATTTTATTAATCACAATAATTTTAGGTATTGTTCGAAGTGACCTCCTCCTTTTTCAAGGCATAAACGTGCACGTTTAAATAAGTAAGCATTTAGTTTGTTTAGGACACTAACACCACTTTTTACTTCATTGAAAGCGTTAATTATTTTTTCTTTCAAGTCATCTAGGCTCTGAGCCTCTTCTACATACACGCCGGCATTTCACTTGTTTCATACACCTTGGTTTGCTGCTAAAATTGTCCTCTCATTAGGGACCGTGGGATTGAGGATCCCTTGGGCTCGCTTACGAGGTACGCTCTCCCTTTCGTATCTTCTTCGTGCTGCTCGTAAATTTTCATTGCTTAACAAATACACTCGCACCATTTCATAATACTCGCGGTGAGTAAAATGAGACATTGTCACTACGCTAGTCTAGTACGCGGCACGCGCGCAGGGACGGCGAAGGGACATCCGACCTCCGCTTCCGCAAGTGACGTACTGCATGTGCATGCGTTTTGTTTATCCAACGCCGGCGCCGCGCCGCATGCCCCCGCACCCCCGTCTCGTGCGGCGTGGTCCAGCGGCCGGCGGTCGGCCTTCGCGTTTTCATTCATGCTCATTCATAGTATTACTATTAAATTATATCCATGTCTTGCTTATTTCAAATTGGGACAAAGTGGAAAAATGAAAAAAAAAAAGTCATAAACTAAAAATGGAAATGTGTTCTATTGTTTACACTGAGCCACCAAAAAAAATTTGCGCACTGGTTAAAAACTTTTCCTGTATGTGTGTCGAGTTCGATGTTAATTTCCTTTAAGTACGTAGTGTTCCTTGTAGAAATTAAACGTCGGGTTCAACTACGTGATGAAACAGGACATTCAAAACGTTCTTCGCTTTCAAGGTCGCGACGTTATTATATTCCTACATGTATTACTGGAAAATTATTTTGGAAACCGTCTTAATTTAAGCATAAATATGGCATGAAATGAATTATGTGAGATAATCATAAATCAATAAATAAATGGAAATAAGTAGGCAACATGTCACGGAATTAACGCACACCACCAAACACTCCAATTAGAATATTTTGTTATAATCATAATACATACACTGAACTTTTACTATTATGTATAAAACATTGATTATTTATTAAATTAGTTATACTGAGTGTGGGAGAAAATTGTGGTCACATTACAAATCTACGCACGCACACGGTAAGTATCTATTATACGGCTCTAGCGTAATAGGTACTTCGTCCATTTTGGTTTCTTTTGACTGTACAGCGGAAGTGGGACTGTACTTAGTTTTAATTATGTTTGGGAAAATAAATTACCTATACCTACTTATTAAAAATTACAGAAATCGATTCAGTAAACGATTCTGAATATAGGTACTACTTTCATAATGTGCATTAATTCAGTTACTCATTGTATACGAAATGGATGCAAAGTCTTAAGGTATTATAGAACCGTGACGAAAAATATACTATTATCCACACGTGGGTTCTAGGTACAGACGCCAGCACATCAAGGTACTACAATCTGTCAAATTTCTTTAACCTTTTAAGAGCGTTTACGCCGTACTGCATTTCATACAAACTTTCAAGCCCTTGTTTTTCGAAATTAATGAACGGATTTTAGTGAAACTTCCTAAGCATAAGCAGGATACAAAGGTCTAAAAAGTTAGTAGAGAACATTCTCGAAATGTCTTATATAAAAAAAGATAACTGGAAATATCTGTTTCTATGGAGAGTTTAAAATCGGTCTAATTTGGCTGTAACACTATTTTCCGAAAATGTTCTCTACTAACTTTTTAGACCTTTGTATTTTGCTTATACGTACGAAGTTTCATTAAAATCGGTTCATTCACTTCGAAAAAAAAGGGCTTGAAAGTTTGTATGAAATGCCGTTCGGCGTAAACGTTCATAGATGACAAACCAAAATGTGCCCAGCACGCCACGGTTCGACTACATGACAGACTTTGACGCCGAGGGCACGTTTTTGATTTTTTTGACGTGTGACGGTCAAAAGGTTTATAGATTTTCAACTTTACCGGTAAAACATAAGGTTCAAAGTTGATTGAGAAAATTTGACAGTTTCGGGTAGCTTGATGTGCTGGCGCGTCTGTACCTTTTACAAACGTGTGTACTAATGTTGAAACATCAAAACTTTAGTACTAAAGTTTCGTTTTATGTTTTTTCACCGGACACCGGCAGAGGGCCGTTTTACATTCCCAACGAGCGCGTTTCAATTGCCTTTCACAGTTTGTGAGCCCTTTTTGTTTTTACACATTCAGCGCATGACTTTTTGGGCGATTGACGTTTTCATGACTTCATATCGGTAATCGATACGCTCAAAGTTGAGCGAATACAATGAAACAAAGAGATACTACGTATGGGAATTGTTCGTGCGAATGCAGAAATGTGAATATTGCATCTGGGTGTCGCTCAGAAAAATTTTTTTTTTGTTTTATAGGATCGCTTATATGCTGATGGAGCTTCTGGATTAGCGACGAGTGTCGTTCGCTTTGATGTATTCTGGTGACTAGGGTGTAGGTTGTAAATACAATTGCGTAACACATTATCAATGACAATCTGAATGATTTTAAAAGATATTGGTAATACATTACTTTATATTATGTTAGAAAAATTAGTCTGCTCAAGCTCAACACCTTAAATAACGCAATGAATGCTGTAGAACTGTCAAAATCATTGCTACAATTGACGTGTTACGCAGTTAACCCCCCCCCCGCTGCTATCCACGTCCATTGTCTACAAGCCATTGTGTCTCGCTTAGATCTACGTTCCGGCAGACTAGGGGTTAATAAAGGCCAAACCTTTTGTGTTCCAGGGTGCCAACTACGGGGTGCACGTTGAAGAGCCTCCTCGTGGCGCACCCTGGGCAACGTCGGTTCCAATTGCCCACCAGGTTTGGGTGGACAATTGGGGCGGGCGGCAAATCTTCGACAGGAGGGGAAGGTCATGGTTCCAATCACCGATCATCCTTGATGGTCGGTGAAGGGAACCGGGCTATAGACGGTCATGCGTCTACTCCCCCTCTGCTTACAGAGGAAGGTGAGTGGGCGCATACCGTCACAGGGCGGTTCGTGCCGCGGTACCCACGAGAGTGTGGGCGGTGGAGGGTGTCCCATGCCCGCGCTGCGTCTGTCCGGCATCCGGCGGCAGCGTGGGGACGCCGGGGCGGCGGTTGGTTTTGCCCAGCCGTCGGCCACCCCGTAATCCTGAACTCAGGACCGGGGGTCCGAGCCACTGAGGCCCGGGCCGCGAGGAAGAAAGCCTCTATAAAAAATTACCCCAATCCTAAGGTCTAGCGTGCCGAGGGGATGAATGGCCGGAGGGGATCCGGTCGTTAGCGCAACAAGGGACCTCACCCTTAAAAGGAACACAAAAATGGACGCGACACTCGAGAAAAAACTACCCCAGGGCGGTACCGGCTGCTCAGCAGTCGGAGAATCCGCCACGTTCCCTTCGGGAACGTCAAGCCCCCATTCGTATTCTGGGGGGGGCAACGATTGTCACCCGTTTGCCAATGGCAACAAGAGCCGAGGAGGCTCCTGTCCCCGAGGGGACCAAAAGGAGGGGAGGAGTGATGCGGGGTCGGAGTCCGACGTCGCATCAGGAGGCGCGAGCACAGGAGGCTCAGTGAGCCCGTGCCGTGCCAAGGAGGTGGCCGCTGCGAAGAAGAGCAAGCGGCCAAGGTCAGGGGACAGCCAGGGGTCGTCCTCCGACGGTGAGCTACCCTCGGCTCGGAAGATCCCCACCAGTAGGCGGGGTGGAGTCCGAGAGCGAGGCAAGGGCAGGGGGCTCACTGCCCGGGAGGCCGCAGAGAGAGCGGAGGGGGACCCCACAAAGGAGGGGGGGACCGGTAGCGCGGTCGCTTCGGAGCCCTCAGACGACGAGGCGGGTGCGGTTGGTGGCCCCGACGCGGACTGCAAGCAAAGGTTTGCCGAGGTCGTGGAGGCCGCGATCCGGGACGTGTCCCTGAAGAAGATACAGTCTTCTAAGAACAGGGCCATAGTCTCGGCGACGGCTTCCATCATAGCGGCAGCGGAGGCGGCCAACTACGCCGGCCCATCGGCTAAAGAAGTGGCTGAACTGCGGGCGGAGGTCGCCCGCCTGACGGTTGCCATGGGGCTTCTCCAGGAGGAGAACGGGAGGCTCCGAGCGGATCTGGCCGGCTTGAGGGCTGCTGGCAGCGCGCAGGCGCAACTGCCGGGCCGGCCCGTGCCGGTGGAGAACCAGGTCCTGAACCTGGTCCGGCAGGAGCTGGCGGCCTTCCAGGCACGGTTCTCCGTCCTGGAGGGCATAGTCCTGCGCCCCCCTCTGGCGGGCGGGACGGCCCCGGGGCCGAAGGCGGCCTCATACGCGGCCGCTACGGCAGCTGCCGCCCCTAAACCCGGGCCGTCTGGCCGGGCCCAGGCGCCGGCCAATCCGGCGACGGCAAAACCGGCGTCGGCCAAACCTGCGTCGGCCAAATCGGCGTCGGCCAAACCGGCGTCGGCCAAACCGGCGTCGGCCAAACTGGTGTCGGCTGGAGGAGCCCCGGCGCCGGCTGGCGGGGCCCCGGCGCCCACTGGCAACACCCCGGCGCAGGCCCGGAAGAGGGGCAGGCCGGCACGGGAGGCGAAGGCCCCAGAGCCAACGCCTCGCCCCCAAAACCCTCCCACTTCTCCCACGACCGACGCCGAATGGCAGGTGGTCGGGGAGAAGAGGAAGGCGGCCAAGGCGGCTAGGAAGAAGGCGCAAAGGCGGCGCCGCAAGGAGCGAGCCGTCGCGGCTAGGCTTCGCGCCCCGAAAACTGCGGCTGTAGTTATAACGCTACAGCCGGAAGCGGTCAAGAGGGGCGTGACGTACTGCGACGTGCTCACTAAAGCGAGAGAGACGGTGGACCTCCGGGAGCTGGGGATCACCGGGGGCCTCCGGCACAGGGTGACCGCTACTGGCGCCCGCATGCTGGAGATCCCCGGTGCGACGAGTGGCCCCGCCGCTGACGCCCTAGCTGAGAAGCTAAGGGCGTCTCTCAATGCGGACGAGGCTCGAGTCTCCAGGCCCGTCAAGTGCGCAGACATGCGCATCTTGGGCCTGGATGACTGCGTAACGGAGGGAGAGGTGGTGGCCGCCGTTGTCAGGACGGGCGGGTGTCTGGCCGACCAGGTGAAGGCAGGCACCATACGTCCTGACTACACGGGCATGCGAACCATAACGGTAAGCTGCCCCGTGACGGCGGCCAGAACGATCACGGAGGGCCGAAGGCTCCTGGTGGGCTGGGTTTCAGCGCAGGTCAAACTGCTGGAACCCAAACCTCTGAGGTGTTACCGATGCCATGTGGGGCACCATGTTGGCATCCAGTGCACCTCGGAGGTAGACCGCAGCACACTGTGCTTCCGCTGCGGTCAGCCCGGACATAAGGCCGGCTCGTGCAACGCCGCGCCGCACTGCATCGCATGTGCGGCTGCTGGCAAGCCGGCCGATCACCGGGCGGGGAGCAAGTCCTGCGCTCCACCCGCCGGGACCAGGAGGAAAGGCAGGCCCTCCGCCGCCGTCGCCACCACCACCGTCGCCGCCGCCACTGCCGCCGCTGCCGCCGCCGCCACCAACGCCGCTGCTGCCGCCGCCACCACCGCCGCTGCCGTTGCCGTTGCCACCGTCGCCACTGTCGAGGGGCCCTCACAAGGGGCCCGGGAGGGGGCTGAAATGGAGGAGTAATGGCTCCCCTTCGCCTCCTCCAGGCGAACATCAACCACTGTGCCTGCGCTCAGGACCTGTTGCTCCAGAGCGTGGCGCAGTGGTCGATTAACATCGCCGTGGTCGCTGAGCCGTACTTTGTCCCGCCCAGGGATGACTGGGTGGAGGACCTGAGCGGCTCAGTGGCCATACTTTCGTCAGCCGCCGCCGGCACCCCGTCCCTCGAATGCGTCACGAAGGGTCAGGGGTGCGTAGCAGCACGGTTCGGAGAGATAGTAGTAGTGGGGGTGTACTTCTCTCCGAACCGAACTCTCGCCGAGTTCCACAACTCTTTAACAGAGTTGGGTGTCGTCGTCGCCGGAAACCATCCCTTCCCCGTGCTAGTGCTCGGGGACTTCAATGCCAAAAATTTGGCCTGGGGTTCCCGTTACACGGATGTGCGGGGCAGGATGGTGGAGGACTGGGCTCTGGAAACAGGCCTGGTCGTCCTAAATCGGGGTTCTGTTCCCACGTGTGTGCGGATGCGGGGTGAGTCCGTGGTGGACATCTCGTTCGGCAGCCCCGCTCTGTCACAACGCGTCATTGACTGGCGCGTCATGGAGGGGGTGGAGACCTACTCCGATCACCGGTATATCCGGTTCGACGTCTCCGCCCAGACCTCTAGCGCGCTGGTCCAACAGGCCCCGAGTGGTCCGCGGTGGGCGCTAAAACAGCTGGACCGGGAGCTCCTCCTGGAAGCCTCGATCGTGCAGGCCTGGGTGTCATCACCGGACAGGCCTGCCGATATCGACGATGAGGCGGAGTGGTTCCGGGAGGCCATGTCCGAAATTTGTGACGTGGCAATGCCCCGAGTCCGGCCAGGACGCGCCCGACGTCGGGTGTACTGGTGGTCGCAGGAGCTGGAGACGCTACGCAAGGCGTGCGTCGATGCGCGACACCTGTACACCAGGCACCGCAGGCTCCGCATTCGCCCTCCGGATGCGGAAGCCACGGAGGCGGAGCTGTACGAGGGGTACAGAGCGACGAAGACCGCCCTCCAAGAGGCTGTCCAGCGGGCCAAGGATGTGGCCCGCGAGGAGATGGTGGAGTCTCTGAACAGAGATCCGTGGGGGCGCCCTTATCAAATGGTGCGGAATAAACTCCGCACCGCAGAGTCTCCGCCCCCAGCTGGTGGAGGAGGTGGTGAGCGCTCTGTTCCCTTCACGGGGGGAGCACACTCCCCCGCCCATGGCTCCGCCAATTGCGGTGCCCGAAGCGGACCACGCGGACGACGACGACATCCCTGCAGTGACCGGGGTAGAACTGAGAGCGGCGGTAGGAAGGCTGAAGGCCAAAAATACCGCCCCAGGACCCGACGGCTTGCCAGGTAAAGCCTGGGTCCTGGCCTCGAGGGCTCTCGGGCCTCGACTGGAGGCGTTCTTAAGCGCATGTTTGGAGAGAGGCCAGTTTCCACGCCGATGGAAGACGGGGAAGCTGGTCCTCATTCGGAAGCCAGGGCGCCCTGCGGACTCTCCATCCGCATACCGGCCCATCGTGCTGCTCGACGAGGTCGGCAAGCTCTTTGAGAGAGTGATTGCGGGCCGCCTCGTCGGGCACCTGGTGAGGACGGGGCCGGATCTTGCGGACAGCCAGTTTGGTTTCCGCAAGGGGCGCTCGACGGTGGACGCCATCATGCGCGTGAGAGCCCTCACGACGGGGGACGCGGTGTCCCGGGGTGGGGTTGTCGTGGCGGTGTCACTCGACATCGCCAACGCGTTCAACACCCTCCCCTGGAGCACCATTGTGGAGGCACTCCGGTATCACCGGGTGCCGCCCTACCTCCGTCGAATAGTCGAGGCGTATCTGACGGAAAGAGCCGTCAGCTACCCCGGTCGCGATGGGGAGTGGAACCGGCGAGAGATGTCGTGCGGTGTCCCACAGGGATCGGTCCTGGGGCCGCCTCTGTGGAACATCGGGTACGACTGGGTGCTGCGCGCCGACCTCCCTGATGGCGTCAGCGTGGTTTGCTACGCTGACGACACGCTGGTCCTGGCGCAGGGGAGGTCGCATCAGGCGGCGGCCGACGCGATGACACGCGGGGTTGCGATAGTCGTGGAGAGGATCCGGCAGTTGGGTCTCGAGGTGGCATTGCACAAGTCCGAGGCCATGTCGTTTCATGGGCCCCGGAACCTGCCACCATCGGGATCCCAACTAACGGTAGGAGGGGTTCACATCGGCGTCGGGATGACGATGAAATACCTGGGTCTCGTCCTCGACAGCCGATGGAACTTCGTGGAGCATTTCCGACGTTTGGCCCCCAAACTGGAACGGGCCGGGGCCGCCTTCAAGCGGCTCTTGCCCAACCTGAGGGGGCCAAACGCCTCCTGCCGGAGGCTTTACGCGGGGGTCGTGCGGTCCATGGCCCTATACGGGGCCCCGGTGTGGGCGCGTTCACTGCGGCGGCGAGCCGCCCACTACCTGAACGCGCCCCAGAAGGTGGTAGCCGTTAGGCTAATCCGGGGCTACCGCACGATCTCCGGCGAGGCGGCAAGCCTCCTTGCCGGACTGCCGCCGTGGGATCTGGAGGCGATAGTCCTCGCGCGCCTGTATGAGTGGCGCGCGGAGGCACTACGCCGGGGGGAGGATCCGCTTCCGCGGCAAATCGCTGCGGAGCGGACGGATCTCCGGCGCGATCTCATGGCGGCATGGAAAGAGCGACTGTCGCAACCCAGCGCAGGGCACGCCGCGATTGCGGCGGTAAGACCCCTCTTTGAGGAGTGGCTAGAGAGGCGCCACGGCGCCCTCACCTACCGCCTGACGCAGGTCCTCACCGGACACGGAAGTTTCGGGAGGTTCCTGCACATTATCAGGCGGGAGGAAACGCCCGGGTGTCACCATTGCCAGGATCGCCCAGAGGACACGGTGGAGCACACGGTGGAGGTCTGCCCCGCTTGGGCGGAGCACCGCCGTGTCCTCGTAGAGGCAATCGGCAGCGACGGCGACCTCTCGCGTCCGGCCCTGGTGCAAGCCATGGTCCGGGGCGAGAGGGAGTGGGGGGCAGTCACCTCCTTCTGCGAAGCAGTCATGCTAGCGAAGGAGGTGGCGGAACGGCTCAGGGAGAGAGCCTCCCGTCCCAGCCGCCGCGGGAGACGCTCCGGGCGTCGGGAGCCGCGTGACGACTCCCGGCCACCGTAGGCGCGGGCCTGCGGGCGGAGAGTAATGGGTAGCTCACCGTCCGATCAGGACCAGGCCCGTGCCGGACGGCGCGTACGTGTTCCACGCGCGCCTCAAAGAGATGTCAGCATCGAGGAGGGGCCCCTTAGGGCCGAAGCCTGCCGGGTCAGCGGGATTGTCCGAAAGGGTTACCGCTGGCCCGGAACATAAAGGGCTAAGGAAGGAACATGGGTGGGTTTTAGTCAGTAAGAGTCTGACACTCCCTTCCGCTCCACCCAGAGCGGGAGGAGTCATTTGATGATTTCCCATCCGAAAAAAAAAAAAAAAAAAAAAAGGGTGCCAACTACGAATAACCAAACAGCAGTGTGATTCTGTAACCATCTCACCGTGAAAACTTAGGTGAAGTGAGCGTGAAGTGAGCTGTCAATAATGTCAATTCCTAGCAAAAACAAACTCACATCACCTAAGTTATCACGGTGAGATTTTTACAGAATCGACCGGCAGCTTTCGATATTTCATTTGAGGGCTCCACATGATTGTAATCCTAAATACCGTTTACACCGTACGTCATTTCATACAAACTTTCAAGCCCTTGTTTTTCGAAATTACCGATTAGGGCTTTCAGTCTCGATGCATTACTGAGTCCCGGGAAAAAAAAACGAGACTCGATGTGGTCTCGAAATTCCCGGGGAAAACGAGACTTTTGAGACTATGTCAAAACTAGGTTTCTTACTTAGGCTATGCAATTATTAGGCAGTCAATACAAGATATTTTAATCAAGTACTTTATTAAACAAACGCAAATTAAAAATTAAAAAATTATTTGTTGAAGTTTTTTTCATTTTTGTAATGGGCACGGAAGAAACAAAGGGCGTTTAATGTGGTTTCAGACGGAGAGGACCTAATTTTATTACAAAAGTAACCCGCGTCTCAAGTGTCAAAAGTCTCGTTATTCCCGTGATCGAAAATGTTAGTCTCGAGTCTCGAAAGTATACCAAAAAATCGTCGAGACTCGAAATTTTCGGGACCGAGATTCCCGGGATGAAAGCCTTATTACCGATTAAGAACATTTTTGAAATGTCTTATTTAAAAAAAGATAACTGGAAATCTCTGTTCTTAAGTAACTTTTTAGACATTTGTATCCTGCTTATGCGTATGAAGTTTCATTAAAATTGGTTCATTTATTTCGAAAAACAAGGGCTTGAAAGTTTGTATGAAATGCCGTACGGCGTAATTGCTCAGAAGTCCTATTTGGTAAACCCTACATAACATCATTTTTACAACTTTGAGGTTCTGTCTTTTGGGGCCAAGTTAAATTGATTTAGTAACCACACATGTGTTCTTATTATAAGTAAACCAATCTAACATATATTCGTCCAAATATAGGGTTCGTGTTATCTACAAAACAAGGCAATTCATGGCATTGTTCAAAATAGAAGTCCACCACAAAAATAAAACAAAGACCCATCGAACCAAAATCACAAAGTTGAAACAATGTTATTGCCAAAAACATTGAAAATAGTAGACATGAGCTATGCTGTACGTGAAACCAGTCCCTGACCCACTTCCATTTTAGATATGCGAACTAAAACGAGCAAAAACGGCACACCTATCTGCCAACACAATATTTTAAAGGCAGTATTTTGCAGTGTGATTTGTAAGTCCCAAGAGCAATTTACTTTATTGAAAACTTGGGATGATTTATAATTTTAAATGCGAGTCTGTACCAATTGTATTGCTTCACTCCTTTTCTTTCATTACAATGTAAAATCAACACCATGGCAGCTGCTGTCATTATCTCTCCGCCTAGACTCTATTGTCATGCCGGCTCTTAGTCTAGCTAGCCAGATGCATTTGTATCACTATTGTACTTTGAATGAGCGTCCGTTTAACAAAGATCGGTATTTTTTCTGCTAAGTAACCTTTATTTAGCAGGAAAAATATCGATCTTTGTTGCACTAATGGGCGAAGGGTTAAAGAACATTTTACCTTTTGTGTAGGCGTATTCCACATTGGGCACCCGCTTAAATGGAATGCACCTGACACACAGGGGCACATTCACTCAGGTGCCTTTTAAGCACCCTGCCCAATGTGGAATACGTCTTTGTGTATAGTCCGATCGAATTACGTTTTTGGCAAAACTATAAATCTTTAGCTATTTTTGCTTTCGGCCGATGCCAATGGCATTTGACGAAAATCCATCGCTACAACAAACAAAAACACAATAACTGTCAAATGCTGAAAAAACGCTTTAGCTCGCATATAATCAGATCAGAGGGGCAATTCTCGTAATTTTAAGAACGTTCACAGTCTGATCTCAGTCTCAATCTGTCAAAAATGCCTCTAATTTCCCTACATTTTGACAAGTTTTTGACATTTATTTGTCGCTGAGATGAGACTGGGTCTAGATTTTGAACATTTTAAATTACGAAATTGGCCTTCAGATCTTTTGTTAATAATTGTGCCTATTAGAAAAGTATAAAGTAAATTTTCGAAGTAAGTAATTTACGTTTAAACGATTGACCCTTTTCGGCCGAAAATGCAAATCAAACCGAATATCGTTTTCGTTTCCAGCCGAAAAATATCCGTTTTCGGTTGGACTCTATTTTTATGTTCATGGAACATAAAATGTAAAATCCATACTACCCAATAAAAAAAAATCGAATTATAAATTCGTCTGTATGTTTACATTTCCACGCCTAAACCACTGATTTCGGATTTCGATAAAATTTGGCAAGGAGATATATCCACACGAGCGAAGCCACGGGAAGCAGTTACTGTTCTATAAAACGAGACACAAACTTAAGTAATTATCTAGCGTCTCTGCAATAACTCATAGAAAAGGCTTTTAAAAAGTATTCGAAAATGAAACAGCTAACAGAACCACAGCCAACATTATGTCAAAACATAAATCAGAATACAAAGAATGGGTTTCAAATTGAATTTACAAACAAAGAGTTTGGCAAATTATCCCATCTCATCGTCGCTGAATACTTTGGTAATTGAGATCAATCATTATCATCAAAAACCCGCAACTAAACAACAAAATAGTAAGCTAATAACATTTAAAATTAATACTTTTCCAACTCGGCGGGTCTGAGCTCGTGAGATAATTGCTTTAAAATGTTCAGAGCAAAGTTTTAGGTGACAGCAACGATATTAGGTACACGACTATTTCAGAGTGCTTTACCACCGCGTTTAAATCATTTAATATTTATATTGAACTAGGGACTGTTGTAATTTGGCTCGCTTATAATTTTGACCGAACAAGAATATAGCGTTGTAGTGTTAAAAGCCTGTCAAAATCCACCCTATAATTTCCGACATTAGCCCAACATGTTGATAGACAGACCCTATTTAAATGTATTTTTATTGATTTGGTTTTCGCTTGAATAATATTTCAGACACTGCTATCGTGAAAATACTAGGTAAGTAGGTACTGATATCCAACAGCGGGTTTACAACAATCTGGAAAATTATATTTCACTAAGCTAACTTCATTTTCGTGCAGTTGCATTTGTGTAATGCAACACATTCCATTAAGACTTACCAAGCGAATAACTCCATTCGTGCATCGTAATTCTTTTAAAAGCCTCTCATACCTCTGTAATCTCACGTATCTTCAGTTGTATGAATAAATTCTCGCGTGTGCGGTTTTAAACCGTTTTATAATAGCAGTACTTGCATTGCATCATAAAGAGTGAGCGAGGTAAAGCTCCCGTAAACCCTCACATACTAGTTATGCCACGGGAATGCAATGTGTAAATGTGAACTAACTTTTATTACTCATAAACCTGATTACGAACAACTTTTAGCGCAGTTTATTACGTTTTTGGTGGGTATGCGCGTAATTTCGAATTCCTTGGGTTTGAAAGTCATATTTTCGTGTCTAAACTTGAGGTAGAGACGGATTATTTCATCAGAAACGAGGTAATTGTTTTGCATTTCCTTTGCTCTCTTTCAGACCGAAAATATGACAAAATAAATGAGCTGTAAGTTGTAACAAAATCACCTTGGCCTAATAATGCAACGTTTGATGTCGGATGTCAACGCCTGAAGAATGTGAACAACAAACCCTTTCCAGAAAGTAAGATTATTGCCTGTATAAAACCCGTAGAGCATCATAACAACTAAAGACTAAATTAGCGTTTCCATTAAATATTCCTCATAATTACCTGCATCCAGTCGTAATTAACTGATAAGTGATACTGATAACCCACCAACTCATGTGTGTTACATACAAAGAGACGGTAAACCGTTCAGCTAACAAACTTAATATCAATGCACCAGTTAATACCGGTTAATTCCGGTTATGAGCGGCTTATAAGCTGCAGCATCGAGTTTCAAAGAGCTCGATATCTGTTGGTACACGGTGGTTCCCGTTTGGATTACCGCAATGTGCATTAGCGCTTTCCAATAAGTGTGGGTAGTGAAGTTGAGAGTGGGAAATGTTTGAGATGTAAGTAGGTACTTGGGCAAATGGTCTTTTTGTTTGTCTCGAGTTCGAAACATTGGACATCATTTGCGCTGGTACAAAAAGCATGGTCAAAATTCTTGTTTGTTTTATGTCTCTTTTGAAGAACACTTCATGGACTCCATTAATGGTTAAATTTCACTACAATACTATTGTTGGAAAACCATAGTGAGTGACAGCATTGGCGGAACTTTTCGCTACATAAGGACCATTTTTTGCCATCGATTTTGATAAAGTTACCTACTCGGATAAACAATAGGTCATAACGGAAAACCGTCAAGGGAATTAGGAATTATCATCATAATAAACACGTTTCGCAGAGGAAGAACCAAGGCACAGTTTCCACCTACGTATAATTTCCGTGGAATTTAGTCCAGTCGGGTCCTAGACATTCGGTTTGTTATAACAATTAATATTTCTCTTTGCGCAAGCTACTTGTGTGTATAATAAGGTAGGGGGTAATAGTTCCTATACTTACATTGTCAGCGTTGCGCTAACATCGTGTTATTTTAACTAAGAACTTTCAGTAGCAATGATACGTACTTGTTACTTGGTGCTTATTGTAGAACAGATTTTTCTTTTTGTAGCTCAAATTACAGCTTAACCTTTTAACCGCTTGTGTCGCATTTATGCGACACATTTCCGTGCCCCTACCGCTCGTGTCGTATTTCTGCGACAGAGAACATGCATGATTTTTTCGTTCTATTCAACGATTGCTCCTCCTTATTTATTGTAGGTATTATTTTATCGATTTAGGTATTCAGCTGCATCCGGTTTGAATAAAAGCCGGCCCCAACATGGTTGGGAAAAGGCTAGGCAGATGATGATGATTATTTTATCGATTAGTAGACGCGCGCTAGGGGCACGGCAATTGATATTTAGCCAAGCGCTTAAAAGGTTAAAATTAAATAAGTGTACAATACAATTTTGTGCTTAATTTGTGGAAGACTGGCGCCTAACTTATTTTTTTTTTAAACCTGTAAGGCAGGTCACCAGGCCCCTTTAACTTTGTAGATTCTGTCCGAAACATCGCCCGCGTCAAACTTGTCCCCCGAGCCACCACGTCGCATGGCATCACCTGCCCGCTAGGGCATGCTCCCGGGAAATCCCGGTCTTGAAAACACCGGTAAATCCCGCGACGTTCTTGAAAATACCGGAAATTCCTGGATTTTTATATCAAATCGGTACCGGGTCTTCATCCCGTAGTCCCGGTTCTTTTGATACTTTCGGTAATTTATTATTTTCTTTCTTTTTTTTCAATATAAAGAAACAAATCATATTCAATAAACTACTTTTTTATACAATAATGTTAATATAAAACATTTTTAATTGAAAATACTGAGAATTTTCGCGCCATACAATTTTATTTGCCTCGCATTACACTAACATTTATTAATACGTCGTATACAAAGAAAAAAAGCTTATTTCTAATTCAAAATATAAGTACCTACCTCGAATTTAAGTTCTATTTGATAATTTTTCCTAATTTGCTCTCAAAAAAGAATTTAAATTCGGTTGTGATTGTGTTCTGATGACTATTGTCAATTATAGATTTACGAATAATACATAGTTTTATTAACTGCACCAACCCACATTTGTAATGAGTTCATTTTTCAACAGATTTAGATAATTATATGTAGTGTGCACACACACGTGTCCTTCATACAATAAATTAATACCGACATTTGTACGTAACTACCGAAAGTACCGAATTTCCCGGGTAATCACGGTTCCAAGTCCAGTACCGAAAATCCGGTCCCGGTTCTGAAGAAGGAACCGGTACTGCATCCACTACTGCCCGCGCTATTGCTTTGTTTTCGCTTAACGTTCTTTTTGACTTTTTTGTTTTTGCTCGGCTCCTAAGAGTCCTAGCGTGATGTTATAGCCTTCCTCAAGAATGCCCTCGCTATTACTTCGTTATTCGCTTAGAGTTCTTTCTTACTTCTTTTCCTTTACCTTCCTCGGGAATTGGGCTATCAAATGCACAACGAATTTTTAAATCCGACTATCCGGTAGTTCCGGAGATTAGTGTGTTCCAACAAACTCTTCAGCTTTATTATTAGTATAGTATAGACGTGCAAATATTAATAACTAGCTTCCGCCCGCGGCTTCGCCCGCGAGGTTTGTCGATAAAAACTACCCTATGTCCCCGGGATGCAATCTATCTCTCTGCCAAATTTTATCGAAATCCGTTCAGTGGTTTAGGCGTGAAAAGGTAACATACCGACAGACAGACAGAGTTACTTTCGAAATTATAATATTAGTATGGATGTCGAATTTAAATAAAACTAAGAGCACCATTGGGGAAGCATGAGGTAGCATGACTTGAATGTTCACGTCGAATATCACTGTCATATCAATCCACCGTTGAAAATAAGGAGGCCGGGTCCTTATGTTCATTATTTAAAACTAGCTGACCCGGCAAACGTTGTTTTGCCATATAAATTATTTCTAGCTGCCCGGCGGTACATCGTTCGCATGGTGTCCTACCCCTTACCCTACCCTACTCCTACCCCACTCCTACACTACTCCTACCTTACTCCTACACTACTCCTACCCTACTTCTACCCTACTCCTACCCTACTTCTACACTACTCCTACCCTACTCCTACCGTACTTCCACCCTACTCCTACCCTACTCCTACCCTACTTCCACCCTACTCCTAACCTACTCCTACCCTACTCCTATCCTACTCCTACCCTATTCCTACCCTACTCCTAACCTACTCCTACATTACTCCTACCCTACTCCTACCTTACTTCTACCCTACTCCTACACTACTCCTACCCTACTCCTACCCTTCTCCTAACCTACTCCTACACTACTCCTACCCTACTCCTATAAGTAAATAAAAGTATTAAAAAAAAAAAAAAGTATCCTATGTCCTTCTCCTGGCTCTCAACTACCTCCCTGCCAATTTTCACCTAAATCGGTTCAGCCGTTATTGAGTTATAAGTGGAGTAACTAACACGACTTTCTTTTATATATATAGATACTTACCTAATTTTAAATACTAAAAACTCCCGTCAAATAACAATTTACATAGGATAATGATCAGAGAGGCAGGGTGATAATATTATGATAAAAAGTTGAATACTACTTTGGATTGCTGAATATCCTTTTTCAACCTTTCTAACAATATTTTTAGGATAATTTATGATAAAACACTGGCTTCTGTCCGCGAATTCATCGGCTTGAAATTTCACCCTCCCCCATTCACCCTCTTAGGGGTGGAATTACGCAAAACCCTTTTTGTGGATACCTACTCATCACAAAAAAACACACCCTCCAAAATTCATGTCTCTAGGATCAGCGGTTTAGGCTGTGCGTTGATATCTCAGTCAGGTCATTAAATTTTATACCTTTACATATATATATTTCTCGAAAGTTATGAAGACCAGCCAAAATACCAATTTAGATAGGATTTTCATCCTCCAAAAACGGGGAAATAGGACGAACATCACTAAAGTAATGGGCAATTATCTACCGCTCCATAATAATTGCAATTTGTATCGTCGTCGACCCAAATTGCTTTAAATCCCGTTATTGCAGGTCATAACGATAAAAATAAATTAAATTACCTTCTTGAATTTCCCTACTATTTTTAAAAACGGGATTATTTCTGCCCCGACCTTTATAGAGGGAAAATAAATGTTGTGGGCGTGGAAAATTATGAGGTTATTTAGAAAGGTGTTCCTTCAAAGACACTTTTTCCGCTTTTCTTATTGGAAAATCGAAATACCTACATCTTAAAGTTCTGCTCGTTAGCAACCGCACAACCACTTTCCGTACGTATATTCTGTATTTATTGATTTGATTGCTTGAGTTCCGTACCGTTTATTCAGGTAAGTAGGTATCTATTTACTGAAAAATAGTTACATAGGTCCAACAACAGTAGGTACTTAGTTGGTGTGTGTACCTATTTTAATATTTAATTGTAAGAATACCCACCAGAAAATACCATTTTTTTAACCCCAGAACAAACCTATTGATTTTCCTTATTGTAGATAGAAACCTTACATTACTACGTGCGTCGTCGTGTCGCATGTCTTTTTAGGGTTCCGTACCCAAAAGGGTAAAAACGGAACCCTATTACTAAGACTTCGCTGTCTGTCCGTCTGTTCGTCTGTCTGTCACCAGGCTGTATCTCAAGAACCGCGATAGCTAGACAGTTGAAATTCTCACAAAGTATGTATTTTTGTTGCCGCTATAACAACAAATACTAAAAACAAAATAAAATAAATATTTAAGGGGGATCCCATACAACAAACGCAATTTTTTTGCCCTTTTTTGCTCGATATCAAAAATGGCAACAGGTAGGCACTTGAAATATTCACAAAATACTCAGTTGTATTTTAACTTTAATAATAAATAATAAAATTAAAATAAAATAAATATTTAAGGGGGGCTCCCATACAACAAACTTGTTTTTTTCGGCGTTTTTGCCTTGTGGTACGGAACCCTTCGTATGCGAGTCCGACTCGCACTTGTTTTTTTCATCACTACACAACACTTGGAAAAGCTGCAGCCCCAACTTGCTCGTAGTCGCACTCTAGCTCCGCGACTCCGTATATTTTACTAGTCCACAAACTTGCTAACTAAGCAGGAACGGTTTCAGTAAACAATGTGCTCTTTAATTTCTAGTAAAGTTGGTAAGTGAAGGTAATATGTTACTTGCGAAGTTCACCGTGAAATATTGTTCAGTCTTCGCGTTGAGCGAATCAAGTTTTGTTTTAGATGAGTTGTGGTAAATTGTTTTGACTGAGCCGACTAGAGGTGATGAGTCGGTTGTAAATATTGTATGTGGCGGAAAATCGAAAGTCATAGATTAGTTTTCAATATGAATTTATTATGAAGTTGGTAGTTAGGTATGTGCGTCATACAGAAATTGGGGAATGAGACAGCGGAGTGGAATTTTGTTGTTCTTCAAAACACGTCATAAGCTGGAAAACCACATTTGTGAAAGTAGGCAATGTTCAACAGGTTAACAACCGATATTTAAGTCAGAATTCTGTCCCATCTAGGGTTACCATATCTCAGGATTTGTCCTGAGATCTCAGGATTTTTAAACTCTTCTCAGGATTACGGCCGGATAATAGAGTAGAATTTTTAGCTCTCTTTATTAAAAGGTACAAAACTGAAAAAATATTCTTTACTCATAGTGACTAATTAAAAAAACAACTTTGGTCATGTTAATTGCACAAATAAAATCAACACTTATTTATCTGTGAAGCTTTCAACTACTTATCAGTTTTTTTCATATTTGTTTTGCTAAGATACGGGAGGGGTGGAGGGCATTCGCGCCCAACGTGATGACCTCCGAGAATCGAGCTCCTCAGTGCACAAAATTATTAATAATATGACTTTTTAAATTGTACATTACGTTTGAGAAAAAAATCCGAAATGGCGACAAATTCTCAGAATTTTTTAAGGAAATCAGGCTTTTTCTCCGGGCTTTTAAATTTTTCATCTGGTAACCCTAGTCCCATCCCACGCACCGTAAAAGCTTGCTTTACAGAATATCCTTAAGGAAATCATTAAGCTCCATTACACGTTCCATCATTACGAGCTCTAATGAGGACGTAGGTATCAGGTACATCTTACGTACGTAGGTACATCTTACGTAGGCACGTACCTATTCCCAAACTGATAATGAAAAGCGTTCCTTCAGTAAAATGTATCGAGTTCCTTGCAATTTACCAAATTTACAATTCTCTATAGGCGGAACGTGTAATATCAATAACAATATAGTGCCTTAGAACCACTCTCAAGATAGATAAGTACAAACATGTATATACCAACCCACCAACATGTTTAATAATCACATAACTACTAGTACCTACCATGAATTGGATTTTACAACCAATGAATTTTGAGGACATGTCAAGACTATTGCTACAAACTTAGCATAACGAGGTCCTCTAAATGACTTCTTCAATTACCATAAACTAAGGATTTTCTAAACGGATAAAAATAGAACTACCTACATAATTGAATCAATTAATCCGCGAATAAAACATGTAAGTGAAATCTTGAATTAATTTTAATAGCCTGTAATTATATTGCACTGCAACAGCCTTCATCGTCATAATTTCGTAATAATAAACAGTTGTCGGTATCTAGGCAATCTAGTTTGTGGGTATAGATAGATATCTAAATGGGTTGGGCTTCCAGTAAAGGCACTGCAACATAGAACCAAGTGCAAAAGTTATAGTTAAGCAAAAAGTTGTAGTTAAGTTATACCTAGTTAGTTTTTAGTTAGTGCTTGAAATGGTTCTTGTAAAATACGCTACCTACTTGTCTTAAAACCATGGTGCAAGTAAGTTTTACTCTTTTAACATTAAAATCAAAAACACATCTAATAAAAAGTGTTCAGTCCCTCAGTGTAAAGCAGATCCATAAACGTGAATGCGTCTTACTTGACAAATTGGGCCGAGTTGCAGTCGATGCTATCGTGCTGCTAGCAAATGGACCATAAACGGTTTCTCCTCTGTAACCTGTCTGAACGAATCACCTATCTGTGTATCTGTGTGTAAGTCTGGCACTCTGGTATGGTATTTATTATCTGTACGATGTCAGGCTCTCAAGTGTTATGTGGTTTACTATTAATTTAATGTTAAGATGCTTACCTAGTTTATATCCTGCAGCTCGTATCACTTCATTTACATTGACATGATTGAGTTATGAATATTAATCTACTAGCTTATACCTGCGACTTCGCCCGCGTTAAATTTCTTGTTCCCTCTACCCACCCCGTCGCATCGCATCGCCCGCCCGCGCAATAACTTAATTTTAACTTAAATTTATTTCTCACTTTTTTTTCTTTTTGCTCGGCCTCTAAGAGTTGTAGCGTGATGTTAAATAGCCTATAGCCTTCCTCAAGAATTGGGCTATCAAATACAAAAAGAATTTGTCAAATTTAACTTATATTTCCAGATATTAACGCGTCCAAACAAACAATTCCTTCAGCTTTATTATGAGTATAGATATAGATGATATACCTACAAATTCAAAATAATGACTTAGCATTATTTTATTATACTACAAATTCAATATATCAAAATTTAAATCCAATTTCGTTTCCAATATGGAGGGCGCCATCAATCAACCGAACGTTTCGTTACATTCAAAAATTACTCGCGAGCGATTGAACCGCGCATTCGATTCAAATACTTTGCAGTTTATCGAATAAAATGAGAGTAATCCTACGAAGTCGCGACACAATAGAGACGGGGAGGCATTCAATGTATTCAGTAAATCTTCGTATAGCTTGCGGTGTCAGATGCAAAGCGCTGTGCAGAACTGAATCGATGTTTAGCAAAAGCAGTATTCGATTATTGAAATGGGAATCGAGGATTAATACCATTGTGATTGTTGGGTTCTGTGAAAGCTGTTTGCAATGAACGGTCAACTGGTATTCAAATAGGATAGCGGTCAGATACCTAGCATTGATGTGGTTTGGGCATAAAACAGCAGGCAATTTAACATTTCGAAGCTTATTTTGGAAATCCGAGATGAAAATTGTTTCAAAGAAATGAAATTATGATAATTTTTTACCAATTTCGAAAAAAAAACCTAAATGGAGCAATTTCCGATGGATGGAAGAAAGAAATGCGTCAATTTCCGATACGGAAGGGTCAACTAAGTACCTAAAGTTTCAACTCAACTTAATAGGTAAGTTGGCACCTACGCTGTCAATGTTAGATTCAAAGCTAACATAGCGGGTGTGCTGTACTTACCTAACTCACTTACCAACGACAGGGTTTTGCACTCAAGAAAGAATGATTAATACGAGTTAGGCGGTCAAAATGAGAGGAATAACCCGCCCAAGCCCTCCAGAGGGGAAAAATGTATTTGTTTAAACGCCCATCTATCATAAGTATTCCCCACAGTTTCTGTCCTTCCCTACAAATGTATTGAGTAAGGTTCACTAACTTTCAAGTTTGCGACTATTAGTAGGTATTTACATAATAGAATGTTTCAAATGTTATTGGCACTTCCAAAGAAATTATGACGGGACTTGCAAGCGAAGTGGCTTATTAGAATAGTAAGTATTAATATTGAAAGATAAAACCATGGTTTGTTGAACTTATTATGTGCCTTGTGGAAATTGAGAAGGCAAGTTAAGGCGACTACATGACCTAAAGCGCGGTCTTTGTCGGACTGCATAGAAAAGAAAGAGAAGCGCGAGTCAACTCTGGTAATTTATTGCAAAATATGAAGCAATTGCTTATTTGCAAAAAATCTATTGTTTGGACTAAAAAATTAAAACACTAGTGTTTTAGACTTTAGTATGTTGCTTGTAAAACAATCTGACAAAAATCATAATGATTGTATGTATATTAGTGTGGTTTTTAATGTAAAAAGAAAGTTTTTAGAGGATTCTTCATATTTTTCTATAGTTTCAAATTAGTTCTATTACGTTTTCAACACACTATCTACCAAGCATATATCCTGAAGAATATCATAATATGATATTCTTCTTATATCATAATAGAATATCATAATATGATATTCTTCTTCTAGAAAAATATATTATATTTTTCTGATTTTGTTTACTGTTGTCGTCGTCGATGATATACTTACCTACCTACCTACTTTTATTGTTTCAAAAACTTGCGTTTTTTGCGTTTAGGTCCTTAAGCCCCTTAAGTAGATACCTACCTACCTATTCAATAAATTCATATTTAATCTACATACGTTTTAAATTCTCTTAATATTGCAGCTGCCGTCGTACAACCTCAAATTCACGATCACGTAACTTTACAAGTTATAATGATACTTATAACATTAAGGTTGTCTAGAGGTTGCGAAGCAAATGCCAGTTGATAACTCTTCCAAATTAAATTTAATATTCACGAATCATGACATGACTCTCAACTCTGCAAATTACCGTAAAATGAGAAATATCAGGCTGAAAACTCCACTCTATAAATAACCACGACACTAAGCTACTGACTGGAATTTTCAAAGCGGATGCAACGTTAGTAATTCATCTGAAAGTACTTAGCATAGACTCCACAAATTGGATCAAGAAGTTATAGATTTAAGCACCAAGGCAAAGTAGAATTATCAAGTCAGCGCACTGCATGTTGGATGAATAAATTTGCTATGATTGGGCGCGATGCGATAGCCGAAATTGAAGCCGACCCAGATAAGTGATAGCAGGACGATGAAATATAGTTCGAGAAGGACTCAACTGTGAATTTGGGATAAACACGTGTCAAAATATAAGGGATGGAAAAGCTTAAAGAGCCAGGATAGTGCAAAATTCGAATTTTCTAACGTTTTTTTTCAATTTGTCTGTGTCAGGTTGTATGTTGAACAAAATATGATTCGCGACCGTAAAACGTATGTATTTACTGAATTGTAATCAGCAAAATCATCAATACAACCCTGTCACTTCATATAACCCAATTGATTGATATTTGGAAATATTAAAAAGTAGGTACCTAGTAAGTACTTAGTAAGTTTCCTAAGTATTAAAATCATCAATACGACCCTCTTTGAATTTCGCAGGCTACCCTGGCGTTCATGAAGTCAATGAGCATAATTTAACCTTTTAACCGCTTGTGTCGCATTTATACGACACATATTTCCGTGCCCCTACCGCTCGTGTCGTATTTCTGCGACAGAGAACATGCATGATTTTTTCGTTCTATTCAACGATGGCTCCTCCTTATTTGTTGTAGCTATTATTTTAGCGATTTAGGTATTCAGCTGCATCCGGTTTGACTGGAAGCCGACCCCAACATGGTTGGGAAATGGCTAGGCAGATGATGATGATTATTTTATCGCTTTATAGCCGCGCGCTAGGGGCACGGCAATTGATATTTAGCCAAGCGCTTAAAAGGTTAAACAATGTTATAGTTCCAAGAGACGAAAGAGATTCCAATAACTAAGCCACTAATAAATTAGGTAAACCTGAAGAACGTTTCGACTTTTCACGACTTCGAGACATGTTAGCTAGAGTTACCCTACCTAGACAGGTATTACTTAGTGGTTAGTCTTCGTCGAAGTTTCAGAGCAACCACAAATTTTCCGCTACCTACTAAACTCTACCCGCATCCGGAAAATATGAAATACTAGCTGCGTCCCGCGGTTTCACCCGCATAAACCTCGATCCCCGTGATTTCTAATATAATTCAATCACGATTCGAAAGACACGTGGCGCCATCTATTATCATAATAACGCTATTGTTGTTTTCCTCGGGAACAGCACTTTTTTTCGGGATGAAAGGCCTATGTCCGTTTCTGTACACCTGACAACGTATATGCAAAATTTCAGGATGATCGGTTCAGTGGTTTAGTCGTGAAAAGGTAACAAACAAACTAACCAACTTAGTTTCCCACTTATTTTATTTTGTTTGAGAAACAAACAGATTCAATAACAAATATAATGTATACAAATAGTTCAACACAATCCAGAAACAGTTTCCACACATTACTATACAAGTGTAACAACAACCAGAAGTTCACACCGTTAAACTTTACAGAATTTAGAATTTAATATTATATAACATTATTATTATTTAAATGTCGATGCCAAAATATTTCTTATATAAAATTTGAATTTGGGTAGAGAAAGGTGAAAAGTATCTAAATCTTGATTTGCTTTTTTTTTACAGACGACATGCTCTTTTAATAAAAGTATTCTTACCATAATTGGCTCGGGAGAAACCAATTTGGAAGAGAGTTATTTCGCGTGCATTTAATCTGAGACCATGGCATGCTAAGACAGACCCCAGAGGTCTAATTGTGTGCTTTGTTTAAGGAACATGTAATTTATAAAAATAAATAAATAAGCGTGGACATCCAAAACTTATTTTGCTGAGAAGATAACGGGATTTATAATATTACTTAGGATTTAGCTCAAGAAACCCTCAAGTATCCTGTTATTCCACGCTAGATTACTACAGAAATCGTCCATTGTCACACATGACGACGCAAACAAAACTGTTAACTTACGCACCCATTTGCTAAAGTATCTTAGAAAATGGGTGCTCATGTCGCCTGTCAGATACAGGCCCGTGTACTTATCTAATACCTTGTGAAGTTGAGGAGAAGAACACACTGATATATCTTGTGTGAATTAGGCTTTCTGAGGAAACTGTGCGTGACATGTCAGCCTTGATACTGGGATTAAGAGGGAGTTTAATTGTTCAAGAGTAAAATATGTAAGGGAGCAATAGAATAGCGTAGGTATTGAGTGCAAATAAGTATTGTATCACACATCATATTTTCTCACTAATTACTTTCAAGACTACATTTCAGATTTTTAAAGAATGGACTTATGTTTATTTTAATGAAAGTAGGTAGGTGTTGAAATACTTCCATCTTATCTTCGTACTGACTTTTGCCCGCGACTTCATCCTCGTGACATTTCTTGTTACACCGTGGAACCCACAGATATAGATATACCTAGATAACGCAAGAGTAACTACTTCGCGTGCCAAAAATTGCACCAACTTATGATTACAAATCGTAAGCCGGCCCTTTCGCGCTCAGTCCTGTGTACTGCTGGCTGGGTAAGTGTGAGCGAGAGCGCGAGCTTGTGACGTCATAGTAGGTAGTCAAAAAATGGCACGCTTGGTTTTCATACAGTTCGTGATACTTGCGTTATCTAGGTATATCTATATCTGTGGTCCCACCCCGTCGCATCGCATCGCCCGCCTGCGCTCTTACTTCGTTTTCGCTTAGCGTTCTTTCTGACTTTTTTTTTGCTCGGCAACTAAGGGTCACAGTGTGATGCTAAATAGCCTTTCTCGAGAATTGAGCTATCAAATGCAAAAAGATTTTTTCGAATCTGACTGGTAAGTCCAGAGATTAGTGCGTTTAAACAAACAAACAAACCCTAAAGCTTTATTATTAGTACAGTCGTTTCAGCCGATAGACGTCCACTGCTGGACACAGGCCTCCCCCAATTTTGGGAGGGTTTGCCATAATCGCCACGCTTGGCAGGCGGGTTGGCGATCGCAGTATGGTATGGTATGGAAAATATCTGAAATTACTGGAATATCTTCACTCTTATTTCACTGAAAACAGTAACCGTTCAGTGCTTCAATAAAAAATGAAACTGCCTATACAATTAAGTTACAATAGGTACTAGTCTAGAATAGGAACTTAGGAACCCCTTCATCACAGAGCTCGTCATCAGAGTTCAAATTACGCGTTATCGTATTCGCAATACGAGTATACAACCACTAATGACGCAGACGCCTGTTTATTTCCCTCCTAGTGAAACAATGTTCTAGCCATTGCCATTAGGTAGGAAGGTACAGTCGAACAAAGAGTTTGATATACAGGCAAAATATTCATCTTTCCACTAAACTTATTGATATTGTGTGCGTTGCCACCCTAAGTCCGAAGTGAAGTAGCAAGCGCAGTGGAGAAACTCAAACTGGAATCTGATACAAGACACCTACTATCTGGCGTACAGATACCAACGCAACGGTTAAAAAGAAGCTATTTCTTATATCGACAGTATCTCTACCAGGAAACGCAGCCGACGCCCGCTGCAAACTGTGGCAGGATATTCTTCCCCCTCCTACTTACTATCTACCTCCAAAGGAGCCTCTCCCTGCAGGGTGTAACCTTCCGAGGTCCACTTAGAAGTCCCTGAACCGTGTCCGGACACAAGTGAGAAGATGTAACTCCAACCTGGTAAAGTGGGGCTACCACGACGGAACGGCAGTAGGGTGTGGCTGTGGAGCAGACCATGCTCCACCTCATATCCTGCCCTCTGTGTCCCAAAACATGCAATCCAAGTGATCTCTGCGCTGCCACCGAAGATGCCGTGGAAGTGGCGAACTTTTGGCCCAGCATAAAACACTGTCGCGTCATGAACAAGAAAATTCTGTAGACACACATAGAAGAGTGATGTAAAAGACTCGACTAATCAGCACACTCACAACATTCTTTAAAAGTACATTGCAAGTTAGCGGCTTGTATACCAATCTCTTTGTTGTACTGTACCTACATGAGATACGTGATCACATCCCTATGAATATAAACTAGTACGCAAAACGTTCAGTATTCGGGTCGTGTACACGTTAATAAACAAGACATTTGTTTGATACGGTACACATGCAAATAAGGAGACTGAATAATATTTCTTGGTATCTCTTAGCTAGGGTTACCAGATGAAAAATTTAAAAGACCGGAGAAAAAGCCCGATTGCCTAAAAAAATCCTGAGAATTTGTCGCAATTTCAGATTTTTTTCTCAAACGTAATGTACAATTTAAAAAGTCTTATTATTAATAATTTTGTGCACTGAGGATTTCGATTCTCAGGGGTTATGCCCATAAGTTGGGCGAGAAGGCACTCCCCCACTCACCCCACTCCCGTAAGGTATCACTGCAAAACGAATATGAAACTTTCAACTAAAGTTTCATAGATAAATAAGTGTTGATTTTATTTTATTTGTGTAATTAACATGACTATAGTTAATTTTTAATTAGTCACTATAAAAAAAAATTGTTTATTTGATAACCTCAAACGTACAACAAAATTTGAGATTGGAGCCTCCTTTTAAGCAAAAGATGCCTGTATTAGGAGACTCCGCTCTTTCAAAAACAAGAAGTGTAAATTATACAATACGAGTACATAATCAAAAACAAGGTGAATTGAGTGAATGAGGGTGGGTGTGTGTAAGTGAGGGTGTGTGTGTGTGTACGAGAGTGAAATTTATATATAAAGAAAATTATTTTGATACAAATATCTATAAATTCTACTTACTCTATTTTATTGAAAATTCTGAAAATCCTGAGATTTCCTGAGATTTACAAAATCCGGCCGTAATCCTGAACAGAGTTATTAAATCCTCCGTAATCCTGAAAAGAGTTTTAAATATCTGGTAACCCTACTTAGGACCGAATATGAATAACGTTCGGATTATGATAATTCTAAGCCCATGTAATATATTTTTACGTATAAAATTAATTTAGTGCAATTCAGTATACCTAATTTACTTATCATTTATGAATGGCTGCTGAATTAATTGAAATATACAGGGTTATTGGTAAAACATTAACAACCTCTAAGTGGTCATTGTACTCATCATTATGAACAACTTTTACTATGGGACCAAACCTGAAATCGCGAAAAAAAATCAGCTATTCCCTACATTTATGTTTGTATAACTCGTCAAAATGTAGGGAACAGCAGATTTTTTTCATATATTATTTTTGCCTGTATATTATATTGCCGACTCGATACATAAAAAATAATCCTAATTTAATTTATTGAGCTCTACAGTCAGTCTATTCAATACAGATAGGTAGAAGGAGCAGTGACATGTTCACTGCCAATGTCACCTACAACAACAATTCGAATTCCTTTTCCGACTTCAACGGAACGTGGACTCAATCCCGTCAAAGCGTTCGTTAGTCCAGGCGTCCGTCGAAAAGTGTTAAAAAACCTAAATTCATTAGGGAAGGTTGTTTTAGTGAATCTCATTTAAACCAGCCACTATAATCCTTTTCAAAACTGCAGATCAAAAGGTCAACTAGGGTGTTATTATTAAACTTGACGAAAGGTGTGAAAATGGAAATGAGGCACGTTGGAAATCGATTAAGTACCCAAAAGCTCCAGAGTACTTTTTTGTAATGAAATTTAATAGAAGTTTGCATTGAACACGCTTGTTGACGCTCAGGCTTTCAATACGCCTTTCCATAGCTACGGGGATTTGTGCTGCTAGCATTATACCTTTTTTACAACGAGTAAGTTTTCCATTTCTTTTGTCCTTTCCAACGAGGTTTATAATGGATTTATGGTATGGAAAATTGCAATTACACGAAGATAAGCGTAAAATATTGTTCCTTCACTTAGGTTGGGTTATCCTTTCTCCCTTCCAGACAGTTTGTTTTATACAAATAATGCCTTAATAAACGTTCAAACAAAACGTTACGAATTACCCTTTTGTGCCGTGAGTTTGAGAATATATTGTTTTACGGAATTCGTGTTTTCTGGAGAGTGCTTTTCAAGGGGTGTCTATTTGGAATGCAACTAGTAGTAGTTGATAACACGTAAAAGATTATAATTCACCTCATCTGAAACTGTCTTATGACCATAGATCGGAATAGGTAGAGCTGTTTTATGTACTTGCCATAGGTTAGAATAATATGGATATTCCCTTTTAGTTACGAAGTTAAGTTCAGTTTCGAAGTTACCGTTGGTAAAGAATTGAATTCTAGTGGCGCAGAAAGAGACAAAAACAGGTGCGTCACTCTAGCGACAATAAAATCCCGTAGTATCAGTCGGAATCCCGTGGAATATCCATATTAACATCAATGTTTGCGGTCAATGAGCTTAAATAGCTCTACCTATTCCAATCACTGCTTATGACTAACTTAACGCAAAAACATGAAATAAATTTTTCTAGCAATAACGACTCGCAGGTAATTTCAGAGGACATTATATCTTTATGACTTAGCAACCCTATTTGAAGAGTGTCATATTATTTTGAGTAACTTTTAAGTCTGCGTTTATTTAGACGTTATTTATCGTACACGCCCGGGCCTTCACTTGCTTTCACGTTTCTAAACATTTACTTTGTATTAGTACCTACTTATTTGAAGAAGCCTGGAACTGAAATGTTAGTCCAAATTATCTTCCCTCGAGTATTAAGAAAATAATACGCACAAGACAAAACAGGTAGAAACTTACGTTACGAAAGTTACTGAATATTATTCTGTTTTGTTAAGTAAATTTTGAATAATAATGTCTGACAGCGAAGCATCCAGAATTCTAGAGTAAGGTATGTGTAAAGAAATATGGCGAGTGAGCGATATAAGTTAGAAAGAAGTTGCCAACTCCGAACGTGAACAAAGTCGGCACCAGCATGTTGTTGAAATAGTTTAGTTGAGGGTCAAATACCTCCTACCGAAGTTGCCTGTCTATTATAAGACGTCCAATTACCACTATTTAATGTTCGTTTATTTGTTCCAACAATGTAAATTCTTATTTCGTATTAATGTTGAATAGGAATCCTGCACAGGAACAGTCCTTTCCGTAATCAGGTTGAAAAATCCAATACTCGCAGACCAAAAGAATATTTTTCAAAAGATTCTTCAACGAGATCTTTGTCCAATTTGCAGCATCCCACAGACTGCGACTTTTGAAACTCATCAATGGTTTTTTTCCGTAGCCTCAGTATAACCTATCGTTGGATTTGAAAAGAACGGAAAGGAATTTGATCTGAAAAGGAAGAACGTACCTGTAGGACAATCCAAAAATGTTGAAGTGGCGAAGCAAAAGTATTTTTGCATGAGAAAAAGCTTTAGGTGGGCTAAATGGGTTTTCAATGGCTGAATGAACTTTATATCTACCATAATTTTAGCTTCAACTTGCAGAATATCGTTTAATTACACCATTAACGCGCTTCATCTATACAAGCCACTTATCGTACGCAAGACTGCGAACAACGTTGATAATTTATGCGACGAGTTCCGTTCAGAAGCCATTGCCCGGAAAACATAAAAGCTTTTAACGTCTTTACAGTATGGCCCGAGTAATTCCTGTTGCGGTTCAAACGACATTACAATGAATTCTGATACTACATAAGAAATATTACGACGGTACGCGCAAGATTGAACGATAATACTTATGCACCCATTAAAAGGACTTTTAAAGAATTCACAAATAAAAAGGAACATAATATCAAGTTTTTGTTTTGTTTCGTGTAAAGCGAGGTAACATTTCGCCAACTTTCATCTGGGATCTAATTAAAATCCTAATCAACTTACTTCACGATTAAAACCTGTTTTCAGCAAACAACTAGGTCAGCACGCCAAAATAAATCTCCAATAAAAATAGCTTTAGTACAATGACGGTCGAAAAGTTCCGTTTAATTAAGCAGAGAACTTAAAAGCGGCTTTCACTTAGCACGCGTCAAGAGCTTCAGAACTATTAATCTTGGGGATGTTTCCCAAAACAATTTATTACTGTGGCACGTTAACCGTGGGGCTTGCAAATTGGGACGTGGAGATTAGGTGGGTCAGAAACTCAGAATATTCTAAACAAACGATCGAATACTATTAATATATGTAGAGTATGCGAGAGGCTCGTATTGTTCTAAGAGTTTCTAACAAAGGCTTGTATGACGGACAGGTTGGGCGCAGATATGTGAGGAACTCTTGCCTTGTATGGCCCTCTCTAGTTCGGCGAGTCATGTACCCGTAATTAAAGTTGTGTAATAAAGCTTTTAGGCTCCGTTTTCGGCAGTCATGGTATAGTTTGTGGTTGTACACTTCATTAAACGTAGGTCTATGACGTCAACAGTTTTAGATTGTCCACACCCGTCTGCGCCTTTCAATGACAGGCCCCATTAATAATGCACGCTAAACGGTACTAGCGGTAGCCCTGTTATCAAACAGTGTTACATTCGAACTGTTCTCTTTGTTCGTTTATATTCTTAACACTAAGAAAATAAGAAGTACATTTACAGCATGTCTCTCCCTAAAATTCTTAAATTAACGGACTAATAAATTGCGAAAACCTTGGATTAAATTCACAGTACGCCGCGGGAGATGAAGAATTCAGGTAATATTATGAGCTAACTTAATTAATTTATGAGTAAAAGATTACAAGGGGCTGTGGCGTGTTATTGTGAAATATGTATTTTTCTTAATACCCAAAGGGTGTACCTACCCACTACAATTTTCTCTTTTGGAATTCACGACCTTGAAGCGCTGGTCGCTCGAAGCTTTACGTAATCGAACCTACCAGAGCATGTTACATATGAAAGCTTTCGGATTTCACTCAAACGGGCATAAAGGTACGAATCGTGGAAATAAACTGCTGCGGAAAAAGACGAATATTTTTTTGCAGGAGCCTTTGCTTAACAATTTTGGATGATTTTTACTTTATTGACCTACAGAAACGAGTTAAAAATAATTAACCATGGTTGCAAAACAGGTTCTTAAAATGACCACCGAAAACGAACGGCCTTTTTATTTATGTCTTTATAACCTTTTCAATGTCTTAAGTTACACAATTCGACATAAGCAATTGTCTTTCTATTGTGTCTCTAATTACGGCATTCGATGAGTTAAAACTACCTATCATAACTTTCGAAAAGTTGTAGATGGCGAATACTATAATTTTCGTCAATCAACTAGTACCAGCATACGAAAATAACTTACAGCCCCATGTATTACATATACAGAATCAAATTATTTTGACACGAAATAAATTGCCAACATAACCCGCTCCAGACGGTTGAAAATTAATCAAAGAAACAATCTTCCGGCTCATGGCGTCAGAATTAGAAACACTTTTAAGTCACAAAAGAAAACTTCAAAGGGGAACTGAGGAACAATGGAGGAATTTTTATAAACAAAATTGCTAGTTTATTAACTTGATTACACAATGGCGGCAATCTATTGGGTTTTAAATGGGCGAGAAATAAGCCGCTACCTTAGATTGTTTTGCTTAAATTGGAAGTCTTTAAATAACTTTAGTTTTGTTTACTGATAAATCGCAAGTTTGTGAAGCTTCATTCCTTTACTTTACAAACATAACAATTTGCTTGACAGGGGGCCTAAAAAGGCCACTATGGTAGAATCATAAAAGGATAACAGAATGGACAGTTAACTGTTAAGTTAATCGTATCAAATCCCATTGGTGAAGCATTTTTCAGTTATTTTTTTTGTCTGTGCTAAAATACCAATCAATCCAATCCAAATCCAACCCCAATCTCTTTGATTGTACCTACGTAGTGCAGCGAAAAAAAAAAAAAAAACACGGACTGTCTTCGGCATTTTATAATTCCTTTTATGATTCTCCAAAGTGGCCTTTTTAGGCCCCCTGTCCTCTGTAGGAATTCATTGGAAGACGTGTAGTGTCGTGCATTAGGTACCCACATATTTTCATTATGTTACCAATAGGTTCTTTAAATATGGTTGGTTGTATGGTTGTTTTTAGCGTATCGATGGCAAGCAGTTTAAATACCCACGAACTATAACCGAGATAGTATTACCACTCAAATAGCTACCTAATGGGCGGCTAAACATCAAATGACTCAATCAAAAAGAAATAGCATTTCAGCAAGCTGCTATATTGCTCGCAGTAAAAAGCTTCCCCACTTTTCACAGAATCCTTGAAAGCTATTTAAGTTTTACTCTGACTATAGAATTTCCATTGTTAAGTTGCATTATTTGTACCTTGGTACAATCATTTTGTATATCTACCGAGTTCTTTAGGCTTATAAGAAATAATAATATTGTCATACACCTAATTAGTTTTCATGGCCTAACCCTGGTCATGGGCCTACTAGGTACTTGTGTGCCAAAGGATGTCACCAAAATCTGCCCAAAAGAAGTACTGTGGTACCTACGCTTAGTGACATAAAATAAACTAGATAACACTGAATAATATTGCAATAATATTTTTTCTTATGGATACCCGGGGACGAGAATAAAAGAACTTTTAACGTAACAAAACGCACGCCATTTTGGCATCCTTTCATCGGCGCAGCTACCTTACTTATTAAAAAACTGGCCAAGTGCGAGTCGGACTCGCACACGAAGGGTTCCGTACCACAAGGCAAAAACGCCAAATAAAACATGTTTGTTGTATGGGAGCCCCCCTTAAATATTTATTTTATTTTAATTTTATTATTAAAGTTAAAATACAACTGAGTATTTTGTGAATATTTCAAGTGCCTACCTGTTGCCATTTTTGATATCGATCAAAAAAGGGCAAAAAAATCGCGTTTGTTGTATGGGAGCCCCCCTTAAATATTTAATTTATATTGTTTTTAGTATTTGTTTTTATAGCGGCAACAGAAATACATAATTTGTGAAAATTTCAACTGTCTAGCTATCGCGGTTCTTGAGATACAGCCTGGTGACAGACAGACGGACAGACGGACAGACGGACAGACAGCGAAGTCTTAGTAATAGGGTTCCGTTTTTACCCTTTGGGTACGGAACCCTAAAAAAACTGTCTGCTGTCGGCTTCAACCATTATTGTTTCACATTTGTTTCGTTTCGACTAGGTATAAATAATAAAATCTGAATTCAATAATAATTTTGTACTCCAAAACTCAGAAATGAACGGAATGATATTATTATGTGAATGACATTTTACGAACATGTCAGCTCGAGTATCAACCAGATGTATCGCAATTGTACCTACATGTAAAGTTGCCACATATTTTAATTATGTTACAGGTAATTAAAATAATAATTTATTATGTTGTTTTAAATTATGTAAGGATAAAGATACAATTATTTTCAAATACTTTATTTTATTTCTCCACGATTTGGTACACGTGTACCTCGAGGTACATGTTTGGGCAAAGTTGTATGGGTTTTTGTTGACCTCCTTTCATTGTTATCCTTTCAGTCGTGAATTTAATTTAGTAAGAATAGTCTGAAAATAAGTACGAGAACCCTTCAGATACCAAGCTGCGTAGGTAAGTATGTTCTAGCAAATATTCACAGCATCATTTGGAACGGAAGAAAAACAATTTTCCTCTATTCTTGACGTTACGTCTCGCTCAAATCACATAAGTAATTGACTGCTTTGTCTAGGCTGCGTTTACAAAATGTGTTCACTGATAAATATCAATGAAAACAAACTAATTTATTCACCCACGATATCATTTAAGTAATGACAAATCACGTGCTAATTGACCAAATGCAAATACTTGTTAATATTGTCCAATTAAAATGTGCAAATTTTTATTATGTTATTTACAGTGCACGTCGAATCGATGGGATGCGAATTTGAGCGCTTGAGCGTTTTTTTATATCCATGGGCAGTCTTGCAGTGTCATTCAATGAAATGCCGCGTGCATTTGACCCTACTGTTTGCATGCATATGAACAATATCTATTAATTTAATTCGTGCCGTCCAACTCCTATTACTTGTGCTTCTGATCTGCCTTGATTACAGAATAAGGTCAGACATTTTCCTTCTCGCGCCGTCTATCCTGGGTGCAACAAAACCACAAAATCAAGGCCTTCATAGTTCTAAAGAAGTGTCAGTTGTCGTTAGTAAAAACATTTTCACGGGATATAGTTATAGTGGGATTATACTATTATACCTAAGAGGTAAAGTAAATCCAGCGTCGACGCCGCCCACTAGTAGTGGCCACGTTTATTTACTCGCCTGATGAGTGAGCCACAGACTAAGCCGAGGTTTTAATTACAGCAGCACGGTGCGTTCCACAGATAAAACAATGTCGCCTCGTGATCCAGGTCAGTCCGCTGCTTTAATGTACTGCTGTATATTTTACTTTCGGATAATAAGTTAAAGCTTTGCTTTGGGCACGTAATTTTAGGCGTGAAGTGAAATTGCAATTATGGTTTTTAATTACTTGCAGTAGCCGGTGGTAGTTGTCAGTTAAAATAAAACAAACCGTTTCTAAATATTGGTCAAATTATCTGTCTAATTTGTATAAAAAAGTATCCTAAGTCCCAACCCAGGTCTACCCGTGTGCAAAATTTCATCCAAATCCGATCAGCCCTTAAGCGTGACAAGGTTAGAGACAGTTACGTTCGCATTTACATAATTATAATATTAAGTCATAGAGTCTATGAAGTATGAATTACTGTACTGAGGTGAGAGTTCCCATGATTATCTTACTTATCATGTTCTCATTAAGGATCACTAACAATAATCTTAGTAAGGTAGTGGTATTGTCCGACCTACTTTTGAGATTAAATGCAACCTCACTATAATCAGAAATTCCCTTTATGGTCAACACAAATTATAGACTCAGGTCTATCTGGCTTACAGCTCAAACTCGATCGGGTGACTGCTCACAGCCTCTAGCCAAGCATTGGCCTCGACCATCGGCTGAGCCTAACGACTCAGCCGATGGTCGAGGCCAATGCTTAAGGCGGAGATTCCTTGAAAACGGTCAAAAAGTTGGTTTTTAAAAGCAGTGTATCTCTTAAACCGTAAATAATTTTGACCAAAAAAAAAAAAAAAAATATTTTCAAGTCTTATATTAATACAGTGATGGAACTCAAGTCATAATTAAACATTCATTAATGCATCAAAAAACTCTTCAAATACACCTCTTGATTGTCTTTAAAAGCAGTTTATCCCTTCATTAATAATTTTAAATATAATTAAAAATATGCCATTCAATTTCTAATGCCAAACTGCATTCAGTGATGGATTATTTATTATTAGTTTTTGTAAATAGATAACTGGTAATTTTACAAAAAATTACCAGTTTTGTGTCATCGCGCTTCTCTTTCTTTTATATGCAGTCCGACAGCGACCGCGCTTTAGATCATGTAAGCCCCTTAACAATTTGCCACTGGCTGTATTGCTGTACCGGTTACCGACAAGTGATAAATGGAACGAAGGATTTTTAATTACGTTGCCTTTTAATCACGCCGCTCGGGAGCGTTGATGGACGCAAAAAATCTCGAACACACAGTAACAAATGAGCTAATCTTATTTAAATCTCAAAAACAACCTTTAAATATATCACCACTAATTTAAAGCTTTAATTTAGAATTTAAATGAAACTTTTACAAAGAATTTTGATGTTAGTTTTCATAAATGAAGTTTTGCTGAAACTTTAAACCTGGTCTGATGAAATAAGTTGCATAATTTTAGTTTAATATTTTATGAAAGCTCAACATTATTAATGAAAGAAACCATATTTTATTTAAGACTCGATAATTAAAACAAACAGAGGGCTTTGCTTCTAGCCTCGTTGGACAGAAACTCAATAAATACTTGGAACGGATCGTGAAAACTTGTAGAGGTGGATTTACAGCAAAGAAAGCAGGCGTCCAATAAGAGTCGGGGCAGAGTAATGGCTTATTCAAATTTAACTGTGGAAAAACCGCAGTTTGGAAAACGATCGGTGTGAAACACCTGCGCTCACTGAGCCTTTTTCAACTTAACCTTGTGTTGAAATTCCCTGGAGCACGTAAAATGTACAGAAGCCACCACATCAAGCTACCCGAAACTGTAAAATTTTCCCAATCAACTTTGAACCTTATACTTTAGCGATAAAGTTGAAAATCTATTAAAGAAATTTGACAGACTGTAGTAGCTAGATGTGCTGGCGTCTGTAGCAACGTGCTACATTTTTACATCACTTATGAGAAACTAGCTTCTGCCCGCGACTTCGTCCACGTGAAATTTCACCGTCCCCCCATTCACCACTTATGGGTGGAATTTCGAAAAATCCTTTCTTAGTGGATAGCTACTTTCCACAAAGAATACACCCTCCAAACATGTCTCTAGGACCAGCAGTTTAGGCTGTGCGTTGATATTATATCAGTCAGTCGGGGCTTTGAATTTTTTATATATAATATACTTATATATATATATATAATAATAAAATAAATTCTTAACAAAAGCAACAGATCGCAGTATTAATGCCTGCTAAGCCGCCAAATGCATACAAAACCGTAAGCCAATTATCAAATCATTCTCACTCAACGCATTCGGACCCGGGCGGCCATTTAATCAATTAATTTAATTAAAAACATAAACATACCTCACTTAAGATCCAATTTAAACTGGGACAAAATGTATATTGGCCGCAATAAAGTAACACACGGCAGCAAAAAGGCCGGGTTTGGGGCGGGACGCGAGACCGAGCTGTGTAGGCACATCCTAGCAAATTACACTGATACGGCGTGAAAAGAATTTTAATGACATTCGAGGTGCCGGAGCTTTATGCGAGAGGTGACTTTCATACAGCGGCCTTGCGGTCCGCTGTGAAATGTTCCGCACGTTATCTGGAAAAAGTAGGTACATAGGTACTCATGGTCTGTTTCAAAAGTATCTGTTGAAAATGTAAACACATGGAACAGAAAACGTTCCCGTGGACGCCAATTTGTAGTGCAAACTTACAAAATAACAGTCTCGTTTCTAAAAGCTTGCTAATGTCTGGTTGTCAAAAATTGTTATTCATAAACGCATTTTAGCACTAAAGTGTTCTCTATACCTACTATAAAGTTATAGAAGCCAGAACCCTACTATAACAGTACTATATGGAAAAAATCGCCGACTAAGATATGACATTTCACGTATAAAATGTGACATGTGTGCCAACAAACGTCAGTTTCGTAAACAATCGTACTTCAAGGAGCTACAGCTGAATTTATTATACACATATTGCACTCCTGTTTAACCAATTCAGTTTATTATTATATACCTAAAATGAAAAATAGAAGCGAGGAAAAATATATCGAAGTAGGTACATATTATAGCAGCAAGAAATACTGTGGAACGCTGCTGCTTTGTAGGGTGGATATAACGCTTTCAATGCCTTTTACATGGCATGACCTGCAAACTAGGAAATATGAAAACAACCATTACATAGGGATCTAGCAGTACTTCACAATGATGCAGTTGACCATGGAGACATGCAGATATAGGGGAGGGATTTATATCAGAATAAAAAGGTCTAAAAAGTTAGTAGAGAACATTGTCTTATTTAAAAAAAGATAATTGGAAATCTGTTTCTATGGTAAATTTTAAATCGGTCTAATTTGGCTGTAACACTATTTTTCGGAAATCTTCTCTACTAACTTATTAGACCTCTGTATCCTGCTTATGCTATGAAGTTTCATTAAAATCGGTTCATTCATTTTGAAAAATAAGGGCTTGAAAGTTTGTATGAAATCCCGTACGGCGTAACACTCTTACGGTGACTTCAAATTCGAATTTCGGGTTTAAGAATGATTCAAACAAGCAAATCAAAACAATTACGGTCTTATTCATAAAAAAGCTTATAGAAGGTTTTGAACATTCTATAAAGTTCATTTCAAATAAACTTGCGATAAAGTTTGTTCACCTCCTTCTACTAATGTATCCCAATATTTCTAAACCATACGAAAAAAATGTATGGGCAGTGTCGGTAACACGATCAAAACATTGACTTATTCCGTGTATTATGAAATATTATGAAACTCAACCGATGCAATGTTAGCGACAGTTTTGTATGACGAACGATATCTATCGTAAGTTATTTGGACTTTTTGGTACAGGGTGGTTGAATGACATTTATCGCAAGTTTATTTGAAAAACACTTTAGTTGAAGTGCTCGGTAGGCCTATAAAACCATCGATGAAATATCGTATTCATAAACGTTCTATATCTCATATTATGTTGTTTAAAGTCATTTTTGGCCAACACGTGGAATCGTCAAACGAGAATATCGGACTATCTGGCACGATTGCATTTTAGATCTTGTTGGCCTAAAACTTCGCCATTTCCACGGTGTCGTCGGTGGCAGAGCAGAGGTCATTTTCACTGCATGTTTTGGGACACATAGGGCAGGATAGGAGGTGGAACATGGTTTGCGACATAGCTTCACAACCACACCCTACTGCCGCATCCTACTGAAGCATCTCCCTGCAGAGTGTAACCTTCCGTGGTCCACTTTTAAGTGCCTGAACCGTCTCCGAACACAAGTGGGAAGGTGTAACTCCAACCTGGTAAAGTGGGGCTACCTCGACGGCATGTTTCCTTAACAATTTGCAAATAGCATTATTTGCATTTCTCCTTTCAACTTCTTCGATAATTATTCTGATTTTCAATGATATTGCTCCCCTATATCTGCATGTCTCCATGGTCAACTGCAACATTGTGAAGTACTGCTAGATCCCTATGTAATGGTTGTTTTCATATTTCCTAGTTTGCAGGTCATGCCATGTAAAAAGGCATTGAAAGCGTTGTTTCCACCCTCCAAAGCAGCAACGTTCCACAGTATTTCTTGCTGCTATAATATGTACTTCGATATATTTTTCCTCGCTTCTATTTTTCATTTTAGGTATATATATAATAATAAACTGAATTGGTTAAACAGAAGTGCAATATGTGTATAATAAATTCAACTGTAGCTCCTTGAAGTACGATTGTTTACGAAACTGACGTTTGTTGGCACACATGTTACATTTTATACGTGAAATGTCATTTCTTAGTCGGCGATTTTTTCCATAATTAGTACTGTTATAGTAGAGTTCTGGCTTCTATTACTCTATAGTAGGTAAGTATAGAGAACACTTTAGTGCTAAAATGCGTTTATGAATAACAATTTTTGACAACCAGACATTAGCAAGCTTTTAGAAATGAGACTGTTATTTTGTAAGTTGCACCACAAATTGGCGTCCACGGAAACATTTTCAACAGATACTTTTGAAACAGACCATGAGTACATGGTCTGTTTCAAACGTTATTTTAGTATAAGTATATACATATAAGTATATTATATGTATATGTTTATAAAATTCAAAGCCCCCACTGACTAATATAATATCAACGCATAGCCTAAACCGCTAAAGTAAGAGTAAGAGCGTTTACGCCGTACGGCATTTCATACAAAATTTCAAGCCCTTATTTTTCAAAATGAATGAACCGATTTTAATGAAACTTCATACGCATAAGCAGGATACAGAGGTCTAAAAAGTTAGTAGAGAACATTTCCGAAAAATAGTGTTACAGCCAAATTAGACCGATTTAAAATTTACCATAGAAACAGAGATTTCCAATTATCTTTTTTTAAATAAGACATTTCGAAAATGTTCTCTACTAACTTTTTAGACCTTTGTATCCTGCTTATGCGTATGAAGTTTCATTAAAATCGGTTCATTCATAGGGCGTAAATGTTGTTCATTTGACAAAATGAGGTTCATTTTATAACCAAAACTTTCGTCTATTTTTCAATTACAATGTAATAATGTTATTTAAACAATAACAGTTGGTGAGATATAAAGTTGAAAACTTCTCATTACAGATGAATGTGTAACTAATTCTCTTAAGTGAGTGATAGCGTAAGAATTTAACCTGAAAAGGGTTTGTTTACACTTTCATCAGACAATTTTGTAACAGACTATAGGTAGGGTATGTCTCGGTAATGCAATCAGTGTATCTCACGCCATGCTGTCAAAGCTTTTCGGTGTGATGTTGATGGTAAGAGGATTCAGAAGTTTCGCAAGATGTGTGTATTAGGTACCTACCTACTAATGTTGTGATGTTGTTAAGTCGCTCTACGCGTCAACGATTTTAGCAGTAATAATCTAACTTGTACACTATGCCTAATTGGATTGATGTCGATCATCGACTAGGTTGTTAAGTTGTTATTGAATATGGCGCATAATATTTTAGGGACTTAAACATTATGAAAATAATGCTACCTATCGGTGGATAATATTACTTTGTTTTCATTTTCACGCAGCTCTAAATATCTAAGCAGGTAAAAATAAAATAGGTAGCCAAGATCGCGATTTCAGGGGTCCTCTAATGTCAACGGAGAATCTTAAGCTTTTAGTAAGGACTAGGTATACTTATGTTCAGACATTCATATACCTACATAGTCGTTTTCTTAATTACTAAAATAATATTTTGGAGGATTCTCTTTTACCAAAACTTTACAAACGTTATATCTTTCATTCAAAGACATTCCTTTTATCATGCTTTTAAATTCGTCCTCATTGAATCTGAAATTGATAATTTTAATAGGTACACATGACTAATCGAATGGGAATAATGCTGAATTCAAGCATAATTGAGTCGATTATTCATTTTTCGATAAATAAGATAAAATCCACGGGTAGCGACGAAATTAACAATAAATTACGCGCTCCTAATGCTTTGTGTCATTAGGGAGCAATTAATCAAAAAAGTCGAAATGAATGCGCCAAAAAATTAAGATATTCGGATGGCGTTAAGCGTCATTATGAGCTATCAATTTTTAATTTACTAAATTCTTTGATATGACAAAAAAAAATGGGTTTTCTTTGAATAATTGCTACAATAAGCAGTCGTTACTCGTTAGATAGTAGTCGAGAGAGTAAGTACCTACTTACTTAGATCGAATGAAATTCTACTGAATAAAGTTCTCAAAGTAAACGCCGTTATACTTTAAGAGCATGATCGTGCTGAACACCCTAAAACCACAACCTTTTGTTAAACTCAAACTCAAAGCATTTATTTCAATTAAACCATTTACAGGCACTTTTGAATTGTCAAGTTACTTTAATCTCTAAGGGTGTGTACACATTTACTTATTTCACGAACCGTGTCAGGTAGAGGCGCCGAATAGCTTGAAGTTTTGTCGCCCCCCGCCCCTAAAGAACAAGTCTACAAGGCACCTGTCATCAAGTTTGTCGTGAAGGCGAGGAATATCGGTGCCGTGAAAATAACAACTTCTAAACATTAATTTCCACACTATTTAATAACTCTGTTTACTCCACATGGCAAGTGGAGCATAAGGCTAATGACAGACACATACTTTTAAGGCACATTGATGAAAGTTATATGTTGATCTGTAGATGGGTATGTATATTAATTACTTATTAAAAGAGAAAGGGAGAGAAGAAAGGATTTTAATGTGCCTAGTATGTTAGAAACACTGATAATACAGCATCTTAAGTCTACTTGGACAATAACTTTTAAATCACTTTTAAAAGTAGGTATCAAAATACTTTACATGTTGAAGCTGACACATGAAAAACTACAACAAGTTAATATTATATAATATGCATACCAATGCTAGTTTTTATACACTGGACGTTTGAAGGTCAAAAGATGAAACTAAATACTTATGTTACAATATTTTGTTGACAATCAACAACTTAGCCTATCGCAGTCCACGGCTGGACATAGGCCTCACCCAGGCTGCACCACAACACCCTATCCCCCGCCTTCCACATTCAGTCTGTCCCAGCCACCTTCTTAACCTTTTGACCACCACAGTCATGTATAGATGACAAACCAAAATGTGCCCAGCACACCAAGGACAAACTCAGAACTTCATGACAGTTTCGTAGGAAAGTTTATGTTTTTTGATGTGGCAGTCAAAAGGTTAAGGTCCCAGCCATGCAGCTGGGGGTGTCCCACTCTACTCTTGCCGACATGCGGGTCTACATTCTAGGACTCGTCTGCGCCACCGGCCATAGTTCCTTAGACAGAGCCAGCCTGCTGCCAGTTTAGTTTGCTTACTCTGAGAGCTATGTTGGTTACTCAGTTACTTGCCTTCCTTTTTACCCAACTGCGCCAGAAGGAGGGTTATGTTATTTGAGTGTATGTATTTGTTAAAACAATAGTACAAACAAAACTTCATTAAGTATATTAATAACTTAGTAAAAATATTAATTATCAATACCAGCCTAATTCAGCTGTAAGGTTGTGAGCAAGAGATTACTTTTGGTCACCAATTGGGTCACCCCCTGTACTTTGTAGCTGAGCCCTCCAATTGTGACACCCTTTCAGCTGAGCATTTTCTTCAAAGACTGGCACTGTATCAACACGCTGGCTCAGTTTGAAAATCACAGTTTACAGCAGTTATTACAGTTAAATAGCCGTGTGATAATTCCCTGAAACCCAGAATGTGTTCCATGTTTCATTTGGATATTGGTGTTTGGGTTGAGAAATTTTAATATAACTTAGTTGCAACAAGTATACAAAGAATACATATTAATGCAGCTGTTTAGACTAGGCAGGTAAATTGTGAATTTATGTTATTTGCAAGATAATGTATGTGCGATTATTGATTGTAATAACTACATATCCCACTCTAGACTTGCTTAATGTTACTTGTATGAAAATATTAACATAAAATAAAATAGGTACCTGCTTAGTGACTTAAAAAAATAATATTTGTTACCGCTTGTCTGATTGCCTTTTACCATATTATAAAAGAATAGGTACACTTGCTAAATAAAAAGAACAACAAAATAGTTATTTTCTGCTCCACTTATTATTATTTTTCTACCTTAATTTTTATGTTCTTTTGAACGAAATAGTAATCAATTGTTTATGCAGAGTGTATGGTTGGGGTTCATGCAAACCAATTAGCATTTCCTTATTCTAATTTGAATATGTTCATGTTCAAGTAAGTCTAACTTGCTGTCTGTAATAAATTGCCTTTTAGAAAGTTGCCCCTCAAGCGCAAACAATAAATGGGTCGTTACGTTATAATAGTCTTATAATATAGTTAATGTCTATACCTAGTGAAATATTACCGAATCGTGACCGATTTAACCATTTTAACATAAGTTTTCTAATATCGATCGGCTGTTGGTGTCAGTCTGCGATAGAATTCAAGCACCGTTGAACTTACCTAGCGATGTGTCGCCACACCAAACACTGTATTTTTCTGTCGTTTAGCAGTCCTCAATATTAATCAAGAGTTCCACTTTTTATAACAAATGCACAACGCACAATTAAAATATTGATATTTTTTTTGTTTTTATCAAACGCAAATCACGGAAACTAGTTGCGAAAACGAAAAAATGTGTAAGAAGATGGCGCCACAATGCAAATATTCTAATGACATTAGACTGCGTGTTGCCATCGTATAAACCAATATTGTTGGTAGTTTTCTTGCAAACTTGTGCACAAATATTTTTTTGAAAATATTGTAAATGACACAATCATTTTAGAAAAAAAATCAATTTAATTCAAAAATTCTAAGATTGTAAATGGGTAATCTTTAGTATCGTTTGGCAGGCGGATGGGGGTGGGAGGGGGAGGGGGGAGGGAGGGGTGTCCCCCCTCTCCCCTGGTACCATTCCCGTGAAAAGGTAACGCACCACTTTTGAGAAAAACAGATATTTGTAACCTAACCTCAAAACACTATAATCGGTAAAAATTTAGTATCCGGGGGCACGAAAACGAGGTGGTGGGGGGTGGAGGGGGGAGGGGGGTCCCCCGTTCCCCCTGGTACCACTCCCATGAAACGAGGACGCACCATTCTTGAGAAAAACAAATTATTGTAACCTAACCTCAAAACACTGGTTTTCAATACAAAGTTGCTTCTGCACGTCTCCGGCGCTGCGGGAAGTGCAGCCCCCGCCCGCTGTAACAAAGGATAGGCACCCATGCTCACCTCCGCAGCTTCGGCTTACTGGTCGCCTCCGGCGACCAGCCTCAGCCGCTACGGCTCGCACGGGTGCCTATGCTTTGTTACAGCGGGCGGGGGCTGCACTCCCTCCGCGCCTCCGGATTTTTAAATACACCCTCGGGGTAGCAGCCAAAAGACTACGTGGAGTCGGGGTGCCCCGAGTCGGTTTTGGGACAGATTCGACCTATTTCAACCATAAAGTGGGGTACATAACAAGACAAATAAAACAACAAAACATTCACACACAACAAAACATTCACTCGTGAAGAAACGGAATGAACCACAGAGTACTTAATAACACTGCTGACAGTACAGTTCTTTTTTACGTTCCGTTTCACCGATTTTACAGACATTTTACACCACAGACAATATACTGGTACAGATTTGGTTGTCAATCGCCTATTTTAACGTTTCGTTACACTTTTTATCTGATTTGAGGTTAGAAACAATTTTTATTAATTTCTCGAAAAATATCCATTACCTTGTAATAAGAGCGGTAGCGTTATAATCGGGGACCCACCCTCTACCAGATTTAACCACTTTTAACCCCGTCCGCCTGCCAAACGATACTAAAGTCAACCCTTGTAAATTGTTTGGCGTTACAAAATTTCAAATTAGACTAATATTTACGAATACGGAATGATAATGTACTTATAATTATTATCATTACTTACTTACAACATGCATAGCATCTACATACAAACAAGATTTTTACATCTCAGCACTCAGATAAGACATTATTACCTACTTACCTCTTCGTGATGATGAAGTTAAAAATTATTTTTCTCAAAATATGGTTGGAAATTCGAGCATTAATATGACAATCTTTTTAGAGATAAATATCCAAAACGCTGTAAGTAATAGTCAAATAATTTCAAATAAATGCGAGCAGGGCATTATTCAAAATTCATCTATCGTAATTAACGATCGAATAAATTCATATGAAAACTCATAACTGTCATGTAATTTAAAAATGGAACCAACTTTTTACTTCCAAGGCAACCAAGAAGGTAACTTAACATAAATAACAAAGATATTATTTAAATTTCGATTTGGCTTGTAAATTAAAGTGAAAAAAGAAACAAATGAACATTATTGGCGCGTGAAAAGTTATCGTTGTTCGTCATTGATTCTGGAACATATAAAATAAATACTACATAGGGGAGGGCTGCCCACGAGCAACTTTTACCTGTGCTTTTACTTCCGCAACTAATTTGTGTCTAACATCAAGTCTACGAGTTTGTATGAAAGTGCGCGCATATAGCGACGCGACAGCTTGGAGACATTTTTGTCCGCGAGTTTGGACGCAACAGCTGTCGCCCGTATTGGTTGCAATCACAGATATAGATATACCTAGATAACGCAAGAGTAACTACTTCGCATGCCAAAAATTGCACCAACTTATGATTACAAATCGTCAGCCGCCCCTTTCGCGCTCAGTCCTTTGTACTGCTGGCTGGGTAAGTGTGAGTGAGAGCGCGAGCTTGTGACGTCATAGTAGGTAGTCAAAAAATGGCACGCTTGGTTTTCATACAGTTCGTGACACTTGCGTTATTTAGGTATATCTATATCTGTGGTTGCAATGCAAGCGACAAAAAACTTGCCGGCAAGCCAGTTGCCGCTCAACCGAAAATTCCCGTGTGTGGATCGTGCAAATGTCGGTGAGGAGACAGTAACAGAGACCAAAAGTTGTTGGGTAACTAAGTTGCTCGTGGGCTCTTAGTTTGAATTTCCGCGCATTTTTGAGAAAAGTGCCTACTAACAACTACTACATAAATAATAACTACCTACGTATATTATTATAGATAAGCCTTGGCCGCAACCAGGCATTGATGAGCGAGCGTGAAAGCGGCAGTAATGTACTTAGCAAGCTAGTAGGTAGGTATACCAATTAATAGCTCGATTATTTGAGCAATTATTTTATCAGATTAAATTATTTTATCAAATTAAATTATTTTATCTAATTAATTTATTTTATCAAACTACTGGAATTAATACAAAATTAATTAAATGCAAGTATTTTGAACTGTACCTAATAGTTTACGTAAAACGCTAAATTAATAATAAAGAGCTTACTAATTTGCTTCTCAAAACCAGTCTAATACAATTTAGATGAATATAAGTTTCTAATCAGTTCTAACTAGATGAACATTATCATGCTGTTTTTAAATAAATAACCCTGAAGTAAGTTATGATAGAAAATAGATGTACTTAGCACTAACAATATTTTACATCTGAAAATTATGAAGTCTGTACCAGATACGACTAAATGGTCCCATTGGCTGCCAGCAGTCTTGGCTCCCTAAGATTAAATCTTTAGAAAAATATGGAAAACCTCTCATGACATGATTGCGCTCTTTAATACCTACTTACAAAAAACTAAATATTCTAGGCTATGTACAATCTGCAAGAGTTAATTTGAGACCTGAGCGGCCCCTCCCGACCACCGCGCTGTTACCGCTCTCGGCATGTACGCCTCAGTTCCGCGCGCTTACGTCATCCGAGCAAAGTCTCAAGTTAACTCTTGCGGGTTGTACAATCAATGCACTATCACTGTGACTATAAGCCACATAATATACTTAGATAAAAAATTTGATTACGAAATGCGTCATGCAAAGTCGACTCCAGTATCTAGTAGATCCCTGATAAGTACTGTGGCTTTACGTGGCAAGATACGCAAGAGGTGACCGAGGTACAGCAGATGCTTGGGCACTGATGCCTCGAAGTAGTTTCGGCGAACGGTCTCAAGGATCGACGTAGCAGCTTTTCTTGGAGTTATTGTGCCGAAGTAACTTGGTATTCTGAAAAATATAATTGTTCGAAAATTATTATTACGAAACTGCGTCATGTCGTGTTCTGGGATTTTAAATTAATATGTATAATAGCTATTAGCTACTGTAGAATTACAGAAAGTTGGACTTTCTTTTGAAAATAATTGAGTTGCAAAATTCACACAAGACACTTAAAATAAATTATTGAATGTACATAAGCAGATTAAAGTCATAATTGCTAAGTACTTAATACTTTGAGAGTTTGCGATTAATTCGTTTTTGTTTTGTAGAATTTTCTGTAATATTTATCACTAACCTTACTCTTAAATCCGCACTCTCATCACTGACGATAAACGGATAGATATGAGTGAGTGTGACATGAACTCCATCAATCTTGTTTACTCTCAGGTCTTCTGTAAGAGATTCTGCCAGTCCCTGGACAGCAAACTGTGCCATACTTAATGGCATTTGGTCCTTGACGTAGCTGAGGCCAGCCACTGATGTTAAAGCCACAATGTGACCATGGTTCCTAGCCTTCATATCAGGCAAGAAGCGGTCAATCAACTGAAAGCAATAATTTAATTAATTAAGTATTTAAATTAGTAACATAATAAATTAGTTTTTATTTTGTAAACTGTTATGTGAATATTGTATTATCAACAGTAGCCTCTTGACCTTTATATTATGATTCAGAAGTTAAGATTGCAAGAACACCAATGAATGTGTTGGTAAAATAATATTCTACAGGAATTTGTTTGTAATTAATTATACATTACTTTTTTATTACTTAGTAAATGTTGTGATTTCTTTAAAAATTAAAGGACATGTACGAAGGAACTTGTAACCTTTAAAAAAAATTGTCACACTTTGGTGAAACATTTTGCTGTAACAACTTACCCAGGCAGCCCTGGACAGAGGGAGGTAGTGAGAGAGTATTTCTTTTCCTAGCAGTGGCACAATACAGGCTAATAATAATAATAACTTACCCAGAAATATGATGTCAGTGTAAGATCCACAGTATCATGAATATCTTGAGGCGGCTGATTCAACAAGGACCTAGGGCTTGGTATTCCACAACAGTAGAACAACATACTGACAAACCCTATATCCTTCTTCAGCTGAGAAGCTAAAGCCTGGACATTCTCTTTCCTGGTAACATCACAAGTGTAGTTTATAGCAGAACCACCTCTTTTTTTGATGTGTTCAACGGTTTCCTCATTAGAAGAGCTGTTTATGTCTACACACAGGACTATTGCTCCTAGGTTAGCTAGCTGTATGGACAGTTCACGGCCTACACCTCTGCCTGCACCGATTACCTGAAAATATTAATATATAATTCTAAATAAAAAAAATCTGTTACTGTTGCTAGGTCACATTAGTGTTTATTAGCATGACAAAGTATTTAAACAAAAGTGAAAATGCAATTTATCTGTTCAATAAATTCATTCTTATCATAAAAAATTAAAAACAGATTAGATCTTAGAAGATTAAGATACAAAATTCACTTACCAGAGCCGTTTCTAGTCGGACTGATTTCAATGGTGGTGGTCTAAAGAGTTCATAAATAGCCTGTAGAATTGCATAGATGGCATTCAGCACCACCCATCCAATATCCACCATTAGAATGCACAAGGAATATACTTTCAGCAACATTTTGATTGGGAAAAAGATATTCAAGAGAATTCCCAAGATGCTGTCAGAGATTTTGCTTTCCTGAAACATTTAAATTGTGCATGATTTAGTATTTTTCGTTCATACTAAGATTCGTTTATAAAGGAAAAATCATACAACACATAGAATCTGAATACATAAGTAGGTATAAAAAAGCTCCTATGGACTTAAATACAGATACCTGCAATTTATCGACTTATTATTTGTTATTACAACTACAGTAAGTAATCACTTTGCACTCACCTTTTCATCGAAATAGTCCTCGGAACTCATAGCAAACACGTGTAATTATTACTAAGTTAATAAAATTCGTATCTAATTAAAAATAGTTGTTTTAATTGGGCGCTGTCACTTTTAAGTTGTAAACGAAAGCACTAATAAGAAACTAAAAGTTAGGCTTCATAAACAGGACACAGAGCGATAAATAGTAAAAGTGATATGATAAGGACCGGCAGGGCAGTAGATATAAATTATGAAATTAAAGTGATAACACGAATAATGTTTGACGTTAATCTGTACTTGACTAGTTGACTGCTTGACAACAACTTTTGATTGACACTGACAGGCCTGACAGCAAACAATCCTATGTTTGCTGTCAGTGCTGTCACTGTCAATACTGGGTTTTTAAATTGTTTCACGCTTTTTGGCGATTCAAAAGAAGTGGTGTATTGCATCACTTGATTAATTATTAATTAATCTTAAAATATGGGACTTGGTCATTTATACTTATTTGCTATAATACTAATATGTATTATAAAATATGACTGTTCAGTAGAAGTCCAATGCTTAACATTGCAACATTGTGTTCGTTTAGAAATAAAAAACGTTTCAAAAATAAAACAAAAAATTGTTATTATAGACTTACAGACATTTTATTTTATACAGACTGAACAGAGATTTGGTTCTACTCCAAAAAATAATCAGGCACGATATGACACAAAATGTAATAAATTTAAAAAATGTCTCTTGAAGTAGTTATTGTATTGTGTACAGACGCCAGCTGGCACATCAAGCTACTACAATCTGTCAAACTTTAATAGACTTTCAACTTTATCGCTAAAGGTCAGGTTACGGCCGCGAATCATATTTTAATCAACGTACAACTTAATATTGGACAGCAAATTGCAAAAAACGTCAAAAAAATTGAATTTCGCGGGCTACCATGGCGCTTTCGCCTTAAATGTACAGACGCCAGCACATCAAGCTACCCGAAACTGTCAAATTTTCCCAATCAACTTTGAACCCTATGCTTAAAGGTACTGACAAACGTGCTCATTACTAGCATGCTCAAACCAATCGGAGCACGCGAAAATCATGACTTTGATTTTCGCGAGCTCCAATTACCTGCCTAAGTACCTTTAAGCTTAGGGTTCAAAGTTGATTGGGTAAAGAATCATGCCCACTTTCCATACATTGATTGACCTGTCACTTGATTTGTTTTACAGGTCGCGTCTTCCTACAACTAGTGTTGTATAAAAACAATTATTGTTCATAATAACACAATAATTTATTATCATTTCATTTAGAGGCCAGGGAAAAATGTTATTAAGTAAATAAGATTTTGAGGTTATAGCAGCTGTCAGATAAGGTTTGACAGCTTTTATAACCTCAAAAACTGTACGATAATTAAAATCAAATTGTTTCTTAATCGCTGAGCTGAGAGGGATTTATTTCTGAGTGATTGTAATCACTCAGAAATAAATTCCTCTTCAATGTGATAACATCAAATCATCATCATCAAATTGGAGCGCGGTCGCAAACAGCAGTTATTATTCTCGTAATAATCGCCGATGCTGAGTTATAAAGACTTCGTCTGATGTTGTGCTATTCTGGTTTACTACACTTTGTGCAAGTTTGAGCAATTTAGGTACCTACTTACAGTTCATTGAAGTAGGTATCGGTCAAAATCTGTCGTCGCCGTCGAAGCGGACCAGACTCCAGGAGTCGGCCTGACAGACGACATAAATATATAACGAAAAGAACTACCCACCTACATGTTTTTGGCGAGGACAGGGAAATTAAATAAAAAACAGGATTTGATTTATTATCATTTATTCAATATCTTCTCGTACAACCACTTCATTTAAAAATGCCACTGGAGCCACAATGTTGGTTTCATGCCTGTGATCATGCATTAAGTTGATCATCCTTAGTGTGAGGCTTGATGGGTTTCCTTTGAGAATGTGGTCACTTTGACGATTGAGCAATGATCGACCACAAACGGGGCACACTTGAGCATGACCACATCGAGATGAACCAACAGATGGATCACACTCATTTTTTCCATGAATCTGAGCATTAATAGTCTGCATGGATACATCAAAGCACGCTTCACAAATGTAATCTTCTTCCGTTATCTGAAAAACAAATAAAAATAGTTTATTTCTCACAGTTAAAAAGTTACAATATTATACAAATAGGTACATTACAAGTAGGTACTTCAACATTTTGTGGTGATCATAATAAGGTGCACATAGTATTGACCCTTGCCCCTAAACTAGGCAGGAACCTGTATCTCAGGGGATAGTGTTCAGCTATTGACATTTTAATTTTTATCTTAGGGCTACTAAATCACTATCACACTCACAATTAATTTATTAAATTATTCGTCTTAGTAAGTACCATTAGAGAGTGCTAGGGTTTGTTGGTGAGTTTGAAGATATGAGGTATGGATGTCGGTATGTGTGTTAATATGAGTGGTGAAATAGAGGTATGTGTGTGAATGATGTAGTGGTGAAGTAAGTGAAGAAAGTGTGTTTGTGTGGTAGATAGGGTTATACACTACACAAAGGGTCATTTGATTTTCAGTGTCTTCGTAAATTATGAGATTTTAAAGCCTACAATGGAAACAAGTATGTATATATTTAATTTGTATTTTTACATTTTTTGTTTTAAACAGCTGTCTAAAAGAACCACTATAACTAAAACATGGGGAAAATCTAGATGTAACTAACACATTCGGTCAGTGGGTCGTCTTAGGGGCGTCACCTATTTCTAGTGGGTAGTACTAGTTATATTTTTCGTGTAACTTGAAATATAGGTACTTTACCACTTCTAAATATCAATTCTTTTTTATAAAACAATTATATAATACGCTAGCCTCCGTTGACTGGATACTAGTGGATACTAAATCGTTAGGTACTTGATTGTTATTATACTTACTATTACTGGTGATATCCAAGTGCTAATTAGTGAGAGAGTCATCTGCTATCAAGCTGAAGCGCCCGATAACGCCGAAGCGTATTAACACTTTGTTGCAGTTTAAACAAAGCAATCTCGTAGAAGGCTCCATAACACTTTCCAACAAGAGCGATTACGATAACTTAGATCCCAATCAAAAGCACTAAATCGGTATCCGTGTAACACAGGCCAAAGTAATCGTAAGTGGTAGGTATCGAACTCCATGGAAAATGCAAAAGTTGTAAGGGTATCAGAAAATCCAAAATCGCACAGACGAAACGAACGACTGCAAAACGTCAAACAAATGACAGCGGTCACACTGTCACAGCGGCAGCCTGTCATTCGTTGCGGCTAAAGAAGTCCGTTTTACGCGTAACCTGTCAACTGTACACTTAAAATGGAACGTGTGTAAAACACGTTCCGTTTCCAAAAGTATATTGAGAATGATAAACATAATATAAATTGTATTTTTTCCTGGCTTCATTTGAAAATTCAATTAAGTGATACGAAATAAGCAAAAAAATGCAATTTTTTAAGATATTTTACATCTCTAGACGCTTTCGAAAATTTTCAGGTCAAGACTGGACATGATTCTTTGACAGTTTCGTGTAGCTTGATGTGCTGGCGTCTGTACATTTAAGGCGAAAGCGCCAGGGTAGCCCGCGAAATTCAATTTTTTTGAGGTTTTTTGCAATTTGCCAATATCAAGTTGTACGTTGATTAAAATATGATTCGCGGCCGTAACAAATATGTATTTACAGAATTATAATCATTAAAGTCATCAACACAAGTCTCTAAGGCCAAGTAATCCCCAAGAACGATAATTTCATGAAATGTTGACATTTGGGGATTATACTAACTTAACAAGTTGTATTACTGATTGTGATGATTATAATTCTGTAAATACATATTTGTTTCGAACGCGAATCATATTTTAATCAACGTACAACTTAATACTGACCAGCAAATTGCAAAAAACCTAAGTTTCTGAACGATATCTAGATGTCAAAGTTGGACTGCTAGACTGCAACTGTAATCAGGGTTACCAGACTGGGTATTTTTTTCGCAATTTTGGGTTACATTTGACTCCTGAATTGAATTGAAATATTTGGGGAACCGTTTGGAGAGAGGAAAAAATTAATGGAGAATTTTGGGTATTTTTTATAGCTAGTCAGAAAGACATTGGTGATAGTAATTATTCGATGAGAGTAAACACGACGACATATATCAAGATTTATACATTTCCAGTATAAGCTGACTTCTCATTGTACGAAAAGCCCAGTATACAATGCGAGCTCAGCTAAAACTGGAAATATTTAGCTTGGGCTTGTCGACTCATAAGCTATAGGCTGATATGTCGTCGATACCTCTATAGACACCAACAAACGATGTGCATCGTGGTACGCTATTTTAGTAAGTAGAAGCTTGAAGTCCAAACTAATTTTATAGGTTACTAGCAGCGCCCCGCGGTGTCACCCGCGTCAATGTCGATCCCGTGGTAATAACGGGATAACAAGTAGCCTATATGTTAATCCAGGGTGTCACCTACCTCCATACAAAATTTTATCAAAATTGGTCCAAACATATAAACACACACACTCACAAACTTTTGCCTTTATATTATTAGTGTGAAGTGTGATGTGATTGGAAATAATTAGCTTGATGGCTAATTAATAAAATCTGCTTCATCATTTCAGCCGAAAGACGTCTAATGCTAGACATAGGCCTCCCCCAAGCACCTCCACTTCGACCAGTTCTGTGCTCCTCGCATCCAACGGGTTCCTGCGCCTTCACAAGGTCGTCGGACCACCTTGTGGGAGGCCTTCCAACGCTACGTCTTCCTGTACGCGGTCGCCACTCCAGAACCTTTCAGCCCCATCGGCCATCTGTTCTGCGAGCAATATGCCCTGCCCACTGCCACTTAAATTTGGCAATTCTTCGGGTGTTATGTCGGTTACCTTGGTTCTCCTGCAGATCTCCTAATTTCTGATTCGATTACGCAGGGAAACTCCAAGCATAGCCCTCTCCATTGCCCTTTGGGTGACTTTTAGCCTTCTTATAAGGCCCATTGTGAGCGACCACGTTTTAGTGCCATAAGTCATCACTGGCAACAGGCACTGGTCAAAGACTTTCGTCTTGAGACACTGAGGTATATGGGACGAGAAAATATTGTGTAGCTTCCCGAACGCTGCCCAGCCGATGAGCCGAGTCGGATTCGCCGATTAACCTCTTTCTCGAAGTTAGACCCACCTGACTGGATAGTTTGTCCTAGGTAAACATACTCGTCCACGACTTCGAGTGTAGCATCTCCGATCTTTATGAGAGTGGGTGTTACATATGGGAATTTGACATGATCTTCATTTTGTCCATGTTCATTTTAAGACCCACCCAAATATGCTTACTGCAGTACTAATGTCCATTTAGTTTCAATCAAAGAGCATGCAATGCCCTTTTATACCCTTTTTTTAGCTGCCTACCTCCCAATAATAGAATTATTTATGTTAATGTTATTAACTTTTTTTGCGAATGTAAGTAAGTAATTCAGTTTTCATGTATAATTTTCTTAGAGCATTTAACCTAAATGCTCTAAGATAATTTTATTTTAATTTTAGTTTCTACGATTTAGATTCTCAACTTTAGGTATCAAACAATAATTTTTGCTGTGCCCTAACAGGGTCTACAAATGGCTCTTAGCTTTAACCTTTTGTTAACATCTTGTTTTTACCTTGTGGAACGCAAATAAATTAATATGAATAAGAATAATAATTATAATGAAGTTGATGTTGAGTTCAGTTAGGTTAGTCTACTTTGGCCGCCCGGAGAGGTGGGACTCGCTGAGGAACAGCGGGTTGAGACATGGACTTATAATTTCTAAGTCCATGAGTCTAGGCCTGTCGGGGGCAGAAAAAAGAAAAAAAAAAAAAGAGGTTACTCTACTTTATAACTGTTCCGTAATGGTTAAAATTGTTTAATAGTACAAACTTTTTGGCTTTGGGTAATAGTCGGAAAAATTGTATCATTTGAAGTAATAATTATTCTTCAAAATGATTCAATTTTTCCCAATATTTTTGGGAAGAAATAAAAAATCATATCTGGCAGCCCTTGTGCAAAGTTGTCATGTCACTTGTCAATGTCAAACAAAGGAAAACTAACTATAAAAAAACTATAAAACCTCGATGTTATTATTATCAAAACACCGTTGTTTATTAGCTTAAAGACGTTAATTTGCAGCTAATACCAAGTTAATTCACCCCAATAGAAAACTCAATCATGGCTTTTGAATACAAGGGAGACCCTGAACTAGAATCTAAGTCAAAAAAAGGTTTGTAGAAATTCAACCCACTTATAATATTTTCGTTATTCCTCTTGCTTATCAGTATTAACTATTTCAGCTGCGGAGCGTATATCTGAGAACATGCACATAGTAGCGAACGAACCTTCTTTGGCTCTGTACCGACTGCAGGAGCACGTTAGGAAAGCATTACCGCCTATGGTAGAGAGAAGAGTGGAGGTGACCAAACTACAACACGAGCTACAAGGAAGATGCTATGATGTGGAGTATGCTCTCAGGTAATATTTAAGCTGTATTTATGTATTTATTGATTTAGGATCTCCAACAAAAGATGTACACAATACATAACACTTAGAAAGGGAAACATCCGGTACCTATTAAGTACATGCACTCCTGCACCTAAAGGAGACCACAGAATAAAATTAACAATTATGCTAACAAAGTTAAGTATAAAACTGTACCATATCTGCTATCAAAAGCTTTATAAGGGTATTTATTACCTATGCAATTTAATCACATTCGAGGCAAAACGCAGCTCTATTGGGTTTGTTGATGTGAAGTCGCAAGTGAAAGTTAGTTATTTGTTAAATATTGTAGAAAAAAAATTGTTTATTTCTAAATGTTTCCTACTGTGAATCTTCTGGTATTAATAAAGTAACAAACTATTATTCTGCTTGGGAGTTGGGTTTATGATGGAATAGGAATGAAGAAAGGAACTTTGAATAAATGAGAATGTTCTGAAGTTTACCTTGATTTCTAACTTTTGAGTTCATAAACTAATAATTCTATTATTTCTCAATTCCAGTGCAGTAAAATCAATGGATGGTGCCGCAACCAGTTTCAAGAATATACAAGAAATGTTGAAGCAGTCAATATTTTTAAAACAACAATTAAAATATGAGGAAGCTAGGAGAAATAAAAAAGATTCTAATTCTGTTTACAAACGCCTCTCTGCTCATATTGTTCTTGACCTACCAGACCTGTCCGAGTTCTCTATGGTTAGGGAGACTACCAATAGGATTGAGAACATGATGGCACAGGCTAGAGGCTCATCAGCTGAGCTTCATAGGTCTCACACCACTTTGCATTAAAACAGCAACCTGTGTAATATACATGCTGATCTCATAACAGTGTGTGCTTGCTATACTATGTGGAGCAATCTGCTTAGCCTAGCCGGTTTCTGCCGAATTAAGGCTTGTCCCAAATTGTGCCACAACAGCAATCTTCTGCTTTCCACAATGCTACCAACAAAGATCTTTTTATTGATGTTGTAGAAAGCACTTGCCAATTACACATTTACACTAGCACTGCACACAGTGTCCCTTATTTTAAAGTCTGTGATTATGTGTAAGATAAACAAGTACTGAGTAGGTATTTTGAATCAGTATTAACAGTTTATCTGAAACAAGTTAGGTTTGTATAAGCTGCCTATGTGGGGTTTCTCTAGCAATTCCAAAACTTTCCTCTAGTAATTAAAAAAATCCACCCTAAGGTGGATACGCGGAAACGCCTGTCCGAAAATACACCCTAGCCTTTAAATTCCGATTATCCAACTGGGCCTAGGGATGATTTTTGGGGTGGATAAACGGAATAACCCTGTTTTCACTATCTAGTCAAGTTAAATTCTAATGGTATGATTCAACTAAGATAAATCATGTTAATCCAGTTTTTGAATCTAAAGTAATTTAAGTAGGCTAAGGTAATACAATAACAAATACTATAACTAACTTTTATCACATTGTCACTCATTGATGCACTGTGCAAGGAAATATTAAAACAAGCTGTTTTAGGTTAACTTGTTTGCTTGCATTAAATTTATAAATTTTCTTCTGTTTTCAGCTTCGACGGGTTATTCCGTTTATCCACCCCAATGTTCTATGTTAGAGGGCTTGGTTTCTGCACTTAGTTCGTCATTTGGGCCATGCCGGCCGCTGGTGGTTATTCCAACCACCCCACCTCCCTCCAGAAGTTGATTACATCTTCTGGTATGTTAAGAACAACTGTGTAAGTATCCAGCCCAAAAAATCCACCCTAGGCTTATAAGTTCCGTTTATCTAACTAGGCTTAGCGTGGATTAACGAAATTTATAGGTTTAGGATGGATTCTCGGACATGCGTTTCCGAGTATCCACCTTATGGTGGCTGTTTTAGGGTGGATAAACGGAATAAGCCGAATAACCGGCTTCGACATTATTTTCTTGCACTGTGTATTAAGCTTTCATTTAAGTATTAATATGGTTGCAGTCAGCATATTGTAATCTTAACTAACAATACTGTGTTTGTTGGGTATTTACATATTAATGTTAGTTGGTTAACAAATAAATGTGACGTCATAATATATTTTCGTGTCTGATTCTGCAAAATAATTATTGAATGCTTGATAAGCTTGATCATGCAACCGAGTCGCAAATTGGTAGCCCTTGAGCTTCTGATAGGTGATCTGGGGCCATCCACGCAGTCATTAGGTACAGTGTATGTTGGAGAAAATGCGATGACGTAGTATTTCACAACTAGCTGCAGTTTCGAAAATGGTGAAAACTCTGATGCTGGTGATAAAGTCATCCACTTTCATAGCTTGGTGTCAGTATGTATGTATGTGCTAACATTGTAAATAATTACATTTTAATGGGGAAGCCCCAGGAGAGCCCTCGAAATTCAAATTTTCTTGCGTTTTTTGCAATTTGAAGGTCAGTGTCGGGTTGTATGTATGTTGAACAAAATATGATTCGCGACTATAACAAGTATTTATTTACAGAATTATAATCTTTAAACTCATCAATACAACCCTCTAAGTTTATATAATCCTATTGATTGATATTGAAATAGTCGTGCAGAGGGATGTTTGAATTTCGCGGGCTATATGACGCTTCCCCTTTAATAACGCTCATCAATACTGATGAGCGTTATTATAATAAACTGTAACACTTAACTTTTATTACAATAAATGATTTTATAGTGCTTGCTTTTTGTTGCTTAAAACAATCTAACAGATATCGCAATTCATTATATTTTGCAGTAGCTGCACTGATGAAAATAACTGATTTTATGCATTGGGAAGTTTCATGGTCTGGTGTAATGCTGACATACTGCAGGTTGAAATTGAAAACATGCGACAAACCGAAATGGGAGATTGTACTCATCATTATAAACAACTTTTACTAAGGGACCAAAGCTGCAATCACGAAAAACAAATCAGCTCTTCTCTACGTTTTGACGAGTTATGCGAACATAAATGTAGTGAACAGTTGTTTTTTTTTTGCGCGATCAGGTTTGGCCCCATAGTAAAAGTTGTTCATAATGGTGAGTACAATCTCCCATTTCGATTTGTCGCATGTTTTAAATTTCACTCTGTATAATAAATAATCATCGAGATATAAGTACCTACTAATGTTTTAAATTTCACTCTGTATAATAAATAATCATCGAGATATAAGTACTAGTTAGTACTTATATCTCGATGTAAATAATGCAAACCTTTAAGTATGACGCGCCCAGTCCCATTTCAGCCTCGTAGACTTATCGCCAATATCAGCGATACCCGTCTTGGCGGGTGTGGTCTGGTGTTACAAATTTGGTCGGTGACTGGTGAGTTTGATTTTTAAAATCCTACGTCCCATCGCGCTTTAGCAAAGCTTGAGTTTGGACTTCTAAGCCTCGGTGAAAGACCAAGTCTGAGCCTCATAGGTTAGGATAGGCATAAGTAGGATGCACATGTCGACGAGCATGCGGGGGCAGACGCGCTTGCTTGTATACCTTGCTTTATTATGTATTTTCAGTTTAATTACGTTATTTATATAACAATTGCTTGCTGCACTTACAGTAAACACCAAAGCGCGCAGCAAGCCAACAACATAACATTTAGCTAAAGAACTTCATACAAACGTTTAACATAGATTTACTGCTATTGCTGCAGTTGATTAAATGTTGGCAAACAAGGCCCTTAGGTAGGTAGGTACTTACATAATGACAATTACGAAGTTGCTAGTCCCATTTTCCTATCAAGTTAATCGTATCAAATCCAAAATTGGTGAAGGATTTTTCAGTATTTTTTTTTTGTCTGTGCTAAAATACCAATCAATCCAATCCAAATCTAATCCCAATCTCTTTGATTACTTACCTAGCTATACCTACCTACGTAGTGCAGCGAATAAAAGAAAAACACTGACTGTCTTCGCCATAATTATTATGATTCATAATTTTATCCTTTTATGATTCTGCCAAAGTGGCCTTTTTAGGCCTCCTGGTTACCGAATTAAAATTGGCTATCATACCGAGCTTAGGCAATCTGATTAAAAAATAAAAGAACATCAAGAATAAAAACAAGTTTTATTGAGCTTTTAACTTCTCAACATCATTCGAAACATGCTTAGAAGTCTTAATCATTTACTAAAACTAACGACAAAACCAATTATAATTTTTTAACTAACATAAAGGTGGCAATTGTCCAACGGTTACGGCGGATTGGCGAACGGGAGAGGTCGCGGTTCGATTCTCACCCGTTGTTTTGGCACTAACATAATGTATGTAAGCTTAGGGGAACTAGAAATGTGCACTTTAAAATAATTAAAACAACAAAACAGTCTCATCAGTTACCCTTAGCATAGCCAGAACAATACGAACATAATCTAGGCAACGTACTTAATTATCGTTGCGTTTTTCCAATAGGTACCCAACTTGTCATATCTCAAAGACAGTCAAACGCACATCAATAGGTACCTACTAACACTTAGGTATACTAATGAAAATGGCCCTAACGCTACGAAAGGTGATGAAGTCAATAGTATACATAAAAATTACTAAATTAATTTATTTTTAAGAGTTTTTTTTTGCACGACAATAAGTCCTAAGCTTTCTTCCTCCTTGAAAACACAACGAAAACAACAAATTAAAAATAATACCTACCCTCCCTTTGGCCTTCGCCGCTTTCAGGTAAAAACATAGGAAACGAAACCAAAACAAACTAAGCTTATAAAACTGTGATCTATCTATGAAATATGACAGACCAAGGCAGCTCCTTCAGCTTGGTGATATCATACTTCCGTTCTAACGGTATAAGTTTCTGCAGGGCTTGCTCCTTGGGCATGATCTCTGGTTTGATGGACAAGAGCTTCCTCAACCACTTCCACGAGAACAGGCCCTTCGCGTGGTAGAGGCCCGGCCCTTTCTTTACAATAGAGTTGTAAATGTAATCTATAGGTAACCCGGTGACGATGTAAGAGTATACTTCCCGATTCTCTGCTTTAAGGGCCTCCATTTTCTCGAATATTTGTGCCCAAGTTAAATCTGGATCCTGTACTTGAACGTTCACAAGTACCTGGAAATTAACGTTTTTATTTTTAGGAGTGGCCAATTTCACACAGTCTGCGTGCTTAAACCCATTATACACATTACTGTAACTTGTACAAAAGTATGCAAGTAGCTTGCACACCGATGTGTCTTAACAACTTCTGATTGAAAAAAGAAAAATAAGTTTATTTGTCACAGAAACACGAAATACAAAAAGATAATGAATTCGAATAATCATCATCATCATCATCATTTCAGCCGAAAGACGTCCACTGCTGGACATAGGCCTCCCCCAAGCACCTGCACTTCGACCGGTCCAGTGCTTCCCGCAGCCAACGGGTTCCTGCGGCCTTCACAAGGTCGTCCGTCCACCTTGTGGGAGGCCTTCCAACGCTACGTCTTCCGGTAAGCGGTCGCCACTCCAGAACCTTTTGGCCCCATCGGCCATCTGTTCTGCGAGCAATGTGCCCTGCCCACTGCCACTTAAGTTTGGCAATTCTTCGGGCTATGTCGGTTACGTTGGTTCTCCTGCGGATCTCCTCATTCCTGATTCGAATAATAAAGAAAAAAAAAATAGATCTATCAGGAGCACAAAACAGAAATAGTCGACAGCTGCACGTCATGACTGTGATAAGAAAGCTTTCTCAGCATGATGCTGTGCTAAGGACGTTGGAAACCAAGTCAGATTTAATGATGGATTGGTGAATGCCACAATGGCGTGCAAGCTACTTACATACTTTTGTACAAGTTACAGGCATGTGTATTATGGACTAAATAAATAAGATGCAAGAGTAGAGAAACTGTCATTTAACACTAAGGGCGTTTGTGCACTACAAGGAATTTTACTGTCCGACGGTCCGATTTTTTACGGTCCCATATGGCACGCCATAATAAAAAAATAAAATCGGACTGCCGGACAGTAAAATTCCTTGTAGTGCACAAACGCCCTAAGGAGGTAAGTATGTAAGGCACATAACCTAGTGCAGCGTCAGGAAACCTTGGGTAGTTCTTTCGCACTGTTACCGCTGCTGTAATGTCTTTGAGACAAAAAGACGGTCATTTCGACGCGACTACGATTCCGTTCCGATTTAGCGCGTCAGGTACAAGGAAAATTAGTTGTTCTGAGCGAACGTTCTCATTATCTGGCGCACTTTTCTCCCGCATGGGCACAAGCTATTAAGTACTACTAGAATAGGTACCTACTTAATGACTTATTAGACAAAGGCATTTATTCGTAGGATCTGGTACAAGGTTACTAGATAGAAATTTTTTAGGACACATCTGCCGCTAAAAATACATAAGGTTTTTCCATTACGAATTTCTCTGTAGCAGCTCGAAGTCTGGACTTGTGTCCGGTTGATAGCAATAAATTGGTACAATACTAAAACAAAAACCGCCGACACCTTACGAAAGAATAAAACGCGATGTTAGGATAAGTTACCTTATAGGTACCTAAATAGCCAGTCAGCAAGGTCACTTACCTCTGTAGTATCATTGATTTCAAACCTCGTGAAGTATTTTGCGAAAATTACGTTGATGTTCACCTCATCCTTTAGATGTACCACGACGGTGTAGCCCTGCTCACTGTACCGTTCTACCAGTTTGTCCACAGAGTCTACGTCGAAAATAGTACCGTCTACCATGATGGCTAGGCGGTTCGTTAATGGCATGTGACCTTCTATGCTGTGAGAGAGAAAAAGGAATGGCAGATAATTCTTGCGTAAAGGATCTCAGCTTTTCATTATAATCGATCGCTAGGAGGCCAAATTACGCCAGATAACGTTTCTGGAATAATTTGTCATTTTCAGCACCAAATTTAAATCCGCTGAATGCGCGCTACAGGACGATTGAGGCCATGCTTGGGAAAGGCTAGTGTAGCCGTTTGCGGAAGGATCGTACGTTCCAGCGATCCCCGGCGTAGGTGTGAGATGAAAAGTAATGTGCCTATTTGAAATAGAGACACCAGACCAGCATATATTGTCAGAGCAAAGACGAATCTAACCTGCCAGAGCAGATCAAGATAGCATGTCCCCTCTTCCTGAGCGTGTTCAGGATGAAGTACATGGCTCGTCTGACGGAGAACGTCTGGTAGGCGGTGCAGTCGTTCAGGACGATGACAGGTGGCGCACCGATCACTGCAGCCGCGAACTGCAGCCGAGTGCGATCTTTCCGCGGCATCTCGCTGATGAGGAGAGTAGCTTCCGAATACAGTTCTGTATTCAGAACGGGTTTGGTGATCAGTAAGTGTCTAAAGATATATTAAACTATGTATTAGATGTCACTTTTAAATAGTCTAATCTGGGTCTTTTCGAAGGTGGAGCCTGTCCACGCATTTTTCATAATTATTGGTTCGGGGTTTCCAGGCTGTACCGGACTCAATGTCCCGACTCTAGCCAGGAACGGGGAAAAGATTAATTGCTTACATACGCCTTAACTTCGTTTAAAGTTGTTAACCTAATTTGTCTGTAGGTACTCTCAGTGATTCGAGCATGCTCTGACATACCTACACGAACAGTGTGGATGGAACTACTTTATCAAAGTTTAAAGCCTCGTCCATGGTAGGGTTCGAGTCTGCTTAGGCTGTTTTACTCATGGGTGACAAAAAATGGTGAAATATTTCAGATTCTGATGAATAACTATCAGCCTACCCCTACTAACCGAGGGCCTCAATATGATTGTCGACCTCCTCAGGAATTTTGTTCTGCGGTACTCCGCGCAACGCCGCGATCAGAGCCAGCGCCTCCCGGAGCGTCAACCATGGCGGCAGCATCTCTTTGTCACAGCTCATCGAGACTTGTTGACTGTACTGCAAGTTTGATTATTTACGTTAGCTATTGGGTGCCTACCATTATTTACGTTATCTATTGGGTGCCTACCATTATTTACGTTAGCTATTGGGTGCCTACCATTATTTACGCTATCTATTGGGTGCCTACCATTATTTACGTTAGCTATTGGGTGCCTACCATTATTTACGTTAGCTATTGGGTGCCTACCATTATTTACGTTAGGTATTGGGTGCCTACCATTATTTACGTTAGCTATTGGGTGCCTACCATTATTTACGTTAGCTATTGGGTGTCTATCATTATTTACGTTAGCTATTGGGTGCCTACCATTATTTACGTTAGCTATTGGGTGCCTACCATTATTTACGTTAGCTATTGGGTGTCTACCATTATTTACGTTAGCTATTGGGTGCCTACCATTATTTACGCTATCTATTGGGTGCCTACCATTATTTACGTTAGCTATTGGGTGCCTCCCATTATTTACGTTAGCTATTGGATGCCTACCAATGATTTACGTTACCTATTGGGTGCCTACCATTATTTACGTTAGCTATTGGGTGCCTACCATTATTTACGCTATCTATTGGGTGCCTACCATTATTTACGTTAGCTATTGGGTGCCTCCCATTATTTACGTTAGCTATTGGGTACCTACCATTATTTACGTTAGCTATTGGGTGCCTACCATTATTTACGTTAGCTATTGGGAGCCTACCATTATTTACGTTAGCTATTGTGTGCCTACCATTATTTACGTTAGCTATACATATATTGGGTGCCTACCATTATTTACGTTAGCTATATATTGGGTGCCTACCATTATTTACGTTAGCTATTGGGTGCTTACCATTAATCCGCACCCTAATTGCGTAACACACTAACAATCACAATGCCTATATTGCTAATCCATTGCTTCTTAAGGGGGAAGCGCTAAGGTAGCCCGCGAAATTCAAAATTTCTTAGATTTTTTGCAATTTGCTGGTCAGTATTAAGTTGTACGTTGATTAAAATATGATTCGCGGTCGTAACAAATATGTATTTTTAGAATTATTTAATTATCATTACAATCAGTAATACGACTTGTTAAGTTAGTATAATCCCCATGTCAAGATTTCATGAAATAGTCATTCTTGGGATTATTTGGTCTTAGAGAGTTGTATTTGATGACTTTAATGATTATAATTCTGTAAAAACATATTTGTTACGGCCGCGAATCGTATTTTAATCAAACGTACAACTTATTACTGACCAGCAAATTGCAAAAAACGTAAAAAAAATTGAATTTCGCGGGCTACCCTGGCGCTTTCGCCTTAAGTTCGAAAAATTTGTCTGGTCAGCAACGTAAATAACCCTATTAATGTTGTCGAACTGTCAAAATGAAAGCCATTGTTACTGTTAATGTGTTACGCAATTACCTCGCTGATAAAACATAGGTAACTAAAGCAGCACATTAAAATCTTGTTGTATTTTTAATCGTTAAGCTACCTACTTCAGATTGCAATATTGGGGCTTCTTTCAATATGTGCATCTGGATTGAGGGCCTATTTTTTGGACTCTTACGAAACGAAATAAGACTTATAGGGAAATTAGTTAAAAATAGTAAAAACTTAAAGCAAAGGGCCATGAATTTCTTAAACGTGAATTAAAACTGTTATGATTAAATAACTTGGGCCCTCAATCCAGACGCGTGCATAAAGTGGCATAGCCTAAATCTCAGTAAGTAGTCTCTGGGTTGCCTAAAGTTGAGTTGCCTAAAGCAACTAGGCCCATAGTAGTACCTTAGGGTCCCAGTTAAACTGCCATAAATCTGAAATGTCATATTCTACAGATTTAAATTGGAATTTCTTAAAATATATAAGAAATTCATACCCAAATTCTTAAATAAAATTATTAACCCAGAGATAGTACTTACTGAGATTTAGGCTATGCCACTTTATGCAGGCGTCTGGATTGAGGGCCCAAGTTATTTAATCATAACAGTTATAATTCACGTTTAAGAAATTCATGGCCCTTTGTTTTAAGTTTTTACAATTTTAAACTAATTTCCCTATAAGTCTTATTTCGTTTCGTAAGGGTTCAAAACATAGGACCTCAATCCAGATGCACATTCTTTCAATGAAGTTGCAAAAGAAACAATTATTACAAGATATTTTTTGAATGGTAGCTACATAGGTTTATCATTGTCTCCTCACCTTATGCGGTTGCGACATGAGTTTGCTCTTGGACATGGACCACACATTGCCGGCGCACGGTATGTGGTACCCCGACAGTATCTCGCACAGCATGCCGCGCCCGTGTAGTGGGAGGCCCAACACAGCCACGGCCTGGCCCCTCGCGACTCCCAAGTACACGTTATGAACCACGTACAGATCGTCGTGTCTCTTCGTCAAGTCTGTTAGTAGGAGGTACTCGCCAAACGGGTTTACTTTGCCGTCTAAAAGTGTTAGTCAATGATAAGCGCCATGTATTTTTTTGGTTCTCTATTGTGTTCCCTAACTATTTTATCAATAGTCTAAAGTGCTATAACTTTTTTTGTCCTAATCATCATTTGTCCGAATGATAACTTGCCCGAACTTCATGTGACATAATATCACATGCCATAAAATTGAAGTCCCTAAATACAATACTGTTTGTCATAAATATTAAAATCAATATTAGGTATACAAAAGACTTAAACCGTTTTCAATAAAAGTTGTATGTAAAACAAAATTTCGATATTTTGAATATTATGGTTACTGAAGTTTATAGCAAACGTGTTATGGATAATGATTTTCGGGCAAACAATTTTAGGAGAAGAAAGGGAGTACCATTTTTTTGCGAGTGGCAGGATTTTGTACAATGAAAGATCTAAATGATCAATTGAAACCACAGAATATGAAACAGACCTGAAGTTTATACCTATTAGGTACCTACCTGCAGGAACCTACTTAAAAGTCTGGTGACAGCCACAGTTTCTACTTAAACAAGAACTAATTATTTTTAAAAAACCTTTCTTCTGCCTCGAGCACAACTTTCCTGAAAAGCTATACCCAACTTACGCATTCGATGTGGGTTATAAAGCTCCGACTTCTTGTCGAGAACATCTTGCTTTTCCTTAACACATCCTGGCGATAGTGTCGTGGGCGACGGTTTGTCTCTATTTGCCACAGAGATTGTGGTAGCAGTCCACATTCGGTGGAATACCCTGTATTCGATAAGCAGTAGCAGCACCGAGAAGCAAGTGGCAATAATGAACATTGCTGTCATTTGCACGACAATACCAGTACGGGTGAAATAACTTTTTCTCGAGAAACATTCTTGCAATACACCGCATTTTTCTGAAAGGTTATAAAATATACTCTAGTACGTCTTTATCTTCTTTTAAAAGAATTTATATATATAATATTATTTTGTTAAAGGGAGTAGAGAGTAGAAAAAATAAATAATGATTATTTGGACGGCAAGAGGGAGACCAGAGACAGCATGGAAGTGTAGCGGCAAGGACTATATTCTCTTTGTTTAGCGGTATCTACAACGCCACATGCGTACAACGCGTCATACTGACGTCACGCTAAATCCTGCATCTCGCAAGCAGAGTTTACCGCGCAACTAGCATAAACAACGACCCGACATGAATCATTGGGCAGTTGCCAGCCAGACACAACACCCGTCTGGTCGGAGCATTCTCCGTTTTCTATAGAGTATGAGTGGACTTTACACCCTGTTCCTCACCTCTAAAGAAGGATTGCAATTTGAAAGTAAAGTTAGGCGAATGTTAAGAAAAAAACATGTTGCGCCCATCCCAAGTCACAGGAAGAATCAAGTTTGGCTTGGCAAGTAGCTATAGCTGTTTAGCGAATGACTGCTTGAAACTTACCGCAACATTTATGAAAAGTGTTCACCGAACAAAGGTTCTTTTTTTTTAATATAAAGCATTCGTTGTTGTACATCAATATCTGTTCGATCTTCACGTATGCGTACGCCATATTAAACTGAGGAGACAGGGTCATAATGTCCATGATGTAGCTGAGGGCATCGCCGTAGAATACCTTTGCTATTATTGTGGCTTCACCTGTTTGCAAGAAACCATGAATTTTTGGTACCAAGCTGCATAGAAATTTGAAAATATGTCTAAGGTAAATGCAGTCATTACCGACCCAGTAATTGATGGCAATTAATAAGGGTATTGGTTTCTTTCACACTTCATGGTTTAGGTTTGAGTTATGGAGGGTCCATATCATGAAAATGAAGATTATCGTAGGATGATCACTTATGAAGTGAATAAGTTGTGCTATTGCCGAACGCGTTAAACCAATCCATGCATAGGTGCATGGATTGGTTCAGAGTGTTATTGTAAATATTGATAACAGACCCACTTCTAAAATAAACATACGAGGGGAGTTCAATCTATTCTCGGTATCGGCATGAAAAAAGACGTAAATTTAATTAAAATAATTTTTATTTTTCAATGTAATCCCCCATTACCCAAATGCATTTATTACATCTCGAAATTAACTTATCAATACCCTCTAAAAAATAACTTTCCTATTTCTTGAAAAATGCGCATTTATTGCATTTCTTAGGGGGCGCAATACCCTTCTTGTGCCACTGCATGGACTCTTGCTTACTTTCAGGGTCATAATGATGAACCCACGTTTCATCTCAAGTAGGTAACAATTCGATCGAAAATACTTGATGGAACTTCACTACAGAGCTCTATAATATATGTCGTCGTTTCAGCCGATAGACGTCCACTGCTGGACAAAGGCCTCCCCCAATTTTGGGGGGGGTTTGCCATAATCGCCACGCTTGGCAGGCGGGTTGGCGATCGCAGTATGGTATGATGGTGGAATAAATAGAGAACGCTGCTGCCCATTCTCCGGTAAGACCCTTAGTCGCCTTTTACGACACCCACGGGAAGTAAGGGGTGGTGCAATTCTTTAAGTCCGGCACCACACAGAATAATATATGTAGGTATTATACTTATATAGGTACTCATTGGCTTTGGGGCTCGGATGGCCTGTAGCTCAGAAGGCCCAGACGAAGCAGGTAGACACGTATCACTACTAATTTCATAACTTACCAAATACAAGGTTGACGATGACAAAAGTCATCGTGTTGAGAGTCATCTGCGACCCCAAACTGAAGATGTACGCTTGCGGTATACAGCCTATCCCGTATACACTTAACATGAACGGGATTATAACTGCAACAAGAAATGTCGAAAAGTCGCTTTACACGCTGCTCTTTTAGGCAAAAACCCAAGGAAAGAAAAAAAATAAAAAAATAGAATCTACGTTATTTTGAATTTATAATAAGCGAAAATATAAGTAGTTTTCATATTGAACTTTTCTAGGGTTTTCCGCGTGATTACAGTGGATGGTTTGAACTCTCATTCGCTTCTACATTTTTAATTTGGGCCACAGTGGCAAAAGCAGAACCCTAATTGCGTAACTCACTATTAACCGCTTGTATGGCGTAATTACAGACACAATTAAAAAGCCATTGTGTCTTGCGTAGATCCATGTTATACTAAGGGTTAATCTCAATCGAATTATTTTGAAGGATATTGGTAATCCATTGCTTCATATGTTCGAAACATTTGTCTGCTCAACAACGTAAATATTGCAATGAATGTTGTTGAACTGTCAAAATGAAAGCCATTGCTATTGTGAGAGTGTTAGTGAGTGTGTACGACACCTCATAAATTATACATATAGTATTTTAATCTATTTATATAGGTACATATAGTATTTTTATCTAACCTTGCTATAAACTACCAGAGGAGTGAAATATAATACTAACAAACGTCAATCCACACGAACTGAGTCATATGTACAAAGAGGAATATGATGAAGATCATGACTGAGCTGATTACGGCGACCAGCAACCAGTACAGCAGGAGGTCGCAGAAGTACAAGGTGAACCAGTAGCGAAAAGGAGAGAAATTCATTGCGTGCTTCTGAAAATTTCCTGATGAGTTAAGAGAAAGCCTGTTCTGCCTATAAGTATTTGAGATCAGTGGAAAAGGCATTTAAAGCCCTTTTGTACCTGCCGCTTTAAGTATGAGAGCACTTTCCCGAGCACCAAGTTAATATAATTAAGAGCACCGAGCACCAAATTAATAACCAAAATAACATTCACCATAGTCCCAGGTAATAATCACTGAATATGTAGAAGAATTTCGGAGTGATGAATGTAATGTTGTTCTCGGCCATTCCCATTGGGAAAGACAGAAGTGGATTCTTTGATTTGAACATCTTATTTCGGATTTCAGAATCCACGATCTATTGGGCAACCTATTTCTTGTAAGAGGTGACGGACGAATTCTTTCTAAAGAAGTTTAAATAATTATTTATTGTTCCAAAATGAAAGTCAAAGTCAAAGTCAAAGCATTTATTTCAAATAGGCACTTAACAGGCACTTTTGAACGTCAAAAATTACTAAAATAGAATTGATTCTAGTCGCAATAATCAGTGTTACAAATATTTTCCCACCAGTTACGAATAAGCAAAAACTGTGCAATACAATACAGTAGTTAACCAGGACTGCTGTTCAGAAAACAATGTTAGTTTGCGTAGATAAGAAAGAGTGTAGGACCAAATACACTACCTTGGGGCTCCCCAAAGCCACTGAGATCAATGTTATCACTTTGTAAGTTTTTTATTTTCACACATTGGCTTTGTCCTGTTCGGTAGTCCTTAAAAATGTTTAGAGCAACGCCTCTTATTCCTATTATTTTTATTTTCTTCAGAAAGATGATGACAGAGACTGTCAAATACTTTGGACAGATCTAGTCATATGCCTAGTGCTTTCGTTTTATTATATTATCTAGGACTAATGTCCTTATAAGTGTAATGCTAAAAGTTACATCTAAAACTGAATTCCGGTTTCCCACTCCCACTGGACAGTTTAGTAAGCGAGTTGGAAGGAGGTCAACACTCTAGTGTTAAGATAGTCTTCACAATTTGGATCGGTACTATTTGAAAAGATATTAATATGACTGGTAGAAAATGCCTCAGGCATTAAGTCCACCTTTGTACAGTATTTTTTTTAGTTGTGCATGAAGTTTTAAATATCATAATAAATAATATCTCCGACTATGGCGACTGTGTTAGGTGCTGACAGTGGTGTGAGAATATCGTCAAAGCTAGCCACAAACATTGTTGTATTTTGTGTAGATGGGGAGCGATAAATTGAGAGTAGTGCAAATTCTGTGCCACACTTGGCGAGCAGTTTACATCACAAAGATCAACTTCAGTGATAGTTCAGTCAATGTTTTTTCGAATTTAAATTAATTATAACTCCGTCATTTTGATTTTTGTGACTACTTTTAAAAGGAGTGGTCCTCCAGACGTGGACATTCACTGGTGACCTTGCTCAGCCAGCACTAGGTTAACACTTTTAGATCACATTTAACATCAATTCTTTGCAGTAAGACAGCAAGAGCATCGAAATTACGATTAAAACTGTACATCGACGTATAACATGGTAATTAGCAGCATGCCACTGATGTTCCCAATGCATAGATAGATTTGTAGTTACCTGAACATGTCTAATAAGTCCGTGCTCCTGTGAGGGTATAAGCGTGATGTGCGAATTGGTGAGTATTAACAGAAACTGTATGAATAAAGGTGGAGCGGTGACTTCTTTCATCCACTGAAATCAAAAAGACACGTCGATTTAAATACTAATAATACAGCTGAAGAGTTTGTTTAATTAGACGCCCTAATCTCTGGAACTACCAGAAGGCTATGAAAATTATTTTTTCATTTGATAGCCCCATTCTTGAGGAAAGCTCTTTTATTAACATCAGGCTTCGACCCTTATAAGCAAAAAGAACACTAAGCGAAAACGAAGTAATTGGGCGATGCGATGCGACGTGGGTCATGGGAACAAGAAATTTCACGCGGACGAAGTCGCGGGTAGAAGATAGTTTTTCTTAAATGCTAAATGTTCTGTACGTATCTTGTGAAATTGAATAAACAAATCTGTTTATTTGACATTGTCTTATTCTTTATTTTCTTTCCACCATGTACCACCATGGTTCGGTGCGATAGAAATTACTAGTACGGAGCATCAAGTTTATTTTGGAAAGCGTAGGTATATTTAACAGCACGTTTATGTAATTATCTAAATCCGCATCTAGGAGCATGTCCTGGATGCTGCTAGATTGTTTGAAACCGAGTTTTAAACCTTTTTCCTTCCTTAGAGATTACGAGACTGTGTTTTATGATTCGAGGTTTTTTTCCAACATACTCTCTCCTATGTCTCCCAGAAAAAGTAAGCGCTTCGGCAATATCATCTAAGGAAGTGCAAAACATATGAAATCTGATATAGAGATTAACAACCATAGAGTTACTTATCTATTTTGAATTACCATTGAACAAAAATGGAGATTACCCAACGAACGACAGATTATGAACGTGGTGCTTTTTATTAATAAGCTAAGTTGTAACTTAGGTGAAACTAAAAATGTATTTAGGAAAAACTTTAACAAAGTATAAAATGTATTCTTATGATAAGTAATATTACCAAAGAATGATCCAGCACGAGGGGGTCGTCGACGATCTTGATAGTAGCGTCCAATTGGCCGGAGTAGTGACGTATCAGCGCCATGTACACACGCGCGAGGGATCGCGCCGCCGCACCGTGGTCGTGGTGGATCGGACTGTATAGAGCTTCCACCTGAAGCAGTAAAACAGAAGCTTGCTCACACTATCTTCTTTAGTGTAACTGTAATACACAAGAGTCTGTACAGTATCTACCTACGAGTATGCCCGCAAACAGCTCTGTCTCTCAGTTGGTCAACTAGCTCTCAAACTGTCTACCTTATTTCCTATTTAACGACTTCAAAAAAAGGAGGTTATCAATTCGACACGTATGTATGTAATATTATTGGAACTGCATTATATTCACATATGACAATCTATTAGGGCTTCCAAACAAATATACAAAATTTTATAGATGTATGTATATATATGTCCACGCATTTCTCCGCCACTATAAATCGGATCGTGACCATGTTTTTTATTGGCTTACATTTACTTCAACATAGGGAACAATGCAAGTTTCATCAAAATCGATTCAGTAATTTTCAAGATATGGACTAATACGTGTAAGTATGACGGCCTGGCTTACTGATAAGAGCTACGGTTAGTGTCAAAGGGAAAACATCTCAAAACCTTGGTCAAATTCTAGTGCAATATTTACAACAAAACTATTACCTACTTAATACAAACAAATATTCCAATTTTTACTTAAAACTAAAAATTACGAAATAAAAAGTCATTTAAAAAAATTTAACCGACTTCAAAAAGAAATTAACTCAAAATTATGAAATAACTTTAATTTCTGAAGTCGGTGGCGAAAAACTAAAACTAAAATACAGATTCCAAGCAACCGACTTCCGAAATTAAAGTTATTTCATAATTTTGAGTCAATTTCTTTTTGAAGTCGGTTTAATTTTTTTAAATGACTTTTTTTTGTTAGTTCTCTTATTGTTTCTTCTCTTTTGTCTTGTCTCTTTTATCGTATAATTATGTCGCTTTTTTGTCCACTCAATTTTTGATGCAAGATTTAGAGCGTTTATTGTGGAAGGTTTATGTGTTATCATTTCAGCCGAAAGACGTCCACTGCTGGACATAGGCCTCCCCCAAGCACCTCCACTACGACCGGTCCTTCACAAGGTCATCGGTCCACCTTGTGGGAGCCTTCCAACGCTACGTCTTCCGGTACGCGGTCGCCATTCCAGAACCTTTCGGCCCCATCGGCCATCTGTTCTGCGAGCAATGTGCCCTGCCCACTGCCACTTAAGTTTGGCAATTCTTCGGGCTATGTCGGTTACCTTGGTTCTCCTGCGGATCTCCTCATTCCTGATTCGATCACGCAGGGAAACTCCAAGCATCTCCATTGCCCTTTGGGTGACTTTTAGCCTTCTTATAAGGCCCATTGTGAGCGACCACGTTTCAGTTCTATAAGTCATCACTGGCAACACACACTGGTCAAAGACTTTCGTCTTGAGACACTGCGGTATGTGGGACGAGAAGATATTGCGTAGCTTCCCGAACGCTGCCCAGCCGAGTCGGATTCGTCGATGGACCTCTTTCTCGAAGTTAGACCTACCTAACTGGACAGTTTGTCCTAGGTAAAAATACATTAATACCTATTTATTTTAACGTAAATACGAGTACATATTATACAGAAATGTCGATGTTATAATATGTCGCCAGTTCATCAGTAGATTGTGCCCGTGCGAAGCAGGGGCAGGTCGATATATACATATATATTTTTTTAATAATTAAAAAACTGCAGCTTTTAATATTCACCTCAACTGTTCCATTAGCGTCAGTCGATACGTCCATACCATACGCATACATGTAAACGTATACTTGAGGCGAGTCTATTGCGCGAGTGGCCAGGTATTCCGTCAGACTCTGGAACAGAAAAGGGGTTATAAGCTATGAGCAACATTAAAAGTAAATTGACATGCGAAGTGTTAAGCGATTCTGTAGCATGTGTAGTGTATCTTGCTGTCACCTTGACTAGCCTCGAATTTAAACGTCCTGCAAATGATTATGGTAGAGAGATGGGTCCAATATTTGGACCCGTCTCTCTCCCGGGCCCTATTATGTGGATCACTTAACCTTTTGACCGCCACAGTCATGTATAGATGACAAACCAAAATGTGCCCAGCACGCCACGGTTCGACTACATGACAGACTTTGACGCGGAGGGCACATTTTTGATTTTTTGACATGTGGATGTCAAAAGGTTAACAATGCTTTCCCCTTTCTTCCTCTTTTAAACTATTTGGTGCAATCCTGGCAGCAGAACCATTGTTTTGTTATTTCTACCAAATTTTGATAGGCTGGGGCCAAATCTCCGTATATCGTCGCGAACCAAAACGTAGCTTTGTATATTTTGCTCTTTAAAAAGTTTTCGAGGTTTTCTTATGGGGTGATCACATTAGCGACTTCGTAATTCTTTTCAAATGTGTTACCTCCCGTGTTATAACCGGGACGCAGTCCCAATCTTTCACTACGATAGTCGATAGTGGTTACATTTGCGTGTCGCGCGGATTCGGCCCCAGCTTCAGGGAAAGGTATTTAAAAATAAGAAGTTAAACTAAATAAAATCGTTTAGATTCGGGATTAAGTATTTGAAAATTATTCGGATTCTTATTTCGCAGTTGCAATAAATGTCTATGTGATTTTCCAATAATAAGTGTTTAATCGCCGAATTGAAAACACCTGGAAAAGCAACTGGTCCAGGAAAACGCTAATGAAGGGTCATCTGCCCATGTCCCTGAAGCGCGAACTCATCGACATGTGTATCCTAACCGACGGTGCTCAGATCTATCCACTCACCGAATCGCAAACTCCCCGCCTTCGAGTTTGCCAGAGCAATGGAACGCAGCATTTTGGGCGTAGAGAGACAGGATAATTATTAAAAATATGAATAAAATGTAAGTAATGAATAATCTTATTATGGTTATAGTGATTATAGGCAGTCGCTCCATGTAAAATACTGGTATTCAGCTGCATCCGGTTAGACTGGAAGCCGACCCCAACATAGTTGGGAAAAGGCTAGGCAGATGATGATTATGGTTATAGTGATTATAAAACTTACCTCTGTGTGTGGAAAAGCTGTATACTGTATGTATTCTATTTCTTCTTTGGTTGCTTTTGTGTCCGACATTACGTATCTGGAAAGAAAACACTTAGGTCATTACTACGTTCATAACAAAAGTTATTACAATTTAGGCTAAAATAAACAGGTTTGAGAAAGCTAGACAAGAGCTAATCAGATAGGTATATCAAAAGAGTACTCTACGAATTTATAGCTGTGGCGACGTAAATCTTGTTTTCTGGGAAAAGATCTGAGAAGCATATACCATCGCCAAAGCCTGCGTTCACACGGTGCTCTACGATTTTACTGTAGGTACAGCCCCATTCAAACTTTATGGCGGCTCTGACGTACGCTACTCGCTTTGCAGTACCTCACCCCTCACCCCTGTTGACAGGTGAATTTGTTCCTGCGCAGCGACTCTCCTCATAAAGATACCATAAAGTTTGAATCGGGTACCTATAATGTTGGGATCACACGGCATTTCGGGGGAGGTATTATATAAGTAATTTGATAATAATTAAAATTATAATTTTAACCATAATTATGAACAACGTGTTATCTCATCATTATAGTGTAAAATATCATACAGTACAACCATGAGTGAAAGCTTAGGTATCTAACATAAACTAACCCGATGGCAATAGAACGACTGGTTGCGGTATTATCGGCACGCAACACCAAAGTAGTTTTACTCTCCAAATCCTCCACTGTCAATGTCTGAAACTAAAATATAAGGCTTTAAGAAAAGAGAGCAATTAATCACTAAACACACACACACACACTAACACACACTCACTTCATTTTGATTCCGAATGAGCTAGTAGCTACTGTCACGAGCAACTAAGTAGTAGTGTAAGCAATATTCAAAAGCCCTCCTCTTCAGTTTTCCTCTTGGATTGCAACTTTGAGATAAGACCTATTTCCATATAGATCCTGTGGGGTAATTGCATATCACACTTTTTTTTTGTGTGGGAAATCATCAAATGACCCCTCCCGCTCTGGGCGGATCGAAAGGGAGTGTCAGACTCTTATACTGACTAAAACCCACCCGTGTTCCTTCCTTAGCCCTTTATGTTCCGGGCCAGCGGTAACCCTTTCGGAAAATCCTGCTGACCCGGCAGGCTTCGGCCCTAACGGGAATTTTCAATCCCTTCATATGATGCTGACATCTCTTTGAGGCGCGCGTGGAACACGTACGCGCCGTCCGGCACGGGCCTGGTCCTGATTGGACGGTTAGCTACCCATTACTCTCCGTCCGCAGGCCCGCGCCTATGGTGGTCGGGAGTCGTCCCGTGGCTCCCGACGCCCGGAGCGTCACCCGCGGCGGTTGGGACGGAAGGCTCTCTCCCTCATCCATCCCGCCACCTCTTTCGCTAGCATGACTGCTTCGCAGAAGAAGGTGACTGCCTCCCACTCCCTCTCACTCCAGACCATGGCTTGCACCAGGGCCGGACGCGAGAGGTTGCCGCCGCTGCCGATCGCCTCTACGACACGGACACGGCGGTGCTCCGCCCAAGCGGGGCAGACCTCCGCCGTGTGCTCCAGGCGTTTCCTCCCTGCATAACACACTAACAGCAGGAATGGCGTATCTGTAAAGCTATTGCCCACTGCTCCAAAACGTAATACCGGTATAAAAAGTATCCTATGTTCTAGTCTATTATATAAGTCATGATATACCCGTGTGCGAAATTCATTCAAATCCGTTAAGCTGTTAATGAGTGATTGACTAACAATTATTCAAACCACACATATGGTGATATCTATACCACCGCACGGGAACTCTGTACGTGAGACAATTGTCGTTACACAAGTCCTACATCGCGCAAGCAAAGTTTATCGCGAAACCTGAATAATATAGGTAATACAATAGCCCAACAACAATCATCGGGCAGTAACCCTACCGGGCTGGTCGGAGGATCCTTACTTTTCGATGGAGGATGGAGGAAGTTTCCACCCTGTTCATCGATACCTCCAAAAACACATAAACATACTTTTACACAGTTATAATATTTAAGGCTGAATTTTCAATCATCTGATAACTATAATATTCGAGGAATAATTTTGATATTTTGACAGTTATTTCATACAAAAACTATCAAACCTCAATGTTATTCCTCGAATAAAAGTAATCTGGCGATGGAAAAATCAGGCCTTAGTTGGATAAGATTAGTATGATAGGAAGTAGGTTGTACTTATAACAAATGAAGGCAACTGACCTACTAATCGTATAATTTATATAAAAACCCAGACTTACTTCACCACGTGGTATTTTTACTTTATCCATATGTAGCAGTGCAGATGACAGTGTATATCCTAGGAATACTCCTGATAACACCGCTGATATAAACTGCAAATATTAATAAGTTAATAAGTATATGGTTAATATCAATAACAACATTTTATTAGCTGGACCGAAAGAATCCTTGTTGTTGAAAATATTTACCTAGATTTTGTCAACTGGGAATTTTGAGTAGGTAGGACCTAAACTCACTCTTAATCTAACGCAAACTTATTTGTAATTCGCGTTACATCGATGTTCGCGTCACTCTTGCGAGTAGGTCCAAGATTATCGCACGGGAAAGTGCTGCAGGGATAAATAAAAAAGCCAAAAAAAAAGGAAAGGAAAAAAGAAAGATACGAAAAGAAAAGAAGAAGAAAAAGAAGAAGAAGAAAAAAGAAGAAAGAAGAAGAGATAAGAAAAGATAGGCTGACTGGTAATTTTCTACCAGTCAACCTATCTTTTATATATGCCTATGACATTAAGTCAGCCTCTGTACATTTATGTGCTTGAAGTATTAAATAAATAAATAAATGATAATAAAATCTTAACACTTTTAAACGTAAACTATCTAAGCACTTTCGGTTGGAGGACATTTGATCTATTATTCTTATAATTAAATAATGTATTAAATAATTTATCATTTTTAATTTAATTTTAAACTACGTATGCTTTTTAATTACTTACTATATTTTTTATTGTTTTGTTTTATTGTATTTTATAAATGTATTTTTTAATCTTTTAAGGGCTGATTTTCCAACGTCAGATAATTTTATCGGTGGAATAATTTTGAATTTTTGACAGTTCTACCCCTAAACCCTAAACCTAAACCTAAAACTGTCAGACGTCAATTTTATTCCACGAATAAAAATTATCTGTCGATTGAAAAATCAGCCCTAAAGCATGTAAATCTCTTATTAGCACGTTATTGTTTTTTTTTTAAATATATTTATAATTTAATTATGTATTCAGAGCATGTGTACTCGATAATGTATAAGTTGTGGTTACCTGTAATTGAGTCTGCATTACAGGATAATGTATATTATACAAGTTCTATAATGGTAAAGATATCTCGTTGGTAATCCTTAAATAAATAAATAAAAAAAACAGCCTATATCCTAACCCGGGACATGGACTATCCGTGCGTCAAACATTCAAGTTCGTTCAGACGGATTTAATTCAAATCCGTTCAGGCGTGAAAGGTAACAGACAGAAAGACTGACAGAGTTACTTTCGCATTTATACAGGGTGTAAGGGACTCGTGTAATATTAGTATGACTTTTCAAAGTTTGTATTTTCTACGTCCCAAATAAATAAATCTTTCCTTCTTTTTCATTTCATAAGAAACCAGGAGTCTGATGATGAATACTAATTTCTAACAATAAAAAACAAAAAAAAAAAATAGTCAACCGAATTGAAAACCCTCCTCCTTTTCACCCGACAGCGGCGAAGCCCAAAAAGAGGGTTATTTTGAAATCGGTTAAAAAGGGGTAGATTTGGAAAGACACGAATTTAAAGGACGACGTTGTTTTCTTCAACGGTCGGCAATAACAGTAAAAAAAAAACAAGTTCCTTGTGCGATACTCGAACGCACACTCACACACACACACATACACTCGTATACAATAGAAAGAGATACAGATGGAGAGAAAGTTGCACGGAGGAGACATAAAGCTTTTTCCTTACGTGACGATTTTTACCAGGCAACTCCTACCGCAAGCCACGTTAAGGAGCAACTTACCGTGATTCTGAACAGTTTCAACTTACTGTGATACTGAACAGTTTCAACTTACCGTGATAGCGAACAGTCTCAAGTGCCTCGTATGGAACTTATAGAACTTCGATAAGATGGCGCCAAGATGTATATTGCAAGGATTAGTTCGTCGCTTCCATTTAACACGTTCTATTGAAGAATCTATATTGAAGAATGATTAGATAGATTTATAAATAGAAAGGATTGAAAAGCAATAAATTGGAAAATGTCTTTCATACTTACCGGAAAATTTATTTAAAGCCTCTGTAGATCTGATGGCACTATGACTGTGAGGAGGTCTAGTAGCCGCTATAGCTCTGCAAATTAAAATATTATCTTTAATTTATGCCTGTGATTTTTCATATTTTTCTGGAAATGCATGAAACTGACACGCACTGGACATTTCTGCCGCATGTCAGTTGACAATTGGGTCAAGAGAATCACCTGTGATGTACAGCTGTACTACTAAATATAGCACACAACTCAATGGCAAAAATGCTCGAGTCAGTCCCACACAATGGCAACACTGCTCGAGTCAGTCCCCACCTAGGGTGTTGTGTTCTGTGAGTCAGTCACGCTTTACCCTCGGTGGCGACTGGACGTGTCCTTTGGGTTGTTGTGTACTTATTGATAATCTGGTAGTTTTACTTTAAACCCTAAGCCCCTAATAAAAGATCATAGTGAAAACCACACCACCGTTTGTGTCCCACTAAACGCACGATGCCATTGTGGCAGGCCGAGACGAAGATGGCGGGACGAGCTTGAATCTCACCGAAAGGACTGGCCGACTCGCAAAAGATAGAAATGTGTGGAAAAGGGAGAGGGAGGCCTGTAGTGTGACAATACAGGCTAGTTCATCATTTCTGCCGAAAGACGTCCACTGCTAGACATAGGCCTCCCCCAAAAGGGGGGGAGGGGGTTTGCCATAATCGCCACGCTTGGCAGGCGGGTTGGCGATCGCAGTATGGTATGGTGGTGGAATGCATAGAGAACGCTGCTGCCCATTCTCCGGTACGCCCCTTAGTCGCCTTTTACGACACCCACGGGAAGTATGGCGTGGTGCTATTCTTTAAGTCCGGCACCACACAGACAGTGACAGGCTAGTTAGTTAGCAGGGAACTATTAAAGCTGAGACCTTTGCCATCAACAAAATAGACTACATGGACTGCAAGATACTTGAAAAAACAGTGGCATTCCGGGAGTGCCGACAGAAGCACAGAATAACTAATAGTACTGACAGAAGTGAAAACTTGACCAATTGCGTCTGTATTTTATGAATCGTCTTATAAATAAAACACATACGGAATACTTTGCCATCACTCACTGACATATCGGATATATTATTGTTATTATACATTAAAACTGAGTAGGTACATCCCGAGGACAGCCGAACTCAAACTCAAACTCAAAGCATTTATTTCAATTAAACCTTTAACAGGCACTTTTGAATTGTCAAGAAGTCGGTCAGTCAGAAAATATGAAGCTAGTTGCCCATTCCAAAGCGTAGGTACCTATGGAGAAGAACGGGCAAGAAACTCCATGGACACTCTTTTTAAATTACATTTTACAAAAATATTTGTTACATCATTACTTTTGAATTTATGATTATACAGGGTGTTAGGTGCATCGTTTGCCAAATGGAATGGGCCGAAAGGAGAGGTCATTTGCTATCTCTTAAGGCCCAGTAACTTATTCCTTGTTGCACCGGTTTTTTTATTATAACTTTTTAATTTTAATTTAGGAAAATACAAGAACTCTGCATTTAAGCTTACATTTTTTTTAAAGTTACGAGTATAGCCTTCAAATTTCATTTTAATTCTTGTATGGTTCTATGAAATTCAAAATTACTTGCTAATAACATCTAGTTAATTTTTAATAACTCACCAACTTTTTGAAAAAAGGAAAAATACACTTAACAGTCAACTTTAAATTGCTGTAAAAAAAAAAAACTAAAAGCGATCGGGATCTTCGAATTCTTTTAAAAAGTTCTCTGGTTTGTCCTCTTTCCAACGGAGTGCAATATACCACAAAAAACTTTTAATAACTTCAGTAATTCGCTAAATGTGTAATCGAGACACATCAGACTGATATTCGATATTACGGTAAGAACACTAGTTTTCACATAAATAACATTCTTCAAGTAGGTGGATAGTGTTATCTCACTCTTACGCAGTCTCTTATCTCTTTCTAGGGTTCTAACTTTTCTCGAACTTAAAATAAAAAATAAAATTTTATTTAATAAGTGCCTAATTATAAATTGATTCCGATTGCTTTTAGTTTTTTTACAGCAATTTAAATTTGAGTGTTAAATGTATTTTTCCTTTTTTCAAAAAGTTGGTGAGTTATTAAAAAGGAACTAGATGTTATTAGCAAGTAATTTTGAATTTAATAGAACCATACAAGAGTAAACATAAGAATTAAAATGATATTTGAAGGCTATACTCATAACTTTTTTAAAAATTTAAGCTTAAATGCAGAGTTCTTGTATTTTTCTAAATAAAAATTAAAAAGTCATAATAAAAAAACCGGTGTAACAAGGAATGAGTTACTGGGCCTTAAAAGATAGCAAATGACCTCCCCTTTCGGCCAATTCCATTTGGCAAACGATGCACCAAACACCCTGTATAATGTGAGAACGATGTAAAAAATAAAAAAGACGTACGCGTTAAAAGCGTCCAGAATACAACAAATAGTAACAAAACAACAATCCAACATTAAAACAATTAAAATAAGCCCAGGCGGCCAAGTGATGACCAGCCCCAACTGATGGCGCCCGTTTACGAACATGACGTATATATCAGCACCATTCAGCTCAACCACTTTGAAGGGAGCTAAATGATCCAACATACACGCCACCGTCGGCGAGACATTTGAGTGAGCATGACACACTATCAGCCGCCAGGGAATATTCAAGTCAATGAAAGATATATTATTACCCGGTAAATGGTAGCTATAGGTTACATACAACTCACATCTGTGCTATGCAATTAACATTCACACAGAATGAACAAGACATTCGAATGTAGCGCGGTGTCGGTTACGGTAACAGTGTCGCGAGTTCAATGGTTTTTTCCCATCTCAAAAAATGCCCAACGCGCCTAAAGAAGTTTTCACTTCAAAAATAATACAATGTATAGTAATACAATAATATAAAACAATGTATAATAATACAATAAAATAATAATAATACAATAATACAAAACTTACCGTCGGCACACCTCCTCGGAATCTGCTACGCTGATATCAAACGACGTTAGTCCATACATATTGGAGTTATCATTGAGATCCTTCAAAAGTTCGGCCACACGCTCGGAAGGATTCACAGGTAGTCGCAAGATTATCAGAGAGCCGAGATGTGCTCTCACTGTTGCCCCAGCGCGTTCCACCCGATCAAGAAGTATTTTCACTTGGTCTACGGATGTTGCATTGGTCCTTAAAGTGAGACGGGCTCGGTACTCGCGACCTTGGAAATGGAATATACCAAAATTAGATGAAAATAATGATAATCGGAAGTTCGCAAGACATTTTCAATGTTTTGGGTTGGCCAACTCGCTGACAGTGGTTTTAAATACGGGTTACTCAATATATTAGAACTTATCAACGAGGAATGGAGAGGAGCATGCTTAGTTTTAGAAAAGTACAGAAAATAAGGTATACAAAAATAAGAAAACTAACAAAGGCTAAGCTCTACAACATGCGAAAAATTAAAATGGAAGTGGGCCGGCCATGTAGTTCGACTCCCAGATCAACGCTGGGCCGGAAGAGTGACGTCATGGAAGGGCCCGATCGGCAAAAGAGGCAAAGGAAGGCAATGAGTAGATGGGACGATGAAATAAAAAACGTCGCTGTGGTCGTCGTCAGTGTGGGACTGGACAGAAGTAGCCCAAGACCGAGACAATTGGCTAACTTTGGAGGAGGCCTTCTCCTGTGAAGACGGGGTTCTTGCTAACAAGAATAAATGATAAAACTAACACTAGAATAAGCAATTTAACATAAACTAACAACCAAAGAAGTAAATGTAAAGGGCATGCAAGAAATAAAAGGCTTTTTGTTTTACTTAATATATTTATTGCATGTAAACTAAAACATGTAAACTTAGATGGTAGGTTTTACAGAATTTATGATCCTTGTGGACCCTGTCGGGCACAGCAAAAGTAGGAGAGAGGATGAGGGCTTTTATTTGACTACTTAGACGTTATAATGTAATTTTTTTAATATAAAACGTAATTTAAAAATTTTCATTTAAATATTTATTGATATTATAAAAGCATTTATACAGTTTCTACAGTTATATCAAGCAGAACCTATTGGTTCGCAGAACCTATTGGTTCGCAGAACCTAGTGGTTCTGCTTGATTGTAGAAGAAATGAATTCTATGAGTTTGTTTTTTGGTGATTTGTTTATTCTGTAAATCGAATCACTTTATCACACCATATTAAACAATCTAAAGTCGTGTTAGTTACACTATTTATAACTCAAGAACGGCTGAACTTATATGAGTAGGGTAGGAGTAATGTAGGAGTAGGTTAGGAGTAGGGTAGGAGTAAGGTAGGAGTAGGGTAGGAGTAGGGTAGGGTAAGTGGTAGGACACCACGCGAACGAAGTAGCGCTGGGCAGCTTGAAATAATTTATATGACAAAACAACGTTTGCCGGGTCAGCGAGTTATTAATAAAATAAGCTAGTTGAAGTCGACATTTCTTATCTGACTACTCGTGAGAAGAAATAGCGACACAAACTCAGGGGCACCTATGACCTACCAACCAGGGGGTACGCGCACGTTTTGTGTGCGTGAGTCATGCCGGGGCTGAGATAGCCAATCATACTACGGCACTACGGCCGGCCCTACTGCCGCGAGTGTGTGTGTGTGTGAGTGCAGCATCTTTACGTAAAATTGTTATTGTTTGGCAGTCCCTTAATGGTGTTGATTGACTCTGCCATGCTTATTGTCATGAACATATTCTGTGTCTGTAACACAGTTTATACTAGCACAGACACAGACGTTCACTCTGTCTCAAATAATGCATAGCGTTGTACTTCATTGTTTTGTTTTTTTTTTTATGTTTGATTGAGATGGACAAATTGTACTTGGCTTTTTGAAAAATAAAGATTATTATTATTATTATATTTTCGATAGGAGTGGGATGCATGAAGAAGCCTCCTTGTGTAGCGCAGTTTGTTCCGCCAATTACTCAACTGAACCGAGTGCTCGGTGCATCCTGGCAGTCACATCCAACACCTTATTTGACTGGTCAATTCTTCCTTTGCGTTAGCCCTACGGTGGTAGGGCTAACGCCCGGTTGGTGTGCGACCGCTCCCCCATGACTCCTGCGTCAAGCAGCCTGCTGTGTTTCGTCGATGCATGGCAGTTCAAGTGCCTTGGGCATCTTCTGGGCACGCTCGTTCCATCATAGACCTCATCCATCGCTTTCCATCAGGCGTGATCGAGGTCAAGAGCGGCCCATATAGCAATAAAAAATGAGTATTTTTTAAACTGCTATTTTTGTTTTCATCGAATGGTAAGCGATGATATTGCAGACGTTGTACGAACGTGTACAATACCAAGAACTTACCTATTTATTACTCAGTAAGAATGGAAATGGAACGTCTTGAATAGTACTAATAAACGAGAATGCCAAACTTATACTTTGAAAAATGTTTGGCACATCTGAAGTTTTAGCATGAGATATAAATGAGGCCATGCATTAGTAAAGTCACACCTTAAGGGGGAGGGAGGTGCTCAACAAAGAGTGACATGGTGTGGCAAGGGGAGGGGGGCAAGTCTTAAACTGCGTGACGTCACATGGATACAAATCTAAAGTATCAAAACTGTACTTAACGAAAAACTTTAAATCTTTAAAGTTCTGTACAAAAATCCCGGGGTAAAGTTCGTGTGACGTAATTTATGGATAACCTTAAGGAGGTTAAAAGTAGGTAAGTTTTAGTATACTTACCATACCTGAAGAACATAAATGCAGGCGTGCCTCCAAAGACCAGTCTCTTGTTATCGAACACAAACACCCGGTCAGCGTATTCAAGTTCCAGGCTCGAGAAACAAAACGATATTATTGTTTTGTACGTTTTATATTGCTGGAAATTGTAGCAAAATCGCATTTTTATTAATTCAGAGCAGTCGTGGGATGGCAAAGTGGTATCGGACACGATTTACGAGTAGGTCGTGAGTTTAAGCCCAGGCAGGCATTTAACTTTGTGTATTTAATTTTATCACCACTGTTCTCAAAACGGTGAAGGCAAGCATCGCGAGGAAACAGGCAAGTCCTAGAACCAAAACCGGCCAATTGCGTGTCGGGCCACGCACAGTGTAGGGTTCCGCAGTAGCCCGTTATCACAATGTAGTACGGTTCTGTAGTTCTATAGTCTGAATATAAAAAAATTAAAATAAAAAAATAAAATTTTTCATAAGTATTTTGTTTTTCAATGCAAGTCTTTACCCGTTATAAACAAGCAACTACTTCATCTTAGTCACTTTAAAGGATTAATGCAAAGGATTTTGTATTTGGTACAAAATTATCCAACACCCAAGTTCAACGACTATTACCGCTAAACTAATAAAGTTATCTTAACCGCTATACTTTTTCTTTAAAGTTCATGAAATGCACTATCATCGTGAATTTTTCCAGATTTTTCAAGCCAGCAGTTTATGTTTTAGAAGGGGGGGGGGGGAGGAGGGGGGGGAGGGGGGGGGGGCTACTGGAACTAAAATTTGCACTTTAAAGTTTAATATTTCGTAAATGGAGCATTAAATCGAAAAATTATTTTAGCAACCCCCAAGTCATTTTAGAAGACTTATTCAAGGAAACCCCACAAGATGGGGTAGACGACGAAAAAAATTCAACTTCACTTCACATGTAGGGGAGCTACCCTAAAAAAATATATTTTCCAAAATTTTATTTTACCACTTGCTCGGCGTAATTGATATACGTACTCCTACAAAATTACAGCTTTCTAGTACTAACGGTCTCTTAGCAAAACCTCGGACAGACAGACAGACGGACATGACGAAACTATAAGGGTTCCTTGTAGGAACTACGAAACCCTAAAAAATCGAAAACGTGTGACATCCAGCAATCCGCACTGGGTCAGCGTGGTGGATTGAGGCACACTCCCTCTCACAGAGAGGAGGCCTGTGTCCCAATAGTGGGAACATTATAGGCTGGAACCTTATGGGCTGATTATGCTATTCATTCAGTTCTTACATAACATTTTGGTTTCGTATAAAAATTCTCCGAACTTCAAAACTACAGAAAGGAGCAAAAAACGATAATAGTATTTACCATTATTTTGTCTTTGATCACATTTCTGTATCTGTTGAGATCAACAACATCTGGTATAACTATGACCTGGAAGTTTAAAATATAACATTTAGTAAGATATAACAAACATAAACAAACATTTTCTTGAACTTCAAATATTCATAATTACTTATGTAAATTGAAACTCGCGCTACATGTGCCCAAAGTATCTATACCTAAATTATAGGTGAGTAAGTATGTGTTTCGGGACGAGCTGGATAAAACAAACGACCAGTGGTCCACTTTTGCCTTTGCCCAGCAGTGGGATGATGTAGGCTAACAGTATTAGTAAATATGAGTTTTTTTTGGAAACATTCAAATCACTCGACGACGACGACGCACGACGACGACCACTCAACGTCGACCACTCACGGACGGCGTCGGGTGGCGTCGTCGGTTGGCGACGGCGATCACTCGACGTTGTATGAGTTCAACAATTTGAGAAGCTTGGGAAAAATTAAGATTTTGTTATTAGGGATCCCTAAGCCATCGGTTCTTCCACCGCCATAAGTCATAGCAATTCTCGTAATTTTAAGAACGTTCACAATCTGATCTCAGTCTCAATCTATCAAAAATAGCTCTAATTTCCCTACATTTTTGACGAGCTGACATCAGCGACATGATTGTCGCTGAGATGAGATCGCGACTCACCAAGTCACACCAACACACAGTCTTTCCAAGGGGTATCGTATTACCCAGAAACTGGGTTGTGGAGGTCAGATATGCAGTCGCTCCATGTAAAATACTGGTATTCAGCTGCATCCGGTTAGACTGGAAGCCGACCCCAACATAGTTGGGAAAAGGCTAGGCAGATGATGATGAGATCGCGACTAAATTTTGAACGTCTTTAATTACAGTAATTGGTCTTCTGGTAAGTATACGGCGTACTTATACTCCCAGCGTTCTCGGAACAAGTATAGGGCCGTCATGAGTTTCCCTGGGTCCCATCACCATAGGCGGTCTAACCTGAGCATTCTCGTACTCGTACTTTACTTACCCTAGGCTCCAGTAACATAGCGATGGCCCAGCACAGCTGCGCCTTGTAGTACAAGTTCAGGTTCCTCACTTGCTCGTACTTCACTGACTCCAGGTCACATTCCCTTAACATCCGCTTGGACCTGACGAGACTGTACTCGGCTACGTTTTGGTTCCACAGGCAAATCTGATGAAAATAGGAAGTCTTATTTGCTTTTCAAATTTTGAGTCTTCTTGGTTGTCAAAGAACTCGAAGGCAACTAAGACGAAATTCTCTTAAAAAATAAATAAATATTATCTTACATTAGGTGAATCAGTTTCGGAAGTTGGAGGCTATTTTTTTAATTATTTATAGGTATTATTTTTTAAGGGAATATTTCCTCATAAAACTAAAAAAAATCATGTAAGCTAAACCGTCGCCTTTTCTTTCAGTTGTTTGAGGCGGTTTTTTCCTATAATTATATGTATACTTGTAGGTATATGTCGCAGCCAACTAGCTTAATCAGCCATCCATTTAACTGCCTAGCCTTTTAACTAAACGGCGCCGTTCAACTAGCGGCCTAAATGATATTCGGCCATTCAATCAAACAGCTCGGCAAATGACTTGGATCGCTAACTTTTAAATATTTGCCTAGCCCAGACATTTACATTGGCGATTGATTGACATAAAGCGGCTGGTTGTTTATTGTAGTTTTGGAAAATATGAAAATTACAAAATGCATGTTTATTAAATTTTTTTCCTCACATTTCCACCCTATTATATAAATGGCCTAAGCATCCGCCAGCCAGTTCATTAAATGTTATATTAGACGCATTGGCTCAATATCATTCAGGCCGCTAGTTGAATGTGGTCAATTTTCAACTCACAGCACTGAACAAAGACAAATGCTCCTGAACGGTGAGGTCTTCGACCAGGGCTTCTGAGCGGTGGCAATAGCCCATCATCTGAGGTGTCGTCATCACTTCTGTGCCTGGCTTCAGTATCTTGCCCAGCACGGCAATAGTTCCGTAGTCTGCTTCCATTAACCCTGGGTGAATGGAACTTCCTTACTGATTACTCAAATGCGTATTTTAGACAGAAATTCTGGACCGATTAAGTCAATAAAACGAATGTTTGCTGTTTGATAGATAGGTATATATTGCAAAACTTCACCACATCCAATTTTTTGTTGTTAAATTCATTATCAAAATGCCATAAATGGACTTCCAGATAGCAATTTTACTAAGTACCTAATATTCAAAATAAAGAACTGTAAATACCCAGTGTGTGTTGGTTGGTATTTACTTTATATTTATTTGAGGTGTCAACCAAACTTACCGGTAAGCAAGTCCTCTACCGCGTTCATCATGGTTTCTTGTATCTTTGAAGCCAACAGTATGGTGAACTCGCCGCGGTATATGTCAAAAGTGATGTTGCTAAGTACCGGGACTCCCATGATGGTCTAGAAATATTGAAACATTTTTTTTAAATTAAGACCTCCAAGCTCCAAGTGATATATTTTAGTCAAAAGTAAACTGGTTGCTAATTTAATTGTATATTTGATTATTTTCAGGACAATGATTTTATATTGTAACGAGTCTTTTAAGCCTGTTACATGATAGCGCGTTCTTTGCTTTAATTTGTAGGCATCATGGTGTTGTTGCCATGTAAAAATTCATTTTTTTTAATCGGAATCGTGTAGTGGTCACACTGATTTTTTCTTTTGATGCTGTCAGTTGATTTTGACAGGTCACTTTCCGACCCAAGCTTTGCATAGAATGGAGTAATTTGAGAGCTCCGAATTAAATCGTTAAGAATAATCTTCAGAAGGACGATATCTAGTCCTAATTATGTGGTAGCTGATTTGCCCTTGTCGGCATCATAATGGGATTGCCCATATTTTTTAAAAGGTTGGTAAAATTCTTCGTGGTTTCGTATTCGCGTTGTCGCGTGGCTATTTAGATGGCAGACGTTAATAGTTTCCGATATTTGTTTCAGGATCTTTTAAACCTTATATATTTTGGATTAATTCATCTACTGATGTAAAAGCTTTTTTTTGGAAAAGAAACGGTGAGTCAATTTGTGTTTGGTCGTAGCCATTTCGATCGCCATTTTTATCCACGCTGGACATCAGCTAACAATTATTCATGTTTGATTTCAGCCGCGAGGCGTTTCTTATTTATTTTTATTTCAAGACTTAAATTTTTAACGCTAGCCCCTACCGACATATATCATGGACCGCCTTGACGTCCCCGCGAAGATCAAAATCACCAAAATGAGCGTGGTTTGTTAGTTTATTCGCCGGAATGTGGTATGGTTTATAAAAACTTAACTTAAATTGACAAAAGTGCAATAATGACAGGACATAAATTAATTTCTATTCCATCTTAGTTTTACACCTTAGAACTTAATATTAGAAAGGAATTTTCTTGTATATTGAGACCAGCAGCCTTCGGGTAATAAAATCGTTCAATAACTTTTGTGTCGATTTGTCGATTGATACTCCCCGCTTGAAGATTAAAAGTTTCCAGTTCCCGCAGGTTAGTCTATCCTTGGCATAGTTTGGTGTGTACTCCTGGCGCCCGAATTTTCACTTCTACTTATTGTTTATTTATTTGGAGTACTACACACACACATTTAATAATCCCATTTCATAATATACATTTTTAATAACATCCACTCACTTAAATTATTTTTTTTTATTATTACAATATGTGTCTGCGTGGTGCCGGACTTAAAGAATAGCACCACCCCATACTTCCCGTGGGTGTCGTAAAAGGCGACTAAGGGAGACCGGAGAATGGGCAGCAACATTCTCTATGCATTACAAAATCATATCATATTCGATCGCCAACCCGCCTGCCAAGCGTGGCGATTATGGCAACCCCCCCCCCCCCCAAATTGGGGGAGGCCTATGTCCAGCAGTGGAAGACTTTCGGCTGAAATGATGATGATGATGATGATTTTATATACGTATAGATAGGAATTTTTTTCCAGGTGTCCATCGCGCATCGTCTTCACATACATATTATAATGATATAATTAATGTATTTTCAAATTTGTAATTTGTCAAAATATAGATGCCAAATATATAAATATCCTGAAAGATATTTATAGTAAAAGTACGAGCAAAGTCAGATTAGAGAAGACAGGCAGATGCATAAACATCAACAGAGGGGTAAGACAAGGCGACCCATTATCACCTAAACTGTTTATAGCGGTACTGCAGAATATAATGAAGGATCTGCCTTGGTCAACACAAGGAATTATGGTGGATGGAAGGTTCTTGAGTCATCTAAGGTTTGCAGACGACATCGTTTTGTTATCAGAAAATCCTGAAAAACTAAACACTATGATAAATGATCTACAGGCTGTAAGCAATCATGTCGGTTTAGAAATGAACCTCAGTAAAACAAAAATCATGACCAATGACAAAATGATACCTATTTTAATATACAATAAGCCACTAGAATACGTACAGGAATATATTTACCTAGGGAAGCAACTATCATTCAATACGAAAAGAAATTTAGAAGAAATAAACAGAAGAGTAGCCTCAACCTGGAAGAAGTTTTGGGCCCATAAAGAGATTTTAAAATCTAAGCTCCCAATGAATTTAAAGAAAATTGTTTTAGATTCAGCGATACTACCATGTCTAATCTACGGTTGCCAAACTTGGTCATTTGACAAAAAATCCAAGACAAAAATTCAAGCCACACAACGAGCAATGGAGAGGAGCTGTCTAGGAATCACTCTAAGAGACAGAATGAAAGCTGCCGATATTCGCAACAAAACTAAGGTAACTGACGCCATTCTCTTTGCGCAGACACTAAAATGGAAATGGGCTGGCCATCTAGCAAGATACACCGACGAAAGATGGACATTCACAATAACCACATGGAAGGGACCACAAGGAAGTAGAGGCAAAGGCCGACCATGCACTAGATGGCAAGATGAATTAGTGGCAATTGCAGGCAGAAACTGGATTGAGGCAGCAAAAGATAGAGGCATTTGGCATTCTTTGGAGGAGGCTTTTACCCGAAGGGGGTCCATACATGAAGAGTTTACGGATTGATTGAGATTGATTAATAAATTGAATGAGAAATAATGTTAATCCAATGTCTAATTTATGTATGTACTACAACTATTATTATAATGTATGCAAATTCGAAGGTATGAAATGTAACAAAAATGTATAAATTAAATATTTAAATAAAAATGTATGAATATATAATGAAATGAAATGTATGTAAACCAATGTATATAAGATGTATGAAAACTTACCATTAATGATCTATTTACAAATTCCTCAATTATTATAATATTTTTGTTCTTGTAATTTTGCATGTATGGAATAAATAAAACTTTATTATTATTATTATTATATTCCGTTTATTCATTTACATTCCTTATTTATTACATTTTTAAATATTTGAATACAACGTGCCGCTACAATGGCGACATTAATTTAACACACGGGTAGGGCTAGTGCCCATTAACCATATATATAAGTATAGGTTAAAATAATTCGTAAATTGAAAAAAACATTTTTTCAAACAAACTAAATAATATAATAGTAACTAAAATTGGGATCACCCTTGCAAAAATTCATTCATGAAATTACTTACCTACGCTTCGCGCGATTTTACTCGTGGTGATTGGTCCGATTCTTTGTCGGCATTTATCAAAGAAACCGAGCTGCGCGGCGCGGCGCAAGTGCTAGGTACTAGAGCGGAGGTACTACAGCGGAGGCTGGTGCTTAGTCTTATAACTATCATCACTCATCACAGTCATCACTAATCACTGCTTTTATTTTGTCTGTTTTGGGTTAGTCTTCGAAATATTGTAGCACATTTTGTCGTGTAGGCGGTCGGTCTGGGGCTCTGGGCGTAAAGACCTAGGATCCACTGGCCTGTTTTCGTGGATGCGCTGAAGAGGTCAGCTACAATAATGCGATTAGTAGGGCATTGTTTTAAATCGCCATGTCTCTCGCGATATGTCCTTATCGCAAGGGCGGCACTTTGATGACATTCTCCATAAATTAGGATCATGTCCGCATATTCAGCTGCTGTGTAGTTCGGATGTGTATTTGCCATCACGATCACAAGTTTACAGAAGTCGGTTAACTAGATTAGAAAACAAAGCAAAGCGTCTTTATCTAAGTACCATAATCTAATTACTATTCTAATTACACAAAAATAAATAAATAAAACAATTGGTAAGGCGTCTTTTTCGCGGAAACATTCACTACAAATCAACAATATTCACGACGTAATTATGCGCACTAGTTTGACGAAGTGTGTCAAGGACACGGGTTCGGCTGAGACTAGATTACTAGAAAAGCATAAAAGAATTTGAGTGCAGTGCGGGGCCGCGGCGGCCGGGAGGGGGCGCGAGCCACCTGCGGCCGCGGCGACTTTTGGCGGCGAGCGACAAAGGCCTAGAAGCGGCGAAAGGAAAGAAATATCCCTTTACGGCGCGCCGACAAAGGGAATGTCTTTCCTTCAATTCGCCTACTCTTTGCATTTGTTTCATACTAATAGTATTGCTTATTCGTTTTATTTCATTGATGCGATGTTATGATCCGTGACCCCGGCAAATGACCGCTGCGCGACAGTTCTTTAAGTACAGGTTGCTCTAAAATACTATTTTCTAAAATTTAGAATAAATCGGTAAATAATAACGTCTAATGGAAATATAATTGCTTCATGAAACGAAAATGTGAAAACGTATATGTGTGTTAAATTAATGTCACCATTGAAGCGCCACGTTGTATAAAAAATAACTATAAAAAAACATTTAAAAATATAAAAAACAGTGATCCGCCGGTGTCGGGAGCAGGGTCCAAGCTACCGGTGGTTAGGGCTCCAGAGACAGGAACCTCCTCACAATGCGAGCCGTATCGAGGAGTACTGCCTTCTGAATCAGGCCCTTGATCCAACCACCTAACGAGAGCCTCGATAGATGTTGATCGAGGCTTTCGGCCATCAGTCCATTGGCTGATACGACAATCGGCACAATGATAGCCGAGCTCACATTCCACATGTCAACAACCTCGTGTGCTAAGTCTTGATATTTAATTTCTTTCTCTTTCTCAGCTTTCACGAGGTTCCCGTCATGTGGAATGGTAACATCGACAATCATTGTGCGGCGCGCTAATCGATCTATCACCACTATATCAGGCTTATTGGCAACAATAGTCCTGTCAGTAATGATAGACCGATCCCAGTACAACGTGACATGGTCATTTTCAAGAACTGGGTCGGGCACATACTTGTAATACGGTACCTCAGAATCCACAAGCTTATATTTCAAAGCAAGTTGCTGGTGAATAATCCTGGCCACTTGGTTATGCCTGTGCAAGTACTCGCCGTTAGCCAGACGAGAACAACCAGAGATAATATGTCTGATAGACTCACCCGGACGGTGGCATGCCCGACACACGTCAACCGTCCCGTCCTTCATAATATGTCTCCGGTAGTTATCCGTTAAGATAACTTCGTCCATAATTGCACAGACAAAACCTTCAGTTTCCCCGAAAAGGTCACCAAAACGTAGCCAGGATACGGACGCTATGAAATCTACACCGGGCTCATGAAGAGCCCGATAGAAGCGCCCGTGAAGCTCCTTGCTTTGCCAAACCTTCTTGCGGTCATCAGTAGAAAGTACTACAGGTTTGCGCCAGTTCTCTTTAGCCATGGAGAGCGGGGTGAGCCCCTTGTCCACTGCGACCACATCACGGTGCATACCCACTTCGGCTTTTAAAAAATATTCCCTGAGACTGCACACCTCGCGGTTGTGGAGGGTCTTCGCATTTAAAAAGCCTCGACCCCCGCACTTCCGCGGGATATACAGTCTCATCATCGATGATCGTGGGTGATGCATCCGGTTTGCGGTCAGTAGTGTACGGACTCTTCTATCCAGGGCGTCGAGTTCGGTCTGAGTCCATTTGAGTATGCCGAAAGAGTACATCAAAACCGGCATGACCCAACCGTTGAAGGCGCGCACCTTATTTCCGCCCGAAAGAAGACTAATTAATACCTTCTTCAGGCGACAAAAGAAGCGCTCCTTCAACGATTGCTTCATGTCAGCATCGTTGATGCCTAACGCTTCCGACATACCCAAATACTTATAGCTTTCGGATGAGGAGAGGGATCTGAGGCTTATGGAATCCGAGAGTTGAATTCCCTCGGATTCCATAATCTCCCCTCGCTTTACATGCATGACTGCACATTTGTCGACACCAAATTGCATCCTGATGGCGCTACTGAAAGTTTCAGTTACCTTCAGTAGCTCCATCAGACGCAACTTGTTGGGAGCAAAGAGTTTCAAATCATCCATGTAAAGGAGGTGAGATATGACCTGACCACCTCTCCTCAACCGATAGCCTAGACCTGAATCCTCCAGTAATGTACTTAGAGGATTCAGGGCTAAGCAGAACCAAAGTGGACTCAAACTGTCGCCCTGAAATATTCCCCGTTTAATCCATACAGGTTCATCATTTCCCTGGATCTGTCGACATCCTGGATAACGAAGGACCGTCTTCCATTGCCCCATACACGACTCAAGGAAGGTGCGTAGAGTTGCATCTATTTTGTACAACTCCAGCACCCTCATGAGCCATGTATGTGGCACCGAGTCGTAGGCCTTCTTGTAATCTATCCAACATGTCGACAGATCCTTGCGGGATCGACGAACCTGTTGGCTAATGGCCATGTCTATGAGGAGTAGCTCCTTAGTTCCGCGGGACCCATTCCTACATCCATTTTGAGAGGCAGACATAATCGAGTTACTCTCAATGTGCGTATTAATTTTCGCTCTCAAAATGAATGTAAGAAGTTTATAAACCGTCGATAAACACGTAATCGGTCTATAATTCTTGGGTTCCGCGGGACTACCTGATTTATGGAGCAGGTGGGTAACGCCTGTTGTTAGAAACTGCGGTAGCGACCCAGACTCTAAGGATGACTGGAACTGAGATGCCAGGCAAGTGTGTGAACTAATTAGCCATTTCAGCCAAAAGTTGTGCAGTCCGTCCGGTCCCGGTGATTTCCAATTCGGTAACGGACGGACCGCTCTGGCAACGTCTGATGGCATAATTAGTACTTTTTCCATTTGTGGTATAGATTCACACACTCGCTCGACATCCTGCATCCAGCCAGCCTCAGTGTGACAGACGGGCACTGACCAGATGCTGCACCAGAATGCACTTGTGGCGGCATCATCCGGGCGGCATACGTCTGTCACATTTTGTTCAGGTCGCTCCCAAGCTCTATACACCCACCTTTCATCGCTCTGGAACATGCGATTCTGCGTGTATCGATCCACCCGCCGTTTATACCGCCGAATTCGGCTCGCCCATGCACAAACTTTCTGCTTCAGGAAGTCGATGCGCTCTGTGAGACGGGACATGTATTCTCGAGGGCTGATTCCAGTCCCCGAGAATGCCCGCCTTACAAAGCGCATCACTCGTGGTCGTGTATTGCCCTCCCTGAAGCAGTATAGTTTGCCGATGAGTACCCTGGCCCCATCGATACGACGCTCGATCCTGCGCTGCCAGGCTGGTACGGCTAGTTTTGGTCGAGTAGCTCCGTCACAACTTGGAAATTTTACGTTAGCTAAACGACATGCCGCCACAGCCGCACAGTACAGGATCGAGTGTGTATCAACGAGATCCTCGCTGCTCTCGAAGAAATTCTTGAGCTGCGAGTCCAAGGCACACACCAGCGCCCTATTTTTTTTGTGCATGGGTAACCGTGGTAAACGGGGCCTAAGTTCGGTTGGAGTGGACCTATACTCGCGTAGTGCATCCTCCAGTGCGCTCCTCAGTCGGACGTTGCACTGGCTACTTACTGTGTCAACCCTATCATCCTCTTCTTCAACATGATTGAACCGCGGCGGGATGGCATCAACGGTTGATGCTTGTGCCGCAGTTTGTGCCGAAGTCGTGACGATATGGTTGCTCAGTACCTCTGAGCGCAGCCTATCAAGTGCGATATCGTCCAACCTATGATTGCGTTGGATGACCCGCACCTGATCCGACAGTCGTTGGATGACCCGCACCTGATCCGACAGTCGTTGGGCCGAAACGTTGACGGTTGGTTCCAGTTCCTGGAACAGAGACAGCATCCTATCGCGGTACGCAGTGAGGTTAATTCCCCCCTCTGTAGACCCGTAATATGCGCGCATGACGTTCTCGTTCATAGACTGAGTCCATCTCATGCGCTGCACACAACCACCGGTAGCGGGGACCCGACTCGGGGCCGGATGGCCCCTAAGTCCCAAGCTGTTCGGCGGCCGGCCTCTCCCCTGCCGACGTACGGGTGTTGGCGACGTCGGCGGGGAAAAATATTCGTCGCTCGAGCTCGACGCAACTGCCACGGCCGGTGTCACAGCACTCTCGATGGGGCTGGGTTCCGGCGGTGGCGGGGCGGAGCTGAGCGACGAGTCCGGAGGTGGTAGGCGTGCACGGCGAGTTGCTAATCTCGTCAACATTCTTTTTATAACAATATTGTCACTTTCATAGTTTTATTTAACGGGGGTGACATGACAGATGTCACCTCCCCGGTTCGGCAGTTTTTGATGTAGTTTATGATCTTTCATTGTATTTTTAGATAATTTTTGACTATTTCGATTTTGGTTTCGCATTAAATACAAACATGATAAATATGACTGTGGTACTGCTTCTAAGAATTAAAAATCTGAATATTATAAAAAGATGACATTATTATTATATTATTATTATTATTAATTAATGTATAGGCACAGACGCGACGCCAGTACATCAAGCCGTCTAAATATCCGTCAAATTTCTTTAATAGATTTTCAACTTTATCGCTAAAGCGTAAGGTCCAAAGTTGATTGGGAAAATTTGACCGTTTCGGGTAGCTTGATGTGCTGGCGTCTGAACAAAATATTATAATACATTTTTAAAGAATAACGGTGAAGTTTCTTGCCCATTCTTCTCCATACGTGCCTATTAAAAATAAATGATTTGACTTTGAATTTTAAATCATAAGTTCTTACTGAATTTGATCCAAATCAGTATAGCCGCATTTCTAATAGAAGCGAGAGTGCAATCTCATTACTAATAACATTTCGGTCCAAAAAACAAATAGAAAATGTGTATACTAATGGATTGACTTGCCTTACAAACGTCTCGGAAGCTGATAGCCTTTGCCACAAACTCATCCACTTCCTGTAGCTTGCCAATCTCACTCCCTGAGGGGGGCTCGATGTGACGGAGCCTGTTGCGATCCTGCACAATAATATTTGAAAATTAAGTTCAAACTGACGCTGTCAATGCTGCAGAATGCAGATGCAGAATACCCAGAATCGTCTGACGACAGTAATTAGATGTGTGTATTAACAAAATTTTATCCCTTTATAAAAATAAAAATCATTACAATTTTTTTTTGAACCAATTGTTGCGAAACTATGAATGTGTGTTTACAAGCTTCTCGTGACGGGGACTTTAGATAATATTAGTAGTATGACTGAGACGTATTTATGGGAAACGTTAATAATAATAATAGCCTCCCGACCGATTTCCAATCCGTGGCCAATCTCAACGGAGATTAGACAGATACGCAGGTGATATTATAGTGCTCTGAACCCACTTGGGTCACAGTCCGAAGACAAACGATCATTGATTTAACACTTGCTACAGAAAACGCGACTAATCTTATAACAAATTGGCACGTATCGGACGAGCCTTCTTGCTCAGACCATAGAAGGATCCGCTGCACATTAAGTACCAACCTATGGAAACCCATATCGAGACGAAATCCATGGCGCACCGATGTGCCCGGGTACAAGCGGCTCCTAGCCGCCCTGCTAGGCACCTAGCATAAATAACTATAAGAGAACCCCCACAAATTGAATACACTGTGACAAAGCTGTCGGAATACCTAACCGAACCATGCTGCGCATGCTGCAAACTAAGGGCACCACGAACCAACAGTGAGAGAAATCTCTGGTAGAACGCCGAACTTGGTAAACTCAGAAACACACTACGGAAGCAATTCAATAGCGCCAAAAACACCAGACTCCCGGAAGACGGAGCTATACAAAGAGACCCAATACACATACAAAAAGCAAATCAGAACCGCCAGAAGGACAACATGGCGGAAATTCTGTGAATCCATCGAAACCAATAATGAAGCCGCAAGAGTAGGGAAGATCCTATCAACAGATCAGGACCGAACCCTTGGCACGCTGAAGAAACCCGACAACTCATACACACTAACGGACCATGAAACCAGCAAGGTCCTTTTCGAGACTCACTTCCCAGACTGCAAACTCCTAGAGGACAGGACCTGGGAGGTTGTGCCAGATTGGACCCCAACGGAACTAGACTGGTCCAAAGCCCACGTACGAGCATGCACGTACGAGCATGCGTACTCCACAGGCAAATCAACGGAATCTGCGCTGCACAGCGTGGTATCCAAAATTGAATGCGCAGTGGATTACAAATGCACAGCACTGGCTGCCTTCATTGACATCGTGGGCGCCTTTGACAAAACCACTTTTAAAACCATCAGCACGGCCCTAAACAGACACAATATAGACTCGTCACTGAGTGGCTGGATCACCAACATGCTCAAACAGAGGGCAGTACAGGTGACCGTAAACGACACCACAAGGGCCCTTCGCCACTATGGCTGCCCTGTCGCCGCTTCTATGGAACCTGGTCGTAGACAGTCTAATAAAAGAACTCAACAACAAAAGTTACTTTACCGTAGGATACGCCGACGACATAACCATAATAATAAATGGCACCCACGAAAACACCCTGTGCAACCTAATATTAGCCTGAAAATAATAGAAAACTGGTGTGGTAAACACCAACTATCAGTGAACCCGACAAAACCGAATTGGTTCTCTTCACAAAAAAGAGGAAACTGACGACACTACAACTACCACGTTTCTTTGGTACAACCCTAAGCCTATCAACTGAAACTAAATACCTGGGCTTCTTTTTGGACAAACAGCTGAACTGGGCAAAACACACCAGCTACTAATGTAGCTGTAGCGCAGTAATCTGCGAAGCATTTCCTGCCAGGATATCCCTATGGCAATGAAAGCGAATGCTTGGCAAGAATTGGGGGATTAGCCACAGGGTCACTAATTGGCTATACACCACAGTCATCCGACCAATCATTACATACGGCTCACTATTCTGGTGGCCCAGAACAGACCTGAGCACAGCCCAAAAAGACCTTGAAAAGCTGCAGCGGTTCGCGTGTGTGGCAATCACTGGCTGCATAAGAACTACACCCACTGCTGCCATACAGGCTATGTTTGGACTGCCGCCTCTACACCTCATAGTGCGGGAAGAGGCGGCCCTGGCTGCCTATAGGCTCTTTAAATCAGGAATCCTGAGTAATGACTCTAGGGTCAAACATATACGTTTAAAAGAAGATGCGATCAAAAGGCAGCTAATAATGGCATCACCCTGCGACAAACCCCTGAAACAATACTGCTTACAAAAGCATTACAACATAGTGCTTAAAGAGGAGCAATGCGACTACTCAGGCCCGAAGGAACTGAGAATTTACACGGATGGTTCAAAGAGTCTTCTCACACGACCTCAACATAAAAATATCCAATTCGCTTGGAATGCTCAACACGGTCTACCAAGTAGATTGTGTGGGCATAATGCAAGTGGCTTATGCAAAATGCGTAGTTGACGCAGGTGGACGTCGTTACCAGGCTGCAGGCAGTCCAAAGAAGCTATATGCCGTCATTGGATGGCAGACTAACCAGGCGCTTACTACGACTGGACAGGAAAGGCCTGCGCCTGGTGACGGGGACCATCACGGGACACTGCTCGCTAAATAAACACTTTCACGCAATAGGCATAACGGACACTCCCCTTTGGGGTGCGCCAAAGTTCACCTAAATTTTCAACTCCGAAAATTGGAAATCCGAAAATGTTCTTCCTAAAATTTTCAACCTAACAATCACAATTCCTAACTACTCTGTCTCTAATGTTCATAATTTCGAAGCATTCAACTTCATAATGTCTGTAGCAATAAACATTTATCATACTTTTTTTTGTTTTCCTATATTTTCTCAACATAACCATCTTATACACTATTATTCAAAGGCATAGTTATCTTTTTTGTTTAGATTTCTTTTTATAGATTTTTTTTTGTTTAGAGGTTATTTATAGCGGTAACCAACATAATATACAAAAGTAACACATTTGTAATGACAACTTAGGATGCAAGAGCGAGCGAAGCGAGCTCGGGACTTGGGACACCCCGACTCGGACAGGTTAGGTTCGAAGGGGATGACCGTCATCCCCTTCGTGTTAGGTTCCTTTAAACCCTGTAGACAGAAATAGGGGCCCCGCGGAGCGGGGCTCCGTCGACTACGCCAAAACATATATTTTTGTAGATAAAAAAAAAAACTGGAATTTCTTTTCTCGGCCACTATGATTTTGCGAACTTTGCGGTTTTCAAATATACACTAAAAAGAGTCTATTCTATCCAAAAAAAATAGCTACTATCAAAAAGCGACGGGTGTGGAAGTACAGTGGTTCCATAGACACAACTCCGTACGTTATGTAAAGCATACCTCCAAATAATAATCATACCCTCAAATTAAAACTATAAATATCATCTTCTAATATTATGGTAATTATGTTTAGGGATAAAAGCGTTATGATAAAAAACAGTAGGAGTTTAAATATATTTACATTAATGATATTATTAATTACAATTTTTGGAAACATGAGTGTTATGAACATCGCCGGTAGCACTATAAATAGTATCAATGAAACTTTTAGGATGAAAAATTTTAGGAAGACTGATCATTCGGATTACAAATAATTAGGAAGAACAATTTCGGGTAAATAATTTTAGGTGAGCCAATATGGACCCCCCCTTTGCAGGGCTTGCATGGAGGATGAGGAAACCATTGCGCATGTGCTCTTTGAGTGCACAGGCGTCACCGATAAGGTCAGAAACCCTCGGGACACCCAGATCGTGCACAGATGTTCTCAACAGACCAGGAGGCTTAATCAGCTTCTGGAGGGAGGTGGGCTGGTTGGAATAACCAACAACATAGAACATAGATATAGTGCACAAGTGTGCGCGTAAACACAGATGCACTGTCTGTTCCTTTACTCTCACAGTCCGATGGGACGGCAATCCAACACGACCGGGGACAGATCAGGCGCAGGACCAACGGCTTTACGTGCTTTCCGAGACACGTGAAATGGGAAACATTATGATGCCTCCAACAAAACTGCAAAATTCCATGTTGCCAGCGACATGTTTCTAGCACCAATCTAAGATGTTATGCAAGTCTTGTTTCTTATTATGATTTGGCTTTTATATCTTTATTACATTAAAGTTACTTTTCGTGTCTGTCTCTGGTTGTATGCATAACCACGTTGCTCTACTAAACTCAGCAACGGATTACGATGAGGTTTCGAAGATCATTTAAAGATTTTCATTTATTTATTTTGTGTGTACTATAGGTATAGAGAAATTTCGATGTTTTTTCAAGTTGTGAAAACCGTGCGAAGCAGATGCAGGGCGCTATTTACTTATATAGAATTTATTTTCGGGAATTGTGAATAGTTAAGAGTTACTGTACATTTGTGTCGCCTTGACTGTATTTGAGTTCAGACAGCTACGAGGACATTAGCGGGCTTTTTATAAACACTCGTTCAATCGCGCCTGAAACAGCAATCGTGCGTGAAAGAGTGCGCGTTTAAAGATGTTGAAGGGGAAGGGAAAGCCTGCGGAAGCCATTCATTCTCGCGGACAATACATATATTTTGGTCAGGAAGTGTAGTTACCTCAACTTCCTTGAATATGATGGACCCCCAGGACACTTGTCCGCCGATGGCGCGTTGCTGTCCGATGGTTCTCTGCAGCATCATGAGAAAGGCGAAGTACAAAAAGTTCATGAGGGTCCACGATGCCACCATGTACAATAAGGAACTGGTGTTTTCTTCTTTATCTAGGTTTAAAAGGCACAAGACATTATTAGTTTTCTGGGTGATAGGGGCGGTAGAGTAAGGAACTGGTTAGCGCCCTGAAGTAAGTGGCTTACGTCTTGGATAGGATTGAAAGCTTGAGCTGATAATAATATACCTATCATCATTCATCTTGTCAACCAACTGTCGAAATTGCGTCACATCACCAGAAGGTCAATTCCCGTAATGAGAGGCTTTTCTTTTGAGTATTAAAAAAAACGTAGTTTCCAAGAACCCTGAAGATGGCGTGGAACTGACTACGTTACTAGGTGCCAAAGACAAAACGCTTGAAAAAAAAACATTGCGTCACGTGATATACGCTCGTTGAGTGACAGTTTCGTTTGCTTTCGTTTTACGATCTCGAAATTACATCCAATTGAATTAATAGAAAAATTATGTGACGTTCCCTTCCTTGCAGTAACTTACCAAGTTCAGCGCCATCTAACCAGCGGCTAGGGAAGCGTTAAAAAAAAAGAAAAAGAAAATCCCTCATTAAAAACGTTCAAAATCTAGTCGCAATCTCATCTCACCGACAATCAATGTTAAACACTTGTCAAAAATGTAAGGAAATTAGAGGTACCTATTTTTGACAGATCGAGACTAAGATCAGACTGTGAACGTTCTTAAAATTACGAGAATTGCCCCTCTGATTTTTCGCCTTCCTACATAATCCATATGGGTTTCATCAGCCAGTTTATACAATACACCGGGACCATGGGCTAATTGCGTAACACGCTATCCGTAGTAATGGCTTTAATTTTGACATTTTAACAACATTCATAGCGTTATTTACGTCGAGCAGATAAATATTTCGTACATAAGTATGAAGCAATGGATTTGCAATATCCGTCAAAATGATTTTAAAAATTGTAATTGATAGTGTGTTACGCAATTAGGGTGCTGCTGGTTAAAAACATATACAACGCGGTCGAAAATCTGTAAGAATTTACAGATTTTCGTCGTACAACGTCTTTAAAGTTAAGTGGACACATAGCAAGAAACTTACGTTCAGTTTGCAGCAGAGCAAACTTGTTAAAAGCATGCACTAGTCCCATAGGTGGTAATACCAGGTGCAAGAAGAACGTCAGAGCGGTATGCTGGCGGTCGTACCGGTGGTGGACCAGCAGCTCAGCGAGGTACGTCTGCAGGAGAGTGAATAGAATGGTCCAAACGCAAGCAATGTAGCCTGGAAGTATAAGGATGTGAGAGTTAGCCGCGCAACATGCATGCAATAGTGGGTACTACTAAAGGTAAGCAGCTCCATTAAAGAAAATATATTACGCTTAGTAAAACAGATAGTAACTATGGGAATTATTCTTTAATTAGGACTATTTAGCGCAGCCGTGAGGCACACAATACTGTTTTAAGTTTGTTTTTTGTGAATATTGTGTGTCTTACTTAACATGGGTCAAATAAACTTATTTTTCTTCTTTTTTCTGTTGATGTATCCAATTAGTTGGACAATTATAGGCTGATCCCGAAGGTGGTTCTAATTCAGTTTGTTGTTGTTAGATTTGGTATCAAATAAATAAGATTACACGCAGTTCAGCTTAGTACCGTTAACATGAAAAGGTTAAAGCTGAAAATGAAAGCCACCTTAGTTTCAAGGACAGCATACATACCTTTTTTATGAAACATGCCCATCATCATGGCGAGCATGATCATGACGGACTCATAGGCGAGCACAACTATGAGAGCTTCGACCATATGGATCCATCTGAAGATCAGGATGAGGGTGATGGAAGCCAGCACGCAGATTGGCAAGCAGGTGAGGTAGGCATACACCAGCCAGCCGACATACATTGACGAGTACTGGACGTTACGTAGGCGAAGAGCGCGCTGTTAAGAAGAAAAAACTTTAACATCATCATGCTTTTGTTTTTGGACGGGCAGGTGTGTTCGTTCAGACGACACGTGACCGCTAGGCGCACGCCACACTGGTCAGCACCCGCGTCTAACTCGCTTTGAAATTTGTTGTATATAATTTGAGTCTTATGACACATCAATAGATCTCAAATTGCATTTATCGAAGTCCAACCGAACACGCCACGCGCCCGCCTCGCGCCCGTCTCATGCCAACCCCGCGCTCACCCCACACATGCACCTACCCCAGGTGTCACATTTCGCCATACATCATCATTAGGTACGCGTAAAAACATTGCATTGGCATTAGAGCTGTTAGGGTGTTATTTATGTAATTTTGAATAAATATATAAAAAATAAAATAAAATCTCACGTTGTGACACCTAAGGCATAAGTGTGACGTTCGATTGCGACCACGTTAGAAATTTATATGGGAAAGTTATAGCGCCACCTGGTGGTCACTAGGACAAACCTAATTTCCCGTAAAAATTCTAACGAGCTCGCAATCGAACGTGAGTCGAAAAAACTCACACTAAGGCCACTGAAAGCCGTAAGGCGGGCACAACGCGTGTGGCGGGTCCTGTGCGTGGTCGACGCGGGTTATCTGAACACGCCCTTAATATGCCTTTGCTGACTCTCTGCAGGGAGCGTATAGGTTTTGCTCATAGACTTTCTCGTCTCTCTCTCCGTTGCCTTCATAGGTCATCCGAGCTTTCCAAGTAAATCGTCACACCAGCACTTCCTTGGCGGTTCTATGACGAATTGACGACATGGCATCACTACACTTAGCAGGCGTCCACTGCAAATCTATTGCCCTGATGCTTTGGACAGATATGACCAATAATGACATGCCTTTCCCAATCTTTTAGCCTGACAAACTTAAAACATTTTGAAGCTTATGGTTGTACGAATTTGATAGATAAGTAGGTTTAATATTGAATGCCAACATTACCTACCAATTGCCAGCGTTATTAATGAAGATTAAGTACAGTTCGATAATGTAAGTATGTGAAATTTTGATAATCTATTTGTTCAGCGAGCTTATACCTACACGTAAAAAGTCAATCACAACCAAATACATCAGGAGAGTCAGAAAGGTAAATTGAAAATCCATCAAATCCAAATAGAATTGATGATCCTGTACGTAAATAACCTTTTATTCCGCGAACCAATGTAATATTATTAAGGTAAACATGAAGACGTTACTCTTATAATCAAAATATTACTAACCAACAACTAATTTACACATATCTACACTATTACTTCAAAATTATATTAAAAATAACCCAAATACAGTCACATAAATATACAAACAGCTCTTCATTATCAATCACAAATAAAGCACACACTATACACTATATTATACATCATACATACCTCATATTTACACTTAATTACTTGCTTGGGCTGATTACAAGAACAGATAATGTTGATAAATCATCTCCCCATAGATCCATTATCTGCGTCGTAGTTGTACTAACTTTGCAACACGCAACGAAAAGTAATAATAAAATATTGAACATTGAAATATATAACGTTAAAATTCGATAACTTACAGAACAACATACAAAACATCGATTCAGTCTCTGTCTCTGACTCTGCGACCTGTGATCTTGACAACTGTGTTCCGCCTAATTTTAAACCAAACTTGTCACTCAAAATACTAAATCAAAATATCCGTAGTATTACTAAAAATATTTCAGGTTTCTACACAATCCTAGCTAGAACAAAAATTGAATGGGATATTATTGCATTAACAGAGTGCTGGCTTCCTGGTACACACAACATACCTGATTTGGACAATTATGATCGGTTTAGTACTATCAGCAATCTTACACAAAATGAGGGTGTTGTTGTTTATGCTAGGAAGGAACTCAAGGTCTCCGTAGAAGAACCCACATTCCTAAATGCCAACTGTCTCCAAATAAAAGTAGATCAAAATACAGTACTCCTAGCAATATACCGACCTCCAGGCTATAAAGACATCACTAACTTTCTTAATTCATTAAATGATACCTTAACCAATATTGCACGCTACAATAATATAATAATTTGCGGAGACATAAACATTAATATCCACGATCTATGCCGTGACCCAAACAAGCATAACTACTTAAACTTGTTGGCGTCACATGGTCTACTGCCTGCCCATACACTGCCCACTAGACAACAAGCATGTCTTGATCACTTTGCCTTAAAAAGTCAGCGGCCTGCTTCTACACTTGTTGCCCATTCTGCACTGACCGATCATGACACTGTCTTGCTGTTTCTCTCAAAGAAAACCACTAATACGGCTATGAGAGAAACAGTAATCCGGGTCAATCACGACCAGTTAGACATAGACCTTGGCCAGCTAGACTATAGTGAAGTCTACAACAATCGAGATCCTCATGTAGCAGCAGAAACTATGGTTAATCTAATAGGGCGAGTTATAGAGACCAATTCACAAACTGCCAAAGTACCTAACCGTAAAAAAATTATGAAACCATGGATAACCCCAGGGCTTCTTCGCTGTGTTCGACACAGAGACAATTTGCATAAAAAATTTAAAAAAGCGCCTGATAATGATGATCTAAAAATAACCTTTACCAGATACAGAAACTTCTGTAACAAATTATTAAAGAAAATAAAAAAAGAATACGAAAAGAATCAAATAAGCAAAGCAGGAACAAACCCCAAGCAACTATGGGCTGCAATAAATAATTTGACAAACAGGACTAAAAAGAAAGAAACTCCATCACATCTCCTAGCTCTGTCACCCACCCCAAAAACATCGGTAAATTCAGTTAACGATTACTTTGCTCAAATTGGTAAACAGCTCGCGGAAAAAATAACAAGCCCACCAGAACCAATCAAAGTCATTAATAATAAGAACTTGCACTCAATGGTTTTGCTACCAACAGACGAAGATGAGGTTGAAAAATTATTAATGTCCCTTCGTAGCGATTGTGCACTGGGATGGGATAGAATATCAAGTAGTATTATTAAAAAACATAAAGCCACAATTGTGCCCCCGCTTACATACATTTGTAACCTAGCTCTCTCAACAGGTAAATTCCCTAAAGTCTTTAAAAGATCAATCATACACCCGATCTACAAGAGTGGGGACAGAAGCCGTGTCAGCAATTATAGACCCATAGCTGTTTTGCCTGCCCTGTCAAAAGTTCTAGAGAGGATAATGAACAAAAGGCTTGTTGATTATCTCGAAAAACATAACCTTCTATCTCCAACACAATACGGCTTTCGGTCTGGCAAATCAACGTCCGACGCAGTACACGATTTGACAAACTTTGTTGTGACCAACCTGGACAAGGGGGAAAAGGTGCTAGGCATATTCTTAGACCTTGCTAAGGCATTTGACACGGTTTCTGTGCCCATTCTCATCCAAAAAATGGAGAATTTGGGAATAAGAGGGGTTCAACTTAAACTTTTTGAGAACTACTTGAGTGAGCGTACCCAGTGCGTTAAAATAAACGAACACATAAGTGACGAACGAGCAGTCTCATATGGCGTCCCTCAAGGAAGCGTGTTAGGTCCCACTCTGTTCCTTATATATATTAATGACCTGGGTATGCTCACACTCCCCAAGGGTAAGATCATAACTTTTGCAGATGACACGGCGCTCCTCTTTAGCGCTGATACATGGGACGAAGTTTTTTCATACGCGCAATCGGGCTTTAATACAGTGTCAAATTGGTTACGCAGTAATGTTCTTACACTCAATGTGGAGAAAACCAACTATATGACCTTCTCTCTTAGAGCAAATGGTAACGTCCCAAACTCCTCAGCGCCCTACACAATAATAACACACAATTGTCCACAACCGCACGATAACACTATGTGTACCTGCACTCACCTTCGAGGCACTAGACACGTTAAGTATCTGGGAGTTATAATCGATAGTACTCTTAGATTCCAGGAACACATTGACACACTTAAAACCAGGTTACGCAAGCTAATATATATTTTCAAAACCTTGAGACGAGTAGCTGATGACAAGTTAAAGAAATCAGTATACTTTGCCCTTGCTCAGTCACTGTTAACCTATTGTGTCACTGTCTGGGGAGGTGCTCCGAAAACTACAATTATTGAATTAGAGAGAGCCCAAAGAGCTATCTTAAAAGTGTCCTCGTTCCTGCCATACCGGTATCCCACAGAGCTCCTATACAAGGAGGCTAAAGTCTTGACAGTGCGTCAACTTTTTATTCTTAATATCGTATTAAAACAGCACTCATTACTTACCTATCATCCCACGGCTTCACATCGCAAAAGACGGTACAACCCCGTAGACCGCCGTCTAATGCACCAATCTACTACACAATTTTCAAAGCGGTTTTTCTGCCACCTAGGTGGTTTTCTATATAACAAAATAAACAGGATGTCACCTATAGTTAACCTCACTAAAACTATGTGCAAAAAGAAGGTTACTGCCTTACTAGAAAAACTAAATTATGAGGATACTGAAAACATACTTACCTCTATGGTGTAATATCAGATATAGCTATAACCTTACAAAATACAAACCTACTTACATCATCATTCTCATGTCCTAAAGTTACCTTTAAGTCACATAATATATAATATAATATAACACTATCACTCAGTCACGCACGCCCATAAAAGCGCCAGCACATTCACACACCAACATGTCGCTCACACAGACCAACACCACTCCACACACACACACACACACACTTCCACACACAAATAACCTAATTAACAAAAGCTTAGTTTTTAATCATGTATAGTTCAAAATTTAAAATTTCCACTCGAGCCACCAATCTTTTTATAATGTTGATGTTTTATCTTTAAGGTTGTCAGTGTACAAGTACATAACAAAATGAAATGTATCTTTTTGTAAAAGGGCGGAGACCTGGTGTCCTGAAACACAGGCCTAGAGCTTAGTTTAGGCACCAGTCTCCCACAATATTAAAGTGTTATCTGACTCTGATACCATGTAACATAAGTACTTTTATAATATTGTGGTGAGAAAATAAATCTTATTATTATTATTATTATAAGTATTTTTTCTGCGGTTTTCCTTAAGCACGCCTAGATTGCTAGTGATACAATTATCAGGAGTCTATTAAAAGCACATGACTGATATTATTTGTTCTATTTCTAGATATATGTGCGGTTCCTGGATGAGTCATCTTTTTATAGGTTTAAATACTAAATTGGGTAATATCAAATTAGAGGATTTGCGATTATGTTCCGGTAATATTACAGATAGTTCTGATTTCTAGAATCGACAGTGATAACGAGAATATTGGCTCAAGTATTAGCCTGACTGCAGGATAGCGTGTCTGAATGACCAGAGGCGTACGGAAACTTGTACCGTCACTTGTTGTCTAGTGGAGGCTCTTGTATTGCACCAGTAATATTAGGTAGGAACATGTTGTTATCATAAATATGCATGCATTGTAGCAATCTGCATAGAATAAGACTAAGTCATAGATCATCCAGCCCGCTGGGAATACTTAACACGGTCTACCTACCAAGCGGAGTGTGTCGGCTTATGACATAGCAGCCAGAAAAGTTACGGACACCCATATTCGCATACTCTCTGACAGCGCCTCAGTCCTCCAATCCCTAGGGAAAAAATGCATCACATCGAACCTAATGTAGAATGTCACAATGCGCTTGAACGGGTAACTGTATCGAACCGCAATACAGTGACACTACAATGGATAAGGACACAGTGGATCGCTAGGAAACGACGCAGCCGACTAGCTAGTCAGCTGCGCCGTTTCCTAGCGACCCACTGGATTCTAGCCATCTGGCCAGAAGGGCATCCAGCACGTCGGGGCACCCAGATCTTACACAGATGTTCTCAATAGGCCAGGAGCAATATTTATTATTTTATATTATAGCCCAATTCTTGAATCAAAGGAAAGAAGAATTTTGCCCATCCAACAGGTAGTTCCAGAGAGTAGCGCCTTTAAACAAACAAAATCTTTAGCTTAACAATTATTAGTTTATATAGATATAGAAAGATACGCAACTTACCTTAAACCTACTCATAGTTTCAGTAACAACCAGTGCTTCGGTTTCCAACACGGGAGGCATGAGAGCCAGGGTGAAGCACAGCAGTATTCCTGACAAAGCCCTTATTACTCTCTGTTCTTCCATCAGCGGTGAGACTGGCATTGCGACCAATGTTACCTGGAAATAGAAGAATATTTGAAATAACAATAAGTGCTCTTACGCACTAGCGGTTAACCGCGCGGCTAGCCGTTTTTCCAGTTTAATATGCAACCGCTTATGATTGTACGCACTTCACCGCCATAAAATTTCAACCGCGACGGTTGAATGGAGGGGTGCGCGGCGCGCTTCGCGGCTAGCCGACATCTTGTGTATATCACATCTTGTGTATATGTCGCAGTCGGATTGTATAATCCGCCATATTACATTACGGCTAGCCGTTATCAAAAACAGGGCCGTTTTGAAATGCGGCGGTTCAACGATTAGCCGGATTGAATACAGCTGAATAAAAAACCGTCGGAATGTATTAGCCGCCATACGTTATTCAACACAGCTAGCCATAATGTAATAAAGCGAGACATTAGCCGCCTCTTTGACAGGTTTTAGTTCCGATTCCTAACACTCGTGGCGCTGCGTGACATAACAACAACAATGACGATACAGAACTACGTCGACATAGGATGTAAGAGCGAGGGATTAAGGGCACCCTGAGGTTCGGTTTGGTTAGGTTACTTTAAACCCTTTACACAGAAATAGGAGCCACGCGAAGCGGGGGGGCTACGTCGACATAGGATGCAAGAGCGAGCGAAGGGCACCCCGACAATTTAAGTAGTAGTAGGTATGATGCGGCTAAACGTTGATCGCTTTATTGAAGAACGTATCGCAATGACAATCCGGCTAATTGTTGAACCGCCGCATTTCAAAACGGAGAGCCGTTTTGAAATGCGGCGGTTCAACAATTAGCCGGATTGTCGGATCAAAAACAGAGGTTTTTGATAACGGCTAGCCGTAGGTAATGTAATATGGCGGATTATACAATCCGACTGCGACATATACGCACTGGCGGTTCAGTCAGTTTGCAGCGAACCGCCGGTGAAGTTTGCACGTAAATATATGGATGCCGTCGAGCTAGCTTGTTTTATCTATTTTTACTACCGAAAACAACGAAAGAAAAATAAAAAAGATAGGTACTGGATTCAACCTTTACTAGAAACACGCAACGAATTTGGCCACTTCGCAAGTTGTTTTCAAGAACTGAAGAAGCACGAAGATAAATTTTTCGGCTATGCTAAAATGAGTGTTTCGTCATTTGAAGAATTAATGGACCCAACACGCCTTCAAGCGGTCCAACCGCTTAACGCGGTTTCATCGCTGTTGACCGGCATAGCGGTCAGCCGCTATGGCTACCGCGTCAGGGGGCTGGCCGACGAACCGCTAGTGCGTAAGGACCCTAAGCCTTCGTGAACCTACATGACGGCGGTGCCACACTGGCGGTGGCGCAGCGCGGTGCGGCACCGGCATCATGTGCAGGAAACCTTAGTGTTATTTTGTTTTTCTTTCTGTTGACTTCGCACGGTTTGTGCATTTAGCCAATGTCACGTTTAGTTTTCAATGGGACGTGTCCGCCAATTTAGGAGTTTTCCGCACTCTAATGTTCTCTTGTATCAGCATGAATTACGCTGGGGTGTATTTATAAACGATGTTTAAAGTTAAGTGACGTTCAAACGTCAAAAATGTATGGTTAAACAGTAGCTAATCACTACGTAACTTTCAGCAACGTTTATGAACAAAGGGGATAATTAGAAACTCCTCCTGGCGAGGCGGGCCGGGTCGGGCCGCATAAATCCGCCTGCTAAACATATTGTATAGAACTGCGTCGACTACAGGTGCGTCAGGACGTAAGTAATTCGCCCGACGCGACGGGATAAAATACTCGCCGCACCTTCGACGTATAGCTTTACTTAGGTACATCATCCCATGCCGATTTCGGCTACGGTGACTGACGCCTAGGTTCATGAAATAGATAGGTAACGCTAAGGTAATATATTTGCCAGTCAGCAAAGTGATAGCAGGGTTGCTCGCCACTGCCAGAGTCGCGGGTTGTTCGAAAGAGCCAACGTGGCCCCTGGCACAGGCAACTGAAGGAACACGGGTGGGTTTTAGTCAGTAAAAGTCTGACATTCCCTTCCGCTGTGCCCAGGGCGGCAGAAGTTATTTGATGACATCCCAACCAAAAATACTTTTTTTAAAATAAATAATGCATCATTATTCGTACAGCTGTCTAATAAACTTCTCAATACGCATCAAAAACACTATTGCAGCAAAATTTTAGAGTTAAAAATAAACGCTTTGATGAACCCGTTGAAAATTAAATAAGTAAGTATATGAGTTCAAATAGTAAGGAAGGATTGTATTATAAAAAATCGCCCGGGAACAACTCCCCTCGTTTTCGACCGACATTGAAAATGGCAAACAGGTGGGCACCGCGGCGTTAACGCTATTTGTGCCGCTTGAATTGGAAGCCCTAAGGTATTCCTATTTTTTCTGTCAAGTTTCCATGACAATTTTGCATTGTTTTCTGTAAGATTAGCAAGATTGCAACTAAAGCTCTTCTGGATCTATATCACGGTCGTTGATGATAATTATAATTATAGCTTTTGAGATGCCACTTTTTTTCCGACGTATCGATGTTTACTACGTATTACATGTACTTTTTTTTATGCACCACACGGGCGCACACTACTGATTGCAATATTGCACCAGTTGCATCACATTTTATTTTCACTTGTTTTGGGACATAACTACATAATATGCGAAAAGATAACAATATGTAAACAATGCGAGTTGTTGAAAATAACATTGGAAATACATAATAGATGATCATTGTGTTTGCGATGCATTTAAGTTGCATTTACAATGTTGGAATCGAGAATTTAGCCCTTTATTCCACAGCCGAAATAGCTCAGTTGGGAGAGCGTTAGACTGAAGATCTAGAGGTCCCCGGTTCGATCCCGGGTTTCGGCAGCTAATCTTTTTTGCATGATATTACTTTGCATTTTGTCATGCTGAAATTACCAGTGTTTTTTGTGTTTTTCACGCTTTAACGCCCTTGTGAGACTATTTAGATTTGCCCTACTCCACATTTTCTTCGTCTACCACAACAAGTTTTAATTTTCTCTTGCTAAACTATGATGAGACGATGCTTTTTGAGCTTCAACATTAAGATCCAAAATAGCTCAGTAAAGAAAGTTTGTCGTTTTAGCCGATAGGTAACATCTCGTCGGGCGCACCGCTTGTTGTTCATGTTCACTATATTGTTAGTTTAGGGTAGACTTCAGGCTTGCACACATTTATTCTTCATTTCATCCTAATTTGAAAAGGATGTTGTGTTCCACGACCTAGTACCAAGAGCCGAAATAGCTCAGTTGGGAGAGCATTAGACTGAAGATCTAGAGGTCCCCGGTTCGATCCCGGGTTTCGGCAATTACTTATTTTGAAGTGGCATGCATTAATTTAAATTAGTCCACAGCCAGATTAAATTCGTCAGGCTTCTTTCTACTTGAGTCAGCTCTGCTAAGCCGTGTAAAATCAACCTAGGCTTTGGTATAGTAATACACTGGCAGCCATGCCCTTGCTCAAGTTAGTGTTAAAAGGTTTTCCCAGAAGGGAATGTACCAAAAAAGTTTGTAGTCTGAAATTATAACATAGAATCAGCACTTTTCGAACGTCAACATTACAAAAGACAGTCCCCCAAAACGCCCGCCCTTCACCACTTCCTAGTCTCTATCTAGGGTTGGCAGACGTGTGTATATTGCATAGTATAGTCCCTACTATGACCGCGTGTCTACAGCGCGTGCGTCACCAGAGTCGTTTAATCTATACTTTACTTATTTTAAAAACAATGAACCTATATTACATTACAGGCTTCAGTAACAAGAGCTGAAATAGCTCAGTTGGCGTTAGACTGAAGATCTAGAGGTCCCCCGGTTCAATCCCGGGTTTCGGTAGTCATAATTTTTAGTATACTCCTTTGATTTTTGAACGGAAGGGTCTTTTCTTTTGTAGTTAGGTATTAGGGGTACCTAACGCACGGCATAAACCTCTGGGTTTAGAAGCATGCAATTTTGCAAGAGTATTCCTTTTTAACCGACTTCAAAAAAAGGAGGAGGTTCTCAATTCGGTTGTATGCTTTTTTTACGTTTGTTACCTCAGTCCGCCGTCATTTATAAACCGGTTTGGAAAATTATTTTTTATTCAAAAGGGAATTCTTCCAGATTGGTCTCATTTTTTATCAAAATCCAGTTTTGATGATGGGATCCATGAGGAATTGAGGGAACTCCTCAAATATTATAGGCACACGTATAGCGATTTGAATATTTTTTTATAGTAACTCGTGCATTGCTCTCGGAAACCACCATTTGGTGAAGTGGAACTGATGAAGAAGGCCACAGACGGCCAACGGAACTACTCAATTATAAGTATTTCACGGGTTGCGATTCGATTACTTTAATATGGTTGATAAGCAATTTATGCTCGTCACAATGCGAATGGTTAAATGGAGCTGATGGTGGAATACTCGGAGAACTCCTCAATAATTAACGTCCCTGCATCGGGAAAAGCAATATTTTGTAAAAGGTGATGGGCAAGTTGACATTAGGCTATTGTAACTTAGATACATTATAAACAGACCTACTTAAAAGCGAGAAATAAATACGTTTTACCAAAAAAACAACCAACTTCCCAAAAAAAACACTACAAAGTAAAAATAACTTTAATTTCGGAAGTCGGTGGCAAAAGTTATTTATTGAACTAGCGGCCCGCCCCAGGTTCGCACGGGTGCAGTTTTTTTTGAATTTCCCAAATTTTCTTTAAAAAAAAAAGAATTATCCGATTTGGTGCAGTAAATCATAAATCATAAATAATGCAGTCATTCGGAAGTTAAGCGCGTACAGACATTTCGGCGACTTTGTTTTATACTAAAGGTATCTAAGGATAAGGAAGTGGTAGGTAAGGAAGTTTTTTTTTAATTCATCCCCGAGAGGATTCATTGGGGATAAAAGTTTGTAGCCGATGGGAAACATCCCATCAGGTGCACGGCTTGTTGTTCACTATATTGTTAGTGCAGTAGCCTGCACTGCACTGACTTCAGCCTTGTACATTTTTATTCTTCACTAGCAGCGCCCCGCGGTTTCACCCGATTAAGTTTCGATTCCGTGGGAATATCGGGATAAAAAGTATCCTATGTGTTAATCCAGGAAATGGTCTATCTTTGTGCTGATTTTCATCTAAATCTGTTCAACGGTTTACGCGTGATTGAGTAACAAACATCCAAACATCTTCACAAATTTTCACATTTATAATATTAGTAGGATTTCATCATAAATTGAAAAGGATGTTGTTTATCTACTCATGTGGTTGTGTTCCACGATCTAGTAAAAAGAGCCGAAATAGCTCAGTTGGGAGAGCGTTAGACTGAAGATCTAGAGGTCCCCGGTTCAATCCCGGGTTTCGGCAAAAAACAACTTTTTATTCGATCGTTCCTAGTTTCTTTTCATTATAGTAAAATGACTTTGTGTATTAACACATCATTTTGATAAAGCGCAGAAACATCATTAACAATCACTTATCCGTTGCAAGGACAAAAATTGACAACGTTTGGGCGTCTAAATGAGAAAAAAACCCACAAACACAAATACTGTATCAAACGTGTCGTGACGGTCAAAACTTTACCCTTTTTTCGGTCTTGCTCTTATTCGCCAAGTATACAGAGTATCATCATTCTCATCAGTCTACGGCAGTCCACTGTTGGACATAGGCCTCTCAAATTGCAAGCCATTCAACTCGATTCTCAACATCTCTAATCCAGCAGCTACCAGCCACCCTGCGAAGATCGTCGCTTCTCCGACGTCCTACCTTAAGTTTACCGAATCGGGGTCACTACTCAAGAACACGTCTACCTCAACGGGATGACCGCAGCAGTGTGCAGAGTATAACCACAGAATAAATAGCACAAGTTTAGTATAACTTGTAAAGGCTCCTACAAACAGATTCCTAGAAAATCGCGCGCGACACAAAGGCACCGCAAGTCGCGCAACGAGCGTTGCCTTTGTGTAGCTCGCGATTTTATCGCGTGTCGCGCCTGTTTGAAGGAGCCTTAATAAGAAACTTCGTTCCAAAAAAATTAGTACAGCACACCATCCAAAAGTCAATTGTAGCCATGTATAATGGCCAGCGGGATTGTCCGAAAGGGTTACCGCTGGCCCGGAACATAAAGGGCTAAGGAAGGAACACGGGTGGGTTTTAGTCAGTAAGTCTGACACTCCCTTCCGCTCCACACAGAGCGGGAGGAGTCATTTAATGATTTCCCATCCGCAAAAAAAAAAGCCATGTATAATTAGGAGCATTATTAAAATTCATCCAGTGTAGCATCTGAATGTTTGTGCGCAGACTATCGATCGATCTAACACCTGTTTTGATCACGTGTAGATAGCGCATACGTGAAGGACTGCAGGATTGTGCTCATCAAAAATGTATCTGATTATTGAATATGGTAACGCGATAGGCAGGAATCGAGGTTCCTAAATGTTTGTTATGGCATATACGCGCAGTTACCCCTTTATTAATTAACGCGGAATAAAGTCAGTACCTAACCCCTTTACTAATAAACGTATATCATATCAGATGAATAGTTACACACCGATTGCTCTCTTTCAGTCGTCAGTAATTTGACTTTCGAAAGAAGAAGACAAAGCGTTGTGTTACAATACAGATGCTATACAACGTTTATTAGTAAGGGGGTAAGTATATAACGGGTGTAATAAGACACCTAATGAAGCCGAGAGTCACTTGTATTCACCGTCATTGTAATAATTTTTCTGTACTGGATCCTACCTTCTGGTTACGGAGATATTGAAGGACAAAATTCCAACAACTACTGACGTTTTTTTAATATAAAAACCAGGCTTTTAATGATATAACTAAAGATCGGAGATTCGGATGAGTGAATTTTTGGCTATGAAAGTTTGGAAGCGGCATCTTAAAATATTTTGTCTGTAAAAAAATCCCGGGATGCCAGTAACAAAGAAAATGCATAACTAGAGTTACTTAGCTGTCTTTTTGAGTGGTTGTGTCTTGAACCGTGTTCGTCAGTTTAAATATCTAGGGCATATTGTAACGGAGGATTTGAAGGACAATCTAGATGTAGACCGGAAACGAAGAGCATTGGCGGTGAGGTGTAATATGTTGATCCGAAGGTTCTCACGCTGCACAGGTTCAGTTAAAATAACTTTATTCAAAGCTTACTGTCAAGTATTTTACACGAGTAGCCTTTGGTTTAGCTTCAATCTAAAGGCCGTTAATGGTTTTCGAGTCCAGTGCTGTTGCGGTTGCCACGCTTCTGTAGTGCCTCACGGATGTTCGTGGAGGCCCGGATTGACAGCTTCGCTGCAATCAGGCGCAAGCGAGCAGCGTCCTTGTTGCACAGGGTGCGTGCCAGTGGCAACAGTCTCCTGAGTGTCATTGCCAACAAACTGGATTGTCCTTTCATCTGGTACTTAAGTCAGCTACATGCTCCTGTAAATATTGGTAATGTCTACTAACATAGTTTTTGAGTTTTTATGTTACTAACATCTTGGCACCTCTTGTAATTATGGAATTGTATTCTGAAATAAAGAGATTATTATTTCCTTTATTTCAATAAATACATATAAATTACATTTTTAAATATTAGAATACAAAAACATTTAAAAATATAAAAATAGTTGCCCACCGGTATCGGGATCAGGGTCCAAGCTCGGCGGTCAGGTCTCCAGAGAGAGGAACCTCCTGACAATGCGAGCCGTGTCCAGAAGTACTGCTTTCTGAATCAAGCCCTTGATCCAGCTGCCCAACGAGAGCCTCTTCAGGTGTTGGTCGAGGCTCTTGGCTATTAATCCATTGGCTGTTACGACTATCGGCACAATGATTGCTGAGTCCACATCCCACATGTCGACAACCTTGCGAGCCAAGTCAAGATACTTACTTAATTTGTTTATCTTTCTCGGCTTTCACGAGGTTCTCATCATGCGGGACGGTTATGTCAACAATCAATGCGCGACGCTCTGATCGATCCACCACCACTATGTCAGGCTTATTGGAAACAATAGTCCTGTCAGTGATGATGTATCGATCCCAGTACAATGTGATATTTCCATTTTCGAGAACTGGGTCGGGCACATACCTGTAGTATGGTACCTCCGATTCAACAAGGCTGTATTTCAGAGCAAGATGCTGATGGATTATCCTGGCTACAAGGTTGTGTCTATGCAAATACTCTCCATTAGCTAGACGAGAACACCCGGAGATAATATGCCTGATTAATTCCCCCGGCCGGTGGCATGCCCGACAGATGTCAACCGTGCCGTCTTTCACAATAAATCTCCGGTAATTGTTCGTCATCATAACTTCGTCCATAATTGCACAGACAAAACCTTCGGTTTCTCCAAAGAGGTCACCGAAACGCAGCCAGGCTACGGACGCTAGTAAATCTACATCGGGTCCATGTAGGGCCCGGAAAAAGCGTCCGTGAAAGCTCCTTACTCTGCCATACCTCCATGTGATCTTTAGTGTCAAGCACTACTGGCTTGCGCCAGTTCTCTTTACCTAAGGAGAGCGGGGTGAGACCCTTGTCCACGGCGACTACATCCCGATGCATCCCTACGTCGGTTTCTAGGAAATATTCCCTGAGGCTGCATATCTCACGATTGTGGAGAGTCTTAGCGTTTAAAAAGCCTCGACCTCCTCACTTTCGTGGGATATACAGATTATTATTATTTTTTTCTTTTTTCTCGGAACCATTGGGTCCCGGTCCTTTGGAAGGCGTACGAGGGGCTGAAGCCAACTCGCAGAGGCCCCTTAGGAAATTTTTATGAAATGCGGCACCAACCGACGATTATCCCTGTATGCGCTATGCAAGTGCACCCAAGGATAACCGCCGGTTGGTGTAGGACTATTGCAGGATAAGGAAAAATAAAAAGTTGGACTATGGGTTTGGGTGGCTAAAGTGGACTGGTTACCAAGAACTATGGAATAACTACGACCCCTGCCTGATCAATGTTTTATTATATACACGGATAAAATGGCAGGGGGTGACTTGCACACTCAACAATGGGCCCCCGGAAACGATCGCTAGCACATCGTGACGTAGCAACAAGGGGGCAACATGTCCTGAGGTGCTTATGAGGAGTGGAGAGGTATTCCACGGCTATCAGGACAATCCCGGAAGTACGGTCAAGATCCCTACCAGCATCTTACTGGAATACTTCCTTCCTCCGAGCACGTTTGCTCTTGCGAATCTCCACTCAAGCCGGCCAATAAAGGCAAGAATGGGGTGGGAGCTATGTTCATCGTCATTGTTCACTCCAGCCGGCCAATAAAGGCAAGCCAGAGGTGAGGAACAAGACTTCTCCCTGAAGATAGGGTCCGTGGGGTCGCTACTGCCCAACAGTTCGCCACATGCTGCCCTGCGGATTTCTGTATCTCTCTTGGTCTGGCTCCTCACCTTAGACCTATTCCAGCAAAGTAAACTCTTCCGGCATAGGCCTAGAGTTTGGAGCGCGCAAGCCCCACCACGGCGTCAACGTAGAGATACGGCGGCGGGGTTATTATTATTCCCTTTATTTCATTTTAAACACATATAAATTATATTTTTAAATATTAGAATATAAAAACATAAAAACATTTAAAAATATAAAAAATAGTAGCCCACCGGTATCGGGAACAGGGTCCAAGCTACCGGCGGTCAGGGCTCCAGAGAGAGGAACCTCCTGACAATGCGAGCCGTGTCCAGAAGTACTGCTTTCTGAATCAAGCCCTTGATCCAGCTGCCCAACGAGAGCCTCTTCAGGTGTTGGTCGAGGCTCTTGGCTATTAGTCCATTGGCTGTTACGACTATCGGCACAATGATTGCTGAGTCAACATCCCACATGTCGACAACCTCGCGAGCCAAGTCAAGATACTTGACTTGTTTATCTTTCTCGGCTTTCACGAGGTTCTCATCATGCGGGACTGTTATGTCAACAATCATTGCGCGACGCTCTGATCGATCCACCACCACTATGTCAGGCTTATTGGCAACAATAGTCCTGTCAGTGATGATGGATCGATCCCAGTACAATGTGATATTTCCATTTTCGAGAACTGGGTCGGGCACATACCTGTAGTACGGAACCTCCGATTCCACAAGGCTGTATTTCAGAGCAAGTTGCTGATGAATTATCCTGGCTACAAGGTTGTGTCTATGCAAGTACTCTCCGTTAGCTAGACGAGAACACCCGGAGATAATATGTCTGATTGATTCTCCCGGCCGGTGGCATGCCCGACAGATGTCAACCGTGCCGTCTTTGACAATAAATCTCCGGTAATTGTTCGTCATCATAACTTCGTCCATAATTGCATAGACAAAACCTTCGGTTTCTCCAAAGAGGTCACCGAAACGCAGCCAGGCTACGGACGCTAATAAATCTACATCGGGTCCATGTAGGGCCCGGAAAAAGCGTCCGTGAAGCTCCTTACTCTGCCATACCTCCATGCGATCATTAGTGTCAAGCACTACTGGTTTGCGCCAGTTCTCTTTACCCAAGGAGAGCGGGGTGAGGCCCTTGTCCACCGCGACTACATCCCGATGCATCCCCACGTCGGTTTCTAAGAAATATTCCCTGAGACTGCATATCTCGCGATTGTGGAGAGTCTTAGCGTTTAAAAAGCCTCGACCTCCACACTTTCGCGGGATATACAGCCTCATTACCGATGACCGTGGGTGATGCATTCGATTTGCAGTCAGCAGTGTACGGACCTTCCTATCCAGGGCGTCGAGTTCGGTCTGAGTCCATTTGAGTATGCCGAAAGAGTACATCAGAACCGGCATGACCCAACCATTGAAGGCGCGCACCTTGTTTCCGCCTGAAAGAAGACTATTAAATACTTTTTTCAGGCGGCCAAAGAAGCGCTCCTTCTGTGATTGCTTCATGTCAGTAACATTGATCCCCAACGCTTCCGACATACCCAAATACTTATAGGTTTCGGATGCGGAGAGGGCTCGAAGGTTTGTGGAATCCGAGAGTTGGGTCCCCACGGATTCCACAATCTCCCCTCGCTTTACATGCATGACCGCACATTTGTCCACACCAAATTCCATTCTGATGGCGCTACTGAAAGTTTCAGTAATTTTCAGTAGCTCCATCAGTCGCAAATTGTTGGGAGCAAAGAGTTTTAGGTCATCCATGTAAAGGAGGTGAGATATAACCCGACCACCTCTCCTCAGCCGATAGCCTAGACCTGAATCCTCCAGCAATGTGCTTAGAGGATTCAAGGCTAAGCAGAACCAAAGCGGACTCAAGCTGTCGCCCTGGAATATGCCTCGCTCGATCCTTATCGGCTCGCTATTCCTCTGGATATTTCGACATCCTGGATAGCGAAGGACCGTCCTCCATTGCCCCATACACGACATCAGGAAGGTGCGTAGAGTTGTATCTACTTTATACAACTCCAGCACTCTCATGAGCCATGTATGCGGCACCGAGTCATAGGCCTTCTTATAATCTATCCAACATGTCGACAGATCCTTTCGGAAACGACGAACCTGTTGGCTAATGGTCATATCAATGAGGAGCAGCTCCTTAGTACCCCGGGACCCGTTCCTACATCCATTTTGAGAGACAGACATGATGGAGTTGGTGTCTATATGTTTGTTAATTTTAGCTCTCAAAATGGATGTAAGAACTTTATAGACCGTCGGTAAACAAGTGATCGGTCTATAATTTTTGGGATCCGCGGTACTACCTGACTTATGGAGCAGGTGGGTTATTCCCGTCGTTAGGAACTGGGGCAGCGATCCTGACTCTAGGGCTGACTGGAACTGGGATGCCAAGCGGGCGTGCGACCCTTGGAACCATTTTATCCAAAAGTTGTGCAGTCCGTCCGGCCCTGGAGATTTCCAGTTAGGCAACGGACGGACTGCACGAGCAACATCTTGGGGGCTGATGGTAAGTACCCCCATTTCTGGTATTAGATCGCACGCTCGCTCAATCTTCGCAGTCCAATCACCCTCGGTGTGACTGACAGGCACCGACCAGATGTTTCGCCAGAACGAACACATGGCGTCATCATCCGGCAGGGGCGTGTCAGTAACACCTTGGTCCGGTCGCTCCCAAGCCCTATAAACCCACCTTTCATCATTCTGGAATGTGCGATTCTGAGTGTACCGCTCCACTCTCCGTCTGTACCGACGAATACGGTTTGCCCATGCATAGATCTTCTGCTTCAGGAAGTCGATACGCTCTGTGACGCGGGACAAATAATCTCGAGAACTAATATCAGTTCCCGAGAACGCCCGCCTCACAAAGCGCATCACTCTAGGGCGAGTATTGCCCTCCCTGAAGCAGATTAACTTGCCGATGAGTGCTCTAGCCTCACCGATACGACACTCAATCCTGCACTGCCAAGCTGGTACAGCTGGTTTTGGTCGTGGAGCTCTGTCACTGTTGGGGAATTTGACATGAGCTACACGACATGCCGCTACAGCTGCACAGTACAAAATTGAATGGGTATCGGTGAGGTCTTTGCTGTTGTTAAAACAATTTGACAGTTGTAAGTCAAGAGCACACACCAGCGCCTTGTTTTTCTTGTGCATGGGCAAACGAGGTAAACGTGGTCTAAGTCCAGGTGGAATAGAACGGTACTCACGGAAAGCATCCTCCAAAGCGCTCCTCAATCTTGCATTACACTGGGAACTCACGGTTATAGCCTCGTCATCATCCTCTACATAAACATGGTCGGGTCGCGGTGAAACACTGGGTACATTTTGCAGTTGCACCGCGATCAATGACGAAGCAGGCGTAACATGGCTATTCCGTGATTCGAGGCGTAGTCGATCAAGTACGACGTTATCCAGCATATGGTTTCGCTGGATGACCCGCACCTGATCCGACAGTCGTTGCGCCGACACGTTGACAGCCGGCTCAAGCACCTGAAACAGAGAGAGCATCCGACCACGGTACGCAGTCAAGTTACTTCCCCCCTCTGTAGCCCCAAAGTATGCGCGCATGACATTTTCATTGACAGTTTGTGTCCATCTCATGCGCTGCACACTTCCACCGGGAGCGGGGACCCTATCAGAGGCCGGTGGGCCTCGGAGTCCTAAGCTGGCCGGTGGTCGGCCTCTTCCGCGTCGACATACTGGTGGTGGTGTCGTCGGCGGCGAAAAGTATTCGTCACTCGAGCTCGACGCAACTGCAGCGGCCGGTCTCACTGAACTCACGTCTGGAGCAGGATCCGGCAACTGCGAGGCGGAGCTGAGCGACGAACCCGAAGATGTTGGGTGTGTGTTTTTAAGTAAATGTCTTGCCCGACTTCGCGTCAGCATCTCCGTGTCTGTGTCAACTGAGTATTTCGTTTTGATTTTGTTGCATCTTGGTGCTAATATTTTTCTTCAAAAATGGTAGATGGTAGATGGTAGAGCACATATCAAAACATTATTTCTTCATTATTTATGTTGAAAAATACTATAAAATACCACGGAGTAAAATTTTTGCTACCGTCAACTTGACAGTCGGGCCACAGATTATTATTATTATTATTATTATTATCATAACTAGTCGGGTGTATAGTATGGAAGGAAGGAACAACATAAATAAAATTATTCTAAATATATGTAGTCCGTTCCGTTATCTTATCTTGACGCAGTTTGGTGTCTACCTACCTACTTTACAATATTAGGTAGGTAGGTAGATATGCATCCGATTCTATAGTCAGAAAAAACACAAAATTCCGGAATCGCGGGATTTTTACTATCGATACAAAGTTGCATTCCAAAGCCAACATTTGAAAGTACCTAAGTAAATTTACATCCGATTCTATGTATAATCAAAAACCCTAAATTTGTCGATCCTGGAACCGCTGGTTTTTGTCGATACAAAAGCGCATTCCATATTAACCAATATCTTAACTTTAGGTAAATATGCATCCGAATATCCGATCTCTAGATATAACACAACTTTAAAGACCCATGCACCGTTGCATGCGCCCATAAGCACCATGTTTTTCGTGCGTTTCGTTGCGCACTACCGTAAACAGCGATGTTACACACAAAAAATAAAAATAACGGCTATGTGATGATGGGTATTTTTGCATCCTGTGTAACCAGGGGGTTAGTGAACAAGCGCGTTTAGAAACTGGATTTCTATATCGGGCTGATAATGATGTCTGGTTGGAGTAGTGGTGAAACGCCCTTAACTTCATTAAGACGAGCTGGTACACACGTGTATCACACGCGGTACAAATTTTTACTGAGGTTTTTTTTTGAGGTTGGGAAATCATCAAATGAGTCCTCCCGCTCTGGGTGGAGCGGAAGGGAGTGTCAGAATCTTACTGACTAAAACCCATCCATGTTCCTTCCTTAGCCCTTATGTTCCGGGGTAGCGGTAACCCTTTCGGACAATCCCGCTGAGTGAGTATGCAGAGGGCTACTTATAAAGAAAGCCTTACAACTCACTATAGACCTATGTGATAGTTTATTAACGGTAAAAGACTGGCAGCCATGACAGGACACAGAATTTATCTACCAAACTATTAATTTATCTACCAAACTATTAATTTATTTATCAAACTATTAATTTATCCACCAAACTATTAATTGCTATTGGTAAACCAGTAAGCAATAGGTAATGAGTGCATAACACAATCAGCCTATAATGTTCCCACTGCTGGAACACAGGCCTTCTTTCTGTGAGAGGGATTGGGCCGCAATTCACCACGCGGGCGGCGGGCCTAGTGTTGGTTGGTAGATGTCACATTTTTTCGAATTTCTGGTAGGACATACCGTTTTCGTCACGATGTTTCTCTCGCCGTTTTGAGAGCAGTAGTGATGAATTAAATTGCACAAAGTAAAGCGCCTGTCTGGGTTCGAACCCACGGCCAACCACTCGTAAGTCGGGGTCGTACCATTGAGGCACCACTGCTCTCAGGTAATGACTATTAACTGATTAATTAATTCAAGCCCAATATTTCGAGTTGTGGAATTGTCAGTTAAGGCATTAATATATTATTACTTACTAGCATTACTTGGTATTCCAAGCGTCTACCTTGGTGACTGATTAATTACCATACAGACCAATCATTTATTGCTAAGGAACGTGACAATGATTAAAGTCGTTCGAACATGGTTTTTGATTTGGGTAATAATCAGTATAAAGTTCTGGACTCTTAACTGTATGACATCAAAGCAATATTATAATTTCGTCAAAACTATTTGGAACGATTGTTACGGTAGCAATAGACAATGCGGTAACAATGCGGTAGCTTAAAAACGTTGACTTCTAGAGCATTTAAGCACAAATTATATAAATCGCTAAATACACAAAATATTGATTCTATTAAAGAATTTATAGAGATTAAATATGGTCCAACAATAGATATTATGTGATGTATCGCATACCGACAAGTTTGCATGCTATGTATGTATAGCAAAACATGTAAGCACTAATTTTAATGTAACATCTGTAATACCATGTTTTATTGCAAATAAAAATGATTTGATTTAATTTGATTTAGAAATCTTTCAAAATGATTCAGTTAGTGATAGAAAGTGGGTTCCGCAATTAGGGTACCTGCTGGCTTGCACCTGTTTACCGAAAGGAGCTCTGAATTTTTAGCAGGGACGTCTTGTCAGAAAAACCTAAGTAACCTAAGTGATGACCGGTTGAGCCTATGGTTAGTCATTTCATTTTATTTTCAAATATCTTTAGTCAACCATGGGAACACATAACAAAATGCACTGAACTTAAGCTACATTATCACATAATATAACTAATTGAGGCATTTGAAGAGGCTAGGGTTCGCTTTTCAAAGCTTTTGAGACATGATTTTAACTGTTTACAACATAAACTGAACACACAATCATTACACACAGGGTACATGATGACTGATCGGTTGAACCTATGGCTACTATCCATAGGTTCAAGCAGTTGCTAAGTGACGATTGTCAACAAGAACTCTTCCTCTACACTAGTAAAGAAATGTTAGTTTGTTTTATGCTCACCTCATAATCCGGCGGGTTTTCACTGACGTATTCGATGATGGCCTGACTGATGGCCAACTGGAGAGCCAGAAAGCCAGCCTCCAGGTGGGGGTTGGAAACCTCCCTGATCTTAGCGTGGGCGATGTATCGAGCTCGCTCCGTGCTGCGGATGGTCAACGCCCAAATGTTTCCATCCTAAAATATTATAGCGAGTGAAACTTATTCTTTTCATAGCTCTGATGGCAGGGTCTACAATTACATTTACATAAAACTAGCGTCCCGCGGTTTCACCCGCATAAATGTCGATCCCGTGGGAATGGAGATAAAAACTATCCTATGTCCTTCTCCAGGATGCAATCTATCTCTCTGAAAATTTTTATCGTAATCCGTTCAGTGGTTTAGGCGTGAAAAGGTAACATACATACAGACAGACAGAGTTACTTTCGAATTTATAATATTAGTATAGATAAGTGGCTGTGCCTTGCCGTGATGCCTCTAAATCATCATGATCTGCCAGCCTTTTCCCAACTATGTTGGGGTCGGCTTCCAGTTTAACCGGATGCAGCTGAATACTAGTACATGGAGTGACTGCCTATCTGACCTCCACAACCTAGTAACTGTTTACGGTTACGATACCCCTTGGTAAGACTGGTTGTCAGATTTTCGGGCTTCCGACTACTCGTAACGACGGTCAAAAATCCACGAATGACAGCCGGGACCAACGGCTTAACGTGCTTTCCGAGGCACGGAGGAGCCTCGGTATGTAAACATGGTCACCCATCCACAGACCAACCGCGGCAAGCGTAGCTTAACCGATCGGTCAAACTGTGTGGTTGTTATTATTTATTTACCCACGGGCCTCTCATTGATGCCTTAATGTAAGTTTAAAAAATCTCAGTAGAAAAGTCTCTACCTTACCACTTTACCAGCAACCCCTAGTTAAGCTGTACAAGCAAACCCCCTTACTAATAAACGCATTATATCAGAAGAATAGTTACACACAGATTTCTCTTTTTCAGTCGTCAGTAATTTGACTTTCGAAGGAAGACAAAGCGTTGTGTAACTATACAGACGCTATACGACGTTTAACCGTATAGTTCGGTAGCGCCCCCGAATGGACCCGAACACACGAACCTCCGCCGGCTCGGTACTGGGTCCCATTGGACCCAGGAATTACGACATACGACACCCTTAATTGATTATGTAAATATTTATTATGCTACCCATCAAATCTTATGAATGTGCGTTAATTAAGAGAGTTGTATAAAAAACTCATATGTTAACGCCAATAAATATTGCATATTTAGCGCGCAAGCTTATTAATTTACCTTTATTAAATATAAGCCTGTAAATGCGATAATCGCCATTTTGTTGACAGAGGTGGTCGAGGCTAAAAAACATAAAAAATGAGGATTTCGAACATCCAAACTCCACCACAGGAGCAGTGAATAATACATCATTTAATTATTTGACGAATTCATCCATTGCCCAAGTTAAATAAGTAGCGGTAATGAAGTTTTTTGATATCTAATGTCGAAGTTTCGCGCCAATCGTGCGTGTTTACATTTTTACTTTTCACAAATGTCACACACACACATGTAGATAAGATTTAAAATGTGACAATAGTACATTATGATACATGTGTGCTATGTTGATCATTATGCTCGAGGCGGTATTATTCGCGCGAGCCGCAGGCGAGTGCGATAAGAAAGCCGAGAGTCTAATGATCGATGCACACGCGTTTCATACGACGTTTTTCAACACACTTGCGAGGAAAAAAACAGACTTGTATTGTTAAATATTAACTTGTATGGAAAATGGCGCGCTGGTTTTGTCTTTCCGCATAGCCAGCACTAGCAATGCGCGCGCAAGTGTAAATAAAAGCACTGACCACAGAGCATGTAAAAACAATTGTAAAAAAAAAACAATTGTAGTTTAGTTAGTATGGAATTAGAAAGTACTATTGGCATAGAGAAATATACCTACATTAGTTCAGTGAGAATCTGCAATGATAGAACGCCAGTTAGGGTCTTTTCCGTTTGGTTTCGGGTAGGGACCACGGACAATTTTAGGTGGATAATTAAATTTTTTTTACGTTTTTTGTAATTTGCAGGTCAGTATCAGGTTGCATCTTGATCAAATATGATTCGCGACTATAATATACAGAGCGTTATGTTAAACGAGGGACATACTTTGAGGGGAGTTAGTACTCATGAAAATGAACAACTTTTAATATGGGATTAACCCTGAAATCGCGGCAAAAAAATCAGCATTTTCCTACATTTATGTTCGCATAGCTCGTCAAAATGTACTGAACAGCTGATTTTTTTTTTGCGATTTCAGGTTCGGCCCCATAGTAAAAGTTGCTCATTTTCATGAGTACTAACTCCCCTCAAAGTATGTCCCTCGTTTAACCTAGCGCTCTGTATATGTATTTACAGAATTATAGTCATTAGAATAGAATCTTTCTAGTTAGATTTTTTCCCTAAGAACTTTTCCATAAGAAAGATGTATTAATGATTCGAATGATTATAATTCTGTAAAGATGTAGGTAGGTAGCTGTTAGAGTCGCAAATCATATTTTGATCAAGATACAAACCTGACACTGACCTGAAAATTGCAAAAAACCTAAGAAAATTTGAATTTCGCGGTATACCGCGAAATTCAAATTTTCTTAGGTTGTTCATTTTCATGAGTACTAACTCCCCTCAAAGTATGTCCCTCGTTTAACATAACGCTCTGTATATTATAGTCGCGAATCATATTTGATCAAGATGCAACCTGATACTGGCCTGAAAATCCCAAAAAATCTAAGAAAATTTGAATTTCGCGGTAGACCGCGAAATTCAAATTTTCTTAGGTTTTTTCGGACAATTTAAGGTGAATGCGCAGTGGTAGACCACTGCGCATTCACCTTAAATTGTCTGAAGTCCCTGCGCATTCACCTTAAGGTAAATAAATATTACTTAGTTAATTTTGGGACCAAGGACAATACAGACTATTAAAACAAAAGTGAATTGATGAGATTAAAAAAGCGCGCATCTCCGACTAGTCAATAGTTATCTGTGGAAATAAAGCACATGTGGATTAAAGTAAAGAAAAAGCACGCGTTTTTAATACACTGCATTATGGACCTAAAAGCGGTTCAATAAGAGCCACTTTACGAGCAAGTGTGTTGAAAATATTATTGAAAGTATTATAAACAACACGAAAATGCCCAAATCTTAACGTAATATTGAAACACAGGTTCAATAACACGTATTATTCATTACCACTACTCAATTTGTGTTCAAAATCGCCTTCCATTATTGTTTTTTTTATCGTAATGATGTGTGAAAGCGATTATGATAAACATTTTTTTTTTAAATTTCGATTGACTCGAGTAATTATTATGTCGAATGTCGGAAATCGATACTCAGAAATTAAAATAAAATCATTTTAATACAAAAAGCATTGTTTATAACAATGATTTATGCTTTTTTAATGTAATTATAATAGTTTTTTGGACATTATATTAAAACTGAGTCAATAACTGAGGACTTTTGACCGTAGTCATTCATTGAATTTCGCGCCGAATTTTTTCTATATTTGAATTTATCTTCGGAATGCGCCCGCCGGTTCAAATTATTTTTATATAATTATATAATGTACAATTATTTATTTTTGATACTTTCCAATAGTTTGCTACAGAATGCCCAGTATACATTTTTTAGGGAGGCTTAACAAAAGTTTGGGAATGATGATAAATTAATTGGATAAATTGGGTATTCCGCAATCACTTTACATTTCAATATGTTTTATTAGTTGTATGAACTTGGTAGTTTTTAGGGTTCCGTACCCAAAGGGTAAAAACGGGACCCTATTACTAAGACTCCACTGTCCGTCTGCCCGTCTGTCACCAGGCTGTATCTCATGAACCGTGATAGCTAGACAGTTGAAATTTTCACAGATGTTGTATTTCTGTTGCCGCTTTAACAACAAATACTAAAACAGAATAAAATAAATAATAATAAAATAAATAGGGGCGGCTCTCCCATACAACATTCCTGTTTTTTTGGCGTTTTTGCCTCGTGATACGGAACCCTTCGTGTGCGAGTCCGACTCGCACTTGGACAGTTTTGTATTTAATAGTTTACTTGAGTAATATAAATTGTTTTTTTTTTGTGGTACTAACCCTACGTAATTTTAAAAACTGGCCTTGTTTATGTCGGACCACGCACAGTGAAAAGTTCGGTAGTTGGGTTGAATATTGCACAATGCTCATCATTAATTTGATCGACTGCAAAAATAAGTTTGTATTTCATAAAGTCATCATTCATAACGCACCCAAAAATTAAAGTGCCGGCCAGAAAAGAAAAGTACTGTTTTCTTATCCCTTTCGATGTTGACGTCACCCGCAACGGCCCTGTGTCACTTTTAGGGGAATAACATATTGAACATTTCTTACTATTACAGCGAAACTCTGCAATTAACCCCCTTGGCTGCTATTTGAGATTAAAAATGCCAAAAAATCTTATTTTTATAACAAGTGTTTTAAGCATAACATTAAAAAAACAAGCAAGCGCGAGTCGGACTCGCTCTCCGAGGGTTCCGTACCATCATATGTTTTTAAATTTTCATCGGTGAGACCTATTATTCGTCAGAGAATTTTAACACTGCACGCTGCGGTGTAGAATATTGCAGTTTTAGGTCAGCGCTATCTCATGACCGATAGTGGAACTAATGTATTTATTGTTGATGATTTCTGAAAGAGTGTGCGATTTAGAGACATCGTTTTATTTTTCCTGTAATCGTTACATAAACTTTTATCACATAGAATAATTTCAGGTTTTTCTCTATGCAAACTTCGGAGATAAGGGGGAAACGGTATTTTTTTTTACATTTTTATCAAAAGTCAAAAAGCATGCGGCTTAAAAAAAATGTTTAAGAATGTGCAAACTACGCTCTTTCATTATACCCCACATACCTTATCACTTCGAATTTTTCAAAACCTTTTTCAGTCTCGGTTGTAAAAAAAAAACAAAAATATTTTTATTTCTTTCTTGTTTGCAAAATAGTTGGCAAACGTCACCTAAAACTATTTCATTTTGATAGCATTAGTAGTTCTTGAGATATCCAGCTGTGACAGATGGACATACTGAGTCGCAACATAAGGGTTCCTTTTTCACGTGATGCTGACATCTCTTTGAGGCGCGCGTGGAACACGTACCCGCCAGGGCCGAAGCCTGCCGGGTCAGCGGGATTGTCCGCAAGGGTTACCGCTGGCTCGGAACACAAAGGGCTAAGGAAGGAACACTGGTGGGTTTAGTCAGTAAGAGTCTGACGCTCCCTTCCGCCCAGAGCGGGAGGGGTCATATGATGATATCCCACCCAAAAAAAAAAGTTGCGTTTTACCATTTTGGTACGGAACCCTAATAACAACTTTAAATTGAATATAACATCCCCAACATTCCGAACATGTTTTGACGCAGTATATTGAGAGATTTGCTATGTTTTATTTTTAAGACCAGACTTCTGATAGGATCTCCTGGAATCTATAGGTAATCACAGAACTATATTTTGTATTTTTTTTTTATTTTAGTCTCAGTGGTCTTGTAAAAATATATTTGTGACCCTCACTACAAGCCCTTTCATTTGATATATCACACGGTACCTACAGTATGCATAGCTTTTTAAATTTTCTAATGTGACCCCATATTATAAATTAATTTATTTATGTTCACACGGCCAAGTTCGAGTCACAGAAATTTATAAGTGTACCAAATTTCAACTTAATCGGTCCAGTAGATTCGAAACAAATCGGTTGTGACAGACCTACACAGAAAGACACACGAGTGATTCTATAAAGGTTCCGTTTTTTCATTCGGACCTAGGGAACCATAAAAAGTGACACGCCTATCCACACTGTACTTATTAAAATAAAATGATTATATTTAAATAAATAATTAATTCATGAAAAATATACCAAAGAGTTTTTATTCAATTTCTACAAATTTTTATTTTTTTTTAAATACCGATTATCGATTATGCTTTAAGACATTTTTTAATCGAAATAACAAAATTGGGTCAGCACTAAGAAGTGTCACGCCGCAACACAATTTAAGTAATTTTTATCAAGATTTGATCATGTTTTTTATGTAGCTTATGTATGAAAAATGGTAAAAGTAAGAATGCAGAGAGAATGACAATATCTTTATTTTTCCATTTTGGATATTTTCATCAAGAGATTATGTGGTTTATGTACATATTTTCAGCGATTTTAAGATGCCTACCTTTTGGATAGGTGTAGTAATATCTATTTTATACATTTTTCGCAGTAGAATGACGCGGTTTGACCGACATCAGCATATAGTTAAAGATATTTGCCACAAACTTATTGTCCAAATAGGCGCGGTAACACATTTTTCTTAATAAATTCGAATGCTGAAAGTTGAAGTAAATTCCTGAAAATCATGACGTAATTCGCAACATCCCGTCGAGTCAGCTGGTATGTCACATGTCAAAATCTAGTCGAGCAGAGAGGTTAAAGACTTAGTTCAGTATTAGAAATTTTTGGACCACTATTTCGCCTTCTAGAACACAGCCGAAATAGCTCAGTTGGGAGAGCGTTAGACTGAAGATCTAGAGGTCCCCGGTTCAATCCCGGGTTTCGGCAGCAAAATCTTTTTGAACGATTGTCTAACGTAAAGTCGTGACTCCACTACGCATTACGTAGATGTTTTTTTACCTTAGCTATCTCATTTTATTCATGACTGAAATAGGTCTTTAATCATACGCTACTGTTATAGTGGCCGCAATGGCGCAGCTTTTGGGTGTTTGTGACTGATTTAAACGGGTCAATTGAATTGTCAGTTGAATTATGAGTTGAAGCAACAAATAAAGCCCTTTGTACACATACGTTTTTCATGCCGTGTAAAACTACGGTTTATTCTCCGTATGTAGGCACGGTCGTCAGTGTCGTATGGATCATTATGGAAGTTTGTTGACATACACGTTTTTTCAGCGGCGCGGTTTATACGTCTTACTGTAAAGAAACCGTGCCGTGCCCCATTTCCATGGTGCAAGTTTATTGCCTGTGACATACCATAAAACTAAAGCTACAATTGCCTGGCACCGTCTAAACAACACGTACAACAATAGCGTCAATAGTGTTTAGATGATGAAAGTAAGTTGTTTTTTTCAATTTTATTGTATGCTACAGGAAAGAAAATGAAACATTCATGGTGTAAATGGGGTTTTATACTGAAGATTTATTTTGAATCATGTAGGTACATCAACAGTCAACTCATCTGCCTAGCCTTTTCCCAACTATGTTGGAGTCGGCTTCCAGTCTGACCTGATGCAGCTGAATACCAGTACTTTACGTGGAACGACTGCCTATCTGACCTCCACAATCCAGTTATTGAGTAATACGATACCCCTTGGTAAGACTGGTGGTCAGACTTTCGGGCTTCTGACTACCCGTAAGTAAGTAAGTAAGTAAGTATTTATTTGCATAAAACATGGTATTACATGGTGTTACAATAATTTACAATAAGGATCTTACATGTTTTGCCAGAATTGTACTTAGCATGCATATGTTCACTTAATACTAACATGAGAATTTGTTATCCATAAATTCTTTAAGACTATAGAAATTTTTCGAGTTTAACCAGTCAAACAATTTTCCCTTAAATAATCTGGAGTTTAAGTTTTTTATGCTACTCGGTATGTTATTATATATACTAACACAATTATATAAGCAGCTTTTATTATATTTAGCAAGCTTGGGAAGATCATGCAGAACGAGTCTCTGTGGATCACGCCGGCTCCTTGGATTAATATCATTGGCTGATATAAACAGGTCTTTATGTTTATTAACGAACATACATATTTCAAATATATAAAGCGACGGCAGCGGTAACAAACCTAGTTTCTTAAATATGGGTTTACAAGATTCCTCCGAGTGCATCCCGTAAATTGCCCTAATGCACTTTTTTTGAGCAACAAATGCTCGGTTTATATCGGTACTATTTCCCCATATTATAAGCCCGTAACGTAGTACCGATTCTACATATGCATGATAGGTCATGAGAGCTGTTTTTAAGTTTGTAATATTTTTAATTTGTTTAAGAGCATATACAAATTTATTAATTCTCTTTGCAGCGTTATCCACATGCTCTTTCCAATTCAAATTCTCATCAATAATTACGCCTAGAAACTTCGTTTGTGCTACTTCTTTAATTTTTGGTACGTTTAGTTTAATATTATATTTAGGATTATTACATTTATTGAAATTAATATAAACAGATTTATTAAGATTTATTTTTAAATTATTTATGTCAAGCCATTGTATTAATTTATCTATAGTATTATTAATGTCAGTCTCATGCATATTTCTAAAATTGTTACATTTTTCTGTCGCTATAATAATAGCTATGTCATCAGCAAATAGTATACATCGATGGTCAGTTATATTAATAATATCATTTATGTACAGCAAGAACAGGACAGGCCCCAGTACACTTCCTTGTGGTACACCACATGTATTGTGCCTGTATTCTGATGAAAAAGACACCTTAACTTGGTTTTCATCAATTTTATCAATAATGACTCGTTGTTGTCGGTTACTGAGATATGATTTTATCCACTGAAGTGTAGGACCCCTGATACCTACAAGTTCAAGTTTTTTGAGCAACAGGTTGTGAGAAACTAAATCGAAGGCTTTTGAGACATCAAAAAATAGCCCAGTGGTCAGATTTTTATTATTGATATTAGTAACTACAGCCTTTACCAGGGAGAATATTGCCAAAGTAGTGGACTTGTTTTTCTGAAAGCCATATTGGTCTTTGCTAATTATATGAAATTTATCACAATAGTCAATTATTCTTCTATACATGCACTTTTCATATATTTTGGACAATATGGGTATTAACGTTATAGGACGATAGTTATTAATATCAGATTTTTCTCCTTTTTTATATAAAGGCTTGACTATCGAGTATTTCAGGGCATCAGGAAAAGTTCCCGATGCAAACGATAAATTAATTAAATATGTCAGAACAGCAGATAGTTGATTGGTACACTCTTTAATAATTTTAGTGTTGATTTCATCATAGCCCACAGAATTGGAATTAGACAATAACAGTATTTCTCGTCTAACCTCGCTTTCCTCCATAGGTTTTAAAAACATCGAGTTAACGGATGCACTAATACGAGGTTTTATACTCTCCTGACTGCTCGTATGTGATAAATTAATATAATTATTATTAAAGGCGGTGGCAATTTCAACAGGATTTGTTAGTGTTGTATTGTTAACTGTAATTTTCTCCATATTTCCTATGCAATTTGTATCGTGCATTTCATTTTTAATTACTGCCCACGTGGCCCTACATTTGTTTTCACTCTTGTTTATATATTTAATATTTGCGCATTTTTTTGAATTAATTATACATTTTTTTAGAATATTGGAATATGTCATATAATTAATTTTGCTATTTGCATTTTTATTTTTATAGTATTTATATCTTAGTTCACGTTTTTTTTTACAAGATTTCTTTAAGCCTTTGCTTATCCAATTTTTTTTATTTGAATTATTGTTATTTATTTTTACTTTTACTTTTGGGAAGCAAAGATTGTAGAATAAGCATAGCAGTTCATGAAACTCACTAAATATATTTGCATCATTTGAGATGTATATGTGTGACCAAGATAAATTATTTAAACATTCCTTGAACTTACGAATATTGTCCGAACTGTAATCTCTTTTATATATATGAAAAGATGAGCATTTCTGAATCTTTTCATTTATAGGAAAACTCAACATTTGGGCTGTGTCATGGTCAGAGAGATAGAGAGGCAAGACTGAAGCGGAAGCATTTGGAATATTACTTAGAATATGATCTATGCAAGATGACTTGCGCGTAGGCACATCAATGTGAATTTTCAAGTTATAGTTGTAGGATATGTCTCGTAGGTGATTAGTAACGTTACCTTTTTTCAACGTATTTATATTCAAGTCACCGGTTATTACTAGACGAAATTTGGACTTGTATTTATTAGTTAGGTAGTTCAAAAGATTATTTAATTTACATAAGAACTGAGTAGGATCTGAGTTTGGAGTTCTATAGACGCAAACAACAAGCAACTTATAACACTCAAGCTCTATGCCACAAGCTTCAAATGTGTTTTGAGTAGCATAATTTTGTATATAAGATAAATCTTTGAAAGGAATGCCTTTTTTTACTAAGATACAGGTTCCTCCTCTTTGTTTTTCTCTACAAAAACTTGAAGCTAACTGATAGTTACATATTTTGATATAGCTCTCATAGCCTTTCTTTATAAAAGTTTCCGACAAGCAAATTACGTTAGGCTCTTTTTGTGCTACTCGTAACTCCTGGATTGTTATTTCTAACAGTTCCCGTTTTGATAGAATACTAGCAATATTTTGATGCAGAATATTGAAGTTATGGGCTTTAGGCACGAAAAAAATCGTCTTTATTTCTTAATACAGGGAAGTAAAAAGGTATTGTACCTCTGCTTACATTCCCGATAGATACGACTGGGTTTACTGGTTGTTTATTTTTATTACAATATTGTTTATTAAAATAAAAAGGGATCGTTCCCTTTTTAGGCGTATTGTTACTAATGGCTACATTGCTGCTTGTTTGATTACGCATTACAAATTTCCTAATATTCCTTGGGCACAAGTAGTTTTCATTGTAGTCGTTACAATCTATCACATAATTTATAGACTTACAAGCCTCTGATAATGTAAAATGTCCACAATCAAGATAATCACATTTTTTAAACATCTTACATAAGTTTTCTATACCATCATTCAATTTTGAGACATTTAAGAAGTGACTATTACTAACATTTAGTACAATAATCCTATTATTATAAAATGTGTCCAATAAACCTTCTAATGGTGACAGAACTTGCCTTAAATTATAATCATTTTCTCCTACACATACCACTAGTTTATCATTAGGATGTAATGTTGTTTTTAAGCAGTTCTGAATTATGTCATGACATTTCGCATTTGGCTTCGTTTCCGCAAAGATTCCGTATTTTTGGTACTTAGTGTTAGTTCTTGAATGCAGTAAGGCTGAAGCCAAGCCGACACATTGTTGTGTACCGAATATAAATATTCTTCTTTCGGGTCTGTGTTTGGGTTTTCGTTCTAGGATGGAATAGGTGCAGGTATTGACTGCAGGAGTCATTGTCAGGTTCGATGCCACGCTTTTATTTTGTAAGCACTGCGACAGTGTCTCTATTTGTTTTTTTAAAGATGAAATTTCAAGGTTAGCGCTATTCAACTGCTGCTGTAGATCTTCAATTATTTTTCCCAGGGATATTGTTTTATCTTCGTAAATAATGTCAACGTTTGAAGAATATAATATAGGTGAAGAAGGGGTGGATGCCGTACAGTGTGCTAAAGATTGCCTCTTCTTTTTATTACTACTACGAGAAATAGTATCTGGTGATGAAATGGATTGACATAATGATTTTAACATGTTAATTTCAGCAGTTAACTTATTTACTTGTCTTTGAAGATTGCTGTTTTCCAGTAATGTTTTATCAAGCTCGAATTCCGTGGTTTCGAGTTTAACGGTTAATTGGGATATAGTATCTTTCATTTCTGACATAGATACTAAGTCTGAAATTAGTTCTGTTGATGTTCCATCCAAACTTTTTGACATTTTTGTTGGTGTGCTATTCGATTCATAGGATGTATTGTAGTCAGTGAGTATATGCGAATCCAAGATCTGTGACGCTGCTATGGACTGGTCTTTTTTTGTTACATTGGTCTGTTCCGGTGATGGTGTTTTAACGGCTTTTTTTTTATTTCTCAGTGTTATGTTCGATGGATTGCTGCTAATTGTGTCTTTGGTTTTAGTACAAGTTGCGCATTTCCACCTTTTTTTTGAATCTTGATCCAGCATCCTGTATGTTTGTTCTGGATATCCAATACAATCTGGTTCATATCTATTGTTACAGACCGAACATAATGCAGTGGTTTTTATATCTACATGTTTTTTGCATTTATAGCATACTACAAGTGCTGCCATCTTGCGGCTACTGTTGCTATTCTTTGAAACGATCTTCAATGATGACATTGTGTTTGTCAAATACAGCTGCTAGTCGCTGTTTAATATTTTTGTGTAATAATATGGACGAAACATTCAAGAGGAAATCACAAAAAGAGACAGTTTACCCGGGGTTTGAACCTACGACGCATCGAGTACTACTACACTTGAGTCGCACACTTTGTACGTCGAGCCAGGTGACCACTTAGAATTGTGGACGAAATAATCGTTTAGATTCTTCGTGTACAATAAAAAATAAAGTTCGTTAGAATGGATTTGAATAGGCGAAGGAGCAAAGGTCGTTTTCTTTGTGTTGAATGTACCTTATATTCGAAATCGTTTTTTATCACTTTTTTTTATCACTTATCACTTTTATTATCACCTATAACTTTGTAATTGTTTGTATAAGTCTGTTCTATACACAATTGGCGATTAACTTTTGTTTATTTTAGACTTTTGACAATTCGTTGTTTTAATTATATTGATTTGATTAACGCGTTGAAATTGTTTGCCGACTACACTTTCACTGATATATTGTTTCTAGTTGAACACTTTAAACATAACAATTTAACAAAGCAAGTACTTTAACTATTTTTAATTAATTTTAAATCTCGGAGTCGAAGTAAACGTGACGGCAGCGCCCTCTGATCGTAACAACTGTCAAAGATCCACGAATGACAGCCGGGACCAACCAACGGTTTAACGCGCTTTCCGAGGCACGGAGGGGTCATGGTATGTAAAGATGGTCACCCATCCACGTACCAACCACGGCCACACCACAAGCCCCTGTCATGGTAAAAGTAAACTATGTGACTTAAACAATTGATAGAAGGATAGTTAAATTGCATTAACACTACAGTAGTCGCGCGTTCTACCATTGTAGAACGTGTGTACATTTTGTTGAATTTTGTCGCAAGTTGAAGGTCACTCACGCACACATTCTCAGTATTCCTCTATTACTAGGCAATAAACAATTGCAGTGCCCTTGCAGCGACGGACGCGGCCGCATGTCTGTGAAATTTGGCGCCAAAAGTGAATTTCTACGATTGTAGAGCGCGCGACCACTCGCGTCATATTTTTCTCGTAAGTTGCCGTTCATGTTTTTTGTTGTAATAATGTTTATTACCTTTTTATTTATTGTTATGTTTATTTATTTTTATTGTTATGACATGTACAACTTATTGTAAGGTTAGTAGTAACAAGAGTGGCCCTTTTTTTCAGAGAAATGGCTTCCCGGAGTGAAGAAGAGAGAATTAGTAGATGGCTGGAGGGAGAAGACACTGATCCTAGTGATATAGCGGAGAGTGACCCTGAAGATCGTATATTAAAAGAGGACTGGTTGGAAGAATCCCAGCATGATACGGACATGGGTCTAAATGATCCCTCTGAGTTGAACCCGGGCCCAGCACAACCCTCAAACACCGGACGTGTTGGTAAATGTTCTTTCTGTGGCAGAGCGCGCAACAAGTCCACCAGGAAGCTTTGTTATATATGTAACAAGTGGATTTGTCCCGACCATCAGGTTCTTCTTTGTCCCGACTGTGCCAAAAACGAAGAAATGGAGGTGGAAGACATGACTGATCAAGAAATATGAGACTTAAAATGTTAAGAGCAAAAATTTTTGCGTTTTTTTTGTTATTTTCAAAAAGGCTGTTTTTTAGTTCCTATTATGTTTAAATATGATTATGTTTTGTTTCTTTTAGCTTTATAATAATAAAGTTTATCTCAATATTATACAAACACTTTTTATTTATGAAGCTTTGCTTTAAAACTCCATCACTAAATATGTTCTACAAATGTAGAGCGCGCGACTACTAACGTCCCAAATAGAGGCGCGCCTACTGTAGTGTTAAAATACGAACCCTTGGTTCCCAAATGACCCATATGACGGGTTTCTTGATGGGTACGCCCTTGGTTTGGTTGTATAACATTTCATTGAGTTCATCCTCAGTCGCTGCATTCCATACATTAGCTGAAACATTAAAGTAATCGCAAGTTAGCTGCCTGTACACAAAATAGCCAAGGCAGGGCGCGGAAACGCCTGGCGTGATGACTTAGAGGCGTTTATGCGAGATTGACCGGAGTGATGATGATGATGATGATGAGACTCCCCTTTTCCGCACTTAGACTCTCATTCGGTCCGTTGTGCGTGGGGTTTGGTTTGGTGGATTGACCGGAGTAAAAACAGTGAAGATTTGCAAGCTGTTTTGGGATGCATGAAGAAGCCTCCTCGTGTACCGCAGTTTGTTCCGCCAGTTACTCAACTGAACCAGGCGCGTGGATAGTCACACCCAACACCTAATTTGACTGGCCCATTCTTCCTTTACGGTGGTAGGGCTAATGCCCACCTGATTTGCGATCACCCTGCCACCGGAGTCAAGCAGCCTGCTGTGTTTCGTCGATGCGTGGGAGTTCCAGTGCCTTAGGCATCTTCTGGGCACGCTCGTTCCATCATATAAACCTCATCCATCGCTTTCCATCAGGCGTGATCGAGATCTAGAGCAGGCCCAATCAGCAATAAAAAAAAAGCTGTAGGTCTTTTCCCAGCAGTGGGATAGTATTGAAAAAATAGACTGAATAGCTTGTTGGACAGTTACCTCATGCCGATTGAGCCAGGTCGATATTACCAGCACAAAGAATAAAAACACGTATAACTTCACTTACAAATGCGCAAAAGTTCGGCAGCCCTTGTCATAATATCTGTGACATGAGAAACGCTATTCGGCGCGTAGCCCACTATGTCGTCCTTCCGAAATGAATTCAGGATGCCGTTGGTCGCCAGGGGAGGTTGCGGCTCGGCCTGCAGAGGTGTCAGGAACACTGGCTTCGCTATAAAGATGGCGGCTACGAATAGTAGTAAGGCGAACAGTGCTTCCAATACTAGTATACCCCATCTTCGTCTGAAATATTAAAAGTTAAGTAAACTTTTTATTTCACATAAATATACCTGGATGCATGGGCACTTACTTATTAAACATCAGAACAGTTCCGATGGAGAAGAGCCGGCAAGAAACTCCACGGTTAAACTCTACAGTTACTCTATAAAAAATCATTAATAATTGACAAATGTACCTACATAGTTTTTTAACCCCCGACGCAAAAACGACGGGGTGTTATAAGTTTGACGTGTCTGTGTGTGTGTGTGTGTGTGTGTGTGTGTGTGTGTGTGTGTGTGTGTCTGTCTGTGGCATCGTAGCTCCCGAACGGATGAACCGATTTTAATTTTGTTTTTTTTATTTGAAAGGTGAATTAGTCGGGAGTGTTCTTAGCTATGTTTGATGAAAATCGGTCCAATATGGCCGCCGTCACAAAATGGCGGACTACATATTTTTTCACAACTCCCTTAATATGGGTATCAAATGAAAGGGCTTGAGTAGTAGAATACTATACACTATGATAAATTTCAAATCCAAGATGGCCGCCACCACAAAGTGGCGAATTACATTTTTTTTTTTCACTTCTCCCTCAATATGGGTATCAAATGAAAGGGCTTGACTAGTAGAATACTATACGGTATTACAAATTACAAATCCAAGATGGCCGCCACCACAAAAAGCGAATTATATTTTTTTTTCACAACTCCTTCAATATAGGTATCAAATGCAAGGGCTTGACAAGTAGAATAATGTAAGTACACTATATTGAAAGGGAATGAGGAATATTAACTAACGTAATGAAAACTAGAAATTTGAAAATATTTTTTTGTCTGATCAATGCTCTAGAATGATGAGGGAAGTGGAGTGATGACTGGTACCTACGATCACTAAGTTTGACTATTTTTATTACGAATGGAATTATCCTACTTAAAACGCGTAGGTTTAACTACATCAGATTGTGTCGCAGTCCCATTTTATAAACTAGATCTGAAATACCTAAGATATCTAATAGCTGTGAAATACTTGTATGAAAGTTGAATAACTAAAGGATGAACGAGAAAAAGGATATAATAAAACAAAAAAATCTGTTTAGTCTTAAAAATTATTCTTCAACTATAAATTAATAATTATTTTTTGACGGATAAAGAACCCGATTAAACACCAAATAACCTGAATCTTAAAACGCAAGAAAATAAAAGAAATGAAATACAAAAATTAAGGAGTCCCTACAAAAAGCATGAAATAAAAAATTAAATTCAAAATTTAAAAAACCCCCGGCACAAAAAAATAATAAAATTAAATGTAAGTAATTGGAAAAGGACCAAATAATTTAAAAACCCCCAACTTAAAGAATCTAGGTAACGAGACTAAAACAGATAAATTCATATGGAAGTCGGGGGACCGTTCTGTGGAACACCTTCTATTCTAAGAGGTCCCCCGACTGCCATATGAATTTATCTGTTTTAGTCTCGTTACCTAGATTCTTTAAGTTGGGGGTTTTTAAATTATTTGGTCCTTTTCCAATTACTTACATTTAATTTTATTATTTTTTTGTGCCGGGGGTTTTTTAAATTTTGAATTTAATTTTTTTAGATGGCAACCCGGTCACGACCACGAACCGGCGGCGCGGCGGGCCAATAAAAAAGACTAGTCAATTTTTTCTGTGCTCTAGTGTAGAAACGCAGGTACGAGTAGTGGAGTATATGCAAAGACTACAATATAAAGCGGTGTAGTATATGTATTCTGTGAGTTACACGCATGGGACGCACCACGCACGACCTGCGGTTATGCGGCCTGCTTTTCTGCGACCAGCCGTGTCGTGGACATTAGAGCGCGTCTAGCCTAAATACGAGACCGTTTGGTTTCATTTTTAAAACATTTCCGAGACAGACTGATAGACGAATAGCCTTTACGTAGACATATACCCCCGCTAAGGATATTTAAACAAATGTCCAACTCACGAACTAAAATACCTTAGAAAAGAAGGGAAGGTAGGTAATTCGAACCCAACGATACGTACTGTCTCTGTAAATAACATTTCCAAATGAGAATGCTCGAATGTTTCTGAAATTTGATATGCCGAGGTCGTTTCTTTTTAGGATCTGGTATATACTGCATAATAAATACGTTTAATAGACTAATTAATTGTTATGAATTGTTCGCTTATTTATTATTATGACCACAGACTATGACATTTTACAATTGATTTATCTATGGGTGGATTACCTAAGATGGCCTCCCACACAGCAGCCAGCCTGCTCAAGTAGGATTGTTTCAAAGAGGTTACATTGCTGCTATTTTAAAAGTAATCAAACCAAAAGTGTATACGAATATACGAATGGCCAGGGCCTCAAGTCTGCTATTACAATAGTGTCAGAATGGTCTATTATTGATTTCATAATTGTTGATTTTGACAAGTTTGGTAATCTACTAATATAATGGCGTCATTATGACTTTCCAATGGTCAACCACTGACACTCCATTGAAAGAAATGGCATAGAATGGTAATCTCGTACATAATGAAAAATTAATTACTGACAAGCGGTAATCTGCTAAAATTTTGACAGTTCCTTTGATCAGTGACCTACCATTAGAACGTCATTGTGCAGTCATTGCTTTTAATTCGTTATGGGGATCCATGGTTGCCACCGCTACAAACACTGATCAATAGTTGTGTAACAGTTTACGATCATTAAGTATCTTCTCATATCTTGACATTGGCAAAATCATCGAACGTTACCGATGGAGTCAGCTAGAACCTTAAAAAAATAGAATAGAGTATCGTATATGTTCTGTGCCATTGACCGACCAATGATCAACCATTATGAATTTAGCAGATTACGAACTTTTAGCAAAATGACAATGGGATGGTGGTGGGATTGTGTTGGAATGACGAATTTATAAAAATAGCAGACTTGGCCCCCAGGGCCTCAAGTCTGCTATTACAATAGTGTCAGAATGGTCTATCATTGATTTCATAATTGTTGATTTTGACAAGTTTGGTAATCTACTAATACCTATAATGGCGTCATTATGACTTTCCAATGGTCAACCACTGACACTCCATTGAATGAAATGGCATAGAATGGTAATCTCGTACATAATGAAAAATGAATTACTGACTTACGCGGTAATCTGCAAAAATTTTGACAGTTCCTTTGATCAGTAACCTACCATTAGAACGTCATTGTGCAGTCATTGCTTTTAATTCGTTACGAGTATCGTACAATTTCTGTGCCATTGACCGACCAATGATCAACCATTATGAATTTAGCAGATTACGAACTTTTAGCAAAATGACAATGGGATGGTGGTGGGATCGTGTCGGAATGACGAATTTATAAAAATAGCAGACTAGGGCCCCTGTACCTCCTATTACTTCACGTTCCAATTAAATTATCTAGACACATAATTTAATTAAAGTCGCTTCTCGTGTCAGTCTGTGTGACCGTGTTTTTGAACTTACCTACTGAAAACTAATAAATTTTCATTAAATATCTAGGAAATTGTTTTTTAGATAAGTAGGTATAATTATTAAACCTACTGATTAGATTCCTGGCTAAAGGGTAAAGTGAGACAGCTCCGATACAAGTATTACATAACTAATGTAACTTTTCTTTTACAATGTAACTTAAAATATTATTTTCTTTTTTTTTTGTACCGGTTTTTATCATAATTATTTCATTCTTACCGTGCTCAAAAACATGTTCATGGTTTCTTAAGTGTTGCCTTTGCTTATCTGCTTTGTTCTGCATTCGGCTGTGGCGAAAACGAAAACATAATTTGTTTCCGTTTACATTTTCCCTACATTGTAGTTTTAGATCTGCTTTATTCATACACATCACTATACATTTAGAACTAAAACAAATTAGGGAAAATATTATTTTTAACTTTATTTTTTAACTTTCTGTTTCCCGCTGTTTTTAGCCTAGGTCACTTTTTCTTCTTTTTCCCTGACCTAAAAGGTTTTGTTAGCTGCCAGCATTGATATCTAGTAAATAATATATCAATGGCTGCCAGGATTATTTTTGAAGTGAAAACTTTTATAGGCGCGTTGGGCATTTTTTGAGTTGGGAAAAGACCATTGAACTAGTGACACTGTTACCGTAACCGACACCTCTGTTATAAGTTTTGCCCATTATAAAGACATCAACGCGCGGTACATTTTCTTTGGGAAAGGTGTCCTTCATAAATATTTATAAAATTACTATGCTTTTTCAAGTTTTCACTTCTGTCGGCACTCCTGGAGTGTCACTGTTTTTTTTCAAATAGGTTTTATAACCAACTAGCTGCGCCCCGCGGTTTCACCCGCGTAATTGTCGATCCCGTGGGAATATCGGGACAAAAAGTAGCTTATATGTTAATCCAGGGTGTCAGCTACCTCCATACAAAATTTTATCAAAATTGGTCCAGCCGTTTGAGTGTGAAGAAGTACCAAACATTATAAACACACACACACACTCACAAACTTTCGCCTTTATAATATTAGTGTGATGTGATACCTTATTTAGTCTCAAAACCAGTCGCGTCTTACCAATCTTAATAACTATGAGTATTACCCAGTAACTGGTTGTGGTGGTCAGATAGGCAGTCTCTCCATGTAAATTATTGGTATTCAGCTGCATCCGCTTAGAAGCCGACTCCAATATAGTTGGGAAATGGCTAGGCAGATGATGATGGAGACCTTTATTCCTTTTGCAAGGTTTGATGAGGTAAGGTTTTATTTTTTTAGGGTTCCGTACCCAAAGGGTAAAAACGGAACCCTATTACTAAGACTTCGCTGTCTGTCCGTCTGTCCGTCCGTCTGTCTGTCACCAGGCTGTATCTCAAGAACAGCGACAGCTAGACAGTTGAAATTTTCACAAATTATGTATTTCTATTACCGCTATAACAACAAATACTAAAAACAAAATAAAATAAATATTTAAGGGGGGCTCCCATACACGCGATTTTTTTTGCCCTTTTTTGCTCGATATCAAAAATGGCAACAGGTAGTAGGCACTTGAAATATTCACAAAATACTCAGTTGTATTTTTACTTTAATAATAAAATTAAAATAAAATAAGTATTTAACCCGGGCTCCCATACAACAAACATGCTTTTTTCGGCGTTTTTGCCTTGTGGTACGGAACCCTTCGTGTGCGAGTCCGACTCGCACTTGGCTAGTTTTTTTTGTATATGTGTATTTTGAGGTACATAGGACGAAGAAGGTTACAGCATTCATTGGCCCTAGTTAAAATTGAACTAAACAGAGTTAATATATGGAAATACGCTTACTTACGCAATAGGGCAGTATAGTTATTATTTACATACTTAAATACATGCGGGTGACTCCCCATACCCCCGGATATCTAAAATATAAACATTGGTTTTACGGAGATATTGGTTGGCGTTATTAGATATTACAATTCAAGCTCTATGTCAGATGGAACAAAGATCAAACTTCTTTTTCAGTAGACCAGTTATTGGAAAAAGTGCTTTAAAATACCAATATAGTGTTTAAAGCTATTATCATACGGTTGAAAATGCCAAAACAAGGAGAAAAACTAATGAGTAAAATCAATGGTTTGTTTTTCTCACTTAAGTTCAAATTAAGCGATTTAGTATTGAAATATAAAGTGGTGTTTAATGTGTTTTTAGTCAGTGGTGGACACAGGCCCATTATGGCACGTCTGAGTATATTTTGTATTTTACTAGTTGTAGTTTTTGCTTACTTGGAAAGGACTGATGCAGGTAATACTTTTTCTTTCAACTGCGAAGTAATGTTATCATCTGAGTTGTTATCATTAATCACTACAAAACCGATCACAGAGGACGCATTTTTTGCTTATAACTAAAACAGTGCAGAAATGTTGTATGAAATCTCATGGTTGCACAGTTTTTCATTAATGCACTGTTTTTAATTTTTTATTTGGATATAATTTTAATTTAATTTGGTATGTATTTAATTTGGTTTAATGTCTCCCATTAAGGGCTGATTTTTCAATCGACAGATAATTTTTATTCGTGGAATAAAATTGACGTCTGACAGTTTTTGTATGGAAGAACTGTCAAAAATTCAAAATTATTCTTCCGATAAAATTATCTGGCGTTGGAAAAATCAGCCCTTAGTTTAATATAAAATGTATGCATTAGATCAAAAAGATACTGGCTAAAAATAAAAATCGGCTGAATAAAACCGACTTGGTGAAAACAAAAAAAAAAAAAACAAATGGTGCGCATTTTGTACCATTGTAAAACTTTGATACTTCATATTTAGCAAGAAAAGTTTAAAGAAATGGAAATAGACAGCGATAGCGATATGAATGCAACTCCAGAAAGTAAATATAAAAGCAGTTGCAAATGAAATTGTTCATAACCTTTTGCCGCAAAAGTCGCGGGATAAATATTTAAAAGCTTAGGAAAACTTTGTTTTCGTTAACTTGAGTTTTTATTTTGAGTAGGTATATTTTATCACGGTCGATAGATTGGTAGTTGAAAGAAAAGTAGAATACGCACCTTGCTAAAGTGAGTAATTAATGCACTCGTGTTAATTTAGTGCCCTTGCTTGCGCTCGGGTACCAACAAGACTCTCGTGCATTAATAGCTCACTTGGCACTCGATGCAACAATCTACTATAATCTTACTATGTGGTATTTAATTTGGATTAATTAAAAATACACTTACAAGCGGGCTGAGCTGGACTCCTTTATTGAAAATTTGTCTTTGGCAGCTCTGGACAGAGAGAGGTGGAAAGAGAGAGAGAGTAGGGAGGCCTTTGCCCAGCAGTGGGACATTAATGGCTAATAAAAAAGCAGTAAGAAATAATTGCTTCCAAGTCAAATTATAATTGGTATCCTCTTTGGCACAATTCGTGCCAACACAAGCTAGTCCAAGTTGGTATTCCGGTATTACCTATATATAATAAAATTGATAGCTTTCGATATTGGTGATTAACAGAATAACAAAAATGTCTATTTATTTACTACTAGCTGCGCCCCGCGGTTTCACCCGCATAAGTGTCGATCTCGTGGGAATATCGGGATAAAAAGTAGCCTATAACATATAAACACACATACACACAAACTTTCGCCTTCATAATATTAGTGTGATACAATTTATTTAGACCCCAAACCCCAGCGCGTATATTTGCGTATTTTAATAACCCCTGAGTTCCACTTTTCAGATACTTTATGTTGATTTTCCCTTTATTTTCAGCATCCCGCATAGCACGGTCACCTTACTACGGTGGACGGCACGATATACCCCCGCCCCCGATACCAAGAGGCTACGGGCCCGGCTTTGGCCCTTACGGCCCCCCTGAACGATTCGACCGCGGCCCTGGACGATTCGAACGCGGCCCTGGACGATTCGAACGCGACCCTGGACGATTCGAACGCGACCCTGGACGATTCGAACGCGACCCTGGACGATTCGACCGTGGCCCTGGGCGATTCGACCGGGGCCCCGGACGGTTCGACCACGGCCCTGAACGGTTCGACCACGGCCCTGAACGGTTCGACCGAGGCCCTGAACGGTTCGACCGAGGCCCTGAACGGTTCGACCGAGGCCCTAGCCACCACGGTCATGGCCATCATGACCGTGACAAGTACGACGTCCCTCCTGGCGGCTCCATCAGTATTTCGAAGACTATTAGTATAAGCAGTGGAGGTAATGCCCAGTCCAGTTCTGGCTCCAGTGCTGGCTCGAGTGCTGGCTCGAGTGGCGGGTCGAGTGCTAGGTCCAATGCTGCGTCCAGCGCCAGCGGCAAGTAGTGTTTGGTTCTACTGATTAGAGTATAATGTGGAGTTAATGTTGTTTAGTGTATTAAATTAAATAATTTTGTTAAATAATGTTCTTGGTTTTATTTTTTACTCTCTCCTTTACCTTACCGACCTAGATATCAAAAGCTTTCAAATCTATGAAATTGCTAGCAATTTGATAGATTTCAGCCAACCGGTTTTACTTAGGACTTCTAGCTTGCTTGACTAGTCAAGCAGGCTAGAAGTTAATTTTCAAAGTCTGTGTAGCAATAACAGTGGAAATATACTGGATTTTGTTACATGCTAATGACAATCCTCACGGCCTGCAATAATATTTACGCATATATATCTACACATCCCTATGTTAATAGTTTTGTAAGTACATACCTATACTTGGGCCAATCAACCATGAACTTGTAAATATAACGTTAACATTATAAGCAAACGTATCTACCGACGATATCTAACCGCAGAGGTGCAAAGATGTTTCATAAATCAGCATAACTTGACATTAAGTTGATTGTACCTAATTATTGACAGATGACTGATTATAAGTAGCTGATAAATTATGGAGGTAAATGTTCTTAATCTAAGAGATAACTAGAATGCATAATGGTGTTACAGGAGATCGTAGACGGTAGAGTTATTAAATTCCTGTATAGTAACTGCAAACTGTACTTTTAAAATCAAATTATTAAGAGGATTACAAGACCCAAACGCCAAAAACGCAAGTTTTAGAAGCAATAAAAGTATATAATCGACTACAGTAAACAAAATCAGAAAAATATATATGATATTCTTCAGGATATATGCTAGGTACATAGTGTGTTGAAAACATAATAGAACTAATTTGATACGATAGAAAAAAATCATGAAGATACGTCTAAAAATTTTCTTTTTACAAAAAAACTATACTAATTTGCATACAATCATTCTGATTTTTTGTCAGATTCTTCTACAAGCAACATACTAAAGCACTAGTGTTTTATTTTTTTAGTCCAAACAATAGATTTTTTGTGAATAGATAATTGCTTCATATTTTCCAATAAATTACCAACGTTGTGTCATCGCGCTTCTCTTTCTTTTTTTTCTATGCAGTCCGACAGTGACCGCGCTTTAGGTCATGTAAGCCCCTTAACTATTTATTCCTGTAAAGGTGTTTCTTATCCGACTAGAGATGAAACATCGATGCAACACGGTCGGGATTTCAGTGCCAGCTATCCTGAAGAGCTAATGCTAAGAGCGAATGGTAGACGAAGCCAGTGGGGGCATTACGTCATTGAAGCTAGCTTTCACCCAAAATTTAGGTTCTAACCGTTGGGTAAGTGGGTGCAGCAATGGCAAGTATTTTTACAAAATTATCCGGAATACAGCGCTAAAAGGCTAGTTCGGCGCGCGGCAAAAATCGGAACTAACGCCGCCATCTTGTTTTGTGAATACTATTTCTGTGTCAATTTGACACATGTGAAGGAGGGTCATTTTACCACTGATTTTGCATCACTGTCAAAATCACAGTGATCTTTATTCTCATTGTGATAAACTTGCTGTTGGGTTGCCGCCACTGACAAGTCTGTCAAAATCATTGTGATCTTTATTCTCGTGTTACGTAGAAATGAGGAAAATGTCGTGATGAGAGTTTTGAGTATGGATGTCGATGGCTATAAGAGTAGGGGAAGACCAAAGAAACGATGGATGGAATGTGTGAATGATGATATGGTTAGAAAGGGGGTGACTACCGAGATGACGACTAATAGAGAAGTATGGAAGAAAAAGACATGTTGCGCCGACCCCAAATAAATTGGGATAAGGGCAGGAGAATGACATTAAGGTTGCTGCTGTCAGAGGTAAAATAACTATAAACGGACTGTACAGAGTGTACAGCCAACAACGCGTCCCTGTCTATGTCATTCAGGCGCCAAAAGATCCTTGAGGGCTGATTTTTCCAACGCCAGATAATTTTATCCGAGGAATAATTTTGAATTTTTGACAGTTCTTCCATACAAAATCTGTCAGACGTCAAATTTATTCTACGAATAAAAAATAATCTGTCGATTGAAAAATCAGCTCTATCAGGAAAAAACGCAACTTTTTTAGATATCTGCAATGACATAACAAGGTGAGAAAATGAATGCTGGTCAAATCAAATTCCTATTTAGAAAAGAATTAACGCAGTTAAGTATGGAGTGTCAAAAGTCTCACTTACGTTTATGTCTGTGGTTTGGTGGTTCGATATAAACTGTTGTATCGTTGTTTTTGTACCAGTAGAGCTATCTTTTTATCCATTATGGCTCGTCTTAGAGTTTGTGTATTTGCTGTTCTAGTTTTAGTTTATTTGAAAAACTGTGATGCAGGTAATTTTAAATATTGTTGTAACTTCACAGAAATAAATTAAAGTCTATTGTTACAATTGAGTAAAACAATCCTGATACCTATGTTTTATTGGTTCTCGAAATTACTCTTTTCAAAGTATCAACAATTTCCCAAGATTATATCAGAATGGTTGATTTAAAAATATGTAGAAGTTCATGACACTCGATTAGTTTCAATTAAAATAAATAATATTTTAATTATCAAATGTTTCAGCGTCTCGCGTAGTGAGATCACCACAACTCGGCGTATTTGGTGTCGGGGGAATTATTGGCGGCATCTCAGCTTACCCCGGCGGTTATGGCGGAGGTGGCTATTATGGACACTACCATCACAGAGGCTACGGCGGTTACGGTGGTGGCTACGGTGGCGGCTACGGTGGCGGCTACGGTGGCGGCTACGGTGGCGGCTATGGTGGCGGCTACGGTGGCGGCTACGGTGGCGGCTACGGTGGCGGCTACGGCGGACGCTACCGCCGAGGCTACGGTGGAGGACCCGGCTACGGAGGCCCAGGCTACGGCTATGGTGGACAAAATCCGGGATTAAGTTTTTCTAAGAGCGAGGCAATCAGTTTCGGTGGTGGGGGGGCGGCTCAGTCGAGTGCGAGCTCCGGTGGTTTTGGCAAATAAGATTTGTTAGAGAGATAACTTGCAAAGTAATAAATTATTATTTAGAAGTCTTTTATTGTTTTATTTTATGGTTTACATAATTGTCTTTGTTATTTTCAAAGTGAAATTTTATTGATATTCCTCCATGACCTGACAAAGATTAGTTTAGTAATAGAATAGAATACTCTTTATTATGTACACCATATAATTACAGACATAAGGTATAGAAACTGTACAACTGTACTGTGTATCTTGACTACGTGAACAAAAACCAATCGAGATGTATACAAAAATATTAGCTTAGCTGAACGAAAACATCGTATGTCTCGTTTCTGTATGAGTAACATGTCATATCCGAAGTGCGACATGTTACTCAGAATCTTTTTTTTTACCAGAGGGTAAAGATATTTTAACCTAACCTAACCAAGTTATGTATCGTAGTCTTAAGCAATGTCAAAGGTATCAATAAAGATTTTTATTTCATTTTATTTATTTTTTATAAAAATAAAACAGAAACCCAGTACCTATACGCACTAGTGGCCGTCCACGTCGCAAACACAAAGTTGCGTCGACGCGACGACACTTCGACAGACAGATCGACTTCGACTGTGAGTCGAAGTCAATCTGTCTATCTGCAAACACAACCACAAAACACAACCACAATGTAACCACATCGGGACTTTGTAGTTACCACAACGCAACTGCAAGAAGCTGCAGCGGTTATTCACACGTAACCACTGCTTGCCCACATTTGGTCGCTGTGATGTGATGTGGTTGTGGTACGTGTGATCAGCACCCTAATTGCACATACTTCCAATTACAATCTGAATCATTTTAAAGGAAATTGCTAATCCATTGCCTTATATATTCGAAAATGTGTCTGCTTTACAACGTAAATAACGCAATAAATGTTGTTGCACCGTCAAAATGAAAGCCATTGCAACTGATAGTGTGTCACGCAATTACCCCGTAGGCTCTTACGTCTGACCGCAGCAACTCAAAAGTCAATCTTATTATACCGACAATAGAGATCACTGTGATTTTGACAGTGATGCAAAATCAGAGGTAAAGTAACTGTGAAAGGGCTTCTGGCGTCAGGGTATAGAGATCCACAATATCATCATCATCTAAGCCCGACTTTACCCACTGTTGAGCATAGGCCTCACCCTTCTGTGCCAGGTTCTACCCACGATGGTAACCATGTCGTCCACCCATCTCGCCGCCGGACAACTGACACAATCCACAATATATCCTTAAGTTTTGAGTTGAGCTTCACGATTTCTGACAAATGCTTGCACTGACTGGACAGGTCCTCTCAATCTGTGTGGTTCTTTCTTCAAAAGATCATTTCAGACATCGATCTACATGGTCTTCATATAACCTGACCAAGATTATGTCTGGACTTTAAAAGAGACTGTGACCTCCGAGTTTGTTTCGGCCTTTCTTCTTAGAGTAGGAAACGCCGAACTCATCTAGTTTAAAAAAAATATGATTGATATGAAAAAGTGTTTGTGCAAACGCACTTACAAAAATAAAATCATTTATCATTTATGATGCGATAGAACAGGCATAACGAAGTACGGAAGTTCAGAAATGACAAAAGTCTGAAAATGGGCGCCGATGTAATCCACTGTGTCAATAACAAAATATTTCAACATTTTGTAATATTTTACGCGTAGGAAATTCCTAAATAGAATTCTGTTTACAAAACTTTAATAGGTGCTAAATTTTTGACACACGTTTTAATTCCGTGGTTCAATGAATCCTTTTGGTATATAAAGCGGCTGTACTGATGTTACAATGTTTCAGTACTCGACAAACACTCGAATAATCGCAATATGGCTCGTCTTCTAGTTTATGTTTTTGCCCTATTAGTCTTAGTTAACTTTTCCAGTGTCGACGCAGGTAATTTTATTTTGTCATCATATTACTCGTATATTCGTAAAAGTTCTTACTTATTGAAGTGTAATGTTTCGAATAACTTGAATCACTATTTATTTTCCATAAGCAAAATCAGTTTTATATAATTTTGTAGTCGACAGACTCAAATCAGGTGGATAATTGCATACAATGGCAATGCCGTTCAATTTGTTAGTTCATTATCAGTAGACCGGAATAAATCGAAATAATGAAGGATAAGAATTTTTCAAACATCGATGGATTTACAATTTCCTCCAAAATCTTTCGGATTGGAATTAAATGTGTGTTACGCAATTAGGTTCCAGTTCATTGTTATCAAAATTAAAAACCCTAACACTTTATTTTCAGCTTCACGACAAGAAAGATCGCCTCAATTAGGCGGCCTTGGCATTGGCATCGGAGCTGGGATTGAAGTTGGCGGGTTAGGCAGACCCGGTTATGGCAGACCTAGTTTCGGAGGACCCGGTTACGGAGGCCCTGGATACGGAGGCCAGCGCTACGAAGGCCGCCGCTACGAAGGCCGCGGCTACGAAGGCCGCGGCTACGAAGGCCGCGGCTACGGAGGCCGCAGCTATGGAGGCCGCGGCTATGGCGGACAAGGTTATAATCAGGGCGGATTCCCTGGTTCTGGAGGACCGGGATTTAATAATGGCGGATCATTTAGCGCGTCCAAGAGTTCGGCCATAAGTTTCGGTTCTGGTGGCGGATCTCAAGCTCAATCAAGTGCTGGCTCGCGTGGGTTCGGCAAATAAGACTGATTCTGAATAGATATTATTAAATGTTTGAACTGTATTGTGATCATAATAAAAGATTTTTGTGTGATCTAAAGTGTTTGTTTGATTATTGAAGCACAAAGCTCGCATTAGGTAAAAACTTGAAATCAAAAGATACGGAAATGTATAGAAACCATTTTACCTAATGAGCCTGTAGTTCCCATCTACGCCTATCAAAAAAATCACTCAGTGCTCAACGTCACTTGCATGCATTGATTGCAGAAATCGACATCAATTCATTTTTCACGCAACGATCACTTTGTGTTAGGACGCGGCCTTACGGCCTGACCACGACCATGCCGCTATCAGCGGCAGCTTAGCGCGGGGCGGCGAGTGGTAAAAACAAATATACAAAAATGTATGAACCATGCCACGACTCACCCGCTCGCAGCGTCAACGATAGCAAGCCAAGCCAAAAGTCATGGCCAGGCTGTAACAGCCTGGCCACAACTTTTGGCTTAGCGGGAAGCGGCGCGGCGCGGCAAGAGATTTTTGGCTTAGCGGGAAGCAGCGCGGTGCCTTACTGCTAGCGTTGACGCTGCGTGCATCGTGGCATGGTTCATACATTTTTGTATACATATTTGTTTTTACCTCTCACCGCCCCGCGCTAAGCTGCCGCTGATAGCGGCAAGGTGGTGGCCAGACCGTTCGAGTCCCAAACATGCTAAACTAATTAGATATCAAATTTGGAATTTGGCTATCGCGTTATCATTCTATTACGTGTTCCTAATTCCAAAATAAACTAGGAAACTAATTTTCTGTGTGTGTGTGCCTTTCAAATAACAACAAGATGAAATCTTGAAAGTCGCTAAAGAAACAGCCCCAGACTAACTCCTGTTTATTTTATTTTTATTTTATAGTATTTGGAAAAATATAGATAGTATTTAGGGATAACAAGTGCGTAAAATGGAGGATGGTGGCTGTCCGCCGATAAAAGATTACTTATTATTAGGAACGTCAATTTACATAGCATGTGCTAAAATTGACACATATTTGGTATGTTTATATTCCGCGTTGTCGCGAACCAATATAAACGAGTGTATCGTTAACACTGTATCAGTGCTCGTGAAACCCTCGTGAAATCCAAGATGGCTCGTCTTATAATTTGTGTCTTAGCTGTCCTAGTCCTAGTTAATTGCTTTAGTGCGGATGCAGGTAATTATAAATTCTTGTAAATACTTAATTAGGTATCCCACAAGGTGGACCGATGACCGTGTTAAAACCGCAGTCTGATTTTTTGCCACCTTCTCTCTAAACTGGGTCCATTTTATGTCACCGCTTCCGAATGTTCATCTATTTGAAACCAGTCGAAACGAGAAAATATAACTGTTGGAAAATCTTACTGGTCTGGAATACATCGAAGAGGCACTAAAAAAAGAAAACCTGCCGTTCAAAGGTTTACATATAAGTAGCTATTTCTTTCAAGTCATTGAAGTTGGGTTATTTTAGATATATGCCTATAAACGCGAATCAATAATGCAGCAACGATATCCTTCTGTCAGTCAAAAATGTAGTGTAGTGTGGGACACCCGCCCAGCTAGATGGACGGACGACCTAAAGAAGGTGGCTGGGAGGACAGAGTGCTGTGGCGCAGTCTGAGAGAGGCCTTTGTCCAACAGTGGACTGCGATAGGCTGAGTTGATAAATTAAAAAATATTTTTTTATTTCCAGCACCGTTTAGGCGTGGTCCTGAATTCGGCAACTCCAATCGCGGCCGTCAGCGTCCTGTGGCCATCAGTGTTTCGAAGAGTAAATCCATCAGCTACAGCTCTGGAGGAGGTGGCTCTCGATCTCAAGCTCAGTCAAGCGCGAGCTCTCAAGCTGGTGGACGTGGATAATAAATAAGACTAATTGTAATATTTTTATATGACATAAAGGATTTTGTAGAGCGGCCTTCGCCCAGCAGTGGGACACTAACGGCTAATAAAATGAATAAATAAAGGAGTTTGGTATTTTATAGATGTTGTTTTATTTTTGCGTTTTGTAAAAAAAACTCTCGGAAGGACACAGCATAATTCCAAAGTTTGATGGTAGAGTCAATTTAGATTTCTAAATGTGATATGATTCAACTAAATTATCATTGTATACCTTTAACTATAAATACAATTTTGTTGGATAAGAGTAAGGGGCCGCCTCCACGAGCAAGAGAATCGCGGCGATATTATCGTCGTGCCACGTATACACTCTCTTAGAACGTGACTCCACACGGCGATATCATCGCCGCGAAAATTTGATGGCTCGGCGAGACTATCGCCGCAATTCTCTCGGTCGTGGAGGCGCTTGCCGCCTATACGCGGTCTCCACTCCAGGACTCGTCTGCTCCACCGGCCATCGGTCCTTCGACAAATACGGCCACCCCACTGCCACTTCAGTTTGCTTACTCTGCAAGCTATGTCGATATCCATGATAGATACCTAAGAAACAGTAGTTGTTGACTTAATAACGTTATTTAATATTATAATACTTAGTATTTACAAAGTAGGTATTGTCAAAATTTCTTCAAGATTCAGTCTCACTATTGCCATAATCAACTCTCGCATGCGTGGGGATAAGTCTTGAACAACAAATCGATATTTTGTAAAAATCATTTTCATCTAAAGTTAATGGATTGTTTTGCTACCTTTTGACAATAGAAAATGGTACCTACCGTTATTGAGCTGTAAGTTTCAAGTCATTGTTACAATTTTACACATGATAAAATAAAAGGGGGGCTTAACTCACCCGGACCCAGAGTTACAGACTGTAGTAAATTGACCTTCCTCAATTTATCTGTGTAAACTGTTTAGACTGCACCCGATTTCTTCACAATCTGGAGTGGCAAATCCTATTTATATCCTAAGACAATTTAGTACACATGCTACGATTCCACAAATAGTCAATTTTATAAATTATGTTTATGTTCCACGTAGTGCCGGACCAATATAAACAGGAGTATTGTTTACATTCTATCAGTGCTCGTGAAACCCGCGTGTAATCCAACATGGCTCGTCTCATACTCTGTGTTTTCGCCGTTCTGGTCTTTGTTAACTTCTTCAGTGTCAAAGCAAGTAAGTTTTTGACTAAGTAAGTCCCTCTGTACACATTTATGTTTTTCTTACCGTGAAAAATTACCGCCGTGTGTCGGCACGTCGTCACGGTCTTCAGTGTTTTATGGATCACTATGGAAGCTTGTTGACAGGCAAGTTTTTTCTACGGCGCGGTATATACTCCGTACCGTAAAGAAACAGTGACGTGTTCAAAGAACCTTAGGGTCATACAATAAGCTGCCAGCGATTTTTGGAAACTCGATGCAGCTACAGACAAAAAGCGATCGGCAAACATAGCGCAGTGAGTTGCCAAATGTCAAATGCTTAATGTATCGTAAACAGTGTTGTCCTTTATATAAATGACGAGCTTCTATCCGCGGCTTTGTTCGCATGGAAGTCGTAAGACACCACAATACACTAAAAAAAATACACCCCATGTTACTCGCTGGTAATGTAGCTTTTTATAGGCGAAAGAATTTCTAAAATCGGTTGAGTATTTTATGAGTTTATCCATTACATACAAACCTAAAAAAAATATATTAGTTTAGTTTGAAAAGACGGAGTTCTGGATGTTCATCGGAGGCGGTGTTTGTTTCACGTCTGCCGACTAGTATGCTCGTAATATCAATTCCTAATTTGCACTTTCATTACCTATAGCACTGTAAAAGAGTTAATGTAGAAAAATAGGTACGTTTAGCGAAAGGTACGTTTTGCGAAAGGTGCATTTTGCGAAAGGTACATTTTGAGAAAGGTGCATTTTGAGAATGGTACGTTTTGCGAAGGGGGTGCATTTTGCGAAAGGTACATTTTGCGACTGAACGGTCACGGGGCTGCATAGAGGTCAAAGCACGCAGCGTAAAAGTGACGTAAATTCGAATAATTTCTGAATCGAAAATACAACTGAGGGGCAATTCTCGTGATTTTAAGGACGTTCTCAGTCTGATGTCAGTGTCAATCGGCCAAAAAACCTTTAATTTCCCTAAATTTTTATTTGAATTTACGACTTATAGTATAGTAGGTATCATAATTAAATTTCAGTTAGGTACCTAATCTTAGAAGGTAAGTATTTTTTTTAATGAAGTGTGATTTAATAAGGTTAGATATTATTCCTTACAACAGCATAAATTATCCACAATATGTGTTTTTCAACACGTGTAAACTTTTCCCTTGAGTGTACAAAACTGACGAATCGACGAAAACTGGCAAACACTGGAAACTGCCTAACGCAACTGTCTAATCGGTAAAACTGACGAATCAGTGAAACTGACTAATCAACGAAACTGACGAATTAAATAAGTTGACGACTGAGGGAAACCGACCAGTGATACGTGGACTCTTCTGTTCTTTCGCATTTTGATTTAAAGTGCAATAAGCATAATTAGTCAAGTAAATAGTATGCAAAACGAGTATATTCGTAAATATTTCGAATTTACCTTACGTTTCGCGTTCGTACTAGGCTCCGATTCTTTTTCATTATACCCCTAAAATATGTTATCTTCATTCTTGTCTCATCGCTTGTTAGCAATTGTATTGTTCACTATAAATGAGAGATTCAGTATATCGTGAGTGAATGATTCCTTGTAAGACTGGTTTCTTTTTATTTCAGTACGACCTGGAAATTCCAAAGCACTTAATTTAGGTAGCTCACTTAGGCCTGGGTGTGTGCGTCCGATACCTGAAAGCGTCTCCGAGAGTGCGCCTGAGCCTCAAGCAGAGCCACGCGGTAGAAACTTTTTAAGATTTTAAAGAAAATTATCTATTATTTATTATGAAATAAAGGGCTTTTGTGCTATCTACGATTTCGTTTTATTTATGGTTTTTAATGATGTGGTGGGTGTTTTCTTGTTAGATTAAAGATACAACAAACTCCGACACCAACACAACAATTAATGTCTGAAAACGTAACAGCTAGAAATTGGTAGTTACCTAGAAGATCCAACTCAGATCAAATATACCTGGTCTGTTCCAAAACTAACTGATGAAAATGTAAACAAACCCTGTTGAGGTTGAATTCTAACGTAACTGCAAGAGTAGGTAAACTAATACACACACCATTGCAAATAAAAAGCTAGAAGTACAGAAGAAATAGGAGTAAAAGAGAAGAGGAAAACAGCTAAGCCAGATAGCACAGCGTTGTACACATGGTATTTTTCCGAACCACAAAATATCATTCAAGGATTTAATAATTTAATGATTTACCAAGAAATCGCTACCTTAGTTACAAACACTGAGAATATGATCAAAATAAACTAATATTTGAAGATCACATTCATGACATAATATTGTGTTAAATCAGAATTTCGCCGATTTAGTACTTTTGTGCAGAAGTTGTGTGCAATGCAAATATTATTACCACAGTGTGAATTGTCTCACTGTTACCTTATGTGATATTTGTGTTATCAATTTGGTGTTAACAATCACAAGAAGAATTCTATTCTTGGAAGACGGGGAATATCACATGCTCCAGCATCACGTATAAATGTAAGTAGATTGATGAAATTACCTCAGAACAAGACTGATCTTTCGACAAGATGGGGAAAATTATAGTTTTTGTTTTCGCTCTGACTGTCTTTACAGCTCAATGTGCTGTTATTAAAAATGAAGGTACCTATTTAATTTGAAATAAGACTTTTCTCGTGAAATAATATTTCAAGTTTGTATAATTCGTAGTAAATTAATATGAAAATAGACGCAGACTGTCTACATGTCCAAATAAACTTGGAATTTGGTGTTCATAAATATGAATTAAGGTAGTTCAGATATCATCAGTCAGTCAGACTCCTATATAAAATGGATCCTAACTATATACTTTTATTTTCAGACGTCCACAAGCGTGTAGAACGTTCACCGTGCAGCACATGTGGCGGCCCACCTGGACCCCCACCGCCACCCTTCGGTCCACCAGGCCCGCCGCCATTTGGTCCGCCTCCACCCCCACCTCGAGGATCAAGATATTTCCACACCGCTCATTGGACTGGACTAGCTGACAATGGTCTTCAAAGAGGAGTATTCACTGGAGCAGCAGCAGCCGCTGGTGATGTTAACCAGGCTGCAGGAGAAGCATTCTCCCTGGCTTCTAGCGGGGCTACCGCAGATAGTGGTGCAGGAATGGAAGGCCAGTCAACTGATTTAAACGGTGGACAATCATCAAAATTCGGCGCTGGTGCAGGTCTTGGAGCACGATCTTCGGGCGGCTATGGCTCTGGAGGCTCTGCTTCTCACTCCTCAAGCAGTTCAAGCTCACAGTCATTGAATGCTGGTTCTCAACCCTTGGCTGGCTCCAATGCTCAAGGTTCCGGTGGATTTGGTGGACAAACATCCACTGGTGCCGACTCTCAGCCTTCTAGTGGTTTCGGCGGCAAATCTTCTGGCGTTTATGGCGGCCAGTCTTCTGGAGCTTTCGGAGGTCAGTCTTCAGAAGGATATGGTAGCAAATCTTCTGCTGGAACCAAATCCGCTTCCGGCTCAAATTCTCAAACTTCAGGCGGCTATGGTAGTCAATCTTCAGGCGGCTATGGTGGTCAATCGTCAGGAGGCTACGGAGGCCAATCTTCTTCCGGCTCAAAGTCCCAATCATCAGGCGGCTACGGCGGTCACTCCTCAGGCGGTTACGGAGGTCCATCTTCATTGGCCTACGGTAGCCAAACTTCAGGTGGTTACGGTGGACAGGCTTCTAAGGGCTATGGGGACCATTCCTCAGGTGGGTACAGCGGCCTATATTCCGGTAGTCAGCCTTCTGGTGGCCAATCTTCCGGCGGATATGGCGGTCAGTCTACTGGCGGCTACGGTGGCCAATCTGGAGGTGGAAGTGACAGCCAGTCAGCACATGCTGAGAAACAATTCAACTTTAAAGAATCTCATCACTCGTATCACAGTGGAGGTAAAAATCAAGGAGGCTTCAATTCACAATCTGAAGGCCGAGGTTTTAGCGGTGAACAGCAATCGGTAGGTGGTGTCGGATCCGGTAGTAATGCCGGAGCAGGCCAAATTGAAACCCATCAAGTTGAACAAGGAAGCAGTCAAAATGGCGGCTCATTTCAAAGTGGCCAGCAGTCTGCTGGTATTGGCGCTTCCAGCGGAAGTGGGGCAAGCTCTGGCTCTGGTGGTAGCGGAGCTGGCTACGGATCAGGTGGTTCTGGTGGAATCGGTTCCGGTGGGTACGGCTCCGGTGGCTACGGCGCTGGTTATTCTGGATCCAAAGGTTCATCTCAATCGGCTCTTAACGGCGCCCTTAAACTAGCTTCCCAAGGCCTGCAGACAGCAGGTCAACAGCCAGCCGGATGCAGCACTTGCGGAAAGAGCAACTACGCTTTGAGTAATGCTAAGAGCAGAAACGGAAACGCCATCGCTCTTTCCGTAAGCGGTTAGATTCCATGACGTACCTGAAATGTTAGAGGTTGCACAAATTATATTGATTGACAACTAGGAGATTGTACCTAATAATACTGAATTAACACATTGTTATTTTAATAATTAAGATGTTATTTTTTTGTCTGCGTTTTTATGTAAATATTGTAAATAATATTGCTACGTAATAAATACTTGTATGCATGAAATTATGTTATTTTTTAGGGTTCCGTACCCAAAGGGTAAAAACGGGACCCTATTACTAAGACTTCGCTGTCTGTCCGTCTGTCAGTCCGTCTGTCTGTTACCAGGCTGTATCTCAAGAACCGCGATAGCTAGACAGTTGAAATTTTCACAAATTATGTATTTCTGTTGCCGCTATAACAACAAATACTAAAAACAAAATAAAGTAAATATTTAAGGGGGGCTCCCATACAACAAACGTGTTTTTTTCGGCGTTTTTTCCTTGTGGTACGAAACCCTTCGTGTGCGAGTCCGAGTCGCATTTGGCGAGTTTTTTTAAATTTTAGAATAGAACAGAAAACTTTTATTTTAGGCAGGATTCCATTGGGTTAGTAACAATTTTACGTGTTAGTAGGTTATAAACAGATATATTTACAATTAAAATTCAACGTGGAGCTGCATCCACCTCCGCAACATCGGGGAATTCAACCGATCTGCGCACACATTGAGACTACATCCAGGGCTTAAGCACCCTGTCCATCCACTGTATTTTCATTATTTTGTCATAGAACAAAAAAGGAAGTAATAATCAAAATGATGGTTCAATATCAAAAACAAACTATTTTATTTCACATAAACCTACATGGGCACTTATGAAACGTCAGAAGCTAGGTGCACAGTTCCAATTGGTCGTTTCCTATGGAGAAGAGCCGGCAAGAAACTCCACGGTTACTCTTTTTAAAAATAATTGGCTTTCACAATGTTTTCAAATTACAGTAGATGCGGGAGGACAGCGTAGGCCTGTCAATAAGTACCAGATACTTGATAAAATAAAAAAACCGGTCAAGACCGAGTCGGACTCGCGCACCAAGGGTTCCGTACCATCATATGCTTATAAATTTTCATCGGCGGCGGCGTTGCAGTGTTAAAATTAAGTATGAAGGTCTTATAATTATTGTAAGGTGGCTACATGTTTTGCCATTTATGGCATACAAAATTTGTTGCACTAGACAAAAAAAAAACAAAAAGAGAAAAAAAAGAAGAAAATTACAATGTAAAATTAAATTGAAGTTACAACGTCAAAATTTAAATCAAAATACAATGTCAAAATTTAAATAAAAAAAAAAAATAACATGAATACGCACAATCAGAATTCTATACTAGCAAAATATCATTTAAAAATTCATCTACGCTGTAATAGCACTTGTCCAGTAATAACCCCTGAAGGGACTTTTTGAATTTATTTAGAGGCATATCTGGTATTTTATTATAAATATATTTGGAGCAATACCAAAGAAACTCTTTTTTAAGTTATTTTTCTCTTTATAGTGTTTTTGGAAGTCGGTTGTTTTTTTTTTTGTAAAAAAGTTTTTATTCAATAACGCAGTTTTACACTTGTTTTGACATAACAAATTCTCAATAAAAAGATTATGTCAAAGAAATACTTACCTATGTAAAAAATAAATAAAAAATAAACATCGTAATTTGAGAGCAGTTAATAGACATTTACGTACATATTCCGTTAATGAGGTGCCAGGGAAGCCACATGTGCAGAGGACGTCTTCAACGTAGTCTTAAATCTTATAGTATGCTTTTTTTTGATAACGACACGTTTGATGAGGGTCTTGAACTTTCCATCACTAAGTCTGTAACCGGCTTTGGCAACTTGTTATAAAAACTGATTCTGTTTACAAGAAATGACTTGCTAGTTTTAGTTAATCTAAAGAAGGATGCCCATTTTTCACCTGACAATGTATAGAAATGAAATAAATATTAAAATTCAGCTAATTTAATTGTACATTCATTACGCTAATCACAATTTTAAAAGAAGGCCAGGAAAAGAATATTTATTAATTTTTCTTTATGCTAACTCTGTGTCTTATTACCTTATTTTGAACGCATCTCAATTACCCTGAACGCATCCAACTACTCATTTTTTACAACGTTCCGTTTTCACACTGCTTGTTGACTTTATTCAACTCTTTTTCTGAGTTTTATATATTATTTTAAGTTTTATTTAATCAATAACTATTTTTTATTAGTCTGTGCATAATAGAGATCAATTCAAAATAACATGATAATTAAATAAATTAATTATGCAGATTATAATTGAGTTCGCACGAGTGAAACGGGTTTTTTACATATTTTGACAGTTCTGCGACTTCGTTGTTGCGCTTGCGTCTCGTTGTGTATTGTGCCATTTTGTGTGTGTAACTACTGAGATGGGCTAGGTTTCAAGACAATATCTCTGCTCCAGCAGAATTTCTGGATGACGTAGTAGTACTGCGGTCAACGAAATGGGTAGGCAAGTGATCACTTTTGACAATACAATAGCAAAGTTAGACTTTTTATATGTAAACAAACTATCGTAAAGGCAAATCCTAACCTAAAAAGTAACATTAATATTTTTTGGCCTTTGTAGACTTTAAATCGTAAAAATGACTATATGACATTATTTTCTAATCTTACAGGTACTCTTTCTACTATACCTTATAACTATACATTCACTTTCATTATCAGGTTTTTAAATGTATGGAAAGTGGGCATTGTTCTTTAGGTAACACAATTTCATTTTTACTACGTGTATTATCTATATTATGGAATTCGCTTCTTGTTTTGAAAGTTCTAAGTTTTTGCGAACATACAAAATACTTCCTAAAATATAAAGAGAAGGCAGAGTTAGTATATCAATTTCTTTGAATTTGTTTCTAAGAGACTCGCGAGGACCCATTTTATAGATTGCGCAGATTGCCCTCTTTTGTAAAATGAAAATTGAATCTACGTCAGCTGCCGATCCCACAGCAGAACACCATAAGACATAATACTGTGGAAATAAGCAAAGTATACTAACCTAGCTGTGGCTATATCTGTCAACTGCCTTATTTTTCTTACTGCTTAAGCAGCCGAACTTAATCTACTTGAAAGAGCTCTAATGTAATTTTCAATCTAAAGTAATTCCTGGAAATACAGTTTCCGTAACAGCATCGGTTGGTATAGGTTGACTATGACTATGCCAGTTTCCAAATTATTACTCTTTATATAAATTACAGATATAATAAATATATAAATAGTACAAAGGAAGACACAATGGGCGTTCTTATCGCTAAGAGCGATCTTGATCAAAGTAAAATGTTTGAATCCTTTAGTTGATACCTGCTTATTATTTTTTGCTTTCAATGCAATAACTTATTAACTCAAGTCATCATGAAGTAACAAAGCAAAAAAACATTTAGATTTCTATGACTGCAAAGGAATAAAATACGTTCCTACGCGAATTAAATAAACTTCAGGAAACTGTTGGACACCATGTTTTTATTTCCCAAGTAGAGTCACGTTACTGAAAGAAGACTCAGCCTTCCGTCGTGATTTCATTTGTTTTTTTTTCTTCTCCAGCCTGTAGGCATTCTCTATTGAATATACCCTGATTTCATGGGATTTCCTGGGATATTTATGTTTTTTAGATTTCTATGGTTGGGATAATGTAGATACAGACGCCACCAAATCAAGCTTCTACAAATATATATTATATCTGTCAAATATCTTTAATAGATTTTCAACTTTATTGCTATAGCATAAGGTTCAAAGTTGATTGGGAAAATTTGACAGTTTCGGGTGGCTTGATGTGCTGGCGTCTGTGCATATTATATGAGATTATGAATAGCAAGTAATGTGATACACACTCCTGGACTCCTAAATCGAGCCACACTGCCTACTTTTTATAGAAGTCTATGGCTTTTTATATGGACGTGAATTCAAAGGACAATGCTCTTGGATGTATGGAATCCCGTACCATTTTGCATCAAAGTCAAACTTTGCTTTTTATAGACTACCTTATCATATTAACTCCTACAAAAGTTCTTCTTGTAAACATAACCCGGGTTTCGGAGATTTTCAAAAAAATCAAAATAACCTAAAAACTAGGAACCTACTTTATTTTGTTTGACATGTCATACACGAACGGCAAAAATCGCACATCTGCAGCAGTTTCGAGTTCGAGGTTCAGCAGTGTCCATTCCAAGGTTGCCTAGAAGAGATCACAGAAAGCGATAAGGCCGCCCATTGTATGTTTTGTATTAATAATCGTATTTTTTATATATATTTTCTGGTGTACAATAAAGTATATAAATAAATAAAATGTCTTCGTATAGTGCGTTGAAATCTTAATGAACAATTAACACAACATCCTTCTGGAGTAAAAACATTATAATCCTTCAATTATATTCATGAAAACAGAAATACCTATCAATTTCATGCAATTCGAAAGAAACGGGAAAAATTTATTGACAATTGTCTTTCTGACAGTATCAGATAGTGATGCGGCTCGATTTAATTAACTCGTAACTCCACTAAATAAAATAAAGGAGCAAGTCCATTTACTCTCGAGGTGCACCTCGATTAGATAAATATTATCAACACGGGCAGTGTTGGCATAGAATAAAGAATTAATTACAGAATAAAGAATTAATTATAGAATAAATACTTAATCATAGAATAAAGAATGACAGTTAACTATAGTGGCAACTATGGTACATTCTTTTATTTATGAAACAGATTCGGTTACCACCTCGAACTGTAATTATGTATTATTATTAATCGTAAAAAAACGTTTCAATACATGTATAAATATGACATTGACGACCATTTCTGGAATTGAATCAATTAAGTGCATTATCAAAATATTTTCTATTTATTACGATTTTGTGATCCCGGTCTGGCCGGGATCACAAAATCGTAATAAATAGATCGACCATTTTAAATGATAAATTGGTTACATTCTTTTAAGTTTAAATAAAGCTATCTCCATTCAATGTTATATTGATCATATCATTTGAAACGAAACGATATCAACACTCTTTTACTTTAAATTAAATTACCTGTTCAAAAATGAAATCCCCGATGCGCAATGTCGTAAAAAAATATGAAAATAATTACTAAAATATTTTGATCTTGATGCATGAGACTTTTTGGTAAGTACCACTTTCGGTCATTCTCCTTTGGAACAATGACGACACGAAAATGAGTATAGTACAGTCCGCTTCAAAACTGCATAATTTTTTTCTTTTATTCATCATTATTTTGATGTTTTAGGCCTTTAAACCTCACACGGCATTCGAGAGTGTATTATTTACTCACTTTATTTCTTAGAAAACTTACAGATAAGATAGTTGACAGTTAGTGAAATACGTACGCAAAATACGCGCATTGACGTGGAGTTGCGGAAACCAGCCCGTATTACCAATTACCAGTTAGTGAAAGGTCAATTTAAAGTTTTCACTGACATTATTATTATATAGGTACTATATGACTGTGTTAGGGCTGATTTTTCAATTATCTGATAACTTTATTCGAGGAATAATTTGAAATTTTGATAGTTTTTCATACAAAAACTGTCAAACGTCAATTTTATTCCTCGAATAAAAGTTAAGTTTATACCACAAATATTTATACACAGTTTTATTGAAATGAACTTGACAAGCATCCTTACTTAGGTAACCCATACTAATATTATAAATTCGAAAGTAACTCTGTCTGTCTGTCTGTCTATATGTTACCTTTTTACGCCTAAGCCACTGAACGGATTTGGATGAAATTTGGCAGAGAGATAGATTGCATTTCGGGGAAGGACATAGGATAGTTTTTATCGACATACCTCTCGGGCAAAGCCGCGGGCCGAAGCTAGACTAATAATATAAATTCGAAAGTAACTCCGTCTGTCTGTCTGTCTGTATGTTACCTTTTCACGCCTAAACCACTGAACGGATTTCGATAAAATTTGGCAGAGATAGATTGCATCCCGGGAAAGGGCATAGGATAGTTTTTATCAACATACCTCGCAGGCAAAGCCGCGGGCGGAAGCTAGTCTTCTATCTATATATATAAAATGGTAAACTGACTGACTGTTGATATATCAACACACAGCCCAAACTGCTGGTCCTAGAGACATGAAACTTGGAGGGTTTGTTCTTTGTAAGGAGTAAGTATCCACTAAGAAAGGATTTTTGGGAATTCTACCCCTAAAGGGGTGAAATAGGGAATGGAAGTTTATATGAAAGTCTGTCAGTTTTGAAGTTAGGATCTTCAAGTTTTGTGTTTAGGCTGAGGATTTAAAATTAATTAACAAGTGTCTCAGCGTTGTGTATGGAAAGTCCTTAATTTTCGAAGTAAAAATCACAAAATTCAATCTAGGCTTATGGTTGGAAGGTAACGCAACGCAACGTAAAAATGTAACGCAACGTAAAGGTAACGCAACGTAAAAATCTAGGCTTATTTATGGTTGGAAGGTAACGCAACGGTATTGTTAGAATTTCAACCCTTAAGAGCGTTTACGCCGTACGGCATTTCATACAAACTTTCAAGCCCTTATTTTTCGAAATGAATGAACCGATTTTAATGAAACTTTGTACGCATATGCAAAATACATAGGTCTAAAAAGTTAGTAGAGAACATTTTTGAAAAATAGTGTTACAGCCAAATTAGACCGATTTTAAATTTTCAATAGAAACGGAGATTTCCAGATATCTTTTTTTAAATAAGACATTTTGAAAATGTTCTCTACTAACTTTTTAGACCTTTGTATCCTGCTAATGCGTATGAAGTTTAATTAACATCGGTTCATTAATTTCGAATAATAGGGGCTTGAAAGTATGTATGAAATGCCGTACGGCGTAAACGCTCTTAAGGGGGTGAAAAGGGGAATGAAATTTTGTTTTTAATTATATTATATAATCTATCAACGCACAGCCTGCACTGCTGGTCCTAGAGATATGAATTTTGGAGGGTGTGTTTTTTGTGAAGAGTAGGTATCCACTAAGAAGGGGTTTTTGGAAATTCAACCTTTAAGGAGGTGGAAACGGGGGGATTTTGTTTGTATGAAACATCTTATTCCTTGAGTTAATAACCTTGAAACTTGGCACGAATACTTATCTAAGTAAATTATGAAGTTTGGCAATTTTTGTTTTTCTAAACTACTCTCTAAAAAGGGATTGGGGATTGGGGGGTGTCAAAATTTGTATGGAAGAATTTTAACGCGCTGTCCGATTAGCTCGAAACTGAGTATGTATACTTAAAATAAAAATAAAGACTAATGTGTATCAAGGTTTTTCGAAAATCTAGCCCTAACTGCGTGAAAAAGGGTAGTCAATTTCACAGGAGAGTATTTTATTACGTGGCATGATTAGCTCGAAAATTGGTATAAATAATGTTTGAGTCGAGTCATCGAAACATCCTGCCGGGTCAGCGGGATTGTCCGAAAGGGTTACCGCTGGTCCGGAACATAAAAGGCTAAGGAAAGAACATGGCTGGGTTTTAGTCAGTAAGAGTTTGACACTCCCTTCTGCTCCACCCAGAGCGGGAGGGGTCATTTGATGATTTGCCACACGAAAAAAAAAGTCATCGAAACATCCCAGACGATTGTTCAAAATTCCATCCTTATGGGGATAAAAAGAGGGGACACTGTTTATATGAAAAATCTTATTTATTTGGTTTATAAACTTTATAGACTTCCAGAAATACTAACATTAATTTCGGAAGTCGGTGTCTTTGGATCTGTATTTAAGTTTTTTGCCACCGACTTCCGAAATTAAAGTTATTTTTCACTTTGTAGTGTTTTTTGGAGGTCGGTTTTTTTTTTGTTATAACGTTTTTATTTCTCACTTTTTAGTGGGTCTGTTTATAATGTATCTAAGTTAAAACATCCTAATATCAACTTGCTCATCGCCTTTACCAAAATATTGCTTTTCCCGATGCATGACTGACATTAATTGTTGAGGAATTCTCCTGGTATTTCACCATCAGCTCCATTTCACCATTCGCATTGTGACGAGCATAAATTACTTAGCAACCATGTTAAAGTAATCGAATCGCAACCCGTGAAATACTTATTATGGAGTAGTTCCGGTGGCCATCTGTGGTCTTCATCATCGGTTCCACTTCACCAAATAGTGCTTTCGAGAGCAAATGCACGAGTTACTGTAAAAATTGCCCAAATCGCTATAGGTGTGCCTATAATATTTAAAGAGTTCCTTCGATTTCTCGATTATCCCCTCATCAGATCCTGACCTGATGACAATGGGACCACCTGCAAAGTATACCCTGAAAACAAAAAAAAAAAATCAAATCGGTCTAGCCGTCTTCGAGTAATCGGGAACGTACATAAAAAAAAAGATTCCGACGAATTGAGAACCTCCTGCTTTTGTTGACGTCGGTTAAAAATAAAAAAGTGTGTTTTAGGGTTTTTCAAAAATCGACTCCTACCAAGTTGGAAAAGAGTAATAAAGTTTATGGGTTTGATTTTACTGCTTGCTTCCATTAACTCGAAAATGGGTATGGGTCTTTGAGTCAAGTTATGAACACATGCATCCCAAACGATTTTTCAAAATTCCATCCCTGTTGGAGTGAAAAGCGGGGATATAGTTTATTTGAAAAGTACAAAAACTCTTTGATCTTCAAACTTAAAAATTGGCCCGAATACTTATTTATCTAAATAAATGTTAAGATCATAAACATAAATTTTCGAAATATTAGGAGGAAAGTACGAATTTCGGGTCCGTGGCTTAGGCCCCCAGTGGTCGACGCACCTGTGGCCGACGCCCCCGATACGATTAATTTAATTCAAAGTAATTTTTGATCAAATGTACTGTCAGGCACAAATCAAATCGGGGGCGTCGGCCACAGGTGCGTCGACCACTGGGGGCCTAAGCCACGGACCCCGAATTTCACGCGGACGAAGTCGCGGGCAGAAGCTAGTATTATATAAATGCGAAAGTAGGTAAGCAAACTTTCAACTTTTTATTTGATTTTTTATTTATTTTATTTCAAGTGTATTGGGTGTCTTTTATTCTGTGCTAAACAACGGATTTGAATATTTGTCATACAGGTGGTCGTGACCTGTTTTAGGAGGATATAAGATGCATTTTTATCCTGGTAGTATGTACGACCTCCATGCGGGCGAAGCCACGGGCAAGCGGTTATAGATATAAAGACTTTCAGTTTTCTGACGACGGACCCCTATACTTTTTTTTTTTTTTTTGTTGGGTGGAACATCATCAAATGACCCCTCCCGCTCTGAGTGGAGCGGAAGGGAGAGTTAGACTCTTACTGGTTAAAACCCATCCATGTTCCTTCCTTAGCCCTTTTATGTTCCCGGGTAGCGGTAACCCTTTCGGACAATCCCGCTGCCCCGGCAGGCTTCGGCCCTGGCGGGCCCCTTCTCTGTTGCTGATATCTCTTTTAGGCGCGCGTGGAACACGTACGCGCCCCCCGGCACGGGCCTGGTCCTGATCGGACGGTGAGCTACCCATTACACTCCGTCCGCAGGCCCGCGCCTATGGTGGCCGGGAGTCGTCCCGTGGCTCCCGACGCCCGGGCCAGGGCCCCCTAATCTAACAACCTCGACTGGAATTCGACTGCATACTTGCATGGTAACCATTGACCATGCTATATGTAAAATGTTGAAACCCAACAGTTTGAAATTGCTTCTTTTATTTTAATTGTGGTTTTCCCACAAAAATGTGAGAACAAGACGGGTTCGTGGCCAGCCGTGGCTAAGTAACAGCCACACGGGTTGATCGCACAAGGTAAAGCTACGCTAACTGCCATAGGTCCGTGGATTCTTCTTCTCCTTCGTGTCGCTGGCACGACACTTATTCAAATTTGTTTGCCCAAAACTTCGCCACATCCATCGCTGGCGAAGGTACGCACTAACTGCATGTTTTGAGGCACAGAGGGCAGAACAGAAGGTGGAACATAGCTGCCGTTCCGTCGAGGTATCCCCACTTTATGAGGCTCGACTTACACCTTCCCACTTGGGTTCGGAGACGTTTCAAGGACTTCCAAGTGGACCAGGGAAGGTTACACCCTGCAGGAATATGCTCTTTTGGTGGTAGATAATGAGTAGCTGGGGGAAAAGTATCCTGCCGTAGTTTGCAACGAGGGTCGACTGGGTAACCTGGTAGAGACCTAGAGCTGGTATATTAAAAAAACTTAGTCGGGAAAAATAAATAAAGAAATGCTCCAGGATATACGAAAACCTGGGCAAAGTTGAACACTTGCACAATAAATATGGAAACCGCGAAAATTGATCTAAATCAATGTTACTTACATCATCAAACCGCACGTGAATGGAAACGTACAAACAAGGGTTTGGTTAAACTTAGGCTGGATACAAACTATCAAACGAAAAGATCGATAAAGACTGTCCATACGTTGATTGATGTAATCACACGTTGTGCTGATGTGCAAAATTTCACGTTCCTAGTTCCCATAGTTTCGATTGGGCGAAAATTTTAGGGCTCGTTCACAAGTACCACACCGCAGCGCAGTGACAAAATGTGGGCAAGCGCACAGCGCGCAGTGTGCGTAGCACGTGTGAATAGTGTCGCTGCAGCTTCTTGCAGTTGCGGTGTGGTAACGACAAAATTTCAATTGCCAGTACTTTTTTTTTTCTTTTTTGGGTGGGATAAATTGCCAGTGCTTCCGATGTGCTTACCTTTCGGCTAGTGTTTGCTGACAAACATATCGACTCCGGTATAGAGTAAGATGTCGACGCAAAATTGTGTTTGCGATGTGGCCGGCCGGTTTTGCGCGGTCTCACTGGATGGCGGTTGCGTTGTGGCTGCGACGTGGCCTTCATGTGGACCTTATCGTCCACACAGTTGATTTTGACGGCCAAATGTGGCCCGTGTGAATAAACTTTTCATTTTCACACAAATTAGCGCCCGTCCACGTGTTGTCCTTGTGTTGTGGATGTTAAACTGGAAATGTATAACTTGATGTGTCGTCGTGTGTACGTATGATCGGGACCTTACGTAGAATTTGTAGTGAAAATACCATAAAACCCCAATCGGGTTTTATGTTATTTATGCATAGGGTGAACTATAAACTGTACTTAGAACTTTATTCTTCACCACATGCACGTGGTGAGAAGAAATAAAGAGCATGTGACAAGAACAGTGGCTATAAGAAACGAGGTACACCAAAGCAAAGATGGATGGATTGTCTGAAATGAAGAAAGTGAATTCTAAAATGACGGCTTGAGGTGTAAAAGAAAAAAAGTGCTACAGTGTTACTAAATAGATTCAGATTAAGGGCACGGAATGATGATCATACACCACATAACATAGGTAAAAAAATCTTCAATGAAAACTGACAAGCTTCCTTGATCGTGTGTAACCATCCTAAATCAAACACGCTACTGGGATTCACCAAAACCACATAAGTTTTCACACAAACCATCAAAGTTGTCACAATCAATTTAAGTTAACTTGTGAAAATGGTTTTTCGTGGTATTTCTCGGAGCATATATTTAATATTGATCTACCGAACATATAAAGATGTAATATTGGAAAAATTAGTTCATAACAAATCGACAAAATGTGGCGAATAGGTGTATTGTTAGTAGCAACTGCTTTGATTGAATTCTCAACCGCTGATGTAAAACGTAAGTTCTGTTATAGATAACTTAACTCTAATAGCCTCATTACAGGTCATATTGGGGATAATTTAATTCTGAATATTAGCATTATGTTTCCGCCAATTTCCTCCTCAAAGTTACTTGAGGATAAAATCTAAAACATTGCTGTTGGTATGAATAATAAAATCTGTTGAATCACTCAGCTAGATACTACAGAATCTGGACATGAAATGATTTTTCTTTAATTAATTAAATCCGGCCAAACCATTGTGAAAAAAACTTGATTCAATAAGAATCCACCTCAACGGCTCAATAATCACAATTTTTACCTTTCCAGCTACGGAGGGCCTCCTGCTCCAGCGGCTAAAGCGTTCACCTAACTCCTGCGACAGCTACGAGGACTACGGACCACGTCGGCGGTACTGGCCACCTCCGCCACCACCGCACCCGCCGCCATTCTGGTCCCCACCGCCTGGCCCACCCCGGTATTGGCCACCACCGCCTCACCATCACTACGATCGATTCGAAGAGTTAGCTGATGATGCGTCGAGAGGAAAGGAGCCATGTTCTACTTGTGCTGGAGGGCATGGTGCATCGTCTGCACTCAGTAATGCTAAGAGTGAGAATGGGGACGCTATTGCAGTAGCCATTGCTAAAGCAAGTCCTAAAGCCAGTCCTAAAACGTGAGGCGAGTATAGGAGGTTATAAATACAAGTCTGTTTATTTCGTAAATAAGGTTGTGTTAGAAAGTTATCATTTGTCTCATTTTTGTCGGGAAAATATCCGAGATATTTTGATTTCTTTTTGCGCTAAATAAGATAAAATAGCAAAAGATGGAAAGCACTTTGTTATCTAGAATGTATTTGATACGTTGTTATCAATAAAAGTTTTAAAGATTATACCTGAATTCGTTTTAAACCGACAACCAGTCTTACCAAGGGGTACCGTATTACCCAGTAACTGGGTTGTGGAGGTCAGATAGGCAGTCGCTATATTTAAAATACTGGTACCTATTCAGCTGCATCCGGTTAGACTGGAAGCCAACCCTAACAGCATGGTTGGGAAAATGTTAGGCAGATGATGATGACCTAAATTCGTTTTAAACTGTATATAATTATGTTATTGTTAAGTATAAATATTGTAAAATTAAGGGAATTAAATATTGAAAAACATGTGCATTTTTTTTCGGAATCGAATTTCAATTCCTCTTATCATAATTAATTAAACCAATATAATAATTATAATGAACTAGATGTTTACCCGGTGACAATTTACATACAGAAACAGACAATATGAAATGCGAATTTTATTTAATTTACATGAAGCTGTAAGGAAAAAATCGTAGGTAATATAATCCCGCTGGTTCTGTGCGATTTAAATAGTAGTAGGTACTTAATAATTATTATTGTTGTTAGGACAGTTAGGTTAGTTAGGACTCCCAAGTGCAGTGATGGCCCTGCGGTAACGGCCGCGACTTACGAATTGTAGGTCGTAGGTTCAAACCCAGTCAGCCGTTTTACTTTGTGTGTAAATTACTTCATCACCACTGCTATCAAAACGGTGAAGGAAGACATTGTGACCAAACCGGGATGTCCTAGACCCCAAAAATTCGGAGATATGTGACATCTAGCAACCAGCACGCGGGCCCAGTGGCCCGCGTGGTGGATTATGGCCCGCTCTCTCTTACAGAGAGTAGGCCTGTGTCCCAGCTGTGGGATCGTTATAGGCTGAGCTATTGTTGTTGACAAACACTAAGTTACAGATTCCCAAAAAAAGTTACTTCGATTCTAGTCTACTTTTCGAAATGGCAATAAAAAAAATGTTACTTGTTTTCCAACCAAGAGTTCGATGGCACCGGGTACCTACTACCTACCTGCTGTACAGGTTAGAGACCTGAAGCAAATAAAAAAAAACAAGTTACACACTACTAAGAACAAAAATGTTAACAAAGTACTGTATTAGTGTCCCCCATGAACTTGAACCCTTATGAAAACAGCAGGTAAATGGTACGAATTACGTTTGGTATGACCATTATTAGGTTACTGACAGCCAACCACCGTTTTTTAAATGACACTTTCCTCACGGCAACTGAACTTAAGACCTTTTTATACTGTAAACAATAAAATTAAGCCAACAAAAGCTTAACATCGTGTGATACTAGTTGCCCGTTAGGTTTTTGCAATCAATAAAATCTCACACATTGGAGTTTTATTATTAGAAAAGTGCTAATAGCTAGTATTCTGTTGTGTTTTATGTTGTTCACCGTTGTAATATATTAGCATTTTTATCAATTTTATGACAACTGCATTCTATTTTTAGGAGATGTTCGTATCGTTCGCCCGTAACGCTGCCGTAATATTTTATTATGAGAGTTTCTTATAAAATGTTAGATAACTGGAATATCTTGATTTTTACTTAGGTTATTTATTTTTCAACACACTTGCTCGTAAAGTGGCTCTTATTGAACCGCCTTTAGGTCCATAATGCTGTGTATTAAAAACGCGTGCTTTTTCTTTACTTTAATCCACAAGTGCTTTATTTCCACAGATAATTATGTATTTACTAGTCGGAGATGCGCTTTTTTAATCTCATCAATTCACTTTTTTTTAATAGTCTGTATTGTCCTTGGTCCCAAAATTAACTAATATTTATTTATCTTAAAGTGAATGCGCAGGGACCACAGACAATTTAAGGTGAATGCGCAGGGGTAGTTCACGAAATTCAAATTATCTTAGGTTTTTTGCAGGTCAGTGTCAGGTTGTGTCTTGATCAAAATATGATTTGCGACTAGAACAGGTACGTCTTTACAGAATGAAAATCATTCGAATCATTAATTCATCTTTCTTATGGAAAAGTTCTTTGGGAAGAAATCTAACCTGAAAGATTCTATTCTAATGACTATAATTATAATATATAATATATATAATATATATTCGACAACTATCACACAACGCCGTCTAGTCCCAAGCTAAGCAGAGCTTGTGTTATGGGTACTAGACAACTGATAAACATACTTATATATTTCTAAATACATACATATTATAGATAAATTACACCCAGACACAGAACAAATGATCATGCTCATCACACAAACATTTGTCCTGGGTGGGAATCGAACCCACGACCTCCGGCATAGCAGTCAGGGCCACTAACCACTAGACCAACGGGCCAGTCGATTCGCGACTATAATATATAATAATTATGTAAATACATAATATGTATTCACATAATTATTATATATTATAGTCGCGAATCATATTTGATCAAGGTACAACCTAATAATGACCTGCAAATTATAAAAAAACGTAAGAAAATTTTAATTATCCACCTTAAATTGTCCATGGTCCCTTCCGAAACCAAACGGAAAAGACCCTGACTGGCGTTCTATTATTGCGGATTCTCACTGAACTAATGTATATTTCTCTATGCCAATAGTACTTTCTAATTCCATACTAACTAAACTACAATTTGACATACGACAACACTACGATCAGTCTACTCATTATTTTGTGTTTGTTATATTTTTTCTATAGGCTGTTTAGAAGTTTTGTCAGTGCCACAGACTAACATATTTACAGTTACCGGCACGTAACTTGGCAAGAGATTTTCGTAGTGGGGGAAGTTCGCGCATATAAAAATGTATGAAATTGTGCGTGCGCAAACTTCCCCCACTACAAAAACTCTTGCCAAGTTACGTGCCGGCAACTATAAAATGAGATTTAGTGCTTTTTACGTAGTATGTCTAAGAAGTCTGTGGTGATTTTATTTACACCTGCGCGCGCATCGCTAGTTCTGGCTAGCACGGCGCGCGGAAAAACAAAACCAGCGCGCCATTTTCCATACAAGTTAATATTTAACCATACAAGTCTGTTTTTTTCCTCGCAAGTGTGTTGAAAAACGTCGTATGAAACGCGTGTGCAGTGATCATTAGACTCTCGGCTTTCTTATCGCACTCGCCTGCGGCTCGCGCGAATAATACCGCCTCGAGCATAATGATCAACATAGCACACATGTATCATAATGTACTATTATGAGAATTTAATTCATTTTATGTAAGTCTGAGTTAGCAGATCATCTGCCTAGCCTTTTCCCAACTATGTTGAGGTCGGCTTCCAATCTAACCGGATGCAGCTGAATACCAGTATTTTATATGGAGCGACTGCCTATCCGACCTCCACAACCCAATTACTAGGTAATACGATACCCCTTGGTAAGACTGGTTGTTGGACTTTCGGGCTTCTGACGACTGTCAAAGATCCAGGAATGATAGCCGGGACCAACGGCGTGACGTGCTTTCCGAGGCACGGAGAGGTCTTGATATGTAAAGATGGTCACCCATCCACGGCCCACAATCCCCTCAGTCTCAAGTCTCAGTTAGCAGATGTCCGTTCTATATGCGTGGGCATTATGAGAGGCTAAGTGCTTATCGATCTTCATCAGCCGGTAAATTTTCCCTTATAGACGTGTCCACATATAAGAAAACCCATAATTATTTGGTAGTTTTCTGATCGTTCGTTTTTCTTCGCACCACTTGTTTAACTTGACGGCACGGTTGCCTCAGTGATTAAGCGATTGCGCTGCGTGTCGCGGGTTCGATTCCCGCACGGAACAAATATGACCTACAAGTAGTTGTTCCGGGTCTGGCTGTTTGTGTGTGTGAGTTTAAATGTTTGTAAACGCACCCACAATACAGGAGAAATTCCTAAGGTCAGGCAACGTTTTAAAAAAAAATAAAAACAAAACTTTCGCGCTACTAAACTTTCCAGGCTTCATATCGTGCAAGTTTGAAAACCACAACCTACCTATTGCTGAATGTCTCAGGACAGATTGCATTAAAAAGAAGGATAATAAAAAATAAACTATCCAGATTCCTTTGACTGGCGTAGTGACCAAATGGGATCCGACATCAAAGGCGTCCGCTGTCTTTTATAAAGGCCCATTTCTCATCTTGTCCATGGAATGTGGTATGCAATAAAATTTAAAGTTACACCTGACTTGTATCGTCAAAACACTATTGCATGCCACTGGCAATTAAATCAGCCTTAAAGCATTTCTTTATTTTCTGTTAATTTGAAGTACTCACGTTTGAATGCCGTCACAATTTCGTCACATTTATTTTTTTCCTATCAGTCGTCACCCGATGTCATTTCGTAACCTGCGCACTTATTTTACCTAGACATACATGATGAAATGGACACGTTGGCAAAAATCACCCTTGCGCACTAGCTCGACCAGGTCTTGCGTTAAACATGCGGTTAGTAAGTAGGTACAGGGTCATATTTTCGGTTATCCCAAAGCCAAGTTAATTAAAGGTGTATCACTTAAATAAACATATGTAAGCCTTGGTGGTGTTGCGAGTAGAAACTTTTATTGAGACAGTTTTATTACTCACCTGTCCAAGGAGTAAGTTCAAGTTCATTATAAGCAAAGTCGAGGCAAATATACCTACCGTTATAGTTTTTTTTTTAGTATTTCATATTTTTTACGTACTAATAAAATTGTGGAGGAAATACCTACCAATACGTTTATCATTAAATGGGCACAAAAAAACCTGCACAGCTGATAGTTTCCTTTAGACCCACACTAATAAATAAATAGCTACATGTCACCGATTAATTTGTAAGGAAAGGCAAAATAAGCTCGTGATAAATACAATCATAATATTAGGTACCTACATCGATTTAATTTGTCTGATGATAAACGGTTCTTTGATTTATTGTCATAATATTTTGTGATTAATGTTTAAATAGTTTTAATATTTAAATGATTTATAACTAAAAAAAATTCGACGGTCTCTACTTCGCAAGACTGCGCTGGTTTAATGATCTTTTGAACTTATTGGAAACTTTCTCAAAAATAAAATCTTTCACCAATTTCTAACCAACCCGCTCGAAAACATTGTTCCCTATGAGATTTCAAATGAAGCAACAATGATTTTTTACTACTAGCCACTGAAGAAAAAAACTGGTCACGTGCGAGTCGGACTCGCACACGAAGGTTCTGTACCACAAGCAAAAACGTCGAAAAAACACGTTTGTTGTATGGGAGCCCCCTTAAATATTTATTTTATTCTATTTCTAGTAGGTATTTGTTTTTATAGCGGCAATAGAAATACCTACATCATCTGTGAAAATTTCAACTGTCTAACTATCACGGTTCATGAGATACAGCCTGGTGACAGACAGACGGACAGTGGAGTCTTAGTAATAGGGACCCGTGCTTACCCTTTGGGTACTGAACCCTAAAAACGTTACAGACTATGTTGGTTCGGCCAACGCTATGCCAATTAAAAATCGTAGACGCCCATCATAGTCGTGACGGTTAAAAAAGGCTCGTAATTTACTTTTTCGCAAGCAGGGTAGTTAAGATTATATCTATTTTGGCGGCTCGTATAATTTAAAAAGTAACATATTACTAATAAAATGATAAAATCATAAAAATAAATGGTATGTGTGTATAAGGAGTTTATAATAACCAGTTAGTTTTATTTTTACAATTAAATACTAGGTAGTTTCTTTTATACCTCGATTGCTTTTTTATCAGTGTAATTGACGGAACTGGTAAACCGCCGATTTTGAGGACCGCTTCCTCAAAGACCATGAAATAGAAACAACGTTGAAAATTGTTATGTAGGTTGTACTTACTTGTAATTTCACCGTTATGATCTTCGCCGAATTGTTAAGAGGGGACTGCGAGGAATTTGAAAAATAGGTATTTGAAGAAACTATTACCTCAAGTCTGCCCCCGTAGTGTGTGATACCCCAGCTGCAGCTCAGACCGAAATTATCACAAAAATTTTGACGAGATCGTCGTTTCGTATTCCCCTTTTTTCTCCTCGAAAACTGAGCCGATTCATTTTTTTTTTCATTAATATTTAAAAAAAAGAGTATCATATTTTTTTATTTTAAGAACTTTTCGAATTTGTCTGGTAGTCCGCTAATCACGGCGGTACAAATAGGGCATTTTTTGTAATTTTTAGAAGGTCATAATTTTCTTTACTAATTAGTTGCTGAAAAAAACAAAATGACAGGGACGTGTTTACAGCAGACCTTGATTTTATGAAAAAATAAATTTGCTCTAGAGGTATTATTGAGGAAGAAAAAATACATTTATATGGAGAATCGCACGCCCTTTACCCTCTCAAGCTCGATGAGAGTAGCCTTGGATCAGATTACTTGGTGTGCGATAGGATAAGCCTATGTCCTCCATCTGGGTATTGCTTCAGGCTGATGATGATGATGTGTAGGTAATAGTAAGCTGGAAGAGATTTCTTTAAAAATAAGCATCACCTTTGACCGTATTTTCTGTACCTTTCTTTTTGTCAATTTATGTGTGTCTAGCCAGCTCCGTGCCTCGGAAAGCACGTAAAGCAATTGGTCTCGACTGTCATTCGTGGATCTTTGATTTTGTAAAAATCTCACCGTGAAAACTTAGTTTAACGTAAACGTAAAGTGAGTTTGTTTTTGCTAGGAATTGACACTATTGACAGCTCACTCCACGCTCACTTCACCTAAGTTTTCACGGTGAGATTTTTACAGAATAGCACCGAAGAAGTGAAATCCACAAACATTTCTTCACCGTTAGGGATTAAAAACTAACGCAAAATATGATGAGGAAGAGCAGCACACAGCACAGCAGCTGACATAGAAACAGTAAGGCAAACCGTTCATCGAGACTAGACTAAATACATGAAACTAACCACTTAAACACATTTATTTTAAATCCATTAAAAAACTATATTAATAAGAAAGAAATGTTAAACATTTGTAAAAACCTGTCATACAAAACGAATGCTGTTTTAACCTGCTGTTTGATATATATCAAATTTTCGAGAATAGTATAAATTCATCATTCTATTAATACATTGGATATTTTATATAACTGGGGTGTTTTTTTTTTGTGAATTAAAAATGTTATTAATTTAAATTATGTGTTTTATGAAAATATGCTATGTATTGTCGGTTACGTATTATAATAACTAAAGTTACTTTAACTATTTTCGAGATAACTACTGTCAACAGACCTACTGTTTAAAATAGGTACCTAAAGATCGTTTCACCGATTTTTGAAATAACTACATAAAGGAGACTTCACCTACGTTTAACTTACCTACGGTTTATTCAGCTATAATTAATAAACCTAAGGTTGATTGAACTAACGGTCGATTCACCCCTTTTTCGCCCGTGGTCCCGGTCCCTTAGTCCCTGGAAGGGACCACGAGTATTTTTTTGCCCGTGGTTCCTTCAAGAAATATATACTGCCGAATTAGTACAATAGTACTGCATTTCAAATATCTTTTTGAAATGCAGTCATTGACATTTTTGAGTACATTTTTGAGTACATTTTGTTTAATAAACAAAATAAAACAAGGTATCTGTAAGAAGATTTCGTAATCTTTATTTTTACACTCCAAAGAAAAAAATAAAAAAAATAAAGCTTAATTAATTAATTTTAATTTTTTATCAAGTATTGTACAGACGCCAAGCACATCAAGCTACTACTGTTGTTTTTTTTTAACAAAAACCTGAATTTGTCTGTTTTTGTGCTTTTAAACCAGAAGAAGACGGTCGACGTCAGGGGTACCCCGAGGTTCGGTTTGGTTAGGTTCCTTTAAACCCTGCAGACAGAAATAGAAGCCCCGCGTCGACCTGACGTCGTTAGAAATAAAACGAGCGCGCAGTATTAATAAGTTGTAGGCGAGTCGTCCATTAGGTATTTCTACATAGTTGAAATATCCAATATCTTAAAAAAAACATTAGATTAATCGTTCGTCATTAGTGCAACTAATTTTAGTTTAATCAAAATTAAGTAAGTAAACCAGTAGATCAGTCGACCAATATGTGTTATGAACATATGTGAATCAACCATATCGAAAATAGAATAACTGTAGTTAATAAAATACGTGCACACAATTTGTGGATAAACAAAATTGATGAATTAATTTAAGGAAAACAGAGATATAAATACAGGGTTATTGGTAAAACATTATCAACCTCTTAAGAGGTTATTGTACTCATCATTATGAAATTTTTTTCTTTGGGACCAAACCTGAAATCGCGAAAAAAATCTGCTGTTCCCTACATTTTGACGAGTTATACGGACACACAGCTGATTTATTTTTCGCGATTTCTGGTTTGGTCCCAAGGGTTAGGTATATAGTCTTTGTTTGGTCCCATGTAAAAGTTGTTCATAATGATGAGTAGGTACAATGACCTCTTAGGAGGTTGTTAATGTTTTACCAATAACCCTGTATATTATTATAATTATAGATTTTGGAAAACAGTTAGCAAAATGTATCAGCATAATTATTTAGTAATTCACTAGCCCCAGATGTCAATGTTTTGGAAAAGTTCACTGCACTTCCTAGGTTTCCCGTTATTAAAAGACGAGACAGAAAATTCAACATTTTAACGATATTTCGGATAGACTTTTTAAAACTAATTTACATTCGGCATTCACTCTTATCAGATACTGCTGTTTCGGTCCAAATTTTATGTATTTTCTCCACTCTTGCTCTTTATGGAAGCAGAAAAAAGAAGAACCTTTTAGACAAAATCGATAAAATTATCCAAAGTAGGTACTCTAACATCCATTTTAAATGCAACATTAGACGACCGCGCGTGGCCACAAGTCACATTACCTATTCGTTTTTGTGGGCTCGGCGTCCACAAAGTTCCTAGTGTAAGCTAACTAGCTTCTCGTTCCTCTTCTCCGTCGAAGGCACAAAAATCTTAGCCCCTTCTCATGTTGACTAGAAGTGCCAAGTTTGACCGATGCGATGAACGCCTGATAAGTGGCTTGTCTGGAAACGGTTCAGCCCGAGAACCCGTCTTCCCAAGGACGGTGGGATGAGCCGCTCTGCAGGTGGGTAGGTAATAACCTCAACAATAAGTTCACCAATTGTGACCGCCAGCTGTTTTGAACCCAATGGCTTAGCACGCGACGATGGGAAGAGGCTAGACGGAATTACCATAATACCTTGGAAGTTGGGTAGGCCTTAGGTGTGGGATGCAACCTGTGTCTGCACCCTCGCGCCATCCCATCTTCCTAGCACGGCGGGATGTGCTGGGGCGGCTGCAGCAGGTGCAGAAAACCTCAAACGGCGCCAATATAACGACTTTATTGGGAGCTTTACGTGGTTGAAATACTAGGGCCGTGGGGTTCGAGTACTCGTCAAGTATTTTGGGATATCGCCAAGCTGTTGGTCGACTCTAGCCTATTTTTAGGTCAAAGAACCAGCATTGCCATCCAAAGTGGCAACGCTGCAGGCCTTTTGGGCACTTTTCCCATTGACAGTGATGCGGGCGAATTTTTTGGTGCAATATGAGCTCTTCCCTTTTTACCCGACTGTGGCGAAGCCCAAAAGGAGGGTTATGTGTTTGACCTGTATGTATGTCCGTTTCCTTGTTCCCTCGTAACTTCTAAACGAATGAACGGTTTGGATAAATTATACGTCTTTAGATTTGTTTTGGTAGCGCGAGTGTCACTGGGTATATCAAAACTGAAAAAATATAAAATGGACGATTTTTGGCGCAATATTATGTCTTCAAAAAAATTATTTTTCTCGAAACCTATCGAGTGGGGTATAAAAATAAAGGGTGTTTAAAGGTGATTACAAAAATATACACAACTTATATGGTTAAAAGTAATTCGAAGTGACAAATCGTAAAAAACACGTACCTACCAAGAACTAAATCGCCTGCGAAATTGGAAATTGCCCATAACCAGTACCGCTTTAAAGCAATAGAGTATGGCCATAAAAATATACTTATAAATTATAAAATATTTTTTTATCTTTTCTGAGTTCAGTTGATTGAAATCGTATGTGAGGTTAATATTTTGTATTTAATTAGTTATTAATTCGATTTTATTGCATACTTTTTTAAATGGAGTATTTTTGTAAAAGCAGTGTTGCCAATTTTAAGAACCTCCCCATAATCGGTCTTAACGCTTAGTATAAAGACAGACGCTGAGTTTTAAAAATAATTTCAACTATGACATTCTTCCTGGGTCATTGATTCCGTTTTAGTCATGATCTGGCAGTTGGAGTACCTAATTTATACGGCCTACCCAAATGTCCCTTCTTTGGTATTGTTCGTCGAATCGTTGAGCTCCTTAAGTTCTGCGTTGAGCTGCACGTTTACTGACAAATGGGAGCACTGACTGGACAGGTCCACTCAATCTGTGTGGTTCTTTTCCCAAAAGAACATTTCAGACACCTTTATACATGGTCTGCACATGATCTGACCAAGATTATGTCTGGGCTTTAAAAGAGATTGTGACCTCTGAGTTTCTTTCGGCCTTTCTTCTCAGAGTTGTCAGATAGGAAACGCCCTTCTCATCTAGTTTAAAAAAATATGTTTGACGTGTAAAAGTGTTTTTTTATCATTTGTCCTCCTTATTATTTTTTAATTAACATAATCAACTTAATATAATTATATATTTTTAACATCTTTAAAATAATAATAAATTAAATCCATTTATTTCAGACTAATTATTTGTCCATACTTGTTAGTGTAATTACATTACTTTACTAATTAAAACTATTTCTATTATTGACAAATCACATGGTCAGGGTGATTAAGATTAACTGTTGGTAACACTATCACGGGCAATGTGAAAGGTGAACTGCCAAAAGTGTCAAAAGTGTCACTCACTGTCAATAATTATTTGTCAAACAAAACATCTCATGCACAGAGTACTTTTTGATCTCATGTCGGCCGACATGCCGACCAGCACTCCGCAGCGAACATTGTTTTTACTTGTGTATTGATAGTTGTTGAGTTTGTTGTGCTAAAAAATAACTTATCATTGCGTTAACATCGTGTCCAGTTGAGTCTTCAGATTTCTGCACGGTCAAGAATTCTTATAGAGACCATTGTACTGTTTCTGTGATGTGGATTGTGTAGAACGTTTTTACGACTACGGCTTGTGTTCTCAGTGCAGTAAATCACCAATGATTTCGTTAAAAATGTCACGCTGTGGGAGTTGTGTCTACCCCGTCATCAAGTCGGAGAGGCAACGGATATAATGGAAGTCTTTCAGCACATTTGTATTTTGTTGTTTACAGCTAATACTAGAAGCTGTTTAACTATATTCAAAATATACATTTAAATGCATCATGATGAGAAAGTGGGAAAGTGTGTTGTACCACTCACTTGCGAACGATCACAATAAAGACTGAAACTGTGGCGACACAGTGCTTCCTTACCCAAACCATTCGTTCCACCGGCTGAAGAGCTCCTACCAGGACATGGGTTGCCTTGGGTAACCTTGGGACCACGGTTGGCCGAAGTAAGGAAAACCTGTTCAGGTGGAGATTCATAGACGACTCCGCCTTGGAGTGTAAATGTTGTGCTGTTCCACAAACGATGGGACACTTAATATCGTGTCCCGTCTGCTGCACGTTACTGGAACTGAAGGACGCTGGTGATGGCGGCAAACAAGTAGCTGAATTCTGGGCCGAGTCCATTTAGATTGTTATCGACACGCTAAGAGGAAGATGATGAGATGAGAATTAAGAACCACCAGTTATACTTTTCTTAGTTTGATTTGATTTTGTTTGTGACAATTGCCTCTGTGACAATATGTGTATTTTCTATTAAACTAATACAATATGTATATTTTCTATTAAACTAATGCTAAGATCAATTTCTTTACTGAATATGATATATCTATTATATTTATTTTTAGATGTTAGTCGTATTATTGGAAGCATGTAAGTAGGAACGAAATATGCGAAATTGAACTAGCAAAAGACATTGAGGTTGACTTGCCGTTGGTACTGGGAACGGACACGTATTTAGTAAGGGGAAGAATTAAATCACGACATGTCAGCACAAAGGTTAGGCTTTTTTTTTTTTGCGGATGGGAAATCATCAAATGACTCCTCCCGCTCTGGGTGGAGCGGAAGGGAGTGTCAGACTCTTACTGACTAAAACCCACCCGTGTTCCTTCCTTAGCCCTTTATGTTCCGGGCCAGCGGTAACCCTTTCGGACAATCCCGCTGACCCGGCAGGCTTCGGCCCTAAGGGGCCCCTCCTCGATGCTGACATCTCTTTGAGGCGCGCGTGGAACACGTACGCGCCGTCCGGCACGGGCCTGGTCCTGATCGGACGGTGAGCTACCCATTACTCACCGCCCGCAGGCCCGCGCCTACGGTGGCCGGGAGTCGTCACGCGGCTCCCGACGCCTGGGGCGTCCCCCGCGGCGGCTGAGACGGGAGGCTCTCTCCCTGAACCGTCCCGCCACCTCCTTCGATAGCATGACTGCTTCGCAGAAGGAGGTGACTGCCTCCCACTCCCTCTCGCCCCGGACCATGGCTTGCACCAGGGCCGGACGCGAGAGGTCGCTGTCGCTGCCGATCGCCTCTACGAGGACACGGCGGTGCTCCGCCCAAGCGGGGCAGACCTCCACCGTGTGCTCCACCGTGTCCTCTGGGCGATCCTGGCAATGGTTACAATGGCAATGGGACAAAGGTTAGGCTTACATTTTAATTAATAAGTAACTCAGTAGGTGATATTAATAGCTATTATTGCAATTGTTTGGTGGGTAATCAGACAATGGGATGATGTGCTCTCATTGTGGCCATTTTGTGGTATTTTAGTTGGGCTCGATTTAGGTCTGTGGAGCCACCGGCTCCGCTTTTAGACGACATATTTTATGAATATGATGATAATATGGACCAATGAAACTATTGCATTCATATATTCAAGCATTTTTATTTTCTATTTCCTATCAAAACCTACATTTAGCATGACCTACCTTTGTAATATTATTTAATTGGGATCATTCGTTGATTTATTGGAACTATTTTCTGTTGTTTTATGTGAATCAAATCATATTGTTGTAAAATACTGTTTTTTTGGTGGAAGATTTGTTACAAAACTAACCTCAAAACTGAGCAGAAAATCAAAGAACAACAAAAACCCCACAAAATAAATGGATAATTTTAATTTCCTATGAAAGTACGACATTACCCCGCTTTTATATCCAATTTATGGTAGCATACAAAATTGTTTGATGCGCAACGGCGGTCAGTAGAGAAATGAGCTCAAATGGGTCCCGCCTGCTTCCAACTTTTATTTAATTTAAAATGGACTTGTTTTTAGCTTTTCAGTTTTTTTTTAACTTAATTTTTTTACCGCAGTCGGGTTTTTTAGTTTTTTTAATTACTTGTTTTTTTCCTTTCCTTGTACATAAAATATATTTTTAGGGTGCCGCACCTCAAAAGGAAAAAACGGAACCCTTTTGAGATCACTTTGTTGTCCGTCCGCCGTCTGTCTGTCAAGACCCTTTAACTCCGGAAACGCGTGGAGATAATAATATCGAGTTGACTAACTTAACTAACTTTTTAGACCTTTGTATCCTGTTTATGCGTATGAAGTTTAATTGAAATCGGTTCATTCATTTTGAAAAATAAAGTCGTGAAAGTTTGTATGAAATGACGTACGGCGTAAACGCTCTTAAAAAAATAATAAAATAATTACTTAATAAGATGCAGATCATACCTATGTATATGGACGTACGAGACACTTGATGTCAAACTAAAAAGGATTTTAGCATCAACATCCGAGTAAAACCTTAATCAATGCTAAGGTCAGTTATGCACCCACGCAGAACCTCGCCACTAAATTTATGGGTAAAATACACGTTTATGCGAAATCTTTAATGGACTAGGAAACGTTTTATTGAAATGCTTCCGTTTTTATGCCTAATAAGGGTAACGTTTTATTATATATTTAAATAAATAACCTGACTAAAGAAGAGAGAAAAGGCAATAATTTTAATAACTGTCATTCATTTTATTATAACGTTGACAGTTTTATCAATTAGGCGATCGATGATTTATAATGAACTTACCTTTATTTCTACTGAACCCTAAAAATTACAGCGAAATAACACTCTTATTTAAAAACTGTGTTATCTCAGAATAGCTGTAAGTATAGATGTACGATAAAGCACCATTTGTCAAATAAAAAAAGTTGAACAAAAACAGCTGTTTATTTTGGAGATTAATTGGAATTTCTGCGAGAAATGTGTCACTTAATTAATTACTTCTAAGTATATATGTTAATTACATTATACTTAATGATACCAACATGATAGTTTAAAAATAAAATACTAGGACAGGATTCCTTAATTATGATGATAGTTTTAATCATAATGTGTCACGATGAAAGTCTATGAATTTTGTGACTTTTTTTCATTCATCATTTGAACATCCATAGCGTGTGGCTAAGTAATAACAGCCGCAACGGGTCGATCGATCTGGTAAAGCTACGCTTGCCACGGTTGGTCCGTGGATGGGTGACCATCTGTACATAACAAGACCCTCCGTGCCTCGGAAAGCACGTAAAGCCATTGGTCTCGACTGTCATTCGTGGATCTTTCACAGTCGTTACGGATCGACAGAAGCCCGAAAGTCTGACAACCAGTCTTATCATGTAAAATACTGGTGTTCAGCTGCAGCCGGTTAGACTGGAAGCCGACCCCCACATAGTTCGAAAAAGGTTAGGCAGATGATGATGATGATGATGTTTGAACTTCCATAGAACTAGCAGTCAAGAAAGTCCCCAAGTATTATCTTATCCAAGGTTTGTCTCTAGCTCCTAACCAAAAAGAGTGGAGTAAGATGGAAATGCAAATACAACATAGCGGAATCACTACGAAGCTTTCCACCGCTCCCTAAAAGGGTCCCCCATTATAGTTCGAATAAAGAACTGGATCTCGTACGTCTGCGGTTCTACTGCAAAGCCTGATGGCCTAAATTAACGGTCAGCGAGAACATCTGAGGGCCAATTTCCGATCTGTCAAAAATACAATCAATTTACATTCATTTTTTCAATGTTTTTGAAATTGATTGTCACTGGGATAAGAATGTGATTTGAATTTGAACGTTTTTTACATACGAGAATTTGGTCTTCTGACAGTAAACACTGGTCAAAGTCCCTCTCATTTAACTGTACCGACTACCACAACCAGTATTGTTGAGGCTGCTTCACACGAGTGACAGCACAGACGTTATGGCTATAAACTATGCGTTTCCGCCATCTCAGTGTAATCAGAGGGTAATAAAACCGCCATGTTGGTAAAAAGCACGTCTTTACCGCGAATCGAACCGTTATTTTCTGGTAGAACTTTGGTGATGGACTACTTTCCGTTGTCTTACGATCTGTGTATCCTGTTTCCTTAGGAGGTACAGCTAAGGTTACTGTGACTGTGTGTGTAAGATTACTGTGTTTTTCGTCAGTTTTTACTTTTTTCTATTTATTCGCTTTTGTTTTTATTCTGGACGTTGAACATGAACAATTTTTGTTGGAATTTCTAAATTAAATTATGTGTAGGTCTGCGTTCCGTGTGATTGCTTATGGTCCCCTGTGTTCCAAAAGTGGGAATGAACGTACCTAACAGACTGATAACGATTTTTATACTAGAATTGAGGAGCTTTACACTCTGGAATGTTTAGATGTATATATTTTGTACAGATAAGTTCCTAGTTGCAAATAAAACTACAGAAAGAAACCAAATCTGTAGCAGGAAAACCACAAACGACCAAACTGAAAAACCAAATGGGCCCACATAGATATTATCATATTATGACATAACAGACAAAACGGTAAATGACACAAAAGTTCACAAGTAAGCCATTTGTTTCTACTGTTTTATTTTCAACTAAAATATTTTTATCACGGGTATTCTGTTTTAAAATTAGTGTTCATAACATTTCTAGGATTACGATAGTCCTAGTGTCATCGACCATATCGATTTCAATCATCTGGGGCAGTTTATCATTTGCCTATAAATTAATTTAACTATCTTCAGGCCAAGTGCAATTTATATGTGGCAGGGAAATAGTTATACATCAACTTATCCTGGACATCCTTAATAAATTCTAAAGTAACTCTGTCTATCTGTCTGTCTGTATGTTACCTTTTCACGCCTAAACCATTGAACGGATTTGGATAAAATTTGCCAGAGAGATAGATTGCATCCCGGGGAAGGACATAGGATAGCTTTTATCTCGATATTTCCGCGGGATCGACACTTATGTGGGTGAAACCGCGGGACGCTGCTAGTGCTTATATAATATGATGTTAGTTAGTAACTTGAGCCTTACAAATCTCTTGGGTTACACGATAAAATTTTCAGTCAAGGAAATATTTAGTTAGTGTTTAGTGTGCATGAAATATGCATAAGATACGCGTCCTAGTGTAAACTGCAGGACACATTTGAACATCAACATTCGAAGGCACATTGCGGTCCGTGGAGACACATCCAGGACCACTCCTGTCTGAGGGCCGGCCGACTGCGTAACCTGATGTTGTCATTAGATATGGATCAGTTACTGGACAAAATGCTGACAATGAGATAAACACGCGTCAACAAAAATTACGGTTGAGCAGCAAATTGAAAGTTTTTATGTTATATAATCAAAATATAAACCGGATCTTTGCAATTACAACACTCGACGAGATCAAGTTCATTAACTGTTACTTAACGAACAAGGTCAATATCATTGTACATTTTCATTATTTGGTAATCACTGATTCGCGTCCAGATAACTACACATTCTTCATTCACGTTTAAAAAGTGACGCATGATGTACCTTTGGGATAATTTCTTCATCATAAGCAGTAGCGTCTGCCTCTATATTGGTAATGAACATACCGTCGGTCTTCGAGCGGATCTTCAATGGGGTCTCCCACGAAACTCTTAGGATTAAGAAAAATTACTTTTTCTGACAGTAGACAACACTTCCTTATCACCATTTGAATATATTACAATAAACATCTTCCGGTCTACTAATACGGTATTGTTTACAATTTTAGCGACTGTGCCACACTTCCGTGGGAATTTTTCGAAATAAAACCTCAATGTCTCGACTCTCGAGTGGTCGAGGCGTGGGGCACGACCTCCAGGCCGACCTATAAAGCTGCTCTCGCAAAAAAATAAAACACATAGTAACGGAACACACTATAAACAATAAAACATGGATAATATTCGCGTATTGTTTTTTGTCATCGCTCTTGCGGGATGCAGCCCAACCCTAGCTGAAGGTGGTAATTTTTTTATCGATACTCTATAATCAGTTTGCGGTGTCACGATTAATCAATTAAACTTGCAGTTTCGATGTCGATACCGATAAGTAATTGTCGTTAATTGTTGCTTGTGTAGTAGGTAATTGGGCGGTCTAGTAGGGTACATTGTAGGTTAGGTTAGGATGAGTTATTGAAAATGTGTTACTTGTAATCTTTATTGAATTTAACTAGATGTGTTATTAAAGTGCTAATTTAGATCAAAGCTAAACTGTTGTTAATTACACAATGCCGCTTTTAATTAAAATATATTAGCTAAATCCACAAACCAGATATTTGCAAGTTTTGAAAGCCATAAAGGAAACGCCTACAAATATTACTGGCATACTTTCAGCCAGAGGGAGGTTAAATTCACCCATAAATAAAGGCGTGAGCCCTACGAACTTTTCGTACTCGTATAATTGGATAGTTTCTAAAACTAGATTTTGATCGGATGTGCCAAATGGCCACACCTTTTATAATGCCGCGTATCTTTGTGTTACACTACCAAATAATAAGCGTGTTTGTGGCAAAAAAAAAACGAAAAATAAATGCCTCTCAGATTGTCATCGTTTTAATTTTTATTTCTGTTTCTAGAAGCTGAAAATGTCCAACCTGGCATCTTAGTCCGAGAAACTCGCACACTACACAAGAAGAAGCTATGTAAAAAATATGGAATCTGCGAAGGTTATGGCGGACAGGGTGGATATGGCGGTTACCAAGGGCAGCAGGGATACCAAGGGTACCAGGGACACCCAGGAAATCAAGGATACCAACCACCAATAAACATTGCTATCAGTCAGTCTCAATCTTCCGCGAATGAAGGCGGCGGCGGTCACGCCCATGGATACTATCCGAATAACTACCAGCACAACGGTGGTCATCCCAACCACGGTTACCCTAACCAAGGATACAACCACGGTTACTCAAATCAAGGCTACAACCAAGGCTACAACCAAGGCTACACCCAAGGCTACAGCGGCTACGAAGGCCATGGAGGATACTACAGGCCAGGTTTTGGCAACGGGAATGGAGCCTACAGCAATCAGTTCAATGGGAACTATTACTCTGGTGCTCCAAATGGAGGACATGGCGGATATGGTTTCCAAGGACAATTTGGTTATAGAGATGAGCTTGATGGTGATGGAGACTACGAAGAGGGAAATGACTACGCTCGGTCGAGTGCTAGTGCAACGGCTGTAGCTGGGAGCAATGCTCAGACAAAGAGTTAATAATAATGTAGTGTGTTAAAACGATAGGGTGAAGACCGGAATCACTCATGATATCGATTGCTGATTCGATTTTTTTTTTGTGTTTTTTGTATTATCTGTAATTACGCATAGCTATGTTACCCGATAAGTTAAATTACCGTGTATATAATTATGTATTAATTATTTTTTAATAGCGATGACGATTAGTTTATTTAAATAAGCTAAAGATGATTTATGTATAAGTCGAAAACTGTGATAAGCTTTTGTTACTAATTAAGATATAAATTAATGTGCTGGTTCCGTACGAAAAAATATTTTATTGTTGGATGTCATTATTCTTGAAATATGTTATTAAAATATTGAAGTCTCTTGTCCAATAAATAAAGTTTTCGTACCTAAAGTTTTTCTTTATTTTGATTAAATCTTTATGAACAATTTTGACGACGACATTATGATAATCAAGATGAAATCTATGTTCACATAAACGTTAATTATTTATTGATAAATGGTTCACATCCTCTATAAAATTAGGATTTTGTATGTTTAGGTATAATTTTTAGATCATTTGCCTGGTCTGTGAGGTCTATGACCTAGGAGATGATTTCTTGAACAGATGCCAATTCTAAATTATTGATTTGTAGGGTAACAAATTTAACTCATGCATCTGAATTTTATTGAGTATCGTCAAAGTGATTTGACTTTTTTTATTTCATAAACTTAAGATGATTTAAATTGTGATCAAGAAATATGTATCTTGACTTTTTCATTTTAGAGATATAATCAGGCAGAGTGGAACGAAACGTTCAAATACCAACTTACTACTAAATGAAGACTTTTCCGATCTTGAACTTAAAAGTTAATTTCATTAATTTATTTAATATTTATTATTTATTTATTTAATAATTTATGCACACAAATGTACAGAGGCGGACTAGGCATTTTCTACCAGTCAACCTTTGGGTGATGCAGAGACAAACAGTGCCCTACCACTGATTGTCTTTGCATCACCCAAAGGTTGAGTAATGAAAAATATTTATTTCTCAATTTTCATGATTGCCATAGCAATCATGAAAATTGAGAAATAAATATTTTTAAATATGAGATCTCGTAGATACCCATAAACCTATTAAAATGTCATGGTGTTCATAGTGCTGATCCTGCAATATTATAAGAACTGTACATGTAAAACAACTTACAACTGTTAATCTGAAGGGAAAAAGAATAGAAAACTCACTGACTCTTATCCAAGACCTGAAAACGTGGATATCGTATTCTGATGATGATCATGATGGAATAGTTGAACCAATAACATAACCGACAGTTTAGAAGTAGGTTAAACTTCCGCCTTGCTTTTGTTATGTAGGGTTATTTTAAGATTGCCAGACTTGTTCACCAAAACGGATGTAATAGAAACGTTAGCGGTCGTCACATAACTGAGAAGTTCTTTCCGCAGGACAATAATTTAAGTAATGTTTGACTAAACTGTTCCATTTAACGGAATCAGATTCATCAAATAAAAAACTTAATTAACGAATGAGAAAATTTCTTCTTGATAAATTTAATAATTAACACAAACAGTGAGATTTGTGTTTCAAGCAAACATGGTCCACACGATTGAAAAGATAATTAAAAATTATATACTTAGTTCTTTCCGCCGTCCCCTTAAAATAAGAAAAAATATTAATTGAGAATCCTTGTTTTAGTTTTTCTAAATGAATTGACTGAGTTTTTATTATGACCAATTAATCAGTGGTCTTATCAATTTAAAGATGATACTCAAACAATTTATGGTGTCGGATCACCTGTACCTATCAAAAAATGTTTACCGTAACTCGTTAGATAAATTTTGTTTATGAGTGTCAATGGCTTCGGGTGTAGTGGTGACCCAGTCTGGTTTGAGTGGGGGGATCATGTGTATAGTATATAAGCTGTTAGGAGTGTTTCACAACCATCCACAACCACCTGAGGAAAGGACCTTAAAACATTCTTCAAACTCCTTAAACATCCTTGAAAGAGAAAACAAAGATGGCCGCCAAAATCATCGTCCTTGCTACCGTTCTTGCTGCTTGCAATGCAGTACCCGTCTGGTACAATGGTAAGTGATGCAATAGTAATTGAATTTAGTTGAAACGTAATTGATCTACAATTCCCTAATGATAATTTCAATATCAAACAATAGTTTTCAGCACTTATGCACTTTTACGAATTATGACAGTAAAGGCATCGGATTGATGAACATTTCTATAAAACATTTAATCTTAACGAAGCTTATTGTCAAGTCTACCAATTAGTAAAAAAAATATTTTCAAATAATAATTTCTTAACACTTGTCTATATTACTTTGATGTTTGTCTCATATTAAATTGTAACTCTTCCAGAACTCCCCCCTGGCGTGGTTATGAGGATCGGCCGCTCTCCCAGTATCTCGTACGGGTTCGGAAGTGGCTTCAGCAGCAACATCGGAGGCGTCTCCCACTCCACCGGAATTGGCGCCTCCTTCCAGTCTGGTGAAGGTGAGGCAGTGGGCTACGGCAGTGGATCCTCTGACGGTGGCTCCTACGCTCGTGGTGTAGGAATTGCTAACAGTGGCAACAGCCACCCCGTGCAGTACGTCCAGCAGCCCACATACCAGATCCAGCTAGTTCCTCGCCCGTCCTACGAGTCTGCGGTTGCTTCTGCCCAGAACTTCGGCAACTACGGCAACGCCGTGTCTTCTGCTCAGTCACTGGGTAACAGTAACTTCGGATCCGCTGTCTCGTCCGCTCAGAGCGGTGGCCCCGCCCGCTTCAACAGCGCTGTGTCCTCTGCCCAGAACGTTCACGGATACGGCACTGCTCTTTCCTCGGCTAACAGTGGTTATGGATCAGCACTCTCCTCTGCTCGTAACTCTGGCTACGGATCATCTGTGTCCTCTGCCCAGACTGCGGGTCACGGTGGTTACGGTTCAGCCATATCTGCTGCTCAGAACAATGGAGGATACGGTGCCAGCACTGCTCAGACAGCCCAACACCGTGGCGGTGTAACCCAGAACAGCGGTGCCACCAGCATCAACGTGCCCGGTCTCCAGGCTGCGCACGCTCACTCCGTCAACACCGGATTCTACTAAAGTGTTTCTCAGGATGCTTAAAGATGTTGAGACGACAATCAAATTTGTCTCGATGTCTTTAAGAATCTAATAAGTGATAATAATAATAATAATCTAATTTATTAAGTGAGAAAGAAAATCAATAAAAACCTTGATTTTTAAATCGTGTTTATTGTTTAAAAACATCCTTAACTTATTCACTAGCTCTATGATATTGTCAAATAATATATGAATTTGCGTTACACTTACATGCACATAGCTTCACTATTACTTAATATTTTCTAAAATTTTCTTGTTTGTCAAAACTTGCTAAGTTCTTGGGCTTTTTATCAAAAGGTATAGTTTTGTCACTACTACCAACATTTTCAGCTTTTTTGGGATTTGTATCAAAATTATCGGTGCTTTTCGCTCTATTATCAAAAGCAACTCCGTTGACACTTCCATAAACATGACCATTATCACTAATCGCAGTTGCACTACTTACTGGACCATTCCCAAGAAAATTTGGGTTATAAAAGCTTTCAACGTTTCGAACCCAGTCTTTGAGGCTGAAGTCATTGTAGCCAAAGCCTTCGGGCGCTATAGGGAACGAGAAGATTGGTAGGAATGGTCCAGTGGACGCAGATGCGAAACTTCTTCCAGCTCCTGCTGAAGCTTTCCCAGGAACAGCAATACTGTAGCTTGAATGTAGAGCACCTTGAGGTCCTTGTGGCAAGTTGTTGAATGGACGATTTTGTTCTTCATCATTTAATTGTGTGAACCCGGACCTTGTAGCGAATTGTTGAGTAAAATATTTCTCTAAATTTGGATCGGAAGATGATATCGCCACTATGGCTTCCCCGTTAGGTGTTGATTCTGAAACAATTCGAATGGTTTATTAATGAAAGATTAACCTGCTTAAAAATACATTTTGTGGTATTGTAAAAATAGTAATTGTTGAAATCGCATTATTGTAATACAACAAAAGTAATCACAGTCACAATCATATCAACACAATCATTTTGATCAAACACATTAGACATGATTATTGAATTAATTTAAAGAATAATGGGCATTCGTTCACTATTTCTTAATTAAATAAAAGCAATGCCACAAATATGAAATAATTATTGATTTATTTAATGCTATCAAGAAAATCATAACTTGCTTTTTCTTCTTCAATAGTCGGACATAAAACAATGAATTTATCGTATTTTAACTGCAGGTAATTAAAGAGTTTTTCAACCAACATAAACAAAAGTTCATCAGACAGTAACTAACAAAAAATATTATCACACAATTAAAAATACACGTCAAACCCAATAAAGACTCACCTTTAAACACAACAGGAACTGCGTCCACCACCGAATTTACAGCAAAAACCGATACTAAAGCTTTTAAAACAAACATAATGTCCTTTCAATACAATTCCGTACTCATAAGTTAGGCTCTATAAAAGAATAAGTGCTGAGATCACAAAGAACGGTTTATATAGGATGCTATGGATCGCACCAATGGTATATTACATCTATTGTAAGGTGAATGAACTATCTTACTGTCTTAAACTTGATTTATAAATGTTGAGAGATTAATATCTTCGGCTGGTCTTAAATCACGCTTGCCTATAGACAATGTAGGTATAGCAAATGGCGATCAGAGTTCAATGGTATAAGTTGCAAGGTGGGTTTCGATCAATTGATCCAACAGCCGCGGCCGATGCATTTCTGTGTTCTTTAATTAAATATTGTCGTTTGATTTTAGACATTAAGATTAATAGCATCGTAACTTCTAATCCTGCTTTTTTATATCTTTTTTTTACTGGGCCATTCCTATGATGTGATGGTGTCTTTGACATAACATTCTTATGCTTCTCTATAAGACTAGCTTCCATAAAACTGCGTAACCATAGAATAAATCACTTGAAACCGTTCCGACTGCTTTGACTAATCACTAAAGCCCCTCTCTGTGAAAGGCAGGTCCAAATCCATTCTGAAGTCCAGTAGGTATTGTATAGGGTTTGTAGAATTCACAAGTTTTCGAATGTTTGATTCTAGGTACATAGACTAAGTATTTAAATAATTTAGCACCTAGAACTTAACAGTAACAGAAAACTGAATGGTTGGGTGTCAGGCTTTGAGGCAAAGGAAAAAAAAACAGCCAAGTGTGCGTCGGACCATGCACAATGAAGCGTTGCGTAGCCGGGATGACTTTAGCCCAAAAAAAACCGGGCAAGAGCGAGTCAGACTCGCGCACCGAGGGTTCCGTAACATCCGGGTTTATGCATAAGGTTTATGTTTATGAAATTAAATGCTTTTTTTTATATTTGAGTTGATTGAATGAAAGGTAACGAATTATGACGTATTAAAAAAAAAACTACTTACTAGATCTCGTTCAAACCAATTTTCGGTGGAAGTTGACATGGTATTTTTTTGTTTTATCATTCTCTTATTTTAAAAGTTACAGGGGGGGGACACACATTTTACCATTTTGGAAGTGTCTCTCGCGCAAACTATTCAGTTTAGATAAAAATTATAATAGAAACCTCAATATCATTTTTGAAGACCTATCCATAGATATGTATGGGATTGTTGAAAAAAATTTTTGAGTTTCAGTTCTAAGTATGGGGAACCCCCAAAATTTATTGCTTTTTTTCTATTTTTGTGTGAAAATCTTAATGCGGTTCACAGAATACATCTACTTACCTAGTTTCAACAGTATAGTTTTTATAGTTTCGGAAAAAAGTTGCTATGACATAAGGACGGACAGACAGACAGATATGACGAATTTATAAGGGTTCCGTTTTTTGCCATTTGGCTACGGAACCCTAACAAACTTAAGTAACATTGTAGTTGAAAAAAAATTTCTTCTATAAGTACATCGATAATCGATATACGTCAAGGTCAATTCTCCAACTGGAAATGTAAGTTTGTAATCACTAAAAATATTAAATAATATTAAAAAAAATATGATAAAACTACAATTTAGAGGTTTTCGGACTTTTTCCTTTACTTGTGTTGAGTGTCGTGTCATCATCATCATCATTTCAGCCGAACGACGTCTACTGCTGGATATAGTCCTCCCCCAAGTCGAGTGTGTGTTCTTGCCAAATTGCATGAATCATGGAAAGTACTAGGTTTTGAATTATTTAGGAGTATCCAAATATGTCGTGTATATATGGCCGTATAGTTTTATTGCGTTGACATAGAAGCTTGATTTTTTAGAACTCCAGAAGGCACCGTAAACTCGCGTTTTTGATATTAATTTCAACTTGATACCTCTAAGCGCTTCTGAAAAAAAACATCTAAACATGTGCACCAATTGCTTGTCAACCATGGTGGATTTATCCATTGCTACATAGGTTTCATAAATTCGTCTGCTCAGCAACGTAAATAACGCAATTAACGTGGCTGAACTGTCAAAATGCAGGAAAATGTGATCATTATAATTTTATGTGTTTTACGCCACTACCCCGCAGGTGCATAAAATATTCTGTTTTTAGGGTTCCGTAGCCAAATGGCAAAAAACGGAACCCTTATAGATTCGTCATGTCTGTCTGTCTGTCCGTCCGTATGTAACAGCCACTTTTCTCCGAAACTATAAGAACTATTATTAAAACTTGGTAAGTAGATGTATTCTGTGAACCGCATTAAGATTTTCACACAAAAATAGAAAAAAAAAACAATAAATTTTAGCTCCATACTTAGAACCGAAACTTAATTTTTTTTTTCCATCAAACCCATACGTGCCACGGTGGGGTATCTATGAATAGGTCTTCAAAAATAATATTGAGGTTTCTACTATCATTTTTTTCTAAACTGATTAGTTTGCGCGAGAGACACTTCACAAGTGGTAAAATGTGTGTCCCCGTCCCCCCCCCTGTAACTTCTAAAATGTACATTACCATGTAAACTTCCACCGAAAATTGGTTTCAACGAGATCTAGTAAGCTGTTTTTTTTAATACGTCATAAATCGTAAACCGCAATTTACCATTCATTCAATCAACTCAAATATATAAAAAAAAACATTTCATTTCATAAACATAAACCTTATGCATAAACCCGGATGTTACGGAACCCTCGGTGCACGAGTCCGACTCGCTCTTGCCTGGTTTTTTTTAAGTATAACTTACCCTACCATGATAATAAAATATGTAATATATGAACGATTAGACAAATTCATTCAACTGCCTCGTCTCGGTTACCTTCTGCCATTACTCGTCTGATTGACTACTGATTTATTTATGTCTATGTGGCTATTTAAGCACATAAGAGCATCATTTACAGCTTTCGTGTTTAAAAATATATATACAGGTTGTTTGGTGCATCGTTTGCCAAATGGAATTGGCCGAAAGGAGAGGTCATTTGCTATCTCTTAAGGCCCAGTAACTCATTCCTTGTTACACCGGTTTTTTTATTCGGGATCTTCGAATTCTTTTAAAAAGTTCTCTAGTTTGTCCCCTTTCCAACGGTGTGCAATACACCAAAAAAAACTTTTAATAACTTCAGTAATTCGCTAAATGTGTAATCAAGACACATCAGGCTGATATTCGATATTACGGTAAGAACACTAGTTTTCACATAAATAACATTCTTTATGTAGGTGGATAGTGTTATCTCCCTCTTGCGCAGTCTCTTATCTCTTTCTAGGAATCTAACTTTCCTCGAACTTGAAATAAAAAATAAACTTTTATTCAATAAGTACCTAATTAAAAAAAACCAAAGCAGAAATATGTTTACACACAACTAAAGTCGAGATAAGACGAAGATGTCGCGCGTGTGTACGCAATAGTTGAGGACAATTTGAACAAAATTTATAATTAGGTACTTATTAAATAAAAGTTTATTTTTTATTTCAAGTTCGAGAAAAGTTAGAACCCTAGAAAGAGATAAGAGACTGCGTTAGAGGGAGATAACACTATCCACCTACTTAAAGAACGTTATTTATGTGAAAACTAGTGTTCTTACCGTAATATCGAATATCAGCCTGACGTGTCTCGATTACACATTTAGCGAATTAGGTACTGATGTTATTAATAGTTTTTTTTTTGTATATTGCACACCTTTGGAAAGGGGACAAACTAGAGAACTTTTTACAAGAATTCGAAGAACCCGATCGCTTTTAGTCTTTTTTGATAGCAATTTAAAGTTGAGTGATAAGTGTATTTTTCCTTTTTTCAAAAACTTTTTGAGTTATTAAAAAGGAACTAGATGTTATTATCAAGTAATTTTGAATTTCATACAAGAGTAAACATAAGAATTAAAATGAAATTTGAAGGCTATACTCATAACTTTTTTTTAAATTTAAGCTTAAATGCAGAGTTTCTGTATTTTTCTAAATAAAAATTAAAAAGTCATAATAAAAAAAAACCGGTGTAACAAGGAATGAGTTACTGGGCCTTAAGAGATAGCAAATGACCTCTCCTTTCGGCCAATTCCATTTGGCAAACGATGCACCAAACACCCTGTATAACATGAACATAACACACATAATCAGCCTTTATAATGTTCCCACTGCTGGGACACACGCCTCCTCTCAGTTAGAGGGAGAAATAATATACTCAGCCGCATAGGTGCATACCTACCTATACAGTTTTAAAATCAAACTTTCAAGACGGGTTTCATGTTGTTGATATTCATGTGATAGATACCATTATCCCTATATTCATGTGATGCCCTTATGCCTCCCACAAGGTGGACCGACGACCTTACGAAGGCCGCAGGAACCCCGTTGGAGGCGAGAAGCACAGAACCGGTTGAAGTGGAGGTGCTTGGGGAAGGCCTATGTCCAGCAATGGACGTCTTTCGGCTGAAATGATGATGAAGATGCCCTTATTCCATTTTGGCAGGGTCGGTGCAGAATGCTTTCTTCCTCGATACATCTCTGTTAGTCGTCATCACAGTAGTCACTCCCTTTATCCACTCAAACGTCCCGCACCCCGCGGTAACGTCTTCAGTACGTACGTATGTTTTAGCACATTTTTTTTCGACGCGCCGCGGAGCGCCCTCGCCACTTATACACGACTCGTACAGAAAAAAATTCTATGGACCGCTGTTAAACTACCTATTATTATTATACTCTTGCATACGTTTCTTTGTACTTCCTTTACAGCTCTAACCATCCATATACAAAACCCGAAAGGATATCATTCATTTCGTACCCAAAAATTAAAGTTTTTAAAGTGCAGGCCGGCCAAACAAAAAACTGTTTTGTTATGGGAAATAGCATTTTTTTTAAATATGCATAATATTTTAACAATAATAATAGAATCTTATATATTTTAAAATTTTAATAGAATCTTTAGCATTTTTTACTTTTACAATGAAAGTCTAACCCCCCCGGAATAACCCCTATAGTCTATTCCCCTCGGAATTAACCCCCCGGCTGCCATTTGAGGTTGAAAATTACAAAAGTCATATTTTATTTCTAATCTTTTAAGCATATCATTTAAAAATTACCGACGTTGAGTTGAATAAAACATCATAAACATGTTTAAACATAGGTCTACAATTAACCCCCCATAAGAAAACAGTAGGTACTTTATTTTCTGACACTTTAATTTTTAGGTATAAAATGTTCGACACCTGAATGAGCAGTGGCGTGACTATACCGTTTGGGGCCCGTGACAAATTCAAGGGATGGGGCCTGTTTAGGCTCGACTTATAAATATCAATTAGCAGCGTGTGCCGCGTAAATGTATTGCCTGCAGCCTTCGGTCAGGCGCGGTTTCGTGGCGGTGTGTGTGAAAAACTTCTCAACAAAAATTACTTCGTAACTTGCCAACCGCACGAGCGGTCGAAATATTTTCTGTAATTTGGAATTTAATTTAAAGTAAATCAATCTACAAAAGTTTGTTGTTATTATTGAAGAAACCATACACGAGAATTTCATCCTTTATGTCGTAATAGACATAAAAATTGGCGACCGTGACAGGACATGACACGAAAAACTAAATTACTACAAATTGTTCGTTGAGTCGGCGCGTGGCGTGATCCATCGAGACCACAAAAGGCCGAGTTCCCGTCGTGAAGCTGAAACCAACGAATATCCTGAAACCTAAGCATCGGTGCAGCTAAAGTATCGACACAGGTGTACGGAAGAAAAAGCAATTGCAGAACATTCATGTGAACCGGATCATCATAAGTTAAGTGCCCTTCCTTCCTAATTCTTACCCACTTGCCTATTGCCTTGCCTAAATCATATCATCAGCCTTAGTCCTATTGAAAGGTGTGAAAGACGTGCCTTCCACTTGTGCAATAAGCATTCAAGGTCAAAGTTTACTCGTTCAAACATAAGTGTAATCTACTTAATTCACTATAATATTAGCGTATTTCATTAAAGCCCATCATTACTATTCCATATCAGCAAGTTGGCATGAAACTTATCTAAATAATCGTCCTAAATTAATAATTTTAAAATAATTTTCATTCGTTTTTTCATCTACCGACATCGTGTATTTCTCATGCCATTCTAGGAAACGATAAGGTAACGTTCCCAACCAGTTATTAACATTATTCGCCGAACTTTCCAGATACCTCGGTTCATCACGCTAGCACCATTGGTACGAGCAGAGCTTGCATTCTGTGCTGGGCAGCGTGGATCCGGTTTCCTGGTCGACAGGTGACGTCGAATTGAGGGGCGTGAGATTTATTTATTTAACTTAATAAACTTATTGTTTTACGCTGAAACGTAGTTGAGTTACTCTGCTTGATAGTTTACTTAGCATATTTTGCTTTAACTAAATTATATTGTAAACAAAATGTCGCAAGAAACTGATTCAAAGAAATTACGCGAATTGACTGTCAAGCGTAGCTCAATTAAAGGTCAAATCACCAAGTTTAAAAACGTTTTGGATAAATTATCGTCTTCGGACTCATTAACAAATGTGGAAATAGCTGAATTGAAAATTAAACTTGGTAGATTTGAACAATTATCGGCTAGATTTGATGAGTTGCAAGGTCAGATTGAAGTCTTAAATAGTGAGAACCTGTTATTGGAGCTTGAGGAGAGGGACAAAATTGAAGTCGAGCTGGTGAGTGTGCTTGCCGCTGCAAAGGGTTTGTTAGACAGCTGTATGCAATCGTGTAATCATGACTGTCATGAATCCCGATCTGAATCTCACGACTTTGGTATCAGGTTACCACGTATACAAATTGCAAAATTTGACGGTGCATATTTTAGGTGGCTCGAGTTCAGAGACTCTTTTTTGAACTTAGTTGATCGTAATAAGCAACTCTCGCCGGTACATAAATTTCATTATTTAATATCTTACCTTGAAGGAGACGCGGCACTCATAATTTCCAATCTTGAAGTATCATCTGAAAATTACAAGGAAGCTTGGAAATTGTTGTGTAGTCGTTACGATAATAAACGACTGCTGATCGATCATCACATGAATTCATTATTTAACATACGTTCATTTAGCAGGGAAACTGTAAAGTCATTGCGATTTTTAGTTGACCATGTTACAAAAAACTTAAGAGCATTATCTAGTTTAGGAATGCCGACTGATAATTGGGATATGTGTGTCATATTTAATTTAACTTCAAAATTAGACAATAATACACTTCTAAAATGGGAGGAATTTAGAAACCAGCTTGGTAATGAGGTTCCAACCTTAGAAAACTTTAAACAAGTTTTGATAGATCGCGCTGATGTGCTTGAAGCTTTGGATAGGAATAAAACAAATAACAGCCACCAAAAGGGTTCACAATATCAAAATAATCAGAATAACGAACAGGATAAATATCAAAAATGTTTTATAAAGACCTCAACAGCTAATAATATAGACAATTCCAGCTCATTTCTATGCATAATCTGCAGTCAAAATCATAAAATATATGAATGCCCTAGTTTCAAAGGCAAAACTATACAAGAAAAATGGGCAGATGTAAATAAATATAAACTTTGTTCAAACTGTCTTAAACAGGGTCATCCAGCAAAGGCTTGTGGATTTGGACCATGTCCTGATTGTAAACAAAGACATAATCGTCTCCTACATAACCCTAGCCAGGCAGTTAATAGTAATCATGCACATTCAGAATCGGATTCTATTAACGTTAACTCATCGGAATATCAATTTAATAATGTACTCTTATCTACTGCTTTAATTAAAGTTCATAATCCTAATAACAATCAATATGAAACAGTACGTGCATTGCTCGATTGTGGTAGCCAAGGCAGTTTTATTACAAAATCTTTAAGAGATAAACTGTCACTTGATTCCATTCCAATAACTAGTATTAATATTATAGGTATTGGAAACCACTTGTCTAATAGGGTGGAGGAGAGCTGCATTGTTAAATTGCAATCTATTTATAAACAGTTTGATGTTACTCTTAATATGCTTGTCATGAATGAATTAACTGGTTATATACCAAAAGACCGCGTTAAAATTAAATTAAAAATACCTAAACACATAAAATTAGCCGATCCTAATTTTAATGAACCCTCTCAAGTTGATATCTTGATTGGGTGTGATCTTTTCTGGGATATCCTAGGAAATGAACAAATTTCTATAGGCCCAGATAACCTAAAGTTACGAAATTCCAAGTTTGGCTGGTTAATAGCCGGTCCGATAAACAAAAATAATCTGAATAGCATACATTGCAACAATAGCATAATCACAAAAAATAACAAGATTCAAGAGTCTTGCATTGATAAATTACTTTCCAAATTCTGGGAGATTGAAGAACTCCCAAGCAAACCTATTCTCAGCGAAAGGGAAAGGGCTTGTGAAAAGCATTTTTTACAAAATACGGTCCGTTTAAGTGACGGACGATTTAACGTGAAATTACCTCTAAATAGTTCTCCAAGCAACTTGGGTGAATCCTATAATACTGCAAAAAAAAGATTGTTTAATCTAGAATCACGTTTTAGAAAGAATCCTACACTTAAGGTTCAATACGTGGATTTTATGAAAGAATATGAAGAGCTAGGACACATGTCTATAGCACCTAAAATTAAGCCATTACCCTCATACTTCTTATGCCACCATGCTGTATTTAAGGACAATAGTGAATCAACCAAGGTCCGTGTCGTATTTGATGGATCCGTCCCCACCTCCTCGGGGATATCTGTCAACGACATTCTTATGGTGGGCCCAAATATACAGGATTCTCTTTTCTCCATACTCATAAGAGCACGTCAATATAAATATTTAATTACTGGTGACGTTGAAAAAATGTACAGACAAGTGAGAGTAGATGAATCTTGTAGAAACTTGCAATTAATTCTATGGAGAGAAGATGAGTCCTTGCCCATCAGAACGATGCAAATGAATACTCTTACTTATGGTACCACAAGTGCGAGCTATTTAAGTACTCGCTGTCTGTGGCAGGTGGGCGAGGAGTGTGGGGACGAAACTATAAAAAACATAATACAACACGATTTTTATGTCGACGACCTAATTACTGGTTGTGATGATGAAAAACAATTAATTAATATTCAAAATTCCATATCCTCCGCTCTAAAGTCAGCTTGTTTTAATTTACGCAAATACAAAACTAATTCTAAAAATCTATTCAAACATTCATCTCTAAATACTCAAGATAAATTAACTATAAGTGAAGCGTCAAGCACGCTGGGTTTAGGGTGGGAGCCAAAAACTGATAATTTAAACTTTCCTGTACAACCTTATCACAACCATGATATCATAACAAAAAGACACATATTATCAAATACATTTAAGATATTCGATCCTTTAGGGTTGTTAAGTCCATGTATAATTACAGCGAAAATGATACTACAAAATTTATGGCAACAAAAAATAGACTGGGACCAAGTTATCCCTAAAGAGATAGAGGAAAGGTGGTTAGAATTTGCGAGTAATTTAAACTGTTTATTGAATTTACAAATACCTAGAAGAGTGTTATGCAATTCACCGAAATTAATAGAACTTCATTCATTCAGTGACGCTTCAGAGAAGGCATACGGAGCATGTGTGTACATGAGAAGCACGGAAAACACCCATGATTTCACGGTACGATTATTAACTGTTAAATCTAAGGTAGCTCGTATTAACCCTATGACAATACCGCGATTGGAACTTTGTGCTGCGTTGTTGGCTGCTAAACTATGCAAAGGTGTCCTTGAGTCTATTCGTTACAAGCCGTCACGAATCGTTCATTGGTGCGATTCAAGCGTAGTGCTAGCATGGCTCAGAGGTGATCCTACTAAACTCAAAACATTTGTCGCGAATAGGGTGGTTGAAATAACCGAGCTCACGGACGCATCCTCCTGGCGATATGTTCCCACGGACATGAACCCAGCCGATCTCATTTCTAGAGGTATAAATGCCAATCAGATAATAAATAATAGACTGTGGTGGTCAGGTCCAAATTATCTAATGAGTAATGATAACGATTGGCCAATTCTAAATTCCATTGATATCAATAATGTACCTGAAACTAAAAATACATCCAAATCTAAAACTACACCTAAGATTACAATTAAAACCAAATACTCACCTAAGAACGTCCCACCTGCTCCCTTACTCCCGACGAAGCAAGCAGAGCAATCAGCATCTGAAACAAAAACTCATAAAACACAAAATTCATTAGTTACACATAATAAAACCATATCTGATCAAAATTAAATGAATACTTACCTTAACACTGACACACTACAACCGCTAATCGATGTTGAAAAATATAGTAAATTAAACAAAATTATAAGAATAATCGCATGGGTAAAAAGATTTTGTTTTAACGTTCGTAGTGTTCATAACAAACAGGTTTTAGCTCTCAGCGCTAATGAGTTAGATGACTCATTTCATTATCTATGTCGTGTTGCTCAGTATAAATGTTTTTCTAGTGAATACAAAGCGTTATCTAAGAACTTACCTTTAAATGTTAAATCTAAATTACTATCTTTGTCACCTTTTTTAGACGACAACAATTTAATTAGAGTTGGAGGACGAATAAGTTCTTCACATTATAGTTTTGATAAAAAACATCCAATACTACTTGATTCGTCCCATCATTTGACAAAACTTTTATTTGAAAGAGAACATTTACGGCACATGCATGCTGGCCCGCAGTTGTTGTTATCAATGATAAGGGAATCCGTATGGCCGATAAATGGCAGAAGGTTAGCTCGGCGCACAGTTCACAATTGCGTGCGATGTTGTCGTGTCCGAGGCAAAACTCTTTGTCCTAAAATGGGTGACTTACCATCACAACGTGTGAGTGCTGATTTCCCATTCAATTCAGTGGGTATAGATTTCGCTGGACCCTTCTACATAATTAATCGTAAGGGTAAAGGTGCAAGGGTAAGCAAATGTTATCTTTGCATATTTGTGTGCTTGCGTTATAAGTGCGTTCATTTGGAAGCAGTCTGTGATCTTACCAAGGACGCATTTGTGATGACATTGCGCAGATTTATTGCTCGTCGAGGCAAACCTAATGAAATATTTTGTGATAACGGGGGTAACTTTGTAGCTGCTGCTAAAGATATAGGGGCTTTTCTAAAATTACATAATAGGGACTTAGCTGAATTTGCAACTCATGAACATATAAAATTTGTGTTCTCACCTTCTCACGCTCCTCACTTTGGCGGCATCTGGGAAGCCGGAGTCAAATCTGCAAAATTTCATATAAAAAGAGTCATGGGAAATACCCATCTTACCTTTGAAGAAATATCTACACTTTTCGCACAAGTGGAGGCCGTTTTGAACAGTCGCCCCTTGTGTCCTTTGTCCTTATCTCCTGATGACTACCTCCCTTTGTCCCCAGGGCACTTCCTTATTGGAAGACCGCTGAAGGCGCTGCCTGAACCTAGCTTGGAAAACTTGAAAGAAAGTCACCTGCAACGATATGCTCGACTGCAACAAATTCATCAACATTTCTGGTCACGCTGGCAGCGTGAATATATACACGAGCTACAACAACGACTGAAGTGGAAGACGAACTCAAAATCCCTAAGTAGTGGAGACCTCGTGCTCATCCATGAAGAACATGTACCTCCATTGTGTTGGCGCCTTGGACGAGTTACTAGATTATTCCCTGGTCCGGATGGAGTTTCAAGAGTGGCTGATTTGAAAACCACTAGAGGCGTTCTACGTCGGCCTATAATCAAGCTGTGTCCGCTACCTACTGCCGAAGATTTACTGTTGAAAGAGAAGCCTTTCAACGGGTGGGAGGATGTTTAGGCTCGACTTATAAATATCAATTAGCAGCGTGTGCCGCGTAAATGTATTGCCTGCAGCCTTCGGTCAGGCGCGGTTTCGTGGCGGTGTGTGTGAAAAACTTCTCAACAAAAATTACTTCGTAACTTGCCAACCGCACGAGCGGTCGAAATATTTTCTGTAATTTGGAATTTAATTTAAAGTAAATCAATCTACAAAAGTTTGTTGTTATTATTGAAGAAACCATACACGAGAATTTCATCCTTTATGTCGTAATAGACAGGGCCCTCCCTCAATGTAAAGAAGCTCAACCAAAGTTATAGTTTTTTTTTGTATTAGCACTTCTCCCGCGACTTCTTCCTGTTTCAAAACGGGCCCAGTACCTATATGTACAGTATCTCGAAAAATCGATAAAAATCCCTGGAATTCGGGAAAAATATAGAAAAATTGCATAAACGCATATTTTTCTTGTAATTATTTGATATTTTTCAATTATTTTTATCGACTTTCAATATGGCGTCTCGCCAATTTAGCTACTCTGTGGTTAAAAAACAGTGACTGCATACCATAGATCGACCATTGATCATAGACCGTGAGCTGTCTACTGTCAGTTTAGTCGCTTTCGTTGTTTGTTTACATTAGTAATAAAAACATATCTGTGTATTTGATAGTTGAATGAATCAAACTTACGCTACATTGTTTTTGTCTGAGTTAATATTTCGAAGGTAGAATGTTTGTATTATGCATTTATGCTCTAAGTAAAAATCTTAAATCATTTTTTTTATGGAAACTCGCAGGTCAACCTATGAGGTTGTCGTCTGCTTAACTGGACTATACTTTACGTACAAACTAAAACTAGACCTAAAATACTATTATAAAATATTAAAAGTACGGTAACGTAGTGATTCTCTTTGACAATGTAATATGACAGAAATAAACATGTCAAACGTCAATAATCAGTCAACATGACAGCTTACCGCCATGACGGGTTTTTGTTGTGTGTTGCAATTTCAAGTGTACATTCTTGTGCTTTACTACCAAACAAAGCCAATTTATAGTAATTGGTTGATTGAAAACGGTTTTAATTGTGTTTCCCCATTTTTTAGTATGGTGTACAAAGACCTGGCCGGGGCTCCATACATTTTGAAACATCTCCTTTTCCCCTACAAAATATAACTCCTGACTGCTTCTGTCCTTTTGTTAGGATCCTCCTGTGCTCATAGTCCTCTCGGGCCGAGGGCCCCTCTGGCTGGGGGCCCGTGGCATTTTGCCCCAATGCCACCCTATAGTTACGCCACTGTGAATGAGGTCCTTTGCCTCACGGCATGGTTTCCATTCGTCAATATTACATGACAACCTTCCAAACAACATATCGGTCTTCGGCGAAATTTCCAGACTTGTTATTTATGTCTACCCGGAATAGGCTACAATATATGTTTGTAATGCTCTCTGCACTTTATAGTTATAGCGCTCTACCTAGGGTGGCAGTATGTACCTACCACTAAAAATACACCGAATTTATTTCAATGGTCATGGTCCGCCGAATGCCGCTCATTTGCAGGGTGAAATAGCCACCATTTAGCATGGGCTAAGGCTATTTGTGGTGAATAAGACTATGGCACCATAGCCAAAATTTTTTAGACCTTTGTATCCTGCTTACGCGTACGAAGTTTCATTAAAATCGATTCATTCATTTCGGAAAATAAGGGCTTGAAAGTTTGTATGAAATGCCGTGCGGCCGTACGGCATTTCGTATGGTTTTTATTGTAAAAAGAAAGTTTTTAGAGGTATCTTCATGATTTTTTCTACCGTATCAAATTTATGTTTTCAACACACTAAGTATCTACCTAGCATAATTATATCCTGAAGAATATCATATATTTTTCTGATTTTGTTTACTGTAGTCAATCTTAAATGTACTTTTATTGCTTTTAAAACTTGCGTTTTTTGTGTTTAGGTCCGGTAAGCCCTTTAAAGGGATTTTGTTCCGTGTGTGTTTCTCAGCCGTGCATTTAGGGTGCTAGACTTAAAATTGTTTGAAATGTCATGCAGTGAGCAAGCGTGGAGATCACTGTATATTTCGTAGCGGAAATTCAAGGTACTACGTAGAGGGAAAGTTGTATAGCTTGCTCGCTGGCGGCAATATAAGTAACATACGTAGTTCAAACATAATACTGTAGATGTCGTTAGATGCTACAAAAAAAAAAAACACATCAACAAAAATGTTTTAATATATTTTCTCGGATATTATCCTAGAGCACAAGTCATTGACCTAATAAATTAGTTTTTTTCATTATCTTTCTTTTATTTTTGTTTTTGATAATTATTTAAAAACCTGTACCGCTATTTTTGCTGATAGAAAATAAAAGCTTTTATGTAGATCGATTTTCGATCAATATATTATGTTATTCATAAATAATATTATACTTAATAATATTTTTGATTAGCATAATCAAATCAAGTTAGAAGTACTGTTCCTCCTCCTGGGACACAGGCCTCCTCTCTGTGAGAGGGAGAATAGAATAGAATACTCTTTATTATATACATCATACAAATTACTGTCATAAATATAGAAACTGTACAAAGGGTGCAATGGGCGGTGGGTGGTTTAGGACGAGAATATTTGATTAATTATATGTATGTGCTTGCCGCGGTTGGTCCGTGGATGGGTGATCATCTTCACATACCAAGACACCTCCGTTCCTGCATGCATGTTAAGCCGGTGGCCTTTCTTGTCCGTGGAAATTCGGCTTTATACTTTCATAGTGTCAAAAGACAGAAATATTCATAAGGAAGATAAATAACACAGAATTATTTATATTCATTTGTTAAGTACTTAAGGCCCCTCCGTGCCTCGGAAAGCACGTAAAGCCGTTGGTCCCGGCTGTAATTCGTGGATCTTTGACAGTCGTTACGGGTCGTCGAAAGTCTGACAGTGACAACCAGTCTCACCAAGGGGTATTGTATTACCCAGTAATTGGGTTGTGGAGTTCAGATAGGCAGTCGCTCCATGTAAAATACTGGTATTCAGCTGCATCCGGTTAGACTGGAAGCCGACCCCAACATATTTGGAAAATGGCTAGGCAGATGATGACGATGATATGTAAATAAATATTCTTTACTACAATTAACTTTTGTCTGTGTGGTGCCGGACTTAAAGAATACCACCACCCCTTTCTTCCCGTGGGTGTCGTAAAAGGCGACTAAGGGTCTTACCGGAGAATGGGCAGCAGCGTTCTCTATGCATTCCACCATCATACCATACTGCGATCGCCAACCCGCCTGCCAAGCGTGGCGATTATGGCAAAGCCCCCCCAAAATTGGGGGAGGCCTATGTCCAGCAGTGGACGTCTATCGGCTGAAATGATGATGATGATGACAATTAACTCAATCAAACAGATATATGATGTCATTAATAATAATAATAATAAATGTTTTGTTTAGGTATTTTGCTTGATTGACGTCGACAGTGGTACACACGACGACATTACATCAATCTCTACATTTCCAGTTTTAGCTGACCTCACATTATACTGGCATTTCGTACAATGAGAAGTCAGCTTATACTGGAATGGTATAGGCTTGATATGTCGTCGTACGTACGTATAAAATGATTACCTAAGCGGGATTGTCCGAAAGGTCAGCGGGCTTGTCCGAAAGGGTTACCGCTGGCCCGGAACATAAAGGGCTAAGGAAGGAACACGGGTGGGTTTTAATCAGTAAGAGGTTGACACTCCTTTCCGCTCCACCCAGAGCGGGAGGGGTCATTTGATGATTACCCATCCACAAAAAAAGGCAGACAAAAAAAAGTCCATGTTAATAAATAGATACATACCTATGTATGTTGTTTGTTATTGTGATCAGAATTTTAAACATGGTTGAATAATTAAGTATGCACCTAATTACAATTGACTCTACAAAGAAACATCACACTTAAATAAGCACTCTGTAGTTACAGACTAGGTAGCTCAAAAAAAATTGATTTTAATTTAAATAGTAAATAGTACGGTCTACCAGAATCTCACGATATAAAAAAATAAAACATTGTGATTTTCTTATGGCATTGTCAATCCATATGAAAATCACACTTTTTTTATGCCATGTGTTTCTGGTAGACCTGCACATATCTCCACTAGATATGTAAGTACTTCCTGCTTTGCTTTTGGGGCAACAAATAACAAGTCAATTATTTAGCTAAGACATAATATGCTTGCTAAACGTGAGCTGATAACTGTACCTACCGCCCACCTTATGCATAGTGACGATGCTAACAAATGAGTTTGCCACAATCTTAATGGGGACATACATGAGACAATCTTAATGGGGAATACATTAATAAGTAGACAAATGTGCTCAACAACATTCAGATTAACCGTTAACCGTTCAATATAAATATATATTTTTTAAGGTAAAAAAAAACCATAGATTAATTATCTTCAAAACGGTGCAAATTTAGATATATTCGAAAACTAATTATCAGCTAAAATGATTAGTTGATGCGTTAGGTACCTGGTATTCTGAAGGCAATTTTAATAAATCAGTATGGGCTCCTTTTGACTTGGACACCGTTTAATAGTAGGTAATTAATGGAGAAACTACATACAAGTCGTAATAAAAGTAGTTATTTAAATGCTAGTTAAGTATAAGTTCATGTCAATTTATTGAAGAAACATCACACTATCAAAAGAACGACAGACCGGGAATTATCAAATTGACGTAAAATGAATGCTAAACGAAGATCTCTGGGGGCCTAAAAAGGCCACTTTGGCAGAATCATACAAGGATAACATTATGAATCATATTATGGCGAAGACAGTCCGTGTTTTTCTTTTTTTCGCTGCACTACTTAGGTATAATCAAAGAGATTGGGATTGGATTTGGATTGGATTGATTGGTATTGATTGGCACCGACAAAAAAAAAATAACTGAAAAATCTTCACCAATGGAATTTAATACGATTAACTAAACAGTTAACTGTCCATTATAATTCATAATGTTATCCTGTTATGATTCTGCCTAAGTGGCCCTTTTAGAAGTTTTTTGTTCAAAATTAAAAATAACAGATTAAGTACCTATACAGAATAAGGGATGAGCTGGACTCCTTCAACAAAACTGGTCCTTTAGTAGCTGGAGAGCAGTGGTGGCCAAGTGGTAACGGCCGAGACTTACGAGTTGTAGGTCGTAGGTTCGTGCCCCGGCAGGCGCTTTACTTTGTGTAAATTATTTCATCACCACTGCTCTCAAAACGGTGGAGGAAAACATCGTGAGGAAACCGGCATATCCTAGAACCAAAAATTCGAAGACATATGACGTCTACCAACCCGCACAGGGCCCGTCTCACACAGAGGAGACCTCTGTCTCAGCAGTGAGAACTGATTATGTATGTATGTATGTAATGTAGACTTTAAACAGAGAGAAGTGGAAAGAGAGTAGGGAGGCCTTTGACCTGCATCACAAAATACCTAATAACATGTAAGAACATAAAAATAATAAGTATACAGAAGCACTATGGAAAAGTGTCAAAAAAACCTACTTAGTTGGCTCTATCTGGTTAAGTATTTCATATGACGTATTAACACACCAATGTTGACTCATACGCTTATCATATAAAGCTATACGAGATATAATATACTGAACGCATCCAAAAGCGTTAACTCATATAGGTCGCTCAGATGTGTCTCCGAATTAATGGCTTCTTACACTATCTACTTTAATTAATATTTTATATCTTTTACGGTGTTCTAAACGAGACTAAGCCAAAAGTAACAAAGCAGACAAAAGAAAGGAACCTTTATACTGTTATTATCGAAGCCAAGCCATTTAAGGCGATTGAGAAAAGATGAAGTGTAGGAGGCAGGTCTTAGTATAAAGACAACATCCCCGTATAAGGTCACAGCAGGCAGAAAAAGAAAAGAAATTCGCCAAGCAATAAAGAGCCAGACTGTAAAATTCATGTCATATATCATAAAATAATTTATATTGTTTGCAACCCACCTAGGGCACTAATAGGCAATTTTAATTAAATGAAAAACAAAGCGTCCTGTTGATGAATCCATCAAAATGTCCGTTATGTTTAAGAGCTATTACATATTAGCTTTTTACGGTACCTACTCACATTATGTTTTATGAGCTAGTCAGGCATGTTCAGCAATGTAAATTGAATATATCAATAGAAAATACAACGCTCATAAAAATATATTTTAGCATGTCTACAAATACACAAAACATTCAATTGATCATATTAAAACTGCTTTCAATGACCACTAGATTTTTTGTCGTCTGCGAACGAACAATCATAGTACAGTTAACTCAAACCATGGCGGCAAGAAGAAAAAAATAAATAATTGCTGCACACAATTGCTCTTCCCCAAAACTTTTAACGTGTGATTACTACATTCAAGAACTATAAATGGATAATCAAAACTACGTTTGTAAAATAATAGTAGAGAAATTATCTTTAAAAACAGATCTGTCGTAGCATCTATATATATATTAAGAACCGTTTCTTATGCTATATAGTCGAAAACTTGTAATTTTACGATGAGGATATAAAGTGAGAGATCGATGTTAGTCATGCATTTCTGTTCGGTCTGCACCATGAATAAGATAGGGAGTGTGTTTGTGGTTTATATATTAGTTGTGGCCGCAGCTGGAGCAGGTAACTATAGATAAATCCTTTTGTTTATAGAAATTAATAAAGCATCATTAAATTCTGATCAAGATAACTTAATGGCGACTTTTTAGGCATATTTAACCTCTGAACAGAATCAGATTTGAATAATTTTGTGAAGAATTTTAGACATTTTTTAAAATGTAGACTAGATTCTTATTTTAGACTAATAAAGTCTAAAATAAGAATCTAGTCTACATTTTAAAAAATGTAGACTAGATTCTTTTTTCGATTTTGAAATTATTTTTTTCTATTTCTAGCGGAAGTTAAATCCAAGAGTCAATCCAGCAGCAAAGTGGAACAAGCAAGTATAAAGACAAAGGAATCAACCACAGCCAGCAAAGCTTCGACACCACACCATGTATCCGCTCACGTCTCTTTCAACAATGGGATGGGCGTCGCCAGCATCACCGGCGTAGAGTCCAGGAACGGCAGACTGTCCTCCATGAGCGGCGTTAAGTTCTACCCATCCATAGACTCATCTATGGTCAAGACAGATAGTAAAGGAAACTTCATCTTCAAATCTACTGACGGCAAAATGCCGACGCCTATCACGATCACAAAGGAAGGCGACGGTGTCTCAGGAATCATTAAAATCATGCCAGGGTCAGTATCAGTGTCGTCTACAGCTAATTCTGGATCTGCTTCAGCGTCTGCAGGACCTAAAATTTCTGGTGTCAATCCTTGGTCAAATTCATTTATGAAGCCCATGATGAACGATTTATATTTCCCAGACCCTTTCCCAGCATTCCCTAGTATGTCGAACTCTGCATATCATACTAGGATGTCAGAGCCTTCGTTTCAAAGGATACCCGAGCCATCTTTCCCTAAAATATCACAGCCATCATACTTGAGGACATCACAGCCATCATACTCGAGGATATCACAACCATCATACTTGAGGACATCACAGCCATCATACTCGAGGATATCACAGCCATCATACTCGAGGATACAGCAGCCTGCGTTCACCCCAAGGATGGCAGATCCATGGAAGGACATGTTCAAACACAGTCTACCACAAAATGATGTCATGATGAACCCTGACTGGTACTACCCGAGCTATAACCCCTATTTAAACTTCTGGTAATGTGTTTGGAATAAATCGATAAAAACCCTTTTGTTTTTTTTTTACTTTACAACCTGAACTAATTGCCTGAAAAATATTCGTCTTCTTTATCGTTTATGTATGGAAAGCTACTGTTAAGATAAACCTAGCCTGCTTCTAGTTTATGCAATTAGGAGGAAGAACTTAGGAATTATTGTGCATAGATGAGCTTGGAAACTGACTTTTACTAATTCTTACAATATACATACCTACTGATATCTTCCGAATTCACTAAGGACTGCAATGTTGCTATGATAAAAGTTCAATGACACTCAAAAATATAGGAGATTTTGTAATGCATGTCTCCCAGGGTGACATAATTATTATGTATGTGTGTATGTATTTAATTATTCAGAGAGAAAAACAAAAATCATATAGATCTGGGCAATTCACCAGATCAAAAAACAGGGGGCCTAAAAAGGCCACTTTGGCAGAATCATAAAAGGATAATATTATGAATCATAATATGGCGAAGACAGTCTGTGTTTTTCTTTTTTTTTGCTGCACTACGTAGGTATAATCAAAGAGGTTGAGATTGGATTTGGATTGGATTGGTATTTTAGCGCAGACAAAAAAAATAACTGAATAATCCTTCACCAATGGGATTTGATACGATTGACTTAACAATTGACTGTCCATTATGATTAATAATGATACTACTAATACTACTGATAATGATAATACTTCTATGATACTACCAGTGGCCTTTTTAGGCCCCCAGATATCTACCATAAAACACAAACAATAGGTATAATATACGTATAAGATTTAAAAAAAAGCTTTTAAAAGGCATCGTATAAGACATAATTTATGACCAAAATAAAATATTAAACCGCTAGATGATGATAATTAATTATAACCATAAAGGAAGGAATCGCAAAGATGAATCATTTGGAGTGAATAATTTGAATGTTGTCGTCAACAGAACTCACAGAGCTTTGTAAACGGTTAATATTATGTTAGAATTTTGAAAAGCTTCATTGGTATATAGAATTAAAGGCTCAACAGAAACGGCGTGCGTCGCGGCACAACAAAGGATTTTCGTAAGCGGAAATGATTTCGAATCTTATCTTCATACAATTAGCACTCACATTTTGTTAATTATCGTCACAAAGGAACTTAGCTTGAGCATACCGCGGGAAGTTACGGTATACAGTACCGCGGAAGGGTTCGGCATACCGTGGGACCATACAAATGGCAATGCTTGCCATGACACATCATGTCGCCTAGTGCGCGACGGCGACTGCACATAGCTGATGGGTGAACAACTTATAATCGTATTGCATATAGGAAGTATCATGATGGTTAAACTCAGATGCGGTGCTCTGCCAATTAACAGTAACTATCTTGATAGCCAATTATTAAAAGCCCCGTTGTCGACGCCCACAGTTATTCAGTTGCAAAATGATGGTCACGAAAGATTTTCACTATACATCGAGGACTAGTCTTTTTGTCAACCAAGGTGAGAACACAAGTATTCTGCTTGATAAGATAGTTAGACAAGATAGTTAAATCATTTATTTAGTGCACACAAAAGAACTAGCACAACACACAAAAGTACAATTAAATGATAATAAAATGCCTGAATATACATAAAATGCAAGGAGCCAATATACAAAAAAAAACACATTTGAATGAAAAAAAGTGACGTCTTAACTATGATTCAAATAAGGAACCACAAAGTGTGGTGTATGTCTCAAGGTTGCACCAAAATGGGAGTCCAAATCATCACGACGTGTCAGGAAAATATACCTGACACTAATATATCCTGCAGTGTCATACGGACGTCGAGCAGACGAGATAAATGTGCGTAGTATTGGTGTTATGAAGAAGTGTTACATGCGGAGTGAAATTATTTACAGTCAAGTATTCTACAGTCAAGATTAGCATTGTGAAACAATCTTGTGTGATGATGTATTGATTATACAGGGTTATTGGTAAAACATTAACAACCACTTAAGAGGTCATTGTACTCGTCGCCATCATTATGAACAACTGTTACTATGGGACCAAACCTGACACAAAAAATCAGCTATTCCCTACATTTATGTTCGTATAACTCGTCAAAATGTAGGGAACAGCTGATTTTTTTCCGCCATTTCAGGTTTGGTTCCATAGTAAAAGTTGTTCATAATGACGAGTACCTACTATTACCTCTTAAGACGTTGTTAATGTTTTATTAATTACCCTGTATATTGGCTATCCTTTGTTAGAAATGAAGCCAGTGTAAAGTCCATAGGTTTAGATGCCTACAGCTATGGACTTCTACGGGCACGTGAAGTCAGTGAAAGTACACCTATTATAGTTCTTGTAGGTTGTGATTAGTCACCAATAAAGATGTTGATGTCACCACCAGATTCGTTTATGGAGACAAAAACCAGGTGGCGCGGGCAGTGGTGCCCACGCTAACACTTCGTTTTCGCTTAACGTTCTTTTTGACTTTTTTTTTGCTCTATCCCTAAGGGTAATACCTACCGTGATGTAAAATAGACCATAGCCTTCCTCAAGAATCTGGCTATCAAATGCAAAAAGAATTTTTCAAATCCGACCGGTAGTTCCAGAGATTAGTGCGTTCAAACAAACAAACAAACTTCAGCTTTATTATTAGTATAGATACTCGTATCTAGATATTCCAAACGCCCAGGTATTTATTTTGGCAATTACATCAGTCACGTCTAGAACGAAATAACAATAAAACGTGTTTGATCGAGATAATATAAATATAGATCTATAAACAGATCGTTGCTCTCACGGCGCATCCGCAGAAATTATCTACTAAACAAAATGGTGTCTTTTTAATGCAACCTGCTCAATGATGAGTCTATTGACTCTGAACTCTTCATTGACTCCTACGCTATTAATATTAAACTCATCTACATAATTAGTGAAATCGGGTAAAAGTACCGGTTGGTACCTTGTAACTTTTCAAACTTTGCAGTTTGTCAGACTTTCAACTTTATGCATTGTTGCAGTATATGCAAGCTAGAAATGCAGCCACTACAAGAACTTTCATAGTAGGTAATTATATTAAGGTTCATAATTCTTTATGCTTTCTTTCAGTTAACAAAAAAAGAATACTTTCTTACAGTTAAAATTATTAGGTATGTCCATATTCTAATAAACTGTTTCCTTTTGTTGCTAAGCTCATACTTGCATACCCAGTCCGAGGGCTTGAGGTGATGCGTGCTGAAACACAGGCTATAAATCTAGCTCAGCAACAGTTGCTAATAATAAGACACATTTGTAACTGATTTACTCTTAAGAATAATTATAAGTAGCTAAGACAAATTGTGTAACTTATTATGGTCTAATAAATATATTTATTATTTATTTGCCCGAAGTCCGAACTGAATGAAGGCTGATTTTTTTTTATTTTTTATTTTAAATAACACGTCAAAGCTACAAATAGTGAACTGAAAATTTAATAATAATACCTAGGTACAGTTATTAAGAATGTATGATGCTGGTACATTGTGTTACTACGATAATCACTTCTAGAAAAATAATACTTAATTAAAATGCTTGATACTCGTATATAAATCGTTGTGCATCTAATTGAGTAACATACTATCAAGCACAATCTAAATCATTATGAAAGATATTGGGAATCCATTGCTTCATATGTTCGAAAAATTTGTCTGCTCAACAACGTAAACGACGCAATGAATGTTGCTGAACTGACAAAATGAAAGTCGTTGCTACTGTTAGGGCTAATTTTTCCATCGCCAGATAACGTTTATTCGAGGAATAAAATTGACGTTTGACAGTTTTTGTATGAAATAACTGTCAAAATTTCAAAATTATTCCTCGAATAAAGTTATCGGATGATTGAAAAATCAGCCCTTAGTGTGTTACGCAATTATCTCGCAGATCTTTGGAGTTTCTTTCAAAAATCGAAAAGTTTAAGTTAATTACACATTCCAACACATAATTCAAGGGTCTGTGTGGTGCCGGACTTAAAGAATACCACCACCCCTTACTTCCCGTGGGTGTCGTAAAAGGCGACTAAGGATCGTACCGGAGAATGGGCAGCAGCGTTCTCTATGTATTCCACCACCATACCATACTGCGATCGCCAACCCGCCTGCCAAGCGTGGCGATCATGGCAAACCCTCCCATAATTGGGGGAGGCCTACTTCCAGCAGTGGACGTCTATCGGCTGAAACGACGACACATTCCAACGTATATTTCTAATGAGAGAAAGTAATATAATAATACACAATATTACTATGGAGAGAAACAACTGGGTGGTAATTTACAACTTCACCATAAAAGCAAACTTAATTTAGTAGCTAAGTATTTCATTTATGTGCATGTGACTGTTATAAATATAAGAAATCTATAAAACATATGACACTTAACGACCAATAAATAAGATTTTAGGAAAACTAGTTTTTATATACAGTTTCTATAGTTTTTAATTTGATAATCAGTGGAGATGAACAAGAGTCCGTCGACAGCTAACACCTTGGTGATAGTCGAGGGGTCATGAGTTCAAATAGTTTGATGATATATTGGTTTGTGTGTAGTATTTGGGTCCAAAATTAACACAGTTAGAAGTTGGAGGTCCCATAAGTCAGTAAGACCTTGGCGCTGATTCTGTTGTTCACAAACTAAACTAAATTTAAGTTCAATGCATCTTTTTCTTTCTGTTACATTAAGAAAAGGACAGAATATAAATTTTAGTTTAGTCCTGTCAAATTAATCAGCGCCATCATGAATTGGACTCGAAAAAAGATTAATATCACTTTACAATACATAATCACAAACGCACAGACAGTGCTCGAGTGAAGTGTTTTACTAACATAGTTTTAAGTTTATACACTAACACACATTGTACTTTATAATATATACACTAGTCTGTAAGGTATTTATCTATGGGCCAAAGTAGCCTGAAAATAATTATTATTATAATCAAATCGATCAAATACTCATACAAACTTGAATCGATGTATCGTGAGTATCGAGTATCGAGTGTTATGGTTACTTCACTAGTTACGTCGCGATGACAAATGTCAGAACGGGCCTCTTATTTTTTGACAACTTTATCAGTAGCAATGGGTTTCATTTTGACAGTTCAACAACATTCATTGCGTTATTTACGTTGTTGAGTAGACAAATTTTTCGAACATATGAAGCAATGGATTAGCAATATCCTACAAAGTGATTCAGATTGAGATTGATAATGTGTTACGATATTAGGGTTCTGAATTATGAATGAAAAACTTAATAAAAACGAAGTAGCTGTATCTGATGATTGATAATACAGGTGCAAGTTAAGCACTATCTTTATTTATTCACTAAACTTGTATTTATTTTTAGATTTTGCTGATTAATCTATACAACTACACACATACTAAGTATATAGATAGTGTATTGTGTGTGTGTGTGTGTGTGTGTTTAATGTAGTATATGTGTATGTATTAATACATACATACTAAGGGTTACAGCTGGCCCGGAACATAAAGGGCTGAGGAAGGTACACGGGTGGGTTTTAGTCAGTAAGAGTCTGACACTCCCTTCCGCTCCACCCAGAGCGGGAGGGGTCATTTCATGACTTCCCAACCAAAAAAGAAATCCATACTATCCATACTAATTAATCCATACTAATATTATAAATTCGAAAGTAACTCTGTCTGTCTGTCTTTATGTTACCTTTTCACGCCACTGAACGGATTTCGATAAATTTTGGCAGAGAGATAGATTGCATCCCAGGGAAGGACATAGGATAGTTTTTATTGACATACCTCGCGGGCGAAGCCGCGGGCGGAAGCTAGTAATATTATAAATTCGAAAGTAACTCTGTCTGTCTGTATTTTACCTTTTCACGCCTAAACCACTTAACGGATTTCGATAAAATTTGGCAGAGAGATAGATTGCATCCTGGGGAAGGACAGGATAGTTTTTATCCCGATATTCCCACGGGACCGACACTTATGCGGCTGAAACCGCGGGGCGCTGCAAGTCTGAAATAATTTGTTCATAGAAACCCAAAACGTCTAAAGTTTCAGCCATGATACGTTGTCGTATTCATTATTAACAATCAGAATTCGTCTATTGGTGGGCATAGATCTCCACCATTCTAAAAAAAAAATTCTCTTGCTCTATCTCTCTCTAGCTATTATTATATAATTGCATAGTACACGTGTGAGCACTATGTTCCTACTATGTACAAAAGCTACCATTTACTGGGTACGTCTTTCATTGACTTGAATGTGCTGGCGGCTGAGAGTATGTCATGCTCACTCAAAAGTTCCCTTCAAAATGGTTGTGCTGAATGGTGCTGATCCATATGTCATGTGCGTGAACGGGCGTCGTCAGTAGGGACTGGTCATTTCTTAGCTGCCACCTAGCTGGCACCTAGCTTATTTTAATTTCTAAATTGTTAGGATTCCGTACCAAAATGGTAAAAGGGAAATCTTATGGTGAGACTCTGTCTGTCTGTCTTTCTGTCACAGCTGGATTATATCTCAAAAACTACTAATGCTATCAACTTGAAATTTGGAATAGTTTTAGATAACGTTTGCTCAACTATTTTGCAAATAAGAAAGAAATATAAATATATGTATATTTTTTGCAACAGGGACTGAAACTGAAAAATTCGCAGTGGGGCTACTAGGGCATGTATCATAGCACACTTTTCCAGAAAACATCAACAAACGTTATATTAGTTGCACTATCGGTCAAGAGATGGCGCTGACATAAAACTGCAATATTCTACACCGCAGTGCACAGTGTTAAAATTCTCTGACGAATATAGGCCTCGCCGACGCCGATGAAAATTATAAATCGGTGCGCGAGTCCGACTCGCTCTTGCCCGGTTTTTTTTATGTTTTTTATAACGGATTATATTAACGTCTTTCTATATCGTTCTCACATAATACATACATAATTTCAACATGAATGATGTTACCAATATTTTGTAACAATTTCCTGATTTAAAAGAGTGTCTGCATAAGTAAAACAAGTTCATATTATCACATCTCCTTTTTGAATAAGACAACTGTTAAGTAGTTTATAAAGCTGAGATGAAATCGTATGAATGTGTGTCAGCAAGCGAGATTGGTCGCGAATGTGTAATATTGTGCAACCACCGTTTAAAGTAAATGGTGCGCACTTATTAGCATAAGAATAGCGAATAGCGGTGATACCGGTTGGACTGTGTGACAATATTCCGTTAATAGATCGATAGAGTTTAGATCTAAACTGTAAATGTAAATAATTGATATTGCTGACAATCGATTATATTTAATTTACTAAGTCATGACAAATATAGGTATCATAGAAGGATAACATTATTAATCATAATGGACAGTTAACTGCTAAGTTAATCGTATCAAATCCCATTGGTGAAGGATTTTTAAGTAATTTTTTTTGTCCATTTAATTTTCAATTAATCCAATCCAAATCATTGGATTTGGATTGGATTATACCTACGTACCTAGTGCAGCGAAAAAAAGAAAAACACGCACTGTCTTCGCCATAATATGATTCATAATGTTATCCTTTTATAATTCTGCTCAAATGGCCTTTTTAGGCCCCCTGCTGGTCAGCGTTTTGGTGAGAATAATGAACATTGAATGGTGGCATTAGTTAATATATAATCTTAAGTTGAAAAAAGTTTTAATGTTTTTTTAAATAATATTAGGCGCAGAAGTTTTTTTTTTGTTTTACTTTGAATATCTATCACGTCTGTCTTTTTTTACGTTGTTTATCTACACTAATATTATAAAGAGGAAAAATTTGTATTTTTGTTTGTTTGTAATGGATAAACTCAAAAACTACTGCACCGATTTTAAAAATTCTTTCACCATTAGAAAGCTACATTATCTGCGAGTAACATAGGCTTTATTTTATTTTAGAAAAAATAGGGGTCCGTAAGATATTGGGGTTTTTCGGACCCAAGGTGTAAAAAATCATCCAAAAATTTCCTTATTTGGCGTAAGCCGCCTAAACTATAAAAGATAGAACCATAAAATGTTCTAATTAATTAAAGACCTTAAAAATATCTACAAAAAAGTTCGCAACACACTATACCTATCTATTTCGAGTTAAGCACAACAACCATTTTTTAATTAAAAAATCTTGAACTTTTTTAAGACTTCATTTAAACGCATTTATTTTACACATGTTATTACTCCTTATCAAAATAAACTATTTTGTCACAAAGTACTGTTTATGTAGATAATATTTAGTCATTGATTCATTAAAATTGGACTTTTGGTTTGAAAGTTATGGCGAAATCAATATAATACTATTTCTGCGCTGTTTGTCGGCTAAAATGCTGAATTTACTTTTGGGTAGTTGAACACATGGGATCAAACTTAGGCTTTTTGTAGCGGTAACAACATCCACGCAGGGGGAGCCGCAGGGAACCGCTATAGGTTATATAAATCAGAATAACACATAGGCTACTTTTTGTCGCGAAAACCGACATCCACGCGGGCGGAGCCGCGGGCGACCGCTAGTGTTTTATATATACTTACTTTATTGTAAACCAGAAAACACATGACAAAATACATAACAAAAAATACATGTAATACTACAAAACATACAATGGGCGGCCTTATCGCTTCCTACGATCTCTTCCTGGCAACCTTGGAACCGACAATGATTGAAACAATTTAGACACTAATTCATAAACCGTTCGTTTATAGATAAACCCTAAAAAGCTTGCATATAACGCAGACAGCTCACTCGCTACTCTTACTGTTATGTGTCCTCCCTTAGACACTTGGAAATCGCACCCCCACTAAGTTGCAGTCTTATGCAATTAAAATAGCGTTATTCTGCAAATAGTGCTAGGTAAATAATCCAATAAATAACTCTATCTTAGAATAAAGAAAAACATTAGGAGGAACCTTATACGTCACAGGTCATTCCTATCGTAGTGTTTTAGTGTTGCTTAAAAAATATTTACGCTATCGTATAATACCAAAGTACCAAGTTTTCGTCATCACTATTTTATAAAGGTTACTCACATGCAAATCAACAACTTCTTAAAATTCAAAACAGTCGCTAAAATACTTATCTTAAAATCCTGTACACAGTAACTGCTAGACCCGTTAGAGAAAGGTACTAAGTCTGCTTTATGAAGTCGTAAATGTCTACTATTGAACGCGGGTTTTGCTCAGTTTTAGCTTCAAAGCCATGCTTCTATCACGACACGATACATGGCAGGTGTAGCATTTAGAGAAGCATTCAAACCAAGCGTCATTGGAACTTCTTCAAGACAAGCCCCTTTATTTTTTATATATTATTTATACATATATTTATATTACTAGCCTTTTTATTCATAAACGTTGCATGTAGTTAAGTAGTGATTAGCATACATTTATGACGTTTAAATGTCACTTAACTTTAATGATCATCGTTTAGTAATAACCCTAATGCTTATAGTCTTTAACTGTTTCTATAAAACGTCGCCCCGCGCGTGTCTAGTGCCTTTTTATCAAGGGTGGTTAATTCGTGGCAACTTTTACGCTACCTATTTATTTTGTTTGAAAAATTCAGTTTACTGTTATAAGTAAAACTGTTTATTTTATTATTTTAACAGACTGACGAAGGGCTGACTTTTCCAACGCCAGATAATTTTATTCGAGGAATAATTTTGAATTTTTGACAGTTCTTCCATATAAAAACTGTCAGACGTCAATTTTATTCCGTGAATAAAAATTTGCTGTCGATTGAAAAATCAGTCCTTAATGTGGTTAACTTAATCAGTCGATTAAGTTAACCAGTCAACCTAACTTTGTTGAATGGTAGCAAATGCCTATGACATTAAGTCCGCCTCTGTACATTTACGTGCTTGAAGTATTAAATAAGTAAATCAACACTCTGTATATTAGCTGTAATTTTGGTCTAGCACATTAAAAATCAGAGGTTAGCAGGTACCTACTTATTGTACCATAGGATTCTAAAAAAAAAACGCATAAAATAAAAATAGATATCAGTTTTTATATAAAATCATACACTTTATGTAAAAATAGGAGCATCAGAAACAATGCCCCTTTCCACTGTACTAGAAAAATAATAATAAAAAGCTAACTTGTTACAGAATAGCGCACACTTCCAATGACACATCGAAACGACGTTTGCGCAGTATTCAGCGCGCATTCGTCAAGATGCGAGCCCTTCTGCTGATCTCTCTGTTCGCACTCGTGTACCTCGCTACTGCAGCTCCAGCGAGGTCCAAGCTACAGACCGGAGCCAACGGTGCGTACCCAAGAGTATATTATTATTTAAAAAAGTTATAGTACGACCACGGTCAAAGATTTCATCTTTGGCAAAGCCGAAAGACAAATAAAATGTCACGACCAAAATCGATTTATCTTCGCGTTTAAATCATAAGAGGTACTTGTAGGATCAGTCGTCATATTTTATTCGCCCTTCGGTTTTCCCGAAGACAACCTATCGAACTTTTGAACGTGGTCGTACTTATACTAACTAATATAGGTATTTGTCAGAGTATAAGCAATAATTAGTATGCATCGCACGTCCTGCCCCTCGATCCTAGTATAATGAACTAACTATAAACTAACTGAGTTGGCTTGGAAAAAATAAAAACACGGACTGTCTTCGCCATAGTATGTTTCATAATGTTATCCTTTTAATTATGCCAAAGTGACGTTTTTAGGCCCCCACGCTGAAATTGTAATCGAATAGGTAATATTTTACAGGCATAATATTTTTTGGAACAAAGTTCCATATTGCACGTTAAACTTTACACACTTGGCTTGAACAGGTGTCCAAAGCCCGAAAACGTTGCATAAATGCAATACTTGGCATGAACATGACGATTAGTTGCGTTCCTGTGTTTAAGTCCCTAAAACTGTTAACGTTCCCGAGTATGTATATTTTAGAAATCGCACTCTTCGTTAAATGTAACATGAACCTTTTCACTTCAGTGTTGTCAGAATCTAGGAAGATATCTATAAGAACTCAGTATAAACACTTACTAAATGTTGAGAGATGTAATACTGCTTTGTTCAAAAAAAGTGTGATTAGCATGGGCCCAATAATTTTTATTAACAAAGTACCCAATATAGGTAATTAAAAATGACACAATAAAAAAATTTAAAAAGAGACTGACATTACTATTAATTGAGAAATGCTATTATTCAGTAAATTACTTTTTAAATGATATGGAGTTATGTATTTAATAATTTAACTCGAATTTATTTTTTATTTATGTATTTGGATGTGCTATGCACTAATGTTTTAATGTTGTAATTTTATTTTATTTCCATTATTTCATTTTATTATCAATTTAGTGAACAATTTAATTAATGTTTGCATGCCTTAAATAAGGTAGATTGTACAAGGCTCACCCATCTTATTGTAACATCTTATTTTATGTACTACCTGCAATCTATACAAATAAAATTTACTTTACTTTACTTTACTTGGCGAATGCGAGTTAGACCGAAAAAGTGTAACATTTTGACGATCACAACACTTTTCTTACCTACGTAACAAAAATAGTACCTAACGGTCAAAATGTGACACTTTCGCCAAATGTGCAAAAACCAACGGAACTTCGTTTCAACCGGGTGTCCCACGACATTTTTCGGCTGTTTTTCTGTCTTAGCTAACTCGGGTATTTGTCACACATAATAAACACAGTATAATAAATGTGGACTTGTTTTAACCATGATTACTCATACTTGTCGGCTTTGGTTCCACACCAGATAGGAAGTATGACTAATAGGTAGGTAGTTTATAGTAGAACACATGACACTCTAAAAGGCAATAACGACTAATGTATTAAATACTAGCTGCGCCCCGCGATTTCAACCCTATTAGTCTCGATTCCGTGGGTATTTCGGGATAAAAAGTATCGTATGTCCTAATCCAGGTCATGGTCTACCCATGCTAAATTTCACACAAATCTATTCAGCCGTTTTAGCGTGAAAGCATAACAAACAAACATACAAAAATCTATTTTTAATCTTTTTTATTTTTAACTAGCTGACCCGGCGAACTTCGTACTTGTTTACTTCGTTTCCCATGTTTTAATTATTTATAACTAGCCGACCCGGCGAACTTCGTACTTGCTTACTTAGTTTCCCATGTTTTAGTAATAAATTAGGAATTTAGGAATCCTCACGGGCGTCCCCAGAACACTAAAATTTCATCACAATCTGACCAATGGTTTCGGTTTTTCAATACAAACATTGGTTTTTATTTCTAAAGATATTAGTTTAGATCTATGATGTTTAGATATGTTTAGATTTATGCGGTCTGGCCGGATCTGGTGTGGAGTGGAACACAAAACAAGAAGAATTTTAAAAGGTTAATAACCTATGAATAATGTCGTAGTTAAAAGTTGATAACCTACGTCGGCATTCCTCAAAAGTTAATCTAATTTATTACATTTAGGCTAGTTGCCTAAACAATGTTTCATAAATTATGGTGTGAGTAAAGACAATGTTTTAATTGAAGATATAACGGTTTTCGCAACAATAAATTGTTCACTGGAGAAAGTAACAAAATCTAATTGATTAGATACTGACCAGTGTTGTGTTTTGTAAACAATTATGAAAGCAGTAATAATTGGATAACTTATAAATACGTATTATAAAATATAACTAACTTCTTCCCGCGACTTCGTCCGCGTGAAGTTTCTTGTTCCGCCAACCCGCGGCCGTCGCTTAGTATCGCGCTTTTACCTTTTTTACTTAGCGTTCCTTCTGACTTTTTCTTTTTGCGGGGCTCCAGGGTCTTATCGTGATGTTAAATAGCCTATAGTCTTCCTCAAAACTATTTTTGATGGCTATCAAATGCAAAAAGATTTTTTCTAATCCGACTAGTAATTCCAGAGTCTAGCGCCTAGCTACCTTTGTTTTAACTTGACATACTTGTTGCAACTGTGGCGTGCGAATTTTATGCCATTGACGAAAGGATACAATTAAACCATACAATGGGTGTTGTCGACGGTCTCTTTTTAAATTATTTACTTACTAACTAACAATACGTAATTTACTTGATCACCCAAATTATTTTCTACAGGAACAAAACCGGTGTCAGATCAGACAAGTTCTACTTCTCAATTGCTCGAGAAAAGTTGACACCAGTGACAATTTGGTGTTTACACATAAACGTATGTAATATTAAGGGGGGAGCAGCAGTAACTTTACATAATATGTTATCATTGATTGGTAATATTTGCCATTCTAAAAGCCTTGTGAAGAAAATAATTAAACATGTTATAATTATAAATTTCAGATGCTGATGGCCAGCCTTTCGTAGAGGAAGTGGTGGTGGAGTCGGTGCTGCACATTCGCTCTCCATCCAGTCGTCAGGCGCGCACTAATACACAGACAAGTCTGCAAGATGGCGCTCGCGTCGCTGAGGCTAAAATTTATCATTAGATTTAAGGGAAAATGTCTTTGTTAGTATTGCTTCCTCTACACGTCGGCAGACGCGTCCGCGGACGTCGACACATGCATCAGCAGATGGATCACCACGAGCCGACCACACATCTGTTGATCGTTCAGTCTGTGTTAATTCTCGAGAGATGCAACTCATACGCACGCAACATAAAAAAAACTCAAGAAATTTAAATGTTTTGTCTGTGCTCATATTAGCCATTTCAGCGAACAAGATTAATAGGAAAACGAGAAAAAAACTGCAAGAAGCACGCGTGCACTCTCATTCACGACTACGATAATACTTATACTGATGCATCGTCAGACGTGTGGACACACGCCGGGCGTTCGCGCTGAAACCCTTTGATCTGTGCCACACAAACCGACAACAAACGGATTGGTGGCAGATGCATCTGCCGATGTCAAATAACTACCACAGACTAGCAAATTACCCGTCTACACGTCGGCGGATGCATTCGCAGATGACCATCTGCTAATGAATGTGCCGACGTGTAGAGGAGGCATTAGCCATACAGGCATTATTGAATAATAACGTTGTTTGGCTAATAACAAAACGAAAAACTCTTGAATTAAATAAAGAATAATGTTAGGATAAACTAAATTACTAATGTTAGGATGGATGATACATTGGATGGTTACTGAAATGACAATTTTTAGATGTTAATTCATTTGAATTGTAAGTGACAGTGCTGTTGGTGTGCTTATTCTAAAAATAAATAAATAGGTTTTAAAATGATAACAATATCCGCAGAGATTTGAACTGTATTTTATTTCTAGAGAAAAGAGGATTTTGAGTTGACCCGTATGTATGTTTTACACCTACTCATGTTGTTTTGAAACTACAAATCAGATTTCAATCTATACATATGTTTGTAATTGCTTTTAAGAAACACAACTGAGTTTGACTACAATATACCTATTCATAAGCGAGGTTTTGCGTGTTGCAACCACATCGCATTAACGGATTTTAAAAAGTTTATGTGAGTTTTAACCGTGCGAAGATGTTGATGTGATATTAAATTGTGTAACAATAATAGTGAAGAGTTTATGAAAGTTAATTAGATTAATATACCTACAGTGAACGTTGAGGGGCAATTCTTGTAAGAACGGTCACAGTCTCATCTCAGTCTTAATCTGTAAAAATATCTCTAATTTCCCTAAATTCAAAACTCAACATTCACAGAACGTTCACATTCTGATCTCAGTCCCAATCTGTCAAAAATATCTCTAATTCCCCTACATTTTTGACAAGTTTTGACATTTGTTTGTCGCCGAGAAGAGACTACTTACGACAAAATTTTGAACGTTTTAAATTACGAGAATTGGCCTTCTGATCTCAGTCAAAATCTGTCAAAAGCACCTTTAAAATCCCTACATTTTTGTCAAATTTTTGACATTGATTGTCGCTGAAATGAGATTGCGACTAGATTTTAAACGATTTTAATTACGGGAATTGGCTTTCTTGAGACTTTTTAGACTTCGATTTTCTAACATCTGTTTCTTATTTATCTGCAAGTTAAAAAAGATTTAATTAATTTAGTTGGTTCTTTAAAACATTATTGGGACCAATATTGTGCGAATAAAATTATAACAAATGTAACCAGTGAAGTATTATCAACATGACATAACCGAATACTGCTTTAGTATGATGTTTACATACTATTTAGAGCCACATCCGGCCTACAGCCACGGAATATATATGTACTTCATTGTCACCAGATAAGTAGATGTACGCAGTGAACCAGTGATTAAATAAATGTTTTTACTTTAAAAATAATGCGCACCTAATGTATGATTGGAACTTGTGGAACGAAAACTGAGTTTTATTTTGGTTTATTTTGTACGCACCAGTTTAATAAACAAATTGTGTGATTGGAGGCTTGCATATACTTTGAATTTCAGATAATCTACTGCTATGCTATGAAAGTCAACATAGCATTGGTTGACGGTGCTGTTGGTGCTTCCGCGTCACTTCGTCGATGACCACGACTCTATTAGGTATTCTGTTTTAGTAACGCAGCCTTACGTGGAGCAATATTACCGAATCAAAAATTCATACGATTTGTGATTTTATTACAGACTTCAAAAAAAAGGAGGTTATCAATTCGAAACGTAGGTATTATGTAATATTATATTCACATATGACAATCTATTAGGGCTTCCAAACAAATATACAAAATTTTATAGATATGTATGTTGGTTCACGCATTTCTCCGCAACTATTAATCGGATCGTGACCAATTTTTTTATTGGCTTATATTTACTTCAACTTAGGGAACAGTGCAAGCTTCATCAAAATCGATTCAGTAATTTTCAAGATATGGACTAATACGGGTAAGTGTGAAGGCCTGGCTAATTGATGAAGGGAAAACATCTCAAAATCTTGGTCAAATTCCAGTGCAATATTTACAACAAACCTATTACCTACTCATTACAAACAAATATTCTAGTTTTTACTTAAAACTAAAAACTACGAAATGCAAAAGTAGTTTAAAAAAAATTCAATCGACTTCAAAAAGAAATTAACTCAAAATTATGAAATAACTTTAATTTCGGAAGTCGGTGGCAAAAAACTAAAACTAAAATACAGATCCCAAGACACCGAGTTCCGAAATTAAAGTTAAGTAGGTATGTCATAATTTTGAGTTAAGTAATTTTTTTTTTAAGTCGATTTAATTTTCTTAAATGACTTTTTTATTGGAGTTGTAGTTTAGAAAGCCTACGTAGTCTGTTAGTCGTAGCGACTGTGTAATTTTCCAGAATAATGTAATAATACGATATGGAAAGAAGCCTTTTCGAATGAAATAGAAAAAAATGGACTAGTATTCAGCCCACATATCCTCAATTCATGAACATAAACGTTTTAGAGCTCCTTAGACCAAATTACCCATAATTTTCCCAATTTTACGATCATAGTAACACAAATTAGAGCATACGGATGTGATGTGACGCCGCGAATGAAGCAAACTGGAATGGAATATTAAACAAAAGAACACGTGCATTAGTTTGGTACAAATCTACATACAAAATTGTTAAATATGTCACGGAAGAACGAATTGGTTGCTCTGATGAATTGGATTTATTTGCATCCAATTTGACTATAATGCAGAGCATCTGTCGTTAAATCCACTATTTGCTCAGACGCTTTCCGCTGCTACTGGTATTATTACCTACTGTCATAGAATAAAGGTTTCCTGCCATTTTTCCACATATACGCTTTATTAAACCTCTCTTTGTATTGATTCATAACTGCTTTATAACCATCATAGATCTAAGTAGCAGCCTGTGCGGCTTTAAACACAACTATTTATAAGTAGCTTCAACCTCCGTACTTCACCACAATTTACTCATGTTAGGAGCTAAATGCTTTAAAATCAAGATTAAACGTCATAATTTTAAAAGAATACTAGTTAGTAATACCACCAAAAACATTTCATGGAAAGTATGTTGCCAAGACTCACATAACGCTTTCACTGCTAAAAAGTTATCAGATCTATTGTAGAGCCAACCCCCTAACTTTAAAAACCTTACATTTTGGTCAAAATGTTGCGCACCGATACTCCTATGGGCTTATGGAGAGAAACTAAGTCACTGGTGGCTTAATGTTGTGTCATTCAAATTAGTGTGTTTTGTAAGTCTACTAACTACATCTTTTAATGAGAATTTGAGTTCTCTAGCATTATCCAGGCCGAAGCTAAGAGGGTTTAAAAATACTACGAAACACTTTGAGAAAAGGTAGATAGTGCCCCTGCTATTTATTTTTGATTCCTCTTTGCGATTCTGCATGGGAAAAAAAATGGGATGAAATTTATCAAGCGTCACAGTACGAGAAAGATGAATTATCTATTAACTATATATCCCACAAGTGTTCTCTGCTTCAGTGAGCGGAGTTCACGCAGCTGAACTTTGAGCCGAAGATGTTTGGACTTTTCGCCATCGATATGCTAAGAAGACGAAGGTGTTGTTATTTATCCTTGCCTGTAATGTCAAAACGAAATACTATATATATTAAAAAATAACAGAGCCAGACTTTTGAAAATCAGTGTAAACAGGATCTATGGAGCGTAAAACCAAATACTATTATGCAGGTCTCTATTAACTCGAAACCTCAGCCATACCACATAAAATTGGCAACAACAAGCCTGTCTGAACTATAAACCTGTCCGTCGTTGTCACCTGCCTACTCCAGGAACATGTTTACGGAAACAGTACGACCTCCGAGGTTGTAGAAAACGATTAATTTAATTGTTTCTACAAATGTATTTTATCATGGTAAACAAAAGGTTCAGAATCTATCAAATCTAGCATTCTTTCTCTACACGGAAAGAAAACGAAACGATACAAATAAAATAGAGGCCAGATCATAAATTACTGAATATGATGCTGAACATCCATTTTCGTATCCTTATACCAATTTAATTTTGGGTCAGTGCATTAAGTATTTCTAAACTGTCATACGGTAGTCGTCGTCAGGCGTCATTTCAATATTTAATTCGATCCTTAAGTGCCTAACATTTTCAAACACAAACTCAAAGCATTTATTTCAATTAAACCATATAACTATTCTTTGGAACTGTCAAGGAGTCATTCAGTCAGAAAATATGAAGGTAGTTGCTCGTTCCGAAGCGTCTTATGAAGAAGAACGTGCAAGAAACTCCGTGGACACACACATCAAAAATTTACTCAAATTTTTCATAGATCGGCCCCTGCATAATCTATGATAGCTATATTAACGTCAAAGATAAAACAAGATCCGAATTTAGGTCTTAGCTAAACAACCGAAAACGAGAATGGATTTCACGACAAAAATTTCGAGATCAAAATGAATAGATAAACACACATAATCAACTTATACCGTTCCCACTGCTGGGACAGAGGCCTGTGAGAGGGAGTGGGCTGTAATCCACCATGCGGGTCCAGTTGGTAGATGTCACATATCTTCGAATTTTTGGCTCTCTAACATGCCGGTTTCCTCACGATGTTTTCCTACACCGTTTCGAGAGCAGTGGAGATAAAATAATTTACACAAAGAAAAGCGCCTGTCTGGGTTCGAATTTACGACCTACAAACCGTAAATCGCGGCCGTTACCACCGCTCACACACATATTAATAGATACTTGTTCAATGTAAAGGTAAATGAACCTAACAAACTTGACACGAGGTCTTTATGAGGACATGATCACATAATGGAATAAATTAATTAAGGATCACCGCAATGACTAAGGCAATGCTAAAACAAACAAACTTTTTGATGTTGTTGAGAATAGAAATAGTGTACTTAGGAGATGTATTGTTATTTGACTCAGTAAGACGAAAAGGTGTTCGGTGGTAATCGTATGCGCTGAGCGTGTGTGCAGACATCACATTGAGTTGCGCACGCGTCACGCATAATATGCTGCGAGTCTGCATGTTTACGGAGTGTAGCTTTGTTAATCTAGGTTCTACACATTGCAGAAACCAAAAGAGATTTGTGATCCACAAAGCAATAATTAAGTACAAAAAAAGAAAATTTTAATGGAAATTAAAAACATTGTGCATTGCGGAGTCAAAAAAAATTCGATCCTAGCTCAGCAAAAGCTACAATATGTTGTATGAATAAAGAATCATAATTTAACCGTTTAAAAATAACTTAATTTTGATTATTATTTATTCAGTCTATCATTCGTGCAAATCGCTATATTTTTCTTTATCTATACCTATTCATGTTTAATATTTATCTCTATGAGTCTTCCTAAAAGTTCTTCTCAAAAAGGAACACCATGTATACACTCGTCAGTTTGAAACAATATTTGAATACAATCACCATTAGAACAAGAGGATCACCGCGCGCCACCGTTACGGCCAGGACAGGCGTACGCGCAACAGCCGCTAATACTTGGTATGGACGCCCGCCACCTAGCCCACGCTACGATACGACTTCTTAGAAACCCAACATTTCAATTGACCGCCCAAATGATTTGTTACTAAAGCGAAAATACGTTTAATTAAAGTTAATGCAATTGAGGATTTCGATTCTTGGTAATATTGAATTCTAATTCGGACAGCGGTACAACACGGTCAGTCAAGTCAGTTTCAGAATTTGAAATGAAGAGAAAATAATAAAAATTCTTTGTTTTATTTCCATATTATATGTAGGTTTATTGTCGTGAAACGAAATGTCAATGATCGAGCAACTATCAATTTGCCGTACGTTACTTGAATGGTAGGGGAGCCCAGAGGGTATTTGAGCAAGCATATGCAGGCCGAAACTTTGATAGCTGAGTTGGTGCGGCATGATGAGAGAACACTGAACTGAAATATATTTAAAAAGTTTCAGATAGGAGCCCCGTGAAAGGGCCAAAAATAATTAATTAACCTTATAACCGCTTGTGTCGTCATTTATGCGACACATATTTCCGTGCCCCTACCGCTCGTGTCGTATTTATGCGACAGAGAACATGCATGATTTTTTCGTTCTTTTCAACGATTGCTCCTCCTTATTTATTGGAGGTATTATTTTATCGATTTAGGTATTCAGCTGCATCCGGTTTGACTGGAAGCCGACCCCGACATGGTTGGGAAAAGGCTAGGCAGATGATGATGATTATTTTATCGATTTGTAGCCGCGCGCTAGGGACACGGCAATTGATATTTAGCCACGCGCTTAAAAGGTTAAGGGGCTTACATGACCTAAAGCGCGGTCACTGTCGGACTGCATAGAAAAGAAAGAGAAGCGTAATTTATCTCAAAATATGAAGCAATTATTTAATTACAAAAAATCTATTATTTGGACTAAAAAATTAAAACGCTAGGGTTTTGGTATATTGCTTGTAGAATAATCTGACAAAAAATCTGAATGATTGTGTGTATATTAGTATGGTGTTTATTGTAAAAAGAAAGTTTTTAGAGGTATCTTCATGACTTTTTTTCTATCGTATCAAATTAGTTGTACCTTTCGCCCTGGATATGCTTGCTCAAAAACCCTCTGGGCTGACACCAGAACAAAGTGCAATTGTGACTGGCCTGAGTACTACGTTAATGATGGTTAATGGTTCTTTGTATAATGTTTCATCAATTTAGCACATGATTCTAGACCCCGCTAGCGTAGAAATTATTCGTCGGTTATAAAAAAAAATCTGCTTTTTTATGAAACAGCAATGGAAAAGTGCGATATCTACGCTGTCAAAATGTCGGTCGGTGTTAAAAAACAACAATTTTTTCTTTAAATAATTGACGATATATTTCAACGCAGTGGTGTTCAATATCATGTACTGAATTGCAGGTTGCCATTGTATTTCTATCACTGCAACACTAGTCATCCAGAAGTTTCAGTTGTAATTGGATTCCGAATTTGCTATGATATTTCCTTATTGGGTTGACGATGTCGATAAGGATACCACATTTTCAGAGACTACAATATGCAAATGCTATTCAAAAACAGGCCTGAAATCTGCCCGTGGGTTTGCTGAATTACGACTCAATATCAGAATAGAATACTCTTTATTATGTACACCATAAATATCTATACATATTTATAAAATTCAAAGTTCTGACTAACTGATATATCAACGCACAGCCTAAACCGCTGTCCTAGAGACATGCAATTTGGAGGGTGTGTTCTTTGTGAAGAGTAGGTATCCACTAAGAAAGGGTTTTTCAAAATTCCACTCCTAAGAGGGTGAATGGGGGGAGGGTGAAATTTTACACGGAAAGAAGAAGACAGAAGCGGCAGAAGCGAGTTACAGATATAAATGTAGAAATTTTACAAGGGGTTACACAATGAGCGGTCTAAACGCGATCTTTTAAAAACAACCTTTTAATAATTTTAACTGTAATAGGCTCTATTTATCTCATCTAGGTCTATGAGGTTCACTTGGCAGATGTTATAGTCCTATAAACATTATGACACTTGCGACGTTAAAACCAAATCAGACCAAATCTTATTTCGTCTAAAAATGATATCAATAGTAATTCGCAGATGCATTGTTTTGTTGTAGGTACTTGTATGTATGCCACCCAAGTTGATATTAGTTGCGACGATTCTATTTATATCGATTCTGAGAATGTTCAAATCCATTGTTTTGTTTGTCCACAAATTGAAAGGCTAATCTCCATATGTGCTGTCAAACTTGACTGATTGAATTGCATATAAAATGTTTATGCAGACGAGACGAGCTCATTTGTAATCAACCAACATACTTAATTGGACAAAATATTTTAAAGTTTTAAGCTATAAAAGCAATTAAAATGCACATGTATTATATTTCTAGTATCTGTATAGTAAAGAAATACAATGAAATATTCATTTAATTGCTCGTTCCGTAGCTATTGTCTAAGCGACAATTTATAGCTTAGGTGGACAACGAGTACCTGAATATTTGCAGAAAAAAATCAGCGACGACCTCGCCAAGGATTTATATTCCGTTTCTATTATTTGCAGCTGTTTTTACCGAATTTATAACAACTGTGAACAATAAAAAATCTTTAAACGCACAAGGCATTTTTAATCGAGATGTATCAATGATGTCGTAAATTAAAAATCGTGTTACGTGATTTGACTATGGAGTGGTTTCCGTAGTCTTCTCAGTACCTACTTGTTTGGAGCGAGATATATTGGATGTAATGAGAGTAAAAACCAGTATTGAATGTGAGTAACCGATGATATAATCAGGCGTCAATAGTCGGCCGGCGCCGGGTGCGTCATAAAACCCACAATGGGAGACGTTGTCGTCATTCCAGCAAAATTTTAACCGAATTATGTACCGACGTGAAAATCATCAATTAAAAAAATATTATTCTTCACAGCCTTACAACACTTTATCTGCCTTTGAATCTTCTCTTTGTTAGTTACACGGACCCATAGTAAAGATTATCGCATAAACTACCTAAATCTACACTACTAAATCTCTGAAACTGCCAATCGGATTTGATTTTTTTTTTTTGCATTTGATAGCTTAATTTTTGAGGAAGGCTATAGGCTTTTTAACATCACGCTAGGACCCTTAGGAGCCGAGTAAAAAGGGGGAAAAGTTAAAAAGAACGCTAAACGAAAACGAAATAATAAGGCAGGCAGGCGATGCGATGCGACGAGATGGGTCGGGGGCACAAGAAGTTTTACACGGATGAAGTCGCGGGCAGAAGCTAGTCATGGATAAAAATAATGTAATGCGATAAAATGGAGTGCCATTTTTCAGGTTTTTAAAGCTTCAGCAAAAACAAGTCATCTCGGAAATATTAAAATCTACAAAGTACTTACATTATTCTCAACAGTTTTTAAAAGTTTTCATTTAAATGAAAACAGAACAGCAGGGTAATAAAATTATTAGTACTAGGACTACTTAAGTCACACGTACCTATTACTATTTTTATGGGTGTACTATGCCAAATCGAATGCCAAATAATCGAATATCAATTGATCGACCACTATAAATCGAACGTCTAAATACTCGAAATGGTTATTAAATCGAACATTCAATACATCGCATACTCAATACATTGAGTGTTCAAAATATCGAATGTTTGTTTGATCGAGCGTTCAACGCATCGCATATTCATTCTATCGAAATAACAATATACTGAATACTTTTTAAGAATACAAGAGAAACAAAAAATTTACTAATAAATCACATTTTAATCTTTAATTATTATCTTCGATAGATCTAGATCTTTTATAGACACAAAATTTTATAATGTACTACACATTTTAAAGTTTTGTGTGAATTTACAAAATTTAAAAGATGATAATTTATTAGTTGTGACTTAAGTAGTTCATTTTAAACAGAAAAGCGTGATTTAAGTGCGCGTTTAGGTCTTGACTAAAAAGGAAACTTGGTAGTGTTCCTAAATCCAAAGATATTCCTACGATAAAAATTATAAATAATGCATACAATAAACGTGCACACGCGGCCACAGTACCTACGCAAGAGGATAAACATAACACATTCAGCACTTGTAATGATCTACATGGCATCAACAAATCAAAATCGATCGTGAACTTAGGCACGTATCCCCTGCAAATGGACATTAAGGATATAAAGAACAGGAAAATTTTATGTCTGTCTGTACCTCATGTACCTGTTTGACGTAGAGATAGGGCCGATATGCATTCAATAGCCAGACTATAGACAGACGGTAAAGGGTGCGACACGACGTCATACGAGCTTTGCAATTTAAAGTTGATTGTAGTTGATTGTGGTTTAAATATTTGAAGTGGGCGATTGTCTTTTTACTGAGAAGCTTTCAAGGGAATTACTTGAACCTAGCTTATTAAGAAATAGTAGGTATATTAGGTTGAATTTAGGAATGTCAATGTTGACTATCGTACTCCATCTTTTGTTTAAAATATCAGGATGTCTGAAATATACACCCCCTTACTAATAAAGGAATTATATCAGATGAATACCGATATCTCTCTTTCAGTCGTCAGTAATTTGACTTTCGAAAGAAGAAGACAAGCGTTGTGTAACTATACAGACGCTATACAACGTTTATTAGTAAGGGGGATAATGTGTAACAAAACTCCAAAATTTTTATTTTTTATATTATTAAAATCATTTTATTAACTTTTGGCAATGTTTGGTTAAGAATGGTATAACTGATTGTACAGATTAAGGTCGGAAAGGCGATGAGACAAATAGCACAATTATGTAGGTATAACATAACGAAGTAGGTAACTCCATAGGTTTCAAAATGTATGATGGTAGGTAGATTAATGTTAACCAAAAAAAGCTCCAGCCAAATATTTCTTTAAAAGTTCAATGCAGAGTAACGTATGAATGTAAATAAGGTCGTGATAAGAATAATCGCATAATATCCATGACGAATGTAAAACAAAGGACAGATTCGGTGCGAAATTCAGCTCTGCGGCTAAAAGGATTGCCGACAATGGCCATAAATTCTGCTGACCCATTAAGGATATCCAGAAATAAATCTTACCACATGGTGATACAGTATCATCTTTATACAGCCGACAAAATGTCTAGCGGTGATTCTGGAGCACTGTTTCCAATTTTCCAAAGTCGTTTTTTACTAAGATGTAGAAAATAAACGATGAACTTGTAAATCTATAGTCAATTGATTCTCTTCTTATTATTCTTTTGATTCTCATTCACAGCTCAGACAACCAATAAGAAAGAAGATCAATCTTGCAATCGGAGGAACCAAGATCACAAAGTTATTTCAATACATGACGTTTCAGAGCGTTTAAATCCTATCTTCATAGGAAAACTCAACAGCAAAAACAACAACAACACACCCACACACACAACTGCAAAATCAACAACAACACAGCAACACATCGCTACAACTATACATTCACGTGCAACCTAAATAACATTACACTATAAAGATGCTGGGAATACTTAGTAGCAATTCTATGAAGAAGTTTTAGCATTCCATATTCACTTTACTTGTCCTTCGGGTGGCAAATGCAAATTAATGCATTTACCACCCAAAATACGTAGTTAAATAAAACGTTTATTTGGTGCACACAAAAAACATAGCACATCATACTAAAGCACACAAAGGACAGGGATTTTTGTACGGTTATCCGACCATGTCGCATCGTGCTTTTACAAATAACAACTTAATAACTAAACTAAATAAACTAATATTATAATAGTCATACAAAACTTAAGTTAATATAAATTATTACCCAATAAAAAAGTATATTATAATAATATTTTTGCTGCTTTAGAAGTAGGCTTGACTAAAATAGCATGGAACATTCCAACATCAATGGATGATTCATCAATTTTAAAGAGTTGCGAAGTGCTTTTCTTTTGTTAGTTTATCGGACATATTCCACCAAAACATGCTGTGCATTCTCTACTGTACCACAAACCTCACAGTTAGGAGAGTATGATTTCCGCAAAGTTGCTTAGTGGAATATGTCCTGACCTCAAACGATGCGCAGCTACAATTTGCCAGCGACTCAGTTTCGACCCGGAGAACCAAGGTATATGAGGAGGCTCACTCTGTATACTTTTGTACCAGATTCCTTTCGTTTTAGATCTTTCATTAAAATGTTCTTTCCAATATAAGTTAATTATTTTTATAAATTTACTTAACATTTTCGAATAACTTGGTAATACATCCCGTGTTTGTATGCCTAAAGAAATTTCTTTGCTTCTTTGGCTAATCTGTCAGCCTCCCTATTACCCGAAAGTCCAACATGGGATGGCACCCACTGGATAACTATATTTTTATTTGTTTGGTTAAAAACACTTGCTAAATTACAATATGCTGCGCCCACTCCATCTGATGTTTTGTGTATATTTCCGTAGTTTTTTGAGGGTATTATACTTTAGAGAATATCTTATCTTTGTATCTATTTTAGACATCTATATCTCCAAAATGAACATAGAGTGGATACGAAGATGCAATATTTTCAGCTACCACCAGATTATGTGAAGCAACTAGTAGAGGTTTCTTCTCACAGTCAGAATGTCTACCGAAGCCTGCAAGTGCGAAGACTTTGTAACGCAAATATTTTTGATCAGGACTTCTGGAGTACGGTGTGAATGTAATACTAACAACTAATGGACAGAACAATTCTTTTATCCGGAGTCTGCAGGGTCAAATTAAATTAGCTAGAGAAACTCTGCAAACGCGATGAGTATCGATATCTAAATACGATAAAATAAAAATATAAAATGTTTGATGTAAGTATGTATTTCGGCAACCAGTCGGTTATCTTTTAAAGTGAAGGCACGTGAACATATCCGACAAAAGCTGGCCGTAACATCTCAGCGCAGATTTGCTGGATTCGTTTTCTCCTCTACCGATAATTTTTTTCTCCTCACAGATTTTGTTTATATGTATGTATCTATCTATGTATTAGTATGTATTCTTGTATTTTATAGACATTTCCTAGCTATTTATCTCTTTTGTTGCACCTGCCATGTTTTGTCTCTGCATCACCCTATGGTTGACTGGTAGAAAATGCCTCAGGCATTAAGTCTGCCTTTGTACAGTATTTATTTTACTTGCGCATAAAGTTTTAAAAAATAAATAAATATTTCTTTGGGGGTCAACGACCGCTGGTAGTAGGGGAGAAGGAGGCACCTTAGCACAGAGGCATTGATTTCTGAACGCAGCTTTATGTTAATTTATGTCGCAACTCCAGTTTAATATTGGCAAAACTGGCTGTGACAAACGTCAAGTCACAAAGCGCGCGTGTTTCGTTGTCATAAAGAGTTATAAAACCTGTCGTCGTTTTTGTACCGGCAAAGTAAAAAATAAAAATAAATGTTGTAAGGGATTTACAATCACGTGAGTAAAGGTTTTCAAATAATTATTTCACAAAATTGTGCACTACTTATTAGTTTTCAATCCACCTTGTAGTTTTTGCTAGCCAGTTATTTCACATTATTTTTTTGTAATATTTTACCTTCCAAGTGACCATGGGGCAGATTTGAATAAAATAAACGGGGCTGATTTGAACGGGACGTTCAAATGTGCCCCGGCTTAAATGGAAACTTCAAATGTTTTCTTAATACTTGATTGTAATTAAATGCATCACTAACTGTAATTTATTATCTATAGAATGGTTAGAACATACAAAAAGAAGCGGGAAAGTACAATTAACGAAGATGATGTCCAAAATGCTGTTTTATGCGTCATCAACGGAACTATGAAACTTAGAAGAGCTGCAGATGCATATGGACTGACGCCAAGTACACTTTTTCTTTTTTTCATATGGGGTAGGTAGGACAGGACCTACCTAAGATGATTACTTTAAAATGATTGTGCAACATGCTTATTTTTGTTACCAAAGTGGAAGTCTGACTAAATTAAAAACTATTATTAAGATTAGAAGTTTTATATTAAGTTTATTTTATGTTTAATTTTGCGTCTGAGGCAGTATTATATAATTATAATAACAATAAACTAATACTCTTGTGCAATATGATTATTTTTATTAACACGGAGTAAGTAAGACACAATTAAAAACTATAATTTTTATTTTTGTTACTGTAATGCAAGATATAACTTTAGAAGTTTCGTATAAGTTTATTTTATATTTTAATAACAATAAATATAATTATAATAAAGACAAATTATTACTCTATCCTCTCTTTTTTCTGGTTTTTAACCCATTTTTCAAAACTGCCCCATGGCGATTCAAATGTGCCCCCATGGAGTGGCAGATTTGAACAAATTTGAGTTTTAAAAAAACAAATTTTTCCCCTTTAACGTTTTCAACAAATTCAAACATTTCATCATTTTTATATTAACAAAGGAGTAAGTAAGCTAAGAAAAATATGTCTTTTCAATTTCTCTTTATTTGATTTTTTATGAGTCCAAATATGAAAAATGTGCTAATGTGCCTCCTTCTCCCCTACTTGAAGTATGAGTTGAGAAAATTTGTTTTATTGTTATTTATCGATACTTCTGTGAAGTATAGGTACACAAAAAACAGACTTTTAAACTGATGTTTCAAGTGACTACACTAACTGCGGTCGATGACCCACAAAAAAAGTCATCAAATTAAGTTCTTTTTTGTTTAATCGTGGTTAGATATTGCTACCCATCTCGCCTGCGGAGTTTCGCTAGCTAATTTTAATTGACCCCGAATTGTCTATCCTGCTAGAAATTGCGTATACTCGTTTACGCAATTATTTGTTTTAACTACAATATTGTTGAGCTATGAAATATTTTATTGATCATTATTCGTTGTCTTAAACTTGAAAACAAACCAATCACATCTTAAATTTATTACACACTCTTAGCGTTAAAATCCAAGTATAATATGACAGACATTGTCCGCCAGACGTTACGAAGGTACAGGTGTTCAAACATGACTTGAGTCTTGTAGAGCATGAATCAGGCCGCACTGCTGGACATACTAATGCGAAGACACGACGTTTCCGGCATAAATCCACCAGCATACATCTCCATACGTGCAAACAGGCAAATTTGACAGTTATGAACATTTTAACGGAATTTATGCCGTGGGCACAGATCCTATCGATGCGAGGAGTGGACGAAGGCAGAGATAGTATCGCCGCCGGCTTTGCTACTAGTATACTCAAATCTTCCACGTGGGCGAAATACAAATACGTATGGATTTTAATATTATGAATTTCGGACATGTGCAGAGGCTTTAGCTTCTATTGGCACCGCGAATACGTAAAATAATGTCTTGGGAAATGATTGATATTTTTTTAACATTCTTTGCATGAAATTTTTAAAGTGCCTAACCATACCGCAAAAAATGAGGTCCAAGCAACGCATAAACTTAATGCATAATTAGTTAGGTATAAAGCCAGGTTAACACGAAGCCAAAGCGCTAGCGCTAGTCGTAAAGACTTGCCTGCGCTGGCCGCGCCGGTGCTGTTTACACAAGGCCAGTAATTTCTAAATTTATTATCCATTTATTTCAGGCATCAAGGCCCAAATAAAACACATACAATACAATATTAAAATTCCTTAAAAATACTATAAATACATACAACATTATAATTACACAAAAAAACTAACAAACTAACGCACACGAAGTGTCTGCGTCGTATTTCGCTGTCTGATGTCATGTAGCCGGCCACGAAACCGGCGGTACACAACACCCTTCGGCCAGAACTCTTCCTTGAGGAACTACTCGAGATGATGTGTCGGAACACGTACGACGAACGACTTGAAGTTCGTGTTGTGACGCGACTCCAACTTCTCGACCCTCAAAGTCCAATTGGTCTTCACACGCATGTACTCCACGATCTCCTCAACCTTCGTGGAGTGGTGCAGTCTGGACACGTACAGCTGCGTCGTCGGGATTGCTGGACGCAGCAGCATGTTGGGTTCCGACAAGGAGGCTTCTAGAATAGAATAGAATAGAATAGAATACTCTTTATTATGTACACCATATTACACTTTGTCTATAAAGTCATGAAATTAATGTTTGAGGAACTATCATTATTCAAAAGTAGGGCAACACTAAATCATAGTACCTACATCGAATGTCATCAGCTCGCATCGACTTGTTTTGTAACTCGTTATTTAGTGCATTTTTTATTGCTTTTCAAATCTACGTGGATAAAACTTCGAAGAAACTTGTTAAATATGAGGAAAACAAATAGGAGTGGAGCTCGGGAAATTATTTTTAAAGTGTATCAGCGATGTTTGTTAAAACACCAAGCTGGACAAATTTTATTAAATTTGGATGATACAGCACAGAACAGCAGTTAAGACAGGTTTGTAATCGTGTTACTGTTTGTTTTTTATCTACCATAAGTTACAAATTTACTAAATATACAATTCTAAGACTAAAATAAGGATTGTTTACATTGCGCATTAATAAGTTAGATTGTGTGGTGCCGGACTTAAAGAATAGCACTACCCCATACTTCGCGTGGGTGCCGTAAAAGGCGACTAAGTGTCGTACCGGAGAATGGGCAGCAGCGTTCTCTATGCATTCCACCCCCATACCACAGTATATGATCTTTATACTGTGCCCATACTATACTGCGATCGCCAACCCGCCTGCCAAGCGTGGCGATTATGGCAAACCCCCCCTCTTGGGGGTGGCCTATGTCCAGCAGTGGACGTCTTTCGGCTGAAATGATGATGATGATGAGGTTAGATTGTAAATATAAGTAGGCCATATTGTAGTGCGACCAGAACTTTTGATACTTTTGGATGATCAAATTTACCGCTGATTTTAAAGACATATGAATAAGTTATATCATGTTTGAAATTAAAAATAGTGCTATCTATTTTCTGTTAGATATTACGTCATATTTTTTTTTTAATCTTTCATTTCAGGAAAATCTGAGAGTACAGTGAGGCGTATTGTAGATGAAATTATTATTATTGCTGGTCTTCAACAGCATTACGCTTGAAAAATGTAAAAACTGTTGCCGTCATGTTGCAATAATTGAAAAAGAATATTATGAACGCGGAAGAACCCTATACAAAGGTATCGATGAGTTAGTCATTCGCCTAAGCGAAGATAGCAGCAGCAATGACAGCAGTAGCGAAGACGTTGTTAGTGACGCAGCTGACAATGAAAATACTTTTTTTACGTAGAATATTTGGAATCAGATGATGAAAGTAATTCATTATTACGTTATGGGATATTTTTCATGAATAAAAAAAGTTAAAACATATTATAAAAAATATGTATGAACATTTTTCTTTTATTTACCTATTCATTTTATTTGAACGAAAGAAACCATAGATTTGTGCTATCTGATCGTTTATGCAAACTAATGAAGGTCGGAAGGAAAACATCGTGAGGAAACCTGGACTTAAAATTAATATAAGTCTGAAATCGCCAACCCGTCTTGAGCAAGCGTTATGATCAATGCTCGTGCCTTCTCTGTTGAGAAGAGGCCTTTGCCCAGCAGTAGGTCAGTAATAGGTTGGTATTATTATTTATAATGAAGGTAGCATCTTTGTTTATGGTTTCTATAGATTTTTCTAATAAGATTACGGATTTTACGACTACCTTTTCTATCCAATTTAAAAAAAGCTCGCTTTCATTAAAACCAGGTTTGCTTTTAGTACAAAATAATGTGCTAGTATCAAAATCAATTTAGTCACACTATACAGGGTTGCTACGTGCGCGACTGCAGCGCCCTTATTTTTTTTCACGACTTTATAGACAGACTGTAATTACAGACATTTATAGAAACTGTACAAAGGGTGACACAATGGGCGGTCTTATCGCTAAAAGCGATCTTTTAAAGACAATCTTTGGATGGATTGAAAAGGGGAAGGACAGACAAATACTGTAGGTAGTCTGTGGTGTACCATTTACATAATACAATAAATCTAAATAAATATATACAATATACATATAGCAATAAACATGAAACAGGAGCGAAGAAAATATAATGATGATGTATTAAGGAGATAGGAAGTGCTTTTTTATCATAATTTTAAAAATGGACAAAGATTGAGCACGCCTTACCGACACGGGCAAGTCATTCCATAACCTTACTGCTTGAACAGTAAAAGATTTGTCATAGAAACTGGTGGAATGCATCGGCATCTCTAGTCTTAGGTTTTCCGATGACCTCAGATATCTATTATGTGTATCATGAAGGAACTTGAAACGTTCTTTAAGATAAGTGGGGGTTTTAAGATGAAACAAAATACTGTAGAGCCGAAACAAGATATGAGAATTCCGGCGAAGACGTATTGGAAGCCACTTGAGCTTTGTTCGAAATTCTGAAATGTGATCATACTTCTTGCGCAGGCCAAATATAAATCTTATGCAAAAGTTTTGAAGTCGCTCTAGTTCTTCTCAAGGCTTCTACTTCTTCTCCACCTTGATGAAACCATCCTTGACTTGAATTTGACCTGTGTGTGTAACGTGCGTACACCAGGCAAGTCTTAATCCGGCTGTCAAAAAAGAAATGCCTAAAGATGCGCCAGCGACAGGCCTGATGCGTTTACATGAATACAACCCGGCGCCTTTTTTTTTTTAGTCATCTCTTAGGTGACATTGAGAGGTAACTACTAAACCGGAGTATCCTGTGGTTGCCGTAAGTAAACTCAAAGCCTCCAGCCAGGGGCGAATATCTAGTATACTAAGGGACTACACGCTAAGGGCACCCTTGTGGGGTACGAACCTCGGCTTAGGGCGTCACTGGGGAGAGGGCAGCAAGATGTGACAGGCTGGATCTAATTATTATTATTTAAGCTTGATGAGATCGGCGTTTCCCATCTGACTACTCTGAGAAGAAAGGCCGCTCAGCTACGGCGCGGGCTGGCACTTTATCGAGTGAGGGTCGGGGGGGAGCATTTAGTTGGGGACGTCGCGAGGGACCTCGGCGGTAAGGTCGGAATGACGGTTTTTTTGTTTTTGTGCACTGTACTGGTCGCCCTAGATATTGCTCTCCTCCCCCCGGTGGGTTCCCGCATTGTCGAGGCGGGGGGCTCAGTAGCTGTGGCTTGGTCACCCACGGCGAAGCGAAGAGGAACCCGAAAAGGGGCCGCTCGTCAGCGGCCAACAAATAGGTTGTGGTGCCGCTTGGGCGACATTGCAACTGAGGCGGGCCGCGATGTCGTATGGGAGGCATCGCGGCTGAGGGTTGGAGGTCGCGGCGGGAGAAGAGTACCGGTATTACGGTGCGCCACTCTCCCTACCTTCCGCAGCCTTGACGGGGTCGCCACAGTCTGATGGCAGACGCGGTGGGGCCGCAGGCGAGGAGCAGTGTTGGTATGATGTTGGCCGCTCTTCCTATCCTCTGCGGCCGAAAATTAGCAGGCGGCGGGGCCAATGACCTGACCCTTCGCAGGGGGAACAAGCGTGCCCAGATAAGGGGGCGTCTGGCACCCATGTGCTGGTTTGGTCCCTGGGGTGGTCACGGCGTGCTATGTGTTCTGGTGCGCCGGTGATGGGAAGTACTCCCCAGAGGAGGGTCCGGTGACGGACAGCCACGGTGGGTTCACGGATGAGTGTTAATGCGTGCCCGTGTTCCCGCCCTAAGCAGCAGAGGAGGACACCGTGAAGTTGTAGTGGGTTAGAGTCCCTCATAACTGCACTATCTCCCCGTGGTAGTGCAGAATGCATGAGCATTTCGCCACGATAAAAAAAGGTAAATATTGCTTTCCTGGAAGAGGTCGCTTCGCTCGCTCAGTTCTCAGCTCAGCGCGCGTTATTGGACTGCTCAATTATTTTTAGAATTGACATTGTAAGATAAAATAACCAACTAATTGATTTTTTATTACTGTCCACGTTTTACTGTCGCAATAGTTAATCAACCGCCATTAAATTAAATAACTGCTCAATATGTTTTTCAACTGATCATAATAACATCTCGAAATCTGATTTTAATAACAGCTCAAAAAATTTGTTCCCAAAAATATATAGACACGGTAATGTTAATACGTTCATCTTTTTAAAAAATGGTTGACAGGATTCAGCTTTTTGTAGATTTGACGGAGAGAGAGATTAAGCCAATATTAGCTAAGCCAACCCTGGCTGCCAGTCTAACTGTCGGCCAGCGCAGGCTTCGTGTAAGCCTGCCTTTATATTTAGCAAGCAATAGGTATAATGTAAATAAAACTAAATTTAAGTTCAATGCATCTTTTTCTTTCTATTTCATTATATGAAAAGAACAGAAGATAAATTTTAGTTTAGTCCTGTCAAAGTAATCAGCGCCTGACTTAAATTGACGTAATTTTAGTAGGCAAGTTTCTAATCACGTCTAAACTTGTATGGAGTAGTATCAGGCGCTGATTAATTTGACAGGACTAAACTAAAATCTATCTTTTAAAGAAATAGAAAGAAAAAGATGCACTGAACTTAAATTTAGTTTAGTTTGTGAACAAGGGAATCCGGTATCATTGTCATTTTAATTTTAACTGAACAAACTAGGTAATTATGCACTAAACAATATTATAACTTCAAAATCCTAGAAGATTTTACTTGAATTACCTAGGTACTCGATTGTCACTGTTTCGTCTTAATAAAAATAAGAAGCTAAAGTAATGTAATGTACAAGATAAGCAAAATTGGAGAAGTATGGGTGACCTTTGCCCAGCAGTGGGACAAAAGAGGTTAACATAAAAATGTAATGTAACCCCAATTTAATATGATATCAACTTATGTAGTAATTAGTACTCACAAAATGTTCTATTGAAGTGAGTTCAATAAAGTTCAGTCGCAACATAATATACCATTAACTACATTACAATACAATTTTCCGCAATGTTTACCGTGTGTAATTTATACCATTCAAAGTTTCCAAGAAGTAGTTAAAAACCTAGTAAACATGACTTTACTAACGTTATAAATCTTCATGAATGAACCTTTTTGTCATTCCACGTAGGGTCGGATTTATGCAGGGCGTTCGCAAACGCAACATAATGCGTGCACGCAGCGAACAGTTCGATTTTTCCATATTTATAGCACTTTGTGTTTGCAGATTCACACGATGCAAATAAAAATAAGTGTTCAAGTAGAGTTCCTTACATAGTACTGAGCGAAATGACATTTTTAATTAAAGAATATTTAAACAAAACAATAAATGGCCATTGAATGAAATTACTGGTTTACTGGTACTTTGAAACTTTATATTTATCTAAGATAGCGAGCCCTAGCAAGAAGTAAAAAACTAGTTCTAATTAATTAACGATAATCTAGATACAACTACGACAAAAATGAGAAAGAATGAAAGAAAAGCAAATCATCAGAATTCAAGCCAATTACTACTGTAAATCCTGAGTCACCATACATTGGTGCATTTCAATGCAAAAAAAAAACACCAAAACAAAAAGTTCAACGATTTACCTACCTAATAGAGACGTGTTGCGCATGACCAGGTCCCCTCTAGGATGTCCAGTCTCCAATAACGGTTAGAACTCTGCCGAATATTGTAAAATGGTCGAAACCCGCGCGGGTGCTAGCGGCCGCGTGTCTTGCATCCCAATTAGTCCAGACAGAATGGACTATATAACGCGAAGTCTGGCTCAGGCCAACACACATTCAGAAGCAGTATAACGTACAACACCCTTTGGTCCACAAAGGGTATCAAATTGTGAACAAAATATTCGAAAATCGTAAATATGAAGTTTGTACTTTCGCTGGTGATGTTGAGTTGCGCGCTGTTCGAGGCTAGGGGATACCCGTACGCGTATTATCCCTCTTACGGAAATGTGGATTCTCGTGAGTACAATTTTAATATTTTTCTTCTGCCTGACTTGAGTCATTAGCCCTCTATTAATCGATTACCACTCATTATTAATTGGACTTGACAATTAAAAAAAGAAACAGCAGTGGTGCTGTCTTGTGTAGATTTACTTTTTATTGCTATTTTTGTGATTTTCTAAATAGTTATAAAGCGCTTAACAGCCCAATATAACGCCAGTAATCCCCGAAGAAGCAAACAATGTTGTATTAGAACACCCGCGTTCCAATTACTGGTGAGAAATTTAAAACCACCCCTTATCTTTCACAGTGTCATACGGAGATGGTAACCGCGGCGGGATGGCACTGAGTCGCTATTACAACCCGAACTACCAACGTGGCGTCGGCGGTGGCATGGCTGCCTTCATGTTCCGCCAGCCGCAGGCCGAGGCGACACCGCAGCAGTCTGGCCAGTACTTTCTCCCAGACAGGCGCCGCCAAACACAGCAAGAAGTTAATTACATCCCGCCCCAACAGAACGAAGTCTATTACCCCCAACAACCAGAGAGCCCTGCCTTTGTCCCCACTGAGGTAACGGAACTCGCTGAACCAACAGAGAAGGTCGAAGCCCCAACTACCGTAAAAGCTGTAGCCGTCCCTGAATTGATTGAACCTGAAGTAGAGGAAGTACCAGAGGAGGAACCCGTACAGAAACCCAAGAAGGCTGTCAACAAGAAGAAGCAAGTAAAGAGGCCGATCGATGATGATGATGAAGATGAGTATGCTCCTAAGATGCCTGCTGCAGCATTCTTCCCCATGTTTTTCGGATACGGTGGTAGAGGTGCTGGCGGGCCCGGTGGTCCCACAGCCATCGCTAACGCCTACAGCACTGGCAAAGGTGGAGTAGCCACAAGCCACGCAACCGCCTATGGAGCCCCCAGAATAGAAGAGAGAGTGTAAAATATATCACAAATTTTTAGAGCTAGGTGTAAATTTTATATCTTCATTGTTATATTTTTTTTGTATTTATAGAGTTAATGCGCATTTCATCATCCATACAAATAAACTTTGCCATTTAATGTTTGTGCTTTAATTTAGTCCTTAAAAACGTTAGGATGTCGCAGTGTTTATTAGCCCCTGAAAGCATCATTCATCATTTCAGCCGAAAGACGTCCACTGCTGGACATAGGCCTCCCCCAAGCACCTACACTTCGACCGGTTCTGTGCTTCTCGCATCCAACGGGTTACCTACATCGGCAAATTTCACGGAACTTAAAATTAATGTCGTCTTTCTATCTACTTATGGTAGGCGTTACGGTTGTTGTTGTTGTACCTATTTATTTTTTGAAAACCGAAAACAACCGAAACCGACCAACCAAACCGAACCCGAACTAGTAGAAAACCGTTCCTTCAAAATGAAATACTAAAGTATTTTAGACTCAGACTTTGTTCAATGTATTAACTAGTAGGTAGGTACCTAAGAATCAGTAACACAGTAAAAAGTTAGTTCAGCATCATAATAAATTAAATTAAATTAAAGGTAGATAACTTAATAAGTATTACTGACTCTGTCGCAAGAGGTTTGATCAAAAAGTCTTTTACTACCCGTTTTGGTAACATTCGCTAGATGCAATAGATACCAATCCATTTGAGACTTAGATTTAGCCAGACTTAGATTTAGAACACCTCGAAACGAGAGTGCTGCAAGCCCAGAAGATGAAGCGGGATGAACTATAGGCTTAGCAAAAAGTATTTCTACTGGTGGCAAAAGGGTTGAAGCTTTTAGCAAGTGGCATCAGATATGTCAGACCTGTAGCGAACAAAATTCATCAACGACATATTTTTTCCAATAGAAAGCTGTTACATAGTTGGCGATCCGAGAATAACGTCTGTCATCATTTTAACAGGCGTTAAAAAAAGTACTCATGCAAATTACTACCTTCTATTAGTGGCTTTAATGTTGCAAAATTAATACTTTCTAAAATCAAGAAATAAATCAGAAAATTGGATTTCTAGAAAGGCGTTTCATTTTAGAAATGGGAAGCATTTATGGAGAATCTAAGAATGTTCTTAGGGACCGAGTTATTTTTTCCTAGAGCATCACTGTCTTAGTACAAATGTGGCTTGGTCTTTTTATTTGCAGAGACTATCATCACACTTACAAGAATAACCTGTGGTAGCCAGAAGGCAGTATTAGTATACCGCATTCAGTAATGACCAGCAAAGCGCCATCTTGTATTAAAGTTTAAAACCGGTTGTTCCAAATGTGTTTATCATGTCTCAGGCTCTCTCAGAAGATTTCCTTAATGGAAAGCAGATTGAAATTATTTCAAATATTACAATAGATGGCATTGAATAAAACTTCTACCTTTATTCTTAAGATATCCAATAGTTAGAGCTTGTTCCACTACCTTAGTATAAGTTCCGATTGATTCATCTGACAGACAATTTCATGCGATTTTTTATTTTTTTATATTGTCGTTGTAGGCCGTCGGAAATAGACAGAAAAAGAGGCTAAATTCGCAAAGCGTGATGTAGTTCTGCATTTTTGGTCTGTTTGGGTAGTGTGAACTCAAATTTGCAACTTCGAAAAACTTGTGGAAACTGAGAAAATCGAGAAAAACTTCGAAATTTTGGGACTTTTTTTACTATTTACTCTCCAGGGCCAAAAATCAGCATTTTTTGCGAAACATTTTCTACACTTATAAACTTTATTAAATTATCTACAATTTGAGCCCAATTGCAGCTCTATTGCCTTCATAAAAACTAATCTATGGCACTTCAAAAATGACCAATTTTATCGAAAATTGAAATTTTCAGGTTTTAATCACTTATTTCGCGAAATTCGAGTATTGGCAAAACCACTTGCCGTACGAAGAAAGGTTACAGAAAATATGTTTTAATACATTTATTAAGCTTTTATTAGAGCCCAAAAAGAAGTCGGTGAGACTAACGGTTCACTCTCACAATCCCAAAAAAACGAAAATAAGGTAAAATGAGTTTATAGAGGCAAAAGACTCAATGTACACAGGATTATTGGAAATCAGACCAGAATCCCATTGGGTCAGGTCATTAGCAACAATATTGAACCCAAAAGTAATATAACCTCTCCGTCCATAGCAAAAAGACTTGTAGATCGTAGTTCTTTCTTCCTTTCGTTCATGCGAATATTGCGGAAGCTGACGAAAAGTGTCTGGTTACGGAGGCGTTGCAGGTACTCAGACTCTGCACGACCTGAGGTTCCAGTTGTTTGTGAAGACAGCGGCAAGTGCAAAAATGAATCTGGCACGTTTGCCCCTACTACCCCGAGGCCTCCTCTTTCCATGCGTTTCGCACCTACCACCAAGTACAAAAGTAGCTGGGGGTAGAAAAGGATCCCACCCAGTGGGATTAGGAAACCAGCTCCCGCAGCCTAATAATTGAATTATTTAATAAATTTAAAACATTCCTGTCTAATTTCCAATAACTTTAGTCTTTTGTCTATATTAGCCATTTTACCTTCTATTCGTTTTTTTGAGATTGTGAGTGAACTGCTAGTCTCACAGACTTCGTTTTGAGCTCTAAAGGCTCCTACACACTATGCCGGCGGCCCAGCCGGCGGGCATGCCGCCAACAAGCCCGGTGGCATACCCGGCGGGTGTTTGAGCAGCCGGGCTTGCCGCACAAACGAACTGCACTACTGAAATGATGCAGGCGGCACACCCGCGCGGCAAAACCCACCGGCTGTGCCACCGGCATGTGTGTAGGAGCCTTAATAAAAGCTAAATAAATGTACTACAAAATATTTTCTGTAACCTTTCTTCGCAGGGCAATTGGTTTTGCCAATACTCGTATTTCGGTCATTTTCGAAGTGCTATAGATTAATTTTTATCAAGGCAATAGAGCTGCAATTATGCTCAAATTGTAGGTAATTTAATACAGTTTATAGGTGTAGAAAACATTGTTCGCAAAAAATGCATAGTTTAGGCCCTGGAGAGCAAATAGTGAAGAAAGTTTTTTGAAGTTGCAAATTTGAATTCACACTACCCCAACAGAACTACATCACGCTTTGCGAATTTAATGTCTTTATCCGACGGCCTATTGCTGCTTTTTCAACCTAATAACATTATTTTTAGAGTCTGCAAATAAATAATACGTCTGGAGGGTTACTAACTTTACCAACAAATATCGTAGCAGCCGGAGGTTTACAGACTTGCTTCCACGGTTGCAATGTCCAGGGGGCCTAAAAAGGCCATTTTGGCAGTAACATAAAAGGATAACATTATGAATATGGCGAAGACAGTCCGTGTTTTCTTTTTTTCGCTGCTCTACGTAGGTATAACCAAAGAGATTGGGATTGGATTTGGATTGGATTGATGGATATGATAGCACAGACAAAAAAAATAACCTGAAAAATCCTTTAGCGGTTAACTGTTAAGTTAATCGTATACCGGTTAACTGTTAAGTTAACGATTAACTGTTAAGTTAATCGTATCAAATCCCTTTGATTTGATACGATTAACTTAACAGTTAACCGTCCATTATGATTCATAATGTTATCCTTTTATGATGTTACAACCACCATCATTTTTGATACGATAGCCTGTCTAGGCTATCGTATCAAAAATGACACATTTCCATAAACTGATTTGCCTGGCCTCCAAAAGCTAACAGCTGTCGAAAGAATAACGATCGTCTACTTGATTTAAACTGACAAAATTTTCGGGTTTTGGACTTGTGAAAAGCGTTTACAAACCAGTGAACAAGTTGTGATGTGTGAACAAGTTTTCAGGGATGACATTGATAGATGTTCGATACCGTATTGAAGCGTATCGAGCGGTTGTGAATAAACTATAATGCAGGTATGAATTTTATTGTAGTGACGATATGTCGCTATGTACTTTTTAAGTTTAATTAGTAAGTTTCTAGTTACGGTAAAGAAATGCCTTTGACATAATGATCTGAAATCGGAACACTGCTACATACCTACCACTGACCAATGCTGAGGCAGCAATCGCACAACATAGGCACGTTTTCAGGTTAGTATTTTAATTGCTGTCTTAGCTGTCCTAACTTTGGAGCTTTTTTATAAGTGTTGCTTAAACTTAAGTTATGATTAAACAGTCGCTAATCATAACTTAACTTTAAGCAACTTTTATAAAATAAAGGGGTATATTTAGAGACTTCTGCTGATTCATTCGGGTTTTAAGCTTTTTCCAAATACCTATAAAATATTATTCATAAATTTAATTGTTTGTTGACTGTATATATCCATTGACGTCACAGATTAGGGCAATAAAAATACAAAGAGCGAGAATTTTAACTTATGGAAACTTTTATTAAATGAACGATAGAATCTAGAGTATTTCTTTACACGTGTGGAAAACAAAGCAAAAACAACGACATTTGTACAACTATGTCTTTACTTAACTCTAATCACATTATAAACGTTTTTATTGCGATCTTTTTACAGTTGGCAAGGTTCCATAGGCCATAGCATCGCTTGCGGCTGCACCACCTTTTCCGGTGCTAAACGCATTAGCAACAGCCATGGGACCACCACCACCCCATCCAAAGACCATAGGGAAAACAGCGCCAGAAAGGAACCTACGAGCAGGGAATCCACCTTCATCATCATCATCATCTTCATCTTCTACGGGCCGTTTAACTTGCTTCTTCTTCTGCACTGCTTTCTTAGGCTTCTGCACGGGCTCTTCTTGTGGCTCCTCAATTTCAGGTTCAATTAATTCAGGGACAATAGTTTTTACTGTAGTTGGGACTACTTCAGGTACGACGAGTTCAGTCGCCGCAACAGGGACTTCGGGAAGAATCTCTGGTGTTTGAGGATAGTACACTTCATTCTCCTGTGGAGGTGTGTCATTGACCTCCAGCAAGGCTTGGCGCCGCCTGTCGGCTTGATAGTTTTGGATGGCCTGGTGATGAGTTAAAGGGTCGTTCCTCTGGTTAGCTTCGGGTTGCCGCAGCGAGTAGGTAGTCGGTGGAGCTCTGACAACGCGTCGGTTTGCATAAGGGCTGTAGTAGCGACTAACAACCCTTCCACCACGACTGGCGTCGCCGTAAGACCCTGTGAAAGAGATTTTAGGGCTATAGTAACTGTAATACAGAGCTCAGAACTAAGAAAACTATTATGACGATCACATTTTTTCATAACATGATTCGTCTAATAATTCGTCGTTCAGCTTAGTTTTTACTAAAACCAATCATACTGATAATTATGAAATTACATTCCAAAACATACCTGACAACTCCTAAAAATAGGAAAAACTAGTAGGTAATGTCAACAAAGAAATACTACTTACAAGTGTCAACATTTCCTGATGATGAAAACACCGGACGTGGGTATCCTCTTGTTTCGAACAGAGCACAGCTCAAGACCACCAACGAGATCACCAGTTTCATTCTTATTTTAAAATTATTTCCACTTTTCAAATGTTGCTAGTTAAGCTGCCCATGAGCTTCTGTTGTCAACAGCCAGATTTCGCGTTATATAGTTAATTCTATTTGAACTCATTGGGATGCAGGACACGGATTTCGGCTTGCACTGGCGTTTGTCTGTATAAGACACTAACATTCATCGGTAAGTTATTATAATCCATTTAGATCTTGTCGGTAGATGACTAGCGTGATTGATTGAAATTGGTGTCAGAAGACAACCATTTCAATCAGTCAAAAGAGACAATATCATTATTTTTTCTTTCTTTTTCTATTTTAGCCGAAGGATCTCATTAAAGTGTATCCGAAGTGTAGGACTTGTTCAGGTTTAAAACCCAGGTAGAATCACCGTCTCTTGCCTCATTGTCGGCTTTTCCAAAGATAAACCCAAAAACCATTGCACGTTTTATGAACATGAGACTAAACAAAACAAACATTGCAATTCATGAACGTGGGAAACACCACAGCTATTTTGTTGATAACTGCCAATTATAAATTGTAAGAATATATCATGGAAGTATACGTATAATTAGTTAAAAAGGGAGAACCCATTTGTGACGCACTCCTGTACAGTAAAATTAGTGAACAAAAAAGTACCGGATGATAGAAAAACTTGTTGGAAAAAACTTTCATTAAAATTTAAAATAATTGCCCTATTTGATAGGGCAATTATTTTACATGGATTAAGGGAGAAGTTCTGCGAGAAATGTGCCCTGCCCACTGCCACTTAGGTTTGGCAATTCTTCGGGCTATGTCGGTTACCTTGGTTCATCTGCGGATCCCCTCATGGAGAAAGCTGAAAGGCCGAAAGGTTCTGGAGTGGCGACCGCGTACCAGAAGACGTAGCTTTGGAAGGCCTCCCACAAGGTGGTCGGCGAGCTTGTGAAGGCCGCAGGAACCCGTTGGATGCGAGAAGCACAGAACCGGTCGAAGTGGAGTTGCTTGGGGCAGGCCCATATCCAGCAGTCGATGTCTTTCAACTGAAATGATGATGATGAATGGAGAAGTAGCCGAGTATGTAACTATTTAGCACGAATTATTTAAAGTCGTGATGTACCTGCTTATGATGGATCGTTAAACAATGGGGTTTTACCGGTTATCTCAAGTTTTTTCTACCGAGAAGCACCTATGTTGTTTGAATGAGTTTTCCATTATTTAGACTACGAATCAACTGCAATAGGTCATAATAAACCCCTTTTGAGTGCTGACCGTTCATCATTTTATGAACGCTAGTACCTAGTACTAGCGTTAAAACTAGTAAGTAGATACTATAAGCACTGCATAAGGTCGACTTTAGTGGATAACCTTTACTATTATACTACGACGAACGACCCTAGAGAAAAAAAAACAAGCAAAAAAGGCATTGTAGGTACTCGGCCGATATGTCGATTATTGCCGAAAGACGTTATAGATGAAGCCAGCAGCATTAATTCAGTCAATTAGGTATCATATTTTTATTCGCCTCATAGACATAGACATGTTCAATAATCGTATACCTAAGCCAAAAAACGCCATACCTAATCATCACGTTTATACCGTATTATGTATGTTAGACACTTGTCGAAACTTGTCGCGACAAAACATTAGGAGAAGTGTTGAATTTTGAGTGGAGCCGACAAAAAACCTAGCGTTTTCCAACTACATAATTATGTTGAGGTCGGCATCGTACCTGAATACGACTGAGTACCAATAGTTTCCATGTAACAGCCGATAGACGTCCACTGCTGGACATAGGCCTCCCCCAATTTTGGGAGGGTTTGCCATAATCGCCACGCTTGGCAGGCGGGTTGGCGATCGCAGTATGGTATGATGGTGGAATACATAGAGAACGCTGCTGCCCATTCTCCGGTACGATCCTTAGTCGCCTTTTACGACACCCACGGGAAGTAAGGGGTGGTGGTATTCTTTAAGTCCGGCACCACACAGACAATAGTTTACATTGAGCGATTGCCATCTGACGTCCACAGCCCTTTTTCTAGGCAATATCGACAGTCCTAGGTTGGACTACGGCAAAAGCATTTCGGCCGTTAGGCTGCCATTTACCTACAAGCCCCCTTAGGCACCTCGGCGTTACCAACCAAAAGTAATATTTGAACGTGTTCAGGGGGTCTAATCTCTAAGCATGAAATCGGCAGTTTCAGCTAAAGATACGGGCGATTATTACCTACTCCGTACCTCCTACTCGTCCGTTAGGCAGCCATTTACCTACAAGCCCTATGGAAGCCTCGGCGTTACCACCCAAAAGTAATATTTGGACGTGTTCAGGGGGTCTAATCTTTAAGCAGGAAATCCGCAGTTTCGGCTAAAGATACGTGCGTTTATTACTCCGTACCTTCTACGGAAATAAGATTAGTTTTGGGGGCCCGATCTAAAAATGAATGACACAACGATCTGCCACTTGTTCTTGCTCCCGATGTGTATTTGCCCGTCTTAAAAAGTTAATTAATCGGGAGTATGGTTCATGGAGACGGGCTCATAACTTTATTGACGGTCTTAGAGAGTAGGCCCGATCAAACGTGTCTTCACGTATCCCTTATATTATTATTAGTCATATCTGTTAGTTATGAAACCCTGATGCGCCAGTCTCGCGTGACGTAACCGGTTTGTTTTTTATTCACAAGAGAAGTTCACAACAATCTTGACCTTGCCATCACAGCGACTGCTAGGCGCGGACGACATAATTACATACAAAGTTTAATCAAAGAAGGCCTAATTGTGCGTGTTAGTGGTTTCAGCCCATTAGTTTACCCGCGTTGCATTCTGCAGCAGGCATAGTGTATTCGCGTTTGAGACAGACTTGGTATTTGCTATTGCTTACACTTGCCACCTCTTCGTAACTTTATTTAAGTGATATGTACATTGTACGTATTATTTAGGACTCACACTAAAGGCCTACTATACTGTAGGTGGCTTCCGAGCTAGAGAAATCCAGTTGACGCAAGTTTATTATCAGTCTAGCGTCTGTGTTTCCGAGCGCATACAACCCGAATCTCTTCAAAGTAAGAGTGAACAGCCTTCTTCTGGGTAAGCTCGCTCCATCGTCGACTTTGTCTCTGTCACCTCTGACCTAGACTAGAGTTAAGAGCAGACCCATTTCAAAAAAAAAAAAAAAAGAAACTGTGTAGAGTGGAACTTCTAAGTTTCAATTTTCGTTCTCTATTATGTAAAATATCGATACAAAAAAACTTGGTTATCCCTAATCAGTTGTTTATCAGAGTTAATTGTTAATTTCCATGTTATAGGAAAGAATACTCCGTTGTGATCACACGTGAAGTAGTATTCAGATAAGGAAACAATAATCCAGTTTTTATAGGGATGTATTGTTATAGTTTTTTAGCTGTCTAGATCGCTAGATTAATGAATGACTACTTGTGAGTAAATACACACATCAAAAGTGTCTAGGGATCAAGCATTTTTATGCGGATTTCTTGAGATTGAGATGTGGCTTTGTAATAAATTTATGATTTTATAAATTTATATGGATCCTTTTTGGTGCATTTCATAATTTGAATCAGGAACTGTGAATCAAATTCGAGTAAAAGATGAAAATCAGCTGTCAATATTTTCCCTATAAAAACATACAACGCATTGAAGACATTATTAGTGCTACTGTTTCCCTACTACTGATTAAAACCAACGTTATTATGGAGCGGCGACGTCATTTAAGCAGGGAAGAAATGCTCAGAGCCGTGGGAATGATAGAAGCTGGTTCCCGGCAACGTACTGTGGCTTTAGCTCTGAATACAAGTCAGAGTGTTATCAGTCGACTTTGGACACGTTACCGAAGCACTGGTACCGTGGCTGAGCGCCATGGAGGACGGTATCGCTGCACCACACGGAGACAAGACCGATACATTCAAATCTTAACTCGAAGAGCTCCAACAATAACCGCCATGATGTTAGCCGTGAGGCTTCATCACTCTTCAGGGAACTTAATTAGCGACCAAACAGTCAGAAACCGCTTGCATGAAGTGAACCTTCATTCCCGAAGACCGCTACGGGTACCACCTATAGCAATGCACAATCGTAGGATTCGATATCAATGGGCTCTTGAACACAGAAATTGGGCAGAAGAACAATGGCGTTTCGTGTGCTTTTCTGATGAGTCTCGTTTTGGTATGAGACCGGATACAAGACGTATACGACACTGGAGAACCCCTGGACGCCAACAGCGATTAAAATCCTGCCAGGAAGTCCATCCTTATAGTGGTGGAACCATCATGGTATGGGCGGGTATTTGGATCGGCGGAAGAACTGAGTTGATTTGGATCAGAGGCAACCTCAACGCTCAAATTTATGCTGAGACGATTGTATCAGACGTCATCGTTCCTCTACAAGTGCAAATCGGTCCCTTATTTCAGTTAATGCATGATAATGCACGACCGCACACCGCAAGAGTTGTAAGACAGACTCTCGCCGCAGCTAACATCAATGTCCTGCCCTGGCCTGCTCAGTCGCCAGACTTGAACCCGATTGAGCATGCATGGGATATGCTACAGAGAAGAGCTCTGCCGAATATGGAGGGTATCCAGTCGCAAGAAGACCTTTTTTTGTTGTTGCAACGAACATGGGCGGCCATTCCACAGCGTGATTTGGATGAACTCATTTTGAGTATGCCAAACCGATGTTCTTGTGTTGTTAGTATTCGCGGTAGAAACACGGATTATTAATTGTTTAAGTTACCCAATAAAATTTTAATGAAAACTGTTATTTCAGTCTTTTTTTCGAACTTTTGTGTTAGTGGTTCAAATGTCAAAAATCCCTTTATTAGGAAAATGGCAAATTTCTTTATTAATGCAAAGGTGACTTGGTTTATCGTTACTGTGACAAACGAAAACACTTTATTTGATGAATCCTTAAAGAAAATTTTAATTAATATCAATCAGGAGAAAAGTTATTGCAAAAATATATGTTGATCCCTAGACACTTTTGATGTGTGTACTTGTATAATAAATCAGCATTATTAAATTGTCCGATTAACAGTAATCAACAATCGTTTTTATAAACAGCAATATGTTTGTTTTATTCATTTTATAAACTTGTCATTAAATAACACTGAATGTTAATAGAATAAAACGTCAGGAGGTAATCAATGGTTGCAAATTGCTTACAGGCAGTGAGCAAGTGCACTGTTTTTAGTAATCTTGAGGTTGAAAAACCGATTTATACCGGCCAAGTGCGTGTCGGACCAATGAAACACACAATGAAGGGTTCCGTAGTTGGAATGAATCTACCCCGAATTTGATACTAGCTGCGCCCCACGGTTTCACTCGCATAAATCTCGATCTCGTGATTTCTAATATAATTCAATCATGGCATGATTCGAAGGACACGTGGCCCCATCTATTATCATAATAACGTTATTGTTGTCTGGAACAGCACTGTTTTTCGGGATGAAAGGTACCCCATGTCTGTTTCTGTACACCTGACAACGTATATGCAAAATTTCAGGATGATCGGTTCAGTGGTTTAGGCGTGAAAGGGTAACAAACGAACAAATTATAATATTAGTTAGGATTAATTTCAACTTGATACCTTCCCGCGACAATGACAGTGTAAAGGTTCCGTTTTTAGGGTTCCGTAGTTCCTACAAGGAACCCTTATAGTTTCGTCAGGTCCGTCTGTCTGTCTGTCCGAGGTTTTGCTGAGAGACCGTTAATACTAGAAAGCTGTAATTTTGTAGGAGTGTGTAGGTATATCAATTACGCCAACAAAGTGGTAAAATAAAATTTTGGAAAATATTTTTTTCGTTGTCTACCCCATCGTGTGGGGTATCGTTGAATAGGTCTTCTAAAATGACTTGGGGTTGCTGAAATAATTTTTCGATTTAATGCTCCATTTACGAAATATTAAACTTTAAAGTGCAAATTTTTGTTCCAGTAGGCCGCCCCCCCTCTAAAAGCTAAACTGCTAGCTTGAAAAATCTGGAAAAATTCACGAGGATAGTGCATTTCATAAACTTTAAAGGAAAATGATAGCGGTCAAGATAACTTTATTAGTTTAGCAGTAATAGTCGTTGAACTTGGGTGTTGGATAATTTTGTACCAAATACAAAATCCTTAGCATTAATCCTTTAAAGTGACTAAGATTAAGTAGTTGCTTGTTTATAACGGATAAAGACTTGCATTGAAAAACAAAATATAACATAACGGGTTACTACGGAACCCTACACTGTGCGTGGCCCGACACGCACTTGGCCGGTTTTTACTTTTAAGACACCGTACCCTAAAATTGGCCTTCTCCCAATAATGAAGAAGTTACAAGTTCGAGGTTAAATGATTTATTTTCTGTAAGTAGGTTTGTACAAACACTTTTACACGAGTTATTCCGGTCTGATCCCGTGATTCGATCGATTCGTATTCTAAAAAATCTCAACCGTTTATGCAAAGGTGGGTAAACTAATTGCTGTAAGTAACTACCTAATTCATGTTCTTGAAACAACTCTTTTCATTACTTTACGCTATTGCACAGGTCGTTAACCTTTTTAATGATCTCCTCCAGTGTGATCTGTACAATGAGAATAACTAGATGATAAAAACTATTTTTTTTACCCATACATTCAACTCAAAAATTATTAAGGCTCCTACACACTATGCCGGCGGCACAGCCGGAGAGTTTTTGCCGCGCGGATATAAACAGACGGCTGCAGAGCATCATTTCAGTTGTGTAGCTCGTTTATGCGGCAAGTCCGGCTCAAATACCCGCCGGTAATGCCGCCGGCCTTGTTGGCGGCATGCCTGCCGGCTGGGCCGCCGGCATAGTATGTAGGATCCTTTAAAACCCCTTCGACATTAGAGTTCCAAACGAGGGCTGCCCATAGTACCCAAGCATTGTCATCATCTGCCTGCCGACCCCAACTACGTTAGGGTCGGCTTCCAGTCTAACCGGATGCAGCTGAATACCAGTATTTTACATGGAGCGACTGCCTATCTGACCTCCACAACCCAATTACTGGGTAATACGATACCCCTTGATAAGACTGGTTGTCAGACTTTCAGGCTTCTGACTACCCGTAACGACTGTCAAAGATCCACGAATGACAGCCGGGACCAACGGCTTAACGTGCTTTCCGAGGCAAGGAGGGGTCACGGTATGTAAAGATGGTCACTCATCCACAGACCAACCGCGGCAAGCGTAGCTTAACCTGATCGATCGACCTGTGCGGCTGTTATTATTTAGCCACGGGCCCCTCAGTACCCAAGCATTGTCATTGTAAAAATATCCCGGCAGGATTTCTATTTTCGCGCATTTGATTTTATACGCACTGTTCAGCGCCGAGAAATGAAAATAAACTGTTTTTTTGATGCACTGGGATGCGCTCTTTTGGATTGTCAGTGCTTGGCTCAACACCGAGAGCTGAATACAATGCGCGATAAAATCCCGTCGCGATATTTTTACGTCCTTGCGAACGTCAGGTACCTAAGTAAATGTTCAGTATGCGACCATTATGTTGAGCATACCTCTTGGTATTAACAGCGTTTACGCCGTACGGCTTTTCATACAAACTTTCAAGCCTCAGTCTATAATGTTCCCACTGCTGGGACACGTGAGAGGGAATGGGCCGTAATCCACCACGCGGGCCCAGTGCGGGTTGGTACATGTCACATGTCTTCGAATTTTTGGTTTAAGGACAAGCCGGTTTCCTCACGATGTTTCCCTTCACCGTTTTGAGAGCAGTGGTGATGATATAATTTACACAAAGTAAAGCGCCTGTCTGGGTTCGAACCTACGACCTACAACTCTTAAGTCGCGGCCGTCACCACTTGGCCACCACTGCTCTTATTATGCCCTTATTTTTCGAAATTAATGAACTGATTTTAATGAAACTTCTTACGCATAGCAGAATACAAAGGTCTAAAAAGTTACTTAAGAATATTTTCGAAAAATAGTGTTGCAGCAAAATTAGACCGATTTTAAATTTTCCATAGAAACAGAGATTTCCAGTTATCTTTTTTTAAATAAGGCACTTCGAAAATGTTCTTAAGTAACTTTTTAGACCTTTGTGTCCTGCTTATGCGTATGAAGTTTCATTAAAATCGGTTCATTCATTTCGAAAAACAAGGGCTTGAAAGTTTGTATGAAATGCTGTTCGGCATAAACGCTCTTAATGGTTAAAGGGTCATCATCTAAATCAGCAATTGGTAGACGTAGGCATTGTTGATCGCATTATGTTAACAATAGTAGACAGAGCGACGTCACTATACCGCCCATCTTCATCCATATGAAGTTACTAGCTGTGCCCCGCGGTTTCACCCTCGTAAGTGTCGATTCCGTAAGAATAGCGGGATAAAAAGTATCCTATGTATTAATCCTTGTTATAAACTATCTGTGTGCCAAATTTCATCCAAATCTGTTCAGCCGTTTGTGCGTGACGAAGTAACAAACATACAAAAACACCCAGAAACTTTCGTCTTTATAATATTAGTGTGATAAATTCGAAAGTAACTGTCTGTCTGTATGTTACCTATTCATTCTATTTATTGGAGGTTAACTTTTATGGCGCGCCTAATTGATTCTTAGTAACCAATACTTACGTAACCAACATTAACGATAAGTATCTACCTTGTATAGAAGACATAGGTTTTTATTAAATTAATGACTTCAAAAACTGCAATTGTGTGTGCCTTATTTCAGTTATTGACACCCTTATGAGTCATTGACCCCTATGGCGCAAAACAGACGGACTGTATTTCAGCTGCAACTTCGCAGTTTGGATGCAGTTGACCTTAAGAGCCTGCGCGCACTAGCGATTTTAAGTTGGCCGATAGTTTGATCGGTCAGAGGAACAGTATAGAGTTATATGGCAGTGTACGCACTTGAAGATTAACATTTGTTCGACCGAACCAACTATCGGCCAACTTAAATCGCTAGTGCGAGCAGGCTCTAACTGCTTCGAAACCTAGTTATGACAACTGCATCCAAACTGCGAAGTTGCAGCTGGCATGCAGTTCAAATGCAGTCCGTCTGTGTAGACCCTAAGACCCTTTTTTTTTTTTGTTTCGTATGGGAAATCATCAAATGACTCCACCCGCTCTGGGTGGAGCGGAAGGGAGTGTCAGACTCTTACTGACTAAAACCCACGCGTGTTCCTACCTTAGCCCTTTATGTTCTGGGCCAGCGGTAACCCTTTCGGACAATCCCGCTGGCGGCAGGCTTCGGCCCTAAGGGGTCCCTCCTCGATGCTGACATCTCTTTGAGGCGCGCGTGGAACACGTACGCGCCGTCCGGCACGGGCCTGGTCCTGATCGGACGGTGAGCTACCCATTACTCTCCGTCCACCCTAAGACCCTTATGAGAGATTTATGAATTAATGTTGATTGCTACTCATTGTGTCTATCTATTTGTAAGTGTTTACTTACATAATTGAACCGGGAATATGTTTTAGGTACAGGGACTACGTTTTTAGGGTTCCGTACCCAAAGGGTAAAAACGGGACCCTATTACTAAGACTCCACTGTCCGTCTGTCTGCCTGTCTGTCACCAGACTGTATATCATGAACCGTGATAGCTAGACAGTTGAAATTTTCACAGATGATGTATTTCTGTTGCCGCTATAACAACACATACTAAAAACAGAATAAAATAAATATTTAATGGGGCTCCCATACAACAAAAGTGTTTTTTTCGGCGTTTTCGCCTTGTGGTACGGAACCCTTCGTGTGCGAGTCCGACTCGCACTTGGCCAGTTTTTTTCTGCTCCTAACATCAATGATGTCTGAAAAATTTGCTACAGATTTACCAAACACTAGTCCATCCTAGCATTCCATAAAATTGCTCTACATATTTAGTCATCTATACATATAAAAGTCAAAGTCCTGACTGACTGACTGAATGATATATCAACGCACAGCCTAAACCACTGGTCCTAGAGACATGAAATTTGGTGTGTGTGTTCTTTGTGAAGAGTAGGTTTCCACTAAGAAAGGGTTTTTCGAAATTCCACCCCTAAAAGGGTGAATGGGGGGAGGGTGAAATTTCACGCGGACGAAGTCGCGGGCAGAAGCTAGTCCCAGATAAACATGGTGGCAATTACAGTACAGCGCAGCGGTAACTTATCAGTCTGTTAAAATATTAAAATAAACAATTCTACTAAAAATAGAAAACGGAATTTTTAAACAAAATAAAAACGATCAGCTTAAAACTTGGCACGAAATAAACCACCCTAGGTAATAAGGCACTAGACACACGCGGGGTGATGGCACTAACAATTCAAAACAAACAAATGGTAGGGAGCCTATTATTTTCTGACTGACCGACTTCTTGACAATTCAAAAGTGGCTGTAAATGGTTTGATTGAAATAAATGCTTTGAGTTTGAGTCCAGAGGGTTTTTGAGCAAGCTATCAACTATCACCCACTAACAGCTACACTATCAGCTATTAACTATCACTGAGTAGGTGCGGCATGATAAAAGAACACGGAGAAAGTATTTGAATATGTAGCACCTACTCAGCTAACAACTTATCGGCCGGCATGTGCTTGATCAAAACCCTTTGTGCCTATACCAAAATTAAGTATATAATGTTGTTAAGTAGGTACTTTAAAATAAATATATCCCACGGCTAGAATGTTAATTGTTATTTTAATTGTGTGGTATAATATGTAACATGTAAAATTTCATAGCAAAATGATTTTACGTTTTTCATTTGTTCAAGTTTCTTTTCCTATAGAGCCACGGCTATGTATGGAGCCTATATTACAGGGTTAGTTTTCAAAAACCAGCCAAAAAAGTGTGGTACAGACCGTGAAACTGAACAACTTTCTCCATGGGACCAAATCGTAATCGCGAAAAAAAAATTCAGCCGTCCCATACGTTTAGATCGAGTAGTAGGTATTAAAGTTGTCTATGGGACAGTTGATACATTTTTCGCGGTTACGATATTGGTCCCATGGAGAAAGTTGTTCAGTTTGATGGTCTGTACCACACCCTTAAATTTGACTAGTCTTTGAAAAATAACCCTGTATATTCTTAAGTCCTCACTCGTTTGTTACTCTACGGGTCATACACAGGAATGAGGAATAATAGGCGTAAATGTCGACCCCGCGGGACAAAAAGTAGCCTTTATGTTAATCCAGGGTGTCAGCTACCTTCATACAAAATTTTATCAAAATTTGTCCAGCCGTTTGAACGTGAAGAAGTAACAAACATATAAACACACACACACACTCACAAACTTTCGCCTTTATAATATTAGTGTGATGTCAACAGTAGATTTAATTAAGGTAATAAATTGTGCAAAATAAATAAATATTAATTATCCATTTTTTATCCATCCATTATCTAACGTAAAAACCGGCCAAGTGCGTGTCGGGCCACGCACAGTGTAGGGTTCCGTAGTAGCCCGTTATCACAATGTAGTACGATTCTGTTGTTCTTTATTCTGAATAGGTAAAAAAAAAAACATATTTTGGTTTTCAATGCAAGTCTTTACCCATTATAAACAAGCAACTTTTTGGCCTTCCCTCTCGGATCCTAAGCAGTGTGGACGTGTAATTAGTGACCCAAAAATTAAATAAGCGTATTTTAAATCAAAAATAAAATTCAAATAATTCCGTGGAAGTACCAGGAGCGCAGAAACGAGCGACGGTGAACGTGCGGCGCAGTGTGCGACAATCTACTCACACACACATCTTCACTACGCCAGCGGGCATCGGCGTCAGCGAGTGTGAGTGTTGCTCTGTCCTTGTCACCGGTAAACGTCATTCTGTGTCATCATTCAGTGTCATCTGTCAGTGTCAGCTGTCAGTGTCAGCTGTCAGTGTCCGCTGTCAGTGTCATTTGTCATTGTCAACCGTGTGTCATCCGTCCGAAAGCGTTCCAGGAATCTACTAAGTCAAGACCTGGAGCATAGAAGACTTCCATTTCACGCAGTTGACTTTACATTTCAGACTTATATATTGAATTTTTAACACATTAAGATTGGATATTCCACAATAATGGATAAGTCCATGGACAAGTCACTATCTGATTCGGAAGTAAACCAAGTGGGGAAAGTACTGGGTACTCCACCAAATTACGTTTTTCAACGTGTAAAGAGAACCAGAGAAGAGTTTGATGATTCTCTGAGTAAACAACTGGAGGATTTTAAGTCGGAAATCAGTAAGATGATGACACTTTTCGCAGTACAACATAGCGAAGAGATAAAAAAAGTGACCACAACTTTAACGGAGATTCAGCAGTCGAACCTTAACATAGAGAGCTCGATCATGAATTTAACTGCCCAAAACGAAGAACTAAAAAAGAAAATTCTAGAAATGGAGTTTCAGACCAAAGAAGACAAAAAGCAAATAACTTTCTTAGAAAATAAGATAGAGGATCTTCAAATGGGTGGACGGAAAACAAACTTTGTCATCAAGAATGTTCCAAAAAGGAGCAATGAAAGCAAAGAAGACTTAATAGAAATGGTTTTGAGTCTTGCCCGTATCTTAACCTGCAATATTGGTAAATATGACATTAGAGACATATATAGAGTACGCGGTAAAAACCCTAATTCGCAAAATACCCCAATCATTGTAGAAACTGGATCTGCTCTACTGAGGACCGAGATACTGAAGATGGGTAAGGCCTATAATTTAAAAAACAAGACCAAATTATGCTGTCAGCACCTGGGCTTTAAATCCCAAGAAGATACCCCTATTTTCCTATCGGAGCACCTAACCCCGAAAGGTTCACGTCTACACTTCCTTGCAAGAGACTTAACGAGGGCAGGAGCCTACAAATTCTGTTGGACAGCGTACGGCAAAGTCTATATAAAGAAGGATGAACAAGCGCCCACTATAACAATTACTAGCGAAGAACAAATTCATAAACTCTTACTGAAACAATGACTGTCGACCTGTAAGCTCATGTACACCTGGTTTTTTCCTATTCAAACTTTATTGTCAATCTATACCAGTAAACTAATATCAATTTCATGTATTGTAAGACTGTGCACATTTACGCCAACTAACTACAATTCTCTAGACCTAAACTCAAATTACCTAAACTTACTTCTTCACAATATTCACATACACTCACACACATACAATCACAATAAATTTCAAATATACACACACCAACACTACTTTCACTATTCTCACAGCTATTGTACACACTCAAGTATCATGTCAGGAATAAAGACTAAAAATCCCTTAAACCTTAACATAAGGTATAAACTTCCTAAAGTATCTAGACCTATTCAAAACACTTACCTATTAAACAACGTTTATTCTATTTATAAAAATCTTAATGTCTGACACATTACTTACTATTTCAGAAATAGACAACTTTGAGGTGGCTCGTACAGTCGAATGCAATAGCTCAGACCTAGATAAGCATGTATATATAAACAAAAACGACCTCACTATTATTTCCCAAAATATAAGGAGTATTTACTGTAACTTTGACGACTTTATACTCAACCTATCTAATTTTAAATTCGAAACAGACGTTATAATTCTGACAGAATGTAGACTTAATCCTAATAAACCAGTGCCCCAACTTAATAATTATTTAACCTTCTTTTCTACTCGCCAACTAAACCAAAATGATGGGGTAACTATATACGTAAAGCAATCTTTAAATCCTAAAGTTCAAGAAATTGAAATATCACAAGCGTCTTGTCTCCAACTGGAAATACTCAATAATATAATATTATGTATTTATCGTTCCCCCTCAAATTCAAATATAGATAGTTTCGTAAATTCCCTCAGTACTCACTTAGATAAACTGAAGTCAAACAAAAACATTATTATTGCAGGAGACATAAACATTAACATTAGAGCTAAAGATACAGAGTCATCTCATGAACATAAAAACAGAAATCACTATCAGAATATGTTGTCATTGCATGGAATACTTACAGGTCATACACTACCTACGAGGGAAAGTAATTGTTTAGACCACTTTATGCTAAAAATTAATAAAAAAAAAGTATCTCCTTTTATTGCCATATTACAAACGACAATAACTGACCATTATACGACATTTCTGTCTTTGTCTAAAATTAAAAACACTCTACCTTCAAATAAAACTACGACTATTATTAATTATGAACAAGCACTAAAAGATCTACAGCAACAAAACTTAGCCGAACTGCTCTTTTGTGATGATCCAAATCAACTAACCTGCCTACTCATAAACATACTTGCTAACACCATAGAAAGAAACACTATCTCTCGTAAAATACCAAATAGCAAAAAAATAATTAAGCCATGGATCTCCACAGGCATTTTGCGATGCATAAGAAATCGTAACAAATTACAGAAACAATCCAGGCTTAATCCACATAACGAAACTCTAAAAATTACCTACACTAGATATAGAAATTATTGTAACTCACTTATAAAAAAATTGAAACGTAAATATGAAAAGGACCTACTAGTAAAATCAGTGGGGAATAATAAACTTCTTTGGAAAAATATAAAGAACCTGACTTACACTAATAAAGTTAAAAATCGTAACACCGAATTGCTAAATATTAAGACATCGCCTCTAGAATCAGTAAATTTTGTCAATAATCACTTCGCCAACGTCGGTAAACAGTTAGCTCAGCAAATAGTGCCAAGTACTAATAATACACAAGCTGTCAACCAACCTGCACAAAGGAATACTTTTGTTCTCTTAGACACTGATCCTCACGAAGTAGATCAAATATTGATGGGCTTAAGATCTGATAGTGCCCCGGGATGGGACAAGGTCCCGACTAAATTTCTAAAGTCTGCTCGATATGATATCGTTCCCATAATAACCCATCTTGCGAACCTTTGCTTCCAAAAAGGCATTTTCCCTGAGCTGCTCAAGCAATCCATTATTACTCCAGTACATAAGGGGGGGGACAGAGACGATGTCAATAACTACAGACCTATTTCTATCCTACCGGCAATATCCAAAATAATTGAAAAACTTCTTAATGTTAGATTAACTCAATACTTAAATAAATTCAATTTACTTTCGAACCAACAATTTGGCTTCAGGCAAGGATTATCTACGGAGGACGCGGTTTCAGCTCTAAGTTCCCTGGTAACTGAACACCTTGATGCTGGGAATAAATGCTTAGCGGTCTTTCTAGACCTTAAAAAAGCTTTTGACACCGTCTCTGTTCCAAACCTTGTGAACAAACTCGAAAATGCTGGAGTAAGAGATATTCCTCTGAAACTTTTCAAGGACTACCTCTTAAGAAGGAGGCAGAGGGTTAAGATGGAAGAATATGTCAGTGAAGATGCGGAGGTGACATATGGTGTTCCACAGGGAAGCATACTGGGTCCTACCCTCTTTCTTTTGTATATCAATGACCTGTGCAACATGAACATCGAAAATGCTAAAGTCTTCTCGTACGCCGATGACACCTCTGTCGTTTTTACTGGGAGCTCATGGCACGACGTAAAACTAAAAACAGAGATGGGCATGGCCCAAGTCGCCAACTGGCTTAGTAATAACCTGCTCACGCTAAACACATCCAAGACGAATTACGTATGCTTTAGTGTGAGTAACAGGACACAACCAAGTGACGATTTTAACATAAAAATTCATGAGTGCGGAGATCCAATAAATATATGTTGTGCCTGTTTATCTATTTCCAAAATTTCGCAAACTAAGTACCTGGGAGTTGTAATTGATCAACGTCTATCATGGTACCAGCATCTAGAACAGGTTACAAATAGAGTTAGGAGATTGAGCTGGATATTTAAATCACTGCGTCACATTGCTCCAAAAGACATAACCAGTAAACATAAATCCTCTAGAAACATCCTGAATGAGGTATACTTGGCTCTAGTGCAATCGGTTTTACTGTATTGTATCACGGTTTGGGGAGGTGCAGCTAAATCCAAGCTCATATACTTAGAGAGAGCCCAGCGTGCTCTTATTAAGATTATGTACTTCAAAAACATATTATACCCTACAAATAACCTTTATACTATCAGCAATTTAATCTCGATAAGAAAGTTGTACATAATCCAAACCGTCTTGAAAAGACATAAAACTCTACCATTTCAATCAGAAAAATTAACCAAAAGAAGGAAAGACTTAGTAGCTCCAGTTTCCCAAACTAAAACCGTATTTGCATGCAGACAGTTTAATAAACGCTCAGCCGAATTATACAATAAGATAAACAAAAAAATATTCATATACACCAAAAACACATATGATTGTAAGAAAACCATAACTAGTTGGATCAAAAAACTCACGTATGAAGAGACCGAGGCACTTCTACAGTACATTAAATAGCAAGATACTTAACAACAATTTATTACTCAATTGTTACACACATACAAAAACAAAAACTGGCACTTAAAAAAAAATCAAATAGACACATACACACACACACGCACCACACACTCACACTCACACACACACACGCACACTTACACTCATCACACATAGTCACACACACTCTTACACAATTTTTCTTGTTTTTGCTGTTAATACGTTATTATTTAGTTTTTATTTTTTATCATTTTTTATAAATTAAAAAAAGAAATATTATACTTAAATGCAAATAAGTAATTAAGCACAAGTGTAATTACCCACATATTTGTTACTGTTGTAATTATTTTGCTATGGAAGAGCGGGGCCTCCTAACACAGGCAAAAATTGCTTAAAAGGAGTCCCCAAACACAACCACCCATTGATGTAACAAATTTCTTGAATAAAACATTTTGTATTTTTTTTGTATTTTGTATAACTACTTCATCTTAGTCACTTTAAAGGATTAATGCTAAGGATTTTGTATTTGGTACAAAATCATCCAACACCCAAGTTCAACGACTATTACTGCTAAACTAATAAAGTTATCTTAACCGCTATACTTTTCCTTTAAATTTCATGAAATGCACTATCACCGAGAATTTTTTCAGATTTTTCAAGCCTGTAGTTTAGCTTTTAGAGGGGGGGGGGGACGCCCTACTGGAACAAAAATTTGCACTTTAAACTTTAATATTTCGTAAATGGAGCATTAAATCGAAAAATCATTTTAGCAACCCCTAAGCCATTTTAGAAGACCTATTCAACGATACCCCACACGATGGGGTAGACGACGAAAAAAATATTCATCCCCACTTCACATGTAGGGGAGCTACCCTAAAAAAAAATATTTTCCAAAATTTTATTTTACCACTTTGTTGGCGTAACTGATGTACGTACTCCTACAAAATTTCAGCTTTCTAGTGCTAACGGTCACAGAGATTAAGCGAGGACGGACAGACAGACAGACGGACGGACAGACAGACATGGCGAAACTATAAGGGTTCCTAGTTGACTACGGAACCCTAAAAACCATATCCTAAGAATCTCAGAAAAATACTAAGATAGCACCCGGATGCGGTTTATATAAAATATGATTCGCATACAATAATCGTGACTGCTTGGCTAATTCTTAACTTTATATACAGAATATTTATACATGTAAAGAGGTCGTCATATTAGTATCAATTAAAAATAAGTATTATATTATTTATATCAACCACAGGCATTAGGTACCGGTTTTTTTCCACATAGGTATGTCCATAAATGTTTATCTTACTTCAATTATATTTATTGTAATCTTAAGTCTGATCGGCCACCTTAACTTTACAAAAAAAACTATTTTTCAGTATCTAACAGACGTACGAGACACCAAAAAATATTGGGAAAATAAAAAAATAAGTTTATTGATTTTACATAAAAACTAAAATTGCTTTTAACGATTCGTTACTGGGAGAACAACACTTTAAAAAAAAATGCCTCGATTGAAAAGACCAGTTTTTGTCAGTATGAACGCATAGCGACGGCAAAATGTAAACGAATTGCGAATTCCGATTGTAGAATGTGGTTATTACGTAGCGCGAGAGAAAGAAAAATAATATTTAGCTATATAGCTGTGGCACAGAAGACAGTAATAATATTATGATAAGTAAATGCTTATATTACGTAAGCTATGTAGAATGTTACACTTAGCTTACGTATGGCAATAGGAATGTTACACTTAAACAAGTAAGGGAAAAATAGAACACGCGTGTTGTGACCAAAGAAAATGGCCTATAGGTACGCAGCGTCAAAAAATATTACTTAGCGAGACTACGCGAATGTGATGATGGGTAACGATATCTAAACACGATAAAACCTAAAAGAAATTCATTTGACGATTTTTTTTCTGGGGTCACCGACCGAAGTTCTTTTACTCACTTGAAATATCAGTTCAAAATTCAGCTTTTTATTGTGTAAACTTCACAGACGTGATGGGATGGATATATCAATACGACTAAACTAAAGGAAACAGATTTTCTCAACTCATACTTCAGTAGGTAACAAAAGATTCAGAGGTCGTTGTACCCAAAAAAATCTACTTAATCTTTTTGTTTTTAGGGTTCCGTACCAAAATGGTAAAACAGAACCCTTATGGTGAGACTCAGTCTGTCTGTCTGTCTGTCACAGCTGGATATCGCAAGAACTACTAATGCTATCAACTTGAAATTTGGAATTGTTTTAGATGACGTTTGCCCAACTATTTAGCAAATAAGAAAGAAATAAAAATATATGTATATTTTTTGCAACGGGGACTGAAAAGGGGTCTGAAAAATTCGAAGTTGGGGCATCAAAAGGAAGAGCGCAGTTTGCACATTCTCATACATTTTTTCTTTTTTTTTAGGCCGCATAGATTTCGACTTTTGATGAAAAATGTAAAAAAAGTACCTTATGTCCGAAGTTTGAATAGAGAAAAATCTGAAATTATTCTATGTGATAGAGGTTTATGTAAAGATTACAGAAAAATAAAACGAAGTCTCTTAATAGCACACTTTTTCAGAAATCATCAACAAAAGTTACATTAGTTCCACTATCGGTCAAGACCTAAAACTGCAATATTCTACACCGCAGCGTGCAGTTTTAAAATTCTCCGATGAATATAGGCCTCGCCGATGAAAATTTAAAAACATGATGGTACGTAACCCTCGGCGCGCGAGTCCAACTCGCTCTTGCCCGGTTTTTTATTTTATAGCGCTTAGATGTACCCATTACGTCTGCACAGTTTCCCTAGCTGGTTTAATTTGACCCTGTATAGTGCCACTGGCCTATATTACGCCTTTTATTTTCTAAAAAAAAGAGAGCGGTCTTATTCTGAACCGGAAGCCAATCAGCACGATATCGGTCAATCCTTAAGTATCGATTGTTTTCACGAAAACCGCCAAAATGTACGGTTAGCGAAAAAGACGCTGCTTTTCATATTGTTTGCTGTATTTTTTTACATGTTGTCGCAGCCCCATTTTCCACTTGATCTTGGATGAGATGGTCTTCCATCAATTCTATAGCAAGCCAATTTTCATTCTTTTCGTTGCTATTGAAAGCTGTAGAGTAACAAAAGGTATTTTTTTTTAAACACAAAAGGGGTGGCAGGAGGAAGTCGACGCGCAAACTGTAACCATAAATAAATTCAGCACATGGTTTTTAGACCCATAGCGTAGAAAATTGACAGCTATTAAAATCTGCTGTTTCATAGAAAAGCTAGCTATACCTATGCGGTCAAAATGTTACATGGAACAGCACATTTTTCTTTATTAATGGACAAAAAATTCAACGTAGGGGGTTCCAGAATCATGTAGGTACTAAATCGATGGTACAGGAATCGCGTCGCGTCGCTTTAAACTTCTGTCATCTTCTTCACAACGAAGTCTCAGGATGCAATTAACGTCGGTATAATAGAAACTTAGTAAACAGACATATCAAGGTCGATAATGCATCTGTAAGCACTGGCGTCATCGTGGGCGTAACTTTATTAACTAGAATACAATATACTTTTCGATAAGGATCAGATTCAAAAGGTGAAAAAGTCGAGATATGGAATACCCCTAGTCTTCTAGATTTATGCAGTAACTATTAGGTATATAATCGTTTACGTGAACTGAATGCTTAAGCGTAAACACTACATTTTTTTTATTAATAATACCTATATTTATTGGACTGACTTACTTTGCTTTCAAAAACCATATTTTGCTCTATTGTGATGAATAGTATTACCTACCTAATGGATACTTTACGAAGAACCCGTAAAGATTTACGAAACCCCTTGGTCAGACTGGTTGTCAGACTTTCGGGCTTCTGACAACCTGTAACGACTGTCAAAGATCCACGAATGACAGCCGGGAACAACGGCTTGCATGACTTTAATAAGCCTTTAAGTCCGGCTGTCCTGACTTTCCAAGGCACAGAGCGGTCATGGTACGTCAAGATGGTCACCCATCCACGGACCAACCGCTGCAAGCGTAGCTTAACCTGATCGATCGATCCGTGCGGCTGTTATTACTTAGCCACAAGCCCCCCCATTATGAAAAAAGACAATTGATCGCAAAATGGAAAACGACTGTTACTCAGACTGTACAAGTAAAAGAGGAAACAACACGATGTGTACTGTTATGGTTTTGCTCTCATTGTGCCATTTCCACAATGAGAGCAAAACCATAACAGTACACATGCGTAACTCCGCACTCATGCGACTCATTCATATGGTGCATTAATTAATTAGTAATCAATATATTGAGCCGCTTCACTATATGAAAAAAAATATTTTTAACACTAAGGTGTTTATTTTATTAAGCGCTGTACTGGACATTGGTCGGCTTGGTAGCGCAGACATCAATATTTGCAATTTAAATGACAAAAGTACCTCAACAGAAGTGAACCTAATATTGTTTCTAGGCACCAAGGTGATCTCAAACGCTACCTACATTACCTACATACTGCATAGTTCAAGGATACCCAAAGACGAAGATGCTATGATATTCACTATCGCTTCTGACTAATCTCAACTCAACAAAAACGTCGCCTTTACTACATTCATAACCTGTTGTGGGAAGTATAAAGCATTATAAAAACTAATTGTTTTTCCCGTACATACGTATGTATAAGTTCCTATGAACTTTGAACACGCTCACAGACTTAATATATAAAAGGATGCTAGCTACTACACGTAGTCAGTTAACGAAGGAATCATGAAGACGGTGCGTTCTTGCATCGTCCTCTGCCTCATATTAGGCTTTAGCGATGCATATTCAGGTAATTGTCATGCAAGTTTTTGTGCTTTAGTATTGTAATTACAGTTTTTGCATTGTTAGTTTTATCTGGTACAATTGAAAGAGACAAAAACATTTTTGCAGTCACTAATAATTAATGATTTTTGCTATTATTTTGTTTCTAATGACATGGAACTTTGTTTTCAGTGAGACTCGGGCGCTCTTATACCCACGAGGGAGCCAGCGGCGGCGGTGGAGGCGGAGGAGGATTCGGATATGGTGGCGGCGGCGGAGGCGGAGGCGGCGGCGGTTATGACTTCAGTGGAGGCTCAAGCCTCGCCTTTGACAGCGGCTTCAGTGGCATCCGCGATGGAGTCGGAAGCATACTCAGTGACGTCAAATCTGGGCTCGCCGCCCTAGGAAGTGGTGGTGCTGGTTTTAGCGGTAGCCTAGGAGGCGGAGCAAATGGGAAATCAATCTATACGAAATCAGAAGATGGAAAATCTGGTGGATTTGCCTTTACTGGCACACTTGACGGTGGTAAAGGTGGATATGGCGGCGGCGGAGGATACAGTGGCGGTGGGAACGGCGGCGGCGGCGGCTATGGAGGTGGCGCTGGATTTGGCGGAGGCTCTGGAGGCGGAGGAGGCCTCGGGGCTGGAGGCTCTGGAGGAGAAGGAAGCTCTGGAAGTGGAGGATATGGTAGTGGAGGCTCCGGAGGGCATGGAAGTTCTGGAGGATATGGTGGCAGCAGCGGAAGTGGTGGATTTAGTGGGGGACTGAACTTTGGCGGTGGATCAAGTGGAGGTGGAAGTGGGGGTGGTGGATATGGCGGTGGTGGCTCAGGCGGTGGTAGCCACGGAGGTAGTGGCAGTAGTGGTGGGGGTCACGGAAGCAGTGGTGGATCGGGACACGCCGCTGGTATCGGCAGTGGAAGTGGAGGTGGATTTGGCGGAGGCTATGGAGGCGGTGGCGGCGGTGGCCTCGGCGGAGGTTATGGAGGAAGTGGAGGAGGTGGAGCTGCAGGTGGTTCCAGTGGCGGCCACGGGGGTAGCTCAGGACATGGAGGTGGCTCTGGTGGAGCACATGGAGGTAGCTCTGGTGGAATAAGTTTTGGAGTTGTCGGAGGTGGAAGTAGTAGTGGTGGACTTGGTGGAAGTGGATCCGGTAGTGGTGGCCACGGAGGTGGTGGTGGAGGATACGGAGGCAGTGGTGGCCGGGGAAGCGGCGGTGGCGGTGGTAGCGCAGGTGGATATGGCGGAGGCGCTGGTGGAGGCCTCGGTGGTGGTAGCGGTGGAGGCTACGGCGGCAGCAGTGGAGGAGGCTACGGCGGCAGCAGTGGAGGAGGCTACGGCGGAAGCAGTGGAGGAGGCTACGGCGGAAGCAGTGGAGGAGGCATCGGCGGAAGCAGTGGAGGAGGCATCGGCGGTGGTAGTGGAGGAGGCCTCGGCGGCGGAAGCGCTGGTGGATACGGCGGTGGATCGAGCGGTGGTCGAGGAAGTAGTTCAGGGGGCGGAAGTGGGTCGCTAGGCGGCAGTTTACTTATTGGAATTGGAAGCAGCGGCTCAAGTGGTAGTGGCCTTGGAGGCAAAGGGCACGGAGGTGGCCACGGAGGTGGCCTCGGAGGAGGCAGCGGTGGCGGCTATGGCGGAGGCCTCGGTGGAGGCAGCGGCGGTGGTTACGGAGGAAGCGGGGGCTCTGGAGGTAGCGGGAGCTCTGGAGGAAGTGGATCAAGTGGTGGAGGCCTCTCATTTGGTGGAGGTTTCGGAGGAACTGGCTCCGGAGGTGGGCTTGGCGGAGGCTCCGGAGGTGGACTCGGCGGAGGTAGTGGCGGCGGGTACGGGGGTGCGTCTGGCGGCGGCAGTGGAGGTGCCGGTGGTTACGGTGGCTCATCGGGTGGCGGCGGGCTTGGTAGTGGAGGCGCCGGTGGTTATGGTGGCTCATTCGGCGGAGGCGGCGGGCACGGTGGCGGAGGCGGCGGTGGTTACGGAGGAGGAGTTTCCAGTAACAGTGATGCCTCCAGTTCAGCTGGTGGATACGGCGGTAATGGCGGTTCTAGTGGCTGTCAAACTTGTGGTACCGGCGGCAGTGGGTACGGCCAGTCGGGCGCATACGCGTCTGCCAAAGCGTCGGCCTCAGCTAACGCCGGCGCCAGTAGCTACGGCTAATCTCTACAACGTCTCAGTTCGATGAACATAGTCAGGTTCTCACGGCCATATTGAATGTAATCAAAGTGATGTATAATGCCTCGTAGTCATTAAACTTATTTATAGTTATTTTAATTGTTGTTTCATTTAAAACAGACTCCAACCTACTTATTTCAGTACCCGAAACCTGTAAAATATGTTTTGCATTAATCAAAATTTAAAAGCGAAATTGAGACATTCAAGCAATTTGAGTAAAGAAGTTCAGAGATTTGAACTTCTTTACTCAAATTACACATAAAATAGTAGCATTGCATTTAAGTAATAGATAAAGAAGTAATGTAAGAAACAGTCGCAAGAACAATTTCGAATTCAGTTTAAATGCAAAAACAGATCATTGAACTAGCTAATAAAAGGTCAAGATCTTGACTTTACTAAGACCATCGACTTTGTCCAGTTCGATACTATACTCAAATAACATCAACTTGCCAAGGTCTTATCGATAGATTATGACAACAATTACATATTCTATCAAAGATTTAAATCTAATAATAATAGATTCTACGATGATAAATATACGTCGACAACCCATTGGTTCCAAGTTAATTATACAACTCATCTAATCGTAGCTTACTTGGCTAAAGCCCATTAAAAGGTCCACATCACACTGGTCCTACTTATTTTATAACAAAATAGGCAAAGGCTCTCATAAAATATTATTTAGTGCACATCTATTCTGTTCTTGTACAAGTTGTGATTAATAAATTAAAAACTTGAAATCTTACACAGAGAAGCTTTGAGCATTGAGTAGTGTTCCCAATGCTTGTTCATTGCACGGTGACATGGTCTTAGAAAGAAAGAATAAAGTTTATTTGGACACAGTTCGTGAAACACAAAATACAAAATTACCAAAAAAATATAATGTTTCAAACAACAATAGTGTGTAAGTGTGCCTCACGGCTGCGCCAAAAAGGTTCATTTCAGCATTAATGCTAGACAGATGCTGTCTGAAGCTGGTTTTCGAGTCTTCGTTCGCTGGTCTTCTCACAAGATGTCGAAAAGTCAACATATCTCTTTGATATAATATGACAGGTTCTTTATCCGCGAACTGGCACTGCCGAAATGATTTCGCAAACCTATAAGTCATCACGAAATTATCCAAATTCGCTAATTATAAAACTGGATCACTAGCGCGTAACATTTGTTGCTAAAATTGGAGCTTGTTATTCTAAACACCTGCGCAGAATCTTCCTGCATTAGAGCTATATTAGTATAACCTCTAAAAACCTGTTATAACAAAAAATTAAATAATCAATTCCAATGATAACTATTACGAGGTAATTCCGTCTCATAAAAACCATTCACAATTATTTTAATAATAACTTTTTTTTAAACATCTAAGTCTACGGACTTTGACCGTTTTTATACGTAGACTAAAAACGTGATCTTAGTTAAGTATTGCGTAATGTAATTTGAACACAGGTACTTTGATTCGTCGCAGATATTCGTTCATATTTTTTTATTTCGGGAATAAGCAGATCATCATGATCGTACACAAGTGGTACAAAACTAATTGACGTACGTAACTAGTACATTATTAATTATTAATTCTATCACTATGATACGTAGAATCGTGATTGCTAAGATTTGATCGCGATCGCACAAGAACACGACTGGGTATTTCAATGGGATAAAATTGTAAGCCACGTGCAGGTGTTTCAAGCTACGCACCACATTTTTTACGAGATGGGTTAAGAGACCCCTTAGACGTTACATAAATAAACGCGTAACGCAAATCTACAATTAAACGGGTAATGAAGGCGTATACACACGAAGGTGTCCTTGTCCAGCTATGAAATCAGCAGTATCAGAAGCGTCGAGACCGCCTGACGTCTAATCATCATACACTTCGTCGTCATACACTTCGATCGTCTTTTGTTCTTGGATTATTATCGCGCGATGATTAATGACACCAGCCGGTCGATTTTGTAGAAATCTCACCGTGATAACTTAGGTGAAGTGAGTTTGTTTTTGCTAGGAATTGACACTTTGACAGCTCACTCCATGCTCACTTCACCTTAGTTTTCACGGTGAGATTTTTACAGAATAGCATCGCAGAAGGCCAATTCTCGTAATTTAAAACGTTCAAAATCTAGTCGCAGTCTCGTCTCAGCGACAAACAATTAATGTCAAAAACTTGTCCAAATGTAGGGAAATTAGAAGTATTTTTTGACAGATTGAGACTGAGATTAGACTGTGAACGCTCTTAAAATTACGAGAGTTGCCCCTACGGTTATTAACCATCAATACCAACCATAGCATCATTATTAAAATTTACTATTATATAAAGGACTAGCTTCTGCCCGCGACGTCGTCCGCATATTTCATGTTCCCCCGACCCACCCCGTCGTCGAATCGCATCGCCTTGCCGCGCTATTACTTCGTTTTCGCTTAGCGTTCTTTCTGAATTTATATCTTTTTGCTCGGCTCTTTCGGGTCCTAGCGTGATGTTAAATAGCATATAGCCTTCCGTAAGAATTGGGTTATCAAATACAAAAAAGATTTCCAAATCCGACAAGTGGTTCCAGAGATTAGCGTGTTCAAACAAACAAACAAGCAAAAAAACAAACACATTCTACAGCTTTATTATTATTTTATTGGTCTATATAGATTACCTATTTTATATAATACCTACTGATATAAAAATGTGAGCGATTCAAAAAATGACTACAAACTGTAATAAAAATCCCACAAAAAGGGGTTGGGGGGTAAAAGTTTCAAGTTTTAAGATTTCTTTGTTGTTTGTATACTATTACTAGCTTACATACCGAATTTCAGCTTTCTAGGACTTCAGGAAGAACCTGAAGAATATTGATGATCATCAGTCAGTGAGTCAGTGACGAAATCGGGGTATTTTAGATCCCACAAAAACATTTCATGTTAAATGTTGCCAAGACGAGACCATGTAGCTCGCACTGTCAAAAAGTAATCAGATCTCATGTAGAGCCAAGCTTCTAACTCTACACGCCCTAACTCTACAAGGCCTGACTTCGCAAACTCTACACCTTAGTCAAAATATCTGGTTTGGCCGTTTCGTTACTACAAGAACCATTAACAGTATGAGAGTTTTTCACCTTGCGCTCATGTGAATGTAGCGAAATGGCCAAGCCATATATTTTGACTAAGGTGTAGAGTTTGCGAAGTTAGGCCTTGTAAAGTTAGGGCGTGTAGAGTTAGAAGCTTGGCTCTACATGAGATCTGATTACTTTTTGACAGTGCGAGCTACATGGTCTCGTCTTGGCAACATTTAACATGAAATGTTTTTGTGGGATTTCATTTCTTTTTGTAAGTTGCTTATGATATTTATACGAGTATTTTTTCTGTTGTTCATTTTTTCTTTCTTTTTTTGGGGTTTATTTATAACAAGGACCCCCTATATAAATTTTCAGACCTCTAGCATCAAAATTTACTAACTTTCCCCCCTAGTTTAAGGGGTTGGGGGTAAAAGTTTCAAGTTTTAAAATTTTTTGTCGTTTGTGTACTATTACTAGCTTACATACCGAATTTCAGCTTTCTAGGACTTAAGGAAGAACCTTAAGAATATTGATGATCATCAGTCAGTGAGTCAGTGACGAAATCGGGGTATTTTAGATATCAATAAAATCTAAAGTATAAGAGCTATGCAATTGAAACTTTATAGGTTTAATAAGTCAACCACTGACATCATATCCCGAAAATTTTGTTTATCTGGTATAATCCAAAGCTAAGTTAAGAGGGTTCAAAAATACGACGAAGTGCTTCGAGAAAAGGTAGGTAGTGCCCTTGCGCTTCGCTTGGCTCGTCTTGGCGGGGGCACTCGCGTGCCCCCAGATATCAATAAAATCTAAAGTATAAGAGCTATGCAATTGAAACTTTATAGGTTTAATTAAGTCAACCACTGACATCATATCCCGAAAATTTTGTTTATCTGGTATAATCCAAAGCCAAGTTAAGAGGGTTCAAAAATACGACGAAGTGCTTCGAGAAAAGGTAGGTACTGCCCTTGCGCTTCGCTTGGCTCGTCTTGGCGGGGGCACTCCCGTGCCCCCAGATCAAACAATAATAATAGCGCCTAAATTATGAACATGTTAATTTTTAAACAAGTTCTTAATAAAAAAAAAACTGGCCAAGTGCGAGTCGGACTCGCAAACCCTTCGTTTGCGAGTCCGACTCGCACTTGGCCAGTTTTTTTTTTATTAAGAACTTCCGTACCACAAGGCAAAAACGCCGAGAAAAACATGTTTGTTGTATGGGAGCCCCTCTTAAATATTTATTTTATTTTAATTTTATTATTTATTATTAAAGTTAAAATACAACTGAGTATTTTGTGAATATTTCAAGTGCCTACCTGTTGCCATTTTTGATATCGAGCAAAAAAGGGCAAAAAAATCGCGTTTGTTGTATGGGAGCCCCCCTTAAATATTTATTTTATTTTGTTTTTAGTATTTGTTGTTATAGCGGCAACAGAAATACATAATTTGTGAATATTTCAACTGTCTAGCTATCGCGGTTCTTGAGATACAGCCTGGTGACAGACAGACGGACAGACAGCGAAGTCTTAGTAATAGGGTTCCGATTTTACCCTTTAGGTACGGAACCCTAAAAACCGTCAAGAGCGAGTCAGACTCGCGCAACGAGGGTTCAGTACCATCATAATAGTAATGTTTTTAAATTTGAGGCCTATATTCGTCAGAGAATTTTAACACTGCGCACGAATATTGCAGTTTTAGGTCAGCGCCATCTCTTGATAGTGGAACTAATGAAACTTTTGTTGATGATTTCTGAAAAAGTGTGCTATCTAAATAGCACACTTTTTCAGAAATCATCAACAAAAGTTTTTAAGATTACAGGAAAAATAAAACTATGTCTCTAAAGACATAGTTTTATTTTTCCTGTAATCTTTACATAAACTTCTATTACATAGAATTATATCAGATTTTTCTCTTTGCAAACTTCGGAGATAAGGGCGAAATGGTATTTTTTTACATTTTTCATCAAAAGTCGAAAACTATGTGGCCTAAAAAAAAATGAAAAAATATTTGAGAATATGCAAACTGCGTTCTTTCATATGATATCCTACATGCCCTAGTAGCCCTACTTCAAATTTTTCAAACTCCCTTTCAGGCTCTGTTGCAAAAAAAATGTTTTTATTTCTTTCTTATTTGCAAAATAGTTGGGCAAACGTCATCTAAAACTATTTCAAATTTCAAGTTAATAGCATTAGTATATATTAATGGACAGACAGACAGACAGACAGACTGACTGAGTCTCACCATAAGGGTTTCGTTTACCATTTTAGTACGGAATCCTAAAAAGGAGGATATTTTTTATGTGTTAAAGGATTTCAAAAATTATTTCTTCATTTGGTTGAGGATGCTTGCGCGGTAGTTCCATGTACATTTTATTAACTTTGCTTGGATAGTTTTGAGTTAGCTTCAATAAAAAACAAATACCTAATTTATTAATAAATATAAAAAAATTAAATCCTAACTTAACTAAAACTATACAGAAACTAAAATATAGCATCGAAAAATTCATCCGCATCGCTGTCGACTGATAATGTACCCAAGAGACTGGCGGCATTACCACGTTGCATGGCTTAGCCTTTGGCTAAGGTAAAAGCCAGCCCTTGGGTCACGGGAAGTGTCAACCAGCCGTTTCGAAATTTACTTAAATTAAGTTTTTTATTTAGAGAAAATTATTTACACTAGATACTAAATTAAATGACTAACTAACTTACTATACAAATAAATAAATAATTAATTTGCTTCATTAATACGTATTTTTTCCACTTTGTGTATGTTGATAAATAACTTCATGTCCCTCTTATTTTAATTGCAGTTATATGGGATTATAGTATACGAATTTATATGGGGTAGGTACCTAGGTACCACAGCTAAAAGTGAAAAAAAAGTAATTTAAAAAATAAAAAAACCGGACTGCGAAACTGAAAAGCTACAAACAAGCCCATTTTAAATTAAATAAAAATTGGAAGCAGGCGGGCCCATTTGAATTAGAAAATATAATAAAAATGGTATGGGTCCCGCCTGCTTCCAACTTTTATTTAATTTAAAATGGTCTTGTTTGTAGCTTTTGAGTTTCGCAGTCGGGTTTTTTTATTTTTTAAATTACTTTTTTTATTTCCAGCTTTTTAGTTTACAAATGTGAAAGATTTCGCAAACGATTTTGTTCTTGGTATGTGTTTTTTATGATTTGTCACTTCGAATTACTTTTAACTATATAAGTTATATACACTTCTGGACACATCTATTGGCCGCCTTGTATTTTCAGTTTCGTTTGGTCCTAGCTAAAATTTTATATTAGGTCGAGCAAAAAGTTTTTATGCAGTTTTGAACCTGGCACATTCACAATTTCATTCAATAGTCTTTTTTTGAATTTCGAACACAGAATTTAAAGAAACAAAAGACAATTTGGAGCCAGTTTGTTGATATCAAACAATCGAATACTAAGAAAACTTGGTTTTATTGGTTTACTTGGATTTAATTCTTGAAAAAGTGATTGATATCTTTGGTTTTGCAACAAACATTACTTATTCTTAACATTAAGGTGAGGTTCTATCAATAATCTATGGATACTTCACCTGAAGTCGCCGCCCAAGCTGTGGCACTTATTCAGGCCGGACACAGCCAAAGAAACGGGAGTGCTCAACTTAATTTAAGTCGATCTGCGGTCCGAAATGTTTATCGGAGGTACCTAGAGACTGGCGGCTTTGTTCGGTGCCAAGGAAGGCCACGATCTCGGGTCACAACTGAAAGGCAGGATCGATTCATCGTGACGACCAGCTTGAGAAATCGTCACCTTACCTCCATTGAGATACAAAACCAACTTCGCGACTTCCACGGAGTATCTGTGAGCGCTCGAACTGTTCGGAGAAGGTTAAAAGAACGCGATATGGTACCACACAAGCCAGCTAATGGGCCCAAACTAACGCGAGCCCACCGAACAGCGCGCCTGCATTTCGCACGCAGTCATTTAAATTGGACACAGCAAGATTGGAGCCGTGTACTCTTTTCTGATGAGTCTAAAATTGTGTTACATGGCAATGATAGAAGGAAGAAGGTCTACCGACGTAAGGGAGAGCGTTTCGTACAATGCTGCTTTGAAGAGAGGGTTGCTTATGGCGGTGGCTCATGGACTGTCTGGGGCGGTATATCCGCGAGCGGCAAAACTCAACTTGAGGTTGTTACAGGACCACGGCTGCCAACATTAAATGCTGAAAGGTACATTCGTGAGTGCTTAGAATCTCACGTGACTATGTGGGCCCAAATTTCCTTTTTATGCATGATAATGCAAGAGCCCATGCGGCCGGCATCGTCAGGGAATATCTTCGGGATGTGAACATCACAGTTATGGACTGGCCAGCCAGAAGCCCAGACATGAACCCCATTGAGCACATGTGGGACGAGCTAAAAAGACGTGTTAGGGCTCGTCAGCCTGTTGCCCAGACGATGCAGGAGTTGAAAACTGCCATAGAAGAGGAATGGGAGATGATCCCTCAAAATTTCATAGAGCGGTTGATAAACTCTATGCCTAATCGTATGAGAGCTGTGGTAGATGCCCATGGAGGCAACACGCGTTATTAAATTAAACCTTTATTTGATAAAACATGTTTTTTATTCAAAAATCAATTGCCTTTAACAAGGCGCATATCCGACTTGTTAGGCGTAGCTCCATGTCGTATGGTATTCTGAATTCAAATTTAAAACAATACGATCGAAAAAGATGGTAAAATGTATCAGGTTTAAAACTGCATCAACAGTTTTTGTTCAATCTAGCAATCATATTTCGGTAGGGGCCATCGAAACCTAAACTCTAAGGTGGGCCAATAGATGTCTCCAGAAGTGTATATTTTTGTAATCACCCTTTAAAACCCTTTATTTTGATACCCCACTCGATAGGTTTCGAGAAAAAAATTTTTTTTTGAAGACATATTGCGCCAAAAATAGGCCATTTTAATTTTTTTTCAATTTGGTACACCCTGTGTCACTCTCACAATTAAGACGAATCTAACGGCACCTCTCAAGCTGAAATCGATCAAGCCGTTTAGGCTATAGAGCGTGCCAAAGAAATATACATACATACACACATCAAAAGTGTCTAGGGATCAAGCATTTTTATGCGGATTTCTTGAGATTGAGATGTGGCTTTGTAATAAATTTATGATTTTATAAATTTATATGGATCCTTTTTGGTGCATTTCATAATTTGAATCAGGAACTGTGAATCAAATTCGAGTAAAAGATGAAAATCAGCTGTCAATATTTTCCCTATAAAAACATACAACGCATTGAAGACATTATTAGTGCTACTGTTTCCCTACTACTGATTAAAACCAACGTTATTATGGAGCGGCGACGTCATTTAAGCAGGGAAGAAATGCTCAGAGCCGTGGGAATGATAGAAGCTGGTTCCCGGCAACGTACTGTGGCTTTAGCTCTGAATACAAGTCAGAGTGTTATCAGTCGACTTTGGACACGTTACCGAAGCACTGGTACCGTGGCTGAGCGCCATGGAGGACGGTATCGCTGCACCACACGGAGACAAGACCGATACATTCAAATCTTAACTCGAAGAGCTCCAACAATAACCGCCATGATGTTATCCGTGAGGCTTCATCACTCTTCAGGGAACTTAATTAGCGACCAAACAGTCAGAAACCGCTTGCATGAAGTGAACCTTCATTCCCGAAGACCGCTACGGGTACCACCTATAGCAATGCACAATCGTAGGATTCGATATCAATGGGCTCTTGAACACAGAAATTGGGCAGAAGAACAATGGCGTTTCGTGTGCTTTTCTGATGAGTCTCGTTTTGGTATGAGACCGGATACAAGACGTATACGACACTGGAGAACCCCTGGACGCCAACAGCGATTAAAATCCTGCCAGGAAGTCCATCCTTATAGTGGTGGAACCATCATGGTATGGGCGGGTATTTGGATCGGCGGAAGAACTGAGTTGATTTGGATCAGAGGCAACCTCAACGCTCAAATTTATGCTGAGACGATTGTATCAGACGTCATCGTTCCTCTACAAGTGCAAATCGGTCCCTTATTTCAGTTAATGCATGATAATGCACGACCGCACACCGCAAGAGCTGTAAGACAGACTCTCGCCGCAGCTAACATCAATGTCCTGCCCTGGCCTGCTCAGTCGCCAGACTTGAACCCGATTGAGCATGCATGGGATATGCTACAGAGAAGAGCGCTGCCGAATATGGAGGGTATCCAGTCGCAAGAAGACCTTTTTTTGTTGTTGCAACGAACATGGGCGGCCATTCCACAGCGTGATTTGGATGAACTCATTTTGAGTATGCCAAACCGATGTTCTTGTGTTGTTAGTGTTCGCGGTAGAAACACGGATTATTAATTGTTTAAGTTACCCAATAAAATTTTAAAGAAAACTGTTATTTCAGTCTTTTTTTCGAACTTTTGTGTTAGTGGTTCAAATGTCAAAAATCCCTTTATTAGGAAAATGGCAAATTTCTTTATTAATGCAAAGGTGACTTGGTTTATCGTTACTGTGACAAACGAAAACACTTTATTTGATGAATCCTTAAAGAAAATTTTAATTAATATCAATCAGGAGAAAAGTTATTGCAAAAATATATGTTGATCCCTAGACACTTTTGATGTGTGTACATACACTCGAAAAACATAACCCTCCTTCTGACGCAGTCGGGTAAAAATAAAACCTTTTTACAACAAAAAATAACCAACTCCTGAGTCGCTTTCTTGGGTTTTGTAGTTTCGTTTTTCGCTTAACTTACGAAATTAAAGTTACTTTTCACTTTGTAGTGATTTTTTGGTAGTTGTTTGTTTTATTTTGTGAAAGAGTTTTTTACCTAGATTTTTTAAAGCATTAATAAAAAACTGGACGTTTTGGGAATCGGACATTCTGCGAATCGGAACTTTTTGTGAACCTGACATTTTGCAGCTCGGTCTGTCTAGACCGGTTCTGGAGATGCGGGCAACCATAGGCGAGAACGTTGAACAGTCTTACAGATATTTCACTAGCAACAAAGTATAATAATGTTGAAAAAAAATCTAGCGGAAATTAAGCGGTAGGAAAAGGCTATGTGATAAGTAGCGCTTTCTTGGAAAAACTCTGCTAATTAAGATTAAAAAATTTCTAGAAAGAAAAGAACAAAGGCAGGTCTCCCAGAACTGCAAAAAACATCAATGAAACACGTTCAATAGGTACTTAATTACAGCTACATTTTTCAACACGAGCACAAAATACAGATCGTACAGAAGGCAATCTACATATAAAGTGCGCTCGAGCAACGCACACATGCATGGACACCGCTCACGGACACGTTATCTCAGAGGGGTTGGGAGTAGAGCGAGCGCGGGCGCCACCAACTATTACGTAGGTAAGTTGAAAACATGATTTTTGTTTGTGTAGATATTGTGTTGTTTTAGTGTCATTTGTTAGGTTTAGGTCTAAAACGTGTCCATTTTAAGAGCAAAATAAATTATGTAAATAATAATCCGTTTTGAAGTTATTAGGGATTTTCGATAGTGAAAATTTATAAATGTAAAATTTTATATGTTTTTGTTCTGTAAACTTTTTGTATTGTAATACTATGTTTATTGTTTTGTTTTTATATTGTAGAATAAACTAGATACGAGTTCCACTACCACGATAGTTTTTTTTTTGCATAAGCCAAAGTTGACAACCCTAGCGCGACCACGGAGCGTAGGTATAAAAATTGAAGTACAAACATGTGATTGCCTTCTGTACTATCTGTATTTTGTGACACGAGTGTCACCGGTCCCTGACGCGTATTAATTGCGTGCATGACAATAGCTGATGTGAAATAATTGAGCACCAACGGAGCAATTATATGATTATTAATTGATTAATGAGTATCTACTATGTTTTCCAGAATAGGCGTTATAACGATTTCATTAACACCTGCTTAGTTTTCAAATGGTGGTCGTACACGCATGTTCAAGTAAAAAAAGCAGTAGACTATAGTTGCAACCCCTCGGGGATTACAGGCGTATATGGTTAAAAGGAATAGATACAGACACCAGCACATCTAGCTACTACAATCTGTCAAATTTCTTTCATAGGTTTTAAAGTTTATCGCTAAAGTATAAGGGTTCAAGGTTGATTGGGATAATTTGATAGTTCCCGGTAGCTTGATGTTCTGGCGTCTGTACCACGCCATGTAGATAGATTCTACGTAAGTCTGGAATCGCATGCAACTGTTTAAACGCATATGATTTCCATAAAATGGCATACAATAATTGATCGCAAGTTTTGCCTTTCAATAATTGAGTGCGGCTTCTTTTTGCACTAAGACCAATTATTGCCAGGCGATTATTGCATTCACGTTTTGCCTCGTCTAAATCCAGAGTTGTACAAGTTTATGACGCGTTGATTCCCGTATTTGCCCTGCCAAACATTTCATTCAATCTTATTGAATCTCCTCGATTTATTTTAACTTAATTCGTTCCTATAATTATGTCAAGTAACTTCACACAAAGATTATTAGATGCTCTTCCTCTTCTTGATATCCATTTCTCAACCCACCTTTTTTACCACGTTTTCTCAGGGTTTCTTGCCTCAAAAAAGAAGCTACTAATTAACAAACCCACACACACCGCACTCATGTTTGAATAATAGGCAATTTTCGTGCCAGAATCACCACGTCTCAGGGAGCGTTTTATTGTCGCGCAGTGGTAAAATTATTTTTATTGCAAACGAATGTTTTTTTCCATAATTATATAATACAGGCTTGGCAATTTTGTATGCATTACACTATGTCCGCCAAATCTCCGACTTTTTGCTGGTTGTAATTGCGGTCGCTGTTCATCGGGTTTTTCACAAAATATTCGAATACTTTATTAGGTATTCCACTATCAGAGTCATAAATATTCTGCTTAATAATAAAGAATAATGTAAATACCCCACCTAACTAGTCAGACAAACAGAATTTAGGGTTTCTACGTGGCCAAAAAAGTGGTTCTTCTTCACAATAGTGAAAAAATTGTTTATTTACAAATCCTCTGTGATCAATATAAGATCTGCTTATTTGTTGAAAAGTATTGGTCGATTTTAATTCAATCTATTTAGGAAGTTTAAGGCACAGTTATTGAAGTTAATGCGGTAGTCATGGTCTTTTATATGGTGCATAACGGATTTGCCACGTTTTAACTAAATAGTGGATATCTAAATCCGTAAAATTTGACACCAAATGAAAAAGGTGGCCAAAGTTGTGTACATTCAAATTGGCCAATTGGCTCCTCTGTGTTCAAATATTTCGTAGAAACGAACTTTGCCTGCGCTTTTGGCGCAGGCGGCACTTGAACAGACAGTGTTTTTCACCGAACCACCAAGTTCTGGTATGTATTTTACTGTTATTACTGAACCACTGTTATTACATTGTTATTACTGAACCACCAAGCTCTGGTTGTTCTGATATTGTTTTTCACCGAACCACCTAGTTCTGTATCTTGATATTGTATTCAACACAGAAATAAAAAAGTAATATCTGTGGTATTCAAAAAAGTCCCATCGATTAGACAGGATGGGATAAGAGAGGAAAATTAAAAATTATCACATTGTAAGTATGTGTACTTAGTCCCCGAAAGCGATAGCTACTGTAATAGCAATACTATTAAAGAAGTAGTTTATATAAATTTATTCAGGCGCTAAAGCCACACACCACAGCGGCAGTGCTAGATATACTAACGAATACTGCAAAATGTATTTACCTACAGGCAAACAAAGAAAGCGAAATCAAAACCATTTTGGAATAACAACATAATAATGATGTGTACGTTGATTGAATTTCCTAACATGTGAGAGGAAAATAAGAAGCGCCTTCTAAATAGCTACGGAAACGTTTAGTAACTTGTTGCTTCAATATTATGCGACGGCGGATCGAAGCAAAGAATCGAGCTGAATGACGTGCAATTGGAAAGGGCTGTCCAGCACTGGTAGTGGGCAGGACAGATTGCTTGCAGAACAGATGGCCGAGGGGGCCTAAAAGTTGTGGAGTGGCGACCGCGTACCGAAAAAAGTTAGAAGTCCTCCGACATGGTGGTCCGATAGGAATCCGGTGGATGCCAGAAGCACAGAACCGGTCAAAGTGGCCGTTTTTGGGGGATTCCTATGTCCAGCAGTGAGGTCATTCAGCTCAAATGATAATGATGGCCAGCAGTGAACTGCTATGTTAACCTTAGCATATGGAACCATTTTGAAAAATTAAATATAAGCCTGCAGCCATTTTCTTTCAAAATACCATATTATCTCATAAGCTTTCAGATTCTAAGTGCTGAAAGTGATCAACAAAATAAGAATATTAAAGGATAAAGTTGAACAACTAACATCACAACTTAATAGCGCTCACAAGGAAATTGAACAGATTGATTATTATCTTTAGAAAATAATACACTGAAGAAAAGTAATGAGGATTTAATGAGGAAGAATGAGATGTTTAAAACAATTGCTAGTAGTTCAATTAAACACAAAACCTTAACACCAAATAGAAATACGAAAAAGAATAGCTATAGCAAAACGAAGAAAGCACAAACTGCAAATAACGAAATTATTCCTAACGATGATATACAAAATGGAAGCGAAAATAGAAGTAATGCAAACGTATCAGGCATCACTCAAAATTATAGTCGCACTATAACTGCAGACTCCCCATCACCGGTCGAAGCATCGAACAAGAAGCACAAAGTATGTCTCGTCAGCAGTGAAACTTCTAACAGGCTATACAGTTTAATGGAAGAGACACTATTATGTAATTATGAAATATGTCATTACCGTCAACCCAAATGTGGCTTAGAATGTTTTTTAAACGGTATTGATGGTAAAGTACGTAATTTTACTAAGTCCGATTACTGTGTTATTTATGTAGGAGAAGAAGACTTCCGGAAGACGCTTAACTATGGGAATCTGGTCAAATTTATCCATGAAAAGTTACTTCCTTTGTGTCACACCAATTTTATAATCTGTTTGCCAACATTTAAGTACATGAACAACTCTAATATTATGTTTAATAGCAGAATAGACATTTTCAAAAATTTATTGTACATGGATGTCGAGTCTTATAACTATGCACTTGTCTTGGATTCAAACCTTAATTTGCCATACACTAACGATACATACAATCTACGTTTCGGGACGTTGAATAACAAGGGTTATAAAATTATTTTATCAGACTTACAAGACCTCATCCTGGGCTTAAGCATGCTGAGTGCTGTCCACTTAAAGGTTGATAGTTTCCAAAAGAAACAACAAACTTGTATAGACACACAACATCTGAACAATTCTCAGTTTTTTCTTTAACTTTCTAAATATTCTTCATCAAAACATAGCTGGGCTACTAAACAAATTAGATATTTTTATAGTTAAACTAGAAGAACTCTACAATACGGGAAACCCTATTGATGTAATATGTAGGTATAACAGAACATTTTATGGAAAGAGGATATGAAGATTTCATGCAAATACCCAATTTCTGTCTAGCAGCATGCTTCTCAAGAAATGCCAAACGAGGAGGCACCTGTATTCTTGTGAGAAAAAGCTTACTGTATAAGGAAATACCAGACGTCGCAAAACAATCTGTGCCAAACGTGTTCGAATGCTGTGCCATAGAACTCATCTCACATCACATTATTATTGTATGCGTATACAGAATACCGAAAAACAATTGTACAGTAGGTATTCTACGAGAGGTTAGATAACATATTAAAAAAAATTTGCTTTCAATCAAACAAAAATATCGTTATATGTGGAGATTTTAACATTGACGTCCTTAAAAGAAATAAAATGACATTAGATCTTCAATATTTTCTCCAACAATACAATTTAAAATTAGCCTTGAATACCCCTACCAGATTGAGTAGCAATACATGCATCGATAACTTTGCACATAACTATCGCGCAGGCTGCTGAGCTCAAATAATCGATTTAATTCTTTCTGACCACACTTCTCAAATTCTAAACAGTACCGATTAACAAAACTTGTAAACTTAAATTTTGGAAAATGAAAAAGCAAGACATTTCGGAAGAAAACTTAATTAAAGAAGGATGTCCATTTTTCACCTGACAATGTATAGAAATGAAATAAATATTAAAATTCTGCTAATTTAATTGTACATTCATTACGCTAAACACAATTTTAAAAGAAGGCCAGGAAAAAAATATTCATTAATTTTTCTTTATGCTAACTCTACGTCTTATTACCTTATTTTGAACGCATCTCAATTACCCTGAACGCATCCAACTACTCATTTTTTACAACGTTCCGTTTTGCACACTGCTTCTTGACTCTATTCAACTCTTTTTCTGAGTTTTATATATTATTTTAAGTTTTATTTAATCAATAACTATTTTTATTAGTCTGTGCATAATACAGATCAATTCAAAATAACATGATAATTAAATTAATTAATTATGCAGATTATAATTGAGTTCGCACGAGTGAAACGGATTTTTAGGGTTCCGTAGCCAAATGGCAAAAACGGAACCCTTATAGATTCGTCATGTCTGTCTGTCTGTCTGTCCGTCTGTCTGTCTGTCTGTCTGTCTGTCTGTCCGTCCGTATGTCACAGCCACTTTTCTCCGAAACTATAAGAACTATACTGTTGAATCTTGGTAAGTAGATGTATTCTGTGAACCGCATTAAGATTTTCACACAAAAATAGAAAAAAAACAATAAATTTTAGGGTTCCCCATACTTCGAACCGAAACTCAAAAAATTTTTTTTCATCAAACCCATACGTGTGGGGTATCTATGGGTAGGTCTTCAAAAATGATATTGAGGTTTCTAATATCATTTTTTTCTAAACTGAATAGTTTGCGCGAGAGACACTTCCAAAGTGGTAAAATGTGTGTCCCCCCCCCTGTAACTTCTAAAATAAGAGAATGATAAATGTAAAAAAAATATATGATGTACATTACCATGTAAACTACCACCGAAAATTGGTTTGAACGAGATCTAGTAAGTAGTTTTTTTTTAATACGTCATAAATCGTAAACCGCAATTTACCATTCATTCAATCAACTCAAAAATTAAAAAAAAAACATTTAATTTCATAAACATAAACCTTATGCATAAACCCGGATGTTACGGAACCCTCGGTGCGCGAGTCCGACTCGCTCTTGCCCGGTTTTTTGATATTTTGACAGTTCTGCGACTTCGTTGTTGCGCTTCCGTCTCGTTGTGTATTGTGCCGTTTTGTGTGTATAACTACTGAGATGGGCTAGGTTTTAAGACAATATCTCTGCTCCAGCAGAATTTCTGGATGACGTAGTAGGTAGGTATATGTACTGCGGTCAACGAAATGGGTAGGCAAGTGATCACTTTTGACAATACAATAGCAAAGTTAGACTTTTTCTAAGTAAACAAACTATCGTAAAGGCAAATCCTAACCTAAAAAGTAACATTAATATTTTTTGGCCTTTGTAGACTGTAAATCGTAAAAATGACTATATGACATTATTTTCTAATCTTACAGGTACTCTTTCTACTATAGGTACCTTATAACTATACATTAACTTTCATTATCAGGTTTTTAAATGTATGGAAAGTGGGCATTGTTCTTTAAATCTTACTTGAAGAGTTTATCGTTTATGCAAGTTTACGAAACCAGAGATGCAAATGACTCGTTTCAAGATTTTATGGATGATTTTTTACTCCTTTATAGATTATGCTTTCCATAAAAAATTATAACTATTAAAACTAGCAAATCGACTAAATGGATTTCTAATGGAATAAAAACATGCAGCAAGAAACAAAGATGTCTACTTTAGGAGTACAGACATAATCCTAACTCAAAAAATAAACAGGCTTTTAAAAAATACTCAGCACTATATAGAAAAATAATAAGACTAACACAGAAAGCCCAAAATAATCATTTTGTTAAGACTTCGCTGCTTGGCAAATAATTAACGAAACTAAATTCAATTTTCCCCAAGATTCAGTATTATTATTAAAAAGAGATAATTTGACTTTTACGCATCCAATTGACATAGCAAATGAATTTAATAATTACTTTATTGACACAATTGAAAATAATATTCATACAGATAATAACAATTATAATAATTTTGAAAATCTGACATCTCATTCATTATTTATGCAACCAGTAACATACATCGACATAATAAAAATAATTAATGACTTAAAAAACACTAATACTGTCGGCTACGATGGCGTATCTACAAAAGTTATTAAATATGTCAAGGAAATAATTGCACCGCCTCTAGCGCACATTATTAATAACTGCATTACTGATGGAACATTTCCAAATGACCTAAAAAAAGTTATTATAAAACCCCTTTTCAAACGGAATGATAAAACAGATGTAAAAAATTACAGACCCGAATTTTCAAAAATAATAGAGAAAGTAATATATGACGTGGAAAGTATAGTGTGTCTCGTTATTATCAGCCATATTTGAATTAGAGTGGGCTACAGTGGGTTGTGTGTTGGATAATGCGCAATAGAAAAACGGTTTTCAGTTCAAATGAGATTATAATTTCACAAACAATTTAATCACGCTAGCAAATTACACACTAGGTAGGTACACGACACAACCAGATACGGAACGCCGACAGTTTCTGAGCACATGTTGTTCGTACGATGTCCAATGTCCAAGAGAGCACCACAGCGCTCCTGTCGCGCTGTCCTCCAGCGCCGACCCCCCACGAACTCAGGCCAGACTCTGTCAAGCGCCACCAGATGGCGCTAGCGTTCCGATTCCGGTTGTCAAGTCAGCTCCCGTACTAATGACGTTTCCGACATACACACATCAAAAGTGTCTAGGGATCAACATATATTTTTGCAATAACTTTTCTCCTGATTGATATTAATTAAAATTTTCTTTAAGGATTCATCAAATAAAGTGTTTTCGTTTGTCACAGTAACGATAAACCAAGTCACCTTTGCATTAAGGGGAATGCTCCAACCAGCCCGCGAAATTCAAAATTTCTTGCGTTTTTTGCAATTTGCAGGCCAGTGCTAGGTTGCATGTTGATTAAAATATTATTCGCGGCTGTAAGACGTATGTAGTTACAGAATTATAATAATCAAAATCACCAATACAACCCTCCAACTTCATAAAGGTGTAAGAACAAAAAAAAAACAGAAAAAGTAATTCTAACAGCTTTATGAACTTAGAGCGTTTTATTGATGATTTTCATGATTATAATTCTGTACCTATATATGTCTTACAACCGCGAATAATATTTTAATCAACATACAACCTAGCACTGGCCTGCAAATTGCAAAAAACGTAAGAAAATTTGAATTTCGCGGGCTGGTTGGAGCATTCACCTTAATAAAGAAATTTGCCATTTTCCTAATAAAGGGATTTTTGACATTTGAACCACTAACACAAAAGTTCGAAAAAAAGACTGAAATAACAGTTTTCTTTAAAATTTTATTGGGTAACTTAAACAATTAATTACGTGTTTCTACCGCGAACACTAACAACACAAGAACATCGGTTTGGCATACTCAAAATGAGTTCATCCAAATCACGCTGTGGAATGGCCGCCCATGTTCGTTGCAACAACAAAAAAAGGTCTTCTTGCGACTGGATACCCTCCATATTCGGCAGAGCTCTTCTCTGTAGCATATCCCATGCATGCTCAATCGGGTTCAAGTCTGGCGACTGAGCAGGCCAGGGCAGGACATTGATGTTAGCTGCGGCGAGAGTCTGTCTTACAACTCTTGCGGTGTGCGGTCGTGCATTATCATGCATTAACTGAAATAAGGGACCGATTTGCACTTGTAGAGGAACGATAACGTCTGATACAATCGTCTCAGCATAAATTTGAGCGTTGAGGTTGCCTCTGATCCAAATCAACTCAGTTCTTCCGCCGATCCAAATACCCGCCCATACCATGATGGTTCCACCACTATAAGGATGGACTTCCTGGCAGGATTTTAATCGCTGTTGGCGTCCAGGGGTTCTCCAGTGTCGTATACGTCTTGTATCCGGTCTCATACCAAAACGAGACTCATCAGAAAAGCACACGAAACGCCATTGTTCTTCTGCCCAATTTCTGTGTTCAAGAGCCCATTGATATCGAATCCTACGATTGTGCATTGCTATAGGTGGTACCCGTAGCGGTCTTCGGGAATGAAGGTTCACTTCATGCAAGCGGTTTCTGACTGTTTGGTCGCTAATTAAGTTCCCTGAAGAGTGATGAAGCCTCACGGCTAACATCATGGTGGTTATTGTTGGAGCTCTTCGAGTGAAGATTTGAATGTATCGGTCTTGTCTCCGTGTGGTGCAGCGATACCGTCCTCCATGGCGCTCAGCCACGGTACCAGTGCTTCGGTAACGTGTCCAAAGTCGACTGATAACACTCTGACTTGTATTCAGAGCTAAAGCCACAGTACGTTGCCGGGAACCAGCTTCTATCATTCCCACGGCTCTGAGCATTTCTTCCCTGCTTAAATGACGTCGCCGCTCCATAATAACGTTGGTTTTAATCAGTAGTAGGGAAACAGTAGCACTAATAATGTCTTCAATGCGTTGTATGTTTTTATAGGGAAAATATTGACAGCTGATTTTCATCTTTTACTCGAATTTGATTCACAGTTCCTGATTCAAATTATGAAATGCACCAAAAAGGATCCATATAAATTTATAAAATCATAAATTTATTACAAAGCCACATCTCAATCTCAAGAAATCCGCATAAAAATGCTTGATCCCTAGACACTTTTGATGTGTGTATATAATGCTGTGTACAATTACTTTGAAAAAAATAAACTATTCTGCACTGAACAAAAAGGGTTTCGAAAGAACACGTCAGTCAATATGGCATTTTTTGACTTATTATCTAATATTATGACTTCCATTGATAAAAGGAATCCAATATGTGCTATTTACACTGACATGACAAGAGCTTTTGATTTTGTTGATCATAACATCCTACTTCGAAAATTGCACGCCTATGGAATAAGAGGAAATATCCTTAAACTCTTAGTATCTTACCTCAGTGACAGAATGCAGTGTACAGAAATCTCTAGAATATGCCCAATCAGTAAGAGAGAATCTGTATACACATCTGAATTTAGAAATGTTCAATATGGTGTGCTTCAAGGCAGCATAGTGGGATCGTTATTGTTTTTAATATACATTTACGATCTCCCAAGAGCAATACACACAAAATGGTTCTCTTTGCTGATGATAGCACAGAGTGTACTAATCCTAATGACTACCAAAATGAAATCAATGGCTCTTTAGGTGAAATTATAAAGTGGCTTGATAAAAATAATTTAAGAATAAATTTAAATAAAACTAAAATAATGCATTTCTATCAACGTCGTGCAAACCCAACGATTTCTGTTATTTACAACAACTGTTTGATAGAAGAGGTCACTAGTAGTAAGTTTCTAGGTATAACTATCGACAATAAACTCACTTGGAAACTCCACGTAGAAGATATATGTAAGCGCATGAGTAAATCCGCATACGCATTGTTCCAATTATCAAAAAAAGTAAATATTGAAACATTATTGACAGCATATCACGGTTTAGTAGGTTCAATTCTCCGATACGGTGTTATTTTTTGGGGACAATCAACTGATAGAGAGACCATTTTCAGGATGCAAAAGCGTTGCTTTAGGTCTATGTGCGGTCTACAAACCACAGACAGTTGTATGCCGTACTTCAAATCATTAAAACTCTTAACTTTTCCGGCACTATTCATATTAGAAACTGCACTTTTTGTAAAAAGAAATCCGCATTTATTTATTAAATTAGCATCAGTAAAGAAAACTGAATTGCGTGCTCAGTACAAAAATCAATTATGTAACATAAAATAGAATATATATATAGGAATGTTATAATAGAATATATAATAACATTCCTAATTCCATAAAGATAATGCCATTGTCAAAATTTAAAATCGTACTGCAGAAACTTCTTCTTGACAAATGCTACTATACAATAGACGACTTTTTAAACGATAAAGAGTTATAATAAAATAGTTGGATCTATAATTTTAATATCTGTAATTTTTTTGTATTTATAATTTTGACATCTGTTATTTTTTTTGGATCTATAATTTTAATATCTATATTTTTTTTTAATTTATAATTTTGAAATAATATGTAATTTTTTTGTACTTATTTATAATTTTGACATCCGTAATTTTATTTTATTTTTTATTTTATTTTTTTGTATTAATAATTTTGACATCTGTATTTTTTTTTTTGGTGTTAATAGAATGTTTCTTTTTGTTAATGACATTTTTTTAGCATATTTAAATTGCATGTTACCATATTTGTATGTCTTAAGACAAAACATAGCGTACTATTTCATATGTGTGACCTATTGTATACCTATGTTTCACAAATAAACTTTATGATTTATGATTCTAATTAGTACTTTTCTGCAAAAATATTCATCTGCAAAAAACCAACATAATCCAAAAAATAATCGCTAATTTATGATTATTTAGATAGATGATTATAAAACTGCAAACGGGAAATTCCAAGTCTTCAAAAGGTCTTTGCAAAACCAGAAAATCAGCTCTGACCATTAGATACTTACCTACTGCAGCAGGTAGCGGTAATTACGAAGAAAAGGATAAGAAATATTTTCATAATTTACAGGGTTTACAGGGACATAGGTAGGTACCTTCTAATGGAACTAACACAGACCTTATAATAATTATTATACTCTATGTTAGTTACTGTAGTACGTACTGTAAAGTCTGTGTAGACCTGCCTTTAGCAAAAGTCGTCCATTGCCGACTCGTAGTCACACCAGATTGTCACACCAGTATGACAAACAGGAATGTTTTTCTCGTTTGTTTGTTTGTTTCGAACGTTCAAACGAGTACCTATTCAATTATAATATGGTGTTTTTGTTCAATAGAATCAGTGTTAGAAATAAAGTGTTACATGCTCTGTGATAACGTTGAATTGTAAACTCGTCTTATAAATATATTAGTTCCAAGTCAAAGTCCTTTTAATCAAACACCACATATAAGTATTCTAGTCGTCCCGTCTGTACCTCTACAGTTGGTGGAGGCGCCTAAACGCCTGAACGACTAATCGTTTACGAGATTTGTTTCAGCAAATTATTAGCGAGACCTCTCGCTTGCCAAACAATGAATAAAATCCAAACAGTGTCAATTCGACGCCGGAGTTAAAGCTAAATGTCAAACGCCATACATTTTTCGGCACTGGTGCAAATTGCTTCGACGAATTTCTCGTCCAATTTAGACTCGTTGCAGCCATTAATCAATGGCCCGGAAGTAATTTAGCGCTCAGTAAAGGAACATACTAACAAGGTCCCGCATTTGCATATTTTTAAACTTATTTATAAAGAAAATCTAGAATTCAAATCGATTTGTGACCTTTTGAGAGCGGAATTTCCAACGAGTGTAGATTATGTTGAAAAATTTTAAAATGCGAGACAAGGAGCCAATGAAGACATTCATAATGGCATTCTTCTATACTTTGGCAGACCTCGCTCTAAAAGCAAAGATTACAGACGAGAAAAGTTTCATCAAAAATGTTTTTAAAGGGTTCGAATTATAAATTAAAACTGGGGACAAAATTATATACCTCTAAAGCGGAGCTGCGTGCTACCAGGCGTCCGTCACTCGCTCAAGGCCACGCGTTATATGCCTACCGCTTTGCGTACCGCCGTCGGTACAACCGACAGCGGGTTGCCGCACGCCGCCTGAGCGCTCGCTTTTACGTCACGGTTACCACGCTGAGTATCAAAATGACGAAACCACGTAATTATTGTGCAGTGGATGGGTGTCAAAGTAAAGAGCGTTGACTTATGTATCAGGATATTTATTATATAAGTGTAGCAAAAAACATAACTGCACTAGCTTCAATGCTTTGTTACAGGAGAAACCTAATTTTGACGAAACAGCACTGTTTACTCATTTCAAAGCCTATAATAAGGATTCGTCTTTTTATGGCGGGCTTGAAGTCCCACTAGAAACTTTTAATAATTATATTGAAGAATTAGAAAAAGCTTTTTTAAATAATTTTGACAACGTCATAATGGATCGGCCTGGCAGTACCGTCTTAGAAATTTTTAAAACAATTAATTGTCCTCCGCTTTGCTCCTGTTTCCCTTTTGATTATTTATTAAAATTATTTACGCGGTTTCGGATATTTTCGACAATAAAATTTAATAATCGGGAATTCAGGGAAGGAAAAAAATGCATCTATCATTTTATCAAAATAGAACATATTTGATCAACAAATAAAAAATAATTGTTTTTCTACAACATTCGTTTTATTACCAATATCATCATAGGTACGACCCTAGCACATTCGCTCGATGACGCGCGCGCACGTGGGTTACGCGGCGGGCAAAACAATCTCAACTCTCTGTGTGCGAACTTAAGGTAGATTTCTTCTCGCTGCAAACAGCTGGTATTATTAGTAAGATTTTGTAGGCTATTATAGCGTAGGTATTTTCGCTTTTGTATGGGAGTGATGTATCTGTTACGAAGTAACTATTTAGTAATCTGTGGTGCTACCCTAGACGAAAAAAAAAGAGATTTTTGAAGAATCTCGCCTTGACGGGGTTAATCTACTAATAATACCTCCAAAAGGCATTTTAACCAAAGTGAGGGTGGAGCATCCTCTATCAATAGATAACCAAAGGCCCCCCGAGGGCTTCTAGACCAACAAGCCCCGCATCATCACCTTCTGCGGCGACCCCTCCACGCTCATCCGGAGAGGTTAGGAAAGAAGAATCCTACTACTAGATACAATTTGCGTCCAAGGTCCTTTACGAATACATTTTATCGTTCACCCATTGGCCCCAGCTCAAGCAACCCACAGCAGCCCAGACGCCCAAACGACCAAGGACACAGACGGTGAAAGATGACCTGGAGTTGCAGACGGACAGACGGGTTCAGACGGGGCTTATAACTAGTTAATAATTATTATACTCTATGTTAGTTACTGTAGTAGGTACCAACTATGTCCTTTTCTTAGGTTACCGAAACTGACCACAGAAATAACAACTACAAGATAAGAAACTACAAAACAGTTGTGTGTTTTTATATCGAAAGCCTGTTAAACTTGTTAAACATTTTTGAAAATTATGTTGGAATAAGTTACGTACCTACCTATCTACTAGGTTACACAGTCAAAACTAGTTTTTTTTTTTACCGACGAAAAGACAGAGGAGGTTCTCAAGTCGACGCGTAATATTTTTTTTATTTATGATCATGCAGAACTTTTTACTAGTGAAGGTTTTTAGAGATCTGTCTATTGGGCAGAGCCAGCTTATGAAAATGAAGACCGATGATGGCAGGATCGTATCCGCCAAACCTGAGTTGTTGAGAGAGATCGAGAGGATCTATGGACAGTTATACACGTCAACAAGTAACCCCGATATGAATCTGGCAAACGGCCCAAGAGCTAGATTGACCTGGCACTATACCGAAGACATCTCGGACGTCAGCCTGTACGAGATTACGATGGCTCTGAAGCAGCTCAAAAACAGCAAGGCGCCAGGTGATGACGGAATTACAACCGAGTTGCCGGAGGAGGTTCTCAAGTCGACGCGTAATATTTTTTTTATTTATGATCATGCACAACTTTTTACTAGAGAAGGTTTTTAGAGATCTGTCTATTGGGCAGAGCCAGCTTATGAAACTGATGACCGATGATGGCAGGATCGTATCCGCCAAACCTGAGTTATTGAGAGAGATCGAGAGGTTCTATGGACAGTTATACACGTCAACAAGTAACCCCGATATGAATCTGGCAAACGGCCCAAGAGCTAGATTGACCTGGCACTATACCGAAGACATCCCGGACGTCAGCTTGTACGAGATTAGGATGGCTCTGAAGCAGCTCAAAAACAGCAAGGCGCCAGGTGATGACGGAATTACGACCGAGTTGCTGAAGGCTGGCGGAAAACCCGTTCTTAAGCCCCTTCAGAAGCTGTTTGGTTCGGTCATACTCGAGGACAAAACACCACAGGCATGGAACAGAGGTGAGGTGATACTTTTCTTTAAGAAAGGCGAGAATGCCCTTCTTAAGAATTATAGGCCCATCTCACTCCTGAGCCATGTCTATAAGATGTTTTCAAGAGTCATCACGAACCGTCTCGCGCGCAGGTTTGACGACTTCCAGCCTCCCAAACAAGCCGGATTCCGTAAAGGCTTTAGCACCGTAGACCACATACATACGCTGCGACAGGTTATACAGAAGACCGAAGAATATAACCTGCCTCTCTGCTTAGCGTTTGTGGACTACGAAAAAGCCTTTGATTCAATCGAGACATGGGCTGTGCTGCAGTCTCTTCAACGGTGCCAGATCGACTATCGGTACGTGAAAAGGGGCTGGCATCAACATCAATGGCGAATACATAACTCACCTTCGGTTTGCCGACGATATCGTAGTCATGGCTGAGACTATCGAGGACCTCAGTACAATGCTCGATGACCTCAGTAGAGCCTCCGAAAGAGTGGGTCTTAAAATGAACATGGACAAAACGAAGGTCATGTCAAATGCCCATGTAACACCCACTCTCATAAAGATCGGAGACGCTACACTCAAAGTCGTGGACGAGTATGTTTACCTAGGACAAACTGTCCAGTTAGGTAGGTCTAACTTCGAGAAAGAGGTCAATCAACGAATCCGACTCGGCTGGGCAGCGTTCGGGAAGCTACTCAATATGTTCTCATCCCACATACCGCAGTGTCTCAAGACGAAAGTCTTTGACCAGTGCGTGTTGCCAGTGATGACTTATGGCACTGAAACGTGGTCGTTCCGATGGGCCTTATAAGAAGGCTAAAAGTCACCCAAAGGGCAATGGAGAGGTCTGTGCTTGGAATTTCCTTGCGTGATCGAATCAGGAATGAGGAGATCCGCAGGAGAACCAAGGAACCGACATAGCCCGTAGAATTGCCAAACTTAAGTGGCAGTGGGCAGGGCACATTGCTCGCAGAACAGATGGCCGATGGGGCCGAAAGGTTCTGGAGTGGCGACCGCGTACCGGAAGACGTAGCGTTGGAAGGATCCCATGGAAATCGAGGGAAACCCTCAAATTACCTACAAGTGTAAACTCAAAACCTAGTTTGCATTTGCAAGCAGAGCACCACCACCAACTACATACTATAAGAATCATAGACATTGTGTATGTAAGATTGTAGGTATGAGTTTTCTTTTTATAGTAAGTATACGCGACACGCTCCTGCTTCGCATTGGTTCAGAACGGAATAATTCGGTTTTACGACCTGACAAAACATCGAGAGTTCATTATTAATTTATTATATGTAAGTTTAATATTATTGTTTTTACTCAATAAATCAATTGACAACGGTTGTCTACCTTTTCACTAATCTTGTTACGTAAAACGTATAGACCTGAGTATAAACCTTAAATAATAAGAAATCTTAAATAGTGACGGGTATTCAACTAAGGGCTGATTTTTCCATCGCCAGATAAATTTAATTCGAGGAATAAAAATGACGTTTGACAGTTTTTGGAAATAACCGTCAAAATTTCAAAATTATTCCTCGAATAAAGTTATCAGATGATTAAAAAAAGCTAAGTGTACATTTAAGTAAATAGTACCTATTGTGATTAAATATTTTATACCAATGGCATTTTTATTGCAATAGAACTCATAAGTTATTAAATTGTCGAAATAAAAATACTTGTTTTGTCTGCAATGCCTCACTCAGGGGTCTGATTGAGCCCCCTTTTTTGATTGAGTCCAATAATATTAAACTTACGCATTATGACCAATGATGGTTAACGTTATCTATAGCGCCTAAGGGTCATAGCGTGATGTTATATAGCCTATAGCCTTCCTCGATAAATGGACTATTCAACACAAAAATAATTTTTCAATTCTAACCGTATTTTTCAGTTCCTGAGATTACCGCGTTCAAACAAACAAACTCTTCAGCTTTTAATATTAGCATAGATATATTATAAAGTATATATATATATACGTCGTTATAGGAATTATAGATACTTCTACAGATCTTATACCCGGACGGCGCGGCGCAAAGTCGTAGTACTAACCTACCTACTGAGCAAAGTAAGAACCGCAGCGCCTAGCTAGTAACGTTCTGCAAATGTATGCAGAACGTTGAATCGTTGAATCATCGAAGAACTAAAGAAAATAAGTAGGTAGCGTCCGTTCACAGTTATATTAAAATAAAATAATAAATATTTTATTCAATATTACATAAAGTCTTAGAAATAATTTACAAAGGTATAATCATTTTAGATACCTGCTGCTGCTTTTACTTTACCTGTGACAGCAGCAAGCTAAAAGGTACCTTAATGTAACAAGAATAAAGATCACAATGATTTTGACAAATGGTCAGTGGCAGCAACCTTATTAAAATGAGAATAAAGACAGTGATGCAAAATTAGAAGTAAAATAACTGTCAACAAACTTAGATAGAGAAACGGCCAGTTAGAAAATATAGCCCCATCAAACCTCATTGTAGTCTGCTTACTTTAGAATAGTATTTACGACGGGCGGTTGGTACCTACTTGCCCCAGGCACACCCTGCGGGCAGTCAGAAAGCACACCTTAGCTTGTTTAAGAAAACATCTACAGAATTAGGTAAGTAGTTATTCATAGCTTTGTTGCTTGTTGTCAGTTTATGAGAGAAGAAAAAAGCTAGTGCTGTTCCGCACGATCTTTACAACGTGACAAAATATTGAGATTCTTCACTATCTTTAGTAAATGTAAGTTTAATATTAAATTAATATGTTATACTTACACATAAACCTTCCAAAATAAATACTTGAAAATTATGGCCAAACCTACCTACCTCAAAATCCGACAGACACGAAAAGCTATTTCAATATATAATTATGGAAATGTTGTAAATGGGTATTCATGACGTTGTACCCTGCCAGCACACCCTGCCAAGTAACGGATTTGCAGAAGTTAGAAAATATTTGTCGACGAGCGCCTGCAGCTTAGTGAATGCATGCAGCATTTTAACTAACAGACATTTTTTGGAACGTAGGCGCTGGATCAGTTTTTTTTTAGCCTACTGAATAAATAAGGTACTTAGCACCTATTGAAATATAACATAAATAAATACCTTTATTCGTCTCGAATTGAAATATAACATAAATAAATACCTTTATTCGTCTTTGGTGTTCAATAACGTTTTCATGCGCACTAGAAATTCCGGTTAGTGGGTCGTCTTAGATTTGTTAGAGTTGGAGTAATACGCTTCCGTCTTTATGTTCCACAAGACTAATATACACGTCCAGTCCTTTATACACACACATACATACATTCTAGTTAATACATTATTAAACAATTTTAATATCAAAAACGAAACAATCGAAAGTTTTCAAAAACAAATACGCCATTACACGAGAACCACGCGCGGAGGTAATAATTTCCAAGTTCTATTTTTGAAATTTTATTTTTCTTTTATGGTTGTTTTTTTTTTTTGCTATCTTATAAATCATAAAATGCATGACCAATGAGTTTGAATTGTATTTAAATCTTTTCATTTTAATTATTTTACGTAGGTACAGTCGAGTTCTTTAATATCTGAGCATGTTTATGAATCAAAAATATATAGGCAATGGTAGGTAAGTTAAATAAAACTCTAAACAGCTTTGCCTTACGATAAATTGTATTGTGGCATCATAAATATGTGACTACATTTTATCAAAATAATATTGCTACAGACAAAGGCTCTAAAAATTGTGCGTAATCCCTTGTTCATATTATTTAGCGCAAAGTTAAGTTCACAAATGTCTATGCAATTTTTCTATGAAAAATATCTTGACAATTTGACATGATTGTCTCGAATTGTTGTCTTAAATTCTTTGAACAGTCTCTTTACACAAGTAAAGATATTGTTATCTTTTTCTTTGAATCAAATTAAATTTGAAGTTCTCACCTTGTCAGGACATCCTTCAACGGTAACATTGCATTATTACCTACTCGTACTTCTGCTCCGGCAAGCAAAAATAAATTTAATTATCAAGGCCATTTAGTTGAATAATCAAAGCTGAATAGATATTTAGGTACGAATCCTAGGTTGCACCAAAAATATTGAAATCTAGATTATTTAAATATTTATGTTCCGAAGAGTACTCAGATATTTTGACTGCACTACCGTAACATACTTATGAACAGTTTATATGATAACATTTTATTGATGTCTAAGCTTGTATACATCTTACCTATGATAATTTTAACGCTTACAATATTTTGAAACATGTCACTGCCAATATATTAGTGAACTCGACTGTACCTACTTTCTATGTCCATAACTTTGATTACATAATGTCAACCCTAACTCCCTACTACATATAAATAGGTACCTACTGCATTTTTATAATATTTTCAGAGAATTATTTAGAAAAATCTCGTGGAGGTGAAACAAATTTATACATAATGTATTAGGATCTCAGTAAGTTATCACATCACACTAATATTAAAAAAAACAAGTAATATAAAAAACTAAAAAACCCAACTGCGGTAAAAAAATTAAGTTAAAAAAAACTGAAAAGCTAAAAACAAGGCCATTTTAAATTAAATAAAAGTTGGAAGCAGGTGGGACCCATTTGAGTTTGAAAATGTAATAAAAAATGGTATGGGTCCCGCCTGCTTCCAACTTTTATTTAAATTAAAATGGCCTTGTTTATAGCTTTTCAGTTTTTTTTAACTTAATTTTTTTACCGCAGTTGGGTTTTTTAGTTTTTATATTACTTGTTTTTTATTTCCAGCTTTTTAATTTACAAATTTGAAAGATTTCGCAGACGATTTACAACCTATACATAACCAGTGTAAGCTGACTTCTGATTGTACGAAAAACCTATACAATGCGAGGTCAGCTAAAACTGGAAATGTATAGCTTGATGTGTCGCCGTGTGTACGTGTTTTTTACGATTTGTCACTTCGAATTACTTTTAACCATATAAGTTGTATATATTTTTGTAATCACCTTTAAAAACCCTTTATTTTGATACCCCACTCGATAGGTTTCGAGAAAAATAATTTTTTTTGAAGACATAATATTGCGCCAAAAACCGGCCATTTTATATTTTTACAGTTTTGATATACCCAGTGTCACTCGCGCTACCAAGACAAATCTAAAGACATCTAATTTATCAAAATCCGTTCATTCGTTTAGAAGTTACGAGGGAACAAAGAAACGGACATACATACATACATACAGGTCAAACACATAACCCTCCTTTTGGGCTTCGCCGCAGTCGGGTAAAAAGGCGAAAGTTTGTTTGTATGTTTGTTACTTCTTCAGGCACAAACGGCTGAACGGATTTGGATGAAATTTGGCACACAGATAATTTATAACCAGGATTAACACATAGGACTTTTTATCCCGATATTCTCACGGAAATTGAAATTAAAACCATATACTCAGGTATACAATCCCTTGAAGCTGTGAAAAAATTAGCTTCTAAGTAAACAAAAAAAAAGATACGGCCGTTTATGCCGCAAAAAACGTACCTATATTTCGACTCTCAAAATTTTTAGGGTACTTCCCGTTGACCTAGAATCAAGAAAATTGGGAAGAAGCAAGGTCACGTAACACAAGTAAAGGAAAAATCCGTAAACCGTAAAAGTTATTGTATTTACATTCCTACAAATTTCTACGGAACCGTCGGTGCGCGAGTCCGACTCGCACTGGACCGGTTTTTTTTCTCTAGTATGGTAACGCACGCAGTTACACACGGCTATACATCAAGCTATATATATTTCCAGTTTTATCTGACCTCGTATTGTCATCATCTACGAAGCCTTCTTATTATTATTTATTTATCCATTTATTTTAGGCTTCAAGGCCCATAAAAAACCATGCAATACAATATTAATATAACTTAAAAATACTATAAATTTAAACAACATTTTAATTACACTAATAACGAACCAACTACTACTACAACTATGTTGGGGTCGGCTTCCAGTCTGCACCGGATGCAGCTGAATACCACTATTTTACATGGAGCGACTGCCTATCTGACCAACTGCTTAGCGTGCTTTCCGAAGCACGGAGGGGTCTCGGTATGTAAAGATGGTCACCCATCCACGGACCAACCGCGACAAGCGTAGCTAACCTGATTGATCAAGGATATTACCAGTGGCGGATTTACCAGCAGGCTGCGTAGGCTTGAGCCTAGGGCGGCAGAACTTAGTGGCGGCAAATTTGGCGATCGATTCTTTTTGTTTACCTTCTTACAGAAATCAAAGGTTTTCTGATGTGTTGCAGCAAGCAGTCCACAAGACATCTTTCCGATCTTGAACTAAGCGACGAGTGATCCAGAGTAAAGGCCAGATTTCAAAACTTTATAATATCTGAAATAGTAATGTAATGTAATGGTGCCCAAGACACAGGCCGTGCCTTGTTTATGACCAACGACGTTTATTTCTTAATTCATTTTTAATTCAGTTTATTTCCAGGCTAGCTTCGCTCTCTCTTGCATTATAAGTACATTCTCTTTATCCTTGAGCTTTTCTTCCTAAGTCGACAAAGTAAGTAATTCCTAGGTCTTTTGGAATTATCAGAAGTAAATCTAACCTATCCAAGTTTGTTTCAAATATTCGAGCTCGCTTCGCTCGCTTTTGCATTCTACATTCTCATAGTTGCTTAGACTTACCTGCATTTAAATCGTCAATGTAACTCCTATTTCTGTCTGAAAATATTAAAAAAAGTAACATGTGAGCCATAATTGTTAAAAAATGTAAACTCAGAAGACCGGGAGGCGGCCTCAGTCTGTTTTGCTGTCTTCTTATTAGTACATGATTGAGCTTTGATTAGCTCAGAAATATACCCAAAAACTATTTCTTGTGCTATTTCAACCAAATTGTTGGATTGTAAAATCAATGTAGGAACTGACATTATTGTAGAGGTCGGTAGGGGCGGCAAGATTTGAATAGCCTACTGGCGGCAAATGTGTAAATTCGCCACTGGATATTACAAATTAGAGGATTACTTATATCCAAGAAAAGAATACTTGGAAACGTGCTGGTCGTGCTCCATAGGATAATCTAGAGTCTAGATAAAATCAAACTGGTTGCTAATTCAATATATATTTTTAATGACATTGATTTTTACATTCTGTGACTACAGTAACTCACACACTTGTTGAAATTATAGGAAAATCACCTTTAAATTATTGGTAAATATGTGAGCACCATGTATCACATAATTGATTTACCTGCCATTGCTTTATTTTTAACTAGCTGCGCCACGCGGTTTCACACGCATAAGTGTCGATTCCGTGGGAATATCGGGATAAAAAGTAGCCTATATTTTAATCCAGGGTGTCAGCTACCTCCATCCAAAATGTTATCAAAATTGGTCCAGCCTTTTGAGCGTGAAGAAGTAACAAACATATAAACACACACACACCCCCACACACACCCACACACACACACGCCTCTCACACACTCACAAACTTTCGCCTTTATAATATTAGTGTGATAATTTTTACCTATTGTGGTAGACTAATATTATTCTAGGTGCATCGTCTTTATATAATATAATTATAAATATAATGAATGTATACAACCCTTCTAAAACATTTTAAAAGAGTAACGGTGGCATTTCTTGCCCATTCATCTCCATACGAACACTACCTTTTGGAAGGGGCGAATAGAATAAATTCTTTTTTATTGTAATTTTTGACGTTCATATCCTATCTTACTATCTTACAATTTTTATTCAAATTTTATTCTTACTAATATTATAAATGCGACAGTTTGTGAGGATGGATGGATGGATGTTTGTTACTCTTTCACGCAAAAACTACTAAACGGAAATTGATAAAACTTTACAGTAATATAGCTTATAAATCAGAATAACACATAGGATACTTTTCATCCCAATATTCTTACGGGATCGATACTTATACGGGTGAAACCGCGGGGCGTTGCTAGTTTGATATAAATAAATGATTTGACTTTGATCGACCCGTGCAGCTATTATTACTTAGTCACAAGCCCCTCAACTTCCCTCCTGCCGGCCCTCTGGCCTCCCATTGTATAATTTGTATAGGTTTTAATACAATTAGAAGTCAGATGTGTAGCCCTGCGAACGTTACCATGCCAGAGCGAAAATTGGAACAATCATTGTGATTATGTTAATGCTTCTAATTTAATGCTACTGGCTGGTTTTGATATCACACACTTACCTAATATTTTTTAAAGCAAGCAGCTTATTTCTTTTTTATTTATCCATTTATTTCGGGCATCAATGCCCGTATAAACACATACAATACAATATTAATATAACTAAAAATACTATAAATATATATGTTACGGGCCAAACCCGATTTTAGGATGAACTAGTTTCGCCTAGGCCAAACCAGTTCTCATTCGCTTGCTCTTGCATCCTATGTCGAGGGAGCCCGCTCCGCGGGGCTCCTATTTCTGTGTAGTATTTTCGGTTTAAAGTAACCTAACAAAACCGAACCTCGGGGTGCCCTTCGCTCGTTCTTGCATCCTATGTCGCCTATCGACCGACCGCAACCATGCAACCCGTGTAGGGGAGAACTGGTTACATTAACATCCTAAAACTGTTTGGCCGGTAACATATACAACATTAAGTATAATAAAAGTACACTAAAAAACTAACGCACTTGAAGTGTCTGCGTCGTGTTTCGTTGACTGGTGTCATGTAACCAGCTACGAAACCGGCGGTACACAACACCCTTCGGCCAGAACTCTTCCTTGAGAAACTTCTCGAGATGCTGTCGGGATTGCTGGACGCAGCAGCATGTTGGGTCCTGCCTGCGCTTGATGGAGCCATCCATGTCGCACGAGTCCTTTTCTGGACCCTGCCTTTTCAAAACCTTGTTGGGTTTTGACCAGCTCCGTTTACCCCCTTTTGATTTTTCCACTAGTTTTACCTGCGAGATTTGCGACTCAGCAGGCTTGTACCTACTATTGCTAGGTACGTACTTGTTTTTAACTTAACCTGAGGGGCTTAGGCGTCATTAATACCCACTCAGTCATTACGGCTCTTTATTTTTGTTCCGCAAAATTAACATTTCAAATTCATACAATGTTCATTAAGCATGCGTGTTCCTTTATGGTATTAATAATAAATAACATTACATAATCTTTATCATAACACTTTATTGGGTAGATGAAACTGACCTTAACTCGGATTCAGGACACTAACTTTACCTATGGCTCAGCTAGGACAGGTTCTTCGAGAGAGATGATATCATACCCATACGGCCTTTTTTTTGGGTGGAAAATCATCAAATGACCCCTCCCGCTCTGGGCGGAGCGGAAGGGAGTGTCAGACTCTTACTGACTAAAACCCACCCGTGTTCCTTCAGTTGCCTGTGCCAGGGACCACGGTATCTCTTTCGAACAACCCGCGACCCTGGCGGGCATTGGCCCTAGCGGAGCCCGTCAGTTGGTGCTGACATCTCCTTGAGGCGCGCGTGGAACATAACGCGCCGTCGACCCGGGCCTGGTCCTTACCAGACGGCGAGCTGCCCATTGCTCGCCATCCGCAAGCCCGCGCCTAGGGTGGCTGAGAATCGGCTATCGATTCCCGACGCCCAGGGCGTCTCCTGCGGCGGCTAGGGGCGTGAGGGCGCAAGGATTGCCTCTCCCTTACGCGCTCCGCCTCCTCCTTCGCGAGCATCACTGCTTCGCAGAAGGAGGCGACAGCGTCCCATGCACTCTCGCTCCGTACCATGGCCCGGACTAGGGCCGGACGCGAGAGATCGCCGCCGCCGATCGCCGCCGTGCATGAGGACACGGCGGTGCTCTGCCCAAGCTGGGCAGATCTCCACCGTATGCTCCATCGTGTCCTCCGGGGCGATCCACACAATGGTGACACCCGGGCGTTTCCTCCCGCCTTATTCTGAATAGGGACCTCCTGAAGCAGCCGTGCCCGGTGAGGACCTGCGTTAGGCGGAAGGTGAGGACGCCGTGGCGCTTCTCTAGCCGCTCCTCAAAGAGGGGACCCTCTCCATGTCGCCATGAGATCCCGCTGGAGCTCTGTCCGCTGCGCCGCGATTTCTCGCGGCAGCGGAGTTACGGCCCGGCATTTTACCTCTTCTCGCCACTCCCATATGTGGGCGAGGACTTTGGCCTCCGGATCCCACGGCGGCAATCCGGCAAGGAGGCTCGCTGCCTCCCCGGAGACCGTGCGGTGCCTCTGAGACACGTTCAACCGCCGGTCTGGTCGCCGCCTTAGTGAACGCTCCCACACCGGTGCCCCGTAAAGGGCCATGGACCGCACGACCCCCGCGTAGAGCCTTCGGCAGGAGGCGTTTGGACCCCCTAGATTGGGCAGGAGCCACTTCAACGCAGCCCCGGACCGCTCCAGTCTGGGAGCCAAACGTCTGAAGTGCTCCACAAAATTCCACCGGCTGTCGAGGACAAGTCCCAGGTACTTCATCGTCGACTCGACACCGATGGGAACCCCTCCTACCGTTATTTGGGAACCCGACGGTGGCGCGTTCCGAGGCCCATGAAAACACATGGGTAGACGGACTTATGCAGGGCCATCTCGAGTCCCAGTTGCCGGATCCTTTCTACGACTGTCGCAACCCCGCGTGTTGCTAGTTCCGCCGCCGCCTGGTGCGACCTCCCCTGCGCCAGGACCAGCGTGTCCAGTCGTACCCAATGTTCCACAGAGCCGGCCCCAGGACCGATCCCTTTCCACGACATCTCTCGCCGGTTGTACTCTCCCTGATGACCGGGGTAGATGACGGCCCTATCCGTCAGAAGGCCTTGACCACGCGACAGAGGTAGGTCGGCAACTGATGATCGCGAATGCAAACTTTTTGTCTGGCCCCATCAGTTGTTAGCCATAGACTGAAGCCCAACCGAGGCCCAAATAACATCGGCTGTCCCACCATTTTCTTTGGATCTAAATACCTCACTTCATAGTACCAACTAAGTTACTGTCATTTACTATCGCTATCTCATAGACATAGTATCTGTATTGGAGCATTGGTATGACAACCAAAGAAATAATGTAAGATGGGCAGGCATTCTCTCGGATGAGTACAGGCTAGAGTGTGGCGTAAGGCAGGGTGGGTTGACCTCCCCTCGCCTTTTCAACCTGTACGTCGACGAGCTGATCCGGGGGCTTAGCAGCACCGGAATTGGGTGTCACATTGACGGGGTATGTATTAATAACATAAGCTACGCCGATGACATGGTGCTGTTGAGCCCCTCAATCAGTGCGTTGAGGAAAATGCTTCATATTTGTGAGTCATACGCTGTGACCCATGGGCTCAAATACAATCCAACTAAGAGTGAATTTATGGTGTTCAAAGCGGGCAATAAATGTTATGAGGTTGTACCAGACATTCACTTGTGTGGTGCTTTAATAAATAAAACTGAAAAGTTCAAGTATTTGGGCCACTGGGTCACCGATGATATGCGAGATAATGTGGACATCGAAAGGGAGCGCAGGTCGTTGGCTGTCCGTTGTAATATGTTGGCCCGTAGGTTTGCACGCTGTAGTGATGAGGTAAAGAAGACGCTTTTCAAAGCATACTGCCAGTCTTTCTACACGTGCAGCTTATGGGTCGGCTATACGCGGCGGGCATATGACGACCTGCGAGTCCAATATAATAATGCGTACAGGGTGCTGATGGGACTGCCACGGTACTGCAGTGCGTCAGGCATGTTTGCGGAGGCTAATATTGACAGCTTTGCTGCAATAATGCGGAAGCGTAGCGCCTCCATGCTTGAACGGCTGCGATCCAGTACCAATAGCATTCTGTGCGTATTAGCTGACCGATGGGACTCCCCGCTTCTCGAGAGATGGGTGCAATTACATGCTTGCAAATAATGTCATGTCATACATGCTCAGTTTGCGGGGCGTCACATCGGGAAAAAAAAAAAAACTAATAATGTTTTACTAACACTAGTTTCTTAAGTTCTGTCTTGTAACTAACAAAATGTGGATACCCTTTCTTTCTTTTCAAATGTCTTGTGTTGTGGATAGTTTTAAGTATTACTAACACTAGTCTATAAGAACATTGTTACTAACAAAATGGGCTCCATGGTCTGAAAAATAAAGTATTATTATTATTATTATTATTATTATAGACGCTATCGCTGACAGCTTATCTATCAATGCTCTACCTACGGAACATCTGCGGAAACAGGACTCTGTCGATAATTTCACTGAATAAAAACCAAGTAAAAGTTACAGTACTGATATAGAAAAACAACATACTTATAAGTAAAAAAGTTATGTCGCTGAAAAATTTGATTTATTTTGACTGATTATACAAACTAACAATCATAGTGTAATATTTAAAAAAAAGTATAATTATACAAATAAAATCAGTAGGCATTAACAACGAAAAATAATGTAATCTCAATAGATGCAATGACGTAATGTCAAATAGTCAATTTCTCAAATAACTTACATAATAACTAATACATCATCATCATTTCAGCCGAAAGACGTCTACTGCTGGACATAGGCCTCCCCCAAGCACCTCCACTTCGACCGGTTCTTTCTCGCGTCCAATGGGTTCCTGCGGCCTTCACAAGGTCGTCGGACCACCTTGTGGGAGGCCTTCCAACGCTACGTCTTCCGGTACGCGGTCACCACTCCAGAACCTTTCGACCCCATCGGCCATCTGTTCTGCAAGCAATGTGCCCTGCCCACTGCCACTTAAGTTTGGCAATTCTTCGGGCTATGTCGGTATGTAACTAATACAAAAAGCATAATTTATTCACTAAGTCACACTTTATCAACTTATCACTTTATCACAAGTTTATGTTAGGTATAAATAAGTTTCGTATTGTATTGTACTTTAATTACAACAAAATAAATAAAGAACATGAAAACATTGCAATCTTTTGAGCACGAGTGAGCACAACAAGGATGTCTAACATAAAACCTAAAATTAGGATCTACCTAATTAAGATTAATGCCTTACAAAAAAGTTAATTACTTTAAGGAAATTGTATTTTTGTTCTACAAACTGTGTTGACAATTTAATCGTTAAAAACGGTCCCTATAGCTAAGTTTATATCCCGGCGAATATTACTGGTCCAATTACCACCACCGCTTCTCACTCATGCGTAGTGCAAGAAGATTAAGGGTTGAAAGGAATTCAACTTCAATCACCAATCACCAATCCATGATAAATAGATTTTAGCAGTCATCGAGTAGTTCAGGACTTGATCGTAGGATTGAAGGACCGTACTCGATTATTTGACACACCTACCGGTCCCAGCAGTGTGACTGGTGCTTGATGAGTTTTAGATTGTCCAAGCCAGCACGCCGAGTAAGTATAGTATTTGTAACTCACGAGGCGACGCGCGCTTTACTTGTGGTCAACAAATGTACAAACACGCTATGAATCTGTGAATGTGCGCAGGAACTCTCGATACCGTCCGAGACAACTGTGAAATAAAGCGCGCGTTTCTTCGTTACATAAAAATACTGTACCTCCATTGTAAGCAAGGCGAGAACAAAATTAGAAGTACAGTAGAAACAAAGAGTATTTAATCAAATAAAAGACTGAACAAATGAAATCACTTGGTATCTTTGCGATAGAAGTTGATGTTGAGTCGATGCCACTTTGTGAACCATCTAACTGCTGTAAACTAGACTTCAAAGATAGTACGAAAATCCTGATTGAACCTGAAAGCAAAATAAAGGAGATGTTTAATAAATGTATGGGGCTTGGTACTAAAATAATTGAAAATTTAAACAGCCTTCTGAGCAATATGGGCTGAAAAAGGGTATATTTTGATGTTTTTGGGCATGTAATTTTTTTTTACAGCCGCCCGCTTTTTTTAAACAAGTGTTAAAAATAAAATGCTCGCATCACGAACCACAAACAATATTTATATTTTAGGGTTGGCAGCTCTGTGGCAAATGACGTGACAATGACAATGGACTCCGCCTCGCGGAGTGGACGTTGTTTTTTTTATTTCAACGTCATTCTGACATTTACAGATTTGACCTTTTTTCGACACGTTTTGATATTGCATTGTCATGATAATCAATATGTTTTGTCTCAATTTCATGGAGCTGCAGCTAAAATTATAATAAAATCTCAAAGTATTTAAGAAACGGAAACTTTTGCCACATTTAAAATAATTATGTTGCATATAAATGAATAAATAAAAGCTATGTGCGTTTTGTTTGTACTGAAACATTTTTCACTTTTTTATCATATTTAACTATAATCGAGTAGCTAAATAAATAAGCTTTCTAATAATACATCACATTAGCGTTTAAAAATCTTCGCAATATTATACCACTTTTGAACTCTCCTTTGTTTTTCTAACTATTTGTTGCTTTGTATTCTTTTTAGGGTTCCGTAGCCAAATGGCATAAAACGGAACCCTTATAGATTCGTCATGTCTGTCTGTCTGTCTGTCTGTCCGTCCGTCCGTATGTCACAGCCACTTTTTTCCGAAACTATAAGACCTATACTGTTGAAACTTGGTAAGTAGATGTATTCTGTGAACCGCATTAAGATTTTCACACAAAAATAGAAAAAAAGCAATAAATTTTGGGGGTTCCCCATACTTAGAACTGGAAGTCAATAAATTTTTTTTCATCAAACCCATACGTGTGGGGTATCTATGGATAGGTCTTCAAAAATGATTTTGAGGTTTCTAATATACTTTTTTTCTAAACTGAATAGTTTGCGCGAGAGACACTTCCAAAATGGTAAAATGTGTAAATGTGTCCCCCCCCTGTAACTTCTAAAATAAGATAATGATAAAACCAAAAAAAAATATGATGCTTATGTAAACTTCCACCGAAAATTGGTTTGAACGAGATCTAGTAAGTAGTTTTTTTTTTAATACGTCATAATTCGTAAACCGCAATTTACCTTTCATTCAATCAACGAAATATAAAAATTTTAAAAAAAGCATTAAATTTCATAAACATAAACCTTATGCATAAACCCGGATGTTACGGAACCCTCGGTGCGCGAGTCCGACTCGCTCTTGCCCGGTTTTTTTTCTATTTATAATGGAACTTAACTAGAGTTTCAGTTACGCGCGAATTTGTTTGACCCAATAACAAACGATCACTTTTACGACACAGGTAATAAATTAATTTCAAAAGATTACAATAAATAAAATCCGTCAAACTCTCCTAGGCTTATTTTGACATGTAATTTCTACCTTAGGGCTGATTTTTCAATCGACAGAAAATTTACACAAAAATTTTCTGTCGATTGTGTCTTCTAAAATGAAATGTTTGGCCAAGTGCGAGTCGGACTCGCACACAAAGAGTTCCGTACCACAAGGCGAAAACTTCGAAAAAAAAAACACGTTTGTTGTATGGGAGCTCCCCTTAAATATTTATTACCCGACTGCGTCAGAAGGAGGGTTATGTTTTTCGAGTGTATGTATGTATGTATGTATATTTCTTTGGCACGCTCTGTAGCCTAAACGGCTTGATAGATTTCAGCTTGAGAGGTGCCGTTAGATTCGTCTTAATTGTGAGAGTGACACTGGGTATATCAAAATTGAAAAAAAATTAAAATGGCCGATTTTTTGCGCAATATTATGTCTTATAAATTTTTTTTTCTCAAAACCTATCGAGTGGGGTATCAAAATAAAGGGTTTTAAAAGTTGATTACAAAAATATATACAACTTATACCTACGGTTAAAAGTAATTCGAAGTGCAAAATCGTAAAAAACACGTACCAAGAACTAAATCGTCTGCGAAATCTTTCACATTTATTTTGTAAAGTAAAAAGCTGGAAATAAAAAAAAGTTATTTAAAAAAATAAAACACCCGACTGCGGTAAAAATCTGAAAAGCTAAAAACAAGCCCATTTTAAATTAAATAAAAGTTGGAAGCAGGCGGGACCCATATCATTTTCATTATATTTTCAAATTCAAATGGGTCCCGCCTGCTTTCAATTTTTATTTAATTTAAAATGTTTTTAGCTTTTCAGATTTTTACCGCAGTCGGGTGTTTTATTTTTTTAAATAACTTTTTTTTTATTCTGTTTTTAGTATTTGTTTGTTATAGCGGCAATGCGAGATTAGGGCGGCTCTCGAGCAGCTAAAGAACAACAAGGCACCTGGGGATGACGGAATAACGACAGAGCTCCTTAAAGCGGGTGGGGCTCCAGTCCTGAAAGACCTAGCGAGTCTCTTTAATTCCGTCATCCAAGAGGGTACAACGCCCAAGGCGTGGAGCAGAGGTGCGGTGGTTCTGTTCTTCAAAAAAGGTGATAAATCCTTGCTGAAGAACTATAGACCCATCTCACTTCTGAGCCACGTATACAAGCTGTTCTCGAGGGTCGTCACGAACCGTCTCGCTAGGAGACTTGACGAGTTCCAGTCCAGCCGCCAGAACAAGCCGGTTTTTGAAAAGGCTTCAGTACCGTAGACCACATTCATACTGTTCGACAAATTGTACCGAAGACCGAGGAGTACAATCAGCCGCTGTGTATGGCATTTGTGGACTACGAGAAAGCCTTCGACTCCATCGAAATATGGGCAGTTCTGGCCTCTCTGCAACGATGTCGAATTGACTGGCGCTACATCGAAGTGTTGAGATGTTTGTATGACGCTGCAACGATGACTGTCCAGATCCAGGATCAGAAAACCAGACCCATCCAACTGCTCAGGGGGGTGAGACAGGGGGATGTAATATCCCCTAAATTGTTCACCAACGCTTTGGAAGACGTCTTCAAGTGGACTAGACAGGGTATTAACGTGAACGGCGAGTATATCTCACATCTTCGGTTTGCCGATGACATTGTCATAATGGCAGAGTCGCTGGAACAGCTAGACCAAATGTTGCATAGCCTAAATGGAGCCTCCCGGCGGGTTGGCCTCGGCATGAATTTGGACAAGACTAAAGTCATGTACAATTCGCACGTCTTGCCGAGTCCAATCCACATCGAAGGGGGCTACCTAGGGCAAGTCATCCAGCTCGGTAGACACAACTTTGAGAAAGAGGCCGACAGAAGGATCCAGTTGGGTTGGGCAGCATTTGGAAAACTCCGTCGAGTCTTCTCGTCGCCTATCCCGCAGTGTTTGAAGACTAAGGTCTTCAACCAGTGCGTCCTGCCCGTCATGACATACGGTGCTGAAACGTGGACACTGACGGTCGGGCTGGTACACAAATTCGAGGTCGCTCAGCACGCTATGGAGCGAGCTATGCTCGGAGTCTCTTTAAAGGATAAAATCAGAAATGAAATTATCCGGAAAAGAACCGGAGTTACCGACATAGCTTGCAGAGTAAGCAAACTGAAGTCGCAGTGGGCTGGCCATGTCTGTCGAAGGACCGATGGCCGGTGGAGCAGACGAGTCCTGGAGTGGCGACCGCGTATCGGCAAGCGTAGTGTGGGACGCCCCCCATCTAGATGGACGGACGAAGGTGGCTGGGGTAGACTGGATGCGGAAGGCGGAGGACAGGGTGCTGTGGCGCAGTCTGGGAGAGGCCTATGTCCAGCAGTGGACTGCGATAGGCTGAGTTGATTGTTCTAGCGGCAACAGAAATACATCATCTGTGAAAATTTCAACTGTCTAGCTATCACGGTGCATGAGATATACGTCGGATGCCTTGCATTTTTGTTACCTAAGACTAGACCAACCTAGCCTTTGTTTTTATTATGTCTAGTATTGTTGATTTTTGTTAATTTTATAGATATCCTAAAGTTGTGTTAATGTTACCAATACCATATCGAGATCTCTTTAATTAAAATATTAAACAATAAAGGCGTTTTTTATTATTTTAACTAAATTGTACCACACTTGACTCAATTTAAGGATGGTTCACTTTTAAAATTATGTCCATGTATAGTGGGTCAACTTATTATATTTTAACAAAATATGAATTCATGACAGAAACTATAATATGTGAAAAATCCAATAAGTAAATAAAAATATTTTTTCAACACACTTGCTCGTAAAGTGGCTCTTATTGAACCGCTTTTAGGTCCATAATGCGGTGTATTAAAACGCGTGCTTTTTCTTTACTTTAATCCACAAGTGCTTTATTTCCACAGATAACTATTTACTAGTACGAGATGCACGCTTTTTTAATCTCATCAATTCACTTTTTTTTTAAATAGTCTGTATTGTCCTTGGTCCCAAAATTAACTAATATTTATTTACCTTAAGGTGAATGCGCCCCTGACCACAGACAGTGGTAGTTCACGAAATTCAAGTCTTTACAGAATGATAATCATTCGAATCATTAATACATCTTTCTTATGGAAAAGTTCTTAGGGAAAAAATCTAACCTGAAAGATTCTATTCTAATGACTATAATTATGTACTTAAATACATATACATTATAGTCGCGAATCATATTTGATCAAGATACAACCTGATACTGACCTGCAAATTACAAAAAAACGTAAGAAAATTTTAATTATCCACCTTAAATTGTCCGTGGTCCCTTCCGAAACCAAACGGAAAAGACCCTGACTGGCGTTCTATTATTGCGGATTCTCACTGAACTAATGTAAATTTCTCTATGCCAATAGTACTTTCTAATTCCATACTAACTAAACTACAATTTGACATACGACAACACTACGATCAGTCTACACATTATTTTGTTTTTATTATATTTTTTCTATAGGCTGTTTAGAGATTTTGTCGGTGCCACAGACTAATATATTTAAAATGAGATTCAGTGCTTTTTACGTAGTATGTCTAAGAAGTCTGTGGTGCTTTTATTTACACCTGCGCGCGCATCGCTAGTGCTGGCTAGCACGGCGCGCGGAATAACAAAACTAGCGCGCCATTTTCCAAACAAGTTAATGTTTAACGATACAAGTCTGTTTTTTTCCTCGCAAGTGTGTTGAAAAACGTCGTATGAAACGCGTGTGCAGTGATCATTAGACTCTCGGCTTTCTTATCGCACTCGCCTGCGGCTCGCGCGAATAATACCGCCTCGAGCATTATGATCAACATAGCACACAATGTATCATAATGTACTATTGCCACACTTGTTAAGTAATTTTTCCGAAAAACGTAGATTCAATAATGCGACGTATAAAAATATAAGTGGTAGTTGATCCATTTTTAATAAACAAATAATCGCCGTATACTAGTATATCTACATTATCTCAGAAATTAATAAAACAATATGAAATTTATTTTGTACAGATGATAGGTTTTATTATATTTAATTCATTTTGATTAGTTATTTTTTCTTGGTTGTATTAACAATTTTAATATAACCATTCGCTCTTCTTATCGCCTACCTGTAAAGTTATTAGAAGTATAGTTGACTCAGTATACTTAGGAGCCATCGGCTTTTATGACTATCCTAAATATTTATTTAAAATGAATAAATAGTTTTCAAGTTTAAAACGTACGCAAACAATCCGAATAGAATGTACTTACCTATGATATCACCATAAACATACTATTCTATTTGTTTACGTTTTTAAAACATTTTGTCGTGCGTAAACACTCGTTAAAAGCACCGAAGCTTACGATTATTTTTATGATTACTTTGCAAGAATTAAATACCTAAACTAAAATGCCTACTACACTGTCTTAAATTCTGTGTTCACAAACATTCAAACCACAAGTTAGGTATTTAAAAAGTTGGTTAATGTCAAATTTCCGACAAGGCCTAGACAGACATATTTATAGAATACTAGCTGGGTACTTGCCCGTGGTCCCCACTAGTCCCCCTTGCTTGAGGTACCACGAACAAATATTTTTGCCCGTGGACACGTTGCCCCCAAGGGGGACAAAGTGGTACCATGGGCAAATTGTTTGGCCCGTGGTACCCCTGCTAATCGCAATAATAAAAAAAGTAAATTTCGTAAAAAATGCGTTTTACCTAATTCGACTCAGAATGCTTTGTTGTCCCAGGATTTATTTTTCTTTTTGGTTCTTAATTTTTACTGATATTTACAGTCACATTATAAGAGTGCTTCTTCGAGTAAGGCAATTTTCAATTTCAATTTTTATTTTTTTATTGTTATAATAATCTTAAAATATACGTAAAAGTAATATTTTTTATAAAAAAGGCACCTCAGAGAGCGATATACTTACAGAGATAATCAAGGTTAAAAAAATGGAGGCCACGCCAATCAAAAACACCTCACGATAATCAAAATTTTAATGTAAGGTTCTCAAATGAGTTACATATTGTTACTTAAAGAAGTTATTTTATTATAAGGTAAAAAATAGGTAGGTTACTAAGGCAGGTTTTTTAGTAGAATCGGTCCAACATTATTTATTATTTGTTAAACAAATTACAAAAATGTGTCATATTTTTGTAATTTGTTATTTTAATTAAAACATTTTAAAAAAAAACACTTTCTCATCTTATAATCAGTCATTTGTATAACACTAATTTAAACATTTAAAAAAATAACAGTTTCTCATCTTATAATCAGTTATTTGTATAACACTAATTTAAACATTTAAAAAAAAATAACACTTTCTCTTATTATAATCAGTCATTTGTCAAAAAATATTTTCGTGTCAGTCAAAAAATATTTGCATTCATAACTAGTACAAAACTCAAAGTTATTTCATTTGCATAGTCAAAAATTGATCTGCTAGGGTCAAATCTACCAAGTAAACCACGCAAATCACAACCACGGAAATCAAAATAAATCCTTTATGCTAAAAATATACAAAAACCTTTTAAGCAAATAAACTGTGTTTTGATTATAAGTTACGTTACCTTATATTTGTTCGCTACAATATTTTATTGAATAAATAAATTCATAGACACCGGAGATAATTGTACCACGCAAATCAAAGTTTTGAGAAACCAAACCCACGCAACGAAGTTCTTATCATCTATTTTTTGAAAACTCGACGCACCATCACACAAGCACTCTACCCGGCCGTCGGAGCGTGACGAGTTGTAAACGTCATTAGGATGATGCATCATCGGGCCGCGAATTTAGAGATGTGCTAGTGAAATTATAGTGATCCACGTAAATCAGCAATTACCTCGGGACAGTTACATTTAATTTTTTTTAGGAAATGTAGTTCTTTTAGAACTATGGTCTAATTTTTTATAGCATTATAAACCTCTTGGGACTTGTGTTTTTTTTTTGGTAAGCATGTAGCGTTTAGTTTAAAATACATAAATAATTTACTAAGTGGGGCTTGGGACACTCCACAAAAATCAAAGAATGGGGGTATTTTATATTTTAATGATATTTAATTATAAAGATAATTGAATAATAATCAGTAACCCAGTTAAGAGAGCAATCAAGGATTGCGGATTCTATTGTTTTTAAATAAAGCCGCTTGAAAAACCTGTCCAAAAGAATGACCCATAAGGAGGGGTCCGTGACTAAATAATAACAGCCGCACAGGTTCATCGATCAGGTTAAGCTACGCTTGCCGCTGTTGGTCCATGGATGGATGACCATCTTGACATACCGTGACCCCTCCGTGCCTCGGAAAGCACGTTAAGCCATTGGCCCCGGCTGTGATTCGTGGATCTTTGACAGTCGTTTCGGGATTTTGTAGATAACCGTATATATATACTTTGTGGCCGTTGAGTAGAAAGTTTTCTACTGTCTTTAGCGATTACAAAATCTCTTCACTACCTTCGACAACAGTCAGTTGTCAATGTGATTTTGACAGTTTGGGATAGAAAACTTTCTTCTGAAATAGTCTACATAAAAAAGGACCTAGACAAAGATCGTTAGAAACGAAAGACAAAACTTATAACACCCCGTCGTTTTTGCGTCGGGGGTTAAAAATGACGGATTGTAGAAAGATTTCTAAGCGATACGTCAAAAATGAAGAAAAGAAATGTCACTTTATATAGAAAGCAATGTGTCTACTCTTCGTAGAGATAGAAGTGTTCATGCTACGCGTGCTGGGCAATCTATCTCTCTGCCAAATTTTATCGAAATCCGTTCAGTCGTTTAGGCGTGAAAAGATAACATACAGACAGACAGACAGCTACTTTCGAATTTATAATATTAAGTATGGATTAACTAAGAAGTTTCGTTTTTCAACCACAAAAAATAAAACAATTTTAAATAGGTCAGTTTATAAAACTTACATAACAAAAACTATAAATATTTCTCCAAAAAAATCATAGTAACAAACAAAGCTAGCAGAAAAACAATAATTTAGTATCTACCGAATACTTCATCATCACCCCAGCTACGTCCACTGCTGGACATAGGCCTCCCCCAAAAGGGAGGGTTTGCCATAATCGCCACGCTTGGCAGGCGGGTTGGCGATCGCAGTATGGTATGGTGGTGGAATGCATAGAGAACGCTGCTGCCCATTCTCCGGTACGTCCCTTAGTCGCCTTTTACGACACCCACGGGAAGTATGGGGTGGTGCTATTCTTTAAGCCCGACCAAATGCTTATATCTATTAAAACACATCTGTTAGCTGTGCTAAACAACCCTTGAATCCTTGAAAGGTATAAATTGTAATTGGATAGAGTCCTCATCTCGTCTAACGTATCCACTACCAGAGTCGACTATCTACGACAGTCGAACTAAAAAACCATAATGTACCTGTAACCCAAGTGAACATAAAACTCACCAGTACCACAAGCACCCAGAATCATTCATCATCTATAGATGACTGCGCCCGCGCAAAGGGAAAGAACCACTCCAAACAGATCCCGCGGTCGATAAACCATTTCGTAGAACCACAATAACAAAATAATAATATTTCCTCACTGCTAACGAATAAAAAAGATTTCCAGGTAGCTATCTACAAGGAGATCATTGTGTAAGGTTTGTTATCCTGGGTAAGCTATACTAAAATTTATAACATATTATAGCAATTATCTTGGTCAGATAAGTTTCTACGCCTATTAGATAGGTAAGTTACTAATATTATAAAGGCGAAAGTTTGCGAGTGTGTTTGTATGTTTGTTACTTCTTCACACAAAAACTAAACGGGTTTGGGATGAAATTTGGCACATAGATAGTTTATAACCAGGATTAACACATAGGATACTTTTCATCCCGATTTTCTCACGGGCTCGAAACTTTTGCGGGTGAAACAGCGGTACGCAGCTAGTCATATATATTTAGCACAAGAAATACAAATAGAAACTAAAAACTACACATTTAATGCAACCTACAGTTGAGTAGGTCTAAGCTTAGGGTCCGCATATAATAGGTATAATTTGGTTGCAGAGATCAAAGTTTACTGTCAGGCAGGGCCGACGCCTCGCAAAATATATCAGGCGAAAAGGAAAGACTCTTAAGAGCGTTTACGCCGAACGGCATTTCATACAAACTTTCAAGCCCTTATTTTTCGAAATGAATGAACGGATTTTAATGAAACTTCATACGCATAAGCAGGATATAAAGGTCTAAAAAGTTAGTAGAAAACATTTTCAAAATGTCTTATTTAAAAAAAAGATAACTAGAAATCTCTGTTTCTATGTAAAATTTAAAATCGGTCTAATTTGGTTGTAACACTATTTTTTGAAAATGTTTTCTACTAACTTTTTAGAACTTTGTATCCTGCTTATGCATATGAAGTTTCATTAAAATCGGTTCATTCATTTCGAAAAATAAGGGCTTGAAAGTTTGTATGAAATGCCGTTCGGCGTAAACGCTCTTAACTTCCAAAATACACCAGAAAAAAAAACAAAACATCTGTGAGAAGAATGAGACTAACTACGTAGGAAGAAAATCCATTTATTGACAATAACATACATATTAAACAAATACAAACTTAAAAATAACAATAGGAAAACTTACTACAGTAAGTTTAAGTTTATTTGTGTACAAATAAATACAAAAACAAAGGACACTTAGGCGTCGAAGTACTCGTACTACGTAGGTATATCTTACAGAGTACGCCCGACCTTAAAACCGGCCATTACCAATGTAATAATTACAATGTACAGACACCAGCACATCAAGCTACCAGAAACTATCAAATTTTCCCAATCAACTTTGAACCTTATAGTTTAGCGATAAAGTTGAAAATCTATTAAAGAAAATTGACATATTATAGTCGCTTGATGTGCTGGCGTCTGTACTATGTATTAATACTTATTATACAATATAGGTACATAGATAATATGTATTTTGATCGGCTGCGATATACAAAAACTGAGGCCACTTCGGCGTGTTAACGAATTAATTAAATATAAATGTATTTATTATTAATACTTGTCCGAAGGGTTCCGTAATATGAACAACTAGCTGCGCCCCGCGGTTTCACCCGCGTAATTGTCGATCCCGTGGGAATATCGGGATAAAAAGTAGCCTATATGTTAATCCAGGGTGTCAGCTACCTCCATACAAAATTTTATCAAAATTGGTCCAGCCGTTTGAGCGTGAAGAAGTAACAAACATATAAACACACACACACACTCACACACACACTCACACACACACTCACAAACTTTCGCCTTTATAATATTAGTGTGATGTGATAGATATCCTAACTTCCTCACTATACATTTTAAATATTATATATCAATTATAAATGCGAAAGTAAGTTTGTTTGTTTGTTACCTTTTCACGCCTAAACCACTGAACCGATCATCCTGAAATTTGGGTACCTTTCATCCCGAAAAAAAATGCTGATTCCGAGGAAAACAATAATAACGTTATTATGATAATAGATGGCGCCAGGTGTCTTTCGAATCAAAAACAGGACAACGTCTTTCGGGTCAGCTAGCCGATTATATTATAAACGACACTTTTTTTACTTTATGTAAGGCCATCAAAAGTCATGATAGGCCCCTTAGCTTTCACGAGTTCAAATTAAATTAGCTTGCGAGACTTCGTAGACGCAATGGGTGATGACTGAGTAACTCACGATTTCAAGTTACTACAGATACAATAAGTACGTGAAATTATGTGATTAGAAAATCTTTGTCTGTGTTTGTTCGTCAGTAAGTAAATACCATCGCGTTTGTGAAGTTACGCCAGATGTATTAATTTGGCTTTTAAATTACAGGAGGACTGAATGAAGATAATAAAAAATACATACACTTCTGCAATTGCATGACAAAAACCTAATGATTTCAAAAGTAAATATGTAAGTCAATGCAAAAAACTCAATTCTCGGGTATTCAAATTCACCCATATCCAGTCACCTTATCAACAACGTCACAATCTAATTTCAATAATAAATTAATTACATCTTAATTCCTAGATTGGCAAAATACGGAAATAAATAACATTGCTTTAAAAAAATGGACATAATTAAAAGTCAATGGTGACTGCTATTGACACAAGACATAAATAAACATCTCAACAGGATCCAGTTTTTATTTAAATAAAAAATGCCTAAAACATCCATCTGGCGTAAGATAAAAAAATAAACCAGAAAGTCTAAGAATGTCGAAATCTAAATCCAAAACTCATCATCTACCTAGCCTTTTCCCAACTATGTTGGGGTCGGCTTCCAGTCTAAACGGATGCAGCTGAATACCAGTGTTTTAACATAGAGCGACTGCCTATCTGACCTCCACAACGCAGTTACTGGGTAATACGATACCCCTTGGTAAGACTGGTTGTCAGACTTTCGGGCATCTGACTACCCGTAACGGCTGTCAAAGATCCACGAATGACAGCCGGGACCAACGGCTTAATGTGCTTTCCGAGGCACGGAGGGTCACGGTATGTAAGATGGTCCCCATCCACAGACCAACCTCGGCAAGCGTAGCTTAACCTGATCGATCGAACTGCGCGGCTGTTATTCTTTAGCCACGGGCCCCTCAATCCCTAAATCCAAAACTAATAACAAGTGAAATCCTTGGGTGTGCAAGTGCACCCAAGGATTGCACTTGTTATAATGCGAACAGAGATAATCGTCGGTTGGTGCCTCATTTTATTAAAAACGTCTGACGGGCCTCATTCAGAAGGCAGTACTCCTCGATACGGCTCGCATTGTGAGGAGGTTCCTGTCTCTGGAGCCCTAACCACCGGTAGCTTGGACCTTGCTCCCGACACCGGCAGATCACTATTTTTTTATATTTTAAATGTTTTTTATACTTACTTATTTTATATTTTTTAAGAAATATTTTAAAATGTTAAATTATTAAGTAGTTAACTAAAAAAATAAACGAAAAAATAATAATAATAAACCATTTATTTTTAGGTAACAAATACCCATAGATACCTACATAACTAAACCTATTAATATATAAGTAGTAAAAAAGTTGTTAGTAAATAAAACTTAATAATTATGTTAGTATCACTTAGTTGCACTAAGTCTTTGTGTGTTCCGTTGCATAATCTAATAGCTATCAGAAGTAACGAACAGCTAGCAATAAGTTTGATTAGTCTTCGTCTGTATCCACTTCGATGCATGAAATCAGGATATTTTCATTCAGCGGAACCTTAATTAATACAAAAAAATGCGCGGCAAAAAGTGAAGAGTCTAATAAACATTTGTTCGTTAAGTCCATGACATAAGCGAGTCCGTATATAAGCTAGGTCGAGGTACATCGGGGCACAGATCATCATGGCTCGTCTAGTAGTACTCACATTTATAGCCTTAGGGCTCTTCGCTATCGCTAGCGCCACCCCAGGTATTATTTCGTTGTTATTATTCTAATTTCGTTTTGATTTACATTTGTTGTTTCACAATAAACACAATGTAGATTTCTACTAATGGAACATGAGCCTCGTGCTTACCAATACTTTATATTGAATTGAATACATAAAATAGAGTCCTTATAAAAAAAAACATCTAAATATTATAAGTACATGTTTCTGTAGAATCGCGTAGATTCAACATTCTGACTTTCGTCGAATTACTTGACCTGTCTGTATTTTACGACCTTGCTAAACGAATCCTTCATTCCGCAAAATCATATGACCCTCGATCTGTGGAAATATATTAAGCCTCCAGAGATCTACCATCGATTTGAAGGTTACACCACGTATCTTAACCTTGTACTATTTTTAATTTGCAGGTGGTTATGGTAATCAAGGCGGTGGAGGCGGTGGCGGCGGTCATGGCGGCGGCGGCCATGGCGGCGGCGGCGGCGGTGGCAGTGGTGGTGGTGGAGGATTCGGCAGCGGAGGCGGTCACGGAGGCGGTCACGGCGGTGGTTTAGGCGGCGGTAACGGTGGCGGCCATGGAAGCCACGGCGGCGGCGGTTATGGCGGTGGTGGCGGCCACCAACAACAACACGGCGGTTACGGGTAAATATTATGATTTTATCTTCTACCATATTGTTGTTTTGTGCTTTTGGAGGTCTGATAATTTCAGCCATAGTGCTCCATAAACTTTTGTCCATCAGAAAATGCATTTTATCATAAGATAACCCTTTGTACTTAAAAAATAATTATGTAGATTAGCTCTGTAGTCAGTACCTTGTGAACATTTGATATTAGTATATTAAAGACACAATACTTTTAGGAAAACAAAACATCTTCGTCCGTACCTGTAAATAAATACAAGACGTTTGTAATTCATTTGATAGTAATATTAACATTGTTTTGTTTTGTTTGTTTCAGACGTTAAGCTGCTACCTGATGGTCCCGGACAAAGAAATTCAAAAGCTCAATGTGATAAATCAAATAGTTTACCTACGTTTCGCCAAACATATGTATTAATGCAACACAAATAAAAAATATTGTTTTTATAAGATACTTCAGCTTTTTAATCCATAAACTTACTTCTGCCCTATAAATGACAAACCATAACAGTTTTAATCTCAACAGTAACCAAAAGGTACAGACCTATATCGCAGCTTGGTAATCATGGCGTCAATATAATAATTATGCCGTTGTTGATGTTTCCAATTATTTAGACCATCATTGTTGTTTGTTCTTATTTAGACCATCATTTTGTCGTTGTATAGCACATTGGATGGCAGTATACCAAATTCGCTCTATGTGAATAATTAAAACAAACAAGGCCGCAAAAAAATAAATGTAAATTCCAAATTCGAATAATTATAACAAAGAAAGGGAAAATTACCACACGATCCACACACTGCAATGTCCGTATAAAGGTAGGATTACACGTCATATATCTCTTTATTTTTGTTAAAGCTAAGAGACGTTTAAACTTAAATGGCATTTAAAAATGCAAGATATACTTGAAATGATGTCATTAGTAAATCATTGTTTGTGTTCGTTCGTCATTAAATATCGATACCCATCGCGTCTGTAAAGTGACGGGAGGACTCAAGTCCACAATTTGAAGATATTCCCACGGGATCGACACTTATGCGGGTGAAACCGCGGGGCGCTGCTAGTAATATTTATAATACATACTGATATTATAAATGCGAAAGTGTGTCTGTCTGTTACCTTTTCACGCTTAAACAGCTGAACCGATTTAGATTAAATTTGGTATAAAAATAGTTTGAGTCCCGGGAAAAGACAGGATAGTTTTTATCCCAATATTGCCACAGGATTGACACTTATGCGGGTGAAACCGCGGGGCCCTACTAGTTTGAAATAAATGCTTTGAGTTTGAGTTTGTTACGGTAGGAGTTGGTAACTACGCCATTTAAAAGCAGCTCCATGGTAAAACAATAATAATAAAAAACTGGTCAAGAGCGAGTCGGACTCGCGCATCGAGGGGGATCCCTCGGTGCGCGAGTCCGACTCCGTGTCCGTTGATGGTACGGATGTACGTGTTTTTAAATTTTCATCGGCGAGGCCTATATTCGTCAGATAATTTTAACACTGCAAGCTGCGATGTAGAATATTGCAGTTTTAGGTCACCGCCATCTCTTGACGGATAGTGGAACTTATGTTACTTTTGTTGATGATTTCTGAAAAAGTGTGCTATTTAGAGACTTTGTTTTATTTTTCCTGTAATTTTTACATCATCCTCTATCACATAAAATAATTTCAGATTTTTCTCTTTTCAAACTTCGGAGATAAGGTGGGGGCAACGGTATTTTTTTACATTTTTCATCAAAAGTCGAAAACTATGCGGCCTAAAAAAAAGAATAAATGTTTGAGGATGTGCAAATTGCGCTCTTTCATATATGATGTCCTAGTAGCCCTACTTTGAATGTTTGAGACCCCCTTTCAGTCCCTGTTGCAAAAACTAAACATATATTTTTATTTCTTTCTTATTTGCAAAATAGTTGGGCAAATGTCATATAAAATATTTCCAAATTTCATGTTGATAGCATTAGTAGTTCTTGAGATATCCAGCTGTGATAGACAGACAGACAGACAGACCGACAGACAGATAGAGAGACAGACTGAGTCTCACCAAAAGGGGTCCGTTTTACCATTTTGGTACGGAACCTGTAGCGTCAGAGTTTACCGCGCAACTAGCATAGATACAACGGCCCGACATGAATCATCGGGCAGTTGCCCGCCAGACACAACAAACACCCGTCTGTCTGGTCGGAGGATCCTCCCTTTTCTATAGAGTATGAGTGAACTTTACACCCCGTTCCTTATACCTCTATACTGGTGACCCCGAACATGAACGTCAGCGCAGCCTTCGCGCTCGTACTCCGGCGTGACGTCATCATTATCACTCCCGCAAGCTTTAGATCGGCGAGTCACCCAGCCAGTCAGCATCCACGGCTTCAACTGGTATCCTGACTACCAGCATGCGACCGCGCATACCTGGTCATCACCCTCAGCCTCATCAGTAACCTTGGCACAACACCCTGCACTTTCGGCCGGTCAACGAGAAGAGCTCATAATTCCTTTCCTGTTCGACGGAAGCAGTCAGCCTCAACCCGGCGCTGTACCACATACCACGCACTGGAGCATAACGCAGCACCACCACAACTCACTAACTCCGACTCACCGTGAACTATGCGGCAACCGGTTCCGACTCAGTGGAACCTCAGCTGGCCTGGCAAGCATCGCAAGATACAAGACTCAGCCCACTACTACTACACTACTAAAAAATAATAAGAAGTCACAAGAATCTGGAGACAAGAAAAAGTGTATGTTATCCCTATAGTTCTCTCCACGACTGGCGTTATTCCCAACCATCTTCTCCGTAGCCTAAAACTAATAGACTTAGAAGAATCCGTCTGTATAGGACTGCCATCACCTAAATTACGGACCCAGGATAAAAACTTCAAAAACCCCGGACATTTGGGTGAAATAAAGGTTTACCCCGGACTCCCTCGCAAAAAAAAACCTTGAATAAAATAAAAACATCGTTAAGTGTCATATTATTTTTCTTATTTATAGAAAATCAACATAAACCAAATGAAACGCTTAATTTACCTACTAATCAATTATATACTTGTTCGCTTAGCGCGGCACGCGAACATTAATGACATCATCCGAGCTCTTGTGGCCGTCGGCGTTCTAGCTGTATTAGAATCCAATGGCTTGGCACGCAACGATGGCAAGAGACCGAACGGTATGTCTTTATTTCCATAGAAGGTGGATAGGCCTTTAGTGTGGGACGCTACGTGTGTCGATGCTCTTGCGCCATCCCATCTTGCTAGCTCGGCATGCTATGCTGGCACTGCTGCTGCGGCTGCGGAAAACCTCAAGCGAAAATATAATAACCTCATTGGAAATTATATTTTCGAGCCGTTTGGGGTAGAAACCCTCGGCCGTGGGGTCCCAGTGCTCATGGTCTTTTTAAAGAAATTTCGAAACGGCTGGTTGACACTTCCCGTGACCCAAGGACTGGCTTTTACCTTGGCCAGAGGCTAAGCATCGCCATACAACGTGGTAATGCCGCCAGTCTCTCGGGTACATTACCAGTCGATAGCGATGCGGATGAATTTTTCGACGCCATTTTTTAGTTTCTGTATAGTTTTAGTTGTTAGGATTTCATTTTGTTATTTTTAGATTTGGTTAAAGTAAAGTTGTATACCTACTCGTCTATCTTGATTATTTAAATAAATATTTATTTCAGAAAAAATATACACTCTTCTATAGGTGAGAGGTATTCTGGTAACAAAATAATTAGGAATACGAACGCTCTTCTTTTTGGCATCTATGGAAATTTAAAAAAAAAATTGTAAATCAAAAGTAAATTATGAACTGTCACGAGAGCACGATATTTGCCGCGCGGCGAATTTTTAACTATGATTTATGCTTTCATTTATTGCAAATAATTCAAGGTCGGATTTGCCTTAACACAGAAAGTGTTCGGGTTTGACCCGGACACTATTTAAAAACCCGACCCGGACGCTCCCCGGATGCCCTCGAAACTAGGACAAATCTGGGGAAACCCGGACGAATGGCAGCCCTACGTCTATATCAACCTACAGAAAGATGCCATCCTAAACACCTGCAGAATAGTTAAGAAATTCATGCAGTTAGAGGAAGAAAACACAGCCTAATACACACCACACGCTGCATTTACTTGGCTTTAACCCATAAATGTAGCTAAAACCAGCCTAAGAGTTGAGAAAAAAAAAACACTCTCAAAATAATAATAATAGACCATTTATTTTTAGATAGCAAAGACCCATAGATACATACCTTAAACTAAGTATACATAATAATATAAGTGGTAACCATTTTGTTAGTAAATAAAACTTAATAACTATGTTAGTTGCACTAAGTCTTTTGTGCGTTCCGTTGTATATAATGTAAAAGCTATCAGAAGTAACGAACAGCCAGCAATAAGTTTGATTAGTCTTCGTCTAAATCCACTTCGATGCATGAAATCATTTCATTCAGCGGAACCTTAATTAATACAAAAAAATGCGCGGCAAAAAGTGAAGAGTCTAATAAACATTTGTTCGTTAAGTCCATGACATAAGCGAGTCTGTATATAAGCTAGGTCGAGGTACATCGGGGCACAGATCATCATGGCTCGTCTAGTAGTACTCACATTTATAGCCTTAGGGCTCTTCGCTATCACTAGCGCCACCCCAGGTATTATTTCGTTGTTATTATTCTAATTTCGTTTCGATTTACATTTGTTGTTTCACAATAAACACAATGTAGATTTCTACTAATGGAACATGAGCCTCGTGCTTACCAATACTTTATATTGAATGGAATACATAAAATAAAGTCCTTATAGAAAAAACATCTAAATATTATAAGTACATGTTTCTGTAGAATCGCGTAGATTCAACATTCTGACTTTCGTCGAATTACTTGACCTGTCTGTATTTTACGACCTTGCTAAACGAATCCTTCGTTCCGCAAAATCATATGACCCTCGATCTGTGGAAATATATTGAGCCTCCAGAGATCTACCATCGATTTGAAGGTTACACCACGTATCTTAACCTTGTGTTATTTTTAATTTGCAGGTGGTTATGGTAATCAAGGCGGTGGAGGCGGTGGCGGCGGTCATGGCGGCGGCGGCCATGGCGGCGGCGGCGGTGGCAGTGGTGGTGGTGGAGGCTTCGGCCACGGAGGCGGTCACGGCGGTGGTTTAGGCGGCGGTAACGGTGGCGGCCATGGAGGCCACGGCGGCGGCGGTTATGGCGGTGGTGGCGGCCACCAACAACAACACGGCGGTTACGGGTAAATATTACGATTTTATCTTCTACCATATTGTTGTTTTGTGCCTTTGGAGGTCCGATAATTTCAGCCATAGTGCTCCATAAACTTTTGTCCATCAGAAAATGCATTTTATCATAAGATAACCCTTTTTTTTGTGGATGGGAAATCATCAAATGACTCCTCCCGCTCTGGGTGGAGCAGTGTCTTTGTACTTCAAAAATAATTATGTAGGTAAGCTCTGACGTGCAAGTCTGTAACCTGCCGGTCGATTTTATAAAAGTGAGATTTTGATAGAATCGACCGGCAGTAGTCTTTACTTTGTGAACATTTGATATTAGTAGGTATATTAAAGACACAATACTTTTAGAAAAACAAAACATCTTCGTCCGTACCTGTAAGTAGGCAAATACAAGACGTTTGTAATTCATTTGAAAGTAATATTAACATTGTTTTGTTTTGTTTGTTTCAGACGTTAAGCTGCTACCTGATGGTCCCGGACAAAGAAATTCAAAAGCTCAATGTGATAAATCAAATAGTTTACGTTTCGCCAAACATATGTATTAATGCAACACAAATAAAAATTATTATTTTTTATAAAATACTTCAGCTTTTTAATCCATATACTTACTTCTACCCTTTAGATGACAAACCATAACAGTTTTAATCTCAACAGTAACCAAAAGGTACAGACCTATATCGCAGCTTGATAATCATGGTGTCAGTATAATATGCTGTTGTTGATGTTTCCAATACCTTATTTAGACCATCATTGTGTCGTTGTATAGCACATTGGATCGTAGTATACCAAATTCGCTCTATGTGAATAATTAAAACAAACAAGACCGCAAAAAAATAAATGTAAATTCCAAATTCGAATAATGATAACAAAGAAAGGGAAAGTTACCACACGATCCACACACTGCAATGTCCGTATAAAGGTAGGATTACACGTCATATATCTCTTTATTTACGTTAAAGTTAAGAGACGTTTAAACTTAAACGGCATTTAAAAATGCAAGGTACACTTGAAATGATGTCATTAGTAAATCATTGTTTGTGTTCGTTCGTCATTAAATATCGATACCCATCGCGTCTGTAAAGTGACGGGAGGACTCAAGTCCACAATTTGAAGATATTCCCACGGGATCGACACTTATGCGGGTGAAACCGCGGGGCACTGCTAGTAATATTTATAATACAAACTTTTTTTTAAAATCCTTCTTCTATCTGCAATCAGCCTTTGAGCTTTAATCAGATTGGTTGTTTCTTCACTAGGCAGTTCGAGATTGTTCACATCCAGCGATGCATCATCTCGTTATTAGATTTTTTAATGATGGTTAGATTGACGCTATTCGATCTCTTTTAAGTCTGTAGGTAGAGTCTGAGGACTTTAGAAGTGTCACAGCGAGTTCATTTTTATGATGTTGGAGTCTTTCCTTGTAATTCTTGTAGGACCTTGCTACAACCTCCTTGATAGTTGGGATTTGTAGGTATATATGGCAACAATAGCCTTGATTCTCCACTGTTCCACCCATGATCAAATTTTGTTCAGGTGCTCTTGGAGTTTCGTGGATGCTCTAATCTGGTCTTTGTCGCAGGATAGGACTGCAGTGTCATCAGCATAGGTTGCAGTAACAATTTGTTTTGAGGTGGGTAGGTCAGCAGTGTAGACTGTGTACAGAACAGGGCCCACAACAGAACCCTGGGGTACTCCAGCTTCTATGGGATATAGTGAAGATAGGCAGTCTCCAGATTTAACTTGGAATACTCGGTCCTCCAAGTAGGACTTGAGCAGCATGTATGTGGTGGGTGGTAAGCAGGTCTTAAATTTACACAGGAGGCCCTTGTGCCATACTCGATCGAATGCCTGTTGTATGTCAAGAAAAGCAGCTGAGCAGTACTGCTTTCTTTCCAAGGATTGTCGGATTGTGTGGACCACCCTGTGTATTTGTTCTGTTGTTCCAAGGTGTGCTCGGAAACCAAATTGATGCTCTGGGATTGTCCCTTGTTCCTCAAGTATAGGTAACAGTCGCTGTAGCAATAACTTCTCGAACAGTTTCGACAATAAGGGAAGAAGACTTATTGGTCTGTACGAGGAGACTGCAGTGGGAGGCTTTCCAGGTTTAGCTACCATATTTATGATTGAGACTTTCCAGATGAGAGGGAAATAGTGTAGTTTCAACACTGCATTGAATAGTATGGTTATCAAGACAATCCCTTTTCTCGGTAGTTGATTAAGGACATCTGATGTGATCAGATCAAAACCTGTTAATTGCTTTCGAAACTTCTGTTGGGGTACAAAGTCGCAACGGTAGAGACATTTGCTGATCTCTGTCAAGGATTTCGTCAATATCTTCTCCTGAATGTATGATGTCGGGTTCATTTGGTTTGAATACATCTTTATCCGCAGGTTTTCTTGCCCATTCTCCATTTGGCTGTCTTAATGCTGGCATGTGTTCTTGTGGCCGTTTTAGTGACTTAGTCATTTTCCATAGAGAATAGTCGTCAGCTTTGCAAGGTGATAAAGTCTTTAGTTTGTCTTGAAGAGTGACGTCATCGTATTCTTCAAGCATTTCCTTTAATTTCTTTTGTGGTTTATTGAGGGCTCTTTTGTCATGTGCGTTCCTGCTTGTGTGCAATTGACGTCTCAGTTTCCATTTTGCACCTATCGTCTCCCTTATTTTTAGTGTGTAATCCTGTTTCTGAGGACTGTGTTTTATACATGGAGTGGACATCCAAGCGGCTTTTTGGAGCAGGTTATTTGTGTACCAGGCTGCATTTTCTATATCTTCCTCTTTTTTAAGAGGTATGTGCAAGTCGGTATTATCCTCTATAAAGTTCTGGAATGAAGCCCAGTCAGTTCTATGATTGTATAGCGTCTAGCGGGGCTCTGTACAAATAATTGTGATACTCAGTGTGCATATTAATGGTGTATGATCAGAGTTGCCATCCAGACATGATTCGACTTTTGTGTATAGTCCTGACATTCCTTTCAAAGAAATCGATGAGGTCAGGTGTTTTGTTAGGATCAGATGGCTCTCCTGTAGTAAGTATGTTAAGTGAATCTGAATCAATTGCCTTCTTCAACTCTCTGCCTCTGGTTGTGGTCAGCCTTGAGCCCCACAAGATATTTTTGGCGTTCCAATCCCCTCCAGCGACATACCTGCCACCGAGTGTGTTAAGAAAATCGCTAAACATTTGTTCGTCAACTCGATGCCGAGGTGGAGAGTACAATGCAGCGATGTTAAGTGAGTCCTGCCAGTCTTCTATCGACACTACAGTAGCCTGTAGGTATGCTTGCTTAAACTTTGGGAGAAGGTGTTGTTTTATACTTTCTTTAATTATGATTGCAGTCCAAGAGTGCGATGTTCCATCAGGATGGTTAGTGAAATATATATTATATCCTTTGATAAGGATGTTTCTTTGGTCAGTCATGTGTGACTCTGAGATTAAAAGAATATCAATTTGGTTGTGTTTCATGAAAAGTTCAACTTCCTGTTTATTTGGAGCCAGTCTATTTACGTTCCATGCTGCAATGGGTAAGAATTTCATTTCTTATATTGGGCAACTAGAGTCGTAAGGAGTCTCATTAGGGTGCCTATTTGTTGTATGGGAATATCTATCTTCTCTAATTGTTTAGTGATGATTTTGTTCTGGTGAACTTGTTGGCTGAGATTGTACGTTCTCTTGTTCTTTGTTCCAGTGTGCCGTGTTTTCAGCGTGTTGATTGCGTAAATTAGGCGGTTGTTGTCTAGCGTAGCTACTTGGCTGTAGTTGTGGAAAATCATCTATTAAAAAGGGGACAGTATTATTTCTTGGATTCTTCATATTTGGTAATGGAACTTTTTTGTGGGGTAGCTGTGAAATTTTCCTTGCGCGTATCTCCTTGTATACTTGGCACCCCTTGTAGTTAGCAGGGTGGACTCCAAGGCACAATATACAGGTAGCTGGTGTATTCCTGTCTTTTTTGGGCAGTCTATGGTTCTATGTCCTTCTGCGCATTTAACGCACCGGTAGAGGCGCATGCAGTTATTTTTAGTGTGGCCATATTGTTGGCATCTAGCGCATTGAGGAATTTTATTTGTTTTTCGTGAATCTTCTATCGTCACTTTTGTATAGTATATATAATCTATACGTTTAAGTTCAGGGTTGTTTGGGCCAGGTTCGACATTCACGAAAAACATATTCAGTGGCTTCTTGTTTCTTCTCGAGAGTGCACATAATGATTTCCCTTCTGACTTTATTCCCACTTTTTTCTATTTCCTCAGCAATGGCTTCTTTTGGAGTCGTGTGGTGCAGATTCTTAATCACGATTCTGCAACTCCTCTTGTCTTTCTGTGTGAACGTATGGCCTATAAGCCAATTCTTTCGAATTAGGTCTATGATACATTTGTACGCTTCACTTGTCTGCGCCATTACTCGCAACTGGTTCCTGTTCACTATCTTATATGTGTAAGTGTCGTTTGGTACAGTACTGTTCAGGAGTTTTGTTAGTTTTGATATCTCCGAAATACCATATAGGATTATTGCTGGTGGTTTGCTAGCTTTCTTGGTATGGTCATGACTTTCCATTGGTTCAGTGGAGTCATCAGGTATGTCTACCGGAAGTAGGAAGATCTAGGTCTTAAAATAAAGAGGCTCGGATGGAATGTGTTGCATAAGATTTTTTTCATCTCTCATACTCGGAAAGTAGTGTTTGTTTGATCCGAATAGCGGGTGGAAAACGCTGATTCCCACCCTTGGGCGGGAAAGTCTCATGGTAATTGCTTCCCTCCCTAGGGCGGGAATGAAATTTAAAAATAGAACTAAATGTAGTTAGGTAGTCAGCTTAGTCAGACATACGACACCCTTAATTGATTGTGTAAATATTTATTATGCTACCCATCAAATCTTATGAATGTGCGTTAATTAGGAGAGTTGGATAAAAAGCTCATATATTAACGCCATTAAATTTTTCAGATTTAGCGCACAAGTTAATAATTTACCTTGAATAAATTCAACATACATAGGTACGATAATCACCATTTTGATGTCAGTTGTGGTCGAGGCTAAAAAACATAAAAATTGGGGATTTCGAACATCCTGACTTTACCATAATGGGGCTGTGAATATACATCATTTAATTATTTGACGAATTTATCCATAGTTTAAGGTAAATAAGTAGTGGTAATGAACTTATTTTGATATCTAATGTCGAAGTTTCGCGCCAATCGTATGTGTTTACATTTTTAAATTTCACACACACAGATGTAGATAAGATTTAAAATGTGACAAATGTTATTGATAATATTATAAACAACACGAAAATGCCCAGGTTTTAACGTAGTATTCAAACACAGGTTCAATAATACGTATTAATCATTACCACTACTCAATTTGTGTTCAAAATCGCCGAGCATTATTGTTTTTTTTTATTGCAGTGATGTGTGAAAGCGATTATACCAAAATATTTTTTTTTTTATTTCGATTTACTCGAGTAATTAATCGATATTTGAAAATAAAATTATATTATTTTAAGTAATAAATACAATAAGCATTGTTTATAATAACGATTTATGCTTTTCTAAATCATTTCAATCTCTTCTAATATCATGTCAATAACAGACAGGCCAATAGGTACCTCATTTACTGAATTTCGCGCCGAAATGCTTCTATAATTGAATTTATATTCGGAATGCGATCGCTGTTTAAAATTATTTTAATTTATTGGACAATTATTTATTGTGGATTTTATTTTTGATACTTTCTAATAGTTTACTACAGATTTCCCAGTAAACATTTTTTAGGTAGGCTTACCAGAAGTTTTTTTAAGAATGATGATAATTAATTAATTCTATAGATTGGTTATTCTGCAAACACTTTACATTTCAATACATTTTGTTAGTTTAAAGAGTTTGCATTCAGTTTCTACAATTTTTTTTCTTGCGAGTATCGATTAGGCTGTATGCAAGTTTTGAATCGAAAGAAGAAAGTTGGGTCAGCACTAAAAAGTGTCACGTCGCAACACAATTTTTAGTAATTTTTACCAAGATTATCGTGTTTTCTAAGTAATTTATGAAAAATGGTAAAAGTAAGAATGCAGACAGAATGATAATAATACGGGCCCTAGTAAGCGGAACGGCCTGCGGTGGTGACACAGAATCTGCTCATGTGGCGGTGACGTGGTGTGTTCCATACTTCAAATTTAAAAAAGACTAATGAATAGGTACCTATTATTCATGTAATTATTATCAATAAATATTTCAGAAAAACTACTATTTATTACTTTCCTCAAATTCGAAATGAAAAGTAGAGTGTTTAACGCGGGTGAAGTCATCAATTCCCACTCGGACTATAGCCGCCCTCGCTACGCTCGGGCGTCTAAATGCCTCGTGTGGGAATTGATTCCTTCCGACCCTTGTATAACAATCTACTATTTTGTGCTGCCAGTAGCATTCTCCGTCACAGGGGCCTGGTTGCCTGTCCCTGCGCAGACTTCGGTAACCAATTTCCTACTCGCAGGCCCGGATACCTGTGAGCGCCGGGCGTTAGTCGGATCAAATGACAAATCGACGTCGTTATCATTCATATTTTCATATTACGAGTTGAAGCATACATACAGCACTTTCCCCAGTTACTGTGGTCGCTCTTTTGGAAGGGATTTAATCTTTCCGAGGCCTGCGAATGCCTGTGGACATGTTGTTCGCTACCTGTTGTTCGGCGTTGCTGCTCATTTAGCACCACGTATAGGGTGGGCCTAGGAGAAGGTGGTAAATCCTATGGACGCGAGCAGCTTTGCCCCCCCCCCCCAATAATAACAAACTGCTATTATAAATGCGAAAGTGTGTCTGTCTGTCTGTTACCTCTTCACGCTTATACCGCCTAACCGATTTCGATGAGACAGTTTTAGTAACGGGAAAGGATATAGGACAGTTTTATCCCGATATTCCCACGGGATCGACACTTATGTGGGTGAAACCTCGGGGCGCTGCTAGTAATATATACTCCATACTAATATTATAAATGCGAAAGTGTGTCTGTCTGTCTGTTACCTCTTCACGCTTAAACCGCTGAACCGATTTAGATGAAATTTGGTATAAACATAGTTTGAGTCCCAAGAAAAGACATAGGATAGTTTTTATCCCGATATTCCCACGGGATCGACCCCTCCGTGCCTCGGAAAGCACGTTAAGCCGTTGGTCCCGGCTGTCATTCGTGGATCTTTGACAGTCGTTACGGGTAGTCAGAAGCCCGAAAGTCTGACAACCAGTCTTACCAAGGGGTATCATATTACCCAGTAGCTGGGTTGTGGAGGTCAGATAGGCAGTCGCTCCATGTAAAATACTGGTATTCAGCTGCATCCGGTTAGACTGGAAGCCGACCCCAACATAGTTGGGAAAAAGCTAGGCAGATGATGATTCCCACGGGATCGACACTTATGCCCTGCTAGTTTGAAATAAATGCTTTGAGTTTGAGTTTATTACGGTAGGAGTTGGTAACTACGCCATTTAAAAGCAGCTCCATGGTATAATAATAATAATAAAAAACTGGTCAAAAGCGAGTCGGACCCGCGCACCGTACCATCATGTTTTTAATTTTTCATCGGCGAGGCCTATATTCGTCAGAGAATTTTAACACTGTGCACTGCGGTGTAAAATATTGCAGTTTTATGTCAGCGCCATCTCTTGATCGAAAGTGGAACTAATGTAACTTTTGTTGATGATTTCTGAAATAGTGTGCTATTTAGAAACTTCGTTTTATTTTTCCTGTAATCTTTACATAAACTTCTATCACATAGAATAATTTCAGATTTTTCTCTTTGCAAACTTTTCAGACCCCCTTTCAGTCCCTGTTGCAAAAACTATACATATATTTTTATTTCTTTATTATTAGCAAAATAGTTGGGCAAACGTCATCTAAATTTTTTCCAAATTTCAAGTTGATAGCATTAGTAGTTCTTGAGATATCCAGCTGTGATAGACGGACAGGCAGACCGACAGACAGACAGGCAGAGAGACAGACTGAGTCTAAAACAACAGACAGACAGACAGAGAGACAGACTGAGTCTAAGACAAAATGGTAAAACGGAGCCATAAGGGCTCCGTTTTACCATTTTGTTACGGAACCCTAAAATATAATAAGAAGAGGTCATAAGAATCTGGAGACAAGAAAAAGTGTACGTTATCCCTATAGTTCTCTCCACGACTGGCGTTATTCCCAACCATCTTCTCCGTAGCCTAAAACTAATAAACTTAGAAGAATCCGTCTATATAGGACTGCCATCACCTAAATTACGGCCCCAGAATAAAAAAACCCCAGACAAATTTTTTTTGCAGAGTGATTTTTTTTGCGAGGGAGTCCCGAGTAAATCTTTATTTCACCCAACAATAAAATAAAAACATCGTTAAGTATCATATTATTTTTCCTTATTTATAGAAAATCAACATAAACCAAATGAAACGCAATTTACTAATCAATTATACACTTGCAGCACGCGAACATTAATGACATCATCCGAGCTCAGAGTCAGCGTCGGCGTTCCAGCTGTATTAGAACCCAATGGCTTGGCACACGACGATGGCAAGAGACCGGACGGTATCTTTATTAGACGGTGTCTTTATTTCCATGGAAGGTGGGTAGGCCTTTAGACTGGGACGCTACGTGTGTCGATACTCTTGCGCCATCCCATCTTCCTGGCTGGGCATGCTGTGCTGGCACTGCTGCTGCGGCTGCGGAAAACCTCAAGCGGCGAAAATATAATAACCTCATCGGAAATTATATTTTCGAGCCGTTTGGGGTTGAAACCCTCGGGCCGTGGGGTCCAAGTGCTCATGGTCTTTTTAAAGTTTCGAAACGGCTAGTTGACACTTCCCGTGACCCAAGGACTGGCTTTTACCTTGGCCAGAGGCTAAGCATCGCCATACAACGTCGTAATGCCGCCAGTCTCTTGGGTACATTACCAGTCGTCAGCGATGCGGATGAATTTTTCGACACTCTTTTTTAGTTTCTGTATAGTTTTAGTTAAGTTAGGATTTATTTTTGTTATTTTTAGATTTGGTTAAAGTAAAGTTGTATATATCTTGATTATTGAAATAAATATTTATTTCAGAAAAATTAAACACTCTTCTATAGGTGAGAGGTATTCTGGTAACAAAATAATTAGGAATACGAACGCTCTTCTTTTTGGCATCTATGAAAATTTAAAAAAAATTGTAAATCAAAAGTAAATTATGAACTGTCACGAGCGCACGATTGATATGATTTATGCTTTCATTTATTTCAAAGCCATGACTCTATCCCACTGACGCACTGTATCAGGAAGTTGAGGTGTTAACTGTTAAGCAAATTTACTTCCTTTTTACTATTCTGCGGCAACATTCAGATACATCATCTTTCGATCTTTCTAAATTAACAACGAGCAGGCAGTATATGTAGCACAATCAAATCGAAAACAGCTTTTGCCCAAAAATTTTATACTTTCCGAGGATCTGAACTCTACAATAAGTTAAATAAAGAAATTGGTATTTTTAATTACAATAAATCTAAATGTAAACTTTTACCGTCTTATTACAAAACGAGATCTAATTTTAGACCTAGCCTAAACCTTCGAGCCAGTTACCCTATTTTGAACTTTATTCCGACAAACGTAAAGTTCTTAATGCTTAATTGACAACTTAGACTCGGGTTTAACGTCAGTTTTTGTAATAAGAACTTTAGCTTCGTTGGATTATAGTTCGAAATTTAAAAATGGCTGGATGGTTTAAACCTGGGTCTAAAGATAAATCTTGTTTTGTAATAAGGCCGATAGTGACTAACTGGCTAATAAAATTGAACTACACAAAAACAGAAGAGCTACTAGTAATAATAACGTAATTGATAGTAAACCATTCGTCTAGTTGAACATAAACCCACTCACATACCGTCTCATCTACTCAACACTACACAACACACACACACCCACCCCCCCACACACACACACACACAGCCACACACACAAACAGACAAACACAAAACACATGACACCCTCAACACATTCCACATACACCTTGAACTCCACTGCTATTCATATAAATTTAACATTTTATGATTACTATTTTTATTTTTTCTTTTATTTTTTTTCTTTTCTCCCAACAGATAGTTTGCCCTTATAACATAATAATGTAACTTTCGTACATTGTCTATAACAATGTTTTCGATGATATTCTTGCCTGTAGAGGGGAATCCCTGGTGTCTTGAAATACAAGTTACGGCTTAGTTTAGGCACCAGTCTCCCACAAATGAACATTGTCCTTCATCAGATAAATTATCGTTTCCTCTTTTAAGTTTTAGTTAATACTAGCTTTTGCCCGCGGCTTCGCTCGAGTTAAGTTTTTTTTTTTTTTTTAAATACATTTACATCCTCCATCATCCCTTATTTTATCCACATGGGGGTTGAATTTATCAAAATGTTTTCTTAGCGGATGCCTACGTCATAACATCTACCTGCATGCCAAATTTCAGCCCGATCCCTCCAGTGGTTTGGGCTGTGCGTTGATAGATCACTATGTCAGTCAGTCAGTCAGTCACTTTTGAGTTTTATATATTTAGAAGTGTTATTTGTGGAAGAAAATAAACATTATTATTATTATTATCATTAAATCATTCAAAGTCGGATTTGCCTTAACACAGAAAGTGTTCGGGTTTGACCCGGACACTATTTAAAAACCCGGCCCGGACGCTCCCCGGATGCCCTCGAAACTAGGACAAATCCGGGGAAACCCGGACGAATAGCAGCCCTACGTCTATATCAACCTACAGAAAGCTGCCGTCCTAAGCACCTGCAGAATAGTTAGGAAATTCATGCTGTTAGAGGAAGAAAACACACCACACGCTGCATTTACTTGGCTGGCACGGAAATGTAGCTAAAACCAGCCTAAGAGTTGAGAAAAAAAAACACTCTCAAAATAATAATATATAAGTATACATACCTTAACCTAAGTATACATAAAAATATAAGTGGTAACAATTTTGTTAGTAGGTAAATGAACCTTAATAACTATGTTAGATGCACTTAGTCTTTAGTGCGTTCCGTTGTATAATGTAATAGCTAAAGTGTATTTCAAATAAACTTGCGATAAATGTCATTCAACCACCCTGTACCAAAAATCCAAATAACTTACGATAGATATCGTTCGTCATACAAAACTGTCGCTAACATTGCATCGGTTGAGTTTCATAATACCAAACACGGAGTAAGTCAATGTTTTGATCGTGTTACCGACACTGCCCACACATTTTTTTCGTATGGTTTGGAAATATTGGGATACATTAGTAGAAGGAGGTGAACAAACTTTATCGCAAGTTTATTTGAAATGAACTTTATCAGAAGTAACGAACAGCCAGCAAATCAGGATATTTTAATTCAGCGGAACCTTAATAATTAATACAAAAAAATGCGCGGCAAAAGGTGAAGAGTCTAATAAACATCTGTTCGTTAAGTCCATGACATAAGCGAGTCCGTATATAAGCTAGGTCGAGGTACATCGGGGCACAGATCATCATGGCTCGTCTAGCAGTAGTCACATTTATAGCCTTAGGGCTCTTCGCTATCACTAGCGCCACCCCAGGTATTATTTTGTTGTTATTATTCTAATTTCGTTTTGATTTACATTTGTTTCATAATAAACACAATGTAGCTTTCTACTAATGGAACATGAGCCTCTTGCTTCACCGCCCGATCAGGACCAGGCCCGTGCCGGACGGCGCGTACGTGTTCCACGCGCGCCTCAAAGAGATGTCAGCATCGAGGAGGGGCCCCTTAGGGCCGAAGCCTGCTGGGTCAGCGGGATTGTCCGAAAGGGTTACTGCTGGCCCGGAACATAAAGGGCTAAGGAAGGAACACGGGTGGGTTTTAGTCAGTAAGAGTCTGACACGGGAGTGTCAGAGTTTCCGCTCCACCCAGAGCGGGAGGAGTCATTTGATGATTTCCCATCCGCAAAAAAAAAGCCTCTTGCTTACCAATACTTTATATTGAATAGAATATATAAATTATATCATCTAAATATTATAAGTAAATACATGTTTCTGTAGAATCGCCTAAATTCAACATTCTGACTTTCGTCGAATTACTTGAGCTGTCTGTATTTTGCGACCTTGCTAAACGAATCATTCATTCAGCAAAATCATATGACCCTCGATCCGTGGAAATATATTAACCTTCTAGAGATCTAAAATCGATTTGAAGGTTACACAACGTTTCTTAAACTTGTGTTATTTCTAATTTGCAGGTGGATATGGTAATCAAGGCGATGGAGGCGGCGGCGGCTATGGCGGCGGTTATGGCGGCGGTGGTGGCGGTGGTGGAGGCTTCGGCGGCGGAGGCGGTCACGGAGGCGGTCACGGCGGTGGTTTCGGCGGCGGTCACAGTGGCGGTCATGGACACCACGGCGGCGGTCACGGCGGTCACGGCGGTCACGGCGGCGGCGGAGGATTCGGCCAGGGAGGCGGCGGTGGTTATGGCCACCAACAACAACACGGCGGTTACGGGTAAATATTACTATTTTATCTTCTACCATTATAGTTGTTTTGTGCTTTTGGAGGTCCGATAATTTCCAGCCATAGTGCTCCATAAACTTTTGTCCATCAGAAAATGCATTTTATCATAAGATAACCCTTTGTATTTGAAAAATAACTATGTAGCTCTGTAGTCTGTACTTTGATTTAAGTATATTAAAGACACAATGCTTTTAGGAAAACATAACATATTCGTCCGTACCTGTAAATAAATACAAAACGTTTGTAATTCATTTGATAGTAATCTTAACATTGTTTTGTTTGTTTCAGACGTTAAGCTGCTACCTGATGGTCCCGGACAAAGAAATTCAAACGCTCAATGTGATAAATTAAATAGTTTACGTTTTGCCATACATGTATTAATGCAATACAAATAAAAATTATCGTTTTTACAAAACATTTCAGCTTTTTAATCTACATACTTACTTCTGCCCTTTAGATGACAAACCATAACAGTTTTAATCCTAACAGTGCCCAAAAAGTACAGACCTTGCTTGGTAATCATGGCGTCAATATAATATGCTGTTGTTGATGTTTCCAATACCTTCTTTATATCATCATTGTATCGTTGTATAGCACATTGGATACGATCCAATGTGCTCGTAGAGTACCATATATAATTAAGTATAACAAACAAGATCGCAAAAAAATAATTGTAAATACCAAATTCGAATAATTAAACAAAGGAAGGGAAAGTTACCACACGATCCACACACTTCAATGTCCGTATAAAGGTAGGATATACCTCATACTATTATATCTCTTTATTTATGAACGTTGCTTAAAGAGACGTTTAAACTTAAATGGCATTTAAAAATGCAAGGTATACTTGAAATGATGTCATTAGAAAATCATTGTTTGTGTTTGTTCGTCAATAAATATCGATACCAGTCGCATCTGTGAAGTGACGGGAGGACTCAAGTAAACAGTTTGACATATGCTTCTTCAATTGCACGACAAAACGCTCAATTCTCGGATATTCAGCTTGCCAATAACGTCACTCAGCCTGGTTGTCTAATTTCAATAATAAATTAATTACTAACCTATCCTTCTTATATTCTCAAAATACGGAACAGAATACTTCGGCTTTAAAAAAAAAATGAGACTGGTATTATTGACACATAACATAAATATACAGTATCTCAACAGAATCTGGTATTGATTTAAATAAAAAATGCTTAAAACATCCTTCAGGCGTACGAAAAATTTATAAAATCAAACTAAAAAATCTAAGAATGTCGAAATCTAAATCCAAAACTAATAACAAGAATAATAAAAGCACCAAAAGTAATTCACCATCTGAAGACGCTGCTAAAAGTGCTGAAATTACCGAAGTACTGAATGCTGAATTAGGTGGTAATCTAAGTAACGTGACAGAAGGTATGAAAATAATAGTTTATTTTATTATGAAACAAATAGGTTTTAAACGAAATTCTAACTGAAACGGGTGAAAACAGGTTGAATAACACAGCGCACTCCCGTAGAATTTGAATATTATTAACCGGGAGCGTTGTTGGTAAACATTTTGTGATACTGTTTCGTGAAGTTGTATTGAAAAAACAAGATTGCGGCGTTAGTTCCGATTTTGGACACACGCCTAAAGATCCTTATACAACATAAAATTGAGGGGAGGGGTATACCGGAGGAGCTGCTCAGTGTACTGCAGTTTTGGTATCGTAGCCAGACAAACCGTGTTAAATGGTTTAATGCGCTCTCGGAATCATACGGGTTGGAGTGCGGGATGATGCAGGGTGCTTTGTCGTCCCTCCGGCTCTTCAATTTATCTGTTAGTGACCTCAGGCCCGAGCTCAGCAGCATGCGTATCGGTTGCAGGGTAAATGGTGTTAGTTACAACAACATGATGCATGTTATGCTGATGACATGGTGCGGCATGGTGTGTCATGGTGCCTGTCGCCGGGGGCGATCGTGGTGTTGCTTAATGTATGTGAGACCTACGCTGCTGCACATGGTCTGGTCTGCAATGCCAAAAAATTTTGAAAACATGTGCCTTTGTAAATGGTAAATGACGGGAATGTACCGTAGAACTTGCCATAAACGATACGCCAATATGTAGAATCACTAAGTTTAAAAATCGTGGGCATTTTCTTACCGAAGACCTCTGCAGTGACCATGATGACATTGAGAGGCGTAGGGCTCTGGCGGTCAGGGGTAATATGGTGGCACGAAGATGTCCTCTGTGTACCAAGTAAAGACTACTCTTTTTAAAGCTTATTGTTAGAGTTTTTACACCGGTAATCTTTGGGTCAACTACTCGAAAAGGGCCCTGAGTGTTCTACGCGTCCAATACAACAATGTTTTTAGGATGCTGTTGTGACTAGGTACTTCGTTTTTGCAGTGCCTCAGAAATGTTTGCGATAAATACCGACGGATATCATGCCATCATCCTCAAAAAAAAAAGGCGTCAGTCCTGAGCAAAATAAGAGGCAATAGCATCCTGAAGGCTGTGGCAGTAGACACTTCCTCACTCACTCTTCGGTTATAAGGCAATTTGTGAGAAGCCTAGTTTCCATTTCTCGGTGTGACTAGTTGATGTGGTCTCCTCATTAATTCGTCTTTAAAGTTACTAACAATAGCTTTTTAAGTGCAAACCTGTTACTAACAATTTATGGATCTTTTTAGTTTTCAGAAAAAAAAAATTGTATATATTTAGATAGATAAAACGTTGTACGTAACAAAAGACACAATACAGGTAATACAGGTACAGATACACGTGTTATAATTAATACTAGTAGCTCTCCCGCGACTTCGTCCGCGTGGATTTCGTTATTTTTCTAAAAAAATTTAAGACCTTCATTTAAAAGGTATTTTTGAAAATAATGATTAATATCTTATAATTTATTCAGAAAAACCTCAATTTTATAAGTTAAAGGAATAAGTTTTTTTATGTAAACTATTAATTCAAGTTTATTAACTCAAGGAATAAGATTTTTCATACAAACAAAATACCCCCTTTTCATCCCCCTTAAAGGTTGATTTTCCAAAGTCTCCTTCTTAGTGCTCCCCTACATTATAAAAGGAAGCCGTGTGCAAAATTTCACATTCCTAGTCCCAGCATTCTATAATTGAGGTCCCAGTAGTTTCAGCTGTGCGTTATGCGTATATGTCAGTCAGTCAGTATCTTCTTTTGTATACAATAGAAGAAGATTATCAGCTATAAAAGTAAATCACGAGTTCAAATTCGCAAACAAAAGTTTGTTTCGGTAGGGTAACTACGCCATTTAAAAGAAGCTTCGAACATAACTCCACGGTTCTAAAAGCTATCAGAAGTACCTAACGAACAGCCAGCAAGCATTTTTATTAGTATATGTTTATACACAATGCATAAAATCAGGATATCGTAATTCAGCGGAACCTAAATCAACAAAAAAGTACGCGACAAAAAGTGAAGAGTCGATTTCATGACATAAGCTAGTCTGTATATAAGCTAGGTCGAACTACATCGGGGCACAAATCATCATGACTCGTCTAGCAGTAGTCGCATTTATAGCCTTAGGGCTCTTCGCTATCACTAGCGCCACCCCAGGTATTATTTTGTGTTTATTTTTCTAGTTTTGTTTTGGTTTACATCCACACCGCAATAAAAACAAAGTGGATGGAATTTACTATTGGACTATGAATTTCGTGCTTGTCAATACTTTATATGGAATAGAATATATGAACTAAACTCCTTATAAAAAAAAAATATGTTGATATTCTAAGATTTGATTAAAGTTGGATTCAAATTTGTCGTCAGGTTCAAAGTGGTTTTTTATCTAGACTCGTGTAGATTCAACATTATGACTTTCGTCGAATTACTTGATCTGTTTGTATTTTACGACTTTGCTAAAACGAATCCTTCATTTAGAAAAATCATATGCCCCTCGGTTCCGTGGAAATATGTTAGCCCTCCAGAGATCTACCATCAATTGCGTAATCGATCGGTTTTGCGTGGATGTGACACATGTTTGCCCCCAACTTGTTATTTTTTTTTTGTGTTTGTGTTCTTTTCATGCGTCATGCAAATAAACGTATTTTCTTTCTTTCGATTTGAAGGTTTTTAAAACTGTGTTTCCACGTTTCTAAAACTTGTGTTATATCTAATTTGCAGGTGGATATGGCGGAGATAAAGAAGGCGGTGGAGGTGGTGGATCATCCGGAGGTGGAGGCGGCGGCTCATCTGGCGGTGGCGGCGGTCATGGCGCTGCCGGCGGCGGTGGCAGTGGCGGCGGAGGCGGCCACGACGCTGGTGTAGGCGGCGGTAACAGCGGCGGTGGCGGCCACGGCGGTGGAAACGACGGTGGAAGTGGTCATGGCGGAAGTGGTGGCGGAGCCGGCGGTGGTCACGGCAGCGGCGGCGGTGGTGGCGGCGGCGGCCACAAACAACCAGGTTACGGGTAAATATTACGATTTATCTTCTACTATATAGTTGTTTTGTGCTTTTGGAGGTCCGATATCTTCATCCAAAGTACTCTCCATAAACTATTGTCTATCAGAAAATGCATTTTATGATACGACTTCCTTTTGTACTTAAAATAAATTATGTAGGTTTGCACTTGTAATGTAAAGAGACAATACTTTTTTCCGTTCCTGTAAATAAATACAAAACGTTTGTAATTCGTTTGATAATAATATTTACATTGTTTTTTTTGTTTCAGACGTTAAGCTGCTATCTGAAGGTCCCGGTCAAAGAAATTCAAAAGCTCAATGTGATAAATCAAATAGTTTATACAAATAAAAGTTATTGTTTTTTATAAAATACTTTAGCTTTTTAATCCATATACTTACTTCTACCCTTTAGATGACAAGCCATAACAGTTTTAATCCCAACAGTGTCCAAAGGGTACAGACCTATATCGCAGCTTGGTAATCATGGCGTCAATATAATTTGCTGTTGTTGATGTTTCCAATACCTTATTTAGATCATCATTGTATCGTTGTATAGCACATTGGATCGTAGTAAGCCAAATTAGCTACATGTGAATAATTATAACAAACAAGATCGCAAAAAAATTTAATGTAAATACCAAATTCGAATAATTAAACAAAGAAAGGGAAAGTTACCACACAATCCACACACTTCAATGTCCATATAAAGGTAGGATATACGTCATTTTTAACCCCCGACGCAAAAACGACGGGGTGTTATAAGTTTGACGTGTCTGTGTGTGTTTGTTTTAAGTACCATCCGAGGACGTGCGTATGAATACACAAGGCACGACCGAGGACCTTTTCAAAGCGAGGACCTTTTCGAGGGTCCTCGGTTTGACTTGACCAAAGATTCGCATTCTGCAAGCGATTTTGAGTCTTCCTATATACTTAATACGAAAAAGTTGTCTGAACCTCGGTTTGATCAAGATTATTCATAATCTTAAACAAACATTGTGTATCCACCAGATGGTGCCACTGTCGTCTCATACACACACTCTTTACACTCATTTCACGTTTGTTGTATTATCCGAGGACCTATGTGTTAACTTTAACACAAAAGTCCTCGGTTAGGTAGCTTTTCCAGACAATGTGTATTTAAGACCTCGGTTGGTAGATTTTCTGAACAGTGTGTATTCTAGTCCTCGTTTCGACAGTTTTCCTCGTGTGTAGAAGACAAATTATATGCTATCATTAATAAATAAATTATGAAGGAGGAAATCGAAGGTAGCCTGAATCCTTAAACAAATTGTTAGTAGCTACTAGGTGCACGAGGAATAATCAGGCTTCTTCTGCAGTATGTGCTAAGTACCTACCTAGGCTCGCTTATCTATACATAAAAGAAAGTCGTGTTAGTTACACTATTTATAACTCAAGAACGGCTAAACAGATTTGGCTGAAAATTGGTGGAGAGGTAGAGTAGAAACAGGAGACTGATATAGGATACTTTTTTTTTAATACTTTTATTTATTTATAGGAGTAGGGTAGGAGTAAGTTAGGAGTTGGGTAGGAGTAGGGTAGGAGTAGGTTAGAAGTAGGGTAGGAGTAGGGTAGGAGTAGGTTAGGAGTTGGGTAGGAGTACGGTAGGAGTAGGTTAGAAGTAGGGTAGGAGTAGGGTAGGAGTAGGGTAGGGGTAGCGAAGGGGTAGGGTAGGACACCACGCGAACGAAGTAGCGCTGGGCAGCTAGAAATGATTTATATATGACATATCTAGTGACACCAAAATAATTACCAGTTTGTACTGATGCTGCAGCCAGGGTCATTTCTTTACAAAACAACGTTTTCCGGGTCAGCTAGTATTATATAACTATGATTTGCACCATAAAATATTGTATTGTCATAGGAGCTGAATACGTGTGCTTTTCATAAAGAATCTAAAGTAAATGCCTTCCTAGGTGAAATGTCTGCAGCAAAGATTTGAAGCAAATATAAAGAAATACAGAACATGAACGTAATAAAGAAAACCACATAAACTTTACATGATCTACTTATAGAAGTAATCTTCAAGTTGCAGTAACATCTTTGAGAAGCATGATTAGAAAACTTACATAACAGTTATTAGAAAACGACTCAAACAAAAAGACTTATAGAAATCATAATTAAAAGAGATCGACATCATTTGGGCTAAAAACTTGACATAAAATTACATAACACAATGCTTAGTTAGAAAACAACAAAGAAATATTATTAAGTGAGATCAAAATAATTTGGGAAGCATGAAAACTTAATAACTTAATGGCGCCGAGTCCCTTGTTCACAAACTAAACTAAATTTATGTTCAGTGCATCTTTTTCTTTCTATTACATTAAGAAAAGGACAAGATAAATATTAGTTTAGTCCTGTCAAATTAAGATACTCCACAGCAAGTTTAGACGATTACGACGATTTATTGCTTTTTTTTGCTAATTAACACATTGCGGGATCATGGAAACTGATAATAAAAATAATTTTACAACTTAAAGTTAATGCGTATGCCAAATTTGGAGATGGTGCTTTCAACTGTTGAGGAGTTCCCTCATAAAGAAACGACCTTGGCTGCAGCATCAGTACAAACTGGTAACTATTTTAGTGTTACTAGATAAACATAACGCGAGCGCCAAATTTGAAGACGATGCTATCAACTGTTGGGGAGTTCCCTCATAAAAAAATGACCTTGGCTGCAGCATCAGTACAAACTCGTAATTATTTTAGTTTTACTACATAAACATAACGTGTGTGCCAAATTTGAAGACGGTGCTATCAACTGTTGAGGAGTTATCTCATGAAGAAACGACCTTGGCTGCAGCATCAGCACAAACTGGTAATTATTTTGGTGTTACTATATAAACATAAGACGTATGCCAAATTTGAAGACGGTGCTATCAACTGTTGAGGAGTTCCCTCATAAAGAAATGACTCTGGCTGCAGCATCAGTACAAACTGGTAATTATTTTGGTGTCACTAGATAAACATAACGCGTGTGCCAAATTTTAAGATGGTGCTATCAACTGTCGAGGAGTTCCCTCATGAAGAACGACCTTGGCTGCAGCATCAGCACAAACTGGTAATTATTTTGGTGTTACTAGATAAACATAAGGCACGTGCCACATTTTAAGACGGTGCTATCAACTGTTGAGGAGTTCCCTCATAATGAAATGACCCTGGCGCAGCATCAGTATAAACTGGTAATTATTTTGGTGTTACTATATAAACATAACGCGTGTGCCAAATTTGAAGACGGTGCTATCAACTGTTGAGGAGTGAGTCATGAAGAAACGACCTTGGCTGCAGCATCAGCGCAAACTGGTAATTATTTTTGTGTTACTAGATAAACAAAAGACGTGTGCCAAATTTGAAGACGGTACTATCAACTGTTGAGGAGTTCCCTCATAAAGAATTGACCCTGGCTGCAGCATCAGTACAAACTGGTAATTATTTTGGTGACACTAGATAAACATAACGCGTGTGCCAAATTTGAAGACGGTGCTATCAACTGTTGAGGAGTGGGTCATGAAGAAATGACCTTGGCTGCAGCATCAGCACAAACTGGTAATTATTTTGGTGTTACTAGATAAACATAAGACGTGTGCTAAATTTGAAGACGGTACTATCAACTGTTGAGGAGTTCCCTCATAAAGAAATGACCTTGGCTGCAGCATCAGCACAAACGGGTAATTATTTAATTTTGCTACATAAACCTAACGAATATGCCAAATTTAAATACGATCTGTTGTGGAGTTCTCCCATAAAGAAACGACCCTAGCTGCAGCATCAGAACAAACTGGTAATTATTTAATTTTGCTAGATAAACCTAACACGTATGCCAAATTTTAAGTCGATGCTATCAACTGTTGAGGAGTTCCCTCATAAAGAAATGACCCTGGCTGCAGCATCAGTACAAACTGGTAATTATTTTAGTTTTACTACATAAACTTAACGCGTATGCCAAATTTTAAGTCGATGCTATCAACTGTTGAGGAGTTCCCTTATAAAGAAACGACCCTCGCTGCAGCATCAGCACAGACTGGTAATTATTTTAGTTTTACTACATAAACCTAACGCCTCTGCCAGATTTGAAGACGATGCTATCAAGTGCTGAGGAGTACCGTCATGAAGAGACGACTCTGTCTGCAGTATCTGATACTTAAATAAAAATTCTTTGAGAGGCGCCGACAAAGGTAAAGACATCGACTCGTCCTCGCTTGGTACTTCATTTTAGAAAAAGTGTGTAAGAAATAAATCGGAGCATTCTACTTACATTGATATAATTATTATCTTACACGTAAAATGTTTTAGGTAGGTAGATTTTCCAGGTCCTCGGTTTGTACAAGTTCTACGCGAAAATCTGTCCTCGGTTTAGTGATATAAAGTCTAACACAACGTCCGCACTTTGTACAAGCTATAAGAAATATTGTGTAAAAATACGTCCTCGGAAGGACGTCCCAGGGCTTACGTAAGAGGTCCTCGGTTTGCTCACACAAAGTCCTCGTATGTGCATCGCTGGTCACATTTAGCTGTGTATTTCAGGTCCTCACTATGATAGCCGAAATTCATACAGAAAAATGTTGAGGTAGCATTATCCCAATAAGCTCATCACTATAGATTTAGTCACCTGTCTCTTTCTATCTTATTCTAAAAGGCCCACGAGGTGTTTAAACCAGTTTTTTGGAGGGTCCTCGGTTCGTTCTAGGATTAACAAGGTCCTCGTAAGGGTATCTGTACAAACAGGGGTGTGTGTGTGTGTGTGTGTGTGTGTGTGTGTGTGTGTGTGTGTGTCTGTCTGTGGCATCGTAGCTCCCGAACGGATGAACCGATTTCGATTTTGTTTTTTTTGTTTCATAGGGAATTAGTCGGGAGTGTTCTTAGCTATGTTTGATGAAAATCGGTCCAAGATGGCCGCCGCTACAAAATGGCGGATTACATATTTTTTTACAACTCCCTTAATATGGGTATCAAATGAAAGGGCTTGAATAGTAGAATACTATACACTTTGACAAATTTCAAATCCAAGATGGCCGCCACCACAAAGTGGCAAATTACATTTTTTTTTTTCAAAACTCCCTCAATATGGGTATCAAATGAAAGGGCTTGACTAGTACAATACTAAGTCTATGCTATTACAAATTTCAAATCCAAGATGGCCGCGACCACAAAATTGCGAAAAATATTTTTTTTTCACAACTCCTTCAGTATGTATCAAATGCAAGGGCTTGATAACTTGCCCACTATATTGAAAGGGAATGAGGAATATTAACTAACGAAATGAAAACTAAAAACTTGAAAATAATTTTTTTGTCTGATCAATGCTCTAGAATGATGAGGAAAGTGGAGTGATGACTGGTACCTACGACCACTGAGTTTGACTATTTTCAATACGAATGGAATTAGCTTACTTAAAAAGCGTAGGTATTTCTACATCAGATAGTGTCGCAGTCCCATTTTATAAACTAGATCTGAAATACCTAAGATATCTAATAGCTATGAAATACTTGGACGAAAGTTGAATAACTAAAGGAAGAACTAGAAAAAGGATATAATAAAACAAAAAAATCTGTTTGTCTTAAAAAATATTATTCAACTATAAATTAATAATTATTTTTTGACGGATAAAAAACCTGATTAAACACCAAATTACCTGAATCTTAAAACGCAAGAAAATAAAATAAATGAAATACAAAAATTAAGGAGTCCCTACAAAAAGCATGAAATAAAAAATTAAATAAAAAATTTAAAAAAACCCCCGACACAAAAAAAAATTAAATTAAATGCAAATAATTGGAAAAGGATCAAATAATTTAAAAACCCCCAACTTAAAGAATCTAGGTAACGATACTAAAACCCGTCACTTCACAGACGCGACTGGTATCGATATTTATTCACGAACAAACACAAACAATGATTTTGTAATGACATCATTTCACGTATACCTTGCATTTTTAAATGCCATTTAAGTTTAAACGTCTCTTAACTTTAAGCAACGTTCATAAATAAAGAGATATAACAAAATAAAAAATTTAAAAAACCCCCGACACAAAAAAAATAATTAAATTAAATGCAAATAATTGGAAAAGTATCAAATAATTTAAAAACCCCCAACTTAAAGAATCTAGGTAACGATACTAAAACAGATAAATGCATATGGAAGTCGGGGGACCTCTTAGCACAGAAGGTGTTCCACAGAACGGTCCCCCGACTTCCATATGCATTTATCTGTTTTAGTATCGTTACCTAGATTCTTTAAGTTGGGGGTTTTTAAATTATTTGATCCTTTTCCAATTATTTGCATTTAATTTAATTATTTTTTTTGTGTCGGGGGTTTTTTAAATTTTTTATTTTGTTATATCTCTTTATTTATGAACGTTGCTTAAAGTTAAGAGACGTTTAAACTTAAATGGCATTTAAAAATGCAAGGTATACGTGAAATGATGTCATTACAAAATCATTGTTTGTGTTTGTTCGTGAATAAATATCGATACCAGTCGCGTCTGTGAAGTGACGGGAGGACTCAAGTAAACAGTTTGACATACGCTTCTTCAATTGCACGACAAAACGCTCAATTCTCGGATATTCAGCTTGCCAATAACGTCACTCAGCCTGGTTGTCTAACTTCAATAATAAATTAATTACTAACCTATCCTTCTTAGATTCTCAAAATACGGAACAGATGTGACTGGTATTATTGACACATAACATAAATATACTGTATCTCAACAGAATCTGGTATTGATTTAAATAAAAAATGCTTAAAACATCCTTCAGGCGTACGACAAAATTTATAAAATCAAACTAAAAAATCTAAGAATGTCGAAATCTAAATCCAAAACTAATAACAAGAATAATAAAAGCACCAAAAGTAATTCACCATCTGAAGACGCTGCTAAAAGTGCTGAAATTACCGAAGTACTGAATGCTGAATTACCAGGTAATCTAAGTAACGTGACAGAAGGTATGAAAATAATAGTTTATTTTATTATGAAACAAATAGGTTTTAAACGAAATTCTAACTGAAACGGGTGAAAACAGGTTGAATAACACACCGCACTCCCGTAGAATTTGAATATTATTGACCGGGAGCGTTGTTGGTAAACATTTTGTGATACTGTTTCGTGAAGTTGTATTGAAAAAACAAGATTGCGGCGTTAGTTCCGATTTTGGACACGCCTAAAGATCTTTATACAACATAAAATTGAGGGGAGGGGTATACCAGAATCATACGGGTTAGAGTGCGGGATGATGCAGGGTGCTTTGTCGTCCCTCCGGCTCTTCAATTTATCTGTTAGTGACCTCAGGCCCGAGCTCAGCAGCATGCGTGTCGGTTGCAGGGTAAATGGTGTTAGTTACAACAACATGATGCATGTTATGCTGATGAAATGGTGCGGCATGGTGTGGCATGGTGCCTGTCGCCGGGGGCGATCGTGGTGTTGCTTAATGTATGTGAGACCTACGCTGCTGCACATGGTCTGGTCTGTAATGCCAAAAAATTTGAAAAGATGGGCCTTTGTAAATAGTAAATGACGGGAATGTACCGTAGAACTTGCCATAAACGATACGCCAATATGTAGAATCACTAAGTTTAAAAATCGTGGGCATTTTCTTACCGAAGACCTCTGCAGTGACCATGATGACATTGAGAGGCGTAGGGCTCTGGCGGTCAGGGGTAATATGGTGGCACGAAGATGTCCTCTGTGTACCAAGTAAAGACTACGCTTTTTAAAGCTTATTGTTAGAGTTTTTACACGGGTAATCTTTGGGTCAACTACTCGAAAAGGGCTCTGAGTGTTCTATGCGTCCAATACAACAATGTTTTTAGGATGCTGTTGTGACTAGGTACTTCGTTTTTGCAGTGCCTCAGAAATGTTTGCGATAAATACCGACGGATATCATGCCATCATCCTCAAAAAAAAAAGGCGTCAGTCCTGAGCAAAATAAGAGGCAATAGCATCCTGAAGGCTGTGGCAGTAGACACTTCCTCACTCACTCTTCGGTTATAAGGCAATTTGTGAGAAGTCTAGTTTCCATTTCTCGGTGTGTCTAGTTGATGTGGTCTTCTCATTAATTCGTCTTTAAAGTTACTAACAATAGCTTTTTAAGTGCAAACCTGTTACTAACAATTTATGGATCTTTTTAGTTTTCAGAAAAAAAAATATATATTTAGATAGATAAAACGTTGTATGTAACAAAAGACACAATACAGGTAATACAGGTACAGATACACGTGTTATAATTAATACTAGTAGTTCTCCCGCGACTTCGTCCGCGTGGATTTCGTTATTTTTCTAAAAAAAATTTAAGACCTTCATTTAAAAGGTATTTTTGAAAATAATGATTAATATCTTATAATTTATTCAGAAAAGCCTCAATTTTATAAGTTAAAGGAATAAGTTTTTTTTATGTAAACTATTAATTCAAGTTTATTAACTCAAGGAATAAGATTTTTCATACAAACAAAATACCCCCTTTTCATCCCCCTTAAAGGTTGATTTTCCAAAGTCTCCTTCTTAGTGCTCCCCTACATTATAAAAGGAAGCCGTGTGCAAAATTTCAGATTCCTAGTCCCAGCATTCTATAATTGAGGGTCCAGTAGTTTCAGCTGTGCGTTATGCGTATATGTCAGTCAGTCAGTATCTTCTTTTGTATACAATAGAAGAAGATTATCAGCTATAAAAGTAAATCACGAGTTCAAATTCGCAAACAAAAGTTTGTTTCGGTAGGTGGTAACTACGCCATTTAAAAGAAGCTTCGAACATAACTCCACGGTTCTAAAAGCTATCAGAAGTACCTAACGAACAGCCAGCAAGCATTTTTATTAGTATATGTTTATACACAATGCATAAAATCAGGATATCGTAATTCAGCGGAACCTAAATCAACAAAAAAGTACGCGACAAAAAGTGAAGAGTCGATTTCATGACATAAGCTAGTCTGTATATAAGCTAGGTCGAACTACATCGGGGCACAAATCATCATGACTCGTCTAGCAGTAGTCGCATTTATAGCCTTAGGGCTCTTCGCTATCACTAGCGCCACCCCAGGTATTATTTTGTGTTTATTTTTCTCTAGTTTTGTTTTGGTTTACATCCACACCGCAATAAAAACAAAGTGGATGGAATTTACTATTGGACTATGAGTTTCGTGCTTGCCAATACTTTATATGGAATCTATACTTATAATAAATCTGTAGAAGGGTCAATTCTGTACATTGAAAATATTGAAAAAATAAATAGCGGGGGGTGTTGCTGGATCGATACCAAACCCAAATATGTGATTAAAAAAATTTTTGTCTGTCTGTCTGTCTGTCTGTCTGTCTGTCTGTCTGTATATGCAGGCATCACGTGAAAACTAACGGTTCGATTTCGTTGAAACTTGGTATAATTATACCTTATTATCCTGGGCATAAAATAGGATACTTTTTATCCTGGAAAAATACGTAGAAAAAAAAATCTTATTTTTCAGTTTTATTCATAGACGTTGTTCTGTAGAACCGCGAACACACGTTGCATTACCCGCAGTGGATAATTTTCCATTTCAATTTAAGATAATACAGTTTCCTGTAGCTTTGTGTTACACCATGACAATAAATAAGGCTCAAGGTCAGACCCTAGGAGTTGCTGGCGTAGATCTTACCGCGAGTTGTTTTTCACACGGGCAACTTTACGTAGCTCTTTCCCGTGTGAGCAGTCCAAGAAATCTTCATGTTCATATTCCGGACGAGATCACTAACAATGTTGTGTATGCTGAAGCTCTCAATTAACTTTCTGTCGCATTGTCACGATCACTTTTTTATTATTGCAAACTTTTCGTCACTGTCAGTAATTTACTGCTACATGCTACTTATCAAGGTCGGAATTACTATGAAAAAAATACTTACTACAGAACGCGAGCTCAACAGCAGTAGCTCAATAGAGGGATCTCCTTAATTATTATAAGCTTAGCCGTATTTGGGTCCAATAGATATTTATAAGATGTCATTGTCAGAGTTACTCAAAATGGAGAAATAAACCATCCACGCGAAGACCGACATCCGCGCGGACGGAGTCGCGGGCGGAAGCTAGTAGAATATATGAACTAAACTCCTTATAAAAAAATATGTTGATATTCTAAGATTTGATTAAAGTTAGATTCAAATTGGTCGTCAGGTTCAAAGTGGTTTTTTATCTAGACTCGTGTAGATTCAACATTATGACTTTCGTCGAATTACTTGATCTGTTTGTATTTTACGACCTTGCTAAAACGAATCCTTCATTTAGCAAAATCATATGCCCCTCGGTTCCGTGGAAATATGTTAGCCCTCCAGAGATCTACCATCAATTGCGTAATCGATCGGTTTTGCGTGGATGTGACGCATGTTTGCCCCCAACTTGTTTTTTTTTTTTTGTGTTTGTGTTCTTTCATGCGTCATGCAAATAAACGTATTTTCTTTCTTTCGATTTGAAGGTTTTTAAAACTGTGTTTCCACGTTTCTAAAACTTGTGTTATATCTAATTTGCAGGTGGATATGGCGGAGATAAAGAAGGCGGTGGAGGTGGTGGATCATCCGGAGGTGGAGGCGGCGGCTCATCTGGCGGTGGCGGCGGTCATGGCGCTGGCGGCGGCGGTGGCAGTGGCGGCGGAGGCGGCCACGACGCTGGTGTAGGCGGCGGTAACAGCGGCGGTGGCGGCCACGGCGGTGGAAACGACGGTGGAAGTGGTCATGGCGGAAGTGGTGGCGGAGCCGGCGGTGGTCACGGCAGCGGCGGCGGTGGTGGCGGCGGCGGCCACAAACAACCAGGTTACGGGTAAATATTACGATTTATCTTCTACTATATAGTTGTTTTGTGCATTTGGAGGTCCGATATCTTCATCCAAAGTACTCTCCATAAACTATTGTCTATCAGAAAATGCATTTTATGATACGACTTCCTTTTGTACTTAAAATAAATTATTTAGGTTTGCACTTGTAATGTAAAGAGACAATACTTTTTTCCGTTCCTGTATATAAATACAAAACGTTTGTAATTCATTTGATAATAATATTTACATTGTTTTGTTTGTTTCAGACGTTAAGCTGCTACCTGAAGGTCCCGGTCAAAGAAATTCAAAAGCTCAATGTGATAAATCAAATAGTTTATGCAAATAAAAGTTATTGTTTTTTATAAAATACTTTAGCTTTTTAATCCATATACTTACTTCTACCCTTTAGATGACAAGCCATAACAGTTTTAATCCCAACAGTGCCCAAAGGGTACAGACCTATATCGCAGCTTGGTAATCATGGCGTCAATATAATTTGCTGTTGTTGATGTTTCCAATACCTTATTTAGATCATCATTGTATCGTTGTATAGCACATTGGATCGTAGTAAGCCAAATTAGCTACATGTGAATAATTATAACAAACAAAATCGCAAAAAAATTTAATGTAAATACCAAATTCGAATAATTAAACAAAGAAAGGGAAAGTTACCACACGATCCACACACTTCAATGTCCATATAAAGGTAGGATATACGTCATTTTGTTATATCTCTTTATTTATGAACGTTGCTTAAAGTTAAGAGACGTTTAAACTTAAATGGCATTTAAAAATGCAAGGTATACTTGAAATGATGTCATTAGAAAATCATTGTTTGTGTTTGTTCGTGAATAAATATCGATACCAGTCGCGTCTGTGAAGTGACGGGAGGACTCAAGTAAACAGTTTGACATACGCTTCTTCAATTGCACGACAAAACGCTCAATTCTCGGATATTCAGCTTGCCAATAACGTCACTCAGCCTGGTTGTCTAATTTCAATAATAAATTAATTACTAACCTATCCTTCTTAGATTCTCAAAATACGGAACAGAATACTTCGGCTTTAAAAAAAAATGTGACTGGTATTATTGACAAATAACATAATTATACGTCTCAACAGAATCTGGGATTGATTTAAATAAAAAATGATTAAAACATCCTTCAGGCGTTCGACAAAATTTATAAAATCAAACTAAAAAATCTAAGAATGTCGAAATCTAAATCCAAAACGAATAAAAAGAATAATAAAAGCACCAAAAGTAATTCACCATCTGAAGACGCTGCTAAAAGTGCTGAAATTACCGAAGTACTGAATGCTGAATTACCAGGTAATCTAAGTAACGTGACAGAAGGTATGAAAATAATAGTTTATTTTATTATGAAACAAATAGGTTTTAAACGAAATTCTAACTGAAACGGGTGAAAACAGGTTGAATAACACACCGCACTCCCGTAGAATTTGAATATTATTGACCGGGAGCGTTGTTGGTAAACATTTTGTGATACTGTTTCGTGAAATTGTATTGAAAAAACAAGATTGCGGCGTTAGTTCCGATTTTGGACACACGCCTAAATATCCTTATACAACATAAAATTGAGGGGAGGGGTATACCGGAGGAGCTGCTCAGTGTACTGCAGTTTTGATATGGTAGCCAGACAAACCGTGTTAAATGGTTTAATGCGCTCTCGGAATCATACGGGTTGGAGTGCGGGATGATGCAGGGTGCTTTGTCGTCTCTCCGGCTCTTTAATTTATCTGTTAGTGACCTCAGGCCCGAGCTCAGCAGCATGCGTGTCGGTTGCAGGGTAAATGGTGTTAGTTACAACAACATGATGCATGTTATGCTGATGACATGGTGCGGCATGGTGTGTCATGGTGCCTGTCGCCGGGGGCGATCGTGGTGTTGCTTAATGTATGTGAGACCTACGCTGCTGCACATGGTCTGGTCTGTAATGCCAAAAATTTTTGAAAACATGGGCCTTTGTAAATGGTAAATGACGGGAATGTACCGTAGAACTTGCCATAAACGATACGCCAATACGTAGAATCACTAAGTTTAAAAATCGTGGGCATTTTCTTACCGAAGACCTCCAATACAACAATGTTTTTAGGATGCTGTTGTAACTAGGTACTTCGTTTTTGCAGTGCCTCAGAAATGTTTGCGATAAATACCGATGGATATCATGCCATCATCCTCAAAAAAAAAAAACGGCGTCAGTTCTGAGCAAAATAAGAGGCAATCACAATAGCATCCTGAAGGCTGTGGCGGTAGACACTTCCTCACTCACTCTTCGGTTATAAGGCAATTTGTGAGAAGCCTAGTTTCCATTTCTCGGTGTGTCTAGTTGATGTGGTCTTCTCATTAATTCGTATTTAAAGTTACTAACAACAGCTCTTTAAGTGCAAACCTGTTACTAACAATTTATGGATCACTAGCTGTGCCCGCGACTTCGTCCGCGTGGAATAGTGACTTTTCGGGCAGCATATTTTCAACTAGCTTCCGCCCGCGACTCCGTCCGCGCGGATGTCGGTCTTCGCGTGGATGGTTTATTTCTCCATTTTGAGTAACTCTGACAATGACATCTTATAAATATCTATTGGACCCAAATACGGCTAAGCCTATAATAATTAAGGAGATCCCTCTATTGAGCAACTGCTGTTGAGCTCGCGTTCTGTAGTAAGTATTTTTTTCATAGTAATTCCGACCTTGATAAGTAGCATGTAGCAGTAAATTACTGACAATGACGAAAAGTTTGCAATAATAAAAAAGTGATCGTGACAATGCGACAGAAAGTTAATTGAGAGCTTCAGCATACACAACATTGTTAGTGAGCTCGTCCGGAATATGAACATGAAGATTTCTTGGACTGCTCACATGGGAAAGAGCTACGTAAAGTTGCCCGTGTGAAAAACAACTCGCGGTAAGATCTACGCCAGCAACTCCTAGGGTCTGACCTTGAGCCTTATTTATTGTCATGGCGTAACACAAAGCTACAGGAAACTGTATTCTCTTAAATTGAAATGGAAAATTATCCACTACGGGTAATGCAACGTGTGTTCGCGGTTCTACAGAACAACGTCTATGAATAAAACCGAAAAATAATATTTTTTTTCTACGTATTTTTCCAGGATAAAAAGTATCCTATTTTATGCCCAGGATAATAAAGTATAATTATACCAAGTTTCATCGAAATCGAACCGTTAGTTTTCACGTGATGCCTGCATATACAGACAGACAGACAGACAGACAGACAGACAGACAAAAATTTTTTTAATCACATATTTGGGTTTGGTATCGATCCAGCAACACCCCCCGCTATTTATTTTTTCAATATTTTCAATGTACAGAATTGACCCTTCTACAGATTTATTATATGTATAGATTTTAGTTGTCAGAAAAAAATGATTTTTTTCTTTAGGTATATATTTAGATAGATAGATAAAACGTTTTTTCAATGCAACAAAAGACACGATACAGGTAATACAGGTACAGATACACGTGTTATAATTAATACTAGTAGTTCTCCCGCGACTTTGTCCGCGTGGATTTCGTTATTTTTCTTAAATTTTTTAAGACCTTCATTTAAAAGGTATTTTTGAAAATAATGATTAATATCTTATAATTTATTCAGAAAAGCTTCAATTTTATAAGTTAAAGGAATACGTTTTTTTATGTAAACTATGTCCTCCCTTTTCACCTCGATAGGGCTTGTTTTCTAAAAATTGTTTGGTATATTTCAATTATGTGAATAAAATTTTATTTATACCCGTTTTCGCAGTAAAAGCTGCTCTTTGTGTATTACCCCTTTCCACACCGCCAGGGGTTGATTTTTGAAAAACCCCACACATGTTTTTTGATTTAAGTTAATTTGATATTGACAGCTTGTTAAAATATTTCCATACAAATTTTTACACCCCCTAAACGCATTTTGAGGGGCAGTTTAAAAAATATTATTAATTAACTTTATTATTTACTATCCTTATAAAGGATAGTTTTCGAAAATATATGATTACGACCTTTATAAGTAATTTAGATAGGCATTTGGGCCAAGTTTCAAGCTTTTAGATCAAAGAAATGAGATTTTTTATATCAACTGTATCCCCCTTTTCACCTCTAAAGACGATAGTTTTTAAAAGGTCTTTTGTGACCTTTCCAATAAATAACGTACTTTTATGACAACTAATGGAAAGTTTCCATTATTTGTCTTAGTCAATATGGGTAAGTGTGACATACTTTTCACAACGTTTACTTTGAACATATAAATCAAGACGTTTAAGGTTGAATTTCCAACTATCTCCTAAAGCAAATTGTAATAAGGTTCATAATGGCTAGAAAACAATATGTTTTGTACAATTTGAATCACTATTTGTTGGTTTTTAGGGTCCGAAATAAAAGTACTACGTCAGACACACTTCCCCAGCGAAACGAGGCAAGTGTGACTACATAATAAACCCTCGATAGACAGGTGTTTTAAATAATAAAAACTTTTTTACAAAAAAAACAACCGACTTCCAAAAACACTATAAATAAAGAGAAAAATAACTTTAATTTCGGAAGTCGGTGTCTTTGGATTTGTATTTTAGTTTTTGCCACCGACTTCCGAAATTAAAGTTATTTTTCTCTTTATTTATAGTGTTTTTGGAAGTCGGTTGTTTTTTTTGTAAAAAAGTTTTTATTTTTCACTTTTTAGCGGGTCAGTTTGTAATTTATCTAAGTTATAATAGCCTAATGTCAACTGCTTATCGCCTTTTACAAAATATTGCTTTTCCCGATGCATGGACGTTAATTGTTGAGGAGTTCTCCTAGTAAGAACCAGGAGAACTGGAGCTGATTGAGAAGTCACCATCAGCTCCACTTCACCATGCGCATTGTAATGAGCATAAATTGCTTAGCAGCCATATTAAAGTAATCGAATCGCAACCCGTGAAATATTTGTCATTGAGTAGTGCCATTCGTGGTCTTCATCATCAGCTCCACTTTACCAAATCATAATTTCCGAGAGCAAATGCTCAAGTTACTTTAATAATAGACTTAGGCAAGAAAAATTTTGCTAAGGGCCAAGTTTATGTTACGCTTAGTCGTGTAAAGACGCTGTATGACATTGTATTATGCGACTTGGAGCCTACCGAATTGCTAAATAGACCACATGACGAAAAGGCATTGCGTGAAATGCAACGATTGAGGCTTTTACAAATCATCATCAGCCAATTGCAGTTTACTGCTGGACGTAGACCTCCCGAAGTTTGCGCCAACGTTCGCGATCCTCCGCTTCTCTCATCTAGCCACTACCGGCAACATTTGTTAGGATTACAGAAGAAAAACTCGCAAAAGTATTTCACTTTAAGAAGTATTTATTAGTTTTTAGACTAGATGCTGATAATCCTGGCTGCAGCATCAGGCCAGACTTATGTCAACATTGCATTGAACTTAAAATTTAGTCCTGTTTAAATTGAGCCCAAACACGACTACGGTGCTGTAATTTCAAGGTTTGTACTTTTTCTGATGCTCGACTGGCTTCAGCATCAGGTCTCTATGTACTTCGGTGTTCCTCATTAACAGTACGTTTATCCACACATCGAGCCCTTTTCAATGAGCCTAAACACGATATATCTGCTGTTAGTTGTCGAGGAGTTAGGTACTCTGCAGACTATCCTGTCTGCAGCATCAGGTCATAACTTGATGATCATGAGACCTAATGTGGCAAATGCCCTATCAAACATCAAAACAATTTACTAAAACAGTCCTTGCCTGTTCGAGTAACTTCTTACTGTTAAGGAGTTGAACCTTCCATCATCAGCCCAGCTACCTGAGATGGTGACAACCGTACGCAAATACACAAGATACTTCATAAAATATGCGAAAAACAATAAGTGAGCCTATAAAATTTGAGGGTTGCTCTCGATTTCTCTAAGATCCCTTCATCAGATCCTAACTTGGTGACAATGGGACCACCTCAGAACTATCTACTTTCGAACAAAAAAAGAATTTTGAAAATCCGTCGACAATTGGCGGAGTAATCGATGAACAAACATACAAAAAAAAAAAAAAAAAACATACAAACATCCGAACATAGTACCTCCTCCTTTTTGTGAAGTCGGTAAAAAGTGCAAATTTCGTGCTACCTATGCATGTCAACTTTTAATATCTTACTTAAATTACTTACATCTGATGTTATGTTAATTTAAAATAGAAAAAAATATGGGGTAAGTGTGTCATACCAGGGGGTATAAAACATTAAGTTCAATTATTTCTATGCGACTTAGTCCAAATCCGTTCTTCTCCATTACGTGCAAGCAGTTGGCTAGACTTTGCTCGTATTTTGCACTTAAAGCTTTTGGTCTACCCATATTATCGGATTTCTGGCCTCGTCTACCATTGACGTGACTCATTATTGTAGTACGTGGTATTTTAAATAGAGAAGCAGCTGCATAACCGGACAATCTGCCACTTTTCACCTCCTCTACAGCTTCGTCTAATTTTATTTTGGTCCCTCCAGGGCCTGTTCTTTTGCGAACGTAATTACGAACCATCTTTTTGTCTGAAATAAAAAAGAAAATATTAAATACCTACAATAAAAACAATTGATCATAGACGCAGTACGCCACCCCACAAACCCCCAGATCATCAGCAATTTTGCGAAACCGAACCACTTTCCTTGTGGAATCTATAAGTACAGTCAACAGCAAAAGTAGATGATCTAAATCAGAAATTCAATACTAATGAACGAAATTCGCGTCAGGACTGTGTGGCGTCGAAGTGATTCAAACCACTCAACGCCACATCAACGCCACACAGAAATCACTTCGACGCCATACAGTTCTGACGGGAACTCCGTTCATTAGTATTGAATTTCTGATTTTGATCATCTACTTTTGCTGTTGACTGTACCTATCTACTTATGGGTTTCACAAGGAAATTGGTTCGGTTTCATTGGTGCAGTTGTTCCCTAAATTATGCTTATTTCTCCTGCTATACGAGACCACGGCGACTGTGTGCAAAATAATATCTTACTGTCTGACCACACACTTTCTTTTTTTTACTATAAATGAAACATTCCTCTGAGTTAAGTGAACTCTACTTATCGTACCTAATTAGATAATCGGACACTATAAATTTATTATAAATGGGGCGCTACAGCAAATATTCAAAATGTTAAAACGTAAATCTGTAAGTAAAATAACAAAAAGCCAATAAAGGCCTCCTGAATGTTATATTCAAAACTATAAGTACAATAGTGACATGCCCCGATCTAGCACGGGTGGACATAAAATAATGGCTGTTACTCAGGGATAGTGTAGAATTTCTATTAATAAAATTGGATCAATTCAGTAGTTCCAGAGATTATCCTAACTTAAAAAAACAACAGGTAGGTAGGTAAGTACATCTAAGTAAGTAATAATAATTACTCATAAATAAAGGTTTGACACTCCTGACTTGAGGCAAGTGTGACATATAGACACACTTGCCTCAAGTAAAGTAAACACACTTTCCCAGACTCAAGATTTTTAGATTATATTTTTTAAAGTTATGTAAAACTTTTATTTTCAACAATAAAAATAAAATAGTTAGAATAACATAAAGTTTAACATATATAAAAATAACTTACCTATGCAAAATCCGCGGATTCGACGAAATCTCCGAGATTTTTATTGATGAAACACCACGCACCTTATTGCGTCACGCATTAAAAAATGTGAGATGTTACAAAATAGCGATAACTATAAAAGTACTTGACTACGACACCTAGAAAAAAAATTGAGAATCCATTCATTTTTTACTCATACCAACAGAGGGCGCCAGCACCAAAAGCTTAATTAGTTGTCGTGATATAAAGGGTAGTTACACTTACCCCGTAGCTACATTTACCCATATTGACTACTTATAAGACAACTAATGGAAAGTTTCCATTATTTGTCTTATACAAACAGGGTTATAGGTAAAACATTAACAACCTCTTAAGAGGTCATTGTACTCATCATTATGAACAACTTTTACTATGGGTCCATACCTGAATTCACGAAAAAAAAATCAGCGGTTCCCTACATTTAGAAAGAAAAAGTATTTATTGCGACTCGTACAGGAAGATCACAAACTAAACTGAACAAAGTCAAATAAAAATTCAAGTTATATAAAAAAAAGAAAAGTAACAAAAGGAAAATAAAACAGAAAGTCCTATACGAGGCCAAAAGGCTCCTATCTCAGCATGATGCTGCGACATTTAAAAAATAAACGTCACAGCGCTGGTATTCTGATAGGGCCCGCTGTGCTGTCACGGGCAGTTGCAGAAACAGAAATAAATAATTATGAAAAATATTAGCAAATAATAAAACAAATAATTTTTTTAATCTGCGCCAGACGTAACCTCATTACTTGTGTTACTTGTACCTTTATAATTCGTCAAACTGTACGGAACGGCTGATCTTTTTTAGGTTGTTAATGTTATACCAATAACCCTGTATATACCAATTTTCAAGTAAATCAAGCCACTCAGTAAAATCCTCCCCTGTAAAATTGACTACCCCTTTTCACCCCGTCAAGGGTAGATTTTCGAAAAACCCTGATATACATTATTCTTTATATCTGGTGCTATGTATAAATACTGAGTTTCAAGTAAATCGGACCACGCACTAAAAGTCTTCAATACAAACTTTGAAACCCCGTAATTCCCCTTTAGGGGGTAGCGTAGAAAAATAAAAAAAACACATAGGTACTTCATAATTTACTTAGATAAGTATTCTTGTCAAGTTTCAAGTTTATTAACTCAAGGAATAAGATTTCATACCAACAAAATACCCCCTTTTCACCCCTATTAAAGGTTGAATTTCCAAAATCTCCTTCTTAGTGCTCCCCTACATTATAAAAGGAAGCCGTGTGCAAAATTTCACATTCCTAGTTCCAGCATTCTATAACTGAGGTCCCAGTAGTTTCGGTTGTGCGTTATGCGTATGTCAGTCACTCAGTTTCTCCTTTTCTATACAATAGAAGAAGATTATCAGTTATAAAAGTAAATCACGAGTTCAAATTCGCAAACAAAAGTTTGTTTCGGTAGGTGGTAACTACGCCATTTAAAAGAAGCTTCGAACATAACTCCACGGTTCTAAAAGCTATCAGAAGTACCTAACGAACAGCCAGCAAGCATTTTTATTAATATATGTATTTATATATACCTCAATGCATAAAATCAGGATATCGTAATTCAGCGGAACCTAAATCAACAAAAAAGAACGCGGCAAAAAGTGAAGAGTCGATTCCATGACATAAGCTAGTCTGTATATAAGCTAGGTCGAACTACATCGGGGCACAAATCATCATGACTCGTCTAGCAGTAGTCGCATTTATAGCCTTAGGGCTCTTCGCTATCACTAGCGCCACCCCAGGTATTATTTTGTGTTTATTTTTCTAGTTTTGTTTTGGTTTACATCCGCATCGCAATAAAAACAAAGTGGATGGAATTTTCTATTGGACTATTAGTTTCGTGCTTGCCAATACTTTATTAGGAATAGAATATATAAATTAAACTCCTTATAAAAAATATGTTGATATTCTAAGATTTGTTTAAAGTTAGATTCAAATTGGTCGTCAGGTTCAAAGTGGTTTTTCATCTAGACTCGTGTAGATTCAACATTCTGACTGTCGTCGAATTACTTGATCTGTTTGTATTTTACGACCTTGCTAAAACGAACCCAACCCCTTGTTATTTTTTTTGTGTTTGTGTTCTTTTCATGCGTCATGCAAATGAACGATTTTTTTTCTTTCGATTTCAATGTTTTTGAAACTTGTGTTTCCACGTTTCTAAAACTTGTGTTATTTCTAATTTGCAGGTGGATATGGCGGAGGTAATGAAGGCGGTGGAGGCGGCGGCTCATCCGGCGGTGGCGGCGGTCATGGCGGCGGTCATGGCGCTGGCGGCGGCGGTGGCAGTGGCGGCGGAGGCGGCCACGACGCTGGTGTAGGCGGCGGCCACGGCGGTGGAAACGACGGTGGAAGCGGCGGACATGGTCATGGCGGAAGTGGTGGCGGCGGCGGCGGTGGTCACGGCGGCGGCAGCGGCGGCGGCGGCGGCCACAAACAACCAGGTTACGGGTAAATATTACGATTTTATCTTTTACTATATAGTTGTTTTGTGCTTTTGGAGGTCCGATATCTTCATCCAAAGTACTCTCCATAAACTTTTGTCTATCAGAAAATGTATTTTATGATACGACATCCTTTTGTACTTAAAATAAATTATGTAGGTTGGCACTTGTAATGTAAAGAGACAATACTTTTTTCCGTTCCTGTAAATAAATACAAAACGTTTGTAAATCATTTGATAGTAATATTAACATTGTTTTGTTTGTTTCAGACGTTAAGCTGCTACCTGAAGGTCCCGATCAAAGAAATTCAAAAGCTCAATGTGATAAATCAAATAGTTTATACAAATAAAAGTTATTGTTTTTATAAAATGCTTCATTTTTTTTAATCCATATACTTACTTCTACCATTTAGATGATAAGCCATAACAGTTTTAATCCCAACAGTGCCCAAAAGGTACAGACCTATATCGCAGTTTGGTAATCATGGCGTCAATATAATATGCTGTTGTTGATGTTTCCAATACCTTATTTAGATCATCATTGTATCGTTGTATAGCACATTGGATCGTAGTATACCAAATTCGCTCTATGTGAATAATTAAAACAAAGAAAGGGAAAGTTACCACACGATCCCCACACTGCAAAGTCCGTGTAAAAGTAGTCACGTCACGTTACGTTCATTCACGTCATAATCTCTTTATTTATGAACGTTGCTTAAAGTTAGGAGACGTTTAAGTTAAGAGACTCAATGGCAAAGTATAACTTGAAATGATGTCATTAGAAAAGCATTGTTTGTGTTTGTTCGTCATTAAACATCAATAATCGCGTCTGTGAAGTGACGGGAGGACTCAAGTCCACAATTTGACATATGCTTCTTCAATTGCACGACAAAACGCTCAATTCTCGGGTATTCACCTTACCAATAACGTCACTCAGCCTGGGTGTCTAATTGCATTTACTAACCTATCCTTCTTAGATTGGCAAAATACGGAGCACAATCCTTCGGCTTTTTAAAAAAAATATGACTGGTATTATTGACATATAAAATAAATATACATCTCTACAGAATCCAGTTTTGATTTAGATAAAAAAATGCTTAAAACATCCTTCTCGTGTAAGATAAAATTTATAAAATCAAAAAAAAATCTAAGAATGTCGAAATCCAAATCCAAAACTAATAACAAAAATAATAAAATCACCAAGAGTAATTCACCCTCTGAAGACGCTGCTGAAAGTGCTGAAATTACCAAAATACTGAATGCTGAATTACCAGAAGGGCAATTCTCGTAATTTTAAGAACGTTCACAGTCTGATCTCAGTCTCCATCTGTCAAAAATACCTCTAATTTCCCTACATTTTGACAAGTTTTTGACATTTGTTTGTCGCCGAGATGAGACTGCGACTAGATTTTGAACGTTATAAATTACGAGAATTGACCTTTTGGTAATCTTAATAACGTGACAAAGGTATGGCAACAGTTGTTTATTTTAATATGAAGCAAATAGGTAGTAAACGAAATTCTAACAGAAACGGGTGAAAAGAGGTTGAATAACACAGCGCACTCCCGTAGAATTTGAATAACATTGACATGAGCGTTGTTGGTAAGCATTTTGTGATACTGTTTCGCGAAGTTGTACCTATTGAAAAAACAAGATTGCGGCGTTAGTTCCAATTTTGGACACGCGCCTATTGATCAACAACATCATACAACATAAAATTGAGGAGAGGGGTATACCGGAGGAACTGCTCAGTGTACTGCAGTTTTGGTATCGTAGCCAGATAAACCATGTTAAATGGCCTAATGCGCTCTCGGAATCATATGGGTTGGAGTGCGGAGTGATGCAGGGTGCTTTGTCGTCTCTCCGGCTCTTCAATTTATCTGTGTGACCTCATGGCTGAGCTCAGCAGCATGCGTGTCGGTTGCAGGGTAAATGGTGTTAGTTACAATAACATGATGCATGTTATGCGGATGACATGGTGCTGCATGCTGCATGGTATGGCATGGTGCCTGTCGCCGGGGGCGATGGTGAAATTGCTTAATGTATGTGAGTCCTACGCTGCTGCACATGGTCTGGTCTGTAATGCCAAAAAATTTGAAAACATGGTAAATGCCGGGAATGTACCGTAGAAATTGCCATAAACGGTACGCCAATACTTAGAATCACTAAGTTTAAAAATCGTGGGCATTTTCTTACCGAAGACCTCTGCAGTGACCATGATGACATGGAGAGGCCTAGGGCTCTGGCGGTCAGGAGTAATATGATGGCACGAAGATGTCCTCGGTGTAGGTACCAGGTAAAGATTACGCTTTAGAGCTTATTGTTAGAGTTTTTACACCGGTAATTTTGGGATCTCTCGAAAAGGTCGCTGAGTGTTCTACGCGTCCAATACAACAATGTTTTTAGGATGCTGTTGTGACTACTTCGTTTTTGCAGTGCCTCAGAAATGTTTGCGATAAATACCGATGGATATCATGCCAACATCCGCAAAAAAAAAAAACGACATCATTCCTGAGCAAAATAAGAGGCAATCACTTATGAGACAAAATAAGAGGCAATCAGGGCATCCTGAAGGCTGTGGCGGTAGACACTTCCTCACTTACTGTTCGGTTATAAGGCAATTTGTGAGAAGCCAAGTTTCCATTTCTCGATGTGTCTAGTTGATGTGGTCTTCTCATTAATTCGTCTTTAAAGTTACTAACAATAGCTTTTTAAGTGCAAACCTGTTACTAACAATGTATGGATTAGGTAATACAGGTACACATACAGGTTATTTATTTTTAATACTAGTAGTTTGCGACCTGCGACTTCGTCCACGTGGTAATCGTTCTTTTTCTGAAATTTTTTAACACCTTCATTTAAAAGGCAGTTTTGAAAATAATGATTAACATCTTAGGTATAATTTATTCAGAAAAGCTTCAATTTTATAAGTTAAAGTAATAAGTTTTTTATGTAAACTATGTCCGAAAAGAAAGAAAAGAAATATATGGAAAGTTTCCATTGCTTGTCTTATACGTTATTTATACCAATATTCAAGTAAATCAAGCCACTCAGTAAAATCCTCCCCTGTAAAATTGGCTACCCCTTTTCAACCCGTCAGGGATAGATTTTCGAAAAATCCTGATATACATTATTCTTTATTTTTGGTCCTAAGTATAAATATGATCTACTTCATTTATTAAAAAATCAACCACAAATGGTGTTATTTGCTGATGACACTTCCTTAATTTTTAAGGTAAATAGACGTGCTACAAATTATGACGACGTAAATAACGCCTTACTGCAGGTCCAAAGTTGGTTCACTGCTAATAATTTAGTATTAAATGGGAAAAAAACTAAGTGCATAAGATTTTCTCTACCAAATGTAAAGAGTAGTGATTGTGAGATAGTATTGAATCAAGAGAAACTAGAATTCGTCGATGAAACGGTTTTCCTGGGGATCACGCTCGACTCAAGGCTACAATGGGGTCCTCATTTAACATCTCTTGCAGGACGGCTAAGTTCAGCAGCTTATGCTGTCAGAAAAATCCGCCAATTTACTGATATAGATACCGCGAGACTGGTCTATTTTAGTTACTTTCATAGTATCATGTCTTACGGTATTTTGCTTTGGGGACGGGCTGCAGACATCGATTCTATTTTTATTCTGCAGAAAAGAGCCATCAGAGCCATATATAACCTCTGCAGGCGTGATTAAGGGAACTGTTTAAGGAAATTAACATCATGACGGTACCTTGTCAATATATCTACGAAAACATCATGTATGTAAGAAAAAACTTACTTCTTTTTGGTAAAAGAGGTGAAAGACATAATTATAGTACTAGGAATAGGGACCTATTAGTTCAACCAGGTTTCAGACTGGCTAAAGTAGACTCATCTTTTATGGGGTACTGTTTAAAATGTTATAATAAAATACCTCCCCACATTCTTCAACTGAATGAGACAAAATTCAAGTCTTGTATAAAACGCACACTATGCAGTCAGGCATATTATAAGTTAGGGGATTACATCGCTGATAAAAATGCCTGGCTCAATGCTGGTCCTGCTCCACAACCACAACTAATTGATTAACACTTGAAAATACTGTTGGAGCTGCTGAAGATTGTAAGATTATCTTTGCATTGTATAAACTCAATTTCCTTTGCATTGTATAACTGCATAGCACAGATGTGAGTTCTATGTAAGTATACCTTCTTTACCATTTACCGGGTAATATGTCTTTCATTGACTTGAATGTGCCATGGCAGCTGATAGTATGTCATACTCACACAAATGTCTCGCTGACGGTGGCGTGTGTATTGGATCATTTAGCTCCCTTCAAAATGGTTGAGCTGAATGGTGCTGATCTATGTGTCATGTTCGTGAACGGGCGCCGTCAGTTGGGGCTGGTCATCACTCAGCTGCCTAGGCTTATTTTTAATTATTTTATTTTTGGATTGTTGTCTTCTTACTATTTGCTGTACTCTGGACGCTCTTAACGCGTACGTATTTTTTTACATCGTTCTCACATATAATTGTAAATTCAACATTAATGATGTAACTAATATTTTTGTAAAAATACAATTTAAAAGAGTGTCCATGGAGTTTCTTGCCCGTTCTTCTCCATAGGTACCTACGCTTTGGAATGGGCAACTAGCTTCATATTTTCTGACTGACCGACTTCTTGACAATTCAAAAGTGCCTGTAAATGTTTTAATTGAAATAAATAATTTGAGTTTGAGTTTTTGAAATACTGAGTTTCAAATAAATCGGACCACGCACTAAAATTCTTCAATACAAACTTTGAAACCCCGCAATTCTCCTTTAGGGGGTAGCTTAGAAATACAAAAAACACATCTTCTATCTATATCTATACATATAATAAAATTGTAGAAAAGTGGTGTCTGTACAATGGAAATATATAAAAAAAAAGTAGCAGGGGTTGTTATTATATCGATGCCGAACCCGAAATTGTAATTACATTTTTTTTTGTCTGTTTGTCTGTATGTTTGTGCACGCTAATATCAGAAACGGCTTATTAGATTTAGATGCGGTTTTCACTAATATATTGTAGTAAGCTTCACTTAACATTTAGTGTTTATTTCATGTCAATCGGTTCATAAATGAAAAAGTTATGTCAATTTAAAGAATCACGGCGAACATTTGTTAAGGTATTCAGTGAACGCGCGTATCCTGGAGAGTATAGGCGAATAGTTGCATTCGATTATTGCGATTCACTTGAATGCTGACTGTTTGCATATTTTAGATGGGCCCGTGGCTAAATAATAACAGCCGCACAGGTCGATCGATCAGGTTAAGCTACGCTTGCCGCGGTTGGTCTGTGGATGGATGACCGACCATCTTTACATACCGAGACCCCTCCGTGCCTCGGAAAGCACGTTAAGCCGTTGGTCCCGGCTGTCATTCGTGGATCTTTGACAGTCGTTACGGGTAATCAGAAGCCCGAAAGTCTGACAACCAGTCTTACCAAGGGGTATCATATTACCCAGTAGCTGGGTTGTGGAGGTCAGATAGGCAGTCGATCCATGTAAAATACTGGTATTCAGCTGCATCCGGTTAGACTGGAAGCCGACCCCAACATAGTTGGGAAAAGGCTAGGCAGATGATGATGACTGACTGTTTGCATATTTCATTTATTTATTATTTTAGGGTTTGTAGGTTAGGTTCTTTTTCTTCATTTTCTTTAAAATTTTGTAAATAAATATTGTAAGTATTTGGTATAGGTTAGGCGGTTCTTTTCTTGATTTTTGGGTATTTACTTATCTTAATTTTTATTTAGGGTTTGTAAATAAATATTGTAAGCATTTATGATAGGTTAGGCATTTCTTTCCCTGATTTTCGGTATACTTATCTTAATTTGTATTTAGGGTTTGTATATAAATATTATTAAGTAATTTTCTTTATTAAGTATAAGTTCATTAGCTCAGGTTAGTAATTAATTTTTCTAGCAATTCTTTTGTTTTATAAAATTAGTACGTTTGGTTTACACGTCTTAACACTTATTACTTCGTCGTTTCAGCCGATAGACGTCCACTGCTGGACATAGGCCTCCCCCAATTTTGGGAGGGTTTGCCATAATCGCCACGCTTGGCAGGCGGGTTGGCGATCGCAGTATGGTACAATGGTGGAATACATAGAGAACGCTGCTGCCCATTCTCCGGTACGATCCTTAGTCGCCTTTTACGATACCCACGGGAAGTAAGGGGTGGTGGTATTCTTTAAGTCCGGCACCACACAGACACTTATTACTTAAACTGTGATAATTTTAGACTGTATAATAATCTGTAAGTATTTATAATTTTGTCTGGGTGGTGCCGGACTTAAAGAATAGCACCACCCCATACTTCCCGTAGGTGTCGTAAAAGGCGACTAAGGGGCGTACCGGAGAATGGGCAGCAGCGTTCTCTATGCATTCCACCACCATACCATACTACGATCGCCAACCCGCCTGCCAAGCGTGGCGATTATGGCAAACCCCCCCCTTTTGAGGGAGGCCTATGTCCAGCAGTGGACGTCTTTCGGCTGAAATGATGATGATGATGATGATTTATAATTTAATTGTTTACGATAGTACGTGTTTACTAAATAACTGTGTGTTAATTAGTAAGTACTGTTTTATTGTAAGAATGCCTCGAAGAAGATCCAACCTCTCCCAATGTAGCAGAAATGCTAAAAGGATGAGATTAGTTCGATCACAGGAATCTGAGGAACATCAGGCTAGGTTGCGTGCTGCAGAAACTTCGACAGCAAGAATCTCGACTGAGTTCAAATCGTTCTCGAATGATGACAACTCGAAATAGGGAAAACGGGGAACAACGAAAGGCGCGTTTATCTGTCGATCGCGAAGCTCACGCGCCATCGCGTGAGTCTGAGACTTTTGCTGACAGGGAAACCCGCCTGAGCTCCCAGAGAGTACGGACAACAAATGCTCGATCCCAGGAGACACAGGACGAACGGGAAATACGTCTCACTGCCGATCGTGAAGCTCATGCACTATCGCGTGAGTCTGAGACTTTCGCTGATAGGGAAATTCGTCTGAGTTCTCAGAGGGTTCGGACAGCAAATGCTCGGTCTAAGGAAACACAGGAAGAATGAGAAATACGTCTCACTGCCGATGTTGAAGCTCAAGCACTATCGGGAGAGTCTGAGACTTTCACTGATAGGGAAATTCGCCTGGTTTTTCAGAGGGTTCGGACAGCAAATGCCCGGTCTGTAGACGGTATATGTAATTCAAAATATGCTGCCCGAAAAGTCACTATTCCACGCGAACGAAGTCGCGGGCACAGCTAGTACTTCATAATTTACTTAGAAGTTAACTTAAGTATTCGTGCCAAGTTTCAAGTTTATTAACTCAAGGAATAAGATTTTTCATACAAACAAAATACCCCCTTTTCACCCCCCTTAAAGGTTGAATTGAATTTCCAAAATCTCCTTCTTAGTGCTCCTCTACATTATAAAAGGAAGCTGTGTGCAAAATTTCACATTCCTAGTCCCAGCATTCTATAATTGAGGTCTCAGTTGTTTCGGCTGTGCGTTATGCGTCTATGTCAGTCAGTCAGTTTCTTCTTTTCTATACAATAGAAGAAGATTATCAGCTATAAAAGTAAATCACGAGTTCAAATTCGCAAAGAAAAGTTTCATTCGGTAGGTGGTAACTACGCCATTTAAAAGAAGCTTCGAACATAACTCCACGGTTCTTAAAGCTATCAGAAGTACCTAACGAACAGCCAGCAAGCATTTTTATTAATATATGTATTTATATATACCTCAATGCATAAAATCAGGATATCGTAATTCAGCGGAACCTAAATCAACAAAAAAGAACGCGACAAAAAGTCAAGAGTCGATTCCATGACATAAGCTAGTCTGTATATAAGCTAGGTCGAACTACATCGGGGCACAAATCATCATGACTCGTCTAGCAGTAGTCGCATTTATAGCCTTAGGGCTCTTCGCTATCACTAGCGCCACCCCAGGTATTATTTTGTGTTTATTATTCTAGTTTTGTTTTTGCTTACATCCGCATCGCAATAAAAACAAAGTAGATGGAATTTACTATTGGACTATGAGTTTCGTGCTTGCCAATACTTTATAAGAAATAGAATATATAAATTAAACTCCTTATAAAAAAATATGTTGATATTCTATGATTTGATTAAAGTTAGATTCAAATTGGTCGTCAGGTTCAAAGTGGTTTTTCATCTAGACTCGTGTAGATTCAACATTCTGACTTTCGTCGAATTACTTGATCTGTTTGTATTTTACGACCTTGCTAAAACGAACCCAATCCTTTGTTATTTTTTTGTGTTTGTGTTCTTTTCATGCGTCATGCAAATGAACAATTTTTTTTCTTTCGATTTGAACGTTTTTAAAACTTGTGTTTCCACGTTTCTAAAACTTGTGTTATTTTTAATTTGCAGGTGGATATGGCGGAGGTAATGAAGGCGGTGGAGGCGGCGGCTCATCCGGCGGTGGCGGCGGTCATGGCGGCGGTCATGGCGCTGGCGGCGGCGGTGGCAGTGGCGGCGGAGGCGGCCACGACGCTGGTGTAGGCGGCGGCCACGGCGGTGGAAACGACGGTGGAAGCGGCGGTCATGGTGGTGGCGGCGGCGGCGGTGGTCACGGCGGCGGCAGCAGCGGCGGCGGCGGCCACAAACAACCAGGTTACGGGTAAATATTACGATTTTATCTTTTACTATATAGTTGTTTTGTGCTTTTGGAGGTCCGATATCTTCATCCAAAGTACTCTCCATAAACTTTTGTCTGTCAGAAAATGTATTTTATGATACGACATCCTTTTGTACTTAAAATAAATTATGTAGGTTGGCACTTGTAATGTAAAGAGACAATACTTTTTTCCGTTCCTGTAAATAAATACAAAACGCTTGTAAATCATTTGATAGTAATATTTACATTGTTTTGTTTGTTTCAGACGTTAAGCTGCTACCTGAAGGTCCCGATCAAAGAAATTCAAAAGCTCAATGTGATAAATCAAATAGTTTATACCAATAAAAGTTATTGTTTTTATAAAATGCTTCAGCTTTTTAATCCATATACTTACTTCTACCATTTAGATGACAAGCCATAACAGTTTTAATCCCAACAGTGCCCAAAAGGTATATCGCAGTTTGGTAATCATGGCGTCAATATAATATGCTGTTGTTGATGTTTCCAATACCTTATTTAGATCATCATTGTATCGTTGTATAGCACATTGGATCGTAGTATACCAAATTCGCTCTATGTGAATAATTAAAACAAAGAAAGGGAAAGTTACCACACGATCCCCACACTGCAAAGTCCGTGTAAAAGTAGTCACGTCACGTTACGTTCATTCACGTCATAATCTCTTTATTTATGAACGTTGCTTAAAGTTAGGAGACGTTTAAGTTAAATGGCTCAATGGCAAGGTAAACTTCAAATGATGTCATTAGAAAATCATTGTTTGTGTTTGTTCGTCAATAAACATCAATACCCATCGCGTCTGTGAAGTGACGGGAGGACTCAAGTCCACAATTTGACATACGCTTCTTCAATTGCACGACAAAACGCTCAATTCTCGGGTATTCACCTTACCAATAACGTCACTCAGCCTGGGTGTCTAATTGCATTTACTAACCTATCCTTCTTAGATTGGCAAAATACGGAGCACAATCCTTCGGCTTTTTTAAAAAAATATGACTGGTATTATTGACATATAAAATAAATATACATCTCTACAGAATCCAGTTTTGATTTAGATAAAAAAAATGCTTAAAACATCCTTCTCGTGTAAGATAAAATTTATAAAATCAAAAAAAATCTAAGAATGTCGACATCTAAATCCAAAACTAATAACAAAAATAATAAAATCACCAAGAGTAATATTCACCCTCTGAAGACGCTGCTGAAAGTGCTGAAATTACCGAAATACTGAATGCTGAATTACCAGAAGGGCAATTCTCGTAATTTTAAGAACGTTCACAGTCTGATCTCAGTCTCCATCTGTCAAAAATACCTCTAATTTCCCTACATTTTGACAAGTTTTTGACATTTGTTTGTCGCCGAGATGAGACTGCGACTAGATTTTGAACGTTATAAATTACGAGAAATGACCTTTTGGTAATCTTAATAACGTGACAAAGGTATGGCAACAGTTGTTTATTTTAATATGAAGCAAATAGGTAGTAAACGGAATTCTGACAGAAACGGGTGAAAAGAGGTTGAATAACACAGCGCACTCCCGTAGAATTTCAATAACACTGACAGGGAGCGTTGTTGGTAAGCATTTTGTGATACTGTTTCGCGAAGTTGTACCTATTGAAAAAACAAGATTGCGGCGTTAGTTCCAATTTTGGACACGCGCCTATTGATCAACAACATCATACAACATAAAATTGAAGAGAGGGGTATACCGGAGGAACTGCTCAGTGTACTGCAGTTTTGGTATCGTAGCCAGATAAACCATGTTAAATGGCCTAATGCGCTCTCGGAATCATATGGGTTAGAGTGCGGAGTGATGCAGGGTGCTTTGTCGTCTCTCCGGCTCTTCAATTTATCTTTTTACTTACCTCATGGCCGAGCTTAGCAGCATGCGTGTCGGTTGCAGGGTAAATGGTGTTAGTTACAATAACATGATGCATGTTATGCGGATGACATGGTGCTGCATGCTGCATGGTATGGCATGGTGCCTGTCGCTGGGGGCGATCGAGGAGTTGCTTAATGTATGTGAGTCCTACGCTGCTGCACATGGTCTGGTCTGTAATGCCAAATAATTTGAAAACATGGTAAATGCCGGGAATATACCGTAGAATTTGCCATAAACGGTACGCCAATACTTAGAATCACTAAGTTTAAAAATCGTGGGCATTTTTTTACCGAAGACCTCTGCAGTGACCATGATGACATTGAGAGGCGTAGGGCTCTGGCGGTCAGGAGTAATATGATGGTACGAAGATGTCCTCGGTGTAGGTACCAAGTAAAGATTACGCTTTTTAGAGCTTATTGTTAGAGTTTTTACACCGGTAATCTTTGGGTCAACTACTCGAAAAGGTCGCGGAGTGTTCTACGCGTCCAATAAAACAATGTCTTTAGGATGCTGTTGTGACTACTTCGTTTTTGCAGTGCCTCAGAAATGTTTGCGATAAATACCGATGGATATCATGCCAACATCCGAAAAAAAAACAACGTCAGTCCTGAGCAAAATAAGAGGCAATCACTTGTGAGACAAAATAAGAGGCAATCAGGGCATCCTGAAGGCTGTGGCGGTAGACACTTCCTTACTCACTCTTCGGTTATAAGGCAATTTGTGAGAAGCCAAGTTTCCATTTCTCGATGTGTCTAGTTGATGTGGTCTTCTCATTAATTCGTCTTTAAAGTTACTAACAATAGCTTTTTAAGTGCAAACCTGTTACTAACAACTTATGGATTAGGTAATACAGGTACAGATACAGGTTATATATTTTTAATACTAGTAGTTCACCTGCGACTTCGTCCACGTGGAAATCGTTCTTTTTCTGAAATTTTTTAACACCAAAAGGCAGTTTTTGAAAATAATGATTAACATCTTATAATTTATTCAGAAAAGCTTCAATTTTATAAGTTAAAGTAATAAGTTTTTTTATGTAAACTATGTCCTTCCTTTTCACCTCGATAGGGCTTGTTTTTTAAAAATCGTTTGGTACTTTTCAATTATATGAATAAAATCACACTAATATTATAAAGGCGAAAGTTTGTGAGTGTGTGTGTGAGTGTGTGTGTGTGTGTTTATATGTTTGTTACTTCTTCACGCTCAAACGGCTAGACCAATTTGGATAAAATTTGGTATGGAGGTAGCTGACAGCCTGGATTAACATATAGGCTACTTTTTATCCCGATATTCCCACGGGATCGACACTTACGCGGGTGAAACCGCGGGGCGCAGCTAGTGTTATATAATTATCCAGTATAATTAATAAGTATAATTTATCGTTTTCGCAGTAATTTTTTTTTTTTTAATTTAATTCGACATCGACATCTTGTTTGTCTGTGTGGTGCCGGACTTAAAGAATTGCACCACCCCTTACTTCCCGTGGGTGTCGTAAAAGGCGACTAAGGGTCTTACCGGAGAATGGGCTGCAGCGTTCTCTATTTATTCCACCATCATACCATACTGCGATCGCCAACCCGCCTGCCAAGCGTGGCGATTATGGCAAACCCCCCCCCAAAATTGGGGGAGGCCTATGTCCAGTAGTGGACGTCTATCGGCTGAAACGACGACGACGATATTGTTAAAATATTTCCATACTAACTTTTACACCCCCTAAACCCATTTTGAGGGGCAGTTTAAAAAATATTATTAATATAAACTTTATTATTTACTACCCCTATAAAGGATAGTTTTCGCAAAACCTCTATGAGTAATTTAGGTAGGCATTTGGGCCAAGTTTCAGGTTTTTAGATCAAAGAAATGAGATTTTTCGTATTAACTGCCTTTTCACCTCCAAAGACGATAATTTTTAAAAGGTATTTAGTGACCTTTCCAATAAATAACGTATAAGACAACTAATGGAAAGTTTCCATTGCTTGTCTTATACGTTATTTATACCAATTTTCAAGTAAATCAAGCCACTCAGTAAAATCCTCCCCTGTAAAATTGACTAACCCTTTTCAACCCGTCAGGGATAGATTTTCGAAAAATCCTGATATACATTATTCTTTATTTTTGGTCCTAAGTATAAATACTGAGTTTCAAATAAATCGGACCACGCACTAAAATTCTTCAATACAAACTTTGAAACCCCGCAATTCTCCTTTAGGGGGTAGCCTAGAAATACAAAAAAACACATACTTCATAATTTACTTAGAAGTTAACTTAAGTATTCGTGCCAAGTTTCAAGTTTATTAACTCAAGTAATAAGATTTTTCATACAAACAAAATACCCCCTTTTCACCCCCCTTAAAGGTTGAATTGAATTTCCAAAATCTCCTTCTTAGTGCTCCTCTACATTATAAAAGGAAGCTGTGTGCAAAATTTCACATTCCTAGTCCCAGCATTCTATAATTGAGGTCTCAGTTGTTTCGGCTGTGCGTTATGCGTCTATGTCAGTCAGTCAGTTTCTTCTTTTCTATACAATAGAAGAAGATTATCAGCTATAAAAGTAAATCACGAGTTCAAATTCGCAAAGAAAAGTTTCATTCGGTAGGTGGTAACTACGCCATTTAAAAGAAGCTTCGAACATAACTCCACGGTTCTTAAAGCTATCAGAAGTACCTAACGAACAGCCAGCAAGCATTTTTATTAGTATCTGTTTATACACAATGCATAAAATCAGGATATCGTAATTCAGCGGAACCTAAATCAACAAAAAAGAACGCGACAAAAAGTCAAGAGTCGATTCCATGACATAAGCTAGTCTGTATATAAGCTAGGTCGAACTACATCGGGGCACAAATCATCATGACTCGTCTAGCAGTAGTCGCATTTATAGCCTTAGGGCTCTTCGCTATCACTAGCGCCACCCCAGGTATTATTTTGTGTTTATTATTCTAGTTTTGTTTTTGCTTACATCGGCATCGCAATAAAAACAAAGTAGATGGAATTTACTATTGGACTATGAGTTTCGTGCTTGCCAATACTTTATAAGAAATAGAATATATAAATTAAACTCCTTATAAAAAAATATGTTGATATTCTAAGATTTGATTAAAGTTAGTTTCAAATTGGTCGTCAGGTTCAAAGTGGTTTTTCATCTAAACTCGTGTAGATTCAACATTGTGACTTTCGTCGAATTACTTGATCTGTTTGTATTTTACGACCTTGCTAAAACGAACCCAACCCCTTGTTATTTTTTTTGTGTTTGTGTTCTTTTCATGCGTCATGCAAATAAACGTATTTTCTTTCTTTCTATTTGAACGTTTTTAAAACTTGTGTTTCCACGTTTCTAAAACTTGTGTTATTTCTAATTTGCAGGTGGATATGGCGGAGGTAATGAAGGCGGTGGAGGCGGCGGCTCATCCGGCGGTGGCGGCGGTCATGGCGGCGGTCATGGCGCTGGCGGCGGCGGTGGCAGTGGCGGCGGAGGCGGCCACGACGCTGGTGTAGGCGGCGGCCACGGCGGTGGAAACGACGGTGGAAGCGGCGGACACGGTCATGGTGGTGGCGGCGGCGGCGGTGGTCACGGCGGCGGCAGCGGCGGCGGCGGCGGCCACAAACAACCAGGTTACGGGTAAATATTACGATTTTGTCATTTACTATATAGTTGTTTTGTGCTTTTGGAGGTCCGATATCTTCATCCAAAGTACTCTCCATAAACTTTTGTCTATCAGAAAATGTATTTTATGATACGACATCCTTTTGTACTTAAAATAAATTATGTAGGTTGGCACTTGTAATGTAAAGAGACAATACTTTTTTCCGTTCCTGTAAATAAATACAAAACGTTTGTAATTCATTTGATAGTAATATTAACATTGTTTTGTTTGTTTCAGACGTTAAGCTGCTACCTGATGGTCCCGATCAAAGAAATTCAAAAGCTCAATGTGATAAATCAAATAGTTTATACAAATAAAAGTTATTGTTTTTATAAAATGCTTCATTTTTTTTAATCCATATACTTTTTCTACCATTTAGATGACAAGCCATAACAGTTTTAATCCCAACAGTGCCCAAAAGGTACAGACCTATATCGCAGTTTGGTAATCATGGCGTCAATATAATATGCTGTTGTTGATGTTTCCAATACCTTATTTAGATCATCATTGTATCGTTGTATAGCACATTGGATCGTAGTATACCAAATTCGCTCTATGTGAATAATTAAAACAAAGAAAGGGAAAGTTACCACACGATCCCCACACTGCAAAGTCCGTGTAAAAGTAGTCACGTCACGTTACGTTCATTCACGTCATAATCTCTTTATTTATGAACGTTGCTTAAAGTTAGGAGACGTTTAAGTTAAGTGGCTCAATGGCAAAGTATAACTTGAAATGATGTCATTAGAAAAGCATTGTTTGTGTTTGTTCGTCATTAAACATCAATAATCGCGTCTGTGAAGTGACGGGAGGACTCAAGTCCACAATTTGACATACGCTTCTTCAATTGCACGAAAAACGCTCAATTCTCGGGTATTCACCTTACCAATAACGTCACTCAGCCTGGGTGTCTAATTTCATTTACTAACCTATCCTTCTTGGCAAAATACGGAGCACAATCCGTCGGCTTTATAAAAAAATATGATTGGTATTGTTGACATATAACATAAATATACATCTCTACAGAATCCAGTTTCGATTTAGATAAAAAATGCTTAAAACATCCTTCTGGCGTAAGACAAATATTTTAAAAAAATTAAAAAAATCTAAGAATGTCGAAATCTAAATCCAAAACTAATAACAAGAATAATAAAATCACCAAGAGTAATTCACCCTCTGAAGACGCTGCTGAAAGTGCTGCAATTACCGAAATACTGAATGCTGAATTACCAGAGGGGCAATTCTCGTAATTTTAAGAACGTTCACAGTCTGATCTCAGGTCTCCATCTGTCAAAAATACCTGTAATTTCCCTCCATTTTGACAAGTTTTTGACATTTGTTTGTCGCTGAGATGAGACTGCGACTAGATTTTGAACGTTTTAAATTACGAGAATTGACCTTTTGGTAATCTAAGTAACGTGACAAAGGTATGGCAATAGTAGTTTATTTTATTATGAAGCAAATAGGTAGTAAACGGAATTCTGACAGAAACGGGTGAAAAGAGGTTGAATAACACAGCGCACTCCCGTAGAATTTCAATAACACTGACAGGGAGCGTTGTTGGTAAGCATTTTGTGATACTGTTTCGCGAAGTTGTACCTATTGAAAAAACAAGATTGCGGCGTTAGTTCCAATTTTGGACACGCGCCTATTGATCAACAACATCATACAACATAAAATTGAGGAGAGGGGTATACCGGAGGAACTGCTCAGTGTACTGCAGTTTTGGTATCGTAGCCAGATAAACCATGTTAAATGGCCTAATGCGCTCTCGGAATCATATGGGTTAGAGTGCGGAGTGATGCAGGGTGCTTTGTCGTCTCTCCGGCTCTTCAATTTATCTTTTTACTTACCTCATGGCCGAGCTTAGCAGCATGCGTGTCGGTTGCAGGGTAAATGGTGTTAGTTACAATAACATGATGCATGTTATGCGGATGACATGGTGCTGCATGCTGCATGGTATGGCATGGTGCCTGTCGCTGGGGGCGATCGAGGAGTTGCTTAATGTATGTGAGTCCTACGCTGCTGCACATGGTCTGGTCTGTAATGCCAAATAATTTGAAAACATGGTAAATGCCGGGAATATACCGTAGAATTTGCCATAAACGGTACGCCAATACTTAGAATCACTAAGTTTAAAAATCGTGGGCATTTTTTTACCGAAGACCTCTGCAGTGACCATGATGACATTGAGAGGCGTAGGGCTCTGGCGGTCAGGAGTAATATGATGGTACGAAGATGTCCTCGGTGTAGGTACCAAGTAAAGATTACGCTTTTTAGAGCTTATTGTTAGAGTTTTTACACCGGTAATCTTTGGGTCAACTACTCGAAAAGGTCGCGGAGTGTTCTACGCGTCCAATAAAACAATGTCTTTAGGATGCTGTTGTGACTACTTCGTTTTTGCAGTGCCTCAGAAATGTTTGCGATAAATACCGATGGATATCATGCCAACATCCGAAAAAAAACAACGTCAGTCCTGAGCAAAATAAGAGGCAATCACTTGTGAGACAAAATAAGAGGCAATCAGGGCATCCTGAAGGCTGTGGCGGTAGACACTTCCTTACTCACTCTTCGGTTATAAGGCAATTTGTGAGAAGCCAAGTTTCCATTTCTCGATGTGTCTAGTTGATGTGGTCTTCTCATTAATTCGTCTTTAAAGTTACTAACAATAGCTTTTTAAGTGCAAACCTGTTACTAACAACTTATGGATTAGGTAATACAGGTACAGATACAGGTTATATATTTTTAATACTAGTAGTTCACCTGCGACTTCGTCCACGTGGAAATCGTTCTTTTTCTGAAATTTTTTAACATCAAAAGGCAGTTTTTGAAAATAATGATTAACATCTTATAATTTATTCAGAAAAGCTTCAATTTTATAAGTTAAAGTAATAAGTTTTTTTTATGTAAACTATGTCCTTCCTTTTCACCTCGATAGGGCTTGTTTTTTTAAAAATCGTTTGGTACTTTTCAATTATATGAATAAAATCACACTAATATTATAAAGGCGAAAGTTTGTGAGTGTGTGTGTGAGTGTGTGTGTGAGTGTGTGTGTGTGTGTGTGTGTGTGTGTGTGTGTGTGTGTGTGTGTTTATATGTTTGTTACTTCTTCACGCTCAAACGGCTGGACCAATTTGGATAAAATTTGGTATGGAGGTAGCTGACAGCCTGGATTAACATATAGGCTACTTTTTATCCCGATATTCCCACGGGATCGACACTTACGCGGGTGAAACCGCGGGGCGCAGCTAGTGTTATATAATTATCCCCGTTTTCGCAGTAAAATTATCTTTTTTTTTAAGTTAATTCGACATCGACATCTTGTTTGTCTGTGTGGTGCGGACTTAAAGAATTGCACCACCCCTTACTTCCCGTGGGTGTCGTAAAAGGCGACTAAGGGTCTTACCTGAGAATGGGCTGCAGCGTTCTCTATTTATTCCACCATCATACCATACTGCGACCGCCAACCCGCCTGCCAAGCGTGGCGATTATGGCAAACCCCCCCCAAAATTGGGGGAGGCCTATGTCCAGCAGTGGACGTCTATCGGCTGAAACGACGACGACGATCTTGTTAAAATATTTCCATACTAACTTTTACACCCCCTAAACCCATTTTGAGGGGCAGTTTAAAAAATATTATTAATATAAACTTTATTATTTACTACCCCTATAAAGGATAGTTTTCGCAAAACCTCTATGAGTAATTTAGATAGGCATTTGGACCAAGTTTCAGGTTTTTAGATCAAAGAAATGAGATTTTTCATATTAACTGTATCCCCTTTTCACCTCCAAAGACGATAATTTTTAAAAGGTATTTAGTGACCTTTCCAATAAATAACGTATAAGACAACTAATGGAAAGTTTCCATTGCTTGTCTTATACGTTATTTATACAAATTTTCAAGTAAATCAAGCCACTCAGTAAAATCCTCCCCTGTAAAATTGACTACCCCTTTTCAACCCGTCAGGGATAGATTTTCGAAAAATCCTGATATACATTATTCTTTATTTTTGGTCCTAAGTATAAATACTGAGTTTCAAATAAATCGGACCATGCACTAAAATTCTTCAATACAAACTTTGAAACCCCGCAATTCTCCTTTAGTGGGTAGCCTAGAAATACAAAAAAACACATTCTTCATAATTTACAGTATTCGTGCCAAGTTTCAAGTTTATTAACTCAAGGAATAAGATTATTCATATAAACAAAATACCCCCTTTTCACCCCCCTTAAAGGTTGAATTTCCAAAATCTCCTCCTTAGTGCTCCCCTACATTATAAAAGGAAACCGTGTGCAAAATTTCACATTCCTAGTCCCAGCATTCTATAACTGGGGTCCCAGTAGTTTCGACTGTGCGTTATGCGTATATGTTAGTCAGTCAGTTTCTTCTTTTCTATACAATAGAAAAAGATTATCAGCTATAAAAGTAACACGAGTTCAAATTCGCAAACAAAAGTATGTTTCGGTAGGTGGTAACTACGCCATTTAAAAGAAGCTTCGAACATAACTCCACGGTTCTTAAAGCTATCAGAAGTACCTAACGAACAGCCAGCAAGCATTTTTATTAGTATATGTATATACAGGGTGTGTCGTAAATAGTGGTCCAAAGTAAAGGAGTCGATACACTGTACTCTTATGTGTCACACACCGAAATTTTAACCATTTTCAGTTAAGGGACTCCGAAAAAAAAAAAGTTGTGTTTTAAAATTTCTGTACCTTGCTTCACGAATTTGGCTGGAATTTCAACAAATATCAATACTTTTTAATTCTTTAAGTTTTTTTTTTATTTAATGTATAAAAAAATTCCAGCCAAATTAGCCACACCCTGTATCATCATCATCATCTGCCTAGCCTTTTCCCAACTATGTTGGGGTCGGCTTCCAGTCTAACCGGATGCAGCTGAATACCAGTTTTTATTCTCCAGTACATGGAGTGAAAATTAGCCACACCCTGTATATCTACCTCAATGCCTAAAATCAGGATATCGTAATTCAGCGGAACCTAAATCAACAAAAAAGAACGCGACAAAAAGTCAAGAGTCGATTCCATGACATAAGCTAGTCTGTATATAAGCTAGGTCGAACTACATCGGGGCACAAATCATCATGACTCGTCTAGCAGTAGTCGCATTTATAGCCTTAGGGCTCTTCGCTATCACTAGCGCCACCCCAGGTATTATTTTGTGTTTATTTTTCTAGTTTTGTTTTGGTTTACATCCGCATCGCAATAAAAACAAAGTAGATAGAATTTACTATTGGACTATGAGTTTCGTGCTTACCAATACTTTTTAAGGAATAGAATTTATAAATTAAACTCCTTATAAAAAAATATGTTGATATTCGATTAAAGTTAGATTCAAATTGGTCGTCAACTTCAAAGTGGTTTTTCATCTAGACTTGCGTAGATTCAACATTCTGACTCTCGTCGAATTACTTGATCTGTCTGTATTTACGACCTGGCTAAAATGAATCCTTCATTTAGTAAAATCATATGACCCTCGATTCCGTGGAAATATGTAAGCCCTCCAATTGATGATTGCGTGATTGGTCGGTTTTGCGTTTACCCCCAACTTGTTATTTTTTTGTGTTCGTGTTCTTTTCATGCGTCATGCAAAATACGGTTATTTGCATAATAACCGTATTTTCTTTCTTTAGCTTTCTAAAGCTTGTGTTTACACGTTTCTGAAACTTGTGTTATTTCTAATTTGCAGGTGGATATGGCGGAGGTAATGAAGGCGGTGGAGGCGGCGGCTCATCCGGCGTTGGCGGCGGTCATGGCGCTGGCGGCGGTGGTGGCAGTGGCGTCGGAGGCGGCCACGACGCTGGTGTAGGCGGCGGTAACAGCGGCGGTGGTGGCCATGGAGGAGGCCACGGCGGTGAAAGCGGCGGACACGGTCATGGAGGAAGTGGTGGCGGCGGCGGCAGTGGTCACGGCGGCGGCAGCGGCGGCGGCGGCGGCCACAAACAACCAGGTTACGGGTAAATATTACGATTTTATCTTCTACTATATAGTTGTTTTGTGCTTTTGGTGGTCCGATATCTTCATCCAAAGTACTCTCCATAAACTTGTGTCTATCAGAAAATGCATTTTATGATACGACATCCTTTTGTACCTACTTAAAATAAATTATATAGGTTTGCACTTGTAATGTGAGCAGCTGATACATATTTGTATAATAAAGAGACAATACTTTTTCCGTTCCTGTAAATAAATACAAAACGTTTGTAATTCATTTGATAGTAATATTAACATTGTTTTGTTTTGTTTGTTTCAGACGTTAAGCTGATACCTGATGGTCCCGATCAAAGAAATTCAAAAGCTCAATGTGATAAATCAAATCGTTTACGTTTCGCCATGCATATGTATTATTGCAATGCAAATAAAATTTATGGTTTATATAAAATACTTCAGCCTTTTAATCCATATACTTACTTGTACCCTATAACACGTTGCGTGTCTAATTAGCAGACAGAATAGAAATTTTATTGTTATCGGTACACAATGGTGTACACTCGACGTGCGGAGAGTATGACTATCTACATTATAACAAATTTTAATTCCAACAGTGCCAAAAAGGTACCTTTTTTTATAAACATGGCATCATTTTATAATAAGTACAAACAATGTCCTGTCCAAATTTCAACAGTTCTTATTTAAAAAAATACATAGTTAAAGAAGGTTCAGTTTTTCCCCAAATCCCCACCTTATACAATTTTTCTTGCCATAAAAACATAATAACATAACACATAAAACATAATCGGTCCAATTTTACCGACTTCACAAAAAGGAGGAGGTACTATGTTCGGATGTTTGTATGTTTTTTTGTTCGAAAGTAGATAGTTCTGAGGTGGTCCCACTGTCACTAAGTTAGGATCTGATGATGGGATCTTAGAGAAATCGAGGGCAAACTTCTAATTTTATAGGCTCACTTATTGTATTTCGCATATTTTATGAAGTATCTTGTGTATTTGCGTATGGTTGTCACCATCTCAGGTAGCTAGGCTGATGATGGAAGGTACAATTCTTTAAAGTTACTCGAACAGGCAAGGACTGTTTTAGTAAATTGTTTTGATGTTTGATAGGGCATTTGCCACATTTGGTCTTACGATCATCAAGTTATGACCTGATGCTGCAGTCAGGATAGTCTGCTGAGTACCTAACTCCTCGACAACTAACAGCAGATATATCGTGTTTAGGCTTATTGAAAAGGTCTCGATGTGTGGATAAACGTACTGTTAATGAGGAACACCGAAGTACATAGAGATCTGATGCTGAAGCCAGGAGCATCAGAAAATGTACAAACCTTGAAATTACAGCACCGTAGTCGTGTTTGGGCTCATTTTAAACAGGACTAAATTTTAAGTTCAACCTTTTCGTCATTTGGTCTATTTAGCAATTTGGTAGGTTCCAAGTCGCATAATACAATGCCATCCAGCGTCTTTACACGACTAAGCGTAACATAAACTTGGCTCTTAGCAAAAAATTTCTTGCCTAAGTCTATTATTAAAGTAACTTGAGCATTTGCTTTCGGAAATTATGATTTGGTAAAGTGGAGCTGATGATGAAGAACACAAATGGCCATCGGAACTACTCAATGACAAATATTTCACGGGTTGCGATTCGATTAGTTTAATATAGCTGCTAAGCAATTTATGCTCATTACAATGCGTATGGTGAAGTGGAGCTGATGGTGACTCCTCAATCAGCTCCAGTTCTCCTGGTTCTTATTAGGAGAACTCCTCAACAATTAACGTCCCTGCATCGGGAAAAGCAATATTTTGTAAAAGGTGATAAGCAGTTGACATTAGGCTATTAAAACTTAGATAAATTTCAAACTGACCCACTAAAAAGTGAAAATTAAATATTTTTTACAAAAAAACAACCGACTTCCAAAAACACTATACAGTGAAAAATAACTTTAATTTCGGAAGTCGGTGGCAAAAAACTAAAATACAAATCCAAAGACACCGACTTCCGAAATTAAAGTTATTTTTCACTTTATAGTGTTTTTGGAAGTCGGTTGTTTTTTTGTAAAAAAGTTTTTATTATTTATATAGATGTAATTTATGTTGCTAATGTTTCTAATGGAACCCTACTTCAATCAACATTGACATTGGAATTGAAAAAAATGTTTTCTAAAAAATCTATGGAAATACTAAATATATAAATAATTATTACGACCAAAGGAAACATTACCACACGGTACCTACACACACTTCACAGGCTCTTACCGTTACATGTCATATAGGTACAATGGGTACAGGAACGCTAAGTACGAACATTGCGACATTTAAACGTTAAAAATGTATGATTGAACAGTCGCTTATCATTACTTAACTTAAAGGAACGTATATTGACTGGCCAATTCTTCCCTTGCGGTGGTAGGGTAACGCACGCCTGGTTTGCGACCACCCTCCCACCGAAGTCGCCGGCGTCAAGCAGCCAGCTGTGTTTCGTCGATGCGTGGGAGTTCCAGTGCCTTAAGCATCTTCTGGGCACCCTCGTTCCATCATAGACCTCATCCATCGCTTTCCATCAGTCGTGATAGAGTTCAAGAGCGGGGCCCATTTAGCAATAAAAACCTCTTAGTAAATAAAACATCAGAGGAAAATACTTACAAAGGTGATCCAAAACAAACCACATTAAACTGCTAAATCTCTGGATAAGGACCGCTACCTAGACGGTCCTTATCCTTCTGGTGGACATACAAAACCACACCAAGTTCTCGCGAATTATTAATATAATAAGCATTGTGACTGTGATTGGCCCAGTGTACCTGTAAATTAAAGTTTTCATTATTAGCCACTGACAGCCACTTTTCTTTTTTTTATTATCAACCCGCACTCGGCTCGCGTGGTGGATTATGGCCGACTCACTTGCACAGAGAGGCTTGTGTCCCAGCAGTGGGCGGGGACTTTATAAGCTGATTATGCAATTCGTAGGTACTTCAGTAGATAAGTTAGGCTAACCATGGGAAAACAAGACCAAAAATGGGACTTGGAGCCACTTCAACCAAGAAAAATTGATCGTATCGCGTGCAGAGACGAGACGGTACAAAAATATGAATAATATAAACCGATTACAAACTCAATAAATACACAACCAATAAACCAACATACCTAAGAAATAAGATAAAATATCCACGTTTAAGAATAAATTGATTTAAGTTTTGAACGTGCAATTGATAGAAGTCTTAGATTGTCCGCACTGTTTGAAGCTTAACTGTAATCTACAGACAATCATTGTTACCTCAGCTCGATCATTACTAGAACTAGGCTAATCAGATTCTTCTTAACTGATTACAATTTCAAACTTACCACAACCAAATAGAGTCGAACATCGCGTAAATACATCCATTTATCAAATAATAGTAATTAACTTTAATTGTTTACAAGCTGTTATTAGATAGAGGTCAATCAATACAAAAACGCAAATTCTGGAACTGATGTTATTATCGGTTATTAAGGATAGAATAAATTGTTCAGAACCTTTTACTTGCAGCAAAAAATTTCATGTAATCGGAACGGTGGTGAGTATTTAAAGGGCACTAGGATTCTTAGTCATTGTAGTCGATCGAAAAGAGTGGGACAAATCAAATCAGTATCAGTTTGATAATCGAAGGAAAGGAAGAAAACAGTACAAGATGAAGAATTTGACTTTTATTGCGCTTACGCTTATAGTATTGGCAGTATGTGTTTACGCAGCGCCTGGCGGTAAGAACGATATTATTATTTTTGATAATATTTTAGATCTACGTACGTTATGGTATGAACATGGTCTCCAGCATTCCTAACTCTTAATGATGTAATTAAAAAAAAAATTGTACCTATCACTAAGAATAACCGAGCCGTTGTAATAATATCGATAATGCGGCATTGTAACCATATGCTGTAATCGATAAAAGAAGGATCATCAAAATTACACATTTGTTACATAACATAGGATTAAGTTAATTGTAAATTGAGTTTGAATTGAGTTCAAGGTACTAACCTGAATTTTATCATCCTATATTGTAGGAGGAACACGTGATGACGGTGGTAAAGGCGGCAAAGATGACGGCAAGAGAGGTGGCAAGGGCGATATCAGGGATAGGGGCAGCTCTGACAGCAGCAGTAGCAGCGACAGTAGCAGCGACAGTAGCAGCAGTGAGAGTAAAGAAGACGGCGGCAAGGGTAAGGGTGACGAAAAGGGTCAAGACATAGGCAAGGGTAAAGAGGACGACAAGGGTAAAGATGACGACAAGGGTAAAGATGACAACAAGGGTAATGACGAAGGCAAGGGTAAAGACGACGACAAACGTTATGACAGCGGCAAGAGTAAAGACAACGACAAGGGTAATGACGTAAGCAAGGATAAAGACAGCGACAGCAGCAGCGACAGTAGCAGCAGTGAGAGTAAAGAAGACGGCGGCAAGGGTAAAGACAACGACAAGGGTAATGACGTAAGCAAGGATAAAGACAGCGACAGCAGCAGCGACAGTAGCAGCAGTGAGAGTAAAGAAGACGGCGGCAAGGGTAAAGACGACAACAAGGGTAATGACGAAGGCAAGGGTAAAGACGACGACAAACGTTATGACAGCGGCAAGGGTAGAGACAACGAAAAGGGTAAAGACAACGTCAAGGGTAAAGACAACGACAAGGGTAATGACGTAAGCAAGGGTAAAGACAGCGACAGCAGCAGCGACAGTAGCAGTGACAGTAGCAGCAGTGAGAGTAAAGAAGACGGCGGCAAGGGTAAGGGTTACGAGCAGGGTTACGACGGAAGCAAGGGTAAAGGCAAAGGGGATTATAAATACGATGACAAAGTATATGGAAGAGTATACGGATACGGATGGGGGCGGTAAAGAGAAACTGCTAATGATATTAGAATAACTTAGTTGGCGATAAATGGAAACTGATAATTTATTAAAACTTTGCTCAAAAAAAGTTTAAATGTTAATTACTTGATTTTTATAATATTTATTTTGTTATTTAGTTCTTTAGTTGTGCACAATATAAATTGTTTGATAAATTATTATTTTTGAACTTTTCTGATCGTTTTATTTCAAAATCTTGACCTTCAATTACGAACTACCTACTCTTTTCTAGATATTTTTCCCTTTCTACAATTCTACACAAAACTAGCCATTACACATACAGAATATTTTTATACATGGAAACAAACGCGTATTTATAACTTGATCCAGTTCGACCTCCGCGGTCACGAAAACGCATGATCATTCCGTTTATGTAGGTAATTAAAAATAAAATAATAACGAGGTGCCAAGTTCCTATAAAAACAACATAGATCAATTCAATGGCACCCCGTGAAATATCAAGACTTGGTATTATAATATTAATGAGCGAATTATAAGCGCATTGCTGGTTGGTCTCAATCATAAGATCACGTTCTAAGTAAATGAAGTAATAAATTATGTGAACTAATGTTTTCAATGCGTCAGTACTTTGATGTATAAAAATATTTAACTGTAACATATTAATAAAGATACCTGCATGCATTAAAGTATGTTTGTTTCTTAGTGTTTTATGATGCTCTAAGCCCATTATGAATAATAAAAGATACATTATTCATCGTTTTATTTCTGGGAATTAATTGTGCAAGAGTTCTTACATTGTATGGATGTACCTACAATTTGTTGATGTTACATTTACCTTAAGAGATATTAACGAACTTGGTTTAGGTGATAACAGAAACCCAATTTCTCTAATTAAAAACATTTAAAATCTCATCTCAGCGACAATTAAAGTTAAAAACTTGTAAAAAAATTAGAGAGTTTCGAGGTATTTTTAACAGGTTGAGATGAGATCAGACTGTTGAAACTGAACGTTCTTAAAATTACGAGAATTGTCTCTCTGTTTGATCCAGAACGCGATTGATATAAACTAAAAATGGACGAGTTCCACTTGATTCAGAAGAAATAATTGAAGTTTGAGTCACGAAATAATAACAAGTACTTTAATGCTAATTTTCCTTGTCTTGCATTTAGTTAGGTTAAACAGGATAAAGTCTAAATGAATTGAAATTACTTTTAAATAGATAACCATTGTTCTCTAAGCTTTCAAGGAGAAACCGACGAATAGCGCATCAATTCCGACTTCTGACTAAATACTAATTGACGATAGCCATTAGATTGACGCGGAGAAGCCTGAGAGCTCTAATCACATTTGCTGCACATGATAATTATTCCCAAGAAGTAACAAATCGCAGGTTGCTAAATGGTTAAGTACATACAGGGAAATTAATTGCTTGTCAAATTGACTCACGTTAATTAGGTATGACATACCACTGGCAATACTGGCACTGGTAATATTGGGGTTTATTTATAAACGACGATTAAAGTTACGTTCAAACGTCATAAATGTATGGATAAACAATCGGTAATAATCACTAGGTACTTAACTTTAAGCAATGTTTAGGAATAAAGAGGATAGAATTTAGAGTAGTTAGTTTTCTAAGAGCTGTTTTTTCCAATGCCAGATATAATTTTTCGGAGGAATAATTTTGAATTTTACCGTTCGTCCATACAAAAACTATCAGACGTCAATTTTATTCCACGAATGAAATTATCTGTCGATTAAAAAATCAGTCCTAAATAATCTTTTTCTCTGACTTTACACGGTACACCGTTATTGAGGCTACTTGTTACATTAATTCAAGTTATATTGTTCTGTGAATGGCCAGCAAGAAACCACAAAAAAACCCAAGTAGTTACAATCGCTAGGCCGAATCGGTTCTCTACCTTCTCCCAGATCAACAACATAGAAACTAGATATTAGATATTTAATTTTAAGCAACCCTGGACGTTTGTTTGTGTAAAAAAGGACATACTCTAGTCAAAAAATGTAAGAAAGTGAAGTCAATTAAAACTTATTTGCAAACGTTCCAAATATCTATTTTGACTCCTATCAAAACCTGGAGCAAAGCCGGGTACAACGCTAATAGTAAATTAGTTCACCCTCAGTAGGTTCCGAAAGCTTCTACCGAAATCTTTTTAATATGATTTCGAGTGATGATTGTTTACAAAAAATAAGTTGGAAAAAAATCAAGCACACGACCGAATAGACAAGGTCAGTGTAAACTTTGAGTACAAACCGGCTGCGGCTGTGTATGTGATAAGTAATAATAGTAAATTATGATGTAATGTAAACATCCAGTCCGATAAATCTGCTTCGTTCAATCCTTTATTATTCGTTCGATTGTTAAAAGTAAAGCCTGCTGTCCATAAAAGCTATGGTATCGATAGCTTTAAGTTTTTTTTATTAAGAAGATTTTCAAGAGCATATCCGGCGCACTACTGCCTTTCTATCTGAATAATATTTTTACCTAACTATGAACTACATATTTTAACTCGATTTTCAGCAACTCTCACGCAGCAGCTACCAGCTAGCTTGCGAAGATCGTCGCCTAACCCGAGAAAATCCTTCCTTACGATTAGAGCACGATCTTAAAAGCCTATGTCCAACAGTGGGCTGTTATAGACTGATGATGATGAACTATTTGTGTCGATACAAGAGAAGAAGCAGAAATAACAAGATGGCGCTTTGATTTTATAACGGCAGACAGAAGAGATCTAAAAATTTTAAATGCAACTTTAACTGCACTTAGTTCTCGACAAAAACTTCATTAACAAACTCATGTCACCTTTACCACCTGCCACCAAAAAACTTCACACAATCATAATTTAGCTGTCAGAATTTTCCAGATATCCACATGTTCTTCCTCTGACATTTGTAAGGTCAATACAACTATGGCTAATCGGCTCTTGTCCCCAAAGTCAAGGGCGGCAAACAATTCGTCAAAAGTGAATTAAACCGTCGCAGTGCCTTTGTGCGGTCATCACGGCGTGTCACCGAAATCATGACGTTTTGACAGACCGTGACATCCGATGGGCATCGGTCATCCTGTGTGAATATGGGAAGTATATATACCATGTATGGGTGACAAATGGAACAGATTGAATTTAGATTTGTTTGACAATGGCGAAGGTAGCCTCGTTGTTCGCTTTTATGGTGCTGTTGGCTGTGGTTGTTGAAGGACGCGGTAAGTCTTTACAGCTGAATTTGTATGTGCTATGTGCTAAAATTCTTTAAACCTCGAAATTTTAAAATATTTTTCTACAACAGCATATACCCTTTCATTTTTGCCCTATGTTGTCATAACATGCAGCAAATAAGCAGAAACAAAGCCCTGATGACCTGATGCACCACCAAACTCTTTACCAAAATTGATGCATTGCTAAAACATTGATGAGCCTGCGCGGTTTGCAATACTTTCCATGATGGCATTTAAGGTATCCATGTTGCCCAAGAGAGAAGAACATGCAAGACAAAATAAATATACACCGAAAGGAGACGTAGAAAAAAGTAATTGTTAAAGAACTTTCTTTGTGTCATGTTGATTTCAGACTGGAGGTTCGAATCCATAAAACGAGTGAAGCGCGGCTTCAACCCTGGTGGGTTCGGCCACGGTGACAAATTCGGACGCAGCGATGAGCACAACGCTAGCGCCAGCAAGGAGCGGCTCGGGTGCAGCGAGGAGCAAGGAGGTGGCAGGTAAGTGACAAATACTGGAGAGGCCGGTAGTGAGCGTTCCACCAGAAATTTATCTGATCTATTCTGTAAAAATCTCACCGTGAAATCTTAGGTGAAGTGCATTGTGAAGTGATCAAACTCAACTCAAACTCAAATTCTTTTGAATTGTCAAGGGATCGGTCAGTCAGAAAGATGAAGCTAGTTTTAATAGTCTCAATCCCTAGCTATCAGATGGGAATGACAGCTCGCAGTGCTCATCATCGATTTTCACGTCATAGACCGGCTGGAACCTTTTCGGAAGTGCGGAGGACTGTGAAGGACTATGTAATTTGTAATACTTAGTACGCTTTAACCTCTCCAATCCATGCGACGAGTAAAAAACTTCGAATACCTACTCTAGGAAGGCGATGTGAGAAGGTAGCCTGAGGGCAATCGTTCTGAAAGTGTCCACGGACACTAAACTTGCAAGCGTGGTGCTGATGATCAACAGGCATTCCTTCTCCGCATCATATAGGACAAGATGCCTTTGCAGTTGCACCGCAGTTTCACTATACTCATTTATTACAAAGTTTTTTGAAGTGAAAACTTTTTAGGCGCGTTGGGTGTTTTTTGAGATGGAAAAAAAACATTGAAAACGCGACACTGTTACCGTAACCGACACCTCTGTTTTAGGTTTTGGCCATTAGGAAATACGGGCTGGTGTCCGCAACTCCACGTCAATGCGCGTATTTTGCGTGCGGAAAACACACGAAAATAATAAAGTTTTGGCCATTATAAAGACATCAACGCGCGATACATTTTCTATGGGAAGAATGACCTTCAAACATAATTATTTATAAAATTACTATGCCATTTCAAGTTTTCACTTCTGTCGGCTGTTTTTTTTTTGTATGTAATACGTAGCTGTTAATACTTTAATTGACAGATAGGTCAACAGCTACGATGATTAGATAAGACATTACTAGCTTACAGTACAGTCTGTTTCATGCTCAATTTGTTTTAACTGCAAGGATTTTAACTGTGTGGTCCAAAGCAAAAACGACCCGCAATCAACAAGAAGCTCGAATTACATGTTAAAGATTCGGGCGCATTCTTACGTATCTCAAGCACATCATAAAGTACTTAAGTGTCAATAGTGTCGTTGGCACTTGACCGTGGCCTCGATGTGGTCGGAATCAACCGTGTCCACGTGAATAAGCCATTGAGTTTTGTACAATCTAGCGGCCGTCCGCGTGTTGTCGTTGTGGTACGTGGGTTCGAGCCCTTAGAACAAGCTATAGCTAAATTGTTAATTTCCTCTAGTTAAATTGTTTAAACTTAGGTCAACTCAGAACATACCTAATAATTTCCGATGAAGATAACAACTTGATAATAACTATGTTTCAGTTTCGGGAGTGGGAGCCATGAGTTATCATACAACAAGGACGGGCGTCCAAGCAACCGACGTCACCGCTCCTTTAGCAAAGCGTCCGCCTCCGCCTCCGCTTCCGCTGTCTCTTTCAACCAGGACCACAAGACAAAGCTTTGAACACTGAATTTAGAATGTATGGAATGGAACATTCGGGAAACTTCAACAAAGAGTTTTTATCCTGTATAACTTTTTTACTATCTTTTAGATCTCTATTGTAAGGAAATTGGTTTGGTTTTATCAAAGAATTTTATCGGTTTATTTAGGATTTAGATCTAGGTCTATTTCTGTTAAGTTGACATTGAAATACCACCAAACAAAATGACTTTGTAAGTTAATATATACGGGTAACAACAACTTTGTTATTATTAATATCCTGAGTTTAATCCTACACGTGCCTGGTAGCTACCCAATTAAAAGTAGCAACTATGTAAAAAAACGAAGGCTAACATGATGTAGGTATATATGTATGTATGAGTAATCAGTTTAAAAGAAAACATTATCCTATGAAGAGTAGGTATAATATTTGTATATTTATATATTCATATTATCGACAATAACGATCATTAGTAAAAAACCGAATAGATTAATATACTAAATGGCATTTAAAAATATAAGATACTAGCTTCCGCCCGCGGCTATGTCGATAAAAACTATCCTATGTCCTTCCCCGGGATGCAATCTATCTCTCTGCCAAATATCGAAATCCGTTCAGTGGATCAGGCGTGAAAAGGTAACATACAGACAGAGAGAGTTACTTTCGAATTTATAATATAAGTATGGATGACCTAACCGTAACTTGCAGTCAGATCATCATCACCATTTCAGCAGAGAGACGTCCACTGCTGGACATAGGCCTCCCCCAAGCACCGCCACTTCGACCAGTTCTGTCCTTCCCGCATCTAGCCGATTCCGGTGGCCTTTACTAGGTCATCGATCCACCCTGTGGGAGGCCTCCTAACGCTTCGTCCTCCGGAATGCGGTCGCCACTCAAGAACCTTTCGGCCCCATCGGCCATCGGCCACACAGTCAGCATAATCAGCCCATAATGTTCCCACTGCTGGAAAGGAAAGAGGGAAAGTCGGTGTAATCTACCACGCGCACCCAGTGCGGATTGGTAGATCAGATGGCACATGTCTTCGAATTTTTGCTTCTATGACATTTCGGTTTCCTCACAATGTTTTCCTTCAACGTTTTGAGAACAGTGGTGATGAAATTTTTTACACAAAGAAGGCGCCTGCCTGGGTTCGAACCCACGACCTACGACTCGTAAATGGCCGCTACCAGTGGGCTACCACTGCTCTCAGCGATGCTATCCAGTCAGATATATATCAATGTTATTAATAGAGTCATCTTTGGTTTGGTTTGGTTGGCACACGTCAAAAAATCAAAAACGTGCCTCAAAGTCAAAGTCTGTCATGTAATCGAACCGTGGCGTGCTGGACACATTTTCGTTTGTCATCTATACATGACTGTGGCGGTCAAAAGGTTAAACAATTCTTATACTAGGAAACTATGTAGACGAAGCTCTAAAAAGGTCAAGGTGAATGTTGTTTTGATTATTAATTTTATTTTATTATTAATACAAAAAAATCCATAACATAAATAAGTATGTACCTAACTACTACTTTAACATAAGACGAATTAAACAAAATGCTGCCTTATGGGTATGACCTTCAGGCAGCATTTTGTTTGTCGTATGGCTGCCCATTACTCTCCATCCGCAGGCCTGTGGGATGGAGAGTAATGGGCAGCTCACCGTCCGATCAGGACCAGGCCCGTGCCGGACGGCGCGTACGTGTTCCACGCGCGCCTCAAAGAGATGTCAGCATCATTTGAAGGGGCCCGTCAGGGCCGAAGGCTGCCGGGTCAGCGGGATTGTCCGAAAGGGTTACCGCTGGCCCGGAATATAAAGGGCTAAGGAAGGAACATGGGTGGGTTTTAGTCAGCGTAGAGTTTCTTGCCGGTTCTTCTCCATAGGAAACGACCAATTGGAACCGTGCACCTAGCTTCTGACGTTTCATAAGTGCCCATGTAGGTTTATGTAAAATAAAACATTTTGATTTTGAAATCGTAAAGGGATCGGCACCGTATCGCCTTTCGCCTCGCCGTTATACAGGCGTCAACCTAACGTAAGCACGTAAGCAAAGCGATCAGCAGCTCCGACACGTCGACTCGGCTAGGCAACGCCGCGCTTACGGCTCGCCGACCGCTGGTTAATGGTGCAGCAGGCAGGCGGGAGGGGTGAGAGGGGCAAGGGTGGACGAAGAGACATAAGCTCGGGTGCGGAGAGACGTAAGCGCGGGGACGGCGAGCCGTAAGCGCGAGGACGACGAGCCGTAACGCACCGCACCGCGGTTCGTAAGCTTATCCCGAGGCGAGGCGATAACGTTACGATTCCGATTAGTGTGTGTTGCAGTAGGGAGTTTCATACAAAGAATACTGAACGGCTCGAGTTGATGCGGTGCCGATCCCTTTCCGGTTTAATATATGGACCTTTAAGGTGCCACTAGTTAATATTTTTCCATACCGGAAGAGTATTACTTCACTGTTTGACATTGTGCATCCAAAGTTAAACATGATAAGGTTTTTTATTATTATTCATTTTGTCTGTACGGAAACAGAATAGTAAAATAAAAAGCCACTAAAATGTTATGAGCCAAAAAATATTCGTTTTTCTTGCTATTTTTAACATAAATTTGGGTGTAAATAATTATAAAAGGACTTTAAAATCTTCAAAACAAAGTCAGTACCGACAAAGCTCAGTTATCGAAGTATTCACTAAACTTTATTTGTAATTGATTTATGCAGTGGTGTTATCATAGAACTCGATTTTCCAAAGCACTTTTCGAATTTTTTACGCGCCTTTCAGTTTGGAACGGTGTTACTGTGCTTGAGAACTAGACGTTGCGTGTAGACTAGCGTCTAACTGCTCATCTCTGATACTATCTCTGTCAGACACGAAGCCAGGTGAGACAGCCTGCTTTTTGACCACCAGTGAATTCGAGCTCACGACTAGTTCCAGCTTAACTGACAGTACCAGGAAATCAAGAAGTGGTTAAAAGTTACGGAAATCTATCCATTTAATGGCCAACCTTCCATGTTGTATGGAAATTTCCAGGAAACTCGTCACTAATCTTACATCATTCTTATTCTATTTAGGTGCCTACTAAAGTACAGTCAACGAACGAGATAACTTTGCAGGCAGCTAACTTGTACTACTAAGATACCTTTAACCTACAATTATTTGCGTCTCTGACATTACTCATCATCACCAGCATCATCATTACCAGCGCTGGGGCTCTGTCTTGTATAGGGTTTTAGCATTATGCTGAGCGATGGCCGTTTTGCGAAGATGTGACGCATACTTTCTCCCAAATTGTTATTTTGTTTTATTTTTTGTTTGTGTTTTTATTTTTATGTGTCGTTTGCCGCAAATAAACGTATTTTCTTTCTTTTCTTTCTTTTACTCATCTGACTAAGTAGTTTGGTGACAGTCTAATATTTTTCCATAGTATGAACTATTTTCAAATTGGGCCAACCTATACGAGAATCAAAATCAAAGTCAAAAGTCATTTGTTCAAACTAGGCCGAAAATCAGCTAGGACGTCAAAATTACATAAGAAAGTCCTCCAAAAACGCCCGCCGTTCACCACTTCTTAGTGCTTTAGCTGGTAAGAAGAAGTGTTGGAAAGAGAGAAGAAGAGAGAGAAGATCAAGAAGCCTGCGTGTTTTTTGTGGCCAGCATTCTAACCTCATTAGTTACTAGTGTCATTAGTTAGCTGTACATTCTAATCGCGCCGACTATCGCTTGCATGTTGCCTGAAATTACGGAAACCCAGGTAATTGAGGTTTTGGAATCTTTGTTTGGTTCTGAAAAACCCGAGCAGTAAAAACTTTGTGTAAAGGGTAATTCCATTTTTTCAGTGGTTGATTCATGCAAAATGATAAGGATTCTTTTTGTTATTAGAATTATGTATTGTTGTTTAATTAGGTACCTACCTGCCTCTGAAATTAGCATTGGGGGTTTTTAATTAACTGTTTTAGTAATATTTTTCTTAAATAAGTATTATTCGAGTGGAAATATATATAATTATTAAAAGCTCGTGATCTCCCCCAACAGGGCAAAAGCCTCCCTACTCTCTTTCCACTTCTCTCTGTTTATATGTGCTAAGGACCAGTTCTTATTGAAGGAGCTTGAAGCAGCTCATACCGTCATCTCCATCTAGGCCTGCTGCGATGTCGCTTGCCATTAAATAATAGCCTCCCCGACCGTTTTCGGTCACGGTGGCCAATCTCTAGCCAGGTACGCAGGAAATATTATAGTGCACAAGTGTTTGCGCAAACACAGGTGCACTCTCTGTTCCTTTACTCTCATAGTCCGATGGGACGGCAATCTGACACGACCGAGGAGGGTTCGCTTGCCATTAAGAGGGACCCTGACATGCGGCCGATGTGTCCAGCCCATTCCATTCTAGCGGGCGGTAGCTTTCCAAGTGTTCCAGTTATCTTTATGATGGAACGGTTGGTCGTCTTCCTTACCCGGTCTGTTAGTTTGATACCCAGAATACTCCGTTCCATAGCCCTCTAGCAAACTTCGATCGTTGGCCCCGCTGATTTATCAAAGACCATGTTTAAACACCATATTTGTGAGTACGGGATATATGCATATACGTCAATGAGTCTCCTCGAAGCCGCGGTGAAATCCAGCCTGTTCGGGAGGCTGTTGTTTGTCTAGTAATCCTGATATTAGGTCTTCGATTACTTTAATAAAGGCTTTGTAAAGGTGCGAAACAAGACTTATGGGGCGCTAAATATTAATGTCTGTTTTGTCACCCTTTTATGAAGAAGAATAAATCAATGAGTGGCAAACTTTGTGTGGTAAAATTCCGGTTTTTAAAATGCTGTTGAAATCGTAATAATATGTGGAAGAAGAACTGGCTCTCTTATTTTAAAGGCTGTCGTCATCACGCCATCGTCGCCAGGGCTTTTGGATACTGTATTTCATGCTCCATACGTCCGTGACTATGGACTTCCCAACCTGTAAGGGTCAATTCATACTAGCGCAGAGTCGAAGCGCATCGAAGCGTTAATCTAAAACTTAACATAGCAAATTCACCCTTATCTCCACAACGTAATGCACATATTTCTTCTGAGATAAAAATAACTCACGAATTCGCGCGCATTCGACGGAATTCGCGCGTCCGAGCGCGACCAACGCTGATTGGTGCGCGTAAATTACGTTGTGGAGATAGGGGTGAATTTGCTGCATAAAGTTTATATAAGGTAAACGCAGGTATTAACGACCCCCCTAAGGCAATTTTAAAATCAACCATATTTTTTTAGTATACTGGTTCCTCTAAAGATTAATAGTTTCATTTTATATGCTAGAGTTATGTATAAAAAATGTATTTACTGAATCAAATACAATTAAATAAAGGATTATCTTGTAAAAAATAATTTACAAAGTGACTTAGTCGATTGTTGCAATTACCGATCCATAAAAACGGCTGTGAAGCTATTAACGATTTTTATGCAGCTATTCCCGATCGTGTATGAGAGGAGGCCTTTTTCCAGCAATGGAATGAATATAAGCTAGTGATGATGATGATTACCGATCTTAATAAAATAAAACAAAATAAAAATGCAAATACTTATTCGTATTTTTTTATTATCGTTATTTTTAATAAAAACAAATTAGTAGGTACTTCTTAGTAATACCTATGAACTAAATCATTATAAACTTTTAAATTAATCAACATACTACTATTAATACACATATACAGGGTTATTGGTAAAACATTAACAACCTCTTATGAGGTCATTGTACTCATCATTATGAACAACTTTTACTTGGGACCAAACTCGAAATCGCGAAAAAATAATCAGCTGTTCCACACATTTATGTTCGCATAACTCGTAAAAATGTAGGGAACAGCTCATTTTTTTTCGCGATTTCAGGTTTTGTCTCATAGTAAATGTTGTTCGTAATGATGAGTACAATGACCCCTTAAGAGATTTCGTTTATGAATAGATAGACCTTATATACGATCGGTAATAGCTTCTTATAGTTGCTATTGCCGACCCTCATGAGTCGGTAATAAAGAATGTAAGTATAAACATAAATTGTATTACCGACTCATAAAAAAATTGTTATTTTAATTCAATTGACCTTCGGACTGTAAAATAGATTATAACTGATCAATGTCACAAAAAATATGAACAAATGCACACTGTTTTAAACACAAAAACAATGATTTATTACTGTAACTATTCAATATCGATCCTCGAAAAATATCATAACTTTGGTTAAATTGACAACGCTAAAAGGTAAAAACTAGACAAAAAAGTTTAGTCGCTAATAGATTTTTATAAAGACTGATAGCTTAGATTTAAAGTGGTCCATAAAAATACTTGTGTTAGTGTGATATAATAACATAAAAGAAAAATAAAACGAAAAGTTACGTTGCTGCCATTGCCGACTTATGGGTCGTTGATAGCTGCCACGACTAAAACTGATGAAGCTAACACCACCCCATTTTAATTTGAAGTTTTATCGTTTCAAATTACTTTTTATTAATAAAATGTCGTAAGAAATCAAGAGTTGACACTTAAATGAATACATTTAGTAATATAAGATAAAGTATAGACTTCATTTGTTTGTATAAATGTCTTAAATAGAAAAGTCACGTACTTACTTGAAGGAACAAGGGAACAGTACGACAAGTCCTGCGTCCACGCTGCCCCGCAGTAACTGACGTATTTTATCACTTTTTTGCACAGCTACTCACACTAAAGTAAAAGTATACGATGCTCAAGGAATAAACGCGTGTGTATCTTTGCCTACTATAGCTAGAATAGTTCTGGAAACGTAAAGATTTCGAATTACTTTTATAGGTCGGTAATAACTGCAGATTTTCGATGGGTCGTTGATAGCTGCGTTTACCTTAGTTATAAATCGACCCTAGGTGATGGAATGTGATCGGAGCACGAATACATTGTTGTGTTAGGTTGGAGGGTCGGCTTCTCACTGTAATTATTCGTCATTATTATAATCGTAGGTCGTCCTTTCTTGAAATTCCCTGTTTTGCCCTACTCGTATATTGTTCCAAAGCAAATTTGATGAGATATGTATTGCGGTTTCTTAAACCTTTACGGAACTACGCCTTAAAAGTTTATCTGTAGCTGTGAATGCTGTATTGCTATCTTTATATTTGTTTATTTTTATTATGATTATGACCTTTTTTTATAACCTCTTTGATATTGTCATTTTGTGTTTGAAAACTATCTTCATCTTTTGTTCCACTGACATATATTATACAAGTACACATGATAGAGGTCAGTGAGTTAAAAAGTTTTTTTTTTAATCAAGAACGAATTACTCCTGGTTTTCCATGTATGTGGAGCGTTTAACCTTCTTATATTATTTGAGTTTTAGACACGCTCTATTTTTAGGTTGAATTTTAGAGTCGTGCGCAAAGGGTCATGGTTAGGGTCGGAACTAAACTTGAAATTATTAAGCACTTCTATGTTGTTCATCCATTTTATAAGTAAACAGAGGCAAAAATCTACCTATTTCATTTATTGTGAATTTATCCAGAGACAACCATGTTCATCGACGGTGAAACTGCTTATAGAAATAGCTGTTAGTGGAAATATTTACTTCTAAAAACAAACAACAATCACATAGGTACCTACAGCCGCAGGAGAAACATAAACACAATCATTTTAGCTTTTCCAAATAAAGATCATCGGTTTCTAGCCTAACTGGTTATTTTATTGAACAGGTATGTTTTCAGTTTTATTTGTATATATTTATTTCTTAATTTATTGGTACCTATCACTATCTCACGAGATGTCAAATTTATCTCAACTTATGACCATTCATTTTATTTCTTATGTAACTAAATAAAACCTAAAATACATTTGATTATCTATCTGATACAAATAGGCAGAGCATTTGAAATGAAGGGAGTATCCTATGAAACCAGAATACCTAGTTAAAAATATATGTATTAGAAATACAGGATGGCAGGGGACATCCAGGCGCAACGCTACCTGTTACCTACCATATTATGCTTGTTGGTAATAAGTTCGCAAGTAAATTTGTACAACCCACCATGTCCGACGAATAAACGTCTTTGTCTTTGACAATAACCAGGGACAAATGATAAATGATTTATTTTCTGTAAGTACGTTTGTACAAACACTTTTACACGTCAATTATATTTTTTTAAACTAGATGAGGTCGGCGTTTCCTAACTGACTATTCTGAGAAGAAACAAACTCAGAGGTCACAGTCTCTTTTAAAGTCAGACAAAATCTTGGTCAGATCGTGGGAAGACCATGTAGATTGGTATCAGAAATGGTTTTTTGAACAAAGAACCACGCAGATTGAGCGGACCTGTCGAATCAGTGCACGTGTTTGTCAAAAATCGTGCAGCTCAACTCAGAACTTGAGGAGCTCAACGATTCGACGAACAATACCAAAGAAAGGACATTTGAGTAGGCCGCGTAAATTACTCAAACTGCCAGATCATGATTAAAACTAACTAAGAAGGAAGACTGCAAGTAAATAAACAGCACTGTTAATTGCAAAAAAAAAATGGTGGAAACTTTATTTCATTAATATTTACTTATGTATACAAATAAATTAGTTATCAATATTCTTACATATTTAAATAACTTATCACATTAAATACTGTCTTACAAAAGGCTTATGGTATTATATCAACTATTAAGTATTGTGGGATTGCAGAGTTCTAGGAAAGCATAATCTGAAACAAAAAACAAAACACCAATTTAGTTGATCTTGTGGTAGTAATAGACAGTCTTTCTCGAAGTATTAACACCTCCTGGCAAAAGCTTTTGACGGCAGTTGACAGTTTATTACCCGACTGCGTCAGAAGGAGGGTTATGTTTTTCGAGTGTATGTATGTATGTATGTATGTATATTTCTTTGGCACGCTCTGTAGCCTAAACGGCTTGATCGATTTCAGCTTGAGAGGTGCCGTTAGATTCGTCTTAATTGTGAGAGTGACACTGGGTATATCAAACTTGAAAAAAAATTAAAATGGCCGATTTTTGGCGCAATATGTCTTCAAAAAAAATTTTTTTTTTCTCGAAACCTATCGAGTGGGGTATCAAAATAAAGGGTTTTAAAAGGTGATTACAAAAATATATATAACTTATATGGTTAAAAGTAATTCGAAGTGTCAAATCGTAAAAAACAAGTACCAAGAACTAAATCATTTGCGAAATCTTTCAAATTTTGTAAACTAAAAAGCTGGAAATAAAAAAAGTAATTTAAAAAATAAAAAAAACCCGACTGCGAAACTGAAAAGCTACAAACAAGCTCATTTTAAATTAAATAAAAGTTGGAAGCAGGCGGGACCCATACCATTTTAGTCATATTTTCAAATTCAAATGGGTCCCGCCTGCTTCCAACTTTTATTTAATTTAAAATGAGCTTGTTTGTAGCTTTTCAGTTTCGCAGTCGGTTTTTTTTTTATTTTTTTTTTAATATGATTTCCTGATGAAGGTGAAAAATGTATAGCTTACTGTCCGATTAGGACCAGGCCTTGCCGGACGGTGCGTACGTGTTCCACGCGCGCCTCAAAGAGATGTCAGCATTGAGTAGGGCTGAAGCCTGCCGGGTCAGCGGGATTGTCCGAAAGGATTACCGCTGGCCCGGAACATAAAGGGCTAAGGAAGGACACGGGTGGGTTTTAGTCAGTAAGAGTCTGACTCTTCCTCCGCTCCGCTCAGAGCTGGAGATTCCCAAACAAAAAAAAAGGTGAAAAATGTATTCACTGTTCATTACTTTTCTTTTATACAATAGTTCTTGTAATTAAAGAAACGGCCAAGCCTCATATTTTGACTAAAGTGTAGAGTTTGTGAAGTTAGGGATTCTAGAGTGAGGGCGTGTAGAAGCTTGGCTCTACATAAGGTCTGATAACTTTTTGACAGTGCGAGCCTTATGGTCTCGTCTTGGCAACATTTTACATGAAAATGTTTTTGGTGGAATTATGATTTCCTGATACATAACTAATTCGGCAGATCGGCTGGGCTGGAATTTAGTACATATTCTTAACATCAAGATGAACTGCAATGTATCGTTGTATCATTAACTGTAAGCAATGTTTATTAAACATATGTATATCATGAACCGTAACATCGCTATAATTTAGTTGCGAGAAATCTACGTGGACGCGTTTTGTTTTAACGTATGGGTGGTCTAGTTTAAAAACACGTAGGGTACCTAGATTTTCGAAAAATTATATGAAATTGGGTATGCAAAAAAAACATTAGTTCACATTAATATCTCCATGGTATTAAAAAGGTAAAAATACAAGTAAAAACAATAAAATAAACCAAGTTTTCAACGCGACTCGAGAAAATGTAGTGTTTGCAATAGATACAAATTTTAGTTTTTTGTGTTACTCAATTACGAGGTCAACATGGTAGAGTAATAGACAAAAAAACATTGATAAGGATAATTCTATAATATCTAAGGGCACCATACCGGGCCAGTAAGTATACCTCTTAGTTCACACGCAAGCATTCAGCCTGAAACACTTCCACCGACAGAACTGGCGCTGGCCGAAGACTTGGAGAAGGACTGAGAGGTAGGGATTTGAACTCCACCGTAGCCGTGGCCCTGGCCGCCCGCGATCCCATGGCCGCCGTAGCCACCGAAGCCACCGCCAAAGCCCCCGTGCCCGTAATCGTAGCCGTGCCTTCTTACTCGCTCTCCTGAAGAAAAAAGGAAATATTTCGTGAGTTGGCTTATATCTTAATTTACACGCTAGATTTGGGCATATAGATAATGAAAAAACTGCCGTATTACATTATGTAGCATGCATGTAGATATCAAATAAAAACGTTGATGAGCTATATAGAACTAAATCTATTATAACTTGTGTTTTTATCATTAGACTTTTATAAATTCAAAAAAATTATAAGACCATACCTGGAGAAGCCCAACAGGAGACGATAAACACAACGAACATCACAAACGCGAATCTGACCATGTTTAGGTTTGTTGATACCTGTTCTAAGTAATGACAGATCGTCGCCGGTACATCATTTTATACAGGGCCCAAGCCATTGTCCAAACTTGACAATCATCCTTGTTTGCGCAAAATCGGTAAAATTTCTAGTCATACACTTTTTTGTTGGTGGTGACAATGCTTAACTTTACGCACGAGCAGAAAATAGTAATAATATTGTTGATTTCCTCCTCCTATTTAAACTGTGTGAACATGTTTTTTTAAGGCGTAACAGAATTGTTACACCAAACTTTGTCCAGCTTTGAAATATTTTATTGTTTTAAGTGTAAGTGCCGTCCATTTCCTGATGAAACCTGATGAATTGAATTCATGACTGGCTAACAAATAAACTTCGACTCTTCGAAGTAAGCCTAGTGGCATGGCCAGGGCCGTATTTACCCGAGGGTGCAAGGGGTGTGTGGCACCCGGGGGCAGGGTCTTAGGAGGCGATAGGTTAGCCCGTGAAATTCAAAATGACTATTTCATAAAATATCAATCAATAGGGTTCTAAAAACTTAGATGGTTATATATATCAATACAACCCTCTAAGTCAATTGCAAGACAAAATATACAACCTGACACTGGCCTGCAAATTGCAAAAAAACTTAAGAAAAAACACGTAAAATTGAATGCTTCTCCCTAAAAATTGGACTCTAAAATTATAATTTTTTTATTGCCAAAAAACAAACAGCCTACGCGCCCCAGACTGTTTTTCGCATCCCGGTGCCCTATGTTTAAGACGGCCCTGGGCTTGGCGAACAACATTTTCGAAGTTTCAAGAGAATATTACTTTGCAAAGAAGTTTTCCGCCCTGAGTAAATAAATTAATTAACATAACACACACATCACGCCTGTCATGTTTTTATTAAATAAGAAACGAACACTAATTATTGCACAATCATTGCCAAAAAATCCCCAATTCTATTGTTTAAAACAACGTATTACATACACCACAGTGGGTGAATCATTCTAATCAAATCGACAATGACTTGCACGTGACCTAGGCGCATCCATCCGGAGACTAAAGCAGCCTACGGACGATCCGACCTGGCGCTGGATCGGTGTGTGCGGAGAAATTCGAGCCTCAACATGTTGACACGGGGATATCCTGAGATTTTTACGTGCCGTTCATCCGTTGGCACTCGACTGGTCGGTTGCTTAGTTGAGTCTTCTTTAAGATACCTCTCCTCGATCTATCAACTTGGCTATCGATCGAAATAGTCAAACAAATTGGACCACCACAAGGTGGCTTCGACCTGGTGAAACCAGCTGGATGCGGGAATCGTATGTGGCGATGCTTGAAACCTATGTCCAAGTAAGTAGGTACCTGTGCCAAAAAATACCTACGCAAATTCGATCAGCTCCTCCGATCTGGTAGCCGCAAAGTTACCGTCTGTAGGCTAATCGACCAGTGTTAAACATTAGCACAGATCGTGTTCCTAACCGGCTTTTGTTAATCGATCCAGTTTTAGCGTCCAGTAGGTAGGCAATCAATAGTAATACTTAGTTATTAAAAATGATACACCTCTAATTTTTTTAAAGCTAGGCGTGCTACACACTTGTTGGATTCGGCACATACGGTTCGTGGGTACCTATTTGTTGAACCACAAAGCCGATTCGAAGCTAATATAATCGGCATTCATTCTCGTATCGATCGGGAAATTCCGTTCGGCATCTATACTTTCGCTGAATAGAAAAAGAAAGAAAGTTTATTTGGACTCAGTTCGTGAAACACAAAAATTGAAATTGAAATGTGAATTGACATGTTGCCACCTGGCTCGACTTAGGGCTGATTTTTCCAACGCCAGATAATTTTATCGGAGGAATAATTTTGAATTTTTGTTAGTTCATCAATACAAAATCTGTCAGACGTCAATTTTATTCCACGAATAAAAATTATCTGTCGATTGAAAAATCAGCGCTTAGAGGCACGGTGAGTAGGTACCTACGTCAGTGGAGCAAAACCAAGCGGCCTTTTTTCTTAACATATGTATATTCACATTCACACCGATTCGATGATACCACCCGGCTTTGCCTGAGATAAATGCCGAATCAAACAAGTGTATAGAGCGCCTTAAATTTTACAACAACAAACAAGCTTTTATTTATTTTTATTTAATGTTTTATTATTTTATTCACGGCCACAGTTGTGGTTAGATTCTAATTTGCAAGAAATCCCTGGTAGCCAAATGTGAAAAGGCCGTAGGTACCTATGCTACGGTCAGCAATTCAAGACGTAGGTAGTAATAGTAACAGCGACGTCGTCGGCGAGGCCCGAAGGTACTGGCGGAGGCACTCCACGAAGTTCGGCTCTTCTAATGCCCTCAATGAAGGCTTTTGTGCAAATTCAACATGTGAGATGCAAGTGACAAGGATGCCAATGAAGTAAATCGCCTTGGCTCGGCTTGGACGACGCGACGCAAAGTCAGCACATAAGATAACACCACCCCCACCAGCCTGTAATCCCCGAAGACTAAAGCAGAGGTGCACCTATTATATTAACACCCACATTTCGCCAGTTATGAGTACCTAACTCCCATTCATTATTTTATTAATTTGACATATCGTCACGAATCGGGAAGTAGATGTTCCAATCCATAGATCCATGATTACATCGTCGTTTATGATCCTACTACTGTGACCGGCTGTGACAGTAAGGATTAGTGTACTTGTATAATACCTATAGCGTTCTCCGGCGCGTGGCTGAAATAGGAATTAACGCCGCCATCTTGTTCTAAAAATACATTTCAAATGTTTACCAAAAGATCCTTGTAGCGTAGTAGGTAGACATGCAGTAGGTAGGTGATAGGCAGAAAAAATCCAAGCAGGTTTTTTTTTGTCTCATATCAAATAATCTTCAGTTTCCAGTTATGTATATGTTGTGGTTTTAATCAGGCAGCTATTAGTGTACCTACCTAACCACAGACCAAAACAAAATACTTATACCTAATTAGATACTTCTTTTTTAAGTGGTGGATACCTATGAATAGCTTTAAGATTGCGCGTCACTAAAAATAAAGTTCCAGAAAATACTAACGATTTTTCATAATTATGTGCCTACTAGCTGCGTCCCGCGGTTTCACCCGCATAAGTTTCTAACCCGTGGGAATATCGGCATGAAAAGTAGGTATCCTATGTGTTAATCGGGGGGGCCTGAAATCAACAAACCAATGGGATTTGATACGATTAACTTAACAGTTAACTGACCATTATGATTCAAAATATTATCCTTTTATGATTCTGACAGTGTCCTTTTTAGACCCCCTGGTTATAAACTATCTGTGTGCCAAATTTCATCCAAATCCGTTCAGTAGTTTTTGCGTGAAGAAGTAACAAGCATCCAAACACACTCACAAACTTTCGCCTTTATAATATTAGTGTGATATTCTGGAATAAGTGAATGGGACAGACAGGACAAAGAGATCGACCGTCGAGTCGAAAACCTCTGGAGGATAACGGGTCCATGAAAGCGGTAATCAAAGGCGACCTTCCTTCATTAAAGCGCAAGCTTGTCGGCATGTGTATCCTGCCTATCCTAACCTATGGTGCTCAGACTTGATCTTTGACCGAGACTCAGTAGTCCAAACTCAAGGTTTGCCAAAGAGCGATTTACCGTAACATCTTAAAAATTAAACTCACTGACCAAATTCGCAACACCGCAATACACTCCAAGACAGGTATCACCGATGTTGGCGATGAATCTGCGAAGCTGAAGTGGGACTGGGCGGGTCACACCTATAGGATGCATTCAGACAGATGGGCCATAGTCGTCAAACGGTGCTGGAAGACGGGCGTCGTCACCGAGGCAGGCTTAAAAAACGCTGACGTGACGCTTTGGACTCATTTCTAACCGATTGGACGGAGAAGGCACAAAAAAGAAAAGAAAAGGCAAAGAAAAATGGAAAAATGGAGGAGACCTTTGCGCAACAGTGGGACAATTTAAGATAACAGAAAAAAAAGGAAATGGGAGGAAGGTAGGAAACGCATGTGACTAAAAGAGTGATGCATATAAAAACCCTGAAAATAACCTCTGGGGCTCCACAGGGTCCCCACCTGGGTCCTGTAATATTTATTATTTTTGTTAACGATCTTCTAAATTGCTTCATTGACTCCACGCCATTCTTATTTGCGGATGATTTTTTTTAAACGTTATCCACACTAGCATTTCTCCTGTATTGTGGGTGCGTTTACAAACATTCAAACTCACATTCATAAAAAGCTAGACAAATATTTGTTCCGTACGGGAATCGAACCCGCGACACGCAGCGCAGCAGTCAATCGCTTAACCACTGCGCCAACCGAACCGTCCATTTGAGATTTGAAAATAGTTCGTAAATTAAATACTCAAACCGATTCATCGTTACTTCAAGGAAACGTAATACTTTTGAACAGGGGGCCTAAAAAGGCCACTTTGGAGAATCATAAAAGGATAACATTATGAATCGTAATATGGCGAAGACAGTCCGTGTTTTTCTTTTTTTCGCTGCACTACGTAGGTATAATCAAAGAGATTGGGATTGGATTTGGATCGGATTGATTGGTATTTTAGCACAGACAAAAAAAAAACTGAAAAATGCTTCACCAATGGGATTTGATACGATTAACTTAACGGTTAACTGTCCATTATGTTATGCTTTTATGATTCTGCCAAAGTAGCCTTTTTAGGCCCTCTGGTGTAAGGATAATAATATGAAATTAACTTTTTTTTCTCAAATAACGTTTACTCGAAAGTCAAATATTGACTTCAATTATAGTCCTATGAACGGTACGTGCCTAAGTGACCGCAAGCTAACATTTATTCCCCACAAGAGAGGGAGAATTTTATCAAAAAAGCTTCAAAGATACTCCCTATTCCGCAAAACTATTTCAGGGACTAAGACTTTGCAGATTTCTAAATAATTGTGCCAAAAGCTGAAAGAAATTCAAAACTTTAGAGGTTCAAGCACCACGCAGTTAGCACAGGTCTTTCGAAGCTGCAAACTTGGTTTTACACTATTGGTATTTATCCTACAAAAATCCCAAAAAATCAGTACAGTGCAATTGAGCACTAGATGGATAACAGGTATGCTTAATATCATGGCCCGCGTGTCCTGTCAGCTGCATGCTATAGGAACTGATGGACGCTAATGATGGCGCCAAACACGTATTTTTAATTCCGAATTCTGGGCTGCGTCCATTTAGGTTGCCATTGACTCGCTAAGAAGAAGTACCTACAGATAATTTTTTTGCGACATAACACATTCTTGTGCCTGCGGTGACTGGCCTGTAATTATTTGTGTCATTTCTGTACTTAACTCACTGATCTGTATTATTATACAAGTGTATGATAGAGGTCAGTGTCTTAACTGCATTGTTTTTTTGTTTTTGCATTCTGTGTGCATAAAGGCAGATTTACACAGGGTCAGTAGCTGACTCCAACTGAAGTAAATGCTGGCGCCGAGAACTGACTCACTGTTTACCATTCAGTCAGTAGTCGTGGTTATTTCTTCACGATGTACAGCCGTTATTGAAGTCAGTGAGCAAAATGAATTCCCAAATACAGCAGACTATACTACATTTGTTGAGAAAATGTTCTCTGCTGTTAAAAGAGTTGACAGAAATGTTAGAAGAAGAGGTATTATCTAAAATGAAACTACTTTGGATAAAACAATGGATATACGGCAGAAATGAAACTACGAACTGGCTTTGAGAATGGCACTGAAGAATTTTGATTTTGGACACGACACGAAGTCACCCTTGAATGCAGTGTCAACGACTGACCAAATCCTTTTGGAACAAAGTTCTTTACTTTAACAGAGCTTGCGGTAGGAGTCCACTTTTAGAAATCGTCACGTACCTAACGAAAAAGCGTTCCATGTGACTTTTTATATAATTATAATGTATTATAACTATAATTTATTATATTTATATATTACAGAGAGAGAGAGATAATTTTCCTGGTCTTCGAGGGTCTTAGTCACCTTAGATTCTTAGATTTTCCCTCGCCCCACACATTTTTTTTTTTTTGGTATTCGCATCTCGCAGTTCAACCTAGGAGGTCGTCTGTTTAACCGGACTTGCCTGTGGTTGGCTCAATAAATCAAGGCCTCCAGCCAGGGCTTAAAAACTAAGCGTCTATACGCTAAGGGCACCCCTGTGGGGTATGGACGTCGGCTTAGGGCGTCGCTGGGCGAGGGCAGCAAGGGACAGGCTAGATCGGAATTAACTAACCAAATCCTGACTTCGTGGTTTAGACGAAATCAATACCGCTGGCGCAGGTGTCGAAGGGAGCTGGCTTTATAATACATAATCAGCCTATACTGTTCCCACACACTGGGACACAGGCCTCCTCTCTGTGAGAGGGAATGGGCCATAATCCACCACGTGGGCCTAGAGCGGGTTGGTAGATGTCACATATCTTCGAATTTTTGGTTCTACGACATGCTGATTTCCTCACGATGTTTTCCTTCACCGTTTTTGAGAGCAATGGTAATGAAATAAATTAACACTAAGTAAAGCGCCTGTCTGGGTGCGAAACCACGACCTACAACTCGTAAGTCGGGTCCCGTTACCACTGGGCCACCACGGCTCTCTCTGGCTTTATAATATTCAAGCGGAAATATTTAAGTCAGCACTGACGCGACAGCGCTGTACTCAATTGACATGAAGACAGTAAAGGGTAAGCGCTGACTTGATTCAAGTTTAGTTTGGAATCAGCTACTGATCCTGGGCAGCATAAGCATAATCAGCCTTATAATGTTCCCACTGCTGGGTCTCAGGCCTCCTCTCAGTGAGAGGAAGCCGAACGAATTGACCCTCTGTAAAACTGTCTTAATATTGGGTACATCACTGCATTTGGCTTGTGTTAACCTTTTAAGCGCTTGGCTAAATATAGATTTCCGTGCCCCTAGCGCGCGGCTACAAATCGATAATCATCATCTGCCTAGCCTTTTCCCAACCATGTTGTGGTCGGCTTCCAGTCAAACCGGATGCAGCTGAATACCTAAATCGATAAAATAATACCTACAACAAATAAGGAGGAGCAATCGTTGAATAGAACGAAAATATCATGCATGTTCTCTGTCGCAGAAATACGACACGAGCGGTAGGGGCACGGAAATATGTGTCGCATAAATGCGACACAAAGCGGTTTAAAGGTTAATTGGTTGAACAGTGCAACAATTGTAGATAGACCAATAAATAAATAAACTACAAAAAACTGGCCAAGTGCGAGTCGGACTCGCACAAGAAGGGTTCCGTACCACAAGGCAAAAACGCCGAAAAAAAACACGTTTGTTGTATAGGAGCTCCTCTTAAATATTTATTTTATTCTGATTTTAGTATTTGTTGTTATAGCGGCAACAGAAATACGTCATCTGTGATGATTTTGACTGTCTAACTATCACGGTTCATGAGATACAGCCTGGTGACAGACGGACAGCGGAGTCTTAGTAATAGGGTCCCGTTTTACCCTTTGGGTACGGAACCCTAAAAAAGGACCTAATGGACGAACAGACAACCTTACGTTTGCACCAATATTAAGAGTTTTAAGTAGAACAGCCAACCTGCGCTGTGGAATTTGTAAACTGTTGTCTATGCGTCTATTTCAATTTTGTAATCCATAGGCAGGTAAGACGTGTTCAGCTAGGAAATCACACAAAGTAAAATACTGGTAAGTTTATTTCAATAATTTTTATTTACAAATAATTAAAAAATATGTGATCCGAAATCACAATAACAAATCTACACTGTACTTATGTTATATCAATTAAAGTTGTAAACGTATGTACTGGAGGTGTACCGAACACAGATTTATTTAAAAAAAAAACAATACAAACCTGTATAAAAACTTCACACAGCGTACTCTCACGTACAAAAATGTTATGAACTCACTAAATGTGCGTTACACGTGGCAGGCTTTGTTTCAAAGATATTTTACTATTTCAGTTCTGAAATCTGAAATACTATTCAGAAAAGTAGACGTATACAACGATTACAAAGTCGGAGATTTCAGTAGTTTCGATAGTACGTGGCAGATAAATATAAAGTATACAATATATATCAGAATTTCGCTTCAAAATCGGTTGTTTTCAAATATATTTAAAGTAATAGACGGTTGCAGACTTTTACATCTAAAATCCAGAGGTATTATTCTCTAAAACTAAACGTAGACTAGTAAAATTGTGTTCACTATTACGAAGAGACATTACACTTTTAAATCTTAATGTATTTTATTAATATTACAGCAACAAACAACAAAAATTTTGCTAACAGCTACCACTGAGAAGTAAATTGTAACTACGACAGTAAATGTAATACATAGATATACATATAATATAATACATAGATATTTACCTAAATATTTATATAAATGTAAGGAGCGATAGGTGATGGCCTATTATAGAACTACATATGAGAAGGTTACTAATCGAGCTACAAATATACGTCAGATAATGCCGCTTTCTGTGATTTTTGCTTATTTTTCCTCACCATACATATTTTGCCTACAAGTTACAATTAATATGAAAAAGCTCATACATTCCTACTAATCCGGCACTATGATCACCTTTAAGTTTCAATTCATTCATTATTTTCGCTACAATAAAGACATTTTAATAGCAAGATATAAAAATATATCTCTAAAAAGTATACTAATACAATGCATTCTACTAACACACTTTTAAAAATCATTACACTTCTCTGTACCTACTTCACGATTACAAAAAATATTTTCCTAATATTGTTTTTTGCTAAGTGATTAATTTTACTATGCCATTAGTCAGTAAAAATGAGTAGCATATTATTATGTTACAAATTTAATAAATATTAGAGTGAAGAATAGTTATATAAGACAACATTAAAAAGATTGCACGTTATTAATGCACTTTTGTCCATAATAAGGAACAAGACATTATAATTATAATAATTAATAATTTGATTAGTAAATTCGTGAAATTCATAACTGTGTCTCATTGGTATCTCATCTTTTGATCTAAATATTCACTGTTTTAACTCATCGAAAGCCGTAATTAGAGACACAATAGAATGACAATTGCGTATGTCGAACTGTGTAACTAGTTCGATAGAAAAACTACTGCAAAACACATTGCTGACAATATTACTATTTGTCAAAGCAAAATGAAACTATTCAGCTTTCGTTGTCACTAAAAACAGATTAACAAATAGACATGTAAAATATTATGTTGTTTTGTTCATAAATAGTAATAGCACTTGAAATAAAATAATTTTAAAATACGAAATTATAGTGAATTTTAACACCAATATTTATAATGCACTATATTTTACTGAACACTTTTGCTAGCGATTGTACCGACTTTTTTTAAAGAAATAGGTTACACAAACAAGTGAAATAACCTCAACAATATTATTTTCAAGTCATTGCACAAGCCCACCTTTAGTCAAAGCTGTGTATTATCTTATGACCTCTATCACATTAGAGATAGAATACAAAATTGCAAAACAGTGCTTCAAAAAAATAAAGTACACTTTAAATCCAGATCGTATACATTGAAATATAGTTATACATATACAAAAAAACACGACAAAACATCACAGTTCCCGTATGTAAAGATATAAAGTAACTCCATCATGAAACGAAACCTAACAACCGCTATTCTAATTTATTTCACTAAATAGTTTTACACGGTGCCCAGCCTTTTTATCAGATATCCTTATATTCCCGCTACAGCTATGGTCTTTCGTCAAAATACGAACAATTGTATTTTCTTACAATATTTGTAACTAATCTTGCCGTTTCATCTAATCTCTATTAGATCTTATTATATTTTCCAAATGCTCTGTATATATTATGTATAATAAGCTGTAAATCCTATATGATACATTTAATGGTACCAATATTTTACTAAGCAACCAAAAAGGGTCACCATAAATTGTGATAATAATTAATATTTATCTTCATCAATTGTGATTAAATATAATATGTATATTTGTAAAAAAAAATGCCCATACAAAAAAGAAAAAGATGTAAAATTATTTAAAATATAAATATCGTTAAATAAACTCACAGTTTTATATAATATGTCAACGACAGACCGCAGCACGAAGTAAAATAAATCAATTACGATTATAAAGATAACAGAAAAATAATTCTAATTAAAAAAATCTTACAATTATACTTAGTTTAATGTGATTACAATGTTTAATTCATTTAAAATTATTTACAGGGATTTTAGTATTAATTTGTTACAAAAAACTTTGACTAACACTAATATAAACGTCTAATCACTAGCCATGTAAATCGCAATTATCGAAATAATAATTATATTATGCGTCGTCGTTGAGAACGCACGTTGTCATAATAATTGATAGCATTCTATATAATTCTAAGCCAGCCAGTCGGAGCGTACTCGAAAATTCCTTCTTGCTTAACATAATCACTGTTTTTTGTTCCCACTGCTGGGACTCAGGCTCTTCGAGAAGGAGTGGGCTGTAATCCACCATACGTCGAAAATTCCCTCTTGCAGCAATCATTATTAGATGATCGTCATTTTTTTTTTACTTTTCTATTCAGACAAACGTCAATTTTGACTAAAACCATATCAACCGAATCCTATAAATTCGTTTCAACATTCTTTTCAATCTATACATGTCCTGACTGACTGACTGATATATCAACGCACAGCCTAAACCACTGGTCCTAGAGACATGAAATTTGGAGCGTGTGTTCTTTGTGAAGAGTAGGTATCCACTAAGAAAGGGTTTTTCGAAATTCCACCCCTAATAGGGTGAATGAGGGGGAGGGTGAAATTTCACGCGGACGAAGTCGCGGGCAGAAGCTAGTGAATTAATATGACAACGTGTGCCCTACAAATAAACCCGGTCCCACTTGAAAAGATTGTGATTATTAAGTGATGTATTAATAAATTACAGTGATGTGTTTAGAATATGCGATCATTATTATAATGTATGGGACTGAGACAAGAAATGTGGGACAAAGTTCTTGCCCCACTAACACAGAATTACTATTCTTATTATCTATATAAAAAGTTTTATGCGGTTAAAATCTTCGTAAGGGGACCACATGACCTAAACCGCGGTCACTGTCGCACTGCATAGAAAAGAAAGAGAAGCGCGATGACACAACGCTGGTAATTTATTGCAAATTATGAAGCAATTATCTATTTACAAAAAATCTATTGTTTGGACTAAAAAATTAAAGCACTAGTGCTTTAGTATGTTGCTTGTAGAATAATCTGACAAAAAACCAGAATGATTTTATATATATTACTCATAGTATGGTTTTTATTGTAAAAAGAAAGTTTTTAGAGGTATCTTCATGATTTTTTTGTATGGTATCAAATTAGTTATATTGTGTTTTTCAACACACTATCTACCTAGCATATATCCGGAAGAATATCATATATTTTTCTGATTTTGTTTACTGTAGTCGATCATATACTTTTGTTGCTTCTAAAAAAACTTGCGTTTTTTGCGTTTAGGTCCTGAATCCCTTTAAAAAGTAGAAGAAATAAATATATGTTTATACTACGCTTGCCAAAATTGTCGGCCCTAGTTTTATAGCTGTAGAATTTGGTATATCAAACACTTGCTCCCAAATCGTTATTATACATAGTTTTAGTATTATTAAGTTTATATTATGCCTGAACCCAGTTCTAGTTTTATTATTTTTTATTATGTTTACAAAATTGAGCACGTACTTATGCAATAAAGTAACTAGTATATAAAATGCATAGATACAAAATAAAATGCACAATAAAACTATTTCATTGTTCAGTCACGTTGGAGTGTTGCCATATAAACCGTACCCGTCTTATTACAAAACGAGATCTAATTTTAGACCTAGCCTAAACCTTCCAGCCAGTTATTCTATTTTGAACTTTATTCCGGCAAACGTAAAGTTCTTAATGCAAAATTGACAACTTAGACTCTGGTTTAACGTCAGTTTTTGTAATAAGAACTTTAGCTTCGTCGGATTATAATTCGAAATTTAAAAATGGCTGGATGGTTTAAACCTGGATCTAAAGATAAATCTTGTTTTGTAATAAGGCCGTACAAGTTTTAACAAAAACACTGGTATTTTACTAAAAAGGTAATATTAGCAAGGATCTAATAAATAACCAAAATATTGGCGATTGTAAATTAATTGTATATACAAATATATCTAAATTTTGTCCGATTACAAAATAAGGCATGCACTGTTCACGTTTTTAGTAATATGGCTCATAATGGCGGCTGATCTACAGCCGATTTATAAACGAATTGCGCGTTATGCTCCGATGCGTCCTCTTGTACGGGCTCAAACAGTCGCTACACAAACACTCCTCAAAAAAGTATTGCATCTCTCTAATGTAATCATTTTTTTACGAACTTATCTATGTGCGCAACATTTTTGAGAAGTGTTATTTATATGATATATTACAATATTCACTCCAGACACCCCAAAATCTGGTGCAACAACCACGACTCTCAGATCCTCTTGCATACAAAAATCGACCTTATCAATCGAAACAAAAAGCTGTTTTAAGTAGACTGGATCTGCGTCGTTGCATTCTGGACTTTATCACTGGGTTATAAGGTTGCTTGAATTTTCTAACATGTAAACTCAGACATACCAAGAGCACGCTCACTATTTTAAACGCAAAATTGTAGATTCAGATCCGTGTCGTTGCAAATTAGACCGTAACACTCAGGCGTATAGTTCACATTGTCCCACACCTCAGTTACGGCTCACCCAAATAATCTTTGCCGCCGTGTCGTCGGGCCTCGTTACCTGGATAATAAGTTCACGGTCACTTATAGATGCGACTCGTAGGTGGTGTTCGGTCAGAGCTGCGTGTCGTCGGGCCGCGCGGGCGCGCGCAGGGCCAGCGGCGCGGCGTCGGGGGCCGGGCACGCGTCCGCAGGGTTCATGTCGATGCGGCCCGCCTTGCTCCACACCAGCAGGTCCATTATGAACGCCAGGAACATTAGCGCTGCCGACAGACCTGGAACGAGGACGACGTAACGTTAGACAGATGCAAAAGTCACTATGTTTATTTCTGATGATAAAACTAATCGGAAATCAAATGCCACATGCGCATTATTGAAGGAAAACATGGTGAGGAAACTGGGGAAGACATTTCTTAGAATAAAATATTGAAGAGGAGACATGTGACATCCCAACCAACGTGACAACCCGCACTGGGCCCTCGTGGTGGATTACGGCCCACTTCCTCCAACAGAGAGGAGGCCTGTGTGACCTGTGTCCCACCAGTGGGACTGTTATAGGCTGATTATAAAGATACTGAGAGGTGTTTTCGCAATCGTCGAGCCCAATAGAATGCTTGTCTTCTACAAATTCGTAACCAATCTATTTTATGGATCATCATCGTCTGCCTAGCCTTTTCCCAACTATGTTGGGGTCGGCTTCCAGTCTAACCGGGTGCAGCTGAATACCAGTATTTTACATGGAGCGACTGCCTATGTGGCCTACACAACCCAGTTACTGGGTAATATGATACCCCTTGGTGAGACTGGTTGTCAGACTTTCGGGATTCTGACTACCCGTAACGACTGTCAAAGATCCACGAATGACAGCCAGGACCAACGGCTTATCGTGCTTTCCGAGGCACGGAGGGGTCACGGTATGTAAAGATGGTCACCCATCCACAGACCAACCTCGACAAATTTAGCTTAACCTGATCGATCGACCTGTGCGGGTGTTATTATTTAGCCACGGCCCCGATTAAGAGATATGAAACTAAATGACATAATGTTATTCTTTCACCAAATCCTAAATGATTCTCAAAGCCAGCGTAATGTATTTATATATTAAAATACAATACTCTAATTCCTAGAGTTAACGTAATGCAGTACGGATTCAAGTTATCGAAATACAATAATTTATTTCAAGAGCATGTTGGGGCGCTTTGAATCTTTATAAATGAAACTGAAATGCTGTTCGTTGGTAAGCGCATCGCTTGAGAACGGCTGGACCGCTTCGGTTAGTTTTTTGGAACGAAGTTCTTAAACGCGGCTCGCGGTAGGGCCGGTAGGAGTTGACTGGTAGAAATTATCACTCAACGACAAGCCCGCTCCATGCGACTTTAGAGTGATGGTTTTCGAGGGTGCTAAAGCCAATAATGATTGGGCCCGTTAGGGCCGAAGCCTGCCGGGTCAGCGAGATTGTCCGTAAGGGTTACCGCTGGCCCGGAACATAAAGGGCTAAGGAAGGAACACGGGTGGGTTTTAGTCAGTAACGGCCTTATTACAAAACAAGATTTATCTTTAGACCCAGGTTTAAACCATCCAGCTATTTTTAAATTTCGAACTATAATCCGACGAAGCTAAAGTTCTTACTACAAAAACTGACGTTAAACCAGAGTCTAAGTTGTCAATTTTGCATTAAGAACTTTACAGTTGTCGGAATAAAGTTCAAAATTTAAAATTGGCTTGATGGTTTAAACCTGGGTCTAAAGATAAACCTTGTTTTATAATAAGGCCGTATGAGTCTGACACTCCCTTCCGCTCCACCCAGAGCGGGAGGAGTCATTTGATGATTTACCATCATCAAAAAAAAGGTCAAAATAAAATCCAAGATGGCGGCTGAGCAAATTGATTGGAAAATCCTGGATATCTGAAAGTAAGTACTTTTTTATGGAATTTTGTATGAATTATTGAAATTTCCACAGAAGAACGTTTGTATGGTCAGCTAGTAATATAATAATCATGAATCAGTGACTCACCCAAATAAAGATGTCGGAAGCTATCATTGTCGTAACTGGCGCATGCACCCAGCATGCCGCACATGACGTCACGCGCGCGACACGCCGCGTCCACGGCGGCACCGAACACGATCGGGCACGGCACGTTGCCGAACACGCCGATCGCGAACTGGATCACTCCCATTGCCATTGCTTTGTCTGTGGAAAAGGATAAAAAAAAATATTTGGTTAAAAACGTTATTTTGTGAACTAAGTTTTTTACTGTAGTCGTCATCATTAATATTGTTGTTGCTGGTCATGTTGTGCGATTACGCTTTGGGTGATAATCAGGTCGAAACCTATAATGTGAACCTAGTGATATACTGTAATTGTTACCTGTTGTAGTTGCCTTGTAAATCACACTAATATTATAAAGGCGAAAGTTTGTGAGTGTGTGTGTTTATATGTTTGTTACTCCTTCACGCTCAAACGGCTGGACCAATTTTGATGAAATTTGGTATGGAGGTAGCCGACACCCTGGATTAACATATAGGCTACTTTTTATCCCGATATTCCCACGGGATCGACAATTATGCGGGTGAAACCGCGGGGCACAGCTAGTAAATAAATAAATTATGAAGAAGTTGTCGCGAATGGGGCCCGAACTGTCTAAGAATAGTTAATGCTTTAAGTTGAAAAAGACGCTAACGAGGCTGACTGCCCAGAGTAAGCCGATCGTAAGAGTATGTCTCGCCACTAGTGAATGCCATTTTATAGTTCTTTTGGCCCATAAAGTGATTGGCATCGGTTGTGTTTATAGAAGTTTTAAGCTGCTGTGTGAATACTTTTTAAAGTCGTAACGGTCACTTTAGTTTGGCCATTATTCTGATTGTTTTTTTTCAATTTTTATTTTAAGTGAAGTATCTCGCCAGATGGCGTTGGTTTTAAACATGGATGATATTTGGACTTCTCCCAGCGGTTAGAAGGAGAGTAGGGAATATTAGAAAATCACTCAAAATGCAAATTTTAATATCAACAAAGTAATTTGAAACAGAAAACAATATAAATACTTAATTTTTGTCGAAAAAATTTAATAAGGTCCCCTGGAAACGTACACAGAGCGTACGAGCGTACGTAACGCGTCACTGTGATTCATGTCCACATTCGCCGGCCGCGTCTCTCTCCCTTTGTACCCCTCACTACACCGCTAATAATTTACGAGTTATTAGCGTTGCTTCAACCGTATCCTGCTTCAACCGTACCCAGTCTCCCCTACAAAAAGAATGTGAGCCTACCTTGTTTATCAGTGCAGCGTATAATCAGCAGTACAGCGCCGACTTCCCCGCTGGCGTGCACGAACATGACGGCCGCGAACACGGCGACGAAGGTGTAGATCTGGTTGCACGGCCCGCCGCACTCGCCGCTCACCGCGAAGCCGAGCGAGCGGGACAGGATGCTGTCTGTTGAGTTGTACAGCTCGTAGCGCTCGATCCTGTGGGGAAGAAATTGGTTAAGTTATGCTTGCTTGAATAATTGAGACTAGAAAACCCGAAGTGGAGTTAATGGTTATTTATTTGATTTTTTAAAACCTAGAAAATAAATAAGCCACAGTATTTTTTTTAATACCTAAAAGAATGGTAAAAAAACAAAAAAAAATGTCTATGGCATTAAGTCCGCCTCTGTACATTTATGTGCTTGAAGTATTAAATAAGTAAATAAAGTAAACGAAGTTGTATTCTTTTTAAAGTCTATGCTAGACAGAGACAACACTGCTGCGGTTCGGCGTCACAATACAGGCACGCCGTAATAACTTCGCTTTTCTAATTTCTAACGTGACGATAAATTATAATGGGCGTCCACCCACAGTACCATGATAACACAGGAAAGTAAAATGTATGTATCTCTATTTTTCGACTGATTTTAACCTGTAAACTAAGGCGGTACAGGTAATGTTGGGTTTCATATTAATTTATTATTTTCATTATAAGGTAGAAGTTAATATGACTTGCAAAATGTGTCACTATCCTATCGTGTCCTATCCTTTTCCCACATGCAACCCCGGACTATCGCTGTCCTTGTCACCATGTAAGGTGACAGAGTCTGAGGTTAGCTCTTGCCGCGTGAGCAGTGACAATCATGCTCACTTGTTAATTAATTGCCAATTTACGGTTGCGAACTGTTGCGAAGCATTTACGAACTATTATCTGGAACACTACGAAAAGTGCGTGTTTGTGCTGTGAAAGGCGTCTGTGCGACCTCTCGTGCGCTGCCTGCTGATCCAGCCAAGTAGAACCTTCTGCCGGCCGACGTGGAGGATTGATGGTGAATCTACAGGTCAGTGGTGTTGCATTTTCCTGCCAAATTCCTTTTGTCCATGTACAATTTTCGTCGTCCTAATTCATGTCGTATTTTGCAAAGTCAGACCTACCCACGTACTTTTCACCCCCGCATTATACAGTCCACTATTTAATTGAACCAGCTCCCTGCGTCTGGGATAAACGCAAACAATTTTATATTTCCGCCCAAGTATTTGGTGTTTAGGCGCCACCAGGTAATATACCGCCTTAGTTCCATAATAAGGCTTTTTTTTTTAGTCTTAAGAATTTTTAATTAAAATTTTAATGTAATTTTGTAGAGTTAGCATAGATATAAGCGATTTGGTGTAAACTGTTAGCTTATATTTGATGAATAAATTAATATTGAAGGCTGCGTTACCACCAGAAATGGGCGAAGATGCGTAGCGAGGGATGTGTGTGAAACTAACCAATCACATCGCTTCATTTTCATAGCTTGAGCTAAGCTAGTGTTGTTATTGGTTAGTTTTACACACATCCCTTGCTACGCATCCTCGCAAATTTCTGGTGGAAACGCAGCCTTATGATGGTCAAATATATATTCACTAGCTTTCGCCCGCGGCTTTGCCCGCGTGGATGATGGAAATTATCTCACAGGAACGTACTACCGGTATAATAAGTATCCTAAATCCTAACTCACAAATCCGTTCAGCCGTTAAGTCGTGAATTATCTGTTTAGCCTTTTCCCAATTATATTGGGGTCGGCTTCCAGTCTAACCGGATGCAGCCGAATACCAGTATATTACATGGAGCGACTGCGTATCTGACCTCCACAACCCAATTACTGGGTAATACGATACCCCGTGGTAAGACTGCTTGTCAGACTTTCGAGCTTCTGACTACCCTTAACGACTGTCAAAGATCCAAGAATGACAGCCGGGACCAACGGTTTAACGTGCTTTAAGAGGCACGGAGGGGTCTCGGTATGTAAAGATGTGTATGGTATGTAAAAATGGTCACCCATCCACAGACCAACCGCTGCAAGCGAAGCTTAACCTGATCGATCCAACCTGTGCGACTGTTATCATTTAGCCACCAGACAAGAGTTAATTTGGTATTTGGAATAGTAGTATGGCCTTGTAAATCACACTAATATTATAAAGGCGAAAGTTTGTGAGTGTGTGTTTATATGTCTGTTACTTCTTCACGCTCAAACGGCTGAACCAATTTTGATAAAATTTTGTATGGAGGTAGCTGACACCCTGGATTAACATATAGGCTACTTTTTTGTCCCGATATTCCCCCGGGATCGACATTTACGCGGGTGAAACCGCGGGGCGCAGCTAGTTTGCAATAAATCTCACGTTTTCATAGTCTTATCTCCGCGCGCCTCGCTGTCGATGCAGGAACAATTGTAGTAGAGCCACGTGCTGTTGTCGAGTTGCTGACTGCTGAGGCAGCCCGCCTGGCACGGAGATATGTAGGTGAACGAGTCCTGGAAACAGAAACGGCAGGAATTGTACCATCTGTGAATAAACACGGAAACATGAGAGCTGACAAAAAAAAAATGGCTTCACTCACAGATATAGATATACCTAGATAACGCAAGTATCACGAACTGTATGAAAACCAAGCGTGCCATTTTTTGACTACCTACTATAACGTCACAAGCTCGCGCTCTCGCTCACACTTACCCAGCCAGCAGTACAAAGGACTGAGCGCGAAAGGGGCGGCTTACGATTTGTAATCATAAGTTGGTGCAATTTTTGGCACGCGAAGTAGTTACTCTTGCGTTATCTAGGTATATCTACATATATCTGTGGCTTCACTACAGTCATATAGACTTTTTGTCTTACCCAGATACTGCGACGGGTCTTTTGAAGGCCCGAAAACGCATACATACGACATGCATATCTTGAAGTGAAAACATCTTTAGGCGCGTTGTTAACCGACACCGCTTCGGATGTGTTCGGCTGTCCTCGGGATGTACTCGGTTTTAATGTATATCCGATATGTCTGTGAGTGATGGCAAAGTATTCTGTTTGTGTTTTGTTTTCACTTCGGCCGGCACTCCCGTAGTGCCACTGTTTTTTTTTTTGCCTGAACTATCCCACTGCTGGGCAACGGAAGACATCACTTTAAAGTTTTCTTCTTTTTTTTCTTTTTTTTTTTAATTATTGCCCCACAAACAGCCAGACCCGGAACAACTACTTGTAGTTCATACAAATATTTGTTCCGTGCGGGAATCGAACGCGCGACACGCAGCGCAGCAGTCAATCGCTTAACCACTGTGCAAACCATGACGTCAAAACGCCGTCTACAACCGGCGAACAATTGTGATCAGTACCTGCCAACTTTGCGAGCGCTAGCGCACTCAGCGTGGCGTTCGAAATATAATCGCATAAAAGTTACAAAGGGCCGTCATGAGTAACTCATAATGCAATTTTCATTTGCTGTCCCATTCGGCCGCCAAGAAGTTGTCATTGGCTCCCAAATGCGACAGACAAGGTTAACAACTAGACCTATTATATTTACCCATTCACTCTTAAAATTAACAGACCCGTCAGAATTTCGGCTTGTAGACATGATTATGATTTTTTTTTTTCCCGAAAAACATCGACATCGACCTAACCTCGAATTACTTTCGGTATAAAAGGAATTCTAGTGCCAAAGGGTATTGAAGATTTCTATATGGAAGCTGGCATACCAACTGCCGCGCGATCGACACCTGACATTAATGCAACCAGAAAAGGTAATAGTATTCAAAGTTGATATGGATGTCACGTGATCAACTTTGAACGTAAAAAAAAATAAAATGGCGCGACAGTAGATATGCCACGGATCTTCAAAGCTCTTTAATGCTTCTAGACACAGCGGTTTAGGCTGTGCGTTCTGTCAGTGAAGTTAAGATTTTTATGAAGTACCAACCTGTCCACAAACGGGGTTAAAGGGCACGTCTGCACAGTAGCAGCCGGCGCTGCAGTCCAGACTGCTGTTAGCAATGCTGACCTCGCTGATCATGCGATAGTTCTCCTCGGGACAACTCACGAACATCAGCACTACCATACCTGAAAGAGTACAGTCTTCGATTACTTCACTTGTAAATTTCCAAAGGATTTAGTAAAGGCAAACAAAAACCAGGAAGAGATCATCTTCTGAACCAAAATACGCAAAACTGCATACTTTTAGTCAAAAATAACATACCAACTTTAACTGGGAAAAAAATTAAAAAACATAGTTCGTCTATGACATGTATGGCTCAAAATGCTGTAAATGATGTTAACTATACTCCCTTAAAGCTTTGCACTCAGCTTCCATACAACTTGTATATATGTATTCAAAAAGTTTTGAACCAATTTCACAATTTCTCACGTTCGTTATTATCTAGCCGGTGACCGAGATACCAATGATGGCAACCCATTTGTGTGTATTGCGTCTATTCACATACTTCAGCCATTTTAGCTTTTAGGTTAGCTTAATATATCTAGTAAGCAGGTAACTGTGAAGGAAGAAGCATAGTTCGTATCTTTGTGTGTGTATGTAAAATTAACCGCAAAACTCAATATTCCAAGATCTGCTTACCAGCACTGTAGATAGCGGCACTGACGGCCGTCCACGCGGCCACCTGCCTCGCAGTCGGCACCAGCTTTAGTATCACCACGCCTGACGTGATCGTACCCAGACCCATCACTAAAATACCACCCAGACCTGGAACATGAACACATGCGTTAAGTAAATGTGCTTGGATGTTCTTGGGACACATTTGTAGAGAAATTAATACTTAAATGTCATATAGGTTACATTGGCATTGAAGAAAAGAAAATATAATAGAGGGGGATATAAAGAACTTATTGTTGTAAACACAAAGGCCCTACACGACCCCTTTATGTGGAAAGTGTAAATTATTATTCATGTGACAAAAGACGTTAATCCTGTGTTATATCTGACCCCGCATGAGGGCTACTACAATAGCTCAATATAACACTATATACAGAAATCATTATACAAAAAAAAACGAAACATGTCACTTCCGCATCTATTATTCAGCTGACAAAAATCTTTGTTATCATCACTTTACCCACATCTCTAAAACATTGGGTTATCTGTAACATCGTACCCCACTGCAGACCATGGTCGACCACCAATACCAATAGAGTGTTCATGTTAGTACCTCACCCGAGACAAGGTTGGCGTCATGCGTCGGCAGCCGGAACTGCTTCTCCAGGTATTTCGGGAGGAAGCTGTACACCCCACTGATGGGCATCAGGTGGAGGACTGAGCTCGCTGTACGCCACATTAGGATGTCGTTTGTAAGCTGCCTCTTTATTGTTGCGAAGAAATCTGGAAAAGAAAAGAGGGTGATGTAGCTTCGGCTGGAATGTTATGTAATAAAAAAGTTATTTAAAAAAATAAAAAAACCCGACTGCGATAAAACACTGAAAAGCTAAAAACAAGCCCATTTTAAATTAAATAAAAGTTGGAAGCAGGCGGGACCCATTTGAATTTGAAAATATAATAAAAATGATATGGGTCCCGCCTGCATCCAACTTTTATTTAATTTAAAATGGGCTTGTTTTTAGCTTTTCAGTGTTTTATCGCAGTCGGGTTTTTTTATTTTTTTAAATAACTTTTTTATTTCCAGCTTTTTAGTTGACAAAATAAATGTGAAAGATTTCGCAGACGATTTAGTTCTTGATACGTGTTTTTTACGATTTGTCACTTCAAATTACTTTTAACCATATAAGTTGTATATATTTTTGTAATCACCTTTAAAAACCCTTTATTTTGATACCCCACTCGATAGGTTTTGAAAAAATAAATTTTTTTGAAGACATAATATTGCGCCAAAAATCGACCATTTTATATTTTTTCAATTTTGATATACCCAGTGACACTCGCGCTACCAAGACAAATCTAAAGACGTATAATTTATCAAAATCCGTTCATTCGTTTAGAAGTTACGAAGGAACAAAGAAACGGACATACATACATACATACATACATACATACATACATACAGGTCAAACACATAACCCTCCTTTTGGGCTTCGCCGCAGTCGGGTAAAAAGCTAGGCGTTTGAATGACCCACTCAGGGTAATCAGCTGCGCTTCCAAACTGCTGACTGGTTAATCAAGCAAAGAGCAGTATAAAATCTGCCCTCAAACCCTAAAATAAACTTTAACACAAGAAACGATAAATGCGAATCTGATAACGAGGCTTTATAAAAGGAGTCCCACAAGGGAATGTATTAGGTTCTTCTTGTGGATTAAAATGTGTAATGTATAAAGCAACTCGCGGTGTAGAAAAATTTGGATAATCTAGAACTGACTGTAATGTAAAAGATGTAGGAAGGGTGATAGATGACCGACGGCAAAAGTGGGTAGAATTTAGAACCTGACTGCACTAAGGCTTGTCCAAGAACGAAACGCTGTAGTAGCCGCTGCCTTACGTATCTTAATTTGATATATTAATAGATATTATTAATCTAATTCTACTCGTAACCATTAACAACCCAGACTTTACAAACATTCATTTGTATACAAAACAAAACAAATTCTATTAAAATTTGCTTACAAATATATTTACGGAAAAGATATCACACGATATAACACATTTGTTAGACTCGAAATCCCGCCACTCTTTCAATATTGTCACAGTTTTTATTATTGTTCTGTTTGGAAACCGTCCAACTGATTTCAAACTAGAACTTGGAACTAAAAACTGGGTTACGTTTAGATTTTAAATAAAAATTACATTTTCCATTCGGATAATGCAACTATTGTCAAAAGGTAAAGCGGAACCATGGTTCTCGAATTTTCACGAACAAATTCTGATATAGATAATGGATAATGTAATAATCAAAAGAGATATAGTGATATGATAAGAGTTCGAGTGTGGTAAATATTTCGACGAAATAGAAGCCACATTTGGGTTGGACAGGAAACAAACTAGACATGGACGTAATAAATTCTTGATAATAAATTGGATAACAACAACAAATTCTAACATATAAAAAAGTAATTTAGAATCTCAAAGTCAAAACACTGCCAACATCAGACTAAAAGAATAATAGATTTGCTGCATGAATCATTGTCTAGAGACAATATTTCTTACACGATAAAATATCATTCGTTAGAACTCATTAGAAGATTGGTTTATAGGATGGAATTCTTCAAAGTCGTGCTAGTTATGTCAACCGGATTACTACTATCAATATAAAAAGTAGGCCACCCACAGAGACACAATGACAGTTCTCTTTAACACAATTCACCAAGTAATGTAAACGACAGAGTTCTTTAGAAAAAGAAAAAGTAATTCAAGGCCGTTCTGAATGTTTTTTTTTTATATTTCCTTTAAATCCCTCCCTTCCTTCACTTTTGAATACAAAATGGTTACCTACTTCATCGTCTGCCTAGCCTTTTCCCAACTATGTTGGGGTCGGCTTCCAGTCTAACCGGATGCAGCGGAATACCAGTATTTTACATGGAGCGACTGCCTGTCTGACCTCCACAGCCCAGTTACTGGGTAATACGATACCCCTTGGTAAGACTGGTTGTCAGACTTTCGGGCTTCTGACTACCCGTAACGACTGTCAAAGATCCACGAATGACAGCCTGGACCAACGGCTTAACGTGCTTTCCGAGGCACGGAGGGGTCTCGGTATGTAAAGATGTGTACGGTATGTAAAAACCAATCCTAAGTGGATTGGTTTTTCATGAATTATAACAACGGCAAACATTTTCTTAGTAATTCCCGCCCTAGTCGTATGTTTTTTGGGGCCGGCGTAAAATGTTTTTCACTTCCATTTCTCCTTTCAGTATTCGCTATTCATCCCCTTCTCATTTATCATCCCTCTCACAATGCATTCGACAGCAACTAAGTTTCTCTAACCTCCACTGGTAGACAAATTCAACATTGATGTCATAAAAAGGTGTTGGAAATATTAGTTACCTTTGAAGAACGGCTCATTTTTATCCTTGATCTTCTTGGGTGGCAGTGGCATGGGCTCTTGTCTGATCTGTCTCGGGAAGCAGAACATGAGGGTCGACAGGAGAACGATGAAACCAGCAATGAACACCATACCTGTGGAAAAATAAAACATGTTTTATTAGTAATTTTATGTAGTAATATTATATTGTGAAGTTTTGACGATGTTTTCTGAACTTTTAATATTTGATAGAAAAAAACCGACTTCCAAAAACATTGAAAGTGAAAAATAACTTTAAGTTCGGAAGGCGATGTCTTCGGATTCCGAAATTAAAGATATTTTTTACTTTCAATGTTTTTGGAAGTCGGTTTTTTTTTTGTTAAAAAGTCGGTTTTTTTTTTTTGTTAAAATGTTGTTATTTCTCGCTTTTTAGTGGGTCTGCTTATACATAGTTTATCTAAGTTACAATAGCCTAGTGTCAGCTTGCTCAACGGCTTTTACAAAATATTGCTTTTCCCGATGCAGAGACATTAATTGTTGAGGAGTTCTCCTGGTATTTCACCATCAGCTCCATTTCATCATTCGCATTGTGACGAGCATAAATTGCGTAATTGCAACTTATTATTGAGTATTTCCGGTGGCCATCTGTGGTCTTCATCATCAGTTCCACTTCGCCAAATGATGCTTTTCGAGAGCAAATGCACGAGTTACTAAAAAAATACCCAAATCGCTATAAAGGTGTGCCTATAATATTTGTAGAGTTTCTTCGATTTCTCCAGGATCCCATCATCAGATCCTGACATGGTAACAATGGGACCAATCTGAAAGTATATCCTTTTAAATAAAAAAAGAATTTTGCAAATCGGCTTATAAATAACGAGTTCTGAGGTAACAAACATTAAAAAAAGTATTCAACCAAATTGATAACCTCCTCCTTTTTTTGAAGTCAGTTAAAAGAATTAAAACCACTCGAAAAAAGGATAGCCGGAAAGATTGGGCTTCGACGTTGATTGCTGAAACCATTGCAGTTTTTAATCACAGTAAGTTAGTGATCTTTTAGACTTGTCTTCCAAGGAATTTCCTTGTCAAACTGATTTTAAATATTTTTCTATCACTAGGCCACTAGGCACTTCAATGTCAAACCAATTCATAATTTCGTTGAATTTTCAATAAATAGTAATTGATGAGGTCTTGTGAAAATATTCACATGATAAAATTGCGGCTGGACAAAAACTAATATTACTTGTGGCATCATGTCACACTTAATTTGGATAGATGAGTGGGCCAAAGATCAAAGTATTAATTTGCGTCTTGTTAGACGACTGAATTAAATAACTGTTGTTATTTAATTCAGACATATAATGTGGTAAGTATACTACTATTAATACTTGGGCCTACTTAAATTAGTGACATTCAGCCCCATTTTAGGTAAATATAAGATATCTAATAAGTTTATAACAGTCTTCTTATTATGCTCTTGTATTGTCACAGCCGTAATAAACGGTGTACAAACAAATACGTACAAAGGCTACGATCCTGCGATCTAATGAACACTGTACTCAATAGCATTATAATGGCAAATATATACGAAGGAAATCGAAATCGTAAAAAATATATTGCAAGCAAACACCATTTGTTACTGTACTAGTATATAGGGACGAGTCACTCATTGTTTATAGAACATTTCAGCAGGATCACATTATGGAACATTCTAATTATGGCAATTATCGAGGCGGCGAGTGAGAAATGCTCCTTTCAATAGCGCTAATCCGTTAGCAATCGTCAAGAGATTACCTCGAATGTGTGGAATATTTCACGCACCGCGAGGCGCCACCGTGCGAGACTGATCGCACGATCTACGAACATTGTGTCTACAATGTACAAAGTGCAAATCACTCGTGTTTTTAAAAGTAGCCAAGTTTCTGGAATATGTCATGTAAACTTGGAAATATATCCAAACAATGACGCAGAAGCAGGAGCCACAAAGTATCTACCTAAATTTGAGGTAAAACGTGCGTTGAAATCATACCAAAACCGGCAATTGTTAGAGTTGTCAAAACCAGTGATCGTAATAATAACTCATGAAACCTTGGAAACGATCAAAAACAATTCCGATAGATTCAAACAGAAAACATTTGCGCGTTCACAAGGTCGCCCGGTCGACGTACAGTCAAGGGCGTTCGCTAGACACGGTAGGTATGACTATGGATACATACGCCGAACAGCATTGTTTACCACGCTCAATTGTACCATTGAACGTAATACAAGAGAGTCGCAGCGTCTAATACATTTTGGTGAGAACTTGAGTTTTACAGCGAGCAGCAGAAGAAGACGAAGGTCAAGAGAACCGGTTTAAAAGTAAAAGTGAGCAAGGCGTCGGTCGCGTGTCCACCCACTAAATCCTCATTACGGGCACCGACGACGGCATAATTGTCGGCAACAAGGCGCGCAGCCTTGGCCGTGACCGGCTGTGGATAGAGCGCTTATTTTAGCTGTGGTGACGCGACGTGATGTAAGACGCGTTATATAACTAGTGGCGTGCGCCCGCGCCACCGCCGCCGCAGCGTGACGCCCGCGCACAAAAAAGCGAAAGCCGACTGGAAATTGCATCGCGCGCCATTCTATGACACCACATCATAGTATCATACACGTTACACCGCGGTTTTATAACACATCTCGCGAAACTGACGTTTCCTAAAGCTCTTGAAGGTGTCGATAGAACTGAAAGCTCGTGTAAACACATTACCGTGAAGTATTAATTATGCAACCACGGAATGTCTCGCTCACCCTTTCGCAGAAACAATTACAATGCAATCGAGCCGCTATGGGAGTCAGCTGGGGGAAGTAATGAGCGGTGATTAACATCTTGCAACATACGATCTGTATGCTCATTATCCCTTGAGAAATGTTCTTATAACAACGTAAATCGTCGCAACTTCAGTTTAACTGACATTTTATAGACGCACGTATGCATATGAGTGGGGCTATTGCGTGTCAAAATATGTAATTTATTTCCAACTAATTATATTCAGCATTTCTGAAATAGTATTTACTCTTTCTGAAAATTACTTTTAAGTTCATTAATCTTAGCCTGGGTTGCATCATCTTACTTTAACTTTAACAAACGTCAAAAATCTGTCAAACTGCATACAAAAATCACCGGTTATGGTTAAAGTTACGGTTAAAGTCAGATGATGCAACTCAGCCTTAGTTGTGCTTTGTGGGTGTCATTATGAGCCCTCAATATGTCTACAATAAAAATATCGTGCTTCGAGAGTCAGAAGCCACAATGCACCAGATACCATGCATGCATAATGGCATAGCGTATACCGAAAATTTGGATACCCACTGTTCATACTCATCTTACTCATCAAATACAATTTTTTTTTTATTCTAGCCGCCAATTTTGTACTTCCAGACAACACGTTAATGATTCAAAAAAGTCCGTTAAAATAAACTTATTAAAATTCAAAACTTCATTCATGAGTGTAACATTGGAACAATAAGGAAATACGCAGAAATCATTCAATGCGTATTCGCGAATTCAATACGTTAGCAGTCGGGACACGCTTGCAGCAGTTTTCTACCGCGACACGACGCACAAATAACTTCCTAAAACCCTTTACTGTTCAAAATTGAGCTTTATTTTGACAAAGTTAAGGTGTGATAGGTTCTTTATGGGTGGTATATGGAAGTTGGTTTTGTTTACACGCATTCGGTTGGTGTTCAGGTCACGCACGTGCTTTCTTCGTGGATTTTGCGCGCAAATCTGTGCAAGTGCTTCGCTAACGGTAGATGACTGTTCCGCGTTGGAATGTCTGGTACTTCGATTTCGTTGTAACTACAGACAGGTCATGGGTTTAGTTGTAAGCGTAGGGAATATCCCGTCAGTAATGACGAAAATAGATTCCACTATTTGAGGACTAAGATTAGGAAAACGCGTCTTTAACTTGTAGATAGCTCTATTTTTGGTAATAATTCTTGGAGATACTGCAAACATCATCATCTGCCTAGCCTTTTTCTAACTATGTTGGGGTCGGCTTCCAGTCTAACCGGATGCAGCTGAATACCAGTATTTTACAAGGAGCGACTGCCTATCTGACCACCACAACCCAGTTACTGGGTAATACGATACCCCTTGGTAAGACTGGTTGTCAGATTTTCGGGCTTATGATGACCCGTAATAACGACTGTCAAAGATTCACGAATGACAGCCGGGACCAACGGCTTAACGTGCTTTCCGAGGAGGGGTCTCGTTATGTGTAGATGGTCACCCATCCACGGACTAACCGCGGCAAGCGTAGCTTAACCTGATCGATCGACCTGTGCGACTGTTATTACTTAGCCACAAGCCCCTCCCCCTCACGAAAACATGATGCAGTTGTATCTGCATAAAGGCCTACGCAGACCTGGACGGCATGGCAAGGGATTTTGCCGTCAGTCAGCGCACACTAGCCGCTTAGATACCGCGGCATTCCAGCGGCTTGCCCGCTTCTCTACCCACGCCGCCTCACCCCGCGGTATGTCACAACGAGCGCCGGAGTCCTTGGCATGCCGTTGCCTACCTCAGGACGCCACGGCATCCCGCCGCGGGAGCCCGTGGCGCGTCTTTCAATGCCGTGCAATGAAATCCCTTTCGATGCCGCGGCATCATTTTAAAGCATAGCAATTTATGTCGTATTTATATATCGATACGTTTGAATGTCCATTAGTAAAAATTTAAATCCCTTGCCGTGCCGTCCCGGTCTGCGTAGGCCTTTACAGCATGATCCACATTGGTAACAATGTGACGACAACTGATAACTTTTGAACTAGATTGATAAGGCTGCTGGTTCACAAGTGAAGAAAGATTCAATTATTTCGAAGCCCGCGGGCGACTTGGTTCAAGATACGTAAGAATATGTTAGCAGCTACGGGCGCTACGATACCACCCACTTGTATTGATTTTCAAGTGTATTTGTTTACACAGCAGTAGCACGCAAAGGGTTAATCGTTTAGTTTTGTATTCTAGCCAATAGTTTTATTTTTTATATCACCATGCCAACTGCTGATAGACAAAACAATTAATTTAAAAGAAGGGATGTGCAAGACGTAAACAGAGCCGCTTTTTTTTTTTTTATTCAGGGCCGTTTTACATAAGGGTACTATAAAAGCTTGTTCTACAGAACACTGTCCAAGATCATCAACTCATAAACTTATAAACTAGACCAATCCAAAGGTCCTTAAAAGTTCAAAGCCTAATCATATATGCAGAAACACGAAAATTAAAAGAGCTTGCTTGGTTTTCAGTGGAACGACCAGGCAAGATCTTTTCACCTTTCTCCCTTAACTTAAAATAAATTAACAACAGAATTCGGCTGCCCAAATTCAAAACCTAGTAACAGGTGATTTGAAAAAAAAACGGTTTTTGGCATTTTTCGACTTACTAGATAGTATCAAAATGATGTGGACCTTAAAACACCCAGTTTCATACGTAATTTTAAAAAAATAATTTAGCAAGTCTAAGCAATTTGGCATGATTACGAAAATTTCCTTGAAGTACAAATTTTAAACTTAGTATGTCAAAATACAAATTTAAAACCCTAGCAGCTCAAGCGACTTACTAAGTTATGAATTTGAAATACCAACTTGCTGTTTTGAATTTGGCGCCAATTGCAAAATAGATGAAATTTCGTTTAGTATGTCCAGTGTCACCGGCGCACGGAGACTCGTGCGCCGGTGACACTGGACATACTAAACGAAATTTTCATTTTATTATTTTTTAATACGGAGCGAAACACTCAGTGTTTCGCTTCGTATTAAAAAATAATAAAATGAGTTACAGGCAATTTTATCGGTCCAGGCGTATAATGCGTGCTTTGCAGAACGTAAACGAATGCAGGTAAGAAATAACTTATTCATTATAGTTACGAAAATGTAAAAGAAACGTGACATAACCTCAAAATATAATTGTCGTTGCATTATTTTCATAATAAAACTAACATTAAACTGGTATGTTGTGCAGACTTACTAAGTTTTGATATTGTTTTTACATTTATATTTGGGTAAATTCACAAATAAAAATAAAGTATGAGCGCTTCAAGTGTAACTATACTCTAAAAATGATTACGAGTATAACAACTAAAATGTCAGCAATATAGCACAACTTTTTGCCAAACATCCATATTGCTATCTCTTCTAGTTTCTTCGGGCGAACGAATCAAAGTAGCCGACTAGTTTTTTGGCTCTCCTGAACATTTTTGTTGGAAGGAGTTACTGTTTTGATTTTAAGCAGCCGAATTACTTAACGTATTTTTTTACAGAACTAAGTACAAAAAGGGTAGTATGCAGAAGACATCTGCATCTGCCACACCATTCTATTATATCCGAAGGCATTCAGTGTATAACAATTAATGCATCTGTAGGGACGTGTGCTGCAAACTAAGTGCCACTATGGCACCAACTTAATTATGAATGGATATTATGCGATCGGTTACAACCACCCGTTCGGCTCTGCTGACGAAAGTCTTAACAAGACACCTACCTACTAGGTATACCAAGCGCTGCATATTGAAAGAGTTGGAAATTGTTAAATAAGAAACTGTGAAATACGTATTCATCAAGTTCTATCACTATCACAATTCTGTTGGGAGCATTTATCACGTCATTTTCTGCTATTCCATCTCTATCAGCCAACATCTCATCATTTAGATACTTTATTCATTTCTATATACACTTTTTTGTACAACAGAAAAATACATTACAAAAAAATTAATTAAACACTACAAAACATACAACTATTACTCTTCTTGTGTTTAGCATCAGTTATGGATGGAATATCCCGCCCGCACATTCTTCAAAACTAGAATAATTGGCAATAACTACCACTAAGTCAAAAAAACATACAATCATTATCTTAATAACCATCTCTTACGCAACAGCTATACTGTCACATGGTTGCCAAGGCTAACCTAAACACCGTTGATAACTATTTTTAGTATAATTATAAGGATTCTAGTGAAACGAAGAGCCTACTGACTAGAAACAAAATAATGATTCAATTATGTCATCAATATGTCAACACAGTCATCGCGGTTTATCCGTAAAGTAAGAAAAAGATAAGTCTACTCACCCAGCCACCAAGCTCCAACCCACCTCGGGTCGCTGGCATCGACGTCGGGGGTCAGTAGGGGGTCCACGTATACCCTGGTGCATAGAGCCCCCAGGAGGAACCCGAGAGCCGGCCCGATCACCCTTATGCCAATGGTAATAGCTGTGGACAAAGCACAAAATATGAAAGGTGAGAATAAGTTTACAATTTCTGGACTTCACAAAGATCTTAAATTCAATCATTCACGGATAGAAAATAATTAACTCGAGTAGGTAATCAGAAAAATAAATTAAAATACGCACAAAACAGAAATTAAACGTCAGCTGCCCGTCATGTTTGTGACAAGAAGGCGTCCACTCAGCATGATGCTGTGCTATGGGGGAACAACAGCACAGCGCTGATCAGAAACCAAGTCAGAAGACTGGTCGCCGTAGCTCAAGTACCTACAGTTTTAAGTTAGTAAGACAAGTAAGTAAATCATTAGGCTCTCGACAGCTTGAATAATTTTGGGGGTCTCGATCCTCATGATCCTCATGACCCCCCCTGGATTATGGTGCCCCCGAGACGTGATGCCCTAAGCAATTGCTTAATTTGCTTAGGGGTTAATCCGGCACTGCAGAAGAGTCACAAGAGTTCTTTTTATAACAAAAGTGAGCACTAAGGAAAATTTTTTGAAAATTAATCCCCAATCCGGTGGGAAATCCCATCGAACACATGGCTTGTAAATTCCATATAACTGCCTCATTGGTCTGTCCTAGTGGTCGCTGTTGAGAGGTTTCGGATTATCGATCGCCAAGTCGATGAAAATTATAGGTTTTTCTGTCTGGAAATTCGTAGTAGCAGCCCGGATTTTGGAACTGTGCCCGATTTGGTAATAAGTTCGCCTCCGATTACGTTGGACTTACTCTACCACTTATAAATTAATGGCGAAACGTGGTAAGTAGGTACACCTGCCATTCCGATAGGGCGAAATGTTGTGATACTTTGGTAAATTCCATTTAAGGTGGCAACGTCCAGTGTCCACAGGTGATTGTCTCGTCATCCAATCATGCACCATCGTTGACTGAATATCTTCGCTTAAGGCGAAAGCGTCAGGGTAGCTTGCGAAATTCAAAGAGCTTTGAAGGTCCGTGGCACACCTACAGTCGCGCCATTTAGTATCTTTTTTTTTTCAAAATGGCGTCCATAATAGGTAGGTATGCCAGGCTCCATAGAAAAACATACAACCTGACACTAACCTTCAAATTGCAAAAAACGTTAGACAATTTGAATTTCGCGGATTACTTCAGCGCATCCCTTACAGAATACTTTGTCATCACTCACTGACATATCGGTTATACATTAAAACCGAGTACATCCCGAGGATAGCCGAACACATCCGAAGCGGTGTCGGTTACGGTAACAGTGGCGCGAGTTCAATAGTCTTTTCCCATCCCAAAATAACCAACGCATCTAAAGAAGTTCTCATTTCAAAAAAACTTGCAAATCTTTCCACCCTGTATACGAGTACTTGACACCCGTTAGCCGGAGACAAACGATTGAAATCACAGTACAAAACAACCATACAAGAAAGACAAACCACAACGACCGACGTCCGGCTGCGTTTTATAAAACTTTATGCTGAGCAGTAGAATGTATACGTATAGTTAACGTCTGGTTAGACTGGAAACTAAGCTTAACGAGCCCTAACGTAATTTGCTAAGACTAATAAGATGAGAATTTGTACCCTGGGATAATTATGAAATCCAGAGGAACCTCTAGATTTTTACAAGCTTTCACATTTACCTTGCCTTGTGTATTATTTTCTCCTAAAGGGTTATTTTTGAGCTCAGCAAAACGCTTGTAGTTAGTTATCTGTGCCTTATTTTTAAAGGTCTCTACTTTTTTTTTATTCAGAAAAAGATTAAAAACCTCAATAAAAAAAAAATTGTCGAACCGTTCTGTATGCTGTGCAAAGGTCTCCCCCACAGCTTTCCACTCTTCCCTGTGTGTTGCTTTCATCGGCCAAAATCTGCCTTCAAAACTCATTCTCCGTAAATTATTGTTTCTTTTATCATCCTCTAACAAAATTACATTTCTTTATTTATTACATACATACGCTACCATTACAGTGTCCCAATTCGGTAGTGTGTAGTTAAATAATTTACAACATAAGATTTACAAATTACAAACATATCATGTGTAACGTTACCTTTATAGGAACTCGCTTAGTGAACATGAGAAAATATCCTTTCTGTCTGCTTTGCGCTTTGTTGGATAACGTTGACTTGAAGTCAACGTTATCCAACAGTTTAGTTGACCGCGCGGCCCCGCGAACAAGTTACATAATCAATCACTATCCAACATTCAATCAAAAGTCAAAAATCTGTCAGGCCACGATTAAAATCGATGGTCATGCTACGTCTTGAATTTCTAAAATGCATTTATCACTGTCTGAGAGAACCACTGAAAAGTTTTTAATAACCTGCAGCGAAGGTAAAACCCCACAATACTGATAAAGTACTTTAAACAAACTTTGTAATCAATATTACATGTCTTACTCTCACGAAGTATTAAATGATATTACGCTAGCAGATTCTACTCCTATTACGGCACCTACACACGAAACGAATACATTTTCCAGTGCACGCATCACTGAAACCGCTCTATTGCACGAAACTGCAGATACAATGTATAATAGCAACACTGAATTAATTCGAGGAAATATTATCATCGGGTCACTTAATAACGTAGTAGTAAATATTAATGTGCATAATCGGTGAGGCGGAGATGGTCGTTATGCAAATTGAGATGGACTCTCGCACACAGTGAACCGCAGTCGTTTATCTCAATAGGGCTAGGGCTCTGGGGCTAATTGAGGGCCATTGAACTCGCCACAACAAATTATCGTATGAGGAATTGCCGCTGTCAACGATCGCTGCATCATACAGCTACTTACTTCATGTTAGAACGAAAGAAAAACGAACGCACAGCGAGCTTGGATGATTACTGACATTATTGTTCTCAGAAATGCTAATATTATTATAGCCCATCAAATTATATGTTTATTACTGCATAACATATTATAAACAGTAAACAACTCATTTAAATACGTAATGAGGAACGAAATATGTTAGGGACACGCTGCGATCCGAAGACGAATCATCCGGCGCGACTGAACATGCGTAAGAACTGTCCCAAATTTCGAAATTAAATTAAAACCTGTTATAATAAAATAACAAAGGACCGTTGCAGGGTGAGTGACCGAAAAACAATCAGGTACTTAGGTCCCGAATGTAATCTTTCCCAGAAACCAACCGCACCGCTTGCCAAAAAATGGACGGGCGTGCGTTCAGCTCGCGTGCTTCACGTTCGACACAAAGTAAAATATACGTTCCTATTATCATCATGCGCTTTTGTAATAAATAATGGCCTCGTCAGGATCGTTTTTCAAAACGGCCGCTGCCCGTCTCAGTACAAGTTTTTTTTATGTCCCGGTACCCTCGTCCTTACCGGTTCCGATGCATCATTAACATCGTTCAAGAGCTGCTCCCTCGAATTAACGCTCAGTGATTGTCAAAAAATGACGAATTGCGTCATTAAAATGAACCCGGTAGGCAAACGCAGATAGGGTACAATACAGTGTATATTTGATACATATACGCTTCTTGCACTTAAGTTTGGCATGCGGTTAAAATAGACGATTGTTGCCACCCTATCTACAATAATAGAGACAAACATAAATATACTGATATGAAAGGCAACAGGGCTCGCAGAGATAACCTTGTGAAGCCCGCCTCTGTAAATAAGGTCATCTCGACTGACAGCTACAATCACCTCTGATATACGCCTCATATGCAGATATAAAAACCTGCTGAAACATTTTCAAAAGATCCATTTAGAAGGTTTGTTTATTTCTTAAACAATCACACCGCAGGAATCAATATTCATGTCTAAATAAGGTGTCCGACGAGTTCTACCTCTGGTACTGGTATCAAATTCCGTTTATAGGAACATGACTTTATCGTAACCAGGTAATGTAAAATCTAAATAGCTACTTCAACACCGGTCTTCCCTCAATAGAATTTGAAATTAATGTAAATATAGGTATTCGATTAGCGCCATAAAACTTTTATCACTCCCTTGATTCGCATTGGAACTTACACAAACGTTTCTAGAATTTACCCACATCTAATTCTTAAAACCGAAGTCTCTCCAACATGTCAGACAGTCGGTACTACACAATAATATTCAACAGTCACGATATTTTTAATGGCCAAGAAATAGGAACACAATTCCTAATCGGTGCAGAGTTCATTGCTCTTTGAGATGCAAAATCATTTTTAGAAGTATGACTAATTCAGTTGAAAAACACACTATTAGCAACCGCTGTGACGCTTCTAAGAAAACACCTGTCCAAACAGATATACAGGAAATAGTTTTGAGGCAATAAATAATAATCAAACTTCTTGCGGTGTATGAAATAAAGGCAATTTGACGTCATAAAAAGGTTTAATCAACTGTCGGTACGATAATAACAACAGCAGACATAATCTTATCTAATCATACAGACGTAATCTAATCTAGCGATGTTGCAAGAACACTGACCTATGACAACTACAACAACAAATGATTAGGTGGAGCGCAAATTGATAGTGCACTCGCAAAAAAGTTGCATAAGGTGCACATTGCGATATCGACGTAACGTAATAACGAGGTAATTTTCTAGTCCAAACAAGGCGTAATTAAACTGATAGTACGATAAAAAGATAAAACATTCCATAATACTGTGTGAGAGTATTTTGACTAATTGTGAGCGTTTATTATCCTTTTTGGGGTTCTCGTGTACGTAAGGACATACATACACAACTCCAGTGAAGTTACTCCACAGGATAAGGGATTGGTAAATATTTATACTAAAGCAGATAGAAATTAAATTATTTCAGCCTAAAAAATCAATTATTGAAAACAGAAATACGAAAATACAAATACCCGGCATCCGGCATTTCCGCCCAAATCCTTTAAGCACCATGGATATATAAATCCAATTTTACAAAAACGGGGTTCAATTAATCAGCATACGAATGTGTGTATCAACACTGACCAAAATAAACACAAGCCTGTAGCGTATTCTCTGAAAACTATATGAATCACTGATCACTACATTTTGGATGTAAAAATCGTAATTGCTGTTCAAGGAAAACTACAATACACGGTTCTATAACGTTCTGAATATATTAGACTCTAAAATGAAGTAAATTTTATTAACAATGGATGTTAAGATTCTCTAAAGGAATTTATTAATGTTAAATATAGACACCTGTCGAATTCCGTAGCAAAATTGTTTCCTTGACATACCAATTAGAAGTAAAAGTAAAATAACTTTACAGGTAGGACGTTTAATTGTACACAAATATAGTCAATATTTGTGTACAATTAAACGTCCTACCTTTGCAGGTATAGTAGAAAATACTAGAAACAGCATACTTCACGAAGTGTCAGAAGAAGTGTTGATAGAACAACATTCAGACATTCATTGCAGACAGACGCAGAAGACGGCAGTACACCCATAAATAATAGAAGCAAAAGTGTATCACCAAACAACAAATAACCAAGGCTATATTAGGACGCTGATATATATATATGCAGCAGCAAAGACATTCCAACAAAACACTTTCCAAATATAAAGAAAAAACGTATAGAAGCATCGAGGAAACGACTCGAAGTCGACCATTCCCGAACGGTGATCGTGAGGGACAAAATTAGGGCAACGTCTCTCAGGAACGAGACACACGCACTGACACCAACGAGCTGAAATTGTCGCCGCGACGCGTCGGCACACTGACACACTTCGCTAACCACCTACTGAAATAGCAATTGCATACGTTTTACTGCACAACAGGGCTTCAGTGAAGAAGTACGGAGCAGCCATGAATTATAAGTGAGCTGTGTTTAAAACTGTATGGGTATCGATCGGGAAATCAATAGGAATTGTACTGAAAGCCGCTACTGAAGAGAGCAATGAACTCGGGAAAACTGAAGGAAATAAGAAACGCTACTTTGAATGTTCTTGAAGCTACAATTGAACATTATGATATATCCTAATATGTCTTACCAGCACTTGGATCAAAACAAGGCATATATTTATCAAGTCAAGCTATGACAAAATAGGATGTGGATCCAGTTTATACAAAAACAAAGCACAAGGAAAACAGGTGCATAATATTCTCGAAAACAATCACAGAACTAGTTGATAGAAACCCAGTTCCATTAGATTATAAATTTAAGATAACACCAAATTGGTATTGTGCAATAGTTACGTCCAAGGTCTTTCGAAAAACCTATAGACAACTTTAATGAACCGTTTATATCAGGTAGATAAGCTAAGAATGTTGCTATTTGAAATAGGTTAACTGCTAGCTGTTAAAAGTTAGCTTTTAATAACCGATGCTTAAAAAATATTTGACCATAAAAATGTCTGCCTATGAGGACGTAAAGTTTCAAGTTATTTCGTACTGCATTTACTAGTCAAGTGCATTTAAGGTAAAGTGCAAAAACTATTAAGTAGTTATTTTACGAAAATGAATTTACGTTTGGCAGCAGGGTACTTCAATTAACATATTATACATTTTCCTCCGTTCAAAGTGAGAAATAGTAATTACTCATAGCCCTATCATGCCCTACTCGAAGCACCTACCACCTAAGGTCACGATCACACGTAGTAATTGACCTAAATAATACGCACCACACTGGTATCAATCAATGAATATCCGTGCGTACTGTGCCTTATTTAGGTCGACACAAATTAACTGTATTGAATTTAATTGGTTAAATAAATTAGCGTAATGCATTGCGTGCTATTAAATAATGTTTCCTTTATCGCACGCGTTCTAGCATGTAGTGATTATGAAGATTTAGGATTATTACTGAATTAATTAATTACATTAATTGAGAATACTGCTTTCGTTAATCAATGCAATTGACGCAATAAGTATGAGTAGGTACTGCACTTTATCCGCTTGGACAACAATATATCTGAATTGCAAAGTTATTATAGCTGGACACATATTTAAGTTTCGCTACTATCTAAGTGTGAAGTGAACAATCAAATCAGCTTGTAGATGTTAACTACAGAATATAAGCACAGACATAAGAAACATTCCTGAGCGAAGGAAAATGTAGATGCTTTACAAAATTCAATTAAAATAGAAGCATAAAGCTCGCACGTTAGCCTTTGTTATACCCTAGGAAAGATAATAAAACTATATGGCCGTAAAATAATAATAATAATCAATTATACCATATTACCTAGTGTCTCTACAAGTTTCCTATAACTAACTCGCTTTTGAAAGCTTTATATCAACTAGTATAAAGCTCTTCTTTAGTGCCTTTAATTCATACTCGTACTTACTGGAACTCAGGACTTAAAACACCCACCTGTTTATTAACTTTAATAGGTTTCTTAAATTTAATCAATTTGCGCACAGTTCAGGATTAAAACAGATTTATTTTCCATTAAATATAATACCTGGAACGTGCTTAATAGCATTTACTCTGTGGAATGCACAGGGGTTTATTTATAAACGAAGAGTTAGAGAGACGATGAAGCAGTGGCTAATCATTACTTAACTTTAAGAGCAAACTAGTCGCGAGCTCGAACTCATTGGTGGTCATGGCAAAAAAGCACGCTGTGTCACCTGGCTTCGTGTCCGACAGAGCTAGTATCAGTGATGAGCAGTTAGACGCTAGTCTATACGCGCAAAGTCTAGTTCTCACGCATAGAAACACCGTTCCGAACTGATAGGCGCGTAAAAAAATTCGAAAAGTGCTATGGAAAATCGAGTTTTATGAAAAAACCATTGCATAAATCAATTACAAATAAAGTGTCGGTACGGACTTGGTTTTAAAGATTTTACAGATCTTTTATTACTTATTTACACCCAAATTTACGTTAAAACTGGCAAGAAAAACGAATCTTTGTTGGCTCATAACTTTTTAATGGCTTTTTATTTTACTATTCTGTTTCCGTACAGACAAAATTAATAATAAGTCAAAACAATATCATGTTTAAATTTGGATGCACAATGTCAAACAGTAGAGTAATACTCTCCCGAAACTTGTATGGAAATAATATCGACTAGTGGCACCTTAAGCAACGTTTGTGAATAAAGGGGTATGTGTTTCTCAAAGTATGGTCATAAATATAAATAGGAACTTTTAGAATATCGGCAGCATTATAGGTGGGACTGGATACTGTAAAGGTTGCCTGAAAAAAGTCGACCTTATGTAGTGCAGTCTGGTAGTAAAATAACTCACATTCAAGTGAATATGGAATGAGCTTTTAAATTTTTGTATTAGGTTTTTGTTTGGAAAAACCAGTGGTAGTAAAGCCACGGTGATCTAAAGACGTGCGCTTGAAATAAACGCAGTAAATAAAACGTTGTATTTTAACACAATATTACACCAAAAAAACCGGCCAAGTGCGTGTCGGACCACGCACAGTGTAGGGTTCCGTACCCCGTTATCACAATGTAGTACGATTCTGTTGTCCTTTAATCTAAATACAAAAAAAGATATATTCTGTTTTTCAATGCAAGTCTTTACCCGATAAAAACAAGCAACTACTTCATCTTAGTCACTTTAAGGGATGAATGCTAAGGATTTTGTATTTGGTACAAAATTATCCAACACCGAAGTTCAACGAATATTACTGCTAAACTAATAAAGTTATCTTAACCGCTATACTTTTCCTTTAAAGTTCATGAAATGCACTATCATAGTGAATTTTTCAAAAAATTTCATGCCAGCAGTTTAGGTTTTAGAGGGGGACGCCCTACTGGAACAAAAATTTGCATTGTAAAGTTTAATATTTCGTAAATGGAGCATTAATCAAAAAATAATGTTAGCAACCCCCAAGTCATTTTAGAAAACCTATTCAACGATACGATGGGGTAGACAACGAAAAAAATATTCATCCCCACTTCACATGTAGAGGAGCTACCTACCCTAAAAAAAAAATATTTTCCAAAATTTTATTTTACCACTTTGTCGGCGTAATTGATATTGATATGCGCACTCCTACAAAATTACAGATTTCTAGTACTAACGGTCTCTTAGCAAAACCTCGAACAGACAGACGGACATGACGAAACTATAAGGGTTCCTTGTAGGAACTACGTAACCCTAAAAAACGATGGATGGAATGTGTGAATGATGATAATTATCGTTAGAAAGGGGGTGACTACCGAGATGACGACTAATAGAGAAGTCATCATCTGCCTAGCCTTTTCCCAACTATGTTGGGGACGGCTTCCAGTCTAACCGGATGCAGCTGAATACCAGTATTTTACATGGAGGGACTGCCTATCTGACCTCCACAACCCAATTACTAGGTAACACGATCCCCCTTGGTAAGACTGGTGCTCGACTTTCGGGCTTCTGACGTCCCGTAACGACTCTCAAAGATCCACGAATGACAGCCGGGACCATCGGCTTAACGTGCTTTCCGAGGCACGGAGAGGTCTTGATATGTAGAGATGGTCACCCATCCACGGACCAACCGCGGCAAAGCGTAGCTTAACCTGACCAATCGACCCGTGTGGCTGTTATTACTTACCCACAAGCTTCTCGACGACTAATAGAGAAGTATGGAATTTTGTTCCATACTTCTCTATTAGTTAGTCGTCGAGGAGAGTCGGATAGTGACCGCCGAAGGGGACAGACGTGTCTTGTCCAGCCTTTGTTTATACTTGATGCAACGTGCGTTGCACGTGCCTCTAACTGAACGGGCGTAACTCTCAGCTTGAAACTCAAATTCGAAATTCGAACGGTGTATCGTGTGTTGTATGTTGGGTGCAAATTAAAACGTTAGTGAAGTGGTGTACGTGTTCCTGATATACAAGCCTAGGCCTTCCAGCCGAAAACCTTGGTGACGTCAAGAGACCTAAGCGGGCCAATTTGGTGAGATCTTTCCGTTTATTTCAGGGATCTCCTTTAGAAGCTGTATCCGACTGCGCTTTGTTTTCTTAATTTTGATTTTTGAAGCCACGCGTGAATTTAACATCATAGCAGGCTATAAATAGGCTTGAGGGAAATGTTTTCATATTATATCTAGGAGCGGGGGATAAATTAATACACTCTATTACACTAGCCTAAAATACAGAATCGCTCTAGAATTCGTTCTCCACGCTTTTCCTTATTTAACATAATACTAAATTACCAAAACTGCCTTGCCTTCTATCTCCCAGCCTGTAAGTCAAGTCCTGTGACACACACACGTGTTCAAAATTGGGCTCGAAGTGAAAAAAAAGGTTAAGTTAAGTAACAAAAATAGCAAAGCTCATAAATTTGAGGCGTCCCCTGTCAGCGTTATTGTTTCTCAAAAAACCCACACAGCACATGTTTTGCTGAAAAGGTCTTGTAATACCATAAAAACAAAAGGCTTTTTTTCTTTAAAAATGGGCACAATTGTGCGCATGGCAAAAGACGGCAATTGCCTATTTAGGGCTATAGCCCATCAAATAAATAATTTAATGGGTTTAACCTTTGATCACGTATCAGTACGCCGAGAATTAGCTTCATATGTAATGGAGAATCGAAATGACGACAGAATTCGCCTAGCACTTTTAAATAATATACAAGAATTTCTCCCTAACAGCAATCTCTCCCAGGAACAAAGGATAACAAAATACATAACCATGCAGTTTAACAAGACGTTCTGGGGAGGAGAGGATATCTTAATCGCCGCGTCCGAGTTCTATCTTGTAAATCTGCACGTGCACACGGATACAAGACACACACTAGTGTATTCACCTACCGGCGAACCAGTACCCGGCAACATACACATCCGCTACAAGGACCAGCACTATGATAGCTGGGTCATGACCGACGACGAACATTACAACAGCAACCAAACAACTCAAAGATCCGATTTGATCCGATCCGATCTTATGCATAAATCAAAAAACGTCAAAACAACACAGCATAAGAAGCTTTTAACTAACCAGTTCAACACACGTGAAGAGCCAACCATAAAAACCCAGTCCCAAACGAACAGCCCCCAATTAGCTAGCCCATTAACACAGTATGAACAACAAACATCAATGTATACACAGGTACCAGATGTAGTCGCAGATGCCACTGGGTTTACAATACTTAGAAACCAGCCGTCTAGCGCAATAAAATATACTTGCCCAGACTTGCGTATTGCAACCTGGAACGTCCGTGGGGCCTCAAAACCGGCCAAAAAAGATAAAATTGACGCTGAACTCTCAATTAGGGGCATTCATGCAGCCTGCATACAAGAAACAGGTATGAACACTGGAGCATACAGCTCTACACACTACGAATGGCACCTCTATGGAACCTCAGGTAAAACACACCGGGGACTTGCAATTCTAATCAGAAAAGATGCCCAAATTGAATTAGTTAACAGAAAAAAGGATACAGACGCGATGTCAGCTACTCTTAAAGTTAACAGGGGAAACGATAAGCCTGCTCATCTGTATATAATCAATTCCCACATCAACAGTTGTACATCTATAGCAAACAGATCCTTCACAGGCTTATTAAACTTGATCAGACAAAAACCAAGGAAATGTACCTTAATAATTCTTGGCGACTTCAACGCTCATATTGGTCGACATGACACAAAAACTTCGCAACGCAAAGGGCTGATCCACCAAAACCTACACCATGACTTCTCTAACTACAACGGGGAAATGTTAATGGATATAGCCAACAGGGAAAAACTGCAAATTGAAACGACAAAAGCGAGATCATCATGCAGGATAACATGGTCAAAGGGCACCCAGAAATCCCAATTGAATCACATTATAACGCCACACGCAACAGAAAAGCTCTTCGAACGTATTAAAGGCGAATGGGCCGCTAGGGGCACATCCGACCATAAAATAATCTGGGGTCTGCTAAGAATAAACCGAATTTCAAACAAAAATGAAAACACCAAACACATTAAGGCACAAAGACAACAGCAAGCCGCGAAGGAACCCACAATTGCAGCCAAGGATTTCAACTATAAACAGTGCTATTATGCCGCCCTCAATAGTAAATTCACGAAAACAAAATACCAAGATTGCATAACAAAAAAACTAAAAGATTTAGGAATCAACTCAGCGGACAAAAACATCGAAATACCCTGGAATACCATAACGGAAGTATTAAAAGCGGCTGCCCAGGAAACTCTGATTCTTCAGCCAGTTCTATCCAGAGATCATCGACTAGCTCTTGCTAAACTACAAAAAGCTAAGTTCCTACAAAGTAGGCAACCTGATAATCCAAATAGGCACAACTTAGTAAAAGAGTGTCAGGCAACACTTCAAAAGGTCAAATATCAGGAAGAGCAAAAAGCATGCAGAGCCTGCCTCAATGGATTGGGGAAAAACCACCCAGCAAAACGCATGCAGATGCTATACTTTTTAGGGTTCCGTTGCCAAATGGCAAAAAACGGAACCCTTATAGATTCGTCATGTCTGTCTGTCTGTCTGTCTGTCTGTCTGTCTGTCTGTCCGTCTGTCTGTCTGTCCGTCCGTATGTCACAGCCACTTTTCTCCGAAAATATAAGAACTACACTGTTGAAACTTGGTAAGTAGATGTATTCTGTGAACCGCATTAAGATTTTCACACAAAAATAGAAAAAAAACAATAAATTTTGGGGTTCCCCATACTTAGAACTGAAACTAAAAAATTTTTTTTCGTCAAACCCGTACGTGTGAGGTATCTATGGATAGGTCTTCAAAAATGATATTGAGGTTTCTTATATCATTTTTTTCTAAACTGAATAGTTTGCGCGAGAGACACTTCCAAAGTGGTAAAATGTGTGTCCCCCCCCCCCTGTAACTTCTAAAATAAGAGAATGATAAAACTAAAAAAAATATATGATGTACAATACCATGTAAGCTTCCACCGAAAATTGGTTTGAACGAGATCTAGTAAGTAGTTTTTTTTTAATACGTCGTAAATCGTAAACCGCAATTTACCTTTTATTCAACCAATTCAAATATAAAAAAAAATAAAAAGACAATTAATTTCATAAACATAAACCTTATGCATAAACCCGGATGTTACGGAACCCTCGGTGAGCGAGTCCGACTCGCTCTTGCCCGGTTTTTTTTTACAGTAGAAACAAACTGCAAGCAAAACGTCGAAAAAGATCTACCTATATACCAATGACCAAATGGGAGCAAATATTAAAAAAATCCGAGGGCCATCTTATACCAACAGTTAATATAAAAAATCCGATAACCGAAGCACAGTGTGATGGACCCATTGCGGATGACGTAATGGGAATCATTAATAAAATGCGGAACGGGACAGCCCCCGGAACTGACCAAGTGGTAATCGAGCTTTACAAAGCAATGCCAGAAATATTACAAGAAGCCGTCACCAAACACATGAACAAAGCTTGGACACAGAACGAAGCACCCGACACGTGGCTGGAGACCGTACAAGTACCAATTCCAAAAAACAATAACCCTAAAAATGTGAATGAATATCGTCGCATATCGATTTGCAACACGGGTTACAGAATTTACGCCTCCTACTATGTACTAAAAAAACTAGACGAGACAATAACGGAACTGGGAAGCTATCAAGCGGCCTTTTTAAACAATAGATCAACTTGAGACGACCATATATTTACGCTTAAAAGGGTCTTGGACGAAGAATGGCGAGCAGGTAAAAGAACTTATATACTCGCTCTTGATATAGAAAGCGCTTTTGACAACGTCGACCTCAATGCACTGAGGGATATCCTATTACAACGAACCAACAAATCGCTGACCAACAAGATAATTAAGGTATGCTTGAATGAACGAACATGCATCAAATGGTGTGGCCAGCAAAGCAGTTGGATTATTAAAGGTAAGGGAGTCAAACAAGGTTGCCCTCTGTCCCCTCGCCTGTTTACACTGGTCATCGACGAAGTCCTTAGAACCCTCGACGAGGAAACCCATTTAATAAAACTCGACCAGGATCGTGAAATCTCACTCCCCCTAGTACTATCATTTGCGGATGACCTCATCTTCATTTCAGATGACCTAGAAAGGTTAGAAGGTATCCTATACCATATCAAACCCCTACTAGATAGTGTAGGCCTCCAAATAAATGAAACAAAAACAAAAATACTAATTAGGGACCCCATAGCTACACAGATAACGGCACACGTGACCCTTAATGGAATAAGTATACCAACAAGTGATGAAATTAAATACCTAGGTACATACATTACATCTACACTAAGCAGAAAAAGTACTATAAAAAAACGTTGCAAACAGGCCATGAAAAACGCCAAATCGTTACTACCATTCATAGATAACTCAAATATGGACTGGAAATTAGCCAGACTCATGTACCGAATGGTGATAGTACCGTGCATGATACATGGTCTGAAAGTATCAGCACTTACCAAAGCTAACAGGTCAAGACTCAGAAGATATGAACGAGTTATCATGAGAGACTTGATTAACCACTCTAGGAATAAACCAAGACAAAAGAAAATGCATGAAATCTTAGACGGAAAAACAGTAACCAAACGCATCAAGAACCACAGGATGTGCTACCTCGCACATGTCTACAGGCGCCGCAAACCACACCTACTGCATGCAGCAATGGAGTACAAGGCCAAATCCAAGAAGGTCGAACATCTGACACAACAAAACAAGCAATTACATACAAAAGAACCGAGAAAGCAGTAGAAGCCCGCCAAAAAACGCACCGATGAAGCTCGACCGGAACCAACCTGGCGGCAAGGTCGATAAAAGATGCCCATCCATAGATAATAATTACCCATCTCTCCACTAGTCCAATGCTTACTCTAGGATGCATATCCGGTAGGCTCTTAAATCCTTACCTATCCTACGGGCACGTCTTCCCTACCATTACCGCGCCCCCCGGTCTATTCCTTGATATGCAATGGTCGCTGTAGCACCATGAACATGAGGCTACAGGAGCTAGTGCGAATCTTGGGGTTCATTCGATTAATCGAGTCTGGTTTAACCACGCTGGGATCGGTGCAATTCATTCATTCATTCATTCATTCATTCATACTTCTCTATTAGTCGTCGAGAGAACACATGTTACGCTGACTACGAATAAATTGGGAAAAGGGCTCCTGCCCTTTAATAATCAATAATTGATTGATTGATTTGTGTAATCATCATTTTCATTTTCATCATTTTCATTATGAAGATGATGATTACACGTAACACATACAACGTTATTTTTAGTATATGCGAAACCTGAATATAGCTTGTTCAGAATAAGTAACTGAATCGATTCCAATAATTTTTACCCCATGTTATATTTTGTCCCAAAAATATTTAAAAAAGGTTAAAAGTTGGACACCGAGCTACACTAAGTAGGTTATCCAATCTCCGCGCCGAACGGTTAGGTACCTAGGTACCGTAAAATGCTGTAACTTTGCCTGGATTTTGACGTTTTTTGTTCGTATCTCTGAACCTATTTACTATTACGGCTTCTAAAGACTTGCAGATGGAAAACAGACCTTATGCCTTGCCAGGTAGAACCCAAATCTATTTAAATCATGCCGTCATTCAGAATTACAAGCACTCAAAGTCGTAGGCAAAGTTGTAGGTAAAAGACACAACTTTGCCTAGAAGGATATCTCAATAAATATATTGTTGATCTTTTTAGTATTTTTTTTCCGTGTACATGAGACACCGTGCTTGTCCCCAGCAGTTAGATTATTGCCATGACGGTAATATATATTTTTTTACAGCTAATAGGCAATGTTGTAGCAGGTACCAGAAACTTTTCATACAAAAATGTCGTTGACTCTAGGGTTGTCCCAAAAATATACGGATTATTTTCTTAAACTTTTATTCACTTTGTTAAAAAAATAAAACAAATTGCTACTTATGAGTAAAAATCACAAATGTATTGCTTTTTAGCAATGCTGGCTTTTACGATGTGGGCTTTTTCCTCAGTTGTCAACTCTGTAGGTCGACCAAATGGTTTGCTATGCATGTTTTTTGATTTATTAAAAATGGTCTGACGCGGGATCCCAAATTTCTTTTCCGCTTCGTATGACGAAATGATTTTTTTTTCGTAAGAGATCTGCAGCAACTTCTGATATTTCTACAGACTAATCGGCATAATTACGAGCTCCTGGTTTTCTCCTGCTTCGTTGTATATTATTCCGCATTTTTGCATATAACTGCAACAAAGTTAAGACTTACTTAAATACAAAATCATGCCTGTAATCACTGAAGGGTCAGGCAGATATACACCTCTGCCTCACCCTTACAGGCGATTGAAAACATAACTGTCGAAATAAAAATAAGAATGTTCTATTGACATAAAAAAATGTAACATTTTCAATTGAAGCTCTAACTCCTAGGTGATACCTGTGTCTCACCCGATTTCGGAACATTAACAATGTATGCAATAAAATTAAAATATCGTAAAATGAAGGGAATTGTGCATGCAAGCTCTTGAGTCTCGATATAACCGGGATCCAAGCTGTGAAAATTTCATGCAAATATGACATTTATATAGTAAAAATATATCAATATTAAAATCCGCCCAGTGACAACCCTAGACCCAGGCAAAGTTGTGTCACTCAAGTTTCCAAAACAGTGCACAACATTGCCTACTAAGTTATTTTAATGAAATCGTGTCCTTTTAATAAAAATATCAAGCAATATGGAAAGTAGATAGTATGTTCTTACCCTGGGATGTTATAGCTGCACGAAAACACCTTTTCTTTAGCTAAAACTTCAAAAGTTATACGACACTAAACAATTTCACCTACGCGCACCGGTGTTTGTCGGCCAACTGACAGAGTAACAATGAAGCTACCATTACAAAAAATGAAAAATCTGTTGCCCTAATAATGTAAAATCACTACCAAATGGTAGAAAATAAGAAAAAACTAAGCAAACGCGAAATATCGTAATTGAAACGAAATAGGCAAACTTGGGCACAGTTGGCAAAGTTGCAGCGTTTTACGGTACTATTATCAATGAGCGCAAGACGGCGCGGCGCGGGTGAGAGGACGGTACGGTACGGACAAACAGGTAACTTAACAAACTTATAACTTTGTGATTTTTCATGATACAGTTTTGAAATTTTGTACATAGATTCTTTACATAAAAATACTAGACACGTGTTTCGGGTTTCGCATATACTAAAAATAATGTTGTATAATATATACAGTACCAATAAACTGTCTATATTCTCCAAGTTCCCTCGCTTTGGGGAATGTTTTTTTAGAGGAAATTACGCCCTACACAGTCACACTCATCATAAAACCATTTCAAACAGCATCCCGTAAATATACCGTAAACCTAAAATACGAGATACGAGACGCAATTGAAAAGGATACATTGAATGAGTTTCAGATAATGACTGGCCCACATAAAACAAACGGACTTATTCTGCGTTTATCTAATCATTGGCAAGTTCACTAGATGGAACATCAATCTATATTATCGGGACGGACTCGTAACAAAAACACGAGTATGCTCTCATTTCGAGAACAGACCTACTTGTGCAGGAATAGCCACATTGTGGACTACTTTAAAGGTAACTGACCTATATCTATACGTCGGATGTAAGTCGAGCATATGGTAGGTAAATCATGATCATGAATAATTTTTATTGGAAAAAAAGTAACGTTTCACGAAATGATAGCTATGTTCATTGAGCATGTCGAATGCTCAGCGAATAACCATATTCTTACAGCCTTAGGAATATAAAGCTAACGTAAAGCCAGAAGGTAACGACAATAAACTAGCGCAACTTGCGTGACGCACTATCAATCTCAATCTGATTATTTTAAAGGATATTGCTAATTCATTGCTTCATATGTTCAAAAAATGTGTCTGATCAACAACGTAAATAGTGCCATGAATGTAGTTGAACTGTCAAAATGAAACCCATTGTTACTGATAGTGTATTACGCAATTACCCCACAGGATAGGATATAGCTCATTCTCCTGATATAACGAGATGACACGCACGGGAAGAGACTAGATCGTTGCTCCTTCACAAAGACCACAGAACATGACGTCCGCATTGGAAACATGAAAAGCATTTTTATGCATCAATATCATCATTTCAACCGAAAGACGTCTACTGCTGGACATAGGCCTCCCCCAAGCACCTCCACTTCGACCGGTTCTGTGCTTCTCGCATCCAAAGGGTTCCTGCGGCCATCATAAGGTCGTCGGTCTTCCGGGGATTCTTAGCACCCCTTGCTTCACCGTGGCCTTGGCCTCTACCGTAACCAAGGGTAGGCGTGCCGCCGGGTACTAGGGGCCAAGTGTTTTTTGTGCTTGTCATTCTTGGGTGTTTGGGTTTGCCATAATCGCCACGCTTGACAGGTGGGTTGGCGATCGCAGTCTGGTATGGTGGTGGAATGCATAGAGAACGCTGCTGCCCATTCTCCGGTACGACCCTTAATCGCCTTTTACTACACCCACGGGAAGTATGGGGTGGTGCTCAGACTCTTTAAGTCCGACACCACACAGACTGCATCAATATATTAGTACGAAAATAGTCACCAATACTTGTTCAACAAAAATCGTTACAAGGCCGATATGTGGGGGCTAGGGACTCATCGTCAGCGGAAAGGGACTCCAAATGCAACAAATGTGCAAAAACTATAAACTTCCGTCCTTTCTAATACATGTAGTCAAAACATTGTTAAGTAATTCCATACTGTTGTAAGTACTGCTACAGTTTGGAAGTTGGCGGTGTAATACCCCCGGGGTGCCTGGGAAAGCACGCACCTAAATCCGTAAATTGGTCCTGCGCCTGATCTCTCCCCCGGTCGTGTCGGATTGCCGTCCCATCGGACTATGAGAGTAAAGGAACAGAGACTGCACCTGTGTTTGCGCATACAGTTGGCACTATAATGTCTCCTGTGCATCTGCCCTTAGCTAATCTCCGTTGAGACCGGCCACCGTGACCGAAATCGGTCGGAAGGCTATTATTATTTCTGTTGTAAGTTAACGTGGTATTTTTATGATAGGTACATAATATATTCTTCAGTTTACATATTTTTCATTAAGTATACACAATCTCTACCTTCAAAGTCTACTCAAGGATTAAGGCGACATAAAAATTTGAATGAGCATTATGAAATGTCGAAGGTAAACATATCATAAAATGAAATCATCAACCTTAAATTAATGAATAACATCTTCTTTCAAAAGAATGAGAAAACAAGTTCTGTTCGCTAGAGAAACAGATTTTTTGATGCTAGACTTGCAGTAGAGTTAAATTTTCACATTTAAATCAAATTATTAATTCTTTATCGTTAAACTTTTTCCTATTGTCATATCCGGTTGTCACTCACAGGACCGGTGATCCGGTTGTTACGAAGGACCCGGGGGAGATAACAAAAAAGGGTCCATAATGTTTTAGAGGCGAGTTTGAGGACGCATCCACTACGATGCCGTAATCTGTGCAATACAAGGATAATAAATGCAGTCACTAAAATAACTTCGGTCAGCGAACGCTAGTCGCGCACTGTAGAACCTAGTGCGTATGTTATGGTATTGGTGCACTGGACGCATTAGATATGTCGCAGACACAACAATACACACGTAACACTACACAGTCTACATCGCTGTGCACAACTGTACGCGACACCCAAACACCATTGTTTGCTTTTTATGCATTTTATACTAACCCTGCTTCGACTCGAGTTTCTGAGCTTCTATACATGATCCGGCGTAAAATCGAAGCGAAATGCTCAAAACTAATTGGTTTTATAGTATTGCTTAGTGCGTGGTCTAACAACAAAGTTTTATTTGCTTCCGTATGGAAGCAAATAAAACTTTGTAGAGTATTCTAGACAAAAAAACTGGTACTGAAAAACTGGACATTCCTTTACCCTGCACGAACAAAACAGATTTAAAATGAACATTAATATTGCAAAAGGATGTTTTGTACAAAATTGCAATTAATGAGAGTTCGGGATGCACTCAAGTCGATTGTTAATTACGCAACGCATCAGAGGGCGGCCGGCAGAGTACGTTGTAGGCGGGCCGTGGGCGGCGGCTATGATTTATACACTTTTATGTGCCCATTTTAATACCAGTACTCACATAACGCTAACAATCGACCATCTTAATCGATACACCGAATTTATTTAAGCGACCATCAAGCTTTTGTTTAAGGGAACACGCCCCAGTGATTCTCCGGTTTGTTACATCATACAATTAAACTACAGGTAATAAACATCGATCACAAGAAATATTCACTCACCCATGTAAAGTGGCGACTGCTTGCTGCCGACGTTATCGTCCACGTAGGGGATACCCAGCGTGGCGATCCCGGTCTGCCCCACGCCCACTACCAGCAGGCAGATGAACAACCACGGGATGACGACCGCAGTGATGGACGAGCGCGTCGTGGAGCTCTTCACGTGCGCGTCGTCACACAGGTCGGAGGAGTTCTGGAAGGAGTAGCACACGGGCGCGGCGCCGGCGCGGTGATCGTCCAGGTGCACGTCCAGCAGCTGCGTGCCGTACAGCAGGTGCGGCACCACGCAGCCGATCACGCCCACCGCCAGTACCAGCATCATGCACGCGATCCAGCGCGGCCGGTGCCCCCGCCCCGCCAGGTACGTCAGGAACAGCGCCGTGCATATCTGGCCGATCTCTGTCGCTGCTAGTAAGGTTCCCGTCGTCTTTGACTCTACTTTGAACAGCTTTTCTACTGTGGTTGTCACACTAACAAAATACGTAAGGAACATGCCCTGTAGCACCCAGCCCGACAGGAACACCAGCATGAAGACCCGCGTGGACGCGAATACGGAGCGCTCGCGGAGCGGCTGCGGGTGCGCCGCCGTGTGCTTGCAGTCGAGAGATCCATTGTTGTTTCCTGTCGCTAGCCGTTCCTGTTCTTCTGGTGTGGCTTCGACGCCTTTCATGTCGGCGTCCTCGGCCGCCGGACCCGGGGGACCCGCCTCCCCACCCGCTGATGATACTGTAGCGACAACGTTCGCCCTGCGACAATACAGAAACAACCATTTACAACCAGTACAAATAAACTTTATCTGACGAGAAACTTAATCATTACACCTAGATAAACTCACGTCATGGTCGTCACGTCTAAGCGGTTACTGACGCGAATATTACACAACCCCTATGCTATCAAGTCTATGTGACCGGCCGAGCGAAAACGAAACGCACGCAAAACGCCAGTGTCGGCGACGACGCTTCCGGCTAACGGGACCAAAACATACAGATTGATCAACGATCGCGAAAACAAGTAGCGGGCACGATGCGGCGGTGGTGAGTCGTACGCATACTTGATTGGGGAGTCGTTCACCCGAGTGCAGGCGAGGGATGGAGGCTGCGTGCGCGCACCCAGCGCGGCGGAGACCGACTGCAACATGCAATTACTGGCGCAGCGCGCTGCACCCGCGAGCCCGCCCCTCGGCTTCTCTCCACACGGGGTTTTTATTGGCCGTCTATCCGTTTTTTGTGCGGCACGCATTTACACACGATGAAAGCCGTCTGCACGCCGCCCTTCACTGAAGATTCCCTCTCGTCTCGACACTACGGAATGTCTTTGTCTCATTGCTCTCCCGTACGACTTACATTCAAGTGAATTTAAATATAAATTAAGGAGGAGTACCTATGTCAAATTCTTATCACACACACAATTAATATAATCGATTTAGAAAAATCTATAAAATCAATACCTATAGACGTGGAGGCAAACACTAGGTTCGCAATAAAATCAACCGTAGAATATTAATGTGATCGACTCATACGGTTAACTGGACTTGCGAAACTCACCGATGGGGGCCGATGACCACCGGCGACACCGACCACGACGCACTATTGCACTACACCGACCAGTTCCACCAGGAAAACTATTTTACTGATACTACTAATTGCTAAGAAAACGTTTTAAAGTAATAATAATTTTTGTTAGGGGTGACTCTAAACGACCCATTTTTTTCACGTCTGATACCAAATGAAGTGCACAGTAAACTGCATTCCGAGATAAGCCCACGAACTTGTGCAATGGTCGAGCTATCTACCAAGTGCTATCGCTGCAGTGATAACGGGACACAGCAAATAGGTATACTACTTGTGAAGCGGGTTACTGCTGCACCAATATCATACAGAATACCCTATTTATCTCAAATGCCAGCCAGCTCGACCTTTACAATAAAACGTTTAAACATATCTTATTTCTGAGAAGAATCCTCCGTCTTTGATATGCAGCCAAATTTAAAATTTATGTTCACTTGTCTGTGTCCACCACACTTTGTGATATTAAAATATTTTCTGACTGACATGATGTTAAGAAACCAGCGAGCCATGTGGTATAACGAATGAGGCAAAACATTTTGAACTAAACACATGCGGTTTAGTTCAAAATGTTTAGAAACAAAAAAAACTTCTTAACAAAATATGAATGAAATGAATTGAAATACGCATACGAAATCGATATCTCAGTAAAGTGAACTCGAGTGTCCTAGGCAGCGTAGCGAGACGCCACGATCTAATTGGCGGCAATATTGTATGAAAGTCAACCCCGCACGCACATACATACAATCATATCGACGATACGAGGACGGCGACTGACGATTTATTTAATCTCCCATCGCGATTGAGTGGCAATGAATCATATGAATATGGCGAGCAATGAAATGACAATCTATTGACATAAATTGAATATAAACTATAGTGTCAACTCAAAATTTATAAAACGCTCATATTGATAAAAGATTCGTGTGGAAATCAGATAAAATAAACGCGTGTTAGGAACGAGATAAAAAGTTGCTCAAAACCGTGTCCTCACTTGTAATTCAGTGACACGACAAAATAAACCACCAAAGAACAGATTCGACGTCAACCCGCATCAAAATTCATCTTCAACACAAAAAGATACAGTTGGCTGTGTCTTTTCGGGAAAAAACAAAGTCACGGTCTCATACATACATTTTGAAATTCATAAACCGAAATTTATATAAAATTAAAAAGTTAAAGAGCTTGCAGAAAAGGGAGATATTATCATAAATCTTCCATGATTATTGTGATGAATGACAAATAAAGGACGGTTGTGGCGAAAATTTTGAGTGAAACGATTGTTGTTGGAGAAACAATATGTAATTTAGAGGAAGGTCAAAAATATGAGAAGACTGAGGAACACGAATCAGGGTGCACGGTAGTGGCGCAGGCGCATCGAAGATGTCTATGATCATTCTATAAGTGAGAGGACAACGTGCGCGGTCAAGGTAAGTGAGCAGATACCTGTTGTCGATGACACTGTGCACTCGACATTAATCTCCATTTTAAACCTAGTTTAATAACGTAAGGTACAATTTACAATGACGGTGGCAGGCACGAATAAGAAATACAGTGGTTACCAGCGGAGAAACTTCATTGTAAATCTGTGCAAGGACCTAGACCTAGTCTAGATAAATTATTGTGCCATTTAAACGGCTGCTGACGAGCTGAATCTGGTAAATTAAACGCTGATAATAATTAAATTAATTTCAATGTTCAAGTAAGTATCTATGTTCAGGTTTCCGACGATGGCTCTAGGCTCTACCAGTTTGTGGCAACATAGGTCTCAGACAAAGGACAAACACTTGTCTTACGCATACAAATATTGATCGTTTTACATGGAAAGCAGATGCACCAACAACTGGTCCTGACAAGTTACAATTGTTAGCACAGGTATTTCAAATATTTTTGCATTCTATTAATTATATAGCCTTTAATATATTCTGCTTCCAACGCTTCAGATGAATGAAACAAAACTTTAAACTGTATTACATTTCAATATTGCGCTATAAAAAATCTAAGAGCCCCTGATATACTGAGCATTGAAAACCATTAATTTGTATTGTGTTGCAGTGATTTCAATATTCCACACAGAGACAACAATACAATTAATGAAAGACGAACATTTCGTTAACGAGCGCTAAATGTCTTGTAGCTATGTTACTTACTACAAACGCCACTGCACTTTATTAACGATTCAGAATTCACAGGTTTATTAATCACACAGAACCGGTCGCTTGTTGTAGGTACCGAAAGTAAACATATGCTAAGGTAAGTATTAATAGTAAAATTTGTTAGGGTCTTAATTAAATTAAACCGGATTCTGCCCACTGGCTATTAATTAACGAGATTCATGGCTGTGCACTAAGCTAACCGGATAATTACGGAACAAAGTAACCGATGAGGAATTACTGGCAAAACAAATAATCAAAACGTGCTCTGCCTCGGTACAGTGGTTTTTTGAGAACAACCTGTAATTAGCGCACATAACTCATCTCATTATAGACAATGTTTTTATTAAGAATATATTAGCATTAAAAATCCATATTAATTTGGTACGCTCCATGTAGATTCCTAGGAGCAAGTTCCAGTTATTCTAATTGAGCACAGTCCTTAAGGCCGACCCAATGATAGTTAATAACGCTTACGAACTTACTAGCGTGTCTGCCACTAAGGCTCTATTTGCAAATCAAATTCAACTTAATGCGTGTATTAATTTTCAACAGCAGCTGTTAAGTGTCTATGGGACAAATGATTTATATGAACAGATAAGTACACCGGCCGTAATTACTCGTAACCAATACCGAGATTTGCAACGTGATAACTGCAAAGTTCAGTGACACTAATATTTCCAACGAGCACCCAACCAATGGCCACTCCAGACTTCGTGATGCGACATGGTGATTTATAATCAGCGATGTCCAAATTGATAAATTTGCGAGGAAGATTAATTTTAATATAAATAAAGAACCAACGGCAAATCTGAAACCATAATAAACAGGATTTTGAGATGATCTCAGAAATAAAACAACGCAACAATGCATCGAAATCGAAATCTGATAAAAATAAATGCGAAATAAACGAAAGTCTGATTAAGGGTAATATTTCAGTTGCGGAGACAGTCGTGTGAAGCAAATCTTCCGAGTAGGTGTGCCTGCATAAACCAAGCTCGGACACCGGACACCCCGGGGCGGAGAGCTGTCTGAGATATACTGACTTACTGCCCTCTACGCGCTCGACATCATGGACGCGCCTGCCGACCTTTCCTACTTCGTTTTTAATAAAACATTTACATACAATTGCCAATGTTCATAAGTATAAGTAGTAGTTCAAAATTCTAAGCCACAATAGATACACTCATGACACGAATGTGGTAGCATCCCTGGAGGGTTGAAAATTGTATGATTAGCGCGTTAATAACAACTTTGTTGGAAGTATTGATACGGTAACAATAAACATTTTAAATTGTGTAAAATACATTCACTAGCAAGCAAATAAATCACGACAGGCCCTTCACAAGTATCTGTGTAACAAAAACATAATGGCCTTTCGTGGAAACAGATTAATATGTAACGACCAACAACAAGAACAAATTGGGATGCGGTGGAGAAAAACTTCCAACGACACACATGACCGCTTACTTTAAAACTGACCATTTGCAATTATAATGTGCATTGCACGCAATTGCATCGCACTTTGGACTGTAGCATACAAAAAGCTTTGTGTATTTTTGTGATAACCGGCCTCCAGTGGACCAAAGGTGTTGTTATTATGTGCAAGTGCATTGCACAACACTGACATGACATAACCGTGCCTTGACATTGTTGATCTCATAGTCGGCGCTCCGTGCCAAAGCCATCGCATTCGCAGGTGGCATGGCGGTCAAGAGGCTCGCTAATCGACCGTAGAATATGAATAGCCTCCAAGAGGATAAACACCTCAATAAACTGTACACTTTAGTGAGAAAAAGCACTCCAATTGATCATTGCTATTCTGTTGAGATGTTACGTCTACAGAGAATCGTGCCGACAAGACTACAGCAACAATCAGATTGCCAATAACATTTTAAGTGGTGACAAATATGCGCACATAAAAAAATATCCATATGTTCAAAGTTGAAATCATCTGCGTAACGCACTTTGCCAAGCAACTGCGTGCTCGATGCGAATGAGTGTATCGGGCAAGGTCGCTGCCAACGAATCACTAGTACCACCAATTTGACACTGCTCACCTCCGCTTATTGGACAAAGTGGGACGTGTAAATGAAGAAACGAAACGCTACCCTGTAATCATTTAACAAGCATCAGCTGTGATGAAACAGATGTCACATTTGAAGGCAAAATCAATTCGGACATCGAGTAGATTATAGATGTGGCAAGGGTGTGCTCAAAGCAGGTTAATGCACTCGGTGACAAAATTAAACATAAATATTGCTACGAGACCTTCTAAAACGGTTACTTAGTAGGTAATAAATGTTAAGAAAATAAAAATTTAAACGGTGGCATCCTAATCTTAATATCCAAGACTCAAACATCATTTTAACAGTGGAGTGAAGTACCCTAAATAACCTTCAACTTTTACAAAAATGTAGCGTCACTGAAAATATACGTTTTGCACGTTTACGACTCTTTTCTCACCGAAATTACAAGTCATTACAGTGTCGGCCGAGTCGGCAATGACGAAACGTATTATGTCAATTAAGATTAAAAAGGTATTACATCTCCCCAAGAACCTTTACATGTGGTTATAACTGATTGTAACACTAGTTATTGGTTTCCACTCAGTGTTACTACTTTGCTAGTCAAGCTGACATAGAACAATTTTAACACGATGACGCTACTTGCATTTTATTGCGCAATAATTATACTTTATTCACGAAATGATTGTAAATAAAAAAGTATGATTGGTATTGAAGTAAAAGGTCGGGTGAAAGTGACACAGCACGAGTGCATTGGGCGGGGTGATAAAAATGTCATTGCAAAAGAAACGCCTCCGCACTGGCGTGTAGTTATCGACAATTTGCATACAACGCACTCTTGAATTCGCATGGTGAAATCTGGATATACGACTTTTTAAAACATCAAGCTTTGGTCACAGACTGCAGAAGAAACACTCTTGATGGTTCATATATTTTGCATTTATATAAATATTTAATGAAGGTACTAGGTCACGCTCTTCTTAACTTGACAATTATCTTAAGAGATAGCAGCTGAAGAAAGTTAATATGACAATTTATTATCATGAATGAACTTATCAAAGTAATTTCAACGTAATCCTCGATTATTTGCTGATAAAAGTTATTTATAAATATCATGTATTTGCTCTACTACTTTGCGGTAAACGGAACCTTTATTCTGTTCCATACATTTCAGAGCAAGTTTCTATATTTTCCTTCCTTCGTCGTAAAACTAGGTCAAACGATTAGAATCCAACATTGTTTTAATAGGCCACTGACATTGCAACACAAATTTATTTATTTACTTCCAATATATATTTGCACTCATTAAATATTGAGGGCATGAGTAATCGGGTGTAGTCACTTAAATATTTTACGTATTATTTCCTCTGAATGATTAACTTCAATGATAAATAATTAAACAGGTGGTGGAGCGGCCTAATTTGGAAATTTGGATCCATATGCAGCGTTTGGTGAAATCAGAGTGACCTCAATAAAAAAAAAACGCCTGACTAGCGACATGAAATGGTTTTCCTCGTCACGATACCTACTATAAAAAAATACCGAAGAACCAGTTGTGTTTGTCGCAAAAAATGTGCGAGAAAACATCATCAGTATTTCGAAAAAAAAATAACACAACAAACAATTTGTTACTGAAAACCCCAAGCTTGAATGAACACTTGCAATAGCTAATAAGACAAAAATATATAAATAGACACATGACTAATCTATCGACTTGCCTAGTATCGCGCTAAGTACATTCATTTGATATTCAACTCATCTGTTAAGGGAAAAGAGCGCAAGGATAACATACATAGAGCAATGCACATATAGACTAACTACCTCTTTAACTTAAGAAGCGACGTCTTGGGTATAAAATCTCTACGGACACTCAAACATTACTACCAAACTCAAACAAAGAAGGTGGCTTTGCTTCTCGCCTCACCAAACAACTTAGCGGAGACCACTTCCGACACGAACTGTACATATGACGGCAACACAAACATACAAACGCGTATATAGATATACTGCAACTACAGACATTTTAGACACGACCTTGAGCATACCTATATAGATAATAATAGGCTATTCTTTACGGGGTATTCCTCGAAACGAACCAAAAGTATCCCTCGAAAAAAAAAATTAATAAAAATATTATAATTTTATTCCTCGAAGTGCATCAACGATGAAACAGAGAAGAGCATGAAGGATTCGTAATAAATAATATCGGTAGACGTTTTATTTGGCGCGTTTCAAAGTTGGAGCGTTATTATTACGTATGCGTGAAAATTACTGTGAATAAATCTTCATTACGAATCATTTAAAGTAACTTGTTGAAACAATAACGAGCAATGATAAAAATTTGACTAGTGAGGTGATTGATTAAAGGTATCGGAGCTATGTCCAGACAAACTTTTACGCTAATTGTGAATCTCGTCGAAAATCCTGCAGTTCCTAGCTATTAGAACAAAAATAAAGACGAGAATGCGAAAACGTGCTCAATATTATTAAAACTTTGTATTCTAGTACAAGCTGCAAGCTTATGTAGACCATTCCTGTTACATTGTATAAATAGTTTTAACATAACTCTTTTTAGTCTTGGCAAAGGCTTGCAGAAACAAGTACTAAATAAAACCAAGATCCTACTTTATAAGAGTGCAAAAAGCCAATTTAAAGATAGTTGTAAAGAAACAACCAAAATGTGAAAGATAAAAATTGTGATCAGGCACGCATCTTAACAAAGTTTTCTTCAGGAGTGCCACAAGGTACTATGTTTTGACCTCTACGAAACAATTGTGCGAGATTATAAACATAAAAAAGGACTTGTTATCGGGAAAGAATACTAGACTGGTAAATCACTAGTATCTTACTAACTATTAAATTCTTATTGGTTATCCACATTGAGTGTTGTTGTACTGACGTGCTTAGATAGAAAATTGAGGTCTTGACCTAAACGGCCGCTGTATCAACAATACATTTTCATTTAAACACGCACTATAGCTACAGACGTCAACTATGGCTTTAACTCTGGCACAGCTGTTTATACGAAATTTTTAAAAATACTTTAACAATACTTTTAGGACTTGATCATAATAGCCATATGTCACATCGTTTTTATACTCCTTTGTTTATTTAACATTACACAAATACAAGTAAACAGAACATACATCTTACCCCACTCTCGGTACTCTTGAAGCGAGATAAAATGATAAATGTATTACTTCAGTAAACATTCGTAATATGGCGTTTGTAATCCATATATGGTCAAGAAGATTACAATTTAAAGTTAACGTTGTACCTACTTGAACATATGGCATAAACATGGTTTAAGTACAAAGTAAATTGATAATTGTCCAGTGTTTTCAATTATTTGTAGGTAAAACTTCGTCTCATTAGAGTTTCGGATTTTGCTCCACTGTTTAATATTGATAGGTTTTCCGAGAAAATCGAAATAACTTAGTTTATTAGATAACTTATGTACGTACTTGTGTTAGCACCTTTGAACTATTAGTTTAAGACTTCGTGAAACCATTAAAATGGCTTTTAAAGTTCGACGTCTTTTTAGTACCTCTTCATGAAGATTACTATTATACCATTAACCATTCCAAACCATACTATTATACCATTAAGATTAGGAAATTATGAAAAAAATTGGAATAGGTACTTAACATTATTTTATTTTTATCAAAATATGGTTGTGATTAATATGAAATAGAATTTTAACTCTCTCTGCTGAAGCTGGGAATACTATTTCGATTAGTCTAGACTTACTACGACAAAGAGAGAATGTTCTCTTCGAACTTAAAAAAAGTCAGCCAATAAAGTCAGGGTCCTATATTTGCAGGCAATACTAACAAGCTGTCAGTATTGTGCAATGTTGCAATCTTTATAACCGGCGATGCATTACATGAATTTCGAGTGGGACCCCTTTAAAGTAACTCACAACGATAATGTACTGAACTCTACTATCAAAATACAGGGAAAAACAAGCATGAAACACAAGACATACAAAAGATTCTAATGGACATTACGTAACTGTCAACAAGCAATAAATTCAAGATCAAGGGTCGCCAAATCACGCACAGAAAACAAAATTCTGTGGTTTTTACACGAACCAGATATTGTAAGGTTATCTAGGGGTTCAAGTCAAAACTGATGAACCCGTATCGATATTTACAGCCAAGTTCAATGACTTCACTAACATTTTGCACATATAATGGAGATTAGCAAATAGGATGGGCACGTGGAAGCTTTATGCTATCCTAGACAGAGTTGAAAACTGTTTACACAGTAACTTGATATTTAGAGGCATATAAATAAAACTATAAAAGGAAAATAGACCCTGAAGTTCAAATAACGGAATTTACTTCGGTAGAGTTCACGTATTTGACTGAAGTAAAATAGAATGTTCAGGACAAAAAGGAAAGAATGTGCAGAAAAAAACACGATAATGCAAGGTTTTAACGACGTAAATGATATTGATTCTTTTCCTTACGAGGTGATAAAAACTATAAAGCCAAGTGAAGCCAAGAGTAGGTACCGAGTAATAACATATTGAATTAAACACTTGTAATAATGGTCATTGATGACATCATACTTTGAAAACCTGACTTTACTTTAGCGGACTTTACTTTAACTAAAATTCTACGGAAAAACTAGACATTCGCTAAATTCTAAAACTCGAATGCTATACGTGCGCTTCGTTTCAAGCGCAGTAAGGAAAGTGAATAATTAAGACCTGACAATAGGAGAGAAGATTAAGATGTAGACGAAAATGATAAAAGTGTACATTTAATGACAGGTCGTTATCCCACGCCTTCATACAGGTTACGCCAGCTTCAACGATATCTTCTTAATTAACGGACCGAAAAGTGCACCTTTAAAACTACTTATGCGTAGCAAGAAAAATAAGATTAATTAAAATAAAACAACATGTGGTGACATGGACTCAGGGGCTGGTCATCCAAGACAATTAAAATTCTTGTCGTGGCACCAGACATAAAAGCGTCTATTATCACATGGATTTGCCAACTTTTTATCGACATTAACTATTTAACTCGGTATAATGTACCTATATACCTATATGTGCCTATATCAGTAGCGGACACAGTAATAACTGAGGCGTGAATTGCCAATGTAAATTGATAAAGTCTGCGTTGGCTATTTTAGAGGACTTGCTATACAAAGAACCTAAAGAGGACCTGCTGATGATGACGATGACGAGAAAGATTATGATGTGACGATTATATACAGGAAATGGATAGATCGAACTTATGTTTTCCTTTTCAATATGAAACGTAGACAGTCGTGCCGTAGTCATAATTATATTGGTTGTATGTAACCAAAATATTGTTAAGTTAGATTCGTGGTTGGTGGCTTTTCTTATTCTCATGATCAGCAAGACATTCACCTCAGGAGCTATTTGCCAAAGTATCTTTAATATATCACGCATTTAGAAAAACCGTCTAGTCAGCAAGGTTTATTTTACAAAAACCAAACTAAAGCTTCATCTATTAAAATTGGCTTAAAAGTAGACAAGAAAAGTCGTAAAACAATCCAACTTTTGCCAAGAGAGAATTCTCGTGTAGGCTCGGTGCGCCAGACATTCGTAGCCGTATTTTTAGCATTTGCCACTGTCAAGTAAAAACTAGATGTTGGAGCAACCTGATTTTAATGCGCGTAAAAAAATTGTAACTCACAAAAACGAACGCGATGGCGTTCACACAATACATCAATTACGTCTAATCGTGATACTCAGAATTGTACGAGCCATAGACGCTAACGACTCCTAACATTTCGGTGGCCGTGAACTGCGCCTTGACTGCCGGATACTAAATGTAACAAACAAAAAAGTATCAATTCTAACAGATAGCTGTTACTCGACCCACATCGGTGACCTCGTTACGGCGAAATCGCAATGTAATTTCGCGACGTAAATTTTTTGGAACACTTTTACTTCGACACCGGGTGTACGGTCCAGCGGCTCAGTGTATGGCTTCGGTGATGACACCAATTTCTCTTTCAATGAATGGGTATGGAGCTTTAAGCTGGGTGGAGTCTCCACGGCCTCAAAATTTAAACGGATACGTAGTTTAGCGAATCGTGTTTGCGTAACACTTGACATAGATAGTCGTTCGATGTGGAGCAGTAAAGTATCGAGTAAGTTACAGTTTGCGTGGCGAATTCATTCATATCTCAGGTTGGTGATCTATTGACGTCATGCCAAAGTGATAATAGACACTCCCCTATGTGTTATCGGCTTTTGCAAATTTTTTCGAACAAATTTTCGCAACACGCACGTCAGCAACACGTAAATCCGTCGGACGCACGCGCCTGCCATATAGTGCGACTTTCTCTCCGAGCTACGCAATCACATTTGGTTAAATTTCGCTTTTTTGCACACAAAGCGATCGACGGAAAATTTATTTTGGCATAGCAAACTGACATGAATACAAACTATTGCGATATGATGCAAGGAATCACAACAAGAAGAAAAGGATACAAGCTTAAGGGCTTGTAATAGTTCAGCTGAAAATCATATTTTGCCTCCACTTCCCCGCGCCATGTAACACTCTATCCCGCTGGCACTGTCAAACTGATTCGGTTATGGTAGGCTTGGTAATAAATGATTATATTTTTATACGAAGTATTCATCGACGTCTTCTGTATAGAATAAAATAGAAATATTTTTAAAATTTAGATAGTTAATTTATAATGTACTAATTAATAATTTAGCTAATTTACCAAGGTATCCTACGTACAGATCATCATCATCATTTCTGCCGAAAGACGTCCACTGCTGGACATAGGCCTCCCCCAAATGGGGGGGGGGGGGGGGTTACCATAATCGCCACGCTTGGAATGCATAGCGAACGCTGCTGCCCATTCTCCGCTACGACCCTTAGTCGCCTTTGACGACACCCACGGGAAAGTATATATGGGGTGGTGCTATTCTTTAACTCCGGCACCACACAGACATGTACGTACAGATGTCCAACAAGAAATAGGCGCTTCGAAAACATCTTCTATCTTGTAAAATACGAACGCGCGGTGATGGATCTAGTATAGATCTCATTCTCATTCTCTATTCTCTTCCGATCTATTGGTCGATCAGTTGCCAACTCTCAAATTGGTTGTCAAATAGACATGTGCTTCTTTAAGTACTTGTCTATTTTGTATTACCATAGTAAGAAAGTACAGACCCATTTCAATTCTTAGTAACGTATCTATAAGTTATTTTCAAGCATGGTCAAGTGCAGCCGGAGTAGGTACGTATGACATCACACTATGAAAATAACTAAAGAGACTAAACGGACTGTCTCTAAATCAGTTATATCACGATTTTTTCTAACGGCTTATGCTGCAGAGACAATTGATCTATATGCCTCCATTGAAGCATGATATCCGAAGTTATGCCTAAGAATACGGTAGTATCTTCGGCATTTAACACTTCACCCTTTATGACACTAGTTTTTACTTGACTATCATGAGATGTTTTAAACTTAATACATGTAGTTTTATTCTCGTTAAGAAGTGGGTTAGGTAATAGGTAATACGGACTGGTGTCGGCAACTCCACGTCAATACGCTACTTAATAATAATACGTTACTTTTGCGAAGGCGCTATTTACATTGTCAATAACCATCTGCTGACGTTTGAGTTTGAATAAAAGTGAAGTGTCATCTGTAAACAACACAATATCATGATTGTCCTTTATGAGGTAAGGCAAGTTGTTAAAATAAATAAGAAACAAAAAAGGGCCAAGCATTAAGCTTTCGGGGGATCCCTATTGTTACTCACAGATCCGATTGATCTATTTCACTCTCTGAATCCTATCAATTATTTATGAAATAAGAAGATTCAACTCTCTGAATCCTATCACTTATTTATGAAATAAGAAGATCCAGAATGGCGTTCCGGATTCTTTAGTGGTCAAAAAAATACGTCTAAGTACATGTCAAAACGCGTGTGAAAACTAGAGATGCCATGAATATTCGGTTACTATTCGGCCTATTCGGTTCCCGAAAATTATAAAAAGTTTGGCCGAATACCGCAACCAGATCATGAAAAACACACATATTGATCAAAAATGTATTAACTTAAATCACAAAATTTTACATGTAGGTAGGTACTTAATTGTTTAAATCAGTGGTAAGTTGTGACTACTTGTGATGAATGAAAACAAATTTTTCAGCATTTGTTGATAGCAAACGATTAACCCAACCTCTGCTTTCGAAACTAGCTTCACTATAAAACAAAAGCTTTTATGTAAATTGCCCATTTCCTTCTCCAACTGTAATTGTTTATCAAAATTTGTTAATGCAGATCAAAGTTACTCGAAAAGTTAAGGACAGTCTCCTATTACGAGCCTGTTACTCTTATTACCTGGGAACCATCTGGTTACGGAGACATTGAAGGTCAAAATTCCAACTTTTACTGAGGGTTTTTTACGAAAACTACTTTTTTATATTATAACACAACTTTCAATACCCCCATGACCCCTGTACCATTGCATGCACAACACAATGTTTTACGTGTGTTACATTGCGCACTACCACAATGAGCAAATTTTCACAGCAAAAATAAAAGTCGCTTCCCAGCAATTAGTTTTTTTAATGTATAGAATGCGTAGTTGACGGCTATGTGTTGGGTCTTTTTACATCCTGTATACTATTATTATTTTACAATGGTTTAAGAACCTAACTTTACTGGTTCGTCTCATAAATCCACCTGTATTTATACATTTGAAATATTTTTCCGTTACCTCAAACCTTTCTCAAATATAATTATTAATAAAAAAAGTTTTGCTGAATGTATTGAAAACACCATAAAAATTTGGAAACTGTCCAAAATTGGTACGTTTACGTCCCTAAATTTTTGACAATGTTCTGATATTGACATGAGATTACGATTTTCAATCATTTCAAAGAAAACTACAAAATTTGGAAATAAAATTGTAGTTTTCATCGGGTGCTTTTTTTTCCGTTACCTCAAACCTTTCTCAAATATAATTATTAATAAAAAAAGTTTTGCTGAATGTATTGAAAACACCATAAAAATTTGGAAACTGTCCAAAATTGGTACGTTTACGTCCCTAAATTTTTGACAATGTTCTGATATTGACATGAGATTACGATTTTCAATCATTTCAAAGAAAACTACAAAATTTGGAAATAAAATTGTAGTTTTCATCGGGTGCTTTATTTTTACATCTAAATTTCACTGTACATTATTTCTTCAAAACATAAAACGTTGTCAATCGGGTATTTTAAGCGCAAGCGAAATGACACGGGTTCCCCGTCTGATAAAAGAAGCGGTATTGAAAAGTATTGAATCGGGGTTATGTCAGGGTTCAGGCAGGGTGGTTCAAGGTGCGAGTGGTTATAAAGCTTGATATTTCCGATCTCATCTTTTTACGTTAAATGTAACGATTAAAAAATAAAAAATAGCCTATGACACCCTGCTTAATGCATAGTTCATTATCCTGCAAAGTTTCATGACCTAATTTGATCATTTTCATTAAATCTTTTCCATTTATTTTATGGTTTAGAGGTAACTTTGAGATTTCTTTGTATCGAGAAAATTGTATGTAAGCGTGTATTCGCAACAGACTTAGCAGTACTCCTCATCTTTACTGTATATTAATTACAAAGTGAATATGAATTATATATTAATTACTTTGAGGCTGTTGAAATATATAAATTTATATTAATTACTGTTGAAACTACAACCATGCTAAGACCATTTTCGCAATCTAAGGTGAAACCAAGAAGATCCAGGCACTAAAACTGCTAGAAGTTTATCTGAAAAGCTTAGTGGTAACTAATAAGCTTTTAGGTTAAACCTTAGCATGGTTAAGAAGAATTCCAGACAAAGCGCTCGAGAGCGAAACTAATACAAACTAGTCACTTGAATCACTTTCATCTGGTGGAGATGCCGAAAGTAAACTTTTACTTTCGGTATGAAAAGATCGGTTTTCTTCGACAACCGCTGTATTTTATGTAACGACATTCTAAAATACTATATTACCCAGCTCAGTATATGATACAGCTATTTAAATAAATAATATTTGTTTGAGGCTTACATACACAAGTACGTGTAAAACATTATTCAGTGTCTAACAAATAGAGACTTACCGTGTTGGAGGTGACGCATTTTGGTAATTTATGCATCATCAAAAACTTCTCGTAGCGGAAGGTAACAGAAATGACAATGATAACTGTGACTTTTGAGCCCAAATCAAGCTGTAGCCATACAACTTTAATCGTTGTTTTATTTAGTTACGTTCTAGATAAACTTGTGGTGAACCTATTACTTTTGGTGATATCCGAAGGCGTGATCTAAGGTAAATCATTAAATCACGTTATGTTGCGTGATACGTCTAAATAAGTACAAATCCAGTACCTACTACAATCCTACACTAGCCCAAAAATAGAAATCCAGTTAATCCGAGTAATATTATAAATTCGAAAGTAACTCTGTCTGTCTGTATGTTACCTTTTCACGCCTAAACCACTGAGCGGATTTCGATAAAATTTGGCAGAGAGATAGATTGCATCCCGGGGAAGGACATAGGACAGTTTTTATCGACATACCTCGCGGGCGAAGCCGCGGGCGGAAGCTAGTATTCTATATAATATTTTTTGCAATACTAATGAACAAGGAAAATTATGTGAACAACGCGGCGACAGTACGCCAGAACCAGTACTGGTTCTACGAAAGCGAAAACACTTAATTACTTTCATCTATTCGTACAAAGTGGAACTCGTAACCCAGATTATTGAATTAGAGCCTTGGAAGTAGATGTTTTATGATTTATGTACTTTCGATTGGACAACGCACATTTATTATTGATCGTAAGAAGCGCCGCGCTTGGAAAAACCCATGACGACATCAGTAACTTTCATCTTTCCTTCTTTTATCGATCTTGATTTCACGAAATATCAATTAATAAATTAAGAATAAAATCCATTGATCGATTTGAACTTATTTTAAATTCGAAATGTATTTTCTCCGACTGTCTATAAAAACCGGATTCTGACATGAATATTATAATTTTATACGTAACTCAACTTATATGTATCATATTATATGATTGAGCTATTATGTCTGACCCGTTGCAAAATAATAATTTCATAACTTATCTATCGATAAGTTTACACTCCAAGTTATATTAATAATACCTACTCGTGACGTTATGAAATTACTAAAAACTAGTTATCAGTTAACCGATCGTAAGTGGCCGGCGGTCAATGAACGATAACGAACGAGTTACCTTCATTACCACTTACTGAATTACCGAGAAGTTTACCAGTGCAAGCCTACCAGTCTTCGTAGCCTTCACAAAGATTATACAGGTCAAAAGATTGTCAATAGCTACGTCTTCATGAAATCCTGGCCTTTGATCTGGATTATGTTACCATTATTTTCAATAAACCACTTAGACTAAAGACCATATTTTTAGCGTAGCGAGAAAATATGTCAGTTATTCCCTCAGAGGCCTAGAGGCTGTTAACAACATAATTATAGCGTATCTTCAAATGCATCACTTTTGAACTGGATTTTGACACTAAAGACACCCACAAATTAAAATAAGTAAAGGTCTAGAGTCACTTGTCAGTGATAAATAGACATGACAAGAATTTGAAAAGACTCCCGACTTATTTACTGCTGGAAATCAGCAATCCAGATAGACAAACAGGATGACTGACTTGTAAAAGGGCCAAGGAAAGAGCGGAGATAAAAATATCACCATCAGATAGGACACATGCGCATACGCAAGTCTCTCGCAAGTCAAAACAAACTGTGCTTTTAAGAAGTGAATCATAAGTACCAAATTTAATATACGAGGCATCCAAAAAAAGTTGAAATCGTTGGCAAATTCGAAGAATGATTGATTTGAAGAATAGTAAAGGCGCAGTAGAATAAAATACTAACTCGTATCGTAGGTACACATATTTTACTATAGCCAATGTAAGACAGAATTTTTATGAAGCACTTGTCTGAATGGAACGATAGAAGAAGTATGACGCAGCATATTATATGGAGTTTCGAAATATAGGTAACAAGTAATAAAAACTTAGACCCAGCACCACTAGGTAACTCTGTGCTAACACAGAGTTAACAGAAGTTATGAAGTTGCTCATCCGAGAACGACCACACAGCAAGCAAACTAACAAAGATTACAATGCCAACACAGTCAAACAACTGACCAAAGAAATCGATGCAAAATTATTCTAATGGCTTTCCCAAATCGATACATGACGAATATTATTGTGTTATAATAATTGAGTGGCGGGCCCGGAGCTGAGGTCAACCGTCTGGAGGTCGCTGGGAAGAGGGTGCTTACATTACAATTGTAGCTGAAGCAGGCTCCCAGACGAAAACTTACTCATAGGACAAATTGAGGGCATTTCACAATAGTCTGCTCAAAATTGTTCTCTCACTCTTTCAGATAAGATCTAAATACCTGTTGCTGTTGCTTTCATGTTGCGGATGAATTGCTTATTTCGAGAAATTGTTTAATGGAGGGAATATTTTGGGGATTGTCGATAACTTATGAACAGTTTTAAGGTTTCCAGTCATGGTTTCACTGAATTCAAAGCCGCTTATTGCTCGTTGTGGCATCAAACGCTTGTAAGATTTCCTTTTGATGGGAAACATTGTCATTGTCGAAATGTTATTTAAACTCCTAATATGTAATACATGATAGACACACACTATACGAATGTTTCTGTTGGTGCGTTTTTATTACGTTTTTAATCGATAACTATTTCATACTCATTTAATTGAAGATTTATTCCGGAATAGGGACTGGATTTTAAATAACATTTTATCGCGATCACGTGGTCTCTTTTAGTTCTTGTATATTTCATTCATATTGGGACATATTAGTTATCTCGTTGACTTCATCATTTACTAGGTGCCACTAATAGTCGTTTAAATACCTAATACCTTCGGAGCTTTTATTTTATTGACTCGTTAAGACTTTTATTATTAAAAATTATATTTAAACGTTAAGAACATAATCCAGTGATCCAGTTTCATTAATTTACACAAATTAGTTTCAATTTTATAAGATATTTATGCAAACTGCTTTGTAGGTATCGATTACTTTAAAGATACCATACTTGAACTACTTGTTTCAACATTCGATTTTACAATGTATTCGGAAACGAATTCTTTTACGTAAATTGATTTTTCCGCTCCTTGCATTAGCTCATTAATCTGTTCCTTTAGGCATTGTGTGACGATAGCGCTGGATGTAAATGTAATTAACTAGTAATAACTATTACAAAATGCCGACTCTGCTTGTAGGTGTGTTTATTGCTCGATAATCATTAATTCGGTTGTGGTTCTTCAACTTTACAGCTACATGCTCATGCAAGACACCTTGCTGCATCAAAAGTAGTTTGGTAATACCCAAATTACAACTATTACAATGAAATTAACAGAGCCACGAAGACGAAATGAGTCTGAACTCGGAAAACTATACCTACACAGGTACAGTCATACTACTATGTTTTACAGCCTTGTAAATCAAATAACTTTCAATGACTGATATCTTCCCTTATCTGCCCATGTAAACAAAGTTTTTGATCAAATGCTATGTAGGTAAACCAATGGCGACACCATGCTAGGGGAGATATAAACTGATACTGAAGATTGGTAAACAACGCATATATGCCAAACTTGGAACTTTCAGATTACATCGCGAATTTTCATGAAACAATCGTAGCCAATGGTTGCTTCAAACACCGAAAGAGTGTTGTGACTTGTGGTGCAAGAGGGTCCCCTAAATTTAAACCTACCTGTGAGTGCCACACGTGCAGCGATCCCTGCCACTGATATGTTAATTTTATTACACCAGCTTAAAAAACGATCCCAACCGGTTTTCGGTTTCGAAAAGGAACGTAAGTGAATTAAAAATTACGACCTTCACGTACATGAAGCTTGTTCCTAAATTAAAAGGCGTAGATACAACAAAAACTTTAAACGAGCAAATAGATCAAGCATACCGACTCTTGATGATGACTATTTAGTTTTCAAACGAAACATTTCCATGATTGTTGTAACAATATTCGCAAACATAAAACTGGTTTAGCATACAAAATAAAATTGGCAATATAACACTTACGATACTTTTCGGCGATATGCAGATCCTTAGCACACACTGGTTGCACGTCTAATTTCGCGGATATGATCTAATGTAAACCAAATAGTGTATAATAGCTCCAGTTTTTTCTGCGAAGACTTCGGAACCGGTAGTGTGTCCTCGGGGCCTCAACACTTGGGGGGCATCACTTATCAATGGTTAGTGAGGAGGTTATTAACGATAGTGTTGTAGCGTCGCGAGCGTCGCGTCCCGCGTGCTGACCGGCTGCGAGTGCCGGCGCTCAGGCGTCGCTCTTGTAAACAAAACGTAATGGTGGGGGCCCCGCCGAAAAGCCTGGCCGAATAAACACCGCTCACTTACGTCACTCTATTCTGCTCCTCCGGTGAGCGTTTGATGCATGCCGAGTTCCGACAATTGATTGCTCTTGAAAGTTTTACCTTCAGACACCGGCATTTCTACCGTCACCAACATTTGGCCCAAACATTTTCCATTTTCGCTGTCGATATAGATGAACTTTTTATCTAAATTACTCGTGATGTTCTAAAAATAGTCCTCTTTTATTGACAAGTCATAGATATTCGTCGGTTATTGGCGTTTCTTCAACACTATTTCATGTGTTGTAATTCTTCACAGATTGTATGCGTATTAAAATCAGGGACTTTTAAACTAGGAATTTGACACACTTGTGCATTTACACGGTAATTTTCCGCACCCGACTGTATGGTGGGTAAGTTAAAAGTAGAATGAGTCGACAAAATCTTAGGCCTCATTCACGCGTCTATTAAACGAACCTTCAAGTAAAAAAGGACTATAAATAAAGTAGGCCGCTGTTCATACCAGACAGTTCGATATCAATTAATTTAAGCGTTAAGCTCGAAATAGCAGGATCGGCAAAAAAGAAATTAATCAAGTAAATTCCAGGCTTTAACTTCGAGTTTATAAGACCATATTTATAACCGGTAGCTGATCCTAAATTTTAAAGGCTATTCCACACGCAATACTAATTTAAAAATACCTTTATTTCACACGATAACCGGCTGTAAATAGAATTAAAGGTGCTAGAGTCGGCCTGCACTAAAGTTATGGCAATGTAACCGGAGCTTACAGGCTGCAGAGCTGCTAGTAAACCACTTTTTGCCCTGTATCTTACTTTAGTCCTAGATATAAGATGTGTATGTAGGTACCTGTTTTATTCACTTGTGTATTTAGTATTAGGTTTTCCCTTACGTTTGTTAGTGGAAGTGACTTTATTTTTGTACTGACAGCTTGATAAGAGGCGAAAAGTGTTGTGCCTGATAATTCTATCACTCATCATTGCAGCACGGGTTTATATTAAGAAAACAGATCACTATCACTTGCTTCAATACTGAAAAGCACTGCAAGCAAGCAATTGATAAAATAATTCGCGGATATACAATACGCAAGGGCTCTATATTTAGGCGTTTATTTATAAATGATATGATTCAAGTTAAGTGACATTTCAACGTCAAAATGTATGGTTAGACAGTCGCTAATCACTACTTTAAGCAACACTGCATGAATAACGGGGATAGTTGCCATACTGCAGCAGGAGCCTCACATTTTGCGTATTTTAAGACACGAATCAGTACGAAATTCACTATGAGAGAAAAACAAGTTTTTCACTTAAATCGTATACATATTTAATGTTGCACTCCTTAACATTTAAGAGCGGGAGAAATCAATATAACATGAACGTTGAATTTTAAAATGTGTCCCATGAAATTCATGTTCATGCAATCAGGTAGTTCTGTTAGTAAAATAAGTGGTAATATGACGCACTCTGTGTCCACTGTAAATATTAATGTGGAATATAAAGCAGATGATATAGTTACAGGAACAGTTACCTATATCAAGATCTCGTCACTCTATCACATGTCTTATAAGCATCATCATCATCCTCATGCCAACTTATTTGGGGTCCATCTTCTTTCAGTAAGTTCTTCTTCGAGTAACCGTGGAGTTTCTTGCCGGCTCTTCTCCATGGGAAACGACCAATTGGAACCGTTCACCTAGCGTCTGACGTTTCTTAGGTGCCCATGTAAGTAAAGCCATACTAAGTAACATTATAAATGCGTATGTGTTTCTGTCTGTCTGTTACCTCTTCACCCTTAAACGGCTGAACCGATTTAGATGAAATTCGGTACAGAGATAGTTGGAGTCCCGCGACCTTTCCTTTTCTTTTTTTTTTGTGTCCTTACATAGGATAGTTTTTATGTCGATATTCCCACGGAATCGACACTTATGCGGGTGAAACCGCAGGGCGCAGCTAGTGTGAATTAAAATATTCTGATTTTTCAAGCATCTACACATTGGCCGTCATCTCCGTAGTTCTCCTCTCTAGTCTTATCATCTTATGAATCTTTGGTAGCAGCATCGTATAACGCCGTGTCTTTGGACATCAACCAAGTCTGTTTTACCAGCTAAATGTGCACGCGCAAATGTCCTTTGGCAAAAATCTTATGCAAGCAAGGCCGGAACTTGTCAAGTGCAGCGAATCCGGGCCCGGTATTAAAAGAGAAAAGGTGTAAAGCAGGAGAGCAGTTCCTTTTTTAATTAAAAGAATATTAATTATTATACACGACGCCATAAAAAACGTTTTACAAAAAAAAAAAACTTAAACCGCAAGTCATGTTCCACTTTCGATACTGTGTGTAGGAAGTTCCTACCTACAGTATTGAAAGTGCAACGTGCCCTAATAATTTCCCTTTTCTTACTAAGAACAGTGAATTTATTAGGGCGTGTTTTCATGCTATAGATGAACCAAGTCCTATAGTTTCCATAGTTCATAGTTTCATACAGTGGGACTGTTATCTCAGATAAGTTTTTGTTAATTGAAATAAATTATGGGAAATGTTTTGCTGATCCTCCACATTTTATATCTAATGATGGACACTTTTTTTATTAAATTAATAAACATCTATGAACTTTTTCGCTTTTAATGATGGACACTTTTTAACTTGGTCTTAGTAACTAAGCTAGGCTATACATCGACCAACCAAGCGCGAGCTGAGCGAGCAAAGCGAGCGGTTCCGCGGCAGCGGCCGAAGAGCGGTACATCCAAATTGATTGCAGTTACTTGGCTATTTAGTATTTGTGGACCCCAAAATTGGAATAGTTTGAGGTTCACAAAGAGAGGCGCAATCATTAGACTAGAGTGGTCATAAATATTTTTAGGAGCGCAAAATGGAAATTATTACAGGTCCAAGTAAATACAAAAAAATAATAATAAATTCCGTAAAGGTTTTAGCACCGTAGACCACAAACATACGCTTCGACAGGTTATACAGAAGACCGAAGAGTATAACCTGCCTCTCTGCTTAGCGTTTGTGGATTACGAGAAAGCCTTTCATTCGATCGAGACATGGGCTGTGCTGCAGTCTCTTCAACGGTGCCAGATCGACTATCGGTACATCGAGGTGATGAAGTGTCTGTACGAAAACGCCACTATGTCAGTCCGACTCCAGGATCAGACCTCGAAACCAATCCTTCTGCAGCGAGGTGTAAGACAGGGAGACGTTATCTCTCCGAAACTGTTCACCGCTGCACTGGAGGATGTCTTTATGGTTCTGGGCTGGAAAGGGGCTGGCATTAACGTCAATGGCGAGTACATAACTCACCTTCGGTTTGCCGACGATATCGTAGTCATGGCTGAGACTGTGGAGGACCTCAGTACAATGCTCGATGACCTCAGTAGAGCCTCCGAAAGAGTGGGTCTTAAAATGAACAGGGACAAAACGAAGGTCATGTCAAATGCCCATGTAACACCCACTCTCATAAAGATCGGAGACTCTACACTCGAAGTCGTGGACGAGTATGTTTACCTAGGATAAACTGTCCAGTTAGGTAGGTCTAGCTTCGAGAAACAGGTCAATCGTCGAATCCGATTCTACGGCTACGGCTCTACGGCTCTACGGCTAGGCAGCGTTCGAGAAGCTACGCAATATCTTCTCGTCCCACATACCGCAGTGTCTCAAGACGAAAATCTTTGACCAGTGCGTGTTGCCAGTGATGACTTATGGCACTGAAACGTAGTCGCTCACAATAGGCCTTATAAGAAGGCTAAAAGTCACCCAAAGGGCAATGGATAGGGCTATGCTTGGAGTTTCCCTGTGTGGTCAAATCAGGAATGAGGAGATCCGCAGGAGAACCAAGGTAACCAACATAGCCCGAAGAATTGCCAAACTTAAGTGGCAGTGGGCAGGGCACATTGCTCGCAGAACAGATGGCCGATGGGGGCGAAAGGTTCTGGAGAGGTTACCGCGTACCTGAAGACGTAGCGTTGGAAGGCCTCCCACGAGGTGGTCCGACGACCTTGTGAAGGCCGCAGGAACCCGTTGGATGCGAGAAGCACAGAACCGTTCGAAGTGGAGGTGCTTGGAGGAGGCTTATCTCCAGCAGTGGACGTCTTTCGGCTTCGGCTCTACTTCAGCTTATTTTCTTATATTTATATTATTGAAATGCTGATCGTTGGTAAGCGCATCAATTGAGAACGGCTGGACCGATTAGGCTATTTTTTTTTTGTTTATAAACGTTCGTAATAGTCCGTCTCAGGTTAAGTCAACAAAAATTGCAAAACTTTCCCGGAAAAGCTTCAAATTATGGAAAAACTGAAAGTCCTTTTTTGTAGGAATTGTTAAAATTTGGAAAGGTCAACATCAGTCGGTAGTAAAATAATAAGCTGAAGTGGGTGGTAATGGTCGTAGTAACATTGTAACGCGAGACGCGGCTATGTATATTGCACGCTTTATTATGTATTTATTGTCCTTTATTGGTCCGGTACCTACATAATTTACATAGCCACTTATTATACGCGTGATCTTGGGGAGCCAAAATGGACGTAGTATAAAATACATCTATTGTAAAATATGATAATCATTCATTTCTGCAAAACCTAATAATCGAGTAGAACCTAAATTTTTTTATATTTACCATTTAAAGATTTAGCATGTAAATGTGAGATGGTATTATAAATTATTATTAATACGAGATGTCTTGTCTCCATTATTCTTTCGAGGATTATGGTTGTTATGGCAACATTTTGATAAACATAAATAATCCTGTGTAGGTAGGTACAGTCAGTTACTGCAATTAGCTGATCCACCTTTGCATAAACGGTTAAGATTTTTTAGAATACGAATCGACAGAATTTTATAATTTTCTTATATTTTATTTACTTAAATAAAATATAAAAGAATTATAAAATTCTATCGAATCGCATTCTAAAAAATCTGATGAAAAATGAGATTTTCCTATGTACTTACTTAAACTGTGGGTACTTCTAATTTAAGCATTTTATTTTAAAATTTATTTGCTGCTTGTTTTAGCAAAATCTTCATCTAATTAATTTATTTTGAATCTGGGGGCACGGGAGTGCCCCCGCCAAGAATAGCCAAGCGAAGCGCAAGGGCACTACCTACCTTTTCTCGAAGCACTTCGTCGTATTTTTGAACCCTCTTAACTTGGGTTTGGATTATACCAGATAAACAAAATTTTCGGAATATGATGCCAGTGGTTGACTTATTAAACCTATAAAGTTTCAATTGCAAAGCTCTTATACTTTAGATTTTATTGATATCTAAAATACCCCGATTTCGTCACTGACTCACTGACTGATGATCATCAAAATTCTTAAGGTACTTCCTGAAGTCCTAGAAAGCTGAAATTTGGTATGTAAGCTAGTAATAGTACACAAACAACAAAAAAATCTTAAAACTTGAAACTTTTACCCCCCAACCCCTTAAAATAGGGGGTGAAAGTTTGTATGAGACTTCAGTTAATTTTGATGCTAGAGGTCTGAAAATTTATATACGGGGTCCTAGTTATAAATAAACCCCAAAATAAGAAAGAAAAAATGAACAACAGAAAAAATACTCGTATAAATATCATAAGCAACTTACAAAAAGAAATGAAATCCCACAAAAACATTTCATGTTAAATGTTGCCAAGACGAGACCATGTAGCTCGCACTGTCAAAAAGTAATCAGATCTCATGTAGAGCCAAGCTTCTAACTCTACACGCCCTAACTCTACAAGGCCTAACTTCGTAAACTCTACACCTTAGTCAAAATATATGGCTTGGCCATTTCGCTACATTCACATGAGCGTAAGGTGAAAAACTCTCATACTGTTAATGGTTCTTGTAGTAACGAAACGGCCAAGCCATATATTTTGACTAAGGTGTAGAGTTTGCGAAGTTAGGCCTTGTAGAGTTAGGGCGTGTAGAGTTAGAAGCTTGGCTCTACATGAGATCTGATTACTTTTTGACAGTGCGAGCTACATGGTCTCGTCTTGGCAACATTTAACATGAAATGTTTTTGTGGGATTAATATGACTCCGTAATACACATTGACGTCATACTTACTTAACAACAGAAAAATCAATTATTTGCAACCTGCTGAAACAGGAACACAGACTAGTATTAGTAGGTACACATTTAGGAAATAAATAATTTCCGAAGAGCAAAAACTAAACTAGGTGAGTAGGTACACAAAGAGCTTATTTTCAGTAAATCGATTTGCCTGTCGCATTGCTACAAGCAATACGTTGCTTATAAGCTAAAGTAGGTACCTAAGTTACTAATAAGTTAGCGGACATTCCAACTTCATTCAAGAGGAAACACAACACAACATTGTGCCAAACGAAATAAAATTGAAGTCATCATCATCATTTCAGCCGAAAGAGGTCCACTGCTGGACATAGGCCTCTCCCAAAAGGGAGAGGGTTTGCCATAATCGCCACGCTTGGCAGGCGGGTTGGCGATCGCAGTATGGTATGGTGGTGGAATTCATAGAGAACGCTGCTGCCCATTCTCCGGTTAGACCCTTAGTCGCCTTTTAGGACACCCACGGGAAGTATGGGGTGGTGCTATTCTTTAAGACCGGCACCACACAGACGTTGAAATTGAAGTGCCTCTATGTAATGTCAAAATAACAGCATTTTACTAAACGCATATTATTATGAAAGTAAATTTATACGATACCAAAATAAACCAAAAAAAAAATGTGGTCCGTCTGTTTGCTCCGGCTAATCTCTGAAACGGCTGGACCGATTTGACGGGGCTTTCACTGGCAGATAGCTGACGTTACAACTTACTTTTATTTTAGAAAAAGAATTAGGGTTCCGCGTAAAAACAATAAGACCCATGAAATCCAATTTAGCCACAAACTAGCTTATTTATTTATTTCAAAAGATTTGTTAATTTTGGTAATGCTCGTCTAGTGGCAACCTCTGATCTTTCAATATGTCCTATCTGCGGATAGTGCAGTGGACTGCAACATTACTACCTAATGTATGTTGTAGTTGTTTATTATCCCTTAATAAAAATAAAAAAATAGGTAGGTATTCTGACATGACGACGAAGTCGCGGACACAACTAGTAATTCTATAAATCTTCACAAAAACAGCACTTATATCAATTAAGCTCAATTATAATTAGGAGGCACCTATTTAGTGGATTCTGAATAATTAACAACGATGACTGGTTCGTGAGCTGTCTAACTCGATTTTTCAGAATCGCGAAGTGTTGAGTGGGTTAAACGATAACCAATCAATTAGTAGCAATTTTCAAACAAGATACAAACACGCTGTCTACATATATTTTTAACCAACTTCTAAAAAAGGAGGAGGTTCTTAATTCGGATGTTTGTATTTTTTTTTTGTATGTTCGCGCATAACTCCGTCGCTTGCCAACCGATTTGAAAAATTATTTTTTGTTGGAAAGCGTATACTTCCCAAATGGTCCCATGTGTCCCATAAAATTTTATCGAAATTGGACAAGCGGTTTTTGAAAAATCAACAAAAATCTAAAAATGTATATACATTGTCTACATTATCTATCTACATTTCGTTTACTCTGCATTGCATTTTTTGTTCGCGCATAACTCCGTCATTTACGAACCGATTTGGGAAATTCTTTTTTTAAAGTAACTTGAGCATTTGCTCTCGGAAATCATCATTTGGTAAAGTGGAGCCGATAATAAAGACCACAGATGGCCATCGGAACTACTTAATGACAAATATTTCACGGGTTGCGATTCGATTACTTAATATGGTTGCTAAGCAATTTATGCTCGTTACAATGCCTACCAACTTCTGGTTCTTATTAGGGGAACTCCTCAACAATTAACGTCCTTGCAACGGGTAAAGCAATATTTTGTAAAAGGTTAAGGGTTAAGGGTTTGGGTAAATCGGTGGCAAAAAACTAAAATACAAATCCAAAGACACCGACTTCCGAAATTAAAGTTATTGTTCACTTTATAGTGTTTTTTGGAAGCCGGTCGTTTTTTTTTTGTAAAAAAAAGTTTTATAGAAACAAATATTATATTTATTGAGCGTGAAACAGCATTACAAACCACCACAAGGGCACGAAAGACTAAAAAATAATAGCTTTTGAAAAAAATCCAATCGCTCAACTGTTGTTTTAGCTAGAACTCCGCTTATACCGAAACTGGGATACCTAGCAGTCATGGTTCCTTGCTAATATCAATTAAGTATGTACATTCGTACAAATTCCTGTCCATTTGACGCAATACCCATCGACCTACATCAACACTTGTTAGCTAGCCACAGAACTAGGTAATTAAGATCAATATCTTTTATATTTCGTTTAGCAACGATTCTAAATACCCATTTACTTATTTAAACTTACACATGTTACTGCCAATTGCCTGAGCTTGCGACATTCAATAAATATCTCAACAAAACAAATGGAGTTTTCCGAAGAAAAACCTATGAATCCGTTTTGGTTACGTGGATCCACGGGTCCGTTAACATGGTATACATGTCGCAGCCAACCGGTTAAATTAGGTAGCCGTTTAGTTAACCGCCTGGGCCTCAAGTCTGCTATTACAATAGTGTCAGAATGGTCTATCGTTGGTTTCATAAATGTTGATTTTGACAAGTTTGGTAATCTACTAATATAATTATGACTTTCCAATGGTCAACCACTGACACTCCATTGAAAGAAATGGCATAGAATGGTAATCTCGTACAAAATGAAAAATCAATTACTGACTTAGGCAGTAATCTGCTAAAATTTTGACAGTTCCTTTGATCAGTGACCTACCATTAGAACGTCATTGTGCAGTCATTGCTTTTAATTCGTTACGAGTATCGTATAATTTTTGCGCCATTGACCAACCAATGATCAACCATTATGAATTTAGCAGATTACGAACTTTTAGCAAAATGACAATGGGATGGCGGTGGGATCGTGTTGGAATGACGAATTTATAAAAATAGCCGACTTGGGCCCCTGGCCTTTGGAAGTAGTGCTCGCCTCGCTTCGCTCTCTCGGCTCGCACGCGGTTGATCACATTTCTAACCTAACTCATTTAGTCGGAGTGCCCTGGCTTAGTTACTGCGACCGATTCGGCTCGCGCATGTTTGGTTACCGACTTTCAACCTAAACTATAATTGAATATCATTCAGGCCGTTAGTTGAACGGCCGCCGTTTAGTTAAAAGGCTAAGCGGTTAACTAAACGGCTAATTTAACCAGTTGGCTGCGACATACTAACATATCTGCCCCCTGTGAGCATTACATCTGCCCTTGACCAACCCCTGAGCTGAAAGCTGGACCTCAAGTCTTGTAATACATACATCATAAACTCACGCCTTCTTCCCATGCGGGTAGGCAATAACTACAGAACGCCACCTCTGATAATGATACTTCACTATGGACGTCATATTTTACAGTATTCCGTCGTAGAGATGAGTTTAGATGCTGCAACTCTTTCAGGGCACTGAGCCAGTGAGAGTTGCTGCCTATGAAATGAAGAGTCACTCTTTTTAGGGTTCCGTACCTCAAAAGGAAAAAACGGAACCTTTATAGCAGGGGTAGTCAACCGGTCGATCGCGACTATTAGTCCAATCGATCGTGGCGAGGCAAAAAATATTTACAATTACAAACCTGATTTTGCTAATCTAGCGAAAGATGCTCAAACGCAATGCTCACATTAATATAAATAAGTAGTTACTAAGAATAATCCTTCGTATAGTTACCGGCACGTAACTTGGCAAGAGATTTTCGTAGTGGGGGAAGTTCGCGCATATAAAAATGTATGAAATTGTGCGTGCGCAAACTTCCCCCACTACAAAAACTCTTGCCAACTTACGTGCCGCTACTTGTAGTAAAATAAAAAATACTACATAATTGTGTACTGAACTATGCTGTTTCATATAAGATTTCAAGAAGTATGAAATTGGTAGATCGCACAGGGTGTCGTCAGTGAACAGTAAATCTTGGGTCTAACCAAGTTAGCCACCCTTGCCTTATAGGATAACTTTGTTGTCCGTCCGTCCGTCCGTCTGTCCGTCTGTCTGTCAAGACCCTTTATTTCGGGAACGCGTGGAGGTATCGAGTTGAAATTAAAATCATATACTCAGCTCTACAGCCCCTTGAAGCTGTGAAAAAATCAAACACCCAAGTTAACGAAAAAAAAAGTACGGCCGTTTATGCTTCAAAAAACGTATATTTCGACACTCTCAAGGGAATCAAAATTTATAGGGTAACTAATATTAGGTATATTTATTGAGCGTGAAACAGCACTACAAACCACCACAAGGGCACGAAAGACCACAAAATAATAGCTTTTGAAAAAAATCCAATCGCTCAACTGTTGTTTTAGCTAGAACTCCGCTTATACCGAAACTGGGATACCTAGCAGTCATGGTTCCTTGTTAATATCAATTAAGTATGTACATTCGTACAAATTCCTGTCCATTTGACGCAATACCCATCGACCTACATCAACACTTGTAAGCTAGCCACAGAACTAGGTAATTAAGATCAATATCTTTTATATTTCGTTTAGCAACGATTCTAAATACCCATGTACTTATTTAACTTACATATGTTACTGCCAATTGCCTGAGCTTGCGACATTCAATAAATATCTGAACAAAACAAATGAAGTTTTCCGAAGAAAAACCTATGAATCCGTTTTGGTTACGTGGATCCACGGGTCCGTTAACATGGTATACATGTCGCAGCCAACTGGTTAAATTAGGTAGCCGTTTAGTTAACCGCCTGGGCCTCAAGTCTGCTATTACAATAGTGTCAGAATGGTCTATCGTTGGTTTCATAAATGTTGATTTTGACAAGTTTGGTAATCTACTAATATAATTATGACTTTCCAATGGTCAACCACTGACACTCTATTGAAAGAAATGGCATAGAATGGTAATCTCGTACAAAATGAAAAATTAATTACTGACTTAGGCAGTAATCTGCTAAAATTTTGACAGTTCCTTTGATCAGTGACCTACCATTAGAACGTCATTGTGCAGTCATTGCTTTTAATTCGTTACGAGTATCGTATAATTTTTGCGCCATTGACCGACCAATGATCAACCATTATGAATTTAGCAGATTATGAACTTTTAGCAAAATGACAATGGGATGGCGGTGGGATCGTGTTGGAATGACGAATTTATAAAAAAATAGCCGACTTGGGCCCCTAGCCTTTGGAAGTAGTGCTCGCCTCGCTTCGCTCTCTCGGCTCGCACGCGGTTGATCACATTTAAATTCTAACCTAACCCATTTTAGTCGGGAGTGCCCTGGCTTAGTTAATGCGACCGATTCGGCTCGCGCATGTTTGGTTACCGACTTTCAACCTAAACTATAATTGAATATCATTCAGGCCGTTAGTTGAACGGCCGCCGTTTAGTTAAAAGGCTAAGCGGTTAACTAAACGGCTAATTTAACCAGTTGGCTGCGACATACTAACATATCTACCCCCTGTGAGCATTACATCTGCCCTTAACCAACCCCTGAGCTGAAAGCTGGACCTCAAGTCTTGCAATACATACATCATAAACTCACGCCTTCTTCCCATGCGGGTAGGCAATAACTACAGAACGCCACCTCTGATAATGATACTTCACTATGGACGTCATATTTTACAGTATTCCGTCGTAGAGATGAGTTTAGATGCTGCAACTCTTTCAGGGCACTGAGTCAGTGAGAGTTGCTGCCTATGAAATGAAGAGTCACTCTTTTTAGGGTTCCGTACCTCAAATGGAAAAAACGGAACCCTTATAGCAGGGGTAGTCAACCGGTCGATCGCGACTATTAGTCCAATCGATCGTGGCAAGGCAAAAAATATTTACAATTACAAACCTGATTTTGCTAATCTAGCGAAAGATGCTCAAACGCAATGCTCACATTAATATAAATAAGTAGTTACTAAGAATAATCCTTCGTAGTAAAATAAAAAATACTACATAATTGTGTACTGAACTATGCTGTTTCATATAAGATTTCAAGAAGTATGAAATTGGTAGATCGCACAGGGTATCGACTGTCGTCAGTGAACAGTAGATCTTGGGTCTAACCAAGTTAGCCACCCCTGACTTATAAGATCATTTTGTTGTCCGTCCGTCCATCTGTCTGTCAAGACCCTTTATTTCGGGAACGCGTGGAGGTATCGAGTTGAAATTAAAATCATATACTCAGCTCTACAGTCCCTTGAAGCTGTGAAAAAATCAAACACCCAAGTTAACGGAAAAAAAAGTACGGCCGTTTATGCTTCAAAAAACGTATATTTCGACACTCTCAAGGGAATCAAAATTTATAGGGTACTTCCCGTTGACCTAGAATCATGAAATTTGGCAAGAAGCAAGATCATGTAGCACAAGTAAAGGAAAAAATCCGAAAACCGTAAATTTTTAGGGACATTAAAAAAATAAACTATTTACATAGGTACCTACAAAGTACGGAACCCCCGGGCCCCCGAGTCCGACTGGCACTTGTTTTTATTTATAACCTCACACAGAAAAGTAACTTAGGTTTGCACATAAAACTCGCACGACTCGACGATCCATTTTCACAAAATAGATCGGAAATAATCGGGATCATGCAAATGATTATGGGGAATGACTTTACAGTTACAGGTCGTAGAAAAACCTTGAGTTTCATAAAAACAGGATACGAACTGTTAATGTAGCATTCTAGCTCACGATTAATATTAAAACGGTACTCGTTGCGTATCTATATACATTTCTATTCACTTTTTCCCGTTCGTTTTTCATAAGAAACCCATTTCCAAGGAAGACAAGTTTCTTCTTGTTATATAAATGTGGTCTTTCAACCCATGTTCGCGTGGGTGTTCCTGTATTTGACTTTTTAATCCCGCATTTATGACGCAAACTGCAACTTAATTAAACAATCTTTGCTTTGAACTTAATTTATATTTTTAGGTACTGAATGCACTCTCAAATCATTTAAAAGAATTAGGTGACTAGAACTATTCTTATCTTTCTATCGGGAAAGTTAAAAGATAATGGTATCTCATTCAAAACGAATCAAAGAAACAATATTGGATAATTTATCAACGACAACGCTATGTTTCATAATACTATGAAGGCTTAGATTAAAAAATGTCCAGATGAATAGTAGGCCACTGAGAATTGAAGCCAAAAACACGGGGGAGAAATGTCCCGCGTCGTACGATCCATACGTCAGTCGCCTAGTAACGCTCCCCGCGTAAATTACGTCACGAGTCCGTGTTTTGATATTTTAAAATGAAGGTTTGTGTTGTGAAATGGTGTAGAAATCACACTAAAAAAAAGGGAATGTGCCACTATATATCATTTCACAAGTAAGTATTCAATTTCACTTTGTATTTCTTTGTTACCGCATTCTAAATTTATGTAAACAAAAAGTATAACTTGACATTACTGTCACGCCATATTTGTTAAGTGTTGCCAGGGGCATAATTTTTTTTACCCATTATTTGTAAGTTTGTGCTATTTAACAGTTACCGTTTGTGCTATTTCTGCTTACTACCTATTTAAGTACACCAAAACAACAAACATTTAACTAACTTACAATCAAATATCACAAAAAGTCGTAACATAATAATTTCTGATAAAGTCGCACATGACAAATTACACAAATTAAAGAAATAACGTTGAAACTCAACAACCGTAATAATAAAAAATCATGTCATTACTGTTGATGATATATTTTACGCTAAACGTAAAATACTGAAAATCTCCCACATTTAAGGGTAAATCTCTGCCACTGGTATTACACGCACATTGCACACAAACGCAATTACGATACGTAATACACTCCCGACCGTGGCGCCACAGTATAAAGATCATACAGTATTGTAACTCGGCCGTAACCTTGAAATAAATGCCTACAGCCGCGCGGTACGTAAACATGCGATAGGGCTGGCGCCTCCAGCATTTTAATTACATTTGCCTACTTTGTGTTTCCATTTAGTTTTGTTATTGTATTTTAGTGTGTGTACATAAATAATAAAATAAATAAATAAATATACTTACTTTTTTATATAAACAAATAAAATACTTTGTGAATTGAATAGGAAGTGTTTAATAAAAATGCGTGTTGTTTTATGTTTGGTAGATTTAATTAAAAAACCATGTGTATATTTGAATAACAAATCTTATAAATTTGCGACCGAAAAATATTTGCGCCTCGACTGAGACGTACGAAATGCTTTATTATTAAATTTTAAAGTATAAAAAATGGCATTCTAATATAAAGCTTAACTAAAAATTGTTTTGGGAAACATGGACAAGGTGGAGAAAAAGGAGTATCTTTTACTTGGTTGGCTACTTTACAATTTATATGTTTGGTTTTAAATGAAGTTCGTAATATTTCCTCCATTTTTGTATATATTCCACAAAATCTTCGCTGGGTACAATCAAAAAAGTTTGCGAATTCATTTTATTGTAGTCCGATACATCTTAATCATAGTATAATCTTATTGTAGCACAATATAGCCTACTCGTCTTATTAAATATGTACTTGAACTTATTTTTAGTGAAAAAATCGCGCGGTTATTGTTAAAAAAACAACACACCGTCCGTACGTCACTGCGGCACAGTCGCAACTGTCTGCATGCCGAGCGCATGCCGAGGTCGAGGCGCGTAGGTATAGCTCGCGTTTCGTCCGTTTGTATGAAGTCGAAATACTGTATGATCTTTATACTGTGGTGGCGCTCACTCACACATTTATAAAAAAGTGGCTTCACTTAAAACGTTGCGTTTTGTTTCGAACACGGAATCTGGACATTTTTTAAACTAAGTATGAAGGATTAACATCGTCTTCAGATGTTTTTGATCACATTCCCATTCCCACAGAGCATGATAACACTTTCCCATTCCTACATAGATAAAACACGTGTAGATAACTTACCTAAATACCTACCCATATTTTGTAAGATAACGGTTATATTGATTTAAATTATGTTTTATTCATATTTTAGGGGAACGTGTGCTGAATTTGAATTTTGATAGATCGACATGACACGTGCAGCTGGCAACGGCACTAACCACGTTTTTGCTAAACATAGGTATCCTCAATACATAAATAATGTCAATACCTACGTAGATAATAAAATGATTTGGTGGAGGAAGGATCAGCGTTGAATTACAATTCCATTAAAAAGCAAACCCTCTAGCAGCAGAGATTTAACATTTATATCTGTCTAAATTTTGTTAACTTCCGCATACTAAATCACAAACTCTTGTTCGTGGTTGTTAATGGTTAAACCCAAAGGAATATTATTTTATTGGACTTCTCACGTAAGTAATGTATCTAGTCCAAAAAATATTTATTGTCCAAAACAAAATATATTCTAAATTGTTCAGCGAGGGTTATCAAGGAGCCAAACTGATAAAACAAAAACTGACAACTTAGGAAGGTTAAGCGTAGTTCCAATTCCAATTATAGCACGGTCCTCAGTCAAGATAACAGAATTTTGGAACCAAAGAATGTGTTAGTAGCAGATAGTTTAATACAAAACATGCTGATAGGCTAATCATTTCATCAACTAACATGAGACAAGGATCGAAAGAAGGAGCAACATTTATGATCCCATCCCATCCAAACTACGCGGCAAATATTGATAGGAAGACAAGAAAGACGCCACATTCCATTTTGATAGGACCCAAAACGCTTTAAACAATCTGATCAACATGGATCTAGGAACATAGATTAAAGATAATACTACAAAATTATTGGCTCATCAATGTTTGACACTAATAAATGACTGACTAAGAGTCTTTGATCAACTGGACCCACTCGAACTAGACCCGCGGGTCCACAATAATTTAATTACAGATAAAACAAGAGATAGGCGGAGCATAACATTTAGATTTATACAAAGACCTTTAACAGATCGCATTTTCCTCAATTCGCCATCTTAGAACAACAAATTCATTAGACGGTCTTCTCAGAACCGAGCAAGTTGGTACAGAATTTAAAATAAGTATATAACTAGTAGTTATTGACACCGCTTTTAAATGTGACTTTGTCAACTATTTCGAAAATAAAACTATGTTTAGAGAGATCTACATTAGTATTTTGTAACGACAGCATTTAAAGTCGACCGAATAGTTTGTTTGCAGATAAAAGGACCAAGGATTACTTAAACTATTTAGATTATGAATGTCGCTTTTGTTGCGTTGTTGACGTTGTTTCCAGGGTTCGAACATTTTGTACCCGAAAATTAAAGCGCCAGAAAAAAAACGGCTTTCTGGGAAAATACACCCTCAACATTTTTTACTACTACAACAAGAGTATACAATCAACCCAATTAGTTCACCTTGTGGGAGGCCATCCAACGCTCCGTCTTCCGGTACGCGATTGTCATTCCAAACATTTCGGCCCCAACGGCCATCTGTTCTACGAGCAATGTGCACTGTCCACAGCCACTTAAGTTCGGAAAATCTTCGGGTTATGTCGGTTACCTCGGTTCTCTTGCGGATCTGTTATTTCTGATTCGATCACGTCGTCTGGGAAACTCCAAGCATAGCCCTCTCCATTGCCCTTTGGGTGACTTTCAGCCTTCTAATAAGGCCCATTGTGAGCGATCACGTTTCAGTTCCATAGGTCATCACTGGCAACACACACTGGTCACAGTGGTCACAGAGACGAGAAGATATTGCGTAGCTTCCCGGACGCTGCCCAGCCGAGTCGGATTCGACGATTGACCTCTTTTTCGAAGTTGGACCTACACCTACCTAACTGGACGGTTTGTCCTACGTAAACATACTCGTCCACAACTCCGAGTATAGTCTCCGATCTTTATGAGAGTGGGTGTTACATGGGCATTTGACTTGACGTTCGTTTTGACCATGTTCATTTTAAGAACCACTCTTTCGGAAGCTCTACTGAGGTCATCGAGCATTGTACGGAGGTCCTACATAGTCTCAGCCATGACTACTATATCGTCGTCAACCCGAAGGTACTCACCTTCTGACACGTCACTCGACGTACTCGACATTGATGTTGATGCCTACCCCTTTCCAGTCTAGAACCTTGAAAACATACTCCAATGCAGCGGTGAACTGTTTCGGAGAGATAGCGTCTCCCTGTCTCACAACTCGCTGCAGAATGATAGGTTTGAGGTCTGATCCTGGAGTCGGACTGACGTAGGTAGTAGTGTTTTCATACAAACAATTCAGCACCTCGTTTTACAGATAGTGAATCTGGCACCATTGAGACTGTAGTACAGTACCTACATCCCAAGTCTCGATCGAATCGATGAGTTTCTCGTAGTCCACAAACTCTAAGCAAAGAGAGGCAGGTCATACTCTTCGGTCTTCTGTACAAACTGCCTAAACCCTTTACGGAAACCGGCTTGATCAGAAGGCTGGTAGTCGTCAAACCTTCGCGCAAGACGGTTCGTGATGACTCTTAAAAACCGCTTCTAGACGTGGCTCAGAAGTGAGATGGGCCTATAATTCTTAAGCAGTGTATTGTCGCCCTTTTTAAGGCCTGTGGCGTTTTATCCTTGAGATTGACGGAATCAAACCAATTCTGGAGGGCCCTAAGAACGGGTTATCAACCGGCCTAGCGCCCTAGCTTGCTATTGATAATAAAAACATTTCCCTCAATCTTTTTATCGTTTTCAATACCTATTATATCATACCTAACGCTCAAGTCGATTTCTACGTGATTTTTACCATGGACAATCGGGGGGCACGGCAGTGCCCCCGCCAAGTCGAGCGCGAAGCAAACACTGCCGTACCATCCTTTACTGGAACCTTTTCGCCGCATTTTCAGGCCCCTATTTGAGAACCTCTGGATAAGATCAGAACGTAGAAATTTTCGTCATCCAGTAAGCTATAATCACATACTTACTTAAAATCCAAAATTTCAAGTCTCAAGTCATTTAGTTCCGAAGTTAAGCGAAAGCAAAGTTTCGCATTTATGACACTCACTCACTCACTCATGATCATCGGAATAGAACTAGTACTTCCCATAAACTCAAAGAGCTGAAATTTGGTACCGAGTTAGGGTTTAAGTAAGTCAAGTCCGATAACCTTATATGGCGAAGTGGCAACCGGCCGCGTTACAGTCGTTTACGACATTCTTCTACTGCGCTTGAAAACGTTTGCTAGGGATTAGGAGAGATTATTTGCATTTCGTTGATTTCGCTTATTATTTCGTGAGGTTTACCGAGGTTAATTAGCAGGTTGTTATTATAACAATTCGAAGATTTGAATAGGTTAGGAATTTTATGATTAGTGACGGATTACTGATTATTACTTAATTATTAGATTTAAAAGAAGTTTTAATTGAATACTTTATTTAATTGTTAGTTATTTAGTACCCTTAGTTTTCTAGGTTTAATTTATAGTTAGGCAGTACTTCGAATCGCGTTCGTGTCTATAAGTACTTTTCTAGTATTCTAGTTTTAGTTTATTTAGTTAGATCGTTTCGTTTAAAAATATCATTAATTTAGCTGTATTTCAGTACTAGGTAGGTACTTAATACCTTTGGTAGAAAGTTCATTGATAATTAACTATTATATTGACACTTGTCTAATAATTAAGAGTTAACGTTTTGTTTATAGTTTGTATAGATTGAGTAGGCCGAGTAATATTTTCTTTGCGTTTTATTTTTATTAAGACAAAAGAAGTCATAAAGATATAGGTTATTATCGTTTCAGTCTAAATAATATCGCTATTTCTGATTTGTTGTCAATATACTAAAGGTCGTTGAGTTTATTTGTGTTTGATTTCGCAATATAATATCGTAAAAAATGTCGATAATATTAAAAGACGACGATGAACTTAGTGGCTACCAAGTAGTTGGTATGCCCGAAGACGGGTCTTGTCTCTTCCATTCAATATCTTTCTTGGTGTATGGTAGAACTGACTCAACTTGCAGTATCAGATCTGCTATAGTTGCATACGTTGCTGAACATTGGGACGTGTACACGTGTGATACTGATGGTGACGTATACACGGGCGCGCAATCCTACACGAGCGATATGGTGAAACCCACTACTTACGGCTCAGCTTCTGAGCTTATGGCTGCTGGAAAGTTAACAATTAAGCCTACAATTGACAACTACCAGAAGATACTGTTTATTTACTACCGACTAGAAATATGTGTATGCAGTTAAATAATACTATGTTAAAAGCGATTCCGCACCCCGAGATAAAGTTAGTTGCTAAAGATTCCTTGAATTATTCAAAATGTATGATAACGAAAGCCCGGGCGTGTTTACAAAAATATGAAGATGATGCGTCGATGACTGCTGGACTGGAAGAAACTATAATCATTAAAGAGGGAGCTAAAGTACCTAATGCTTAGGAGAAACATTGATGTTAGTTTAGGTTTAGTGAATGGGTCGATAGGCGTTGTACAAAAAGTGAGGTGGGACCCGGAAGACCAAACAAAGCCTAAACAATTGGTAGTAAAATTCGCTAATAATTTGATTCACGAATTATTGCCTATTATGTCAAAATTTGAGATTATAGCCCTGGCATACGTGTACAGAGAACCATTCCCAATCTGTGTGGCGTATGCCCTAACAATTCACAAGAGCCAAGGTCTAAGTCTAAAAAATGCCCTCATGGACATTGGCACCTCCATATTCTCTTGTGGCCAAACCTACGTGGCGCTTTCACGAGTAACCAATCTTCATGGGGTGCACCTCATAAATGTTGACTTCAAGAGTATAAAAGCTCAACGATCACCGAATACAACCGGCTTAGGTGTAAATACCGCGCCGATCTTTCAGAAATTAAACCGTCTAAAAGAATAAATAATGAACGCGAATGGGCAATACGAAAAACTGTTGCTACTGTACAAGAATCAGAACCGGAAAGAAAGAAAAGAAAGATTTGTAATAATAAAAAACTACTCCTAAAAAGAAAAAAACTGTGTCAAATAAGACAATCTAATAAGATAAATCAATATGCCCACGTTTCTACAAAAAGAAGTGAAATCCCACCAAAAACATTCTGTAAATAAAAACTTTTTTACAAAAAAAACAACCGACTTCCAAAAACACTATAAAGTGAAAAATAACTTTAATTTCGGAAGTCGGTGTCTTTTGATTTGTATTTTAGTTTTTTGCCGGTGTCTTTTGATTTGTATTTTAGTTTTTTGCCACCGACTTCCGAAATTAAAGTTATTTTTCACTTTATAGTGTTGCTGGAAGTCGGTTGTTTTTTTTTTGTTAAAAAGTTTTTATTTTGCACTTTTTAGCGGGTCAGTTTGTAATTTATGTAAGTTATAATAGCCTAATGTCAACTGCTTATCACCTTTTACAAAATATTGCTTTTCCCGATGCAGGGACGTTAATTGTTGAGGAGTTCTCCTAGTAAGAACCAGGAGAACTGGAGCTGATTGAGAAGTCACCATCAGCTCCACTTCGCCATACGCATTGTAATGAGCATAAATTGCTTAGCAGCTATATTAAAGTACTTAATCGAATCGCATGTGATCTTCATCATCAGCTCCACTTTACCAAATCATAATTTCCGAGAGCAAATGCTTAGGCAAGAAAAAATTTTGCTAAGGGCCAAGTTTATGTTACGCTTAGTCGTGTAAAGACGCTGGATGGCATTGTATTATGCGACTTGGAACCTACCAAATTGCTAAATAGACCACATGACGAAAAGGCATTGCGTGAAATGCAACGATTGAGGCTTTTATAAATCATCATAGCCTATTGCAGTTCACTGCTGGACGTAGACCTCCCCAAGTTTGCGCCAACGATCACGGTCCTCCGCTTTTCTCGTCCAGCCACTACCTTTGTTAGGATAATTATACAGAAGAAAAACTCGCAAAAGTATTTCACTTTAAGAAGTATTTATTAGTTTTTAGACTAGATGCTGATAATCCTGGCTGCAGCATCAGGCCAGACTTATGTCAACATTGCATTGAACTTAAAATTTAGTCCTGTTTAAAATGAGCCCAAACACGACTACGGTGCTGTAATTTCAAGGTTTGTACTTTTTCTGATGCTCCTGGCTTCAGCATCAGGTCTCTATGTACTTTGGTGTTCCTCATTAACAGTACGTTTATCCACACATCGAGCCCTTTTCAATGAGCCTAAACACGATATATCTGCTGTTAGTTGTCGAGGAGTTAGGTACTCTGCAGACTATCCTGACTGCAGCATCAGGTCATAACTTGATGATCATGAGACCAAATGTGGCAAATGCCCTATCAAACATCAAAACAATTTACTAAAACAGTCCTTGCCTGTTCTTACTGTTAAGGAGTTGTACCTTCCATCATCAGCCCAGCTACCTGAGATGGTGACAACCATACGCAAATACACAAGATACTTCATAAAATATGCGGAAAACAATAAGTGAGCCTATAAAATTTGAGGGTTGCCCTCGATTTCTCTAAGATCCCATCATCAGATCCTAACTTGGTGACAGTGGGACCACCTCAGAACTATCTACTTTCGAACAAAAAAAGAATTTTGAAAATCCGTCGACAATTGGCGGAGTATTCGATGAACAAATATACAAAAAAAAAAACATACTATCATCCGAACATAGTACCTCCTCCTTTTTGTGAAGTCGGTAAAAACTAGCCAAGTCTCGATGGAGCTGCTTGTTTATCTCTAAAAAGTAATGAAATCTAGACAAAGTCGTGCCAAGTCTAAGGTTCCTTACTGCGATTTCTTTATTATTATAGTTAATGTTGTGTGACTTGGCAGTTGAAGGGTACAAAACCAGGTGCTCCATGACACCATTGCACCAATCTGTCGCCAGAACCGCTTTTGACGATGGAAAATTGCCACTTGAAAAACGTTGATTCAATAACCAGTCAATTGTAGGCTTGATAAAGCTGCGTATGTCAATAATACTTATGTATAGGCGAGCCTGAAACAAACAGTATAAAAAATTATTTCCAGTACAGACGGACTTATAATCATTGATAGAAGTCCGTCTGCACGTCTATTTTATGTTAGATCGGTGGTCGATTTGACGCTCCAAAAAGAAGAGAGCAGAAGTCAGCATTGTCAATGCTGAATGCATGTGTTGCACAATCAACAACAGCCTAAAATGAGACACTAGCGTCCAATTACCAATACCACTTGTAGTGGTTACTATCACAGCACTAAGTAACTATATGTATAGTATACGTTTTACACTGGCTCACCGCTACAGCCAGCTCCGAGCGCAGGCGCACGTCCAACCTGCACCGCGTCTAACGCCAGTTGTCAGATTGACAGCTACCCCCTCTGCTATGGGCTATTATCTCGCTTAACAAACATAGGTAGTTACAACAGTCAATATAACATTACGTGTAAACCAAATTGACTTGTACCCACTAACGTACAAAGAATGTTCAACGGCCAAGTCACACAACATTAACTATAATAATAAAGAAATCGCAGTAAGGAACCTTAGACTTGGCATGACTTTGTCTAGATTTCATTACTTTTTAGAGATAAACAAACAGCTCCATCGAGACTTGGCTTGTTTTTTACAGAATGTTTTTGGTGGGATAACTGTTTACGTCTTAAACGAATGTCCAAAATATTGTTAGTAAAAATATGATTTTGGGTACCTAAGTACTTTCAAATTGAGATACTACTATTAACCCCCACTTACTACACCCCTCACTTACTCGTTGTAATATTAAAAAATGTTCAGGTTTTTCCCCATACGAATATATGTATTACTACTATTACATTATTACTTGTTTTACTGGCTTTAATTTTTCGGTACGAAATTAATGATGTCCTTTATTCTTTAACGTCTCGCAGTCCTCAGAATAAGGGTTCTTCTTGTTTGTCTAAATCTTGAACGCTATAGACAGGAGGAACACAGCTACAAAAAAACATTAGGGAGATAAATAAGCGTAGCGGATTATACCTGTTAATATTGTTATGCTGCTCGTATTACTGCTCGACCAACTGAGCAGTGCCAGCCTCGAGGTCGGACTCGCGATGAATATGGCGAAGACCAAGGTGATGGCCAACAGCACCAAGCGTAACATAGGAATTGGGGGTCTGAGGATTGAATATGTCCATGAGTATATATACCTCGGCCAAATAGTCTCCTTCCAGGCAAGACACGATAAAGAAGTTGCTCGACACACCGAGAACGCCTGGAAGAGCTATTGGTCGATGAAGCAAATAATGAAAGGAACTCTCCCTCTCTCACTGAAGAAGAGAAAACTCATGGACATGTGCATTCTTCCTACCCTCACCTATGGAGCGCAGACATGGGCACTAAACAATCGTCAAAAGTCCGCACTCGGGGTCTGTCAGCGAGCAATGGAGCGCAGTAGGGAGTTAAACTTTCTGATCGTATAAGGAACTCGATACTGCGTTCTAAAACTCAAATTGCCGATGTAGGTCACACGGCTGCCAAGCTAAAATGGAATTGGGCTGGTCACATCTGTCGCATGCCGGAGGAGCTATGGGCTAAAGCAACCACACAATGGGTCCCAAACAGCAGCAAACGACAACGCGGTAGGCCCAGAATGAGATGGCGGGACGAGCTCGACTCTTTCCACAAGGATTGGCGTATAACAGCACTGGATAGGGATAAGTGGAAGGAGGGAAGGGAGGCCTTTACCCTGCAATGGGACAGAAACGGCGGATAATAAATAATAATATTGTTATAGTTACTACCATAACTAACGGGTGATTTTTTAAGAGTTAAGTTTTTCAGGTTGGCGGCACTGGTTGGTAATGGCATCCAAACGTCATCTGTCAAAGTGAAAAGTTTTCAGTGTACTCTGCCATTTCATCATGGAAAGACTTACAAACGAGCAACGATTGCAAATTGTTGAAATTTACTATCAAAATTCGTGCTCTGTGAAAAATGTGTTTCGTTTGTTACGACCATAATTATGGTCGTCATAATCGACCTGGTGAATCAACAATTCATGCTGTTATCACCAGGAGTGATGAACAGCCACATGCCATACGAGAATTACCGATGCATCCCGAAAAAACGACAGTTTGGTGTGGTTTATGGGCTGGTGGCATCATCGGTCCATTTTTCTTCAAAGACGACTGTGGAAGAAACGTTACCGTCAACGGCGAACGATATCGAGCCATGATACGCAACTTTTTTTTGCCCCAGTTGGCCGAGTTGAACTTGGTTGACATGTGGTTTCATCAAGACGGTGCCACATGCCACACAGCTCGTGAAACAATGGACATGTTGAAGGATGAATTTGGTGAGCAGCTTAACTCTCGAAATGGCCCCGTGAATTGGCCGCCAAGATCATGCGATTTGACGCCTCTGGATTATTTCTTGTGGGGTTATGTAAAGTCGTTAGTGTATGTGGACAAGCCGAACACGATTGAAGCCTTACAGGATAACATAACACGCGTAATTCGTGGGATACAGGCCGAAATGCTCGAAAAAGTGAGGCAAATTGGACCTTCCGAATGGACCATTTGAAAAGGAGCCGCGGACAACATTTACATGAAGTTATCTTTAAAATGTAAATGGCAAAGGCCAAGTTATCAATTTCAATAAAAAATTCGAATATATGATGCAAATTGAGTGTTTTATTCGATTTAAAAAAAAACTACGCTTAAAAAATCACCCTTTACCACTGATCTAGCGAGTGATATTAATGAAGTTAGAGAGTTCCAAATACAATGTGGCAAAATGGACCGTAGCGGAATTTAATAAATCGAATGTATTTTTCTAGAAGCAATGGAACATACCCAACTTAGGCGGAATCACGTAACAATACACTAAATAGTAACAAATGCAACGTCTATCAAATGATTTACAGTCTGTGGGCTCCAAACTTGATTGAGATAAATTGACATTATACAAATTGTAAATGACGAATTGATCACCCTTCGTGAGAGATTGTCTTTGTATTCAATCGGGCATATTGTCACTGATTGGTAGAAGTGGTTCTCACCAACAAGTAACCTGTACCTATGTCAGTGAGGGCAATGTCAAAGGAAGGAGCGACCAATCAACATGCAACGGCTTCGTGATACTTGGTTATTTAAATATAAATACATAATAGCTAAAACGTCTGCGATGCCTGGCGCTTTATAAGGAGTTGCACTGCCAGCACCTTCGAATATAATCAAAGCATTCACCTCCAATTTGTCGATAAGAACGCTGCCGCTGGAAATCTCATGTCAGATATAGGGACATTCATTTCGCCACTTTTCAGGAAGAATCCTTGGTATACTTACATATAAACTGGATGTGGTGGCCACTTGCAAAAAGCAATTACATTAGGGATGATGGCAATGTTTTTTTTATTTTAAATTCTAAATAATATTTGTTAATATTACAAAAAAATTGCCAAGTTATAATTCTCTGAAAATAACTGTTAGACAAAGGACATGACACTATCTATCATAGAAGTGGCGTCGCAACTAAGTAACCTCACAGGCACACTAGGGCCGTCCGTACGTTGTACGTACCGCGCGACAAGGACGGGAATAATCTCCCCCAAAACTTAACCGTGTAGCTTTTCCATATTTCCATCGATTTTACGATCTTTTCGATTATCGCATTTTACTATGCCTTATTTGAAACTTCATTATTATGTTCGAACATTTCTAATATCAGTCATCATCCCTATTGAACGCGATATGTGCGTGTCACTGATTAGATACACACTAAATAGGATATACGTATTATCACACTCACTTTTACATCCTGTGCGTGAACTTTTAAATATATATAAAAGGAGATACTGACTGACATATCAACGCACAGCCGAAAAACTATTGGGACTAGGAATACAAAATTTTGCACATGGCTTCCTTTTATAATGTAGGGGTGCACTAAGGATTTTTTTTGGAAATTCAACCTTTAAGAGTAAACTAGTCGCGAGCTCGAACTCACTGGTGGTCATGGTCAAAAAGCACGCAGTCTCACCTGGCTTCGTATCCAACAGAGCTAGTATCAGTGATGAGCAGTTAGACGCTAGTCTACACGAACAACGTCTAGTTCTCAAGCACAGAAACACTGTTCCGAACTCATAGGCGAGTAAAAAAATTCGAAAAGTGCTTCGGAAAATCGAGTTTTATGAAAAAACCACTGCATAAATCAATTACAAATAAAGTTTATTGAACTCTACGATAACTGAGCTTTGTCGGTACGGACTTGGTTTTGAAGATTTTACAGTTTTTTTTCTTACTTATTTACACCCAAAGTTACGTTAAAAATAGCAAGAATCTTTGTTGGCTCATAACTTTTTATGGCTTTTTATTTTACTTTTGGATGCTCAATCTCAAACTGTGGAGTAATACTCTCCGGAAATTTGTGTGGAAAAAATATCGACTAGTGCACCTTAAGGGGGTGAAAAGGGATTTTGTTTGTATGAAAAATCTTATTCCTTGAGTTAACAAACTTGAAACGAGTCACGAATACTTAATCTAAGTAAATTAATAAGCTTGTAATTTTTTGTTTATCAGTTAATCAAACACACTATGACACCCCTAATCTCCATTTAGTACCCTAAAGGGAGATTAGGGGGTGTCAAAATTTGTATAGAAGAATTTTAATTTGTGTAGGAATAATATATTGCGTGGCTTGACTAACTGAAAAATTGGTATAAATAATCTTTGAGTCAAGTTATGGAAACATCACAAACGACCCCTATAGGGATGAAAAGAGGGGATGCAGTTTTTATGTAAAATCTTATTCATTTGGTTAATAAACTTGGACGAATATTTACCTAAGAATTTTAACATGCGGTCCAGTTTATACAATATACGATAAGTTTTTGGGTCTTTCGAAAATCGAGCCCTGACGGGGCAAAAAGGGGTACTAAATTGATTTTTTAAGGGGAGCATTTTACTGCGTGGCATGATTAACTGAAAAATTGGTATAATAATACGTAATCTTCAAGTCATACAATGAAAACATACCAAACGCTTTTTTAAAAACAAGTCCTGTCGTGGTGAAAAGGGACGACCCAGTTTATTTGAAAAATCTTATTCCTTTGAACGTAAAAATTGGCCCGAACGCTCATTTATCTAATTAAATGATAAAGTACATTTTCTAAAAAAATTTAGAGGAAATTACGAAATACCTACACGCGGACGAAGTCGCGGGCAAAGTACTAGTAGTGTAGTACTATTATATTTATCAATAGAAACGGAAACCGGGATGGATTTTAAATTTTTACAAACATCATACGTCTCGACATCCTTTTTTGTCTCGTCTCTTATTTTGTCATTTCAATGACAAGATAAGAGACGAGACAAAAGGATGTTCAATCAAACATCCTTTTGTCAATCGACATACAAAATATCGACTACTCACTTATTTAAAAAAAAACCGGTCAAGTGCGAATCGAACTCGCGCACCGATGGTTCCATACAAAGTAGGTGTGTGACCGCAAATTTACGGTTTCCGGATGTTTTCCTTTACTTGTGCTACATGGCAAATTTCATGACTCTAGGTCAACGGGAAGTAATCAAATCAAAATCGTTTGTTTGCATAAAATGTGGTAGGTCCAAAAGATGATAATGTAAAATTGTAGTGCAAAGTCACATTCCGCCATGTAATGATGGCGTGCAAATAACACTGCGTTACACGATTTTGGTACCCTCTTAACTGATAGCTGGAATGAATAGGTAATGAGTCACAGATGAAATGTTCCAAACATATGTGGTATCCATCACGTCTAGTTTTCGAGGTACAGTCAATTATATCGTAGGAATACCTTTACTTTGGAAAAGTTGTTTGTTTTTATCTCCTTTATTAAAATATGATGTAAAAAAAAATTATAACTACCCTGTTACCGCTTTCGATGTATTGTACTTTTTAAATATTTTGTTTTGTTTAGTAATCGTTTCCATTCGATAACGTCGACATCTTTGTGCATATTTTACTTGAAAATACAAAATGAATACTGGACTAAGTGGTCGTCGCAACTGCTCAAATGCACCAAATAAGTTTTGTTACGTTTGCGGACAGTATATTGTGAAATCACAAACGAAAAATGTTTCCGAAAAAGTGAGAAGTGCATATTTACTATATTTTGGACGTGCTATTAATCAAGATAAACCATGGATACCAAAGTTTTTTTGTGTTTCGTGCTATGCTACTCTCATATCTTGGTTCTATGGGAACAAGACATCAATGCCATTTGCCATACCAGCTTTATGGCGGGAACCTAGTAATCATTTTAATGATTGCTACTTTTGCATGACTGACATACGTGGTTTTACAAAGAAAATCAAGCACAACATCAAGTATCCTGACGTTCCTTCAATGTCGAAACCAGTACCTCACAGTGAAGAAATGCCTCCTCCTTTACCTCCCTCCAAAAATGAAATTGAGGTTCCAGAAGAACCAGATTTGCCAAATGTTGTAGAATACAGTGAAGAAAGCAGCGAAGACCCAGAGTTTTTACCTTCAACAAGTTCTCTTGGCCGTCCACATCTGATAAATCAAAATGAATTGAATGATTTGATACGAGACTTAGATTTATCAATTAGGCAAGCTGAATTACTAGGATCTAGATTAAAAGAGTGGAATTTGTTGGCTCCTAACACAAATGTATCTGTGCAACGAAAACGTAATAAGAAACTGGCTTCATTTTATTCAAATTTTGAAAACATATGTTACTGTAACGATATCGAAACTTTGATGAGTGAGTTGAACATTCCTTACCAAACACAAGACTGGCGTTTATTTATTGATGGTTCAAAAACAAGTCTGAAAGCGGTATTGCTTCACAATGGCAACAAGTATGCATCAGTACCAATAGCATATTCAACTGTTTTAAAAGAAACATATGAAAATATGAAATCAATATTAAATTTAATAAAATACAAAGATTACGGCTGGAAAATATGCGCTGATCTCAAAGTTATAGCTATTTTGCTCGGATTACAGGGTGGATTTACTAAATACTGTTGTTTTCTTTGTATGTGGGACAGCAGAGCCACAGAAAAGCACTATACTACAAAAGTATGGCCAGAAAGGTCAGAGTTTGTTTGCGGAAAATCTAATGTGAAACATATACCATTGATAGATCCTAAAAATGTCATTTTACCTCCCCTCCACATAAAACTTGGTTTGATGAAAAATTTTGTGAAGGCTATGAATAAAGAGGGAGATGGATTTTTATATTTAAAGACAGTATTTTCAAAATTAAGTGATGCAAAACTCAAGGAAGGGATATATGTGGGACCGCAAATACGCACATTGATGAAAGACCCAAATTTCGACAAAAAGCTTACTAATAAGGAACTTGACGCCTGGTTATCACTTAAAGCAGTTATAAAAGGGTTTTTAGGGAACCACAGAGCCGAAAATGCGGAACAGCTGGTTAACGACATGTTAAAGGCATACGAAAAGTTGGGTTGCAGAATGTCATTAAAAATTCACTTTCTTCATTCTCATTTTTCTTTCTTTCCATCTAATCTTGGTGCGGTCAGTGATGAGCAGGGTGAGAGGTTCCACCAGGATGTAAAGAAGCTTGAGGAACGATTTCAAGGTCGTTGGGACACAACCATGCTAGGTGATTACTGTTGGCATTTAAAACGAGAAGATCATTCAGAGCACAAAAGAAAAAGTTAAATTTTCATGATATAACCTAAATGATAAAATTAAACTTGATGAATGTAAAAAATTCTGGTTGATTTTATTAGATTTCTTTAAAATATGTTTTTGCCTTTTAATTTTTAATATAAATTGGCACATTCTTACAGAAGAAAAATGAGACGTGATGAAAAGAAAATTTGTATGTATGTTTAATAAGCGATAGGTATAAATAAGAAAACATGACATTTCAAAGCGGGTACTCAAATTTTTTTTTAATTTGTAACGCAGTGTAATTAATACATGAAGTAGATATATATTAACAACATACAGTAACATACTAATTACGTACAGTTAATTAAATTAACAAAGGAAGATAAATAATTTAAAAAACATTACAATGCATTTCCGAAGTGGTAGGACTGACAAAATTTTTTGTTCACCCTATAGGTTTTGATTCCCTTGCGAGTGTCATATAAAATAAAAAGTCCTCCAGACCGTATTTCGGCCACGACGGCCAATCTCAACGAAGACTAGCCTTCGGCGCGGGAGATATGCACAAGTGTGCGCGCAGACACAGGTGCACTCCCCTTCCCTCACTCTCAGGCGCAGGACCAGCGGCTTAACGTGCTTTCCGGGGCACGGGGGTATCACACCGCCAACTTCCAAACTCCAGGCTGTTATGTTACTAAGAAATTCCTAATGGAACAACTCAATAACACTTTGCCCGACCTGGGAATTGGACCCAGGACCCCAGGCCAAAATAAAAAAACAAAAAAAAGTTCTAAATACGCGGCATAAACAGAACATAAACGCCCGTATGTTTTGATTACGTTGACTTAGAAGTTTGATTTTTTCACTGCTTCAAGGGATTGCAGCCCTGAGTATTTCAACTTGATAAGTCCACGCGTTCCTGAGAAAAAGGGTCTTGACAGACGGACAGACAGACGGACAACGAAGTGATCTTAAAAGGGGTTCCGTTTTTACTTTTGAAGTACGGAACCCTAAAAACAATTTAGTGTATTTTTATTATACCGTAACAATCGTGATTTTCGACTACGATTTCCAAAATGCTAGCCCGCTTTCTACCTAATAAAGATGCGGTCTTTTTTTTCCTTATTAAATAATGTCCTATGTAGGTGATATTAACCCTTCCGCGAGCAATACTATTTGCACCTCCGATTTTGGTTTTATTTATTCTAAACATTGTGAAAAAACATTTGTAAAACAATACTAATAGATTTCCTCCCCTTTGCTTACCCCCCTCCCCTTTTTTTTGGGCTACGGCAATATATTTGCCAATGCCCGTTTGTGACTTTTGATTTGGCAAAGTAATTGCCAATGACCAGTTTGAATTTCTCAATTTAACTGTCTACAGTTGCACAAAATCAATATACTTCATACATTTTGGCGCAACTTTTAAAAAGTGGTTTGGCAATTATTTTGCCAATGGTCGCGAAAGGGTTAAGGCGCAGACCACCGCGGCGCATGCCGTGCATGGGCACGCGGCGCATTTTAGCTGCGTGGATTCATTTGTTTGACAACGTGGGTCTACATTTCCATTGCAGTACACACTACACACCCACAACTATGTACAACTGTAGCGTGCGTGGCCCACCGCGGCCCACTGTGCTGCGATACAGTTGTACATAGTCGCAGACGTCAATATTTATGCGTGGCGTGTCCATGGTTTGCAGTGGACACAACCACATAAATTTTCTTGCAAAGTGAAGCTTAAAGGCCTACGCAGACCGGGACGGCATGGCAAGGGATTTCGCCGTCAGTCAGCGCACACTAGCCGCTTAGATACCGCGGCATTCCAGCGGCTTCCCCGCTTCTCTACCCCCGCCACCTCACCCCGCGGTATGTCACAACAAGCGCCAGAGTCCTTGGCATGCTGTTGCCTACCGCAGGACGCCACGGCATCCCGCCGCGGGAGCCCGTAGCGTCTTTCAATGTGCAATGAAATCCCTTTCGATGCCACGGCATCATTTCAAAGGATAGCAATTTATGTCGTATTTCTATACCTATCGATACGTTTGAATGTCCATTAGTAATTGGCATGCCGTCCCGGTCTGCGTAGGCCTTAAAACACGTGCGTGGCCTATCCGTGCGCCGCAGTGGGTCTGCGTCTTTATGGGGACCCCTCAAGTTTTAAGATAGTATACTGTTATAACATTGAATTTGTTACGACTCATAACGAATCCATACTAATATTATAAATTCGAAAGTAACTCAGTCTGTATGATTACCTTTTCACGCCTAAACCACTGAACGAATTTCGATAAAATTTGGCAGGGAGATAGATTGCATCCCGGGAAGGACACTGGACATAGGATAGTTTTTATCCCGATATTTCTACGGGATCGACACTTAATGCGGGTGAAACAGCGGGGCATGGCTATACTAATATAAACTAATATAAGGACTAATTCTTGTTTAGCGAGGAAAGCTTCCAACACTTCCTACTAGACTCAGACCAACAAAAAAAGATAGACAGCGCGCCACGAACATTAAAACTGAAGCCACCTTTTTATCTATGTGTGTATCGAAAGCTTGCCATTTGTTAAATGTTTTCCCTATAATTTGGGGATATTTGTGCGAGTAGTAACTAGTATAATATTGTACGAGTAAGATATTGTTGAGTATGGTATTGGTATTAATTGGAAACCCAAAATATTCAATACATAAAAAAGAAAATAGGAATATAACTCGAAGTAACAAATCATATTTATATACATATATGTATCCCACAAAAACATTTCATGTTAAATGTTGCCAAGACGAGACCATGTAGCTCGCACTGTCAAAAAGTAATCAGATCTCATGTAGAGCCAAGCTTCTAACTCTACACGCCCTAACTCTACAAGGCCTAACTTCGCAAACTCTACACCTTAGTCAAAATATATGGCTTGGCCGTTTCGTTACTACAAGAACCATTAACAGTATGAGAGTTTTTCACCTTACGCACATGTGAATGTAGCGAAATGGCCAAGCCATATATTTTGACTAAGGTGTAGAGTTTGCGAAGTTAGGCCTTGTAGAGTTAGGGCGTGTAGAGTTAGAAGCTTGGCTCTACATGAGATCTGATTACTTTTTGACAGTGCGAGCTACATGGTCTCGTCTTGGCAACATTTAACATGAAATGTTTTTGTGGGATTTCATTTCTTTTTGTAAGTTGCTTATGATATTTATACGAGTATTTTTTCTGTTGTTCATTTTTCCTTTCTTTTTTTGGGGTTTATTTATAACAAGGACCCCCTATATAAATTTTCAGACCTCTAGCATCAAAATTTACGGAAGTGTCATACAAACTTTCCCCCCCTAGTTTAAGGGGTTGGGGGATAAAAGTTTCAAGTTTTAAGATTTTTTTGTAGTTTGTGTACTAATACTAGCTTACATACCAAATTTCAGCTTTCTAGGACTTCAGGAAGAACCTTAAGAATATTGATGATCATCAGTCAGTGAGTCAGTGACGAAATCGGGGTATTTTAGATATCAATAAAATCTAAAGTATAAGAGCTATGCAATTGAAACTTTATAGGTGTAATAAGTCAACCACTGACATCATATCCCGAAAATTTTGTTTATCTGGTATAATCCAAAGCCAAGTTAAGAGGGTTCAAAAATACGACGAAGTGCTTCGAGAAAAGGTAGGTAGTGCCCTTACGCTTCGCTTGGCTCGTCTTGGCGGGGGCACTCCCGTGCCCCCAGATTAATCGAATGGGGAAAATTTAAATCGTATTATGGCAACCCCCGCACCTTATGTCACTACTTTCGTTAGTTGAGGTTTTTTGTTCCAAGTAATCTAAAATTTAATATTATAGAAACGATATTATTTCAAGTACTTACAAGTGAAAAGTGATTCCGTGAGACTTTTTATGTGATTTGCTGTTGTTTTTGCAACTTTTCACTGCACAGGAAGGCATAATTATATTTTTTTAATCTATGTTAACTTGACGACGACTCGTGACGTACTAAGAGCGATGAGCATGGTTTTAGTGTAGGTGTGTGCGTGAGCGTGTATGTTTACTTGCAGGAGCACGGTTTTATGGCTTCACTTTTGATGTTCGCGGCGCGCCGTCTTTCTTTTTTTGTTGGTCTGAGCTACTAGATAATAATTCATAACTTCACGCCTGTAATTCCCGCAGGGTTAGGTAGATGTGCACCTACAGTAACACCCACATTTCGCTTACTAGGTATTTTTAAGAGTTCAAAAAAAGGAGGAGATTCTCAATTCGGTTCTATTTTTTATTGTCCGTTACCTCAGTACTCCGTCATTTATAAACCGATTTTAAAAATTCTTTTTTTTTTTTGAAAATAGAATAGATTTATTGTCTTACCACAAATTACGGCTCAAGAGTTAAATTAGTCTACAGATACAATTTTGTACTTAATTTGTGGAAGATTATAAATTTGGTCAAGTCCTGAAAGTGGTTTTTGTGTTAGCTTCACTAAAATACGTACTTTTTCCACTTAGTCTATGTTGATAATTTCCTCTCGTTGTTATTTACATAGCAAGTAGTGGTATAGGAATTTGTGTGTAGGTAGTTACCTGTACCACGACTAAAAAGTGAAAACTCCCCTTATTTAAAAAAAAATCAACCTAAGTACTTAAAAAAACACTACAAAATGAAAAATAATTGATAACTTTTTTTAAGTAGCTTAAAAAAGAATTTAAATGCCCTTTCATACCATATACTTACCTATAATTTTGGCACCAAATAAACAATAAATAGTAAAGTAATCACGACTACCATGCAGTCGCCACAATATAATTATTGATGTTGTTTGTAAAACAACCAAGGTGATCGAATCCTCTCTCTTCGTGCATTGTTTATGTGTGATCCCTTCCCAGTGATCTAGCGACCAATTTTCTGGAACGTGGGAAATATTGACGCGTAATTAATTGAATGTGATATCTTTGTTCTTTGCACTGCTTAAATATTAAGTAGGTACTTAGGTACCTATTCTCAGTGCCGGACTAAGACTACTAGATGCCCTAAGCAATCCACGCCTGTAGGCCCTCCTATCCACTAGTCGCCTCGTATTTTTCCAAAACATCGACGAGCGATTTGTAATGATTGGCGCACATCTCGGTTAAAGTCTTATATCAAGTCGCCTCCGTACGAAGATAGGAGGGGTGGAGGGGGGTTGGGGGGGGCGCCCTGTTTCACCCCCCCCCACTCCTGCCCTGCCGGAGATGCGTAGTTTTTCTATTATTCCACTTTGAACAAAACCTTCTAACCTAACCAACACAAGTCTGTGTGCTCTGGGTAGGATCTGTCACTCATTAGGGTACGGGGAGGTAGTTACTTTCTGGCGCTTCGCCGGCCGCTGCCGCGGCACGCTCGCTTCGCTCGCTCGGCTCGCGCTAAGTGGTCACCGTTCTAACCTAACCTAACCTACACAACTCACTTCGCTCACTCGGTTCGCGCTATCTAACTTAACCTAACCAACACAAGTCTGTGTGCTTTGGTTACGATCTGTCACTCATTAGGGTGCGGGGAGCTAATAATCATAGCAAAATATAAAATTCACGTAAACTCGAGAGCAACGGAATGACAAAACGAACACCAAACAAAAGTATTTGTCAATGTAAACAAACCCCGCTTTCCGAATTGCGTCAAAAGCGATTATATCGCGAATCCGACCAACGCGCAACGTCACAATTTAGTATTCAATAGTCCTTATATTTTGTGACTATTAAATTTGGTTGGATTCGCGATATAATAGTTTTTGACTCAATTCAGAACGCGGGGAAAATGGTTTCTTTTCACGCATTTCGATAAACGCACTATCGAAATCGCTACGAAATGTATCAAAATTACGTTCCTTCGTATGCATTTGTAAGATTTCCCAAGATTTTTTAAATAATAATTAAAATATTTTGGCGCGTCTCCGGCAGCAAAAAATACATTTTATCGCTTAGTACGAACCCCCTAAACCCTCCCATATCTACACTTAACTCAGATTCAGGCGACTCGATATAAGACCCAACCCCACATCTCTAGCTAGAGTGACTTTTGAGTCTTGTAATATCTTGCTGATAAACAGCCTTGCCTTTTATGTGCCGTTTAACAGCACCGATACAGTACAAGACTTGCTAGCACATAAAAGGCAAGGCTGTTTATCAGCAAGATATTACAAGACTCAAAAGTCACTCTAGCTAGAGATGTGATGCCCTATTTTGCTTATGGGCTAATCCGGCACTGCCTATTCTGCATTTGCTAAAGAATTAAAGCTCTCTTCGCACACCAAAATTCTGTTTGCATTACCTCCACACCTGTTACTGTACCAAAGAATACGCAGAATTTGTTATTAACTTATTAGTTACTTACTATGTTAGTGCTTGACAACTTTAAATTGGAATGAATGTCTCTATTAGCTAGCTACCTACTTTACTCGGTGCAACATATACATATTAACAGTATGAGTATAAGCAATAAGCATCCTAGAATGGGAGCCGCAATTCTTAAAAGGTAAGCTTAGTAGGTACCTAAACCAAAGACGCTAGACTGATCACTGAATACAGCAAGCGGGAAAACCTCGTATTGCGAAACTTATTAATCTAGCAACTACTTAACTGAAACTTTCAGGGGCCTGCCAGTCTGTAGCAGTCGTATACTGACCTTATACCAGAGCTTTCTCCTATCCAATACCTACTGAGTACCTACATTGTTACAAGCAAAACTATTGGTCGGCGTTGGTCCTTAGCTAATCATAAAATGATAAACGCAATCAATCTAGCATTTTCTCTCTGAAATGGCAAGTAGCTTCACTTGGCTTGCATGGAATTCCTCAGAAATATTACTCCCAGAATCACTCTGTCGAATATTCTCGAAAAACGTAGCAGCCGATGAGCTTCGCGCTACCAATCAATCAATAGAATAACCAAATCACTAGTCTGGCTGGTTTTTAGACTAGCTGGAAACAGACAAGCAGACCAAATCAGTAGTTTGGTTAATATTTCTAATCAATTTTTCGTTTTTTGCTGCATGGACTTTTTTTGGTGTGGATGGGCGTTATCCGCCTCGGGAGGTTATTGACACCGTGTAGTCTCCTAGACTAAAACCCCTCGGGGTATGACACGTGAACGGGGGTCGATCGCGCATGCTCCGTGCCAACCACACCACACCCTACGACGAAGCAAGACGCCATGTTGTTCTTTCCCTTCCCAATGAACAATGACTCACAAACCATGAAATTACGATGGGGTTTTTCTTAAAATTACCAAACTAACACAACCACACGCACATAATTACGCATGCATAATGAATTAGATAAATACGATTTTTTTTTAAATCTGAATAAAGTTGACAAGTTTACGCTTTCTGCGTGCACTAGAGGAAAGTGAAAAAGTGGGCGAGTCGAATGAGGTAATATTAGTGCGTTAAACTAGCGCCGCTCACCGGCCGCACTCACTTTCGTTCGTTGAGATAACCAGTCTAACTGCCAGTTAGAGCTCAATACTTGTATTCGGTATTATATCTCAGATTCTTGGTTTCAAACTACCCAATTTGCGTTTAAATTAATTAAAGAGAAACATCAGGATAACAGATCCTAGCTATAGGGACTAGACAAATGAATTGTCTGGGTTTCTTATTTCATAAGCATATACAACTAACTTTATTTAATTTCTGGAGACAAGACAAAGAGCATTGCATAAATCAGCATGTTTTTAAGGCAGTAAGATTTAACTCATGTTCACCAACGCCCATTAGAGGGCCATCACCAGACTTGCCTACTTCGTGGATCAGTATGCATTACATTACACATTGGTGCCGATTCCCTTGTTCACAAACTAAACTAAATTTAAGATCAGTGCATCTTTTTCTTTCTATTTCATTAAGAAAAGGACAGAAGATAAATTTTAGTTTAGTCCTGTCCAATTAATCAGCTGACACTTCTCGTGATTAAAAACTTGCCTACTAAATTTACATCAGGGGCAGATTAATTTGGCAGGACTAAACTAAAATTAATCTTCTGTCATTTTCTTAATGAAATAGAAATAAAAAGATGCACTTGACTTAAATTTAGTGGAGTTTGTGAATAACAGAATCAGCACCGGTCGGTACTTACATATAAAATATGTAAGTACCAACCGGTGAGGTAGAGGTTGTGGTAGGTCATGCATTTTCACACATAAATGGAATATTTGAATTAGCATGACTAGCCAAAACATATGTTGAGATGTATAATTATTAATACTTTAATACTAATATTATTCATTACAATGAAATAATTGCCTAGATATTATTTAAAGTAGGCCAAGAATGTACCATAATAATATCCTATACCTAACACAGGTTTGACCCGAAAAACCCTTTTACTTAGTCTCTTTTATCAGTTTCTAGTGGGATCAACTTCAGAGTCATCAGGAATAATCCAACATATTGTTCCCATGCTTCATAATCACAAAGCTATGGCTTGCTGAATTCCTGTATGTTTTCATTACACCTATTCCTTATTCCATTAAGACACAGAATACAGTAGTTAACCATTAATAAACTAGATATTGAAATTTTACCAGTCATTCTCACAGTTTATAAATAACCAACTATCCCATAAAAGAATGCTAGCACTATCAACTGCAGTTTTGTATGTATCCATATTTTGACAGGAAATGGCATAATGACCACAATCCCACACAACAGACCATGTGCTATAGCAGCCTATGGTAGGACATATCCCTACTTTAAAAAAATATACTTACTACTGATTAAAAAAAATTATCTGATAGAGCTTGGTGTTCCATAATTGTTGCTAGAATGAAAAAATATACTAACATGCACACATTCTTAAACATATTACCTGATCCAAGATTTATGTATTTGTCATAAGTAGGAGCAATAAATAATACATTAGATGCACCATGTAGCGTGGTCTACCAGCCGTGAGCTACCTGTAGAGACGAGCTTCTGATATGAATCAAGTTACAAAAGCCCGGAACTACAGGGTAGATCACGAATGGGACATTTGGTATGGTGGGGGCCGCTGTTTTCCGATAAATGCATAACAAAGAACATAATTAAAATATGTACTACATAACCTAGGAATAAGTTAAACATAACATTTTTATGTAGAGTAAATGTAACTTATGTACATTGTGTTTTGTTCTGTAAAATGTATAAGTACAATAGTATGTAACACCTCATTATGAAAATTGTAGAAATCCAATCATTTTTTATAACAAATTATATGTAAATAATTTAGTGATTGCTATTCTATTTGTTAGGCTAACAATAGCTGCCATGATAACTAATTCAAAGGTCTTCATCACTGGTTAAACAATGTATTGGGTTTTTCCAACACAAGAACATGAACTTTACTCGAAGATCTGCTGTAGCACGAGTATAAATATACATAAGAAATAGTAAATAAACGACTTACCTTACAACGCAGAGTGGTTACAGCTCCACGGTAAACAGTCTCATTACTTTTACTTTCTGCGTTAACGCGTTCGCGATCCAAGCTTCACACCGTACTTACTAACAGACACGAATAACAAGACTACAATGAATGCAAAAGCACCAACAATAAAACTAGAATTGTATAAAATATTGATAAAATACGATGCTTGCTCCAAATTGGAAGCCACTACTTCGCTAATGACCGAATTAAATATTAACTCGTTGCCGCAACAAGAACTCATCACAAATTATGTTTATAACAAATTACACTTAATAAAACAATTAAATTTATGCCTAAAGAATTGATTTAGTTAAAAATTGACCTAAATTCTTTAATTTTTACTATCGGCATGTAAGTAAACACCTGACAATGACACAATAATATATTTTTGACAAATTGACATACAACCAGTGTTGCCAGCATAATTTAATTTTTCTGTAGGTTTCTGCCAAACACAATGGTAAAAAAATCGATTATTCCCGGGGTGATACACTTTTAACAATCGTAAGTGATACACCATTTTGCTGACTGGCAAAAGTTGCCAATATGGTTACGCGGCATGATCTCGGTTTTTTTTTCATCGTTCCGACACGAGCTTTGTAACAAGAGAAGACTGTCAAGAAATTCATGTTTGCAAGACAGATGTAAGGATATTTTTTTCGATATTGTTGTCCCCATAGGGGAATAAATGGTTCGATAAAGAATATGATCGGATCAGTAATGGTACATCTCGTTACCCACGTTGTACGTAATTTAGCTACGTCGATTTACAACAAAATACTGCACTATTATCACTTTTTTCTGAGATTATTATGTAGTAGAGACGCGATTTAGAAACTACATAGCTATCTTGAGATTGGCGACGACGTTCCTGCAATGAGGTATGTAGGTATGCTCTCATAAAAAAGCCAGAAGCATCCTCGCTCATCTCTGGTAGAAAGGCAGCCTTATTGCGATAATAATTATTAGGTGAATAATAATCCTGTATTACTGTGTCGTCCAAAGTTTCAGATCAGGCTAATACAAGGAACCTGCTGTAATAGGCCACCAATTTGCAGTTTCCGCAAAATAAAAATAAAATAGTCAATAATCTTTTATATTGACACAAAATTGTACAGTTGATTAATTATAAACCAATCAATATCATACACAAAATATGAAAACTGAAAGTAAATGCGAAATTTTAACACATACAATACGCACAAACTAAACTATACTATACATGATAAATACATAAATTTTTAAAGAACTTAAAAAATGTAAAATATAATTATGTAAGTATTAAGATAAACAAACAATAATTATTATTACTTGTCAATAAAAATCAATATTTTAAACACCAGTGTGCATATTTTTCAAAGTTTGTCTTTGAAGGAATAATTTCATAAAGCATTGTTTAAATGATTAACGTCCTTAGCTGTTGTGACATCTAGCCACAACACATATAATAGAAACTACTATTTGTGATCCTGTCATTCGTAATCTTACCTACTAAAATACTTGCAATAAGTCATAAATATAGAACACAAGTCTAGGCAAATAAGTCAATTTAAATTAAGTTTTATAAATAAAAAGTATAGCTAATATTATAATATTCTTCTTTGAGGCAGTATCTGTATGGGAGAAGTGGTAATAGGTTTCTTTGGGCTAAGCTTATTGGGAGATCTCATTACCACATCAACAGCTCTTCTTAGTATTTGGTGCTCACTCTTCTTATACTCTTCAGTTATTTGAGACAAATCCAAGTCAGCATCTATCACTAAAACCTGAAAAAATAAAAAAATAATCTGAAATAATCAAAATACTTATTATAATTTTACTAATCTTTTTATTTTATTTTGTTTTTCACTTCTTTATACTATGTTATTTGCCTAAAACGGTTTTTTTACATTTATTTTTCTTATCATTAACATACAAATTAATTAAATACACAATGGCAGCATAGTCCACTCTAGCTGGCTATACTGGTGGGGATAAATTTACTTAGTTCTTTGCTCCAATCAAAGTCTGCCATACCACGTTTGAAATCCTGCAACCAGCCCACTACCTATACGGTTATTATATTCGAAGAAATAATAATAGTATAAATTCCTAACACATTACAAGTTATACCCACCACAAGTTGCACATCAAAGCATGAAAATATAAAAAATTAGAAGCACCTCTTTGCAGACATGCAGCACATTGGGTAATATTAAGTATAGTAATGTTCTACTAGTGAATTAATTTTATTAAACAGGGTACTTACAGGAGCAGGACACTCAGCATGTTGTCTAGTAATGAGCCAGTCTTCATGTAATTTGTGCAGTTCTTCTATGTAGGACAGTGGGACACACTGCTCTTCAGATCTTGCTCTTTTCTTTATCCTCTCGTACACTACGGAGGGCGTAGTTTTCAGGTATACTGAAAATCATAGAAATGTTGTAAATATGTAAAAGTTTAAGGATGTCATAAAGTAAATTGTGTGGGTTCAGGTATGGAGTATACAAACTGATATGGCTAAAAAGAATAAATTAATATTACAAGCATGTCATATGCACTGTAATGCTAAGTGCATATTACAGCATTATCAGGTCAATCGCCATTTAATAGGTAAAAAGCATGCCTGTAGTGTGTTCATACAACATTAATAATGGTGATGTAGGATTTTCGCAATGTGTGCAATGTTATTATCATAAGCCAAGCCTTAAAGTTTCAGTCATTGTGGCTTCGCAGTTCCATGTTGATTGGCGATGAACAACATGTGTCACATGAACACATGGTCATTTGATGATATCCCACCCAAAAAAAAAACCTTAACATTTAATTTGTATTGTTTTGTTGTAATTTCTATAAATATCATTTTTATCTTGTTTTTTAACATTTTTACCTTAGCGCTCAGACTAGGAAACAATTTGATAAGCAGTTTAGATCAAGTTACAACTTGTTAGAATTCTGATGTCATCATTTTTACTTCCATAAATCCTAAGCAACAATTAGTTATTTTTAGATAGACTGGTTTTATCAATGTATTTATTTATCATCCATAGATGCCCTACCTGTGGTTATATTATCAAAGCATTTATACTAACCAATGAGATCCGCGTCAATCTGTATCTGATTCATTATGAATCGGAACCATTCGTCAAGCACTGCAAACTCTGCTGGATGCAGCGTCCCACTCCTCATCATATGCTCAACAAAGCAGTAACGTGCACTGTACAGGGAACGTTCCATCAACTTCACAGGTGTAGGAGTAGGCCTCCGATGCATGTCTAACATTGTAAGAGACACATATGATTGGAATGTCATTGCCCATTTTGCTGTGTCCTTGTACATTAGATCCTGAAAAATAAAGTTTTTTTTTAAATAAAAGATCACTCAGTGGATTCCAGTACCAAGTAATGTATGTATAATTTATCTATGTATGGCATCAAAAAATGAGCAGAGGATAATATGGAATCCATACAGGGGATTTATGGGCTGGATCTAAGGGAATTAAGGAATCCCCTATGTGTATCCATGTCTATTGCAGCTAATTTTCTGTAAAATTATTAAATATAATGATTTCAAAAGCAGAGGAATGAAGTGGGCTTAGAGTTACGATTTTCTGACAGCATTATGATAGTGAATGGCGCAAGCACGGGGCGCAATTCGGCAAAGACTGATTATTACATCGAAGGTAGGAAGGAATACGAGTTAAATTTTAATATTTTACAAATAGAACTACCTGCAATCCTGCTACTAATATTATATCATTTTCGTTTTTTGTTGGAATGTTATTCGACAGTTTTGACATAACTAACCTCGGTAATCCAGGCTGAAGCCAACATGTAGGTCAAGTTTTCAATTTATCCTAATAACGTTGAATGCTTACCAATAAGTTCCATCCCTTCAGGTTTCTCCATTCTTCGACAGGCTCTGTCAACAACGTGATGTCTTCAAATCGACGAAAATGTTCCAGAAATGTTGTTTTGCCGCTGCCAATATTACCCTCGACGAACACAGTGAACGGCTTGGTATTCATCGCCATTGCGCTTATTTTTTGACAAAACCTTACGGGGCCAACGGCTGCAAATTTTAGTAAGATTAATGCTATTGACGACTGCTGACAGACAAAGGCGTTGTTTGGCGTTGCTGAAATGCTGACGCCGATTTCCCGCCTAAATTGTCCCAAAAATAAACAAATACGCGCGAACATAACCTGTCAAATATGAAATTAGTAAATACAAATACCTTTAAAACATAAAAATTGGCCGATACCGATCCTTAGCATCGCCACCAGACATTTAATCTTAAAATTATACACTATTTAATGCTGCATTTAATATGATGCACAGCGTTGCTGACATTGAAAATATTGATCAACGATTTTTAGTTTTTATTTGAGGCATGTGCCGCAGGATGTTGTTACCATAGAGTAAATAGAGTTACCACTACCAGTACAGAGTGAGTACCACAGAGTACTTTTTGATAGACTAAAACTTAAAATAAAATTAATGTTCGAAGCATAGAAAATAAGTTTTATCAAATATTTTCTTCATCAGTAACGATAATAGCAGAGTATTGCGATGTTTTAGGCCGGCCACATACGTCCGGTTTTCTGATTCGGTTTCCTGAATCGTCTCTAAGCGCATATCGACAAGTTGAAAGGCTAATTAGCCTTTCAACCGTCGTCGATATGTTCTTATATTTTCCGTTCGGAAACCCTGACATATAAGAACGTATAGAGACGATTTTGTATGAAATGCGGCCGGCTTACTTTTCGAAGTCTGTTTTGTGTTGTGCAATCATAGACAATAGTCGACTATCAAACGTGAAATCGAGATGGCTTGTCAAATTTCTATTGTTTTTATTTTTTACGCTTGTAATTTTAAGCCGACCGGGTGCCCAATGACAATAAAACACAACCCTCACCCGCTGAACATCCTGAAAATCAATATTCTACATAAAAGAGCAGAATCAGAGAAAAACAACCGTTCTGTCGCCCCAACCCAGCTCTAATCAAAGCAGAAAACTCGGCATAAATAGAGGGCAATGGCCCAATAATAATAATTATCATGCATGCTTCTGAGTGTGACTGGGGAAGCTTATCGTAATGTAACTTTAGTTTTCACAAACTAAAAGGCTATATTTAAAGTCTTATATCTTTTTTCTTTAGATGAAATAAGATAAGATTTTTAAGTTAATCCACTCTTTAACCATTATAGCACGATTCAGACCTGTTGGCGCAGATGGAACCGTAGCGGAACGAAAGGGTGCGGAAGATTTCTGCACTGCAAGTCTTGTGCGTTGGGGATTTTGAGCGCATCCACCATACTCAGTCATTTGAGCGACCTGTAGTGATGCTTCTTTCTGGCTGGTCTGTAGGGAACGGGATGCCTGAGAAGCGGCACGATGACGGCGAAGGCACACGAGCACTCGCGGTGGCTACCGAGCACATACGGTAACGTTGGCATCCCGGCAGACGTCGTCGCTGCGGACCGACTGGGCGCCGTCGACAGTATGCAAGCAGTCTATAGTTGTATGTTTTGGCATGACAATGGCGGTCATTGTCCTTTCCCCAATATGTCGTTACAGGAATGCAAAAAATAAAATATCTACCGTTTTTTTACATTTTGTAAAAAAATAAAGGATTTGTTATTCCGAGTCACTATCAAATACTATAATTTTAACATTTTAAAGGATAATATTCCTTTATTACTAAGCCTAAGCCTCTGTCTACCGTTTGTTGATCTGCCTGTCTGTCACAGGGTTGCAACTTTTCAACCGCATTAAAAAGCAGTTGGAAATTTTGTCAGAATACTTAATACCCTGGGCTTTCTCGTAACAAATTATTAATAGAAGGTACCTCAAGTATTCTTATCAGTTTTGTTGGTACGGAACCCATAGTCCGTAAGTCCGACTCGCACGCACGAAAAACAGGGTTGAGGGGTTGCCACTGTAAATAAAATCCAATATAATCAATTTATTTGCGGGAAATCTGAATTGGCCAATGATGCAAGTCCACGAATTCCATTGACAATAATCGTGTCTTTTTTCTTCGGGATGCCAAAATGATTGACTGACGTGTTTATTTCCTCAGGACGTTGTTTAGCCGATAACAACTCGTGCGATCTCACTAAAATAATAGTCGGTGTTTGTATAGTTTCTGAATTAAGTAGCATATAATCAACGCACCATGTTACACACGTATTTCCTGGGTATGTTTAAATAACATAATTAAACCGTGAAATGAATTCGTTATGTTAAAAAATCTATAGGAGCCGGCAGTATGATTATAATTTTCTTTCAGGTATTTTATTGGTCGTGGGGTCTGGTTACGCCTCCTTGTACGACTCTCACTCAGACGTGGTAGACCTGACTCCTGATAATTTCGACAAACTGGTCACAGATAGCTATGAAGTGTGGTTGGTGGAATTCTACGCACCGTGGTGCGGTCACTGCAAGAACTTAGTTCCTGAATACAAGAAGGCTGCTAAAGCATTGCGGGTACGTGTCTAATATTTATGTACTTAGAGAAAAACCAGTGCTTTATTTGCAAATTCGCCAGACGCCCAATCATGTGAGTGCTTATGTTTAGTTTTCTATAAAAATCCGGCAATTCATAATTTTATGGAACTTACATTTCTCAAATAAATCAAGCATGAATGGTAATAAATTTCACTCATGCACATGAATTTACTTTGGTTAGTTTTTGTTTACTTGTCTGTCTACTCATGGGGTGAAATAATTATTTCTAGAAAGTTCAATGACAGCAGCTCACCTGAGGGCCAATTCTCGTAATTTTAAGAATGTTCAGTTTGATCTCAGTCTCAATCTGTCAAAAATACCTCGTCATTTCCCTACATTTTTGACAAGGTTTTGAAATTGATTGTCGTTGAGATGAGATTGTGACTAGATTTTTAATGTTTTTAATTATGAGAATTGGGCTTCAGATTTTATACTTATGATTACTTTTGGGCAAAAGAGGATTTCATACATTTTATCTGTATACCAGAAATCCATGATAATTAGCTATAAACATTATAGCTTATTAAATTATAACAGGAAATATAAACCTGTAAAAAGTTCAGGAACTGTTACTAAACATTGTTTCCCGCAACATTAAATTTTAATGTTGCAAGTAAGAAACAATGTTGCGCAGTGTTTGTTACATGTATATGAAACTATCATGTTGCCAGCAGAACTGCTATATTCCATCTCAAATCCTATAAACTCCTAATTAATAATAATTCTTTAACATTCCACCTTTGGCATATTGCATCATACATAAATACATTTTATGTTAAAATTCAGTTGAGAAGAAATAAAATACAGCAAAAGTATGTACTTATTTACAATTAAAGAAAAGTATTTTGATTAGAAGTATTCATTTCTATATTATTAACAATGTATTTCTCAAGGTCACATTTTTATACATATACAGAATAAAAACTACATAAATCTTGAATTTCCAGGGCATCGTTAAAGTTGGCGCTGTCGACGCTGACAAGTACAAAAGCTTCGGCAAAAACTATGGAGTTAGTGGCTTCCCCACCATCAAGATCTTCACGGGTAGCAAACACGTCCCATTCAAAGGCTCAAGGACAGCTGACGGATTAGTTGATGCTGCCTTTAAAGCCGTCAAGAGCAAGGCCTATGAGCGTCTCGGAAAGAGACCCGAAGATTCCGGATCAGACAAGGTACAGGTTTTGAAAAGTCTTGATAGACTCATTAAAGGTTACATGTCCCGGACTAAAGAAATAAATCATAATATGTGGTGATAGAAAACTCTCATTAAATTTTAATGATTTTAAGGCATCACCAGTATATTTTTTTATTAAATACTTCTTTCTTGCATACTCATCTGCATCTGGTTAGACTGGAAGCCAACTCCTACATAGCTGAGAAAAGGCTAAGCAGGTTGATTGACTTCTTGCATAATATAATATTTATTTATTTTATTGCAATGCTAACTTAATGCATTTGAAGAAACAATGGGATTTATGGTTAGCTAAACAATTCTCATTTAATTTTATGCTCACAAAGATAAACCATTTTATTTTTTTACTATTTTACACATGGACTGCTTTCTCATTTTTTTTTTTCGCCAAAAAGAATGATAGCAAAATGTAATAACAATGTCCTGCTATTGTAATATTTTTATTGTAAAAGTATGGAATGCAGTATTTTTTTCATTTATTATTAATTAATTCTTCAATCTCTCAATCATCACTACATTTTTTTTAATCTATTCAACATATACTGACATTCATATAAAAATCAAAATCAATTTGAATCTAATTCTAAAATCTCAACACCAAGTTACTACATTACAAAATTTTCACTAGCAACCTGCACCAACCACATTTGGTCACAACATACCATGGAAAAAAACCAACAGAAACACTTCTGAAACTTCTCCACCAACAACACCAGGTGATCAGCAACTAAATAACATCCTGGACACATGTTTACCTGACTTTAAAACAGATGTCGATCAACGACAAACTACAACAAAAATAATAGCTCGGATGAAAGAAGCGCTAAAAACATCTGATAAAAAAAAAACTATCACAAAAGTTTCTGTAAAGACGACTACAACAAACGTTCCTGTTAAAACAACTACAACAAACGCTTCTACAAAAACAACTCGCATGAGAATATACGATAAGTTTAAAATGCTACAAAAGCGGGTTTTCCGCGGTGATATAAAGCGTGAAGAGAAAGCGAAAATTATTAAGATTTTAATGAGATTGAAGTACGTGCTTCAAAACAAGGGAGTTGTATATGCAAATGCATCAGTTATCAAGCGCCGACGTTCAAATAAACGGCAGGGACGCAAGTCACTAATAAATAAAATATAAACTTTCTACTATTCTATTTTTAAAAGTACAACCAGCTACCTATCCTGTAATAAAACCTTTAGTGTCTAAACACACTATGCCGAAGGTACGCGACCGAAGTTCGGCATGATTACGCCTGCAATGCTATTTGTGTCTAAACACACTATGCCGAAGTTACGCGACCGAAGTTCGGCAGGATTACGCCCGCAATGCTATTTCAATGCTATTTAACGCAACGTAATTTCGGCATAATGTGTCGTCAGTAATTGAAATAGCATTGCAGGCGTAATCATGCCGAACTTCGGTCGCGTAACTTCGGCATAGTGTGTTTAGACACTTTGAATGACTGACGACACATTATGCCGAAATTACGTCGCATTAAATAGTATTGCAGGCGTAATCATGCCGAACTTCGGTCGCGTATCTTCGGCATAGTGTGTTTAGACACTTATACATGAACTAGCTTCTACCTCGTCTGCGTAAAATTTCTTGTTACCCCGACCCACCTCGTCGCATCGCATCGTCTACCCGCGCTATTACTTTGTTTTCGCGGTTTTTTTTGGTTTTTGTTCGGCTCCTGAGAGTCCTAGCGTGACGTTAAGTAGCCTATAGCCTTCATCACGAACTGGGCTATCAAATGCCAAAATATTTCTTTAAATCCTACTGGTTGTTCCAGAGGTTAGCGCGTTCAAACAAACTGTTCAACTTTATTATTAGGATTTTCATAAGTAGTAAACTTAGAAGATTTTTAAGGCGTCACGCGTCATAGGAAAACTAGTGATTGAATTTGCTTGTGGGTTTAATGATTTATCACCAGTGATCGGAATAGGCTGAATATATTTACCTAAAGTTTAAAAAACAGAGACGGAAATCGGAGACTTCCTTATGACAATTGTTTTTTATCGGTGAATTTACCGGATCTTTAATGTATGTACTTAACTTTCAATATCTTATTTTATCATTAACATTATAAATGCTTTAATAAATCGTAATCAATGTTTTGATTAATAAAATAACCAATATTATTATTTTTTTTTATTATTGGTTATTTTTTTTATTTTGCATTTTTAATGTTAATGATAAAATAAGATATGTACAGTTACATAGTTAAAGTTCCGGTAAATTTACCGGTAAAAAAAATTGTCGTAAGGAAGTCTCCGATTTTCGTCTCTGTTCTTTAATCTTTAGGTAAATATACTCAGCCTATTCCGATCACTGTTTATCACACTAATATTATAAAGGCGAAAGTTTGTGAAAGCTGACACCTTGGATTAACATTATAGGCTACTTTTTATCCCGATATTCCCACGGAATCGACATTTACGCGGGTGAAACCGCGGGGCGCAGCTAGTATTTTTATAAATGCATACATTGTTCTACACACAGTTGTTGCATTTCCAATGTAAACATGATTACTTGACATACACGTGTATTTTAAAGGACATTAAAAACTTGAATAATTTATTTAATCAAGTGTTCTAGAATTGTTTGATAATGTAAATAGTAACATTGAATAATGTGACCTTTGTGGGGGTGATCTTCGGAACTACTGATCAGATTCCGAAAATTGTTTTACTAATGGAAAGTTTTGCCGAGTGTCATAGGCAGTGGTCGGAATAGGCTGACTATATTTACCTAAACTTCGGAGAACAGAGACAGAAAGTGGAGACTTCCTTACGACGACTTTTTTTTTCCCGGAATTCGGGAAAAATCTTAAATAAGTTGAAAATAAGCTTTATTTAAGATGGGTAAAGGCTATTTTTAACTAAACTTAGTTTAGGCTTAGTTAAGGTAAATATAGTCAGCCTATTCCGATCACTGGTCATAAGGATATAGTTTGAATTAAAACAAAAAAATTAACGCGGTCGCGGGCCGAAGCTAGTATTCATCTATACAGAAACTAAAAGTATGAGCTTCTTTGTATACAGCGGGCGTTGACATCTTATCTTCATATCTCGTAGCTGACGCGCCAGCCGTGTTTGTTATGTCAACAATTGTATCTATTTTAAGAGCCAAACTAAACGAAAACGAACTAAATCATTATAAAGAAATAACGATGATTAAGAAAAGGGTTTGAAGATTTTTAAATGGAGCCTGGCATAGTACTGTCACGCCATTTTGAGAATGAGAAGATAGTAAGGTTCAAAGTTGATCACGTGGCTTAATCATCAAAATGAAAATGAATATCTCGGGAACGTTAGACTGTACGGGATTTAGTCTTAATTATGTTTTCCGTTTGCATTGATGTCAGCTATTGAATTATACAGGGTAAGGCTAAGTTTATAAATAAAGGGGTCCAGATTTCGTCACGATGTTTTTCATCACCAATGTCAGTGATGTCCAAAATAGACTTAGGGCTGACTTTTCCATCGCCAGATAACTTTTATTCAAAGAATAAAATTGACGTTTGACAGTTTTTGTATGAAACAAATGTCAAAATTTCAAAATTATTCCTCAAATAAAGTTAGATGGTTGAAAAATCAGCCCTTAGAAAAATATGTAAGGATTCCTGACTGGCTAATCTATACAGGGTTATTGGTAAAACATTAACAACCTCTTAAGAGGTCATTGTACTCGTCCACAGATTACTAAATAGTTAACTCGTCAATATGAACAACTTTTACTATGGGATCAAATGTCAAATAGCGAAAAAAAAATCAGCTGAAGAATTATACGAACATAAATGTAGGGAACAGCTGATTTTTTTTTCGCGATGTCAGGTTTGGTCCCATAGTAAAAGTTGTTCATAATGATGAGTACAATGACCTCTTAAGAGGTTATTAATGTTTTACCAATAACCCTGTATAGGTCTCATGCGAGGCCGCGATTTTCAAAAAGGCGCGTCATTAGGTATGTGACGGATCTTTGAAGTATTTCAAAGGACGGATCTTTGAAGTACCTATTTCAAATGGCTTCGCTTTATAATTCTGGCCACCTTAGTACCTACTTAAAAATATTGAAAAAATACTGAAAGCTTCGCTCCTCAATCTTGATGATGAGACTGCATTTTCGTGAATTTTACCGAGGGGGGTTGTACCTCGTATCAATCCTCATAAGTTAAATTCGATGCTAATAGCATCTGGATATGAAGTCTCGAATCTCAGACCTGCGTAATGTAGTATGATATGTTTGGAGAATCTTATGAATTTGTTACTTTTCTATAAGTAATCTAGTATAAAAACAGAAATCGAAGAATCTCAGACATAGCGTAGGAGGAAATAAAATTTTGTTGTCGCATATCATCCGTCGCGTCGCCCACTAAACTCCTACGCATCCTCTCACTTTAGAAAATGTTCTATTGGGACACGTCAGTGAGCTTACTGACTTCCTTTTAAGGTTTGGCACCGTATATGTATATGGAAGAATGATCTTACCTCATTAGGTACCTTGTCTAAGTTTTAATTTATTTTGTACTAGCTGCGCTCCGCGGTTTCACTCGCATAAGTTTCGATCCCGTGGGAATATCGGGATAAAAAGTATCCTATGTATTAATCCTGGTTATAAACTATCTGTGTGCCAAATTTCGTCCCAATCCGTTCAGCCGTTTGTGCGTGAAGAAGTAACAAACATACAAACACACTCACGAACTTTCGCTTTTATAATTGTTAGTGTGACAATGAACTGTGTAGGTAGGTTGCCTGCAGTACTTATATCATACCTGAATTTTAATAAGGTATATGGAGTTTAGAAAATAGTTCGGTTTTGAAGAGTCTGTCACTCTTACATATTTGAATCTTTTATTTTACTTGTTTTTCTGAACTATCTTCAGCGTACACCTGACACGATACGACACAAGAGTTCGCTAGAAATTCTTCTGGTTTCCTTTGTTTGGCATGACGCAAACATTATTATTTTCATATGTGTACCTTTCATATTGTATCATACTTTCAGAAAAACAATGTTTAGGCAGGTAGTACAGTGCTGCTGTTTGATGGTCGTAAAATTGTAATAAATAATAAATTGCTGTAGAATGCAGTAAAAAAAATCATGACTACATTTTATTTTCTAAATCTCAATCTCATTTTATTTAGTGATAGTAAATGCCTATCCGGACACTGAAAATAGGCAGTATTTTATAAATAAAACAATGCACAAAAGATTGTCTATATTTCGAGTTTACTGTTTGTTGTAGGTATATTTATTGTAGACAGGTCATTAGCATAGACAAGTAATTTATTTACACAGTTATTTTCTTTATTCGTCTTAACAAAAATGGATTCTTGCCAACAGTTATTTTGGAACAGTAATAAATGTCCACTTACGGAATTATCTTAGAAATATTGCGCACTTTTTATTTGTCTGGACTATAACACCACTTCTTTTGTCCCCTTAGTGTCTAAACACACTATGCCGTAGGTACGCGACCGAAGTTCGGCACGATTACGCCTGCAATGCTATTTGAATTACTGACGACACATTATGCCGAAATTACGTTGCGTTAAATAGCATTGCAGGCGTGATCGTTTAGACACTTAGTGTATAAACACACTATGCCAAAGTTACGCGACCGAAGTTCGGCAAGATTACGCCCGCAATGCTATTTAACGCAACGTAATTTCGGCATAATGTGTCGTCAGTAATTCAAATAGCATTGCAGGCGTAATCATGCCGAACTTCGGACGCGTAACTTCGGCATAGTGTGTTTAGACACTTAGACGCTATACATGTGTATTACTTTACTATGTATTTACCATTAATTGCCTTACATGTCCAAATCGTCGGCGTCGTATTCTAGGCATTTGGTGAATTGTTAAGGTTCTAGAGAATTTTTTATGCCAAAAATTTTTTTAATATTATCACCTAACAAAATACCTTGTTTATTATTGTAAAATAGAAGTCACGCATTTTCTTGTATCTTCCATGTTCGAGTCTTAATAAAAATTCTTTCTCCCATCTTCATCTAGTCTGATATAAATTTACTCCTCCACAGTCGGACTCAGACGTGATCACGCTGACGGACGAGAACTTCAAGAAGCTGGTGCTGGACAGCGAAGACTTGTGGCTGGTGGAGTTCTACGCGCCCTGGTGCGGACACTGCAAGAACTTGGAACCCCACTGGGCTAAGGCTGCTTCTGAACTCAGGGGCAAGGTTAGTAGTACAAGAGGGTTTACAACTAGCTTTGCTTGTGGCTCTGCCTGGTCTCCAGGTTAAAAGATGTTATCCAACTTTTTATTTTAACAAAATCTGCTTTGTTTACCTGTAAAACTTTTGAACTAGACAGGCCTCCCCATCTCCATTTGGGTAGGCTTAACTAAAGAACGCCACGCGACGATCTTCACATACAGATACACTTTTGGTTCATATATTTTCTGTATCTGGTAGTGGTCTTTTTAAATAACATCAATTAAAATTTTTTTTCCTGTGGCAACACTACAGCTAACAGCTGTTAAAAACTTGTTCTCGTAATTTTAATCTTAAATATTAAATTTCGTTTGTTTATTAGGCCTATTACCAATTACTCCTCAAGTAAATAGGATAATAATGTGTATTTTGTGTTAGATTCACATAACTAGTGCAAATAATTGTAAATATTTCAATGTGAATCAGTGACAGTTGCCGGCACAAGTGAATTTTGCATTGTCATCTCGATATCAGGTACAATACTCTATATTCTGCTTGGTATTAGTTTGTTTACGTACTACAATTTCAACAGCAATTAGTTTGTTCATTTTTAGTAAGGCTACTTATTGATGCCAATGACCTTTGAACGTAAACATAACCTTACTGTGGTTTGGTGACAGAACTCCTTAGAATTGCATCTAAATTTCATTTTTCCCTTAAAACTAATCATCTTCTCAACTGCTGCCACAACTACCTTCTCTCTTCTAATTTCTTGTCGCTTCCTTACTAGTTTTTATCATGATTATGACTCGCAGCGCCCGTGCTCGCCTCGGAGAGTCCAAACTCAATGAGGCTTTGAGCGCCTTAAAGGCGTCAAAGGAGTCCTGTGACCAACTAATTAAGGAAATAGAAGACAATGAAAGGGTGCTCTTTGATGCCCACGACAAGAATAGGAAGTTAAAACTTGAAATGGCTCAGATATATACTCAATACACTGATGCCATAGAAGAACGGGATAGACTTCAACTTATTGTGGACGGGTTCAGCCAGTGTAGCACAGAGTATGAACAAGCTCTTAGTCAAAAACATACATTACAACAGCAGCTACATGAGGCTCAAAGTCAAATAACACAACTTGAGACAACCAATCTTAACATCACCGCCTCACTGAACCAAAGTCTGTTCAATGAATTGATGCCTATTGCCCCGTCAATGGTTTCTGCCATAAATCCCACATACACTATTGATTTGACAGCTGATGATGAATCAAAATCATATAATTCAGTGAGGGTAGTAACCAGTAAAAATAAACTTAAAAAATACATTAAAATTAATAAATACATTGTCAAAACACAAAAAATGGTAAAAAGACAAAAGTTCTTTATCAAAAACGTTAAATTGAATAGAGAAAGGTTGAATTTACTCAAACAATTAGACATGTATTCTTATAATTTGGAGCAGAGTACTAGGAAGTACAAAATTGACACAGAAACCTTGCAATCTGAACTTGACCATCTACAGGAGAAACTTAGTTCAATGACCAACAAATATAATACCTCTGAAGACCTAATGAGGGAATATGTGTTAGCAATGAATGAGCTAGTAAACTCACAAAAAAACAACTGTGAGCATTGTCAGACACCATCTAATGTGCTTACACCGGACCATTCATTGTCAACTTGCAATACCACCTTACTGCAGCCCTGTGTTGATTTGGTAATTCCTTCTATTAATAGTTCGTATAAACATTGTAAACAAACTTTAAATAATGATATTGTATTATTTTGTGATGAGATTGGTAAGGACTTAGGTCACTTATTGACAGATGAATATCCAGGACACTCGATAGTAAATTACTGTATGCCTGGTTGTTCTTTGTTTCATATTATGAAAGAAATTATTAAATGTAACTTTACCCAGGATACAACTTTATTAATTTTTATGGGTAATAGGGGAAATCTAAACAAAGGAGAACTGCTCCAGTATCATAGAACTTTATGCAACCTTAGTTTAAGAAAAGTTGTGTTGTTTACATTTCCTTATAGTAACAGTTTGCCACAGGAAGAAAATAGCTTAAGATTTGAATTGAATATGACATTACATAACTTGACATTTAATAATAACATGTTCCATTTAGTTGATATTAACAATTATGTTAGTAATAATTTTTATTTGACAAAAGATAGATATAACAATGTTATGTACTATCTTTCTGACTATTATAAAAGACAGATAGCTGTGTCTCTATCTTATTTTTTTTCTATTACAGCCAAAAATTTGGCTAAACAACTTGCTTCTTTTGAGCAATGCAACAATATTATAAATACTTCTGCCAATAATTTGGTCACTATTAATGACATTGTTAATAATTTAAATTAGAAATTAAGACAATAGAGGCAACCTCTAGCTATAATAGTAAAAATAACTCAAAAAAAAAGTTAAACTCAGTAAATAGTATCAACCTAGTGCATCAAAATATTCAAGGATTTATGAACAAAGATTTAGAAGTAGAATTATTTATGAATTTTAATAGTATTGACATTCTTTGTATAACAGAACATTGGCTGAAAAGCCACCAGTTCTTGTTCAATTTTAATAATCACCAGGTTGGTAGTTCGTTTAGCAGAATAAATGCTATACACGGTGGCTCATTAATTTTAGTAAGTAACCAGCTCAAATTTAAAGATCGTAAAGATATTGTGAGCCTATCTGTTGAGCGTACAGTTGAAATTGCCTGTATAGAATTGGAGCACTCTATTGTATTAAGCGTGTATAGACCCCCTTCAGGATTGTATGACTGCTTTGAAAAAGTAATGGATGAAGTGTTACACAGGATTTGTAACTCAAACAAGTCCGTTATCATTTGTGGTGATTTTAATGTCAATTTATTAGAAAACTCAGGTTCTTGTAGTAAAATTTTAAGTCTGTTTCAGTCCTACAATCTTCTAAACCTATTTTTGGAGCCAACAAGAATAACCCCTACTAGTGCCACATGCCTAGATAATATTTATACAGACATTATACCAAGCCACAAAGAAATTATAACTTTACTAGATTCTGATCATTGCGGGCAAAGGATAACTATTCAAAACCTAAACAAAAAAGTGGCTAAAAAGGATATCACTGTTAACCCCAAAACTGCAAGTCGCTTGGAGGCTTTTAAAGGTAAACTCATTAATAAACTACCAGTTTTATCTAATCATGCTGATCCTAATCAACTTTATGATAATTTTTTTAATGTATACTGTAAACAATTTGATTCCACCTTTATTCCCAAGACTATCTCAGTTAATAGCAATGCATCGTTCAGTGATTGGGCTACCATTGGTATTCATAAAAGTAGAACACGGCTTTATGAATTGTACAATGAAAGGAATTATATTAACACTGATGAATTTAATTTGTATGTTAGAAATTATTCAAAATTATTTAAAAAAGTTTGTTATATGGCCAAGTCACGCTATTTGGGTTCAAAGATTAAAAACAGCAGTAATGTAATTAAAACGACTTGGAATATTATTAATAGTGAAACGGGAAGATCTAGTAACCGAAATACTGACTACAGCCTGTCTATTAATGACAACATAATAAAATCAGACTCACAAGTCGCCGAGGCATTTGAAAATTTCTTTTCACATATTCCCGTTTCAACTACTAAATCACTAAACTCATCACCTTCTGTTGCTGAGTCTTTGCTTAAGGACAATGTTAATGGTTGCGATTCGGAATTTAATTTTGAATATATTACCTGTAGAGATATAATTAAAACCTTTCACACTTTAAATGTAAAAAAGACTGCAGATCTGTGGGGTAATTCTGTAGAAGTAGCTAAGTCTATTATTGACATTGTGGCACCTACTCTAGCTCTTATCTTTAATAGTTGTATTGACAATGGGGAGTTTCCTGACCTTATGAAAAATAGTAAAACAATACCTTTGTTTAAATCAGGTAGTACATCAGACCCCACAAATTATAGACCTATTTCTGTACTACCTACCTTTAGTAAAATTTTTGAGAAATTAATTTTAGACCAAATGCAAAGATTTTTTAATAAACATAAATTATTACATAGCAAACAGTTCGGTTTTACAAGGGGTCGTTCAACTACTGATGCCGGTGTTGAACTTTTAGGACATATTTATAATGCATGGGAAGATAAATGCGATGCCTTGGGCATCTTTTGTGATTTGTCCAAGGCATTCGATTGCGTTCTTCACGAAACGTTAATCAGGAAACTCCGCCACTACGGGATCCGAAACACTGCTCTGGATCTTCTTACTTCATACTTGAGTAAAAGGATTCAGAGCGTTGACGTTAATGGAAAAAGATCACCCGGATCTATAGTAACAATGGGAGTCCCACAGGGCTCAATTCTTGGTCCTTTCTTGTTTCTTATTTATATTAATGACTTGCCGTACCTCATAAAGGATAATCATGATATAGTGTTGTTTGCAGATGACACTTCTCTTTTGTTTAAACTTAAACGTCAGCAGTTGGTTACTGACGATGTAAATAGCGCGATCTCGAAAGTAGTCCACTGGTTCAATGTTAATAATTTGCTTTTAAACGAGAAAAAAACCAAATGCATTAAGTTTACGCTACCCCACGTTAGGCAGGTGAAAACTAATGTGTTGATAAAGGGCGAGGAATTGAATCCTGAAGACAACACATTATTCTTGGGCATAACTTTGGATGCTAAGCTTCAGTGGGGTCCACATATAGATAAATTGTCAAAAAAGCTAAGTTCCGCAGCATATGCTGTTAGAAAAATTCGTAATTTAACTGATATAGAGACTGCCCGTTTAGTGTACTTTAGCTATTTTCATAGTGTAATGTCGTACGGTATTCTATTGTGGGGAAATGCCGCCGATATTCAGACTATCTTTGTTTTACAGAAGCGAGCTGTTCAATCAATTTATAAATTAAGTCCGAGACACTCTCTCAGAGACAAATTTAAAGAGATTAATGTAATGACTGTGCCTTCTCAGTATATTTATGAAAATCTTTTATATGCCCATAAAAACATAAAATTGTTTAAAAAATACAGTGATATCCATAATATAAATACTAGAAATAAACACAAATTTGTTGTACCTACAACAAGGCTCAAAAAAATAGGTGGCTCGTTCAGATGCCAATGTATACGCTTTTATAATAAGCTACCAAGCCACGTTCAAGATCTAAGCCTCAATAAATTCAAATCATTCATTAAACGTAAGTTGTGCCAGAAAGCCTTTTATACCGTTAAAGATTATATTGAGGACAAAAAGGCTTGGGATTGAGCTGCTTCAAATTTCTGCATTTTGAATGACTTTTTTTTTTTTTTTTATATACACATTGACATTAATGATTTTTTTTTAAAAACAATGACATTTACTTACTTTGTAAAGTATTATATATATAATTTTTTTTTTTTACATTGTGATTTGTGAATGTGAAGACGATGTGGGTCATTTTATTAATTTTTTATGTTTTATTTTTCTCTCTGTTCTATTACTTGATTTCTTTTTTTTTCTCTCATGGTCTGGCAGTTTGAGTAATTTATGTGGCCTACCCAAATGTCCTTTCTTTGGTATTGTTCGTCGAATCGTTGAGCTCCTTAAGTCTTGAGTTGAGCTGCACGATTTCTGACAAATGCGTGCACTGACTGGACAGGTCCTCTCAATCTGTGTGGTTCTTTCCTCAAAAGACCATCTCAGACATCGATCTACATGGTCTTCATATAACCTGACCAAGATTATGTCTGGACTTTAAAAGAGACTGTGACCTCTGAGTTTGTTTCGGCCTTTCTTCTCAGAGTAGTCAGATAGGAAACGCCGACCTCATCTAGTTTAAAAAAAACATGATTGACGTGTAAAAGTGTTTGTACAAACCTACTTACAAAAATAAAATCATTTATCATAAAAGAACAGTAATTTTGTCATTGGATATGAGAAGAAATATTATTTACATTTATTTATTTATTATTTAAACTTACACAAATTCACAAACATACAAGTATAGGCATGAAGTTCGAACCAAGAGAAAACTTAGACCGATTTAATAGCGGGTCCCAAACTAGGCACAGTTTAGTGACCCCAACACTATACAAATTTACTAATTGAATCGGTTCTGCTAGCGCAAGATAAAGAAAAACTGGAAGAATTAAACATAATATAAAGATTATTGTTAATAAAGGCTAGGAGAGGAATGTTTGGTTGGCAACCAACAGTATGGGGGCATTCCATTATCTTTTAGATTTAGATAATAGATAAAATGGAATTTAATATTAATAGTAAGTTTTACGCGTTTACCTAGATTACTTACCTTATCTTAAGCAAAATTTTGGTAATCGTATACTCATATTATTATAAAACTTCGAGTCATAATGTGAGTAATATTTTTTAACAAGAACTATGAAAATGTTCTTATTCATCACAGCAGGTGCTATATCCTAGATTACCGGTGTATTTGACTAATCGATTTCGCCAAGTACTTAAATCCAAAATATGCAAAAAAAAAATGCGTTTTGTTAAAACATACCACACTTACCACAACTGGCACAACCAGAAAAAAATCCTTTCTTATTTTTTATTACCTCTGTTAATTTAAAATCGGCTGCAAGAACTATAACTGTAAAGTTAATTGTTTTATCGTGGTAATGAATCAATAATACACCATAAAACTACTCTGCTAACCAATTTCCCAGTTAATGTCCTTATCAGCTAAACTTCTCGCTCTCTGTGCTGATAACGACAGTGCTTTGAAATTATCGTTTATATAATAACTTATTTACTTAACCACATAATTATGGTATCTAATTTCTGTTATCATATTTTTGTGATTGGGGTAAAATTACCGAAAATTATCAGAAATACTAGGTACTAATTTATATTGATCTTTTCATAAAACACCGAGGGCAAATTTTTCAATCGACAGATAATTTTTATTCGTGGGATAAAATTGACGTCTGACAGTTTTTGTATGGAAGAACTGTCAAAAATCCAAAATTATTCCTCCGATAAAATTATCTGGCGTTAGAAAAATCAGCCCTAAACAAGATGCTTTAAAATATGAAATCTTAACTAAATGACCCATATGGTTATTGTCTTGAAATGACTACTTATTTGCGAATCGGAGGGTGAAAATGTAATTGTTTCTAGTTAGCATGACACACGACGAATTGTTTCTAATTCATCAAATATCATTGACACATAACTCTAGAACCACATTAAAACAACACATCCTCCTACCTTCCAGGTGAAAGTAGGCGCCCTGGACGCGACAGTCCACCAGGCGATCGCCTCCCGCTTCCAAGTCCAAGGTTACCCGACCATCAAGCTGTTCCCCTCGGGCAAGAAGACCGCCGACTCTGCTGAGGACTACAACGGAGGAAGAACGTCCAGCGACATCGTGTCCTATGCTCTTGAGAAGCTAGCTGAGAATGTGCCCGCGCCAGAGATTATTCAGGTAAAGAGATCCGAGCTTTTTTCATTGCTGCAACGGCTTAAGGTATTTTCCTATAGAAAATTGCATATGCTGTTGTCAAGTTAGCCAGCTATATGACGTTTGGTTGGAGATTAATTGTGCCTATTAACCTCTGTATATTGCACTGATTGGCTCTCAATCAGCCGAGGTCCCGTAAAGTTTCGCACCATCGTACTGTCTGCTGTAAAAAAGATAAGTCTATTTATGTGACGTCAATTTTTAAAAATAAATAAGTACTTTTCAGATCCTCCCTTCTTGATCCATTACAGAGTTCTCCATCAAACATAGGTTTTTTCGATATTTTGTTACAACGTTTTTGTTGAATATTGTACAATCATTCTGAAACAAGTGAATTACTAGTACACTGATTTAAAAAAAAACCTTTCTTTTTTTACTTCATCGGTTTGCAGCCTAGCCTATAAAGATTATGTTAGGAAAACGGATTGTTTTTTCTCGTGTGTCCGCACCATTTCCAATATGTCGTAAACTTTATTACAGATGAGTTACTGCGCGAATATAAACATAATCACAGCTTATATAAGAACTTGGGTTTTATTATTGTTTATATTACCACTGTGGGTATGGGAAAACGTTATTGTTTCAAAATGTCAATTCTGAACAACAATGGACAATCATTGGAGATCCGTCTTAACACATTTTTGGGGATTATAGAAACAAAGGCATTTTAAATTTAAAAAGTGGTAATAATGTTGCCCAGTAAAACTATTTCGTAATTTCGATGATTGATCCTAAGCCCATAATAGACACCCGTGTTCCACTCACCGATATGTATACATGTAGAACTCCCCCTTTTTGTCTTATGTTTTCCCAAATCTAAGGCTATAGTGACATACAAATAAAATTAATATTTATCCAAATATGGTGTTTGAGAAAAATCTAGACACAAACTTTCCCCATATTTTTTTCCTGTAAAAATTGCCTGTTGCTCAAAAACGTTAAAGTGATAGCTTTGAATGGGGCGAGATATCAAGATGCATTTTCTATAAATAAACCATTAACTTTTAACTACAGATAAAATTATAATTTGCTCTGATTCCGAGTCGATTCCAATAAACCCTGGTATATTTTACTTGCAGATGAAACAAGAGAATCGTATGAAATTTAAAGCTTTGCAATATACAAGTTTACCTGAGAATATGACAAGATACGGCCTGAGAATATACCCAAAAATACGCTTCTTGACTGGTCGTAACCAACTTTCACTCGGCCTGTTAGTACAAGATAGCAATTTATAAATGTAAATAGCCATTGATTCGGCAAAGTTATATTTAATTGATCTAAAACGCAAAGTCTCAAGATATCGAACCAACACATCTATAAAACACACATTTATTAAAAATATTAGACCGCGATTACATTATCATTATATCCTCATCGATAAACTACGTAATTTCTGGCATTTAAAGGTGTCGTCGATGGGTCCTACGTATAAGGGCCAATGCAACATTTTGAGCATTTTCACTTTCTTGTGTTAAATGCTTCCTTTTACTATAGTTGACAACGTGCACAAAATAAATACACATTTTGTAGGTGAAAATATCATTTTTTGCTGCAGTAAAAGGGTTTATGTGGCACAATTTTAAGCGTATAAAGGCCACGAACATAATATGTGTCATAATAACTGTGCAAAGTTTTACAAACATCAGTTCAGGCATGTAAAAAATATATCAAATTGAAACTTTGAGAGCCTCTATTGAAAAGTTGTCAATTTGCACATTGGCCCTTATACATAGATCATCATCCATCATGTATATTGTAACGAGTCTTTTAAGCCTGTTACATGATATCGCGTTCTTTGCTTTAATTTGAAGGCAACGTGGTGGTGTTGCCATGTAAAAATTCATTTTTTTGAATCGGAATCGTGTAGTGGTCACACTAATTTTTTCTTTTGATGCTGTCAGTTGATTTTGACAGGTCACTTTCCGGCCTAAGCTTTGCATGGAGTGGAGTGATTTGAGAGCTCCTATGCAAATCTGGAAGTTATTACTTCCTATGGACAGCATCTAGTCCTAATTATGTGGTGGCTGATTTGCCTTTGTCGGCATCATAATGGGATTGCCCATATTTTTTAAAAAGGTTGGTAAAATTCTTCGTGGTTTCGTATTCACGTTGTCGCGTGGCTATTTAGATGGCGGACGTTAATAGTTTTCGATATTTGTTTCAGGATCTTTTGAACCTTATATATTTTTTGGATTAATTCATCTACTGATGTAAAAGCTGTTTTTGGAAAAGAAACGGTGAGTTAATTTGTATTAGGTCTTAACGATTTCGATCGCCGTGTTTGTCAACGCTGGACGTCAGCTAACAATTATTCATGTTTGATTTCAGCCGTGAGGCGTTTCTTATTTCTTTTTACTTCAAGACTTAAATTTTTAACGCTAGCCCCTACCGACATATATCATGGACCGCCTTGACGTCCCCGCGAAGATCAAAATCACCAAAATGAGCGTGGTTTGTTAGTCTATTCGCCGGAATGTGGTATGGTTTATAAAAACTTAACTTAAATTGACAAAAGTGCAATAATGACAGGACAAAAATTAATTTCTATTCCATCTTAGTTTTACACCTTAGAACTTAATATTAGAAAGGAATTTTCTTGTATATTGAGACCAGCAGCCTTCGGGTAATAAAATCGTTCAATGACTTTTGTGTCGATTTTTATTGATACTCCCCGCTTGAAGATTAAAAGTTTCCAGTTCCCGCAGGTTAGTCTATCCTTGGCATAGTTTGGTGTGTGCTCCTGGCGCCCGAATTTTCACTTCTACTTATTGTTTATTTATTTGGAGTACAACACACACATCTAATAATCACATTTCATAATATACATTTTTAATAACATCCACACTCTTTAAATTATATATATTTTTTTATTATTACAATTGGCGCCCGAACAGGGACTTGAAGTAGGTTTGTCTGGTACCTTATACTGTCATTATTGCACTATTAATTAATTAACTTATGAGTCTATTGTTTGCATTGGTTTGTTCTACATTGTTACTTTAATAACTTTGTGTTTATTTTGATTTTTGACTCATAAGTAGTACTTAACTTAATTTGGTGAATCTTTGTAAACAATGTTTGGTGTTTACAATTGATGCTTTTGTTTAATATCATGTTTTTTCTTAGCAAAGCCAACGGAAATGTATAGCATAGACTGCGTTTTGTTGTTCTCAACAGTACAGTTATTTTAAAAACTAAGTTCAACTTTTTAAGTAAATAATTTAATCCAATTGTTAAGTACAATATTGTACATTTAATTTATCTAGATTTAAGCTGCTTGTAAGTGATTATTGCACTTTTAAAACAATAAAATTAACGTAGTAATTTTTTATGGGAATACCCACATTGACTTTTATAATTAACCTCAAACTTGAGAATTTATTTTCAAACATTTAACTTTTTGAAACTTAGTTTTTGCTTTTCGTTTGCTATTCACCTTGCTACTGAGTTTACTCCTAACTTTCTGATGTTTGGTAGGGAGCTTATTCTTGATGCGTCATTACATCACTTTAGTAGTTCTGTTGATAACTTATCTCAACTAGAAATTTCAAATAGAAATGCTTATGCAGTTTCTCTTAATTCACTTAGTGATATTTTTGTTAAAGTTCAAGCTTACTTGTTAAAGGGGTATAAGCGTAATGCCGCTTATTATAATAAGGGTCGGAAAGTCATTTCTTTTGATGTGGGTGATATGGTGTGGAGAAGAAGTTTTCTTCAATCTAATGCACAAGCATATTTTTCAGCTAAACTTGCACCTAAGTTTGTAAAATGTAAAATAACTGAAAAGGTTTCAGATAACGTTTATGTTTTGAAAGATTTAAATAAAGGTTCAGTGGGACGTTATCATGTTAAAGATATTATTAAATTTTAATTTGGTTTCCAAGTGTTAGGTCTTGATTTTGATAATTTTGTTTGAAGGCCACTTTTGACAGTGTGATGTACGAGAGGATGGATGATAGGTTATCGGTGGTTTGAAAGATGTATGTTAGGTAACTTCTTATAAATTTGTTGAATTTGAGACATTCTAAAAATAAAACTTAGGTCATTCTGGTTAATTTAATACTATTTTTTTCACACCAAATATTTTTCACATCGAAGGATCTTATTTTATGTTTTGTTTGTTTTTGTTGGATTGTCTAAGATGTTATTTTTCTTTTTTAAGGGTAACCTACCTGTTTATATTTTATTAAGATCTTATACAACCCTACAGTTCAGGTAATTTCTACCTTGAGGTTAAAAAACTTAAATTCAATTTCAAGTTTTTGTAATCTTTTTTTTTTCATAGTTTAAAATCATTCTATTTCCTCTTCGTCATAAATAGTAATCGATTTTTAAATCTATTTTGTGCTGTTCGTTGACAGAATTGTTTCTCATTTTTACTGGAGTTTCATTCTTTTCAATGATCGGATTTGACTTTGTTAGTAACGCGTTCATCCTGGACTTTAATTTTTAGGGTCATTCTGTAACCTTTGTTACAAAATGCCTTATTATTTTTTGGATCTTGGTGTAGCTTTTGACCTTGATTTCGACTTTTTTCCATTGTGTTGGACTTTGTTGTTCCAATCACGATGCGAGATTTTGTTTTGACTTTCGTCATCCTTTTTCCTTTGCGTTCGGAAGTTCGGTGGTGGTATGCCGGTCGCATTGTGAAACTTTGGCTTTCGCTTTTTTTTGTTATTGAGATTTCTCATTGGAGATCTCAATATTTTTTGTGTTTGTCTGTGTTTGGGAGATTGGTAGTGTTGAGCCAGTCACAGCATTCACATTCTTTTACAGCTATTGTGCTCGGGAATTCAGTGGTGATGAGCCGATCACAATATGCTTTCCTTTGTCTCGTTGCAGGTTGTGCCTGTAACGGTATTTTAAATAAGGTCTTTCAGCTTTATTTAAAAACTTTTGTTCGGAGTTTTCAAATTTTTTGGATTGTTGAATACGGAGTTAGTCAGTGGCAATAGAGCCTAACTGCACTCATAGAGATGGTTGAGTTGGAAGCGGTTGACATAGTAGTCAGTGGCGATAGTGCCTAACTGCACTCAAAGTTGTACTGTTCCAAGTGGTTTGAAATTTTTAGTCAGTGGCGATAGGTGCCTAACTGCACTATAAAAATTGTAGTTTGTTTTGGTAAATTGTCCGAATTTGTTTGAAATTTTTAGTCAGTGGCTATAGTGCCTAACTGCACTGTTTTGGAGTTTTGGAGCGCTAAGAGATTTCTCTCTTCGTTTCATTTAATGAGTCTATATAACTTATAATTTTTTGTGTTTCACTATTTCGTTTTTGACTTTTTGTCATTTACATTTTTTTTTACTTTTATTAAATTCTTGAGATTTTGTCGTTTGACATTTTCAGAGTTGATTTGCACTTTGAATCTTATATGATTCTTTTTCTTTTTTTTGAATTAGAAAGTTGTTAAGACTGGTTTATTTGGTTGAAGATTTCTTTCTAATAAAAGAAAGTTCCTTTCTTTTATTTTCGGGAGGGGATGTAATGTAACGAGTCTTTTAAGCCTGTTACATGATATCGCGTTCTTTGCTTTAATTTGAAGGCAACGTGGTGGTGTTGCCATGTAAAAATTCATTTTTTTGAATCGGAATCGTGTAGTGGTCACACTAATTTTTTCTTTTGATGCTGTCAGTTGATTTTGACAGGTCACTTTCCGGCCTAAGCTTTGCATGGAGTGGAGTGATTTGAGAGCTCCTATGCAAATCTGGAAGTTATTACTTCCTATGGACAGCATCTAGTCCTAATTATGTGGTGACTGATTTGCCTTTGTCGGCATCATAATGGGATTGCCCATATTTTTTAAAAAGGTTGGTAAAATTCTTCGTGGTTTCGTATTCACGTTGTCGCGTGGCTATTTAGATGGCGGACGTTAATAGTTTTCGATATTTGTTTCAGGATCTTTTGAACCTTATATATTTTTTGGATTAATTCATCTACTGATGTAAAAGCTTTTTTTGGAAAAGAAACGGTGAGTTAATTTGTATTTGGTCTTAACGATTTCGATCGCCGTGTTTGTCAACGCTGGACGTCAGCTAACAATTATTCATGTTTGATTTCAGCCGTGAGGCGTTTCTTATTTCTTTTTACTTCAAGACTTAAATTTTTAACGCTAGCCCCTACCGACATATATCATGGACCGCCTTGACGTCCCCGCGAAGATCAAAATCACCAAAATGAGCGTGGTTTGTTAGTCTATTCGCCGGAATGTGGTATGGTTTATAAAAACTTAACTTAAATTGACAAAAGTGCAATAATGACAGGACAAAAATTAATTTCTATTCCATCTTAGTTTTACACCTTAGAACTTAATATTAGAAAGGAATTTTCTTGTATATTGAGACCAGCAGCCTTCGGGTAATAAAATCGTTCAATGACTTTTGTGTCGATTTTTATTGATACTCCCCGCTTGAAGATTAAAAGTTTCCAGTTCCCGCAGGTTAGTCTATCCTTGGCATAGTTTGGTGTGTGCTCCTGGCGCCCGAATTTTCACTTCTACTTATTGTTTATTTATTTGGAGTACAACACACACATCTAATAATCACATTTCATAATATACATTTTTAATAACATCCACACTCTTTAAATTATATATTTTTTTTTATTATTACAATATATAAATTAATATAAGTAAGGATTTGAAGATGAATGCACAAACTGCACTGCAATGTAACTATGAGCCATAAAGCCATGACTCAACTCAACTCATGCCTTGATTATATAGATTAGCCAATCACGAATCCTTATATATTTTTCTAAGGGCTGGTCTTTCAAACCTTAGTAAAATTTTTGAAAAACTTATTTTGAATCAATTGCAAAGATTTTTTAATAACAATAAATTACTGCATAATAAACAGTTCGGTTTTACAAGGGGTCGTTCGACTACCGATGCAGGAGTTGAACTTTTAGGACATATTTATAATGCATGGGAGGACAAATGCGATGCCTTGGGCGTCTTTTGCGATTTGTCCAAGGCATTCGATTGTGTTCTTCATGACACATTAATCAGGAAACTGCACCACTACGGAATCCGGAACGCCTCTCTGGATCTTCTTACTTCTTACTTGAGTGATAGGATTCAGAGAGTTGATGTTAACGGAAAAAGGTCACCCGGATCTGTAGTAAGAATGGGGGTCCCCCAGGGCTCAATTCTTGGTCCTTTCTTGTTCCTTATTTATATCAATGACTTGCCGTACCTCATAAAGGATAATCATGATATAGTGTTGTTTGCAGATGACACTTCTCTTTTGTTTAAAATCAAACGTCAGCAGCTGGTTACTGACAATGTAAATAACGCCCTTGCAAAAGTAGTTAACTGGTTTAATGTCAATAACCTACTTCTTAACGGAAAAAAAACGAAATGTATTAAGTTTACGATACCCCACGTTAGACAAGTAGAAACTAGTGTTCTCATTAAGGATGAAGAGTTAAAACCCGAAGATACCACAGTATTCTTAGGCATAACGTTGGATGCCAAGCTTCAATGGGGCCCCCATATAGATAAATTGTCAAAAAAGCTTAGCTAAAAAAGCTGCAGCATACGCCGTTAGGAAAATTCGTGATTTGACTGATTTAGAGACAGCCCGTTTAGTTTACTTTAGTTATTTTCATAGTGTGATGTCGTACGGTATTCTGTTGTGGGGAAATGCCGCCGATATTCAGACAATTTTTATTTTACAAAAAAGGGCAATTCGTTCTATTTATAAATTAAGTCCTAGACACTCCCTCAGAGACATATTTAAAGAGATTAATATAATGACTGTGCCTTCTCAGTACATTTATGATAATCTTTTGTATGCACATAAAAATATTAATCTGTTTAAAAAATACAGTGATATCCATAACATAAATACTAGGAACAAACACAAATTTGTTGTTCCTACAACAAGGCTCAAGAAAATAGGTGGCTCGTTTAGATGCCAATGTATACATTTTTATAATAAACTTCCTAGCCACATTCAAGAACTAAGCCTAAATAAATTCAAAGCTTCTATAAAGCGAAAACTATGCCAGAAAGCCTATTATACTGTAAAAGACTATATTGAGGACAAAAAGGCTTGGGATTGAGCTGCTCCAATAGGTTTAGACAGTGAATGTTATTTTGCAATTTTTACACTTTAATATTTTCTTTTTTTTTTTAAGTATCTATTTACTTACACAATGACATGTACATTTACTGTATAAAGTATTATATTATTTTAATTATTGTGAATGTGAGGACTATGTGGGTCATTGTTTACATTTTAATCGTGGTCTGGCAGTTTGAGTAGTTTATGCGGCCTACCCAAATGTCCTGTCTTTGGTATTGTTCGTCGAATCGTTGAGCTCCTGAAGTTCTGAGTTGAGCTGCACGGTTACTGACAAATGCGTGCACTGACTGGACAGGTCCACTCAATCTGTGTGGTTCTTTCCTCAAAAGATCTTTTCAGACACTAATCTACATGGTCCTCAAAGACTATGTCCGGATTTTTATATACACATTGACATTGATGAATTTTATTTAGACAATGACATGAATATTTACTTTGTAAAGTATTTTTTATTTTTCTTTTCATTTAATTATTGTGAATGTGAGGACTATGTGGGTAATTTTTTTTTTTTTTCTGTTTTCCTTCTTAGTTTTAATCATGATCTGGCAGTTTGAGTAATTTACGCGGCCTACCCAAATGTCCTTTCTTTGGTATTGTTCGTCGAATCGTTGAGCTCCTCATTTCTGAGTCGAGCTGCACGATTTTTGACAAATGCGTGCACTGATTGGACAGGTCTGCTCAATCTGTGTGGTTCTTTCCTCAAAAGACCATTTCAGACATCAATCTACATGGTCTTCACACGATCTGACCAAGATTTTGTCTGGACTTTAAAAGAGACTGTGACCTCTGAGTTTGTTTCGGCCTTTCTTCTCAGAGTAGTCAGATAGGAAACGCCGACCACATCTAGTTTTTAAAAAAAAATATGATGACGTGTAAAAGTGTTTGTAAAAACCTACTTACAGAAAATAAATCATTTATCATTTATCATTTAACCATCTGATAACTATATTCAAGAAATAATTTTGAAATTTTGACATTAATTTGTTTAATACAAAAACTGTCAAACATCAATTTTATTCTTTGAATAAAAGTTATCTGGCGATGGAAAAGTCAGTTCTAAGTATATTTTGGACACCACTGATATTGGCGAAGAAAAACATCGTGAAATCTGGACCCATTTAGGGCGCGTACACATAGAACGTCCGTTTTACAGGATTCTTTTGTAACAGATCATAACTGATCTCTTTTTCTTTTTTACTGGATCCGGAATACTGTATTGTGTGTGAACTCGCTCATACAACTACATATGCCATCAAATAAATTATTAAATAAAAAATGTCCTTGTTCCCGCAGGTCATCGACGAGAAGTCGATGCAGGCGTGCAGTGACAAGCCGCTATGCGTGGTGTCCGTGCTGCCTCACATCCTGGACTGCAACGCGGCCTGTCGCAACGACTACCTCGCCATCCTGGCGCGCCTCGGAGACAAGTACAAGAACAAGATGTGGGGGTGAGTCACTTTGTCACTAGTTAATGATGTCATTAGTCCATCCCAGCCTTAGCACAAATTACTAAATAGTTACTACGTAACAGATACTTCACTCAGTAGAAAATTTCCAATACCTATTGCTATAATAGCCTACTCCGTCGCGTCAGCAACCGCTGCATGCACAAATGTGCCTAAATGCTCAAGTGTACATTTGTGATTGCTTCGCACCGCGCGATCCCACAGCAATCACAGGGCTGCCTCTTCGATAAAATTAAATTAACATAACTATTTGTGTCTATTTTATTGAGAACTGTGAATATGTTCTGACTATAGGTGGTAGTATAAAATTGTATGTTTATAAAATATATTTTTTTATAAATTGGTGCTGACTGTGCAATACATCTAAAACATAATTATAGAGGTCAGTGTGTAGGTAAAATAAAAAATGTTAGGCGTTTATCCCTTCTTTTACTTGATTTGCACCCATCTACTGCACACAAGGCACCAGACGGCATCGTAGGTACGCGTACAAACGAATGGAACGATTAAAAATTGAACAACGTGCGTGCGCTTCGCTTGCGAAAACCGCACTGAATTTGGTCCGCAAACGGCCCGAAACTGCTCGGCCGGGCGGTAGGTAATTATTTATTTATTTATTTATTTAATACTTCAAGCACATAAATGTACAGAGGCGGACTTAATGCCATAGGCATTTTCTACCAGTCAACCTTTGGGTGATGCAGAGACAAAGAGTGGTAGGTGCAATCAAGAACATTGAGGAATAAATATTTTAAATATAAAAATACGCATATACCTATTAAAACTATGAATATAATATATACCTAATTACATATAAATATAAGAACAAATAAATATACATAAATACATGAATATACTTACTAAAAAGAAATAAGACAAACAATGAGAAAATATTACCGTTGTGATGATACTGCCAGCTTCTTGCGAATGTGCTCGCGAGCCTTAACTTTAAAAGATAATCGGTTGGTTGCCATCCTGATTTCCTGGGGGAGCGCATTCCACAGAGAGATAGACTGAACGAAGAAGGAAGAGTGAATGAAGTCTGTGCGGTGAGTGGGACATAGGAGAAGACGATTGTGTGATGAACGTAGATTTCTATTGTGGTTGGCGCAAATGTACTGAAAATGGGGGGCTAGATAACTAGGGGAAGATGGAGAATTAAGAAATGAGAACAAGGTGGTCAGCGCCCGAAGCTCTCTGCGCTGGCGTATGGGTAACCACTTTAGAAGCGACCGATGCGCAGAGACATGATCATATTTACGCAGATTGAAAACGAATCGAATGCAATTATTGAGAAGGCGGTCAAGTTTGTTGAGGAGATCTGCATTCAGGTCATAGTAGCACACATCACCATAATCGATGATAGGGAAAATAAGGGACTGTACAAGCATTGTCTTCGTACTTGATGGTAATAGATTTTTCAACCGGTACAGAGCCCGCAGCGTTCCAGTAACTTTCTGACTCACCCTAGCAACTTGAGTCTGCCAGTTTAGAGTACAATCAATGTGCAAGCCTAAGTCCTTCACGTCAGTACCAAAAGGAACGATCGTACCATTGAATAGAACTGGCGGCAAGGTTGTACTATCTATCTTGCTAATACTACGAGAACTGCCAATGATGATCGCCTGACACTTCGTAGGGTTTACAGCTAAGCCAAATCTATCAGACCAGGTTTTTATGGCTATCAAGTCTCAATTATAGCGCGCAAGTACATGGAGTGACGGAGGCCTGGCTGTAGCCAGCTCAGCCTCAATCGGGAAAAAACTGGCCAAGTGCGAGTCGGACTCGCACACGAAGGGTTCCGTACCACAAGGCAAAAACGCCGAAAAAAAACACGTTTGTTGTATTGGAGCTCCCCTTAAATATTTATTTTGTTCTGTTTTTAGTATTTGTTGGTATAGCGGCAGAAATACTTACATCATCTGTAAAAAATTCAACTGTCTAGCTATCACGGTTCATGAGATACAGCCTGGTGACAGACGGACAGTGGAGTCTTAGTAATAGGGTCCCGTTTTTACCCTTTGCGTACGGAACGTTTTTTCCAATTCGGCCTACTATACTAGCTAGCTAGCCTTTTCCAAAAAAATTGTGATTGAAAGAGGGCCCGTGACTCCGACAATTTTATGGCTATTCCGTCATCTTGAAGTTAGAGTACCATTTGGGCGAAAGTCTGTATTTTTATATAACATACAGCCGCTACAATTATTTCCAGTTCACGGTGCATAATCTCTACATTATACATTACACCATGACTATTATAGTCAAATATAATATTTGATTTTGGTCTTATGGGATTTCAGACTAGCCAATTGAGAGAACATTTTTTTTACCATCATTTGTTTACTTTAACTATGTTCATTTGTTAATAAAAATGCGTGTTATTTCAGATGGGTGTGGGCCGAGGCTGGTGCGCAGACTGCTCTAGAAGAATCCTTAGAACTCGGCGGCTTCGGCTACCCCGCCATGGCTGTCGTCAACGCCAAGAAACTCAAGTTCTCAACCCTCAGGGGATCCTTCTCCGAGACTGGCATCAATGAGTTCCTTAGGTAAGTTTATTTTATACATTACTAGCTGCGCCCCGCGGTTGCACCCGCGTAAATGTCGATCCCGTGGGAATATCGGGATAAAAAGTAGCCTATATGTTAATCCACGGCGTCAGCTACCTCCATACCAAATTTTATCAAAATTGGTCCAGCCGTTTGAGCGTGAAGAAGTAACAAACATATAAACACACACACACACTCACAAACTTTCGCCTTTATAATATTAGTCTGATTAGCAACCCTGATTCACATGGTATTTACTTGCCTTGACAAACATCGAGAGTTCTTTATTAATATATCTATGTTTAATATTAATCTATTATACATTTATAAACCTTCCTGAATAAATTCTCTACATTATGGCGAAAACTGCACCAAAATCGTTTGCATAGTTTAGTCACAGAAAAACACGAAAAGCGACTTTTATTTATCTATACCAATATGATAAAGAGGTAAGGTTTGTGAGGTTGTAGGAGGTTAATCTTCGGAACTACTGATTCGATCCCGGAAATTCTTTCACTAACGAGAAGCTACATTATCCCTGAGTGTGGAAATGGCTATGTTTTATGTTAAAACGAGAATTTTCACGCGAACGAAGTCTGTATCTTCGCTCCCGTGGTCTATACTACAGCAACCGCGCAATTTCGGGCCTATGTGGCCGGGCTTCAAATACCGGTATTTTTGGAAACCGGTACCATTGGCCTTGGTGTGGTACGGGTACCAGAGAAGTACCTGTACTATTGGTATTTCTAATCAGTATCGGTACTGTACCGGTACCAAACAAATATTGCCGTAACTTGAGAGTGATAAAACAGATAAAGTAAGTAATAAGGATAGTTAATAGGCATTAGAATGGAGTCGTTTAAAAATAACTCCAAGGTACAAATACGAGATTTGTGGTACGCGGCGGGTGCCAGAATATCTCTATGCAAAAAAATCACTTCGACCCGTTGTTCCAAAGGACAAACCACCAAACACCTTATCACATGTTTTATAACATTAGTGGAATTCTGATGGCTACAGGTGTGAATCATACGCTTTTAAAGGAATCTATGGAAATTGTCCTCATGCTTTTATTATAACGTCTATTCGTCATTCGTCAAAGTTAGAAAAATGTTTGAAATTGTAGCATAAACTGAACTTTATTGGGTAGAATTTAAAGATTTTCCATACACTCATATTTGTTTACATTTTATGGCAAATAAATCGCGAATGCAGATTAAGGCGTTAATTCGCAGTTTTTACCCGTGCCTAAAACAAGAAATAAACTCAAATAAACCATCATCATCGTATCATTTCAGGGACCTATCCTTTGGTCGCGGACAGACTGCCCCCGTGAAAGGCGCAGAGATGCCGAAGATCGTGTCCACAGACGCGTGGGACGGCAAAGACGGCGAACTGCCACAAGAAGAGGATATTGACCTCTCCGACGTCGACTTAGAAAAGGACGAGTTATAAGCTGGGATTTTGTTCTGTAGTCTGGACTTTATGAACCTACGGTTGAGTGTCTCCGCCATATTCTCTGAGTATGAATGCTTCAGTGTCAATCATATCAAAAAACCTCTGATTTTAATAATGTTAAGATTGCGACAGTGATAACAAGCATTTAACTGTAACGGTATCTTATAACTATATTATGTATTTATTTTACCCAGTGAGCCAGTGATTCGTATACCTAACAATTAATGTGTGGCATAGCTTGAAATTATGCAGTTAATGAATTACAGGAGGAGCTTAATTCCATCACATAATTATTATTTTTATTTTCTGAGACATTTTAAAGTATCTTAGAATCACAATTTTGAACTAAAGTAATTTTTCGCGGGTTTTTGAGCGCGGCTCGAGATGACTTACAACGACTGATGTTTTTAAATCATTGTAATTTGTAAAATATGTAATTAATTTCATGAATTTTGATGATACAGCAATAGAGATCCGCGCAATTGGTACTTCATTTTAGTTGAATTAGATATTAATTGGGGTACGTTAGCTATCTACCATTCTTCCAATATTCGTTTAATTTTGGTAAGCATTTATTGTTGTGAGGAGAAATTTTGGATAATTTTATGAATTGTGAAATCGCTAATAAATTTTTAATATAATACAATAATAATCATTATTATTTTGTAACATCGTAATGTAACCTCCAAAGACCAAAATGTATGGAGCCGTGATGCGTTTTTCTTGGCGGCATTCATGAAACTTTAAGGCTGGTCGTTCATCTGACGGAAGATTCTCGTAACGGCAGAACGGACAAGTAAATATTAAAACATTCAACCTTACACACTCAACCGATGATGCGTTAGTGCATCGAGCGTTCTAACTGGAAGTTAACGAAGTTACGCCCGACGCAACTTCCGATAAAACGATGTACAGACCCCAGCACATCAAGCTACTACAATCTGTCAAATTTCTTTATTACATTTTCAACTTTATCGCTAAAGCTTAAGGTTCAAAGTTGATTGGGAAAATTTTACAGTTTCGAGTAACTTGATATGCTGGCGTCTGTACCCACATCACGAATAAAATAATGGCGCCGATTCTGTTGTTCACAAACTAAACTAAATTTAAGTTCATGCATCTTTTTCTTTCTATTTCATTAAGAAAAGGACAGAAGATAAATATTAGTTTAGTCCTGTCAAATTAATTACGCCAGGCGCTGACTAATTTGACAGGACTAAACTAATATTTATCTTCTGTCCTTGTCTTAATGAAATAGAAAGAAAAAGATGCCTAAACTTAAATTTAGTTTAGTTTGTGAACAACAGAATCAGTGCCATTGTATCAGGTAAATAGCAAATCTGTCCAAATTAAGTTCTGTCACTTTAAACACGGTGATTTTTGCGATGGCACATCTCATCTGTCCTCAATCTGAAATTATGGGAAGAAGAGCAAAGAAGGTAGTTAATAGACTATTACCTTGATTTTGGAGGAAAACAAAGCACCGATTTCCGTCATTGTGGCATTTGCATATAACAAAGACATTTAAAGTATTTATCTTAAATCTCTTTGGCATATAATTACTTTACGTTGGAATCTCCGCGTTTTGATTTGCGTACGGGAAAATATTTACTTAAACAACACGAGGATAAATAATGACATTATAATTATAATTAATAGTAGGTATGCTCATTTTATGCAAACGAAAAACTAGCACCATGAGATGAAAACATTATTTAAATTAATACCTATTGAAACGGTCTCAATGGTTTTCCATGTGACGTATTCCATTAAAAAAAACATGTTTTTAAATTTTGTCTGTCTGTTTGTTCCGGATAATCTCCGAAACGGCTGTACTAATTTTGGCGGGACTTTCACTGGCGAATAGCTGATATTTTAAGGAGTAACTTACGCTTATTTTTCATTTTAGAAAAGAATAAGGGTTCCGGGTTAAAAAATTAAAACCCATGAAATCGAATATGCACGCGGACGATGTCGCGGACACAGCTAGTGTAACATATATATTATTGCATCAAAGTTATATCTAACTCCGAGAATACACAGGCGTGACAAAAATTAAGCAAAATTGTTTGTCACAATGAGGATTATAAAGCACTCACGTACTAGTGATTTAACCTCATTTTTTTACTACCTACCTAACATGAAAACCTGTCGTGATGAAAACTGTTATTGATATAAGATTACATCTGGCACTGAGGAGTTAGCTACACTTTTATCACTAAAGTAAACCAAAGTAATTTTAGATTTTTCGACTTCCTCTAAGAGCGTATTATCATCATATACCTTCATCATATACCTAGCCTTTTCCCAACTATAATGGGGTCGGTTTCCAGTCTAACCGGATGCAGCTCAATTTCAGTATTTTACGTGGAGCGACTGCCTATCTGACCTTCACAACCCTGTTACTGGGTAACATAATACACCTTGGTAAGACTGGTTGTCAGACTTTCGGGCTCCCGATGACCCGTAACGACTGTCAAAGATCCAAGAATGACAGCCGGGACCAACGGCTTGGCACGGAGGGTTTTCGGTATGTAGGTAAAGATGGTCACCCAACCACGCGATCGACCCGTACCTACTGCTACGTGCTGTTATTAGATTACTTAGCCACGAGTAATGTAACTGCTATCAATTACAATAAGTGTTTGGGATCGTGTTCGACCTCACGACCGTCTGTAGCTCGCCATTATCACTACACCGCTCCGCTCTTTTATCATTAAGCCAAGGCCACTTTTTTTTTCAGCTTTGCAGAGGTTGTCCTCGCTTCGCTTTAGAATGTAGAACATTTAACCAAGCGAGGTATCTGCGGTAACGTTTCCTTGGAAATTTCTTTGTATTCGGGTAGACACGTGCTCCCACGCACGCTTCGGCATGAGCTTACCTATATGGTAAAATCGGATTGCCCACAGCAAGGGTCGCTATAAGAAGTGATGAACGATCTGTGCTAAGTCGAAATAAGTGAGTCATCAGAATCACCATGATTAGTCATTTTTCCACTTCGAGCATAGTCCTGTCTGGTTTTATCATTCTGCTCAGGCAGTCATGCGATAACAGGAAGTATGGTGATAAATCTTTAAACCGGTAAGAGTAAAGCTCTTTAAAACGCCGATAGTTATTGGATAATACCATACTTAGTCATCAGTCACTACCTACTTACTACCTAGTAAGTAGGTAGGAACGTGGATGACTCATTTCCGATTGTTAACTTACCCCAAAAACTAAGCCCAAAATAACCAGGTGTTAGAACTGTTACACTTCACCGGTACTAGGAAAGAGAATTCCAAATAACTGATGATAACAAAGAGATTAAAGATAGGTACAAACTTTAATGTCTTTGGATGATAAGCATATTACATGACACAAATAACAAAACGGGTATAATTTACAACAATATTTATTTGAGCATTGGTTTTGAACATAGTGAATATGAAACTTATGCTACATTATGTCTAGTGTGTAGGTACAGTCTTCGTATCGTCTCGTTCTCGTATCTACGGCTGGGCAGTATCATGTTGGATAATGCTGATAAAAGTTTAATTAGGGTACGGCGAGAGTTGTTTATGACATAATTAGTCTAATTGTGTACAGTGCGACATTCATTCCTTTTGTGATATAACTATTTGAACAGCTAAATTAATTATTTCCGTCCAATACGACCGCGGCACGAAAGCTTAATCATTATTATTATTATTCATAAGTTTGTTGTTATATCTATTAAAACATAACAACATTAGCAGATTAGATGGCGATAACACACGTTTAATGGAAGCTTTTGTTTGTTAACACTGCAATCATTATGAGTAAGTATTACTTTTTAGAAAGAAGGTAAGTGTATTTTCAGATTATTAAGAATTTTTATGATAAATACCTTTACTAATGGTTTATCTTTTATCAGCATTACCATTTTATGTAGATGATTATGACCATGATGGATTGAGTAATGGTTAAAAAGATGGAAATAACATCTCAACTAAAGGTAGGTTACAAATGTGATGAAATAAGGAAAACATTGTGATTATGTTGTATATATGGCACCTATTTCTGTGTGAGGTAATTCCTATTGTTGGTTAACCTGTTATAAAACTTTGTTTAAATGAAATAATTATGTTAATACTATAATTAATGAACACATAAAAGTTCATTCTAATCAATAAATATCATCTAAATTATTACAAATATGTTTTTATGTAATTTTTCAATTGGTCCTAAACAGTCTTTTTTACAATCATAAAGCTTTTAAATATATTCCAAAGCAAGTAGCACCCTAAAATTCAATAGAAAAGTTTACAAAATGGTATATGATACTTATAAAAATTATAAATGTAGGTCACAACTGAGGTCACAACCTTATAAAACTTCTCTATGCTAATTTTTCTCATTCTGTTACAGAATAACAGACATTCTAAGGCCCCATTTAGTAACATATTCATAAATGTGACAATATTACCATCTCATTTACTTAGTGCTTTACTTATTATGATATGTGGGAATGTATTTATTTTGTTTTTTCGAGACAAATTTCAGTCATTATTACATACCTACATAAGGTATATATTTTAGTTACAATAATATTCATACAAATGCATCATAACTAACATGTACAACAGTATATAAATATACTTTTGCACTTGCTACCAAACACTCACAAGTTAAAAAATATTAAACCATTTATCTGAGTGTTTTTTAGACAACTAATCACAGGGCTTTACAAATATACACTAAGCCATAGTTGGCATGCCCATTTTGTCATACTTGTTCTTGTTTGGTCGGCAAATTTCATAGCAAATTGTAATATAGTAGACTCCCATCCCAGCCAAGATTAATGCCACAACTAGAAGCACAATACCCCATGCTGATATCCCCAAACCTCTTCGGGTAGCATGTTGCGCTGGAAGTCCAGAAGTAGTACCGGATACAGTCTTGTGATAGCCTATGTCACTGTATCCTCTTTCATAGTTGCCACTGTCCCTGTTCCGAAAAGCGGCGGCCGGTGACAACAAAAAGTTGAAAACTAAAACAACACGACAATCATACATTATTGTACTTATTCATAACATTAAACAGAGCCATAAGATGAGCCTCTGACAAAACCAAGGATATATAAATTTAAAACACACGAAAATGTTAAATATGCTGAACAAAGTTCGAATTTTGATTGATCTCGTTAAACTCTCGGTAAACTTCTACGTTCGAAGAATTTTATTCGTGGTCGTACTAACGATCAGTTCCAGAATTTTATAAATGAAATCATTGTCAATTATCCACTTACCAAGTAGTGCAAGACTCGTGCGAACCAATAGACTTATCATCTTTGATAACTCTCTACTTCCTGCAGGGAGCTCCACAAATTACCACTCGGACTCGTCCCTAGAAACTATATCTTCTCTACCGGAACGTCGTATTTCCACAGTAAAAGTAAATGCACTTTTCGACCAATTACGAGAAAGTTACGTATTTTTTATGAAAGCTTTCAATACGTACGTTTCACAAAATGAAATAATTTTAATTCTCTTCGGTCTATTTACTAGCGCACGTCCACAGAGTACTTTTTGATTGATTGCGCACGTCACGTCGCACAACGTTATTCTGTGAAATGACAGAAAAAAGTAAACGAAAACGAACAATTGAACCGTAGAATTGAACGAAACGAATCGTCGTAAAAAATGAAGATGACCGATAGATTGACAGAAAGAATGAATGCTTATATGAAAACCATTGAGATAGGAAAAACATGGAGAGGCCGCGATATTCTATACATACATTTGCTTATACAAATATGAGTGAAATATGATTCAGAATACGAAATATCGTTTTGTCTCGTTCTTTCTAATAAGATAATCGTATTTGATAAAAGAGACAACAATATTTTAAGTTGTTGCTCATTTTGGCAACATTTTGACGTGACGTAGTACAATTGTAGGTAAGGTGCCGTATCAGCCATCTTTTGCGACAAGTTTCGTGGTAGTTTTGCTGTCAAATGGTTGTTTACTTTTTGTATTATTGAGATTTGCGAGAAATATACAAGGATTTTACCTTTTAAAACTGCATGCAAATGTTGGAAAACAACAATTCAACATGTCTGTTTGTTGTGTTGTGAAGTGTGGTGCAAGAAAGAATGAAAATCAACCTCTAATGTCTTTGCAGAGGTTAATAGCCGGTTTTCATGCAAAAATACATTTAATAATACACATTCGATGATACAGTTGTGACGCGATCATGAATTTATGGCTAAAGTATTGATATTTGGGTTCATTTCCGTATAATAGACCTTTTTAGTATAATTTGTTAATTCATTTGTTTGTTTACAATAATATGTCAAATGGAATAGGGTTGTACCGTTGCCGTAATAGTTTTCTCCGCTGAAACGTCATCGACATATTCTGCGATGTGAACATAAATAATTCTGTGTCTTATTCGGTCCGAGTGACCTTGCAGGTCCGTCCTCTGGTTCACAGCACCGAAATTAAAATATTTTATTTCACATAAACCTACATGACCACTTAGGAAACGTTAGTAGCTAGGTCATCATCATCATTTCAGCCGAAAGACGTCCACTGCTGGACATAGGCCTCTCCCAAAGGGGTGGGGGGGGGGGGGGGGGTTGCCATAATCGCCACGCTTGGCAGGCGGTTTGGTGATTGCAGTATAGTTTGGTGGTGAAATGCATAGAGAACGCTGCTGCCCATTCTCCGGTACGACCCTTAGTCGCCTTTTACGACACCCACGGAAAGTATGGGGTAGTGCTATTCTTTAAGTCCGGCACCACACAGACTGTGGAGTTTCTTGCCAGTGCAGTAGCTAGGTGCACGGTTCCAATTGGTTGCTTCCTATGGGGAAGAACTGGCAAGAAACTCCACAATTTTTACACTGTTTTCTAATTTGTTAAGTATCTGGTACTGATTTTAATAAATAAATAACTCGTTTTTTATTAAATTTATGGACTATCTCTTTCTCTCTTCTCGCTACTGCAGATTTATTACCGAAAAAACTCAGTGAAAGCGGAAGTGACGGTAACAGAGAGTTTTTACATTTGGTACTTACGCTATCAGATGCATTTATAAGTAGGTATCTTATTATATTGCCATTTGTCTTCACAACTGGTTTGTACATAATACACATTGTTTGTACATAATACAGGTTTGTACATAACTATAATATTTTCTCTGAAAATTCTAACTCTACTAAAAGATTTTCTTTTTTGACATGTATACCTACCGATAAATGGTTCAGTAATTAACCATGAGTCTTTCGTTTCACGCATCACAAAAGATTATAAATAAAGTATTTTTGCACACTTTATTTTTATGCAAAACTATAAAGTTACCGAAAATAAAGTAACAAACGTTATTATAAAGTATGGTTGGCAACCGTAATTACAACTGACTTTAATTTAGTAAGTTATTATGATCCAAACGTAATAACTAGTAAGACTCATAATAGTATCGATACTCGATAATAGTAACACCTATGTTCCTTGATTGACACAACCCTAGCAGTGGCAGCCATTTTATGCGACAAAACGAGTTGTAGGTATGCACCCTTTTTTTGTAGGTATTTCCAGTCCATACTTTTTTATGTCAATGATGAAAACAAGCAAAGAGTGCAAAGCACAGACTAAAATAATTTATACTATTTTGTTTTTTTTTTTAAATGACCCACAATATAATATTGGTGCAAGGAAATCCGTGTCACGAGGGAAACCTGAAATTATGGGGTTCCTTCTATCTGGCAGGGGTGCGCCAAAGTTCACCTTTTATGCCTAAAGATGATTCTGACTTACAAAATTATGATTATGAGTTATGAATGTATGATAAATGACTGTATGCCAAGCCAAACGATTTTCTGCGAAATGAAGTTTATGCTATAATATCATGACATAAATAATAATAATAAATCCGCAGGGCAGCATGTGGCGAGCTGTTGGGCAGTAGCGACCCCACGGACCCTATCTTCAGGGAGAAGTCTTGTTCCTCACCTCTGGCTTGCCTTTATTGGCCGGCTGGAGTAAACAATGACGAGGAACAGAGCTCTCACCTCATTCTTGCCTTTATTGGCCGGCTTGAGTGGAGATTCGCAAGAGCAAACGTGCTCGGAGGAAGGAAGTATTCCAGTAAGATGCTGGTAGGGATCTTGACCGTACTTCCGGGATTGTCCTGATAGCCGTGGAATACCTCTCCACTCCTCATAAGCACCTCAGGACATTTTGCCCCCTTGTTGCTACGTCACTATGTGCTAGCGACCGTTTCCGGGGGCCCATTATTGAGTGTGCAAGTCACCCCCTGCCATTTTATCCGTGTATATATAAAACATTGATCAGGCAGGGGTCATAGGTAGTTATTCCATAGTTCTTGGTAACCAGTCCACTTTAGCCACCCAAACCCATAGTCCAACTTTTTATATTTCCTTATCCTGCAATAGTCCTACACCAACCGGGGGTTATCCTTGGATGCACTTGCATAGCGCATCAGGGATAATCGTCGGTTGGTGCCGCAATTCATTAAAATTTCCTAAGGGGCCTCTGAGAGTTGGCTTCGGCCCCTCTTACGCCTTCCAAAGGACCGGAACCCCAAGGTTCCGAGATATATAAATTCATAAAAAAATAATAATAATAAGCCATTTTTAACTTAAGCCAAATACTGTATAATATACAGTATTTGGTCTAAAAATGGCTTAAGTTAGCATTCCAAAGTGAAAAACCCTGACTTCTAAACTAGGTTTATGTACCTGTATCTTAGAAGCCAGAAAAAAAAGTTCTTCTATAAAGGGGGGACCCGTGATTATGATGTTGAGTGTTATAGATTTATGATTATTGATTCCATTGCATACCCTTACGTGTGGCGTCACAAGTATAATAGACTTGTCTCAGAAATTTACTTATTTCTTATACCATTGTCTATTTGCAACGCAGGTTTTTTAGTGAAGTACAACAATAAAAATCGACTAAATAGCTACATAGATGAAAAACTATTATAGACACGATGTACCATAACGGAGCGTTTCCTGTTTTAGCTGATGGCGTGTACTTCCGGGTATTGCGTTGTCAAATGTCAAAAATTAAGATGTTGCCGGCGATGGCTAAGTTACGGTTTTCTTTTATATTTCTTCTTTTCATTGTAATAAAATGTGAGAGTGTCAACGTCGACACTATATCTAGTGATGTAAGATTCAAAAATGTTGACCGGACAATAGATATATCATCGCAACTCGTAAAAATTTCATCGAAACTAACCTTGGAGAACACAGGGGGTACGCCGGTGAGGAATTTCTTGATAGCAGTTGAAAGTTCTGCAAAGAATAATGTAGCTTTCGTTGGAGCGAAAGACAGCAATAACAAAGATTTACGGCTCGTCGAGACAACAGTGAGTGGTTATGACTACGTCAAATTCTGGCGTGTGGAGCTCAAAGATGCCGTCAACTCGGGCTCAACATCGCTGATTGCGGTAGAATCCGTGTTTACTAAAGCTCTTCTGCCATTCCCTACAGCCATCACACAACAGGAAGACCAGCTAGTCAAATACATCGGTAATTTGTACACATATTCACCATACTATATCACATCTCAGAAAACAAACGTTGTTCTGAATACGAAGAGTGTTGAAACGTTCACGAAAGTGAAGCCATTCACTCAGCAGGATGGTGGGTTCCAGTACGGGCCATATACTACTGTAAAACCTTTCAGTGAGAAGGAATTAGTCATTCATTATAAAAACAATTCTCCTTTCCTGACTGTCACACGTGTCGAGCGTCTGATCGAAGTCTCTCACTGGGGCAACATTGCTGTGGAGGAGGTTGTTGAGGTTGAGCACACTGGTGCCACATTGAAGGGTCCATTCTCCCGCTATGACTACCAACAAGATCATCACAGTGGGCCTGCTAGTGTCAGGTCTTACAAGACTCTGCTGCCTGCGTCTGCCTCAGATGTGTACTACAGAGATACAAATGGCAACATCTCTACCTCTAACATGAAGGTGAAGAAAGATTCTGTGGAACTCGATCTCAGACCAAGATACCCTCTTTTTGGAGGATGGAGAACTCATTACACACTTGGATACAATGTTCCCAGCTATGAATACTTGTACCAGTCTGGTAATGATTATCTATTGAAGATGAGGGTAATTGATCACATCTTTGATGACATGCAAGTTGATGAGGTGGTCACCAAGATTATCTTGCCTGAAGGTTCAACAAGTGTGAAACTAAACCTGCCTTATTCGGTCACACGACTGCCTGACAGCCTGCACTACACCTACTTAGACACTAAGGGCCGTCCTGTGATCTCATTCACCAAGAAGAATATTGTTGAGAATCACATTCAAGATTTTCAACTGCGCTACACATTCCCTCGCCTCCTGATGTTGCAGGAGCCGCTACTTGTTGTAGGGTTCCTTTATGCCCTATTCCTTTGTGTAATTATCTACGTAAGATTAGATTTCTCTATCCATAAGGCTGAACACCATCATAAAGATTAATTCTTAATAATATCACTAATATATTTCATTTATATTAATTATTAAGTATATATAACACATCTAGTTCTTGTGCATTTTTATGGTGTTGCAATGTTATTTGCTGAATACAAGTGATTTTTAATTACATCGTGTTTTATTGAAATGTTCCTATTTTAGTTACATTTCTGTTTTCTCATTAAATTCTTTGTTTTATTGTTTTTTATTGTTATTGCCTATCAAAATACTTAGCCTTGGACAATCTACTGCTTGCCCCAAATATAATTGGTATTCAACATAAAAGAAAAACTCTATAATCATAAAATATTTTAATCTGCTGGTATCCATAATAATATGCAATATAATTATTTACAATATTTTCACATTTTAGTATCTTGATTAAAGTATTATTTACCTGTTCCAAAAAGAAATATAGATAAAAAAAGGCAAAAAAAAAATCAGCCAACTAAGCTGCAGAATGTGTGACTACAGAGATAGGAAAAAAAAGCTATAACACAACTACTGAATTGATAGCAGCTTTCAAATGAGAATTGCCTCAAACTTCAAGTATGTAATCAGCCAACAAAGGCTATTATTTCGATAATTTGTCGTTATGGTAACATGGATCATTAAAATGGCAACAAAACTATACAGAGATGTGAAGTAACCATTTTAGAAAATTCAAAAACAATAAATTTAGTTAAAACCTTATCTATAAGAGCTGGTATTAAGATATTGGTTATTACAGGCACTCAAGAGTGCAGGTAAATTGATAACCTATATTGCATTATTTCGCATGATATGCAATAATGTATTCAATTTTAATTCTTATAAAGTGTTTCTATACTAAAAACATATTTCCACACAAAATAAAGGGCAATATTAACAACACCAGTATATAATAAATATTCTTTTATTTACACTCCATACTCTGATAACTTAAATCTCAGTACAACGGGCGCACTAGTGCACGGCAGTATGGCTAGTTCAGTGACGACGGCAGTGACGAGGCTCGGCGGAGTGACGTCATATGTTAGGTTCAATGGCGTCAAGTTGGGGTTCGACCGCCAGTCCTTCAACGGGGAGTTCTCGTCTGATTTGTCGATCAGGTCGTCTGGATCGCCTGGATAAAAGAAAAGAAAAAATATTGTAGAAAACAGGTTTAAAATGATAGAAATATTTTGAACTTCGAAAGCAACCCTCTTTCTACGTGAACCAGAGAACATAATTTGGAAATGGATTTAAAAAGCTGTTGTTCTGTTTCGAGGAAAGGATGGATGTTCCACAAAGCTTCATCTCACTCTGACAGGGTGGTTCATGTTGAGATCCACTTAGCTGTGGAGTATTTCTGCAATACCCGCTTTCTCCTTTTTTACATAACTGTCCGGACTACATAAATAAATAAATGAAGTTCAGCATTGTAAACTTCTTCAAACAAAATTTTGTACCAATATTTTGAGTGTCCATGGAGTTTCTTTTCTGTTCTTCTCCATAGGAACCTACTACGCTTCGCAATGGGCAACCAGCTACATCTTTCTGACTCCTTGATAAAAATCCAATGGTGTCTGTAATATTGATTCATTGGAATAATGCTTTGAGTTAGAAAATACATACCAATCTCATTATAAACGAAGGCGTCAGTCTGCACTCGCTCGGAGAACTTGTGCGTCTCGCAGGCGACCAGCACGGGCACGTTGTGCGCACGCGCCGCCAGCGCCACCTGCGCGGTGCCGGCCGCGCCCAGCACGGAGCCGTTCACCAGCAGCGCGCTGGCGCCCAGGACTACCTTGTTGGTCTGAAGAAAGGGATTTAGAGGTTTTAGACAACTTGATCACGAATTTAATTAAGTTTTGAGTTGAGCTGCACGATTTCTGACAAATGCTTGCACTGACTGGACCGGTCCTCCCAATCTGTGGTTTTTTCCTCAAAACATCATCTCTGACATCGATCTACATGGTCTTTATATAACCTGACCAAGATTATGTCTGGACTTTAAAAGAGACTGTGACCTCTGAATTTGTTTTGGCCTTTCTTCTCAGAGTAGTCAGATAGGAAACGCCGACCTCATCTGATTTTTAATTTAAAAATATGATTGACGTGTAAAAGTGTTTGTGTAAACTTACATACAAAATAAAAAAAAATTATCATTTACAAATTGATTATTCACACGAAAATCAGACATTGCTCTAGTGGTCACAAGCATCTGAGGGGCAATTCTCGTATTTTTAAGAACGTTCTCAATATCTGTCTCAATTTGTCAATACATAATACCTACCTCTAATTTCCCTACATTTTTGACAAGAGTTTGACATTGTTTGTCGCCGAGATATTGACCATTTTAATTTATGAGAACCGGCCTTCTGGTCTCAGTGGTAATGGTTCTACGTTTTGATCCACGTGCCGGACAATGTCATTGTGATTTCTGTTAAAAAATTTCGAGTGCATCCAGTTAGTAGCGCCCATTACAGGGGTCTATAACATAACTAGTGGAATACTGCTCTGGTCTTCTATACACCTATGCGAGGAATGCAGTTGTGATCTCTATAATAATACTTGCTAACTTCATCACTTACGGTGTGCATGACGAAGTAGAGCGACGTGATGTCTACATAAGTGCACGGGAGGCCGAGCGCGACCAGTCGTCGTAACATCTGTGTGGCGGAGGTCTGTACGCGGTTGCCGACGATTATGGTCCTGAACTTGAGGCCGGCTGACCACGCGTCGCGGAGGATTCGCTCGATTAGGGATGAGCTGTGAACATGGGAAGAAGTGTTTAAAAGGAATAAAAACATAATATATAAACGCATTCGCAATTTATTTGCCAAAAATGTAAACAAACTTGAGTTTATTGAAAAATAACTTTAAATCATACATAATAAAGTTCAGTTTACGCTACAACTTCAAAAAAATTAATAACTTTTCAATAGTGCTAGTCAATCTGAAATCAACTTAATTACCATTAAAATAAGGTTGATATTTGTTTAACTTAAAATAATATTAATTTGAAACATAAGTTTGAATAGACTTTACATAAACTCACGCCTTTTTCCCCTACCATACGGGTAGGCAGTAACTACAGAAAGTTGTTGGTTCGTTTACATTGCGACACCTGCAAGGAATAACATCGTAACTCAGTTTTAGGCAGTTTTGAGTTACAATTATATTCTAGCTGTACAAAAAATGTAGTTTTTTTTTGCACTCACTCCTGTGGGTAAATTCCTTTACGTAAGGATTTGGATAGTGTAAAAACATTGTAAGTGAGCGGCAACTGTAGTTAATAATAGGGTATATTTAGTTACACATCCTCATCATTATTGTTTATGCTCGCCATTATTAATATAACATTGTAATACAAGATACAGTCTTATTATACATTGTTTTTAATTTATTGAAGTACCTATTATCATACTTTATGTGATTGTATGTCTGAGTTACAATGTAATTTTATACAGTATATGCTGTAGATTATCATGGTAACTCACAAAAATACTTAAAATATACAAATATATAATAAAACTATCATACACAAGTGTAGCTATTCCCTTGTTGACATACAATTATAAAGTTGGTTGGTAATAAGACTCAAAAGAAAACTGTGAGGATTTTTTGAATCTTTGACGAGCTCTCCTCTAAAGTTCCTAAATATTAGTTACAATTTTATTCCTTGCAGGTGTCGAATTTGATACTTCTGAGTTCTGGTCTTGTACGCACGCCGTTGCGAGTACTACGCAGCCGACCTTTGTAATAAACATTCCCAAAACGGTCACTATAATATGTCCTTCTAGGGCAAAAAGGAATAAATGTGTTGTTTAATAGAATCTATTCATTTTGACCTATGTAGTATTTTTATTATTTTCACCCATTGCTGCTTGGAGTTTGATACTTAGACAAAAATACGGCAAATAAAAAATTAAGTTATTTGTTGGGTAAAAAGCTCAAAATATAGCTCTATTTCAATTAAAATGTCTATTTGAATTAATATATACAGGGTTACTTTTCAAAGACCATCCAAATTTTTACATGGTGTTCTACCCATGAATATAAACAACTTTTACTATGGGACCAACTCTGAAACCACGAAAAAAAAATCAGCTGTTTCATACAAAACTTCAATACCTACTTGACCAAAAATGTATGAAATAGCAGATTTTTTTTCGTTATTTCAGAGTTGGTCCCATAGTGAAAATTGTTTATATTCATGGGTAGAACACCATGTAAAAATTTGGATGGTCTTTGAAAGGTAACCCTGTATATCACTTATCACATAAACATAGATCTAAGATAGCAAATTGTTCAAACTGCTGTATGCCTAACATGGTGCAGCACTGCAAACGCACACTAAAATAACTAAATAACAACTCTGTAACCACTGGTCTCACAATAAAGATATTTTACTTTGAAAAAGTTAATTAAGATTGTTATTGTTTTTCAACATTTTCCTACACAAAACTCTCCAGGCTTAAGGTCATAGCACACGTTTCAAATCGGAAAGGGATCGGCACCGTATCGCCTCATCGTCAAACAGGTGTCAACCTAACGTAAGCACGTAACCAAAGCGGATCGGAAGCTCAGATACGTCGACACGGCTACGGCTAGGCGACGTCGCCGCGCTTACGGCTCGCCGATCGCTGTTGATGGTGCAGCACGCAGGCCGGAGGGGTGAGAGGGGCAAAGGTGGACGAAAGGACGTAAGCGCGGGTACGACGAGTCGTAACGTACCGCACCGCGGTTCGTGAGCTTGTCCCGAGGCGAGGCGATTACGTTACGATTCCGATTAGTGTGCGGTAGGGAGATTCATACAAAGAATACTAACGGCTCGAGTTGATACGGTGCAGTTCCCTTTCCGGTTTGATACGTGTGCTATGACCTATAATAGGTAAGTTAGCAAAGACAAATACATTATTTTTAACTTTGTTTTGCCTTATTTTCAAACGTTAGAGACTATTAATTCAAAGTGTTTAAGAAAAACCGACTTACCATCCATAAGTGAGTATATTATCTCCGTCGGATATTTTATTGCGCACCGTAATACTGATCGCCTCGCCCGCCATATCAATTTGTTCTCTAATGTACCGGTCTATTTCTTCCTGCAACGTCTTCTTTGCCTGTGGGTTGAAGTTGCAAATAAAATAATGTACCTAAGCAGAAGATTTTTTTTATTATTGATAAATGGGCCCGCTCTTGACCCATTCTATTAATTATAATTAAACTACTTTGAATAAATTGCCATTTTCAATAAGGTTTCTCCTATGGGTGAAACGAACCTATTAAAAAAAACGACTCAATTAATTGATTTTGTCGCAAGCTACAATGTTTTCAGGTTCACACTTGATTGACGGGATAATTTTTTTGAATATTTTGATGTATTTTCCGTTTCTACTGCATTAAATCAATTTTTGAAAAGTACAGAATTAATCTCCATTAAATTATCTAGGTATACAATCCTAACTAATATTATAAATGCGAAAGTAAGTTTGTTTGTCACCTTTTCACTACTAAACCACTGAACCGACCATCCTGAAATTTTTGTTGTCAGGTGTACAGAAACGGACATAGGGTACCTTTCATCCCGAAAAAAAGTGCTGTTCCCGAGGAAAACAACAGTAACGTTATTATGATAATAGATGGCGCCACGTGTCTTTCGAACCGGATCGACGCTTATGCGGGTGAAACCACGGGGTGCTGTATATAAATTAAGTAGGTTCTGTGTTCTAGCAGGAGTATAACGTCGAGCAATAATGGACAAGCAAGACCGGAAACCATTTTAAATTGTGTGAACAAAACGTAACCTACAATAAAATTAGTTATCATTGCTGTACAACTAGTGTATCAGAAATACTGAAACCTTACCATGTCAATGAACTCTTTCAGATAACGAATTATTATCAATTCAATTGTAAAATAACATTTACATTCAGTAACATTTAAAAATTTTGTGATATCACAAGTATTATAATTTTATAATACTTACCTACTTATGATTTCGCAAAATGTTTGAAAAAAAAAAAAGAAGCTTCCATAAAAAGAAGCTTATAATTATTTGATTATAAGCTTCTTTTTAGGGAAGATACGTATTTACGGGATCAGGTTTTTATTCCAGGCATTTGCTTCCAAGTACGCACACCAGTAGGCCCTAGTCTGCTATTTTTACCCGACTGCGCGACGCAAAGGAGTGGTAATGTGTTCATCAGCCTATGTATGTATGTATGTATGTATGTATGTTTATATGTTCCTTTGAAGCACTATACAGACCAAACGGCTGGGCCGATTTTGATGATTCACACGTTAATCGATTCCTCTTAGTCCGGCGAGTGTCACTAAAGACATGACGTTAGTGAAAATTCAATATGGCGACTACTGGACGCCAGATTATTATTTTTTTTAATTTTTTTTTTTCAAAACCTATCGAGTGGGGTATCAAAATAAAGGGTTTTAAAAGGTGATTACAAAAATATATACAACATATATACTTAAAAGCAATTCGAAGTGACAAATCGCAAAAAAACACCGAAATCTTTCAAATTTGTAAACTAAAAAGCTGGAAATAAAAAAGTTATTTAAAAAAATCAAAAAAACCCGACTGCGGTAAAAAACTTAAGTTAAAAGAAACTGAAAAGCTAAAAACAAGCCCATTTTAAATTAAATAAAAGTTGGAAGCAGGCGGGACCCATTTGAATTTGAAAATAAAATAAAAATGGTGTGGGTCCCGCCTGCTTCCAACTTTTATTTAATTTAAAATGGGCTTGTTTTTAGCTTTTCAGTTTCTTTTAACTTAAGTTTTTTACCGCAGTCGGGTTTTTTTGATTTTTTTAAATAACTTTTTTTATAAATTCGTCATTCCAACACGATCCCACCACCATCCCATTGTCATTTTGCTAAAAGTTCGTAATCTGCTAAATTCATAATGGTTGATCATTGGTCGGTCAATGGCACAGAAATTATACGATACTCGTAACGAAATAAAAGCAATGACTGCACAATGACGTTCTAATGGTAGGTCACTGATCAAAGGAACTGTCAAAATTTTAGCAGATTACCGCCTAAGTCAGAAATTCATTTTTCATTATGTACGAGATTACCATTCCATGCCATTTCTTTCAATGGAGTGTCAGTGGTTGACCATTGGAAAGTCATAATGGCGCCATTATATTAGTAAATTACCAAACTTGTCAAAATCGACAATTATGAAATCAATGATAGACCATTCTGACACTATTGTAATAGCAGACTTGAGGCCCTACCAGGGCCTCAAGTCTGCTATTACAATAGTGTCATGGACACTTTCATCACAATCTGAAGGATCTAATCCATTGCTTCATACAGGGTGTCAGGGAAACGCTTCCGAAAACGAAGACAGGTGATAGGGCTACTGATTCTCGATACGATACCATCAAAAAAAACTTAAAAAAAAAATGTCAATTTTACCTATTTTTTTTAGCATTTTTCGTACACTGTGTTGTGAGAACAGTTAAATGAAACCATTATTTGCGATTAAACACATTTTTTTTCTTTACAACTCTAACAAGCAATGTATTCGTAAATAAATATCATCTGACGCTCGGCGCATGACCTCAAGTTCAAAGTGCGCGCGCGCTCGCCGACAACCGCGCGGCCGACGACCCCAAAGTCCACGTGACGCGACGGCTGACGGTCGTGTAGCGGTGCCATGTGATGTGTGATCCTAATAAACTCCTAAGTCCTAACCTTTTCTCGATCGCTTGAAACAAATGACTTTTCAGTTCACTTCTACCTAGTTGTGGGATATCTGCTTTCGGATTTCATCCATGCAAGGATCGTAATGAATGGCTTCCCCTTGAACAGGGTTACAATTTTGATCCGAATGTTCGCAAATTTAGCTTACAAATCAGAAAAATCCAGTTTACTTTGCTTAACCTTGAGACCCATATCGAAGGTACTTAGATACCTACTGTGATACTGATTGGGAAAGAAAAGTATAAAAAGTTAATTATGTACAAAGACATTGCCTTTACAAGCAACTTTGTTAATTCGTTCATGAAAATCTTGTACAGCTAAAAAATGTAATGTTACCTAACCTACAATACGATCACATTATCTCTAGACCTGGCGTCGATGACTTCATATCGCAATAAATATCCTAAAATAACGAGACGCGTTTGAGCAACGAAGAGGCTAAGGTCAAGAGCATTGGTTGGGCCGAGGTTTGAACCTAGTTTGATAGAGAGACGTCCACGGCTGTGCGCGGCGCGGCAGACCTGTGAGTGTGACCATAAGGCTCAATTTACACCGCCGCGGAACGGAATGGAAGCGAACTTTTTTTGTACAACCGCCAGCACATCAACCTACCCGAAACTGTCAATTTTTTCCAATCAACTTTGAACCTTATGCTTTAGCGATAAAGTTGAAAATCCATACGCACGGGTCGTCCATCTTCTGGTGAATTATCGCGCATTCTCGGTAATTCCCGCAGTAACAAGCTCGTATCTAGTTTGTACTAGACATGGGTCGTACTTGTAAAATCGTGTACCAGGGCTTCCAAGTACATCCACCTTAAGAAACCAGGGCCTAAAACTAGGGCTAGAGATAATTTCAAGTATTTTCTATCTGCATCGAAAATTGATCCATGACTTCATACAAATAAGAAGTACAACCCCGTATTCAAAAGCCCTGTTGGAAGTAAAAATACTTGCATAGGAAATTGACCCGTGACTTCCTATAAATAAGGAGCAAAATCGCGTTTACAAATAAATACTTGAACTATTTGGGTATGTTGTACTTACACACGCAAACGTCGAGCACGACGAAGAGAGATACTTTGGTTTGTAAGTCACGGGTCAATTTCCTATGCAAGTATTTTTTACTAAATACTTGCATAGGAAATTGATCCTTGACATCCTATAAATAAGGAGCACAATCGCGTTTACAAATAAATACTTACAAACCATTACTTGAAACTTTGTACGTTAGACAATTGACATAAAGTTCATTTTGCTATTACGAAAACTCGATTCCACTTCGTTCCGCGGCGGTGCAAATTGAGCCTAACCATCCTTTGTAAAGCACCGCCAAAATAAATAAGAAGAAACATTACAGAGGCGTCAACAGTTTTAAATTGATGCCCTGTGTCGTGTATTTAATAACAGTTTTGTATGTAAGTCGATAATCGATAGTGAATGAAATAAAGTAAAAGATCGCGTGTAAAGTTTGAAGCAACTAGCGCGCGTGATTCAATTGAATTTTAATTAGTCACACGACGCGCGCTTGTTTATTACAATAACGTTACTGTATCCTTCATTTAGTAAGTAAACCGAAGAATTTGCACATCAAAAGACACCGCTATCTGACTCCGCGTCGCCACGTGTCGGCGGCGTCCGCGGCCGACAAACGTTGCCCCCCGCGCCGCGCGGACCCGGCGCGGCGGCAACGTTTGTCGGCCGGCCATCACATGCAGGCGGCATGTTTGATCTTCATAGTACTTCTTTAGTAATCTAGTATTCTAGTTAGTTCCTTTCCGACTCGGTTCGTGAGCAAACGTGCGTTAATCGATCGATAGAATCCATTGAATCGTATTTGTTACTGTTTTGTTAGTTTTAAGTTTAGTTATTATTGTTACGTTTTTAGTACTGTTTATTGTTTTTTAGTTATTATTTTTTGTTGTTTTTAATAATGCCTGATGCATACGTGTACAGTGCTCGTGAATACGGCAACATGTTGATGTGTTTAGGAGAAGCCTGTGGCAATGCTTCTCTAGCGTTGAGAATTTACCGAGACAGATTTCCGAACGTCCGACACCCGTCTGATTCTCGCATGATAACGGCTGCTTTTCAGAGAGTCTTAGAAAATCGACCAATTGCTCCGATGGCGGCCGGTGGTGGACAACAAGTGAATGTTCAGACCGAGGAGCGTGTTTTAAATGTGATTCGCCAAAATCCACGGCTGGGCACACGAAGTGCGGCGAAATTATTGTGGCGCCGGGGCATATCAACAGTCTCTCACTGGACAGTTCACAAAATCTTGCGCCGGAACAGAATGCGGCCCTACAAAATACACAAAGTACAAGGTTTGCTACCTAATGATCACGTTCGTCGTCGTGTGTACTGTCGTTGGCTGCTAGATCAACAACAACGTGCGCCTGGCTTCATTGAGCACATTATCTGGACGGACGAGTCCACATTCACGAGAAACGGGATGCGGAACAGGCGGAATGCCCATTTATGGTCAGACAGGAACCCGTTCGCCACTCAAGAAACCGGCCATCAGACCAGGTGGTCCGTCAACGTATGGGCTGGTGTTTTTAATGGACGAATTCTAGGACCAGTGTTTCTACCGCAGCGCCTGAATGGACCAGCATATCTTAATTTTATAAATGGACATTTAAATGATATGCTAGATAATGTATCGCTGGCTGAATTTCGTCGAGCATGGTTCCAGCACGATGGCGCTCCACCGCATGTTACGCGCCCCGTCCGCGAGCGTCTCACTGAGCTTTTTGACGACCGCTGGATCGGAAGGCTGGGGCCGCACGCCTGGCCAGCTCGTTCACCCGACTTAACCCCTTTGGACTTCTTTTTGTGGGGGTATGTGAAAGAAAGAGTGTTTGATCGGGAATGTGACAGTGCTGATGAAATGCGGGGCAGAATAGTGAGCGTGTTTAATAAACTACGTGCAGACTGTGTTGAGGATCCTACACTAATGCCTCGTGTTCACGGGTCGACACAGCGACGGGCCCGGCTATGTATTGAAATGGATGGAGCGCAGTTCGAGCCAAACCTCATAAGGTCGCAAAGGATTTAGACAGGTACGTAAAATGCCTCTTAAAAATGTAAAATGTCAACTTTAATGTTTAATAGTGGGCTACGAATGCGATTAAAATTCAAAAGTGTTGTAGGGGTAGGTTTTGAAAGTGGTGTTTGTAAATTCCGTATAAATCCCGTGACTCGGACGTAGGTACGTAGCGCTCAGCGCCCGCGACGCGCGACGCGCGGTGGCGAGACGTTGCCTTGCGTGTCAGTGACCTCACATTTTGTACGGTTTCCATTGCGTGTTTAAGAAATATGAAGTTTTGAAAATGATCAATTTAAAGCGAAAGGTTAGTGGTATCCGTTTGCATATAGGGTGTATATAATCTACGTTCTGGCTTCGGAAGCGTTCTCCTTACACCCTGTATATCTGAAAAATTCGTCTGCTCGACAATTTAAATAACGCAACGAATGTTGTTTATACCGTATTTCGGTCATGGTGGCCAATCTCAACAGAGACTCCCCTTCGGTGCGGGAGATATTACAGTGGAGGCGTGTGTGTTAACATAATAATAATTATATCCCTATATAAAAATCATTACAAAACTGTTTTTTTTTTATTTGACCCAAATGTTGCGAACCCCTGAATGTGCGTTTACATAATTTATAGCTTCTTGTGACGGATACTATAGACGCTTTAAAGGTTTTTGGAGAGGACTATTCCCGTCGTTGTCGCACAGTACGGACAATGTATGACGCTTGTATGAAGTTGTCATGAATTCATGATGTCACTTCAATGATAGTGCGATCTTTCTCTAGCAGTTATTTTAAAACGCTAACTATAGTCGGACTTTTAATTAGCTGCAGTAATATGACAGCTTATGCGTTACTTAAATGACTGAAATTGGCGTCTTTTTGTTTTTTCGCAGCCATCAACCAAATCTTGTTTTTCTAGTACAGAACAGTGTAACAAACGAAACTTATTTGACATGCATATCTCTAAACACAGTCCGAAATGAGTTATTATTAAGAAGTGTCATTTTAATGCAGCTAATTAAAAGTCGGACTATAGATAATATTTAGGCTTTTAAATTTTTATAATATTATTTGAACCAATATTTGGCAGTGGCACCGGTAACTGAAAAGTTACGTGGGAATTGGTTGTCATGGTATGGGCATGTGTTACGTAGAAATGAGGAAAATGTCGTGAGGAGAGTTTTGAGTATGGATGTCGATGGCTATAAGAGTAGGGGAAGACCAAAGAAACGATGGATGGAATGTTTGTTCGTTGGAACCCCTTTCTAACCATATCATCATTCACAAATGATGATATGGTTAGAAAGGGGGGGGGGTGACTACCGAGATGACGACTAATAGAGAAGTATGGAAGAAAAAGACATGTTGCGCCGACCCCAAATAAATTGGGATAAGGGCAGGAGAATGATGATATTTGAACCAACATGATTGGCAAACGAATATTCTTTAAAGATTAAAATTAAAAAATTGTCATCATCCCTGTTATGATCATTTTACATTGGACAGTTTAAAGTCTATTATTCTAGAACTTACATCAAACTCGTCGACGTTGTTCGGCAGCTGCGTGAGATGATACCGGAAGAACTTGACAGCGTTGGTCTGCGATGCTGAAGGGGATCTCATCGCCCACAGGAAGTCCAGACTCGTTGCGAGGTGCGCCTCGAGACCGCGAGCGAATTCCGTCTTAGCTGGGAGCGTGTAGTCGCGAACCATCTGGGATTAAAAGATTATCTACTTTTGAGGGCTTATTTCCGCACTGAAAAATAGACATTATCCATCAGCATGGCTATTCACGACCATTCGATTTTCGAGTTTTGGATTTGTAAACAACGTTTAGAGGATACTAAGATAACATTGAATGATGTTCGATTCGTTACGGAAGCGTATCGAATTGGTTGTGACTTGTGAATGGCTATGCAGATAAGTTTAAAGATGGATCAGAATTTGTATGAAATGATTTACCAGATACTTTACCGGAAGTAATCCGGTAAATATGTAGTCGATTTATTGGTAAGATTCGGTTAAAATTGGCTTGTTTTTAGGGTTCCGTACCCAAAGGGTAAAAACGGGACCCAATTACTAAGACTCCACTTTCCGTCTGCCTGTCACCAGGCTGTATCTCCGTGATAGCTAGACAGTTGAAATTTTCACAGATGATGTATTTCTGTTGCCGCTTTAACAAAAAATAATAAAAATAAAATAAAGTTAAAATTTAAAGGGGTATAAAAGAAACGTTTTTTTCTGCGTTTTATGGCTTGTGGTATGGAACCCTCCGTGTGTGAGTCCGACTCGCACTTGGCCGGTTTTTTTTTAATACACCTCATACTGTTTTTGGAGAGTTTTGGCACAGCAAAATTGTCTTCCAGCAAAATGCTAGTGTCAATATCCAAAAACATACAGTCCATACAGAACTGTAGATAGTAAATTAATGGCATAATAAATACGTTATTCATTCATAACATGCACAGTAAACAGGAAATGGGCTTAATTATCTCTTTATGATAGAAACACAGATGCAAACATTAAATAAGTAACAAAAGTTTACTATTATTAGTTACGCACCAAACATGCCCGAATATTGTAAACAAATATGAATGTAACAGGCTCTTTAGAATAGAATAGAATAAGTAAGTACTCTTTCTTACTCTTTTTTCTTTCCTCTTTTTTCTTTTTTTCTTTTCTCTTTATCTGTTTTGGCTTTTTGTCAAACTCTACGACAGATCGCATTTTTAACCGACTTCTAAAAAAGGAGGAGGTTTCTCAATTCGACCGTATATGTTTTTTTTTTTTTTTTTTTTTATGTGTGTTCGCGGATAACTTCGTCGTTTATGAACCGATTTTGATTATTCTTTTTTTGTTGGAAAGGAGATATGCCAAGGGTGGTCCCATGATAAGGAAACCAGGATCTGATGATGGCATCCCAGTGAAATCGAGGGGAACATTCGAAAATCGTAGGAGCGACTAGTGCGTTTGTTATGTTTTTCATTAAGTATTTTAAAGCACTACAATTTAATGAAGGTCTGGAGTCGATCTGATGATGGAGCCGAAAGACAGTCGAGGGGACTCCTCAACGATTTACAGCAGTTACCTTGTGTTTGGGCTTGATTAATTTGTATTGATGTGAACTTTACACCTAGATAGGTTGTGACTGTCATTAAGGGTCTGATGATGAAGACGAAGGACAGTTAAGGGAACTACTCAACAGTTTACAGTAGCTACCTTGTGTATGTTCACCGATTACTCGAAGACGGCTGGACCGATTCCAAAAGTTCTTTTTTTATTTGAAAGGGTATACTCTCGAGGTGGTCTCATCATCATCAAGTTGGAATCTCATGAGAGGATCCCATGGAAATCGAGGGAAACCCTCAAATTTTATAGGCAAACCTATAGCGATTTGGGTATTTTTTAAAGTAACTTGAGCATTTGCTCTCGGAAATCATCATTTGGTAAAGTGGAGTTGATAATGAAGACCACAGATGGCCATCGGAACAACTCAATGACAAATATTTCACGGGTTGCGATTCGATTACTTTAATATGGTTGCTAAGCAATTTATGCTCGTCACAATGCGTATGATGAGTGATTGTTGAGGAGTTCTCCTGGTTCTTACCGGGAGAACTCCTCAACAATTAACGTCCCAGGATCGGGAAAAGCAATATTTTGTAAAAGGTGATGAACAGTTGGCATTAGGCTATTGTAACTTAGATAAATTACAAAGTGACCCACTAAAAAGTGAAAAATAAAAACATTTTTACAAAAAAAAAAACAACCGACTTCCAAAAAAAACACTACAAATTGAAAAATAACTTTAATTTCGGAAGTCGGTGTCAATAAACGAAAATGCGGAACCAAAGACACCGACTTCCGAAATTAAAGTTATTTTTCAATTTGTAGTGTTTTTTTTGGAAGTCGGTTGTTTTTTTTTTTGTAAAAATGTTTTTTTGTGTTATATTATTGTAAATAAATATGAAACCTTACCTTTTTTAGAGCATCGAGAAGCGCGACGCACCTCGCATTAGAACCGGTCACGACTCGGGAAGCCAACTGAACACCCAGCTTTATGATAGCGGGGTGCAAGCTGGAAACAAAACAACGATATCAAGAGATATTACATTGCAGTGATGTGTACAGGGTGAAGGGTGACAGCACAGATATACCTAGATAACGCAAGAGTAACTACTTCGCGTGCCAAAAATTGCACCAACTTATGATTACAAATCGTAAGCCGCCCCTTTCGCGCTCAGTCCTTTGTACTGCTGGCTGGGTAAGTGTGAGCGAGAGCGCGAGCTTGTGACGTCATAGTAGGTAGTCAAAAATATGGCACGCTTGGTTTTCATACAGTTAGTGATACTTGCGTTATCTAGGTATATCTATATCTGTGGGTGGCAGGGACACCGAAGCGCAGTCTGTTACCATCAGTAGCGGCCGGTGGGTGGTGCGAGCGATACGACGGCACCGGGCGCCGTCATGGGAGAGGCGCTGAAATCAACCAAAATGCGACCACCACTGGTGGGGTGGTCGCATTTCGGTTAATTTTCGGTGGACACTCCACCAGGCACCAGTCATTGCTGATAGTAACTTACTATAAAGCCGATCGTCCACAAGCAAGCAACTGCATATCGACGGCGAAGTGCCAATACCTCCTAACTGACATTCCTTGAGAAATTCACATTTTTTATTGTTTTGAATTTAAAAGCGTTATTCGCGTTTTATTGAAATAGCCTAAGTGTATTTTTAGTTGCAACAGCATTAAATTAAAATGTTGAAATACGTACCTCCCAACTAAACCAACGCAAAGTGTCTATTTTTGAACGTTTTTTTTCAGTTTGTGTAAATTTTTGACTTTGTCAGTTAGGAGGTATTGGCACTTCGCCGTCGATATGCATATATCATAGGAACATGGTACATAGAGGGGTGCCACGTTAAGATTTTGCACCACTTAAAAAAAAAAATGGAGGGCCGCCACTGGTTACCATAGATTGAGTACATGATTCTGAACCAAGATGCGATAAATTATTAGTAGGTAAAAAAAAAATTACTGTTCCATATACATTCTGACCGCGTAGATATTGCACTTTTTAGGGTTCCGTACCCAGTGGCGGGCATTCCATAGAGTGATAAAGACAGTGTCTACCTTGGAGAACAGATCTAATATTATTTAAGTAAGTCAATAAACAAAACTTAACAAAATATAAAAATTCTTAAATCATAAATCAGCTCCACCTACCGAGCGTCGCGCGTCGGTAGTATCATTAAGATTTAATTCATTTCGCATCGTGCAGCGCGAATCAACGCGCTGCACATGCGCCACCTTTCAATCTCAACGGCAAAGACACAAACTATTCGTCACTAAATGTTTAGATGTGTGCTCTCGCGGTCAGTCGTGCTCATACGATTTTATGAGTGTGTGCGCGCCTGTAACTACGTGGGCACTGCTCCCACACAATGAAAAAAATAACGCACACAACTGCGATAATAGGCAGTGTCTTTACTGTAGTTTCTCATAGAGCAGAACACGAACTCGCACCGAACTTGCCCGAACGGAAGTTGGCTATGCAATGCAAGTATTTTAGAAAGTAGCATTACTTCATATCAATAAACCTAATTAGACGACCATTATTTTTTGTCGTATAATATCCTTTTTGTTCGCGTCAACTCGGAACTACGAGCGACAGAGACGCCAATACTCAACGCGTGCGCGTGGCTGTCCACCAGCATGCGCGTAGTGTTGCCAGGCGCTAGCGTCGAATCCGAAATTTTACTTTTTGATGCAATAGTTACATTATTTTATTTTTTATTTATTTACGTGATTTTGGGCTCGGAGGTCGGAGGCAAATTGATGTTAGTAAAATGTCAGAAAAAACGGCAGAATATTTAAGTATTTTTTTTAATATAGCGATTCGAGTACCTAATTAGCAGACACAATAGAAATGTTATTGTATCTGGCAATTTGTGCTGCGTGGCTCAAAATGTTAATTTTATATTCTTTATTTCAGAATCATGTGTTATTGTTGTTGTTCTAAGCAAATCACAATCAGCCATGTTTATTTCCCTTTTCTAGATAAGTAAGTACCTACGAAACCGCAAACGGCGCAGTTGTCCTAAACATCACAATCAGCCATGTTTATTTTCTTTTTCTACTTAAGTAAGTAGCTACGAAACCGCGAACTCGCGTAATATAATGTAACTTTTGCAGCAAAAATGTAACACACAGGAAACAAAACGTAACTTTCGAAACAATGGTCCTGGCAACACTGTAACATCCGCGCTATGCATTCAAATGTCAAATTTGCAATAATACGCCATATTGTTTGTTTATGTTTTTTATGAGTGAGGTGAGATTGCGCTCAGGTTTTTAAGATTTTAACGTTGTTATTAGTGTGAAAATAGATCATTTTCTCTGTGAAAATTGTTCTGGTGGTGTGTGTACTGACAAAATAAAAAATGATGCGTTTTCAAAACTATCTTTCGGTGAAAAAAAACGTGTGATAGAAATAGGCCGCCCTACACCAGAATTGCAATTAATACAGACTAAAGGGAAAGTTACTCGTAAATTCAATAAAAAACAATATCATTGGCTCACAGGTTGCATACACAGTAATCGTTTGTTTTGTTTTGTTTGCCTTCTATTTTCAAACAATAAAACAGTCTGGAACGAAGTCGGTTACGCTGATATTCATAATTTTCCTACCGCCGCGAAAAAACACGAACAATCGGAAAAACACTTAGAAGCTTCCCTTAAATATTACACCTTTGGAATAAATCGTATAGAGACGCGTTTAAATTCTCAGATACAAATTGATATTGATAGACTCAACGCGACAGTCGATCGGAACCGTAATATTTTTCAGCGACATATTGATATAGTTTGCTTTTTGGGGAAACAAGAGCTTGCTTTCCGTGGACATGACGAATCTACTTCGTCAGGGAATAGGGGCAATTATTTAGAAATGGTCGACCTACTCGCGAAATACGACGGAGTGTTGGAAAACCATTTACAAAATTGTACTACCTAGCTCATTTACGGGTTTATCAAATCGTATTCAAAATGACCTAATCTCTAGTGTAGCGTCTGTAATGATCGAAACAATAAAACAACAAATCGAAACAATAAAGAAAAAAATCTTCTTACGGAAATGAAACGTCTTCCCAACTTTTACAATTCCATATTGCAGATATTCTTACAGAAAGATAGGCGTGTAGATTTAATATACAAATAAAATTATCTTAAAATAACTTAATAGATCCGTGTAGTTTATGTAGTATACTCAGTTACTCACACTCTTTTCACTACTTTTATTTAATTTTGCAAATCACACAAACATAGTAGAACATCAAACAAACGCGCCGGCCGAAAGGCCACTTCGAATATCCGTAAATTGTTATGTCTATAAAATCAGTCAATCTATGGATATTTGAGCTGGCATTTGGCAATTACCTACATCATCGATCGACAAGACGACGAACCGAAACCAAAGTGCAGTATTTTTGGTGAGATTTTTTTTGTCTACCTTCTTTGAAAAATCTGTGCACGCCCCTGTCCGTACCCAAAGGGTAAAAATGGGACCCTATTACTAAGACTCCACTGTCCGTCTGTCACCAGGCTGTATCTCATGAACCGTGATAGCTAGACTGTTGAAATTTTCACAGATGATGTATTTCTGTTGCCGCTATTATAACAAATACTAATAACAGAATAAAAAAATATATTTAAGGGGGGCTCCCATAGAACAAACGTGTTTTTTTCGGCGTTTTTGCCTTGTGGTACAGAACCTTTCGTGTGCGAGCCCGACTTGCACTTGGCCAGTTTCTATGACACAGCAGATTTGTTTTTGATAACCTACGATACCTTTCTAAACTAGGGCGGCCTTATTACCAAACAAGATTTATCTTTAGACCCAGGTTTAAAGCATCCAGCCATTTTTAAATTTCGAACTATAATCCGACGAAGCTAAAGTTCTTATTACAAAAACTGACGTTAAGGCCGAGTCTAAGTTGTCAATTTTGCGTTAAGAACTTTACGTTTATCGGAATAAAGTTCAAAATAGAGTAACTGGCTTGAAGGTTTAGGCTAGGTTTAAAATTAGATCTCGTTTTGTAATAAGACGGGGGAGGTCTAGATTCATGTGCTGAATTCATGGTTTAAGTTAGCGCCTAGTACACTTCTGCTTACGACTTCGGTAGATACAAGCGTGACGTAGTAGCATAGTAATCAAAACAAAACGACTTTCTGAAGAGCCTAAGTGCTCAATAAGCATTCAAGGTTCCATAACAATTGACCTAATATGAGTTATTACTCGTAGATACTACTACACGCCCTTACATTTTGATCGTTTAATCCTTAAACGGGGTCATTATACTCATCATTATGAACAACTTTTACAATGGGACCAACGTCGAAATCGTGAAAAAAAAAAAACTGGCCAAGTGCGAGTCGGACTCGCACACGAAGGGTTCCGTACCACAAGGCAAAAACGCCGAAAAAAAAACATGTTTGTTGTATGGGAGCCCCCCTTAAATATTTATTTTATTTTAATTTTATTATTTATTAGTAAAGTTAAAATACAACTGAGTATTTTGTGAATATTTCAAGTGCCTACCTGTTGCCATTTTTGATATCGAGCAAAAAAGGGCAAAAAAATCGCCCTCTCATACAACAAACGTGTTTTTGTTCGGCGTTTTTGCATTGTGTTACGGAACCCATCGTGTGCGAGTCCGACTCGCACTTGGCCAGTTTTTTTTTCACGATTTCAGTTAGGCCCATAGTAAAAGTTGCTCATAATGATGAGTATAATGTAATGACGCCTTTTGAGGATTAAAACGATCAAAATGTAATGGTGTATTATGAACAAAAGAGTGTGTGTTAGTCATTGTGATAATTTGCCACAGCATTTTCAGCTTAACATACAAAATAGTTCAAGAAAACAATTGTACTGTCGTACTAAGAACTTCCAAACAATTAAAACAAAAGATATCTGCAACAACAACAATGTTGTGGAAAGTTGTGCATTTGCTATGTACTTGAGCTGATTTGTCAACGTATTATGTGCTGATAACATAGTTTTTCTACTATCACTACAAGAACTATGTAACACGGAATACACAAGTAAATTTCAACCTTTATACCCTTTCCATAGAGTTTACTATTACTATTAAAACTAGTCTTAATAATCAGTCAGTTTAAATGCCGTGAAGATAGGTACTTACTTGGAATTGATAGCAATAGACTTGAGTGACTCCTTGTCATGCTCTTTGTACAAATGTTGGAACCAGTTCACTCTGTGAGCACTTTGAGATTTCACTTTCGGTTTCTCTGAGGATTTCTGTTTAGTTGCTTTCTCCTGTAACAATTTGAAAACGATCACATTAACAACAAAAGACTGCCTTGTTGGTCTAGTGATCACAAATGCTACTACTGTTCATGAGGTTTTGGGTTTGATTCCCAGGTCGGATAAAGTGTTATTGGGTTTTCCATCCGGTATTTCTCAGTAGCAGCCCTGAGTCTGATTTGTGACTTGTTGATGGCAATAAGCTCGCTTTCTATTACATGAAACTTTAACAGCCAAATGTGGGGCTATCTATACAGGGATAGTTTCCAAATTTTTAGCCAAAGCCAAATTTAAGGGTGTGGTACGGACCATCAAACTGAACAACTTTCTCTGGGACCAATATCATAATCGTGAAAAATTTATCAACTATCCCACAGAAAACTTCCATACCTACATAAATGTATGGGACAGCTGAATTTTTATTCGCGATTATAATGTTGGCCCCATGGACAAAATTGTTCAGTTTGATAGCCTGTACCACACCCTAGTCTACACATGCCCGTAAATCGGGAAAGTAGCTGGCATGATAGTTACTGGCATGTACGAGTAACTGGCACACTGCAGATACATTTGCAAGCAATACTGGCATACATGTTGTGTCCTTGTATGCCAGCATTACCATCGCGTCGCACAAAAGTATTCTTTGGCAACCCCCCGCGTCCCTCCCTAAATCAAATGTTGTGCTAGCTACTTGTATATGCCAGTTATAGGCAGGGCAGTTAGCGTGTACACATGTCAGTAGCTGGCATGTAAAAGGAGCTGGTATGCTATTTGTGTAAGCTACGGGCATGTGTATCCCCAGCTTTAAATTTGGCCGGTCTTTGATAACTAACCCTGTGTAGGTACACCTCTGCCTATTTCTACAGGGAATACAAGCATGATGTTATGTTATTTGAACAATCAAAGTAACTGAAAAGCATAATAAACATTACAAAATAACTTATCTACTGATTGTTTTTTATCAAACTTGTAGATAATCATTTCCAGTTACAAAAGAACCCTTTCATAACTCAGATAATGAAACAACACATAATCAACCCGCTGCTGGGCCAAAAGCCTACTCTCTGTAAGAAGGTGTGATCCACCACACGGGCCCATTGCAAGTCGGTAGACTTCACATGTCTTCGAATTTTTGGTTCTAACACATACTGGTTTCCTCGCGATGTTTTTGTTCACCATTTAGATGAAATTTTTTAAATTTACACAAAGTAAAAAATGCCAGTCAGGGTTCGAACCTGCAACCTACAACTCAGTAAGTCGTGGCCATTACCACTGGGCCACCACTGCTCCAACTATACTTTAGCAAACATAACAGAAGCCTTTTTTTGTCTACTTAGATTATGAATATTTCGGTGATTCAAGTGCTAGAAACCTTTTGACACTCACCTCGTTAGCTTTAGAAACTTCTCCTTTTGGAGCCTTTACATCAGTCTTAGGTTTAGCCACAAGTTTCTCTTGAGCAGCCTGTTTAGCAGCTCTTTGTGCCTCTTGCTTTGCACGCCTCTCTGCTTTCAAGTCTGTTTTACTTTTGTTGCTTTCTGCTTCAGCCTAATGTAAACAACACCATATTAGCAAAGCGGTAACTCTGATTCAAGTCACAAGGTATGCTGAAAGATGATATTTAAAATGAATAAAATAAAAACACATGCAGTCAGGGGACTCCCCCTCTCAGGAACGAAGATCTGCATGCGTGTGTGCATGCAGAACACACTCATGTATAATAGAAATAGAGAAAGTCGTGTAGAGCATAATGCTTTTTCCTTACATGACGATTTCTACCAGTCAGCTCCTACTGCTGACCATGTTAAGGAACTTTATTCCAATAAGAAATTATTTGTAGTTATTTTTCCTCTGATTTTGCTTTGCCGTGATCTTTGTTCTCATTGCTATAAGGCTGCTGGCAGAGGTAAAAATAACAGAAAGGGCTGCATATAAAACATGAAGTTATGTTTACCTTTTTACCGCTCAAGTCAATGGCATTAACTTTGACAGTAACATCTTTTATATCCTTAGCTACATTAGCTATATCTCTTAAAGTTTCAACTACATCTTTGACAGTCATATCTTCATTTATAGGTTTAGGAACTTCCTTTACAGCAGGTTTTTCTATAGGAGCATCTCCTTCTGGTGTAACACCCATTTTCTTAGCATGCTTTGCAGCCTTCTTAGCAGCTCTTTCTGCTAAAATCTGTGCTTTACTTCTATCAGCTTCAATAACAGTGTCTATTTTAACAGCTTTATCAACTTCATCTTTACCTTTTGGTGAATTTACTTTAGGTTCTGGTTTGATAGGCATTTGTTTTACTTTTGTTTCCTTTGCAGCTGGAGTTGGAGCTGGATTTTCTTTAATGCCAGCATTGTGTGTAGTAGCACCTTGTTCTTTCATTTCAGTTGGTACTGTGTCCTTGCTTTTGCCTTTTAGTTTGGCCTGCTTTTTCGCCTGTCTGGCAGCCACTACATCTTCTTTTGAAGACATTTTTAGGTTTTCTTCTACTTTGTTATTTACTAAACTATCTTGCACATCTCCTGGGTCCAGGTGAAGGTTAACTATTAGATTTTTATTGGAATCTTCAGTTACTACAGGATGCTTTGTTTCATTCACAGTTTTATTACTTCTATTTGTTATATTAGGTTTGTGAGTGTTTGACAAAATAGATTTCAGTTTAAGTCGTCTGATTCGTCTCTTTGTACTTGTAGTTAATTTTTGGTAGCTTTCCTGTAAGAGACAATTTTTGTTACTGCATATTCTTTCAGTCTCACTACAGGCCAACCTAATGTTTACTACAGTATAGTTGAAATGATTAAATATTTTATAATGCGCACAAAACAAGGAAACAAAAATAAACAAAATAATTTATGATTTGTACACTAGTACCTACTAACTAAAGAGATCAACAAACCATCATAACAAAAGGATTACAGAATATGATTGCAAAATGGGTGTAGGATTTTACAGCAATCCTTTAACTTTGACACTCAATTGCATAGGCATTGGGCACTATTTCATCAACTTAGTGATACAAATAGGTTTTAGTTTGGGAACATAACCTCCAAATTATAACGAGACAGCAACAATAAGTAAATCACGTATACCTGAGGCATTACCATGGCTGCTATTCCTTGGTAAGCTATAAAACATGTATGAATGTACAAATTTGCTATAATTTTTCCTTAAAATACCACAATTGCACAATTTTGTATGTAACCAAATAGAATACTTACGTTTTTTTAAAGATTTCGATGAAATGTAGATGTTGAGAGTGAGTGAGTGAGAATTGGTGACTTTAAGTCTTTTAAATCTAGTAATTGTGTAAAATAATATCTAATTTATGATATTTTTCGCTTTTCTCATACAATCTGATGAAATCTGGAAAACGAATTTGACACTTGTGAGTTGTGTTGTGTCAGTTGTGTCATGTGTGTCTTGCTGTTGAGTTGACAGATGACACTTGGCGGACACTCGGACAGCCACCTACCGACAGTTGACAAAACGTTACAGCAGGTATACAAAAAAACAACCGACTTCCAAAAAAAACACTACAAATTGAAAAATAACTTTAATTTCGGAAGTCGGTGCCTTTGGTTCCGCATTTTCATTTATTGACACCGACATCCGAAATTAAAGTTGTATAGGTACTTAGTTTTTTTTTTTGGAAGTCGGTTTTTTTTTTCTGTAAAAAGTTTTTAGTTTTCACTTTTTAGTTGCTACCCCCACAAATTCATCTAACACTACTTGCTATGTAAATATTGGTGACAGGAAGCTCTTAAGAGGGTGCCGACCAAACGCCGACCGCGCAGTGGCGCCCTTATCGTTTGGTCATTTCTTATATTTTAGAATGAAAATGTTTCAATAAAATCACTAAAACGGATAATAGTGGCCAGTATTTTTCGCTTTAGTGATTATAATAAAACTAAACAATGTAAAACTACCGTATAGAATAATATTAACGTAGGTATAATCTTGTGGAGCACAACTTAACGTGCTTATTTTCTGCATTTTCATTCTAAAATAAAAGATATAACCAAACAAACGATGAGGGCGCCACTTGGCGGTCGGCGTAGCCTTAAAACATCATTAATATAAACTAAGTGGAAAAAATTGACTCAAACACCTGTATCATCAATAGGTTTCATTTGATTTGACAGAGTCCAATTAATACACTGTACATGCCCACAAAATTTGAGGATTTTCCTCGATTTTCATGGGATCCCTTCATCAGATTCTGACTTGGTGACAATGGGACCACCCCGAGAGTTTCAAACAAAAAAAAATATTTCTTTAAAAAAAAAAATTGTATGGAATCGGTCCAGCCGTCTTCGAGAAATCGGTGAACATACATGAAAAAAAAAAGCATATATAAAGTCGAACATATAACCTGATCCTCCTTTTTGGAAGTCGGTTAAAAATGGTCAAAAATTAGATCACAGGATCAAACGAAATAGGGAGATAAAGGAGGTCATTTACAACAAAAAATCTTTCTACAGCATGGCCATAACTCAATTGCCGTAAAGTTATGAATATTTTTGTATAGGTACAATAGGTTGTAAGTACCAAGTTCTTTTCTTTCAATTAGACTAATTTAAAAAAAAATGTATGTATAGGTAGGTAATGTGTAATGTAAAACAAACGCTGTTCTGTTGTATTATTACTAGTTAATGTATCAGTACCTACTACAAAAGTTTTATTGTGGCTCGTACCAAACAAGAGCAATTAATGTTTTTCCAAAAATTTTGAAGCGTTAGCAAAAATTATTTCTCAATCGACAGATTATATAAAAGCGTTGTAAACAAAAACAAAGAGATTTAAGATAGGTACAAATTTAATGTCTGTGGTTGTAAATGACCTCCTTTATTATTTATTTCGTTTGATCCCACTGACCTCTATAATACAAGGCGTACTTGTATTATAGAGGTCAGTGGTTTGATCCACGACTTTTTGACCACCCTGCATATTTTAGAAACTGTGTGGATGGATGGATTGGACATGGATTCACTAGTCCGATTACTATGTCATTACATGGCAAGCCGATCTCTTGGGGGAAGCAAGCTAAATACTTTGGACTTGTCCTCGACCACCAACTTACTTTCAGAGAGCACATAAAGACAGCTCGTTCGCGTGCCTATTTCGCAGTAGGCTCCATTTCTTACTGACCGCCTCAGCAAATTGTCACTAATAAAGTACAAATTGCGCCTCTACAGCGCGGTCATCCGTACAATGATGACCTCTGCTTGCATAGTCTTCGCACACGCTAAGCCTCACCATCAGCATAGAATGCAGCCCATCTAGAAACGTTTCTTCAGAAAGGTCACGAGAGCCTTCTTCTTTCTCCGCAATAAGTCTATCTACACTTAAATCTCAGAACGCCCACCGTCCAGCAGTTCATGAAACGCCATTCAAAGCACTTTTGATATTGCTATAAAGCAACCCACATAAGCAAGATTCGCCGATTCGATTATGCCTCGGGGCATACCCTTACCATCCCCGACGACGACATGGCAACGACCCTCCTACAGGAGAGTAGTAGGCCATCAGTACTCACAGAAAGTACAAGTCCAGACAGCCGTACTTCCGTCGTCGCCGCCGAGACCCGTCGCGACGCCCCGACCCCCGTACCATGTTCGCCCCGACCCTTGCTCGAGCCAGCCCGTGCCGCTGAGCCAGTAGTTTTAAATTCGCCACTAAATAATTCCGATCCAGCCTGTCCCTTGCTGCAGTTGCTGCCCTCTCCCAGCGACGCCCTATACCGAGGTCCATACCCCATAGGGGGTGCCCTTAGCGTGTAGTCGCTTTGTATTTAAGTTTTTTAGCCCTGTCTGGAGGCCTTAATTTACTGAGGTATCTACAGGCAAGTCCGGTTAAGCAGACGACAACGCCATAGTTTGAAATGCGAGACGCCATTAAATAAAAACTGCCTGGAATGGCCTGGATTCTGAAATTAGGACTGCTGAACGTCCGTGCGTAATAAGTACCTATAACAATAAAACTTCAATTGTGTCTCGTTCAGTGTCCTTCAACCGATGAATGTAACGAAAACTTATCAATTAGGGTATTTAGGGTCGTCATAATATCATCATAGTCATTCCAGCCAAAAAAACGTCCACTCCAGGACTTTGGCCTCCAAAAGAGTCGCTACATTGACCGGTCCTGCGATATTTGATTAAAAGCTCTAAAAGAATAGGTTTTAATATGCTGTGCAAAAAATACTGGCCAGTCAGGCGTTAGCAAGGCTGACTATGAGTGTAGGTCACTGACCTCCATAATACAAGTGCTACAAGCACTTGTATTATGGAGGTCAGTGGTGTAGGTATACTATTATGGATACAAGTGCTACAAGCACTTGTATTATGGAGGTCAGTGGTGTAGGTATACTATTGTAGCTTTTGCTGACTACTTGGGTAGGTAGTCAGCAACGGTGTGCTTGACTTACATTTTAATTTCATCTCTCTTCTTTCTATCAGCCCATCCAACGGTTGGATGGAAGAAATTTGCCTAGTACGGTAAGACCGCTAACTTTTTATGTTTTATGTTCAACGTGGTGTAGGTAAGTAATTAGTACCTAGGTATTACAATAAATGTTGTGGAAAGCTGTGGGAGACACCTCTGCCCAGCAGTAGAACAATGAATAAAGTATATTATTACCAAATAAAACAAAATCAATTCTTTAATAGGTTATTTATTTTAAGTTTCCATTAAAATTAGATATGAACGTCACTTGACTGTTTAATAATAGTAAATGCTGTTGAAATACATTACTTTCTGTTTCAGTTGTCTTATGATTTTATTTTTACATAAAAATTATTAGACTTATTTTCTAACTGAAACTATGTGTTTTTTTTGGAGGTAAGTATTCTTAATTTTAATAAAATGTATTGGGTACTATTTACCGTTTTCGGAATGAAATGTCGCAGTAAAAGTCTGAAAACGGTACATCTTAAGTATTGCTCGTGAATCCTATCTTGGATAAATGTTAATTATCTCAAGAAAAAAGGAAGTCGTTTTGGTTTTTTAAAATTTACATAATAATTTAATAATAATAAATCTATACATATAATAAATCTGTAGAAGGGTCAATTCTGTACATTGAAAATATTGAAAAAATAAATAGCGGGGGGTGTTGCTGGATCGATACCAAACCCAAATATGTGATTAAAAAAATTTTTGTCTGTCTGTCTGTCTGTCTGTATATGCAGGCATCACGTGAAAACTAACGGTTCGATTTCGATGAAACTTGGTATAATTATACCTTATTATCCTGGGCATAAAATAGGATACTTTTTATCCTGGAAAAATATGTAGAAAAAAAAATCTTATTTTTCGGTTTTATTCATAGACGTTGTTCTGTAGAACCGCGAACACACGTTGCATTACCCGTAGTGGATAATTTTCCATTTCAATTTAAGAGAATACAGTTTCCTGTAGCTTTGTGTTACGCCATGACAATAAATAAGGCTCAAGGTCAGACCCTAGGAGTTGCTGGCGTAGATCTTACCGCGAGTTGTTTTTCACACGGGCAACTTTACGTAGCTCTTTCCCATGTGAGCAGTCCAAGAAATCTTCATGTTCATATTCCGGACGAGCTCACTAACAATGTTGTGTATGCTGAAGCTCTCAATTAACTTTCTGTCGCATTGTCACGATCACTTTTTTATTATTGCAAACTTTTCGTCATTGTCAGTAATTTACTGCTACATGCTACTTATCAAGGTCGGAATTACTATGAAAAAAATACTTACTACAGAACGCGAGCTCTACAGCAGTAGCTCATTAGAGGGATCTCCTTAATTATTATAGGCTTAGCCGTATTTGGGTCCAATAGATATTTATAAGATGTCATTGTCAGAGTTACTCAAAATGGAGAAATAAACCATCCACGCGAAGACCGACATCCGCGCGGACGGAGTCGCGGGCGGAAGCTAGTTAGTAATAAATTGCTTAGTTATAGACTGATGTAGTGGGATGATACGGGCTAACAGTAACAGTAAAGACGACATAAATATAAATTACGGTGGACATTATTCATCCTAATTAGGAAAATCTATGTGTCAAGTATAAACTTATTTATTTACATATATTTCCGCACCGTGATTCGGGGTAGTAGCAAACACATAAGAGCTAGCTTTACATTTATCTATTTTACAATGTTTTACGTAAAAGTTGTCTATTAACATATCAATATATTGATTAACTTTCTCTTTCGGACACAAAGCTATAATACATCCGCCCCAACCGGCGCCAGTTAGGCGAGAATTAACGTTAATTTCTTTTGATATATTGACCAGGCGATCCAAATTGTCATGAGAGCACTCGTAGAGCTCTTTCAGGCTCTCGTGACTTCTAGACATCAGTTTTCCAAGAACGTTTATTATTTCATTACAATCACCATTTTCGTATACAATAGAAACGTTATTTTCGTTCACACCATTCATGCCGTTGACATTTGATGCTGACTGCGAGCAATGTTTACGAAAATCTTCGACACGTATAGCTTCTTCGTAAACGTGAAGAGCACGCTGTTTCAATTTAAACTCCGTTAAATGCTTCGTGTTTGGCGTTAAATACAACTGCTCCAATTCTTCTTCATTAACATTCAATATATCGCATATTTCTTCTTTTGTATATAAATCGTTAGGCAAATACTCATGAACAAGGTTTACCATCTCTCCTAAAGTGTTATCAAGTTTGTTTTGTACTTGACTAAGAGTAATAATTTTGTTATCAGTAATAGCACCTGCGCACGTAGCTATAATTTTCGCTGCCAGTCTACATTCTATCACCCTTCTATTGAAATCATTCGTAGCTGCTTTGTTAGCCTCCGCCAAACTGTGGGCCACAACAAATGCCGAATTTTCAGGTAGAACCACGGGTGTAGCCTTCAAGGGTTGCCATGTTATGTATTGGGCGCAGTTCTTCTGCCCTAAAAAAGCTATCGCTTGATCCATGCCACCTCCTTGAGTTCCGATATATCTCTCGCATTTTGCACATAAAGATGCGATTTGAGTTTTGCTCAGTGCAACATTTTGAGCATAAAGAAGAGCCAGACATGCTGCACTCACTAATGCTGAGGAACTTGACAGTCCAGATGCCGGAGGAATTATTCCATCTACGCAGAGCTGCAGTCCATTGGTAATTTTATCACTTACAAATTCCAAAGCGCCTTTAATTCCACACAGCACATAATTATACCAAAATGGCTTTCCATTTGAATCTGATATAATATTTATATCTTCACACGATTTTATCTCTGTTTCATAATTGCTATATTTATTATTTATATTTCTCAAATGAAGCTCTGGCTTATTTATTATCGCAGCAGCAATCAGTATATCCTGTTCTAGTGCCATGGGCAACACTGGATAGCCACAATAATCGATGTGTTCACCAATTAGATTTACACGGCCCGGCACTCTGACGAAAAACAATGGTTCACATCCAAATTCTTCACAAAAATGTTGTTTTAGCCGGCTTATTCTTTCATTGTTTGGAATCCCTGTTATGGGCACTTCGTCACTTGTACCGTTGGCACTCATATTCAATTAGTATTGTTACGTGTAATATGTAAACAAATACGACGCACTAACACGAGTGCACCGCGCTACTGTAAACTTATGACTGCTGAACAATGTTCTTAGTTCTTATCAACACATGATATGAATGTACCAATTCGCTACACTTTAACAAAATGATAACGTGTAGGTAGGTACATTTGTTATTTCCAGTTCACAACAAACTTATGTACCCATTTAACACTTTAAAACACACGAAATCACGTAAGTTAATCAATTAGTTCCTATTTGCTTAGAGAATTGTTTGTAAATGGTGTGCAATTAACTTTCAACATTACTTTCAAGTGATAAGATTATATCGTGCCAATATAAAAAAAAATATAACCTCTAACACGTTAACACAACTTCTTGTAGATTATGGATGACGTAGCGAACATCTGCAATCGTTCATGAATGCGGATTTTACCTTTGACTTAAAACCAACGCAAGCGCGTGTATTGCTGATCGAAGTAATTTACAGTTAGGAAAAAAACTGGTTCTATTATAAAGCATTCAACTCTTTTTTTTTCAAGTTCAATGACTCAGACAAAGCTATAATAAAACTTAAAAACATTATCAATACCTACATACCTGCATTTGTTGCACACATACATAGTGTGTGGATAAGTTGTTTACAGCATTTTGAAGTAAGTATAAAATAAGATCATGATAGGTAATATGTGTTAGGTATAAATTTTTATTTACGATTACAAGGAATGAATGTAACAGTAGGTACGTCATCGTCGGTACGTGTACTGTCATACTGAGGAGTACCTGTCTATTGTTATTTGTTTGTCTGATACTGTAGGTAAAATGAGAGATAAATGTAGATACAATACAGTAAAGTATGTACCTATATCTTATCAGTATCAATCTAAAAGTTAATCTACTCAAATCTACTGTTGACATAGTTTTCACAATAATTATGCACTGTACGATCTAATAGACATTTATATTTTATAACTCCCAGAGAAAGTATAAACAAAGTAGTTAGGCCAGTTTTTTTTTCTCTTAATAATAATAAAATTATTTGTTTAGTTTAAATTGGTTATCATACGCCTGCTGCGCTGGGGCTAGGGGGGTATCTTAAATCATCTTAAATGGGCTGGGTTTTAACACGTCTAGCCTAATTATTATTATTTTTTCCATGGAGGCTGCTGATGCGCCAGAAATAGATGAATCACAGGATAAATGTAGGTGCAGGTAAATCCTGTTGCTACCAAATGTAAAATTCAACGTTACAGAATAGCCTTTGTTTGCAGCAGTTTACTTAAATGTTACGGTTAAAGTGAAAAAAATGACATTCTTTAACTAAACTTTTTTTTTATTATTACGCGTTAAGTATCTACATGCAAAAATAATCGAAAATTGATTTACACCCATTCTAACAGCTTGTCCTAAGCATCGCAAGATAGTGTGGGCTAGTTGAATAGTAAGTAGCTAGCTGGAATGTTGAAGTTTCGTTTTGCTAGAAAGCGTTTAAACTTGAAGATCGATTTTTGAGGCTTACTGAACATAAGATTTCAAAATTATTATCATAAACTATAAAAACGGAAGTGAGTTCGGCCTGTTGTTACGTGCCTGAGTAAGTAGGTAGGTATGTCGTAATTACAGACACAATTAAAAAGCCTTGTGTCTCGCGTAGATCTACGTTCCGGCATACTAAGGGTTAATTAATGTCTATGTTAGGGGCACTGACGTTAATTATGGGGCTCATAGCATAAATAGAGGAATGTGAGTGCCTCTGCCATCCCCTTCATCCTGAATACAGGCGTGAGGTATGATCTTTTCTTAGGTCAAGTTACATTGGAGATCTTCAGTACCTACATCACTCGGATTTGGTTCCCAACACTAAGGCATGCACGCCCTTAGTGTCAGTCAGTTAAATGCAGGGCTGCCTGATTGTAAAATTGGATACAAATCCGTTTAATTTGGTAATTAATAATAATTGCATTTATGCATAGGAATTAGAATGTAAGCTTTATGTTATTTGCTGACTGCTTATCAGTAATTAGCGGCATATTTCCCTAAAAACTCGTAGTTTAATCTTATTTTACAACTATACCGCATTTACATGACTCGTCGTTTTAATTCATAAGGCCAGTACAGATTGGGTCTGGGCGCGTCACAACGCAACGCAAGGCAAAAAATCTCCTTCATTACTTTCGTAGTACATTCCTTCTGAGTTTTGCACTGCGCGGCCCGTTGCGGCTGTAACTCGCCTACGCCTAGGGTATTAGTGTTCTGTGGGCTGTAATGTGCGCTTGGATTTATGAGATGATGATTGAATCATCATTCTCTTAGTCTTATCCCGATTTATTTGCTAAAATCAAAAAAATTGTTATCGTTCTGTTACAAAGAGTAAATATTTATTCTTGGAGTATTTTTAATATTAGATTTGATTTTCTATATTTTCTGGGACAGCGGTTTATAAAAAGTTGGTTCTACTCTCTCACTACTGGCAGCCCTGGTCAAAGTCAATGTCAAATGTCAAAGTATTGTCAAGACGACCGAGGTCTTGTTTTTGTTTTTAGCAATCATTTCTATTTTATTTACCATGAAATTAAATTAAAGCTGCACTGAAATTATGTCTACGGAAATGGCTAGTGTTTTAGATTTCAAAAAGATTTGTCGTGCATGCCTATCGGACACTGGACCCATGAAAGATTTGTTCATGGTTTGCACACCTGAGATGTTTAAATTTTGCACGTCTGTTGAGGTAAGTGGCTTGTTTTTATTTGTAGTAATGATTGTCCTTTATGATATCAAGTACTGTGTAAAAAACCAAAGCCTAAGTGAAATTTTTAGTCACCTATCCTCTCACGTCCGTCGGCCCAAGGTTTTATACTAAACTTTTTTTTAATGGAGTAGGTACCTACCCATTGGGAAAAGTTATGCCAGACAGCGTGCCCCCTGGCCGCCAGACGTACACCAGCGCCACAAAACCCCGAAGTTTTAACAAATTCTTGGACAAAACACCTTGTGCACTTTAGGTACATTTTAAGTCATATTTAGGTAGTGTATTTTTTCCAGGTTGAAGAAGGGGACATCTTACCTCATCAAATATGCCAGGCATGTCTGGATATGTTAAACAAATCATATTATTTCAAACAAGCAGCTGTACGTTCCAATCTTATTTTAAAACAGCAGGTTTTGGATGCGGTAAGGGGTTTTAAAAGTACTTAATAATATAAAAAGGCATTGCGGACTTCCTTGAGTTTTTTCTTTCAGTGTCTTCTTTTACCACCTGGTTACCATCAACTAATAGCAAATGCATGTTAATTTGAAGGAAGAAGGGTTAATTTATTTATTGTAATGTTCAACAGGCAATTTAGACAAATGCTATGTACAGCTACATTGTCGCGATAACGCGAACGACACTTCGCTTCGGCTTGTTTTACAACAGAGGGCGCCCGAAGAGTAGTTCGCATTATTGCGATGATGTAGCTGTAGCTTTAGAATCATTTCAGTATTGCTGATTGAATGATTAGAACTCAATTTAAAATTAATTACACTGGTTTTTATTTCAGCAAGAACCAGTGAAAGCAGAAAGTCATTCCAATGATCATGAAATACTTGAAATAAATGTAGCAGAAATCACAGCGGATGATATGCTCAGTCAGAATCTTACACCAGACAATGATACACTAGTAGATCGCTCTATGGATCCCGCTGAAATTATTAGGTATGTGAGAAATAAGAATCATTAAGTGTAGGTTCATCATCACTATGTGTTCATCAATAAATCTTGAAAAAATAAAAATTGGCCACAAACATCTGTTGAGGCTCTCGTTGGGCGGTTGGTTTAAGGGCTGATTCAGAAGGCAGTACCCCTTGATATGGCTCACATTGTGAGGAGGTTCCTGTCTCTGGAGCCCTAACCACTGGTAGCTTGGACCCTGCTCCCGACACCGGTGGTCTACTATTTTTTATATTTTTTAATGTTTATTATAAAAAATATTTAAAAATGTATTTAAAAAGTAAGACAATAAATAAACGATGGAATGTAACCAGTCTCTATTCTGTATGTTTCTCACTGCAGGACAAAGTAATAATAATATACTTTATAAAATAATTATGTTTCAGGAGAATAAGAAAACGAAGAGAACTGGTAAAACATCTCAAAAAAAGAACTAGAATGAAGTGTCCCAAATGTGAGAAATCATTTCAAAAGTATGATAACTTTGAAGCACATATGAGGGTTCATTTTGGTAAAAAGGTATGTATCTGCATTCATGAGCCTCTTGAGTTTAGTTGCAAAATCAGCAATATATGCCTACACCTGTGACATGCCTATTTGTGTTGTTTAAATCTCAAAAATTAACTAGCTTTTAAAGACCCTAACTATGATAACAAGTACCTACCAAAACTTCAATTCAGAATCTCAGATACACACATAAACTCACGCTTTCGTCTTGTGGGAGTAGGCACAAACTACAGAACCCCATCTGCTACAATCCTTACTACTGATATCAAGTTTTGGAACAACAATATCAAGATCATATAAAACAAAGTTCAAATTCCATTGCAACCAAAATTTTAATGGACCTTTTTATTAGAAATGGTGACACAGAAATCCACATGCTAAAGTTGATAATTGAGTAAGTGGCAATGAAGGTAAATCATCTGAGATTCTTAATTCAATTTTTTTTTTGTTAACCTGTTCTGGCCCTTGCCGACTCGTAGTCACACCAGATTATCACACCAGTATGACACAAACAGGATTTTTTCTCGTTTGTCACACCACTGATTTTTCCACACCATGTTTAAGATCAAAGAGATTTAAGATAGGTACAATAGAGGGGCTATGCAAAGAAATGTCTTAGAAAAACTGTGATCCCATGTCTCAGTGACGCCATCTGGCTTAGTACAGCAAAATTAGAGTGGCATAATCACGGAATAGAAAATTATCTACAAATTATAAATGCAACTTTGGCGAAAAGTTTATTGTTGTTCAAAATTAAGTCTTATTACAATTCTTGAATGTTGTTTTCATTTTACATGTCAAAATCAATAAAGACCATTTTTACATCTTACAATCAAATTCGAGCAATCCATAACGAGTTCAGCTAGACAGCTACTCAACGCTAAAGGGCGCTGTACCCAATTTACTCTATTTAGCACGCTAACATCATTGAAATAGAATCTATTTAGATAATATATTTAATAGATAACAGGTGCGTTCGAATATGACATCTGATGTCATATTCGTACGCACCTGTTATCTATGTTTCTACCAGCTAGAGATGTGGACAAGATTTCGATAATTTAATGTCGTTGTTTGTACAATGTAAAAAAGGTAAAATGGTTAAATAAATGATTAAGTAGTAAATTAAAAATATTTATTGTCCTTGAAATAAAACATAATTATTTGTTTAATAATTGTCGTTTTGACTGGTTTATATTCAATGAATGATTATGTTAGGAGAAAGATGAATATCTTAGGAGACATCATAGTTTTATAATAACTCCGCAAGGCAGCTGGTCATGAGGGTATAAATAATATTCATATGTAATACTCTTACAGTAATGGAATATAATTATTTTAGTAGGTTTTTTCCTCAAATTAACGCGGGTGAAACCGCGGGGCACAACTAGTAATAAATATTATCGATAACAAAATCGATAAACAATATCACATCTCTGCGCGGCAGTAGTAAAGCTACTCAACCATAGAGAGCGTTAAAATTAGCAAATTTTCTAGATCTATTTTATGAAAATTATTTAATTCTAATTACGGAGTAAATATAAATAATTCATACGAAAATAAACTGAAGTCAGGTCCAGTCGTTTTACCATAACGATATTTGCAAAATCGTAATGCGTAACTCGGCCATATTTCCTTCGAAAATATTTTTCTTTTGGTGGAGACTCGTGGACACGAATGCGACTTGACGCGCAGGCGTACCATACTAGACTGAGAGACTTGTTACCCTTAGGTAACAAGTATCCGATTACGATTTTGTCCGCTATGTCCCGTCTATTGTAAATAATTTAATGTCTTTGTTTAAGATAATTGCTAGTGCAGTACCTGCATATTCTAATAAAGTCGATTTGCTGATCGGCGTTTGCAGACTTTCGTTCAAAAAGTGGTACTATCATTATTGTCAGAGCTTATGACGAAAAGCGTAATCAATTGGTTTGAAAAGTAAACTACATAAAATAATTGTGGGACTTTGTACGGCATTGCCGCTAACTCCATTAGAACTTTGTTAAAAACGGATAGGAGTACATAAAAACAGAATCTAATGAATTTAGCGGGGAAAAGATGAAACAGTTCATAGCATACATGGCCCGATAATGGCTAAATGATGAACAATATATCGCCGACTGGAGTATAAGTAGTTGGTCAAAGGCACAAAACCAACGTGTGTGAAAGTCGGCACTGCCAATTAAATAAAAACTACGTAAGTAACCATACTAAAATTAATAACAGTATTATTCAATCATAAAGAAATTAAAATATCGAAAAAAATAAGGGTCGGACCAAACTGCTAAAGATAATTTTATAATTTCCTGCCAATTAAAACTTTTAAATGGTAAAATATCCTTGGGACATTTCCTTGAAACATTGCGATAAAATATAAGCTCATACGTAATTTTAAGGTTTTTAATTTAACTAAGTAGTATAACTAGGACAGCACTAGTTAGGAATAAATGGTGTGGAAAAATCAGTGGTGTGACAAACGAGAAAAAAAATCCTGTTTGTCATACTGGTGTGACTACGAGTCGGCAAGGGTACTGGCAAAGGCCTCCCCAAATCCTTCCAGAAACTCTTTTCCCGCGCCATCTCGAACCAGCCCTCGCTGTATCTGTCCAGATCATCTCATCATCTCTTTCTGGGCCGGCTTCGGCGGCGCCGTCCATATTCACCCATTGTGTGGAGACTAGCTTGCCCAGCGGTCATCTTGCATGCAGCTGATGTGACCCACCCAATCCAACTTCATTTATGCCCAGCCTATAGATACAATACAACATTAACTTGATGAGTATCTGGTTGTATTCCAGCCAGACATAAAATGCCAGCACTGTGATAAGTCATTCCCTACAGTCCGGAATCTTCACAGCCACATCCGCACTCACACAGGAGTCCGTAAATATCAATGTTTGACTTGTGGCAAGAATTTTGCTTACTTGAATGTTTTGAAGAATCATGAGATGATACATGCGGGGATTAAAAAGCATGTGTGCCACATATGTGATGCTAGATTTGTGCAGAGCTATAATTTAAAGGTAAGATCAGAAAAGTTGATTTTTTCTATATGCTTTATTAAAATATTAATGTGACTTTGCTTGCAAAAGAGGTACCTATCCATTTCCTTACTCATTCTTATCCTCAGAAAACTACCTTTTGGAAGGGGGCAACTAATATAAATTTTGTTTTCTTGAAAATGTTGACATTCAAAAGTGCCCTTTACTATCCTATTTGACATGAATTATTATTTAACTTTAGACTTTATAAAGCCGAAATTACCACTCCATTTGTGCACCATTAATTTATTATTCCAGACCCACTTAGAAACGCATAGTAACCAAAAGAACTACATTTGTGGGCAATGTGGCAAAAAGTTTGCGCAGCAAGGCAACCTTAAGACACACTTGATTAGGCATACGGGCATCAAGAATATAGCTTGTCAGGTGTGTGATATGAGGTTCTATATCAAGGTTTGTAACAATTTTATTTAATATGAAATGTGTCATGTGTGTCATGGCTTCCCACAAGGTGGTCCGACGACCTTGTGAAGGCCGCAGGAACCCGTTGGATACGAGAAGCACAGAACCGGTCGAAGTGGAGGTGCTTGGGGGAGGCCTATGTCCAGCCTATGTTCGGCTGAAATGATGATGATGTGTCATGTGCCATTTGCAAAATTTTGTCCAAATCTGTTAAGCCGTTTTAGCGTCAAAGCGTTGTGTACAAAAAATCAAATGTTTTGTCTCTAATACGGCTGTACTACTTTTTTGTACTTAAATGCCGTAACGTTTTGCGGAGTCCAAGGATTAAAATAGCTAGCTAGACTGTTGTTCAGCAACCTATTTCCGCGTATAATTTAAATTTCTGTGAACTTTTTTTGTCAGTTTGCAATTTTGAGTCGAAATTGAATGAGAGAAAAATTCATATGATTTTGTTTATTTTAGGGGGACCTCTTCAAACACATGCGATCTCATTCTTCAGAGAAACCATATTCGTGTCCATTCTGTGATAAAAAGTTCAAAAGCCAGAGTTTTAAAGTACAGCACATGAGAACTCATACAGGTTTGTTTATTTTTTCGATTAATACTTATTGCATATTCATCGTGACTATTTTCGGATATGCCCCCATGCATTCAGCCAAGACTTTGGTGTTTTCGTTTCGTTCTTTATTGAACTAAAGAATATTGTGTTCTAAGGATAATTTATCTTCATTAAATTTCAGGTGAACGTCCATACGGTTGCGACCTTTGTCCTAAACGCTTCATGTCACGCAAAGACCTGCGGAACCACAGAATGATTCACACGGGTGAAAAGCCCCATAAATGTGTACTATGCGACCAAGCCTTCATACAGAAATGTGCTCTCAACAGGCACATGAAGGGACACTTGCAGAAAGATGCGGAAAATGCAGATAAACCTCAGAATATATTGTTAAGGGCTCGGTTACAAGGAAGCGTGGCAGAGTACTCGCAGTGGAATACCGATGTCTGATGAAGATCATCAGAATTCAAGATGTGAAATTAAAGGCTATGCTACAAGTAGGTACCTGGAAAAATCAAATCTGTATTATTATGTCTTTTCTGGATAGATTGAAAGAAACATGGTTTTCTCCTAGATTTTATATAATTTTCAAAGTGTGAAAACTTGTGAATTTGGAAAGAATTTCACGACTTCAAGTATATGTCCCTGCAAACTTTATTAACTATTGTTGCCTGTAATTTTGTGGAGGACTCGCAGAGAACATTTATTCTGGTATGAAAGCTAAAAGCTCTGAATAAAACCTAACATAACATAACCCAGGATGTCGATCAGCTGAGAAGTAGGCTGCTAAACAGGAGATAATTAGATTTTTGGAACAAATATGAAGTGAATAATATTGTGTTACCGTTGTGAAAGTGTATTATTTGATTTTATTGTGTATTTGTGAAATCATAAGATGGATATACCTCATTTTAAATCAATGTATTATTGCACTTGGTTTTAATATGATTTAAGACAAATAAATGTAGCTTTAAGATGAATAATCTGGTTCTGATTTTTTGGAATTCCTACCTTAAAGAAACCGAAAGAAATTATAATATGCCATTCATTGGCATTTCGCAGAACACAAGAAAAAGAAAAACCGGCCAAGTGCGAGGCGGACTCGCACACGAAGGGTTCCGTACCACCACAAGGCATAAAACGCCGAAAAAAAAAACGTTTCTTTTATACCCCATTAAACTTTAACTTTAGTGTCCCGTTTTTACCCTTTGGGTACGGAATTCTAAAAATAAATAAAAAACCATTTAACTGCACTTTTCTATGAAATTTATTTATTTTATACATGTCATGGTTCTGCATAATTTCTTGGCCACAATAATCTGCAGTGTCAATGTGTCATTGCAATCCTTGGCCACACAAGATCCGCGTGTTCGTGACAGTTCCCTGTGCGAATGCGGTCTTAGCGATGGTACTGTGGACTATATCTTTTTCTCTTGTCCTTTAAACTCCCAATCCTTTGACTTGTATCATAAGCTTTCCAAAATTAAAATCCCTCTTCCTACCAACTTCCATTCCCTCTTGACTAACTTTTCTCCTAAACATGAAAGAGCCGGCCAAATAAAATAAAAAAATATATTCAAATAGAACATATTACTCTCGTCACTTTGGGACCAAATCTGTAGCGTATTCCCTGCGCTTCGTATGTCAATACGAATTTACAGTTTTCGGATTTTTTCCTTTACTTGACTTTGCTTCTTGCCTAATTTCATGATTCTAGGTTATCGAGAAGTTTTGATTTTGATTCCCTTGCCAGTGTCAAAATATGCGGCATAAACGGAACATAAAACGCCCTTATCTTTTAATTGCGTTGACTTAGAAGTTTGATTTTTTTCACTGCTTCAAGGACTGCAGCCCTGCCTGCGTATTTGATATTAATTTCAATTTGATAACTCCACGCGTTCCTGAGAAAAAGGGCCTTGACAGACGGACAACGAAGTGATCATATAAGGGTTCCGTTTTTCCTTTTGAGGTACGGAACCCTAAAAATGAAGAGAAAAACGTATTCTATTGAAATATAGTTTTTTTTTTGTTTTGCCGGCGACTTTCACATTTAGCCTAAAAGTGTAGACGTTGAATGTTCTCCTTTTATCATTCTTTTTAAATTTAAATGAAATCAGAGTTACAGTTAGGTGTGTTGTAATATTATTGTTGTTATTATTATTTTGTGAATATACAGGGTTATTGGTAAAACATTAACAACCTCTTAAGAGGTCATTGTACTCATCATTATGAACAACTTTTACTATGGGACTAAACCTGAAATCGCGAAAAAAAATCAGCTGTTCCCTACATTTATGTTCGTACAACTCGTCTTGGTCCCATAGTAAAAGTTGTTCATAATGATGAGTACAATCTCCCATTTCGGTTTGTCGCATGTTTTCAATTTCAACCTGTATATAGATTTGTCCACGGAGTGCAAAGTTCGACGGCTGCTGCTCACCTTGCTGTGTTGCCGTCAATATATGACGCTGACAGAATAGTCGACATTGTCTGTTGCCAAAGAAAAAAAAAACACTTTGCATCTTTACAGTTCAATTATTCAAAGTTAACCTGAATCAATAGGCAGTATCCCAAACATCTCTAATTTCCCCCTTAAAACGGCCAACATGATCATATCAATTTAAATATTAAACTGCAAAAATTCAACTGAGTGTCGAGGCAGCCCTATCATGCACTTTCATATGCCTCTTGAGTGTACCTCTTTGCGTAAACCTCTGTTCACACAGCGTGCACTTATGTGGCTTATCACCAGTATGTATCCTTACATGATCAGTCAGTCTTTTCCTCGAAACAAACGCCTTTAGACAGTAATTGCACACATATGGCCTCTCTCCAGAATGGAGTCGCTTATGTTCTGTTAACGTTGAATGTGTGGCATAAGAATTGTTACAAATCTCACATTTGTATAACTTATTCCCTTCATGTATGTGCAAATGTTTGGACAAGTTGTACTTATCGGTGAAAGTACACGAACATATTTGGCATATAAACTTGCGGCCTGAATGTCGTCTTGTTACATGTGATTGTAGTATCGTTTTCGTGAAAAACTGCTTTCCACATTGGTTGCATGTAAAACTTCGTTCTCTGTTCTTCTTGTGTGTTTCTAAGTGAGCCTGAAAAATTAAAATTTATTTTATAAATAGCAGCGCCCCGCGATTTCACCTGCATAATTCTCGATCCCGTGGGAATATCGGGATAAAAAGTATCCTATGTTGCAATCCAGATTAAATCCAAAAATGCCAAAGGAGCACAATCAAATTCGAGCAATCCATAACGAGTTCAGCTACTCAACGCTAGAGGGCGCTGTAACCGATTTACTCTATTTAGCACGCTACTGTCATTGAAATAGATGTCATATTCGTATGCACCTGTTATCTATTTTTCTACCAGCTAGAGATGTGGATATCGATAATTTAATGTCGATGTTTGTACAATGTAATAATTAAAATCTTTCATCATGTATTGGACCAAAGTGCGATTAGAATAAAAGGTAAAATGGTTAAATATATCGTTAAGTAGTAAATTAAAAATATTTATTGTCCTTGAAATAAAACATAATTATTTGTTTAATAATTGTCGTTTTAACTGTTTTATATTCCATGAATGATTCGTCGTTTCAGCCGATAGACGTCCACTGCTGGACATAGGCCTCCCCCAATTTTGGGGGGGGTTTGCCATAATCTCCACGCTTGGCAGGCGGGTTGGCGATCGCAGTATGGTATGATGGTGGAATAAATAGAGAACGCTGCTGCCCATTCTCCGGTAAGACCCTTAGTCGCCTTTTACGACACCCACGGGAAGTAAGGGGTGTAATGAATGATTATCATAAGAGAAAGATGAATATCTTAGGAGATATTATAGTTTTATAATAACTCCGCAAGGCGGCTGGTCATGAGGGTATAAGTAATAATCATCTGTAATACTCTAGAGTAATGGATATAATTATTTTAGTAGGTTTTTTCCTCAAATTAACGCGGGTGAAACCGCGGGGCACAGCTAGTAATAAATACTATCGATAACTCGATAAATCGCTATGCAATATCACATCTCTGCGAGGCAGTAGTAAAGCTACTCAACCATAGAGGCGTTTATTACAAAATTAGCAAATTTTCTAAATCTATTTTATGAAAATTATTTAAGTCTAATTACTGAGTAAATATAAATAATTCATACGAAAATAAACCGAAGTTAGGTCCAGTCGTTTTACCATAACGATATTTGCGAAATCGTAATGCGCAACTCGGCATATTTCCTTAGAAAATATTTTTCTTTTGGTGGAGACTTGTGGACACGAATGCGACTTGACGCGCAGGCGTACCATACTAGACTGAGAGACTTGTTACTCCTAGGTAACAAGTATCGGATCACGGTTTTGTTCGCTATGTCCCGTCTATTGTAAATATTTTAATGTCTTTGCATTTAATGGTTTTTCTCGTTTTAGGTCAGCTAGTCTGCACAAATATTAGTTTAAAAAATTCTGCAGTATCTACTATACTATTATATTTTTGTGCCTGTAAGTAATATGTCGAAGGGCCAATGTTTTCCAGAACTATAGCAAATAACAATTACCCTCAAAACAACAGACGAAGTGAGTCCTCTCCCGCAAACATCGCACATGATGAGCTTCCTATTCCCATGCACTTTCTCATGCATCTTCAGTGTCTGTCGGCTCTTGAAGATTTTCCCACAAGTAGGGCACTTCAGACTTTCTAGGCTTACTTGAGTATGTTCACTCTCTTTGTGACGTTTCAGACCACTCCATGTCACAAAGGTTTTGTTGCATGGGGAGCAGTGGATTGTGGCCTAAAAAGAGAAAAATTATAACTATTTTGTATTGACACCTTTTGAAATTCAATTAGTTTTCTAAACACTATGCTCACAGTGAACATTTTTAGAAGTAAGAGAGGGATCCCAACCAAATGGGTTAGGTTAGAACTTTCAACAAAAACCAAGCGAGTGCTACGGGTAATTCCACAAATCCCCTGCTCAGCATTATAAATCGTAAAAAGGTAATGAGAACTTAGGATACAAGAGCGAGCGAAGCGAGCTCGGGACTTGGGGCACCCCGACTCGGACAGGTTAGGTCCGAAGGGGGCTCAAGTGAGCGAGCAGAACGAGCGAACTAGCCCCCGTCATCTTGTTCGTGTTAGGTTCCTTTAAACCTGCAGACGGAAATAGGGACCCCGCAAAGCAAGGCTCTGTCGACTACGCCTTATTATTGTTGCTTGGAAACCAACTTAAACCCGCCACAATATCTTTCTCTTGCATCCTAAATTCTCATTGCCTTTTTACGATGCTGAGCTGGGGATTTGTGGAATAAACAAGTGCTACAATCATGTTGGACTCAATTACTTGGCTATTTAGTATATTTAGGACCCCAAAATAGGAATTAATTGAAGTTCACCAAACGAGGCACAATGATTTTTATTAGAGTGTTCTAAAATATTTTTAGGAAAGCAAAATGGGAATTATTTGAGATTTGATTAAATACTTGCCAAAATGAAATGCTAGTTAATATTCAGGTCTGAAAATGTATCCTTTTTTCTGCAGTGATAATACTTACTATTTTACCTTCATGCTCAAGCTTGTGTGCTTCAAATCTTTCCTTGAAGTTGAACTTCTTTTGACAAACATCACAAGTGTACATGAATTTCTTTTTTTTTACTTTAGGCGCTATTCCTGTATGCTGTTTTGATTTTACCAACCTCTTCACTTTTCTGGAAAATTGCGTTATGTTAGTTTAGTACCTCTATTATGCAGTATTTAAGTATGGAAAAAAAAATACATGTTGCGCCAATCCAAAATAAATTGGGATAAGGGCAGGAGAATGATTATTATTGATGAATGAATAGAATATGCTTAAGAAGTTATGACCATGTTGTAAGTTTAACCAACCTTTTGAAATGTTTTTCTTCAAGTAGTTCTGGACTTGCATGATGGTCAACTTCATCAATGTAATCTGAAAATAAATAATTGACAAAATATTACTCGGACTGCATTAATGGGAACCAGCTTAAACTTATAAGCAGCATGGCTGCTGTATCTATGTAAGTTTGCATGTGCATGCAATGCATTATTTTTCAGATAAAATTCTACTTTACCATGACCAATTTCTTCATCTTCAACTTTCACAGCATTAACAAGTATCTCAGTCTTTATTCCGTCTTCCTGACTAGGGTTTGGTTCACAGTTTTCAACACAATCAGTTTTTAACTCTATTTTAAATTTAAAATCTTTTTCAAGATCTAGTAGAGTAGCTTGAGACTGTAAACACGTTCGCTTGAACTCAGAGTATTTATTAAGAAGTTCATAACATGAGTTACAGATGCCCCTGGGCAATTTTTCATTTTTGGATACCTGTAATCAGATTATTTTAAAGTGAATGTTGTTGGAAAACTTGGAGTGTCGCAGGGGAAATTATGACCATATTTATTTCATACCTGTACAGACGTACAAAAACAATAAATATCGGGTGAAACATTCTCAAATATAAAATAAGAAAAAGATGATTGTGCTGTGAGACATGCACGGCATATACGGTAATCCGTATGTGTACTAAATGCCATTATTAGATGCCAGTGTTACTGGCAAAATTGTACCATCAATTCATTTATTTTCTTGAAAAACATTCAATGAATGTAACTTTACAGTGGAATAAAATGGGAATAAACGCAAGAAGACAACAACAACAAATAAATAACTGAAACTGACATTAGCACTATTTTGAATTTGACATGCGTCACATGATGCATCTGTCAATTTCTTTTTCAGCGGGTGAATTCGGGGTGTGGTTGAGCCATTGAGATAGGAAAAACATGGAGAGGCCGCGTTATTCTATACATACATTTGCTTATACAAATATGAGTGAAATATGATTCAGAATACGAAATATCGTTTTGTCTCGTTCTTTCTAATAAGATAATCGTATTTGATAAAAGAGACAACAATATTTTAAGTTGTGGCTCATTTTGGCAACATTTTGACGTGACGTAGTACAATTGTAGGTAAGGTGCCGTATCAGCCATCTTTTGCGACAAGTTTCGTGGTAGTTTTGCTGTCAAATGGTTGTTTACTTTTTGTATTATTGAGATTTGTGAGAAATATACAAGGATTTTACCTTTTAAAACTGCATGCAAATGTTGGAAAACAACAATTCAACATGTCTGTGTGTTGTATTGTGAAGTGTGGTGCAAGAAAGAATGAAAATCAACCTCTAATGTCTTTGCAGAGGTTAATAGCCGGTTTTCATGCAAAAATACATTTAATAATACACATTCGATGATACAGTTGTGACGCGATCATGAATTTATGGCTAAAGTATTGATATTTGGGTTCATTTCCGTATAATAGACCTTTTTAGTATATTTTGTTAATTCATTTGTTTGTTTACAATAATATGTCAAATGGAATAGGGTTGTACCGTTGCCGTAATAGTTATCTCCGCTGAAACGTCATCGACATATTCTGCGATGTGAATATAAATAATTCTGTGTCTTATTCGGTCCGCGTGACCTTGCCAGGTCCGTCCTCTGGTTCACAGCACCGAAATTAAAATATTTTATTTCACATAAACCTACATGGCCACTTAGGAAACGTCAGTAGCTAGGTCATCATCATCATTTCAGCCGAAAGACATCCACTGCTGGACATAGGCCTCTCCAAATGGGAGGGGGGGGGGGGGCGGGGTTGCCTTGATCGCCACGCTTGGCAGGCGGTTTGGTGATTGCAGTATAGTTTGGTGGTGAAATGCATAGAGAACGCTGCTGCCCATTCTCCGGTACGACCCTTAGTCGCCTTTTACGACACCCACGGGAAGTATGGGGTAGTGCTATTCTTCAAGTCCGGCACCACACAGACTGTGGAGTTTCTTGCCAGTGCAGTAGCTAGGTGCACGGTTCCAATTGGTTGCTTCCTATGGGGAAGAACTGGCAAGAAACTCCACAATTTTTACAATGTTTTCTAATTTGTTAAGTACCTGGTACTGATTTTAATAAATAAATAACTCGTTTTTTATTAAATTTATGGACTATCTGTTTCTCTCTTCTCGCCACTGCAGATTTATTACCGAAAAAACTCAGTGAAAGCTGAAGTGACGGTAACAGAGAGACGGTACATAATACACATTGTTTGTAGGCAGTCGCTCCATGTAAAATACTGGTATTCAGCTGCATCCGGTGAGACTGGAAGCCGACCCCAACATAGTTGGGAAAAGGCTAGGTAGATGATGATGACACATTGTTTGTACATAATACAGGTTTGTACATAACTATAATATTTTCTCTGAAAATTCTAACTCTAATAAAAGATTTTCTTTTTGACATGTATACCTACCGATAAATAGTTCAGTAATTAACCATGAGTCTTTCGTTTCACGCATCACAAAAGATTATAAATAAAGTATTTTTGCACACTTTATTTTTATGCAAAACTATAAAGTTACCGAAAATAAAGTAACAAACGTTATTATAAAGTATGGTTGGCAACCGTAATTACAACCGACTTTAATTTAGTAAGTTATTATGATCCAAACGTAATAACTAGTAAGACTCATATTTAGTATCGATACTCGATAATAGTAACACCTATGTTCCTTGATTGACACAACCCTAGCAGTGGCAGCCATTTTATGCGACAAAACGAGTTGTAGGTATGCACCCTTTTTTTGTAGGTATTTCCAGTCCATACTTTTTTATGTCAATGGGTTGAGCTTTGAGACTACAATATAATCACAGAGTACTTTTTGATAGACTGAAAAATATAATGCGGTGTGCTCCCAGACCTCAGGGTATTAGTATGGTATTAGTGTTCTGTGCTGACCTCAATTATACAGATTCAAGTGGTTGAGCTTGAGCCAGAGGTTTTTTTTTTCCTTTGGCTTCGCACTGTTTGTGCATTCAGCCAATGTCACGTTTTGTTTTTATTACGAAGGAAACGAAGGTAGGGAAACAAAAATATTATTATTCGAATTATAACGGGATATAGGGATAATAACTATAGGATCAATATTTATAACGGATAGAATAATGAGCTAAATACAATGACGAAACATTCTAACTTATATTATTTATAGTAGGTAATGAATGAGGCATACATTTTTAGACAGAAAAGCTATAAATAAAGAAAGTATTGAGGTAGGAAAAGGACTACTGAGGGTCCCTCAGTACTCCATTTCTTTCTTAGTAACCTCTTGTCCCTCAGTGAGGGACAAGAGGTTACTAAGAAAGGATGAACGGACAGGACAAAAAAATTTGATTTAAGTCGCCTACTTCTGTGCTACCTAAGGAAATGGGGTCATCGATGATATGAAGTTTGGCACGATGGGCTGGAGAGCAGACATGACTCAATCTCATCAGTATTAGAATGGAGGTCTCAATCTTGCCAAACTTTGCGCTCCCAAAACACGTTTTTTCCGGAACGTCGGGTTGAATAAAAGAAAAATAACGACCCTTCGATTTGCTGCCGATATCCCAAGCTACCTTCCAGGTGTCTCGAAGAAAAGTCTTTGGTAACGTCGCGAGGTCATAGCAAAAATTTATATATGGAACTAGGTCCCCACAATGCACCGCATCACCGGCAAGTGTATCAGCCATTTGGCATTATTTTAGCGTTTTTAAAGAATGCTTTTACTTTGAATTATGAAATCCTGGACAAAAATGTTTTGTCGCACTCGGGCGCATATCACGGCGGCACCGTAACTTTCAATATGCTTAACAACCTCCTGCTCTTTTACTTGGGGTTGGCGGCATGCACAGACTGGGACTGTTCTTTTTCCACACATCTCTTTTTGCCATTACTATTTAATTTATTTATTTTCTCACATAATGTATACATTTTTAATTAAAAATATAAAAAATAGTGGTCCGCCGGTATCGGGAGCAGGGTCCAAGCTACCGGTGGTTAGGACTCCACGCATTGGCGTATCTAGGGCTTTTTTTCAGGGGGGCCTGACCCCTAAACTTTTTTTTTTTACGTTGGGTCATCCTCATGGATACCCTCCGTCTGGGAAGAACGGTGGATTATGTCGGACTCTTACCGACTAAAACCACAGTGTTCCTTATATTACCATAAGTCGGGGGCCCGGGAGATACCTGTACACTCGCCACACCGACTGGTATCAGAGCCGTTCTACTCCACACGGTGCGGTGCGGTGCCGCACCGCACCGTGTGGAACGGGTCTCAGCCCGCCATGCCTAGCGGGCCCCGCCCCATCCCCAAGTGCGGGCGATCCCTCGACCGATCCTTTTCTTTTAGCACGTTTTTCATTACTTATTAAACTAAACATTCTGCTCTTAAAAGAGTTTCATCAATTTGGAGAATACCCCATTTTTTGTTGTGGGTGCATGAGCTACTCATTACTCTACGCCCGCAGGCCCGCGTCTACGGTGGCCGGGTCGTCACGCGGCTTGGAGAATACCCTTATAATTACCCATAAAATGCTTTCCACTTTCGAGATCTAAATTAAAAAAACGCATCGATCGAAGCGGCGCGGCCCCGTTATGTTCTGTGGGCGCGGTATTCCGCATTGAGATTATGTCAATGCTTTTTGCTCAATAGTGACAATTCGTGTGCGTTACCCAGGCCAGATGTTGTCGAAAATGGTCATTTGAATCTTATAGATAATTAGTTTTGCGGCTTCTGTAATTGTTGCGCACATTTTTAAATTTGTTGCGCTTATAGTTTTTTAATTATTTCACAAAAACATTTCCTGCTGGGGTAACGTTACCCCAGCCAGACCTTTTTCTTTCTAATGGGAATATTTAAATAATTACTAGCTATAAAATTAGTTGTCTAGATGAAGTAAATGTTGTGCCTTATTTTGTATTTGTTCTTTCATCGGTTGCGAAGTTATTCGAGATTTTGCTGGGGTAACGTTTTTGGTTTTGCTAGATCTTTGAAATGGTTAAGCGGATTCTTATCATATTTTGTACATGGCTTCTTAGGAATTAGTTTAAATTTGTTCTGCAATAAAAAAACCAAAATAATACATAGCTTAAAGGTTATTTCATTAAATAGAAAAACACTTCAATTGGTCCCAGCACTCTCAATAAGAGCTCTAAAGACTTACTTTAATAATAATAATAATAAATTCTTTATTTCGGACAACATACGATCCACTGTGTTAGTAATTCCCTTATAATTAATTTTAGTTACATATTACTTACAACTAGTTTATCCGAGATCGCTTCATGTGGACGACGCACAAGTGAAGGAAAAGTACTTCACTCGTTCATCATCCCCACAAAACGTCTCAGAATAGGAGAGTAGATACTCTCTGCCACTGTCCTCAGAATACTGTTGTCACTGTCCCGCAGTCTTGCTACTAAGGACGAGATGCTTACGAGGACTTTAAACGTTATTTTAAAGCTTGTAACTGCCTTCAAATGTATGTGAAGTTTCATTAGTATCCTGTAAGTATTTAACAAGTTATGATGATATTGAGTTCTTCACGAGCACGGTCTTGATGCGCGAAGTGTTATTTGACCACTGGATTGGATATATGAACTGAATGTTATGTCAATTATTAGTTTTTTAGTTCAGTTGTATATCAGTAAAATTTCAGCTCAGTACATTGGGTAATTGATGAGATAATACGATTATAGTCATCAGGAAGTGAATGACCGTGGTAACCCGACAAAGTTTAGGTGGTTACGAAAAAGCGAAAACGCAGAACATTATGCTATCTTTTGAAATGTTTAGTATAATACACCTTACAATTTCGGTACAGACGCGTACACTGTTAAATACATTAATAATATAATAATATCTGTACTATGAAAACATTATTATTATCTTCCAGTTGCACAAACTTTTCAAAAATCACTGATATAACATGTCGTTCGGTGGGACGCGGAAGGGGTGGGGTGAAGGGGCGCATTGTTTGCATATCGCACTAAACATGCTCCGTAATCACCAGGGGGAGTTAGCTTTCATAGCTGCCAATGCCAACAGTGGCAAATTTTGCAAAAACGAGATAGCGCTCTACAAAAGAAAGTGACAGCAAGATCAGTGATGTCACATGCCCGATTAAATAGATACCTACCCATCTTTTCAGTAGCTGCGATGATTTTAATGTTCATTAAAATATTTTATAATAACGATTGAAACTAGTTAAAACAGTCAGTGGGTCGTCTTAGAACCCTTATTTTGTGTTTCAGTTGTCTTAAAATGCTGTCTAGAAGAAAAAACTTTACAAACCAAATAATGATATATGGTGGTTTTATTTATGAAATGGCCACACTGATTTCTGTCATGACGGATTTGTTTTGTTTGTTGTGTAGTCTGTGCTAACTTGCTTGTTTTGTTGTGATTGTTTCAAAATCGTATTTTCTGCCGGTCTACTTTATTTGTGAATAATAATTCTTGGATTAATCACTACGAGAATAGACTAGAAAAAAACCATAGTATATTATGTATTGTCTGTGATCATTACACAGTCCAATATGTGTATATTTAAATAAAAACTGTAACTTACTGTGTATACTGAAATCTATAATTTAATTAAAAAATAATAGAAAACTTCAAAAAAGCAAAATTACTATCTGTAATTTTAATCTGTGATTGTTTTTAAGTATAAGTTTAATAATACTTTAAAAGTTCAATTGAAATGATTATATTACCTGTCAATAAAAATTATTTAATAATCACGTAGTTTTTTTTTAAACTTGTGTACATGTCTGTACTAAATTTGTAACACTATCCTACATATTTTAGAAGGTACCATAATGTTTTGCGTTTTCGCTTTTTCGTAACCACCTAAACTTGGTCGGGTTACCACGGTCATTCACTTCCTGATGACTTTAATCGTATTATCTCATTAATCATCCAATGTACTGAGCTGAAATTTTACTGATATACAACTGAACTAAAAAACTAATAATTGACATAACATTCAGTTCATATATCCAATCCAGTGGCCAAATAACACCGCGCGCATCAAGACCGTGCTCGTGAAGAACTCAATATCATCTTAACTTGTTAAATACTTACAGGATACTAATGAAACTTCACATACATTTGAAGGCAGTTACAAGCTTTAAAATAACGTTTAAAGTAAGTCTTTAGAGCTCTTATTGAGAGTGCTGGGACCAATTGAAGTGTTTTTCTATTTAATGAAATAACCTATAAGCTATGTATTATTTTGGTTTTTTTATTGCAGAACAAATTTAAACTAATTCCTAAGAAGCCATGTACAAAATATGATAAGAATCCGCTTAACCATTTCAAAGATCTAGCAAAACCAAAAACGTTACCCCAGCAAAATCTCGAATAACTTCGCAACCGATGAAAGAACAAATACAAAATAAGGCACAACATTTACTTCATCTAGACAACTAATTTTATAGCTTGTAATTATTTAAATATTCCCATTAGAAAGAAAAAGGTCTGGCTGGGGTAACGTTACCCCAGCAGGAAATGTTTTTGTGAAATAATTAAAAAACTATAAGCGCAACAAATTTAAAAATGTGCGCAACAATTACAGAAGCCGGAAAACTAATTATCTATAAGATTCAAATGACCATTTTCGACAACATCTGGCCTGGGTAACGCACACTGACAATTCGGCTCAAATCACAATTTAGGGTCGCGTTCATATCGATTCAGAGCGGAGCGTGACTACCACATTCAAAGTCCATTTTCTCAACAACTACTAAGTAGGCTACCAATGTTGTTGTTCGAGTACTAATTAGTACCAATTGAGTACTAATTATTTACCAAATATGAGAACGATTGGTGTTGGTGGCATAAAATATTGATAAACAAGCTACCCTTTTGTCGATATCTTTATTGCCGTGATAGTTACAGAACAATCGTTGTAAAACATTGAGAGAAGCAAACGGGAAATAATTAATGGCCACTGTGAATTTCAAGAATTCTATTTATCAGGGACACTACGACCGGCCGTCCTGACATCAGAATGAACGGTCACCCTTACCTTAAAATGTTTTTGTTCTTCTAGAATACGATAGAATCAATTGAGCAAATAGAAGCAATAGGGAAGCAATTCTTGGGCATAAATTCAACGTTAAATACGTTTAGTGGCCGTTCATTCTGACGGAAAAAATATCGACTAGTGGCTAGTGGTACCTTAATGGCGCAGGCGCAGAGGTCGCCGGTAGCGAACACGAAGGAGCCAGTCTACTACTGGGATTCAATCTTCGTTTGTATGATATCCCGTAAGCTTGAGTCAGTGACCGTCGGGCTATTAGAGTCCGTTTCACGAAAGAAGTCCCGCGGCTATAAGTGGAACTAATAATTATTATATAGTTAGCAACACTCCTACACCACCTTCCTACCTCAGACACTTCTCTATATTTAAGGTTGTTCATTTAATTACCCAGTGCCTTTATTAAGATGGCGAGATACATAAAACAATCAATATTTAGGATTCTGTCGCACGCCAGTGGCGCCATTTCTACGAGACTTCTTTCGTGAAACAGACTTTACGCTCGGACAGGGATTTACTGCGTTATTTATTTATTTTACTTCGATGGTCCTAATCTATTATTAATTTGTGACTTCGAGTGACAGCTATATTACGAACTTAACCCAGAATTGCATAAAAATGTAAGCTTTTAAGCCTTATATGCCTAGAGGCTTTTACCACAGCCTCCTAGCGCAAGTGGCTGCTCACAGCTCATACTCGCCATCAGCTGATATTAGTGATAGTCAAACCTAGTCACAAAGGGGTCACAAGTGGAATCGTACTGTCTCCTATTGAAAATGTAGATTTTGTAGACGTCGTTGTAATAGTAAATGTAAAGAAAGTAAATAAACTAAATCATTCCAGGAACAACAAAATAACAAACGCAATTTTAACAATATATAAAACTTTATTGTAAATGAGTTTTAACATAAATCTCAAGATTAAAATCTCCAGCCTGGACTGTAATACTGTAATATCTACATACAATATATTTTAAGGAATGACTTACATCCACCACCAATCGATAAAGTAGTTATAAAAATATTTGATTTACAATTTTATACTTATTACGTAACCTCACCCAAAGACACCAAAAAAATGATTGACATTATAATAAATTTACTGTTACACAAAAAGTGTCACACTTGGCATATCTATCCAAATATTGGTGCAGGGGATAACTAGCATGTCGTCAGAAACGCAAGTGGTCAAATAGGCATTTCGTCATCTGTCAGGATACACTCGCATCTTGTCAAAAACGGAACGACAGACACGTAAGTAACTTAGGGCGCGTACACATAGCGATCTGTTGTACAAGTCCGTTATTTGATGGCGTATACAGGGTTACTTTTCAAAGACCACCCAAATTTTTACATGGTGTTCTACCCATGAATATAAACAACTTTCACTATGGGACCAACTCTGAAATCACGAAAAAAAAATCAGCTGTTTCATACAAAACTCTCAATACCTCCTTGACCAAAATGTATGAAACAGCTGAAGTAACCCTGTGTAGTTGTATGAGCGAGTTCACACACAATACAGTATTCCGGATCCAGTAAAAAGAAAAATAGATGAGATAAGATCCGTTAAAAAGGATCCTGTAAAACGGACGTTCTATGTGTACGCGCCCTTAGTAGGCCAATACAGAATGTACCTTATTTAAATTCCCATGGCGTTCATTTTATAAAAGCGAATATTTGTCAAGATATGCCAGGTGTAGTGCCGCCCTAAAATCCACCTTGATAAAGTCCATTTATCTCGCATTAAAAATAAATCACATAACATTAGCTTTTTTTTTGACAGTGGCGTCGGTGATGCGCCGTCGTGGCGGGGCGTCGAAGTTTGAACTCTCTGGTAGGACACATGGTGGTATACATACACACACACACAAAGAATAATCTCGATTGAAGTTCACACTAATGAAAACCATAAAAATCGAAAGAATTCGTAACACAAACAAAGCACGTTAAATGCCAGTCGACACGGCGCGTTGCGTCGCCGCAACGCATGAACTCGGCCAAACGACGCAGCGCACCGTGTGTACACTATGGTTATTTGTATGTAAAACAAAGCAACGGCGTGCAACAAAGCACGCTGCGTCGACGCAACGCTGACGCAACGCGCCGTGTGGACTGGCTCTAAGCCTTCACCACTACCAACAAAAGTCCTTGCTCAACAATAAAATAAATAAATATATTTTACTAGCTGACCCGGGGAACTTCGTAGCGCCTAAATGTATTAGAAAATAAATTATCTTCATTATTTTTCCCATGTTTTAATAGTTATTCTGATATTTGGGGCGGAGACAAAGATCATAAAAATCGGTCCAGCCGTTCCAGATTTATAAATTTATAAATGACTAACCCGACTTTATTTTATATAGATAGAAGATTAGATGTTTTTGATCGTTTTCCATTTTTGAACATTAGCTATAGAGTGCTACAAGGATCATTTGGCGCCTGAATGACTTACAGGTGGGCGTTCTTGGTAAACCTTTTGTGAAATTGTACCAGAAATTATATTGACAAAACAAAATGGCGGCGTTAGTTCTAATTTTGGCCACGCACCACCATAACCTTGTAGCGTTGTACGTCTAGAGAGCTACCATAGCAATATTTCCTAATGCGCCGTATCACAGTTTCCCCTGCATGAAGGGTTTAAGATATTTGTGGAAGCTCTGGTTGACGGGCTCCGCGTTGAGCGGACTCTTGAGCGCTTCCTCCATCAGACGCTCGTACACGCGACCGTCGTATGCGCCGAGGGCTGAATGGAGAATCTGAAATAAATATTTTCTTTGGTACTTAACGGACCTCTGACACTAATACAAGGTTTCGTTCTAAGATTAATATTACATTGAGGTTGAGGTGAATATTGAACTAAACTTTACTAAACCGTAGAATAATAAATAATACATGATATGTTATAGAATTTCCTTCCCGAACGTTTTTAAAATACAAGCTGTGGCCTTACAACTTCGATGCGTACGATAATATGTATCAAACACTTCAGTGTGTCACACCTACAAAATTTTCATGATATTATTAAATTACTTTAGTGTCTTGTATTGACGTAAGCATAAAAATAAGGCTGGGCGAATCTTCAAAAACAACGACTTTTTTGCATACCTATTTTCACACAGAACCGAATTCCTCGATAAACATTTCTGCGCCGAATTACGGGACGTAATTTTCGGCAGGTATGTTGCTATTTTAAGTATTTATTTTATAACACGGTCGGCCAATATGACCCTTATGCCCATAGTAATAAGGCTGAGAAGTGGTGAAACCGCAAACGTTCGTCTACATACCTCGTCACGTAGATCAAACGCGTCGACAAGTCCGACTGCGTTCGGTCGCAGCTTCGTCAACAGCTCCTCGTACCAATATTGTAGCTTCTCAATGTCCCGCTCCGATATCGATGTAAACTGTTAAACAAACAAAATTATAATGAGATGGGTAGTAAGTTGAGAACTAGGAAAAAAATCAGCTGATTCATACATTTTGACTTGTTGACCGTTTTTGTATGAAACAGCAGATTTCAGAGTCAATTATGGTGAAAGTTGTTCTTATTATAAAATGGATATCTAAGCTTTAATGTGCCGTAAAAGAGACGACAACTTACAACCTTATTTTGGGTAACACAGCCGCCAAACTAAAGTGGAATTGGGCAGGCCACATCTGCCGCATGTCGCAACAGAATTGGGCAACAGTAGCCACTGACTGGATTCCGAATAACAGGAATCGGCGACGCGGTAGGCCCACAAAAAGATGGCGTGACGAATTGGACGCCTATCTAAAGGATTGGCCAGATGTAGCAATACGCGGGAAAAAATGGGAAGATGGAATGAAGGCCTTTGTCCTCCAGTGGGACATAACAGGCTCATAATAATAATAAAAAAACTGGCCAAGTGCGAGTCGGACTCGCACACGAAGGGTTCCGTACCACAAGGCAAAAACGCCGAGAAAAACATGTTTGTTGTATGGGAGCCCCCCTTAAATATTTATTTTATTTTAATTTTATTATTTATTATTAAAGTTAAAATACAACTGAGTATTTTGTGAATATTTCAAGTGCCTACCTGTTGCCATTTTTGATATCGAGCAAAAAAGGGCAAAAAATCGCGTTTGTTGTATGGGAGCCCCCCTTAAATATTTATTTTATTTTGTTTTTAGTATTTGTTGTTATAGCGGCAACAGAAATACATACTTTGTGAAAATTTCAACAGTCTAGCTATCACGGTTCTTGAGATACAGCCTGGTGACAGACAGACAGACAGCGAAGTCTTAGTAATAGGGTTCCGTTTTTACCCTTTGGATACCGAACCCTAAAATGAGACGAAGCATCTTAAAACTTGCCACAAATTCCAGCACTTGTGGCAACGTGCTCTTACTTGTACGTATGCCGACGTCACGTGTAGTACTTACCCTGAGCAAGTCCCCTACTCGCTGCAGCGCCCAGTACACCACGTACAAGTCGACCAGTTGCAGCAACACTTCACCTAGTTGTGGTGACGTTTTCTTCACTTGTCGCTCGGTTTCCTCGAAGTATGAAGTTAGTATGAACACTCGGCAATGGGCCTGGGGAAAGAAACAAAATTTTAAGGGGCTTACATGACCTAAAGCGCGGTCATTGTCGGACTGCATACAAAAGAAAGAGAAGCGCGACACAACCCTGGTAATTTATTGCAAAATTTAATTACAAAAAAAACCTATTGTTTGGACTACAAAATTAAAACACTAGTATTTTATGTTGCTTGTAGAATAATGTGACAAATCAGAATGATTGTATGTATATTAGTATGGTTTTTATTGTAAAAAGAAAGTTTTGAGAGGTATCTTCATGATTTTTTTCCATCGTATCAAATTAGTTGTATTATGTTTTCAACACACTATCTGCCCAGCATATATTCTGAAGAATATCATATTTTTTCTGATTTTGTTTACTGTAGTCGATCATATACTTTTATTTTATTGTTTCTAAAACTTGCGTTTTTTTTTTGTTTAGGTCCTTAAATCTAAGAATCTATTAAATTTATTGTGGGCCATTTTAGGTTATTTAACTCCATAATCTAAGTCATCGTTTTGTACTAGCCTTGGTGGTCTTACGGTCTCTGCTGCGACCCTGGAGTCGGAGAGTAATAATCGTGATTGTTTACAAGAACTTCCTAAAATTTTTCAGGCTTCTAAGAATTTGTGCTCACGCTGTCTACTTGTATCGAACTTTTAACATAAATGGCGAAATGTGTGCGTATTACAAAGACTGCGTAATAAAATAGACCTCCTGCCCCTTCGGGTAATACAGCTACTAGTTTCAACTTTCTGACAATAGGGTATTTAGCTTATCGACAATATACGTGAATAAATACTTATCTTAAAGATGTTACTGAAAAAGACGGTTTGCGAAAAATGTCATAAATTCGGTGGACAAATGGTTAATTTTAAAGATGTTACTGAAAAAGACGGTTTGCGAAAAATGTCATAAATTCGGTGGACAAATTGAGAAGTAACACGCAAAACGATCATTGTACTTAATAGTGCGAAGTTGCCATGGAAATCCTGTGTTGTGACGTCAGACGCAGTAGTGCTGCCTCTGTCTAGCATATACTTTAAAACTCATACACCTTCTAATTTTTGAGATATTTTTTTTTACTGTTGCTAAATTTTTTCTGGGATTCAATTTTTGGAACGAAGTTCTTTAGCGCAGTTTGCAGTAGCAGTAAACTGGTAGAAATCGTCACGTAACTAAAAAGCGTTATGTGACTTTTTAATAAAAATAATAGAAGGAGACAGAGATAGTCTTCATCGTTTTCGAGGTTGTTAAAGCCAATAGTGAGGTCAAATTAAAATCCAAGATAGGCCTCTGAAAACACACTACGGAAGCAATTTAACAGAGCCAAAAACACCAGACTCCCGGAAGACTGGGAGCTATACAAAGAGACCCAATACACATACAAAAAGCAAATCAGAACTGCCAGAAGGACAGCATGGCGGAAATTCTGTGAATCCATCGAAACCAACAATGAAGCCGCAAGAGTAAGGAAGATCTTATCAACAGATCAGGACCGAACCCTTGGCGCGCTGAAGAAACCCGACAACTCATACACACTAACAGACCATGAAACCAGCAAGGTCCTACTCGAGACTCACTTCCCGGACTGCAAACTCTTGGAGGACAGGACCTGGGATACTGAGCCAGATTGGACTCCAACGGCACAAGACTGGTCCAGCGCCCACAGTCTGGTAACAGAAGACCGAGTAAAGTGGGCCATCAACACCTTCCAGCCATATAAGTCCGCAGGACTAGATGGCATTTTCCCAGCCCTACTACAATGGGGTGTTGACCTCATCACACCAAGCCTGGTAGAAATCTATCGGGCTTGCATAGCACTCAGGCACATACCCCTGGCCTGGCGCGAAGTGAAAGTCATCTTTATACCAAAACCGGGCAAAGCTGACTACACACAACCCAAGGCGTACAGACCCATAAGCCTCACATCCTTTTTACTAAAGACCCTAGAGAGGCTCTGTGATCGACACATCCGAGATGGACCTCTTCGGGCAAAGCCACTTCACAAACAACAGCATGCGTACTCCACAGGCAAATCAACGGAATCTGCGCTACACAGCGTGGTATCCAAAATTGAATGCGCAGTGGACCACAAATGCTCAGCACTGGCAGCCTTCATTGATATCGAGGGCGCCTTTGACAAAACTACCTTCAACAGCATCAGCACGGCCCTAGAGAGACACAACATAGACCCGTCCCTGAGCGGCTGGATCACCAACATGCTCAAACGGAGGGCAGTACAAGTGACCGTAAACGACACCACAAGGGCCATAGTGGCGAAGGGCTGCCCGCAAGGGGGCGTCCTGTCGCCGCTTCTATGGAACCTGGTCGTAGACAGTCTAATAAAAGAACTCAACGACAAAGGCTACTATACCGTAGGATACGCCGACGACATAACCGTAATAATAAACGGCACCCACGAAAACACCCTGTGCAATCTAATGCGCCAGGCCCTGAAAATAATAGAAAACTGGTGTGGTAAACACCAACTATCAGTGAACCCCACAAAAACCGAATTGGTTCTCTTCACAAAAAAGAGGAAACTGACGACATTACAACTACCACGCTTCTTTGGTACAACCCTAAGCCTTTCAACTGAAACCAAATACCTGGGCATCTTTCTGGACAAACAGCTGAACTGGGCAAAGCACACCAACTACATTACTACGAAAGCCAGTATATCCCTGTGGCAATGCAAGCGAATGCTTGGCAAGAATTGGGGGATAAGCCCCAGGGTCACTCACTGGCTATACACTACAGTCATCCGACCGATAATTACATACGGCTCACTAGTCTGGTGGCCCAGAACAGACCTGAGCACAGCCCAAAAAGACCTTGAAAAGCTGCAGCGGTTCGCGTGTGTGGCAATCACTGGCTGCATGAGAACTACACCCACTGCTGCCCTACAAGCTATGCTTGGACTGCCGCCTCTACACCTCATAGTGCGGGAGGAGGCGGCCCTGGCTGCCTTTAGGCTCTCCAAATCAGGGACCCTGAGCAATGACTCTAGGGTCAAACACACACGCTTAAAAGAAGATGCGATCAAACGGCAGCCAATGATGGCATCGCCTTGCGACAAAGCCCCGAAACAGTACTGCCTCCAAAAGCACTATAACATAGTGCTTGAAGAGGAGCAGTGCGATCACTCAGGACCGAAAGAACTGAGAATTTACACCGATGGCTCAAAGACCGACTGCGGAACTGGAGTCGGAGTCTTCTCACACGATCTCAACATAAAAATATCCAAACCGCTGGGATTGCTCAACACGGTCTACCAAGCAGAGTGTGTGGGCATATTGCAGGCGGCTTATGCCATAGCGGCCAGGAGAGTTACGAACACCCATGTTCGCATACTCTCCGACAGCGCCTCGGTCCTCCAATCCTTAGATAAAAAATGCATCACATCGAACTTAATACTAGAATGTCACAATGCGCTTGAGCGGGTTACTGTATCGAACCGCAATTCAGTGACACTACAATGGATAAAAGGACACAGTGGATCGCTAGGCAACGACGCAGCTGACGAGCTGGCCAGAAGGGCTTCCAGCATGTCAGTTTGTGGACCGGAACCTATCGTGCCCATCCCCTTCAACCAACTACGCAGGTGGCTACAGGAGCACACCCACACACAAGCAGAAAGCTGGTGGTCGTCGTCACCAGGCTGCAGGCAGTCCAAAGAAGCCATGCCGTCACTGGACGGCAGGCTAACCAGGCGCCTTTTACGACTGGACAGGAAAGGCCTGCGCCTGGTGACGGGGACCATCACGGGACACTGCTCGCTAAATAAACACTTTCACACACTGGGCATAACAGACAGTCCCCTGTGCAGAGCTTGCATGGAGACTGATGAAACCATTGCGCATGTGCTCTTTGAGTGCACAGGCGTTACCCAGATAAGATCAGAAACCCTCGGGACACCCAGATCGTACACAGATGTTCTAAACAGACCAGGAGACTTGATCAGCTTCTGGAGGGAGGTGGGCTGGTTGGAATAACCACCGACGGCCGCCATGGCCCACGCACAATGGTCCACTGAAGGACTAAGTGCGGAAACCAAACCCGTAACATAGAACATAGGCCTCTGAAAAATTGTCGCAGCCGCCATCTTGGATTTTCATTTTGAACTTTTTTTAAATCAAATGTGCTTGTAAATGGTTCCGACCGAGAGCTTGACCGGCGTGATGTGGTGTCTTACCTCGGAAGCCTGTGTGAGCTGCACGGAGGTCATGTTCCACGCGTCCTCGTACGCCAGGCCGCTCTTCTGACGCCGCTCGATGTTCGCCACGCACAGCGCGATCTTACTGTAATGATAGTAGTATAGTAGCTGTGTTGCACGAGATGCGTCGTATTTATCATTATAACGTCCTGGTATATAAAGGCGAGAGAAAAAACAATGTCACAATTTATTAATTTTCATTTATTGTGGTTCCATTGAAGGTATTTTGGCAATTTTTTTACATTGACATTTTATTATCTACATGATTATATTTTAGAAGACTACCGAGGCGCTAGAAAAATTCTAATCTGCGTTCCGTTTTGGTGTGCAAAGAGCCTTATAGGACATTTTAAAATAATTAATGAGTCTGCTCTTGACATGTAGGGTGTAAAAAGATCAATCACAAAGCCTTTGCACATCGCAGTCTGTACATTAAACTTAGTAACTTTGTACAATAATAATTGCTGGGAAACGACATTTAATTTTGGTGTGAAAATTCCCTGTTTGCGGTAGTGCGCAATGTAACGCACTCAAATCATTGTGCGTATGAGTGTATGTTGTACAAGGATCGGGGGAGTATTTAAAGTTAAGTTATAATAAAACTTGTTTTCGTAAAAAAAACATTGTAATTTTGACCTATCATATCTTCAAAACCAGAAGGTTCCTACGTAGGGTCCAGTAATATATTCATAATATAGGAAAGAACAAGTGATTCTCGGCTTCGTTAAGCATATTTTTATACCGATAGGAAAGAACCCAGTGGATGTCTATTCACTCCTACTAATAAATTCACAGTTGTGTGCTTGCTTACCCAGCGGCGACGACCTGGAACCCTCGGATGATGCCTTCGATGGTGTTGTCCCAGGGCGGCGACCTGCGGCCCGCGCCCACGCGGGTGAGGTAGGCCACTGTGGGGGGCAGCTCTGTGCCGCCCAACGCCTGCTGCCACGTCTTCACTAGGTACCTGTCAGTTATATAAACAATCATTATGAACTAATTGGTATAAAATTATTATAGTCAACCAGAAGGCCAATTCCCATAATAAAAACGTTCAAAATCTAGTGGCGATCGTTGGGAAATTAGATATATTTTTGACAGATAGATACTGAGATCAGACTGTGTACCACAGATATAGATACATCTAGATAACGCAAGAGTACGCAAGAGCAACTACTTCGCGTGCCAACAATCGCACCAGCTTACGTTCAAAAATCGTAAGCCGCCACTTTCGCGCTCAGTCCTGTGTACTGCTGGCTGGGTGAGCGTGAGCGAGAGCGCGAGCTTGTGACGTCATAGTAGGTAGTCAAAAAATGGCACACTTGGTTTTCATACAGTTCGTGATACTTGCGTTATGAAGGTCTATCTATATCTATGCTGTGAACGTTCTTAAAATTAGAGAATTATTGCCCCTCTGAATCATCATCATCATCATCATTTCAGCAGAAAGACGTCCACTGCTGAACATAGGCCTCCCCTAAGCACCGTCACTTCGACCGGTTCTGTCCTTTCCGCATCCAGCGGATTCCTGCGGTCTTCACAAGCTCGGGGGAACTTATAAAAATGATTGCTTGGATTTTAATTATACAGAAATTAATTTTGTCTACTGTAATTGGTAAGAGGATGACACTCTACTCGACCTTCCAATGAAACCCAATTCATAAAGAAAAAAAATACTATTTCCTATACAAAGTTAGACATACGGAAATGACACCTTAACATCTGCAAATGATTAAATCAATGGCTTGTAACGAGCGAAACGCATTTTGAACAGAAGCAGAACAAAGGCACATGAAAACACTGTATATCGGCTTTGTACACTTACAGCGTCGTGTCTTTCAGTCATACTCATGTGACAGTCTCTAAAGCTAGTTGTGTGTATCCCGGACTCGTAAATCGAGCCACCCTGAGAGGTAATCGCGTAAAATTTTATGGATGGATCCATTGTTGTCTGATAAAAAAAAAAACACTAACAGTAGCAAAGCTTTCAGTTTGACAGCTCAACAACATTCATTGCGTTATTTACGTTGTTATTCAGACAATTTTTTCGAACATATGAAGCAATGGATTAGCAATATCCTTCAAAATCAATTAGAATGTGATTTATTGTGTGTCACGCACTAGGGTGCTGTACTTTTTTTTAACTTTCGTATGTCATGTTCCATAGATATTTGAAAATACACTTTCAGAGCGATTATATCAAACATCTATGCAACGAGATTTAAGCAATAAAAAAAAATGGATGTCACGTGTTCAACTTCGAACGTTAATATCTCGGAAACGTAACGCTTTAACCTCTCTGCTCGACTAGATTTTGACTTATGACATACCAGCTGACTCGACAGGATGTTGCGAATTACGTCATGATTTTCAGGAATTTACTTCAACTTTCAGCATTCGAATTTATTAAGAAAAATGTGTTACCGCGCCTATTTGGACAATAAGCTTGTGGCAAATATCTTTAATTATATGCTGATGTCGGTCAGTAGTGTATAATTGGGGTATCTGGATCACTTCGCTTCGTGATCCAGATCACCCCAATTATATATCAGTAACTAGCTTCTCACCATCTATTCAGAAAGTAATCTAGACTGAGATATTCGAGTATGGACTAAAGATCCACTAATTGTTTTCACTTTATATAATTAGACGTGTGTATTAAATTAAATACTAAATGAATGTCTTTTGAATCTAAATCTTACAAAAGCCGTAGCGCTCTTGAACTTCAAAATAACTGTACAAATGTCTTACTAGGCTCCACTAAATCATGCATTGCAGATGACATCAAATGATTAAGTATAAATAAAGTTTAATTATAAAACGATCCAGCCTTCGCGCTACATTTGCAAGAATTGTATGGTTGCACAAAATCAAAGTATGCAATTTTTATATTACCCCTGGCGCTCCATCGATCCCCACTTATTATAAGATTGGTATGCGCCAGCAAAAACGCAAAGTGAAGTTCAGATGATACCTTTAGGTGCCTTTAGTAAAAGTGCGCAGTGCTGCACACCCACCCTATTTCAAAGTTAAACAAATAACAACTTTATTTCAATGACAATTGAATTGATTTCAGAGTGACTAGCGACTATTGAGAAAGTTATAAGCTGTAGCGTAAACTGAACTTTATTGTATTAATTAAAGTAATTTTTCCATTATTTTATATTTGTTTTTGGCAAATAAATCGCGAACTCAGATTACATGACATGTGTGTTTATGATTGTATGTCTACGTTTGTGTAGACGTGTATGAATCTATTTGTGTTCCTATTTTCCACATTACTTTTAAATGAAAGTGAATTTAATTAAAAAGCAATTTCATAGTTACAAATATGCATTTATTTACTGCAATTCAATTTTAAATATAATTTAATTACGTTTATAGGAGAATAGCAAAATACACTTTGTACAATTTATCAAGTCCGTGTATTGTAAGACACTATAACATTATTTTAATTACTTTCAATAAAACAGGAAGGGTTACAACATAAAGCTTATGTTCTCAGTTCTCTCCCCAGTTATAATATAGCCACGACGCCATTTTCATTTATAATATTTGATTAGCTTACATACTAACCACATAGGTACAACATATTTAGCCACACTTACTAACATAGTTTCAAACAGATAGTCATGATTTTTATTTAAGTAACAACATTTGATAGGTTAACACGCTAACTACCTACATTAAAACAATATGTTCAGGTATATTAATTAGGAGTTCTCCATGTTTTCCTGAATTTTATTAATTAATTCCTTAGTGCTAGTCATTATGTCATCCATTAAAATGCTTTTAACGACGTGTTGGACACAAACCTCTGCTTCACAATAATGATTACAGATTGAACTGTCCTTCTGCTCGAAATTTTCTGCATCGATAATTTGTATTCTTATGATTTTCGTAGGTCTTGTAACAGGTTTTTTTATGTAAGAATATGCCATCCGTTTATTTTTTGATATTTTGCGAGATGTTTCAGCAAGACCCAAATATTTTTGATTTAACGAGTGTATTTGAGCAGGACCTTTTTCTAAAGGTATGAAGTTAAATAGCTCTTCCGAATCCTGAAATTATAAAATATTATGATTAAAAATAATACATACTTTGAATGTTGTACGGTAGGTATTAATGTTTAGGTACAAAAATAATTTTAATAAAAAGGTAACTTACCGACATTGTAGACAGCGCGAGTAAGTACGTACTGAAGACTGCAGTTTTGAAAAACGAATGTTGTTTCGAATAAGTGTGAGCGATTTATATAAAAATTACATAAAAAAAATAGTGCTCATAAGGTTGAAAATAATAATTTCGTTGCGGTTATTTCTTCTACTACCTAAAAATGCTTACGTAGATGAAATTTAACCCCCTTGCAATTTTTTGTATGTCAATGGTACTTCTTTGATATTTTATATTGTTTGAGCTCAGTAGGTGGCCCCCCACATTGATTGCGACATCAGTGGCCTTGGCAATGATTTGAGATCTGCATTGTTTACGTTACATTCCTGCTAAGTAATGCATTAAGTTGGAATGTCTGTTTGTCCTATTATGCTCATGCACTACTTACCCGATGATAACAAACATGAATAAAAATAAGTCAAGTGAAGTCTGGATATGTGGGTTATCATTTATGGATAGAGGCATTTACTAGCCTAAGCATTTTTTAGAGCAACTAAGTAATATTTTTTCTAATATAAGATTTCTGATTTTTGTTCGTTGTTACTTCTAACTTAATCTTTTGCGTGACGTCATATATGTATATATATATATTTTTACACACCATAATTACTGTATAATTAAATCATAATTAATATGTACTAAATTAATAAAATCAGAAGGTAACACCGGGCTATTTGATTAGTATATTAATTTAGTTTATCAATGCAATATTTTGTTGTGGTGTTTGCGTTTACCATTTTCGGGTATGCATCAATGCATTATGGAAAGGTATTTAAATCATCGATTGAAATTGTGGAGCACTATTGTGCCCTCATCCTTCGAAGGAAGATCAACGCAAGGTTCTAAACTGTGAGGAATCATCGGATTTATCTGCAAAAAAATGTAAGTGTTTTTTTTTTTATAGTAGGTACTTACCTGTATACCTTGGGGACCTAGGCAGCTGGGAGCGTTTGTACGAAATAGATCGCAGTTGCATTATTTTTTTGTACCAAGCCCGAGTCCATTGTGTTGATATTATTTATCTTATTAAATATCAATAAGTCATATAAGTTACATACATAATATTACTATGTCTAATCAAATATTTTTATAATTTCAGGTCCAAGACATCCCAGCTAGCAGACGACCTCTTCCTATCAGAGGACGACTCTCCAAGCGTGACGGTTCCTGAGACCGTTTCGGTTGAGGTGCCACCTAAGAAAAAGCGAAGCAGAATGCCAGCCGCGGGTCCATCAACACTCAAGCCATCTAAATACAATAAGAAACCACGGATAAACCCCGTAAAGTTGCCGGACCTGCCCACAGCTGCTGATTTATTCGGAAGCGACGACAGTGAGGATGAATACCAGCCTAGCACTTCATCAGCACCAAGGGGTAAAAAAACGCCTATCTATTCCTATATTAGCAGTAGGATTGCGAACGGCTATAGCAGGCAGGCGCACACTGCTAAAACTGGCACACACTATGTCGAGGTAAAAGTTTACAAATGCGACGATATAGATAAAGTGTTGCCGATTAATAGATGGCAACATTCTGTAATTACAGTAAAAAACCAAACAGATGTAGACACTGAGGCATGGGTGCACTTAACTAAATTTATTAGCGCCACTCGTAAGGAGTTTAATGGAATACCTAAAACATTTATTAGTAATAATTATTATTAACTTGATTGTTTCCTAATATTTTTCTAAAGTTACTTAACATAATAGGTACCTATAGTTTAATCATTGTAATCTTATGTTTAATTAATGGAAATACCTAATAGTAAGTTTATTATTAATTTACTGTACTTGAAATAGTTTTTAAGATTTCATCTAAATAAAATGTCAACTATGTCGTTTCTTGTTTTTTTCAGTTGAACCATCGAACATTGCATCCTCCTATGAAATAATGAAATGTGATAAATGCTATATTGAAATACCGAAACATAAATTTAATTATCATATGAGAACTAACTTACACAAATCAAACTGTTTATTGAGAACTGAATTTGATAATATTAAAATAATAGCGACTGCTTTTAAAAACCGAATTGTTACATATCGCTTAAGTCCTGCTCAGGAAATAGATTATCTTACACCTGAAACGTTCTTGATCGAGTCTCAAAATGATATTATAAAACTTATTGAAATATCGTTAGAAAAACATAATTGTTTAAAAATCAATTTGGAATTATTTGCTTACTTCTTATTAACAAAAACTAATGAGCAATTACTGAAATCTTTTAACACAAAATTCATAGTAATTTATAAAAACTTTGATCTAAATGATTTTTACAAGAACACTATAGAAGTGTTTAAGAGTAAACTAACCGAGTTTGAACAGCGCGACTCTGGTTGGTCCTTTTTTACACTAAGCCATTTAGAAGTTAATATAAATAAATACAATCCGATGAGAGGAGGAACCTTTATAGAATTACCGCCAGTAATAAAAAATAAAAAATGCTGTTTAAATATTCAGAATAATGATGATCACTGTTTTTTGTGGAGCATTGTTGCTGCGTTACATCCTATTAAATATAATGCATGTAGAATTTCTTCCTACCCACACTATTCAACAGTTCTGAATACACAGGGTATGTCATTTCCACCGTCTATGAATGATATAAAGTTATTTGAGAAATACAATACTAGCATTAGTATTAATATTTATGGATTAGACAGTAAATATACCATAACTGGTCCTCTATATTTAACGAATGCTAAGAAAAAACATCACATTAACTTACTTTACATTGAGCGTTATGGCAAAGGCCATTATTGTCTGATTAAAAATCTTGTGCGACTAGTTCGACATCAAATTAGTCATCACAAAGGTAAAATTCACTTTTGTGATTCATGTTTACAATTTTTCTCGAGTGAATTGAAATATAGTACCCATCACTGTTGTAATGTGCTCACAATACTACCCGAAAAAAATAGCATGATACAATTTAAAAATTATGAGCGACAGCAAAAAATTAATTTTATAATCTATGCTGACTTTGAAAGTATGTTACAAAATTATTCTGAACAAAATACTGAGAACCATAGCACACAAAAGTATAAATTACATGTTCCGACATGTTTTGCATATTATGTATGTTGCTCATACGATCCAAGTATAAACCAATTTGTTACTTATAGAGGTCCTGATTGCGTTGAAACTTTTATCAATTGGTTAATTAAAGATGTAACTTGGATAAATACTATATTATCCGAAGTAAAACCAATGAAAGCACTAACTAATGAACAAAAAACTAATTTTGAAAACGCTACCGAATGTTATATATGCAAAGAATTATTATTTGGAGATAAAGTTCGAGATCATGATCACGTTACATCCGAATACAGAGGCGCAGCTCATTCCATGTGTAATTTGAAATACAAAATATGTCCATTTGTACCTATTGTTTTTCATAATTTAGCAGGTTATGACAGCCATTTATTCATAAAAGAATTAGCAAAATATAAAGGTCATATTAAGATAACCCCAAAGTCTAAAGAAAAATACACATCTATAACTAAGTTTATTCAACTGAGAAATACAGCACGCCCTATTCAAATGAAGTTCATTGATTCATATCAGTTCCTAAGTTCAAGTCTAGATGAATTAAGTAAAAGCTTGGATCTTAAAGATTTTATCAATCTATCAAGTATAGTTACCGATAAGGAGACTTTGCATTTATTGAAACATAAAGGTGTTTATCCATATGACTATATGGATTCATGGTCAAAGTACGAGGATAAGCAATTGCCTCCCAAGGAATGTTTTTATAATTCAATTAAATTAGAGCATATTTCCGATGATGATTACAAACATGCACAAGTTATATGGCAAGCTTTTAATATACATTCACTGGGGGAATACACAGATTTGTACTTAAAATGCGATGTGTTATTATTGAGCGATATTTTTGAAAATTTTAGAAATGCAAGTTTACAACATTACTCTCTTGATCCAGCGTATTATATATCTGCTCCTAGCTTAAGCTGGGACGCCATGCTATTATATACTGGCGTTCGACTTGAGTTAATAAGTGATTTGGAAATATACCAACTGCTGGAGAAGGGTATACGCGGTGGATTAGCCCAATGTTCTGTTCGTCATGCTAAGGCTAACAATAAGTATGTTCCACATTTTGATGACACAAAACCATCTAGCTACATAATTTATTTAGACTGCAATAATTTATATGGTTACGCAATGACAAGAAAAATGCCAGTATCAGAATTTATTTTCTTAAGCCAGAGTGATCTCTTAAATTTCGATGTAATGAAAATTCCGAATGATGGTGAATATGGATATATTTTAGAAGTAGACTTAGAGTACCCAGATTATCTACATAACGTTCATAAGGATTTACCTTTCGCATGTGAAAAGTTTATTCCTCCAAACGGAAAATCTGTGAAACTAATAGCTAATTTATATGATAAATTCAAGTATGTCATTCATTTCGTTAATTTAAAAGAATGTTTACATAATGGTCTAATTTTAAAGAAAACTCATCGTATACTCAAATTTAGACAAGAATCATTTCTTCGAAAGTACATTAACTTAAATACTTGTTTACGACAGGCTTCTAAATCGACCTTTGAGAGAGATTTTTTTAAACTTCTAAACAATTCCGTATTCGGTAAAACTATAGAAAATAAACGAAAGCAAGTAGACGTGAAATTAATCACAAAATGGAAAGATTCAAGTAATACTACAAACAAGTGCATTGGTGCGGAAAAAATAATTTCAAGACCCAATTTGAAGAGTATTTCTATATTTTCTGAAAATTTCGTAGCTGCCCAATTAAGTCCTGAAAAAGTAACATTAGATAAACCAATTTACATTGGATTCACAGTGCTTGAATTTGCTAAACAACATTTATATAATTTTCATTATAGTTATATTAAAAATAAATATGGTGATGATGTAAATCTCTGTTACACAGATACCGATAGTCTCTTGTACTTGATAAATACAGAAGACTTTTACAAAGATCTAAAAACTGATATTTCACGTTTTGATACGAGTAACTTTGAAAAAGACAATCCGTTTGGAATACCAAAAATAAATGCCAGTATTCCAGGATTATTTAAAGATGAACTTGGTGGATCAATTATTACCGAATTTGTTGGTTTAAGAGCAAAGCTATACTGTCTAAAAAGCGTAAAAACTACGATAAAAAAAGCGAAAGGTGTAACCAAGCCCGTAACCAATCATCTTAAAATGTTAGACTATTATGAAACATTAGTTGATAATAAAGTGATCAAACATAAAATGAACATGATAAAATCTATTAAACATCTCTTATATTCACAACAAGTTAATAAAGTAGTTTTAGATAGCAATGATGATAAAAGACAAATACTTACTAATCAGATTGACACACTACCTTGGGGGCATTGTGATACACTATTCTAATACTATGACTTGTTTATAATAATTTATTAACTCCTGAATAATTTCTATTTCATAAGTATGTTATAGTTTATGCAGTAAAGTTTATATTGTAAGATTAAAATAGCATTGTTAATCAATAAATATTTATGAGAAACTCAATGAAGTGTTTGTTTTATTTATATCTCATAGTACAATTATGTCCTACTATTAAAACATTTTTATTTTATTTATTTGGGACAAAAAAACAGTTATACATTACAGCATTTACAAAAAGTAGTTATATTACAATCATTTTATTTATTTGTAAAGTTATTAAAACGTAATTATTATGGTGATTATTTAGATAACTACCTACTTATACTTAAAGATACACCCCCCCCCCTGGAATGCATTATAAATACAAGTACATTTGATTTTTCTAGCAGATACAACTATGAAGTGGGTCAAGCAACCAGTATCGTTAGAAGTTAAAAATATTGAGGTAAAAGAAAATAAGCCGCGCTGTAAGCATAGTGTACTTTTACCGAATAATATAAGATGCATAATATGTGGTCCCTCAAACTGCGGAAAAACGAACGTTATGATTAGTTTGTTACTACATGAAAACGGGTTAAAGTTTAAAAATGTTTACTTGTATTCCAAGACTAGCTTTCAACCAAAATATAGGTTTCTAAAACTGATCTTGGAAAGAGTTCCAGAAGTAAAACTTTTTATATTTAATTTTGACGATGATGTCATTCATCCTAACGATGCATTACAAAATTCTGTTATTATTTTTGATGATGTGGTTTGTGAAAAGCAAATTAATATACGAAATTATTTCACAATGGGTAGACATAGAGATATAGATTGTTTCTATTTGTCTCAAACGTATTCAAAAATACCAAAGCAGTTATTACGTGACAATGTTAACTTTTTGATAATTTTCAAGCAAGATGAGGTTAACCTAAAGCATATATACGATGAACATGTTAGTTCTGATATGGACTGGTCTAAGTTCAAAGATCTGTGTTCGAAGATCTGGTTGCACCCCTATGATTTTTTGATTATTAATAAGGATTGTGAATTAAACAAAGGAAGATATAGACAATCTTTTGACAACTTTATACATTTTGAGTGACGATTATATAAATTCAGAATGCAAAAAAGATTATCATTTGCACGTAAATACTGTTAAGTATAAGTCGTATAATGGATCACAAAATTACAGATCAATTAATCAAGTCTGCAGATGCTATAAAAAATAAAATAAAACAAATGAAAGATGAGGAGTTTAATACCAACACTCATCTGAAGTATTTTTTTAAGCCTCTCGCAGATCCTCTCAATGCGATGGTAGCTAACAAACAAACTGACCAAACTCAAAAGACTAATATGGATGCAAAAATATTTTTACAACATCAATCTTCTGATATGTACAAACATGAATCTTCTGGTGAATCAAACTCTTTAGATGGATTTAATTTAGAAGACGAAGAAGAAGGTAACTCGTCTGAATCAGAAAATGTTAATAATGTCTCCTTGAAAAAAGAAGATATCTATGAAATTTATGATGATATGAACATACCGTTTGGAGTACGTAGCGAGAATAATAAGCATATGATCGGAAATACAATAGTAAATTTTTCTACCACTTATGAGAACTCTGGTAAAGTATATAATATTTGCATAGCTAATAAACAGTATAAAATAACACCAGGTCTCAAAGAATTATTACTGCGCAAAAAGCCTGATTTATCGGCAGTCAATTTAAAAGATAAGCTAGTGTACAAGGAAATACTTGTCGCAACCAATGCTCATAAAAGAGACTTCGACTCTGCAGGTCAAATTAAAGGAGATAAAGGTTTAAAATATTCTCAAGTAATCAAGCCGTTATTTTCGGAGTTTAGTAAACGCTTACAAGAATCTACAGAAATTAAATCTAAGCAAAAGCGAGGTGCCGGTCTACCATATCTTAAAAAATATAAAACAAATACTGAACTTGTTTATTGGGATGATCCTAATGAATTAGTAGACAGGCTTAAACTTTTGATCGCATCTAAAACTGCAGGTAATACTAATGCTGACAATGAAATCTTATCAATTATTGAAGAATTAAAAGAAGTTGGCATAATAAAAGAATAAAAGGACTCATTGTGTGAATTGCTGTTTAGTATATTTTTGTAATTCAGAAGTGACTGTTTAAGAATGAGTAAAGTGAAAAGAGATATTATAAACGAAATTCATAGAAGTGCAAGAATCAATTTTCCTCGAAGACATGTAATATTAAAAGATATTGATGATCTTTGGCAAGCCGATTTAATGGATATGCAAAGTATTTCAAAATTCAACGCTAACTGCAAATATATTTTAGTTGTTATCGATGGATTCTCTAAGTATGCTTGGGCTATTCCACTTAAACAAAAAAATAAAGAATGTGTATCTCAGGCTTTCAATACGATATTGAGTGAAAAACGCATCCCTAGAAACTTGCAAACAGATCTAGGAACAGAATTTTACAATAAAAGTTTTAAAAAAATTATAAAAAATAATTCTATCAATCACTATAGCACATGTTCAACCAAAAAGGCCTCGATTGTAGAACGACTAATAAGGACGATAAAGAGTAAGCTATACAAGGAATTTAGTTTAAAGGGGAATTATAAATGGATAGATGGAACACTCGCTAAAATAATTAATAGATATAATCAAACAATACATACAACAATTGGTTTACCACCAGCTCAAGTCAATCATAGCAATAAAACTAAACTACTAAATTTATACTTTAATCGACAACAAATGAAATCAAAACGTCATAAGTTCAAGACGGGTGATTTTGTTCGAATAAGTAAACATAAAGGTTGTTTTGAAAAAGGCTATACTCCTAATTGGTCGACAGAGATATTTAAGATCAGTAAAGTTAAAAATACAAATCCTGTTACATATTTATTACAAGACAGTAAACAGCAGCCTATTTTAGGAGCATTTTATGATCAAGAATTACAAATTACTAAACATCCTGATATTTACCTTGTTGAAAAAGTTTTGAAGCGAAAAGGCAGAAAAGTTTTCGTGAAATGGTTGGGGTTACCACCATCAGAAAATAGTTGGATTGATGATACAAATGTTTTGTGAGGGCTTCATGAATATAATGTCACGATCTTCGTTAAAGGTTCTATTCTGTTTGCATACATGAAAGGAGAAGGACTTGTGAACAGTTTTATTAATAATTTACCATTTGAGCTCCATTTACCGGGATATAATTATTGTGGTCCTGGAACTAAATTACATGAAAGATTGGCTCGTGGTGATAAAGGTGTGAATAAATTAGATGAATATTGCAAACATCACGATATCGCGTATAATAATTCCAAAAGTTTGAAAGATCGTCACAAAGCAGATATAATATTACTAAAAATGGCGAAAAAGCGTGCTCTGTCGTCTGATGCAAGCAGAGGAGAAAAACTTGCTGCTAAATTGGTTAACAATGTAATGCTATCAAAAGTGAGTACTGGATGTGGTCTCAAAAAAAACTTTAAAAATATAATCACCCACACGAAAAAATGCGTAAAAAAATTAAAGCCAAAGTGTAAGAAAAAACTGATAGAATTGGCATACGCTGCTGCTAAGGAGTTAACTCATGATTCATCTGCAAAGCTCCCCCGTATCATACCCATTCCTAAGTCCGGTGGTGTTTTACCTTTAATTCCTATATTTGCTGGCTTATCTGCTGCCGGAAGTATAACAAGTGGAATTGCTGGAATCATCAAAACTATCAACGAGTATAAGGTTGCAAAAAAGCGTTTGGAACAAATGGAACAACGTCATAGGAAAGTGAAAGGTGTATGTATTGGGAACGGATTGTGGCTAAACCGTTACAAGAATGAACTTCGATTAGTAAATTTGAAAAAAAAAAACTAATTCGTAGGCTACCCAATCGTGCTCTTACTAATATAGATATCATAAATTTTACGGAAAACATTCCATATTTTCGTGGAGTGTATATGAGAGATATGTTACCAAGATCTCCGTTTTCCCGGGAGTGTGGAATCATTAATTTAGATAATTCGAAAAATTCTGGTACACATTGGGTAGCCTATGTAATTTTAAATAAATATGTTGAATACTTCGATAGTTACGGAAACCTAAAACCGCCAATAGAATTTATTCGTTATGTGGGTTCTGACGACATCCATTATAACTATAATAATTTTCAAAATAATAACTTATTTAATTGTGGACATTTATGCATAAAATTTCTTAAAGAGTTTTGGAAAAAGCAGGCTTTTTAAATAATTACTTTAAAAAAGATGTCTTACTCATAAGTCAACACTTTAACATTGTCTGTTACAAGAGTCGAATGTCAGTTAGGTTATAGCCGAAAAATGATAGTGTATAATAATATAAAATCAGGCGCCAAAGTGAATAACTTTACTCGTTCTCGTATCGCCAGAAGACGCGGACATACACGAAGTATAAAAAAAATCACTAAAGAGAATAAGTTATTTCTTCAAGCCTTGGGATTTAAATTATGAGTATTCTTGACATAAACGATTCACCGAAATTCGATAACTCTATTGTGAGTTACGAATATCATACTTATAATCCATACAGCAACAGTTTTAAAGAAAATGATGAAATACGAATACCCATAAATCAGCAAGATATGTATATATTACCCTCAGCTAGCTACATTTACGTTGAAGGTCGAGCCACTGTGTCTTCTAAAGATGCATCAGGAAAACTTACGCGAAAGGTTGTTAATTTCACTAATAATCCTATATCGTTTCTATTTCAAGACATTCGATATGAAATTAACGGTGTTGAGATAGACCGAATAAAAAATGCAGGAATTACTATAACTCTAAAATCATATGTGTCTATGAGTGAGGGTGAAAGCAAAGCTGCTGGTGTTTGGGGGTGGAATATAAATGGGGTTAAAGATAATGATGGCTTATTTAGCGCTCTTTTACCCCTGAATAAAGTTTTGGGATTTGCGGAAGATTATGATAAAATTATCATAAACTGTAAACATGAACTTATACTTAACAGAAGTAGTTCCAATCTTAATAGTGTTAACCTTGATAATAATGACTCGATTGAAATAAATATAGAGAGATTGCAATGGCGCGTGCCTCATATAAAAGTTTCAGATCGGGAAAGATTAACTTTACTAAAACATTTAGAAAAAGATCGCCCTATTCAAATAGCTTTTAGAAACTGGGACTTGTATGAATACCCTTTATTACCTAAAACTACAAAACATTCCTGGGTTGTTAAGACTGCTTCACAACTCGAGAAACCGAGGTATGTGATCTTAGGGTTACAGACAAATAGAAAGAACATGAAATCTAGAGACAGTTCAATATTTGACCATGGTAAATTAACTAATGTTACTCTTTTCTTAAATTCTCATTATTATCCATACGAATCCGTTAATTCAAAGTTTTCTGAAGATAAGTATTGTATATTATATGAATTGTACACAAAATTTCGTCAGTCTTATTATAACACTCGGTGTGAACCGATGCTCGATCTGCTTGAATTTAAGGAAAAGGCTCCTTTGTTTGTAATTGATTGCTCAAGACAGAACGAGGCTTTGAAGACTGGGGCTATAGATGTGAGAATTGAAATAGAAAGTTCTGAAGATATTCCAGAAAATACATCTGCTTATTGTCTAATTATCAACGATCGCCTGATTGAATATAAACCTCTGAGTAGTATTGTAAGGAAATTATCATGAACGCTATAGTCGATGTGCAAGGGTTTAAGATGGAAAATAACGAGTTTATTGTCAAAGAAATAGCAATCGCATGCAACAATCGAATTATGGTATTGTTAATCAAACCACCATACCCATTTTACGATCTTACAAAAAAAGAAAGGTTGCAAGTAAGTTGGATAGAGAGAAACAGAAACATTTTCTGGAAAGAGGGTTATATACCATACTTAAACTTACACCAATACATTGTACCCTATTTGAAAGATAAAATCATTTATGTTAAAGGCTGTGAAAAAGTTTTGTGGTTAAGAAACATTGTAAAACACGACAAAATATATAATTTAGAAAATAAAAACTGTCCTAGTTTTCAAACATTATTTGATGATTATGGAAAGTCTAGTAAAATATTAAGCTGTGTGTTTCATTCAAATGTTTGTGCTTTAAAAAATATTACATGTTTAAAACTGTGGATTGAGAATAAAGGTATTTTTAATTAAATTGATGTTTTTTTTTCAATTTACCAAGTCACAACCCCTTTTATTACCATGAGGAAATAACACGATGATCAAGTGAGCATAGGTCATAAAGTGATCCAATATTTAACCTCATCTTTGACGACACGATTGGTGCATTGGTTAAGAGCTTGTCTCGCTACATGACAATGTATATAGTAGGTTAAATTAAACAGATACTGTTATTTGTAAATGTGCCAAGTGTCGCGGGTTCGATTCCCGCATGGAACATAAAGTATTTGTTCCAGTCTGGATTTTGAGAATCCGTTCTGAATAGATGGTAACAAGCTAGTTACTGATGTATAATTGGGGTGATCTGGATCACGAAGCGAAGTGATCCAGATACCCCAATTATACACTACTTCGGTCAAACCGCGTCATTCTACTGCGAAAAATTTATAAAATAGATATTACTACACCTATCCAAAAGGTAGGCATCTTAAAATCGCTGAAAATATATACATAAACCACATAATCTCTTGATGAAAATATCCAAAATGGAAAAATAAAGATATTGTCCTTCTCTCTGCATTCTTACTTTTACCATTTTTCATACGTAAGCTACATAAAAAACATGATCAAATCTTGATAAAAATTACTTGAATTGTGTTGCGGCGTGACACTTCTTAGTGCTGACAATCCACCCAATTTTGTTATTTCGATTAAAAAATGTCTTAAAGCATAATCGATAATCGGTATTTTAAAAAAATAAAAATTTGTAGAAATTGAATAAAAACTCTTTGGTATATTTTTCATGAATTAATTATTTATTTAAATAAAATCATTTTATTTTAATAAGTACAGTGTGGATAGGCGTGTAACTTTTTATGGTTCCCTACGTCCGAATGAAAAAACGGAACCTTTATAGAATCACTCGTGTATCTGTCTGTGTAGGTCTGTCACAACCGATTTGTTTCGAATCTACTGGACCGATTAAGTTGAAATTTGGTACACTTATAAATTTCTGTGACTCGAACATGGCCGTGTAACATAAATAAATTAATTTATAATATGGGGTCACTTTTTGGGGTCACATTAGAAAATTTAAAAAGCTTTGCATACTGTAGGTACCGTGTGATATATCAAATGAAAGGGCTTGTAGTGAGGGTCACAAATATATTTTTATAAGACCACTGAGACTAAAATAAAAAAAAATACAAAATATAGTTCTGTGATTATAGATTCCAGGAGATCCTATCAGAAGTCTGGTCTTAAAATAACATAGCAAATCTCTCAATATATTGCGACAAAACATGTTCGGAATGTTGGGGATATTATATTCAATTTAAAGTTGTTATTAGGGTTCCGTACCAAAATGGTAAAAAGCAACCTTTTTTTTTTTGGGTGGGAAATCATCATATGACCCCTCCCGCTCTGGGCGGAAGGGAGCGTCAGACTCTTGCTGACTAAACCCACCAGTGTTTCTTCCCTAGCCCTTTGTGTTCCGAGCCAGCAGTAACCCTTGCGGACAATCCCGCTGACCCGGCAGGCTTCGGCCCTGGCGGGTACGTTCCACGCGCGCCTCAAAGAGATGTCAGCATCACGTGAATAAGGAACCCTTATGTTGCGACTCAGTATGTCCGTCTGTCACAGCTGGATATCTCAAGAACTACTAAAGCTATCAACTTGAAATAGTTTTAGGTGACGTTTGCCCAACTATTTTGCAAACAAGAAAGAAATAAAAATATTTTTGTTTTTTTTTACAACCGGGACTGAAAAGGGTTTTGAAAAATTCGAAGTGGGGCTACTAAGGTATGTGGGGTATCAAGAAAGAGCGTAGTTTACACATTCTCAAACATTTTTTTTAAGCCGCATGTTTTTTGACTTTTGATAAAAATGTAAAAAAAATACCGTTTCCCCCTTATCTCCGAAGTTTGCATAGAGAAAATCCTGAAATTATTCTATGTGATAGAAGTTAATGTAACGATTACAGGAAAAATAAAACGATGTCTCTAAATCGCACACTCTTTCAGAAATCATCAACAATAAATACATTAGTTCCACTATCGGTCATGAGATAGCGCTGACCTAAAACTGCAATATTCTACACCGCAGCGTGCAGTGTTAAAATTCTCTGAAGCATAATAGGTCTCACCGATGAAAATTTAAAAACATAAGATGGTACGGAACCCTCGGAGAGCGAGTCCGACTCGCGCTTGCTTGTTTTTTTAATGTTATGCTTAAAACACTTGTTATAGAAATATGATTTTTTGGCATTTTTAATCTCAAATAGCAGCCAAGGGGGTTAATTGCAGAGTTTCGCTGTAATAGTAAGAAATGCTCAATATGTTATTCCCCTAAAAGTGACACAGGGCCGTTGCGGGTGACGTCAACATCGAAAAGGATAAGAAAACAGTACTTTTCTTTTCTGGCCGGCACTTTAATTTTTGGGTGCGTTATGAATGATGAGTTTATGAAATACAAACTTATTTTTTCAGTCGATCAAATTAATGATGAGCATTGTGCATGCGTAAATATTCAACCCAACTACCGAACTTTTCACTGTGCGTGGTCCGACATAAACAAGGCCAGTTTTTAAAATTACGTTGGGTTAGTATGTACCACAAAAGAAAACAATTTCTATTACTCAAGTAAACTATTAAATACAAAACTGTCCAAGTGCGAGTCGCACTCGCACACGAAGGGTTCCGTATCACAAGGCAAAAACGCCAAAAAAACAGGAATGTTGTATAGGAGCCGCCCCTTAAATATTTATTTTATTCTGTTTTAGTATTTGTTGTTAAAGCGGCAACAGAAATACATCATCTGTGAAAATTTCAACTGTCTAGCTATCACGGTTCATGAGGTACAGCCTGGTGACAGACGGACAGACGGACAGTGGAGTCTTAGTAATAGGGTCCCGTTTTTACCCTTTGGGTACGGAACCCTAAAAACTACCAAGTTCATACAACTAATAAAACATATTGAAATGTAAAGTGATTGCGGAATACCCAATTTATCCAACTAATTTATCATCATTCCCAAACTTTTGTTAAGCCTACCTAAAAAATGTATACTGGGCATTCTGTAGCAAACTATTGGAAAGTATCAAAAATAAATAATTGTACATTTTATAAAAATAATTTGAAGCGGCGAGCGCATTCCGAAGATAAATTCAAATATAGAACCAATTCGGCGCGAAATTCAATGAATGACTATGGTCAAAGGCCCTCAGTTATTGACTCAGTTTTAATATAATGTCCAAAAAACTATTATAATTACATTAAAAAATCATAAATCATTGTTATAAACAATGCTTTTTATATTAAAATGATTTTATTTTAATTTCTGAGTATCGATTTCCGACATTCGACATATTAATTACTCGAGTCAATCGAAATTAAAAAAAAAATCGTTTATCATAATCGCTTTCACACATCATTACGATAAAAAAAAACAATAATGGACGGCGATTCTGAACACAAATTGAGTAGTGGTAATGAATAATACGTGTTATTGGACCCTGTGTTTCAATATTACGTTAAGATTTGGGCATTGTCGTGTTGTTTATAATATTTTCAATAATATTTGTCTCATTTTAAATCTTATCTACATGTGTATGTGTGACATTTGTGAAAAGTAAAAATGTAAACACGCACGTTTGGCGCGAAACTTCGACATTAGATATCAAAAAACTTCATTACCGCTACTTATTTAACTTGGGCAATGGATGAATTCGTCAAATAATTAAATGATGTATGCCCCACTGCCCCTGTGGTGGAGTTTGGATGTTCGAAATTCCCATTTTTTATGTTTTTTAGCCTCGACCACCTCTGTCAACAAAATGGCGATTATCGCATTTACAGACTTAAATTTAATAAAGGTAAATTAATAAGCTTGTGCGCTAAGTATGCAATATTTATTGGCGTTAACGTATGAGTTTTTTATCTAACTCTCTTAATTAACGCACATTCATAAGATTTGATGGGTAGCATAATGAAAATTTACATAATCAATGAAGAGTGTCGTATGTCGTAATTCCTGGGTCCAATGGGACCCAGTACCGAGCCGGCGGAGGTTCGTGTGTTCGGGTCCATTCGGGGGCGCTACCGAACTATACGGTTAAGGCTCCTTCAAACAGGCACGACACGCGATAAAATCGCGCGCGACAAAAAGGCACCGCAAGTCGCGAAACGAGCGGTGCCTTTGTGTCGCGCGAGATTATATCGCGTGTCGCGTCTGTTTGTAGGAGCCTTTACGGGGTTTGGTCTGATAGGGTTTTTTGTTTGCATTGTTGTCAGCTATCGATTTCTAAAGGTGTAACCATTAAAAAAAAAAAAAATGGCGGACAGTAGGTACGCCACGGACCTTCAAAGCCCTTTTTAAAATGGCCGTGAATTCAAATTCGGAATAATAACGACACCAATATGACGGCCAGACATACAGCACACTGGCCATCGAAAGTGCATAAAAACTTTTTCTTTGACTCGTTATTATTTTGATGTTTTAGGCCTTTTTACCTCACATGGAATTGCACAGTGGCTCGATTTAGGAGTCCAGGGGGCCTAAAAAGGCCACTTTGGCAGAATCATAAAAGGATAACAGAATGGACAGTTGACTGTTAAGAAGTTAATCGTAAAGCTTGCGAAGCATTATTCAGTTTTTTTTTTTTTGCCTGTGCTAAAATACCAATCCAATCCCAATCTCTTTAATTGTACTTATGTAGTGCAGCGAAATAAAGAAAAACACGGACTGGCATCGCCATTTTATAATTCATAATATTATCCTTTTATGACTCTCCAAAGTGGCCTTTTTAGGCCCCCAGCAGTGTATTAACACCCGGGATACTCTGTGACACGTTACCTGGCAGTTTGCAGCAGCAGTACAGTGTTCTCTCCCTCGTAGGTACAGGCGGCCGTGACGTGCCCGTACGTGACGGGCAGGTTGGACGCCAGCATGTACCCGTGCCCGCCGCACGCAAGGCGACAACGTTCGACACACTCTGCTGCCTCTGCGGTTGTTACTGCCTTGAGGCAGCAGGAGAGGGCGTGCAGCTGTGGGTTTGAGAATAATGTTGGTGAGATATGTTTACAATTGGTTTTTGAACAAACTCTTAACTCAAATTCAAACCATTTATTTCAATTAAACCATTTACAGGCACTTTTGAATTGTCAATAAGTCGGTCAGTCAGAAAATATGAAGCTAGTTGCCCGGTTAAACAAAGTGGGATTTATTTATAAACGATGACTAAGTGTCGTTTAAAAGTCAACATGTATGGTTAAACAGTCGCTAATCACTATGTTTATGCATTATGTCTAGACATTTTAATTATACAGGGTGTTTTTAGGGTTCAGTACCTACCTCAAAAGAAAAAAACGGAACCTTTGTAGGATCACTTCGTTGTTTGTCTGTCTATCAAGACCCTTTTCCGTGGAACGCGTGGAAGTATCAAGTTGGTATTAATATCAAATCTTTTCGCGCGTTTGTTATTTTTTCACAATTTTTTTAAATTTGGCTCGTGCGTTTTACGTTATCATACAGCCTGTTACTTGTTCATACAATGTTTGTGATTGATCTCTTTGGTGATTGGAACTTTTACTAACAACATCTACTACATTCCAAATTCAAATCACTTTTAGTCCCTAGGGATTAAAGAGCTATTTTAGTCCCTGTTACGAAGAATGCAATAACTTTGAATAAATGTGATAAAAAAGAATTATTTAAATCAGATTGGTAGTTCCAGAGATTAGCGCTGTCATTCGTGGATCTTTGACAGTCGTTACGGGTAGTCAGAAGCCCGAAAGTCTGACAACCAGTCTTACCAAGGGGTATCATATTACCCAGTAGCTGGGTTGTGGAGGTCAGATAGGCAGTCGCTCCATGTAAAATACTGGTATTCAGCTGCATCCGGTTAGACTGGAAGCCGACCCCAACATAGTTGGGAAAAAGCTAGGCAGTTGATGAGTTCCAGAGATTAGCGCGACAGACAAACTCTTCCCGTCTTATTACAAAACGAGATCTAATTTTAAACCTAGCCTAAACCTTCCAGCCAGTTATTCTATTTTGAACTTTATTCCAGCAAATGTAAAGTTCTTAATGCAAAATTGACAACATAGACTCGGGTTTAACGTCAGTTTTTGTAATAAGAACTTTAGCTTCGTCGGATTATAGTTCGAAATTTAAAAATGACTGGATGGTTTAAACCTGGGTCTAAAGATAAATCTTGTTTTGTAATAAAGGCATTCAGGTTTATTATTACCTAGTAGTATAGTTATAGATAAATATTAGCTTCTGGCATTGTGTACCGAAACATGAAGAGTATTTAAGAATTGTAGTATGTGGCGTTCTGTAGTTTCTTCCTACTCTTATAGAAAAGTGTGAGTTTTAAATATTATTCACCTCTGGCAACCTCTCCATATCGCCAGCATCTAGTTCGGCTGTGACGTTGTTGTACATGTTCCAAATCCACTCGGCACTTAACTGGAAGGCGTGGGCAGTCGAGATGCCGACCATAAGTTTGTGTTGTTGGGTTAAGTAGTCTATGATTTGAGGCTCGGGTTCACTGGAAAGAAAGGTTAAAAATAATTATAAACATTATCATGCTATAGGCCGACCGCTTAGGGGCCGTCCATTAATCACATTTCTTTTTTTGGCATTTTTTAACCCCTCTCCTACCCCTTGGTGATACATGGTGAAGTTTAAGACTAACCCCCCCCCCCCCCCCGTCTATATCACGTGTATTTTTTGTACCTACAAAGAATCTTATAAAATACAGGTATAAGTATCATCTAATTTTATTATAGAAAATTATCGCGGGAACTTCACTTCGTGGCAATGAAGAATTAAAGTCACACTACAAGCCACTTTCGATTTTGTACGCGTTTGACGAAAAAATAAATACACGTACCGCCGCTTTTCGGTCGAGTATAACGCGTTAGCCGAATAAATAAATTCACGTGATATATTACCACACTCCCCTATCCCCTTGTGATATTTCGTGATTTTTTATGGACCCCCCCCCCCCATTTCAAGCCTCACGTGATTAATGGACAGCCCCTTAACTGAGACGTTGTCTGAGGTAGCAGCGCGGTGCGAGGATGGAGGCGCGATTGAGGGGTGTGGTGACGTGATGCGAGAGCTCAGGGATTCGTCAACTTGTGACAACTATCACCCCTCCCGCACCGCGCAGTTACCTTAGGCAACGTAGGACGTTGCCAAGGTAGCTTGCGTTAAGCGGTCGGCCTATAGTTGTAATTTTGAGGTTGGTTTGCATAAGTTATGGCGTTACTTTATAGAAATCCATGACAGTATAACGCTTTGTGAAAATATACGTTTGAATTGCATGTTGAATCACATCTTCTGCATGTGCATATTTATGCGTTCACTGGTGCTGCATACTGCACCCAAGCCTATATACTTAGTTCGCAATGTAGTTTCCAAACATGTAAACAAATGTGTGTTTATGGAAAAATCACTTTAATACCCACTCATAAAGTTCAGTTTCCACTACAACTTTAAATTTAATTAATTTAAATTACTAATTCTATAGTACCTACTAGTCATTCTAAAATCAACCCAATTTACATTTCAATAAAGTTAATTATTCGTTTAAATTACGACCTTTGGAACGCCGCCGGTTACAAATAGGTCGATGACTGTAATTGCCATTTTTAATCGTCGTTTTGCGTTAACGTAGCGGCGAGCATTATCCTTTTTATAAGTTTTTACCCGACTGCGCCAGAAGGAGGGTTATGTTTTTCGAGTGTATTCAGATTCAGATATATTTATTGTATGTATATTTCTTTGGCACGCTCTGTAGCCTAAACGGCTTGATCGATTTCAGCTCGAGGTGCCGTTAGATTCGTCTTAGTTGTGAGAGTGACACTAGGTAAGTATATCAAAATTGAAAAAAAAAAAAAAAAATGGCCTATTCTTGGCGCCATATTATGTCTTCAAAAATTTTTTTTTTCTCAAAACCTGTCGAGTGGGGTATCAAAATAAAGGGTTTTAAAAGGTGATTACAAAAATATAAACACGTACCAAGAACTAAATCGTCTGCGAAATCTTTCACATTTGTAAACTAAAAAGCAGGAAATAAAAAAAGTTATTAAAAATTATAAAAGCAGGCGGGACCCATACCATTTTTATTATAATTTCAAATTCAAATGGGTCCCGCTTGCTTCCAACTTTTATTTAATTTAAAATGGGCTTGTTTTTGGCTTTTCAGTTTTTTTAACTTAAGTTTTTTACCGCAGTCGGGTTTTTTATATTTTTTAATATTTTTTTTTATTAACTTGCTTCATTCGTATGTGTTTCTAGTAACAAATTAGTCATCCTTTTTACTAGTTCTACCTGGCATCTATATGCGTTATGTGTCGGTTATAGTTGATTATTAAATAAAGACTACACTTTGCAAAGTAGATTGTTGCAGCCTCGGTGGCTGAAAAACCCCACTCGAGTTCGAAAATAGTCGAACTGTCCCGAAGTCATAAATCAACCACACACGCAGCAATATTTTGTTTTTTTTTCTGCACGCGAACCATGACCACCATAGAAACGGATTTTGCTGACAGAAAAATAGACAAAATGACAGATTTCTATAGAAATCCTTAGAAATTAGTCTACAATCTGTCTAATTGTCTATCCTTCCGACGACAAAACCTGTTTCTATTCTGATCATGCTACACGTGCTGGTGGCAATAAAACTATATTTTTAAATCCTTACAGATTAAAAAAACTGGCCAAGCGCGAGTCGGACTCGCACACGAAGGGTTCCGTACCACAAGGCAAAAACGCCGAAAAAAATGCGTTTGTTGTATGGGAGCCCCCCTTAAATATTTCTTTTTATCCTGTTTTTAGTATTTGTTGTTATAGCGGCAACAGGTACATCATCTGTGAAAATTTCAACTGTCTAGCTATCACGGTTCATGAGATACAGCCTGGTGACAGACGGACAGTGGAGCCTTAGTAATAGGGTCCCGTTTTTATCCTTTGGGTACGGAACCCTAAAAAACACAAATAAAAAACTTACTCAGGCTTGGGCTGCGACTGCCTCCTGACGGCAGAGTACCTCGTTGCTATGGTAACGGCCTTAGCAATGTAATTGCACATGTCCTTCACAATGACGACGCGGACGAACATCATCGTAGCGTAGGTCAGTTTAGAGCTAGGGGATTTTACGTACGTGCCGTCCTGGAAAGAAAAAAGAAAATCGGTTATAGTAGGAAGACACAGCACTTTGTACACACGGTGACACATCAAGCTATAAAGGAGACCAGTCAAGTTTCATACAAAGTTGGGCCCAAAACCCAAAGACGGCGGCCAGGGATTCGGCGTAACAGTAAAAAATGACAAGGAGGACTTTCCCGACCAGGGTAATATATTTTTTTTCATTGGCCGGCCATTTTAGATTTTGGGCCCAATATGGCTGATCTCCTTTCCAGTTTTAGCTGACCTCGCATTGTATAAGTTTTTGGTACAGTCAGAAGTTAGCTTATACTGGTTCTGAATTTCTTGATGTGTAGCCGTGCGTACAAATTTTCATTATTTATCTACAAATTTTAAAATTCTTACTATTGTTTAAATTAAATAATTGCTTAGTTAAAAGCTAGAAAGTTGCTTTAAAATGTATTCTTTCATTCATCAGTTTATCACTTCATTTATTCAAAAGAGTAAAATATCTACCTCATTTACAAATATTGTCCAATAGATGCTGAAGAACCCGAAATAAACGCACTAGTGTATTTCATTTGTCTCTATTGTATGCCTGTTGCGCACGCATACATTATAACAACAGCGGTGCTATTCTGTAAAAATCTCACCGTGAAAACTTAGGTGAAGTGAGCGTGGAGTGAGCTGTCAATAGTCTCAATTCCTAGCAAAAACAAACTCATTTCACCTAAGTTTTCACGGTGAGATTCTTACAGAATCGACCGACTGTTGTTCTATTCAAACTGATACTCACTTCTAAAACCTGACAATTCTTCATCAGCATATGTTCCCTCGGTATCCTCACGTGTTCGAAGCCAAGGAAGCCATTGTTGGTGCCGTTCATGCCAAGCTTGGCGCCAATCTCGCCAACCTTGATACCAGCGAGGGGCATGTGAGTCTCTTCGTCTCGCAGTTGGACTATGAACGGATGGATGCCTTGGCATTGGCCGTTGGTGTACAGTTGGGCCATTACTATGCAGTAGTTGGCTGTGTGGGCCACTGGGGACAAAGATTTGTTTCAGATTTTTGTAGATTTTACGTTATTGGTTGTAACGTAAGATATTATGGTAAGTGGTCTCGCAGCGCCATATTTGCCAGTATTATACATTACCGATTTATCTGAACTTGTTCCTCGCCCCTACATACACATGGTAGAGGTATTCAAATATAACTGTCAAATTACATGGTTAGTCTTCAAAGACCAGCTAAATTTAAGGGTGTGGTACAGACCATAAAACTGAACAACTTTCTACATGGGACCAACATCGTAATTGCGAATAAAAATTCAGCGTTCCATACGTTTAGGTCGAGGAGGTATCGAAGTTTTCTATGTGACAGTTGATAAATTTTTTGCGATTACGACATTGGTCCCATGGAGAAAGTTGTTCAGTTTGATGGTCTGTGCCACACCCTTAAATTTGGCCGGTCTTTGAAAATAAACCCTGTATAGGTGTACAGTCACGAGCATAAGTATGTATACACTTAGCTTTATTCAAAGGCGATTTTCTCCTTGAGATTTTATATTATTAGGAACATAGTATTTTCGAACCCAAAGGTTTATGTAAAGTGTCGTATTCCAACGTTGCATTTGTTATTTCGTGAAATAATTGCAATTTAAAGTTGCCAAGTGTTGACATGTTAGTGCTCGTACAACTCTGTCTAACACTTCGGAGATTACAGGCGTGATGTTATGTTATCTCAACTTTCTATAATAATAATACTAATAATAATTTATTTGCATCAAGTTTTACATTAAACACATGCAGTTTAAAGTAAATTATACAATAGTGTGGCGACACCAGCACCCTTGCTAAGTTGCCAAGGCAACTTGTGTTAAAGATGCTGGGCCCGACCCTCTATTAGATGTTTCTTAATTGCATTTAGGTACATACATGCCATAGGTCTATAATTATATTCTAAACTATTCTACTACTAGGGCTTTACAAGAACTAAAGTATGATTAGTAGATTTACATACTGTTCGTTAGCGAATCTATGCGAGATTCAGACTTGGCAGTCATTCCTCTTCGTTTTCAATGATAGTGTCGTCTTCGGATTTGTAATTCGAACGTTATTCCGGAAAATGGTCGTGTTCGTATCTAGGAAGCCCCCGGGTTTAAAATGTTAGTATCTTTGTATATAAATAAAAATCAATTGCCGCGTTTAAGAAAGATCATCACTTGAGAGCGGCTCGACAGATTTGGCTGTTTTTTTAGGGTTCCGTACCCAAAGGGTAAAAACGGAACCCTATTACTAAGACTTCGCTGTCTGTCCGTCTGTCTGTCACCAGGCTGTATCTCAAGAACCGTGATAGCTAGACAGTTGAAATTTTCACAAATTATGTATTTCTGTTGCCGCTATAACAACAAATCGTCGTCGTTTCAGCCGATAGACGTCCACTGCTGGACATAGGCCTCCCCCAATTTTGGGGGGGGTTTGCCATAATCGCCACGCTTGGCAGGCGGGTTGGCGATCGCAGTATGGTATGATGGTGGAATAAATAGAGAACGCTGCTGCCCATTCTCCGGTAAGACCCTTAGTCGCCTTTTACGACACCCACGGGAAGTAAGGGGTGGTGCAATTCTTTAAGTCCGGCACCACACAGACAATAACAGTTAACAACAAATACTAAAAACAAAATAAATTAAATATTTAAGGGGGGCCCCATACAACAAACACGATTTTATTGCCCTTTTTTGCTCGATATCAAAAATGGCAACAGGTAGGCACTTGAAATATTCACAAAATACTCAGTTGTATTTTAACTTTAATAATAAATAATAAAATTAAAATAAAATAAATATGTAATATGGTCTGTGTGGTGCCGGACTTAAAGAATACCACCACCCCTTACTTCCCGTGGGTGTCGTAAAAGGCGACTAAGGATCGTACCGGAGAATGGGCAGCAGCGTTCTCTATGTATTCCACCACCATACCATACTGCGATCGCCAATCCGCCTGCCAAGCGTGGCGTTTATGGCAAACCCTCCCAAAATTGGGGGAGGCCTATGTCCAGCAGTGGACGTCTATCGGCTGAAACGACGACGACGAAATATTTAATGGGGGCTCCCACACAACAAACATGTTTTTTTTTGGCGTTTTTGCCTTGTGGTACGGAACCCTTCGTGTGCGATTCCGACTCGCACTTGGCCAGTTTTTTTTGTATTTGTCTGGACTAGGTTTGTATGGAAGAATATTTTTGGATTTCATCATTTCAGCCGAAAAACGTCCACTGCTGAACATAGGCCTCCCCCAAAAAGGGGGGGTTTGCCATAATTGCCACGCTTGGCAGGCGGGTTGGCGATCGCAGTATGGTATGGTGGTGGAATGCATAGAGAACGCTGCTGCCCATTCTCCGGTACGCCCCTTAGTCGCCTTTTACGACACCCACGGGAAGTATGGGGTGGTGCTATTCTTTAAGTCCGACACCACACAGACAATAAAATTTTTGGATTTAATACACCTGAAAAGTCGGAAAGGGGATTGAAGATTTTAATATGGCGTCAGGCACACCTACATGCGTACATCTTGTTTTTAAATATTTGAAATCACTTTGAAAGTTTAAAATAATCAAACATCTAAGTATGTAAGAAATTAAAAAAAAAAAAAAGACCGTCACGTGACCAACTTTGAACGGTAATCTCTCGGAAAAGTGACACTTTAAGAGATTTGATCTTATTATGTTTTCTGTTTGCATTGATGTCAGCTATCGGTTTATATAGGTTTCATACGTGGCCGCCATTTTGAAAAATAATCAAAATGGCGGACAGGTATGCATGCCACGGACCTCCAAAACCCTTTAGATGGTATTTTTGTATGAAAATCTCAATAAAAAGACATGAAATTCACCCGGGCGACGCCGGTCGAGCACGAACAGCTATCCAAACGCATATCTTAATCGCCATAGAAATGATTATTTATCTAATTAGAATCTTCGGAAATTCTGCAACAACTAATCCATGAAAACAGTTGTTTACGGGAACACAATCAAAACGAACTTTATCAATATAACGTTATTATCACATTCCAAAACTAGTACCTACATCTTTAAACATAATAATACGATAACTATAGTATAATGAGAGATAAACACGACTTGTCTTCGGAAAATAGTGATTTAGTTGATATTTGACATTATTCATGTAAGTAAGTACATTGATCGACCTTAGACCCATAGATAACATTATAAATGTATACGTATGTTGACAATGTAAGTACTTGTACATGTATACATAATACTACATACATACAAGCTTAATATACAGGGTAAAATTAAATTTGCTAGGGAAACTGTTTGACATAATATACAGGGTTATTGGTAAAACATTAACAACCTCTTAGGAGGTCATTATACTCATCATTATGAACAACTTTTACTACGGGAACTTTTACTACTGAAATCGCGAAAAAAAATCAGCTGTTCCCTACATTAATTATGTTCGTATAGCTCGTCAAAATGTAGGGAACAGCTGATTTTTTTCGCGATTTCAGGGTTGGTCCCTTATTAAAAGTTGTTCATAATGACGAGTACAATTACCCCTTATAAGGGTTAAAACGATCGAAATATAACAGTGTATATATCGCACATCTAGATACAAAGAGAGCTAACTCAAAAATCTAAATATTTGAGGTATGCATACCATCGAATTCCTTAACTCACTACCTAGCGATCAACAAAACAGATGCAAAAATAGTTCTATCTGCATTTAAAAAGTATTGATCAATAATAGCAAACTCCTGTAGTGCACGGGAAGATGGTAATCAGTTTCTCAACTTTTCTGAAAAAAGTGTTTTTTGAGTTAATCGCTGTTTAGATCTAAGTGTGCGATATTATTATTCTTATTTTATTTTTCTCTGCAGACGTGATGGGTATCGATATCTAAACACAATAAAAAGATTTAGTGTTTTTTTTTTCGGGTCAACAACTACCAAAATGGTATAAAACGGAACCCTTATGGTGAGACTCAGACTGTCTGTGTGAACGAAGTCTCTAAGATAGGTGATAAATACTTGTGTATTTAAAAAAAAAAACTAGATAACTTAAGGATATTGAGACATTGCGCTGATAAAAAAAATAATTTTTTCTGTTTTTAGTCCGCAAAACTGATAGGGACCCTTAAGTATTTTAAGAGTTTATCAATTACAAACAAACATACAAACAATAAAATCTTTTCTTTTTATCATATCATTAGCTGTTGCCTGCTACTTCATCTGCGATCCAAGATGTAGTAGCCATCAAAAGGACATCTAAATGTCCTTCTCCAGGTCATTCATGGTCTAGCCACGTGCCAAATTTCATCCAAATCCGTTCAGCCGTTTCAGCGTGAAAGCGTAACAAACAAACAAACTTACTTTCGCCTTTATAATACTAGCAGCGTTCCGCGGTTTCACCCGCGTAAGTTTCAATCCCGTGGGAATATCGGGGCTCAAACTTTCTATATACCCGTTTTCATCTAAATCGGTTCAGCGGTTTAAGCTTGAAGAGGTACCAGACAGACAGACACACTTTCGCATTTATAATATTAGTATGGATTAGTTAGGATTTTAGATTATAATTTTGAATTTGTTGACGGGGGAAAGCCAGAATAAGACACCTAAGTTAGTCTAAAATACTTACATCCTCCGGGCCACCATTTGTATGCGGTGAGCGTGGGACTGTGCAGTACGAACTCCTTGGTCTTAGTGTCGTACGTAGCCGTCGTCTCCAGACCACGAATGAACGTGCCGTGGCCGAGCTCAGTCTAGAACATAAAAAAAAGTTAAAAACTAAAATCCAACTACGACAAAAACGGTATAAACAAGACGTCATCACATGATCACAAATAGATACCTAAATTAAAAACAACACCGGTTTTCGTATAACCGGAACAAATAAGCATACCTACATACATTTTTTTACGTTATATATTATTGCATGTTACCATAATTATCGATACCATAATTACCATAATAAACGTCTTAGGACAAAACATAGCGTACTATTTTATATGTGTGACCTATTGTATACCTATGTTTCACAAATAAACTTTATGATTATATTATTGGGTACTCCGTTGGTTCTGCCACAGTCGGGTAAAAACCATGCTATAATTGAAACTCGAAGCATTTATTTCAATTAAACCATTTACAGGCACTTTTGAATTGTCAAGAATTCGGTCAGTCAGAAAATATGAAACTAGATGCCCATTCCAAAGCGTAGGTACCTATGGAGAAGAACGAGCAAGAAACTCCATGGACATTCTTTTAAATTATATTTTTACAAAAATATTAGTTACATCATTAATGTTGAATTGGTAATTATATGTGACAACGATGTAAAAAAAGACGTACGCGTTAAAAGCGTCCAGAGTACATACAGCAAATAGTAAGAAAACAACAATTCAAAAATACAATAATTAAAAATAAGCCGAGGCAGCTAAGTGATGACGAGCCCCAACTGACGGCGCCAGTTCACGAACATGACGCAGCACCATTCAGCTTAACCATTTTGAAGGGAGCTAAATGATCAACACACACGCCACCGCCACAGTGTCAGCGAGACATTTGTGTGAGCATGACATACTATCAGCCGCCAGGGCACATTCAAGTTAATGAAAGACATATTACCCGGTAAATGGTACATACATAACTTACAACTTGCAGTTGTTGTAATCAGTGCGATTTCTCGCACTCATTTGTTTATTGTTTATGCATTATTTACATGATGTTATAATCGCCCGCAATTTTCGCGGAGACTCGATGGTCGAGAAACTTTTCTCGTGTATACGTCGCTTCATACAGGTGAGTTTTAGAGATAGGCTGCAAAAGGCTCGCCCCTACTACATGGGACTTAAACGTAACTGGCGAAATGTGGGTGAACACTTCTGCCTAACCTTCTGGGGATTAAAGGCGTGATGTTGTGAGTTTTTGAGATAGAACTTTTTGGTGTTATCCGAAAGAAAAAACTTATTAAACTTATTAAAAACATTTTTTTAAAATTTGTTAAGTTACTTTTTAGACCTTTGTATCCTGCTTATACAGGGTTATTGGTAAAACATTAACAACCTCTTAAGAGGTCATTATAGTCATCATTGTTAACCATTTTTATTAGGGGACTAAACCTGAAATCGCGAAAAAAAAATCAGCTGTTCCCTACATTTATGTTCGTATAACTCGTCAAAATGTAGGAATCAGCTGATTTTTTTTTTCGCGATTGCACGTTTGGTCCCATAGTAAAAGTTGTCCGTAATGAAGAGTACAATGACCTCTTAAGAGGTTGTTAATGTTTTACCAACAACCCTGTATAACAATTATAAAAATTAAAGACAGTTTGTACACATTAAGAAAAAATATAAAAAAACATCCAGTAGTTGAATGCGTATGAAGTTTCATTAAAATCGGTTCATTCATTTCGAAAAACAAGGACTTGAAAGATTGTATGAAATGCCGTACGTCGTAAACGCTCTTAATAATAGTTAGGGATGCGCTGGATGCGAGAAGCACAGAACCGGTCGATGTGGCGACGCTTGGCCACCAGCAGCAGCCCAGCGGTGGACGTCTTTCAGTTGAAATGATGATGAAATAAAAATTTGGACCAGTACCCACCTGAGCATAAGTGCCAATGATGTCAAGGTTGAACGCCCTGCCGATCCAGTAGGCTTGCTGCTCCACTGACGCCTGTCCCATCAGCGTGGGTATAAACATGACGTAGTGAAGAGTGAGGGGAGATCCATCCTGAAGGATAGCAGCTCCGAGGGCTCCGCCCAAGACTGCCCTGTAGGTACATTATTGCTATTAGATTAGTTGGTGAAGTTTAAAGAAAAATAGTCCGGTACATGAAAAAAATATGCTTCATATAAAAGTCTTACTCTGGACGCGTAAAAAATGGCCCCAAAGCATACTAATTTTTATAAATTCGAAAGTAACTCTCTGTCTGTCTGTATGTTACCTTTTCACGCCTAAACCACTGAACGGATTTCGATAAAATTTGGCAGAGAGATAGACTGTATTCTGGGGAAGGACATAGGATAGTTTTTATCGACATACCTCGCGGGCGAAGCCGCGGGCGGAAGCTAGTATTACATAATACTTATATTCTAGAATTTAGGGCCATGTGATAATTTCAAAGTTTCAACCAAGGCGCAAATAAACGTATTTTCTTTCTTTGTTTCCGTTCAAACAATCGTTGTAACAGGTGATATCTATCATGGCTGGTTTGAAAGCATTTGAAAACGCGAAATTAGCCAAAAGCTGGTTAGCTTTAAACCGAAGCAAGTACCTATAGTTCTTTTTCATTACAGTCAAAAATCAGCGTACACTGTGTTGTTTTAACGTCGATTCCATGTTCAACCAAGCTGTATCAGAAGACAAGATCCTTACCTGAAGCTCTCCATCCCATTGTTCTCTTCCTCTTGCAGCCGGCGAATCAGCTTGAACAGCAGGCATGCTTTTTTCACAGCCAACTCGTACTTCTCCTTATGACTGAGATACTCTGAAGGTACTTCCTCGATGTGGATACCTTCATTGAGAACTGTTGTCTCTGTAAACGAAGTTATATGTTTGTATGAGAAACATAAATTATGACGTTATGATCGTCGGCGGAGTCTTGGTTTGGGTGAAATAACCAGCACTCTAATTTCGTAACACATTATTAATCACAATCTGAATCATTTTAATGGATATTGCTAATCCATTGCTACATATGTACGAAAAAAAAATATGTTCAACAAAGTAAATAGCACAATGAATGTTTTTGAACTGTCAAAATTAAAGCCATTCCGTTCTTTGGCCAAAGAATTAGCATTGCCATTCAACGTAGCAATGCTGCCAGTCTTCTGGGCGCGTTTCCGGATGACAGCGATACGGACGAGTACTTCGACGCCCGTTGTTTTTGTTTGTATTTATTTGTATAGTAAGTTGTAATTTAATTTAGTATTCTAGTGTAAATAGTTCGTAAGCCATTCCTATTGTTAGTGAGCAACGGAATTACCCCGCTAATAGGATTACGATGAATTCGGAATACCCCTTTAAAATTAGGTGATAATGATACAGCGAATCCAATTCGGTGTGAAAACCATTCAATATTTGGAACAACCATTTATGAATTCATTAGGTTTACAAATTGTTATGTACCTATATTTTAACTAATTGAAATATGTATGTCTTAGCGATAGATGCTAATTTACATACAATTGTAAATTTTGAAGTTTAACGTCATTGGATTACATGACAGAAAATCAATGTTTCTCCTAATTTTATTAGTGTATGAATGTAAGCAGCACGTACAAATTTTATTTCATTAATAAATTAAATAGGAATGGCACCCATTTTACAAGCTTTTAATTAACTTGCCTTGTTAGTAGTATGTATAGGTCAAATCTTGCAAGCTGAATTAAAACCAGTTCCTTATAACCTACGGAGTTGAAATTTTACACGTTGATTCTGTTTCGAAGACAATGCATTTTTCCTAACTATAACAATGAAATTCTAAACGGTCAACAGCCCAGACACTATATTTGGTGTACACATTCATACAGCATGACCCGTTTGTTGACCCAGGATTGGCATACGAGAGATCTCCTAAGCGGTCAACAGCACAGGTAAGATTTTGTATACGCATTCAATTATGATAGCCCGATCTAAAGTATGGCATGACTTGGATAGTGCAACTCGGTTGACTTCACACATGACTTGTGTAAAGGCGTGTTTGGGTTCCTTGGATTTGTCTTTACAAGTAACCTTCACCTTTCAAGGTGACAGAACAGATTTCTAATGCTAAAATATACAAAATATAATTCTAATGCTAAAATATACAAAATAAAACGTGTCGGTCGTGTCGTGTCGTCGACAGCCGCCGTCGATGCAAGTCAGCGGAAGCAGTTTTCTTCTGTCGTCGACGCGTGTCGTTCGTGTGTATGAGCAAGTAAGGGGCGCCGAGCACCCGCGACCCCTACAGCCTGCGCCCGTGTTATGGTCAATTCCAGGGACGACGGTAACAAGGTGCGCTACGAGCGTCCGAATATTCCCAGTCGCCCCACATGGATTGCCACCAGGTGGCAATCGGGAATAAAATTCCCAGTTGGCACCTTGGCACCGGGTGACGATTGGGCGACTAGGAAGTTATTGCCCCCATTTCAAATCGCTGTACACTACGGCATGGATCGCCAACCGGGGCTCATCGTTGTCTGTCTTACGGCCGGCGATGAGGGGGCTGGCGGTCAGACTTTTCCAATGTGGTTTTATTAGTAGATAAGTGATATTATTAGGGATATACAAACAAAATTTTCTTCATCGTAGTTGCTTTTAATCACTTATTATTATTAATCATAAAACCCGGGTGTAAAGTACCTACCTAACAACATTCCTACATTCTCCTACTTCTCAAACTTTTCTGCATACATGTGGGTGGGTGGGGTTCCATTTAGTTTTCGAATCAAATATAACTTTAAGTATTCAATTTTGATCTCGCGCCTATTAATAGAGGGCGCCAGGAGGCTCTAGGCTTACATAATTTTGTTATTATACTTATAAGTAGGTAATACTATTCCAGATTCCAGTTGTTGATACCCTACTTAACGCTTCTGCTATAAGTTGACCCGCGGGTCACGTCTATTGTGCTCGCCAATCGCTCTTACACCGAATATCGCTATAACTTAAGTTTTTGTAACATGTATAAGAAGAAATATGTTACTTATGTTATTAATAGTCGCATTGAGGTCGACCTCTGGTCCCTGACGTCATTGACAGCGCGAATTAAAAACTCGTATTATGTCGGTTATAGACTAATATGTTTGTTTCGCCTTATGTTGATAAGAAAGAGCAAATAAGAAAGATCTCTAAAGGTTTGAAGGGGGTGACTTAACTAAATCTACAGCGTCTGGTAAGAATTCCTTAGACAAGTGGGCATAAAAAGGCCACTTTGGCAGAATTATAAAAGGATAACATTATGAATTATAATATAGCGAAGACAGTCCGTGTTTTTTTTTCGCTGTCTACGTAGGTACTTATAATCAAAGAGATTAGGATTAGATTTGGATTGATTGGTATTTTAGCTCTTCTCTAAATCCTTCACCAATGGGATTTGATACAGTTAGTATCAAATCCCATTGGTGAAGGATTTTTCAGTTATTTTTTTTTTGTTAGTGCTAAAATACCAATCAATCCAAATCTGATCACAATCTCTGTCCTGTCCATTATGATTCGTAATGTTATCCTTTTATGATTCTGCAAAATTGGAGGGGGAATAGCGCTCACTGGGTAATGGCGCTCACCTCTGTTTCTCTGTCAAAATGGAACGTAGCAACACGCCACGTCTCGTGAAGCGCGAGGGGAGGGGTCCTCTAACAGACAGCGACGCAAACGGACATTCAGCTTGCGTCATGCGACTGTGAAGTGCGTTTCTTCGTTTGCGGCCGCGCTGATCTAATTTTTGGTTACGTGTTTTTGACGGTAAGTCCAAAACTTTACTGCTTATTTAATTATTAATTTTACTTTTCTGACCATAAAACTATTCTATTTTGTGATAATGCAATCAATTTTCATCAATTGTGTATATTTTTTTTGTTAATTTAAAATTTATTACAAAACGACCGTTTGGGGTTATACCGCTCACCTATTTTTTTTATTTTTGTAGATATGCGAAGAAATTGTGAAAGGACCACGGCTAAAGCTTGGACCGAAGAAGACCTTCAATCCGCTAAAACTGCGATTGAAGGAGGTTTGTCCAAAAGAAAAGCCGCAAAAAATCTTACAAGAGAAAAATTTTATAAGAAAGTTCTTCAGAGAGTGAAGATGAAGAGCACCTTTGCGACGATGACAGTGATGATGAAATGAATGTGGATGATGAAAATTATAACAAATATATTATATTTGCAAAGAATTTGGAAAAAATAGCGAGTTGTGGTATCGTTGCACCATCTGCGGACTGTGGGCTCATGCTATGTGTTCAGGGTGGGATTCGCCGGATGGATATGTCTGTGATTTACGTCATCATATATAAAATATTACTATTTCTAATTAGTCTTACTTCTAATAATAATAATTATTTTAATAATTGAAGTTGGTTTGACATTGAAGACTTTACTATATTCGTTAAATTGCAAAAGGCTAATCTTACGTACAAATTCGGATAATTGATGCTCATTTGTGATTGTAGACTTTACTTTTATTGTTTAAGGTTGATCTCATTAATATTTCTTTAATTAAAATGTGTCTTACTTGTTATATAAAAAAAAACATGTTTGAGCGTCATTACCCCGTACCATGAGCGGCATTACCCAAAGTTAGGGGTAATGCCGCTCAAACATGTTTTTTTGACAATGTTTTTTTACTACTAGTAGGTAAAAGATAGAAGCTTTTGTTCTTAAATTGTTGATTACTCGATAATTAAAGAGTATGTTACTTTTTTTAATTTTGATTTTTATTAAATAATTTAAAAAATACACCATATTTTCCTTAAGTGAACGCCATTCCCCCTCCCTACCCTAAGTAAGTAAGTAAGTAAATCATTTATTTGCGTAAAACATGGTATACATTGATGTTAATATTATTACAGTAGCCCCAAGGTCTTATTTAATTAACTGGAGAAACTACGACGTGATGGGTATCGATATCTAATGATGTTAATATCATTAGATAATGATAATTATACATCTGTGAATGTTCGTTAGTTAATTTTATTTAACCTATACAGGGTTATTGGTAAAACATTAACAATCTCTTAAGAGGTCATTGTACTCATCATTATGGACAACTTTTACTATGGGACGAAACATGAATTCGCGAAAAAAAATTCAGCTGTTCCCTACATTTTGACGAGTTATACGAACATAAATGTAGGGAACAGCTGATTTTTTTTTCGCGATTTCTGGTTTGGTCCCATAGTAAATGTTGTTCATAATGATGAATACAATGACCTCTTAAGAGGTTGTTAAGGCATTGACTGCCACCGCGGTCACCTGGTGACCGCGAACAATACATTTTCTATTGTGTCTGTTGTCTGGCAGTCAACGTGTTAATGTTTCACCAATAACCCTGTATATTACTTTCTGAGGCCTTTTTTAGGGTTCCGTAGCCAAATGGCAAAAACGGAACCCTTATAGATTCGTCATGTCTGTCTGTCTGTCCGTATGTCACAGCCACTTTTCTCCGAAACTATAAGAACTATACTGTTGAAACTTGGTATGTAGATGTATTCTGTGAACCGCATTAAGATTTTCACACAAAAATAGAAAAACAAACAATAATTTTTAGGGTTCCCCATACTTAGAACTTAGAACCGAAACTCAAAATTTGTTTATTCATCAAACCCATACGTGTGGGGTATCTATGGGTAGGTCTTCAAAAATGATATTGAGGTTTCTAATATCATTTTTTTCTAAACTGAATAGTTTGCGCGAGTGTAAAATGTGTGTAACCTCTAAAATAAGAGAATGATAAAACGAAAGAAAATATATGATGTACCTTACCATGTAAACTACAACCGAAAATTGGTTTGAACGAGATCTAGTAAGTAGTTTTTTTTAATACGTCATAAATCGTAAACCGCAATTTACCATTCATTCAATCAACTCAAAAAAAAAAAAAAAAACCATTTAATTTCATAAACATAAACCTTATGCATAAACCTGGATGACACGGAACCCTCGGTGCGCGAGCCCTTTCTGACACAAATTGAGACTCGGCAATGCAGACACAGGATTGAACTAATTTTTTTAGAGGTATATATAAAATAGAAGAAAAGCATTACAGACATGGTTATAACAGCTTTATGCTAGTATCAATCACTTCATCATACAATAAAAATGAGTTAGAATATATTTTTAGTTTTACGGTCTTCGAGTGCGTAAATCTGTTTGAAATTTTAAATCATTTTTTTTTCCCGAGAATTAAAGGCCTATTGTTCTTGTTAGCCACAAGGCTAACCACTAGAAGTCAGTTAAAAAGGTGTCAGAGCAGGTAACTGTTTCTATTGTTTAGTGAAAGATAACAATGTCCCTGCAGCTCCTTGACTACTGCTCACTA